>OY728147.1:1094335572-1104172572 GCA_963277665.1 Viscum album
TTCTTGATTAAAGTAATTAATTTGGCTGAAATAATTAATTATAGAATTTTGAAAATTTGTTATTTGGGAATAATTAACTATTGTAAAAATTATGAGACTTTTGGTATGTGTTTTAGATAATAAATTGGGGATTAATTATGAAATATTGAAATTATAGATATTGTGTTTTTAATTTTGGATAATATTATCAGAAATATAATATTTTGATTTGAATAATTAATTTTGGACTAAAGTATGTGAAATTGAGATTATTAATTTGATAGTAATTTGGGTAATTAATTATAGGGTAATTATATTTTAAAAGGAATAATTAATTAGAGAATTTTTTATGGGATTATAAGTTTTATGGAGTTTTAATTATAAATTTGGTTATTAATTATGGGAACTAATGTGGTAAAATAATTGTTGATTTTTTAATGAAATGAGAAGATTAATTTATTGTTGAATTAATTAATGGAAATGAGATTATTAATTAATTGTTGATATATTTAATGAGAATTTTCAAACAAAATAATTATTGAATTAATTATTGAGAATGACATGATTAATTAATTACTGATTTAATTAATTTAATATTGAATTGAAATAATTACATTCATTTGAGAACTGAGATCTGAAATTTTAATAATTAGATTCTTATATTGAGAAGAGATATTAGGTTAACAATGTAATTCTAATACATGAAATCCCCTATGGATTTTCTAGACTCCAACGTGGGTTGATGTAGTTATTGAGATTTGAGTGTCCTCATAAGACCATGGAGTTTATGTGATTAAATAATGAATAAATTGATAAGGTTGAAACTATTTACCTATGATTTATATTTATTTCTTTATATAGTTGTATACACAGATATTGATACGATATTCTTTTAGAAACTGTTGGGGAGATACATAGTTAAACTAACACCGAACTCGGTCTACTTAATCAGTACGCAAATCATTTTCAATTCTTTAATACATGTTGATGGAGAAGGAGAAAGATTAGATGGCCAATTTGGGGATGGAGAATGGTTGATGGAACCAAACATGGTTTGGGACCCAATTGGGTGACATCAATGTCCTTATATTTAGTATTCATTTTAGACAATTGACACATATTTTAGCTTGTCATGTTTTCTCCTTTAGTTGGATATGTATTTCATTTATTGTTTATCTTGAGATATTTATATTTTTTATGGTTATATTATATTATACTATTGTTTATTTATTTATGCCGGTGCATTACTCGGATAAAATATCATATAAAACCCCATGACCAACTTATCAAACAATCGTTGCGAGTTGAAAGGCTCTTAGAAATGGGGAGACATGTTTGAGGCCATATGGAATTAATTCTCAAGGAACCGATGATTGGAAGCTGGGCCAGGAAATTACATAGTGTTATTTGAGAAGGTTATCCTATATTTTTATTTTTTTTCTCACTATTTAGGGGGAAGAAGAAATGATACTTGGAAGAGATGGTTCTTGGACCTGAGCTAAGGAATCTGAGATTCAAACCCTTGTATAGGGGAAAACCGAAGCACCCATATTGAGATTTCATAAATCTTGTTTTCAGTTACAACTGAATATTAAGTCACCTTGGATGACATGAATTTTTTTCTGATGGTAATATGTTTTTAGATTTTTTTTATAATTGAGTAATATATCATTATAGCATGAGAGTATGTCTACATACATCATTATGGGCACTTTGAGTTATTTTGTGACATGCATCATTTTAGGAATGAATGGGATATCAGGTTTGGGTAAGTCTTGATGATAAAATATTTTTTATTTTCCTATGAAATTGAATTGAATATGGTTCCTAAAATGAAATTGGATGTTTAAAAGTAATGAAATAATTTGAATAACTTGGTGTCTAATTTATAGAATTCAATAATGAAAGTGAGTTTCCATTTGTAAACGTTTAATTAGATAGAATGGTTAAGAGTAGTGTTAGCCCCTCAGTTATGACCCAGTTGTGGAGTTTCGTGAAAGCTTAAATGTTTATTATCTTTTTTCCTTAATTTGATAATATATTGAAATGTATCATTTGGTTAATGTTTGGATTGTGGAGTTATAACTCCACAACGAAAGTTGTTAAAAGGATGATATGAGGACATAGAAAGATATGATCTTACTGTGGTGGAACCTAAGGCACCGATTGTACCATGTGTGGAAAATAGATATAAGTATTAGGAGAATAGTTATCTATTTTTTAATTTTATAGACTGTAAATAAGGATGGCCTGATAAGATGATTTTATATTTGATATGGGAGTCAAAGTTGCAGAACCGTATGTATTTTTCTTGAGAAGGAGGACCTGAGGGAAATTAGTTCTAGTTTGAGTCTATCTAGGCATTACATGCCCACTTATAGTCATATTAGAAAATGATGGTAAATTTGGAAGCATATAGGATACGTGGATCAGTGAATTGATGGTGTGACATTTAGGATCTTAGTGGATAGGGTGATGGTATGTTATGGAATGACTTCATGGGGATGTTTTTAGAGAACTTATTTCTATATATGATATGGAAAGAGAGAGTAGATGAGTCCATGAGGTTGAGTCAATGGAGTACGACTATGATGGAAAATAATATAAGCTTTACACACTTGAAATACTTTTCTCAAGTAATGGAATAAAATGTGTCTAATTATGAAAATAGATTTCAAGATGGACTTATGTGAGAAATTAAGTCTTAGGAAAACATATTCAGGGTGAAGAAGTTTTCAGAAGTGGTGAATCATGATTTCATAGCTGAGGGGAACCTGAAGGAAGATTCTAGTGCATGATAAGTTATTACTATGGGATGATCTATATGGACCTCATCTAATTCATGGAAGCCTCATTATGAAAACATTCGCTAGATTAGTGGAAAATTGAGTGGCCATGGGTAAAGCTCAGTTACACATGTCTGTTGTCTAGTTATTTTCAACCAGTTTGGTAGGCCTTCCCTTTATGGTAGATACTGTCACTGAAAACCATTGGAGTTCCCATATAGTTTCAATAGTGGAGATATATAGAAGTTATCTAGGAACCTATGATATATGGGTAATAATGGGGTAACAAGAATGAATCATAGTGTAGGCATGGGATCATCTACACCTTATTAGGACAGAAGATGGATTTATACTATCCATAAAGGCAGAGGTAGTGGATAATGAAATTCTAGTAAAGATCACACATATTATTAGTGTAGTACATGTTAGGGGAATAAAGGAATGTCACATGGAATATTGGTTGTAAAATTTTATACAATACGGTCTGTAATTGTGGATATCATGTTTGGACCATCAACAGTTAAGGGTAATATTCATGCACCGTCTACATTACCATGTGCCTTATTTGAAACAAGTTTATCTCAATCCATTATTTTGACATAACATGTTAATTATCTAAGCTAGGGCTGGAGTTTGTATGTGGGGTGTTAATGATACATAAACCATTGTGGGTATACAATAGAGATATCTGTCAATACAAGGGGTGTTCTATAAAAGTTGAAGAGTATCATTTTCTGCTAGATCTCAACATCCTTAAAATGTGGGGTTTCAAAAAAATTATGGTTATGAATTTTATAGGCAAATTCTATGCCAAAATTGATTATTACCTTACGGGCGTGAATTTTACATCTCATAATGGTGAAACTTACATTATCCGTGGAGATTGGGATATCTAGGAAGGCTAAGTGGAGCCAATCACTCAGTAATTAGGAGATCTCATAGCCCATGTTTCAATTCTAGTGATGGATGCCAACATTGAAGAAGATGAGTTCTTTCCACTTGTAGTAAAAGGGTATAAGAATGTTTTTCCTAAAGACATATCAGGGTTTACACTGAAGAGAGATGTGGAAATTACAATCGAGGTCATTCTTGGAGCATAACGAATTTCAATCCACTGAACAAAGTGGATACAATAGAGCATCAAGAGTCGAAGACATTTCTATTAGAGTTAGAGGATACATGATTTATTATTCCTAGTATGTCACCTTGGGATTCACTAATGATGTCTCTAAATAATGCCAAGGGGACTCTATTCTTGTTTTTTGATTAGAATATGTTGAATCTAATGAATGATAGAATTGATATCATCTTCCATGAATTGAAGATATATTTTGGTAGTTCAGAGGAGTTTATATGCTCTCAATCATCAAATTGAGATCTAGGTATCATCACATGGGAGTTCAGACATCTAATATACTATGAACTACTTTAAATGTATAATTGATTTATAAAAATTATCATTATGTCAGTAATCCTATTCTACAGATGATGGACTTATGACCACATGTTCAATTGACATCAAGCCATCATCAATTTCGACTCAAGTTACAAATATCGACAAAAAAATAGATATGAAAATAAATATAAATATAATTTTTATAATAAGGAAATAATTTATATAAATGGTATAATAAACTTTTAATAAGGTAATGAATAAAGTATTAATTAAAATATGTTAATTATTAAGTAATAAAATGACTGCATGTGAGTAGTCAGACAAAAGTTATGTGATTTAATCTCAATCTATTTTCATTTAGGAATTTCTGGATAACATGCACCATTCTTATTTTATAAGGTGTATATATAGCTAATATGTAATTTAATATCAATATAATATCTATGCTAATTTTATTAATTGTTTTGAAAAATGAATTAATTCATGGAGATTAATATTTAAATGATAATAGTGTATGGGACTCCATGAATGTTTAATGATTTAATAATCAAATATTATCATCATGATATTAATTTACATAATTATTTATATGCGTATAAAATTACTATACATGACATTTTAGGTCTATCCAGAATTTCATTCAATGTTTTAATAAGGAATATTTTTGTATGAATCACTTTACCATCATTACAAAATAAAAAATGGAATGTTTTTTTGTATAAGATGACAAAGACTTCTTTGCCGCAGTAACAATTTTTTGATACATGGCTTAATCTTTTAGAATTATTTTTTTAAATGGAAAATAAATCCCTTATTACTTTTTTGGGTGACTTGGTATTGAAAATTTTCTTTTAAATGAAAATGGAATTTTTTATATTGATATGTGTTTCATGTTGAATTAGAATAATTTTTCAAAAGGGTTTTGTGATTCCTAAAATTGTATTTTAGAATTATATGAAATGTGTTAGCTTGGGTCAACTTATTTGAATGGTTGAGCCCCATTATAGCTCACGGGTGAGCATGAAGCAACATTTTTTATGGTTTTACCCCCATTATAGCTCCCAGGTGAGCCCACCACAACATAAATGAAGGTATGAACCCCATTTTATATCTCAGGTGATCCCAATATAGTGTATAATAATGGGTATCCCCATTATAGATCTCAAATTTCCATGTTGACCATATTTAATTTCTAATTAGAAGTGATTTGATAGGGTTTTATGTATATTATTCTCAAATTCACTGAAAAGAGTTTTCATTACTTTTTAATGCTTTTAATGTCTATCATTGGGAAAAAAATTTGGGTGATATTCATGTGAAAATGTTTTCATTTTTTAACTCAACGAATGTAAAGTGGGTTACCATGTATTAACTAGGAAAATGGTTTCATTGTTTTTATGCTACTTATTGGGATTTTTGTGCTCTTTCCATGTTTTCAAATGTCTTTCTGAGGTCATAAAATTGGTATGGAAAAAGAAGATTCCATGATGAATGTATTCAATATTTTCCTTGAATATAAATCATGTTTTATTTTAAAAGGGGTTTTATTAGTGATAAATGGATACTGAGTATAGGTGTCCACATGTATTGTATAAGTTTACAATGTATGATTTTTTCCTATTTATTTAAATCTTTAAACTAAAAATATCATAGAATCTAAATTCTAGTTAAAAAACAATAGTGTAAGATATGTTTAATGTCAGTTACTTATATATATACACATAGAAAGTGGAATATTGTAGCTGATGAGCTGACTAGGTTGTCCGGAAGTGATGAAGTGAATGATATTGTTATTCCTAGAGAGTGATGGAAGAAAATTCAACATCGCATCTAGATATGGGATAAGTTTGGTGTAGTGGTAGACATTTTCAGATGATGATGTAATCATATCTATTGTAGCGGGTGGAGGAATCCCTATTAGAGGAACATAAGGTAGAGGTCTGTAGAGACTACGTTTTTTATGAAGAGGCCCCTGATTATTGGTATGAGGATGAACCACATCGAGTGTTGTTTTAGGGATGTATTTTTATTCCTTCAGCGAAGTGTGAGATAGTTATCAGAGAGTTCTAAAATTTTTCATTCGTGGTATATCATAGAAAAAAATGTAACAAGCATTAAGGGGATTGTTTCATTGTCCTAGGTTAATGCGTGTAGTCGTAGAGTATCTGTCTTGATGTTTGGTTTTAATGAAGGTAAAGGGACAATAATGTGGGACTAGTGGTTTTCTCTAGCCATTAGATGTGCCTAATTGAAAGTGGGAGTACATATTAGCAGAATTATTTTCTGGTTTACCTCATGTTTAGGGAGGTTATGATGCTATATGTGTGGTAGTGGATCACAAAAAGAAATCAACCCACATTATAGGGAACATGGAGTCGGGTATAGTGTAGGTTTTGTCGAGGAAATATCTGGTGGAGGCGGTGAGACTCCATGAGGTCATGAGGATGATCATTTCTGATCAGGATCCTCATTACCCTTCTAGGGTGTGGAGAGGTCTCCATCATGCATTTTATTCCCAGTTATTCCTTATTACATCTTTTTATCTGAAAACGGACTGTCAGATTGAGTGGACCATCTAGTTTATTAATGAAATTTTGTGCTCTGTTGTATTAGATTTTGTACATTTAAGGATGATTCACTTTCCCTTAGTAGATTTCGCATAAAAAATAGTTTTAAATACCCCATCATTGTGATGAAATTTAAAGGCTGATTTGGATGACTATGTCGTTATCTGTTGTCCTAGACTAGTGTCAGAGAGACAGTAATACTCAGACTAAAACATGGGTAGAATATGTAGTGATAGTTTATGTGATTTATCAGAGGATGAATGAAGTGAAGGATCATCAAAAATAAATGTCGATCATAGGTGTAGACGATTATAATTCGATTTTTTGGATCAAATATTCTTAATGGTGAATCCCCATCATGGTATCAAAAGTTTTGGTCATTAGAGTAAGATTTATCCCTGGTTTGTTGGACCATTCATGGAATTGGCTCATGTTGGAGTTGCAACATAGCAGTTAATGCCTCACCCAAGGATGATCTGGATATTTAATGGTTTTCAACTATTACAGCTCAATTTTTATCTTCATGATTACTCTCAAATCATCAGTTAGGGAAAGATCAATGTTGAAAATGAAGTGACTTTTGAGGATAAGCCAATCGTGTTCCATGAATTCTAGGAGAAGGTATTGTGTGGAGTGATATCCCCTTGGATAGTGTCTTTTTTCAACATGTTGTTGTGGGAAAGAATCCATAAGAATGTGAGTGATAGATACACGCTTAGTACCACCAATGATATGATGTTTATATCTTCTCGTGTAACACTATTATATTGGTTTTATATCTATTTTTTTGTTCATAAGATGACTCTCTATCTTTTTACTTGTTGTGGTATAATCTACATACATGGATGGTGAATATGCCTGAGGTATTCCACATGGTTTGTATGTTTAGATTTATGAGAATATATGGTTCATATTTACAATCATATTTGGAGATGACTTAATGACTAGTTCTTCTATTCATAATGTCATGACCCTTGTTTTTTGGATGGGGGTGGTTGAGCTTTTGTGGTGAAGAGCAGTTTGAGAGTTCTCTAGCATGGTGGTTGTTTGATTGACTCCATTTTGGATTCATCTCTAGGTCACTTTTGGAATCCTGAGGATGAATAATTTTTGAATGGTATTTGATGTATGATATATGATCCACATGTATCAAAATTTTGAATTTTTCCAAATACTAGAGTCCTAGAAAATGGATCAGAAGAATTATTGGGGAATTTGGATACTATATTCTAGAAGAAGATAGATTTCACATTGTGAAGGAAGTGTACAAAAAATGAACATGGGTTTCACAATGTGTAATAGATCAGCATTTTAAAAATAAATAAATTTAAGAGGAGACACATTTTTTTTGAAAACCAAATATTGTAGATTATATGAGGTGAAATGTGAATTACAGGTCATCTAATTCCTTGACAATGTATGTTTTAAAAAATTTACAGCCACTCAGGTTGTCAAAAACTACAGCTATAATGACTCTATATCATCTCTAAGGGACCACATGACCTCCTCTTCTTCATTTTGGAGAGTCCACTGTCAAGGATTTATTTCTTGCTTCCATATTTGATCCATGGTAACCTAGTTTGATCCAAGGTCTGTTCGTTCTTCGTTTTCACTAGATTTATTTCATGTTGATCTCTTTTTCATATAATTCTTCATAAAAAGTCATGGAAGATGATCTCCCATGTTTTTAATGGGGTTTTATAGGTTTTTGTTAGGTAAAATTGTGTCTTGGAATCCATAGGTGGATACATTTATGCAGGAGGGGTGATCATAGATCCACTGTGTGGTTCATTATCAAGCGAATTATATTGGAAACCTTTTGAGATTATGGATTTGATGCTTATCTATTTATATATGTGAAATATGTGAGTTATCAGATTTATCCCCTTGTATCATAATGAAATTAACCAAATAATTATTTGAGAGAGATTAAAGAATTTTTATCAATAACATAGGGATGTTTCTTATTTGTACCAAGACAAAAACATTTCTCTTGATTTTCTAGATAGTATGATATCTATGAATATCTTCGTTTATCTTGTTTTTCTTTATAGGTATTGGTAATGAATGTAATGTAGTAATTAATTTAATTATAATTGGATGAAGTAAATAAAGAGGGCAGTTAAATGGAATTTGTTGTTGTTGTTGTTGAAATGAGATGACAATAAATGTTATAATGATAATAATGTTTACATGAATTAGTTAATGAAATTTATGCATGTCGATTCTTATTGATAAAATAAATAACGACATGCTAAATTAATTGTTTACATAATTTATAGTGGTTGTGATAGTTTTTTTCTTAGGTTGACCATAGTAGGAACATGTGGAAATGAATCTATTAATTACATATTGTTTAAGAATTAGTTTTGTGACAAAAGATAATTCCTTTATTAGGACATAGGTACCCACATTCTTGTGAAGGATAAGTGCCTCATGATTTGGAGAAATGTGAGCTCACTGTCTGTGAAGGGTGAATGCATTGTTTTAGGGACAAAAACCTTGTATCTATGTTTTTTTCCTGCTACTTATGATGTGATGTGAGGCTGGAAAGGATTCCTAGAGGGAGGTTGTGGTATGGGGGAAGGGAGTCCTGAATGTGATGTGAGACTATGTTGTCTAAGACTGGAGGACTGTTGTGGTATATGGGGTGGGGAGGTCCAGATTTTGTGGTTGGAGTTGACACATGGAGTGGTGAGTGGCATCGGTATATGCATCTAGGTGTTAGTGTGGACACCGGAGATGACAGAATGGGTTGAATCTACTCTTACCCATTGTCATGAAATATGGATGCTTATTTGAATCATTTGTTTGGTCGACGAACATTTTGTCTTTTTCCTTCATTCCATTCCCTAATACTTGAGGCGGATAGTTTGGTTACTCTTTTTCGAAGAGAGGTGATTACTCGTGTGGTTTTCCACATGCTTTATGTGTTCTGTTTCAGTAGGTTGTACTAGTCAACGTTCTTACTATACATGGAGAAGACATGAGGGGTATTTCATCTACTCAACGTGTTAATCCCCATGTGGTTCATATCATATGATGTTTTCCTAGAATACATGGTAATATGGAATTTAGTGTTTTTAATAGATGAATAAATTTTTTACCCAAGGACTAGATCTTGCAAGGATATAATGCGAAGGCTATAATTCTGAGAAGTTATGGAATCTATTTTATTATGCATGGAGGGAATGTAACTATAATAATTCGAATGAAATGTAATGTGGAAATGATAATGGTTAATTAATGATAATGTATTAGTTAACATAATTTGGAACTAATAAAAAATGAATAAAATAACATAATTTTTCTCTTTAGATGGATGTGTTTTTATAGGGTATCTTTTCATAGTAGTTGTAGGAAGTAGTTTAGGAGTCATTAGATGTAGTTGAGTTTTAGATGAGGTTATGTTTATACTGTTGTTATGATCTATATTATAACATGTATGTTTTGTGTTTTTATATAGTACTCTACAATATCAGTTAGGTCGAGTAACACTGTAGGGATCATGATCACTTGGGGGGTTGTTTTCACTATCATTCTAGTGGGAGGATGATTGGATGGCTACCCCGTTTGGCACCACTCTATTCTCTTAGTAATTACCTATGATGGTATTCATGAAAGTTAGGTTTCCCCTTATATGTGTTTAGATGAATTTAATTTATTGTTGTTATTTCAAAAACATGTGTTTGGAATATAGTTCCCTAAGGAATAATATTGGTATATCATGTATAGGCTGTGATGGATTGAGGATCCTTACATTGTTTAGGAGATGTGATGGATTGAGGAATAATAATCGATGCAAGATAAACATTATGTGGGATGTGTTGGATCCCAAAAACTATCAGGTAACATTTGATTTTGTGTATATGTTAGTGTTTTTCATGAGGATCATAATTTGGTTCTTTATCTAGGTGTCTATGGGCCGTCCTTTTTGGAGAGAGATGACCAGTAGGTGAGACATGGGGCGGAGAGGGAAAAAAGTGGGGAAGTTTTGGCTTGGAAACAACGATATTATTTATTACATTATGTGGAAGATTGTGATAGTAGCCTTGGTGAGGTTAGGAACGTAGTGTAACTATTTAGGTGAAAAGTTAGTTTCACTTTTTTATCACTTTGTTTTAGCATACATTTATTACCTTTGGCACGAGAGTCTCTGGGGAGAATCTTAATAAGAATTCTATAATACTCACCCTATATATATATATATATATATATATATCATTTATAGGTTATTTGGGGAATGTTGAAGATTATGGTAGTCACTCCTATGTTGGTCGTTTTGATGGAGCTGGTTGGGATTCACGATCGCTGTCATCTATATATTCTTTTTGTATATTCCATTTTCCATTTCAGTGGTATTAGTTCTCCCCTGGCATTAAATTTGTATACTTTCATTTCATTTACATTTTAGTTTGAGTAGGAGTTTGATATTGTATATATTATCTATCAAAATGACATGTGTTCTTTTATAGAGTAATTTAGCCATTATGTGTGAATACTATACCCTTGGTGTTATTCACCTACTTGGACCTACTGGCTGTGGGAATCGGGTGTCACTATCTCTCTTCTCCGATTTCCAGCCTAGGAGGGGTACACTTTGTCGGGAGGGTGTCATGACATTCTTTAGTTTGATTACATACCAAAGGGTGGCTTCTTGGATTAAGGTAGGGATTCATCTATAATTTTTGATAGGGTTTTTGTGATTCAAATAGATTTATAGGTGTGAATAAGTTTGAGGTGAGAGTGCCTTATTATAGTGGTGGCATAGTGAAATTATTGTAATTTTTTAAATGGGAATTACACCCATGTTTTTTTGATGTAATGTAGAGATAATAAATTTTATAATTAAAGAAAATATAGGATATAGTTTTTTTAGGGATATAAAATGGAATTTGGACAAGCATCAAGGTCATTTGGCGACTTATGCTTATATATTTATCCCTTGTTAAGGTATTTTTTCTATTATCATTATAATTGATTTTAATTAGTTTCCATAATAGTTTTGAATAAAACATTAGTATGATTTTTTAAAAATTGTATTTTATGATGATTCTAAATATTGAATTCTTTTCTGAAATTACAATCTCAGAAATGGAACAATTAATTTAAATTTAATCATGCAAAAAAGATTATAAAGAAGGTTTTTAAAGTAAAAATGGTAAAAAATTCCAATGGTTTTATATCAATTTTCAAGTAAAAATGATTCTAATGAACTACATTGGATTAATTAGTATAAAATTTTTCTAATTGAACTATAAAACCAATAAAATTATATTTTATGCTTTTGTATTTTTTAGTCTAAAGAGATGTTTTAAACTAAAATTTTTCCTTTTTCACTATTCATCAAATAATGAAATTTCTCTAAAAAAATACCAATAATTCATCCAAAGTAAATTTTGATACTTCATTTACAAAAATAATTCTACCTTTAAAATAAATATTTTAATATTTTCGATAATCATATTTAAATTGGGTTCTCTTTTAAAAGGTGAAAAAATGAAATCTTCAAAAAATCCATATCTTTACAAATAAAATTGGATTTATTCTTATATTATACTTATAAAATCTATTAGATGTGTATAAATAATATTTATTGAATATAATATAAATATATATATATATTTTAAATAATTAATCAAAAGTGGTTTTTTAATTTATTGAGATAAATTTTTTGTTTTTACATAGGAAAATAATTTTCTTAGAAAAGTAATTTGATTAATTTTAAATATTTCTTACATTCACATAAACTAATTTATAACCAAAGTATTACATTTATATAAATGTTTAAATCATTTTTTCATAATTCAGTAATTCTTTTACTTAAAATATTTTCCAACATCTTGGTGGAATCTATAATATAAATTTAATAATCATTTTAATAATATATGTTAGTTCTGATAACATGGAATTGTGCGTAATATAAGATATTTAAGGGACTCATTATTGTATATAATACAATAAAAACATCATTTTTCATCTAACTCAAGCTAATAACTGTACTTATTGTCTCATAATATTTACTTGGTGTATTATATAAAGCATGAAAACCATATTTTTTTTTATAAAAAACCAATATTCAATGTTCTTTGAAGTAAAAAAATATAAAAAAACATTATTAATTATAAAAAAACAATTTTAAAATTAATAAGGTGTTAGGAGGAAACCTATAGATGAAAAATGTATAATTTTTTGGAATATGATTAAAGGGATAATAATGTTCCAATTTTTTTTTGGAATGTTGTTTTGATGGATTTCAAGAGTAATTTAGTTATTCATATAGTCTTCCAAGACTTCTAAAATATTCAGTACATTAGGAAAACATGTAATTTGCACCATTATTTTTATATAAACATATACTCTAGGTTTCTTGTCTTTTGAAATTTATATATGGAATTATGGAATTTTAGTATCAACCATGGGGATTATCTTTTGATTAAATAAATAAAACATTGTAATTAGTATGAAATTTATTAATATTAATAGAGAAAACTCTAAAAAATAGTTGGAATTATATTTCTCAATTCAATATCATGAATTAATTATGAGTATTATATCATTATAGATACTTTAATTATTGGGGAATGCGAACCATATCAACACTGATAGTTAATATGGGCTTGTTCCACATGAATATGATATGTTTTCTTGATTTTTGGATAATAAATTCATAAGCATATTTGTGATATTGACTGAGGCTATGATAAATAATTATTTCTACATGATTTATCTTACTGATTCAAAAATGGTACAACAAAACTCATTCAGATAATTAAAAAAACTACTATTCATTACATATACAAATCTATTTGTAGATTAATTTTGGATCAAGTAGCTGGAGATGATTTTACTTCCTTTTGGAATTATTTAGAAGAAAGAAATCATCATACAAGATTTCCATATGAAGGGAGACATGTTTAAATGGCCATTAATAAGTCAAAATAGTAAATAAGAATATTATATCTAATTCATGAAATGAAAGACATTCATATCAGCAATGTATGGAAATTAATTTCCCCACTACAAAATAGTATAAATTGAAATAAATTCTTCAATATTATAAAAATAGTGGAGGAAAACATTTTTGAGTATAAGGATAACATTACAAGGGTATATATGCAGGCTATTTTATTTTTACATTTACTAGATATGATGATTAAACATATCATTATTGGGACAAAGATAATAATTAGAAGAGTTTTTTTTCTCTAATTAAGTAGTATCTCATTAATATATATTCTAAAGTGTCATTATGATTGAAATAGGGTTTATATAGAATAATGTATTCAAGGTATATCAGGAGAAGAAGTGGTCTAATGAGTAGCATGTGAAGAATATTATGTCCAAGGGTGTGTGAGGATTGATGTAAAATACCATGTGTGTTAACTATTGGAACAAACGTGTTTGACCTTGTGGGAAGTGGAGAAAATATTGTTACTAGTGCAGATAAATAGTCTATTATTCTTAGAAAAGTAACATAAATATAGAGTATGTTGATGTAAAATTTAATAACTATATTCAAAAGGGAAATTATGAAAACTAATACCCATAAGGTAAATGGAATTTCACTACCAAAATGGAATATGAGGACGGTTGTTATTATTTTATTAGAAATGTTAAATTCAATATTCCTAAAAATTTAGATGATGGTACATTGGTTTTTTCCTCAATAATGGTAATGTTTTATTTTATTCTCAATCATTGCACTATTTTACGTCTTAAATGTATCTTCGATCTATTAGATATATCCTAACATACTAGTTACAATGTTATCAATTTTATTCCTGAATTGGGAGTCTTATGCAAACAAATATATGCCATTCAATCCGATTTATGATGAATGGGAGAACAATATTTTAAAACATGGTTATTATACTTATAGTTAGATTTGATATTATACATGGTATCTATTATCTTTCAAAGAATAAGGAAATAATTTATTTCAATGATATGGAGATTATAATTCATGAAGGTGATGTGGAATGTATTTTATTTAAAGAGGAATCTTAATCATTTAAATAATCAATGGGTGTAATATTCTAACCATTTATGGATGTTTTTTGGGAAATATTTCATTTATTCTTTTTTCTTTATCTTTATTAATTTTCTTTTGGGTTTTACCTTGTGGTGAGTTTGGGTAAAAATTGAGAATAATGGGAGAAGAAGGGGATATGCATGGTTGGATCATTATTATCCCAAACCATGTGCCATATTAAAAGTAAATGAGTGCCCCATAATAACTAGAGAACATTTTAGGTGAGCAGATTTAGAAAACCATCTGCCCCAACCAAAAAACCGTGAATTATTTTTAAAGTCACTTGCTTTTTAATTTCAAAAGTCTGTTAACACCAGAAAATCACCCAATTTTACACCCATTCAACTCGTGGAGGTATTTCTTGATTTTAGAGCTCCCTAGTGGAATTAAATGCTTTACAGACCTCTATTAATTGCGATTGCAAGGCCGAACACATTATAAATACCTCTATGGTTATGGGAAGAATATTTTTATGAATAATTTGAAGGACGTTTCAATGTTTGTTATGTTATATATTTTATATTTCCATTATAGTGTGGTAATCAACTATGTGTCTTGTTCATGAAGACTAATAAACCAATTTGTCCATCCATTTGAGATAAATTACAAATTATTTTAATTTACTTATGTATATACAAGATCTAGGATATTAGATTTCAGGATTCAATAGTCTGGGTGACTCCTTTTTTATTTTTGTAATGGATGACACTAGAAGGAACCATGTTTACAATGGCTGTGATAAGAAATGTGATGGTTGACCTAATGAAAAAACCAATATAATTGGATATATAGTACATAAACACATAAAAATTATCACTCAATTATCATAAGATATAAATAATAACAGAAACCATATTTTTTTATTAGGATACACCAAGGAAGGAGTAGCTTGCTATTTGGTCTTTTAGGTGACAACATCCTCCATCATTAAATGCATCTTGAAATAATCATACCATCATGATATATAACAATGTTATGGAAAATATATATTAAATATTTGTATTTCTTATAATATAGTATGGGTTTATTGGTTTCGAACAATTTAGAGGGGGTGGTTATCCAATGATGGACTCTTAATAAGATTAAATTGATCAAATGATAAGTAAACTATATAAAACATGGAAAATATTAAAATGTTTTACTAAATCAATATTTTCATTAAACAATTTACTCAATGATATAGTTTAAATCCAAAGAGTTGAAAAAAATTTAGTGAAAATCATTTTTACATTTCAAGGATATCATTATGATACCTGCAATATATGCATCATATTTTAATTATAATAAAAAATGTTAACCTATTTTTTATTATAGATTAAAATTACTAATAAAAACATTTTGTAAAATAACACACTAGATTATATTATGAAATAATTCAATTTTCACTAGAGGTGAAGATATAATTTTATTTTTATCACTACTTGGGATAGGAAAAATCATGTCAGAATAAAAGGAGATCCGTAACGGGAAATCACATGTGGCAACGAGATTTCATCCCCCAATTTACCAAATGTGTGTGGTTAAAAATAATATTAATTTACATATAGAATTTTGGAAGTGTTTTAAATGGGGTAAGGAAAGATACTATGACCTTAAATATTGAATTAAGATTTTGAGTATGAATAACACAATACATGAAAATAATTTCTTTGTTACTGATCTACCATCACTAAAAATTCTTCAATTGAATTATTTTTGAAAATTAAGTGAATCATTTGACCAACCCTCAATCTAATGATGTAAATAATCCACAAAATCCTACTAAAAAAGTTAACAAGGAAGAGCATTTGTGATCCCTACCATTACGGTGGTTTATTAAAAAAACTATACAAGGTGATTATTCTCTAACATTTAAGATCAACATTACCTTATTTAATTTTGGTTAATCACATTAATTCAATTGAAAATTATATTTATATGGAATCAGACCATATGTGATGAAGATTGAATAATTTTTCAAATCAACAGCTATTCAGATAATCAAAATATTGATATAAAAATATTATTGGATTAATATTTGAGTGCAGTAAATTTTTACATAAAAAATTCTCTTTCCATGTATTAATGTTTAGTTAACTTTTGTTAGATATTGGATTTATATAGATATAACCCATATCAGTTTTCAACATATGGAAACCATATTATGCTCTTAAAATCATCCTATTATTATGTATCAAAAGAAATGTAACCCCCCTTAGAATAACATTCCATAATTTTAGTTCTTATTGATATGAATATGGGATTTCTAGCTAAAATAAACATGAATAAATACACTATTAATAAGATATATTTTGTATGAGAATATTATAAGGTATCCATTGTTAAACAACCATGTTTTCCCCTAGTTTGTGAGTATTGGTTCTTGATTTAAATTATAAATGGATCAATGAATCCTTTAAAGAGTGCATATAGTATGAATTCTATTAAATTTCATAAATCAATAGAGTTAGTAAAGGGAAATTTTGAAATGTGTGTTAGTTTCCATAGAGGTTCACTCTCAGAGAACTATCCATCATTGTTAATAAGAATAATTAATCAAATATAATTTTAATCCACATTAATGAGATATACAAGATCATAATTATGAATAAATATCTATTACCCCATATTGAAAACATACTCGATCCACTGAGAGGATTTCATTATAGATTGATGATTGACCATCGATTTGGATAACATCAGTTAAGGGGAAAAGAAATAATATTTTAATGAAATCATTCGTAACGAGGTATGGAAGCTATATATATTTTTTGATTTCATTCAGATTGAATGATTTCTTGACCATCATTATAGAATTGTTAAATAATGTAATATATGATATATGACCATAGTAGGTAAATTCTACATTGAAAGACTATTTCAAAAATAAACACATTTAGGATTATTTATTCAATAGTTAATTTAAAAATTATAAATTTAGGATATTGAGTTCACTAAACAAATTCAATTTTTGATTTCAATATTTATAAATTTTCTGTGTATATATTTTTGAGATATATCTGAAAAGGTAGAATTTAGTAAAAAAAAATTTGTGCTCAATAAAGATGTACTTTTTATTAATTTTCCATTATATAAGAATTGACTACATGAATATGAGGCTTTGTAGGTAGTTATATATTATTTTTAGTAATAAAATTACGTATTTTAGAATATTTAATGATATTTGGAATCCAATGGGAATTTTATTTGATACAATTAAATCATTACATTAATTTAAATAAATAATTTAGTATTTTCATTGATTAAATTTATTTCGAGGGATATTCATTTTTGGATTACCATGAAGCAGAATATCATTTTTTTCATTATAATCAATCAATATTTTTCATTAAAATAAATATCCATGATAAATTTATCTTATATAAAGACATAAAAGTAAAAATTAAATTTCTGAAAAAAAATATTTTTCTGATTAAGTGAATTAATTTAAATTTTACCTTTTTAAAACAAATTAAATATTATTTTATGAACTAAGTTATGAATTTGAATGTATACGTATATTATTATGTAAATAATTCTTTATTAATTATTTTCATTAAAATTTATTACTGAAGTTAAAAATTAATTCCCAAGGTAAAATTAATATATTTTAAATGATAAAATATTTTGAAAATATATATAATGCGCTAAAGTTTTAAACATAATGAATTGATTTTTGTTATTTTCATCCCACACATCTTTCCCCTACTATATTTTCAATTATATGACATTTGACACTTTACTATTAACCATATATTATTGAAAATGTAAGGTTTACACCCATGAGTACCCTATCCTTATCATATAAAAGGGTCACAACATCACATCTTCATAACTCACCAATATTTAGAATTCATCCTTTAAATCCCCCCTATAAACATATATCAATTTTAATGTCTTTTGGTTACCACTAATTATCATATGGTGTTCATTTCCATAGATAATTCATAGGAAAATTCATGTCCCCAACATGAGTATTACCAATTTCTTGGTGTTCATCATAATTATCATCATTATGAGTTATTATATATAAATAAGTATTATGATTTTAATATCATTTAAATATTTATATATAACTATATTATGTTATATATCATTATTAATTAATACACCCCATATATTATGATAAAAATAGTTATTTTACACTCTGTAGACCACATCCCCCATAATATAACATGATTCATTTTCCTTCACCTTTAAAAAATGATGGATACAAGGACTGTATTAATCATTAAATTTAAATATTATGATATAATTAATTTTCTTGAATGTAAAATTAGATATCCTACTGATTAGGTGATCAATAGATGATCACTATTAATATAATCAATTAAAATAAAAATAATAAGAGTATAATATTCTATTAAAATTTGGTAATTTTTTCATATCCATTACTTTTAATCATTATTTATTATAATTAGTATATATCACACCTATAAACACTAAACAAGATCATTATTCTTTTTTGATAATGATATTATAAAAATAAAAACTTTCAATCATTCATTCATTCATTGGATGCTCATATTTGGGTTGCATAAAACATAAAATTAAAAAATACATTGAATTTTATCTTAAGAATGTATATAGGGAAAAATTTACATTAATAAAATGATAAAAATGGGAAAATAAATTTTTTTTTCGTAAATTTTGTATCAATAATAA
This sequence comes from Viscum album, assembly GCA_963277665.1. Taxonomy (NCBI): domain Eukaryota; kingdom Viridiplantae; phylum Streptophyta; class Magnoliopsida; order Santalales; family Viscaceae; genus Viscum; species Viscum album. Next base: position 1,094,354,980 of record OY728147.1, read on the forward strand.
TTAATTCATTAGGGGAACATGATTCATTCATCAAAATCACTAAAACAATCTTATTATCAACTTCATAATATAAGAAAACAAATAAAACACTAATAATTGGGACTTGAAGAATAATAAATTATTTTAAATAATCCCAAATATAAATAATATTAACTATTAAAAATAAATTTTATTAGAATAATGAATATGGACATCTCTATTATTCAACTCTTATAGATTTTTAAAATAATAAATATTGCTATGGATAATAAGATGATTTATTACAGATAATAACTATTTAGAAGGATTATATATAAAAATATAAAATGAGTATAGTTATTAATTATGTAAATAATATATATATATATGGTTATGATATATGAGGTTAAAGTACATTCATTGATGTCTGGAAAAGTTATAATAGTTTTCTATTGGAAATTCTTCTCTTCTAGATATGTCTAGTAATATAGACCTGATTCCCATTATTTTATGTATATAATTTTTCGTTTAGATTTTATATCATTAAATACCATTTTTCATTGTATTTTAAAAAAACATTTACACCATATTTTTTTTATTATTACAGAAGTTAATTTTTCTCTATTTAGAAGTGGTGTTTTCATCTAAATTTACATTCTTTTGTATTTATGTTGTAATTTACACCTATATTATTTATTGCTCCATACATTCCCAAATAAAACATTTTCTTTTATATTTATGAAATTTTTGTGACTTAAATTTCAATATAGTTATCCATATCCTATATTTTTTTTATTGAGGAGTCTCATTTTACAGGGTGGGAAAATAATTGTTTGTTTAGTTAATATAAAAGTGTGTATAGTTTTCTAGAAAATTAATTCTTATAGGGATAATTGAAATGGGATGTTGATATAAAATACAATCACTTAGGGGTAATCACCATTAATGTGGGTAGATGATAATTGACTCAATATTCTCCCTTATGTACAATTAGTGGGTATAAAACTAAACACCTAGAGAGATACTTCAAAGGGATATTCATTGCAATATTAATACACTCTTAATGAATAATGGTTATTTAAATTTCTTACCATGGAATTAATATCCTTCCAATTCAATATATAGAATCCAATTATTATCTTTCAAGGATGACATGGTAAATATTATGTATTCTTTATACTATTAATCTTTGATATTTTTACTTCATGTTCCTTAGATGATACCCCATGAAATCCAAGTTCATTAAAATATGTTCTACTAGAAATTCACATTCCTCAATTAAATAGTTTAAAATATGATATATTCATTTCTTATCATATGTACATTCATGAATTTTTCAATAAAATGCTCATGAGGTAAAAAATGAAAAATATTTATGACACTTATGGTGAATTTAATGAATGTAATAAATTAAGGGGTGGATCCAAACATTATATTGCCCCTAAAATCATTAAAAATACTAATGAAAAAATATGTTTTGTTTTATTTTTCTCATAATAAAATAATACTATAATGGATTCATTTCTTTCTATATAAAATTTAATGTTTCTTGGAATAAGTCCTTGACAACATGTGTTTGATATTATGGATTGTGAATTCTTTCAATATGAGATTCTTTTTGGTTTTCCATGGTTTCTTTTATTATAATAGATATAAAATTCCCATAGTGTTAGTTTGTTATGGATTTATTTTTTTTGATTTTTTTATTAAAAATCACTCAGTCAATGTTTTTGACGTGTACTCTTCCATTATATGCTACATGCCAGGACCTAACCCAAGATGGGCTTTGAGCCACAACTCACTCAAGGCATCCTTTATTGGATAGGTGTTGGTGACCCACACCAATATCATAAATGTCATGGAAATTCCTTTTTCTAAGTAACTTAATTCATACACATTTCCATCTTGAAGAAAATGTGCACAGGGAGTAAATAAAAAATAATATTAAAGATAAAGGAAAAAACTTGTAGGAATGACAATAATACAGTACAAGGGTACAATAATACAAACTAAAAATAAATGTGTAAATATATATGGATATCATGAAATAGATCCCAACCTGTTAAAATCATAAATGTAATCTTCTATGAGAGGTATAATTGAGATATCCAAGATACAACCACCATATGTGGTCGAAAATAACATGTATCCGTAATCCCTCTTAAAGTCTCTAATGACCTATTTTTCATCTTTATAAGACATGAAACTTGTAGAAAAATTCCTATATAGGGGTGAGTAAATACATACCTAGCAGAACACCATAAATTTTGAAGTGAGAGTAGTAATCGATGTGAAATGAATGAAATATATTTTATAGAACACAATACAGTGAATGAGAACAACTCAACCAAAGAAGAAGAGTGAAAGTAAACTCGTAAAGAAAGTGGGAGCAACATGGTGTTTCAATGGACTACATATAGAGTCTTATCCATATATTTAATTAGATTAGTCTCATACAGCCATGGGATGATAAACATGGAAATCACATGGCATACCCTACAAATCTTCTCAAATCTTGGAAGGAGAGTAACTAAATCCAATTGTATTGAGACTGTGAATGTATATATTTGATATGTTAATGAATCCTAAATGATATAGGAAGGGAATATCAATTTCATAGATCATCTCGAGAAGAAGTGTAAAAAATAGTTCCAAAAGTCCATCAAATATGCCAATAATGTCACACGTATTCTCAGAAGAAATCTTCTAGGTAAATCCATTCCTCATCATAATGTTGCACAGTCTAGGGGAAAAACACAATGTAGGGTAAACATTCCCTAGTGAATACCAGGGGTTCTACTCTATATGTATATATTGAGTAACAATACCCATGCCAGTTCTAATATCACTCTAGTGGTCTCTAGGACATGCACCCTAAGCCGATAGGGGGTTCCACTCAGTAATGTAGAAAGACCATACCCATACCGATGTGGGGTTCTACTCTAGTGGTCAATGACAATCTCTCAATTGTGAAAACGGGGTTCCACTCTAGTCATTGAGTACATTGGACCAAGCCAGTATTGGGATTACACTTATAAGATGAGGACCCACACCCTCGTACAAAATGGGATGCACTCTAGTCTCCAAGGACTCACACCCTACCTGTTTGGTGGGTTTCACTAGGAAAGTATCTATAGAGGAGTTGTTCCCATGCTGGGAGGGTATTTAACTCTAATGATCGAATACTTCACATCCTATATCTAATAGAGGGTAAAACATGGTAGTCTCTCATAATTATTCTTGATCACTACCTTCATTGAGTATAATTAAAATAATAATAATTATATAAACATTTTAAATCACATCTTGATAGCCAATAAAATGGGAAATACCTTTTTTGGTGAAAAAAATATAATATAGGCCACTCATGGGCCATAATCAGAGTTCAAATGATTTATATACTGAACCTAAAACATTCATCAAAAGAATTCATGGGGAACATAGCGTGTGAGGTAATCCAAATGGCATGAAGTCCCACTCTAATTCATATAAATTTCCTAAGTCGAAAATGGATCTAATCCCATGAGTATTATACACAATGATGCAGGACTACAAAGTTTTTCCAGGGTACAAGAGATATAGATATGTCCTTATGGTAATGCCTGCGAACCTAAACCTTTTTCGGTGTACTAACAATGTGTCTATGTACTCTATTAAGGGTAGTCGCCCATGTGACCTGGTAGTGTCTGTGTACTCATGTATATGGTACTGTACCTAGTTGTGTCTATCCACATGAGTTTTAAACAATGTGATCCTCCAAACGAGTTTTACAACTATGGAATTGGAACAAGAAATGTTGGAGGTCTACACATTGTGTCATCCTCTGCATTTCATATAATCCTAACTAGTACCTTTGAGGGGATACACCCAGTGTGTTCCTCCTTGTACGTGCCGTTTTGTTGTGTTATTTATAGTTTTACCATATTCAATATTTTCACCTAAATATGGTATTCCACCTTTTGATTCTATAATATCTCTATTGAAACTTGTAGATTTGGCTGTAGATCAGGGTATCCATCTATCATTCTCTTGAAATCATCCATATCTCTTTCTTAGAGGGATTTTAACTACAACCACATGACATCGTGTCCTCCAACATCATGGATTTTAACCTCAATTTCAAAAAAAAATTCCCCATTCCTCACTGACATCCAGGATCTGGATACCCTTCATAAATATGATATTTGTTTCCAATTTTTTTGTTGTTATAGGGGTCTGGTAATGCTCAGTACCACCCAGAAATGTCGAATAAGGGCCAAGGGGTCCTACATATGACAAACCCAAATAATAAATGGGAGAAAATAACCATAAAACTTGTTATACGATCATTGAACATGAGATTTTGGTCAACAATTTTGAACAGAGATCCGGGGTTAAAAATCGTTGAAATTAATTAAGATTTAAATCCATGGGCTCATGGAATTTAACACAATTGGTGTGTAACTATGAAAATTTATAGATGTGGCCAAATAAAATAATCAAAGGGAGTAAATTACCAATTTATTAACCCTAATATAGATTCCATCATTCTTCATTGAAGAATGCACCCTCTAACAATCAATAGGATTTGTTGCGTTTACTACGTCTCGATCTCCTACAATTCTGAATTTCATTATCACCTAATGTGATTCTAAAAAGAAGAAGTAATGATGAGATATGGAATAATCCATGTATTTCTATAGCTCTCCATAGATAATTAATCTTGGTATTGATCTTAATGATCATTTCACAGGGACAAAATGAGTGAATTAATTAATTTAATAATTAATTAAATCAATGAACAAAACAACAACGAGAAAAGGGTCTAAATTCTCGGTTCCAACCCATTTTATATCCCTCATAGGGTAAAACCCAAATTTCAAACTCAATCATGGCGTCAAATATCTTATATGAGCTTCTATTAAGAGTCATTCTCTTTTTCATTTATGAATATATGCACCCGAAATATATAATATATTTAATATTTTTAGGAAATAAATTCTGGGCCCACCATGACAGATAATCGCATATCGTCTCAGCACTTAGTTAGTGAAATATATATTGACATATTTCTAAATAGTAAATGTAAATAATATGTCTCTAAATAATTCCATCATTCAATCTTTTCATCCCTGAAAAGAAAATATTAAACAAATAACTTAGGATACTATGCCCTCTCATGGATCTCCTACTCCCTTGAACACTCCAGTATATTCACATGTTTCCACAACACATGGAAAAATGTGATGTTACATCTACATATGGACCTCCCTATCTATTCCTCAATCATCCCTAGGTGATCTTCAAAAGTGGCTCCATCTTTGATGTGTAACTCAACAAATTCAATAATATGCATGGGGACATGAATGTATCTCCTCATCTACTATAAATGGAAGACAATGTGAACCCAATCCAGCAATGGGTGTATGGTGAGGTAGTAAGCAATCTCAAAAACCCACTACATGATCTAAAACAAACTAAAGAACCTTGTGTTTAACATGCCTCTTTGGCCAAACTGATACAATCCCCATAATGGGGAGAATATTAGGAAGATGTGGTGTCCCTACATAAAATCGTAGGGTATACAATAAAAATCATTGTATTATTGATATCTAATATTATCTATAATCATAAGCTCACTAATGACTTATGCTTTCACTTTAATTCCATGCACCATCTCTAGGAAAACATGTGATGTATAAGTGGTCTATGTCTTGAAAAAGAGTCACTAATAGGGTCTCATTTACAATGACTTAAAAGGATCCATGATGATAGTTGAATGGTTTTTGTTGTGTTTTGAAAAATCCCCCATGGTTAGGTGATCCTCCTAGATCTAGATAAACTATAACACAAAATTAATCAACATATCCTCCAACTCATGGATGGTTCACTCGGTCCACCGATCACTCTGGGGGTGAAATTATATTCACATCCTCATTTGCATCTCTAACTCCTCCTACAAGACTCTCCAAAATTGGTACGTAAACTTCAAATCACTATCTTTCAATATCTTTAAAGATAGACCATTAATCAGAAAAATATCTTGTACCTAAAACTACCCCAAAATCCATACTAGACACTTCTCCCTAATAGATAGTATGTTTGCTGACTTAACAAGTCGGTCAACATCACTCAAAGAGATCCATGACCCTTCACTCTGTATGGAATTCCTACCCCAAATACTAGGGATATGATATATCATTTCTACTCTATGATCTCAAGCTGCTGTAGCAATCCCCCATGAACATGGAGCTCAGATGTCATCTACCAAAAATAGAGGAATCAAGAGGCGAACTCAGCTACTATTCATCCCTTTCCAAACCACCAAAATTTATACTGAAGATCACTTTAAATAATCACACATTATGATTTTTGGTTAGGGAAGAAGTGAGGGACTCTTGCGTCACCTCCTCCTACAATGACACTGCGACCTATGTCTATCCCTAGAAAATGATGTCGTGATTTCCCCATTCAAAATATCCATATAGCGAGTTTCATAAGCATATATAATTATATAACACCTCGTAGTCATTGTACCATAGGTGGGAGTCTATCATATTTATGATATTTGGGGGACTAAACACCACAGACTGTAGAAAACATTGTACTCTTACTCCCCCAGGGCCATCTACAGATAATAAAACTTCTCTGTAGCCTCCTGCGACAAGTGAGTCATGGACTTCTTACTATGAGACTCTACTATTATGTTTATATTCCTTGGTATAAGGACCCGGCCTTAAACATTACATAATATTGAATTAAATGAATAATTTACAATGAGGATCTTTTCAGGTTTAGAGTTTTAGAAAATTAGTCCATAATTATTAAATAACAACTCGAATATTACAAGTAGACACTAATACTCAGTATCCATTTCTTTTTTACAAAACATGGATTCTTGAAAAGAAACATGTCTAGTTCTATATTTTAGACAACATGATTTTTCCATGATCCCATCCTTGACCCTATTCCACATTATCTCCTTTGAAAAAAATTTCAAAAAAACTTGGGATGAGCATAAAAAGCTCAGTAAGGGATACACAAAGAAGGAAAACTGTTAGTTTTTCAAAACAATAGGTAAACCATGAATACAGTATCATAAGTAAAACTTTTCAACTTTATGAAATAGTAAATACTATTCAATCAATAAAAGATCATTAGATACCCTTTTTGTAAGAAAAAGATTACCATATAACACATATAAATAACACATAACATATAAAGGTAACTTGGGACATAAACATACTTAAATGGAATAACCATACGGTCGACTTCCACACATATCACTAAATGGAATAGCCAAACGACCGACTTCTATACCCAATGCATTGGAGGTTATAATGTAACCACACGTCCTGGTATTCACATCACCAGCCTTCATTTGGTATATCACGTAACCACCCACCAAATGTCCAAGTACCAACATAAAACATAAAATATTTCAAATATAAACATTTCACCAATAAAATTTCATTTGAAATCACAAACAACAATTTCATGATATTTAAGTAATCAATCCATTTTATTAAGCCATTTAGAAAAATTGTTTTTGAATCAATGTGTCCCATACCACTTTGAATATTTTAATGGAATAATAATTTTAAAACATTAATGTCCATATAAATACTCAAAACCATTTTTAAAACATGGACATTAAAGATAAATATTTAGAATGATAAATCTTTAAAACATTTAAAAATTATATTTTTGTTAGAGTTTTTAACAAAAAGAGACACTATTTAATACAAATAATTGCATAATAACATTTAATCAGAACTTTATAATATCATGAGAATAAAGGAACTCATGATATAATATGTCAAAGGATAGTATATACACCATATAAGAGTGTATTTTTTGCATAACAAAAATGAAGTCTCAATGGAAATGTAAATTGAGATGAAATCACTTATAAAGACTGTATCCGTAGATTAAGGATAAATAAATTGCATAATTATTGGTGAAAAATATAAATACACTAAATATGATTGGTTAATCAGTGTAAAAAGTCATAGTTCATTCACACATATTCATTGGATGGAATATTCCAGTAGGACATGTTTAACCCAAAGAGTCAAAATTTGGTTAAGATGTTCCCTTGCAAACATTCAACAACCTAACGACGTCACTTTAAAATCCATAAAGGTAGTTGATGAGAGAGAAAATGCTATCTCATAACATGTACAAAAAATTTAAATAAATAAGGATATATAATAACATATCCCAACATAATAATATGTGAATTAAAAGACCTAACAAAAAAGAAATGTTTTAAAAAGATGAGGGTGAAAGGTTCCCTTACCAGTTTGGTAACTTAGAAAACATATTCCACATGATATAAGGATCATAAAATGAAGATATAAATACTTATAAATGAAATTATATTACACAAAGTGTAAAATAATGGGCAGTACATACAACACACAAAAGGAAATAGTGGATAATATAGCTTGAATCTCAGGGGAATAAAAAGTGAGATGAAACCCTTTACCACGTTGTAATCAATCAAGTCATAAGTAAAAAAGTTAATAAATGACAAATGAATCACATAACACCATTAATATAAAGATAATAATGATAATATATATCAAATGGCAGTATTCAATATACCACATGCTGTAAATAAGTGGTGAACAGTGGAAATCTCACAGAATTAAAAGTGAGATAAGAAATCCTTTGCAAAAATTTGGCACCCTAATGGCGCCACTTAAAAATTATTAAAATGAATTAATGAGAGTAATATGGGGTCTCTCATCATATAAAAATACCAATTACAGTATGGTGAATATAAAATAACATCCTCCAACATAAGAACATGGAGCATAAAAGAAATGGCATAAAAGATAGTACTTGAAAAGAAAGAGAGAGGTCAGATCCCTTACTTCGTGTCTCACTTGACTCGATCATTATTCAATATGTTGAATAATAAACTAAAGTTAATTTCTACATTCTTAAGAAACTTTTTAAAGTTTATTATTCCTTTTATATCACTTATTACCATGTTATACACATTATGTAATCAGTTAAGTTAATAATGTTCATTTTGTCGGTATTTGGTACTTGAGTCAAAATGAACACCTTATATTTGAAAGTTGTCCATGTTGTCAATAGTTAATTATATCCAAAATGATATTCATGATTTGGATATCATATATATCATATATATCCGGTATATACATGTTTTTATAATAGTACATATCATATAGAGGTAAGAAATGAAATGCACTGTTCATGGAGACGGTAAGCCATACGTACGCATGAACGCTAATGTCATTTTTATTTCTTATTTAAATGGAAATAAAACAAAAATTTGAATAGGAATATTATAATTCTAGTTTAATATCATATATAATATCTTTAACTCTATCCTTTATACATACCACATAAGTCATTAACGAGTCACATCACTTTAAGGGGGTTGTAGTCCGCACTTCCTCAAATGAGATTATTGTATTTACCAACTATGGAAACCATAAAGGCTTGATATAATTGGGACGTACAGAAGCATAATGAAATAATAAACATGATATAAATCATATATAAATACAGTTCCATCATAATTTCCACCATTAGAGGTGGAAAGATGTAATTGAACAATCATCGTTTCGTGAGGTGTTAGTTTTCCACCCACAGAGACATTATGTTCGTCATCCATTAGATGGAGTTGTGTGTAAGTGTAGCTCAAATAATTCTCATAAAAAATTATAGTATATTTAGGATACTGTTTTAGTTACAAAATAAAGGAAATAAAATGGTTTTATGTGTTGGAGAAGTAATATAAAAGAAAACTATTTAAGAGAAACTGTTACCTTTAATTTGGGTAACTCTCTTTGGTTTGAACCAAACGACTCCTTGATGTGACTTATTCCAAATTTAATGCTTATAGGAGGAGGATATGGATGTAGGGAGTGTAATTGGGCCGATTTTGGACGATCCAAATGGCTTTAGAGGTGTAAGGAATTGGTTAGAAGTGGTCTCCTTTTATAAAGAAGAGGAGGGGCTCTTTAGGAAAGTGTGAAACTTTTATTTTATTATAGAATGATATTCGGTTTCTAATGGTCCAAAAATAATTAAGGTCAAAGATAAGATGACTCATATTCGAAATAAAATCATTCAATCAGAATTGGACATGTTTTGGATAATAATTTAATAATTATAATATTATTTATTTAAATCATTTATTAATGAGGTAAATACTGCATCATTATTGTGTCATAAATAATTTAATATATTTGATGTCTAAAAATTAAAAAACAAATACCATGATGTAGGAAATATTTTTATCTTTCCAAAAAATATTTATCTTTGAATATAGAAATTATATAACACCATATAAAAAATAATTACTAAAATATTTTTGTTAATGTAAATTTTGTCTTCATATTAAATCAATTAATCTAAATTGTCATTTTCACTCCCAAGTGGCTAAATGGGGTCCCAAAATCGACCCATATATGCCCATGGTCGTTAATGACTCAACCAATGTGGTTTGGACAAGTGTTAATGTAATTTTGAATTATTATAATATTATATTTACCTTGAATTACCCTATTTACCTTTAACCGCGGTAAATAAAAGTCAAAAGTTACTATTCACAAAAATTTTATTCATCGTAATGAACCACATTTTACTTCTTTATAACAACCATGTGTGTTGTATATTTGAAATTCAATTCACATAAGTGGTAAAATTTCATTTAAATGAAAAAGTCAGTTATTTTAACTACCAATAAGTGGTTTCACTATTCATAAAAAATTTAAGTTTTTCAGACAAATACAAAAAATTCAGCCTAAGAATTATTTGATATTCATAATTAAAAATTGATGTATGTTTTTATAAATTCAAAAAATATAAGTGGAATTAATTAATTTAAAAATTAATTCCTTCTGTTAAAACAAATAGCGTGTTTTTAAGAAACAATAAAAATCAAAAGATTGATACAAATTTATGTCCAATTTAAAGTGAAATTATTTTCAATGACCAACATTGGATTAAATAGTAAAAATATATTTTAATTTCACTTTAAAAACATTTAAAATGATAATCTATCCATATAAATAAATTATATTAAAAGGCACTTTTGAATTAAAATACAATATTTTTCACTATTCATTAAAAAATGATCTTTATCGGAAAAATTCCAAAAGATTTCACTAAATAAATATTGATGTCCCCATTCTAAATAAGGATTTCATTTGGTCATATAGAATGTGTTAATGGGACCAAAACTATATTTAAAAAGGGTTCTCCATTAAAAGGTGATAAATCGACCTTTTAGTGTAAATTATGCTTAAAATTAGATTCATTAATATTTTAAGCCTCTAACTTTTTATTGGATAAATGTAAATACATTTAAAAATCATTTATAATCATATTTTAGTTTGTTATGTTCATATCAACAATACAATGGCTTTGAGTTAACTACCATTTAAAATAATAATATTATATTATTAGTGTGCAACGTAATATTTCAAAGAAACTCATTGTTGCATATCGGGGACGCTATCGAACAGTTCAACCCTTTTAAAGTAAAATTAATATTTAATTCACAAATATTAATAAATATGAAAAAGGATTTTTCTTTATCTACCTGGGATGTTACATCCTTCCCCTTTTGAGAATTGCGTCCTCACAATTTTAAAATTGGGCTCAGAAACATCATTGAAAGCCCCACATTGGAAAAGGAGTAAATTAAACTATCACTTTAAAAGAAAGAAAAGTAAAATGGTCACCTGAGATAACCGATACTATGATTCCATGAAAACATGGATATGAAATAGAAAAAGTGTCATGTTCTGATGTATAGTGTTATAAAAAAATTTTAGGAGCAAGTTAACCACCAGAAAATTACAAACATGTGATGGGTTAAATGGTATTTGATTCTCCTGTAGGAAAAGTTAACAGCAAGGTTTTTGTTTTAAGTTACTTTTCATTGTGGAATTTATTTATGAGTTTATCTAAAAACATATGGAAACACAATTACTTTTCATGTAGACTTTTATCCTTTACTATATTTCTAACACAAACTCATATTTCCTCCATACGATGAGTATTCAGGATTACTTGTTTACATTAAAAGTGCTATATCAACTTTTAGAGAATCAAATAAAAAAAATATATATTTCCCTTGTCTTTAGATATTAACTAAAACCAAAATGTTTAGTAAACGATCATATAATCCCCAAAAATGATAAACTTTTATATAAAGAGAAACTACTCTTAATCTCCAAAATTTGTCTTAACAAAACCCAAAGTTCAACAAAGACCATTCAATAAAAAATTGTATCTAAAATTCTTAAAAAATAATCCAATATTTGATTGTAACCCAAATCTAATAACGATTTAATTACATAGAATTCCAAGATACATCTTAAAATTTATCTCCAAGTAACACCTGTTACTTATAAAATATCATATTGAAAAGTAATTAACCTAACCACATATTCTCCATGACAGGTTAATCATTTTCATAAATAAATCGAACTATTATGTGTCCATTATAAAAACATAGACTTTTCCAAACTAAAATTTCAACCATTATTCCTCAATTGAAATCCCATAGTATTCTATCTTCCTTAGGCATATAATGTTTCTTCAAAATAGATAACGTCTTCCACAACAACCTTTTTTAAAATAATCACTAAATAATTTTTTAATACTACATATATCCATTTGATAAATCATAAGTTCCAAAAATCAAAATATTCTTGTTCCATAAAATAATTTTACTAAAATAATAAGTCATACTAACCAGTTACTTCAAGTAGGATAGTGGTAGACGATGCGCCCTTGTCGCCCTTCGGTTGTGTGTTCGATTCCTAAAGCCTTGCCGATGCGACGGGTTGTCACCCATCCTACGGGTTTTCCTTTTTATATGACTAAAAAATAACCCTAATATGTTTTAACCTCAAATGTTTCCTTATACCTCTCATTTTCATCCTAATTCATTATGATCTCACCATCATAATACTTCAAGTCTTATTTCCCCAATATATGATAAAATAAAACGATCCCCAAAATGAAGAACATCATACCTTGATCATGGTGTCAATTTAGATTCATCGTCATCTTGTTCACGTAGGTAGAAGGTCCATGCATTTCAACAATGATTTAGAGATTCTTCAAAATCATTTACTTCCTCCATCCAAATACACCTTGTACAACATGGGTCATATGGGTTTTCACAAGAAAACAATTTTTTCAAATAATCATGTATTACATATAATTTCAAAACATCGGATAAAAACATGATTTCTATAAAACATTCGAACCGAATTTGAGCAGAAACATTCAATTAACGGTCCTTTTAAAATACCATAATTATGTGCTGAGAGACTATATTTTAAAATCAAATATAAATAGGATGTGCAAGGGACTCCTTCTTCAGCACCACGTTTAAAATCATAATATGCTTCAAAATCTTGTGATAGGGTAAAATATTTGACAATACCTTGATAATATTTACCTTTCCTGAAAATATGATAATATTGTGAAAATATGATTTGTCTAAATACAACCCAAAATCCATGATGATAACTAGGTATAGTGGATGTGTTTGATATCTGAAAAAACTGCTTGCAAGTGAGTTGTATGCTATAAATAGTTTAACAATCATCCGAACATGACTTTGCAATAATTATTGCAAGCATGTCATCAGGAAGAGATAAGAATGTCATTTGAGATCCCCCTCCTTCCATTTGTAACTGACTTTCCTTGATCTGAAAAAGTTATAAAACACGGATTTAACTAAAATAATATATAGGGACTAATCATATGTCTAATGAAAATTCATAATCCCTAAAGTTGTCCAAACTTACCTTTGATACCAACTATAAAGACCCAACCTTATAACCTTACATAATATTTAATTCAATGAATAATTAATGTTGAGTATCTTTTCAGGTTTAGAGTTTTATAGAGTTAGGCATAACAATTACATAATAACTTGAATATTACAAGTAGACACTACTACTAAGTATCCATTTTTTTTACAAAATATGAACTCTTGAAAAGAACCATGTCTAGTTCCATATTTTAGACAACATGACTTTTCCTTAATCCCATCCTTGACCCTATTCCACATTATGTCCTATGAAAAACATTTCAAAAAAAATTGGGATGAGAATAAAAAGCATAGTAAGGGATACATAAATATGGAAAAATGTTAGTTTTTCAAAACAATAGGTAAACCATGAATAAATTATCATAACTAAAAAATTTCAACTTTATTAAGTAGTAAATACTCTTCACTAAATAAAAGATCATTACTTACCCTTTTTGTAACAAAAAGATTACCATAAAACCCATATAAAGAACACATAACATATAAAAGTAACTTGGATCATAAACATACTTAAATAGAATAACCATACTGTCAACTTCCACACATATCACTAAATGGAATAGCCATACGACCGACATCTATACACAATTCATTGGAGATTATAATGTAACCACCCGTCCTGGTATTCACTGCACCACCCGTCATTTGGTTATATCACATAACCACCCGTCAAATGTCTAAGTACAATCATTACACATAAAATATTTAAAATATAAACATTTCACCAATAAAATTTCATTTGAAATCACAAGAAGTAATTAAATGATATTTAAGTAATCAATCCATTTTCAAAAACCATTTTAAAAAGGATTTTTGAATCAAAGTGTCCCATACCACACTGAAGACTTTAATGGAATTATAATTTTCAAACATTAATGTCCATATAAATACTCAATTTTTTTTTAAACATGGACATTAAAGACAAATATTTAGAATGATAAATCTTTAAAACATTTAAAAATGATATTTTTGCTAAAGAGTTTTTAAAAAATCAAGACACTCTTAAATACAAATAATTACAAAATAAAATTTAATCATAACTTTATTATATCATGAGAATAAAGGTATTCATGATATAATATGTCCAAGGACAGTATAAACACTATATAATAGTGGATTTGGTGAATAACAAAAAAATGAAGTATCAATGGAAATGTAAATTGAGACGAAATCACTTATAAAGATGGTATCTTTAGATTAAGGATAAATCAATTGCATTATTATGTGTGAAAAATATAAATACACTAAATATGATTGGTTATTCAGTGTAAAAAATACGAGTTCATTCACACATATTCATAGGATTTCATATTCAATAAGTACATGTTTAACCCAAAGAATCTAAATTGGGTTAAGAAGTTCCCTTGCAAAAATTCAACAACCTAACGACATCACATTAAAATTCTGAAATTGAGTTGATGAGATAGAAAATGGTATCTCAGAACTTGGAAATAAAATTTACATCAACAAGGATATATAAGAACATATCCCAACATAATAAGATGTGAATTAAAAGACATAACAAAAAGAAGTCTTTTAAAAAGAGGAGGGTGAAAGGTTCCCTTACCGGTTTGGTAACATACAAAACATATACCACATGATAGAAGGAACATATAATGAAGATATAAATACTTATAAATGAAATTATATTACAAAAATAGTACAATCATGGGCAGTACGTACACCACACAAAAGGAAATAGTGGAAAATATAGCATGAATCTCAGGGGAATAAAAAGTGATATGAAACCCTTTACCACGTTGTAATCAATAAAGTCGTAAGTAAAAAAGTTACTAACCACCAAATGAATCATATAATATCATGAATATACAGATAATAATTATAATATATATCAAATGGAAGTATAAAATACTCCCCATGCAATAAATAAGTGGCGAACAATGGAAATCTCACAGAACTAAAAGTGAGATAAGATATCCCATACAAAAATTCGGCAGCCTAACGATGCAACATAAAAATTCTTAAAATGAATTGACGAGAGTAAGATGGGGTCTCTCATCATATTAAAATACAAATTACATTATGGTGAATATAAAATAACATCCTCCAATATAATAACATGGAGCATAAAAGAATTGACATAAAAGAGGGTACTTGAAAAGAAAGAGAGAGGTCAGATCCCTTACCTCGTCTCCGACTTGACTCGATCGTTCTTTAATATCCTGAATAATAAAATAAAGTTAATTTATACTTTATTAAGAACATTTTTTCAAGTTTATTATTCCTTTTATATCACTTATTACCATGTTATAAACATTATGTAATCATTTAAGTTAATAACGTTCATTTTGATGAAATTTGGTACTTGAGTCAAAATGAACACCATATATTTACTAGTTGTCCATGTGGTCAATAGTTAATTATATCCAGAATTATATTAATGATTTTGATATCATATATATCATATATATCTAGTATATACATGTTTTTATAATAGTACATAACATTTATAGGTAAGAAATAAAATTCACCATTCATGGAGACGGTAAGTTGTACGTATGCATGACCGCTACTTTCATTTCTTTTTCTTATTTTAAGGGAAATAAAACATAATTATAAAAAGTTATATTATAATTCCAGTTTAATATCATATATAATATCGTTAAATCTATCCTTTATACATCCCACATAAGGCATTAACGAGTCACATCACTTTAAGGGGGCGGTAGTCTGGACTTCCTCAAATGAGATTATCATATTTACCCACTACGGAAACCATAATGGATTGATATAATTGGGAAGTACAGAAGAATAAGGAAATCATAAACATAATAAATATCATATATAAGCACAGTTCGATCATAATGGACACCATGAGAGGTGGTAATATGTAATTGACCAATTATCCTTTCTTGAGGCGTTAGTTTTCAACCCAAAGAAACATAATGTTCCTCATCAATTTGATGGAGTTGTGTGTAAGTGTATTTCAAATAATTCTCATAACAAAATCATAGTATATTTAGGATACTGGCATTGTTACAAAATAAAGGAAATAAAAATGTTTTAGGGGTTGGAGATGTAAAATAAAACAAAATAATTTAAGAGAAATTGTTACCTTTAATTTGGGTAACTCTATTTGGTTTGAACCAAAGGACTTCTTGAAGTGCCTTATGCCTAAGGTAAGGCTTCTAAGAGGAGGATAGGGATGTAGGGAGTCTAGTTGGTCAGATTTTGGATGAGATAAATGTCTTGAGAGGTGTGAGGAATTGGTTAGAGGTGGTCTCCTATTATAAGGGAGAGGAGGGGCTCTTTAGGAAAGTGTTAAAACCTAATTTTATTATATATTGATATTTGGTTTCTAATGGTACAAAAATAATTAAGGTAGAATATAAGATGACTCATATTCGAAATAAAATCATCCAATCAGAATTGAACATGTTTTGGAAAATAATATAATAATTATAATCTTATTTATTTAAATCATTTATTAATGAGGTAAATACTGCATCATTATTATGTCATAAATAATTTAATATTTGATGTCTAAAAATTATAAAACAAATACCATGATGTAGAAATATTTATATCTTTCCAAGAATATTTATAGTCAAAAATATGACTTATATAACACCATATAAAAATAAATTACTAAAAGATTTTTGTTAATGTCAATTTTGTCTTCACATTATATTAATTAATATAAATTTTCATTTTCACTCCCAAGTGGCTCAATGGGGTCCCAACATAGACCCAAAGATAACCATAGTTGTTAATGACTCAACCAATAAGGTTTGGACAAGTTTTAAGGTAAATCTGAAATATTATAAAATTCTTTTTACCTGGAATTAGCGTATTTACCTTTAACCGTAGTAAATAAAAGTAAAAAATTATTATTCACTAAAAATTATTTTCATCTTAATGAACCAAATTTTACTTTTTGATAAAAACCATGAATGTAGTATTTTTGAAATTAAATTCACAGTTGTGGTAAAATTTCATTTCAATGAAAATATCCATTTTTTAACTACCACTAATTGGTTTCACTATTCATCAAAAATTGATGTTTTTCAGAAAAATACCAAAAATTCAGCCTAAGAATTATTTGATATTCCGAATTCAAAATTGATTTCTATTTTTTCCAAATTAAAAACATAGAAGTGTAATTAATTAATTTAAAAATTAATTCCCACTATTAAATCAAATAACGTGTTTTTAAGAAACAATAACTATCAAAAGATTGATACTTGTTTATGTCAAAATTCAAAGTGAAATTAATTCCAATGACCAACATTGGATTAAATAGCAAAAATATATTTTAATTTCACATTTAAACCAATTAAAAAGATAATATAACCATATAAATAAATTTGACTAAAAGGCACTTTTGAATTAAAATACAATATTTTTCACTATTCATTAAAAATGATCTTTATCGGAAAAATTCCAAATAATTCCACAAAGTAAATTTTTATGTCCCCATTATAAAGAAGGAATTTATTTGGTCATATATAATGTATTAAAGTGACCAAAAATATATATAAAAATGGTTCTCCATTAAAAGGTGATAAATCAACCTTTTAATTTAAAATATGCTTAAAATTAGATTCATTCATATTTTAAGCCTCTAACTTCTAATTGGATAAATGTAAATACATTTAAAAAAAATTATAATTATATTGTAGTTATTTTTGTTCATTATATACAATAAAATGGCTTGGAGTTAACTACCATTTAAAAAAATAATATTATATTATTAGTGTGCAACGTATGATTTCAAAGAAACTCGTTGTTGAGTATAGGGTACGCTATCAAACATAGAAACCCCTTTAAAGTAAAATTAATTTTTAAGTCACAAATATTAATAAATATGAAAAAGGATTATTCTTTATCTACCTGGGATGTTACACTTGGACTATATACAATCTCAATTTCATAGTCACACGAGAATAGTAACCATCACTACTCTCTCTGGTTTAGGTCTCGCTACGTGAAGACAACTTGATACATTGGTGGTCCAAAATAGAACAAAAAATATCTCCCCCAGAAGTTATTACATATACATCCTTTGGGAAAAAATACCTCTTCCTTGTATCAGTTGGGGGTCTTATAGTTCTACTCGTCGGGCCTCGTATTACTCTTCTTTAATGTCAAAATTGTGTACAATTACATCAACATGAAGTCGATCGCAGCTCTTAAGGAATCACACTACAGTATGAACTCCACAACTTCCATGTGTAGTTTGTTCCTTGGATTACTTGTTAACATCATCATCAACTCTTCAAAATCCCTAGGGAACTAAAACTCACAAAGCACCCTAAGCCTATGTGCATCCTTAGACTACTCTATTGGAACTATCTACTACTTGATAGGTGTTGGTGATACTACCTACCCACTATTATTATTGGGATAATAGGATGAACCCTCATCTAATGACTCATTGCTCTTTGCAAATTCTTCATGGTATATAACTCATATCATGACCGGATGTCATTGATAATGCATCATATGATTGATAAATACATATCTTGGTCATATGAGCATAAATTTATATGTATATATATATGTATATAACAGTAATTGATATCTAATCTAGAAGGAAAACCAAAGACTGAATCCAAAAAGTCTCTTGTACTATTGATCAATGCAACAATATTTCAGGGTATGATGAGTCAAAAAGTTGATAATCAAGGTCCTAGTGTGTGGAAAAATCAACCGCTCGCACAATCAATAGACCCCCTTACCTATGTGCCCCACTCGAGACACTTTTAAACTATTTCCCCAAACCCAAAAATATCATCTTATGGGGTCTATTACAAAAAAAAATCCCATATATTGAACCACCTTTTATATTACTATTTCATCACCAGATTAAGATGTTGATTGAGCCGCAACTACCTCCACCCTGTATCTATATTCCAGAGGATAGGTACTAGCACTAATGTCCTAAATAAAATGGTGTTGACTTTTTATAAGTACCTATACGATCACATGTGGACATCCTGATGCAAATGTTTAGAGGGAGAAAATTAAAATAATATGAAATCTAGGGGAACAAGAATTGAGGAAAAAACCCTACATAGAACAAGTGTATGGTAGGGAAAACTAAATAGGAAAGGTTAAAAATACCATAATAACCAAAAATATTTATCAACCAAAGAGAAATGGAATATAAAACTACTATGAGACTCCTATTCAATGTCCTGGGACAAAATCGGTAGGGGGTTCCACTTGGAAGTCTAGGACCCACATCGTGGTATAGAAGGGAGGTTCCTATGTGGTCCTTTGAGGACCCATGCCCATGGGTTCAACACGGAAGGAAGCTGTAGAGGTGTCATGCCCACACTCATTGTGGATTCCACTCAATGATTAAGGAATCCACTACGCAAATCTACAAGAGGGTACATATAATTAGTCTCTATATATTCTTCCTGATCCCTATTGTTATTGAGTGTCACATAAATAAGGAAAATGCACGGAACACTACGAATTGTTTTGCGAAGGACACAACATAGGGAACCACTGTTTTATACTTGAGAAAAACTCAAGATAGGCTACTCATGTGGTAAAATATGAGTTCAAATGAAAAGATATATGGAACCATAATGTTTCCAAAAAAGTGGATGAGGGGAACACAACATTTGAGAGGGCCACACATCATGTGGTCCCACTCCACTAATAGGCCATGTCTCTAGATTGAACATGACTCCTTTACTATGTAGTAGTAAATGCAATGTAGGTTCACTACTATGTGTGTCTAGGATAATCAGGACCAGGTCTTTCCCTTATGGGAATATATGTGTATCGAACCCCAGGATTCTATTCTGAATCACGGTCTATGTAATATGTCTATGGAATGTTAACTCACATGGGGTGATTCCCATGAGATAGTGTCATCCCTACATACATAGCTACAGGACTGTGTATGAGATAATGTAATTTCACATGGGTTCCCTCCCATTTGTTTATACATATTTTTTTTCCTCCTAGGGATAGGGTACACAATATGAATGATAGATACATTCCTGGTCACCATTAAAATTTTTCAAAAATATATTCTCCAACACTCATGTGTTACACCCCATGTGTTAAACAATGTATGTGGTGTGTAGTCAGGTTTATTCATAATTACCTCATATCCAATTTTTTGCTTAAATATGATCTTCCTCCTTATGATCCAGTAGTATCTCCACCCAAAACATACAAATATGTCCTTGTATCATGTTTTTGGGTGTCTTTTATAAGAAATAGTCCATTTTTTGTCCTTTAGTGGTTCATCACTTGAACTACATTCCATTGTTTCTCCCAAAACCATGGATTCATACTTCCATAAATTAAATGATCTCCCATGCCTCTCTAATATCCTAGATATGAACATAATTCATCGATATGTGATTTTGTTTCTCCATTGGTCGTGGTTCTGGGGGTCTGATCAAGCTCGGTACCTCCGGAAAATGCCGAACCAGGACCACGTGGTTATAGAAGAAATGAAAATGAAGAAGAAATGGGAGAAAAACACCATAAAATGGTTTAGATGATAGTTGAGAAATATTTATTTCTAATGATCAGAATGATTGATCTGTGTTTTTAATCGAATGAAACAAATTATGATTTAAATACACGGGCACATGCATTTGGCCACAATTAGTTCACACAAAAGAAAAACAGAGGATCTGGTCAAAAAAATTATTCATGGTGAATAAATCGATAATGTATGAGTCATATCAATAGAATAGATTTTCCTTCATTTAAGAACACATCTGAAAATAACCAAGAGGACTCATTTCATTTACAATGTTCTGATATTATTTGATCCACTATTTTATGATCATCTGCTATGATTCACCAACGAAGAAGGAAAGATGAGCTATGCAATTATCCCAAGGATTATGATATTAACCCAAGATAAGTCACCATGCTAGTAATCTTATTGATCATCTGACTACATTCAATTTAATGAATGAATTTATTTAAAAACTAATTTCCCCACTAAACTTACAACCAAAGAGTTAGGATTATGAATTCCCTACACCAACCCATTTTATGATGTGTCTTGTCAAAACACCATGGCATGGATTCAATAGTGCTCTTAGATTTCTGATTCGAGCTTCTATTGAAGTGTTATTCCATTTTCTCTACCAAGAGACATGAATACAATATAAGATATAAATATTTTTTAAAAAATAATTCCAAGAACACCCGACCATGGAATCGCACATAAAATTAGTTCATATCACTGGAAATATATATATTTATATATATGTATAATTAAATGATATAAATGGAAAAAATGTGTCCTAGAACTATGTCTAAACAAAAGTTTGTGATCACCTTTATATGAATAATAAATTAATTCAAAAAATTCATTCTAGAAGACCATAATTGTTTTGTATATTTGGAAACATAGAAGAAAATCTCATAACGTAGTTAAAGATCAAAAATGATTCCCAAAAATATCTTCCCCTTTATACATCTACTTAAAACCATTATTTATATCCTTGAGAATGAAAACATAATAAAGGGATGAGATCAAATACTCAAAAAGTCTAAAAAGGGAGATATGTAAGCATAAACATGATCATAAAGGTTTGATAATGTTATCATGACTTTTAAAAATCATACCCAACATTTCTATAATCATAAACTAAAATCATGGAGAAATATTTGTAGTTAATAAGACATGAATCCTAAGGGTGATAAATCATCATATATCTGGACTGATCCATAAGGTCATGTCAGAAAAGTATTCCCCATCATACATGTAGAAAACCACTTCTTATCTCATGATTAACTTCCAAGACCATCAACACAGTGGATCATGACAAAACTATTTCCAAAAGTGGATCGAGAAACACATATTTCCCATAATGGATAAGGGAACACCTATTTCCCTTTTGTGGATAAGGACACACTTGTTTCCCATTGATGATCAAGCCTGTCGAATTGACTCCAATCATTATATCTTGAGATATAAATTGTTACATAATATAGGTGATGGAGATATTGGTCCCACCCATCTCATAATGAATTCATATATACATTCTCCATAAAACATTTATCTAATCTAGACCCATAAAAAGATATGGGTTTCAGAAACCTCATATTATAATCAAGGAAATGAAGTGGTTATTAGAAGTATTTAATCATATAAGAACAAAAGTAAAAAAATATACGTTTTATAATCATTTCTTTTTATAATAACCAAATAAAGGATTGAGGTTTCATAATAATTTTTCATGGTATAACCAACTAAAGAGAATCATGTTTCTTTAAAATTAAAACATAAAAAAATAAACCATTTCGAGAAATAATATGAATTGTATCCAGGGATCTTATCTCAAGTAAGGAATAAACTATAACATAGGATTTTATCATATATAGAGATGGATTTTTAAATATCACAATGAACATAACATTTATTTGACCATCACTTTTTAAAAGATATAAAATTTTCAAATTCCTTTTCCCTGAGAACACTATAAATATAAAAAAATAACTTATGATAAATATTTCAAAACATTTCTTTATATAAATATCATTTACACTGTGAAAAAATATCTTTAATGCATAAAACTTTTTTAATACCATTCTCCTTGAATATAAACCATAGAACACATAATAAAGCTTGAAAATATTTTGAATTTTTTTTCCTTGAGAACTTGTACAAGAATTTAGAATACATTGTGAAATTTAATTTTTTTAAAAATAAGTAGGAATCTTATAAAATAATCATTGGGATCATTTAAATCATTTTTTATGAATACCTCCTCTTGAAAACATATATTGGAATCCTTTAAAATCATTTAATTCACTATTTAAATACGATAAAAATTGTGACAAACAGTTGTTTGTGAATTTTTAAAAATAAACCAATTCATAAAATATGAGGAATTTGTTTTAAAAAATATCCATATAATATAAAAAACGAAGCAATAAGGAAATGATGGTCATGATATTGGGTACATCTGTATTTTCTAAACATTTATTGATCAAAAAATGACAAGAATAATCCTCATAAATCTATTTTTATAAATATAATAAATGGGAATAACTATCATTTAAAAATAATAATATAATATTAATACATTTTTTTAAAATAATTTTATATAACATAGTATTGAAAGAACACACATTTTCTATCAAAATGAGAAATAAAGTCAAATTTTCATAAAAAAATTGTCTTCATTACCATAAGTAACAAATAGAGGAAATTGGGACCATTATTTGGTTATACGAAGAAAACCCATAGGGGAAAAAATTTGTTATATTTATTGATAGATGGATCATGTGATTTCATAATTGAATCATTTTCATAATGAATCACGATAAATGATGTTTTTGTAAAAATAAACTATTACCACATTGGTGACATTGAATCATAATGAAATTGAATGAATAAAATTGAAAGAAGATTAAAATATCATGAAAATATGAGGATTAATGATATAATATGGGAAAGGTAGTATATATACATCATAAAAATATAGTTTCATAAGATGGATGTGTCTTGGTGAAGGAAAGTGGATAGAATAATTCTTTACAGATATGGAATCATTTGAAACATAAAAGACATGAAATAACGATCATCAAATGGATATATAAACAATAATAAATTTAAGTATATGAATAATTTAATTCACAAATTGGAAGTATAAAGGCTACATATAATAAATAAGAGGTTAAATTTTTTGTGTCTCGTGGAGAATAAAAGTGAGGAGAGAACATTCATGAATTTCTGCTAAACATTCAACCCTAATGTATAATAAATATAATTTTATTATAAATCTACCACAACACTATATTATTATATCTAATACAATATATGAATTTATATGAGTTTATGTAACTTCTTTATTAATAAATCCATGTTAATGATACATTTTGAGTAATACCAGCTATTTTTTGCATATATGATTCGGATTGTTATTCTTTATCCCATTACATATATTATCATTTACTTGTTTCTAGAAAGAAAAAATGACAAAAATATCACATATATTCAGTAGATTTTAATTTATTACAGTATATAAAATATAGAAATATGAAATGAAATAAATAGTTCGTTGAGATTGTAGCCCATATGTACGCATGAACAAAGTTTTAGTTTAATTTATCATATTGAAAAAAATAATGAAAGTAATATATATATATATAATAATCATAGTATAATTATTATGTCATATATGTCATATAATTTCACTAAAACCATCCTTAATATAGTATATGTAATGTATGAATGAATCACATCACTTTGGTGAGGCAGTATTCCACATGTCTACAATCAAATTTTCCGTATTTACAAAAAATTCAATGCAAGAAAGGTTTTATTACATAATATTTTAAGTATCATGTAGAAATTATAAATATCATATATATCATTTAAATATATATATTGTCAATAATAATTCACAACCATGATTGGTTGAAAATGAAGAATGATGAACATTGTTATGTATTACAGTAGTTCTTTGTACATTAGAACATTATGTTTGTAACTCGATAGATGGAAGTGGTCATAATTATAGGTCAAAAAAATAAAATAAAAAGATATAAGTATATTTACGATAGTTATTATATAATATATTCATGGAATAATATAATTTTATATGGGGGATAATGAAAATAAAAACAGAGCCTGAGTTAGTATGTTACCTCTTTTTTTGTAACTCAATTTTTATTAGACAAAAAGAATTACATGGTTTTCCTTGTACAGAAATCAAGGATTATATAATAAAGTAATGGATTATAGGATATTATTTTAGTGGTTTTTTGGGGAGAAAAATATATTTAAAGGTGATTATAAGTGGGATGGGTGAGT
Source organism: Viscum album (assembly GCA_963277665.1). Classification (NCBI taxonomy): domain Eukaryota; kingdom Viridiplantae; phylum Streptophyta; class Magnoliopsida; order Santalales; family Viscaceae; genus Viscum; species Viscum album. The sequence goes on from OY728147.1 coordinate 1,094,380,536, forward strand.
TCCTTCTTATAGTTGAAGCGGAGTGCATTCAACTATATTTTTTAAAACATAATTCCTCCCATGTTTTTACCTTGTCATGGGGATCCAATAAAAATAAAAAATCAATAAAATAGAGTATAGATTCAAAATATTAATATAAAATGGATTTTGGACTAGTTTATATCTCATTTTGTCTCGTATATTAAATGTTTAGACCTTTTTTTACTGCAAACGTTTCTCTTAATTGTTGTAATTACTTTTAATCACTTGCAATAATATTTTTTTTTCAAAAAAAATTATGTTATTAAAAAAAAAAAAAAAAATTAAAAAAAATTTAATCCATAAATTTTAATTTAAATCATAGACAAGGATGAAATTATTTTTAAATTATTCCTGTAGAAGAGACGACAAAGCAGGACTTAATGTAAAAATGATCCAAATTATGAATAGTTTTTATATCTAATTTCTATGAGATATTTATTAAAATGAATAAAATAGGATTAATTGATATAAAAATTATTTATCAAAAATTTAAAAATTATATATATTATTTGTATAATTTATTTAAACTAAATGTATGTTTTGAATTAAAATTTTGTGTTTTTAATTATTCATCAATAAATGTAATTTCTTTAAAAAAATACAAAAAATTACCCCAACATAAATTATTATGTTCCTATTTATAAAAATAATTTCATTTTTAAAAATAGGAATTATTTAATTTTCAAATTTAAATTTAAAATGGGATTTCCATTAATTGGGGGTAAAATTATCATTCAAAAAAAACCTTTTTATTTTTTTTATTTGGATATATCAGTTTCATATAATTATAAAAATATATAGTGTTACTCTATATTTTTTTATTTAATATATAATAAATAAAATTTATTTAAATATTTATAAAATTGGGTCTTTTTTTATTGACATAAAATTGGGTTTGTATACTGGAAAATTGTTTTCTTAGAAAAGAAATTTATTTATTTTCAAATAGTTATTACATACACATATAATAATATATAAATAAATAGTCTATTTTATGTACACATGTCAATAATATTTTAATAATTCATTTAATTTAATTCATAAATTCCAATACAATAGCTATTTTTTAGCAATAATAATATTTTAATTATAATGTTTATATTATATTGTAGTTCAGTAAAACTCGGCCTAGTATGTAATAAAATATCACTAAGGTATTTTTTATTCTTTGTGATATAAGAAATACATATTTTTTGTGTATTAAAATATAATCTATATGTCTATTATTCCATATAATTAATTAGGTTTTTTTATTATGAAACCCAAACATAGAGTTTTTAGAGAAAACTATATCAATGTTTTATGAAGTGAAAAATATAAAAAGATAAAATTAATTAAAAAGTTTCAATAAAAAATTTTTAGTTTGTCACATTATATCCTAATTATAATTAATTTCATCATTTAGATTCATCTAGTTTATAGTTGTTCTAAAACTAAAATATTATATTGATAGAAACATGCATCATAAAAAATGGATACTAAAACATTATTTAAAAAGTGATATTTGGAAACCTATTGGTTTCCCAAAAGGAAATAATAACTAGGTTTCCACAAAGGATAACATAGGTGGGGAGTTAAAACATGTACATGGATGAGAAATATTACTATAATTTTCTGATGATGAGTAATTGAGAACATGGTTGGTAGAAAGTTATTGATCAGAAATCTATGAATCTAAGATAATCTAAGGGGTCATCTGATTAATTAGAAATGAAGTTACTAGGATATTTTTTTTGTTTCAAGAAAATTTTTCCTAATGTTAATTAAATTTAAAAATAATATATACTTATTATATTTATTTCCATTACATACTCACTATATTACCATACTGTTGTCATTTGATCAATTCCCACATCATCTCTTGCTCGAGGAAATGAAGTTGAATTTCTCATTCATGATAAAATAAATAATCATGAAATCCATAAATAATATGATAAGTTATCCCATCTATTAATTTTATTATAAAAAATAGTTAGAATAGGTTATCCAATATTCATATATCCTCACGTGGTCAGATTATAGTTTAATTTGACAAACATCATCTGAATTTTTCCTTAAAATTTACATTAATGATTATTCTTGTAACCCTTATGAAAGACAAAAAAAATCTTATAAATAAAGTCAGAAATTTTTCTTTACATTGATCACCCATATATAAATAAGTATCTATAGGTTTTCATATTCAATAAATGTGAATATCATCATCATATATTCTCTTGAAACATAGTAATAAACCCAATTAACATAAATACATTTTCATAAAAATAAATTATTTCTTATTTTAAATATTATTGGATATATTCCTTAAATTCAAGAATTTATAAACATCAACCATGGAGACATAGTTTGTATTGGAAAAAAAATTCAATACTTAGTTCTAAGGTAATCAATACTATCCAATTTAATTTATCCATATCAATAATCTCTTTATCTATACCAAAGACAGTTTTATCAACATTAGGGACATATTAAGGGTTACCTTATCATTTATCAAAATACCACCATTCCATTAAATCCCTTTTCTTGTTCATACACATCATTAATTATATATATATATTTTTAAAATCCTTAATGGAAAATATATTCTACATTATACATATATCATTTTTTATAAAAAATGATGGGGCTGAAGCCTCAATTTATTATTAAAGAAAAGACCACATTATGTCTAGGTAGAGAGAGACCCATTAGATAGCCCGAAGGCCCAATGAAAAGATTCCTGAATACAAGGATTGAAAGAAATTTTTTTGTTAAAGGACCCCTTGGTGAATAGTAATGTTAATGTACCTGCGCCGCTACAGTACCATCTATAGGACAACCACTACTACAGTGCCTCCTACAGTGCCTCCGCCGCTACCTACATTATTCATAAACCATTACTCACCCTTCATGATCATATCACATAATAAACATTTTATAGAATATGAAACATTAGTAATTTCTAAATCTTCATTAACATCAATCTAGCCAATCTAATCACGTTTAATTTAATTAATATTGGAAGAACATTCCATAATTTCAGCTGTCATTTGCGGCCTCTTTATCATTAGTAATATAACTAATACTAACATACCTTATTGATTTTTATTATGTTATTTACCCTTAAGAAATCACTTTTAATCATTATCGTACTTTCTACATATGAATCATTAAATTTTAACCAATTTCCTTAAACTTACCTCAATTAAATAATACAAGAAAGAAAAAGATGAGAAACAATTATCATTAAAAAACCATATAATCCTGAAAAATAATTTACTGGATGCCAAAATAATAAAACTAACTTCTTTAATCTATGACACCATAGATTAATCCCAGGTTATTTAATTTCAACATCTTTTTATGTTCTTCATTATGGTTTGTAAAGAGTTTGTTAATTAGTAAAGCATATCCATCGGGAGTGTTAAACCAGGTGTGCAGTAAGGCCCATTATCATCCACCAATTCCCAAAAGAGTCTAGATCTCTCTGGTTTTTAGGGTTTTTAGATCTATGTAGACCTATTTCAGATCTATATCCACATTTAATATCCAGAGAGTAGTTTAGTTCTAGAAAACCATTATCTCTATCTTTACCAAAATTCATGGCCTTTTTCAAATATTCTAACTCATACGTAGGAATATATTTATTGAAATACATATAAAATCATTATAAATACCCATAGGTATCTCGCTAAATGTTTCTCATCATAGTTTATAATGGATTACTAAGTCTTTTCTTCGATATCATTAATATTAATATAAGAAAAACATTCATCGACATTACATCAGTTTAGAAAATTATTATAAAAATTACAAAAAATCATTCTGTAGGACAAAAATTGATTAGTTTCTGCAGATTCTTAAGAAAAAATATCTTAAATTGGTAAAATACCTTCAATGTTTCCCACAAATATCTTCCCCCTTAGTAATTATACTTAAAACCAATCTTCAAAGCCTGGGGAACGGAAATAAAAAAAGGGTGATCTTAGATTCTTTATAAGGGTAAAAGTGGGAGATAAGTATGCATAGATGGGAGTGTATGTTAATATGAATGTGGTATAGATCATTAAAGATAATTCACTCATAGTAAATATCATAAACCAGAATCATGTCATAAAGATGGTAATTTCATAAGACATAAATCATAAGGATGATATGTAATTATAAATCAATCCAGAACCATAATCTCAAGGCCATATAAGTGTGGAACCGTCATACATGTAGAAACAAATTCAAGTGTCATGGGTAACTACCAAGGCCATCAATATAGTGGATCAAGACACACCTATTTCCAATATCGGATCAAGACACACCCATTTCTCTAGTGGATCAGGACAAACCTATTTCCCATTATGGACCCGGTCACACCTCTTTACCATTATTGTTTAAGCACATAATCTTATTCATCATCATAATATAATAATATATAATTATTTTCATAATTAATTTAAGGGAGATATTTTTCCAAACAATATCATAATTATATTATACATATATTCTCCATAAAACATTTATTTTACCACGAACCATAAAAAGAGTTAGTTTTCAAAAAAATCATATCATAAATCTAGAATTGAAATGGAATTGTAAAATTTATTCATATTATAACTTGTAGAAAATTGATATGTTTTATAATTATATAATCCTAGAATAAAAAATTAATGTATGGGGGGTTTTATATTCATTTATCTTCATATAACCCATTATTGAAAAACATGTTTCATAAAAATCAATCTATCGAAACATAGGCCATTTGGATAAACAATATGAATGGTATACGTGGAACATATCACTAATAAATATTAAATTATAACCAAGGATTTCATCCAAGATTGAGAAGGATTTTTTAATATCCATTGGAAACTAAATTACATTTTAAAATAACTTTTTAAAACATATAACATTTTAAAAATATATTTCATTAAAACCACATTATAAAATAGAAAGTAATTATGAAAACAAAATTAAAAAACTTCTTGATGAAAATACTATTTATTCTTTTAGGAATTATATTTAAAACATAAAACATCTTAGAAATAAATTTCCTTGAAAATAACCATTAATACATATAAATAAGCTTTAAAAACTTTTGAATCCCTTATTCTATGAAAATAAACAGAAAACTTATAATTTATTCATTGAAAAAATTTAATTACATTTCATTTAAAAAATCTTTTTAAATCATATAAAAGATGATTTAAAAATAATTTGAAACACTTTTTGGACAAAATTATTTAGAACCCTTTTTCATAGAAATTGATTTTAAATTCATTAAATTGTATTAATATTAGTGAAAAAAAATCCTTTAAAAATATAACCTTCAAACATACAATAGAAATAATACAGAAATACTGGTCAAGATGATTACTAAATCTATATATGATGGACATTACTTTTTCACCTTAATTGTTTAGAAAGGCGTCATGACCTGAATACGACATGAATATTTCTTTTAAAACAATATTTAAAAAATGCAGCACATGGGTAAAAATTTCCATAAAAATTTATTGGATAATATTAATAAATTGTTGAAATCATTTTTAGAAAACGTGGTTGTGAATAAAAAAGTTTCCGACCAAAAGAGAAAGTAATTTCATATTTTCCTAAGAAATTTACAACAATTATCATTAGTAATATTTAGTGAAAAAATGGTACCATTACTTTTATATAACATTAAAAACTAGAGGAAAATAAAATTGATTATTTTTCTTGAGATATGAGTCATTATATTTCATAAATGGAAGCTTAATCATATACAATCTCAAAAAATGAAGAGATTGTAGAAATAAATCATTACCACTTTTGTAACATTGATTCAAAATAAAATAGAAATTAAAAAACTACATATAGCATAAAATATCATGAAAATAATGAGATTCATGATATAAAATTTCAAATTTTATATATACACCACATAAAAAATATAGGCGCATAATAGTTCATGTGTCTCAAATAAGGAAAATTGAGACACAATTACTTACCTATTTGTTAACTTTTGAAACATAAAATCATTAATGAATTATCTCAACATAAATATATAAATGACCATAAATTTGATTCTAGAAAACATATAATACATCCATGGGATATATACACACCACATATATAAAATTGATGGTGGAATGGTTTATGTCTCATTGAAAACAATATTGAGACATGAAAAACCTTACCGTAAGTCTTAACATTCATCATTCATGTTCAATCTTCTTATATAATAAGTAACATTTTATTAAAAATATATTAAGAAATAGTATTATTATATTTAATACCATATATTATTATGTATGACTATATATTAACAACTAATCAATAACTCCATGTTAATGTGACATTTTGTGTATTGATTGCTTAGTTTTTTGGTAAATGTTTTGGATTTTTGTTGTTGTTACTCTTACATAGATCCAGATTTACTTATTTCCATAAATATAAACATGATATTAATAGAATATTTAGTCACTAAATATTTATTTATAATATTTTTTAAAATATGGAAATATGAAATGAAATACACTGTTCATGGGGATGGTAAACGGTACTTACACACAAATGTTGTTTCTTTTTTAACATTATATTGAAAAAATAATGTAAATTAAAAATATGAATACACACATATATATATCATCATTATATTAACCTTATAATCCCATATATATCATATATGTTCCATAAAAATTTCACTAACACATTCTATGTAATGTCTGGATGAATCACATCACATTCAGGTGGTGGTAGTCCACACATCCACAAAAGAATATATAATATACATAAAATAGGGGAGAATGAAGGAATTTTTCATAAATGTTTAGTTAATTTCCAATTAGATGGTGTTTTTTTATGTTTAGGTAAAACCCCCTGTAAGTAAAGAGAGACTATATATTGAGGATAATGAGGATATTATATAATAATGGAATAAAAACATTGTTGTGGTGTTTAATGAAAATAAACAGGGAATCTTGGGGGAAGAAGTTACCTATTATTTGGAAAACATCATTTTGTTTTCACCAACGAGACTCCTTGTTCATGCCCAAATCCATATTTATTGGCCATTTTCAGGTTTCCAATTACTGATGTGCTTAGTGGGAGATGAGCTGAATCCTGGTGGAGTTGGGATACTAGATACTAGAAGATGTCAAGATTTCCCATCATGAAAGAAGGTTACGTGATATTAATATGTGTTTCATGACATGTAATATTTTATGGGTTGAAAAAAATGTGGGGAGGTTCAAACTTTTTTAGAGAAAACTAGATTTTGATTATTACACGACATGACATGGTATTACACATTCAGAAATTCTTAGATGTTGTATGTTTTAAAACATTTCATATTGCTCATTTTATCAAACAATAAATCTCTAGTGATTTTCTCTCGACTAAAGGAATCATGGTGACCCCTATTCTATATTTTTGGGATTCTATCATCAAGGATCATTTCCAAACACCCACATTCGATTTCAGGTGACCTGAGTTGATCTATTCTGTGTTTTTGCATTGTTTTACATCTGGTTCTTGTATTTTTATTTCATTCTCATCATGTTCTTATTACCATGATATAGAATACAATCTCACATTTTTATAATGTTATTTTTCATTATTTCTGATTGGTGTAGTTTTTCTACAGTTTAATTAGGTTGATGCAGTTCCTCTATAAGGGGTGATCAAATATCTGCTGTCTAGTCTTTTCTTGTATGAAAAATGACAACGAGGCTAAATAATTGGTACTGATAACATGGAGATATTGTTTTTTTGTATTGTTTGAATTAATTTCATTTTTATTATATAGATAGCATGATATCTATTAATTTCATGGATTATCATTTTATTCTTCTTGGAAATTTTAAATAACATAAATCATGAATTAATTGATATCTAATTGGCTCTAGGAATTAAAAAATCATGTTTAATAAATCTGGTTCCAGTGTTTGTTTTTGTTATATGATTATATTCAAATTTATATAGATATGAACATTTAATATAATTGGTTAATGGACCATAATCAATTAGATTCTTGTTGATACAATAAGTAATGGAAAATAAATATAATAGTTTAATTAATTTTTTATTGTTCTGATAGCATGTTTCTTAGGTTACCCATAGTTTGAAACAATATAAAATAATAAGTTAATTCAAGATGGAATAAGAATTATTTGTGTGATAAAAGATAATTCATTTTTACGGCCTGAGCTTCCTTCTTTCTTGTGAAGGCCAAGTGTCGTATGCTTTTGAACAATGAGAGCTCGTTTTGTGTGAAGGCTGAATGGCTTGTTATAGGGACAAGATCCTAGTTTCATTGTTTATTTCCTACAAATTGTGATGATATGTGAGACCAGGATGGATGATAATATAGTGTTGTTGTTTTTTCTAGGGAAGGGATCCTTAGATGTGAGATAAGCCTGGGAGTGATGATCCTTGAGGGATGTTGTGGAATGCGACGTGGGGAAGCCCAGATGTTGTGGTAGTAGTTGATTCATGGTGTGTTGAAATAAATCCATATATGAATGTGGGTGTCAATGAGGAAACCGAAGATACTAGAACATGGTCAATCTATGCATACCCATTTAAATAAAATAATTATGCTTGTTTGAATTTGTTGTTTAGCCAACACCAAACTTTTTGTTTATCTACAATCATTTCCCCACAGCTTGATGAAGGTAGTTTGGTTACACTTCATCCAATAGAGGAAAATACATCTGAAGTTTTTTTGGGTGCTTTCTATGTTTAGCTTCTCAGGGATGGATGATTATATTCTCCTACTATAGATGGAAGATACTCCAAGGGTAGTTGATCAATCATCATGTTGAGCCCCTTTGGTTAGGTATCTTTGTATGTTTTCTTATAAGACATCGTAATATGAAAATTAATGTTGTTAATAATTATATAAATGTTTAACCCATAGGGTTTGATGTTGTTAAGATGGAATGCTGAGCTTACAATTCTGAGAATCCATGGACTAAGTTTTCTTATGCATATAGGGAATGTAATTATTCTAAGGATACAATAATTTAATGTGGAATTGATAAAGGATAATTAATGATAATTAGATAATTAATATGAAGAGAAACTTGTGGAGATGGAATAAAATAACATATTATATATATTTAAATTGTTCTACTTTTATTGGATATCTGGTCTTACTGGTGGAATCAATGAGTTAGAAACCTGTTAGCTACAATAGAGTATTAAACTAGGTTATTCCCCTAGTGTGGGTTTTATCTATATTATATCATGTACCTTAAGGACTCTGATCCTGGTGGTATTTTACCTTGTATTCTGGATATTGTTTTTTAAAAAAAGTACTATAGGCATGACATGTATAGGATGTGAATTCTTCAGGATCATAACTCGATATATGGGTTGTAATTGATTGATGTATAATAACCAATTTATGATACACTTTATACTGGTTGTTGTGGATAACTTAAACTACCAGGTTAGTTTTGGATACATAGATGTGGTGGGTTATTGCACGAGGTTCAAGTTGTGGTGCTTCACCAAGGTGTATTCAAGACATCCATTTTGGAGATAGATACTCATGACATGAAGCATTTGGGGTGAGAGGAAAACTCATAGGGTAGTGGAAAAGGTTTAACATTGATTTTTTTTGTTATATTATATGGTCTTGTATGCGTTACATGGATAATGTAGCCATTAAGAGGTAGGGAACATAGTATGCCTATTTAGGTGAGGAGTTAGTTTCAATTTTTATACTATTATTTAAGATTTTTTTCTAGACATTTTTTCACAAGGTGCTCCTAGGAAGGTTCTTCTGAGTATACTATTATACTCAACCACTGTATATGTAAATTTTTTCCAGTTCAATTGGAGTTGTTGGAGATAATTAAGGTTATTACTATGTTGGGGGTTTTATAGGACTTTTTTGAGATTCATGGTGAAAAATATCATTACTCTATTCTGGTATATGTAGTTAACCATTTAATTTGTGGTAGTTCTTGCATGACATTAAAATTGTGCACTTGAATTTTCTTTATTATTTTAGTCTATGTAAGAGTTTTTTGGTATCTATCTTGTCTCTATATTTTATATGGGTTCTATTAATGGGTTATTCCTCCAATAAATGTGTTTAATATACCCTCAGTGCTTTCCCTCAATGAAGGTCCTAATGGAGGAGAGACTCTTGTGTTCAATGATTTTTATCCATTTGCAGGACATTTAGAGGTACACATTGTGTGGATGGGTCATGATAGAGTAATATAAATGGTATGGTTGAGGGATATGAGGTTGTTTTGAGTTAGGAATGGGTGAGTTTTGTAGGATATAAGGGGAACAACATCTAAGAAATTTAGAATGCACTATATAAACAGGAGACCTACTCATACACATGTTTTTAGGGGCCACAGTGATCTGATTCATAGACTTGTAGGATTACAATGGATAGTAAACAAGGTGATACATCTAGAATGGTAGATACCTAGAAAATGTTCATACATCATTCTTTTCTATGCATGTGTTTGAATGGGTATACCATCAGATAGGATAACCAAAAATGAATAAAATAAAACATCTAATTAGTGTTAATGTCTTCAATATTCTAGGATTGGGGGATCAAACTATTTTTTTTCACGTATGGCTATAGGTCGACATCATCATCATGTTCATATAGAATATGTTCTGTTGGATGTGCTATAATATCAACAGTGAGTAGACATCCACAATGAAAAAATGTTTAGGAGTACACTAAAAGAATTTTAGCGCTAGAGTATTCAATGGTATAAAATGTATGTTTTAGATTCAATCACTAATGAATTTTTGGGTGAGGTTTAGATGGAATTTAGTTTAATGTAATCCAGGATGGAGAACTAGGTTTCATTGGATGTGAGTATGCTACATGTGGAAGTGAGGCTGTGATGGTTCTTGTTATTTAGAGATCACAATGATTCAACAGTATAGTGGGGGGGGGGGAGTTCCGAGTCAAGTTTAGAGACAAGTCTCATTCATAGGCTATAAAGGTGCCCAATCACTTGTATCTCCATACCGATTAGCATGGTTGATACAGTGTGCTGGAGTTTGGGATCCATTTAAGATTCCTTTTGAGATATACTTTAGATATGTTTCCAAAAAAGATGGAAAGTGCAAGTCATTTCTTGGAGGCTTTTCATTTAGAGTTCTAGTGTAAGGTCACCCCATTTATTTTGATGATATGTATTCATGTCATGGAAATAGTATAGTTCATAAATATGTTGTTAGAAACAACCATATCATTTTGAGAGGGGAGTCATCTGTATTCTAGGAAAATAATCGTTATGGTCCTCGAATCCTTAGTTGTTAGGACATAAGAGCTTCCAATCAATCAGGGGTAGGTCGCATCCCTCAATGTCTCATTTCTCTTGGGGATGAATATCTCAATAATATTCTAAGGTATCATAAACATGTTATTAATATGGAGGTCAAAGTCATTAGTATAGAGAGGGACCGACCTTTTGAGTAGTGAGTGTGTTCCTGTTATTTTTTTTAGGTTCCTCCAATACGATAGTTCAATCCATTGTAGTACATGCAATAAGTTCTTCTAAATTTGAATTAATATAGAGTATATGGGGTAGGAATAGGATATCCCTAAGATTAACCCTATCCTCTTAAGTAGACCACATCCATGGATGTGGTCATCATCATGTTTTGAGAGGTCATGGGGCATGGAAAGGTCAACATCCTATTTTATCATTGCCGGCACTAGGTGAGCTAGATGACTTTCAAGGTATCCTTTTCACAATTGATAATTGGGTTCCTGTCTAGTGTGATCCTTGAGGGACTCAATCATTATTATAATACACCATATTCTATGCTTTGGGGCTTTAGGTACAGAGACATATAGTTCCCTTAGCATTGAATTTGCCTGTTGGACGTCGATCGGTTTTGTTTGAAGTATGTTGAGAATATGAGATAGTGTTGCGGTGGCACCAATTTTAGGTATATTACCTTTTTTGTTGGTTAAAAAATTATGGATTCATTATCATCCTGGAATTTTTTTATTCATTTTAGGTTTTCATGGATTTCATTAGGAGGTAGGTTGTGTTCATTGATGCTTATAGACGACCAGTGGTTTTTGTTCGCATGTGAGACCCTCGAATGGGCCAGAGCCTTGTTCTATCCTTATCATCCCGGAAAGTTGAGTTGATGATGAGTTTTTTAGAGGACCTTAATTCAAAATTTCCTAAGGTTGAATAAGATTACAATGACTACATTCTATGGGAGGTTTTAGAATTACCCTATCAGTAAGAGATCATGTTTGGGATCGAACTACAGGCAGTTGTGTCTTCTATCTAGATTTCTCTATATAGGATGGTGCATTCTAAGTTGAGATAGATGTGTATAAATACTGACGATCTATTTTAGTGTGGTTTTATTCAGATGAGTGTGTCTTCATGGGGTGCACCAATTTTGTTCTTAAATAAGAGTACAAATAGTTTTTTAGTTGTGTAAAAATTATAATTTCTTGAACCAAGTGATAGTAAAGAGCCTATATCATGTTCCATGGATTTATTATTTATTAAATCCACTGAAGGGTGTAATTTTGATCACTAGGATCAACTTGTTTCTAGGATATCATCATATTCATGTAAATGATGAGGATATACCGAATACCGTGTTCTGTTGTCATCATTGGAATTTTGAGTTCATTGTGATGTCATTCAGGGTGTTGAATTCTCTAGATGTGTTCATGGGGTTAATGAATATTGTGTTTCATGAGCTCGTAGATATTATTGTGGTTATTTTCATTTCTGAAATAATTTTGTAATCTATGTTTGTGGAGGAGAATTTTGTGCATTTGGGTTCCATTTTAGGAGTTCATCACTATGATAAGTTGTTCGGTATGTTAACAAAATGTGATTTTTCTACTCGATAAGCCTATTTTTTGGGGCATGTTTTATCCGAACATGTAGTATCTTTGGATCCATCTAAGGTATAATTATTTTTATCCTCATATTTCCCCAAGATATAGGCATATGTATAATGTTTCCATGGTCTTGTATGAAATTATTGAAGGTTCATAACTAGTTCCTCTTTGGTTATGACACATCTAACATCATTGACCATAAAGAATTATGTATTCTTGTGGACATGATAGTGTTAAAAATGTTTGAGTATCTGGCTAACATGTCGATCAATGATCTAGTTCATTTTCATCCATTAGATGGAGGTCAGTTTGATGTTTTCAATGATACTTCACATCCAAGGATGGGTAGTGTTCTGATGCAGTAGAGATCACTAATTTTTATGGGTCTTGGAGGTTTCATCCCCATGAGAGTAACTATTCCACCCATGATATTGAGTGGGTGGGGTGGTGTTTTCACTAAGGGTGTGGAGACGTTACTTCATCGGTGATCATTTTGTGGTCTTCAGTGATCATAATATTCAGTGGTATATTTTCCCCTAGTGTGACCTGAACATACAACAATGTCAGTGGATGTCGTTATTACATAATTAAAACTTCTATAATTCATATTGTAACATCCTTAGTTTTTAAAGAGAGACAATATATTCGATAATATACATAATATGCCACATCAAACTAAGTAAACAATGATGTATTTCCATGTTACCTTATAACATATCCATCAAAACTATGTGAATAAAAGTATTAATTATTTATAAAAATATTGTTTACACAAGTATTTAATTAATTATTTTGTAAAAAATAATTAATAAATAAAATATATATTTTAATTTAAAGTAAATGTTTTTCAGAAATTCTATTTAAATGAAAATAAGTGAGTTTATAAAATAATAAATACACCCTTAATTTATTTTTTAAATGAAATATATATGTAATATATTCAATTTAATGTTTAAAATTCATCGTATATATGTTCAATACATGATATAACAAATTCAAAATTTTCAAATAAAAGAGGTATTTTTCAAATTAATATAGTTTTACTACCATTTGATGGTGAATCGACATTAAATATAGTTTTTTATAGTTTTATATGTTTTATTTGACAATATATACTTATAATTTTGAAGAGGGAAATAAAAATTTAATTTTGTTAAAATTTTGGTATTTTTCTGATAAAATTCATATTTTAATGAATAGTTTAATTACTACATTTTAATTCAAAATATTTTTTTAGTATAATTTAATTATATTATTATAGAATATTCTTATTTTGTTTTTATTTTAAATTAGATAATATTTTTATTATTTAATCCAATTTTTTTCAATAAATGTTATTTTGAATTGAAATTTTACTTAAACGCTCGTTAATCTTTTGATGGGTTTATATAAAGAAACCAGTTTTCTTATTTTGACAATGGGGAGTAGTTTTATATTAATTACTAAAAATCATGTGTTTTTAATTTTTAAAAATTTATTCTATATTTGAAACCATGATGCCCAAATTATTTAAATAATTCATTTTTATTTTTAGGGCATTATAAATTGTAACATTAAAAAACATTTTATTACAACAGTTAAGGGTAAATCCGGAAATTAATCATAAAAATATTATAATAATTTAAAACTACCCAGAAACTTGTGCTAATTTAATTCGATGAGTGTATCGCAATCATGAACATCCTTGGGTCTATTTTAGGATCACATGGATCCATATGGATGACTTTAATGGTTTTATAATATTATTTTCAACGAATAGTCATTTTTGAAACACTTTCATTGGTAAAAAGTAAAGTATTTTAATATGGATTCATATAGTGGATTTCTTGGAATATATATATTAATTGGAAGTATAATAATATTACCTAAATGTTGTTAATTTATATATAATGTTTTTAAATTAAATAATGAAATTTAATTATGACAAATCAATGATGTAATAATTTCTTAATTACTAAAATAATCAAATAAATGATATTATAAATATTACTATATATATAATAAGACCTAATTTATACCTTCCATGATTTTTTTGGATAATGTTTACATTTATTGAGGATTTAAATGAGTTGGATTTAACTTATATACCTTTATGGGATTTTAAAATGTCGAGTAATGAAATGTTTCAAAAATGACAATATTGGTGATTTAAAATATAAAATATTATGTTAAATGATATTATATTCTTAAAAATGTAAAAATGTGAAAAATGGTTTGGTTAAGTCCAAATATCTCATAATAGTCACTTATGTGGGTCATCTGAAATGTTATAGTTATTATATTAACCCATAATTTGTATATAAAATAATATCATGGTAAGATTAAAAAGTGTAAAATAGGGGTTAAAACTAAATGATAAGAATAAAAAATATTCAAAACATGTCTAATTTTAATTTGAAGATTTTTATTCAACTCCCAATAATATTATATTATAGATAAATGTTTTTGGCACCATTTATAATCGAAATTAATTTTATATGAAATTAATATTCTAAGAGTCTCCAAGGGTGCCCCTCCCATCTCCTATAAAAGATACTAACTTCACACTAATACCCACAATTTGAAATCCTTTTGTAATGTCCAAGAAATACCTAAAACCATTCCTATAATATTTCCACATGTTATTGAGGCCTTAGGGTTAGTAGAACACCCTTATATGAAGCATTAATGTTTTATTCAATAGTTATAACCAAATAAGAGGTATCGTCCTTAAGTGCTTCTATTTTATTTCTTCTTCAACATCAATTAAATATATTCTATCCCTTATGTACTAATAAAACCAGTGAACCATATTTAATAATATTTTATTATGGTAATATCATCACCTAAAACTATCTCCAATTTCATCAAATGTGAAATGAACATTTCATTTGTGTGTAAGGTGGACTACCACCTCACAAACCAACATAGTTTCATTTTCATTAATATATACAATGACAATTTATTATGATTTATTCAATGTTTATAAATGATATTCATGAAAAACTTATCACTTCAAAAGAACAATATTTCAAATACATTCTTATCTTCCATGCACAAAAAATGATGACATCGTTCGTGCATACGTGTGAACTATCACCTCCAAAAAGTTATGAGAATCGATTTTATTTACCACATCACTTGAATGATATTTATATGTATATTGATTTAATTATTATGATATTAATAACATTATTATTACTATAGAATAGTAAAATAATAAATAACTTATTTCCATATTGATAAATGAAAAACAGAAATGCAACTCATGCATACGTATGGCATACCATCTCCATGATTGCAATATTTTTCATTTTCATAAACAGGTTTAATGAATTTATTTAAAATATAATTTATTTATAATAGTTATTATTATTTCATAAATATTATTTTACAGATGATGGACTAATGACTACTAAGACAATTGACATCATGAAAACTTCATTTTCAACTCAAGTAATAAACATCGACAAGACGTTCGATATGAACATAAATTATTATTTAATTTTGATAACAAGGTAATAAGTTATATAAATGGAATAATAAACATTAAAATTGTTCTTAGGAAAGTTGAAAATGACCAAAGTGTATTATTATATAATATAATGATTATGTGCGAATATTTGGACTCAAGGAATGAGATTTCATCTCAATCTTCATTCATTGATGAATTTATTGATAACACACACCTTTATTATTTTATAAGGTGTATATACAAACAATATGAAATTTCATATCCATGTTTTATCTATACTAATTTAATTAATGGTTGTGTGAAATATATTAATTCTTGGAGATTAATATTTAAATGTTCATAATGGTATGATACACCTTGAACATTTAAATATTTAATATATCAAATATTTTAATCACGATATTAATTCACATATTTATTTATAATTATATAAAAGTATTACACCTGAAATTATATGTCTATATTGAATTTTTTTAATGTTTAGATAAGTAATTTTTTTTTCTGAATTGTTTTAACTACATTACAAAATGAAAAGTGGAATTTTTTTTATACGAAAATAATGACTTACCGTCTACAGTAACCAATATTTGATTATAGGATTCATATTTAAGCATTAATGTTTAAAAAAGAAAATAAATTTGATATTCCTTTTATTGTGTATCATGGTATTGAAAACGTGTTCCTAAATGAAAAAGGTATTTTTATACGGGTATGTATTTTATATGGGATTAGAAGAATTTTTCAAAGGGGGGTTTGTGATTCATGAAATGATACCATAGAATTACATGAAATTGGTGAGCCCAACAGAGCTTATACGAAGGTTTGTGCCCTATTATAGCTCACGGGTGAGCCTGACAAAAACTTATTTTATGGTTTGAGCCCTATTATAGCTCACGGGTGAGCCCGAAACAACATATATGAAGGGTTAATCCCCATTATAGCTCATGGGTGAGCCCAATATAGCTTATACAATGGATGATCCCCATTATAGATCCCTAAATTATATGTTGACCATATAGACATTTCGATTGGAAGTGATTTGAAATGGAATTATGTATATGATGCTCTAAGTCACCTAAATTATTATTAAATACATTATATTGGTTGTAATTTTTTTCTTTGGTCCAAAGATTGAGTGTTATTCATGTGATAATGTTTTTTTCATTCACTAAAATAATGTTAAATGGGTTACCATGTTTGGAGTAAACTAATGATTTCTTTCTTCCTATGTCCCTTACAGATCATTTGTGCTCATACCTTGTTCTAAAATGTTTTTCATAGGTCTTAATAATTGTAAGGAAAAAAAGATTCCATGATGAATGTATTGAAGGATTGTCTTGAAAATAATTTATGTTTTATTTTAAAATTATTTCTCTTGATAAAAAAATAATACTAAGTATGGGTGTCCACTTGTGATGTATGAGTTTACTATGTAAGTGTTTTTCCTAATTAACAAAAAGACTAAACATAAAAGATCATTAAATGTTAATTATATTTTAAAACAATAGATAAAGATTTGTTTAAGGTCAGGTCCTTATATATATACACCTTGAAAGTGGAATGTTGTAGCCTATGAGCTGACCGGGAAGTCACACAGTGATGCATTGCCTAAATTTTGTGATTCTAGTAGAGTGATGGAAGAACATTCGACATTGAATCTAGATATGGGAGAAGTTGCGTGTAGTAGTAGTCTTTTACTTATGACGACATAGTCATATCTGCTGCAGCAGGTGGAGGAATCCCTATTGTAGTATCTTGAGGTGGAGGTCTGTAGATACTATGTCTTTTATGAAAAGGCCCCCGGATTATTGGTCAAGGGATGAATAACACCGATTGTTGTTTCATGGAAGTATTATAATTCCTTAGGCAATGTTTTTTATGGTTCTTATAGAGTATTATAATTTTTCTTTCGGTGGTATATCATTGATTGAAAAATATTTACTGAGATTTAAGGGGTTCTTTTCGGTGTCCTAGATTGAAGCATGTAGTTGAAGAGTTTGTGTCTTTATGATTGGTTTTCTAGAAGGTTAAGTGAGAGAAATGTGTTCCCTATGGTTTTCTATAGCTGTTAGATGATCCCATGTAAAAGTGGGAGGAAATATTGGTAGACTTTATTACAAGTTTACCTCGATCATAGAGATACTGTGATGCAATATGGGTGGTAGTGGATAACATAGATAGATCATCCCACTTTATATGGATTAAGGAGTCAAGCTAAGTAGAAGTTTTGTTGAGGAAATATCTCATGGAGGGGGTAAGAATCCTTGGGGTCCCATGGTTGATCATTTTAGATTGAAATCATCATTTCCATTATATGGCGTAGAGAGGTCTCCATCATTCATTTTTTACTTAGTTATTCCTTGGAAATTTTTTTTATCAAAAACTGGTTGGTCAGATAGAGTGACCAAGCCATAATATTGAAGAAATTTTTCCTTCTTATGTCATGGAATTTTTAGTTTTATGGATAATGTTCTTTCCCTTAGAATATTTCACATAGAAATATATTTTTCAATCCACCATTGGTATAACTCCATTTAATGACTTATATGCATGACTGTGTAATGTGTAAGGTGGACTACCGCAGCACGAACTGATATAGTTTGATTTTCATTTCCATATACCATGACAGGTTGTAATGATGTATTCAATGTTTATATATTATATTAATGAAATATTTATCATTTTAATATAATTATATTTGAATTTTTTTCTTAGCTTCCATGCACATAAAAATGATAACGTCGTTCATGTGTACATGTGAACAATCACCTCCACGAAGCGATGAGAAACAATTTTATACACCACATCAGTTGGATGATATGTATAATAATATTTATATAATTATTATGATATTAATAATATTATTATTATTATAGAAAGTAAAAATAATAATTAACTTATCTTTATAATGATAAATGAAAATGCAAAAGTAACTCATGCTTGCGCACGACTTACTGTCTCCATGAATGCATCATAGTTTTTCATATCCATTATTAATGAATTGATTTTGAAAAAGAATTGATATATTAAAAATATTATTATTTCAGATGTATTATTATATAGATTATGGACTTATGACCACATGGATTATTTACATAACGACAAGTTCATTTTTGACTCAAGAAAAAAATATCAACAAAATGACCAATATTACCTTAAATAATTATGTAATTTTTATAACATGGTAATAAGTTATGTAAATGGAATAATAAACTAAAAAATGTTCAAAATCAAGAATCTAATGACTTATGTTTATTATTTCTTAATATAATTATTGTGTGTGACCAATTAAACTCAATTTAAGGAATTTCATTACAATATTCATTCATTGAGGCATTTCTTGATAACAAGAACCTTTATTATTTTATAAGATGCATATACAACCAACATGAAATTTCATATCCATATTTTAAAAAATACTAATATGGTTAATTGTTTTGGTAAATGTATTAATTCATGGTGATTAATATAAAAATTTTCATAGTTGTATGGGAGAACCTAAATGTTTAATTATTTAATTATAAAATATTATAATCATGATATTAATTCACATATTTATTTATATGCGTATAAAATTATTATACATGAAATTTTATGTCTATATAAAATTTTATTATAAGGAATATTTTTATACGATGTGTTTTTCCTTCTTTACAAAATGGAAAAAAGAATAATTTTCTACACGACAAAAACAGCTTCTCTACCACTGTAACATATTTTTGATACAAAAATTACTATTTAAAGCATATTTTTTTACAAGGAAAATAAATCCCTTTTTCTATTATTTTTGTATTGTGGTTTTTAAAATGGGTTATTAGAAGAAAATTTAATTTTTATAAAGATAAATGTTTTATATGGGATTAGAAGAAGATTTCAAAAGTGTTTTTTTGATTCATGAAATTTTACCATAGAATTATAATAAATATTTGATCCTAACATAGCTTATAAAATGGGGTGATTTCCATTATATCTCATATGTGATCTTGAAACAAATTATTTTATGCTACGATCCCCATTACAGCTCACGGGTGATCCCGAAACAACATATATGAAGGGTTATGCCTCATTATAGCTCACAACTAAGCTATACATAGCTTATTCGATTAGTGATTCACATTATTGATATCCAATTATGCAGTTGACCATATAGTCTTTCCAATTAGAAGAGTTTTCAATGAGTTTTATATAATTTATTCTCTAAGTCACCTTAATGAGTTTTAATTAAATTCTATTGGTTTTAAGGTTTTTCTTTGGAAAAATCATTTGAGTGTTATTCATTTTTTTTATTCACTAAATGAATGTTAAATGGGTTACCATTTTTAAACTAGAATTAGTGTTTCATTATTTTTATATCGCTTCCTATGATTTTGTGCTTATACCATGTTTTAAAATGGTTATCACAGGTATTTAGATTGGAAATGAAAAAGAAGATCCCATGATGAAAGTGTGGAAGATTTTGGATGAAATGAAATCATGTTTTAATTTAAATTATATTCCCTTAGTGAAAAATTGGAAACTAAGTATCGAATTCAACTTGTAATGTATGTGTTTTTTATGTAATAGTTTCTCCTAATTATCAAACACTATTAAATTAAAATATTCAATAATGTGAATTCTAGTTAAAATAATAGAGTATTATTTTTTTGAGGATGGGTCCTTATATATATAAAACTAGAAAGGGGATTATTGTAGTTGATCAGATGATGTATAATTCATGCAGTGATGTAGTACATTATTTTAGCGATTCCTAGAGTATGATGGAAGAACATTCAACATTACATATAGATATGGGAGATGTTGGGTGTAGAAGGTGTCTTTTTTTCAGATGATAGTGTAGAACAATCTTTTGTGGGAGGTGGAGGAATCCATATTTTTGGATCATGAGGTAGAGGTTTGTATATACTATGCTTTTTATGGAAATACACATGAATATTGGTCAGAGGATGACCAAAACCAAGTGTTGTTTGAAGGAATTATTATAATTCCATTGTCAATGTGGTTGATGGTTCTCAGATAGTTTTATAGTATTTTATTCGAGGTATATCCTAGAAACAAAATAATGTATTTAGCTTTAGGGGCTTAGTTTCTGTGTCCTAGTATGAAGTGTGTAGTCCTAGAGTTTGTTTCTTGATGTTTGGTTTTCCAAAAGGTAATGGGAGAGATACTTGTTCACATTGGTTTTCTCTAGCCATTAAATTTTCCTATATTGATATAGGAGGAAATCTCAGTGGAATATGTTACCAGTTTACCGTGAGATTAAGGAGGCTATGATTCTATATGAAAGGTAGTGGATCACATATAAAAATCAAACAACTTTCTAGGGATAAAGGAGTCGAGCATAGTGGATGTTTTGTTGAGGCAATAACTGGTGGAGTTGGTGAGACTCTATACGGTCCTGAGGATGATCATTTTTATCAAGATCCCCATTTCCCCTCCAGGGTATGGATAGGTCTCCATCATGATTTTTTTTCTCAGTTATTCCTTAGAAATTATTTTTATCAGAAAATGGATGGTCAGATAAAGTGGACCTTCCAAACTATTGATGAAATCTTTCTCTCTTGGTTAATGGATTTTTGTGGTTTATGGATGAGGAACAAGAGCTTAGTATATTTCAGATAAAAAATTTTTTTCAATCCACCAATAGTAGGATGCAATTTATGGACATATATGGATGAACATTCTATTATATGTTTCCCTAGACAAGTGTCGAAGAGAAGGTAATTCTCATGCTAAAACTGTGGCATAATACGATAATGATAGTTCTTGTGATTTTCAAGAGGATTAAAGAAGCATATGATAATCAAAAATCCTATGTTGGTCATATGAGAAAACCACTAGAGTACAATTTTGGGGATTAACTATTCTTAAATGCGTTTCCCCATCATGGTATGAAATGGTTTGGTTATGGGAATAATCTTTATCCCTATTTTTTGGAAATTCAAGTTGTTTGATCATTTTGGTGTCGTGACACATCAGTTAGTTCCTCCACCATATATGATATCAATATATTAAAATTTTCACGTATCTCAACTCAAATGATACTTTTATGATGACTCTCACATCATCGATCATGGAATGATCAGTGTTGAAAATGAAGTGACCTTTGAGAAGAATCCTATAATGTTCTAGGAATGCTAAGGGAAGGTATTTTGTGGGCATGTTATTCCCTTTGTTCATGTCTTTTTGTGGAATGGTGGAGTGGAAAGGGTACCTAGGAGTATGAGTAAATTGATTTGTGGTTAGTATGAAGATATATATGATGTTTAGATCTTCACTTTTACCACTTTTTTGGTGGTTTTATACATATTTCTGGAGTATGAGAGGGATATTTCTTCTTAATTGTTTTGTAGTACTCTCTCTAAATTGTAGGATAATATGCATGAGGTATGCCATATGGTTTTTATTTTTACCTTCTGGAGGATAGATTTTTCTACTCTCCTATTATAGTTGTAGAAGACTCGATTATTTGTTAATCTAATCACTGTTTCAAGGACATTGTTTCTGGGATGGGGGTGGTTAAGATCATGTGTTGGAGAGTTCATTAAGAGTTATCTATAATGGTGGATGTTTGAAGGAATCCTATTTAGTATCCTCTCTAGTTTGGTTTTCGAATCTCATGGATGAATATGTTGTACTAGTATTTGATGTATGTTCTTTGATCAATGTCGATTATTGATTTGTGTGTTTCCAAAGACTGAGGTGATAGAAGGAGGCTCAGAAAAATTCTAGAGGAGTTTGATTACTCTATACTGGAAGTAGGGGGTTTCACATCATGAATTAAGGGTAAACAATGTGAATATGGGTCTCAATATGTGTCATATATTATAATTTTACAAATAAATAAATTTAAACAGAGACACACTTTTTTTCAATGACCAAATTTTAAGGATTATACAACATGAAAGGGGATTACCCATCATATAATTCATCAATTTTGTGTCTTTGAATACATTTCCAACCACTAAGGTTGTCAAACCATATGATTAAAATGACTCCTTCTTGACTCCATGTGACATGATGACTGCCTCTTCATTATTATGGTGATTCTGTTCTCAAGGGTCAATTCCATTCTTCCATCTTCGATCCATGGAAACCCATGTTGATCCAAGATTTGTTTTTTCTTCGTTTTCCATAAATTTATTTCATGTTGATATCTTGTTCATCGCATTCTTCATGAAAAGTGGTATAATATGATCTAATGGGTTTTTAATGGGGTTTTATTGGTTTTCTGGTGAGATTGTGTTGTCGGATCCTTTGGTGGATGCAGTTCATGCAAGAGGGGTGATCAGAGATTAAATTTATGGTTCATTCTCAAGAGAATAAAATTAAAGACCTTTTCATGTAGGGGATTCAATTATTCTCAATTTATTTATATGAAATCATAGAGTTTTCTTGATTTATCCCACTGTATTGTAATGTAATTAAACTAATAATTATTTAAATGAAATTAAAGAATTGGTATTGATAATATAGCATTTTTCTTAATTTAACCCTAAAAAATTTCCTCTTTGTTTATAGATATTTTTATATATATGACATTATTGGTTTATCTTGTTGTTCTTCATGGAAATTGGTAAAGAATGTAAACCTGAAATTAATTGATAATTAATTTTTTTTGGAATTAAAGAGGCATGTTAAATGGATCTGGTTCTGGTTGTTGTTTTTTTTTCAAAATGCAATTATAATTAAATTTATAAATATATGAATATATACATGAATTGGTTAATGAAACTGATGCATGTCGATGCATGTTTCTAAATTAATAAAAGTCATGTAAAAGTAATTATTTTATTAATTTATGAGAGATTTTAAAACTTTTTTCTTACGTTGAATGAAGTTGGAACTTGTGGAAATGAATTGGTTAAATCTAAATTTTTAAGAATCAGTTGGCTGATAAAATATAATCGATTTATAGGGCTGAGGTTCCCTCATTATTATGTTGTCCATATTCTTTATGATTTAACAAAATGTGAGCTCATTCTTTGTTAAGGATGAATGCATTGTTTTAGGACCAACAACCTAGTTTCTATTTTTGTTTCCTTCTTATTTTGAAGTGATGTGAGGCTGGAAGGGATGAGCTTAGAGGGATGTTGTGGTAAGTGGGAAAGGGAGTCCCAGATGTGATGTGAGGCTAGTATGGCTAATCCTAGAGGACTGTTGTGGTATGTAGGGTGGGGAGGCCCTATGTTTTTGGAAGTAGTTGACACATGTAGTTGTGAGGGGAATTGTTATATGCATGTGTGTGTCGGGCTGGGCAATGAAGATGAAAGAATGGGTTGAATATAGTCTTACCCATTCGAATAAAAGATGGATGTTTATTTGAATCATTTTTTTAGACAACGACCGTGACTATATTTATCGGCTTACATCCCTCAATAGCTGAGGATGATAGTTTGGATACTCTCTTTCAAATAGATGTGAAGATTCATGGGGTATTCCACATTCTTTCTGTGTTTATATTCTTATGGTTTAATGAGTCTACTCTCCTGCTATATGTGGTGAAGACTAAATTACTAGGTCACCTACTCAATGTGTTGTGCCCCTTGTGTTTCATAACATATAATTTCTTCCTAAAATAATTTGTAATATATAATTTAATTTTTTTTATTAATGAATAAATGTTTAAAAAAATGGGTTGGATCTTGCAAGGATTAAATCCTAAGGCTACAATTCCGAGATGTTGTGGAATCGATTTTCTTATGTGTGTAGGGAATGCCACTTTTTTATTCTAATGCTATATAATGTAGAAAAAATAATGGGTCATTAATTATACTGAATTAATTAACATAAATTGAAAAAATTAACAAGGAATAAAATAAATTAATGTATCTATTTAAATTATTATGTTCTTATATGGTATCTTGACATAGTAGTGGTAGAAATTAGTATAAGATTCGTCAGATGCAATTGAGCCTAAGACATGGTTATTCCCGTTGTGTGGTTATAAGTAATATTATATCACACATATTTTCTGTTTCTATACATTATTCTACCCTACCTATTAGGTCCACTTATAACCCAGTGATTATGATCACTTAGGGTTGTTTTTTCTCTAACATTATATTAGGAGGTTGAATAACCGACTACCCCCATTTCCACCACTAGATTCTCATGGTAGTTACCTGTGATGGTACATATGGAATTTAGTTTTCCACATATATGTGTGTAGATGGATTTTATTTATTGTTGTTATTTTAAAAAAAATGTATTTTATTTATATTTTACTAAGAACTACTATAGTAATATCAAGTATAGGATGTGATAGCAAGAGGATCCTTAGTTGGTATATGGGATACAATGGATTGATGTATAATAATAGATGCAAGATATAAGTTATGTGGGTTTTGGTGGATCCCAGAAAGTAACTGTTGTCATTTGGATATATGGATATGGTGGTGTGTTTCATGAGGTTCATGTTATGGTGCTTCATCCATATGCCTACGGGCTAGCCTTTTTGGAGAGAGATGCTTAGTAGGTGCAACATTGGGGCAGAGAGACAAACCAATGGGGATGTAGTAGCTCTCTAACCATGATATTATTTATTATAGTATGTGGAACATGGTGAGAGTAGCCTTGGGGACACTGGGAACTTATTATACTGTTCGGAAAAAATCCCTCAAGGTATCATTGAAGCATTTTTTAGGTGATTTTGTTTGTTGAAAAAGTGGACATCTGAGTGGTGATTGTTGACAAAGGAAAACAATGACATACAAATTTTTTGACAAAGAGGATTTCATGATGGAATTTTGAGTTCAAGAGATGAGGTCAACGATCCATGTTTGATTCAAGAACATTGAAAAAAGGAATGGATGATCTGGAGGTGGTACAAAAGAACAGATACAAGGTGGCGCCATTTTCCAGTGTTTGGCAAATATTAGGGCCTGAAAATCGAAAAATCAAGAAAAGTGGTTTTTGGAAAAGGTACTTGCGTGCCGTGTACTTGAAGGATTAGAAATTTTCACACCATATGTTTTTAAAGATCAGATCATCAAAATAGGGAAAAGGGACAAGGGTCGTGAAAGTATTGAGTTGGCCGCACAAGTGACTTGTGCGCCATGAAGAGACTTGTGCGCTGATGCCTAGGAGGCTTGGTAACTTGCGCTCATATTGTTTTTCATGATCTGAAGCTCAAAATATGGAAAATGAAATAGGGTCGTTCAATTATTTGGTTTGGTCGCGCATGTGTCTAGGAGGACAGAATACTTGTGCTACTTGTGCGCCAATACTTGCATGCGGGAGGGGGACTTGCGCGCCATCGAGCAGGTAGTTCAAATGCCTATAAATACTAGACCACCCCTCCCCATTTCTCACGGAGTTCAACACTTAGAAAAATCAGAGCTCCTGTGCGCAGGTGTGGAAGTCGCGCAAGTGGTGGTGTGTCGCGCAAGTGGGACTTGCGCACTAGTGTTGGAAGTTGCACGCCAAGTACTAGTTGCACGCATGTTGTGGTTTATGTGAGGAAGGATGTGCGTCATGCAAGTTTGGAGAAGCTTAAGCATGAGTCGCATAGGTGTTAATAAATACTTCTGCTCCAGTGTTGACTTGCACACCGAGACTTTCTCGCCACCTTAGAAAAGGGCGCCATGTAAAGTTGATTTCCGGCAGTGATTCAGGGCTGCGTGGAAGCCAGGGGGATTTCCCGATACCTTCGGTGCAAAGAGAGATTCATCTACAGGTGAAATTTGGGCTTTAAAAGAGCATTTACTTACAGAGGAAGAAGCATTCCTTCATGCAAAAGAAGAGACCTACATGTCTATAAACTGTGAGTGGATCCTTTCCGGAGTAGTGAGCGAAAGAAGAGGAAGAAGGTGATCCTCTCCACAGGCAGTGAGCCAGAGAGAGAGAAACAGGGAGTGACCCTTGGGAAAGTAGTGAGCTGGCCCTAAAACATGTAAAGGCAGTGAGTCTGGGACATAGGGACTATGCCCAAACCTTGTAATCCAAATCTAGTGAAGAATGGTAGAATTTGGTATGACCAGAAACTTTTCGGTGTATGCTCCTTGGATGTAGCCCTTAGCGGTGAGCCAAGTAAAAATTGATGTGTCCTGTGCATGCTTTACCTTTTGTTTATATTGTGCAACAGGAAAGAGAGAGAAGAGTGTTTTTCTTAACTATGAAACAAGATCAGAAAGGGATTTAATTTTTAATTTGTCATACCCTGATTCTCCCCCCTCTCAGGGTACTCAGCCTAGTGGACCTAACATATACCCATTTAGATGACTATTTAGTTTTAATTTATCCCCATTGTGTTTTTGCATTCATTTTTTACCCTTTTCAAAAGCGGCAACAGAGATAATCTTACTATGTATACTGTTATTCTCACCCTATATATATATATAATTTATATTTCATTTGGTGAAAGTGGGAGATTAAGTTATTTATTACATGTATGGCGGCTTTGATGGACTTTTTTGGGCTTCATGGTCGATGTCATATTTACTTTTTTTTGGTACATGCAGTTTATTGTTTCTGTTGTAGTAGCTCTTCAATGGAATTATATTTGTGTACTTGTGTTTCATTTTTATTTTAGTTTGATTATGAGTTAGTTGGTTTCTATATTATCTACCTCTATTACATGTGTTCTCTTATATAGTAATGTCTCCTATATTTGTGTTTACTATACCCTCGGTGCTATTCACCAACCGGGGCCTTCTGGAGGTAGGACTTGGGTGTCACTATCTCTCTTCTCCTATTTCTGGCCCAAGAGGGGTACACATTGTGTGGAGGGTGTCATGAATTTCCTTGGTTTTATTTCATCCCAAAGGGAAGATAATTGAATGAATTTATGGATTCAATGAGGTTTTTTGATAGAGTTTTTGAGATCCAAACATATTTATAGGTGTGAATATGTTTGAGGGGTGACGTTGTATTGTAGTGGAGACAGAGTATAATTCTTGTAAATTTTGAAAAAGATAATTACATCCATGTCTTCAAGATGTAATGTTCCTATTAAAATGTTAAAAATTAATCAATATATAGGATACAGAATATATAAGAATATAAAATACAATTTAGACAAGCTTGAATGTCATTTTGTGTCTTAATATTATGGATTTATCTTTTATTAAGATAATTTTTTCTCTTAATCATTATAATTAATTTCAATCATGTTCACTAATATTTTTTATCAAGAAATAATTTAAAATTTTAAAAAATTATATGTTATGTTGATTCCCAATATAAAATAAAGTTTTTTGAAATTAGAATCTCTGATGTGGTTGAAAAGTAACTTCTTTAATTTCAAATGGATACTACATTCTCTTAAACTAATTGATAACCAACGGATTTATTTTTCATACATGTGAAAATATTTTTTTTCATAATTTACTCATTATTATTCATAACATCCATTCCATTATATTGGTGGTATCTATAATAAAATGTTAATAAATATGTTTAAAATATATTTTAGTTTAGAAATCATGGACTTGTGTGTAATAGAAAATAACGATGGGACTCATTATTTTATATATTACGAAAAAACATTGTTTTACATCTACCTAAATATAATCAATGCATTTAATGTTGAAAAATATTTACATGGTGTTTCACATAACACATGAAAAATATATTTCATTTATAAAAAAACAATATTCAATGTTGTGTGATGTAAAAAATAACAAAACTATAAATTAATTCTAAAAAACAATTAAAAAATTCATAGGGAGTTGGAAGGAATCCTAGATTTGGAAAAAGTGTAATTGTTTTGATATGATTAAAAATATAATAATTCTCTTGATTTTTTTCATGTTTTGTATAAGTATTTGATGTGTAATATTTAAAAATATATAGTCTTCCAAGACTTCTAAACTATTCAATACTTTAAGAAAACTTGTACATTGTTCCATTATTTTAATATAACAGTCTACTAATGGTTTCTTGAGTCTAGAATGTTATAGATGGTGTCAATGAATTTTAGTATCAACCATGGAGATTATATTTAGAATAAATAAATATGACATTATAATCAGTATGAAATTTAAAATGATATATAATAAATACTTTAGAAAACAGTGTTGGAATTCTATTTTGAAATTCAATTCCATGAGTTAATTGGGAGTATTATATTATTAGATATACTTTTAATTATGGATTAATGAGAACTATATCTTGGAAAATAGTTAATGTAGTCATATTCCCTCTAAATATGAAAATTATTCTAGATTTGTGGCTCATCGATTCATAACCATATTTATGAAGTTGATCGAGGATGTGATAAATACTTTTTTATATGAAGAAGCATACTAATTAATAAAATAGTTTTACAAAACTATATCATATTAATAAAATAACCCCATTATTCATTAAATATAAAAATATATTCTTAGATTAATAGTACATCAAGCCCCTATAAATTTTTTTTCATCCTTTTGGACATACCGAATAGAAAAAATTCATCATATAAGTTTACCATCTAAGAGAGATATGGATCAGTGGCCATTAATAATTTAAAATAGTAAATTATAATATGATATTAAATTCATGAAAAGGAAAACATTCATATAGGTAATTTTTGAAAAAAAATTCCCCATGAGAAAATAGTTTAAATGGAAAGAAATTCCCCAATCTTAGAAAAAAATAGTAGGAAAATATTATTGTGTATAAGGATAAGATTACAAGGATAGATTTTCATTCTATGATATTTGTAAATTTTCTAGAAAAAAATATATTAAATATGTCCTTTATGGTCGAAAAATGATAATTAGAAGGTTTTTGTCTCTTAATAATTAATATTATATTAGTATATTTTATTAAAATCCATTACGATGGAAATGAGATTTCTGTAGACATTGTTATTCATCGAATATCAAAAAAATAAGTAGTTTGATGAGTAAAATGGGAATAATATTACTCCCAAGTGGATGTGGGGATGGATATGAGTTACCATGTATGAAAACTATTGGATAAAACCTCATGGGGCTTGTTAGAAGTGGAAAAAATATTCTTTCTAGTGTAAATAAATAGTCTATCACTTTTAGATATGTAATGGAAAGGTAGAATATTTTGATTTTAAATTTCATAACTAGATTAATATGGGGGTTTATGAAAACCAACACCCATAATTTCAATGGAATTTTACTTCAAAAGTGATTTTTGCGGAAGGTTTTGATTATTTTGATGGAAATGTTAAATTCGATGCACTTAAAAATTTAGTG
The DNA here is from genome assembly GCA_963277665.1 of Viscum album. Classification (NCBI taxonomy): domain Eukaryota; kingdom Viridiplantae; phylum Streptophyta; class Magnoliopsida; order Santalales; family Viscaceae; genus Viscum; species Viscum album. The sequence continues at coordinate 1,094,410,993 of OY728147.1, forward strand.
GGTGGTATATTTATTTTTTCCTCTATAGAGATAATGTTGTATTTAATAATAGTTCATTAAACTATTTTACATCTTAATTATTTAGTTTATTTGTCAGATAGTTCCCAATATCCTTGATAAAAGATATCATTTTGAAGCTTCAATTGGAATTCTTATAGAAACATATATATATCAATAAATTCCATTTTGGATGAATGATATTACAATAATTGAAAACATGGGTAATATAATTATTGTTAGATTTTATAAGATATTTGGTATCTATTATCTTTCAACTAATAATTAAATAATTTATTCTAATGATATTGAGAATATAATTCATGTTGGTGATGTGGAATTTTTTTATTTAAAGAGGAAAAATCATTATTTAAATTCTTTGCGGGTGTAATATCCCAGCAATGTATGGATGTTTATTATGCCCATTTACATGTATTCTCTTTCCTTGTATTGAGTAATTTTATTTTGGGTTTTTATCTTGGAGTGTGTATGGGTAAAAATTGAAATAAATCGTAGAAGAATGACATGTGCACAGTTGGATCATTGTTTTCCCAAACCATTTTCCATCTCAAAAGTAAATGTGAACCCCCATAATAACTAGTGCATATTTTATGTAAACGGTTTCGGAAAATCATGCGATTCAGCCCAAAAAACCATGCATGATTTTTAAAGGAACATGTTTTTTAATTTCAAAATTACACCAACACCCGAAACTCACTCAATTCGACCCCAATTTTACCCAAGGATGTTTTTCACGATTTTGGAGATCTCTAGAGGGATTTCAATCATTCCTGATCTCCATTAATTTTGATTGGAACCCAAAATACAAGATAAGAACCTATCATTTAAGTGAATCATTCTCCTTCATTTTTCTCATTTTTATGAGATTCTTTACATCATTCATTCAGTCAATTAATTCTTTTTTGTTAGATCTACTTCAATTATTGTTGATTTAGATCATTTTTTATAATATCATGATTTTTTTATTATTTATTTTGGGGTTTAGTTCCAAATCTCATTCTATAATATTATACTACCAAATTTGGTGGATATTTTGGGGTGATCGATCAACAAAAAATTTAGGTAGGTAGTCTAATTTCCAAATACCATAGTCATGATTTTCATTAGGTGTTCAAAAATTATATAATTTATAGATATTTTCTCTCAAAATGAGCTCTTGATTAAATTAATTAATTTTTTAGAATTAATTAATGACATAATTTTGAAATTCTCTTATTTGGGAATAATTAACTATTGAATAAATTATGAGATTTAAGGGCTTATATTTAGATAAATAATTGGGAGATTAATTATGAGATATTTAAATTTAAGATATTGTGTAATTAATTGTGGTAATAATTATGGGAAATTTGTCTCATTTTGTTTGAATAATTAATTTTATACCTAATAAGGATAAATTTTTATATTTAATTTGAATAATAAATCATGGAATTAATTATAGGGAAATAATATATTAAAATCATTAATTAATTGGTGAATTAATTAAGGGATTATAAGGATGATGGGTTTTTAATAATTAATTTGTTGATTAATAAACATAATTTATGCGATAAACTAATTATTGAATTTGGTAATGAAATGATCATATTAATTTATTAATGAATTAATTAATTAGATTGAGATGATTAATTAGTTTTTTAATTATTTAATGAGAACACAATTATTAACTAATTTTTAAACATTAAATTATTTATGATATAATTAATTTATAATTGAATTAATTTATATAATAGTAAATGTTAACGATGACACTTATTTGAGAACTGAGATCTAGAATTGAAATAATTAAATTCTTAAATTGAGAGGAGATATAATGCTAAAATGGAATTAAATTACACGACATCCCTCATGGATTGAGTAGACTCTAGTGTGGATTGAGGCAATTATTTGAGAACTGAGATCTAGAATTGAAATAATTAAATTCTTAAATTGAGGGGAGATATAATGCTAAAAATGGAATTAAATTACGTGACATCTCTCATGGATTGACTAGATTCTAGTTTGGTTTGAGGTAGTTATTTATCTTTTACTATCCTCGTAAACCCTTGTATTTTATGTGATTAAATAATGAATAATTTTATATGGTGAAAACGATTTACATATGAATTATATTTATTGCTTTATGTTGCAACATTCAATATTATTGATAGGAGAGCCTTTTAAAAACCAAGGGGGATGCTGAGTTTTACTCACATCCTAATTGGTCTACCTAATCCATAACCAAATAGTTTCCACTTATTTTATATAGGTTAATGGAGAAGGCCCCACATTAGATGTTCAATTTGGGGAAGGATCATGAATGACGGAACCAGAAATGGTTCAGGACCCACATTCGTGTCATCAATTTCCATATTTTTTGTTTACATTTTAGGCACCAGAAAGACATTAGCATGTCATGTTTTCTTCATTTGTTGGATATTGTATTTTTTCATTGATTATCATGAGATATAGGTATTTTTTTATTTATATATTAGTTTTTACTATTTTTTATTTATTTATAATTGGGTATTACTCTGATAAAATAGGGTATAACATCCCCATAGACTATTTATCAGACCTTAATTTCTAGTTGAAAACCAATCACACATGGGGATACATGGTTGAGGTCATATGGAGGTCCATCTCAAGGAACAAATGTGTGGAATTTAGGCCAGGACATTACAACGTTGTATTAGAGTAGGTTCTCCTTAATTTTTAATTTGTCTAACTATTTGGGGAAAGGTAGAAATGAAACTAGGAATAGTCGGGGGGTTGGACATGAGCTAATGAAATCTAGTTTCAAACCCTTTTATTGGGGGAAACCCATGCACCCATGGTGAGATTTTTTTTATTGTGGTTTTTGGTTCCAATTGAATATTATTTGACATTGGATGACACACTTTTTTTCTAATGGGAATGTTTTTTCTACAATTTTTCGGAATTGACTCATGCCTGTTATGGCATGAGATTTATGTATACATAAATAATTCAAGGCACTCTATTTTATTCTTTGAAATGAATAATTTTAGGAATGAAAGAGAAATTCAGTTTGGATTAGTCATTGAACATAAAATATTTTTTCATTTTCTATGAAATTGAATTTAAAATGGTTCCTAATATGCAATTGGAAGTTTAAATTTTTTGAAATAATGTAAATAATTGGGTGTCTAAATGGTAAAATTTAATAATAAATGTATGTTTTCCTTTCTAAACCATTAATTATAAGTAGGATGGTTATGAAAAGTGTTATCCCTTCAGTTATGACCGTGTGGTGGAGTTTGGGGAAAGATTAGTTTTGTATTATATTTTTATTTTAAAAAATATGATAATTTAGAAAAATATATATTATGGTTAATGTATGGATTATAGTGTTATGAATCCACAATGACACATGTTGAGATGATGACATGAGGAGAAGGATGATGGTGATCTTATTGTGGTGGAACCGAAGGGACAGATGATACCTAGTGAAGATGAGAGATATCATTTTTGGGAGAACATTTCCCTATTATTTAATTTTAAAGAATGTAAATAATTGTGTCCTATAAAGATCATGTCCGACATGATGAGGGATTTTTAGTTACAGAACCATATGAATTTTTCTAGAGAAGGTGGAACTTAGGGATCTACTTTCTAGATTGAGTTTATCCAGATTATACGTGACCACTTATAAACATTTGATAAAATGTAGGTCAATCTAGATTCATACATTATACGAGGACCAGTGATGTGACGGTGGGATATTTTGGATTTTACTGAACTGGATGATGGTATGTTACAGAGTGGCTTCTTGGGGAGGTTTTTGGAGTACTTTTATCCAAATATGCTAAGGTAAGAGATAGTAGATGAGTCCAAGTGGTTGATTCAAGGGATTATGACTATAATAGATTACACTAAATGCTTTACACACCAATAGTGTTCTTATCCAGTGATGGAATAAAATGTGTCTACTTCAAAAAAAATATTTGAACAAGGACTTACGTGTGAAATTATGTCTCAGGTAAACATATTTAGGCTAAATAATTTTTCAGAAGTGGTGAATTAGGATCTCATAGTGGAGGGGTACCTGAAAGAGGATTCTAGTGAAGTATATGTGGTTACTGTGCGATGATAAGTATGGAAATCATCTCAGTGATGTAAGCCTCAGTTTTATATCTTTATCCAGAGTTGTAAGAAAATGAGTGGCCATGGGGAAAGGTCAGTTACATAGGACCTTTCACTTATCATTTTCCTACAGTTTGGTAGGCCATCCAACAATCATAGATATTGTCACTGAACACCAACAGAGTGCCAATCATGTTTCAAGATGGTAAATATATAGAATATTTCTGGGGTCCTATGAGAGATGGGTAATAATGGGGTAGCAAGATAGAATCATAGTGAAGGTAGGGGATCTTCTACACCTTATTAGTACAGATTTTGGAGTTATACTGGCCATAGATGTAAAGGTAGTGGAATATGTACTTCTTAGAAAGATCACCCATATTATATTTATGGTGTAGATTAGGGGAGTCAATACATGTCACATGGGATATGGGTAGGAGAATTTTATACTATGCTATATATAATTGTGGATATCATGTTTGGACTATCAATAAGGAATGGCAATATTCTTGCATACTCTATATTACATAGTTCCTTATTTGACACATGCTCCTCTAATTAATTTATTTCTATAAAACATGTAAATGGTCTGATCTAGGGGGTGGAGTTAGTAAGTTGGGTGTTAAGTACAGGTAAACCATTCTGAGTACAGTCTAGAGACATCTGTCTATGCAAGGGGTGTTCTACCAGTGTTGGAAAATATCATTTTATGTGGGATCCTTAAATGCTTTAAATAAAATGATTCTACCTAATTATGGTTATGAATATGATAGGAATATAATAATAAAAAATTGATTATTCATTAGGAGAGTGAATTTTACATCTCTTAATGGTGAAAATTACATTATCCATGGATATTGGGATATCTAGGAAGGATGAGTGGGGCCAACTACTCAGTAATTGGTAGATATTAGAGACCATGTTTCTATTCTAGTGATGGATTATGACATTATATAATAGGAGATCTTTCCACCGATAGTGTAATGGTTTCAGAATATGTTTCCTAAAGACATATCGGGGTTTACACCTGAGAGATATGTGGATGTTACTTTCATGCTCATTCTAGGAGTAGAACAAATTTAAATTCCACTATACAGATTGGTACCAAAAGACCATCAAGAGTTGAATACATTTCTATTAGAGTTGGAGGATAAAATATATATGATTCTAAGTATGTCACCTTTGGTTTCACCGATGTTGTCTATAAATATGATTGAAGGAACTCTACGCTAGTATGTTAATTACCATATGTTGCATGAGATGAAATTAATGAATTGATATCATATTCAATGAATTGAATATATATTTGAGCACTTGAGAGGAACTTATGTTCTCTCAATCATCAACACGAGATCAAGTTATCATCAGTTTGTATTTCAGACTTCTGATATACTATGAACATGTTTATGAAATAGGTATGACCTATATGAGTTCCTTATAATGTCACTACGGTTTATGAAGACACTATAAAAATTCTGTTTAATTGATGACAAAATCATCCATCCATTCCTGAGTTAGTTAGTTATAGTGTTTCTGGATGATATTTTGGTGAAATCCAAGACTATTGATGATCATGACTAATATCTTCACATCGTCCTTGGTATTCTTAGAGCGCATTGGATATATTCTATGTAATCAATTTTTCAGTTTTGGATTTATTAGGTAAAGTTCATGGGACATATATAATCAGAGGAAGGTGTGTTAGGGGGCCTATATAAGGTTCATGTAGTGGTTTCTTGGGAGAATTCTATGAACATTTTAAATATCCTTATCATTATGGGGTTGACAGGATAATATATGAGGTTCATATTGTACATTTCTATATTGGAATCAATTATTTGAGGCATGAAAAAGATAGGGATAACGTTTTATTGGTTGGAAGCATGTGTGAATTCCATCTTGGAGATGAAAAAGTGCTTTGAATCAGCATGGGTCTTGATCATTCCTAAAAAAGGTTAAATGTATAAGGTGTAATATCACTCTTATAGAATGGGGAATATATCTATTTTAATGCACGAAGATTGAGTTATGGAATATTGGACTGGGATGTTGAGGCCATATGAACAAAACTACACTACGCATGACATTGATTTAGAAGCTATAGTGTATGCTTTGATGTGTTGGTGACATTATCGATTTGGTGAGAAGTTTTACATTCTTACTGATCATAATAGATAATTTTTTAGATACTCAATGTGAGATTTGAATATATGACGGTAGAGATGGGTTTAAAACATGAAATAATTTTTTGAACTAGTATATGCACCAGTGAAATGAAACAATGTGGATGACTCTTGGATTTATAAAATTCAGATTTCTGCTGTCCATGAGTATACTGAAAAGTGGAAGATGATTACCCTTCTATTTGTGATTTATGTGGGGGTTCAATAGATTCAGGAATAAATGAATGTATTTTTAGTTTCATAAAAAATTATGCATTTGAGGTGGATTATATATAGCCTGAATAAGGATTTAAAATGATTATATTTGAATGAAATATTGTATGGTGGGGAGAAACCTTCAAACTGGTCGATAGATAATGACGAGATCATCAATGTCCAGAATCGAGTTGTTGTGCCTACATGCATGTAAGAGGATATCATGTGGCAATTTTACACCCTGAAATTTATATTACATCTAGTTTTTACCAAAAATTAACACGACCTATGATGATAGTTTTGGTGGTCATGTATGAAAAACTAGATAGAAGGGTTCGGGACACGAAATTTCACTTGCCTGTAGGTGGAGGTAGATAATCATTTTTATAGAGGTTGCTATCTCCATTACCCATTCTAGAGTGGAAATGTGATGATATGACCATGGATTTTGTGGTGGGTCTCCAAAGAATACCATGAATGAGTGATGACATTTTGGTTCTTGTGGTCATATTATAAAGGTAACACATTTATCTCTTACATGATAGAATTTCTCAGTGGATTAAATGAGATAATTGTATGTTTTTGTGGTATTCCATCACCGTAGAGTACCAAAAATGATTGTTTCATATCATGACCCATGTTTCACTACACAATTAAAAAATCTCTTACAGAAGGACTTTGGTTTACATGTAATATTTAGTATGGCCTTTCACCCACATAAAGATAGGATTTCAGAGAATACTATACATGTTCTTGATAGTATTATGTAGGAATGTCTAAATTAATTTTTTGGGAATTGGGAGAAGAACTTTTCTATAGTGGATTTTTTGTATAAAAAAATTAGGAAACCATAAATATTTCATCATATGAGGCACTTTATGGCAGTCCATGTTGGTCACAAGTATACTTGATGGAAAAAGGTGAGTCATAATTATAGTGAGTGAGTCTTCTTATGGATATTTCATAGTAGGTGAAGCTAATTTTGAAACATATGGTTATAGATTAGTGTAGAATGAAGTTGAATGATGATTTACATTGATGAACCCTAAATTTTATAGAGGGGGATCATGTATTCTATTAGTTTTAAACTAAATTTTTTCACCACATGATACAATGACAAGGAAAATTTGAGCCCATGTTTGTTGGACAATTTTATGATGTAGAGAGAATCCTGATGATGGAATACCAATTGAATCAACTAAAGTAATAAATTTCCATACAAGATATTTTCTATGTATTAAATCTTTAGTAGTATCAACCCGACCCTTCTCATGTGATAGATGAAAATGATGTTGATCTTGAAGAAGATATGTCATTTGAGGGGAATTCTTTACATGTGTTGGATCTCAGGGGTGAATAATTGTAGAGAATGATTGTGCTAATTGTACATGTATTATGAAAAATGGTCATGTCAAGGAGGAATCATGGGAAAGGGTTGAAAATATATAGTCTCAGTGGCTCATTATTTTTTATTTAGAATCATGGAGAATCATGGGATTGCATCTTGAGGATGGTCTTTTTTATGGTGGTGATATTGTAAGAAACCAACCTTTTGGGAAGTTTTCTTAGGCACCTTTTAAGGTACTCTATTTACATGTTTTTATTACATTTCATTTTGGTCTTACATTAGGGTGGGTTTTGGTAAATATTTAAAAAACATAGAAGAAGAAGTGGTTTTTCACAATTAGGGCTTAATATTCCCAAACCATGCTTCTTTTTATAAGTAATTGTGCAACATAATAATAACTGGTTCGGAGTATTGGTCATGGATATGGAAACTCGTGCAACCATTCCCAACAAACCATGGATTATTTTAAAATTCTCTCGATTTTTAATTTAAAAATCCCCTAAATCTATAAAACTCATCCAATTAAACCCTCATTCGACCATAGTTGGTATTTCATGATTTTGGAGATCATAAAATGAATTACAAGACATTTTGACCTTAGTTATTCAGGATTCAAAGCCCAGATGTTCTTTTTTAACCTCTCTTGTAAGTGAATCATATCCAAATTCGTCTCCCATTCTTCTCTCATTCTTCTCAAATTCCATTGTCAAAATTATCCTATGTTTTGGTTACATATAAATATAATTTGTGATATCATGATATGTGATTTTATATCTATGTAGAGATTTTTAATATCATGATTTTTGATTCTTGATATAGGGTTTTAGATCTAAATCACATTCCAGGTTACTTTACCTCTACCATTTTGGGGAATTTTCATTGGGTGATTGGTCATCAACAAATTGAGGCAGGTAGTCTGATATTCAAATCACACTCATTATTTTTATTACAAGTATGAGTATTGTAGAATTTCTAGTGTTGTATAGAAATTTATGTTCTTTTTTGTTCATTAACATTGATGAATTAATTAATGATGGAATTATGAATTTTATGGGATTTTGGAATAAATATTTGTTGAATTAATAATGAACATCAGGGATTGTGATTTAGATAATTAATTGTGGAATTAATTATGAGTTATTAAAATTTTATAGAATGAATAATTAAACGTGAAATTAATTATGTTAAATTGAGATTGTTTAGATAAATAAATTATTTTTGAATTAATTATGATAAATTTAGAATATTTCATTGAATAATTAACTTTTGGAATTAAAAATTGGATAATATGTATTTAAAGTGAATAAATAATTGGTGAATTTATTTTAGCGTTATTAGGATGGTGGTTCTTGATTAATTAATTTGGTGATTAAATATAGGAATTGATATGGAAAAATAACTGTTCATTCAGTAAGGAAATGAAAATATTAATTAATTTTTGAATTAAATTATGAATTATATTTAATGATTTATACAACTGCATAGACTATTATTGAAGGGATACTATTTTTTGTCACTATTGGCGGTGACCTACGGAGTTGAAATCACACCCTACATAGGTTATCAGTCATACCAAAATAGATTTAACTTTTGTAGGAATGTCTAAGAAGAAAGTCCATGTATTATTTGTCCGATTTTGAGATAGAGCCTGGTTGAGGGAATCAGATGTGGTTGAGGACCATCTTCAAAGTTGTTCATGCCTTTATTTTTTAACTTAAAATTTAAACACATGATGTGTACTATAGCATGGAATGGTTTATTACTTTTGTTGTATATTGTATTTACTTATTTGATTATCTATATATATTTTTATTTTTATGGTTATACACTTTTCTAATATTTTTATCCATTTTATATGGTTTATTACTGTAATAAAAAAATGAAAAGTCTCCCTATCATAGACTTATCATACCCTCACTACTATTTAGAAGCTTTTAGTATATAGAGAGATGTTCTTGAGGTCATGCTGCAGTCTAACATGAGGCACTGGTGCATGGCACTGAGACTGAGACATTACAATGGGTCATCCTACAATTCATATCATTATCAAAATACTAGGTAAATAGAAGTATCAAGATATATTTATTTATGTTGAATGTATCCTATGAAAAGAAATGCCATGTTATTCATTTCAAATATTCTTACTATGTCTTCTCATTTACTAGTACTAAGGGAAGGTATAAATTTTAGTTTCCATGACTATCTCGGTGTCAATGAAATTGGACGAATTGATGGGGAGCTTATATTAAATGTATCTGGATACAAACCATTTCCAGTAATGAAATACTAGAATAATATTTAATGGGATTTCAATAATGGATATATTTAAATACATATTATCATCCCCAAATTGATTACCATTATGGAAGAACCATATAGTAATTGGAAGATGTGGTGAGATCATGCTATGTTGAATTCAATGGAATATTTAATCAATATAGACATTTGGTGTAATATCCATAAAATAAGACTTTCAATTAATGAAACTCAATGAAAAGGTGCGAAGTATTGTATCGGAAGATGTATCGCACTACATCCTATAGGGTTGAGGGTTGATTTTGACATTTAGTTATCCCAAATAAAATTAGGGATATTACTATTAAATTAAAATCTATTCAAAATTATATTAAAGAATCAATTTTTTTTTGATAAACGTACTGATGAATTGGGATTTCATGTCATCATCAAGTATTCTTGAGGTTTCATAATAGTTGATGGTTTTATGATTTGGTAAAAAAAAGGATGTCAATACCATTTATAATAGGTATTTGGGAATATTATAATGAAATATTGTTATATCTTAATAATTTTTGATGACACCCAGTCATTCTAAATCACATAATGTATTGCATATTTCATTTTTTAGAAAATATAAGAATGGTCAAAAACATATTCATACATATATGGGAATAGATTCGATCATATTTATTATAAAAAAATGACTACTCATTACACATTAGTGAAAATAGAGATAAATTATTAAGGAATCAGAATACTCATTTGGAAAATTACCCCATGATGAATCACAAATTAGAAGAGGTAACATGATAGCCTGAAGAATATATAAGGAATGAGTATCAAAAAATGATTACTATGTTATATATAACCTGATTTTTATGGTGAAATTAATTTTTTGGGGTGGAATTTAATTCCCAAGACACTATAATAGTAGGTAAAACATAATTACAAATACTATTTCAAATATGATCCATTAAAATATATTTTATTCACAAAATTATATTAATGTTAACTTTTGATTTTTAATTCTTTTAACGAAGTCCACATTTTTTAATTCTCAATTTCAAAATTATATTGGAATGAATTTGAGAACATTTTATATTAAATTTGTTTTTCCATCAATTATTTTGTTTTTCAGGAAACATGTAATGTTTTTAAATTTACTTTATATACAAATGATCTATATGTTTAGAGAATAATATATGAAATAAAATATAAATTTAAGGAATAATAACCTGACATTTAAAAAATTATTATTTTTCTATGAAAACCGTTGGAATTCATTTATATATCTAATTAATTTTATAATTAAATATAAAAAAACATTCAGTTATTTTAATCATATCATGTATTTTAATGAGATATTTAATTTCTAGAATGAGTGGATGGACTAAAATAAATTATTTTAGTTAATATTTTGTTATTAAAATCATCATTCATTATAATTTTACATTATATATAGATTTAAATTATTAAAATTGTTTTCTCAAAAAATGAAATTTTGTGAATTAGGTAGATTAATTTTTTTATTTAAATTCCACACCTAAAAAATTGATTAAATTATTATTAAATTTGAAATTATATGCATCAAAATATGAAAAATGGTTAATCATAAACATTTTCATTTAAACCAATTACTAATAATATCACATAATTACCAAGGTGATATTTATTTAGGGTAAAACTCAAAATTTAAATACAATAAAACAAAAAGAACTAAATTTTTTATTAAAATGTGTGTTTGATATTTTTTTTGACCCAAAAAACATTTAATGTTATATCTATTCAACTTTATATTTCTGTAGACATTAAAAACAACCATTCATTATTGAAAATATAAGGGATACATCCAAAACCAATTCCCCCTTGAAATATAAAAGGGTGACAGATTGACCACATCATGAATTACCTATCATTTGAATTTTCCTTTAAAAAACAAATTTTATTTATATTAATAGAATATTATGAAACATTATGATTTTTATGGTGACCATAATTTTCATTATTCCTTTATTCTAATGTTTAAATCCAGAGAAAATTGATGTCATCGACTTCTGTATTTTGACTACCTCGTTTTATTCCTAATTTTATTATTCCATATTTATTATAGACCCACTAGTATAATGATATTTTTAGCATTCAGTTAATTTCATTTTACTTATTTATGTTTATTGAAATTATTCATTCATATATCCTATCCATTAATAAAAAACATTTCTTTGTGTGTTTTGACGAAATACTCTTCCACGAAAATATGTGTTTTTTTCCTTCACCCCTAATAAGGATTCATATAAATATTAAATTAAAGGGTATATTTGATGTTTTAAATAACATTAATGTACTCAAATATAGAATTAAATTACATTTCAATAATTTTATCTGAAAACCAACCACATTAATTTAATTATTTAAAATAAATGTTATACGATCATAATATTTTAATCATATTTGGTAATATAATTATTTACATTAAAAAATATACTAATTATGTAAAATTATAATATATATTAATTATAATGACAAAATATAACTATTATTATTATAGTATAAATATATTACATTGAAACAAACACTAAATCATTCATTAAATCTGGGTATGATTTAATTTGGGTCAGTTAAACCATCGAATTGAACAGAACATTTAAATTAGACTATGGATGAATATGGTTTTGTAATTGATGATATTATATGATCAAAATCATTAAATAATTATTTCATTTAGTTGTCATGATAATATTTCTATATATAATTTATCAATGCAGGAAACAATCATTTTTTGGAAAAAATATCCAAAACATGCTCATTAATGACATTATGTTCAAGGATAACATTAACACATGTCATGAAAGGAATTTAAAAAATAATTATTATAATTCTTCCCTAATATAAATATTCATTACCTAGTAATAACACCCTTTTGAAGTATAATGAATATTAACACCGCTGTTGTGATACTCATAAAAATGATCAAATCTATTAACACTAACGTATAAAATTGTAAGAATTCATGTAAGGAATTATTATTTATGACGAGTATAAATAAAAATAGAAATATATATAGTTATTAGTTACATTATAAAACATATAGGGTTTTTATATATGATCTTAATTTATATTAGAAGATTCATAGATAAGATGTAATGGTTTTCTATCTCAAATTCTTCTCTTTTAGTCATTTAGAGAGATCTATAAAGGATCTCGTTTATGTGGTATATACACATAATGTTTGACATTTTATATCCTTAAATTACATTATTCATGGTATGTGAAGTTAATTATTATTCCCTCTCATTGAATATGTTATTATTTAATTTGTAACTAAAAAATAGGAGGTTCTTTTCATCCCAATACTAATTCTTTAGGACTAATATTATATTCAACACCTATATTAATTTATTTGGTGCATAAATTTCCATAGAATAATTTTTTAAAGACAGTGTATAAATTTAAGAAACTGTAATGTATATATTTTTTTATTCTAAAATATTAATTTGATTCAATAGAAACCATTTCATTGCTATGTATTTTGGTAAAGTGAATGTGTGTTTAATTTAAAAGAAAATACATCCAAGTCTCCATATTGAATAGTAGATAGTGTTAGGGAATAGATTATCCTAGGTGTAATCACCCGAAAAATTAATTTCTCAGCATTTAATCATTCATCACCTTAATTCTTGATGAGTGGGAATATGAGTCCATGCTAGGTGAGACACTCCCAGTGGATTGGATTTGGAATATTTAAATCTATCAATAAACCCCAATTTAGGATCTTCCTACCATTTCTTTTATCTCGTAAAAATTAATAATATTAAATCCAATTATTATATTCCATGGATAATGTATAATATTTTTATACACTCTACACTATACTATTTTTCTAATGGTACCTTATCCTACATTGATAATAAACCATGAATTTCTAGTTTATTAAGGGATATTCTTCCACCCATAATCTTTATTCTATTGAATGGGGATTTGTTTGATATATGTGATCATCATTACATAGATAACCAATTTTTCCTTAGAATGAGGATCCTCATGGAATAGTATTGATTTTTCTAAATTATCTTATAGTAAATTAATTTGATTTATTCAAATTAAATGTGGGGACCTATGTTTTATATCCTCTATATTCATCGACTTATATCATGAGGGAACACATTTTAGGATATTTAGTATTCCTCACCCTCTAATAGTAAAATGTCTTGATTTTTTCCATGAAAACTAATCATGTCTTTTGTAAGAGTGTATTGAAATCCTTGATTTTCTATTCTGCATTATTTATTACATCATTATGAGACTAATTATTATTATAATCAATGTTTTCTTTTAATATAATGGATATAAAATTCCCTTTGTTTCAGGTAATTATAGCTTAATGTTTTTTCACTTATTCATTACATATCACTTATTGCAATATTATGTTATATAATATTCCATGGTATTGTACTTATTACTGACCAAATGATCTCACCCTAACTCGTTTTTATTTCTCCAAGATTCTTATAGGTCAACTATTTTTATTTTTCAAAGATATGATTTATGTGTTAATATTCTTTTCAAATAAATTTCTTGTATTATTTCAGCTTTTCAAGTGTAATGTCTGTATATTTCTCGTCTAAAAAGTTAGATAAATTATTTTATCCTAAAGGAAATCTTTTACATTGTACCAATATTAAAATATATATAATTGATTTAGGTTTATGGGTTTTGGGATTTTACAAATAGTTTCTTTAAAGACTACCTAGATCAGTTTATTGTAGACTTTTTTAATGATAATCTTATACACTCAAAGTGAAAGGAAATGAATTTAAATTATTTTTAGACTGTATGAGAAACCCTATGAATGTTTATGTTATCTTAAATATTTATTTAATGAAAATTTTTAATAAATAGAGTGTCGTTATAATAATAAATAATCACTTGAATGTGAATATATAGATATCCAAAAAAATATATGTTATATAAAAATTTCCGAGATTGTTCACAGTAAGAAATATTCATTATTTTCATAGGATACTAGGATACTATAAAATAATTATTATAAATATATCATGAATTTAAAAACCGCTATCATTATTAAAATTTAAGGAAGTTTTGTTCCATTGGTCAGAAGAATGTGAGGAATGTTTTATGAAAATGGGGAAGCGATTGGCCACAGGACATATAATTATATGGCGGGGAAGAGATTTTAATATATATTGATTCCTAGAAGAATAAATTGGAAAAAAGCCTCACTAAAAATGAAATTATAATTTGGTAAGAATCAATATAATTTAAATCTAATTAGAAATATTACCCAACAATAGATTTGGAGTTTGTGGTGATGATTCCCACATTAAAATATTTATGGAATTATATATATGATAATAAGTGTGATATTCATATAGATTAAAAGATATTGAAATATATTTTAATACAGATTATGTAAAATACTTTCCAAATTAAATGGTTATAAATTTTTAAAGACTATGTCTACTCAATCTATAACTTCCATAGGATGGAAAACAATATCATTTATGCTTTATATGTGAAATTTAATGAAATATTTTCTATAATTTTTGTTAAATCATGTGAAATATTCATATATATCTAAATTTGTAATATTTATATAATAATTAATTATTATAAATCACATAAAAACAATGTGGTTAATCAATTATCCATCCACATGATGCTCATAGAATACTAGAATGAAGACATAGTAATATAGAAAAAGGCATCTAATATTCGATAATTGACCATTGAAAATAAATGAGATTTATTGTTTGGAACCCATATATGTTTCTCATAAAAAATATTATTTAATTTGGAATATGTTGATGGTACTCATGGTCCATATTTTTATATTCATCCAGGAATCAATGTGATTTATAAATATTTAGGGTAAAATATCTCTTGTCATAATATGAAGGGTGAAATAATAGAACCCATATCGTGATTCTTGGTATGCAAACACATTATAGATGAAAGATGTAAATTATTGTATATTTTGAAACAACTAACCATACATGAATTTAATGGGGTAAACGTAACCATGGATTTCTTCTTTTGGATAGCAAAAATATTTGGTGGAAAAAACTCTATTTGGGTTGTATTCAACAGTGTTAAGTGATTACCACACATTATTTACGTCATTAAATATTTCACCCCAGAAAAATTATCCCAAATAATAAAATGAGAATTCATAATTTATCATAGTGTACCAAAATCCATGGTATCTAATTGTGATACAAGTTTATCTTAATTTTTTTAGAGAATTTTTCAGAAATATTTTGAGAAATAGTTAAATTGTATTAATGTTTGACATTTATAGACAAATTGTTATTATGAGTGGACCATAAAAACTATAGAGATTATGATTTGATATATTTTGATATATTTACATGGATTTTTGGGTCACACCCTAGGGTAGATTTCACATTAAATGAGTACTTCTATTGATGATCTAAAATTTCTACATATGATGTTATGTATCGGTAGTGAGGAAGCATTATGTCATTATGTGATGAATTTGGAGAGAGGGATTTGATATGTTCTATCATTTTCAATAAATTATGAATATTTTTCATACCATTTAGTATAACATGAATAAAAAACATAGTAAATAATTTTTTCATGTAGATAATGATATATGATATCTATTTTTTAAAATAGGTGAGAATATAATTTGTTTATATATCCATGGAAGTCTGTTATGATATTTGCAATGAAAAGAAAGGTGTGTTGTGGTTTTTATAGTCCTCAATGATAAATGATTATATTGAGGTAGTACCTTATTTATTATAATTCCCTCCATTCTTCTATGGAGTACATGATTTGATAACGAATTCACTTTTGATAAAATATATATGAGATAGTTAGCATATTCGATGTTCAAAAGACATACAATAAAAGATTGATATGTCATATGTGGAATATATATTAGAGATCATACATCATAGAGAAAAGGTTCCTTGTAATAAGGGAATTCATCTATTTAATTTTATTTGGAGGGATCATATTTTTGTGGAAACGACATTGGAACATAAGGATGTGATTAGTGAAAAGTACAGATATCTATATTCTTCCATGAATTATTTTTTTAGAATAACTAATTTCCAGTAGGTATAATATAACGAACTGACATACTAGTATTTAAAGAAAATATTTTATGTAAAAATAAATCTATTATGGGATACATATCAAGATGGAGAAAAAATATTATAAGAACACTATTTATACATCTATAATAATAAACATGCTAGTAAGCCATTACATTTTATTACACTTAATAGTGAAATAATTAATTTTAATTAATGTTAAAAAAATTTATTCTCAAAAAATATTATTTTTATTATATTGTAAAAATTTTACAAAAAATAAATCTATAAATTATAGATTTTAAACTAAAAAAAAACATAAAAATTTACTTAGTATGCATTTTTTTAATTTTCTTGAAAAAATGATTTTTATTCAAAAAATATTGTTTTTATGAAAATCATAATTTTTTGGCTTTTATCATTTTATTAATGTGTACTTGAACATTAAAAAACTATTTAATTTATAAAATCTATATTTATAAAATAAAATTACGTGTTTTCATATATTATTTTAATTTATAAATCTTATGTGCATCATTTATGCGAAAAAATTAAAATGGCACACAAAATAATAATTTTGGTATTTCATTCTAATAAATTTTTTTGATGAAAAAATTCAGGTTTTGAATTATTTGAATGAAACTAAATATTTTGTTTTATAAAAAACGAATACATATGAAAAAAAATTTAATCGATGATAATCATATATTTTTCATATATATGGAATTCGAAAAAAATTTCGGTTCTGAAAAATTATTTTAACTTTATGTTTTTTATTTAAAAATAACATTCCAGATATTGAAAATTTTAAGTTCCCGTAAATTTGAAAAAAAATATATATAATTTATGAAAATTTTTAATATTCAATTCTTTCCTGAAAATTATTTACTATGATTAAAATTTTATTATCATACTAAAATTAAATTAGGTTAAACGATCCTAATATTAAATAATCAGAACCTAAACACGGAAGAGTGTCGAAAAAATGAGTTGTTTAGTTGAGTTTAGTCCCATACACACATTACCCTCTACATATTCCCACTTTTTGAAGTCATCAGGGAATACTAACATTAAATTATTGAAATCACAATAGTTACTTTAAAACTACACTTCACTTCACATATAATAAGGTTACACTTCAACAACATTAAGACATCAACATATTTAAGAGTTATATTATATACTCTATGTAATTTTTTCTTTTAAAAACCACTCTCACTTCTATAATCCTTTTTTCCTAAAATAGTTTTCATATGTATTTCCATTACATGTATTTTTTTTGAAGTGTAATATCAAGCTTCCAATGTGATAATTAATTTACCTCAGTAATTTGTTTTACTCAACTCCATCAAAAGTAATCTATATAATTATTTATATAACTAAAACAATATAATTTGTATTCTAAAATTGTATTGTATTAAATCTAAATAAATTGTTAAACCGTTTAAATATATTAAGAATTAAATAACATAAATCTTGTTTCTATGTAGACAACTTCCTCTAAAAAGCATCATTCTTCATTTTATATCACCACACATCAAGGAAGGTTAAGATATTTATTTAAAGTATTATGATATTGGTTAGGGAAAATTTATATTTATGAAATTTTTATATACCATTACTCTCCTATAATACATTCTTTTTGATAAATTAGAGTAATAATTCTTTGTATGCGTAGAATTCCACCCTAATGAAATGAATCATTAAGTTTTATTCCATGACCATCACCATTTTCGTCTCATTAAGAATTAGTAAAACTCCCATATAATAGAATTATAAGATTATATTTCTTTGTTAAATATAAATTATAGTATTTATAATTGGTTTTCTATGAATGTAGTCTAGAAAAAATAGAACATCCAAATGATCTAGTTGAAAACCAGAACCTGGGTTGTGGATGTTGGGTGTGACAATCCACATCCAAGTTGGTAATCTCTATAGATTTCATGTTTTTTTATTTTCAAAAAAATTAAAGATTTTATTTTGATAAAAACATATAATTTATCATTTCTATCAATATTTAAAGTCATAATCCTAATTCTAATCATTTAAATCATCTTTTTATTTGAAAATACACATTGTTACTGAAAACATTAATTTAAATTCACTATAGAGCATGCCCTCCAAAATAAATTTAAATTTCTATTATAATAAAACCATGGAATAAAACTAAGATACATCCGTGGAAGAAAAAACGTTTAAATACAACATAAAATTCATGAATAATAGTTAATATCCTTATAATAAAGGTAAATAATAATGAATTATATAACCATTATATCATGAACCATAAATATATAGGTCAAGCTATAATTTATAAATCATGTGAAATTCGTAATAATCATTTTAGATGATATAATAAATTATTTTTTGAATTTATTTTACACAATATTAATTAATTATTACTAAATAAAATCTAGCATCACCATATTTTCCTCACTGATAGAACTCTATCACAACCTTTAAAGTGATATTGAATCAAATAATTATAATCTGAAATATGAAGTAATTTTTTAACAATCAATCAATAAATTCCTAGAATCCCCATAAAACATGATATATATGGTGAGAATGATGCATGTCACTTTGTGAAAACAAATTTAATAGTGTATAATGTATTTATTGAACATATATGATTTCAACCCACAATCACACGTATTACCTCCCTAGAGTCTACTATTCCATTATATGGATAAAAAAATAATTCACATTCATCATCAATTAATTTCAAAAATTGTTTGTTAGGGTATTAGGTGAGTCTTTTACACACATTTTAAGGTCATCCATATGGACATAGTTTCAACTATTCCTTATTTTTTAAAACAAATAACATATTATTCATAATCTCATTGAAAATCCATTAATAAATCATCTACATTTCGAGACACAATTTTTAAATTTCTAAATAGGCCTTTAGTAATAAAATGAAAATTATATGTTCATATAATAGGTGTTAATATATACATATTTGTTTGTTTATACCAATATTTCTATGTATACATCAACCAATTTATGTTATTATCAATTTCCCAAATAATTTTTTAATTAAGGGGGGAAACTACCAATTTATCGTGTCCTTCCTTATGGGAACCGTAAAATAATTCCATTAATTCATTGAATATTTATTCAATCACAAAAAATTAATAAATCTGTAAAAAATTAAAGTAGTTCTAATATAAAACCAAAATCCATTTATACTTTAATTCTAATGAAATCACTATTAAATTAACATGAATATAAAAACCCAACATTAAAATAAAAAACCAAATTCGAAGATATGATTTTGGAATTTAATAATATTCATAGAAGACATAATTTCAAGGAATTTTATTTAGATAACATAATAAATACATACAATATAAATAAATAGGAGCAACAAACATATGAATTACAGGTATAGATGTGGATAGTCATTCAATAATCAAGTGATAATGGTCCATGATAATGAATTTACACCCATGGAATCTAAAAAAATTATAGTGGACCCCCATTAATATATTGTAAAAAACCTACCAATATAAAAATAGAAAATGGAAAATAAGAGGGAAGGGGAAGTTGAAGATAAAAAATTCACAAAAATCGATGAATAATTTAAGAATTGAAAGAATAGATTAACAATCATGGGGGATGAAAGAAAAGAGAAGGGTAAGGACACCCTTTTTGCTCCCTATACTGGTAATGTTAAAAGTGAATAAGGATAAGGGTTTGGGGGTTAAGAACAATTGGGAATGAATATAAAATTTATATTTTAAAATATCAAGGTAGGAATCATTTTTTGGATACATGGTTTTCTAAATAAGGAAACAACTATGCACCACTCACTAGGAAACCTATGAGAGTAACATGGAAATGTTATATGGATTGATTAACTATTCACTAACTATTACAAATGCATCTACTAATAGTAGTGAAAATTTTCATATTTATCTTGACTATTATCACTATCTCGTTCTTAACTATGTACCCTTAAATAAAACACAAAACTAGGAATTTTTTAGGTATGTAATATCTAAAAATCAAAGAGAAATATGTTAAATTTTAATTATATAAAATTATGTGTAATCTGAGGGTCATTGTCACATATATCTCCCAACCATTACGCATTCCATCAAATAATTTCACCGAATCTGAGAGGAAAAAAAATACAAGAAAAAAATCAAGAGAAAATAATAATTTATTAATTTATTAACGTTAATAGGAATAGTATGGTTGGGTTTTGATAGTTCATCATACAATTTAGAAATTTCCACCACTATTTCACTATGTCTAAAAAGAAATACAACAAATTAATGCCTAGTTTTCCTATAGGTGTGTTTTTTATGAAATATACTAGTGGTTATACAATTATAAATTAATATTTTTTTATATAATATAATTTAATAATGATACATAAATAGAAATAAATTTAGTATTATTAATTTGGTTGAAGGTATTCCATCAATAATTATTTTGATGATAATGTGAGGTTCTTCTACAGTAGTATTAAATAAATTGGAATTTTTTTTCTGAGGTAGTATTCGGCTTCATATTACTCTATTAGTTTGGGATGGGTGTTCATTTTTTTTCATTGTTAATTATACAAAAATAAATTTCTTCACAGAAATAGGTAATGAAATAATGAAAAAAATATATGATTCCATTTTTAAATTGTTCCTAGTGGTAAAAAATTGGAGGATTTTATGTCTGATGATGTTTCTATTTTCCACTTGGTTTGAGGTTACATTAGATAATGTGTATTGAGTGAAACTATTTTATTATCAACAAATCCAAGTGGATATAGGTCAGATCATTAATGGATCATGATTGTAATAGGCATGAGTTGACCTCCCACTAACCATTTTAAACATATTTTTTTTAAATATTTAATTGTCTATTTATTGGTTATTATTGTAGGATTAATGACTGGGTATTTAGGTAGTGATCCATTAAACTCAAGAAGTTTGGCATTATGAAGGAACCAAAAAAGTGTTTAGAAAGATAATATACCATATATAAAATTTTATAAAGGAAATTTTTCTTTTGACATGCTTAATAGAATTTCCATGTGATACGTTATTTCTAATTTTGAATTATTATTTATAATTATTTATATATTTAAGACTATATTTTATGGAATTGGTAATTTTTTTTAAAAAAATAGATATTTAATGGGATATATTCCAATTATTTTAAGGTAATTATGTTTTTATAAAAATAATAAAATAAACTGTTGAAACATTGATCCGATAATAAGATAATTACCATAAATTGTTTTTCCCACAATGAAAAGTTCATTATAAAATTCATCACAAGCGTTGGATGATAATGTAGATAGTTATTATTAAATATTAAATTTTATTCCACTCTATATAGTTTTCTATGTATTGAAAGAATTACATATTGATATAATTATAAATTTTGGATTTGAAATTAGTAAATTAATTATAAAATGATAACCAATTTTTTACCTTTTTGTATTCCCATGATTTTTTTATTTTGGATCATATGTAAAAAACCAGATTGAGATGTAATGGGTATAAAATGATAGAGGAACTTTCTAGATATTTCAAGGGTTGGAATGCATGTGGTATGGAAAAAACTAACGTGATAATGTAGTGCACATAGAAGGGGTCATTTCCTAGAGTGACAATTTATATATGACCATATAATAAGTAAGAGGGACTTGGTTGATGTGTAGGGAAGAACATTGATAGAGAGGATATAGTCATGGAATTCCATAAGGGATTGTTCATGAGGTGATTTGAAGAGATAGATGGACCCTACCTAGAGTGATTTTTCAGTGGGATGAGGGATGCACGCATGAGCGTGAATTGTTTCTATAGGTGGTGGATTATGGTTTTCCAAACATCCAAACCCTATGTCATCACACAAAGGATTTCAATCAGAGAAAAGCTAATGTGAGTTAGACTATAAGGTGTATTTTAACATGGAATTGGATAATGTATGATTGGGTGTCATGGTTGAAATGTGATCATACTATTGCATAATAAATTTGGAATAATCCTTGTATGGTTAATATAAGAGCCCCATGGAACAATTTTTAAAAATTATTACATTCCATTAAACACACATAAATGATGGATTATGGTAGGATCACATTGTTAGGAACTATTGTAACATATTTTCCTAACAATTTATGTTCTTTTTGTTGAATGTTCATACCATATTAATGATTTATAGAAATATAACATGATTTTTAGTGGATCATGTTGATGGATCTTGATATGAATTTGAGGTAGAGTTTGTGAGCCATAGAGAAGGTAGTAGGGATAATGTATACATTTAATTTTGATTTATTTTTGAAATTTCTATTATCATAGTGAGAGATTAGTGTTTGTATGATTATATGATTTCTATATGGAATTTCATATAACATTTCATTTTATTTATTTATTATTAATATGAGGTTTTAAAAATGGATTATTGGTTATTTATAGTGTATTGTATAACTCGGTTTTAAATGGAATTCTCCCTATAGTATATATTTTCCCCTAACTTATAGTGAATTTCCATTAATATTTGGAGTGGAAATCATGAGGTAATATGAAAATATATTATTGAATAATTCAAATGGAATATGTAAGAGGTATTAAAAAATTGATACAAATTATTTTTTAATGGAACTGGTAGAATGGTTTTTTATGAATGTTTTTTGAGCATGCAATGGTCCTAAAAATAGCGAGAAAAAGAATTCTTTTTCATAATGTAATATTTTCACATGGGGGTATGAGATTTTTCATCTTGTTGTGCTATTTTGGAATTAATATCTATTAAATATAGTTGATTTAACAAATATGTTATTTAATATATTGGCTATTTTGACTATTAACACGATGCCTAAGGAAATTTATAACGATTCTAATGAAGGATATAATGACATTGCTTGTTTTTTAGTATTGATTTTATAATCATAGATTCAGTTTCATAATTTTTTATTAACTACATACATGGGGTTTTTAAATATAAATTATACCGTAATTTTAATAATATGATCAATATTGTATAGAGGTTGAGTAATTTATCTAGATTCGGTTTAAGGATGTTCCCTGACGATAATGTATTTTTATTCTCATTGACAAGGTTTGCATAGGGCCCCTTAATGAGTTTAGTTTATATATTGAATTACATAGTGATGAAACCCTGATGGTATTTGTATAATAAAATATGGATATTCAATATAATAATAAATGGAATGTGTTACCCTATGGACTTTGAAATTTTGATAGTGTTTTGGAATGCCATGACTAAAGTACATTAGGTGTGGGATGTGAGACATTGGTAGAATTTATTTTTTGAATGAAAAGTTTCAAGGGATTATATTTGTATTCCATGATCCATGGTATTATATATATATATATATATATGATATATTTGGTTTTTTTGGTTCATGGGTAGATACTCATGGTTTGAAATAGAGGTTTCATGCTAGGTGGTTGTGTGATATATCATAGAATGAGTGATATTCCGTATTTGAATGGGGAGTTATGGGGACCCAATAGTTTTATATGACTAAAATGTGTTTGAAACCTGGTTAAAGGGTTAATTTTTGACCCTTCATTAAATATTATTGTAATAAATGGATAATGATCAAGATTTTCTAATTAGGTCATATGTGACCATGAAATTATTTTGACATTTGAGATTGAGAAAAATTGGAAATTGGAGAATTTCATTCAAGTTGAGGAGATAATTATTGACAATTTATATTTGGAGATGGAACATAGGTATGCATGAGTAGACCACATCATGGTAAGGTAGTCAATTTTTGAAAATTTGGGCGATGTGGATAATGTGATTTTGGGATCTGTAGGGGAAAATAATAATTATAATAATACCCTATTAATAGGTAATTTTTTTTGGGTTTTTGTTGATGAAAACTATTGTTCATCAGGTATTTGGTTTGATGAGTCTACTTGATATAATTTTAAGGTAGATTCAGGTTGTTGGATAAATATAACATCTAATGGTATCTAATATCGTGGGTAATAATATATAACAAATTCAGATCTTGTTTTAATTGTATTCACTACACCATTGTTATGATTGATAAGGCTTTCATGATATAAGAGTGTATTTGTTTATAAATTATTTTCAATTCTCAATGTGGGGGAATGAAAATTGGTTCAGTTAGTGGTGATCCAATCATGGAATTACACCATTTGTGGGTTTTAGACCATTGTGTGTGCATTTCAATTTGATTTTTGAGTTTTTTTTTATAATCTATGATTCTTGACATGATACAATTGGTGATACCCAGTATTGTAACTTAGTTCATGATAGGAATTATGTGAAAAATTCAATGATTCAGTTTTTCTTAGAGAAAATACATAGTAATGATTTAATTTTGGTGTTGTGGATTAAGTGATGGGAGGGATCTAATTTAGGGGTTTTATTAGTGGGATAGTTGAGATCTAGTTTCTATTTATTTTGAAGAAGATATGGTGTCACATCCAATGTAAATAAAGAATATAACATATTCATATTTTTCAAAATAAGTGAATTAAATATTAATTTTACATTAATGGGGATTTTATGTTCGATGGAGTACCCGTTATGCAACTACGAGTTTCTTTAAAATCTTATATTGCACATAATAACGAGTTATACTGAAAAATAATATAATATTATTATTATTTTAAATAGTAGTTAACACCTAGAATTTGTATTGGCGAGAATGGATAGAACTAACTAAAATATGAATATACATGTTTGTTAAATGTTTTCAAATTTATCCAAAAATATTACAGTCTTAAAATAAGAAAGAATCCAATTTTATGCATAAATACTCTAATATCCATTAAAAGGTTGTTTTACCGCCTTTTGATGGATAAAACTCTTTAAATATAGTTTTGGTAACATTTATATTTTTTTTTGACTAAATAAAAATCTTCATTATAATCGGGACATCAACATTTATTTTGGGAAATTTTTTGGTATTTATATGATAAAATTCATTTTTTATGAATTGTGAAAAATACTGTATTTTAATTCAAAATGGCCAGTTAATATAATATATTTATAAGGATTGATTTTCTTTTTAATTGGATATAAAGTGTAATTATATTAGTTTCTTACCATTAAATCCAATGTTGGTATTTATAAGTAATTTTACTTTGAAATTGGACATAAATAAGTGTCAATCTATTGATAGTTATTATTTCCTAAAAACAATCTTTTTATTTTGATGACAAGAATTAAAATTAAATTATTTTTTTCCAATTTGTGTTTTGAATTTGGAAATATTAATTACATATTTTGAATGAGGAGGTCCAAATTGTTTAAATATGTTACGTTTATTTTTATTCATTATGAATATTTACTTCAGTAAAAATTATATTTACCGTGGTTAAAGGATAAATCTGATAAATAAGGGTAAAAAAATATAATAATAATAATATTAAATTAACATAACATGTGTCCTAATACTATTGGTTGATACATTTATGAATACAGACATTATTTGGTCAATTTTGGGACCCCATGGAGCCACATGGGAGTGATAACGACACTTTATATTAATTAATTTAATGTAAAGACAAAAATGACATAAACATATATCTTTTAGTTAATAAATTCTTACATGGGGATATATAAGTTATCTCTTTGAATATAAAAGTTTATTTAAAAAACGATATCCTATATCAGAATACTTTTATTATAATTTATAGACATTAAATAAATACAAGTATTTACGACCAAATAATGATGCAGTGTTATCCTCATTAATGAGTGATTTAAATAAATAAGATTATAATGATTAAAAAAATATCCAAAACCTATCCAATTATTATTGGATAATTTTATTTCAACGATTACTCATATTATAGTCGAAATTAATATGTTTTGGACCTATAGACACCGAAAATCATTATATAATAAAATAATATTTTTAAACATTCCTATAGAGCCCCTCCTCCACCTTATAAAAAAATCTCACTTCTAACCCATTAATCACACTTCTAAAGACCCTTGGATTATCCAACCTCTACCAAATTAATCTCCCAACATCCATTTCCTTTTACTAGAATCCCTCCCCTAGGCATAAGGGAACTCAAGTAAACATTTCGGTTCAAACCAAAGGGGGATACCCGAAATAAATGTAATGCCTTCCCTTAAGTTATTTTGTGTTATTTTCCTTCCCCAACCACTATAAACTTTTTATTCATTTATTTTATATAATTCATAGTATCCAAAATATAAAATGTTGTTTTTATGATAAGGATTCGAACTAAACATACACTCACCTCCATCTAATGGGTAAAGAACATACTATTTCTATGGACAACAAACTAACGCCTCACGAAACGATGATAGTTCAATTATCTCTTACCGCCTCTCAGGGTGGCCATTAAGATGGAACTGTACTTATATGTGATATATATAATATTTTTATTGTTTGTTTCTTATTTTTTTCATTTATATAATACCTTTATGGTTTTATATAGTGGGTAAATATGATAATTACATTTGGGGAAGTGCGGACTACTGCCCCCTCAAAGTGATATGACTCGTCCATGCCATACATGGAACGTATAAAGGACAGAGTTAATGAAATTATAAATGATACTATACTGGAATTATAAATTACCTATGTATCATTATTTTTTATATATATTAAATTTTAAATAGAAATGAAAGTAGCATTCATGCGTACGTACAACTTATCATCTCCATGAGCGGTGCATTTCATTTCTTATATCTATATGTTATGTAAAATTATAAATAAATAAATAACCACATATATATAATTGATATATTTGATATATATGATATCTAAATCATGAATATCATTCTGGATATAATGTAATTTCAATCACATGGACCATTTATAACTATAACCAGTTCATTTTTAACTCATGTTCTAATCACCGCCAAAATGTACGATATGAAAGAAAAAAATTATCCAATTGTTATAGAAAAATAATATTTGATATAAAAGAAATAATAAACAAGAAAATGGTCCTTAATAATGTATAAGTTTACTTTATTTTATTATAAAGGATATTAATGAACGATCAAGTCAAGTCGGACACGAGGTATGGGGTTTCTTATCTAACTTTTAATTTTGTGAGATTTCTATTGTTCACCACTTATTTATTAAATGTGGTGTAATGTGTACTTCAATTTTATATATATTATCATGATTTTTTTATATTCATGGTTTTATAGGATTAATTTTTTGGTCAATAAATTTCGGTCATATGACTCAATTGACAACAACGTGATATGAGGTTTTCATCTCACTTCTTAATCCCATGAGATTAATGCTATACTTTCCACTATTTACTTTTGTGTGCTATATGGACTGACCATCATTATATTCATTGTGTAATAAAATTTAATTTATATTTATTTACATCTTCATTGTAAGATCCTTCCTTCATGGGGTGTTTGCTTTGTATGTTACCAAATCGGTAAGGAAACCTTTCCCCATTATATTTTTAAAAGACTTCATTTATGTTATTCCTTTTTATTTGTAACATTCATATGTCGGGATAAGTTATTATGTATCATTATTGTAGTAAATTTTATTTCCATGTGATTAGATAAACTTTTTTCTCTCATCAACGCATTTTCATAATTTTAACGTGACGCCATTAGGCTGTCGAATTTCAATAAGAGAACCTCTTAACTGAATTTCAATTCTCTGGGGTTAAAATTATACTTGTTTATTATCATGTTATATGAATATATGTGAACAAAATATGATTGTTTTACAATTAATATCGAATCATATTGAGTGTATTTATATTTTTACACATAATTATATTGTTGATTTATCCTTAATCAAAGGATACAATCATTATAAGGGATTTCATCCAAATTTACACTCCAACGAGACATCATTGTTGTTATGATCCAATTCATTTTTATATGTTGTTAATACTATCCTTTGGTATATTATATACGCGTGGTTATGTGATAAACCTAGGGTGGGTGAGCGCGAGATAGCACTATAATGCATTGGGTAATGTGACATATGTAAACAATAATGTTTCTCCAATGATATTTCAGAAATATATTGTAATGGGTATTCCAAATGTTACTCCCTACATAGTTGTGAATGCTACAACATATTTATGTTATGGATGCCACAAGTTACATTTATAATTTATGATTTACTGGTGTTATTCATAAATATCATTAGTTCATGAGATAGAATCTTATTATTGGTATGTATTCATGGACTAATGTTATATTTCATAATTTTATAACCCTTAATGAGATTTTAATGCTCATCCCATGGTTTTGAAATGTTTTCCACATGACTTAAAGAATAATAGCGTCAAATATAGGATCATGGAAAAGTCATGTTGTCGAAAACATGGAAGTATATGTGTTTCTATTAAAGAGTTTTTATTTTATTAAAAAAATAAATACTTAGTAGTAGTGTTTACATCTACTTTTCATGTCGATATGTAATATTTATGGCATATTTATATAAAACACTGATCCATGAAAGATCATCAATGTTAATTAATCATTTCATTCAAGATTATGTTATGTTATAAGGCTGAGTATATATAATTGGTCCAATCATATGTGTGGTTGTTATGAAGACATATATAGGAGGTCCAATTATAGTTTCTCTTGTGGTTGGAAACATTGAAAGGGGATATGTGTTGCTGGAATCATAAAAGAGTCAATTAATCAGTCAGTGGAAAACAGTAAATTTTTTTATTAGATGGTCTTATGGTGGGAACACCGTATCTTAGAATCAGCATCTGTGAGGTATTTACTATGATTAGACAAAAATAAATATTCTTTTTTTTATGTTGAGGGGATCCGTTTTTTTTGTGATAAAAGATAGGTGTGGTGAACAATTATATGGTAATAATGTTTCTTATGAGAGTGTGAGTCATTATTTGATATATTTTTCATTTTTATGAAAGATTAATATAATGAATGATTATTATTTATTAGTGATTCTACATATATGGTAGATGACAATATAGTGATCATGAGTGGTTTTGATGGGTGTTCTAGAAATTTCCACATTTTATTATGGAGAATATACACAATTATTACATTTTAATTACAAGTGGATTTCATGTCCTATTGTTTAGAGACAAAATTTGAAATTACCAGTTTGATTTCAATTTAATTAAAAAAATGGGAATTAGAATGAGATTGAAATAGTTTGAATATATATTACAGGTGTTTTTGTGTGAGGATCAATGCTAATTTTTTTACCATAGGGATCTAGAAGGCATCTAGGGAAGGATGGGTGGTTACTTGCTACTATGATTATTCATCATCCAATTTCTATTTGGTGGGATTCCTTATCACCCATTCCACTTCCTAGAGCCAATGTCTTATCTATGGAAGTGTTTTTTGAGGCTTTTATGTTGTGTGATTTTCACATATATATAAATTATTTGTTCTTTGTATTTTAGGGGTTTCGATGCCATTATAATTCCATTCATGGTGGATTCCCCCCCTCGTATATTCTCATTTGATTCCCCCTGAAATGGGTAAATATTGAAATTGTTATAGTAGTGATACAAAGGGATCCAATCTATTTTGGTAGTTTATTTCACACCATTCATAAAAATATATTTATTCTCTAATTTTTATATATATTTGTTGTCGATTATACTAGAACGTAGTGGAATAAAATATTATGTATAAGGATTCTA
Organism: Viscum album; assembly: GCA_963277665.1. NCBI lineage: Eukaryota > Viridiplantae > Streptophyta > Magnoliopsida > Santalales > Viscaceae > Viscum > Viscum album. The sequence continues at coordinate 1,094,441,780 of OY728147.1, forward strand.
TGTTGACTTGATGGGTTACATCCCGATTTGCATTCAACATGTCATATCCTTCTATTTTGATTATGTATACATTTTATTAATTTTAATAACACTATCATCATAAATTAAAATAATTTTGAAAATGAGAGACTTACTCTCATTAAGTATTGTAATCAGGTTAGTGTTGATCATGTGGGGAATACCATTAAGATGTAATTTAGTGGGTTTCAGATGATGCGATGGTTCTTGGTGAGTAGATTTTTTTAAAAAAAATCTACTCTATAAATATTATAATAATAATTATAAAAATAATATTTATTTATTAATTTCATGCGTAATGAGGAGTGGTATTAAGTGGTAATAAATGCTTAAATGAGGCACATACATGCTTGTTCGAGGTATTTTGGGGATTGGATTAGGAAATAACTCTATGAAGATGGTGGGTAATATATTCCATACTAGCTCATATTACTATTTAATTATGATTTTTTTGACATGAATTATTAGGCACTGGGTTGATTTCTATGGATTGGGGATGCCTAGAAAAAATATAATAGGATGAAAATATTCATCATATTACTGAGATGAGTATTGTTTGAAACATGTGTAAAAATGAATTTCCCAAATATTTTTTTCTTCATGGTGTGTGATAGACCAATGGGATCATGGGAGATATGTGATATGTGATGGTGTTATTCTTGTTTTATTTCCACATATTTCATAGGTATGCATAAAATTATTAGTTATAGTTATTATGGGTGATATGAATATTTCTCCCCGGCCAGATATGGTCCACCTTCGATTGGGTATTTGGAGGCATATATATTATTTTAAGAAAGAAGAGTCCTATAGGAATCGTTGTTCTATGAATTTATGAGTGTCATCAGGTTTTATGAATAAAATATTTCCCAAAGAAAGTATAAAGAAACCAAATGGTGTAGGTAATGAGAATTTTTCATCAAATGGTATTAGGATGAAAAAGAGCTCCGATAATGTTTAATTTTAATTTCCCAATGGCACATAGACTAGAAGGGTTGAAGGGTTTATAAGGGAAGTGGACTTGGTATCATGGACTAGGTCATTCATTCCATAATGTAATGATATCTCACATTTGTGATGTGTGGATGGTATAATTTGGTAGAATTGATCATGATGGGTTTGGATGATCAAGTGGAAACATAGAAAATCTTGGAAAGGCTTGTTGAGTTAATGGGTTAAATCTCAAAAAAATAGATCCTTGGTACAAGATGATATGATATATGACATCCTGTTGGGAAATAATATATTTATTTTTCTTTTGGGACAATCCCATGAGGAGTATTAGGTCATTGTTTTTTAGGTGACATAGGTAAAGATATTAGTGATGAGTCTATGTGCTTTTATCTAGGCCATAAATCGAGTATTAATTTAGAGGTTGTTTAATGGCCTATTTCATGAGTGAGATGGACTTACACGATATGTTCTAAGTGAGAGTTTGTTTGTTGATGGATTATAAAGCAACATGAAACACATATCACAATTCGGTGTTCTTGTGGACAAGTCCTACCTTGGGTGATATGGTAGTTGTTATAGAGGTGTCCTTTTCTATGTGAAATTTGTTCTGGATTAGAACACACTAATATTTTATGATATATTTCTCTTTATATAAATTTTATTTCAGTGATAATATTCATTACATACAACAACTAGTTTAAAATAATCATCATATAATATAGAAATGTTATTATTAAATGATATAGTTATCATGGTTCCATTAGTTTTTCATGTTTGAATATGGATAAATAAATTGTGATCGAATATATCTTTGAATATATATTATATTAATTTATTATAAATAAAAACATTTAAAATTAAAAGATATTTTTTTTCTAAAAAATCAATTTCTTGAACACAATTTGTATTTACTTTAGTAAGATTAATTGATCCCTTCTTATGAATTTTTTAGATGAATATATTTTATTTGATAAATAATAATCATTAAAAAATTTCTAATATTCTTTCACTGGGGAGGGATAATAATAATTCAAGTTGTTTACATTGAACCCATTTTTCGGAAAATTCATTTCAATATATTTTCTATGTTTATATTTAAATGACATTTATCTAGTAATAAATATTTAATCCTAAAAAATTTAGACCATATATTTAATATGGAGGATTAAATTTGGTAATAATTATTTTTAATTTATAGTCATTATTAATAGTAAAAAAGATAAAAAAATTTCACCTCAAAAATTTAAAAACAATTACAACAATGTTAAAAAAACAGGATAACACATTAAAATTTCACTAACGCATTATTTTATTATATCGGACTAGTGATGATCAGTTACCATCATCCATATTTCAAAAATAGGGAAATGTGGTTCTATTTAACTTTCATTATGACCTTTATATTATTTTTTACAAAAGGATAAATAAAAATTTTCTATCTCTTGATTTTAATTTTTCATATATGTGAGCATTTTACTAAGAAGAAGATATAATGAATAAATATCTTTTTTGAGTATAAATAATTTTTTTTAATGGTTATGATTTATTTACAATTTTTTGTGATGATATCATTACATAAAACACTTATATTATTTTATTAGAGTTCATGTGTTGGTAGTTAAATATTCAAATTAAATGATTTAAAAAAATTAATATTTTATTAAGGAATTTGGATATGCCAAAAATATCCTTGGTCGTTATAATTTATAAAATATGGTAGACATATTTAGATATAGATTTAGTCTATTTCATGAAGTATATGATAAACAACTAATGGATTAGTCAATAAAATTATAATATTTATATTTTACATTAACTAATATTATTTTAACAGATCTAATTTTTTTAGGTGATAACTTGTGCTTGAAAATGAATCGAAATATATTCGGTGGTCTATTTCAAAGAAACTATATTATTTGATTACTAATATTTTATTAAATGACTTAAAACTCAAAAATAAGAGAATACATGTGATGGAAAATGAATAAAAATATCATCCATTCTCCATGTAAATTCCAATTTTCCCCATTTATATAAACATATAACTCAAAAATGTATAAAAAAAATATAGTGACCATAATTAAGGTTAAAAAAGGGTTAATGATATAGTTAAACAAAAATAAAAAAATGTTGAAATGTCACACGAACATGTATATATATCATTGGTTGAATATATTTAGACCATATCATTTATTAAAATTTAAAATATTGGTATATTTTTCCACATGACCAGATTATGATATATATTTTATATAAATATTTTAAGTAATTTCAGTTCATGAATTTTCTTCAATTAATAAAGAGAACCAATATTTATCTACTATTCAAAATGTCTGAAACATATAGCTTATAAAATATATACCCTAATAATATCCTTACATCCTTTTTGATTTCATATATATTGTAGTCATTCAAAATGATAATCCGTTAAGGGATTAATGTATATAAAAGAACATAATTCTCAATTAGGAGGCATAACTCCAAACCATAAACATTCAATTTTATTTATTCTGATAGTAACTATAAATCAATGGTATCCAATATAAAGAATTTAAAAATTAAATAAAACTCAATTTTTATATGATGATATAAAAATAATTAACCTCCTTTTTTCGTTATACATAAAAATAATACATTTCTCATGCATACATTTAAACCAACACCTCCTCATAGTGATATGTTTCATTATTAATAACCAGTTCATATTAATGTTAGTGCTGATTGATTCACTAAATATATATTATTTACATGATATAGTTTTTTTGTAATATTTAATTATTATTTACTTTAAATACATTAAATCCATTGAAATGTGGATACAATGCTCATGCGTTTGTACAGAATACCATCTCCCTGATGTGATGTAATTCCTTTATTTTCATTCATATTATGAAAAGTTATAAAAGTTTTTAAAAATTATAAATTTAAGACACATTACATTTTTAAAAAAATTGAATTGATATAACAAGGATCAATTTATATTTATTGGCACTGTCGAAAATATAGTGTAATGAAAAAAGTAGTTATCTCCCAAAATAGATATTTCAATAAAGACCAAATAATAATGGTGTTGCAATATGTTGTATGTGAATTATTTATACTATGATATATGTGAGTATATTACAATAATATATTCAAAATAATCAATGATTTTTTCTAAAGTAGTTTTCAACCCATACAACACAATAAATGACATATGGTAAAGTTTTATCATATAATGTCATTTATTTTTGGGATTATTTATGAAAAAATCTATAAAGGTAATCGATGTGTCAGTTTTGGATTGATCAGGTAAATTTCATGGGTCATATAAACTAAGAGGAATGCGTGTTAGGTGACCTAGATAAGGTTTAGGTAGTGGTTTCTTGGGAGAATTCCATGAACATTTTCAATATCCATAGAATTACGGGGTCGACGGGATATTATATGAGGTTCATCTTGGACATTTCTATATTGGAATCAACTATTTCAGGCATGAAAAATAGAGGTATAAACTTTTATTAGTTGTAATCATGTGATAATTCCATCTTGGAGATGAGAAAGATCTTGGAATTGGCACTTCACTTGATCATACATATGAAAATATAGAAGTATAAGGTGTATTGTCAATCTTCTAGAATGGGTAAAATAGCTATTTTAATATAGGGAGATTGAGTTGTGGAATACTTGTCTTGGATGTTGAGTCCATAAGAACAGAACTCCACTTCGCATGACCTTAATTTAGAAGCTGTAGTATATTCTTTGATGTGTTGGTGGCATTATCTATTGGGTGAGAAGTTTAACATGCTTACTGATCACAAAAGATTATTTTATATCCACTCATAGTGACATTTGAATCTATGACAGTAGAAAAGGGTTTATTATATAAAATCATTTTATTTTGAACTAGTATATACACTGGTGAAATGAAATAATTTGGATGACTCTTTGATTTATAAAACTCAGACATAGGTGGTTCATGAGTCTACTCAAGAGTGGTGGATTATTACTCTACTTGTTGTGATTCATGTGGGGGTTCAAGAGATTCAGGAAAAGATAAATGTAGTTTTAGTTTCAGCAGAGCTTATGCAATTGATGCGGATCATATATAGTTCATATGAGGATTAAAAAAGATTATATTTGAATGAAATCTTGGAAGGTGGGAAGAATACTTCAAACTGGTCGAAAGATATAGATGAGATCATCAACATCCAGAATCGGGTTTTTGTGCCTACATGCATGTAAGAGGACATAATGTGGAAATTTTACACCATAAAATGGATATTACATCCCAGTTTTACCAAAACGTACCATGACCTATGATGATAGTTTTAGTGGTCATGTATGAAAAATTACATAGATGGGTTTGGGACACGACATTTCACATGTCTGGAGGTGAAGGGAGAGAATCAATTTCATAGAGGTTTTCTATATCTCTTACCCATTTTAGAGTGGAATGTGATGATATGTCCATGTATTTTGTGGTGGGTCTCCAAATAATACCTCGGATGGGTGATAATATTTTGGTTACTGTGGGAATATTGAAAATGTGATATATTTTTCTCTTATATGATAGATTTTATCAGTGGAGTAGATGAGATATTTTATTTTTGGGTGGTATTCCACAACCATAGATTACCACAAATTATAGTTTCATATCATGACTCATTTTTCACTAGATGATTACAAATGGCCTTACAGAAGTCCCATGGTATACATGTATTATTTAGTATGGCCTTTCACCCACAAAAATATGGTTAGTTAGAGCATACTATATATGCTATTGATAATATTATGTTGGCATGTCTAAATGAATTTTGTGTGTATAGTTAGATGAAAATTTATATAGTGCATTTTTTCAATAAAAAATATTAGGAAACCATAAATATTTCATCATATGAGGCTCTTTATGGTAGGCCATGCATGTCACAACTATTCCTGATGGAGGTAGGTGAGTATGAATTATTGTGACTGAGTCCTTTTAAGGAGATTTCATAGTAGGTGCATCTAATTCTAAAGCATATGGATATAGATCAGTGTAGAAATTAGTTGTAGGATGATTGACATTGATGACCCCTAATGTTTATGGATGGGGATCATGTGTTCTTTTAGGTTTAGCCTAAATTTTGTCACAACATGATACAAAGATAAGTAAAATTCGTCCCTAGGTTTGTTGGACCATTTTATGTTATATAGAGAATCATGAAGATGGAATGCCTATTGGATGAACCAAAGTAATAAATTTCCATATAAATTTTTTTCCATGTATTAAATATTTAGTAGTATCACCCCGACCCTTATCATGTGATAGATGAAATTGATGTTGATCTTGTGGTAGATATATCGTTTTAGGGGCATTCAATACATGTGTTGGATATCAGTAGGAGAAAATTGTAGGGAATGACCATACTGATGTTATATGTATTATGAATAAACGGTCATGTCCAGGAGGAATCATGGGAAAGGGTTGAAAATATACAGTCTTAGTGGATAATTATTTTTTTATTATGAATCATGGAGGATCATAGTAGTGCATCTTGAGGATGGCCTTTTTATGGTGATGATATTGTATGAAACCATCCTTTTGGGAAGTTTTACTTGTAACATTTTAAGGTACACTATTTACATGTTTGGATTATATTTCATTTGGGTTTAACCTTAGGGTGGGATTGGTTTAAAATTTTTAAAAAATTGAAAAATGTGGTTGTTCACAATTAAGGACTAATATTCCAAAACCATGATTCTGTTTATAAGTAATTGTGAGACCGAATTATAACGGTTGTAGAGTTTTTGTTCATAGATTGGGAAACCTATGCATCCCTACCCAATAAACGATGCATTAATTTAAAATCCAATTGGTTTTTAATTTTAAAATCCCCCTATCCTCTAAAACACACCCAATTAATCCCTCATTCTACCCCAGATGGTATTTCATGATTTTGGAGCTCATAAAATGAATTAAAAGAAATTATGACCTCAGTTATTCAGGATTTAAAGCCTAGTTCTACGATTTTCACCTCTGTTGTAGGTGAATCATATCCAATTTTTTTCCCATTATTCTCTCATTCTTCTCAATTTCCTTCATCAAAATAATCCTATGTTTTGGTTACATATATATATATTTTCTGAGATCATGATATATTATTTTAGATCTATATCAAGATTTATAAAATATTTATTTATTATTCTTGATATAGGGGTTTAGATCTAAATCATGTTCCATGTTACATTATCGCTCCATTTTGGGGGATTTTCATTGGGGGATCAGTCATAAAAAAATTGAGGTAGGTGGTCTGATATTCAAATCTCATAGTCTATATTTTGATTACATGTATAAAAATTGTACAATTTATAGTGTTGTATAGAAATTGATGTTCTCTATTTAGATAATTGACATTGATGAATTAATTAATGATGGAATTATGAAATTTTTGAGATTTGGAAATAAATATTTGTAGAATTAATAACAACATTTAAGAATTGTGATATATATAATTAATTGGGGAATTAATTTTGAGTTATTAAAATTATAGAGAATGAAAAATTAAATGTGAAATTAATTATGGTAAATCTAGATTGTGGATTTATATAATTATTTTTTGAATTAATTATGATAAATTTTGATTATATCATAGAATAATAAATTTTTGGAATTAAAAATATGAAAATGTGTTTTTTAAATGAATAAATAATTGGTGACTTTATTTTAGGATTATTGGGATTGTGGTTCTTGATTAATTAATTTTGAGATTAAATAAAGGAATTGATATGAAAAAATAATTGTCCAATCAGTAATGAAATGAAAATATTAATTAATTTTTGAATTAAATAAACTGAATGAGATGATTATTTATTTTTTTAACTAATTAATGAAAATGATAATATCAAATAACCGTCAAATTAATTAATTTTAATGATAAGATTAATTAATCATTAATTTAATTCAGGAAATAATGAAAGGTTAAAAGGACATTCGTATGAGAATTGAGATCTCGAAATTAAACAATGTAATTTTATTATTTAGATGAAATTGAAGTGTATAAATTTCATTCTAAGACTTGACCTCCCCCATAGTTTGTCAAGAATTCGGCATGATCTAAGGAGAGTATTTAGTTTTGGGTTTCTGTGGAAACCCATGGAGTTTATTCTATTAAATAAAGAATAATTTGATAATATTATAATTGTTTAATTATTAATTATATTTATTGTATTTATACAACTACATATACTATTATTGATGGGAGACTATTTTTATCACTATTGGTTTTGACCTATAGAGTTGAAATCCCATCATACCTAGGTTATCAGTTATACCAGAATGCATTTCAATTTTTTAGAAATGTCTAAGAAGAAAGGCCATGTATTAAAGGTCTAATTTTGAGATACAGCATGGTTGAGGGAATCAAATGTGGTTGAGGACCCTCTTCACAGTTGTATATGCCTATATTTTTTAAATTAAATTTTATACACGTGATGTGTACTATAACATGACATGGTTTATTAATTTTTTTTATATTTAATTTAGTAATTTTATTATCTATATATATTGGTATTTTTATGGATATATACTTTTCTAATATTTTTTGTTTATTTAATATGGTTTATTACTTTTATAAAAGAAGGTAGAGACTCCCCCATCATCAACTTATCATACCCTCAATACTATTCAGAAGCGTCTAGTATATAGAGAGATGTTCTTGAGGTCATGCAGCAGTCCGACTCGAGGAACCGGTGAATGACACCAAGGCTGAGATGTTACAATGGGTCCTCCTAAAATTCATATCATTAACAAAATTCTAGGTAAATTGAAGTATCAATAGATATATATTTAAGTGGAATATATCCTACGGATAGAAATGGCATGTTATTCATCTCTAACAATCTTACTAGGTATTCTAATTTACTATTAGTAAGGGAAGGTATATATTTTTATTTCCATAACTATCTCGGTGCCATTGAAATTAAACGAATTCATGGGAAGCCTATATTAAATGTATCTGGCTACAAACCATAGTCAAGAATAATATACTAGAATACTCTTTAAAGGGATTTAAATAATAATATATATTTATATACATCTTATCATTCATAGATTGATTCCCATTATGGAATAACCACATAGTAATTGGAAGATTTATTGAGATAATGTTCTGTTGAATTCAAAGGTATATTTAACCAATATGGACATTTGGTGTAATATTCATAAAATAAAATTCTTAATTATGAATCTAAATGAAAAGATATTATGTATTATATTGGAAGATATATCGTACTACATCCTATTTGGTTGAGGGTTGAGATTGATATTTAGTTATCCCAAATGACATTAGGGATATTACTATTAAATTTAAAACTATTAAAAATTATATTACAGAATCCCAAAAAATATTATTTTGATAAACGTACTAATGAATTGGGGTTTCATGTCAACATCATGTATTGTTGAGGTTTCATAAAAGTTTTTGGTTGTATTATTTGGGAAAATAAGGATGTAAAGACCATTTATAGTTGGTATTTTGGAACATTAGACTAAATTATTGATGTATTTTAGTGGTTGTCTATGACACCCATGAATTCTCAATAACATACTGTATTACATGATTAATTTTTTGAGAGAATATAGGAATGTTACAAAACATATTCTTCCATATATGGGAATAGATTTGGATCCTATCTTTTCTAAAAATTACTACACTTTACACATTAATGAAAATAGAGATAAATTATTAAGGAATTAGAAAACTCATTTGGAAAATTTTCCCTTGAAAAATCACAAATTAGAAGAGGTAACATGAGAGACGGTAGAATCTATAAGGAATCAGTATCAATTTTTTTAATATGTTATATGTCCTAATTTTTTTGGTAAAATTTATTTATAGGGTGGAATTTAATTCCCAAGAAACTACAATAGTAGGTAAAACATAATTCCGAATTCTATTTCACATATGATCCATTTAAATAGATTTTATTCAAGAAATTATATTAATGTTAAATTTTGAATTTAAATTTTTTTAAGTAATTCCACATTTTTTAAATATTCATTTCAAAATTATATTCGTGTGAATTTGACAACATATTATAAAAAAGTTATTTTTTCATCAATAATAATGTTGTTTAGTAAAAATGTATTTTTTTTAATTTACTTTATATTAAAATAACCTATATGTTTAGAGAATAATATAATTAATAAAATATAAATGTAAGGTATAATAACCTACCTTTTAAAAATTATTTTGTTCTATTAGAAGCACTAAAATTGATTTTTATAACTAATAAACATTATAAATAAATATAAATAATAATTTAGTTATTTTAATAGAATCATGTACTTTCATAATGTATTTTGTCTAGAATGAGTGGAAAGACTAATATAAATTTTTTATAGTTAATATTTTTTTATTAAAATTATCATACATTATAATTTTACATTATATATTGATTTAAATTATAAAAATTTTATTTCTTAAGCAAACAATATTTTCAGAATTAAGAAGATTAATTTGGTTATTTACTTTTCACACCTATAAAAAATTGATTAAATTCTTATAATAATTGAAATCGTATTCATAAAAATATGTAAAATGGTTTATCATAAACATTTTCATTTAAATCATCTACTTATTATAACAAATAATTACCAAGGTGATATTTATTTAGTGTAAAATGCAAAATTTTAATACAATAAAAACATAATGAACTCAAATTTTTATTGAAAGGTGTGTTTTATATTAGTTTGGATGCAAAAAACATTACTCTGAATGGCTTGAAGGCCTTATTTTTTTTATTTGTTTATAGATAATCTGCCTTTTAAGGGTGGAAGGGAACCCGTACATGAACTGTAGGCCCAAGGCACAAGCCCAGACATGACCCGTAATTCATGACCCGAAGGCCTAGAGGCGTACCATGCCCATAACATGACCTGTAGTCCCATCCCACTAGAACTTCCCCTCCCTAGCTTCAACATCATTGATCTCCTTCAGCTCCCCACCTACATTGTTGATAGGCAAGCATTGCCCCGTACAACGCTGCACAGTACCTGGTCTCGATGGCGGTTGCCAAACACTCTTATTCTTCCTATTCGGTTAGCTCTGCTTCTAGTGACTGTTACTGGTGCTCTGATCCTCTTCTAGGGCCTACTATATGTGAACTGGGCTACTTCATGGTCTTCAATGGCTCGAAGTCCCTGTGACCCGAAGGCCTTTGATGGCCTGAAGCCCCTTGAGACCCATAAGCTTAAAACAGTGGCCCAAAATCCCAAATCAGGTGAATAGTTCTAGATGCTACAGTACCAAACAATACCTATAACAGTATTTCTACGGTGCCTCATACTGTACTGCTACAATACCCCCAAATATCTTACTCCCCCCGGTTTTGAACTTGGGTCTCTTGGATTCCAAGCAAGAGCTCTTACCACTCGGGTGCGGGCTCATTGGAGACCCAAAATACATTTAATATTCTATTTTTCAACTTTATATTGTTGTAGACATTAAAAACAACCATTCATTATTGAAAATATAAGGTTTTCATCCAAACCCAATGTCCCCTTGAAATATGAATGTGTGATAGATTCACCACTTCAAAAATCACCCATCATTTATATTTTTCCTTTAAAAAACACATTTTATTTATACTAATACAATATCATCCAATATTATGATTCTTATGGTCACCATAATTTTCATAATTCCTTAATTTAAATGTTGAAATCCAGAGAAAATTGAAGTCCTCAACTTTAGTATTATGACTACCATGTTTTATTAATAATTATATTATTCCATATTTATTGTAGACCCACTAGTATAATGATATTTATAGCATTCAAACAATTTCATGATACTTATTTATGGTTATTTAACTTATTCATTCATATATCCTACTCATTAACAAAAACAAATCTATTATTTGTCTGTTTTGAGGACTACCACTTCCACGATAAAATGTGTTTTTTCCATCACCCCTAACAGGGATACATATAAATATTATAATAAAGGTATATATGATGTTTAATATAATATTAATGTACTCAAATAAAAAATTAAATGAAAATTAAATAATTTTATCAGAAAACCATGAACATTAATTTAATAATTTCAAATAATTGTTATACGATCATAATATTTTAATCATATATGTTAATATCATTATATAAATTAAAAAATATACTATTTATGTAAAATTATAATATATATCACTTATAACGTCAAAATATAACTATTATTCTAATATTATAAATATATTATATTGAAACCACCACTAAATCTGGGTATGATCCTATTTGGGTCGGTTAAACCAACGGATTGAACAGTACATTGAATTTAGACTATGGATGAATTTGGTTATGTAATTTATGATATAATTTGATGAATTTCATTAAATAATTATTTCATTTAGTTAGGATGATAATATGTCAATATATAATTTATCCATGAAGAAAACAATCAATTTTTTTCCAAAATATCGAAAACATGCATATTAATGAATTTAGGTTCAAGGATAACATTTTAAACTGTCATGAAAGAAATTTAAAAAATAAATATTATAATTATTCACTAATATAAACATTCATTATCTAGTAATAATAACCTTTGAAAGTATAATGAATATTAACATTATTGTTATGATACTCTTACAAATGATCAAATCTATAAGCACTAACGAAAAAAATTGTAAGAATTCATGTAGGGAATTATTATTTATGATGAGTATAAATAAAAATAGAAATATTTATAGTTATTAATTATGTAATAAAACATATAGGTTTTTTATATATGATTTTAATTTGAATTAGAGGATTCATAGATAGGAAGTAATGGGTTTTTATCTCTAATTCATCTCTCTGAGTCATTTTGAGAGATATACAAAGGATGTTGTTTTTCCAGTATATACACATAAAGTTTGACATTTTATATCCATAAATCCCATTATTCTTGTTATTTGAAGTTAATTTTTATTCTTTCTCATTGAATATGTTATGATTGAATTTCTACCTAAGAAATAGGTGGTGTTTTTCATTTCAATATTAATTCATTAGGACTCATATTCTATTCACCACCTATATTAATTTATGTGGTGCATAAGCATCCATGGAAGAATTTTTCAAGTTTAGTATGTAAATTTATGAAACTATAATGTATATATTTTTATAAGTCTATAATATTAATTTGATCAATAGAAACCATTTTTGTGGTAGGAAAATTTCTAGGTATTTTCGTAAAGTGAATGTTTGTTTAATTTCATATAAAATACATCCCCGTCTCGATATTCAATAGTGGATAAAGTTATGGAATAGTTTATCCTAGGTGTAATCACTCTAAAAATTATTGTCTGGCCATTTAATCAAGCATCACATTTATTAACGATGAGTGGGAATATGAGTACACACTAGGTGAGACACTCCCAGGGGATATGATTTAGGATATTAAAAAGATCTTAATGATCCCCAATTTAGGATTTTCCTACCATTTTTTTAACTCATACCAATTAATCATATTAAATAAAATTATTAATTACATGGATAATGTATATTTTTTTTAATAAACACTACACTATACTATTTTTATAATAGTACCTTATCCTAAATTGATAATAACTGATGAATTTATAGTTGTTTAAGGGATATTATTCCACGCATCATCTTTATTCTATTGAATGGGGGCATGTTAGATATATGTGATCATTATAACATGGATAACCAATTTTTCATCAGAATGAGTGTCCTCAGGGAATGGTGTTGAAGGTACTGATGAATATTATAGTAAATTAATTGGATTTAATCAAAATTAAATGTGGGGACCAATGTTTATAGCCTTTATATGCATCGAATTCTATCATGAGGGAACACATTTTGGGATTTATTGTAATACTCACCCTCTAATAGTAAAATGTCTTGATTTTGGTCATGATAACTAATCGGGTGTTTTGGAAGAGGGCATTAAAAACCAAGATTTTCTATTCTGTATTATTTATTACATCAATATGATATTAATTATTGTTATAATAAATGTTTTATTTTATTACCATTGATATAAAATTCCCTTTGATTTAGTTAAATATGGCATCATGTTTTTCTGTTATTCATTATGTATTACTAATTCCAATATTGTGTTATATAAGATTCCATTGTATTATACTTATTACTGAACAAATGAGCTCACCCCAATTCTTTTTTATTTCTCCAGGAATCTTAGAGGTCAACTAGTTTTAGTTTTCAATGGTATGATGTATGTGCTAATAATATTTTCAAATAAATTTCTTGTATTATTTTAGGTTTTCAAGTGTAATTTATTTATATTTCTCATCTAATATGATTGATAAACTATTTTATCCTAAAATAACTCTTGTAAATTATACCAATAGTATAATATATCTAATTGATTTAGGTTTTTGGATTTTGGGATTTTACAAATAGATTCCTTAAATACTACCAAGTTCTGTTTATGGTATTCTTTATTGATGATAATCTTATACACTCAAAGTGACAAGAAATGAATTTAAATTATTTTGGGACTGCATGAGAAACCCTATGAATGTTTATGTTATCTTCAATATTTATTGAATGTCAATTTCTAAGACACATAGTGTCATTATAAATATATATAATCACTTCAAAGTGAATATATAGATATCCGAAAGAAAAACATGTTGTAGGAAAATTTCCTAGATTGTTCATAGTAAGAAATATTAATTTTTTTCATAGGATACTAGGAAACTATAAAATAATTATTATAAATATATCATGTATATAAAATCCACTATCCTTTTTAACATAGAAGGGAGTGATGTTTATTAGGGCAGAAGAATGTGAAGAATGTTTTAATAAAATGATGAAGAGATTGGCTATATCACCTATAATTAAATGGTGAAGAAGGGATATTAATATATATTGACTTAGATAAAAATAAATTGGAACAAATCCTTAGAAAAAATGAAATTCAAATTTGGTATGAATCATTAAAATTTAAATCTGATGAGAAAGATTACCGAACAATAGATTTGGAGATTGTGGTGATGATGATCACATTAAACATTTTATGGAACTAAATATATGATAAGAAGGGTGATATTTATATAGATAAGAAGATATTGAAATATATTTTAAAATAGATTATGTAAAATATTTTCCAAATTATATGGTTATATATTATTATAGACTATGTATAATCAATCTATAACTTCTATGGGATGGAAAAAAATATCATTTTTTTCTTTATATAAGCAATATAATGAAATATTTTCAATGATTAGGGTTAAAAAGCCCAATATTCATATATATCTAAATTTTTAATATTTATATAATAATTAATTATGATAAATCACATAAAAACCATGTAATTAAACAATTAACAATTCTCATGATGATTATAGAAGACTAGAAAGATGACGTAGTTATATAGAACATGGCATCGAATATTCTTGAATTGACCATTGATAATAAATGATATTTATTGTTTTTAACCTATATATGTTTCTTATAAAAACATAATTGAATTGGGAATATGTTAATAGTCATCATAGTCAATATTTTTCTATTCATCTACGAATCAATGTGATTTATAGTTATTTAGGGTAAAACATATCATGGCTTAATATTAAGGGTGAAATTATAAAACCCATATCATTATTCTTTGTATGAAAACGCATTATGGATGAATGATATAAATCATTGTGTATTTTGAATCCACTACAAATACATGAATTTAAATGTGTAAACATCACCATGGATTTCATCCTAGGGGTAACAAAAATATATAGTGGACATAACTCTATTTGGGTTGTATTCAACCGCGTTTAGTGTTTTCCACATTTCATTTACATCATTTAAAATTTCACCCATGAAAAACTATCCCAAATAATAAAATGAGAATTAATAATTTATCATAGTGTACCACACTCTGTGGTATCTAATTGGGATATGAGTTTAACCTATTTTTTTAGAGAATTTTTTAGAAATATTTTGAGAAAGAGTTGAATTGTATTATGTTTTGACATATATAGAAAAATTGTTATTATGAGTCGACCATACGAACTATAGAGATTATGATATGATTTATTTTGATAGATTTCCATGGATGTTTGGGTCACCCCCTCCCATGGTAGATTTAACATTAAATGAATACATCTATTGAAGATCTAAAATTGGTACATATGATGTTATGCATCGGTAGTGATGAAGGATTCTATCATTCTGTTATGAATTTGGAGGGAGGGAGTTGATATGTCATAACCATTCCAATAAATAATTATGATTATTCAAAAAATTCAGTATAACATGAATACCAAACATAGCAAATAATGTTTTCTTGTAGATAATGATATATGATATCTATTTTCTATAATAGGTGAGAAGACAATTCGTTTTATAAATCCATGGAAGTCTGTTATGATATTGGCGATTAAAGGAAAGTTGTGTTGTGGGTTTCTTAGTCCTCTATGATAAATGATTATATTGAGTAAGTATATTATTTATTAGAATTCCCTTCATTCCTCTATACAGTACATGATGTGTTCACTAATTAAATTTGGATAAAATATATATGAGATATTTTACATATTCTATGTTCAAAAGACATACAATAAAAGAATTATAACTCATATGAGGAATAAATATTTGAGATCAAACATCATACAAAAACGATTCATTGTAATAAGACAAGTCATCTATTCAATTCCATTTGGTGGAATCATATTTTTTATGAAACTACATTGTAACATAAGAATGTGATTAGTGAAATGTACAAACATCTATTTCTTTCATGAAATATTTTATAAGAATAAATAATTTTCTGTATGTATTATATAACTAACAGAAATACTAGAATTTATAAAAAATATATTATGTTCGAAAAAAATATTACTAGCTAGATCTCCAGATGGAGAAAAAAATATTATAAAAACACTAATTATAAATCTATAATAATTAACAAGCTTGTAAACAATTAAATTTTATTACCCTTATAAGTGAAATAATTAATTTAAATTAATGATAAAAAATATATTTTAAAAAAAAATTATTTTCATTATATTGTATAAATTTTCCAAAAAATAAATCTATAAATTTTTGATTTTAAATATTAAACAAATCAACACATAAAAAGTTACTTTGTATGCATTTTTGTATTTTTCCCAAAAAAATTATTTTTAATCAAAAATTACTAGTTTTAGGAAAATTACAATTTTTAACATTTTATCATTTTATTCATGTGTATAAGAACCATAAAAAACTATTTAATTGTGAAAATCTGTATTTATGAAATAAAATTACAATTTTTATTATATTATTTTAATTTTTAAATCCTATGAGCATCATTTTTATGAAAAAATTCAAATGGTACATAAAATAATAATTTTGGTATTTTATTCTAATTACTTATTTTGATGATAAAAATCAGTTTGTGAATTATTTAAATGAAACCAACTATTTTGTTTTATAAAAAAACAAATACATGTCAAAAAAATTGGAATAAACGATAATCATATATTTTTAACATATTCTTAATCCAAAAAACATTTCTTTTCAAAAACCTTATTTTAACATTATGTTTTTAAAAAAAAATAACATTCTAAAACATAAATTTTTTTATTTTTCTTTAAATTTGATATAAAAAATATAAAATTTTAAAAAAAATTTAATATTCATTTCTTTCTTGAAAATTAGTTAATATTTTGAAAATTAGATTTCAATAATAAAATTAAATTTTGGTAAGTGATCATATGATTAAGAAATTATAACCTAAACAGGTAAGGGTGTCGCAAAAATGAGTTTTTGAGGTGAGTTCAAACCCCTAATCACATTACCCTCTACATTTTCCCTATTTTTACACTCATTAGTGAATACTAACTTTAAATTATTGAAATATCAACACATAATTTAAAACTAAACATCACTTCACATATAATAAAGTTACACTTAAACCACATTAAGACATTAATATCTTTTAGATTTATATTAAATAATCTATGTAATTTCTTCTTCTAGATAACACCCTCACATCTATAATCTTTTTTCACAATATTATTCTTATGTATTTCCATTACATGTAAATTTTTGAAGTGTAATATCATGCTTCCAATGTGAGAATTAATTTACCTCAGTAATTTATTTTACTATACTCCATCAAAATGCATCTATATAAATATTTATATAACTTAAACAGTATCATTGGTACTCTAAAATTTAAATGTATTAAATTTAAATAAATTGTTAAACTTTTTAAATATTTTATGAATTAAATAACATCGATCTAGTTTATGTGTAGGCTACTTCCTCCACAAAGCATCATTTTTCATTTTATATCACTACACCTCGTGATAGCTTAAAAAGATTGATTTAATTAATTAAGATATTGGGTAGGGAAGATTATATCTATGAAATGTTAATTTATCATCACTCTATCATAATACATTTTATTTGATAAATGAGACATATAATTTTTGTATATGTAGACTACCACCCTAATGAAATGAATCATTTGGTTTTATTCCATGACCATCACCATTTTCTTCTTCATTAAGTATGACTAAAACTCCCATATAATAGAATTATAATATTATATTTCTTTGTTAAATCGAAATTATATTAATTATAATTGGTTTTATATTATGATAGTCTATAAAAAATAGAACTTCCAAGAGATATAGTTGACAAACAGAACATGGGTTGTGGATGTATGGTGCGATAATCAATATCCAATTTGGAAATCTCCATAGATTTCTTGTTCTTATTTTTTAAAAAATTATAGATGTTACTTTAAGAAAAACATATAATTTATCATTTCTATTGATATTTAAAATCATAATCCTGATTCTTATCATTTAAATCAACATTTTATTTCAAAATGAAAATTTTTACTAGAACAAATTAATTTAAATTCATTATGGAACATGCCCTCCAAAATAAATTTAAGTTCCCATTATATTAAAACTATGGAATAAAACTAATAATCCCATGTGGAAGATAAAACTTTTAAATACAATAGAAAATTCAAGAATAATAGTTAATATCCTTATAATAAAGGTAAATAATAATGAATCATACAACCAATGTATCATGAACCATAAAAATATAGGTCAAGCTATAATCTATAAATCATGTGAAATTCATAATCAACATTTTAGATGATAAAAAAAATATTTTGTGAATTCATTTTACACTATATGAATTCATTATTACTCAATAAAAAATAGTCTTCAGCAAATTTTCCTCACCAATGGAACTCCATCACAACCTCTAAAGCGACATTGAATCAAATAGGTCTAATCTGAAATATGAAGTATTTTTTTCTCAATCTGCAAATAAATTCCTATAATCTCCATCAAACATGATATATAGGGTTAGAAGGATGACTGTCACTTTGTTAAATAAAATGTAATAGTGTATAATGTAATCATTTACCATGTAAAATTTCAACCCACAATCACACATATTACCTCCCAAGAGTATACTATTCCATTATATAGATAAAAAATACACATTCATCATTAATTAACCGTAGAAATTGTTTACTAGGGTATTAGGTGAGTGTTTCACACACATTGTAAGGTCATACATATGGACACAGTTTCATCAAGCTCTTAGTTTTTAAAAAAAATAACAAAATTTCTATAATCTCATTGAAAATCCACTTCTAAATCATCCACATTTGGAGATACCATTTTTAAATTTCCAAATAGGCCTTTGGTAATAAAATTGAAATTTAATTTATATATAATAGGTGTAAATATATACATATTTGTTTTTTTATACTAATATTGTTATATATACATCAACTATTTTATGGTATTATCAATTTCCTAAAGAAATTTTTAATTAAGGATAGAAACCCCCATTTTATCCTGTCCTTCATTATGGGAACCATAAAAAAATTCCATTACTTCATTAAATAATTAATCAATCACAATAAATAAATAAATCTGTAACAAATTGAAGTAGTTCTAATATAAAACTAAAATCATTTAAGACTTTAATTTTAATGAAAAAACTATCAAATAAACATGAAAATAAAAACCCTATATTAAAATATAAAACCAAATTTGAGGACACGATTTTGTAATTTAATAATATCCATAGAATATATAATTTCAATGAAAACTTTTTTTGAGAACACATGAAATACATATAATATACAAAAAATAAAAAGGCACAAAAACATATGAATGTAGATTATAGATGAGGATAATCATTCAACAATGGAGTGATAATGGTCTATGATAATGAATTTACACCCATAGAATCTAAAAAAATTATAGTGGACCCCCTTTAGGATATTGTAAAAAACATAACAATATAATAATAGAAAATGGAAAATATGGGGTAAGGGGGATATGAAGTTAATAAATTCACCAGCATTGATGGATAATTTTAGAACTGAAATAATAGATTAACAGTCATTGGGGATGAAAGAATAGAGAATGGTAAGGCAACCCTTGGTGCTCCCTATATCGGTAAAGTTAAAGGGGAATAAGGATAAGGGTTTGGGAGTTAAGAACAATTGGAAATGTATATGAAATTTATGTTTAAAATATCTAGTTAGGCATCATTTATTGTATAAATAGTTTTCCAAACCATGAAATAACCATGCACAATTCACTAGGATCCCTAGTAGAGTAACATTGTTATGTTATATGGAGTGAGAAACTATTCACCCACTATTAAAAATGAATCTACTAATAGCAGTAGAAATTTACATATTTATCTAGACTATTATCACTATATCATTGATAACTATGTACCCATCAACAAAAAAATTGATTTTTTTAGGTATGTATGATCTCAACATAAAAGAGAAACATATTAATTTTTAATTATATTAAATTATGAGTAATCTGATGGTCAGTGTGAAATAGATCTCCCAACCATTATTCATTCCATCCTATAAATTCACCGAGTCTGAGAGGAAAAACAATACAGTATAAAAATAAAGAGAAAATAATATTTTTTCAATTTATTAATGTTAATATGAATAGGATGTTTGAGGTTGGATAACTTATCATACTATTTCAAATTTCCACCATTATTTAACTATGTCTAAAAATAATGGCACTAAATAGATTACTAGTCGTCCTATAGTTGGGGATATTTCTGAAAGATAGTAGTTATCATACAAGTATCAATTACTATTTTTTATATAATGTAATTTAATAATGACACATTAATATAATTAAATTTTTTATGATGAATTTTTTTGACGGTATTGCATCAATAATTATTTTTATGAAAATATGAGGTTCTTCTACATTACTGTTCATTAAATTAACATTTTATTTTCGGGCAGGTTTTAAACTTCATAATTCTATATTAGTATCGGATGGGTGTTCATTTTTTTTTCATTGTTGAATATACATAAATAAATTTCATCATAGAAATACGTGATGAAATAATGGAAGAAAAAAATATGGTACTCATTTTAAATGTTTCCCTCTGGTAAAATATTAGGGGATTTTATGTATGATGATGTTTTTTTCCCATTTGGGTGGAGGTTACATTAGATAATGTGTATTTGGTGAAAACATTGTAGTATAAATAGATAAAAGTGGATATAGGTGGGATCTTGAAGGGATCATGTTTTTATTAGGCATGAGTTGACCTTCCACAAACCATTTTACACATTCTACATTTTTTTAAAATATTTAATTTCATTATTAGTTATTATTACAGGATTAATGAATGGGTATTTGGGTAGTGTTCCATTAAACTCAAAAATTATAGAATTATGATGGAACCAAAAAATGGATAAGAAAGATATCATACCATATATAACGATTTATAAGGGAAATTTATCATTTGACATGCCTAATGAAATTTTCATGTGATTCATCATTTTTAATTTTGAATTATTATTTATAATTATTTATATATTTAAGACAATATTTTATGGAATTGGTAACAATTTTTTATAAAAATATATTCAATTGGAGATGTTCTAATCATTGGAATGAAATTATTTTAAAAAAAAAATATTAGAATAAACTATTGAAACGTTGATCGGATAATATGATAATAACCATATAATGTTTTTCCCACAATGAATATTTCGTTATAGAATTCATAACAAGAGATTGATGATAATATAGATAGTTATTTATTCACATGAAATTGGATTCCACTCTATATAGTTGTCTATGTATTGCAAGAATTATTTATTGATATAATTACAAATTTTGGATTTGATAGTAGTAAATTAATCATAGATTGATAAACATTTTTTTACCTTTGTGTATTCTCATGATGTTTTGGACAAAATGTAAATAAACTGATTGAGATGTAATGAGATGAAAATTATAGAGGATCCTTATAGATATTTCAAGGGTTGGACTGTATGTGGTCTAGAAAAAACAAATGTGATAATGTAGTTCATGTATAAGGGGCAATTTCCTAGAGCGAGAATTCTTGTATTACAATATCATATGTAATAAGGCGTAGGTTGATTTTTAGGGAAGTACATTGATAGATAATATTTAGTCATAGAATTACATAAAGGATTGGTCGTGGGGTGATGTGAAGAGATCGATGGAACCTACCTAGAGTGATTTTTTAGAGGGATGAGGGATGAATGTATGAGAGTGAATTGTTTCTTTAGGTGGTTGATTATGGTTTGAAAAACATCCAAACCTTACGTCATCACATAAAGGATTTCTATTAGAGAAAATTTAAAATGATTTAGACTATAAGGTAGATTTCTTCATGGAATTGAATAATGTATGATCGAGTGTCGTAGTTGAAATGTGATCATACTATTACCTAATAGATTAGGACTCATCCTTGTGTGGATAATAAAAGATACCCATGAATCTTTTTTGAAATATTATTACATTCCATTAAAAACACATATATGATGGATTATAGTAGGATCACATTGTTAGAAACTACTTTAACATATATTCCACACCAATTATGTTCTTTTTGATGAATGTCCATACCATATGAATGATTTCTGGAAATATAAATTGTTGTTTAGTGGATCGTGTTGATGGATCATGATGTGAATTTGAGGTAGAGTGTGTGAGCGGTAGAGAAGGTAGTAGGGATGGTCTATATATTGAATTTTGATTTATTTTTGTATTTTTTATTATCGTAGTAAGAGATAAGTGTATGTATCATTATTGGATTTATATATATTATTTCATATAACATTTTTTTAAATTAGATTATTATTAATATGAGGTTTTTGAAATGGGTGATTTTTTATTTATAGTGTATTGTATAACTCAGTTTTAAATGGAATATCTTCCTACTGTTTGGATTTTCCCCTTACTACTAGTTAATTTCCGTTAATATTTGGAGAGGAAATCATGAGGTCATATGGAGACATATTATTGTATAATTCATATGAAATTGGGAAGAGGTATTAAAAAATTCAAACAAATATTTTTAATGGAACTGGTAGAATAGTGTTTTATGAATGTTTCTAAGAATGCGATGGTCCTCACAATGGTGAGAAAACAATTATTTTTCATAATGTAATATTTTTTTACATGGGTATATGAGATTTTTATTCAGGTTGTGCTATTTTGGAATTAATATTTATTAAATATATAGAATTTAACAGATATTTGATTTCACATTTTTTCCATTTTGACAATGAAAAAAATTCCTAAGGATATTCATAATGACATGAATGAAGCATAAAACGACATTTCTGGTTGTTTAGTATTGATTTCATAATCATATTTTTAGTTTCATAATTTTTTAGTAACAATATAAATGAGGTTTTTAAATAAATATTATAGTGTAATTTTAATAATATTATTGATATTATTTAGAGGTGAAGTAATTCATCTAGATTCGGCTGAAGCATATTCCCAAATGATAATGGATTTTTATTCTCGTTGTCTAGGGTATCATAGGGTCCTTTATTGGGTTTAGTTGATGTATTGAATTACATAGTGATGGAACCCTGATGGTGTTTGTATAATAAAATGTGGATATTCAATAAAATATTTAATCGAATGTGTTACCCTATGGACATTGAAATTTTGATAGGGTTTTGGAATGTCATGGTCAATAGTACATGGGGTATGGGATGTGAGACACTCGTAGAATTTATTTTTTGAATGAGGAGTTTCAAGGGATTTTATTTGGATTCCAAGACCAATGGTATTATATATATTATATATTTGGTTTTTTGTGGTTCATGGGTAGATACTCATGTTTTGAAATGGTGGTTCCATACTAGTTGGTTCTGTGATAGATCATAGAATGAGTGAGATGATAGATTTGAATGGGGATTTATGGGGACCCAATAGTTTAATATGACTAAATTGTGTTTGAAACATGGTTAAAGGGTTAATTTTTGACCCATCTTTAAATATTATGGTAATCATTAGATAATGAGCTATATTTTCTGATCAGGTTACATGTGAACATGAAATTATTTCGATTATTGAGATTGGGGAAAATTGGAAATTGGGGAATTTCATTAAAGGTGAGGAGATAATTATTGACTATTTATATTTAGTGGTGGAACATAGGTAGGAATAATTAAACCACATCATGGTAAGGAAGTCAATTTGGGAAAATGTGGGCTATGTGGATAATGTGATTTTGGGATCTTTAGGGGAAAATAATTATTATAATAATACCCTATTAATAGGTATAATTTTTTGTGTTTTTTGAATAAAACTCTTGTTAATCGGGTATAAGTTTTTACTAGACAACATGATGGAATATCATAGTAGAGTAAGGTTGTTGGAGAAATATACCATCCAATGGTATCTAATTTTGTGGGTAATAATATATATGAAATCCAGATCATGTTTTGGTGGTATTCACTGCACCATCACCATGATTGATAAGGATTCCATGATATGAGAGTGTATCAGTTGATAAAATGTTCCAATTCTAAAAGTGGGAGAATGAAAATTGGTTCAGTTAGTATAGATCATATCATGGAATTACACCATTAGTGGGTTTTAATCCTTTGTGTGTTCATTTCAATGTGATTTTTGGGAATTTTTTTTCATAATCGAGGATTCATAAAATGATACAATTCGTGATACCCAATTTTGTCTCTTAGTCCATGATAGGAATTATGTGAAAAATTCAATGATTTGGGTTTTCTTAGAGAAAATAAATGATAATTATTTAATGTTGGTGTTGTGGATTTGGGAATGTGAGGGATCCAATTTATTGGTTTTATTAGTGGGATGGTTGAGTTAGGGTTTCTATTTATTTTGTGGAGGCATTGGAGTAACATCCCAGGTATATAAAGGATATAACCATTTCCTATTTTTGAATTTTTTTTGAATTAAATATTAATTTTACATTAAAGGGGATTCTATGTTCGATAGAGTACCCAATACACTATAATGGGTTCCTTTAAAATCTTACGTTACACACAACAAGGAGTTATATTGGTGAGAATAGACAGAACTTACTAAAATATGAATATACATGTTTATTAAATGTTTTTAAATTTATCCAAAAAATTATATAGGATTAAAATAAGAAAGAATCTGATTTTATGCATAAATACCTTAATATCCATTAAAATGTTGATTTACTGCCTTTTTATGGAGAACCCTTTATAAATATAGTTTTGGTAACATTTATATGTTCTATTTGAAAAAATAAAAATCTTCGTTATAATCTGGACATCAACATTTACGTTTGGTAATTGTTTAGTATTTATATGATAAAATTCATTTTTTATGAATAGTAAAAAATACAGTACTTTTATTCAAAATGGATTTTTAATATAATTTATTCATAAGGTTTTATTATCATTTTAATTGGTTTTAAAGGGTAATTATATACTATTTTTACCATTAAATCCAATGTTGGTAATTGGAAGTAATTTCACTTTGAATTTAGACATAAATATGTGCCAATCTATTGATAGTTATTATTTCGTAAAAACACGCCTTTTGTTTTGACAGTAGGAATTAATTTTAAATTAAATTATGGCACTTTATGGTTCGAATTTGGAAAAATAATTTACATTTTTTGAATTTGGATGTCCAAATTGTGTTAATATGTAACTTTTATTTTTACAAATTATGAATATTAACGTTAGTAAAAATTTTATTTACCATGGTTAAAGTGTAAATCTAATAAATATGGGTAAAAAATAGTATTATAATAATATTAAATTGCCCTAACATGTGACCAAATACTATTGGTTGATAAATTTTTTACCATGGGCTGGCATTGGGCGATTTTCGGACCCCATGGAGCCACTTGAAATTGATAATGACACTTTATATTAATTAATTTAAAGTAAAGGAAAAAATGACTTAAACATATATCTTTCAATAAATCAATTCTTACATGGGGTTATATAAGTTTTATCTTCGACTATAAATTTTCATATGAAAAAAATGATTTCTTATATCATGATATTTTTACTATAATTTAAAGGAAAAAAATAAATAAAATTATTTATGACACTATAATGATGCAGTGTTTACCTCATTAATGAATGATTTCAATAAATAACATTATAAAGATTAATAAAACGTCCAAAACCTATCCAATTCATATTGGTTGATTTTATTTCAAACATTTTTATTCTTACATTGACTATAATATGTTTTGGACCTTTAGACACCGAAAATCATTTTATAATAAAATAATAGTTTTAAACATTCTTATAGAGCCCCTCCACCCCTTATAAAAAACCCTCACTTATAACCCATTACTCACAATTCTCACGACCCTTGGCTTGTCCAAAGTCTGCCAAATTAATCTCCCAACATCCCTCTCCTTTTCCTAGAAGCCTTCCCTTATGCATAATGATTTTCATGTAATCATTTTGGTTCATACCAAAGGGTGATACCCGATTTAAAGGTAATTCCTTCCCTTATGCTCTTTGGTTTTATTTTCCTTCCCCGACCCCCAAAACTCTTTTTATTCCGTTATTTTATAGAATCCACAATATCCAATATATAGTTGGTTTTCTTATTAGATGGATTCTTACTAAACATACTCACACCTCTGTCTAATGGGTAAAGAACATACTATTTCTGTGGAAGAAAAACTAACGCCTCAAGAAACGATGATTGTTCAATTATCTTCTACTGCCTCTTATGGTGTCCATTAAGATGGAACTATATGTATATGTGATATATATAATATTTTTATTGTTTCTATGGTTATTTATTTTTCATTTATAGAATACCTTTATGGAGTTCCAGAGTGGGTAAATATGATAATTTCATTTGAGGAAGTGTAGACTACCACCCCCTAAAAGTGATATGAGTCATCCATACAATACATGGAATGTATAAAGAATAGAGTTAATTAAATTATATATGATAATATACTATAATTATAAAATACATATTTTTCATTATTATTTATTATATTAAATTTTAAATAGAGTTGAAGGTAGTAATCATTCGTACGTACGACTAACCATCTCTATGAACGATGCATTTAATTTCTTATTTCCAAATGGCATGTATAATTATAAATACGTATATATAATGGATATATATTATATATATGATATATAAATCATAAATATAATTTTGAATATAATATAATTTCAACCACATGGAAAATTCATAATTATAACATGTTCATTTTTTACTCAAGTTTAGATCCTCGACAAAATGTCTGTTATAAACTCAAATAATCATCTAATAGTTATAAAAAGATAATAATTGATATAATATAAATAATAAAAAAGAAAACGGTTATTAATAATGTAGATATTAACTTTATTTTATTATATAGGAGTTTAATGAATGATCAAGTCAAGTCGGACACGAGGTAGGGGGTTTCTTATCTCACATTTAATTCCATGAGATTTCTATTGTTCACCACTTATTTATTACATGAGGTTTAATGTGTACTTCCATTTGATAGATATTATCATGATTTTTTTATATTCATGGTATTCTTTGATTAATTTTTTTGTTACTAACTTTTGTTCATAAGACTGAATTGACTACAACGTGGTACGAGGTTTTTATCTCCCTTCTTATTCTATTGAGATTAATGCTATATTTTCCACTATTTATTTTTGTGTGGTGTATGTACTACCCATTATTGAATTAATTGTGTAATATAATTTTATTTATTTGTCTTTAAATCTTCATTTTAATATCCTTCATTCATGGGGTGTATGTTTCATATGTTACCAAATCGGTAAGGGAACATTTCACCACTCTCTTTTTAAAAGACTTCATTTATGTTATGCCTATAAATTTTACACATTCTTACGTCGAGATATGTTATTATATATCTTAATTACTGTAAAATTTATTTCATTTTGATGATATAACCTTTCTTCACTCATAAAAATATTTTCTGAATTTTAATGTGATGTCGTTAGGCTGTAGAATTTCTATAATAGAACATCAAAACCGAATTTCAAATAATTGGGGATAATCATATACTGGTTTATTATGTCATAATATGAATAAATGCGAATGACCTATGATTTTTTAACAGATAATATTAAATCATATTGATTGTATTTATATATGTTACACATTATTATATAACTGATTTATCCTTAATCAAAGGATACTGTCTTTATAAGGGATTTCGTCCCAATTTACACTCTATTGAGACTTCATTGTTGTTATGAAACAATTCAATTTTATATGGTGTTAATATTACATTTTGGCATATTATATCATGAATCCCATTATTTTCATGATATTATAATGTTTTGATTAATTTTATTCCACAATTATTTGTATTCAAGTGTCTCTCATTTGTTTAGGAACTCTTGAACTAAAAAATCATTTTAAATGTTTTAAAGATTAAATCTTCTAAATATTTATCATTAATTATCATGTCTTAAAATTGGATTTACGGATTTATTAATATGGATATGACTATTTTGAAATAAAATTTCTTAAAAAGCTCCAAAGTTGTATGGGATATTTTGATTCAAAAATCACTTTATTAAATGGATTTGAAAATGGTTTGATAAAGAATTGATTATCTCAATATCTTGAAATGATATATTGTGATTGCAATGTGGAAATTTTGTATTTCCATTATTATTGTTTTATGTGTTATGAATAGGTTATTTTTATTTGTAATTGTCTATATATACTGGTGGTTTTGTGATAAACCTAGGGCTGGTGAGCCAGAGATATCTCCTCAATGCATCGGGTAATATGATAGAGGTAAACATTAATGTTTCTCCAATGATATTTGGGGAATATACTGTGATGGGTATTCCAAATGTTACTCCCTACATAGCTTTTAATGCTACAACATATGTACATTATGGGCTCCACAAGTTAACTTTATGATTTATGATTTCTATTTGTTATTCATAAATCTTATGATTTCATGATGTATAAGCTTATTCTTGGTATGTATTTATGAACTAATGTTATATTTATTAATTTTATAACCCTTGATGAGACATTTATTCTCATCCCATATTTCTGAAATGTTTTGCATGGGATGTAAAATTTTAATGGGGTCAAATATGGGGTCAAGGAAAAGTATTGTTTTCTAAAACATGGAACTAGATATGTTTTTATTTAACAGTTTTTATTTTATGAAAAAATGGATACTGAGTAGTATTTTATACATGTAATTTTCAAGTTGATAAGTAATAGTTATGGTCTATTTCTCTAAAACACTAATCTTGAAATTATCCTCAGTGTGAAGTAGTCATTTAATTCATGATTATATTATATTATATGTATGGGTAATTATAATTGGTCCATACAAATGTGGGGTTTTTATGATTTCATATAGAAGAGGACTAATTATATTTTCTATTGAAGTTGGAATCATTGATAGGGGATCTGTGTTGTTTTATTCACGAAGGACTCAATTAGTCAGTTAGTGGACAACTGTAACATATTTTTTGTTATATGGTCTTACGGTGGGAACACCATATCTTAGAATCAGCCTCTGTGAGGGGTTTACTATGACTAGACAAAAATAAAAATATTTTTTTTTAAGTTTAGGGATTGGTTTTTTTGGGATAAAAGATAGGTGCGATGAACAGTTATATGGTAATCGTGTTTCTTATGAGAGGATGGTTCATTATTTTATATATTTATCATTTTTATGAAAGAGTAATATAATGAATGATGGTTTTTTTAGATATTCCACATACACGGTAGATGAAAATATAGTGATTGTGAGTGGTTTAGTTGGGTGTTCTAGACATTATCACATTTTATCTTGGAGAATGTATACAATTATTAAATTTTTATTAACCTTGGATTTCATGTCCCAAATTTTGGAGACTAAATTTGAATTTATCATTTATTTTTCAATTTAATTGAAAAAAATTCGAATTAAAGTGAGATTACAATGGTTTGAATATAAGTTACAAGTGTTTTATTGTGAGGATCAGTGCTCATGATTTTACCACAGGGATCCAGAAGGCATCTAAGGAAGGATGGGAGGTTACTTTCTACTATGATAATTCATCAACCAATATCTAGTTGTTGGGTTTCTTTATCGCTCATTCCACTTCCTAGATCCAGTGTCCTGTCTATGGAATTTTTTTAAAGTTTTTTATATTGTGTGACTTTCACATATATGTCGGTTATTTTTTATATATATCTTAGGGGTTTTGGTGCCATTATAATTCCATTCGTGGTTGATTTCCCCCCTCATATATTCTAATTTGATTCCCCCTAAAATGGGTAAATTTTTAATTTTTTATAGTAGTGATACAAAGTTATCCAATCTTTTTTTATAGTTTTTTTTCACACCATTGATAAAAATTTATTTATTCTATAATTTTTATATATATTTTGTCCCAATTCTACTAGATCATAGTTGAAAAAAATATAATGTATAAGGATTCTAAATTGACTTGATGCGTGACATCCTGATATCCATTCAATGTGTCGTATCCTTCTATTTTGTTTATGTATACATTTTTTTAATTTTATTAACACTATCAACATAAATAAAAAATATTTTTAAAATGAGAGACTTACATTCCTTATGTATTTTTATCAGGTTGGTTTTGAGGGTGTGGGGAATACTATTCAGATGTAATTTAGTGGGGTTCATAAGATTCAATGGTTCTTGGTGGGTAATGTTTTAAAAAATAATAATTTATAAATATTAGATAAATAATTATAAAATTAATATTTATTTTATTATTTTATGTGTTGTGAGGAATGGTCTTGAGGGGTGATACAGGCTTAAATGAGTTATATAAAGGCTTTTTGAGGTATTGTAGATATTGAATTGGGAAATAACTCTTTGATAATGGTGGAAAATTATTCCAAACTAGCTCATATTACTATTTAATTATGATTTTTTAGACATGAATTATTTGGTACTATGTTGATTTCTAATGATTGGGGATGGATTGAAGAAATATAATAGTATGACATTATTCATCATATTCATGAGATGAGTATTGTTTGAAATATGGTTAAAAATGAATTTCCCAATTATGTCTTTATTCATGGTGTTGGAATGACCTATGGGATCATGGGAGACCATTGGTGGTTTCTAGATGTGATATGTGATGTTTTTATTCTTGGTTTATTTCCACAGATTTCTTAGGATTGTATAAAACTATTAGTTATAGTGATGATGGGTGAGGTGAATATTTCTCTCTAGCCTGATATGTTTCACCATCCAATGGTTGTTTGGAGGCATAATTATTGTCTTAAGAAAGAATAATCCTATAGGAATCCTTCTTTTTTTTAATTTTGGAGTTTCATCAGGGTTTATGAATAAAATATTTTTCAAAGGATGAATAATGAAACAACATGGTGTAGGTAATGAGAATTTTTCTTCACAATGTATTAGGATGCTAAAAAGCTTAGATAATGTTGAATTTTAATTTTCCATTGGTACATAGACTAGAAGGGTTCAAGGGTTTATATGGGAAGTGTACTAGGTATCATGTACTAGATCAGTAATTTCATAATGTAATGACATCTCAAATTTGTGGTGTGTGGATGATATAATTTGGGAGAATTGATTGTGATGGGTTTGGATGATTATGTGGAAACATAGAAAATCCTGGAAAGGCTTGTTGAGTTAGTGGGGGTAAATCTCAACAAAATTGATCCTTGGTAAAAGATGGTATGATATATGAAATCATGTTGGGTAATACAATTTTTATTTATCTTTTGGGACCATTATTTGAGGAGTATTGGGTCGATGTTTTTTAGGTGAAAAAAGTAAATTTATTGGGGATGAGTCTATGTGCTTTAATCTAGGAAATAAACTGAGTGTTAATTTAGAGGTTGTGTAATGGCCTATTTCATGAGTGAGATGGGCTTACTGGACTAGGCCTATGTAAGAGGTTGTTGGTTGATGGATTATAGAGAAACATGAAACACATAGCACAATTCGGTGTTCTTGTGGACATGTCCTACCATGGGTGATATGGTAGTTTTTATAGAGGGGTCATTTTCCTTGTGTTATCAGTTCTAGATTGGAACACACTAATATTTCATGATATATTTTTCTTTATATAAATTTTATTTAATTAATAACTTTTATTACATACAACAACTAGTTTCAAAGAATCATCACATAGAATTAAAATGTTATTATGAAATGATATAGTTATCATGGTTTCTTTATTTTTTCAATTTTTAATATGGATACATATATTGTGATGGAATATATCTTTGGATATATAAAATATTATTTATTATAAATGAAAAAATATTTAAAATTAAAAGAGATTTTTTTAATAAAAAATAAATTACTTGAACACAATTTGTATTTAAATTATTAAGATAAATTGATCCCTTATTATGAATTCATTTAGTGGAATATATTTTATTTGAAAAATAATATTCTTTAAAAATAATCTAATTATGTTTAACTGGGATGGGATAAGAATAATCCAACTTGTTTACATTGAACCCATTTTTTCGAAAAGGAATTTAAATATATTTTCTATGTCTATATATAAATGAGATTCATTTATTAATAAATATTTAATCTTAAAAAAATTAGACCATATATTTAATATAGATGATCAAATTCAGTAATAATTGTCTTTAATTTATTGTCATTATGAATAGTAATAAAGCTACCAAATTTTCACCTCAAAAACTGAAAAACGAGTACAACTACATTATAAAAACTGGATAACACATTAAAATTTCTCTAACACATTATTTTATTATATTGGATCCGTGATGATCAGTTATCCTCATCCATATTTCAAAAATATGGAAACATGGTTCCATTTCTCTTTCATTATGACCTTTATATTATTTTTAGATAAGGGTAAAAACAAATTGTCAGTCACTTGATTTTAATTATTCTTATATGTGACCATTTTACTTAGAAGAATATATAAGAATAAATATCTTTTTTGAATATAAATAATTTGTTCTTATGTTTGTGATTTATTTAATTTTTTTTGATGATATCATTACCTAAAACTATTACAATGTTTCATTAGAGTTCATGTGTGGGTAGTTAAATATTCATTTTAAATGATTTAAAAAACCATAAAATTAATATTTGATTAAGGAATTTGGATATACCACAAATATCATTGGTCATTATAAATTATAAAATATGGTAGACATATTAAGATTTAGTTTTAGTCTATTTCATGATGTATTTGATTATAAAATAATGGAATAATAAATAAAATTATAATATTTTAATTTTTAATTAACTAATATTTTATTAACGGATCTAAAAAATTATTTTAAGTGAACACTTTTTGTTGAAAATGAATCGAAATATATTCGATAATCTATTTCAACGAAACTATATTATTTTTTTACTAATATTTTACTAAATTATTTAAAACTAAAAAAAGGATGATAATATGTGAGATAGAAAATGAATAAAAATATCATCCAAGGTCAATGTAAAAGACACTTTTATCATTTTATTTAAAAATATATCTCAAATATTGATAAAAAATATTATTACCATAATTAAGGTTAAAAAAGGTTTAATGACATTGTTAAACACAATTAAAAAAAATTAAAATGTGACATGAGCATGTATAAATCTTATCGGTTGAATATATTAAGACCATATCATGTATTGACATTTAAATTATTGGTATTTTTTCCACATGACCAGATTATGATATATATTATATATAAATATTATACTAAATTTCTTGACATTATTTTACCTCAATTATTAAAGCGAACCAATATTTATCTAGTATTCAAAATGTTTGATCCATATAGCATATAAAATATATACCCTAATAATATCCTTACGTCCTTTTCGATTTCATATATATTCTAGTCATTCAAAAAGATCATCCTTTAAAGGATTAATGTATATGAAAGAACATAATTCTTAATTAGAACATATAAATCCAAACCATATACATTAAATATTGTTTTTTTCTTATAGTAACAATAAATCAATGGTGTCCAATATAAAGCAATTAATAAATTAAATAAAGTGAAATTTTTTTTATGATGATATGAAAATAATTATCATCCTATTTTCTTTATGTGTAAAAATATTATATTTCTTGTGTATACATTAAGACCACCACCTCTTTATAGTGATGTTTTTCATTTTTCATAACCACTTCATATTAATTGTAGTATGGATGGATTCTCTGAATATATATAATTTAGTTGATATATATTTTTTAACATTTTATATTTATTTACTTTAAATACTTTCCATCCATTGAAAAGTCGATATAATGCTCATTCGTTTGTACACACTACTATCTTCCTGATGTGATGTAATTCCTTTATTTTCATTCATAATATGAATAGTTATCAAATTTTGTATAGATGATAAATTTGAGACACAATAAATTTCTAAAAAAATTAAATTGACATAACAATGATCAGTTTATATTTATTGGCATTGTCTAAATGATAGAGTAATGAAAAGAAGTAGTTATCACCCAGAAAAATTATTTCAATAAAAACCAATTAATAATGGTGATATAATATGTTCTATGTGAATCATTTATAGTATGATATATATGTGTATATTAAAATAATATATGAAAAATAATTCACTATTTATTCTATAGTAGTTTTGAACCTATTCGACATAATAAAAGATATATGGTAAAGGTTTATCATATAATGTCATTTATTTTTGGGATTATGTAGGAAAAAATATATAAAGGTAAATTTTATGTGTCATATACTTTTAAAAATATATTTTCTTATAATAATGTAATTCCACGATATTAGATTTTTAATTTTACCTTTATTATTTCATTTTTCTATAAAATGATCATGTTTTTTAATGAAACATCAACCTTTTTTTCATTAGTAATCAATCCCTTCCATCTATAAATGTGTTATGCAATTTTTCTTATATAAAGTTTTTTTTATAATTTCCATTTTCAAAAAGTAATATATTATTCCCATTTAAATTATTAAAAAATGATATAATGGATTATTTTTAATTAAGTTCGTTCAAATGAGTTGTTTTTTACTTTTTAGAATAATCTGTATATAATGCACTATATTGATATATACAAGGTGTATTGATGTTCTATCCATCATGAACATTGAATTATTCTAATATTACATTATATAAAAATCAGGATATGTTTTATAATATAATGTTTACAATATTGAAATAATTTTACTCTAAAATTTTATTAATGGTAAAGAATAACATCCACTGTTTTCAAAGAAATGATCAAATACACTTATAAAGACATTTTTCAATAATATCATCATATATTGATACTTTTTACGCCTAACTAGTCTTAATATTAATTTATTCCATATTTTTTTTCTCTTTGTTTATTTTCTTTTTTATGTGACAATGAGATTTTTATGATACCTATTTCTTTTTATGGGTTATTCTATGATTAAATTAGCATTGTGTTATGATATTGTGGAACAAATATATATGGTTCTCACTATGAATTTTTTAGGTCTATTAGAGCCCTCTAATTTTTCCGTTAAATCCTTATATCTGAAGACAAAATTATGGGAAAGAAGTTGACGTAGTCATTGAGGACACATCCCATGAATTCAAGAATAAACATTATTTTATTTAAGTGGTCATTAGATTATTTATATCTCAATTAAAACAATATAAGGTAAAATTTTACAATAAATTTAATGATTTTATATATTGATTTTCAATTTTGATATAAATTTTGTTAAATTAAAATATTACATTTTTACTATTTTTGAAGGGGTAATATTTTTATAGAAAAATATAAATTATACTATAATGAAATTATATTAAACATTTCATATATTTTAATCTTTTTAAAAAAATTCAAAATTTTTAAAAGATAAAATATATTGCAATATGTTATCTTGAAATGATTTGACCTATTATGTTATTTTTTACACAATAAGTCCATATAAACATATTCCATAAGTTACATGTCATTGTTAATAACATCATACAAAGAATAATTAGAAATTACATTTGTAATAGTTTATAGATTTAAAAGTTTTACTATTGTAATAAGAATATTTCGAATGAATCATTATATTCATTTAAAAAAAATTATAATTCATTTTTATATTTGTAGTAATAATTGTTTACAATTATGTTTAACACATTTGGTAAAAATATCTTCTGATCAAATAATTAATATGTATGAAATTAAGTTATTTACAACGAAAATAAGTTAATTATTAATGTAAATAAACAAAATATAATTCGAAATGAAATTCTATTTGATTAAATTTATGATGAATATATTATTTTTGGTAAATTAAAATTTTTATATTTTAAAAAAAGTGGGGAGAATATGAAAGCTATCATTTCTAGCATAACCATTCACAAATGGGAGGGGGGAACACATGACATGCATGGAAGATAGATTGTCCCTCATAAATGGTGGAATGTAAAAAATGATTGTTGTACAAGTGAATGGGGAAGCACGTAGTTCCTATAGAGTGAACCTGAAGGTACACATGGTTTTTATATGGACCCACCTGCGTGATCTATGGTGGAAATGTGTTTTTCTATTTGTTGGAACATAAAAATACACCAGCTCCATCCATGATCGCCTAACAGTATAACTTGTCATATATTCAATCACTCCCCAAACCTCTTTTGGAGATGGATTATGGTAGCAGATCATTGTTCACCAAATTAACTATTATTGTTTATATCATTTTTATTCGATTAAATCAATAGTAGTCAATCAATCTCTTCTTGGGATTTCATTAACCTCACCCCATTTATAAAAACATCAACAAAACTACTATGTATTTTCCATTCCATCTCAATCTGATGTCAATTTCATTCATTGCTACATGTACACATCCAAACTCCATGTTTAACCTTAATCATATTCCTCCTTAAATGAAAATTTGGAGATCATTTCAATAGATGAAATTGAATTTTAACGATAAATAATAATATCCTTCATCCTATACCATCATTGATGTCTATTTTCACCATTTTCTCCAACACCTATAGTACTGCAATTTTCTTTTTGAATTCAAGGAATGAAAATCAGTTGGAATTTCAATAAGATCAGTGGTCTTGTCGTATTCTATAATGCCTTATGAAAAATTCATGATGAATATTTTTGGAATATAAATATATATATATATAAGATACTATATTAACCAATAACAAATATATTCATTTGGATACTAATTTAGATGCATTCATCATCTTCACCTTGGGTCTAAACATGTATCAAAAATGATTTATATATATAAATAAATATATATAACCCCTATAAATATCAAAACTTGATTCTCAAAAAAACATAATTTCAAATTCCCAAATTTTCATGTTTTGATTTTTATGAGTTATTTATTTTTATAATCATGTAATGATCTAAAGTTCCCACTTTATTACACATTTACAGCCACATTAATCCTTCCCAATCATAGTGGTTGTTGGTAGATGTAATATATATATTGAATAAATATTCAATGTATTAGTACCTAAACATAGTATTAAAGATATAATTAAACTTTAATGATGTCATTTATATAAGTTCATTTTCATTTGGGATTATCCTCATACAATCAAAGTTGTAAACATGAGGGAGAATGTGAGAAGAGAAGAGAGAATGAATGAAAATAAAATCCAACTCATAAAAGGTTTCATGGTAAAGGGGAATGTGTTTTTTTCAAATACCAATTTTGTTTAATTTTTTTTAATTACATTTTAAAAAAACATATTTTAATTTCTTTCAAACATATTATTATAAGGGAGAATTATTTTCAAAATTTTATTTTTAAATGGTAAAATTGTATTTTTTATGATTCTGTTCATTTTAAATGCCTTTCATAAATTTAATTTTTCAGTAATTTTATTTAAAATTTTAACTGGGATTTAATGTTATCATATTATGCATGATTGTTTATTTTAGAATGGTTGTTTATATAATTTTTATTTAATCCCATACTCTATTATTAGCTTTAAAAATCCCTAATTTTATCGAAAATCATTTAATCATTTCTTATTTTTAACATAAAATGCATGTAAAGTATGAATTATGAAATATATTTATCTAATAACCATTATATTATATAATTTAAATCATATTTTTCTATATATTATGTAATATCATCATTTTTAAAAAATAAACACTTTTTTTCAATATCTTACAAGATACACAACATCGAGCCTAAAAGAACCACTATATATTATTATTTAAATGTTACCATAATAATATAGCCATTGTAATGGTGGGAATGAATAGTATCAATTGAATTACGAAAACATGGTTTACACATGTTAAAATAATGAATAATTGGTAACCAAATTTATTAGAAATGGATATAAAATATTGAATATTAAGGATGTGTTTTTAGGATAACCAATTTATAAGATAATAATTATTTCTATAAATTCATATCACTGTTTATAGATTTTAATTTATTGAAAAATACATTATATATATTCAATATAACATTTTAATTCAACTTATATTTTTTCTAGATATTATGTTAGAATATATTCATTTCGTCAGATAAATGATGTATTTTTCTAAAAATTCAATTTTACAATCTTTTGATAGAGTTCCATTTTAAAAATTATGTATTGACCCATTTTATGTAATATTTGAAAAAATAAACGTATTATTTAGAATTAAAGACATCAAAATTTTCTTTTGATGATTTTTTATATTTTTCTGATAACAATCATGTTTTGATGAATCATAAATAACACACTAAATTTTAATTGCAAACATCTTTTTCCATAGAGATAATTTATATAGTAAAATATTATTATTTAAGTGTGTTTAAACTATAAAATGATTTTATTTTTATCATTTATTATAATATTGTTCAGTGTTATTAATTCAATAATGAACTCAGATGTAAAAACATCTCAATAGTTGGCCATGTTAATTTTTAACAAACCACTTTTTTTTGAAAAAGGGAATTAATTTTAAATTACTTATTACAAATTTTTTATTTTGAATTTCAATAAATTGATTCAATATTTGGAATAATAAGATTCCAATTTTTAAATTTCGTACCGGTTATTTTTTGGCATTAGGAATAGTAATTTCATTAATTATTTTTGTTTCCCATGATTGAAGGATAAATGAGCTAAATAAGGGTTATAAATTAATTTTATAACATTATAAAACTATCCCAAAACTTGTCCTAATACTATTGGATGAGATTTTTCCACCCATGATCATCCGTAGTTTGAACTTCTAGCAATTGGGAGATACATAGGTGTGAAAATGAAATTTTATAATATTTATTTAAATGAAAAGAAAAATATAACCTAAACATTCATCTCCTAAAAAAATTAATTTTGTTTATAAATATGATATTATCAAATATAAGTAGTAATTTGATGTATAAAAATATTTATAGCATCATGGTGTTTTATTTATAATTTTTATACATTAAATACATAGATTTAATTATGACATAATGATGATGATATTATCACCTTATTAATGAAAGAGTCAAATAAATGATATTATAAATGTTAAAAAAATGTAACGTGAACATTTTTTTTTCAGACATGAATTTTTTGGATGACATTGACTTGTGGGGGATTAGTTAATACTTTTGATTTTAAGGAATCATGTCATTAGGTCTTTAACAAAAATAAATTACTAAATAGAGTCTAAATTGACATAAATGTTTTTCTAATACAATGTTATTTTATTAAATTATATAATTTTCTTAAAAATATATGTTTTAGTATAATTAATTATATAATGATAAAAATTTTAGTAGTTATCCACTAGTGTTTCTATTGGAATTTTATAGTAACTATAGTAACTATATATTATGAAAATCCAAGAAGACATGGTATGAGTTAATGTTTATAACTATGGATTAAATCTAAAAGACAAGGTTTATTTTGTGACTTAAAATTTTCTAAAACCTATTGGTTGTGATGATTTAGACCAATACTCATATTATCATAGAAATTTATCACTTTGGAATAGTTATAATTTGAAAATTATTTTATAATAATTTTACATTTCAAAATATTCCTATAGTGTGCCTCCTCACAATTATAAAATGACACCACCTCTACCCACTTACTCACACCTCTAAAGTCCCTAGTCTCCTCCCACATCTACACAAATAAGCTCCCACCATACCTAACTTACCCTTAGAATCCTTACTTTGGTAGAAGAAAACTCAATGAAGCCTTTTGGATAAAATCAAAAGGAGTTACCCAATTTTGGGGTAACATCTTCTCTCAAGCTCATTTCATTTATTTTCATTCTGCAATCCATAACCAATTTATATTCCATTATTTTATAAAAAAACTAGTATCCTAAATATTCATGGATTTTTTATTCTTTGGGTTCGACCAACACTTACACAGTCTTCCATCTAATAAATATATAAAATATTGTTTATGTATATGGAGAACTACTACCTCACGAAATGATGATTGTTGAATTTTCTCCTACCACCTATCATGGTAGAAATTATACTCGAACAATTATTATTTATGATAAAATATATTTATATTTTCACTATTCTAATGTAAATTTTATTTATAACATACTTTTATGATTTTCATGATGTGTAAATATGATAATTTCATTTTTTGGAAGTGTGGACTACTACCCCCTCAAAGTGATATGACTCGTTCATGCAATATAGTGAACATATAAATGATTGTGTTAATGAACAATTTTAATATATATAACATAGATATTATGATATAATTACAATATACCATTTTATTATTTACTTTTCATTCATTTAAAATGACAATGAAATGAAAGTAGTGTTCATGCGTACCTATGACCTACAGTCTATGTGAACGATGCCTTTCATGTTTTATCTCCAAATACTATGGATTTTTATAAAGATATAAAATATAAGTGAGTTTGAGGTGAAAGATGTTATGACCTGTCCTCGGGGTCCTGTTCCGTGACTACCCCAAGCTCGCCTTTTATAGGCCAGGGGCTGGAGAATAGTACCGAAGGCATATTCCCTATAACTGGGAAGGCATTGCCTTTATAACCTCTAGACACACACAACCAAGCACATGATAAGATACATACATGAATAAACTGAATAGTAAAAAGATTTTTTACTGTTAGTTTAAGGGTCCAGAATACAAGCCCAACTAGAAAGTACAAGAAAACTGGAAAGTACAAGTAAGAGGATTAGCTCCGGTGAACACCTACAAAGGATCATACTTGAAGGGTAGGTATAACTCTTGAACGGTCGTCTCTGCAGTACCCCTCGTCTGAGGTCCATCTCAGAGCTATGTCCACTCCTAGTACCCTCATCCTCAGTCAGCATTGTCCATCGTCTGCACCAAACACAAAAAGGTGCTGGCATAGCCCATGCATGGGTGAGTATAATGATACTTAGAAGGGACCTAGAGACCCTCAAGGTATCACAAAATCCACAAAGGATAAACCACAATTCTTATAAACTAGTGACAACCCTACTTAGGTATATTCCCATAGATATACCTAAGTAATAAAATATTACCCATCTCATTCATGAAGAAAACACAATGACAAACTCCTCATCCAATGTAAAACTATTCCACGAAAAAATTACCACGAAGGTAAGTACCACATAGGTATGAAACACAGAAGAATACCACAAAGGTATCACCATGAAGGTAAATACAATATAGGTACACCACATATAAAAATACCAGAAAGGTATCACCACGATGGTAAGTACCACACAGGTACACCACACAGAATAATACCAGAAAGGTATCAACTTGAAGATAAGTACCACACATGTACGCCACAAAGAAGAATACCACAATGGTAACACCATGAAGGTAAGTACCACACAAGTACTCAACATATAAGAATACAAAAATGGTAAATACATAGCTCACACCAAGTATAACTTAGGTACAGTAGTAAATATGAGTAGATGTAACTACTGAATCATATTACTATGTTAAGAGGCAGACCCATGTAGGAACCTAAATCATCACACCCATGTAGGATCCTAAATCATCAAACCCACATAGGATCCTAGTACATCATTAGACCCACATAGGATCCTTGTAAAACAGACCAACGTAGGATCCAAGAGTTGACCCACATGGATTCCTAGAGCGGATCCCAGTGATAATATTGAACACATACCCACAGAGGATCTCATGCACAGACAAACATAGGATCCCTTTCTCAATTTACAACCAGCTACAGGGTTCCCGCTCTAAGATCGATTGATATAGGGAGGATCCACTTCTCAAGACATTTTTTGATACTCCAACTACCACTAAATCCCACAAAGAGTTATCCCAATGGACCACCACATAAAAAGGGTCTCAACGCAAAAGACAATACGTCAATTGGACGCCCGATCTGTACGTTGCTGGCATTTTTCTCCCGAGGGCCTGGTTGGTTTCATTTCTGATCTAACCCAAACCTACACGAACATAATCCAAAACACAAATGGGGTATACAAAAATGACTATCATGATCTAATGTTTTCAGTACTGTATACGGTTCATCAAACGGTCTCCCGAAGCTCATGATATGGCCGAAAGAGAGAAAATGGGTCGAAGTCGGATCGGGTCTGGTTTAACACGGTCGGACTGACCCGGCCTCACCCAGCCTGGGCCGAACCTACCTGGTTCGGGCGACCGGGCCTAGTGGGTCCGGCATGGCCCATAGCATGGCGGACCGCGGTGCGGCGGCCTCTCAGCTCACGGTGCGGCGACCAGTTGTGCGGTGGCCTATGGTGGAGCGGCCTACCCTAGTTGGTCGGATGGCCAACCCCCCTTCTCTATGCAGAGCGGTCTCTCCTCGTGCCATTTCCAGCGTGCATCTCGGGTGGCCACACTCCCTTCACTGCCATGTCACAAGGTCGTGCCTCTTTCTCATTGGGCGGCGTGGACGTGCGTTGTCGTCCTCTTCATGAAACTGGACTTTGCTGGCCACTTCCATCCCCGTGGCTGGCCCTGGTGCCGGCTGCCATTCCCGAGCCCCACCGGTGTCGGTCACTGTCCTCCTCTATCGTGAAGAAGACATAAGGAATCACAATGATTTATGTAGAGGTCAGGACATTTTCATTTGTCTTGTACCCTACGTGTTAGAGGGGTGTAATGAAGCTCATGTGAGGAGATTCAACGTGAAATGAATATTAATGATGATTAATCAAAATCAGCCCTTACCTCGAATGTTTTTTGACATCAGTGAGGTGGGTAATATGGACGTCGGTTCATCGTCGTTGAAGACATTCCTCGTTGGAGATGGCAAGTTCTTCGTTAGAGTGAGATATTTGTTGGGAGGTTTTATTTGTTAGAGATAATGATCATTTACAATTGTCCCATGTTCTCCACTTCTCCTTTCCAAACCCCAATCCTATAAAAGGTAAAGAGGATCCAATATATATTAAAATATGATCAACAGATTAATTTATGTTGGCACAATTAAATGTTGACACATTTAATTAATTTTAGTTGGCGTAATTAATTAAATGGGGAGTTGAAAGGTTTTCTCCCATTAAAGAGGGTTCGGGTGGTACACACTAATAGAATTCAATTTGGGGGTTTTTAGTTCAGGTGTTCCTCACATCCTTAACCCATGTACAGAGGATTCTGTAAAAATAAAATAAATGTTATTTTTTTTAATTTCACAAAAAACTCATAAATTAACTTTCACCCTCAACCAACTGCAGTCGAGGTTAAGGTCTCATTAAGAGAATTCAAGTGCTTCGACTTCAATGG
Source organism: Viscum album (assembly GCA_963277665.1). Classification (NCBI taxonomy): domain Eukaryota; kingdom Viridiplantae; phylum Streptophyta; class Magnoliopsida; order Santalales; family Viscaceae; genus Viscum; species Viscum album. The sequence goes on from OY728147.1 coordinate 1,094,485,698, forward strand.
TGCCCTTAGATTTCAATTTCGAACACTAGTTCAAAAGTTACAAAAACCAGCCTGCACGTTTAATGATCGTACCTGAAAAAGTTTTAAATTAATTCTGGGAACACTGGGGCTCGGAATCATGCGACGTCAATTTTTGAGGACTCGTTAAATTACTATATAATTAAAAAGATTACATGGAATTTTCCATGTCTTTATAAAAGACCCCTGACCATCTGTTAAAAGAATGAAATGGACATTAATTAATGAAAAAGGATGTGAGCGAACATCTTCCCCACACCCAGCCATTAGTTCTACTAGAAATGATACAATTACATATCATAATATTCATATCATTAACCCCCTCCATAGTAAGGTGTTTCCTCTGTAGTAGCAAATTCCCACTCTGATTTTGTTTCATATTGCTCTAAGAGATTGACGTACTTCTCTCTTAACTTCTATTGTTCCAATGATAATGCCTTTTTCTTAGATTGTCCATGACCTTTTTTAGAAGATGGAATATCCCCTCTCTCCCTCTTTTGTGAAGACCTGGTGGACACCATCTTTGGTATGTAATAGTAATATTTCTTTGTTTTCCTCCTTTGGGGAACAGTCCTCATTCCATCACTATTAGACGTCTTGTATCACCTACTTTTTACAATGTCACTATAAGATTGTCTGACAATTCCAGTATTTTCTTTGTCAGTGACATAGCAACATCCACATTTTCCAATGATTTTCAAAGAAGAAAATTTCCTGGATCTGTCATCCCTCCCCACCATAACACTCTCTACAGTATCAAGAATCCCTCTCAGATCAAATTGCTTATTATGATTAGTCATGACAAGAACATGATTCTTCTCCACGTTTCCATGACCATCATGCATCTCCATATAATTTTATTTTATACCAACTATCATTTGATTGTTGGGATCAACCTACATAACATCATACACATGAGGTCCCTCAACCAAAACAGGAATCTGCTCATGATCCATGCAAGAAAACCGATTGTCTGTTCTACTATGATCATGGACTCCATAGTTTTCACGATCCACACTTCCCAACTGGTTCTCATACCTAAAAACCAAACTCAAATGAGAGAAATCATAAATATTCTCCATCACATAAATCTTACCAAGCCCAAATTCACTCACCAATCAATCAAACACATGCTTCACTATCAGGTTATCAAAAAACCTTAACTTCTTCACTCCAAAACCACTCATGGGCACCTCTGTTGGATCACCATGCCACATCTCTTGCACCACCACTACAGCCGAATGTTCTACAACCACTACATCACTATTTCTATCCCCTCCCACATAGACGCCCTCATTGTTATCCTCAATTTCCAAAAGAATCTACCCAAATACCTCAAGGCCATCAAATCCTTCATGCAGGCTTCAACTCATCTTCTCATTTTGGAAGACCAACTCTGAATGACCAAAACAAAAACAGGTCATGCAGTACTGCAACCATGATTCAAAAACAGCCTCCAAACTCCAAAGAAAATTTTTACCGTTAGTGATCCAAATGCAGTTCACTGTAGTCATCTCAGTATTGACCTCAACACAAATCCGTAGGAAAATTTGATGACCCACATACTTTCTATGATGATCAGAACACAAGAAATGCCCTACCATATTCCTGATTGAAGATAAAATAGATGGGCTATAATAGGAAAAGTTTAATCCTGGAAAGATTAACCATGTCTCCATAGATTAATGGTCTCACCTCATGTGAAAATCTAAGCTCCAATGGACGAGATTGAATGGGGATCCACTACATCGTCTTGGAGCCCTAGAGCAGGCATCGATCAAGTCTTCTTAAATCGGACAATGATGTTATTACGGTCAACCAATCCAACGACCGCACATTGCCGAAAATTCCAATCAACATTGTGGAAATGATCAAACAAATCCATGAATGGTTGATTGAGCTAGAATCGGGCACCAGGGTGAGACAAAACAGATCTAAGGCATTATTGAGCTCTTCCAAAAGTAGATAAAAAATGGGTGCCTCTCAAAAAAGACCTGAAACCTTCAGAGAAAGCCTGATTCTCTATAAGGGGGGAGGAATAGTTCAAGAAGACGGAAAGGACCTATCATTCATAGGTGAAGGAGAATGTGAAACACCCCCCTCTGATAAATACGGGGGAGAAGGCGGTGGTGACATACAGCTTGGGCATCACAAGAGAGAAGAGAGAGCATCTCTCTCTAAAGAATGTCGATTTTTTTTACAACATTCATTGTTATAAATATATATATATATATATATATTACGATATATATATATATATATATATATTTCTCTGTGTTATTTAAATCATGGATAAAATTCTGGAGCTGATTTACTTACGACTATAAAGACAATTTTTAATCATAACAAGTTAAGCTTTTACACATGTATTGAACATTGAAAAAACATCTGATTTGTAATCAAATAATTTAATAATTGTTAAAACAATTCATTAAGTGATAAAAAATTAATAATGAACATGAAAATAGTTCTAGATCATGTATAAATTTACCCATGGTTATTATTCAGGAAATTAATGAATGAAGGAGACACATCGAACACAAGGTAAGAGACTTCGTCTCAATCTCATTTCAACGATTCATATCATGATATGATTCACCTTTAGTATCCTATAAGTTGAATATATAACCCTTTTGACATGTCATATCCTAAATTACTATATTTCCATGTTATTTTATTCTTTGAATAATGTTTTTGTGTTTTATTCTTATTCAAGTGTTTCTGAAGTGGTAAGGGACTTTTTAGCTAAAAAACTCATTATAATGTTTATATTATTTATTTTTATAAAATCATTAAATTTTATGCCATGTTATAAAAGTGGTTTTATGGATTTATTTGTACGGGCATAAATAATTTAAAATGTTAATTATCAAATTTATTTTTAATGTTTTATTGTGGTATGGGGTAGTTTGATTTAAAAATACCTTTTATAAATTCATTAAATCGGTTTTTAAAAATGAATTTTTTTGTATTTTGAATGAAAATGAAATTTTATGATATTCATGTTAAAAATTTGTACATTTTATGCATTGGTACATGTGTATTTAATGAGTGAACCCGATATATCTTATATTAAGGTTTGAGCCCCATTATATATCACAGGTGAGCCCGATCAAGCGTATACGAAGGGTTGAGCCCCATTATAGATGATGAAGGATTGGTAAGCCTGATATAGATTATAGAAAGGGAGATCACCATCATATCTCTCCAATGAACTAGGTAATCCTGATATGGAAGTTAAAAATTTGGTTATTCTATTTGTAATACTGAGTGTAAGAGTGATATGGTAATGATATCCCAAGGAACCTATGTGTTTTCTCATTGATTGAAAATGTGTTTTTTAAAAATGTTATAATTGTTTTTTATGTTTTTACTAAAAAAATTATTTACATTATTTGTGTCCCTTAGTGATATTTTTGTTATTATCCCATGATTTTAAATGTTGTTCACATTTTGTAAGATTGGTAGGGACAATGAAGATTCTAGGATGAAGGTAATGAAAATGTGTCTTCAAATGAAAATATGTTTTATTTAAAATGGTTTATTTAAGTGAAAAAATGGATAGTGTATATAAGGTTCCACTTGTAATATTTAGGTTTACTATGAACCCTTTATTCCTAATTCTCTAAAACTATAAAAATAAAATATCCTCAAATTTTAATTCTAGTTCAAAAACACTAGAATAAGATATGTTTGACTCATGTTCCTTATAGTAGTTATTAGAGGTTGGTTTAGATAAATTTAGAGGTATGGATGTTTTCTATGTGTAGGTTATGAATCCCTTATAACCAAGAGGGTTCTTATCATATGGAAACATTTGGATAGATATGGTAAAGGTTGTTTACTAGATAAAAGCATAGAATGATGTATATATAATGAGGATGATGGATTGGAGTAATATAAATGTTTTTATGTTACCGTTACCCTATAGTTGATTTTTTTGATATTTCTGTTCATATTTAATAGATAATTATCTTCTACAGATTAAGGATCATTTTTTTACATATAATGAAATAGTTCTTTCTCAGAAATTTTATCTCTCCCTAATGATTTGATCATCACTATTACAGAAAAATCCTATTTGATTGATTTTGAGAGCATCTAGAGTATTCAAACCACCTAAATATTTATTGAGTTATCCAACACATACACATTTCTAAAACAATTTTATGGGTTATGGATTTTTTTATGATTTCATGATATCTAATTGTTCAACTCTATCAAAAAATGAAATTAAAAAATTGAAGTGAATGTATTGTTGTTTAAAGTAGGACAACATTCCAATAGAGAAAGAGAATATCATGAAGATCATGATATCTAGATTCAAATTATGATTTATTTTCTTATCCATAAATAGTGAATCATATTTGGGTTGATATTTATAAATTATGAGGATATTTGATCTTAAATGGTGATGTATTATGAAATAAGTTATAAATTAATTGTTGATGGATTATGAAGAACACTGAATGGTTAATAATAATACATATAAGGTATTCAAGAGTCATAGTATATTTTTGTAAGATGAAATGTTTAAATGTATGAATAATATTTTGATGATGGGATAACTTTAGAATACTTCTTCTAGTATATGTCACCCTACAGTTTTTTATATGAAAATTTTATTAATTGAAGAATTATTCTTTCTTATGTTGACATAATGGATTACCTTTAGGGTTCATATGATATTTTTTATGGGATTATTGTTATTACTTTTAGGGAAGAAAAATGAAAGGCAGTAGATAACCATTGAGGCTAAAGTAGGTTATGCTTATTTTTAGGACAGTATCTCAATTTTTATAATGTTTTAAGAATGATAAAATTTTATAAAAAGGAAAACCCCAAATATGGGTGATAACCCATCACATTTGATGGGATTGTGGCAATCAAACTCACAAAAAAATGGAAACAAGGGCACATCGGCTACCACTGAACTATGTGATGTCCCTTATTGTTATAACTTATTATTTTTATTTAAATTATTTTATGTATCAAGAAAAAGTATATATTTGGAACTAATGTTTTATCAAAACATTATCCTTAAAATAGGAAAATGATTTGGTGATTATGCTATAGCTGTTATTTTTGAAGTTGTTCGCTCTTTTTGGAACACTATATTCTCATGGATAATAAAATAATATGGTATTTAAATTGAGGATTAATGGTTGACTTTTATTTTGGAAGAATCTGGGCTATTATTATATGAATATAGATATTTCGGTTGTTTATTTAAATGATTAACCTATATAGAGGAATATGTGATTAGAGAAATTACTTAAATTATGATACTTTAAGAGTAGTATGTGGTGTTTGGATAAAAATGTTAGGATTTATTTTGGAAGATTATGTGATAAAATCCTTCTGAATTTTGGGTTTCTATATTAGTTTATTTTATTTTGAATATTTTTATGTTCAATTGTTTATTAAATAGTCTTTGTTGAACTTTGGGTAATTTTTTGGAATTTTGGATATTAAAAGTTGTCTTTCTCTTTATAAAGGATTATTCTTCTTGGAGGATTTTCTGATCATGTAGTAACTATTGTTATTTTTCTGAATTTCTAAAGATAAGGGAAATATATAGGTCATATTTTGTAGATTAAGTGATTCTATAAAGGTTTATTCTTGGAGTTCATGTGTGACCAAGACATCATGAGTACTCATCCATTGAATTTAATGATGAGTTTTGGTAGATATTTATTAATGGATTAAACAATACGTTACATGTATGTACGTTTATTTATTTTCTTTATATAGTTAATAAATAAATTCATCATATTTATGAAAAGGATATTAAAATAAAATCATTATCAATTTACTTTTCCTACCATAAAATCAATGAATGATAAACCCATCATATGTTTATAGTTTTCTGGTGGATAACATTCTCTTGATCATGTTTCATATCACTCTCTATCATAAAAATATGATTAGTTTTTCTTCAATAACCATGTTTTCTTACATGGAATCCTTGTATGTGTTATCTCAGGTGACATTTGTATTATCTTTCTTTTTTTAAGTGATACTTTTATTGAATCATATTTTAATGTGGGATTTTCAATAATGTTTCTGAGCCCAATTTTAAAATTATGAAGAAGCAATTTACAAAGGGGGGAATGATGTAACAACATATGTTTTACGAAAAAAATTATTTTCAATAGCATACACGATACACTACACTAAGATTAAATGTAAAAATAAATATTATTATTTAAATGTTGCTACTATAACCTAGATACTATAATGGAGGGAATGAATAATATCAACTAAATTATGATAATATGTATTACACATGTTTAAATATTTATTAATTGGTTAAAAAAATTTATAATGGAATTAAAAAAATCTATTTAATATAAAGGATGAGTTTTAATGAAAACCTATATAAAGATATAATTATTTTGTTTATAAAATTATATCACTCTTTAAGGATTTTTATTTAATGAAAAATATATTTTACATATAATATTTAATGTGTGGAAGTCATTATATATGTTATATAGATTTTATATAAGATGAAATTCACATTTTGGATAAAAGAATTATTTTTCTAAAAATACTATTTTAGATGTTTTTGATATAGAACCCTTTTTTAATTTATATTTTGACACAAATATATATTTTATTTGATAAAATATGCTTTTAATTTATAATTGGGAAGTCAATATTAACATTGTATTTTTTTCAGATAACTATATTGTTTTAATTAATAATAAAAAATACTCTATGTTTTAATTGAAAAAACTATTTCCATCATGGAAATTTATACAGAAAAGTCATATTATTTAATGTTTTTAAATTATAAAAGGATATATTTATATTATTGTTTTTAATTTAGGTCATAGATATTAATTCTATTTTGAATTTAAATGTTAATAATTTCAATCTTTCACAATGTTTTGACTTTTAAAAAACCCCTCTTTCTAGTTTTGACAATGGGAAATATTTTAAAATTAATTACTAAAATATTATTAGTTTTAAATGTCGACTAATTTATTCCATATTTGGAATCTTAAGGGCTGAATTATTTAAATAGTAACCTTTTATTTTTCACATTGTGAATAGTATATTCAATAATTAATTTTATTTACCATGGTTAAAGTGTAAATAATTTGAATTAGGGTTGAAAATATAAGATTATAATAATATAAAACTACAGTAAAACATGTCCTAATGTTATTTAATTAGATATGTCTAACCATGATCATCCATATTCCAAACGTTGTGCATTTGGGAGCTACATGGATATGATAATTTCATTTTATATTATATATTTTAAAGAAAAGGTAAATATAACATAAACATGTATCGCCTAACAAGAACAATTTTAATTTGATTTATATAAAGTATATCTCCGAATATAAATAGTAATTATAAATAGAAAACAATTTCTTACATCATAGTATTTTATTTATATTTTTTAGGCATTAAATAAATAATTTATTTATGACACAATGATGTAGCATGAATTACCTTATTAATTAATAATTCTTATAAATGATATTATAAATATTGAAATCATTGTAATTTAAGTATTTTTATGAAATAAATGATTATTTGGTATGACATTGTTGTATTGGGGATGATTTAATTCCATTGGTTTAAAATAATCAAGTGGATGTGTTTTTAACAAAAATCATTATAAAATTGTGTCAAAATGGACATACTAGATTTTTTAAATAAAATTACTATATTATTAAATGCTATAATAGTCCAAAAATATATGATATGTCCATATGAATTATATAATATAGAAAATGACATTAATTATCAACTTTTGGTTCTATTTTCATTTTATATTATCTATTGTAACCATATATTTTGATATCACTAGAAGACATGGTAAGAGTTGATGTTTTAACCAAGGGTCAAACCAAAAACATAAGGTTACTTTTTGACATAAAATTATCTAGAACTATTATTTGAGAGTATTTATATCCATCCTCATCATATCCTATAAATTTATCACATTTTAATTTTTATGAATAGAAAACAATTTTATAATAAATTAATATTTCAAGACATTCCTAAAGTGCCCCTCATCCCTCTTTTAAAAGGCAACCACTTCTACCCAATTACACACACCACTAAATCCACTTGTCTCACCCAAATTATACTCAAAATATCTCACTACATTACATAATTAATCATAGATCCCTTAACATGCGAATAAGACAAGTTAATGAATTCTTTTGGATCAAATATTAAGGAGTTACCCAATTTTGAGGTAACACCTTCTCTCAGGCGAATTTTATTTGTTTCCTTTCTCCAACACAAAATATATTTTATTACATTATATTATAAAAACACCAATATTAACAATATATTTATAATTATTTTATGATATAGGTTCAATATAAGATTACACACACCTCTATCTAATGTATATTGAACATACTATTTTTGTGTACGATGAACTACTACATCACAAATGATGATTGTTCAATTTTATCATACAACCTATCATAGTGGACAATATGATAGAATTTTATTTATATAGGATATATAATATATTTATATTGTCTCCATTCTTTCGTAATTTTTATTTAGAACATAACTTTATTTTTTCAGGTTGTCGAAATATGATAATTTCATTTGTGTAAATGTGGACTACCACCACCTCAAAATGATATGATTCGTTAAATCCATACATGGAACATATAAAGGATAGTGTTAATGATAATATGTAACATATAAAAAATTTAAATTATAATTTAATTATAATATAAATTTTTATCATTTAGTTTTTATTCATTTAAAATGACAAAAAATGAAAGTAGCATTCATCCGTACATACTGCTTACAAGATCTTTGAATGCTGCATTTCATTTATTATCTCCAAATACTATGGATAAATAAATAAATAAAAATATATATATATATATGATATTTATATGTTACTTACATAGTGATTATAATTCTGGATAGATGGACTTATGACCATATGGACAATTTGTAATCTCAAAAAGTTAATTTTTGACTCAAGTATCGATCATCGAAAAATGTTCAATATGAAATCAAAAAATAAAATATTTTTTATAAAAAGGTAATAAGTGATAGAAATGGATTAATAAACATGAAAAAGGTTCTAAATTATGTTAAAATTATTCTCTATTTATTATTCATATAATTAAAAAAAGAAAGAGACAAGTCGGTCTCAAGGTATGAGACTTCGTCTCAATCTCATTTAATTGAGGCATATCATGATGATATGTAGAATTATTATTGAATATGGTGTATATAAAAACCATTTGACACTTCATTTCATGAATAATTATATTCTCATGATATTTTATGGTTTTTAATGATATTCTTTACTAATTCTTATTCATGTGTCTCTAAAGTGGTGAGGGAATTTTTAATAAAAAAACCTCATTTTAATGTTTTGATTATTTGTTCGTATAAAAGCGTTATATTTTATGTTCATATTTTAAAAATGGTATTATGAATTTTTTATATAGAAATAAATGTTTTAAAATTTTAATTATTATAATTTTTTAAATTCTTCAATGTTTTATGGGACAATTTGATTTAAAAATAACTTATAAATGTTCAAATTGAAATTTAAAAAAGGATTGGATTTCTTATGAATAAAAATGAAATTTTATGAGTGACATGTTGATAATGTTATACTTTTTTGAATTGGTACTAGGAACTTTTATGGGTGATGCTGACATAGCTTATTTGAAAGGATGAGTCCTAATAAGATCACAGGTGAGCCTAATATAGCTTATATAAAGGGTTGAGCTAAATTATAGCTCTTGAAGAACTGGTAAGCCCAATATAGCTTATATGAAGGTTGATAACCATTATATCTCTCCAATTCATTATCTATTCAAGAGATGAAATTTGAACTTCTGGTAATTATTCTTTTTATATTTTATATATGATTGATATGGTAATAATTTATCGAGAAACCTATGTGATTTTTCCATGTTTGATAATGAGTTTTTATAAAATGATTTCAATGGGTTTCCAGGTTTTAACAGGTCTAAAAATTATCTTTCTTTATGTCACCTACAAAACTTTTTGTGCTCATCCCATGTTTTTAAATGTTGTCCACAATTCATAAGATTTGTACGGAAAAAGATGATTTTATGATGAATGTTTTGAAAAGTGTATTGAGAAGAAATTATGTTTTATTTTAAAAGGGTTTCCTTTTGTGAAAAAAATGGATACAAAGTATAAGGGTCCACTTGTAACATATGGGATTACTATGTAAGAGTTTTTCCTAATTATATAAAATCTAAAATTAAAATATCCTTGAATATAAATTCTAGTTTAAAAATAGTATTATAATATATGTTTAAGGCTAGTTTCTTATATATTATATGACTTCAAATTATTTTCTAATGAAAATAATTTATCTTGTTTTTAGGGTTGTTTTTTGAATTTATTATGTAAGAAAGCGTGAACCTTATAAAAATTTTTATTTAAAAAAATTTCATTTGGGTTTCATATTTGATAATGGGGAGTGGAGTGATTCCATAATAAAAATGTGATTATTTTTTAATAGTGATATTATTGGTGTCCTCATGTTTTTCATATAGTTTCAATATATCATTATATTTCATATGAAACATATTATTTACCAAGTAAATATTGTTAATAGTTTTAAAGGGGAAATCCATTTATTTTAAAAGGTTATTATATTTTTAAATGAGATGGGTTTTCAAATTGGTATGTTTTTAATGATATGTAACAATATATACTATGATATATTTTTAAAACCCTAAATCTATATTTTATTTTTTTTAATTATATCATATGTTTTATATTTGATAGAATGTATTCAAAGGGGATTATGGTACATATAAAAAAAGTTTTAGAAATCCTGAATTGGTGAATTTTATGTGCACTCTAAGTTTAAAAATTATTTTCACTATATCCTTAGAAGATCATATGGTGTTTTATTTTATTTAAGGATCCCCCTTGAGTAATGAGGGTATTTTTTGTAATTTCTGTATTAAAGTATTATATATTTTATAGATTTTTTTAATCATATTAAATGTTGACCAAAAATTTTCTTGATAAATGAATTTATTTATTTAGTACGTAATTAAAAAATATACACCAATTATAGGACCAAATCCTGGAGTGTTGGTGTGGAGCTATCATAGTTGGTATTAGACTTATAATTTTGACAAAATGAGATATTATTATGTACTAATCATAATAAAATTTACAATTTAACAAAAAATTTATTGGTTTTATATTGTAGATTTTAATCTTTATTAAAAATTAAGTTACTTTTAAATTTTACGTTTTTACTATTTTTTCCAGGGGAAATTTTTTTAAAAAAAGAAAAATTCTATTTTTTTGAAAATATATTATATATTTAATTTATTTACATCCTTAAAAAATAATAATTTATACATGATATAATATATTCTAAATTATTATTTTGAAATGAAATAATTTATTTTTTATCTTTTACATATTAATTTCATTGAAAATTAATCCATATAATAGAAGGCATTTCAATAAAAAATACATGGGATTATTAAAAATTACTTTTAGGAATATTTATAGTTTTCAAATTAGTATTAAAATAATATTATTAATTTTGAATAAAATACAATTTTCTATTTTATTTATTTCAATGGTACTAAAAATTTTAATTTACAATATTTTAATAATGTAATTAATATAATTATTAATAAAATCCTATGATAAAATAAATAATATTTATATAGTTATGTTAATTAATAAGAGAAAATTATTTTTATTATAATTAAATATAATATATATAAATATATTTAAATCCTCATTACGAGAATATGTATGATTAAATATATTATTTTAGTTAATTATATTTTAGATATATATAAAAAATGGGCCTACAATGGAATCATTCCTAGATAACTCATCTATACACTAGTGGAGAGTAAGCTCAACCCATGCATGGAAGCCAGCCTGGCCATCCCAGATTATGGAATGGAAGAAGTGAGGGCCTGCAGAAAAGGCTATGTAGGTGCATATGGGACGAAGGCATACATGGGTTTCCTATTGAACATATAATAAGACCATTGATGGGTGAGTGTGTGTTTATGTTTTTCTAGGTGATGATCCCTTGTTTCCATGTAAAGAGAAACTCTTGTATAGTTTATAATATATGGAAGCTCATCACTCCTCACTCTTTCGATTTTGTATCACGTAAGCTTGACACTATTCAAAAACATAAGGGATTATATTTATATCATCATTTATTGAAAAAATAAATGATGATATTCTACTATTATGATAGTTTATCTTCAACATATAACAATGTTTAAAAAACTCGACATCGTTTACATTTTCATCTTCTACATATTCTCCTAGCACTAGTTCCAATGTCAACCATACATTCCGGAAATAACACAATAAAAAGACTCCATTATCATTACCCTTATATGAAAATATAAATAAATTTTTAATGAAAAAACATTTCATGTTCACTTCAAGAACAATGAACCTTCATCATATACCTTCAACTATGTCTCTTTTCACCACTTTTGTCCTAATCCAATACTAGTGCACCTTCAATAAAAACAACGTGGCATGAATTTTTGTCACAATGATAAAATTATCATTAGAGTTTTCATATTCAGTGATGATTCATGAAGACATCATGATGAAGCATTTTAAAATAAAATATATTAACATATTTATGTATAATTTTTACTATATTAATAAGTTAGTTTTATATAAATCTAAATAGTAATATAAATCGATTCATAATACTCATTATAGATCTATATTAGAAATGAAGATGATGCTTATAAATATATATATGAACTCCATCAATATCCTATATTTCACTAAAAATCAATGTATTTAAAATTAAAGAATATTAATGATCATATTTTAATTGTTTAAAATTTTTGTGGTCTTATATTTATCTTAATTTTCCAATTCATGGGAAATTTATGGCCAAATTAAACATTCTATATCTCAGTGAATGATTTTTGAAGATATATATATATATATTGTTATAAAAATAAATGTTTTGAAAAAATCACAAAATATTAACAATACAATTAAATAATAAAGAAGTAATATATAAAAGGTGGTTTTTTTTGCGGTTATCCGCATAAAACCAAGTTGTAAATGTGAGATATAATTTTAGAATAGAAGAGATAATGTATGAAAACTAATGTCTTATTCTCTAAGGTTTAAAAGAAAAGTGGAATTCTATATTCAAATACAGATTGTATTTTGGTAAAACCCTTTTTAGAATAGCTATTTTTAGATCCTCTATTTCATGTTTTTTCAGAACACTTATTTCAAGGGGGAATTAATTTAAAATGTGTATTTTTATAATGAAAGACGTTATTTTTTATCAATCCAAATTTATTTTAAAATCATTTAAAAAATATAATTTTTTTATTATTATATTTATATATATAAATTTCATTTCAATGTTATGGTTTTATGAATCAAATTTTATTTTAAATATATAGATATATATCATTTTTCTAGAAACAGGCATACTCTATTATTATAATTAACACAATTTTATTATAAATATCATTTTACTATGTTTTTTCAATATAATAAATTCTTGAAAATTTTTACATTTGAAAGATATATTTTCCATATCCATTATAGTGTTTTACAATTGTTATTTTTTTACATGACAATTTTATTGAAATTTATTTTCTCTTAAAAATAATTTAATACATTATAAAATGTTTATATTTGTGATAAATAAAAAAGAAAACGAAACTCTAATTTTTTTTATTTGATATAATGATGTTGTGTATAATTTTTTAGGATAATGAATATAGTGATTCCATCAAATCAGTTTTACTTTCTTCAAAAGCTGGTACCGCTTGCGAACACATAGATTTTTTTTGGATTTTCATGTATTATAATACTTATTGAGAAATTCATTAGGCTCAATGAAAATATTTTTGAAATATTTAAAGGATAAATCCATGTATTTTAACATTCTAGTATATTTGGAAATAAAATTGGTTTTTAAAGTGATATTTATTATTAATTTTTTCCTAAAATTTTCTCCATGGATATATTTTTAAAACCGTAAATCAATATTTTGGATATGTTTATATTGAATAAATTTGTTATTATTTTTTAAAATTACTAAATTGGTATTTATTGTACTTATAAAAGGATATTTAGTTATTTTTTAGGACCCATTATTATAAAATTATATTATATACCCTATATTTTAATGTGATTTTCACAGAATCCAGAGATGATCAAATGGATTTTAGTTTCATTTATAAACCATGATTGATTAAATCTAGAGATTTTATATAACATTTCTGTTTTAAAATCAAATATAATTTATTATTTTTCGTAATACTATCTAGACATGATAAAAACATCATTGGATATGTTACAGATGTATATTTTTTAGTTATATATTAAAAAGATATACATCATTTATGGCATCAGATCTAAGAGTGTTGGTCTCAAACTATCATAGATCATGTATAGTATATTGGCGAAGATTCTAGATCAATTATGATGTTTTAATTATATAGGGCTGATGAGTCTTCTATAATAGGGGAAAAATGTGGTGATTCATGATCTTCTGTTATATGATCATCTCAGTATTTATACTTGACACCTGATATGGGTTTGATGACGGTGATGGATTTATACAACTATAGAAGTTAAACATTCATATGATTTTAATTCATGGATTATGATTTAATTTTTGATGATTGCTCAATCTTATGACATAATAATATCGTACTAGGTATGATGAGACTATAAGGCAGCCTAATATTTAGAAACAAGTTAGATATAATGAATATTGTACTTTAATAATATTTTATAATATCATTCATGTAAGTACACTAACTCATTATAAGTCATCGACGTGTTTATTTGTGAGATATATTATATTTTTTTAAAACATGTAATATCTATATATGTTATTCATGGGTCTCATATATTGGTATCAAAGAATGGTTTTGATAATTTTATGGAGTAGGGTATCATAAATTTCAGGAAATTCATGGGAATTATTCTTTGTATAAAATTACATTCCAATGTTTTAGAAAAGTATAATTCATGTTTTTTTCCATGAAATGAATCCTTATCAGATTACTATAAATGGATGTGGATTTTTATAGATTCATCTAGGGGTTATAAAAATGAAAAATGTTTGTTGAGTATATCTATTCCACTATTTGGGTCCATGGTTAATGCTCTCTCACTACACAACTAGTTTAACACTCCCAAAAGGAAACTTTCTATGATATATAATTTTTTTATGAACCATTATGATAGATTTGAATAATTAATTTCTAAGGAATTTTATTGTTAAAAATTATGTCATGGATTAAAAAAAGGATTCATTATTTAGAAATCACATGAATTATTTTTCATTATTATTGTATTTCTCACTTTAATTATTTGGTATATATACTTATCATTTTATTTTTGGTTTTAGTTCATGGATTGAACCAGAAGAAATGATTATTACAATGAATGTGACGGAAAATAGAATGATTTACCTCATAAGAAAGTAAATTTTATGGAAACATGAATGTAGATTCCTCTTGGTAGGTTCACACAGTATTCATAGGACAAGAATTATATCGACCGTATGCATGACCAATATCGGTAACAATGTAATATTTAGTTTTTTGTTGAGGAAAATTCCAACTAGATTACAGGGTCTGTGGATATACTAGTTTTTTACTGATGGATTTATACCATTGAGAAAATATTTTATACCCCCTAGGGATAAAATATGAAATAACATTTCCTTGTCATTTATCATTTAAAATTTGAATAAGTCTAGTTAAAGAATCATATTAATAATATGAGAAAATAGAAAAAAATTACAAAATGGTATTGGGAGAGATTAAGAGGATATTTAATAGTAAGTATTTTCCTTGTATTATATGTATGATAATGGATTACATATTTCAGATTATTAATCAAAGGGATGATTAATCCTTTATTATATATAAGGTATTTATTAAAATACATTCAATGCACACTTCTAGTTTTACCATAACCGCTTGATGAAAAAAATTTGATTCATTGGTGGCTTGAAACCAGTCTTTTAATTTTTTAATCATTAAGATATTTATGTATCTATGAAGAAAAAATTCAATTTTTTCATAAGTTATATTTTAAATATGAGATTTCGATTATTAAAATATTTATTATAATAAATATAATGTTACGACTTGCCTTCACCAAAAGGAGGGAAGGTTCAGCAGACTGACAGGCCCTTGCTTTTTTAAGTTGAAGGAGAGATAATGACCCCTGAAACCCACCCTCAATAGTTCCCAGAGTGGCGACTAGCACCATGGGTATATAATCACACACTAAATGGAAGGCATTACCCTTTTTCTATTTTACAGGATCGGGAGATAAGATGATGGAACCCAACAACTCCAAAACTAAAAGAAAAGTAAAGCCAAAAGTAAACCATTCCCACATGAATGTTTCAAAAGTAAAATCCACAAAGTAAAAAAGGTGACTATAAGGGTAAGTACCAAAGGAAGAAAAACAGAAACTGCAACTGCCCCAATGGTCCAATCTAGTATGGTACTGTGTGATCCCCGAAGTCCTCCTGGAAACCTAAAAGAAGTTTTTATATACGTTGGGGGAGCATACAAGTACACTCAGTAGGGAAAACCAAAGACTATCGTGCATAATTGGGGGAACATACTAATGTCCTGTGAGAAAAGGAGTAATCCAAACACCTATCAAGGTACCTATCCACCCAAGCCACACCAAGGTACACTACCCAAATAACGCAAGTCACGTAATATATATAATAAGGGCACATCGATGTTTGGGTACCCCGCTCCACTTTCCCACTGGTTATTAAGACATCCTACGCATCGAACCAATCCCTCCATTCTCACCATAGTCCCACTACTACACCCGCCCACACACACCTGGGACATAAACACACGCAAACCAATTGCCAAATCCCACCCGCACACACCTGGGCCACAACTTCCACACGTAACCATGCCTGCAAACACCTAGGCCAGAACAACCACCATCACGCCTGAAGACACCTGGGCTAGAAGATCCACTGCCACGCCCGAAGACACCTAGGCCTGATCCCGAAGACACATGGAAAACCACCTGCCGCACACACCTGGCCAACCACCACAATACCCCGCCCGAAGCTTCTTGGCGTAATAATGGACCTCAGGCCATTACAGCCTACCCAAAGATACTTGGGCTATCTGGGAAAGGGAGCAAAAAAGGTGCTAATAACCAGCCACTAATAATAGTGTTGGGAAAACACCCTCCCCCATGAAATGGGGGTGTTCGACACTAAGACCTTAACATGGGTGGGGCGCGAATATGAAACAAAAAAACTAAAAATATAGATATAGGTAACAAGAACTCACCCAATGTTTAGGTTTTTTTCTTCAGCCCTCCTAAAGAGCACAAATAGCACTATGTTCGAGTCATGACTCTCTCCAACATAAACCATTTGTCCCATTCATGTTTCATGTTTAGTGATAATGTTTAAATAATTTTAATCACTACTGGGCAACTAGTAATCATAGTAAAAATTCAAGGAATGTAAACAGTCAAGCATCAACCAAAACACCCACACCCGGTTCATAACAACAGAGGATCCCACCCCAATTCATGATACAAACAAGGTAACCACCCGGTCTTAAAACTCGCAAATACTGAATCCAAAATAACAGGGGATCCCATCCCCGATTCCACAACCATCGAGAGTATAAAAAGAGGGGGTCTCATCCCCTCCCACATCTCCAGAAATCACCAAGTAAAAAGGAAACAACCAAACCACTACCACCGACACAAAGCAGGGCCATGCTTGTATTTTTAGATTTAAAAGATTTTACATGCTCCATGATTTCAATTTCCATGTTCTTTACCAGGGGTTATCACAAAAGGATTGATCCTGGTGCTTTCAATTTATTTATCCTGGTGTATGTGATTAATTCCTTTTTACAGCAGGAGCTCACAAGCACAAAAAACCACTTAGAAACATCCCGATGGGTCCATTAGTGCACAGAGAAAGACCACTAATGGCCTTGATTTTCAGTAGGTGTAAGCCCGCACAATTCAGAAAGAAGATCATAATATAAAGCAGCATCACCGATCACAACCCCTCCTCTTTCTAAATAGAATTTGTTCATTATCTTTATTTAGGTCGGGTTATCCAATTCTACGGAAAAAAAGCACGCACACCCTGCATGATACACAAAAGAGAGAGCTGGAGGAGAAAATTTCCTACTTGTTGATAGACGATCGACGCTTAGGCCGGGCATAGAACTTTATGAATAACAATGCGGCACGCCCGATGCCCCAATAGATATTCGTGAAAATCCACGATCGAGGAAAGAAGAAACCATGCCTAACCCTTTAGTTTATAAAGTCCATGGACGGTTGAGATAAGAACGTGAAACCGCGTGGGGCGCGGGGTCGTGGGTTGGCCATTCGGCCCCACACATCATTAAAGGGGTCGTGTGGTTTAAACCGATGCATTAATTCATTAATTCATTAATTAAAACATTCACACATGTTACCAGACTTTAAAACATGCTTAAAGGATTCAAAATTTGGTTTAAAACCCTAATTGCGCAAGAAGGAACACCACTGGAAAGAACCCGCATGGTAGGCCAGAGCCACCGGTAGTTGAGGGAAACGGTGGGTGACGGCTACCGGTAGCCGAGCTACCGGTCGGCTGCAGCTACCGGTAGTCCGAGCCACTGTTCAACTACAGCTACCAGTAGACAGGGCTACCAGTAGGCCGAGCTACCGGTAGGCTACAGCTACCGGTAGCCTGCAGCTATCGGTATACCGAGATACCTATAGGCCATAGCTACCGGTGGACTTCAGCTACCGGTAGACCGAGATACCGGTAGACAGATCCACCGGTAGCTGTAGCTACCGGTAGACTGAGCTACCGGTAGACAGAGCTACCGGTAGGCTGCGGCTACCGGTAGGCCTACTACCAGTAGGCTAAGGATACCGGTAGGCCCACACCACCGTGATTGCTAGACAAGAAAACCCAACACGAGATTTTCACAAAGTAATGGACCCAAAACCTGGGCCATTACATCAGATACATCTTAAACGATTCTCATCCTCGAGAATCAAAACAAACCATAAAGAAAGAGAGGGTCCGAACAACCACCTCGAAAGATACCCCTTAGGAGTGAACCCATGCTAACTAAAATCACTTCCCTGTTGAGAACCTATAAACATACCATGCCAAACTGCCCAGGAATGTGGGTTGGAGAGTCTCCTCCCCCATGTCAAGATATTATTCGCTTTGGGCGGCACAGACTCGCCCGAACGGGTTTAATCGTATCCACTTTAATGCGTCTTGATTAGGGGTAGGGTCCTCTCCTCCCCCATAGCCGGGGCTTTTCATACACATCCAAAGGAATTAAAACCAGTACATTCTATATCCAAAAGGACAAAACGTTATACTACAACAGGTACAATAAAGAACAAATCTCAAACCAACTCTGGGTACTGGGTACACATTTGTGCTTCCCTCTCCCACGTACTCTCTTCAAGCCCACCATGTCTCCAGAACACACGAACCAAGGGAATGGTTCGCCCAAAAAGAACCTTCTCCTTGATATCCTTGATCCTCACTGGTCTCTCCACAAAAGTCATGTCATCCTCGATGTCCAGCTAACCCCAATCAAGGACTTCTGAATCGTCATGCAGATACCGGTAGAGCTGGGACACAAGGAAGACATCATGTATCTTCAATAGCGGCGATGGTAGCGCTAGCTGATAAGACACTTCGCCGACCTGCCACAACACATCGAAGGGTTCGATGAACCTGGGAGAAAGCTTACTCCCCTTTCCGAACCTTCGCTCTCCAAGCCAAGGGGAGACCTTCAAGAACACGTGGTCTATAACCTCAAACTCCAAGGGCCTCCTCCTGGTATCTGCATTCGACTTCTATCGGTCTGGGGCCGCCTTCATTCTTTCTCGTATGAGCTGAACCTTCTCTTTCGTGCTCTGTACCACTTCCGGGCCATGGATGCCCACCTCTCCTACATTAGTCCAACACATAGGTGAACGACATGGCCTCCTGTACAAAGCTTCAAACAGGGACATACCAATGGGAGAGTGGTAGCTATTATTGTAGGAAAACTCTACCAGAGGCAATTATCGCACCCATGATCCCCCTGAGTCCAGAACACATGCTCGCAGCATATCCTCCAAGGTCTGGATGATGCACTCTATCTGTCCATCTATCTAGGGGTGGAAAGCAGTGCTAAGGAGTAGCTATGTGCCAAAAGTATGCTGTAATCCTCTCCAGACTCGCGAGGTAAATCTTTCATCCCTATCCGAGACTATAGACCTCATAATCCCATGAAACTGCACCACCACATCCACGTACCATTGCACCAAAGCATCCACTGCACTCGACTCCCTCATCGCCAGAAAGTGAGCTGATTTGGTCAACCTGTCCACTACCACCCAGATGGCATCGTATCCCCCTTTCACCTTGGGTAGTCTCGTGATGAAATCTATCAATATGTCATACCACTTCCACTCGAGGAAATCTAGAGGCTGAATTAGCCCACATGGAACTCAGTGTTCAGCCTTCACTTGCTGACACACTAAGCACTTGGCCACAAACTCTGCCACCGCTCGCCTAACTCTGAGCCACCAAAACCGCCTCTTCAGTCCCTGGTACATCATGGAAACTCCTGGGTGTACCGCCAGGGGTGAGTTGGGGTACTCACTGAGAACCTTTCTGCACATCGCCTCCGGAACAAACAATATTCCCTGGAAAAGCATATGGTTTTGGCCATCCTATGTCCGTCCTTCCGTAGAATTTCCCTGGTCAACTCGGTCATGGATTACTTCGCACTCCATGTCACCCCACTAAGACTACTCCACCTGCTGAAACAGAGATGACTTCACTATCATCTGATATAGGCCGCCTCTACTTCTATCCATCCTTGCATCCAGGTGCAAAGAATCCAACTCCTCCATCGCCTTCCAGGCGTCCGCCGACTCTCGGACGGCATCCTTATGCATCCTCCTACTCAAGCCATCAACCACTACATTGACCCTGCCCTCAGTATAAGAGATCTCGAAGTCGTAATCCTGGAGGAAGTCCACCCATCATAGATATCGAAAGATTATGTCCCTCTGGGAGAAGATATACCTCATGCTTTTATGGTCTGTGAAGACCACAATGCATTCTCCGATGAGGTAGTGCCTCCATAACTTCAGCACAAAAACGACCGCTGCAAGATCTAGGTCGTGGGTGGCGTAATTACGCTCATGAGGGCGTAGCTTCCTGGACCCATAAGAGATGACCCCTTGTTGCTGCATCAACACACATCCCAGGCCCTGTCCTGAAGTATCACAGATTACCTCATAAGCTGCCCCTTCTTCTGGTAATCTCAGCACTGGGGCACTGACCAACTTCTCCTTTAGATAGTTGAAGGCTGACTTGCACTGCTCGCTCCACCCGAAAAGATGGCCTCACTTGGTAAGGGATGTCAAAGGGGCTACTACTCAGGAAAAGTTGGGTACAAACCTCTGATAGTAACCTGCCAGCCCAAGGAAACTACGGACCTCTACCAGAGTCTTAGGTGCTGCCCAAGGAACAACTGCCTCAACTTTTGATGGGTCCACCCCTACCCCCTGCTCGGACACCACGTGACCATGGAAGTGCACTTCTCATGTCCAGAACTTGAATTTCGACAACTTCCTATAGAGCTGATGCTGTCGGAGGACCTCCAAAACTGTCCTCAGGTGCTCTTCATGGTCCTCCTCTGATCTCGAATAGACCAGGATATCGTTGATGAACACAAACACGAACCGATACAAATACTCCCGGAAGAAGGAGTTCATAAGCCCCATGAACACACCTGGGGCATTTGTAATGCCGAAGGTCAAAACCATGAACTCGATGTGTCCATACCTGCATCTGAACGCCGTCTTCGGGATGTCGCCCTCCTTCACTCTCAAATGGTGATACCCAGACTGCAGGTCGATCTTTGAGAACCATCCTTCCCCTTTCAGCTGGTCGAAAAGATCGTCTATCCTCAGAAGAGGGTAGCGATTTTTGATCGTCGCCTGATTTAGCCTCCTGTAGTCTATCAACAACCTGAGGCCACCATCTGACTTCTTTGCGAAAAGACTGTAGTGCCCGATAGTGACGCACTCGGGCGAAGATAACCCCTCTTTATCAGATCATCAATTTCGATCTGCAACTCCTGCAGCTCTAAAAGTTCCATCCCGTACGGAGCTATCAAGATCGGACGAGTGCCGGATTGTAGGTCTATCCCGAACACGATATCACATCGATGGGGTAGAGTCGTCACCTCCTCAGGGAAGACTTACATAAACACAAGGACGATCTCTGGAACTTCCACCATTTCAGCATCTACTGACCCTACTGACAGCTTAGCTAGCAAGGAGAGGAGGGGTTCCTCTCGCCTGTCACCCTTCTGACTGCTCTTCTCGTCAGTGAAAACATCACGACGTCCTCCCATGTCTGAGAACAGAACCCTTCCTCAGAAACAGTAGATGATGGCACACACCGATAATAGCCAGTCGATGCCTAGGATGACATCGTATGGATGTATCTGTAGCAGAAGAATATCCCTAACTGACTGATGCGGCCCTATCATCAGTCTGCATCCCTGAAAAACAAACAACAAGTTGGTCTGACCCCTGACTGGTGTGCTCAACACCAGGGGCACTGAATGTCTCTCGACATCTAGACCCATAGAATGGGCTAGACTAGGTGCAACAAAGGAGTGCGAATCTCCGGTATAGAACAAGGCATAAGCAAGTGTACTAAACAAACTGATCGTTCCTTGAACAACCTCCGGACCTACTAGAACAGCTGCCTATGCGGCGTGTAACTGTCCACGCCCAACTCCCCTTCCCCTCAGCAGTCGGCCACCTCCCCGACCACGACCTGTTCGAGGTCCCTGAGGATCACCCTGAGGTCAGCCTCCCCCTCCTACGTCTGCCCTCGGAGGAGCGGGAGCTCACTGTCACTGCTGCTGCTGGAAAGGCCTGGCTCGAAGCTGCTGCTGGGGCGAGTGGTGGTGATGTCCGCCATCGTCGTACTGTACCCGGTCTAGGCATTGACTTTGGAGATGTCCATGGCTCCCACAGACGAAGCACCGCGGTCCCAGGCCCGAAAGAAAAGGGTGAGGACCAGGGGATCGAAACTGAAACTGATGTGACATGCTCCCTACTAGTCGGAACTTGGAGGGTCCTGATGCTGGAGGCCTGGTGCTGACGGTGTTCCCCTTCGATGGTCCGAGATGGATACCCTCTCATGAAATTCCTCCTACAACATGCATCATATCCACCACTTTTTCCTTCTTCTGGACCTCCAAGTACGTCGGAAGGGTAATGGGGGTAACAACATACTGGAGTGAGGGTCCGAGCGCCTCCTTTAAACGCCTTGCCTAAGACTCCTCCTCGGGAAAGGGGTCCAGAGATAAACATAGGAGGTCCTTGAATTTGATCCCTAGCTCCCTCACGGACATACTCTTCCGCTGAAGGGAGAGTAGCTCTTGTCTCCTTTCCGGCTTCATCGTCGAAGAGAGGAATTCCGCACAGAAATCCCTCTCAAAATCAGACCATGCCACCCCAGCCTCTCTCCACTCCCCCCGGTAAAGCGTCCACCACTGATGCGCCGCTCCCAGCATCTGGCTGAGGGCCAGAGGAACCCAGTACTTGGTCGGGGCCCGAATCAGGCCGAAAGCTATCACTAGCTCATCTAGTCTGCCTTCCGTCTTCATGTCAGAGGTGCTGCCCTCATACTTCTCGAGGGTCTGTCGCTGGAAGGCCCAAAGAGTCCTCTGACACTAGTCATCCTCTTCTTCTCGGTCAGCTCTCTGCCGATCAACCAAGGTAGTCTGGGGGGCCTCGATCTCCTGTACCACACGTGGTCACCTTCCAGGTGCCATAGCTGCAAGGTAAACAAAGAATGCCTAAGCCCAAGTAGTGCAGAATATTATCTTTAAAAATTCTGAAGCTTTTCGATTATTATTAATTCCCAAAACACCCCAGAAAAATGAGAACACAAGTCATTATGATGCATGTACCTTTCTTAGGGTCTCTACCTTGCAATCAGCGTGGCCTCACTTGGTCGTTCGGTAGGTCCAGAGTCCTTGCATCGGATCACGAGGGGGGGGGGGGCTAAAATCCAGTGTCCTAGCCGATCTTCCTTGGCCTAATTCATGCATCGAGGTCACCCAACATTGTTTCCCTACCGTCCCATGAAATACTCACTGTGCCTAACTCTAGACTCCATCCTATCTCACAGCCATCACCTCTGATACCATTCTATCATGACCCGCCTTCACCAAAGGGAGGGAAGGGTCAACAGACTGCCAGACCCTTCCTTCATTAAGTTGAAGGAGAGATAATGACCCCCGAAACTCGCCTTCAATAGGTACCGGAGTGGTGACTAGCACCAAGGGTATAGAATCACATACTAAATGGAAGTCATAGCCTTTTTCTATTTTACAAGATCGGGAGATAAGATGATGGAACCCAACAACTCTAAAACTAAATGAAAAGTAAATCCAAAAGTAAACCATTCCCAGATGAATGTTTCAAAAGTAAAATCCACAAAGTACAAAAGGTGACTACAAGGATAAGTACCAAAGGAAGAAAAACAGAAACTGCAACTGGCCCAAAGGTCCGAGATAGTATGGTCCTGCGCGATCCTTGAAGTCCTCCTGGAAACCTAAAAGTAGTTTCTATATACGTAGGGTGAGAATACAAGTACACTCAGTAGGAAAACCAAAGGATCTCGTGCACAAGTGAGGGAACATAATAAAGTACCGTGAGAAAAGGAGTAATCCAATCACCTATCAAGGTAACTCTCCACCCAAGCCTCACCAAGGCACACTCCCCAAATAATGCACGTCAAGTAATATATATAATAAGAGAACATCGATGTTTGGGTACCCCGCGCCACTTTCCAACTGGTTATTGAGACATCCTACGCATCGAACCAATCCTGTCATTCTCACCGCAGTCCCACTGCCACACCCTCCCACACACACCTGGGCCACAACCACACGCATTCCCACTGCCAAATCCCACCCGCACACACCTGGGCAATAACAATCACATGTAACCATGCCTACAAACACCTTGGCCAGAACAACCACCACCACGGCCGAAGAAACCTTGGCTAGACGATCCACTGCCATGCCCAAAGACACCTGTGCCTCATCCCGAAGACACATGGGAAACCACCTACCGCACACACCTGTCCCACCACCACACTACGCCGCCCGATGGTTCTTGGGAAAATAATGGACCTCAGGCCATTACATCCTACCCAAAGATACTTGGTCTATCCGGGAAAGGGATCAAAAGAGGAGCTAATAACCAGCCACTAATAATAGTGTTGGAAAAAACACCACCCCCCATGAAATGGGGCTGTTTAACACTAAGTGCTCAACATGGGTGGGGCGCGAATAAGAAAAAAACAACAAATATAGATATAGGTTACAAGCACTTAGCAAAATTTTAGTTTTTTTTTCTTGAGCCCTCTTAAAAAGCACAAACATCACTAAGTTCAAGTCATGAATCTTGCCAACAAAACCCATTTGTCCCATTCTTGTTTCATGTTCAGTGATAATGTTTAAATAAGTTTAAGCACTACTGGGAAACTAGTAAGTACAGGAACAAGTCCAGGAAAGTAAACAATCCATTATCAACCATAACACCCACACCTGGTTCACAAAAACAGAGGATCCCCCCAATTCGTGATATAATCAAGGTAACCACTCGGTCTTAAAAATTGCAAATACTGAATCCATAAAAATAGGGGATCACATCCTCGATTCCACAACCACCAAGATTATAAAAACAGGGGATCTCATACCCTCCCACATCTCCAGCAATTAGCCCATAAAAAGGAAACAACCTAACCACTACCACTGACACAAAGCAGTGCCATGCCTGTATTTTCATATTTAAAATATTTTACATGCTCCATGATTTCAATTTTTGCGTGCTTTACTAGGGTTTATCACAGAAGGATCGATCCTGGTGCATTCAATTTATTTAGCCTGGTGTACGTGGTTAATTCTTTTTTACATCAGGACTTCAACACCACAATCAAAACACTTAAAAACATCCTCATGGGTCCATTAGTGCACCGAGAAAGACCACCAACGACCATGATTTTCAGTAGGCGTAAGCCCAAACAATTCAGAATGAAGATCATAATATAAAGCAGCATCAACGATCACACCCCCCCCCTCTTTCCTAATAGAATCTATTCATTATCATTATTTAGGTCTTGTTTATCCAATTCTACGGAAACAAAAGCACGCCCACCCCGCATGATACACAAAAGAGAGAGGTGAAGGAGAAAATTCCATACTTTTTTATAGACGATCGATGCTTAGGCAGGTCACGGAACTTTTCAAATAATGATGTGGCTTGCCCGATGCACCAAAATCTGTTCGTGAAGAGCCGCGATCAGGGAAAGAAGAAACCTTGCCTAACCCTTTAGTTTATAAGGGCCGAGGAAGGTTGATAAAAGAACGCGAAACCGCGTGAGGCGCATGGTCGTGGGTTGGACACATGGACCCAAACGTCATTAAAGGGGTCAGGTGGTTTAAACCAATGCAATAATTAATAAATTAAGTAATTAAAACATTCACGCATGTTACCAGTCTTTAAAACACGCTTAATGGAGTCAAAATTTGGATGAAAACCCTAATTGCGCAAGAAGGAATGCCACTGGAAAGAACCCGCGTGGTAGGCCAGAGCCACCGTTGGCTGAGGGCTACCATTGGGCGACGATTACCGGTAGTCGCGCTACCAGTAGGCTGCAGCCACCGGTAGGCCGAGCGACCGGTAGGCTCCAGCAACCGGTTGGCTGAGCGACCGGTAGGCTGCAGCTACCGGTAGGCCGAAGCTACCGGTTGACCGTGGTACCGGTAGGCTTCAGGTACCGGTAGGCCAAGCTACCGGTAGGCCGCAACTACCGGTAGAATTCAGCTACCGGTAGACCAAGCTACCGGTAGACATAACCACTGGTAGCTACAGCTACCGGTAGCCCGAGCTACTGGTAGACAGAGCTACCAGTACGCTACGGCTATTGGTAGACCGAGCTACCGGTAGGCCTGCTACCGGTAGGCTTAGGCTACCGGTAGGCCTACACCACCGTGATTCCCAGACCAGAAAACCCAACACGAGATTTTCACATTGTAATGGACCCAAAAACCTGGGCCATTACATATAATATGGATAATAATAAAACCCAAGTAATATCTTGGAAAAAAAATTTCTATTAGCCACCTAAGAGAATTGAGGGATGAGACACTATAGAAATTTTAGGAAAGGAAATGGCATGTTAATTAAATAAGTAATGTATGGTAATAAATTTCATGGTTATTAAATGGAAATAAATAGTCCATTTGAAAAAATATATGAAATAAAGACTCCAACTAATGAAAAAACCACACTCCCATGATTCAAATTCATGGTGTACTACTCCCACCATTGCATGAATCAAATGGTTAATGAGGATGATCAAGGATAACTACATATTAATCCAAAATAAAAAGAGAAATCTTATAATCTCCCAAATAATTATTTGGGACAAAATAATGGTATATTGAAATATACACATATCCTTCACTCTATTAAAAATGATGTCTTGTTTGATTCTTCCTCAAATAACACTACAATATTTAAGGAATTTTTTATGTTTATCACATTATGAATAAAAATTATATTTCTATATTTTTTTATTTTATTTAATATAATACGAGACAAGAATAACCTTTCATAAACTAACCACAAAATATATTTCATTAATTTTAATCTCTTTTATAGCTTATATAACATGAAACATTGAGTCTAAATAAAATGTAATATAGTATATGATTATAAAATATCTATTAAATTGGATGGTATGAATAACTCTGACTAAATAATTAAAATTACAGTGATACATATATATATATATATATATTATACAAAAATAAGAATAACTTATACAAAAAATAATTTTTTTTTTCTGATAATCAATATTTTTCTAAAAGTTTATTCATTCACTATTTATTCACCTAAGAAAAATTATCTTTATTTACCAATTTTAGGAATTTTATAGGATAATATGATATTTATTTTTTGAAATAATAATATCACAATTATCTTAGTGTTATTTGTTTCCTATTTATAAAATGTTCCCTTTTTTGGTTAATTTTGATTACAGTATTTTAAATGAAAACTGAACTTTCAAAATTATTTATATTGATAAATTTTATTTTGAATTATTTTATAATTTAAATTAGTTC
The DNA here is from genome assembly GCA_963277665.1 of Viscum album. NCBI lineage: Eukaryota > Viridiplantae > Streptophyta > Magnoliopsida > Santalales > Viscaceae > Viscum > Viscum album. Next base: position 1,094,513,978 of record OY728147.1, read on the forward strand.
AATTATATTTATATTAATATTGTTTATTTAATTTTAATCTCTTTTATATTCATTTATTTCTATATATACTTTTTAAAAATTTGAACATTTTCCCTTTTAAAACCATCATTCTAACTGCTTCTATGATATTAATTTTGAATAAATTTGTTATATTAATTATGAGAATGGAATTATTAGAAATAGTTGAAATATTTTTAATAATTATTATTTAAATTCTCTAAAAGATTGTACATACACAAATTTGACACATAAATTAAAAATAATTTTTACTATTTTTAGAGTGTTTATTTGATAAAATGAACTTCATGTTTGAAATAATAATATCATCATTATATTAAAGTTTTTTTATTTATTTTTCAAACATGTATAATTTTTATCAGTTAATTTTAAAATATTATTATTTAATAAACAAATGATATAACATTTAAATATACATCTTTTTGTTATCTAGTTTATCTACAGCTATCCCCATTTTAAAAAAATGGGTTATGAAATAATCCTTTGTGTGTACAGCGAACGACCGCCTCAAGAACCAATGACGATCATTTTCTCCATTACCACATTGAATGATTGGGTATGATGTTTGATATTATGTATATATATATTTTTCATTTATAAAATAATTTTACCTTTGGAGTACTGCGGAATCCATCATTCCTTAGAGATTCCATTCTTTTTTCACCAATGCAATACATGGAAGTTAATAAGGGTGATGTTTTGGAATATATGTGATATAAATTGAATAATTTTCATATTAATTAAAAATATATCATTCATAAAATATAATATTACATTTTCCTTCATTCCTTCTCATTCTTATAAAGATGATAACTTAGTTCATGTGCATGTGGACTACGACCATAAAAAAACGAGGCGACTATATTTTAATCACCACACCATATATATTATATATATTTATATATTAGTATATTAAATGAAAAAATATGGTATTATGAAATTATTATAATTTTTATAACCTAAAATATTATATAATCCTCTTTATTATGATTGTTGAAAAAAGGAAATGGCACTCATGTGAACGTATGCCCTATTATTTCCATTATTATTACACATATCATTCCTAAAAATAGTCAATCATTATTGTCATTAAAATAATAATTGATATATGAATGATATAATTATTTCATGATTATTTTTAATATGATAAAACAACCTAATATTCAAAATAATGGGATATTTCATGATAGAATAGACATAGTAAAACATGTAAACAAGAATGTGATCTTCATTGACGCATATAGTCATGTTATTTTCATAATTTATATGATATCATCTATATAATAACCCATTTCCATGTATTAAAATAATTTTTAATTAATTGTTGGTGTTTTATATTTAAATTCACTTTATTTAATCCAAGTGGATTTGAATTGAAATTTACCAAGTGTAAATGAATTTCATTACTAAATTTCAGTTCGTTGGGTTATATTACATATTCTCAATCTTTGAAATTATATGATTATGAGTTAATTGAATTATGATAATATTATAATGTATTTACAAATTTTTATATTGATTTATATTTGATATTGATAATGAATTCCTTGATTAATCCTCACTTCAATTTTATAATCATTATAAGGGTTTATATAACAATATTATTCTAATAAAGATTAATAATTCTGGAATTTCAGTTAAAATAAATTATTTTACCATTTCAAAAAAAATATATTTTATTTTATTACCCTCTAGATATTGATAATATTTACAAGTGCCGTTTTTTTATCTCTTTGGCACTTGATTAGATTGAGAATTTATTTTTCACAATATCCATCATCATTTCACTCTTTAGTCATATTTTTTTTTTGTTTTAAAACATGTTTTATAAAAAAATGAAATTATTTTTAATATTTCTAAATTGATTTGTAAAATAGTTTATTATCCATATTACTTTTTTAAAAAAAATAGAAATTTCATTTTAAAAATCAGTGGATAATATATTTTACTGAAAATTTGAAAGGAATCCTTGTTTTAATGTTCAATGAATGAAAATAATATTCAACTATTTTGAGGAATCGATGGATTAAATATCGTTTTAAATATCTAAATTCTTATTTTAAAAGAAATAATTTTTCATAATTTTATTGGTATTTTCGTTTTAAATGGAGGTTCAAAATGAAAAAGGATATTTTACTCAATATTTTTAAAAATATTTTATATTATTTTTTATCATTATGGACAATTTTCCTATAATTCCCACTCGGATCGATGTATGTTGTAAATATATCAGAATATTCATGTCTGTAGATGGATTATATTAATTTTGAGTAGGGTTGGTATTCACTGTCAATTTAATGAAATATGTTTTTATTGCACAAAAAGAATTTAAAATTAGGAACATTTTGATTAAATATTACATGAGACACAAAACATCGATCTCAAATGACCCATAAAATATATTTACTGAAATTTAATATCTTCGATATCATTAAGAACACACAATCATGGGTCTAAATGAAATGTTACATTATATGGTAACCATTAATTTTTTTTTGTTATTAACAGTACTAAATAAATTATAAAAATTATTGTCATCTAAAAATTAGGAATAAAATAACAATCAATTAAAATAAAAAGAAATATCATCTAAAGAACTATTTTTATTGTAAATGACGGTTTAGTTTCACACTGCATATTTAATTTTAATTTATTATTATTTAAATATTATATAAAATAAATATGTTGAATTGAAATTAATTTATTAAATCAGAATTCCGAAATTATATTTGTGTGAATTAATGGGATTTTTCAAATAATGATTCATTTTTTATTGAATAGTGAAAAATAATGAATTTTAATTTTAAAGTGACCGTATTGTTTAAATTATATATAAATAAAAACAATATTTTAAATTGTTTATAAATAATTTATTTTAATTATATATAAATTAATAAAATATATTACATTGGAGTTGTTTTTGTATTTAATATTGATATAGAAACCATTCATAATTTTTAGAATTATCACTTTGAAAGCATACTTTCTCATAAAATCTGTGGGATTAATTTTAAACTAAAAATTTCTAGTTTATTGAATGGAATTTTTTATATTAGATTCCATATATAAAATCAATTTATTAAAAATTATATAATAAATACAAATTAATATTTTTTCTTAATGAATATTAAGAAAAAATTATTTAACACAGTTCAGGGAAAATATATTCTATACCGGATAATCAAAAATGATAATGGTTAAAATGACCAAATTAAAAGATTAAAATCTATTTTTTAGAAGTATTTTGACCATATAATGTATAATATTCAATTATTATACATTTTGACCGTTTTAAAGTGAAAAATATGGGAAAAACTCTCTCATTCGATAACATACAAGTGTGCCACTCACTTCATATGTTAAAGGCCTCTCACTCACCGCTCTTGTTGACACCATTTTAACTTTTTGTATCAGAACATTCCATCCCAAATAACAAACCAAACTCTGACCTATCATTACATATGCCTTAGTTTTGGCATAATCGAAACCTTAGGATGGATTTGGTGAAATCTTAAAGAAGATTCTTGATGAAGACGTAACATTCAATAATGACCCTTTTTATATTACTTTACCCATCCAATACTTCACTAATTATTAATAAATTACGATATAATTATCCCAATATAATACATATTAGACAATATCATTATTTTAAGTTAATTACAAAAATCTATCTCAACAACGATCAAATGGGTTAGGAAATAGTTATTCATGTTTATGTCAGACAAACAGCACGTGATGTGAAGCCATTCATATTTTTATTAACAAATCCCCGTGTTGGGTATGATGATGTATATATAGTATATATATGATATCTATAAAATAATTATTCTACTTTAGTTACTAAAATATGATAACATCGCTCATGTACATTTGAGAGACATCCATTACAACGGGATGTGACTCCCTATCCCTAACCACACCACAAAAATGGTATCTAAAAGAATATTTGAAGAATTAATATAATTTATTCATATTATGATAATTTTTTATGATAAATATCCCATACCTTGTTCCAAAATAAACATTGAAAAATGTAAATTATGCACATTTGTATGAATGGAATATCGTATTCATTATTGTAAAGTATATAAATTCTCTAAACTATCATTCTTGATTGGTATTAAAACATATAATTGATGTTTAAATTTCATAATAACATCCTGATTATTATTTTAGATATGTTGAAACTATATAATATTCACATTATATGAAACCTTCTTTTCAAAGGATGAATCATAAAAGAATTCAATTAACTCTTGAAATAGTGATAATATTGATATATTATTACCAAACAACTGAAAATATGTTATAAAAGAATAATATTTTATTTTATAACCTTATTATGGTATTGAAATTAGTTAATAACGTGTTTAAACCCAAAATACAAGTGTTTTTGTCACATTAAACCAAAATAATGTGTGATGTAACGTATCTTATCTCAATTTCCATTCATTAAGGAATATTGTAATTTAAAGCATGAAGATTCAATTTTATGTTCTATATATTACCCCATTGACATGACAAACAATGATCAAATATTACATTATGGTATTTTATGATTCAATTTGAATATTTTTTTCAATGGTGATTTGACTTTAAAATTACAATTATGTAAAAGTTATGGTACAGTCTCACTTTATTTTGTGAATTTTAATATTATCTTGAAATAATCACCTTATTTTGATCATTTTTAAATGTCAATTAAATTTATCATAAAAATTAATTTTCTATTAGTACGTATATTATTATATTCTAAACTATATATAATTTATTCATTTATTGTCTCCTTTAAATGTGATTTTAAAACTAGGTGAAATATTGATAAATTTGTATCATTTTGTCAATAGAAATATTTGATTATAAGTCACATTTTCCATGAAATAAATTTATTATTCAATATATGATGACTAAATTGGACTTGTATATATGGCAGGGGGGCAATTGTAGATATCACTTGGATGCATCAATAGGTATAATTGGACAAACTAGTTGAAAAAATGTGATGGGTTTCTGCCCAGTAGTTTAAAACAGTCACAAGGAAAGATCTTTAGAGTATAGGTATCATGTAAATGAGACATGTTGACCAATAATTAACCAATTCCATCATTTAGAGTTTATTTGTTATTATCCAAATTATTTTCTCTATGATAATATCTATAGGAAAATTTACTTCTTAGATATTGATTAAATGAAATGTTTTCTCATTTATTTAATATTCGATTTTGAATATTATTTTCTTATCATGGTAGAAAATAAATTTTAATATAATGTGCATTCATTTATTTACCACGAAATGTAGGTTATACTTATTAATTCATTATTGTTTCCTTTGTAAATAACCCTGAATAATAAATTATGATCACCATTACATTCATTCATTTCCCCATGGTAAGATAAAGACTTCTTGTACTTTGTTCAACAATGAAAAATATTTCCAATTTATAGGATTTGAATATTATATCCGAATATAAAATGGGAATCATATATGTATCTGATTTTCAAAAAAATACTAAATTCGTTTATCTATGATGACTTGACCCCTTGTATCTATGCTCATATTATAAACTAAGATACCATATTTGGGTTACAAGGGTCTGTGTCGTTACAGTTTTCGTCAAATTAGGTTTAGTAGAAACGTTGGGAACTAGTTAATGGGAAAAATATATTTGGTAACATAACCCAATAATAAATATTTATGATAGGTATATAATAAAATCCTTTTGGTTTGGTATGAAAGTGATTATGAGATTTTTCTTATATATATAACCTTATCTGGATACAAGTGGATATAGTTTGGAACATAGGTACTATGGGTAACAAATAAAAAAAGGGTTAAATTGGAATTTCATAAACATCAAATCATTCATGAAAAATGGTACAAAATATGCACCATGTTTCATAATCGCAAGATATGTTTATAGTGTAATTCAAATTTAATTTACAACCCATTATGAGGAATATAGTAATAAATATACCCTAAAAAACCCTTGTTTATAATAAGGATAATAACAAGTGGTAAATTTTAAATTTACAATAATGGATACATCATATTTTGAAATATAAATTATGATTTATAATTCATAATTTAATTAGATAGTCTATTATATTCCATTCTATAGAAATGTATCCTATAATTGAAAAGGTAATCAATTATTGTGGTCTATTTAATTATTTCCCTTTTGAGGAAGAAATTAAATGGAATTTGATAGGATAACATTATAGTTATACTTGGAAAGCTTAATCAGGTTATAAAAAATATTCTTTCCTAGTAGGGAAAACCTATTCCCCAAAATGATTCCCCTATGTTGGATCACATCATAAATTTGCATCCTCCATCAATCAATGGGATGAAAAATACTTTTTTAGATATTAAATGGATAACTTCCATTGTGAAGAAATTTCACTTACTGGGAAGTACTTAAATGGTGAATGTTTTCAGGGAAGATCATTTCCTCTTAGGTGATTCATATTAATGAATGTCTTTGAATAAAAAAACATGGTTGAAGAATAAATATCAATCATAAAATAGATGTATTTTTAGGAACTATTGATGGAGAGGTATTTTCAATTTGAGTAAAAAGCAGGTATGGAGTAAAAATTCTTTAATATAAGACAAAAGGAATTTAGATATTTTTCTAAGTATAAATCCAATTTAATAAGTATATCATGAAATAGTATGAACTATGAATGAAATATAAAGAGAATTATTGACCATTTAATTTATGTGATTAATTAATATCTTCAATGGTATATATTCTCTCAAAATTGTTCATTATATGAGGATATTGTATCATGTGCAATCAAAATAAGAAAATAATTCTCCCAGTATTATGGATTATAAGGGAATCGTTAAAAAAAGAGGTCAATATTGGAAATAATAGGAAATTAGAATAAGATAATGAAATATTACGTACTTATAATAATTATTGATGGAAACAATTTCATACTTTCTTAATGGGTAAGGGAGTTTTTGAAAATTCTATATATAAACTAAATAATGATCATGAATAATTTTGAATTAAATAACCATCCAATATTCAATTATATGACATTACGAACATGTGTCACTATACAAATGAATTCCCAATGTATTAATGGAATATACCTCAGAAGAAATCAGTATTTGTTATCATTTATTATGTTCTTAAAATTTAATTATTTATTGAATATATCAAATAATAAAAAAATGTTAATTAATATTTAATAAATAATGTTTTTAATATCTTTTTATAGTAACTCAGACCAATTCCATGTTTTACGAGATTACATGATGAAGATATTCTCATGGTTGGTATGTCAAAATCAAGACACATTTTATGATATATAGGGGGTATGTTTATGTTCATTTTGAAAAGATTGGTGACATTATTAATAAATTTTTATTTTTAGTAATTTTTTAAAGGAAACCATTTATATATTAGTTTACAACGAACCAATGATGATGAATTACAGATTTATAAATTATTTCATTATATAAGGATTTATCAATATTGGATTACCATTGCTAAAGTTTTTTTAAATACATAAAGAATAAATGAATTATCATTTTATTATGGATTTTATTTAGTGATTCAAATATGAATAAAAATCAACACATAGTGTATTAGATGATTTGAAAATTGATCAATGTATATCTAAATTATGCAATTATTATAATAAGATAATATGATGTCTTTTTAGTACGTTTTCATATGTTCTGAGTCTAGATGGGAAATGAATTCCCGAACACTAGGGAAAAGATTTAATCCTAAAATTCAGTCTTATTACTATCTCTTTCGGTGATATCATTTATTTTTTCCATGACTCAATATATTATGTAATTTTTTCATTAACCTTTCCTAGATCACCCACTTTTTATGATCAATTTTCTCTATCACACTCTTCATGTATTTGGTCATTTTTATTCTCTTCTATGAATATGCTATAAATTCCAACCTATGTTATCCTACATAGAAATAAAGATAATTTTATTTCATAAGACCTAATTACATTAATTTATCTCTTTTTAAGTGGTTGTTTTGTTAACCATTATTATGATGTGGGATGTTAATAAATGTATTTCCAAATATCAATCACTTGATTATTGATATTAATATTAAACATTGGTAATATTATTTATTAAATGCAGGGATAATGTAACACCCAAATATTTTAAATTAAGATCATTTTTTTCTATATAGAATTTAAATGCAACACCATGTTTAAAATTCTCATGATATATTTTTAAATAAATTTAATCTCCTTGATAGGATGCGGAGTGATCAATAAAAATTATAAATATATGATATCATTAAAACCTAAAATATAAATTATTGGGAATCAATTTTACTATCTATATTATGAAAATTATAGTTACCAGTTTATTAAGAATAAACTAATAGTCCTTAAAATGAAAAATTAATTTTTTCTACAAAATTAGATATTTCTAAATGATGGGGTTTACTCTCGTTTTCCACATAATTTAAAATATTTTTCAACATGGATAGTAATTTTATTTTATAAACTGAGCTCCAATTTATAAATTTTAAAAATAAATATTAAATTAGGTATAATATTTTGTAATTTTTTTGAAATGTTTTATTTTTTGATGAACATTGAAACCTGGAGAATTTTAATTAAAAACTACCCATTAATTTGAATTATTTATAATGTTAAATTATATATTAAATTTGTTTTAAATTAATATTAGTCTAATTATATACAAATTTATCAAATTTATTTAATTTTAAATAATATAGTTTTGATGTTTTTTTAAATCAATGAAATATTATGAACATTTTCTCTTTGAAAATCCTTTATCTCGTCACATCTAGGGGATTATTTTTAAGTAAAAATTCATAATATTATGAATTTAAATTATTAAACAAATTGAATTTTTTAATAATAATAATATATATTCTCTTTTATGGTTAATTTATTTTTTCCATAATAAATAAGTAATAGAAAAAATTCTTTTCTACGGTGTAGAAAATATAGATTTATCATTGGGTTAAAATTAAAAGACTAGGGGTATATTAAAATAAAAAAATTTATAAAAAATTTATGTTCATACTTATACCTTATGTTGTATAAGGATATAAAATACATAAAATTGGACCATTTAATCATGTAAACAACGTGTGCTATCCTTTTTCCAATGAAAAATTAAAATTGTTATACTATGCTCTCTTTTAAATGTCCACCCATTATCCTCTATTATTCACCCAATAACACCCATTTGTTTTAATACACTACTACTTAAAATAACTTCCAAAACTCTATCCCCACATCCTTGAAGCCTTATTTTTTATATAAATCCATATTATAAAGGATTTTGGTACTAACCTAAAGATATTACCTAAAGAGGATGTGTCATTCTTCAAATACTGTTGTCATTTTATTTTTCCTTCAAATCATTAAATTATAATAAAAAAATGTTGATATTAAATAATAAGTATATTAAATATACATATGTTATTTATTTGAAGTGAATCACCTATGAAAATCCCCACATCCATAAAATGGGTAATGAAATCATCATTCTTGTGTATGACTGACAACCCCCTCACAGACTGATGTCATTCGTTTTTTCATAACTGCAAAACATATTGGGTATGATGATGGATAAATATTATATATATGATAATTATATAATAATTATATATCGAGAGTCATTATATCAAATATATATTTTTTACATTCCATTCTATATGGTATATGATATCATTACTCGTCTGTACAATGGATTAACACCTCACGAAGTGATGAGACTCATCATTTAAGAAAAATTACATAGAAGGTAAAAATGATAATGTTTGTTATTAAATGTGATAATGATTTAGTTATTATTATTTTAGGGACATATTTATCATTATTAATGGATAATACACCTTTTTATTTTTTTTACTCACTGAAATATTATATTGTCTCTTGTGTACGTGTGGATTACAACATTCACGAAGCCATTGTACTCCATTTTCATCACCCCACCAAATAAATGATATATATGATCATATTAAAATAATTTATAAAATATTATTTATATTATTATCATTATATAATGATAAAATGTTACATAACTAATTACCATAAGGATCCTTGAAGAATAGAAACGTTCATCATGCATATATTATGTCTACCATTTATATGATCAATACATAATTCATTTGACTAAATCTTAATTCATGATAGGTCTTAAATGTATAACTAATGAATAAAAATGATAGTAGTTTCATTATTACTATTCATGATATTTTGGAACTATATAATATGTATAATAACTTAAACATTCATGACAATTAATGATTGAGAAACTAATGCCATTAAAACCCGATAAAAGAAAAATAATGATATATTATTAAAGAATAGGTGAAAATATGGTATAAACGAAATATGAATTAGGTTTTAAATATAAATATGGTTCTAGAATAATGTAATGAAATTTTTATCACCATTGTTAATGATTTTAAATCATATTCAACGAAAAATTAACATAAGACAAGGGACTTCATTTGAATTTTTATTCATTGAGGTATTTTGTAATGTTAAACAACCTATTTCTTTTATATAGAGCATATAGTTCCCTATTTAAAAGTAATTAAATGAATCGTTCACTATTCATGGTATTTTATGTTTCAATATAAATTATTTCATCCTATGTGATTTGAATTTAAAATTTTCATGTGGTAGAATTTGTTGTATAATCACACATTCTCTTGTGGCTGGTAATCTTCTATTGAAAAAATAAAATTCTTATCATCATTTTTCATTATTCATTTAATGTATTTAAAATTACCATATTCATTAATTATGGATATGACTATTTTAAAATCATTCTTCCATTTCTAATTTGTTTACATTTGATTTTATTTGATTACATGGGAAAATATTGATAAATATTTATATTCTACAAGGTATAGATATATAATGATAAGGCATATCATTCATGAAATAATTTGATTAATAGGTATATAGAGAATGTTCTTTAAAATATGACATAGTTGGATCCTTTTTATAAATATATCCTTGATGCATTAACATGACTCATGAGATAAACCAGTTGGCTGAATTGGAAGAGTTTATTACCAGTATTTTCAATCTATATTAAGGAATGATCAAGATGGTATAGGTATCATATACCTGAGACATTACATCCAAAAATATATCATTTTCATGTTTTAAACATAAATTATTATTATATATATCATATTTTTTATATGATAAAATCTCAAAATTTATTACATTCTCCCTTATTGAATGAATCATTTTTTCAGATATTTATTTTTCCGTATTTATTATTTCGTATCATTTCATGTTACTCAAAATATTTAAATTGCATATGTGTATATTTATTTAAAATTTTAGGTATTTAGTTCTTACTAATTCATTATATATTTCATTTTACATAACCCTTAATATGAATTCTTGATCACATTTATTTTGTTTCATGTCCCTGGGATAAGAAGATCAATTCTTGGAATGAGTTGAAGAATACCAATTGTTTTCTCAATTATGTAATTGGTAATATATATCCCCATGAAATATTTGTATCAAATATTTTTTTTCATAAATTAAAACTTTTTCCTTAAGGATATGACATGTTTTATCATTGCCAATGCGATGAAGTAAGACACCAACTATATGTTATTTTTGTTCGTTTCGTTATATTTTGGTAGTCTTTAACATTCCCAAAAAATATTCACATTAATGTGATCAGTGGAAATTAAATTTCCAAAAAATATCTATATTTTTTATCATAGATATGATTATTACATAATTTATATATCATTTTTACATGTGATGTTCTACATTAAATGTTATTTTTTAAACTGGGGGCATTTTGATAAATCCATATTTTTTAAGAAATTCATATATCTATAGATATGAAATAACTTTCTTAAATTAATTAAATTATTCGATATATGAAGAATTATTTAGTCCTACAGTAATTGTTGGTATATAAATTATATATCCTCGGGACACATTGGTATTGTCATGAGGAAAATAAGTGAGGTACAATTAAACATGTTTGTAATTTCAGTTTTGAACAATATTGTGAATCGTATTGAAGGTATAGTTATCATGATTCTTAATATCATAGAATCCAATTTCTATGAATTTCAGTCCTTATGAATTTTTTTATTATTACCCTTGAAATATTTTGTGATAATATTATCACTTGATGAATTACATTCATAGTTCAATGATAAAATGGAATTTATTTTAAATCTGTTATCTAGAAATATTAAAAATACCTTATCGAGTTAATTAAATGGTTCTGTGTTTAATATTTTTCCATGGTGATTATATGTTATCCAGTTATGATAGTCAAGTTATTTAAATGGAAAATTTTACCTATATACATTCCCATGATGAATATGATACTTAATTTTTATAGTATATTATGCACATTATCCTTAACACTAATTTGAGATCAATCATATTATGTTTCCTTTACCATGAATCCATGAAGTGTTATATGATTGATATGAAAGGATATTATAAATTTAATAATTTTATTCTAAAAAATATGTTGAGTTTTTTTATTCATTTGTAACATTATCCTCATGTATTTATCTTGTTTACCAAAACAAATAAACTATTTCTTATTTTTGGATATGATTACTCATAACCTATTGATATGTAATAAAGTAGACAAAAGTTATAAGCTATTGGGGTCAGAATTTCTATAGTGGGTATTAGAGAAACATTATAGTAATCGTTGAGAACAATATTTATAAATCATTGATTAGAGATCATAACCCTATTATTGGAATTGAGTATTAGTATAGGAGAATATAATATGGTTTTTGTTTGGAAGATATATTTTATTTATTTTCATGGAATCATCCTTATCTAAAAAATGAATGTAGACGTGGTAGCGAAACATAGGTTCCTAGGGAAACTTACCTGGAAAAGGATACATTTGGATTGACCCGATGATCACATGGTGGATGAAAAAGGTCCTAACTACGCACCAGGTTTGACATTATATGAGGATATTAATTGAATAATAGATATTATATTTTCAAAATAGAATGTATAAATGAAAAGATTATAAAAAAAATTCCCTAGGTTAAACATAAAGTTTCAAAAATTTAAAATAAGTTTTCTCAAAGGAATAAGAAAATGTTTTATGTCTGAAAAAAAGGCCATAAAAAATATTACTAAGGAATAATGAACATTTTTATGGATGGGAGAAATTTTCATATTATATATCCATTTAGATTTATTTTCCTTAAATTGGGGTTACAAGGTAATTATCTAAGACAATTAAAACGTTAAAGGAATAAAAAATAGACAATAGAAGGTCATACGTTGAAGTAAAACAGACGAAGTATTTATCTATTATGATTCAAGAATTAAATTATAGAGGTATTTTTCCCATGATATTTGTTTATATGAATCATGAAACTTATAGGGAGAATGGACATATATTTAATAACATAAGAGTTTTGGATACAATCAATGGTATGTGGGTGTAATAGTAATCATAACATCAATGTCTAAAACAATCCAATTTAGTTTCTATGTAATTGGAGTAATCCTTGGCTAAGGATATTTTTGGACAAATTTATGGTAGTAAAACTGATTGATTTAGTATATGTTTTAATGAAAAATTTATTTTAGGGATAATACTTTTAAAATTTAATGAATAATGTATAACTGTTTTTATGACCTTAATGGTTAATGTGAACATTAATTTAATTATAAAAATATTCAAATAAGATTATTAGATTGTGAAAAATAATAGGTTATATTAATTTTTTTTTGGAAAAAATCATATTTAATGGTTAATGTTTTTTCAATGATTTCAGTGATATTTTTTTGGGATCATTATTATAATTATATTAATATGCTTTTAGAAAATTAAAAACAGACATTCAAGTTGAAAATATGTCATTCCCCACAATTTCATGGGGTTTGAAACTAAAACTGATGGATGATAATTGATTAGAACCTAACAATGGCCATCATGATGTCCTGGTAAATATTCATTGTTTTTCGATAATAGATTTTAGGAATAATTTTTTTGATGAACTAGTCCAATTACTATAGTGGTTTAGGGAATAATATATTATATTGGATAAATTTTGTTAACCATATTTGTTTGGTAAAATAGTTAGGGACTCATGGAAAAGCATGTCACCATTTATTGGATCTAATGATCTATTAAAGGTGAATGTTGATTCTTCTGAAATAATGAAATCATTTTTGGATACTCATTTGATGTATTAAGCAATTTATCTTAAAATGATAATGTCACAACCAAAGGATTAAATTATTCTTATGAAATTAAAACTTATCAATAATTATATTTATTTAAATTAATTGACAATAAAACAATTAATGAATATTAAAGAAATTATCTGGAAAAAACTTCATCCTATTACATTCATATTTGAGGAATCATATGTCATAAAAAAAATAGAATTCTTTTTTTAGATCCTTAAGATTACCATGATCATTAACTTTCATATGATAAATGTCCACTATCATTTGGTAAAATTATTTATGTGTGTATTCCAAGTAATAAAATTTACACCCCACCAATGTTTATCAACATAAAAACAAATTCATGTGTTAATCCCTACTATGATTTCAAATAACTATATCTCTTATGGATATGCCATTTTATTAACCCTTTGAAGAGGTGTGATTTTCTACAATGGTATTTACAAATGAGAAACCATTTATTATAGAGATAATTTATTAATTTTGATGAAACATTTGGTTTCATTTTGAGAATATTTAACACCATGCTATTATAAAAGAGTAATTTTTTATTATAATGAGCAAAAGACACACTACATTGAGTATACAAAACCAACAAAATATATTTCCTGAATCTCAATCGCTTTGATAGCTGGAAGAACTCATAACCAAAATTTGAAATGAATACTGTTATAGTATACCGTTATAAACATGTTGTTAATTTATTAGGTATGAATAATACTAACTAAATCATGAATATTCTGGTATTATATTGATTTAAAATAAAATAACTGTTATTTTAAATAAATATAATTGTTTTTAGATTAATATTATTTTTCTAAAAGATAGTTTAAGCCCTATTTACAAACAAAATATAAAATTAATTTGTAAATATTTTATATAATTTATTTGATAAAATTGAAATAATTGTTTAAATGTTAATATAAAAATTATATTTGGCTGTAATTTTTATAGTTTCTTGAAATGATTCAATTTTCAATGAATGGAGAAAAATACAGAATTTCAATGAAAACCTATATTTCCAATAACATTATATGTAATGTTAAAAATATATTTACTTGGTTTCAAAGTATAAATTGTTAAATTAGATATCTATTATTAAAATATAGGTCATTCTAAACATTTTCATATTGGTTTTTGATATAATAACATTGTTGACTTTTGAATATTTTCTCATTGAAATCATTATTTATGTTTTCATTTGTAGGTTTAATTTTAAATTTAAAAATTCCAACTATTCTAAGGGGATTTTTAAAAATGGATTCCATATTTGGGATCAGAATAATTTATATTATAATAAAAATTAAATATTATTATTGAACAAAATGAATTTTGAAAAGGGTAACAATTATTTACCATTGTTATTGTAAAAAGGGTTTTATGGGGGTTAATCTATGAAGATAATGGTAAAAATGACATAAAGTTTTATAAAATAAATATAATAGAAATATTTCAAGCATATAATATATATGACTCTTAAAAACTCTTTTAGGACCACTGTGGATTGTGAAGAACATGCATACAACTTTATATTTTTGAAAATTTACAGATGTGGCACACACATCAATAATAAATGGTTACCCACTCTTTTATATTCTAAAAATCTTAAAACCTTTTTAGTTGATAAAATAACTATCAAAATAAGAAATAAATATCTAAATCCTCATCCATGGTACCTTATTTTGGGCCTAAATCTAGCCTATGAAGGAATTTCTTGCAAACATATGGAGATTTCCAAAAGAAGAGGTAACAATCTTCAACGAGAATTTTGGTTTTCATTCTTTCACCATATACAGAAATGATAATTAAACCATGATGATATAATAAAATAAATACCATTAATATAATGGTATTCTATTATGTTATGTTCATGTTCTACAACCATCACCACATCCATGCAATGGGTTATGAAATCATTACTCATGTGTACAGTGGAATATCACCTAGAAAACCCACGCCATTCATTTTTCCAATTCCACCTGTAACAGTTATGTATAATGATGCCTGAAAAGTATATATTTTATATTTATAACATAATTATAATTTTATATAAATTTTATTGTATATAACTTTTTAATTTACATTATATATGTTATCTGATAACACCACTCTTGTGTACGCCGTATTACCACCTCGGTAAATGATGTGATTCTTTTTTCACTAAGGCTTTACATGAAAGGTAATTAGGAAAAGAGTAAATTAATTTATGAGATATAAATTAAATAATTACGATATTAATTAAATATTTATCAATTTCATAGTATAATACACCATTTTATATATTACAATTTCCTACCCTTAAAGATGATAACATCATTCTAGAACGTGTTGACTCCCACCTTCCAGAAGCATTGTGGCTCTATATTGAAAATCACACTATATATATGATATATATAAGTATATTTAAATAATTAATATATTAATTATGAAATTATTATTATTCAAAAATGTTAAAATATCAATTATATCATTACCATATTAAACAATGAAAATGGAAACAATACTAATGCGTACATACAGCCTAACATATCGATGATCGTAACATAATATTTTTTATAAAAAACACTTTACGTGATTGTTTTAAAAATTATATTTGATATATAAATTTGGTAAATAAATTATTAGTCTTATTATTGAGATAATAAAATAATATAAGTTTCACAAAAATCGTATCTTTTATGTCAAAACACACATGATAAAATACGCCAATTAAAACATGAAATAATGAAAAGACTGAATGATTATTAACAAAGGGGTTATAAGCTGTTATAAAGGAAAATATATGATATTATAAATATTATATGATTTTTTATATTCTAATAACATGTTTGAAACCACTATTAAAAATTTTAAATAACTCTCCACAAAAAGGTAACGTGTGGTCTGGGACATCATCTCAATTTCTCTTCATTGAGCAATATTGTAATATTATGCACCTAATTTATCTTATATGTTGTATAAACTACCCATTTTGTATTTCACATAATAATTAATCAATAATTCATGATATTTATATTAATAATGGAATTTTTTCATCCAATGGGATTTGGCATGAAAATTGTAATGTTTTATTGAATTTCACAACTCAATTTTATTTTGTTGGGTTCAAATAAAACTTTGTTATATTGTATAATCTATGATTATGTGTGAGAATAATTTTTATTATATTACATTGTATTTAAAATATTAATAGGTTTATTTATATTTAATACACATAATATAATCACTGATTAATCCTCAAATCAACAATATGATCATTTTAAGGGTTTATTTCACAAAGTCATTATAATCAGAACTATTTATTCTCAAATTTCAAGTGTAGAAATTATTTTAAAATTTATTAATAATCTCATTTAATTATATTATATTATATTTATACCTGATATTTACAAGTAATATTACCATTTATTAAAATTCTGGTACATAAAATGATTCCGAAAATATTATTAGGAAAATATGAATTCATTTGCCTCTTCGATTGAAAATTCAGTTACATCCAAAACCTTATTTTCTAGTTTTTTTTTCAATATGATTTTTACATCTTCCAAATTAGTAATTAGCTATTTTTAGACAAATATTTAAATTTTTAAATAAATTGGGAAGAAATATTCTTCAGTTTAGAAACATTTCTCATATGGGCTTTACAGAAAATGTGAAAGGAATATTTATATTAATGATCTATACATGTAAAAAATTTATTACTATCATACCCAATAAATTTTTTAATATTATCATTTATTATTGAATATTTATTTTTTGATAATAAATTTTTCAAAATTTTATTTGAAAATTATGTTTTGTATATTTATTTCAAAAATTAAAAATAAATATTCCTCATGGATGTTTTGACGATCTGCTATGAATTTATTATTAATATTTTAAAAACCCCTTATTAATAATCCAATAATTATATTATATATTTATACAATAATTATTCACTTTATGGATTATTTATGAACATTTTTACTAATGAAGTCATTCAAAACCATTTTGTTTTTAAATTTTGTAGTCATTCACATTCCCTTGATATATTGAAATTTCTTTGAAAATTATACATTAAATTACCCCCAAATATCCATATTATTTCTAATGTGTCTTTTTCTTACATTAAAAAAATATCTTTCTTATATAATTTTTTATACCGTTTATTTTATTAGTTTATATAAAGAAATATTTAGACCTTTTTATTCAGTACTGGAAAAATATATTTAATGGTAGGGAACAATATACATTAATTAAATCAATTATTTGGTATAAAATGAATTATTTGTACTAGAAGTGGTTGGTGGTGAATTGAATTATATATCCTTATAATTGATCAGTATTCTCATGAGGATAATCATATATCTATCATCAAACTAGTTTCTCTCAGTGTTTTAATACATTTTGGTGAAAGGAATTGATGATATTGGTATCATGATGCATAATATCATGGTGTCAAATATTCAATCATTTCCATCCTTATAAATTCATTAATTATAACCCTTCTATTTTTTATTGATATTATATCTATATTTACTTCATTCTTAATTTATTGATTAATTATATTTGTTTTCAGTTATTTAAATGTTCATATTGATTAATCTATATCCAATTATTTAAATGGAATTTGTGTTCAGTAAATAACCTTTCCATATTGATTATTCTGTATGTGGGTTTGATAGTAATGTTTTTTAAATAGCATGGGTCTTTAGTTATGTAACATTATATGATTGTTGTGATAATTTATTCATGATAGATTCCTCTATATATAACCATTATTGGATTTTTTCTCACTATTATTTTTTACCTTTTTATTAATCTAGGATGTGTACTATGATTGATATGAAAGGATATATTATGGAAAATATTTCTAATATCAACTAAATATGGTGCAATTTGTGTATTAAAATGTCATATATTAATCATGCATGTATCTTGTTTAAAAACTCAACTATACTATCTAGTCTATTGTGTTGTGATACCTTGTACATTATTCTAATGAAATAAATCAAAGACAAGTTAGTTTCTACAAGGGATGGTGTTTCTACACATTACCACCTAAATTATTAGTTGTTTGATTTTTTATAAAAACATTTAATTTTAGTATAATTAAATTTTAATTCATTATATCTTCTTTGATAGAGGTTTTTAGGATGATATTCCAACAAATTACTTGAATATCCTACCAGTTGATTTTTTTTTGTAATTGTAAACATGAATTTAATTTATTTATATATAGACCAGATCAATTTACATGGAAGGCATGTCACATTTTATATTTTGAATGAACCATTTGTATTTATTGTTAAATGTATGAATATGATATTACAATGGGAATTAATTCTAAAATAGGTTTCAAACATGAAATACATTTGGCATATCATTACCATTTTTTATGGGAAAACTCACCATATAAGATATTAGAGTTGTATTTTGGGTTTTTATGACTTTCCCAAAATAGTCTCTAAATTTCCATTTGATTCATAAAAATGATTATTCAATATAACTCTTACATAGTGTTTTCCCAATTTTAATCACCCTATTACCAGATCTCTAGTGGATTTCTATGAATTGGATATGAAACTGTAGGATAATTATGATAAGGGATTCATACACCCAAGTGCATCAATATGGGTGAACATGTTCTTCCTATAATGATGAAAAAAAAATTCAATATTTTTTTCATTTATTATCAAGAACTCAAAAAGATCCCTATTATGAAAATGTTTACAATACAATATATTAATGATTTTCTGATCAATTACAAGGATGCCAATACATTTACAGAATTGTAAATCATTCTCGATAGCACCAAATGAGGGATATTAAATAGGATATACCCATAATAGATTTATATATGAGGTGTAGTAACTTTGAATTTATATTTATTCTATCATTAAATACAAATTTAACTACTACTATAAGAGATTAAATTAATATAGTCATTATATATTAACTATTTTGTATATAGTAGCCATTATATTGGATATTCTATTATATTAAAAGGAATGTTAGAGCATATATAATATTTTAGAATTATTGTGCTGACCCTAAGGAATGGGATGTTGTATGATAAGTACAATAACTATGAGTTTTTACTTAAAAATAATTCATTCTAGGGTCACCAAATACCATATAATTGTATATTATTAGTTTTATAGAAAAATTATGTTTTGAGTAATAATCTAGAGCAACCACAAAAACAGTTATATGTAGTTTTCATGGGTTGTCTAGATAGTAAAAGAAAACATTGAGACATTAATCATACAAATATAACACTATTTACAATTTTTCTAAGAAGTTTGTTATGATCTTATAGACATATTAATGTTGAAAAAATTTCATGCATCTAACAAAAAGATTTTTTATTGCACTATTTCTCGCTCTACTTTTAAGGGATACAATATTGTGACCTATAATGACACATTAATAAAGGGACTAGGATATTTCCTTATGCATAATAATATTTTGTTACTGTATGATCCTTTTGAATAAAAAATACTTGATAAAATTTTCGTAAATCATGATTTTATCAAGAATTTTTAATTTCTTAATTGTTGACCTTATGGAATAAAAAATATGGCAAATCGTGGGACATATATAAGGATCACAATATATTTAAGTGTATATTCACAAAGAAAGTGATGAAAATATAACAAGGAATATGGTTTGAGCTTCAATACTATTATGAATACTCAAAACATTTCCTCCTAGTGGAGATGAAGAAGGAGAATGATCCTTTGAGTTGAAAGGGAAATTATATTTTTTCAAGATATAACTTATACATATGAATTTATAGAAAATGGAAACTGAAATAATAATAAAATTTGATAGATCCTATATTTCTCAAATATAATTCAACAGTTCAGGCGTTTAATTATTAAATATTTTCATAAGAAGGATATTAAGTTATAATTTATTAATGTTCCTAAGTTCAACCATGATTAAAATGGAATATTAATTTTGTGGGCTAATCATTTGTCCCTATCAATTTTATAATTGAATATTGAAATTCGATGATTCTCGTAGTTCTTAATTCTCCATTTATCCCATATCTAAAATGTTTTATACTGATTTAGATGAAAAATTATAGTTTGAAATCAAGACAAGGGATAATGTACATTCTTTATCTTGATCCATAGTATGTCAATAATTTATTTATGAGACATGAATATCAATGGGGGTGATACAACCACTACATATAAAGGAATGGAATTAAAAAAACATTATAGTGGATTTCACCTTTTGAATCCCAAAAAACATCTAATGTTCATAATTATATTTGGGTCATAGTCAATCCTAATTCAAACTTAGTGAATTTTATTTCTGTTTGAGAATATTTATATATTTTGTAGATTTACCATTCAAACATTAAGGATGTTGTGAGATTAAATGTAATAAAAATATAAATCGTATCATATAATTATATGATGTTTTTCAATATGATTTTCAGATTTATTCCACATGATCTAAATATAATGTTGAGTTATTTCACTTCATATTATCTTCATAAAAAAAATTTACCTTAGAGGAACATTCTATCATTTTAGGATAATTCATAGAGTTTATAAACTATAGAAAATATAGTTTTGAACAAAATCTTCCTTTAGTTAGATTTTCATAGAAAATTAGCTTTCAATCATTACTTTAAAATTATATTTTTGAAAGATTATATTTAAGGTAGTAAATATTTAAATTGAGCTAGTATAATTTATATTAATTAATTATATTGGTAGATATTTTGGATATGTATATTTTGGAGAATGGTAAATCCACTTACCATCACTTTAAGATAGTTATGTGTCAAATTTTTTATTTTAAACTATTATAAAAACCTTTTTTTACGTCGCCCTTTTTCACGTCGGGTTTTTATAACCGACGTGAAAATATATGAAAATTTATTTTTCACATCGGTTATTATATAACCGATGTGAAAATACATTTTCGCTGTTTTTTTCACATCGGTTATATAAGAACCGACATGAAAAATCAATTTTATCTAATTTTTCACATCAGTTATAAAATAATTGATGTGTCAAATCAATGTAAATCACTTTTTCACATCGGTTATTTAATAACCGATGTGAAAATTCCATTTCCATGAAAATATATTAATTTTTTTTCTTATTTTTAACGTCGTTTATTAAATAACCGACGTGAAAAATTGGTTTTTATGACTTTTTCACGTCTGTTATTTAATAAGAGACGTTAAAAAGTCTTTCTCACGATGTTTATTTAATAACCGATGTGAAAAAAGTTTAAAAAAATGTAGTTAATTTCCCAATATTTAATTTGACAGCTCACGGAGCTCAAACGGAGTTACGGATTAAATGTTATGGCCTTTAGATGTTGGACTTCCTTAAGACATTGTTTAGAGATGATCAACTTCTAAAGGCCATTAATTTTACTCTGTAACTCTGTTTGAGCTCCGGGAGCTGTAAAATTAAATCTTCGGAAATGAACTACATTTTTGTAAACTTTTTTCACATCATTAGTTAAATAACTGACCACAAAATTAACCTTTAACGCTGGTTAATAAATAACCGACATGAAAAAGTCCTAAAATTTGATTTTTCACGTCTGTTTTACAATTACCAATGAGACAAAAGTTTACAAAAATGCAGTTAATTTTCCACGCTTTAATTTGATAGGTCACGAAGCTCAGACATAGATATGGATTAAATGTTATGGCCTTCAAAATTTGGAATTTCTTAAGAAATCCTTTAGAGATGATCAAACATGAAGGCCATAATTTTTAATATGTAACTCCGTTTGAGCTCCGTGAGATGTCAAATCAAATCTTGGGAAATGAAATATGTTTTTGTAAACTTTTTTCATGTCAGTTATTAAATAAACGATGTGAAAAATAACTTTAACGTTGGTTTTTAACAACTGACGTGAAAAAGGAATGAAAATCGATTTTTAACGTCATATTTATAATAACAGACGTGAAAAAGTGATGAAGATTGATTTTTCAAGTCAGTTTTATAATAACCGATGTGAAAAATAAGTGAAAATTTTAATATATTTTCATGTCGGAAATCATAAAACCAACCTAAAATATAATTTTAGTATCCCACAAATGCGAAATTTCAATTTTTTTACATCGCGATATCGAAATTTTGAATTGCCACCTATAATTTTTAATATCGTGTCTTCTCATAGCATCACAATTATATGTTTCCATTATACACATATCATAATTTAATGATCATTTATTTCTACCATTATCATTCCCCCAAATAGACGCTTATGATCTTTAACATGACTCAATTATTTCTTCTTTTCGCAATTTCGTCATGGTATGTTTAATCATATATCCATGATTTAGGCTTTTTATGATTTGTTTCCATAATTAATATACAATTTTATGATCATTTCATTCAACCAACATCGTTCCACGGAATCAACTTGTTTAATCGTCCACTTGGATCAACAATTTCTTATTTCCGCGACGTCATTATGGTTTTTGTAATTATTCTCCCATGATTTATATTTTCTATGCGTTATTTTCTTAATTGATATACCATTTAATGATTATTAATATATTATAATAATGTATGATTCTTTATATCATGGTAAAACTACAAATCCACTTACGGATTCAAAAATTCTTTCTAAGATGAAGCTACAGTTTCCTCATTCAATATTTCCTCGAAAAAATATCAAATTGCTAATGGTCATAACTTTGGATCTGTAACTCTGTTTGAGCTCTATGACATATCAAATGAAATAATACAAAATTTTATACAAGATAGTAAAAAAAATTAAGTCGGTTATTCAATAATCGATGTTAAAAGTAACTTTTAACATCAGTTATTCATTAACCGATTTAAAAAAATGGGGGTTTAACATCAGTTTTTGAAAAAACAGACGTAAAAAATGGCCTCTTAACACACTTTCTAGAATATATTTCATGTCGGTTTTTTAAAAACCGATGTTAAAAACCATAAAACCCCATTTTGTATGTCAGTTACTAAATAACCGATGTAAAAAATCATATTTTTAACGTCACTCGCAATAACGTCTCTCTCAATAACGTCGCCTAAAAACCGACATTAAAAAGAAAATAAAACGTTGTAAAAAAAGGTTTTTGTTCTAGTGTTATGACCACCATCAATGACACATAAAATTCAAAGTCACTTAATAAAAATTCATATAAATTCATATATATATTAAATTTTTTCTATATTGTAATTAAGGTCTGATTTATTTATTTTTATATTTTTTGGTTTAAAATACATGATTAAATCATAAAATTATCATATTATTTTGGACATTACAATGAATACATTTAATGTTCATGAAGTGGTCCATGTAAATCTCCTCAAGAACTACGCACATATTCAATCACATTTCATAAATATATAGGTCAAAGCATTAGATCATAATCTCTATTATGCAGAACAACCGATATGGATTCTTGATGATTTATAGGGTGTTCTTAAAAAAGACCACTCACTAGTTAAATGTTTTTTTGATAACCATATATTAATGGATACTATGTGGGAACTATAATGTGTTATGGGGAAAAATTATCTATAGTTATTTTTATCAGAACAATGAAGTTCATAGGGTTAAATAATATTAATGGCATAAAATTTAATAGAAATTGATTATATGATATATTTCCCATTATATATATTTAATTTCCATGGTATATTTCATTAAATACTGCATTGACTGTATGTAAACCATAATAAACAACTAAAATGTTATTTTTAAATGATAAAGGTCTCTAATATCCTTTAAATTGGAATACTTAAAAAGAACTAAAACTAATATCAAAAAGTATTTTTTTAACATGTGTAAAATAATTTATCTATAAATTAAAATAAAACCATTTTAATATAAAATTCGATTTTTTCTATAAAACAGGTTTTTGGTACATAATGCTTTTTTATGCTACTAAATTAAATTATTCATCCTTTTTGAATTATTTTAATTAAGTTTATAAATAATATATTTAATAAACATTTAAATCATTGATATAATTGATCTTAAAGATATTGAGATATAAAATAAGCATGTCTTATTCATAAAATATTTTCCCCCAAAAAAGGTTTTATTTCTATTTTCGATGTAATATTAAAATAAATTTATAGTACAGAAATAAATTTAATCTTTAAAAAATTATTATGTTTTTTTATTTAATAGGTTCAAATATGGTAAAAAAATTTCTGTTTATTATTGTTCATTATGGGTAATAATATGGGTGATATCTCTTAAGCTTGTAGTCGTAGAACATATTCATCTAGGTTAAAAAACAGGTATAAGGGTTTAATACATCTTTAAAACATATAATTGTACTATTTTGTGAGGCTATATATTTCATTTCATACATGAGTTTAAGATATGTTAACATTGTAAAATTAATCATTAATTATTAGATTTATATCTAATTAAGAAAAGGATAAATATATACTGTCACTCAATTTATTTTTCATAATTATATCATTTCAAATTGGAAAATTTATATGTTATTAATCAATTATATTATTTATTAGAATATATTTTATTAAATTATTTAATATTCAAAAAATATTGTAATATGATATTTTTTATAATTAAGATATTAATATTTTTTCCAAGGTAAATGTTTGTGAAGCATTTTATGATCAATAAAACTTTTGGAAACATAAATAATGAAAAATTATGTTCCATTGATTATGGATTAATGTGTTAATGTGTTGGTTAAAAATCGTGATGATTATTAAAATGAAATATAAACATATATAAATATTATTTTTCACGATCAATACCAGTAGGGGCCACACCACAACTCTCTAATCCTACCACCAATAGGCAAGGAGTTGGTGACTATCACAAAGTGGGGATATCACTAATATGGGAGGCATTCCCTACATACATGTACACACTCACACATCTCCATGCCCACAAATTATGAAAAGTGAAAACCACTTTTGAACAAGATGCATGCATACAACTAAACCAAACCAATAGAGTATGACAGAATGTAAATTACAGAAATTAAACTGGGCCAGATTACAAGCCCAGTAAAAAAGAGTCTGCAAACTACAATGTCCAACCTGCAAGCACAAAGATATTGGGATTACTTCTCATAGTTATAGTAAAAGTTGGGTTTGTAGGGAACTCAGAAATCACAGTCTGGTCCTGGTATGTCATATATTCCGTCAAAATCCCGCTCGTTTTCTCAAGACCTGACATGTGTAGGCAAAGCCCATACAGGGGTGAGTATTACAATACACTATAGAGGACCTTGAAAACCCAAAAAGTGGTACACAAAGTAATGGTGTAGTCTACTCAACATTGTATATGTCTAATGAACACATCGAATGAGATACATGATCTAGATATACTCAAATCCTAGACCTGTGATCTACAGAAAATTCACACAACTGCATAACTATGTTAGGGATTTAGATCAAAGGATCCATGAAGCACTTGTATGGGATAACACACTCCAAGATTCTGATGGTCCTGATAATGTATGTCGTTGATGTTCTGTTTGTCAGTAAAGGTCATGAGAGATAGATACACTCATTCTAAGAGAACACACTCCAATGTGGGAAAACATATGTATACACAGATGTGAATCATAGATGGGGTATTGGAAGACACCGCGACTCATCTGCATTCACCTACTTTTCAGAGGATCAACATCACGTGGGAATAGTCACGTCGATAATTGACACTACCTCAGGTTAATAATGGATAGAGGATCTCTCTCTGGGCCTCTCGGAGGGATACTTAACTCTATCTCAGAATGTCCTACTGAAGGCATCATACTCCTGTTGATGGAAACGATACCTAGCCTTTTGGAGAACGAGAAAATGGGGGGCACTAACCCACACAAAACATGTCCATGATACGGTGGAAAAAAGGTTCAAGCCAATGTTCTAGGATATTCATGGCCTATATAAGGGGGAACAATCCATGTATCGTGATTCTATGTAATTCCTGTGTGTAAAAGTTCGACTCAGAGCGAAAATGCTGTGTATAAAGGTAAGTACATGGCCTGTAAATCAGACCGCATGTCGTGTCTGAGTAACCGGGGTTCCCTCTGTGTATGTGATTGTGTTCCAGCACACTGCTTCAACCCGTGTATCATCCCATGTAACAGATACATGGGGTGACCGATGTAACTAGCCTAGTTTTTTTGTGTAGTGGATTACATGGCTGTATACTCCATCCCATGTCCGTGTATCACCTAGGATAAACGCGGAGTCCCTCCTAAGGACCCAAATGTCATGTTCTTTCGATATCACACCATTTAATCACCTCGACCAATGAAAAACCCTATCTGCAATATATCAAGACCCACACGACATCTTCTTTGAGATACATGCCATGGGTTCTGGAAATTTCTCTGATCACAGGTTCTTCACTGGTGCGCCACCAGTGACCCCCATTCATCAATTCGGCCACCTGATCATTATAAAACTCCATGATTGAGGTCACCATGACACTGTAAGGAAATTTATAAGGGTTTCGAGCCTATGATCTGCCTATAAAACACATACATATTTACACACACGTAGAATGCTCAAAGAATGAAAACTCCCAAACCATGTCTATTTTTCCTCCGAAATCTCCATCTCACCACTATTGGGGCATCATGATGACAGATCTTCGTTTTGGATTCATTGTTCTATGATACAGGCACACAGTTATTCCTCATTAATATTCCCACAGTGAACTCAATGTTCGTGGGGATGAGGGAGTATTAAAATTAAACAAAAAAAGTGGAATGAACCTTCCCCATCCTTCATCATGGTGTTAATTCATTCTCATTATAATGTTTGAATGGGTCAAAATAAAACATTAAATGTGACAAAAAAATCCCAATAATGAACCCGATAAATAAAATCCCTCCCACTCGAACGACGATGAACAAGTCAATAGGTTTGTGGGTTGATCCACATTTATCATTTAATTAAATAACTAGGATGAAGTCATCTAAAACACAACCCGTACCTTGGGAATGGATCAATCACTAATGAAGGAAATATGATGCTATTATCATCAAGATCCCTCAACACTGTTGGCGCAGTGATTCACACTTTTGATCAATGTCGTCATCACCAAGAAGAATCTACAAAGATCCAAGAATTTCTCTCAATTTATCATCACGTCTAACATTTGATTAAACAATTAAAAGTAGGGAACACATTTCAGCATTGTGTAATACGGTGACATAAATGAGCCTGCATTGTTGTTTCTGAGTCATTATGGCATGAAATTAATTTTTGAAACAAATTCCATGTCGTTGCGATGTAGTGAGTGTTTTGAATTAAATAAAAAAACTTTATTTTTTTTATTTTTTTACTAAAAATATCCAAAAATTAAATTTTTCCCTCAACCTACACCAGTCAAGGTTATGACCATTCATAGGTAAATTCCTCATCCCGGACGCAATGGCGCCTTCATATTTTTAATCTGGGAATCTTTTTGGAAACATCCTCAACCGTGCAAACCCTCCAAGTCACTTAATATAAAAAAAATTCAACCGACCTTTCTATGCTCATCGGGACATGGAATGACGTGTCTTCTCTATGAAAATTCACATAACATTTCCATATAATATTTGAAAATAATATACATAAAATTGATTATATTAAATTCTCCCCATATTGGGGTTTTTTATTCCAAAAATAAAAAAGAAGGGAAACTCAAAAAAGATAAGGGTTTTGAGTTTGGATCTGAGACCGCCACTCCCACGTGCTCTACCAATGATTCCCATGCTGACACTGTTCGCTCATGAAAAGAATCAATTTCCCACAAAAGATCCTCTCTTCCAACCATCAATATCCATAGGGTACTAAGAAAGGGTCACTACATCCTCGATGTCATTCTCTCCCCAGTCGTTGACGTGCGATGGGTCATGAAAATACCTCTTCAACTACAACACAAGGAAGATATAATGCACCTAGTGTAACTGTGGTGGTAGAGCTAGGTTCTACGCCACCTCTCCAACTCTGTGCAGTATCTGTAAATGTCTGATGAACCTCGGAGATAGCTTGCTTCCCTGGCCAAATCTATTTAACCCTCATTGAGGTAAGACCCGAATAATGACTTGGTCTCCCTCCTCGAACACTAGATGTCTCCATCGCCTATCTGCATAACATTTCTATCGGATATGTGTAGTATTTATTTTAACCAAGACTATCTAAACCTTTTTCGTGGTAGCCGCACCAACTCTGGACCCATGAGGGATAACTCTATGTTTTCTGTCCAGCAATGCGGTGAAAAACAGAGTCTATCATTTAATGCTTTGAACTGTGCCATATGAATTGTGGAGTGATATCTAATATTGTACACAAACTCCACTAGTGGTAGGTTGTCCTCCCATGTATAACCATGTCCAAGATATAGGCCCGCAACATATCCTTAATAACAGGAATGGTCCTCTCTGTATGACCATCTGTATGGGAATGGAACAATGTTCTCAAGTATATATGAGTCCCAAAACCCTCCTTAAATACCTTCCACAACCTGGATTTGATGCGAGAATCTCAATATGAGACTATTTTTGACGGGATGACATGATTCTTAACTACAAGTTTCATGTAGAGTCATCCCATTCTCTCTACAGAACTGTACTCCCAGATGGCTGGGAATTGGGATGACTTGGTGATTTGGTCCACGATCACCTAGATGAAATTAGGCACCTTGGATGTCTGTGGTAAGCTCATCATGATGTCATCCGATATTCCATCCCACTTCTACTCTCGAACATCCATGGGTGAACTAACCCTGCGATAACCTAGTGTTATTCCTTCAGTTAATGGTACGTAAGCGATTGAGAAATGAGATATGCTACTGTCTTCTTCATAACAGACCACCAGAACTAATTCCAGAGGTCTTTATACCTTTTTTACACTTAAGGATGTTCTGCCAATGGGGATTTATGAAAATTATTTTGGAACACCTCCCAAAATTCCACTATACAATAGTACATCCTCTAATGTGAACATCGTGCTCCCCACCTTGGGATTATCCATCATGAGAATGTATTGTGGATAACTACGCACATAAATGATCATAGTTGACATACCCAATCTATGACTCACTAACTCACTGTAAGAATGGTGGGGTGACAACCATTAATGGACGGTAAGATGAATCCTCTCTATCATTGAAGGATAACTGTAACGAGGCCAACTGTTCTGTCGCCTCACTCAATAGTTGAGAGCTCGATCCCTGACTAAGAGAATTGACCACCTTGTTCACATTAATAAGTGTATAGATGATCTCGAAATAATAGTTCTGGAAGAAATAGAGCCAATTCTTCTATCTCATATTCACATCCTTCTACGAGAAGTTGTATTTTATGCTCTGGCGGTCAGTGTAGAAGATAGTCTGCTCGCACATAAGGTAGTGTTGCCACATCTTCAATGCAAAGACCACCACTACCAACTCAATATCATGGGTCGAAGAGTTCTGCTCATGTGTCCTAATATAGTGTGATCAATAAGCAATCACTACCTGTCTTTGCATCAGGAAACAACCATGAACAGTCCCTGATGCATAAAAAAAACTACAAACTCGACAACTTCCTCTGGCTATCTCAAAATCAGGGCGCTTGTCAAACTCTATCTCAACTACATGAAAGCCTACTAGATCTTATGCGTCCACAAGAAGGGTTTCCACTTCTTGTTCAAGTCATTCATCAGTTATGAAATATATGAGAAATGACAATGAATCTCCAGTAATATCCTACCATCCAAGTGAAGCTCCTTACCTTCGTCAGGCTCTGAGGTGGTACCCATGCTATCATTGCCTCAACATTGGCTTGGTCCACAACTAATCCATCTCCTAAGATTTAATTGACTAGATAGTGGACCTCTTGAATCCATAAATGGAACATCAAAACTTCCCATGAAGTTGGTTACCTCAGAGTATGTCTAGAACCATCTACAGGTTTCTTGCATGCTCCTCCTCTAACGCTGAGTACACATGGATTTCGTCGAAGAATTCAACTACGAACCGGTCAAAATATGGCTAGAATATTGGGTTTAGAAGTCCCATGAACACTACTTGGGCATTCATCACACCAAAAGGAATCACTATTTAATCATAGTGAGCTTAGCGATATCTGAAATCACGTTTTCAGGGTATCCTTTTATAGTACTCGTAACTGGGGGTAACCTGATCGAATTTCAACATTCGAGAAACATTGTACCCCTCTTAGCTGATCAAATAGTACATCAATCCTAGGTAGTGGATACTTGTTCTTCACCATCACCTGGTTTATCCACCGGTAATAAACACACTACCTAAAACTCTCATCTTCCTTCAGGGGAAAAATTTGGGGTTGCCCAGGATGAAACAATGGGTCTTACAAACCCATTTCCCTGCAAATCCTCCAATTACACACACAGCTCGTGAAGCACTGCGGGAACCGTCTAATATACTGGGGAGTAAATCGATGTCATCTTAGGGTGTAAGTCGATGTAGAAGTCAATATCTTGGCAAAGAGGTAGTACTGGAACATCTTCTGAAAAGATGTCATCCTACTCCGCCACTACTATTGGGAACTAGAATCTCACAACCTATACTACTCCACGTTTAAGGCTATCCAACTCATGAGTGACCCACTACACCATCCTATGAATGAGACCATTTTTATCTACTGGGGTCTTCTTTTATCCTACAAAGGAAAACCTCATCCCAAAATTGTGGACACACCACAGTCTTTGCCTAAAGCAGTCAATCAGGTCTTGGACCGAAGATTGCCAATTCATACCAAGAATAACATAGTAATGCCTCGACGTTGTCACTAAGAGGATCCACCAAAAAATATCACATCCAAGTGTAATATCACACTGTCTGCAAAGGTGTATGTCAATCGAGTCTCATCTTTTAGGTGTCTCCAAATGTAATGTTTGAGTCAATGGGTCTACTGGAATCTCATGATTTTTCACATTTCATGTAGAGAGGACGGAATGACTAGAACATGTGTCTATACGTTCAACTACAATGGTAGAGAATACATAGATCCTAACTCAGATCATCACTAGAGTCCCTGGGTGATACGCCTTGACCGCATGCAGATGTCCCTGCCCCTATCCCCCATCTCCCTGAGCTCGGTGCGGACCTCCTAGTGGTGGTGGTGGAAGTAGGTCGAAGAGTTCTGCAACCACCTATAGCTCCCCCTACTACTCTTCCATGTCTTCCGTCTGGTAGGTCTATCTTCAACACTCTCTTCCTTTACTTCGGTGCTCTATGAACCACTTCCATGTCAACTTCTCGACGATTTGGATAGTCTCTTCTAATATTTCCCCTATTGTCACACAAGTATCATCGCCTCTCTCTAGGCTGACTTGATCTATCCTAATAGCCCTGGACTGTCGATCCCCTATACATGGTCTTCATGTGACATCTTCCACATCTTGACCCTACTACCGAGGTCTCCTCACCTGTCTTCCTTCTGCTGACTACAGTCAGCTATCTCTACTCTACGGAGAAGCTCTCGATCACCATGGCCCGCTCATGCACTCTTGCAGAAGTTGTAATTCATAGAGGAATGAAAATAGTTTGGTTGACTCGTTGTACTCATAGTTCAAAGTTCCATGATCTGATATAAAAATCCCTAACCATATCCATTGTCTAATGAGTGAGGTTGGTGAACCTCGATGAATAGTCATCTACCGTCACAGTGCCCTGCTAGAGCGGAAGAAGCGTCTGGATGAGTAATTCTCTTAGTGTAACAGGAGAGAACTACTCCCTAAAGAGTTTCTTAATATTCATACAAGAAAGTTTCTCCTTACCCTAGGAATAACTGGTCAGACTCCACCATCATCCTGCTGAACCCTGACGAGGATTGCTCCAAGGATCATCATCTTGTTCCTGGTGTCCTCACTAGATAGAAGGCTCTATTCACTGCTTCAATCCAGTCTCTAGCCGCTTGAGGGTCAGGCTCAACTCAAAACCATAGGGGTATCTATATCTACAAATCATGGAGCATGTTCAGTATGCACCCCTCTTCGGTCGATACAATAGGTACTACAGACATCTCCACTTGTGGTGGGAGGGCTGGTGCACCACTCGGAGGAAACACCTGGGAAAATGGTCCTCATATCGAATCCTCATCACTGAGGGGTTCATCCTCTTGATCAAGATTCTAAATCATAGTGGGTATGCATTGAGGAGGCATCCTTTAAGGAAAAAAGACGTAACATGGTCAATGAGTATATGTCGATAAGAGACATAGTGGATATGTAAAACACAACCCAATCCTATATGAATCTTTTACTATTCTATTACACCTTCTCAATGAGTGTTTTCATGTATCGATTTGAAATGTAGGGTATCAGAGTCCTAGTGTATGGATACGACAGCTGCTCACAACAAAAATAGAGTCTGTAGCCTGAAACCTAAGATCGAAACGCTAAACATTATTTCCCCCAAAACAAATTTCATAGACTCTTGGTCTTATGGTAGAATCGACTACCAATGATACCACTATGTCATGACCCGTCCCAATGGGGCCCGTACCGTGACTGCTCAAGCCTACCACCAATTATCCAGGGGCTGGTGACTAGCATTGACTATGCATATAACTGAAATGGGATGAATTTTCTATGTAACTATACACACACACACACATCTCCAAGCACGAAAATGATGAAATGAAAAAAAAACCACAAAGGAACAAGATCCATGAATATAAATAAACCCATATAAGGAATAATGTTTTCTAAAACTAAGGAATAAAGTATAATGGTATTCATGAACATAGTGGTTAATATGATCGTTAATTTAATTGTATAAATATTCAAATAATATTATTGGACTGTCTCAAAAAAATAAGTTCTATTGAATTTCAATAAAAATATTATAGTTAAAGATTATTTTTATTTCAAATATTTATGTTATATATTTTTTATAAAATTAATTGAATTATATTGAAATACTTTTAGAAAAAAAAAGGAAAACCAAAATTACTGGTGAAAAGACATCATGCCCAACATTATCATGGGGATTGAACCTTAAAATGAATGATGATAAGGGTCTATCACCTAAAACTGGCATGCTTGATGTCCGGGTAAATATTTAGGTTCTTTAGGTAATAGATTTGAGTAATAAATATTACTGATGTACTAGTCATGTTACTATTTTTGGTTTATATATTAATTTTTTATATTGGATAAATTGTTCTTACCAAATTCATTGTGAAAATACTTATGGACTCATGGAAATTTATGTCAAGTTTTATGGATCTAATGATTTATTAAACGTTAATTTTAATGCCTCTAGAATAATGGATCCATATATGGATATTAATTTCATGTTTTAAGAAATGAATTTCAAATTAATCATGTCATATCCAATGGATGAAATTGTTCTTATGAAATAGAAACATATCAAGAATTATATTTACTTATATTTATTGACAATAAATTAGTTACTAAACATTATGAAAATTATCTGGGAAAAAAATTCATCCTTTTACATTGATATTCGATGAATAATATGTTAAAAAATAGAATATATTTTTGGTTTTCAGTTCCATAACATTACTTTAATCATTTACTTTCATATGATCATTGCCCAACTGTCATTATATATAATTATTTATGTGTTTCCTCAATGTCAATTAATTCACATCCCACAAATGTTATCTTACACAGAAACCTAGCCATGTGTTAATCCAAATGATGATTTTACAACCCATTTTATCCTATTAATATGAAAATTTACTATCCATTTTATGATGTGTGGTTTTCAACAGTGGTTTTTCAAAAGGAAAAACCATATATTATAGAGAGCATATTTAAATTTTGAGGAAAAAATTTATTTCCGGTGGAGATAATTTATCACAATGTTATTATAAAGGAATAAAATTTTATTTTAATGAATACATGGCACACAAAATTGATCATAAATGGAAAAATATGTTTCATTAATCATAATCTCTTTGATAGCGTGAAGAAAACATAAAACAAAGTCTAAATAAATTATAATAGTCTATACCATTATTGACATGAAGTTAATTTTTTGTGTACGAATAGTACTACCTAAATCATGAATATTATGGAATTATATTTACTTAACATAAAAAGAGTTATTTTAAATTAAAATAATTTCTTTAGAAAAACATTCTTTTTATAAAATATAGTTTAAACTCACTTTATACAAAAAAAATTAAAATTTATTTTTAAATACATTATATAATTTATTTGATAAATTTATAGAATTTTATAAAGGATAATTTAAAAATTATATTTGGGTTAAATTTGTAGAGTTTTTTTGGAATGATTTATTTTTTAATGAATAGTCAAAAATAATAAAATTTTCGAGAAAAATTTATTTTAATTTAAAATATTAAAATATTAAAATATATATAGAATTGGAATCAATGTATAAATATATAAAATAGACGTCAATTATTAAAATTTAGGTCATTATATTCATTTACATATTGAATTATGATATAAAAACATTCTATACTTTTGAATACATTCTCTTTAAAAGCCTTATTTTTCATTCTGTTTGTGAGTTTAATTTTGAATTTAAATATTCAACCTATTTAAATGGGATTTTTAAAAATGAATTACATATTTGGGATCAACATTATTAATATTATATTAAAATTTATACATTATTATTTATCAAAATTAATTGTGAAATGGGTAAAAAAAATTACCATTGTTATGGTAAAAATGGGTTTTATGAGTGTTAATCTAAGAAGATAATTGTTATAATGACATAAAATACCATAAAATATATATAATATAAATATTTAAAACATATAATATATATGATTCTAAAATAATTTTTACAGACCACTCTGGATGGTGATGAACTTGCATACGACAATTTCTTTTCAAAAATTACAAATGTACCACACATCAATTTTAAATGGTCACTCACTCCTATATATTCATTAACTCCTAAAACCATTTTTGATGAGAAAATAACTATCAAAATTAAAATAAAAAACCTATATCCTCATCCATTAATCCTTATTTATGTACTAAATCAAGGCTATGATGGTTTTTTTGATAACATAAAGAGATTACTTGATGAAGAGGAAACATTCTTTAATGAGAATTTTTGTTTTCTTTCTTCCTCCAAATACAGACAAGATTACTAAACCATGATGATATAATGAAAAAATTACCTTAACTATATTGATATTTTATTATATAATGTTAATGAACTAAAACCATCACCACATTGATCAAATGGGTTGTGAAATCATCATTCCTGTGTACAGTGGACTACCACCTCTTGAAACGACATGAATAATTTTTCCAATACCACCTGTCACAATTGGGAATAAGGATTGATAAAAAGTATATATTTTATATTTATTTCATAATTAAAAATTTATAAAAATTTTATCCTATATATCTTTTTAATTTCAACTATATAGGGTATATGATAACTTAACTCACCTGTACGGCGTACTACCACCCTGTGAAATGAGGTGATACATTTATTTATAACACTTTACATGAATGGTAATAAAGAAAAGAGAAAAATAATATATGATTAATTAATTAATTAATTAATTAATATATATTATTTAAATATATATCAATCTAATTGTATAATATATCATTGCATTTCATACATTTTTACTCACTTTAATATGTTAACATCATTCATGTACGTGTTGACTTGAACTATCCAAATGCGATGTGACTCTATATGAAAAACCATGCCACATAGAAGATATATATAAGAATATTTACAGAAATAATATATTATTTATGATAAAATAATTATTTCAAAATTTTAAAATATAACTTACATCCTTACCACAATAATCTATGAAAATGGAATCATTACTAATGCGTACATAAGACCTATCAGCTCGGTGATCATAACATAATTTATTTATAGAAAATAATTTCATGATTGTTTTTATGATTATAATTGATAAAATAAATATGATAAATAATTTTTTTGTTTTATTTTTAAGATGATATAACTGAATAATATTCAAAAAATTATATCTTTTATGTCAAAACACATAGGATAAAACAAGCCAATTAACACATGAAAGAACAAAAAAAATAAATGATTATTAACAAATGGATTTTAAGTTGTAATAAAGAATAATATATGATATTATAAATATTAAATGGTTTTATATATGATTATTACCTGATTAAAACAAATATAAAATAATTTTAAAAAATTTCAGAGAAAAGGTAGCTTGAGGTAAGGGTCATCGTCTCAATTTCGCTTCCTTGAGGCATAATGTAATATTATTGACCAAATTTATCTTATATGTTGTATACAATACCAATTTAATATTTCATATCAAAATTACTCAATTATTTATGGTATTTATATTTCTAATTAAATAAATTCATCCAAAAGGATTTTACAGGAAAATTACAAGTGATATGGATTATCATAACTCAAATTCATTTTTAGGATAAAATAGATATTCGACGTATTTGAAATTCTATGATTGTGTGTGAGAAGAATTTTTATTATATTATTTTCTATTTAAAATACTCATAGTATTATTTATAGTTAATAAAAATAATATATCCATTGATTGATCCTTAATTCAGCATTGTGATCATTGTAAAAATTTATTTCACAATCTCATTCTATTCAAGAAATTATCTTCTCAAATTTCATTTCTAGAAATTATTTTATAGTTTAATAAAAAAACCCTTTAATTTTCTAATATTATTTTTATTCATGATACATACAATTAATATTATTATATTCTAACTATTTGGTACTTAAAATGATTCAGAAAACGTTTTTAATAAAACAATAAATTTATTTGTCTCTTCGATCTGAAATTCAGTTTTGTCTAAAACTTTGATTTCTAAATTTTTTTTTCAATATGATTTTAACATTTTACAAATTATTAATTACATATTTTGACCCATTTTTACAGTCTAAATATTGATTTAATGAAACATTCATTTCATTATTAAAACATTTCTTCATTGTCTTTCACAAAAAATGTGAAAGAAATCTAAATTTTTACATACTCTACATATAAAAAATTATTACTATCATTACCTCACAATCGTTTAAGATTATTTATTATTCCTGAATAGTTATTTTTTGGTAATTGAATTATCAAAAAGGTTTGGGAAATTTTAATTTTCCATGTTCTTTTCAAATATAAAAAAGAAATTTTCCACCAGAATGTTTTAATCATCTTTTATGAATTTTATATTTATCAATGAAAACAACACCTTATTATTACTCTACTAATTAATTTCCTTGTTGATAAAATATTTATTCATTATATTTTTTATGAACATTTTTACACTATCATGAATTAATATTAAGTTTATTGATATATATTTTTAGTCATTAACATTCCATTCAAATATAGACTTGGATTTGATCATTGGACATTAAATTACCCATAAAGATTAAAATTAAGTGTTATCCTTCTTTAGATGTTTCCCCTTTCACCTGGCCATTACTCCCATCATTCTCTCCTAGATTCACCCCATCCTAGGGCTTAAGAGCCTCCCCAAAATCTTTGGATCTCCCTCAGCTTCTTTTGAATCATTATCTAGGTTATCTTCTTTCCCATATTCTCTGCTTGGGTCCCTCTATCTCTGGATTGCTCCATCTTCATTCTTCAGAATGGTCTCATCTGCCTTCTTCAACCCTCGTAATGTCGGCCTACTCTAACGCACAAGACCTCATACTAGATGGGAATTTTTGTGTTTTCAGGTTGGTTTGGGATCGTGGTGGTGAAATTAAAGGCAACATGAGGCTTTTCATTTGCTGAATTCTTTCCCGAGTTTCTCTTGATCTACAATTTCTTTTATTATGGTTTAGTGGTTTTATTAGGTTATCATCCTTAGGTTCCACTCTCTCTGTTCTTTTCTATTCTTTCATCTGTGTCACCTCTTTTAATTCTCATTTGTTTCAATTAGGGTTTCAGCCCTAGTTTACCCTTTCGAGGGCTCTTTTTGGTGTTACCTTTTCTAGTTTCTTCTACTAATGTTATGGACTATGTCCCTAAATGGAGGGATTTTATTGAGTTTGGTTTTTTGTTTCTGGTCATTGTGCAACTCGTCCTGTTTATGGTGATTATTCTGAGCTTGGAGATGGGTTTTTTCTAATTTTAAGAAGGATTTTTGAGTCTGATGATGGTTATGTGCTGAATAGCTCCTTCTCCACTCAACCTTGTCTAACCTCATGTTCTTACATGACTCTCCTAGATGGATTTGGTGAAACAGTATCTACATTGTTTTTGGATTGTGGTTCAAGATTCAAAGGGCTTCAAGGTTCTTCCAGAGTTGGAGTGATTTTTATTTGTGGCTTTGGTTTTATATTGATGTCGCTTGGGTGTTTTGTTTTGCTTTCTCATGGAGGTGATCATGGTTTCTGGTGTTCTGTTGTCTATTCCATGGGCCGGTTGATGCGTTTGTGGTAGTGGATGCTGGTTTTAAGACAATGGAGATGTGGTGTGTATGATGGCGACGATGTGTACAAGACACGGCTTCCTTAGTTCAACTGATTCTCCTCAGTTGACTCAAAAGGAGTTTCATGATTTATGGGATTTGCAAGGATGTCGGTATTTTTTGAGCATTGAAATTGGTTGTATGATTCAGTCTTGGCGCAATGTCTGGTTATTTTGAAATTTGAATTTTGTTATGTGTGTTTTGTGATGGTGTACTTCAATGTTTCTAGATCCCACATATATTCAAAGTGTCTTATAAATAAAATTAAAAAATGGATGGTGCGTGTGTATTCATATTATTTGTCATTAAAATTTTTATTACATTAAGCATATATCCTTTTTCTATAATTTTTTATACATTTAATTTTATTATTTTACATAGGGAAATATTGATACATCTGTATTCATTACTAGATACATATATTTGATGATATGGGACATTATACATTAATTAAATCAATTATTTGATATAAAATTAGTAATTTGGACTAGAAGTGGTTGGTGTTGATTGGAATTATATATCCTTGTAATTGAATAGTATTATCATGAGGATAATTAAAAATCTTGCATAAAATAGCTTCT
This sequence comes from Viscum album, assembly GCA_963277665.1. NCBI lineage: Eukaryota > Viridiplantae > Streptophyta > Magnoliopsida > Santalales > Viscaceae > Viscum > Viscum album. The sequence continues at coordinate 1,094,554,173 of OY728147.1, forward strand.
TCATGATGTTTAAGACCATCTTGTGAAAAGTATTGACTATATAGTTATTATAATACATAAGATCACAGTGTCTAATAACCAATGATTACCATCATTATAAATTCATTAATTATAATCCCTCTATTTTTGCAATGATATTATATCTGGATTCATTTCATTTTCCTTTTATTGATTAAGTAGATTTTTTTTGTTGTGAACCTTTTCATATTGATTATTTTTTATCCAATTATTAAAATGTAATTTATGTTCATTTATTTACCTCTACATATTTATTATAATGTATCATGTTTTGATAGTCATGTTTTTTAAATGGAATGAGTGTTTAGTTATGTAAAATTACATGATTATTAAGATAAAGTTTTCAAGATATATTCCTCTATATATGACCCTTAATAAAAATCTGTGCTCACCATTATTTATTTTCCTTTTTTATGAATTCAAGATGTGTATAATGGTTGATTTAAATGGATATACCATGTTGAATAATTCAATTCTCAAAAAAATATGTTTCTATTTGTGTATTCAAATTTAATATATGAATCTTTTATGTATCTAGTTTACCATGTCTACTAATCTACCTATTCTAATGTGATGTGGTACCTTGTACATTATTCTAATGAAATACATTAAAGACCAGTTAGTTTCTACTGGGGCCGGAGTTTCTATATATTTCCACCTCAATTATTAGGTGCGTAATTTTCTATGATGACATTTAATTAATGTATAATGTCCTTTAAAGTCTACATGATCTTCTTTGATAGATGTTTTTGGGATCTCATTCCTAGAAATTACTTGAATATCCCACTATTTGAATTTTTTTTGTAATTATAAACATGAATTTAAATTCTTTATATATAAACCTTATCAATTTCCATGGAAGGGATGTCACATTTCATATTTTTAATAAAGTATTTATTTTTATTTTTAAATGGATGAATATGATATTACAATGGGAATTTGTTCGAAAATCGGATGTCGACATGAAATACATGTGGAATATCATTACCATATGTTAGGGGAAACATCAACATATAGGACATTACAATTGTACCATGGGGTTTTTATGACTTTTCTAGAATATTATGCAAGTATCTCATTAAATAATTAAAATTTGTTTTCAATATAACGATTACATAGTGTTTTTCCAATTTTAATTGCTCTATTTACAAATCCCTAGTTGGTTTTTATAAATATAATGGGAAAATGTAGGTTAATTATGATAAATGATTCATACACCCAAATTTATAAACAAGGGGATCACTTGTCATTCCTATTATGAAGAATATTTTTTCATTTTTTGTTTGCGTTGATTATCAAGAACACAACTAGATAACTATTATGAAAAAAGCATAAAATATCACATATTTATGATTTTCTGATAAATTTCATGGATATAAATACATATACATAATTAGAAATGAGTCTAGATATCACCAATTATGGGATATTAATGATGATATTCCCATGATAGATTTTAATTAGGTATGGTAATTTTAAATTCATATTGATTCAATTATTTATTACTAATTCAACTACTACCAAAATAGATTTAAATAATATAGCGTTTATATATTAACTATTTCATATTTGGTAGTCATTATATATAATATTATAATATATTGAAATATAATGTTAGATCATATATAAAAATTATGAATTATTATTTAGTCCCTAAGGAAGGAGATGTTGTATGTTAAGTATTCAAACTGTGTGTTTTTTCTTCAAAATGATCCATTATAGGGCCATTCAATATCATATGATTGTATATTTGTAGTTATACAAAATTATTAAGTTTTTGATTAATAATCTAGACCAACCAAAACAACGATGATATGTAATTTTCATGGTTTGGCTATATATTAATAGAAAACTGTGAGATATTAATCATGTAAATATAAATCTCTTTATAATTTGACAAAGAAGTGTCTTTAGATCTTACAAACATATTAATGTGAAAAACATTCATAGATCTAAAAAAAACATGTTTTAGTGAACTAATTTTCACACTAAATTTAGTGTATTAGTGTATGTTATATATAATGACACATCAAAGAAGGGATTTGGGATATTTAGTTATGCAGAATGATATTTTGTTAATGTATGATTCTTTTGAATTGATAATACATGATAAAATTTACTCGAATCCTATTTTGGATAACGGATTGGTAATTTTTTCATTTTTGATATTAAGGAATAATTTTTATGGTGAATGGTGTAAAATATATAAGTATTATAAAATAGTAAAGTGTATATTCACATAGAATGAAATGCAAATGAAACATGAAATATGGTTGGATCTTAAAAACTATTATGTAAACTCAAAACATTACCTCCAAGTGGATATGAATAAGGAGGATGAGTATTTGATAAAAAGTTCTATTATAGACTGTCTATTATGAGTATTGATATATATCTGATACGAAGGGATTTACAGAAGATGGAACATAGAATACTAAATAAATTAGACAGATCCAATTATTCAAAAATATAATTCAGTATTTCATTCATTTGATTATTAAAGAAGTTCATAAAGATGATATAAAATTACAATAGTGTAAGGTTCATATGTTTATCCATGATTGTGATGGAATGATAGTTTTATAGAATAATAATTGAGATGCATCAATGTTATAATTGAAGAAAAAAATATTGATGATTCTTATAGGTCCAAATTCTCCATCTGTCACATATTTATAAATTCTTATAGAGATATAAAAGAATATTTATATTTCTAAATAATGACAAGGGAAAATGTTTATTATATATCTTGATGCATATAATGTTTTGAAGTTATTTATGAAACAAGAATGTCTATTGGTTTAATACAACCACTACTTATACAAGAATGGAATTGGTAAAACATTACAATGGATTTCACCTTTTGAATACCAAAACACATCTAATGTTCATATTTATATTTGGGTAATAGTAAATCATATTTCAAAATTGGTGAAATATATTTCGATTAAGAATATCTATATTTTCATTATCATACATGTCCATTCATTAAGGATTATTTGAGATTTCATGTATTAACAATCTCAATCTTGTCATATCGTGAACTTATATTTTCATATATGATTTTTTGAATTATATACATGGTATATATATAATGTTATATTGGGTTAATTCTTATCATCTTCATAAAATGGTTCTACCTGAGGGGTACAGTAAAAAATTTAAAATATATTTATTTAGTACATAATATATATAAAATATAGTTCGTAACAAAATCACCCTTTGGTTTGATTTTAATAGAAAATTATCTTTCAGTCGTTATTTTATAATTATATTTTTTAAGGATTATATGTAAGGTAGAAAATAAAATAATTGAGAAAGTATAATGGTTTTTAATAACTAATATTGGGAGATATGATGGATATGTATATTTTGGAGAAGGGTTTATCCATTTAGCATCACATTTAGATAGTTAACTGTTTTTTCCATCATTAATGATACATAGAATTTAATGCAATTTATTGAAAATTGATATTAATAATGTTATAAATTTCTTTTGTCTAATTTTTAAATATGGTCTGAGTGATAGACATATATATTTATTGTTTTAATAGACCTGATCACATCATTACATTATCATATTTTTTGGATATTCCAATGAATCCCTCTAATGTTCATGAAGTGGTCCATATATATCTCTTGAAGAACTACACACATATTCTATCATATTTCAGAAATATATAGGTCATAATAATGAATCATGATTTCTATTATTTGGAAAATCTGATTTATATTCTTGAATATTGATATGATTTTCTTAAAAATAAGACTACTCACATTATAAATATTTTGTGGAAACCTATAAATTATAGGATGATACATCTGAATAATAGGATGCTTTGGGGAAAAAGTATTCATAGTTGTTTGTATAAGAGAAATAATTTTTATAGGGTGAAAATATTATAACCGAATATAACTTAGTAGAAATTTATTTTATTATATAATTCCCATTAAATAGATTTAATTTCCACGATTTCTTTCTTTTCAGACAACATTGACTATATGTGTACCATAAAAAATCTATTGAAATATTATTATTAAATGTAAAAGGAAAATCATATGCTTTAGAATGGAATACATAACTAAAACTAACTATAATATGAAAAATTATTTTTCATAAATGTATAAAATAATATATCTATAAATTAAAATAAAACCATTAGAATATAAAAGATAATTTTTTCAATAAAACAATTTTTTTACATGATGTGTTGTTATGCTACTAAATTTATTTATTCATCATTTAAGAATTATTATAATGAAATTTATAAATTATATATTCAATAAACATTTTAATTATTTATATAATGGTTTATAAAGGAAGTGAGTTATGAAATAATCAATTCTTATTCATAAGCTATTTTTTCCTAAAAATAGATTTCATTTACTTTTTCGATATTATTTTTAAATAACATTTTTATAATTAAATAAATTTAATAATTAGAAATTTATTACAAATTCGTATTTAATTTGAACAAATTTGGTAAAAATCCCTATTTTATTATAGTTCATTATGGGTAGTATTAAGGTTAATTTTTTTAACCCAGTAATAGAAGAAAATATTCAAATAGGATAAAAAATTCGTATAACGATTTAATATATCATCAAAACATTCAATTTTCCTATTTTATAAGGCTATATATTTCATTCTCATACTAAATTTTAAGATATGGTATCATTGTTAAATTAGTCATTGATTTTGTGATTTATATCTTATTATTAAAGGCATAAATAAAAAATGCCACTCAATTTATATTTCACAATAATAACTTTTCAAATCGGAATATTTATATGTAATTAATGTATTAAATTTTTAAGTAGAAAATATTTTATTAAAATATTTATAATTTTAAAAAATATTTTAATATAATATTGTTTATAACTAAGAGTATAAAATGCTGTCCACATTCCATGTTTGTAATAATTTTAATGATCGAGAGAAATTTATGAAGCTTAAATAATAAAAATTATGTTACCTTTATTATAAATAAGAATAGTAATAAGAGGGTTAAAATAAAAATAATGATTAAAACTAAATAATGAAATATATAACTATTACTAGATCTATTAAATTATACCTCCTTATTTACTACCATTAAAATTATGTTGATTTGGTTCTACATGACATTATTGCAATATATTATATATATTAATATTTTAAGTAATTCAATGTTTGTATTTTCACTCAAATATAAAAGGGTACCTCCACATATTCATTATTATAAATATTTAACTCATTTATTCACTCATTCCAACCATTATAATCTCTTATATTCCATAATAATGTTCTAATGATTCTGGTTATACTAAATGATAATCATTTCAAGGATTATGTCGTCTAATATAGGAACTCTCATAATGAATTTGTATAACACATAGCCGAGTAGTATTAATTTCTTTTCATATATTTACTCATTAATTATATATGGTATTTGATAAAAAAATAACAAATTAAATATATTAAATATACTAAATTTTTATTTTGATGACGTAACAACTATTATCGACCTCCATTCCATCTATCATAATGTAAAACATTACTCGGGCATATATACAGACTACTAGCTATACGTAGTAATATTTTTTCATTTTCCTTAACCAATTCACATTAATGGTTATAAAGATGGATGTAATTAATATATTATATTTATCATATAATATAATGATTTGGTAATATTTAATTATTATTTATATTTCTTTCATTCATTGAATGGAAAATTTTAAACATCACTGTATCATATATACATACTAACATATCCATGAAGTGAAGTAATTTTTCTGATCTCTACAATATATTAATAATAATAAAAGTGGGTATAATGATCACAAATTTATACACATGAGATGGTTATCATTCTAGATAAGATGAAACTATAGATATCCAAACTTTATATAAATCAATAGAATATCTTATTAGTGGAATATTGATTCAAATCAATACAATCCACTATAGAATAATAAATGATTATTTTATTTGGAAACAAGGATACAAAATAGTGGTTAAATTTTAACCACTTAGTTATTCACAGTAAAATCCATGTTTTGGCTTATATTAATTTAAACCATTCTTTCTAACAAGGGGAATGTAAATATAAACAAGGGTGAGATTATATTTTCAGTAAGGGTGAACATAATAGATATAAATCAATGATTATAATATGATCATAAGGGTATGAAAACATGAGTATATCAATAACAAATCCTACCCATAGGTTTATATATCAAAATCAAGATACATTACAGAAACATTTATCACTTAAAAGACATAATAACATGCTTTTGGAAACACCCATAAATCGTCACGAGCCATTATATCATATCATAATTATAAAAAATGTGTTTTTTGTTTAAACATTAGAATATAAATTAATTTTCATAGTGATGGATCAATAACCAAGGAATGATACAAGATTTGGTTCACTTGACATTTAATAATTTATATAGTCAATTTTTACTCCCAAGACTCTTTTATTGGGAAATGTACCATACTGAAGTGGGTTTATTTCCCATTTAAATCCTTATTGTTTCAGCAGAGTTCCTTATTTCCTCGATGAAATTTTTGCAATTTAAAATTTAAACACCATGTGTCATATAATTAAAACCATAAATATTTTTTCCATAATATCCTGAAAAATTCATCATATCATCAAATCATATCTTGGGGAAATGATATGGGTTTCATAAACATATCCACATAGTTATAAAAACAATCTGGATAAATATTAAAGGAGGCAACAATGAATCATATCATTATAATATCATAATCAACATTATAAGATCTTTTTATATATGAAAATATGTTCAAAATATATATATAATATATCATGAGGAAAATAAAATTTTCATTTGAATGTTTTTCGTGAATATGAAAATTTACAAAAATAAAATTAGTTTAGTTTTTTATTGAAAATTAAAAAGTGATAATCTTATTTGAATATTTGAAAAAAATTTATTCTAGAAGGTGGGGAAAGAAATTCTTCTCATGTATTTTTAAATTTTTATTTTTCACATTTTAAGTAAAATGATATATATACAGTGTTTAAAAAATTAATATGAAATTTTTTTTAAAACATTTTAATTCATCTCAATGAAATTAAAATTTTATTTAATATAAGTGTTTTTGAATATTAAAGAAATATTAAATAAAATATGTATATTTAATAAAATATTCTTGAGTGAAGGGAGAAAAAAGTTCTGTTATCCTTGAGAACAACCATTCAAATTCATGAGTACATATTCAGTGGAAAAATAAATTAAAACCTTTAATATAAATAAAAAAATAATAAGAATGTATATAAAATTTTCATGTGATATATTAAACGATTTTATGATCATAATATATAAATATAAAAAATACAGGTAAAATGATATTGTAAAAAATAATAATTTCCACTGTTGTAACCATTGAAGAATAACCCCATTTAATATAATAAATTTATATTAATAAATAAATGTAATTAAAATAAAGATATTTATAATTCAAGATATCATTGGGTATGTTTCTAGACATCATAAAATAATATTTTTTTAACTTCATTTATGTTTTAATGATTCAAAAGTGATATGGAGAACCATTATAATTTTAGTAATTTTTGAATTGAAATTCATAGGAATACTTGTAAATAATTTGGTTTAATAAATATGTTTTATTATATCTATTAATATTAATAAATAACATCTTGGTGAGTATGTAAACTATGGATAAAAGAAACAGGTTTTTGACATTATTTTATGTCTCAATAAAGTGATATTGAGAAAAAATCCAAACCTCGTATTTTTCTACATTATGATGAACTCGATAATCAATTATAATAATTTTATTTTTACTATAATTAAATTACATAAAAACAGTAATACCAATAATATAATATTTAGTCAACATAAATTATTTATAAAATCATTAATTAACAATTTTGAATTAAATGCATCATTTTGGTTGTTAACTAACTCATTTTTATTGTATCTTTTTGTTTGTAAGATATAATTCTATTCCTTTGATCATTATGATTCCGTATCCAGAATTTAAATCATTATATAAATATAATATATATATTTTTATATACATATTTATAATCATTCAAGCTTTTGGTGATGAAAAATGAATGACATCATTTCATAGAGACGTTAATCTATACATATACGCAAGTGATGTTTCAATTTTTCAATAGTTAAAATAAAATAAAGTAAAATAACAATTCAAAATTATAAAAACATTAATATGTGATAAAAATAATACATTTTCATTTAATGTATACTTTTTTCTTCTAATAAATTTTAAACGAAAAACAAATAATATTTCTTTCTGGAGGTTATAGACAACAAACATACATCAGTTATGTTATCATTTACAAATGTACCAATGGATAAGAAGGTAGGTATTATATTATAATTATAGAATAATAATTATTTCAGAAATACCATGTAATGACCTGACCCTAGATACCCAGAGTTGGTGCATTGTTACATAACATTGGCATGATCACAAAGGATCAAGTCTCAAAATACTGATTAGTTTAGTAGTCTTGGAAACACTAGATATATTCATAAGTCTTACATTACATCATAAGGTAAAAAAAACTACAACAACATCTTGTCATAATAACCCCTCATAATATCCATGTAGGCCATTCATAAATTACTTCTTCATAATCCTGGGAAAAATAAAACATTGAAAGGGGTGAGCTTAGATGCTCAGTAAGGATTACATTATAGCAGAAGCTTTCATAGATAAGAATAAACACTTAAGGCAGTTTATAACTAAAACAAAAGCCTTTTAAACTTGAACATCAGCATAAAATGGAAAAGATAAAATAAAATAATGCCATTTACTTACTGACATGGATATTCTACTAGACTAATTATCACATTGAATATCAATAACCACTTTCATAATGATGGAATGCATAATGCCAGACTATCATAACCACATATCCAAGGCCTCGTGCCAAGACTACAAATAAGATTTTTCCAAGGCCTTGTGCCAAGACACTAGTTTGTCTCATGAGACCTACTGATGCATCGAGGAGCTATAGCCGGCTCCACCCATCACTTATTAAGTCCAATACATTCCTCATATGAACAGGTTTAAACATAAAATAAACATTCGTATTAAAACTATCATAAGAAATGTCAATACTTTAACCACAAACCATGAATGGTATAAAATAGAACATCCATAGTCAAACATACCTCATTTGATACAATATGGAAGATTGTATTGTATCACATTAACCTCAATCATGAATAATGAAGGATGTTTCCATAGATGAAAATAATCATCAAAACTATTTGAGAGAAATATCCCCCTTTTTCTTGAAATCATTTAAAAGTCACACTATTTGTCAAGAAGCCATTTAAAAATATATTTTTGAATCAAAGTGTCCCATACCACTTTGAAACTTTTAAAAGGAGTTTTAATTTTAAAACATTAATGCCCATATAAATAAATCCTTAAAACAATTTTAAAAACATGGACATTAATGAGCATGATTTAGAGGAATAAGTCTTTAAAACATTTAAAAATGGTATTTTAGTTAGAGTTTCTAACCAAAAGAGAGACACATGAATAAAAATAATTGAGGTAATCAAAACATTGTAATATCATAATAATAAATGAATTCATGATATACTATGTCAATTTACATTATATACACCACACAAAAGTGATTTGGTGTATAACAACAAATAAGTCTCAATGGAATGTAAATTGAGATGACATATCTCATAAAGGCCGTATCCTTAGGTTAAAGATTAATCAACGACATAATTATGTGTGACAAATATAAATACACTAAATATGATTGGATATTCAGTGTAAAACAATCAAGGACATTCACACATATTCTTCTAAAAACAACACCAACGAATTGGATGTTTAACTCAACAAGTGGAGAATGAGTTAAAATTACTCTTATCAAATTCATATCAATAACTTGAAAAATTATCAATAGAGTGATTATGTGTATCAGAAGTATATCCATAGGAAGGGGATTGGAAATTATGAGATAATCAAATGCATATTTATTCCACACATAATCATGGGGTAATAGAATCAATGAAGTATGCGTAAAGCCAAATAAGTGGAAATTGAAATTTCAAATTCCCTTATCGATTAGGTAACTTACGAAATATACACCCATGATAGAAGGATCATACCATGATGATTTAAATACCCATAAATTAAATTATATTACACAATGAATACAATCATGGGCAGTACACATACACCACATGCAATAATTAAGTGGTGAACAATGGAATTCTCACGAAATTAAGAGTGAGTTAAGAAACCCCATACTTTGTACTTTTTCCTTGGTCGACGGTAGGTTAACCTCTTTTATAATGGTAAAATAATTTTTATTGAATTATAAAATAATCATTTACATTAATATGATATCATATATGATCTTTTAACATTTATTTGTTAATAATATCTTAGAATTATCGTCATTTCGGGTGTTAACTAACTCGTTTTCTTTTATATGTTTTGTTATGTAAGCCATGTTTGTCTTGAATAGGTTGTATCTTATTCATATCCAGAATTATATAAAGTTCTTAAACATTATTTTTAAATCATCAAATGATAATTATACTTGAATGGATATGATGGAGAATGAATCTCATCGCGTTCGTGGAGACGGTAGTCCGTACGTACGCACGAGCGACAATATCATTCTTTTGATATTATAATAATATATAATTGGATGGTATATCATATATACAGAATCATTATAATGTTATATTTATTATTTAAATGAGTTACACATCATTATTATAACAACCCAAATAATAATATATTGAATAACAATTACACCACGACGTGGAGACGGTAAGCCGTACGTACACACGTATGGTGACATGTTATTCAAAGGGTGGATAGAATAATGAATATAGTTGTACCATATTTATAATAACATCACAGTATATATAAGATATTGGAGTTATTATTTTATAATGGTAATAACAAATAAATAGGAATTGTAATAAGAAATGAACTTGAAAAGGGGTGGTGAAAACATTGCCTCTTCTTCGGGTTCTTACTTTTGATTTGATCAAAAGGGATCCATAGGTTGGCTTTATGATCAAAATAAGGACTCTAGGTTGTAGTGAGGGAAGTTTAGAGAGTATTTCGTCAGGTTTTGGCCGAACCAAAAGGCTTTGATGGTTTTAAGAAATGAGAAGGAGGAGTTCCCTTTTATAAGAGGAGTGAAGTGCACCTTTGGAAAAGCTAGAAATATTAATTTATAATAAATTTTTTATCGGTTTCAAATGGATCCAAAGTTTATTATTTAAAAGTTAATGTTGGGATAGGTCGAAAAACATTCAACCAATAGAATTTAGACAGGTTTGGGTTACTATATGAACCTTATCTTTTAGTTTTAACTCTTTGTTAATTAGTTTGACATTTACCATGTCACTTTGTATTTTTATATTATATGGTTAATAAACATACTATATACATACAAGAGACCCCAAAGTGGTCCATTAATGATACCCCTATCATTAAATAAGTCTCTTGGCCGAACCTTATATTTTTATGAATTTAATATCAATTAATAATATAATATTTGTTTTAAAAACTCTTTTATGTCAATTTTGACACTATTCAAAAATTGATTTTTTAAAAACACATAACAGAATGATTACATCCAAAAACGTTAATAAAATCCATACTAACATGTCATATTAACCTAAGATTTTTTTTTAATTCAATAAAAGTCTCAAATTATAAGTATTTGGGTATTTATAATGTCAATTATTATAATTTTTACTATTATGGTGATTACTGCATCACCATTGTGTCATAAATAAATTAATCTATTTAATGTCTAAAAATTAAAAATAAAATATCATTATGTATAAAATCTTTTTATGTTTATAATTAATATTTATAGTAAAAAATAAAACATATATAACCCTATGTAAATTTTTTTAAAAGATATATGCTTGTGTCATTTTTGTATTCATTTTAACTTAATTAAAATAAAGTGTCCCAATCACTTACATGTGGCCCCATGGGGTCCCAAAATCGACCCAAAGATGCCCATGGTCGAACATGTATCATAAAATAATGTTAGGACACGTTTTAGGGTAATTTTTTATTATTATAATATTATTTCTAACCCTTATTTACCGGATTTACCCTTAACCATGGTAAATAAAATATTTACCGGAGTAATTATTCAAAATGTCTAAAAATAAAAGATACCTATTTACACAATTTGAACATCCTGATTCCAAATATGGAATCCATTTTTCTAAATTTAAAACACAGAAGTGGCAGAAATTAATTTAAAATTAATTCTTGCTGTCAAAACAAAAAGCGTGTTTTTAGGATATAATAACTACCAAAAGATTGATACTTGTTTATGTTCGGTTTAATTGTGAAATTATGTCCAATGACCAAAATTGTATTAAATGGTAAAAATATATTCTAAATATACTTTAAAACCACTCATATTTATAATTTATCAATATAAATTATTTCGATTTAAAAAGTTGTTTTTAATTAAAATTTAGTAATTTTCACTATTCATCAAAATATTAAAGTAATCCGAAAAGTACCAAAATTTCACCCTAGGCTAATTTTGATATTCCGAATCCAAAAATGAAGTCCATTTTGAGAGATATAATTTATAAAATTTCATAACGGCTAGATTGATTGGTTGTGGTGTGTTAGAATCTCGAAGTTGCGTACAATGCATGCCATTGAATTATTTAAAGAGAAACGTACCGCGGAAACATGGGATGTTACATTCTCCCCCCATTCAATAAATTGTGTCCTCTCAATTTTTAAAATTGGTCTTGAGAATATAATGGAATATCCCACATCGGAAAAAGATTCAATAAAACTATCATTTTAAAAGAAAGGAAGGGAGGTATAATGGTGACCCAAGATAACCCATACTAGGATTCCAGGTAGGAAAACATGGATGTGGATTATAAACAAAGTGTCAAGTTCTGATGGAGAGGGATATAAATCATGATCAGGATAAAGATAACAATAAGAAAACCACAAACTTGTGTTGGGACAAATGATCATTAGTCTCCTAGTAGGAGAAGTAAACAGACAACATTTTTTGATTTAAGTTACTTTACATAAGGATGAGGAATGATATTGACTAAGAATATAATGATATATACTTAATTTTTATGTAGAGTTTCATTCTTTAATAAAGTTCCACCACTAAATCAATTTTTTGTAAACAATGAGTATTCAAGAAGACTTGGTCACACTGGAAGAGCTAGAATAAACTTCTATAGAATCACATGATCCATGCAGGATAAACTATATATTTACATTGTCTTTAGAGATTAATCAAAACCAAAATGGTTAGTACAAGATCTAATGATCCCTCCAAAGGATATTCCTTTAGAGAAATAAACACTAATCTTAATTTCTAAAATTAAACCAATAATACCCCAAAGTTAAATAAATACCATTGAATAATCAATTTTCCTTAAAATCCATCAATATAATCCAAACTAATATTGAAACCCAAGACATAGAAAAATTTGATTATGTAGTCTCCCAGGATAAATTGTATCTCCAAATGACATTAATTACTCTTAAAGTCACATACTTAAAATTAATTAACCTAATCATTTCCATAAATAACCCAAATCAATATAAATCCACAATGAAAACATAGAAAAAAATCCACAATTACTCCTCAAATGAAATCCCATACTACTCTATTTTCCTTTTGGCATATAGTGTTCTCAACCAAGTGAACAACATCCAAAATAACATTTATCACTTAATCACCAAATCATTTACCTATACTAATGGCATTTATTTGGTAAGACATAAGATCCCAAATCAAATTATTATTGATCAATAAAATCATTTAACTAAAAATAATAGTCACACTAACCAGGGACTTCATGTAGTCCAGTGGTAGGCGATAAATCCCAATCGCACTTTGGTTGTGGGTTCGATTCCCACAGCTTTGTCCGACGCGACGGGTTGTCACACGGTCTACGTGTTGTCCTTTTTCAAAAACTATATTTTATAACATTACCAAAAAGAGATAAATTCATCAAAATAAACATAACATAATTTAACCACAATTTTTATCTCAAACCTTGCATTTTCATCCCAAATTATAATAATTTTTAATTGCCTCAAACCCAATGATCATATAAAACCAAATAGTTATTTATAACTATATACACAAGATAAAAGATAATTCTTCCATAAATATCATTCTCACATGGAAAACGTTAGGGTTACAAGATAAAATTATTCCAAAGTAAACCCTTCAACAAGGATCACTAATAATTTTCAAACATTTATCCAACCATTTATTTCCACATAGCTTCTTCTCTAACCAAGAAAATATCCTATAGAATAGGACATTCAGTCGGGTAATGGCCAAGTCCCCTAAATTTACAGAAAATAATTGTAAATGGATTCTTGGGACCATTTTTATCTTCTTCTATAGTACTCTTTATTTTTATTCAGAAATTCTTCACTTTATGTCCTTCCTTCCCGCACGTAATGCATTTCTTTGTCCCATTGAGACACTTTCCTGGGTTTCTCCTTCCACATTTCCTGCATGATGGAAATTGAGGATTCCATTCACCATGGACTCCACTTCTAGAGCTCTTATCATTCATCACCTTTATTTTCTTTGTTGAGTCCGGGAATTGGTTAATATATATATTTTTGATCATATTTTTGTAAAATTGATTTGGCATAAAGACGATATCTTTTACGCCTATCATCATTCCATTTTGTTGCTCATTTCCACCACCGTTCCCACCTTGTACAACATTCTCAAATTCACTATGACTTCCTTGGAATCTAGCCATTGACTAAAACCAGAAAGAATTGTGTGAGTAACAGTAGTCATAAAATCATTTATATATTAACATGTCACCATATTCTCAATTTGAAACACATTACGATTAACCGTGGTCATTTACTCTCATCTCATATATATAATACCTCAAATTGGTTTGTAAATAAAGTGTAAATTATCCTAAGCATATCCCCTGGGAGTGTCGTAACCAAGAGTGCAGGAAGGCCCGTTGTCATGCACCAGTTCCCATTCGAGTCTAGCTCAAAGCGGTGTTTCTAGGTTTTACCCCGAGGAACATTTATGCTAGAGCCGCCTCTACCTGCTCTTATCCAGACAGGGATGTATTTCACAGAAAACTCACAAAATCCCTACAATACCAAAATTCTAGGAAGTTCTTCTATACTAATCCTCAAAGTTTATCTTAGGTCTACGTGCTCTAATCAGAGTTTATCTAGCTTCCAAGATTTGTACTGAACTTCCTCTGATACCAACTATAACACCCAGACCCTAGATACCCAGAGTTGGTGCATTATTACATAACATTGGCATGATCACAAAGTATCAAGTCTCGAAAGACTGATTAGTTTAGTAGTCTTGGTAACACTAGATATATTCATAAGTCTTACATTACATCATAAGGTAAAAAACTACAACAACATCTTGTCTTTATATCCCCTCATAATATCCCTGCAGGTCCTTCATAAATTACTTCTTCATAATCCTGGGAAAAATAAAACAGTGAAAGGGGTGAGCTCAGATGCTCAGTAAGAATAACATTATAGCAGAAGCTTTCATAGATAAGCATAAACACTTAAGGCAGTTTATAACTAAAACAAATGCCTTTTAAACATTAACTTCAGCATAAAATGGAAATGATAAAATAAAATAATGCCATTTACTTACTCACATGGATATTCTACTAGACTTATGATCACATGCAATATCAATAACCACTTTCACAATGATGGAATGCATAATGCTAGACTATCATAACCACATAGCCAAGGCCTCGTGCCAAGACAACAAATAAGATTTTTCCAAGGCCTTGTGCCAAGACACTAGTTTGTCTCATGAGACCTACCGATGCATCGAGGAGCTATAGAGTGATCAACCCGTCACTTATTAAGTCCAATGCATTCCTCATATGAACATGTTTAAACATAAAATAAACATTCGTATTAAAACTAGCATATGAAATGTCAATACTTTAACCACAAACCATGAATGGTATAAAAATAACACATCCATAGTCAAACATAACTCATTTGATACAATATGGAAGATTGTATTGTACCACATTAACCTCAATCAAGAATAATGAAGGATGTTGCCATAGATGAAAATAATCGTCAAAACTATTTGATAGAAATATCCCCCTTTTTTCTTGAAATCATTTAAATGTCACACTATTTGTCAAGAAGCCATTTAAAAATAGATTTTTGAATCAAAGTGTCCCATACCACTTTGAAACTTTTAAAAGGAGTTTTATTTTTAAAACGTCAATGTCCATATAAATAAATCCGTAAAACAATTTTTAGAACATGGACATTAATGAGCAAGATTTAGAGGAATAAGTCTTTAAAACATTTAAAAATGGTATTTTAGTTAGAGTTTCTAACCAAAAGATAGACACTTGAATTAAAATAATTGAGGTAATAAAAACATTGTAATATCATTAGAATAAATGAATTCATGATATACTATGTCAAAGTACATTATATACACCACATAAAAGTGATTTGGTGTATAACAACAAAGAAGTCTCAATAGAATGTAAATTGAGATGAAATCTCTCATAAAGGTTGTATCCTTAGGTTAAGGATAAATCAACGACATATTTATGTGTGAAAAATATTAATAAACTAAATATGATTGGAAATTCAGTGTAAAAAATCAAGGACATTCACAGATATGTTTCTAAAAACAACACCAACGAATTGGATGTTTAACTCAACAAATGGAGAATGAGTTAAAATTACTCTTATCAAATTCATATCAATGACTTGAGAGATTATCAATGGAGTGATTATGTGTATCAAAAGTATATCCACAGGAAGGGGAGTGGAAATTATGACATAATCAAATGAATATTGATTCCACACAAAATCTTGGGGTAATATAATCAATGAAGTATGCGTAAAGCTAAATGAGTGGAAATTGAAATTTCAAATTCCCTTATCGATTAGGTAACTTACGAAACATACACCTATGAAAGAAGAATCATACCATGATGATGTAAATACCCATAAATTAAAGTATATTACACAATGAATACCATCATGGGAAGTACACATACACCACATGCAATAATTAAGTTGTGAACAATGGAATTCTCATGAAATTAAGAGTGAGTTAAGAAACCCCTTACTTTGTACGTTTTCCTTGGTCGACAGTTGGTTAACCTCCTGTATAATGGTGAAATAATTGTTATTTAATTATAAAATAATCATTTACATTTATATGATATCATATATGATCTTTTAACATTGATTTGTTAATAATATCTTAGAATTATCGTCATTTCAGGT
Organism: Viscum album; assembly: GCA_963277665.1. Taxonomy (NCBI): domain Eukaryota; kingdom Viridiplantae; phylum Streptophyta; class Magnoliopsida; order Santalales; family Viscaceae; genus Viscum; species Viscum album. The sequence continues at coordinate 1,094,571,526 of OY728147.1, forward strand.
GTTAACTTACTCATTTTCTTTTATATGTTTTGTTACGTAAGCCATGTTTGTCTTGGATAGGTTGTATCTTATTCATATCCAGAATGATATAAAGTTCTTAAACATTATTTTTAAAACATAAAATTATAATCATACTTGAATTGATATTATGGAGAATGAATCCTATCGCGTTCGTGGAGACAGTAGTTCGTACGTACGCACGAGCAACAATATCATTCTTCTGATATTAAAATAATATATAATTGGATGGTATATAATATATACATAATCATTATCATGTTATATTTATTATTTAAATGAGTTACATATCATTATTATACCCACCCAAATAATAATATATTGAATAACATTTACACCACGACGTGGAGACGGTAAGCCGTACGTACGCACGTATGGTGACATGTTATTTAAAGTGTGGATAGAATAGTGAATATGGTTGTACCATATTTATAATAACATCACATTATATATAAGATACTGGAGTTATTATTTTTTAATGGTAATAACAAAGAAAGAAGAAGTGGAAGAAGAATGGAACATGAAAAGGGGAGGTGAAAACATTACCTTTTCTTCGGATTCTTCCTTTTGATTTGATCAAAAGGGCTCGATTGGTTGGCTTTCTAATCAAACTAAGGCCTATAGGTTTTAGTTAGGGATGTTGAGAGAGTATTTGGGCAGGGTTTGGCCGAACCAAAATGCTTTTAAGGTGTGAAGAAATGAGAAGGAGGAGTGCCCTTTTATAAGAGGAGCGAGGGGCACCTTTGGAAAAGGTAGAAATATTAATTTATAAAAAATTCGTATTCGGTTTCCAATGGATCCAAAGTATATTATTTAAATTTTAAGGAGGGGATAGGTCGAAAAACATTAAACCAATAGAATTTAGACATGTTTGGGTTACTATATTAACCTTATCTTTTAGTTTTAACTCTTAGTTAATTAGTTTGACATTTACCATGCCACTTTGTATTTTTATATTATATGTTTAATAAACATACTATATACATCAAAGAGACCCCCAAGTAATCCATTAAGGATACCCCTATCATGATATAAGTCTCTTGGACGAAACATAGATTTTTTGGAATTTAATATCAATTAATAATATAATATTTTTTTAAAAAACTCTTTTATGTCAATTTTGAGACTATTCAAAAATTGATTTTTTTAAAACTCATAACAGAATGATTACTTCCAATAAAGTTAATTAAATCAATCCTAACATGTCATATTTACCTATAAAATTTGTTTAATTCAATAAAAGTCTCCAATTATATTTATTTGGATATTTATAATGTCAATTATTCTAATTTTTCACTATTATGGTAATTACTGCATCACCATTATGTCATAAATAAATTAAAATATTTTATGTCTAAAAATTATAAATAAAATATCATTATCTATAAAACGTTTTTATCTTTCAAATGAATATTTATAGTCAAAATTAAAACATATATAACCCTATGTAAAAATTGTCTTTTTAAAAGATATATACTTGTGCCATTTTTGTATTCATTTTAACTTAATTAAAATAAAGTGTCTCTATCAATTACAAGTGGCCCCATGGGGTCCCAAAATCGACCCAAAGATGACCATGGTCGAACATGTATCAATCAATAATTTCAGGACACGTTTTAGGGTAATTTTATATTATTATAATATTATTTTTTAACCCTTATTTACCGGATTTACCCATAACCATGGTAAATAAAATATTTACCGCAGTAATTATTCAAAATGTCTAAAAAAAAGTTACCTATTTACACAATTTGAACATCATGATACCAAATATGGAATCCATTTTTCTAAATTCAAAACACAGAAGTGGCAGAAATTAATTTAAAATTAATTCCCGTTGTCAAAACAAAAAGCGTGTTTTTAGGATATAATAACTATCAAAAGATTGATACTTGTTTATGTTCGGATTAATTGTGAAATTATGTCCAATGACCAAAATTGTATTAAATGGTAAAAATATATTCTAAATATACTTTAAAACCACTCAAATTCATAATTTATCAATATATATTATTTCAATTAAAAAAGTTGTTTTTAATTAAAATTTAGTAATTTTCACTATTTATCAAAATATTAAAGTTATCCGAAAACTAACAAAATTTCACCCTAGGCTAATTTCGATATTCTGAATCCAAAAAAGAAGTCCATTTTGAGAGATAGAATTTAAAAAATTTCATAATGGCTAGATTGATTGGTTGTGGTGTGTTAGAATCTCGAAGTTGCGTACAATGCACGCCATTGCATTATTCAAAGGGAAACGTACGCAGAAGCTTGGGGTGTTACAAACCATATATATTAATTTAAAAAATCAGAATATCCATTTTTAAATATAACTATATGAAATTAATTTATCATAATGTTTGGAGGAAGTCCACACATATGCATGATTGATACATGGATCTCCTATTTTATTGAGAAGAGCTGCTAAATGGTTTTTACTTCCTCATAATATCATCTCAATACATTTATGATAGTTATTTACTACTTTTTTATTTATAAATTAAATAATTATAATGATTTTTGAAGATATAAAATTCAATGATCTTGGATAATTATTTATACGACTTCTTTGACAAACCACCTTGAACATACACCTAAATCATAGAATAATTGGAATTAAGAGATTGTCATAATATCTAAGATTAATTAATATAGTATAGGGATGATTTTTAATGTTTTTTGAACAATATACCTCAAATGATTTAAATAATAGAGGATGAGTGGATTCATTTTATAAGTTGGGGGAATAAAACACACGGTATTTAATAAAGGAATTCAAATATATATGGTCATTTTCATAGTAATGTAGCTCCATATAAATTGGGATTTGAATTTATGATATATTATTTTTAAAGCACCTCAAAAAAATAATTATTATATATTAATGGGTTAAAATCAAACCATATATCCTAGGTTTAACCACACTATAATCCTTTTTTAACCATAGTCGATGTAACAAAATGTTAGTGTATTTACTATAATCTATGAGAAATAATTGAGTTGAACATACTTCACTATATTAATTATGTTTAATACAAATATTAAATCTATTTTACAATATTGAATTCTTATAAATATTAAAATTTTATATTTTGAAAACACGCAACCCAAAATTGAAACCAATTTTTGATAAATTATTTTTTAATCATAAAAGAAATTTAAATCCAAGAATTTACTTATAAGAGCCATAAATTTTATTTTAAAATTTATGTATTTTAAAATTTAATCTTTATATTTCATTTAATTAATAATTTATTAGAAATTTAGTTTATTTGTTAATATAAAAACAGATTGCACACATAAAAATTCTTTTTAGATAAATTCTTTTTATTAAAAAGATAAACTCTCAATAAAATAATATATAAATATGAATTATATGTAATTAATTATATAATTTATAAAAAAATGGGGATTATTTTATTATATTAATAAATTCAAACCATAATAGTACTGTTACAAGAAATGAAAAGAATTTTTTTAAAAATTGAAAGTTTCATCATTCGTTGAGAAATACATATTTTAGAGAAATACTAAAAATAAAAAATAAGATAATATTTAAATTCATCATTAAAAAATGATATTAATTTTGTTAGGTATAATTTCTATGAAATTGTAGAAAATAATTATACTTTCTTGGGATTTTGAATTCAATCAAAATAATATTTGAAATAACCACATTATTGAGAAATGAAATGATTTTTTGAAACATTGAGCCAATAATTATTAAGAATTAATTAATATATTTTCCTTATTTAAAGTGAGTAAATATATATTTTTATAATGTGTTTACTATTATTCATACCTTCAAAATAAATAGTTGGATTATAAAGGTTTTCATTAGCACGACTGATCCAAATTTTGGGTTATGTCTAAAGATACCTACCGCCAAACTAAATTGTATTTAGAGAAATATAATTTCTAAACTATGGTGGTGTTAAATTAAAAACCACTAAATAAAATTCATTCATAATTTTTCCCCAATATATGATTTTTTGGTATTCAAAAATACATTTTATTGATAACCCATATAATGAAATGAAATTATAGAGATTACATTGAAAGGGTAAGTATGAACCATAATCTTTACAATAAATAACTTATAATTTTTTTACCGAATAACGATAATTTTAGTGTGAATTGAAAATAAAAAACGGTGGTGAAATTTAATTTATAATGAATAATATATTGGGATAGATAATGTGGTTATGATAATGATAGTGAATTTAAAACGAAATATTATTGAGTGGAGAAATTACCATTTTCTCCTCCAAACAATTATTAGTAGTAATACATTTTATTTTTAATGATGATTGTTTATAGTGTTCTAGTATTAATTTTCCCGGAAACATATTAAATATAAATCACTTCATTTAATAAAATACAGAAATATAATTTTATCATTTTATTTTTTGTTTTAATGAACATTAACTAATTATCATTAATATTATTGAAATATTAATATTTTATTACTAAAGTAATAAAAATACAGTTTATCAGATCATAAGATATATCAATGAATGAAAACTAAATCCCATTTTCACTAGTATTTTCATAATAACCAAATAGTTGGAAGAAGTTATCCATTATTGATAAAAAGTCATATTATTATATAATAAGTTTATCTCTAATACGACAATAATATCAAAAAATGTACAAAATAAAAAATTTAAATAAATAGTTAACCACAAGACTCATAGAAACTATTTATGAACATATTAAGATAAAAATAAATAAGGAAATGTTTGAAAAATATAAACATCAAGTAAATGTTAAACACTACAAAACATAATTTGGCCCATAATTTCACATACGAACCATGTGAATACCATGGATATATATAATTACCTAAAATATATTTATATCCTCAATTAATAAAAAATCTTTAGTTAAAATATAAATTAATCCAAAAATAATAATAATTATTTTTTCCTTTATTACTTAAAAGAATCATAGAATATCCAAATATATTATATTAATTCAAAAGTCTAATAATATTCATATGTGATAACATAAAGCTCATTTATATCTATTCAATAGAAAATATATTTCTCAAAAATACTATATTATTATTATCAAAATTAATCATCACATTATACCAAATCAGCATTATCGTTTAAGCCACTAATTTTTTTTTGATTTATCTATCTCTGAATAAATTAATTTTAAAAATATCACCTTCCTACTAATACTATTTTGATGGTTTTTGGCACCATTCAACATATTCTAGAAAACTGTTAATTGAAAAAAAAAATTGTAAAATACTTTGATGTTTCATAGTTATGATAAACATTATACCATTAGTAAAAAAACATCTAAAACATAATCTATAAATCCAAATACATAATGAATTCTGTTATTTTACTTCAAATATTTTTATAGCATATTCTTTTTTGTTTCCATTTGTTATCTTTAAATTAGATAATTATTGTGGATAATTTCTTTTTCTTCACCATATAAGATATTATAATTCTAATGGTAGTTGAAATATTAAAAATTTAACTTCATGGAACTTTTTCTTTTCAGTGATAATTACATGATCTATGTATTTTGTTTCCACAAATAAAATATCATCCAATTTTATGAATAAAATTTTCTATGGTTATTCTTCATGAATTGTCAACATATAGGATGAATAATCCTCGTTCCTATGTAATCTTCATAAAAATGAAATTTATTTATAACTTTTTTCATTTCGAAACTCATATGTATTTCAGTTTTTAATTATTTAATTAGATTGTTAATCAGAGACAATCCGAGGGTTTCACATTCTAGAATAAATCACATATTTTATTGATTAGTGAAATAATTTCAATGTCTACCACATTCATCATTAACATGGTTCATTCATGTTCTATCAATATTTTAATCAAAAAACAAATAAATGAGAGATAATAATATTAGGGTAAATTAATTAATTATAACAAGAATTTTTTAGATGTATTAATATTAACACATAATTTTGAATTGAATACATCATGGGTTTATACTATGTCATACAATGTAGTTATCTATCAAAACCCATACTAATGGATCAAACATAAAATTTGAACTAGTATAATCATATCTTATAGGAGTGTTAAATATAAGGTTGGTATGTTTTCATTCCCCGTGAAATAGAATGATTCGAAATATAATCCTGACCAAATATATTTACCGACATTACCACAGGATTCATATATACACATAACACGTCCACTTATAGTATCGAAAGAGAGTTTTACTTCATAAAAGCCCATTTAAACTATACATTTCCAAATCATTAAAATTTTATCATATAAAAAAATATTTTATTAAGTAAACTATCTTTTTAAATTAATTAATTCTTTATTATGAAATCATATTATAGTATATACATTCAAAACCTTGGTTATTTTATAATGTTGTTAAGATATATCCATTCATAAAAAAATATTCTTACAAATAATAGCCATTCATCGAATATCCATTTTATAATTATAAATATTATTATTATATGTTATGATTTTTTACAAATAAAATTAATATAGACAAAATAAGTGATTTCTTTGACTTGTAGAACCACCCCCTTTAAATCCCATTTATCGGAAATTTTAAAAAAGATGTAATCACTAGGATTTACCGTCAATAAAGACTAATCCTAGATTCATTAACAAAACCTCTACTGATATAGATAACAGGTGACGTTCAAGATTATCGAGAACATTGACCAAACCCTTTTCATCGAACAACCCTATGGATGGTTCACCACCACAAACATTACACTTTGGGAATAATGTTTTTTAAGAAGTTTTTTTGTATCTAAACTATAAAATAATGATTTTTTATATTTTTTAAATAAAATGATTATTATATTAATAAATTTTTATTATTTAAGTTATAAATGATAAAATAATTAGTTTGATACAAAATTATATTTTTATATGATGAAATTAAAATATTAGTTTTTAAAATTTGTATCTTCAATCAATATAATATTTTTGATTATTTGATGAATTTTTATTTAAAATAAATAATATTATTTTATAATATAAACATTATTATAACTGATAATATAATTTTATGATTTAATATTTAATTTTTATACTGGTCATAAAACTATCATTGTCATAGAAAACAATTTTCTTTAATAAAATTTGATTTTTATTTAAAATTGTAAATTTTTTTATAATCATTTTGATAAAATAAAAATTATTTATGAAATAATTATGGGAAAAAATGATAATGGTGACATTATTATTTTTTAATGAGAAATTTGAATTATTTTGTAAAATTTAATAAAATATAAATACAAATTATGCACTAGGACACAATTAATTCTCAAAAGTTATTTAATAAATAATATAAGGATTATATGTAACAAAAATTATTTTTACCCTTGATAATATTCCTTATGTTATTGGAATTATTTTATAAACCCTTAATGAATCATCCAAAATGCTGTATATATTTTAAGTTTTTGAAATGAATTAGTAATGATCATGACAGAAGTTGACAACACTAAGTTTATTATTTTAATTTGTTCAGTTATTATCCATATAAAATATGAAAAACCACTACTATTTGAATAATCCCTGGAGAAAACCAAATAAAATGTTTTTTTATTATGTTATTATATTGAGTCCAAAAGCATAGTTTACATATTAGAAAAACAAATCAACTAACATTTTATACAAAAACACAAATAACAACCTATTAATATTAACTAAATACCTATTTATCATGATTTTAATAAATATTTCATTCCCAATATTCACCCAAACATGTTCTTAATATATTAAGAAACTCCTCCCAAGCGTTCATAGAAACACCCTCATGGTAAGGGATCCTCTCATTCTCCTCTTCATTGAAGCACCCTTATTATTTTATGGATTTTTATTTCAAATTGATCAATTTGGGATATTTTTATATAGGTCCATATTACATTCCTTATCACATTCATGTAATGAAATTGAATTTCAAAAACATTAAACACTAAAATTAGTCATTATACCTATTATATGAATGTAAATTTATTCTATGATACTCTATAATAATGATTTTTAAAGTCAATACCCATCCCAATATATATCAAGGGTATTCACCTATATATAAATATCCATAATATATTGTGTACTTCCACGTATGTGAAACCAACTTATTAAGGGTTGTATTCTAAGTGTAGAAATATATAGTGTTTTTTCTTGATCTTTGTGTGACGCCAATTCATGTCATGATATGAATTTGATGGTTGGGAAGGGAATTATATATCCCATAAATGCATTGGGTAACAATTATATCTCATGAGATTTCATGAATAGTGAATTATATGTTATCATAAGGAAAAATGATATGATTTCTCCATGGTAATCCTTGACCTATGTTAATGATTTAATTTTTTGGGATTCAATATTCCCTTAGTTCCATTTTAATATCATCATATATCCTCCTAAAATGTTACAATTTTATATTTTCATCCATTATATTTTACCATGATATAATTCTAGAATAAAATTTACTAAATTACCCAATTTTATAATTCGATTACTCCCTTAGTAGTATATAAATATTACTCCATTCTTATATATATCCCAATGTTATCCATTTATATTTTAATAGAGGTAAGGAATGTTAAGGTCATGTTGTAGTGATTTAAATAATATTTATATACTCATGTTTCTTTTTATTAAGAAATGTAAATCATTTCAAAATAAAACTATGCCTCACAATATTTTTATATTATATTATTTTTATCAATGTTTATTAAATAAAGATTGAAAGAGTATTTAAAAAATGGATTTTTATTGTACGGTTTAGTGGAAATCCAATTTATTTTTGGGAATTGGTACTTCAAAACCATAGATATATCCTTATAAATAAGACTAAACATTTGAAAATCAGTACATTTGGTTAAATTAATTGGTATGTGCTTTCCATGAATATGAATCCATATGTTGATATTTTAGGTGGACGATGTTGTGGAATAGTTTTTCATAAGGTTAACAACCTCAATAATTTCTCATTGGCCTTTAATCATTCATTTCCATGTGAATGAAAAGGGGTCTTCATACAAAACATTTTTGATACTCCAATCATATTTTATTTGGTAGATTTAGAAGATCATTATGAACCATTTTCATGTGGACAAAAATATCCAAAATATTTTAACATTTAGAAATATATTAGGGATAAAATTGATCAAAACCTAGAAAAATCATAGAAAACTAATATACATAAATTTATTGTTTTAAATTTGATGTTTATGGAATAATATTTATGTTTTTAATTGATTAAAAATTATCATAATTTATTTTAATTATATTTTATTCAGTTTTATGAAATTGGGGCAGCTGATTCAATAACTTATGAAATAGGCAATGTCATGACTACTGAAATTAAATTCACAAACCCGATGATGGTAGGAGTTGGGAAAAAAGAAAACAATTTCTCAATTAACTCATTTGTATAAAATAATAATAGATTAGGAGGAACAATATAATACACTTATGAAAGACTAATTTTCCACCGATACCATTATATAAAAATGCCTCTTCCTTTCAGTGGATCTTCTAATACCATAATCACATAATATTTAATCTGAAATATCTAAAATATTTCCAAAATCCATCAATTCTATAAAATAGCAATGGTTATACTGAGTATTTATTTTATTGAGGTATAATTTAATAAATGGTGGAAATTAATAATTAATCTTAAGCCAAAGGAGGCGATCAATGGGATTGAGTGAAATGATATTTGAAAATAAATTGATAAATATTTTCCAAACACTATAATTCTGATAATGGTTATATATTTTCTCATCCTCAAGAAAAATGATCATGAATTCAACAGTTTTTATAATTTTAACATAAAAAATTTAATTAATAAAACATTATATTTTTTCATTGAACTTGAAAATAATTTTTACCACTTATGTAGTATGTTAAAATAGTGTCTACTAAAATATGTGGTGATTGGAGACTTTCAATTCTATAAATAAATTTTCAACTATTCCCATAATGATAAAATATATATCGGAGGATCCTAGGGGTATCATAGGACTATATATATGAAATATAGGTAAGATTTAAATTATGGTTTACTATAGATATATATCATGGGGTCATGAAATTTCAATATCCATTGTAATGAATATGTGGTAAGAAGAATTTCATATATTTTTTGAATTCTTACTTGAATAGAAATATGTGTGGAGAAGAAGGGAAACTTTCTAGTTATTGAATACATAATAAATTTACCAATGCGATAACATAAAGGAATTTTATATTAATATCTAGGAATATTTTCAATATTTCAACAAAAAGGATCATGAAAAATATAGGAACAAATTAAATAAGGTAATTATTATTGAAATAAAATGATAAAACAACCATCAAGGAATAGAGAGAATTGGTACACTTATTTTATCACAATTATTGTGGTGGATCCCAAGAATTAATTGGTTACTTGTACACTGGTTATTTATTAAATGATATTCAATGTAATATTAGATTATGGTTCTAATACATATTTCATATCATATAATTTTAGAAGAACTATTCATGTGCCACCTCAAAATATTGAAATTGAGTTTGGGTGAAGATGAAAAATTGGTAATTTTTATCATCGAATCATTTAACTCCTACACTATAAAAACAAGGGGGGTTAGTTTCATTGAAATAATTTTGATCTCCCCTTTTCATAATTAGATTCTATTTAGAACATGGATTTTTTTATAGAGGAAGTGTATATTTTTTAGAAAATTAAATTACTCACTATATCTCAAATCACCATATGAATCTATATAAATATGATGCGGATGAATCTATTTTGAAATTATCATCTCAATAATCGAAATTATTCCCTTGTGATAAATTATATCTTGATAAACTGTTTGAGACTATGGAAAATATCAACCTTGATGATAAGCCCAATGTAACTGATTTCACAAATGTGTATCTAGAAAAATTTTCTAGTATTCGTCCTAGGTGATTGTTTTAGTTCTCAATTGATATTATACCATATAATTTCCCATATCTATGTCCCCATATTATGTTACCACTATATAAAATAAAAAATTTATTTAGAAAACATGGGAGAATCAAGATAATTGGTTTTTCTTACAAAGTGATTCACCATAGGGTGTGGTGGTCCTTTTAGTAATGAAGATGGAAGGGTAAATTTTCCTCTTCATTGGTTATAATGTGTTATAAAATTTCATAATAAAGAAAATGATTTATATAACACTGACTGAAGATTTGTTTAATCCCATATATGGATAACAATGTTTCTCAATGTTTTATATTTTATAGGTATATTATTATGTAATACTAGAGAAGAAGGATATAAATCATAATTGTATTCCTAAAACGTATGATCATCACTTGTTCATAGTTTTTCCATTTGGACTCTCTAATTCTATATCCATCTTATTGGAATTATTGAACATAACATTTAAGGATTAAATCAACAAATTTTTGGTAGTCTATATACAAGACATTTATGTATATTCCAAAAGAAATGTTGAACATGGAGATCTTTAGAACACTATACTAAAGATTTTTTTTAAATTAATGATATATGAGATGTATAATAATTATGAGTAAGGGATTAATCATGTAAAATTGATGAGTCATGATTTCACAAAAAAAGAATATTTTTGGATACCGCAAAAATATTTAAATTAAATAATGTCATAGAAAAACATAATTGATGGAAATGAATAATATCATATATTAGTTGGGTAATATAATTAATTTTTGAGAAAATTTTAATGATTTTAAATTCCACTAACCGTGGTAACTCAGATGTGAGTCATCATTTTATAGAATAATTAATTAATGGAATGATTAAAAGAGTAATAGAGGAGGGTAATCAATACAAATTCTCTGACATTACCCATTAATAATGAAATATTTTTTTATCTATTGTGATGTATAAACAAAATGACTTGGGTTTTATAATCTTGAAACATGAAAATGTTATAGAATATGACTCCCTCTTATTAATGATCCCCAGGGAGAACTATCCATTGAATGGTATAGAATATTATGTAATGATCTTCACATTGATGATTTTAATGAAAAATATCTAGGAGTATAAGTGTAACATATATATCAATTTTAAATCACTAATGAATTTATTTATACAAATAGATATCAATACAACCCAATTAGGATGTATATATATGTAACACACATCTATTTTATGGTATGTATATTTCTAAATTTATCTTCATTAATAGTTAATGTTACATAGAACAAAAAGATTTAAAAAATGATAATATATTATTTCAGCTATACCCTATAAATTTTAATCATGTGAATTAATGAGGTAAAATAAATTATGAATATATAGTTTTTAAATGTTTAAAAATTAATTATAAATGAACCTAGAAAAAAATTATACATAATAGATAAAAAGAATATATGTCGACAATGACATCATATCATAATATATTAAATTTTTCAGTATTATTGAAATATATTAATAGTACTTATATGATAATATTCAATAAATTTTTTATAAATTCAGCCAATAAATTTGGTAGGATTATGAAAAAAATAAACCCAATTATAATCATAAAAATCTATATTCATTTATGAAAGTCAATTTGACGTACTTTTAATGGAACAAATATTTTAAAACAAAATATTGAAAATTTTATAGTCTTTATTTGAAAAACAATATTCATTTTGGAAATTGTATCTTCAAAATTATATTAGGTTAAATTTTTAGAATTTTTCTAACACATTTCATTTTTAGTTGAATAGTAAAAAATATAGTTCTTATGAAATACCATGTCTTTTGTGACATTTTCAAGACATAGATATGATAAATAAAGTTAATTAAACATATTTAATGACTAATTTGTAATAATATAATAAAAATATAAAAAATATTATTCCATAAAGTAAAAATTATACAAATCATTTTCCGTGATATCGTAGTTCCTTCACAACATTGAAGAATTATAATTTGGTGTCTTTAAAATTTAAATAAAGAGGTAACAAGTAATTGTATGTATTTTTCCTTAAATATTAATTATAAATAAATTTTTTGGATAATAGTTTATAATTTTAGAGTTATATAATAATAATATTATCCAAATAATTTTTATAAGCATGTTCATGGAATGAAAATTCAAATTAACAAATTTAATATGTTATGTTGAAGTGGGTAAGTTTAAATATAAATAATGAATGAATATAAATGATTCTAATGATTTAATTGAAATATTTTAATGATATAACTTATTTTTAAATTTTACATGTTAATTAAACATCTTTAATTTTAATTAAACACTGATGTAGTGATTTTCCCAAAAAATAAAAATCAATAAGATAATTTTAATTAAAATTTAAATAACACTTAAATAAACAAAACATTATCTAATTATATTAGATGAATACAAATATTCCTCAAAAAAATTGAGTCAAATTTCGGATCTATTGGAGACACGTTGTTTAGATTAATCCCCTCACTATATATTATTCTAAGAAAATTAAAACTATTTACACTATGGTTTTAAATAAGTAATTTAAAAATATATACATTTGTTGAAGATATGGTTGAATATAAATAGTCGATAAAAATATAAATTTTTTATCTAAATTATGATATTTTTTTATTTTTTGGGTAAAAATATTAAACTTAATGGCATCCAAAATAAGGATGTGGTAATTATGAAATTATTGGAAAATAATAAAGATGAATTTAAAATATTAAAATAATTATATTTTTGGATAATTAGGACGATACATGAATTATAAAGACAATTATGAAATGTATAAGATAATTTTTTTTAATATTAAAATTTATTATGATCATTTGGAATTCATATTAATGAATTGTGTTAATTTCTATTATGAAAATATTTCTTGAATATGATAATTTTTTATATTATAGAAATATAATAAAAATCGTGAATAAAAAATAACATAATTTTTAGTATTATATTTAATACCTTGTGAGTTACTTGGATATTTTAATTATTTTCCTTTAGAATATTCTTATATATATTTTATTATTTAGTAGAATTCCTAAACTTCCCCTCACATCAATTATAAAAAGAGAACTTCATGAATAATTTCATTTGACAACCTCAAGCCTTCTAGATCGACCCTAATCTAAAAAATTATTATCTATAATGACTTATCCACGTTTTGGAAGATCAGGTTTTCCATAAAATCCATCCATAATTCCTTTAAGAAGAGTTATAATGGAATTATGTCGAGAATAAAAGATTAAAGAACTCTCAGCAAATTGAATTCTCAAGGTAAGAGTTTAACATATCACTTTTATTTCTATGATATAATATTTATTCACCAATAATTTAATTTTTTAGCTTCCCTTATGATATATTATATCCTGAATATATTTATCTACATGTTATTAAATGATTCATTTTATTATTATTAATTATATAGGGCATACAAACTCACTATTTACAGAGATGTAATGGATTAATAACTTAATTTCATATCATTGTGTTACGATTATACTTCATTAATTATTTTATGAATATATTATGTGTGAAATGAAATTTTATTACCATATATGTTATTTCAACATTTTTATATCTGTTTATATAGGATACACATAGTCTATTTATTTTATTAATGTCAACTTCCTTGATATGATTCATGGAAGAGATTTAATCTCAATTTTCATTCTTTGAGGACTATTTGGATGTTATAAACCTATATAATTTTATGAGGTGTATATAATTCCCGTTTGGAACGTTATATCAATAATTTATTTATTCTCATAATATTTAATGTTTTTTCAATGTTATTGATTCCTGATAAAATTTAATTTCCCAATAAGATGGGGTTCAACCAATAGATTTGAACTATCCTGACGATATTTCATGAATGTAAATATATTGGGGATAGATCACTATAGTTTAGGCATTACCACCCATATAATTATTCTAGTAGGATGATTGATCATTAAAATAACTATCTAGAGAATATATCTTGATAGTTCGTATGTTTTACATTAAGAAATTCTTAATTATTGTTATTCCAGGTAATTTTCAATTACTTAGGTAATATGCGGTAATGTTATAATATCATGTCATAATTTATATTGAATTATTTTATTATATTTTATTCCTTCCATATTATTCATACTTTTTATTATTAATGCAATGTGTCATCCGTTATTTACATATCCATGTATATTATTATTATTTCTCCATGATATCTTCTGATGTATATGACCCTACTCAGCATTTGGGAATGTTATGAATATTTATGGGAAGCATAATCAGGTTATGAAAATAACCTTTCTATATAGGATAAAAATTTTCCATTTCAAGACAATTCAATTTTGGACTGACTTTTGTAATAGAGCCCCCCATTATCTAGTGGGAATATTGAACAAATGGTAGATGATAAATTGAATATGTATTTGAATTATATATTATTTGGAATTAGGTTGTACTAAAAAGGAATGGTTATAATTTCAGTGTATTTTTTTATATTGATCAATAACATTTTTTGATCCAAAATACTAGGGAGGAATGGGAAATATAACTCAAGGAATGAGATTAATTTTTGAATACATTCATATAGAAATATTTACCTCGTGCGAATCAAAATGAGATGAAGGGGTAGTTTATTAGTTCATAGAAAAAAAGAAGGAATAATGTGTTATGGAGTATGAATATACGTTTACATTGTTACCAAGGTATAATAGGAATTACACACGCGACATGGAATAAAAGATTGTCCATCTCATTGATGTGATTAGGAAAAATATCTTAAGGGAACTATTCTCTCAAATTTTTTATTCATATGATTAAATACATTCATGTGATATGACAATAGGGGAATAATAACTATTGTATTATGGATTCAATGCTAAGAAAAAAATTGTGAAAGAGTAAATAATGGATTAAGTGATTAAGAAAAAAAGGATTTTCTCACATGTGATAACTCTGGAATGAATATCCATAGGAAATTCATAAAAAGATTGGGAGTTCATTATAAGTTTGGAGAAAATGGTTATCAACAATAATAATGAAAATAAAATAAAGAAAATAATTATATTTAGTGTTTCATATTTAGATAAATGGGGAACTATAAAATTAAATTCTCCATGTTTCAAGGTAGTATACCATAGAATAAGCTAAGGGAGAATGGTCATGCTTATTAGACTAATATAGCTAAATTTGTGTGATTAATATTCTTATGTATTTGTATCCACAAAAAATGTTGTAAAAGGTTGAAGTGTGTATATACATTATTTCAGTACTATTTCTTAATGGACGGTACCATGAAATGTGATTTGGAATAACATTTTTACTTTTCAAAAATAGATGTTTTAATGATAGATAACCCTCAAATTGTTCCTTAATTTGAGATAATGATGTTTGAATAAATAGATGATTTATATAGAATTTATACTAGGTTCTACTTACTAAATTAGAACTAATTATAATTTTTTCATCATAATATATAGAAGGGTCATAAGTTTATATTTATGTAATGGTTTATGATTAACCGTGGAAACCCTTTTAGAGATTATTGTTTTACTTCAATGTATGATGCAACATGTTCTATGAGATGATGTAGAAAATGTTCATGGGGAAAAAAATTATAAGATTCTATTTATGGAAAACAAATGTATCAGTTAAGTATGTTCCAGTATATTCATTGAGAGTTATGGAATCCTTCAACTCTAGGAAAAATATTTTTAATAAAAACATTATCCAATTAAATTTATTACTTAGAAAGTAATGGAATTTCATCCCATAAACATTTGCAGGTTTAGAAAAGATTAAATTTATAATAAACCTGACTTCAATTACTATCCATCATATCATTATATTAATATTTCTCTTCAATGTCCATATTTTTTAGTTCACACTAATATTGTACATTTTGAATGATTAATTTTGTGGTGACCTTCATATTTCCCATTTTATATTATTAAATGGATATTTTATTAACCGTATTTTCAATATGGGATTCCCACAAAAGAATTTATTATTATAAAAAATTTATTTTCTATGTGATATTTAAAACATTTTGGGTGAAATTAATTTTATTATTAGAGAATTAAATACCTCACTATTTTATGGTATATCCTTTTTTAAATGTAACTTCTTCGATAGATTACATTACATAGTACACTGTGTTGAAATGTGATTCAATATTATTGTAGTTAACACCTAAGAATTGAAATGGTGGCAATGAATGATATTAACTAAATTATGAAAACATCGTTTAAATATGTTTATAAAATCAATTTATTGGTTAAAAATTACATACCATGGAAAATAAATATTAATTGAACGTATAGGATAACAATAATATTTTTAAGCCAACAATATAATTTTATCTTAGAAAATATAATAAATAACTATTTTTTAATGAAATTTATTTATTTTAAATGTTATATAATCAAAAACGTTTTTAAAATTCATCTAATAATTTTTATATTCTTAATATAATAATAAATAAAAATTCAATAATAAAATGATAATTTTTTTTCTTCAAAAAATGACATTTTATTACTTATTAATAAGGAAGCTATTTTAAAACTAAATTTTGAAATTTTTATTGTTTTCACTTAGAAAAATAAATTTCAATTTTGATATTCTAATATTAAAATTTCCCTAGGATGAATTTTTGGTATTTTTCAAATATGTTTCATTTTTTGATAAATAATAAAAAAAATTGTGAAATATTATAACTTTTGTATAATCATCAAAACATAACTATTATGTAAAAATTATAATACTTATGTAAAATATTAATTTTTATTAATAGAATACTAATAAAAAATAACCCCAAACATATTAATTTTATATTATTTCATGATAATTATAAATTAATTTTAAGTGCCAATTTAGTACTGAAATAGCGTTGATCAGGTAAAATTCATTATCTTTTAAATATTAATTTATAGGTAACAATAATTTTCACAACATAAACATATTGTGTTATTAAAAAATATTTAATTTTTTATAGTTTCTAATTTTATAGTTATATAACATTAATATATTCCAATTTCTTGTGCAATACTAGTGTAATGCAAGAATACTATAATTTAGAAATTAAATATGTTTCCATCAGATGGATATGTGTAAATATGCATAGTTAATGAATATAAAATATTATATTGAGACCAATTAATCTGATTTTTTTATATTAATTTATTTTTTTTATTTCCGATATAAAATAATTAACATTAATGCTTAAGAATCACTGACGTAGTTCTCATGAAAAAGAAGAAGCATCAATAAAATAATTGTGAATATAATTATAATAACCCTTAAAGAAATCATGATTTTTGGTAAGTATTATTTTATTTATAATTTTCTAGAGTGATATTTATATTATTTTTGTACTATTTGAAGCCATTTTAGAATAAATTAATTAAATTATTGTCATTTATTTAAAGAAAACTCAAACGATTTACACTAAGGTTTTCAATAATTATAAATTTTATAATATATAGTTCTATAGAAATTATGATCAACCATATATTTTATTTAAATATATAAAAGATTTTGATTTGTGATGTAAAATTATTTTTATATTTTAAGTAATAAATATTTACCTTAATTAATTACAAAACAATGATGTTTTAATTATTAAATAAATTGAATGATAAAATAAATAGTTTTTAATACATTAAAATAAATATAATTCATGGTAATTAAGATAGTCCAAAAATTAACTATATAGAATTTACATTTAAAAGATATGATAAAATAGTTTTTTAGTTTTAATCTTTAGTTTGATGTTTTTAGAGTTATGTTGATGAATTGTTTTAATTTTAACAATAATGATAATAAAAAATATATTATTTTATAAAATTACATTAAAATCATTAAAATATAGAATAATTAAAAAATCTATATGATTGGGTTGATAGTGTATTCAATTGGAACTAATAGGATTTTTCCCCTATGGAATAGCCTTAATTATATTTTAATATTTTCAAAAATCCCTAATGTTCCCCACACCTAAATTATAAAAAGGGAACTCTATCATTTAGGAAATTTGACCACCTTAGGAATTTGAGCTTGGCCATCCTCTGCAAAGTTATTTTCTCAAATTTTGTTTCCCTGTTTTGGAGGTAATATTATTCAAAAAATTCCAAGAATATATCCCTAGAAAAGATGTATAAAGTATTAATATTTAATGGGAGGATTTTAAATCATGATCAATAAATTTAATGCACAATCTAAGGGTTTCTCATTTCACTTTTATTTCATTGAGATTTTCCTTATCTTCCACTCATTTTATTTTTTTCACTGCCCATATGATATCTCATATAATTAGTCCAATTTTTTTTAGGAAATTAAATGTTTGATTTTATAATTACTAATTTTATCAGTCATGTGATTCGACTAATTAAAAAGTATTAAGGGATTTCATAATTCGTATTACACTCATTTCATTAAACATCTACATCTTAAATTTTTTCATGATAAAATTATATGTGAAATTTATTTTGATTATTTTATGATTTAATTTCAATTATTTTATGTTGATTTATAGAGAATAAACATATTTTATTCATTTATATAAATTTAGCTTCACTAATATGATCTTTCTAAGGGATTTCATATTCATTCTTATCTATTGAACCATGTTTTGATATTTTGATCCTATATTAATTTATGAGGTGTATATAACTCCCCTTGGACATTTTATATCATTAATTTATTCATTATAATGATATTTAATGTCTTTTTAATTTTTATTAACTTATTGGTAATTTATTTTTCGAAATATGACATGTTTATTTACATAAATTTAATCTATAATGAGGATAAACAATGATAGTAACTATCAGGAAGATATATTTGGATAGTTGAAACATCCTTCATTTTTAATTCAATTTTAATTTTTATTCCACGTGATCAATATATTAGATATATTATCCTTTATAAAATTCTTATATGATGTGATTATAAAAATAGAATTATACGACCATAATTTATACCTTACTTATTATAATCAAGTAATTGATTAACGTAATGTGAGAAAGTTAATAACCATTCCTGGTTTATTATTATTACATATTCATGATTAATTTTATTGTACACAAACCATACTTATCATTTTATATAAAATTTATGTTCTTTCATTTCCCAAGGTTATTAGGTGGAGATATTTCGATGAGCATTCAATGATGCAGTTCATTTTATTTGGATTTGTATTATGTTTTGTTTTATTTTCCCAATGTAAGATGCGTTTCAGATATGTAATCTGATTTCAAAAAATCCCAAACTAAGAAGAACCATTGGATTAAAATCACGTATCTATTCCAATGTATGCCACTGGGGTTAGGGTTATAACAAAAGGTGATCATGCATTTTGATTACTCTATATATTACCATCCTAAGAAGGAAACCAAAGTATCATAACCTCTTAATAAAATGGAACTTGAAACTATCCTCCTACTTTATTATTAAATTTTCAATAATTCCACTTTGTGATGGAGTGTGAGCAATTCAAGAAACACAACATTCAAAAAGATCCACAAAAACAAAACATCCCTGGGAAATGAAATACCATTATAACTTATAGTTACAATATATAGACATGCGCAATCATTGGAACTATGAGTACACATTATACCTATACTGAGATTGAAATTTTTGGCCTCTAGTCGATGGATTCATTTTTTGTATACCAATGAAATATTCTCTTAGAAATTATCATTCTTCATCGTCTCTGAAAAATTTAAGGGGAAGGAGAAGTGGTTGACAACCAATATTCTAGGTTACATTGTGACCTTTTAAACCACCTCACCCAAGGATTATTTGGCTATTAAGTCATGTTTAATAGGAATATAAATAGGTGGAAGATCAATACCTTGAATCATAGGTTTCCATGTCACCTAAAAATATAAATTTCTTTTTAGAAGATATGTGTTATTCAAAAATATCTTGTCCTATAAAAATAATAGGATGGTTCACCTTATACATCTAAATTAAATTTTTAGGGGAACCTTCATGTGTCTTGGATGCTAATGTTATTTCTAATGATCTAGTGGTCATTGTCTTGGGAAGATAAAATTATTATATTAAAGGATTATATTTGATCCTGGGAATCATTAGGAAATTCCTTAATTCAGAATGTACTTTCATTCCATTACCCACACCTGTTCTAAGGTATCCCTCTTCTACATGAAGACGATCAAGGCATGGTGAAATTTGGTTATGCTCCCCATCATTATCAGTTTTATTAAAACTCCCATAAATCTTAATAATCAGCCTATCTAGTTTTACTCTTAGTAATGATGTCGTTGGTGAATCCAAAATTGTTGTCTCACTATATTACCCCATCCAATAGCTTTAAATTTCTCAAATATATCGGAATCCAACAGTTCATGATATTATCAAAGATGAATATAATGAAAATGATGTTCTATAGAAATGGGTATATAATATTTTGATGTTAACCCTTGCTAATCATTTTTTCATGAGGTTCTAATATCAGATATTAGCCCGAAAAAATAGATCTGAGAAGGGAAATATTGCATTATATAAATAGAACACCATTTCATGTTAATCTTGAGATCACTAATATGAATTGATATTTTAATAATATCTTTCTGAGGGAAAAAATAATGAATCCTACTGATAAATTTTTATAACAACACATTAAATATAGATATGTAAATTATGAATGATAAAATTATCTGTTTACGATGATACAACTTCCCATACAATACTAGAAATGGTAATCTACAACCATATATTTAATTATATGACTCTCTATGACACATAATGCTAATAATACTATATGTGTGGTTACCAATCACCTTATAAATTTTAAAAAGTTATTTTTATCAAGGATGATTACTATATTAACTAACAATCAAAGATATATATATGAGAAGATAAAGGAATTCTTGTACTTCGACTATCAATTATAACTGAAAAAGATCTATAGTATACTTTGAAATTCTTGTGAAAACATTAAAAAGAATTAAACATAAATATGAGTTTCAAAATTACATATCACCCTTAGACTGATGTTCAATCTAAGAGGAACATTCAAACTCTATAAGTCATTAATAGATCATGTTTAATGGAGTTAAAAGTATTTTATGATAAGAGCCTTCCATTATATGAGTTTTTATATTAAATAAATTTCTATTAAAGCATTCAAATGACACTATATAAGAATATATATGGGTAGAGGTTTCAGACTTTGACAAGCTCAGATGATATGTGAGAGAGGAAGATGATGGAAAATAAAATCATCTAGGGATGACAGATAATGATCAAACCATTCAAAATTATATAAATTCGATACATAGAAGACGAAAAATTTATACATAAAATCAACGATGTGAGATAGGTTTTGAGGTGGAGATAGAAATTTATATGTTATATATGCATTAAAGAAATTAAGGAGGTTTTGGAATAATGGAATTAATATTATATGATACATTAGACTTTTTGGATACTCCATTGCATTGAAGACGTGGCCTATCCGATATCACTCCCATTGATTCTATATCATGAAAATTATGTGTTATTTATATCCCTCAAAATAAATTACATTATTGATCCCTCATAATTAATAAATTTATATCTAGAACCATTGGATAATTATCTTTCATATTATGAGAATCAATTGGTGATATTACATCATAGATAGAATCATCTATTAAATAAGTTAACTCACACTATAGATTTACATTGGCTGAATCATACCCTATGAAGACCATTTATTATGTCACCCATGGGAGATTGCATCAATGTTCATTACACATGAAGAATAACAATCTTATACTCAACAACTAAAGAATGACATAATCCATTTAATTGGGAAGTTTATGTTTGTTGATATCACATCCACAAGCATAGTGGGAGAAGCACCAAGAAAATGTGTCAACAATGCATACCATATATATAGGTAATACACTTCTATAAAAACGGGTTAGGTATCTATATCTTAAAAATGTGATTTTTTATGTTTTAATTTTTAATAAATTAATTTTTATATTTAACTCTATTTATAATTATAAAATTATAAATTATTAAATATCAATTTTGGTAAAAACATGTTTTTGATATGATGAAACAAAAATGGAATTTTTTAGAAAATGGAAGTTACAATTAAGACATAAAATTCAATTGATGTAATAATTTTTCAAATATTGTAAATATTGTTATAATTTAAATTTTATTTATTTATAAATTATAATAAATGTTTATTGTGTCAAATATAATTTATCTAATGATTAAAAAACTGTTATCATCTTAAAAACCAATATTTTTCAACAAATGGGGATATGAAATTAATATTATAAATTAATAAATTTATAGATTCATGTTACAGAAATAATTATTTTTTTAAATCGGCATGTCGAAATTTAAAAATGGATTTTTTTGAGAATTTTATTTGATATTTGAAATTTAGGTTTATTATTATATTAGTTACTAATATATAGTATGTTTTATGACATCCAAAAAGAAAAAAAGTGATTATAAATAATATAATGATTATAAAGAAGAAAATTATGTCTCCCCTTTAAAATAATTAGTTCTCGATGTTATTTTACTGATTTCACAAACCCTTAATTAATTATCGAAAAGAAATATTATATATTAAGGTTTTGAAATTAATTATAAATTAAAATGACTATTTTCACATCCCCATGGGTATTATTTTAATGATTTTCTTAATTGAAAAAATAAAATACTGAGAACGACTCCACTTTTGAAGAAACCATGGTCACCAAAAAGTGAAGGGTCTTGTTTTTGATTATTTTATCATATTGTAACAAATCAATGTTTATAAATAAATAAATAATTTAAATCTATTTTATCTATTAAAACCTTCCCAACGTTCCATTAATATTTACCCAAAACCTTTTGGCATTAATTTACTGTTAATTAACCTCTATACACCCCTCTTAATGTGTTTAAATGCTCCTAATAAGTTCCTCGAATGCTTTTATAAGAATACTATCATGGTAAAAATCATCTTCTAATTAATGAATAACCTTTTAAATATTAAAACATTTTATTTAAAAAATTTCATGTAGGGATGTTTTGTAACACATTCCACTAACAATCAATATGGTGTCCTAGAAATGTGGGTCTCCATTTACTATAATTAATCTCTTGAATTGATATTTTGACCCCTATATACTACCAAAATTATCCCACAATATTACATGACAAACACTTTCATACTAAATTGATATTCATATTTATAAATAATATTATTCAACTGGATATACATATAATTAATTAATTATAGAAATATGTTTTTTGACATACAATTTTTAAAAAAAGGAAAAATAGTTATTAAATGCGTCTTTATGTTGAATGAACTATGTGTAACACGTATTCATGTATATGATAAGAAATTGATGGGTAATAGAGATATTATATTACCCTACAATAAATATGGTGATGATATTATCACATGGTAAATCGTGTATGGTTCATTGAAGGATAGCTTGATAATGAAATGTTATGATGTATTGGTTTTTACCCATGTTATATTTTTATGATGTCATGTTTTATGTTATTTATAAACTCATATGTTGTATTTATGTGATCATCTTATATAATGAATTTATTTACATTTTTATGATTCTCACACCTCTAATAATATCTATATATACAACTTGAAAAACATGTACTACTATTCCTTATGATATTCATTTATTGTTCCCTTTCTGGTATTTATAACTCACTAATTTATTATGTACAATCCCAAAAGATTCTACGTAGTTATAGAAGATATAGAGAATTTTGTTGGTAGGATGTGCATATTTTAAAAAATATTTTTACACCCATGTTCCTGTAATTTTAATTTGTACATGATTTATTAAAGACCATAAGTCAAATCAATAATTGTTTATTATAATATAGGCATCCTTATATAATTAATCATGATATTGTATTTATTAAAAGATATGGATTTTGATATAAACTATAAGTAAGTTTATCTTAAGGGTTCTCATAATGCTTCCTCATCTAATTATCTAAATGATTCTAATCATTTCCCTTATAAAAACTACAGATACCATAACAATTGATTTAAACATAGTACATCTTATTCGCATAATAATCATTACATATTAATATGATCCATGAAATAATGGTATGTGTTTGATGACGTTGGAATAATTGATACAAAAACAATTTGTACATAAAATATCAACATCATATTCCAAATAATTTTTCAAAACTAGGATCCTTATTAGATATATCACAATTTATACCTACCATCATAACCAAAGAAAAGGAAATATAAGAATAGAAAAGCTCAAAAGCATAATTATTGATAACATAAGGTATATCAATCGATGCTCATCATATAACCATATCATTATGATTACAAGTTATTAATAGAATAAAATTGTACCCTTAATTAACATATAATAATCATGAAACATGAAGTGATTTTTATCAATCGAACTACATAAGATAGGAGAGTGAGAAGTAACTATTAATTACTCATGAGACATGATAACATATCATTAGTATAAAAAATATGTTTTCTTCATTAAAATAATCATATAAAATAATTTCCATAGTGAAGGATAAGTACAAAGACTATCATAGCATATTGGGTTAACTATATATACCATTATTTTCATTGTAATGGTTCATTCCAATGTATATCTAATTTGAGAAACAATAATATTTATTTGGGTTCCCTCCCCAATACATTACATATTATCACCTATGATATTTTTGATTAGATAATACATTACGGGGGCAAATAATTCTAGAAACATTAATCACATAATGAAATACATAAATATGTGTTTCTATAGACCTTAAAATAGTAATTATATCATCAAATCATATCCTCTGGTAAGGAAAATGATTTCAAAAACTACTTATCATCATAATAATAACCCATATTGGGAAAAAAGAAATATTTTATTAGTGGATAATATCGCCATTACATTATAATAAATAAAAAAGGATATTTTCATGGATTAAAAATCCCTCAATAGATCACTATAATATTTTTAAAGAATATAACAGATTATTTCCATATCACTTATTTTATTCAAAAAATTAACCAAAAAATAATCGAAAACAATTTACATTAATAGAATAAAATAAATTTATATAAGTATCTTTTATGTAAATATTAATTTTATGGTTGGTAGAGAGTTTCATACAGTTTATGTAAAATAAACAATTTGGTTCAAATTTTTAGAAAAAATATAGATCTAATATTTAAGGAAATGATAAAACATTATTCTTAAACATCATTAATGAATGTTCATTATTGTTGAAGATGATTTTTAAATAATATTTTTAAAATATAAAATTGTATAAAATATTTTTAACAAAAATATTTACATAAAATCTAACATTCTTGATTGAAGATATAAATAATGATAGTTTTCCAAATTAAACATTCATTCAAACTCATGAGTTTACGAAGCTAAAAAAAGAAAAGAAAAAAAATTAAATTTCATGAAAAAATTATAGCATAATAAATGAAATAATATAAATAGAGATATATAATACAATTTCATTATCAGATAATTGAAATAAAATAATACATTATAAATTAGATTGTAAAACAATACCAGTACGGATTGGATATCATTTTAATCACTACCCAAATAGTGGAAATAAAATTAAATGACCCATTAAATACAATAAAGAAAAAGGATATTCAATTAACAACATATCAGTGGGGATGTAGAGACACCACTTAATATAATATACATGTGTAACAATGAGCATTTCTCGACAAAAAAAATATACTAGGACCCTTACTAACATTAGTAATTTTGAAATTAAATGTTTTAGGAAGATGTCAAAATAAAATAGTCATATAAATATATTCCATTTAATAATGTATAATTCCATAATAAATTCTTTGGTAGTATATACACCTTATAAATAATAAATTAGTTCTTAAAATTAAATCATGTCTCAATTTATATAAATTTACACAAAAATATTCACCACATATATTATTACTTCATATTATCCCGAACCCCCATTATAATAAATTTTAATTTGATTAGTTATTTACCATAAACATATTAAGAAATTTATAGTCATATATAAACTCAATGATACGTTCATCACCCACTAATTAAAAAATATATATTAAATTTTTTATTTGAGTTGTTAATAAATATTTAAATATAATATATATAAATTATATTCAAATTTATTACAATTCAAATTATGTGCTAATGAAAAATAAATGACATCACTTTGAGGAGTAGGTATTATATAATTACATAGTGGTCAGGTTTAAAGTTTACTATGTTAAGAATTTATGAAATGTAAATGATAACACATATTCTAACAATAAATTTCATATCCTAAAAATAATATTTGCTCATTTTATCAATCCTTGATAGTGTCCAAGTAAACAATATATGACAAATAAATTTCATCGGTTCATGGAAGTGTTAGTCCACACATATTCACAGGATATGTTTTTAATTTCCAATGGATCAATGGTGAGATAATAGATATGATATTATTTTTCAAGATGATGAAATATATAAAAAATAAAATATATAAATATTAAACACATTATTATAACCATCAATGAATGATTGTATCGAAAAATTAATTATGTCTCTATGTGGATGCGGTGGTATACACAAACACACGAGCGATACATTATTTTCACATTTAAGTAATTAAAGTAGGAAAAAGGTTATGAGATCATAATAACAACACCTAAATATATTTATGATACTATATATATTATTTTTTAAGGATTAAAAATTCTTAACAAATGTGTTGAAATAAAAAAAAATTGAATTAGTTTTATTAATATTTATACCTATTCTTAAAGAGAATGCCTTTGCATTTAAACATAATCTATAATGGATATGTCTTTGTAGATGACCAAAATACATATGATAAGGTTGATATAAAAGGGATGGTTTTTTAGAAGGAATTTAATGACATTTATAGATCAATCATATGAATAAGGTCAGGGATAAGGTTTCATTTATAACTAAATAGAGGGCCTCCCATGGAATTTTATAAAGGATTTAAATAATATAAGCAAAAATTAATAGGTAATTAGATAAAAATTTAAATTAACATGATGTTAACATAATAGTAGTATTTAATTTCTTCAAAAAAAATTGTTAATGTGTTTTCGATTCATTTGTTTCCTTATATCAACGTTTAAGGCCGAGTAAACTTGTTCTGACCTTAACCATGGTAATTTTTTATAGTTTTTATTTTTCACTATATCCCAAAAAGTAAGTAAAACTGTTTAAATAATATTAATTATGTTAATTATAGATATCTAATCCATTAAAAAAATTAAATTTCTAAAAGGGGGAGTTTATTTTAACATTACTATATAAACAGTAAGGAAATCCCATTTTAGAAAAAATAATATTTAATAATAAAAAAACCATTATATAAATTAAATAACTAGAAAAAAATAAAGAATGTTTTTTGAATATAGAATCTATTTATTTTGTTAAAACCAGTAATAAATGGATATTAATTTAATTTATTAACATTAAACACTAGGTTATTATTAAAATTAATTCTTTAAAAAATGATTTCTTAATCCCAAAAATAAACTTATACCAAAATCAAGTGTAATGTTTTTTATAATTTAATTTATTTTATTATCTATAATTATAGGTGAATTAGGTTACATTATGATCATATTAATTATATTTAGTTTATTTAATTTAAATAAACCAGTTTTTTATTTAAAATTCTTATCACTTTTCAATAAAAATAGATATTTATTAGAATATTCTAATATTTTCTAGTAATATAATATTTAAATTATGATTTCAAAATATGAATTAATTTCCAAAAAAACTGTATAAATTTTATAAAATTCTCTTTCACATGAATTGATATAAAAACCATATATAAAAAAAACAATTTTTTATGAATGAAATGAAATTATAGAAAATTGTTTACATATTTATTATTTAGTAATAAATAATATACAATTTTTTAAAACATTTATGTGTATTCTTTTATCATGGGTTTTTTCTATTCAAAACATTCTATTTAATATCGAAATTATACAAATATAATATATTATAGATGATATAAATTCTGGGTTTTATGTAGATAAATATGTTGGACACATATATTTTATTTAATGAAAAGTATATCTTAATATACTGTGTAGTTAAAAGAACAATGACCATTGTATAAATACCGCGACTAAATGACCAAAAAAATAATGAAAAATAAAGTAGTTATCACCTGAAATAGTGAATTTAATAAACAAATGTTTATTTATTTGGATATTATTCTCTAATACCCATATATTTATTATACTAATTTAATACTATAAATATTATTTTTTGTTCATTTTTTATCTATATGATAGGTTAAATGATAATTATAATTTATTTAATGAAAATTTGAACATATTTTACCATTGTTCATCAAAATTTGTCTTCTAAATATGAGCTCTTAAAAAATTTTAACGTTGTTTTTACATTTATATAAACTTTTCTAAAATTTTAATTTTCATTATAGTGATAATAGTATATGAATTTCTAAAAGGAATATTTTTAGAGAAAGGTTTTCTAAATAATAAGTATATGAAATTTTGTGAAAAAGTTGTAAAACTATTATATTTGATCTTATAAATTAGGGACATATTTTCCTCCCACCATGAATCCTAAGTTACATGAATATTATATATCAATTTACATGTTTTTAATAGAAAAATTATTATCTCAATATTTAATGAGTTTTATGTTTAGATGTTATTGATGAAAAATTATTTATTTCCCTACTTTTTGATGAATTATTCAAATATAATTTTAAAACCATTTTCAATCTATGTTTTTATCCTTAGATGTTTGATATAATTCCCATTTAATAATATGAAATGGTTCCATCTATTATATTACACCTATGGTTTCTAGTTTTGTTATTAAATCATATTAACTAAACCTACATCACATTCATGAATTATTCTATGATAAAATGATGAATGTTTACTGATCTTGTGGAATCATTTGTATGGACTACATTTTAGGGTATGTGGGTCCATTATATCCCATTAATTCAATTTCAATATCCTTATATCACAATATAACATTATGGGAAATGGGTGTATGATCTACGTGAACTGTGGGAAATATGCGGGGATTATTGATCAAAAATTTAATTGTAAACAAGGAGGGATGCTTTATCTTCTATGATATATAAAATTTGTGGTTATTCTACACATGATATGATATGATTGTTATAATATTTAACCATTACATATGATTTTATTTTTATATCAATTATTATGTGACACTCTTCTAACATGTTGATATGATTCTAATTTGACCTCATAGATCATTATTAATTTAATGATTACACCTTGGTTATGTGATATACTAGTGTTTTATTTTATGTCATGTTATTAGGATATAATAATAATTGGTTATTATTTCCTATTGATAATAATATCTTCATACCATTATTCTCATGGTACAATTTTATATGATCATTGAATCATTTCTCTATTGTGTTCCCTTACTAAGCATCGAAGCCCAACTATTATTAGGTTTTATTTTTACTCTTGAGATTAAGAAGGGTAACATGAATAATGTGTTTAGAAAGGTACCTTATATAAAAAAATATTTTAGATATGATGATGAATATATTTAATTATTATTTTTATGATTCTAGTATCAATGTATAATAAAACATTAGTTTTTTTTCCCATAACTATTTTTGAAATATATTTAATATTCATAGAGATGATTTAAAATCTATGTATGTAATGATAAGGTCATAGAATGGTCATATAATATCTTAAAGTCATTTCATGGGATGAAATTTATAGAATCATTTATACAATGGACATCCAATAAAGGACTTAATCAGGAGAATTTTCTTGGGGTGACATGATGAGGCTGATGGATAATTACAAGATTTATTTTGTAGATGGTCATGGTATAAAAATATAATCATGGCCATTATATGTGGTTAGTGGGTTAATATTTTGGATTCTCTCAAACCCTTAGGATTGGGGAATAGTATGGGGATTATTTATAGGTGTAATGGAATGGGACCAAACGACATATCATAGCACAGAATAGATGAAATTACGATGGAGTGATGTAGTAGTCCTATTATAACAAGGTGACCTGATGCATCATGAGTCATGTTGGATTGGAAAACACAAGATATAAAAGGTTCTTCTGTGATATGTAGTATTATTCCTCCTATTATCATGTATTTAATATATATTTCTAGAGTAATATACATTGAACATATATCGATATACGTTTCACACCCAACCAGGGAACCTAAGTGGGCATAATGATATTAGGTATGTGATTGGGTAGGAGGATATGAAGTGTTCTGGTTGAGGCTGTTATTACTCAACGACAAATAGAGTTAGTATTTTAATGGATGGATATGAATTTATGGAATGTGCTTGTTTTTTATATTATTTTTTATTTAAGATTCGTACACTGAAGATCATTTTATGTAGTCCTTTATTTATTCAGTGCAAAAAATTATTACAATTGTGTGTATACTTATTTATGCATAAAACATTAGTAATGTGATTTCAGTTTGGTTATTTTCAATATTGTTTTAAATAAAAATTAAATAAATAGTATCCCCATTGTATGGATTAGACTGTCAATACAATTCATAACATTCTAGAATACCTGTTAGTGAGTGTGGGTCCCTGTGTTTCTATCGTCTAGGAACTAACGAGTGTCCTAAGGCTGAGGCATTTCCAAATAGTTAATTTTATTAACAATGATAAAAATTGTTTTCTTTTGTTTTTCTTTGAGTTATTCAAATATACAATAGGATGGGATATTACTCGGATTATTGTAATTATACCCTACTAATACCTAATGAGGGAATTATTAATTTTTTTTTGTAAAAACATTAAGGTAATGGTACAAATATGAGATATCATATTATTATAATAACCTTTTGGGTTATGTTCGTTATTGATAAATATTATGTATATTCACATAGAATTATAATATAGGTACTAAGGGTATTTTAATCACTTTATTTTTATTGAAATATAAATTTTTCATTATTGAACATCACCTAATTTTATTACCAACACTTATTATGAAGCCATTTTTGGAAAAATCTTTATTTTGAATAAATCAAATTTTATTCATTTAGTACCAATGTACAATATGGTTTTTTAGATATCTCCAGAGAGGCTTTTTACTATTTCTTTATTCATTATTGGAGAAAATAAATACCATTATATAATAATAGGATACATAGATATTATCTCTAGGGGAACATTATTATTATTATGAGAATAGAATATTCCAT
Organism: Viscum album; assembly: GCA_963277665.1. Taxonomy (NCBI): domain Eukaryota; kingdom Viridiplantae; phylum Streptophyta; class Magnoliopsida; order Santalales; family Viscaceae; genus Viscum; species Viscum album. The sequence continues at coordinate 1,094,603,759 of OY728147.1, forward strand.
TTAATGAGAATTATAAAATACAAGGACAGGGTATCATAAAGACTCATTAAAGTTAAAATAAGCATCTTTTAATCATGTTTTTTGAAATTTGGTATGATGATGTGAAAAAATTGAATATTCTCCACACCACATTATTTTAAATTACTTCTTAATATTCAAAGGATATACATGTGGTACCACATTGTGTGATGTGATTTCTTTAGTAGGTTTTTTCCAATGATTAAAATTGTACGTTACAATCTAATTTCCTTTTATTAATCTTTCATATATTGATGTATTATGGTGGTAAAAAAATTTATTGAATTTATATATTTAAAAATATAAATCTCTCATAATTTGTTTTAAATTTATTATATTCATGGTTTATATTTACTTATTCTTAATAAAAGGTTGGGAACATTGGCAAAATATTCTAGATTAATTGTGTAGGATTGTGTGTACATATCTGATAATGTAATGTTATAGTGGTGGAGTTAATGTGTTTCAAATTTGGAAGTAATAATTAAAAAGTTTTTTGTAAAATTGATTATGATTTGTAATATTTTGCATGGTTGAAAAATGATTTAGTTTTCTTTCTCTAATAATTTACTCTAGTAACATATAGTCATATAAGAATATTTGGTCTAGAAATAGGAAAACATTTTTTCACATAGTTGTGATTCATGTGATTAATAGTTTCAAATATCATGTTGGCTTCTATTATGATCATGTTTCATTTTAACTATATTATGTGTGTGTGAACTTATTCAGGGAGAGTGTGAAGTTCGTAAATGTTAAACAATATACTTTTCTATTAACCATTGGATATAATCTCTCTATATAGATGGATTTAATTTTATTTCCTTTGATTTGTTGAATACATCATTATTTCATGAAGTGGATGAAAATTTATTTGGGTCTTTATTTGAACACTTTTTACCCTAAATTTGAAAACTGTTTTTAGTTCTCGATTGAGATATCTTAAAAATATGAAATCATTTACATTATATCATATAGTTTTAACATAGATGTATGTATTTTATCAAATATAATAATAGTTATAGGTGACTCTATTTTTCCTAACTATTGTATCACAATTTATATTTATGATTCGTTATACTAATAAGACATATGTTTATCTATTATTTTGTATTGACCAGTGTAATCTAAATTAGGTGATGTTTGATAATGAGTGTGTGTGTGTATATATATATATTTGACTCTATTTGAATGATCATACTGATGATTGGAAGAATAGATTAACATCAACTTTTATGTTGAGTATTCATTATTTCATAAACAAATATATAATATATTTCTATCCATCATGCTCTATATTTAAATTCATGAGAATTTGATGATAAATAATTGTTTTATGTGGAAGAAGGTTGTTATTCAACATTATGAAAACTATTAAACACATTATATAGACATAAAAATAGGTTTTTATATCCACAAGACCTTGAATAATCACCATTTTGATTAAAAGATCTTGATATAATATTACCATAATAGTCTTGAGTATATATTCTAATCGAAATAAATAAAATTTATTCCTAAAAAATTGATTGAGGGTCTTTAAAATGTTTGTATTAAAGTATCTAAATACCTATAAAATATTGATATCAAATAGAATTTCTTGACAAGGAAAAGAAATGATATAATTCAATCCAAGGAGAAATGGTTCTTGATTAACATGATACTGGATATGCACATGGTTATTTAAAGGATATATTCTGATATATTATATAATATTTAGAATACATTGGAAATTTAAATTATGTTAAATATTTAAAATAAAATAATACAAAATATAAAATAAAATGTGAATATATGAATAATTTTAAGGACACTCACACGTTGTATTTGATAGTGGAATCTAGAATTAATTTTAAAATTAGTATCATTATTATATAACATAATAGAGAAGATTTCATATTAGGTTAATATAACTCCAGGTAGTTGATTTATATTTGGATAAAAATGATTTTACATGAATCATGTGATAGTTCTTATGGTTGGGAACAAATAATTATATGGGGAGTATTGTATCTCAATTTTTGAATTGGAAATGGGTGATGAATGAGAAAAAATTACTTTTAGTGAATTTCCAGAATTCCCCAATGCCAACATGGACATATGAGAATATTGTGATTCTTTTTTGGGTGTATTAGTAGTTCACTAAGAAATCATGATACAATTTTGGTCATTTTTTATAGAAGAATAAAATAAAATCCATTTTTACTTATTTGGATGTAATTTTAATTAGAAGACATGAGAATGCTAAATAATAACAGATGTGAGGTATCATGGTATTTCATTAGAATGAACCCAAATTATACATAAAGTGTGTGAAGAAGATGTTGAAGTACTATGGAATCTGAGATAGATATGTGTATATCAATAAATAGTATACTTGATGGCTAATCAGAATATATAATAAAATATTTTCTTGGTAAATTATTTAGTATTATATATTTGATTTTAGAAGGTCATTGTAGGAAAAATTATAGAATTAAATTATATTTTCCCTCCATATTAATCAATATGTCATAATCATTTAATTTATAATATATCATTAATTTTTTATATAGGGTATAAGTTTAATATAGACTATTAAACATTACTGTTAGTGGAAATATTAAGTATTCATTTCATTTTATGGGTCTCAACCTGGTTAAGACATCATGATCCTGGGTAATGTTTATATCTTTTCATATAATGCCATTTTCTATTACTAATTTATTTGGGAATGTGACTCGCTAGTTAAATTTGACAATAAGTTATGTTATAAGAGATGATGTTCATTAAATTTTACAATTTTGGAATCCAAAAAGATTTATCTCATATTAACCAATGTCAATACATTGATTTGTAAACTAATATAACCCTTATGAATAGAATAAAAAATATAATTATAATATATGTTATATTATTGAGTGTCGAAACTGTATGTTTGTTTCATGTGTTTTGAAAATATGAAAATAATTAGATGACACATGGGAAATAAAATCTCACATGATGTTGTTGTAGTTGGACCCTTTGAGTTAAATACGTCTCCATTAATTATCACGGGTGAAGGGTATAACTGTGGATATTGAGATTTATTTTAATTATAAGATATACTAATCAAAAGTGAAGATGAGAATGAGTTAATTATTTAATCGATATCCATTAAAAATTTATTCATCTTCAATATTATTTAAATAGTTATTTATAGTATTATAATTAGTAGAAATTTAATGGAAAAATATTTCATATTACATAAGTAATTTTAGGATATTAAAGTTGTTTATTATATATTATCAATATCTATACGTGGAATATACGACAGATTTAGAAATCATGGTACATGAAGAATTAATTATGAGATACATGATTATTTAATGAGATGATATAATATTAATTTTATTTATGTGACATTGTAAATTTATTATGTGGTAAAGACATTTTAAATTTGAATTAGTGATGATAAATTACTGGTTTCTGACAGAACTAATTTCCATGGCTTTATTAGTAGTTTAAATAAGTTAATTAAAATGGTGTTATGGATTTTTGAAATTCAAATTTACATGAATGGGTTGTAAAATAATTATAGACAATTCATCTCAAATGTTTTAAATGGATTTAATTTTATGTTTTTCATTAAATCATAGTACAAGTAAATAATTATTCTAATTGGTATGACTGTGAAAGAATAAAAAATAATGAATAATAGTATTGACTTTGAGTTATGGTGAAAATAGAGTGAATATTTATTGAGGTAATATAAAGGGTAGTTTTGAATAATAATTTGATTAAGTTATCATTAGATATTTATAATGAAAATATAGTAAATAATCTCACGAAATTAAGGCTTTCCAAATAAAGCCCCACGATTTGAATAATTATCAGTTTGTTCATATATAGATGTGAAATAATAGAATATGACAAGATGGGGAAGGTGGCTTATACAAATTATTTAATGTGTTTCAAGTTATTTTCATACTATAATGAGTTATTTATAACATAGTAAAATCGGTATACAATCTATCCATAGAACTTATAATTATCATTTACCTCAAGATACATCCATGAGGAGTTATATTAAGAATTTCATCATTTTATGGGTTCTATTATAATGGGAAAAACTATTTCTAACACTTTAGTATTTATATATAGACCCAACATATTCTATTAATCATAAAGAGTGAGTTACATGTGTATATTATAATTGTCCCAAGGGATAATAAAATTATCATGGGTTCCAAGATAAAAAATAGTGGTCAAGTTATATATAACTCAAAGTTACACATGGTTCATTACATTTTATAATGGTGATACAAATTTTTAAAATCACTATATGATTTTTTATTTAGTTACATGGATTTATTAACTACTATTTAAAGAGAATTTTTATGATATGAAAATAGGGTTTCATTTTTAATGTCATTATTTTAATGATTTGTAGAAAATTATATGTAAATAATACAAAGTAGGTGGATTGTATCTGTCCCCTAATTAATTTTTATTCCACTTCAGGCAATATATTTTCTTCTCAAATTTTTTATTTTATGCGATATTTTTTTGATGTGATTATTTTGAATTGATTTTCCTAATTGATATATTAACTTTATTTTTATGGAGTGGAATATGTGAAATTTGTTATGGGTGGAAATAATAATGGATTTTCAAATAACATGGACTAATTTATTGATTATAATTTTAAAATTATGATATTTTTAATTGATGAATCATTGGTTTTGAATAATTTAATGAATGTGAAAATATTATTTTGCGAAATGGGTTTTTTATTAAATAAGTGCATTTCCTGGTAATTTTAGATGATTTATTTGAATGAATAGTGTAGTGTGGTTGGAAATCAGAGTGGTTAGAAAACAAATAGCTATGAGATGTGTCAAAAACTGTAATTTTAATTATGGAATATCACTTCTTAGAATTTTTCATTTTGTAAGATGAACATACATCACATAATGTTACAAAAAAATATTATTCTCATAAATGAATAATGATTCATTAGTCAAAGGTAAATGGAATTAGAATTCAAAATATTATGCTATTAAAATAAATTAAAAATCATGCAATTGGAGTAGGATAAATTGGTTATGCTCAATCCACTAGAATGACAGCACTAACAAACATAGAGGTTGAAATAAAACATAATGTTAATAAAAAATTATTCATTCTAAAGATGAATGTATATATACCAATGACTGAATATTGATTTAAATTAATAATGAATGGAATATTATTTATTTATAGGATGTATAGAACTAATATAACCATTATAAATCTAACTATTGGAATAATAATCTAACCATTGGAATAAGATCATTGCAATTGGATTACTAACATGGTCATTGGAATATTAACCTGACCATTATAATAGGAATTTGAACATTTAGAATAGAAATATAATTGATAGAATTGTAACCTCACTGATGGAAATGTAATATAATATTTAGTAATATTATAAAATTAAAATATAATATATTTATCGTATAAGAAAATAAATCAGTTAAAAATGATAAATTAAGGGTTGGTATGTTTGTAAAATATATTTTTTTATATGAAATATTACAAAGAATATAAATATTTAAAAGAATTTTTTTTTCCTAATAAGGATTCATAATTTAAAAATATATTTTCCTATAATAATAATATAATTTAAGAGACCATAAACAATCATTGAAATTGTCATATAAATTTATTATAGTATTAAAATCAATATTTTTGGAATCAATGATGACATTATTTTAAAATTAAATTTCACACAAATAGAAAAATATATTTAAAAATGGATTATATTTTTTAAATCAACACATCAAAAATTATTCCATTGAATTTTATCGATTTTTTATAATTATTGAATTTTTAGGGAATAATGAAATACAGTACTTTGTGGTTTTAAACATTAAAATCTAAATACAAGAATTTTTTAGTCATTAATCATGTAAAAACCTTATATTTAGAACTAAAATGAACTATTTATTTCATATGGTGACCAGTATATACATTATTGATAGTCTTGAACAAAAATAATATACTAATGGATATAGTAGTGATGACCATATCAACAACTAATAAATATTAATCCTTCTCCTCACACTTTATACCCCACAATATTTTAAATATTATATCATGTATCCTTACCAATCCACTTTCCCACATACAAGTGTTATTCATTTCTCAATAAATACCAATTTCATGTTCCTTAAGGAGGTCCTCAACGAGACGACATTTATGAGGTAAAATCTCACATCCTCCTCTATTAAATTATTTATTTTGTTCAACATATCATCTCTCTTAAATCCAATATTACAATATAAATCCATTATAATAAATATATAGTAATTTTATTGTGTTAATGAAATATCCATAATCATGTTTGTTCTCTTCTCCATTTATTCTAAAAATAAAACAATCATCTTTGATATGTGATTTCTCCGTCACTTTGGATGATGAGTTTTCATTTCCCATTAGTGGAATAATGATAGGTTTAAATTCATAAATAATTTTGTAAATTTTACTAAAATATATTATTTATATATGGTATAACTTTATATAATTAATATATTTCAATAATATCATATAAAAATAAACATGTTTGTGTGGTCAGAAAAACTAATCAAATAAACATAAGATTATTTTTTAATATATTTTCAAATGAATCATACTTATAATATAAATAAAAATGAAATATATATCCATTTAGAATTATATATTTGAATATATACAATATATTTTTACTTCTATATTAATATCCCCATTTTGAGGGAACATCCATAAATATACACAAGTTAACCGACCATGATACTGTTAAATGAACCCACCTATAACTGATAAATTAAAGATTATAACACATCAAAATAGCCATAAATGAACTTATTGAAATTATATTAAAAAATATATAGGTTTAAGAGTTTCTAAATTAAATAACTAGTTAATATAAATTGATTTTCTTGTACATTTAGTGCATGTGTAGAATACATTCAGGGAAAAGGAATGAGATCTCTCTGAAACTCCATACAACCTTTGGGTAATAATTTATCTCCCCTTTAATAAAGAAATATATTCATTATTATTTTATAATTCTTCATTATTCAATATTTATGTAACCATTTTATATATATTACTCAATTAATTTTTATATGATGTGTAAATAAATATTTCATTAGGTTCCATTCTCAATTCCCTATATAAGTAATCATAAATAAACAGAACATCAATATTTCATTATCAATTTCATAGAAAATCTAGTAAGTGTTTTAACAAAAGATTATTTTCCAAAAAGATCTATTTAATCTAGAGAAACAATTTAAGTTCATTTTATTATTTAAAAAATCTATAATGCCTTTTTCCATTTAATGACTATTATTTTATACGAATCATTACTTAAGTAGCACATTCTTATTATTACATAGCCACACAATTTCATGTTTTCACTTCAGTTGGACATCATATCATTCGGATATATTATTTACTTAACGTTTTAAATTCCAAGAACTATGCAACCCTTTATTTATTGGATGCCATTAGGATACAACCATTGTCTATTCAATATGACATGATTACAAAACCCATTTATTTAAATGGTTATTACTTATGTAAATTACATATGTTTTATTTCATTTGGTGGGAGAAATATTCATGAAAATTTTATGATGGGTTCTCCCAAGTAGTAATACTATGAATTCTAAATTTTTTTATTATCAAGAGACATTATTTAATAGATTTTTGAGAAAAAATAATATATTATGGGACTCCTTCCACCACGTGATGTAGTATTTTTAGTTAGTCTTGAAGAATGATTATATCTTTGTATATTTTTTTATAAATTTTGATATTTCCATGATCATTTGATTCCATGTTCAATATTTTATTCCTCAATATATTTAATCATGATTCATTAATTTTATTATATTATGTTATTTCTTCTAACTCATGTTCTATGCTTTATTTCATTTCTTATTCCCTTGTAGGTCTTTTCATCTCAACCATGTTATCCATGTATTCCCTGGATTTTTCTATATAGTTATAGGTTTACAGAGAGATTCAGGATTTCACAATGGTGATTAAAAAAATATGATTTATTCAAAATCCATGATTTTATAATTATGCACTTATTCTTTAAAATAAACCAGACTGCCAGGTCTATGGTTTTTATTTAAAGGATAATTATGATTAAAATCATTTACTAATTCGTGAATAAGGTTTTAGTGACAATATTTGTTAGCATATGATGGTTTTAAATTATTTTGGATTATGTCTATAAGTAAATAGTGAGATTATTATATATAAGTGTATATATGGGAATAATATCCACTAATAACATAGATTGAAATTTATGGATTCATAAGTTAAGATATACATTTAATTTTCAAATTATTCCTTATTGTCTAATAGTTGACTCTGTATATGTTATTTATTTATTTAATCGTGTCCGTTAACATTATTTTTCGTTTTTATTTAATAGAGAGGAATATGATAACATGTGAAACAAAATAATGTGACAAGAAATGTTTTGATTTCCTTAATTAGATTCTAATCCTAATGGGAAAAAGATCTTATGACATCACTAAATTAGCAGATCATCTAGCTCAGGTTATGTATAATAAATTGAATCATGCCAAATTTCCACTATATACTAAGAATTACAATGTTATAGTATAATAATTTATGTTTAAATAGAATATTATATTTATTGGATCCTCTGATGCACTCATCGCAGATTAATGGATTTACTCTATTGAGAAGAAATCATATATCATCCAATTATCAAAAGAAGAAAAGGCCATTCTCATAGTCTACAATATTTATGGAGAAACTGATTAGCAGTGTAAACTGATCAAAAGGAAATGATAGATGAAATTGATTCCATTTAATAGAATTTTTTTTGAAAATAATTTCCAATTCTTATTTTCCCTAAAAACTTCATCTTAACATTGTGATGAATATCCTTAAACTGTAGAAAAATGAAGACAAGATCATTACTGAATTAAATGGAAACATTACAGGGATTTTTTTTGTAATTTGGATTTTTCATGAATAATTAAATCATAGTGGATCACTTCTTTTTGGGAAGAAATCTGACTATAAGAAAGTTTTTAGTTATTCCAGACTATGAAAACAACGAGGAGACCATCTATTGTTCCATTAATAATGATTTATTGATCGAAGAATCATATTAAAGTCATGGATCTAGAGACAAAAACTTAAAAAATATATTTTAAGATGGGAGTATGAATAGATAAGTAAAATGTAGTAAATAAAACATTTCATCCCACTTGTCCAAAGTGTGGAAAGAAACATCCTTTGAACTAACTCAAGGGAATTAGGAGATGGTCAAAATATTAAATTAGGGGCATTAGGATAATCATTGTCATATATAAATGATTAAGTACAAAAATGTCAAAGAATAAATGAAGTTTAAGATACAAAATCAGCAAGAAGTACATAGTATCAACTAAAATGTACAAGGTAATTTTGAAATAAAATGTTGTAATATATGGGTATTAAATTAATATAAATGAAAACAACATATAAGGATGAAATGAATGAAAAATGAAATCATTACCACTGAGTTATATGCTAAAAATTATTTTGTGACATTTATGATGGTAATTATTTAATGAATTTAGAAATTACTAATTTTTGTAATTACACATTATTTCAAATCTTTGATGTTTGGTAGAACTCATAAAACACCACCATAAAAAATTGAAGATGAAATGTCTTTGATAATAAAGAATAAGAAAATTCTTTAATAAAAATATATTAATCCCTCTCGATCACTATTTGTGGGATGAAAATCTTAGAAAATATGATCCTATTTTTTTGTAGATCCTTATTTATTGTTGGGAATATAAGTTTTAATATATTTATCTGACATCAACTACCGAGAATGAGAGATCAATCTTAACATCAAAATCAAACATCTAATTCTATAAAAAATAATGTAGAGGATGGTTTTAGTTTAGATTCTTCTTCCCAATCATATATAATATTTTCATATGAGAAAGAATTTCTTAATCAAATTGTTGAGATAGAGAGTATAATACTCCTTAAATACGTTCCCATTTTGACAAAATACACTAATGTGTTCCCTATATAAATTCCTAGTATTTCACATGATCTAGAGGATTAGATCTCAGTTAAACATAGACCTGTATCTTTTCCCATATTATAGACTCTATAGAGGATGTCCACAATTGATTTCAATGTACTAATGAAGATGTTTTAAGAGAGTATAAAAATGTTTTTAATACGCCCAAGTGATTAACTGCGGGGTTTGCTGGACCTTTATATCAAGAAGACAGACTGATTTATGTTCCTCTATATTGATTATTTTGGTCCAAAAATATCAGGATAAAGAACTTATATCTCCTACCAAAGATATATGACTTTTTTGATAAACAACTTTGGGCCATGTATTTTTCTAATCTATACCTAGGTTCTAGATTTCACATATTAAAAGTGAAAAATGAATATATTCCTAAGAATAACATTCAAACGAGTTATGGCCACTATAAGTTCATAGTCATTCCCATATGACTCACTAATGCTCCAATAATCTACATGGACATAATGAATAGTGTCTTTAGATATTACCTCAAAAATTTTGTGTTCATATTTATAAATGATATTATGATATACTCAAGGAGAAATGAGGATCATTATGATCATTTCAATAATATTCTATATACATTGGGCAATGAAGAAATATATGTAATTAAAAGTAAATTTGGGTTTTGGGTGGAGTAATTATTGTTCTTGTGCAAAGCTATTACAATAAATTGTATATATTTGGACCATTTTAAGAAAAATACATTGGATTAGTGGCTTAGGCTAATATTTGTAAGGGTGATCCATAGTTTACATAGTATATATTGGTATTAAAAATGATTTTTTAGAAACCATTCAAGGATGTAATTTGATTTAACCAATATAACTCAATAGAGAGTAATGTTTTTCAATACTGGGGAATATAAAGACAACATCAAATGGTTGAAAAAGAGGCTTATCAATATAATTGTAACTAAACCACACAAAAGTGTTGAACTCTTTTTGTAATATATTGATAAATCAAATAAAAGATTTATATATGTACTCTTGAAAATTGATAATGTGAATTCTAAACCTCAAAATAGGTGAATGTTCATGAGAAAAACTATACTACACATGATATTGATCCAAAAGAAGTGATCATTACATTTAAAATCTGAAGGATTTATCTATTTAGAGAGAAGTGTTAGACCCATACTAATCCTAACAGTCTAAAATTTAAATTCATAGGGATGTATAATGATATGAAAAAATGGATATGGGTTGATATAATCAACGATCATGACAACTCAATCTACTACTATCGGGGAAAAGTAGATAATGTGTATGATTCTCTATGTATAAAATATCCTATAAAATTATCAATGATAAGAATGAAGATGGATACAATATTCTTATAATTTCAAATTATGTTCATGGTAATCCTAAAGGAGGGGAAATAATCATCACAATATAAAATTATTTCTCAATAATCCTTTTTTTGGAAGATAAAAATTCAAGAATAAATGATTTGAAAAAATAATAATAAAATGGTGCGTAACATTATGATACAATTTTCATGTAATCCTCAAAAAGAATTTTTCTTAATTCTTTTTTAGGGTTCATCTAGTTTTTTTGTAGAAACTAATAATTTTTTGTAATAATAATGGGTTATGGAAGATTAGAAAATGATTTTCCAAAATAGTGCACCCACATATGGTTGTCCTTTAAAACCCATAATGTGGAAATTTTCATGTATGAAACAGATTTTAAAATATTATGTGCAAACCTAGTAGAAATTATCCACCTATTAAAAGAGGAACGACATTAGCGTTCACTTTTAGAAAAACCATATATCCTTGAACAACTAACCATTTGGATGGTGTTTTTTAATTATAAAAGTGTTTTTAAAATTATTTACCCTTGTATATTCAACCTCTCAGACTGAATTCACCATATCAGGAATACCAATATTGATAGGGATCTAAATGGCCAATTTTAGAACCTCTAATCTCTTTCTACAGAGGATCGATTCTGGTGAACATCCTTAAATTTATATTTAGTAAGAGTTCTTCTCCCCTTAATTTTCCCCACGCTCTTATTCTCAAATCTGGAGGGTTTGGTATGTTATATTTTTTTGATGGATCTAAAATATTTTTTAGATCATGAATATACTTTTGATTCCTTGATCTACATGTAGACATTTTTCCTTTTAAATTATCATTGTTGGCATTGGGAAATGTGATTTATATTTTGAGTAGGTGGTTTTATTTAGGTTTGTCCAATTTAATAACCACTTTAATTGAATGATAGATATATTTTATTTAAATTATATTGTGAACATGAATTTTGATAAAAATTGTTTTATTATTTTACTAAGTATGGAAATTTTTAAAAACCCATTAATTATAATTGTATTAAATGATGGGTTTGGATTTGAAATTTTTGTAACTTTGAAATTGATTTGTGAAATTTATATTTTAGAGAAAATGGATTAAATTGGTTTAATAAGAACATGTGATTGATTTTATCTTTAAAAATTAAGGAGTTTATAGAAGACCAATATTTTTGTTTTTAAATGGAATGTTGTATATTGAAATTGTAAATGGTGAAATTTAATTTTAATCATTTTAAACAAAATTTTCCCATTTTTGATTTTTTGGTGAGAACATGGAATCCTGGATATTTAGTGCACTATTTTGGAAAATCATGCTAGGATCAAAATTTAATAGTAATGGATTCATGCTTTATAAATCTAACATATAAATAGTGTATTGGATCTTATGCTCTATGGAATATTGATGAGTCCTCTTTGACCAGTGTCTGGTGGCGTGTGTACACATTTTACCATGATAAATTAAATTACAATGTGAGGATCTCATAACAACTAACTATCTTACCTCTTGGAATATTACCATGTTGAGAATTTATTATTATATTTATTTATATGAAATCATCGTAAAACTGCTTTACATATTCTGTGTGACTGATATAAACCATTATATATAAAAATTTCATTAAGGAATTTGTTGAAATAGTTCAATAAATTTATGTGATAATCATGTTTTATATTATAAATAATATTTTACTTCTCTGATAGTTATATTAGAAATTAAAAAGCATGATTTGGTATTTTCATTTTGATATCTTATTATGGGACACATGGTGAGACACTACATGGATTTTATCTCAAACCTCACTTTTATGTTCGAGGGTTTTTATATTTTTTTTATTCTAGGTTTGGGAAGAGGGAAAGAAACTCTTGGAGGTGGTGCTTAATGATATTGTAGTTCGGGAGTTCTATGTATTTTTAGTACATAGGTTGTTGATGATGTTCTTATGGTACTTCAATGAGGTACTATTTGGGTTTTGTTTTAGACCTTTTGGGTTTTTTAATGTCTACTTTGGGAGTTTTCATTTTGAATGCTGATATGTATCTGTTACTTCCACCATTTAGGAGGGAAAAATATTTACCACATTATCTTGTTTGACTATAAGTTCGTTCCACCATCACGTTGGGATAATGATCACCCATTTAGAAATTTGAGTTTCAAATCTGGTGTAAGGGTTGTAGGGTATCCATTATGGTTTGAGGCGAAGTGGTATTAGAAGAGAATTTTACACATCATTCCTTGATGTCAGTTAACAGTTGAGTATCTTGTCCGGACTTAGGATGTAGTTACGAGTATGTCCTTAGATAGCTCTCATCACAATGATCCTTAATATTCCATTGTTTTTTTAATGGAATATTCAAGAATAGATATATTATTTTCCCTATATTGTATTTGGATTGGATGAAATCCAATAATTTTTTATTGATCTAATAAGAATAATATCCATATTTCTCATGTTTGAGTGTTCCATTATTTCACCTTTCAGTCTGCATCAATGTATTTTTTGATGTTCTATAGTGTCATTACCCCAAAAATAAATGTAATTAGGATCCAAGAAGAATTTTTTGTTGATACATTGTAATGAAAATTAACCATAGACAAAAATTTGGTTTTTGTTTTTATGTGTGTGGTATAGACACTAGGGAAGAGACATGCACCCACTTTTCTTCTAGTTCAATCATTTGGACCATAGAGGGACGAGGTTAACATTCATTTTCAATATTTCATTCACCTAAAATCACCATTTATAGAAGGCTCAATTGATCCTCAAAATGCTATGTATTGGATGTAGAGATTTTAGATATTTTTCTTTTTTATGGAACTTCATAATTATATCATAGTGAAATGTGTCACCTTCATAAAATAAAGCCCTAGGAGGAGATGGTTTGACATTATGTTGACAATGAAGAAGAAAAATTTATTATAATGAATGGAAATTATTGTTATTTTCACCTAATAGAGTTTCATTTTCTCTCAGTGTCAAGAGTTACATTTTATCCAAGTGGTGGTTTTGTGACTTCCTACTAATGAAAGAGGTTGTGTGATGATTTTCATGTTTTTCTCAAAAATATGGAAAATCTAGAAAAACATCACTAAATGTTAGAGGTTATTTGATTCTTTACCATTGTGGAAAACATGTGTATTTTAAATAGGTTGTCAATGAGGCACTAATGGTATGTGGTTCCTACAAATTCTTGGGTCACATGAAAAATATATTTCATTTTAATTAAACCCTAATTAGTGAAATGTGATCATCATCTCCAAGAATTATTATGGTAAAATTATATGCAACATTTAAAATGGGGTTCCGACCATAAGAATCTATAATGAAGCAACATGAAACAATTGGGTAGTCTGCATATAATGAAGATATGGATCTAATGGCCCTAATGGTATCATCCCATTAGAATCACCTTCAGTGAAAACATTACCTGATAATGGTGCATATTATTCATTTATATCATCCCATATTATAAATATTCTTAATATTATGATTGATCATTTATCTATTATGATGGAAATTAATACACCCCTCATAATGAAGAGAGATAAGGGACTCTATTTTCCTTCTTGTTTTTTTCATTATAAGATTTCAATATTTCATAATATTTTCACATTCTCAGAATGAGACCTATTGATGACGTTTTCAGGATAGGTTATATCATTGATAATAAATCTTTAATTTAATACTATAATCAATGGGTCTCCATTATTTCTCCTAGTGGGGTTTTTTGTAACTTTCATGTATAATAGAACTTGATATTGAGTATAGACAGAATACATTATCCAGCATTGGTAAAATTAACAACAGTGTTATCTTTTGACATAGAGTGACAATCTTTGGTGATGACCTCCCTTAATTAGTCTTATATTTTCTGATTGATTTTTCTTTTGACTTCATTGGTTTTTTATAGGTATGTAAGGTACAATGTGGGATATATTTATTTCATAGTACTCATCCAATTTTTTAACTTTCTTACCATATGTCACTAGCTGAAATGGAAGAGTTAATGACTTGGTTACATGACATGTTAGAGGAAGGATGTATATGCTCGACTGGGTCACCTGGGGAGGTGGCTATACTCTTTGCTAAGAAAGTGGATAGAACATATTTCCATTTTAGATTATTGAATACACAATAGGGTTATAGTAAATATATATTTTCATTTAAAATTGATAGATGATAAGTTTTACAATATTAAAGGGGAGAAATTGTTTTCAAATATCAATCATTGATTTGAATATCACCAGTTGAGAATGAAATAGTCTAAAATTCATAAAACTACCTTCTATATATGGTATGACCATTATTATTTCCTTGTAATTCTATTTGGTATATCCAATGATCATGTAGTATTAATGGATCTAATGAATAGAATCTTCCTCAAAAATCATGTTACATTAGTGTTAGTATTTATGGATGAAATCCTCATATATGCATTGTATGAGTACGATAATGTACACCATCTGAGTGTTTTTCAACAATTATTTTGGAATCACTGATATTATTTCAAGTTATCAAAATCAAAATATTTGAATAATGAATTAAGGTTCTTGGGACATGTGGTGTCAAAACAACATTTTTTGGATGATCCTAAAAAGGATAATGATGCCATGACATGGTTGATACCACATAATGTTTTTGGTATTAAAATACTCATAACATCAACTCAATATTATATTTGGTTAATAAAATATTTATCTATGAATCATTATATAAAGATGGATATAACTATGAATTGGGTGAATTTGTAATCAGATGATACATGTTAGAGTTATTTCGTTGAAAAAAATGTATTTTTACTACTGCATTGGGGTTGACTTTTGTAGAGGTAGGAAGGTATATTTTTTATTCTATGAAGATTTCATTTTAGGTTCTCGAAGTGTTATTATTTCGGGTGATCACATTATATCATTTGGATCTAATAATATTTCAACACATTTGAAGAAATATATGATCCATTACATTGAATATGCAGTTGTGATGCATTAAATGTAGTGTTTGGAGAATTAACTTTTTCTAGAAAGTTTTACCATGTATTATGACAATAAGAGTTTGAGATTTATCTTCTCTCACATATATATAAATCTCCTCTAAAAGAATTTGTTATAATAGCTATAATATTTTTATTTTGATATTGCCTATACCCTAGGGAAATGGAATGTTATTGTAGATGCATTAAATAGAATTAATTCAACAAAAGAAGTGATTAAATCACCAGAATAGTTGAATATGATGGATCTTTTTCATAGTTTCATATTCTAGTTGCGGAAACATGGAATGAGTTATCTTTTTTCCTTTGTTTATTTAACCTCCCTTTATCTCAAGATAATTTTTTCTGATCATTTTCTTGTTAACGAATTTGATATAATTTGAAAATAAATTTATTATTGGGGAACCGTTGATTACTGTTTATTATAAAAAGGAGGGTTTTCTATGTTTTTTTCATTGGTATTTGTACCTTTAAATTTAATGAATTAATTTATGAGAATATTACATAATTCATAGAGGTCTATGCACCCAAGAACCATGATGATGTTTTATGACATGCGATACTGATTATGGTGGCTAGGTATGAGATGAGGAACAAATTATAATGTATCTCATTATCATAATTGTGAACAAGTTATGTATTAAAACCTATATTATGGAGTTTCCTTCAGCCACATGTAGTGATAACATGGATGTGGTATGATATCTTTATAGAATTTTTAGTTGGGTTGCCTCATACCCAGTGAAAGAAGAATGTATTATGGGTTGAGATTGATAGTTTGATCAAATCAGCTCAATTTATACCCATTCTCTATATACACAATTTTGTTGATCTTGAATATAACTATGTTAATGATACTGTTAATTTTTATAGAGTTACATTTGTTGTACTCTCATATAGGGATCCTTTTTTTCTTCTATCTTTTGGAGAGGCCAGTGAGTGGCACTGGGATCCCAAGTTCATTAGAGTAAGGTATATATTGTGCGTTCATATGGATAGAAAATGATATATATATATATATATATATTCATTAGGATATCCTTTTTCTCTACATCCTTGATTTTGGAGGACCTTGGGAAGATCATTCGGCACTGGTTGAGTTTGGTTATAAAAATAATTAGTAGTCCACTACCACAAAACCCAATTTTTTAGGTATTTATATTGTAGTCCTTGAAAATATCCATTATGTTGGTAAGAGATATATGAAGGTTTATTGGCTGGACTAATATTGGTTCAATAGATTACAACAATAATTTAGGTTATATATAATAGAATGTCAAGGGCACATAATTGTTATAAATATTATGTTTATTGTCATTATAGACTTTTAGAATTATTAGTTGCTGATAAAGTGTTCTCAAACATTTATTCCCATTTGGGCAATCATAAGAATGATTTTCTAGTGAGACATGATCCTCATTTATGGGGATCCATTGATGTAGTTGTGAAGGTGTGAAAATTGGCCCATCATTTATAACTTCCTCCACATTTGTATACGAGAAGTAATGTGTTCCATCTATTAGTTATAAAAATCAATATTTCTAATACATTTCATTTTTTAGCTGGAGTGATTATTAGGTTGAGCCAAATTTATTTGTGACTGAGAATCCAGTCAGGTTAATTGATTTTAATATAATGGTATATAGTGGGAGGTAGATACCTTTGTTTTTGATTTACAGAATCACTGTTATGATATTAATTATTGGTTGCAGAAAAAGGAACTAATGTGAGAGAAGTGGAATCATATATTCAATATAGAGAACTCTTGAAAAAAAATTAAGGATTGAATTTTTCTCTGGTGGGGATATTATATGATCATTTTACTATTTTTAGGTACATGTAGAGACCTCGTTTTTTTCCATACATTTGTAAGGTTTAGACAATTTTTTTTTGACAAAGTAGAAATCATGCACTACATTATATGGGTGCACCATTAGTGTGCTCACATTGATAGTACATGTGTCTCGACAATACCAAACAATGTAGATGATGTTTTTTAATTCATAAAAATGTTTTTAGAATTTATGAACACCCAATATAATCACTTTTCCAACACTAACTCTTCATATCTCAATTTCTATGGTGGATAGGTCTATCAAGGATCCATTTTTTCTCCTACAAACACTTTATAAGGCATATTAATGCTTGAAAGTGTTGTTTGATTCCACTATAGTAAGTATTTTTCTTATATTTATTCTATTTATATCTTATATTATCTCCTCCCTTAGATTTGATATGTCATATTATTTTTTATGGATCTAAAATCCTATTTTAGGATATTCAATATTGGTTTGATTCAATGTTCTCCATTATCAATATTCTTAATTGGAAATATTCATTATGGATGTTGGGATACATGTTCTGAAAGTTGAATATATATGGATCCATTTAGGTTTGGCAATCTACATAACACAAGAATTTCACGATTTCATGAAATGATATCAATTAAATAAAGATAACTCAATCCGATTAATATTTGTATTTGGTAGGACTTAGTGTGAAAATTTATGAAATCCCCCAAAATTCCAAGGTAATTTAATGTTGGGGTGGTTATTTAAATCTTTGGAATTATGAAACATAGTTCTAAAATTTGTATTTGATTGAAATGGATTAAAATAATTTGATAAGAATCAATGATTATTTTTTCTTTAAAAATCAATTAATTTATTAAAAACATTTGTTTTTGTTTCTAAATTTAATATTGAAAATTTACATTAGAAACAGTTTAACTATAATTTGAAATGTTTTAATATAATTTTCATACTGTTGATAAATATTTTTTATATGTATTAATGTGTAGTTAGTGGGTTATTCTTGCCAAAGATGTTAATGTGGTAATTCCATAGAAATATATTATGGCATTAGAACTCTTAGGATTATTTAGTTTGGTGGATCATATACCTAATAGGGTGTTTATGAATCCTCTTTGTCCAGTTTCGAAGGGATGTGTTTTCACATATTACCATGGTAACTGATATGACTGTGTGAGAATCTCATTACATAGAACTACCATACCCCAAGAATATGACCATGTTTCTCATTTTTTATTATTTTAATATATATTAAATCATTATAAAACTTATTAACACAATCCCTTGGTATTCTATATTATATATTATATAAATTATTAATTTTTCCATTTGTTGAAATATTTCTATCATTTGAAATGAGAATCATGATTTGTTTAAAATATGATATTATAAATTCATTACTTTTTTATTTAAAATTGTAAAATGTGAATTGGTTTATTCATTGTGTAATATTAATTTGGAATATTTTGTGAGACCCTACTATGATTGTATCTCAGATGCATCATTTTCCTTCAATTTTTATATATTTTCTTCTACCAGATTCATTAGTGGGGAAAGCAACACTTGGAGGGGTTGGTTGTTAGTCTTCTGGGCTGAGAGTGTCATGTCCATTAGGACTTGAGTTTTTCATCATGTCATTTTTAATTTGATGATGTACTATTTGTGTTGGTTTGAAACAAATTTTGATTATAGTACAGTCACAAATAAGATTTTTCTTTGGTCATATTCATATATATCTATTTCATATATTGTTTATGGGGATAGACCTATTCCCACTTTATCATGTAGGATGTAAGGTGATTATATCTAACCTATAAGGATTGATAATTCCCATCAGGCTATGTTAGTACTGTATCATGCGTAAGGGTTCCTTGTGGTAGTATGGGTTTTATTCTTTTAAACCTATTTAATATTTTACTTACCCATGAGAGAAATATATTGTGTGTACCATATGTTTAATCTCTCAAGGTGACCTCACACACACACACACTATCATTATATTATCATTATTATCAAACTAACTATTATCAAACTACTAGTATAATAATACAAATATGTTTTGATTCTAAAAATACATGAAATATAATATCTCTAAAAATGAAAATGAATATCCCATAGAAAATTATGGAAATACACAAAGAAGATAGGGGAAAAACTATCATTCTCACGGTTTCATGGTGGTGTTATCATTGTTATTCAAAATAATTCCCCATTATTTAACTCATTATAGAGATATAGACCATTTACTCTACACACTCTCTTTTAGATTGTATTAACCAAACCCAATACATATTCATGTACGAGTAATCTCTTTTACATTAACACCAATGTGAAACTCCACCATTTTGATGACTTAGATACAGATAAGATAGAAAATTATTAAATGAGGATGAATAAAAAATAGTAGATAATGGGGTGACCAATCACCCTAATAAATTTTATCACTAATTAATTCTTAAAATAAAAATTAGAAATCATTAATGTCAAATAATTTAATATTCCACCACTCCCCCCAATCTATAATGAGGATTAGATCTCCGCAATCCCAGATATATAATAAACAATGTGGGATAAACATATAAAATAAAAGAAATTGAAGAAGTGAGTAAATTGAATGAATAATATGAACAGATACACTTGTATATACTTAAAATATGAAAAACTATTTTAAAATGTTAAATACAGATTATCCCCTAAAATTTTCTACCTATGAAATTAGAGAAGAGATACATATTTATATGGAGAATGGGTAAAGGATTATCTCTCAAAATTTAAACCCCAAAAGACTCCATTTTGATTTACCATTTAAATGATGATGTCTTAATAGTTTTCTTCATAAATTGTACAACATAATTTCTTTTTCGTTCAACCTAAATTTTTCATATTCAGTGTCCACCAGATATAGTATTTATGAAATTAATACCGAGCATTACGTTTTTCTTATTGAGAATTCTAGAAACATCATTTAAATGTCTAAAATAAAACTACGCTCTTACAAGGTAAAAAATGCAATAAATTTAATTTTATAATCTATTGTATCGATCACTATTAAAATAAATTTTAATTCACCTCAATTGGATGTGTCTAGCTCATGTTAGGCTTCATTTATGGTTGTGGGGTCCTTGTTGTTTTCCCTAACAATTGTTCACCTTGATTCATTTTTTCTGGAATCTATATGTTTAAATTATCTCTTGTACTAGAAGAAAAAGTTGAAACAATAAATCTCATTAGATGAAAAAATTATAACTCCATTTAGAATAATATTTCAAATTTTATGCCAAAAATACCATTGGGATTAAAATATGTTAAAATTCCAGAGTTACACCTTTTTGGTAGATGAGCTCAAAATACATCCAAAACATAAAAAATGACAATTTATGATAAAATAAAACTACATTGGTATTATATTAATTTAAATAAGGAATAAAATATATTTAAATATAATCTTTATACCTTCAACAAAATTAAGTTTTTCACAACTCGGAATTCATCATATATTCAAAAGAAAATCTACACACGAATTAAAAACAATAACACATAAAAAATCTTATAATAATTAAAATTCAATCATGTCTCTTATATAAAAAAATCATTTATGTTTAATTCATCAAATTAAAATTCATTCAAACTCATAGATACATCCACAAACCAATCAAAATGTAACTCATAATGAATGTTATTTCACTCTTCACTCAATGGAAATTTAATCTTGGATTATAATCATCCAAGGAAATTTTATGTATCATTTTTCCTTGTTAAAATTCCTATATATTTGTATCATGAATCATTAATGTATATAAAATCATTATGCCTTTTCAAGGATATTTTTTTCTTAGGTTTGGTGTAAAAATGATTAAAAATTCATGTTCATAAAGGGGAGGTTAAAATCTTAAGTAGAATGCATGAATTATCATGTGAAAAAATTGGATGAACATCACTCAGTACCATATAGACATATGAAAAAAACATGACCCCATTTTTTGTGACATAGGATATAAGCTATGAAATAATTAAACAAAATAAAATTATACAATTTATCTCACTATTTTTTTTATAATGCCCCAAAAGGCCTAACAATATTTTCATTATTAATGGAAGATGATATGATAATGGAATATAATAAATTAATGAAAATCCATACCCCTTGAGTTTTGAGAGGTTCTGGATTCACGAGACAATGTACAATGTAATATTAAATAAAATTTTCTTTTTTTAAAATTCATATTATTTTTTGATGGATAAATAGATAAAACAAATTAAATATAATGATATGACGCTTGAAGAAAAGTTTTCTCATTATAAACATCTTAAAATGTTAAGAAACACTAGAAATCACTAGAAAATGAATAACATCCCAAATAACACACACGAATGTCTCATCCCCTCACACTCAAACATGAAATATAAATGAGAAATACCAGTATTTTAGTAGTTTTAAAAAAATTTGATTATAATATGGAATAGACATATAAAGAGATTCATAGATTATAAGGGTTAATAAAGGATAGATGTAATGATGGGTCTCATGATATAATTTTGTTAACAAAAGAATTTCCTCAATCACGTTAAAATAGTCCATGAAATCAAATTCTTAAAAAGAGAAAAATCAGAAGTTATGGTTATAATAAAAATCCCGGTTTCTCTTTAGAAATAGTGGGTATCAGAAAGTGTTTTTAAAAATATTTCAGATTAATTCATAAGACTAGAAAAATATTTTGATTTTATGTTTCAGGGGAAAAATTTTGAATTTTTTTTTTCAATCTCATAAAAATTATTCAGAATCCAAATATTGGAAAACCATTCTCACATTAACAATCATTTAAAATCCATTTTTTTAAAAATATTCTCATTTAAGTCAGATATCAAATGATGTGTGAAAATTTAAAAGAATATTCAACGAAGCTCAAGAATCCTAAAAAGTGAAAAAATAAAAAACAAAACATGAACATCTAACAGTTTGAAACTCCTCCAATACCAAAAATTATATATCACTTATTTCATTACAAAAGAAATTATAAGGAAGGAAAAAATAATTATAAGGAAAGATACAATATAACAGTATTTTTTCTATGGAAACCATTATTTATGATCTAAGATGTGTAAAATTATTTGAAGAGAATTATAAATAAATAATTTCATATATTACATAAATTAGAAGAAAGAGGATGATAAAATATTATAGAATATTTTTTGGAACCCCATGTGGCTGGGAGTATTTTACTATGCAAAGTCATAAAGTTATAGTGGTTTAACGTTAATTCAACGGTGGATGGGTTTCTTTATTATAAACCGTCACATTGTATATTTTCCAAAATAAATCATTATATGTGATGAGTGACAATCACCCACAAAAATAAAAATTACCCCAAAACCCAGAATAAAATATAAAGAAACTTTAACATCAAGAGGGGAAGGGAAAGAATATAGGTTGCCCAATTTTTTGTTTCACTATAGGGGTTATTTCCCTTTTGGTGGAGGTAGTATAATTGGATGTGTATTCTCTTATGTTTTGGTTTTTTTAAATTACTAATAAGGTATTTCTTGTTTCATTCAGTCATCCTTATATGTAATAGCGTATAGCTCAAGAGGATCCGCTATTATCTCCTTTAAATTTGGGAATTATTCATTTTCATCATCTAGTTCCTATTTTAGTTTTGTAGAATATACAAAATAATAATTAGAGAGATTATTTTTTAGCTCAAAATAAGTGAAATTTTAATAAAAATAATGATTTAGAATTTTATCTCCCTCAAAAGTTTCACCTTTAGACTCTATTTTCTCGAGCTATAGAGATGAGAATACTTTTTCTGGAGATGGAATTGGACCTTCATGTATCGCTTCATTCTCGCTAATTTTTTCTATAAAGGTATCTGTAATAGTAAATCCATTATCTTCATATTTTATGGGTTTCCATTCAATCCATCATATTTTACCAGATTCTACTTCAGTTATAAGGAATCAACCTTAAACCGTACTTAATCTTGAGTTATTTCAGGAACACACATTTAGGATCCTTTTAGGATTTGAGTTTTAGAGAATTAGATCATAAATCATGCATTACATTCCATATGTAAACAAGGTGGTTACATCAAAAACAGTATTCATATTTTTTCTCATCGGAAAAATATTTAAAATAAAACATGGATTTTATCTTGACACTATCATCACATCATGTACTTTTCCCTCGACCTATGAAAAATATATTCAAAAACATGGGATGATCATAAAAATCTCTGTAAAGGATATAAAAATACGGAAAAAACATTAGTCCATGTATATATAAGAATCAATGAAATCATACATTACTCATAAAACATAATCACTTTAACATACCTCATGAAATCATAAGATCTATGAATAACTCATATAAATCATAAGACATAAAGGTAACTTAAGGAATTCATAACATTATTACGTAGGGATTAAACCTCATGGTTACGTTTGGAATACCCATCACACTATATTCCCTAAATGTCATTAGAGAAAACTTAGATTTTAACTCCTTCGAGTTACCCAATTCATTGGAGAGCTATCTTGGGCTCACCCGCCCTTAGTTTATCACGGAACCACCCGACTTCATAAACAATTCCCATGAACAATAACATAATCATATCACATAAAACATTCATAAAAGAAACCTAACATTTACAGATTTCAATCACAAGATATCATTACAAAACATATATATAATAAAAAAAATTATTAAAACCATTTTCCATACCAACATAAAATAAGTGGAAAACATGGTATTTGTTTTTCATTTTAAAAAAATTTATGGATTGTAGAGGTAGTCGAAACTCAAATAATGGTCACGGTGGTGGAGAAGTCATTGTCACCGCATACGTTAGACAAAAACATTCCTTTTGTCATTTAGTAGAACTCTTAGTGTAAAAATATTTCTTTGTAATGAAATTAAAATTCAAAAGGGTTTATTATAAAACTAATAACAGATGTTCCTATATAAATTGAATTATGCCCCAACGAAAAGATATTTGAGACGAAGTCCCTTACCTCATGTCTGAATTTTCATTTTCATTTCATTATATTCCGGAATAATAAACTTTTATCAAATTATAATTTCTTATGGAATTCCTGTTAAGGTTATTATTCAATTCATATCACATATTATCATGTTATAATAATTATTTAATTATGTGTGTTCATATCATACGTTTTGTCGATGTTCGGTACAAGAGTCATAAATAAACTTGTTTGAAGAGAATTATCCATGTATTTATAATTAAATCATCTCTGGAATGGTGTTCATGATTTAAATATAATATATATCCAGTATATATGTATTTAATAATATTCCATAATGTTTGGAGATAAGAAATGAAATGTACCGTTCATGGAGACGGTAGGTCGTACGTACGCATGAACACTACTTTCATTTTTGTCATATTAATGAAATTTAAAACTAAATGATACATAGATAAATTATAATTAAGGTATAATATATATGTTATATAGGTAACATAAGTTCATTAATAACATTATTTATTAATTCCATGTTTGTCATGAACGAGTCACATCACTTGAGGGGGTGGTAGTCCACACTTCCTCATATGAAATTATAGCATTTGCACAAAATGAAAAGCATAAAGGTAATTTTTAAATAAAAAATTCATAATCATAGTGTGGACATATATATAATATATATAATATATAAATATAGTTCCATCATAATGGCCACCATTAATGGTGTTAAAAGAATATTGAACAATCATCCTTTAATGAGGCAGTAATTCGCCACCCACTGAAACAGTATGTTCTTTAACCATTAGATGGAGGTGTGTGTAAGTGTAGGTAGAATCCTTATCATAACAAAATCCTAGTATATTAAGGATACTATTTTTGTTATGGGATTGAATAATAATAAGATAGTGGTGGGTGAAGAAGTAAACTAAAATGAATATACACGAGGGAAGACATTACCTCTAAATCGGGTAACTCTTTTTGATTTGAGCCAAAGGATTCCTTAGAAATTATTCTGCCCAAAGTGAGGCATCTAGGAGTAAGAGAGGATGTGGATGGATAATATGAGAATATTTTGGATGAGCCAAGGGCTTTAGAGGCGTGGTTAATGGGGTAGAGGTGGGGGCATTTTATAAGAAGGAGGATGGTCACTTTTGGAAAATCTTGAAATATTACTTTATTATTTAATGATTTTTGGATTTTAAAGGTCCCATGATGATATATTTTGATGATAAGGTGATAAGGGTTCGAAATACACCCATCCAATAGGTTTCAGACAATTGTATGTCTTAGATTCTTCCTTATCATTTCATTTTATTTAAATCCTTCATTAAGGAGGTAATCACTGAATCATCATGGTGTCATAAATAAATTTATTTACTAAAGGTATAAAACTTATAAAAAATACCATAATGTAGGAAATATTTTTAGATTTCCATAGAATATTTATAGTCTAAGATATCGTTTATTACAACCAAATTAAATTTTTTTACTTTGGATATACAAACCATTTTTATATTTCTCTTCTTTTAAAAAATAATGTCATAAATGTCACTATTACACCAATGTGACTCCATGGGCCCTCAATTTCGGTAAAAATATTCCCATGGTAATCCATTACAAAAATACGAGTATTTTTACACATTTTGGGTTGATTTTATATTATTATGATATTCTTTTATTACCCCTAACTACCCGAAATGCTAATTAATCATGATAATTAAAGATAATTACAATCGTTAATATTCCTAATGTCAAAAACAAACGAGTCATAAATATGTAATTTGGACCTTCTAATTCCAAATATTGAATCCATTTTACTGAATTACAAACACATAAATTGTAGTAATTATTTGAAAAATAATTCTTATTGCCAAAACAAACTGTGTGTCTTTAAAAAAACAATATATATCAAAAGATTGACAATTGTTAATATCCAATTTCAAAGTGAAATTAATTTTAATGACCACCATTGGATTAAATGGTAAAAATATATTATAATTAAACTATAGAAACAATTTAAAAGATAATCATTGAATAAAATTAAATTACATGAAAAGGCAGTTTTGAAGTAAAATGTCGTATTTTTAACTATTCATTAAAAAAATGAACATTGTCTGAAAAATACCCAAAATTTATCCCAAGTAAATATAAATGTCTCAATTATAAAGAATAAGTTTATTTTGAAAAATAGAGCTTATAAAATTTTCACAAGTCAGATTTAAAAATGGTTTTCCATCAAAAGGCAATAAAACAATCTTTTAAAAATATTAGAGTATTTTATGCTTAAGATTGGATTTATTATCATTTTAAGCCTCTAGAACACTATCTAATTCATAAATATACATAGATATGAAAATATATTATTGTTTAATTACTTGTGATGTTACATCCTTCCCCCCTCAAGGAAATTTTATCCCCACAATTTATTTACTTATCGAATAAGTGGAGGTATTTATCCCTCATACCATTTGTAGATTCCCATGTTGCCTCTTCAACTGTATGGTTTTTCCATAGAACCTTTACTTAATGAATCACCTTACTCCACAACACTTTATCCCTATGGTCATAAATCTGGTCCGGTTTTTCATCATAAGATAGATTCTCCTCCATCTGAACTACCACTGGACTCAAAACACGAGATGGATCTGACATGTACTTTCTTTATCCTTGAAACATGAAAAACATTGTGTACCTAAGATAAACATGGAGGTAAAGCCACTTGGTATGCAACTGATCCAACTCTCTCCAAAATTTCAAATGTTCCAATGAACCTTGGACTAATCTATCCTTTCATACCAAATCTCATAACACTTTTCCATAGTGAAACTTTAAGGAAGACTTGATCACCTACCTCAAAAGGGAGATCCTTCCTCCTGTTGTCCACATAACTTTTATGCATGCTCGGAGCTGTTCTCATGTGTTTCTTTATCCATTGAACTTTTTATGCCATATCTTATACCAATTCTGGTGCCATAAATTTCCTTTCACCCACATCATCCCAAAAAGCTGGAGTTTGACACCGCTTCCCATATAATGTCTCAAATGGTTCCATCATTATACTGGAATGAGAACTATTATTATAAGAAAACTCAACGAATCAATGATGTTGGTCCCAAATTCCTTGATAATATATAGAACACGAATCTAACATATCCTCCAATGTTTAAATTTTTTATTCTGAATTCCCATCTGATTGAGGAAGAAAATCTATACAAAAAATTAATTCAGAACCCAATGACTTCTGAAGGCCTTTCCAAAAATAAGAAGTGAACCCGGGATCACAATCAGATACAATGGAGAGGGGAACTCCACGTAACCTGACTATATCATTATGATACAAACTAAAATATTGATCTAGGGAAAAAGTATCTCGTATAGTAAGGAAATGAGTAGATTTATTCAAGATATCAACAATTACCCAGATTGCATTATTACCTCGAGGTGTCTTCAGTAATCCCACAACGAAGTCCATGGATATATTATCCCATTTTCAATCTGACATTGGTAAAGGCTGAAACATCCCTTTCGGTAATTGCCTCTTTGCTTTAACCTATCGAAAATTCAATCAGTTCACAGAAAAATCAGCAATATCTATTTTCATTTCATCCCACCAGAAATACTCTTGAAGATATCTATAAATCTTAGTACTGCCCGGATGAACTGGAAATAGAGAACTATAAGCTTCACATAACAAATCTCTCTTCAACTGTGAATCCCAAGGCACACACAATCTCTTCCAAAATCCCAAAACACAATCATTATTAATGTTGAATTCAGGTAACATACCATTCTGAACCAACTCTACATTTTTCTGCAACTCACTGTCTTGCTTCTGTGCTTGCTTAATTCTGTCTGATAGAGAAGATTTCACTGATACCTGAAACAAAATAGATGAATTTCATGCACCAACAACTTCCAAACCAAAATTCATTAAATCCTTAACCAAAGTATCACGTTCCAAATGTAAAATGGTTAATGAATGATTAATTTTTCAACTTAAAGAATCTACCACTTTATTTAATTTTCGTTGGTGGTAGTGAATTGTGAAATCATAATCCTTGATTAATTTTAGCCATCTCCACTGTCTCATGTTCAACTATTTATGAATGAATATATTCTTTAATATTTTGTGATCAGTATATATTTCACACATTACACCATTAAATGATGCCTCCAAATTTTTAATGTGAAAACAATAGCAGCTAATTCCAAATCATGTGTAGGGTAATTTATCTAATGAGTCTTCAACTGACGTGAACATAAGAAATTACTTTATCATTATTCATTAGGACACAACAAATTCCTTTAAATGAAGAAACTCTGTAGATAACAAACTCACCATTCCAAGAAGGTAGTTCAAACACTGGATCATTCACCAATCTTCTTTTCAATTCCTGAAAACAATAATCACATTCTTCTGTCCAGATAAACATAACACCCTTCCGAGTTAGGTTAGTCAATGGGCTGGACAAACATGCAAAATTTTTAACAAACTTTCGGTAATAGCCCGCAAAACCAACAAAACTATGAATCTCAGTTACATTTTTGGTTCATGTCCATTTTTCAACAACCTTTGTTTTTATATGATCAACAGTTATTCCATATGTCGAAAAAATGTGACCAAAAAAAGAAATTTATTGAAACCAAAACTCACCCTTGCATAATTTTGGATACAATTTCTTTTCTTTTAAGATTTTCAAAATAACCCTTAAATGACTTTCATTCTCCTCTTTAATTTTATAAAATAGAAAAATACCATCAAGGAAAACAACCACAATCTTATCCTAGAACTCATGGAAAATTATATTCATAAGGTCCATGAATACAACATGAGCATTGGTTAACCGAAAAGGCATAACTACAAATTCACAATTTCCATATCTTGTACGAAGCGCAGTCTTTGGAATATCTGCTTCCTTTACCTTCAGTAGATGGTAACCCGATCTAAATTCAATCATTGAAAAATACTGAGCTCCCTGGAGCTGATTAAACAAATCATTGATATGTGGAAAATGATATTTATTCTTAATAGTGATGTTATTCAAGGATCTATAATCAATTAAATGTCTCACTGAACCATATTTCTTTTTATCAAATAAGACAAGAGCACCTCATGGTGATGTGCTAGGTCGAATTAAAACTTTCTCTAATAAATCTTGAAATTTCTCTTTCAACTCTAAAAGTTCAATTTGAGCCATTCGATAAGGGGGTTTTGAAATTGTGTTAGCATCAAGAACTAAGTCAACATCCTGATCTAGTATTATTCCACCCAACTCATCAGGAAAAACATCTGGAGACTCAGTTACCACTGGAAAATCATTATTCAGAACGGTTTCATTGTTTTCAATAATATGTGAAAGGTAACATTAATTCCCATATTTTATAAGATTCTCAGCCTCTTGATATGTTATCAATAGTAATGGTTCATTCTTGTACACAAAAAGAATGTATTTATGAAAAGAAATTTCTTTAGCTCTACATTCAATCTTATCATGATAAACAGAGATCCAATCCATACCCAGGTTAACAAAGAACTCTACTAGAGGTAAAACAATAAGGTTTTCAAGTAGGTTCTTTCCACGGATAAGGATATGAAGATTCTTATAAATTATTTTTGCCTCAAAATTTACCCAGGTGTTTTTACCACATGGTCAAGAGTCATTTCTGGAGATGTAATTCCCAATTTATTAGAAATCCTTTCGAAGATGAAAGAATTTGTAGACCCTGAATCATATAACACATTAGCATAATCTGAAAAAAATTCAAAGTATCTGATACCACTTCATTTGATGGCCCAACATCTACTGAAGTAGATGAAAATGATTTCACCACACCTTTCTGCTTATAGTATGACTGCTTCCCATCATTTGAGCTCTTTTTCGAATACTAGTTTTCATAATGACCCATCTCATTACACTTGAAACATTTCACTAACTGTAAATGAAATTTGGTCTTACTATTACCTTGATCTTTTCCAGTGAAATCATGCGCCTTATGTCCCATCATACCACAACAAAACCACATTCCAGAATTCCAAAGACATTCCCCAACATGCTTTTTACCACATTTATCGTGAACTGAGAAATTATATTTCTTACCATCAAACCTTTTTGAAGTATTATTCCCTTTCTCCTCCTAACTCGGTCTTTTCTTCAGTTGGTTTTTATAGAACACTTTCCCAATGAAAAACACCATTTCCACCTTCTCAGCACATCGAAAAAACTTTTCATAACTTTTTAACTCATGAGAAGTTAATGCCCTTCGATGTTTTGTAATTAATACTATGTAAAAAACGATTGATATTACTATCAAGGTCTCTGATAAAATTTGGGGTATACCTTTCCAATCGAGTGATAATTTCATTATAAGAAGCCACTGAGTCATCCTCTTGCCACAATTCCTAGAATTGTTTTTTCTATCATAAGTTGAAAAGTCTTAGGAAAATATTTCTCAAGAAACATACCATTGAAGTCATCCCAGTCAACAACATCAATCTCATCAGCATCCCTGATATTTTTAACCATCGACCACCACTGATCTGATTCACCCTTCAAATGGTAAACAGAAAGACTACCCATTTGATTGTATGAACACCCCATGACATCAAAAATCTTCTCCAGTGCTTTAATCCACCCTTCAGATAGAATAGGGTCAGATGATCCCCTAAATGATGGGGGATGTTGCCTCATGAAATGTTATACCACTGACATGTTCCTCTACGGCTGATCTGGTTGATCTCGTGCATGGATACAACCAACATTTGATTCAACTGATCCATTGCTCCAACAAACTATTCAGTTCCAATTCCAACCATCTAAGGATTCTGATTTGGATGGTCATTTACTTTTTTATGCCTTCCTATCACTGCTTCTCTATTTCCTCTGTGGAAAACCATTCTGAACAAACATGTATTAAATAAAGCAACATGGTAATCTTCAAATGCTATATCATTTCAATTTAACCATAAAATATTTTTGGATAATCATTTAATAGAATTATGACTCTTAATGTTATTTAAACCTCCCTCCCATACCAACTATAAGTCACCATCCTTAAACATTACTTAATCTTGAGTTTTTTCAAGAATACACACTGAGGATCTTTTCTGGTTTAGATTTTTAGAGAATTAGATCATAAATCATGCATTACATTCCACATTTAAACAAGTTGGTCAAATCAATGATATTATTCATTTTTTTCCATCAAAGGAAACATACTTAAAATAAAACATGGATTCTGTTTTGACACTTCCATGAAAATATCATCAAATCATGTACTTTTCCCTTGACCTATGAAAAACATTTCAAAAACTTGGGATGAGCATAAAAAGCTCAGTAAGGTATATAAAAATATGGAAAGAAAAAATTAGTCCATATATACATAAGAATCAATTAAATCATACTTTACTCATAAAACATAACCACTTTAACATAACTCATGAAATCATTTGATTTATGAATAACTCATAGAAATCATAAGATATAAAGGTAACTTGAGGCATTTGTAACATTCTTATGTAAGGAGTAACCATCATGGTTAAGTTTAGAATACCCATCGCAGTATATTCCCTAAATCTCTTCGAATAAACTTTAGCGTTTAACTACTTCGCATTACCCAATGCATTGGAGAGCTATCACGGGGTCACCCTCCCTTAATTTATCCTAAAACCACCCAACTTCATAAACAATTCCCAAGAACCATAACATAATCGTATCACATAAAACATGCATAATGAAAACATAACATTTCCACATTTCAATCACAATATATCATTAAAACACATTGATATAATCAAAACATTAGCAAAACCATTTTCAATACCAAAATTAACGAAAAGTAAAACATGGTATATATTTTTAATTTTAAAAAAGTTATGGATTGTAGAGGAAGGCGAAACTCAAATAATGGTCACAGCGGTGGAGAATTCGTTGTCTCCGCATACGTTAGACAAAAAATCCTTTTGTCATTTAATAAAACGCTCTGTAATTTTTTTTTCATTTGAATGAAATTAAAATTAAAAATGGTTTATTATAAAACTAATTTTAGAAGGTCTTATATAAATTGAAGTATGCCTCAACGAAAGGAGATTTGAGACGAATTCTCTTACCTCAAGTCCGACTTGTCATGTCCGTTTCATTATATTTATGAATAATAAACATTGGACAAATTATAATTTCTTAAGGACTTAATTTTATGTTTATTATTCCATTCATATAACATATTATCATGTTATAATAATTAGTTAATTACATGAGTTTATATCATACGTTTTGTCGATGTTTGGAACATGAGTCAAAAATAAAATTGTTTGAAAAGAATTTTCCATGTAGTTATAAGTAAATAATATTTGGAATGGTGTTAATGATTTAAATATCATGTATATACAGAATATATGTATTTAATAATATTCCATAATGATTAGAGATAAGAAGTGAAATGTACCATTCGTTGAGACGTTAGGCCGTACCAACGCATGAATGCTACATTCATTTATTTTCATATTAATGGACATTAAAACTAAATGAGACATAAATATATTATAAATACAGTATAATATGTATATTAAATTGGTAACATAAGTTCATTAATTAAATTATTTATAAATTCCATGTTTTTCATGAATGAATCACACCACTTGAGGGGGCGGTAGTCCAGACTTCCTCATATGAAATTATCGCATTTTTTACAACATGAAAAGAATAATGGTATGTTTTAAATATAAAATATAGAAGAATAGAGAGTAAATAAATATAATATATATCATATATAAATATAGTACCATTATAATGGCCACCATCAAAGGTGTTAAAAGAAGATTGAAACGTCATCATTTCGTGAGGTAGTAATTCGCCACACACAGAAACAATATGTTCTTTAACCATTTGACGGAGGTGTGTGTATGTGTAGGTAGAATCATTTTCAAAAAAAATCCTAGTATATTGATGATACTAGTGCTGTAATGGGATAATATAATAAGAAGATATTGGTGAGTGATGAAGGTAAATAAAAGAAAGTAACTCGAGAGAAGACATTACCTCTAAATCAGCTAACTTTTTTTTGAGCCAGAGGATTCATTGGAAATCCTTATACCCAATGTGAGGCTTTTAGTAGTAAGAGAGGGATTTGGAGGGATAATATGATCAGAGTTTGGATGAGCCAATGGCTTTAGAGGTTTGGGTTAGGGGGTAGAGGTGGGGGCCTTTTATAAGAGGGACGAGTGTCACATTTGGAATGTCTTGAAATGCTACTTTATTATTATATGATTTTCAGATTTTAAATGTCCCATGATGATATTTTGTGAGGATAATGTGATAAGGGTTAGAAATCCACCCATAAAATAGGTTTTTGAAATGTGTAACACTTAGATTTAACCGTATTCTTTCATTTTATTTAAATCGTTCATTATGGAGTTAATCACTACATCATCATGGTGTCATAAATAAATTTATTTATTTAATGTCAAAAAATTATACAAAAATACCATGATGTAGGAAATTGTTTTATGTTTATAATTAGTATATATAGTATAAGATATAATTTATGTAAACAAAATTTAAATTGTTTTAAATAGGATATACAAACCTCTGTTATATTTCTCTTCTTTTAAAAAATAATGTTATAAATGTCACTATTACACCCATGTGACTCCATGGGCCCTAAAGTTTTGTAAAAATATTCCCATGGTAATCCATGATTAAAAAAAGAAAATTTGGATACTTTTTTCGGTCATTTTATATTTTTATGATATTATTTTATTAGCCTTAACTACCCGATTACTAATTAATCACGATAATTATTGATAATTACCGTCATTACTATTCATAATTTCCAAAAACAAAAGAGTATTAATTACATAAGTTGGACCTTATAATTATAAATATGGAATACATTTTACCAAATTACAAACAGATAAATTGTAGTAATTAATTTAAAATTAATTCAAGTTTCCAAAACAAATACTGTGTTTTTAAAAAACAACATCTATCAAAAGATTAACAATTGATTATGTTTAATTTCAAAGTAAATTAATTATAATGACCACCATTGGATTAAATGGAAAAAATATATTCTAATTAAAATTTAATAACAATTAAAAAGATAATATTACTATATAATTAAACTATATGAAAAAACAGTTTTGAAGTAAAATTGAGTATTTTTCACTATTCATTGAAAAATATACATTATCAGAAAAATACCAAAAAATTATCCAAAGTAAATTTAAGTGTACCAATTATAAAGAATAAGAATATTTTGAAAAATATAGTTTATAATATTGTCAAAATTATGATTTATAAATGGTTTTCCATAAAAAGGTGGTAAAACAATCTTTCAAAAATATTAGAGTATTCTATGCTTAAGATTGGATTTATTCTCATTTTAACACTCTAATAAACTATATAATTCATAAATTGACATATATATAAATATCTATTATTCTTTACTTACTTGGGATGTTACATCAGTGGCGATAAACAAAACTAGCTTACATTCATTATTGAGAACTTTGAAATTCTCTTGAAGTGTCAACAAATTTTGTTCTAATCAAATATTCAATATTTATTCCCTGTTAGGAAGACAATAATATTTTTAAATAATCTATTAATTTTATTTATCATATTAATAATACACCTTGACCGAAGAAATAGATTATTTCCAATGATATTATTTTTTTGGTTTTAAAATATTTGATATTTTTGTGAAATTAGTATGTGCGTAAGACCTTAGACTACAAAAAAATGGCAACAAATTGATGATAGAGGATTTATTAATTTTACCCTGTTAAATATTTTATTTACTTATGATTTCAATATAGTGTTCACACACTAGGTCCGGTCTCTCAAGTAGGCCGCTCACACACACCATCTTTCTATTGTTGCTATTATAAATATAACTAATCTATATATATATATACATATATTAATAAAAATGGTGGGTTGATTATAAAAATACATGAAATATAATATATATGAAAAAAATGAAAATAAAAAATTAAATTATGAATGGAAAAAATTAATTTTAGGGAATAAAACTATTGTTCTCATGGTTTCAGGATGGTGTTATAATTGATATTCAAAATATTTTCTCATTATTTTACATAGTATAATGATCTAAAAAATTTACTCGAATGTCATTCAATTTGATGTTATTACTTACATTTATACATTTACATGTGGGAGTAATATCTTCCACATAAAAACAAAATACAAAATAATCCTTTTGAATTACTTAGATATCAATGAGAAGTAAAATTATTAAAAAAGGAGACGAAAAAAATAGTCGAGAATTTAGTGTTAACACTAACCAAAAAATTTTTAACAACTATTGAATCATTAGAAAGAAAAAATTATTAAATTTAAATAATATAATATTACATCACCTCGCCCCTCGAACATCAATTAGAATTATCTCTTCATATTCCTAGAGATAAAAGAAGTAGAGTGATAAAAACACCTCAAATAAAATAAATAGAAGAAGATGTGAAATGAAAATAATAATAATAAAATATTTAATGAAATATATTGAAAATATTGAAAATATATAAATAATATGAAATCTATGTTGGACTTTTAAAATTGATACCTATGAAATCGGAAAATAGATAAATAGTTACAGGGATAAGGGGTGAAAAATCCTCTCCCAAAATATGACCTCCAAAATATAATGCATGGATGTCCCAAGAAATTTTTGATTTTTAATATTCTATATCATTAATGTTTTTCTATAATATCTTGTGCATTAAAACTTAACAACTCATCCACGTTGGAAAAAATACACAGTAGTTATGAAATAAAAACTGAGCTAGACTTTTTTTGGCCTAGAATTATTGAGATATTTTTCCAATGTATAACATTCAAGTTCTATAATAATGATTAAAAAAATACATCAAATTAGTTTAATAAGAAACTCAATGTGTTCCATTTAAAATAAAATTTAAATCACCTAAACTGGAGGGGTTTATCACGAGTTATGCTTTAGTTACAGATGTGGGTCTATGATTTCTGGCAGAACAATTAATCAGCATGATTCAATTTTTTGGGACTCTTGATGTTTTATTCAACTCTTTTTCTATAAGAAAACATTTACTAAAATAAATCAGGGAATTCAAAAATAATTAATAAATAAACTAGGAAAAATA
Organism: Viscum album; assembly: GCA_963277665.1. NCBI lineage: Eukaryota > Viridiplantae > Streptophyta > Magnoliopsida > Santalales > Viscaceae > Viscum > Viscum album. Next base: position 1,094,641,101 of record OY728147.1, read on the forward strand.
TTTTAAAATTTATTTCCCAAATATACATGTGATTAAAAGTTGATAAAATTCCATAATTAGTCCATTTTTGTGTTTAATCTAAAATTACTACAAAATATAAAGACGTGGAAATTGATCATAAAATATTACTAAATTGGAATTATAAACATTTAATTACATAATAAATTATATAAAAATATTATATTTATTACTCCCCAACACATAACTATTATACTCCAAAGAATTTATCATATATTCAAATAAAAATCCATTGAACAATTAAAAATGAGTAATCATCCATGATCTTTTCTGAACCAGAATTCCATCATTTCTATTATATTAACAACAATTCCCATTAATTTTTAATCCTAAAATTTAAATTCAATCATTCTCATAAATACAACCATTACATAATCATAAACAATAATACAATTAATATTATTCCACACATCACTTATGAGTAATTTAATCTGGTGTTATACTCATACATGGAAGTTACATGTATCCCCAAAATCTTGTAAAATATTTCATCTATCCACATCATGAAAATTTAAAATATTCTCAAACATGATGTATTTTCATGGTGACTTTCAGTGATTATCGGTGGTGAAAAAAATGATTAAAAAATTTAATCCTACAAAGTGGTGGTTCAACACATAATTATAATTCATGAATAGTCATGGGAAAACACTGGATTAAATTCATTAAATTCCCCTTATTATTGTTAAATCATAATACCTCCCCCCTTATTTTCTGACTTGGTATATGTGCCAACAAATGATTAGAATGAATAATATATTCCAATTCATACCATTTATTATCTTATAATTCTCCAAGAAGAAACAACTTAATTCTCTTTTTTTCAGGGAGGATGATCAGAAAATTGAATACAATGAATGAATAAAAATACATGCCCACTTTTTTTTTGAAAGGTCCATGAGTCACTATATAATTTATAATGTAAAATTGAAACTCATCTTAATTTTTTATTATTTTTTCTTTTTTTAATGACAACCAGATGGATGAAAAGATGTAAAATTATATTATTACTAAATCCCAGTTTTCTTATTCTCCACTACCCATAATGATAACATAAACCTCACATAACCCAAAAATGAACAAATACCAAAGAACGAACGTGAAATCTTATATACCCACACTCAATCATTAAATATCAATGCAAAAATACATAAAATTAATATTGGTAAGGAAGAATATACTTGTAATATGGAATAAACCTACAAGGTAATTCATGTATTCTAAGGGATATCAAAGGGTAGATGTAAGGGTGGGTATCATGATAAATTGTGCCTATCCAAAAAGGTTCCCCAATCATGTTAAAATTATTATATGAAATTCAATTATTTGAAATTGAAATATTACAAGCTCTAATTCTCAAACAAAATCCATGTCTCTCTCAAGAATGTGTGGGTATTTGAATGTTTATTTAATGAGGTTCAGAATACCTCACAAGAATGGAAAAATTTGTTAATTTATTTATTCTGATGCATGGATTTAAAAATTTGATAAAATAATAAAAAATATAGAAAATACGAATCAAAAAAATTATGACATCAACAATCATTAAAAATCCATTTTTTCCAAAAATAATCTCAAATCTATCCAAATTAATTTTTGTTTGAAAATTTATATAAATATTCATTGAAGCTCATAAATCATGATAATTCAAAAACAATAAGAATAAATAACTCAAGAATAACTAATAGGTTGATATTAACCCTCACAAAAATTCATCTAACCCTAATTTTAGTAGAAGAAAAAAAATAAGGGCTTCAAAACTAAATAGCCAGAATGATACAAAATAAATATATTTTTTTAGTGAAAGATTTGTGTTATGATTGAAGATATTGAAACAAAATTCTAGAAAAAAAAATAATTAAATATATTGATAAGAAAAATAAAAATAATAATGATGAAGGAAAAAAGGATAGAACATGGTTGGGACCACCCCCCATGATTGTTTTAGGATTTTACTTCCCAGTGTGATGATGTTGCAGTTGTTTAACCACATCAAGAAGTAGGATGGAGTTTCTCTCTTAGAAACCACCACATAGTATTCTTCCCAAAATCTATAAGTATATGAGATTTTTTAGAAACCCAAAAAAGTAAAATAACCCCAACCCAAAGAATTCAAGTAAAAGAATATGTATCATCTAGAGGGGGAGGGAAAAGAATATATGGAAAATGGTTATATTGCCCCACTAGATGGTTTGTGTACAATAGTGGTGGAGATAGTAGAATAAAATTTGTATTTTCGTATGGTTTTGTGTTATAAAATTATTCCTCATGAATTTCATGTTTTATTCCACCATCCTCATCTGTACTAGTGTATATCTCAACTGGCTTGTACATTATCTTCTACTCTTCATGTTCATCATTAGGGGACTCCAACGGTGGTGTTGAATCAACAAAATATAACCATGGTATGTGATTTTCCTATTCTTAATCATTGAAATATTTACAAAAAAGAGTGTCTATAAATTTTATCTCCATTAAAACATTTATTTTCAAACACTTTTTTCACTAGAAGTGAATATAAGAATTTGTTTGTTAGAAAGGGAATTTAATCTAGATGTATAACTGCATCACCACCAATATCTTCTTCAAAGATAGGTGTAATAGTAATTTCATTCACATGATCTTGTCTTTTTTCCCATTCTATCCATTGGAATTTACATTCATCAGCTTTGGGTGCCAGCAACACAACTAGTTTACATGATTTCTGAGAACACTGAAATTTTCATAAAGAATCAAAAAAATTTGTTTCATTTAAATATTAAATATTTCTTCTATACTAGGATCACAAAATATGTTTTTAAAATATCAATATTTATAGTATTCACCATGAAAATCAATCTTGAAAGAAGAAATGGAAGATATACAAGGAAATATTTTTTATTTTGTTTTTGAATTTTTTTTATTGTTTTTAACGAATATAGTTTATATAAGAACATAGACACCTCGATAATGGAATAACATTGATGTTATTTCTTATTATAGTTTTATCCTATTAAATATTTTATTTACTTATGTTTGAAACTTATAAAACACAATATGGTTGATCTCTCGAGGAGCCCTCTCACTCACACCATCTTTCTGTTATAACTAATATAAATATAAACAATATAAAACATCATATATAATAATATAAATGGGTTAGAATTATAGAAATACATGAAATATAATATATATGAAAATTAAAATTCAAATCACAAATAAAATAATAAAATAACACAATGATTTTAGGGGAAGGAAACTGTTGTTCGAAGGGTTTCGTGTTGGTGTTATAATTATTATTCAAAATATCTCCACATTATTTTACTCAATATATTGATCCCAAACATTCACTAAAATCCTCTCATTTGGATGGTATTAACATACACAATAAACTCTAGATGTAGGAGAAATATCTTCCTCATAAACACCTAATCCAAACTCCACTTTTTGAATGACTTAGATACCAAGGATAATAATAATGATTAAATGAGGAGATATAAAAAAATAGTAGAGAATGTAGGGTGACCAAACACCATAATCATTTTAGTAACTAATGAGATATTAGAATAAAAAATTTTAAATCATGAAATTGTAATAAACCTAAATTCCACCACATCCCCCTCGAACAATAATGATGATTAAATCTCCACAATCATAGAGATGAAAGAAGCAAGATTGGGAAAAAAATTAAAATAAATGAAATGGATGAAGAATAGAAATGATAATAATAATAATAATATACATACAAATATATATTTGAAATATTAAAAACTATTATACATATTAATATCCCCCATTTCTCTGAAAATTGATAACTATGAAATGGGGGAAGGGATAAATATTTCTAAGGATATGGGGTCAAGAATTCTCACTCAAAATTTGATATCAAATACATTATTCATGTATGTCCAATTAAATTGAATAATATTTAATAGTTTTTTTCATGAATGTTTTTAGATAGTATATTTTCCATTAAAAATAAAAACATGAGTCTCATTTTCCATTGAACGAAATAGTGATTGAATAAATAACAATTTCCAATCTATCTGACTAAGAATTTGAAAAATATTCTTCCAATGCATAATGATTAATGGCCCTCTAAATTGGTGAAATCCACCATAAAATAAATTTTATAAACACTTTAATCTGTATAATTTGAAATAAATTTTGAATCACCTTAGATGGAGGTGTTGAGCCAATGTTATGCATTTATTACATTGGTGGGGTCATCATGGTATGCCCAAAACATATTTAACTTGATTTATTTTTTAGGACTCTAGATACTTGATTCATCTCTTGTTATGGAATAAACAGTTGAAGAAGATATATCAAATAATCATAAATAATTATTAAATATAATTGGGAAAATATATTAATATTTATGAAATAAATACCATTGAGATTAAAATGTGTTAAAATTAAAGAATTAAGAAATTGTTTAATTTATGATCATAATACATAAAGAACATAGAAACATGGAATTTTAACACTAAATAATATTATGTTGGGATTATAGACAATTATTTATAAAATAAAATCAATGAAAATATTTTTTTCATCATAATGGTATATAGGCCGGTTTTTGACAATGTTGAGAATATCATAGTGGGAAATCCATGAAGGCAAAAACTAACGAGGAATGAGTCATATTAATTGGTTTCTTGACTATATTTACCATGATATCCTGAGATAAAGAATGGTATTTCAAATTATTTACTTATCAAGAACTTTTCCATCTATCTAATGATCACTAAAATAAATTTCGATATCTAGGAGAAATATTTAGTGGATAAAATGAAGATGGAGACCACTATGTATACATAAACATTCCTAGTATTTCAACCAGTGAATGTTAAAAGGATGAAATATTTGTAGATGATGTAACCATTACCTAATCAAAGAAGGATATGGGTAAGAATCACAACATGTATTTTCCATGTACACTAGAATACACCATTAAGAAATAATGAAACATGGTTATTTGTAGACATCATCTTAAAAAGATTGATCACTTTATTGATATTTATGAGTTCTCACCTGTTTAACATCCACATATATACATAAAAGAAGTTGTGAAGCTTCATGGTGTTCCATTATAAATTTTATCTGACAGTGATATAGGATTTACCTCCATGTGTTGTAAATTTATCTTCAATTCCATATCCAGGGATCTAATATTCAGTATCGCTTATCACCCACAAAAAAATGCATAGTTTTAGAAGACTATTTAGACTTTAGAAGATATGTTGATATCAAGATTATTGAAAATAAAATGATTTTAGGACCATCATTATATTTTGGTCATGTTATCTTTCCATAATAGTTTCCACTAACGTATCCCAATGGATTTATATGAATCCCTATATGGAAAAATAAGAAGTACAATAGAAAGAGAGGATGAATTTGGTGAACTGAAGTAGCTTCAACCTAAAATGGTTAAGGAAATTTTATAGAATCTGAAGACCATTGAATAACACATTAGATCATCCCAAAGTCAGTAAAAGAGCTATACATTTAATCATTGATAGGATGTATAATTGGAGGATATATATAAGTTATTTCCTTGCATGTCTCTATGGAAGAGAGTCATGAAATTTGGAGAAAATGGAATACTATGTCATAGGTATGTTATATCCCTTGAGATTCATGACATTCTCAGAGCTACATAGTATCAACTATAACATTCACCAACCACGTATCAAGTAAAATATTTATTCCACATATCCTTATCGAGTATGTACATTCTATATCACTCATATATACTGAATTCAGTGGTTGTACAACTGGAAAATGTCCTGCCTTATTTGGATTTCTTGATGAAGATATTTTACCACAATGACAATGTTTAAAAAAATAAGAATACTCACATTATTAATGATCTATAGGGGGGCCATAATTACAAATAGGATATATGAGAAGTAGAAGAATCTATAAAGGAGAAGTAACCTCTTGCATTTTTACAATATTATACTATAGGATATTTAATGGGAGAAATTTCAAAATGGGGAGATTAATGTAATGAATTATAATTTTATCAATGGAATATTCCTTCTTATAATTTTGAAAGTTTGTACAAATATCATACATTACATAATGATACCAAAATAAAATTATTCTCGTAAATGAATAATGATACATTTTATACCTAATAAACTAATAAGTATTCGAACTATTACAGTGGGAAAATAAATATAATATTATAAAATAAGAATTGGATAATTTTGATCTTCTCGATACACTAGAATGATAACACTCATAGATAAATAAATTAAAATAAAACATAATATTAATTATAAAATATTCTTTTTGATGATGAATGTATATATAACATGAATTAAAAATAAATTTAATGACAAATTAATGCAATAATAAGTATTTATATGATTTTAGTAACCCATACGACAATTATAAATCTGATCATCAGAAAATTAATTTGAATGGTGGAATACTAACCAATCTAAATGAATAGTTACCCAACCATTGGAAAATTAAAATGTTTATTAAGAATAGTAATCTGAATGATATAATAGTAATATCACGTATGGAAATATAAAATAATTTCTATGTATATTTTAAACTAAAAATATAATAAATTTTTGGAAGAAGAAAATAAATGTTTTGATGTTGACAAATTAAATGTTGTTATTTTTGTAAAACATATCTATTTTTATTTTAAATTTTATAATGAATATAATTATTTAAAATTAAATTTATTTCAAAATAATTATTCATAAATTATAAATATTTTTTATTATAATTATAATATAATTTTACGAAACCATAAATAATTTTTCTATGGTTCATTAAATAGATCATAAAATTAAAATATTTATTTATAAAATAAATTATGATTTAACATAAAAATAAAATTTCCAAAATTTATAAAATCTTGTTCATTAAATAGATTCCATTTTTTTGTATGTCAAAAAGTGGTTATGTTTAATTTTTTGGATTTTTCTAAAATTGTTGAATTTTTTTCTGAATTGAAAAATACAGTAATATATATTATCTAACATTATAATCAATATACATGAATCTTTAGTCTTTCATGTTGTAATAAACCATTATTTTGAACTCAAATGCACTAGTTTTTCTATATAGTAATGATAATATTCACTATTGATAGTCTAGACCAAAAATAAAAAAACCAATTAATATAATAATAATAATAATACACCCCTCTCTTCCCCTTATAAATACAACCCATCCACCTAAAACCTTCCATGCTATAGATATTTCAAATAGTATGAAAAATTCCATTTTAATTCCTATTAGCTATAAAATTTAATGACAAATATGGTATTATATACATAATTAATTTTTAACATTTTCAATGATATACCCATAATAAAATCACTTATATTATCATTTTATTATAAAAATGAAAACATCATCAGTGATATATTACTTCACCCACTTCATGGATGATGAGTTTTTATTTCCCAAAACTACTTTCATGGATGGTTTTAATTAAAATATAATTTTATAAAATGCCCAAAATAGTATATATTCTACATGTTATCAGATTCAAGAATTAATATATAGCCATAATATCATATAAAATTCATGTTGTTTTCAATGGATGGAAAAACCACCAAAATAAACTAATCATTTATCATTAATGTTTTATTAAATTAATCATTCCCAAAATAGAAATAAAAATTATATATGAGGATATTTATAATATTTTACGTAAATTAATACTATATTATTTCACTTCTTCATTGTTATTCCAATTTTACCAGAACATCCATAAATATTCACTATTTAAGAGACTTTGAAACTGTGAAGTGAATTCCCATAGAACGATGGAATTAAAAATTATAACTCACCCGTATGGATATAAATAAACATAATAGAACTAAATAAAATAAAATACATGTATAATTGGTTATGAATTATGTTATTAATAAATATATTTTTATTATATTATAATTTATATAAATTTATCCATGATAGTATGGTCATGTACAGAACACATTTAGATTTTGGGTAATGGATCTATCTGAACCATTATGTCTCAATTGGGTAACACTTTATATATCGTTTCCCCAAGATATATCTAACTATTTTTATATAAATATTTTGAATTTTATATATATGTTCTAGAAAATTATCAACCCTAATTCATATTTCTTTGATGATAAAATATATTCTATAAAAGGTTTTTTTATCAATTTCTCTAAATAAGACACCTCGATTAAAGGGATATTTATTGTTTCTTACTGATTTTCATTTAAGCTGCATAAAATGTTTTATGAAAAAAATCCATTTGAAAATCCATCATTTTATCAATAAATTTTTTTAGTTTATTTATTGTTTTATGGATTTAAATATGTCTTGAACCATAAAATGATGGTTTATTCTTTTCCCTATAACTCTTCTTAATTGGAAAATTTCAATTGTTACATATCCACACTTTTTCATGATTTAAATTAAATTGGATTTTATATTATCCATTATCTATACATTTTTAACTTATGAATTTACACAAATAATATAATCCACTATTTTAAGGATTCATTTATGATACGTCCATTGGAAATGAATTATGAAATGATTCTGAAACCCATTTCATTCCATAGGAAATACTGATATTTAATAATAATGTTTGATTATATTATATAGTAATTGTTATATCTAATTTAAATATGTGTTTTATTGATAGAATTATAATGCAATGGATGATTATTTAGTCTCATGAGAAATTATATATAGCATTATGGAGTAAATCTAATTTGTTATGGGACTCTTTCCACCATTTCATACAGTCTTGGTAGTTACCCAAGACTCATGTTTATTACTTGATATTTATTATTGAAAAATTATTATATCTCCATGATCATATAATTCCATGTTATATATATTATGCCATCATATGTTTATTCAGGATCCATTCCTCTCATGTTATTAGGTTATTCATTCTAACACATGTTCCATTATTTATTTCCATGATTATTATCATTAGAGGATTTTTATCTCATCCCTTTTGTCTATGTATTCCCTATGTTGTTCAGTGTAGTTATATGAGATTGAATTTGGTTTATATATAATTATGGAGGTTAATAATATAATTTTTTTGTAAGACCAAATTTTCATATTATTTACCTATACTTATAATAGCATTATAATTTGTGATCCTTGGTTCAAACTTAATGGGTTATTATTCTTAAAATAATGTAATAATGTTCTGAGAAGACTTATGTCACTATAGGAAGGGTGTGGATATTTTAAATTGACCACATGATGTGTGATGATTCATTTAAGATGCATTATGGTAATAGTTAATTAAAATTTTTCATGGTATAATATTTAATTATTTTTATATAACTCTTTGAACCAAAATATTAGTAATATTATATTATTGAAAATATATATATACATTGAATGTCTAAAAATAATGGGTTTTTTTAAAGAAAAATTACAATTTATTATGATATTTTCCATGGAATTTGTAAACCTTAAAACTAAATTCAATTTTTTTTTCAGAATGGAGTTAATTACACTGGATATTTATTATACAAATGAAATTTATAATTAAATGATTTAATTTAATGTTATCAATTAATTTTAGAATTTTTTATGATGATGAACAACTCATATTAAAATAAATCAGTAAATTCATTACATGATAAATATTTCCTATATATTATTTGGTATCATTAAAAACTAGGCTATGGCCTATAATGTTAATGAACATGATTGACACCACATGAAAATTTATTTTAGTTTGTTGGAAATTTTTTCCCAAGTCATGTAATTATAAAAACGTTGTTAAATATATAATATTTTAATACAAAGAATATTACAATACGATTTTTTAATCACATTTGGAAACATAGATTACATCTAATAAACACCATGAAGGAATAAAAAATAAATAACAAAAAATATATCTATTCTTCTTGATTGGTTATTAACTACAATTTCTAAAGATTTAACCTCAAAATTTATGGGTGAATTTTTTTATAAAAACATACCATATTAGGTTTGTTAAAAATAGATTAAAAATATTATTCCTCAACCATTTCATCTCCAGCTCTAGTACTCTACAAATGGGAAACTCATTGAACTGAAATATATGATTAAAAAATCATTTACATTAAACTCACATTAGAAATTCTATTTTAAGATATAATTAATCAATAAAATTATCATCATTAAATCAATTCACTGACATTAATTTCTTAAAAAATTAATTATAAATTCACATTAAAACAACCCCATGAATATTTCAAAATTATAATATACCCCATTGAATAATTTATCTTCTCTCCAATAAACCAAATTCCTTATGAGGAACCATTTTTCAGTAATCATAATGGTATTTCATACCCTTTAGGATCCTTAGAATGAAATTGATTAACCCACAATTTTAATTTTATTATATAACCCTCTGTGTCAATAAAATTAAGTTGTAAATAATTATGGATATTTAAATAATTAATTTAATCACTCAACTCTCATCTAAAGCAACATATCTCATGATTAAATTATTGATTATAAAGAAATATTCAAATTATTTAAGTAGTTAATAAGACATCATAAATTAGAAATAAAGAAAAAATAGTGATTTAAGATACTTTAAAAACAATTATGTAGTTAGATAAAATTGAACATTTAGTTTGAATTAATTCTTCATAAAATAGTCACTAGATATTTTGTTTAATATTAAATCTGTAATTTCATCCTAAAAGAAAATGATATTAATTCCCTATACAATATTATTATCCTTGAAATTTTGATTGTTTATATAATATTATATATTAGTTGAATGAAATAAAATAATTGTGAAATTATTTATATAAATTATGTTTTTAATTTAATTTTAATAATATAATGTACCAAAATATACATATCTTCATTAAAATAATTTTCATATAGAATATCTGTACATGATTGAGAAAATTAGATATAGATATATATATATATTCTACAATACCTAATGGTATACTATCATTATTCTTACTATTACTTGTTATAAATATGATTTTATCATAAAATATAACACCTAATGTTATGTTTATCTCATCTATTGATGTATGCCGATTAATAATCAAAAACCTGTTAATTTTTGTTGATTTTTTTCTTTTTTATAAGGGTACAAAATCTATCATATCATTAATATATTCTTGTATCCACTTCCCTACCATTGAGTAAATCTATTTTGGATTACACTATTTTCATGTATCAAGAAATGTATTAATCATAATATGTTTTTTGACATCGTTAGTTACAATGGGCCTCTAATGATATCCTTGTACATTACAAAATGTAAATTTATCAACAAACACTCTTGATCATCATCATATAATTTAGACCCATTTATTTTTCATACATTTTTTCATTTTTAAAAAATATTTTAGAAATATCTATAGAAAATTCATTATATTATACGAATGTTGAATGATTAAATTATAATATAGTATAACTAATGAACAATTTAAATTCACCAATCAAACTAATATTAATCTCATTCATCATGAATTCTATATTTCCTTTTTGTTGAGGTATATTTCAGCATCCAAAAATGGAATCATCCCAATAAACTAACAATATCATCCATTGATCCCAATCAAAATTCAAAAATATACTATTTTAATTTTACCTATCATGGATTCAAAGAATTAAAAAATTTTGATCAAGATTTGAATGTTAAACTATTCAATTTATTATCTAATTATGAATATTAATTAATTGAGACACATTTTTAAATCATTATTTATGAATATCCAATCATGTTATTTAATTTAAACATGATTTACAGGTACTCCATTAAGTAAATTTGATTATATATCCATTTATAAACCCATAAACATTATTTTCACCACTATATGATGGAACAAACTCATTGTTTCCAAGTTAATTAGTGTATCATAATTTTATATATAATTTGTATTAATGTTGTTGTAACTGTTTAAAATAAATAATGTGTCATTTTGTTTATCCATTCATACGTAATTGATAAATTTTATAGAAACCTACTTTTTTTTCTTTGCATTTTTATCCTTATTCCATTTAAATGTATCTGATATTTAATTTTACTCAACAAAATAATTACCTGCCTTTATTTTATTTATCAATATATTATCTTGGTCTACCTCAAAAATATGTTTGACTCTATTTATAATAAAATCATTTCTTAAAATAATGGGAATATCCTCTAAATTTGAAGTAGAGGTTTCATTTTATCTATAATTTTTCCAGAAATATCAATAGAAATACATGATTTAATTCTTATTTATACACCTAATAAAGTATCCACCTTATCATTTATTTCCATAAAATAAAAAATATCCTCATTTACCCCACCTGAGAATCATTAATTGAATGAGTTTATTTCTATAATTTTATGAGTTTTTTACTAATACATCTACTCATTCTCCATAACAATGAAATTTATAATTGAAATAAATTAAAAACATTTATAAAATAATTTATATTATTTCTCATTTATGATTATTTAGGAATGATTAATTTATCCCATATAGGTTAAAACATTCATTCGTTCACCTCCAATTTTGAATAAAATAATTTCTTCAACTTATATGAATTTATTTCAATGTTTTATTATTTGGATACAATATATTGTAGAATTTCATAGTTACACATTTCAAGACCATATATTTATTTTTAAAAGATGTTAGGAATTATTTCATCAAACACATATCGTGTTTTAATTTTTCAATGATAATATTCTATGATATAATACAAATTATCAATATTTTTCCCAAAAAACATTTTATTATATAGTAACATAGTTAGAAGATGTTTCCTTATCTTAATATTCTATAGGAAATACCTTGCATATCTATTAGTATTATCTATTCCATTTTTTGTAAATATATTTAACACAATATTCAAATTATTTTTCCCATCAAGCCTCCAATAATATGAAATGAAAAAAAGTGCCTTGGATTTATGAGTGGTCAACATTATCTAAGAATTATTTCATTGATATTAAATTAGGGAATCATAATTCACATTCAATTCATTTTTATTTTTTTAAATCAACACGCAATTATACATAGATTAAAAACACAAAATCCCCATTGACATATTATGCTATATATGATAGTACCTACAAATAATTATTCCAATTTGGATGTAGTGAAATATATTACTTTAAACATCATTAACAATGGGTATCTCATATTCGCCATAAACATGCATTTTTCATTTAATAGTTTTTTATTTTATGTTAATTTTATTCCTTCTATAACATAATCACATCCACAATATTAAAATTCCTTAATATTATTCTTTGTTAAAAATATAGAAATTTTCAATAGACCACTGGCAATGAACTACAAATTCACCGTCATTTCCATTTAAAGTACCTTTTAGAACCCAATTTATCATTATAAATATCTATTTTATTAAATTAATGAATTATTAATCCAAGGTTCTTATATTAGTTTCGATTTTTATTATTATTTTTTAATTAATACTTGTATAGAATTTAAAATGAAATAGAAGAGATTTGAGGGTTTCATATCATTTTTCATCTCAGTGGATTTCCATCATGATTTAACTATAAAAAAATAGTGATGGTATTTTCATAAAAAAAGATGAATTTAATGGAAATTTTAACCTATGATTTTTTAATTATAGATTTCTCAGACTATAATATTCTACACCATGACATCGGGTTTGTTATAAGAGAATAATAAAATCTAGAGATATAATATTTTTATATAATGATGGAGGCTATAATATAAGGACTAGTAATTTTCATGTTTAAAATCATTGTATTCAAGAAAAATATAGATTTTTATATTCATTGGTTCTCTATAGATAATGTGATTATAACATAATTGTTCTCTTACTGTAGTAAAACTCAATATATATAAGTGTTTCTTATAAAGAATAATTATACAATTGATTGATATTATACAATCCAATTATTCTATTCAAAAAAAAATGATAATGGTTTGTGATGAATCTTATAATAAATAATTAAAATGGGGAACAATATAACTATAATGTTATACACGGTGAATCCAATTGGACGGTTAGCCAGTAATGTAGAACATATGAAAAATAGGGATTATTATTTAATGTGAAGTTACGTTGGATCATTATAAAATAATATTATATAGTCATAGTTGGTCCAAATTTAATAGAATATTGATGGATCATGTGTAAATATTTCAAGGGTTTTAATAAGTACTTATGCATATATTTTAGGTAAATTGTTACTGATTAAATATAACACATTAGTGGGGAATATTACATTATAACACATATTTTTTATTAGATTAATGACATATTGATAGAAGCCCTGCAATGAAAGAAGTAAATATAATCATTTTTAGAAATACAATACATCTCAAATTTTATTATATGATATCTGAAATTGAAATAAAAAATAATGTTTAGTTTGGAGTTTTATAAAAAATATAATTTGTGAAAATTGAAATTTTTATTGAAAATATTTTTATATGTTTTAACAAATGAAATGAAGGAAATAAAAGAACAAGTCCATAATATTTTTTCATGAATGATTTGATACATCTAAAGAGACAGTATAGTTATTTATGATAAATATCATCAAATATCAAGAGTGTTAAGAATCAAAAAAATAAAAATGAAATCACCCATAATTAGTCTATGATTATTCATTATTATGAATACATTTGATCATTCATTATGTTTTATATTCATTATATCATTCCATTAATGTTTTGAGTGGGTTTGGAGAATGAGTTCTTCACTCATTGATGAATAGTGAAACAATATTGATAAATAGAATCATCTATACTGAGTTTCTATATACCCTTAAATGTCGATATAATGTTGAAATATAATCTTTTGAGAAACCTATTATGTTGAATAAATTAAAATATTCAAATCATTAAATTTCATTGTATAAACCTAGATTTTATTTTTCTCTAATTTTTTTAGTATTAAAATTATTCAATGTGAAATGAGGAATTTTTTAATGATTATAGAAACATAACATCCAAATTTACAGGCCATATTTTTGATTATTTGGGAATATTCTTTCAAAACAGGTAATATGATTCAAAATTATCAATATTAATGAATCAATAAATTTGGAACATCTATCAATGATAATTTAATAATTGAAAAATGTGTTGATTTATTCAATAATTAGAATTTCCACATATTGATGAACTATATAATTTCTGTTCTGGGATTCATAGACAAGAAATATACTCATATTTAGTCCAAATATTTAACATAAATTATGTTAGTGATATATAGATGATATAATATAATATAAATATTGTAAAAACTTATGGAAAAGCATAAAATAAATTGTTGTAAACATTTTTGAATAAAATATATTTGTCCATGGAATTTCTAATGACTTGAATTATTTTTAAAGATTTTTTAGAATTCTATTGAGACTAACATCATTTAAAAAATGAATGTGTTACATCTTGTACAATGTAATTTTAGATATTGGTCTCATGCTAATCTAGATTAAAAAAAATTTCATATTAAATTAATGTGTATAAAAAAATTATATTAATCCAATCATAAAATAAATTACCACATGAATACTTGGAGAGCCATGTTTAACATGCCACATAAAATGAAATAGAAGTCACTATAGTGAAATTTATATGGATAATATAATAAATTGCCATGTGTGATAATGTCAAATATGATGGCAACATGTAATTGAATTGATTTAATTATGGAATATTTTGGCATAAAATAGTGAGATGTGTTTGGAATTATGATAAGGTAATAAAAAACATTTACCACCAAAACAAAATAGATATCTTTCCACAAAAATAGAGACACAATATAAAAATAAATCTATGAAATGTCATATATAAAAAATATTTTTGAGAAAAAAGAGTTGATTCTGATGAGTTGTGTTTTGAAGATAAAAAATTATAATATATATTAGATATTGGTGATATAATGATAAGAATTTATAAAAATAAAAAGTGTATAACAACCGGGGAAGAACAGAGAGAAGTTATTGCCAATTCTAATGTAGAAAATAATGTTGATCGAAAATATTTTGATAAATAATACAATACAAAAATAAAAGAACGGTATAATTAAAAGAACCATCCATGTCAATTTAAAAAAAAATATTGATAAAATTAATTAGCTAAAGATGATGGAAAAAAATAATAGTACTTCTCAAGATGTATCAATAAAATCATTGAATTTCAAAGTATATATTGAAAAAATATGTTGTCGACTAAAGATATCAATTACATGATTTAAGATGTATAAAATGGTCAAATAAAATACATAAAACATTTTTACCTTAATAAATAAATGTAAATATTATGTATATGTAGGTGTTACAAATTGTTGTCTTCAATTTGGATTGTTCTATGGTAATTTATATTATGGAATGATTAGATGACATAAAAAAAAGTAGTGGAAATTTATATACAAACAATGTTCAATTAATATATAAAAATGTACACCAGGTGGTTAATGTGGGTTATAAAGAACTAGATGATGTATAATATAAGATAAAGAAAAATAATTATGTGATTAATCTAAAAATTATGAAAATAATGAAAAATGACACTACATGATGGCATCAGATATATAGAGATATAATTAGAATATATATTTTTAGATGAATCAAGTATGTGTTATTTCATATTCTTGGATATAAAATTATCTTTTATAAGTAGGTTTAAATCAAATTGTATGGTAAAACTGAAACCAAAATACAAAAGAGTAAAATATTATTTTCTACTACTCATTGATTGTATTTGCTTTATAGATATTATTGTGATTTTTTGAACTATGAACCTATAATTTATGATTATATTCATTTATAGAAAAATAATCTTATGCAAATCAATAGAGAATGGATATTGTGATATATTACATGTTTCCATAGAAATATTGATTTGACCAATTTCATAAATAATATTATGACCTTACAAAATATAATATATGGAATATTAATTTCTTTTCCCACGTGTTAACCACATTGGAATAATCTTTGATGTTGACCGATATGAATAATAATATAATTATTTCTTAATCTTCAATAAATCTATCAAGGAACGTCAACACATAAATTCAGAGTTTTTGGTTATAGTACTACCTGGCCAAAACTAAAAATCAATTCAAGAATGTGACATACTGTGTTTATTCAATGGGTTTTTTAAAACATATGGATCATTAAAAATTATCTACAACTGAAATTCAAGGATAAAATGATATGAGGTAAAAATAATAATATTTATTATGTGTATGGTCACAAACATAATATTTTTGTTGTTTACTAACATATTGACTCTATATTATTATCAAATTTATATTTAATGGATAACTTCTAAAGGTAAAGGAATGAAAAACAATGATGAATAGTAAAGGGGGTAAAAAATTTTATTTAAAATAAATAATTTGTAAAATTTTCCCCCATGTGGTAGGCGAAAGCCATGTCTTTTTGAATGATGACATGAACATATCTTTTAAAGAATAATGGAGAATAATATATAATAAAATAAATAATTTCAGATTCAAAATCAGTAATATATATATTAAAATAAATGTGATGTGTGTTAAAGAGGTAAAATGGAGAGCTTACTATAGAATTTTAAGAATAATTAGGCTAGAAATCTAGTAGGCCAAATTTTTTCTAGTTCATGTTCTCCATAGAAATTTCACTATATAGATTCTATGATATATATTAGTATGTTATTTAATGATTATATTAGAATGTTTTTTTATATTTATGTATTTAAAATAATTTTAATTAAATTTATCATATAGTTTTGAAGGATAAATGGAAGTCAACATGGGTGGATGATCTGTGTTTTTGTGAAAAAATGATATAATGAACACCTTTAATGAGATAAAAAATTATCTAGAATTGGAAAAAGATTAAACATAAATTATATTAAATTAGAAGAACATAAAAATTGTATTTTAAAAAGAATTAATTTTATGAAAAACAATAACTATAATTTAATTTTCATAGAGAGATGCATATATTGACTCTATATTCTAAAAGAGGAACCTGTGTTGGTGTATATAGAACATCATAATTAGATTATAATTAAAGGAAATATAATTTTTAATAATATTTTTGTTTGATTATATTAGTACTACGAAGCTTATGGGTGTTTTAGTTGATGTTATATATATATATATGCAAAAAATAAAAATCAAGAATGTTATAGAGATGTGATATATGAATGTATCATATATTTCCATTTACTAAATGTAATATTGAATAAGTGTTTTAACATAATGATGAAATAAATCATTAATGTAAAAAATGGAAATGATTTCAAATAGAATAATCTTTTCAAAACATATCAAATTTTTAAAAATTGATTAAATGTTACAGAATATATTTATTAAATGATTCTTAGAATACATTAATTATTATGGGAATTGGATTAGGATATATAATTAGTGGATGAATTTATTGTAGAAAAAATAGGAAAAAATACTCAATAAATGTATAAATTCACCAAGGAAAATATATCAAATATATTTTCAAATTAATATTATTTTTCATAGACTTGATGATTGAGAAATTGGGATATGATTTTTCAATTGAAATAATTTGATCAATTTTTATTTTAGGAATTAGTAACAATTGTTCCCTTCTAACAGCACATATACCCATTATTAACATGTTCATTGGGTCCATACCTACTAGGAACCACAAATTTCTCTATAGACATATAGTCTCATACATAAGGCCCGCCAAAATTATTGAATATATCATTAGGATAATCAATATCCCAATATAAAAAAAATTCATAGACTTTGATTTTTCTTTACTCAAACACACCTTGGGAAACATCCCAAGTGGTCACCGATATGGATCAATAGTCTAGGCCAAACATGATTAACTATATAGTTATAATCAAACAATTTTCTAAATTTAAAGGATCACTCTATATAAATGAGTCATATTAATTATAATGTTAACCCTCTAACATTGTGGGTTATTATATTATACCCTACAATAGCAATGTGTCATCCTTGAAAACCTTAAATCTCTAACCATTAAATGCCACTAAACATTTGTCTTGATTTCTAGACTGATTAAAATGTAACTACTATACCATACTAAAAGCACATACACCCCACCTCAACATTTCCATTAGACCCTAGCCTTCTTGTAAGAACTAGTTTCTATAAAGACAAACAATCCCCTACCTATATCACAACCACTTTCCCAAAATGGATCATCAGACTAATGAAAATATCTAAAGGAAAATCAATTTCAACATTGTTTTATTTTTTCCTAACTCAATGCAATGCTATGAAAACTAATAGAAGGTCACCCATCATGATCATTACTCGAATCCAGGCTTGGTTAACTTTGATATTTTAATCAAGTAGGCTCTGAAAAAGAAAGGATCGCCATGTTGACATGGCTGATATCAATTAATATTTTATTCCATTAATTTTATGGGGGTTTTAATTGAAAATAATGGTTATCCAAACGTAGATACCCACTATAATTGGAAGAATTCTTACACCATCACATACCCAAACGGTGTTCTCAATCCCCACTGGCTAGAGACATTCAACCGAGAATCAAACAAACAACCAGTTGGAGTGATTTCACCAAAACTGAAGCAACTACATGTAATATATATATATATATATCATAGTGAATCGTTATAATAGGAAACTATATTTAAAAACTGAAAACATTGGAATTAATGAAACTCAAAAACAACTAAACTAAATCAAAGATGTGAGTAATTCAACAAAGGATTACTGGAACTAAAACTACTAATCCATTTTTTAAAATAGGAAAACTATAACGACCTTATCCCAAGTATCATAGAGTAAATACATAACATTATTAAAATTTCATAGATATAAGATTCAAATCCCCAAGTACATGTTATTCTAGCTGTCGTGGAATCTAGATTACGTAAATAAGTTTTACATTGTGTCTTTAAATGAAAACTACCAAAATAACTCATTTGAAAATACTCTTATTACCTTTTGTAATCACTACAAGTTAGTCATAAAATACATATTCGTATAGTTGGGAAAAATAAAACATAATAAAGGGTAGAGATGCAATTATAAATAAGGGTAAAAAATATGGTTGAAGATAACCTAAGTAAATATAATGAATATAGAAAGAAGAAAAACTAAAAACCATGACATTAAAAATTAATGATCACCATAATATGGGTGGGATATATGGTGATAAAATAAAAACATATAAATAGAAACATGATAAATATACATATCAATGGATAATATACTAGGGGAATAATAACATAGATTATAAATAACTAATCTCATAACGATAGAATGGATAATTCCAAAAATCATAATCATACAATCAAGTGTTCGACCACAAAATTCACAAACAAAATTTGTTCACACATAGACATGGTACGCGACTCGGTCTGTGACCAGGCATGAAAGGAATTCCCAACCACGAAAAGATGGGAACTAGTGAAGTGAATCCAAATATACTAGTGGGATTGATTTCATCCCAACATAAATAACTTAGAAAAGTTAAATAAAATTAACATCACATTATAAATACAAATATCATCAATTACAGAATACTAGTGAATAGAAAAATCTAGAAATTAAATACAAATCTGAACAATATCGAACATGACTTCATGTGGCCTCTATGTCACAACTAATCACAAGAACCAATAGGTCTAAGAGAAAACATGAATCTATAAACATGAACTACAATAATTACAGCAAAAAAGACGGTGTCTACTGACATTGAGAGTTACAAGTCAGGTGTTATTGAAACAAGCTTAGTAGAAAACCAACAATGAATCCATGAATATATTCGATTACGAAAACCGAATAGTAAATCTAGTTTGAAATACATATAAAAATTAGGATTCTCACATGCATTTTTCATTTTTAAAACTGAAAATCACAATCCATTCCCCATATAAGGTATGATTCAACACAAAAATGGTGGTGGTACTAATTTTACTTGAAATGGGAAAACATGGAAGATCCTAGGAAATCAGAGGAGAACCAGAGCATATGATATATGAGACTCATCTTGAAGGCATTCACAACTCAATGACGTCATAATTCCAAAAACAACCGACTGTCTCCCTTCCAAGAATGGTCGAGGGGCCCAATCCCATCATAATAATCCCAAGTATCCACATGTTATGGGACACTAGATATTATAAGATCCTATACTTGTGCAAGAATAATTCTATTTAAAGGTCTTTCTTTTTCTAGGTTCTCGTGTTATTCTTTACAAGGGGGTGTTCTATACATTTAAAAGAACGTGTGACATAAATAAAAAAACACACTACACAATCTGGAATCACAATATCCACATTAAGTCTATTATTTTTCCTTGAAAAATTTACCATATGGATGAGTTCTCATACAAGGGACACTCCCATCTCACGATAAACCAACTAGAGATGATACCTACCACTATAAAGGTATTCCAAACATCCATTTCAAAATTCCAAATGGTCCATTTTATTTAAAACATTATAAATTTACCAAAAACAATTATGAACTATTTCCATAACAACATTAAACAAAATATTTATACTAATGTGGACAAAGAGGCCTTTAGACCATGCATTCCCCAAATAAGGTTTGCATGCCCTTTCAAAAACCCTTTTGAAACACACCACATGTATGGAAGTGATAAACAGACCATAGATTTCAAACACACACAACCAAACACTTCATGATTTCTAATCTAGACTTATCATTTCCAACCACTCACCCAAGAATGTCTCATGTACAAATGGTCCAAACTATGTGGAACCCATTTGGAAGCACCTTTGAAACAATAGAAGTTCCACTTCTCAAAATTTGGAATATATGAAAACATTTTAGAGAAAATAGGAGAAAGTGGAGAAGCGGTACTCTATAGGGAGACCAAATCTGGAGTTCTATATTAACATGAGTGTAATCCATGGATGCACCAATTGCACCCATGGATGGGTCTTTATTCAATGTACTGATCAAAAACTAATCAAAACATTTGAAACCCAATTTTAAAAAAGTATTGTTTTCTTTTAACCCAGAACCATCCACTTTACTCATTTATTAATTACAAAACAAATTTACAAACTAAGGAGTTATTCTCAAATCATGTTCCAAACCACATAAAAGTAAATTATCATGTTTTATATATAAAATTCAAAACAAGAACAAAAAAATGTCAGAAAAATTTCATTTTTGAAAACATCACACAACCAACTAATTTCATCCAAAAGGTTCATTTTCAATTTCATTAAACACCTTTAGCATAACTATACATGGGAATAAATCATGATTCATGTAAAAAACTCTTTTTATCTAATTATAAAAATGCCAAAAAAATCATTATAATCCAAATTAGATTATCGTATAGCTGTGAAGAAAGGTTATAAATATAAATATACTCCATTCACAAAAGGGAATGTAATGGACTGAAAAATTAGATATTTCTCAACCACAACTATGTGTGAGAGCCACAAAACTTTCCAAAATGGATTATTAGGGACTCAAGAACAATCCACATGCCCGAAATCAAATGAAAATCAATTCCCTGACCAAACCCTAGCTGATAGTGTTTAGCCAACATGGAAATATCTAATCGAAAACCACAAAAATAAAGGCGGAAAGAGATGGAAGGGAGAAAATGACCAAATAATCGAATAAATAAATCCATAGAACATTTAGGGGGATTACTATAAATATGGAGATAATGGTAGAACAGATTAGAATAACCCCTAGTGATCTTTTGTTGGAAAAAGGTGGAGGAGGCTAATTTTGTGGAAAAAAGAAATGAGTGGGAGTGAAAATCGGAATTTGAATGACTTCATCAGGCTGGATGGTTTTTCCTCGTAGTTTGACAAACCATGTGGTAACCATGTTGCTTTCTTTGGCAATGGAAGTGATATGAAACAGTTACTAGGAACCTACCACAAGGCAATGTGTGGGTTTTGCAGTCAGTTCTATTTGACTAGCAGAACCCGCAGTGTGTCCGCACTGTTACAATTAACCTTGCAGAAACTATGATCACCAGGACAAAACTCTCAAAAATTCCACAAAAAATAAAAATTTAGATCGGCTCCCAAACTAAAACCTCTATCAAAATGTCTATGACTCAGAAAATAATAACATATACATAGTATCTGAGGATGGATTTTGAAAATTATTCCCACTACACACACTTTATTCCCCTAGAAAGTCAACAATCTGAAAAATGATCATAACATAATTTCATTCCCAACCATAACTGAAGAAATTCACAAACTGTGTGATAAATATTTATCTCTACATGTCACACCTAATATATCGATGGAAAACCAATGACCTATATTACGAGATGTTCCTCAACATGAAAAGAATTTTTCAAACACAAAAACCTTATATTCAATCAAACAACCCCCAGGGGTGTAGGGATATGCATGAAATCCCATAACAAACATACCCAAATTCTCCTAAATGAACATGGATAAACTATAATTATTTAAAAGAGTATATCACTAATAAGGTCATAGAAAACTGAAACCCCAGGAATCTAACCTAACCAATATCACCAGAATATTAACAAGAATCCTACTACAGTGCAACCCAGTAAGCCAGATCACTAAAACTAGGAATCATCCCACAAGAACTGAAAACCATGAGCACATGTGTGAGAGACCTCACAACTAATTTCCCAAAAAATAGAATCGGAAAAGAGAGTGGAACAAAAAAAATTCCACCCATCTCACTGCATCCAAACATCTCTAAAAAAACACACCAAAATTCAAAACCATAAGGGAATCGACCAAGGACCAAACATTTATTTTGGAAGAAAAATGATTCTAGAGACTACCAACCCATTATCAGTAATTCATAAATCAAAACAATGAAAATCCCACCACACCATTACATGAAAATGATGAACATACGCTTTCATATTAACAAGAATAAGAAAAAAATTGGAACTTTTCATCCTAATACTAAATACATGACCCAAACTAAGGATCCACACAACCTTGACCACACATAACATTTCAAGAGATTCACCATGAGACTTAATGATGGGGATATGATGGATAAAGCATCTCCTTCCTCATAGCCAGGTACCATTATCCCCAAATCAGATCTCCTTCCTCAAATAACACTTTCTTCAAAGCATTTCCCATTAAACAGAATGACCACCATGATGATATGAATTGTGGGGGATTCGACTGTACCACATTGAATGCTCGATCAATACATAATGATGGCACACCCAAAAGAATCATAATGAACTATATGTCAGGGCCGATGAAGATAACCTCTTGGAGAAGGATCCGCTTTCTTACACTCCCTTCTTGATAGAGGACGATTTCGAAATCCAACCACCACATCCTACTCCCCAAATTCTAATAAAAATGATTAATTCAACCTACACTAATCCAACACTGGAAAATCAAACGAAACTGAAATGGCAGAAATCTTAATAAGCTTGGTAGTTCACAACAACTCGGAGACATGCTATGCTTCCTTCGAACCATTTCACTGCCATTATCAATCCACTATTACTAAAAAAAGACAATTCCAGAAAAGAACTGGAATCGTGGAAAGGATGAATGGGATAAATAGGGACCTTTTTAGGTGGAATAATCCAAAAAATATGAGTTACAACAAACCAAAACTATAATCGAGCTAAAAAATGATCGAAAGGAATACCCTGATCTGAGAAAATTGTCCTTGAAGTCAAAAAATAAAAACATTATCAAAATAATATTTTTTCAAAACACAATTTCTCATTTAATATTAAAAAGTTACCTATACCAAGAATATTTTTCAAATAAAAAATTCATTTTTCAAAACAAAAAATCATCTCCTCACAAAAAAACCAATTTCTGAAACACTTATATTCAAAAATTCACCAATGGAATCCTATAAATCATCACTTGTTTTTCCATCCATTTCCATCCACATATTTCATGAAAATGTGGATCCACACACATTACATATATACCCACATATATGTGATCCTCCATAAATAATTCCATTGGATACATGCTTCCTTTACTGACCACAAACCAAAACAATTTCAATTTATTATCCAACATTACCAGTTTACAACCATTTGAAAGAGGGAATTTACATTTGAATGAAATTTTCAATTTTGAAAACATGCTTACAATGGACTTATTAAATGAGAAACTAGAGTTTTAGAATGATAAAGTGTTTTTAATATCCTTCCTTCACATAACTCTGGTGTTTCGACAGTCCTATTTTCCAACTACAAGACACCCAAAATAGAATGAACCTCATATGATACCATTTTTTCACTAAGAAACCTATGTATCTATCCAATTTTTCACCAGACCCATTCTAAAACATCACCCAAAGGGCATTATGATACCCACCGGCTTGTAACTAGTGTCTAGAACCAAACAATTTAGGTGGGAATGATTTCAGACTAATATAAACAATCAGAACCAAACTAGAAATTAAAAACTTGTTGAACCACACTGACCAGAACTCTATATGACCCCTTGGTCACATTTAACCAAAAGACTTAAAACCTCCAAGAGCCAGCTTGAACTTGAAAACCCAAACCATAAATGAACATACAAAATAGATCATGTCTACAGACACTAAAAGATACAAGTATGGTGTCATCCAAAAAATACTATTCGGAAACCACCAAATAAACCATGTATCTTCCATTACCAATGAAAACTAAATTCTATAGTTTGAATTACATTTATAAAGATTGGGTTCTTACATAATAATTGAATTTTAAAACATAAAATCATTATTAGTTTCCTGTATAATATAAAACATGGAAAAGGAAGGAAAAAATGACGTGAATCTTCTCTTTCAACCATTTTCAATAAATTCTTTTTCAAATATCCACACACTCCTAATTTTACAAAAAAAACACCCAAAAATTTATAGGGGTACGATTCTACACAAAAAGGGAAATGATACTAATATTTCTCATTATGGAAAAACAAGAGAGATACTAGAAACTTGTAGGAGAACCTAAACATACAATACACTAACTCATCCTGAATGAAATTTCCTACTCAATAATGTACTAACACCCAAAGTCATAACTGTAGCCCTACCTGGCCTGGTCCAGGGGCTCGATACTATGAATATAAAACCATGTTTACACCTGCTATAGGACAATATCTTGTAAAATACCCTATAATATATCATAAATCATTCTCTGTAAACAACATTTCTATACTTGGTTCCCATGTTATGCTTCACAGGGGGGTGTGTCATACAATTAAACAACATAACACATATATAACCAAACACATAAGATAATTTGGCACCACCTCCTCTAGGTCAAGGTTATTCCCAACCCATAAAATAATTACCATATGACGAAAGTATTATACCATGGACCCTCCAATATTACAATTAACCAACTATGTAAGAGCCGTAAATCCAGAAGGGTTTTCCAAAAATCCATATCAAAATGGAAATCCGTTCTTTAGCATTAAAATATTATATTATTTACCAAAAACATGTTGGAACCATTTTCAAAAAAACATCAAACAACATTTTATACTAATGTGGCCAAACAAGGCATTTGACTAAGCATTTTCCAAAAAGGTGACCACGTTTATTTTAAAACCATGTTAAAAGGCACTGAATGAAAAAAAGTGAAAAACTGATTATAGATTCCAAAAACACAAACCCAAGGACTTCATGATTAATAATCTAAACTTACCATATCAAAACACTCGCTCAATTCTGTGTCATTGTCAACTAAGCTAAACCATGTGGAACATATTTGTAAACACTATTAGAACCAAAGAAGAACCACTTCCCCAATTATAGAAAATTTGAATATTATTAGGGAAAGTAGGAGAAAGGGGAAAAGATGTACTATCTAGGGAGACTAACTCTAGAGTGCCATATTCACATGAATTCACATCCATTTGTATAACTAGTGCACCCATGGATGTTCCTTCATCCAATGGAACAGACTAAAAGCATTCAAACCATTTGAAAACCAATTTCATAAATCCTCCATTTACATTCAACCCAAATCCATACAATTCAATTTCTTATTATATAAAACAAATGTGAACAGACCAAATATTTCTTCTTAAATCATGTTTCAATCCTCATCAAAAGAAATCAACATGTTTTACATATATAATTTAATTCATGAAGAAACAAAATTAATAAAAAATTAATTTTTTGAAACATCACACAACCAACCTATTTCAACAAAATAGACCTATTCAAATTTCTTCAAACACCTTATGCACAACTACACATGGTCAGAAACCAAGATTCTAGTAAAAAAAAATTTTAACAATTTATAACAACTTCTAAACATCCTAACAATCATAATAAGAGTATCATATAATTGTGAATAAATGTTATAAATTTAAAAAAAACATTATACATTTAGGGGAATCCAATGGAATGATGAATCCTGGATTGACCTACATATACTCCATAATAATGCAACAAAACTAATGGACATGAATTATTAGAGACTAAAGAAAAATTAAAAATCCCAAAATGAAAGGTAAAAGAAGAAAATCCCAAAGCCGTAGCAATTAGGGTTCAGACAACATAAAAATCTCCAAAGGGAAACCCTAAAAATTAAGGGGGAAAGAATGAAGGGTGAAAATAGTAAAAAATCGAAGAAACAAAACCTCAGTACCATCAAGGGGTATCTTTGAATGAAGGATAGAAATATATAGTGTCTTGGAAGCACACATAAGTTTTCCTAGGTATGACAAGTGTGGTAGAGCCCGAATTTGGGCTATAAAGAAAAGATGAGGGTGGAGAGAGAAAATCCCAACATAAATGAACTGGCTGGGCAGCACGGTTTGGTCGAACAGATTTCCAAACCATATGTTAACCATGAATTCATCTCTTACTATGTATGGGAAACCACATTGTTTTCTAGAACCTAAAAAATGGTCATACATAGTCCATTCATTTTGTTATGTCTGACCATCATGAGCCACACGGTGTTTGAACAATTACTACTAACTATGTAGAATCCATAATTCCATTCAAAAACTCATAAAAAGACCAAGTATTCAAAATTTTGACATGTTCCAAAACCAAAACCTAGACCCAAAGTTCTAAAACTAGTAAAATAATATAAAATTGGTGTATATATTTGCGGGGTGTGACAAAGACACCACACATAAACGAGTAAGATGTATGAAAATACCTAATCTAGTTTGTACAATGAGTCTTACTGATGCATCGAGAGGCTATAACAGTCCCCACATATTTCATACTAACTCTAATGTATTCCTTATTTGAAAAGGGTGAAACATAAAAAAAAATATTTCTTTTTATTGAAACTAGAATACAAAATTTTAATACATTAACAATAAACCATGAATGGTATCAAAATAACACACATACATTCAAAATTATCAAAAATACATTCAATAAAATATGGTATATAAAAACATTAGAGGAAAACCTCAAATAATAATAATTTTATAAAATTTATGTTTTCATAGATGAATGTAGTCTAATAAAATTATTAAAAACATCTGAAAAGAAATAATCATTTTTTATTGAAATTGTTTTAAAATTGGAGCTAATGTTTAAAAGAAAATATTTCAGTTATTAGAATATTATTTGATTGTAAATTAATATTATCTAATTTTTTATGATATAAAAATATAATATTCATTGCATATTTTTTCAAGAAGGTAAAAATGTTATTTTTCTTGGAAAAAAATATTCATTTCAAAATGTTTTAAAAAACTAAAAATGTTGGTAAAAATGAATTTAAACAATTAAAGATAAATATTAATAATGTTTTGAAATACATTTGATTATGATTCATGTACATGGATGAAAAATATGTCTCATTAAATACTTACATATAAACAATACTATATAATAATGATATTGTGAAATTAACTCTTACCTCTTATATTATTTAGTTTTGGGTGTATTAACATCCATTATAATGGTTATTTCATTTTATTAAATTATAAAAGGACCATATAAAAAATTATTATATCAAATATGATCTTATTATATAATTTTGGTAATAATAACTCATTGTAATCATTGTATTGGGTGTTAAATGTTTCATTTTATCATGTTTGTTTTTTCATGTAATCATTGTTTCTTTTGAATTGGATACATTTTATTAATATCAAGAATTATATTCAGTTCATAAATTTTATATAATGTAATTATATACATTTTTATAATCATTATTGAATGGTTTACATGGAGATCGAATCTCATAGTGTCAGGGATATGGTAGGTCATGCGTACACACGAGCGATGGCATCGTTCCCTTAATAGTGATGTAATAAAATATTTAATTGTATATTAATTATACATAATCAATATCATTTATTATTTATTATTTTTGTCCATTATATTAATCATTAGATCCATCCAAATAATGGAGTGATGAAAAAACATCTCACACCACAGTGTGGAGAAATAATTTAGTACCTACGCACACATGGTGTTATTATTTTTGTTACAATTGATAAAATGAAGAATATGGTTTTTCTGATTATCATATAAAAATATTTTCATATAGATAATCCTATATATAATATTTCATATTGGAAATAAAAAACTAATATGATGTATAGGAATAAATAATTTTTAAGGAGTCGGTAAAGATAGTTACATCTTCTCTAGAGAATCTGCTTTTTTTTCGCCTCTTAGGGATACTAGGGATTATCTTTTCATAATAAAATAACCCATTTTATGTTGAAAGGGATGTTTATAAGTGAAATTTTCTTGTTTTGGTCAAGAAATAATGCATAAAGTGGTGTTATTAAATGAGGGAGGAGGTGCGTTTATAAAAATTGGTGGTCATGTTTTGGTGAAGCATTAATTGTTAAAGTATAGTCAGGGAGAGAGGAGAATATTTTATAAAAACAAGGGGAGGCACTCTTCCATTCCTTTAATATATTAATTTAAATTACAATTATTTTTGATTTCCAATATCTAAAAATCTATTTATTAAGAAGATAAATCTATTATGGGTATAAATCCTACCAAAATTTTATTTTTATACATTTTTATGTCATAATATTATCCTTATATTTTTTAATTATCCACTAGTTAAAGTAGTTAACTCTTACCATGACAACGTTGGTTTTTTACACCTTAGGGTAAATATAGTGACTATAAAATTCCAAACAAACCCAAATTGGATTAATAATGACATATTTAAACATATTTTTGATATTCAAAATAAATATTGTTTTATTTAAATTTTATATCATTTAATAAAATATTTTTTATTTTAAAGAATCTTTAATTTCATTTTGATACTAGTCATTGTTTGTCTTTTTAAAAATATCATAAAAACATTACAACATAGAACAAACAGTTATAATATTTCAATAACATGCCCATGTTATCATTTAAATTCTTGGATGTTATTAATTATTTTAAATTATATTTATTGTTATATTTTAATAACATTTATTTGACATTGGCAATCTTTTAACAATTACTAAATCATTATTATGAAATTATTTAAATAATTTATATAATGTTCAAAAAATTTAAATATATTATCATTATGAATAAAAATATATTATATTTAAATTGGATGTTTATATTATAATTTATGTTCTAAATTTGGATGTATCTAAAATGTAATACTTATTAAAAACATGAGTGGGGAATTTTGAACATGTCATTAAATAAAATACTATAAATTTCATATTAATACCCAAGTGACAGAAAAAATTACAATTGATGAATAATGATGATTTTTGTACAAAAAAACTATCAAATGAAATTATTCCATGTGTTAGGGTAATTTTATAATATAATAATAATAATTTTAACTTTAATTACTCTATTTACCCTGATCTTTGCTATATTAAAATCTAAAAAAGCTACTATTCCTAATCTCTAAAATATGATGAGGATTATATTAGATTATAAATATCATAATGACTGAAATTGAGTATGTCTGTTCGTCAAAATTAAATTCAGAAAAGTGGCTAAATTATGTGAAACACCAATTCAGTAGATGTGGTGAGAAGGAGTGTAAAAGGAAACTTTCAAACATTCAATAAGTTTTAATCTCTAATTTTAATATAAAATTTTTCCCAATGAAATAAATTGGATTAATATATGTATATTTGATCGATAGTGGCCTTAATAATCAATTTAATTTTTTAAAAATATGTATATGAAAATGCTGTTTAAACTACAACAGATTATTTTTTTCACTATTTATAAAAATATCAAACTACCCATAAAAATTAAAAAAAATCACCCTATGATAATTTTTACGTTTGGAATTCATTGAACAATATTATTATGTCATATTATTATTTTATATGTTTGAATTATTATATTCAATATGAAATCACCATTATAATGTTGCAAAAATACAATTTCTTTAATATATATATTATTAAAAAAATTATATTTTATCCTTATATCATATATTTAATTCTGAAAATATTAAAGATATGTTTATATAGAATCTCAATAAAATTCATAATGTTGTTTTTACTATTCTTAAATGCTAATTTAATAGCTAGGTTATACCTTATTATATTAAAAAATATAATTTTAAAAATTTATTGTTGTTGGTAAAACTCAGTCTTCTGTATAAACCACGATATCGAGGATATTTTATAATTCTTACAACACAGTCTATCTCAATGTTGTGGACATTGAAATCTATAATAAATTTAAATTTATTATTAAAAGAAAATATGGTAATGTCTATCATCGCTACATTATCCCCTCCAGTGAAAATTTTATCCTCAAAATTTGACATGTGTTACCCTCTAAAAACGATGTGGATAGTTGTTCTTCATATAATCCTTTGGTTGCCATGTTGTATCTACCAATTTTAAATTTCTCCATTGTAACATTACCTGAAAATTTATTTTATTCCTCAATATATTTTCTCTAGTATCAATAATTAATCAGGGTTCTTTATAGTAAGAATTGTTAGAATCTGACTGTAATTCATTATAGGTGACCACATGCATAGGGTCAAGTATGTACTTCCATAAGAGATATATAAGAAACACATTGTGATTTTTTGACACATATGGATTCATTTCCAAATGATAATAAAAAAATGAAACTTGTTCATGAATCTCAAAGGGTCTGATGTACCTGGGACTCAAATTCCCTTTCTTACCGAACTTCATAACACCCTTCCAGAGGGATTTGATCAAAAAACATGATATCCAAATAGAAATTCCAAATTCATATGTTCATTATCCTCATAAATATTTTTCATACATGGATATTAATTAATGTGAATATAAATATCCATTAACTTTGTTGTTATTTACTCAAATACTTTTTCACCAATTTGTTTCTTTTCACTAGGTTCATCAAAATAAGTTGTATTAAGACACCTCTTTATACATAATAATTCATAAAATAAAATTTGAATACATGATTGGTTAATATTGTTGTATAATAACTGTACAAAAGGTATATTATCATCCCAAATTCCATTAAATTATTGTGATCTTGACCTCAACATGTTATCCACTGGTTGAATTTTTATTTCAGATTTTCAATTGGTTTTGAGGATGGTAGGAGTTGCTCAAATGTATCTTGGTGTCAAGGGCCCTCTGAGGACATTTCCATAATATTGATGTAATGTGGGGATCACGATCAAAAAAATCATTATTGGTGTTACATAAGGTCTTAGAAAATCAATAATATAGACACCTATGAGGCACCCAAGATTTATGTCTTCTCTTATTATATCAAAATGTGCATATTTTTTAGGATATCTATCTTAAATCATTTTGAATAATTCTTCCTAAGATTATCTGGTAGTCTAGGGAGAATGTATATATTAATTTCATCCAATTTCCACAAATGAATAGGAAGAGTATGTAGGACTCATTTAAGATAATTATTTCCAGCTTTCAATTTCTAAAACACTAATCATCCGGACATGTAATCAGCAATTTCCCCACATCAGTTTATCGAACAAATGTTGTACCATGAAGTACATACACATCATTGAGCTACTATGGTATAAAATAAAATTTGATCTATGAACATCATCCTATTGATATCATTTTTCTATGGCATAATATGTAACACATATCGGCCTTACAAATATTAGAACACCATCTTCAAAAACAATTTAAGATGGTTGTCCTTCATTCACACTTTTAATATTTTTCTAAATGTCTTAATTATCAGATTGAGAGTTCATTATCTTCTCTAATAATGAAGCTTTTAAATCACTTGAAATGTGATTGATGTATTAACTACCTTTTAAATTCTAATATCCATCTAAACTAGGTCCCAAAACATTTCATCCCTATAAATCCTCATTTAGGTCAGAACTCAATGATCATTCAAACTAAACACATCTGCTAGCTTATTTTATTTCTTTGGGTAGTAGTTTATTGAATACCCTTAGTAATTGAGTCTCTCAAGCCATCAACAATACCTAATGTTAATCACTCTCTATTATAAGATAAGTTTTATGTATTTATGATCCATTTATATCTCACATCATTCACCATAGAGATAATGTCTCAATATTGTCATAGATAAGATTGCATTTCCTACTCCAGATCAATCCATGGATAGTTCTGTTCATTAATCATAAATTAACATGATGAATATTAAATAATATTATCATTTTTCATTATGTCACAACCATGTCACCTATTTTATCCAACAATATATATGAAAAACCCATCACTTTCAAATGGTAGATTAAAAATATGAGCATTAAAAAATTTCCAATTTAGTTCATCAAAACTTTGATAAAATTCTTTTATCTAATCAAATATAACCCATTAATATGTAATCTTGGATAACATGTTATCCAAGTATGATACATTTTTGAACGTACCACTGATAATTACAAGCCAATCCAATGAAACTTCATACCATAGTTATTTTTTCGGTGTAGTTCATTCTATGCTTATCTTTTTCTTTGACGAATTAATTTCTATTCCATCCTTATAGACAATATGGCCTTGAAAAAGAACATCATGAGGCCTGATATCACACTTAATAAATTTACTATATAGCTCATCCCTTATAAGAGTTTCAATAATAATCAGTATGTGATTCTCGTTATCTTCAATGATTTAATAATAACCTATAAAATCATCAATTTATAATTCTATTTTGTTTGAATTATTTACCCTCTATTTTTTTGGACCAAATGAATAAATTAATCACAAAATATATTGATTCTCATGATCTCCATTAATATTATAATACAATTGAAGATCATCAATAAATAAAACATCAAAATCATCTTGATAATATTTCAATACTCTTTTCATTTGATCTATAAAAATAGAGGGTGTATTATTCAATCCAAATTTCATTACTGTGAACATGTAAGCTCCATACCTCATCCAAAAAGATTTCATCAAAATGTTTTCCTTTATTACTGAAAATTGGTGATTCAAAAAAGAAACATCAATCATTGAGAAATATTTTGATACATAAATTTGATCAAACATGGCATAAATGTAAGGTGGAGAATATTTTTTCATTATTGTATAGATTTTATTTCCCTATAATCAATGCACAGACTCGTTGATCCATCTTTATAATTAAAGAAGTTTATAGGGTATTCCCAAGGATAAAAAATGGGTCTAATTAATATCATATAACCCAAATTGTCCTGATGTTTCATAAACTAATCCAATTCCAATGGGTCAATTCTATAGGGATTCATTAATATTGGGATATAATTATGGATTAAATTAATTTAAAATCTATCTTCACACTCTGGGGGATGTTCAGTTAATTCCTCATGAAATACATCAATGTATTCATTAAAAATATTTACAGTCTCAATATTAATATTCCATTTTTATCCTTATAGGCTATTTTATATTCCTCTACAATAATTTCATTTATTAGTGCTTCTCGGGGTGGATCTAGATAGAAATCAGATAATGAAGATTCTACATTAAAGATAAGGGATTCATCTTATTCCACAAAAATGGTAATTTAATTCTTCTTAAAATATATATTTACATTATATTTTGAAATCTAATCCGTACAAATTATTTTAATAAAGTGAACCATATGATTGATTCCAAAGTTATCAAGTAAATCCTATTTATGTGTCATAAAAAGGATTTACTGACACATCTCTATTGTAAAGAGACATCCCTTAATAGTTTTAACAAAAAATTTCCATATTAAATCTAAAGGTAATTGTATAATATTTTTTGGAAAACAAGGAAGATATAAATGAATGTGATGATTCAGAATCAATTAATGCATTGGATATTTTTAGGAGGTGATTAACGTACACTCTAAAACAACATTCAAAACATCAAACTCAGTAGTTGAGATCACATAATTTTTTCTTTGTTCCCATGGCCTGTTATGGGGAAAATGTACTTTAATATTTTCATAATCATTTCCATATTAAAATTTATTTAGAATTATAGAATTACAAATGGGATGAAACTTTATTTCCATTGTAATATTGGTATTGGTGGACCTTTTATCCATACCTATAAAAAACTCACATTCTCTTCTGGTATGTACCATGGTGTCTCTGGACAGAATAATATTCCGATGGGAAGTCAAATATTTTCTTCTTCAACCTTTCTATATCTCATTTTTCAGATTGTTTAACAAAACTCTTCTTCACAAGCATTATAATAACTTCAAAATACATAGAGAATAAGAATTATATCTTGATTTCACATGATACTATATCCTCATTGGATGAAAAATTTGGGGGAGTAGTTCATATTAGAGGAATGGTTTACCCATCAAATAATTGATCAATAATACTCATCAAATTATAAGAAGAATACACAACATTACATGATAACCAACGGAAATTATCCTCATGATTTACAAAATTTTCATCTTCCTTTTGTGTCAGACTCATAATTTGTCTCCGCGTATCCTTTTACTGTTCATGGTGAAGGTATTTTTCAATGAAAAGTTATTTTAAATTCACCCATCACATATTTTATTTTTCTTACTCCTCTTTTGTGTTTCGAATCAATAACCACCATTGATCTGCATCTCTATAGAGATGGTTAATTGTCTTAAAAAACTTCCCTGTTTTATTACATCCCAAATAAAGAAATATATTATTTAATGACTATATCCATTTTTCAATGAAAATTGGATTTTTAATCCCACAAAATAATGGAGTTTTTTGTCTCTGGAAGTGGTCTAACATATTTCCTCCTTGTTTTGGATACCGATACTTTATATGTGTAAGGTTATTATTCATAACCAGAGTCATTTGTACCATTATAGATATATGTTTTTTAGTACCTATTTTAGCTCCATATCCAATTACATTGTCTTTAATTAGAGGTAAATTCCTATATGGATTACATGTGTGGATATGGTTTGCATTCCTTTCATCAGGTGTCATTTATAAACAATGGAATTCACTAGATTAGGTTTTTAATCATAATACCTAATTTAAATTTAGTAAAACACGTGTCATAAATTGAGAATTTATTTATAGGTTATCTCATTGAACTATAAATGATTTCTTTTGGGACATATATACTTAAATTTCCATCAAAATAGTTTATAATAAAAATGTGACTTATACTACGCATATCCCATAGTAGTGTAATACTAGGTGCGCAGAATGGCACATTATGAGGTACCATATTACACTGAGTTAGGCCCGACACACCTTATCAGTGTTGTTACTCCTTTGTACATAAGTTTGAATACCACATCTAGTTGTAGAATACAAGAAGAGATGTATTTCTAAGAATACCCACGTAATCTATACCATACCAAACTTCATGGATGTTCTTCTATACTTACCCTCAATGTTTATCTTAGATATATGTTCCCTAATTTTTTTTCAATATATAGTTACTAGGTTTTCTACTAAATGACCTCTAATACTGACTATAACGACCCCGACCCCATAGTCATGGAGTCATTTCATTACATTATTACATTGGAATAGATACTATATTTGAATCATAATGGAGCGATATATTTAGCTGCCTTAGAATCCAAATTACATATATAAGTTTTACATTACATCTTGAATTCATAAAATGAACACTATCCTCTTTGAGAACAATCTTATTCCCTATTATTATCACTATACGTATATCATAATATACATCTTCTCATCCTGAAAAAAAAAACAAAACATAATAAAGGGGTGATCTTATATTGTTAATTATGCTAAACTATAGACTGGAAGAAGAAAAATAAACATAATCAATATGGAATAGTGAATAACTAAAAACAGATTTTATTAAAATATAATATTGAGCATAATATTTTAGGGATATAAGCTGATAAAATAATTCCATATAAATTGATACATGAAAAATATACATAACCATGGTATAATACAAGTATAATAATCATATAGAATATCAATTACTAATTTTTTAATACTTGAATACAAAATTTTTGACATCATAAACATACCTTCAAGGAATCTTCCAAGACACCACATATATATAGGGAAGATAATATCCAGTACCCAAACTAGTTTGTCTCATGAGAATGACCAATGTATCGAGAAGATAAAACAGGCCCCACCCATCACTTACAAATTAAAATTCACTCCTCATATGAATCAGGTGAAACATAATCACCATAAACATTCATATTAAAACTAGAATACAAAATGTTAATGTGTTAACCAAAAAAGATGAATTGTATGAAAATAACACATCCATAGTCTGAAATATCATAAATCATATCAATAAAATATGGTAGATGGTATCTTAATATAAATACTACAATTTATCATAACATCAAAAAAACAATGTTGAAATCATTGAAAGTAGTCTAATTAAATCATTATAAACGTCTTAAGTGAAACACCCTATTTTGAATTGAAATTATTTTTGAAGGGGTGTGAAATTTGAAAGAAAAATATTGAAGTGAATATAATATTGATAGATTTTAATGAAATCATTTTTCATTCTGTATAAGTTAAAACAAGATTCCTTCATATTTTATCGAAAAGTGCATAATGTACCTCTTTTGGAAAATAGAAAAATGTTTCCTATCAAAATATTTTTTTAAAAGTAATATATTGAAAAATATTTACATTAAAAAATTATATAAAAATAGTAATAACATTTTGATAAAAAAAAATTTATCCATAGACATGGATTATAAATATTCCCAATTAAATACAAATATATAATTAATCTTGGATAATAATGGGATTGAATAATTTACGATTGTTTCATACATTCAATTGTTTTGAGGGTCGATTATCCTCATTTATAATGGAAAATTAATGTTATTAAATTTTACTATAAATATATCCATATTTATGAAATCATATACCAGGAAAGTCCGTCAGGGGTAGGCCCCTGCCTATTTATTAAATAAAAAGAAAAGTACAGCAGTACACAAACCAAAAAATAGAAGTCGATTACATATCATAAGCATCATACTCATTACAACCCTTATTAGAGGCTCCTTCCTCAGTGGCCATCTCCCATTCCTAGATTTCGTAGCACCATAAGATCTTGGCACACTTCCTTCTAAGTTTTAATTTCTTTAATGAGATCATCTCCTGCGGTGATTGTTTGAGAGAGGATTTAGTGGACAGCTGCTTCGGCAACTCAGAGTAGTCCTTCCTCATCCTTCAAATGGCCACTTTCTTTCCAAATTATCTTATCCCGTCCTTGAGAACCTCACAATAGGAAGGTATCACCATCGAATATTCCTTGTCACTTCCCGAGACATTCCCCCACATTCCATTAATCCGAGCATCCTGGAAGCCATCACCCAATCCTCCGGTCTGAACATTGCACCTGTTACAGTCAATCATTGCCATACATGGTGGCTGCCCTCCATGTTCCTATCCATCACCATCATCAATGGTTCATCACACATGACTAGCTGCAAAATATTATTTACAGCACCCACCTCCACCTGATCTTCAGTTTCCCCTCAATCTCCAACCTAGACTCTATTCCTTTTCCGGCATGAGCTGAAACGCACATCATTGTCGTGCCTTACTGAATGAACTCACCCATTTCTGTATTAAAAGATTCACCAGATGCCAAGTCATGGAACTGACTACCAAATCTATCAACAATCTCTAATGCCACATACTAAGTTTTCAGGCAACGACTAGAATCCAAAATTTTCCCACAGCCACCCAAATTCAAATTCATCTCCCCCCCCTCTGGACTAGTAGGATTGTTCCCAGCATCATCCACCCACTTCTTAGTCCCACCGGTCCTCTGCCCAGCATTAGCATCACTCCTTCCTTCAGGACCTGCCACTGAAGTATCCGCACCACCTCCAGCATGGCTCACACCAACCTTGAGATCCTGCTTCAGCCTCCCAATCACCACAGAGACCATTGGGTTTCTCAAGTCCAAACCATCCACTCCATTCCCAGCCTTTGTGGAAACAACAGTCATCGACCCATAACCAGTGGTCTAGTTTCGCTTCATTGGAGATGAATTGCTCACAAGGTTACATTTTTCATCATGGTGGCCCAGGGGATTGCTTCCTGAGTAGTAATCGACCGAGGATTCAAAAATCACCGCATGTTTCTAGCGAAACTCCTCCCCAACCGTAATCCAGATCCAATCAACTGGCAGCTTAGAAGCATCTACCTCAATGCATAGCCGCAGGTTGACAGGATGACTCACCGATGATGTGCGATCATCAGAGCAAAAAAATCGCCCCACAAGGTTCCCTAACATACGGATAATTGCGGGGTTCTGGGAGGGTAAGGGAGGATGAGGAAAACTTACCTAGTTGGAGACTGAGGGCGAGTCCCGATTCATGTTGAAATAAATTGACCATCGGAAGAGGAAGAATTTGCAACCACCACAGCACCAAGGAGCCCCAGACCAAGCACGAATTAAGTCATCCTATGATGAAAAGTGTACCATCATATGACGATTGTTGATCAGATCCACCACTATGTGATCCTACAAATCCCACTTTCTGAATACGAATCTGTCGAAATCATCAACTGAGGGTCTTCGGTGCTTGAATCGCGCCACCAGTGTCAAATTCAGGAAATTCAAAGCCTCAGAGAAATCCAAATCAGAGATCGTAAGCTGAGGGGTTCTGAGATGCAGGTCTAGAACATTCGGACATAGTGAAATCGATGGAAAGTCGGGAAGATAACTAAGGTTAGAAAAAGGGACAAAAGACGCTCGTGGATTTGGAGGCAAAGGGAGATCCTCCACCCCCCTCCAACATTCAGGAAGGGGGGAAACCATCTGCGAGCATGGGTTAGGGTTTGCTGCCAGAGGCCATCGCCGGTTTCCATCGCCTGGAGCCTTCACCGATCAACATCTGATATTTATAAAATCATATATTATTCTTTTATATCGTTTTGTTAATAATACTTCATTGTTATCAGTAATTTTGGTTTAAACAGCTTCATTTTCCAATGATTAATTTTTATTATAAGTCATGTTTCTTCAGAATAGGAAATATTTTCCTCACATATAGAATGATATTGGCTTTATGAATGTTATATTCTCTCATCATATACATTTTTATAATCATTATTTAATTTCTAATATGGATAATGAATTCCATCACGTCATGGTGGGGGTAAACATTATGTGTTAATGAGCGACGATAACATTTCTATTATGGTATAGTGATATGGATTTGAATAATATATTAATTATAAAGAAAGAATATGATGTAATATATATTATTTATTAATATTATATTAATCATTACACCAATCAAAATAATGTGGTGGTTATAAAACAAATTACACCACAGCGTGGATATGAAAAGTCTTATGTACGCACACATGGTGATATTGTTCTTAATGGGATGGATAAAAGGAGGAATATGCGTTTACAATAATAAAAATGACATCTTATAATACAAATGATATGGGATTTATTATTTTATAATGGTAAAAAATAAGAATAGGATGTTAATGAAAAAATAATTTTGAAGGAGTTTGTAAAGATGATTGCATATACAATAGTGAACCTCTATTTGATATCCTCATAGGGAAACTTAGGATCGTTTTTTTGGAGAATTCCATAAACGCATGGATGTGACTAGATAAGTTGAGACTAAAAATAACTAGGATATTTTTAGTCAATAAGGATCAATTTATTGTGAGTATGTGAGGTAAGAGTTGAATTTTTATAAAAGATAAGAGGGGAACTCTTCGAATCTATTAAAATATTAAATTAATATAAATATATTTTCAATTTAAAAGATGTCAAATGTCTGTTATATCAAAGATAATATTTTTATGGTCAAAATAATCAAAAATAATTATTTTAAGGCATTTTTAGTTTACAATTTTAGTCTTATCTTTTGGATTTTTCTCTTAGTTCTACACTTTAACTCTTACTGTAATTTTTTTCCTTTTTATGCTTTAGGGATAATATTTTTATTATAAAATACCAAACTAACCCCAAATACATAATTAATAAATTTAATAAAATTAATCTAGATATATTTTAGAAATCTTTATTTTTATGAATATTATATCATTTAATAAAAAATTATTTATTTTAATGTGTCATTTATGTCATTTTTTATAGCATTAATTATATGAATTTTTAAAAATATCCTAAAAACATGATAAATAAGAACCAAAAATTAAAATATATTAATAATATTTCAAATTTTTCTAAAGAAATATATTATTTCAAAAATTATGTCAAATTATATTTATTTAAATATTTTTTACATCATTTATGTTATATTTTCATTCATTAATCAATTACTAGATCATTCTTATGATATTAATTAATTAGATTATTTATTATATAAATATTTATAATAAATTATCATGATTAATATAAAATTTATTAATTTAAATTTACTATATATATTCGTTTTTAAATTCAGTATAACCATGTATTAAAAATATACAACATGTTAAAAAACATGAGTTTGTCATTTTTTACTTATCTTTAAAAAACTATAGATGTCCTATTAATATCAATAGGATTAGGAACAATGTAAATGTAATTTTATGTTGTTATTAAATTATATTTATCTTTAATTACTCGATTAACCCTTAACCGTGGTAAATAATCATTAAAAAAGTTAATATTCATAATGTTTAAAAAATAATTTCATCATTTTATATTATAAATATAATAATTATTAATTTTTTTTTACTTTTTCCCAAATTCAATTCAAAAATGTTTCTAAATTAATTTTAACACTTATCTAGGAGAAGTGGAGATAATGTTGGTAAAAGGAAACATTCAAATGTTCAATAAGTATTTAAATATAATTTTCATAAAAATATTATTCCAATAAACTAAATTTGATTTATATATTTATTATTGATCTACTGTGACCTTAAAAACCATTTTAATCTATGATAAGTGTTTATATTGAAATTCAATTTTTAACTCAAACACAATATTTTTCACTATTCATCAGAATGTGAAACATCTCATAAAAATCCCGATAATTCACCCAAAGCTAATTTTTAAATTTAAAGTTATTGTAATAATGTTTTTTCATTATATAAAAATTAAAAAACGATAAAATTAATTATTTAAAATTTGTTCTCCATTAAAAGGTATAAAAATTATCATTTTAGATAAATACTTCATATATACGGACACATTGCATTTTTTTCATACATCATGTCTATAAAACAAATAAGAGGAATTTTAAAATAATATGTAATATATATTTCATAATATGGATAATACTATTCATAATAACTAATTTAATGCCTTTTTTATATCTTATTATATTAAAAAATAATATTAAATATTATACTTTTTTAATAAAACTCAATTTTGTGTGTAACACAAGCTATATATGAAAGTTGATCTTGAGTGTAATACAATCTAAATAATTGTTTCATATATTAAAAAATATCAGAAAAATTATAATTATTCTAAAATAATAATATGGAAATGACTTGGGGTTCTCAAAAAACTTCTAATATCTCACCACTCATTGGGAAGAGATACTCACAAAAACCTCCTCACTTCACCATGGTGCCTTTATATTCCCTACCTCAAAATATATAAAAATGTCTATATATCTGAATGGGGTGCACAAGGTGTGATCTATATAATTTTAGTAGGATCCCACCCAGGTTTTCAATATAAATCCTCTGTATGTAAATATGAGCAACACTCAATTTTACAGAAATCAAGCCATTCTAAATAGCTAGAAATATTTTATACAAAACATTGTAAATGATTTCCCCAATTATATAATTCTAAATTAAGAAGTATATATAGTTTGATTGAATTTATTATATATCAATGTATTCAAATAAAATATCAGCATACTTCACACAAAATCTTAATTCTGAAGAAGTACCATGTAATATATTTAAAGACGATTCATGTGTAGAATCATTCTAAGGATCACTATAGGCCACACCCATAAAACAACTACACCCTCAACAAAGAAAATCACGTGCATTAAGCCTCTATTCCTATGAATTGTATACATAGGGAATAAGAAGACTGCTAAATTGGAATCATCCAATGAAGTCTATAAATTCCCTAGAACATGATAATAATGGAGTAAGAGAACACCCCTAGAATGAACCACCGATAGTTTCAACTTTTGAGAACTATTATTAAATATTCATCTTTAGTAACCAAGACATCACATGTGCATTATTTTCCAAACCATTTCTCCAAAAACATTATTTGTAAACAATTTCATAAATCCATTTCACTCTGATTTGAAAATAACTTTTGTTTTACCAAAATAAGGGGAAACCCACATTTTATCCAAAACGTATATCTACACACACAATGGGATGACTGTAATTCATTAATATATCAATTTATAAAAACAACTGAAATAATGATCATCCAATATTTGATATAGATTGATCTACCAACCTCAAGCTCAGGTAATTCATGGCAAAAAAAAACAACCTACCAGGAAGTAACATAAGGTCAAAAAACATCCCCTTAGATTTATTATTATTTCATTGAATCATATACAACAAAAAATATATGGAATAGAGAGTAGATCATGAAAAAATTAAAGCAACAAGCAACCTTCACACCACAACCACAAAAAGATTCAACCCCCCAAAAAATATGACATAGTGGATCAAGAGGGAACACCGTCACAAGATAAATGGATGATGAAAACATAGAGAAGCCAAGTTAATGTGGGAAGGGTAAGTGAATAAATAGGAATACCACATACAGTAAGAGATTCATACTACTACCTTGTAGATCAATAACTGAAAAAAGTGATCTAGAAAGAGATGAGGTCTCTAAAATCTCATAGGAAAGCTCATTTCTCAATAGATAAGTGGCTGAATTCAAATAGAAAATAAAATCATACATGTTATCTTTAAAACAT
Source organism: Viscum album (assembly GCA_963277665.1). Lineage (NCBI taxonomy): Eukaryota > Viridiplantae > Streptophyta > Magnoliopsida > Santalales > Viscaceae > Viscum > Viscum album. Next base: position 1,094,685,261 of record OY728147.1, read on the forward strand.
CCCTTCAAAGATAAATACATCATGTGTTAGCCATTCATTATTTTTAATTTATGATTATGAATTCCTTCAAAAAACACATTTCCATCATACTAAAATATGGCTCATAACCATTTCAATATCTTTAAATGTTGAATGGTGTGTAATTTTTTCATTCTCAAATCCAGACTCATGAAATCTTACTAGGGTCTAATACATTGTGTGTAAAATATTCATTATGTGTATTTCCATTGTATACATTAAGGTGTCCAATTTCACTTAGAAAACACAAATAGACCCCTGTATTCTCTGAACATGAGGATAACCTCACAATTCTTCTAAAAAATTTATACACAAAATCCATTAATAGTAACAAACATATATCCTCACACATTATTAGATTTTCCCTAAAAAAAATACAATCAATATAAGAAAGAGACACGAAATAAACCCTAATAAAGGGGAAAACATGAGGTCAGATGGGAAATTCCAAAATCTATATAATTAGCAATTTAAAAACACTCAACATAAGACATTCAATCCCCAAGAATTTACGTTGACGAATTATTTATAGAATGAGGTGAGACCAATATTTACTAATCGATGAATCATTATTCATTATATATTGAAAATATTATTTGTGTTTCCATAACACTCGAATGCACAAAATTGATGTCCCATGCAATAACTTCACTTGTGAGTAAACAAACACAAATGTTTTCTATAATAATACTAGAATTTGGTTCCATATTGATCCTTATCCATCTCAAAACATGAGAGGGTTTAGGATGTTACACCCTGAAAGGAAATATGTGGAATACATCATGAATACCCATCACATAAACTAGAAATTCAAAATAATATGAAAACCACCCAAGCTTCTCAGCAACCTCAAATTTTCTATCAAAACTCGGATCCAATATTCCATATTTTCTGAGATGATTATGACACAACAATGTTAAAAATTTATTAAAACAAGGTTTTATAATGGAAAAATTAAATGTATGTGTATAAGATTTTATTATCATTTTTACTAAATATATGTTGTATCTGAGAACAAAAATATATCCTAAATCCTTGAAAAAATCTCCTAATAAGGACTATGTACTTCAAGAGAGGCCTCACCCACCTATTCCCACCACAAAGGTTACCTTCACATGGGACAATAAAAATACATTACATGAACCATTCTAAACAAAAAATAATAAATATTTTTATATGTAAAATCAATAACTCCATGATGGATAGCCCATGATCCACCAAAATTCAAGATACATGCATATACCATATACTCTAGGATCTGAATTGAAAACACGTTATAGACCATTGAAAATAGATGATATGTTAAACTAAAACTGATATGAGATATAATATCCTTTTGGATACTCCTAATAAATTATGAAGTAATCCTTGGTTCCATTTTTGAAACAATCGAAGTTGGAGTGCCATGGTACATAACGACCTCATAAATATATAACTCACCTAGTTCTTCAAATTTTTTATTGTCACTGACCATAATGAAATAGGGTGTATTTTTTATATGAAAAATCACCACCATGATTACATTCCTCCATCATTGATTTTGTGGTAATCGAGTAACAATTTTTATGGACACTTTGTACCATTTACTAAAAAGAAACATTAGATTCTAGACAACCCCATATAGATTTAGATGCTCTTATGTTATCTATTCTAATGTGTAAGAGTTTGACACATAATTTCTAATGATACCCTTCATACCAGGAAACTATAATCGTCATCTCATTATATAAAACATCTTTAATATGCTAGAATGATCGAACCTGAAGAACAATGACAATCAAGAAAATTGACCTCATCATAGAAGGTAGTATTACTATATAATCCTTAAAAATGGGTGATATCATCTGAAGAGAAAGTACCACACAAATTAGTCAACCCCTCACATAGGATGTTTTGAATTACCTTGAATTCATTATCCTACTACTGACTCCACTGAATTGGCTCAACAAGATTTGATAATAACATTAAACAATTCAGAACCACCCTTGGAAAATCCAATATTGGATATATGTGAATCTAAGAAAAAATCCACATAATAATTGACTAATAATTTTATTATAGAGTGTCATGCAATGATAATTAAATATTGATAACATTTAAAATACATTACTCTTTATTAGGACTTAGTAAATGAATGGATCAAATATTTTAAGGTATTCAACCCACCAAAACTTTATGAGATTAAAATATCTAAGAGATATTACATATCTCAGACTATTATGTTCGAAAAAGACTATTAACCACTATTGGGAAAAATTGTTACACCAAAAACTAATTTCCTTAATATCTTTTTCAATATCTAAATCATGAGTAGGATAATTCATTTCATATGGTCAAGGATATAGGTATTCGTAAGACACCAAAATATCCTCCTACATACTGATGGAACCAAAAATATTCCAAAAGCATCACAAAATCCACATAAAATTTTCCAATCCAAAGTAATGTTAGTGTATTAACCGATGATAGAAGTCATAACAGATTAGAAAAAGAAGACCAACACATTTCACACCATATGAATTTCACCCCTTTATAGTAAGAGATGTAATATTTCATTCTTTTATAGAAAAATAATTAATTATCTGTCAATAATATCTTGAATAAATAAGAGAAATATGAATATCAATGATGTATAATGATTCTTACATTGAAAAAATAGACTTCACCTTCATAGGATCCCCTAATAAAGAATTCTCAGAATTCACATGTCATATTAACAACCCTTTATGGAGCCTAAAATTTAATTTAAAAATATTTCTATATAAATGGTGAATCACCAGGATTTATAAAACCATACACAAATGTTGCTTGTGTTAATTGATAGATATACAATAAACCAAAATTTAATCCATGAACACTACAAAAATGTTTTGAGATACTCATAGAATATCTGATTCATCAAATCTATAAAATATGTAATAGTGGTATTCATATTGAAAGACGTTATCATATATTCATAATATATATAAATGATCAATAAATACATCTTCATCATATTAGATTTACAAAAAGTGATATCATGATATCCCAACTGAAGATCAATCTTTGAAATCCACATTCCAATTTTAATTGGTCAAAAAAGATAACCACTCATTGAAAAGAATTACTAATTGATATCTCAATTAGGTTAAATACACTAATACGTGGGTGGTGAATTAGGGCATGACAATCTAAAATAAGATCCCATTATGATCTATTTTAGTTGTTCAAAAAAACATTATTCTCTATATTTGTAGTTACAATGTATGAATTGAATTTATATCATGCACGATATAGAACAATTTTACATTTTTCACCATCATCAGGGCTACGTATAATTAATATACAATGATGATATTTTAATCTTCTCAATCCAATAAGTCTCACTGAAAAATTACATGGTTTTGGATAGAATACATCTGTGCCCAGGCTCACTAAATTAATATTATTCAGGTTCAGATCAATGGCCTCCCATGGGTAACTCCATGTGTCACTTTATCTGGATCATATTCGTTGGAAAGGATCATCGTCTTCCTCTTCGAAATCACACTAATAAAAAACTATCCACTCACAAAAATAGTTAATATTCACTAAAGAATTCTCTCTATCATCGAGAGTCTAAAAATGCACTAAAATAATGAGGGGTTATGAAAAGGATATATGCGAAATTCTAAAAAATTGTTAAACTTTATATAATAGAGACTATAAAAGATCAATCAAAAAAATATGATCATGAAAATTGAGTGTGTAAAAATTTAGAATATAAAAATAGAGGTTTTTAAGTGGAAAAATGATTATAACATCAATGAAATAAAGTTGTTGTTTCTAGCTAAATATAATGAGTAGTGAATGATGACTAAAATATTGTATATATGTTTTGAAAATGCTATAAACATGTCAATATTATTGTGGTGGAAGAAACATTCACACACATGGCATGATGTCTTCCCTAATTGTAATTATGAAGTGGTAATTATATATAAAAATTATTTTATTTTTTAATAAAGATGATAATTAAATAATATATATATTAATCATGTTTTTAAAAAAATTATAAAGAAAATAATACTTGGTGTGTCTTATTATATTCATTCTTGAAAAGAAATTAATTTTAAATAGGTTTTGTAGATCATAATCAACATGATAAATAAACCATGAAATAGATGTTGATATATATTTTTTATTTTAAAAACATCATATATAGATGTATGAAAATGAAATGTGTAGATTAGTTTTCATTGTTAACGAGTTTTAAAATTTAATTCATTGATAAGAGATAATAGTGATTTCCCTGCGCTATATGTAAATAAAATGGATCAAAATAAATTTTTATCATAACAAAAATAAGTAATAGTTCTATTATAGTGATTTAAAATTTATAGTACCCAACTAATTTTTAAAAAATATTATTTTTGAACAATTCGTGAGTGTCATGACTCTTCTATATTAGATGATACCATACTATACTATAAGAATATTGGATTTTTTATCCTAACAATTGTTTGTGCATATATAATTTCTGGTTTTTACAATGTTTATTTTTTTAATGTTGTATATGGAGGGAAATGAGTAGGATATTATAGAAATATTGAGTTGTAATAATGGAAAAATAAATTTTGATTTTTTTTTATTTTGATTTAAATTAAACACACCATTAGATAATATGTATACCTTAATAATAAATTTATAACATCAGATTACTTCATTTACATGCAACTTCTTTTCAAAAGCAATAACAATATATTATGGACATTATAGTATCTAATTTTGAAGAGTGATTATGAATAGGATTAAATTTTTTCATTTTTTATAATTATATCCTTAATTTAAATATATCTTTATATTCATAATATATAAATTTTTAATTTTTAATAAAATATTTAATTTATAAAATGATAAATTTTAAATTTATATTTATATTTCAATGTGTAATGATTTTTATATAAAAAATATTTTTACATATCTGAAAACCATTTAAATTACTTTTATTTAAAATTTATGGATAATTATTCATACAACAGTTATCTAATGTTTATGAATTGTTGTTAAATAATTTTAAGATAAAAATGATTTATTATCTAAATACCATTTTATTATATAAAATGATTTTACATTTACTAAATTAAATTAGAATATATATATTAATGATGATAATGAAATATTTGAATTATACATTCAATGAATTTTTTTACATTCACCTAATAGTTTTTAATTGGACCAAATTCAATTTATATTTTTTTAAAGTGTATTTTTATTAAAAAATTGATTATGTTTCATTTTGATAACTTATTTTAAAACTACCTTCATCCACTTATAGGAAAAGAATTTTAAATAATGGATTAAATAATTGAATTTATCATGAAACATTTATTAATGAGGCCATTATCATTTTTTCCAAATTAATTTTATAAATATTTAAAATAATATCCAATATCTAGTGTTAAAACGGGTTTATAGGGGGTTGGGTTAAACTAATAGATCAATATAAAAATCACACATAAATATGTATAAATATAATTTTCATAATATATTTAAACATCATGTTATATTATAATCAAATTCATGTACATTTCTCATCATTCTCTTGATGGTGAATCTATAATATTTAACTATTTTAAGAAATTCAATGTTTTTCACTCACAAAACATAAATCAGGGATCCTATTGTGCTCAATTATTATGAAAAATTGATATTTATAGATCAACTCACACCTACAGAAAAAAAAATTAGATTCAATCTCTATATTTTATATCTCTTGGTATTTCCATATACATGTCCTATAATGACATTAAGTGAAAACCAAATGGGCTCTCTCAAAAAAGAGGAGAGGTAAAAACCCTTTGCATGTAATACATACATAATGTTTTGGATTCTCATCTAACATGTATTTATTTGAATATATTAATGTTCCCCACCATTTTATTTTTTATTTTATATAGATTACACATTTCATATTTAATATCTTTAATATCTCAATATTCCATTAATGTAATGGTTCACTTAAAGTTATAATTTTCTTCAACATTTCGAAACCAATGATTCCAAAACTGTAAGGGATTTTTGTTATAACCTCAATTTTTTTCAGTATCATTCATGTTTAAATTTATAAAATAGAAATTACATTATCAATGAATCATTAATCCCATTTCATTTCATCACATCTGGTTATTTCAAGAGATTTCATATTTCCCTTTTAGTTTCCTCTCTCAATTAAATCCTAAGACCACCAAAATACATTTAAAGAAATATGAAATTATTTATATCTTAGATCGACATTATTTTTCATGAATTTCCATATTTTTTGTAATAATATTATCACAATTATCAAACTATATATTAATGCCACCCTTACAAATAAATTTCTAAAAATAAAAGTTTTTAAAATATTTTTCTTATTTTTTTATGAATGATTTAATTTTTATGGAAGCTGTGAAAAAATTAAATGTTTTAAATTATAATACATGATTGAATTTTAAATCCAAAATTAATGATAATTCCCTTGAATATATAATTAAATGATTATATGGTTCTTTTAAATAATTTTTTTAAAAAATATTATTTGAATTTATTTATTTTAATTCATTAATTTCAGAATGGAATTTGTGTTTTCCTTAATAAATAATACAGAGGTAGTTGAATAGTATTTCTAAATATATAAACATCCTTTGATGTTTATTATGCATTCTTAGGGGTATGATTTAATGTTACCATATTTTTTTATTTTTTTAATTCTTATTTATCATAATGATGATATCATAATGTAACATTTTTTATCTTCAATAACTTATAATTTATAAAATGAAAAATTTATTCTTGATCTTATGGAATAAATTTGAGTAAATATTTATTATGTGAATAGTGGTATCATTAAATTAGTCCAATAATTTATGTATTTTTCAATATTAATGATAATATATGTTATTTTGGAGGTTATCCCAATCCCCCAAGACTGTCTATGGGAGCACATCAATATCCCAAAATAAGGGGCAGACGATGTTGTCCCAATCCAAAAGAATTTAGATGGGTTTTTATCCAAGGGCAGTATGTGATTAATTAATTAGTAGATATCCAGGAAAAAATTATTTAATTGATAAGGACTATTCCAAAACGTTTAATAGAATATTTATATTATGATCTTATTAGTATGATATTTTTTGTGGCCCCTGAAATCAAATTACTCTATGATTCATATATTTTATACTAAAATATCCTTACAAAATCATTCAAAACTATTTATTGTTATTTCGTATTTTATAACTCTAATGTTATATTCTCACCCCCATATTATCATGTATTACATAAATATTATCATTTACTAATAGAATCAATGGTTATCATTAATGTGAATCTGATATCACCATTTCAAATGCTTCCTTTCTCTGGGATATGATATAATATTTTGTGTAGGTTATGAAAAAGATGTGTACTATTTGATAAAAAAATTGGAGGTGATGTTTCTAATAATTCATTCAAATAATATGTATATGTATATAGTTTCTAAAGTCATTAAAACTTTTTGGTTATTGGTAATGTATTATTATGAGATTTTTGGAATATGCATATAAAATAAAGTAATATATATATATATATATATTAGTAATGAATTTATCACCTTATGTAGTGTAAAAATAATGTGTATTTATTATTAGGGTTTTTGATTAAAATAAAATAGTGTGGACCCTTAGGATAGACCTATATATTTGGTAATAACTTATGTTATGGTTATGAATGGAGTTTGGTATTCCTAGAAAATACATTACTATTTGAATACCGATATATGGACATATTATTAGAATTGATTACCCTTGTGGAATTAACATTGAATAAGGTGGTTGGGTATTAAATCAATCTTTACTAGTGCCTTATAAGGAGGGTGAAATCTACTCACATGGAAAGAAACTGTAAGTGTAGATTCATGAGTTACTTTGCAGATACTTTATGAAACATTAAAAATTATTTCAATTGGTATTGACTATAGAATAATAAGGTTAAACATGTGGTTTCATATACTGAATAGAAAGAATACCAGTCATGAAATCATATATGTTATTTTTAATTATTCATCATTTTTATTGTTGATGACTTATGTACATGATAACCATTTTTAATTAAAAATGGGATTGAAGATAACATGATAAATCTACAGTGGTTATAAGTATTCTCAAATATTGAAATACCATATTTGATATTCATTTTCTGAATTTCTATATATCATGAAATAACTCAATCAATGTAAATTAATATGTTAAATGGTTTAATGATGAATTATTATCAAATAACCCTTATGATACAAATATCACATCTCAAGTATATGATTCTTTTATTATTGGGGGTGACAGGATTCTGCTTCTGGAAAATATTCACATTTCCCATCTTGGTATATTTTATTTTACAATAACTAATTATATCATTATATGTAGATTAAAAATATGATACTATATTATTCACATAACAATTGATAATCTAAAACATTATATGTTTATTGGCTATAAGAATCAATATGAAATTATGTTGGTGATTTTATGTGTCTTGATTCTTATCCATGGGGGAAATAACTTAATTGTTCATATAGATACTCAACACTGATGATCTGCCTATTTTTCAGAAATATTAAGATTCATTCCATGAATAAGTTCTTAGTATTCCCTTAATTCATGAAATTCAATCTCAATATAACTCATACATGATTATTAACATTTTTAAATGACTCTTTACCATATGTACTCAGTTATGTAGCTATAATTAAAAAGGAAACTCAAATGGAATCATTATAAAAGACTAATTCATCTATGTTTGTCACTATGTTGTCACCCTATTGTTTTTTAATAATAATTATGGATTAATAAAACAATAAATAGATTATATAAAATATAAAAATATCGATAAATTATATGCATCACCTTATATTTATTTATTATTTTTGATCAAATGTTCGATAATTAGTAATTTTCCATGACTTCGCTTTCAACTAAATAATATTATTTGAGGTTAAAAAGTAAAATATATTTATACAATGAAAATCCATACAAGACATGTGCACTATGCATTTAAAATTATTCTATATAGACTTAAAATTTCTCCCACTATCTTCATGGTATTTATATATAGGGTTTTTTGATATCACAATGGTTAATTTATTATAGATTTTATTGGATATTTTCATATAAAATCTATTATAATGGAAAAGAATTAATAAAGACATAGAATAGTTTCAATATCTATGAAGAATGAGAAAATATATTCCAAATAGAGAAATTCAAAATTCATTTATCATATGGTATAATTTTTAGGATTGGATATCATAAAAAAGCATGTATTAGTCGATACATAAAAGAAAAATGTAATTGGGCATTACCCAGACCAACCATTTTTATTGAGATTGTTTTTTTTCATGGATTGCATAAATATTATCGGTTAATTATTATGAATTTAATGTGGAGTTTTACTCTTCAATATATGTAATAATGGAAGGAATTCATGATCCTTATGAATAATTAATTTTTAGAAAATATCCTAATTGAAGGTAATATCAGTTAATGTTACATTAATCATGATACCTAACAATAGATTAGGGTTTCTGATCTATAGTGATTTCCATGAACCAACATAGATAACTGACATAAATAGGACCAAAATCAATCCTTACATGGCACAGTTTTCATCTTAGAAACCCATGGGTTAGATACTAGTGTCTATGAATCCATATAATTAGTGGGAAGTATTATTCCATGGGATTAAATCATTAATAAAATTTTGGGGATATTAAATAATAAATATTCTGCTTAAAAAACAATACAAAAAGTAGAAACTACACCATGTAATCATATAGTTGTTTCAAAATGGTACACCAACCAATATCATCATATATAATCATCTATAAATCATTATAAAAATCACAATTCAACGAATATATTGCATGATCCAATGATCACCACCTATAAAAAACTCATACTAATTAATACTCCCTATACATACAAGTAGTTATCTTACTTGTCCTGGACATGTATTATGAAAATATAAAAACATGGGTAAAAAATGTATGGTGTGAGAAAAAAATCCAAACAGAATTTCTCCCAAAATTTTAACATCAATATAAAAAAAATAAACCAACATCAATTAATATTTAATAAAAATTGGAATGCAACAGTTTTCAATGTTCATATCTTGTATTTGTTACAAAAAATCAATGGATAATATAAAATGGGTTTCATGATGAATTTCTATCAGATATGGGTGGTATAAAATTTCTATCAAAATAGTAATGAGAAATTTTTAATATAAAAATAGAAATGGATATAATAATTAATAAAAAATTTGCTTGTATTATCAATTTCAATGAAAATATTGTGGTTCGAAGTCCCTTGGTTATGTTTGTAGAATGATTCTAAAAAATTTCTGTCAAGTATGACTCTTAGGGTGAACATGCTCCCAAGATCCCATGCTAGGAAATATATGATATTATCCCAATGAATAAAATACCGTATATCTTGACACGTTATTTAGAATTTATTTACTAATGTGAATTTTATCCCCACCAAACTACCAATTTTATATTTTTCATAATGAAATCAATCAATCATACAATGATATATCCTCTATTTCATTCAATAATTTCATGTATTCATTCCAAACATCCTGATATACTAGTTTTAAAACATGAATTTCATTTTGATAAAACAATCCATGATTTTTTTAAAATCTCAATCATAAATTTCCATTCTCTTAATTCCAAATAAAAATAAGTTTTATTCCTTGTTATACCATTAAATTCACGAATCAACTCAATATTTCCAAATTAATATCATATATATGGATATCAAGCTAATTCTTGAAAATTTATTTTCATAATATTTCACCATGCACACCATTCCAATTAAATTCATTCATCATGGGACTCAATTCATGACATATATAAAAAATTTATAGGACTGATTTAAATATAATAATCATTGATGTTTAAAATTGATAGACATTACCTTATGAAACCAACATCCACTAAAAAGATCAACAATAGGAAAACAGTATCCCGTGATTGAGAATCAATTGAAAAAAACCAATTGTTAATCATAAAAAAGTGTATCAATTCAATATGTATATCCATATAGTACTTGAGGATTATATAAACATCTAGGTGGAGAGAAAAAAATAATTCATGATTAGATTTATGTTATAAAAAATATATGAGATCGAATACTTTGAATGACACATAAATCCTAGAACAAATGATGTTGAGAAAGACAAAATAAACTATAGATAGCCTCTATGGACATTATTGTCGAATTTAATGTGATAGAGGATTTTTAGAGTTAAAATAAAGATTAAATGATGTGGGATTTTTGATACATTTCTATACAAATCACTGCCATTTTAGAATGACTATCTTGATAGTTCTCTCCATATGAGACCTATGGTACCTCTAAAAAATCCATAGCTACTGGTAGTCATACATGAACTAATCTTGGAATAAACATTCTAGATAGTGGGATTCCTATCCTAATCCACCACTACCCCCCCCCCCCATGTTAGATGGTTGGAAATGTTTTTTCTATCTACGTGGAAATTTCCAATTCCATATTAAGACAATAAACCACCTCCCAATCAATTATATGAGGTTCATGACCACTTTTATGAACCCTTAGATGAATTAAACTAAGTAAAACATGTATAAATAGTGGAAATCAAATTTAGATTAATGGAATATCCAAAATATTTACATGAAATAAAACTTGAACAATAATAAACAAAGTTTCATACATGAATGATAGAAAATGGATACGATAATATCCCTTCCATAATTTATTTCTCTCTTTAAAATCATTTAAATAATACTAGTAAATGATGATGTAAGCACAATACCCTATAATTATTTCCCATCACCCCAAGGATTCATAAGAATTAGATCAATGCATTTGAGACACCCAAACCATGGGATTGATTCTTAATGATGGACTATTATCCTATAATCTACAATTATAACATCCTAATCATTCACAAATTAATAATTCTCCACATCAATTTCATAAAATCTCAATGAATGAGAGGGATTAGAGGGAAACATTTTGAGATGTCACACATTGAACATGTTATGGATTTAGGTCATCTAATGTGGAAATGAATACTGATATTCCACTATCAAAACTAAGAAACAAACAAATATTCATTGAAATATATTGGGTAAATGATTCCATACATTCCAAGTCATCTGTGACCCAAAGAAAGTGAAACTCTAAATAAAAACCAAGAAACCAACATAGAAATATAAATTACATTGATGATGATCAAAATTAGATTTGAATTCGATTCGTATATTCATATCTGAGACCAATATATGTCCAACTATAGAAGATTCACCAATGTATGACCAACAAAGTGGGGAAATTTAAATCCCTCCATACATTGAATCATTAGGTTCAATATTGATCTATGAATGGTAGTTAGTATTATAGAAAAACGGGACAAGTCCCATATGTAATTAACAATATCCTCTAATGTGATGGAAAATGTGTGAAACATGTCCTCCATAATATGTATAAAAGGTTTCATCTTTCAGTTTTTCTAGTAATGGTACACAATGATTAACATTTAATGAGATACCATCACTTCAAGGAAGTAATTAATAAAATTGATAATTGAACCAACTATCCATGTATAAAACTATACTATATATAACTTCATGAAGTTTTACAATCTTCTACAACTATAGATATCCAAACTAAACATCATTAATGTCTTCATGAATGGGAATAAAGTGAGATAGTTAGATCAATCGGTCAACCAAAATCCTAAAAAATTAGTTTCTTAAGGTGTAAAAGAATACACAAATAATAAGTACAGAAATATCTCATCCCATATCTAGGATATTAATGAATTTTCATAAAGTGGTCGTAAAGGATTCTAATGTCTTTCCCTAATTTTCTGTCCAGTAATATAGGAAGCAAAAAACTAAAAATACATTTTTTTCACACCTATCCATATGAAACTACATCACATAACATTAAAAAAATTAATAAATATATTATAATCCATAAAAGGAATGATGAAATTCCCCCTTACAACATTTCACATTGGTAATGGAAAAATTATCGATTCCTAAATCAATGTATGCACTTATAATTTAGATACAACTCACTGATTGTTTCCCCATAATATAAAGAATCTCTAATTCTTCATAAATAATTAGCATATTTATTTTTCTAAAGAATATTCTCAAGAAATGGAGATGTAAAATTAATACTCACCAAATAATCCCCAATTTCAATGAATCAAAATCTTAAATGTGTATGATCAATGAAATCCAAAAGATTTCATTCCTCAAAAGATTATTTCATGTTCTGGGATGTTTTTTCCTAGATCAAATCATAAATAACAAAATTATCATTATAGTGTTATAGGAAATTTCAATTTCAATATAATTCAAGTACTCCAAACATTATCTTTTCAGAGAATGTAGATTCATTATAATAAGATATAATAATGGTTTTGAATAATGGAGTGGACTATAAAACAGTCAATTAAATAGTAATGTTGTCAACTCTTTGTAGGGTTTATCACAACTACATGATAAATATAAATTGTGGGATTGTTAATATATTTTAAATGAATATTTTGATAACCATATTATAATACATTATCTCACACTATAAAAAACTTAAACAAAATCCAAATGTAACACAGTTTTCCACATAACCATTCCCAACCTCAAAAAAAGTCAATAATGTGATCTAATTTGAACAATTATTAAAATAATCAATTGGATCCTGAAAAACAAACCATATATAAAGATTGATTCATTATGTGTGTCATGATCCAATAAATAATCAAACTTACATTAATCCTTCAAAATCCCATAATTATACTAGACAAATCCCAAAAAGATCAAAATATAAAAAAAATCATTGTTCTTACCATGTCATAAAACCATTATACCTCTCAAAATAAATTCAAATAACATTTTCTCAATCAAATTGTTTCTTGAACAATACCTATAGATTATATAAGATTAATTTGGATAGAAAAGCATAAATATGATGATTTATCATGATTTCCAGAACTCCTCTCAAATGATGCACATGACTATCCTCTGTATTTGAGTAAACAAAAAAGTCACTATCTAATATCAAAAAAATAATAATCCTGGAAATGTTTGAAAAACATCATCATCAATACTATAATCATAGAAAAGAAAATTGGTAAGGAAAATCATCATAACATGTTAATCATAGTCTCCTTACCAAACCCTGATAGTAGAAATAATGATTTTTGAATCCTTTATCATATGATAATGATTGATAGAGTAAATAATAATCATTGAGAAAGACATTCATTCATTTTATCTAGTTAAATAAATAATAGTGTATACTTTTTCTTGACATTGAATTGATTAATTTTCAAGTAGTCAACACAAATGTAATGTGTTATGTGAACCTTATTGGATAGAGGAACTATTACTACCTACAAATAGACACTTTTTTGAATAAATTCAAGGTTTAGTAATTCATCATCCTAAGTCTGCATTCCCTCTTGTTTAACTACTTCTATATAAAAACATAGAATAAAAATATGTTTCACTAATTACAAAGTCATTATAAAACTCCACCTCCCTCACAAGATGAAAAATTAAATTGTTAGATGTAATCATTTTATGAAAATGAAAAAATACCCAATAGAAATCCCACCTCCAAAATTTATTATAAATTGAAATAGAAAAGTAAGATATCTTCCCATGTTACTCTAAAAGAGTATTTCTCACTTGGCTCGATATTGATTCCAATTATCCTTGAAAAACAGACCACCCCCAATGAAGTTCAGTAAAAGATACTGCTGAAGGATTAAATTTGATATGTGATTTGGTAAATAATAATATATAGATCCCTAGAAGGACATGAAATCGATTCAAACCCAAAAAAATTCCCATGTAATATATATTTCTTATAATAAATAAGTTAAGGATGAGATGTGAGAACCTTCTCACTTAATTATGAGTGGCGTAGAAATACTAATTAAATATGTCGTGATAACCATAAGAGGGTTAATATATTCAATAATATGAGTACATATATTATATTGATATTAAATGTTATTAGGATATTTATACAATAATAATTAACCAATGGATGTTGTATATCTAAAATCACAAGACCCGCATCATCATAAACTATAGACAAGACCATTGGATGAAGTATTTTTTCCCTTATGTATACGGTTAGAATCCCATTATTCCTAATGAAACAAAAAATTTAAAGGTCCTCCTAGTACTATCAATAAAGTACATAAATTTGGAGTGTTATGTTATTGGATATATAATTTTATGGGACTAGATCATCTTAAACTACAATAGATCTTTTGGTTCTTCTATGAAAGCACACTTCGAGTGTGAATCATTCCACACCATTAATAAATTTGTTATCTATAATTGAAAATAATAATGTCTTGAAAGATTTATACTAATTAAATTTGGAACTAATGTTTCAACTAATAGATTATTCCACATTCCTCTTCCCTTTAATGGGAAATCAAGAACATATCACGGAGTAGGAGTAACACAGGTCAATATTGACATACCATCCAAATCAAAGATCATCATCAATGACATATCAAGAACATCACCATGTTATGAGATATTTCAATAGAATTTTTTTTGTAAAATATCTAAATAATTACCAATATCAAACTTTCATTATTTCAACTTAGAATTTTATATAACCTCTTGTCAAAAATGACAATTCTCGGATAAATGGGTGGTATATTGTTTCCCCATCTGATCACTCTACTGATAATTATGCAAAATAATTAATTTCATCAACTTCATTGAATAATGATATAATTATTATCTAAAAGGATATGTGATGTCTTTACACTTCATTAACTAATTCATATTGACTATATTAATTAAATACTACTTTATAATTATCCATTCAATTTCAATGACAAAACATTACATACTAACTAAAAGTATCATCATTTCAACTTAGAGTTTCTAAACCATTTTCTACGATTCCAATTTTTCCCAAGGATCATAGGTTCCCAAAATATATTTTGTATTATGTTAAATAAAATCATGTTTTGGGTATTTATTGTCAACCTATGTGATACAACATCTACATCTTCAGCTAGAATATATGTTTCTTTCTGGCCAAAAGAATAGACCACACAAGAAAAAAAATTTACTATTTATAATCAAATAAATTATTCTCTTATTATTTTTTACCAGTATATACCTCCTATAGTCAACCAAATAATCCACTTGGTGGAATGATATTTCAAAAAATGGTAAAAATAAAAAAAAATCAAGATACAAGATATCATTAACTTTATGTATCATTATTCAACTATGAAACATTAATATATGATAAAATTTAAGGGAAAAGTATACAATTAGATTAATAAATTAATTAAGGAATTTCTACTAACATTCAATGGTATCATAAATCTATTAATTATGTGATGGTTTGAGGATCTCACTCAAAACCAACCCATTAATTCCAAAAAGAATCATTCTATTGTATACCATAACATTCCAAACTACTTGTAGACATAAAAAAAATCCATCTGTCCTATGTTAATCTATTATAGGAACCAACCATGATAACTCGCATGAAATTGTATCCAACATTGTTTTTACATAGATCAAAGGGTATTACCAATATTCAAGGGATAACGACTAGGGCATAAAAATTTAAATAATTTTGATGGTATGTTTTATTGATAAAAATAAATTATTATGATAAATTTTAATATATAAAATAATAATTTCTTGGTATGTCAACCAAACTTCATGAAAAAAAATTCCACATCTTAAAAGATATAACTAATAAAAATTGTAGTTGTTTACCTATTATAATACACCAATCACATCCTGAAGTGCCCAGATCAGTGTGAATCACTGAGAAGGGGAGGGGTGAATCAGTGATCCCTTAAAACTTTTTACTAATTGATTATTATAAATTAAACCTCTATGGATGGTTAAAGCCTCGATCCACTCTTCTTGTATCTCTCACCTTTCCTCGAATGATGCAGTAAATATAAAGGCACAGGACACAAGGATTTACAAGGTTCGGCACCAAAGGCCTACATCCTTGCCATGCTCTCCCAGCATGGATTCTCCCATTATAACTTGTTAGAATTACAATGGTCGATACAGCTTCCCACCGTATCTCTCCTGAGTCCCACAGGAGGGTCTTTATACTTCGTCCCACAGTGTTACAAGAGTCCCACTGGCCTGCTCCAGAATCCCACTGAATACTTCTTCTCCCTGAGTCCCACAGGGTCTTCTCTTGGATCCTCGAGTCGCACGAGTAGCTCTTCTTCACTTTAAGTTCTTCAAGTATCCTCAGCAGTCTGGGATAAAGACTGCTGGCCTTGCTCTGTACCTCTGATCACTTGTGATGATCAGGTCTTCTTGTCTTGCTCAGGCTTTATCACCTTCTTCTAAGGATGACTTGGCTTCTCTCCAACTACTGAATACTCAGAAAAATGATGTCTTTAACTTCAGTCTGGTCCAGTCTCAGTCACTTCAACTTCATGCACTGACTGCATGGCAGCTCTTCATCCTCATGCACTGATAGCATGGCCTTCTCAATTCTTCAAGAACCTCCTGGTCTTGGTCAACTCAATTGCACACCACTGATTTATCTTTGTTCACCTATGCACGTGCATGCATGCATGCATGCACTCTCCTCTTTCTCTTCTTGGTGCAGTAAACCCACAAAGGGTGTAACACTTTAAGCACACACCTTCTTCCTCCTTCACACACTTTATCCAATTTGTTTACACACTTAGAGTGTGTTCTACTTTAGTGTGGGTCACTCCTTATTTCTTCTAAGTGTATACACACTTCTTAGTGCACACACTTAGGTTCAGCCAACTTGTCTCTTTACACACACTTGTTTCATTTTGCACACACTTGACACTTTGGCCTTCACTTCCTCTTGCACACACACAAAGTATTCTTTGTTCTTCAAAGTGTGCACATACAAGGCTACGGCCTCTTCCACTGATTTTTGCACACAAGGCACTAAGGCCTCGGCCTTCCTCTTGTTTTGCACACACACAAATGTGGTGGCCTTCCACTCCTCCTTTCACACACCCAAAACTCTCGGCCTTCTTTGTTCTTGTTTTCACATACACCCAAAGGCTACGACCTCTTATTCAAATGCACACACAAAGTGTGTTCTTCAATTTGGCACAACCAAGGTATGGCCTCGGTCTTCCTCCTCTTCTTGCACACTCACTTAAATGTGTCCTTCTCCACTTATGCACACACACTGCCCACGGGTGTCTTCTTCAAGCACGGGCCGCGCATGTATCAAGGGTGAAAGGGGTAGCCGTGGGTCGCGCAAGTCACAAGGTTGCAAGAGGCCTCATTCGCACAAGCCTCAAATGACCACGCAAGTGCTACTGCCCTCAGGCGCGCAAGTGCTTTAGCCGCGGGCTCCAACCAAGGGTGCGCAAGGCTTGGTGCAACCCCGGTTCTTCCTGCCGCGCAAGGATTAGCGCGCAGGGGACCTTCGAAGCCTCGGGTGGCTCCGGAACCTTCAGCCGCGCAAGTTCTTTGCGCGGGGCTTCTACTTCGCGAGGCACAGGCACTCACGGGACTTCTAAGTTTCAAGAAAACTTCAGCACATCAGCAAGCATCTCCAGCGCCTCGGGTCTTCTTTTTATAGGCGAGGATGGCTTCAAATCCTCCGCGTGATTTAACTTCAAAATCCCGAAGTTTTCGGTTCTTTAAAGATTCTGTGAAATCTTGTTTTTCTTTTTATTTCACGCGGGTTTTCCATTTTTCGGTTTCCTCTACGTGCATGCGACTCAGAACGCATGCACGGCCTTCGGTTTAGGTCCAAACCATGCAGAACATCATCACTGAATGGCCTCGCACCTTCGGTTTGCTTCGGCCTTCATCGAATTCATCATCTCATTGCATGCAAGTATATTTTAAGGCATGGTTTTGTTCGGTATGCTCAGATGAGCACGAGGGTGCCTTCGGCTTCGAGAGAGACAGCCGAGAACTCAAAATCCGTCGTCGGGAAGGCGCCTGGTTCAGCGGGGCTCGCGGGTGGCTTCGGCATGGATCGAGGTTGAGGACGAACGCTGGGCCGTTGGATGCGGCATTTGAAATACATCGGATGGCCGCGATCTGGAGATCTCGCGCAGGATGCGATGAGCGGCGGAGATCTGGCGCGCGATCGATCGAGCGGCCAGGATTCGCTCCCGGGAATTTTTCCGCGTCCCACATCGAAACGCCTCGCGGTTTTTCCGCGGTTTATTACCCTGGCACTGCCCGCTACTCGCCAGTTGAACTTCTCCCCTCCCGGTGCCGCCCTGCACTGGGTTCTCTCTGCGGGCGCGCTCCACGCCCACTCTGCTCCCTGCGGGCTCGCTCCTAGCGCCCACTATGCATCCTCCAGGCGCGCGGGTTTCACCACCGCGTGTCCTCGGGGGCTTACACACGGCCCCCTGCCGCGCTCCTCCGGGCGTGCCCCAGGCGCCCTTGCGGTGTCCTACGGGGGCGCCCCTGCCTCAAGGATGCTGCCCTGGACTTGAGGGTTCCCCATGGGCGTGGTGACCTTGAGTCCCACAAGTGCCTTGGGTGATGACCCTCGGCTGGCCTCCTTGGTGGCTAATTTTTTGGCAAAGGCATGGATAAGACTTTGTCAAATACAAAGTTCTCCTATGAGTGAGTATGAGCCAAATGCCAAGCCCTTCAAGCCTTCTTCAATATTTCTCCTTCTTCCTTTCTTCTTCTTCATTTGAAATTCCTCCATTATCTTCAACATGTATTCATCACTTAGGAATGGAATTTCAAACGGTTTCTTCTTAATCTTCTTCATCTCCTCTTCCATATGTGTTCAATACTTAGGAGGGACTTCTTCAACTGAATCTCATGAATCACACATGTTCTTCAACATTCTTCATTGATCTAATCAGAGATCAATTGGATCTTCTTCTGATTCACATGCACTAAGTGATAGTGCATGGACTTCTTTCAATCCACTTCATCCACTCAGTGGTTGTGGATGGATAATCTTCCTCTCCTCATGCATTGTCAATACAATGCATGGTCTTCTAACTTTGTTGTGACTTTGTATCCAGTTGATACAAGTTCTTGGAACTTTATGAACAGCTCAACAATCGTCAGATGTCCATGGAGAATGTTTCAACCACAATTTCCAATACCTCTTAGTGAATCTCCTAAGTGACATGCATCTTAGTACCATGGCCATTCTCTATTCTTTACCAACACCATCACAACCTTTGTCATTCACATCTTGACATTCCTTGACTTCCATTCATTCCAAGACAACTTCATGCCTCATTGACAACAAATGCTACACAGTGCACTTCAATCTCCCCCTTTGTATTGGTTGTCAATACACTCCTTCAGCACATATGAATGGCTCAATATGTGTGCCAATATTTTCTACCCCTTATTGGCAATCAAATGCAAAGGTGTGGTGTGGTTCTCTTTCAAAAATATCTTCCTCCCTTTGAATAGCATCTTCTTGAAAATTACTAAGAGAGGGATGATGCCACATGTTCTTCTTAGCAAAGAACCTTTAGTAAATCAACTCTAAGTCTACTTGGGCTAACCCGGTGTAGAAAACAAGAGTGATATAACCAAGGAACTCAATGCTGTCCACATTCACTATAAACATGTGAGATCATACTTAGGGGTTGAATTTTTTCAGATATTCAATGAATTGCTGAATCCTGCACATACTTCACAAAACACATTAGAAAGTTCAGGTGCAAAGATAAAGCTCCCCCTTTCATCCATCTGTCTTCAATCCATACTCCCCCTTAATTGACAAGATAAACTCAATTAAGAAACAAGGGATGAAAGTATGATTGGAATACCTTCACTTTTCTTCAAGATGGTATTAATCTAAGAATCCCATCTTCTTCAGATTGGCTCCCCCTCAAGGGGTGCACTCCATTCTTTCCAAACTATCCTCCAGTTGAGAATGATCATCATCTTCAATTCCCTGCAATGTCAGCACATGTAAATACATGTGATTAGGGAATAAGATGGAACCTCCTTGGTTCATCAATGTGAACAACAAGGTTGAGAAGATTCTCTCAACCGAGATGTCCCATTTTCACCATTCTTCACACTTGCACATTTGATCTTTAATGATGTTGGTGCTGGTGTGGATCTCAAAACATCTTCATGTGAAATCTTCTTCATCCCTTTTGCCTTAGCAATTGCCAGAACTTTATCTTCAGCTTTTTGCAAATCTTTGGCAAGTTGCAACTGATTTGGCCATATGACTAGTAAATCATTTGGAAGTGTGGCCTCAGTTTTGGAAGTTCCACATGGTTCTTTGGATGCTGCTAAGCTACCTCTCTTAGGCAACATATTTTCAATCAATCCCTTCTTCTTCTGGATTGATTATCTTCTAGAGTTCAGTCTGCTTCTATTCAGTTCCATGGCTTGTTCACAAAGGTCCATGATATGACCTTTCTTTCCACAGTAAAAGCATTTCTTGGTGGTCCTTCTGGATGCATCACCCTTCTTGGATTTGAATTCCAAGGACTTCTCTTCCTTTTTCATAATCTTCTTGGGAGCATTGTCAACTTTCTTCTTGCTTCCCAAGGATTCTTTCTGAGCCAGGTTCTGTGATCTTTTCTTCTTTTGAGCTCTGGATACAGTTGGAGATTGACATGTATCTATTTGACCTCTTTTTCAATCATCCCAGATGTTGTCAAGTAATCCAAATCTATTTGCAGTAAACAGATGTCTCTGGACCTGTGGATGTTGCTTCCTTCCTTCTGGCTTGCTCCCCCTTGGCATGGGCTTCCTCTGTGCTTTGGCATTCAGTGGATTGTACCAACAATCCTTTGCACAATGCCCATACTTGTTACAACACCAGCATTGTCCCACGAATCATGACCTCTTCAGTACTTCTGATTGTAGGGTACTTTTCTTGACCTGTTGTGCTGTTTCAGGAGAGCTCTTCTTCTTTACTGTCTTCATCCATATTTGTTTGGAATTATTCTTCCATCCTGCACTTTTTGTGGAAACACAATTAGAAGCATCAATACAAGATGGTATGGATGGTACCTTCTTTCTAGAAGATGTTGCACTTTTATTATTGGATGTCTTTCTCTTAGAATCATCCTGCTCAATGCATACTTGAGTAGCAACATTTCTTCTTTCAGCTGACTGGGAGGCTTCAGCTTTGGGTGATTGCAGATTTGTTAATATCACCTCCAGTTCTAAACACTTCATGTTGAGGGAGTTCTTCTCATCCTCAATTGTTCTTAGCCTTCCTTCCCATTTCTCTTCCAACTGTTTTATCTGGTCTTCATGCACCTGCTTCATTTCAAGCAATGAGTTGTAAAGCTCCTTCACCCTTTTGACTTTGTCTTCTAGTTGAGCATCTCTGACAACCATTGACACTTTGTGCCTCTTTTCCAGTGCATGGACAACATCTTTGACTATTATCATAAAGAATTCTTTCTCAGAAAGACTTCTTTGCAATTCTTCAACAGTGTCTTCATATCTTTCATTGCAAAGAGAAACTGTTTCATCTTTAGCCTTCACCAGCTTTCTGAGAGTGTTGGTTATGCCAACCCTTTTTGCCAATTGATCTTCCATTGTATTGGCTTCTTCTTCTAACTGTGATTTTTCTTCATGAAGATCATGGATGCCTGTAGCTATACACTTTGCCACTTCCATGGGAACTGTCTTCTGAAGATATTTGAGTGCACTCTGAAGATCATTCATTGTTTCAACTTCATCACAGCTAGGACAGGCTTTCTTCATCTTCTTGGCCTGTTTCTTCTTTCTATTTTTCTGAGTCTTGGCAGATATCTCCATTTGAGGCTGGTCGCTCGTTTCCTCAAATCTGCACTTCATAAAGACTCCCTTGGATCTTTTAGAGGTAACCTCCCTCTGATACCAATTGAAGTGCCCAGATCAGTGTGAATCACTGAGAGGGGGAGGGGGTGAATCAGTGATCCCTTAAAACTTTTTACTAATTTATTCTTATCAATTAAACCTCTATGGCTGGTTAAAGCCTCGATCTACTCTTCTTGTATCTCTCACCTTTCCTCGAATGATGCAGTAAATATAAAGGCACAGGACACAAGGATTTACAAGGTTTGGCACCAAAGGCCTACATCCTTGCCATGCTCTCCCAACATGGATTCTCCCATTATAACATGTTAGAATTACAATGGTCGATACAGCTTCCCACCGTATCTCTCCTGAGTCCCACAGGAGGGTCTTTATACTGCGTCCCACAGTGTTACCAGAGTCCCACTGGCCTGCTCCAGAATCCCACTGAAGACTTCTTCTCCCTGAGTCCCACAGGGTCTTCTCTTGGCTCCTCGAGTCGCACGAGTAGCTCTTCTTCACTTTAAGTTCTTCAAGTATCCTCAGCAGTCTGGGATAAAGACTGCTGGCCTTGCTCTGTACCTCTGATCACTTGTGATGATCAGGTCTTCTCGTCTTGCTCAGGCTTTATCACCTTCTTCTAAGGATGACCTGGCTTCTCTCCAACTACTGAATACTCAGAAAAATGATGTCTTTAACTTCAGTCTGGTCCAGTCTCAGTCACTTCAACTTCATGCACTGAGTGCATGGCAGCTCTTCATCCTCATTCACTGATAGCATGGCCTTCTCAATTCTTCAAGAACCTCCTGGTCTTGGTCAACTCAAATGCACACCACTGATTTATCTTTGTTCACGTGTGCACGTGCATGCATGCATGCATGCACTCTCCTCTTTCTCTTCTTGGTGCAGTAAACCCACAAAGGGTGTAACACTTTAAGCACACACCTTCTTCATACTTCACACACTTTATCCAATTTGTATACACACTAAGAGTGTGTTCTACATTAGTGTGGGTCACTCCTTATTTCTTCTAAGTGTATACACACTTCTTAGTGCACACACTTAGGTTCGGCCAACTTGTCTCTTTGCACACACTTGTTTCATTTTTCACACACTTGACACTTTGGCCTTCACTTCCTCTTGCACACACACAAAGTATTCTTTGTTCTTCAAAGTGTGCACACACAAGGCTACGACCTCTTCCACTGATTTTTGCACACAAGGCACTAAGGCCTCGGCCTTCCTCTTGTTTTGCACACACACAAATGTGGTGGCCTTCCACTCCTCCTTTCACACACCCAAAACTCTCGGCCTTCTTTGTTCTTGTTTGCACATACACCCAAAGGCTACGACCTCTTCTTCAAATGCACACACAAAGTGTGTTCTTCAATTTCGCACAACCAAGGTATGGCCTCGGTCTTCCTCCTCTTCTTGCACACTCACTTAAATGTGTCCTTCTCCACTTATGCACACACACTGCCCACGGGTGTCTTCTTCAAGCACGGGTCGTGCATGTATCAAGGGTGCAAGGGGTAGCCGTGGGTCGCGCAAGTCAAAAGGGTGCAAGCGGCCTCATTCGCACAAGCCTCAAATGACCACGCAAGTGATACTGCCCTCAGGCGCGCAAGTGCTTTAGCCGCGGGCTCCAACCAAGGGTGCGCATGGCTTGGTGCAACCTCGGTTCTTCCTGCCGCGCAAGGATTAGCGTGCAGGGGACCTTTGAAGCCTCGGGTGGCTCCGGAACCTTCAGCCGCGCAAGTTCTTTGCGCGGGGCTTCTACTTCGCGAGGCACATGCACTCACGGGTCTTCTGATTTTCAAGAAAACTTCAGCACATCAGCAAGAATCTCCAGCGCCTCGGGTCTTCTTTTTATAGGCGAGGAGGGATTCAAATCCTCCGCGTGATTTAACTTCAAAATACCGAAGTTTTTGGTTCTTTAAAGATTCTGTGAAATCTTGTTTTTCTTTTTATTTCACGTGGGTTTTCTATTTTTCGGTTTCCTCTACGTGCATGCGACTCAGAACGCATGCACGGCCTTCGGTTTAGGTCCAAACCATGCAGAACATCAACACCGAATGGCCTCGCACCTTCGGTTTGCTTCGGCCTTCATCGAATTCATCATCTCATTGCATGGAAGTATATTTTAAGGCATGGTTGTGTTCGGTATGCTCAGACGAGCACGAGGGTGCCTTCGGCTTCGAGAGAGATAGTCGAGAACTCAAAATCCGTCGTCGGGAAGGCGCCTGGTTCAGCGGGGCTCGCGGGTGGCTTCGGCATGGCTCGAGGTTGAGGACGAACGCTGGGCCGTTGGATGCGGCATTTTAAATACATCGGACGGCCGCGATCTGGAGATCTCGCGCGGGATGCGATGAGCGGCGGAGATCTGGCGCGCGATCGATCGAGCGGCCAGGATTCGCTCCCGGGAATTTTTCCGCGTCCCACATCGAAACGCCTCGCGGTTTTGCCGCGGTTTATTACCCTGGCGCTGCCCGCTACTCGCCAGTTGAACTTCTCCCCTCCCGGTGCCGCCCCGCACCGGGTTCTCTCTGCGGGCGCGCTCCGCGCCCACTCTGCTCCCTGCGGGCGCGCTCCTAGCACCCACTATGCATCCTCCGGGCGCGCGGGTTTCACCACCGCGTGTCCTCGGGGGCTTACACACAGCCCCCTTCCGCGCTCCTCCGGGCGTGCCCCAGGCACCCTTGCGGTGTCCTACGGGTGCGCCCCTGCCTCAAGGATGCTGCCCTGGCCTTGAGGGTTCCCCATGGGCGTGGTGACCTTGAGTCCCACAAGTGCCTTGGGTGATGACCCTCGGCTGGCCTCCTTGGTGGCTAATTTTTTGGCAAAGGCATGAATAAGACTTTGTCAAATACAATGTTCTCCTATGAGTGAGTATGAGCCAAATGCCAAGCCCTTCAAGCCTTCTTCAATATTTCTCCTTCTTCCTTTCTTCTTCTTCATTTGAAATTCCTCCATTATCTTCAACATGTATTCATCACTTAGGAATGGAATTTAAAATGGTTTCTTCTTAATCTTCTTCATCTCCTTTTCCATATGTGTTCAATACTTAGGAGGGACTTCTTCAACTGAATCTCATGAATCACACATGTTCTTCAACATTCTTCATTGATCTAATCAGAGATCAATTGGATCTTCTTCTGATTCACATGCACTAAGTGATAGTGCATGGACTTCTTTCAATCCACTTCATCCACTCAGTGGTTGTGGATGGATCATGTTCCTCTCCTCATGCATTGTCAATACAATGCATGGTCTTCTAACTTTGTTGTGACTTTGTATCCAGTTGATACATGTTCTTGGAACTTTAAGAACAGCTCAACAATCGTCAGATGTCCATGGAGAATGTTTCAACCACAATTTCCAATACCACTTAGTGAATCTCCTAAGTGACATGCATCTTAGTACCATGGCCATTCTCTATTCTTTACCAACACCATCACAACCTTTGTCATTCACATCTTGACATTCCTTGACTTCCATTCATTCCAAGACAACTTCATGCCTCATTGACAACAAATGCAACACAGTGCACTTCACATCCCCTAAACTACTAGTCAATGGACATCCCTAGACAGCTAGTGAGAAGGTAATGAGATGATATGTAATGCATAATAAGAATGTTCTCATTTTTTACCACTCATAAATAAATGGTTCATAAGAAAAATAACATTAATAATAATTTTTATTTATTGATGGAAAATTTTTCAATTAATACATAGAGGAATTGTCAATATGGTGAAAGGAATGTTATAATTTATCACACAATGTGGAATTAATTTTTTCAAATCTTTTATTAATTAAAATATAAATTAAAAAAATATTACACTGGATATAGAAAAATGTAACAAATGGAAAATTACTTAATATTTGAAATAACTAAAAATATTATTCTTCATATCCTGGGGAATGAAAATAAATTAATTATTGAACAAATATAAAAAGTATGTGTCACAGAAATCATTATTTTTCGTGACTAAATATGGAATAATCAATATGGTATGGTGGGTAATAATTCATATTCTATTATATCATCAGTGTGAGATTATCTTAAATTAATTGAATATGTAGACATATAAATAAGATAGATAAATGAAATTGAAATCATAATAATTAAAATGATTAAATTGTAGATTTATGATCTTACAATAAATTTAATTACCATGATGTCATGAAATTTACCATCAAGGCCTTTTCCAATAGATTTTTAAAAAAGTGGTTGTTTTATACTAAATATGCATTTATTATGGTACTCCTACTATATACTCTCATGATAACAGTTAATAAATTAAAGAGATATCTATAACTACACCAAACTAGTCACTCGCACATCTAATAAACTCATCAATAATTTATTGATAAATGTATTTAATTTTCTATGTTCAATATGAAAAAAATGTATCCATATGGAATCAAGATTATGGAATTTTTTCTTAATATATGAGTTAAATATGTCCATTCAGATGATAAATTATATAGACATATAATATGATTGGAAAATCATAAATTTAATTAGAATAATACTAAATTAAAAATTGATATTGAATATATATATATATATATATGAGAGAGAAATAATAAATAATTGTGATTTTTGAGTGATAAAGATCATGCTCACATTAGGGTTTTTGATATAAAAATAATGATGTATTATATAAATAATTAAAAGGACTTATAAGGATATCTTTTCATAAGAAATGATGGTTTTGATAAACTATACAATTAGAAAATGTAATATAAATAAAATTATAAATAAATTCATTCTAACTTTTTGTATGAAAATATTCATAAATCAGATTAAGAAATCATTCCATTCATTTAAAAACTCAATACTATTTTTTGACGATTTGTTTTTCAATAAATAATTACATAATATTAATAAAATTATATTTATTTAAATCATCCATAGAAACCATAAAATATAAATAAGAGTAATGATTACTTCTGATGGAGTGAAATTTTGATCATCCAATAAATGTAAGAAAATTATTTCTTTCATACCTTTGGATAAAAGTTGAAATGTAAATAATCTTTAGAAAAAGAAGATAATACATTCTAAAACATAATAAATAATGTAAAATATGGTTGGTTTTTTATGAAAATTGTTGGATTATAAATTATAATTATCATGAATCATTTACAAGAACCGTCATAAGGATGAGAAAGAATCGGAAGGAAATATTTTCAATCATGACCTTTTTAAAGAATGTCACTTACATTTGATATAAAAATTTATGATCAATATAAAAATGAAATATATGAAACAAATATCATCCCCCAAAAAATAGAGGTCGATATGATTTAATTTTTAATGGATTATGATTATATAATTTTCCCAATGGAAATCTACACATATAAAATCATAAATTAATGTGAGATTGTAAATGAAACACCTTACCTTATGTCTTCTCTTCGTAATATTTTTTCTATATCAATATATTATGAATATAAAACTAAAAATTAAATTCATAGGATCATTTTTCTTATATAATATATAATTTTGTTCCATTTCTGTTCATTTTAAATATATTAATTAAATAGTTCTTTCGTATGACGACCATTTAATGTTTCTTATTTAATTTACTATAAACTATTTTAGAATATTATTATATATTAATGATGTAATGAAATGGTTTAATCATCTCTATACTGTTAATAATTCCATTCGTAAAATGTTATTTCATTATATAAAATATGAAAACAATTCATGGTAGGTTATAGTAAAAAAATCATGTCACTTCTTGGAGGGCATAGTCTAAACATACGAACATACAAGGTTATCATTTTCGAATTCATGGAATAGTAAAAAGTAACATGTTATATATAATAATAAAATGTAAATAATTTGATCTGATATTATATTCGACATAATCTCGTTGGTTCTACCCTATATAAAAGATGCTACTGACTAGAGACATGGTTATAAACTGAGATGTTGAGATGATACCCTCATTAACCAAATCCATGATTAGATAAATAATGAATCAACATAATTTGAAGGTGAATTAAAGTATAAATATAAAAAATGATTATATAGAAAAAGGTATTTTTTGTCAAATTATGAATAATATTTTATAACTCCAATGTGAAATATCAATATTATTAAAATACACTTGTATATAAATTAAAAAAGTCCACTATGTCCACAAATATTTTGATTCCATCCAGGTTCCACATATATCTTACATAATAATGATCTTTAGAATCCAAATTTAATTCCCCTTCCCTCATTTGAATCCTTGTTCATGATTTCATCACATGCACCAAGATTATAATGAAGGATTTGTGTGTAAACCTAGTTGGACACCACAAATGCATCTGAAAATAAGATTTATCATGAAAATGATATGTATGAAATCTTAACAATGAAATATAAAATTATGAAATAACCATTCTTGTTCCAAGAAGTCATATGGTAACCAGAAATCTAAAAACACATGTTTATTTAGGTTTATCTCCAAGATAGAAGAATATGTAAACATATGTAAGTATTTTATGTTTACCATAAGGACACCTGAAATAGTTATGTGTCTCCACAAGTCCAATGAGTCTCTGCTCATGGAACATGGCCATCATGCCTCATCTTTTTGAAAATATTGGCCACTCTACCATTATTACCTTACCTCTAACACAAGTAAGACCATATTCCCATATTATTATTGTACAAAATTATATCAAAAAAATTTCATCTATCTCAGTGTTGTGTCTTGGTTCAGACATTCTAGTCGTATTACCCCTTCCCTATGTCATGTCACAACATCATCATCATCAATGACAACACTTTCTCACCCTTAACGAGATAAAAAATACATGAAGGTAAAATTTATGTTTTATACCATAATAAAATTCTCCAAATTCCATATACCCTAAACATCATGTTATAAAATATATAGGAACAATAGACCATATAAATAGTGAGTATCAATATCTATACAAACACACACACAAACATGTGATCATATTCAAAGATGTGTCAAATGTCATTCGTGCGTACTCAGATGAAATAAAAATAAAATATGAGTCTCATGTTATATATGAAAAACACCATATATTGAAAAAAATCATATATAAGGGCTATATATGGAATGGAAATTATTAACAATCATCCGTAGAATCTAAATTCAATGAACCATAGAGGGAAGACACTAAGATCTTGACTACACACCGATATCAAATAGAACACGACCCATTAAATCATCAAATATTCTCTTGGTTTAGTGTACAATGAAGCATCCATTATATTATATGAACAAGACAACAGACATTCAAAGGGGATATTTCAGTAATGGTGGATTAATATCCACTTAGAAACCAATGAAAATTCATTAAATGGGAGATAATAAAATAAATAATAAGTAAATTTCAGTTATATAATAGAAAATATATATGGATCAAAAAAACTATTTTATATGAATCTCCACATAATAAAGAAAAATTATTTATCTGATTGATGGTAGGAACAGAGGCAGAACAACTTTATACCTCGAATCCAAAGAAACTTACACTCTAGATTAATCATATTTTTGTATTGAGGGACATGAATCAAGATAAATCCCCATTGGAGTCCCAATATTGCGATACATATTTATAGAATTAACAATGGTTGGTTTTATAGAGGTTTCAGGATCAAAATAATTATTTTTATTAATTAATTCTCCATAGATAGTTCGATTATAGGTTTTCACAAACATTTCAAAAACTATGAAGTAATTTATGCCTATTTGGGAACCCCATGGTTTGGCTACCTAGTTTGGTAATCCATGAACCAACCATGATTCTTACCTCTATCCCAACCTACATTGTGATCTAGATAATTCCACATGGTTTGATATAACCCTGGTCCTACTGTGTTCTACTACTATATTTTTTCAACACGGCACACAATTTTGTAAGGAAAACTAAATAGATTTCGGTAATTGTTTTCCATCAATTCATTATATTAAAGAAACATAAAAACCTCTAAATACAAAATATATCCACCTAATACATCAGAACAACAAAGAATAACCCATGAAAAATAAATATGGGGTTTATAGTAAGGTTTATGCTTCATGAAAAATATGGCCCTTTATAATATCCTCTTTAAGGACCAACCATCCTTGATAATTTATTCTATAATTATCTCTCGAATAACTAGTTTCATTGAGATCATACATTATATTCCCCCTTCTATGTATCATCATGGATATTTCAATTAATCTATAGTATTTTTAATAGTGGTATATCATATCCTCACAAAACATTCTCACTTCATTCAATGATGTGCAAAGAGCTCTCCACAAATGATCCATCAGACTAAAACTCAATGTCCACACAATCAATCACATTTCGATGAATAATAATATACCATTGTTATTGAGGTACATGAAATAAATAATACACACCTCAGTAACATTGTGAATTATCTAATTATTGGCCACTATCATGATATTCTTGGTAACCTAAAAGAGTATAAATAATCTCTACACTACAAACACCTACAACTACCACCATCTATTCCAACAATAATTTGTGACTCAAAAGAAAAAATTTCCTCCTTTATAGAAGTATATGTTTTTCCTCCACCTATCAGCATACAATTATTATCTTCCTTTAGAGTTTACTAGCTTCTTTCAAATTAACAACATCATCATGAAGGTCTCACATACCATACATGGACCAAACACAACTACCTCACCAACATCATTCTAGTATAGTAGTGAGAAAAACATCCAATCATAAGATCCCAAAAATTGTGACATCTAAATTGAGCCTTGATTCTTTTTGTGTACATGGACAAAAAATTTGATAGGTGGTCATGACAAAATCCACCAATTTCTTGAACGATCTCCCACAACATTTCATCCCAAATATAAATTTTCAACTCTAAATTTATATCACCATGTGGATGATATGGTTTATATTGTTTTAGCTATATATGAAAATAAATCTATTAGAACTATAATTATAATGAAAACAAATAATAATATCATTCAAATATGATTATCAAATAAGCCCCATACTATACAAAATTATCTTCTATGTAAATATTTATAAAATCATCTAATAAAAATATCTCATCAGTAGGAATGATATAATCCACATTAATAATTGTATCAACTATCATCCAAATGAAATCACAACTTGATAGGGTCCGAAATTTCCCTACCTTAATATCAAACTTCATGTTACCCTACATCATGTTATCCAACATCATCATTAGAAACTAATGTTGATAAATACAAAAATATAAAATCCACACTCAAGGATCCAGTGCTTAAATCATATAAATTTAATTTCTATATTTTTATACCGATGAAGCTCACCCAATATTAACCATTTATAACATACAATATCTAATGAAAAAATGTGCTGACATACATTCTCAAGGACCGATTCTAACTTGAAATTTTGAGAATTAGGAAAAAATATTTCATAAACAATACCCATGTATTTAAATGCTATTTTATTAAACATAACCCAACATTACTTATTTAAAATTATGTCATATTCATCATAAATGTGAAACCCTTATAGATAAAAATAATTCAACATAATTCCTGATAACTAGTGAAATGGAAAACCAAGAAGGTTGAGGTAAAATTTTCAGTATGGATAAACATATGCATTAACAATTTAACCACCTTAGTGTGTATAAAAATATTATATGGGTAATATGACTTAATCAATGTTCATGATCATAGAATATGAGTATTCATACCCATAAATTACTAGATCATGAAACATTAAAACATGAAATAAAGATTTTGTATAATAAATATTCATCAGAATCAATTCTTTTGATCCATTTGATATAAATCGTGATCAAAGTAGAAATTTTTGTCCAATGGAAAGAATAATCATTTTTTTAAAATAGGTTAATTATCTTTATATAAACCTTTATAGAAAACCTAAAAACTGTAAAAATATAATAATAATGTGGTAATATTTCATACCAAATGAATTATAGAACTACCTGAAAAAACCACCTTGTAAGCTATAACCATCGCACAAAACTCTATCTTAGTTCACACATTATATAAGCAATTTATAAGAACCAAAACTTGAATAAAATATATAAATATTTTATTTCATTATAAAACTCATTAAAAATAATAATTAATACTTTCATATCATGAAATACCTTTATATATGAAATTGTTTCTATAATTATTTCATTTTATCATGATTAAAATACAGAAAAACTATGTTTGAAAGCAACCATTTCAAAGTACCAATAACCGATCGAAAAAAATGTTCTATAAAAATATGTTTTAAACATGACTATATCATGGAAAACATACAGGTTCTATAAGAACTTATTTGAATCGATATCAATAAATTTATATAAATAATGGGGATGTCATCATTTAAAAAATATTTCTATTTGAGCATAAGAGAAATACTTGAGTTATTGATATTTATGAATGGAAATACAAGAAAATGATCATTAATTTTTTTAAGGAAAAAATCTTTTCATTTAGAAATAATCTTTTAAAAAGAATTTAAAAAAATTAAAAAAACCCAACTTTTATTTGAAGACAACCATTGAAACATAAAAAAGAAACATCATAGAGACATTAAAAAAATATATAAATTTTATAAATTTTAAAAATAAATATTATTTTCAAAAAAATTTGAAAATGAAATTTAGTAGTCAACAATTTTCAAAACATTAGGGAAAATAAATTTTTATACTATTTTATTGATCGTAAAAGATATTGTAATATAGATTTATGAAATCATTTTTTTTAAATATATTTTCAATAAAGTAGAAAAAATGGATATGGAGGAAAATTACAACTGTTCATAAAATACTAAATCAGTTTCACTTATAAATGATTTACTTGATGTTTATTTATTCAATAAGGGCAGAAATTGAAATTAAATGTGTAAACCACATTCATACCTAGTTTATAATAAATTATATTTTCTTCAAGAAAATAATATCACATTATTTCCTCCAAAAAATACTTTAACAATAAATAATATCGAATTAAATAAGATTGTAACATCAATCCATTTTCACATTGGTAACTCTTTAGTAGTAAGACCATTATAGTTATAAAATCAAATTATACATTAAAAAAAATGAAAATATGAATTTTTATTTTATAAAATGTTAATGGTATGTATATAAACCTCGCAAGTGAAAAAAGGATCATATAATAATCATATTCCTCTATGAAAGAGAATTTGATATGAAAAATCCTTAAAAAATCATACCATTGAATTTTTGGAATTGATCAATGAATTGATTTTGTGTATCAAATTTGATGCAAATAAAATAATTTAAAATAAAAACTAATATAGTAAAAAGTCATTATACACATAATCATGAATTAATAATACCTATAAAGAAGTATTATAACCTAATGGAAAACATTGTTAGGAAATTCACTACCAAATTGTATATTTCAACTCAATTCCCTCTACAAATAAATAATTAAAATAGGATACTAATTATGAAAAAAACATCATGTTAAAAAATAAATTATAGATTTTAAAACTAATAATAAATAGTTTTTATGAAAAAATAAACTATGTTATGCTCATTAAGACAGTTGGTAATAAATACGCATGAATAATATTTTCTTCTTTAATTATAATTAATAAAATACGGTTCCCATTAATCATATTTATAAAATTATAAAATTATTTTTATATAATATTGTTAATCTAAATTTTATTATATATTTTATCCATATGATTTAAGGATGAATAAATAATAGCATTGCATCATGGAGTGGGTATTCCAGATGTCCACGATTGGCGATTACATTTTTCAGTGTAAAAATAAAAATTATATATTATCTTTTATGAATGATAAATATTTAATTGAAATTTTTATTATTCCATTAATATCAAATATATTTAAAAATTATATTATTATTTCCTTCCATGTAATGTGTTAGTGAAAAACAATTTACATTGCCTCGTGAGGAGTTAGTCCATCGTACACACGACAAATGTTACCATATTTCCTACAATATAGAAATTATGAAGGTATATGTATTATAAATACTCTGTAACAATAAATATTTTTTACATATAATATATTTTCATTATATTCTTCATTAAAACTACCCATGAATGGTGATATTGGAATATGAATGACATTAGTTTTTAAGGAATTAAACCACCATAAACATGAATGATGATTCTGTAACCCAAGTGATTGATGTGGGGATGGATTTTTTATATTATATGAACTTAATAAAATTATGAACATTGAATATATAAGAGTTAATATACATTAAAAATTTAATAATAATGAAAGGAGATTAATGAAATTAAAGATTCTCGTTTAACCATGAAACCTTTTATTGGGTATCCTCCTTATGAAAACACCAAAATACTTCATATGATGGATTTATAATAAAATCAGGGTAACTCGGTCAAGTGTATGAATGTAAGTAATAAATTTGGATAGTTATCTTCTAATCCAAATTAATTTTTAAGTTTGATGTAGATAGGAGAGTGGTGGCCTTTTATATGTATGGTGAGTAGAATACATTTAATTATTTTATAGAATAATATTTATCCCCATTTTTTACAATCCACAGGGATAAAAAAATGACATTCTAGATAATTATACATGATATAGAGTTAATATGGACATAAAACATATTTATAGTTGTTTTGTTGTTTTTACCCTTATCATTTAACTTTAACAGACACATAAATGCATTTCCACCTTGACCATGATATGAATTTGTTTTACTATTTTTACTATTAATTATGGTAAAAACATATGTTCAGCTTGATGGATAATATTAATTTATAAAAATACAATTATGGAATCCATTTAACAATATTTAATTGGTATGATTTATCAAATATATTTTAAAAAACCCCACAGTTGTGAGGAATTTGTCAACATTCAAGAATATTATTTTTCATGAAACAAATGAAATTATATTATCTATATGACTAATAATACTAACTATTTAAAGATAAAATGGTAATTATTTATATATAATATAAAATTTTCATTTATAAAATTACGAATTATTTTTTTATTAATTATAATTGAGAAACATTATGAACATTAGAACAGTTTTATGAAGGAAATAATCCTACAATATACTTATATTAAAAGACAATATAATGAAGAATAAAATGAAATTAGGGGAATAAAATATAAATAATGAATACTTATTTAATTTTAAAACACATTGGAAACAAATTGTGGCTTTTAAATTTATATAATTATTTGAAATAAAATGATATTTTTATAAAAACGATATTTTTTACCTTTCATTGAAAATCAATATTTTACCAAAAATACCAAAAAAGATCCCAAATAAAATTCTGATATGATCATTTAAATAATGAATTTATATTTATAAAATATATTTTAAAAAAGATACCAAAAAATTATTATATTTTATCTTTAAAATAAATAATTTTTTTTAAGAAAACATATTTTGATGAATAAAATAACCTTACTAAAAATTGGATTGATTATTTAATGAATATTTATCAATAACTAGTCTTTACTAAAACATTTAGATATTGATATATATTTCATAATGTAATCAATTATATTCATACCTTTACATTTAAGAGCATGGAAATAATATTTATATATTTCGTGGGTCATTTTTGCCAATGTTTCATGTCAAATACGCTACTGCACATAATATTATTTTCTAAATTATAATTGTGTTACACTGAAGAATACCACAAGGATGATGATGCAATACCAATATCCTCTAGTATATAAGGAAACATGAAAAAAACCAATATTTAATCTCTTGATTCCTAACTAAAAAAATAAAAATATATTTCATGGTATAAAATTGATGGCCCTAGAATAACTATATAACTCAAATATTGTGAGTATATAAGTATTTACTAAATTCATGAAGTTAAACAGTCAAAATACAATGAATGTATAACTTTTCATCATTATATATATACAACCTAGGAACTAAATAATTCTATTCTTTGTAATACCATAGTAATATACACATGGGTTCCACCTCCATGAATTCCTTGACCACATCAAGAATTGAAGATGTGATAAATTAACATGTGAATGTGCTATCTCTCTTAACCTCAGTTGATTCCACTATCCACACAAAATTAAACATTATCATATTCTATTCATCTTGTAATGGAAACACTCTACGATGTTGATTTTTCAGAGAATTCCGTCATATATAATTTACAAAAACAATATCTTTTGGTGGAGTGTAGTACATATCAATGTCGAATTTCTAAATATACTAACCAAAATTCCACTATCTCATATTTAATTCCCACTAAGAAAAGATTTATCACAAATAATCATGTTTTATATAGATGAGTAACCTCTCACTGAAGATATAAGGTGGTCAGAACATCAGTTGGTGGACCCAAAAAAGTTAACTCTGAGTCATTTGCCATCATTTTTGGCTAATGGGGTCATATATAATGTGGCATGTAAGTCTATACCTTATCTATTTGCATCAACTAAACTCCCACAAAAACACAAGAGTTATCACCATACCCCATTCATCTAATCCTTGGATTTGGGAAAAAACAGGATTGTCCCCAACCTCTTCTTCATCTGAAAGAATGAATGTTCAATGTAATCGTGTACCTACAAATTTCCACACTTATCTGTTATCTTATCATCAAAACTACCAAATAGTAGTGGTTATATATTAAATTCGTATTGAACCATGAAATCATAGTGAATGAAATTATCTTTAATAAATTTTCTAGAGATACCTAATTCATTAATTCATTTATCATCTTTGATTCTACAGAAATTCCCACCCCACGTATAGAATCAAAAACAAACCAACCCATTTGAATCTAGAAGTGACGCTTATTTTTTTCATTATGTTAATGAAAATAGATTGTACACAATAAAATATAAATTTTTTTTTAAAATTGTTTATGGTATATACAATAAATTTAATGTCAAATGATCCATTATATGGATGGATAATAATTTTCATGGATTTTATATACACAGATGTATAATATTTTAACCTAAAGGGAATGGAATTATACATATATAATAAATATATTCGTAATTTTTTTAATAAGAATATCAACATATATTACCACTAACTGATAGAATCATAAATTAAAAACAATATTCGGAAACTATCAGGATACCTAAAACTAATAAAAAATATCATCTATATTCGTTAAAGATTAACCATTAATAACATTTAACTGATTTGGTTCCATATATTTTTCATAGATCCATTGAATAAAATTAACCATCCTGGAATACGTCTTCATCTAACCCCCATGTGGTGTTTTCAGTCTGATATATTTATTTATTTCTATCTCCAATTACTAAACATTTACCTCAATCAATTCATATGATGCCATATCATATGGAAGAATTAAAAAAGCTGTGCCCCAAGTACAAACTCAATATCATACTATGATTCCATATTTTGAGAATTTTCTATGAATTTATATTTTGTGAAATATTTAAATCAATCAACCAATAAATTTAAGAAATAGGAGACTAAATCAAGTGCAACATTCAATCCATCTATAATACTCATTATAGATCAAACATCTCCCAGACCATCAACCAAACTTCCAACTCTATCATTCTAATCACCAATAAATATTATCTTCTATCATCTAGGAGAGTGAAAAATTCATGTATCTTGTAATTATCATTATTAGTTCAATGAATGGTTAACCAATCCATTCCTAAAATCTCATCTCATCTAGTCATCTATTTGATCATGAATTCCCACATTATTTATTTCTATAAGAAATAATGGTATATTCAATAAATAACTAATGATAATCAACTATCATTCCCAAATGTATGTCAATATTTGAAAACTCATATGATAACATGAATCGTATATTTAGGCTATGAATAACATGAGAAGATAATAAGGATGGTGAATATCATAAATCAACGAATAGAGTAAATAGCAAGGATTTATTTAATACAATACCATTAATAATATATTATCCCTTCCCCTATTAGCTATATCTTCATCTAATACATACAATATTCATATCTCAACTCCACAATATTTATATTGATGTTCATATCTATCCAATGTTTCGGGTGTTTTTAGTTTTATAATCTACTACTAATGAAAACAACTAGATACTCATTCACAATATGCATCTTCCCCATCCACTATGAGACCTTATAAGAAACACCCTCGAACAATAAATTAAATTATGTGTAATCATGAGGCATCCATAATGATTTTTCTATGTTTATGGGAGAAATTTACCATAATTTCCACACATTCCAAATATAAAACATTGGGGAACTATAATTCCCACAGGTGGCATGGATTAAACCACAATCTAATGTAATTACCTACCTCTTGGTTTCTACTTCATATTCCTCCACATTATACCACCATATGAAAAACTTACTACCTCACTGGAATGTAAAATAGCTATTAAACAATGAGATGGATGGAACCCTACAACTCTATATGTTTCATGAAAATTATCTAATGTGATATCCTGGCGAATAATAGTAATAAATTTTATTTTTCAAAAAAATTAAAATAACATATTGGCTCTAGAGGTTGGATAATTTCAAACATAAAAGCCTCATGTGCCTCACTCCAATTAAAATTGTAGAAGTATTAACAGACTCTGGAAAAAATTCTGCATATATAGAAACTATTATCCCCCATTCTAAATACCTAAAAAATACATTAATTTTTTATTTCATATTCAACTTTTCATGTAATGACTCATTTAATATCTTCACGTTGATGGCCTCCATAAAAGACTATGATGCTTACATGCATGACAAATAATACCACACCACATCCTAGAAGGCCCTAATAGAATAAAGTCAACTAGTATCACCATATTATTCTTATGTTTCTTTATCCAATAAAAATAATACAAAATGATGTAAATCCTTTCCATTGTATCCAATGTAGCACTAGTATACTCTAATTCTAGATGATATGTGAGCACAATTGATAAGGAATAATCACCCACCATTCTCATCACCCATCTTCCCTCAATATGTGAAATCTATATAACTCTGAACTAGGACATATCTATCACCTAAATCACAGGATAATGTGTAGGAGAATTCATTGGTTTATCCTCTTCTATAGACTATTGTTGAACTATAATATCATCCAAGGATGAATCATTTTTGTATCGCTGATCTGTAATTTTTATAGAATTATAATCGTTTATTTAAAACACTTATTAAAACATTATAATGATCTCATCAAAAGTAGTTATAATGTATAGATATAATATTTTCTTAAAGATACATATCCTATTAGATACCCATAGAGATGGAATAACCATTGTTGTCCTTCCCAAGGCCAATGGATATTCCTATATATATATAAATATTAGTTAAAATAATATGAACTTTTGAATACAAAAAAAATATTAACTAAACAATTCCAAAATAGATATATCGCAATAGTTATCAAAAATCAATGCACATAAATTAAATAAAAACTATTCATCAAATGACATATATATTTATATATATATATAATTAGATCCAACATTATTATTCATCATACATGAATGAATAAAATTCCAATATAATCATAATCCCATAATAGGTAAATTAGTGGTTTGTTTCACATTATATAACTAAGAATATAAAACCTCCCTAACACATGTTTTATAAATCCTATATATATTATTCAATGAATAGGAATAATTAATGGAAAAACGTAACACTATCCTGAGTAAAATATTCTAACACTTTGACAAAAATCATTGAGTCTGAGTAGATGTTCGACTTAACCTCATGAGTACCTCCCTATAACCATGATGTTTCAGAACTGTATTGAGGATCTATGTGATATGAGTATTTTAATCCATTTTTAATCAAATCCATATTCTAATAAATATTATATAAAAAACTGATATGGAATCCATAACAAGAGAAAAACCTCATGTATTTTTATCGAAATTTATAAAAAGTCCCACAATGAAAAATTAAATTGACCCCCAATGAGGAAAAGTAGTAGTATAAATGTAAAACTACATATAAATTATTAATTTTATGACTGGTGGAAAAAATCTTCAGCATTTCCCACTATACAATTTATCACCCATCCCATTATCCTTTGTAACATTCCCCAATGACATTTATCTAGTCAATATCAATGACAATGAAGTCTTCATACACACTATGATGATCATTTTGGGCTTGAGTACATAACTAAAAAATCACAACCAATGCATCCTTACCCTTCCTTTATAAGTATAAGAGGTGTATTCCTAGATAATTATGAAATTAAAAATCAATTTTTGGTCAATATTTTTCCATGAGGCTTTGTGCTATGAAAGTTACAATGAAACCATTACATTCATAAATTAGATCTATTATTTATGAATTGATGATCGAATGTTATGACCATATATTTACCCCAAGGGCCACAGATATATCATTATGTATATAAAAAATATAAGGTGTATTGGTTCATCCAAAAGGATTTCATTAAACTTCTCAATCATTAGTTAAGAAATGAGGATGTTAAGCCCCATCTAAATCATCAGGTCCTTCCACATAATCTCCATGTCCATATACTACCATGGTTACGACCATAAGACCATCATATCATGGCACGATATCCTGAGTCAGGATGCATCACAATCCTCTATCTATAATTTTTCTCAGTCCTTCATATTTGTTATATCATGACAATCATGATCCCCCTCTAAGGGATAATATTTACATAATGGATAAATTTGTTTTAAAAGATGTAAAACATCCAATTTCTATAATACCAACCATATAATCTAATGAAATGTATAAGAAAAAAACATAATAAACATGGTAATACATAGCCATACTTTGATATATACACATGTAATTATCATTAAATATTGTTCTCATGTATTATTTAAGTGGAAACATGTGATCATTCTTAAACATGGGTCTCATTGGCTAAAAAGGCACCCACATACAATCAAACATAGGTATAATTATCACTGTACACAAGAATATTCCATCATATCCTCCCTATAATAATATTAAATTTCTAAATTTTTTTTGGAAAATCATTCCTTTTGTGTGTTGAAACTATTTTCTTTGATTAATTATCGAAAAAAACTAGGATCATGCTTACACTAAATGTTTACTTGAACAAGATCAAATTCATCATCATTTGGTATCTTTATTTAGTATTTTATAAAGAGTAAATTTCATGATAATAAATCTATATCAAGCTAATAAATTTTATTCACCAACACGAATAGATGTATATCTACTCACGAAAAATGATTCTAATTCTCAATGTCAGTTGTTTATGAAATAATTAGAAAATAAATCTAAATTACAACACTATAGAATCAATATATCTAGACACTGTATAGTGGATATTTTATTTTTAAAAATATTAAAATATTATAACTACCATAGATGAGAATAATGGAGGAATAAAAACTTCTTACCTTTACTCTACATCATCAAATGCAATAGATCTGTGATATTTGATGCATCGAGGGAGATGAATTAGTAAGAATCACCAATGGGGACCCTTGTTTTAAATGTCCAAGTCAAAGGAGGAAAAATGAGGGTATGAAAGTGATTTCAAGAATAATGGTTAATAAATTTTGCACCAAAAATATCCTTTTATAATTTGATATATATTTTCCCAATGAAAACTCAATGGTTTCCACTAACTATGCCCAAATTTTTAATCCACTGTATGGCCTCCAAAATACTTTATATCTAAGTATAAGCAACTCAAAAAATCAAACAATAAATTCATAAAACAAAAACTATAAGGATTGGATGAATGTAATGCGCAATGTACATAATCCCTAAGAGATGTTACATTAACATATATTTCTATAATAATATAATATTCAATAATTATAAAATATTTCAATTAATTTCATCATTAAAACTAAAAAATAATAATTTTGATATAAAATTCATGACATTGTGGAGATATTACAAATTTTGTATTCACCTATAATATTTTTTACATTACATTAGATAAAAAAGATTTACAAAATGGCGGGCCCATTAATAAATAATTATCTAAATATTTTATATTTATTGATGTAATTATGTAATTATTAATATCATATATTATTAGTAGGGTTTTGATGAAATAAACTTGAAATCTATCTGTAAGAACATATTATTCTTAATATAGAAACCAAAATTGGACTAAAAATTATTCATTCTGAAAGTAGACTTTAGGTGAGACCAATATCATTATAAATTGTTCTATTACTCTGGTATTTTTTATGTGGAGGTCATCAGTTGGATATGAACCTCATATAGTGTGTGAAGAGAATATTTGGGATTGAATTTTATAAGTGAGCTTTAGGGGAAACATGTAAATAAATTATTCATTATAATATAATTAAATCCGATACTCAAGTAAAATTGATCTAAATTTTAATTGAATTAGTGATGATAAATAAATGATTAAAATCCTCTATATAAACTAGTTTTATCATGTTTTTTTTGTTCTCTTGACGACTTATCTATTATTTTATCCCATTTTTCAATTTTTTCCTTACATGAAAAGATTGATATTTACCATGGCTAATATTTAGTAAAAAAAATTTGAGTTTATCATAGAACAAAAAATTTATTAATAAAATTAAAAATGAGGAATCCATTTTAAATAATCCATTTTTATGAGGTAGAATTTAATTTATATTATTTTTTTAAACAAAGAGGAACCAATTCTATGAAAATGTATTATTTTAAATAAAAAGTAGAATTTTCATTGGAATCTATTATCAGTTTTAATCAAAATTTAATAAAAATATTTACATTAAATATACGGATTTTTATCTTTATTTAAATAAAAATGAATACCAAAATCTTACATTTTCATTAATTTATTAAGG
This sequence comes from Viscum album, assembly GCA_963277665.1. Lineage (NCBI taxonomy): Eukaryota > Viridiplantae > Streptophyta > Magnoliopsida > Santalales > Viscaceae > Viscum > Viscum album. Next base: position 1,094,728,903 of record OY728147.1, read on the forward strand.
GAAAATTACTAACAAATATTTTATTTAAAAAATAAAAGGACTCATATTATAAAAAATTTGACCATGTATTTCTATATAGTTATATACATATTTATTAAAATTATATTACTTATGATATATATATATTTTTTCATAAAAATGTGTTTCGTAAATCTTCATCTTAATATTATATAATTATTATTTCATAAAATTGGATGATTTCGGAAAATTTGTATTTTTCACTATTGACCAAAAAAATAAACAATTTCTCGAAAAATATCCAAAATTTACCAACACTTAATTACCAAAATATGAATTAATAATACTTAAATCTATATCAGAAAAATATATTTACATAATATTATGATTTATCTTGTAAAAACATTCATGATTAAATATATGTTCAAGATGAAATTATTTCTTTAGAAAGAATATCACATAATTATAATGGAAGCTCAAATATTGGAGTTTCCAGACATAATTTAATTTAATATGTAGGATTCCTTACAATTACCAATTCAATATATTTTAAATATCATAATATATAAAATCCCCAAATTCATTATGATGATATATTATTTTACGCTCACTCATCACTTAGTGAAAACCCAAACATATATGTAACAATTATAAAAAAATGAATTTCAAAATCTGTCATATATTAAATACTCATTTGAATGAGTTGGGATTCAATGAAAATCTACCAAAAAAATATTATAACCCCCTTAATGAAATAATCATCAATGTATCATTTCATCATGACCTAGTAAATAAAATGAAACATTAATCTTATTTATAAAATCTTAGAAAACTCATTCCTTGAAAATTAGAAAACTATATTGAAATTGAGAATTAATATAAATTTTGTTAAAGGAAAAAATTATTATAAATAAAAATTACATATCAATAAAATGATTTAGAAAATTGGTCATAAGTTATTTATAAAATAATTTAATTTACAAGTAGAACAAGGAATGGATGAATCCTAATGAAATTGAATGCAAATGCAGGCGAACAAAACCAAAAACAAAATATTACCAAATATTTTTTTCCTATTTCAACTATGACATTCAATGTAAAAATAAAATTTACCTAATACATAAATTAAGTAATGATAATGCATTTTGATTAGAATCAGAAAAACATTTCCCAAAATTTGATTATTCCCAAAAAAAATATTAGGTACTATGGGATCCACACAAAAACATCCTTTATATTTAATTACAATCCATGGTGAGGTGAAATGTTAAAAAAAATGATCCTAAAATAATAGGATGTGGAAAAATATCAGATTCTATATATCATAAACATAAAACATCCTCTAATGAAAATTTAGGAAATCAGATTCATCATTTAAATGTTATATTTGAAATAAAACCCTTACCATGACTCATGACTTCCCTAAATGTGATTGAATATAATTTAAAATATATATACCAAAAGAAATTAGTTATTTCATGACCATATTCATATCTATTATCTTTTAAAAAAATTAATTATAATCATTCATTAGGCATTTAATAGTAATATATTTGTTATTTTATTTATAAAATTTATTTAATTTTATTATTTCATAAATGTTTCTTATTTGTGATGTCATTCCTCATTAATTTAAAAATGATTAAATTTAATTAATTACTATTGGTAGTGTAATAATTTTGTAAAATATATTATTAAAACATGTGGCCTATTCTATAATGTTTTATATTTGACTCTCTATAATTGAATACTTTATATACATTATTTTGGTAAATTTACTAATAACTAAGAATTAATTCATAATTAATATTCATTTTATAATGACCATTCCAAAAAAAATATTTATAATCTAATGTAATCAATAATATTAGTTATTACCAATAATAATTTTTTGACACTAATTAATTGTAAATATTAATTATAAAATAGAACCTTTAATATTGGTGGTTGAAGAGAGAAAAAAAAGAACATAAAATACAATGAAAAAGTAAAAAATAGGGTCATATTTCAATAATATATTTTTTACAAAAAAAGATTTACTACATATAAATTACATCAAAATTTTTATTATTATTTGGGATATATTAGAGACGAGATGGTCATTTAAAAATATTTTATTGATGTAGATAAATAGAATAAAAAAATTTACATTTTCTGGAACTAGGTTCTACTATAATGTTGGATTTTAGACCCTTTCATTGGACCAAATCTTGTTAACAAGGAAAAAATAATTACAGAGAGAATATTTGAAGATTTATTATAGAGTATGTAGATAGAATATTTTTTTTGATGATGTGCGGTCATTATATATATGATTTTGACTTGAATTTATTCAAATACACATTCTTAAATGTTTAATGAAGTTATTTTCATTGGAAAAGTGAATATAATGTAAAAATATAATTTATATTCGATATTAATACACCCATCCAAACATTTTATTAGTTTGTGTAGAATTATATTATCAATGTACCACATAATTTAATACTCTTTACCTCCGTTGACTATTACCTTGGTAACTATATTATTTACTCGAATAAGTTTATATTCCAAAAAATTAAATTATCCATTTTACAAAATTTATATTCCATGAATCTATAAATATAATTCATTTTATTTAATTTTAATTTTAATTAGGATTAAAATATTATAAGAATCCATAAAAACATAAAAAAAATTACAAAAATATTCTACTAATGAATAAAAGTGTATTTATTATTATACTGTAACAAGTAATAATAATATGTTGAATGTTAAAGAAATTATTACATAAAAATAACATATTATTATATTTTACACTCCAAATATATATAAAAAAACTTAATAAAAATATATTTTAAAAAACGATATGCTTATATTTAAAAAAAATTATTAACCACAAATGATTTAATTATTATCTTCATCACAATTTATTTGTTATGATTTATCGAATAATTTATCAAATAACTAATTTAATTAATAGTTTTTGTAAATAATTTTTCAAGAAAATATATAAAATTTAAGATCCATTTTTTTCAAAAAAAATTATTTAAAATAATAGTCTTTTTCAAATTGTATTTTTTATCTTTTTATATTTATAAAATATAATTTTCATCAAATTCATTTAAAATATATTCTATATTACCTCACAATTGTTTCAAACAATAAAATTGTCAACATACATAGTGGATAAAAGTACACATAAGGAACATATTTCTTATGACTATATATTAGATATCCATACTTGAACATAATATATATCTAAAAACCATATATATAATGTTAGTATTATAGTACTATATTTAATATCACAAGATACTCTAAATTGATTCATTAAATTCATTTACCACTATCACAAATTGTATTTTATTTTTAGTTAGTTATTTCGAACATAAAAAATTATATTCATTGGTATAAACATTGAGGAAAATAATCCAGATGTTAATTTCATGTTTTTTTAATTACATTTTTTTTCATTTTATCCCTTGTATATTTTTTAAAATGATTTTTCAAGTTGCATTATGAAAATATATTAATGATTTTATATTATTTTATCATTAAATATAAATAAAATGTATGTTTTTTATTTAATTTATTTATATGTGTTAAAAATCAAATAAATACATTCATGGGTTTCAAATATATGGTGCCACATTCAATAATCCCTGAAATAAATTATCACTCATAATTTCATTTCATAAATGACTAAAATATTTTATTACTTATACCTATTTATAATTTTTGGTTTCCACAATTCAATATCAAAATTATGATTCATCAGATGATTATTAAAAAACTGAGTGGTCTTGTATCATTGTTCATAACAAGCATGATGTAGGATGTCGTCAAATTATTCCTCTAATGATAGGTAATGTTACAAAGTAAAAGTAAATGAGATTTTACATGCGATAGATCAGATCAGTAATTTACAACATGTACTAAATTGAATAAATCAAGCAACATTGAGAGGTAAAAATAATATAAATGGTTATAAACTGACAACTAAACATTATCAATAGATTTGAAGGTTCCCATGCATATATCACATTATAGTTTTAATATAATTTATCATCTCTTATGTAGTATATGGTCAATGTAACCTGTTTTATGCAATATTTTCATAACATATTGGTGATCTGTACCCTTTAAAAAATTAACCCACAAAAGGATCAATTTGAATTGTATAATAGAACTTATTTTTTATGATAAATGTAATCGAGGAAGCTGTTTTTAACAATTTATTTTGAAATCCATTGAAAATGTTTAATTCATATTTTCAATTTTTATAGAGTTTTATTAGATTTAACATTATATTGGGTCTTCTGATATCTGATTAGTAAGAAATTTAAATTCAATTCTTATAAATGATGTCTCTAGATCATCATTGAATACAATTAATCTCAAACGTATATAATTTGATGTTATTATTCATGAAATGTTATAAATTTTTATGAAGTCTTCAATTATTTTTAATTGATCTAGGAATTTTCTCATATATAAATTATATACATTAATTACATATCTTAATCAACCCTAGTCAATTTTTTTTATTTCATTTAGGAATATCGCGATATCTAATGTTGAAATATTTAGTGATGTTATCCTTTTTAATGTAGGTATTATAATGGTTTTATAATGACTTTGGACTTCAATAATTATTCATTAACTTCTTTTAAGACCTGAAAAACAAATATATAGCCCCAAAAAGATATCATTTAGGTTGTTACTTATTCAATTATCATATTGAAGGGACACATATTTATATCTTAAATAAAATAATTCCATAATGTTCATAGATAAAGTGTATAATATTCCTTAACTTATTTGTAATCTTCAAGTCATACATATATTCCTACAAGAAATTTATATGGATGGGTGGTTGTGTTATGAACCTAGAGTGATATAAAATCCCAACCTATCATATGATTTCTAGTTTAATAATTTATAAAACCATATGTATTTTGTCTAATGTAATCATTTTTATTGATATGATAGAGTTATCCATCATATATATTACATCAACTAACATTTTCACCTTCTTACAATAGTGTATTAATTAGGTTTCATTGTCCTAAACAATCATAAAAAACTCTTTTTTTGCATGACTGAATACTTTTATGTGATTATATACAATAATATAATGTAACCAATATATAAGTGATAACTATTAAAATTGATATAATAAATCTATATCATTTATGAAAATATTTACCATCCTCAATGTGAAACTTGTATTTGTAAATATGTAAGTTACAAATTTAATTAACATGGGGAATAAAGTTTAACCCTTTTATATTTCTTCTAAATTCATCTTAATCCATTCTATAAAGCATCACATTATATAATATCCCTATATATAATAAAATTTATTTATTTTAATGTTGATTTCAAAGACATTATCACATTCTTCTTAAAATTTGCATGACATAAATCTTACATAAGGATTGTTTCTTTATTTTTTTACATGTTGATTAGAATTTATACTATATGAAAATTTTCCACAATGATTGAATATTTTCCATACAACACTTGAAAATTACATATATATGAAAAAATTATTTGTTCTTGGTAATTATATAATAATCATTATCATTCCGAAAATTTACTGATAAAACATTAAAATTGATTACAAAAATAAAAAATGAAATTTTATTTATCCAGATTGCACAGTTCATAATCATCATATTTTGTTTCAGGATTTTAAATATTTATAAAAAATTCATCAAGTTATCAATGTGACATTAATTTCTAATATGATATATCAAAATATCTTCTATAAATACAACCAAAAAATGATTATTTAATTTATAAATACTCAATTAATCAGTTAAAATATGATATAAATGGAATATATATATATGAAATTGATCAAGATTAATTAACTGAGTCCATATAATATAATAATTTATTTATTGGGTATATATGGTATTTGATAAATTATTTATTGATATTTTTAATGATTTTATATATTTGAGGAGTAATAATCCCCTCGTATCTAAATAAACAAGTCATCAATGTGAGATATTGGATACATTTTCTTGATCATTAAATATTATGATTTTGATAGTAAATATTGTGATATATTATCCATAATTGTTCATGTGAAATTTGTTATGTGCATTATATGGTGAAAAAACAAGGTAATATAAAAACCTTTTATATATTCTCTAGGATTTTATTATTTACCTTAATCAATTGATTCAGGGTAATTCAATATGGATTTTTTGTTGTTATTTTAACACATAAATTTTTTTTTTGAGACCCCATCCACTTAATATATGGTAATAAAAGGAATCTCTTCCAATCATATTTCAATATATTAAAAAAATATTTAATCATAAACTATGAGTTTACCCATAATAACTGAATACAAATACACTAAATGATTTAATTTTAATTCCAATATAACAATAAAAATTACACTAAATGATTCATTGTTATCTTTCTTCCAGCATAAATTCAAGGGTTAATATGGGACATAACATGGTATTTCATTATCCTCAAAAAGTGATATGGGAACTATATAGATAGATATATTCCATCTTTACAGTCACATATAAATAAACCAAAATTTAAATAATAAAATATGTATGAACCCCATTCCCAGAAGCCTCAATGGGGGAATAGTTATTAAATTTCAATGTACTCATCTATCTACTATGTATTTTACTCTATAATTCTATATCTACTATTGGGGTTGGTGATTTTATGGTAAGATAAAAATTCATAGATATGATAGGGTGCGTACTATAAGAACCAATTATGAAATTTATTGTTCATTGATATATTATAGGAATACAAGTAAACAAATCATTTACATGACCCCTTTAGTAGTTGTGATTGTATTTTCATTCAATTCTACTCAAGGATGAATACATTGGGAACAAAAACATTTTCATCATTAACTCTTGAATTGCAGCACTAGTCATCATATTGTCTATTATAAATACAATTCGTGAAATAAGGTGTGGGTGGTCTTAAACATTAATAATTATTTTCAAAAATATAATTGGGGAGACTCATTATATATGTAATTTACTATTATGATTGTAGGCCCCATATTCCACATTTAAACCATTTTCATATTTTACAATGTCAATTAACCCAATGATTTATCCCTCTTTTCTAACATATTATATTTCAAATCATAAATCTTCCATGGGATATATAATTTCTGTTTACCTAAATCCCATTTTCATAATTTTATTCAATACAGTGACAATAAGTGAAATATCTTATTTTATTTCCCTATGATAGAATTTCGAAAATTCCATAATTTTGTGAAAATCCTCACATATATAATGTATTTTATGGAAGGTTTTTTTTTGCACAAAATAAAATATAGATTTTTCCATCATGGGAATTAAAAAAACTATACTCATACCTAATGAGACTAATAAAAGTTTCCTCAATTATAAAAATTGATCCCACACAATTTTGTATCAAACTATATATTTTTACATCCATTTTCAAGTTAATTTCATGAAATTATTTAGGTAAATATTTATTCATTATAACCAATGTTTCAATTTTTTTTTCTTAATTTTCATTAATCATGTTATTAATTAGGTCCCACATCATTTTTCATTAAATAATTATAATAAAATTATAAATACCTTGTTATTTTTCTTTTCAATTTAATTAATAAAAATTATTTTTAGTTATTTAAATCCAATTATTAATATTGGATAATTAGAAGACTTAGTAATAGTGGTTTTAATTTCACATATGATGGAATCAAGGGATATTTTTTCGTTCCTATGCCCATCTTTGAGTTAGAAAAACTCTTTTCATTGTTTATTTCTTGATAATGATTGGAGATTTTTGAACTCTTATTTTCACTAAAAATGGCATCCCATTAACTGTATCAGTATTAAAAACATCATGAAATCAATCAAAATCATTCTTTAAAAATGTCCTACATGTTACTACTACACACTAAAAACAAAATTTCTAGTTTGAGTTGTATGAATGAAAAATAATATTCATTAGTAGAAGAGAGGTGGGTGGGGTGAATTGTAGATTATAAAATAAAAAATGCAATTAGCAATAGTCTCTTTAATAAATCTATTGGATGTGTTTTCTTCACCAAATCAAGAAAATAACATTCATTTTTTAATAAATACTATTAAAATATTTCTCTATAAATTAATATCTATGTAAAAACAAGTAAAAAAATTATTCAAAAAATATAATTATAGTTTTAAAATAATATATGGAACATTAAAATAAATATTATACTAATTATCCTTTAGTGATAAATAATTAAATTATGTTTACAAAAGGTATCCATGATATTCATCATATGATTGGGTATACCATGCTATTCATGGATATCCTCAATTGAAATATCATACACATATTATGTTTCACATTACAATTAAATCCCTTGATATAATGATTTTAATAACCATGGTATACCGTAACCATGAAATAGCTTGATAAACATGATCATACACATTGACTGCTAAATAAAAGAAATTTAGGAATTAAAATAAATAACAAATAATAAGATTTCATATGTAATACTACCGAAATTTTATAATGGAACACACTCAAGTAACACGTCAATACTAATATATTATTGAAAATTTATATAACTTTTCATAAAAATGCTTCTTAATCCATAGATAGAGAATTTACATAAAATAAAACTCATAGAGGCTATATTCCATATATCTCATACTTGGTTATAAATAAATTTTATATGCTTATCTTTACATAAAATGATAATAAAAATATCCTAGACTTATTATTATTCTGATGTAGAACATTCACAATGTTATTATGTATTATCGGGTTGAATCTAAATTTGTTATCTGGATTAGTATATGATGTTCTTCATCTTATTGGATTTAATGAAATGGTTTTCTAGAATAAATTTCTACCTTCATCATATAATCACTGTCATGTAAACTTTATAGATCATTTTCCAAATAATAAAGTTATAAGTTTTCTTCTCGAATTTAAAATCATCAATCCCATGATTTTTTTAAAGTCTCATCTGATTTACAGTTTATATACCATTCTGATAATGATGTCATTTCCATTATCTTTCATCTAGAAAACATCAGTAATGTTCTCTCCATTGAAAATTATAATCTCGCATGAGTAAAAAAGTTATCTATTCTATAAAAACAATGTTCAATATTGGTATGTTTGAAAAGTTATAAAACTTTTATGATGTGGATTTTTAATATGAAAAATAAATATATTAATATTAGAATGTATATTTTTTTTAAATTCATTTAAACCATTATTAAAATAAAAAAGCACAACATTTATAGGTAAAATTATTTATTTAAACATAAAAAAATGTACCACCCACTACCATACATAATATCCCCATTTTATAAAATATTTATATCATTTTTTCATTATAATTTTGTTCCATTCACACAAAATTATTGAATTCCCTCTCCCAATTTTTTATTTTTGAAATTATTTTTTCATGGTAGAAAGTGTTAAATCAAATTTTAGTACGAACAAAATATTAAAAAATCATTGCATAATATATAATTCAACCATAATGTTTCAAAAATACTTAAATATAAAATAATATTATAAATACATTAATACAATAAAATTGGAAAACATCCCTCATAAAATATTTAAAAACAATCCATACAACACATATAACCATTTTTTTTATATTATTGGTAATTTCAAGAGATAAAAAGTGATCAATATTTATTAGAAGTATTTATTATTATAGTTTTCATATTATGGAATTATTTTTCTTATATTTTAGAGTTAGTGAAAAAAATAAAAATCTTCACTAATAATTCTTCCAAATATCCAATATTCTGGATTTTGTTTTGAACTTGTTTTCTATAATTTTCCAACATCTAAAACATAGTTATTTATTATACATGAGCATAAATAATCATAAGATTAATTAAAAAATAATTATATTTTTTTCATATATGTTGATCTAATATCATATATCACCCTTTAAATTTCTCAATACTCTTTTCTTAATGATGATCAAAAATTATGAATATGATTTTGTTATTTTTAATATTCCATCCACTTATTCATCAATGAATTTGATGAATCATTTTTTGTGATATACTCATTTGATAAGACCTTTTTATCTTTCATATATCCACATTGGATCTTCCTAAAAATTCTATAACCCCAGGTTCATCATATATGATTATTTTAACATTTAGTTTTAATTAACATTAGTAGTCTAACATGTCAGCATTTACCGGAATATACATTCACCTAGCTTGTATGTCTAGAATACCTTACATGATTTATTTATCCCTATTTATAAATTTATTGAAATTGTTTTATCTCCATTATTTTTATCATTTTTACTGGAACTAAATTAGCAGAATAAAATGAAACATGATATATATAACATGTTTCAATCCTTGAATATTGGGGATTATTTAATGAATTATTATCTTTTGATTCACTAATTTCAACATATTGTTGTGAATAACTGGATACTGATGTTTATGTTTTTTATGAAAATTATAATAAATCTATGACATTCCTTATCTCTTTTGAAAATTTATATTTCCTTTTAAATTTACTCATACATGGTTTTCAACAACATTTCATGACTATAATAATGTTCTTCGATATATTTCATATATTATTAAGTTTCATCAGTCTAGAATTCACCAACAATGAACGCTTCTCCTTTGTCATTAATATTGGATAGAACTTCTTCCAATAAAAATTTTGTATGAGGAAATGGTTAAGGGGGAATGTGATAGACATAGAAAGACATAATATCATGTATTGAATGACGATTTTTAAATTCTCATTACGATTTATTGATAATTTTTTAATTATATATGTACACTTTTTATGCCCTTCATATCATCTTATTTTATTTGATTTCTTTATCATAGAAAAATAATACGATTTATCGAAACTAAAGTATTGGTTTTCATCTTTCTTTTTACCCCTCTATTTGATAAATGTTTAATTGAATCCACTGGCATGGGTATTTAATTCTTTCTCAGAATCAGAAGATTCATTCCACCATCTTTTATAAAAATAATAATTGTTTATTTAGGTTGTTTCACTCCATCAATAAATACACCATTAATCATTTTTCTAGAAAACTTTTTCAATGTCCAAGTAAATGAGCCATTCATTTTATTTAATATTTATCCCTTAATATTTTATGTTTTGTATCATGGTATAGTTATACAATTGTGAATAATTTCTTCCATTATATATGTTACGAAAACCTTGTTAATAATACCATGATAATGAAAATTATTCATTTTCACTGACCCAACCATTGCTATATCAGTTATAGTATATATATTTCTAATAATATAAATAATTATATTATTGTAAAAAAAATTACTAAATAGATATAATACACATTTAAGGTGTCCCTATCACTATTTTTAGGGACTGTGTACTTTTAAAATTTTAAGGGTACTAATCATAAAACCAGAGAAAATTTGAATATTTCCTTACATTAAAATATTAGGAAAAAAATATTAATTAGGAATGATATTTCTTGAAGATTAATAGCAGCCCCAAAAAAATTTGAGTAATAAGTATTGATTGTCCTTTGAAAGGAAAGATAAATAATTCTTTGTGTTTCATGATGTTCAGGTTTTTGTGATTTTACAATAATGTAAATGAATAATTTTTAACAAAATAATGTTCAGTTAACTATTAATAAAAATAGAAATCCTTACTAATTTCTATATATTCAATAAAAAATTCCTCATTATATAAACACAATAATTATCAACCGTTAAATAGGATATCATATTTCAATAATTAGTTCTACTTTTCAAAACATGTTCCTTATATTAAAAATTTTATGGAATCATATGTATTTTCAACATCAATTCAATATTCAATTTCTCTTGATCGTACAATATCTAAATGATTGAAATAACCTAGAATGATCAAGAAGAATATATATTGATTAATTATTTATGTCCACTAAATATAGTTAAACATGAAGTTCTAGTGAAGGAATTCCTCATTATATAGATCCCAAATAGGTAGTCGTAATCACTTCCTCAATTAAAACATAATAGATTTAATCCATCCAATGTTAAGAAATATATAAAATTTTCTAAAATATAGTAAAACAGAATAAAATATTGATCTTTTGAAACATTTTAATAAACATGTTTCAGAGAAATATTTGTTTAGAAGAAAAATTACTATTTTGAAAAAACATATGTTATAAAAATGTACATAATGGGAATAAATGTCATAGAAAAGAAAACTCTGAAATATAAAATAATATAATACAAAATATTGTAAAATTAAACACCTAGATAAATTCTATATAAAAAAGTTTATGAATTTTTTCTTGGTCATATGAACCTCTTGGTTTCTTAATAACAAAAAAAGAACGAATCTATATAATGAATATTCATATACTTCTCAGTCTGATTAAATTTAACATATTTCTTATTAATTCCTTATACTTAATGATTTAATTAAACTTAATGACTAATTTTTTTTATGGAATAATATTTGAGAAATATTAAATGAATCATTTTTCAAAAAAATGGTAGAAAAGTTCACCCCGCATTTCATGATATTGATTAATGTTAGGAGATAGAAATGTTATTCAAAACCCATTGACCATATTATATTGAACCTTCAAGAATTATCATTAATATATTCAATTATTTCAAAAATTTTGGGTCTTTATAAAAATTTCAGTATGTTTTTCTTACATTCTAATTAATTTATAAATAATAAATCATTTATGTGTGTGATATTTTTGTTAATGGTGTCTTATATCTATTTTCTTATTTCAAAAATTATATGTAGGGTTTTTCATTAATTATATATAACTATTTTTATCACCAAAAATATTTATTTTATTAAATCACTTGCTTTATTTTGTGAGCATTTTCTGCATCTAAAAAACATAACCGTAGAAACATATTTTACCAATTTATTTAGATTCATTATTAGAATGTGAAACCAAGTGTTGTTTTTTTAAAGACAATAAAACTAAGGCATATTTTATGAAATTATCAATTTCTAGTGAACTTTTTATATCAATTTTAAATAAACCAAAGTCAAAATTCAACAAACATCTTAATTAAAATCATTTCAAAAAGAAAAAACTAGTCCATGATCCATATTTCTAATTGGGTTCCAAAAAATTATTTTACACTCTTTAATATAAGACTAATTTAGAGTTACCTGAAACATAGTGCATAAGAAAATAGAAATCATTATGTATTTTCAAATAGATATGGGATATATGGGACTATTAATCATTCTTCCAATATGTTTTCAATCAACTAGTTTCTCTTATTTATAATGTTATAATGTTTTTGAGTTCCCAACTTGACTGAAAATACATTATATATTATCATTTATACAATTTTATATAGAACGTTTTAACATTTCTATAAAGATAACATTTTCCTTTCTAGTTTCGACTAAAACCTATTATAATGAAAAAACATATTTTCACTAATTATGATCAATTATAACTTGTATTTCACAAGTTCCATAAAGGAATTAGAATGAAAATCTTTGTTTGATCCAAATATAATGTCTTCTATATAAATATTATCAAATATTATCCCTTAAATCCTCATATAATACATCATATTGGTTTTTAACTACATAATAAAAAATATAATGTATTAAAAATATCGTTAATTTGTCACACTAGTCTCTTGGGTTTTTTTTATGTCCATAGAGTGACTTTTTATATTTAAAAATAATTTTATAGATTTTTTTTCAAAACATGGTAGTTCCTCTGAAGACGCATCCTTCTAAAAATTTTAATTAAGATAATCACACTTTATAACTATTTGATAATTTATGAAATATAATATTTTTTGATGTATAGAAGTATATTAAAAAAACATATTTTCCAACTTGTGATAAATTTTCCTCATATTTAATATCTTTTTGTAGATTAGAACCCTTATTAACAAAACAATCTTAATTTGGGATTCATGGATAGTTTTTAGAATTTTTTGTACAAAGTGTTTACTTATTCAATGTACGCATGATTTTGTAGTTTATAGTGACATGGAATTACATCATCACATTTTATATATCATATTGTTCATCTTAAGAGTTTATTAATATTAATGGATTAATTTCTTACATTATCATTCTAGTTTTGGAATCATTAGTATGCATCTACTTTTTCCATACATATATTTTATCATATAATATTCTTTTCTTATACACTATTAATATGTCATAGCCACCACACATACACACCCTAGTCCCTTTACACTATTCAAAAGCCCCAGGCATATTGGGGGGAGCATGCATGAGGCCTAGTATCACACCAGATTGGGGAACCTTATAGTGGCACCAAGGCAGGGTTATCAAAAAGTGGTATAAGAGGTATTATATTTCAATTATCATTAAAAATAATTTTCTAGTGATTAGGAATGCATTGGAACATGATAATGAACTAGGATAGGGAGTAGTTACCCAATTTTTGGGGTATATTACATGTTTTTTTAGAATGAGAACTACTGTTCTGTATTTACCTCATTGAAATTGATATACATTAACTATTTAGTGATTCACATGAACTATTCTCTTTGATATGATTTGTGTATATTTACCATGGCCTAGTACGACAAGATAGAAATTAGATGCATCATTATATGAACATATAACTCACATTATATGCATATTTAATTCCATCTAATTTCATTTCACTACTTTCATTACTGGTGTTTAGTGTGATTGTTGAGTGATCCATGGCCTCTATTTATTATTATGATTTTAACATCTTCAATAGGGTATGGGAATATATTATAGAATGTGTTATCATCGATATAGTTATTTTGCTAATATATAGGTTAATTATGTCATCTTAAATAGCTAGTATCTACCAATAGCAACTATGTACCTCTAGATACAACTGTTTTGAATTTGATTTGACCCAGTAACTACTAGTTTCAATTTTGATGTGTATGGGCCCTCCTGAATTGTAAGGGAATGTTAACCAAATTTAGTAATTGTATACTACTCAAAACATTATGACACCGAATTTAAGATAGCTTATAAAAAATAAAATGGTGTCTCATTCAGCTATAATGTGTATGTGGCTTTATTAACTGGGAAATATGACCCATTTAATTGAACCCTGATATATATATATATAATTAAATAAAAAAATTAAATGTCAATCATGACATATAAAATAGATTGTTTACAAGAAAATGGAGAATAAAATTTTATTTGACCATTCACCTGTAGATAGCCATGTATATAAAACATGAACACGTACCAATACCTCATCCATCTATGTAATCAGTTAGGGAAGTGCCTTAGGCGATGAGCCATTTTTATGTGATCTCCTTCTACTAGTTCTTCAATCAACTCAAATCTTGTTCTACAGTGTGTGCATAGAATTTTTATAGATATTACGTAATGATGTTTTTGTGTTATATGTCATGACTTTGGTTACATCCTTTAATTAGAGATTGTTGTCCATTAGACACTAGTGTTACCATTAGGTGTTCCACATGAGGTAAAACCAACAATACCAAAATTGGGAAATGTAGCTCATCTTTGAGAGTGTTTTAAATTTATGATGAAGTCTACACGGGGTTTTTGATGAGATTCATCTATTTTGGATGATGTTACTTATGAATTATATCAGTAACATTCCTCCATATTTTGTGGGGGGGTTGTCCACATCCTACTGAGTGTAGTGTGAATGATACTCTTTCTATCATTAAGAATATTTATATGCCTAAATATTGGTGGGTAATTATTTCCAATTAAGTAATGTGTGATTCCACCATTGAATGGTGGGATTTGATTACTCAGACTAGTCATCATCAGGTCTTGGTTTGAGTAGACCGCCAGAATAGCTTATACAGTTAGTTTTTCCCTCAATTTTTGAGAGCTCATAAAACTATAGGGTTCATGGACCTGGATCATGGTATTATCTCATCCATGGACTATTCATAACATTCTATGAGTCACACAGATTTTCACCACTTCTATCTAGATATGAATTGTCACGAGAAATATGTTTTGATGACGGTATCAAGTATTCCATCTAATTTTACATGAATGTATATCTCCAACATGAATTTCTTGAGTTCATTCATTATGATCAAAATACTGTGTGAAATATTAGATAAGATGATAGTACCAGCCAGAGAGGTTCAGTAGCATGGTAGGGAAATTGATATTCTCATTTCAAGAGTCATATCATTGTGGTTTCTCAATATTTAGTGGAAGCATCATTGTATGCTATCAATGTGGATGAAATATAATCTAAATCGTCAATGTGATAAAGAACATCTTGTGTTTTGTTCGTCTAGAAATTTGGGATATTTTCGAAAAGAAATTCGACTTTTCCATTTATTCCCAGAGGAAAACGATCCACACGAGTTTCACCTTTAGGCGGAGGATATTTTTCATCGTTTTAGGTGGGTAGATAGAGTTTAACAAGTAGGATATTCCTATGAGATGTTCATGTACTTGGTAACTATTCTATTTATTATCAACATCATAATACAAGACCTTTACAATGTTGGATAGCTGTATCGGATGGCCATGGATTTGGCCAGTTGCATGTTTTTTTATTGATACCTGAGAAACAGAGTTATGGACCATCTATAGTATGTGGTACAGTTATAGTAACATCCTCTATTGTATCTTATTTATTAAATAATGTTCTTATCACTAATTTATATATTTATCCACCATATAATGTCTCTAAATATATATTTAGTGAATATCTTTTTCAATGACCCTATAAACACCTTCAAGAGTGTGGTTTGAGGTCAGACACTAATATACAAAAAAAACCCCTTCACGTAGGAATGTATCCCTTCATATAGGACCTCTTCATACTAGTGATGGTAGGATATGATTTCAATATCCAAATAGACTATTTTGTTAGATATCATGGCTTTTTTGACTTCTATTTAAATAATGTATCATTTATATCCCCATTTAGATGTAGTTATCTTCATAATGGTGAGTATAATGTCTATGATGGTAGAGATGGACCAGAGCATAATGGTCTCGTTGGGGTGACCATATAGATTTCATTCCATTACATGGAGGAGTAGAGAAAACATCTAATATATTTTCAAGTGGTAGTATATTATTTTATTTAGGTATTTCTAAATGAATTATCTTGCATACCTCTTGAGATATAGGTATATTTTATGATTGAGTGCATTCCAGCTGATTATCGTGTTTCCATTCCTCTATTCATGAAATAGAATCTAAAATTTCTTGTTTTGATGGAGAGTGATACATAACATGGTAAATATAAAGTTATTTAACTTAGAAAGATAAATCTATGATGATCTAAGGGACCATTTGATTCATATAAAATGAAGGCACTAGGATTATAATTTTTTCACAATTTAACTCTCTTAAAAATGATTTTTTTTGACAAGAACATATAACTACTTTATTTCATTCCATTTTGTAAGAGTGATCTTATCCATTAGTTTTTCCTTAATAAATATCCATTTTTTATTTTACACTATGAAATGTGGATGAAATTATAATTCCTAAATGAATGGAGGATCAAAAATTACATAATGATACGAAAACGGATTTGTTTTGTCCCTATTAATCAGAACAAAAGGGCTATAATAGGATATCCAATAAAAAATCACATGATTAAATAACACATTAATAACTAAAACTTCATCTAAATTTTAACTTAAATAATTTCATAAATGGTTTCGCCTATGAATAGTAAAATATTTTACAATACAAATCTTCCCAATGTAGGTTACAAAATTTACAAAATCAACATATCATTAATCCCATGAAATTATTTATTTTTCTCTTAACTATCACAGACCAAACATGTGATATCCTTTATCATTTATTATACTAAAACATGGGAATAACCTAAATTTATATAAAATAATATTGAATAGAAAAACACATAATTATTCTATATAAATGATATTTTATTTTACAAAAAAATTCATTACAATTTGGTGTTCATCATCTTAACAAAAGAATTTCGGATTTCATTATTCCAGAATCTAGGTACATAATTACAAGAAATTCCTCTGATGTATAAAAAAATATATTTTCATAGGGTCTATTAATTTAAAATCCATCATGAAATTCCCAAAATAAATGAGAGGAGGATAAGTGTTACCTAATAATCATAATTCACTCCATATATTATGACATTAAAATATTACCTTTTTTTCCTTTTTCCTCAATGGTTTTTTTATTAACATTGACATTATTCCTTTGATTAAAGAAATTTTTAGTGTAATTTGCTAATATAATAAAATTGAAACACTGAAATATAGGTGGTACACTATTTAGTAATTTATATTAATTCCCATTACATGTGTATAAATATTATGTATAGACTTCTATCCCACACTTAAATCTTTTACTCCTTCCTATAATATATCCTCTTCCAATGTGCCCTACCACACTTTAAGAATAATGTAAATCTAATAATAATTTATCTTTAATTTTTGGAGTTTCATTTTAATTTTATCTTTTTTTCTTATCATAACCTTGAGGTATATGGGAAACTTCATTATCTATTTTTCTTTGTAGAATATGAAGGATACACATACTAAAAAATATGATCATGTAATCATCCCAGTCGATGGAGTCAATATTATCTTATTGGATAGAATTATTGATAAATTTAAACATCTTATTTTCTTCATCTTCCACATGATAAGTTCCCAAAATGAATTTCTATAATTAGGTACAATTTATAATTTAAAAATTCAATGGTACATATCCATTTCACAAAAACTAGTTGATTGGTCATTCCACTAAAGGAATGTTGATATTTCATTATGATCGATGCACAAAAATATTGTTCCCCACATTAGCCATTATAAGATCTACCATGATTCATTTCATGATAAGGTTATGTGGTCATAGAAATGATCTTTTTTCATTCAATATTTCATAAAAATTGGTTTCTTGATATTGGCATCATTTCATTAACCATTTTATTCCTCACTAACATGGTTCCATTTTTTTTCTATAAATTAATAAAAAATATAAAATATTGTGAGAAATAATAATCATACTAGGAAATCATCGAAATAATGTGAAATTACCTTCAATATATATCATCTTATGTTTAATATTGGGTTATTCATAATAGTTACCAAATTTCTTATATTGTATACTATATATAGACATATAAATTGAGACATCTCTATACATATCTTTCGAAATACATATAGGGTTATCACGAATGTTTTATTATCCCAATTTTGAAATTATGACTATTAATTTTATTTAATTCCTACAATAATTTCCTGTGATTTTCATGATTGGATATTAAATTATTTATAGGTAACATTTCATACATCATAAAAATATAATATCAAAGACCGTTTTTTATTGCCTTTGTAAAAATAAAATATAATCTTATAGTCTGGTAGAATATATTTAATATTTTCCATAAATATCATCCCTTTAATACTCCTACCTAAAACCTCTCCTTTTAACTTGTGGAGAGGAAACCTAATAAGTGGTTGAGCTCATATTCTCAGTAAGGGTAAAATAGGAATATATATAATCATTAGCATGAGGATAAGGGTTTTGGAATGAGATAATTATATTTGAATATAACTCTCTACAAATAAGATATCATAAACATTAAACAAGGAATCAATATTGAAAGTTCGTAGCACATTAATCATAATGAAATCAAAGAACATAATTGATGATATCATAACATAAGATATGGAATTGTGGCATACACATCTGAATATAAAATGATTTCTATAGTATTCAATGCGTCACTAACAAGGCTAGATTAATAGTATGAGGTCACTACCCATAGCATCTTGTTAGTCATGGTTCACTCTCATGACCATATTATTAGATAAGGGTCACTACCAATACCATATTAGTAAATAATTCACTTTACTAAAACTGACTTCACTCCCCGTTCTAGCCATGTATATCTAAAAACATGTAAATATTTACCCCATTCATCAAAGATAGATATAGGTCTTACAAATCAAATAATTAAACAAATATGCGATTCATAATAACATAATACATTCATCATATATGAACCCATGGCCTGAAATGGGTTTCACAATCATTATTCAATCATAAGATAACCCATTGTAAAGAAATGGGGTTCATAAATATTATTATATAATTATAAAAACCATTATAACAAGGAATTAAAATGGATGCATTGAATTATATAACCATTAAAACATAAGTAACATCACATAATGTTATCATAGATGGAACTTAATTTTGGGAGTCCACATTTAAAAAATTATACAGTAAAATATCATTTCCTCTTTGAAAAATATTACCTTTTTTAAAATGTCATAAAATTTTTAAAAAAGAAAATATTTTATATAAAAATAAACTTTGAAATTTTAATTGAATCTTCAATGAATTATTTTTTCATAATGGAAGAAATTTTTGATCATCCGATATTAGGTAAAAATCATTTCTTTTTGAACTTTTTTTGAAAATTCAGAAAGTACTTTGTTTAGAATGTGATAGGAAGATACATATCAAAACATGTAAAAATTACAATAATATGAAAAAATTGAGATTAAAATTTATAGAAGAATAGAAAGAAAATTGGAAAAAATTATAAAAACATGGGCATAGAAGTTAAATAGTCTCCAATTGAGCCTTATAATGATACAATAACATGTATTGAAGATATTGTAAGATAAATACTCATTACTTTAAAATTAGTTGAATCGTAATCCCCATGAAAGAATGAAAATTATGTGGATATGGAAATACCATAATCATCTAGATAAGAACAATAATATGAATTCATATGGTGTATATATACCACTTAGAAGAATGAAATATTTTATATGGAATGTGTCCCATATTAATAAAAGTGAGACATAAATCCATTACCTTATTCCTTAATTCTATTCATACTAAGGAAAATATACAAAATAATAAATATATGTTTATAATAAATATATAAATTAACCATATTCATATATATACAACCATATATAACTTACTTATTTAATAATATTACGTTCATATTAAAAATTCCATGTTTATGTTATGTTTTGGGTAAAAATTGCTTGGTTTCTCGAACATGTTTTGACTTTTTATAATTAAACCTTGTACTAATATTATGATTTCACTATCTCCATAATGATAATCATGATATAAATATAATATATATTCATTATATATCTATTTATATTTATCTAATTGATAAATAAATAATTAATGAAATACATCATTTATATAGATGGTAGGTCATACGTATGCATAGACGCTGTATCAATTTTATATCATATTCAGAGAGTAAAATTAAATTAAATATATGAATATATATATATATATATCAAATAATACTGGTCAAATATTAATTAATAATATATCATATAATTCACCAATGTCATCCATAATACATTCAATGTAAATTCTGAATGAGTCGCATTGTTTTGAGGAGGAAGTAATCCACACGTCCACAAAAAAAGTTACCATATTTACACAAAATAAAAATAATGAGGTCATCTTTTATATAGTAGTTATAGATGAAGAAATAAAAGATAAATATTATATATATCATATAAAAACAAATTTTACAACATATGATCCCTTCATGGAAGCTCTAGAAATTGGATGGAGTCATAGTCGTCTCTTTGATCCTCCTCCCCTGGTTATAGAAGGTGATGATTCCCATAATTTAGGGATAAGATTTAAAAATAATTTCAAGTGGATACCTTCCAAATTATATCCATTATATTCTTTCATTAATTATATAGACTCATTAGATTATTTTATAGACACCTTTACATGACTCCTTAAATGATGGTATTTTACCATGTTAGTAGTAATCATGAACTATCTTGTTTTCCGCCTAATGCTAAAGGTGTCTGGTTTGTAAGTTTTTTTGAAACCAATAGAAGTAATATCCATAACTATGGTTCCAAAAAATATCTTTATTAATAAAATTTCTCATTTAATGGTTATATTTATTAGTATAATATAAGTAGTCAAGAATACAACAATGAATAATGTCACCAATCGGGGTATCATTCCAAGTATAAAACGTCATAATCATCTATGAAAAAGAAACCAAATTTTCCTTTATTAATATAGGTTTAGCTATTTTTATCATTTGTAATTTTAATATTTAGAATATAATTATTTTATAGGAACATAACATTCATGGGTTTTTTTGTTATATGCACATTTTCTGATTACAATGAAATTCCAAATAATTTACTTGATACAAGATCGACAAATAATTATTATAATTTGAGAGATTCCCATTTGGTTAACCACTATGAATCCCTGAATAGATGATGGTTGGTATTTTATCCTTAGGGTTCATGATACATGATGCTGGATTCCCATAATGAGTCATTAATGTTATTATTTCATTAATTCAAACTCATTTCATCATCATTGTTTTCTAATTGAGGGTTGATGTTGGGGGGTTCAGGTATGGATGAAAAATTATTCATTCAGGATTACCATTACCATATTACATATAAACTACAAAAAAATACCACATCCATGACACAATACAAACATGATTTATAATAGAAGGCATCCTCTGGGTTTTCAAACCCAGTGGAACATAGGAACATACACTAGTCAAGAGTATGTGAGGATAGGATTCTGAAACCCCTTTTGGGGGAATTATTTCCTATTACGGGACTCTTATATAGATCAAAAAAATGTTAATTAATATATTCCAAATATTTATACGATATTGGTTGCCCTAAAAAAATGATTGAGTGGTGAATAATTCTACCTATAAAGGAGGGTTATATTAATAAGACATCTATATACAACATAGGATCTTTAACTATTTCCAATTATTGATTTTAAATACGTAGAATCAGATATTATGAAGCCATATAGACAAGAAAAGTCAATATAACATCAATCTAAGAAGTCCATTTCTATTTCACTGATCATATTGAACTTTTATGAGGTTTCCAACATATCCAGTTTATAATGAAAATAAAAAACCACATAGTTAATTTATGTCTGATCAATATAGTTTAATAGATTGAGGAAACAAAATATATGTGGGAACATAGGAACCATGAATAGATCTTTATATATTAGAGGGAACCACATGTATTCTAATAATTATATGAATCATATTCATCATAGTTCAATATTCCCTAAACCTATTGATTAGAGGTGAAAGATAGTTAATTCCCATGATTTCTATTCACCTATGGTTTACCAATATGAAAATTCTTTCAGGACATTCACCAATGTGGATTCCATTTTTTAGTGGTAATAAAATAAGTACATCAAATGGGTCTTACACATTATGGTTTCCCTGTATTGGGGAAATTTATGCTAAAAGTGGTATGATCATTGAAAATATATAAGCCTATGTGAGGAAGGATTTTTGTAGAAATTAGGCATATTATGTAACTAAAATCGCTATATATGATTACATGACTTATACATTGGGAATCCCTTATAGTGTTTTTTATGTGGATATCGAGTCTTAGGATGTCTAACATTTTATCCCACTTTTATTATGAATCAAAGTCTTCATATAATAGTTCATCCCTAACCTACTGTTGGGTTCGAGATAATTGAGGGCATGAAAAATAAATAGAAATAAATTTTTTTCTGGTTGGTAATCCATTTTCACATCCATTTATAGATGAGTAAGTATACTAGATTTATGGTATTTTTTTCCCACGAGTTATGAATATTTGTTAAATGAATGTACATATAGCATGGGGGATTTCCAATACATCTTGGGCCCTAATAAGTCATCTGACATATCCTGTTTTGTCCTGAACCACAGCCCCCATAGTTTTCGCTTAATCTAAATCAACTAGTGGATGAAGAATAACGATAAAACAATAAGAGAGGATTATTTCCCTTTGGATGAAATGTTTGTCATAGGGAATAACTAACATTGAGGTGGACTCCCATTGGTTCTTGGTCCTTCAATAGATATCTTTCATATCATTCTTGGAATGAAACCATATCCATTGTAGTTTTATTAGTGTATATATGAATGTGTCTCCATGAAAAGACTACCATGTCCCATGGTACCTACTTGACATACCTATAATTTGCCATGGTACATTCCTAACCAGTCCTTAGTTTCTATCTCATACGTCATGACTGTCTGACTAATATGACTTTTTTGTATGTATGATAGGTCATAAGTTTCAATATGACATGTCTTGAATGTATTTATGACATTTCATCAGTGTATGTCGGACAATTAGGTTTCCCAGGGTGATTTTCAGGATTTATACAGACAAGTTAGATTTATTTTTTATGATTGGGATATCATGTCTAGAGGACTATCGAAGGAATCAGCTGGCACACCTAAGGGTCTTTGTGTGATGAAAACAGACACATCCAAGGGTGTCACATAATAAAGGATGACATGTAGGAAGGTTGTCACATGATCTGAATAAAAACCTTGGAGGACATCACATGACTTGTGGGATATGTCTTGAGGAATTTTAACGACTTGGTTTTCATGTCCAAATAACTTCACAAGACATAGGTGACATGATTGTAGGATCTAATTTGGGTTGGATGACATGTCTAGACGAATTTTCATGTATTGTAAAACATGTTCGGGGTTATTGATTCATCTAGATAGGTCATGAAATGAACATTATTCGTTTTCCTAAAAATATATGTATCTGACTTAATGTGAATCATATGTATTTACACCCTTTATTTGATATATTCTGAAAGGTATTTGAGGTATTTGTTTGTTGAGTTTTTTTCATGACTATGTCACTATACAGATATTTCATCACATAATCTGGTCAAGGCGCATGAATTCCTCCCTATGATAAATAATATGATCATGAAAATTATATGTACATGTTTTGTGATCTGTTAGGTCATCCCATGTGTTTTACTAGGGGAATACCCCTTCCATAGCATGGTTCTCCCCTCTATGAATTTTCATATCGCATTTTCACTACTGTTGGAGTTCCCTATGTCATTATGTAAATCTCTAGTTAGTTGAGGTGGATGATTTTATAGGTCTCATTTCTCTAATTATACGCCTCCTTCTCCATAGTGTATATCAATGATATGTGCCTTATTCTGTGGAGGGATTATCACATCATGTGCTCTGCATAATCCAATCGCGTGTCAGTTATTGAGTCATCTCTTAGTCTCATGGAAAACAATGAATGAATGTTCACACCATGATTTCTATATTTATTGTACATTAGGAATGTAATGAGGATTTTTATGATCATGTTGACATGTTGTAGAGGTTTTACAAGACTATACTGACATTTCTAGGAGTCTTCATGATTCTATGACACCAGTTTATGAGGTTTTCAAATGATCATGGGGACTTATTTGGAGCCAATCTTGAGGCTATTCATTTTTGTTAGAGGGTATTTACATGATTAAAGGTGACAACATGAGGTACATAACCCCATCACAAGAATAATAATATAAATTTGACCACATGAATCCTCCACCTTATTCATCATTAATTTTTTTTTTTAAATTTCACTCATCCTATTCCCAATGGATTTCTTTTTGGGAATCACATGATCAATAATTGATCTCCGACATTGTGGAATAATTTTTATATATAGTCACTCTTCATTTTTGTTACACATCACATGATCAAATTGACATCTAAATGGTCCATTGTAAATCCGGGATGAAATGTATAAGAGTCATCATGATATCAAGATGACTACTCAAGAGGTTCTCTAATGATCATGGGGGACTTTTCTATATACTTTCATAAGATATAGCTATATAATTATCAGACCATATTGAGATCATTCGAGATTTTGAGATGGTATTGAAATAATAAATGGTGATCACATGAGTCACCTAATAAATTCACCTGGAAAATAGTTTAACTTGGACCACATGAAGCCTCTTCCTTTTTCAGCATTATTTCCTTATTCACTAGATTGTGAAAGTTTTCCCATTTATTGCCTATCATGTAATCAACCGATCAGAATATAATCTCATGAGTGTGTCATATCATTGTAATTTATAGAAACTCTACCTTTAATTGATGTTTCACATGATAAAATTTAAAATTCGAGGAGTCTCTACAATACTGAGGTGACTATGTAAAATAACTCCTTCACGAGATCAAGAGGATTTTGAATGATTAAGTGGGATTTTATGGGGTACATTTGGAGATCATGTTGTGTTGTAATATGGAATTCATGTGATCAGATATAGTACCATGAATCAAATAACTCCTACAAATTTAAATTACGGTAATACTGACAACATTAATCTTGCACCTTTTTCGACATTATTTCATTATTTTACATGGTGGCCCATTTGATTAATATGCTTTTATCACATGATATGCCACACGATCAGAGCATATTTGGATTCTTTAAAAATAATATTATTGATAGTTATTGGTAAATATTATTTTCAAGAATAGACCATATGATGAATTTGTTCCTTTCACATGACCTTTACAAGGTAATGATATCACTTGTCTTTCTAAAGGGTCACGCGATATGTGTGATCCAGAAACATTATCTACATGTAGACACGCTTCTCATTCCTATTAAGTATGGATTAAATAAAACCTATTAATTGGGTATGTCATTAATTCTATAATTTTCAACTCTTATTTAATGGTCATCAATATATATCAAGTGGTGAAATGTTTTAATGAAAAAAACAATTGAAATCATTTCATGAGGAAGCATTCTACCATACAAACGAATAGAGATTTAGTAACCCATATGATGAATGATTATAATAATTTTTTTTATTTAATTAAATAATAGTGTCTCGATATAAGAAATTCACTATGGTTTCTTTATATGTTTGTTTTAATGTGAATTGAATTAGGTTGAAGAATTAATCAAATTAAATTCTGTGTTTGGAATGGTTCATCTTCATTGGAAAATACCATTTGTTTCACATCAAAAATAATTTAGGTTGACTTATCGAAAATACTAAGGCATCTTAGATTATAAGATGGAAGTGATGTAGTGATCAGTTAAGGTATTGGCTGAACAAAATTTTTTTGGTTGTGTGAATATCAATGGATTTGGGCAGAATTTCATATATGATGTGAGTGAATCAATTATAATTTTTGAGAAAAATGGTGTGCCCATATTTTTCACATTTAAAATTTCTCAAAAATGGTTCATTCGAATGACTAGAAAATATATGGTTGATATATGTATATAAAATAGTTTTGCGAGAAGTTTGGGTTGATCTTTAGCTCCTATATTTTTAGATTAACCTCATCTAAAACCACTTATGAAATGCCACAAAATTATGAATGAACAAAATGGTATTAAATAGTGTTTGTGGCATGAATCATTTCATTTATCATGTTTTACAAAATAAAATTTTTATCTTGTGTTACATTGTACAGCGAGTTTCATCGAATGTTTGTGTGAATCTTATGGTAGATTTTTACTAAATAATGATGTATTTTTATTAATAATATTTAATATGAAAATTATTTAATATACATTGGAATGTATGGTTCAAATAGGATTAAATAAAATATGAAAATATATAATTTACACATATTTATTAATTATTTTTTTATTATTAATAACATATTAATCATTTGTAATAAAAAAAATAAGAATAGTAGTTTATTTTAAAAGATAGTTTAACCATGCATGGCGTAAATAATTCAAATTATTTACTAAAATTAAAAAATTTATAGGAAAAAATAAACACAATTTTTGAAATGAGATAACAAAAAATTACAAATTTTGATATATATATATATATATATTGTCCCCATAAGATTAAATTTTTATGGATACTGACAAATAATGATTTTTAAATGAAAAAATAATTTTTTTTTATAATTTATATAGATAGTTTGTAATTTTAATTGGGTTTTATGTAAATGTGATCAATTTTATACCAATTAATAAAATATAAGTCATTATAATAAATTTTATATTTAATTTTAATATATTAACATTTTAATATTTTGAGCATTATAATTTTCAAAACCTACATTCATGTTGCGTCTATGATATTATTTATACATTAAATTATTTCAAATAAGTGCATTAAATTTGGTAAAATATGTTACATTTGTGGAATAAAAATAACTATAATTTATTATAAGGCCAGTTAGTTTTTTACCATAATGATTACACAAAAAAATTATAATTAATTAGAGTGATTAAGGTAATAATGAGTTTACATAATGGTTAAACCTAGAATGTATGTTCTAAAAATGACCCCACACTATTACAAAGTCGATTATATTTCCATATTTAGACCCTATCATTTAATTTCTCTATAATGGAAAATTATTAGTTTTTTTATACAAGAAATAAAATGTGTGTGGAATTCACTCTTTCAAAAAAATAAAATGTGCCACTCACCCAACTTATAAAAGTTCACACACTCTTCTCTCCAAATTACAAAATAAACCCAATTTTATTAAAAAAAATTAACTAGATCACTCCCCAAATTACATATCATTAGATTAAAAGAATTACATTTTTAATATATGCAATGTTTTAATGCTTTCAACCAAACCTAATGTGGGTACCGGAACAAGAGGTGATGCTCTTCAATGAGAATCTTCGATTTTACTTATTTCTCCACATAATTTTGTTTTTATAATCCTGTGATGATATAATAAAATAATTGTCTTCAATATATTTATATGTTATTATATTAATGGTATTACCAGAAACCACACACATTCTCATTTATGATGTTGTGAGATCTTTGTTTCTGTGTACTGCAGACTACTGACTCACAATCCGATGTCATTTGTTTTTCATGTTAAACGTCTCTAGGTTATGTATTATGATGGATAAAAAGTATATATATAATAATTATCAAATTATTAAAAAAATTATCCATTATTTAATAGAAATTTCATTATCATCTATTATGTATGATACCAGATGACGTTACTTGTGAGTACAACAGAATACTGCCTCAGGAAATGATGTGATTTGTCTGTCACCAACACATTACATGGAAGGTGATTAATATAGTTTCTGTGATTATATTTCATATACATAAAATTATTAATATTTTAATTGAATAATTATCATTATTTAATATAATATATATATATATATATATAATTTTTATTCTTTCCTTTTCACTCATGTATTGATGATAACTTCATTATTGTATATATGGACTACCACATTCATGATTTGATGTGGAACTCTATTCATCAATATACCACATGGATAAAACATTTTAATATAAAATATTTTATAGATTATATCTTGAACATTATATAAATTTAATATATTACATCCCATCTTTCCATAAATATTAGAGAAAATCGGAAACATTACCTATGCGTACGTACGACCTATTGTCTCCATGATTGTATCATAGTTAATTTTTTATAACCATCATTTAGTTTTGGTGTCAAAAGATATATATCTTTTAAAAAAATATCTAATTAATTTCATTATTATTATTTGGGATATGATATAACTATATAATGTTTTAATGAACTTGTTCATTCGTGATGAATCATGCTAGCATAAATAAGGCAATTAACAACTGAAATAGTGTAAATAATCAATGATCAATAATGAACAGTTGTTAAGATGTAATAAAAGGATCATATATGATAATATAAATTTTAATATTGTTTTTAATAATTTATATTAAAAATTCAAACCATTATGCCATAGAATAATTCACATTTAACCAAAAAGAAGCTAAATGTAATGGATTTCATCTCAATTTCATTTTGTTGAGGCATTTTGTAATAGTATGAAAATAATTTTTTATATGGGGCCTATACATTCCGGTTAAAATGAAATTACATTAATAATTCATTATTCATGGTGTTTTACATTTTAATTTTAATTATTTTATCGTTTTAAATTTCAATTAATGGTTACAAAGTGGTAATTAATTTTATAACTAATATATTTTTCAGTGGGTTATATTACTCCTTCATTGTCTTTGATATTTTATGATTATGTTAATAAATAATTTTATATGTTTCAATGGTTATATTATAAGTATATTTTTATCAAAATATCTTCTGAAATATTCATTTCAAATGTTATTTTTAAATACATGTTTTTCCAGAATAAAAATAATATTTTCCAAAATAAATTTTTTAGAAGCATATTTATAGTATTTATATTCATAAATGTAGAAAATAATATATTCTTAATCCAATTTATATATATTATATTAATACCATCCTTAATCTTCTATTGCATGGTTTATGACCTATTATTTATGGAATATATTTATATTCATTTCGATGATTCATTTTTATAGTCCATATCATTCCTTTGAAATTCTTACTTTAATATGATCATTATATGTTAAATTTATCATAAATATAATTACTATATATAATGAATATATTTATTTATAAAATATAAAAAAAAATTATATATGGAGTAGTACATTGGAATTTATTAATTATCAATGGACATATTGATAAATCTTAAAACATTACTCAATAAAAATACATTATGTTTAGCCATATTGTTTACAAATTAAATTGATTATTTGATATATAAGGAGTTATACGTACTTGTACATCATGTTTTTGTTACAGGTTAATGAAAATACCTCGATGTATTGGTAATTTCATGAGATGAAATTAGTTAGACACAAACCCTATATGTTTGTGACCACTATGTTTTGAAATATCTAGTGAATGATTTGGACTTTAGTATGCTTAACCATCATGTAAAAGGTATTTTTGTTAGAGATATCATGTTCATGGGAGATAAAAAAATCCAATATTTAAACAATTACATAGTTTTGTAATCATTTATTTCTGTTTAGGATAATTTCACAATGAAATTTTTTCTAGAAGCATTTCATTGTTATTTATTAAAAATATTGAATTTTTTTTCATCCCTTGTTGATTATTATTTAGTTTTTCATTTATTCAATTTATTTAAATGATTTTTTGTATTTATTGTTATAATTTTATTATTATTATTGATACATGGATTTATTTCTTATTCTAGCCCCTTACTAGGCCTTTTAAATTATCATTACATTGTTTACATAACCATGGAAACTGTGATGTTTATTATGATTGATATGTAGATATATTCAATATTAAATATTTTTATTCTTAAAATAAAAAAAATATTTTGTAATTTTTTTATGGTAATGTATTGTAAGACTCAAGTATATATCTTGATTACCAATGACACTAAACTATTCGGTCCTTTGGGTATTGTTTACGTGTATCTTATGAAAATGTAATGGAAGTAAGAACTAGATTAGTGCTACTAGGGTATGGGTCACTAATGTCAGTATTATAGTACATTTTTTTAAAAAATTGGTACTAGATTTTATCGAACATAGATTTATAGCATAAACACGTGATATAATTTCACGATAAGTAATGAATAACAACCTAATGATTCGGTAACCCAGATATTATGTAGTTTTCCATTGAAATACATATATGACTAGATACTACAAGTTGATTTGTGTAGCACCCCAAAGACTTATTGTATGTCTCCTAGAAAATGTTACATCCTTGATAGTTTATGCTTCATGCAACAACAATTATAAAACCATAATATTCAATTAAATAGGAGCATTAGAATATTAATGTGACCATTAGGAATAGCAATAATTCCAATAGAATTGTTAGCACTCCTAATAAAGTATAAATAAAATTTAGTTATTTTATAAATAAAATTGCATTATATTTAAGTAATTTAATAAGTAAATAATGGTTTTAAAATGATTGATTAAGTGTTTTTATTATTGTATGCTAAAAATATTTTATTACAATTTTATAATTATTATAATTATATAATATAAATTATATTTTAATAAAATAGACACATAAATGAATATTTTTTCATCTTGTGATTTAAGATAATTTATTGACATGTAAATTAATTTTTCAAAGTGTCATAAATACTGTTAAAATTTTAACATCAGTATTCTTTAGAGTAAATGATGATTTTATATAAAAATTATATTTATAAGATTTAAGAAATTATTTCTATAATATTGAGTTCTTTTTTTAATTATATATGAAAAAAATGGTTAAGGTAATTTTTTTTGATTTTTCATAATATTTGAAATATTGGTTAACAATGAAATAAATTAATTTACCATTTATATTAAATACATGAGTTATTATGTCATATATGATTTATAGATGATTCAAGATAATAATAAATAACTATAATAAATTATTTTAATTTATTTATTGATAATTCTTAAACTATTGATAATCTTGATCCAAAATAATAAAAAAGAATAAAATATTCAAAAACACTCTTCTCACCTAACTATAAATACCACCCATCACCACCTCTTATCCTCACACTTCAAAATCCTTGAATATTTCTTATATTTTCCCTATTTCCTCAATTAAAATGTTCTCCAAAATTATTTTCTTTCATTTATCACCTAATGGATTTATATAATATCTTTAATGAATATCTCATGTAGAAGAATTCAAGAGGAAAATCATTTCCGCCTCTTTCAATTTCATTTTATTTTATTTTTATTGTTATATCCTTTATTCTTATATCAAAACATACATGACAAATCTATAATATTATATATATAATTTAATATTATTATTTTAATGTAATATCGATCATAAAACACATTCTCCTCTACTAGTTTATTCTAAAAATGAAAACATCATCGGTGATGTGTCGATTTAAAACCATCATGGATAATAAAACATAATTTTCCATTACCACCTGAAAGGATGGTTATAAAAAAATAATTGTGGTTAAAAAATATTTTATTACACATATTATATGTAATTTATTATTCTAGAACTATTATATATTAATTATATTAATTAATTATACAACACTAGTTCGTGACGATCATAAATCTACCAAAATGATCTAAATTACTACCATTAAAGTTCAATGTAAGGAATCAAGGTTATATCTGGGAGAAAATAATATATAATACCATTAAATATTATATACGTTAATTAATATTAAATAAAGTTAATTTCAGAGATTATTTTCACATTACATGATCTTCTATATAAGTATAAAAGTAAATAGATTATGAAAACACATGAAACAAATCCTCACAAACGATGAAATAAAATGTCATAACTTATCAAAAAGGCTGTAAATAAATACAATAAAATATAATAAATAAAATACATATTTAATATGTTATTTCTTAAATAATTAATTAATATAATTTAATTGTCTTTGAAATTATGTTAATGTGCACAACACTTTCATATATAATGTATGGGTTTCTTCATGAACCTCCATTCTTATTCAGGTTAGGATTTCTCCAATTTTACCCCAACATAATTCTCAGTTTTTATGTACATATTATAAATTATTTTAATATTTTTCAAGATTCTATAACCAGATAATTTAATCTATATTTTATGGGGAAATACATATTTTATATGTTTTCCTTTTCAATTCCTCTAAATAAAAAAACCCCGATTAAAGAGATCTTCTCGATTTCTAACCCATTTTCCAGTATCATCAATAATTTTTTATAAGACACCATTATTTTTATAAAATAAATAATTTTTTAAAGAAGTAATATTTTTATATTTTTTATATTTAAAAAAAACAATTATGAAAAATATATGTTATTTTTCAAAAAGAAATATCATCTGTAATGTTAAATTGTTATTTCCCTCAAGATTTTCTGAGTGTTTTTATTTGAGTGTTTTTATCTACATCATAACCTATATATAAAATTATAATTAATTGAGATTTCTATGTTATTATTATCATCTCAAATATTTCATAAAATGGTTTATGATCAGTTTTATTATGGATGTGCTACTTTTATAGAATTCACTATATTACTCAGAATGGTTAGTAATTATGTTTGTTGATTGGGGACAGTTATTTAATTTTCATATATATATTGTTTATTTAAAACCTCATTCATGATAAGAATTAATTGTACTTAGTATGTGATTTGTGGGACCCGCTATATCATATCGATGCATCTATAGGTTTCATGAGGAAAAGCATAAATATATTTAGATGAATATTTAACCATTTATTTTAATATATCATTCTATGGTATTGATGGTATGGTTATGTTGTTTAGAATTATTCATTCTAAAATTATGATATTAGTAATTGATAATCCATGGGATTTTTCATAGGATATATGTTGTTAAGATTCATTATCCGGTGATTATTTATATAGAATTGTTTATTCATCTTTTATTTGTCCCCCATTATGCTCAAAATTGTGTTCTAATGACATTTGTTTTTAGTCATTCACCATTCCTTATTATTTATATCATCTTCCTCTATAGTGCATAGCCTTATATAGAATATAGTATCACCCCTTTCTTATGTCTTAATTTTTTCCTAGGATATTATGATCTATATTATGAATGACATGAAAGGATAATTCTAGGAGTTGTGGATGTTTCCAATAGAGTTTATATACTGTATTTCATTTCAAGTTTTATTGTAAAACTAATTAGTTATTCGTTCCATTGGGATAATAGTTACTTGTCAATTATACCAATGAAATAAATAATTGAACAAGATTCATAAAACTGGGGAAGGGCCTTTACAACAATGTTCTAGAATAGAGGTGGCTAGGGGTAAAAAAATTATAACAGGCATACTGGGATTTACTGTATAAATACCTCATACCTAAAAAATTTCCTTAATATAAATCTGGTTTGATACTCTGGGGGTATATGTTTAGTAAAATTAACATTTCATATAAATTCCATTATGACGGATTTTGAGAGAATTATATCTATAAAGAATCCATTTTTATGATTTTAAGACTATCTATGCATGAATTTCTCAATTTATATTAAGTGTTCTATCATATTTAGAATAATAAACTATTAATCCTTTAGTGATATATACTTTTATATTCTATTTTTAGAAAATTTTCCTAGTATAAGGAATGTGAACCACATCATTTCTTGTAATCCAAAGAGTAATAATGTTAAAAGTTTTGATAGTTTTATGATAATATTTCTAAGGGAACGAGTAGGAAAAACATTCTAATCACATGAGAACATTATATTCTATTCTAGTAGGAAAGAGAAACAATTTTATAAGTATTAATTATTTTTAAGGAATCACGATAACAAGTTTAAATCAAAGAAAAAACATGGACTAATAGATATTGAATGATTTTTCCAAATATAATAATTGTCGAAAGGAGCACGCTGGTACATTCCTAAAAGAAATGATAGTTATCTTCAAGTGTAGAAGTTGTATGCCTAATTATTTTAAATTCAAGTGTAAGAAATAATTTTCCAATGTAAGATTCTTCATACGTAAGGATATAGGGAACTACACAATTAATTTTTCTATGATTCGGTGGAATATACCCCAAAATAAGCTAATAGACCGTGGTAATGATTATTATACAACCACAAGTAAAGAATAATGATTAATTTTCATGTGATTTTATTGAATAATTATATAATTTTATTATTCTATATATTATTTATTTATTATAAGAATCATGAAATATATAATCATTATACTAAATTATTAATGCATTAATGATTTAAGAGAACATGTTGAATGGTACTGATGACCGAGAATAATGATTTGGTGAAAAGATATACTTTTTAGAAAACATATGATTTTGGAAAATGCATCCATAAATATGTTCTTAATGATGAGATTATTATGGTTTCATAAATATATGAATGATATTGATAAATTAGGCTGGATTGTATTAAACACATTAGAATTTATTAATTATTTTATGACAAAGTTGTTTGTGGTCGATGAAGATTAAAGAATTTTTTGATACAGGGAATATACACAATAATCTATTTATTACTTAATAAAAATTAATGAATTCATGTTCTAAATATTGATGTATGGTCATTTATGTTATTTCCAGGATTCATGTTAATAAATGATGAAGGTATTTAGATGTTTAGTATGTGTCAATGAAGAGAAAAATCTTGTTTTTTTGGATCAATGGTATGTTCATTTTTTAAAATTCATTTATCGTTTTTTAATGTTTTTGATCATGAAATTTTGAAGAGGTTCATTAATATAAAAATTTAACAATTATTTTTGTTATTATTTTGATATAGATTTACATATTATAGTACTAATTCACAAAATAAATATTTATTCATGTTGGATACCTTGTTCTATACAAATTGGATTTTAAAAATAGTTTGAGACTGATGGAAATAATTTTCAATTTTTTATGGAATAACATGATCCAATAAATGTGAATATTATTTCCTCATGTAAAATATTAAATTTTGGAAAGTCCATTTTATTTATTAAGGGTTGAATTGAAAATTTTTCATTGCATTACCAAAGGATGAAATTGTAGTTATGAAATACTAATGTATCGAGTAATTTTACATCTTTATATAGAATGAAATAATCCCTCATATAGAGGAGTAAAGATCTTGAATCAATTTTAATTCCTATTATCATCGTTTTTATGATATAAAATAAAATTTTCATACCTATATTTTATGGATTTTTTGTAATTAACATTATACTATAAAAATTTCTTATATCTCTCTTTTAGTATTTAGGTGTTAGTTTTCTCTTCAAATACTGTGTTTTGATTTCACACATATGTTCTCTTGTCTAGAAACAATGTTATGTGATTTTAGATGATGAAATTTTTACATAAATTTAATTCTAATTTAGATGAAGTTATATAAATTATTTTTAAAATGTGGATTTCATCAAACTAATTTTTAAATATCAAACACTTAGTTTCCAATACCATGATCAAATTGCAAGAATGGAATTTCTTTATGGTGGGAGAATTCCACACCATTATATTTTTAAATTATAACATTATATTTATTAATCTATATGGAATGAGATTTTGTGTTTATGATTCATTTCATGCAACAATATTTTTTTCTTTTCTATATACAAAACATTGAGTATCATCAGAATATTGTGTTAAATGTAAGGCTGAGTTTTACTGAACACCAATGTATTATTAATATTTATATTTAGCGTGATGATTATTTCTTAATCATTGGAATATATGGTTATAATATGAAAAAATAAAAAATAAAAATATTTAGTTTACAATTATTAATTAATTATCAATTGATTATTAATAGCAAAAGAATTATTTATAATTAAAATAAATGTTTTTTGAAAATGTGCACTTTTTATAAAAAATGGTTTGACCTTGCATGGAGAAAAAATATAACAATAATTTTTCCAAATATTATAAAAATATATATGAGAAAATATTCGTTATGTTTATATAGGAAAACCTAATTATCATTTTGTGAATTTATGGTATTTATTTGAATATAATATGTTTTGGATAAATACAGAAAATTGATATATTTTAATTTTAAAATTACTTTTCATATAAATATTTTCTATGGATAAATTAAATATTATTATGTTTTTAAAATATGATTCCATAAATTTTATATCAAATAATAATATTTTTTTTCATTTTCAAAATTTTAATATTGAAACTTGATATAAAAATAATGTAATCTTTTAAGGTTTAAAAATGACACAAATCAGGTCCAAAACCCATTATATTTCTATATGAAATATTTATACTTTTTATTAAACATACATAAAATAATTGGTTTATTTTTACTTGAAAAAAACATGAATGGAATTCACTCTTTCAAAAAATTAAAAGTGGTCCACTCACCCCACTCATAAAAGTTCATCCCCTATCCTCTCCACATAAGACATTCAAAACAAATTGGGATGAACAATATGATCCTAAATATCTCCCCAAATTTCCTATACTCAACACTTAAGCCTTATTTTTTATAATTCCAGCCTTTTCTGTATTTTGTGTAATGCTAAGGAAGATACCCAAAGAAGAGGTAATGTTCTTCAACATGCATATTTATTTTACTTCATTCTCTATCTCCTTAATTTTTTTTATAAAATTATTTTATAATCACATAATTATTTTAAATATTATAGTATATTTTTAATTTAATATTATGATCTATAACCTCACACACATCCATCAAATTGGTTATGAAATCATCGTTCGTGAGTACGGAGGACTTCCGCCACGTGAATTGATGTCGTGCATTTTTTCACATCAGCCTCTCATGGTTGCGTATGATGATGGATATATTGTACATATATGATATATATAACCTTATTATACCTATTCATTCACTATATTGTGTATAAATTATTATATTACATTCCATATGATACAAGATAATGTCGTGAGTGTGAACAGTGGTGTACATCATTATGCAATGATGTGATTTATCTTTCACTAACCCATGACATGGAAAGTGAGAAAGATAATATTAGTGATTATATGAGATATAATTGAAATAGTTTATATATTAATGATATATTTATACTTATGTGTAATTAAATATATCATATTTTTTTCTATCTTCTTCACTCATGTAATGATGATAAAACAATACATGTGTGTTTGGATTACTGCCTTCACCAGGTAACGTGACACTCTATTCATCATTGCACACCATGGATAACATATATATGCATAAAATATGTTATATATGGTTTCATTATATTTATTTAACGTTAATATATTAATTACCTCCTTTCCATATAGATCGGAGAAAATGTAATTGGTACTCGTGGCTTCGTACGACCTATTGTCTACATGATCATAATGTACTACGTTTTTAATTACTATGATTCAAGATAGATTATTAAAGAAAAATTTATATATAATACGATAATTATGTCATTATTATTATTCTATATATGGTTTAACAGTATAATATTCATGTCAATTAAATCTCCCTTGATGAAACATGCAATAGAAGACATAGAAATTCACGCCCGAAAAAATGAAAATAATGAAATATCATTAAAGAACGGGTCATATGATGTTATAAAGAGATCATATATGATATTATAAAGAGGAATATGGATTTTTATAATTTAATTTCTAGACTAAAACCATTATATAGGATGTAAATTAACCATTTAACAAAATGAATCATATTATACTTGATTTCATCTCAATTTCATTTCATTTTGGTATATTATATTATTATATACCAAATTTATTTTATTTTGTGTATATATTATATCATTGAAATATACTCTCATGAATAAATAATTATTACTATTTTTTTATGTTGTAATATTATTTATTTTATGTATATGGATTTTAATTACAAGTTACCAAATATTATATAGTTTTAGTTCTCAACTTATATTTATTTGATTATAATACTCCTTAATTTTCGTTGATATTATATGATCATATGTGTAATATATTTTGAATATATATTTATTTTATTTAAAATTTTATTATATGGTTTTTTAATTTATACCAATAGGATATTTATTTAACATTTATAAATTCAACATTATGATCACTTAAAGGGATTATATCACAGACTCATTATAATCGTGATTCATTATTCTTGAATTTAAATTGAATAAAATTGTCATATAATTTTATAAAAACCCATTTAAATAAATTAAAATACACATATTGATTAACCATTTTATGTAATATAACAATTATCACACTTTATTACATAAAATGATTTAGAAATTATTTTAATGAAAATATCACTTCATTTTTCAATCTAGTCAGATATTTTTATTTTTCAAGAACAATTATTCTCTAAAAAAACATTCAAATTTTTATTATTTTTAAAAATTATATTTTAAATTAATATTCATCCATTTAAAATCCTTAAAATATAGATTTAAGGGAATTTCTTTACATTTTTAATATGTATCATGTTTGAATTACAATGAAAAGGTGAAAGAAAACATTGTTTCGACTTATACAAAATTAACAGAATCTCAAGAAATCATGACCTATAAAATGGTTATGGAATTTTTTTATGAGATTAAAATGTTATTTTAAGAGATTTTTATTTTCAAAATGTGCTATCGTTTTATATTTTTTAAAATTTATTTTCAAATAACATTATTTTTAAAATGTTATTTTAAAATGAAGAGGATAATTTCCTCATAAATATTTATGAAGATATTACTATAGTATTTATATTCATCAATGAAAATAACCCTTTATTAATACCCAACTATGTATATATTATATTAATACCATTTTTAATATTCCTATGGATGGTTTATGATCATATTGACTATGAAAATTATAAATATTCACATACTGGATTCATTTTAGTAGTTAATACCATTACCTTGAATATATCACTTTAATAAAATAATTTTTCAATAAATTTACAAAAAAAAAGAATATTATTTGTCGTGGATATTTTTATTTCTCATGTTTTATATCATTTAAACATGTGGTGTCCCGATTTGAATGATATTTGATATATCAGGAAATATTGATGAATTTATATCCTTTAGTCAATCTAGATACTATAGTGTAAGGAAGTAATTTATGAATTAAATATAGTATTTGATAAACAAGGAATACTTTTTCCTAGTACCATATAGGATGGGGACCGATTACAGTAGTCCCCTTGACGCATTGGTAGTCTCATGATATAATATTTGATTGACACAAACCCTATTCATTTTGACAAGTACGATTTAAAATAAATTTCAAAAGGCCTTGAAAATACTATGTTGAACTATCATCCAAAAATTATTGATGGTAATGGTATCATGTACCTTGGAAACATTTCATCCAATAGTTAACCATTTCCATCATTCAATATTTATTTATTACTATCTATGGTATTTTCACTATGAAATTATGTATGGATTCATTCCATTTGCAGTGATTTCTTAAATATAATGTTTTTAGTTAGTTTGTTTCTATATTGATTAGTAATAACCTATAAATGATCTAATTTTTTACAATAAAATATGTGTTCAATAATTTATCATTCCATATTGAGTATACTTGTTGACTCTTGATTATTTCATGTATACATAAAACACACTAGTAATTTGATATCACACTTGTTTTATACCATTTATAAGGTTCTTATTTATTATACTATGACTGATATGAAGGGATGTGGTATGTGAAATAATTTTTTTCTCCAAAGAGAAAAAAACTAGTTATAATTATTTTATTCATAATTAATTTATGA
The DNA here is from genome assembly GCA_963277665.1 of Viscum album. Taxonomy (NCBI): domain Eukaryota; kingdom Viridiplantae; phylum Streptophyta; class Magnoliopsida; order Santalales; family Viscaceae; genus Viscum; species Viscum album. The sequence goes on from OY728147.1 coordinate 1,094,769,698, forward strand.
TTATCTAATATATCATGTTGGACATGAATAATAAACGATTCATTCTTTTATTATGTGATTATTGTATCTTATTCAAATGGAATGGTAAAAACCATTGACTCGGGGCTACTATGGTCTAGGTTGCTATAATTCCTACTTAACTATAATTATTAAACGTAACTTATTTTTAATATTAAAAATTGTAAAAATTCACATGACCTTATTAGAAAAAATAAGTTTTCCAGATTCCATATATAGAATCCATTTTTTTGATATTACATTATCATAAATTGAAAATTTAAATATAAAAATAATCCTTCATATGCAATTAAAAATATATATTCCAATGATAAAAAGATAAAATGTTAGAAAATTTTTTATATCAAAATTCAATATGTAATTAATTCCAATGACTTAAATTATATTAATATATATATATATATATACATATTTGAACTAATTTTACAGTTAAACATGTCATAAATATAATGTATTTTATTAATTATTTATATGAAATAAAAATTCATAAAAAAATCCATTATTTTTCACTGTTAATCAAACCATTAATCACTATATAAAATAATCAATAATTCAACATAGGATAATTTTGAAATTATTTTTAAATTAATATATTTAATTTTTACAATTAAATATTCTAAATTTAGAAAGAAATTGAAAATAATTTTTTTAAAGGAGAAAAAATATATTTTTGGAAAAATAGAATTTTTATTAATAAAATATGATTTATATTTTTCTCATTTTTAGATAATACATAATATAAATGTTAAACATTTGAATGAATATATAATATATAAATAAAATTAAAATCATTCACCAAAGGTGATTTATCTAACTTAATTAGATAAAACATGTTTCTGAGCATAATAATAGTTTTTCACTAAAGGATTCACCTTATTTTCATTTCTAGTTAATTGGTCACTATGGAATCCATTATTTAAACATTTTAAACCATATATTTTCATTATTTAGATAATCCTTTATATTCCCACCATTATAATGGCTCTGTGATCACAATCATCTTAAAAAATCATCTTTTCTGACATTTTTAAACATAGTGTTGTATGTATCATGAGATAAAATCATTGTCACATATATCACATGATAAAATTAGTGTCGTGTGTAACATAAAATATGAATAATATTTAATATATTCAAAATATAAATATTTCCAAAAAGAAGCAATGTTACTTGTTTTTTATATTTTGTCATGTTTCATAGGGTACAGTCTCACAACTATACTGCCATTATAAAATCTATATAAAACAACATTTTATTGAGTACATAGAGGCAAGGTGGATTTCATATTTTTATCTAATCTTGTTAATTTTTATAGAGCGAACCAGGTCTGGACAAAATAATTTTTTTTCGAGCCCTTTTCATAACTTTCCCTCACTATTTTGGGTTGGTATGAAGGTAAATATGAATATGGAAGAACATTGTAAATAAATTATATATGGGAATGGGAAACTCATGCATGGGTAAAGATCATGTTTCCATGGATTTTACATTTTTTCATGTTGTTTGTTATTATAGTCAATTATTATATCTCCATAACTGATTGATGTATTTATGTGGTGTATGGATTTTTGAAATTTACCTATTGCCCTAACCTGAGAAGAGATGTGGTCTATTTATGAATCATATCAAATGTAACGCCCCAACCCCAGTTACCCAGAGTTGGTGCATTATTACATAACATTTGAATGATCACAAGAAATATCAAATCTCTAAAGACCTATTGGATTAGTATCCTTGGAATTAATAGATATATTCATAAAGTTTTACATTACATCATGATGTGAAAAACTACTAAAACAAAATATTGTGTCCATAATCCACACTATTATCCCCTCATAATATCCCTGAAGGTCATTCATAATTTACTTCTTCACATCCTGGGAAAAATAAAAAATAGAAAAGGGTTGAGCTCAAATGCCCAGTAAGGAAAACAATATAGCGGAAACTTTCATAAATAAGAATAAACATTTAAGGCAATGTATAAATAAAACAAAAGCCTTTTAAACTTGAACTTCAACATAGTATGGAAAAAATAAAATGAAATAATGCCATTTACTTATTCACATGGATATTCTACTAATCGAATAATAACATTAAATATCAATAACCACTTTCATAATGATGGAATGCATAATGCCAGGCTATCATAACCACATAGCCAAGGCCTCGTGCCAAGACTACAAAAAAGATTTTGTCAAGGCCTCGTGCCAAGACACTAGTTTGTCTCATGAGACCTACCGCTGCAACGAGGAGCTATAGAGGGCTCCACCTGTCACTTACTATGTCCAATGCATTCCTCATATGAAATGTTTTAAACATAACATATACATTTGTATTAAAACTAGCATAAGAAATTTCAATACTTTATCCATAAACCATGAATGGTATAAAAATATCACATCCACAGTCAAACATAACTCATTCGATACAATATAGAATATTGTATTGTATCATATTAACCTCAATCGAGAATGATGAAGGATATTGACATAGATGAAAATAATCATCAAAACAATTAGTGTGAAATATCCCCCTTTTTCTGGAAATCATTTAAAAGTCACATTATTTGTTAAGAATCCATTTAAAATAGATTTTAGAATCAATGTGTCCCATACCACTTTGAAACTTTTAAAAAAATTTATTTTTAAAACATTAATGTCCATATAAATAAATCCTTAAAACCACTTTTAAAACATGGACATTAATGAGCAAGATTTAAAAGAATAAGTCTTTAAAACATTTAAAATGGTATTTTAGTTAGAGTTTCTAACCAAAAGAGAGACACTTGAATATAAATAATTGAGGTAATAAAAACTTTGTAATATCATGAGAATAAAGGGATTCATGATATACTATGTCAATGTACATTATATACACTACATAAAAGTGATTTGGTGTATAACAACAAAGAAGTCTCAGTGGAATGTAAATTGAGATTAAATCTCTTCTAAAGGCAATATCGTTAGGTTAAGGATAAATCAAAGACATAGTTTTGTGTGACAAATATAAATACACTAAATACGATTGGATATTTAGTGTAAAACAATCAAAGGACATTCACACATAATCTTGTAAAAACAACACCAATGAATTGGATGTTTAACTCAACAAATGGAGAATGAGTTCAAATTACTCTTATCAAATTCATATCGATGACTTGAGAAATTATCAATGGAGTGATTATGTGTATAAAAATTATATCCAAAAAAGGGGAGTGGAAATTATTACATAAGAAAATGAATAGTTATTCCACACATAATCTTGGAGTAAAATAATCAATGAAGTTTGCGTAAAGCCGAATAAATGGAAATTGAAATTTCGAATTCCCTTATCAATTAGGTGACATACGAAACATACACCCATGAAGTAAGTATCATACAATGATGATATAAATACCCATAAATTAAATTATATTACACAATGAATACAATCATGGGTAGTACACATACACCACATGCAATAATTAAGTGGTGAACAATGGAATTCTCACGAAATTAAGAGTGAGTTAAGAAACCCCTTACCTTGTAATTTTCCTTGGTTGGGGTAGGATACCCTCCTGTATAATGGTGAAATAATTTTTATTAAATTATATAAGAATCATATACATTAATATTATATCATATAAGATATTTTAACATTGATTTGTTAATAATATCTTAGTATTATCGTTGTTTCGGGTGTTAACTTACTCGTTTTATTTTATATGTTTTGTTATGTAAGACATGTTTGTAATGTATAGGTTGTATCTTAATAATATCAAAAATTATATCAAGTCCTTAGATACTATTATTAATCATCAAATGATAATTATACTTGACTGGATACAATGGAGAATGAATCTCATCGCGTTCGTGGAGACGGTAGTCCGTACGTACGCACGAGTGACAATATCATTCTTTTGATATTAAAATAATATATAATTGGATGGTATATCATATATACAGTATAATTATCATGTTACATTAATTATTTACATGAATTACACATCATTATTATACCCATCCAAATAATAATTTATTGAATAACAATTACACCACGACGTGGATACGGTAAGCCGTACGTACGCACGTATGGTGACATGTTATTCAAAGGATGGATAGAACACTGAATATGGTTTTACCATATTTATAATAACATCACAGTATATATATGATACTGGATTTATTATTTTATAATGGTAACAACAAAGGAATAGGAAGTGGAAGAAGAAAGGAACCTGAAAAAGGGTGGTGAAATCATTACCTCTTCTTTGGGTTCTTCCTTTGGATTTGATCAAAAGGGCTCATTAATATGGCTTTCTGACTAAAGGAAGACCTCTATGATGAAGTTAGGGAAGTTGAGAAATTATTTTGGAAGAGGTTGGTCAAACCAAAAGTTTATGAAGGTGTGATGTAATGAGAAGGGAGAGTGCCCTTTTATAAGAGGGGTGAGGGGCACCTTTGGAAAAGCTAGAAATATTAATTTATAATAAATTAATATTCAGTTTCTAATGGCTACAAAGTTGATTATTTAAAGATTAAGGTGGGTATGGGTCGAACAACACTCAACCAATTGAATTTAGACAGGTTTGGGTCATTATATTAACTTTATCTTTAAGTATTAACTCTTAGTTAATTAGTTTCACTTTTACAATGTCTCTTTGTATTTTTGTATTATATGGTTCATAAAAATACCATATACTTTTCAGAGACCCCCAAATGGTCCATTAATGATACAAATATCATGATATAAATCTCTTTCCAGAACCTTAGATTTTTAGAATTTAATATCAATTAATAATATGATATTTGTTTTAAAAACTCTTTTATGTCAATTTTGACACTATTCAATAGTTTATTTTTGTGAAACTCATAACAGAATGATTACGTCTAAAAAAGTCAATTATATCAATCCTAATATGTAATATTATCCTAGAAAATTAGTGTAATTCATCAAAAGGCTGGAATTGTATTTATATGGGTATTTATAATATCAATTATTTTAATTTTTCACTATTATGATAATTACTGCATTATCATTGTGTCATAAATAAATTAAATTATTTAATGTATAAAAATTATAAATAAAATATCATTATGTAGAAAATATTATAATATTTATAATTAATATTTATAGTCGAAAATCCAACATATATAACCCTATATAAAAATTGTCTTTCTAAAAGATATATGCTTGTGTCATTTTTGTATTCATTTTAAACTTAATTAAAATAAAGTGTCCCTATCACTTACAAGTGGCACCATGGGGTCCAAAAATCGACCCAAATATTCCTATGGTCGAACATGTTACATCCATTATGGTTAGGACACGTTTTAGGGTAATTTTTTATTGTTATAATACTATTTGTTAACCCTTATTTACCGGATTTAACCTTTAACCATGGTAAATAAAATATTTACCGCAGTAATTATTCAAAATGTCTAAAAATAAAATTTACCTATTTACACAATTTGAACATCCTGATTCCAAATATGGAATCCATTTTTCCAAATTCAAAACACATAAGTGGGAGAAATTAATTTAAAATTAATTTCCACTGCCAAAACAAATAGCGTGTTTTTAAGATATAATAATTATCAAAAGATTGATACTTGTTTATGTTCGGTTTAATTGTGAAATTATGTCCAATGACAAAAATTGTATTAAATGGTAAAAATATATTCTAAATATACATTAAAACCACTCAAATTCATAATTTATCAATATAAATTATTTCGATTAAAAAAGTTGTATTTAATTAAAATTTAGTAATTTTCACTATTTATCAAAATATTAAAGTTATCCGAAAAGTACCAAAATTTCACCTTAAGCTAAATTTGATATTTCGAATCCAAAAATGATGTCCATTTTGAAATATAAAATATATATAATTTCAAAATTTAGGTATTACTATTCATAACGGCTAGTTTGATCGGTTGTCGTGTTTGTTAGAACTCGATGTTGCGTACGACACACGCTATTGCATTATTCATAGAGAAGTGCGTCGTAGAAGATTGGGGTGTTACATTCTCCCCTACTTCAAATAATTTCATCCTCAAAATATCTAGAATACTACCGCATTAAAGGACTCTGTTGGTTCTTCATCACAAGTTCCTCGGGTTCCCACGTTGCCGCTTCCATCTTATGGTTTCTCCACAAAGCTTTTACCAGACGCGTCGTCCGTTTTCTCAGTACTTGTTCTCTCGTATCAAGAATCTTGACGGGATATTCGCAATAAGACAGGTCGGGTTCCAGTTCTAATTCTTCATAGGTGAGTACATGTGTTGGGTCAGGCATGTATTTCCTCAATATAGATACGTGGAACTCATCATGAACTTTGGGGAGACTTGGCGGCATTGCCAATTGGTAAGCTACAGCCCCAATTCGTTCTAGAATTTCAAAAGGTCCGATGTAACTGGGACTCAAATTACCTTTCATACCAAAACGTATGACTCCAATCCATGGAGATACCTTCAGGAAAACATGATCACCGAATTGAAATTCCAAATCCTTCCTTCGATTATCGTCATAGCTCTTCTGTCTACTTTTAGCTGCATTGATGTGATTTTGGATTATCTTCACCTTTTCCATCGTTTCCTCCACTAGTTCTGGGACTACAAGTTTTCGTTCACCAACGTCATCCCAACAGGTTGGTGTACGACATCTCTTTCTGTATAACGCTTCATATGGTGCCATCTGAATACTCGAAAGGAAGCTATTGTTATAGGAAAATTCTGCCAGAGGTAAATATTGAACCCACGTACCTTGAAATTCAAGTGAGAAGGATCTCATCATGTCTTCTATGGTTTGAATAGTTCGTTCTGATTGTCCATCTGTTTGTGGGTGGTAGGCCGTGCTCAAATGAAGTTCAGTATCCAGGGGTTTCTGAAGACTTTTCCAGAATCTTGAAGTAAAACGAGGATCACGATCAGAAACAATCGATATGGTTACTCCATGAAATCTCACAACTTCATCAATATATAGTCTTTCTAGACGTTCCAATGGTAGATCTTCTCTTATATAATGAAAATGTGCTGACTTGGTAAGAAGATCAATAATGACCTATATTCCATCGTTCCTTCTAGGAGTCTTTGGTAGCCACATGATAATGTCCATCATAATATTGTCCAATTTCCACTCCGGTATGGGAAGAGGTTGCATGACTCCTCCAGGGTGTTTCCTTCCAGCTTTCACTTGTTGACAAACCATACATCTTGACACAAAATCGGCAATCTCCCTCTTCATATTGTCCCACCAAAAATTTTCCTTCAAATCTCTATACATTTTGGTGCTCCCACGGTGTATAGAGAAATTGGAACTATGAGCATCATCCATCAATTCCCTTTTTAGATCAGGTGTATCGGGAACACAAAGTCTCTTCCCGAATTTCAAAATTATATCTTCATACAAAAAGTCTCTCAATCTCCCATCATTCACAGCTATAATATTCATTTGATATTCTTCATCATTGGTCTGAGAACTCTTAATCCTTTCTAGTAAAGATGGTTTGGAAACCATTTGAAAAAGCATTGATGTTTCACCTTCCCTGGTTATTCCCATGTCCATCTTCACTAGATCCATGAAAATTGGATCCCTCTCAATTCTCATATTGTTCAATACTCCATGATCTTTTTTGATCAAAGCATGTGCCACCTTGTTTGCTTTCCCCGGGTGGTAGTGTATCGGACAATCATAATCCTTGAGTAATTCAAGCCATCTCCTTTGCCTCATGTTGAGTTATTTTTGTGAGAAAATATACTTCAAACTATTGTGATGAGTATAAATATCACATTTTCGCCATAGAGGTAGTTCATCCATATCTTCAATGAAAATATCATAGCTGCTAACTAAAGATCATGAGTAGGATAGTTTTTCTCATTAATTTTCAACTGTCGTGATGCATAGGAAATAACCCTATCATTCTGCATAAGGACACAACCAAGTCCTTTCATCGATGCATCACTATAAATAACGAACCCATCATTCCCTGATGGTAGAGTCAATATAGGAGCATTGACTAATCTTCTCTTAAATTCTTCGAAACATTCTTCACACTCTTTTGTCCAAACAAATTTAACCCCTTTACGTGTGAGCTTCATTAGTGGGTTAGCCAACCAGGCAAAATTCTGGATGAATAGTCTATAATAACCTGCTAAACCAATAAGACTACATACCTCAGTTATACTTGTCGGTGCTGGCCATTATTAGATTTCCTTGGACTTATAAGGATCAACAAAGATTCCATCATTAGAGAAAATATGGCCAAGAAAAGAAATCTCAAGAATCCAGAATTCACACTTGCTAAACTTCCCATATAATTCATGTCTTCTCAGAGTCTTCAGGATAATGCACAAGTGATTTTCATGTTCTTTATAGAATTTGGAATATACCAAGATATCATCAATAAATACCATCACAAATTCATCGAGATATTCCTTGAAAACTCTATCCATCAGATCCATGAATACAGAGGGTGCATTAGTCAATCCAAAAGGCATTACAGTAAACTTGTAATGCCCGTACCTGGTTCGAAATGCTGTCTTTGAAATGTCTTCCTTCGTCACACACAACTGATGGTATCCAGATCGAAGGTCAATCTTTGAAAAGTATTGATCTACATTCATTTGGTCAAATAAATCATCAATGCGAGGTAGTGGATACTTGTTATTTATTTTTATGGCATTGATCTCGCTATAGTCGATACATAAACTCATAGATCCATTTTTCGTTTTAACAAAAAGAACAGGGGCTCCCCATGGGGAAACACTAGGGTGAATAACTCCCTTATTACTCAATTCGTCTAGTTGATTCTTTAGTTCAAATAATTCTACAGTGGCCATTCTATAAGGGGTCTTCGATATAGGCCTTGATCCAGGAATTAAATCAATGGAAAAATCAACTTCTCATTCTAGAGGATGTCCTGGTAAATCTTTCGGAAATACATCTACATATTCATTCACAACAGGTACATCCTATATTAGAACATTCCTTTCCTCACCCATAGTTATTTCTTTCTCTTCCTCCCTAATAATTGAATTTAGTTGAGATATTTGGGGAGGATCTAGATAAGAATTAGTTGGTGACGATTCTTCTCTAAAGATAAGGTTTTCCTTATCATCATCATCACAAATTGTAACCTCCTTCTTATTACAATAAATCTTTGTATCATAGTCCGAAATCCAATCCATATCGAGTATTATATCAAACTCAATCACAGGTATGACGATGAGATCAGTGGATAATGAATATTTATGTGCTCTAATGGGGACTGATTCATAAAACATTGTTGCAATGATACTTCCCTTAGGAGTTTTAACTGACAACTCCCTTGTTAAGTGAAATTGGAAATATCTAATTTTTTTAGAAAACTGGGAGGATATGAAACAATGCGATGATCCAGAATCAAATATTGCATTTTCTAAACTTGAGGAAATCATTAAATTACCTGCCACCATGTCTTTTGGAGCTTCTACCTCAGCAGTAGTGATAACATAAGCTTGGCCTTGATCCCTTGGCCTTTCCTAGGGTAAATTCCCCTGATTATTAGGAAAATCATTTGCATAATGCCCCATCTCCCTACAATTGTAGCATTGAACATTGGTAGCTTCTTTCATCACTTTGCAATCACGAGCTTGGTGGCCTTTTCACCACATTTTTAAAAGACGCTCATTCCCTTCAAGCAAGTACCGGGGTGTTTCGTCCCACATTTACCACAAGATGGATATTCAACCTTTCCCTTCATCCCCTTATTGCCATTACCATATTTATCAGAAGATCTCTTCTTTTCTTGAATTCCTTTAAAGTCATAAGACTTAGAGAATTAATTTTTTTTCTTGATAGCACATGAGACAATGTCTTCGTACGACGAGAAGGATTGTGAGACTAATTCTTGACGGAGAAAAGGTTTTAACCCATCAAAGAAATGATCAGTCTTAATTCTTCGGTTACGTATATAATCTCCAACATACCTTTCTAACCTTGTAAAGTTAGCCTCATACTTTGTGACATTCTCATCCCCCTTTTGTCTCAGACTCAGAAATTGTCATTCCATATCTGCTCGATGGTCACGAGGAAAGTATTTTTCTAAAAATATACCTTTTAACTCCCTCCATTCCATATTTGATACTTCATCATCTTCCTTCATGTTTTGAATCAAAGACCACCATTGATCAACATCTCCAGTGAGGCGGTAAACTTCCATGATAACTTTTTCCCTTTCACTACTCCCCAAAGCCTTAAAATATTTTCTCTAGGGAATTTATCAATTGCTCAGCTACTAAGGGATTTGAACTCCCATTGAACGTTATTGGTTGTTGCCTCATGAATCTATATAACATTTATCCTCCACGCTACGGATTAGGGTTCTCCATAAAGGTAAGGTTATTATTCATAACCAGAGTGAGTTGTCCCAGTATGGTGATTAGCTGATCAGCATCAGTTACATCACCATCTCCACTATAATTATCTTGAGCAGGCGGGATATCTCTACATGGAGTGCGTTCATTGATACAGTTTCCATTTCTTCCACTAGGTGCCATTTCTAAAAAATGGCATCAAATAGATCAGTTTATGAATCAAAATACATAATCCCATACTTATAAAACACTTAACATAAATTGAACTATTTATGGATATAATCTATAATAATAAAAATGTTCTCTTTGAGAAATTATATAATCATAAACCCTTATTATTTATTTGTAATGAAAATGAGAGTTATCCTAAGCATATCCCCCAGGAGTGTCGTAACCAAGAGTGCAACAAGGCCCGTTGTCGTGCACTAGTTCTCGTTCGAGTCTAGCTCAAAGCGGTGTTTTCGGGTTTTACCCCTAGGTACATCTGTGCCAGAGCCACATCTACCTGCTCGTATCCAGACATGGATGTATTGCTTTGAAAACTCAAAAAATATCTATAATACCAAAATTCTAGGATGATCTTCTATACTAATACTCAAAGTCTATCTTAGGTCTATGTGCTCTAATCAGAGTTTATCTAAATCTAGCTTCCATGGATTTTACTAAACATCCTCTGATACCAACTATAACGCCCTGACCCTAGTTACCCAGAGTCGGTGCATTATTACATAACATTGGCATGATCACAAGAAAGATCAAATCTTGACAGACCGATTGGTTTAGTAAGCTTGGAAACACTAGATATATTCATAAAGTTTTACATTACTTCATGAAGTGAAAAACTACTAAACAACATATTGTCTCCATAATCCACACTATTATCCCCTCATAATATCCCTGCTGGTCATTAATAATTTACTTCTTCACATCCTGGGAAAAATAAAACATAGAAAAGGGGTGAGATCAAATGCCGAGTAAAGATAACAATATAGCGGAAACTTTCATAAATAAGAATAAACATTTAAGGCAATGTATAACTAAAAAAATTCCTTTTAAACATGAACTTCAACATAGAATTTAAAATATAAAATGAAATAATTTCATTTACTTATTCACATGGATATTCTACAAATCGAATAATCACATTCAATATCAATAACCACTTTCAAAATGATGGAATGCATAATGCCAGACTATCATAACCACATATGCAAGGTCTCGTGCCAAGACTACAAATAAGATTTTGTCAAGGCCTTGTGCCAAGACATTTGTTTGTCTCATTATACCTACCGATGATTCGAGGAGATATAGCGGTCTCCACCCGTCACTTACTAAGTCCAATGCATTCCGTATATGAAAAGTTTTAAACATAACTTAAACATTCGTATTAAAACTAGAATACGAAATGTCAATACTTTATCCATAAACAATTAATGGTATAAAAATAGCACATCCCCAATCAAACATAACTCATTTGATAAAATATGGAATATTTTATTGTATCATATTAACCTCAATCGAGAATGATGAAGGATATTGACATATATGGAAATAATCATCAAAACAATTAGAGTGAAATATCCCCCTTTTTCTTGAAATCATTTAAAAGTCACATTATTTGTCAAGAATCCATTTAAATAGATTTTAGAATCAAAGTGTCCCATACCACTTTGAAACATTTAAAAGGTGTTTTAATTTTAAAAACTTTAATTTCCATATAAATAAATCCTTAAATCCATTTTTAAAACATGTACATTAATGATCAAGATTTAGAAGAATAAGTCCTTAAAACATTTAAAAATGGTATTTTAGTTAGAGTTTCTAACCAAAAGAGATACACTTGATTACAAATAATTGAGGTAATAAAAACTTTGTAATATCATTAGAATAAATGGATTCATGATATACTATGTCAAAGTACATTATATACACCACATAAAAGTGATTTGGTGTATAACAACAAAGAAGTCTCAATGGAATGTAAATTGAGATGAAATCTCTCATAAAGGATGTATCCTTAGGTTAAGGATAAATCAAAGACATAGTTATGTGTGAAAAATATAAATACACTATATATGATTGGATATTCAGTGTAAAAGAATAAAAGGACATTCACACATAATCTTGTAAAAACAACACCAATGAATTCGATGTTTAACTCAACAAATGGAGAATGAGTTAAAATTACTCTTATCAAATTCATATCGATGACTTGAGAAATTATCAATGGAGTGGTTATGTGTATCAAAATTATATCCACAGAAAGGGGAGTGGAAATTATGACATAAGCAAATGAATAGTTATTCCACACATAATCTCGGAGTAAAATAATCACTGACGATTGTGTAAAGCCGAATAAATAGAAATTGAAATTTCGAATTCCCTTATCGATTAGGTAACATACGAAACATACACCCATGAAAGAAGTATCATACAATGATGATGTAAATACCAATAAATTAAAGTATATTACACAATGAATACAATCATGGGTAGTACACATACACCACATGGAATAATTAAGTGGTGAACAATGGAATTCAATGAAATTAAGAGTGAGTTAAGAAACCCCTTACCTTGTACATTTCCTTGGTTGGGGTAGGTTAACCTCCTGTATAATGGTGAAATAATTGTTATTAAATTATACATGAATCATATACATTAATATGATATCAGATATGATCTTTTAACATTGATTTGTTAATAATATCTTAGTATTATCGTTGTTTCGGGTGTTAACTTACTCATTTTCTTTTATATGTTTTGTTATGTAAGCGATGTTTGTAATGGATAGTTTGTATCTTAATCATATCCAGAATGATATAAAGTCCATATATACTATTATTAATCATCAAATGAGATTTATACTTGAATGGATACTATGGAGAATGAATCTCATCGCGTTCGTGGAGACAATAGTCTGTACGTTAGCACGAGTGACAATATCATTCTTTTGATATTAAAATAATATATAATTGGATGGTATATCATATATACAAAATCATTATCATGTTACATTTATTATTTACATGAATTACACATCATTAATATACCCATCCAAATAATAATTTATCGAATAACAATTACACCACGACGTGGAAACGGTAAGATGTACGTACGCACGTATGGTGACATGTTATTCGAAGGATGGATAGAATACTGAATATGGTTGTACCATATTTATAATAACATCACAGTATATATATGATACTGTAGTTATTATTTTATAATGGTAACAACAAAGGAAGAGGAATTGGAAGAAGAAAGGAACTTCAATAAGGGTGGTGAAATCATTACCTCCTCTTTGGGTTCTTCCTTTTGATTTGTTCAAAAGGGCTCCTTAAGTTGGATTTCTGACTAATGTAAGGCCTCTAGGATGATGAGAGGGAAGTAGAGAGAGTATTTGGGAAGATGTTGGCCGAACCAAAAGTCTTTGAAGGTGTGAAGTAATGAGAAGTGGGAGTGCCCTTTTATAAGTGGGGTGAGGGGTACCTTTGGAAAAGCTAGAAATATTAATTTATAATAAATTTATATTCGGTTTAAAATGGCTCAAAAGTTTATTATTTAAAGGTTAAGGTGTTTATGGGTAGAAAAACACTCAGCCAATATTATTTAGACTGGTTTGGGTCATTATATTAACCTTAACTTTAAGTATTAACTCTTAGTTAATTAGTTTCACTTTTACAATGTCTCTTTGTATTTTTATATTATATGGTTAATAAACGTACCATATACATCAAATAGACCCCCAAGTGTTCCATTAATGATAAAAATATCATGATATTAGTCTCCTGGCCGAACTGTAGATTTTTAAGAATTTAATATCAATTAATATTATAATATTTGTTTTAAAAACTCTTTTTTGTCAATTTTGACACTATTCAATAGTTGAATTTTTTGAAACTCATAACAGAATTATTAATTCACAAAAAATCAATTAAATCAATTCTAATATTCAATAATATCCTAGAAAAATATTTCAATTCATAAAAAGTCTGAAATTATATTTATTTGGTCATTTATAATATCAATTATTTTAATTTTTTACTATTATGGTAATTACTGCATCATCTTTGTGTCATATATAAATTAAATTATAGAATGTCTAAAAATTATAAATAAAATATAATTATGTAGGAAATAGTTTTAGATTTCTAATTAATATTTATACTCAAAAATCCAACATATATAACTCTATGTAAAAATTGTTTTTCTAAAAGATATATGCTTGTGTCGTTTTTGTATTCATTTTAAACTTAATTAAAATAATGTGTCCCTATCACTTACAAGTTGCACCATGGGGTCCCAAAAAAGACCCAAAGATGCCTATGGTCGAACATGTATCAACCAATAATGTTATGACACGTTTGAGGGTAATTTGTTATTGTTATAAAATTATTTTTTAACCCTTATTTATCGGATTTACCCTTTAACCATGGTAAATAAATTATTTACCGCAGTAATTATTCAAAATGTCTAAAAATAAAAGTTATCTATTTACACAATTTGAACATCCTGATTCCAAATATGGAATCCATTTTTTCAAATTTAAAACACAGAAGTGGCAGAAATTAATTTAAAATTAGTCATGCTGTCAAAACAAAAAACGTGTTTTTATGATATATAACTATCAAAAGATTGATACTTGTTTATGTTCGATTTAATTGTGAAATTATGTCCAATGACCAACATTGTATTAAATGGTAAACATATATTCTAAATATACTATAAAACCACTAAAATTCAAAGTTTATCAATATAAATTATTTCGATTAAAAAAGTTGTTTTTAATTAAAATTTAGTAATTTTCACTATTCATCAAAATATTAATGTTATCCAAAAAGTACCAAAATTTCACCTTAGGCTAAATTCGATATTCCGAATCCTAAAATGAAGTCCATTTTGAAATATAAAATACATATAATTTCAAAAACTAGTTATTACTATTCATAACAGCTAGTTTGATCTGTTGTGGTGTGTGTTAGAACTCGATGTTACATACAACACACATTATAGCATTATTTAAAGAGAAGCGTACCGTAGAAACTTGGGGTGTTACATCAGAAACATTGGATACACATGTCCTTACCATTCTTATATGTCAAATATAATTTAAATTATGTTACATTCTATTGAGAATATCATTTTTATGAATTATTTTCACTAGTACCTATATTTTAGGATGATGTGATTGATTATTGGTTATTGTTATGAAATAAGGTAGTTAAAAAATTTATGCATTAACCGAAATAGTGTTATCCCATAGAGATTAATGGTGTGATTTTATTGAAATAAAATAAAATGCATTAATGGATTGAAATATTTTTGAAATTATTATTGAATTATACAAAAATAAATATAAAAATGTCATGTAATTGTATTTCTTTTGGAAATATACAATTCATATATTATGAATGTCTTAAAATGTCATCCAAATCTATAAAATGTATAAGTTTCCTTTGTAACAAAGAAATGGATGTCTATAGAGTTATATCCTTATGTACATGATCTGATCCATTTGGGATTATCTAAATAGTATATGATTTTACAACAATTTTAATAAATAGTATGGTATTCTAAATATGTATTTCTAAGGCATTTAAACTATATTGTGATGTATTTCAGTTAAATGGTGTTTTAAATTCTTCTTATAAAGTCTTGTAACATCATAACATGGGATTGAAGTACCACATAACAGAGTAAATGTATTCTTCACTAGACCATTATTGGTGAGTTTTAAAATTTTATTGTTATGATATAATCCCATTGTTGTAGTTTTAATATTATAATATTTTAAAAATTTAGGTTTTTCATTTAAATGGGATACTAATTTAAATTTTTAGTTTTATGCCTCTATAAATTTAGTGTTTTACCCAAAAAACTAATCCCAATATTGGAATGATTGGACCCCTGTAGGGTTTTCATATCATTATTTTCTCTATTATTAAACCCTTTGGGTTGTTTCTATAGATATATGATATGGTTATTTAACAACACAGTAGTCACATATACGTGGAATTGAGTAAATATTTTTTTGGTATCCTATTTGACCAATATGATAAAATGATAATATAATTTTTTCCTTCTTTTGTAATATTTTTTATAAGGATTTAGTTCATTAAAATTATTATAACAAAATAATTAGTTTTTTCTTTTTCTTATTATTGTTATTATCTTTAGAAGTCAATCTATGAGAATTATGCATAAATAAAATGATGGATAGAAATAATGAGATAATTTTTGTGGAATATTATGATATAAAAATTGAATTTGGGAAAGAAAAACACGTAATATGTTTTCCATTATAATTGGTAATAGGGATTACCAATATATGATCCTATTCTGGGTATATAATTAATGTAGAAATATTTACTAGATTAAATTAGAAAAAAATTCAGGTTATTGGTAACAAAGAACATTCATTGCACCAATAATATAGGTGGTGGGTCTAGAATGGGAATGTAGAAGTATCCTATGAGATTCGGTTGGGTACTTTTTTTCTTTCATTGTAGTAAAAATATAGGTGGTGGGTCATAGAGACCATTTAATATTGGTCCAATTTTAGAGTCAAAAAAATATTTTAAAAGGATGGGTAACAACTTTATTGTATCACCCAAGTCTATAAAAAAATTATTAATATTTTGGAAATAATGTATATGTACGGTGACTGATATCAATTTGACTGCTCTAGATGTGTAGGCTCTTAGATAATTCACTTATACCCCTAGGTAGGTGAGTTATGATATTTTGTGTTGAACCTAAATGGGGTATTTTTTTATGTGGATAATAATTGAGTGTCATATACTTTTATTTTTTTAGTTGATATATTGAACCTACTAGGAGTAACCCCCTCTGAGGATGATCAGATAGGATCAGGGCTACATTGCCCAATACATGAAAGATGATGTCATTATGCCCATGTTGATAGATTTTGATACTTTTTGGACTGTGATATTTTTACCTAAATTTATTTTGACATATTTAGTGAGATTTTTTATGATCATTGGACATCATGTAATAGAGGATATTAACTGGGATATTGTTCTCATTTGAGAGACTCTAAGGCTTGGTGGATAGACCTAGGGGCCCTGTTTTCAGAGATTATTGGAATGGCAATGTTGAGGACCTGGATACCATTGGTTTTATTCCACACATTATTAGAGAGAATATAGTTCATTCATTGTAATCCTATGAGAGTGGTCGGCCAATAGTTTATGGATTTCTTTATAGGTGGAGAGCATGGTTCTAATCTCACTTAGGAACTGATGCAAGAAAGGTTCTCATGTTTCGTTATATATTAATTGTAAGGACTTTTTCATTTGAGGAATCACATAGAGTAACTAGTAATAAATATTGAATTTGATGTAAAGGAATTATTAGGTGAAATTAAAAGTTCAGTAGTGGTATTGCAGGTGGCGATTTATTTATAAAAAACACCACACATAAGGAAGTAATTTTTAAATCATGCAATAGTTAGGTCCCCAATTTTTTAAGAGGAGTTCTGGGTGATCTATAAGTAGGATAAGATCGATATGATGTGTTGCATGGTCATCAGAAAATAGTGATGAATGACTAATGCGATCATGATTCTGGTTTTCTGGTATGTACGCTTACTATGTATGACCTTTTTAGTATATTCTTGTTGTGTGGGGAAATATAATGATATAGAATGTCATGGAATGTTCATGAGAGGCCTTTTGAAATTTTAGGATTGATAATATAAAATGTGGAACAAGTGATAATAGTGAACTGAATCTTATAGAAATTTGGAAAAGTTCATGTGATAAGATATATCCTAAAAATAGATTGAGTAACATGAAATTTATTACCCATTAGTGGACCTTGACATAATTTTTTGTTAGACATTGTACTAGGGTTGGGTTCAAGGAATGTATAACCTCAATAGATGTGACCATCGCTAATGGGGGAGAGATACATGCATATTTAGGGATTTTTAGTGCGCGATTATTTTAAGAGTTATCAAACCCAATATATTGACATCATCTTGAGGACACTAAGATATTAACATCTATACAATTATCTAGATAACATAATTTAATTGATCAATGTATACTCTCATTATGGGTTTTGTTGTATGAGTATTTGAATATAATCCATATGATGTGGACTACACCATTCCCTGTTCGAGGTTGGGGACACCCAATGTGGTTTAAAACTCAGTTAGTAGAATGTTAACCATTGTTGAGAAACTAGCATATGAAATAAATGACATTTATGTTATCACTCATAAATAATCATGTTCTTAATGATGCCAGTAGTTATGTTGTGGGATGGAAGATGCATAGGATGAGATAATGGGTAATTTATTTCATTCATGTGATGTTATTGATGATACTAAAATGTGGATTATGATGTTGTTCATTATTGAATGACCCACTTGTGAGAAGGGTAGCGGGACCTAGAGACTAGTAATGTGATATTTTCTTTGACACTAAAATTACATTGGGTAAATTGAACAATATAAAGCTAAAATACCAATTGAATTCAAATATTTGTTTCAAATACGTATTTGGGACGAATATGAGTGCTTGAATTGATATTCTTTTAGATCATTGAGATGGACTGGTTTTGGATCAGGTGTGTTCCACTGCTTGTGTCATGGAATAGTGTATGTTTTCATAAGGGGATGTTTAATCTATGATATGCCACTAGATGTTGGTTATGGGATTGTGTATGTGTACTATTAAAACTATAGATATTCCTTAGGATGAAGGCAATTGGAATTATGTTTTCGTGATGTGAAATCCATTTAATCAAATCATTTTAGACTATAGATAGATATAAGTGGTTAAAATTGAGTTTTGTTTTTTATATATATGGGTTCGGTGTGGAATCGCATTGGGAGCACCATTGGGATAAGACATGTGAGGTGTAACAGCAAGTTATGTATTTTCAAAGAAAATTAGATGTGATTAGATTAATATTAACAAGTTTTAATCAAACCATATAGAACTATTATAGGTATATAGGTAGTAAATCAATGTGTCCTATGGTGTAATTGGATGATATTAAAAATGGGAGTGTCAATAGGATTAAATAGATTTTAATAAATTAGAAATTTTGTGGCTGGAGTACTATGACACATATCTTCTACATAGATAATGGACCTATGGTTGGGAGAAACATAGTCCGAGTAGTGAGTAAGAGTATTAAATGATCAACTCTCATGTAATAATGGATCACGTATGCTCAATGTCAAAATTTCATCATTAAAAATAGTATTCTGTTGACTTTCATAATGTTATTTACCATAAGTTTATTCTGATTCTTAGAGGCATGTTGGGAATTTAGAAACAAAAAATCGAGTGTTTGAGTGAAATTTCATGTATCAAGTAGCTGAGCTGATTATGTTTTCAACCTGGGATTCATTGAGATGAAATATTCAATATTTGGGAGATTTTAAGATCTTGTGTCTATAATTGATTAAAAATTTTAATATATTTTTATTTTATTAATTTAGTGGATGGTCTTAATATTATACTTGGAATTTGAAAGGATTACATGATTATGGACGCATTAAATTCATTTACGAATAGTTTTGAAATCCTATATTGTTTGAAGGGAGTATAAATGAGTTTTTATATCATTAGTATTCGAATGAACAATTTTAAGTGAGGAATTACAAGCCGTACATTCAACTAATGGTAAGTGAGGACCCTGAAACTAAACCATGAATCCTCTTTGGATAGTAACATGATATTTTAATCTGTGAGGGGGCTCTACATGGCCATAGAGTTTGGTTTATAATTATATAGGAGTCTAAAATATCATGACATGTTTTCTCCTTCTTTACAATATAAAAATGTAGTTAATGAGAGCGCTTGGGGAGTGGCACTGCCCAGTTGGTGTAATGTTTTCCTAACCATGTTGACTAACCATGTACCTCATTAAATGGGGAAAACATAAAATTTTTCACCTAGTACATCAATTTTTTTTACCCCATTTTATCCTCATTCATGACTAGAAGTTCTCCATGTACACCCTACATCATCTCTACTTCATTGTGGTGGATCTCCCTTGTTCTTGGTCCGAATTGAACATTAGCATATGTGTTTTAATAATAAATGTAATTTGATGAATTATCTATCATATTTTATCAATTTTATTCTCCTTTAGAAATGATATCATAATGTCGGAAAAATAACCGCTATTTTTAGATCATTTTTTAGTTCACCTAATTTCTATCATTTCATATAAAACCACGAGTCTATATTTAAAGATTGAATATTCATAAACATAAGGTTTATGATTAGTTTCCTTTTCCCTAATGTTTTATAATTTATAAATTGTATTAGTTGTCCTATAAACCAAACATTATTTGTGTCTCTCCTAAAATATTAAGGACTTTAAATTATATTCTTAGTTTATAACTTTATCATATTTATAACCCATGATATGGTTAGATGTTTTGACCTTATATAAGATTAATACATTACATGTATCCTATTATTTATCACCACTAGATGATTCTGTTATCTAAAAAACAACTCCTATGTTTTTTTGTGTTGACAGCTAAGATGTAAATTAAATAAATGATAATAAACAATTTGATTGTGTTGTAATAATTCATGTATAGGTAATTGTAATGTCATCACATATGAATAATATTAATAATGAAGTGGTATTATTTTATAATTTTCAATGATATATAGTATCCAGATGTAAAAAAATGTTTATACATTTTACATTTCTTCGATAAATAGTCACCCTTGGGTGTCATGAGATTTCCCATCATTAGTATGAGTGATAATTGACATATATGAATTGTTATATGTTTTAATACCATCGTGTACCCCTTTGAAAATATAATTGTATTGGTTGATAGAATTAAAATAAGTGGATAGATATGAAATAATGGATTATTTTATCATGGTTGTTTCATTATCATGAATGTATTATCATAAACTATGTGAAATTATTAAATGCATCATGAATATTTATTATAATATCCCTAGAAAGATGTAGTCGTTATAATATGGAACACCTTGTATGTATTCATAAGGAATTTTTAATTGAATGAATTATAAATAATTGGGTAGAGTTCAATATGAAACTAATCATCAACTGATTGATATTGAAGGAAATGAAGTTCTATATGGTTTATTTTAATTAATGGTAATTTCATTCCATTAATTTACGTAAATTTGGACAGGAATTCCTTATTTTTATGGAGATTTTTAGATATGGTGCTCCTAAACATTTATTTCATGATTTAGGAAATGGTAGTACAAATTATTTAGTTGAAATTGTGCATCATGACAATCCACACATCATGTTTTATATTTTTGTATTTAAACCACTTTTTAAAATAAAAAACCATTTTCACCTATTTTATATTGATTTCTTAATTATGTATCATGGTTCCAATTTCAATATATATAAAATGTAAAATTCTAAGAGGTGTTTTCTTTTAAGCCAACATAGGTACAGTTGTCAAGGGGTCCTATGAGAAAAGATAAAATTAAAATATTTTTAATTTACATTACATATTATTTGATATACCTGTATGTAATCACATTTTACCTTCACATATCATAGATTTATTAGACATAATTATTGGTGGCCTAATATGATTTACTCATTTCATGTTTGATTTCTTCTTTAGTGTTTGTATAGATCTCAAGAATGTATGTTAAGATTCATCTTATTCATCTTTTATATTGAAACCTCAAGGCAAGGACATTTAATGAGAGTAATGGTTAAACAAGTACTATGATTTCCTTCAAGTGTTTGAGTATCTTTATATTTTTTATTTCATTGCGTAGCAATTTTTTTTATTTTCTTTTATATATTCATATATATATATATCATTCTATGTTCAGACATGGATGCTTTTTTGGCATTAACCATGTCATTTATTTATTACAGCATTAATATTATGTTAAATTTCCACATTATTCATTTACATTTTATTCCAACGTATTTAGTAATCATATAGAGGCTATAGTATCTATATTTTACCACCATTATCGACTTACTATTTTTCGGAACTCTCATAAAAAGAGGGATATGCACTTGTGTCCTTGTTATAAAAAATATGATTGATATTAATATATTAAACTGCGTTGGGACATGCAAATACTCAACACTCAACACTATAGGCTATAATAATGTTTGAAATCATGAACAATAAATCATTTTTTCATTTACTATTACATAATTTTTGATTTTTTGGCATGATTTTCTCATTGATATTAATAGTTGGACCCTATTAAATGTTATACTCCCCTTATAAGACCTAGGATATATATTTCAACAAAATTAAAATATACTACATCATAATGGATGAATATATTATATTTATAATTACAAGAAATGATAAAATTCGTATAAATATAAAAAATATATAAATCATGTTTTCAAAAAGATTAATATTCTATATCAGAAATAATAGTTTACCAACATAAGTTTGAATTCATATACGAAATTCTAAAATATTCATGGCTTTAATTACATAATTTATTTGTTATATAAAATGAATATCATCAGGAAATAATCTTATTGGACCCATAATATATCATAATTTTACTCATCAATTATCTGAAAATTTTCATTAACAATTTGTTTTAACACATTCCCATCTATATAGTGATGAATTATTGAAAATAATTCAATAGTATAAATAAATGTAATCCAATATGTAATATATATCCTATTGTAACATTCCTTTTTTGAATCAAAGTTTTCCATTTTTCATGAATTGAAAATATCTGTACCTTCCCTTTTACTATCCAAAATTTATATGAAAATTTAAGCATTAGCTTGATTCCACTATATTTGTTTGTTATCAATATTCAATATTGAGATTCATTATTATCATGCATCCAAATAATTAGAAACATCTCTTAGATTCAATAATCACTTTCCATAACATTTCATATAGATTCCATGCATAAATTTATATGATATCAAATTTAGCATGAAAATTTATCATGCATCAGTTACATAAATACTTCATGCAGGGGTACATCAATATATTATATTTATATAGGGACATAAATCTCCATATTTTTATTTGAAAATCTAAAAAAACTAACCATTAAAAAAATAAAGGATTTTAAATACAAAATTAATTAATTTGAAATAATATTAGTTACACAATCCAATCATTTAATTTTTTCATTATTAAACAAGAATTTATTATATAAAAATATATTCAGATTAATGTTCATTTTAGAAAAGTATTTTATGAAATAGTAAAGAATAAATAGATGTTAAGATATTAATATTTATCATCAATTACTCCACCATTATTTTTTTGAGAATAATTTCCCTATTTTTTATATTGTGAAATATCATTTTGTTTCAGGATAAATCTGTCAATAATCTTATGAAAATGTAAATTGCATTTGATAAATCAATATTAATGTTCTATTAATTTATAAATTTATTAAAAATATATTTTTATAAGGTAATAAAAGTTATATTTGGATTTTTAACAAATTTTTAGTGGTAATCCATCTCATGATTGAAATTTATCAATTTCAAACATGATATTCATTAAGGATAATATCAAGGATTTTTTATTTTGTAATAATTTCAACGTAAATATCCATCAATTAGTATTTAAATTAAATAGAAAAAATAATTATTGAAGTAATAATTATTCTATAATAAAATATAGTAAAAATATAATTAAAATTAGTATAATTAAAAAAAATTGATGTATTTTTATATCAATCAATGCTATTCTATTATTGATTTCACAATGAAATAATGACCATGATTGGTTAATATTCAAAAAAAACATTAAATATAACATTTTTTATTAACATAATTAACATATAATTTTTATGTAATAACATATTTATGTTTTCTTAGAAAAGAATCCATGAATATAATGGAAGTGGGTTCACTAAATCGTAAACACATTCTTTGACTAGAGAACATATTACTATTTGAAACATCCTAGGAATCAAAATATTATGTTAACTTTTTAGGCATTTTCTTTAGAATTTTATATTAATTTTTTTTTTGAAGATTCTTTATAAATTCATTAAGAACATACCAGGAATGTTGGTGTCCTATAACATTTATAGTAACAGAATCAATTTTCTTGTTAATCAATTAGGAATTTTCAAAAATATTAAATGTTCTATCCATATATTTAGTTGAGTGAACCAATTTTTTGTATTAAAAAAACATTGTATGTATAATGATTTTATAAATCTATATCCAGGTTTATATAAATTATCAATCATTGAGAGATGTTTCAATCTCTTAATGAGTGTACTTTAACATTATTTACAAATAATCTACCATATTGTTTTTGAAATCCTTATGTTTCACATCAAACATCGTCCCATTTTTCCTGATAATACACTATGTCCTATAATAATTGGCCTTTGAAAAATTCATCAATGAATCAATTTTAATACTGAAACAAAAAATGATGGAATTTATGAAGCTTTTACCTTCCACATGACATACATAGTGACATAAGATGTGGTTTCATATGTTACTTTTCATTGGATTAAAACACATGACCATAGAGACCCAAAATTTTCTAATATGAATATTTCATATTTTTTTGGATTAATTAATAAAATATAATAATATTCCAAAATAAAAATTATTTCTATTTAAGGAAACATAGGTCTTTACATAAATTGTAAATTGTATAGAAAAAAACTTATTGCAATCCTTCATCATTATCAAATTCAATATTATCGAGTTATTCTTAGTAAATGTATTCACCTATGAACATACATAAAATAATTATGTAATATAAACACTTATTTAGGAGAGGAATTAAATTTAATGAATAGAATACAAGAAAAAATAGTATATGGGTGCGCATAAAAATAAATAAATAACATAGTTTATGGATTATATAAAGATTAATGAAGGTATTTTTTTAATATTTCCTGGAATTAGTTTTATGCATAATAATTAAAAACATAACATAGAGGAAAAATTCCATACATGGTTTTGAATAATAATATAATCATTTTCAGGTATAAAATATTTTCATATATTAAAAAATCATTTTCTTGAACACAACTACAATATAATTTTATTCATAAGAAACATAATTTGGAGGAATATATACCCTTGGGCCGACCTGTTAGACCATAAAATTCCCATAATCATATCAGAAAAATGAAATTGAAGCATATAAAAAT
Organism: Viscum album; assembly: GCA_963277665.1. NCBI lineage: Eukaryota > Viridiplantae > Streptophyta > Magnoliopsida > Santalales > Viscaceae > Viscum > Viscum album. Next base: position 1,094,795,196 of record OY728147.1, read on the forward strand.
CAAATGTCATGAAATATCATCATGAAAATAATGATTTTTAACCATAGTTTAAAAAAAATTGATGGAATATGAATTCTAGTTAAGAAATTAATAAAAGAGATTGTGTAATGCACCAAATCTAGAGGCTCAAAGCCGGTGCATTATTTTATTACATTAGCATGATTACATGAAATCAAATCTCGAATGACAAATATGTTTAGAATTATTCGATAGCCATATTACAAACATGATACCCATAATACATTCGTAAAAAAATAATTGTACCCAATAAACTACTATCCTTGTATTTCTACTCAAAGTTCTCTACTACATAAAATGGGGAATGAAACATAATATGGTGGTTCTTAAATGGCCAATAAGGTAAAATAAAACATAATATATAATGAATGAATCTATAATTAATGGTAAATAACATAGAAATCATTCCATTTTCATAACAAGATAATGAATAATAAATATTTCATGGTAAGAAACTATAACACATTCCATAAATCAATTAACTGAGAATAAATTATATCCATAGATATATTGACAAAAAATCTCATGGATAAATTTTAACTAAAACTGAATGATGGAAATGATTTTTAATGGACATCATGTTTATGGAACATGAAAACCAATTTCTCCATGGACCTTGACAATAAGGTTAAAACTACCGATTGGAATCTATTTAATTTCCTAGACTTATTTATCTCATGAGAACCTATCGGCTCATCGTGGAGCTACATAATGTATGGTAACCTCTCATCATTTCCTGTACAAATAATTACTCAGATTTAACTGTCCATATAAATAACATTCCTTATAAAATAGTTGTAATGAATATAAAATTATCAATATTTCTCCTAAATAATAAAATGAATTTCAATGTAGAAACCCTATGTAAAATGGTATATGGTTTAAGAAATACTAAAATCTGGTGTATAAGAATAGTGATTTTCAAGTAAATTTACAATTAAAAATGATTTCTATAAAGTGATTTTTATTATAATAAAAATTATTACAAATGGAAGTGAGATCATAGTGATAATCATTAAGATAATTTTTGTGGATAATAATCTTTGAACATTCCAATGGGTCACATACCACCATGAAATGTTTAAACATTCTAATGGGTCAGATGCCACTTTGAGTCTGACATGTCTTTTGTGTCTTTATATTATAGAATAAAAATGATTTTTTAACTATATACTTCCTTGATAAAAAAATTCAAGTTTATTGTACCTTTTATTTAATTTATTTTTTTGTTGTATTCAATTACAATGTCAATTACATTTTCATCAGGCGATTTACCCAAATCCGGTTTATGATTCAAATGAGACTTTGGTAGGTAAAATAAAATACAATGGTTCGTTATATAAAATCTATTAGATATTACCCATGAAAAAAGTATCATATTTATTCTTAAATTATACTTTTAAAACCAATCATTAAATATGGTTGTGAAAAAAGGACCACCATAACACAAATGGAGACTGTGTGTGTACGTATGTGTGAGTAACCTTCACATTTTCCAATGAGGATCTAGAAAATTTGGAAACTAAATTAAATAATTAAATAATTAACAACATATTATTTATTCATAAATAATTCAAAGTATAATTATTGTGTTTTAAAAGGAATCTCATCATGTGAAGGAGGTGATAGTCTACATGTCCACAAACGATGTTAACACTTTTTATGTCTGTGAATGGGTAATAAAGAAATTGACATTTTATATTTATAGAAAGGTAATTATGTAATTAATTTCATATTTATGCTTTTTATGTACCATATTTATAATTAAAACCATCCATTATACATTCCATGTATAGTGTTAATGAATCACATCGCTTTGATTGGGCGGTAGTCCGCACTTCCACAAATGGTTTTATCATTTTAACACAAAATGGATACTATAATTTTATGTTTTTTTAAAAAAATTAAATAATATTAATGAACTAATAAAAATCATATATAAAATATATAATCAATGTTTCCATAATAATGGCCACCATGATATGTGGTAAATGAAGAATGAAATGTCAAATTTTCGTGAGGTGGTAGTCCACCGTACACTTAAAAAATATGCTCATTACCTAATACATGTAGGTATTATCATATGTAGGTAAAACCCTTAAAATAAATAAATTATACTATATTGAGTATATTGGTGCTTTTATATTATCATTCAATAAAGAAAATAGAGGGATTGGAGAATTGAAATAAAATTAAAGAGAATTAAGAAGAATGTTACCTCTTAATCAGGAACCTACTTTTGGTTTTCACAAAAAAGCTTCCTCATATTTATGTATTTAAAATTGAAGGATTAAAATAGGAAGGTAGGTATATTTATGAAATATTTTGGAAATTTTGTCTGAATTTATCTATCTAGAGGAGTGTAGGGGATTACTTTGAAAGGTGGAATTTTATCATGGAGGAGGAGTTGTACTCTTGTACTATTTTGAATTAAAAGAACTCTACCAATGTTTTTTATGGAAAATGGTTCTATAATATTACAATGTAGATCAAAGATAATATGGTGTTGATATGTTGCCATAATTTTTATTTTAGAGAATTTTTTAGGTTGTTATGGGCCTTAAGGTTATGGTTATGTTTTTAGTAAGTAAAATATTAACTTATTCATTATAAATAGTTTTAATTAATTTCACTAATATTTTTGGTGAAGAAACTAATTTGACCATACTAAACGTTATAAATTATTATTAATACAATGATATATTCCATTTTTTTTAAATTAAAATCATTGAAGTTGTAGAAATTAATTTAAATCTATTACTACAAGCATGATGACAATGTGGGATTATAAAGAAAATTTGTCAAGATGTTTCCTATGTGCTTACAGACAATTTCAATGTGTAATTGATTTAAAATACATTAATTATAAAAATTGAAAATATTATAATGTAATTAAACATTAAAATTATTTTTTAATATATTTTATAATTATATATAAATTTGATGAAAAAAACATGTGTAAATCTAATTCTAGTATTCTTCACTATTCAATATAATATGAATCATCAGAGAAGAATACCAAAAATTTATCCTAATGTAATTGTTATGTTTAAAATTAAAATATTATGTATATTTTGGAAATATGTGATTAAAAAATTGTAAAAAATTGGAATTAAAATTGGTTTTCCATTAAAATGAGGTAAAAGTCCCTTGATAAAAATATAGGGTTTTATGTGTAATATTGATGTTTTTCTTATATTATGTCTATCGAATCTATTGAATGATAATAATGAAATATTTCACGGAATATATAACATATATAATTAATTAATATCACTAAATAATTTTTGTGAATTTAATTTATTAAGACAAAATCCCATTGTGGGTATAAAAATAAAAAAAAATTCATTTTTATTCAATTGGTGTATATTTTCATTTATATTTCATTGGTATCCTATTAATTCATTTTATGTTTTTTATAAATAATATATTTTCATATTTTGGTCAATATTAGTTTAATTTATATTTTATATCTTATTATATTAAATTATAATATTTTATTAATATATTATTATTTGGTAAAACACAGTCTTGTGCGTAATGTAATATTTTGAATAACGTCTCTCTTGCATATAACATAATGTAATTTTATTTTTCATGAAGTTTCAAACATAGAATATATAAAATATATTTAAAATAGTAAATATATTTTAATTATGTATGGTATTATATACCCTTCTTCACTTGGTCTCATGTGTCATCCTCAATATCGAATATAAGGATCTTACATTGGAATTTTAGGGGGTCACATTCTCTACGACTTAAATAAATTGCATCCTCTCAATTTAATCATTATATTGATGGAATAGTGATTGAAAATTAACTATTTTTGAAATAACCAGTTCATATAAATGTTTAATATCACACCATCATAACAAGAGATAATGGAAAGTACAATTGTCCCGTAAGTTGGTTCCCTAGTAGGAGAAATAGTTGGGAAATGAAAATGTGCATACAGAAGAAAAATGAAACAATAATTTTTAGATTTATAGTTCAAGAGAAAATATTCATTTGAATATAATTGACCACAAAAACCATAAACCATAGGTGTTAGTGAAGGTCAATGATATCATAAAAATCTATGATATTATGACATCATTTTTGTTTCAGGACAATTTTTCACTAGAATTGTTAAATTTATTCACACTCTATAAATATAAGAAAATATTAGTTTCTATAAACCCAATCAGTTTCTTTGATTACTCCTTGAACTATATATACTTCATACCATAGAACATTATTCTTTATAAACTAAAGTATTATATAAATCTCTATAAATAAATCCAATGTTCGACATAAACCATTTCATAAACGGATAATTTTTCCAATGAATTATTATCGAAGGCATTGGAAAGAAGTCAATTGAATTTCAAAAAAGATATTATCAAATAACATTAATTTTCTTTTAGTTGTTACATACCCAAAATGTGAATATTGTAAACACTTGAACAACCAATGATGCTTCTTATTCCTTAAATTGATCATATATTATCAGATATCTTCCATAAATCCAAAAATGATGTAAACTTTATAAATGATATCATGTAAAAAAAGTCGAAAATTAATAAAGGTAATCATCATAAAAATCATATCTCACCATTATCTCAACATAAGAAAAATATTAAGTTCACCCATTACCATAATCATGTGTTTTCTGAAAAATTTATTTTACTACTATAAAATATTTCTTGGTTCCATTCAACATACGTTCTCAAGTCCTTAATGAAAAAGTATATAAGTAAAATCCTATTACATTAAATTATTCATAAAACTAGCACCTTAATGATAAAATTATAAAATAAAAAAAAATAATGAGTAGGAATATTTATTATTCCACTTCATCTATATTAGTATCATAACTTGATCATTATCCAAAAGCATGATTTGGTATATTTTAATTTGATTCTTGTGACATCCATCTACATATTGACCCATCTCTCTATAGTTGAAACACTGAATCATATCCTTTAAAATATATTTTTCAATATAACCTCTATACATCATATATTTTTTTTCAAAATATGTCCTACCATTTTTCTAGTGGTTATCCTATAGAATCAATCATTTACTTGGGTAAAGCCTAGGTCCCCTATACTTAAGAAAAACAACTAAAAATGGATTCTTAAGATCACATTACTTTAATAATATCTTACTCTTAATTTCCCGAGTAAATTATTTTCATTATGAACCTCTTTTTAACTCATAATGAAATTTCTTTTACAATTGATATACTTTCAGTGGAGTCTCCTTCCATACTTATCTTATGTGTGTTATCGTGCCTTATTTTTATTATTTTCACCACAACTTGAGATCTTAGAAACATATATTATTCTATTATATGGTATTTTCATGAGTTGGTAAAGATATATATTTTTATTCATATTTTAGAAAAAATTATTTGGAATGAACACGGTATCCTTCACTCCTTTCAACACCTCATTTGGATAGAAATTTTCACAAACGTGTCCTTCGTGTTTGATATAAACATGAATCCTTTAGGATCCACCCACTAAATAAAAACATAAATAATAGTGTGAGTAAAAATTTTCATATTTAAAAAATAATATAATGATTTATAAGATATCTAATTCATGATATATTATTTTTAAATATTAAACAACTTAGGTTCAAACATGATGATTCCTTTTCATTCTGCAATAAAATTAATCATAATGGTTTGTACTGAAAATATAGATTATCATAATAATATTCACATATAATTACAAACCATATGTGAATTAAGGCCCATTTTTTTGTACCACTTTACCCTTATAGAGTCCTAGAACACCTTGTCAAAGTGGTTACTTCTCTTTATATCTATATGAGAACCAAGTATACTTGTTGTATCTAGACATTGATGTATTGAAAAGAATACTCACATAATCTCTACCTTAAAAAAATTATATGATGTTCTTTTATTATTATCCTTATTCTATATCTTAGATTTTTGTTTCCCTAATCTTTATTTAATAAGTCTAGTTTCTAATGTTGCTACAAAATATCCCCTAATACCAACATTAACACCCCAAAGACAGCATCCCAGAGTCAGTGCATTATTTTATTTAATTAGAATGATTATAAGGAATAAAATTTAAAAGGATCTATTAGTTTAGCTGTCATGAAAATATATATTTTGCACATGATACACATTATACATTTGGGAAAAAATAAAACATGATACACAATAAACTGAAAAAAAACATCCTTGAATCCTTATTCAAGGATCTTTTCTTTAAAATATATAGAATTAAACATAATAATGGTGAGCTCAAATTCTTAGTATAGGTAAATACAAAGGAATCAATCATGAATCAATATATATGGAATGATAATTAATAGAGAGACCCTTCCATTTAGGAAACTATATAATACATAAATAACATAAAAAGGTACAAAACTGGAGTGTTTTTTATAAATCAATAAACATTGAAGGAATTGCATCCATAGATATTTCAATGAAAAATATAATGGAAAATAGGAATTAATAATACATGTGGAAATTGATTTATTAATTAATTTATTGTCTAACGCACAACAAAACATTTACTGTCATGACCTCTCATAAGATGACTAATACTACATATATAAACTTGTTTAATTTAGCCAACAAATTTTTCTCATGAGAACATGCTGATGCATTGAGGAGCTATATAATTTCCTTGATCCTCCCATTATTTCATGTAAAAATAATTCCTCATATTTAATTTTAAAATAAATAAAATTCCATATCAAATAATTATAAGGAATAATGAATTATAAATATTTCTCCAAATAATGAAATAACTAACAATGTAAACACAGTATGTAAAATGGCATGTGGTTTTGGAAATACTTATATCCATTGTTTGATAGTATGGATAGAAAAAATAATTTCTAATTATAATTATTTACAATAAAATTATTTTTAAGATAAATTTAACGATATCACAATGAAGGGAGATTAAAAGATAATATTTAGGAACATTCTTGAAGTGAATAATATTTTGACATTCAATGTTTACTCATACTACATTGATACATTTAAATAAAAATTCACATGAACGGATAATATTTAAATAAAACATAAAATATTTTTAGATGAAGGATATTCATGATATAACATGTAAATAGGAAATATATACACCAAATAAAAGTAAATTGGAACACAGTGATATATAAGTATCGATTGAAGGTACATTTAGATGAAATTCCGTTACCTTTAGTCAGAATTGCCTTGTTTGACATTATATTATTGAGTAACAATCATATTTTAGTTATTAAAATTCTTTAAAATAGTTTTCATGTTTATTATAACTATTATTTCACCTATTATAATGTTTTAATCAAATTCTAAATCAATAAATTTTACGATGGGTGCTTTGTCAAAATTCGGTTTATTTTTTTAAAATAACATTTGTAAGTAAAATAAAGTCATAGGGGTTAATATACAACATCTAAAAAATTTAAAACATGAAATAGATATCATAGATATGTATATATTTCAATTATACTTTCATAACCAATTACCAAATATGGTTATGAATAATTAACCAACATTACCATCATAGAGAAGATAGGTCGTACATACGCATGAGTAATGTTCCCATTTTTTGTTGATCATTAAAAAGGAATGAAAGTAAATTTAATCAATAAATAATTTTTATTATATCATAAAAACAATATTATCTAATAAAATATACATATATATAATTTTTATTTTTTAAAAGGAATCACATCATGTTAGGAGGCGATAGCCCACATATCCATGAACGACGTTATAACTTTTTATGTGTGGGGAAGGGTAGTAATGAAAATTATACATTATATTTCAATATATGTAATTATATCTTGAATTTCATATATATATATTTTCACATATTTTTAATTAAAAATTTCTTTTATACATTCTATTTATTGTGGGAAATGAATCACATCACTTTGAGAGGGTGGTATTCTGCACTAGAACAATCGATGTAATCATTTGACCCCAAAATTGAATATATAATGAAATAGGTTGTAAAAGAACTATTGAATCTAAAATAAATAATTAATATCTTATATAAAATATTTAAAAAAATTTCCCATAAAAATTCCATAATAATAGGTTGAAATTAAGAATGAACAATCATTATTTCTTGAGGTGGTATTCTGCCATACATGTAATCATTATATTCTTTACCAATTAGATAGAAGTGTGTGTAAGTTAATATAGAAAAAATAACATAAAAATATCATATTATATTAACAGCATTGTTTTTATATTATCATTGATTATGGATAATTTATGATTCATACAAAGGAATCAAAATTAAAGATCTTTATGAAAGATTTTAGTTATTCATCACTTAACTCATTTTTTTGCACAAAATAGATTACTTGGACTAAATTATTTCAAAAGAGATACTTCAAAGGGGAATGAAGGTATTTTTGATAGATATTTTGTTAGAGTTTTTATAAACATGTTTGTATTGGTAGGTTTGGGTAATTGGAAGTAAAGGAGGCCATTTATAATGGAGAAGGAGTGGCACTCATGTAATATTTTAAATTAAAGGAACCCCGACCACACCTTTTTTGAAGTAGATTAATTATTTTTAAAAGTTTATAAAATAGTGTATAGGGTCAAAATATTTCCATAAAATATACATTGGATGAGGTTAGAGGATTATTTGGGTCTTAAGGTTATTGTTTAATTCTTTATTGAGAAGAATTTAACCTCAATCGTTGTAATTTTTTTCATTACATTCATCATTATTTTTGGACAAAAAATATGCTTACCATATGAGAAATTATGAATTACAATTATTTAAAATATAAAATATATTTTTCAATATTACAATCTCATAAGTTTCATAAATTAATTTAAATTAAATCCCTCATATGGGTTGACAATGCAGGTTTTTAAAATAAAAACATACAAAATATTCAAATGTGTTTATCGTCGATGTCGGAAGAGAGTTTATTTCAATGAAATAAATTAAATATGTGTTTAAATATATGATCTAATTAAAAATTAATCCAAATTTTACATATAATTAAACCATATAAATTAATTAAATGGAAATTCAGTTTTGAATTAAATTTTAGAATTTTCGCTCTTCATTAAAAAAAATCTTCACAGAAGAATACCAAAACATAAATGAAGGATAACATTTTTGTTTCTAATTCAATGTTTATATTTTTTTGAAATAAAAAATTTATAAATGTGTCAGAAATTGGAGTTAAAATAATTTTTCCATTAAATTTATGTAAAAGTTCCATGAAAAAATATTGGTTTTAATGTGTAATATTGATTTTATTATTTTCTTTTGTCTATAGAATATATTAGATGACTATCAAAAATATTTGATGGAATAATATATATATATATATATATATATATCTTTAATATATTTCATTAATTTTAATTAACTTCACACATTAAGAATATTCTCTTTTGTGAGTATATAAATAATTATATTTTCTTTATATTCAATTTGTTTATATTTTCATTTCTAATTAATTTGTGACTTATTAATTCATTTTTTATATTTGTAAAACATTAATTTTCAAAAGTTCATTAATCCTAATTTAATAGTTAGATTAAATATTATTATATAAAATAATAATATTTTATTAATATGTTATTATGTAGTAAAACTCAGTCTTATGTGTAATGTAACTTTTAAAATAAAGTATCTCTTGCGTGTAACGTAAGCTAACTCAGTGTTGCATGAATTACAAAATATTTCTTATAAAAAATATATTAAAATAGAAAATATATTTTATTGTATCAGGGTATTATTTCCCCTTATGCACATGGTGTCATACTACTGAATATAATGTTCTAAAATTATAATTTCAACCCATTAAAGATCATATTTTTTCAATCAAATATCATTTCGTATGGATTAAAAAGCCACTCTAGTTTAATTATTGAGATATTTTGGAAAATATTTTTTTGGAAAATTTTTATAGATGACATAGGAAGAATCTAAAGGATATAGAAGAATATATATCTAAATATATAAAAGAGAATAAATAGATAAAAGGATTTAGTAAATGAATTTTTAAGAATCCATTGTGAAAATTATAATAAGTATAAGAAAAAAAATAAAATATTTTTAGATCACTTTTCCCCTTAACATATATCATCCTATAATCAAAGAAGAATATTCCTCCTATATAATAAAATTACATTAATTAAAACATGGCACCTATAGAAATTTTTTAATTTTTTTCATTCATGATTAATTATAATAATTATAAATTTTTCTATTCACATTGTTAATGGTTTACACATTTATATTATATTTCCCATAAAATTACCACACCTTATTTCATTTTTTTCATTTTAATTATTTCTATTTATACATTGATAAATTTATCTTGGATACATCCATATAAATGGGTATATATATAAATTTATATATAAACAATAAATTATTATATTCATCTATAACGGAATTTCTATTTAGAGATCGGTAAATGTCATCATGGGTGGTCAACGTGTTGTCGATAAAACATTTTCAAATGATTATATAAGAAATATATAATATATAATTATATTATATACTCATTTTTATAAGAGATTAATAGTATGATGATAATTTTAATGTATGGTTGTTTTTTTAAAAAATATTATTGATAGAGTAACTGGTGGATATTGAATTTGAAAAAGAAAATTATATAAAATGGAAAAAGAACATTAGTGGTTACATAAAGTTTTTTTTCTATGAAACATAACCAAATGAAAGGTTATATTTTGATTATCCTTGTATATTCCTAAGGATGAAAAGGGTTATATGATATTTTGATTCACCAAATGTTTTTATTTTTTATATGGATTTGAATGGATTTTCCAAGTGGATGGAGAGTGTTTACTTATAATAAATCGACCCAGTTACCCATTGTAACTATCCCCAAGCCGAACCCTTCACATACTAAAGGTTATTCATAGTCCCCATGGGATTATGAATAGAACATTGGGGCCCAAAAATATTCATATGGAATTATTTCTCTAATAATACGTAGAAAAAGGGAATATAAATACACATAGTTGGATAAAAGAGGGAAATATTAATAAATGTAATATATGTTGAAGAAAAAATGAAACAACAGAAGTTATAAAACCTAGATATTCCTAATAAACTACGTGTTATTACTCCAAAAATAATTGATGAATCCAATGATGAGAAATAGATACTGCTTGTGATATGGGTATAGATCCACACTATCTCAGCACTAGTTATCCCATTCAGTTGACAAAACCTACAGTGTCTCTCTACAACACCTTAACTTTGGCTACATTGAAATATATAACAATCTATATGAATAATAAAGTGGTGAGAAGGGTCTGAGATAACATGCTTATTGTGATTCCAACTAGTTTTTACAAAACAAGTCTATGTAAAACAATATGAACATTATCAACATTAAAGAAAACATGGTATTATAAACACTTAAAGAGTTTTTTTATATCAATATAATGGTAATCATTTCCCATTTTTTCCATAGTTTTAAATCATTTTTGAAAAAGAGTATCAAAACATATAACATATATAATATCTATGATATCCAAGTAATATAATAAAAAATCAAAGGTAACATCATGGAAAAGATCATTTCTAGTCATTCTAGGTATAAAAATCTTACCCATATATTGAAAATCATGAGAACCTTGTCTCCAGATATGTGCATCGAGTATATAGAGTTGTGGAACACCCTAGAAATTGAACCACGTAATAGTGTCAACAAGCCTCAAGATGAATAAGATTAGATAGGATAGATCTTCCCCATTAGTGTATCACTTGGTGGTATCAATGTAAGAGTCATATTGTAACACCTTCATACTAAGTACCCAAGGAATACTACATTTTATATTTTCTAACCCATTTCCTCAACACCCAATTTGAAACCCATTTCACAAACCCATTAAAAAATTCAATTAAAATAACAGATTTTCATATACCAAAACAAGTGGGAAACCACATTTTCACAAATACTATTTTTCACACACACACACTCATACACAAATAAATTATTCATGAAAATTTATTTACAAAAATTTTTATTAAAAAAAGACAAATCATGGTTGATCCAACGTGGGGTAGAGATATAACAACTTACTTTAAACTTATGTAACAAATTCCCTCAATTGGATCCAGAACCATAGGATGGAACATATAACAATACATTTATGGCACAATATAAAAATATAAAACATTAAAATCATATTCCATGACTACAAACTTTTTTATAGAGCATATATTACTCATACTTGAGACTAAATTCACCATCTTCACCACAACTAACAAAGAAACGACCACGTAATAAGATAGCATCATGTATCTAAAATGGATCAATAAGGGCATCCAAAAAAGATAAATAGATATGAAAATGTAATGTAGTAATGATTCTATATACAATATCAATGGTGATGCATAAATGTAACTTTCTTAGAGAGACACAATGCATCCACCATGTAGATAAATCCCAAAAATAATTGGTGTAAAATTAATGGACATCCCCAAATATTTCCAATATAAATCATAGATTTAGAGAGCGGAATATTTTATTTTAAATGAAAATAAAATCATACATTCATCATTGTTAATATCACTATCTCAAAACTATTCATGTCAGGAAGCCCTTTCATGGACTGAAATACATAATTTACAAGACACATTGAACAAGGTGTTTCCACTATTTAAATATTACTATGATCTACCTTTTCAAGATGTGAACTAATTTCATGAATTTTACAATTTTCACACAATATAATAGTTTACAGTACCATAATGATAATATATTTATTTATTGTAACTATTTAATGATGTGAAAGTGTCCTAGAGGTATTTCTTAATCCTGTTTTGGAAGAGAAAAACTAAACCACCTCCCATGATTTGCAAACCCAAGGTGAACCATCAAATTCTTTTGATATATTTATACCCAATGTATATTAATTCCATCAAATAGACATACCTAAACAATTGTTATTTTTCCCCGAGAAATTATTATCATCATTTTGAACCTTGAAAACCAACAAAATAAAAAATCAAATTGAAATGTGAGATGAAATATACATAAAAAGGTAACATGATATTATAAACTCCCCACCTTAATACTATCTATCCCCAGAAATCCATGTTTTATTCAAAAGTAGGTTAAAAAAATTAACATGTGTTGATGCTTCATGCTCAATGGTATTTTAGGAAATTGATATGTGACTCCATAAATCTTTGAATAATAGGATATACATCCCACACAATACATTAACCAATGATTCAATGATCTCTATTTCCCACTACACAATTGAAACATTTTTCTCTATCATAATTTCTCAACAACTCAAAAAATGGGACCAGTAAGGATGATATTTCTGGAGCTTATATATATAGAAAAAATCATCAATACCCATTAACTAAATTAGAAATTTTAACCCATATGCAACATATCTATGTCACTCAATGATCTCAAATGGCCCAACATATCTCAGATCAAACATCACTTATTTTCCAAGCTGTTGCCGACCCAAATGAGAATAAAATTTTGAAAAATAACATAGTCACCAACAAAAAAAACTCTAATGGACGACTTCAATAATAACACACTATTTTTTAAAATAAATCTATGTTTGATATTGTATTCGATATGCAACACTGAGTGTAAATGTCCTGTGCAAAATATAACCATTATAATCAAGGAGTTAAATAGGTGGGTGTGAATAATAATAACTAAATTTTGATATATATATATATATGATTTTAAAATTAAATTATTGATATTTTTTTTGTAAATAATCAATAAAATTTTAGGAAATAAATTTCTTTCTTTGAAAATATCATTTTTTCAACAGTGATCGTGTTTCATTTCATGAAAAAATAGTATAATTTATTTTCTGAATTTTTTGGAATAATAATTTGACAAATTTAAATTCATTATTGAAATCAACATATCAAATATCACATTTTATGAAATTTATTGAATTTAGAAAATACTGATTTCTAATGAATAGTGAACATAATAATTTTTTATCATGTCATTTATTTTTAATAAGGAATGAAATATTATAATCAAAATTATGGTTTGAATATGATTACAGATGAAATAATAATTATTTTTATATTTAATAAAATTAAAGACAATTTAATCGTCATTATATTGGATTTTATTGAATATAATGTTTTTGGTATAAAAATGGTTTTTTTTCCAAAAATTTAATTAAAGTGCAAGATTTTTTCCCATTTTAATTAACATAAAAAATAAGTACTGATGGATTTTTTAAATTAAATTTATAAATTATATAAAAATAATCAATTCATTTAAATTCATTAAATGGTTAATATTAGTAATTTTTTAATATAAAATCATCTATTTTTCTTGAAGAATCATCTTCATGAAAACCCAATTTTTCTTATCATAAACAGGTTATGTTTTTTTGTTAAAATCATCAACCTAATTTAGAATAATTTGGTAAATATATTCCATATTTTGTGTCAAAATAATTTATATTATAGTATTAGTCCAAATTCTTTTTTACTATAATGAATAGTGAAAATATAGGAAAATAGTTACCAAGGTTTTATTGAATGTAGTTTCATCGAGGGTTAAACTAAAAAGATAAAGGTTAAAATGACATAAAAACAAGAAAAAATACAATTTTATGGACATATTTATACTTTATAATTTCCATCTGTCGATGTTTTCTCATTTTGAATCCTTTTTTCTAATAAAAACATTTGTACACCATTTTATTTTTAATGAATAATGTGTTCCACTCACATCACTTACAAAAGACCCCCCACCTATACTCTACTCTACACGCATTCAATGAAATTATCCATTCAAAAAAACTACCCAAGTATCTTCCTCACATCCCTAAAAAACAAATTCATCCCAGATTTTTATAATAAATCTATCATATTAAGAAATTTTGGTGGTTCTCTAGGTATGTTTCAGGAATAAGAGTTATTAAGCTTAATCGAGCGTGTTTATTTTATTTATTCTTCTATATTGAAATATTATTAAATTTTCGTTAAATAAAATAATAAATCTCAAATATATTGATATTTTATAATATAAATTTTGTTACATAAATTCATATTCTTTTCCACCAAATGGGATACAAATTAATCATTACTTTTTAAGGATGACTAAAGTCTCACAAACCGACTACATTTGTTTTCCATCATCTCCTCTCAAGGATTATTTCATATTTTATTTAAAAAATATATATGATATTTTTAAAATATATTTACCTCTGGAGTATTTATATCTCATATACCATATTTTTTCTATTATTTTGGGTATAAATTAACAATGTTTATATTTATAACATATTACCGTCTAGGTAAGCGACGTGATTCATTTATCACTAATGCTTTACATGGATCATAATAAGTCTAAATTTAGTAAATTTATATGATATAAATGAAATAATAATAATAATGGAATTTTTCTCATCATGAAAAGATTATATATCATTTTATTTCTTACACTAAAAAATTATAATATCATTCTTGGATTAATGGAGTACCACCTCCACAATCGTTGTGGTTATTTTTCTATCACTCATTCAAATGGATGATATATATATATAACTATATTTAATTAAATAATATAGAATTTATGAAATTATTATAATTCCTGAAATATAAAATAATTCATAACTTCATTCTATAATGATTTTTGAGAAAAGGAAAATTTTTCAAGAATATATACAACATAACGTATTTATATGCATTTCAGAGTTCAATTTTTATAACTATGTTAAATTATTGGTTGAAAAAATATAATTGATGTATAAAAATAATAATTATTTCATAATAAATCATCCTATATTTTGAGATAATACCACATTTTCTCATGTGTATTTATGACCTACCCTATTCATAAGCTATGCATGGTTCAATTTTCATAACCATATTTTATGATTGGTTTAAAAAAAAATAATTGAGGTATAAATATGATAATTATTTCATAATAATTATTCTCCATATTTTGAGATAATATAATATTTTCCCATAGTCATCACACCAAAACTATTTTGTAGCAATCAACTAAGTTTCCTGAAAACACTCGATGTGGGATTAATATATTACGTTTTCTAATATGATATTAAAAATATATAAAATATATTATTTAATTATAATTTATTAAACCTCAATTTTTTTCTTAAGATATAATAAAATTATTATAAATTTATTATACACGAGTTAATGGACGCAAATGTTATTTATTTACTCGATGTATGAGTTTTCTTTTCTTACTTTTTATTTCGATAAGATATACTCTTTATTCAACACTTGTTTTTAATTTGTGGTGTATATTATTCCTTTTTAAAAATTATATCATGGATCCCTAAAAGTTAATTGAATTTTATTTTTATATTTTATTTATTTCATTCTTTGGGGAATCAAAATGATTTCATAAGTGGTAAAATATTTCTTAAATAAATTTGTTTTTACTGGGTTATAATAAATTTGTGTTTTTATTTTAGGTCATGATTAAGTGTTTAGTCAATTTTTGTTATATTATATTTTATTTATGCTAATTTTATTTCTATTTTATAAATTAAATCCATTCATTGATTAATCCTAAAATACAATGGTACAATTTTTGTGAAGGTTATACCGCTAAAAATCTCTTTCTTTGTGATATATGTTTATGATAATAACCAATATTCATTTTTGTGGTGTATATATATCCATATATAATTTCAAATCTTTAAAATCCCTTTGTTCATGATTTTTATAGTATCATTTTTTTTATTCCATCTTGGGGATTACTATTTTTGAGTTACCAATTTTTCAAAATATTTATGTTATAATCACCATTCTTTGGATATTATTTATGTTAAATATTAATCTGGATGAAATAATGTGATAGTATTTTTTTTGAAATAAATATTTTTTATTCTTATCTACATATATGTTTGGATGACATGATTAATTTATATTTATTTCCCTTATTGATTAAATAAAAAAATTGATAAATTTTTTTTTGTGAAATCAATGATCTAATTTTTTTTGATCAGGTACCATTCTCTAAGATATCATTATTTTCTAAAAAATAGAAAATTCATTTTTTAAAAATAAATATTTTTATAAATCCATTTAACATGATAGTTTATATATTATTAATATGTTTTTATAATTAAATGTCTAAATGTTTTTCAAATCTGTCAATTTTGACTCCCTTTTTGAAAAAAATCAAATGAATGTTAATTTTTTATATATAAAACATGAATAGATTTTCATGACATATTTTCAATTATATCCCATGACTTTTTATTCATATGTTTCTAATAATAATTTCATGGAAAATTATTTTCAATATTTGTTAAATTTATTTAGTTTTGTTTTTCAAAAATGATAAGTATATTTTCCACAAAAATGTTTCTAATGATATTTAATGGAATTTACATTGATCATCATCAAAAAAAATTATTTTTACATGTTCCTCTTTTTAGATATTTTTTAATTATATTATACAAATTATTTCAATATATGATTTATTATTTTTTCTATGTGATTTTTATATACAAAATTTAGATTCTATGGGTTATTTATGTTTCAAAGACACTTTTATGGAACTTGTTTATTTCCTAATGTTTAATAATGTATTTAAGAGATGGTTATTGATTGGGTTTATTTTATATAGGATAAAAATGTTTCAAAGAGATCCTTTTGGAACACATGATTTCCAAATTTTAATCAAATTACAAATGTAGTAAAGGAGTTTTATATGTTTTATGATTAAATGATTGATTTATGTAATTTATTAATATTCTGGTTTGTAGAAATTTTTTATATAATGGTTTTTTCAAAATAGAACTAGTTGAGCCATTAATTTCTTATATTATGGCTTCACCTAGATAGAACACCAATTCATCTTTTATGGGATTTGAAAATATGTTTATTATATTTTTATGGGTTTTTTAGGGGATCAAGAAGGGTTTTTGGATAATAATGTCCCATGATACAAACACGTTTTTTATTCATGATATGGTTGTAAATGATTCAATTGATCATGATTGATATCAAAAGAATGGTTATTATTGATTTAGTTAACTCTTGACTTTGTAAAATCATTATTTCATTTTTTCCCATCTGATAAGCCATGTATTGATGGGTTCAAATATTCAAATTATAATCTCTTACACTTTGATATTTTCAGTATAACACAATTCTATTATTATTATCACTATATAAATTATATTTTAATGAATATAATTACTCATATGGAGAATTTGATCTCACCGTAATTATATTTCCTTTTACATAGATAATTTATAATGATATTGAAAAATTTATTTCTAGTAGGGTTTCTTATGAATAATGATGATTATTTGTTGTAAAATAATAAAATATGGGTTATTTGGATGGAATTATAATTTAGAAATGGATATTGTTTGTATAAGTTCTTATGATATTGTAAAAGTCATACCAAAAAGGTCTTTGGGAATATATGTTATACATTTTTTTATGATTGTGTGTTCCTTTGAATGATAAAATTGGCCCACATACATTAATATCAAAGCTATAAATTTTATTTATTTGATTTCATCTCCTGATGTGAGAATGAATGCATGGGGTTATTATAATTTCTTATTTTAAACGATTAAATAAAATTGATGATTATGTTGTTTTCATGTGATTTTATATTATGAGTTTTCTATACAATCATTGGTATATGAGTTTAAAGTTGATCATAATGTCATTCCATTGACAAAATTTATGCTTTATAAGGGATTTTATGATTAAAGATATTTTTAAGGAGTTTAATTATATTTTTGGGAAGTATAAAAGATTTTAATTTTACAAAAAATGACAACACAATGTCTGGGTGATAACACATCACATCCAGCATGGTTGTGGGGCATAACCCAACAAGCAAAGTGATATAAAGGTGAAACACCTACCGCTACCCTATGTGATTTCCTATTTATTATAAAATCATTATTTTTTACTAAATAAGTTCGAATAACAATGATAAGGTTGATTACAGAAACATATTTCTTCATATTTGTAAACATTTTATAAAACAATTCAGGTATTAGGTAATTAATGTCATTTTTGAAGAGGATAACACTAATTTTCTAAAACAAATAACCATAGACTAACCATTTTGGTTTTAGTTAATATATAAATATTTATGTAATATCAGGATTATAACTTTTATAATAATGTGGTAAATTAAAAAGATAATATTGTATCTTTGGTCAAAAAAATATGTTCGGAACAATCATCTTTTAGAGTAAAAGAAGATATTGTGGTCGAAATTGATAAAAGAATTAAATTATGCAAATAAAGTTAGTATATTTCCTTATTCTATTCTTCTATATTTAGAAGTAATTTTTCAAATTTATGTAATTGTTATTGAAAAAAATATAATTTATATTATCATTATTTATGATGACATCGATGACCCTTTTTTACTCCACGTTGTTTAATGGATTAGTGGTTGTTAACATTATATTGAACATTATACTTATCTTAAATGAAGATATATATCACTATATATAATTAATTTGGAATGAATATTTTATTCATTTTCAAAATGTTCACATCCATATATGTACTCTTTTTTAAAATATTATGTGTTATTCAGTATGACATCCATATGTCCTTCTCTGTCATATCAAGAAGAAATTTTATTATCCTTTTTTATGAAATGAGTTACCAAAATTGAAATTTCCAAATGAAAAATCATTGATTAATGTATTAAATATGAATTTTTTTTCGACAAAATTTATTAATGTGGATAAGGAAGTAACACTAAAATATATTATAAAATTTAATGTTCGATAGCATATTTGACAATAAACATTAATATTAAATAGCCAACGAAATGTTTAACTATTATAAACTAACTGTTAAATTGTTAGAAATTAATATTTATAAAAATATTATTATGTATATATATATATATTTAATACACAATATATATTACTGATAAATTTCATAAAATAATAAATCATTTAATAGTAATGTAATTTATTACATGAAAAATATTATTTACTCAAAAAATGATTATATTTATTTCAAAGAAAAAATATTATAATTAATTCCAAGAAACTATATAATAATTATTTAATAATATTATATATTAAAATATTTGAATAAATATTTCACTTTGTGTAAAATCCATAGATTATTCAAAAAATATTTATTTTGCAAATGACCAATAAAAAAATTGTTTTCTTAATATGTGATATGTTTTCAATAAAGTAATTAAATTTAAATTTCATATTGTGATTTTAATATTGTTTAAAATTAAATATTAATTTTTTATTTATATTTATTCCACTTAATTACAATTTAATAATTGATATATTGTATTTTTTGTATAAATATTTATTTGGGTTTATAAAATTGTTTTTTTGAAAACACTTAATGAAAATAATGTTTCACTTTTTAGTTAATTAAAATGTACCATACTAAGGAATGTTTTAAATGATAATTTTCTATTCTATATTAATAAATATTAATATTTTACTCATAATATGGAAATTATCAATCATATTATTTACATTAAATCATATTTTTCCCGAACAATAGACTTCCTGAAACCCCTCATTTTGGTCGCATATTCTAGTTTTATTTTAAATTAAAATATTACACAAATGTGAACAAACAGATATTAAATTTTATTCTGGATTTAAATTCAGAATAATTTTATATATAATCTAATAATGTGAAGATAATGTTTTACTAAATTGAACTGTGAAAATAGTAAAAATTAGTTATCACGGTGAAGGTGAAAATGGTTTTAGTGGGGATTGAACTATATTGATAATAGTAAAAATGATATAAAAACCAATCTAAAAATAATTTTATCAACACAATGGGACTTTATCATGTCATTTTATTGATAATGGAAAATTATGGAGACATGGGACATGTAAATAAAGGGGGTACAAATTTTTATTTTTAAAAAATTACAAGTGAGCCAGTCACCTCACTTATAGATGGATACCCACTATCCAATCCTTTTAAGATATTTATATACATTTTTCTCTACAAATATAATCCCAAATATATTCTTTAATTATCTCCCCATGATGTCGTACCCTTTATTTGGTCCTCAGAAAATATTTTTAAGGATTTTGGTTATAGCCTAAGGTGGTTTCCCATAGAAGAGGTATCTAGCATAACAGTGTGTCTTTAAATTATTTCTTCATCCAAAAAATTCCAATATTATTAAATTATAATTATATAACATCAAAATTATCTTCCAAATAAAAAAAATATTTATCTTATTTTAATAACCTAAATCCATCTCATATTCTATCAAATGTGATATAAAATCACCATTCTTGTGTACGAAGAACTACAACCTTGTTAACTGATGTCACAAATTTTACATCATCACCTCCCACGGATTGTTTTATTGAACAATTATATGTATAAATTATATATATATATATATATAATTTTCTACTTAAAGATATATTATTCATCATATAAATGCTTAAATCACATTCCATGGGGAGATGGCGATACCCCAACCCTAGAAATCCTGAGCCAGAGACTTACATATTTATATTGGAATGATTAAAACGAATAGCATCCCAAAGTACTGAGTACTTTATAATTTTTGTTAATAAAGATAAAAATTTGAAATTATATTTCCATTTTTGTAATAAAATTAACAAATTATTTCCATTGGAAACTCATTTCATCATCTTATCATAAACATGAATATTAATCATAATAAACATATTTGAAACCTGGTGAAAATAAAAAATGATAAAGGGGTGAAAATAAATGCTCTGAAATATTTAAATATAGTTGATGAAACAATGAATAATGGGGAATATTCAATGCGGAAATCAAAATAACTTGAAACAAAATCCATTTAATCAATAACTTGAGCGTAATCTAGTTGAAAAAAAATGATCCAATATTTCCATATAAATAATCACATGAATATTATACATAAAAATTGGTATTATACTATTCTAATAGTCACATTTAATATCTATATCTATTATCGAACGAGGTAATTCATAATACTAAAAATGTAAAACTCACCATCAACACTTCGTCTAAGAAACCATATGTAAGCGTGTAATATATAATGAAAAACCCAAACAAGAGTGTCACATGAGACATACAACTTGTTCAAGGTGATATAAAGGGCCCTAAAACACACCTACTAAGTATAATTAATTCTTCATATTAAATGGGTGAATCATTATGATCATAAAATTTTTTATTAAAACAATTTTATGAAATTTAAATACATTATCCACAAATTATGAATGGTATGAAAATGGTACATCCACTATCAAATTGAATCAAAAATAGTTAAATGAAATATTATAAATGATATCATATGACATAAAACACAAAAAATCATAATATTAATCAATTAATGTTGAGGTAGATGATAATAATTGAAACAATTTCTTTGTAATATTATTGAGTAAAATAATCTTAGAACATTCCAATGTGTCCCATACAAATTATAGACATTTGAATTTTATGAACTATTATAGTATATAATTAAATGAAACATATAATTTCTTAAGTACAATTATGTTAATGATATAAAAATTTAAAGGATAAATTTACACTCTTGATAAAATAGTATGGGTGTATACTATTAAAATACACCTAAATCAAGGGATATTGAAATAGAGTCCTATAAAAAATATATCATTAAACAAATTGATTGATTATCTATGTAATATATAAATCCATGAAAAGGGAAATAGATATTTATATAATCATAATTCTTTTCACAAATAACCATATCATGAGATAATCAATGAAGTATATGTTTAACCTAATGAATGAAAATTGGGATAAAATATCTAACCACTTGTAATAAGTCGAGTCATATGACCCATATAAGTAACAACCTAGAATATAAACATTTAAGTTTCTGAATATAATAATATTCATGATATATTAAATCAAATTATTGTATACATATACTACACTCATGGAATAAGTGGGGAATAAGGCATATATATTAATGAAGTGAATGTGAGATGAGAAAAACCCTTGCCTTGTGTTTTACATTTGTTATACTCACGTTGAACTATTGTATAATGGTTTAAAGAAAGTTATTATTATAAAAAATAACCATTTTCTTATTTATTGTATCATATTTTATCTTATTATAATATAATTTTACCCTTTTCTATTAATCATTCATTACTTTCTATATTTCAAGTGTGAATTACCATGTATTTCAAGTATCATTTGACTTGTTACATGTTCTTCTTAATAATTTGATCATGATATAATCATATCATTAATTGAAACCATGATTTTAATATAATATATATAAGTTTATTATTTATTTATAATAGTCCATATTATTTGGAGATGGGAAATGAAATAAACTATTCTAGGGTATGGTAGGTTGTAAATACAAATAAACGCTACATCCATTTTATTATCGTATTAAAAAATAAAATTTAAATTTTTTTGTTATTTTATAATAAATATATTTTATTTACATAAAATAAATAAAATATGTTTATTAATACCACTCATTATATGTTCAATGTATATTGTGAATGAATCACATCTGTTTGAGGTGGTGGTGGTCTACACTTCCACATACGATGTTAACATATTTAAACAAAATGAGATGAATGAAAGTATATAATATATTAAAATTAAATAATTATGAATAAAATATAAATAATATATATATATATATATATTTTGTAAAAACAGTTTTTCCATTTTAATGACCAGCCATGAGGGTTGGTAAAGGATGACCGAATGACATCGACTTGGGAGGTTGTAATTCGTTGTATGACAATAATATATTTGTTACCCATTTGATTGAAGTGTGTTTAGTTTTATGTTATATCCTTAACATCAAAAAATATAATTATATTGAGTACACTATTTTTATTATATATGTTAGAATGTAAAATAATATATGGGTATTAAGAAAGAAATAAAATAAAAAGGATTTTTGAAAATGTTACATCATATTTTGGGAAACTCCTTTGGATTTTCACAAAAGGACTTCGTTGTTTATATTTATAAACAAATGACGGCCAATATGTTTAATTTATGAAATTTGGGATGTAGTTTGGGATTATTTTTTCAAATCCAAAGGGATTAATAGGTTTTAACAAAGGATAAGGACATGAATCCTTTTATTAGAGAGTGGTGGGTTCTTATGGAATCCTTCAAAATGATAAATTAATATAAATTAACATTCTTCTAAAAATATATCTAAATGATTTATCAATAATATAATATTAATTTTCATCTAAAATATCTAAATAAATTATTTTTATACATTTTTATGTAACATTATTAACCTTATGTTTTTCAATTAACCTTTATGTAATCACTTTAACTCTAACCATAAAATTTGTTTTACTAATTTAGGGTTAATAAAGATACTTTAAAACATAAAAATAATCATAAATGACTCATGGATAATAATTTTAAAATTATATCAATATATTAGGTGTTGTTTATATTTTTATTAATATTACATCACTTAAAAAGATTATTTAATTTAAAATGCAATTAATGTAATTGTTGACAATATTCATTGTTTGACATTTCCCAAAATTATCAAAAAACAAGATAAATTTGACCCAAAAACGTCAATGAATGCTTTATATGTCATGGTACTCTAAAAAATTCATTCATTGAAATAATTATATCAAATTAATGTAATTTTAGTATTTTTAATATCATTTATTTTATTTTTTAATAAATTAAACTACAACTGCATCATCATTGTGCAAGCATGTAACATAATTATTTATTACCTAAAAATTAAAAATATTACCTTATTGAACATTAACATGTTATATTTAAAATGAATACTTATAGGAGAATTTATCTTTTATGTAACCCTATATTAGAAATGTTATAGTTATTAAAACTATGGATATTGAATCTTTAACTCTTCTTTAAATTAAATATAATAAAACATATAATCTCACCAAAATTTCTTTAAAAAATTTCTAATCTCGGAATAAGAGTTCTTTTAGTCAAAAAATCATCAAATTTAATTTGAAAAAAATTTTAGGGTGTTTTTATAATATTTATATAATTATTATTCACATTTATTTACATGATTTACCTTTAATTGTTTGAACAAATATTACTAAAGTTACTATTCATAATGAAAAAAAAAAACAAAAGCATCCTATTTATATAATTTGGACCACATTATTTAAAATAATGAATCTATTTTTCAATATTCAAAATATTGGACATGGAGTAATAAATTTAATATTAATTCTATTGATGGAACAATAAAAAATATTATTATGTGAAAATGTTCAAAATTATGGAAAGTTTCATTATCCAATTTCTATGTAAAATTCATTCCAAATACCTATACTACATTAAAAAATATAAAATATAATTATACTCTAAATCCAATAATAACTATATTTTAAAAATACCAATTATTTCGATGAAAAAAATTATTTTAATATAAAATATTGTATGTTTTTAGTATTCATCCATACACGAAAATTTTCAACAAAAAAATTAGAAAATAAACAACAAAAATAAAATTTTATATTCATATTTAAAGTAATTTGTTTATTTTGTATTATTTAATATACAAAAATAAAAAACTATTATTTAAAATTTGTTTTTTTATAAAAGGTGGAAAAACTACCTTTAGAAAATATATGTTTTTATAAATAAAAATGGTGTTTTATATCTTATGCCTATAAAACGTATTGTTTTAATGTGAAAAATTTATATTGAATATTATCATATATATTCCATTAATATCATTCTCTAATTGTATCTAAGTTAATTTATCAAGACAAAATACCTTTGAAAAAATAAAAATATTTCCTTTATATTCAACTAGTATGTAATTTATTTTATAATTAATTGGTATCCAATGAATCAGTATTATATTTTTATCAACCATATATTTTAATAAGTTTTATGTTACTATCCATAACCACAATATTAATTTATAGTTTTGATATAAAAACATTTAATTGTATATTGAGGGTTTTTTATGCTCGATGTTGCATGAAACATAAGATATCAATGAAATTTGAATTCATTTAACAACAGACATACTAAAAAATATTAAGGTGTTTCATTATCCCCTCCCAAAATTTATTGTGTCCCAAAAATTTGAAACCTAGCATTGAAAATCAAATTTTTTTTATATGAAAATTACATTGCGGGAATCTAAAATTATAATGATATTTAATATAATAAACTATTTATAAGAGGGAAAGGGAAATGTGAGGGTCGCCCCATGATTAGGCTTTCAATTAGGAGAACATTATTTGATTTTTAAAAGGGTTAAATAGAATAAAATTATAACCATGAAGTTATGATAGACAATGATAGAGGACATTGCCATTAGAAATTTTACCACCACAAAATAATAAATTTGTGACCAGTTAAAATACAATTCATTTATTATAATGTAATTTAAACGAATGATATTTCTTTTTGAAAATTATTTACACTAGATTTGAGGTATATCATTCCATCCTAGATTAGGAACAAAAGGAAACATACTAACTTGATAAAAATAGTTTCATTCATTAATCAATATCCACTAAAAACCCATCTTTTTATCCAAATGATGAGTATTTAAAATGAATTTTTAATACCTTAAGAATTCTAATGAACATCAATCGATCAAATAATTTGAAAAATAATTACTATCTATTCCTCACGAATTTATAAATTAACCAAACAAAATATTTTTAGATAACATAAGATAATTCATGAAAAATTATAAATTATTTTATAATGAAATACATTTTTAATATCCAAAATTAAACTGTAATACCCAATGTTCAGCATAGATTATTCATAAAATAACTATCTTTACTAAAACATGTTTTATACTAATATTGATACCCATAAATTATATATTTTTGATAATACAATCATCCACAAAACAACAATCACACTTAATGTCTTATACAAAAAATTAATTTTCCAAAACTCAAAATCTCCAAGATATTCATACCATTTAAATAAATTTATAGATTCCACATAACTTTATAATAAAATTTTATTTGACTATAAAATAAACTTCAAACTTTATTCCACATAATATATCTTTCCATAATCTAAAATAATTCCCAAAATAGAAAATGTCTTCAAAAATAACATTAATCACATGATCACCACTACATATTTCAATTCCATGGTTTCCTATATTACAAAACAAATCCCTAAAACAAAAATTACATTTATCCATTAGTTTAATATAAATATTTCATTCTAACTGAGAATTCAGATAGGCTTATACTTGGAACTGCACCCTTATCGTACTTATTTTGTCTGTTCAAACACGGATGCCTTTCTAGACTCTATGGGTTGTCTCCCAGTCCATGGTTGTCATTTTTATAAACCTATATTAACAATATCCAAAAATGGGATAATAATATTAAAAAATAATAAAAATATATTCAAGATTTGAAAAATATATTAACCAGAAATTGTATCGCATAGATTTCATTCTATATTCCCTGTAATATAAATTCCTATAATTAGCATAAATTCAAAGATCATATAAATCATATTTTATATTCTTAATTTTATAAAAAAGAATAAAAAATTAAATGTAATTATTATATAAACAATTTTTTCACACATAATAAAAAAATTTGGTTTTTGTTCCAAAATCAACATCTTCCTAAATCTAGCTTTCATATTTTTTACAAAACGTGATATGATACCAACAATAATTCCTTTAACCTAGAAGCCCTAAGCTAGCACCCTAGTTTTTTACATTAGAATTACTACAAGAAATCACATCCAAAAATCAAAATTAGAGTATTAGTCTTGGTAAACTAGACTCTTATTTTAAATTCATATTACATTATTTTAATAAATTCAACAAGTATTGACTTTGAGGACACCCTTTATTTCGTTAGTGTAAATATATATAGCAATCATAATAAACATGTTTTAAATAATTTGAAAATAAAACATAAGAAATGGGTGATCTCAATTACTCAATGAGTTTTTCATATAGTATAATCAATAATGATTCAATAAGCATAATAAATATGGAAAATTAAATAATATAAAACACATTCCATTTAATCAATAACATGGGCATAATATGGTTGAAATAAAAGTTGAGAAAACAATTCAATGTAAATAATCAAATTTAAATAGATCTTAAAAATTGATATTCACCTAGTCAAATAGTAAATGACTTATATTATAATTAGGGAATTCATAACACAAGAATTATACAACTCGTTATCAAGGCATTGACGGATACATGATACAAAAACCAGAAAGACATAATCCAAAACATGAAATAGTTTCTCACATGATAGGAACTAATGCATTGAGGGGATATAGAGGGATCCTAATGAAACTGACTCAGTCAAATGTGTTCCCCTCATGAAAGGGGTGATGAATTATCAATATAATCATTCATATTAAAACAAGAATATGAAATTTGAATAATGTAACCATAAACTACGACTGGAATCAAAATATAACATCCACAATAAAACTCAATAAAATCCTTTAAATAAAATCTGGTAAATGATTTGATTTTAGATCAACCAAATAGAATAATTTTATTCTACAAATGTTTTCATCATTAATTAATACAATTTAAATGATATATTTGGAATAATACTATAGAAAATAATCATTAATCAATCCAATGTGTTTCATACAACTTTGAAACATTAGGATTATAATACCCATGAAGGAGTAAAATTAAATGAAACTTATAATATAAGGGTAATAATTAGATACATGATATTACATGTCAAAGGATAAGTATATACATCTCATAATAGAAGATCAGTGTTTAACATCCAAATATGCTTCAATGAAACGATATTGAAATAAAGACCCTTATAAGAATTATATAGTGAATTAAATGATTCAATTATGTGTATTTTCTATAAATACAGATAAAAAAGTAAAAAATAAAATAGGAGATCATAAAAATTAATTTTATATATAACCTTATCAGGACATATTAAGTGAATTTTATGTTTAACCCAATGAATGTAAATTGAGTTAGGAAGAATCTTACAACATGTAATTAGTTAAATCACATTCCCCATTAAAGTAATAATTCTCAAATTATAAATTTAGTGCCATAAAGATAATAACATTAATGATATTATATTTCAAAGGATGGTATACACACAATGTACTAATTATTTAAGTAGTGAATAAGGCATATATCACACATAAGTAAAACTAAGATGAGAGAAACTATTACCTTATTTTTTCCTTTAGATTAACTCACATTAAATTCATGTATAATGGTTAATAATTTTTTTTAATTTATTCCATAACTATATTAATACGTATAATTTCTCATAATTTACTCTTATAATATTTTATTACCCATTTGTTAATAATCTTCCATTATTTTCACGCTTATATGTTTTAATTGACTGGAATTTTTAGTATTATTTGATATATTACCTATTTTTCCAATTAATTAGATCATGATATTATGATATCTATAATAAAATTAATTATTAAAATAAAAAAATATTTCCATTAGGTAGTTATTTATAATAATCTTTAATATTTGGAGTTATAAAATGATATTCTTTGTTCGTGGATTTGATAGGCTCTATGTACCCATGAACGCTACTTCAATTTCTTTTTAATACTGAATAGTGAAATTTAAATGATATATCTATATACTATAATTATATTATCATATTGATGTTATATATATCAAATATTTTTATTAAAACTATCCTTTATATGTTCCGTAAATGGTTCAAACAAATAACATCGCTTTGAGGAGGCGATAATGTACACTTCCAAAAATGATGTTATTGTAAGAACTCAGACCTTCATTTTATTTATGTTTTACCTTTTTCTATAGATTTTAGAAAAGATTATGTTTTGGAAATTTTTTATGTACACGCCATTCACTTTCTAGGTACACTCAGTGTACTTCATTTCCGCGCAAGGCAGTGTGCTGGCCTTGTCTGGGCCACACACACGGTCATGTGGGTGATGTGGAGGCCACTTAAAGTGGAGTACGGAAAATGATAGTACCAGCTGCCTACTCCAAAATTACACGCCGTGTAATTTTTTTGCATTAAATGGACCAGGCTCGCGTCTGATGGCCATAAACGTCTTCTTCTACGTCTCATTCGACTAAGCTGAGACTTCTCTGAGCCCCTGATCCTTCGTCTGTTCTCTGAATCGACCTCCATCGATTGAGTTGGAACCGCAACAGTAAGCTCTCCCTTCTTCTAGAGAATCATTTTCCAATTTCTCCCCTTTTAAAAGTTATATTTTGATGAATAATTTGTGTGTTTTCAGATATCAACAATGTTCTAATGAAATTCAAACCTCATGGTTCAAGTATATTGATCTTCTAACCTCAAGGTAGGTGGTTTGTGCCTTTCCGTTGAATGTCCTTGAATATTATGTGAAATTTCTACCAATACCCTTTAACTAGGTATTGTGTGTTTACTATTCTACCCCCATTGTATGCCTTTCATGCTTTTATTCATGTGTAGAGGTAAATTGGACATGTTTTGGGTTGAATATCAAACCTTGGTTGCTCTGCCCAAGCATCATTCTCTTTACAACCATTTGGTCCTGTTTAGCGTATTGGTCATTTACATGTTTTCCATGCCTTGTGATCATAGGATGGAGTGTTGTTTTCTGACATGCTTGAGATAATGTAGACTGGTTATGCAATTGTTTCTATAGGTTTACTTTGTCCATATAGCATTATTATGCATTGACCAACCCAGGGCCTTCAGAACCTGGAGATTTAGACTATATGGGTGTAGACTGAGTGAGCTTCCTCAAAGAGCCTAGGATTAATTTGGGCTATAAGGGGATATACCTTGAATGCTTCCTCAGAGAGTATCTGACAGTATTAGACTATACGGGGATAGACCACGTGATCTTCCTCAATGATTCCCTATTTTGTTAATTTGAATCACCTGATTAGCATATGCTATAGGAGGGATTGACTGTGGGAGCTTCCTTATAGAGTCTATGAACGACCTGGGCTATAAGGGGAATGGACCGATCATGCTTCCTCCGAGAGTCCTTGACCAAGAGAGCTTCCTCATGGAGTACCTGTCTAGCCTAGACTATAAGAGGAATTTACTGTGTGTGCTTCCTCAGAGAGTCTTTATAATTATATATGACCAAACCAGAGGGGTTAGGCTGAGTAAAAATCCCATAGGGTTGTTGGTTTTCACAAGGATGGACCATAGGGTTACCTGTTGTGCATTTATTCTTGATAGTTGTTGCTTGACTTTGGAACACTAGATTGTTTATTGTTCAACATGTTCCTATTTACTATTTTCTATACATTTACCTGCCATATATTCACTGACTATTAGGCACCGATATTTAGGTAGTTGCCAACTTGGATTTTGTCTCACACCCTATTTGGGTCATGTATTTGTTCCTAAAAATACTATACTGTTGAAGTTATAGACAAGGTCAAGCGCCATTCAACATCAGGTACTAGACTTGTTGTGGAGATGGAGAGCATGAGACCAAGCATAGGCTTGCGATGCTAAGTCGTTGTTATCTTTCTATTGTAGTTGTTTTTAGTACTGTTAGTATTTCCATCATTGTGACTAATTTGGTTTCATTCTTAGACATATGTATCATTCATCATATATTTATATATATGTGCTCCTACTGTTTATCATATTTAGTCTTCAGTTTTTCTCTTGTGTATGGATTTTTTACTTCTTTTACTATTGGTTATTGTTTTCTCTTCCACTGTGAACTTTTCCAATGAGAGGATAGTTTCCCCATTATCACACCCAAGGCCCTCGTTGCTAGTTGGCAGCCTCTGGATTTCGGGGAAATGCGCTTGAGGCCATGTGATTCACTGGGTATGGGGCCCCTCTGGATGGCTTCTGGAACTGGGCCGTTACAAAGTGGTATTAGAGGGATTCTTTTCTCTTGACTTACTTTTTGGAGCACATAGCCTATGATAAGAAGGAATAGATACATGGTAATAAGTTGTTCCCAGGAGTAGCTATCCCATGTAAAGGGAAAAGCTACTCTACCTCTTTTATTTCCATTTCTTCTGGTTTTCACATTTATAGTTGATTTGATTTCACCGTTGGGTGATTCGCATGCTTTGTGTCGTTACTGTTGTTGTTATTGTGGTTCAATTTCTATCGCAACCTGATGAGATGAGGGTATTCCATCTCATGCATCATATAGGCACTTGTTAGAAATCACGTGCCATTCATTATTTCCTTGTCATCAAGGATGCATTAGCGATTTCATGTTGTTTTGATAGATATTGTGTAGATTATGAATGATGTTGTGATAGTTGAGTTGATAAAATATCTTATGTTTGATAGAGAATTTGTTCGTATAGTACTTTGCCTAGCTGGATGTCAAACATTGGTTCTGAGGTGTTATGGGCCCTCATGGACCGGAATTTGGTGGATCATTGACAGTTTTCCTTATTATAACTTGTATAAGATGAATAACATTACATCAATGGGAGTACGGGCCCTCACGGATTATAATTTGGCACCTCACTTTTTTTTCTGTGTTTTCTAGGCTCCAGAGTAGTTTTTGAGGCAACTACCCAGAGAATCCCAAAATACACCGAGATTACTTTTTGAATACAAACCGTGTAGTTTTTAACCGTGTCACTGACTATGTGGGAAGGGACACGAGGTTATGAATAACCTTTCAAGAACACGCCGTGTATGATAAGTACATGTTGTGTTGTAGTGATCATGTGTCTACCCATTTGACTAACGACACATATGGATGAAACATCGATTATACACGTCGTGTCTTGATTCCACACGTTGTATCGTGTAACCTAGGTACCCGGTCGTGTCACAAACTACACGGGTCAGGGAAATCCTTCAAGTACACACCGTGTGCACGTAGAGCATGTCGTGTAGAGTGAACCATGTACCTGGCCATTTAACTAACAACACGGATCGGTTGGGACTTTGGTGTACACGCAGTGTCCATCAGGAACACGCAGTGTAGTGTAACATGGGTACACATGCCTTGTCAGTAACAACATGGTTCGGTGAAGCTTATTGAGTACACGACGTGTCTACCTCGAACACATCTTGTAGTGTTGTCTTACGAGAGCCGCGTGGCTTGACAATGTAGAAGAACTCGGGCAGGGGAAGTGGGTTCAAGTATAGGTCATGTGTTTTGAGAATACACCATGTTTTTGGGGTGTTACATGACATGTTTTAGCAGAAGTACACGCCCATGTGAAGGAAGTCAAGGAACATTCCATGTAGGTAGTGTACAATCCTTGTAGTCAAGTTCTGTAAAACTTGAATATTTTCTCCCTCTTGTTCTCTTCTTACATTCCATGTTTTCGGCCTTTGATGTTCTTGAATCTAAGGTGTGTTTTTGACCTTGCAGAGCCATGCCACCGAGACATCCTCCAGTTGACCGCCAGTTATAGGGTAGTGATCAGACGCCCGATATGGCTGATCCGGGACATCCTGTAGATCCTCCTGTTGTGCCAGCCTTAGTACCAGGGGTTATACTAGTTTCAGGCACCGATGTGCAGTTTAGGGAGGGTTTTGTTAGGATTATGAAAACCTTCCAGGGAGTGCCACCTCCCGCCCCATCGATGGTATAGTTAACATGGGTTTTCCAGCAGCAGCATCCTCCCACCTTCTCAAGTGAAGAAGGACCTCGTGCTACAGAGTCATATCTCAAAGCCACACTGACGATATTTGAGCATCTAGAGGTACCACCAGAGAGGAGGGTGAATCTTGAAACCTAAATGCTCATAGACTCTGCCAAGAGGCGGTGTCATGTCATCTCTCAGGAGGGACGCCACCAGAATATGACTTGATAGAAGTTTCAGCGTATCTTTTTATGATTACTTCTACCCGGAGACCTAGAGGGCTGATTAAGCCCGGAAGTTCATGATATTAGAGCATGGTACTCTTTATGTGATGGAGTATTCCTCCCGTTTCATGGAGCTGTATCATTTCACGCCTATCCCAACAACTGATGAGTTTTTCCTGGATAGGAAGTTTGAGGACAGTCTTAGGAAGGAGATCTGTTCCCCGATGAACAACTTCTTGTTGACTTCGATATCCTCTATCTTCAACCAGGCGCTGATCATAGAGTGCAATATGTGGGATTCTGGAGCAGTGATCGAGGAAAGTTTGACATCCAGAGTTATTGTTCCTCCTACAGATAGAAGGAAGCGCTGCAGGGAGATTTCTCTAGGAGATCAGAGTAGGTGGGATGCACCTTCTGGTAGCCACTTGGTGTGCTACCAGTGTGGAAGGAGGAGACATACGAGGCCATGTTGCCTGAGATACCCGATGGAATGCTGATCTTGCGGTAGGATGGGCCATCTCTCGCGTTTCTATCAGTTTTCCCTCCAGTAGCTAGAGACATGGGTTCTTCTATGACTCTATGTTCGGGAGCATCACCACCAGTTTCTCACCAGTCTCGGAACTGGAGTTCTTCCGGCCGTTCAGGCCGAGGTGGAGGTCATGGACAGGGAGGTCAGTCATCGTTCTATCAACGATAGAAGGGAGGATCAGCTCAGTGCGGTAAGGCAGGGTCACCGGGGCGTGGAGTATGTCATACATTTGTGATGGAGCAGACCCAATAAGAGCAGGATCCTGAACCTTCCACTGTTAGAGGTACGATCTTAGTAGCCTCTGTTTTATCTTCTGGTCTTTTCGATATAGGGTATTCCCATATCTTTATCTCTGTTTCTATTATGGAGAGTCTTGGTCTCTTCATATTTTCTCTTGCTGACATATTGACTCTAGACAGACCATTGGGGACTAGGGCGGCTAGTGTAGGCCAGTGAAAAGAGTGACCTCTTGGGGCTGCGGGGTGTCACTTCCTTTGCGATCTCTATGTCCTAGAGATGACATGCTATGTATTCATTCTTAGAATGAACTGGATAATTCCCTTCCAGGAAGTCATTGACTGTTATCATCACAGGGTGATTTTCATATCACCATAGGCTGGATCCTTTCTTTATTCGGGAAAATGGGATGTCCAGGCAAGTAGAGTGGGTCCAAAGCATCATGGGTTTCGAGGATTTACAACCCAGATTCCTAGTCTATATCTAAATGACTAGGGGACTTCACAGTTAGAATTTTTTCCAATGGTGGATCATTTTAGAGATGTCTTTCCAGAGTACTTTTTATGTGTGACTCCAGAGCGTGAGATAGACTTTTCGATTGAGCAGAACCGGTGTAAATTCCTCCTTATAGGATGGCTAAACCTGAGTTGCAGGAGCTCAGGAAGTAGTTGGAGGAGTTGTAGGAAAAGAGTTTCATCCGACCCAGTACTTCTCTTTGGGGTTCGCCTGTCTTATTTGCGAAGAATTCAGACGGTACCCTTAGGCTTTGTGTGGAGTATAAAAAGCTAAACCAGTTGATGGTCAAGATATGATATCCCTTGCCAAGGATCGATGATCTCTTTGATAAACATTGAGGAGACCGAGTGTTGTTTAAGATTGACTTGAGATCCGGTAATCATTTTTTGTGTGTTAGACCATCTGATATACCTCTTAAAACATTTATGAGAGGGTATGGTCTATACGAGTATATGATTATGTCGTTCGGTCTCACAAATGCGGCTGTAGTTTTTTATGGCACTGATGAATCGAGTGTTCCATACAATCTTGGATTCCTTCGTGGTGGTTTACCTGGAAGACATCTATGTGTACTCTCACACTCAACACGACCATGCTACCCATCTTGAGACCATTTTTAGTACACTGAGAGTGCATCATTTATATGTTAATCTCTCAAAATTCCACTTTTGGATGGATCATATTCACTTCTTGGGTCATGTTATCTTAGAGACATGAGTATCAGTAGACCGAGAGAATTTTAGGGCAGTAGTTTCCTGGGAATAGTCGAAGAAAGTATTTGAGGTACAGAGTACCCTAAGGCTGGTTGGATACTATAGACGCTTCAGACAAGACTTTTCATGCTTAGAAGCACCGCCGACAGTTCTGAATATGAAATGGGTGATGTTCTTATGGTCAGATTCTTGTTAGTCATCCTTTCAAGAGATGAAGGGGAGGTTGACCTCCACAATGATACTTGTCTTTCCAGAGCCAGGAAAGGGCTATAATATTTACTGTGATGCTTCAGGTATCGGGATGGGAGCTGTGCAGATGTAGGGAGATGGAGTCGTTTCGTCCAGGTCTCAGCAGTTGATACCATATTAGATGAATTACCTGATGCACGATCTGGAGTTGGCAGCTGTTTTCCATGCCATACACTGTTGGAGATATTATCATCTAGGAATTCACATTATGGTGTTCACCGACAACAAAAGTCTAATGTACATCTTCACTCAGCATGATCTAAATTTGAGACAGTGCATGTGGGTCTAGTATCATTAGTTTTTTGACTTTGAGATTGCCTATACGCCTAGGAAAGGCAATGCTATGGGTGATGCACTAAGAAACAGAACTTAGATAAATGTAGTTTAGGAGGCCAGTAGTGATTAGAAGCTTATGGATCTATTCTCTAAGATACATCTGGATGTGGACGACAGATAGGGGCAGACTTTTATATCTTCTATAGATGTTACCTCTACTCTTCTCGATCAGGTACGGATGAGGCATATATCAAACTCTGAAGGCCCAGTCATATGGGAGAGTGTGCTAGGAGAGGACCATCTTCCTGGACGTACAATAGGCGAGGATGACATCTTGCGTTTCCAGGGATGCGTAAGGGTGCCAGAAGATATACGCGGTGAGCTGATGTTGGACATTCATTCCTTATTTTGGGAATTTTATCTGGGCATCCCCAAGATGTATCGTGATCTAAACCACCAGCATTGGTGGCCAGGTATGAGTAGAGATGTTTCTGGTTTTGTTTTGAGGTGTTCCACTTGTCAGTAGGTGGAAGCGGAGCATCAGTGACCAGCGGGTCATTTGCAGTAGTTACCCATTCCGGAGTGGAAGTGGAATAATGTCGCAATGGACTTAGTGACCAGTTTTCTGAGGTCTCCTTGAGGGAATGAAAATTTATGGGCTCTCATTGAAAGACTTGTGAAGGTTTCTCACTTCTTTCCAATCAAAGAGACATTCAGCCTTGATGAACTAGGGTGGTTGTACATCCGAGAGATTGTACATCTACATGGAGTTCCACACTCCATTATTTCAGAATGGGACGCGCGTTTTACATCTTGGTTCTGGCAGGGGATTCAGAAGGAATTGGATATATGGGTACTTTTGAGTACATCATACCACCCCTAGACAGATGACCAGTCTGAGCATACGATTCAGTCACTGGAGGATATTCTCCAAGCATGCATCCTAGATTTTTTACGTTCTTTGGAGAACCATATACCTCTTGTATTGTTTTTCCACAACAACAATTTTTATGAGACTATTCAGATGACACCTTACGAGGCTTTATATAGTATTCCATGCCAATCACCTTTATGTTCACCGGAGGAAGGAGAGGTAGCTTTGTTGGGATATTATCTTGTTCTGGAGAACTCAGAGCAGATAGAGTTTATTTAGAAGAGGATGGCTACAACAGAGTCTCAACAAACGTCTTGTGCAGATCAGCAGAGATGACCTCTGGAGTTCAAGGTCGGGGATCAATTTTTTCTACTTGTTGCATTGAGGTTGGGACAGAATAGGATTTAGAGACAGGGTGAACTTTCACCATGGTATTTTGGGCCGTTTGATGTGGTGGGAAGAATTGGACCGGTTTCTTATTGGTTGCAGTTACCTCAGAGTTACGGGGATATTCATGACATCTTCCATGTTTCTCATCACCGACATTATTTTTTAGATCCCCCTCATTCATTCAACCTGAGGAGGTTGAGCTCGAAGCAGATGCATCGTTTGAGGAGCATCCTATCCGGATTGTCGATCGCAGTAAAAAGGTTCTTCATGGCCGTTCTGTTCCTCTTGGACGGGTGTTATGGCAGCACGGGTGAGTACAGGACGAGACTTGGGAAATGGAGGCAGATGTACGATCATAGTGGTTGGAGCTATTCATAGTTTTTTCTTTTACGCCTCGCTAGGGAAATTTGGGGAAGAATTTCATTAAGGGGGGATGATTGTAAAAACCCGTACCTACGTTTCCGGTATGTTTTTCCTTTTTTTTGATGTTTTTGAGAAAAGTGGAGTTTCTGGAAATTTTGGAGGTACACTCTGTGTATATTCTATTTAAACGCCATGTACTTCATTGCTGCATGAGGCCATGTGATGGTCATGTATGGGCCACACACACACGGTCGTGTTGGGTGATGTGGAGGCTGCATAATGTGACATTCAGAAAAGGCTAGTACACGCTGTGTATTCTAAAAGTATAGGCCATGTACTTTATTTTTTCATTAAATGGGCTGGACTCATGTCTAATTGTCATAAACATCTTCTTCTAGGTCTCGTTCGACCGAGAGAAGCTATACGGATTTGATAATTCTTCGAGCCCCCGATCCTCCGCCTATTGTTTGAATCAACTGTAATTGATTGCATTGGAACCGCAACGGTTAGCTCTCCCTTGTTCTAGAGCAACATTTTCACATTCCTCCTATTTTTCAAGTTATCATGGGTTGAATGTTTTTTGAGTTTTGGTATATATATGACATTATATTGAAATTCAAGCCTTTTGGTTCAAGTATATTGATCTCCAAACCTCAAGGTAGGTGGTTTGTGCCTTTTCGTTGAAAGTCATGGAAAATTATGTGGAATTTCCTCCAATACCATTGAACGGGGTATTGTGTGTTTACTATTTTACTCATATTGTATGTATGTCGTTATTTTATTCCTATGTAGAGGTAAATTGGACATGTTTTGTGTTTAATTTTATACCTCGGTTTCTCTTCTCATGCTTCGTTCTATTTACGACCGTTTGGTTATGTTTTGCCTATTGTTCATTTACCTGTTTTCCATGCCTTGTGATCGTAGGATGCAGTGTTGTTTTATAACGTGCTTGAGATGTTGTATACTGGTTATCCAAATAGTTTTATAGTTTTACATTGTCCATTTATTATTATTATGCATTGACTGACGTGGGACCTAGAGAAACTGGTGCTTTAGACAATAAGGGGATAGATCGAGTGAGCATCCTCAGAGAGTATTTGAGCATTAGGGTATATGGTGACTGACTGAGTGAGCATTCTCATAGATCCTATGATTACTTTGGGATATAAGGGGATTGACCGTGAGAGTTTCCTCAAAGATTCCCTGGCTGTTTTGGACTCTACGGGGATAGACCGTGTGAGGTTCCTCAGAGAGTCACTATTTTGGTTGTTTGAATCACCTGATTAGCATAAGATATAGGAGATATTGACTGTGTGAGCTTCCTCAGAGAATCTATGAACAACCTAGGCTAGAAGATGAGTTGACTGAGTGTGCTTACTTAGAGATTCCTTGACCTTGGGGCTATATAGGGAATTGACCGTGCAAGCTTCCTCAGAGAGTTCCTAACTACCCTAGACTATAAGGTGAATTGACTTCATGTGCTTCTTCAGAGAGTCATTATAATTCCATATAACCAAACCAGAGGGGTTTGGTTGAGTGGACTGCCCTGTGGGTTGTTGGTTGTCGCTAGGCAAGACCAGATGGTTACCTTTTGTGCTTTTCTAGTTCTTATTTATTGCTTGACTTTGGAACTATGGATTGTTTATTGTTCTTCATGTTCTTGTTTACTGTTTTCTATACTTTTACCTACCATATATTCACTGACTATTAGGAACAGATCTTCGGGTGGTTTCCTACTAGGATTTAGTCTAACACCCGGTTTAGGTCATGATTTTGGGCCCAAACAGACTATATTTTTGTAGTTATAGACAAGGGAAAGCACACTTCGACATCAGGTACTTGACTTGTTGTGGAGCTGGAGAGCATGGGACCAGGCTTAGGCTTGCGATGCTGAGGAAACGCTATCTATATTTTGTACTTTTTTTGTAATATTTGTATTTTCATCATTATGACTTGTTTTGGCTACTTCCCTAGAAATATATATCATTCATCATATATATATATATATATTCTCCTTCTGTAATTATCATATATAGTCTTCATCTATTCGCTTGTGTATGGATTGTTTACTGCTTCCGCTATTGGTTATTATTTTCTCCTCCACTGTGTACTCTACCAATAAGGGAATAGTTTCCCCACTATCACAACCAAGGCCCTATTTTCTATTCATCAACCTCTGGCATTTGGGGAAATGTGCTTGAGGCCATGTGACCAACCGGGTACGAGGCACCTCTGGGTGGCTTCCAGAACCGGGGCATTACAGTTATCGTATTTAAACTAAAAGGAAATCATGAAGTTATGAATTATATAAAAATTTTATAAGTATTAAGATAACTTATATGACACACATATATATATCATATAAAAATATAGTTTACACCCTAATGATCAACCATGAAAGGTGGTAATGGAAAAACGAACAATATCGTTTCACATGGAAACTATTTTTCGTACACAATTGGTAAATTCATCGCATCATTGATTGAAGTGTGTGTTGTTGTAGGTCCCACAGTTAACATAACAACACATCGGAATATTTTTAATAGCATTTTTCTATTAATACATAAAATGAAAATAATTTAAGGGTTTAAGGAATAAAAAAAATAAACACATTTTTGAAGAATAGTACATATTCTTTTGGAATACATTCCTGATTTACACAAATGGAAATCATTTATTAGATTTACCTTAAAAGGAATGATTCTAGAATAGAGTTATGGAATTTTGGATGAGGTTTGGAAATAGTTTGGCCGAGCCAAATGGCTATAGTGGAGTGAAGAAAAGAGAAGTAGAGGTCCCTTTTATAAGAGACGGGAGGGGCATACTTGGAATCCTTCAAATTCATAAATTAAAATAAATTATCATTCAGTAAAAAATTCTTCCAAAATGAGTTATTGTGAATAAAATGTTATGATATGTCAAAATCATCTCATCCAATGATTTTATACTAGTTTATGTCACATTATTAATGTTATCTTTTTTATTTAACCATTAAATAATCCCTTAACTCTTACAGTCAAAACATATGTTTTTACTACTAATGGGTTAGTACAGATACAATAAATTGAAAACAAATCATAAATGAACATTGAATGATCATTTAAAACTTTTACCCGTTAGTGGAGAAAATTTTAGAATTTTATGAATTTTATATCATATAATAAAATACAATTTATTTTATCATATTATTAATTTCTATTTTGAAAATATTAATTATTTGAATTTTTTAAAAAGAATAAATACAAAAGATTACATAATGAATAAACTTTTTGTGCATCCCTAATATTCCATAGTCATCTAAAAAATTCATGAGTAAAAATATTTATATATTTATATATTTATTTTCATATTTTATTAATACTTTTTTTATATATACACTAATTAAACAATTTCATAATCGTCATCGTATAATACATCGCATAAAAAAATATTCCTGAATATTTAAAAATAAATTACCATGTAGAAGATAAAAAAATTCATTTAAATTACTATTTGTAGAATAATTTATTGAATCTATAACCCTTTATTAAAAATGATATAATTAATAAAAACATGAGTATAACATCGTTAACTCTTAATAAAATAAAATATAATAAATGTCATACTCTCACATAAGTGGATTATAAGGTTTATAATCTAGGATTAAGGGTGATTTAATTCAAAGCCATCACATCCAATGATTTTTGGTAAACTATTGGGGTAATTATCAAATATTAATATTATTATTATTTACCATTAATTAATTGATTTACCTTTATGTGTGTTATGAAAAATTACTAAATATACTATTCATAATACCCAAACAATTTATACATAGTTACATAATTTTAACCCTCTAACACCGAATATGGATTATATTTTTCAAAATTCAAAAAAAAAAATGAATTAGTTAATTTTAAATTACCCATATTGAAATATCTGTAAAATTTTTTTTTTTGAAAATGGTCAAAAGATTGAAAAGTTTTTATATCCATTTTCAACCTATAATAAATTGAAACTACCTATATTGGATTAAATGATAAAAATATTCTATATATACTTTAAAACCAATAAAAATATAATTATTCACTATAAATTACTTTAATAAAAAGTTTTTATGGATTTAAAATTTAGTATTATTTAACTATTTATCAAAACATGTAACTTCTTATAAAAATGAAAAAATATTAAACTAAGTAAATTTTTATATTCCTCTTAAAAATAATAAATTTAATTTTTATAATTTAATATTTAAATGTGAATGAAATTAGATTTCAAATAGGATCCCCATTAAAAGTGGTAAAACAACCTATTTAAAAATATAGGTGTTTATGCATAAAATTGTGTTTATTAGTAACATATGTCTATAGAATCTATAGAATGAATCATACAAATATTTTATTGAATATATAACATATATATTTCATTCATGCCATTCAAATTTTGTGATTAATATAATTTTTTACGCATAACACAAATGAGAACATACTTTTGTTCCACTATATTCAACAGCTATAAAATATCCTTTCAAATTAATTACTAAAAAATTAATTAATGATATATTTTTATAAACCATATATTTTCAGAAGTAGGTTAACAGTATTCAAAACCAAAAATGTAATGGATACTATAAAAATTATAATATTAAATAGTAAATTGTTGTATGATTAAGCCCAGTGTTGTGTGCACTGTAATATATCAAAGAAATTGAACTTATTTAGGAAGATAGATACTGTAAAATCATAGGGTGTCATAATGATATTGTCACTCATGTGTATGGAGCAGTACCACATCAATTTTAGTATACCGACTCAAATAACACCTAATACAGTAGTCAGATTGGTTGGTCACATGGCCTCCAACTCAACTCCTCACACACTAGAGGATGTCAACTAGCAGCGAGGGTGTAAAGGTGGTTTTTTAGGGAGACTATACCATAATAGTCTAAGTATCACAATAGTATAATAGATAATAAATCTTATATAATAGAGGAATTAGTAAATAATTAATAAAAGTGAAAAATAAAAATATTAAAATATAATAACTAAATAAATGTGGCCAAAACTCTCTTATTCAATGAATTCATGTATGAGTGTCGATTATATATAATATAAAACAATAAAAATACAACATGCTTTACAATATAGTACAATAGAAGACTATATTAAAGGTAAAAAATCTCTAAGGTGGTCTCCATGATCAACCCATGCTCCAACATAGTCTTTTGATCTTATCTCCTTAGGTATAAGCATACAACAACAAGAAAGGTCTAGGTACATAGAAACATGAAGGCCTCCTCAGGTATACTATTGCAATGGTGTCCCGAACATGGTGTCAGACATAAATAATAGTATGCCAGAACCCATGGTTTCTATAAAAATACAGAAGGTGCAATATAAATTATGTAGTGTTCAATTATAGAGAAGTAGTAATAGAACTGAATAAATAAAAACCCACATCTCCTAGTTCCTATAGGATACCTAATGGAAATACATTCTTCCGCACATAGATAGAAAATTGTTGATGAGTCTCCATATATATAAATAGATGGTGGTTATCGTACATTCCCTATATTCTTATAGAGTGAGATACTTCATGCTAACACACTCAGGATATGAGTGAGACTACTAGAAACAAACTAATCATGGAAGGTGGGGCATAAATCGTACTGCAGATATAGTATCTCTAGTGGATATAGTGCATTCCATACATCCCTTTAGATTGATAGAAACAATCCAACAACACTCAGGATGTATGTGAGCCAGTAGAAAATACATTAATCATGGAATGTGATGAATAATTCCCATTTCCTAAAAATTATATATGGTGGGTAGGGTTTATTTCTGAAATCTCTATAGAGTGATAGATTCTATGATATAAAACTTAGGATGTGACTGATCCACCACGCAACACTCTATTCATGGAACGTCTCATGTAAAGACCGTAAAATCCATTGGTGGAGTCATGTCCCATCCATTGTAATCTAAAAATAATACCATGTATCACAACATAGACATACAATATAACCCAATACCATTGATGCTATCCATGGTGACCGTTTTTACATCCCACGTATCGATATGATGCATGGTATACCCTGTGTCCATCCTAGATATCAAACGTTTAGGATTGTAAATCACCCATAGCATGGAATAAATATCTTTTTAATTGGATTGTCCACATTCTCTCCCTTAGGGAACTGATATCACTCAAAAGTCTAATGATCATCCCTAGAAGCCCTCTCCGGGCAATCCAAATCATCACCCTCATCATGTTGGTTCACAACCAAAACAAGAATTACAATTCCATCTATGATTCCATAATATATAACCCAAAATATCTCCAAACCCATATCAAGTTAATCAAGTCAAGAAAATAATTCAATCAAGTAAAATCATTTATAATTTTATGCCAATTCATTAAACATCACTTTCAATGAATTATTAAATTGAAAATCCACTATAAATCATGCATTTCACATATTCTGAAAAAAATAAGAAAACTCAATTTATATTATTGAAAGGGATACCATAGAAGGTACTGCTATTAATTGGTTATTTAAATAATAGAGAAAATTCCATAAATAAATCCATTCAAAAGTAAAAATGCAATTAAATATATCAAAACCTAGAAATTCAATTATAAGGATTCAATGTTAATTAGAAGTTAACATGTAAACTAGGAAATTAATTTCAAAAGTAATTCCTCTTACATGTTAGGCCACATCAAACACTTAAAAGGTGTATAAGTCTCATTTGAGACG
Organism: Viscum album; assembly: GCA_963277665.1. NCBI lineage: Eukaryota > Viridiplantae > Streptophyta > Magnoliopsida > Santalales > Viscaceae > Viscum > Viscum album. The sequence goes on from OY728147.1 coordinate 1,094,839,846, forward strand.
TATGTATACAAAAAAATTTATTTAAAGGATAAATTAGAAGGTAGTTATGTGTTCTGTGCGATATGTATTTGACCATTAAGGGAAACTAATTTGGGGGAATCTCAAAGGGAAAACTTATAAACATGCCACAAAATTCATTCAATAAAAAAGGAAATAGATAATAGAGGGAATAAAACACAACAAGCTAAGAAAGATTCAAATCACTATCACTATATTATTGTTTAAAAGGCTACCCATACCCATTGGAGGGGTTTTGTTATAAAAACATGAGTTCATATATCAAACAAATAATTTATCATATTTTATAATTTTAATCATGGTTCATTGTTAAATTTATCTATGGAAGTCCTAATTAAACTTATATAATGTATTAAAAAATGATTTTTTAAATTTTATGGTTCATGGATTGGGATTCGACATTAGTGAGGAATGATGTCAAACACTCTGGCACAACATGTTCTCGACGAAGATCTCTCCACACATCCACGCACAAACATTCATATATATATATATATATACCATAGTAGAATTCACATATTCCATTCTTCAAAAGGGTATATGTATAAGGAATATATATATATATATAAATATTTATATGGGTGGAATCCATCATAGAGTCATCAAACAATCTATAATAAGTACCATGAAATGAAAAATTCTATAGAAAGGACAAACATACCAAATAAAAATTACCATCACATCAAATATAGTGAAATTACTAATTATAAATATAGAGGAAAAAAATAATAGTGAAAAAACATTAGATAAAATTGATGATGGTGGAAGAATATGATCTAAACCACTTTGTATTTGTTGGAGGTTAATAGAACACATACATTGAGTCATTGGAGATATTTCACATACCATAACATCAGAATTAATGATAAAAATGTGTCATCATCAAACCTAGGGTTTTTATGAACCACATTAGAAAATTATGAGAGAGAAAAATGTATTCAATAATATAGGGGATGGGGGAAAAAGGATTTACCTATATGTGTTGTGTTAAATCGGTAGGAGTTATGGTTGAAAAAACGATGAATGAGGGACCTAAAAAGAGGTGCATCGCACATGGCCAATGAGAGTCCACAAGGGGTGAATAAAATGAACTAGAGGGGAGGAACCCATGTTATTTTCCACTTAAAATTTACCTAAATATATTAATATTAATATTCTTAATAATAATATTATTAATATTAGTAAAACATATCGTCATTTTTATTTCCCATTTTTTTAATTTTAATTCTAACTTTTTAATATAAATTTTAATAAATAAAAAACAATGATAAAATGTGTTCAAACTAATGGAATTATGATATGAGTCATGTTTTCAAAAATTATTTTCTAGTAATTACCAGATAATAAATTTCTCTCAGTATTTACTTTTTCTCATATACATGGGTCATTACAACCTCTCGACCATAGAACTTATCATCCTCACTATGTTATTGTGATCATTAGGTATAATCACCCAACATATATGGGAAGGTATTATTTCTTCAAATGGTCATGTTATGTCCCCAAACACTCTATGTTCATTTATAAATTACTTAAGAATATGAATCTCAAACCATAAACACCTGAGCCAATTCTCAATTCACAACTGAAACACCTAAACTACCCTTAACCAATCTTGTTTCTCTATACACATGATCACATCGTAGCCTCATCAAGAATATGACCAAAGTTTATTCCAACAATAGTATTTAACAATAGAATGGTAAGATTACATGCCACGACATCATACCCATTGGAATTTTCATTCAATGAATTACCTTAAGAGTTTTAACGAATCTTACAACATGATATCGAGATGACCAAGGGGTTAGTTCCACACCGACCAAATTTATCCTGGTCAAGCAAGCTCCACATGAAAATAACTAACAAAGACAAACTAAACATGTATCCACTTGAGGACATGTGAGAAACCGTTCTTCACCGACTGTAAAAATTGAATATGAAGTGAAATAAATTCTATCTGATCCTACTAACTTATCTAGAAGTAGCTCGACATAGACCATCAATGCATTAGAAACTAAACTGTAATAATATCCTCCAATGAACAATGCAATTATCATGTACAAACTAATTGATTCTCATATTCATATTATGGTGACATTCCTTGGTCAACCCACTAATTATCCTTTTAAATTTCATGCCTCAGCACAACCGTAGGGTAACCTTGACACTACGCACTAGAAGCTTTACCCTTTAAACCCACCTTTGATCCCAACTAAAAGTACATAAAAAACCTTGTATTCGTAGAAATTAACTCCAGTGAAAAAACCCTAGGTATTCCATACTCCATGTTTACATGTTAGATGTTGGAACAAGACAACAATGTCCACATCTGATCATCGACTGATCCTAGAGTGGCATCCTCCTAGCGACTGAGTTAGAATAAATAGATGGATTCCAAGTGTCTATCAAAGCTGTTAAATCTTGGAAATATAATGATAACTCATAACAAATATGGATCAAATAAAACCACATTTCAGTATGAAACATCGATAGAAAATCACCCACATTCTCAACTGCTTTAAAATCATTACCACTACTTATGACTAAAACTCTCTTAGTGCCTCGTAGATGACGTCCATATAGGGGAAAATTTTATCACTAATAATAATACACTAAGAGGGTTCACATGGATTCTATTAAATCAGAAATTATTATTGGATATAATAATATTTGAACCATAACTGGTTTAATTTAATAGAAGAAGATCAACTTCACCTACTAACACATCCTTACAACAAATCACAATGCCTTTTTCCACTTGAGGAATTATTTGATCACTCACACATAACCAACAATGATCATCCATAACCAAAAAGATGTCTCAAATTTTATAACCACAGCCACCGATAAAAGGGACGTGCTTCCAAGAAAGAACCGACACATTTCAAAACCGACAAGACCTAAGGGTATTCAGGAAAGAAAAATCATTTAAAAAATTGCATTCCTCAATAGTTTTCCTTCTACATAGAAGGAAATGATTTCAGAACTGGCACAAAAATTCACACATTAGTAGTTTCCAAGTTGTGGAAAATATATATAGACCATCCACTCAGATTTTCACTAGGTTGTGTTTACCTTAAATTAAAGTGTGGCACTCTTGAAAGTCTCACTCACTAACATCGAGTCATTAGAAGAGGAAACCAAAATTGAACTGGTTGATATGTCAAAACTCTCGAGTCTCTAGAAAGACCTCCAGATCATTTTGATGCACATTATTATTTAACACTCACACCACCCTACTCTGTAGATGACTTGATAACATACAAAAAATCATAAGGATAAATGATTTCACTAAACTGAAATGGTTCGTTTGATAATTTATCTTCTCATGGTACCATGTATAAAAATTCATACTACCACGATATTACAAAAGAACACCGCACTTCTTTGATACTATAAATAGGTTTTATTCCCATATCAATTTGTATCATGTAGTCTTCATAAGTGATTTAGCTCATATTCAAACTAAACCATATGAACATTAACCATGATGAAACTATGAAATAACGTCCATTAAAGTGGAAGAGAAATGGTCAAATGAATTTCTATATGCTTGAACATGACATTCTTTCCCTCAAAAAGTAAGAGAAAGTCTCAAACAACCTAAAAATGGTCGACCATGCCTGAGGAATGTCTAAAAAATGGAAACGGAGCATTACATGATTCTAATTCTAATATCAAAATCCCAAAAAATTATTACAATCCTTCCATTCAAGGGTGTCAATAATATATAAGAATCGTACTAGGGAATCCAACACCCAAATGAATCCAAACATCATATATCTCATGGTATAAAAAAGAAATTTAAATAGTAAGGGTGATAACTACAATGGGATAGCCCCTCACGAGAGTAGAAAGAATCAATACACAATGAAGTCACACCAAAGAAAAGTTACTATGCTCAAAATCTAAACATAAGAAACATTGACACTAGAAAAAATCATAATGAAATCTATACTACAACCATTACAAAGAAAAAAATAGAATATAAACTACCCTTACACATGGGGTTATGCTTCAGATACCACTCTAGGTTCTATTTCAATGCCATTTATGTTTTTTTATATTAACTATTGAATCACCTAAATATTTAACACAAAAAATCATGTACACATTTTGAAAACAAAATCAAAATGGTCTTGATATAAAAATCTGCTCATATCAAATTGGAAAAGTGTCATTAAACATATTTTTTAACACTAATAATTTTACTTTAATTGAAATCCCATAAACATTAATGAATTTATGATATAAATTCATTTTAAATAGATAATGTTACCTACTAGAGTCCTGATAATACAACTTGGGTCCATCAGAATGAAACCCCATAGTAGTTGCAATGTTTTAATGTTTTAAACAATATAATGTGAAATATCATATCAACCGTGCCCCAAATGAACTAATTATGTCACATTGGGAATTTATATAGTTGAACAGTTTATTTCATATTTTAAAAACATAAATATTATATATTTTAACCATATCATGATACATCATGCTATTAGAGTTAATATGGGTTGTCATTATCAAATTCATAGGGCACCTAAAAAATTATAAATTGAGAATTGTATCTCATTTATCAAAATAAAATTACAATACCAAATAAAAATTATAATCCATACACATTTGGAAAACATGTTTATAATATATTTATTTATATATTACTCTTGATTATTTTAATATAAGGTTACCCTATTTTTGTTAAAAGGCACACATACACCTTATAAGCAAAAACCATTCTTGTTCATTCTCAACATATATATTTCTAGCCCGAGTAACCACATTAATATTGAAACGAAACTAGTTTTTCATCCTAATAATTAAAAGATAAGAACTATATAACACATGATCTTTTAATATAAGAGTGACATGGAATGTTAAAATAATAGACATTGGGGAATATAATAGAGTTAAGGTGTCATAAAAAAGTGGGACGAATGGAATATTATTACTTCAAAAGACCTAAACTAACATTGTAAATAAAAAATGTTAAAAAAAGAACTCTAAGAAAAACTAGAGCATGAAATAACACTCAGGGAACACAATCATACTTAGTAGGGAACATACTAATCCAACTACAAGGCATAAAAGATGAATTTAATATGAATATATATATATATATATATAATGATGCATTATGATTTATCATTTCCATGTCGGGCCAAGGAAAAAAATACAAGAAATCACAAGATTCCATAAGTAGTGGAATGTGCACCATTCACTCCTAGTGAAATCATATCAACTATAATAAAAAATAACCTGAAAATAAATTTGATCTATATTAACTTGGTTATTTCCACATACCTGTGGTGATCATTCCTAGGCCCAGCTATTAACCCTTAAACAACACATTCCTAGTCTCCTTTCTTCCAGAAATAATAGTGATACAAAAGAAAATTTAACCATAGATACCACATTGTAACGTCCTAGACTGATTGACCACAAATAATTTTCTAGATCGATGGATCATATGACTCAAGTGTGAAACCCTGTATTCCAGAGGCTAGAAAATAATAATGAGGGCATAAAGGTGGTTCAGTGGGGGGACTATAGCCACATAATTCTACAAGAAAAAAAATTATAAAAGATAATAACTCTTAAATAAATGTTAAATTAATAAATAACGAATAAAAAAGATGTGGAAGAAAATTATAATATAATAACTAAATTAATGTTTCCTATGCCAGTTTATAAAAATAATAAAGGTATGAGTTTGAATAAAAATATGGTAAAATAGTAAACATGCAACATGAATTACAATATTGTTCAATAAAACACATTAGTAAAGAAGAAAAATATAATTTCAAAAGGCACTATCTATGAGCATCAGGTGCTTCATCTCAGTCCAATGCTTCTAAATCCCCAATTACAATCATAAAAAAATAAGAATTGTTCAAGGACCTACAAACAAAATGGTATATTTGGGTACCCCGGTTCAATGGAGGACCATCAAGGGTGTGATACATAAATCTCTGTAGGTCGACACCCTTGATTTCTATCCTAATCCAGATAGTGAAATATAAATTAAGAAGTGTGTAGGTATCGAGAAGTAATAGCAGAACTAAATAATGAAACATGTTGTCGAAGATCTAAATAGACACCTAGTGGCTATACCTTATTCGGCTCAAAGAAGGAATAATTATGATCAGTCACCATGTATATATATAGTAATAACTAGTGGATAGGATACATGTATTACATCCATATGTGGCAAGAGATACCCCACTACAACACTTGGGATGGAGAGTGGGACACTTGGAAACAATCTAATCATGGAAAATGGTGCGTAAAACCATCGAACATATTGTATATTTGGAAATATGATTCATTACATACATCCTTATAGAGTGGAAGAAACCATTATATGACACTCAGAATATATGTTATCCCCTAGGAATCAATCATAACATGGAACTTTGAATGTAAATCCCATCACACGGATAGTATGTCAGGTGGATCGTGTTCATACCGAACATCCTTATAGGGTCTTAGGTGCCAAACTTCAACACAAAGGATGCAATTGAGACACTTGAAGACCCTATAATCGTGGAACATGGTGCAGAAATTCCATCACAAATATTGTATCTTTGTAGGAAAGGGTTCATTCCCAACATCCCTAGAGAGTGAGATACAACCATGCTATAACACCCAGATTGTGAGTGGGATGCCACGAAACACTCTAGCTAGGGAATGTAAAGCCTATAAAATCCAATAATGGATAAGCTTCCCATTAAATGATATATAAATAGAATATTTACTATCATTATCATAAAATATGATATTAAATAAAACCACTGGGAGAATAAAACATGATCATTTTGGCAAGCCAAGTATCGATGTGAGGCATTGTAAACTCTTAGTTCGTTCCAGGTATCACACATAGGTCACCGAGTGACACCCATAACATGTAATAGACATCTTGATAATGGGTACACCAATAGTTTCTCGCATAGTAAACTGATATCAATCAATAGTATAATAATCTACCAATTAATCTTTCACTTGGAAGGAAGAAACATTTCTCTTAGCGTATCGCGACGTAACCCAAATGAGCACGGTGAGTCCATAATACAAAACCCACATCCTCTTGAAGCCCATATATAGTGAACCAATTCAAGAAAGGAATACAATCAATGAAAAGAATTTATAATTTCAATCCAATTCTATAAACCTATAATTCCATTAATTGAACACTTGAAAAGGGTCTATATCTTGACAATGTAATTTATTCAAACAAAACATTACAATTCAATATTTATTTTTCATAGGGGTCTTTTAGATGATACTATAGTAAAATTGGTCCTTTAAGTACATTAGAAAATACCATACATAAATCACTCTATTTAAAAATAAGAATTCCATTTAATCTATCACAACATGTATATTTTAAAATGCACAAAAGGTACTTAGTTATTACCTAGTCATATAGGCATTCACCTACATGGGAAAATCCCCTAACATGTCGGTCCATATAAAACACAAATGTGGTTCATAGGACCCTTTTAATTATAATTTTTTATGTGAAATTTTATTTATATGTTAATCCATAATCTAGTTAGGTGTTATATACAATAAACATTTGACCATAAAGAGAAATTGAATTAGGTATATCTATAAGGTCCATCTTCTAAACATGCCAAAAAATCATTCCATAATAATGGGAACAAATCATAGAGTAAAACTTTCAAATAATCTATGAAACATAAGATTGATGATAACAAAATTTTATTTTAGAATATATGGAACCCCAATTGGAGAGGTTTCATTATACAAAATTGACAACATTTATAAAAAAATTATTTTTCATATTTAATTATTTCATTCAAGGATCACGGTTAAATGTATCAAATGAATTGATAATTAAAATTATTTAAATAAAAACTTGATTTTCTTTTAAATTTAATGGTTAATGGATATAGATCCTACCAAAAAGAGGTACTAGACTGAAAACTTTAAAAATTGATGTTTTTTATGAAGATCAGTCCACACTTTTGTGCCCATACATTCCTATATATATATATCCCTTAATCAAGTGCATATATTCCCCTTAACCTGAGAGAATATGCACATGGAAATGATATATATATATATATCTATGTGGGTGTATGTATGTATGTTTGTAATAAATCACTCATATACCTATATATATATATATGGGTTAAATCTTTCATGGAGTCATCATATGCTTTACAAGCAATACCATGAACTCCAAAACACTGCGAAAACGACCAATCCACCAATGGAAATTTACCATCACCTCAAAAAATTTGAAATCAACAATTACAATTTGAAATAAAATTATTGATGGAAGAAAACCATTCTAAAAATTAATGACATAGTATTGATACGATTTCCACCGATTCAACATCAATGGCGCTTGTCGAATCACCGACATGGGTGCCCCAGGAGACACTTCGCATAGCCTAAGATTGAATGAAGGCAAAAAAAGATAGCCTTAACCCTTTGGTTTGATCAAACCTCATCGGTAGATGTGGAGAAGAAAATGGAAAGAATAGTAAATAGGAGGGAGGTAAATGATTCAGCTTGTGGGATGGTGAGAAATCAGCAAGAGTATTGATGAAAAAACGATGTGTATGTGAGGTGAATCGTCCATTTATAGGGTGTTCCCAAGGTGAATCACATGATCTGGAGGGGAGGAAATACATTTGGGTACCTATTAAAACCTAAACAAAATATAATAATAAAAATAAATATCAAAATATTATTATTATTAGTAAAACATTTCTTTATTTTATTTCCCTTTTTCATTTCATTATTATTTGAATTATATATATATATATTATTTAAATAAAACACACCAGTCAAAGGTTTTCCAAATATCTGGTTTTATTTGAAATACTGTATTTTGGAACAACCCACCCAGAAAATGCTAGAAATTTCAATTCCCTCTAAATTTACCTTATCTAAAATACATTGGTCATTAAATTGTGAAGCAATGTAATAAAATTATCAAAAACACATTTCAATGAAAGTAATACGGGTATATATAATGAATATATATGATATTAATTATATAATAATTATATTAATGGAATATTTTTCATCCTTAACATATAATATATCATTTTCAATCTTAAATTTATTAATAAAAACATAATTCTTAGAAGTGAGGACTATTGTCTCCATTATGTGATGTGATTATTTTTTCATCACTCAATAAAATAAATGATATATATTATTTATATTAAAAAATGGTTGTTTTTTATGTTAAAAGTCATTAATAATTAAAAAAGTTCTAGCCTATTTCCAAAAAAATATAGAGAAATTGAAATGTAACTCATTCATGGGTATGACCTATCGTCTCCTTGAACATAATGTATTTTATTTCCCATGACCATATATCACAATCAGTTTTGAGATTTATAATTTATGTTTAAATTTTATAATAATTTCGTTATTATTATTCTATATATTTCTAAATAATTAACTCTTTGAACAAGGCCATCAAACCGAAGTAAATTAGAAATGATAAACCGAAAGTCCCTAAAACACCCAAAGTGGACTTAGATGACTAAGAATTTTAATATATTTAAAAATATATAAAATAAATTATTTTCATATAATTTGTTAATATATTAATTTTTTCTTAATAAAACCAATAATTTATATACTCTTATTAACATTAGCAAAGGGACACACTTGGAAACTATTGACACTTTGTAAATGGTTTTCTCTTATGACTTTTTATTTTTGTGAGACATATCCAATATAAACTACTTGTCTTCATTGCATTAATTATATACAACCCATTTAAAAATTAATATCTTCAATAATTAATATGTTAGGTAATTTTATGTTTCAATTTAAATTAATTCATTCAAGGTGAATTGACATTAACTTTACGAAGTTGTTAATAATTTCATAACTCAATTTTTTTCAAAGGGTTATAATACTTACTAATTTACATTTTTATTTAATTATTAAGGGTGTATTGACTTCAAATTTGATATTTTCCAATTTTATGTGGTTTATATTTAATACATATAATAAATTTATTAATTTTTTCTCAAAATAAATTGTATTATTTTTTAAGGGTTATTCATCTAAAAAATTTCATTATTTCATAAATTTGTCTATGATATAACCCTATATTAATTAGTGAGGTATATATACTAAAATTTATCATATTATATCATTAAAGTCATTAAATTCAACATATTTACAGTATCATTTTATAGTATTATTTAATGGGTCTCGTGATAAAATGGTTACCAATCTGGAAAAGGATATATATTACAATCCATATTCTTCTGATATTTTTTATCTTATAGGTTCTTTTGGACGAAATAATTTGATCTTGTTTTTTGTTCAAAAAAGTAGATTTTCTTATCCCTTTTTTATGATTTTTTTTCACATATTTAATTTTAAATTCCTCAATTATTCATTAAGGATACATCATGTAATTTTTTTGGTAAGTGAAATCAATTTTGTATTTTCTTTTTCCTAGGTATCATTCTCTTCCATATCCAATATTTAAAAGAAATATAGAATTTTATTTCCACAAAATTAATAAATTCTTAAATACATATAAAAATTTATATTATTTTATATATAAATTTTTTACAAATTAAATTTCATAAAATTTTCTAAATGATTCAATTTTGGAACCCTTTTTAAATTTTTTTGAAAATGATGTATGTTTTTAGTATTATAACATTATTTGACTTTCTAGCCATTTGCCATTATTTTCCGTAAATAATTATTAATATGATTATATGTTTTATATCAAAGAAAATAAATTTTTTATTATTTTTATAAATTTTCAGTTTAAAAAGTGACTTTCTAAATAAAAATTTTAAAAGCACGAAAATAATATTTAATGATATATTAATTGTATTAACATTCATAAAAATAAAAAAATGTTGTTACTTATGCTCCAAATGGTATATTTTGTAATATTAAAATCATCATTATTTCTCTAAATTGAATATTTTTGTTTGAAGGTGAATATTATTGAAAATGTTTCTTTTTTAATGGGATGATTTTGTTTCAAAATATATCTTTAGAAAATGTTTATTTTACATGGGTTAAAAATGTTTCAAATAGATTTATATAGAACCTATTGCTTTTCAAAGGGTTATTCATGTTTGCATAAGATCATTATAGAACCTGTTTCTTTTCCCTAGGCTATTCATGATAATAAATAAATAATGAAAATTTTATGATTTTTTGATGAAATGAATGATCTATATACATTATTCATATTGGGGTTCATGGGTATTTATTATAATATCGGTGTTTCTAGATAGTGTGTGGTGATCCCATTATATCATATATGATGGATGTGTCCTGATAGAGCTTTGATCCATTGGGTATGAAGGTTTACGACATGATTATTTCATATTGAATGGTTCTTTACGGGTTCTATAAAGGTTTAATAATGATAATTACCCAATATACCTACATAATATGTCTTTTCTTGTTTTTGGTAGTAATCGATCCATTGATCAAGATTTATGACATGTGGTTCATGATTATTTACTCTGACAAATCATTCTATTGCGAATTATTTATTTCATGTTTTCATGTCTTATGATCTATGAATTCATGGGAATAGTTATTAGTATTCTATTCTTATTAATTTTTATTATTTAAATTTAATATAATGCTATTATTGTTCTCATTGGTGACTTTTAATTGTTAATTCCAATGTTTACCTAGATTGTGGATTTCAGATCACTATTCTTATGTATTTTCCCATGGTTATCTGGAATTATTTTGAATTATTTATGTCTTCAAGGGTTTCATATGGGTGGAGAAAGATGAGATATTGTGAAATAAGAAAATATAGGTTATGTGGGATGCATACTCAATTAAATTAATTGGTATTATTTATGTTTTATTATAACATATTTTTAAAATAGTAAAAACAAAAAATTCCAATGCTAATGTAAGTGATCCAATTTTTCTATAAGATGTTGTAATCCTTGGAAATAAAAAATATGGTAACCATTATTTGTATCAATTCCATTTATTTATTTTTTAATATTTCATCATCAGATCATGGAATATGTGTTTAGGGTAATTATAACTTTGACGATCAACATAAGATTTTGGAAAAATATAAGATAAATTTTTTTTTATGTTTATCATAAATCATCAATTATGTCTCTTGAATGTCACTCAATCACAACAAAGTGTCGTCACTATCCACAGGGGATAGGCAATCACTAGGCCTCAAAAAAATTAATTATTTCTGTAGAAAAATTATTACTAAGGTAGTGGTGAGTAAGGGTTGTTCCATAGTGAAGGAATTTTAATTGTGGGGTGTTCTATGATAAAAATTAAAAGAGAAAAAATGTTACAAGCTATATCATATAAATGATGAGTGCAATGGTTGCGATGAGGTTGATGGAATGAAATAAGAGGGATTGGAGGCCACAAAATATTGATCACTGATAAAAATAATTGATAACATAGAGAGATTGAGAAATTCAAGGGATGAAATAGGGGATGTAGGTTGGCTAGCTATACAATTTTGATAGGTGATTTTTTAGTATCTTTATGTATTCACTCATGGTTATTTACTATATGCCTTGGGAAAAGTGGATGGATAGTTTTCTTGAATTTCTATCATATAGATGATATGATCCTTCATCTTCCCATGGAAATATTTATATACAAACTCATTGACCCAATCAGGTAACCCAAACTTATGGAGGCACCTTCATTCAAATGGAATTTTAGAAGAAAAGTTAATAACTAATGAAATAGTTGAAATTTATTAATTTAGTTTGGATAGTATTGTCAGTAAATACACATTCGATGTGAAAGGGTAGAATCCAACAATTCCTAACACACAAGTGAGGTAAATTTTTCTAAATGATAAAAATAATTCCATGTATAAATTTTATATGACCATTATTATAAAAATATTTTCTTTATCCTAAATTTAATATTGAAATAGAGGAGTGAAAGGTGAACACTAACTACATGGAATCTCAAAAAAGTTTATCAAAACAATATCATAATTGTGAATCACTCTCCACATTCTCCATTATCATCTTGTTTTTTGATTATATCTACAAGTTCTAGGTGATTTTTTGTTTTTCAAATATATTTTCTCTCCCCAAATAAACTAAATAAAACTCATTCACACTTAATCTATGAAGACACTACTAATAGGAAGAAAATTATCATAGGAATAAGGAATCTTACACCATTCGTTAGTTTTCATCAATAAACATTCGTCCTTGATGAATCTTCTAATGTCCTCCTCATGCAATATAAAATAATAGAAATTTTAAATGGTCATCGTAGAGAACTCCAGCCTAGGATATTGATGTAATCGATTTGGTGCTATGTATCCAATTTGATCTACATATGAATATTGGGAGAAATATATTAATTTATCACATATTCATATTTTAGTGTTTTCAATTTCCTCAATGTAGTCGATTACTCTAAGTACATGATTTCCCACATAGGTGATTTGGTTTATATAGATAAATACTGATATAACCATTTTGATCACATACGAATTTAGTTTCAATATATCCATTTCGTAAATTTTATATTTATAAAAATATGTGTTTCTACCACTTATCCAAACAGTTTTGTAGATGATTATTTTGACATATGTGATTCATCACATTAATGTATTACTCACATATGAAAATTGGATCTTCTCTGCAATTTCTAAAATATTATTCTACCAAATTCAAGGTGTTGAATGATATAGGAATTTTTTGAATATGTAAAGTATCTTTTCAATTGGAAAGGCATAGCTCACAACTAAAAAATTAGTCCTCTTTGAATGTCTATTGAAACAAAAATAATCATTATTCCAAAATGGATCCCAACAACTATGGGATGTGCATCTTCAACCTTAAACAAGGGTGTGAGTTATTCAGTGTCTTAGATCAATATTCATCACAGATGAGTGCATCCATTGGTAATTCCTAGATCATTTCCCTTTTCAAATGGGTCATCCCTCATCAAACAAGAAGTAAAATGCTTCTACTTCATCTGTATTTTTAGACTCTTCAAGGTTTACTATAAAAATAAGCATCTCCAACTGAAAACTGGAAGAGATTGGATGAATTATACCCAATTTTCATAGGATGATAATGAAATATAGTTGTTTTTGATTAATTGATGTAAAAATGATTTTCATATTTTCTTCTAATTTTTTATTGTATCTGTTTATTTGTACCTTTTAAACATTTGATTTTTCAAAAAAAACACTCATTAAATGGTCAAATAATAAAACAAAAACCATTCACATTAAAAAATAGAAAAAATATTATTTCAAATCAATTGATATCCCAAAAACATCCACTTTCAAAGCACAAATAATTTAAAAAATTTCCAATACATTATTTCTATATTCAAAAATTCACTATTATAATCATAATAGAAAAGTAGAAAAAATTACATTCAACCAATGATATGTGGAAAGTGTGATAAAATGGTTCCACGTTAAAATTACCCATAATTAATCCATTACACAACTATGAAATTTTTTTATCTATATGGTTTGATAATAAAAGATTTAGAATTAATTAGTTTATTATTTACTACATGTAACACCATATAACCAATTAAAATATCATTAATTCATTTTTTATATATAAGAAAATTGGTATTCCCCCAAAGTGAGTTAATCACACTACCACACACCTCAATACAAGCACAAATTTTAGATTGAGAAATACATTATAGACAGAACCATGTAAAATTAGATCTACAAAAAAGGAACAAAAAAAATTAATTTTACACAATTTTCTATAAAACATTTACTTCCCACCTATTTGATACAACTCAAGGAATTTTGATATAAATAAATTTTCCCATTGTTAATTTCGGTTTAATATTTCACTCACTTTCATTAGATCCAAATTTACAATTTTTTTTTAATATTTCAGTGTTAGGTATTTGTACATACTAATGCATCGAGAACATATTGATTTGTATTTATTTATATCAATGTAATCAGTACCCATGTCTCATATATTCAACATGGGATCACAATTTACCATTTTACTATATGTTGAAAGGATTTATAATACAATTAAATGAGTTGTATCCCTATATTCTTAAATGTCACCCATTCATATTAGCTATTATAATTTCCATATTCAATTATCCTCATGTAACAGTTCTGAATCAATCAAAGTCTAACATACTGATCCACTATTTCAAGGTTTCAAGAATGATTTTTGAAAATAAAATTGAAAAAAACACAAAGAAATAACTAAATCTAAAATACATTAGAATTTGTGAAATAATTGAAAAAATTAATGTCATTATCCCCTAGAAAGAACACCTTTCTTTCATATTAGTAGAACGTAGAAAAAACTGAAACATATATTTAAATAGACAAAGAATAGTTCTAATTTAATAAAAATGGTGGCATTTTGAAAAAAAACAATTGGTTCTTTTGATATTATATAATTGAAGGAAAAATGAGGAATTGATTTTTTTTTCTCTCTCCTACACAAAAAATCTATCAATTTCTATAATGGTGAATCTCTTCATAGTGAAAAATGAAATTTCTAGTGGAATTTCAGGCCTAGTATCACAATTTTGGTTTTAGGGGTTACATAATGGTTCAAAATAGTATTTTTTCCACGCATCCCATGAATTTTGAAAATAAAAATTTGTTAAAATTTCATCATTTTTATTTTTATTACTCTAAAAAATAATTTCTCACGTTAAATCAAAATATATCCTGATAAACAATTAATTAGAAGAATTAGAGAACAAAAAAATGATAATTTTTCCACACAGAATTTTCAAAAGTAAAAATAAATGTATGAGAATAATGAAAAATAACACTCCATTAAAATAAGTCATGATCACCGAAACTTAGTCCGGGTTTTTATCAAACCTCCAGGTAATATAGTCATTAGGTTTGGATTTCAACATCTGCATAAATGATAGATAGAAAACATCATCATTTTTTAAAGAAAAATATGAAAATAATGAAAATAAAAAACAAGGACCAGTGGGTTGACTCCCATAAATAATTGTGTTTAGAGACTTCTATTAGACATAAAAATGATTAATTATAATGGAATAAAATTATAGTAACACCCATTGGATGTCCCTAAAATAATTATCCACTCTTTACCAATTATAAAAATGTGGGGGGTATAATGAACAAATAATTCCACTTCTCCAATTACCAGTACTCCCTAAATTTAGAATGCACTATACGAATTCTACTAATTCATACCAAGGAAAAAATTTAATCAATAATTTAATATAATGAACTTCTATACACCGTGTAATTTCTTATTTTGATTTATATAATCGTGAAAATCTTTTTTCATTATTTTAAATCCTACAATTATCATATGGTTACATGCTGATAGCATCATTTTCCCATAATTGAATAATTCTACATTCCTCATCATATTTAAAATCAAAACTGAATAGTTTTAATTTCCAAAATTATTTTTTTGAATATGTATATGAATATGATAACCCTTCCAAAACATAATCTGATATTGAGACATACCTATTGGTGTTTTGAAGGTAACCCAATATGGCCACAAAACATGATATATGATTAAGAACCATTCCTTCTATAAGATATTAAAAATCTTCATTAAAATATTTTTCAACTCCATGTTATTGGATTTGGATTCTCCACAAGACTTTGGATGATATGGTTTACCATGTTTGTGTGCACATCTATACATTTCCATCAAAGCAATCTTCTTTTCTTTCATAAAGTGTGTCATGTTATTTATAATAAAATAATTTGGCACAACAAACTTGGAAAATATTTCATTTCAAATAAAATTATCACACTTCAAGGATAGATATTTGGATGATAAATTTCCTCAACCAATATTTCAATATAATCACGATAATTATAAAATATATGTTTCCATATATGAGGTGAATTAGGCACATTTATTCCTTTCCCAAAAATAACAGATTTCAACTTCCAAAATTTACTTTTCTGGACACTCTTACATTATCCTCTCATTAATAAATATTTTTCATTTATCACATCAAAAAAATAGAATTTGAGAAACCACACACCATTTAGGCTTGTAAAAACAATATTTTAGAACCCTCTGGGAAGCTCTCTAACTACCATTGTTTCCTCCCATTAAAGATGAATGAAAAAAATACCAAAATGGGATGAATTTTATTATTTGCAGACATATTATAATTATTCTATTAGAATTCCATTTAAAATGATAAGAATAATACCACAACATCATTTAATATCTGAGATAACATTCTTTATCTGGTTGGGAGAAAAGACCTTATATTAAATTCCAAAATATGGAAATTAACAAAGTCAATGACCCATGGAACTAAATTTTTTTAAAAAAAGTGGAAATCTATTAACCTAAAAATTACTTTTTTATCCAACATGGTTATTAATTTTGGTTACTGGGAATCCCATACCAATTATTATCCATAATAATTTTCAGAACCATGTTTTTTCCAAAATGAATATGTTGAAATCATGAAGCTACAAAACGCATCTCATCAGTCGAGGATTTGATTCATTAATAGAAAATAGATACATATATTCTATATGAACTATAAAAACAATAACATTGGATCCAATCAAATACTTCTTGAACTAATCCCCATAAAACCCACTACTAAAATTTCCTTCTCCATTGTGTTGTGACAACTTTGAGCTTCATTTTGACGACTTGAACCCAGTTCCACTCTGAGAATCACCATGATGGTGGGTCACAGGCCACAATATCACATCCCATTATTCCAAAGGCTGAAAAATATTAGTAGGGGCCTTTTGGGTTCCAATCATTAGACTATTCACTAATGATATAATTGTGGATAAATGATATATAATCTTTAGAAAATTAATGGAAGAAAACATTGTACCAACAAGACCCAAAACCTACTATAGTGAAAGAACGTATCATCATCCAATAATAAAATAATAATATAAATATTATATTGAATCATATACAGTATGTGATTTTGAATTGTCTCTACAAAATATGGGAAACATGAATACATGGAATTTGGTATCAAATAACATTTTGATATATAATTGGATAAAAGGACCAAAATGTAAATTCCACGATCCGCGTTCTCCAGATCAGTCATCTTTTTCAAATATTCCCTACTATCACATGAAATATGATATGAATATGTAATATGATTATTCTCCATATCTTTACGTTCAGGCATATAGTCATCACATGTACCATCGGTGGCCTCGATACATTGTAATATAAACATGGTATTCCAACCCCAATGGAATTTATTAATATCCAGTACATGTATATAATATGGAAGCATTATAAAAAAATAACCAATAGAAGTAATAAAAATTGAAAATGGGTTATATATAGTCTTTGAAGGAAGCCATTCTAACATTACCAAATTGGGCCTATGACACAACAACATTAATATTGTAAATTGATGCAATTCCCAGTATCATAAGAGTAGGGTATGTTGTAACGCCCCGAACCTAGATACCCAGATTCGGTGCATTATTAAATAACATTGTCATTATCACAAAGGATCAAGTCTTGAAAGACTGATTAGTTTAGTAGTCTTGGAAATAGTAGATATATTCATAAGTCTTACATTACATCATAAGGTAAAAAAACTAAAACAACATATTGTCTTCATATCCCCTCATAATATCCCTGCAGGTCATTCATAAATTACTTCTTCATAATCCTGGGAAAAATAAAACATTGAAAGGGGTGAGGTCAGATGCTCAGTAATGATAACATTATAGCAGAAGCTATCATAGATAATCATAAACACTTAAGGCAGTTTATAACTAAAATAAAAGCCTTTTAAACTTGAACTTCAGCATAAAATGGCAAAGATAAAATATAATAATGCCATTTACATAGTCACATGGATATTCTACTGGACTAATGATCACATGCAATATCAATAAACACTTTCATAATGATGGAATGCATAATGCCATACTATCATAACCATATAGCCAAGGCCTCGTGCCAAGACTACAAATAAGATTTTTCCAAGGCCTTGTGCCAAGACACTAGTTTGTCTCATGAGACCTTCTGATGCATCAAAGAGCTATAGCGGGCTCCACCCGTCAGTTATTAAGTCCAATGCATTCCTCATATGAACACGTTTAAACATAAAATAAACATTTGTATTAAAACCAGCATACGAAATGTCAATAATTTAACCACAAACCATGAATGGTATAAAAATAGCACATCCAAAGTCAAACATAACTCATTTGATACAATATGGAAGATTGAATTGTATCAAATTAACCTCAATCAAGAATAATGAAGGATGTTTCCATAGATGAAAATAATCGTCAAAACTATTTGAGAGAAATATCCCCATTTTTCATGAAATTGTTTAAAAGTCACACTATTTGTCAAGAAGCCATTTAAAAATAGATTTTTTAATCAAACTGTCCCATACCACGTTGAAACTTTTAAAAGGAGTTTTAATTTTAAAACTTTAATGTCCATATAAATAAATCCTTAAAATGTTTTTTAAAACATGGACATTAATGATCATGATTTAGAGGAATAAGTCTTTAAAACATTTAAAATGGTATTTTAGTTAGAGTTTCTAATCAAAAGAGAGACACTGGAATACAAATAATTGAGTTAATCAAAACATTGTAATATCATGAGAATAAAGGAATTAATTATATAATATGTCAATGTACATTATATAAACCACATAAAAGTGATTTGGTGTATAACAACAAAGAAGTCTCAATGGAATGTAAATTGAGATGAAATCTCTCATAAAGGCCGTATCCTTAGGTTACGGATAAATCAACGACATAATTATGTGTGACAAATATAAATACACTAATTATGATTAGATATTCAGTGTAAAACAATCAAGGAAATTCACACATATTCTTCTAAAAACAACACCAATGAATTCGATGTTTAACTCAACAAATGGGGAATGAGTTAAAATTACTCTTATCAAATTCATATCAATGACTTGAGAAATTATCAATGGACTGATTATGTGTATCAAAAGTATATCCACAGGAAGGGGAGTGGAAATTATGACATTATCAAATGAATATTGATTCCACACATAATCTTGGGGTAATATAATCAATGAAGTATGCGTAAAGCCAAATGAGTGGAAATTGAAATTTCAAACTCCCTTATCGATTAGGTAACTTACGAAACATGCACCCATGAAAGAAGGATCATACCATGATGATGTAAATACCCATAAATTAAAGTATATTACACAATTAATACAATCATGGGCAGTACACATACACCACATGCAATAATTAAGTGGTGAACAATGGAATTCTCATGAAATTAAGAGTGAGTAAAGAAACCCCTTACTTTGTACTTTTTCCTTGGACGACGGTAGGTTAACCTCCTGTATAATGGTGAAATAATTGTTATTTAATTATAAAATAATCATTTACATTAATATGATATCATATATGATCCTTTAACATTGATTTCTTAATAATATCTTAGAATTATCATCATTTCGGGTGTTAACTTACTCGTTTTCATTTATTTGTTTTGTTACATAAGCCATGATTGTCTTGGATAGATTGTATATTATTCATATCCAGAATGATATAAAGTTCTTAAACATTTTTTTTAAATCATCAAATGATTATTATACTTGAATGGATATGATGGAGAATGAATCTCATCGCGTTCGTGGAGACGGTAGTCCGTACGTACGCACGAGTGACAATATCATTCTTTTGATATTAAAATAATATATAATTGGATGGTATATCATATATACAGAATAATTATCATGGTATATTTATTATTTAAATGAGTTAAACATTATTATTAAACCCACCCAAATAATAATATATTGAATAACAATTACACCACGATGTGGAGACGGTATGTTGTACGTACGCACGTATGGTGTCATGTTATTCAAAGGGTGGATAGAATACTGAATATGGTTGTACCATATTTATAATAACATCACAGTATATATATGATACTGGAGTTATTATTTTATAAAGGTAATAACAAAGAAAGAAGATGTAGAAGAAGAAAGGAACTTGAAAAGGGGTGGTGAAAACATTACCTCTTCTTTGGGATCTTCCTTTTGATTTGATCAAAAGGGATCCATAGATTGTCTTTATGATCAAACTAAGGAATCTAGGTTGTAGTGAGGGAAGTTTAGAGAGTATTTTGGCAGGGGTTTGCCGACCCAAAATGTTTGATGGTGTGATGAAATGAGAATGAGGAGTGACCTTTTATAAGAGGAGTGAGGGGCACCTTTGGAAAAGCTAGAAATATTAATTTATAATAAATTATTATTCGGTTTCCAATGGCTCATAAGTTTATTATATAAAGGTTAATATGGAGATTGTTCAAAAAAATTCAACAAATATAATTTATACAGGTTTCGGTTACTATACTAACCTTATCGTTTAGTTTTAACTCTTAGTTAATTAGTTTGACATTTACCAAGTCACTTTGTATTTTTATATTATATGGTTAATAAACTTACTATATACACCCAAGAGACCGCCAAGTGGTCCATTAATGATAAACCTATCATGATATAAGTATCTAGGCCGAACCATATATTTTTATGAATTTAATATCAATTAATAATATAAAATTTGTTTTAAAAACTCTTTTATGTCAATTTTGACACTATTCAATCATTGATTTTTTTCAAACTCATAACAGAATGATTACTTCCAAAAAAGTTAATTAAATCAATACTAACATGTCATATTAACCTAGAAAATTTGTGTAATTCAATAAAAGTCTCAAATTATATTTATTTGGGTATTTATAATGTCAATTATTCTAATTGTTCACTATTATGGTAATTACCGCATCACCATTGTGTCATAAATAAATTAAAATATTTAATGTCTAAAAATTATAAATAAAATATCATTATGTAGAAAATATTATTTTATTTATAATTAATATTTATAGTCAAAATTCCAACATATTTAACCCTATTTAAAAATTGTTTTTTTTTAAGTTATATGATTGTGTCATTTTTGTATTCATTTTAACTTAATTAAAATAAAGTGTCCCATATCACTTACAAGTGGACCCATGGGGTCCCAAAATCTAACCAATGATGCACATGGTAGAACATGTATAAACCAATAATGTTAGGACATGTTTTAGGGTAATTCTTTGATTATTATAATATTCTTTTTTAACCCTTATTTACCGTATTTACCCTTAACCATGGTAAATAAAATATTTACCGTAGTAATTATTCAAAATTTCTAAAAATAAAAGTTACCTATTTACACAATTTGAACATCCTGATTCCAAATATGGAATCCATTTTTATAAATTCAAAACACAGAAGTGGCAGAAATTAATTTAAAATTAATTCCCGCTGTAAAAACAAAAAACCTGTTTTTAGGATATAATAACTATCAAAAGATTGATACTTGTTTATGTTCGGTTTAATTGTAAAATTATGTCCAATGACCAAAATTGTATTAAATGGTAAAAATATATTCTAAATATACTTTAAACCCACTCAAATTCATAATTTATCAATATAAATTATTTTGATTAAAAAGGTTTTTTTTAATTAAAATTTAGTAAATTTCACTATTCATCAAAATATTAATATTATCCGAAAAGTACCAAATTTAACGGTAGGATAATTATGATATTCCGAATCTAAAAATGAAGTCCATTTTGAGTGATATAATTTATAAAATTCCATAAAGGCTAGATTGATTGGTTGTGGTGTGTTAGAATCTCGATGTTGCGTACAATGCACGCCATTGCATTATTCAATGGGAAACGTACCGCAGAAGCTTGGGGTGTTACATTATCCCCTCCTTCAATAAATTGTGTCCTCTAAATTTTTATAATTGGGCTTGAGAATATAATGGAAATTCCATCATCAGAAAAAGAGTCAATAAAAATATCACTTTAAAATAAAGGAAGGGAGGTATAAAGGTCACCCAAGATAACCCATACTAGGATTCCAGGTAAGAAAACATGGATGTGGATGATAAACTAAGTGTCAAGTTATGATGGGGGTGGGATAGAAATCATGATCAGGAGAAAGCTAACAATAATAAAACCACAAACTTGTGTTGGGACAAATGATCATTAGTCGCCTAGTAGGAAAAGTAAACAGACAACATTTTTTGTTTTAAGTTACATTACATAAGGATGAGGAATGATATTGACAAAGAATATAAAGATATATACTTACTTTTTAAGTAGAGTTTCATTCTTTAATAAATTTCCACCACCAACTCATTTTTTTTAAACGATGAGTATTCAAGAAGACTTGGTCACACTGGAATAGCTAGAATAAACTTCTATAGAATCACATGATCCAAGCAGGATAAACTATATATTTACATTGTCTTTAGAGATTAATCAAAACCAAAATGGTTAGTACAAGATCTAACGATCCCCCAAAAGGATATTCCTTGAGAGAAATAAACACTAATCTTATTTTATAAAATTAAACCAATAATACCCCAAAGTTAAATAAATACCATTCAATAATCAATTGTCCTTAAAATCCTTCAATATAATCCAAACTAATATTGAATCCCAAAACATAGAATAATATGATTATGTAGTCTCCCATGTTAAATTTTATCTCCAAATGACATTAATTACTCTTAAAGTCACATACATAAAAGTCATTAACATAATAATTTCCATAAATAACCCAAATCAATATAAATCCACAATGAAAACATAGATAAAAATCCACCATTACTCCTCAAATGAAATCTGATACTACTCCATTTTCCATTGGCATATAGTGTTCTCAACAAAGCGAACAACTTCCAAAATAACATTTATCAATTAATCTCCAAATCATTTTCCTATACTAATGGTATTCATTTGGTAAGACATAAGATCCCAAATCAAATTATTATTGATGAATAAAATCATTTAACTAAAAATAATAGTCACACTAACCAGGGACTTCACGTAGTCCAGTGGTAGGCGACAAATCCCAATCGCACTTTGGTTGTGGGTTCGATTCCCACATCTTTGTCCGACGTGACGGGTTGTCACACGGTCTACATGTTGTCCTTTTTCAAAAACTATATTTTATAACATTATGAAAATGAGATAAATTCCTCAAAATAACCATAACATAATTTAACCACAAATGTTATCTCATACCTTCCATTTTCATCCCAAATTATAATAATTTGTAATTGCCTCAAATCCAATGATCATATAAAACCAAATGGTTATTTATAACTATATCCACAAGAGAAAAGATAATTCTTCCATAAATATCGTTCTCACATGGCAAACGTTAGTGTTACAAGAGAAAATTATTCAAAAGTAAACCCTTCAACAAGGATCACTAATAATTTTCAAAATTTATCCAACCATTTATTTCCAGATATCTTCTTCTCTGACCAAGAAAATATCCAATAGAATAGGAAATTTACTCGGGTAATGGCCAGGTCCCCTACATTTATGGAAAATGATTGTAAATGGATTCTTGGGACAATTTTTATCTTCTTCCGTAATACTCTTAATTTTTCTTCGGAAATGCTTCACTTTATATCCTTCCTTCCCTCACGTAAAGAATTTCTTTGTCCCCTTGAGACAATTTCCTGGGTGTCTCCTTCCACATTTCCTGCATGATGGAAATTAAGGATTCGTTTCTCCATGAACTCCACTTCTAGAGATCTTAACATTCATCACCTTTCTTTTCTTTGTTGAGTCCGGGAATTGGTTAATATATATATTGTTGATCATATTTTTGGAAAATTGATTTGGCATAAATAATATATCTTTTACGCCTATCAACATTCCATTTTGTTGCTCATTTCCACCACCGTTCCAACCTTGTACATCATTCTCAAAGTCACTATGACTTCCTTGGAATCCAAACATTGACTAAAACCAGAAAGCATTGTGTGAGTAACAGTAGTCATCAAATCATTTACAGATTAACATGTCACCATATTCTCAATTTTAAACACATTACGATTAACCGAGGTCATTTACTCTCATTTCATATATATAATACCTCAAATTGTTTTGTAATGAAAATGTAAATTATCCTAAGCATATCCCCTGGGAGTGTCGTAACCAAGAGTGTAGCAAGGCCCGTTGTCGTGCACCAGTTCCCGTTTGAGTCTAGCTCAAAGCGGAGTTTTCGGGATTTACCCCTAGGTACATCTGTGCCAGAGCCGCCTCTACCTGGTCGTATCCAGACAGGGATGTATTGCTCATAAAACTCACAAAATCCCTACAATATCAAAATTCATGGAAGTTCTTCTATACTAATCCTCAATGTTCATCTTAGGTCTACGTTCTCTAATCAGAGTTTATCTAGCTTCCAAGGTTTGTACTAAACTTCCTCTGATACCAAATGTAACACTCCGACCCTAGATACCCAGAGTCGGTGCATTATTACATAACATTCGCATGATCACAAAGGATCAAGTCTCGAAAGACCGATTAGTTTAGTAGTATTGGAAACACTAGATATATTCATAAGTCTTACATTACATCATATGGTAAAAAAACTACAACAACATATTGTCTTCATATCCCCTCATAATATCCCTGCAGGTCATTCATAAATTACTTCTTCATAATACTAGGAAAAAACTAATATTAAAAGGGGTGAGATCAGATTCTCAGTAAGGATAACATTATAGTAGATGCTTTCATAGACAATCATAAACACTTAAGGCAGTTTATAACTAAAACAAAATCCTTTTAAACTTGAACTTCAGCATAAAATGGCAAAGATAAAATAAAATAATGCCATTTACTTACTCACATGGATATTCTACTAGACTAATGATCACATTCAATATCAATAACCACTTTTATAATGATGGAATTCATAATTCCAGACTATCATAACCACATAGCCATGGCCTCATGCCAAGACTACAAATAAGATTTTGCCAAGGCCTTGGGCCAAGACACTAGATTGTCTCATGAGACCTACCGATGCCTCGAGGAGCTATAGCGGGCTCCACCCGTTACTTATTAAGTCCAATGCATTCCTCATATGAACAGGTTTAAACATAAAATAAACATTCGTATTAAAACTAGTATACGAAATGTCAATATTTTAACCACAAACCATGAATGGTATAAAAATAGCACATCCATAGTCAAACATAACTCATTTGATACAATATGGAAGATTTTATTGTATCACAATAACCTCAATCAAGAATAATGAAGGATTTTTCCATAGATGAAAATAATCATCAAAACTATTTGAGAGAAATATCCCCCTTTTTCTTGAAATCATTTAAAAGTCACACTGTTTGTCAAGAATCCATTTGAAAATAGATTTTTGAATCAAAGTGTCCCATACAACTTTGAATCTTTTAAAAGGAGTTTTAATTTTAAAACATTAATCTCCATATAAATAAATCCTTAAAACAATATTTAAAACATGGACATTAATGATCAAGATTTATAGGAATAAGTATTTAAAACATTTAAAAATGGTATTTTAGTTAGAGTTTCTAACCAAAAGAGAGAAACTTGAATACAAATAATTGAGGTAATCAGAACATTGTAATATCATGAGAATAAAGGAATTGATGATATACTATGTGAAAGTAAATTATATACACCACATAAAATTGATTTGGTGTATAACAACAAAGAAGTCTCAATGGAATGTAAATTGAGATGAAATCTCTCATAATGGTTGTATCCGTAGGTTAAGGATAAATCAACTATATAATTATTTGTGACAAATATAAATACACTAAATATGATTGGATATTCAGTGTAAAACAATCAAGGAAATTAACACATATTCTTCTAAAAGCAACACCGACGAATTCGATGTTTAACTCAACAAATGGAGAATGAGTTAAAATTACTCTTATCAAATTCATTACAATGACATGAGAAATTATCAATGGAGTGATTATGTGTATCTAAAGTATACCAACAGGAAGGGGAGTGGAAATTATGACATAATCAAATGAATATTGATTCCACACATAATCTTGGGGTAATATAATCAATGAGGTATGTGTAAAGCCAAATGAGTGGAAATTGAAATTTCAAATTCCCTTATCGATTAGGTATCTTACGAAACATACACCCATGAAAGAAGGATCATACCATGATGATATAAATACCAATAAATTAAAGTATATTACACAATTAATACAATCATGGGAAGTACACATACACCACATGCAATAATTAAGTGGTGAACAATGGAATTCTCACGAAATTAAGAGTGAGTAAAGAAACCCCTTACTTTGTACTTTTTCCTTGGTCGACGGTAGGTTAACCTCCTGTATAATGGTGAAATAATTGTTATTTAATTATAATACAATCATTTACATTAATATGATATCATATATGGTCTTTTAACATTTATTTGTTAATAATATCTTAGAATTATCGTCATTTCGGGTGTTAACTTACTCATTTTCTTTTGTATGTTTTGTTATGTAAGCCATGTTTGTCTTGGATAGGTTGTATCTTATTCATATCAATAATGATATAAATTTCTGAAACATTTTTTTTATCTTCAAATGATTATTATACTTGAATGTATATGATGGAGAATGAATCTCATCGCGTTCGTGGAGACGGTAGTCCATACGTACGCACAAGCGACAATATCATTCTTTTGATATTAAAATAATATATAATTGGATGGTATATCATATATACAGAATCATTATCATGTTATATTTATTATTTAAATGAGTTAAGCATCATTATTATACCCACCCAAATGATAATATATTGAATAACAATTACACCACGACGTGGAGACGGTAAGCCGTACGTACGCAGGTATAGGGACATGTTATTTAAAGGGTGGATAGAATACTGAATATTGTTATACCATATTTATAATCACATCACAGTATATATAAGATATTGGATTTATTATTTTATATTGGTAATAACAACTAAAGAAGAAGTGGAAGAAGAAAGGAACATGAAAAGGGGTGGTGAAAACATTACCTCTTCTTCGGGTTCTTCCTTTTGATTTGATCAAAAGGGCTCCATAGGTTGTCTTTATGATCAAACTAAGGTCACTTGGTTGTTGTGAGGGAAGTTTATAGAGTATTTGGGAGGGGGTTGGCCGAACAAAAATTCTTTGATGGTGTGAAGAAATGAGAAGGAGGAGTGACCTTTTATAAGAGGAGTGAGGGGCACCTTTGGAAAAACTAGAAATATTAATTTATAATAAATTCTTATTCGGTTTCCAATAGATCCAAAGATTATTATTTAAAGGTTAAGGTGGGTATAAGTCAAAAAACATTCAACCAATATAATTTATACAGTTTTGGGTTACTATATTAACCTTATCTTTTAGTTTTTACTCTTAGTTAATTAGTTTGACATTTACCATGTAACTTTGTATTTTTATATTATATGGTAAATAAACTTACTATATACATCCAAGATACCCCAAAGTGGTCCATTAATGATAAACATATAATGATATAAGTCTCTAGGCCGACCCTTAGATTTTTAGAAATTTAATATCAATTAATAATATAATATTTGTTTTAAAAACTCTTTTATGTCAATTTTAACACTATTCAAAAATTGATTTTTTTTCAAACTTATAACAGAATTATTACTTCCAAAAAATTAAATTAAATCAATACTAACATGTCATATTAACCTATAATATTTGTGTAATTCTATAAAAGTCTCAAATTATATTTATTTCGGTATTTATAATGTCAATTATTCTAATTTTTCACTATTATGGTAATTACTACATCACCATTGTGTAATAAATAAATTTATCTATTTAATGTCTAAAAATTTAAAATAAAATATCCTTATGTA
Organism: Viscum album; assembly: GCA_963277665.1. Taxonomy (NCBI): domain Eukaryota; kingdom Viridiplantae; phylum Streptophyta; class Magnoliopsida; order Santalales; family Viscaceae; genus Viscum; species Viscum album. The sequence goes on from OY728147.1 coordinate 1,094,868,612, forward strand.
TAAAATCTATTTATCTTTCTAATTAATATTTATAGTCAAAAATACAACATATATAACCCTATGTAAAAATTGTTTTTTTAAAAGCTATATGCACTGTGTCATTTTTGTATTCATATTAACTTAATTAAAATAAAGTGTCCCTATCACTTACAAGTGGCCCCATGGGGTGCCAAAATCGACCCAAATATGCCCATGGTCGAACATGTATCAACCAATAATGTTAGGACACGTTTTAGGGTAATTGTTTGATTGTTATAATATTAGTTTTTAACACTTATTTACCAGATTTACCCTTAACCATGGTAAATAAAATATTTACCGTAGTAATTATTCAAAATGTCTAAAAATAAAAGTTTCCTATTTACAAAATTTGAAGATCCTGATTCCAAATATGGAATCAATTTTTCTAAATTCAAAACACATAAGTGGAAAAAATTAATTTAAAATTATTTCCCGCTGTCAAAACAAAAACCGTGTTTTTAATATATAATAACTATCAAAAGATTGATACTTGTTTATGTTCGTTTTAATTGTGAAATTATGTCCAATGACAAATATTGTATTAAATGGTAAAAATATATTCTAAATATACATTAAAACCACTCAAATTCATAATTTATCAATATAAATTATTTTGATTAAAAAAGTTGTTTTTAATTAAAATTTAGTAATTTTCACTATTCATCAAAATATTAATGTTATCCGAAAAGTACCAACATTTCACCCTAGGATAATTTAAATATTCCGAATCCAAAAATGAAGTCCATTTTGAGGGATAGAATTTATAAAATTTCATAACGGCTAGATTCATTGGTTGTGGTGTGTAAGAATCTCGAAGATGCGTACAATGCACGCCATTGCATTATTTAAAGGGAAATGTACTATGGAAGCTTGGGGTGTTACATTCTCCCCTCCATCAATAAATTGCCTCCTTGCAATTTTTAAAATTGGGCTTGCGAATATAATGGAAAATCCCATATCGGAAAAAGAGTTAATAAAAATATCACTTTAAAAGAAAGGAAGGGATGTATAAAGGTCACCCAAGATAACCCATACTAGGATTCCAGGTAGGAAAACATGGATGTGGATGATAAACTAAGTGTCAAGTTTTTATGGGGATGGATAGAAATGATGATCAGGAGAAAGCTAACAATATTAAAACCACAAACTTGTGTTGGGACAAATGATCATTAGTCTCCTAGTATGAAAAGTAAACGGACAACATTTTTTGTTTTAAGTTGCATTACATAAGGATGAGGAATGATATTGACTAAGAATATAAAGATATATACTTACTTTTTAAGTAGAGTTTCATTCTTTAATAAATTTCCACCACTAATTCATTTTTTTAAATGATGAGTATTCAAGAATACTTGGTCACACCGGATGAGCTAGAATAAACTTCTATAGAATCACATGATCTGTGCAGGATAAACTATATATTTAAATTGTCTTTAGAGATTAATCAAAACCAAAATAGTTAGTACAAGATGTAATGATCCCCCGAAAGGATATTCCTTGAGAGAAATAAACACTAATCTTAATTTCTAATATTAAACCATTAATACCCCAAAGTTAAATAAATACCATTCAATAATCAATTGTCCTTATAATCCTTCAATATAATCCAAACAAATATTGAAACCCAAAACATAGAAGAATTTTATTATGTAGTCTCCCATGTAAAATTGTATCTCCAAATGACATTAATTACTCTTAAAGTCACATACTTAAAAGTAATTAACCTAATCATTTCCATAAATAACCCAAATCAATATAAATCCACAATGAAAACATAGATAAAAATCCACCATTACTCCTCAAATGAAATCCCATACTACTCTATTTTCCTTTGGCATATAGTGTTCTCAACAAAGCAAGAAACTTACAAAATAACATTTATCACTTAATCACCAAATCATTTTCCTATACTAATGGTATTCATTTGGTAAGACATAAGATCCCAAATCAAATTATTATTGATCAATAAAATCATTTAACTAAAAATAATAGTCACACTAACCAGGGACTTCACGTAGTCCAGTGGTAGGCGATAAATCCCAATCACACTTTGGTTGTGGGTTCGATTCCCACAGCTTTGTCCGACGCGGCGGGTTATCACATGGTCTACATGTTGTCCTTTTTCAAAAATGATATATTATAACATTACCAAAATGAGATAAATTACTCAAAATAACCATAACATAATTTTACCACAAATGTTATCTCATACCTTGCATTTTCATCCCAAATTATAATAACTTGTAATTTCCTCAAACCCAATGATCATATAAAACCAAATGGTTATTTATACCTATATCCACAAGAGAAAAGATAATTCTTCCATAAATATCATTCTCACATGGAAAATTTTAGGGTTACAAGAGAAAATTATTCAAAAGTAAACCCTTCAACAAGGATCACTAATAATTTTCAAACATTTATCTAACCATTTATTTCCACATAGCTTCTTCTCTGACCAAGAAAATATCCTATAGAATAGGACATTCAGTCGGGTAATGGCCAGGTCCCCTACATTTACAGAAAATGATTGTAAATTGATTCTTGGGACCATTTTTATCTTCTTCCATAGTACTCTTCATTTTTCTTCGGAAATTCTCCACTTTATGTCCTTCCGTCCCAGACGTAAAGCATTTCTTTGTCCCATTGAGACAATTTCCTGGGTGTCTCCTTCCACATTTCCTGCATGATGGAAATTGAGGATTCCTTTCTCTATGGACTCCACTACTAGAGCTCTTATCATTCATCACCTTTCTTCTCTTTGTTGAGTCTGAGAATTGGTTAATATATATAGTGTTGATCATATTTTTGGAAAATTGATTTGGCATAAAGACGATATCTTTTATGCCTATCAACATTCCATTTTGTTGCTCATTTCCACCACCATTCCCACCTTGTACATCATTCTCAAAGTCACTATGACTTCCTTGGAATCCATCCATTGACTAAAACCAGAAAGCATTGTGTGAGTAACAGTAGTCATAAAATAATTTAGAGATTAACATGTCACCATATTCTCAATTTGTAACACATTACGATTAACTGAGGTCATTTACTCTCATATCATGTATATAATACATCAAATTGGTTTGTAAAGAAATGTAAATTATCCTAAGAATATCCCCCGGGAGTGTCGTAACCAAGAGTGCAGCAAAGCCCGTTGTCCTGCACAAGTTCCCTTTCGAGTCTAGCTCAAAGCGGTGTTTTCGGGACTTACCCCTAGGTACATCTGTGCCAGAGCCGCCTCTACCTGGTCGTATCCAGACAGGGATGTATTTCTCGGAAAAATCACAAAATACCTACAATACCAAAATTCTAGGATGTTCTTCTATACTAATCCTCAAAGTTCATCTTAGGTCTACATTCTCTAATCAGAGTTTATCTAGCTTCCAAGGTTTGTCCTAAACTTCCTCTGATACCAACTGTAACACCCCGACCCTAGATACCCAGAGTCAGTGCATTATTACATAACATTGGCATGATCACAAAGGATAAGGTCTCGAAAGACCGATTAGTTTAGTAGTCTTGGAAACACTAAATATATTCAGAAGTCTTACATTACATCATAAGGTAAAAAACTACAACAACATATTGTACTCATATCCCCTCATAATATCCCTACAGGTCATTCATAAATTACTTCTTCATAATCCTGGGAAAAATAAAACATTGAAAAGGGTGAGCTTAGATGCTCAGTAAGGATAACATTATAGCAGAAGCTTTCATAGATAAGCATAAACACTTAAGGTAGTTTATAACTAAAACAAAAGCCTTTTACACTTGAACTTCATCATAAAATGGAAAAGATAAAATAAAATAATGCCATTTACTTACTCACATGGATATTCTACTCGACTAATGATCACATGCAATATCAATAACCACTTTTATAATGATGGAATGCATAATGCCGACCATCATAACCACATATCCAAGGCCTCGTTCCAAGACTACAAATAAGATTTTTCCAAGGCCTTGTCCCAAGACACTAGTTTGTATCATGAGACCTACCGATGCATCGAGGAGCTATAGCGGGCTCCACCCGTCACTTATTAAGTCCAATGAATTCCTCATATGAACAGGTTTAAACATAAAATAATCATTCGCATTAAAACTAGCATACGAAAAGTCAATACTTTAACCACAAACCATGAATGGTATAAAAATAGCACATCCATAGTCAAAAATAACTCATATGTCACAATATGGAAGATTGTATTGTATCACATTAACCTCAATCAAGAATAATGAAGGATGTTGCCATAGAAGAAAATAATCGTCAAAACTATTTGAGAAAAATATCCCCCTTTTTCTTGAAATCATTTAAAAGTTACACTATTTGTCAAGAAGCCATTTAAAAATAGATTTTTTAATCAAAGTGTCCCATACCACTTTGAATCTTTTAAAAGGAGTTTTAATTTTAAAACTTTAATGTCCATATAAATAAATCCTTAAAACAATTTTTAAAACATGGACATTAATGAGCATGATTTAGAGGAACAAGTCTTTAAAACATTTAAAAATGGTTTTCAGTTAGAGTTTCTAACCAAAAGAGAGACACATGATTACAAATAATTGAGGTAATCAAAACATTGCAATATCATGAGAATAAATGAATTCATGATATACTTTGTCAAAGTACATTATATACACCACATAATATTGATTTGGTGTATAACAACAAAGAACTCTCAATGGAATGTAAATTGAGATAAAATCTCTCATAAAGGTCATATCCTTAGGTTAAGGATAAATCAAGGACATAATTATGTGTGAAAAATATAAATACAGTAAATATGATTGGATATTCCTTGTAATACAATCAACGACATTCACACATATTCTTCTAAAAACAACACCAACGAATTGGATGTTTAACTCAACAAATGGAGAATGAGTTAAAATTACTCTTATCAAATTCATATCAATGACTTGAGAAATTATCAATGGTGTGATTATTTGTATCAAAAGAATATACACAGGAAGGGGAGTGGAAATTACGACATAATCAAATGAATGTTTATTCCACACATAATCTTGGGGTAATATAATCAATGAAGTATGCGTAAAGCCAAATGAGTGGAAATTGAAATTTCAAATTCCCTTATGGATTAGGTAACTTACGAAACATACACCCATGAAAGAAGGATCATACCATGATGATGTAAATACCCATAAATTAAATTATATTACACAATTAATACAACCATGGGCAGTACACATACACCAGATGTAATAATTAAGTGGTGAACAATGGAATTCTCACGAAATTAAGAGTGAGTTAAGAAACCCCTTACTTTGTACTTTTTCCTTGGTCGACAGTAGGTTAACCTCATTTATAATGGTGAAATAATTGTTATTGAACTATAAAATAATCATTTTCATTAATATTATATCATATATGATCTTTTAACATTGATTTGTTAATAATATCTTAGAATTATCGTCATTTCAGGTGTTAACTTACTCGTTTTCTTTTATATGTTTTGTTACGTAAGCCATGTTTGTCTTGGATAGGTTGTATTTTATTCATATCCAGAATGATATAAAGTTCTTAAACATTATATTTAAATCATAAAATGATAATTATACTTGAATGGATATGATGGAGAATGAATCTCTTCTCGTTTGTGGAGACGGTAGTCCGTACATACGCACGAGCAACAATATCATTCTTTTGATATTAAAATAATATATAATTGGATAGTATATCATATATACAGAATAATTATCATGTTATATTTATTATTTAAATGAGTTACACATCATTATTATACCCATCCAAATAATAATATGTTGAATAACAATTACACCACGACGTGGAGACGGTAAGCCGTACGCACGCACGTATGGTGACATGTTATTCAACGGGTGGATAGAATACTGAATATGGTTGTACCATATTTATAATAACATCACAGTATATATAAGATACTGGAGTTATTATTTTATAATGGTAATAAGAAAGAAAGAATAAGTGGAAGAAGAAAGGAACATGAAAAGGGGTGGTGAAAACATTACCTCTTCTTCGGGTTCTTCCTTTTGATTTGATCAAAAGGGCTCCATAGGTTGGCTTTCTGATCAAACTAAGGACTCTAGGTTGTAGTGATGGAAGTTGAGAGAGTATTTGGATTGGGGTTGGCCGAACCAAATGGCTTTGAATGTGTGAAGAAATGAGAAGGGGGAGTGCCCTTTTATAAGAGGAGTGACGGGCACCTTTGGAAAAGCTAGAAATATTATTTTTTAATAAATTCTTATTCGGTTTCCAATGGATCCAAATCTTATTATTTAAAGGTTAAGGTGGGTATAGGTCGAAAAAAATTCAACCAATAGAATTTAGACAGGTTTGGGTTACTATATTAACCTTATTTTTTAGTTTTAACTCTTAGTTAATTAGTTTGACATTTACCATGTCACTTTGTATTTTTATATTATATGGTTAATAAACTTACTATATACATAAAAGAGACCCTATAGTGGTCCATTAATGATATACCTATTATGATATAAGTATCTAGGCCGAACCTTATATTTTTAAGAATTTAATATCAATTAATAATATAAAATTTGTTTTAAAAACTCTTTTATGTCAATTTTGACACTATTCAAAAATTGATTTTTTTCAAACTCATAACAGAATTAATACTTCCAAAAAAGTTAATTAAATAAATCCTAACATGTCATATTAACCTAGAAATTTTTTGTAATTCAATAAAAGTCTCAAATTATATTTATTTGGGTATTTATAATGTCAATTATTCTAATTTTTCACTATTATGGTAATTACCGCATCACCATTGTGTCATAAATAAATTAAACTATTTAATGTCTAAAAATTATAAATAAAATATCATTATGAAGAAAATATTTTTATCTTTCTAATTAATATTTATAGTCAAATTTCCATCATATATAACCCTATGTAAAAATTGTTTTTTCAAAGCTATATGCTTGTGTCATTTTTGTATTCATTTTAACTTAATTAAAATAAAGTGTCCCTATCACTTACAAGTGGCCACATGGGGTCCCAAAATCGACCCAATGATGCCCATGGTAGAAAATATATCAAACAATAATGTTAGGACACGTTTTAGGGTAATTTTTTGATTATTATAATATTAATTTTTAACCCTTATTTAACGGATTTACCCTTAACCATGGTAAATAAAATATTTACCGCAGTAATTATTCAAAATTTATAAAAACAAAAGTTACCTATTTACACAATTTTAACATCCTAATTCCAAATATGGAATCCAATTTTCTAAATTCAAAACACAGAAGTGGCGGAAATTAATTTAAAATTAATTCCCGCTGTGAAAACAAAAAGTGTGTTTTTAGGATATAATAACTATCAAAAGATTGATACTTGTTTATGTTCGGTTTAATTGTGAAATTATGTCCAATGAAAAAAATTGTATTAAATGGTAAAAATATATTCTAAATATACTTTAAAACCACTCAAATTCATAATTTATCAATATAAATTATTTCGATTAAAAAAGTTGTTTTTAATTAAAATTTAATAATTTTCACTATTCATCAAAATATTAAAGTTATCCGAAAAGTACCAAAATTTCACCCTAGGATATTTTCACTATTCCGAATCGAAAAATAAAGTATATTTTGATAGATAGAATTTATAAAATTTTATAACGGCTAGATTTATTGGTTGTGGTGTGTTAGAATCTCGAAGTTGCGTACAATGCACGCCATTACATTATTCAAAGGGAAACGTATTGCGGAATCTTGGCGTGTTACATATGTCATGTCCAGTATCACAATATTGGGACAATATTCCTGGTATCAAAATAATAAAGGACACCATAAACAGTATCAAAATAATTGTTTTCATTCCTGTATATATCAATAAGGTTCCCCATGATCGGTTTGATAAATATGAATACAATTTCCTTATCGCATTTATTAGGGATTCCATGCCCATCTCACAATATAGGGACTCGATGCACGTATTATGTATACATAATGGTTACTCATTATCAGTATCACATTTATATATAGGGACACCATGATCATATAGATATAACATGAACAAGGGAAATCCGTACCATTTGTATATAAAACGTTTCATTAAGACAATATAATATAGGGTTGAAGTGATTCAATGTCCATTTTTATATATATTTCATAGGGGTTATAATAAATTGTTACCATATTAATCAAAGGTGTAAACATTTTTTCCTTATGTTGGGTGATGTGTTCATACCACACACATTCAATCCAATTAATTATGACTAATAAGGGAATTAGTCATGCTACACCACATCAAATATCCATGACCTATATAAAATCATCTTTTAAATTTAATTCCCAACCCAAAAATATGTTTTTTGGTTTTATAAACATATAATATAATTAGGAATGTAAGAGGGAACACCTTAATTGATGGCCCATAAGGAGGTGGATGATCACAATATGTATTGGGTTCTAACAAGAAATTAGGAACCAATCATGGAAACCAATTTATGATATATTCCAATTAAGGGAACTTGTAGTGAAAACTTCCTGAATAAAATATAACAAATTATAAAACAACAATACATTATGTTATGGTCACTAGAACACATTCATCTAGATCATAGTACTCTCCACATCTAGAATCAGACCTTTGTTTTGAATGGTTCAAAAGAAAAAATAGGGATAAATCATCACCCTAGAAATAGGTCATAAGGGTTTTGACATCAATAAATTGATCAATAGAATGAAAAACATAGGAAGACTTAAGATGGTCAAGGAACATACCAAGATGAAACCAATGAGGGCAAAGGAATCTATATCAAAATTTAGATTGGGGATACATCTAGAAATATAGGGAGAGGTAAATTGGATCTCCAATGAGTTAGCAAATCCAATACATGATCGAAATGAGTGCAAAGGAGGTTCGGGGTTATGTTTTATTATATTTAATGGAAAAATGAAAAAATTACCCAAAATATTTGGATCACATAGTTTCACCACGTGATTGGCCAAACATTGTGGAAATTCTGTGCCTCTTCCTACAAAAAGAGGGCCCCTACATGGTTTCATTACACAATCTGACTAATTTTGTGATAACTACGTTACACACTATACTGTATTTTGTTGAGATAGCCACATGGGAATTCTTTTCTAGCTGCATGGTTTCCGCAAACTATGTAGGCTAATTTATACCTCTATATGGGCCACAAATGGTTAAAGTAACCATTTAGTTTTTCCCTCATGGTTTAAACTAATTTTTTAATGTACATTTCTTTTCAAAACATAGGGATTAAGGTTCTTAAAATTCCCCAGTCACCCCTAATACACAAATAAAAACATTAAGAATATGTATTTAGGTCTTAAAAATGAATTTTATCAAAATAAAAATTATCCATACATGAGATGAAAAACTAGTTCATACAGACTTCTTCCATTAAAGGTGATAGTCCCTAAGTTCACCTTCTAGGGGAGGAAAAATTCATCCACGAAAAATAATGTCCATTGATCACAAACGTCAGCATCACGCTTTCATGTCTCACCATGTACATTACCATGCTTCAATATCACATATTATATAAGGACATTCATTCATTAGATATAATCTTTCTCTAACAAACGATTCATATGTTATACTCTTAAAAAAATAATCATCATATAACTAAACATCATCATGATCAAAACAATGTGATGCTTTGGCATGATACTGGTGATGATATGACATGTGGAAGAATTCATTCCTAGAATGGTACATATGGGGTAATTGAAACTTATAGGCTACTATCTCAACAGTATCTATGGTCTCAAACTATCTAACATAACATGGTGATAGCTTCTATTTCCTCTATATCAATCTATGCCAATGTCTTGGAGATACCAGTAAGAAAAAAACTATCCCATAAAATGAACTAAAATGGTATTCGGTGGTGATTGGTGTAAGATTTCATTGTATATTATGATTTATAAATCTACATTCTGATAAGATGAAACTAATCTATAGTATCCTGAACAATATTGGGACCCTATAACACTGCCTCTACTTCCAATAACCTACATCGTGATAAATGACAAAACCAATGAAATGGGTTCTTATAAAGTTCAATCTAAATAATATATTTCAAACATTTATTGATAGTTAACTCAAAAAGAGGGATGTAATTCTCCAAGGAACACCCAAAAATCAAGGACAAAATAGTTTATAATCTCCATAAACACACTTATGGTCAATTCTGACATTCCATTGGTATGTGGGTGAATGGTAGTCTTCAGAAGCACCTATCAAATAACATCTTTTTGCAACCCCATCAACAATATCGATGTGAAATGAGCATCCATATCTAAAACGATAGTATGAGGGACCCCATGTTGCAATATAATCTCATTATAATAAAAATATCACATCTCATAAAATGTGATTGAATCTCACATATGAATGAATTCACCTTCTTTCATTTATCAATCCATGACTATCCAAACCTCATCACTGCCACATGGTTACCTTAGTAATACAATGAAAAAGAATCCATAAAAAATTTTAAAATTTCTAGTCTATAAGAAATATTATCTTTTTTTATATCCTATGTTGTTGGTCTCATCCTTCACCAGCAGAAAGGGGGATCACTTACTGATAATGAATGTTAACCGATATTTCATCACTAGCCACCAATACCTTTGGTCCATGCTACGATACATCTTTGAAATTCCTGAGATAACTTCCTGCTAAAAAGAATGTGAATCTCGCATAATCTCCTCTTTAATGTATTCATGAAAATTTATATGCCCATTATAAATATTGCATGTCTTTATCAATTATAGATTAATCTGTAGGTGGGTCCACACTACAAATAATCTCCAACAGGAAAAACATAGGATATGAAAGCTTCCTCATCCTCACTATCCCTATATGTAAATAATTCATTGATAGTGATTCATGTATATACAATTAATCATTGTCTTGAACATATATGTGCATCTCAGAAAAAAGGAAATATAATCCAGTATTCGCTACTATCCACCTAAACTATCTGATTCTGAGTCCTCCTACTTACAGAGTCGGTAATACCATTTCCATTCAAAGTCATATATGTTATCTCAATGTAAAAGGACCCAAAACAGTCCACCCATCCTCACTTTCTAATATTCATGTCTTTATCTATAAATATATATCTGAAGATTTTGTGTTATGTAAACAGTAGAAAACACTCTCTTAGTAGGTAATTCCTCTAACAAAGAAATGGCTGTAAAACAGAATCCAAATCAAGATCATGTGCTAGGTTATTCTATTAATGAGGCCTTCACTTCCCTAAACAATATGAAATTACACGATCAAAAATCATTATAACTACTCCTAGATACATTCCTGATGCATCATAACAGACTATATGTATCCTTCCCAGAAATAGCAGAATCAAGATCATCATTGAATTAAATCACCCTTTCAGATCCTAAATTATTGTTTCATGGGATACATACCATATAATCATCATAACCTTAGTAGTTATTCCTATTTTATTTAATCGTAATCGTGGAACATCATGTATAAAAAACATGTATTAACTAACCATAACCAATAATCAATGTATGTAAAATACGTTCTTAGGTTATGCATAGGTAACCATAGCTTTTATATACCAAAAGTCAATTGAAACTCCTTCCCCTATGATAATATTACCTAGGAAGTGTTCCATATCAATCCATATGTGGAAATTATTGATCTTAACATTCGATATATTCTCTCTGATTGTATTCAAAATGATATAATGATTGGTGTCATGCCACTTTGAGTATGATAATACACCAAGATTCCACAAGATAATACCTCTATGAAGGACTCTAGTTAGGGATGGAAAACCCTATTTATCAAAGCAACGAATAAGGTAGGAACATTCATAAGATCATACAACATATAATGATACACATATAAGTTGTACTGAATATATAAAGTAGTATGTGGAATATTTGAACATTTGAATGGATCATGTTAATAAACTGATCGCATGTCAATATTTAAGAGTATCCTCACTCCTCCATGATGTTTGAAATTATCATTTATGTGAGTTAAGGGATACGGTTATTAATTGTGAGATAATTTAACTATCTCCAATCAATACAAACCCCAGGGTTCAATCCTTCATCATAGAACTAAGGAATGGTGATCTCTGGGGAGAAGAACTAGGTTGTATAAAACACTTGGCCACTAAATCCTATGGAAATCTAATGAGCGCTTGAAACTTTGTAGTATCCATCCTATAAGATGGAATTGTTAATAGTGCATCTTGGGGAACTATCGAAATATTATCCTCTACCTATACCTTAGTAGATAGCATTAAATGTTCAATGGGAAAGACATCCCAAAATAGACTGACATTATCAGGGAATTCAGGGTGATGTAATCTCTAATAATCCATGTAAATACTAGCACTCAAGGAGGACACCCCATCTATCCCAAGATGCTCGGGTCTATCTCTTCCTTCCTCAACACCCTGTTCTCCCAAGTGAAGATATGTACCACCCTCTAGTGATATAAATTAAACCATATATGAATAAAATCAACATATACGTGATAGGGGACCACGTAGTCTATACTGAGAATGAAATAAATTCTTTTCATCTTGATGAAGTTTAGGTCCCATAAAAACAACCTTATAAATAAACATGATAGTCCTCACACTGGCGTATAGTCTATTAACATATACTAAAATGTGTATTAAGAAACATCAAGCCACAATATTACTCCTTATGAATACCATGGCTCTCCAAATGAATCATGGATATGAGGGAATATGATTCACATTTATTGAATAAGGTGGAAAGAATAGTGGATGCTACTAGAATAGTACCGAAAATAGTATATGGTCTGATATCCAACCCCTCTTGTATATGTTTTACCATATTAATATAGCATGATCCATGACCCGATGTTCTAACCTGACTACCTTGAGTATTTACACTATACTGGTGCTTTATATAAGAAGCTTACCTACCATGTTCACGTCCTCTTCTTTATCACTGCGACCAAGAGTACTCCATCTACATTCCATGAGTTTTTCTAATAAACCTTGTCCAAAAGGTGGATCTAGCACAGATCCTCTATCAAATGGAATAAATTGGGGTTTTTATAAAATCATTGTGGATTGCACAATCCACCACATCCTCAGAAATCGACAAGGTCTTTGGGTCACTGAGGCTTATTTTACCCAATCTTCCCCCACAAGTGAAATACAATGTAACTATTTCTGGATGACAACTAGTAGTCACTTATCAAACCTATAGTCTCAATGTGTTTCTTCTAACTTCTTAGAGAATGAGAACCTTCTCTTTTAATCGAAATAACCTAGATCACACCATCTACACCCCTCATGTTCTATATGGTGATAAGGTCATGGTTCACAATACCATATATGATATTAAATTATAAATTGTTCACCAGATAATGAATGTGATGTCTCGGACAACCCACAAATGATGTTACTTTCATTGGGATAGTTCCAATATAAATAGGCAAAAAGTTTTCAAGCACTATAAAATGAGATTAATAGACTATAACATGAATGGATATCCGATGGCGGATCAATATCTCCCTATAACATTCCTCCCATATGGTCTTAAGGATGAAATCGTTAAAGAAGATCAACTTGAAATCCCTCCAGTTCATTTCCCAATACTAGCCAACCTGATTTCGAATATCCCACCAATTTTTGGAAGATCCTCTAAGCATATAAGTTGTGGATTTCACAATTCTCTAAGAAGCTGTATCTAGATTATTGAACATTTAAATAACTATATTAAGGAATTCCTCCATAGATCGTATTATTTAAAACCTCAAAACATGGGCCTATAATGCAACTTAAACTATTGTGTTAACTCCCCTATAAAAGTCGTAGAGCATAGATCTTCTAGTATCGTCTGCATAAGTAATATTTAATATCTTCTAAATGAGGCATCATCACCCACATTGAGAATATAATGAAGTTCCATAGTTTTAACATGTATTGGAATAAATGATGGCTTAGGGCCCTCCACCTATGGGTATTGGTAATCAACATCGATTGGGCGTATGTCTAGGGGACATTATAGCGGAATTTATCTATAATTTTCAAACATATGTATCATATAAAGTCTAATAATGGAATAATCCACAAATAATGTAATATAATTTGTACAAATCTGTTATGTTAATAGCCACCACCCTCTTCGAACATAAAGAGTATAGTTGTGGTGATAGAATCATTTATAATTAATACAAGAGATGATACCTACATTTTACTACTAAGGTAGGGTCTAGGTCGAGATATTATTTTATTCCAAATATAACATTTCATTTATATCCATGATTAGATTTTGTTTTTTCGATAGATGTCAGAACCAAATGGTTCATAACATATGATCCATAAAATCCCATACTCTTTGTGAACCAAGGAGGGATGTCAATTTAATTCATACCCTTACAAGTTCCAATCTATTTTCCCAATGTTCCATGACTCAATGTTACAGAGTTGATTGCTTAGGGTGATTTTTATTAACAATGTAGGGAAACACTATTTAGTTTATAGAAGAAACACAAAGTATAAACTCTGATTTCGAATTACAATGAATGAAATTTTAGTCGATCATTATTCATATAACAGAAGGAAATTATAATAGTGTCATATAATCAAATAAGACTGAGAAATTATAGAAAATGCATGAAACAAGATGCTCATATATGGAATGATATATGCATGGAATGTGACTTTTTTTATGGTGCCTAATATAATGCTCGATTGATGATTCCTTTCCATAAACTTATCAACCCAATGATGAATGATAATCCTTGGTTATAATAATTATAACCATCATATAGTTGGTGTGTCATCCTATTGTGGAATCATATCAACTATAAATTGAAATATCCCAAAAAAGTAAAAATTCCATTCATTGACATTTGATTTTTATATTTACATGGGATTTATTCTTCCTAAAACAGCTCATTACCATATCCCTAAGAGTTATGAATCTATTTTAGATTGCATGAAAATAGTGTGTCCATAAAATAATTCTTTGATATAACTTCGTGACATCTCATCCTAGGATCACACCAATGTTCCCTAGGTCGTTAGGTAATGTGGCCACAAGCGTTCTTCTGAATACCCCAGATGCCACAAAATAGTAACCAGGGACAAGTGTGTGTATGTGGGGAGACTATTTCATCATATAATAGATTATCATTATGAATAAATAATCCAATGAAAAATAGAATAATAAGACAGTGTATAATGAGGGCCAGTAATCCATCATAGAGGAATCATCTATAATCATCTAGGAACATAATAATAATAAAAGGCAGTGAACTAAATCTTACAATACAATTTATTAATTCATGTCTCTAAACAATAAGTTGAACATGAATACATGGAAGTTAGTATACAATACAATTCATGATATAATCATCTAGGAACAAAATAATAATAAAAGGATGTGAACTATATCTTATAAAACAATTTTATGAATTCATGTCTCTAGAAAATAAGTTAAAGATGAATACATGGAAGTTAGTATCAAATAAAATACATGATATAAAAAATGGTATAAAATTCCAAAAATTTGTATCTACGAATCATGAACTCAAAACTAGAAATATTCTACAAATCCCCTATCCTTCATCAAGAAACAATTCATCTATAGATAATGGAACACTTCAACTTAGAAACACAAGAAAGGCAATTGTCTTCTCGGGTACCATAAGTGTCCCAGATGGGGTGGGAGATATACTCTATTTTTCCAAAACCAATGGTATATAAAAATATAAAATAATTTTATATAACATGGTAGTGTTCAGAAATAATAATGAAAATAAAAAAATGAAAACTATAAATTGGTTGGTTCTATTTAATGTAGGAAACCATGATAACAGTTCCTAATTTAGCCCATGTCTGCATAAATATGCAAATATTAATGGACACAATTACCGGTTACATAGTATAATGGTAATACAAGCCCAATATCATGGTAGAGGGACTCTATGCTCAAAATCACAAGAATAATGGATTAAATTCCTTGTTTCACAGTAAGGGTTGTCATGCCCATATAAAAAAAATATAATCAAGATACCCGGTATCCTAGGTTGGGATGTTGAATGATTATAAAATTTATAACTGATGCCATGACCATGACATAGTGTATGGATTCCATAAACTTATCATTTATATATAAATGATCTTCATTTTTGGTAACACCTTTCAACAAATTTCCACCAGGATCGTATATATAACAAAATAACATGGGTTTTCCATACCATTTTGATATAAAATAATCTTCTTCATTCCCATATATTATGGATCAGAAGGGATACCATTCTTATTTATCTATATAATTCATAGGATTAATCATTATATATGACTATATTTTATAAGGTAAATTTTTTTGTCATTCAGTTGGTTGATGTGATACTAACACCAAAATTGAATCCAATTATTTATAATTGATAAAGGCGTTAGTCGTTTTTTGGTACTACACACATCCATTATCAATATTATATCATCCATTAAAAGTAAATCTAAATGTTCTCATTGGTTTTGTGAATTTATAATCATGTAATCCAATTAGGAATGTAATAGGGAACATTTAATATGATAGAACACTCTAAGGTGGATGATTATGATATGGCATGGCTTCTAACAAGTAATTATGTTCCAAGAAATGAAACAAATTTAAGGCATATTCAAATTATGGGCAACGCATAGGGAAACTGGAATGATTCTTATATAAAATATTATAAACATCAATAAATTAATGGATAGTTACTAGACCCCTACCTCAAAATTTTAGTGCTCTTCTCATCCATTATTGACCATTATTTTTGTCTAGATCAAGAGAAAATGGATTATCAGATAAACCCCATTAACATTTGGAATATGAACCTACACCTTAATAACTCATTTGAGATAAATATAAATAGAGAAAATCATAAGTTTATTAAAGTACTCACCAAGATGGATCTAATGAGACCAACAGAAGTTAGATCAAACATTAGATGGAAAGATGTCAAGTGATATAAGAAGAGGTACTTGGGATATATAATGTGTCATAAATCCTTTACAAGATAAAAATTATATGAAATGAAATGTCTGTTTAAGTCAAATTTTATTTAAGAAAAATTTGGTAAAATTACTAAAAATATCCCGATCTCATAGTTTTTCTACACAATTGGGAAAATTGTGTACCAACTATAAGCCACCCACTACTTAAAGAGTAACCCTGCAAAATTTCATGATCTCTATTTCACTAACCATATAAAAAGTGTGTTTCACACTCTAATACATTTGGATGAGATACCCATATTGACATGAACCCCTAAATTCATGGATTCTTCAACTATCTTGGATCCTTCATCCCCTTTAAAAAAGAAAATTAGAATAAAAAATTATAATTTTACATACCCGAGATAAAAATTATGCTCCAAATCTCATCAAAAAATATTCTTGTATAATAGAGGGAAAAACAATGTTTCATTTCAATGGCCTAAAACATCTCCCAAACATTTAATTAGCATCCAATATTATTTTAAAAGTGAACTCGAAGTCTGGGGTAGTGATAATTGGGGAATATGTGATATTTTATATGAAAAATTAACATATTCTAGAATCATCTCATCAAAATAAATTTTTATACCCTTAACAACCATGGAAGAAAGTGGTTTTGTTTTTTGAGAAAATAATTTTATTAATCCTCTATAAAATACATCATATCCTAAAAAAATTCATACACCCTAGATATTTTCTAATTGTGGATGTTTTTTAATGACTTCAATTTTAGTAGAATCATCCTCTAGTACATTCATGAAAACCCCATGACCCCACAAAATTCATTTAGTTTCCCATAAATGAAAATTCTCTCAACTAAATAGAAGCTTTATTAGTAAATATATTTTAAAAGTATATAATTGATGTATCAAATAGTTTCAAATTCATAACCTGCTATAGATAAGTCATCTATGAACAATTCAAAAAATCATTCAATCCTATTAGAAAAAAATGGTCAATATGAACCATTAAAATTTAACTAGAGAACTAATACGATTGGAAATAAGTTTCTTATAATAAAATTCATTGACTGAAAAAGTAATTTTTTTCTCCTGGTCTTCATGGGTAACGAGAATCAGATTTTAACGAGATAAAACATCGAAAAAACAAAAACATTAATTCCCATCCAACTACTCCAATAATTGATATAAATTGAGATTATAAAAATATTTTTTCAGTATCAATGTTATGTTTTATATAGTCCATAATGACACAAATTTTTTTTCATCATTCTAATATAAATCTTTTGAATATTATAATTGCTTATCATATTGAATCCTCCGTTCTTTGGGACTACCTGAAAAAGTCATACCCAATGGGATGCTTGAGATAAGAATGATTGTTATGTTATCAATTTGTTTAATTGAATTTCTATGAAAATATATTTCATGTTTGGGTTGACTCTTAAATGAGATTAGAGTCATGTTTTATGGGATGATTCCATGGGTATTTTTTCATGAATAATTATAAAGTAATACCTTTGATATCATAAATACAGTATCCAAAAAAAATTAATAATATTTCAAAAGAGAAAAAAAATTATCCTCTTGAAATACATATAATCCAAAACAAATAATTATTGGTAATGTTTTGTCATCTCCTAAAAAATCATATATCAAATGAACTAGAAATTATTTACGCTCCATGGATGGATGACCTTTCAATAAGAGAAGACACATGGGATTTAGGGGTCCATGGACCTCAAAATTTCCTTCAAAATAATGAGGTTTAAATATAATAATAATAATCCATATTGGTTTCATAAAAAATTTCTACATTTATTTGTACCTTGATTTGATTCAAAATATATCATAAAGTAAATTCATTTAAATGGACAACAAATTCCCATTTAAATCCTTTTATGTTATCCTTCCCCTTGGCCAAGCTAATAGCCTTTCATGATTCAGTAGATAACTGAATTTTATCCTTAATTTCATCAATCATTCAAAATAACTCTTTTTAATCATAATCTATATATTAATTACCATTTAGAAACTAAAATATTCTAATTATATATTTCTAGGTTGGATATTTAATATTTTGGAAAACTATAAATTCCTTCATTTATTCATTATAATTAAAAATCAATTTTCACCTTGAAATGGTAAATATATCCAACTTAGTATAAATTAAAAGGATCAGAAAAAAAAATATTAGGTTTCACATGGTCATATTACTTTTTCAAAATAAGTAAAAAAATTGGAAAAAAGAGCATTCCCACTCTAAATTGAAAGTGTTGAGTCAATAAGGTTTTCCATATGACTTTTCCATTCCAAAATACATGGGGGAGATTGTTAAGTAATTAAGGTTTTTCTTATGACTTCATGATTCCTTATTGTTTTGAAAATCAAAAACACTTTATCTTAAGGAATATTCTCATTTTACCCTATGTTCTACCCCTATAAGGAAAAATTTTGTTCGCTAAGGAAATTTATCCTTACCATATATTCTTTTCTGACATAAAAATATTTCTATGTATAAAATTCAGATTGAGATGAAAACCTCAGAATCATATAATAAATAGATATGAAGCATTCTCTTTATGACTCCGAATTCTGGTTACGAACTCTCATGAAGTTAAGCTCTGAATTCTGGATAGGAACTCTCATGAAGTTCAACTCCGAATTCTGGATACGAACTCTCATAAAGTTCAACTCCGAATTCTGTTTACGAACCCTCATTAAGTCTAACTACGAATTTTGGATACGAATGTTGTGAAGTTCAAGTCCGAATTCTGGATAAGAGAATTCATTAACTTCGACACTAAATTCGGATTAAGAACATATGTAATGTTAAACTATAAATTCTGATTATGAATTCTGGTTACGAACTTCTCTACGTTCTGACTCCGAGTTCTTTGAATTCAGACTCCAAACTTCTATGAGTTCTGGCTCCGAATTCTCATGAACTCTGACTCCGAACTTTGTAAGTTTAGGCTAAGAATTCTTATGAATCCCAATTCCGAATTTCCTTGAAATTCAGACTATGGAAATCTACAAGAATTCAGGTTCCGAATTCCTAGAAAACAAAATCCGAATATCCTTGAATTATAAACTCCGAATTCAATTTTGGTTACACTCTGAAAATTCTTTTAATTTCATTCTAAATATCATATTCTAGTTATTCTTACACTCATTTTGTTATATAATGATGTCATGCTTTCAGTTATCAACTAATTGTTGTTTGAGTGACATGTGTACAGGTCCCTCCGAAATTCAAGGAAAATATGACTGTTGGAGGAGGGATCCGACTGTTGGAACCATGACTATAAAAAGGAGCTCATTTGAAAAGATCTCAACACAGAACATTGAAAATTGTGATTACATGTTGTACAAGTGATTTCTAGAGAGAGAGGTTAATACAAACTCTCAGGCTTCATTCAGAAAGTTTTGAACTGCTTGTTCAGACATTGATTTGTGCAGATTTTCATAGTATAGAGGTTCAATTTTCTTTAAATCAGAGACTTTGGGTTGTGAAGTCATAAGTGCCGATTTCCTAAAAAATCGACGACTTGCAGGGATTGCAAGATAGATACCGATCTTCAGATTGAGGGCTTACCTGGGTTTGGGTAAGATAGACATTCTTGAAAGTATAAATCAGGGGACCTATTATCCAGGGTTGATGGATACACTCCTCTTTGGGTTAAAAGAGTTATTACTTATTACTTGTAATAGTTTTTTTCCACTGTGTAATTTAGTTGTTAAGGAAAGTATAACTTTCATATACTTCCTTAAACATGTACTCTGATTTTATAGGATTCTATACGCTTTAAGGTAGAATCATAGTTGGTGTAAACATTTTTTAAGTTTCATTTCCAGAATCACTTTTCTGGAATCATGCATGTTATTAGAACCTAGTGCTGTTGTGAATTTTGGTTACGTAAAATTTCCTTAAATATTTTTAATGTATACAATTCAACCCCCTCTTGTATTTTAGTATCTCATGTTTATATATTTGATCCTACATTTTGTATTATAGAGTATATCATACTCAGACATACCATCTCATCAATTGGTATCAGAGGGAGTTTGGAAACCTCAAACCCTCTACCAATATCATAGTTGGTATCAGAGGATTGGTTACCTCTGAATTAATATCACGATTAAATTCAGAATTGAATTATCAGAATTGAATTTTCTAGATTCATACTTCTTTTGAATCTGCTTTTCGAACTTATATAGTCTGGATTCAATTTTTTTCTTAGAGATACAATATCTAGTTTCTTGATTAGGATCTTTTCTCTTGTTTAAAAACCCATACTACTAAAAAGTTTGTGTTCCAATGATTATCTTATGGATGGAAGGTTTAAATGTTGGTTATATTGATAACCTAAATCCTACCATCCCTCCTGTTTGTGATGGAAATTATTATGAGTATTAGAGATATAGGATGTAGACATTTGTTATCAATACTGTAGTTGATAACTATCTAATGCTGACTGGATATTATAAGATTCCGGATAAGGAATTGAGAACTTTTCCGAATCAGGAAAAATTAGAATATCAAACAAACATCAGAGTTAGAAATACTTTGTTATGTTCCATGAATAAGAACATCTAGAGTCAAATATCATCCTGTAAAGCTACAAATATTATCTAGAAGAAACATGAATTTACTCTTTTTGGTACATCTAAAGTCATAAAGACAAGAAGAGTTATTCTCAGAGCAGAATATCGTGGTTTCTGTTTTCCTTATGGAGAATCTGTAATCAATGTACATGAAAGGTTTATGACTATCATGAATAGCTTACAATATATTTGAGAAAAAGGTTTGGATGGTGAATATCTTGTTGAAAAGATCATAGATATCATTCCAAATTAATGAGATTCCAAGAAGACCACTATTGATGAGAACAGAAACGTCACACATAATTCTTTAGATGATTTTATTGGAACTCTTATTCAGCATGAAACCAGAATGATGAGAGATGCTGAAAATATTAAGAAGAATAATGGGAATGGAGGAGTTTCTTTTACAACCACTTCTATATATAATAAATCCAAGACCCCAGAAATATTATCTAGATCAAAGAAAAATAAATTCATTATTCAGTCAGAATCTTGTGACATAGAAAAGACTGATAATGAATTAGATAGTCTTTCTTGGGGAATGAACAAGATTGTTTCTCAAAAGAATCATCATAATAAGTATATGAAGAAATACTGAAAAGATAAGGATGATGTTGAAGTTACGTATTATGTATGTAGAATAATAGGCCACATCAGACCTGATTGTCCTTTGTTGAAAAAAAAGGAAACGAAGGAAGAAATTCAGAAATGAACAAGAAGAAATTCTATTGATCAATGCATAAGAAAATCCATAAAGCTAATGATGCTTGGAGTTCCTACTGTGGAGATTCTTGAGAAAGTTAATCTTCGGAATATGATTCATCATCACAGAAAAATATGGGATTTATTACTACTACTTCTTTCCCTAATACATGTCTTATGGCCAAGGTACGCTCTGCGGAGGCTTTAACAAATTTATCTCTTGATAATAATTACTATTTCTAAAATAGTACTTCTAATAAATATACTTCATCGTTAGAAAAAGAATAAATACCTTCATATGAAGATTTTTATAGATTTTCCAAGATACTTGAAGCATGAAATTGTAAAATTTCTATAAAAATAGACAAGGAAAATACTAGATAATATATTCTTACAAAAGATATTTCAGATCATTCTAGAGATCATAGAGAGAAATATGAGCTTTTAGAAAAACTTTCTAAAGACCTTGAGAAATCAAATTCTGTTAAGGAAGAACTTTCTAAAGATATTAAGAATACTATTTTAGAGATAAAAGTTTTTGAGAAAAAATCTATCTATAAGGAAATGATTAATGTGGATAGGAATTTAATCATCAGACTAAAATCCGAAATATTTCCTCTTAATATGATTTTTGAAAACTTTACCTCTGGGATGGAAAATTTTGACAAGATGTATTCTCAAATTAAACCTCAATGAAACACTACGGGAGTAGGTTATACTCACCAAAAACCGGTTCTCAAAAACAACTATTTTTTTCCTTCTAGAGCCCCCTTTTGCACTAAATGTCAAAGTGGTGGTCATTGGAAGAAAAATTGATCCTTTAATAAAGTTCAGTCTCTTGGGATTCATACAGCTTATTTTTCAAAATGAATGTGGATACCCAAAATTTTGTTTTCTAACAATTCCGGATCCATGAAAGTTTGGATTCCGAATGTCTAAAAATTTTTTTTCCAGAAAATAGAGAAGGTTCAAACCACAATATGTGGTACATGGATAGTGGTTTTTTCAGGCATATATCTAGTAAAACAATTATTTTGAAAATATTATCAGGATGAATAGAGGAAAATAAACATTCAGAGATAATTCTTAGGGGGAAATTATTGGAATAGGTAACATCGTTCTTCTTGGAAAAACTTTGATTTCAAATGTTTTATTTGTAAAAAGATATATCATTATTCATTTTATCCAAACACAAGATCAACTTGTGGATATTTTCACAAAATCATTACCCTCGGATAGATTTGAATACATTAAACTGAAGTTAGGAATGATAACAATAAGGTAATCATCCACAATAACTTCCAATTGAACCAATCACCTTATAGTAATAAACTTCTTTTTCATAGGTGGAGTACATTTCGTAATGACGATTTTTCATATTTTTCAAAATGATGTTTTTCATATTTTTTGTAATGAATTTTTTCTTTTTTTCATAATAATTTCTTTCATATTTTTCGTAACGAAGTTTTTCATATTTTTACTGATGAATTCATTCATATTTTTCGTAATGAAGTGTTTTATATTTTTCATAATGAAGTCTTTCTTATTTTTTCATAAAGTAATTTTTGATGTTTTCGTAATGAAAATCCTCGAACCTGATGTTTTCGTAAAGAAAATTATTAGACCTGAAGTTTTCATAATGAAAATCCTTGGACCTTATGTTTTCGTAAAGAAAATATTCGGACCTGAAATTTTGGTAATGAAAATCTTTGGACCTAAAATTTTCATAATTAAAATCTTTGGACATACAATTTTCATAATAGAAACTCTCGGATACGAAAATTTTCATAGTGAAGTTTTTTTTCATATTCAATTTTTTTTTGATATCTAAAATCCATGAAAAAGAATTTTTCATGATACTAATAATTACACTAGAAATCTGAAAGGTATGATTATTTCATGAGTTTTTTGTAATTACATTTTACTTGCTATTAGTTTCTTTTGTTTTTAAAATTTCTCAGATTCAAGTTTCCTTAAATCCAAATGTTTTCCTTTTAAAACCTTAAAAGATCGGAGTCAACCAAATTTTCCTTGAGGCTTTTATTTCAACCATAAGATCACATCTGAAGAATTCTCATCCTTTAGATTCAAATGGGAAGTTCAACTGTCACTTCATCTCTTATATAAGGGGGACCCCCGATAGTTGTCCCACATTGGTTTTCAAAGCATTTTCATGTCGAAGCTATGCCCCTCTACAAAATCTTGTTCCAAATTTTTTAGAAGTGCTCAAGTATGAATGTCTGTATAATTTCCTTCTCAAGAAATTTATATTGTCAAGCCAATTACGGAGTGGAAAATATACTGGGAGAGGTTAGTGCATCTGAACTTCTTCAATAAATATGACTCTATTATCTCCAGAAATATCAAACTTAATGGATGGGAGAGTGTAGCCGTTTTAAATACACGAGCTCAGGATGTGGTCTATCTGGACCTTCTTATAGAATTTTATGAGTCACTTTCTCTATTTATGGAAGATGGTAGAGAAAAAGTCTCCTTGAAAAGTTTTGGAAAGACATATTCACTTTCTTATTCCATGGTGGCTAGCATGGTGGGGATGTATTATGATGGGGAATCAGAGTTCTATTCTCACACATTTCCCAAGGTTGAAGGAAGATTTGTTAAGAAAAAGGATATGGAATGTCTTGGTCTTTCAGATGTCAAGATAGCAACGAATTCTAAAATGTCTACATACAATTAGATCCTACAGCTATGGGTTCGAGGATTTATCGTACTAAGGAAAGGTTATAAGGACACCCTTAAGAATAGTGACATGTATATCATTTACTTTTTAGTAATCCTATGGAAGGTCAACCCAATGAGACACATTCTAATTACAATTTAAAATGTAAAGAATGGTAATCTGAGAGCTCAGATTAACATGTATCATTACTTACTTTCCAAGATGATTGTTCAGTGTCTTGAACACATCAAGATCACCTACAGTTCCAAGAAAATAAATTGCAATGTTATGCTAATCAGTGATGATACCCTCAAGAGGATGAAGGTTGGTTTCTCCAAGGAGTCAGGTGAACTTTATGATCTACTTGAGGAAGAGGCAGAAGCTATTCCGGAAAATGTTGAAAAAGGTGAACCTTCATATAATGATGGAAATAACATGAAATTAAAGTAATTGGAAGAAACAAAGAAAACCCCTAAGGATAAAGAAGATAAATTCGAACCTCCTAAACCCAAGAATCAAAAAAGCTTACCCAGATGAAGTTGTAATAAAATGGATGGAGGATAAGAATAATAGAAAACATGGGGAGCCATATTTCGGTTTCGATCCAATTGAGGAGAAGTCCTTGAAAGAATCAACTGCTGAAGAGATTGAGTAGAAATCCAAGGAAAATAAGCTAAAGAAGAAGATGTCTGAGGAAGAAATTGTTTAATACCTTTTGAAGGCCCGTGAAGTTGGATTCGGACTAATTCCCGTACTGAAAACCTTCTTGGTGGAATCATTACCTGAAACACCAGGGCAAAATTTCATGACTTTAGAAAATCCAAAAGAGACGATTTTGAAAGAGAATAAAGTTGTAGAATAAGTACATGAAGTTGAGAATAGTGGTGACTGTGATGATGTGATTAAGAAAGTTGGAGATTATCAGGAATAGGAAATTACTTATGAAAAGTTGTCAATCCGGACTTCTCAAGCCAAATCCTCAAAACTTGCTACTCCTGGAGCTGATGAGAATGGTGAAGAAGAGGAAGTGAATAAGTTGTCAGATGAATATAGTGATTATCATGACTTCATTCTTCATGAAGATGTTGAAGCTGGAGTTGAGAAGGAAAATGTTGATTAAGATAAGATTATACAGTTATCCAGAAGTGAGCATGAATCTATTGATGAAGAAGCTATTTTGAAAATCAGTATAGGTAAACAAGTGGTTGTTGACACCCCAATAAAAGATATTTTGAGGAATAAAGAAGTTTTAGGAACATCTAAGAGGAAGCTGGTAGTGTCAGAGGAAGAACCATCTCCAGGTAAAATTTCTGATTAGGAGTCATCATCCTTAGGACATGATTTTTTTGTTCAATCTCTAAAGAAGTTTGGTGATACCATTCTGATTTTCCCAGAAATTGATTCTAAATGTCAGATGATTCAGTATAGTATGAATAAAAATTCAGACTCTATATCCATGGTGATGGATAGATGTGTTAAGATTGAGGCTGATCACAAAAATTTCTTGATCAACTATGAATCCCACATAAAATCTTCCCAGAAAATGACCAGATGGTCTTAGAAAACTGTTGAATATGTGGAAGAGCTTGATCAATTTCAAGAAGATTTCAAGGAAGCTTTTGATACTGAAGAAACCAAAATCGAGAATCCATCAAACATATTTCAAGACAAGATAAATCTTCACCAAAATTCTCGGATTCATGTTGTCAAAGATCTGAATGGGAAGCTTTGTTATTTTTTTCAATGCTGGAAAATAGAAAAGGATCTCCGGATAGAGATCCAAGAAAATCTAGTGAAACAATATGAATTGATGAAGGTTTAGGATGAGGCCATTAATGATTAGTAAGACAAGATCAATTCTCTAGAAAAGAAATCACAGGAGGATCAAAAAGATCTGAAAAAGCTAAACAACTTTGTGAAGAATTTAATTCCCAAGGAAAAAGAATCAAAATAAATCCCACTCCGATCTTTTGTTGTATTTTATTCATTGTACTAGTTCATTCAATCATAATGAAATTGTGGATTCTTGTTTTTTTTTATGTCTACACTAATATTTCAAGTAGTATATTGAATTTCTATTCCCTCAAACTCTTTTTGAAAATCACAATGTGGGATAAGGGAAAAGAGTTCTAAATGGTAGAAGGAAAAATATTTCTATGTATAGAAGAAATATCCCTATATAAGGGGGATTTTATCTATGGGGGGTATTCATTACGAATATTTCCACATTTAAATGAATATTCTCATTCTGGAAAATCTAGAATACAATCCTTAGTGTTCTGAAGCCTAAGGGGGGGTATGTCGTATTCACCATTGTTCATATGTAAAGGGATATAAGTTTTATTTACAATGTTTAGTAAAATATTTTCTGAGTCCTTATTTTTTTCATAAGGACGTTTGTGCTTTCCAAAAAGAGGGAGATTGATGAGTCAATAAGGTTTTCCTTATGACTTTTCCACTACTTCCTACAGGGGGGATATTGTTATGTTATTAAGGATTTTCTTATGACTTCAATATTCCTTCTTGTTTTGAAAATCACAAACACCTTATCTTAAGGAAAATTTCATTTTACCCTATGTTCTACCCATATAAAGAAAAATTTACTTCCCTAAGGAAATTTATCCTTACCATATTTTCATTCCTCATATCAAAATTTATCTAACTATAAAAATCGGATTGATACAAAAACCTCAGAATCATTTAATACTTATATATGAAGCATCATGTTTAAGAATCTGAATTATGGTTTCGAACTCTCATGAAGTTCAACTCTGAATTCTGGATACGAACTGTCATGATGTTCAACTATGAATTCTGGATACAAAATCTCATGATGTTCAACTATGAATTTTGGTTACGAACTCTCATGAAGTTCAACTCTTAATTCTAGATACGAACATTGTGAAGTTCATTTCCAAATTCTGGATATGAAAATTCATGATGTTTGACTCTGAATTTTTAATAAGAAGGTAGGTAATGTTTGACTATGAATTATGATTATGAATTCTGGTTACAAACATATCTATGTTCTGGCTCCATGTTCTATGAATTCTGAATCTGAACTCTTACGAGTTCAGATTCCAAATTCTCATGAACTCTGACTTTGAACTTTGTATGTTCAGGTTCCAAATTCTTATGAATCCAGGTTCCGAATTTCTTTTAAATTAAGACTCCATAATTCTATAGAATTTAGGTTCTGAATTACTAGAAAACAGAATCTGATTATCCTTGCATTATAGACTCTGAATTCATTTTTGGTTAGACTCCAAAATTTCTTTTACTTACATTCCGAATATCAAATTCTACTTTTGCTAACACTAATTTTGTTATAAAACGATGTCATGCTTTTAGTTTTCAACTAACCATTTTTTGAGTGACACATGTACAGGTCCTTTCTAAATTCAAGGAAAAATATGACCGTTGGAGGAGGGAGCTGACCGTTGGAACCATGCCTATAAATAGGAGATCATTTGAATAGAGCTCAACACTGAAATTTGACAACTGTGCTTACATGCTGTTGAAGTGATTTCTAGAGAGAGAGGCTCTTACAAGAACTCAGGCTTCAAGAAAAAAGTTTTGAAATTCTTTTCCAAACTTTGCTTCGTGCAGAGGTTCGATTTCCTTGAAATCAGAGACTTTGGGTTGTGAAGTCAGAGGTGCCGATTTCCTTATAAATGGAGGGCTTGCAGGGATAGCAAGAGAGATACCAATCGTCGGATTGAGGGATTACTGGGGATTGGGTAAGACATAATTTCTTGAAAGTATAAATCAAGGGACCTCTTATCCAGGGTTGTTGGATACCATCATATTTGGGTTAAAAGAGTTATTACTTGTTACCTGTAATATTTTCTTTTCCGCTGTGTATTTTAGTTGTTGAGGAAAGTGTAACTTTCATATACTTCTTAAACCTATACTCAAATTTTATAGGATTATATATTCTTTAAGGTAGAATCTTAGATGGTGTAATCTTTTGTTAAGTCTCATTTCCGGAATCAAGTTTCTATAATCAAGCATGTTATTAGAACCTAGAGGTGTTGTGAAATCTGGTTACGCAAAATTTACTTACGGATTTTTTAAGAATACAATTCACCCCTCTTGTTTTTGAGTATCTCATGTTTAAATATTCGATCCTATATTTGGTAATATAGAATATATCATACTAAGACATAACATCTCAATAGCAAGTCACCTACCATACAAAATGGGTTGGTAATAGATTGATAACCAACTTGAAAAACTATTGTAGTGGGTTTCGGGACTCATAGTCTCAATTATTGTAACAATGATAGTGGAATAATATTTTGACATACACTAATATCACATAGATAATTGAATTGAAAAATATATCAACAAATGTGCATTGAATGATAAAAATCCCTAGATATAGTCATTTTCATGTTATCTTGTTCTAAAGGATATTATAATAATCCTATGCCAGATTATTATTATAGAACATTCACATGGTTTTGTAGATTAAGAATATTTTCTTCTGTGATTTATGATAAGGATGTATTTTAAATATATATTTATAAAAATAGATGTGGGAGTTTAATATGATTAAAACCATAAGAATTTTTTAAATTCCATAATCCTAATTTTTCGTCCAAATTCATTACTGGAAGGGAATGATTGGAGGAACATTAATCACTTTTATAGGTACCCCTTTAATTTCCTCTATACAATAATTATTTCCATTTTATTTCATGGTATCTGAAACTGATTATTATTATTTTTTAGTAGGTAAAATAGTCCTTATAAATTTTTAGTAGGATTTTCCAAATTTTTTGATTGGTTTACATCAAAAGTTTTCTCATCAGATTAAACATCATTTTTTTGGGTTTATATTTTATTTTTGTTTTCACTTCCTCATGAGTTTTTATACCACTCATAGTGGTGACTACCATGAAATTGTCCTTGGGATTTGACTCAGGGGAGCTATGAGACTTCCCTTTTTCTCTCACTCCAAAATATTTTACAAACTACCAACTTGTAATGTAAATTTTTTTAATTCTAAATTCATGACATTCATTTTCAAAATAAAAATTGTATTTTTACTCATACAAACTTCCCATAAGTTTTCGTGACATTTTGATTTACTTCAACTTGAGAACTATAAGTATCATCCATTAGTTGATTTTAGAATTCCAATTTATTCTATTGAAATGTAAGGGATATAATAGTTTATTCTTGTCCATGGATATTAAATGATATGATGGGATGGTATCAGTGGCCTTAGATGTAGTTATATACTAGTGGATCATCTCTAACCTACATCTTTGGTCCACACATAAAACTATATAATTTTCAAGGACTCGGGCTGCCATATCAATGTTTGGGAAGTAGGAATATGAATAGATAAACATCAATCATTGAAGAAATTATTCAATTAGAGTGTATTGATAATTTTTATTATAAGAATAATTTTATTTAGTATCAATATGGTGACTGGATATTTTTTCCTTCCTATGTATTTCCCCTCTTATAGAACATTAATATTTGGATTTATAATCTAAATTAGTTAAAATAAGTTTAAGATATTATGTTGTTTTAATTAAAAAATGTCATTCAGATGATGGATCAATTCGTTATTTATGGAAAGGTGTTAGACTGTTATAAAAATTCTCCATGAAAAATTGTGTTGTACACAGATGGTTATGATATTTTATTTGTATTCCCTTCATTGTTTCCTAATATCAAAGGAATAATTTAGCATCATATTTTATGAATTCATTAACATTGTAAATATAATTTTGAAATCATTTTATTTGGGTAGAAATTCATTAAAAATGAATTTTATAGTTTATCCCATGTATCAATGATGACTTCATCCATTCTTGGGAATCAATGTTATTCATTTACTTTCATGTAAAATGGTAAAACATTTGATTTCAATTCATCCTCACTCAATCAGGTGTGTGGTAACTATTTCATTGTTCCATAGAAATCCCCATTGAAATCTGGTGAATCCTCTTTAGGTGAACCATGGTAGTGTGGTGGCATATATAGGTGGTAATTATTACTCTCATTGTTTCAAGATCTTGAGGACTACCTAATTCATGAAGTGTTATTTGAAAATGTAAGAACATGATACACCTTAAAAATCAATAAATCCATTACATTAGTTCTAATTAGCATAGGATTGACATTCTATCCCCCTGGAGATTATAGTTTTTTTATTGACCACATTTCCCCCATGAATTTACTTTCCCTTATTCAACTTCATTTTAAAATAACTTAAATTATTTTATTTAATTGAAGAACATTTATTTTTAATCATATTGTTTCTTAGATTCCATTAAATCCATTTTAGAAACTAAAAAATGTAGTTTTCTTTTTTTTAACGAACCATTTTCATTTGTGTTTTTCCCTAGAAATAGAACCAAAATATTACCATTAGACCTCTGTGGTCACTAAAACATTAAAATATTATTTTTATAACCCTTAATTAAGTCTTGTGTATTTTTGGGTAGAGTTCGATCCATATGTAATGACTTTTTTATAAGGAGTGTTGTACGATTCCAAGTAAAAGTGAAATCAAATAAAATACTCAACAGTGTAATGTGGGACAAATGGTTTGTGAAATGGTTTGGATGACGTTTATGGGATTCAAGATGGGTGATAAGATACTTAAAAATATTAATCTATGGGTAAAATTAAAGGGAAATTATAGAGAACTATAAATTTAGTGGATGGGACATGGGAATTTGTTTGGATGTATATCATCTTTTGATATGTTTTTTGTTTGACGGCATGAATTTTTAGTCACTGGTTGGACTAGAAAATATTTTTGGTATGTTCTCTTGAATATAGATCCTATAAGTGAAAATTTCCTTCAACATCTCATGTAAATACATCATTAACCACTCATTGAGGAAAGTAGTTGTCCCACCATTGTGGGATCTATCCTAATATTGTAATGTCTTCTAGAAGACCAGTTAATAAAAAACAATTGAAACATATCTCGCAATGTTTAGAAAGTTAATGGTCATAAATTAATTATTCAGGGAGAAAAAAATAGAATCTTGAAATTTATAACACTTGGTGGAGTAAATGTGTCATCCATCATAACATCATTCCCAAATTCATGTTTTTTTAACTATCATAACAGAAATATTTAGTTTATATAAATGGTTATTTTGAATAATATGAGGAAAAATAAAGCATCGACAACAGGAATTATTGAAAAAGTTATTCGAAGTAACTTTAGAAAAAGAGATATAACTCAACCTCCTCCATGATCACTTGATGGGTTCATTGAATCCACCATGTCTCAATGAATCCCTTTCTATCAACTTGTATATTCTTTTCTGATTCGTCCATGTATAATTTTTTCCCACTCACTCTCCCACAACACTTAATCACTAGAAAATGTTTCTCCCATATAGAATTACACCTACTCCACTCCAAAATTTAATTAATAAAATTTGCACACTAATTTAAGATTCTTTTGGACAAAAAAATTAATTTATAATGATCAAAATTACTACATTCTAGCTCACATTACTCTGTCCTATTATAGGAATACTGCTGATTTGGTCCCACATTTTCAATTTGATTGATGTAAAAATATTTTTTGATGTAGCTGAATTGATCAAGTACATATTTTTTCGCATATATTATTTCCATCATGTATTTTATTAGGTTATAACAATTATTTACCATGTACGTGATTTTTTTTGTGTAGAGGACTACTGGAATAAACATTTTGGCAATATTAGAATATGATCTCAATGTTGTTTCTTCTTGAAATATTTTATTATTCATGTAGGCATATCTGGTGCATTTCTAACTCACCACATAAAAGATAATGCTAATTTTTTTTCATTCCCCTTATATCAATTTGACTCACATAAATTATTTGAATCATTTGTGTAATTTTATATGTGTTAATTCACCCATTATGACTTTTAGAGGCACCATTTGACGGAGAATATTGTCTTCCTAGTTTGGATGTCATGGATCACACATGAAAAA
This sequence comes from Viscum album, assembly GCA_963277665.1. Lineage (NCBI taxonomy): Eukaryota > Viridiplantae > Streptophyta > Magnoliopsida > Santalales > Viscaceae > Viscum > Viscum album. The sequence goes on from OY728147.1 coordinate 1,094,901,593, forward strand.
ATGAATCCTTCTTGATCTTAAATTTATATAGAAGTATTAAAAATTATAAAATTAATTATAGAAACCGTGGGAGGTGAAACATTGACCTTGAGAATCTGTTGAAACTTATTTTACATCTCAAATCTTGTTTAATCACACTTTAGAGCAATCTTTGGTAACACTATGTTTGCCTCCCTCTACAGATAGAGACTCCTAATTTGAAAATGGGGACCAATAAAAAAATATTAATCATATTATATAGGTACATAATGGTATACCATGACACATATAATCTCTATATAAAAAATGGATTGGTGTGGTAGTATACTTCTAGATATTCCTTGGACAATGACGACATATAGTCGATCAAGATGATCAAATATAAACATGAAATGAAGATATCATATTCTATTTTTTCTTATAGATGTGTATTTATAACAAAATAATATTTTAGGATGAAAAAAATAAAAAAATTCTATCATTAAAAGTAAAAATCAAAAACAAAAAACCATTCATAGGAAAACAATATAAGCAACTTCAGATAAAATTAATTGACCACCCAAAAACAAAAAATTTCAATAAAAATTTCAATTAAAAAGTATTAAATCAAATTATTTCTTTATCTAACAACAATAAATTATTATATAATTATAATATTACCAAAAAATATTAAATTAAAGAAAAAAAAGTGGCGAAGAGTGTTAAAATGGATCCACATCACTCACCTACCTCTACCTATCAAAGAGGACATTTGAAAAAGCGACCCTACAGATCCATTATGGTATCAATTATGATCAATGAATAATAATTGTTTTTATAATTAATCTAAATTAATTATAGACGTATCTCTAATAATACACCAAAATACAAGATTTAGAAAAGGATTAATCATCTTGAATCTGAATATTACACACCATTTGACTGTATTTATATGGATGTTAAGGTGTACTCAACCAGATATGAGTCACCATTTCCTCTTGGAGACTTCTACGGATATAAAAATTGTTCTTAGGATCCTTTTCTGAGACAATGTAAGATAGATAACCATGTTTTTTTACACACTTTTACACATAATTATTACTAAGGAATTTAACATTATTGATGTCATAGGTCAGAATGAAATGAGATGACTTCTTCAACCGATCAATAACTACTCAGGTAGCATTACAACCATGAAGATTCCATGGTATCAAAACATCAAAGACCATAGAATCCTCATCCCATCTACAAAAATTCATCATAATATTATGGAGAGAACTATGAAGTTATATATTCTCTACCATTATCTAATGGCATGTGTAATAATATAACGCATAATACATATTTTCAAGCTTTATACCAAGCCACGACAATCAGCATATGTGGTCATGACACATAATTTCAGTTCCTAAATGAACTTATCATAAAGCAATAAGATATATAAAAATACTTTCTCCACATAGAAATTGGGATGAAAAATTAATTCCTAAAATATAGAATAACATTTGAATGGATAGTCCTATTAGAAATGATATCCACAAAAAATTTGTTTTCATAAATTTATCATAAATCATAATCCTACTACTGGACCGACAAAATAAAATTATTGATAGAGGATTAAAAGTAATCATTGGAAAAAATCCTGCCTATGAAGTCATCATATTTGTCCACATGATTATATATAATACATATGAGTATTAGTGAGAGAATATATATCTATAACTATTTTGATAAAAATCTATGAACCTTTCCCTAAAGATATAGTGCTAAAAACACATAAGCACATGAATAAATGGGTCTAGATTTAAATAATGAGTTCGGAAATTATTTTCATGTATACATAGATGATGAGGTATATAAACTAAATATACGGTCATCATGCATGATATTGAATCCCAACTCAGATCCATAAGTATTATAGTTCACCATATACCCCTTAACCAGATCATGTAAGATCAAACTATGATCTGATGTCAGAATTAATTTTAAAGCATTCATAGAATTATCACATTTTTCATCCCACAATAATTTCACCCCTTTATATTATAAACAGTCATAGTATTTATTAATGATATGGAATCTCCAAATCACAATGAATTTATATGTCACCTACCATGACAAGATAACCTTCACATGCACCTGATAAACTGATACACCATTCTCAGAAGTCATGTACCCTATGTACTTTAATTTTTTTATTATGAAACTAAATTTAGAATGATTTTCACACTTAGGGTGACTCCTCCTGATTTTAAAAAAACTCAAATAATTATCATTCTCATGATTGGATATAAAATAAAACACAATATAAACTGTTACCAGTACCAAAAATATATCAAGATACTCATGGAATATCCAATTGATAAAATCCACAAAAAACAATGTGAGAATTAGTCTGAAAAAAAGAAATTAATTCATATTAATAATGGACATAACTTCTCTTGAAAACTATATGAAATATATCATATTTTCAAAATCATTGTTTATGAAAACCAAAAAAAGACAGATCTTTTAAAACCAATTTTACCCCTTTATCATGTGAAAAAAATAAAACATTTGAGGAAACAGATTCTTGTTGTTAATCATCACCTAATTCCACTTTCAATAGTCTATGAAAAATCATAGTGAACCATGAACCTTATTAAAAAAGATAACATGGGATATCCAAGGTGAAACAATAGGGTGAATGACATCTATAAAAACAAAACCATCTAACTAAATATTGAACTTTTCATGCTCCCCTCATTCTATACAATATGTTGGTATTAAATGTGGTTTGATACCTTGTACCAGATCAATTGTGCACACTACATCCTTTAGAGTAATACTTAATAATTCACCTCCAAAACTATCAATAATACCCCAAAATAGTGTGAAAATCAATAATGGAAGAAATTTCATTAGTCTAAACTACTTCACTCGCTAAAAAACTTTTGATCACTAGGCGAGAAGGTCCCTCCTGACCAGAACTCTTATCCCACTCTCCCTAAAACACCCAATGGCCCCCATTATCATCGATAAATAGAATATGACAATGATAAAAAGCATCCAAATCATGGTGATCAGTTTAAAAATCTGTCGTAGTGATAACATCATATAGATCAATATTGAGAATGAGGAAATCTATTACTAACATATCATCAGTTTTCAATAGAGAAAAAGGACACTAAAACCACTCATATTTCCCCATTATATCACATATCAAAAAATAAATAACCAAGTACATGATAAAATTTGAAATTTTTATCATATAATAACATGAATGAATAAATTAGTGGGAAGAATCAGTATCAAATAAAACAGAAACTAGGGATGATGAAATAAAGATGGTGCCTCTGACTATCACTGGGTCCATGCCAACCTCCTTTAGAAGCTAATATAGTGCATGATGTTTCTTCACATCAGAGGCATGCAGATAGATCCATATAGATCATCAGGAATCATAATTCAATGAAACAATATTTGGACTGACAATACTAAACCAAAATAAGTTATATAAATACCCTGAAATAATCACTTCAAATGTCCATTCCATCCAAAAAAATTAAACTTCATTGGAAGCGTATGAAAATAACATCATGTGTGTCAAACCATTACACATTGATAGAATGTTAGGGGAAGAATACTAGTTATATGTGATGTTTCAAGGGATGCATATTTCTGAGAACTACCTCCACTACTGCAACAATTCTCATGATACTTCCTTTTCTTTCTTTGTATGCCACTAAAGCATCCCATAGGTGGAAGGGAATGGAGAAAAAGTTAATCCTTTTCCACATAACATTATCTACTATCTCTTCATAGGTAGATTTAAGAATCATCAATAAATATAATTTACAATCCATTTTAAAACCTTGAAGGTACTTATGAGCCTTCCACATATCATTATTTACTACATCTAATGAGCGAAAAATATCTCTATGAACTGAATGGTGTTTGAAAAAACAATCGCTCTCCATAATGTAAGGATAGAATGTATAGTGATTTTTTCATAATCATAGAATTAATACATAATTTATATATTAATAGATTCATGAAATGATTCCAATATAGGTTCAAAAGTCTATAATCCTATACCATTGAATCCCACCATCTCTTTGGTATCCCCTAAACTATCAACACTGCATACTTCACCTTGAAATTCTTATAGGCATCCAAAATGTTGAAGACCAAGTAAATATTTTCCTAGGAGTCATCAACTACTTGAGGATCATGTATACCTTAAAAGTATTTTACATTATTGTCTATGAACCCCCAAGATTTATCATTTTCTCTATCAATTCCCGTATATACCCTAACAAATGTGTTCTATAATTCAAGTACATTTTATAATATAAAGAAGACTAGTCTCATGATAATCTCTATAATATTATGATCCAACCTATCATTATTGTAAGGATAATACACTAAAACATTTAATGGAAATTTTTAGAGATATATTTGAGTCATACCATTGAAAATTAATAATAGAAGAAGTGATGAATTGTTTAGAAAATCTCAGTTCAAACAATAAAACCATAATTAAAAACAATTATTTAGATCAATAATTTAAAACATGAGAAGCACTTCTAATCATAAAATTGTAACATTAGTATCATCCTGGAAATAATTATCTCGGAAGACATAACATTCTTCCCCTCATGTATACACAATCCTATCTTCAATCTACCAACATCTCTAAATTGAGGACAAAAACATTCTGTAATGACAATGTAAAACAAATCATCCTAGATACCCACCCAAATAAGCCCCATGATTGACCCATTACATACCCAAATGGTTTTTCAAATCCCCATAGGATGGTGACTAGAACCCTAACAATGAAAAATAATAAAATGACCAATATTTCTTTAACTAGAGTATAAAAAATGGAATATATATATACACTATAGGAAGAAACAATGAAATAGAAAAAAATATTCCATTGTAAAAAAAGAAAATCACAAGAGAGATACAACCTAAAAGTAAATAAATAATGTCTAGAGTATGATTCTAACAAGAATGGATGAATTTTTTTTTGATAAATAGCTAATAAATGTTATAGGTAGAGAATCTCTTACAATATCACAACTGACTACCATATTCAACGAATAGAAACCTCACCTCCCACTATTGCACATTTCTTTTCCCTACATCAAAAGACAGAACAAGGTCTGCAAACCCCTGATGGTGTGCTAAGGGTGTGAGATAATATACTTGGAAGGATCCCATGGAGGGGTTTCATAACAAGACAATATGAAAAAATAAAAATATGATATAATTTATAAAATAATTAATTGTAATCAATTACATAGTGTTTTATATTGAAATCATTGTAAACATTAAAAATTATCATTGGTTTCAAATAATCTTGGTAAACCTATTTCAAATAATATCACATATATCGGAGTTTTTAATCAATTCTATGTAGTATATCTAAATATCACATGTAATATCAAGATATGGATCACTATTGTTTTGGACTTCTAGAAAAAATGTACCTAATTATAAAAAAATTCAACCATCAAGACATAAACATATGAATAATGTATAAAGATCAGAGTAGTAACTGAGGAAGTTGACCTCACAATAGTGTAAATATCTTCCTAGAACAATAATACATGGGATTAAAGGAACACTCCCTGAGTTACCCCCTCCCATCCACTCTGGATGTTATCCACTGATGATTCATATTAGAATAAATCCACATAAGTATCAGAGGCATCCCATGGGATACATTTTTCTAACCAATTCATCTATAAAATACATCAAAACCATTTCACATACCCATTTCACAATCTGTTGAAAACACCCATTTTCATTTCATCAAAACTAGGGGAAACCATGTTTTCATAATGAAAAGATTAAACAAACCCAGAAATAAAAAAAATTAATCTATACATTTAATTTATACAACTATTAATAAACAATAAAAATCAATGTTCATCCAAAACATCTTAGAGACTGAACCACGTAACACAATATGTGGTTGTACGTGTATAAAACTAGATATAAAGCCACTTGAAGTAACACATAACAAAAAATGATGGTTCAACCTAATACACCTACACTTTATAATAATATTCCATAATAAATAAGGCCAGTATATTTTTTTCCACGCATAACTTCAAAAAAAAATTTGAATCATGCTATTTATCAAAGGGACAACCTCTATAAAAGGAAAACATAATGACTATAGAAATTATCATTAAAAAATATCCAAAAGATGAATGGAAATGAATGCTTAATGTAATGGTACCATTATAACAAAACACAAGGAAGAATAAGAAATATATCCTACCTATAGATTTAGAGTGCATCCACCATGAATATTAATCACTAAAATAAATTGTATAAAAGGAGAGAAGTTCCCCAAAATCACATGTTAGTGATCCTATGTTTTGAGAGAGACTGTTTCATATCAAATGAAAAGAAAATAATATTCTCAACATGTTTAAAATTTCTATTCTTGAAATATTGATCATCTGAAACCCTTTCATAATGTGAATTTCATGAGATACATAATACAAGGAAAAGGCATCACCTTAGATTAAAAATTACTAAAATTGAAGTTTTCTCAATGTCAACCAGTTTTATGGATTGTATAATCTTCATGAACTAAAATAATTTATAAAATAATCATGATGATAGATTCAAGTAATGTAACCAGTTTTCTATATAAATGTTTCTAATATAATGTTCTCATTTTTAGTTATATAAAAAAACCTAAACCACCACCAAATAAATCCAAACCCATAGAGAACACTCAAAATCTATTGATACATTTATCCCGATTCTCCATTAATTCAAAAAAAACATTCAACCCTGAACATTTTTTCATTTTACCTAATAAATACTCTTCTTCATTGAATGTCATGAATCGCATCCCAAAACTAGGAAATGAAATGACATGGGAGAAAAACATAATGGAATATAATGGGATATTACAGTGTGTAAATGTGAGGAAATGTGTTTTTAGTATAAATTATTTAATAAAATATTATATTAAAGTTGATCCTTTAAATAGTGATGTTTTAAAGGTTCTGAATTTTATTTTATTAAAAATAATTATTTAATACATTCAACCCCTTTTTTAAACATAATACATTATTTTAAGCAGAATGAATATGTAAATAAAGAAAATTTTAATTTTAATAGAACAAATTATAATATTGAATTTTAAAAATACTTTTCTATTTTAGAAGATTAATTTTATGAATATTTAAAATTATTAAATTGGGTTTTATTGAAGTATCAATTTATGGAAATGTATAGGTCACTATAACATCATGAATAATGAAATTTAAAATATATTACTATAAATAAATAACTATTCTTTTGGTTCTCCTCAAAAGTAGATGTTTTAATAAAATTAAAATATAATATTTAATAAATTTCAATGTGTTGATTTTAATAATCAATATCAGTTTATCAAAATAATTTTATAACATATGTAATTTTAATTATTGAAAAAAAATTTATTTTTTCTAAATACAATAAACTGAAATGTATTAATAATATTCGTAGAGTTTGATATTGTTTTCTAAAAAATATATTTATTTTATAAAAAGAAAATATTTTTATTATAATAACTTATCAATGAAAAATATTATTCATATGAGACTTAACTAAATTTTTGTCAATTTACTATTTTCATGGTTAGGTTACAATTATTAATTGTCATGCTACTATTCATAACAGTCTGGTCAGCATTCCAACAATCATAAAACAATTTCAATGGGAGTATTACCTCTTATAAATAACTCTTTTTTCATTGATTTATAATTAAAAAAAATTCAACCCATGGGTTTATATTTTTCTTTTCAAATATTTCTACATGATTATTAATTTTCTAAATCTAATTTAGAGTTTTATTCACAGGTTTCATAATTCTAGGTGAACAACATTACCAAAAAATTTAGTTCTACATGTCATAATTCTTCTATATTATCCTATTTTAATGTGTTCCATTTTTGTTTCTATATTTGTTATCTAAATGTATTCTTATTTATTATTTAAATAATCTCTTATGTGATTCATTTTTTTACTATATAATATCCCCAAAAAAGAAAATTTACTTAATTAAGAAGTAAAATTATATATATATATATATATATAATATTTTTATTTTACACCCTTCCACCAATTTGAAATTTTGTCCTTCAAATTTGAACTCATATACTCATATGAGAATAGATGTGGTCACAACTGTTTCATAACCCCTGTGAGTTCCCACGCATCTTCTTCCAGTATGAGTTTCAACCAATGCATTATAATAAGATGATTTTTCTTGGTGCATAAAATATTTTATTAGTTTTCATAGATAAAAATTGGATGAAATTAATTATGGAGGTCATTCATTAGTTGTAATGACACTATATTCAACACATCATAGATGTTATTCATGTACTTCTTCATGACAGATATGTCGAAATCATCAGGATTATTTGGAATGTTTTCCTAATATTTTAACTAATATGCCACTCATAAAATATTATCAAGGATATAAAAATCGATAATTTATATAGGTCCAACAATTCCATTTTTAAATCTCGGGACTCTATTAAATATTGATAATTAAAGGAACTTTTTGCATCGAATACCATACTCTATGACATTTCGATGATTTCCAACATATATCATTTTTTAATATGGGAATCATTAATATTATTTTAATTGATTAATAAGCCTCTATCATTCCTCATATATGATATTATCTAATGATATTTCATTCACCAACTTCTTCCCAAAATATAGTTGTTCTATAATTTATCTTATATAGTGAATAATATCTTCCTATTTCAATAATAATGTTGATGTTAGGTTGTATAAGAACTAAACTAATGGGTTTTTTTATCCTGTACTCCATTAAGATTCATTGGTTAATATGTATTAATTTACTTCAGATTGATAACATTTCATTAAGAATATCCATTAATTTGGGGGTTATATGCTCAGTTGATGTTTAATTTGGAATTTCTAACATGTGAAAGACTTATCTGGGTTTTTTAGTTCAACAATATAATACTCTTAATACAGATTGATTAGAGTACACTATATAACCTCACGACTTTTTTTATTATACTATGAAATTATTTAAGTGAAAAAGCGTTATTAAAAATGATGAAGTGAGAATTTTTTTGAGTCAATCCATCATAACTAATATCACATTACATCCTTTGGATTTGTTCCATGGATCATTGATAATGTATAATTTTACATTCATAAATTTATATATGTGTATGGTAAATAATTACATCAAACCATTATAATTTTTCCTCTTTTTATTAATTTTCCATCATTCAATATCATTGAAGTGTACTAAGTAATTTATTTCTTTAATTTTTCCCACAAATAGTGTCATTTATGATCACAATACATTTTATTACTTATTTATTTGATATAGAAAGATGATATATGACAAGTATCCGATAAAAATTCATATACATTAGTTGATTAAAGTAAAAAAACTTGTTTATAACCAAATGAATTAGCATTTTCTAGTTTCGATTTTTTTTAAATTGTATTCATTTGTGGCTATCAACATCTTTTGAATATTCAAATCATTAATTTTTACATAATTTTCCTTCTCTTGTGTTGATGGATGGGAAATAATTTGGTAGAAAATAATATGTTTCAAACAATTATTATTTTAAATCAATCCTTCACACATCAATTAGTATAAGTGTGTTATCAATCTGTAACATAGATACTGTTGTTATTTATTCTCTTCTAAGAGCATAAGATATCCTATTCACCATTCTAATATTTTAGTTAATTGAGAAATCATCTCCCATGATACACAATAACTGTATTTTATTGTCAATGTGTAGTAGTTATTTGTGAATATATTAGGTTCTTATGATTTTTATATATTCCACACATCTCACCATAGTTGTTTTCCCACAAAATATTTAAAGAAAAAAACATTAGTTAAGTATAGTTTATGGGTTTTGGAGTTTATCTCATGGATTATAAATTATCATGATGCATCGTATGTCACATTATCATTTTACATTAGTATAAAACCCAATCCATTCATTGAAGACTCATGATATGTCATAAACCCTTGTCCACAAGAGTCTTTTAGCAATACATTCATAATGATTGGCCTCATTTTTATCCCTTTAATGCATTACTCACATTTTATTTGATATACATACTTCCCCACTTTTAACGTTAACTGAGTTAGTGGGATAAAAACATGATAAGGATCTCAAAAAATACATGTAATAAAAATATAATCTATGAAAACTATTGATCATCTTAACACATGATTGTATGTGTGATACTTTAACTTCATCTCACATTGAGAGATCATTTAATAACCCCAACTTGTGATCACATTCCAAAATTATGTCACTTATAAAATCCTAAATTAACACATTCTAAACATAGAACACATATTTACCTTTTCTAATGTCCCCAACACAATCCTTTGATTATCTACCTCTTACTCCACTCTATTTACATAAAATTTAATATAACATATAATGACTAATATAAATTTTTCAAGGTAGCCTCTAAGTACATTACTCATCATATATGTGATAATTTCAATTATATTATTATGATAAATGTGTATCCCTATGAACTCATAGTTTTCATATCATGTATTAAAGGATGAATTCTAAATTTTTCTTTCTTAGAAATTAACTGGTGATATTTGGGATCATGATCAACCATTTTGATTTATTTATATCCTCTATGTCAATCAAACAAACCAACATTACTTGGTAAGGGACACTTTTATTGTTTCTTAATCTTACTTATATACTTATATTAGATGCACAACCACATTTATCCATCCTTCTATCTAAAAATGATTCTTGATTCTGCCTAGGGGATGCATGAAGACAAATAAAATCATGATTAAAATGATCTTGTAGCAACTTTATTAACTCCTTCAGTTTAAGAAGAGATATCCTACATATGAATTTATATATAGGAGTGGTTTTAGGTATATGTAATATTTGAAAATATACCTCACCATCTGTGGGAAGACTAAGAATCACGTCAGGAAATACATTATTATATTCCCATATGAAGGGAATTTTTTCACGTCAGATGTTTTCAATTAAAATATCACTTTCTGAATTATATACTCTATTTTAGTTACCAAGAACAACACATTTAGGGGACTTCACAAAGTAGATTGATGGACTTACTTGAATATTTAAAATATTTATGGATGGTGAGGGATATAGAATAAGATTTCTCTTTATATATAGTCTATATTATATGTAAATAATGACAGAAAAACAAGAACATCATAATATATAATTCTACCAAGATATGGATTATATGATTCATGGTACAGATATTATATTATATGATAATAGTAAGAGATTCCAACACATAGGTTTCAATAGTTACACAATACTTTATTTTTAAAGGTATATCCACTTCAAGGTAACAAACATACGATTAAATATTTCAAAAAATATGGAATACTATAAAGGAATGTGAATTACCTAAAATAAATAAAATTTATTCCACTATTTATAGAAGAGGAAGTGTATAATGTATGACTTATTTTTTAATTCATGTCTTAATATTGGTGATAAGAAATGATTTCCCATAAAACTATGAATTGGTTGGGTATTGGTGTCGATTACCCCAAATGTATATTGGTTTAGTTAGCTAACATACATTGTTCCCTTTCAAAAAATAGTAAAAAACTTTAACCATTGGTGGTGAATATGTATGTTCTTTAATTTCATCTATCTCATTTTCCTTCTTTGTCACGTCTCATCAACATTTATGAGAATCTAGGCTGTCCATCCAACAAAGAAATTGTTTTGTCAATCATCTATGTAATTTTCTATTTTTCTTATTTAAATTTTATTTTCATCATAACGTATTGTTTTTCATACCACATTTATCAATCAAAAACCTAGTTTAAAAATCTATTTATCTCTTATAGTATTTGTATCTATAGTAACATTTTCCAAAATCTATATCAAAATTTATTTCTCATCAAAACAAATCATTATAACTCTGAAAGCCTCATACATATTTTGAATTTCGAAGATTTGTTTGTATAACTCAATATACGATGTATATTTTATTTAAATTATTGTTGAATGGAATAAGTATTCCTTTGATTACTTCTATAATATTCTCATAATACCTAAAATATTCACTCTATTGTTGAATATACTGACGAAATACACTCCACTTTATTTTTCAAAGAGTTCAAGGGAAATAATTTTTAAAAATTATTTTCATAATTTATTTCCACTCTTTTTCAGGTATTTTTTTGGATTTCATATTTATTATCATTACCTATAATTTAATGAATTTAATTTCCAAATGATAAACAAAAATAGTAAAATTATTTTTCTAAAAATTGTTGAGTACAAAAAAACATAATATCCAATGGTTTTAACCACTATTTTTTGATATGTAGATTAAAATACCTAGTATTCCTCAATGGTTATCTCTACATAGAGAATATGATGAATAGTTTTTCATTCATTTTAGATGGAAGAAATTAATTTTGTTTCTTGTTATTGTTAATATCCAAGTATATTAGTGTATGTACCTCCATGATATTTTGAACACCACATCCAATTTCCTTGGTGATTCCATTCAAAAAACATTTCATTATCATATATATGGATTACTTTGATGGTTTCTATGGGTTCCTATATTATTATGAAGATGAAAATATTCAAAAAAATAAATAAATTAATAAATAATGAATAAATAAATTATTCTCTGGTAAAATAAAAATAATGTAATAACATATTGTATTTATATATTTGGATAACCATTCTTCAAAAATGATTCTTCTTGGATCACGTACATTAATATTTTATAACATAATATAAGATAATTTCATTGGTTATACATCCAATATAATGGTTTGTATAGATAATGAAAATTTATCACATAATATCCTTATGTAGTGTGAAATATAAAGAACTTTGATTTTTATTTAATAAATATGACATATTCATATATTAATATTGAAAACATTTTATAAAAATATACCTGAAGATTGTTTATGTTTAAGAAAATTGAATACTAGCAACAACATCCTCTGATTTTATGAATGATCTTCATCAAAACCATTTATTTTCTACCCCTTTATCATTATTCTTATACATGCCATACATAAATCCTTTCATAATAACCTAAAGAAGAAAAACATATGAATGGGTGAGATCAAATTCTCAGAATAGTTAAATTTGACGTATATCAATTGGTTATCATATTCATGCATAAGTTATGAATAAGGTTATGATATAATAACTTATAGAACTCATTCCCAATCAATTATTTATCATAAAAAAGTTTCATATAATAATTATTAGTAGTTCATAAGACCTGAATTTGGATTTAATCAGAAAAACATTCCAATAATGAATTACATTTACATAAGACATGGAATTTTAGCATATTAATATGACATTATGAACAAGTATTAACATAATAATGTTCTCTCATTAATTTATGTGCAAGAAATCATTCCCTGGCATAAATTTATCGACATGAAAATAGATCAACTACTGAACTTATAGAAACGAAATATTGATCTATACATAAAGATGTAAACATTAATGAAATTTACATTCAAAAAAATATTTATTGGAAATCAGGTTCATGCATAAAATCATTTACTCGTGATTAATCCATCATTATTCATTGAAATATATGGAGATATAATCCCCACCCAACATTGGTTATATTGTTACCTTTATCCTAGTTTATAACGTATCCACCATACTTGATTATAACATAACCATCATCGTATAAAAAATAATATGTATTTATTTCATAAGATTAAAAAAAATCATCAAAATAAAAACCAAGAAAGTAATTAGTTACATAAATATTCTATCATTGCATAACCCATGTAAAATAAATAGGATTTGTAAAAATATCATCATTTCATCAATGTATAAATCGTTGAAAGGAAACAAGTTTCATAACACCTATGTCATCATAAACATAAACCATCTATATAATGAATAAGGATGGTATAATTGGATCACAAACCCAATAAATCATTAATAACATCAAATTATGTCATCTGAAATAGTAAAGTATTTTGAAATATCACCTCTAATATTTCATGCAGAAAATTACTTTTCAATTTGCTGTTACATATTCTTTAATACAAATTCTGAACACTTATCAATGATTCCATTTTAATTGAAAACAAACAAGTAAACATTTAATGTACTATTAAAATAGTTGAGGAATCAGGATGAATGGAATATATTCTTAATAAATATATGATAAAATAACCTTTACTTCCATATTTTTATTTGAAAATTCACAGCTTTCCGCCTTTGTAAAAATGTAACAACATTAATCTCAATTCGTTTGGTAAAAATAAAAAACATGAGCAGAAAAGATTTTAAAAAAATTATCTGTGAATTAAAAACTATTTAAATAATAATTTTTAAGAAACACAGCCATGTGAGATAAATAGTCCCTAGTTGATAAATATACAATGCTATGAAATGACATGATTTTGAAATAAACACTTACCATTTTGGTATCATTTGACTCATATGCATGATGAATCAATGAAACCTCTATGGATATATAAATACTATAGTTTTCTTAATTTTAATCCTCAAATAAAATAATTTTAAAAATTTACACAACAAAATTGGATAATTTAGTGTATATGAAATGGGTCATATCAAAATAAAAATGAGAATAAAATACATTACCTTAGGTATGACATCCATTGATGTTTATTTAAAATCCAAAAAAAAATTAAATTTATTATACATATATATATATATATCAGAATTATTTACAAGATTATTATATCAAATATATTAATTTCAAATATATTTAATTTAATCAATAAATATCGATATATAAAATTAATTACATCAATCATGTTGATAGTAGGTCATACATACAAATGAACGATGTATTCACTTTTTTATATATAGAATGAAAGAGAGGGATATAATAACTCACCTTTACAGAATAACTATTATATCATTTATATCTTATATATTAATCATATATATCATCCTTCCTATAAAATTGAAATGAAAATGAAAAAAGAATCACATTGCTTCATGGATGTGGAAGTCCACATGTACGTATTTGAGATGTAGCAGTTTTTAAAATGTTTGGAAGGTAGGAAGGTTGTAACGAAAACAAAATTTAAATAGTATAATTATGTTATAAATATCATATACTAAAATTAAACACATTATAACAATCATCCATAAAATTTTGGGATAAAAATGAATCGTATCTCTACATGGAGATGGTAAGATGTATGAATGCCTAAGCAAAACTTCCACTTTTTATTTGAAAGAAAAAATGGCATGTTATGGGTTTTTCATAATCAATATGAAATTTTGGATTAATTAGGATACTATTTACATTATTTTTTTCAAAATATAATATATTTTTTGTATATATATATGTTTATAAATATTAAGTGATCAATTTAGGTTATTACCACTTCTCCAAAATGACTCTTATAAATATCATATAATTGGATCTAGATTTGGTATTGTTTTAAGATAAACATGTAAAAAATAATATTAAGGAAGTTGTGAATTGAATTTTATATGGTATTATAGATCTATAATTATCAATGTGGTGTAAATAATGGAAGGTGGAGGGGTCCTTTTATAATTGAGGCGAGGATCACTTCTTGAATTTCAAAAAAGATTAAATTATTATAAGAAAATTCATGGGCCAAATCCTTCCAAATTTCCTATAAATTAATATATTATTTAATTTTTTACTATTTATTATATTCTTTTCCCTTATATAATAATTTTATAGTTTCTAAATTATTTAAAAAATATAATATTCCTAAAATAACCTTATTATCACTTTTGAAAGAACTCATTACTTTGTCTTTAATAAAATCAATAAAATAATATAAATCAGATCCAAATTGTAATTTCATATAATTAAATGCAATAGTTTTCTTAAAATTATATGGGATTATTTTGGGACTTGGAACTGAGACGACATGGAATTATGTGGCCTGATGTTCCGAGAATGATCTATCAAAAAATGTTATGGTTTAAATAGTGTATGTGAGAAATTTTCCTAAAAAAGTTGAATAAATATAAATGGGTTCCATGATCAACAATCTAAGTTCATCGTTACATTTTGAGTAGTGTTATTACCCTAGGTGTGACTTATGATTAGTTTTTGCGGGTATCCAGTGAGAAAACAAGAAAATTCCATAACCGTAAATAAAATAATAATGTAATATTATTTTATTAATCAAGTACTTATAACTAATGAACAGTAACATGGATTGAATATCTAAGACCCCAATTGAGATTTTTTGGGTGTTCTTTCATTTGGTAAATCCAAAAATACACCATCTGGGGACACATATGATATTTTTCATTTGGGATGTAACTCAAAATGAAATAATTAAATTAAATTTTCTTTGAATCCCCATAACTCACAAATAGTAACTCAGATTGAAAATATAATACCACCACTGAGTTCTTATTGAGATTTTATCATTAATAAGGACATAATCTCATGTAGCATAGGTAAAGGGTGGTATTTTATATTTAGGCGTTTTAAGGAAATGTAAAATAATCTTAAAAAGTTTATTTGTATGAAATTGTTTCGATGCAATGCAGCGAAGATCTAATAGTTTCATCCCATAAATGAAACTGTATAACTACACTGAAACACAATGTAATAAAAACATTGTTTCATAAATAAAATAGTGTAATGGAAACAACTGAGCACAACAGAAATGATGTGACTTGTTTTCCTGATTTAATTGGATGACATGAATTCGAGATCAGATCTGGATCTTTAAAATCACTCAAAATATATATAGGATAACTATTGAAGAACAACGTTCTATGTGTTCCAACACCTTCTATGACCCCCACCCCATCCTCTTTGAGAGATCTCTCTCTCGATGATTGTCTAGGACTTTCGCAGACAGATCGCCAACACCAAATTTACCTTATTCTTATCAAAGCTGTTCTCTAGGCAGGGGATTATTTTTCTATGTGATTAACTTCCCCCTTTCTACATCATAAACAAAAAAAATTGGTCAATAAAGTAAATTATTTACCAATGGATCGGTCATATTTTTGGGACATAAAAATTCTCATGTGAGGAATTAGGGGAAATTGGGTTCACATTCTGATTATCCAATGTTAAACCTTCTAACAAGGACAAACCATGCTCACACAAAAAAATGTTATGGTCTATCCATTGTGGGATACTCTGTCATTTTATCTATTCATCGTGACGTGACAAGAATTTTGGTTTAATAAGGAATATAGTGGAGTATCATCTCTGGTAATAGGCTGAGGAAGATGACCAATTCGGGTGAACGATCGCGGGAATGGGACCTCAGAGTGGCGGAGGGAGAGTCCATGAAAAGTAGGCCACAATGCCGATGGAAATAAATTTCGAGGAGAACCGTAGAGGTGGTGTCCAACAATAGAGGACGTGGTAAGGTGGTGGTGCATCCCATCGATGCATCAATGCGGTGCACCCCCGTGGAGCGTCGAGATAGTAGAGGCCGCTGCGATGCTGGGGGGCAGCGTCAGTTAGACTCCATATTGCATAGAAAGGCCCGCGAGTTGGGCTAAAACCCGTGCTAGGACAAAGTACATGCTGGAATGCATAATGAGGGAAGCGGTCGACCTCATTCGGCTGTGTGGATGCACAAACTGGATGACAAAGGGCTTCCGAGATGGACCCAAGTCGACCTGTCATGCAGGAAATGCCGAATAGGAAACCATGCCACTATGCGGCTGGAATGGAAGGTAACTAGTCCAACTAATCAAGGCCAAGCTGTAGAATTCAAGTCGTGTCACATGGAGACCTGGTGTGGTAGTCCCACGAATGAACCAGGTTGGTTCCATCAAGGCCCAATGGTCCTAGCGACTAGGCCAAGGAGGTTCATGTTAGACCATACCCAACCGGGTCGGGTCAGATTGACTGGACGGGGTCAGGTCATGGGGGACCCCCCGGGCTTGGTTAGTCAGACCGAACTGAGACACAACTAATCCTTGTTTAATAAAAATCTAATATATTTCAAAACTAGTGTCTGATTGACATGTTGTCTATAGAATTGGGACCCTTATGATAAGAGATACTTTGGGTATACACTAAGTGAGCTTTCATTGTAGTAGAGATATAACCAATGGATTGAGGATTAGGTTCTCTCAGAATCAAGCATGTTGGAGAGGGGGAATTTTATTGCTAGCTATGACATGGAGGATGTAATTAAAGGGATCTTTGTGGTCTATTAGATGAGTGGACCTCATTTGTCCAGTAGTGGAGAAGACCTTTGTGGTGAAGCACATGAGAGGAACTAAGTGGTCTAGTAGTGGAGTAGTTCTTAGTGATTTAGTAGTTGAGTGGGATTCAGTGGTCTAGTAGGTCAGCAGGCCTCACTTTTCCAGTAGCCGAGTAGACCTCAGTGGCCTAGTAGATGATTATACCTTTGTGGTCCATTAGTTCAGTGAACATCAATGGTGTACTAGTGGATCAGATCATAGTGGTCTAGTAGCTGATTGTACCTCACTGACTCATCAGGGATGAGTCCCTCAGCCATACAAGACGATATATCTTTACGACTACTAATAATAATTTATATACATTGAGTTATATTGAGTGTGTGATTTCGTTGAGTTTTGTTCTTACATCATGGACTTTTATTGTCGTATTTCCTTTTTGATATGGTGTCCCAGCTGAGTATTGTGCTACTCACCCCTGCATGGGCATTTCTCACACATATATTGTCTCGTGCAGGTAATCGATGCTTCGACATAGACATTTTTGTTCTAGTACCTGGTGGTGCATAGTGAGATAATATGGATTATAATAATTTTACAGCAATAGGTAGTTACCGTTCACCTACCCATCCGTTAGGGTCTCGAGTGGACGGAACATGGTAGTTGTACATTCCTTGGTGGTTTTGGGATTGTATTCTGACCCCTTTTTACTTTCAGTTTGTACAGTACTCTGTGTAGATTTCATAATGATTGTTGGGTTTTAATTTGTGTTTACCCTCCCTAGTTTGATATTTATGCATGTGTACTTGTTTAAAGGCAATGCCTTCCCTTTTGGGATATGCCTACTCAGTTATAGTATCTAGCCCCTGGCCTATGGAAGGTGGTCATGGTGTAGACATGACACGTGCCCTAGGGGATGAGACATGAGAATGTGGTATCAGAGGAAGTTTGGATTTACCAGATGAACTAAGAGTCTGTAAATTTTTATGGGGAATCAGTGTTAATTGTTTCGCGAACATCATTCAGTCTAAGGAGTCCGGTGTTGGCGTGGTGGATAAAATTTCCATACACAAGGACCTAGAAATATTCATTCTGACTCGGTACATTAAAACATTTGAAGCATATTTTTTTGAATAATTTCTCCTGATATTTCTTAGTCAGAGTCATCTCACTAGGAATAATATATTGAACATGGTACATCTCTATTTGTTTCATGGTGATTCCACGTAGACAGCCAGTAAGGACTCCACTGCTTGATCACAAGCATGATCCTTGGGGTGACAAGATGGGTTCAATGGTTCATACCAGAGAGCACACCATCAGGTGGTGTAAAAACATTTCCACAACATGAGTTTTAGCGCATGGTACTCGTTGAACCAGTAGATGAGATGTGTGGGTTGAGCGGACATCAATAGTTCCAGCGACAGAGACCACTCAGGTTCCGATGCGAGCATGACTGATTGGTGGATAATTAATAACATGAGGTGGTGAATAAATTTTCCATCTAGTTAGCCCAATACTATAAGAGATGGATGTCCAGGAAAAGATCCTTCTATGTGGATCAACAGGGAAATAAAAGGTTTTATATTACCTCATCATACGATGAGGTGAATTTTCCAGGGATTATTCATGAGAACCTCTTTCATAGAAGGGTATATTGCATGAAAAACAATGGGATATGTGCACTCAAGAGATTCTATAGCTTCGGCAGGATGAAATTTAAGTATCTGAGTATTCGTCAAGGTATACATACCATTCTAGGTACTCGATGAATATGATACGACCAGTGCTTCAGGGAAAGGACTTCTAAGAAATATGTTCTTACGGATATCTAATCTTGAAAAATTCCTCTATGCATTCCTACATATTCAAGGGTACTATAGAGAACCTTTTTGGTTGTAAATACTTAGGCAGAGAAGATACAATCAGTGGATGTTATTACTGGGAAAGCTGGAAACTGACATCAATATAAAGACATGGATGTGTGAGACACTCCGAGAATATTTCCCATGACATGAGATCTACATATCTAGGCTCATAGGGTGAGTCCATTCGTCTTAGAAAGTGGTAATTATTTTCAAAAGGCGGCATGGGACTTCTCATTATTGTTTTTTTATCCCATCATGCTGATTTTGAAATGGTTTATTGGCCACCAGGGTAGTGACAGTGACATGATCATTATAATCTACAAGGTGGCCGATTTGGTAGAGGAGTTGGGAGAGTAGGAGGAGGTGGTATAAATTTTGACATGTTACGACAACCACACTAATGAATTCCACACTAGGATTGGGAGCTGTAGGATTAGGGAATGGGGTAGATTCATGTTACCATGGATTATAACCCATGAGAGTCAGGAATGAGACGATTTAATGTCTGGTTCTACTATTATATTACTAATTAATATACAAAGGTGCTAATCATTTATTCTTGTCATGAACCTTTTTTCAGACCTAGAGTTTCTGGTTGAAATATTGACTTTACCCTTACATCTATATATAAATATTGTAGGAGACATGAAAATCACACTTATGATGACTGTGTGATATGACCCTTGAGGAGATATTTTTAGTTGGATCCACTTTTTTGAAGCATCGAGGTCTTATGATGTTCGTTTGGGGATTGAATGTTCATCCACAGTTCATGCTCAGATTTAAAATTTTAGGTAAAAGGGTGTGGTATTTCCATAGCATTGGAAATGGGGTTTCCTTAATCAGAGAAGAAGGAACCCCATGAAGTAAGGGATAAACTCAAGCATATGAGGGTGAAGCCAATCACACATTAGTTATCCAAAATATACCACATGGCAGTGGATGTTTTTAATTTTTAGTTCCCATGTATAGTAAAAGTGTATGTGGACATATTTCTAGTAGTTGTTTGCCATATTTCCTCCCTGCTGAGAGGTGGAATTATGTAATATTATAAACCTCTAGATGGCACCATGAACTAAATCAGTATCTCTGATGGATTTCATTGATATTTTCAAACAGAGGGTGTAGGAAGGTCTTAGAAAGACGCAATGTTCATGGTTATGAGAGGATTAACGGTAGATTTACCTTGTTGTAGTGTAGAATTAGTTCCCACTATCAAATGGATGATGAACCCATCAATTAATTGAAAAGGGCAGCATTTGGAATGAATGGAAAGTTTCCCATTGGATTTTTAGCAGCTAAGATAGAGTTTCATGAGTTTCCCTATCTTGAGTTAGAAGTGGCAGTCCTTGCACTGATCATTTGAAAACACTACCTTCATGGTGGAAATGGTCATCATTTACTCTGACCATAAGAGTCTCAATTATATATTTTCTCAGAAGGATCTGAACATGAGATAACAATGTTGGATAGAGTTCATCCAGGACAATTGCTTCGTGATAGTCTACACTCCTGGAAAGGGGAACATGGTGATAGATTATCTCAATAGAAGATCGAGTTCACAGCTACGGAATGAGGCCACAGAGTATTTGGCCTCACATCACATATGTATCATTGATAGAGAAGAGACATCTTTTCTTCAGTTTATGGTAATTTCAACTCCAATATTACAATGAGGGACAACTTTAACATAGGTAAATATGGATAATTTTTCATGAAGGATCTGCAAGGGGACTCTCAGCCTAGGTCTTACTTGAAAAAAGAAAGCAGGGCATGAATTCAAATGTGAATAAAGATGAAACACCTAGAAGATCATCATTGTTATTTGGGAAACAAAGAGGGATGACCTCCAAAACAACGTCAAAATAAAATTCCTCTTTTGGAACTGTCAGGGCATAGACAACACGTACAATGATGGTTTCTTCAGGCTTAATACATGAAGGTACAATCCCAATTTAATTGTAATATATGGTCCCATGATAAATTCATGAAATATGGGAAATAAGTTCAGCGGTAGATGATACAATCATTTGGGAACTACCTGGGCTATTTCAAACCCTGACAGAATTTGGTTGCATATACATCATAGGGTGGACTCTCTGAAGAGTGTTGATGAGGAAAATAAAGTAATCACTATCATCATTAAAGAGAGTGGAAAGAAACTCTTCTTCTCCATTATTTATTGCTACAACTATTATATGGACATGAGACTTTTTTGGGGGAAGCTTCAGAATATGGAGAGTAGTTTATCAGACTCTTGGATTATCATGGGTGATTTTAATGCCATACTGCACGCGAATGAGAAGATAGGTCCCACAAAAAATAACACCTCTATAATAGAGTTTAGAGAATGATTTTATAGAATTGTATTGGGGGAAATTAATCTTATTAGTGCTGAATTTACCGTGTACAAGAACAGTATCAGAGGTATGAGGTCTAGCAGGATCGATATAGCTATTATGAATCATGCTTTTCTTGGTGCATAGAAGTCAGCAACATGTGTAACTCTTTCCATGTTAAATTCTGATCATCACCTTCTCTAGATTAGTATTCGTAGGAATGAGAGAAGAAATCTGCTTCCTTTCAGGTTCAACAGTGCATGGAGATCAATTCTAAAATTCTCATATATTGATGGAGAGATGTGTAATTCTGTAATCAGTAATGGAATTCAATTGTCTTACATTTAAAAATTCAGAATGATTAAGATTAAACTGAGGGATTGGAGTAAATCAAAACTGAGTTCGTTGGATGTTGAAATTGAGGTGCTTTAATGTCTTCTTCAAGACATACATGAAAGCAATACTAAATCTAATTTTTCGGTTGACTTGCAACATGATGTTGATTTTTCAATCAATCTGGAAAATCGGGTAAAGATTAGGGACAACATTAACAAAGATATCTTCAATGTTATATGGCTTAATTATGGGGATAAGAATACATAATTCTTCAATGCATAGAAAAATGTCAGAAGATTGAACAAACCCATTTCTTAAATTAATGAGGGTAACAGAATTCTGGAGACTTGGCAGGATCTTGAAAATCATATTTTTACTTTTTATAAATATCATTTCAATGGTTCATCTTGGAATGGAACAGTTTGAGTCAAAATTATCACTAGTCTAATTAATGAAGCGGATAATATATTTCTTCCCTCACTTCCAATGGATTTTGAAATCAAAGAGGCAACGTTTGGTCTCCCCAAAGATAGCTATCCTGGATATAATGGCTTCACCAATTTTTTCATTCAAGCATATTAGGAGAATATTAAGAATGAGGTGTGTGTGCTTTTTTAGTCATTTTTTAGATGTGTTCCACTACATTCAGGGTTTAATGCTCAATTCATTGCCATCATCCCTAAGGATGATAATGCAAGTGAAAATGGAATGTTCAGCCCAGTTGTGATGGTTAACAAAATTCATAAGATCATCAAAAGGATTATAGACAACATGAATAGTCGAGTTAGTGAGAAAGTCAAATCCTGGAACCTGTTTGGATTTGTTAAATGATGGAACATACAAGATTGTATACACATAGCTATGAAGTGTTTTAATCTTCTCAGGAAGACATAAAGGGGAGGAAATGTGGATTTGAAACTTGACCTTCAAAAGGCATTTGATACGATGGATTGGGGATTCACTAATCATGTTCTTCAGATATTTGGATTTCGTGAGGTGTCTATTCAATGGATTGAAAAGCTAATGGATCCAGCATGTATTTCCATTTTTATCAATGGGTTTCTAGAGGGTTACTTCACCTATTTGTGGGGTGTGAGATAGGGGGACCCCCTCTCTACCATTATTTTTTCAATTTTTGATGATTATTTGAACTGTCTCCTCATTGATATGGTGGAAAAGGGGGAGCTCTTCACATTAAGAGAAACTATAGGTATTTTTTACCCTTCTCACCTGTTTTTTGCTAATGATATTGTGGTTTTTTATTCAGTGTGATAGGAGAAACATGAATAATCTTAAGCAATCTCTTCAACATTATGAGAGTGTCTTTGGACAAGAAATTAATTATGGAAATTCCTTCATCTTTTTTGGAAAAATATTTCTAGTAGCATAGAAGAATCAACTCATCAATAAACTTAGTCTTATGGAGGGATCCCTCCCATTTATTTTTCTTGGATTTATAATGTTTTCGGAAAAAATGAGGGCATAACACTTCTCACACGTCCTTACTAAAGTTAGAAAAATTCATTCCTCTTCGAAGGAGAAGTCTTTTTCTATGAATGGACGTGTTTTTCTCATCAGAAACATTGTCATTTCACAACTGGTGTACCCTTTCATGGTGCACATGATGTCGGCCCTTGTTGTCAGAACTCAGAATTCAATGATGAGGAACTGTTTTTGGGGTGGAAATTTGTCGAAAAGAAAGCTTATCACAGTAAAATGGACCAAATGTTGTATATATATCGGGTAAGGAGGGTTGAGCATCAAGAATATTTGATGTTTCCACCATTATTTTCAGGACAAGTTTCTCTAGAACCTTGTTCAAATGAAATATGCCTCTCTAGACTTTATGGGAAATAGGATTCTGTCAAGACTCATTATAGAGAAACAAGGATATCATGACTCTTTGATATGGTCTAGCTAGCATTCAGTTTTTCACATCATAATGTAGTTCTCACGTTGAACAGTCAACATGAATTCTTTTCATCAGTTTTGGACTCTCAACTAGATAGAAATCCCTTTATTCAGCATGTCAACACTAGGGAACACCATATTGAGTGCAATGTTTCCATCAAAAACAAGATTAACCATCATGAGGACCTTCTTGAGGATGTTGTTTCCATTATCAATGACTATGATTTTATTAATCATGATGACTTGTTGTTATGGGATGGCTCGTCAAATGGTGTGTTGCATTAAAAATCTTTTTATAAGCATCTGATGTAGGGAGATGAAAAATGGATCTGTGTTTTGAACAAAAAATGGTTGCTTCCATCCTAATTTACATTTCTATGGAGGATTTTCCAGAACAGTAATCCAGTGGATGAAGCTGTCTAGAGGAATGGGGTTTATCTATGTTAGATATGTGCTATCTTCCATAAGCATCGTAAGGATGTTGATAATATGTTTCTGTCATTCAATACTGCTTCCTCACTTTGGAAATATGTGCTCATCATTTTTGAGGTTCTTCCTCCTAGTGTCTCCTTAGTACTAGAGCTCATGCAGGAGTTGTTTAATGTACAACAATCCAAGCAACTCAAAGAACTCATTCGGGTAACCCAGACTGAAGTTATTCACTTGGTCTGGAGGGCTCTCAACAACATTGTGCATAGAAGGGAAAAATATCATGAAGCCTCGTTGCTAGCAGACATTGCGGTAGCAGTCATATTGGACAGCGATCGGATCAGTGACCATTACAGAAATTCAATGAGGGACCTCCTAATATAAAGGAGGTTTCAAGTGGAGGGGTCCATCACTAACCCAATGGGTATAATGGACCTTTTTTGGTCCCCCAAATTTTATGGGATGACTTAAATTCAATACGGACGGGGCCTCCTGGGGAAATCTGGGTCCTTCATGTTTTCAGATTATTTTCAAGGACTCTTAGGGGGACGTATTGGAATGTTTTTATATCCCCTGTGGGCAAGCCACTGCATTGGAAGCTGAAATAATGGCTCTAATTAGAGAGGTTTATATAGTATATTAGAATCACTGAAAAAATATTTGGTTCGAGTGTGATTTAGCAGTGCTTGTGTAGGCGGTTTGGATGATACAATATCATCATTCATGGAAATTAACAGGTAAATGGGTCAACTTCCTTGAAAACATTCCAATATGAACTACTTTGTCACACACATGTTTTAGGAAGGGAACTATGTTGAGTATGGGCTTTCAAATAATGGTACGTTGGAAGAACAGTACATGCTACTGTCAATGGTTTCTAATGACTTGACGCATTATCTGATTCGGGATAAATGTAAAATCCCCTCCTATCGAATTTTGTAACTCATTGATTTTTCAATATTAGAGCCTTTGTGATCATCTTTCTCAAAAAAACTAGGTTCCATTAGGTTTGACACAATCCCTGGAGGTACTAAAGTGGAAAAGGGATGGGATATTGATGGAATCAATGGTGGGATTACCACGTACGTCCCATGGGTACGATACCATCTAGTTGATCGTAGACCTACTAACCATGTCATCTGACATCCTACCCATTCGATATAAGGGTTCATTAGAGAGCTTGAAATACCTATATGTTTCAGATATTTTTTGACTCCATGGAGTCCCATCAAAGAATCATAGATCATGATGCACACATTGCATTCCAGTTTTATAAGGGATTACATGAGGCATTCGGGACACAAATACCCTTGAGTACATCCATTCACCCATAGACTGATGGTCAGATGGAGTGTACCATATAGAGCATAGAGGAAATTCTCTATGCATGGGTTCTAGATTTTGGTCACAGTTCGGAGGAAACACAACCATGGATAGAGTTTCTGTACAACAATAGCAATGAATCCCCCATCTATATGGAACCGTTAATGTTATTTTACAGACAACCATGTAGGTCACCATTATTCCCGACAGACCTAAGAGAGTCAGCACTCATTGTTGCAAATATGGTACAAGCAACCACTGAAAAGGTGTAGGTAATCTAATAGAATATGAAGACAGCACATAGATGAGAGAAGTACATTGATGGTAGGCGATGGATACCCCTTTAGTTTGAGGAGGGCTACCAAATATTCATACGGTTCTCTCCTCGATGATGGATATAAATATTTGGTTGTGGCTGCATGTTATCTCCAAGGTTTATCTGACCTTTCCCGACACTGTGTACAACGGGTTAAGTGGCGTACCTCATGGATCTTAATTAGTTATTAGAGGGGGTTCACAAAGTCATCGATGTATCCAAGATGAAGAGATACATGCATGACCATTCTCATTTCATTGGCCATGGTTTTCTAGTGATTCACGATGTGGGGACATTCGTGGAGTACCTAGTAGAGATAGATGATCGAAAGAAGTGGATCCCTCGTGTATGGTTGATTTCTATGGTTCATGTTTATTTGGATGAAAAAGAATCTCCAAGGGAGCATGTGGGATTCATGGACTCAGATTCATGATCAGTACCCCCCATGTGATGGATTAGACTTTGTTTTAGATTACGAAGGAGTAAATCCTTAAAGGTGGGGGTAATGTAATTTCCTGGATTTCAATGTGATTTTTTACTAAATAGGATTATATTGATTCTAGGGGATGTGATAGAGTGAAATTATGTGGCTAAGAGTTCCCACAATGATCCGTAAAAAAAATGTTATCATTTAAATAGCGCGCTTGAGAAGATTTCATAAAAATGTGTAATAACTCTTAAATGGGTGCCCCAAATCAGAAATCAGATGGCACCATTGAGTTTAGAGTAGTGGTTTTAAACCAAGCCTAACTTATGTTTAGTCGGAATGGGTATCCAATTTGAAAACCTGAAAATTACATAACTGTTAAAATATAACTAAGTAATATTAAATTTTTTTTGAAGCCCATATATCTCATAAACAGTAACGTGGGATGAAAATCCTAGACCACCGTTGAGCACTTGAGGCTATTATTTCCTTATATGGAGAATAAAATAGGCCAACACAACCCGACTATGATTTTTTACTTTTGGGACATATCCATAAATAAAATAATTTAAATAATTTTTTTTAAATTTTTGAATACTCATAACTCACAAATGGTAACATGGATTCAAAATTAAATAACACCGTTCAGTATGTAATGAGATGTTATCCTTAACTAGGACCTATCCTTGACCTGTGAAGGTAGATGGTAAAAGTCAATTTTAGGATGTTTTATGAAAAAATAATATAAAACTAAAATGTTTATTTTATTCAAAATTGTTTCATTGCAACACAGTGAAGTACTGACAATGTCATTCCCTAAAGGAACCTGTATAATGAAACGGAAACGCAATGTAACAAAAAAATTGATTCATAAATGAATTATTATAATGGAGGTAACTCATCTTATCATAAATGTTGTGACATGTGTTCCCCATTTAATGGGATAACAGGAATTAGTGATCTGATCTCAATCATGAAAATCACTATGAATATCTAGAGGATCACCATTCTTGAAAAATAAATTATGATTGTTGATCCCCAACAACTTTGAGCACTCTCCCTCCTCTCTATGTGAGCACTCCATTGACAACAAATCATGGTCTTTCCCAGATATATCACCATCAATGAATAATCCTTCCTCTGCTCAATCCTTCTCTCTAGGAAAGGGTTTTTCTATGTGATTACCTTCTACCACTCATCTTCATAAACAAATTATGCGAGTAAATCCACTAATGGATTTACCCGTGGATCAGTCGCCTTTATGGTATATGAGAATTTGCAAGTGGGGAAATATGGGATATTGAATTCACATTTGGATTATCCTACATTTAACCTCCAAATAATGAAAACCCATGCCAAGAAGAAAATGTTCATGGTATATCATTTTTTGTTCTATGCGTGTTCCACTACATCATCCATTTATGCATACATCATGGCCTGATTGCCAACATGGTCCAAGAAGGACCAAAAATGTGGATCAACATAGGTAGGAGGCTGAGGGAGATGACAGTGTCGGGTGAATAACCACTGGAAATAGAGCCTACAGTGGTGGAGGGACAGTCACGACCAAGTAATCTAGGGAAATAACAATGGATTCTTGATCTAAATAGGTGGTGGTGGAGATTGGTGGTGACCATGAGCAAAAGAAGGCGTGCTGAGCCAGAGGTGTTCGTGGATAGCAGGGGCCATGGTGGTGTAGGGGGCAGTGTTGGTCAGTCAGCGAGTTGGTTTGAATGGAATATTTGGTGGGGGACATGCCTTGGGATGTGTTCCACTTAGGAACGCATGAACCGACATCATAACTATGTGAACCAGACCGTATTGGGCACCCTGGTTACACCCATGCTGACCCATCGGTGCTGGTAAGGCCAAGAGAGTGAACCAGTTATTTTGGTGACCGTGTTTGAGAAGAGATGGCCGGCTATGTGGGCGAGGAATGATAGAAAACTCAGAAGTTGTGTAGCTTGATCTCAAAGAAACTGGTGCGACTATGTTGGATCAGGTCTGAGAATGAGGATCGAGTTTCTGGGTGACACAGAGGGCTGTACCCACATCCAAACCAGGCAGGGTCGGCCCAGACCCAAATGGACCAGGCAACGGTGGACTGAATTGGGTTGGGTCATGTAGGAACCTAGGTCATAGTTGGTCAGGTTGGTATGCACATGTCTGAGCAGTCATGAAATTAATTGACCCATGTTTACTATAATGCCAATATCTTTTGGACCATGTGTCCGATTGACGTGTCATCTATGGCGTTGTGACACATACGGTGATAATATCCTTTGTGTATAATCTATGTGAGTTTTTGTTGATGTTGAGATATGAATGATGACCTGAAAAATATATTCTCCCTAAATCAAGCGTGCTGGAGAGGGGGAATCCAATGGCAGGCTTTGACAAGATGTAGATGATGCGTGAGACCATGGTGGTCTAATAACTTAGAAGACCTCAGTGGTCTAGTAGTTGGGTGGATCTCAATACTCTAGTTGTGGAGACGACCTCAGTGGTCTAAAAGCTGATTAGAAATCAGGGGTCCAGTAGCTGAGCGGACCTTAGAGGGCCAGTAATAGAGTAGACCTCAGTTGTCCAATAGCCAAGTAGACCTCAGTGGTCTAGTAGATTAGCATAACTTAGTGGTCAAGTAGCTGATCAGACCTCCATGGACCAGTAGATGACCAGAACTCATCGGTTGAGTAGCTGAGTGTACCTCGGTGGACCTGTAGTGGACCGAACCTCTGTGGTCTAGTAGCCAAGCGTACCTGAGTGACTCATCAAGAATGAGTCCCCACTTGTAGAAGATTATTCAGCTTTATGACTAATAATATTACTATATATACATTGTGTTATAAATGGTATGAGTTGTCTTTAAATTTTTTTATTTCATTTTAGCCGTGTTCTATGTTCTATACATTGCTATTTGGGGTCCCTACTAATTATTGTGTTAGTCACCCATGCACGGGCTTCTTCTATATATGTGGTTTCTCATTAAGTTAATTGACACTTTGGTGGATACCTTGGTGTTCCGATACCAAGTGGTGATCTGTTAGATTGGAATGATGAGAGTACTTATAAGGCTACAAGTAGATACTCTTATCCAAACCTATTTTCATGGTCTCGAGTGTAAGAATTGTGTTAGTTTTACATTCCATTGTGGTTTTGGGCTTGAATGATGGACCCTTTGTACTTTTAGATTGTACTGTACTCTCAATTGCTGTCTCCATGAGAGTTTTTGTTTACTTTTTGTTTACTTTATTTAGTTTGGGATTTGTTCATCTTTATAGGTTTAATATAAATTCCATCGCTTTTTGGTATAATCCTACTCAGTGTTAGTCTCAACACCCTGGCCTATGGAAGGCAGGCTTGGGGTAGTCAAGGCATGGGCCCAGGGGGATGAGTTGTGATACAAGTCATTTTATACAGTCCTGAAATGTGATTTTAATATATAATATTATTGTATCAGATAAATTATCTCAAATAATAGTAGTGTGAATATATTTATTATCATTTATTTGATTGTTCCATTAATATAATAATTAATAAGTTAGTGTCTTGCCAGCATGTAAGGTAATTATGTATTTAATGAAAATATAAAATAAATTTCCATGATGAAGATATATAATTTTTATTTCAGAATAATATTTAGATTATATAATTTACACTATTTGGCTCAGTGTTAAAAATAAATTAGTTATTTTAATCAATATGGTGAAATGTTTGAGTTTTCATTAATTACAATATTATAAAATTTATAATATCGTCCATTTTTCCACAGGGTTCATAAATTATTCCTTCAGATGATTCTGTATGAGATTTAATAATCAAATAATATTTATTCAAGTGTCAGTGTAGTTCTATTTTTTTTATAGTTATATTCTTAACGATTAATTACCTATTTTACTCTTTATCGTAAATACAAAATTACTATGTTTTCTATTCACATTAATCAAAAATAAAATGGTCCTATTTTATAATTTTTTTAAAAAATAATTATAGATATGGGGAATGTTTATAATTTAACACAAAAATTGGTAGAATTTAATTTAAACCTATTCTAGAAATGTGCATAAAAATGGTTTTTAGAAAATTTACCATTTAAATATAAAATATTTTATAAGAAATTAAAGTATAAAATCCATTTAAAAACCATTATTTTATTATTTAAAAAATAATAATTAATGAAATTTTAATAAAAAGATAAAATTTGTTTTAATTTTAAAATACATTGAAATTAAAATACATTTTTTCAACAAATTTAAATTTTTCAATTTTAATCGAAAAATAAATCCTTTTTGAAAATTATCGAAAAACCAATTGATAAAAATTTTGAAATTTTCAATACAATAAAGAAATTCATATTTCAAAATAAATTTTATTTAAATTTAAAAAAAATTATATTATATACAAATAAGGAAAACCATATTTTGGGAGAACACATTTTTTATGAATAAAATGACCATACTAAAAATTGAATGAATAATTGCTAAGAATTAACCAATACATTGAAATTTAGTATAAAATATATATATATATATATACTACATAAATTATTTAATCAAATATATTCTAGTCAAATTAATCACAATATTATTACTATCACGTTAAATTAGAATATTTTAAATTTTTATCATGGTTTGTTTAAGCTCATTGTCATGTGTAATGAAAGTCATTGAAGAAACAAAATTATTTAAATATAAATAATTTCTAAATTACCTTAGTTTTACATTCCCCCACCCATAAAAAATTACATCCTCTCAATTTGAACGTTTTTTCATTAGTTAAAGGGTTGACATTGAAAATTCCTTTGTAGAAACCCATATCAAAAATAGTGTTAATGAAACATTCTCTAGAAATGTGGGAAAGGGGAGAAAAAAATTCATCTCGGATTACACATACATGGATTTCGAATGTAATAAAATTAGTGCAATTTTATGATATAGGCATTAAAGATGAGTAATTTCTATTGATCATTGATCAAGATAATATAAATGATCTTGATTATGTAAATTTTCACAAGACCATTAACCAAAGATATAAAAAACACCATGATTTCAATGGTATTGAACATTATTGGACAAAATATTTGACCCACAATCCTTTTCCCAGAGTCTAGGTATTTCTTTACCGTCTAAAAAAGGAATATAAGGGAATATACTTAAATGAAATCTATAATTTAATGCTCTAATAATTTTTCTCTACAATCATTTCTTTTTCTATAAATGATTAATAAGATAAATATTTCATTCCTGATGAAATAATATCAACATCCAATATATCACATAATCTAAAAAGGAAATCATGTTACTCTTCATGTATTATTGTATTATCCAAATCCATAATGGTTTACCTATTTTATATAATATGGATAAATAAATTAATATTAGAAACATACACAATAATTACCACAATATTGATTAATCCAATCAATGTGTATTTAATCATAAAAATCCACAAAAATATTAATTAAAAAATTTAATACCCAATAATTTTGAAATAAATGAATTTTGATTCCAAAATTAGCTTAATATTACTCCCCAAAATTATATCTTCATGTCATATACCTAATATGAGAAAACATCGATCACAAATTCTCAGGAAGAATTATAATAATCTAAATTATAATAAATACATATTGAAAACCTACAGACATAAGAAATTAAAATTATCATTTTTTATTTTAAAACTATAGAATATTGAATATATTCCTTAAATATAAAATGAAATAAAAATTATCAAATATCACTTGAATCACATTAACTTAAGAATACTATCGAATTTCATGTTTAAAAATGTTTTCCCATTAGTGTAAATATTCTCTTTATCTCAACTAATCATTATTATCTTCACACTGGATGCATATTAAGGGTTATATTTCCCTCATTCATGTGTTTCAAAAAAATATCATATATCTTGTAATTCAATTTACTTTTTATTAGAATCATTGAGAATATAATTTCAAATAGTTAATTAAAACAAAACTGAGGAACAATCCACATATGTTTCAATATTCTTATAATCCAGAAAATTATTCTTCAAACACTTTTATAATATAATTCTAAAAAATAAAATATATAAGCATTTAAATCATTCCAATTAATAATTTATCCATTAACCAATATTATTAATCTTATCCCTCAACACTAGTTTCTAGTCATATTTAATAGGTAATCATTAAAAACTTAATCCAAAAACCATTACTTGTATAGCCATGTTGATTAGTTTCTAATGATTTCCACCTAGGGTATGGATTAACAAAATGCCATTAACTTCAACATATGAAACTTCCAATCATTAATGACTCCATAATGAAGCAATTATTCACACCCATTATGTCAACAGAACCATTCACCTTTCCTTAGTATTTACATTCCAAAACACATTATTATTCCTTTGTGTCATTACCTTCCATTCTTTTTTCCCCATTCATGACATGATGAAAATTAAGCACTATTTCTTCTATGTTCATCAGGTAAATCATTTTTACCCTTGTTTTGTTTTTTTAGAATCTCACCTAAGTTAATATTTTTAATCATATAATTAAATTACAGATTTGGCATAAAAAATGCTTCCACCTTCTAGTTCTAGTTTAATTTTGTTTCTCAAAAGGGAAATCATTCTACATCCCATCAAATTCATCATTATTTCAAATCCTTTTAGTTACAACAATTATCTCTTACAAAATCATATTGTGAGCATCCACAATCATAGTAGAAAAGCATGATAATTTATAGGATGTCTAAATCATAAATACTTATTTTCAATCTATGAATCCTTATGTTTATTGTGGGTAGTCCTTGATTATCATTTTTTCACCTAATTCATAATAGTTCAAAAATATAATATGGGTTAAAACAAGACATATCCCATAGTAGAGTCAATCTAATTGTGACGTATGAACCAATTTCGTGTGCTAGGAGGCGATTTTTTCTATATTAATGCTCAACTATTCAGGGATTTTACCCTTAGATACCACTGTATCTTAGCCACATCTGATTTTATTATCCATCTAGATATTTAATTTTTTCTAAAAGCACAAAATCGCTTCCATACCAAAAAAATTGGGATAATATCTTTTAACTAAACTTATACCCATGGTTTGAACCATATTTTTCTTACTATAATCTCCAAAGTAACACTAAACCTTTCCTAATAAATACTATAATGAACAAGGAAATATATATATAAATATTACATCTTAATCAATGAATATTCAATTAATTATACATTAAAAGCCTGTATAACATATGTAATTATTTTATTTTGAGACTAGATACACAATCTTCTAATATCATTAATGTTCTTCAAAATGTAAATTAAATACCTACCCTTTTAGTACACTTCAAATACATACCCTATATAAACCATTTCTTTATTACTTTGTGAGAGGAAACATAAGGAAGTGTGGGTTCAGATGCTTAGTAAGGGTAAAAAAGAGACATATGAAATGATGATCATATTAAATAATATAAATATATATATGTCGGTATTATATCACAAATTATAATGTTCATACCCAATATACCATGGAACAGAAACATGATTCGTGGCATAAATCTTATCATTTCATAAGATATGAACCATGATGTAATAAGATAACATAATCCATGATATCATAATATTGATATAAGACATGGAATTGTGGAATAAAATTATAAATTTGTGAATATGTACAAATTGAAACGGGTTCACTCATTATCGTAAGGACATGAAATTGAGCTAAAAATAAATTTATGGTTATGAAACATGGACCAATAATTATCTTATATACATGAATTCAAGGTCTATGTATAAACATATAGACATGAAATAGTGGTCCATATATAAAAATGTGAACCATAAATTAGGTCGACGCATAAAATATTTAACTCACGGATTGTCTATATTTTCACAATTCAATAAATGGAGATATATTGTCCACCAACCATTGGATTTAGGGTAACCATTTTTCCTGGTCATAATAAAGCAAATGTTCAATGTAATAATATAAAGACCCTCATATTAAAAAAATTCATATGTATACCAAAATAGTATAAAAACTCATCAAATCAGAACCCATGAAAAGAAATATGCTTCAAAGACATTCTATCACAGCATAACCCATGGTAAAAAAATGTGTTTCATAAACATTTCATCATTTTATAAAGGTATAACTCATGGAAAGTTAACAGGTTTGTTAATCCCCATATCATAATAACCATAAACCATCCATTGAATTTAAAAGGGTGGAATATTTTTATCACATCCCAAGTAAATCGTTTGTATCAAAAAAATATGCCATTTTATATGGAAACATATTTAGAAATATCTTCTATAATATTTCTTGAGTAAAATATTGTTTTTATTTAAAAGACACTTTTAATTTTTGGGGAAAAAAATCATCACACTTATAAATATTGAAATTTTCCATGAAAATCAACTTGTGAATTATTCATAGAGTATTTGAGTAATCATAAAATAGGGAGAACACAATCATTTAATATATGATAAAAAACATTCCTTCTATATTTTTTCAGCAAATATTCAAATTACATTTCTTGGAAACTAATAAAATCCTTTTATTCAACCATTTTATAAAATTTAAACCATGAGTTAAACTAATTTCAAAAAAATATAAAGGAATAAAAAAAATTAAAGACATATTTAAAATAAATGTACATATAATAAAAATATTTCAGATTAGTTACATTTAAAATCACAAATAATAATTACAGTATGAAATAAACCATTACCGCTTTAGAATCATTTGATTCATAATCCATATGAAATAAATAACATTAGATAGATTTGTATATCTCATAATTTTTATGATATGAATCATAAAATACAGTTATGTATGGTGTATAAACGACACAAAAGAAACATGTAGTTTATAAGGAATATGTACTACAAAGTTAAAAGTGTTAGGAAAACATCTTTTCTTTGGTCTGACATCAGTAAGATATTTTTTAATATATTATATAATAAATTAAAAGTTGTTATACATATATACCAATATCATTTACATAATTTTTATATCATATATATTCATTTTATAAATATTTACAAACATTTATAATAATAGAGATTTTAAATTAAGTACATTGTTCATGGAGATTGTAGGTCAAACGTAGACATGAACGTCGTATTCACTTTTTTAAGGATAGAATGAGAGAAAGGTAAATAATAATTAAAATTTAAAGAATATATTTTATATTATTTAAATTTTTTATATATTAATCATATATATCCTCCTAACAACCCATGTAAAATAAATTTCAAATCCGAATTACATGGCTTCTTGTTGGTTTTACGAATGAGTGATGTTATCATTTCCCAACTTCTTTAAGTTTAGAAGATATATATGATATTATAATTTAAGAAGTATAATTATGTGAAAAATAAAATATATAATCCTTCAGCACTTTATATTACCCATCAATAAAATATTGTGATGAAAAATAAAATTTATCGCAATGTGTAGCCAATAATCTCTATGTACACACAAGCGATAAATTCGATTCTTGTTTGATGGGAAAGATGGTGTGTAGTTGTTTTTTCGTATTAATAATAACATTTTAAAAAAAATTGGATATTGACTATATTATTTTATAATAAATATCACATATTTTTGGAGGTAAATAATAGTATGAAAAGAATGTTATTGGATTGGGCGATTAACTGTTCTTTGGCATGACCCTTTTACATCTCATCTAAGGGGCCATAAGATTGGTCTTATGGAAATACAAAATGAACCAAAATGTGAATAAGGAATTTTAGAAGATAATTTTTTATGGTATTTGCATTCTAGAAGGCTCAATTTTTTTTATTAAGGGAGGGGTATGTGCCCTTTTATAATTGATGTGATGTAAAAATTTGGAATTTCACAATAGATTACATTATAATAACAATAATATAAAGTCAAATGTTTCAAAATCAAATAGATATGTATAGAAAATAAAATTTATTAACATTGTCATATTTTTACATAATTAAAATTTTTATGAATTTTAAATAATTTAAGAAAATATTATATTTATCAAATATATTAATTTAAAATTATAACACTACTCATTAGATTGATATTATTAATATCATGAAAACAATATAAATATTAAAAATAATATTTTAATACATATATAAAATTTCAATTTTATCTTAAAAAAATTAATCACATAAATTATCTCAAATTATAATTCGTTTAATATCAATAATATTTTTTCCATTACAAGAATAAATATTACATCATCATTGTGTATGAATTTAAGTTAATAATTTTTATTATAAATTAAAAATAAATTACAATGTATAGGATAAATAATTTTTAATTCAAATTAATATTTATAGTCGAGAATGTCTTTTATATTTCCCTATATAAAAAATACAGAATTGTTAAAAATAAGAGGGTGATATGTTTGACTTTTGTTTAAATAAAATATAATAAAAATTCAAAATCTCATCCAAATGGCCTAAAAATATTATAAATTAAAATTCTAAACCCTTTTGGATAAAATATAAGCATAAAATATGATTTATAAAACATTTATTAAAAATTATTAGTGGTTCTCATTTGATTTGTAACCATTAATTACCTATTTACCATTTACCATGGTTACAAAAATTATTATGATTTGTATTCATATTGACCAAAAGTAAATTTGACCTATTTATTAAATTTGAACTTAATAATTCCAAATATGGAATCAATTTTCTAAAATGTGTCACATGAATTTTTATGAATTTAATTTAATTTTAAATAATAAAAACACTATGAAAATAAATGTATTTTAGAAAATTAACCTTTTTAAATATACAATTCTTATATTCTAAACTCAAAAATAAAATCTATTTATAAACCCATTATTGAATAATTTTAAAACAAATGAAGTAATTATATTTTAATACTAAAAAATATAATTTTACATTGTAAATTCATTAAAATAAAAATACACTTTTCAATAAAAAAAAATATATTTTGTACTATTTAATATAAAAACAATCTTTTTATAAAATTCTATAAAATAAGTCATACAATTATTTTTAAGTACTAAATTAAATAATTAAATTAAAAAATTTAAGTAGATTTTCTATTATATCAAAAATAACATATAATTTTTCTCATAATAAATTTATTTTTAGTAAAATGTATTTTTGAAGTATAACATGACATTACTATAAAATGAATGATTATTTACTACAAATTTTACTATAAACATAAATTGAGTAGGATATATATATATATATGATAAATTTTTTAACAATGTTTATATCCTCTAAATTAAGGGCTTGATTATAAATATCATAGTAAATAATAATATTTCATTAGGGTATCATGGTTCTTATTAACATAGTATTTCAAGTAATGCACTATTTTAAATAAAATAAATTTATTTAAAGGGAAATATTTTCTTTGATGTCTT
Source organism: Viscum album (assembly GCA_963277665.1). Classification (NCBI taxonomy): domain Eukaryota; kingdom Viridiplantae; phylum Streptophyta; class Magnoliopsida; order Santalales; family Viscaceae; genus Viscum; species Viscum album. The sequence continues at coordinate 1,094,940,105 of OY728147.1, forward strand.
GTGGGTAACATGAAACCATGTTTGCAGAAAGGCCCACTACTCATGTATTTTTTGATTATCAAATTAATAACCCCTTATTCCATTTCAGGGTTATAGCCCATCAATATATTAGTACCGGAACCAAATCCATTTATATTATACAGATATTTATTTCATTTAATAATGACAATATACCCTTAACGTTATAATGTTTCTGTTTCTTTTCATTATATAATTTTATCACAAGGGTGTTTCCTAATGAATTCTAGTAATAATCTCAAAATTAGAAAACAATTATCTGATAATAACATTAGAGACACAACATTTTGGTAAAGAACTATTAAAGAACTTTTTACATACATTAAATTATAGTAATACAATATATACAAATATGGGTTCATATCATGGGTAAATACCTTTTATACATAACATGTACATAATATAATAGAAACATAATTTCAATTTTTAATCATTGTCCACCTAAAATATATATTGTTCTCCTTTGTAAATTTATTATCCTTTTGATATAAATCACATAATTTAGTGATCTTAATTTCAATTAAATATTGTAAATACATGAGTGGAATAAGATTAATTTATAAACAACAAATGGTTAGGCCTAAAAACCATAATAATTAAATTTTTGTTGGATTTTCATAACAATCACATCCTATTCCATTAAAAAAATCTTTGAATGTGAAATATTCATAATAATGAAACCTTATAAAAAAATGGTAAAATAATAGACAAATTTATGAACAAAGATAGCATCATGTTCACACAGAAATGATATACATAAATTATATCATCATGAATGTGAACAAATCTATCATTACATTCATGTATAATAATCAAAATATCAAGAGATATATCACATTTCATAATTAATTTGATGAAAATTTAATTTCATCCCCACTCAACACTTCATAAAATGATCGTCATAATGTTTCTTTTCTGGAAAAAATGTATAAAAATCATACACCAGAAATAAACACAAGGAAGGAATAGGTTGAATAGGGGTTTATTAATAAATACCTTAAGGAATTATCCTGGGTATTCCTAAATGAATAAGGTCACTAGAATTTTTTCATAGAATATCACATTAATTTGAATAAAAAATACCTCTAGAGGACTGAATTATATTATTATAAAAATAATATTTAGAAAAAATAATTATAGGAATTATAAAAAATTACTTATAAAAAATAAATTGAAATGAGAAATCTAAAAATTAGTTGGGTTAAATATTTTACCCTTATTATATCATGATTTATTTCTCAAAATTTCTTCCTAATATTTAATAATCATAAATTTATATCAACATGAATCATATATTTAAATATTTTCTTTTTTCAATACTTCATCAATTATAATGGATGGAATCCATATTTATATTTTCTTTTATTAATGTGTTTGGTTTTGATAAGATTATATTAAAAAAATTAATTGTTTTATAAATTTTATATTAAAAATTGATTATTTTAACTTCAAAATAATATGAATACATATATTATTACATATAAATATTATAAATATAATATAATAATAATCCATAAATGGACATGAATTGAAGAGAGTTAGAAATGTCTCCATGTATGGGTAATAGACAGTTAAAGAGACATTGTAAAAATAGATATAAAGATTCATATAATATAGCATTATATTAGAAATGACATTTTACAGGAGATTAATATCATCAATACCATGTTAATATACAATTTTATTGTGTTTATAATTTTTTAATCAGAAATAATTAAGAGGAAAACAAATTAGAAAATGAAAAAAAGTACGATGAATGGAAATAACCTCTTTTATAAAATCTTTCATTTTATATGACCCTTAATATCCCTATAACATGGAGTTTAATTACTTGAAAATGAAGATTATGATTCTTATGTTATTAATTGAAAGTAATCGAGGTGATATTTGAATTTGTTATTTATTTGTGATGTTGTTTTACATGGGAAGAGGTGGTGTATTTTTATATGAATAGATGGGTATTTTTGGGTAAAATGTGAATTAGTTTTTATTTCCAATACAATTATTATTGTTCATTTTTTTTAATTAATGAATTATATTATTTAGAAAAAAATATTTAAGTATTCCAAACCTATTATAAAGAGAATATATTTTTTATTAAAAGGGATTGTAGAAAAACAAAAACTACTTTTTTTAATTTAATATTTTAGAATATAGACATTTTAATATTCATTTTTGGTTTTGAACATGAATTTCTTGGATTAGCAGTCATATTAAAGGAATTTTGGGTTGAACCATGTAATATATAATTGGATATGTAATTATTACATTATTAATGATGTGATCTAATAAATACCACATACAAAAAAATTATATTGTTACTCTTCAGATAAAATTGATGTTTTAAAAAATTTACCATACTCATATTAGGACAACAACTCCAATTTTTTTCCAATAAAAATATACATAATTTTTACAATATGACATTATATTATATTTAATTTTAATTATTAACATAAAAATAAATATTTTTTCTTAAATAGCTAAAAATAGATTTTGTTTTAGAAAAAATTATATTTTCATTGAGTTTTATATTAATGATATTAATTTTGTGAAGCAATAATATTTACATTTTCATAATGTATCTATTATAAATATAGTTTTATATGAAATTATACTAATTTTAGTTCAATGTATGATTGAACATGTTAGATATATATTCCTAATATTCATGTTACTCTTATAATAGTCACATTACTATATTTGTAGTCATATTACCACCTAAAGTAAAAAACATAATTAATTCATTCCACATTAAAATAATTTTTTTAGGTTATATATATTTCATTTCAAAAAAAAATTTAGATTAATAATTTTATGAATCGTTTTCAAATTTTTCCCCTAAGGTTAGTTAATTCTATGATTTAAACTTGTTCTTTATTTTATATAACATTAGTTTTATTTTTTGTGTTTATTATCCCATTAAAATTGTTTATTATATATTTTCTATGATTATTATGTTAGTGAAAGGTTCTGATTTATTGAAATATTTTTTTCTATGATACATTATTTTGAACTATATAATATAACTAAATATGGGGAAAATAATTTCTTCTGTAAAAATATTCAATATATAAATAAAATATTCAAATGTTACATTTTTTATAATTCTACACATTTCCCACAATAATATTTTACCACTAGATTATATCATTGTGTACAATAAATCTATGTAACTTTAAATTACATTGAAATTTTCTGTCCAAAAGGAAAATGGTTCTCAAAATATATTGGTTGTGTGTTTCTTCTCTTGGATTATATTTCACATTAAAACTTATCATAATTAATGATGTTTATAATGATATGTTTTAGTCATGTTTGTTACTCCTCCTAATCATAATAAAATTATCCTTTAGTTGTGTATTTCTATATTACTTCTTGCAGGTTCATTCATTCATATTAATTAAGAGTAATTCACAAATTGATATTCTTTATGATGTTGATATAATAATATTCTTATATATTCCTAAAAAAATATACATAGTGACTAGTTTCTAAAAGAATACATTTTTTAAATATTTATAAATTTTCAATGGAATCCTCCTTTATATTTTTAAAATACTATGACCAAGAACATAAATATCTACTTAAAAAATATTTCTCACATGCCTTTTTAAAAAAAATCATTTTAAGTATGAAATGGATATGTTTCTTTTTTATATACATTTAAAATAAACACATGTCTTATTATAAATATAAAATATTTCTTCCTCCATATTTGTAACTTTAGAAGAAATACCATAAGCATCAATGAATTTTGAGAGGTTCATAAATTATAATTAATTTCATGATTTATGAAATCACTATATTTACTCCTTGTGTAAATAATAAAATACCTCAATGCTATATAATTGTATCCAATTTATTATATAAAAAATTATGCATATTTTTCTCCACCTTAATTATTTGTCCCTAATAATACCAAAATTAAATTTATAATTTTTCCAACCAAATAATATACTCACCAATGGAATTCTCATTTTGAATATTTATGTTTCCATTCTATTCATGGATAATTTTTTTGTAACCCCTAATACTTAATAACCAACCAAAAATTTATGCATATTCGTTTTAAAACTATTTAATGTTTTTTCAATACTTTTCAACATATATTATTGATAGAAAAAAATAAGAACCCATTAAATGTAATTGAATAAAACATTAATTCTCAATATAGCTATAATAAAAGATATAATAAATCTCATGATCATATTTGGAGGTCCAGTAGTCTCCAAACATCACATAATGAGATTTTTCAACAAGTGAGTTGAAATGTACAAATACAAAATAGATTCTATATATACATAATCAAATAACATATAATATATATATATATATATAATATAATAAGTGATATTATATATATTTTTCAAAAAATATTGATTCTTTAGAGTATACCTTTTATAACACTTATTAAAAATTAAATTATGTAAATATGTATTTGATATCATTGGATTATAAATCCCTATGATCTCCCTTTTTTCTCTTTTACCTGTTTCCCAAAAGTCATTCTTCTAATATTATTTAACACATTCATATTCTCTTGACCATTTTGAAAATATTATTGGTTATGTTATGTGTAATTTGAAAGAAACCATATATATATAAACAATTGATTATGAGGTCCACACACTCTTGTAATGGGGCAGATATGTGATTTTTTTATTGTAATATAATCTTACACACTAACATTTTTTATCATTTAATTTTAATGGATGTAGAGTATAACTATCATCATTGAATCTATACACTATGTGAATTTAATATATGAAAATAATATTACTTCATAATTCTCTTAAGAATGAATAATAATATACTATCCATCATTGTTTCCTATGATTGATGTAAGTATTGAAAATATTTTTCTCAATAAAACCTAATTCAGGTCGATATATCATAAATATATGAGTTTTATATTCAATAAATTTTAAATAATAAAAATATAATGATTTTAAATAGATTATTTAAATATATATATATTTCAAAAGGGTTGTAATATATATGAAAATCATAAATAACATCATATTGATTTATATAGAATTTATAAATAATATTTAGGTAATGATATCTCAATAATTTCAAAAAATATCATCATTAATCTCATTAATCAACACTAAAATCATAAGATATGTATATTTGACATTATCTTCCATTTAGTAAAGAAGGAAATGTTATGTTGAATTTTTTCATATTCAATAGTCAATCATATATTTGAAAATAATGTATAAAATATCATGAAATACTACAAAAAAATATTTAAAATGATCAATATAATATAAAAAACATAGATTTTCATATGATGATATCAGTAAAAGCGTAATTATTTAGTGTATCATAACTCTCATATAAACTCTTGGATTTTTTAGGCTATGGATACTATAAATTATGGCATGAATAATCATCAATCTAGTGTATTTGATATGATATATTTATATTTCAAAAAATTTAAAACAGATATTTGTAAAGTGGAATGAATTTCTTGAGAAAAATAATTTCTCTTCATGATATAATATTTATCTATTCAATCTTATCAGCCAAAATAAAACAATTCAAATAATGTTCCTCAACTATTCGAGTTATTATAAACTATACTCTAATAACATTATGCATTTTCCATTAAATTTTTAAATCTATCACATTTAATCTAAAATGGAATGATTGATATAAAACCCAATATTACATCAATAAAATAATCATAACCAACCATGTATATAATCCTCAAAAAATTATCACAAAACATCAACCCAAATTTATATAGGATTCATTTATATAATTAGTGTAAATTATAGAGTATATATTTTAAAGAATTATGCATGAGTCCCTATTCAGGGGTGAAAAAAATAAATAACTTTTTCCCCTCTATCATTTTATAATCCTTAGTTTAAATATTTTTATTTCAGTTGATGAAATTTAAATATTTTTAATTGTAAAAGAATAATGAAATAATAAAAATAATATATCCATGATAGAAAAACGTATATGGTACATTGAAAAAACATATATTTTTCAATCATTGGAATTAATAAGAAACAAAAAGATTATATTTCATCATATTTTAAAAAACTATAGAAAATAATGAGTGGAATCTAAATTCAATGTCACTATAATTTTCCTAATGAATTTCATCATGTATAACTAAAACTATATATAATTACTAAAAAGTACAATCATCTGAGATAATATTTTTAACCCCATATAACTGATAATTTTTGAATTTAACAAGACTTTTTTTTAATATTTTTAATTCAAAAATATAATTTTGTTGAATTTAAAATTTCTAGAATAATATATAAAATTTATAAAATACCATCATAGAATATTTTTTGTAGCCACGATGTTTTAGATATGCAAACCATGCTTTAATTAGTTTCAAGAACAACATCAAGATTCATATAGATATTATATAATGATATAAATATATATGAATAAATAACACTCATATGGGGGATGTTTTTTCTTCAACGAATCAAAAAAAACAACAAGGACTCATCATAATATTTATTCATTTCCTTTATATATAAATAATAAATAAAAAAATATTATAATGAGGAAAAAACATCTAAATATAATTATATAGTGATGTAAATTTTAGTCTAATGGAACGTGTATATATATCTATAAAAACATCTAAAATTATCTCTATAATTGACTAAAGATGTGTAACTATAAAAAAGAAACATTTACATTCACTAGTTATTCTAATATAATAAATAAACAATTATTGAGTCGATTTAGTGACATCCCTCATGAAGACGGTCAATAAAAAATGTTGAAATAGTGGGATCCCTAGAACCAACTATTCAGTGCTTTCGATTACCATATCGTTTGTACAGTAAGCTATAAATGATGTCTCTTTACCATTATAGTGTGGACTTTTCTGCGTCCACTATTTAAATGGTAATGTCCAATGATTAATTGTCGCATCGAAAGGTTATAGCAGATCCTAGGATATAATGAGAACCTCTGGATACTATGAATTTAATCTTAAATATTTGTTCTATAGTCTAGATACATATTACTGATTGGACATAGTGGATGTTTGACTATCAGGTGTTGGGGGCTCATAAGCATTGAGACTTTTTCTCATGAAGTTCGGACTTGGTGATCTTTAGTAGTGAGATCATGAGGACTGACCCTCCAATAGGAAATCCACATGTTTTGTGTGTCATTGGACGTTCCTATCTATGATCATGTGTAATGGTCTCCTGACTTAATATCATTACCAATCTATGTCATTTGATTGCGTACTTTGATGCAAGATGTAAACCATGACGATGAAGTCGTGGTAAGGTAGTTTGTGTCGGGAGCGTCGTTGGTGGCATGACATTGGTTGAATGGTCAAGAAAGGATTTGTCGCTTCCGAGTTATGGAAGTAATATATTTCAGGACATGTTGATATGGATGGTAGTACCTTTTAAGACCATGGCCATGGCAGTCAAGGGTAAATCTATCCAGTTAAATCAACAAACTATAAAGCAAGAAAAGGGAGATAACACGCGAGTGTGTCCTGCTTTATGAGATATTGCAGACAAAGATATTATATTACATAGTGCATTTTCATAGGTTGGTTTTCGCTTTTCTGAAAATCCTTATTTCTTCAGGGTCCATGATGTGTTGCTAGATCCCGCTCTTTGTTTGTGAATACTATTCGTGACTATCGAAATAAGGTCCTAGAGGGTCACACACAATAGTTTATTCAAGAATATTCCTTATTCGGTTGAATAAGAGTTTTGGAGATGGCGGGCCCCGCCACAGGGGTCCGGGATTTGTCCAAAGTTAAACGATCACCAATGCAACAAAAAATTTCATATTATTTTAGTTTAGAATAATAAGTATTGAATTTATTAAAATTTTTTATGAGGTTTAAGTAAATACATGAAAAATATTAATTGACGAATATTAAATTATTCGAGGTTCAATAAATATTTATGGGAGTGACGAGTCAAGTTAATGACTCAGTTATTATCACATAATATATTTTAATATATTACAAGTAAATGATAATAATATTTATAACTTAGCTTAGTAGTCATAAAATGTCGTTGATAGTGCGTTAAGTATTCTGGGCTGGTGAGGCAATACCGGGTATTCTAATTGAGCACTATAAATAGAAGAGGATGGGACTTTTCCAAACACTATACATAGAACTTCTATCTCCTCTCCTCTCTACCACATTCTAGAGAGAGATGCTCTGGATCCAAATAGATCTCTCTCGGACATCGCTAGTGATAAGATGTTGTGGTTGTTGGAGCATCGAAGGCATCGTCAGAAATCCGCGCAAGCACCCGGATTATGACGAACGACGCCCTCAAAGTTTCCTTGAAGCGCGTGTGGACAATATAGAGGAATTAGACTTCGGATTCTTCGAGCAGCGATCGCCAATGACGACCAGACGTCGTACACAGCTTCATATTTAATCCATCTATTTTATGGTTTAATTTCTCCCTTAAAATCCTCCAAGTGTGGTCCTCGGCTAAGACCGGGCTACTCTTCTCCAGTGTCGACATGTTTACATCGACCGTCAGTGGAACATTTTTAAAAGCCACATGTTTAGGGCTTCTGCCGCATTCCCGGTTCCAACAAAAAACACAAATTTCTTTTCCATGACCATCAATTAAATTAAAAAAAATTTAACAGACAATATTTTTAAGGCTATAATCGAAAATTTTCTAACACCATAATATTTTTTATATCAATAATGAAAGGGTATATAACTATCCCAGAAATACACTTGTTGTGTTGTATAAAATAATAACCTCTTGGTATTTACCTCAAAACATATCCTTCTAATAATAAATCATTATAAATAAAATTATAATATATAAAATGTTATAAAAGAAATACAATTAACATGTTGTTTTTAAATGTTGACCATGTATATTAAATTTAACATAAATATATTAATATAGGGAGGATAAAAACCTATTGTAAATATTTCTATCCTAGTAAAATATACATGTTAAATAGAATCTAGATTAGTTTGGGTGTATATTTCATCACACGGGGAAATAAATGAAATATCAAAAGTTTTGAAAACCATAAAACAGATCTAATAATGAAATTATTAATGTGATATGAAAATACCATATGCTATGATATCATAAAAATTGTACTATCTTGTTCATAATTATTAAAAATACGTCCACATGAGAATTATAATAATTATAGACATATCTCAAAATTCATTATAATGTTCTAGATAGTATGAATTCTTTTATAACTGTATTAATAATTCAATCATATATAGAAATTCCCTAATCCATGATGATTAAACTCATAAATAATGATACACAATATACCCTAAATAAAATGTATACTGACTTGAAAAAACATTTAATTAAATAACATATAGAACAAACTATTAATTTAAATTAATACATAAATATTTTTTCACCAACATATATATTGAGTGAAACAAATTTATTAATTTTTTTTTAAAATTTATGAAAAAATATTTTAAACAAATTGAAAAAATATTTTTTAAATAAATCCACACATTTAAAAAACTTAGTTATCATAATAAAATAAATATATAGATATCAAGAGAGATCAAATGTGATGACTAGTGAATAATATTCCTTAATTATCCAAGACAAAAAGAATAATTTCTGTTTAAAACTGGGTATTTACATTCGTTTATCATGTAATAACTCTCAAAACGTCTTAGTAGAAGGAATCTAAGAGGATATATGAGTTTTAAACGACCGATAATTTTTGTTTCAAATTTTATATTTTATACTATAATGAAAATTGATATAAATTAATATTAATATAAACACTAACTCAATCGATTACAAAATATACCCCCATTATTTCATCAACCAAATTAGTAAAATAATTAAAAAACACTTAGATAATAAGGGAGTTAAATAAGAGAATCAAAGGAAAATAACAATGAATTTTATTTAATTATTATGGTATACGAATGTTTTACGTATTTATATTTGAGTTGAAATATTCATTATCCGTTTCATTTAAAAAACAAAGTTGTAGGTAACTGAGTGGTTGTTCCATGAAAACAATGTATCCAGAGGTGTTGTAACACCCCAAGCTTCTACAATACGCTTCTCTTTGAATAATTCAATTGCGTGTGTTGTACGCAACATCGAGTTCTAACACACACCACAACCGATCAAACTAGTCGTTATGAATAGTAATACCTAATTTATGATATTATATATATTTTATCGTTCAAAATGGACTTCATTTTTGGATTAGGAATATCTAATTTAGCCTAAGGTGAAATTTTGGTACTTTTCGGATAACTTTAATATTTTCATGAATAGTGAAAATTACTGAATTTTAATTAAAAACAACTTTTTTAATCGAAATAATTTATATTGATAAATTATGAATTTGAGTGGTTTTAAAGTATATTTAGAATATATTTTTACCATTTAATACAATGTTGGTCGTTGGAAGTAATTTCCCAATTAAACCGAACATAAACAAGTATCAATCTTTTGATAATTATTTTATCTTAAAAACACGCTTTAGGTTTTGACAGCGGGAATTAATTTTAAATAAATTTCTGCCACTTCTGTGTTTTGAATTTGGAAAAATGGATTACATATTTGGAATCAGGAGGTTCAAATTGTGTAAATAGGTAACTTTTCTTTTTAGACATTTTGAATAATTACTGCGGTAAATATTTTATTTATCATGGTTAAAGGGTAAATCCGGTAAATAAGGGTTAAAAAATAATATTATAACAATATTAAATTACCCTAAGACGTGTCCTAACCTTATTGGTTGATACATGATCGACCATAGGCATCTTTGGATCTATTTTGTGACCCCATGGTTCCACTTGTAAGTGATAGGGACCCTTTATTTTAATTAAGTTTAAAATGAATACAAAAATGACACAAGCATATATCTTTTAGAAAAACAATTTTTAAATAGGGTTATATATGATTTATTTTCGACTATAAATATTCATTAAAAAGATAAAAACGATTTCCTACATAATTATACTTTATTTATAATTTTTAGACATTAAATAATTTAGTTTATTTATGACACAATGATGATGCAGTAATTACCATAATAGTGAAAAAGTAAAATAATTGATATTATAAATACCCAAGTGAATATAATTTCAGATTTTTTATGAATTAAACTAATTATCTAGGATAATATTACATATTAGGATTGATTTAATTTACTTTTTGCGAAGTAATCATTCTGTTATGAGTTTCAAAAAAATCAACTATTGAATAGTGTCAAAATTTACATAAAAGAGTTTTTAAAAAACATATTATATTATTAATTGATATTAAATTTATAAAAATCTAATGCTCGGCCAAGAGACTTATATCATTATAGGTGTATCATTAATAGACCACTTGGGGGTCTTTTGGATGTATATGGTATGTTTATTAACCATATAATATAAAAATACAAAGAGTCATTGTAAAAGTGAAACTAATTAACTAAGAGTTAATACTTAAAGATAAGGTTAATATAATGACCCAAACCTGTCTAAATTCTATTGGTTGAGTGCTTTTCGACCCAACCCCACCGTAAAATTTAAATAATCAACTTTGGATCCATTAGAAACCGAATATTAATTTATTATAAATTAATATTTCAAGCGTTTCCAAAGGTGCCCCTCACCCCTCTTATAAAAGGGCACTCCCCCTTCTCATTACTTCACACCTTCAAAGCCTTTTGGTTCGGAAAAACTCTTCACAAATACTCTCTAAAATTTCCTCAATTTATCTTATAGGCCTTTATTTAGTCAGATAGCCAACTTAAGGAGCCCTTTTGATCAAATCAAAAGGAAGAACCCAAAGAAGAGGTAATGATTTCACCACACTTTTTCAAGTTCCTTTCTTCTTCCACTTCCTCTTCCTTTGTTGTTACAATTATAAAATAATAACTCCAGTATCATATATATACTGTTATGTTATTATAAATATGGTACAACAAATTCAGTATTCTATCCATCCTTTGAATAACATGTCACCATACGTGCGTACGTACGACTTACCGTCTCCACGTCGTGGTGTAATTGTTATTCAATAAATTATTATTTGAATGGGTATAATAATGATGTCTAATTCATGTAAATAATAAATGTAACATGATAATTATTATGTATATATGATATACCATCCAATTATATATTATTTTTATATCAAAAGAATGATATTGTCGCTCGTGCGTACGTACAGACTACCCTATGCACGAACGCGATGAGATTCATTCTCCATCATATCCATTCAAGTATAATTCTCATTTGATGATTAATAATATTATCTAAGGACTTTATATCATTCTGGACATGATTATGATACAACCTATCCATTACAAACACGGCTTACGTAACAAAACATATAAAAGAAAATGAGTAAGTTAACACCCGAAACAACGATAATACTAAAATATTATTAAAAAATCAATGTTAAAAGATCATATATGATATCATATTAATGTATATGATTCTTGTATAATTTAATAACAATTATTTTACGATTATACAGGAGGTTAACCTTCCCCAACCAAGGAAAAGTACAAGGTAAGGGGTTTCTTAACTCACTCTTAATTTCGTGAGAATTCCATTGTTCACCACTTAATTATTGCATGTGGTGTATGTGTACTGCCCATGATTGTATACATTGTGTAATATACATTAATTTATGGGTATTTACATCATCATTGTATGATCCTTCTTTCATGGGTGTATTTTTCATATGTTACCTAATCTATAAGGGAATTCAAAATTTCAATTTCCATTTATTCGGCTTTATGCAAACTTCATTGATTATTTTACTCCGAGATTATGTGTGCAATAACTGTTAATTTTCTCATGTCATAATTTCCAGTCCCATTTCTGTGGATATAATTTTGATACACATAATCACTTCATTTAGAATTTCTTAAGTCATCAATATGAATTTGATAAGAGTAATTTTAACTCATTCTCCATTTGTTGAGTTAAATATCCAATTCATTGGTGTTGTTTTTACAGGATTATGTGTGAATGTCCTTTGATTGTTTTACACTAAATATCCAATCATATTTAGTGTATTTATATCTGTCACACATAACTATGTCTTTGATTTATCCTTAACCTAAGGATACAACCTTTATGAGAGATTTCAAATCAATTTACATTCCATTGATACTTCTTTGTTGTTATACACCAAATCACTTTTATGTGGTGTATATAATGTTGTTTGACATAGTATATCATGAATCCCTTTATTCTCATGATATTACAATGTTATGATTACCTCAATTATTTGTAGTGAAGTGTCTCTCTTTTGGTTTGAAACTGTAACTAAAATACCATTTTTAAATGTTTTAAAGACTTATTCTTCTAAATCGTGCTCATTAATGTCTATGTTTTAAAAATGGTTTTAAGTATTTATTTATATGGAAATTAATGTTTTAAAATTAAAACTCCTTCTTAATGTTTCAAAGTGGTATGGGACACTTTGATTCTAAAATCTATTTTAAATGGATTCTTTATTAATATTGTGACTTTAAAATGATTTCAAGAAAAAGGGGGATATTTCACTCTAATTGTTTTGATGATTATTTTCATCTATGTAAATATTCTTCATCATTCTCGAATGAGGTTAATATGATACAATACAATCTTCCATATTGTATCGAATGAGTTATGTTTGACTGTGGATGTGCTATTTTTATACCATTCATGGTTTATGGATAATGTATTGACATTTATTATGCTAGTTTTAAAACGAATGTTTATGTTATGTTTAAAACTTTTCATATGAGGAATGCATTGGACATAGTAAGTGATGGGTGGAGCCCGCTATAGCTCCTCTATGCATCGGTAGGTCTCATGAGACAATCTAGTGTCTTGGCATTAGGCCTTGAAAAAATCTTATTTGTAGTCTTGGCACGAGGCCATGGCTATGTGGTTATGATAGTCTGGCATTATGCATTCCATAATTATTAAAGTGGTTATTGATATTGCATGTGATTATTCGATTAGTAGAATATCCATGTGAATATGTAAATGGAATTATTTCATTTTATTTTTGCCGTACTATGTTGAAGTTCAAGTTTAAAAGGCTATTGATTTAGTTATACATTGCCTTGAATGGTTATTCTTATTTATGAAAGATTCTGCTATATTGTTATGCTTACTGGGCATTTGGGTTCACCCCTTTTCTATGTTTTATTTTTCCAAAGATGTGACGAATTAAATTATGAATGACCTGCAGGGATATTATGAGGGGATAATAATGTGGATTATGGAGAAAATATGTTGTTTTAGTAGTTTTTCACATCATGATGTAATGTAAAACATTATGAATATATCTACTGTTTCCGAGGGTAATAAACCAATCAGTCTTTCAAGAATTGATCTTTCTTGTGATCATGCCAATGTTATGTAATAATGTACCGACTCTGGGTAACTAGGGTCAGGGCGTTACAATTGGTATCAGAGGGAGGTTTAGTACAAACCTTGGAAGCTAGATTTAGATAAACTATGATTAGAGCACATAGACCTAAGATGGACTTTGAGGATTAGTATAGAATAACATCCTAGAATTTTGGTATTGTATAGATTTTGTGATTTTTCCGAGCAATACATCCCTGTCTGGATATGAGCAGGTAAAGGCGGCTCTGGAACAGATGTACCTAGGGGTAAAACCTTAAAACACCGCTTTGAGCTAGACTCAAATGGGAACTGGTGCACAAGAATGGGCCTTGCTGCACTCTTGGTTACGACACCTCAGGGGGATATTCTTAGGATAACTCTCATTTTCTTTAAAAATAATTATGAAGGGTTTATGAGTATATACTTCCTAAATGATAAAATTTTTATTATTATGGATTATATCCATAAATAGTTCAATTTATGTTAAGTGTTTTATAAGTATGGGATTATGTATTTTGATTCATAAGTTGATCTAGTTTATGCCATTATTTAGAAATGGCGCCTAGTGGAAGAAATGGAAACTGTATCAATACACGCACTCCATGTAGGGATTTCCCTCCTACTCAAGATAATTATAGTGGAGCTGGTGATGCAACTGGTGCCGATCAGCTAATCACCATACTGGGACAACTCACTCAGGTTATGAATAACAAACTTACACGTATGGAGAACCCTGATCCGAAGCGTGGAGGATCAATGTTAGATCTATTCATGAGGCAACAACTACCAACGTTCAATGGGAGTACAAATCCCATAGTAGCTGAGCAATGGATAAATTCCCTAGAGAAAATATTTCAGGCTTTGGGGAGTAGTGAAAGAGAAAGAGTTATCATGGTAGTTTACCGCCTCACTGGAGATGCTGATCAATGGTGGTCATTGATTCAAAACACGAAGGAAGATGATGAAGTATCAAATATGGAATGGAGGGAGTTCAAAGATCTGTTTTTAGAAAAATACTTTCCACATGACCATCGAGCAGATATGGAAAGGTAATTTCTGAGTCTAAGACAAAAGGAGGATGAGAATGTCACAAAGTATGAGGCTAACTTTACAAGGTTAGAATGGTATTATGGAGATTATATATGTAACCCAAGAAGTAAGATTGATCGTTTATTTGATGGGTTAAAACCATTTCTCTGTCGAGAATTAGTCTCTCAATACTTCTCGTCGTACGAAGACGTTGTCTCATGTGCTATCAAGACAGAAAATTAATTCTCTAAGTCTTATGACTTTAAAGAAAATAAAGAAAAGAAGAGATCTGTTGATCAATCTAGGAATGGAAATAAAGGGAAGAAGGGAAAGGATGAATATCCATCCTGTGGTAAATGTAGGAAGAAACACCCTGGTACTTTCTTGAAGGGAATGGAAATCTGTTACAAATGTGGTGAAAAAGGCCATCAAGCTCGTGATTACAAAGGGAAGAAGGAAGCTACCAATGTTCAATGCTACAATTGAAGAGATATGGGACATTATACAAATGAATGTCATAATCGTCAGGGGAACTTACCGCAGAAAAGGCCAAGGGATCAGGCCAAGCTTATGTTATCACTACTGCTGAGGTAGAAGCTCCAAAAGAAGTGGTGGCAGGTAATTTAATGGTTTCCTCAAGTTTAGAAAATGCATTATATTATTCTGGATCATCTCATTGTTTCATATCTTCCCATTTTACTAAAAAAATTAGATATTTCCAATTTGACTAAACAAGGGAGTTGTTAGTTAAAACTTATAAGGGAAGTATCATTGCAACAAAGTTTTCTGAATTAGTCCCTATTAGAGCACATAAATTTTATTTATCTACTGATCTCATCGTCATACCTATGATTGAGTTTTATATAATCCTCGGTATGGATTGGCTTTCAGACTATGATGCGAAGAATTGTTGTAAGAAGATGGAGGTTACGATTTTTGATGATGATGATAAGGAACACCTTATCTTTAGAGCAGAATCGTCACCACCTATTTCTTATCTAGATCCACCCCCATTAGCTCAACTAAATTCAATTATTGGAGAGGAAGAGACTGAAATGACTGTGGTTGAAGAAAGGAATGTTCAAATAGAGGATGTACCTGTTGTGAAAGAATATGTAGATGTATATCCGAAAGATTTACCTGGACATCCTCCAGAATGAGAAGTTGAGTTTTCCATTGATTTAATTCCTGGATCAAGGCCTTTATCGAAGAACCCTTATAGAATGGCCACTATAAAATTAGTTGAACTAAAGAAACAACTAGATGAATTGAGTAATAAGGGATTTATTCGCCCTAGTGTTTCTCCGTGGGGAGACCCTGTTCTTTTTGTTAAAAAGAAAGATGGATCTATGAGGTTATGTATCGACTATAGGGATATCAATGCCATAACAATAAATAACAAGTATCCCCTACCTCGCATTGATGATTTATTTGACCAACTGCATGGAGCTCAATACTTTTCAAAGATTGACCTTCGATCTAGATACCATCAGTTGTGTGTAAAGAAGGAAGAAATTCCGAAGACAGCATTTCGAACTAGGTAAGGGAATTACGAGTTTACTATAATGCTTTTTGGATTGAATAATGCACCCTCTTTATTCATGGATCTGATGAATAGAGTTTTCAAGGAATATCTCGATGAATTTGTGGTATTATTTATTGATGATATCTTGGTAAACTCCAAAAGCTATGAAGATCATGAAAATCACTTGTTCATTATCCTGAAGACTCTGAGAAGACATGAATTATATGGGAAGTTTAGAAAGTGTGAATTCTGGTGTCATGAGATTTCTTTTTCTTGGCCATATTGTCTCTAAATATGGAATCTCCGTAGATCCTTCTAAGACCAAGATAATCTAAGAATGGCCAGCACTGACGAGTATAACCGAGGTATATAGTTTTATTGGTTTAACAGGTTATTATCGACGTTTCGTCCAGAATTTTCCCGGTTGGCTAACCCATTAACGAAGCTCACATGTAAAGGGGTTAAATTTGTTTGGAAAAGAGAGTGTGAAGAATGTTTCGAAGAACTGAAGAGAAGATTAGTCAGTGCTCCTATATTGACTCTACTATCGGGGAATGATGAGTTTGTTATTTATAGTGATGCATCCAAGAAAGGACTTGGTTGTGTCCTTATGCAGAATGATAGGGTTATTACCTATGCATCACGATAGTTAAAAATTCATGAGAAAAACTATCCTACTCATGACATTGAGTTAGCAGTTGTGATCTTTTCTTTGAAGATATGGAAGCATTACCTCTATGGTGAAAAATGTGAGATTTATACTGATCACAAGAGTTTGAAGTATATTTTATCACGAAAAGAACTCAACATGAGGCAAAGAAGATGGATTGAATTACTCAAGGATTATGATTGTAGGATACACTACCACATGGGGAATGAAAACAAGGTGGCAGATGCTTTGAGTAGAAAAGATCATGGAGTTTTGAACAATATGATAATTGAAAGGGATCCAATTTTCATGGATCTAGTGAAGATGGACATGGGAATTACCAGGGAAGGTGAAACATCAATTATTTTTCAAATGGTTTCCAAACCATCTTTACTAGAAAGGATTAAGAGTTCTCATACCGATGATTAAGAATTTCAAAAGAAGATTAAAGTTGTGAATTATGGGAGATTGAGAGACTTTGTGTATGAAGATGGAATTTTGAAATTCGGGAAGAGACATTGTGTTCCCGATACACCTGATCCAAAAAGGGAATTGTTGGATGATGCTCATAGTTCCAATTTCTCTATACACCCTTGGAGAACCAAAATGTATAGAGATTTGAAGGAACATTTTTGGTGGGACAATATGAAGAGGGATATTTCTGATTTTGTGTCAAGACGTATGGTTTTTCAACAAGTGGAAGCTGGATGGAAACACCATGGAGGAGTCATGCAACCTCTTCCCATACCAGAGTGGAAATGGGACAATATTACGATGGACTTTGTCATGGGGATACCAAAGAATCCTAGAAGGAACGATGCAATATGGGTCATTGTTGATCGTCTTACCAAGTTAGCACATTTCCTTGCTATAAGAGAATATCTACCACTAGAACGTCTAGTAAGACTATATATTGATGAAGTTGTGAGACTTCATGGAGTACCCATATCGATTGTTTCTCATCTTGATCCCCGTTTTACTTCACGATTCTTGAAAATAATTCAGAAATCCCTGGATACTGAACTTCATTTGAGCACTGCCTACCACCCTCAAACATATGGACAATCTGAACGAACTATTCAAACCATAGAAGACATGTTGAGATCCTGCTCACTTGACTTTCAGGGTATGTGGGATCAATATTTACCTCTGGTATAATTTTCCCATAACAATAGCTTCCATTCGAGTTTTCAGATGGAACCATATAAACCGTTATAAGGAAAGAGATGTCGTACACCAACCTGTTGGGATGACATTGGTGAATGAAAACTTGTAGGCCCAGAACTGGTGGTGGAAACGATGGAAAAGGTGAAGGTAATCCAAAATCACATCAAAGCAGCTCAAAGTAGGCAGAAGAGCTATGCTGATAATCGAAGGAAGGGATTGGAATTTGAAGTCGGTGATCATGTTTTCCAGAAGGTATTTCCATGGAACGGAGCCATATGTTTTGATAAGAAAGGTAAATTGAGTCCCAGGTACATCGGACCTTTCGAAATTCTAGAACGAATTGGGGTTGTAGCTTACGGATTGGCAATGCTGCCAAGTCTCTCCAAAGTTCACGATGTGTTCCACGTATCTCTATTGAAGAAATACATGCCTGACCCAACACATGTACTCACCTATGAGGAATTATAACTGGAACCCGATCTGTCTTATTGTGAAGAGCGAGTCAGTATTCTTGATACGAGAGAACAAGTACTGAGAAACCAGACGACGCGTCTGGTAAACGTTTTGTGGAGAAACCATAAGATGGAAGAGGCAACGTGGGAACCCGAGGAACTTATGATGAAGAACCACCCGAGTCTTTTCATGCAGTAGTATTATAGATATTTTGGGGATGAAATTATTTTAAGAAGGGGAGAATGTAACACCCCAAGCATCTACGGTATGCTTCTCTTTGAATAATGCAATAGCGTGTGTTGTACGCAACATCGAGTTCTAACTCACACCACAACCGATCAAACTAGCCGTTATGAATAGTAATACCAACTTTTTGAAATTATATATATTTTATATTTCAAAATGGAATTCATTTTTGGATTTGGAATATCTAATTTAGCCTATGGTGAAATTTTGGAACTTTTTGGATAACTTTAATATTTTGATGAATAGTGAAAATTACTAAATTTTAGTTAAAAACAACTTTTTTATTCAGAATAATTTATATTGATAAATTATGAATTTTAGCGGTTTTAAAGTATATATAGAACATATTTTTATCATTTAATACAATGTTGTTCATTGTACATAATTTCACAATTAAACCGAACATAAACAAGTATCAATCTTTTGATAGTTATTATATCCTAAACAAACACTTTTTGTTTTGACATCAGGAATTAATTTTAAATTAATTTCTGCCACTTCTGTGTTTTGAATTTGGAAAAATGGATTCCATATTTGGAATCAGGATGTTCAAATTGTGTAAATAGGTAACTTTTATTTTTAGATATTTTAAATAATTACTGCGGTAAATATTTTCTTTACCATGGTTAAAGGGTCAATCCGGTAAATAAGGGTTAAAAAATAATATTATAACTATACCAATTTCCCTAGAACGTGTCCTAACCTTATTTTTTGATACATGTTCGACCATAGGCATCTTTGGGTCTATTTTGGGACCCCATGCTTTCACTTGTAAGTTATAGGGAAACTTTATTTTAATTATGTTTTAAATGAATACAAAAATGACACAGGCATATATCTTTTAGAAAAAAAAATTTACATATGGTTATATATGTTGGATCTTAGACTATAAATATTCATTAGAAAGATAAAAAGATTTACTACATAATGATATTTTATTTATAATTTTTAGACATTAAATAATTTAATTTATTTATGAAACAATGATGATGTAGTAATTACCATAATAGTGAACAATTAAAATAAGTGATATTATAAATACCCAAATAAATATAATTTCAGACTTTTTATGAATTAAACTAATTTTGTAGGATAATATTACATATCAGGATTGATTTAATTGACTTTTTTCTAATAAATAATTCTGTTATGAGTTTCACAAAAATGAACTATTGAATAGTGTAAAAATTGACATAAAAGAGTTTTTAAAACAAATATTATGTTATTAATTTATATTAAATTCTAAAAAATTTAAGGTTCGGCCAAGAGACTTATATCATGATAAGTATATCATTAATGGACCACATGGAGGTCTCTTGGAAGTATATGGAAAGTTTATTAACCATATAATATAAAAATACAAAGAGACATTGTAAAAGTGAAACTAATTAACTATGAGTTAATACTTAAAGATAAGTTTAATATAATGACCCAAACCTATCTAAATTCTATTGGTTGAGTTTTTTTCGACCCATCCCCACCATTAAATTTAAATAATCCACATTTGAGCCATTATAAACCGAATATTAATTTATTATAAATTAATATTTCAAGCTTTTCCCAAGGTGCCCCTCACCCCTCTTATAAAAGGGCACTCCCCCTTCTCATTACTTCACACCTTCAAAGCCATTTGGTTCAGCCAAACTATGCCCAAATAATCTCTCAACTTACCTAAATTCATTCTATAGGCCTTCCTTTAGTAATAAATCCAACTTAATGATCCATTTTTATCAAATCAAACGGAAGAACCCAAAGAAGAGGTAATGATTTCACCACCCTTTTTCAAGTTCCTTTCTTCTTCCACTTCCTCTTCCTTTGTTGCTACCATTATAAAATAATAACTCCAGTATCATATATATACTGTGATGTTATTATAAATATGGTACAACTATAATCATTATTCTATCCATCCTTTGAATAACATGTCACCATATGTGTGTACGTACGGCTTACCTTCTCCACGTCGTGGTGTAATTGTTATTCAATAAATTATTATTTGGATGAAAATAATAATGATGTGTAATTCATGTAAATTATAAATGTAACATGATAATTATTCTTTATATATGATATACCATCCAATTATATATTATTTTAATATCAAAAGAATGATATTGTTGCTCGTGCGTACGTATGGACTACCGTCTCCACAAACGCGATGAGATTCATTCTCCATCGTATCCATTCAAGTATAATTCAAATTTGATGATTAATAATAGTATCTAAGGACATAATATCATTCTGGATATGATTATGATACAACCTATCCATTACAAACATGTCTTACGTAACAAAACATATAAAAGAAAACGAGTAAGTTAACACCCGAAACAACGATAATACTAAGATATTATTGAAAAATCAATGTTAAAAGATCATATATGATATCATATTAATGTATATGATTCTTTTATAATTTAATAACAATTATTTCACCATTATACAGGAGGTTAAACTACCCCATCCAAGGAAAATTACAAGGTAAGGGGTTCTTAACTCACTCTTAATTTCGTGAGAATTCCATTGTTCACCACTTAATTATTACATGTGATGTATGTGTACTGCCCCTGATTGTATTCATTGTGTAATATACTTTAATTTATGGGTATTTACATCATTATTGTATGATACTTCTTTCATGGGTGTATGTTTCGTATGTTACCTAATCGATAAGGGAATTCGAAATTTCAATTTCCATTTATACGGCTTTACGCAAACTTCATTGATTATTTTACTCTGAGATTATGTATGGAATAACTATTCATTTCCTTAAGTCATAATTTCCACTCCCCTTTCTATGGATATAATTTTTATACACATAATCACTCCATTGATAATTTCTCAAGTCATCTATATGAATTTCATAAGAGTAATTTTAACACATTCTCCATTTTTTGAGATAAACATCCAATTCATTGTTGTTGTTTTTACAAGATTATGTGTGAATGTCCTTTGATTGTTTTACACTGAATATCCAATCATATTTAGTGTATTTATATTTTTTACACATAACTATGTCTTTGATTTATCCTTTACTTAAGGATACAGCCATTATGAGAGATTTCATCTCAATTTACATTCCATTGAGACTTTTTTGTTGTTATACACCAAATCACTTTTATGTGGTGTATATAATGTACTTTGACATAGTATATCATGAATCCCTTTATTCTCATGATATTACAAAGTTTTGATTACCTTATTTTTTTGTATTCATGTGTCTCTCTTTTGGTTAGAAACTCTAACTAAAATACCATTTTTAAATGTTTTAAAGACTTATTCTTCTAAATCTTTCTCATTAATGTCCATGTTTTAAAAATGGTTTTATGGATTTATTTATATGGATATTATAGGTTTTAAATTAAAACTCCTTTTAAAAGATTCAAAGTGGTATGGGAAACTTTGATTCTAAAATCTATTTCAAATGGATTCTTGACAAATAATGTGACTTGTAAATGATTTCAAGAAAAAGGGGGATATTTCACTCTAATTGTTTTGATGATTATTTTCTTCTATGTCAATATCCTTCATCATTCTAGATTGAGGTTAATATGATACAATACAATCTTCCATATTGTATCGAATGAGTTATGTTTGACTGTGGATGTGCTATTTTTATACCATTCATGGTTTATGGATAAAGTATTGACATTTAGTATGCTAGTTTTAATACGAATGTTTATGTTATGTTTAAAACTTTTCATATGAGGAATGCATTGGACTTAGTAAGTGATGGGTGGAGCCCGCTATAGCTCCTCAATGAATCGGTAGGTCTCATGAGACAAACTAGTGTCTTGGAACAAGGCCTTGACAAAATCTTATTTGTAGTCTTGGCACGAGGCCTTGGCTATGAGTTTATGATAGTCTGGGATTATACATTCCACCATTATGAAAGTGGTTATTTATATTGCATGTGATTATTCGATTATTAGAATATCCATGTGAATAAGTAAATGGAATTATTTCATTTTATTTTTGTCATACTATATTGAAGTTCAAGTTTAAAAGGATTTTGTTTTAGTTATACATTGCCTTAAATGTTTATTCTTATTTATGAATGTTTCCGCTATATTGTTATCCTTACTGGGCATTTGAGCTCACCCCTTTTCTATGATTTATTTTTCCTAGTATGTGAAGAAGTAAATTATTATAGACCTGCAGGGATATTATGAGGGGATAATAGTGTGGAATATGGAGACAATATGTTGTTTTATTAGTTTATCACTTCATGATGTAATTTAAAACTTTATGAATATATATAGTGTTTCCACGGCTACTAAACCAATCGGTCTTTCGAGATTTGATCTTTCTTGTGATCATGCCAATGTTATGTAATAATGCACTGACTCTTGGTAATTGGGGTCGGGCGTTACAAGTGTGAATATAAACAATATGTCCATATAGATATCATAAATTACCTTGTCCAATACCACTAGCAACCTTTTAATTCTACTGTAACAATCCCATATCTATTTATCCTGTAAATATGAAAAAAATTTAAATGACACCATTCAAACTAAAAATTAATAAATACTATAATTTTAGGAAAAAAATATTTTAAATATTAACTTATAATTATTTGGGTTATTATAATGTCTTTGTTATCTGGTATCCCATTACTAATAAGACTCACTGATCGTAATGTGAAACAATATAATCCATGCATTCTCATACATTTTCTATACCAATCTATTATTTTTCAGTAATGAATGTTTCAATCAAATACAAACATTAATAGAAACACTTCAACTCATAACATTATCTCATATCTCAATCAAGAAATATATAGTATCGAAGTATAGAGCATCAATTTAGAATACATTATTATTACACACAATTATTTTAATTTTTTCTCATTTTAATTGAATGTAAAAAAATTTCCTTAATATTCATTTTTGGAGTTCTAAATTTTTTTACCTAGATCCTCCAATTATTCTCAATATTGAAATAGGTATGAAATTATTTGACTTCTTCTATTAATTCTTACATATCCATAAATAAAACTATATTTGTTAAATTTTAAAAAGATTAGGGAAAATTATTATAAAATAATGGTTATATTCATGGATAGTGTTCTGATTTTTGTGACTTTTTTGGGGATTGGTAACTTTTATCCAACCTCATCATCACTATTAATATTAAAACATAACTATGTCTTATCAACTTTGATTAAACTTTCACTAAATGACACTATATTGGATAAAATGGACACATATAATTTTATTAAAAAATATCTATCATAATGTATAATTGATATTGGTTATTATTATAGATTTTTGTTAGATATATATTAACCTCCCATGATTATACTATTATGTGACATCCTAGTAAATTAATTTTTCATTTTTGGTTATTTTAGGTGTATGGAAAAATTCTAGAGGTGTTCAGGTGCTGAAAGAATAGATTATGGGACGTTTACAATGTGAAAGTGAGTTTCACACTATAAATAAAAAATTACACGTGCCGAAAGTTGGTTTTTAGCACTTTAATGTATCTAGGTTAGAATAAAATAAAATAAAATGATGTGGAAATGTTTTCCCAGGCAGAATCTGAACACCGTAGACTTTATGATGTGAATATGAATTACACATCGTCTAATATCACGATCTAGTACTATTTTAAAATTCTATTTTCAGTGTAAAATTTATTCATTCATTTGGGCTCTCTCCATCTCCTCTTTCTGGGAAACCCCTTGGTTCCCTGAGGTGTTCTTCAAGCACCTTTTCTCCCAATTTTATTCTTTAATCCTTGTAGTTTTTTATCAGTAATCTGTGGTGATTTTTTCCCTTCTTGGTTGGTTTACATCCATTATTCTCTAAGTGGTCTAATTCATTGATGTTTATTTTTTTTGGGGGGTGCATTTGTGTTGTGTTTTTATGAATCATTGATGTGGTATAGGTTTATCTATAGTTATCATGGTGTGGTTGTGGTTTGCATTAATTGTACCATGCATTATGGTACATAGAATGATGAAACTATTCATTAAGGTTGGATTTCCATCAATTCTATTTATGGTGTATCATGTGGGATGGGATTCCTATTATTTTCTCTTGGATCATCATTTTTTCATGTTAACATTTGATAATGAATTGGTTAAATTGAAACTGAAGGGTAAAAGGCTAAACTTCACATGTTTTTAAATCATAGATAAGATTATGTTATTTTGAATTGTTCAGGATTAATTCCCTACTAAATATTATGTCAATTTGTTTTGGAGTTTTATATATGTGTTGTGACACACATTCCTATTTTTTCATTGTGATATCACCCAAATAAGAAAATTTTTAATTACTACCGCTTGGATAATGAAATTTTTTCTCGTAGATTTTGACTTGAGTGATAAATCCCTAAATAAATAAATTAAAATATGATAAATGCGCTGAGTTGTTTTTCAAAATGATCTTGATGTGTTGTGGTTTGAGTTTTCATCGCTTATGGGGTTGAAATTTTGTTTGGTTGTACTTTTGGGGCGGTGAGGAGGTGGTTTTTTTCTGTTCTTTTGGATTTGGGAGGAGGTGGTTTGTTTTTACATGATTTTTGGGCGGTGATGTCGTGCTTTGTTTGACTATGTTTTTAGGGTGGAGAGGATGAGGTTTATTTTTTTATATGGTCAATTACCTATATAATATATTGAAATTTATTTAAAATTGTTTAATATGTCATGAGTTTATTTATTTAATGAATTGAAAGTGGTTGATGATATATTAAAATATGGTTTGTGTGGTTTAATTTGGACTATGTCAAATAATGAAAATATGGAATTATTAAATGGAAATTTTTTTGAAATGTGTAATGGGATTTGTGGCTTATTGTGTGATTTTTTCATTTATATGCGTAAACAAAAGTGATGGATTCGTGAGTTGGTTTTATTGTTTTTGAACCCATGGGGTAGGATTAATTGTTTAATACTATATATATATACCTACATATTCTATTTATTTCTATATTCACCACACCCACATTGATCACTAAGTGAAAAAAACCTATATAGTCACTCGAGAAGCGATTTCCCTAACATATAGTGAGTTTTATGGATGGATGGGTACCAAATCTTTTCCACTATATCTTCTATGGGAGCTAGTTATTTCATATTATGTGGTGGATAGAAGTATATTACTGCATTAAATGGTATTTTTAGTGTCCCAGGTGTCTTGAGGATCATTTAAATGTTATTTTCAAGGTGTTTTTCGGATGATATTTGATATGATTTCCCATGTGTGTTTAGGATGAGAGGTCATGTTATATGTTATGTTGTGAGATGCAAGTGTGTGAGGGTGTGATATTTTGTGAGGGCCATATGTTTTTTTGGAGGAATGTGATTTGGTATATTTATGGGAAGGGAGTTCCCAAACGTATGATGTTGGGAGACAGTGGCATACAAGTGGGAAAGTGGTGTCAGGTACCCTTATCGATGTGATTTATATAGTATTATATTAACCAACTTGTGTTACATTTTGAGTATTCCTTGATGATTATGGTATGGTTAGTATACCTTGATAATTATAGTTTTGTTTTGCTATTTTCTCATATGGGTATTAGTATGCTTCTTTCAAATGTTCACAAGAGACTTCGGTTTTTCTACACTTCATACCTTTTTGCTCACCGAGTGTATATAAAATTGTTATCATGTTTCCAGGGGGATTACATGGACCATTTGAGACATTACTAGTTTTTAACCTTGACAATTGTTGTGTCGTTTCTCTATAATTAATTTTGGTTAATTACATAGGAGAACTTATTGTATCAGATCTATTTATACACGCATTGTGGGATGGTTTTTTGTTTTCTTAATATATTTTATGGAATTTATTTTGGTTGATTCAACATATCTATAGATCTTAAATACATTATATAGGTTTATTCCTCCCATATTGTGAGATTTTTACACCAGTGGTTCTAGTTACTGACTAGGGGCCTACTAAAGGAGGTACCCGTGAGTCATTATCTCTCTCCCCTCATTATTGTATCATTTGATGGAGGGGGTTTTAATAGAGTGGTAATAGAGGGGATTGTTGAGAGATCTGATGGATTTTGGAGTTAAGAATAGTAATATCTGTATGGTATTGTATGTAAATAGTTATAGTTGGCCTTGGTGCGAGACGTAGTCTAGGGGTACAAACTAGAACATGGGATTTTTATGTCCCCTGTTATTCGGTGCATTGACATTGAGCTTATAGATCTTCCCAATAATATGGACCTACATATAGAGTAGACGCCTATGAGAGGTACATTCATCATAATGACCTATGTTCTTGTTTTAATTGGGTAGTTTTGGAAATCATAGAATGGATGAAAAAAAGAATTAAATGATTTAAAACACATCTTAAATAAAATTTCTTACTACTCGGGAATACGAAATCTTTTTTTTCATTTCATCTTTGGATAATAGTTATCATATTCATGTGGATCGGGATATCTAGATTTAGTATGATGATTAGGTGGACCAGCATAGGGTTGATCGAGTTGAGGAGGATGATCAGTGGTAGAGGATGTTGCACGTATTCTAGTGGTAGGTTTTAGTGAATTATGAGGGACGTTTCTCCGATTGAGAGATAGAGAAAAGTTTGAAGAATCTCTAGATAAAATTTAGTTTGATTTGGGACTTAAGGGAGTATTGGTTACCATTGGTAGTTAGTTGTATGTGGGAATCATCTTGTTTGAGTTTGATGTTGTATCTAGTAGTGTATATGGAAGAAGGTGTTTTGTGGGTTGACATCTAGAAAGAGTTTTGGGAAGAGTTCATTTCTTTGGAAATGAAAGAAATAAAGAGAAATGATATTCATTCACTTATAGTGAGGATAATGTAAGTATGTTGTCTAGATAGAATGTTCATGGAATGCTGTCATTTTTCCCCAGATCGTTTTTCTGAATGAGGATTCTTTTTCAAGACATATTGTGGAGGCACTCCATCCTTCAATATACTATGCATTAATATCTTTAATGGTTATGAAATATCTGGAGGTTCAAAAGAAGTAATATGTGATCTTTGGGATGCACTAATTGGGATGATTGTCATGATAGAGGAACAATAAGGGTTCTTTGAGGGTAATGGTTTTCTATGTCTGGTCTCATGCTTCATGGCCTTTGATGATTTGACCAGATGGGATTTTAATTTGACAGCTTCATTCAGGCCTCCTGATGCTATTGGTTTCCATGATTTTACATGGAGTATTGTGGAAGTGTGTTTCGGTTGTGAATTTCATGTTGATCAATAGAAACAGTTCCCAATGGTTCCACAAGATCATTTTTATGGATGTGGATACGTTCAACACCATCATCAGTAGCAGTTTCTAGAATTTCTGTTTCAGCAGTAGGGGAAGAAGGTTTGTGGTCTCCTAAGGGGAGATGTACCATGTGGTGGACTACCCCAATATATTTATTATTCATAAGGACCATGGACAAAGATGAATGTGGAGGTGGTATTTATAATAGAGGTGTAGGTTCTAGGAATGGTCATTTTTACTAAGTAGATGTAGGATATCCACATGTTCCACAGATCACCAGATGTTTTATTAGATTTTTAGTACACTTGTTTGTGTGTTTTTTGATTCAAGAGCTTCACACATATTTTTTCACTTTCTATAGCCAATGTTCTAGGACTACAGGTATATAGGTTTCTCATTCACATAGTGTTGAGTATGGAGGTTATATGTTATAACATATTTTTTGATGGGTATTAAAGGTCAATATAGATGATGGAGTAATGTCGGTCCCCTGTGGATATTTTATTTCTATATATTCCGCCACGGAATGTAATCTGTAGAATCGAATTGTTTTATACGTTATGTTATTTTATCAACTGAACAATATGAAAATTGGGTTTTTATGTGTTGATGGCTAGTGGATGATTTTCATGGGGGGTGGAGTTTTCAGGTGGGTGGTCAGCGTATGGAGCCCCTTTATTGTTGTTTGAGTTGTCGGTGGGATCTATAGATGTTGGTATAGTTGCGGTTACCGGGTTCATTTGAAAGTTCCTTAACATTTTTCCGGAGGAGGTTGTAAAACAACCCCCTGGACGTGATGTTGAGTAATCAAAGGGAATTTCATCATGGTGCTTCTATGATATCTCAGGATCCTTATTAGAAGGATCCTTATGAGTTGTGGGAGTTGAATATTCAAATAGATTATCTGATATATAAGAGTTTTATTTGGACTATTGTGTCAACATGGGATGTTGTAGTATTGTTCTATAAGAAGGAATATAGTAGTATATGGTTGTGCCTAGACTACGAGGTGTTGAATCAGGTGACTGTAAGAAACCATTTCCCTCTTCCAAGGATATATGACAGTTTTTAACAAATGTGAGTTGTGTGTTTGTTTTGAATGATCGATATGAAAATTGGATATCACCAGTTGAGGATTAAGGAGGGTGATATCTTGAAGGCTACCTATATATATACTTTTTGGAACCTGAGTTTGTAGTCATGAAATTCAGTGTAATGAATGAACCATCCATGTTCAAGGGGATTATGAACTATATTCTCCAAGATTTCCTATGTTGGTTCGTCATCATATTCAATAATGATATCATAATCCACTCCAATTGAGATGGCGATCACACTAAAAATCACATAATAATATTTCATGTTCTTATACTCAATATGTATTATAGAATGTTTTCCATGTGTATGTTTGGGACATGAGGAATGAATTTCCCCATGAATGTGATGTCTCAACTTCATTTTTAAGTAGACCCATCGATGGTTGACATAGTTTTATCTTGGGAAACACACAAAATCGTTGTAGAGGATTATAGTTTTCTTGGTATCTTATTTTATTATCAGATGTTTTTATCTTTTTCTATTGATTTTAAGCCCTCTTGAATGATTTAACATGAAAAAACCATGATTTTGTGTGGTGTTATCCATGATATGTTGTTTTCTATTACCTGAATGGAAATTTTGTTAATTCTCAACTGCTATGGTTTCTGGAGAAAGGGGTGACATTAGATGTGTTATGTGATGCTTCTCGTTTGAGATTGGGATCCATGATATTGCCTCATTAGTGAGTAATATATTATTATTTGAGTAATTTATGCCTCCTTGTGGATAACTCTTCTACCCTAGGATCTAGAAGTTTAAGAGGTTGTGTTTGCGCTAGAGTTGTGGTGCCATTACCTCATTGGGGAGAACATTGTATTATAACAGATAATATGACTTTAAGGTATATGTTTTATCTACATGATTTGAACCTGTGGTAGTTTAGTTGGATTTATTTTCAATATGAAAATGA
The DNA here is from genome assembly GCA_963277665.1 of Viscum album. Taxonomy (NCBI): domain Eukaryota; kingdom Viridiplantae; phylum Streptophyta; class Magnoliopsida; order Santalales; family Viscaceae; genus Viscum; species Viscum album. The sequence continues at coordinate 1,094,970,789 of OY728147.1, forward strand.
TTTTGAGATATCTTAAACCACAAGAAAATGGATTTTTTTGGATGATGCATTGAGCAGGAAGTAATGTCAGGGTGTTGTCTTGGAATCTGATGAGGCTTGGAGAGAAATATAACATTGAGATTAAATGAAACAGTGGATGTCGGTAATCGTTGTTTGTTTCAAGTTATGGTGAAATATTCCCTGAAGTGGAATATGTAGGCTTCCCAATGGGGATATGAATAGGCAGAGGTGATATTGATCATGATAGCCATGGGGTTTCTTAGGAGGGATGGTTATAAGATGGTTGGAATTGAATGTTGTTTCAAGGTAGGATTTGTTTTCAAGTAGAAATGTGTGATGGAGTGCTTCATGAGTGTTGACCCTCCTTTAAAAATATTCAAAGAGTTCAATGGAAACACCAAAAAATATCTAGAAACGTCGCGAAAGAGCTCTGCGACTAAGATTCGTGACAAGGGCTATGCGGACGAGCTGCGCAATAAAGCTATGCGGCGGAGCCGCGCAGTAAAGTTGTGCGGCTGAGTTGCGTGATAAAGCTACACATCCAACCTTTATGTGAGAATATTTGAAATGCCTCTACGTGGAACACCTGTGCGGTGGAGCTACGTGGCATATCTGCGCGATCGAGGTTTCTTTGGCCAGGCCCATCTGTGCCTATATATAGGACTCTTGGGCTCCCCATTTCCAGACTGAATTTTTTTGAAAGACTCTATGAAGCTCCCATTGCATAGATCATTCACCAAGATCTCTGAAATTGTCTACGATAGTTCTCTAAAATCCGAGAGAATGAATAATTAAAGGGAATATGCATGTATTTGAAGTTCTTCAAATTCTTCTGTCACCATTCATACCTATGCGGTGTACCTGCGCCCCATACCTATGTAGTACAACTGTGAGGTACATTTTCACGCCATACCTGTGCGATTGAGTAGTGTGGGGTACCTTTGTGGCATACCTGCATGAGGTACCTAAGTAACTAACTCAAATAACCTTTGAATACTTTCATGGAGGGGTATCTCTTTCGTTGGTTCTCTTATTCAAGAGAGGATAAGATGAAACCTCCCCAAAAACCACCTGACATCTCAGACCTTTGGGTAAGGCACATCAGTGTGTCTTCAACTTGGGTTTGTATTTGCATAGTCAGAGTTTTTCCCACATTTGTTTCATAATGGGGTTCAGATTCATGGGTTGCTTGCGGGTTTGTATATCTACAGTCACATGGACTTTTCTCCCAGAAACAATGTTGGTATGTTCCTGGTTTGGAATATGGTGGGCTTCCGGCCTCTCCCTTTTCAAAGAGGTGACCCGAGACCTCAGTTCTCTGGTAGGGAAGGTAAACATAACACATTCCATTCCGCATAAGTATATGAGAAGCCTCCCTCCCCTACCAGAACCAATTTCAGGAAAGCCATACATGTATAAGCCCCTCGCCTTCACCCCTTCTTCCTTACATTTGACCATAGTCCAATGCAAATAGAATTGATGGAAGGCTCGTCGCCCCGCCCTCTTCCATTGTTGACATGCCCTCTTCCATCAGTGGTGGAAAAATTTGGATGTGTAAAGTGTAATTGTTGAATGTTTCACAACCTCTTGTTTCTCAAACTGATCATGACTCACATGGTCTTAGAGATATGTGATGATTACAACATGTTCACAAACACTCATTGGCAGGAACTACGATAACTATGATTCCTATCCAAACCCGGATACGTAGGAAGCCCTTTTAGGGCCCGAGATCACTAGATAATCTCCTTAGGAATTTGACCCAAATTCCTCCAATTTGGGCATCATATTTATGAAATAATCCCCAAATACTATCCTAAAATCATAAAGGCATCTCTATTTAGGAAGTAATCCCAAACTCATCTTTCTCATAGGACTATATTCTCCTATTAGATTCATTGAACTACGTGGGATTTGATTCCCATCCATATGGAGTATGTAGGAAGCCTTCTTGATGTTCAAACCCAATACATCAAATCAACCATGTTCTCTTTGGGCCACATTCCCAATAGGGTCTAATCATACCTGGAAACTCATTTCCTTTCAAAGTTCCATGGGCTTATTCAGCATAATTCCCCCACCAAATTTCAAACTAAGCACCTTCCACATAGGGGTCCATATCCCAAGACCTTATGAGGTATGATGTGTCCCATTTAGTGGCACTGAACTACAAGGGTTCTGATTCCATTCACAAGGATATGTAGGTAGCTAATTTTATGAGCACGATCCCAAGATCAAAAAACCTTTGTCTCCCTGGATGACAATAAACTCCAGAGTTCCCCAATGAGTGGCTTAAAAACTAGTATCATCATAAATAATGATTAATAGAATCTTTAATCATTATATTAGAGGATACCTTTGATGAAAAACCTCAAATACATATAGATAGTTCTAAAATTTTATACCTGATAAATAAATGATTATAAATTCAAAGGGATAATTATGATATACATGGTGAATTAATAAGGATTCATGAAAATATTTTAATTACAAATAGAGTCCCGGAGTAGACAATAATTCCCCCCAAAAGGGTGTGATGCGTCCATTCTCCCATCCTCTCGACCAATGCATGTTCGTATGTATCGTAAAGATAAAAACATAACGAATGCCTGCCTTTGGAAAGAAGGTCCTCATTGGATAATGAACTATTGGATGTTTCCATTTCCATGAATAAATCCAATGGAAACCACCTAGAAACAATGATTCTTAAATCAAGAATATCATGTTTCAATGACCTATGAATAAAAAATGATGAACCCAACGTGATTCTTTAACCAAGTTAATAATGTTACCCACATGTTAGTCCCCTATCAATTAATAAAGGAAGGCCGGACAAAGGAATTAATCATGCATGTATCTATCTAGCAAGATGTAACGTTAATATAATTATTTGTTTCTTCCTTGTTTTCCACGGAATTTCCTTCAATCCAAAGAATGTCTTTCTCAAAGAAAACATTTGTGAACTTCCCGACTACTGCACAAGTTGTAATTCCATCCACATGAAGGACATTATCACCAACCCAGTGTATTCAAAATTGGGTCTCCAATGTGCAAATAAAGGAATATCGAAAACATTGTACAATTCTGACTTTGGAGGCTTCTCGACTAGCCCTCCAGGTCAACAATAATCTTCGATCGTTTGGCTAACAACGACCAATGATCAAGAAGCAAACAGTGCCAACCTTATCCCCGAAATGCAACAATAAATCTTTTCCATACTATAGAAAGGTAGATCAAGAGGTCACTGAAGTCCTCACGTCAAGAATACATGAGTCCTTCTTGAAGAATCCCAGTAGCAATTGCCTCCTAAATCAAGCTGTAATAGATCGCCAACATGATGGGGATGTTGCCTATGGAAATTTGTCCCAGGTCTCTCTGACTCGGGAATGCAAGACAAATTGCCAGTGACAGTGTCCGGTTAACAGGAAGAAAGTTCTCACCTCTACCTCCCCTGGAAAAGTCCATCAATCAAACTTGATGGAAAACAATGAGAATTCACATACACCCGTTCATCCTAATTTTTCTCTCATCAATATCATCTAACAGAAATCCACAAATCCCACCCAACAATCCCAGTGGAGTATCGTGAATATGCACATACACCTATTTACATGTTATCATCCAATCATCGGGCTTGTCTGACTGCATTTAAAGAGACCCGCCAATCTAATATGGTAGAAACTGTTAAGCAAGAACATAAAGCTGTTTAAAATCACCAATTCTGTCAGCAGCCACGTCTTCAAGTATTGAAGGAATCCCATCAACCATACATGAAGAAGAATATAAAGCAGGTACATACACTTGCTAATGTTCATCAAGTCTGCTAACAGTCTTGTTTGGTAGCACCTGGAGAAGTCAGATGGAAAGCCTCGATGACAAATTTGGAGCAGACTCAACTCTCTGCCCCTATGCATAAGTACTGTCAATATTTATTGACAGGAAAAACAGGACATGAGCAGGCACAAACACATACTCCAGATACGGAATGGACATATATTCCTGTTCTGGTCACTGAAGTCACAAAATACATATTGTCAACGGTGAAAGGGAGAATCATATCCCTGCCCATATTCTGGAACCATGTCAAGATATTTTAAAAACTACTTCAGCAGTATCAGGGGAACATACACATAAATCTGACCCCACACATGGGATGACACAACAACATGCCATCTAAATTCAGATACACACCTCTTTTCCAGTCCAACATGTTCATGGGGCATACTCCCCCATATCATATGCATAATAAGATCGGGAACATACAACCATTCCAATTGGAGGTTACCGGTCTGTTATAGTAACAAATCCAAGACATGAACATATATCTTCCCATGATAAACGATTTTCCCAGCAAGTGACCGCAACTAAGTATAAGAGAACATCCAATAAGAAATCTCATGAAATACCATTGGAAAATCAAGAGTGAAGCTGTGATTTAGCTCCTCTTAATGTAGGAGTTCTTGAAGCCCTCAAAAATTTATCTGTTGCTGCTCAAGATCCTATCCTACCATTACCAAATTTTGTCATTGGTAGTTGTAATTCTGAAGCTTCTCATTACACACTTCATCATGAAAACTTGATTCATGAATATTCAGTCAATCGAGAGTGCCTATCTTTGGATGGGATCCACGAAAACCCTCTATGTGGCCAGAAGACCAAGGAGTAAGAAGATTTATCACTTGATGTAATATACAATGGTGATCCTTCCCATGATGGCCTTCGCTGCGAAAGTTCTCTTCGTTGTAGTATTTTGCATTGTCAAAACATTTCTATAATTAAAAATGTGGTATCATGAAAGCCCTCATATCTCGAGGCTCTTGAAAACAGAAGTCCAGTCATGTATAATGCATTGTTATTTACGAGTGAAATATTTTCTCAATCAAAAGGCATCTTAAGGGAACGATCATTCTACGAACCTCGGTTGGGTCATTTATCCTAAAATGCAGAGCATCCACTATAGTCAGACCAAGTGGAGAAACCTCTAGTGGAAGATGATGAAGATGTGTTGAACATGAGGAAACAATTAGCTAAAGGAGAAATACCAATCATGTTCTAGCCATTAGAAAATTCTCATATTGATATTCCATAATTGTTGATAGAAGATTGTATTCATGACATTCATTTCAACTTATGGAAAACTATTCATCATTTGAAAACTAAAGACTTACCATATGATGAATATCAAAATCATATAAAGGAAATATAAGGGATGAAGTTCCAAATTGACTTGGCATATCTTTTAGTTTCCCGACATCCAAGGGTTGAAAAAAAATAAAGAACCCTTCAGCGTGCATGTCTCAATGCTCTGAAGAGGCTACACCAATTAATTTCTGATTCCCCATGCAATGTTCACATCTGAGGATGGGGTTCATATGGAGAATTACATTTCACTGCACCCCAAAATCATCAAATTATACCAAAAGTAGTTTCATTCTATGTTATTTCCCACAATCGACCCCAATCAATAGGTTTTGTATGTAATGAAACGTATGCTCAAGAATATGCCTCAACCAGTTATCTTTAGAATTAGTCTCAAAGAAATGAAGCTATTGAGCTAATTTTACATCAAGACTTTGAGAATATTGAGGAGGAATGTCATTTAGAGGATGTCAGGCGTCAGAGGATGGAAATTTCTAAAATATCATAGTGACCTTCTGAAACAGGTGGTGTAAATGATGGTCCGATAATGCACCTAGAAAATGTATGAACCAAAATCCGCAAAATCAGAAGAGACGTTGCACAAATTTCAGCCATAGAAGTTCGAGAGTCACCCCATCTTGCGATGCTAGGGGCTCATCTAAATAAATATTTGAATTCATTAAACAATGTTCAATGATTTGAAGAAGAACAAGAACAACCCCAGCCTACAAGGTTGAGGGCTATTTCACATTTGCAATCCCCTCCTCCGCAGAAGTAATTTTTCTCCCAACTGGGGAAGATGTCTCAAGGAAAGAATATAACTAAATTATCCTATGATTCCATTAATATTACTATCCTCCAAACAGTTCTAGGTAATTCCTTATATTGTAGAACGAAGTCTCATAGAAGACACAAAGGGTGAAAATATAGCAAAAGAACGGACAAAATGCCATCAATGCATTATGGATCGATAAATGTCATCAATGTCGTTGCCACTAATCCTCCAGAACATGAAGCTCACTCAAAGGGATAATATGAATATGTTCCTATTCAAGAGGCTGTACACATGGAAACAAATGAAGTATGTGTGTGTACGAGAAGCCAGAGTGTTGCCTAGTGGCATGACATTCCTTCAGGTAATTCCCTTCCAAACTCTAGAAAGGCACATGCCAAGGAAAAGGGTAAACGTCAAGTTGCATCCCAACCTACCTCTAGAGAAGGCCAATCACTCTCATTAGAGGAATGTTTCGCAAAATAAGAAGACGAAATGAAAGAGTTAAGGAGGACAAATGTCTAACTACTTCAAGGTAGTCTTCCTCCCAGGCATGCTGGAGTTAATCAATTAAGGGAATTTGTTGAAGCTACTGGGATGGATCAAGAATATCCCCCTTTACAAGTATACCCTCACATGTCCAATCATATGGTTCATATGCGACAGAAATCACCAATACTACCATCTGTGGAAGTACAGGCTGTCACAGCTGTCCAAACTCTAGTTATTGAACATGATCAGGACCGAGATCAACCAAATGTTTCAAAAAAACTAATGACTACCATTGAGTCATTAAATGCTCAGTTGGAACCTATGGAAGGAAAACATGCACATGTTTAGCGGGAAAAGATAGCTTACCCTGAATTGGTGGATGCAATTTATCCCCCATCATGTTTTGAGAATACCACATTCCCAATTATTAATGGTTAGGGAGATCCAAAACAACACCTAACACATTTTATTTCTTATTGTGATCCTATGATGGGAACTCCTCAACCACAAGAATCAGTTAAGCTTAGGTGTTTTGTGCAGTCATAAAAAGGTCCTACTTTTGTCTGGTTTACAAGTTTGCAATCTCGGTCAATTATTGGGTGGGAAGATCTCTGTCAAAGCTTCCTTCTTCAATTTTTCTCATCATTATCAAAGACGATATTTTTTGATCTTACCAATTTTAAACAAACAGATAATGAAATAGTTTTTGATTTCATTGCTCGCTGGAAGGGATGAACATATTACATAAGTTTAGCACTCCCTCAAGAGGAGTTGCTGCCAATCTGTGTGGTAAATCTGCGTGATGAATTACGCACACCGTTGATCCCTGTGAAATACATAGGAGGGTTTCAATACCTTTCTTCTATCGCTCAATAGATACGAAGACTCTATTATAACGACTAAGGCTAAAACATGTGTAATTCCATCAGTTCTATGAAGTAGAAAAGGGATATTAGATACTGCTAAAGTTACACTTAAACAAGAACCTGTACCTGATTCCAATTAAAATCCTTCATCAAATCAAAAGGATCCACCTCCTAAGCGTCAAAAACAATGGCCTCCTCATCAAGATGAACAAATATATCAAAGGTGGAAATAGTTTGAGGGTTTAAGGAACAAATATTATTCTTTCTAGAATGAACATGTTCCAGGTTACTTCATCTTGGATCAGTAAAACAATATGGTTCAATTTCTGAGGCCCAAAAGGACGAACAATAAAGGAAATGAAGACCTCCCCAACTATTTCTTGTTTCATCAGATGTTGGGGAATCCCATTCAAGAGTGATTTGTCTTCAGGGACCTCCTAAAATAGATGGTGGACACTGTATAAGTAAAACTGAAAGATTCTTCAACTTAGGTAGCATGTGTTACTGCTACTAATCCCGAGGAAGTGGGTCAGTGGCATGAAGTCAAAAGAAAAAATGCACATAAATATTATGATTGGATGGTCAGGAAAACGATCAACCAAACTCATTCCATTTTACAAACACAATTGAATAAAACAATTATGTCTTCTCCTATTTGTGCCATAGAAAAACCACCTTCACTAGAAGAAAAATCCTCAAATAAGTAGCATAATTTGAAGAAATAAGAGCAGTCAGAAGAAGATAATATCGGGTCAATGTCTAAGTTGTACTTGACTCTAGAGTATTTTATGCCATCTACTTCAAAATCACGGGCACCACCCCAGAAAACAGCACACCCTGAATTGGTTAATCAGGCAGAATTTTCATCAGATCAAGAATTCATCTTTAGTTCTATTAGCATGATTCATTTAATGGATCCCTATGCAGGTGATGGTTTTTATCATGAGGAGCCTATGTTCTCTGTGTCTACCAGAGGAATTAGAGGAAGAGAAATAGGACTAGGATACATAGAAAGATGAGGATATTCCAGAAGCCACTATTTCAATTATACCCCTTATAGAATTTTATATGTTGCAGAAACTCCGGGAAAATCCCTTCAGCGGGCCCAGCAGGAAAAATAAATTCCTTCCATGCATGGTACATTCGGTCTTCACACGGTTATTTTGGAGGACTAGATAGAGGTTACACATTCTTTCTCTCATTAAATAGATAGACCTTGTCAGTATAATATGCTAAATCCAGGAGTGTTTCAAATCCCAACCTGATATAGGATGCATCAACTGACAAAGCATCAACTTCCATGGCCCCTGAAAACCCATATTTTCATGATGGGAAACATGGACCTTTGGACCAAAATTTTGATGTCTTGAAATATTTGGCCCATGTACCGGCCTAGTTATCATTTTAAGATGCCTTGAATATATCATAATATTTAGAGAGGCGCTTATTGGGGCTTTGTCAAGTCCTCAATTATTCGAAACTGAAATTGTTGTGGCTGGGGTCTACCATATAGAGAATGATCATGTAGAATTCCATGGAGTGATAACTTTTATAGATTAAGTTGAAGATGATGTTGTACATGGACATGTCAGACCATTGTATCTATCTGGAAAATTCAATTATGTAGACATCTAATGAGATTTCATTGATAATGGATCAGGAGTCAACCTCATCCCTATTTGTACACTTCATCGATTGGGCCTCACCGAATTTGATTTATCTCTTTGTACTTTGATGTTGCAAGGATATGATAATAATGAAAAAGTTCCTATGGGCGAGATTACACTTTGAAATTAGTTTGGAGACCTTGTGTCTAATTCAGATTTCATGGTTGTTCGTCATGACACATCCTTGAACATTTTTCTTGGAAGACCTTGGCTACATCGACATGCAGGTATACCTTCATCCTACCATCAATGTCTCAAATATTGTGTCAATGGTCAAATTCGGACATTTTATGGTGATAAGGCGCCATTCAAAACATGTGAATCTCAATACATTGAGGTAGAATTCTATCACGTAGAAGGAAAAGAAAAAACCATGGAAAAGGAGGTTAGAAAAACTAATGCTCCAAATGGATTGGAAAAGATTCTAGTAAACCCATTCATACATGTGAGTACAGACTATGTGTTTCCTATCAGTCAAATTAACCAGATGGACCTAATTCCAAACACTCTCATGGAAACATCCATAATGTCAATTACGGTAACCAAGCAAGAAAGCATGGGAACAATTGTTGATTTGCCCTGAAGTGAATGCTTAAATAGAGATGTCTTAATTTCATCCACTTAAATCTAGAGATTCTATACTTTATCAAACATGCCAGAAAAAGGTATAGAAATATATGAAAAAAAAACAATGAGGTCAATTCTCAATTCATCATCTCCTCTCTATCACCCCAGGAAGACCCGTCATCATCAATAGGGTCAGAAATGGTATCCTCTTATTCAAGATGATCAAATTTTAACTTCTCCCCTTACCAAGGAAATTCTGCTTCATCGTATACTATGCAAGTAGAAACTGAAGAAGTGAAACAAATTGATGAAGAATAGGATGATATCATGGATGCTCCTCCATCATTTGAAGAGGGTGTCTCTACCACTGTGGATGAACTAAAAAAATATAAATATGCGTACAAAAGAAGATCAAAACACCACATTAATTAATGAAGCCATGACTCTTGAAGAAAAAGAAATGTATACTTCATTTCTAAAGCAAAATCGATATATATTTTCTTGTCATTATATAGAAATTCTCGTTCTTGATCCCGATGTTTCCACTCATCATTTGGGTTTTCCAGAAAAACATCGAGGATTTAAGAAAACAGCTAGAAGAACACACCCAACTTCTTCCTCCAAAATTGATTCTTAATTTGATAAGATTATCAAGTCTAAGTTCATTAGAGAAGTTTAATATCCCAAATGGTCGGCTAATATTGTCCCTATGAAAAATAATAATGGAAAAATTAGAGTTTTCATTGACTTCAGAGATCTTAACAGGAATTGTACTAAAGAAGATTTTCCAGTCCCAATTACAGATCTTTTAATTGATTCAACAACTAGCTATGAAGCACTTTCCTTCATGGATGGATATTCTGGGTATAATCAAATCCGAATGGCTCATGAAGATAAAGAATCTACAGCCTTCAGAGCCCCTCAAGGCATGTTTTTCTATGGGGTGATGCCCTTTGGCCTGAAGTATGCATGTACAACATATCAACATTCCATGCACCATATCTTCAATCATTTTTAGGGAAATTTTTTTAATGTTATGTCGATGATTTGGTGGTTAAATCCAGACAATGTTTTTACCACTATTCCAATCTAGAAATCATATTCAACAAACTTTGACAACACAATTTGAAGACGACCCCCATGAAATGTGCTTTCGGGGTAACCTCAAGAAATTTTTGTGGAATTGTTCTACACCATCATGGTATTGAAGTTTATCCAGAGAATACTAAATCAATCTGTGGTTTGTCACCTCCTTGAAATTTGAATGAATTAAGAGGGATTAAAGGACACTAGTCCGATATTCGGCGTTTCATTGCCAATTTGGCAGGCAAGTGTTTAACCTTCACCAGGTTATTGAAGAAGGGAGTTACCTACCAATGGACTGATGATTGCCAATATTCATTTGATTCCCTTAAGAAATATCTCTTGATTCGAACAATATTAATGATTCCTGTTGAAGGAAGACCACTTATTCTCTATGTGACAGATTTAGAGCGATCACTTGGTGCCTTCATCGCCCAAGAAAATGATGTTGGGAGTAAAAACAACCTTTATTATCTAAGACACAATATGATTCATGTGGAAAATTGGTATTCAAATATTTAAAAGTGCTGCCTGGAATTAATTTGTGTAGTTCAGAAATTGAGGCATTATCTACAACACCATGAGGTCCAATTGGTATCTCTTAATAACCAACTCAAACTTATCCTCAGCTGTCTTATGATTACAGGATGTCTAGCATGGTGGGCGGTTATTTTGCAGTAGATTTATATCCAGTTTGTGCCTAAAAAGGTAATAAAGGGTCAATCGCTGACTGATTTCCTTACTGAGCATCCATCCACAGAAGATACAACATTTAATACTGAACATCCTGATGAAGAGGTCTTCTCTATTGAAGAGAATTCCCATACATGGGAAATGTATTTTTATGGTTCTTATAGAATTCCAAAAGGGAAGAGAATAGAAAATCCTAAACTCATAAATTTTGGATTAGGAATAGTCCATATTTCCCCAGAAAATGAAGTATTGCCTTATTCTTTTTATTATCGAAAGGTTGTCCCAACAATGAGGCAGAATATCAAGCTCTCATTGTAGGTTTGGAATTGGACCTTCTGGTGTGAATGGATAATTTAAAGATAAATGGTGATTAGGAATTGGTAATAAAACAAATCACCTGGGAATACCGTATCAGAAAAGAATATTTAAGACCTTTGTGTGATTAATTCAAAGAATTAATGGATGAATTTTCTTCAGAGCCAACATTGTCCTATGTCCCACGTCCACAAAATGCCTAAGCAGATGCACTGGCTAATGCTGATACATCCAGTGCAGATCCATATCATGATGAGATATTTATCAGCAGAGCCCATCACCACATAGTTTCACCTTTTGTTCAAACCATGAGGGAGGAAATCACTGAAATTTTCCCTATTTTTGAACCGTATGGTCATTCCACGGGATGGAGAACATCCATTACATAATATATTCAAAATGAGATACTTACAACAAATAGGGATGAGAATTAGAAGATCCGGTGACAAGCGGCTAATTTTACTCTTTATGATGGTCCAAATAACTGAAAGATCCGTTAAAATATGGGATTTGATGGGATTATTTTCAGATGTATTAATAGAGAAGAAACCATGACTTCCATGAAAGAAGTTTATTCAGGACCTTGTGGTGCCCACCAATCTGGGCACACACTCTCTGATCAAATTCGAAGGCATGGATATTTTTGGCCTTCAATGATACAAGATTGAACAGACGTCACAAAAAAATGTCATCCCTGTCAAGTGAATTCCATCTTTATTCATCAACCCCATGAGTTACTAGATACATATAAATAATATTGGCCATTTTCCACATGGGGAATGGGTGTAGTAGGTCTTCATCCTCCACCCACGACTAACCATCTCAAGTATATTCTTACTAGTAATGATTTCATCTCTAATTGTGCTGAGGAAATACCTCTCATGGATGTTGGATCTAAAAAACATTTGTTTTTTCAAAAATAATATCATCACCAGATTTGGCATCCCTCATTCTATTTTGATGGACAATGGTGCCAATTTTTGTTCTACTGATGTAAAAATATTATATCAGGAATATAATATCAAATCCAACCATTCATCTCTCTATCAGGCTATATCCAATGGAAATATAGAGGCATTCGATAAAACCCTATCAAATATACTCCATAATATGGTGGATAAAGATAACAAATCATGGACTGATAATCATTCGAGTGCTTTATGGGCTTATCGGACAAATATCCATTCTTCCACTCAAGAAAATCCGTATTCATTGGTCTATGGAACTGAGGTGGTTTTACAAATTGAAATAAAATTTCCTTCAATAAGAGTTGCAATCTGTGATCAATTATATATAGATGAAAGGTCCAAGAAATGGTTCAATGTGTTGGAACGATTATATGTGAACAGATTGCATACATTTCATCATCTAGAAGTCTATCAGAATATAATTGTGCAAGCTTTTATTAATAAAGTTCTCCTTCATTCATTACTTCAAGGAAAATTGGTATCGGTCCTTATAAATCCAATGATACCAGGAATGAATCCTACAAAACATGAGCGAAAGTGGGAAGTTCCTTATTCCATATATAAGGTTTATTCAAATGGAGCATATTCTTTAATCTCAATGGATGGATATCTCATCATAACTCCAACCAATTTAAGATTATTGAAGAAATAGTTTGTATAGTTTTGCATAATTAGTCCTCACTGCAAGACATTAATCTACACAAGACCATGTCCTTTCCACATGACATAAAACTACATAACCCCCATGTCCTAATTATTGGAAAACAAACTGCATAACATCCATAAGCATCCATGCAACATGAAGTTAAAGGGAATAACGCTTTCATCCTTGTCGCATGACGTTAAACTGGATGAAATCATTTGTACAACTAACGTTTTATCTATAAGATGTTATAAGTTTCCATAAGTAAATGTTATTGACATCGTCACTACTCCTTATTAGTACATGAGTCCCTCTATTTCCAACATTGGAGTTTGATCTGAATTGATACCATGATTCAAGAACTACGAATGGCTTGATTATCATTTTCCAATGAGATACGTAGAGACACCTGAATCTCCAATTTGGGGACTAGCCACAATCACAAAATTTTCTTATTTTATTTTCTCCTTCTATATATGAATTAGTTCTATACAAAATATTTCCTTAAGATATATTATTTGTTCCGTAGACCTTTTTATGTCTTAAGATTGACCATTCTCTAACAATGTGTTAGAAGCCCCCATTTTTCAGGTCAAATATGATAAAAATGGGGAATAATTGTTTAAACAACTACATATGGCTTAATTCTTATTTTTTCCAATGAGATATGTAGAGATGCATAAATCTCCAATTTTGGGCCCAGTCGCGAAAAAACTAACCCCCTGTATTTCTTGTTTGAGAATAAAATCTAAATAGGAAATGTTTTATGAATTATCCATGAATTGATTCTCAATAAAGTAAGACACATAATGACATTTTGGTGTTATCCCTTAATCTATTTACAATTTGACTTTTCTTTCATATTGGTTAGTTCTCATCTTTACCGTATGATTTAAACTGCATGGGAAATTAACACCCTTATTTCTCAAATGGATCGCCTTTATATTATAAATGAAACCCTTACTAATCCTTCTTTTATCACACCGAGCATAGCTCACGTGGGCCTTGGAATTGAGTAAATGGATTCTTTACATAAATAGGGTGTTTTCAACTTTTTATGGGGTTATTAATGTCCTTTATTTATGATGTGAAACTACATAGTATAATGTCCTTACTGCATGACTTCAAAACTACAATGTACCATATTCATTCAAAGGAAACAAAGAATGTCTCCATTTTACATATGAATAGAATCTATGTAAAGGACATGAAATTCATGCTCAATATTGATTTAAATATTTTTCATAAACATTAAACATAATCTCTCCTTCCATATTTCACACTCATAATCTGGAATATTTTCTGATTTTTATAATCTTCCTTACAGTTTCTGGCGACATGGTTTCTAATATATGAGAGCACTTTTGTGTGACTATGCAGTATGTGCCCTTTGGCGGCCTTGCATATGTTTCCTACATAACAGGACTGTAAGTCAAAAGATGCCACTATTTCACTATGTACCATATGCCCAAGTTGGCCCTGCATAATGTAGCCCCCATAATGGGTTTGTCAAATAATGGTTACTTCGTTCTTGGTTATAGTATCTTTGTACCCTGTAATCTTTGATGAAAATATTCAAGAATCTGTATTTTAAAATAGACATTCAAGTATACATGTCCCGTTATCATTCTCAAAATCTGAATGTCTTCAAGACCATGGTTAACAAATTTCCCTCATCATGTGCTCAGTACACTATGAAATAATCTTGAAATCACATGAAAACATGTTATATATTGTTTCCATTATTAGTCCTAGTTGTATGACCTAAAACTACAGAAACCATATCTTTTAAATTTGGTTCAGATCACTGTAAAAGTCTTATTCCTCTGATTCTTTAGATATCCTGATTAGAGATACCCCATCCATATTCAGGTACCTTTCTCCCTAAACCGAACTCTATGATTTGGAAAATATGAATCTCCGTAAACCTTCAGTGAAATTTAACAATAGAATGTCAAACATCTGAGAGATCGTTTTCCAGACTATGCAGCACGTGCCCTTAGGTAGCCTTGCATAAGTTGCCTATATTACAGGCCTATCAGTCAAAATATTCCACTATTTGGCTAGGAAGCATATTCCCTAACTGGCCCTGTATAATGTAGCCCCCATAATAGGTTTGTCATGTATTGGTAACTTCGTTCTTGTAAAGTAACACACTATTGGGATGTGGGATTTAAAATTTGGTAACCATAAAAAAATTCGTGGCCCAAAAAAATCCCCCTATGACATATTTAAGGAATGTTTAAGCAATTATTATCCATGATGATTTGTTTGGGATATAATTCAAAAAATTTGGTCAATGCTATTAGACCCAAAATAATAGCACTTTATAGTTCAATATGCATGACTTTATACTGCCAGTAACAAAAGAATTGATACTCATCAGACTAAGAACCGGTAAAGGGAGATATGAACAAAAGTTGAGTCCCAACTCACTAAATATAATTTTTTTATTTGATTTATGTAATATATGAGAGATTAAAAGTCAAATGATACAAATTTTTTGGGGTTATCCATGTAACCCTAGAAACAATCAAATTTTGATCCTTCAATCACTTAGATTAATAAGAAAATTTAAATCACCTCAATCTTATTATTATAATGATTATTGTTTAACATAAAGGAATCATTATCATCATTTACCTTTCATATTTTAATCAAGAATGAATAACAGGAATGAAGTCATGTATATGATTGGAAACAAAATTTCATTCATTCATGTGAAAATGGAGGGCCATCCACAAATCAGAGCCTCTCTATCGTGTTCTTAAAATAAACATTCCACGTGACTTTTCATTTTTTGAACCGCTTCATAAGCTCCATCAGATGCCAGTTGAAGTTGAGATAATTGAGCAACTCCAGCCTCCTTTACCTGGGGAAGTGCTTTTTTAGCCATTGAAATGGCAGTTATCCCCTCCAATTGGATTTCTCATAATGTCTGATTCAGTTTATCATGAATGTTATGAAAAACATCCAATTGATGTTGAAGAGGTAATAAACCCTTTGAAGCTTCTTTGATTTGTTGGCTAATCATGAGTGATTTATTGTTATAATTTTCCTCTCCCTCATCCACTGAAGCATGAAAGAACATAATATTGATGAGTTGGTTAGCCTCTTCAAAATCATGTTGCCATTTATGCTCCTACTCCCGTCAGCGGATAGTCGCTTTCCTGGAATCATTGACCGGACGGTAATTGAATCCACCAAATCCCACCACAAAAAATAATTCTGGGAGTTTCCAAAAATGGGATGATAATTCAACTAAAGGCTATTCAGAAATTATGTTCACGATCTGCAGCCATGTCTTCTTATGTGCCATGCCAAGAGCATATTGCATCTCCAAATCTTAATATGAGTCACTAAAATGAGGTAAAATGTACTCTGGAAATAGGTTGATTAAGGAAATGTTTCTTTCTGCTTCTCTTAGGATGGTAGAAGCTTCACCCTTTGATCTAGGAGCCGATAAACCTAAATAATAAATCTATGTCATTATTAGTTTCAAGTGGAGGAAACAAATATGACTCAGATGGCTAACTATATTTACCCAACAATAATTCAGCTAATTTATTGGATTCATCCCCTGTATTTTCAGCTCTTGTGTTTTGATCATGTGTTTCTTGCGGAGGGGGTTGAATTTTTTTAGATATGACATTTAAAGGGTCCAAAACATCTACTGATGAAGCATCCTCTACAAGTGGTTATTCAGCCCCAAGAGAAGGATAAAGTGGAACACCCTATTCTGAATTAGCCGTTGAGACATTTTCTATAGATAAAGTTTCATTAGGTGATTTTTTATGTAATGAATCAATTTAAAGAAAAAATTATGTTTGGAAAATGCAGGAATAAGAACTTACTTCCTTGAAATTCCTCATGGAAATCTCAATACTCCTTGATGGAACCTGGAATATCAATATTCGGATTAAGGGTGTCCATCATTTCAGTATATATCGCTAGAAATTTTACGACATTATAACAACCCTAGATTTTACGAGAATTATTCTTTTTAATTTCTATGATGTCTTATGTTGTACACTACACCAAAATTAGCTAGTGCTATACACAACACTGTATTATCTTGCAGTATACGCAACACTATTCTTGGCTTGTGTTACACACAATTTCAGGTTCGTTTTTTAGAAATTATTTTATAAAACATTAAGTATATATTTTTTTAATGCATAAATGAAATAAGTATTGAATTATGTTATACGAAACACCAAAGGGAGCTTTAACTACACTTATCTCTGACTTGGCTTGCATTACACGCAATCGTGACCATTCTCAATAGCGTTTGTAGTACGCAATTCCAGATTTCACTAAATAACGATATATTGTTATAATATTCTTATGGACTATCCATTATGAATATTATAAACTAAATTTTGAATTTTATGACATTATTATTCATCTTATACATTTTATAGAACATGTTATGAGAATAAAATAAATTTTTTAGGTAAAATAAGTATTTTTCAAAAAATTCAGTTTTGCGGCCTTTTGATGGAGAACCGACTTTAAATATAGTTTTTGAGATATATATAAGTTTAGTTTGACAAAATAGAATTCTTATTTTGAATCAGGATACAAAAAATTTACTCTGGGTATATTTTTCATATTATTCTTACAAACTTTTATATTTTTATTAATAGTAAAAACACGCAATATTTTTATTAAAAACGACTTTTTTCATCGCAATAATTTATATGGTTAAATTATAATATTGAATGGTTTTAAAGTATAAATAGAATAAATTTTTCCCATTTAATATAATGTATGTCATTACCATTAATTTTACATTAAATTCATAGGTAAAAACATTTCAATCATTCGCAATGTTTTAACTTTTAAAACCCGTTTTCTTAACAACAGGATTAATTTTATAATAAATAGTGCAACTTACGTGTTTTGAATTTTGAAAAATGGATTCCATATTAGAATTATGTGGGTTCAAATTATGTTAATAGGTTACTTTTATTTTTTTAATATTATGAATAGTAATTACGGTAATTTTTATTTACTGTAGCTAAAGGTAAATCGAGTAATTAAGGGAAAGTTTGAGATTATAAAATTACACTAACACCTAACAAAATTTTATTGGATGACTAAAAGGTATACCATATCACCTAAGAGTCAGAATAGATTAATTGTATTTAATTTTTACCATGAAAATAATTTAATTATTATTAAAACCAAAGAAAGTGACAACATGTCACTCTCTTAAATCTTATAAATGTAATAATTTTAATTTAGTGATAAACTTCATGAAACTAACAACATGAATCATATCTAGAATTATAATAAAATTATTCACATCCTATGAATTTATTTAAAATTTTTAGGGATTAAATAAATATTATTAATGGTGACACATTAGTTTTGTTGAAATTGTTCTATTGATTGAAATATCAAATAAATGGTTTTAAAAATATTAAAATAAATAATATAATAACTATTTAATGTGCTCCACTAATTTTCTAGAGAAATGTTTCATGTTATGAATCTATTAACGCTTTTAGTTTGAATACACCTCGTATGTAGATTTTATTTAAATTCAAATAAATTAATAATGTCAAAATTGACAATATTGTTATTTTATAAAAATAACATATTATAAAATTGTGTAAAAATAACAAAAATATTAAAAATTATAATTTAAAATTAATATGGTCTAAAATTTCATAAATTATCTAATTATGGATAATTCACAACACATAATTTATTATTTATATCAATTTAAAATTTAGAATATTATTACCACAAATAAATTTAATAGATTAAATAAGGATAAATCAATTTTATAAGTATTAAAATAAATTCACAACATGTATAAATTTTATTTCATGATGATATTACAACCCTATCTCATCTAATATTATAATTGAGTCATTTTTTGAGGTTTTTATGTGGCGTTTGAATTTATTATAAATAAATATTTCTTATAATTCCAAAGGTGCCCCTCCCCTCCCTTATAAAAGGGAACCTCATCCCTCTCCTCCTCACACAACATTGAGCCTTAAATCTCATCCAAAACCTGCCAATTTCACTTCTAAACATCCCTAAAGACATACTAGAGGTCCTGGTATTCTTCAATGACTAACTTTAGTGCCCTAAGAGGAGGTTAAGAAGAGGCGTGTCAAAGTAGAGGTAATATCCTTTACCAAATCGTTCCAATTTATTTCTTCTTCTACATCTTATTATTTATTTGTATCATCATAAATTAATAACATAAATACCCCTCATATACTGATATGTTATTATAAATATAAAACAACCCTATTTTACCTTCTATCCATCCTACGGAAAATGAAATCACCGCGCGTGCGTAGGAAGGGAATACCATTTCCATGCCGTGGTTTAATCTGTTTTCCACCACCACATTTCATGGATGAGTATAATAGTGTAATGAATAACTATATATGAATATCATAAAATGATACTAATTTTGAGATATTTCATCATCCACTCCAATACCACTCAATAATTATGGGAACGATATCATCGCTCGTGCGTATGTACGGATTACTGTCTCCATGACGCGATGAGATTCATTCTCCATGTTATCAATTCATGGATGATTATAAAGTATATATAATGAATAATAATGAAATATATGACATAATAATGATAATGGATTTATGTATACATATATATATATATATATATGTATTTCATCTACTTAATTTCATTCAATTCAATAAGGAAATGAAAACAGCGTTCATGCGTACATACGACCTACCGTCTCCATGAACAATATATTTCATTCCATTTATTGATCTATAATATATATATATATATGTATATTATGAACATATGATATATATAAATCATTTTTTACATTCTAGAATTATTTAAATCAGGATATAAGTAAATCTATCAAGAACAACAAGTCAAAACACGTACAACAAATGAAATGATTTTACCCAAAATGCTTCTTTAACATGGAATTTACAAAAGAACGGGTAATATAAGGTCATAATTGAATCATATTTGAAAACATAACAATGAATATGAATCTTTATTAAGTCAACGAAATTATTTAAATCATTATACAAGTGGTTCAGATACATACAAAGCATATCAGACATAATGTAAGGGATAATTTTGCAATCTCATTTTATCTGATATTTCTTATACGTATGTATTTAATGGGGTTATATTTGTCATCCATGTCCATAAAAATGTGTTTTATAAGGATTTTAATACTATTCCATGCATTTTTAATTTCATTTTTACCCCTTTTTACTTTTAAATTGTGTTATAGAAGGAATCTTTCATTTTTTTTCCATACGAGGAACTTTTTCACTTTTCAGGAAAAAGTACGAGGACAATGATATTTTTAACTTATACGGCGTGAATGGATTTTTACTATTTAATAATGCCTTATTTACATAAAGATTCATCTATAATATTTCATTAATATTTTCAACAAAATCCTTTTCTTTTAAAATTTCATGGCATTTTGTGAAAAGAAACTGATTTTGAAGAAGAAAGGATATTTTTATCAAGAATTCAATTCTTGTGTTTTGTCAAAACTATTTTCCATATAATATGACATTATTTCATATTTGTATGTTTCATGTATAATGTCTCTATTATTTACATGGTTTCAATTCTCTTATTATGAAATGATATCCATTTTTTTACATGGATTATGTTATGATGAGATGATGTTTAGGAAACCCATTTTATTCATTGGGTTATGATGAATGATTTATGTTTATGTTGTGGCACATGTAAGAATGATTTCATTATGAGATTGGTGGGACCCATATCTACCTCCAATGCATTGGGTAACGATTTATATCTCATGAGATAGACATGGCTAGGACTGTAAGTCAGTCTGCTTCAGTGTTACAGGACTGGAATGAGGAGTGAACTCGATTCAGAAAGGGACTTTGTCCATTAAGATGGTATTGGAAGAAATGACTTGGCTACTATGGAAATAATATCATGTTCTTAATGTTTTTCCACAATTATATGTTTTATTCCCATGCTATTTTATCATGATTTATGTTCCATTATGATCTATGCCTTACGTACTGCCCTGTTTTATGTCATTTCTCAATATATTAATGTTTAAACATTATGTTAATGTCATTAAGTTAAAATATATATGGTTTGTTAAATTTTCTCTATGATTACACTTACTGGGCATTTGAGAACCCCCCTTTATATGTTTTCTTTTCCCCATGATTAAAGAAAGTTTTTAGGTAAGAAAAAAAAGGGGAAGATCTTTATGGGAGATGTTGAAGATCTTTCACCATGATTAGTAGATTATGTTCTGAGTTTCCAAAGAAACTAAACTATTATTATCCTTGAGTTATGGTTTTTTATGAATTAAGTATTCCTCAAAAGTAATTAAATTTCAATATATGTCAAGTGTGGGTCTCTACAGTTGGTATCAGATGGAGGTTTGGTTAACCTTTCGAATCTAGGATGCGAAAACATTAGTGAGATACCTAGAGATACTTCTAAGGTATGTCTAGGGATGTCCCTAAGGTTAAGTAAATATATAGGTAATGAGCCTAGAATTAGGGTCACAATCTTAGAATTAAACATAATATGTTATATATTGATGATTCTCCCCCTTTATTATGTTTTTTCCCTATCATGATTTTTTGCCTCACACTAAATTTTTGGGGTTTTAGACGATGGATGGACCCTGAAGGAACTGTGTTGATCAATGTAATGAACAATTTAAATGATTTTCTTCCTGTACAAACCAATGTTGTGGGAGATGGAGTGAAAATTCTTATTTCTATACTTACAAAATCTATGAATCATTTTGGACTTCCAAATGAGCATAGAATGTAACAATATTCTATTTAGTCCTTCATGAGGAAACATCCACCTTCATTTAGTGGGTCTTCAGATCCACTTGTTGCTGAACAATGGATTAGTACCATTGAAAAGATATTTTTGATAATTCTCTTTTCAGAGCATTAAAAATTCATTCTGGTTGTTTACCGTTTATAAGGTGAAGCAGACCATTGGTGGACTCTAATTAAGAATACAAGGCCCCAAGATGAAATTGAATCAATGGTATGGGAGAAGTATGAGAACTTGTTTTTCAATAAGTATTTCCATCTTATTCTTTGAGAAAAGATGGAAAAGGAGTTCCATGAGCTTAAGAAAAATGATGATGAATCGGTTGGTATATACGAATCGAATTTTACATGGCATGCAAAGTAGGCATCTTGATTTATCATCCAACCTGAATGTAAAGTTGATCGATTCTTCAGTGGCTTAAAACCATGTCTTCAAAGGGAATTAGCGATAAGAGACTTCAGTAACTATGAAGAAATTATGCTATGTGATATCAAGATATAATTAAGAATATGGCGTTACATATCCATCTCGTTGTTTTGACGAAAAACAAAAGATTGAGTTCAAGGAAAAATCTCAGAACAATGGTGAAAAGAAGATGAATGTTTCTTTATTCTCAAAGTGTGGAAAGAAGCATGGTGGAGATTGTCTAAAAGGTACTATAAAATGTTTTAAGTGTGGAAAAAAGGACATCAAGCAGTTGATTGTCGAAGTAATGGAAAAATGGTAGCTAATTATTTGAATAGAGAAAATATTACAGAGAACGCTCCACCAACACTTCAATGCTAAAATTATAAGGAAATGAGGCATTATGCTAACCAAGGCCCTAATCAAAGGCTTAATGATGATAGAAATCAACAACCACTTAAGTTAAAGGACAAAGGTAAGTCACATGAGATCACTATTGGCGATGTTGAGTATGACAAAGATGTAGTGGAATGATTATAATATCATTTATAGTATTGTGGAATATTGGAATATCTATGTATTGGTTTATTATGATTTTCAATAATTATATGGTACTAGAAACCATGAAAAGTGATTCAAATATTTTGGAAAGCATATGATATACTCATAATGTATGGATAAGGAGAAAATAATATGTCTGATAGTATTCTTGATCTCATGATTAATATAAGGACTAAGTGATATCATGGTTTGAGTATATAGAATTTTTGGGATTTTGGTATGTGGAAAGTGTTAACATTTAACTGCATTCACATTTTGACTATGGTTAAATGGGTATTCATTTTTCAAGAGAATACATGATTAAGGCATTCGAATGTTTGGAATGTGACCAACAAGACATATCTTATGATATCTGGGGATAAATGATGATATTTACATTCTTGGTAGATTACCTCTCTATTAATATTTTTTCTTATTCTATGAGTTTGGGTAAGCCTAAAGATTGGAATAGATTAAGTTAGAAATTAGATTGTATTGTTTAAGAATATAACTTTTTTATGTTATTTTTGGAATGTTATAATAGTATAGTTTTAGAAAAAGGAAAACCTGTAGGACGAGTGACAACCTTTCGCTTCGGACAAGGATGCGAAAATCAAACCCACAACCGAAATGCAACAGGACTTTATCGCATACCACTAGCCTACAAGATGTCCCTGGTAATTAAAAATTAGTTTCAATTTATTATGTGGTATGATATATGAATTATATGTCCATTTTAGGAACCATATACGATTAATATCACCATAGATGGACTTATGTATATTTAATATCTTTTTGAAACCTTTTATTTGAGAAAGATAGAATTACCCACCGTTCAATCACATGATATAATAACACTTCACAAATGACAAATTCAACTTTATTTCTTTAAGAGATTAAGTGGAAATTGTTCAAGGCACGAACAATTGTGAGATTGTACCAAAATCAAGTAAGTATTTATTATAGTTCAACAAATCTTCAACTTTAGGGAAATGATCTTGAAAACATAAAAATGTTGTCCTAGTGTCCATGTATCCGATTAATCAGATTGTACCTTAAATTATCACAAATTTATGGCTTTGTGTTTGTTGGATTTTTCATAGCCATTTCCTCTACCACTCTCCATCAGAACATGATGGTTAGATTTCTCTTCCATATCAAGACTTTCACCTATGATCTCCTATGTGGAAACCCATGGATTTTTTAATTTGGGTAACCATTACGTTTCATACTTTAGTTCTTAAGGAAAGGTTTTGGTATTCCTTTTTATGATGTTGGTTTCTATGAAATAATCTTTCATGTAGTAAACCATTTATAACCCCGACAAATTTTGTGGGAGAAATTCATTTTAAGTGGGGTAGAATGTAACCACCCAAGATTTTATGAGAATTATTCTTTTTAATTTCATTGATGTCTTGTGTTGTAAGCTCCACCAAAATTATCTTGTTCTATACACAACACTGTATTATCTTGCAGTATACACAACAATATTCTTGGCTCGTGTTACACACAATTTCAAGTTCGATTTGTATAAATTATTGTACGCAACATTAAGTATAGATTTTTTTAATGTATAAATGGAATAAGTTGTGAATTATGTTATATGAAACACCAAAGGGAGCTTTCACTACACACATCCCTGACTTGGCTTGCATTACACACAATCACGACCATTCTCGATAGCGTGTGTAGTACGCAAAACCAGATTTCACTAAACAACGATATATTGTTATAATATTATAATAGACCAGCCGTTATGAATTTTATTAACTAAATTTTTAATTTTATAACATTATTATTCATCTTACACATTTTATAGAACATGATTTGAGAACAAAATAAATTTTTTAGGTAAAATATATTTTTCAAAAAATGTAATTTTGCGGCTTTTTGATGGCACAACCAATTTAAATATAGTTATTAAAATTTTTATAAGTTCAATTTGACAAAATAAAATTTATATTTGGAATCAGGATACAAAAATTTAATCTGCATAAATTTTTCATATTATTCTGACAACATTCATATTTTCACGAATAGTAAAAACACGATATATTTTAATTAAATACAACTTTATTCATTGCAATAATTTATATGGTTAAATTATAATATTGAACTTTTTGAAATTATAAATAGAATATATTTTTACCATTTAATATAATTTATGTCATTACCATTAAATTTACATTGAATTCATTGGTAAAAACATTTCAACCTTTGGCAATGTTTTAATTTTTAAAACATGTTGTCTTAACAACGATATTAATTTTAAATTAATTAATGAAACTTTTGTGTTTTGAATTTTGACAAATGGATTCCATATTTTAATTCAGTGGGTCCAAATTATGTTAATAGGTTACTTTTATTTACTGGATATTATGAATAGTAACTACGGTAATATTTATTTACTGTAGTTAAAGGCAAATCGGGTAATTAAGGGTAAACGTAAGATTATAAACATACCCTAACACCTTCCAAAATTCTGTTGGATAACTAAAAGTCGACCCATATCACCTTAGGGTCGGAATAGTGTAATTTTATGGACTTTGTACCATGAAAATAATTTAATTATTATTAAAACCTTAGAAAGTGACAACATTTCACTCTCTTAAATTTTATAAGTACAATAATTTTAATTTAGTGATAAACCTAATTAAACATAAAAAATGAGTAGTATCCAGAAACATAATAAATTTATCTACATTATTTGAATTTATTTAGAATTTTTAGGGATTAAATAATTATCATTAAAGGTGACACAATAGTGATGTTGGAATTATTTTATTGATTGAAATATCAAATAAATGGTTTTAAATATATTAAAATAAATATTATATGAAGTATTTAATGAGCTCCACTACTTTTCTACATAAATATGACATGTTATAAATCTATTAAAGCTTTTAGTTCGAATATATCTCTTATGTAGATTTTATTTAAATTCAAATAAATGAATAGTGTCAAAATTGACACTATTGTTATTTTATAAAAATAACATATTATAAAATTGTTTAAAAATCACAAAAATATTTAAAAACTGTAAATTTAAATTATTATGGTCTAAAATATCATAGAGTATCTAATTATTGATAATTCACATCACATATGTAATTATTTATATCAATTTAAAATTTAGAATATTATTCCCACAAATAAAATTAAATGGTTTAAATAAGGATAAATCAAATTGATAGGGTTTTAAATAAATTCAAACCATGTATAAATTTTATTGTTTGATGATATTAAAACCCTATATCATCTCAGAATCTAACTGAGTCATTTTTGGAGGTTTTTAAGTGGGTTTGGAAGTTATTATAAATTTATATTTCTTATAATTCTAAAGGTGCCCCTCTCCTCCCTTATAAAGGGGTACCTCCTCCCACTCTTCCTCACACCACATTGAGCATTCAATGTCAACCAAAACCTTCCAATTTCACTTCTACAATTCCCTAGAAACATAATAGAGGTCTTGGTCTTCTTCTAAGTCCATCTTTAGTGCTCTAAGAGGAGGTTATGAAGAGGAGCGTCAAAGAAGAGATATTATCCTTTACCGATTCTTTCCAATTTATATCTTCTTATACATATTATTCTTTATTTTTTTAACCATAAATTAATAACATAAGTGTCACTCATATAATATTATGTTATTATAAATATGAAACAACCCTCTTTCACCTTCTAACCATCCTACGGAAAATGAAATCACCGCGCGTGCGTACGTACGAAATACTGTCTCCACACCGTGGTGTAATCTATTTTCCACAACCACCATTCATGGATGGGTGTAATGGTGTAAATAATAACTATATATGATTATCATAACATGATAATAATTCTGAGACATTCCATCATCCACTCCCATACCATTCATTAATTATGGGAATTATATAATTGCTCGTGCGTACGTACAGATTACCGTCTCCACGACGCGATGAGAATCATTCTCCATTTTACCAATTCATGAATGATTATAAAGTATATATAATGAATAAAAATGTAATATATGACATTATAATTCTAATGTATTTATTTAAATATATATATGTTTTTCATCTACTTAATTCCATTCAATTCAATAAGGAAACAGAAACAGCGTTCATGCGTACGTACAGCCTACCGTCTTCATGAACGCTGTATTTCATTCCATTTATCGATCTATCATAAATATATATATATATATATATATGTATATTATGAATATATATTATATATAAATCATGTTTTATGTTCTGTAATTATGTAAATCAGGATATAAGTAATAATATCAAGACTAACAAGTCGAAACACGTACGATAAATGAAACGATTTTACCCAAAACGTTACTTTAACATGGAATTTACAAAACAATGGGTAATATAAAGTCATAAGTGAACAATATATGATATCTTAACAATGAATATGATTCATTATTAAGTAAATGAAATTATTTAAATCATTATACTATAGGTTCGGATACATACAAAGCATATCAGACATAAGGTAAGGGATAATTTTGAAATCTTATTTTTATCCGAGATTTCTTATAAGTAAGTATTTACTAGGGTTATATTTTTCATCCATGTCCATAAAAATGTTTTTTTATAAGGTGTATACTATTATTTAATGTATTTTTAAATTCATTTTTACCCATCTTTGACTTTTACATTGTGTTGTGAAGGAAATCTTTCTTTTGTTTCCCATACAAAGAACTTTTTGACTTTTCTGGCAAAAGTACGAGGAGAATGTTATTTTTAACTTATAAAGTGTGAACAGATTTTTACGGTTTTATAATGCCTTATTTTCATAATAATTACTCTCCAATATTTCATTATTATTTTCAACCAAATCCTTTTCTTTTAAAATTATGTGGCATTTTGTGAAAAAAAATGATTTTGATAAAGAAAGGATATTTTCCTCATGAATTCATTTCAAGTGTTTTGTCAAAACTATTTTCCATATAAGATGACAGTATTCCATATTTTTATGTTTCAAGTATAATTTCTCTATTATTTACATGGTTTTACTTCTCTTATGATGAAATTATATCCATTTGTTTTATATGGAGTATGTTATGATGGGATGATGTTTATGAAACCCATTTTATTCTCTTCGTTATGATGAATGATTTATGTTTATGTTGTGGCACACGTAAAAATGATTTCATTATGAGATGGGTGGGACCTATATATCCCTCCACTGCATTGGGTAAATATTTATATCTCATGAAATAGACATGGCTGGAACAGTAAGTTAATCTGGTTCAATGTTACAGGACTGGAATGAGGGGTGAGATCGATTCAGAAAGGGACTTTGTCCACTAACATGGTCTTGGAAGCAATGCCTTGGCTACTATAGAAAACATATCATGTGATTAATGTTTTTCCATAATTACATGTTTTATTCCCATTTTATTTGGTCATGATTGATGTTCCAGCATGATCTATGACTTACGTACTACCATGTTTTATTCCATTTCTCAAGATTTTGATGTTTAAACATTATGTTCATGTTTTTATGTTCAAATGTATATGGATTGTTTTATTTTCTCCATGTTTACCCTTAATGAGAACTTGATCTCACCCATTTATATGTTTTCATTTTCCCCAGATATAAAAAGAAGATTTTAGGTAGGAAAACAAAAGTGGAAGATCTTTATGGGTGATGTTGAAGATCTTTAACCATGATTAGAAGATTATGTTCTATGTTTCCAAAGTCACTAAACTATTACGATCCTTGAGTGTTGGTTTTTTTATGTATTAAGTATTCCGAAAAAGTAATGTCATTTCAATGTACATCACGTGAGGGTCTCTAAAAGCATCCTCACCATTTATGTTATCCAACAAATGTTGGTTGATGCCCAAATTGGCTCCACTGACATTTTGTTCTGCGGAATCTTCAATTGGTATTCCAGCATCAGATCATTCTGGGTTTGTGTTAATTTCAGCATTGGTTTCAGATCGCCATGGATCTTCATTCCTTTCTTATGAAGAAATAGGAATATCAGTATTTATTATTTTCAGGATCCTTTGACAAAAGTAACCAGGTTATGTATTTAATCTTACCATGGTCATCCTCTCTCTCAACATAGCCAAGAGCAGGTATAGATGAATATTTTGACGGTATAGATACGTCAGCAAGAACCTGGGTTTCCCATGGTACTTCTTTTTCTGGTTGTGGAGCATCATCTCTTAATTACTTGAGAGAGGAAATAGACATAGATCCTATAAGAGGATAAAACATGGTTACAAGAACGTCTTGAGAAAATTTTATGCTCTGAAGATTGTATAAATACTTACTCTTTCGGTGAATGCTTCGAAGAAATATCATTGCTCTTTTTTGTTTATGTTCGAATGGTTGAGGAGAGATTGAAACACTTCTCTTAGTAGGAGAAACATGAGGTAATGGTTGAGAATTATCTATCACCATTACCCCAGTCATGATTCTTTCTCATAGAGAATGTTCTGGCGACTTGGGAGGATTATTCTTTGCACCAATGGGAGAACTTAAAGGACTATACTGAGGTGATTCAAGAATCTTCCCACATCATCCTTATCTATATTCAAGCTGTAGAGATACATTTTCATAAAGATTATAGATGTCAAATGATAAAGAAGAGTTGAGATGAAAGAAAAAGGGAAATACATTCTCTATATTAACATAAATATTCCACTTGTCCTCAGAGTCGATAATTACCCATTCGCATACTCCTACGTCTATCATATGAGATACTTGTTTAGAAGTTGGGATTTGTTCATCATTTTCATATATAAAAGCCTCTAACTCTACAATATACTATTCTACTTCAAACAATTTATTTTCCGAATTGAAATCATAAGGAGCCTTGATATCACCAATATCTGGAATTCGAATTCCATTTTGAAAAAATTCTGAAGCATCCCTGAGATAACGGGTTATACTCTCCCAGTAATGAATGGCTAAAATTCGCACGTAATTCGATTTTGGCCTGGTTGACTATGGAAGAGGTTCGAATCCTTTTGATTGAAGATCTTATTTAGACATTTCTTCCTCAGAAAATTCAACAGGTGGAATATGAATCTATGTTTGATGGAGGCAACTGGATCACCATGGAATCCGAGGTATTTCTTCATTAGCCTTGGTCTTCCTGGTGTACTTCCTATGAAGATGATTTGATGTCTCTGAAACCTCTAAAATTTCTATATCAACTTTGAAATTAGACTTCTTGCCATGAATTCCACATGCAACAGTCGTTGTAGCCGCCACTCGATATACTTATTTTGTCAGAGCCTCTTCTGTATATGAAGAAACACATTCTTCGGTAAACCCAGCTTCCAATTCGATTGACGCATCTGATAGAGGTAATGCAATTGACAGTTTGGATACCTCTAAAACTGTGAGAATTCATAATTTTCATGATACCAATGGGTGATTCTCTTGTCTGAAATATGTGAGTGGAAGGTTGCTTGACTGTTGAAGACACCTGAACTGATGAGAAAACCTATAGGGCACATAATCAACACAGATAATTTCACCATCAATCCTGGTTGATATTACACCATTGCTGAATGCCATCATATAAGATCTCAGCTCATACTCTTCTTTACCATCATCAATAAATGTTCAAGTTGGTGTATTACCAAAAGGAAAGAAGTTGAATTCTCCTAATACATTCAATACCATTAGTACCTTGACAGGTCTCATGTTCAAAGGATTAATACAAGAAACATTAGTTAAAAATGGGTTGAATAGACCATTAAGAACTCTGACTGAGTCCAATACTTAGTATGAAGAAAATTTTACTGTAATACAGCCCCACAAAACTTCAAATGGACCCACAATTCTAAATGGAGCCTTCCTATTGTATAAATGTAGAAGGAGATGTAAAATGTTTCCAAAATAGGGGTTTCTAGGACAATATACATCCCCTCTACTAATTTAGCGGCAATTACATGAGTCCCTAATCTTACACCCCAACCAAACTCACAGAATGTAAGAAAATAAGAACTTAGCCACATATCAAGGAAGGCAGCTAAGTGTACTTTTGCATCAATATCAGGTTTGGCTTTATAACCCCAGTTCTTGTAATCGCCTCTTTCTAGTGTAGGCCAATATGTTCCTAAACCGCCTCAGTTATCGGTGGAAGAAAAAACAGTATGATGTTCACAGGTTGGACCTTTCTCTGTTGTCTGTTCTAGGAAAGCATCCTTCCACACTATGGCATGATTAACTTTGAAATCATTGGGTAAATTCTTCGCTATCTTAAATAATGCAGGGGCCAACAGTGGTGTTCTGGTAACATCACCCCATGTAGAAGTAGTCGGGATAAATTCATCATACATTTCACCAAGAAAAAGAATTCCTGCTATTTCTTAAACATACCATAGACTAATACCAACATAGTCGTGCATAAAATGAAATGACTTTATTTGTGGGCTACATCAGATCAGTAATTCAAGAATGAGTACCTTTTTTAAACATATGTTTCCCCATATAGACGGCTTCATAAATTTGAACGTTTGATAATTAATTTCTGAATTCTGCACAAGTCCGACATACCTAGATTTCTTACATCCACTCAGGCTTCCGACCCCCTCTAGAACGAAGGTATGAATCCCTTTTCAACCATTCGATTGATCTGTTGGAGAAGCTCGGAATGTGGAATCATAACAATGGGGTCTTGGTTCTACAACACGATCCTTCATATCATGAGTACAACCACTGTGATGAAGGATTAATCTAATAGGGGTTGTTCCTTCTTGTATTGGAACCCCCCTTGCACTAATATTCATGCAGTTACAGTTGGAATAATGAAGAAACCAATTCATTGGAATGTACTTTTTAATAGATGGAAAATGGGCGTCTTTAAAAAATAAATTCCCGTATAGAGGTAATTAAGGACATTGTGGATAATCACGCTGGTATGGAATTAGAACCTTCGATAGCCTAAGAAGAGTACGCTCAACAGTTGAATAATAATCTGGCCCGACGATCCTCATCATTTCACTATGGAGAGCCTTAGCTTCCTCGGTATGAGTCATCAAATGAGTCATTATTTCCTGAAAAAATGACCAAAATTAAGGATCATAATTATAAAAGATCAAAGTAAGAAATTTGGAAAAGGACACTTATTGTGCAAGGTCCTTCGACAGTGTCCTTTGACAAGGTCCTTCGACAAGGTTCTTCAAAAATGTCCATCAACAACGCCAGTCGCATAAGTCCTTCGACAATGATCTCAGAACAACTCCATTGGTGAAGTTATTTTTGCGTAGATCTATCGGGTAAATAATAATACCTTGAATAAATTTCATGAGAATTACATGATAGCACAACATGATGCACCTGAAAAAACGAGCTACACAACAAGTGCTCTAATCTTTGGAAAGCACTGGTGAGGAAAAAAACAAGAAAGGTTGAATCCTATATATAAGCTACATAAGACCTACATGGTAATGTTATGCGTCATTACTATGTGTCATAGCTGCGCGACATATCTGCGAGATATAATTACGTGAAATTTCCTTAGGACTTGACCCTCTTTTTTTATTTTTAGATCCAATCCTGAGGGGGGGGGGGGGATTTTGTTGACACTCCTTAAAAATGATTCAAATAGTTCAAAGGATACTCCATCAAATATCCAGAAACATCGCGAAAGAGCTCTGCATATGAGCTTAGAGACAAGGGCTATACGGCTGAGCTGCGTGATAAAGCTACGCGGCCGAGGTGTGCGATAAAGCTATGTGACCGAGCTGCGCGATATTGCTTCACGTCCGAAGTATGCGTGAAAAGATTTGAGATGTCTCTATGTGGTACACCAATGCGTTGGAGCTACGCAATATATCTTCACGACCGTAGTTTCTTCGGCCAGGCCCATCTGTGCCTATAAATATGACCCTTGGGCTCCCCATTTCCAGACTAATTTTTTTTGAAAGACTCTATAAAGCTCCCATTGCATATCTCTTTCGCCTAGATCTCTCTAATTGTCTCATGTAGTTATCTAAACACTGAGATAATGGATAATTAAGGGAAAACTCATCTTTTTAAATTTATTCAAATTCTTCATTCACCATTCCTACCTACCCGCTGTACCTGCACACCATACCCGAGCAGTACAACTATGCGGTACATTTGTGCTCCATAACTATGCGATTGAGAAGCGTGGGGGTACCTATGTGGCATACCTGCACGAGGTTCCCTCACGATGAACTCAAATACCCTTTTATGCCTTTCATGGAGGGGTATCTCTTTCTTTGGTTCCCTTATTCAAAAGAGGCTAAGTTGAAACGTCCCCCAAAACCTCCTGACATATCAGACCTTTGGGTAAGGCACATCTTGGGGTCTCTAATTTGGGTTTGTATTTCTGCCGTCAGTGGTTTCCTATATTTGTATCACAATGGTGTTTAGATTTATGGGATGCATTGGGGTTTGTATATCAATAGTCACATGGACTTTTCTCCGAGAAACAATGTTGGGAAGTTCCCGGTTTGGAAGATGGTGGGCTTTCAACCTCTCCCTTTTCCAGGAGGTTACCATGGACCTCAGTTCTCCGGTATCGAAGGTACAATTCACATATTACATTCCTCACAAGTATCGGAGAAGTCTCCCTCCCCTACTAGATCCAATTTTAGGGCATCCATCTATGTATAAGCCCTTCACATTCATCCCTTTTTCCTTTCAGTGGACCCTTTTCCAATGTAAATAGAACAGAGTGAAGGCTTGTCACCCCGCCCTCTTCTATAGTGGACGCGCCCTCATCCATTAGTGGAGGAAACATTTGGATGCCTAAAGTGTCATTGTTGAATATTTCACATCATCTTGTTTCTCATATAGAGAATGAATCAGGTGGGCTTAGAGATATGTGATGATTACAACATCTACACAAACACTCATTGGAAGGAACTACAAGAACTCATATTCCTGTCCAAACCAAGATACATAGGAATCCCTTTCAAGGCCTGAGCTCAGTGGATATTATCCATTGGAATTCAACTCCAATTCCCCTAATTTGGTCATCCTCTTTAAGAAATAAGCATGAAATAAAATCCTCAAATCATCAAGGCATCCCTTTTCAGTAAGTAAGCCCAAACTCATTTTTATTAGAGGACTATATTCTCTTATGAGATTCATCGAACTACGTGGGCTTTGATTCCCATCCATATGGGATACATAGGAAGCCTCCTTGAGGTTCAAACCCAACACTTCAAATCAAACCTATTGTATTTGGGCCACATTTTTAATAGGTTATGATCATACTTATAAACTCATATACATTCCATGTTCCTTGGGCTGCTTTAGCACAAGCCCCCACCAAATTTCAAACTAATAACCTTCTATTTAGGGGTCCTTATCACATGTTCTTAAAAGGTATGATATGTCCCATTAAGTGGAACTGAACTATGACGGTTCTGATTCATTTCACAAGGATACGTAGATAGCTCATTTTATGGGCACGATCCCAAGATCAAAACAAACCTTCATCTCCCTGGATGACAATATACTCTAGAGTGCCACAATGAGTGTTTTAAAAACTAGTATCATCATAAATAATGATTAAAAGAATCTCTAATTAGTATATTAGATGATACCTTTAATGGAAAACCTCGAATACATACTGATAATTCTAAAATTTTATACATGTTAAAGAAGTGATTTTAAATTACAATGGATACTTGTGATATACTTGTTGAATTAATAAGGATTCATGAAAATATTTTAATTTCAAAGAGAGTCCCAGAGTAGAAAATAAAATCCTCCCAAAAGGGTGTGATGAGTCTGACCTCCCATCCTCTTAACCAATGCATGTTCTTAAGTATAGTAATATTCAAAAAATAACGAATGCCTGCCTTTGGAATGTAGTTCCTCTTTGGATAAAGAACTATTGGATGTTTTTGGTTACATGAATAAATCTAATGGAAACATCTTGGAAACAAGGATTCTTAAAACTAGAATATCATGTTTCAAGGACCTGTGAAATAATGTGTTTCAAATCTCACTACTAGTAGAACACCCAGAAGATTCCGATATTCTCAATTGATTGGGAATGTATTTTTATATTCCCAAAAAGAAATAGGTAGTGGTAGAGTTTGTGTAAAATATATAGGTTTACCATCAATTAAAGAATGATAATTGTGTCCTTGGTGGATTTTTACACCGCTTTTATATTCCTCTGTAAAAATGGAATGACATATAAATGGATTTCATCATAGGATTACCAAAAACATAATGAGTTTGTGATGCTATCAGTGTGATAGTGGATCAATTAACTAAATAATACCACATAGTAGTGATAATGGTGCCAGGTACTACTAAATCCTTATATATGTGTTATATGGATTAGTTGGTGTGGTTTATTTATGTTTGATGGTCCATTGTCTCAAATTGGGGCACACATTTTACCTCACGAGTCTAGAGGGGATTGCCTCATGATTTTCGCAGTTATATAACCTCAAAACTACTTTCCACCCCCAAATAGATGAAAAAATGGAATGAACTATCCATACATTGCAGGAAATGTTTTGAGCATGCTTCATGGAATTTGGTGGATATTGGATAGGAAACCTGAACATGGTGGATTTTACTAGTAATAGTAGATTTCACTCTTCCATTTTAATTGACACTTTTTAAAATATGGATGGGAGACCATGCAATTAAATTTGTTATTATATCGAGGTTGGAAAGACAACCATTATTGGTCCTAATGAGGTGTACAAAAAGATAGATAAATTT
Source organism: Viscum album (assembly GCA_963277665.1). Lineage (NCBI taxonomy): Eukaryota > Viridiplantae > Streptophyta > Magnoliopsida > Santalales > Viscaceae > Viscum > Viscum album. The sequence continues at coordinate 1,095,006,449 of OY728147.1, forward strand.
TTTCATATTCGTGAAAGGATAAAAGAAACACAAGAATGACATAATTCTTATTTTGATTTTATAATGAGTACCTTTGAGTTTGAGTTTGGGGTCCATGTGTTCTTGAAGCATTCCCCTCAACATAGGAAGATGATATTTGGAAGAGGTGGTAAGTTTTCTCATTGGTTCTTTTCTACTTTTTAGGTGTTGGGGTGAGCTGTCAAGGTGGAGTATAGATTGGAATCGACACCATTAATGGAGAGGATTCAAGATATCTTCCAAATCTATGAACATTATTGATGCCTTCATGATGAATCACATTTCATTTTATTGGGATATTTAGATATTTTGGATGATGGGTGGTTTTTGGAAAGGCTAGTAGAGATCCAAGATCACTAAGAGAATCTATTTTTTGGATGGATCATTCCTTTACCTTATGTGTTGTGCAGGATTGTTGGAAAGGGAGAGAGTACCTAGGAGTGAGAAAGGAAAATTCATTCCCAATACATGATAATATTTTGAGATTTTATTTTCTCTATTTTTCCTTTGGATGTGATGTTTAGATCCTTTGGTTTTACAAGATGAGAATTTTTCATGGGTATTTGATATGGGCGGTGTGATGTTTGATAAAATGATAACATGCGAGATGGAGATAACCATATTCCTTATTGATAGGAATTAACTAGGAAGTGATTAATCTAATATAGGCACATGGTTATGACCCATATTGTATATTATAATGACATTTAGAATGTAATTCTATGATTCACGTGTTCAGAACATCAAATATATTGGTTTTTTAATTACTGTGTGGAAGTGTGGTGGTGTGATAGGAGTCAATTTTGAGTTGTGTTGTCCTGGTGATCAGGTTTGGTTAGAAGTTTGTGTAATATTTGTTTTCAATTATTTTCTAGTGATAACATTTGAGGAATGGTGAGATCCTTGAGAGTTATCTCATGGGGTGGTTGTTTGGATCTATTTCTACTTTGGGATTGGACTAGGATTCTAGTGGGTGAGTAACATTAGAGTGTTATCTAATATAATAGCTAGTTCCTTCCATGTCTGTTACTTTTATAGTTTTGGTTGTTGGTTGTGTTCAAATGAAGTCTGAAGGAGTTTTGGTGCTGAGAGCTGGGAGTAGGGGACTTTCACGATGTGAAAGTGGGTTTCATGTCATGTAGAAAAAATTGAACAACATGAAAATTTATTTCATAATGTTTAATGTATTGGGGTAAGAAAAAATAAATTAAAATGAATAGGTGATGTGTTTTTAAGGATAAATTAAACACAAGGTATTTCATAACATGAAATTTTATTACATGTCTACTAATCCCTTAATCTAGTGCAGTTTTAAATACTTTTTCGATCAGACATTCATTCATTTTTCAATGAAATCTCATTTCCCTCATTTTGGGTGAACCCTAGGTTCCCAGAGGAGTTATTCAACCTACTACCTCCCTTATTGATCTAATTATTCTATTAGTTATCTTTGGTGATCCATTGTTAATTCGTGGTGTGTTATTCCCTATTCTTAGTTTTTTTCATCTTTTCATTTAAGAGGGATATGATGTGGTTCTGCCTCTTAGGTTTGTGGTTGAATTTGGGTTTCATTTTGATGAATCCTTTGTGGTGTATATGTAGATCTATGGTTCTCATGGTGCTGTTGTGTTTAAGAGGCATTCTTACTTACAGAGCAATGTGAAATATATTGAAAATAATCATTGGGGTAGGATTTACAACTTTTGTCTTGATTGTGTATCATGAAGGATGGGTTTTCTATTTTTTCCTGTGGATCATGGGTTTTCCGACTAAGCTAAAGATAATGAAATGGTTAAATTAAAATTGAAGTTTTTGGAGTTTATCTTCACATGTTTTTATAGCCATAATATGATTATGATATTCTAAATTATTTGATATGGATGAACTATTAAAAATTGGTGGCATTAGTGGATTGTTTTATGCTAGATATATCTGTTTTGACTATTTTGATTATTTTGATATCTCACAAAAAAATAAATTCTTTATTTACTTATACTTTTCTAATGAAATGATTTTACATGATTTTCTATTTTGTGATAATTACACAAATAAAAATGTCAAATGAGAATTTTTCATCCTAGAAATCTACAATAAGGCCTCGATGTGTGGTGGTTTGAGTGGCTGGGGCATACGAGGATGATATAATTTTTTGGACATATTTTTTGTGTCGTAATGAGGTGGTTTGTTTAAAAATGATTTTTTAAGTGATTGGTTGGTTTTTTCTATGATTTGGGATAGACAAAGAGTCATTTTGTTTATTCATTCATTTGGGGGTAGATAGGTGTTGGTTTATTTTTCAAGATGCTTGAGTTGTGACAGAATAAATTTATAATTTTTCTATAATTTTTTAGATTACATGAGTTTTTGGATATTGATAAGAACATGCTGAATGATATTTTAAATGGATGGTTGTGTGGTTAAATACTGTTGATGATAAATAATAAAAATAATGGAATAATAAAATGTAATTGGTTGGAAATACATTAAGGTATTTGAGTCCTGTTGTGTGGTGTATCCATTCAGAGGTGGTAGAAATAGTTATGGTGTTGGTAGTTGGATTGTTTTTTTGTTAACCCATAGGTTTGGATTGAGTGTTAGATGATATATATATTTTAATATTCTATTCATTTATATACACACCCCACCCACATTGAGCACTTTGTGTCGAACACCCACACAGTCACGTAGGGTCTATTTTTCATGACATCCAGTGGGATTATGAATGGTTGGGTATAAGATCGTTTTTATCTCTCTTCTATGATAAGTAGTTACTGCACATGTAATAATGGGAATATGTATGTTAGTTCATATATAGTGTTTTTATGATCTTAGTTGTCTTCAAGATGAGTTCTAATGTAGAATTCAATGTGTTTTTAGGATGAGAAGTATTGTTCTTTCACGGGCATCTTCAGGGTGAGATGTGATGTGATGTGTTGTATTGTGAGGCCCAGGTGTGTTTAGGGTGGATTTGTTGTGTGTATTTTATGTGTGTGGGTGGGATGTGATGTGGTATATGGAAGGGATGAGAGTTCCAAGAAATACGACATTTGGTGGGAGCAGTATACCTATTAGGAAGTAGTTCTGCATACCCTTATTAGTATGATTCCGATTATATTATATTACTTTAGTTGTGTTACTTAATGGTGGTGCCTTGGTGAGTATTAGATGGTCAGAATAAATTGATATGTGTTTTTTGGTTCTAATTTATCCTCATATGGTTATTATTAATCTTCATTCAAATGTGCATGAGAGACTTTAATTTTCATTTTAAGTATAATTTTATCCTTATATTATGTATATAAAACTATTTTTATGTTTCTAGGGCGATTAAATGGACCTTTATGGACATTTATAGTTATTACACTTGATAGTTATTGTGTCGCTGATTCAGATTTACTTTAGGGTATTTAAATTGGAGACAATACTGTATCATATCTATTTATACATGCATTATGGGACAACATTTGGTTTTATTATATATTTTTTGTGGAATTGATCTTTTCGATTCATAATATCTGCCAATTATATTTCAATTATAAAGGGAATTTCCTCCCATATTGTGAGATTTGTACACCCTTGTTGCTAGTTGCTGACCAGGGGCCGAGTAAAGGTCGTAGTCGGGGGTAATTATCTCTCTCCCAACATTGCAGTATATTTAGAGGGATGGGTTATGAAAATGATTAAAAAATGTATAAAATAATATAGTAATGAATATCACAAAACATATGAACAACTATCTAGGTTTGAATAACCATTTAACGATGAATACTCTTATTTAGTTTCATATGATTACACAATGTACATTATAACCCATTAGATCACTATGATATGAGCCATGAAATGTAATATGAGATTAACGTAGTTGGAAATCAATGACAATTATAAATTTAATAGACACATGAATGTCATAGATCATCTATATTAGTTGATTAAAGGATGGTATGAAAGTATTTCATCACAATTATGTGGTACCTATTTATCAATTAGGTATCCCAATCCATCATTCAATTTTTTAGTTTTAAACTAATGTATATACTGATTTTAGATCATTGTTATAAAAATTTTATAAATGATTGATATTTAGAAGAATATATTTACTATTCATATATCACTCACTAGAATGAGAAACACCCTACAAAAATTTAATAAATAACCTTTTCCATTCCTTGAACCCTATATTTTCATTAAATATGGAAGAAAATTAATATCTGAAGAATGAACTACCCACCATGATGCATGATTCTTTTTTATGTACTTTTCCCTCAAATCAGTATGAATAATATAACCTCTTTAAAAATTACAAATAGTTATAATTTAGTTTATATCTCTAATTTATTTCCCCATAATTTAACTTCTATATAATTAGTATACCATCATGGTCAAATATTTCGGTGTATTTGACATGGTTCACCATTTATTATATATGATTTATATGGATTTAATATATCCCATATTCACCCACTATGAAACAATGATAATAATTTCCATTTGGGACAAGAATCATTACCATAAACATTATTTTGTACCATATCTGGGAGGACTTCCCTATTTTATCAATATGAAAATTAGATATTCTATGGGAATACTAATGATAATCATTGTATGACTGATGATATAAAAACCAGAGACACAACCGTATATTTAAATCTAAAGGATAAAATATATTTTTTTAACTTTTTGGATAGTGTATATTATAAGACAATATCAAACTAAAACTTTATTCAATATATTATAGCATGAACTATACATTCAAATTATTTTTCATGGATGTGATAGTTATATACATGTTGATGGAGTTATTGATAAATATAACTAATACGTGATGGTAAAACATAACAACACATCAAAGAATGATTTTAATAATACTAATAATATTAATCAAACAATTTAAATCTATAATGTTGTATCAGAATCAAATTTATTGTTGGAAATTAGATTATGTCATAAAATACTACTTAGCTTTACCATATAACATAATCATGAAACACATTTTTTATGATGATCATTTAAAATGTTACTTTTGATAAATCTAAAATAAAAAGTTTTTAATATCATTTAATATCAATATAATTTATAATAACATACATATGTGAGGTATCATTTATATACATCATTAGATTTTCTTATATAGAATCTATGTAAAAACTATATTATGAAATAAAATTCCAAATATACATGAAATGACCATGTTGAAATTTTTTATATTGATAGTGTAATAAAAATGATTCAAGGAAAACATGATGATATTGACCATGTTCATAATTTTTTAATATTCAAAAATTTTATCCATAAGGTCTACAATGAATGTGTATATAATAAAATTAAATATTGGTTTTATAATGGTGATAAAAATGTCTAGATAATTGTTCACCCCAACCGAATCATAGAATATTTGAAATAAATATTCCTTATATGAATATTAATATTGTTAATTTCCAATAATTAAACTAAATGTTGCGAACATCTAAAAAATTAATATTTATCCAAATACAAAATTGTCTCTAAAACTAATAAATATTGAACAAATATTTTAAAATTATAATGTTTATTAATTTTTACATTGAATAATCTCCAAATAAGAAGTTATATATTAGTTATAAAATTTTAATCCATTATTTGGATATTTTGGTCAAAAAATCCATAAAATCCCCTAGATTTAAAGGGACATATTATTTTTCTATTGAAGGAAAATATTTTATAACAAATTTTACATCTCACAAAGGAATCTGTGGGTAAAAAATTATATAAATCATGATTATAGTTTCCTAACCATATGAGGTAAAACCATCTCGACCCTAGAATATATTAGATAAAGAGTTAAATTGTTACATAATAACATGAATCTGTTAGGTCCACAGGGCTGAATACCCTGATAGGGGGGGTGAATCAGGGTATAAATGATTAAAAATAAATTCCCATTCTGATCTTGTTTCACTGTTAATCAAACCACTCTTCTCTCTCTTTCCTGTTGCACAAAGTAAACCGAAAGTAAAGCATGCACAGGACAAAGCAATTTTACTTGGTTCACCGCAAAGGGCTACGTCCATGGAGCATACACCGACAAGTTTCCGGTCGTACCAAATTACACTATACTTCACTAGCTGTGGATACAATGGTTCGGGCTAGATCACTTCTATGCCCAGGCTCACTGCCTTTACAATGTTTAGGGTCAGCTCACTGCTTTCCCAAGGGTCACTCCCTGTTTCTCTCTCTCTGGCTCACTGCCAGTGGAGAGGATCACCTACTTCCACTTCCTAAGCTCACTACTCCAGAAGGGAATCCAATCACAATTTATAGACCTGTAGGTCTCTTCATTTGCATGAAATAATGCATCTTCAACTGTTGATAGATGCTCTATTGAAGTCCAACATTCATCCACTGATGAATAGCACTTTGCCTCTGACCAGTGGGAAACTACCTTTGGATAGTACCTTCGCAAAGCACCCTACTTCGCGAAGCTCCCAATTTCGCGAAGCTCAAACAAGCCTTCGCGAAGCTCTCTCGCGAAGCTCTCTCGCGATAAACTCCCGCGAAGCTCAACTCGTTGCAAAGCAACTTCTTTCAAGAATCTCACTAAGCCAATGCGGAGCACACACTTTTCAAGGAGCTAAAATAGCCGCCGTGAAGATACTCTTTCGAGAAGCACACTGGCTCCGTGAACTACCTTCGCAACACGAGAGAAAATGATCTTCTCTGAAAAATCTCTCTACTTCTCTCGAGGGGGTCGGCCTCTATTTATAGGAAATTCCACCAAACCTCATCCCTTTCGCGCGAAGTCAACGCCACATCATCTCAAATCGCGAATCCCCAAAGATTTCGCCGGAATTCTGTCCAAATTGTGAAGCACCACGACACTTTGCCGTTCGCGAAGCTTGACGTAGTCGCGAATAATCACCGTCAACATACCATCGCTACTTTTCCGTGAAGCTCCCTCACGAAGCCCAACATTCCTTCGCGCCTTCGCCGCGAAGCTCCCTCGCAAATCCCTTCACCACCGCGATGCGCTTCAGCCTCTGTCGTCCGCGAAGCTTGACGTAATCGCGAAGCATCACCGCCTCCATTCTTCTAGTCTTCGCGATTTCCAAACCACGCATCCTATCTTCGCGAAATTCATGCCTTTTCCATATGAAAGTATGCTCTTCATGGAAATCAACTTTTCGCGATGCTCACCAAACTCCAAATTTTGGACCCCAAAAATTTGGCAAACACTGGGAAACGGCGCCACCTTGTATTGCTCTTTTTGTACCGCCTCCAGATCGTCCATTCCTTTGTCATCGTTCTTTTTCAACAAGTATTGTCAACATCTTCTTGGGAACTCGACAAATATCCATGAAAACCTGCTTTGTCAACAAACACAATCAACCCAAAAATACTTCAATGTTACCTTGAGCGATTTTTTCCCAACAGAATCACTATGTTCGTTCAGTAATGTCACCGACCTCAGGTGCACCTATGAATATTCTAGAGGTTTTAAACTAATAATTAGAGTTTAAAGTGGACCAAGGTTAGACTATACCCCAATTAAAGTAAACACCATTAATAATTAAGAAAACATATAAAATGTGTAAATTAAAATTATGATGAATAGATAAACATTTTAACAATATGAATGTTGAACAATAAGTCTAAATAGTCAAGAAAGATATAGAAATTGATTTCCAAATGGCCCGATCATGTATAAAATATTAAATTGTACAAAAAATAAAATGATTCTCATCAACTATTTGCCTCGCCTTACACTATTCTTCAAACTCACATTGATCATTCACGCAAGATGATAAATCACCACCTCAAATTAACCTATTACAATAAAAATTTATGGATTCCTAGGTACCCATGTCCCATGTAAAACATATAAGGGATTGAGAATAAATTAATAGAAAAAAAAATCAAGTACCCATATATTAAAATGCAATGTACATTATTTTGATAAGATCATTCGAAGGTAAAGTAGAAATACATAAATGTAAAAAATAGTGTAATTTCACTAAACACACAATAAATATACCCTATTGTGTTTTGCCGTTTTTTTCATTCACACCCACTCCAAACCATTTCCATACCTAATTAGAATATTTATTTGAAGGATAGTGATAATGAATGTAAAAATTAATCAGGTCTAAACATGTGTCTTGATATCATTATAGTCAATATTCATAGGTCATAAATTATATTTCAAGACACATAGTTGGAACATGACATGTTTTTTGTATATATAATATGTCATATAGTGGAGTGTTACATAGTACCCTCAGAGAATAAATCAATTATCAGAAAATAAGGGAGACTAGTAAAATGAACTCAGTATCCACAAGGAGTCAATATTCAAATAGTTACTAGAATTTAACATGGCATTGAATTCCATATGAGTAACAAGTATATCATGATGCTACAATATGTTGGTTTCCACCACGATCATCATCACACATCATGTGCATTCCCACTCAATTTGATAACATACTATGACTACAGACATTTCATAAGTACCATAAATGTAACACCCCAGGTAAATAAAGAATATGAATTTTTATATTTATACCTATTTTTGAATAAAATGTTAATATTATTTTAAAGGTAATTCTATGCTTGATGGCTTACCCAATACAAAACAACGAGTTTCTTTAAAATCTTACATTGCACTATAATAATAAAATAATATTATCTCAAACGGTAGTTAACGCCTAGCCGTTGTAATGGAGGGAATGAACAGAAATAACTAAAAAATGATTATATATGTTTGTCAAATATTTTTACTTTTTACAATAAATGATAGAGGATTAAAAATATGAATGAATTCAATTTTAAGCGTAAACATTCTAATAATATTTAGAAGGTCGATTAACCGCCTTTTGATGGAGAACCTCTTTTAAATCCACTTTTTGAAAATTTTATGTGTTATATATGACAAAATAAAATTCTTCTTTATAATCTAGACATCAAAATTTACTTTATGTAAATTTTTGGTATCTTTCTGATAAAGTTCTTTTTTTATGAATAGTGAAAAATGTTGTATTTTAATTCAAAACCTCTTTTTAATCTAATTTATTTATATGATTATATTTTCTTCTGAATTGTTTTTAAAGTAAAATTATAATATTTGTTTACCATTTAATCCAATGGTGGTCATCGGAATCAATTTCACTTTGAAATTGGACTTAAACTGGTGTCAATATTTTGATACTTATTGTTTCATAAAAACACGCTATTTGTCATGACAGCGGGAATTAATTATTAAATTAATTAATGCAACTTTTATGTCTTGAATTTTGTAAAATAGACATCATTTTTGAGTTCGGAATATCAAATATAGCTTAGGGTGAATTTTTGGTATTTTTCTGAAAAACATCAATTTTTGATGAATAGTGAAACCACTAAGTGAAGTTAAAGAAACTGATTTTTCATTTAGATGAAACATTGCCAGCTCTGTGTTTTGAATTTCAAAAATCCTACATACATGGTTGTCATTAAGAAGTAAAATGTGGTTCAATAGAATTAAAATAACTTTTTGGTGAATAGTAACTTTTAAGTTTTTAATCGCAATTAGAGGTAATTAGTGTAGTTTAAGGTAAAAATAATGTTTAATAATATGAGATGAGTTTGAAACATGTCCTAACCTTATTTTATGTGTCATGGCCGACCACGAAAATCCAGGGGTCAACTTGGGGACCCCATGGAGCCACATTGTTTGGGAAATGACATAAATAACTTTTTATTTATTGTTAAAGTAAAAATGACACAAACATTAGTTGTTTTACTAAAACAATTTGTACATGGGGTTATACAAGTCATATTTTTGACTATAAATATTCATTAGAAATATAAAAAGATTTCCTATATCATGATATTTTGTTTATAATTTTTAGACATTAAATAAATTAAATTTTTTACGACATCATGATGATGCAGCGATTACCTCATTAATAAAGGATTTAAATAAAATGAAAAGATAATGTAAAATATACGACATACACATGTCCAAAACCTATTGGATGGGTGGATTGCGAACCCTTATCTCCTTACCCTATAATTATATCAATGTGGTACCTTTTGAATCCGAAACTCATTTTCAAATAAAGTAACATTTCTTTACTTTCCAGGAGTGCCTCTCCTCTCCTCTTAGAAAAGGCCCCCACCTCTACCTCCATACCCACACTTCCAAAGCTTTTGGCTCGGCCAAACTATTCTCATTTTTCCTCTACCAATCCCTCTCTTACTCTTAGAAGCCTCACATTGGGCAGAAGTCTTCCCAAGGAAGCCTTTGAGCTCAAATCAAAAAGAGTTACCCGATTTTAAGGTAATGCCTTAACTTGTGTTCTTTTGTTTTATTTTTCTTCTACAACCCCCTAAAATATTTTTATTCATTTATTTTGTAACAAATCCAGTATCTTCAATACAAGAAGATGTTGTTAGAAGAATAATTCGAGCTACGCGTACACACACCTACATCAAATGGTTAAAGAACATATTGTTTCTGTGGATGGCGAATTTCTGCCTCACGAAACGATGATTGTTCAACACTCATATAACACCTTAAAAGGTGGCCATTAAGATGTAACTATATTTATATATGATATATAATATGTTTATTTTTTACTTAAGATTCTTTATTTTTCTTTTTTCGGCATACCTTTATGGTTTCCATTGTGGGTAAACACGATAATTTCATTTTAGGAAGTGCGGACTACCGCCCCCTCAAAGTGATTTGATTCGTTAATGCCATATGTGGGATGTATAAAGGATGTATTTAAAGTTATTATATATGGTGTATGTTACATATTAATGATGAATATAATTCTGGAATTAAAATATACATACCTCTCATTTAGTTTTAATTTCATTAATATGACATAGAAATGAAAGTAGCATTCATGCGTACGTACGGCTTACCATCTCCATGAACGGTGCATTTCATTTCTTACCTCTAAATGATAATGTAATATTATAAATACATGTGTATTCTAGATATATATGATATATATGATATCCAAATCATGAATATAATTCTGGATATAATGAACCTTTGACCACACGAACAACATTTAATTGTAAGAAGTCCACTTTCGACTTAAGAACCAAATATCGACAAAACAAACATTATTAACTTAAATGATTACATAATGTTTATAACAAGGAAATAAGTGATATAAAATGAATAATGAACTTGAAAAAGGTTCTTAAGAAATTATAAATTAACTCATGTTTATTATTCAGGACGTTAAAGAACGATCAAGTCAAGTCGGACCCGAGGTAAGGGATCCAACTCCTCTCTTTCTTTTTTAGTACACTCTTTTTTGTCATTCCTTTTATGCTCGTCCTTCTTGTGATTGGGATGTTTTATTATATTAGTTTTACTTTAATTTTTATGTTCATATGATGAGATACCCTATTCTCTCTCATCAATCCATTTTGGATGTTTTGAGTGGCACCGTTAGGCTGCCGAATTTTCGTAAGAGATCTAACCTCTCTCTTTCTTTTTAAGTACTCTTCTTTATGTCACTTCTTTTAAGATCCTATTTTTATGATGGGGGATGTTCTTTTATATTCCTATTTTTGTAAATATTATTTTAATATGATGAGAGACCCTATTTGATCTCATCAATCCATTTTTGGAAGTTTTAAGTGGCGCCGTTAGGCTGTCGAGTATTCGTAAGGGATTTTTCATCTCACTTTTATTCCCATGTGATTTATGCTACATTTGCCACAATTTCCTTTGAGTGGTGTATGTAATGACAATTATTTTACTCATTTTGTAATATAATTTCATTTATTAGTATTTACATCAATGTTGTATTGTCCTTCTTTCACGGGGTGTATGTTTCGAAAGATACCCATGTCGTTAAGGGAACCTTTCACCCTCCTCTTTTTAAAAGACATCTTTTGTTATGTATTTTAAATTATATAAAATTATGTTGGGATATGTTCTTATATATCCTTAGTGATTTAAATTTTATGTCCAAGTGATGAGATACCCTTTTTTTCTCTCATCAACTCATTTTCTAAATTTTGTAGTGACGCCATTAGGCTGTAAAATTTTTGCAAGGGAACTTCTTAACCCAATTTTGATTCTTTGGGATAAGCTTGTACTCCTTGAATATGTCATTCTATGAATATGTGTGAATAACATCTGATTGTTTTACACTTAATATCCACTTATATTTTGTGTATTAGTTTGTCACACATAGTTATGTAATTGATTTATCCTTAATCCAAGGATTCCGTCTTTGTATGGGACATTGTCTCAATCTCCTTTCATTGAGGCATATTTTGTTTTATACACAACCTTATTTTATACGGTGTATAAACCCCTTTGAATTTTACGTTTATCTAAAAGGAATATTTTTTATACAAAGCATTTTACTAAATGACAAAAGGGAATGTTTTTGTCATACGTATGCGGCGACAACGACTTCTCCGCCGCCGTGACCAATATTTGAGTTACGGGTTCTTCTACAAGCCATACCTTTTTTAAAAGAAAAATAAATACCATGTTTTACTTTTCTTTTATTTTGGTATTGAAAATGGTTTTCACAATGTTTTTATATCAACGTGTTGTATTGATATCTCGTGATTGAAAAGTGGAAATGTTATGTTTCCTTTATGCATGTTTTATGTGATACGATTATGTTATGGTTCTTGGGAATTATTATGAAGACGGGTGGTTCCATGATAAACTAAGGGCAGGTGAGCCTGATATAGATCTCTAATGCATTGGGTAATGTGAAGGGGTTAAAGGTTACGGTTTCTCCGAAGAGATTTAGGGAATATACTGTGATGGGTATTCGAAACGTAACCAAGAGGGTTACACCCTACGTAAGAATGTTATGAATGCCTCATGTTACCTTTATGTCTTATGATTTCTATGATTTATTCATGATTTTAGGAGGTATGTTAAAGTTCTTATGTTTTATGGGTAAAGTATGATTTAATTCTTATGTATACATGTACTCATGTTTCCTTTCCATATTTTTATATCCCTTACTGAGTTTTTTATGCTCATCCTACGTTTTTGAAATGTTTTTCACAGGTCAAGGGAAGGGTACATGATATGATAATAGAGTCAAGGAAGTTTCAATAAAGAATCCATGTTTTATTTTAAATATGTTTCTGTTGATGGGAAAAATGAATACTATCTTTTATGTAACCACTTTGTTTAAATGTGGAATGTAATGCAAGTTTTATGATCTAATTCTCTAAAACTATAAAACTGAAAATATCCACAATGTGTAATCTTGTAATAACTCAAGATTAAGTAAGGTTTAAGGTTGGGGCCTTATAGTTGGTATCAAAGGTCAGTTTAGATAACTTTAGAGGTTAGGGTATTCTCTAAGCACAAGTGATATAACCATAATGGTTAGGATTTCAGAAAGAGTCATAGTTTTAGATAAAGTGAATGAGTAAGTATATCTTAGTGTTTACCTTCTTCATTAGTACATGATGGTTTTGTTGATATAATCTCACTGAAATTTCTATTTTTAGTGAATGGATGGATCTAGCAGCCACCAATGAGACAACAGGTTTGAAGGAAACTGTGGTGGTTCTCTGATTAAGATACTAGAGAAAATGGGGGATTCAATGAGGAAACTCGTGGTTGTTCTAAACCAACTATCAAGGAGTCATGATAAACCACTTGAACCTTGGTATGATCTGTAATGAATCATGTACAAGATGACCAATCGATGAGTAAGTTCAGGTAATAATTATAAAGGTAACCATTAGAGTTTATGTGATCCTTACTTTTGAGGTAATTATGGGTTATTATATGTTATGATGGAAAATGAAAGGCAATAGATAAACTTGAGGTTAAAATATGTTATGATCATTTTTGAATATTTTATCTCATTTTGGGGAATTTTTTAAGAATTATATAGTTTTGGAAAAAGGACAACACGCAGACCGTGTGACAACCCGTCGCGTCGGACAAAGCTGCGGGAATCGAACCCACACCCAATGTGCGACTGGTATTTATCACCTACCACTGGACTACATGAAGTCCCTGGTTAGTTTGACTAATTCGTTTTAGTTAGATGATTTTAGTAATCAAGAGTAAGGTTATTTTTGGTTATCTATGGAAATAATTAACCTATCATCGAGGATATGTGATTAGGTTAATTACTTTTCAATATGAGAATTTAAGAGCAACTGATGTTATTTGGAGAAAAAAGTTAATTTGTACCGTGGAAGACTATGTGACTAAATCCTTCAAATATTTGGGTTTAAATCTTAGTTTGGTTTAGTTTGAATAATTATATGGACAAATTATTTATCATGTGGTCCTCATTGAACTTTGGGTTTTGTTGGACCAATTTTGGAGATTAAGAAGAGATTTTCTTTTTATAAAGGGTTATCATTTTCTAGATTATCTGATCTCGTACTAACCACTTTTTGTTTTGGTTTTGGTTAAATTCTAAATACGTGGGATGTATATAGTTCTCTTTTGTGGATTAGGTTATTCTCTAGAAGTTTATTATAGTACTCTTAATGTGAACAAGTCTTCCTAAATACTCGTCTTTTGGAGAAAATATGAGTTTCTGTAAGAAATCTAATAAAAGTTCCAAGTCAACATGATAAGTGATTATGTTTCCTTATGAATCAATTCCTCAATAAAAAGAAACTTAAAATAAAAATGTTTTCTATTAACTTTTTTTACCGGGGAATCGAATACCATTTAACACATCACAAGTTTGTGATTTTATTGTGGTTAACTTTCTCCTAGACATGTTTACTATCACTCTCCCTTAGAACATGACCCTTTGTATTTTTCCTCCATGTTCATATTTTCATACATGGAATCCTATTATGGGTTAACTCGGGTGGCCTCTGTACTCCTCTTTCTTTCTTTTAAAGTGATTCTTTTACCGAATATTGTTCCGATGTGGGACTGTCAATGATGTTTCTGAGCCCAATTTTAAAATTGTGAGGACGCAATTCCCAAAAGGGGGGAAGGATGTAACACCCCAGGTAAATACAGAATATGACATTTTTATATTTATCCTTATTTTTGAATATAATTTTAATATTATTTTAAATGGAATGTTATGCTTGATGGCTTACCCAATATGCAACAACGAGTTTCTTTGAAATCATATTTTGCACTATAATAATAAAATAATATTATATTAAATTGTAGTTAATGCCTAGCTGTTGTACTGGAGGGAATGAACAGAACTAACTAAAAAATGATTATATATGTTTGTCAAATATTTTTACTTTTTACAATAAATGTTAGAGGATTAAAAATGTTAATGAATTAAATTTTAAGCGTAAACATTCTAATAATCTTTAGAAGGTCGATTAACCGCCTTTTGATGGCGAACCTCTTTTAAATCCACTTTTGACAATTTTATGTGTTATATTTTAAGAAATAAAATTCTTATTTATAATCGAGACATCAAAATTTACTTTGTGTAAATTTTTGGTATCTTTCCGATAAAGTTCTTTTTTATGAATAATGAAACATTTTGTATTTTAATTCAAAACCTCTTTTTAATCTAATTTATTTATATGATTAGATTATATTTTGAATTGTTTTTAAAGTAAAATTAGAATATATTTTTCCCATTTAATCCAATGGTGGTCATTGTAATCGATTTCACTTTGAAATTGGACTTAAACTGGTGTCAATCTTTTGATACTTATTGTTTCATAAAAACACGCTATTTATCATGAAAACGGGAATTAATTATTAAATTAATTAATGCAACTTATATGTTTTGAATTTTTTAAAATAGAAATCATTTTTGAGTTCGGAATATCAAATATATCTTAGGGTGAATTTCTGGTATATTTCTGAAAACATCAATTTTTGATGAATAGTGAAACCACTAAGTGGTAGTTAAAGAAACTGATTTCTCGTTTAGATGAAACATTTCCAGCTCTATGTTTTGAATTTCAAAAATCCAACATACATGGTTTTAATTAAGAAGTAAAATGTGGTTCAATGGAATTAAAATAATTTATTGGTGAATAGTAACTTTTATGTTTTTAATCGCGATTAGAGGTAATTACTGTAGTTTAAGGAAATAATAATATTTAATAATATGAGATGAGCTTGAAACATGTCCTACCCTTATTGGATGTGTCATGGAACACCAAGACAATCCAGGGGTCAACATGGGGACCCCAGGGAGCCACTTTGGTTGGGAAATGAAAAAAATAACTTTTTATTTAATGTAAAAGTAAAAATGACAAAAACATGAGTTGTTTTAATAAAACAATTTGTACATGGGGTTATACAAGTCATATTTTTGACTATAAATATTCATTAGAAAGCTAAAAAAATTCTTATATCATGATAATTTGTTTATAATTTTTATACATTAAAAAAATTAAATTATTTATGACATCATGATGATGCAGTGATTACCTCATTAATAAAGGATTTTAATAAAATGAAAAGATAATGTAAAATCTACGACCTACACATGTCCAAAACCTATTGGATGGATGGATATATATCCCTTATCACCTTAGCCTCTAATTATATCAACGTGGGATCTTTTGAATCCGAAACTCATTTTCAAATAATGTAACATTTCTTTACTTTCCAAGAGTGCCCCTCCTCTCCTCTTATAAAAGGCCCCCACCTCTACCTCTTTACCCACACTTCCAAAGAATTTGGCTCGGCCAAAACCTGCTCATTTTTCCTATCCAAATCTCTCTCTTACTCCTAGAAGCCTCAATTTTGGCAGAAGTCTTCCCAAGTAAGCCTTTGAGCTCAAATCAAAAAGAGTTACCCGTTTTTAAGGTAATGTCTTCACTTGTGTTCTAAGTTTTATTTTGCTTATCCAGCCACCTAAAATATTTTTATTAATTTCTTTTGTAACAACTACAGTATCTTCAATATACTAGGATGTTTTTAGAAGAATAATTTGAGCTACACTTACACACACCTACATCAAATGGTTAAAGAACATACCGTTTCTATGGATGGCGAATTTCTGCCTCACGAAACGATGATTGTTCAACACTCATATAACACCTTAAAAGGTGGCCATTAAGATGTCACTATATTTATATATGATATATAATGTGTTTATGTTTTACTTAAGATTATGTAATTTTCTTTTGTGGCATACCTTTATGGTTTCCATTGTGGGTAAACATGATAATTTCATTTTAGGAAGTGCGGACTACCACCCCCTCAAAGTGATTTGATTCGTTAATGCCATATGTGAGATGTATAAAGGATGTATTTAAAGTTATTATATATGATGTATGATACATATAAATGAAGAAAA
Source organism: Viscum album (assembly GCA_963277665.1). Taxonomy (NCBI): domain Eukaryota; kingdom Viridiplantae; phylum Streptophyta; class Magnoliopsida; order Santalales; family Viscaceae; genus Viscum; species Viscum album. The sequence goes on from OY728147.1 coordinate 1,095,023,704, forward strand.
TAATTCTTGAATTAAAATATACATACCTCTCATTTAGTTTTAATTCCATTAATATGACATAGAAATGAAAGTAGCGTTCATGCGTACATACGGCTTACCGCCTCCATGAATGGTGCATTTAATTTCTTACCTCTAAATGATTATGTAATATTATAAATACATGTATATTATGGATATATATGATATATATGATATCAAAATCATGAATATCATTCTGGATATAATGATCCTTTGACCACACGAACAACATGTAATTGTAAGAAGTCCACTTTCGGCTTAAGAACCAACTATCGACAAAACAAACATTATTAACATAAATGATTACATAATGTTTATAACATAGAAATAAGTAATATAAAAGTAATAATGAACTTGAAAAAGGTTCCTAAGAAATTATAAATTATCTCATGTTTATTATTCAGGACGTTAAAAAACGATAGATTCAAGTCGGACCCGAGGTAAGGGATCCTACTCCACTCTTTCTTTTTAAGTACACTCTTTTATGTCACTCCTTTTATGCTCATATTTCTTGTGATTGGGATGTTATTTTATATTAATTTTACTGTAATTTTTATGTTCATATGATGAGAGACCCTATTCTCTCTCATCAATCCATTTTGGATGCTTTGAGTGGCAGCGTCAGTCTACCGAATTTTCGTAAGAGATATATCCTCTCTCTTTCTTTTTAAGTACTCTCCTTTATGTCACTTCTTTTAAGCTCCTATTTGTTATGGTGGGGGTGTTATTTTATATTCCTCTTGCTGTAAATTGTATTGTAATATGATGAGAGACCCTATTTGATCTCATCAATCCATTTTTGGAAGTTTTAAGTGGCGCCGTTAGGCTGCCGAGTTTTTGTAAGGGATTTTCATCTCACTTTTATTCCCGTGAGATTTATGCTACATTTGCCACAATTTTCTTTGATTGGTGTATGTACAGACCATTATTTTACTAATTGTGTAATATAATTTCATTTATTAGTATTTACATCAATGTTGTATTGTCCTTCTTTCACGGGGTAAATGTTTCGAAAGATACCCATGTCGGTAAGGGAACCTTTCACCATCCTCTTTTTAAAAGACTTATTTTGTTATGTCTTTTAAATCACATAAAATTATGTTGGTATATTCTCTTCTATATCCTTAGTGATTTAAATTTTATGTCCATGTGATGAGATACCCTTTTTATCTCTCATCGACTCATTTTCAGAATTTTGTAGTGACGCCGTTAGACTGTCAAATTTTTGCAAAGGAACTTTTTAACCCAATTTTGATTCTTTGGGATAAGCTTATACTCCTTGAATATGTCGTTCTATGAATATGTAGGAATAACCTATGATTGTTTTACAATTAATATCCACTTATATTTTGTGTATTAGTTTGTCACACATAGTTATGTAATTCATTTATCCTTAATCCAAGGATACCGTCTTTGTATGGGACTTCATCTCAATCTTCTTTCATTGAGGCATATTTCGTTTTATACACAACCTTCTTTTATACAGTGTATAAAACCCCTTTGATTTTTACGTATATCCAAAAGGAATATTTTTTATACAAATCATTTTACTAAACGACAAAAGGGAATGTTTTTGTCGTACGTATGTGGCGACAACGACTTCTCCACCACCGTGACCAATATTTGAGTTTCGGATTTCTCTACAAGCCATACATTTTTTAAAAGAGAAATAAATACCATGTTTTACTTTTCTTTTATTTTGGTATTGAAAATGGTTTTCATAATTTTTTTATATCAATGTGTTGTATTGATATCTTGTGATTGAAAAGTGGAAATGTTATGTTTCATTTATGCTAGTTTTATGTGATACGATTATGTTATGGTTCGTGGGCATTATTATGAAGATGGGTGGTTCCGTGATAAACTAAGGGCGGGTGAGCTCGATATAGCTCTCCAATGCATTGGGTAATGCGAAGGGGTTAAACATTATGGTTTCCCCGAAGATATTTAGGAAATATACTGTGATGGGTATTCCGAACGTAACGAAGAGGGTTACTCCCTACGTAAGAATGTTATGAATGCCTCAAGTTACCTTTATGTCTTATGATTTCTATGATTTATTCATGATTTAATGAGGTATGTTAATGTGATTATGTTTTATGGGTAAAGTATGATTTCATTCTTATGTATACATGTACTCATGTTTCCTTTCCATATTTTTATATCCCTTATTGAGCTTTTTATGCTCATCCCACGTTTTAGAAATGTTTTTCACAGGTCAAGGGAAGGGTACATGATATGATGATAGTGTAAAGGAAGTGTTGAGAAATAATCCATGTTTTATTTTAAATATGTTTCCATTGATGGGAAAAATGAAAACTATCTTTTATGTAACCACTTTGTTTAAATGTGGAATTTAATGCAAGTTTTATGATCTAATTCTATAAAACTCTAAACCTGAAAAGATCATCAATGTGTAATCTTGTAATAACTCAAGATTAAGTAAGGTTTAAGGTTGGGGCCTTATAATACATGCATCTAATAGAATTATAACAGATATATCAGGATAAAACATACAAGAAAAGTATAGAATAATAATCATGATAATATAGTATCATCAAATAATGACATGTGATTAACATCCAACAAGAAAACAAGATACAATCACAGTACTCACAGAATGAATTATGATAAAAATTTCACATGGGATTCACATAAACACACATGTGATCACCCTTATTCATGGAATTATAAGTTATAACAACCCACATATAACTATAATAAAACTATATTATATATATATAAACTACATAACATATCAAAAATTTACTCAACGACATTAATTTATACAAGATTACAGATAACATAAAAATGTTTTATCCTGAATATGATAAAGATAATATATATGTTCATTAAAAATAATTATTCAAATGTCTAAAGGAAATTTATTCTGCACTTGTGTTCTAAATATTATGGGGTAAGTTCATTACATATATTAGTAGAGGACTTATTTGAGGATTTATCTATAAATTAACATTATTCTTCATTTTTTACTTGAATGGTTTCATCAGTTTATTATAATCTAAAATTTGAATGACTCTATTTTTTTCTAAATATCATCAATATGTTGATGGTAACTAATAAATACATAGTTGACATAACTACTAGATTCCATAAAATATATTTTCCACTAAAATATGATATTTTTAGTTATATTTTCAACACACAACTCTATAACAAAATTTATCATTGAATTTTCGGTAACCATGATAATATAATTTTGGTATTATTAGTTAAAAATATTTTTAACTGAATTAATATATATAGAAATAAAAAATTATTTATAATTAAAAACTATTCATCATAATTTATTTAGTGTATGAAAACTACTAATAAGAATGGATTAGGGTATATAAAGTAATGGTACTATAGTTGGATTTTTATGGGTTGTATATAATGTTAAAAGTAATAATTATTGACTTGAAAAATAAATTAACATCACTTTTTAAAGGTATTGGTATAAAATAACAATATCATAGTTTATATTTATTAATAAAAAATTATTTTCCTATGAAAACAATATATATTATATTTTTATGTTTTTATCTAAAAATTTAACTTTTCCACTTTCAAAAACATAATTAGATTATATGATTTAAATGATTTTTGTAATAATGATAAAATTATTTAATGCGGTAAATTTATTTTTTATGTATAAAATTAAGTTACCATGGTAAAATAGATATTTTCCAAGGAATAATAATTTAATGAAATTTATTCTTCTAAATTTTATATATTTATTTTATGATAAATAATATAATATAATTTCTAAATATATATAAAAAATTACACTAATAATAATTTTAACAAATGTTAAATATGATTAAGAACACATATTGAAGGAATTAAATTTTTTTTACAAAATGTTTTTTCTATATATCATATATCTTCATTAAAAAGTCTACTTTTATATATTTCAATTTTTAATTAGATTAAATAGAGTCAAAATTTGGATTCATCACAATTAGTTTTTTTAATATGGGACATCTTATATTATTAGTAATAAAATTATTATAACTGATAAATTCAATTAATGTTATTCCTCTTTTAGTAAATTAATTTTGATCATAGACCGTATAAATTAACATTTTTTTGTATAGAAATTGAATCCTATTGTCATTGAGTTGATATTGAATTATTGCCAAAGAGGGTGAATTTTCTTGTTTTGGAGATTAATTAACGAATTTAATGGTAACAAAAAAATTAAAAAATTAAGTGCAATATGAAAAAAAGGAAAATGGTCATATGCTATTTTTATAGTGGTGTTGGTCTAAAGGAGCCTAGTATATCTTCACAACTCTCAATAAATATGGGATTCAAACCCCACTATAACTACAACAATTGGGTCTTATAAAAAACTTTTCCCTCCTAGAGAAACCATGAGATTGAAAATCCTTTTCCCCTAGAGGATTAAACGCCAATGTTCCGAAGTTCTTTTCCTACGCGTACAACATGAATATTATACGTTTTCTCTTTGAGTCACAATACAATTTATGATATTTGTTTTGGGTTCCACTATAAAAAATATTACATTTTTATTTCTAGTATACCCCTTTACAATTATTGTCATAATAGAAGAATTTGAAGAAGTAGAAAATTATAGAACTACATGAATTATTCACAATATGAGAGTTGAGGTAGTAGGTACCTCTCTATAAAAAAAGGATCAAATGATTTTAGTTTAGATCAAAGTAGTATTTTATAATAAGAAAAATTAATCACCTGTATTGTTAAATAATATCCTTAACCTCATGAATTTCATGGGCTCTACCAACTCAATATATAGAGATTCATTATAAACAGAATATTAAAAACATGAATACCATTACAACTCACTTCTAATCTATGAAATACATTCAGAAGAAATTTTATTATACTTATTTTGAGTTTTCCATTCTTCATTCCTGGGTAATAGTACACTATTAAATGAGAAATAATTTTCCCATGAGTCTTTATTGAAATCAGGTACAATTAATAAAGAATATATAACAGAACTCGTTATAATAATCAATATATTAGTAAATAAATAGAATTAATAAATTTGGAATACTACAATATAATGTCCAATAATTACCCATCACGTATCAATTCATTTAAATTTAGATATTTCAATTCCAATATTTGAGTGTAAATATTAATAAATTCTTAATCCCATATGAATGATATTTTATTAAATATGTACCTAATTGAATCCATTTTTTGTGGTTTATTAACAATTAATTTGTAATTATAAAACACATAAACATTAATTATATCTATAATTAACTTCAATCAATTATAAATGTCAAAGTTTATATAAAATAGTTTATATTTGAAGGTTTCACAATATGCCATCAAAATTAATAGAACCACATAGCAAATTCAGATAGGTAAATCAGATTTGTGAATTACATTGTAATATTATGTAGGAAAATTTTAATATGAGAGTCATATAGGGGAAGCACATATGTAATTTATGTAGTTGAATCACATAGGTGATTCTCCATATAAGAGAATATATCATGTATCCAAAATTTAATGTATATTTAATTTGAAATCTATAAAAATGTCGAATTAAAAAATAGACATAAAGAATCATTCTAAACAATAGATTTATATTCACCTCTATATAAAGTAAATTGATTTAATTTCGTTATATTTCTATAGAATCAATAATTAAATTAATTCGACTTCTATGGCTCATCTTATCATAAAAATCTTGTAAGAGTAAAATTCTAGAAAACTATAGAATTAAGGCAGAAAACATGCAGTGAATTCCATCCTAGTATAGAAAATATTAATGATCTATTCAGAATAAAATGTTTTATAATTAAATTTATATAATTTTAATATATTTCCAATACAATAATAATAAATCAATCATTTGTTATCTATCTCATTTTGTTGTCCAAATAAAAAATTAAACAAATTTTGGAATACTAGCTATGTGATGAAAAATAAAATATTAATGTGGGATAATTGTATATGTGAATTACCTCTATAGGAATATTAAAAATCATATAAATTATGTATCATATGTTCCCAAAAGGCTTATTTATCCTAAAAAGACTGTATGAAACGAAAATTAATGAACAGAAACATTATATATCCTAGAGTTTTGAAGAATAATTTATTTTCTATTATCATTATGGTTTTCAGTTTTATATAATTAGAAAAAAGATCATACAAGTTAAACACATACATAATAAGTTTAAAATTATACTCATAATCCAATATTTCTACAATACATAGATCATTAAAAAAAATCATGATATGAAAAATCATCACAATTACATCCTTGATCTCATCATTTTCTATATTCCACCATAAACCCCACAAAATACATTTTAGAAAAAATGGATGATAACAAAATTTAATTAAGGGATATAAAAAATGAAATCTATTAGTTTAGTAAAAACATGAAAACATATATGAATTTGAAATGTATCATCAAATTTATTTAATAATATGGAATAAATCATTATAACACAAAATGAAAACACACATTTTTTTCAAATAAAATCATTACAACCCATATAATGAAATTAAAAATCAATTTGTTGAATTAATAAATGATATTCATAAAACCCATTCAAAACCATTTTAATTTGAATAATCATATGTCTAACATCCAACTAAGATTCTAGAGGCCCACCTTGTGCTACATAGGCCAACACATATTAAGGTGTAATGGGTTTACCAATAACTATATAGGCATTCACATGTTTATCTATAACAGGATTCATAGTGCTATATAGGCCACATTATGTTATGATGTGACTGGATACCCATAACTATCTTGGCCACCCATGTATAATATATGTCATTCTCACCTATTTCCTATAATTCTTAAGTGACAAATATTTAATATAAAAATTTCTTCATATAACTATTTTAAAAACTGTTTTAACCCCATTTGAAAAACACATTCGTAAAAAAACATTTATTTTAAATCCCATTTTAAATACTAAAAATAAAAAAAAATATAAGGGAAGAGGGTTTTTCATTTAATAAAATATTTAATACTGCAATAGAAGATATAAATTAAATAATATTCATAGGTGTGTAAAAGTCATTTACAACGTGTACATTAAGTATAGAAGAATGCATTTATCATTTATCAAAACGTTCTATATAAAACATATAAAAAATTCATTTCAAAAACATTCTCATAAAATTAAAAATTGGCATGAAAATTCCCTTATAATACTTTTATATCAATATAAATAAATATTTAGATTAATATCATTGATATTGACATAGATAATAAAAATTATAATTAAATTGTTAAACATTTATAGTGCCTTAAAGCACTTTTAACATTTAAATCATAACTTCCATGATAGAATAAAATTTTGAAAACAAATAAATAATATAAGATTAAATAAATTCAGGAAATTATATTTCAAATTGGATGTTTGTACACCTTATGATAGAAGGAGGGTGTATACCTTAGAATATTTTTCAATGAAGGAAAATTTATATGAAGTCCCTTAAATTTATTCTCACTCATCTTCTACAATCTTCATATACATAAATAAAAAACATGGGTTAATTATTTTCATTTATTATAACCATATTAAATTTTATTATTCCTTTTATATCAATTATTATCAATCTAAAATAATTAATGAATTATTCAATTTCATATCATATGTTTTTATGGTATTTGGTACAAGAGTCCAACATGAATTTGGTATAATTTAAATATTCAAAGTGTTTACAGTTCTATTTTCGTGAGATAAATATTCATAAAATAATAAAAAATTTAATATATAAATTATTCTTTAATATCCGTTCATTAGATATTGATATAAAAAATATACTATGTTACAATCAATGAGATGAAAAATCAAAGAAACTCACGAGTAATGTTGGCATTTTTCAATATCCGTAATATAAATATATTAAGTATAATTTTAGCATTTTTGAATGATTATAAATTCATTAATATCATATAAATATTTAAAATTAACATATATAGTATCCATTATATGGGGTGATGAAAAATGAATAACATAACTTTTAGGTGGTGATAGTTCACACGTACGCACAAAAACCGTTATCATTTGTCCATATACAGAAGGGTAAAAAAATTATTGATATACCAAATTTATGTAGTAATACATATTTCATTGTTATCATATATATTTTTTAATTACATTATTACAACAAGTATTGAGATATGTTGATGTACAATGAAATATTTTGTTTCGTTAGGATGTAGTTCATTGTACACACGAATGATAATTGTTTCCCCTTTGATGGAAGTGGAGATAGATTTATGTAATGATATTAACATATTGACATATAATTATATTTAGTATACTTGATTTATTATTTAATCATGGTTTAATTAGATTTAAAATATTCGGGAAAATAAATAAAACATAATAACTTAATTAAAAACGATACATATTCTTCGTATAATCTCATTTGATTAACATATTGAAACCTCAAATGAGGGTGTTATTCCTAAAATATAGAATCAATAATGTGTATTGAAATTCTAGGAATGGATTTGGTTATATATTTTTTGATCCAAAGTAGGTTTTTAGGAGTGAAGAATATAAAATAATGGGATCCCTTTTATAAGGGATGAGAGGGGTACTCTTAGAATTTATTTAAATATTAAATTAATACAAATTAAATTTCAATTACAAATAAATCAAATGTAATTTATTCAAATATATGATTAGGATTATTCTACATTCATTAATCCAATTAAAAAATTATATGTTCTTATTATTTTTTAATCATTATATTTTTTAATTATTTTTTAACATTTTTCACGATTACCGAGATAACTTGTAATTTTTACTTTGATTGTTAATATAAATAATATAAAACATAAAAAACCAATGAATGAGTATTTTAATAAATTTTGAAACTTATAAAAATATTTTATTAAAACATTATATTTTAATAAATTTTATATTATTTAATAAAATAAAATTTATTTTAAAATGTCATTATTATCAATTTTTACAATATTTATTACTTGACTTTTATAAAATATCAACAAAATATGAAATCATAAAAAACTATTTTAAATAATTAATAATATGTCAAATTAATCGATAATATTTGTAGAGGAAACTAATTATCTCTAGTTATAATTATTTTAATATTCATAATACCATTTATTTCATATTTCCATTAATTTACAATTACTTTGTCATCATAATTTATGAAATTAATTAATTTATTTATTCCCTATAAATGTTAAAACAATTATCATACTAATGGAAATAATTTTATATTTCCAATTAATATTAATATTCTAACATATCCATTACATAACTACATGTTAATAATATTTCATTTTTTATAAAACGTCTAACAAAATAGACATTTCAATGAATTAAATACTATAAGTGGCATAATGTCTTTATAGTGGCTCTAAGAGCTTATAAAATGTTACCTAATATGATTTTGGTTAATTATAACTTATATAATGATGTTATTACAGGTTTTGGGGTAATTTTACAATTATTTATAATATTATTTTTAAGCATGATTACCCAATTTACCATAAATTTTCACAATGAAAATTAGAAAAATTATTTTTCATATGTTGCGCAAAAATAAAATGATAATATTTCTTAAAATTGGACCTTTTTATTACATGTTTGGAATCTATTTTTAAGAAATATAAATATTTAATTGGAAAAATAAATAAAATTAATCTCGTTGATGGAATGAGAAAACATGTTTTAAATATAACAACCTTAAATAGATTCAAATGTTTATATATCAAAAATTGAATGTGAAATTGATTCCAATGAAGTAGAGTGAATTAAATTATGAATAAAATTATATAATTATACTATAAATCTATTCCATAATATAATTTAGAAATATAGTTATGTGATAAGAAAAATATATTTTCTGTTAAAAGGTGGTCTTTTTTCAGGATTCAATCAAAACACAAAATTTTTCCAAAAAATCCTGAAAATTAAACAAAGTACATTTCAGTTTTCTATTTTAATATATTATTCATATTTTATCATATATAATTCATAAAAGTTTCAATAAATACATTTAAAATAATTTCACCATCAAAAGGAGGGAAACTACTTTATTAGAAATATACTCTTTTTAGGGATAAAATTGTAATTTTTATATAATGTCTCGATAATACAGAAGATTAATTTTAAACATTACGATCAATATATAATTTATATATTAATTTAATATAATCCAATAAAAATCTATTTTTTTATTTATTGGTATTAAGTACATTTTTACAGATATAAAATTTATTAAAAAAAATTCCTTTTATTTTGAAAAATGTATTACATTCAATAATAAAAAATTTGTTTCTATAAAATTATTTATATATAAATGTCTAAAACATATATTCATAATTTAAAAACTCATGTTCATTACCTATATTCTAACTTCTAATTTATAATGGTAAAATTATAATTCTTATTCAATCGTTTAATCTCAATGTGGTGTTACATGTACTCTATTAAACATATTATTTGTTTTTCAAAAATATGGATATTACATTATTCCACCATTTGATTAACATTTTCCCTTAAATCATAACTTGATATTGAAAACTAGTGTTTTAAATTTCCATCATATCCTTTTTCAAACCCCACACCAAAAAAAGAGTCAAAAAAACATTCAGTTATTAAGAAACAAAAGTAAGTAGGAAAGTCACTGAAGATAACACTTACACGGGTTCCGTGCAGGTAAACAATAAAATTGGAGATAAAACTAACTATCATGTTTAAATGGTTAGTCATATATAAAATTTTCATGAAAAACTAAATAATCACAAAAAGAAAAATATAAGATGGGTTAAAAAGGACATTATCATCTTAGTAAGGATTGTAAATGGATAACATCATTTCCACCTCAATTTCATATTTTTCTCAAAATGATAAATATTTAAGAAGAAATTTTACTGCTTTTTGAACTAGAATTAAATTTTATAAATCCATATAATCCATATGAGGATAAAAATATATTTATATTTTATTTTTCAATTAACCTTATAGGAAATTTTTTTGATATAATAAAATAATTTCTCAAAAATAATAAACCATTATATGTTGAAAAACTAAATTATTATTCAAAAGTATATATTAATACCCAAGGTTCAAAATAGACCATTAAACAAATAACTATCCTTAAAATTCATCAAAAATTCGACACACTATTTTATACCATAATTTATTATGATTAACATAATATTGAATGTCTTATGAGAATAAATTAATCATTTATCACTAAATGATTTTCCAATCCCAATGTTTTCTACCTGATAAAACATTATCCCTCAAAATAAAATTATTAGTAATACATAAAATTATTTATCTAAAAAACATTCTTATAACTATTAATTCATGAGGGCCTATTGTTGGTGTTGTGGCCTTATTACCCTTCGGTTGTGGGTTCAATTCTCACAGCCTTTGCGAACACAATAGATTCCAAACCGTCCTGCATACTGCCCTTATTTTAAAAATATATAATTCTTATAAAATTCATAAAATAATATAAAATATTCAAAATTAACCATTCGTTATTTTTATATAAATGGTTATCTCATGAAATTTAGTTTACATGCTAAAAAATTAATAACGCATAATTACCACCAAAATGAATGTATCCAAAAATATCATCAGTTGCAATAAAATTTTATAATGTAAATCCTAAAAATGGATTATCATATACTGAACATATGATCAAATTTAAAATTATAAACCCCTGATGATATCCACAAGACTTATGCAAACATTAAGAGAAAACCTCCAAAGATCCAAAGATTTATAAACAATCCTTAGAAACCAACTATAATGAAATGGGATAAAACATTACATATCCTAATATTTTGGAACCAGATTTCATTTTTGAGGTTCTTCTCAGTTTATAGATATAATTAATTAAGAAATAATCATCCTATATAAACCCATACATTATAATTAGACACTTATACTCAGTATCCATTGTTTATATTATATTAACCTTATTAAAACAAATCATTATTTCTATTTATGAAAAAATCTTCAATATTATCCCCTATGATCTCATCCTTATTTTTATTTACCCTTAAACCCTGTGAAAGACATTTTAAAAAATGGGATAAGAATAAATTCTGAGTAAAAAACAATTACATAAAGGAAAATTTAGTTTAATAAAAAATTTCAAAAACATATAATGTTTACCATTATCTTCAATTTTCATTGAGAATATGAAAAAAAACATTTTTAAATGAAAAAACCAACACATTATACTAAAAAATTCATTAAATCTAATAAAAATAAAATAAGTCTATTTTATGTTAATTAGACAATAATATACATAATACCCTTTAAAAAAAATTTAAAACCCCTTTTAATTGGAGTGATTATATTTATGTAATATACTCAATATATTATGGGAATTCCCAATGCATTCTAGGCCACCTCATGTTATTTTATATTGTTATTATCTTGCGATATCTGGGCCACCCCATGTAAAGATGTAACGTGCTTCCATGGTGCTATCTAGGCCACCCCATGTTATGATATAATAGGATTGCGGGGTTCTATCTTGGAAACACCATGTAATGAAATATCTATATTTATAATTTACTTTAATTATAATGTATCATATCATTAATAATACACTTTCATTGTATATCCCTTTAAAAGACTCGTTGAATTCATTTTGGATGTTTTGATGATATTCAAACTTTGAGTCCAAAATGATTTTGGTATGATTCCAATAGTCATGTTATTCATAATTACATCGTTACTAGAATAATATTCATGTCATGCTAATCAATTTTTTATATAAATTATACTTCTGAATCCACTAATTAAATATGAAGATTAGAAATGAACTATGTTATAATAATGGAGACTACAACTCAAATGTACGCATGAGTAACGTATTTATTTTCCAATGATCATTAAAAAAAGGTAAATATTTTATAATCATTATATAATGATAAAATTTGTTCAATATACTATTAATAATTAAAACAAAAATATATATGTATTTTAGTTGATGTGGTGATGAAAAATTAATCACACCGCTTCGTATAAGTGATAGTTCACACATTCACATGAATGACGTTATAAATTTTTCATGTATGGAATGGTAATAACATAAATGATATATAATATTTTAATAATTATTAATATATTATTAATATCATATATTAAATTCAATACCATTATTATAACTTTCATTGAGAGATAGTGATGGAAAATAAATTATATTGGTTCACAAGGCGATAATTCCCTCTACAAAGGAATGATAATTCATTTCCCATTTTGTTGAAGTAGAGATTGATTTAAGTGATGATGTTAAAATAATAACATATCATTATATTAATTATACTGGATTAATAATTTAATCATTATTTAATATGATTTTAAATAATTGGAAAAAGAAATAAAATAGAATCACTTAATTAAAATTGATGTTAATTCTTTAGACGATCTACTTTTATTAACACTTTAACACCTCTAAGGATGGTGTTCTGACTGAAATAAGGCCTCTAGAATGTGAGGATGGATTATATGAAGGTATTTAAGAGTTTAAATGGATGATAAAAATATGTTTTCATGTGGTAGTAAAATAAAGTAATTGGTTCCCTTTATAATGGAGAAGAGGGAAACTATTAGAATTATTTATAAAATTAAATTAATAAAAATTATGTTTCTCTTATAAATTTATCCATAGTTATTTAGAATCTCGATTTTGTGTCGATCAATATCGGTTAATCTAATGAGATTAGATAAGTTGTTAATTATTTTTAATCATTTTCATTTTTATCCATATTTTTAACATTTTTAATTCTTACTATGATATCATGTAATTTACACCTTGGGGGTTAATATCGTTACTATAATATTCCAACTAAAATAATAAATAAGTCAATTTTGAAATACTGTAACATTATCCAATAAATTTTTCTAAATTAATATTTTTATTATTTCTTTATAATTTAATAAAATATTATTTATTTCAATATTTCATCAATGTTGATATTTATTCTATTCATTACAAGAATTTTAAAAAAATATTGTACAAAATTGTATCTTCAAAAAAAAATTTAATTGTCAATAAATATTAAAATTCATGAACAAAAATTATGTATGATATTAATTCTCTAAAATTATATTTCTTTTATTATTTTTAATTTCATTTATTTGATATTTCTTTTAATTAACCAATTTATGCATTATCATTGTATATGTCATTAGTTTAATTATTTGACCCCTAAATAATAATTAAAATTTAAATTTAATATGATAAAAAAATTATTTACATATTTTATATATAGTCTTATATATCCATTACATATACCCATATTGAAATATTTCACCTGTTAAAAAACACTTATGAAAAAATTGATATTTCGTTGAATTAAATATTATATGTGGAAAAAATCATTTCAGTTGCTGAAAGAGAACATCAAATCCTCCCAAATATGATTTTGGACGAAAATAAATAATTAAATATAATTATTTCATGTTTTACGACAATTTTTGATTATTTATAATATTATTTTTACCCAAGAATACATGATTTTCCCTATACCCTCGTAATAATAATTACCCATGTTTCTATTTGTATTTTATCCGAAATTAAAAGGGACCTATTTACTAAATTTTTACCTATTGATTTCAAATATGGAATCTATTTTCAATAACTAAAAACATAATAAGATAAAATTAATTTAAAATTAATCCCCTTTGTTGAATGATAAAATGGGTTTTAAATGCTACAACCATCAAAAGATTAAATTGTTTATATTATAATTAAATATGAAATGTAATAAAATTCCCTAAATTAAAATAACTAATAAAAAATTATATATTTTTACTTTACAAACTTTATAAATTATAATTTAAAAGTATAAATAAATTTTAGGAAAATATAGTTATTATTTAAGGAGTAGTTTTTTCACTAATAATCAAAAAATACATAAATTTAAAATATAGTTAATTATTATTTTTTTAATATGTAGTTTATTGTTACAAAAAGAATTTATAATAATTTCAAAAACATAATTTAAAATAAGTAAGCCGTCAAAAAGCAGAAAAACATCCATTTTATTTAAATATTTTATTTATGATTTAAATTTGATTTAATTGAATATAGTATATAGAAAGCCCATAATTTGAATAGTTAGAATTTTATTGATTATAATATATATATATTTCATTAGTATAATCTATGAACTATGATTTTTTATTTTTTACAATAAAATACACTTGTTCACATTTAATTAGTTTTTCTGAAAAATAATTTCTTTTTACTTTTAAAAGGGTTTTCCATTTATATAAAATTATGTTTAGAACAATGAATTAATTAAACTATACATGTGTGTACCATATATTCATAATTTGGTTATCCTATTCATGCATTTTATTCTAACGGCTAAGTTATGATGCCAACATAATAATATTTATTTGATTATTTGAGCTCAATGTGGAGTATCATTTACGATATGGAACACAATATTTTTTTAAAAATCATGGGATGTTACAGAAATCCTATAGATATTTTTATGACAAGAATACAATTTTTTTTTTACTCAAATAAATATTATCACATTATCAAATTTCTAAACACTTTAATAGTCACATATAACAAAAAACTAAATACATACTTAACAATATATGAATCAATGAAAATGATAATTTAATTATTATATATTTCTGTAACATAAAGATAAAACCTAATTAATATTTATGTAAAATCTAATAAAATAAGTAGTGTTATCATTGCATTATAACTTTTAAAGATTACAATGTGTAAAACACTAAATACAATAGTAATAAAATTTATGAAAATTATAATTAATCCCGGAATGATTTTTTTTAACTATCAAAACATGAATTTATTCAATGATCCACTTAAATTTCTACCAAATTTTTATAATTACATATACATGTATAATTTCAAAAACATCTCTTATTTTTCAAAATAATAAAAACAATGCTATTTTAAAACATTAATTATTATTTTATAAAGAAAATAAATGACTATAAAATGAATTTAAATATCATATTAAATGATCATAAACTTCTATAAAACTGTATCTAAAGAAACTAATATAAATAATTCCATTATTCAAAACATGTAAAAAGGATCTGATACCTAGAGAAAAATTTTAAATGTTTCAGGTTAAAAATAATGAAAACCCCATATTAAAAAATCAGAGTATAAAAAATAAATGTTTAAAATTTATTTTAACATAATTTAGAATGTATTATATATCTTGAAATAGAGTTTTGACACACACAATATGTTTATAACTTTTGATATAGTCATCTAAAAATAGTATATATGTTTTACATGTTTCGTGTATATATGAAATTTCTGGCTATTAAGACACAAAACTCAGCCTAAATTTACTTAGTATAAATTTAAATATATCTATCCATCATTGTAATATTAAAAATTATTTTTCAACTTTTTTAATGACTATTGTCTTATTTAAGATATCAGCTAGTTTATTTTCTATTGAAATAAATTTCATACATATATTTCCTTCTGTACAATATCTCTATGAAACTGAAACATAACATCAATGAGAATAGTCCTAGACTGTCATAATGTATTTTTGGAAATAAAAATCAACAAAATATAATCATAGAATATAATAATATTTTAAAAATATAAATAATATTATAAATAGTTCATTTAATCCATAAATATTTAGTATGAAAAGATGATGCAACTACATATTCAGATTTGGAATTTTAATGAGACATATAATTTTTTCATTGAATTGCATGAAACTAATTTTTTACTATGTTAATAGATCATGCATTACAGGAACTTACTATCAATATTTTAACCTCCAAAATCATAATAAAAATAAATTTAAAAATAAAAATTGGTTTTCCTTAGAGAAATAATCTATGATTTAATTATACTTTAAAAAATTTAATGATCCATTTAATAAATTTAATGTGCAATACATTAGGATCACTTTCATATTCTCCACAAATAAAAAATAAAAGAATTAAACTTTACCTAGTGGTATTTAAATATAATAAACTTTTAATATTTCTTTTATATGTATTAATATAAATATAGTTTCAAAAATTTTCAAAATATAATGTTAAATATCTTTTAATGGGGGTAATTTCACTTTTAATACCTTACAAATCAAATATATAAACCAATTTTTCATCATACTTGTATTGATTTCGAATAATACCATATTTTATTTGAAAACGTTGTTAACCAAGGAATCACTTCAATTCCACCATCAAACTCATATAAAATTTACAAATCATCTATTCTGAAAAAAAATTAAATTGATATAAATTTTGAGATCCATGTATAATAGAGTCAATATAAATTTAAAAAATATAATTATAATTATAATTTTTTCATAATGAGAAAAGAATGCACATTATTTTATTTTTCAAAATTATTTTCCAATATAAGTCATATTATCTATTCATACCATGATTTAGGTGATTATCTAAAACCATATAAAGCATTAAATCGTTTAAAAACATGATCAGAATGATTTTAGTCTTCAATCCAAGAGGTATGTTTAAAAAACACTTCTTAAAAAATATATCCATTTTTAAAATTCATTTTTACATCCATCTAAAATAATATAAATCCCCATGAAGCTTAAAATCCAATAGTTTAATAAATCTTTCAAAACAAGAAACATTTGGAAATGATTTTTCAAAATAAATTCATTCATCTTTTTTATAACCTCAATCGATTAACCTAACATTATTTTTAAATATGCTTAAATATTCATTGATCTTATTTATAAAGATCGATTTTTTTAATAAGAAAACTAAATGGTGTAACAACTAAATTCCATATGTTATATCTATTGTCCTTAATTAAATTCATCATTAAAACCCAAAAATCAATTAGAATCATCTAAATCCACATCAAAAGACTTTGGTAAAAAATCAAAAAATAATAATGATAAGAAAAAATATTCATAACTAATTATCATGTTTTAAATTTTTATTTCACATTACCAATCACAATATCTATGTAATTATATCTATGAATTATCAATAATTTTTCATGAATAGGTTTAAAATTAAAATAACTATTATTCACCCCAATAATTTCATCTTTCTCTTGGGGTCCTTTTACTTCAAAATTAAATTTTCTAAATCCTTAATCATGTTGATAAAAAACATCACATATTTTATAAAAATATTTTTCATTAAAATTTAGATGAAGTTACTCTTCAATAACTACGTTTAGTTTTTTTGTACTCATTATATGTCTTACTATTTTATTTATATCCTTTGAAAATATATTTATAATATTTTTCATCAAACTATAATAATATATCTATAGAAATAAAAATAAATTCATAATACCCGACCACTCTAAAATATCGATTTTTGTTTTTATTCCCTTCCAAACAAATAAAATTATTTTTTTAATTAGTTTGATTTAGTAATTCAATTAACAACATCACATATAGTATTCATAACTAATTTATATAAATATTTGGGGAGTTTAAAGTCATTTTATATATCCATAATAATTTCTTAAGGTGTTATATTTTTTATTTATACTACACCATTTTATTGTGGTGTTATAAAGGATGAAATATTATAAAATACCCTTATTCTGAAAAAAGTTGATAAATTAAAAATTCATGAATTAACCACTGGATGAATCTTAATTTAATTAATTAAGTGTCCTTTTTCATTTTTAACTAATTCACATAATGAAAAATCATAGATAACATTTTTGAATTAATGTTAAAAACATAAATGCATATGTATATTGTAAAATCATCTATAAAAAATATCGCTTACTTACTAAACTATAAGCATTAATAGAAAAAAAAAATCTAAATGAATGAGATCAAGAGTAATAGTGGTTTATACATCTTTAACTAACTAGACAAATGTTTTTTGTTTTATTAATTTTTTAAAGTGCCACAAAAAAGGTGTTTTTCAAATTTATGTTCTGATAATAATAAAAACATGTGGTTCTTAAACAACTTATAATGTATCATGAAATTGGAATGACCTAAACTCACATGGAAATATTTTTTAGATTTTAATATCATTAAAATATTATAATTTTTTATCATTTATTTACGAAAAATTAATTGAATAAATATTATATTTTTTATTTTAAAATAAATAATGATGCATCCTTTATAAATTTATTTATAATTTTGAAATATTACAATCATTGAATCATCACATAGCTGGTAAATTATAATTAAATTAGGTTTCAAAACATTAACAAATAAAACATTAGAAATTAATAATATATTTTGAAATTATATCCTCTCAAAAACAATTTACCTTTCCTTTCTAATTATCAATAAAAGTAACATGGAATCCATTACACTAATTGAACAATATAAATTAAAAAATATCACAATTCTTGTTTATTTGGAATCCACTATCCATGTTCCAAATATCATTTTTTTATTCTCCCAAGAAATTTTTTCAATAAAAAAATTATTATTCTTTGAGTACCCATGAAAATCTTGTTCTTATAGTATTTGGATATGAATTTTTGAGAATCGTAAATGCATTGAAAAACATCATTATAGAAAATATTGATGAAACTGATTTAGAAGTAAAAATACTTATTATATGCGGGATATTGTGGAATCCTCAATGAACACAAATTAGTATATTCACTTTTATATGAAATATAAAACATGTAGCAGTATATGTACTAAAAATAGTGATTTTGAAAAAGAAATTATTTTACATTTTAGGAAAATATCTACCGTAACCACGATTAGATTCCCATTTGTTCATTTTAATAAAACTCAACATTTTATATTTCTTTTTTTTCATGAATACAAATTAATAGATTTTACCTTTAGCTCTCAACATCATTTTTGAGTTGATTATTATATATAAAAATCTTATAAAATAATTTATTTTTTTATCTTGACACTTAAATACAAAATAAAAATATCATTTTAATTAATCAATTTAAAAAAAATTCATTTTCCGATTTTCTTGAGTGATTTTCATGTCAAAATGATCATAATTTCAATAATGATAGATATAATTCTCAATATTTTCACTATCCCTAAGAACATACTTATGTTGTCTCATAATGTTGTATATAAACTAGTGACTTTTTCAACTTAATGTTCAAGACTATCAAATTTTTTATGTTATTGATAAATTTTGAGTTTTTCAAATTCAAATACATATGGAGAATAAGAAAATGATCAATATTCTTTATTTAAATAAGTCATTTGTCACAACCCATCCCCCGAGACCTGCACCATGACTACCCTAAGCCCACATTCCAATGGACAGAGGCTAGGGACTAGCCTTAGAAAGGCATATCCCTAGAATGGAAAGGTATTACATTTAAATCAGTACAAACAATAAGACTAGAATACAACAAGAAGAAACCACTAAGTAACTAATGTAGTGAAATAGTTTTGAAATTAACATGCCCAAAAACAAGCCCCAATTGTAAAAGTAAAAGTACAACAGAAAAGTACAATAAAACTGGGAAGAAAGGAAACATATCCTGGGTTGTCTTATGAGGGTCCTACCTGAAGGGTATGTTTAGATCGCCTCCTCATCACTCTTTGTATGCATGTCTCTTCGGCATACTTCATAGTCTTGGATCCCTCAAACCTTATCCCTGTTACTCATCGTCTTCACAACACATAACTAGGTGCGGGTGAAGCTCGTTCAGGGGTGATTATAACAATACCCAGTTGGATCCCCGAGACCCCGTATATCTCTTAATGTTCCATGAAGGAAAAACCCCAAAGCAAGGCTCAATCACAAAGCATGTGGCAGTCCATAACTCTACTTAGGTATATGCCCATACATATACCTAAGGTTTCATGATATACTCATCTCATACATAAGGGAAGAATATAACAAAGGTAACACCATGAATGTAGCACCGTGAAGGTAAAAGTACCAATAGGTAACACCATGAAGATAACACCGCGATTCTAAAAATACCACACCAGTAACCCCACGAAGATATCACCACGAAGGTAAACGTACCACATAGGTATCATTATGAAGATACAACAACGAAGGTAAAAGTACCACACAGGTATCACCATGAACATATAACCACAATTATAAGATTACCACACAGGTATCCCAACGAAGATATCAACACAAGGATAGATGTTCCACAAAGTTAAAAGACTTAGTTTAGAATATTCTTAGCTCAAAAAGGTTTTAATGAAGTATAGAAGTACATATAATTAGTCGTGAGTCTAAATTATCTTATTCTGTCAAGAGGCACTGGTTCTGACCATAAGGAGTCTGACGCACACAGGATCGATAATTACTAACCCCTGCAATGATCCATATATGATCTGACCCACCCAGAGTTGATTGCTAACTAACCCCCACTGACCCACGAAAGATTTGACCCACACAAGATCGGTATGTTCTGTCCCACACAGGATTGCTGGGAAAATGAAGAACAGATGATCTGACCCACATAGGATCGGTATGCGCTGACCCGCACAAGATCACAGAGCACTCACCCACACATGATCGCTCAGCTCTGACCTCTGTAGAATCAGTCTCCAACCTCCACCTCACTGCCAACCATAGGATTCCTCACACCTAGTGCGCTCGAGTTTTGTAGAATATCCCCTCTAGTTATTGGCCATAACTAGACAACCACTAAGAGCAACAAAATAATAACCCTAAAGACCACCATTTCGTAAGGGTTATAACATGATAGGTAGTGCATCAATCAGACACTCGGTCTATGAGTTATAAGAATTAGAAAAATAAAATAACAATTTTTAATTTTTTTATTTACAGTTATTCCATTTTATGGTTTTCTCACTGGATCACTACGCCGACTAAAATTAAGTCTCACCAAGGGTAAACCCAACATTTTGAACACAATGGTTCCCTCAGATTTCTGATCCAGGAAACCTTTTAAGAGTTATTCAACATTTTTAGGAAAACTCCATAGGCACGCTAATTAAATCTTAACAAAACGTTGATAGATCATTCCACGAACATCGGGCCTCAGAATCAAGCGCTGTCAGATTTCATGATCTCGAAATTAATCCGTATAACTAAACAAATTATATAGAATTTTTGAGATATTACAAAATTAATCAAAATTCATTACTATGTTTTATAGAACTATATTATTTATTAATACCTGAAAACTCCATCCTACTTCATCATGATATTATTTAATTACTTTATTTCTTGTAATAACTTATTTCATTTTTTTCATTCATTATTTTTTATTAATTAGGATTGATGTTCCCCATTTCCCTAAATAAATAATTGATTACTTAATGAGCATCATTAGAGATGATGTTACCATTATTATTCTCTATTTGATCATCCTTGTGATGGTCTTTCTGAGATAACTTTGAGTAGCCTTTCTTACGTCTATATCCACCTTTTATAACTTGGTTGTATCATTACTACATCTACTATGTAACAAAAAATTATAAGAATAAATAGATACATTAGATTTATATTTGACTCCCTTAGTCATTGAATTATCTTCGATCGTAAATTTTTTTAACATCTAATCATACTATAATAGTGATCCAAGAAACTCCCCAAGAGTGTATTCTGTAATGTTCCTACCCTTATATATATATTCCCTTTTACAATTCTACATAAATATAAGTTATATAAGTAATCTTTCAATAAGTACAATAATATAAAAATTTTCTCATAAAGAACTCATATCGTTTACATTACTATTAATCTCTAGAATATTTTATTTACTATTTCATATTATCCCAATTTAAATTATTGATATTCATCTCTTAACATACACAAAAATAATAATTGTATCCAAACATTGATGTGGAACATGAAGAGTTTTCCCGATTTTATGTATAGTTTTACAACCAAGTACATGAAAAAATACATTTATATTTCTCTCACACTGTATTATATTTATCACCATATAATTATTTACATAAGTTACAACATCCTTATAAAACTAAAGATTCTGTTTTAACATCAGTTAGCTTGTATTTATTTTATAGTATTTTCCGAGGATCAATGCTAATTCGTTTCAATAAAACATATATTATGTATTTCTGGTATCCATAATTAGTACAGTCAAAATGAGAATTTTTTTAAAGTATCCAACCATTATTCAAAACTTTTCCGGTCATTTTAAAACAATTATTCATTAAATGATTAAGAAATTAAGTTTTTATCCCAAATAAATAAATAATATAATGAGCATGGGTTATATCTCTAATTCCAATTGTTGGTATGGAGTATAGATAAAAATATAGTAAATATGGGGTGAATTTGATTTTTTAAATGACTTATTGAATTTAATGATTACATCCTAATTATTAATGTATAAAAAACAACAATAAATGTATATGTATATTGGATATTCTTATAGTGGTTTAGATTTAGATAATCCTACTCCACTCTTCTTGTTTATCATGAACTAAGAGAGATGGACCCCACCATAACAACTATAATAAAATCTTAAAATGAATTTTCCAACCTACACTCACAAACAAATTACAAACCCTTTTCCCCTGGGAGATTAAACCCAATATTCCCCTTCCATTTTCATAGTTATTCATAACCCAAATAGTCTTCCTTTTACCTTTTAAATTCAACTGAATTCATTCCTTCTTTTTGAAACTAACATTCAGAAAAAACTACCTTTAAGTGGTCTGTATAACCCATTATAATTACACAGAAAGAGAAATAATAAGAATAACTGAAAACCAATAAAATATATAAATGCTTCAATGTATTATAGTATATGAAACCATAAATTCTCCAAAAATAATGTATCAAAATATTTTAATTATATGTGAGTATAATATGATCACAAAAAATCACAAATATAATTAAATATGTAAGGACCCATACATAAAAAAACATATTCTTGTTTTTTTAAATAGTAAATAGATATCATTTCCAATTTATATGTTAGGTTTAGAGTTATATAGAATTATGAAAAACTATTAAAAATAAAACTCATACATTATAGGTGGATATGTATAATCGGTATCAATTTTTCCACCAAAGAAAACCATTTTAAAATAATACATGTTTTATTATCATAAAATAGGTTATAAATTATGATATATTTCCAATACTAGAAGATACAGAATATTTAACATCGATTTTTTTTTCAGAAGGGATGGTTATAAAAATATTTGTATATAACCTAAAGAAATAGAAATTTTTCATCTAGTGAAAATTCATAAAATCATTTTCCTCAAAAAATCGCTTTTTTTCATAGAGAGGAATCAAAATTTTAAAAATATCAATATCTTAAATTTTTTAAACATATATATTTTCATGAATAATCATTAATAATAATACAATGTATAATAATGTATCACAAGACATAATTTTACATCTCACACTTACAATATCCATTACTACCTTACTAAGTGTTGTCTAGGACACCCGATGTTGAGATATAATGGGATTACCTACTACCATATTGGCCACCCCTAGTTAATCCATAACAAATATTCCTAACACTCTCTAGGTTACCCCTTGTTAATCTATAATGTGCTTTCCCGAAAGTATTTGGTCCACAACATTATATATGGTAATGGGATTTTCTAGCCATATATAGGCCACCCCATTTATTATTCTTACGTACTATATAATGAATAAACAAGGTTTATTATTCTAATTTTTTTCTAAAAAAAATTTATAGAATCATTTAATCTCATAAGAATGTCAATTTTTTTATATCAAAATTCCATTTCATTTTTATTTTTTTTTAATTTAAACATTGAACATATATAAAATATTCCATTTTCTTTAAAAATAATACAGAATTTTTATAAAAGAAACCATAATTCATTAAAGCATCATGATTGTGGAAAAATATTCATCATCTGTATAAGATTAAAAAAAATTATCTATATTCTCTCAGAAAATTCACACAGAATAGGTTTAAGAAAATGAAAAAAGTTCAACTTTGATAGAATTTTGTAAAAAAATACAAACATGATTGAAAATGAATATAAAAAATCAAAGGATAAAAGAGAAAATATTTTTTGAAATAATTATTTCGAGATTGTAAATGGTTGAAAAAGATATTTTTAAGGGTAACATTAAATAAATAATTTTTAAAAGTCCGTCCCTTATAAATATCATATCATTGAAGTGGGAATTAATAAATGTAATTAAATGTGTATTTCCTAAATATGACAACATAAAAATAAAATCAAAACATAAGATATTAAAAATTAATTTCATATAATCTTATCCTTAATTAATCAAGATGTTGAATTTCATCCCAAAAAATTGAATTTGGGTTAAGAATACCCATACCACCCTTTCAATTTCCTTAAAATGTGTTGAAACCGACTATGTAGTGTTTTATATAATGGAATTAAGTAATTCCAATACTATAATAATATTTATAATACCTTATTTGATGATTATTATAACAACCTATGTCCCATTAATTAATAAAATTTTATTATTTTCATGGTTTGGTGTGTGTTTATTTTGGGGTTTTGTGATCAAATTGTTTATATATAATTATTTATGTTCCTAAAAAATGGGACTATAACTATAGAAGTGGAATAAAATTGTATTAAAAAAATCCATAGTTAATTTTTTTCCCATATGTTTTTTATTTTATGTATGAGTATGATTCATTTGATAAAACATTATTGATAAATGATTAGTTCATTTTGGTAGTTAACAAACTAGTTTCATTTTATATAATATTATGAGTATATAAGATTTTAAAAACATCAAATAGGTTCGCATATACCTATTAGTGTCTATTTTAACTATAAATAAACTATTATTACCATCCCATAATGAGTCAATGGAAAACAGAAAAAATAATTATTCATGGAGAAATTTAGTAACCATAATTTAGACAATGGTTTCCATTTATTTCAATCAGAGGATATGAGAAATATGAGAAATATAATGGATATTATGTGATACATTAAAAATATAAACCATAAAATATAAAATATTCTTTATTTATCATTCATTTATTTATGAATGATTTGTGGAGAAAATAGGAGTAGAAAAATAAAATAAAGGATGTTCATTGAAATAATTACCTCTCGAAAATACGCTCCTTTAGAGACCCTTGGAGGAACTATCAATTGGTATTTTGGTGATTGAATAAGAAAATTTACAAGAATAGATCTTGAATAATATGTTTTCATTGATTTTTTATAAGCTCCGTATCTTTTGTGGGGTAATGGAATTGTGAGGGGTGGCATTTATACTTGTGGAGGGGTGGTTTTATGTGATTAAAAAAGGATTGGTTTATATTTAAATCCATCCAAAATGTAATGGAATTAATTTTCTAAAAAATAATATTATTAACGTGATAGAGGATATTAAGGGTCTATAAATAACTCAAACATCCATTAAATTTTTTTATATTTAAATATTTTTAATTTTACCCTTTCACAATATTATGTTTCATTATTTTACCTATACTGTGGTAAAATATTTTTTACAATAGAATATTTTTATTCATATAAATTAAAATTAATTTAAAATTTAATTTTAACCTTATTATTCCCAATATAGAATCAATTTTACCATATTCAAGTAACAAATTTTTCATAAATATATTTAAAATTAATACCGTAGACGTGATGGGAATGTGGGTTTGTAATGTCTAAAAAGTTCAAGAGATTAAAATGTTTTTATATACAATTTCAATGTTGAATTGATAGAAATAAATTAAATTTTATTTATTGATGAATAATTGATCAAATAATAATTTAGAAATAATTTAATATATAATTCAACTCTTTATATTATCTATGAAAACCATATCTATTAATTAAAATTTTCTATTTTTGATAAATCATTAAAAAATTGATACTCTAGAAAATAACAACATTTCACTCAAATATAATTTTGATATCATGTTTTTAAAATTGAATTTTTTTTAATATTAAATTTATTCAAATTTTCAAAATTTAGTTTTGAAATAGGTTCCCCATTAAAAAGAAGAAATATTAACTTTTTGAAATATATCGCTTTTATATCCTTAAAATTCGATTTATTATTATCATGAAACTCAAAAAGGTAATTGAATGAGTTTAAAAATAATTTATTTAATTTATTAATAGTAAATTTCATTCATATATTTCACTAATAGTTTTTTATTTAATTTATTAATATAAAATTTCATCACGAGCATAGAATGTTTTTGATATGAAAACTCATATTTTATATTCAATTGTTCTTTATATTCATTTATAATTAATTTTAAAACAATATATTGATTTTATAAACATGTGAAAAATATATTTTCATAATTTTGATTCCTTCATACTTTCATACCATTCTAATGAATAGGTGATTAATATAATATTAAAATAATAATATATTCTTTTTTGATATTGATGATGTGTATCTTGTATGATATTAAAAATTTTGTTTCCCTTAAAAAATAATGGTATATTAACTCATAATATTAACATGGGAAAAAAACTATGTGTTTTAATTTTTAAAATACTTTTGTTGGAATCCCATATTAGAACTATGGTCTATATAAACACTATTTTAAAAGAGACAATGGAATGTAAAAAGGTCACAGGAGATAACAAATACAAGAGTTTACTGTTGGAAAAAATATAGATTGAAGTGAAAAATAACTATCATGTTTTGATGAAGAGTGAGAGAGAAAATGTTTTTTTAGAATGTAAACCACCACAAAAACATATATCATTGATGTGTTAAAAGACCACTCATTTCTCAGAATGTAATGTAAATGGATACCATTTTATTATAAAATACTTTTCCTAAAATTGAAAATTAATTTTACTACCTTGTCTAGAAACATAATGAAACATACTTACTCGACAAGAATAATTTCATCAATTATTCATTTTACACTATAATATCATCTATTATACAAATGATAAGAATGCAAAATTATTTTTTCATACCTGAAGAATCATAATCAACTTATACGGATCATGAAATCTACAAAATAATAAGTAAATATTTATATGGTATTTATCCATTAACCAAAACCAAAAAGGTCAGTCAATGATAATGAAATTATAAAAAATATTCTATTATGAAAAAAAACCCATTTAATCTCCAAAAGTATAAAGTAATAGCCAACGCTGAACATAATTTATTAAACAAATAACTCTAATTAAAATTTCTAAAAATAATTCCCAAATAAAATTGAAACCCAAAACCTGGATGGATTTGAAAACATTGTCTTCAATGTTACATTTAATATTAATCATAAAATAATATAAATAACTCATAAAATCTCATACCAAAATATAATTTCTTAAATAACAAATGTTCACGTTCTTCTAAATTTTTTAATTAATAAAATGTGTCACTATAAAAAATATATTATTGTAACAAATAATTCATCCTTTACGGATTAAATAATATAACATAGTATTCAATTTACCATAATCATATAAGGTTCCTAAAATATTAAACATTTTCTAAAAAATAATAAAATCTAATCCCATGGATATAGATTAAAACAAATATTCCCAAAAAAGCTTATTTTCCACTAATGAAATCATTCACCTAAAAAAATCATACTAATGAGGACATCACATTGTCCATTGGTATGAGATGTACCGTTTCCTCCCATTAGTTTTGGGTTTGATCCCCAAGGACATTCTGGATGTGAAGGATTGTCACACAAATTTATGGTTTTTCTTTTTCTAAAATTATATTAAATAAATCCTCATATTATTTTATAAATTAAAAAAAATCTAAAAAGCATAATTAATATTTTTAAATCTCAATAGTAATCTAATATATTTCGTTTTTATACCACAAATTAAGAACCCATAATTATCTCAAACAACTATATCATATAAAATAAAAATACTACAAATTGTTTTGAGATTATTTCCATTAAAATTTAAGGCACAATTCCTCAAATAAACTTTTTATATAGAAAAAATTAAGTGTTACATATACCTTGAAAATTATCACCTTCTTTCAACTGTCAATAGTATCTATTCTATCTAACATATTATTCAAAATTTATGAAAATAAAACATCCAAAAGAAAAATAATTAATATTTTAATGATCCCAATAATAATATAATAATACCACTATATAATAAATTATAAAACTCAATACAAAAAAAATAATTTATTCATCTTACTTCTTAAAAAATTAACCATTCTTTTTTATCTTATTACTTCATAAATTATTTTTAAAATAAACGATAAGAATAATATCCTTATTATTACCTAACATAAACCCTAAAAATTACGCAATACATTAAGATTTTATCAATAAATATAAAATTAAATTCATCCTCAATAATATTTCGTATAATAAAAATAATCGTTAAATATAACATAATATCCATAAAATTATCCCAATGCCTCCCACTTCAAAAGAGTATAAATACATTCAAAATTTTAATCATACATAAATATACTGTAACTATTGATTCCATTATATATGGATATTTAAATTATTTAGAGATCTCATAATCCCTTAATCATATCTATCAATCTTATTCTTAAATAATTATTTCCAACAAAAAATTAATCATCTCATGTGATACATAAATTTCAGTGTATAAGATAAGAATTATTTCATAACTTCAACCTAGATTTCATGAATTTCTTGATATTACAATTATTTATCAGTATGTTTTCATACAATCAAAAACTAAATGTTCACTCCAATTATAGTATTTTATTTTTCATGAGTGATGTTAGAATATATATCTTGAAATAAAATAAAAATATACCATGATCCATAATTTTTTTAAAATAATAGTTGTTGGATAACACAAAAAAAATTCTATATTTTAATTGAATACTTAAGAAGTTTTCAAAATCATTTTTTTCATGAAGAGTGATGATCTAATTATCTATAGGGGATAAAAATGTAATGTAATATCCATTTACTTATATCACAAAAAATCATCCTTAATCAGTTGAATAGAACCTCACCTAAACATGAAAATAATAATTAATGGAAAAATTATTTATAGGGTAAATATTTTACGATAAAAGTTTTTTAAAAATCTAATAATTAAACCCCATTATATAATAGTTTATTTAGACATTTATTTAATCTACCGAATTCAACATAAAGAATTAAACATTTATAATTGATAATAGCCCTTATGGTTATATATAATCATTATGTAATTCTAAAATATCCTCTTAACATTTAAATGTACCTAAACCCATCTCTGATACACACTATAAGGACCTAGCCTGAAACAATATATATTTTTTTTTTCCAAACAATAAATCACTCCCTTTTCCAAGGATATTTTGGTTTACATTTTTATAGAATTTGGACTATGTCTTAGAATGTAAATCCATACATTAAATGTTGAAACATATACTAATTACCATTTTTCCAATCATTGAAATTAGTTAAAATTAAAAATGGTTTATTTTCATTGAATATCATTACAATTATCATATTCTCCTCATCCCCGTACCTACTCATCCTTTACCTTGTAAATAATATTTAAAAACTATGGATTATTATAAAAATGTCAACAAGGGATATACTGAAAGTGAAAACCTTAGTCCAATGATTTTTTTAAACATTTTCATAAAACATTTAATTTTATTATGAAAACGTAATAATATTTTCAAAAATATCAATATCATACCTTTATAAAATAAATCAATTTTCATGAAAAATCATTAGAATCCATCTAAAATATTATAAGGGAATTCAGACAATATTTTCCATATCACACTTACAAAAGCTGTTATGGGATAATCTGATGTAATCTAGGACACCCCATGTTAATATGTAATGGACTAACCTAGTGATATCTAGACCACCCCCTGATTGGCTACAATGTACTTTGCTGACTCTATATGGACCACAATATGTCAATTTGTAATAGGATTTCCAAGCGTAATTTTGTACACCTTATGTTATGTTGTAATGTGTTTTCCCAACGCTATCTTGGCCACCACATGTTTATTTATCAAGTACCATATTTTTTTAAACAAATTTTTATTATTTTAATTTTATTATTAAAATTAATTTAAAAAAATCATCTAATCACACAAGAAAATAATTTTTGAATATACAAATACCATTTCATTTTTTAAAACTAAATTTAAAAATTAAACAAATAACATATAATAAAGAAATTTTTCTTTGAATATAACCATGAGTATTTATGAAAGAGGTATAAAATAATTACCACTTCATGATGGTAGAAAATATTCTCATGATGTGTAAGATAAAAAAATAATCCATACGTATGTTTTTCGGAAAACACAAAAGAACATTTTTTGAATAAAAATAAGAATACATTATAAAAATTTTAAAAAGTAAGAAATGATTAGATTTTTATTTAAACAATAATAGGTTAATAGTAAAAAAAATTAAAACATTTTATAAACCTAGACATGAAAGAGAATGAGGGTTTAAGGGTATATTGAAAAATATAATTTTTAAATTAATGTCCTTTAAAAATATCATGTCATTCTAGTCGGAATTAATAAAATTAATAGAATATGTGTTTCTGTTATAAATACACATATGAAAATTGAAAAAAATACATAATATAATCAAAAATAATTTCAAAAATATTCTTCACATGAAGAAATTTATAAGTACTTGTTTAACCCAATGAATGGAAATTATGTTAATAATTTTTTTACCTCACATTTAAACTCCTTCAATTGTGTTAAAAATCTCGAATAATAGTTTAAATATTTTTTATTAATTCAATATAAAATATTCTTATATTTATAATAACTTATGTGATGAGTTCATAGAATCATATGATCCATTAATTAATAATATTACGTTATTTTTATGGTGTATGGTGTTTTAATTTCATAGTTTCATGATCGTTATATTTAAGTAAAATTATAGATGTTCTTGAAAAATGGGATTTCAACTCTAGATGTGGAATAAGATTTAATTAATTACCTTCCTTAAGTATTAATTTTAAATATATTATTTTTATTTCTTATATGAGGATGATTACTTTGATAAAACATTAATGATATATATTTTGGTTTATTTTGGATTTTTTCACAAACACTATGATTTAGTTTATTTTTATTTACTATTATTAGTATATACTAGTTCTAAAACAAAAAATAGGTTATAATATACCTATTAATATATGATTTAACCAGGAATATACTTTTATTACCTATCATACATGCGAAAATAGAACATAAACAAAATCATTATTCATGTAGATGACTAACAACCAAAATTTGGACAATGGTTTTTGTTTATTTAAATAAAAACATATTAAAAAAATAAAATTGATATAATAAATTTAATTAAAAACATAAAACACCTGTATATACTTGGTTATTGATTCACCATGAATTTATAGATGAAGGATGTGAGGAAAAAATAAAAGAATAAATGAAAAAAAGAAGTTCTTTCATAAAATTACCTCTTGAATATTACCTCTTGAATATTACCTCCTTTAGGGGCCCCATGAGGACATTGGAATATTTATTTTTGTGAGACTATCAGTGCATAGACATGGGTATAATGAGTGGGATATAGTTTCTAATATATTTTAGAATCCTCATGTATTTTGATCAAAAAATGATTAGTGGGGCAGGTATATATACATCGGGATGGGTGGTTTATGTAATTAAGTAGTGATTATTTTATATTTAAATCCAACAACATAGAGGTGGTAGTAATTTCCATTAATTTAGATGATACATAATTTTAAAATTTTTTGTTAAAATTTATAAATCAATAATATACCAATTAAATTTTTTACCCTTTTTTTATTTTAACATTTAACCATTATATGTTAACATTTTCAATATTTTACTAATACTACGGTAAATTATTTTTTTACCTGGTGACGTTTTTATGCCAAAAAATGAATATGAACATAAAAATATAATTTTGAAATTTAAATTGCAAAAATATAAATACATCTCACAAAATAAAGTTACATAATTAAAAAAGTTATATTTAATATCAATCTCGTAGACACAATGCGAAAGGGGGATTTTTAATGCAAATATTCAAAAGATTGAAATGTTTTTTAATCCAATTTCAATGTGAAATTCATTTAAGTGACCAAAAATTATTTCATAGATTTATAATAGAAATAATTATAAAATATAACAAATTAAAAATAAAATTAAACTAGATAAATAATTTATTTTAAAAAAATAATTAAATTTCATTATTTTTAACTATTTGTCAATAAAATGTTACTTTTTTGAAAAATTATTAAATTTCACCATAAATATTTATAACATTAATATTTAAGAAATAAATATTATTTTTCCAAATAATATTTATAAATGTGTCGTTTTTTGTGTTAAAAGAGGTGCACTGTTAAAAGGTGTAAAATTATTATCTTTAAAAATAATTATTTTTATGATTAAAATATGTTTTATTATTATCTTGAGTGTAGAATACATTTTTGAGGAATTTTAAAATAGTATTTAATATGTATGATATAAATTTTTTTAATATATTTTACTAATAGCTATTTAGATGATTTTTCATGAAAAAATTTCTACGTGAACAATAAAATAGTTTTATATAAAAAATTACATTTATATTCAATTGGTTTTTATTTCCATTCCTAATTTATTGTTGACAAATAAATTAATTTTAAAAACATATTTATATTATATTTTAATAATTTATTTATACTCATTCATTTACACCATTCCAAAATCTAGGTGATAACTATTAAATTGATATAACAATATTTTGTTGTTTGTTTAAGATTCATGTGGCGTATCATGTATGGTATTGAATATGGATTTTCCATTTAACAATATTGGGTTGGTATATAATTATATACTTACCCACATGTATTTTAATTTTATGTACACTCTATATATTAATTTTCTATATATGTGTCTTATTTTAAACTTGAATACCATTTCATTACACTATTTCTGGTGTAAGAGTTACACATGAAATTTACAAAAAAAAACAATATTAGAGTTATCCATGATTATTTTTAGATTATAATAAATGTATAAATAAGAAATACTATTATTACGAGTCTTCATTGATATATTGAATAATTAAAAAATTAAATTTAGTGTAACTCATTGGAAAAACTAATAATGTATAAAATAAAAACCATTAATATTTTTTGGAATACTCCCTAATAATTACTAATATTGACCATTTGTATCTTATCCAAATTAAATTTATATATTTCAATTACCAAAATTTTAGCACAAACATAAATACACATGTAATCTCATTGAATAATTTTCAATTCATTAACAAACCACTTAAAGCATGTTCACATGAATTCTAAATAATTATTATGTAATTATAGGAAAAAATTCAAATTATATATTTAATAAAAATAAAGAAAATAGAAATGATAAATATAGTGTAAAAAATAATATTTTTAGGATTTACAATATCCTGTATAAATTCATTGGACAAATATAGTAAAATCCACATAAAATAATCACATAGGTTAATTATGTAGGATAATTATGTAGAAAATGTTACATAAGAGATTCACATATGGGATTTACATTGGGGATTAATAAAAGGAATTCATGAAGGTGAATCACATAGGTTACTCACCACATAATATAATACATTATGTATCCAAAATTCTATTTATCCAAATTATAAAATATTTAAACAACTTAACTTATAAATGAATCACTTCAATTTTTTCTATGTTAATTATATTTTTATAGATCCATTATATTTTCAATGAATCAAGAATCTATTTAATTTGAATTATATATCTAGTTTTAGTGTCAAAATATTGTATCAAAATAATCTTGTAAAATTTTAGAATTTGGATAAAAAACATGTAGTGACATATAACTAAAGTTACAGCAAGATCAAGGAGCATTCACAAAATTATGTCTTCTGATTAAATGTATAGAATTATTTTACAATAAAACTCAACATTAATCACTCAATTTAGTGTTTTTAAAACCATTTTATGATCAAAATAAATTTGGAAACTAATTCTAGAAGTTCCCTATGTGGTGAATAGTAAATTAGAAACATAAGGAACATCGATAAGGTAATTGGCTACATGGGAATTATAAGAACGTGTAAAATTGACATTTTAAGGTCCAAAAAAATAATTTATTATTTTACCACTATAACTAAATTTTAGAAAATGTTATGAAAAATGATAATTGAAATTAAAAAATATTTTATGTAAATAAATATTATTTTCTAATCAATGTTATGTATACATTAAATGACATGAAGATAACTAACAAAATGAAAGATAAATTATATATGATGCAAAGTAATTTTTACCATAATCAATATTTATGTTAACAACAAAAATATTAAACTTAATTAATACATGTGTTAAATATACCAAGACAAGTAATGTTATAAATGTATTAAGACATAAAAACGATACCAAGAATATCTAACTAATGAAAATATGTTGTAAATTAATGAAAATTATAATTATTCATGATATGTTATTTTTTAATTATCACTAAATTATGTGGTTCAATGATACACTGAAAAATTATTAAATGTATGTCCAACATTTACGCACCTATCATACCTAAAATCATGAATTTCCGTTCTTTCCCCTCACTTAACATTCTTATTCAATAATTAGAGACAATTTATTTATATATATTGATATAAATTATACCCAATTAAATTCACCCTTATAGTTAACAATTACAGTTAAAATATAAATTATTTAATAATTTCATATCCCCTATATTAATTGGTTTCACCTATCCTCTATAAATTTTACGTAGTCCTTTAATTATAATTGATGATTCAAGAGAAGATCAACATTCACAATTGAATTATTACTTACCATTTATCTTCTTTTTAATATACTTCTTATACACCCTCCTCCAAAATTCTTCATAAACCATTTATATAATTAAATAATTATAAATAATATAATTTAATTTTATGATATTTACTAAATAACTATTATTTTTTCCCTCTTATTTAATCAAAAAATAAAAATGTTTCTCGTGTGTGTGTGATGGCCATGACCTCCATGAAATAAAATTTCCATTTTTTATCAACACCATTAAATTTTGGTTCTAGGAATGCGATTAGAGAATAGATATGTTATTTATCTCAAAATTTATATTCAATCAATATAAATTAAATATATTATAAGAATTATTAGCAATAAGAGATCATTATAGAACATTATGACTAAAAAGAACAACCCAAAATGAAAACAATTTTTTTAAAGTGACAAATTATTTTCAATTTAACATATTGTTATAACTAATAAAAATTAGTTTTCATGACCATAATAGATTTTAAAAAATATCATTATACTTTCATAATAATTATATTACAAAAAAATAATCGCTTCTATTTCATACTCACACATAGATTGTAGCTTGTTGTTGTCGGTTTAGATTAACCATAAAAAAGAACAATGATATAAATATATATCAAGGATGGGTTTTTAAATTTAATATTTTATCGAAAAATATAAATAATATTTTTTTATTTGTAATATAAATATATAAATTTTTAATTTATTTACGACTATTAATTTGTAATAAATATAGAAAACATTAATGTCTCCAATTTCATCTGTAATAATCATAACAAAAAAATTATAGAATGCAATTGTCAATTTATATAATATTATAAAATATCAATTATTGAACCTTTTAGGATATATGAATGAATAAAATTGGAATTATAATGAAGAATAACACTACTATTAAGAAACTAGTTCAAAACGATCAAGATTACTCACACCAAATATCGAAAATAAATAACAACTTTCTAATATGGATTTAGAGAATAATTATAAATAAATTTAATAAAAATTTTATAAATATGAATAATGTTCACAAATGAATTATTAATATAGTTATGTCTCTTTTACATGTGGGAATACATAATTCAACTATGTTTGGAAATAAATTAATGTTTTTCTTGGTCATATTTCTAATTATTTGAGCCATGTAACATGTTAAGATCCATGTTTTCTTTACATGTAATTATATAGAGTTATTTTATCTTAATTGTTTTACATTTTTGTAATTAATGGGATATAATAAGTCAAATAATTTTTTTTTCTTCACATTTATTTTGAATCAAGTGATCCTCATGTCGTAAGAGGTTTTGGTAACTCAACTTTTTCATTGAGATACGATGAAAATCTTAAGCATATTTTTGGTACATTATTCCCCATGATTTCACAATTTATTATTCTTATATTTTATTCATATTTAGCACATTAATTTCTTGTTAAATATTTCTTTTCTCTTTGGATTATATTACCCATGTGGGAAATTAATAAGTATAATATATTTTCTTTCAGTTATAATCATTCATCATGAAATTTTCATTTACATACTTTTGTTTTCCAAAACTATAATTTTATTATATTTTACATTATCTACCACTCTTATACAATAATGTATTAATAGAAAATAATGTATTAAAACTCTTTTTTATGATATTTTTAGTCAAAAAATATACATTAAAAAATAAAATATATTTTCTATTAATTATAAATCTTTCATCTTCTAGATTACATTTCATTTGATTTATATATATATTTTTAATGGATTAGTCAACAGATATTATTTTAAAATTTAAATCATTTAAAAAAAATTACATTACCTTTTCAAAATTAAATATTAAATCAACTGTTAATTTTTTTTTATAACATTAAAAATGTTTTCTAAAAACTCTAGAATGATTTCAATTCCATTTTACCTTTCACGTTGAAAAGGATTTACACTTGTCATTATTATGTTTCTTGATATACCCTCTATTTTATATTATTCTAATTATATTTTTAAGTGTTTAACATACTGTATCAAAAAATTCCAATTCTTGGTCCCTTATTTTGTGGTACTGTTTGATGAATTCATCTCTATATTGTGTTTTCCATCTATCCCAATACACTTCTCAGTATAGTGGGGATATTATCTTTTTCATGAATCCACATTAATTATATATATGGATTATGATCATGTGAATCCACATATATAATGGGTAATGATTTGAAATTACACATATTTGATAGTTGTATATATATTATTATAGATTGTTAAGGTATGTGGATTATGTGTAGACATCTAATTTATTTTTTTATATATGGAATCTTATAAGACAAGTTGATTAGGTATTGTTAATTTTTTTCTCATTTAATGAATTCTGTGGAATAAATTAGTGATAGTTGGGTCCATTAATATATATAACATTGATGTATTTATAGGTGTAAAGGGAAATACAATATTTTGTTATTTTGGTATTTATACTTTGAAAAAAATATTTCCATGAAATTGGTTCATTTACTGTTGGATCATGATGTCTAAAATCATGGTCTCTTTGACTAAAAAAATTAATTAGTTGTCCAACATCATTTTTGTCATTACCATTTGACCATTTATTATTATTATACATGTGATATTTCTATTTACCTTGTTATAAATGGATATATTAGGCTTTCAATTTCATTTTATAATGGATTGGTATTTAGTTATATATTCCAAATATATTACTCATAATCATCTTCTTCCCACTTATGATATTATGTTGTTAACATTGATGTTTACCCAAATTGAGATTTTGAGCTCACATCTTCTAATGGTTAAACATCCCAAGGTTTTCAAGTAATTTATTACACATGATATGACTATCATAATAGAATATTTATATAATTAGTTGGACGTGTTGAGGACTTATTAAGAAATAAGTAGTTTTATAAATATTGGAGACAATTGTCAAATAATTGATAAGGGTGTGAGTTTAAATTTTTTATGAATTTTTAGAATTATACACATCTATAAACCTAAAAGGTTTTGTGAATATATATAATGAAATTTTATTATTTATATTTTTGTTTTTGGATTGTTATTTTTAAGAATCTAATATTATGATCAAGTCCAATTTGAAAATTATTT
Organism: Viscum album; assembly: GCA_963277665.1. NCBI lineage: Eukaryota > Viridiplantae > Streptophyta > Magnoliopsida > Santalales > Viscaceae > Viscum > Viscum album. The sequence continues at coordinate 1,095,062,484 of OY728147.1, forward strand.
GTTTTTATCATGGAATTTAATATTTTTTTGTGTGGGGAATTATGAATTTTATCATTGCGAGGTTTAAATAATTTAAAATATTGTGATTTTATTAGTTGAGAAATTAAATTCCACCAATGTCTAATGAATTACGGTTTTCAATAATTTCAAAGGTATAAATAACCCTTTTGATTAGTTGAGTTAATATAGAATATTTTTGGGATGGGTATAAGATAAATTTAGTGAAAACCCTAGGGATATGCATATGGGATACTACTAGGTATAATATAGAATCCTGATGTTTTTAATGTTATTTTGTGGTTCCAAATGCAATTATATACCGATATAGAATCTATAAAATGATATTGTTGTGTCATATTTGTATCTAGGGGTAATCAAATTGAAATAGTCTAGTTGAGTATCAAATCAATCTTCGCACGGGATTAAATCATGTGGTCCTCAAACATCACATCTAACTAGAGACTACATAGGTATATATATCTTGGATAATAACATTCCCTTTTCAATACATGGTAAAGTATTTATTATGTAATGACATTGGTAAATAAAGTATGGGAGAACACAACTAACAATATCCTATATATAACCAATAGTGTAATAGAATGAACCGAGTGTGACATAATTGAAAAGATATATCATAAGATGAAATAAAGGTTAAATTTGAAAATACATATTAGGATTGAGATTTCAAATTAAAAATATAATTTATTATAAATATAATGGATATTATAATAATTATTTTTTCTAATACTTTGATGGAAACCAGATCTTGAAAATGAAGTTTTAGAAGGAATGTCTCCAGAAACTTCTAATATTTAACTATATAGTCATATTAGGAATAAATGTTCAATAATTATAATATATTCCTACAATGAGTGGAATGATAAATTATATATTATTCTCTAATATATAAATATTTTGATATATTAGAAGTTATATCTTGAGACTGGATTATTATTAAATACCATCTAGAATTTTCATTTGTAAGTGATTATTAAAACTAAAAACATGAAATTTATTTTATATGGAATAATGTGACACCAAGAGACCTGAAATAATTTTTTTCCTTTAAAATAAAATGTTTTCAACAGACTTCTTTACACGAATTATTGAAACAAAGTTAATAATGAAAATTTATATAACTGGTAAAATGTAAAAATTGAATTTTCATGTTAGAATATAGGTAAATGAACTATGAAATACATATATATATATATATATATATATATATATCAAAATATAAGATAATATAAAAAATTAAACTATTAAAATTCAATTAGAGTGGCTAAATAACTCAAAATAGTTATTCATGCTTTAAAATATAGACTTTATAAGAATTGATTATATTTGTATTATATATCAAAGATGAAATATATTATTGATATCAAAAATAAAATTGATATAAATTTTATTATTAATTGATAATAAATTATAACAATAACAGTTAATAATTTTATGAAAAATCAGATGAAATGAGTTTTTTATATTATTATTTTTTATTTTAAAATTATTATTTATAATTATTATTAATAAAATAAAATCATATTATTTTATTATTTTTTAAATTCATGATCCAATTGTTTACTAGGTTAATTTTCATTTTATGCATAAAATTAGGTTTCAAAATTAAAAATTAGTAACCATAATAATAAAATCAATTTTTCAAGGAATGAGAATTTTATAAACATATGTTTATAGAATAAAATCAAATTTTTCATAGTAAATACACTAATATTAATTCTAATGTTATTTATAAATTAATTGACTCCCATTTAATGGGAAATAATTATAAAGTATGATTAATAAAACCTACTAAAATGTATTTTTTCTTTGAAAACAATTCTCCAACACATTTATGTTATACTTTAAAAAATTAATTTTCACATATTAAGAAATTTTTTTATTTTAAATGAAACTAATATTTAGATTCTACAAATAGAAATTAGATTATTTGGTTCATTATAAACTATTTTTTATATAATAACTGATTTCGATAAGTATTATTCAAGATTTTTATTTTCCAAAATCGATAATCTAATGAAGAGTAAATTTTACTTAAGTAATATGATACATAAACCTTATAAAATATGTTTGTGTCAAAAAAATCATGCTACATAACACACCAAAACAACAAAAAATTACATTAATACACATTAACTTTTATTATATTCCAAATATGTGTAACACTTTTTAACATATAATATGAACATTACTACACTCAAATAAATACACATGAAATGTTTGAAATTATAATGGAACTATTGCTTATTTAATTCTTTTATACCTATATAGACTTTTATAATATTATAGTCTCAACAATTTACTTCAAGTAATTAATTTCAAACATATAATTCAAGTGATTATCAAAACTATTAATGTAGGTATTACATACCCTCTAACTTCTATCCTTTATATTTTACATCCAACCACCTCCAATTTCGAACTAACGGTATTTTTTAATAAACTCATTATAATTAAGAAATTAAAATGTTTTTAAATTGATGGTTTAATTGATATCTATTCCACTCTTATTCAATAAAAAAATAAAAGCATTATCTTCTGTGTGTGAAATAACTTTCCTTTATGAATGACATGTTTCATTTATAATCACAACCTTTCATGAATGGTTAAATAAATGGGTTAGTGAATAAATATATCATTTATTTCATAATTTTAAATATATATATATACAAATTAAGAAATTTTTTGTTAATATTTTTAATAAGGGGTCATTGTGAAACGATAAAACTAAAAAGAACAGAACAATAATAAAAGTTATTTAATTTGAAGTAAAAAATTCTGGTTCATTTCCTTCTTCATATATACATTTAAAATTTTGATTCATAAACTTATTAAAATATAAATAATTTCATTAAAATATTTTAGGATGACATTATTATGATATAATTCACTCTCTAGAGATACTCACACATATATTGTAGTATGGTGTTGTGGGGTTGGTTTTACCACATAAATGAACAATAAAACATATTTATCTATATTAAGGATTTTAAAACCGAATATTGTTTATTAATAATTTTATAATGATTTTTTATTTTTAATATTTGTATATAAGTCAATAATTAAGGTAATATATTTCAAATGATAAAAATCACTAAAACAATATTATCTCTAATTACATCTATAAGAACTATAACCGAAAATATCATAGAATTTAATTAAAAGATTGTCTAATATCTTGAATCATAGACTACATTAACTTTTCTAATCATATAAGGATGATATTTGGTAGAATAATGAATAACTACCCCACTATTATGAGACTTGTAGAAAATGATCTAGTTCACCCACATCCAATATAGAAAATAGATAATAACAAATTGATAAAAAAGTAGAGAAGAATTATAAATTATGTTTATAAAAGGATATAATTTTGATAATGATATTAAAAATAATTTTAATAAATATTTTTTTGATAGTTTCTTATAGTTTATTCAACTAAGAAGGGAGACAATGTAAGGATATTCTTGGGTTCAACATTGATTATTTGAGATATATTACATGTTATTCACCATATTTCCTTTGTATGTTTCCCAATTGATTGACATTAATATGAAAATTTAATTTCCTTTTACTATCTGTGATATACTAGGTCAAATAAAATTCTTCTGTTCAATTTTATTATTACTCAACTCTAAAAAATTCGGTATCATTTTTTGTTAAATCAATTTTGGATTATTGAGTTATGCTCATTCTCTTAAAATTATTTCATATATGTTGGGTAAATGAAACCCTTTTATTGTACTATTTATTATATCTCATTATTAAAAATATTTACCATATTAAACTCTATTCAAATATTTTATACATTTTAATCTATTATATCTATAAATTATAATAACAAATCAAATATCATTTCTATTATTTACAAGGTTTTATATTAACCATTTCGCCTCGTTTGGTTATTCCTATATAATATTTATATACATGATAATTTCAAGTCCCCTATGGGAAAATTATGTTTTAATATGAAATTAATTTTTTCAACTCTTTTTTTATGAGGTGGGTTTTCAGTGAATATTCTTTAAAAATATAAATTGTAATTTCATTTCATAATCATATGATTTAAATCCGTGAGCATAATTAATATTATACCTTATTTTTTTAAAAGGTTAAATTATTGTATTTTTTTTTAAAAAATGTTATGTTTTTTGAAATTTTCAAATCAACATTTTGAAAATGGCATTTGAAAGCAACCTATAACTTTAAATTTTTTAAAATAATAAAAAAACTATAAACTCCATTGAATTTTCACTTCCATTTTCCCTTTCATGTTCAAAATGATTCTCCCTAATTGGACTTATGATTCATGATATACCCTCTGATATATTTTATTCTATTTATATTTTTGGTGAATTTAACATTAGGTATAAATAATATTTTTCTTGATCTCTTCTTGTGTCGTAGCTTTCAAAGACTTATTCATTCAAGGGTGTTTTCTATCTATTCTAACATACTTATTTATTTTATTGAAATGGGAATATATTGTTTCCAATCCATCCACCTTATTTCTTTAGATGCATTATGATGTGATTATGACTATCTATTGGGGAAAATTTCAACATTCTGTATATTTTTTATTTATATATGGATTATTATTCACTATTAATACAGGTGGATTTTGTATTACCATAATGTATGATATATTTTCTAATATGGATCATTAGTATATAATTTTAATATATATTTTTTATTCATTCTATGAAATTAATTATTCAATGGAAAAAATTAGTTATTGTTAGGTATAGGTAAAATATATCTTATTGATACATCCATAAGTCTCTTTAGATAAACTAGATTATGTAATATGTTGTATTCATTCCCATAAAAAAATATTTCATAGACACATAGAATTTATGTTAGTATCATTATGTATTGGAATAGGGAAAGGAATTTCTTGTCTACAATTATTAATTACATTTCTAAGGAAAGATTTAACTTTATACATGTGATATTTTTATCTATGTTATTATCATTTGATATTAAATACGTTCCCTTTCATTCTATAATTTATTTTTTTTCTATCCTTACCATTATATTTATAGTCATTTTATCCCCACTTGAGGTCATTTATTTTTATTGGTAGTGATTATCATTATTGGTCATTTTATTTCACTCCATTTTATGTTTCCAATTTCCTAGGTTTTAAAGAAAGGTATTGAACATGATATTTCTAATAGAATAGTTTTATTGGTGAATTTTTGAGAGATTTTGATGGATTATTATGGACTAATTACATCATTATACAATTTTAAAATTTAGATTTGTTGATATAGACATGTTTTTATTATACATTTATTTTTCCTAATTCATTAAATCATTAAACAAAAATGGTCAGGGGAATGTATGCAAGATAATAATATATTTAATCTATTAAATTATGTGATAGCTATGTTTATGTATCTTCAGTCGGTATCAAAGAATGATTTTACTTTATTTTTTGGAATTATATCAAGGAGAACGAGTATGGGGTGCCATAGGACTTCCAATATAAATCATCATATTGATAGTGGATGAGGCTAAATGTTCAAATTAGAAGCAAAAAAATTAATGTAATACTCCAAAAAAGGCCCATTATCCAATCATGTAATTTGAAACATAATGGAGGAGTAATTAATGAGGGGAATAACATCCTTTGTTAAAATTCCTTTTAAATAAAGGATTAATGGATCAGATTGCATAAACGGTTGATAAAAACCAAGAGAAGATCCCTCATCATGTTTAATATTATAAAAATCGTTACATTTATCAAAAATTGTATATAATACCAACTAAATTTTCATAATGGTTTTATTTATATAGGAGATAAAAATTCATATAGAGTTGAGGTAACAAAGCTTTTATTTTTTTTCATATTTTCTAGAATGATTTCCAAAATCAATAAGTTAGATTATTGTGGTTACATCAATGCCTGGAAGAATTTGAATAAAATTTATATATCTAAATATAATTTTTTTCTATTATATGGTATATTAATTTTCTAAATAATTTCAATTTTTCTATTAAATATGAATATTGTTTCATAATAATTTTTTAAGATTCATTAAATTATAGAACATTCATGAAAACATGGTTATGATAATTTTTTATCTAGGATAAAAGTTATTATACAAGATGTTTTTCTAAATATAAGCAATTAATATTCAAGAACCCATCATTAGAATACTAATCAAATATAGTCATCATTTTATATTAATTTTTACAATACATAAAAAACCATATAACATATACATGAAAATATTTTATTTATTATGTATTCCCATTATGAGGAAATTAATTTTATTCCATAAAAACAAAACATTATGTGTATCTTTGCTTGATTTTCTGAAATCATATTGTCTCTAGTAGACTAAAGGAAAAGTGTTAGGACATGGATATATTCAATAGTTACCAAATAAAATTCTATATTTTTCTAGATTCACAATGAATTCACATAATATATTCAAATATTTTAGTATGTGTTGGTAAATATATAATTAAGAAATTTATATTTTATATCTTCATGATTTAAAACATATATATGGAATGGGTTTCTTCTAATGATTAAGATGATGAACATATGAATAATTAAATTTTGATAATTGAAAATATTAACATTCTATAATTAGATATTTTGATGTAAATGAGAGTGAATCCATGGTCAAAAATTCTAATATTTTGTGTATGATTAATAATTATCATTAATATTAAAAATGGATTTCATTATTGATATTAATTATGAAAGAGTTTTGTGGGGGTTTCAACAATGTAACATCCTGAACCATGTTCCACATGCAGGTTCCCTGAGCTGATCGGTCGCATGGCCTCAAGTGAGACTCCCCAAATTCTAGAGAGTTCCGACAAGTAATGAGGATGTCATATATCATAATTGGGTTATTATTACATCATTATGAAAGTGATAAATAAATATAAATAAATGTGCGTTAAGAACAATAACAGACAACCAGTATAACTCCATAACCAAAAAAGTCCAGTAACACATGATGAACCATAACAGGAAAAACATTATTGAAACTAATAGTAGATATTTCAAGCCATAATAAATGTCAAGTGTATAAAGAAAATACCAATGATTCAAACATTGAAAACTCCAAGTGGTTCTAGAAAACATATCTAGCTCTCTCATCTGTTTCTCATTCCACTCAACAATCAAACATGTGGCTCCTTCCCTTACCTAGTCATGAAAACATGATGTCTGTTTTGATACAAATTCGGTAGGAAAAGTACATTGTGAGTAAAACTCAGTAGGACACCACCAACAATGTCAAAAAGTTGTCCAGTCAATAATAGTATATGATGTTTTATGAAAAAATTCCCAATAAATAAAGTAAATAGATTAAATATTAAATTATTCTTTATTTGACCATATATTACCCCAGGATCATGTTTACACCCAAATGAATCATACCAGCTTCATCCTGTGAAATAGTGTAAACCATACCTCATTGGTAACCAAAATCCACTGTAACATGGGAAATCATTATCTTTTTCAATCCATTTCAGACTCCACTAACTTGGATCCACCTTCTAATGCTAGACGCATCAGTATAGACTATCATGTATAGTACCTCATGAGTATTAGAAGCATAAATCATTATCATACACCTAATTATTATCAAATATGGGTATTTGGAGCATCATTCCCCATCTCTCACTCGTTGTCACATATGGTTATTTGAATCCTCCATCCATTTCCTACACATGTTTTTCAAACAACCACATATATCACATATATCACATTTAACATGTATAGTCATCCTTATCCCCTTTATCAATACTTCTCATCAAGGTATACCATTTCAATTTATCAATCAAAACCATATTATTTACATTAATCTCATGAAATAAATTGAACAGTTTACCATTAAACCCATTATCACCATTTATTCATATAAACCATCAACCCTATAATGTATTTCCAACCATCCTTATATTCTCATTATCCCTCAAATCAATATTTATAAAATCAACCAATTACACAATCCCATCAAAATAAAAAATTCATAATCCAAAAAACCCTTCAATTTCATAACCACATGTTTACAATGATTAACTAACTTATTAACAAATCCAATTCAAGAGCAGTTTCCAAACATGGAATTAGTTATTTCATTATCACTTACAAAAAATAATAATACAGAAAATGGGAGTTTTAATTTTGACCACATAAATCAAGATCATTAGTGAGTGTTCACAAAACCATAAGTTCATAAATTTAATAAGGACAATAAATTTCAAAATAGAGAATGAGATCAAGAACCAAAAAACAGATCTATGATCAAACATAATAACAACGATTAAGATCTACATCGTAAATAATTTTAATGAAGAATAATACATTAATATTTAATTGAAAAGATAGATATGAAATAAGGGAATTAAAATGGGATGATATTTTATATCAGGAGAGGTGTAGATTATAAGGCCCCAGCCTTAAACCTTACTTAAAATTGAATTAAATGAATAATTCACATTGAGGATCTTTTCAGGTTTAGAGTTTTAGAGAATTAGGACATAACTATTACATCTCAAAAGATTACAAAGTAGTCACTTCTACTAAATTTCCATAAAATAAATACTCTTAAAAAGAAACATGTATAGTTCCATGTTTTAGGTAGCATGACTTTCCCTTGATCCCATCCTTGACCTTGTTCCATGCTAAGTCCTGTGAAAAACATTTCAAAAACGTGGGATGAGCATAAAAAGCTCCGTAAGGGATACACAAAGAATGAAAACTGTCAGTTTTTCAAAACAACAAGTAAACCATGAATAATTTATCAAAGTAATACATTTCACCTTCATGAAGTAGTAAAAACTCTTCACTGAAAAAAAGTATCATTACTTACATTTTTGTAACCAAAGGATTACCATAAAACCCATATAAAGAACACATAACATATATAATGGTAACTTGGGACACAAACATACTTAAGTGGAATAACCATACGGTCGACTTCCACACATATCACTTAATGGAATAGCCATACGACCAATTTCCATACATACTTAATGGAATAGCCATAAGGCCGACTTCCATACCCAATGCATTGGAGGTTATAACGTAACCACCCGTCCTGGTATTCACGGCACCACCCGTCATATGGTTTATAACGTAACCACCCGTTAAAATGTCCAAGTACCAATATAAAATCATAAAACATAAAACCAATATAAAGTAATGATAACATTTCAACATCACAATATATCATAATAGAATCCTTTATCAAAACCATTTTCAAAACCATTTAAAACATTTAATAAAGAGAATTTTGAATCAAAGTGTCACATACCACCTTGAAGCATAAAATTTTAAACCATTAATATCCATATAAATAAATCCTTAAAACCATTTTGAAAACATGGATATTAATAAGAACAAATAATTAAAGCATTTAAAACGACATTTTGGATAAAGGGGTTTTACCAAAATTAGAGACACTTGTATACAATAATCGAAGAATAACATTTAGTTAGAACTTTATAATATCATGAGAATAAATTGATTCATGATATAATACTCCAAAGGACAGTATATACACCATATAAGAGTGAATTGGTGCATAAAAACAATGATCCCTCAATAGAAATGTCAAATTTGTTGAAATCCCTTTTAAAGAAGGTATCCTTAAATTAAGGACAAATCAATCTCAAAAATATTAGTTACAAATATAAATACACCCAATATAAGTGGATATTAAGTGTAAAACAATAAAATGTTATTCACACATATTCAATGGATGACATATTCAATGACTACATGTTGATCCCAAAGAAAACGAAATTGGGTTAAAAAGTTCCCTTGACAGCCTAACGACATCACATCAAAATGAGTTGATGAGAGATAAAAAGTGTATCTCATCACTTGGACATAAAATTTACATCAATAAGGATATATGAGAACATATCCCAACATAAAAATATGTAAATTTAAAAGACCCAACAAAAGAAGTTTTTTAAAAAAGAGGAGGGTAAAAGGTTCCCTTACCGACTTGGGTATCTTTCAAAACATACAACCCATGAAAGAAAGACAATAGATCATTGATGTAAATACTAATAAACGGAATTATATTACACAAAGAGTAGAATAATGGGCAGTAAATACACCACTCAATGGAATTTGTGGCAAATGTAGTATAAATCTCACAGGAATAAAAGTGAGATGAAAAATCCCTTACAAAAACTCGGCAGCCTAACGGTGCCACATAAAACTTCCGAATATGGATTTATGAGATCAAATAGGGTATCTAATCACATTACAATAAAATTTACAGAAAGAGTAATATAAAAGAATATCCCCCAACATTACAAAGAGGATCCTAAAAGAAGCGACATAAAGGAGAGTACTTAAAAAGAAAGAGAGAGGTTAGATCTCTTACGAAAGTTCGGCAGCCTAACGGCGCCACTCAAAACGTCCAAAATAGATTGATGAGAGAGAATAGGGTCTCTCATCACATGAACATAGAAATTACAGTATGATTAAAATAAAATATCATCCCAATCATAAGAAATATGATCTTAAAAGAAATTACATAAAAGAGTGTACTTAAAAAGAAAGAGAGTTGTAGGATCCCTTACCTCGGGTCCGACTTGACTCGATCATTCTTTAACGTCCAGAATAATAAACTTGAGTTAATTTCTATTTGCTTAAGAACCTTTTTAATGTTCATTATTCCTTTTATATCACTTATTTCTATGTTATAAACATTATGTAATCATTTATGTTTATAATCTTTGTTTTGTTGATATTTGGTTCTTAAGTCGAAATTGGACTTCTTACAATTACATGTTGTTTGTGTGGTCAAAGGTTCTTTATATCCAGAATGACATTCCTGATTTGGAAATCATATATATCATATATATCCAGCATATACATGTATTTATAATATTACATAATCACGTAGAGGTAAGAAATGAAATGCACCGTTCATGGAGACGGTAAGCCGTACGTACGCATGAACGCTACTTTAATTTCTTTGTCATATTAATGGAATTAAAACTAAATGAGAGGTATGTATATTTTAATTACAGAATTATATTCATCATTTAGATATATAATTCATCATATATATCAATTATATACATGTACTTATAATAGTACGTTACATTTGGGGATAAGAAATGAAATGCACCGTTCATGGAGATGGTAGGCCGTACGTACGCATGAACGCTACATTCATTTCTATCTCATAATTTAATTGAAAGAAATAATAATGATATAGGGTTATATAATAGTTCCAGTATAACATCATATATAATAACATTAAATCCATCCTTTATACATCCCACATATGGCATTAACGAATCACATCACTTTGAGGGGGCGGTAGTCCGCACCTCCTAAAATGAAGATATCGTGTATACCCATAATGGAAGCCATAAAGGTAAGACACAAATGAATAATAAAGAAGAATAAGTAAAACATAAATATATTATATATCATATATAAAAATAGTGACATCATAATGGCCACCTTTGAAGGTGTAAAATGTGTATTGAACAATCATCGTTTTGGGAGGCAGAATTTCGCCATCCACGAAAACCCTATGTTCTTTAACCATTTGATGTAGTTGTGTGTGAGTGTAGGTCGAATAAATCTTATAACAACATCCTAGTATATTGAAGATACTGGTGTTGTTACAAAATAAGTAAATAAAATAGTTTAGGGGGTTGGAGAAGCAAAATAAAACAAATGAACATGAGAGAATGAATTACCTTTAAAAGTGTAACTCCTTTTGATTTGAGCCTAAAGGCTTCCTTTGAAAGGATTATTCCCAAAGGTAATCCTCTAGGATGAGTAGAGGGATGTGGAGAGAGTAAATGGGCAGGGTTTGGCCGAGCCAAAGGCTTGAGGAGTGTGTGAAATGAGGTAGAGGTGGGGGCCTTTTATAAGAGGAGAGGAGAGGCACTTTTGGAAAGTAAAAAAATATTACTTTATTTGAAAATGTGTTTAGGTTTTAAAAGGTCCCACATTGATAGAATTAGTGGATAAGGTGATAAGGGTTCGAAATCCCATCATCCAATTGGTTTTGGACATGTGTAGTGCATAGAGTTTACATTATCTTTCCATTTTATTTAAATCGTCAAATAATGATGTCATCGCTGCATCACTATTATGTCATAAATAATTTAATTTATTTAATGTCTAAAAATTATAAAAAAACTACTATGATGTAGGAAATTTGTTTATCTTTCCAATGACTATTTATAATCAAAAATCTGATCTTTATAACCCCATATAAAAATTGTTTTCGTAAAACATATTATGTTTGTGTCATTTTTACTTTTACATTAAATAAAAAGTTATTTATGTCATTTCCCAACCAAAGTGTCTCCATGGGGTCCCCAAGTTGACCCATGGCTTTTCTTGGTCTGTCATGACACAACCAATAAGGTTGGGACATGTGTCTAGGTCATTTTATATTATTAAAGCATTATTTATACCTTAAACTACCCTAATTACCACTAATCGCGATTAAGAACATAATAAGTTACTATTCACCAAAAAATTATTTTTATCCCATTGAACCACATTTTAATTCTTAATGACAACCATGTATGTCGGATTTTTGAAATTCAAAAAACAATGAGGGAAAAATTTCATTTAAACAGAAAATCAGTCTTTATAAGTACCACTTAGTGGTTTCACTATTCATAAAAAATTAATGTTTTTCAGAAAAATCCCAAAAATTTACGCTTAGCTATATTTGATATTCCGAATTCAAAAATGAAGTCTATTTTAAAAAATTAAAAACATATAAGTCAGATTGATTAATTTAATAATTAATTCCCGCTGTCAAAGGAAAGAGTGTGTTTTTATGAAACAAAAAGTATCAAAAGATTGACACTAGTTTAAGTCTGATTTCAAAGTGAAATTAATTCCAACGACCACTATTGGATTTAATGGTAAAAATATATTCTAATTTAACTTTAAAAAAAATTCAAAAGATAATCTAATCATATAAATAAATTAGATAAAAAAGATGTTTTGAATTTAAATACAACATTTTACACTATTCATTGAAAAAATGAACTTTATCAGAAATATACCAAAAGTTTACACAAAGTAAATTTTGATGTCTCAATTCTAAAGAAGAGTTTTATTTGGTCCAAAATAATGTATAAGACTGATCAAAACTATATTTAATGACAGTTTTCCATCAAAAGGTGATAAGTGAACCTTTAGTGAAAATTAGGGTATAAAAGCCTAAAATTGATTTCTTTCCGTATTTTAAGCCTTTAGATTTTTTTGGATAAATTTAAAACATTAAAAAACATATATAATCATATTTTAGTTATTTTTATCCATTCCCGCCAATACAACGACTACATGTTAACTACCATTTGAAATAATATTATTTTATTATTAGAGTGCAACGTAAGATTCCCAAGAAACTCGTTGTTGCGTGTTGGGTACGCCATCGGGCATAGTGTCCCCTTTAAAGTCATATTAATATTTTATTCACAAATATGGATAAATATGAAAATGTCTATTCTTTATTTACCTGGGGTGTTACATCCTTCCCCCCTTTTGGGAATTGCATCCTCGCAATTTTAAAATTGGGCTTGGAAACATCCTTGAAAGTCCCACATCGGAACAAGAGTCGGTAAAACAATCACTTTAAAATAAAGGAAGATAAGTACAGAGGTCACCCAATTTAACCCATACTAGGATTCCATGTAGGAAAACATGGACATGGATGAGAAAACATAGGTTCATGTTCTCATGGAGAGTGATAGAAAACATGTTTAGGAGAAAGTTAACCATGAGAAAATCACAAACTTGTGATGGGTTAAACGGTATTCGATTCCACAGAAGGAAAAGTTAATAGAAAACATTTTTGTTTTAAGTTTCTTTTTATTGAGGAATTTATTCATAAGGAAACATAATCACTTATCATGTTGACTTTCAACTTTTATTAGATTCCTTTATGAAACTCATATTTTCTCCAGAAGGCGAGTATTTAGGAAGACTTGTTCACATTAAGAGTACTATAATCAACTTTTAGAAAATCACCTAATCCACAAAAGAGAACTATATACTTCCCATGTCATTAGACTTTAACCAAAACCAAAACCAATAAGGTTAGTACAAGATCAGATAATCCAGAAAAGGATAACCCTTTATAAAAGAAAATCTATTCTTAACCTCCAAGATTTGTCAAACAAAACCCAAAGTTCAACGAGGACCATTCTATAAACAAATTTTTCCATAAAAATTCCTCAAAGTAAACCAATATAAGATTGAAACCCAAATATTTGAAGGATTTAGTCGCATAGTCTTCCAAGATAAATCATAACATTTATCTCCAAACAATATTAGTTGCTCCTAAAGTCTCGTTTTGAAAAGTAATTAACCTAATCACATATCCTCCATGATAGGTTAATCATTTTCATAAATAACCCAAAATCAACTTACTCTTAATTCATAAAATCATATAACTAGAATGAATCAGTCAAACTAACCAGGGACTTCACGTAGTCTAGTGGTAGGCGATAAATACAAGTCGCACTTTGGTTGTGGGTTCGATTCCCGTAGCTTTGTCCGACGCGACGGGTTGTCACACGGTCTGCGTGTTGTCCTTTTTTCAAAACTATATAATTCTTAAAACATTCCCAAAAATGAGATAAAATCTTCTAGAATAATCATAACATATTTTAACCTCAAGTTTATCTCATTCCTTTCATTTTCCATCATATCATATAGTAACCCATAATTACCTAAAAATTAAGTATCATATAAACCCTAATGGTTACCTTAATAATTATTACCTGAATTTCCACATCGAGTTGGCCATCTTGTACATGATGCATTAGAGAACTCACCAAGGTTGAAGTGGTTGATCATGACTCCTTGATATTTGGTTTAGAACAACCACGAGTTTCCTCATTGAATCCTCCATTTTATCTAGTATCTTAATCAGAGAACCACCACAGTTTCCTTCAAACCTGTTGTCTCTTTGGTGCCTGCTAGATCCATCCATTCACTAAAAATAGAAATGTCAGTGTGAGTATATCAACAAAAACATCATGTACTAATGTGGAAGGTAAACACTAAGATACACTTACTCATTAACTTTATCTAAAACTAGGACTCTTTCTGAAATCCTAACCATTATGGTAATGTCACTTATGCTTAAAGAATACCCTAACCTCTAAAGTTATCTAAACCGACCTCTGATACCAACTATAAGGCCCCAGCCTTAAACCTTACTTAAAATTGAATTAAATGAATAATTCACATTGAGGATCTTTTCAGGTTTAGAGTTTTAGAGAATTAGGACATAACTATTACATCTCAAAAGATTACAAAGTAGTCACTTCTACTAAATTTCCATAAAATAAATACTCTTAAAAAGAAACATGTATAGCTCCATGTTTTAGGTAGCATGACTTTCCCTTGATCCCATCCATGACCCTATTCCACGCTAAGTCATGTGAAAAACATTTCAAAAACATGGGATGATCATAAGAAGCTCAGTACGGGATACACAAAGAATGAAAACTGTCAGTTTTTCAAAACAACAAGTAAACCATGAATAATTTATCAAAGTAATAAGTTTCACCTTCATGAAGTAGTAAAAACTCTTCACTGAAAAAAAAGTATCATTACTTACATTTTTGTATCAAAGGATTACCATAAAACCCATATAAAGAACACATAACATATATAATGGTAACTTGGGACACAAACATACTTAAGTGGAATAACCATACGTTCGACTTCCACACATATCACTTAATGGAATAGCCATACGGCCAATTTCCATACATACTTAATGGAATAGACATACGGCCGACTTCCATACCCAATGCATTGGAGGTTATAACGTAACCACCCGTCCTGGTATTCACGGCACCACCCGTCATATGGTTTATAACGTAACCACCCGTTAAAATGTCCAAGTACCAATATAAAATCATAAAACATAAAACCAATATAATGGAATGATAACATTTCCACATCACAATATATCATAATAGAATCCTTTATCAAAACCATTTTCAAAACCATTTAAAGCATTTAATAAAGAGATTTTTGAATCAAAGTGTCCCATACCACCTTGAAGCTTAAAATTTTAAACCATTAATATCCATATAAATAAATCCTTAAAACCATTTTTAAAACATGGATATTAATAAGAACAAATAATTAAAGCATTTAAAACGACATTTTGGATAAAGGGGTTTTACCAAAATTAGAGACACTTGAATACAATAATCGAAGAATAACATTTAGTCAGAACTTTATAATATCATGAGAATAAATGGATTCATGATATAATACTCCAAAGGACAGTATATACACCATATAAGAGTTAATTGGTGCATAAAAACAATGATCCCTCAATAGAAATGTCAAATTTGTTGAAATCCCTTATAAAGAAGGTATCCTTAAATTAAGGACAAATCAATCTCAAAAATATTATTGACAAATATAAATACACCCAATATAAGTGGATATTAAGTGTAAAACAATAAAAGGTTATTCACACATATTCAATGGATGACATATTCAATGACTACATGTTGATCCCAAAGAAAACGAAATTGGGTTAAAAAGTTCCCTTGACAGCCTAACGGCATCACATCAAAATGAGTTGATGAGAGATAAAAAGTGTATCTCATCACTTGGACATAAAATTTACATCAATAAGGATATATGAGAACATATCCCAACATAACAATATGTAAATTTAAAAGACCCAACAAAAGAAGTTTTTTAAAAAAGAGGAGGGTGAAAGGTTCCCTTACCGACTTGGGTATCTTTCAAAACATACACCCCATGAAAGACGGACAATAGATCATTGATGTAAATACTAATAAACGAAATTATATTACACAAAGAGTAGAATAATGGGCAGTAAATACACCACTCAATGGAATTTGTGGAAAATTTAGTATAAATCTCACAGGAATAAAAGTGAGATGAAAAATCCCTTACGAAAACTCGGCAGCCTAACAGCGCCACATAAAACTTCCGAATATGGATTGATGAGATCAAATAGGGTATCTAATCACATTACAATAAAATGTACAGAAAGAGGAATATAAAAGAACATCCCCCAACATTACAAAGAGAAGCCTAAAAGAAGTGACATAAAGGAGAGTACTTAAAAAGAAAGAGAGAGGTTAGATCTCTTACGAAAGTTCGGCAGCCTAACGGCGCCACTCAAAACGTCAAAAATGGATTGATGAGAGAGAATAGGGTCTCTCATCACATGAACATAAAAATTAAATTATGAGTAATATAAAAGAACATCCCATTCATAAGAAAGATGAGCTTAAAAGAAATTACATAAAAGAGTGTACTTAAAAAGAAAGAGAGTTGTAGGATCCCTTACCTCGGGTCCGACTTGACTCGATCATTCTTTAACTTCAAGAATAATAAACTTGAGTTAATTTATATTTGATTAAGAACCTTTTTAAAGTTCATTATTCCTTTTATATCACTTATTTCCATGTTATAAACATTATGTAATCATTTAAGTTAATAATGTTTGTTTTGTTGATATTTGGTTCTTAAGTCGAAAGTGGACTTCTTACAATTACATGTTGTTCGTGTGGTCAAAGGTTCTTTATATCCAGAATGACATTCCTGATTTGGATATCATATATATCATATATATCCAGCATATTCATGTATTTATAATATTACATAATCATGTAGAGGTAAGAAATGAAATGCACCGTTCATGGAGACGGTAAGCCGTACGTACTCATGAACGATACTTTCATTTCTTTGTCATATTAATGGAATTAAAACTAAATGAGAGGTATGTATATATTAATTACAGAATTATATTCATCATTTAGATGTATCATTCATCATATATATCAATTATATACATGTACTTATAATAGTACGTTACATTTGGGGATAAGAAATGAAATGCACCGTTCATGGAGACGGTAAGCCGTACGTACGCATGAACGCTACTTTCATTTCTATCTCATAATTTAATGGAAATAAATAATAATTATATAGGGGTATATAATAGTTCCAGTATAAAATCATATATAATAACATTAAATCCATCCTTTATACATCCCACATATGGCATTAACGAATCACATCACTTTGAGGGGGCGGTAGTCCGCACTTCCTAAAATGAAGATATCGCGTATACCCATAATGGAAGCCATAAAGGTAAGACACAAATGAAAAATACAGAAGAATAAGTAAAACATAAACATATTATATATCATATATAAAAATAGTGACATCATAATGGCCACCTTTGAAGGTGTTAAATGAGTATTGAACAATCATCGTTTCGGGAGACAGAATTTCGCCATCCACGGAAACCCTATGTTCTTTAACCATTTCATGTAGTTTTGTGAGAGTGTAGGTCGAATAAATCTTATAACAACATCATAGTATATTTATGATACTGGTGTTTTTACAAAATAATTAAATAAAAATAGTTTAGGGGCTTGGAGAAGCAAAATAAAACAAATGAACATGAGAGAATGAATTACCTTTAAAAGTGTAACTCCTTTTGATTTGAGCCTAAAGGCTTACTTTGAAAGGATTATTCCCAAAGGGAATCCTCTAGGATGAGGAGAGGGATGTGGAGAGAGTAAATGGGCAGGGTTTGGCCGAGCCAAAGGCTTGAGGAGTGTGTGAAATGAGGTAGAGTTGGGGTTCTTTTATAAGAGGAGAGGAGGGGCACTTTTGGAAAGTAAAGAAATATTACTTTATTTGAAAATGTGTTTCGGTTTCAAAAGGTCCCACATTGATAGAATTCGTGGATAAGGTGATAAGGGATCGAAATCCACTCATCTAATTGGTTTTGGACATGTGTAGTGCATAGATTTTACATTATCTTACCATTTTATTTAAATCGTCAAATAATGATGTCATCACTGCATCATTATTATGTCATCAATAAT
This sequence comes from Viscum album, assembly GCA_963277665.1. Classification (NCBI taxonomy): domain Eukaryota; kingdom Viridiplantae; phylum Streptophyta; class Magnoliopsida; order Santalales; family Viscaceae; genus Viscum; species Viscum album. Next base: position 1,095,081,399 of record OY728147.1, read on the forward strand.
TTAATTTATTTAATGTCTAAAAATTATAAAAAAACTACTATGATGTAGGAAATTTTTCTAGATTTCCAATGACTATTTATAATCAAAATGCTGATCTTTATAACCCCATATAAAAATTGTTTTCGTAAAACATATTATGTTTGTGTCTTTTTTACTTTTACATTAAATAAAAAGTTATTTATATCATTTCCCAACCAAAGTGTCTCCATGGGGTCCCCAAGTTGACCAATGACTTTTCTTGGTCGTCCATGACACAACCAATAAGTTTGGTACATGTGTATAGGTCATTTTATATTATTAAAGCATTATTTATACCTTAAACTACCCTAATTACCACTAATCGGGATTAAGAACATAATAAGTTACTATTCACCATAAAATTATTTTTATCCCATTGAACCACATTTTACTTCATAATGACAACCATGTATGTCGTATTTTTGAAATTCAAAACACAATGATGGAAAAATTTTGTTTTAAACGGAAAATCAGTCTTTATAAGTACCACTTAGTGGTTTCACTATTCATCAAAAATTAATGTTTTTCAGAAAAATCCCAAAAATTCACCCTGAGCTATATTTGATATTCCGAATTCGAAAATGAATTCTATTTTACAAAATTAAAAACATATAAGTCAGATTAATTAATTTAATAATTAATTCCCGCTGTCAATGGAAATAGCGTGTTTTTATGAAACAAAAAGTATCAAAAGATTGACACTAGTTTAAGTCTGATTTCAAAGTAAAATTAATTCCAATGACAAATATTGGATTTAATGGTAAAAATATATTCTAGTTTATCATTAAAAAAAATTCAAAAGATAATCTAATCATATAAATAAATTATATTAAAAAGAGGTTTTGAATTAAAATACAACATTTTACACTATTCGTTGAAAAAATGAACTTTATCAGAAAGATAACAAAAATTTACACAAAGTAAATTTTGATTTCTCAATTCTAAAGAAGAGTTTTATTTGGTCCAAAATAATGTATAAGAGTGATCAAAACCATATTTAATGACAGTTCGCCATCAAAAGGTGATAAGTGAACCTTTAGTGAAAATTAGGGTATAAAAGCCTAAAATTGATTTCTTTCCGTATTTTAAGCCTTTAGATATTTTTGGATAAATGTAAAAACATTAAAAAACATATATAATCATATTTTAGTTATTTCTATCAATTCCCGCCAATACAACAGCTACATGTTAACTACCATTTGAAATAATATTATTTTATTATTAGAGTGCAACATAAGATTCCCAAGAAACTCGTTGTTGCGTGTTGGGTACGCCATCGAGCATAGTGTCCCCTTTAAAGTCATATTAATATTTTATTCACAAATATGGATAAAAATGAAAATCTCTATTCTTTATTTACCTGGGGTGTTACATAGATCGTTTAATATGATATTTTATTACTTAAGAAAGAAGTTTAAGTGGACGTGTATTCTATCCAGGAGATACAAAAAATTGATGGATTTTGGTTAATCCCAAGAGATATTGATTAGGTATTAATACCAAGGGGTTTAGGAATTTAAAAAAAACTTTCATAAAATATGTCTTAATGCATTTTTTATTGGATAGTGTAAAATGTTTTCGAAATAGTGATCCTCAATTAGGGGTCACACAACTACTAAATAGATGGAACCCGGTCTCATATGCTATGGACATATAATCTGATTCCCTATTTTTGGGATTTAATGGTTTTTAGGGGAAAGTCACATGGTTTGGTAAAATCGTGAACCTACCGTGCACTACCCAAGCCCCCCATAAAATTATCAAAAATTATACTGAATTTACGCAAGGCCTGACTCAACCAAAATATACTACAATGAGTTTAAATTTTTTCATCTAAAATATCCTGACACAACTCTAAATAAGATAAATATATTTAAAACTACCCACCTTATTATATCTCATCATCAAATTTTACCCCCAATCATATCTTCATTTTATAGATAAAAATATTGGTTAATGAACCCGAATATCTGCTTTTCACTCCCATGTTTCCTCCGAAACATGACCATGTTTCCACAAAACATGAATTTTCAGAACAACCATTCACTACAACACATTCCCACAATGATCAAAAACACGTATCATATTTTCCTCAAAGGAATCATCTAAATCATGCTAAATATCATCCATATAGATTACATGATAAATATCTTAGTGATACTGCTAATGTATTGATGCAAGATAAATGCCATGAATAAAATTGTACTTCTGTAGAGAAGCCAATATGTTGACAATCGATCAATTCTCTCCACAACCTCTAATGGTCCAAAACCCATGGTTTTTAATTTTACCAATATCTGAATCCTATGGTGACCTAATATTGGATTCACCAAAATGATCACATTACCACCCTCTGAAAACTCATGGGGTCATCAATGTCGATGAACAAAAAAAATTATGTCGACACTAAGCTAATTCTGTAAATTTTTGTAACAGTTTTACATACTCCACTGTTTCCTAAATGAGGCCTTGTTCTAATTTCTCCGACACAACATCCATCCACTAGATTATAAATAATCTTAATTCCCTATAATGTAAAACCTCATATGGTTCCATCTGAATAGTTATATCATAACTATTGTAATAGGTGAACTTATTGAGTCCTGGGTGATTTTCCTAAGACCCACCAAAGTCATATACACATTGTCATTAAATACATTGAAGTACATTAATAAAATTTTCTCATATCCTACATGTCCATTTGTGGAATTCCATAATCAAAATTACAAGAGTACCATGTCATTTTTGTATCCCTTTAAAAAATACAATGTGAGACATGAGTCAAGGTTAGAAAATACACTCCTTGGCACCCATGCAAACAGATTGTAACTTGAACATGTATATTTTCCAATTGTTTTAAATAAGGTCTTTTCTATTTGGAAGAAATTTACTAGAATCATTATGAAGTCATCATCCACCTAAAAAAATCCATTTTTCTTAGTAATACACATGAGATCTACCAAAAAATTAATGGTAATTTAATCCCACTACCATTCAGGAATGGGAAATTGTTATAAAAAACCACCAACTTGTTCATGATATGCCTTCAACAATTGATAGGTGTAGAATCGTGTTATGAAACCAGCAATATCCATTTCATACCCATCTATAAAAAATTTCAATGTAGTTCATAGTAAATTTAGTAAAAAATGAATTCAACAACCAAGAAATGATATTCACACATCATATCATCTCTCAAATTGTATAGAACCACAATGAGCCCCAAACATAGATCATATCATCCTTATGTACAGTATAATATGAAAGTGTATCCCCACTATTAAGGCATTCCTTCAAGGCCAGACACTCTAGATCCTCATACTACATCTCCTGGATCCAACTCGAGAGAGTTGGCCACATTGATATAGATACAAGAGTCATCTATTTCTGGATCTCTAGAACCATAACATACATATCAACAAAAAAATTCATCATATTTTACTCATAATTAGACTCATGAATGACTAGAGTCTGATTTTATACCTAAAAGCATCAAAAACATTGTATCCCTTTATTTGTGTATATGTAGTTTCAATATTAAATGATTTCATATAATCACACCACATCCTCTTCTAGATATTCATATAGAACTATGAAAAGATATAGATTAAAATATTTTGATCAGTATTGATAGTAAACCTTTCACCCAACATATAATGTCACAAACACATTAAGGCATAATCAACTCTAGCTAATTCAAGGTTGTGATAAGGGTAATTATGTTTATGTGTCCTCAACTGTCATGATCCATACACTACAAATTGATCTCCCTTCATAAAAAATTATCCAATACATGTAACAAATTCATCAAATAACACCGCATAATCCTCCCATTCTCAGGCAGGATCAATATTATGGTGGTTTTTAAAAACATCTTCCCCCCATAGAATGAAATATCATATGTTATAGGCTATTCAAATGAGACAACCTTCATGTTCAAGACTGAAATATATTCTTACAATAGGGAAAATTATTGATTAATAATATTATAAAATCACTTTAAAACTAGAAAGATATGGTTTTCAAAATTATTCTCATTCTACTCCCAATAATCCACATCCTAAACATTATCTACATCCATAGACACAAAATCATATGAGATGATACGACCCATGAAATGGACATATTCGATCAAGATTTGACACTTAGATAACTTTATATATAATCAATGATCTATATGTATATTATGGATGAAGTGAAGATGTTGGGAATGATCATCATGATTCTTGGAGTAAACCAATATTTCACACACACAAAACCCAAAATTCATCACGGTATGGGTGGAAGATTCATTTAATTAGGGCATAAACACAATAGCAGAATTTATCATCCCAATCAGGATCATAATGAATTTATATAGGCTATACCATCTACTAAAGTCATTATATCGTATATCTAAAGGACTAACTATCATTTGATGATACCGAGACACATTCAATATGGTGGAATCCAAATATTCCTTCAATTGGTCAAAAATATCAACAATAAATGAATGATGATAATGTTTCTTCACTATCATATGGTTAAACATTTTGTAATTGATAAATAAACCAATTTTTATATCATCGTTCATATAAAAAAATACTAGAGATTCCAATGGAGATGTACTTATATAGATAAATACATTATCAATAAATTCCTATATTTGAGCTTTTAGCTCATGAAGCTCCGTTAGATCTATTTTTTAAGGTGGAAAAAAACATTCTCATCCCCCAAATCAGTTCTAATGTATACACCAAATCACTATTAGTTGGAATCCCAAATATTTCCTCAGGAAATACATCCTACTGTTGATCTACTACGAGTAGAAAAACATCCTTCTTTACAACCCTTAAAGCCAAAAAAGTCTTGCAATATGGGTGGTTATATCCCCATTTTTGAATGAACTAGACCTGCTTAGGTTTCCTAGATATCCGCACTCTAAAATGTACATAAGGATCACCCTTATGAGACATAGATTTCATTCGTGAGTGTTACAAATAAATATGGGATTGGTATGATACTTACCAATCCATACCCAAAATCAAGTCGAATCATTAAATATCCAGGATTTAAAGATCCCATATAAAATGATACACCCCATCCATGATAGAAAACCTCTTTCACAAACAGTTTTATATCGATCATTTCCCAATTATACAATGATTATCACTAACCAACTAAAAAAAAATTCTTTTAGACTCAACATGTCCACATGTTTTCTTAATATAGTAGATTCAGAGTATATTATAACAAATAAGGAACAATAAAGAGTAAAATGATCAATAATATATCCTATAACAATCGATATTACATCCCCTCTATCCATAAGTATATGCTGACCTACATCCACATTTAATGTCCCTATACCTTGTGATGCTCAATGTGTAACACCCCAAGATTTCATAGTACATTATCTCATTAAAATAATTCAATAGCTTCCTCTACACGCAACACCGAGTTCGAGCACAACACATCTTATTAAAAAAACCGTTAAAAAAGTGGTTATGAATTGTATTAACTGAATTTTTAATCATATATACTCTATATAATTTTAACATCCATATTATGAGCTTCAAAGAGATAATATAAGAAAAAAATCCTGATAAAATAAGTATTTTTCAAAAAATGAAATTTTACCACCTTTTAATGGGGAAACCATTTTAAAGACAATATATTACAATTTTATATATTTAATTTTATGAATTTGAATTATTCTTTACAATCAGGACATAAAAAATTACTTTGGATAAATTTTTGGTACATTTCTGATAACATTCTTATTTTAATGAATACTGAAAATTATTAAATTTTAACTAAAAATAAAATTTCTTAATAGAAATAATTTCTAGTGACAAATCATAAATTTTAATGGTTTGGAATTATAATTAGATTATATTTTTATCATTTAATACAATTTTGGTCCTTATGAGTAATTTACCGTTTAAATTTGACATAAACAGAAGTCTATCTTTTGATATTTTTTACTTTTAAAAAACACGCCTTTTGGTTTTGACAAAAAGAATTAGTTCTAGATTAATAAATTCAACTTATATGACATTAATTTGGTAAAATAGACTTCATATTTTAATTTTTAATATCCCAATTAGCTTAGGGTGACTTTTTGGTATTTTTCTGAAAACATTCAATTTTTTATGAATAGTGAAAAACACAACGTTATTATTTAAAAATGACATTTTATTTAAATAATTAGTTATATTATTTAAAGTTAATATACATAAAAATAGATACATAATATATATATATATATATATTAGTTCAATTTAATTAATTTCTGTCATTTTATAAAGTGTTTAGATATATAAAAATTTTATCGAACTTTTTACTATCTTTTATCCACCTCCTAGGATCATTTGCAAATTTCCATAAAACATAATTTACCACTTCTTTGAGTTGAATTTCAAATATCTAAGAGACACGGTTGATATCAGTGAGTGGTATGTGGTTCAATAAGATGAAAATAATTTTTTTGGTGAACAGTAACTTTTGACTTTTATTTACCACGGTAAAATGTAAATAGGGTAATTAAAAGTTAAAATGACATTATAATTACCCTAACACATGTCCTAATTCTATTGGATAAATTTATTTCTACCAAAAACAACCTTAGGTATAAAATATGATCCTTTAGTTCCACTTGGATTAGATTAGGTCATTTATTATTATTTTATTTAAATAAGATTTAAATGTGTTAAATTCAATGTTTAATAACTAAACGATTTTTAATATAGGATTACACACAATATAAATTCGACTATAAATATTAATTAGAATGGTAAAAAGATTTCTACATAATAGTATTTTATTTATAATTTTTATACATTATATAATTTAATTTATATATGACACAATGATGATGGAGTAATTACATTATTAATGAAAGAATCTAATAAATGGTATTGTATATTTTAAAATAAATATAATTTCAACGTTTTTATGACATCCACGAAATTAATAGGTGACTATAGAATGTTAGGGTTGATTAAATGTATCGTTTTGGAAGTAATAAAGATGTGATGACTTTATCATAAACAAAATATCAAATAATGTCTAAATTGACATAAATTAATTTTTAAAACAAATTCAACATTATTGGTTGATATGTTTTTTATAAAATTATATGGTTCATCCAAACTGCGTAAATACTATTATATATGTCATTAATGAACCACTTTAGTTTCTATTTTATGTTTAGAGTACGTTTATTACCTATATAGTGTAAGAATACAAGAAGACACGGTAAAAGTCAATATATTTAATTAAGAGTTAAATCCAAAAGATATGGTTAATATGATGATACAAACATGTATAAAAACTATTCGATGAATGGTTTTCGAACCATAACCTCCTTATACATTAAATAATTTATTTGAGAGCCATTAGAAATAGAAAATTATTTTATTATAAAATAATATTTCAAACTTTTCTTAAAGTGACCCTCACATCTCTTATAAAAGGGAACTTCCCCTTCTCTTAATTCAACACCAAAAAAGCCATTTGACCCTGCCAAACCCTACCCAAATATCCTCCCAACATTCCTACCTTCATCATAGATGTATTAATTTAGTCAAAAAGATAACCAATGGAGGCCTTTTGATCCAATTAAAAGAAATAACCCGAAGAAGATGTAAATATTTCATCACCGATTTCAAATTGTTTTCTTCTTCCACTCCCTCTTTATTTTTTGTTTACATTATAAAATAATAACTCAAAAATATTATATATACATCAAAGTTATTATATAAATTCTTCAACCATATTCATGATTCTATCCATCCTATAAATGAAAAGGTAACTATACATGTGTACGTACTGATCACCGTCTCCACATCGTGGTGTAGTTTGTTATTCAAACAAATAATTATTTGTATGGGTATAATAATGAGTATAAATAATTTGATAATAAATATTACATGTTAATGATTCTTTATATATGATATACCATCCAATTACATTATATTTCTCTATCAATATAATGATATTGTCGTTCGTGCGTACGTACGGATTACCATCTCCAAGACCCGATAGGATTCATTTCCATGATCACCATTCAATGATGATTATAAAATATATATCATTAATAAGTATTTAATATATTACATAATAATTATACTGGATATATATATGTATGTACTTACATATATATCTTATTTACTATGTTCCGTTCAATACGATATGAAAATGGAAACAGCATTTATACGCACGTACGACCTACCTTCTCCATAAATGGTGTTTTCCATTTCATATATATAAATCAATTATAATTTTTTATATTCAAAATATATATGATATATAAATAATGTTTTATATTATGGAATTATTTAAATCATGATCTTATTCATAAAATCATGAGTAACAAGTTAAAATACGTATGATTAAAAAAGTGATTATTACCGAACATGATAATTTAACATGAAAATTATTAGTAAATGGGTAGTATAAAGTCATATATGAATCATGAATAATCTCATAAATATTAATATGGTTCTGGTATAATTTAATAACATACTATGGTCTTTATACAGGATGTTAATCATACCCACGACTAATGGAAAGTGCAAGTTAAGGGTTAATACTATAATCACTTTATTATTCATTGTTGTTTTTTTCGTACGTATCTACTGGGACAAAATTATTATCAATTTCCATGTTTCATAAAATAGTTTTTAAATAGATTATTTTTATGATACTTATTTTACTAAAACATCATTATAAATGTTTTAAATATTTATTTTTCTAATCCTTTATCATTAATGTCCCTGTTTTCAAAATTGTTTAAAGGATTTATTTATATGGACATGAATGTTTTAAATTTTAATTCCTTTCATAAGTTTCAATGTGGTATGGGAATATTTGATTAAAAACTATATTTTAAATGAATTCATTTTTAAATTACGTGACTTTCAAATGATTTTATGAAAAATAGACATTTCTCACAATGTTTTTTATAGATCATTTTCTACTATGCTAAAATCATTTATGGGATATTATTCATTATCGAGGTTGATTTATTATGTTACAAATCTTCCATATTGTATTGAAGGTGTTGTGATATGTATGATTGTGGATGTGTTATTTTTATACCATTCATGGTTTAGGGTTAATGTATTGACATTTTTTATGCTAGTTGTAATAAGAATGTTTATTTTATGTTTCAACCTTTTCATATGAGAAATGTTTTGGACATAGTATGTGACAGAAAGATCCTGCTATAGCTCATAGATGCATCGGTAGGTCTCATGAGACAATTAGACATGGAATTGGCAAAGGCATTTCCTAATTTAATATACGGTTTTGTCCAAGACCTTCATCATTTTTAGACGTCTTGGACGAGGCCTTAACAAAATGTTTCAGAATGTATGGCATTATATATTCCCTCATTATGAAAATAATATTGATGGTTCAGGTGGATATTAGACAAATATAATACCCATGACTATGTATTATTATGGAAAAATTTACTCAACTCATATTTTTACAATAAAGTTTTCATGTTTATTATTTGTAAAGGCATTTGTTTGTAATTATTCACCATGCCTATTGATTATGTTATCTTCCGCTAAATTACTTAACCTTACTAAGCATTTGAGCTCACGCATTTCTTATTTTTATTTTACTAGGATCCCAGGAAGTGTTTTATGTTTGAGATACAGGGTTAAGCTAAAGGAACAATGGAATTCTCAAAGGATAATTGTTTGTTGTATTTTAGAATGTGTATTGTAACGTTCATGTATGTAATCTATTTCCCAGACTACTAAACTGATCAGTCTTTCGGTGCTTGATTCTTTATAATTATGCCAATGCTATTTAATAATACACATACTCAAAGTAACTAGGGTTGGCACGTCACAATTGGTATCAGAGGAAGTTTAGCCACAACCTTGGAAATATATTTTGATAAACTCTGATAAGATAACATTACCCTAAGATAGACTTTGAGTGTTAGTATGGATGAATATCCTAGAATTTTGTTAATTTAGAATGATTTTGAGTTTTCCAAGCAATACATCCACTTCTGGATATGAGTAGGTAGAGGTGGCTCTGACAAAGAGGTACCCAGGGGTAAAACTCAAAAACACCCCTTTGAGTTAGACTCAAAAGGTAACTGGTGCATGACAATGGGCCTTGCTGTAGTCATTGTTTCGACACTCTCTGGTGATATTCTTAGTATAATTCACATTTTCATTACAAGCCATTATGATGGATTTAGAAGTAAATACATACTCAACAAAAACATTTTAATTATTATGGATTATATCCATAAACTATTCAATTTAAGTTAGGTATTTTACAATTTTGGAATTATTCATTGTGATTCATAAACTGAACTAGTGTATTACATTGTTTAGAAATGGCTCCCAGTAAAAAAAATGAGAACTCTAGCAATATGTATGATCCAAAGAGTAATAAGGATAACATATTTCATGTTATTAATCCAACATTTAGACGGGAAATAGTCTCCCATGTATTCTCAACATATAATGAAATAATATCATGTGTTGATAAGATAAGTAATGAATTCTTTGAGTCCTATGGATTTGAAGGGAAGCAAGAGAATAAAAGGATGGTAGAGAGAAATATGGATAAAGAGAAAAGGGGGAAAAGGATTTTCCCATATGTGAAAAATGTGGAAAGAAACACCTTAGAAAATGCCTAAAGGGAATGGGAGTTTGTTATATGTGTGGAGAAAAAGGACACCAATTACGTGATTTCAAGGGTAAGAAAAAGGTTCTAAATGTAAAATGATTCATCTCAAAGGCGTTGGGACATTACAAGAATCAATGTCCTATCATCAGAGTATACCACAAATGATGCTATTGGATAATAATCAAGTTATTATAATACCTCAGATGAAGAGGAATGTCTAGTGTTCTTATGTTATTTTTATAGAATTATTTCATTTTAGTGTTTTATCAATAATATATTGGTTAAATGAATTATGTAGAAAAATAAGTATTGTACTACAGTACTATTTTATTGAGGATTTGAGATTCTATGGTTATATGAAAACTGAATCAATAGTAAGATACAATTTTTGAAAAATACATAGTAGAAGGAAAGTTAATCATTAATATGGTCCTGATAATGATTTATTGATTCTGGAATAAGAGATGGTTGATTTGGATAAATTATATTGGATATTTTTGAGTCCCTTGGAATTGATTAATAGTTTGTTTATTTCATCATTGTTTGAATATTGTATGTTTTTTGATAAAAGGAATATATCAAGTGTTCTATAAATAATAAGGCAACATGAACGTAATAAATAGGGTTTTATGGAAATTCATTATGTTACCATGTTTTAAAATAATACATGATGATGGTGTTCACATATTATTACCTGGAAAAAAGGGTCTTCATTGTGGTTTACTTCCATCTAAATTTTGGACTGTGAGTTTGGATAGAAGTATTTTGGGTAAGTCTAATGGTTGGAATGGATTATGATTAAAATTGGATATAATTATTATGGTTATTTATGGATTGTCATAAAAAGGACAACCCATAGGTTGGGAAACAACCAGTCGTGTCCAACTTGGTCACGAGACTTGAACCCGCAACCGAAGGGAGATAAGGGTGCATCACCTACCACTTACCTTTGTGTTGTTATAGATTGTATAAGTTAGTTTCTTTTTTAAATGTTATAATAGATGAATTTTAAATTCAATATTTTTGGAACCCTATATGAATAGGATAAATATGATATTTTTTTGAAATCTTTTTGAGTGAAATATGAGTTTTCTGTAGGACTTAGTTAAAATATTTAACTCTACTTGTCAAGTATATACATATATATATTTCCCTATTAATTTATAACTAAAATAATTCATAAACTTTAGTTAAGGGAATTTATCTCAATCTCCTTTCATTGAGGAATCCTTTGATTTCTAAACGACTTTATTTTATACGGTCTATAAAACCCTTTGACTTTTCATTTCAAGGGGAATATTTTTCTACGAAGCATTTTACTAAATGAAAAAAAGGAATGTTTCTTTTACGTAAGTGGTGAAAATGACAATTCCATCGCCGCATGTTTTATTTCATATTTGGAATCCTTAAAACGCAAAAAAAAAATTAAAAATAAAATAAATACCATATAATCTTTTTACATATTTTGGTATTGAATGTGGTTTGGATAATGGATTTGTTATGTCAATATATTTAAATGATATATTGTGATTGATGACCTCAATAACTCCCTATAAATATTTATTTTTTTCTTCCAATTATGTGTATCTAATTTATACCAATGTTCTTCTAATCGAGATCATAATTTTTTGGTGACTTTTTCATTTCTATTTCCCTCTTATTAAGTGTAAATTTTATTAAACCAATTTCTGATGTGCATTTTCCACAATGGTATTTTTTCTATTTTTAACCATTTATTTTTGAAGAAAAATTTCAAATTATTAGGACACAATTTATTGAAGTAGGGGATAATGTAACACCCAAATAATTCATAGTACGTTATCTCATTAAAGTAATTAAATAGTTTGTGTTACACGCAACACCGAGTTCAAGCGCACCACAACTTATTAAACTAACCCATAAAAAAGAGGATATGAATAGTATTAACTTCATTTTAATATTATATACTCAATATAATTTTAAATCCATATTATGCGTTTCAAATACATAATATAAGAACAAATTCATTTTTTCGGATAAAATACTTATTTTTCAATACAACATTTTAATGGAGAACCCATTTTAAAACCAATATTTGACAATTTTATATATTAAATTTAATGAAATTAAATTATTATTTCGAATAGGGAAATAAAAATATATTGTGGATAAATCTATGGTAGTTTTCTGATAACTTTCATATTTTGATGAATAATGAAAATTACTAATTTTTAATTAAAAACAACTTTTTTAATTGAAATAACTTATAGTGATAAATTATGACTTTTAATAGTTTGTAAGAATAATTAGATTATATTTTTATCATTTAATACAATGTAGTTCATTATAATTAATTTCACATTTAAATTTGACATAAAAACATGTCAATCTTTCCATAGTTTTTTCTTTATAAAAACCCGATTTTTCGTTTTGCCAACATGAATTAATTTTAAATTAATAAATCAAACATATATTATTTTAATTTGGTAAAATATAGTTAAATTTGGAATTTGGAATATCTAAATGAGGTCAGGGTGAATTTTTTGTATTTTTCTAAAAACATTCAATTTTTGAAGAAAATTGAAAAACCCTGAGTTTTTATTTAAAACCGATATTTTAATTAAATAATTATTTATTTTAATAAAATTTATTTTAATAAAATTTATTTTAAGACAATATAGATAAATAATACCTATATATATTCAAATATATTTCAATTATGTCATTTTATATTGAGTTTAGATATATAAAAATTTTATCGTACTTTTTACCATCTTTTTCCCACCTCCTAGAAGCATTTGAAAATTTCCATAAAACATAATTTTACTGATTCTGTGAGTATAATTTCAAAAATCTGAGAGACATGGTTGATATCAGTAAATAAATTTTCTTCAATAAGATGAAAATAGTTTTAATGAATCGTAAATTTTGAGTTTTATTTACCACGGTGAAAAGTAAATAGGGTAACTAAAAGTAAAAATGATATTATAAATACCCTAAATCATGTAAATATTGTATTTTATAAGTGTTTTTCGAGAAAAACAAACTTAGGTATAAAATATGATCCTGTATATCCACTTGGATGAGATTAGGAAGTTTAATATTATTTTATTTAAAGAAGAGTTAAAAGTGTTAAATTCAAAGATGAATAACTAAATCATTTTTAATATAATGGTACACACAATATAAATTAGACTATAAATATTAATTAGAAATTTAAATCTATTTCCTACATATTTGTATTTTATTTATAATTTTTAGACATTAAATAACTAAATTTATTTTGGACACAATGATGATGCAGTAATTACCTTATTAATTAAAGAATCAAATAAATAATGTTATAAATATTTAAATAAATATAATTTCAATGTTTTTATGACATCAATGAAATTTATAGGTGCATAATTCATGTTAGGGTTGATTCAATTTTTTTTGTTGGAAGTAATCAAGTTGTGATGACTCTCACAAAAACCAAATAACAAATAATGTCTGAATTGATATAAATTAATTTTTAAAACAAATACTATATTATTAGCTGATATAATATTTCTAAAAATATATGGTTTGGAAAAAGTTCTTAAATAATATTATATATGTCATTAATGAATCACTTGAGGTTATATTTGAAGTTTAGAGTATGTATAATAACCATATAGTGTAAGAATACAAGAAGACATGGTAAAAGTTAAAATATCTAACTAAAAGTTAAATATAAATGATAAGTAAAATATGAAGACCTAAACCTGTCTAAAATCTATTGGTTGAAAATATTTAGACCCATAACCCTCTTAGTCATAAAATAATTCATTTTTTTAAACATTAGAAATGGAAAATAATGTTATTATAATATAATATTTCATGCTTTTCCTAAAGTGACCCTCACCTCTCTTATAAAAGAGTACTTATCCTTATCTTTATTTTACAACTCCAAATACTTTTGTATCAACAAATCCCTACACAAATAACCCCCCAAATTTCCAAAATTAATCCTAGAGGACTTCCATTGGTCAGAAATCCATCATAAAGATCCCTTTTGATCCAATCAAAAAGAAGAACCCGGAGAAGGGATAAATATTTCATCACCTCCTTCAAGTTCTTTTTTTCTTCCACTTCCTCTTTCTTTGTTGCTTCCATTCTAAAAAATAACTCGAATATATTCTATATATTTTGAGGTTATTATAAAAATTTTACAACCATATTCATTTTTCTATCCATCCTATAATTAAAAAATTCACAATACTTGGGTACGTACGGATTACCGTCTCCACATCGTGGTGTAGTTTTTTATTCAAACACATAATTATTTGGATTGGTATAATAATGACTAAAAATGATGTAAATACTAAATATAACATGTTAATGATTTTTTATTTATGATATAAAATCCAATTTTATATGATTTAACCATCAATATAATGATATTGTCGCTCTTTCGTACGTATGGATTTGCATCTCCACAACGCGATGAGATTCATTTCCACGATCACCATTCAACAATGATTATAAAATAAATATCATTTATAACTATATAATATATGAGATAATAATGTTACTGGGGATATATATATGTATTTATGTACATATTTATATCTTATTCACTTAGTTCCGTTGAATATGATATGAAAACGGAAACAACGTTTATGAATACGTACGATCAACCATCTCCATAAAAGGTGTATTCCATTTCATATGTATACATCTTTTATAAATATTTATATTCTAGATATATATGATATATAAATCCAGTTTTATATTCCAGATTTATTTAAATAACAGTCTAAGAGATACAATCAAGAGAAACAAGTTAAAACACGTACAATAAAAAGAGCGATTATAACCCAAAATGTAAATTTAAGCTGAATATTATTATTAAATGGATTGTATAAAGTAATAAATGAATCATGTATGATATCATAAATATTAATATGGTTATATTATAATTTAATAACATACTAAAGTTATTATACTTGAGGTTAAACATACCCTCAACTAAAGGAAAGTGCAAGGTAAGGATAAATTCTACAATCTCTTTATTATCCTAGGTTCTTTTTTACTTAAGTATCTACTGAGACATATTTATTATCCATGTCCATGTTTCATAAACGAGTTTTAAAATGGATTCTTTTTAAGAGAGTTTTTTACTAGATCATTAGTTTAAATGGTTTAACTATTTATTTCTCTAAACCTTTCTCATTAATGTCTATTTTTTCAAAAAAAAAATAAAGGATTTATTTATATGGACATGAATTTTTTAAAATGATAATTCATTTCAAAAGTTTCAATATTGTATGGGACACATGGATTCAAAACTATATTTTAAATTTATTCCTTTATAAATTATGTTACTTCTAAATGATTTCATGAAAAAGGGACATTTCTCTCAAATATTTTTACAGATAATTTTCATCTATGCCAACATCATTTACGAGATATTATTCTTTATCGAGGTTGATTTTTTATGATACAAATATTTCATATTTTATTGATGGTTTAGTGATATATTTTATTGTGGATGTGTTATTTTTATAACATTAATGGTTTAGGGTTAATTTATTGACATTTCTTATGATAGTTCAAATATGAATGATTATGTTATGTTTCAACCTTTTCATATGAGGAATGTATTGGACATAGTAAGGGACGGGTGGAGCCCGATATAGCTCCCCAATGAATCAATAGGTATAAAGAGACAATTTGATGTGGAATTTGTCGATGTCTTTCCCAATGTGATATCTGTTTTTGGCCGAGGCCTTAATAATTTTTAGATATCTTGGCTGAGGCCTTGACTAAATGTTTCAGAATGTCTGGAATTATGCATTCCCTCATTATGAAAATAATATATATGGTTCATGTGGGTATTCAATTAATATAATACCCTTGACTATGTTTTATTATGACACTATTTACTCCTCAAATATTTATGCATAAATTGTTCATGTTTAATATTTTTAATGGCACATGTATATAATTATTCACCATGGCTATTGTTTTTGTTTTCTTCTGCTAAATTATTTACCCTTACCGAGAATCTGAGCTCACCCCTATATTATGTTTACTTTTCCAGGATCCAAAGAAGTGTTTAATATTTGATATGTAGGTTTAAGCTTAGGGAACAACGGCATTCTCAAAGGATTATTTTTTTGTATATTAGAAAGTGTAATGTAACGTTCATGTATATAATCTATTTTCCAAGACTTCTAAACTGGTCGGTCTTTCGGTACATGATTTATTGTAGTCATGCCAAGGCTATGTAATATTTCACCAACTCTGGGTAACTGTGGTCGGGGAGTTACCCACTGATTCCACTGATTTTTAACACGTTATGGATATGGGTTCTCTTTCCTAGAAGCACCACTTCCACTACCTCAACCACCATAGATAGTGAAACTCTATCTATCAGAATTATTTCGGGTATAATATCTCGTTATAGAACATTATTTCTTCATGATCCCTACATCATTTCCATTATATCATCTGTTCCAATAGAACCACTATATATTTTCTTACATTATGTAGGATTTGTCCTCTACAGGTGGTTGGGGGCACGATTTATGAACGTGACAAGGCTTATCATACATGTGGATGAGTGCTCAAGTAAGGTCCTATGTAATTTTCCCACACCCCTCGACACTCTAATTTCTATTTCATTGGTTGAAATTATCATGTATATGCTTTAAACTCTCATAATAGATACCTCATTGTAGTCTATAAGAAACCACCGACATTCAATTGATATCCTCTTTTAGGTTCAACTCAATAATGTGATAATAATTCACCACTTATAAAAATTAAGTAGGTGATTTCAATCTAGAATTTAATCACATAATTATTTCTATCTGGAATCTATTTTACCATAGTACCCTCATCCCCAACCAATAATACGGAAAACTGATAAAAATTTGTAAGGTGTCCGCTATAGTCAATCATGGACATGCTCCCCTATGTCATCCTCACAAACTCATATTTTCTATCCTTTAATAGCATCTCACATTAAAAATGATCCGTGAAATTATCCTAAAATTAATTCCCCTCTATATTTTCTATATTTTCATTTCATTCTTTAAGGCAAACCAATGATTATCATGACCACGTAACATATAAGCCACCATCTTGAAACCTTTCTCCATAAGAGTCTCTAGGTGGTCAAGAATTATCTTGATAAACTAGATCTATAACTCATATTCTTTATGTCCACCCTCTCTGATAAATGTTGAGGGTGCTACAACTAGATTTCCTATTTCATGTCATAAATTCTCCACATAACCTTACCTATGACTCTTTCCATAAATATAATTATGTGAGAAAATTTATCATGGAACATCCCTCCAGCTTATTCACCTGAATATATTTTTACATTTGGTACCACTATTGGAGGATCATTTATTTCCATATAATCTGGTAATATAAAAAATTGTTGACATAGAGGCATATCTCTGTAATTAAAAACCCATTTATTAGGATAGTTTTTTGAGAATTATTTCATTTATGTGGATTCAAAAAAATAAATTACATTTCACCCCCTTATCCTACCGCATGGTAATAACATATGAGCTATAACTACCATCATCCATCCATCCAATAGGTCTTTGTTTAATATAGGGTAAAAAAATTATCATATTAATGTTTCTCATTATATACCCATTTTCCACATTTTTCCTCATTTTATAATTTTCAACTTCATGTTAGGAAAAATTTTTTCTTTAAATACCCAGACAATGAATTAAATTTCAGTTTCAAAAATATTCCCAAAAGATTATTATATGTGTGTTCTGTAATGATGCATGCCACAATAAATTGTTAATGCATATAATGATGAATATAAGATCAAATAACATGACTTATCGGGCCAAGATTCAAAATAAAAATAATATTTATTTGAAATAACACAACACAACATGTGCATCACATTATTTCGAATTACATCAAACTGTAACAATACACATCAGTAACAACAATCCCACTATGGGTACCTAGCTTTCACCCCCACAAATGGGTTAAATACATTGATGACCATGCTCTTGACCAAGGATATTCTCATCATGGTCTCATGTATACATTTACCAAATAAAAATTCAATAGGAAATAAATGAAAAACACTCCTATGATATCACTTTGTAACATCCCAACCCGAGTGACACACCCTGACAACCTAACCTGGTTGGTTACCTGACATCAATCATGCCTAAAAATTCTCTAAAGGCTACCAAATAACAGTAAGGGACAAATATATCAATAAGGTGGGGACTATATAATGTTTAGAAAATATGAAAAACATCAAAAACAAATAAAAAATATCCAATTCATATTAACTAGTAATCAGTATAGGGTCATAACGAAAATAGAACATTAATATATGATGAAAAAGTTGAGAAAAACAATAAATGAAACTAACAGTATATATTTCATTCAATAATATTTATCAATTTTCTATTGAGAAAATATATATAAAGACATTTACTACGCCAACCAGGTTCTGAAACCATAGATGGTTCCCTCATCCATGCACCATCCCAACTCATACACATAACATAGGGTTCATTCCCTTATCATTTCCATTAAAATGAAATCTTATTCTGTAATGATTAGGTAACTTGAGCATGGTTAGGTTTCAATTTATTTGGCCACCACCAATAATTACTAAAATAATTTTTTTCCAACTGTATTGTAGGTATATATATATATATAGAATTATGTACAGTAAAAAAAGTTATCAATTTAAATATTCAATTATTCTTTGTTAAACCATAAGTTTCCTCAGGCTGACGTTGACACCCAAAACATCCATTCCTTCTTTATCAAGTCTTAGAGTATGAACCATAACACAGAGGAAAACATAGTAAATCACAACATGAAATTTTATTATCCATTTTAGTTCAATGAATTGAACGTCCATATAAATCTATAGTACAATTCCAATATCATGGTTGTAGTACATCATGTATGTCACCTAGTGGGTATTTGAAGCATCTATCCTTGTCCCACACCTCATTATTATCACATACGAGTATTTGGAGTATCATTCCATTTCCAACACTATTCTCCCATAAGGGTATTCAAAGCTTCATTTTGTTTCATACACTCGTATATCAACCAACACCATATATCAGATATACCACAGTTATCTTGGTTAATCATCATTAAACCTCTTATTAATACCTCACATCATGGTATACCAATTCAGAATTTTCAACATAATCATAATTAGTTGCATTAATAAAATTAAATAATATGGATAGATTACCGAAAAACCATATATCACCATTTATTCATATAATCCATTACCCCTTAAAGGTTAATCCAACATCCCTTTATTCCCCTTTATCAATCAATTCCATATATCGATAATTACCAAATTTCATAATCCCTTTAATTTACCTAATTCTTTATCACAATATTCACTAAATTTTATAATCAAATCAGCCAATTAATAAATTGACCAATTAATTAATCCAATTCAAATGTGATTTCCAACCATGGAAACTTATATTTCACATTTCCATACACAGAAATTTAATCATTACAATGGGATTTGAAATTTAGGCAACCTACCTCGTGATAGTTAGAATGTATTCGCAAAATTGAAAGTCCCCAAATTGAAGAGGAATGATAAATTGAACAATTATAATGAGATCTAAAAATGAAACTGAGATCTAATATAAAATGGAACAAAAACCTCTAAAACATACATATAAATTAACTTCTACAAGGAATAAAACATTAATCTTCATCTAGAAAGGGATATGGGAATGTATGGAATTTAAATGGGAAGATATTTCTTAATAGGATAGGTGATAAACATTATGTAAAATCATTGATTCATTAAGAATAGAGATAAAATGTCATATGGATTTATCTGGGATCTCCCAAAAATAATGGACATAGATTAGGTCTGATCTAGGATGATTAATATTAAATAAAGTGGGTTTTGGGACTTCAAATTAAATTTTTAGACTAAATAATCCCATGAACACAGTTTCCTGGGAATGGTGAATGGTTTTCCAAACTGTGAACCCAACCCATGCAGGTTATGTAGGTGTTGAATAATTACTACTAATAGGGTGAATTTTTTGATAAACTATGAATCAATTATGTGATTTACATTAATTTTTTATTAACTGGATTTATGAGGTATGGTGACTGATTTTGGAAAAACATGTGTCAAACGTGCACTACCCAAAACCCATCTAAATACATCCAAAACAATCCTAAACACATCCTTGGAATGCATCAACCAAAAAAAACCAAAATAAGGGTAAGGTATTACCTTAATATATCATGAAACCTATCTAAGAAATATTATGATATCTTAATAAGAAAAACATATAAAAATAAATTTGGAATTATATAGAGATGTAATGAGTTTAAATACCCTAAAATATATAGAAAACATGAGGACTCTCTAGTGATGTTTCATTTGGGATATGATCAGAAAATATATTTTTAGCATTCTTAATGGATATTACTAAGGAAAATTGGTTTATATTATATTAAATGTAGTATAAAATTTATTATTATTTCATATTGACTGTGTATATTGCACAATGTGTAAAAAATAATTGAAATATCATTGTATGACATGGTGTTATTTATCACTGGTGTATGTAATAGATTATTATCGTTTCTAAATAATTGTAATGGTTATTTTGAGTTTATTTTCATATAATGATACAAAAATTACTCATGTGAAACAAAAATGGTCTTGTGAATTGGAGAGACCAAAGATGTATACTATATATTGTATCATACAGTATATCTTAGGTAAAACATGGACTCATGTTTCATATTTCATTTTTAAAAATCTATAGTTTGAGATGATACCATAAATTACAAACATCATAATTTGATTCCATTATTAAGTCATCCTTGAGGCTCAACTAATAATGTAGTGGTTGGATATGTTGTTGATCATGTAATTATTTGAGTTTTCCCAATATTTTATTATTCATATCGTCTGATGAATAAATCATTTATTCCATTTCTTAAGTTATGCTAGAAAAGTTTATAGTCATACCTAGGAAAGATATGAGGATTTACAATTAATTAGATGATGAGTATGTAATGTACTCTTCAATTAGGGTGAATGATATGTAATATGTTCATAAATATGATTTCTCATACTAGAATAATAAAAAATATCTAATAAAGTGGTAATTTTATACTTCAAAAATCACCAATTTAAGAGTTGGTATACAAGATTCACATACATAATTTTAGGTGATCACTTGATGTCCTTGATAAATGGATCATATGAAAATTACTTCCATTATACTATACAACTAATTGAAATATCTACAATGATAATTTTTTATGATCAAAATTACAATGAATACATTTGTATCATGAGGTTAATTTATGATGGTACTTATTATTTCATGAATTCATATTTATTTTCATTGCTATAATGTCCAATTGGGTAACATTGGGGTTTTTATGGAATGGATATTGGGTTTTAATCAAACCTAAGAGATTCTAACAAATTATTATATAATATATCCTAAATATTTTCATGATGGATATTTAATAGCTATTTTATATGATTTGATACATGATAATGTTTATGATAGATATTCATAAATTATTTTATAGTTATCCCATTGGACAATTGGGTATGATTTCATTAGTTATTGTATATTGTATAATATAAGGTGGTATAAGTCCTATTAGGATTTAATCCATCTGGGAGATTGATAGATATATGGAGTTAAGGGTAAATTTATTTAGATACCAAATTACCTATATCATGTTGTATTACATACATATATCGTCTTGGATTATATATATTTAAACAAGTTGAATTATATTTCCTGTAAATTAATATTTTAATTAAGCCTATATTGATATGAAAACATAATTTCTCAATCCTATCGTATTGTTCAATAGTTGTTTTCATAATACCACATCATTAGTGTTATAATGTGATAAATCATACATTAAAATTCATATCATTAGTTTAGGATTGGTCATACTAGTCGTACATCAATTTTTTAGGTTTGAAAATAATATTATACATTATCAATTAATGATTGTAATTTTATATGATAATGAATTATGGGGGAATCTATTTTAAACGTAAATGTTATGGGAGCACATTAGGGTTTAAAATTTGTTAATTGCATTCCATTTTTACATATTTAATGAATGTGAATGCAAATTCATGGAAGGATTAATAGTATCCCAAGTAAGATATTAGTAGGTTTTATTCATTGATATTGTATTCTTTTTCACTATTTAATTCTTAGCGAATCATTTTCTCATCCTTCCATTACCACATAAGATACTAAATTATAGAGATTGCGAGGAGGGTCCTACCAAAATTTTATTTGATTCATGTTATTCTATTGATATATCATAGAAGAAATATCATATTCTATGATCCTTGAAATTCATCATCAAAGTTTTTTTGTAGATAGGATATATTCCCAATGTCAGTATTAGGTGTACAGGATTCTTCATTTTATGTTATATATGACATTGGTTACATATCATATTGATCATTAGTTTTTGGTTTTTAATTATCTTACAATACTAGAATAGGTGTTATTCAATACTTAGAAATGCTTTGAAAATTAAATGAAAATATTTGGTTAAAAAATATTGTGAAACTCTATATTTAATTATAAAATATTACTAATATTGAATTTTTATTGAAATGAAATAGGATTAAATATCAAAATATTGTTCCATAACAACATGTTCCCTAGAATAATGCTTTCAAAACATAAAATTATCTGAAAATAATTTAGTAAACTATTCATTGTTATATATTTTGTGTTGTGAGTGGACTTATAAAAATATTCCAAATTAACAAATTATAGTATAAACATAGTACCCATAGAAAAACACATATTCCATAGCTAAGGGAACAATGAAATATTTAAGATTACTTAAAGAAATTTTATGTTCATGGGTATTGGAATTAAAGATCCCTTATTAATATAATTGATAATGGGGGAAAGTTAGTTGATCAAAATCAAGATACGGTTAATATGGAATTCATTTTATAAAAAAATTTAGTGTTATCTCACAAACACCATTATGTGATATGACATGGTGTTTATATAACATTCATATTAATAGTATAATATACACTTTTTCATGATGGATTTTAGAGGATGTCCTTGATTTATTTATTTATAACATGTTAATAGATTATATAAATGTTTATTTAATTTGATAGGATATGAATAAAATGAATTAATATTGATAATTAATAAAAGTAATGCCTTTATATAGTAGTAAAAAGTTATTTAATATATAAAAAATGTCCATGGAATAGTTAAAGGGATCCTGAGAATAGTAGTGGAATTATCTCTTAATGGTCCAGATTTATGACCAGGGAGGCAAAAAATGGTTGTTCCATAACCCATAGAATCCCACTATATATATAAAATAAGTTGGGTGTGGAATCTAGGAATCAACATGAGGATGTCAAAGGAAAAGATGAGAACTCACCTTGTATTACCATGGTCAAAAAAAATGTGGTGGATCACATTATAGAATATAAAAAACTCATTGAGAAATGTATTTTATGAAAAATATCAGATTTGTTATTAATTAGAGTGAAAAATTGATTCGACCGACTAACATATCGGTTAGGCCATTCCATACAAAATAATTCGTAGATCCTGTTGATTTCAACATTCATTTTGAGTTGTGGTTTTATTTTGTATTATATATAAATATTATAAATTTCATACGATGATGAATGTAAGAGATATATCCTCGTAGATAATATATTATTAACAAAAAAATAGAAAATTTGGAGAGTAAAAAAATATATTTCCATTCCATATTTAAATAATGGTTATTTACCCCAAAAAATTACTATAATATGTTTATAATATTTAACCATACATTTTTTCCACACCAAGATTTTATTATGTATTACATTAAGTAAATATATTTTCGAATAGCTTGTGATGATTGAAACTCAAAATAGTTTATAATAATTAATTAATAAATTTAATAGAAAACATCAATAAATTTTGAGTATTCAATATGAGACAAATTAAATAACAAAATTTGGTAAATTTTATGAAATACTTTTATGAAAACTTTATGTTTAAAAGGGTCATTTTTCTATAATTTTTTATTTGTATTTTTTATTTTAATTTTTATAATAATATATTAATTTCAAATGGTTAACATGAAAAAATGGGATTTGGTTTTAACATCATCATTTCAAAATCATATTAACGATAAATACTTTTACTTTCCTATAAATATTTTCATTTCTGATGAATTTTGAAAAATATCAATTTTACTAATACTTTCATTTTTATATTATAAAATACTAAGAGTGAATTAGAATATTATGAATAATTATATTATAGAAAAATATATGTTTGATAATTTATATAATGCATTTATAATTATAAAATATAAATTTCATTGGTCTGACAATTTAGAAATCATAGTAATAATATTATACTAATAAATTTTTTGGATATCCTTATTTAAGGAAGTAGTCAATGTGATCCCTTGTCATGACCCACTTACTCCAAGATGAGGGAATGTACTAAAATGTGATCTTCCCATCCTTCCTTATGGTGAAAGAGAAATAGTAACCCCTGAGTCTAGCCTTCAGTAGGCCTGAGAGTGGCGACTAAAAGCAAGGGTATACGATCTTACATAATTGGAAGGAATTAACCTTTTTATAAAAAAAGATCATGAGATAATATGGTGGATACTAGAAACACAAAATACTGAAGATAAATATAAATCCAAGAATCCATTACCACATGCATGTTAAAAAGTAAAACTGATAGAAAGCATACAGAAAACTTCCAAATATTGTATCAACAGTGAAAGAAACTAGGCAGAAACAACAATTATCCAAATGCCAGGTCTAGTAAGGTCCAACATGATCCTCAAAGTACTCAAAGAAACATAATTATAGTTTTTACCTATGTAGGGTGAGCATAAGAGTATACTCAGTGGGGAAACTAATGCTACTCATGCACAAGTGAGGGAACATACTAATACCCCTATGAGAAAATAGTAGAACCTGAAGCACCTATCAGGAAATACAAACCAGACCGTCCACACCAAGGCAAACTCACCCATGTAACGAAATACTTGTAATGTAATAATATAATCACGTTGGAATTTGGGTACCCTACACACCTCATTCCCACTGGTTTACTACTGATTCCTTACGATATGACATCTTGAAGCTAAAACTCTTCCCACATGTGGTGCCGTTGCTGCAACCTAGCTACACACACAGGGACCTCAAACCTCTAAGAACAATTCATGTAGACATTGGGTCTATAACTACCACCTCTATTCTCAATGTCACTTAGGCCTCAACAACTACACACAACTCCCGAAGAAACCTATGCCTCATCCAGAAGGTACTTGGGAAAACACACCTAGCGCACAAACCTCAAAGCCGCTCATCCAAATAAAACCTTTTCATGAAGGATATTGTAATTTGGTAAGCATAAATACATTACACCTACCCAGATATGTATGAGAGACATGATTTAGAAGAGGGTGAAAAAAAGAAAATCATTAACCAGCCATCCATCCACCCATTAGGATGTTGGGAAAGATACCCTCCCCCATGAAACGGAGGTGTTCAGAACATAGTTCCCATCAATGGTGGGTGCATATAAAAATCACAAGGAACTAATATATATATAGGTAATCAAAAACACATCCCCATCCTACAGGTTTCACACAAAATACCACAATCCCACACCAGGACTAATTTTTATGCTACTCCAATATGCACCACTTCATAACAGCCACTGCCAAATCATAAACCCAGCCACCTTCTTGTTCAGTTTCCATTTGTTTATTTAAGATAATTCACATTGAATATTTCAACACTAATAAGAAACAATCATCTATAACCACACCACGAAATGAAAAAAAAAACCAAACTCAATTCCCGCTACACAACATCACAAAACTAGACTTAATGTCCCACTAGATATCCTCGTTCAACTACTATCTATTATATTTCATCAAAATTATACCACCCATTCATTTTCTCACATACCAGACCTGTATCCCTACTTCCCAAACAATCCTATATGTTGTCTCACTGCATTACAATTTCAAAACCATGCGGTAGTCCCACAGGTCGACATCGCTTCGCCACCAAAACTCAACATAAAGGTAGTTCAGATGCCTGTATATTCATCCATTGCCAAATCAACCAATTTATTGGACTGAGACACTAGCACACCCCCTAGTACCACCCTACATACAATTCCCCTAGAACCCAGACCAAAAAACAGAGAACATAACTACAACAATCAAACCAAGAGAGTTCAAATTTAATCAATAAGGGTTCTTTAATTTCATCATGAATATAACCAGGGTGATCACACAATAGGAATGATCACGGGGAATCCATTTATTTAACTAGGTGTACATGATTAAATATTTTTAATGTTACATCCATTTTTAAAATCACCATAAGAATGATAGAGTATCACCAGTGTGAAAGCAAAGACCACCAACAGCTGTGATTTTAAAAATTAATACCATAATGAAAATCTATAAAATAATCTAATATAACAAAAAATAGGTGATCAAATGACATGACACAACCTTTCCACTATTTTAGTTGTCCGAGTTATCTTATGGTAACATTAAATAATTCATTAATTCCTGTTTTTAGAAGAGTAACATGTTATCCCTTAAATGAAAACATTAATTACCCACATAGCATGATTCACAATTAAAGATAAGAAAAAGAAAATCCACACCTAGATGATCAATGATCGAAGATCCTTATTGCGCCAAGAACATAGGATGGCTCGAATTATAAGAAGAACTCCACGGATGTGTAGGAGTGGCTCCATCATAGGCACATAAATTGTAATGGGAGGAATTCTCTAGGTATACCAAGAGAAACATAAAAAAAGAAGGAATAGAGGATCTCGACATTAGAAGAGGCCAAATCTTAAAATCAAGAAGAATCTTTTGAAGTACCTAAAGTTGGATTATGGCTTGATCATTTGTCTAAGTGGTTTCATATGTTTCAATTGATTAATATTTAATAATTCCCATCATTAATGATGGATATAGACCAGTAGATGGATGTGAGTTAATAGATTAACTTCAAATGGAAAAAAATACCTAACAAGGGTGAAACTAGAAAAACTAGGAAAAAATGAAATGAGTAACTGATGGGTGTGTCACTGATATTGATCTATTGATGCTGATCTAGGGGTGGGTGAGATACTAATGCAACCTATCGATGCCTCAACCAATAGATGCCTCAACATACTAGTGCCATGACCTCCCAATAGTGACAACATAGACTCCCCAATGTTGACGCCCCTTGATTCGCTAATGCTGACACCCCTATTCTCACTCATGCACTGTCATGACAATGCACTGACATGATGAAAAACTAACATGATGAAAAACTGACATGATGACACACTGACATGCCAATGGAAATATTGGACTTTTGGAAAAATCAGGAAATGAATCAGCGATAGCTCCCCGAACAACTCAACACTGAATTTTCAGAATGGTAGGGCCTAGGTAAAATCCAATTTATTACATTCAATACCTATCAATATATTATCATCCTCAGGAATTACAAATCTATCCCACATGAAAAATTCGATCGAACAAGAATCCCCTAATATACCTCTCTAGAGTAAACCACCTTCTATTGTTTCAAAGTTAGTGCGAAAACCTGAACATCCAAGAACACCACTTTTATATATATCTACTGAATTGTTGTAGAAAAAATTCTATACAACTCCCTCAAGTAAACACACAAAATCAAAATGTCAAACTGTACAAAAAGATGGATTATTGAGCACATTACCCCATATCAATATACTATCACCTTTGGGCGGCACTAAGTCACCGACATGTTTTTAATCACATCCACATTAATCCGTCTCAATTAGGGACCATGTCCTCTCCTACCCATAGTCAAAACATTTCTCACAACAACAATTACTGGGGAGACAACTTATCATACAAAAAATGATCTAAAACAATATATCATTGTGAGGGACTATGAAAAAACAAGATAAAAGTCAGAAAAACTCTGGGCACTGGGAATACAACTATGCCTCATATTCCTAGGTTCTCACTTCTATGGCACCATTCCTCCATAGGAAAAGAAATAATGGAATTTTCCATAAATGATGCACCTTCTCCTTACGATCCTTAATTGTCACTGATTTCTCCAGGAATGTTGCATCATCATTTATATCCATCTCTCCCCAGTCAAGGAAGTGGTGGGCATCATTTAGATACCGACAGAACTGAGAGGAATCAAAGATGATGTGGATTCTCTCTAACCATTGGGGTAAAGTTAGTTAATACGACACCTCTCTAAGTCATCCCAACACCTCTAAAGGTTGGATAAAACTGGGATAAATCTTTTTTCACATGCCATACTTCTGTTGTCTACGTCGAGTGGATACCATTAATTAAATGTGGTCCCCAATAAAAAAATCCAAGGGTCTCATCCAATGAACGGAAAATGACTTCTGCTTGACCCCACATACCTTCAAACATTAAAGTACAAGATGGAGCTTCTCTATCGTACTCTGTACTACCTCTGGGCCAAGGAAACGTACCTTCCCAAACTTTTTCTATCACCCTGATTAACGATACGATTTTCCATACAAGGATTCAAATGGTGTCATGCCATTGGTAGAGTGATATTTACTATTGTAAGAAAGCTCCACCAGTGGAAAGTGTTGTATCCACGATTCTCGGATGTCCATAACACACGCCCGAAACATATCATCCAATGATTGTATGGTCTTCTCTGTCTTCCCATACATATACATGTGGAAATCAGTGATGAGGCCTAGTCAGGTGCCAAAAATCACGATGTAAACTATTCTAGACTCATGAAATATAATATGTATATGTATATAAAATGATGGATCTTGGAACACCATAAAGCCACAGTACCTCACCCACGCACATCTCTTCTAAGGAATCCATTGTGTTTGACTCCATAATCTCCATGAATTGAGCATATTTCTTCAATCGGTCCACCACTACCTAGATTGAATGACAACCTCCCTCAACCTAGGGAATTTCTATGACAAAATCCATTGAGAATACATCCCACATCTACTCGAGAACGTCTAAGGGATGAAATAGTCTATAAGTAACCTAATGATCAACCTTCACCTATTGACAAATGAGACACCTTGCGACATATTCTTACACTCCCCGATTCACTCTCGGAAAGCTAAACTGACCTTTGATGACCCATTACATCATGAAGACTCATGTATGTACCAAAAGTGGATAGTTATATAACTCACTAAGAACTCCTTCACGCATCACCACTGGGACAAACTACTTCCCATGGAACATCATCCAATTCTGAATATCCTCCAACCATCCCTCCGGTGCATCATGTTGGAAAAAATGATCATACATAACCTTATCCTCTATGCCTCCCCACTAAGACTACTCTCCGTTTCGTACCAAGGAATATAACACTGTCATCTAAAGTTGAAATCCTCTACTATCCTCCACTCTCATTCCAAAGTGTAAAGCTGCCAACTCCTCCTTTGCATTCCATGAATTTTTGGACTCCTGAACTACATCCATTTGTCACTTCCTTCTCATGGAATCAACCATCATGTTCCCCTTTCATGATGTGTAAGAGGTTTGGAAGAGTTAGTCCTGAAGAAAATCCATCCACCTCTACTGGTACATGTTTTGTCTTGTTGGGTGAAAATATACCTAAACCTCTTGTTATCTTTGAAGACCATGTAGATTTCACCGATGAGGTAATTCCACCACAGCTTCAGTGAGAATACAAATGCCACATGTTCCATGTCATGGTTGGAATTGTTACGTTCATGAGTACATAACATCGTAGTCCCATAAGAGAATAATCATCGCTAAAACATCTGCAGACATCCCAATCCTAGTCTGGAAGCATCATGTAACACCTTTAACATCACTCTTTATTTTAGAATCCATAGCATAGGGGCACTGACCAGATTCCCCTTTAGTTAGATAAAAAAGCATTGGAATTGATCACTTCATATGAAAGCCTTGTTATTTCTGTTGAAATCCATCAAAGGAGCTGTAACTTGAGAGAAGTTGGGTATGAACATCTAGTTATAACCTGAAAGACCTAGGAAACTACAAACCACTACCACATTCTTCACTACTTCAAATGAAACAACCGCTCTTTGACCTTCTATGGGTCCATTGTTGTTCCTTATTGGGAAAAAATGTGTCCATGGAAGGGCAACTATTGTGTCCCAAACATTCACTTGGAAAATATCCCGTATAGGTGGTGGTGTCAGAGGTCAACCAAAACTGTCTATAACTTCTATGTGTGATCCTCATATAGTCTTGAGTAGATCACGATTTCATTGATGAACCTGACCACGAAAAAATTCTAGATACTTGTTGAAAAAAGAGTTCATGAGTCTCGTGAACATAATTGGATTGTTCATAACACTAAACAACATGACCACGAACTCAAAGTTCTCATACTTCCACCTTAAGTAGACATCTATATGTCACCCTTCTTCACCCTCAACTGGTGATATCCAAACTTCTTGTCGATCTTAGAGAACCAACCTACTCCCTTAAACTATTCCAAAGTGTTTCTGATCCTCAGTAGGGGATAACGGTTCTTGATCATCACTTGATTAAGTCATCTGTAGTCTATTCACATCTTAATACCAACATCTTCCATTTTTGCCAATAATAATAGTTCACCCCATAGAGACACACTTGGTTGGAAAAAAACTTCTTTACAAGGACATCACCCTAAATATGAAACACTCACAACTAAAAAGGTGTCATCCGATATTGATCCATCGGAATCGGGCAGGCACAAGGTATTATGTCTATCCCAAACACAATGTAATGTCTATGGGGTAGAGTCAAAAAATATTTGGGTGAAGACATCCATGAACACAATAAAAATCCCCAGGACATCCACCATATCTGAGTCTCCTGATTTCACCAACATCTCAACAATTAAATAAATAAGGGGCTCCACACGTCGGTTGCCATCCTGGAAACCCCACTCATCAGTGAAAAATACACACTAGACACCCATATCTAAGAACACAACCCTTATCCAGAAGAATTTTATAATAGAATGCATGGAAAATAGCTAGTCTATGCCCAGTATGACATCGTATGGATACATATGTAGTATAAGGAGATCCCTACTTGACTAATACAGCCCCAAAATTAGTCTAAATTCTCAAAAAACATCAAACAGGTTGGTCTAACCTCCAAACGGAGTTATCAACGTGAGGGCCATGGAAAGAATCCCTACATCAAGAGCCAATGAGAGGGCCAAACATGGTGCAAAAAAGTACAATGAATCTCTAGAATCAGACTAAGAATATGAAAGATTACTAAACAGACTCATCATACCTTGGACAACTTCTGGAGCCTTTGGAAGTGGAGTCTCTATGGAGTGAAACTACGCATTCACAATTCATCATCCCAACAGCTATCATAAAACTCCCTGAACATGTATCGGTTGAGTTCCCAAAGGAGCATCCTGAGGTTGACCTTCTCTAGCATTGTCCACCCTCGGTGGAGTGAGACCTTACTAGCCCTGCTGCTAGAAGGGCCTGGATGGAAACTCCTACTATTGAGGTGGGTACTGAACCTTCTCATAACCACTGTACTGCACACAGATATGGTACTGATTATGAAGATTCCCACAACTACCAATGATAAAGAACATTGGTCCTAGGCTTGCGGAGGATGGATGAAGACCGAGTGAGCAGAACTAGAATGATGGAGTCCTACTCCCCGCTGGCCAAATCATAGAAGGACCTGGTGCTGGAGGCCTAGTGCAGAATGTCTTCACCTT
This sequence comes from Viscum album, assembly GCA_963277665.1. Lineage (NCBI taxonomy): Eukaryota > Viridiplantae > Streptophyta > Magnoliopsida > Santalales > Viscaceae > Viscum > Viscum album. The sequence goes on from OY728147.1 coordinate 1,095,113,863, forward strand.
CAATGAAAATTTCTAGCTCCCCTCTCATAGCACACCTCCCAGTGTGTGCATTTTCTCCACTACTTTATTCTACTTCTTAACATCCAAGCACGTCGGTAGAGTGAAGGTATTAATAGCATGTCGAAGTGAAGGTTAGCATGCCAACTCCAAGCGTCCTGCCTACGACTCCTCGTATGGAATGTTGTGTTGAGAAAACAAAGTAGATACATGATTTGTATCCCCAACTCCCTTACTAACATACTCCATTGCTTATGGGAGAGAAACTCTTGCCTATTATCATCCTTCATCATGGTGGAAAGTAATTCTGCCTAGAATTCCTTCCCAAAGTCAGTCCACGAAACCTTATTCTCCTTCTTATCCCTGAGGTAATGTGTCACCACTAACATGCTTCTCCTCATATTTTTATCACTTACAAAGAGACCCAATACTCTATCAGATCATGTATCATGATGAATGTGATCATGAGCACCCCAATCAGTCTCTCGGTCTCCATATTAGAGATGCTACACTCGTAATTTCATAGAGTCTACCCCAGGATGGCATGAAGTGTCTTCTACCACTGGTCGTCCTTCTCCTCTCGATCGGCCCTCCACTGATCAACCAATTCTACATACAAGACCTCATCGACCTGTATTACTTGTGCGCATTGTCCAGGTGCTATAGAAGAAAATATAGACACGTAATTCCAAATCCGTAGTAGTCAAATTTTATTTTTGATTGAAATTTTTTTATTTTAATTACCAAAACAACCAAGAAACACGAGAACATGAGTCATTATGATGGTTGTACTTTTCCTTGGGTCTCTACCCTATAATCATTGTTGCATCACATAGCAGTTCAGTAGGACTAGAGTCCTTGAATTCGATCACAGGGGGGAATCACATGTCCCAGACAGTCTTACCTAGCCAATTTCACACACAAAGATTGTCTAACACTACTGCCCTACCATCCCAAGAAAATATCATCGTTCCTACCCACAAAATCTATTCTATCTCTAAACCATTAGCATATGATTCCATTTTTTCATGACCCACCCTCTCCAAGATGAAGGAATAGATTGAAAAGTGTACTTCCCTTCATTCCCCAAGGTGAAAGAGAGATAGTGAGCCCCCATGTCCCACATTTAGTAGGCCTCAACGTGGTATCTAGATATAATGGTATAGAATCCCACAAAAATGGATTCCATTCAACTTTTGTAGAACATTATTGGGAGATAAGATGGTGAATCTAGGTAACACCAAAGACTAATTGTAAAATTATATCCAGGAATCCATTCCCACATGCATGTTCTAAAGAAACAATGATACAAAGCATACCAAAAAATCCTTTATAATTTACCATAAAGGATGAAAAAAATGCAGAAACAACAACTATCTAGACTCTCGAGCAAGTGAGTTCCAGAAAGGTCCTCAATGTCCTCCTAGAGACCAGAAAATAGTTTTTACATTTGTTGGGTGAGCATACAAGTATACTCAGTGGGGAAACTAAATCTACTAGTGCATAAGTGTGGGAGCATACAAATTACACTATGAGAAAACAGTAAAACCTCAATCACCTACACAAAAATACTAACCAGCGTATCCTCACCAAGGCACAATCACCCACATAGCACAAGTCAAGTAAAGTAATTATATAAGCACATCAATATTTGGTTACCCCACACACCACTTTCCAACTAGTTAACTACTCATGCCTAATGATCTGACGTCTTTATGTCACCACTCTTCCCACACGCAATATCACTACTGTAACAAGCTTGTACACACCTCAACCTCAAACCACAAAAACCACACTTACAGATACCTGGGACACAAAAACCATCACAACGCCCCATGAAATGTGTGAAACATCAACCAATCACCATACCTGGATAAACTTGAACCTCATCTATAAGGTACATCAGAAAACACACCTGGACTGTGAACACTTGAGCCCCTCCTCCAAAACAAACCTTTTCTCGAAGGATCTCAGACTTTGGTAAGCCACAAGAAATTATATCCTTCTTAGACACACCTAATCTGTTATATCCAGTAGCGGGATTGGGTAATAAAATCAGTAAACAACCATCCTTCCTCCCACTAGGATGTTTGGAAAGATACCCTCCAACATAAAATGTAGGTGTTTGGCACATAGTTCTCATCAAGGGTGGGGTGCATATAAAAATCATAAGGAACATCAATATATATATATAGGTAATAAAAAACTCTCCCCTAACCAATGGGTTTCACACAACATAAAACCTCCCTACACCATCACTATTGTTGTTGCTACTCCTATATTAAAAATTGTATAATAGCTGCTACCAGAGCATAAACCCAACCCCTTCTTGTATAGTTATCATTTGTTTTTTAGGGGATTCACTTTAATTATTCCAAATCTACTGAGTAACTGAAAACTGTAACAACACCAAGCAACAAAAAAAAACAAATCTACAGTCTCACTGCACTACAGTACAAAAAACAGCACAAAACTATACTTACAGCCCCATTGCACATCTCCTTTCAACAAAAGTCAATTATATTTCATCAAAGTGATATATCCTATTCCTTCTCTCATAACCCAGCCCTACATCCCCACTACCTAAAAAATAATTATATGTATTCCCACTGCATAACAAGTCCATGACAACAAGGGGGTCCCAATGCTCGATGTAGCTTGGTGAACACAAAACAACATAAATGTAGTTAAACAACCTACAAGTTCATCCATTCCACAATCCATCAATATATCCAACTGAGACCCAAACACACCCCATTGTACCACACCACATACCAAGCCTGTAGGACCCAGACAAGAACACAAAACACATAACCACAACCATCAGTCAAAGTAGATTCCAAATTAACAAACACATGTTCTTTATTTTCCAATTGTATATAATTTGGTGGATAACACAATAGTTTTGATTTGGGGTCATCCATTTATTTAATTGGGTGTAAATGATTAAATATTTTTCATGTTAATGTCATTTTTAAAATCATCAAAATAAATATAGAGTATCACCGGTGTGCTTTCAATGACCCCTAACAGTCCGGATTTTCAGAAGACTTTCAACCAAAATAATCCACAAAATAATCAAAGATAAAAAGTAGAAACAATGATCAAACATCAAGAGAAAACATGCACATTATTTCATTTTAATGATTTATCTTTTGATCATATTAAATCTTTGATCATTTCTCATTTCAAAAATAGTATCCGGCCGTTCCACACCTGAAATAATTAATATACCACCTCGCATGATGCTCAATTAAAGAGAATAAAATGAAAAACCCCACACAGATGATCAAAGATCGAAGTTACTTTTTCCACCAAGAATAAGGGATGGTGCGACTTATAGGAAGACCTCCATGGCTGAGCGGGAAGGGATCTAGCATGGGTGCATGACTCGTCTTAGGAGGATGTCTATATGCGCACCAAGAAAAATGAAAAGGAAGATGGAAGAGATGATCTCGGCTTAAGAAGAGGAAATATCCTAAAATCAGGGAGAACATTTCCATATACATAAACATCAGATCATGGATTTTCCTCATAGCTTGGCAGTTTAAAACGTTGGAATTAGTTGAGATTAAAAAATTCCCCTTGGAAACAAGGGAGACAGACCAACAGAAGGCTGGGAGTTGATATATTAACATTAAATAGAGAAGAACACGTAATAGGGGAGAAACTAGAAAAATATGGAAAAGATGTAAATGAATCACTGATGGTAGAGTCACCGATGCTGAGCCATTAATGTAGAGCCACTAATATATGTGATTCTAATGCGACCTACCGACTCCTTGTCCTACTGATGCCCAAACATACTAACACTAATGCTTTCGACTCCCTAATGCCAAAACCCCTTTACTGACCGATACTGATGCCGCATGACTCATTGATGCTAACACCCCATGACTCACCAATGTTTACACCCCTTGATTCAACGACACCGACAAACCTTAACATGCTAATGTTGATACCCCTTGACTCACTAACACACTATCATATTGATGCTCTAGCATTCCAACACACTGACATGTTGATGCACTAACATGCCAACGCACTGACATGCCGATGGAAAATCTGTAATTTTGGCCAACTCTTGAAATGATCCACAAATAGCTCCCAGAACACCTAAACACTAGAATTTCACAATGGAAGGGTTTAGGAAATATCCAAGTCATTAAATCCATTCAGTAATAGTTTTTTTAAATTTTTAAAAAAGTATCCTAATACTTAAAATAATCAAATTTATTCCATGTGGATAATTATTACACTTGATTTTGGTGTAAATTAAATTTAAATCTTTAAAATGTCATTTTTCAAAAAAAATGGTTTTCACTGCCTTTTTCAATCTTCTATAAAAATTATTTATTACAACTTATGGTAATTTAACATTAATAAATTTATCCAATATTTTAAATTATTTTTTTCATAATTTATAAATTTTTTCAGTTTCCTTTTTAATCATAATGAATTTTTATAATTATAAAACAATTCACCAATTTTATGGCTAATATTTGTTAATAGTTTGTTAAAATAAAGGAACAATGTATAATGATAACAGAAAAATCAGGATTAAATATCATTTGATCCAATTATTTAGTCCTAAATTACCATATAATATTTTTTTTACATATTCCTTAGAAAATGGGTTTTATAAATATAATAGTTTTAATAATTAACAAGAGTGTCTCAATCTTCACCTATAATAGGTGTCCCTATATATTCACTTATACAAAGACTTTTAGAAAAATAAATCTAAATATCTATTCCAAAATATTTATCTAACTCTCCTCTAATCATCATAGTGATCTTTTCTCACAAAAAGCCCCATCCAAAATAGATTAATGTGTAATCAAATGGAAGATATATAAGGAGTATGTGTATATCTTAATGATATTATTTCATGTTTAATTATCCTTACACCTCGTTAAATATATAGTAATGATAATAATATCATGAAATGATAATATTTAATATACTTAAATTTTATAACATATATGGAACAACAATTATCTCCCATATTTTAATCATATGGGAAATGGAAACATTTCTTAGGTGTTTGTGTGGAATACCACCTCCATAAAGTGATGTGGTTCATTTTCTATAACATCCTCACACATTTGGTTAAAAAGAAACATTTAATGAAAATATATTATATTTATCACATGATTTTGATTATATAATTTTAATATAATATATAAATTCATTCCTAATTATTTGATTGAATATGATAATGTCATTCTTCCATACATATAGACTACAACCTCGACAAGGTAATGTAATTTTATTTTCATTATCAACTAGAATAACTGTTCATAAAGGTGGATTTAGTGAATAAATATTATTAATATATTATTATAAGAATTTTTAAAACATAAATATTTATTACAATTTTATCAATTATAAAAATAGAATTGACGATCATATATAGGTATGGCCTACCACCTGCAAGAAATGATGCATTTTATTTTACATTATTTTTTTATGGAGGGTTATAATAATATAGTTATTGCATAAATATAATAATTATATATGAAATTAGGCTATTTATATGACATATCAATGTAACCATTTACCCAGGTTAATGCACAAATTTTATTGTGGATATTATGATCAAAATAACCTTATTATATATTTCAAAAATTAAATTATTTTGTTTCGAAATAAAAAACAATGATAAATAAAATAAGAGGAATAATTAGAATGGATTGATCATGAATAATTGAATTTATAATTTAAATAATTAGTATAAGTTTATAATTCATTAAATGAACACATTTTGTTCCTGAGTCAGGATATTAGGAAATGTATTTCTCATCTCAATTTACATTCATTATGATTTATTCCTTTTTTCAACACATGTTTTATATTATGTGGTGTATTAAATTACATATGGATGTTTTAATAAATAATTTACTAAAACTAAATTTATTTAAAAAAATTAATTTTACCACTTTCATCATTATTTTAGATTAAAATCATACTAGAGTCATAATGGTTTTTCTTTAAAACATTTTGTTATATATTTTAAATTATGTCTCTTAAATGAATATGTTCTTCTAAGTGATTTATGAATGTTATTATAAAAAAAATGATTTTATTAAATTAATTTTAATCTGTTATCTAATTTATAATAATTTTTTAGAAAATATTATTTTCACATTTTCTATACGGGTTACTTTGGACTCTATTAACAAAAGAGGATAAATAATGTCTTTTGACATTTACCGCATTATTATATTTTGATACCATCATAATTATTATGCATTATTAATAATATAATGCATGATTTTTTTAACAAGTGAAAGATGTTTGTCCTCAAATTTATGTGATAATGGAAAATAAATTTTATTTGGGGTTAAAATTAGTTATTAAAAGATTTTATAACGAAGAGTTCAAGAATAAATATTTTTCAATGAATATATCATGAAAAGTTTATATGATGATAGTTGAGATTGATATATCCATCCAATTAATTGTGTAATTATTGGTTCTAAAGAAGAGACATGTGTAATTAATTATAATGGTTATTACCTTAAAAAGGTTCTAGAATATTTCATATAAGGATATTCCCACGATGCCTAATTAGTTTTGATAGGATTTTATATTTGTTTTTATGGAATTACATTATTTAATAGGCTACACAAATGAGTTTTTGATTTAAGGTAATGTGTATGACCTTTTATATGTCATTGGTTAGTTTTCAAGGAAATGTTTTCATATATTTTACAAAACTGTAATGAATTTGGATTTTTTTCATTATTCATAATATTATTGTTTTTATGAAAAATAATTGAAAATAAATTTGGTTTTAAGAGTTTTCTAATATTTTAGCGATCTCAAATCTTATTATTTTTTAATGGAATCCATCATTATGGTTATTAATCTTTTATCAAAAAATTATTAGTAGTTTTATTTCTTCATATATCACTAACTGATATTATTTTTTCTCATACCATATTTCAAAATTTCATTCTTAATGCCAATGTATGTACATGAATTGGATAAATTTCAGTTATGAAATATCTAAAACACATAAAATATTTCATCTATGAAATAGGAGAGTAAACAAAAGGAAATGTGTTTGATGAAAATATTTACCTTCTAAGGAAGTTCCCACCATGAAATTAATTGTTTTCTTAGTTATCATAAATTTTTACCATAAGTGATATCTAAATCCTAATAAATAAATCATGTACTTATGGGTAGTTTATGATATGTTACATTATAATTAATGTTAAATAAATGGGTTATATAAATTTAGAGATTAGGATATTATTTGAAAACATGTTATAATTGATTTATATCCTTGATATATATTTTTTTGAACAGAAATATAGTTAATTTTTGAAATTAGGTTCCCAAAAAAAAGTGTAGAATGAAATGAGAAATCGTTAGGGATTTTTTTTAATTTATTAGATAGATTACTATTATTTATATTGATATACTGAAAATAAAAAAATTTCAATTTAGTAAATGAATGGAACTAGTAAGAACCATGTAATGTGAAGGATATTATTGTATTTTTAATTATGATCCATAGAGGATATTATTTGGAATGAATCATTGTTAGTTATGCCAAACCATCTATATCTAGTTATTATATGAAACATAATCTAATGTGTGTTTTCTAATTAACCAAATAAGATAAAAATTGAGTTTAATGGATGTTTGGGTGACAAATATCTTGAATTTGAAAATATTACACTTCCCAATGTGTCATGAATGTTTGAATAATAACATAGGGAAAAGTATCAAATGAGTGGGATGAAATTTCATATGTTGTAAAGGATAGCATAGAGATATAAATTTATACTACGAAAAGCATAGTTCAGTTATCACGATTTGTGTTCATAATGTTCTTCCTATTTTATAAATTTAATGTTATAGAGACATAGAGTTTGGGAATTAAAAAAATTTGTAGCGGATTTTTAATGAGGAAGAAGAGGATCATAATGACTATAAAATAAGGTTTTATCATCTTCATATACTGATTATTATAAAAAAATAAATAATATTTAAAATTCCTAAATTATTGTAATTTCATTGATTATTTATGACCTATGAAACATTAATATATCAATATTTGTAATTCGTAGGTCAAGAATAATATTTTCAATTACTAGATGTACGTATTATATAATAAGACTTTATATTGTGGTTAAATGTTTGTTATTAATGTTCAATGATTGATGGGCCTATGTGTCGAGTTTTAAATGTCATGTTATAGTGGTATTTTATTTATTGGTTGATAAATATATGGTTCGTTCTTATTTTAATTGCATCAATAGCCTTTTATGTAGTATATGATGGGTGTTTATGCTGATTAAGGAGAATTGTATAGAATTGTATAGATATTTAATATATTATTGATCCATATATTACCCTTGAGTTTAACATCTACCTCTAAAAAATTGTTATTTTTGGAAGAATGTTATTATATTTGCGATAATAATTGTAATTGAAATTAATCAATAAATGTAAATATGATATAAAATGTTGTGATAATGATTGTTAATTAATATAAAACATTATTATATTTGTGGTAATATATTTTCAATCTTATAGATTACCATCATATTAAAAATACTATTTGTGATTAGGTAAAACAAATTATTTTAGAAGAAGTTCGTAATATTTTTTGGACATTATATAAGTGAAGGTAAATAGAATTGTATTTTCGATTATGGTATTTTATATCTAAGTAGATGGTATTAATTTATCAATAAATATTGACTTATCTTTTGGATGAATAAATTATTTTATTTTGGATTTAAGGTGATACATGTTATTTAGGGAAAATATTATCATATTTTAGAGACTATATAATTGAGGAATATGTGTTTTTGTTTTGGGAATTTATCAGTGGTCAAATTTTTTAAGATAATTGATAATCAAATTTAGGAATAATATTTGTTAAAGTAATTCTAATTTTTGGATTATTGAATTTTTCTTTCGTATTTTAATTAGTATTATGTTTTGTTATTTTTGGAATTATTCATACGCAACGTTGTGTTCAATTATTATTTTATATTTATATTGTTGTACCCCAATATTTTATGTATACTTCCTTTTAAATAAAATATAATTTTTTTGGAATAATTCAATATGTGTAACCTTCATTCTATTTGAACTCTCACAGTGTAAAATATTATAACATGCACACTAAATTGGAATTTATGCATTGAAACAAAATGATTATAAAATGTTTTCACATTTTTATAAAATATTAAAACATTTTAAAAAAAATCGTTTTTAGTTTAGTAAAATTTTCTATATGTTTATAATTTTATCTCAAATGTACATATGTATAATTTAATTTCAAATAATATAGTTTTATATATATTTATCTATATTATACTGGATTTTAATTCAATTTAATATATGGGCATTAAAAACGTTTTTCAAAAAACTGGTTTTCTGCACACAATGTGTTTTAGCATCGAAAAGTTAATTAACCATTATTAGATAATTTTATAATGAATTTTATATATTATATATTTAATCATATATCTGTACATTAATTTTTTGGTTTTTATAATGAATGTAATGATTGTAAATTATGTTTTATTCATAATGATTCATTTCAAAATAATTGTTTTTGTTCCTGGATGTGTGCTTACTTAAATTTAAATTCTTAAACTTATTTGAATTTATTATAATAGAATAAATTCAATATTTTTATATTAAAAAAATATAATATAGTTGTTTTAGCTTAATTATTTTCATCATGAATACTACAAATGGTTAAATTTCAGTAATATTTTTCCTGGTAAAAATATTTTTTAGGTCAGGTTTATAACAATATATAAGGGTAGTATTTCCTCCTAAAATGATCTAAATTGAATTGGTTGATGATATTTATACCATATTTTATCCTAAATGTGATGAAATATACATTATGTAGTAATTTTTCATTTAAATTTACCTTATAACACTTAAATGTTTTAATAAATTCTAGGTGTCCCCCCCCGAATATCCCAATTGCCATCAATTTTAAGTCATTGTTGGTAATCCCCCATTTAAGGGTTTATGGTGAACTATTACCTATCATGTAGGCATCATTGCATTACATGACCTAAAGGACATATAGGGATTCATTAAGAATATAACTACTTGGAACTACTCCCTCCCTAGTATCAATATTTTGATGTATTCTCTCCCTCATTGAATGGATTTTTGGCTAGGCATACCATGTATGAGAAGGCTATTACTTATGGAAACATGTGTTTTTATGTTCTATTAAATAAAATGACACCTATTCTCCTTCCCTATACACACAATTGGATCCTTCTATCTCATCAAATATCTTCTCCAAAACCATCTTATAATCCTTCCGGTAATCATAAAATTTATTGTCTTACACAAATAAATATCCAACAAGGATTACGGTCTTAGAAAAATGATTTATTTATTATTATATGAGTTTATAGAACTTATAAATCAAGACAGACTTAATTTAATGGTTTTTATCTCAATTTCTCATAATTGGGAAATGTTTTAACATTTTCAACCAATTTAATTTCTATATTCCATATATACTCCCCTTAAAATTATTATAACATACTCTGTGAATTAATTCATGGGATTTTCATATCACTTTTATTCTCAAGCTTCCAATAACGTTGAATAAAATGATTACAAAATAATTAATGATTTTATGTTTCAATCAAATTTCTACCATGATTATTTATGATTAAATTTTCTTATTATAAGATTATATGATCTATATTTTACAAATCAAATGCATTTTAATCTCCAATGGTTATTTATGAAGACATCTTTTTTCCATCTATTTTCTCCATTTCTAGTACTCATGATATGGAAATATTGTTTCTTAATTAAAATCGACTATATTTTTTCATTTATTCAGGAATATTGACTTATTTGAATATATTTTCATTAAAATGTATCATTGATGTTATTAATATTATCCAAGGAGTATCTAAATTTATTTTTAACTATATTTTACCTTCATCACAAATGATTTAAAATAAAATTATTATCCTTTTTTGAATGTGGTAATTTTGGCATTTAACCAAAAATATTGGATGGAATTTTGTCTTTTACATACACAATGTGAATGAATATCACCTCATTATGAATTCTAATTTATAAAATATTTTACTTATTTGTTTCCTTCTTTCTCAAAAAGAAATTATTTCCTGAATATTTTGGAAATTCGGATATTCCAAATAACTTATTTCAGATAAAAAGGATATGATCCTCAGGAAATGTACTACTGTTATTTTAAGGGGTTTTTAATTTATAACAACTTTAATTGATGTTTATTATGATATTTTTGCGAAATTATCCAATTTTTTAAAATTTATTTTTTTCCTTTCATTGATAAATATTAAGATGATGATATGTTTTTGAAACTTGAATTATCAACATGAGTTATGATTATCTGATATAGTGAATGTTTTATAATCTTATAGAGCCCACACACACACACGCACATATATATATATATTCCTTATGATACGGGAGGGTTTATAATTATATAAAACTCCAATTCATTAGGAAACTAATTCTATCTCATCTAATAATAATGAGTAGAATGGGGAGTAGACCTAGTTCAGTATGAGACTTTTTCTAATAAGATATCCTCAATAGTGAACCATAGCTAAATAAATGATGGAATAAGGAGTGAAAACAGTCTAATATGATTTTAATAATCATAATACATGATTAATAAATTTATATTATATTCTTATTATCAACCAAAAAAACATTTTATTATTCTTATGATTTGTTTTGATGGTTCATGATTTATTATTTATGAATTTTATCTCTTATGTCTTATGTATTTTGATTGATACAAAATTATAACATGATTCATTAATATGATATATAAATTGATGGGCATGAATTTATAATTTTCAGATCATTTTTTCATACCCTTATTCTTTTCTTATGCTCAGTGAAACCCTATATTTTAAAAAGAAAATTTTGTTTGATACCGTATATAAAATAAAACCCCGAGACTAAATTAATCATGATTATTTTAATATGAATATTATATCATATCCAATAAATTAGTGGGTATGAATATTATTTATTTATTTATTAAATAAATGTAAATATCCTAAAAATTTATATTTTACTAATTTACTCTTTATAATTAATCATAAAATTCTTTGAAAATCCGTTTTATGTTTCACATATATATTTTCATTAAATATTATTTTTATTTCTCTATATAATAAAATATTATAATAAATTTTCATATAATCTAGTTATTATATTTTATTAAAGTGTAATATTTTTAAATTAAAAATATTAAAATTTACTAACGGTGAAATTTTTAGATTTCTCTTAATTGATCAATATTTCAGTGAAGAGTATAAATTTTAAATTTTATGACTATTTTCATTTATGTTAATAAACCATGTAATATAAAAGTCACATATATTCGGTATTGGGTATCAAATTTATATTTACACTTTTTTGTTTAAAGTATTATTATTTATTTAATCATTTTAAAAAAATTCCATTATTTTTTCAATGTATAATTTTATGTTTAAATATGGTTTTCGGAAATCATTTTTTAGTGCATAATGATTACACATTTTACATAGTTAAAATAACCCAAAATAAATAAATATATATAATAAATGTTTTAATATCTATCAATTAATGATAATTAAAAATTTTATAATTACTATTTCTATTTTTATACGTAATAAAATATTATGTTATGCTAAAAAATGCATTTCTAAAAAACATGTTTTTGTACAAATTTCGATGGTTTATTTTTTAAATTAATGTTTTACAATACTATGAATTTAATTTTATAAAATTTATTCCATATTTTTCTATCAAAATATTTAATATTATATAATATGTTCATCTTAATTTTTTTTCATAATGATTTTTAAAAATATTAAAAATTAATTCTCACAGTTGAGGTCAATATGCGGTTTTTTCTGTTACATGCACTTGTGCCAAAATTAATTTTTTCGAAACATAGGAAAAATATTTCATATTTTTATTACTTGAATAAAAATAATCTAATATGTATCATTATAATTTTATGATCAATGGATAAATTTCCTGTGTAAAAACCTAGTTTATGTGGTGACAAATAAAATTGTAAAAGTGACAACCATAAAAGTAACATGATTAAAATTTTGAAAAAAATATTTATTTTTTAATTTTTTTGTTTTTATCATCAATATATTCCCTCTACTGCTTTATTTGTTAATTTTGGAGGCACTTTTTGTGAGACTAACTTCCCATTATTGAATGGTTTATGGTATTTGAAAATAATGGCACTCCTTCATACTTATAGAAGCGTACATAATCTCTCATTTTATTTACACATAAAAATATTTTAATTGAGAAAATATTCACCATAATCACATGTTTACATCCTTTAAAATGTGATAGATTTTTTTTGATTAGTAGACCATTTTATGAATGTTGTTGGATTGAACATAAAGACGTTATGAAAAGAAGATGTATCATTCTTATCCGATCATTTTTTTATTGCTTCTTTCATAACAATAAAATATTATTTGAACATGATTATATAACAAATAATTATATCTTATAAATTGATATGTTATTACATTAATTTAATAACATACAACCATCTCATTTTTTATCAATTTTGAAACGAACCCATCATTTGTGTATAAGGAGGACTCATACCTCGTGAACCGATGAAATGTGTTTTCCATCATCACCTCTCATGGATTTTTATGATGATGTATTAAACATGAATATATTATATGGAAAAAATATTAATAATTCTATAAAATAAATAAAAAATATATTTTCTAATGCTTCCATTCATTAATTATTATATTATATTTTATGAGCGCGTTTCGATTACCTCTTCTATATGGTTAGGTGATTCATTTTTCATTAATTCATCACATGTATGGTATATATATATATATATGTATTTCATAAAATAATATGATATTTATGATATTATTATTATTATTTTATGTTAAAATAACTTGTAAAATCTTTCCTAAATGATCATAGAAAAAGGGAAATTCTACACATACGTATGTTTGACCTTCCATCTCCTTGATTGCAATGACCATCATTTTTCATAACCATACATCATGGTCAGAAATAAATGAATTTTAAATTTATAAACATTTTAAATATGAAATTATTATTATTATAAAAATGATTATATAGTAATATGTTTGACCATACCCAACATACAATGTTATTTTAGACATAAAAAATTAATATAATCCAAATATCTAACATGAACCCAAATAATTAATCAATTAAATATAATATGAAAATAAATAAAATAATAAATTATAAGAAACATAGAAAATAGGAAATTAAATAATTTATATAATTTCATTATTCTGGATGATAAATATCGAATGTGATGAACCACGCTCAAGGGAACACATCTATCCAAACTGACCTTTTCTTCATGTAATGATCATTCTCTCTCTAACTCACTTTCTTTTTTTCTTTAATGTCATAAAATACATAAAAATTATAGTATATATGAATCTCAAATATATACCTTTCTTATTATCAATTGTTTTAATTGGAAAAAATTCTATATGTTCACTTCTCAAATGACCACATTTTGTTTTTTTTAATATGATATGAGGTAATATTTTGAAAGAAAATTATTTCCATGAGTAACAACTATATTAAATACATATGAATGATTTATTTTTTGTGGACCATATAATCATGAATTTTTTTGATGTTTGTTACCAGATATAACTCTAGTACAATGGGTAAATATTTTTCCTCATGAGATTCCTTTTATGAGATTGGGGAGTATAGATAATATTTTATGAGACGTTGTTAACCAACTAATATTTTCTAGGTAGTTATCCTTGACTCGTGTTTATGTCATGTTATATGTTTGTTCGGAATTTCCAATTTTGATATTATATTACGAGGCCATGGTATTTATGATATTATTACATGTGGTTACTAATGATCCTTATCTTTTATAATATCGTGTTATACCTTTGACTTGAAGGATATGTTTCTTATTAATTTTTATTCACTTACTGGGCTATTTATATCCTCCATTTATTTTATGTATTTCCTAGTTTTTACCATGTATTTTTAGGGGATCAAATAATCTTAAGATATCTGTATAGATTTCAAAATAACGATTTCATGTATTAATATCCATTTTATGTATTATGAAACATGTAGTCCTAAGACAATAGGCCTCAACATCGTTGGGCCATAATTATTAGTTTTTTATGTTATAAATAATTCAATAATATTTGTAAAATATTGGGTTGATATTTTCTTAATTATATCATGTTCTTGTTAATATTTCATATTTGGACTATAGTAATTTAATTACAACCCCAAAAAAGTTAAAAGTATTGGAAAATATCATAGAATTTTGTGGGAGGATATAGAATGTTGTTTACGAGAAATGTTAACCATATCTGGATAGTAAAAGTTGTTTTTTATCTTGAAAACATTTACCTTGGGTTAATATCTCTAAAAAGTGAACATTTATCATTGACATAATAATCACTATGATCGAAAAAATAGGCAATTCTTTACACTGTTTTTGACGCATCTATGGGATATGTTTTGAAAATTACAAAAATAATTAGGAATAATTAGGAAGTACATGAAAAAATTATCCGGATAGAAAATACAATAGGATAAATAACCATGATTATCCAATATTGAAACCTATATAACCATGTTTTATTCTTTACATATTTTTAGTAATTAAATACTTCCATTTACCTTTTGTATATTAATTTATTTTTACATTGTTTTTTTTAGTTTCTGTCCAAAAAGATGAGAAACTTTTCCAATAACCAACTCTATTTGACATATGGTTATTTAACAAATGATATATGTACCATTAATTAATTTACAACCGATAAATTAAGGGATGTAATGGCTTAACTATATCATGTTAAGAATAAGAAATTTAATCATGCAGAACACACTCCTCCTAATAAAAAAATGAATGTAGGAGTAAATTACTTTATTTTCAAATGGCCATTAAACTTTGGTGGATCTTTTTATCACCTCATAATGTATGAATGTATTAACACCATTTAAAATATATTATATGTCCTCTAATAATTTTTTTAAAAGACTATATTAATGTTAGTTACTCTCATTGAGGTAGATGTTTATCAGTGGAGGAAATTGATCAAGAACTCAAATTTTGAATAAGATATGGAATAAATGAAATGTGAATACATAAATACAATAATTTTAAATAAATAATATACCAGAACTCTAATTACTAAAATAGAGTGGTATTTCCCCAAGCTAAATCAAAATGGAGATTATTTTATCGGGGTGTTTGAGGAAAACATTACAAAGCTTCCACAGAACACCTTCCGCTTTATCATCAACACTTGAAGTAATAATGAAAAATTATCTAGTGGATTAAAAGGAAGTCTATAAAAGTTGATGAAAATTAATGAATTTGACATCAATAAAGACATTTTTTTATTTCACCAAATTGAGATGAATATCGGCTTCTCTCAATAATCTCATTAGAACAGATACAAAAAACTAAAATGTTTTTTTTTCATTAGGGGTATCAATGTAAAACTATCAGGGCGAAAAGGATACCAAACATTACACATTCAAAATATGTTGAAAAAACAACCATATAAAATTCATAAATGGAACCATATAATGTTTAAAATGTGTAAAATAGGGAAATTATGATAATAATTTCATAAGGGAAATGAATAAACCCACTAATATGGAAGATGAAAAGAATATTTACATAAAATAATTGTATGTGGTGTTTTGTTTCAACTTGAAGGAACACATATATAATAAAATCCAATCAATAAGTTTTAGTTTGTTAAAGATAATCAATTATAACAACCTGGAGGCCTAGAGAGAAAATGAGAAAAAATGGTATCACCAAATTTGAGCTACATAAAAAATGATATAGTCATAGGTACACCATTTTATCATCTAGGAATAGAACATTTTTTTATTAAGGTTCTATATATTATTTTATATCGTTAAATTTTAGTTAAAAAATTAAAAACAACACATAAAAACATGGGGGTTGAGATATTTGTTAGAATATGAAATGGAGAAATGGTTAAATCCCAAGTATATAGATCCACCCCATTCAATGTTTGTGGACTTAATATTCCATTATATATCACATTACTTCCTTTAGATGATATTATGTAATATTCAGAATGAATTTGATTTAATTCTATTAAAAACATCAAATTTATCATGAGGGAGATCACTCAACATATCCCATGGAATCCTATGATTTTTTATAACTGTATATAGGAGGATAAATCTACCATGGGATATATTATTAAAGCATGGATATCATTTCCGTATAACAAATAATATATTGGAAATATTTTTGAGAAAATGGAGAGAATTATTCTTGAAGAAATTTCCATTTTGAGTGATTATACAGAAGTATTCCCTAATGAGTTTTTAATCACACTCTTGACCAATTTTTTGGGTTCTAAATCAAGAATATATTTTTATCTCTATTCATAATGAATAATTCTTACACAGTGTAAATAATTAAGTTGGAAAATATAAAAAACAAGATAAAATAGAATTTGGAAAAGGGTTTTATATTCCTCAGTACGTCTCAATGGGGTTTTCCAGTTCCCTTCGTCAATAAAAAGGATATATCAACACTCTCATACATTAATTATCACGAACTCATCCAGATAAAAATATTTAATAACTATTCCCAACCAAAAATAGATGTATTATTCGATCAAATATGTAGGGATGAGTATTTCTCTACGGTTGGTCCTTCAGTCGAGAAGTCACCGATAAATGGTGAAGAAGTATGGTATTACCAAAACTACCTCTCTAACAAGTTATTGACACTCTTAATTCATAGTGATACATTTAGACTCACAAATGCTCTACAAATCACTATTGACTTTATAAATAGATAGTTTATACATTACCCTGAAAACAACATGGCCGTACTTAAAAATTATATTTTCATATATTTCAAAATTAATGTGGATCATGAGAATAATTTGAATACTTTTCTAAAAACATTGTGTAACACCCCTAGCTTTTATGAATTATTTTTATCAATTAAATAAAATTTCATTGATAGATTTTGTTGCATGATAAAACTATTTATAATTTCTTTAGATAAAATACCATGTAAATTTTTTTCTATACACAATTAAAATATTATATTATGGTACACTCAATAATTTTTTGACTTGTGTTACACACAAAGTTGAGTTTCTTCGATAGCAGTTGAAATAGTGGGTAGAAAAAGGATTAAATAAATTATGAATACATGTTTTAGTCATGTTTATTATATGGTAAACACATATTAATAATGGAAATTAAAAATGATTTTAAAATAAAAAATTATTTTTCTAAAAGAACATTCTTCTCTATACAATCATGTTAAAATAATTAAATCATACAAAAAATTCAGTGAATTATTTTAAATATATATACATATAACATTCAATTACCAATATAAAATTAATATTATGAGTTTTCTAGACAACATAAAATAAATAATCAACTTTTATGCATAAATAGATATACTTTTCTAATATGTAGTTTTACTGGCATTTAATGGCTCACTGTTTTAAAAATCATGTTTGAGACTTTTGAAAATTTAATATGAAAAAATAAAATTCTTTTTTTGAATAAAATTGTAAAAATTATATTATTGATAATTTATTTTATTTTTTCAGATGTTTAATATTTTTATTTATACTGATTAATACAGAATTTTCAATTCAAAAATTCCTTTTTATCTAATTTATTTATATAGAAAAAAAAATTAAAATTTGTTTTAAAGTATAAATAGTTAAATTATACATCAATAAATCCAATTTATGAAATTTCATTAAATTTTAATATGAAATTGGATAGAAAAACATTTCAAACATTTTGACATTTTCAATTCAAAAACCTGGTATCTCATCTCATCTACGAGATTAATTTTAAATTAATTTTTTATCAATTATATGATTCTAATTTAGAAAACTTGATTCAATATTATTATTAATAATAATTTCTTATTTATAGTTAGTTAAAAATAATTTTTTTTCAAATATTATTAGCGAAAATATGTAAAATTAAATTATAGTGATTAATGGAAAATTGAGATTTCTATGGCTCTAAAAATTAATATTAACATTGAAAATAACCTAGAAACTTGTATAAAACCTATTTTCGTGTCATATTTCGTCAATATACCCTATTTGATAAATAATGTTTCATTATTGGAGGCACATGAGTCAATGGAGACCTCCCAATAGTGTTTACCTTTTAGGTATTTATCAGAATGTCACTCCTCCTATGCTACAAAATGGAACTAACTCTAACCACTTATAAACACTTCCAGGTCATTTGGGTATGAAAAAACCCGAAAAAAGAACATTCATAATTCCCTCCTCTCATCATATTATTGTTAATTTTTCCTTTAATTCAACCATGTATTTGTTTTGGTGCGATCCAAAAGTAGATACCTAAAAAAGAGTTAATGTTTATCAATGAATGTTTATTTTATATTCCATAAAAATAACCCTTAGGTTATTTTTATATAATGATTATATTATAAAAATAGAATGCTATAAAATAATATTTTTTAATTATAACGGTATTACTGTAAAATTCATACACTTCTGTCAAATGTTATTCAGAGTCATCGTTCGTGTGTATGGTTCCCTATCACCTCCCAAACTAATGTCATTTGTTATTTCATTACCAATTTCATGGTTGGAAATAATAGTGTATTTATTTCTTATATATGATATTTATAATGTAATTATTTTTTACATTTTATATAAAACATAACTTAATTCCTTCCATTTTGTGATAATATGGCAACTTCGTTCATGTGTACAGTGGACCACCCTCTCATGAAGTGATGTAAGTCATTCACATTTTACATGGAATATATTAAAAAAGTGTTTAATTTACATATGATATTTATATAATATATTAATTATAATTTAATTAAAATAAGTGTGTCTATATATATATATATTACATTTCTTATTTAATTTGACCAGAAAATGGAAATAGCGTTCATCCATATGTATGACCGACCATCTCGAAGAATAATGTACCTAATTTCCAATTAATATATTTTAATGATTATTATTAATAATTATATATTTAATATATATACATATATATGTATATAAATGATATTTATATCATTTTTATCATCATTTAATGATTAAATTATGATCCATGTTAGAGTTCCAAGAAAACAAGCCAAAATATGTATGAAAAAGAAATGATTTATTACCCCAAACAAAAAGAAATCACATGGAAATGTTAATAAAGGGTTAATGTAAATTCATATGTAAATAATATTAGATACTATAAATACTAATAGGGTGCAAGGATTTATTTATTATAAAATTATATTTGTTATAATAGATCCTGGAAAAGGTATGATGGAAGTTGAGACATAAGATAATGGGATTTGTAGTCTCAATTTTATTTCTATAAGACTTATTCCATATTACAAACTAATTTCTTTTACGTAGTGTATATCCTAACATATGACATGTTATATAATAAATTTCCTTTTTTATTTATATTTAATGTCTTTATTCATGTTATTGATTCATGGATATCATGATTCATAATTTCTTAATGTTGTGTGGGATTTATGTCTCAAATTTTACTTTGGTGAGACACATTCTATGTTCACAACATAATTTTTATATATGGTTTATATGATTTCCATGAATTTATTTAATGATAATTATCCAGAAATATATTAAATTTTACATATCCCTTCATTCATCACCATTTCTTATAGACTATAGTTCCAATGTGACAAAATATGAATGTTAATTTTGTCCCATTTTTTCTTCTTTGAGAGACATGTTATGTTACTAAACTATATTTTTTTACAATGTGTATATACTTACCATTTGACAAGTTATATAATGAATATACTACTTTTAATTATATTTTGGCCTTAATCTAATTTAATTACTTCATTATGATTATGATTAAAAGTTACGAAAGATGTAAGAATTTATTTCTACAATATCATCATTTATCAGGATTGTTTATAATTATTCATTCCTTCATGAAATCAAGTAATATATATCTCTGTATTTATTATTAAATTTCTTATCATATATTTATTAATGATAAACTAAATTAATGATACCGTATTTTCACTCGTTGTAACTTTTGGTAATCAATAATGTTTTTTATGAAAATATGACCATATTTCTGACTTCCATCGTAATGATGGTTTATACGAAAACAATATTTTAAAATAGAAATTAAATAATGTTTTTAAATTACCTATTAAGGTCATTTTAAATGAAAAATATTTCAATAAAATCATGTTTTAAACTAGTTTTGAAATATTAATTTATAATTTCTCATGGTTATTTTAAAATGTAAAATATCTCAAAATGTTCTATGTTATAAAAATTGTTTTTCCTACAAGAAGGGGTATTTTACTCAAAAAATGTTTTAAAGGTATTCACAATATTACATTATAACTTTTCAAAGTGTATTATCTGGGAATGGATTATCACAATGTTTAAAAAATTAGTTTATTATTAAAATCAATTTTCACCATGCAATTAACAAACTAGTCATTAAAAATTATTTTATATATAAGAATAAATTATTTAAAGTTTATTTTGATTTAATAGTGACATGTCACTAGTATACCATTCATATTATTTCACTGAATGTTTATGATTTTATGAAATGTTTCAAATAAAACCCACTTATTTTTACGAGTAATTCTTTGTTGAAATGATTATGAAACACTTCTCTTTTTTATAGGTTATGATATGATGAAATGTTTATAATACCCATTTCATTTCAAGGGTTAAAAATTATTAAGGTATGTGAACTTGTTTCACACATAAGTATGATTACATTTTGAGATGGGTTGAAACTATATATCCCTCCAATTTATTTATTACCGATTGATAAATGATCATTATATATGTTATTTGTGACATTGTTTACTTGTTGCCAATGTTAGGCACAAACTTTATTACATGTTCACAATTTTATGAATGAAAATAATTTCAAGTTCATAATGTTAGTATGAAACTAATTACATGCTGAAAATGTTATGCTTCAACCTGATTCCTTGTTTACTATATTATGTGTGAACCGGATTACATGTTCACAATGTTATGCGTGAACCTTCTTATATATTAACAATGTTATGTTTCAACTAGATTACATGTACACAATTTTATGCATGAACTAGATTACATGCTCACAATGTTTGGTATGATATTGGATATATGATCACAAAGTTATGTGTGGACAAATATATCATGTCCATAATGATATGTTTCGCCCTTTTTTATTGTCCATTATTTTTTGTTAGGGCCTTATTTCATATCATAAACTCGATGGGTAACCCTGTTTTTATTTATATGTGTTCATAATGTTAAAAGTTTATGTGTATTCCTCTAATATATTTCTTATTCTTATCTTATGTCCTCATGATTGAAATTATTTTACTACATTTGGATTCATGACTTATGAACTAAAAATATTTATTCCATGAATAATTATTATGATCTTTTATATATAAGGTATGATCATCAAATGCAATTCCCATGTTCTTATAACCTTATGTTAATGATTAGATTAAGTGTATTACTTTCTTTCCCTTACTAATAGTATAATATCACTCTTTAATATGTTTCCTTTTCTATGGTTATTAAGAAAGGTTTTATGTAAGAGTACTACATGGGATGATCTTTATGGGAAACATTAATCGATTTTAACCATATTAGATGAGTTTGTTCCAATATTACAAAAAAAACAGATATTATGATCCTCAAGCATGTACTTTTTCAATGTGTTGAACTTTCACAACAAAGATATAATTTCCATGAATTATATCTCTGGGTTTCTATAACAAGTATGAAATGAAAGGTTATTCAACCTAAACAAAATATTATAAGAAAACATTTAGTAAGATCCTTAAAGAGATTTATATTAATTTGAATAGGTATGTGTTTAAGTCTAAAAATGATTCAAAGTATATGAAAATGGCCTATAATTTTAGTAAATTATAGATATAGGCGATTCCAAGAAATACATCATTATAAATATACTACAAGTGGATTTGGCTCTAGAAAAAATGTACATAATTGTAAAAACCACGAAAATGTTCTTTTAAGCATGATATGATCAGAATCTAGTGAACAATAATGGGGCTTACCACACACTAAGATTGACAATACGATGGGAAGTACATTGGAATTTCACAAAAAAAATTCAAATCATCATGATGTGTCTAAATAGATGATGATGATGAATAACCTATGATGTACATAAGGGTTTTTAGATTAAAAAATATTTTTTATGATTTATACATCATATTAGTGTGTTTTTCATGATTATGTGGTTTTCCTCTATGATATGTGTTGCTCAAGATACAGTTTTTGGTTTTAGTCAGTTATAGAACCTGAGGGAACTATATTATTTATTAATACAATTCACAATTCAATGATGGTCTTCATGTGCTGTGAAATGTTATTTAAGATAGAATGAAAAACCATGTTCTTATGACCACACAAACTTATCCAGACATGAATCATGATGATATTACAAATGATAAATAGAGGTAAATACTTTTTCTTGAGTCCATTGTAATGAAATTACAACCATATTTTAGTTCAACCAAAATTCAACAAGAGGATAGAAAATTAATATATTCCACTAAAGGATATTATTAATTCTCTATTTTTTAAAACCTGAATAATATTATTTAGGCCACTAATCACTTGGAAGGTTAAATCAATCAATGGTGGAACATTATAAACTATATGATTCATGATGATAACATTGAAAACTTTGATTGGGATGAGTTAAAGAACTTATTTTTGAATCAGTAACTTCGACTTATTATTTTTACAAAATTGGAGATTAGAGTGTCTAATAAATATCACTTCTTTGAAAAGATAATGAAGATCGATTCCAAAGGAAAATCTATCAACAATGGAGAGAATAAGATTGTATATTCATTAATTTCAATGTGTGGGAATAAAAATGGATAGAATTGATTGAATAGAATTGGGGAGGTTCACTAAATGTAGAAAGGAGTGTGATGAATTCTGTGACTATTGAAATACGATTAATTAGATTGTCAATGAAATGAAGGAGATAATAATTTTAACAAATTAACTACATACACATTTGTGTTTCAATTGTAAATGGTTTTGAAATAGTGCTAACAAGTTCCCCAATATGTGGACTGCTGTATATTATAATCCAAATAAACCATTGAAGATAATGGAAAATGGATAATCTTATGCTATCTTATTGGATGACGTGATCAATGATAATTAATGAATAGTTGTCCCTCCCACAACAGTTTGTAAATTCAAGTTTTCTTTATGAATGAGTCCCATGAAAATATTATTATTAATCCTTTAGTGAAATTTCATGTGATTATCTCCCTCTAGAATGATTCTAAAATAAAAAAATCACATATGAAATAAAATCACTACAAGATGGACCAAATCATCCAATTAATAAGTTTTTGGTATACGATAAGGGATTATTTAAGTAATAATGGGTGAATTATATTTCTTAAGAATTATAATGTTATGTATTTAGGGATTTTTTTGAGTTTATATTCAAATGATGTATTAGATATTATCTTATTACTTTTCTATATATTGATTTATACATATTGGATTACCTATGTTAACCATTTTTCTTCAATGATAACGAATGTTATATGTAATTAATTATCATTCTATTTATTGATATTATGAGATGTTAGTAATTCATGCATAAAAAATTCACCTTCATTTTTGTAATAAGATATGAAGTGAAAATTGATAAAGTCACAACCAAAGTGTGATACTTTACATACAAAATAAAATGTAATAATGTAATTTTCACTCCTTGTGAAAATTATTCAGCATTATGAACATGATCTTCAAAATAAATGTTGCCATATTATCCTTATTTTTTATAATACAAATAAACCCTTTATGAACAATTTTTATATGGTTATAAGGACACCAACCTTATATGGAGCACCCACATTCTTGTGATTAGTTATTTTTATCATGCTCTATAACTATTTATACATTTTTTACATGTAAAAATATTCTTTGTAAACCAATTTTCTCATTTATAGAAACCTAGTAATCAGTTAATTTGAGTAATTTGTATATTTACATCATTCCATTTTAATTGAGTGATTTAATATTAATTTATAAAATCTTGGATTCTATGAAAGGAACATCTAAGTATTTTACCAGTAATGACCAAGATTTGATTGGATGTAAAAATATAATTAAAAAGGGGTATAATGTAACCCCAATGTTTTTATGATTTTGTGGAATAAATTAATTTTTTGGATATCATTAATTGAAAGCTACACAAAATAATGCATTATTTATAAAAAAAGTTAATATTTCTATATAGAAATAAATTATTTGTGACTGTGGTACACTCAAAAATATGTTGGCTTGCATTACACAGATTTTCGTATTCCTTTGATAGCTTTTGTTACATGCAGGATTTATTTTTACCAAACTACAATATACTAATGATATTATTATTAAAATATTAGTATATTTATAAATTATTTGATTGAATGGTGGGTATTAAAAGGATTAAATAAATTATTAAAATATGGTTTATTCTTGTTTATTATTTGGTAATAAATTAATGATAATTGAAATTGACACTATTTAAACAAAAATAAATTCCTTCTTTGAAAAAAAAATTTATGGGAAAACCATTTTCATCTCAATAAATTGAAAATAAATATATTGAATTATAATAATAAAATATATATGTAAAATATTCCCATAACATGTTATTATTGTTCTTATTTGATTTCTATAAAATATATTATAATAGGTCCAATTTTACCCTTAATAATATCTATTTTTCGAAGATCTAGTTTTACAAACTTTTTGTAGAACAATTTTTTTAAACTAAATTTTAAATCATTAAAAAAATTATTTGGAAAAAAAATCATTTTCTAATATTTATTTCCAAATTTTCTTAAATTGAATTTTTTTTATTTTTTTAAAAAGATTAATATTTAGATGAATAGTGAATAATATTTAATTATTTATTAAAAAATTCATTTTTATCTATATTATTAATATAGATATATTATATTTTAGTTTATTGTAATGTATAATTAGTTAAATTATAATTAATTAAATCAAATTTTGGTAATTGGATTTTATTTCATGTTAAAATTGGATAAAAAAAATTTCAACCTTTCTAACATTTTCACATCAAATATCCAATCTATAGTCTCGTTTACGAGATAATATTAAAATTAATTTTGTCTAATTATATGATTAAAATTTGAAAATATATATTATTTATTAGGATTATAAAATTTTTTAATGTGTACTAATTTTAAATTGATTTTCATCCAAGATAATTAGTTAAAATAGTTAACGTTAATTACAATGGTTAATATTAACATGAGTTTATAATCGAACTTCACATTAAACTTAATTGGATAAACGACATAAAAACATGTCCAAAAAATAATTGAATATCCTATTTAGAAAAATATCCCATATTTTGACTAAAATGGATCATTCGTGGAGTCACATGAGGTAAGGGAAACTTCTCAATATTGATTACCTTCTTCATATTTAAAAAAATTCCACTCTTCATCTACTACAAAAGTGAACTCATTCTTCTGAATTATTCACACATATAATGAATTTTTTCATAACAAAACCCTGCCAAAATAAAAATAAAAATCCCAAATATCATTTTATAAGGATTAATTAGTGAATAAATCCTACCAAGAAATAACATTGATGTAAACCAAATGAAGATTCCCCAAAACAGGGAACATTCATTAATAATTTTTTTTATATTTCTTCATCAATCGACTTCAATTATTTTTGTATAATTCATATATAATATAATATGTATCATAAATATTCTTATTTTTTTTATTTCAGGGTTATTCCGAAAAATTCAAATTCTTCATTCAAATGGAAATCACAATCATCGTTCGTATGTATGGCGGATAACTGCTAGACAATGGGATGTGATTAGTTCATGATTTTCTTGGAATATATTATAGATGAGTTGAATATATATATTTGATATATATGAAATAAAAATTATAATTTTTTGATAATATATACATATATATTTCATTTTCATTCCTTTATTTCAATATTACAAAAAATTGCTAATATCAATCAAGGGTATACCCGGCCAACTGTCTCCATGAATGGTGTATTTCACTTCCAATTTATCTATTTTAAATATTATTTCAATTAAATATATAGTAAATATATATAATAATTATATTATGTTCCAAATTATCTAAATTTTTAAATAATGATTTATGGAAGATGACCTTGAATAAAATGACAAACCATGTACGATAAACTAAGCAGTTATTACTCGAAACCTAAATTATTAATGGAATTATTAATAAACATGTAATATTATATAAGAATAAAATCATAAATGATATTATAAATATTATAATGGTTATTTTATAGTTTTATAATAAATATATACTAGTTATATAAGAGGTTTGAAAAAGTACTATTGAATTTAAGACATAATCTAAGATCATTTGTAATATCACATTTAATTTGATGTGACAGATCCCATATTCACCACTAGTTTCATTAATATAGTTTTTCTAGGTACATATGACATTTTATATCAGTAATTTCCATTATATATTTTTATTAAATGTTTTAAATTATTTTAATCTTTTACATATCTTATGACTCAAAAGTTACACCAGTAGTAAGGTATTTCGATCTCACATTTTACTTTTGTGAGACACAATTTATATTAATCACTTTCTTATCATATGTGGTGTATATTATGACATTGATATTTTTATATCTTTCCTCTTATAACTTATTTTAATTTATATAACCATTTTAGTATCGTTCTTTTATAGGGTTTATGGTTACAATGTTACCAAATTTGAAAGGGAATATTGTCTGATTTTTTATTTCTTTGAGAGATACGTTATGTTGTGAACCTATATTATTTTATTAGGGGTATATACTTACCATTTTATATGTTATATCTTGAATAAACTTATTTTTATTATATTGTTATCATCATGTAATTTCATTCTTTTATTGGCATAATGATTCAATGTTAAAAATGTTGTCAGAGTTTATTGCTACAGTATTAATGATTATTAGGATTTTTTTTACTATGATTCCCTTATGAATTCATATAATACATCTCTCATGAATTATAATGAATTTTTTATCCAATGGTCATTCTTTATAGCTTCAATTAATGGTACCATTTTCATTCTTTTGGTACTCATTATAATTAAGAATGTTTTTTAAAAAATATTCTCCCTTATTTCTCTCTATAATTGGAAGGTTTTTTTATTAAATAATTTTTTTTCAATAAATTATTTTCAAAAATATTCAAATGATATTTTAATATTTTTTCCATGAAATTTTTTTAATTTTTTTTTTCAAATATTCTTAAAATCGTTTATAAATATTCCTTAATAATTTTTCAAGGTTATTTTATAAATAATTGTTCTTCAAAATGTTTTATGTTTTAATAAGTGTTTCATAAAAAGGAAATGATATTTTCCTCAAGAAATGTTTTTAATTTATTTCAAAATAATACCATAAATTTTTTAAAATAAAATTTATAATAAAATTATTTCCATAATTGTTTTAGAATTTTTTTTAAATGAAATTTTATTTTATATAAGATATTCCACATGTTGTTTTCCAAATTTATTTACCATATAATATGACATTTATTAAGGTTAATTATCCTTTAGCGGGGATATTATCCAAGGATATCAATCTTATTTGTTCCCTATTTTTTTTTCTTTTTTAATGAAATGTTTCTTATGAAACACTCATTTTTTTCATATGCTATTCCATGTCGAAATGATTTTGAACTATTTCTCTTTTAAAATGGTTATAATGTTATGAAATGTGAATAATACCCATTTATTTTTTGGGTTATGATTTGATGAATGTTTATTGTATTTTGGAAAACATTTTTATGATTTCAATAAGTGATGTGTGGGAACAATGTCTCTCTCTAATGCGTCATTTAATGAAAGGGAAATGATAAGTATATATATTTTGTGTGAACCTAATTACATGTTATTTATGTTATGTGAGAATGATTAAGTGATAGACTACTAAATAATGAAGATGAAACTTCATGAATAGAAAAATAAAAAACTAGATCTATTGTTTCCTACAGTAATATTTGATTTCAAAATCTCTCAAAATTATCTCTATGGTTAGAAGTTTGAAATATATATTGATCATAGGAGCCGAAAAATATATATTCATATATAATGATACTAATATATAACAGAGATGATCTTTATATATATTAAATGACTTTTATTAGTCAATCCATTTCCATTGGAGTAAAGAAAACAATAGAAAGGATTATATAAGTAGAAATGATCTAGAAACATTATCAATAATAAAAACTGAAATGGATCTAATATTATTAGACTTGGAAAGAATATACCTTGGTATGATTAAGGAAGGTACCTAATCCATTATCAAATGATTTCTCAACTATCCCATCTGGATAAGATAAATGATTCTCAAATAGATAATGTAGAAATTCAGAAGATGGTGGAATCTATAATAGAATAGAAATTCACAGGCGTCATTATTAACGGACTTTTAATATTTGGGTCATGAATATGTGTACCATAAAATCATGATATATGGAATCATATGTTTAATGATTCACATCTCTCCAAATTCTTCAACCACCGAGATAGTATGATGATTTATCAAGATCACTTAGATGATTTTCTATTGGACAATATAAATAAAAAAATCATGGACTATACCTAAAAACTTTTATATGTTATCACGTGAGGGACTAAAGTTTTATGTATCAGGGGATGATGCAACCATTACCATTACCAACATGGATATGGTAAAACATTAGAATCAAAATTTTCATCCAACTTCTTGATACAACAATTTAAAAATAATATAATGAATAATCATTAAACATTACATAACTATTAGTCTTTAGAATAGAGATAAAATTCCATCATTCCAAAATACCGTTTATCTTTTGATTTTCATATAGTTAGAAAAAACTATAACATAGTAAACCCATTCCTAATAAGTGTACTCTTCTACTAATTATCTTTAATTCCAAAAAAATTTCTTTAATTAAAAAATATCATTTTGTTTCATGAAAAATATTCACTATTTTCATCTTGACATTATCCATGACCCTACTCATCATTAAATCCAGAAAAATATATTAAAAATATGGATTGAGAATAAAAAAGATAAGTATGGGATCTAAATAGAATACAACTATTAATCTAGTGAAAAACATGAAATACCATGAATTTTCTACCTTAATCTAATGTTTTTATGTGAAATAAATATATCATTTTAACATGAAAATAATAGAATCTTTTTTTCAAAAAACCCCAATAAAACTCATATCGATCGAATAAAAAAACATTTTGGAACCACGGAGTATTACATTCATCACTTCTGATAGAAATAACATGAGAATAGATAAATCCATATGGGACACATCCTCAATAATTCTCTCCTTATCTGTTCAGACAAGAAATATTAGTCAATGGATTGGACTTATATCATGGTGAACCTATCATATAAGTTATATTGAGGTCTCCCTATGTTATTTGGGATAACCGAACATATAAAATATATAGGGCCCATTAATGAGCTATAATGGGGATAATATAATCATATAAGCTATATCGGGATCACCAGTTTCAATTATAATACTCATGTACCATGTAAAAAAATTGATGATTACACCTTTTATTCATAAAGAAAATGAAAAACACTTTTAAATCCTTTTAAGAAACACATTTGGATTTCAAAATAAATAATAATTTTAAAAACAGTTTTTGAATACAAAAAATTTCTAGATATTGGCAAAGGGGTTTTCCTTTGGATAAAACATGAAATATAATATATGAAGCTAAAATTGGAATAATTGTTTCATTGATGGGAAAATTCCATATCTCCATATACATAAAAACCTAACATTACATTTCGTATTTTTTAACATAATGCTTGATTTTCTATAAATATTTATTTTTTCAAAACATTAAAATAAAAATAAATAAAATTCTTTATAAATATTTAAAAACTGTTCACATATTGATGAAATAATTTTCCTTGAAATGTACTATGTAAACATACAAAGGAAAATTTTATATATTGAGGAGTTATGATTATGGAAAATTTCATTCACCTTGTATTTATATAATATAAAATAATTATTTACAATTGTATAAATATTTTAGCCATGGTTAAAAGATTACAAATATAATAGAAACCCTCTTACCTTCAGTTTTACTCATTATTTACATTATGTATATTCACGTTCTTCAAACAGCCTATATTTTGTTACATCTAAACCCAAATATGAATGGTGTTATTCTAAAATTAAGGACCTTTATAAGGAATTGAATGATTGTTGTGGGGTATTTGGGTAGTTCATGGATTTAAAAGGGGGTTTTATGTGGGAATAATATAGATAAATTGGTTCCCTTTTATAAGAGATGGGAAGGGAACTCCTGGAATACAAAAAAATATTATTTTATTGTATTTTAGTTTTCAATTAAAAATGGATCCAAAGAAGTTAATTTATAAGATATAAAAATTATGGGTTGAAACCCTATCATCTAATAACTTTTAGACAACTCTAGGCTATATTTTTAAACTTATCATATATTTTTAACCCCTTGCTAATCACTTTCAATCCTATCCTAACAATAATTGATTTGACTCTTTTTTGGTTAATATAGTTACTATAAATTGAAAAACTATGCATAAATGGACCATGGTTGATAATATCAATCTTGCATGAATAAAATTAAAGAATATAATATTTTACATAATTTTATATCATTTAAAAAATATTTTAATATCTAACTAATGCCAATTTTTAGCACTATGAATTATTTTAATTTTAATGGAATCAAGAAAGGATGTTAAATTTGAACCAAATATTTATTATAGACCTATAAGAGAATTTTTATCTAAAAAATTCATGAATAAAATTAATTATCTAAAATATTATTTCTTTTAATTTCTAAAATATCATTTATTTAATTTTTACACGAATTGAATAATTACTATATCAAATATTCATAATTATTAAAGGTAATTATTACTTCAGTAAAAGTTATATTTTTTTTACCAAAAGGCTATTTATAACTAAACATATCCTTTTGTCAGCCCCATGTTAAAGGTATTATAGTTACTAAAAAACATGAGTGTGGTGTTTTATACTTTTCCTAATATAAATTATTATGATGGTCATATAATCATACAAATGGTAACACAAGGCCATATATTTATACATTATATTATTATGGACGTGATATTCTCTTCAAATGACATTTAATTAAGTATTAGGGTTTTTTTTATTATTCTTATGATATAATTTTTAATATTTTATTACCTGATTTATTCACTATCATGAAAGAAATTAATAAGTTAATTATTCATATTGACCAAAAAAAGAACATATATACTAAATTTAGAAATGTTAACTAAAAATATAAAGTTCATTTTAAAAAATTCAACACATAGAAGTGGTAGAATACTATTTAAAATTAAACTTGAAAAATGGAATGAAAAAAATCATAAATATAACCTTTTAAGTATAACATGCATTTACGCTGAATTCAATTATAAATTGTATCATCTCGAGTCTCTAAAATGAGGCTACATGTTTCATAGGGTATATAATATGCTACATCGAACATAGCGGAAAAACAAAATATTATTCAGTTACCTTATTACGTACATGTTAAAATGGCCAGAATGAATAATATTAATTTATTTAGAGATTATTATACACACATGTATTTAATTAATTATTTTATGGACAATTATTTATAAATGTAATTATAACCTATTTAATTAAAAGTAAATGATTTTCTAAAAAATAATTTAAATAAAAAAATGGGTTTATAAGATAATGAGATCACTCTTTATAGATTTTATTAATCATATGTATATTTCAGATATTCAATTTAATGTTTAAAATTATTCTCATATATTTTATAGATATGATATGAAAACAAATAGAATTTTTTTCATAAAATATGTATTTTTCAAAAAAATTGTTTTGCCACTATTAGATAGGAACCAATATTAAATATAGTTTTTAATAGTTCTAGAAG
Organism: Viscum album; assembly: GCA_963277665.1. Classification (NCBI taxonomy): domain Eukaryota; kingdom Viridiplantae; phylum Streptophyta; class Magnoliopsida; order Santalales; family Viscaceae; genus Viscum; species Viscum album. The sequence continues at coordinate 1,095,146,993 of OY728147.1, forward strand.
TTATATTTTCCAAAATTAACTTATTTTTTATTAAGGACATCAAAATTTACATTCTTTCATATTTTTTTATTTTTTTGATCAAATTTATTTTTTAATAAATTGTGAAAATACTACATTTTAATTCAAAACAATTTTTTAATAAAAGTTAATTATATTGTTTATTATATTTTTAGAATGGTTTTTAAGGTTTAATTATATTGTTTTTATATCATTTAACCCAATTTTGGCCATTGAGAGTTATTTCATATTTAAATTATATATATCAACAAGTCAATTTTTTGAATTTTTTTACCTTTAATAACATGTTTTCTCGTTTTGACACTGAGAATAACTTTTCAATTAAATAAAAAAATTCTATGTTATGAATTTTGAAAAATGGATTCCATTTTGTAATCATAAGGTACTATTTATTTAAATTGGTCCTTTTTATTTTCTGTACAATTCGAATATTAACTATAGTAATTAAAATAATTACAATGGTTAAGGATAAATCAGGTAATTAAAAGTAAAAATAATATTATAACAATTAAAAACTATAGTAAAAATAAATATAATTTAATTTTTCGACTGTATACCAACCATGATCATCCTTGGGTATATTTTAGGGAAACAAGGATCCACATGGCTGACATTAATTCATTTATAATATTATATTTATTGAGTAGTCATTTTTTTAATTTTTTTGTCAAAAAGTGATGTATTTTAATATAGAGTTATTCATGGTATCTCTTCGGTTATAATTATTCATTGAAAATAAAAAATATCACATAATTAATTGTAATTTATTTAACATTTTTAGAAGTTATAAAGTTTAATTTAATTATGAGACAATGATTATGTAGTAATTAATTAATTAATTATAGAATCAAATAAATGATTTTATAAATATTATAATAAATATTATTTGACATAAGTTATATCATACATGAATTTTTTGGATATATTGTTCATGTTTTTGATGATTTAAAGGAGTTGGTTCAAATTTGTCTTTTTTATGATATATTGAAAAATTAAACTAATGAATACTATCATAATTAACACTATTTGTATTTTAAAATAAAAAATAGTTTATAAAATTTTATAAAATTACAAAAAAATCTAATATTTGTAAATTTATTTGGATAAGTACTAATATATTATAAATGGTACATTTTTTATTATTTGACTTGTTATGGTAATTATAGTAACCCACAATGGGTAAATAACATAATATCATAGTATGATTAAAAAGGATTAAAATAATGGTTAAAACAAAAAGATATGGGTTAAAAATAATAAATAAATTTATAATTTTAATTATATTATGGTTATTTGACACAAAATAATATTATATTCGAAATAAATTATTTTGGTACCCTTTTGAACAAATTTAATAAATATTAATTTAATATTTTAAAAATTTATAAGGGTGCCCCTCCCATCCCCTATACCAATGAACTAACTATTATTCAATACTCATGATTAAAAGCATTTTTTTGGCCAGGATTTTCCCAAACATCTTACTAAAGACCCTACCCACGTTCTTGAATCCTTATTTTAGGCTGTAAACCCAATTAAGGGTTTAAAAGTGTTCTAAAATTGCGATCAACTGAATAAGTGGTGTCGTTTTCTTTAAGTATTTTTATTTTATATCTTCTACCAAATAATACAAATATCCTCCAAACATGATGAAATAATAAATCTTGTAAAATAAATATAATGATATGTTGTTATTTTAATTTAATCTCTTAAATTAAACTAAAATTTTAGTAAATTGGTAAAGAAATATTCTTTTGTATGTACGTGTGAACTATCCCCTCTACAAATCGATATAAATCATTTTCTGGAACTATCTGTCAGGAAATGTTATAATGATGAAATAAATGTTTATATATTATATTAATGACATATTTATCATTTTAAAATAATAATATTTCATTTATATTATTTTTTTCCATGCACATAAAAATGATAATGTCGTTCGTGTGGACGTGTAAACTATCACCTCCATTAGGTGATGTGAATCATTTTTATTAACCACATCACTTTTATGGTATATATATGAATATTTTAAAAAATTAATATGTTAAATATATTATTATAATTATGGAAAGGTAAAATAATAATTACCTTATTTACATAAAGATCAATGGAATTCCGAATCGTTGCTCATGCGTATGTATGACATGCCATCTCTATAATTATAAAGTGATTCATTTTCCAAACTATAAATTATTAGTTTGATTAAAAAAGTATAATTAATGTAATCAATTTATTATAATTTCATGAATATTATTTTTGAGATTATGGACTTATGTTCACATGGATTATTAACATCATGCTTAGTTTATTTTCGACTCAAGTATCAAATTTCGTTAAAACGTCCGATATGAAATTAAAAAATTATGTAATTTTTAAAACATGGTAAAAAGTGGTATAATAGGAATACTGAAATTTAAAAAGGTTATGAAAAAATTATAAATTAACATAAGTATATTATTCTGGAATAAAATTATTGCATGTGAGGATCCAGACTCAAGTTATAAGGCTTCGTGTCAATCTCCTTTCAGTGAGGCATTTCTAGATAATATGCACCATTATTATTTTATAAGGTTTATATAAAGCCACTATGTAATTTAATGTCTATATTTTATCAATAGTAATGGTATATATTGTTTCGTTAAATTTATTAATTCCTGGAGATTAATATTGAAATGTTCAATGTTGTATGAGACACGTTGAATGTTTAAGGATTTAATTATCAATCCATTTTCTTCAATATATTAATTTACATATTTATTTATATAGATACAAAAGTATGATACATGGAATAATTTTTCAATATTTAATTTCATTCAATGTTTTAAAAATGTAATATTTTTTTAGAAATCTATTTAATTTCATTAGAAAATGATAAAAGTAATGCTTCTTGCTTTAAAATATATGAAGAAAATGAATTATTCACTATCGTAACAGTAATTTAATATATTACTTCATATATAAGACTTAATGTCTTAAAAAGGTAAAAGAACTCCCTTATTTTGGTATCATTGCAATAAAAATTGTTTTTATATGAAAATCGTATTTTATATTAAAAAAAATTCATATTGGATTTGAAGCATTTTTTGAAAGGGTTTTGTGAAGAATGTGTTTTTTAATGGTACATGAGAATTATATGAAACGAGTGAGGATAATATAGCTTATTGGGAGGTTTTAGAACCGCTATATCTCACGGGTGAGCCCGATATATCTTAAATGAAGGGTGATCCAAATTATAGATCTACAATTTGAAATTCAACCATATGGTTATTCTAATTGAAATATGTTTGAAAGTGTTTTATTTTTTTTATTCACAAATTCACCTAAATTATTTTTTATTTCATTATATTGGTTTTAGTTTTTTTCATTGACATAAATGTTTGAGTGTTTCTCATGAGAAATTTTATTATTTCATTTTATCAATGAAATTTAAATGGATTACCATGATTTGATTAGAATATTGGTTTATTTATTTTTATTTACCATATTAATATTTTGTGTTCTTCCAAAATTTTAAAAATTTTTTAATGGGTCTTATGATTGGTTAAAACAAATATGTTTCCATGATATAAGTATTGAAGATGTGTCTTGAAAAGAAATCATGTTTTGTTTTAAAATGATTTCTTTGGTAAAAAAATAGATACTGAGTATAACAATCTAGTTTTAATTTATGTGTTTATTGTACAAGAGTTTTTCCTAATCCAATAATACTCTTAAAATAAATGATACTAGAATATTAATTCAATTCAGAAAACCCTAGAATAAATTTCGTTTAAGGACGGTGGATTAAAGTCGAATCAGATTATTGTTTGTGAAATATTGTTCATTTGGATGTCTTCTAGAGTGATATAGATATCATATGTGTTTATAATTTATAAGATGAGAATTTGTTCAATGTATTAGAAATTTCTTTTGAGTCTTTATGAATCAAAATTTTAGTATAATTAACTATATTTTTGGAGACATTTATTTATGAGGTAATTTTGGGTTATCACATTTTGGGATGCCAGGTGAAAGGCATGATATAAAAATTGATGTTAAAATATGTTATCTTTATTTATTAGGATTTATCTGAATTATGGTAATGTTATAAAATTATATAATTTTTGAAAAAGTTCAACACATAGACTGTGTGATAACCCATCATGTCGGACAAGGCTATAGGAATCAAAACCACAACCAAACTGCAATGGAGATTTATCACCTACTACTAGCCTATGTGGAGTCATTGGTTTGAATAAATTTTTATTTTTAGTTAAATGATATTATCGAATAAAAAAAATTTAATTTTTAGTACTAATGTTTTATTCACTAGATAACCATGGGAATGGGAAATTATTTGAGGATTGGTAAATACATGTTATTTTTGAAGACATTAACTATTCTGGGAACCCAATATGCCTATGTAAAATAGAATACAATGAGGATTTATTTGGGAAGTAATTTTTTAATTTTATTTTGGAAGAATATATTTTTTTCTTATGGACTTATGGAGATTTGTGTTATTTATAGAAATTATTATACTATCAGGGATAATATGTTATTAGTTTAATTACTTTTTTGGTATAAGACATTAAGACTGGTTTATGTTATTTAAAGATAAATTTTAATTTATCTTAGAGGAATAGGTAATCAAATTATTCTGAATTTTGGATTTCAATATTAGTTGGTATTCATTTGAGTATTATTAAGGAATGTTATTTATTGAATGTTCTACATTATATATAGGTTTTTACAGTTTAATTTTTAATATTAAAAGTAGTTTTTCTTCATCCAATGGTTTTGTCTTTTTAGAGAACTATTTTATCTTATATATTAAAAACCCTATTGGTTTTGGTTAATGTTTTAATATAGGAGGAATATATAGTTAATCATATTTGGATCATCTGAATCTAAAAAATTTGATTCCAGTGATTTTGATATAAAGGAATACATCATAAATACACATCGTTGGTAGAAAAATATGAGTCTATTATAAAATTTGATTAATGGATGAAAATATTCTTGTCAATTAAGTGTATTTCCTTATGTTCTTATTCTATGTAGAAAAATAATTTCTCAACTTTATAAAAAGTATCTTAAAAAAAAGATGGTTTCTGTTTAATTTCCCAACCCCAAAATCGAAGACCATTTAACCCATCACAATTTTTTGTATTTTTTATTTTTAACTTTCTCAGGGTCATGTTTTCTATAATAATAAATCAGTACATGATTGCTAGTTTTTATTCCATATCCATTTTTTTTCATACATTGAATCCTAATATGTACTATCTCATATAACCTAAGTTTGGTCCTTTACTTCATTCTGTGTAGAATTTTTATTAATATTTTTTATGTCGTTAGAATTAAATAATGGTATTTTGAAGAGTCATAGCATTGTTAACAACCCAAAATTAAACTTTCAAGGATGAAATTTATAAAAGGGGGAGAATGTAACATCTCTTGTTTTTAAAAGGAGCCAATATGTTTTATAGCATACATAATACGTGCCATCGAACATAACTGAACAACTAAATTATTTTAACTTAACTTATAACCTAGATTTTAATGTGGAGAGAATGAATAGAACTTATTATGATAATATTTTTTACATGTGTATTTAATTAATTATTTTATGTAAAGTTATTTATTACTGAAAATAATATCCTTCATTAAGTAAAAAATGATTTTCTAAACAATTATTTAAACAAAGGTAAAAGAGTTTATAATAAAATGAAATAAATAATTATGGGTTTTATTATTGAACTATATATGTAATATATTCAATTTAATGTTTTAAAATAATCTTATATTATCTCTATAAATGATATAAGAAGAAAATAAATTTCAAAAATAAATGAAGTATTTTTTATAAAATATTGTTTAACCTCTTTTTGATGGAAAACCCATTTTAATTCTATTTATTATATTTTCACAATTTATATTTGACAAAATTAACATATGTGTTAGAATATGGACATAATAATATACATTAGATGAAATTTTTGTAATTTTTCATAAAATTAATATTTTAATGAATACTGAAATATAATGCATTTTAATTCAAAGAAACTTTTTTGAAAAAGTTATTTAGATTGGTAGATTATATTATTAATTAGTTATAAATTATAATAAAAATATTTTTTATCATTTATTCAAATTTTTGTCATTAGGAGTAATTTTACATTGAAATTGGTTATAAACAAAAGGCAATCTTAATATGGGTTTTACTTATAAAAAACATTTTTCTCATTTTGAAAATAGTGATTAATTTTAAAATAATTACTATGAATTCTATGTTTTGACTGTGGATAAATAGATTTCATATTTTTAATCCTACATTTAAAATTATATAAATAGATCCTTTTTATTTTTTGGACGTTATGAATAGTAGAATTACTAATTATTTTAATTACTACAGTTATGGGTAAATTTAGTAATTAATGGTAAAGCATATGTAATAATAATATAAAACTACCCTTAAATGTGTCATAATTTATTTTTATGATTGTATCCTGACCATGACCATCCATGGGTTGATTTTAGTACTGCTATGATTCACTTGGACGAATTTAATGCATTTAGAATATTATATTCGATGAAATGTCATTTTTGTTCCGCTTTTTTTGAAAATAAAAGTATTCCAATATGGTTTCATACAGGGGATCTCTTCGAATATAAATATACATTGTAAAAATAATACAATTAATTATATCATGTTAATTTAATAATACTTTTTATAAATTAAATTATAAAATTTCATTATGACATATATATGATGTAGTTATTTTTTAATTAATGAAATTATAAAATAAATGATTTTATAAATATTAAAATAACTAATATTTGATATAATTTATTTCATACAAAAATTTTATGCATACATTTGACATGTTTTTAATTATTTTTTAGAGTTTTTTATAAATTTTATTAGTATTATTATATTTTATAAAAGTCCACTAATGAACAGTTTCCGAATTGACACTATTGGTTTTTTAAAAAATAATATAAAATATTTAATGATAGAAAATTCCTAAAAATATAATATTATGTAAAATGGTTTGGATAAAAGCTAATATTCTATAAATTATATTTTTTTATCTTTTTATGTGTTATGGTAATTACATTATACCACAATATGTAAATATCATAATATCACGGAAAGATTAAAAACTCTAAAATAAGGGTTCATCCAAAAATATAAGGAGTTAAAAATATTAAAAAATTTATAATAATAACTTAATTTTTGGCATTCAAACCAAAACCATCATAAATATTATATAAAGTATTTTGGGACAATTTTGATTCAAAAATGAATTTATATTAAATTAATATTTTAATAAATTCCAAGGATTCCCCTCCCCTCCACTATAAAAAGGTACCCACTATTCATTAATACTCACACATCCAAAGAAATTTTATTGACCATTATCATCCAAAAAATATTCTTAGTATCACTCCCCACGTTCTTTGGGTCTTACATTAGTCTGAACACCCTTCTTATAGGTTTTAAGGTGTTCTTCAATAGTGATCAACCGAAGAAGAGGAATCGTTTTCATTAAGTATATCAATTTTATTTATTCTGCCAAATATTTAAAATCTCATCCATCTATGATTAAATAATAACAACAAGATACATAATATAATAATACTTTATTATGTTAATATCATCACCAAAACCCAAATCCAATTCAATTAAATTGGAACAAAATTAATTATTCATGTGTAGGTGTAAACTGTCTCCTCGATGAATAGATATATTTCATTTTCAATAACCATCATTTTGTAATTGTTTAAATAATGGAATACATTTTTATTTGAAATTCATTATATATTTATCATTTTAAATGAATAATAATTTATATAATTTCTTCCTTTCCTTGCACAAAAAAAGGATAACGACATTCATGTGTAAATGTGGACTATCACTTCCATGAAGCGATATGAATTGTTTTTATCCACCACATAAATTGTATGATATTTATAATTATATTCAATTAATTATTATGATTTTAATAATAATATGATAATTATGTAAATATAAAATAATAATTACATTTTTTGATAATGATTAATAAAAAGTTAAACGTTACTCATGTCTTTGTATGGCCTACCATCTGCATAATTATAGCATTGTTCATTTACCATAGCATAAATTATTGGCTATATTTAAAAAGTATAATAAATGCATTAATGTGAGTATTATTTTATGAATATTATTGTTGAGATATTTTACTTATGACCACAATACTATTATCATCAAGTCAAATTCATTTTCTACTCAAGTACGATATTTCGAAAAAAAACATCAAATATTAAATTAAATAATTATGAAATTTTAATAAGATAGTAATAAGTGATATTAACCGAATAATAAAATTAAAAAATATTCTCTAGAAATTATAAATTCACCTAAATTTATTATTATGTAATATAACAATTCCTCATGGTGAGTCGGACACAATTTAATGGATTTCATCTCAGTATTTATTCATAGATTAATTTTTTATAATATACACCATTATTATATTATAAGGTGTATATACATCCACTATGACATTTAATATTAATATTTTAACTTTACTAATGTTATTTCTTAATTTTCTTATATTTATGGATTCATGGATATTAATATTTATATGTTCAATGTGGTATGAGACACATTGAATGTTTAAATATTTAATTATAAAATATTTTTATTCATTATATAAATTTATATATTTATTTATATGTATATAAATTGATTATACATGACATTTTACATCCATTTTTAATTTCATTCATTATTTCAAGAAATAAATATTTCGATAAAAACGATTTTTATTTTCTTTAGAAAATGAAATAAGTATTTTTTTTCTTTAACATATATGGTGACAATGAATTCTCTGTCGTCCTAACAGTTATATGATATATGGATTCCTCTATAAGATGTAATGTATTATAAAAGGAAAATAAATCCCTTATTTGGGTATCTTGATATTGAAAATGGTTTCTTAAATCAAAATGGTATATTTATATGAAAAAATTTTAATATTAGATTAGATGATTTTTTTCAAAATGTTATTGTAATAAACATGTTTTTGAAATTGTACATGAGAATTTTGAGAAATGTTTGAGATCCATATAGCTGACTTGGAAGGCTGAACCCCATTATATCACATCGGGAGAACGATACTGTTCATTAAAATTGTTGAGCCCCAATATAGCTCACATGTGTGCCTATTATAGTTTATAATAGTGGTTGATCCCCACTATAGCTCTTAGGTGAGCCCGATATAGCTTATTCGAAGGGTGGTCCCCATTATCGATCTCCGATTTGGAAGTCAAACATATGGTTATTCTAATTTAAATATGTTTGAAAGTGTTTTATTAATAGTATTCTTTAGTTTACCTAAATAAATTTTTATTGCTTTCTATAGGTTTTAATGTTTTTCTTTGGAAAAATGAATTAGTGTTATTCACGTGACTTATTTTTCCATTTTTTTTAAAAATGTTCAATTTGGTACAATGTTTTAAGTAGACTAATGGTTTCTTTTATTTTTGTCCCTTGCGGAGATTTTGTTCTCTTCACATGTTTTAAAATGTTTTTCAATTTTTTTATGATTTATTAGGACAATGATGATTCCATGATGAATGTATATAAGTTTTGCCTTAAAAGGAAATCATGGATTATATTAAAAGGGTTTTAGATGGTGAAAAAAATTGATACAGAGTATATGCATCCACTTGTAATGTATAAGTATACTATTTAATATATTTCCTAATTCTCTAAAACTCTAATCATAAAAATGATCCTCTAATTCAAATTATAATTAAAAAACACTAGAATAAGATATGATAAAGGCTAGGTCCTTATATAAATTTAATTTTAAAAAAATAATAGGAATATTTTAAATAATAATAAACTTATGAAAATATAATAATACTATAATATAAAACATGAAATTTTAAATAATATTTTTAAAAGATCAATATTTTAATAAAATTATGAAAAATTCATCGAATGATAATTTTGACATGATGAATTGAAAAATGTAATAAATTTTTTCAATTTAAATATCAATGAATTGAATTTTGAACATTGACATATAACATTACAAAAAATTAGTTTATTAATGTAATTTTAATTTTAATTTTTAAAATCACATAATATATTGTATATGAATACATCAATTAAATTCATGAATGAAAATATGAATAATATTTATTATATCATTACATGTGCTGGTAAAATCTCATCAATTTTTAAAATTTCATCTTCAAAATTTTATTCACTTATAAAACTATTGGCTTTATCTATCCCTCATAGAATTATCATCTTCTTATGTTTCTTATTCGACCATGATGTTTCTACACAAAACCTTGTCTTATTGAATTATCTAATTCCGAAAAATTTTCTCATAGTGGCCAAGAATCTAAATATGTTATTCTTATAGAAAATCATATATTACAGATACACTATTTCAAGGCTCAAAGGATGAGATTATTATAACACATATTTATTTAACATCAAAACATAAATAATGTTATGTACGTAGGAGAAACTCGGAGACAAGCCCACTCAGTAGGAAAAATATAAAAATTTATCAATAATTTTATACGTTTGAATGAACTCCAGTCATAACATCCCATATTTACTAAATTGAATAACAATTTTTCATGAAGATACATTAAAAATAAAATGATTATATATGTTTAACAAGAGGTATTTCTTAATATTATCCTTATAACTTTTCTAATTACAATGCGATTTCTTCATATGTTAATTAATCATATTCACCTTCTCAATCAATTTCCCAAAAAATTGTATTCCCATAAAATTCAATTCTCTAAGTTGATCCCAAAAACCCGAAGTCTCATATTTCATCACATATATTACTTCAATATGTGATAAATGTATACTGGATTGAAAACTATTATTTTTAGAAAACTAAACTTATGGATTATAGTGATCCCAACATTATCAGTAATATATTTAATAATAACTAATCATGTATTGTAGGTCTCAATTTTTCATGGAGGATTTTCATATGCCTAATAATGAAAATAGATACTGAAATTTTATTCAGTACCTAAAAAAATATGATGTATTTTCCAAACAATTGTATGTTATCCTGTGATACTGATTAAAAAATATTGATATAGCAACACCATGTACCTAGAATATCTCCGTGAGATAGAATTTGTAAATTTGATCTAATGAAATAGTTTATTTATATTTAAGGAAATGTGATGATTTATAGGTTATGATGTTATTTAAGAATATGTTAAAAGTCTCATATAACCACAATTGAAAGTATGTCAAGAAGAATCAGAGTTCTATTGGATAAAATGATTGATTTTTGGATTACTTATATAAATATATCTTATAGTTTATCTTACTCATAAGATGGTAAATTGTGATTTTAGTAATAGGATCAAACAAATATTTCTTGTATTTTGAAATGGATGGATCAAAAATGAACTATACTAACGATGGTTGTGAACTAAAATGTGTTAGTTGTCTAAATAAGAAACTGGATGGAATTCGATTTATAGTTAGAACTCATCTAGTAATTATAAAGTAGTTACTATCATTAACGATTAACACACTAAAACATTGTGAGATTACTAATACATCATTTATGATATAAATGGACTTATGTGCATGTTCTTGTGATAATGATCATAATGGTAAATAAATATGATGACCTATGTGTCAAAAATTTGGAAATAAATAATGAGAAAAATTATTAAATTAAATGGTATTATGTTTTACAAGTGGTAATAGAGGTCATATAATGATAATATTTGAATGGTATATATTATTTATTATCTTCTATTTTGGATACATTTGAATCATAGGATATGATTCTAATTTTTGGATATAGGAAATAAGTATTAAAGAATATGATGGAAAACCATTGTTAAGGGATTATGAAGAATGCTAAACGGTTAAGAAATATAAATCCAAAATTTATGATGTAATAATATATTTAAGGGTGATTATATGTTTAAAATTATTAATACTCTTATAATTATGGGAGTACTTCCAGGGACTATAATTGATGTTTCACGGATGTTTGAGCTATATAAAACCCATAAGATTATAATGTGGAAAATTTAATTGAGGGTGACTGGTCTTTTAATTTCATAGAAATAAATTAAATGTTATTTATAACATTTACGGTTTAAATGATCTTAGATTTTGAGGTAATTTTGGGTTATTATGATTTTGAGATGCAAAATAAAATGCATGATATAACAACTGAGGTTTTACATTTTCATTATTGTTGAATATATAAGGGTTAATTTTTAGGATTTTGATCATATTTATTGTAATTTTTTATGAATTATATTAATATAATTTTAGAAAATGAGCAACATGAATGTTTATTGAAATACTCTCATATTTGACAACATTATTAGTCATGGATCCACAACTGAAGGGAATCAAGGGTGAATCACTAACCACTAGCCCATGTGATCTTCTAGTTATTATTACATTGATTTAAATTGTATAAACTATCTGACATACTATAGTTAAGATCGTTTTTTTAAAACATTTCTACTTGTGTATAAAACTATGAGATGGAAAAGTTATTTTGTGATTATGTGATTAATGTTATTTCCAAAGAAGATCGAAATTATTTGGGAGGGTATTTAAAATTAATGAAAATATAGAATATTATTATATAATAAGGTTTAAATATCTTTTGGATGAATTTTCTATTTTTTAGGGATTATGATGATTCCTGATATTTATAGAAATGACCAAACATTCATGGAAAATATGTGTTTAGGGAAATTGAATTTTTTTATTAAACATTAAGAGTGAATCATTTTATATAGTGAAAAATATTAAATACTTTTTGGAATATTCCAAGATAAAATCCATATGATTTTTAAAATTGAATCTTATAGTAGAATTTTTTTTTATTAATTTTAAGGATAATTATTTTTCTTAATTATTTATGTCTAACTTTTTGTGTTACAATTTAATTTTTGGTGATTAAAGTGGTATTTATCATTTGAAGGTTTAATATTTTGTTAATTATTTATCCTTATGTTATCCATTTTGTAATTGGTTAATTATTAATGATAGTAGGAATATATTTTTTCCCTTTTGTGGATTTTTGTGATCTAATGAAGTTGATTCTAGTGTTTTAGGAAGTCAAATTCAACATGAATACTCATCATTTGGAAAAAAATGATATTCTGGTAGAAATTGATAAAAGGATGATATTGTAATAGTATTATATGTATATTTCCATATTTTAATTTTCTTGTAGTAAAATAATTCCCTATATTTTAGAAAAATATTTTGATACCAAATCCTTATTTTATTACTTATGTTTCCAAGAAACTAATGGTCTTTTAGCCCATCATTGATTTATAGTTTTGTGATTGTAATATTTTTCCAGAAATTTTTCACTATCACTCTCTATCAGTACATGGTAATTAAGATTTTCATTCATATCCATGATTTCATATCCTATTTATGTTCTATTAATTTTAAACACACTATGTTTTATTCTAGGGGACCTTTGTACATCTCTTCCCTCAGTTCAATTGGATTTATTACTAACCATTTTTATGATATGGGTTTTCAAGAAAGGGATTTGACAGTTCATACCCTATTTAATAAACCTGAATTAAAATTTGGAGTACAAAATTTCTTTAATGGGTGTTTAATTTAGTATGTTAATATTTTATAAAGGAAATAGTATTTTTTTATTATAAATGGTATGCAACACTGAGCTTATATGAATGATGAAATATTATTATTTCTTTGTGATGGATATAATCAAGACACTTATTTTGAATGTATTATAAGGAATAACTATTTTTAAAAAATATATAATGACCCTATATAAAATAATTTTTTAGTAAAGTATTAGTAATTAATCACCTAATTATTGGGAAATCCATTTCATTATTCAAAAATACATTTTCATCAAAATGGACTTTTATTCTTTTTATTACTGAAGATTATAATTAATTTCTTTAGATTTTCAGAATGATATTTTAAAAGGTGAATTTATTTTACTAAATTATCATCACAAAAAAATCACATGGATAATTCTATAAAATTTTATAAAAATATAGATTTTTCAAAGAATAATATAAAATGACGATTTCTAAATGAAAACTATATTTTCATTTAACGTATTTATAAATTAAAAATATATTTTGTTTTTATTTAATTTAATGGTTCATTTTTATTTAAAATAATCATATCATTTTTTTAAATGGATCATAAAATTGAATTACATATAAAAACATTTTCGACCTAAAAAGGTTATTTTCTATGAAAACGTGTTTTCATTGATTTTTTTAGTTAAATTTTAATTTATAATAAAATTATAATTCCATGGAAAGAATTTTTAAAAAGTGATTAAATATTTTCAATCAATTGTATGTATTTTATTAAAAAATTTCCCTTAATTTTTTTAATTATTAATAGTATCCAAAGAATGTTTTCTACCACCCTAAAGGGTGAAATATATAATTTAGGGTAAAACAATATATGATAAGAACTAAAAAATCATCATAACACAAAAAAACATTATTTTATGAGAATATGTGGTCCATAATAATCTGATGTTCATATATATGTCCTTTTTCCATTTGGATTAGAATATGACTATATAATATTTCATTTCAAGAAAAGTAAGAATATGTCACCCTACTATTTCAAATAACTAAAATGTTTTTAATATAAGGGTAAAAATATCATATTTTATGATATAAATAGAATATTTAAAAATAGTATATTTATCATCATATTGTTTATTTATTTTTAATTCTTTAATGTATAATAAATTTCCTTAAATTTTATAATGAAACAGATACATTAATTAATTCATTAATGAAAAAATATGATAATTTATTCTAAATCTATTAAATTTAATATAAATTGAGTTGATTAATGTGATAAAATAATGTCATTATGAACATTAGATGTTAGTGATGTGGTAAAATGAATTTTTTTGAATTTTATGTGGCATCTTGATATTAATAACATCAAATCGATGAATAGTTTTAAAAGATGAAATTACCAGAATTTTAGATTTAATTATATTTTTCATATGATATAATTTGGATTAAGTATTATATTAAACTAAATGAAATAATAATTATTGATAATATTTTCAATGTTATTTCTTAATGTCTTTTTATCATTTATAGTAATTATCATCACCCTTAATGAGAAAAAAACATGTTTGTCATGGTATGTTTAAACAGAATTAATAAGGGGTTAAAACCAAATAATATGGGTAAAAACATGTAAAAACTTATCTCATTTTTATTCTATGAGATTATATTTACCCATACACTTTATATCATCTAAATAAATAATTTTTGTTCCATGATAATTTTAATACTAATTTTTTTAATATATTGAAAAATTAAAAGAGTTCCCCTTGCCTCTCTTATAAAAGGGATAAAATTATTCTCGATCCATGACAAATAAAACCCCAATTTTATTGTAATAGACACATCAAAATAAATTTATATAATCCCCAAAAAAATTATCAATGTCTTGATTTACGAATTACGCCATCATTATTAGTATTTGGTTATTAAGAAACGATTGTTGTTTAATTTATATGAATCATTTGTAATTGAGAATCCATTTTTTATTTCTTCTTCTTTATATTTACAATATTCTTAAAACATGATAATGTAATAACATAAATATAATATATATTTTAGTATATTTTTTTGTAAAATCAAAACCTATATTCATATCCTCTTCCATCAAATGGGAAATAAACCAATAATTATTGTGTATGGCTGACTACCTCCTCGTGAACTGATGTAATTAATTTTCCATCACCATCTATCATACGTAAATTATAATGATCAAATTAACTATATATATATTATATTCAAGAAATATTTAAATATCATATTCATTAATTGAGGTATGATCATATTTATGTTTTCTTTTAACTCCCATCATATTGATTAATGAAATGTTCACTAAGGATATATGTAGACTCGATAGTGTTATGGGGGATCGAGACATCTAAGAGGAGGACAAGTATAAATCTAGTGCAGGTATCATGGATATTTCATAGTTATTTCAAAATGTGTTCTAGAACCATGTTTTATGAATATGGGTGGTTAAAAGTTAGTGAAACCATCCTTAGTGTGGGACCAAACCATGTATGATGGGAAAAATCTAGCCTATATGGCTTCCACATGGTTAGATAAACCATGAAAGCTTCACAAGAGGTCATGTGACCTGGACCACCAATTGGTCAGAGGGTTGCACATGGTTGGTGAATGTTTTTTCAATCATGCTTCCAAACCAATCACCCAATTAAATTTTAGAATATCCAAAAAAATTCATGGTATTTAATGGTATTCATGAATTTATTTCTTATTCTTCATCCCATATCCTTGGTGAAAATCCAAACCGTCCTAAGATTCTACATGAAAAATCTCCCTCAATTCATGACTATTTGGAGTGTGTTTATGTGAGAATATAATTTCTTGGTGATTCTAACTCTCCCCATACATATATATCCTTGAAAAATGTTTGGTGTGGTTGTTATACTACATTCAAATACCTAAAACTATTATTTTATAGAATATTCTTTGTTGTATCTCTAAGGTATTTTTATTTTGAACCAAAGGATTTGATTGAACAAGTATTAACTACTGAACTCAAGGTAGGTCATCTAGAACATATATCTCATAGACATGATTCCTTATTTGAATGATTATGTTGATGTGTGGTTGTATATCCTTGTATCTATTTTGTTTCAATGGCACAAAATGGTTATTTAGTTAATTCAACAATGAATTGAAACCATCTTAATTCCAATGGGATCAGATGAGGATGAGTTTACAAGGCCTATGTACACCCCTGGGGTGGACCACTCACATTAACATAAAAGGTATTGTTGATTTATGATTAATTATTTTGTTTATGGGAATAATCCATGACTAAAATATATTAACACTATAATATCGAAAAATTGGATGCATCTCTTAACATGAAAAATTATGAAATTAATTATTGGTAAATAAATGGTTGTGATAATTGGTTGATAGGTCTTGGATTCATTGACAAATGGAATGTAAAATGGTATTAAATTGTTATAATGTGTTAATTGGTATAATGGGATTCTTTTTGGAATTGAGAACATGATGGGTGTAAGGGTTCATAAAAACTTGATTTAATGTAAATTGTACTACCTTTTTTCAATAATGAAATGGTTAATGATGATGAGATCATGTTATTTTTATTTGTTAGTGGGATGTCTGAATGATGATCCACTATTGTGGTTGGTAATGATTGATGATGGGGGCCCCTGGGGACTGTATTTTTTAGGGAATGGAATGCCGCTCATTAACCAAAGCGAATGAACATTGAATTCTATATCATGGTTGCTGTGGTCAGACATTTTGTTCTGATTCTAGTAAAAATCCTGACTCAGGATCCATGTTTATGGACCTATGACTTAATTTCACACGGCTTAAACAACTGACATGGTATGAAGAAACATTTATGAATATGTGTAAGAAACATAATAAGGTAAAGAAACATAATTGATCGATTAAATGTTAAATGATGAAACATGTTTTATTTATCTATTTTAACTTTATTCATGTATATATAAACACACTATATGATACTATGTAAATTTTAGATACTATTGAGGGTGGTTAATGAGTTTTACTCACAAAATTCGTGGACAATCATTGGGTACTAGTGTAGAATTCTTGGATTATGGTTTGGATAACAAAAAATGACCTATGAAAGAGGGCTGATTTGGGTCTCTAGGATATTAATAAGTGAGGTAAATAAGAATTGTGTTGAGTCTATTTTATGGTTTCATTATAAGGTATTTATTTTCATTTTTCCATTATAATTATCATTATATGACGTGACAAGGAATTTTTACTGTTTTCTTGTTTTCTTGAACTTTGTTTTTGGAAATGGGTTTTTTAATGAATGATTATATATTTTGTTCATCTATTATTTCTTATTTTATTTTTTGTGTATCACTATGATAAAGAGCTAGAGTCTCCCCATGTGTTTATTAGACCCTCACTACTAGTCTGTAGCTTATGGTGTATGGGGAGGTTCCCCAGAGGTCACACAATACCCCACTCAGGGAAATGGTTATTATGGAACTTCGGAAGGGGTGCTACAATTTTGTATCATATGGGTTATTTTCTATAATTTATTTTTTATGGAATGTATACATGAAACATGGATGTTTTAGGCATTAAGATTGAGCTTCTACATGGGAGTAGCTAAGCCATGTACGCGGAAAACATGAAGAGTAAAGGGTGTGGAAGATGTTATTGATGTTTTTCAATATAATTGTATGTTCTATCAACTTGGTTGATGTACATATAGTGTGATGTTATTGCTTTATTATGCATTATATGAGGTCCTGAAAGGAATGCTTTTTTATATGGGGATATCATTTTAGGAACATAAGGATACATGGGACAGGCATCATTCGAGGTACTCACATGAGGAAATGGGTTATGATCGATCATGAGAGTTTAAAATGCATCTTGATATTATTGAAATTACAAATACATTTCACCTAATATATATTTATAATTGTGAAAAAAAAAATTAGAAATGTGAATTTTTGATTGTTAAAATTATGTTTAATGTGACTTAAAACATTGGGAGATGGTTTACCTCTTTTTCAAATAGTCCAAGATAGGGGTGGTTTGGAAAGATGTTGTTTTAGTTGTTATGTCAGTTAGGGTATAGAATATATAATTGGATGTTTATGGATTATATTGGTCTCTATTTTATTCAAACTACGAAAACATTATGGCATGTGTTTTGAGATGTTTTTTAGGATTTATTGAGGGATTCCACCTTTTTATCCTCTACTAGTTGAGTGAAAAGGGGTTTCACCCATAATTATCCACTAGTAGAGAAGAAATAAACCATGTTGTTTTTGGGAAATATAGGGGATGATTAGTTTTGTTAGAAACATTTACATTAATTTATTTTTTGGGGAGGGACCCATGGAGGGTTGGTCTGAGTATGTTATATTTGAAAAGGATTTTCCAGCCATAGAACCCACCAACATTTACTAGAGATGGTTTCACTATGGAAGAATAGTTGTGGATTGAGTCTATCCAGATGATTCTGGATTTCATGGAGACCACATAAAAAAATATTTATATTACTTAATTATATGTTTTGAGGAGTAGTGAAGAGTTTGTGGGATGAATGGGCTTTAGATGGGTATATAGAGGGCATGGAATGGAAGGAATTCTAGGAGATCTTTGGGGAACATTATTACATAGAGACCCTGAGGCATAGAAATAGTGTGATTTTATGAACTCGACTCAAGGAATTATGACTGTGATGCACTATGATGGCCTCTTCATAGATCTACAATTTTTTTCATTTATATTGGAAAGAGATGATGATATTTTGGAAATGGGATTTCTTGATCGATCAAGATGTGAGATCACTTCCCAGGTAAATATAATTCAGCTAAAAATGATATCTAAGGTGGTAAGTCGGGCTTTAATTTATGAATGGAACCTAAATTTGGATTCTAGGAGTGTTCCAACCTGTATAGTTGGTTTATCCCATGGTAAATCTTAATATATTATAAATCATCATTGTAAGGGTCTTCACTATTGTAGTGGTAGATAAAGTAGTCAGGGAACAAGGACATTCTCCAAGGGAAGCGTCTCATTCAATTTCTATCAGTCAAACAAGTAAATATAGCATATATTATAGTTTCCACAACCAATAGTGGAATGAAAACTCTGTGAAATGATCTTACATATTTATGGGATTTTTAAAATAACATTATAGGTCTGTAGTGGTGGAGGGTCTAGACCAATACAGATCACTAGAAGGTGTTAGTTACTCGGAATCAGTCAGGCAGTTTGTGTTCCATTAGTTACACCGATCAAGGTGTGCGATGTGATAACTTGTGGAAATGGAATACATATTAATATGATATTTCATGTCTAGTACATTAGACTATAGCCCATGATAGAGGGTCATGTCAGCTTCTTGTTATTTTGAATATTCCTGGTAGTGGTGAGGTTGGTTATTTTAGTGTGTGAGGTACGATATCTATAGCTTCCACATATTATGGTATTTATATTTGATATAGGGGAATCACGTTATATTATACATTCTTAGTTGTTAATTTCATTGATTCTAATAGTAAATCATGGTTATGGGGTTATGCTGGTTTCTACACAACTAGTAGTAAGCGTTGAAAATGTCCGAAAATGAAAGGATTGTGCTCTCGAGGTTTGTTGTTACCACTTCATTTTAGAGTTGTCGGTGATATAAATTTTACTATTTGAACTAATATTGAGGATGGATTGATTGAAGTCATATTGATTCCATATCAACTATTACAACTGATGGGTAATGTCCACTTCACATAATTGTGACACTTATGTATATGGTGGGGAATGGAATATCAGGCCTTGTTGGGAAGAGAAACTTTGTCATCATTTATGGGATATCAAAACCCTAAAAAAATTATTGTATTGATGATGGAAGAGTAGAAAATATTTCATTCCTATCATAGTGGGGTGGTTCTATTATATCTTTACCAATTGCTTCTTAGAGTTTCCACCTGAGATATAAAACTGGGTTCAAGATTGAGATGATGCATGAAGCTTTGACATTTTTCATTCCTCTAAATCGATTATCACCATTAGAACATCTTTATCTAATGATTTAGTTAGTTTAATTAGATAAAAAATGTTTTATTCCTCCATGTATGTCACCTTGGGGTTCCCTAATCTTTTTTCCAAGAAAGATTATGGATTTTTCTGATTGTGTGACAATTATTGTATGCTGAATTGGATGACAATTAAGAACTGATATCATTTACTACATATATATATATATATTTAGTTTATTTAATGGTTTATTCTATGTTATAAATATTCTATTAGAAGTCTAGGTTTTAACTGTTGAGGGTGAGATATTTTGAAATATCATGGACTACCTTCATTGGCCGGTATGGTCTCTATTTATTTTTTTCGATGCCTTTCAGGTTGAAAAATTCTTCAACATTTCATGTGGAATGGATTAATAGAATCTTACACCCGAACATAGGCCAATTTATATTTTATTTCAGGGATGAAATCATAGTGTACTATAAAACTCATGAGGATCATTCCAACATTCTTTAAATCATCTAGAGTGCAATAATGGATACAAAGATATATACAAAGATATTTTAGTTTAGTTTCTAGATTAAGAAGGTAAATTTATTCGCTAACATTGTCTCAAAGAAAGGTGTTTAATTGGACATAGATAATGTGAAAGAATTTATTTCATGGGTGTATCATAAAAATAATTTCATAATCATATTAATTCAGTGATGGGATGAATAATACTGATGGAGAATCAAATATTTTTCTTTCCAATTAGCACATTTGTGTACTAGTCCAAGATTGGTGTAATTTTTCAATTGTAAATACCAGGTGAGAATGTCTTACAAGGGCTTAAGACGATTTTCACTACACGGTTGATTTTCATCCTACCTAAGTTAGGTAAGGAATATACCTTGACTTTTGTTGCATCTAGGGTAGAATTTGGCACAATTTTGATGTGTGAAGATACTTTTTTCGTGTATGGGTCATGGAAATTGAGGAAAAATGAATGAAACTGGCCTACACCAGAACCCATTTTTTCTGTGGTGGTATATTCTCTAATGTGTTGGACATACTAACTGTTGGGAGAATTATTTATTATATATATTGACCATAAGATACTGAAATAAATTTTTAAAAATAGGATTTGACCATTAGAAAGTGTGTATGGTTCGAGTATATGAAATATTTTGATTTCGAATTGTATTATACCCTAGTTAAAGGAAAGTGTGTTGTAAATGACCTAGGGTAAAAAAACATATACTCAAGAAGTTAAGGAGTATTGTTATGATTGGAAAATAATTTATTTCTTTTTAAAATGAATATAGAGGTATGGTATTCAAGGGTAGATGACCATTTCCTCCTTGGTATTTGAGTCCACATGCCGGAGCCAAATCAATGGGAGGAAGTATGATGATTTATAGTTTTTTTAATTGGTTGAATTCATTGATGATGTTGATACACCTTATGACTATACTATCATGGATGATGAGATCATTTATTTTTGATCCATGATGGTTTACCCTCATGTGTGTTGAAGGTGATTATTCATGTACATCATTTATCAAAATGGGTAATAAATTCGGGTTTGACAAATCTTTATCTAGATCTAGACATATATTATTACTGGATAGTGATGATGAAAAAGGTTTAATGTTTTCTGTTGCATTTACATTCATTTTACTAGGTGGTATATGAGCACCAGTGGCTTGGTTGTACACTACATCCATTACCCATTCTGAAATTGGAGGGGGACATTGTTTCCCAAGACATAATTGTTATACTTCCGAGTAAACCATTGAATAATGATGACATATGGTTAACTTTGGATTGTTCGACCAATATTTTCCCCTTCTTATCAATTCAATAGACCTTCGTTGTGGATCAGTTGGATGATTTATATGTTTGGGAGAAAGTAAAATTTCATGGGTTTCCCCAGAGTATCATTTAAAATTGTGATCAATGTCTCACTTTACACTAATGGAAAATCTCATAAAGGGAACATGGAACACATGTTATCCTAAGTATGGAAATTCACCAATGGAAATATTAAAGATCACAGAATACTTTTCAGATGCTAGAGTACATGTTGAATGAATGCATCCAATATGTTTTAGGATCATGATAGAAGTTATTAGAAGTCTTGGAGTTTTCCAATAATATTTTTTATCAAGACACCATTGATATGGAACCATATAAGGCGCTCTTTGATAGGCTATGTAGATGTCTCTTTTGTTGGATGTTGGCCAAGGAATCTGAATACTTTAGGCCATGTCTCGTGAAGGATATATCAAATAAGGTTCATATGTTTTAGAAATGTATGGATATAGCTCGGAGTTGAAGGAGTTTTATGTTGATTGACAATGTAGACCTCTTGAGTGTCCAATGAGTGATTGTGAGTTCCTTTGCTTGTTTCCCTATTTCGGTTAGCATTGGTTTCAGAAACAACGTATATTTACCCTTGGTGTGTGGGGCTATCGTTGATCATAGAGAGGTTCATATTAGTGGAATATGGATTACATATTCTGTAGTGGTATAATGGCATGTGTAATGTTTTTCATATGTCAAACCTTCAACAATATCACCCTACCCCATATAATCTAATCATTATCATTGATTTTGAGACTGAGGTTTCTGTTCTCTTTGAGGATAATTGTGTTTGTGTTTTAGATCATATTTATAAGGTCTTATGGGTCATGAATGTACCATTGGTTCATGTATTATGAGATCATAGTAATGTTTAAAAAGAGAAATATAGGGGTAGTATTTTAGTCCTATTGGATTGATCTCTTTACCTTAAAGGTTTATTTATACATGGGTGTGGGAATAGTGGATGATCCATTATAATGTGTGGAGGATATAAGAAATTATTCAGCAAGTGATGTACATTCTTATTTATTTATTTTCTTAAATTCCATTAAGTTAGTTAATAAAATGATTCCCTAGGGTATGTGGAAACTCAATGGTGTTATAAGGGCACAATACATGAAAGATGCAAAAAAAAGGTCATCTAGTGAATGTTACGTGTTTGGAACACTATTTGTTCTAAACATGAAACAAAACTATTTACCATGAATAGGGGTGGTTCATGGTTGGAGAAAGTGTACAATTTGGGGGAGAAACCCATTTAGGATCGGATAGAGAAATAACAAATGGCAACACGGTGGTTAATCAAATTGTGTGGGATTCCTAGGAGGTTGTGTGACCAAACCCCCTCTTGGATAGAGGGTGGCACATGATTGGATTAATATTTATTAAACCATACAACAAAACCATGTGCCCCATTAAAAGTGTGAAAATTTAATTTTTACCCACTTCAATATTAGGTTTTTAACATTAATTTCTTCCATATTATTCATCCAGTATCCATTATGATGAATTAGACACTCCAAATCATCCATGTGAATATAATCCCTCAATTACTGAATGTTTGGAGTGTGTTTGAGTGAGAATTCATGATATGGGTGAGTATTACACTCCTATATAAACTGTTACATGAGAAAATACCTAGTGTGGTTTTTATTCTCCTTCCAAACAACTATAACATTTATGTTCCATCAAATTAAAGATTATTTAATAAAGTGGTGTTTGACATTGAACCAAGGGACCAGATTAAAAAATTGTTCATCTAAAAAAACGAGGTATGTATTTTATTTGTTATACATAGAATTCTTGATTCCCTATTTGAATTTTTATGTTGTTTTGTGGTGGAATATCATTATTGCCCATTTTATTTTCTTTGGAAGGAAACTGAAACTATGTTAACTAAAATATGAACACAAACACTCATGATTCCCTTATAATCTAATGACGATTAATGTATCAGGCCTATAAACACTCTTTGGGTGTAAAAATCCCTTAAATAAGAATGTTTTGGTTTTTGAATGATAAATTATTGCGTTTCTGATAATTAACAAATGATAAATGTGATTAAACTAGTAATATAGAAAATGGGTTGTGGGGATTATCATGAATAATTAAGATATTGATGTTTTGTAAATAAATGGTTTTGATAGTTGGTTAATGGAGAATGGAATCATTGTTAAATGTCTTGGTAAAGGAGAATAAAGGGTTTTAATGTGTTAAATGGTAAAATAGTCTTTTTTGGGAATAGGGAACATGATGGTTGTACAGAAACATGAAAATGTGCCTAAATTGGAATAGAATGCCATTTTTTGTTATCTATAATTCTAAAGTTAATGATGATGGTCATATGTGATTAGGATATAGTATTTGGGTATTGTAAAAATGCTCCACTAAAAATGATGGGCGTAAATGATTCTCAAGTACTCCTATAAAAATATTTATTCAAGAAATGGATTGATGCTCCCAAACCTAAGGGTATAAATAGTGAATCCAATATTTTTAATGGTATGGTGGGCGATAGTGTTCAGATTCTCGATCGGATTCATGGAATAAAGGTCAATGTTTTTTGACCCCTATCCTTTTGACCCATGTCTTAGACGACCAGCATGTGTCAAATAAAGATTGATGAAAATTTGCAAGAGATGGAAAAAAGGAAATTAAATTAAATTTCCTAAGAAATGTTAAATGATACAACCTATTTTATTTATCTATTTATATTGTTCTATACGTATTATTAGACTTTAATAGACTAGATATTTTTCATACACCACTGTTGGTGGCCTAATGAGTTGTACTGACACCCATATCGAGGTTCCATTGGGTACTCGACCAAACATTTTGGTCATAGGCTTGGACAATGGAAAATGTCACATTCTAGAGGGATGATTTGGGTCCTAAGGGCCTATATAGATGAGGGAATTAAACATGGTGACGGTGCTGATTTTGAGGATTCATTAGCATAAATTTAATTTTTTTATTATACATTGAACCGTATGACATGAAATGACACCTTTAAAATTTGATTTTGAGTTTCTATGGAATTTTAGGAAATGGTTTTTGGAATTAATTATTATCTATTGTTTTTGAATATTTTTTGTTATTAAATATACTGTGGATCACTGTAAAAAATAGTGTATATTCTCACACATGTTTGTTTGAACCGTATAGCTTGTTGGTAGCCTCTACCATTGAGGATGAAAGCCTGAAGTCATGTACTACACCATATCAGGGTTCTAGTTAAAGAGACACCCATGATAGGACATTACATGTATTTATCATTGTTAAAAGTTAATATATCATTTACCCTATCACGTTTTGATTATTTACAAAATTGAAATTTCATTCATTCGTATGTGTGGACTACCACCTCTAATAAGCGATGTGAATCATTTTTCATCACCACATCACGTGGATGATATATTTATATGTTTTTAATGAATAAATATGATATCTTTGAAATCGGGATCATTATTTAAAGATAAAATATGATTACATTATTTCATTAATTATCATTGAAAAATGAATGTGTTAGCCATGATAATTTATAGAAAACCATATCCTTGATTGTAATATAGTTCATTTTTCATAACCATATTCACTAGTTGGATTTAAAATTATAATTTATTTAAAAAATTATAATTACTAAGTAATTATTATTCTAATGATGATGTATCCACAACCTATTTTTCCATATTTAACTTAACAAACTTTTTTCTGGAATACAAGTCGAATATCAACAACATAACATTATATGAATTTAATTGATTATATAATTGTATATAACATTGTGTTAAATAATATAATGGAATAACAGACATGTAAATGGTTTTAAGAATGTATAAAAATAACTAAATTTTTTTATTCCTGAAGACATTGAACGTACATGATGATCCAGACTCATACCAAGAGACTTTTTTTAAAAATAAAATTTTATATTTTCCTGTAAAACTCCATTTTTCATCTATATCAATGTTTTAAAAAAAAAATTAATCTTATTAATATTATCCTATTATTTTTTAATTACATTTTTACAAATGATTGGTTTTTTACAAAATGGGTTGAAAGGATTCATTCTACAGGTTCCCAATTAAGGACCATTATGACTTTTCCGAAAAAAGATTGAAAGTAATGTTTTTTACATATAGAGCATGAACATATTTTCCTATTTTAATTACTAATCTTTGATTCAAGGCTCCATTTATAAGTTTAATGTTTTTTGAAATGAAAAATTTTACCATTAAAATTGTGTAGTTTTTATAAAATAATTGTATTCAAAATGGGAAGGATGTTTTACTTAAGAAAAATTCTAAGAAAAATGTCAAACCCATTTTCCACATATAACAACATCTATTAATATTAAATAATGTGAAATAGTTATTTTCCAAAATGATTTTTAAAATGATATTTTTTTAAATAAATACCATATTTTCATTTTGTTTTGTATATTGTTATTGAAAATGGGTTTCTAAATAAGAATGGTATTTAGAGTTTCAAATGTGTTTTTCCCATGAGTTTGAACTATTTTTTCAATGGTTTTTTGAAGAAGATGTGCCAGAAAAATTCGTTTATATGTTATATAATCATTACATTGAAATAAAAATAATAATTATCACCATAAGATTTATTTGGTAATCCCCCTTAAAATTCAGGGACATATTCTTGTATTGAAAAAGAATGAAACATACCCATTAGAAATTTTCATTCTATTTTTTACTATTTATAAGTTAAAAAATTCATGATAAATTAAGAAATATCAATTTTATTTTAATACCACTACTAATAATTCTATAGCTCTTTGTAAAACATAGTTATATGAAGTTGAATTGAAATTGGGGAACTACTATCTTTGCTGAAAAACATTATATTTAACTAGGAATAACAAGGAACACATAATCTCTCTTTATTTCTCAAAACAACTTCTTTGTTAATAATAAATTCAATAAAATTATCTTTATTAACAAACTATACTTTTTTCTACAGATAGTGATTTAATTTCTGAGAATTATTAATTAATGTTAATTGAGTGTATTGTACAACACCTGAAATAAACTTCTGGTGGTTCTTATATTAATAAATTATAGGTAATAATTCATAAAATTAACAAACATAGAGTTATATTTCAAATATAAAATGGTAAATGTTTCATGATTTTATCAACAAAATGAATCAGTAACTTTTTTTTATTTCTAATTATGGTAATGAATTAGTCAGTTATAATCCTTGATCAGTTCCATTCATCTTCATTTTCTCCCGATCTACTCTTTTTAGATGAATATATTCTTAAAACATTTATTATTGTTATATATTTCAAAATTTACTCCATAAAAAAGTATTCCACTAAATTTTCAAAACTTAAAAATAGTATTTAATTCCAAATATAGTGTAGGATAATTTTTCAAAAGATATTTTAAGTGATATAAACCATAAAAAATTACCTAATCATTATGCATTTGATAAAATCCATTTGACTTAAAAGAAGAATCATTATAGATGATGAAGTCACCCATCCAAGAGGGAATGGATAAAATTGTATCATTCACCATTCATATTTTTAGTTACATAAAATAGCCCAATTGATTTATGTAGAATAATTTTACTCCCTCTCTTGTTAACTTCTTCCGGGTGATATAAACTGAGAAATGTTTTCAAAAAAACACTTGTAGTAACTCTATAATCCAATAAACAAATATCTATTATTCTTTTTGGTATTGGATGTTCTTAGAAAATTATTGATTTAAAAGGGTCTATAGAAATTCCATCACTAAAGACAATATTTCCAATGAAATAAATTTTTTAAAACAAAAAAACACATTTGTTAAAATTTTCATAGATTTGTTTTTCATTTTTTCCCAAAAATTCTTTATGAGTATTTAATGTTCCTCATGAATTTTAAAACATCCAATTATATCCTCAATACAAAATACACAAAATTTTCCAATATCTCATTGAAAACAATGTTCATTTTTATATAAATACCCTTGGTGTTTGGGAAAACCATAAGGAATAACTAATAATGGATAATTTATATATCTGCTCTGAAATGAAGTCATTCAAACATCTCCTAACATCATATTAAATTGAAGGTACCAAAACCATAGATAAATCTTCAAAAACACATGTTCTCATGAGAGCTGGTGAACCAAAACAACGATATGAGTCAAAAGGTTCATGTTTTTATAGTGATGTTATTCAATACTCTATATCGAATTCAAAACTTCATGGATACAACATTATGTTTAAGTAATAAAATAGGTGTACCCTATTATAATGTATATGGATGTATAAAATAATTATCATGAAACTCATGCACTATCTTATTCAATTCAAAAGGTCTAATTGTGACATTTGGATAAGGGTGTTTATAAATTTTCATTGAATCAGAAATTAAGTCAATAGAAAATTCAACATCTTGATCCATAATAACACACAACAAGTCATCAAGAAAAAAATCCATATATTCAATAACTATCCTCGCATCCCTAATTTTAATACATTCTTATCAAAAACAAGATATTGGTAACAATATGTACCATCCCAAATCAATTTCCTAGATTCTGCTATGTTATAAAATGTATGAAGTCTTTGTAAAAATGACTATGTTTCTAAAATATATCTTGCCCTGATAAACTAAAATCGAATCTAAACAAAAAGTAATATAAAAATATAACATGGAATGTTCAACATGGTTTTCATGGAAGAACATCCCACTAATAAAATTGTGAATATTCCTATAAATCTTGATTTTATTACTATTTACACAGAGATCTTTAGCCAAATGTTTTGTTGTACATTTATGATATGATATTGAAATTTAACATGTGAATTTATTAGAAATTATGTAATTTGAAGATACATGTTCAAATAGTTTATTTTTATAATTTGAATAAATAAGTAACACACATTTTACAACTTAATTTGGTAGTCCAACATCATCCTTTTCTTTTCATTCGAGCACCATATGACCCAACATACCACACCAATAACACATTATAGAACCCATTGAAAATTCAATGAAATTTAATTTATGACACATGGAAAATTTGGGGGTCTACATTCCATAATTATTTTCTTGTTACATTACTATTACCTACCACCTTAACAAAATATTTCTCTAGTATCTTCATGTAATGTGAGCGTTGAAAAACTATATCTCCACTTTCTTAGCAAACAAACTACATTATATTAAATTTTAAATTCTCATTTAGTTAAATATATTTAAAAAAATGGTTTCAAATTGGAGTAAAATATATTAATTTTATTATAAATTTGATGAAGAATATCTAGTATGTTGCTAGACAATATTGTTAAATTGTATTCATACACAGCAGTAGAATCTTCACCTTTTTCCTATGTTTAAGGAATTGATTATTACTTCTTAGTGAACAAAAATAGGTAAATATTTAACATGTGATATATTATTAAATTTTTTCCATTAAAATACATAAATATCATCATTATCAATCAAATATTTACTAAAGACCACCATCAAATAACATCATCATCTTTTTCCCTTGGTTCCTTCCCACTACGGCCTCCATGATTATTATATGGAAAACTATTATTTAAAAACATAATTTAGGGGAACAAAAATAAAAATAATTAAATTATAAATCATCATAAAAATTATTTAAAATAATTTAAGGGCATTCTATTACCATTATCATAACATGTAATGTCATCAAAACCCTACACTGATAATAAATGTAACAATCTATCATAAAGTATAACATAATAATGTGTCTTAATTCTAGAATTAACATAGCTTCCTTCCCAATGATATTTTAGGTTTAAAAATTTAGATAATTATGAAAAAATATATCATTATAATCCCATACTTTACAAGAAGACACTTCTACAGAATTTCTTTTCCCCATAATAATAATATTTAATTGAAAACATGATTTCTTTTGTTGAAAAATATTTATAATTTTTATACTATCTTCATCCATGTCCATACACATCGAGAAAGCCTATAAATAACATTTTAAAGAAAAATTAGACTAAAAATTTTATCAATGGACATAAAATAACTAAAATCATTAGTGTTGTCAAAAACATGTAATCTTATAAAATTTTCACCCTTATCTCGGTTTTTAAGAGAATGTGATAAATCGTTTCCATGTGAAAAACACAAACACTTTTTTTATCATAAACCAATATAACTCATATCCAATTAATAAATATCCCTTTTTGAAAACATAAATAATTACATTCATTACCTATTTCATAAATAACTAGATCCATGTTAAATCCATAGTAGAAACCTTGTTGGTAATTCCATTTTTTTCATTTATGATAAGCTACATTACAATGGTATCTCTTGGTACACCAATCATATAATTTTTATTGAGCTCACCTGGAACTATCTAGGTTCTCATAATTTTTTGGCTATATTGGGATCACTAATGGGTTATAATTGGGTACAACCTATCATATATGCTATATCGGGCTCACCGATTTCATATATAACTATCAAGTACCACATAAATAAATTTATTCTTGAACCTCTTCATCATAAAACAATGTAAAAACAATTTTTTTAATCCCTAAGTAGAAAAACATTTATATATCAATGTTCCCTTTAAAATAAAAACCAATTTTCAATAACAGAATTCCAATAAAAATGTAAATATGATGTTATTTATGTATAAAACATGAATTCATGATGAGGAAACCTAACATGATGTAACATTTAAATTAGTGATAATCGTACCTATCATCATATAAGTTAAAATATATCATTAAATTTTATCTTTTCCTAAGGAATTTAAAAAATTTGAGTAAGAATTTTTCTTCCTAAAATATTTAAAATAATGTTTTAAAAAATAATTAATCATGATCTAAAAAATACACACATAATTAAAAACCATTTTCATACAAAAGATATGTAAAAAACTTATAATGAAAACTTCTATGTGTTGAGGTGTCATTATAAATGGAAATTGCATGCATGTTGTATATTTAAAATTTAGATTCCTTTTTTTACTTGTTAAAAAGTGTTAAAAGAAGAACATTTAAATAGTATCTCTAAATGAATCTCTCTTATATTGAATCTGACTCGTCTTGTACATTCATTATCTTCTAATTCATTGAACTACCTACTTTTCATAATATTTTATGACCACGATGTTTTGTTTTACTACTAAACCAAGTATTCTATCTTTTGGGAAATGATATTATAATGGAATTTGGGAAGGTATTGTATTAATTAAATGAATTTTAAATTGTGAATAGATTAGACAAAGAGGTTCCATTTTTAAAGAGAGGGGTGGGTAACTCTTGGAATTACTCAAAATATTAAAACAATATAAAATAATTTTCATTTCTAGATGATACTAATCATTTTTATTTCAAATACTGTTTGATTATGTGTCGAGATAATCTCATAAAATATTTCTACTAAATTTTGATACATTCTTACACATATCATTTGGTTTTAGCGCCTCATTATCCACGTTCACTCTTTCAGTGAAAATAAGGATTTTTACTCATTAAGGGTTCATATAATTATTATAAATAGAAAAACATCCTATAAATGGACTATAGTAGATATTATCAACCATATACCAAAAAAGTTGTATAATTTATGATTTTTGTGTATTTTATATCATTTAATAAAATCATAATTATTACTGTATAAATTTATTGTAAACTATTATAACTAGTAATTCATCCAAATATATTGAATGAAGGAAACAACTAAAATCTAAACTATGTATTTTATTATATGCCTAATAATTTCGTGATCATGTTTAGAATTTTTTTATCACATTAATTATCAAAATTAATAATTCTTTGAATGTTTTTATTATCATTTAATTGATTTCTAACTGATTTAAATATTTATTCTATTCGTGTTGTGTAAATATTTATTTTAATTATCTGTTCACTAAAAATGAAAAAAAACCAGAATAAGATAAATATTATATATTTATAAATACTATTTCTAACTGTACATATCCTCTTGTTAAACCTTAAAAACTAGAGTGTGATAAATTTTACTTTTCCAGAAATAATATATTATAATGGCCATATACCCATCCAAATGAGAAAAATGAAATATTGGAACTTTTTTCTGTAATGTGTTCGATATAATCATGCAATACAATTTTTCTTAGTGTCAGGATTATTATATAGTTTTAATCATATAATTTTAAGACCGTAATTACCTGATTTACCCTATATTGTGGTAAAATATTTTCTAAGGTTACTATTCATATTAACGAAAAGTAAAAGTGAACTATCATCTAAATTTGGAACTCCTAAATGAAAATATGGAATAAATTTTTTAAAATTTTAAATATAGAACTTGTGGTATATAATATGAAAATATACAAACAAAACACTTTGGAAATCAGTTCTTCATAAAAATTTACTTTTAATGTTTAAAATGTATTCATAATAAATGCATAAAAAATCAATTTAAAACCCATAAATATATTATTTTAAATAAAATGTATATAATTAAATTTTAAAAATACTTTAAATACTTATTGGACGTAGAAAATTCAAATTTAAATAAAAATTGTTATTTTTCACTATTCAATAAAAATCAATATTTTCAGAAAATTCTCAAAATTACATCCTAATATAAAATTTACATGCTGAATTAAATAAATGAAAATACTTTTTTCATAATAAAATAAAAAAAATATTAAAAACAAACTTTTAAAATTAATTGGTTTAAAAATATTAGTTCATTTATTATTTTTTGATTTATATTATACATATATTATAAATATAACTATCCAATTCAAGATTCCTAATATGAAAATTATTTGTTCTACAATTGCCTTAGGTTATACAAATAGTGATATTTTATTTATGGTAGATCATATTGTAATTAATTCTCACTTTATTTAAAATTAAGAGGTCTTCTCACTCGATAAACATAAAAGATATACCTCTGTGAGTTAGTGATGTCAAATAGAACACCACTAAAAATTATATCTTAACGAGATTTGGGAATTAATTATTCATTATTAGAAAGGAACTCCGAAATTATATGAATATTGATTTTTTCTTTATTAAGAATTATCAACTACAAAATGATGACCAATCTGAGTGGGATATTTATAAAATAGAATACATATCGAGAGTATGCATTATAAACATCAAAGGATGATGGTATTGATATCTTTTTACAATCTTGTTATATTACAATAAATGATTTCAATCAAAAAACTATATTTTTTACTTTGGAAAAGCCTTAATGGAAGAATATTCAACACCAAGATATTGTGATGATGTTTTTGAATTCAATCCTTTTGAACCTAAAATGGTTAAGGAAATGGAATAAATATTCAAGACCAATGAGTAACACATCATCACATAAAGAAGTTGATAGAAGAGTTTTTATAACAATCATCCCCAATAGCTGATATTTAAGGTTAATTGGAAAGGGTTTCACCAAATATCTACATAGAATAGTTTCATGATATTTGGGATGAAGTAATTTCTACTCCTGAGGTTCATCGACCCCTTTGATATTCCTAATCTTATTAGAACTGTGACATATCGACTAAAACTCCCACCAATCCTTTCTCATGTACTTGATGTATTCCATTCATCATTTTATAAAATGTATATACTAAATCCCCAACATGTAAAAAATTCAGCGGTGTTATTGTTTGATTATTATATTTCCTTTGAGCACCAACATCTAAATATCTTGAATCACAGAGATATATTTCTACACAATAAGATAAATCACCTAGTCAATGTAAGAGAACAATTAATACGATTAGTAATCTAGGGAAATAGAGGAATCCATGAAGAATAAGTAACATCAAATATTTTCAAATTATTATGTAATATTAAATTTTTTTGTTGAAATTTACTTATGGGTGGAATAATGTTACACTATGGGCTCTTAAAACAAAACTATCTTTAATTGCATATACAACACTCAAGACCTAGCATAAATGAACCATGCTTATTTTAATTTGACTGCTATGACCAAATTTTTTTCAAAAAGGGAATTAAAAATTTTATTAAATATATATAAATGTCTTAGAAAATAAATATGAAGTGGTTAATCCATAGTAATTGAGCATTTAATTTTTTTAAATCCATTTAATGTCTTAAAAATATGTTTCCATTAAATATGATTATTATATCATTTTGTGAGTGGATATTATAATTATTTTCTAGTACTACGAGAATGGTTAACATATTAAAATGATATAATTTTTTAAATTATCAAATTGAAATTGACATATTGTAAAATTTTGAAATTCTATGAAATGATGGACTTTTAACTGAATATTGATAATTACTGATTTTTCAAATACTGATATATATATTAATTAAATAACGTAATTTATAATGCAAATAAGTTTTTGATATTGTATTATTACTAAATATGAACAATTTTATTTATTATAATATAATTAATTTAATATAAATATAAAATTACGATTTTGGTATAATTTTAATATTATTATTAAAAATGCGGTTTTTAGAAAACTATTTTTGAAGTGAAAAACGTTTTTCAATTTTAATTAATTAAAATAACCCTTAACAAAGAATTATTTAAATAGAATTTATATATTATATATCTATTTTTATTAAAATAAATTCATATAATTGTGATTTCTAGTCTAATATTTAATATAAGAACATAATATAGTTGAAAATTGTTATTCTTAAAAACCCATTTTCTACATGTATTAGAGGGTTATCATATATTAAATTCTCAAAAATGTAAATTAAATTTTATAAAATGGATGTCATGTTTTTAATCATATTAATTAACTTCAAATAATATGTACAACTTAATTTTCTGTTATAATTAATAGTGAAAATAGTAAATATTAATTAATATGGTTGTGATTAAAACCGGGGATGGATCATTACATGCAGTTGTGTTAAAAATAATTTTCAAAACATATTTTTGTATTATTTTGTGAATTTTATTTCATATTTAAAATTATTGGTTACAAATTATTGAAAATGATCATTTTATGTTTAGTCATAAATTATATGTTTCCTTGGTATAAAAACCAGTGACTATGGTGAAAAAATGATATATTTCAGTAACCTTATAGGTAAATGGTTAAAATATTTATTTTAAATTTGGAAGATATAGATATACAATATATTACCTAAATTCCATCATTTATTTATTTTTATGCACCTAGTTTTAGAGTGACTTCCCATTACTTAATAGTATTGTGTATTTAATATAATTCTTCACAATCTCACTTATAAAAGGGAATCTACTCTCTTATTTGATTCATGCATAAACAAAAATTTCTCTACCATTATAATACCATATACATTCATTTCTTCCCTTAACACATCTTATATTCCATGGATTGATTAAAACCCTCCTAGGAAGGTATTTTCTGAAAACATAAAATGTTGTAGGAAGATGAGGTATCACTATTTTTAAATTTTTTAATATTATTTCTTCTTACACATATTTCAAATGTCCTAAAATCAAGATGATATAAAAAATTTTGAACCACCTAATAGTATTTTATTATTTTAAATTAATAACCTACATCTATATGATCTTTTATTGTCTGTGAAACTAGACAATCGTTCGTGTGTAGAACAGAATACATTTTCGCAAATAGATGTAATTCATTATGCAACATGGCCACTCCAAAAATATTATAATGATAGGTTTAATGTATATATATTCTAATTAAATAATTTATTTATCATTCTATAAAATAAATATAACATATATTATCTCCCAATTCCATTCATTAAATAATAAAAATTTGTTCATGTGCATGTGTCAATTTCCACCTTCACGAAGTGACGTGGCTCATTTTACAATCCTGCATCACATGGATTGTATATATAAGTTAATTTATAAAGATAATATAATATTTATGATATGATGAGAAATATTTAGTGAAAAATTATCAATTACTCTCTTTACATCATGATCAAAGAAAAATGGAAATGTTACTAATACGTACATATGGAATATCATCTACAAGGTTGTAACATATTTCATTTTCCATATCCATTAATCATGGTTAGATTAAAAGGTATAATATATATAAAAAAATTTAATTATGTAATTATTGTTTTTTAAGATGTGATAAAATAATAATCTCTTCAAACAATGTCTTCTTACCATAGTGATTTGGGACAATGAACCGATTATCATCAATATATCTAACATGAAATGAAAAAATAAAGTAATTGAATATAACATGATAATAAATAAAATAATATTAATTAACATCATTAAGGTTAATAGGAATGTAAATAAATATATTCTTTTATTATCAAGGATGTTCATGGGTGTAGGTTATGAATGAAACTCTAGGTAAGGGATCTCTCTAAACTACCCATTTCAATGGGTTATGATAATTATCCTAATAAATATCATTCTATATTTTTTGTAATTTTTTTGAATTATTATAAATTTTTAATATTTGACTCTCACATATGTATAAATAATTATTTCCCTTGATTTTATTGGGTAATATAGTCCTTAAGTTCATTTCTCAAATGCCTTCATTATGAAATTTCCTTTAATTATGATATGATAATATTTAATACAACACAAATTTTTACAAGTGTAATTATTTTGTTTTTTGTATAATAATTGAGTTCCTTATTTTTTACACATAATATTGAACATGTTATTATGGATTCACTAATAAATAATATCATTCAATTGGGAAAATATTTCATATCATGATGAATTATGAAATGGAATTGGGAGTAAACCTTATCCATTATGGGATATTTTTCACTATGTGATATTCTTTAGAATGTTATCCTTATCTCGTGTTTATTTATTTTTATATATTGCTTCCATATTTACTTTTTTTCAATGATCATATAATCCCATGTCATTTTTTATTCTTCTATAATATAATTCATTAGTCATCTATTTTTCAATATCATGTTACACCATTTACTCACATGATACTTTCCATAAAAAGGGTTCCCACTTATTAGTATCCTTGTCTCACCCCTTTAATTTTATTTATTACTTAGGATATTATATTCATTTTATGAGATCAAATGGATTTAAGATTTTAGTTTAGATAATAAAATAATAATACCATGTTCTGGTTTCCTTCCATTGTATATTTAACCTAATCATTCATAGACACTTGGCCTCATGATATTTGGTTTTTACTTATTGGATATTTATATTCCAAATCATGTTATAATATACTAAAAATCTACGGTTTTTATATTACCAATTATGATCTTTTATGGGTATCTCTTATATTTACCATTACAGAGCATCTATGTTCACAATTTGTAATGTTTACCTTCCCTAGATTATTTATAATGTTATTAAGTATGTTATGTCTAATAATGGTTCTATTAAGAGGATAAGTTTTTTATATTCATAAATCTAGGGGGTGAATCAATTTTAAAAAAATAACCATTTTAAAAAAATTATCCCACTTCCAATTTGACCTGTTAGGATCTAGATTCTCTTATTCTAGTTTCTTTATCACATAAAACTATATAAATGAAAATAAATAAGGAGCATGAAAATTTTATAAGGTCCACTACTCAAAAAAAATTGTTAGTCATATAAATATATATATTATCAAACAATACAAATATTCTCCCACATAATAATATTCCATGTATAGTAGATTATAATGAAAAAAATCATTATCCCATTGTGATTCCTTACACTTTTGATGGGGAATGGAAACAATCTTATTCTCTTGCCAAATGAAAAAGTTATATAACATTGTATAACATAACTAGATATTTATACATCTTCTGAAGACATATTATACTTCTTCACTAATCTTGTTACACCATGAAAATTATTCACATGTTGAGAATTCTGATAGATTTCTGAGTGAAACTTCATTTTTATTATGAAATTATCTTATCTAAAGAGCATCCTCTTCACTATAATACACAGTTTGAGGTAAAAAATGTTTACTTTTTCCCCAGTCTATACATTTCTCTCCTTTTTTTTCTTTTGATCTTGTCTATATAATGTATTTTTTCATGTGAGGTTTGGTATAATATTCTTCTTTATTCTATATATTAAACTAAAATAAAATCTTATTTTCTTCCTCCTTCATAATATATCATATAGTGTTTTCAATCAATTTATGTACATATGATAAAAATTTATTTAGCCACACATTTCAACTCCCTTTTAATATTGATTTTCACATGATAAGTAAACATTGTCTGATATTTGGTTGATCATTATTCTACCATTCCAATCAACAATGTTTATCCTTAATGGTCTATATAATTAATTTTCATTCAATCCGAGGTCGTTTGATCAATTATTTTCATAATATAGTGCTTTAGTTATTTTTTCTTCATTTTTATCCATTATATCCCTCTACTCGTTTTGGTTCTACCTCTAACAAAAACTTTTCCTAGAAAAAAAATTTCATTAAATATTTTTTTTTGGAATTTTTAATCATGAAACTTTTCTATGGTTTTATCTCCTCCCTTCATATATATCATATAAAACATAATTCTTAAGAGTCTCCTCTATATAATTGTATATTTTATTGAACTAAAATTTACATTCCCTGTATAATAAAAACCTTCTACTCCTTTAAATTTAACAGAAATTATTATCAAACATTCTGTAAAATATTAGTGTAAAACAAAATTCCTTGATTTTCCTTAACTAATATTTTGAGTAACCCCTGAAACCTTCTTTAACATAGATATAATATCAAAATTCCACAAAGATTATAGAAATGTTTGAAAAATACTCATAAAATCACTAAATTTAATATCTCTAAAAATAATAAAATTAATTTTGAACCAACAAATGATTATATCACTATCTAATGTTTTTTTGATGTGAAACTTCATTCAATGTGAATCTCTATCTAAAGAAAAAATCCATCAGATGAGACTATTTTTTGACAATTCCTTTATAAATAATGTATGATCATATTAGATACCTGGTCCATATAATGTATTGCATCAGAATCCTCTGATTGATGTATGCATAAAATAAAATAATTTTTTGAGAAACATTACCGGTTGAAATTTTTTTCTAATTATGAATCATATAAAATGTTTTTTGATAGAACATTTTTATATCTATTTCCACTAAATCCAACATCAATGATTAAAACTACATCAAAAAATTATATATATATGTTTGAAATAATTTTTTAAAAACGGATTGACAACTATACATAACCCGAATATATCAACTGATTCAATTCTCCATCATTATCATATCTATTTATAAAACATTCCTCAGTTCTCCAAACCTCAAAAATATCCATCACAGTCTTCATACTACCACCAATTCTATTCATCATATAGAAAATTCATAAATAACCAAAACTATGTCTTGTAGATTTTTTCTAGAATACTACCTCAAAACCTTATATTGTATATTTTTTTCATTCAAATGAATCATTAAAAAAATTTAAAATTTGATTGCTGAAGAAAATATCACATTGAAAAACATAATATTTTTTTTGTCTAAAAAACCCCAAAAATGAAATATGTAAAACTATTTTTTTCAACCAATTATACTAAATCAATTATTTATATTATTAACTCTATTTAATTTATCATTTTTCACTACCTTATTAATAAAAAATCCTTCTTTTATGAATCCAATTAAGAAAAAATGTTTCCCCACCATGTTCGATTATAACATTCTACATCGAATATAGTTTACAAAAAATTATTTTATCAGTCTTTAAAAATGTCACAAAAAAATATTATCCCTTTTGTTTCACAAATTTTTAATTAAACATCATTTGATGACCTTTTCTTAAAGAAACATTTTCTATTCATCATTATTAACATATTTTGTAAAACACTTGAAGAAACCTCACCATATTTTTAATATTGATATTAAATATTCTTCTCTAAATCATAAAATTTGTGGATACATTAACAACATCTCACTAATCATTATATTTAAAACCTCAAAGTATTCAAATGGAATTCCATAAACAATAGTACTTGAGAAAATTCTTTACATCAACATCAATGTTATTTAAACATTTTTTGTCATTCTTGAGAACATTAACTGAATCTAAATAATCCAAAATATTGATATTATGATGTATTTTTATGTTATTTATATACATCTACTATCAACAATAAGAAATTATAAAAAACACAGCTCAAACATTGATTGGTCTTAATGATATCCCTCTTTTAATTTATTGGCAATACCTTCTATGATCTATTCAAATGAATTCTCTAATATGTGGTCCTATTTATAAAAGTTATTTTCTTAAAAAATTCTCTAACCCGATATTCCTCTAAACATTCATCATAAAAAGATATTATGTATTTTTTAATTAGTGTTTCATTCATCATTTCAATCTATTATTATGTGAGCCATACTCAGTGTAAAAGAGAATGGGATTTCATTTAGACAAATAATATTTCCTTAACCAACTAATCATGATACCTCAAGAAATGAGAACTCGTAAACATTTCTTCTTGGGTAATCCACTTTTATTATATGCTCAATATACTTTTGAGTTATAATTTTTCAATAATGTTCATCTAGAGACTCACGCAGTCACTTTAAAAAACATGATTAACAAAATTAATCTACAATATATATGATAAGTGACCAAGGGAATCATTCCATACATCAAAATTTAATATTCCAATTCCTAATTCAATTTTAATACTATTATGTTATGTTTGTTTTTTTACAATGTATGGGTGATTAAGAAAATTAATAACATTTCCAATTTCATGATCTTCATGCACATTCATAAACATTTAGATGTTATACCAATTCATGTAGTGATTCTGGTGGTATATTTAACATTCATCAAATGTCTTCCCCTGAATTAGACATTCATTAAGAATTTCATAATGATTAATCTATGAAAACAATTTCCATGTAATACTTATATTGAAAAAATAATAATTTTTGTTCATTATGAGTGGTTATCTAAGAATTATAACATATACATCTTCAGCATGGATGATCCTTTCCTTAAATCTTCGTTGAACCATTCTTATGAAAAATACCATGATGAAAAATTTATGATGAAATTTGTTAAAAATAATAATATAAAATTTTCATTTTTACGGTTCTCCCCCAGATATTATCCATCACCTTCTGATGTAATTTTTTAATACTTCTATTATGGAATGATTATTGTTTCTATATGAATAGTTGGACAACAGTTTACACAATTTCTTTCTTCATTAGGTCTCTCCCATATAAAATATTCAACACAATAGTTTTATTCTGTTAAAGGATTCTCATTTATTTTTCCATCATCAAGTGGAATTTTTTCCTTTCATTTTTCACTATCCATTATTTTTGCATCATCCACATATCTCAATATTCACAAATCATTTGTAATAATTACTAACATGTCATAGGGAATATTGGAATAATGTTTTTAGTATATACTTGATTTTTTCATATTATCCTTCATTCATTATTTTTATACATAGCAATTTTCATCAACATCTTGAATTTAGAATCCAAGTACTTCTCATATTGATTACTTATATGCTACATGGGATAATTTTTCATTATAAAATTCTTATACATTATTCATAAGGATAAGTTTTTTTTTCTTTGTAGATTATATGGTATTTTTAATAGAATATTTGGAAATAATTTTAGATGATCATGTTCTGATATTATGACCACAAACCATTCTAACATCATAGGTGTACCACCTCGAGATTTTTAGAAATACTTATTTCTAAATGAATTTAATATTTTAGATATATTTAATTTTCTATGACACTGATTTTATATTGAGTAACATGAAACACAATGTTTGTATATTGTTACAACGAATATCATGTTTATGTTATGCTATACACAACCCTATATTTAAAAGAAACAAAGTATACTATTAAATTATTATTATTTATTATGATATTTA
This sequence comes from Viscum album, assembly GCA_963277665.1. Taxonomy (NCBI): domain Eukaryota; kingdom Viridiplantae; phylum Streptophyta; class Magnoliopsida; order Santalales; family Viscaceae; genus Viscum; species Viscum album. The sequence goes on from OY728147.1 coordinate 1,095,189,307, forward strand.
TCACTAATGTATTAAAATGATGGGTATAAGTATGAATAAATAAATTATAAAATTATATAGTTAATATAGTATTTATAATGATCTTTTAGTTACCAATTAATTATAAATAAAAAAGAACCTTTAGATAATATAGAAAATCATTTATTTTAAAACTATTTATATAAATATAAATGTGATTTTCCTTAATAAATTAAAAGAAACACATCTAGTGAAATACATTAATTAAATTTATATATTAAATATTCAATAAACTATTTAATATTCATATTTTTAGTTATCTATATAATATACAAGAGAAGATCCAATTTTATGTTTAAAAAATATATTTTTCTAAAAGTCATTTTTTCAACTTTTACGAACATATTTTATAACTAATTTTTTAAACTTTTAGAAACATCATTTAAAAAAATTATTTTAATTTTGAAAATAAGAAAATAAAAAATATGTTACGTTGATATTTTATAAATTTTTCTCAAATGTTTATCTTTTTGATAAATAGTGGAAATTATAGAATTTTAATTGAAATTTACATTTTCAAATAAATAATTTATAAATATAAATTATATATTAAATTGGTTTTACTGAAAAATTACTTCAATTATATATCTATTAGTCCAATTTATGTTACTCGAAGCAAACTCATATTGAATTTTAATAAAAAAATCTATATAGAAATTTGAATTTTTTGTTATTTTCATAAACTCACTCTACCATTGTGTCAACATAATTAATATTAAATTTATATTTTTCAATTTTATGATTTATTTTTAATAAAAATGAAATAAAACGTCTATTTATTACCTAAAATGTGACATTATCATTATATTGTTCAAAAATTGTAATAAAAGGACATATGTATATAATACGTGTTATGATATATATTTATATATGTAGTCATTTAATATATTTATAATAAAACATATATTTATTAAAAAAGTTGTTTGAATGTATATAGAAGGATGTCGAGGCATAATGAATGGGATTTCTACTCTCTCATTCATTTCGTGAATATTTATGCAAATTCACCACTCATTTATTTTATAAAGAGTATATAATAATCCTTTGTTATTTTATATATTTAAAAATATTACTTTCATAATATTTAAAGTTAAATTTTTGTTTTTATTTATTTGGGATTAATATTTAAAACAATACCAAAGAAATAACGTATTTTAATCTTTATTTTTATTTACTGAGACATATATTTTGTTATGCACCTATATTCAATTATGAGGTGTATATGAATATATTTTGGCATGTAATTCCATGAATATATTTATATTAAATATATTTTATGTGTCATTAAATTATATTCATTCATGGTTCCTACAATTTAATGTTATCAACGTGGTAAATAATTCATTTTATAATATCATGTTTTATTGGGATTAATTATGGTTCTTTGTTTGATGATAAAATGTTATGATCCTTATGTTAAGAAACACTTTACTTCTTATCTCTTATGTTTATTCATGATAATCTGAATTAATATTTCCACCCCTTCTATTTGTAGTTAAAATTATTATGATAATAATTTTTTTATTTTTTTAATTTTTTTCTCTCTTCAGTAAAAAATATTTTTTATTCAAAAAAAATGTCTTCTAAAACAGTTTAATTAATTTTGAAACATTACAAAAATGATTTTTTAATGAAAATATTACCCATTTTACATTATTTATAAAATATTCTGAACGTAATGTTCGATTCATCTTCCAAAAAATTCTCATTTGGATTTTACCAAAATGTTAAATGAATTTTTATTTTAACATGTATGGCATGATTGAAAAATATCATTATCCAAAACATTATTTTCATTGAATATTAATTTATAAATATTCAATTTTATTTAAAAATAAAAATAGTTAAAAATGATATATGTATTAAAATTATTATTTTAAAAATGGATTAGATATTTTCCAAAATATATATTTTAAATAGGCATTCAGAATCATTTTATATCTAATATGAAATGTTTTGATGTTACTTAGGAATTTATATGGATAATATCCAATGAAACCATCGTTATTATTTCAATAAATCATTTAAATTGATAATGGAATTATTTTTATGAATCCCATTTCTAATTGATTTGTTATACCATGGAAGAATTTTTATGAAACCTTCTTCCTTTTAATGAGTTATGCTCTGATGAAATGTTGAATTGATTAGGAAATAAACATCATTTCTATAGTTTACGATGTGATGAAATTTTTAAGAAACCCATTTCATTTAATGGTTTATGATATGATAAATGTTTTATTATCTTGTGGTAAACATATGTAATATTTTAATTACATGATAAGTGGGAACTATATCTCACTCTATTTCAAGGGGAAATGATAAATGATATCTGATATTAGAGGGTACATAGGTGGTTATCCCAAACCCCAAAGGATGGTACATATGTTTTTTTTTCAAGCCTACAAAATATATTACACTATTGGTTATTCCATGTCTGAAGAATGTATATAGGTGTTTAGATCAAGCCTAACAGGTTTTGAATTTCATAGTGGGTATCCTAGACATAATATTTTATATGATTTTGTATATACCAAATAACAATGTCTTAGGCTATTTTTATATTCTCAAGGATCATCTTATTTGATTTCCTTATGATTCATGTTTTATGAAATTCCAATATTTATTATATGACTTAAGATTATGATATTTGATATATATGTTATGGTTTTAAAATTTAATTCTCTTTTTCCTATACACTTATGTTCGTGTTATACATAAAAATATAGCTTTACTACCCTTAGTGGGAATCTAAGATCACCCTTTATTATATTTAGTTTCCCATTGTTAGATATAATTGTTTTTAATTTGGTGTTCTAATGTTGAATATAATTATGGGAAACATTGATACTATTTCATGAATTAATAATATTTTATTCCTAATTTCTAAAGGTAAAAACTATTTATTCCTCAGGAATTTATTTCTCTAATATATTGAATAATCATATAAAAATATTTAATACACATTCATTATAATTCTAGGATACAATAGATGGTATTAGAGGAAAAGTGTAGTAATAATTTTTAAAATAGGATTTCAAAACATTGTCAAGTACCTAGGGATATCTCTATTGATATGTCAATTTATTTCTCTAAGAATAATTCTATGGATGATAACAATATATGAAAATGTTATGTAATTTTGTTAATGGATATAGCTATTTGTTTATAAGAAATTATATCCCTATTGGGATAATAGAAGTTGATGTGGCTCTAGAACAGAGGTACATAGGGGTAATAACTAAAAAATGATAACAATTAGGAGGAATCTATATTCAGATGGTGCAGAACAATGGGACTTACCACACACCTGGTTTTAAACTCTTATGAGATATGCATTGGAAGTTCACCAACACTTTTCAAACCGTTAAGAATGATTTAAATAGATGGATAATATGAATAGAATATGATAAACCTAGGGTATCATAGATTAAAAACAAGGATACATGATTTGTAAATATTATATTCAATTTTCATGATTATTTGGTTTCCCATAATGATTATTCTTTCTCACAATATGTTCATTTGGTTTTATTCAAGGAAAAGAGCCCAAATTAACTGGGTAAATTTTTATGTAATGGATAATTTTTTTATGATCAGATAAAATGGATGATAACTAGTATAAAAGATATTGTTATTATTCCTAATTAGTTATCATGATATAAGATTAACAACGTTCACGTTATCCAACTCTCAGACTATATAATGAATAGAAGGAAAGATTCTTTTGAGAGTTTGGGTTAAATATACCATAGTGTAAGAAAATTAGGATTTCTATATATTAAGAATATGGGAATAAGAACTATAGGGAATACATCATTGTTGCCGGATGATGTTCTTATTATGGAAAATAAGTACACAAAAAAAGTTATTCCAAAGGAAAAATGAGAATTTCGTTTAATATAATTTGTTGGAATAATGGTCACCCAATGATAACATCAATGGATGAATGTTTTGAATATAAAAGGGATATGAATTTTTTAAAATTATGTCCTAAAGGTTATTCTCATGAAAAAATAATAAAGGAACTAAAAGTAATGGTTATATTCATATTAATAGAGAGACAAAAAATGAAATTATAATGGAAAATAATGTTAAGTAATTAGACGGTGAACCCTAATTAGTGGTTAGATAATGAAGTTAGATGATTTATTTAAATTTGTATTTTAATTATATAACTATTTTATATTAATAATGAAATATATAATGATTTTTCTATAATTGCTTTATGTTATGAATTAAAAAAATGATATATGTTATTCATGACGTAGAACTGTAATTTAATTGCAAGGTGATGTTTTAAAAATGGGAAGATAACTCTTAATATTCTACTGATGTTTAAAAAATTATTGTTTATTTTTTCAACTAAGATAATTGAAATGGATAATGTAAATTGTATAGTATTTATGACCACATAAATGATAATGGATTTATTGAAAAAATTGATTTATGTTACCATTTATGGGGTTTAGAACTTTGTTGGATCTATGGAATATGATAAATAATACATGTTCTTATTGGAGTAATGAGGAATAATTCATGTTTTAATTGATTTTTTTGGTAATTCTAGTTATTAAAACGATTCAATGGAATATAAGACCAACTTATTCACATATTTAGCATGTGACTATTAAGAGTTGTTGAATGATATTCTAAGGATTAATGTTGTGTTAGTGATGAAAATGTTAGTAACATTATTTCTATGTTTTTAATTTTGGACGGTTCATAATGTTAATAATCTATGGAATGGTTTAGGTTGAACTCTATATGAGGTTATACAAATTAACATAATAATTCACAATTTCAATATTTATCCATATTTTATACTCAATTATATTTTTTATTAACAACATATATAATGAATGACTTATTATTATTTGATGAATTCTGTGATCTATGAGTGCTTGGGGAATCAAAAATTATGTTTTATTTCATAGAGTATGATATTAAGTGTATACTAATCAAGTAATAACAAAAGGGATATATTTTTCTTATATAATAGGATGAAATAAACAAATTATATCTTCTCAAGAGAATTATTCAAATTTCTAGAAATGAACATGAAAAAATTAGTTTTCTTATTACCATTTTTTTATATCAATATGCTTTTTAACACATCGTTGATCTATAGTTTTTTTCAATAAAATACTCTAGATCTCTCACTTCCCTGTGATCACTAGACTTTATCACACTTTATAATTGTATAAATATTTGTTCCATGTCAAAATCATCACTACCCACTGATGTTCCTGAATATTTTAACCTAGTTTTGTGTTACCAAAGGTAATCATCCTGTTTGAAAATTTCCATTTTAAGATATATTTTATTTTATATTTTATCATGTGGGTTTTTATAAAGTAATTTTCAAATGCTAAACTATTGATGAATAAGATGAATGTGGAGTTAAAAGTCCATTTTAATGAGGTTGAATGTAACTCAAAGAGATTTTGTGAAATATTTGTTTCAAATGAATTATATCCTATAAAATTTTTAAAACATTTATAATAATGGAATTAATAATTGATTACTTGAATCAATAAGTTTTGAATGTGTTACGCACAATACCGAGTATATTATACATCAACAGAACACCATGTATAAATTAAATGACTCATATTAACAATATATTATTATTTAACATGATAGTTATCACCAAACTGATAGAATGGTGAGGAAAAAAAGAATTAACAAGCTTACAAAGATATATAGTTTAATAATGTATATATATACTTAATTATATGATGAATAATTAATTAAAAATTAAAATACAAACCATTGAAAAATAGAGTTAATAATTTTATGAAAAATAATTATTATGATAATAAATGTTTTTGAACCTCAATAAATTAAATTAATCACTTTTAGAAAATTATTTTATTGATATTTATATATTACATATTCAATAACCTATTTAAAAATAATCTTATTTTTTTTCTTGGAAATAGATGACCAATATTAAAAGTTTGTGCTTAGAAATGAATTCTTATAAAAAACTGCATTATCGCATTTTCTCAAATATATTATATGAAATTTATGAAATAATTAAAAACTAAAATTGAAAAAAAGGATTTCTTGAAATCATAATATAAATATTATCCTAGATTGAATTTTTTATTTCTCATAAAAGATTCATTTTTTATGTATAGTAAAAAATACGGAATTTTACATAAATACATACTTTTTGTTCAAATTATTTATAAATTTAAATTATATTTGAAAATTTTCATAGAGTAAAATTAGTTCAATTATAAATCTAATAGTCCACATTGATTATTTTTAAATAATTTCATATTGAACATTTATAAAATATCACTCTTTTATACATTTTAACATTTTATATATAAAAATATGCTCTCTCATTGCATCTATGAGACTAGTTTTTAATTAAATATTTTCCATCGTGTTTATTTAATATGATAAAATAGTCTAAATATTTGGAATCATCATAATTTATATTTACTAATATGTTCATATTAATTTTTGAACGAAATGAATTTTGAAAACAGAAAAAATTAATTACCATGGTTAATGTAAAAACCGATTTATTAGGGATTAAACTATAAAAATTATGGTAAAATTACATAAAAACATATATAAAATACCCATTTAATGGTTATATTTCTTAAAAAAATTATTTATGTTCATGAATGGACAATTTTTTATCCTTTGGGAATGTGAATAACATGATTACACCATTTTCATTTAAAAAAATCATGTGTGATGCTCACCTCAATAATAAAAGGTCACCCAATATCCTCAATTATACTCACCATAATTCCTTTTTAGCACATACCATACCATATAACTTCCCAATATACCATATATATTTTTATAATCATTATTTTGGTAATAAATTCAACATAGAGAGGCTTTTGGCGTAAGCCTAAGAAGGATATCTGAAGAATAGGTAACATTCATAAAAGTGATTTTTTGATTTATATATTCATCCATCTACATAAATTATTATTATAAAATTACTAATATAATACTCTTATTATGTTTTATATACTTATATTTTTTTAATGTTAGTGGACATCTAGAACCATTTCCACTTCCACTAAATTGGTTATGAAATCGTCGTTCATGTGTATGGTAGACTATAGGATCGTGAACAGATTTCATACATTATTCAATTAAAACCACTCACAGTTCTGTATAATGATGGATAAATATATATATATGATATTTAAAACCTAATTTCCCTAAGGATTCACTATATTATGTATATATTTTTTACTTTCTATTTCATAGGGTATACGATAGCGTTGTTCTTGGGTACAGTGGACTACCGTCTGGTTATGGGATGTGATTCATTTTTTATTAATTCTATACATGGAATATAAGAAGGATATATATATGTCACATATAGGACATATTGATGATATAAACAAAATATTAATCAATATTAAAAGATAATATATTGTATTATTTATTACCCTTTGACTCACTCAAAGATGATAATGTCGTTCGTCTACATTTGGACTACCACCTTGACAAAGCGTTGGGACCCACTTTTCATAATCACCTTAAATTGATGATATGTAAAAGTATTATAAAGACCTCATCCCTAGTAATATTGACATGGAGTCTTACTTTATCACACTATAATATATATAAGGAATCTCTTCCAGAATGAAAAAAAGGATAGTATTTTTAAAAAACTATATACATACATGAAACATATTTTACATTAGGAAAATAAAATAAATAGTATAAAATGTAAAAACACAAAATCAATGAAAATAATTCCAATAATTAACTTTCATTTCTTTGGGAAAGGAAGCAAAATAAGGATGACATAAAATTCTCAGTAATAATTATTTAAACTGGAATATATCATGAATCAATGACAATAATCGACATGGAATGGTAAATTACTAATTAAACATCCCATTTAAATAATTAGATATAAAATAACAAGCATAGAAAGATAAATAAGTTAAAACACATGTCATTATTGAATAAATCTATAACAAAATGCATCCAGAGATAACATAATAGTTAAAATATCATGGATAACAACAACTAAAATCTTAAATAATGAAATACATATATTTTTATTCCATGATCTCTAGAATCAATATACCTATCTATTCAATACATTTAACAAGATAGTTTAGACACAAAAAGTAGATACTAGTTTAATTCTACCAACATAATTACTCAAAGTATACCTTATGATGCATCAAGGGGTTATTTTATTCTAGGACCCACCAATCAAATCAAGTCCAAACAATTATACATATATATAATAGTAATTTTAATTTATGAATAAATATATTTTAACATAAAATAAACATTGTGAGTAAATGATATGGTGTACGATTCTGGATTTTCTATGAAGAACAGAATGGGTTTAGGGCGATTTTCAAAGATTGGAGCCCGAGGTTTCGAGTGGGAAGCTAAGAGAAAATATTATTTTAAATCGTGACACAAAAGTAACATCATAATGTAAACTATTTGGGGTGTTCATTGCACTGTCATGTGCCTCACAGTTTGAGGAAACTGTGAAACCATGTTTGCACAAATTTGAATATGGTATAGGTTTTGTATTAGATGTAAAATTCATGTCGGTGTGTGGATTATCTAACAATGTTACATTACCATTCTAGAAGATTTCTGGAAGAATATATGTATTCATGATTGGAACACATTTTGAACCATTGTGTGTCCATATCATGTAACCTATTATTTTGAGTGGAAATGAAATTGTTCCCTTAGTGGATTTAATTATTAAAACCCACTTCCCTTTTTATTTTCTCTAGCCTTGTCCAACCATCATTCTCCCACATGATCTCTCATCTTATCACTCCTGTGGATTAGAGTAATTCATCCATCCAACATCTGATTCATGAGACATTTTTTTAATTGGATATGTTCTGGTGAGTTATGAATTTAGATTGTACTTTTCAGTATTTTAGTTGATATTGGTGATGCTATTTTAGTGCAATCTCTATGAACTATTTTCAGGGAATTCATTCATTATTTACTTTTATTTTGATATTGTATGACATAAAGGCTAATACTAGATAATGACTCTGCTATGGGCCTATGTTTGGTGGTCTATACATTTTTCATCGATGTATTTTTATTTATATATTCATATCGTAGTTCCATTCCCCAGACTTTATGGGTGATTCTTTATAAATTAATTAAACTATGGGTTCATTGATATAAAAATATTAAAACATTCCAATGACACCTCTCTTCAATGATGAAGGTTTTCCACACCATCCTGGACCACCCATGTTGTGGGTTTGATCATTATATAGTGTGTATTCCCCCCTAAAGGGGTGATGAGATGATATTAAATAATTGGTAATTGAATGGGTTATTGAAGTGAATTTTAAAATGGTTGGAACATATTATAGAATATTTTCAATTATAACTGAACTATAAGAAATTTATAATGCATTTATTTGTACTGGATTGGGGAAGGGATTTTTGAAATAACTAAATTAATGTTTAATGTTTTGGTAAATGATTTGGTTTGGAATCCTAGGATATTACTACTCTATGGATATGATGAACATAATTGGAAACAATGGACATCTCTACTTCATGGATCCTACATACATAGATTACATGGACATTTATACTCCTTCAATCCTATTAAAGGCTTCATTTTGATTCCTTGGTGATTTATACTCCTTAGATATAATTGACATGAATTATTAGGACGCTATAGAAATTTATACTCCCATGATCTGATGACCATATTTGGATGTAATAAACATTTCTAATCTATGGATCTGATTTACATGGATAACATTTCTTACATAGATATTTATAATCCATGTATCTAGTAATAATATATTACATGATTTTCTAGGATTATTTGGATATTTATACTCCATGGATCCATTTTTCTCGACCCTTTAGGATTACTTAGACATTTCTACCTCACAGAAAATGTTTAATTATTTTACATAGTTTTTATGGTTTCCATGGACTTTAATAATCTGTGAACCCTTAACCATGCAAGTCAGATGCCTAATTATAGCTAATATGACACTTTCAATGATTGATATGATTTTAATATAAACCTTATTATTTATATTATTGATCCTAGTGAATCATGATATACTATATAGAATCACTTCTACTATTTTAATTTTCTACCTTTTATATTTGTACACATCCGTAGCATATAAGAATGAACATGAATTGTTATAGATATCATTGTTGGTGGAATAATGAGTATTATCTCACATCCTATTTTACCCTTTATTAGGTACCCTAAAAGACTTCATGGATATTTTTAGGTGTATGGACAACTGCACACTTATTAATGCTCCATTGATTATGCATAGGAGTAAGGGAGCATTGAATTAGGCTTTGTGGCCGTCGTACTAGATGGGATAATTTTTTTATCATTGATAAATTCATTTTCTTGGATTCTTATTGTCATGTGTTTACTATATTTTTTGGAACTGTAGGATCATCATTTTATATGACACTGTCAAATAATACACATTGTTATTTATATGATTGATGGTTATTATTATACTACTCCATTATTTAAATTCTTTCCCTACCTATTTATTATTATTATACGGATGTTCCAAATTATAATCATGAAGGTATTGTTTATCCACTATTACAAAATGGAACCTCACTATTAGTCAACTTCCATTGGCATGTGGGAATGTGTGATTGAGGATATGTGGAAAATTTGGTTCATTAACAATTGATTTAAATGGGCCTGGGACAACACAAAGTTGTTTTAGAGGATCATGTTTCATTAATTACTATTCTTAGATAATATATAGGATGTTTTTAATTAATTGGAACACCTCAATAATTTATTCTTGTAATTAGATAATGCACATTCCCAATAAATTCAATGTTTCCTGGAATGATGGACTTTTGTTCTTTATTATTCCAATTAATGATGATTTGATTTCACCATTGGGTGATACACTTGGTGTTTGATATTAATTATGATTACGTATTTACATTACCTTGGTATTTTATTGACCATATATATTTCATCATTCATCATTATATTCACAAAGGATTTGTTTTCAATTCAATAATCCATGTTATATTAATAATACATTATGCATGGATTGCAAGTTGTTTTGATGATTTTATATTAAATTTCAAGAAAATATTCTATCATTCTATTCAATGCCATTATAAATGACAATTTTAAATTAAATTGACGTAAAATAAAATTTATATGGTGTATGAGGTCTTATAAATAGGATTTTGTGATCTGTATGGTTAACCATTTTTTAGATAATTTATAAATAAATGGAAATGAAATTAATTGAAATGAAAACCTAAAAATAATCGTTGTTGTTAAATATGGATTCCAATTTATATTTAAAGTGTTATATATATATATATTAATATACACTATGAATATCATAACCTTTGACTTATATTATGGATCATGGCCCTGACTCATCCTTAGTAGTTTACAGAATGAAGAATCTCAATAATTCTTACGATCATTATGATTCCCAGACCAAGAATTAGGAGAAAACTGAGGGGTGAGACTCATGATTTGGTATTATTGTGCATGTCTACTCAATATAAAACTGATTATAATGTAATTAATCATGACATAGAATTTAACATATTGTTTATAGATAAATAACTCTATGATATCTTCTAGTTGTGCATAGGTGGGTCGAAATGAGCATGCTTCAATGGTGGTGACCCTTAGGACACTTTTAGAACCTCTAATAGTTCCTATTTTTGAACATCCTATTAAATCAGATATGGGTATTGATGTAAAAATTTTTAATGGATTCATGTGTTTTAGGAACACTGTTTAGGGAACATTGTGACCTTCCCCAACTACAGAACAGTTGACAAAAGAGTTGTAGAAGTAGAATCTACTAATGTTTTCATAGGATGGTGTACCAAAGGAAGTAGATTCATTACTATAGTCCATTTTAACTATTTTTTGAGCACCTCAAGACAACTCCTAAGAGGAGAGTGTAACATAATACATATTTGATTCGTGATTCCTCTAAATGATAGTGGGGCATGATTACATAGTTGGGTTATCATTAGGATGTGGATTGAAAGGATTTACATACATCCATTTATAACTATTTAAATCCAAATATGATGAGGGTAGGTAGAGAAGGAATTTTTATACATTTGGAGGATTTCACCTTTTTATTTATATAATATTCATCTTATTTTATAGGGAGCAAGAATTTCACACATTTTTTTAGGTGATGAAGTATTGAAATCTAAGTAATTTTACGCTTGTTTCAGGTATGACATATAATCATGGACGTAAATCAGTCACCATTCTACCATATCAGAAATATAAAAATTGGAACTAATTTATTAACATAACATGATAGAAGCTAAGTGTTTAGAGAATTTTAGAATCGTCTCTTGATGTTGTTGTTCTATGTTTGGTGGAATGAAGAGATCCTTTTAGGTCTCTATTGAGGGAAATTCCAACCATATCATGACTTATGGTTGTTTTATTCTCATTCATTAATGAGGGCGGTAGGGAAACATAATGTTATAGTGTGATGGGAACCAATTTTAGTGATGAGAGTGAATTAAAATAATAAGTCCATAGGGGTTTTGTGTGACTTTTCTCCAAAACACAGTGAGAGAGGGTCTCCAATGACTCTATGTATAGGAGTGGGTTAGATGCTTCTCATTATGAAGATAATTAGTGTTCAATCATTTGGTCAAGATGAGGTGGCGATCATTTATAGCAGAGGTACACACAAGATTCCTATTGAAAATAGAGAAGACTTGTATGGAGTAGTCAGACTATATCTAAGGTTTTTGGTTCTTACTAGATGAATTCAGTGCATTCAATACCGGAGGATAAAATTGAAGGGTCTTATACAGTGGGAGGTACTATTCTAGAATCTTATATGTTAGTATTTTCTATTTTTTTATACAGGTGTTTCTCACATGATTATATATGTGCCTATTATGGAGATCCTTGGCCTCGATGTTCACTTTTCCAATGGCATTATGACAATTGATACATCATTGTGAATATGATCAGTGAGTGTTTTTAGGTTGATGTAGTTCTCCCTTGAGGTATGGTGGTGTCAATTTGTATGGATCATCTTTTTCCAAAATTTAACATGGGTTGAATTAATTCTCCTAAAGAATTGGTTTGTTTTAGATCATGATTTTGTATATTTATGTCACTAACGAGTGACTTTTAAATCACTAGAGGAAGGATTTTGTTATTCAATTTGGAGAATGGGATGTATATTCTAGTTGATCTAGGACTAGGAATCATGGGCTTGATGGATGAGATCCTAGATTTATAGTTTATATATACATTATCATGGATCACATCAGATAGATTTCCATCTATTGGTGTATCACTTCTGGGACATTTTCCCAATCAAAAATTCTTCCTGACCTCCAAAGAGAAAGGAAGAGATTTACATTGAGCTAGTTCCTATAGCTACATCGATATCTATTTTTCCTTATGGATAGATACTAATTATTTGAGGGAGATCTAAAGATAGATAAATGATTAGGACAGAAATGGGTTTATATGAATAATTACATATCTTTGGGTATAACTAGTCCTTTTTTCAAAAAAAATGTAGAGGTAACCATCGGGCTATTTGTGGATTAACCAAAATTGAACCAATTTTTATTTAATAACTGGTATCATTTTCCCTAAATAAGGGATCTCTTCAACCAACATCAAGGATCTCATGTGTTCTCAATAGATTTTATATCTGGTTATCATCAAGTGTGTTATAAAACATCATAAATACCTCATATATCATTTTGTATATAGTATGGTATGTAATAGTATTTGGTTATTTTATTTGGTCTTATTAACACACCAGTAGTTTTCCTAGAACTGATGAACCAGGTTTCCAATCCATATCCTGATTATTTTCTGGTGATATTTTTGGATGATATATTGTATTATTCTCACACTATACATTAACATGACAAAAATATTGAGGTCATATTGGTTACAATTAGAGAGAATCGATAATATTATAAGATCACAATTCTAATCTTATAGATAGATAACATTCACTTACTAGATTATATAATCTATGATATAGGAGTGTCATCCAACCTATAAATGGTGAATGATTTTTTATAGGGAGAATCCCAATAATGTTTTTGATATACAATGTTTCTTGGGGTTAGCATATTATTACAATAATTTATCAAATGAATTCTCAAACATAGAAGAAACTATTATATGCATAACTAATAATGGTTTGATATTTTTATGGTTAGAAACCTATGGGACTTCATTTAAAAATATGAAACATAGACTGACATTAGAACCAGTCCTGATTTATCCAGAGTTGAGATTAATTTATACAATGTATTGTGATACATTGGGTATCGGCCTATGATATTTTCTGATGAAGGATGAGTTATTTGTGGTATAGCGGTCTCTTCAGTTGATTGAACACAAGAGGAACTACTCGGTTCTTGATCTTGAGTTCTCCATTGTTGTTCGTGTCTTGCACTGTTTGATACATTATTTATATGGAGAGTATTTTTTGTGTACATGGACTACAAAAGCCTCATGTAAATATTTACACAGTGTGACATAAATCAATGTTCATGAATGTTGGGTTAGTACTAATAGATGTTTGATATCAATCTTTCCTATATTCCTAGGAATGGAAATGTTGCCATTTATGCTCTATGCAGGAGGACTTCGGCCTGTGAGGTTTGGGATAATGTTATCTAGCTATATCTAATGAATTTATTTTCTATGATGCACTTTGAGGTGAATTATATTAATGGGTATAATATTCCCTAATCGTTGGTTGGAACATCCTCTATTTATAATAGAGTGGGGATCATACATTCATTATATTCTTAGGGATTTGTCCTATGGGATAGTGTTTCTATTGATGACCCAGCTTTTGGTTGGATTGTTGATTAAGTTGATATCTTTCAAATCCTCTATCATATATGGATTTTTACAGACATAAATGAGTAGTCAGTTCTATACTATTATACCTCTATATTGTTTGTGTATCTCATTCTTACCAAAATGTATAGTGAATTTCACTATCAATAATAATAACTAGTGGTTAAAATAAGAGTTAGATGGATTTGTTACTCGATGTTACACCTCTCAACAAGTGAAAGTTCAGAACCAAAACAAGAATGTATTTTAATAGTAGGTACCTATTCCGAATTAGAAATTGAATAATGAAAAAATGTATTTCATGAGGGTATGGTGTAGATCACCATATGGAAATAATTATGTTTGGGTGATCATAAAAAAATTAGTCAACAATTATCATCCCATTATGGAGACTCTCTCATGGGAAGTGTTTAGTATTACATTTATTCATGATATCATACCCCCCCAAGGGGTTCCACGTTCTATTAAATCTATAAGAGATGTATGTTTCACGTAATAGTTCTAGAAGGGGTTGTAATTCCCACTAGGTTAACATGTACAACTATGTAATTTCTATCACCCAATAATTGTGGTTAGTTTGAACGTATGATACATGTTTTGCTGGAAATTATATGATCATGTGACATTTATTTTAAATGATCTTGGTAGAAAAATGAACCTCTTATCGAGTGATCTTATAATAACATGTTCTAGGAAACCATAAAGTAGGATTCATATAAAAACCTATACATTTGGTCATTCTATTAACCCATTAGAATGTTAGAGGTAGGGGAGGAAAAAATATGTGGTCCTAATTAAATTATGGAGACTTTAGAGTAGGTTTATTTTATAGGGAAGCTGATGTCGACAAATCTATGTAGACAGATGTCATATTTTGATTAACACTACTGACCACTAGTGTTTTTTTGTGTGGAGATGGGTTTCTTGAATAATCACCATGACTAGGAAATAGATGGATTATAAGACAAGGGACATTTTTACCACATTATGTCCTTAACTAAATTATTCTACATTGTTTCTGGTTGGTACCCTATAAGTTGTAGTTACCTCAGAGGTATCTGGACATGCATGGCGTCTTCCAAGTATTTGCATTTCTCCGATATCATTTAGATCCATCATATGTTATCAATCCTAATTATTTCGAGTTAGTGGGTGATATGTCTTTGAAGTGATTCATATCCATATTATAGATCATGGAATAAAGGTTCTCTAAGGCTACTCAGTTCCCCTGGTATGAGTTCTATAGTAGCACGACCACACATAGGATGATACTTTGGAGTAAGAGGCTGGTGTACATGACTAGTGCCTAGAGTTATGCTCAAAAGAGGATTGATCACCCTAAGAAATTCAATTGGGGTACAAATTGCATTAAGGGGTAATGATATAAGATCCCAGAATTACAATGATGTATGAAACAAATTTATTTCTTCTTTATTTACTTGGTTTAGACATAATGTGGATTCTTCGGGTGGATACAGAAGAAATAATGGTGTGTGGGGTTTTATTGGAGCATAGAGACTATGTTATTGAAATTTTCATTGGGGACATATGGTTAGTGGAAATAATAATTCTTAGGATACGTGGTTTATGTAAACCGTTTGGGTGTTTGGAACACATTCAGATGATTCATGGTTTGGGTAAACTACGAATGTAGGATCTCATTCCCATGCAAGTGCTCTAGGTTTTGTAACAGAGATAAAAGGCCTGGTCAGTGTATGGTTTCCCAAACAATGTGTCATCGCCATGTGAGGGGGTTCATGAAGCATATAGCTTCCCATTGTTGTTGTACAGTCTATCCAACCATGCCACCAAACAACTTTACATTTTATTTTTAAGGAAATTGACACATTTTCCAGAATATAATTTAATGTTAAAGACCATTCCCATTCCTTTTTTCTCCAATAATGGTAACCCATATTTCTCCTAATTTAGATATTTTGTAGGATCATCTATGGATTGATGGAATTCCTCTATCCAATGTGTGATTTAAGATCCAGTTTTCTCATTATTTCCACACTAAATATTTCTTCATTCCTCATCCAAAATTTAATATTTACCTTAATATCGGTGGTACTTTTTTGGATGGGGTGCTTATACCCTATTTTTAGGTAGTTCTTCCATTAAGATGATTTCCTTTTACCTATAGAAAATTATATTCGGAGACTATATGATTAATTATATATATGATTAATGTATGAGAATTATACCATTTCATTCATTGTGACATTGTTTATATCTTGATGTCCATGTTCTACAAGATAAACTTTTCAGGCAATGCTTTCAAAATAAATTGAACCATGGGATTATTTATATAAACATATTTATATATTACATTGGATCCTTTAGTCATGGTAGGAGATTGTTGACCTCAACATGGACTGCTGATGGGTGGGTTCTACCCTTATATATCCTTTTTTTCAATCAAGATGTGATGGCCTACCCTTAAATAATTTAAAATTAAATGGGTTACTAATTTGAATTTAAAAAGTATGTGAATGCCTTATATCACCATTTTATTTGTAATTGAATGATATGAAATGGATAATTGCTAATTTTAACCATTTTTATAAAGGTATTGGGTGATGGATAATTTAATGATTAATGTTTGCGTAAATTATTTTGTTAGGATTCATAGTACATTACTACTCCTCAGATCCATTTTCTATTATTGGATTCCATGGAAATTTATACACTATCAATCCTAATTACATGGATTACATGGAATTTCCTACTCCCTGGATCATGTTGACGATCAAATTAGGTTTCCTTATAAATTTATACTCTTTAAATCTAATTAAATTGACTTATTATAATTCTTTAGAAATTTATACTCCTTAGATATGACGATCATATTAGGATTCCTTATCAATTTCTACTTATTCTATCTAATTTATGTGGAAAACAGGGATTCATAATTAATTAAAACTCTGATGATACATTATAAATAGATTAAATGACATACTAAAGTCTGTTAGAATTATCTACTAAATGGAACCATTTTTCAAGACACTTTATGATGCCACAATAGTTTTTTCTACTTGAATCATGTTTACTTACTCAACATACCATATTTGGGTTACTTGAAAAATATTATTCCATATACCCTGACCCATACCGGTAAGATCCAGAATTACATAAAATATGCCATTATCAATTTTTTATATTATTTAAAGATATCCATTTTGATTTTGTTTCTTTACCATATTTAGGCTTGATATACTTGATAGTATCACTTATAATGTTTTAATTTTACACTTATAATATCATGAAACGGCTTCATCTTATACACATGTAAATGACATGTTATAGAAATTATTATTGGTGTCTCACTATGTGTTATATCACAACCTATTCCATCCATGGTTGGGTACCTGGATAGAATTATCAGGTAAAGTAGAGTAGGGGAAACCACACACTTGTTGATGCTAGATTAATTATACCATTATGTCACACTCAGATCAATAGGTATAGTCTCCACACAATTCCACCATGGACTCTTGTTTCTAGCTGGTAGCCTCTAGGGTACTTGGAGATTCACTTAAGCTCATGTTGTAAAACAGATTTGGATACTTTTGAGTGAACTAGGTCTAGGACATCACATATGGATTTATCAATATTTCCCCAATTAATCAAATAACATTAAATGTCCAATCCAGATGTAAATATGTTTTATAAACTATGAAATAATAACATCAATAATTCAAGAATGTGTATATTGAATTAAAATGTAATTTTAAATGAAAAATTATTATAAGATAATAATTGTTTCAAGAGAATATTATCAATTAAAAAATAATGTAATATTGAAAATTAACATTAGCACTAGTAATTTTTCCTTTTCATTACCCATGGAATAAATAATTCAATGTGAAACATAAAAAACCCCTGATGTTTTAATGAATCATGATATTAAATTTCAAATGTGTTGAACATACATCACATAAAATTTAATTATTTTATAATAACATCAACTCTCAATGAATGTAAATTGAGGAGAAATCTATTACCTCAAATTTCTTTTTAGGTGGTTGTACATTGTTCTCATTTATAGTGGGTTTAATCATTTTATTAAAATATAATAAAAAAAATATTATTATTTATGATATCATATATGATCCTATTGTAACATCTCATCACTCGTTCGTTAATAATAACTTATAATTTTCATTGTCTTGGGTGTTAATTTCCTTGTTTTCTCATGTGAGTTTTACCCTGAATGATCATATTCATGAAAATATTTTATTATTTTAACATATATAGAATAATAATCATTAAAAATTTATTGTACTTATACACAATTATACTTTTAGGATCAATCATAAATTTGTTTTTGAAAAATGAAGTATTTTATGATCATATAGATGGTAGTTCATACATATGCTTGATTAATGTTTTCATTTTTTAATAACTATTGTGGAAAATTTTTATGTAATATTTTACCATTTTATAATTATAATAACATTATATATACCATAATATATACTTATATATATCATCAATGGGATGTGGGGATGAAAAACTGATCACATTTATTCTCGTAGTCAGTATTCTACATGTACACAAATGATCTTATCATTATTATTTTAGTTAAATGGGAATAAATAAAATTATATATATATTATATATTTAATTAATGGAAATTATGTCTTGAATATCATAATAATTTCATTTATATAACATATAATAATTAAATATGACTTTATCAACATTTATGTAATGGGTATCCCATTACACAGTTAGAAAGAGGTCATTAAATTAATTAATAAATTAGGATTTGGACCTATCCTTTAAAAATCAAATTTCATTACTTTTTGAGGTGGTACTCTTTTGTACACACAAGTGATGTTGTCCTATCTCCTAAATAATGAATGTAATATATATATATATATGAAGTACTGAATAAAATTGTATAAATATGTTATAAATATGATATATATATATATATACATTTTGTCCAACATCATTATCAACCATGAGAGGTGGAATGTAAAAGTGATTGATATCGGTTCACAAAGTGGTAGTCCATGGAACACACAAACAATGATTTCATTACCCTTTTTATAGAAGTGTAGATGGGTTTAGGTCATGGGACTATAATAAAAAATATGGTTATATATAATATATTCTATTTATTATATCGTAATGGTTAAATAAAAATTAAGTAGGTGGATAAAGAATTAAAATAATGATTCTTCTCGGAGAATATTGTCTCTTCTTCAGATATCTACCTTATGTTTTCACTAATTACTTTAAAGGATGTATTTATTTGTAAATAATGGAATTATGATTAGGGTAGGGATGTTTGGAATCTATTTTTTTTGAATTTGGGTAATTAAAATATTTTTTATGGACTAAAGAATGGGGGAGTCTTGGGTGGCGTTTTATAGTTGGGGAGTGTAATTCATGTAAATTCATAGAAGTATTCACTATTAGGTGGCCAATATTACCAAAATATTATCAAAAATTGAAAATTAATGGTGTGTAGGGATTATATGTTCTATCCTCACCACCAACACATATTCATACAAATTATTTTAAAAAATTCCATTAACATCTATATTCCATTATTTTTAACATTTTGATTTTTTTCAAGGGTAACTAGAATTTTTATTGAAGGAATTTTATTCAATAAACCAAAAATAAAATAATACTTAATATATAATTTAGACCCAATAATTATAAATAATATATCTAATTGAAAAAAATATAAATCTAATAGATTTTAGAAATTAATTTTAACACAAGAACCTTTAATGTTTAAAAACACCACATTAACCTTAACCACACTATTATAGTTTTTAATAGTTAGGTATCATCATATTCATTATAAAAGATAAATTATTACCTGGTTAGATTATAGTTATTATTTATATTCATTTAAAATAACTTGGAAGAATGTGTAATTTTTATCATATTTCAAAAATTTAAGAAAATATAATTCATCATGAAATAATGGTAATGTCAATTTTGATATTATTCATTGAAGTTAAATTTATAAACACCATGAAAACATTGGAATTCAAATAAATTATTTTAAATCTTCATTATCATGATTTATTGATAATGAAAAATAACATTATGTGATAATTTATTTAATTTAGTCAACATTTAATATTCATTCTAAAATTTATTTTATATAATTTCCGACTCAATAATTACTTTTTTGGAGTTTCATTATAATTTAATATAATTTTTCCTATTGAAGAATTAAATAGAATTATCATGACAAAAACTCATTTATATTTCAAATGGATATATATTGATGAAAATTAGTTGTTTTCCCCAATGCCTAATAATTATAGATATTAATAGAAATAAAAGTTTATTTTTAACTACTTCTTTACTTAACATATTATATTAGACACATTAAAAGGAATGTGGAAAGTAATTGACATATTTTAGATACACTTATTTTCAAGAACTATGTAAATTAATATAGTAAAATTAAGATAATATTTTTTTGTCATTTTTACTATTATCATTGTTTTTTAACCCCCAATAAGACAAGTTTTACCTTATCGATGCTAATTAATTTTTATAGCATTTAATATTCAATTGGATATAATGATTAAGTTTACCTTAATATAGATTATAAATTACTACTATTCAAAATATTGAATCAATTTTTCCAAATTCAATTCATAAAAGTAGAAAATTTTAATTTCAAATTAATCCCCTGAGCATAATGAGAAATGAGGTTTTAAAGGGAAAATGTTCAGTGGTTTACAATATTTTTATCTTTAAATTTAATATGAAAATAATTTTAATGACCTAATTTGGTTTTATTGGTATACAATTAAACTAGTTCTATTTAATACCCAATTTAAAATATAATTTAACATTACAAATTATTTATGAGAAAATTATGTTTTTAATTAAAATACATTATTTATCATTATTCATCTAAAAATAAAAATATTACATAAAATACCAAAAATTCGCACTATGATAATTTTAATATTTTTATTGAAAAAATTAATTTCAATTTTTCATGTACATTTTCTATACATGTTAATGTTTAATTTTATATTATGGGTGAAAAGTGACACTAAAAAATGTATTTTTTAAACGTAGAGTTGGTTGAATTGCTGGATTTTGGAAAAATTAAATTTACACTTTCAAAAATATATTATAAATTCATGGGGTGTTATATTCACCCGACGTTAAATTAATTTTTTCCTCACATTTTAAATGACATATCATTAATCATGTTTTTTATAATTTTAATAACCTTTATTGACATACCCACATCGTAAAAGGGTTCATAAAATATCCTCTTTATATGAGAGAAAGGGAAGTTTAATGGTCATCTGGAATGATCACATATCATGGTTTCTATATAGAAGAACAAATGTGGGAAATGAAAACATGGTCATCGAAGAGAAAACTAACACTCATACATGGATGTAATGTGATATAGAACAATGATCATAAGAAATTTTTTGATATGGAGATGGTTACGACCACAAAACAATAAAATAAGTAGGCGTGAAAAATATAATAAATATAAAAATATATATAAAAATATGATATAATTTTATATCATGATTCCTTTTTATAATGCTGGGTAATTATTTATTAGTCTAACAATTAAATTAAATATACTTACATGATATATTTCTATTTAATAAAACTAATTTCATACATTAGTTGTTTTTCAATTCATCCCTTTCTCAATTAAATGAATTTCAAAAGTTTATTTTTAAAATTTTTGTATCCCTAAAATTAATGTTTAAAAGATATTAATACATATAAAATTTGAAAATGTATTTCCATCTATAACAAACTACTTTTTGAAATTCATAATATGGTAAGAAAAATTTATCCAATATTCATAAATCTTTTTATGGTGGAAAAATGCGTTAATATCTAAATCCTTAACCAATGTTAAATATATCCCTTAAAAACGATTATGATCCATTACATTAGAAATATGGTCGATGAATTTACAAAATGAACGTATTATAATTATCCTGAAGACATGAATTATCACTTAATCAACACATAACGAATATGTGTATATCTTCATTTTATATTTTATTTGAACATTGTAATAAATAAAATAACAATAAAACCATATTGAAAATATACATTATTCCCAACCCTTTAAATAAAACAAAAATTATTGGATATATTTAGTGAATCTAAAAAGGTTGTTAACTCCGTCAATGATAGAATGAGAAACTTTTCAAACAAATTATTAATAAGTTCTATGGTTGTTAGTACTATAAAATTTACTTTATCCATATCAAACATATCATTATACCAACATCATAATATCAACATCAGTAATATATAAAGGGTACTCAATTTTTAGTTTTAAAAGAAGTTAAACTTTCTAATGAATCACTATTCATAGAACCACTCAATACATGTGTTCAATTACTTTATGAAATAGTACAACATCACAATCCTTATACATATCATATATATTATAACCAGAATATCATCATGAAAATAATTTTAAAAATTAATTCTTGGATCTAAATACACAATCACATTAATCATTCCACTTTGGTTGTATCAATATCATAAACTTGACCGTAATCCCATCGCTTCTTCTTAGGTATACTCATTGGATGAATGCGTTATTCAATTGTGTAGTTCCCCTTCTCATTATAGTTACTGCACTAAATATAAGTGTTTTATATATATTCTATGCATTATTTTTCATATTGACCATTTTTCCCACACATATAACAATCTCCCAATCAAAAAATGTATTTCTGAGGGTGATTTTTTCAATAATTATCACATTTGGGAAAATCCTCATTTTCATTAGTTACTTTGTCTTTTTTTCTGTCTCTCATATTCTTCATAATATTCTTCATTTTGAATCCATATGATTTGTAGAATTATTTCTCTTTTTTGGGAGTAAATATAATATTTCTTTTGTTTAAAACATTTTAGATACCCACACCCTTTAGAGAAATAGATAAATCATTTAATGGAAAAGGATTATCATGAAGTCTATGTTTAATATCCATTCAATATAATACCTAGATATCCTATTAAATGGATATTAATTATTCTAGGCCCTTTATTCATCATTTTGAATTTTGATAAAGAATATCATATTCATCTCATTTTGTTGTTCATAGGGGAAAAATTTTATAAAAATGACTCCTTAAAATTAATCCATTACATGAGTTTTTTTCCAATTCCTCCCTTGTATTTTGGAAAAACAACGACCATTGATCAGCATTCCCTTTATGAAAATAAATTTTAAGTGGAACTTTTTTCTTTTCACCATATCCCATGGACATAAATAACATCTCCACATAGGTATTCCATTTCTAAAATACCATAGGATCAATAGTACGATTGAATTATGTCGGGGTCTATATTTCATAATGTAATCCAACATAGGATAATCTCATCTTGGAATAGGTTCCTCCATCTAAGAATGGTTATTTTTCATAACCTTGATTTTCTGCGCTAAAATAACCATTATTTTTTTTTGTTCCAATTCAAACTATATTGGTTTCCATTGTAGGGAAATATCTACATTTTCCTCGTGAATTAATTCCATTCTTCATTGTAAGATCATTTTTAAAATAATTCCATATACATGATTATATCATTAAATTATGAATTTAAAATCATAATTTATAACACCAAATATGGTGCAAACCTATTCATAAATTAACACTTATGTATTATCAATTCTGAATCATAACCTCTTATCTTTTTGGGGATGTATTTACTTTCAAATATTATAGAATGTTTTGTAAAAAAATATAAATTGTCCATGTCATATCATGTGAGAGTGTAATCCCTAATGTGTAGAAATTCCCATTATCATGTACCAATTAATTCCTTATTCAACACCAGCACACCTTGTTAAATTTTATTACCCTTAGGTACATCTATACCAGAACCACATCTAATTATAGTATCCAAACATGTATCTGTTACCTGGATCGTCTGGATCATATATTCATTACTAATACTTTATCATATTATAATAAACTTATCCTCAAATTATATCATAGGTTTATGATATCTTATCTATGATTTCATAAAAATAGTTCTCGTGGAATATAATAATCTTTTTCTACTACAAATTTTAAGGACCCCAGACCAAGTAGCCTACTGTTGGTTTTTCACCTTAATATATTGGCGTACATACAAGGAATATTATCTAGGATGACTGAAAAGTCTACCCGTTTAATAAAAATTGATTAAAACATAATATTGATTTTATATTGTGAAATGAAAATAAATCCATAGAAAAGTATAAACTCTAAATCCTTGAAAAATATAACAATATTTTATCTTCATATCCTGAGAAAGGTATAGAAAATAAGGGTCAGCTCAAATTACCCATATAGGTTATATACAATGGGTGATATCATGAATCCATAATAATAATCAACATGGAATTGAAGTTAAATTAGAAAACATGAAAATTAAACAAATGGATAATGGATAATCATTATAAAAAGCTAAATTACTAAAAAACATAAGTCATATAATAATTATACTAATACTGAAATGCATTCAAAGAGAACAGCATAATGAAAATATCTTTGATAATAATAATTGATCTCATAATGAATGAAATTTTTAATTATTAGATACCATGATCTCAAGAATCATGACACCTATAATATCAATAACTTTCAAATGAATATTTAAATACAACAGGTAGAACCCCATTTGATTTGGGCAATTTATTTTTGATCATTTGGCCAACCGATGCATCGAGGGGATATATTATACTGAGTCCCATCCATAAATACTGGTCCAAATAATTCCTCAAATAAATAATTACTGATTAAATTCATGAATCAATATTCCATAACATCAAAATGTCTATATTAATTAAAAGATAATGATTTATCAGTATTTCCCCAGTTAATCAAATAACATTTAGAGTGAACACCACATTTTCAAATGGTATATTGTTTAGGAAAAAATCATATTCATAGTTAAATTATATTTTAATTTAGGATAAATGTAGTTTCAAAGGAAAAATAATTACAAGGAAGTGATTGTTTTATAAAAAATATTTTAATCACAAAAGAATGTGGTATTAGGCAGTATCATTACCACTTAATAATTTTCAATCAAAATCATGTTGGATGGAATGATTCAATGTGAAACAGAAAATAAAATGAAGTGTAAATGATTCATGATATTAGATTTAAATGGAATATTAAATACACTTTTTAAATTTAAATTTTTCCATAACAATGATTAAGTCCCAATGGAATATAAACTGAGATGATATCAACTGTAGATCATTTCTTTTAGGATGAACATGCTTTATACTTTTTTATAATGGTATAAAACATTTCATTATCATATATATGAACCATATTATTATATATTATATTATTTATTATATCATTTATAGTCCTTTTATAGAATCTCATCAACCATTATTTGATATTATTTCAGTATTTTCATTGTTTCTGGTGTTATTTGTCTGGTTTTCTCATTCATACATTATTATGATTGTTTCGGTTCTTGTGAATATTATATATAATTATAAAAAAAATTATCATGAAAAAACTATTACATTTATATATCAATTATACTTTTAATATCTAACATTAATTAGGTTATTGAAAAATGAAATATATGACGATCGTGGAGATGGTAGGTTGTACGCGGGCATGATCAACATTATCATTTTTAATGATCATTATGAAAAATAGGTACATAATATTTTGAAGTTAATTTTTTTAAAACTATAATATATAAATATATATATATATTATACTTATATATATCATCTATGTTTTGTGGTGATAAAAATAGAGCCCCATTGCATCGACATGCAGTACTCAACTGTACACGCAAAATATCTTATTGTCTCTATTGATATGTAATGTAAAAAGATATATATGACATAGAGACTAAAATTTTATAAATATGTTACAAATAATATATATATATCTCTGTGTGTGTGTGTGTTATATCATCATACACTACCTTGAGGGATGCAAATTGAAAAAAAAGGATATCAGTTCACAATGTTGTAGTCCTTCATACACATGAACGATGATTTCACAACCCATTTGACATAAGTGGATATGGTTTTAGATAAAAAAAATTTAAAAAACCAAATATATATAATATACTATTTTAATTATATCATAACTTTTTAATAAAATTTGAATAATGTGGTGATAGAGGTAAAATAAAGAATCATGTTGAAGAACATTACTTATTCTTCAGGTATCCTCATTAGGTTTTCACTAAAGCTTTCAATGATTGGATTTATACCCAAAATAAGGATTATAAGATGATATTAATGATGTTTTTAATTCATTTTTGTATTTATTTTGTGAACCAAATTCGTTTGATGGTGTGTATTAGGGGGTCAATTGTGTCCTTTAATCGTAGAGTAGGAGTGGCATTATTATAAATTGTTAATTATGTTCACTATTGGGAGGTCAATATTCCCAATAGGGGCTCTAAAATAGATGAAAAATGTTTCTAGGGATGATATGGTCGATAAAAAGGTACACCACACAATGAAACACTTATTTAAACATGTTATTCTAAACATCTGGGTTTCCATATTTTTAACATTTTGGTTCTCACTATGCTAAATATTTTTATTATCCTACATAATTTATACATTAAACCTAAAAAATTTACATAATAGATAATTTATACCCAATGAGTATAAATATAATATTAAATTTAAAAAATAATAAAACAATTTTTCACGGAGATTAATTTTAATGAATGCACATGTAATGTTCCAAAACGCTATTTTAACATTAATCATGATATCAATATCTTTATTATTTAGGGGTCAATACATTAATTATAAAAGAAATAATTTTCCAATAATGTAAAGTATTATATATTTATATTCATTTAAAAATAAAATTTCAAAATATTTTATTCTTTTTAAATTTAAATAATTTAATAAAATAAAATTTATCATAAAATAACATTATCGCCAATTTTGACATTATTTATATAAATTGAATATAAATATATTAAGAAAATATTGGGATTAAAATTAATTATATTAACACATTTTTATCATGATATATTAATCTCAAAAAATAAGGTATTTTAATAATACATTCAATTTACTTTACATTAGTATTATTTATTTTACGTAATTGATAACTAAATAATTAATGTGTTGGCATTTCATAATAATATAAAGTAATTATTTATTATAAAAAAATTATAATTAATTATCATGATAAAAAACTCATTTATATTTAAAATGTATATATATGACTGAACTTGTTTTTTATCTCAATCCAATGGCCTTATAGATATCGAAATTATGAAATGTATCTTTTTTTTCGTTTTCATTACTTAACATATCATATAGGTCATATTTAATAGATAGTGGAAAGTAATTTCCAAATTTTATAGAATTTGATAGATGATATGTATTTTAGTTAATTAAATGAAATTAACATTTTATTTTGGGCCATTTTTACTCTTATTAATCTAGTTTTCCCCCTGGAAATACATTTTTACCTTAACTACAGAAATTACTTTTTTTTTGTATTCACTATTAATTTTTGTAAAAACATTATGTTTACATTCTTATAAATTTTAAACTTATTATTATTTAAAATATGAAATGTTTATTTCCAAATTCAATACAAAAAATATGTATATTTTAATTTAAAATTAATCTCACATGTGTGATGGGACTGTGAGTTTTTAATGTGAAAATGATCAATAGGTTTAAAATGTTTGTTAATCTATATTGAATATTAAAATGATTAAAATGATTTAAATTAGATTAAATGTTATAAAATTTAAATAATATTACATTCAAAAGTATAAAAAATATAAGTCAACGTAAAAAATTATTTATACAAAAAATGATGTTTTCAATTAAAATTTATTCTTTTAACAATTTATTAAAAAATGATATATTTTAGAAAAATCCCAAAAATTCACCATAATATAATTTTTATATTATTATTTAAAATAATTATATATTTTTTAAAATAAATTTTATTAAAAATAAAAAAATTTGTTTTTACATTTTGATTTCAAATCATTACTAAACTATTTTTGGTTTAAACGCAGGGTTTCATGCTTCCTAAGCTATTGATAAAATTAGATTTACTAATATATACATATTGTAATGTCCTGGGGTGTTAAAATTATATTGAAATAAATAATATGGTATTTATTATATTATAAAAATTATTTAATGATAATATAAAACTTTACTATTTTCCATGATGATCATTGAAAAATGGAAATTTTACTCATGCATACGTACAACCAACCATTTGTATGATCGTAACATACATCATGTCTAAAAACCATATTTAATATTCAGAATTAAAATTATAATTTATGTTTTAATGTAATAATTATTTAATAATATTTATTCCATAGTGTAAGAAACAATTATTAATGTTTTTTTACCAAATTTAACAAATAAAGTCATATACGAAAAACATAGAGGTTATTAACCTGAACGTGAGTTTAACATTGAATTGTTAATGAAAGGTCATAAAATGATATATGTAAATCAAATATGTTATGAGATATATATTCATGGTTCTGTAATAGATCTATTATAGAATAAAAGTTATTATATATTATATAACAGCATGTAAAAAACAATTCAAGGCTTGCGAAAAAGGATTTCTAGGTTCTCTTTTATTTCTGAAAGACATATGCAAATTCACCAATCACTTAGATTTTGTGGTGTATATAATTCCAAAATTACATTTTATATCAATAATAATAATTTTTTAATTGTATTTAATGTTTTATTTGATGTTATGCAATATTTAAGTTTATTATTCAAAATATTAACAATGCTCTCATGGATTTTTGTTTCAATCTTCCTTTTTTGAGACCTATTTTATGTTAGGAAGCTATATTCCTTTTCAAGATTTATATACATACCTATTAAAATTTAAAATAATGAATTTATTAATACTCATGTTATTTTAGGATTCATTTTATGATATTCCTTAATTGGCATTGCAATTAAATGTTTCCAATGTGGTAAAGATTTCATGTTACAATCTCAAGATTTATCGAGATTACTTATGATTATGTGTCTATGGATAAAATATTATGATCCATATCTCAAGACACTTATAACATTTATTATCCTAAAAATATTCATGAAATTTTTGAGTAATTTTACAATTGTTTGATGTCTTAAAATAAAATAATTTAGAAAATATTGTTGTCCTAGATGATGATTAGATGAATAAATCAAGAGGGGGTAAATTGAGTTCTATAAATTTATTTAAAAAAAACTCAAAGTTATTATCATTGAAAAACTGTTACATAATATAGTAAGTTGTAAAAAATAAAAAATTTAATGAAATATTTTTTTACACATGATATTTATTGTTGTATGATAATTAAATAATCCGTAGTCAACTCCACCAACTCTCTACTCACAGAGTTTTGTGACGTTCAATATAACAACACATTTACTAGGGGATCCCAACTAGAAAAAACTATCTATCACTTAATAAAAATTAAAAGATATTTTATCCATGATATCATGTTATAAGACCTATTTGAGGTCTTAAACACATAGTTACACTGAGTGTAAACAAGATAGAATGAATAGAAACATTGAGAGGAATGTATGCCGCACACAAATGCAATAATAAACTGATAGTTGATGGGGATTTTTGATGAGTAAAATATATAACCCATGATATAAAATGGGTTGATATTTAATGAAACATATAGAACATTTAATCACATTATGAACATTTTTTTCCACATTTTATATGTATGTGATTGTTTTATTTTTTGTCATAAAAAATACAATCAACTATCACACTTCAT
Organism: Viscum album; assembly: GCA_963277665.1. Classification (NCBI taxonomy): domain Eukaryota; kingdom Viridiplantae; phylum Streptophyta; class Magnoliopsida; order Santalales; family Viscaceae; genus Viscum; species Viscum album. Next base: position 1,095,219,977 of record OY728147.1, read on the forward strand.
TTTATAGTGGCTAATTAATATTTTTATATACATTTTAAAATTGAGTGTGAGATAATTTTAATGGTTGGTAGATATTATAAAAAGAGAATAATTAGATAGGATACTAATTATATGAATTTAATCATTCCAATTATTGGAATTTCATTTGTAGTTGTGATGATAGATGTCTTACCATTCTTAAGATAGTACCATTTATGGAAAGTATTATGTTGTCACGAACTATCCTTGGTACCATGGTAACCTAACAACCAAGCCATCCAGGACATAGCCCAATGTGTGTTACCAATCCCCATGTTTTGGTTTCTATCACCTATAATCATATAAATTGAATACAGGAAGCAAAATTTTCCCACTAACAATAGGGAAGTAAATAATAAATGATATTATGAATATCCAAAGAAACTCCAATGAGAGTAATGTACCCAAATTCAATAAAGAATTAAATCCCAATGTACTAAAAGAAGTACCAAAATACAGAAAATATCCCTTATCCCTACTTAGTAAAATCTCACTAGGTCTAAGGATCAACACAAAGATAAACCTCCAAGAGATCCTTTAACCTTTATCAAACCAGGAATAAGATAATATATAAACACCCAAAGGTAAATGTTGGTTGTGAGCTAAAGATTAAAATAATTTTACCCAAATATTTTTTAACAAGATGAAAATATAAAATTAAACAATAAAATTATTTCAATTTTTTAGGAAAAACATGTTTTCCATATAAATTATTTTTTAAAAAAATAAATATTTTCTTTTCAAATAATGGAAATACATTTAAAATTATGGGATTAACTTTAAAAATTCTTGCTTTAAAAAACCGATTTATTCACAAATGTATTAAATAAACACATTCATATAAAATTTATTATATAAATTTATAATCTATTTAAAAAGGTATTAAACTATAGGTTATATACATTTTGGAAAAACATAAATGGAATATAGTCATGTTCTGTGTAGGTATGATAGTTTCAGTATATAGGGACATGACATTGAGAAATAGAAAATATGAAAATACACCCCTTTTGGCATATGCCAAAGGGTACCCATCAGCATTTCATACAGAATGTGATGTGCATGTATATAGATTTATAATGTTGTAAATCATATATTTATACCCTGAATAACTCAATAAATACCAAAGGATTTTATGTGCTCTACTACAATACAACGATGTATAATTTATTTAATGATTAATTTAAATACAATTCAATTACATTCAACATTTTAAATATTCCATTTTTTCTTTCTTGAACCCATAATATGTTTTGAATAAAAAAATAATTTTCAAAAACTCGAAACCAGATGGTTTCCATTGAAAAATTCTTTAAGAAAATTTTCACAAATAAGGAATTAAAACCAATTCATAAAATTTCACAATCCAATTTCTAATATTAAACCAAATAATTTAATATTCCGAAACAATATATCAATTACTTTTCAAACCCTTGATTCATTAGAATTCGGGTTTTACAAAATCATCCATCAAATCCATCTCCCAATTCCAATTAAAAAATTAACAATTCATCCAATTTATAAAAACACACCCAAATTCACTAGAATTTTGGTGATTTATAATTTCATGTCAAACCCCATTTTGAAAGAAAACCACAGTTCAATTGAATTGTGTTTTTTCAGAGAGAACCCAAAATATTTATTAATTACTGTGATCCACATATATCCTAATAATAAATTTCATAAATAATATATTTATAATAACATATACTAGTTTCAAAAAAATAATGATGTTTTAAGAAAACATTCTTAAATAAAAAATCATTATATCATAATTAACCCCCCCTAAAAATAAAAAGTTATTTCATTATGTTAATCCAATTTTTATATAGGTCATTTATAAAAATTGGTGACTAAAATAGGAAAATAAAGAGGATTTTGTATTCACAAAAGAAAATAATATTATTTTTTATTAAAAAGATTTCAATTTTGAGATGAAAACTCGGTAGCATGATGGGTATGGAACATGGTTTTAGAAAACATTAAAAATATACAATATAAGGGTATTCTAGTAAAAAAATAATAATATAATAGTAAATGGGAAAAATAAAATATATGGAAGAACATAGTATGGAAATTTTAATGACCAACCTCATAAAAATTGTACAAGAAAGGAAAAAAAGAGAAGTAAAGATTTCCCTTACCTTGAAGAGTAACTCCTAAGACTTGAGGATTGGGACCATGGTTGCTTTAGTACACATTTGGAGGGCTCCGGATATGTAAAACTATCAAAGAAAAATGGATTATTAATTGGTAATGAAAACTGATGGAGAAATTGATGGGAATTTATCGCAAAAGTGGAGGATTTGTTTATTAATTTCCTTGGACACCTATATAGTGGAAAATTCAAAACCATGGAATTTCCAATGGTATTATCCGATTGTATTAGCCACTTAGGAATAAATAATAGGATATTTTAGTACACAAGAGTCTACTATAATTTTATAATACATATTACATCATCCTGATGTATTTAAATAGATTGAATACTCAAATTGTATTTTTATAAATCACCCAAAAAAAATTTATGAAAATTATCATAAATTCACAGTAACCTAACATTGAGGTGGTTAATTCAAAAAATGTATTGATTTTATCATAATAATTCTATAAGTATGATAAATTTCAATTTGAAATATAATAATCCCTGGTTATAAAAAATAACAGCAAATAGAAAATGCATAGTAAAAGTACATAGTGAAATTTATGACACAAGAACAAATAAAATTATTTTATAATTTATATATATAAATGATTATTATAATCATACTCATAAATTAAAATAATAATTATTCATAATAAATTAATTTATTATAATAATTATACCCTTTATAAAAATTAAAATTTCTATCTGAAAAATCAATTTACCAAATTCATCACATTTTATAGAAAAAACTATTATATATTAGAATTGATGCAAACAAAAATGAAAATATAATATGGGATTATGAATTAAATAATAAGGTACTTGACACATATCCCTATAAAACATCTTCATATGCCCAATGGGTAAATTGTGCAATGGTGGTAGATTATTGGGGTGGCTCTGATAACATCTCCTAAGAGGATGTTTCCACTAACATGATCTTCTCACCTATGTGATTTTGTAAAAGAATAACGTATTTAATCTCAACATGGTATTCATCAAGATCAAATTTTTTTGATGATATCTCCCTCAAAATCTCCATCAAATGGGATTCTAATGGATTTTAACTACTAGATGAGGCTATAGACTCTTCTTTCTGCGTTAAATTTCATTTTTCATTCCTATATATAAAAAATAAAAATAATGTTAAAATTATTATTAATAGTGTATTTTAAAATTTCCATATTGAACAATGTTAATATTTACTAACTTTTATATAATGGTTGAAACATGATGGTTAGATTTCACGGTATACTCTAATAATTATTAGAGATATATAGTTTTATATTTATAAAATAAGATAAAAAACATTTTTTGGAAACAATTTTCCTGAAAAAATTTTCTAGTGGTTAAATTCTCCTCACCCCATTAAATTTCATCCTCAAAATTTACCTCATTCTCTCACTTGATAAAAGGTAAGGGTATTTCTGCATCATTGTTTCCTTGGGTTCCCACCTCACTTCTTCATGTTCTTAGTTCCTTCAAAACAATTTTAAGACGAGGGTAGACTTCTTGTGTAGAACATTGTCTCTATGGAATAATATCTCATCTGACTACTCCTCATAAGAGTGGTATTGTTCCACTTTTTCCATATCCTAATTAAGTCATGAGAACGGTCATCTATATAATTATTTAAGAGACATATGTGGATTGATTTATGAACCCGAGCTAGATTTGGAGGATTTGAAACAAGATAGGAAACTGCTCTTATTTGATAAATGATTTCTTAGGGGTCAATATACCAAGGGCTGAGCTTGTCCTTCTTTCCAACCTACATGGCTCTCTTCTAATATGATATTAGAAGGAAGAATTTATGTCCAACATCAAATTCTGAGTACCCTCGACAGTTTCCACCATAGCACTCTTAATATCTCTGATCGTCCTTTATGTTTTGTTAGATGTCATTAACCTTTTCTATAATTTATTGCTAAATATTATGTCCAAGAAGATTTATATCACTAGTTATGTCTAAACAATTTGGATTTCAACATCTATATTCATATAAAAATTCATAGGGTACCCTTTGAATACATGAATGGAATATTGTTTTTATATGAGAACTAAACTAATAGGAGATTATGATCCCATAAAACATTAAATTCCATTGATCATGTTCTCATCTTGTCCTCGAGTGTTTGAATATATCTTTCAGATTGGCCATTTGTTTGAGGTTGATAGGAAATACTGAAATTTAATTCAGTATTCAGCAAATTTTTATTACTTCAATATAATTTTTATGTGAACCATGATCACGATAAAAAAATATAAAAAGTGTCACTCCATGAATCCTTACCACTTTATTTATGTATATCATGGAGATTTGTTCATGAGAAAAGTATTCCTAAATATAGATAAAATTGGAATTCATTGTTCGATGGTCCATTATAACCCATATCACATTTTTTCCTTTGGATGGTTCTGGGAGACCGTTGAAAAATTCCATAATGATGTTTTCCCACTTCCATATTGGTATGGGTAGTTGTTGTAATACCCCCTTAGCAATATGTCTTTCTATCTTCGCTTTTTGACTCACTAAGAACCATATAGAGTAGTCATCAATATCCCTTTTTATGTTATCCCCCATATAATGATCACAAAAGTCCCTATACATTTTAGTGCTTCTAGGATGTATAGAGAAAACAGATTTATGAGATTCATCCATCAGTTACTTATTTATTTCCAAAATAGATAGAAGACATATCCTTGTATGGAATTTTAGTACACCTTTCTGATCAAAATTGTTCTCAAGATACGCCACATTCTTCATAGCCTCTATCTTCTTCTATAATAAAGTATCTTCTCTTTGATATTTCTAGATATTCTCCATTAGTGATGGTTAATAAATAATTTAGGATAGTTTTGATGATGTCCCTTCCCTTATTATTACCATTTTTATTTTTACATGGTCTTTGATCAAAGGATCTCTTTGAATCCTCATCATTTACAACATAATAGTGTCATTCCTACTTAATAAACTAGTGATTTTTTTCTCTTACGGGGTGATAATGAATTGAAAAATCAAAGTAATTAAGATGTTTCAACCATATCCTCTCTACCATGTTCAATCACTTTTTCTGGAAAATATTTTTCAATATTTTGTTGTCTATGTATATATCACATTTCTCCCCATAAATATAGTCCCTCCAAATAATCAGATAAAAAGCAATCACATCCAACTCTGGGTCATGTGAATGATTTTTCTACTCATTAGGATTCAACTATTGGGATGCATAAGAAATCACCTAGACATTTTGAATAATGATCCACCCATTCCCTTTTAGAGATGCATCACTAAAACTAATGAATCATTCCCCAATTGAGGGTAGAGATTACATGGGTGCATTAAACAATCTCTTTTTCAGCTCTTGTAAACATTCATGACACTCGTTTTTTTATATGAACTTGGCCCCTTTTGGAGTTAACATGGATAATAGATTATAATGTCGTGGAATGTTTTTAACAAACCTCTTATAATATCATACTAATATAAGGAATATATGAACCTAAGTTACTATTATAGTATGTGGACAGTCCTTCGCATCCTTTGTCTTTATAGGGTCAACTAAAATTCCTTCCTTGGTAACAATGTCCCCCAAGATAGAATCTTGTTGTAACCATAATTCACATTTACTAAACGTTCCAAATAAACCATCATTCCTCATAGTTTTAAATATAACCCACATATGATCCTCCTGATCCTCACAACTTTTTTAATAAAATAAAATATCATCAATATAAACTACCACAATGCTATCATGGTTGTCCTTAGATACATTATTCATGAAATACATAAAAATATCAAGATCCTTAGTCGATCTACAGGTCATAACAAAAAAATCTTAATGCACATATCTTGATCGTAAGGAGGCTATTAGAATATCTTATTTCTTTGCCATTACTTAATGATAACCAAATCAAAGATAAATCTTGGAGAAGAATTTATTACCATGATGATGTTTAAATAAATCCTCAATTCATAGATGATGGTACTTATTCTCCACTAATATCATGTTATGTTCTCTATAATAATTCTATAGATCTAGTTATCCATCCTTCTTATTCATGAATAGAATAGCTTATCTCCACGGAGACACACATCATCAGATAAACCCCTTTTCCAAATGATCAGATATTTTTTTATTTAATTTCTTCATCTCAACATTTTCCATTATATATAGGGTATTTGATATCATCTTGGATCATTCCATGAGTTCAATGGATAAATATACCCTTCATTCTAGAGGTGTTCTATGAAACTCTATAGGGAATACACCAATGTATTATTCAATGATATAGAGATTTCCTATTATTATACTTTCATTTTCTTCCTCATATTCACTTACTATTTCCATAAAAAAGGATATGTGTGGTGTTTCCAGAAAAATATCAGGTTGATATGGCTCTCTCTTGAAAATTACAACAGAAAATCCATTTAAGACTACTGAAATTTCTTTTCTTATGCAATTGAACTTAGTATTATACCTTTTTAGCTACTTTATTTCCAATATAATGTCAAATTAATCCTTGGTAATGGATAAGAGATTTTAATTGGGATTATTCTCACCAAAGTAAATACAAGTGTTTCTATATATAATTTATTCATAGATAATCCCTCTTACAGACTTGATTGATTCTTCTACATCTATAAATTCACAGTTTTATTCAATATTATTTGAAAACATTTGAGGAAATAAAGAAAGATTAGAACCATAAATAAACAATGTAATTTCTATATTTGAAATAATAATGATTTTACGTTAAACCGTATCATTTGTAGATTCAAAATTTTCTTTTATAATAGAAAATGAAATACCGTTCTCCCTTATCCCATGATGATAATGATGGGGATACCCCTCTATTATCATTGAATATGTATAGTGGTTAGAAAATTGCCCAAGCTATCCACATGTGATGCATTGGAAATTAGGGTGGGCCCACAACATCTTACAATTATTTGGTGTTGAGAATTTGCAGTATCACCTCACTAAAATAGTTCTATGAAATATTTCCTTCCCTTCCACACATGTATCATTTATCACTCCCTAGCTTTATGATACATTGATTCATCTTCCAAGATTTGTTTCTTGTTGAGGGTCATACTCTCCTGCCTCTACATCCTTGATCAAAGGTACTCTATAGTATTGGATCCAAATATCACTTGATTTCATTCATTATATGAAACCACTACATCTCTATGAACCTTAGTTAAACAAACATTGCACTCCTCATGTTCTCTTCAAAGTTGTCATTATCCTGATTGGCTAGATTATTCCAAAGATAGAGTCATAGCCCACAGAATAATCTATCAACCATCCCATTAAGATCCCTGAAAAGGTAAAAAGTATAATAAGATTATCATATCTAGATCATATCATAGCTCCAACATATTCATTTTCCCTTTTCAACAGTTCTTTGAATTCCACCTCTTTTTTTATTCGCATTAAATACGGAAATTATTCTTCAAAACAATTTAACATGAACTCTTCCCACCCCATTAAATCAATTTGTACTCGTGGATTTTTGTTTTTAACCAATGTACACCCCTGATCTGATTCTCCCTCTTTATGTTAGACAACCCGAGTGACTTTCTTTTGTTCGGAATAATGGAGAACAAGAAAAGATCTCTTCTTTAGATCTTGTCAACTATTTAGAAATTAAGGGTCATTAGATCCACCGAAATAAGCTTTTTGTTCAATCCTAAAGGACTCAATATAAATTTCATCCAATCTCTTGGAATGTGGTATCTCAACATGATTTAAGTAATTGATCATAACATGAGATAGTTGATTCATCATTCTACTGAATATTTCATTTCATCTTCCATCATATGTATGGTAGTGCCTAGTCCATTGAGCTCACCATTTAAACTATTTCTCCAATTTTATGCAATTTTTTCAAATAATAAAACCTTAATGATAATGTGTTTTATTTATTAATATTAAAATTGAAATGTATGTTAATTTTTTAAAAGATGGGTTTTTTATTCATTAATAATATGTAAATTTTTATAAATCCTTTATAATGGTTCAGAAAAATCATGTGATTATACAAACATATCATGTTGGAGTGTCAAACAATTTACGTAGTATGTTTTATTATTGTGTTCCAGGATATGCTGATTCTAGTATAACATACCTTGATAGATTTTTTACCCCTAAGGAACATCATTTCCGGAACCAAATCAACTTTTTCATATCAAGACAATGATTTATTTTCTCTGAATCCCCATACATAATATTTTACCAAAAATATGAGGATGTTTTCTTATATTTTGACTTTTCTCTAAGGTCCATCCAAAAAAATTGAAATTGTAATTTCGTAATAATAACAATACTATCCTCTGATAACAACTATGAAATCTCACCTTCTTATAACAAAACATTTAATTACAGTGTACAGAACAATGTATATTTTAACGACTAGTTTCTTGAAAACAGGTACATATTACATGAAAACAGAAAAAATTATTTTATTCCACCAAAATGATTATTCAAGGTTAATAATTTGTACATATATATGATATAATAACATAGTGTTAATAATCAATGGAAGGGGTGATCATAATACCTAGCAAGGGAAACCAAGTGAAACAGTTTACTTGTGATGTTGAGTAATATCCGTAAAACATGAGGGAATACATACATACATGAGAAAGTGGAATAAAAAAATAATAAGAACATGAATAAAAAGATTTAAAATTGTTTAGAACATTAAAATTTGTCATTCATAAGAATATAACCATGTTTAATCACTAAGGTTTCATAAAAATTAAAAATGTTATTCACCACGGTATTGTAAAACATGTCCTCTATAGAGATTAAATTCATTACCAAATGAATTAGAGAGGTAACAAGGTGAACCATTCATATTTATTAAAAAAATTGAGCCACCTATATCATTACTATACAATTCATAAATAACCCATGTAGAAAAACAGAAATGGGTTTTGTAACAAAATCATAATGTTTTTATGAAAAAGTGCTTAAATACTAAACCATATTGCTATTATTAACCCAAAAAAAAGAATTTGGGTATCATGATTCTATTTAATAGAATAAGTTATATAATAGTTACACCTATATGAGTAAAATGTAAAACTAAGAGGTTTGGGAATTCCAAAAATATAATAAGATAATATTTTGAGAAAAAGATATAATTTTTTAGATGAAAATTTGGAAACAAAATGGGTATGAAACATGGGTTTATAACATATTAAAAGGAGGGGGAAAGGGTCTACATTTCATAAAATAACATTAATATATAAAAGGACATGTTTAAATGGAAGTAAAAATATATTATGTAATTTTTATAGGCATAACTCATAAAAATAAACTTAAAAGGAAAAGAGAGGTATTATTTCCCATACCTTGATGAGTTTCTCCTAAAACTTAATGATTCGGACATTGGGGGGATTGATAACAAATTGGGAGGACTAATTGGGAGGTACAAATATCATAACTTCCTAGAGAATGAATTTTTAACTAAATTTAATAGTGAAGTGGGTGAGTATTTATATTAAAAGTTAAGGATTTGTTCATTAATTTCCATGGAATCTAAGGTAGTCTTAAATTCAAATCCACAGGATTTCCTATGGTATAATACCATGGTATTGTCCACTTGGGACTCCTATTTTTTCATATTAATAAAACATAATCAACATGAATTTTATATTAAATATTACATTATTATTATGTCCTTAAACTTACTAAAAACTCAAAACCAATTTTTACCATTCTCTGAAAAACAAAATATTATTGAAAATTATCAAATATTCACTGTAACCTAATTTTGGAATAATAATTTTGAAACTAATGATTATTTTATCAATATAATTATCGAATTATTATATTTTAAATTTTTAAATATATAAATCATTAGTTATTAATAATATTAGGGGATTAAAAATGCATACTGAAACTACATAGTGGAATTAAAGATGCTTGAAAAAATAAATTTATTTTATCATTTATATTATAAAATAGTGTTTTAAACATAATATTTCATTAAAATTTAATTTATTCAGAATACCCTAATTTATTATAATAATTATATAAATTCTAAAATGTATTATTTCTATATGAAAAATCAAATTATCAATTTCAACATATTTTTATGAAAAACTATACCTAAAATGGAATTGATGGAACAAAAAATTTATTTATATTATGGGATTATACATTAATTAACTAATTTATTTATACACATCCCTTCATAACATCTTCCTATGACTTAAGGGTAAGTTGTGTGATGGCGAGAGATTATTGGGGTGGCCGAATAACATCACAAGAGTGCTAATTTCCAATTACTTTAACTTATCATGTATGCAATTTCATTCAATCGTAGCATGTTAAATCTAGGATTAGGCATGGTTAGATGAGAATCGTGGTGATTCCACCTTCTTCCCATGCTCCGAAAAATGGTTCTCTTATGAAAATACTCTATATGATGACGCCATCGACTCTTTTTTCTGCATTAATTTTTCTTTAACATTTCATCTTATATACAATAATTAAAACATTACAATTCTTATTAAGAGTTTATTTTCAAGTTTTCATATAGACCAATTATTCTAATTAACCTAAAATCATATAACATTTGATAATTTATGGTAATATTTCAAAATATACTCACAACATTAGTATAGAGATATTGTTTTTATATAAAAAAATAATATAACACACACATTCAGGAAACAATTATCATTCAAAAAGTTCAGGTCATTACACAAGCCATCAAAAACAAAGACTAAAAAAAGAATTTAAAATCACCTATTCAACAATTGAAAATTATAGTGGTTTGAGGTGATGATTATCATAAGACTTATATCGCCTATTTGATGTTAACATTATCTGATAAATCAATCGAATCTTTATTGTCCTCTCTTGGACATAACTTATTCCATCCAAGTAACATTTACAGTCTTCGACTACCAAAATGGAAATTTACATGTTGAGACATGAATGTACTAAAAAATATAATTTTTAATCATATAATGATAAATGATATCATAAGAAAAATCAACCAGTCCTAAATGATAATCCCAAGCCCGGACACTTTTGAGAACACAGGCACGAAAAACATCCTCAAGAATATATATAGCTATTTTTGTCTGGCCATCTGACCATGGTTGGTATTTCATATTCAGAGGTATGATAGATCCCACTTCATCCTAAAATAATCTCAAAAAGTGATAATTAATCTTAGGATCCCAATCAGACACTATTGGGTAAGGAAATCCAAAAAACCGAGTTATACCTTTCACGCAGAGATTTCACAACTCCCAAACATTGGTTGTATCAATAATGGGTATAAAGTGTGTTGATTTAGTCTGATACCCATTCATAACCCATATAGAATTATTATTTTTATGGGTATGTGAAAATAGAATAACAAATTCCATAAAGATATAAACCCACATCCATGTAAAAACTGGAAATTACTGAAGTAAACTAGATAGTTTCTGGAGAATGGCCTTAAACTGATGGAACATACAATAGAGAAACAAATCTAGCCATGTCACATACCATAACAAGCCACCAAAATGACCATTTCATGTCATAGAACAACTGTTTGGTTCCAAGGCTCAATATCCACTAAGAATTATGACAATACTCTATCACATATTTCTTTACTGATTTCATTACCACAAATGATTTTGATAACATTGAATGCATTCTCTAGAGAATGACCACTTGGAAACTATAATTCTACTTTAAATAGAATATCTATTGTGAATGAAATAAACAAAAAGATGCTTATTTTAAATAATAATTTAGAGAAAAGTATATGATAACTGAATTCAAGCCAAGGAAACCCATACCTCTAATTTCTATACTTTAATAGAAAACTATGAAAAGTGAGCCATCAAGTTCCACACCTCTGATGATTCTTTTACTACCTCAATCAAATATATCAATATCAATGAATATGTAAGGAAATTATTGTTCCCTATGGTATATGTGATGTCAAAATTGTAGGACTTAAGTATTCCACCCAATTACTCTGTTGGGGATTCTAATATATTTGAGAAAATATAACACTCAATATTTTTTTGTCTGAAAACATGGTAAACATTTCTTCATAAAAGTAATTCCACAAAATCATAAGTGTATTCATCATAGATAGAAGTACAATTTCAGGGATTGGATAATTGTTTTCATGTGTACAAAGATGATGAGATCCATAAGTAACAACATGATCAACATTCAAAAGAATACATCTAAAACTTGATCTTGATGTACCACAAAAGACCACATTTCCTTGCCCGTCCTCTCAACGATTCAACAATGACATAATAGAATGAATATTTTTTAGAACAACAAAATAATTATAATATTATTCATTCTAAGAAAACATTACTCCCATATATGTTACAAAATTCTTTAAGGAAGAAAACCTTGAGAATCCTTTAACATGTTAGTGATAATATCCGACGGGGACCAATAATCTATGAAATGAAAAAAAAAATTGTTTCTTAGAAGTAATAAAATCATTCACCTTTTTAGGAACTGTGAATATTCATTATTCTAACACAGTTTTCCCAATAAACATTACATCTTGTATCTGGAAATGAAAATTTATAGTCTGTAATAAGGATGGAGATTTTTCAGAAAAATAAAAACCATTCTTAGATGATACACATGATCCCCCAGAATTATAGAGTAAACGATGATGTGATCCACAAATACCACCATGAAGGTATCAAGATACTTGTAGAAAATCGTGTTTATAAAATCCATAAGGACTGGAAGAGAATTCGTTATTCCTAAGTGCGTAAAAAACTACTCATGTTTATCTTACCTACTCTGAATGGCGTTTTTCTAAAATTCAAGTTATTTTAACTTCAACTAATGAAAAGAATAAAAATGATAAATATATAAAAAACCATTTAACCAATTAAATTGATCAAAAAGATCATTAGTCCATGAAAATCGATACTTCTTCTTTACCATAACATGGTTTATATTTCGTAAATCAACCCATAGGTGAAGTGAACCATCATCTTTCTTAGTGAAGAGAACCTGCACCACCAAAGGTGACACACTTGAGAATATAAATATTTTCAAATAATATTGTTCATCTAAGAATTGAAATCATTCGTGTCTATTTTCATCATATGATGATAGAGAATACCTACATGATGAGTACTAAAATCAAGTAAATATAATACATTACCACCCATATCGGAAAAAAACTAGAGAAGTCAGAAGGAAAAATTTCGAGAAACACGATGATAATTGGAGGGATATCACAACAAAAATATTGTCAATCAAGATGAAAATAATCCAATGATATTAATTTCCCCAAATATATATAATAATATTATTTTCTACTCAAAATGTCTTCCTAGTCTCCTTGAAAGACATGAGATACCCCAATGGGTGTTGTGAAGAAAACCCTTCGAAAAAAAACAATCAATACAAGATTTATTGGTAATGTGGAAATATATTAAAAAAATTAAATCTATTGAATTCCTTTCTTGAACTACAAAACTCCAAGAAATCTCTAAAACATATTGGGAGTACACTCAAGAGGGACTCCAGAGAACATGAGGTCTCTTCATACCAATGGGTGTAGTAATATTTATTTCACAAGATAAAATATATATATAAAGATTAATCATATTAATAATATTGGTTGAAATAAATAAATTGGTATCACAATTATAATATAGATCAGTCATTGATGATGAAACTATAGTAATGGTTCCTCTCATGGTCTCTGTAATCATATTTGCTTCCTCAAGTGAATCTTCTACTACATGAAGAAGCTTTATTAGGGATATATATGTCTTGAACCCTTTTATATGTGAAGAATTTTATTTACCCATAGTTTTAGATGTAGTTTATGATATCATTCTACTTAAATGAGTGGAATAAATATGTAAAAATCATTTCATGATCCTCAAGAGTCTTCAGTTTCCATAGTTCTTAGGCGCCTTAGTTCAAAACCTCTTTGAATATCCTAGATTTTCACACTAGTATAAAACTAATGGACCTCTATTAGGAACCACAATATGTCTAATATAAACCCTTTCCTCGTGAACTATTTTAAGAATCACAATGATTCCAATTTCCGTTAAAGTTACTCATGATTCCACTAGGAGGGAAATAAACATCTACTAACCAAGACATTCCAACCTTTTCCATTTCAACTATAAGCACTCTATAAAGCACATCATCATAAAAAGGCAGCTTCATCATTAAAAAATAAGAATAAATATCTTGATAAAGATCCAAATCCCATATTTGATCCTTCAGCTACTCATATGATACAATCTCATGTAAAAAATGTATTATCTCACCAAAATAGTTTTCATACTCTATCATGGTTCTCTCAGCATCCACAAGTTTAAAAAACACTATAGAAATTTTATATAGAATCAAATATGGATAAAACTAGTTAGTGAAATTAACCTTGATGTCCTTCAAATCTAGGACCTCATATTTATTCACCTTCACCATAATGTCCCACCATCTCCAGCTCAATCAATCCACCGTGAAGGTGAAACACTTCAGATTGATCTCATTAGTTGAGTCCAAGAACCCAAAAAATGTTCCCTCATTCTTAACCAATCAACTAACTCTTGAAAATCATCTTAGACTTTGAATGGTGATCGATACTGGTGAAAGAAAACTTGAGAAACAATCTTCAAAAATTCCCTTTGATATTCCAAAGATGGATAATGAATGGGTATTGGAGGTGGTTCGTATGACAGTGCATGGATTGTGTAAAAAATCACCTCAACTAGATTCATATCTACAACTGGATTTTCATGATATGGATCAATTGTATCTTACACCTAGATCTCATTATAAAGTCTTCTTGGAGGCATGATTCTACAAAACATTTTAAAAAACAATGAATCCATCATTTTAAACTCATTTTGAGTAAAAAATTAATTTAATACCATCATATAAAAAATATTTGGATTTCAAAATATCAAAAAGACAATAACTAAACAATTAGATCTATTTCTGTAGCATTTGATAAAGACATAAGGTTCATTGTGGTGAGAGCTGTCCAGAAACACAATTGCAAATACCCCATATGTCCTAATAAGAATTCACAATTTCATACTGACTAATTGGAAAAATGAAAATTCATCTCCTCTGATACCACTTTTTCATAAACCATCCTGGTTACCATAGTAACCCATAAAATCACTTAGCCATAACACCCCACGAAGCGAATTCCTAATCACCACGGGTCGGTGACTACCACATAGAATAATACAAACTATAATTGGGAATGATTTTTTCCACCATGAACGTGGAATTATAATATACATGGAAATATGCATGTCAAAAGAAACTACATTGGGCGTAATATTCATGAAGTCAAACTAGAAATTAAAACCTAAAGTACTACAACCAAAGTTCAAAAATAGTAAAAACAACCCCTACCCAAATCATATGAAACTCTCCAAGTCCATGGTTTAACAGAAAGATCCACTACCAAGATATCATTTACCCTTGCTCGAACCAGAAATGAGATAATCAAAAAGCACTGAATGAAACAAGTAAGGTGTGAAAAAAAATATCAACACGATTTCCCCGAAATAATCTATAACAAGATGATAATATCAAATTAACCAAATAAATTAATTAATTTTTTTAAATAAATATGTTTATAATTCCAAATAATATTAAGAAAATTATAATTTAAAATTCAATTGACGGAAAAACATTTCAAATGATTGAATTACCTTTAACAAAGGGTTCTTTACCCAAATGGAACATTACAAAAATGGATAAAATAAACACTTTTAAAAAAATTATATATATATATAAATTTTATGTAAAACACTTTAAAATAATTTCAATTATATGTTCAAAATAAAAAAAGTGAACAACATGGTCATGTGCTAAGTAGGTATGATAGTTCTAGGCTATAGGGACCCGACACTATGAAATCGAGAATATGATCATAATCCCATTTGGGTCTGTGGAAAATGGGACACATCACAATCTCCTAAGGAAAAATATGTGTTGATATGATGATTTAAAATTATTTAAATCATAAT
Organism: Viscum album; assembly: GCA_963277665.1. Lineage (NCBI taxonomy): Eukaryota > Viridiplantae > Streptophyta > Magnoliopsida > Santalales > Viscaceae > Viscum > Viscum album. The sequence continues at coordinate 1,095,236,167 of OY728147.1, forward strand.
GTGACACACAAAATAACTCACAAACTACCTAAGACTTACATGTGCTATATTACAAAATAATGATGGGGAATTTATTTTAAGGATTTTTAAAATAAAAATAAATTCCATTCTCTATATTATATATTCCTATTTTTCATTTTAAAACCCATAATGGGTATTTAAGAAAAAAAATTCGTTTAAAAAACATATACCCTTACATTTACATTACACAATTTTTTAATTAATTTTTCAAATATTATGATTAGATAACAATTAATGAAATTTCACAATCAACATTCACATATTAAACTCAATAATTTAATTTTCAATAAAAAAATCCATCAATTATTTAAATAATCCAAAATTTATAGGAATTAAGGTTTTAAATTTTTATCTATCAAATCCCTTACATAATTAAAATTAAAAAAAACTTATTTTCAATTTCCTTAAACACACAACAATTCAATAGATTTTGGGGGTTTTTAAATTTTATTCCAAAAACCCATTTAAAAAAACCAATTTAGTGGAAATAGATTTTCTCTAATATACTAATTGAAATAAATTTAGTTAAAAAACGAATTGAATTTAATTAAAACTGTTAAAATTTATCAGTGAAAATTCATGGTAATAAAAAATATTCATCGAGATGGAACCACCTACCATTCTCATGAAGACACAAGTCCCGTAACAAAACAATACAACACAAATCAAGGTGAAAGAGGTCTATAAATTCAAAAAATAAATATGATATACAAATAAAAAATATTGATTCTTCAATACTAATACTATCAATTGAACCACAAGTGAATAAATGAGATAGAGATTGAGAAACTTGATGAATGATTACCTGATAAGATACACTATATTCACAACAATGATCAAACTCTAAAAGAAGCCACCTTGAAGGGTTTTAGGTCTCCAATGTTTCTTGGGAATGCCACTAGGGTCTAGATCGAGAAGATATATAGAGGAAGAAAACATATTTTCTACTGGGTAACCTATTTAAAAAACATGGATTATGATTTGACCTAATGTCTAACCAAATTTCACATTGTGTTTTATTACATCTTATATTCACTAAAAACCCATCGCCTTTTGAAAAAAATGATTTAAAATCATTTTAGGATTTAAATGTCGTGCAACCATATTATATGGCATGTAAATCTATAGGATGCTACAAAACCAACCAATTAAAGCTGATAATCCATCAAGTCTCTATCTTAACAATTATATGTATCCTCCCAAATCATTCTCATCCTTACCCAGTTAATGAAAATGGGAAACCAAGAAATGGTTAGAAATATATATATTTAAAGAGTAACAAAATGATACATGTGAATAATAATCTTTCCTTGAACGGAATGTCTCTTTTTTATGTTATCTAAAGGTATGATATGACATATCATGAGTTTGTCAAGGTAATCATGATATTATATAAATCTATACCTTCATAAGATTCCAACTGAAAGAACTATTCATCGTAAGAACAATGGTGTATGAGATCAAGGATCTCAAACATGAAATAATATCTTCATAAATGGAGTTTAGATTCATCAAAAGTAGTACTATCTATCAAACACCGATGTATGGAATGAGAAAGTGATAAAGAGATTAGGATAATGATTACCTAGTAAGTGACACCATAAATGAAACACCGATCGAACTCTAAGGGAAGCCACCTGAAAGGGTTTGCAGGATCCAATGTTTCCTTGGAATGCCTCTAGGGTCAAGATCAATAAGATCTGGAGAGAAGGAAATCATATTTTCATATGAGATTCCAGTTTAAAAATAATGATCAGGGTTTTATATGACTTGAAACCCAATTTCAAACCCTTTAATTGGTAACTCTCATAATCACCAAAAATCCCATCAAATATTGAAAAAAATGAATTATTATCCTTTTAGGATTCACATGGAAGATATCCAAATTTAGCATCACGTACATATATAAAAGGCTGGAGAAACAACTAGTTAAAAATAAGAATATAGTAAATACTTTACATAACCATTTTAGGTAACCTCCAAAATTATTTTAGTACATACCTAGATAATGAAAAATGGACACCATGATAATTTTAGAAACTAACATGTATGATGAGTAACATAATGTTTACTATGTTGCCTAATATATCCTTAAATAGTTAATCACTTTTTTATGTGATCTAAAGCATGATGTAACTTATCATGAGTTAATAAAATTAATCATTAAATTATATAATAATAGATCATAATAAAATATAAAATGGAGTTATTGTTCATCATATGAAAATTTTCATAGGATAAAGTAGTTAATCCTCCTAAAATAAGTATTCTTCAATGATGCTTAATTTAATACTCCAAAGTAAGATATAAAATGTTACTATGATTTTACACATAGAATATTCAACATATTCTATAAGTGAATATATTATTCAGAAAATAATTTCCTTTTGTAATTTATTTCTAAATAAATCATTTTTTGTGGTTATTGAGCAGCACTTCGTATGATAATGACTTATGTTGTAAAAAATCATTGAAATATTCTTCTTTAGGTAAATTAAGGGTGTTCTTCATTTTTTTTAAGATTAAATACATTGGTAGAAAAAAATTATTTATACATTATAATATAAACACATGGACACACCACTTCAGATAAATATAATATGAAATACTTGTAAAAAATTTGTTATCATAATAGTAAGGTTTTTTGGATCATCAAAACACATAATACAAACGTATTTTGGAAATCCATATTCATTCCACCAATCATCATCTTTTTATGATAAAAACCCAATTATAGAGGAAGAATAATTCATCCAAAAAGCATTAAAAATTAAAAAATAGAGATTTTTTCTTTTTTACTTTATAATTATTTTAATAAAAATCAAAACATAATTTCTTTTCTTTATCCCCATTTTTCAAATATCAATGGAAGTAAAATTTTTTATCTTCCTATAAATCTATAGAGTTATTTATATAAAAATGACACAAAATAAGGAATAGACATTATATTTCCTACAAATATTTTAAAACAGTTAATGAAACTAAAGATGACAAGGATCAGGAATTACGTGGAGTTCATAATGAAACATAAAAATATTATAGAACAAAATGATAATAAAACATAAAATGAGAGTATTGAATACGACTAAATTATATTGGTCCATATAAAATGTAGACATTCTAGAAAGAGAATTAAAGGCATTAAATCAATAATATAGTTAAAATATATGTTAACTTAAATTGATTTTAATATTTATAATAATGATGTATTGTTGAAATGATTAAAATGTTTTTAAAAAAGACAATAAAATGGAAAAACCATTCCAAAAATGTTGACAAAAATTTTAAAAAATCATGTCTCGCTTCTTGGTGTAATTTTACATCATGTTTTTCATCGCATAGAACTGGTTGTTTGTCATAACAACAATAGAATAACTTTATTTTTAATTTCCAAACACAATTCATTCTGAATCATCTATAATAGAATAATATTCTAAATCTTCATATTTTGAGAAATATGGCCTGATAATGTTATCAACTACTCAATATAACACATTTAATTTTATTTCAATAACATAAATTTTTTTTTTGATAAAGACTTCTATATTTTTCAATTATGTTTTGATCAATAAAAACACCTTTTTCACTTTAATTTAATTTTTTTAGCTTATAAACACTTCTATTTGAGAGTAGAAACAATTTACTTGGTTAATTTATCAACATATTTAGTATCTTCTATAGGTGGAACTCGTATCCATTTATCCTCATATACCACATTTGTTTGATGATTCTGAAGCATCTCCAATGAGATGATTTCATACTATTGAGACTAAATAGCTGATTCAACATAAAAATATCATGAGATATTTTCCTTATCTTTGATAATGATCCTAATAATTTATTGTTCTAATGGTATACTTTTCGATAACATTTTGATCACATACTGAACCAACAACTTTACATCGTGAATCTTATAGTTTTATGACATCTGATTACAAATATTTAAGAATTAACAACTAAATTAATTTACATGATATTTAATTTATTTTGTTTCATACCAAAAAAACAATTTTCTATGTTGAATTCATTTAGAAACATTTATACCAATTTCTAGAACATCATTATTTCAACCTTTATAAAGAAAAGAATAATTCCTTTCCCAGTTGACTTCCATACATTCTTCTCCAATTGATTGTTTTTCTACAACATCTAGAACTCCTTCCATGTGATGTGATTCAATTGATTCTATTCTAGCAGTTATTAATGCATTAAACCTTTAAAATTCATTATTTTGAGAATCAATAATGATATGATAAATTATTGGTTATACTAAAATGGTGTTGTCTTAACCAACCAAAAACATATGACAAATATCTAAGGATTTCATTTCATTGTGAAAATTTATAGGTACCAAAATGAATATTGGGGAATTCTCTACTGACAACCAATTTTTGGCATATGTGAATTCCATCTCATACTCACCTTCACCATATTTCGAGAATTTACTCATAATCCTATCTTTATCTTATCTCAGGGTTACGAGGTGATCCTTTTACCAAAACTGGGATGTCATGTAAATGAGGCGATTCCACCTCATTTGATGTATGGTTTTCACCATCCATCACACCCCAACCATTAAATATTAATTATTTTAATTATATAAATTATTATAATCATATATTTTGAGTTCTAGTGGATAGTGGATTTTTTTATTAATTCTTACATGGGTATCCAGCATGATTAGTAATAATCGTGTGATTCACATGTGGGTTCCCAGGCGAGTCTGAGTTGTAGTACATGGCATGTTCATGATATATTAAACAACACAGAAAGCATGTGAGGCTTCCTCTAAGAGTTGGTAGTGTGGAGCCACATGGTTTGAGCCTGGTTTTCACTAATGTTCATCATTATATTAGTATCTGTGCATGGGAGCCAAGCCTTGATATTTCACAAACATCGTTTGGATATGATTTGGTGGAATATACAAAAGCCATGTGTATCACCCAAAATTTTAAATGATTATTTTTATTTTCTTTTTCTTTTTTTGGATTTCAATTTTTTTCATTCATCACTTTTAATTTCTTTCTTCTCCACACATGTGCTTTATTTGATGCATGCAATCTTATCCCATCACATGTGTGACCCCCTCCCCCCTCTTATCACCCTATTCTTATTAATATTTAACCTAATTTAATTTCGTTTCATGGTCTACATCCCCAATTAAGGTGTCATTATACCTCCTCATCCTTTTTTCAATAGATATACCTTCTCCCCATCACCCTATTTTGTTCTAACAAACTGTAGGGTTTTGAGTGCACCGATTGTTTTGTGTTTTTATTTTTTCTATATCATGAAATGAGTCTCTCGGGTTGGAATAATGCATGATATGGTATCCTACACAATATTTGAAGCATTTTGGACCATTTCTGTCTACCCTCCACCATTTGAGAAAGGTTTTCTACTACCTTTGATTTTGGAATATTTTTAATTAATTTTTTCATAATTTTTGGGTTCTCAATATCATTGTTGTGCATTTGGGTTATCCTGTAAGTGGTTTTATGCCACCATTGTCAAAGAATTATATATGTATTCATAGGTATGCAAATAAAAATAGAATTTAACCCTTTATATATATTCAAACATGGAATGATGAATATAAATAATGGGTCTATGTGTGATTATATATATATATATATGAAAATTCATTCTTGTGTATGTGAAAAAATGGAATATTCTCATATAATTCTATGTGTAAGGATCACCTTGTACATATTTGGCCATCAAAATATGTACATAGGGGCTAGCTATCATATCATTTTATAGAAAGTTCATATGCATGCAAGAGGAAATGGAATATTCATGTAGTCATCTTCTAAGAAGCATGCCTTGGGATTAATGAAGGTCTCCCATTCCTACGCCTTTAATTTTAAATTCTTCTATTTATTAGAATTTTAAAATTTGTGTTTCTTTTATAATAATGTGGTACATATATATTTATTGTTTAGGGAAAATTAATTTTGTCTCTTAGAATTGGTTTCTAATTTGTTTACATAATAAGTCTATGTCTGTTTATGAGTTTTCCATTAAATTAGAAGTACCTTAAGCATATAAATTATCTTTATAAATGATTCCCTACTTGGGAAGTCTGTTTCAGGAAAAAAAGTTTTGGTATAATTATTCATATAATTGTTCGATATACTGGTATATTGAGTTGTGGTTTTTTTAAATGAAATGAATACCCATTTGGAACCTTTTTAGCTTGTAGTGATTTTTTATAATAGATTTGGATGTGATTTTTGGAAGATGGATTTATTTCATAAAATAAATAAGCATGTTTTGTACCATGGGTTGTTTTTCAAATTTTTCTGAAATTCATGATATGTGATGGTCCAGTTGGAGATTTTATGTCTCATGATGTGAAATGGGCACCACTATGGTGGAGCCACCAAGAATATGGTCCTCAAATAAGTGGTGTCAATTTTTGGTCTAGGTAAGAAGGGTGGTTGTGGGTTAAATTTGATCCCCACAAGTGAGGACCACACAATTGACATTGTACAATTATCATTGGATTTTTGGGGATCATCTTGTTGGTAGAGTGGTGATTTTTTATCTACCCCGTTTAGATAGTTTAGTAACCCCTGTATTTGAGGAGAGGCTCGTGAGATGTTCCATTTCTGAGTCTTGGTTAGAGCATCTAGTTCATTATAGACTACAGAGTTGCACCATATATCAGAATGTGTGTCTTAACCTAGTACATCTAGGGATTTCCTTTCGGGATGTTTAGGAAAATCTAAATATTTCTTATTTGTATGTTCCTATTTCATTTTTTCAGCACTTTTGGCAATTGTCACTTAACACCCTTACTTTATATTTCATGTTAATATACCTAAACCCCTACATTTTATCTTTTAAAATAATTAATTTAAATGAGGAATCATTAATTTTAAATAATTATAAATGAAATGGAAAAATGGGTTTTCATTGAAATAAAATAATGTTGTATATTTTTGAAAATAACAGGAAAACATATTTTTATAAATCCTATTTTCAAACTAGTAATAATTGATTTCACATTAAAGGTAGGGAATATGGAATAGTCAATCATCAGAATCCCTACCGATTATATCGGTGCTCACACTAACTTTATATTTTCAATTCATTTTCTTCCATTTTTTGGATCACTCTTAGATGGATCATGGTGTTGTGATTAGAGGTGACCCATGAGGTCACCTGGATATATGTTTACCCATGTGGTTTTATTTATTTTTCCAATTCCAATTTCTTTTTCTTTTATTCTTGTTTATTTATCTGTCTTTCCTGGGAATTATCATTCCAAATTGAGTATATTTGTTGCCTGAAAGTAGTTTCAAATATGGGAGGATCAAAAACACCCCTTGAGCCATGTCACGACACAGCTAAGCAGTACAGATTGGGGTTGACCCTGCGTTTTTCTTTTAAAATGGTATCCAAGGAGGAACATTTTATCTCGAGTGTTAGGTATCATTGGTATTTTAATATCGATAATGGAGAGGTTTTTATGGGAATCATTTCATGAAATATTACTTTTTGTGGTCAGTGAGCTTCCAAAGTTACTGTAATAATTTAGTCTTTGGATAATATTTATGTGGATGGGGGATGACCAAGGCAGTTATTTGGTGTTGCGTGATGGGATTACATGGGTAACTGAGCCTTGTGGAGCATGGGTATAGGGATCATTACACTCTTAGTGGTTGGTGTTTTCATGGGGCATGTTCTTCTAATCCAAATAGCTATGTTATCCATGACCACTAGTTTCTCACCAATGGTTTCTACTGTGAGTGGTGTTTCTAGTTTGGTTTTGGTTAGAATTAGTGGGGTTTTAATGGAATTTTGTCTTTACAATTTCAAAATGGGTTTTGAAATGAAAATTATTTCTAAAAATTATTTCCATATTAGAAAAAATGAACATTAAAATAGAATTTATTTAATAATTTTCAAAATTCTGAGAATATCTGGAGGAAAATTGATTGGGGTTTTGGTAAATGATAATTTTTTATGATAAAATGGTATGTATGACCCTTGGTACTTCTTATGGGAATTCACGCACACACACCTGTGTGTATGAATGTAAAGTGAATTTATGTATATATGTGTGGATTGATCAAACAATGATGGGGATGATCAACTATATCACAGTTCATAGGATACCCTGGTTGAATGTTCAAAATTAAGGGTTTAAAATGGTTTTTCCACAAAGGGGTATGAATTAGAAAATAGTTTTTGTTAAAAGATCGATTCATTCTAAAGATATTTGTGGTTCAAAATGAAAAAAGTAAGGTGGTTTTTTTGATGACAAATTGGATGTTTTGAAATTATGTTGAAAATAAAAAATGATTTTAACTTCATAAGGGTGGAATTCAATTTTCAAAATGGTGAATTTGAAAATAGTGTTTCATAAAAATGGTTTTGGGATAGTTTTGTGATTATTTTCATTGTTTTTTATTGATATTTGATTTATATTTGATTTGTTTTTAATGACCTTTAGGTTTATGACCATGTTCAATCGATTAAAATAACAATTGGTCAAATTTAGGTTTCATGTTTATCTGTTTTTATGCCTTATATTGTTGAGAGTATACCACCCAGAAAGACCCAGATGGTTTTTTATGATTCTCATCCTATCGTCGGACTACCTAGACTACATGTGTATTAGTGGAGTTGAGATCTTCACTATTGTTTTATAATTTCCATATTTATTGTGGTCTGTTAAGTGTTGTGTAGTGTCTTGAAGAAGTTTAATGTGTCTATTTGTTTTTGGGAACTCCATTTTTTTAGAGTTTCAGTTGTCTTAGTTATGTTTGAAGGACTATGATTGGACATGTAGTAGGTGGTAATATCATTCTTATTTCAATTTATTATTTCATGTTTAATCATTGATACATCAATAATCATGTTTTTTATTCTTTAGTAAATGGAGGAGAGGAAAGCTATATATCTCATGGATGTTTGATAAAGTCAATTTATAGTGAATGTAAATGTTGACCATTCCAATGAGATAGCTTCTTTTTCCAGTGATATTCCTTTTCAGTTGCATTATTTTTCATCAGACCACTCACTAGATTCTTCCTATTATGGTAGGTTTTGGAACTTTATGATTTCTTATCACTATCCATTAATGACAGGACGTTATTGTGATTGTTAAGATCAGTAGGATAAGTATTGATAGTGGAAACCTCAGAAGAAAATTTCTCAATCTATGGATTTTAGCATATGACTTGAGGCAGCGGATGCTCCAAAACTCAGGGCTCCATCCATAGGCCCAAGAGTAAAGCTTAGGCACTATCATTATTCATTATGGGTGTTGGGAACTTTGGTTCATTCTGTGTCTCTATCTTGAGAGTGGAGATATTTTACATTCTCATAGTATCATTCTAAAATATAGTTGCCCTTTTATTGTGTAATTTATATTGGTTTTAGGATGGCCTGGTGGTCTCTTTTAATTTTAAATCTACTGGTTGTTACTTTTTTAATGTCAAACTCTAATCGGGTAGTCCTCCTATGGTTAGCCTTTTGGACTAAATTTTTATTCACATTTTCTCAGTTGGGAGATTCTTTATTCTTGTGTAAATGATAAATCATGTTTTTTTGTGATTTGGATTGGATTTTATTCCTTTAGGTCTCCCCATGTGGTGGGGTTGGTCAGTGTGGTGAGTTTTTGTATTGGTCCATGTGGGGTTTCATGTATCAATATTTTCTGGATAGTTCTTAAATGGTGGGAGGACCCACCACAAATATTATTGTGGTTTCTTATAGATTTTTTCAGTGCATGTTGGATTATATTGTTAGGGATACCTTTTACCTTATCAATATGGTTCCCCTTCTATGGGTTTCTCAAGAGTTGGTAGGGTGTGACTTGTGAGATTGGAAGGTATAACTGGGTTTCATGGTTTCGATCATCCATTGATAGAATTGAGTTCTCGTTTTGTTCTACATTTGGTTGGGCGACTTTCTAGGGAACTTTTATTGGGGGTGATGATAATTTAAATATCCTAACCTTCAAATATAATGTATTTTAATTACATTAATTATTTATATTAGCAATTATTATTTCATGAAGTTTTTGGGTTGAATTTTAATTTATTTATGATTTTTATTTGTTTCTTGGTTAGCTGAAATAGTAACAAGTAATCATGTGGTTCATGTGTGGGTTCCCATGTGAGTCTACAATGTTGAACACGACTTGTTTACAATATAATGAACAATGAAAAATTCATTTGGGTTGGCTTTATGAGTTGAAAGGGCCAAGAAGAATGGGCCTAATAAGGATTGCACCACCATGAATATGACTAGAAATTACAACATATAGTTCCCCTACCTAGGTTGTATCCTAGAAATTATTATCATAGGGTTTCTTACAGTGTTCAAAAACCATGTTGATTACCAATAATTATAATATATATATATATATATATATATATTCTTTCAACTTTTTAACATTTCTCTCTTTTTATTGAATTATTCCCTTCGTATGTGTGTTGTGTGGCACCCACATTCATTCTTACATGGTTTGCAACCCCCCCCCCCCCCCCCCCCCCGTGATTACCACCCTCTTATTCTAGTGATTTCACTGTATTTGTTCCAGTTTCATGGTCAATGCCTCGAGGTATGGTATCATCATCCCTCTTTCTCCCACTTTTGGTCAATTTTAATTCTCCTCATTTCCCTAATTTATTCAATCAAACCCTATGGTTTTATGTGAATGATTTTATATTTTTTGTAAGTTTACATTCCATGAAACTAATCTCTCAATTAGATATCAGGCATGATCTAGCCACCACCATAAAAAGATTAGTGTTTCATACCATTATGGTCTGCCCTCTACAGTTCTTATGTATCTTCCCTTCTTCCTTCCCTTTCATCTCAATATTAATTCGAGATTTTGTAGTTTTTAGTATTCTAATATTTTTTTGTGCTTCATGGTCAACCTATCAGTGGTTTTGAGATTCCTTAGGTGAAATATTATTTGAACATTCTGGGGTGGGTATATATATATATATGTATGTTCTGACTATATATATATATTCCCCAGTGATAGGATTAATATATATAATGGGGCTAGGTTTTCTTATGTATATATTTGATAATGCATACACTAATACTTGAAAAGTGTTGTATGGTCATATAATCATATTTTTAAGGATCCCCTAGTACATATATGTCCATAAAAATCTATACATAGGGGCTAGGTTTCATTTTATATAAGTGACAGGGAATATGCGTTCATGTATAAAGGGAATATTTCAGTTTTCTTTATCTAGGCAGTGTACCTTGAGTTTGAGGTAGGTTCCCACTTCCAGCACCTTGATTTTGAAATACCATAATTTATTATCATTTTAAAAGTGTATTTATTTTATATTTATACGGTGTATAAATATATATATGTGTGTGTAAGGTAAATTTAATAGTTTCGTTTATAATGTTTTTTCTTTGGTTACATAATATTTTTTTGTCTGGTTTGAATTTTCCTTTTAAATGAGATGTATCCTAATTTTTTAAATAAGATTTAAAAATGATTCATAGCCTATGAGGTTTGTTTCTTGAAAGTTAATGGTTCTAGTAAAATTTGTTATCAAATGCTTCACATGTTATTTATTTTGATATGTGGTTTGATATAAAAATGAAATTATGTCTAATTTGGAACAAATTTTTTGTGTTGGGTGTTTTTTTCTTTGATTTTATGATAGATTTGGAAAACTAGATTTAGTTTGTAAAATGTATAAGTTTTTTTTGGTACTGTGGTAGTTTTTGAAAAATGTTTTCAAACTAATGTGATTTAAAGGCCGATTTGGTAATTGAATGTGACATGTTGTGACACGGTGACCTCTACGGTGGACCCTTAAAGGAGCAGTTCATCACATAGGTGGTGTCTGTGTTTTGGTTCATAAATTTTGGTGGTTTTAAGTTACAATTTGATCTAATCATGTGAGGACCACACAATTCACCACATTCTATTATTATTGGATTCATGTGAATCATTTAGATGGGTGAGTGAAATTTTATAACAAACCCAGTTAGATGGGATGGTGCTCCCCCCCCCCCCCCCCGCAATAATTTCTAAGAGGACCAGTGTGAAGTGACACTAGTGTGGGTAGGTTAGAGAATCCAATTGATCATAGGATATAAATTTGATCCATTTATTGACAGGTATGTCCTAACCGATTATGTCTAGGTATTTATTATTGGGTTGTATAGAAAATCCCAATTATTTAATTTTTGTATCTTCTTATTTCAATTTTTTGTATCTTTTGGCACATGATTACTAGAAATTATTTCTCTATGTTTCATGTTTACATATCAGAACCTATTATTTTTTTCATTTTAAAGTAATTAATTGAAATGAATTTTCATCCTTTGGTAATTATTTTAATATTGAACTAAAAAATGGGTTTTCATGAAACTAAAACATTATTGTCTATTTTTTAAAGATCATATAACCTTATTTTTATATATAAATATTAAAAAAATATAATGAATGGATTTAACTTTAATAATTGATAATATGTAATTATTTATCCTTGGTATCACTACTAAGCATCTCGGGGCTCAGACATTCTTAATCTTTTTAGTTTCAAATAATTCTATTTTTTTGATCACTCTCGGAGTGAGCAAGGTTCTATGATTAGCAGTGACCCACGAGGTCAGTTTGAGGTATGTTAAGACTTGTTTTTTTATTTATTTTTCACTCTTATAGATATTTTTTTAATTTAGTATAGAGTATTTAACTATATTTAATGGGATAAATAATTTCCAATATATTATATTTGATACCCGACACTAGTGGTCACCCTGAGAGGTTCGGTAATGCCTTTTAGGCCTTTTAATAGGCAAGATATGGTTACTAGTTCCGGGTTGAACCAAGATATTTTTTGACACCACCAATCAATGTAATTTGAACCAACATTCCAAAATAAAATTCCCAACACAACTCAATTATTCATAGAAATATTTGACATATGTTCTTCCAACCTTGCCACTATGTTTCATTACTATTATCCTAGATGACTCTGATGTTTCTAAAATAAATGTTTATTGTTTTTACAAGAGGATATAAATTCAAATAATTCTATAAACATGACACATATATAATTGAATATAATGTTCTATATTCACATGCTTTTCTATTATAAATTAATAATGGAAATCGATATCTTTAAAACTAAATCTCAAGCTGAATGTTTCTTTTGGTAATTCTTGAAAGTATGAACTTGGTTAGAATTTTTATTCTATCTCTAAATTTTTTACTTCTCTTCTTCACAATAAATGTTATTACAAATAGATACTTCATTGTTTCTAGTGGAGTGACTCCATCCATGGTAGATAATGTGGTTTTGAAGAATCTACAGCCTCCATGACGGTTTATCAGGGCTTATGGCAACTAAAAATATTTTATTAATAGATTTTTAGGGTCCACAATTGATGTAACCAAGTCCACATCATTCCCAAATTAAATTCTATTGAATCATAAAACTCAAATACTTCCATCTTGAATACAAGCACGGTTCAAATTTCATTCAAGGAATACCCCCATGCCATAAAATTTATGTAATTCAGAATAATCATATATAATTTGTCCATCAATTGAAAATAAATTTCTAAACACTTAACACATTCCTAATGACCCTTTTTCTTTTAATTCTACTAGATGATGCACCTTATGTTAGTTTCGTTTTTCCAATGATAGAGGGATTTTAAGGTTAGAAGGTTAGGGTAACGAAGGTCATGATAGTAATAGGGAGATAGAGAAAAGGGTTCCAAATATTTTCAATGAATTTCACACATACAGTTGATACACAATATGATTATCTCATGGTTATCAAGGGGTCACATGGTGAAATGTAGGGTAATTATTTCTAAAAATAGGTGATGTGTCTAATTAAATATGTCAAGTAATGAAAATGGAAAGAAAAAAATATAAATAATGAAAATAGATTATGGTATCTAAATATGAGAATATAATATAAAATATTATTGAGTGAAATTAAACCCTGACTAATTTCGAATCAATGAAATCAAATCTATTAGAAGGGAAGTGTTTTCTAAAAAATTTTCTAATTGGTTTCTGATAAAACTCATTCTAAAGAGTTATCATTCTTTTATGCATAATCTCTCAATAAACGATTTCATAAATCAACATGCCTCATTATTTTATTATTTATCATATTTTTTAAATATTTATATCACTTCTATTTTCACATCTTATTGGAGCACAATTAAAACTAAATGAAAAATCCATTAAGGTGTGTTTCATCGACAGCACCTAGGCACAAAGAAAACCAATGGAAATATATTCTATGTTAGAGGTTGATAGTGATACAGAGTATTACTTTTTATTTTACTAGAACACTAGGTTTTTACCAGGAAAAGGTATAGTTGCTGAAGTGCCTTCCCTATCTAATATACATCCAGAAAAATCATCATTTATGTACGAAATTGAAATAAAAAAATAGGTCTTTAAAAATATAATGTAAAGTGATACCATTAATTTTTAATCCCTTAAAATATTTTTGGAATAATTAATGTTTCATTATATTGTATTAAACAGAAATATTTCAATATTGCATACTAAAAACATAATATTTTCCTACTTGTTGTAACCTAAAAAAACATCAAATTATTCCTCTATATAACTAGTTTTCAAATAGTTTTCAAGTTTTTTAATGAGTCAATTTTGATATCGGAACTCAAAACAGTTGAGTAGGACTTACCTTTTTCATATCCAAACATCTTAGGATAAAAAAGTATGTATTTTTTTATTAACATATTTCCATTTTTTCAGCAACATGAAATCCCATAACACAGTTTAGTTCACACATTATACTAATTTAAAAATCATTTTACTTGAAATTTCTTGGTTTTTATACGAAAATTAAATCATATACATATATCTGTACCAAATAAATATTTATGTATGTTTTCTTAAATAATGTATGTTTTTCAACCACTACTGTAAAACATATTGAAAAAAAGTGAAGAGTATAACCTTTTATACCATTCCTTAATATCATTATTATCTACATATTGAGCATTATTACATTTAAATATGGAATTCTGAAAGTTATTTTCTTAAAAACATGGAGTTTGTTTGATATAAATTTCATATTTTAAAAAAATTAGAACATAATATTTAACATCCTTCTTATATAATTTAAAATACATTTAAGATGTATATTCGAGAATAATTCTAATATCTTCTAATATTTATAGAGGAGAAATGTTTTTTTTATATATATATTCCTCGTTCCTGATTATAAATTTTTTTTATGTAATCATGATTTATTTATTTTTTATTTCACCATGATAGTTTTGTTTATTTTTAAAAAACCAATTTGGTTCCAATAATAAAATAGTTCTCGGGTATTTCAAATAATTTCCACACCATAATTATATTGAATTTATTTAACTATTATTTTATATCTAAGAACCAACTTTCACATGATAAGGCTACTTCAATAGATTTACATTCTTTTTCAGATATAAAGAAAGTGAATTCTATTAAATTTACTATGTTTATTAAAGTTCATACACCTTCATTTAGCCTCTCTATAACTATTTCTAGTGGATGGTCCTTATGGTTTCTATGTATTTTAGGTAACAGATGTCCAAGTTCACTATCATATTTCCTTATTGAATTTGTTTTATTGTAAAAACATTCCAAATAATTATCCATTTTTTCATTAAATAGTGTTTAATGTCTCATGTTATTCATGGAATCACATTGATCTTTAATTTGATTAATTTTATCTATCAAATGGATCACATTAATAAAGCATCACAAGAACTAATTCTTTAAAAATCCATTCCCATTTATTTAAAACTCTATTCTATTTCAATGTTTTAAATTAACATAGTATGATACCTTCATCGTCCAACGGATAAAAGGTTCCAAGATTATCCTTGGTAATGAAGATATAAACTTTTCATCCAAATACATTGATGTATCATACCTTGAATTCTATATTATTCAATAACTTGTGTAGTGTCTTATATAAAATAGGCCTCATTAAATCAATTTTAATGACATAAAACATTGTTTTATCATCCTCATCCCCGAATATATTGGGCATGTTATGTTCACAAAACAAAGTCCTATTAATTTCTTATAATTTCCTACTTCTCTCATCAATAACACCATTCAGTTGAGGTGTCATGGGGGAGAGAATATATGTTTATTTTAATAATTAAAGATATAATAATTATATTCACGATTCTCAAATTCATATCCATGATCACTTCATAAAAACATGATTTACACATTTTATCATTTTCACATGTTTATATAAATCAAAATATACCACATTGTTTAGTTTTGAGTCTAGAAAAATTATCCTGTGTAAATATTGAAAACCCATCAACTAGAACATAAAAAACGGCATAACCATAATACATTATGTTTTAGGAGGTACAAAAATTCAATTGGATATATTGAAAAGGTCAAGAAGTATAATTTTATTTAATAGGTTTAAAAGGTAAACATTTTTTGTTACCCTTTTTGCATGAATAACATTGTTTATTTTTCTCCAATTTGAGATCTGGAAAGTTGTAAATCTAATTTATTTTTGAAATTTTTATTAGATAACAAATATTTTAATATTCATTACTTTATTTTCCAAATCCATTATCGATCGATTTCATAAATTCAAACCTTTTAATTTTATCTGAATAATAAATTAATATATAGTGTGAAAACATTCTCTATTCTCTGTGCTTTAAACTTGACACACTTATCATTTAAAACTAAGAATATATTGTTATAAAAATCAATATAATATCCATCATCAAAATTTGAGAGATTCTTATTAGGAACTTCTTCAAGCCTTCAACCTAAAGTAAATTGTAAATGAGAATCGACTATGGGTTTCCAACTGACCTAATGCCATCTATCATTCATTTTTCATTCTAATTGAATGTGATATATCCTCCATATAGGTTTTATAGGGAGTGAATTCTAGTGTAATCACTACTCATATTCCCAAAATAGCCACTATCAATAAACTATTTTGTGGTAATGTTTATGTAGAATGTTCCCTATAATGACAAATCAAAAAACATAATTCTTTGGTAAACAAATTCATTTGGTTCTAGAAATGTTATATATAAAGGATCTAAGAACCCAGAAATGATTTCTTTTCAGAGAACATTACATCTTGATTTAGAAAATATTTATTAATAAATTAATTTTTTGTACAATATACTTTTGGTTTTATTAAATAAAAATTTTTCCAAAATTTCTTACATATCAAAAATAAAACAAATAACTTTGGGAAAGTTTTTATTTTTAGATCAAGGAACAAAATGTTTTATATAATTTTTATGCCTTTAACTGTGGATTCTAATTCTAAATTTCTATTTTCTATGTTAATTTTGAACATGTATTTTGTTTAAATAATCATTCTCTTTAGTAAAGTCTCTAGTTGAATCATTGAATTTTCAACCTCCTTCTGTAGGTTCTCAAAGGTTTTTAATAGATTATATATCATGATAGGCCTGATGAAATCATTTATTTTGAAAACTTCCACTTCTATAGATTTTATTATTTTAGTTTAGATTCCACTCCCCTTTGGTGTTAATACTCTGATAGATTCTAATGCTTATTCAGGATCATTGATTGATGTTCCTAGTGTAGAGATCTTGTTCACAATGTAAATGATTCTTTCATTTTTCTGCGTAATAATCTAACCTTCATCCTTTATGAATTTATAAAACATAATATAAGTATTCTTATGACAAATAGAATTCACATTTCTTGTAAATTCATATTAAATTACCATAATGGTCCACATTTCAGGTTCTATTTGATATTAATTGATGTTGTTAAACTCATTTGTCCCTATATAGAAAATAATATCATTCATATAATTGGATTTCAGATAATCATTTTTTTTATGTATCATCCCATGTTTCATTTTCTACATTCGGAATTTCATATAGGTTTACTACTTTGAGATGTAAATTTAGGCTAATATTTTTTGAATACATGATCATGATAGATTTTCGGAAAAGATAATATTAACCATTAATGTAAATATATCTAATTATATACATACCTTTTAATCTATCTTCATAGTATCCAATTATAAATATATTTTTACTTTATCATTTGAATAATATTTAACTCATGATTCACAATCAATGATAAACACTAATGTCTAGGATGATGACCACAAGTATAACTCAATAATGAGAATTGTGTTCTTAAAATTTCCTTTATATTGAAACAAACTCTTCATCTATGATCAATTAAAATATTATCCTTAAATGTGTATTAAGTGGAAAATAAATAATTAGTGGAAATAAATTTCAATCATGATATTTAAAGTGGTTTGGGAACATAAATCCCATAGTACACTCTACCAACAATATACTCCTCGATTTTGGTGATTTTCACGATAATATTCTTTTTACAAGAGGATTCAAGCCGAGTGAATAGAGATGTACTTACAGAAAATGTCCATGATCATTTGGCCATGTTATCCCATTACAAGACCAAACCATGGGATTAAACACACACTTAAACTAAGGGTATACAAGAATAAATGAATGGATAATTTGAGTAGAATATATGAAGCACATAGATTAAATAATGAACTGTAAGTAGATAATGATTTATCGTAATAAAAAGATAGACTCCTAGGTGTAGATTAGGATGATCTTTATCAAAACGGATAAAACCGATCAGCAAAACCTGATCAGTTTTTATTTTTCATAATATATAGGTCTCTATCATTTTTCTTTTTTTTTGTAGAAAATGAAATCAGCCATATGTCTTATTTTTTATAGTAAAAACATACCTTTTATAAATTGTTAAAACATTAGGGTAATGTAATTCTAATGAAATTTCATTCTTATAATGTAATCTTGATGAGATATGATATTAATTATATGCATCCAATATTTTAGAAAATAGAAAAAACATTCATGGTATTGATGACAGAAATCATCTCATTCATTGGTTCGTCCAATGCATGGAATGTATTTTGTAGTCCAATGTTTACATAAAATGGATAATATAATTTTTATGAGATCTAAAGGAATGAAGTAACTTATCAAGATTATTTAATGTAATGATTACATTATGAAATAATTAATCTTTATTATAGACCAACGAGAAGAACTTTTCATCATAAGATTACATTTGAATGATTATATAGCTCTTTCTCATAAGATTAGCTATATTATACGTATCATGTGACAATTAAATAAAATATGATATAAATTATAAATATAACAAAATAGTAAGATCCTTAAACTACTTCAAGATTGTAATATTCTATTTAGAATAAAAAATTCATTTAATATTTTTATTTTGAATAAAGCATCTCTCTAAGGAAACTCATCCATACTTTTAAGGATAATATCTTACAGAGAAGAGAACACTTTATAACTGTCTGATTCTATTCTATTAAATATTTTCTTCAATTTTCTTGAGATAAAATAATTTACTAAAAACCAAATTATTTACACATCCTATGATATATACTTGGTCAAATAAAATAAGAAAAATACAGTCTAAAATACATAGAATAAACTTTTTTGAATAATTTTTGGGATTTATAGAACCTTTAATACACAAAACACATAGGTATAATGGAATAAAATATTATTTCCAAAATCTAATTAAAAAAAATCTTCATTTATTTGTCTCTTCAGTAGGAAATTCATTTTCTTCCAAAATCATGTTATAAAAAAAATTTCTAAAAAATGTTTTGAAATTCCAAAATTGATTTATTGAAGGAATTTTACCAACTATTTCAATATTTAAAAGAAAACAATTAATGGATTTTTCATGTCATTTCCAAAATAATTACTCTTTGGATTTAACCGAAAATATGAATGGAGTCATTTTTTACCATGTATGGAATGAATGAAACATCCCATTATTAGGAAAAATATTTTCATTAAAGCATCCTTTACAATTTTACATGTTTATATTAAAATAAAAGTATTTTAAAACTTTTTTATGTTTTATTATGTTTTTATAGTGAAAAGGATATATTTTACAATAAATTATCAAAATTATCATTAAAAGGGGTATTCTATCTAATATAACATCCATTTTGGTTGAATATTCCTTACAAGGGATATGATCCAATGACACCATTCTTATTATTTCATTTAATTGTTTATTATTATGATTGAATGATGTTTATGAAACATTTTTCTCTTCAACGAGTTATACCATGATAGAATTATTGTAAATCCCCCATATTTCTCATGAGTTATGCTATGATAAAATTAAGAAATGATTATGAAAACTACATATTTTCCATAGGTTATGATATGATGAAATGTTTACGAAACTCATTTAATTTCATTGGTTATGATATTATTAATATTTAATGATCTTTTGGAACACATCAGTTTGATTTTCATTATTATACATGTTGGACAATTATATCCCTCTGATGCATTAGGTATTGGTAAATGTTATATTAGCATAGAGGGTACACAGGTGGTTAAACTAAACCTGAAATGGGGTGTACATGGGAGGTTATCCCAAACTCAAAAAATAGGGTACAGTAGTGGTCTACCCAATCTAAAAGATGGTCCGAAAGTGATTTTACCAAGCTAAATGTGTTTTGAATTTCTTTGTGGGTAGCCTTAGGAATAGATATTATATGATATTATGTACATTGAAAATATATGCTTTATGAAAATTTTATTCTCTCATGGATAAATTTTTTTTATGATTTATCCCTTTGAACTTACAATATTTTTACCATGACCCAATATTATGATCATTGATATACATGGGTCTGGTTTCTAAAATTTATGCTCCAGTTATCATGCCATTTTGTTTATGTTATGCTTTTTCATCTCTCTTTTTTATACATACTTGCATCTTAGCTCACCCATTCTTATTTTTTCTTTCATAAAGTTGATAATAAAGGTTTTTAAGTAGGAGTATTAAAGAGAAAGATATATATGGAATAAATTAAGGATCAATCATGAATTAAGAATATTATGGTCCATGGTTCCCATGTACCAAAATATTATAGTCCTTAGGTGACTGTTTGTGTAATATAATTTACATTCATCTAAAAATATATAATATCCATGGGTGACAAGCGGGGATCACTAAGAATTATATTCTCAAACATTCCAAATATTTTCAATATTTTCATATTTTTCTCCTTATGTGAATGTTTCTTCTTTATCATTCTGTTTATCCTCCATGATAGTGGAATTATTTGTTATTTTACATTTAATGGATTGTACCTAAAATCTAATGAGCAGTTCTTGAATATATTTTAGTAACAACATTGACCCACAAATATTAACTTGTTTTTATATTTAGAAAAACTGTGTCTGATTCATAGGATGTATATATCTTGGAATAAAACTATATACCAATTTATTTTTTTGATCCGCCCTATTCTTGGTAGTGGGTTTCTTATCACCTTTATTCATCCATACTTCTAAAAAAATCATCCTTAATATATTTATGGGAATTGATTTCGAAAATTTTTTATAAGATGGAATGGATTGTATCTACTTCTTCGTATCTTCTTAAGATATGTCATTAGTAGATTTAATTATCATATGTTCACATGTTGGAGTTAATTCAAACATTAAATAATCTAGTATAATTATAGAGATACATAAAATTCATCATTCTTCTATGAAGTATAAATATTTTTCTTCTCAAAACATAAAATTATTCTTTCTCTTCGAGAGTCCAGTATCTTGGGGATTTGACAGTCATAACCTAAGAGGTAGTTACGGGAAGAGTATCATGAAATATTACTCATTCTGATCATTGAACTTCTGGGGATAATCCAAGACTTGAGGCATTAATATTTGTTTATGTGGATGAGGGATAACCAAGGGAGTGAGTTGGTGTTGCCAGGTGGGCATACATGAATAAGTGGAAAAGGTAGAGCCTATGTGTGGGGTTTTATTCCCCCTAGGGTCTGGTGCTTTAAATATTTTGGAAGATGTGGAGGAAAAGTGAACAAGTAAATTGGATTATGCTTGTTTTTATGATAAACTGCAAGGTATGACCCTTTGTATTCCTTATTAACATTCACATATGTGTGTTTATGTTTGTTCCTCAAATGTACATGATGGTTGAATATGTGGATGTATAAAATAATGATGGGTATGGGTGCTTATTTCATTATTCATTGGATACCCTGGGTGAATGATTAAAATTAGATGTTTGAGATGTTTCATTCAATGTGGTTATTGAAAGCGAAAATAGATTCTACTAAAATTGTATTTCGTACTAATAGATTTTTTGTATGAAAAGGAAAAGAGAGATGTTGTTTTACAGTTTTAAGTTGATTTTTGGAAATTATTTTTGAAACAGAAAATGATTTTGAATTCAAATAAGGAAAATTAATTTTGAAATGGGTGAATTAACAAATTGAACATCCTAGATGATGATTTATTTTCTTGTTTTGTGATGATATTTGTGATTTTTTCAATTTTAATTTGATTTGAATTTGATTTAGTCTTGTGATTTTTTGGTTCATGAGCGTGATGTTTGGTTTAAAATGATTGTTTGTTTAGTTCTTATTTTATGTTGATCTAGTTTAACGCCTTATGTTATTGATTTTATTCCACCAACAATGAACTAAGAAGGCTTTTGAGTATTCTCATTCTGTCATCGGTTTCCCAGTCTCCAACTGAATGGGTAGAGCTAATATCTACTCATTCATTTCCTATTTTTCATAGTTATTGAGGTATATTATGGTTTGTGTAGTGCCTTTAGTATATTGAGGGTGTCATTGGGTTTTTGGAAAATCCATATTTCATGAAAGTGGGAGTTTTCCTATGAATATTTGAAGGGTACAGACATAAATAATTTAAGTTGTTCATCTCATTATCTTTTACGAGTTGGAATGTATTCTAAAATATTCAAGAACAATTTCATCTATTGGTTTATTCAATTAGATGTGAAGAAGAAGAAAGTTACCTAGCTCATGGATGTTTCAGAAGTACAACTAAAGGATAAAGAGAATATAGACCATTGGAATGATATGGTGTTATTTTTCTAGTGAAATTTCTTTTAGGTTTCATTATTTTTCATTACAGCACTCACTAGTTTCCAACCAGTGTGGTCGGTTTTGGATCTCTTAGATGTCTTGTCTTCATTCGTTGAAGGCTTTTCATTACTGTGGTTTTTTGGGTTACTTGGAGAATTTTTTAAATAGGTATCATCAGAATAAAACTCTCTATATAAGGATTTAGGCTTCTAATTGTTAGGTAGTGGATGCTTTAGACATCAGGGTTCCAGTTTGATTCCTTAGAGTGTTGATTCCACAAATTCAAGAGTTGTTATGGGTATTTAGAACTTCAATTCAGATATTTTCTCTGCCATCATAGTTGATAAGTTTTATGTTCTAATTATATCTTTCCCAATTGTATATTCATTTTTTCTTATGAGTTCTTATTTTATTTTAGGAAGGCATAGTGGTCTTGTTTTGTTATAATTCTAGTGGTCTTCCCTTTTCCAGTGTTAATCTCTAATCAGTTGTCCTTGTGTGGCTAGCCTTTTTAGAGTAGGTTTGTATACATTTTTTCACATTTTGGGGATGGATAGTTCTTACTAAAAGGATGAACCATGGTTTTTTTCACCTCATGGATTAGATTTTCTTCTCTCAGGACACCCCTTATGGTAGGGGTTGGACTATGAGGGGAGTTGTTCAGTTGGTCCACGTGGGTTCTCTTATGTCGATCTATGCTGGTTGGATCCTAAATTTTGGGGAGAACCATTTCAAATGTTTTTGTGGTTTTTTCTAGAGATAGTCAGTTCTAGTTTTTTTCAAATAGTGGGGAGAACATTCTATTATCTCTATGGTTCTCCTTTTTATGGGTTTCTCTAGATCTGTTTTTGAGTGAATTTTGGATTTTAAATGTCACACTAGTTTTTAGGGATTCGATCATCCAATGTATGTTTTCATTTTTGGTTTTATTTGAAATCTGGATAGCTATCTTTCTAAGGTAAGAAAGTGTTTGTGGTGGAGATAATTGTCAAACCTCAACCATGAAATATTAATTATTCAAATTTATCTATTTTAACACACAATTTTGAGATCAAGTAGTATTTTGGGTGAATATTAATTTTTTAGGTTTTTTTGGCATTTCATGGTTAGATTGAATGGTTAGTATTAACCGTGTGATGCTTGTGTGGGCACCCATTTGTGTCTGAGGTGCGGTGCATGACTTGTTCATGATTTATCAAACCATGAGGAAAGTGTGTGGGTCAATTCTATGAGTTGGAAGTTCCAAGTTGCATTATTTGAACACGGTCTTCTCCACAATGCATATGCCTATATATAACCATGAAAAGGTCACATACCTACATATTAGACATATTATGGCAGGCACACAGATTAATAAACCATTCTCAAACCGTTCATATTGCCAATAATTTTAAATTTTTTTTTCTGCTTTTATCTTACCTCTATTTTTATTTATTTTGTATCCTCTTATTTGCATCATGCAACTCCTAAGTCCCTTCTGCCATGGTGTGCCAGAGCCCCCACCCCCCACCCCATTACCATCTTTTTCCAATGATTTCACAGGATTTATTACTGTTTCCTAGTTAGTGTCTCTTAATAAGGTCTCCCCATGCCTACTTTTTCCACTTTTTGATGATTTTCCTTCCTCTGATTACCCTATTATGTTCATCGTAACCCTATAGTTTTATGTGGGGTAATATTTATCTTTATTTTCTTTATAAGGAATGACAATGTCTTTTATGTCAGCATCAGGAAATTACAAGCATCAATTGCCAAAGGTGAAGTGCTTCGTATCATTTCTATCTTCTTGCCTCCATTTTGATGAAGGTTTTCTTTTAACTTTTCATATTTTCCAATATTAATTAGGGTTTTTTTAATTTTTGGGTTCCCAAAACCCTTATAGTTCTTCTTGGTCATCCTATAAGTGATTTTGAGTTACTATATTTTATGTATTATAATTGTATTTATAGGTGGGAATATATATATATATATATATATCTGTGTGTGTGTGTGTGTGTGTGTGTATGTATATATTGTCCCACATTATATATATATTAATTCACGGAAGGATTAACATATATGATGTCTCTAGGTGTGCTTTTGTATATATATGAAAATTCATACTCTCACATGTCAAAAGAGGTATATGGTTATATAAGCCTATGTATAATACATCCTTTTACGTATTTGGCTATCCAAATATATACATTAGGGATATATTTAATTGAATATAAGTAAAGGATAATATGGATTCAAGAAGGAAGTAATGATTCGTGTTTTCTTCATCTATGCAATGTTCATAAAGATAGAGATAGGATCCCTTTACATGTTTGTTTCATTTAAAAGTCCTTAATTTCTAATAATTTGAAAATATTTTTACGTTTATATTTATGCAATATATATACATAATTATATGTTAGTCAAAATTAATTTTCTCTCTTAGAATTAGTATCTTATTTATTTACATAACTTCTCGATGTTTGTTTTTGAGTTTTCATTTAAATGAAAAGTATCAAAAACGAGTAAATTATATTTCCAAATGATTCCTAGACTATGATGTGTGTTTCTTGTAACGCAACAATTCTAGTTAAATGATCCATATAATTCTTCTATCATTTAGTATTTTTGTTTGATTTCTAAATGACATGAAGGCTTGTTTGGTAAATTTTTAGTGTTTTGTGTCTTTTTTATTGGGAAATCACATTAGAAGAGTTGATTTAGTTGGAAAAATGTATATGATTGGTTGGTACCTTGGGACGTTTTGGTAAAAGTTTTTAAACTCATATGATGTGAAGGCCCAATTAAAAATTTAATATGGCTTCATGTGATATGGGAACCTCTATGGTGGTACCTCCGAGGATAGGGTCATCACATAGGTGGTGTCAGTGTTTTGGTTTGGTAATCATAGTGGTTATGGGTGTCAATATGATCCAATCATGTGAGGACCACCCTATACACCACATTCTGTTAACATTGGATTAATGAACATCATCAAGATGGTCGAGTGACATTTTCTTATCAACATTAATACGACAGGTTGGTACCCCCTGTATTTTATGAGAGGCCAGGAGGGATGTGACACTGGTGAGGCTCAATTAGAGAGTATATTTGATCATAAACTATAGAGCTACAGCATACAATAGCATGTGATTCCTAATCAATTACATGCATGTATTACTTTTAGGATTGTTTAGTAAATTAAAATGATTATAAAATTTTTTGTTACAATTTTATTTTTGTGGTACTTTTGGAATAATATCACTTGTTTAACACTCCATGCTTCCATGAAACACTTCTCTTTGAATAATATAATAGCGTGTGTTGTACGCAACTTTGAGTTCTAAAACACCACAACCAATCAAACAAACCGTTATGAACAGTAATACCAACTTTTTGAAATTTTATATATTTAATCGTCCAATATGGAAATCATTTTTGGATTCGGAATATCCAAATAAGGTTAGGGTTATTTTTTTGTGTTTTTTTGAAAACCTTCAATTTTTGATGAATAGTGAGAAACAATTAGTTATAGTTTAAAACAGAATATTTATTTAAATAATAATTTATTTTATATAAATTTTTTTAGGACAAAATAGATACATAATACCTATAAATGTTCAATGTAATTCATTGGAGTCAGTTTATAATAATTTTAGATATATAAAAATTTTATTAATCTTTTTACCTTCTTTTACCCACCTACTAAAAGCATTTGAAAATTTATATAAAACATAATTTTTCTGTTTCTGTGAGTTGAATTTCAAAATTCCGAGAGACACGGTTGATATAAATATGTAAAATGTGGTTCAATTAGATGAAAATAATTTTTGGTGAATAGTAATTTTTTACTTTTATTTTCAATGATTAAAAGTAAATAGTGTAATTAAGGGTAAAAATGATTTTATTATTACCCTAACACATGTCCTAATTCTATTGGATAATGTAATTCGACAAAAAAACCTTAGAAATAAAATATGATCCTTTAGGTCAACATCGATTAGATTAGGATATTTATTATTATTTTATTTAATGAAAAGTTAAAAGAGTTAAAATCCAAGTTTAATAACTAAAAAATTTTTAATACATGGTTATACATAAGATAAATTCGACTATAAATATGAATTAGAATGATAAAAATATTTCCTACATAATTGTATTTTATTTATATTTTTTATAAATTAAATAATTAAATTTATTTATGACACAATCATGATGCATTACTTAGAGTATTAATGTATGATTAAAATAATTGATATTATGAATCTCCAAATAAATGTAATTTGAGACTTTTAATGAATTAAACTAATTTTCTTGGATAATAGGACATATTAGGGTTGTTTATATGAATTTTTTTCTAAGTAATAATGTTGTTATAAATATAGAAAAACAAAATACCAAATAGTGTGAAAATTGACATAAAAGAGTTTTTCTAAAAAATATTATATTATTAATTGATATTATACTCCAAAAAATATAAGGTTAAGAAAAAAAAACTTATATAATTATAGTTTTATCATTAATGAACCACTTTGGGTTCTATTGGAAGTATTTAGTACGTTTATTAACTATATAATATAAAAATACAAAGAGACATGGTAAATGTCAAACTATTTAACTAAGAGTTAAATCTAAAAGATAAGGTAAATATAGTGAACCCAACCATTCTAAAACCTATGGGTTGAGTGGTTTTACACCCATCCCCACATTATCCATTAAATAATTCAGTTTTTAGGCATTAGAAACCAAAAATTATTTTATTATAAAATAATATTTATAGCTTTTCATTAGATTCCCCCACACCTCTTATAAAAGGGAAATCCCCCTTCTCTCTAATTCACACCATCAAATCCATTTGGCACGCCCAACCCCTACCCAAATACCCTATAAATTGTCCTCCCTTCATCCTAGAGGCCTCCATTTAGTTATAAAGACACCATATGGAGCCCATTTGATAAAATCAAAAGTAATAACCCAAAGAAGAGGTAAATATTTCATCAACTCTTTCAAGTTCCTTTCTTCTTCCACTTCCTCTTTCATTGTTGATTCAATTATAAAGTAATAACTCCAGTATATTCTATATACTATAATGATATTATAAGTATGTCACAACCATATTCATTATTTTATTCATCCTCTAAATGACATGTCACCATACATGCTTATGCACGACTTACCGTCTCCACGTCATAGTGTAATTGTTATTCAATACATAATTATTTGGATGAGTATAATAATGATGTATAATTGATGAAAATAATAAATATAACTTGAAAATGATTATTTATATATGATATACCATCCAATCTTATATTTTTTTAATATCAAAAGAATGATATTGTTTCTCATGCATACGTACGGATTACGGTCTCCATGAAAGCGATGGGATTCATTCCCCATCGTATCAATTTTAAGACTAATATCCATTGGATGATTAAAAATAATGATTAAAGACTTAATATCATTCTGAATATGAATATGGTACCTCCTATCTATAAAAAACATTACTTACATACCAAATCATATAAAGGGAGACAAATCTGTTAACACCCGAAAAGGTGATAATTTTAAAATATTATTAAACAATGAGATATTAAAAGATCATTTATGATAACAGATTAATGTATATGAATGTTTTATAATTTAATAACATTTATTTCACCATTATACTGGAGGATAACCTAAGCTCACCCAAGGAAAAGTACACAGTAAGGGTTAATTTCAGAATCTCTTCATTATCCAAGGTTATTTATACATAATTATCTACTAGGACATCTTTATCATCCACATTCATGGTTTTTATAAATGTATTTCACAACATTTTTACTATTTACTAGAAAATGGGTTAATGTAATTTATATTGTTATTTGATATTATATATTTTTAATGAAATCTTTCCGTCATTTTTCGAACAAGGTACATTATGACCTTTTCGACAAAATGAATGTAAGAACGTTTTTTAACGTATACGGCGGGTGCGGCCATTTTCCGCCATTAAAAAATTGATGAATCTTCCCATAAAATCATATAAGAATAATTTCAAATATAAATGTTTTCTATTATAATTACATGACATTTAAATGATTTCAAAATAGAAAGATATATTTCTATAAAAAGGTTTTTATTTCATCTATGTCAACATGTTTTTATGGATTTTTAGTTTCTTTGAAGTTGGATTATTATGATACAAAACCTCCATATTGTGTTGAAGGTTTTGTGATATTTTTGACTGTGGATGCATTATTTCATTCCATTCATGGTTTATGGATATTGTAATGACATTTTCTATACCGGTTTTAATACGAATGTGAATGTTTTGTTTAAACCTTTTTATATGAGGAATGCATTGGACTTAGTATGTGACGGGTGGAGCCCGCTATAGCTCTTTGATGCATCGGTGGGTCTCACGAGGAAAACTACTGTCTTATAACAAGGCCTTGAAAAAATATTATTTGTAGTCATAGAACAAGGACTTGACTATGTGGTTATCAAAGTCTAGTATTATGCATTCCATAATTATGAAAGTGGCTATTGATATTGCATGTGATTATTCGAAAAGTAGAATATCCATGGGAATATGTAAATTTAATAATTTGATTTTTATTTTTTCTATATTATTCTGATATTTATGTTTAAAAATCTTTTCTTTTGGTCTTATACATTACCTGAAATGTTTATTCTTATTTATGAAAGTTTCCTTTATATTGTTATCTTTACTGAGCAACTGAGCTCACCCCTTTCTGTGGTTTATTTTTTCCAGGATGCGAAGAATTATATTATGACTAACCTGTTGAGATAGTCTATGATTTCTCCGTGTTTTCCATGGAAACAATGTTGTTGTAGTTTTCCATTTTATGATGTAATGTAATCTTTATGAATGTATCTAGTACATCCAAGGCTACTAAACTAATCAGTCTTTTGAGACATGATCATTTGTGATCATGACAATGATACATAATAATGCACCGACTCTGGGTATCTAGGGTCAGGGTGTTACAACTTGAAACCCTTACTTTGTATTTCATGCTAAAATAAGAATCATGAAACTTTTTCAATTTCAAATTAATTTATTTCAATGACTTTTTATGCATTTGAAATTATTTTAGAAATGGTCTATTAAAAAATTTTTTCTTGAAAATTATATTTTTTTGTTTGTTTTTTAAGAGAATGGAAAAATTATTTTTACATATCCTATATTCAAACTATAAATAATAGATTTAAAATTAATGATGGGTCATTGGGAGTTGTTTAACCTATAAATTAATACAAAATATATCATTGCTCACACATTTTATAACATTTATGGTTTATGTACATCTAGTTTTGGATCACTCTCAGAGCGAGTTTGGTTCTGTGATTAGTGGTGACCCATGAGGTCACTTAGAGGAATGATTATCCATGTGGTTTTATTTCTTTTTCCACTTAAAATTTGTTTTTTTATTTTCTAGTAATGTGTATTTTAGGGTCTAAATAATTCCTAATTTTGTATATTTGATCCACGACACTAGTTTTCATCCCCAGAGGATCTTTAACGCCTCTTGGGACATGTCACTAGTCAGCTCGTGTAACCAGTTCGGGGTTGACCCAGGATAGTTTGTGACACTAGAAATTGATCATAAGGGGAAAAACATGCAAAAAAATTCATAACACAACACATTTTTTTAGAACACATGTAATTAATTTCTTCAACCCATGACTTAGAGTTTCATTACTATCATCCAAGAAAACTACAGTGTTTTGAAATGTCATGTTTTAAAATTTAACCAAATGGATATAAATTTTTAGACATTTTCGGAACATGACTCATCTATCATAGAATATAAAAGTCCAGATTCACATGATTTTCTATGTTAAAAAGATAATGAAAAGTTATGTCTTGAAAAAAAAATCTCAAACTCACCATTTCATTGTTCTATACCCAACTATATGAACTTTTTTATCACTTTTATTTTAGCGTATAAATTATTTAATTGATTCTTCTAATTGAATGTTATTCGAAATACATGATTTTTTATCTCTAGCAGAGTTACTCCATCAATGGAAAAAAAGGAAGTACTAATGAATAGGTATCCCCGATGAGGGATTTTCAAGGTATCTGCTATCTCAACAATGTTTATCGATGGATATATTGGGTTGACTGTTAAAGTAAACAATTCTTTATCATCCCCAAAATGATTTTTTTAATCAAAAAACTCATAAACTTCTTTTTTAAATGATACATGGTTCACATTTCATCAAAATCATACTCACAACCACTATTATTGATGAATTTCATTAGCTATATATTTTTTCCAACCATTGAAAAACAATTTCTTTTCCACATGACACTTTCCTTGTGAACCATCATCTCTTCATTCTATTAGATGATGGATCTTCCATTCATTACAATTTGTTCATCGATATAGGGTTTTATAGGTTTGTATGGTTAGGGTAAAAATGGTTTGGGAATATATAAAGATATATAGAAAAGGGTTCCAAATATTTTCATGGAATTTGTGACATAGATTTGATACACATTATATATCATTCATTGTGATATAGGGTTTTTGTGGTGATGTGCAAGGAAATTATTACTAAAACTAGGTGATGCGGCCTATTGAATGTAGTCAATACTCAATACGGTGAAAAAAAACTTAAATAAAAGAAAATAACATATTTAATTTGAATATGATAAATATTCTATAAAATATTATTCAGTAAATTTGAACATAACTAATTTGGAATTAATGAAATAAAATTTGTCAATAAATAATGTTATCTAAACATATCTTCTAATTAATTTTTTGTGAAATTGAATTACAAAGTGATATCAATCTTATGTGCATTCTATCACATGAAATTATGTCTTAAATAAATACACATCAATATTTAATGTATTATCAAATTTTTTGAATTTTGATAGCACATGTGTTATCCCATTTTATTTGAATGAAATTAAAACTAGATCCAAAGTCAATTAAGGTGTGTTTCATATATAAAAAAAGGTCACAACAAATTCTTATGGAAATATATTCTTATTTTGTTGTTGATAATGATATTATGTGTTCGTTATTATTATAAAATACAATATGTATCTACAATGAAAATGAAAGGCTGCTAAAGTTATTTGTCAATATAATCTACATTAAAAAAAATTTACATCTGAGTTTGCAATTAAATTAAAATAAAATTATTTTAGATAAGAATTAAAACTGATACAATTGATTTTAAATACATTAAAACCCATTTAGAAGCAATATTTTTTTATTCATTTGTATTAGGTTTAAATATTTCACAAAGGAATACTGAAAACATAATTTCGGGTCCACTCCTATAAGGTGAAACAAACATTCATGATTCCACTATACAACATGTTGTCAACTGGTTTTCAAGTTTCATCTAGGTCAAGATTACTATTTGAACTTATCAGAGTCCAGTGGGTCTTACTATGTTCAGGTCCAAACATCTTATGATGATTAAGTAATTATATTCATTTATTTCAAATATTTAAAAAATATTTTTTATAAACCACAAATCAAAAAAAAATTGTTTAGCTCACCCATTATAATCTTTTCAAATACTTTTCTCATGTATTTTAAAAATTAAAATCCCATGTTTTGGTTTGTTCATCAAAAAATAACATCATATACTTATAATTATAATAATAAAATATCAGAGTATATTTTCTTAAATATTTGAGTTTATACCATTCCTAGTTTAAACCCATTTCATAAAATAATATAACACAGCCTTTTTTTGAGTCAATAAGGTTATCGTATGAATTTTCCATTCCTTCATGTTTGGGGGGATTGATGAGTCAATAAGGTTTCCTTATGACTTTACCAATCCTCATGTTTTGAAAATCAAAAACACCTTATCTCAAGGAAAATTTCATTTTACCCTGTGTTTTACTTTCATAAGGAAAATTTTCCATCCCCAAAGAAATATATCCTTACCATGTTTTTCATTGGTCATTATCTCGTCTAATTGTAAAATTAGGTATCATATCAAAAACCTATGATTCATATAATACATATATAAGGGAGCATTATGTTTTTAGGTTCCTAATTCTGACTCCGAGTTCTCTAAATTCAGACAACTAACTCTTCTAAGATATGACTCCATGTTCACTGAATTAAGACTTCGAATTCCTCTGAGTTTTGACTCCGAGTACTCTGAATTAAGGCTCTGAACTCTTCTGAGTTCTAACTCCATGTTTTCTGAATTTAGACTCTAAACACTTATATGTTATGAATCAGAATTCTAATGAATTCAGACTCCAATCATTGCATGTTCAGACTCGGAATTCTAATGAATTATGAATTTGAACATTGTATGTTCAGACACCAAATTCTCATGAATTCAGACTCTGAGCATTGTATGTTCTGACTCCGAATTCTCATGAACACTGACTCTAAACATTGTACATTATGACTCTAATTTCTCATGATGTCTGACACCTATCTTTTTATGTTCTGACTCCGAATTCTCATGAACTCTGACTCAGAACATTGTATGTTCAGATTCCGAATTCTTGTTAGCCAGATTCCTAATTTCCTTAAAATTCAAAATCCGTAATTCTATAGAGTTTCGGATCGGAATTCCTTAGAAAATAGATTGAATATCATTGTATTATAGAGATTGAATATATTTTTGGTTATATTCCGAACATTTATTTTCTTATATTACGACTATTTGATTTTGGTTATGTAACCATATTTTTTCTTACTCATGTTTTGATTAAAAAATGATGTTGTGCTTTCAGATACTAACTGACCATTGTTTGAGTGACACATGTATAGGTCCCTCTAATATTCAGGAAAAAATATGACCATTGGAGGAGGGAGCCGACCGTTGAGAATGATCCTATAAATAACATCACATTTGAACAAACTCAGGACTATAATTTTTTGCTAAACTTACTTACATGTTCTTGAAGTGATTTATTGAGATAGAGGCTCTTATAAAATATCACGCTTCATGTAGAAGGTTTGAACGGATTGATCAAACTTTTCTTCATGCGACTCTGAATGTTGGTGAGTACATTCGAGGGCTTCCAGGGATAGGAAGCTAGAGGTGCCGACTACATTGATGTTGAGGTCTTGCAGGGATATAAAGACAGAATCTGATATTAATATTGAGGTCTTACCCTAGGGTTGGTAAGATATACTTTAATTAAAGAATAAAACAAGGGACCTTTATCCAAGGTTATTGGATACCCTTCTCTTTGGGTTAAAAGATTTACTACTTGTTACTTTTTTGTTTCACGTATTATAATGAATTTTGTTTTTAGAGAAAAGTATAAATTTATTATACTTCCTTATACTAGTACACTCTGATTTAGTATGATTCTATACGGTTTAAGGTAGAATCATTATTTTGTAAACATTGGTTTATTTTCATTTCCAGATTCACATTTTTTTAATTGCATTAACAGAATCATATTCTCGAAATCAAGCAAGTGTGTAGAATTAGAGGTGTTGTGAATTCTATTTATATAAAATTTCTTTAAGGATTTTTTTAAAGTATAAAATTCACCCCTATTGTATTTTGAGTGTCTACAATATCATTTCGATCCTTCAATTGGTATCATAAGAGATTATCATACTCTGTACCAACTCAACAATTGGTATTAGAGGATTGATTCAATCTTAATTAATCTCACGATTAGATTCAGAAGAGAATTATTCTTTTTCTTATTTTCAAAATCAGTTTTCTGGGCTCATAATGTTCGGATTCATATTTTTCTTATAGATATTATAGTTAAACATTCCTTTCTTAGGATATTTTTCTCTTGTTTACAAACATTTATTACTGAAAAGTACGTGTGGAAAGATATTTTGTTTGAGATTGCAGGAATCAATGTTGGTTCCATAGACAACCTGAATCCACCCAGACCACCTATTTTTGATGAGAATTATTATGAGTATTAGAGGGATCATATAAAGACACTTATTATTAATACTGGAGTAGAAAATTTTTTTTATCCTTACTGTAGGATATAAAATCCCTAAAAAGGAAGTTAGCACTTTCACCAATCAAGAAAAGCATGAATATCAACAGAATTATAAGGTACGCATCACATTGCGATGTTCCATGACTAGGAACATCTATAGACAAATATCTTCATGTGAAGCTGCAAAAAGTATCTGGAAGAAACTTGAAGTTACACATTTTGGTACTTCTAAAGTTATAGAGACAAGAAGAGCTATGTTAAGAGCTGACTTCAATGTATTTAACATTCCTTATGGAGAACCCATAGGAAAAGTACAACAAATTTTTATGACAATTGATAATACTTTACAATCCATGGGAGAATAAGTATTAGATGATTAAGCTCTTGTGGATAAAATCATAGACATCATGCCCAATGAGTGGGAATATAAGAGAACTACTATTGATGGGAATAGAAGGGTCACTCAGATTTCTATAGATGAGATGATTGGAAATATTCTTCAACATGAGACTAGAATGAAGAGAGATGCTGATAAAGATAAGAAGAAGAATGGGAATAGAAATGTGACTTTTACTAAAATTTCAAATCATATGAAATCCAAGACTCCTAAGAGAGTTACAAGATTCAAATCTAATAAGGTTGTTATATAATCTGAATCTAGTTGAAGTGAATCTTCAGAAAATGAAATTGCCAATATTTATCGAAGGATGAACAAGATAGTTGGACAGAAGAAATTTCAATCTAGATATAATAAGGAAGAAAGGAAAGATAAAAAATATTCAGAAGTTACATGTTATGAATGAATGAGAGATATATATAAAAGACTTGATTGTCTCATGCTTAAGAGAAAGGAAATAAAGGAAAATCATAATGAGATAAACAGAAAGAAGTACTATGAAGCTAAACTTAAGGAAGTCGTAATAGCTAATGACCCTGGAGTTCCAGTGGTGGTAACTCTTCTAATGAATCATCAGATTGTGAATCTTCTGGATAGAAGAATCTTGGTTCAATAGACAGACTATATATTGACAATCATCGCTTAATGGCTAAGGTACACAATGCTGAATCAATGACCAGTGTTTCATTGAAAGAAAATTATAGTAATGATAAATACTATGAATATTCATATGAAGAATCTTATTCTGATGAAGATGATACCTTACCTTCCTATGAATAAGTTTCTAGGATTTCTAAGCTTCTTGAGAATGAGAATTATAAAGTTAAAAATAATCTTGATAAAGAAAACTCTAATATTTATATATTTACTAAGGAAATATTGGTTCTTTATAAATAGTATGATAAAGAATCCCTTGATTTTCAAAGTATTTCAAAAAACTTGGAGGAAGTAAATTCTGAGAAGGATAAACTTTATAACGATATAGAAAATGTAATTTCAAAGAAAAAGTTTTTCAAGCCTAACTCCAGTTCAAAAGCAACTGTTTTTTAAGACAAGAATGAAGTTATCAGATTGAAATCCGAAATTGTTTCCTTGAGAAAGTGTGTGTGAAACATTACCTAAGGTAAATAAACTTTTGATAAGAGGTATTCACAAATATGACCTCTATGGAATAATTCTGGATTTGGTTATACTAGTTGTAAACCAATTTTTAGTAATAATTATTGTGTTCTTCAATGATCTCCTTTCTGCACTATGTGTCAGTGTGGTGGACACTGGGAAAAAAATTATCTCTAACCAAAAATTAGTCTTTAGGATTTAATAAAGAATGTATTTCTATGAAAATGTTGGTGCCTAAATTTTTTTTTTCTAAAATTTATGGATCCATGAAAGTTTGGGTTCCGAATGTCAAACTCATTGGTTTTCAGGATAATAAAAAAAGTAAAAACATCAATACATGGTACATGGATAGTTTATGTTCCTAACATATGGCTGGTAACAAAAACTTTTTTGAAAATATCATCAAGAATAAAGGATGACAAGTTACATTAAGAGATAATGCTCTATGAGAAATTATTGGTATAGGTTACATTGTACTTCGTGGAAAAAGTATAATTTCGAATGTTTTTCTTGTTAAGGGTCATAAGCGCAACCGAATTATCATAAGTCAATTATGTGATGAAGGTTACCTTGTGAATTTTAGGAATTACAATTGCATCATACACAATTCCAAGGATTAATTTATTCTTTCTACCCATAAGCAAGAGAATGTATACACACTAAACTAAGAAGACATTAAGAGCCAAGACATACCTTACCTTAGTGCAATGGATGATCATTCATGGTTGTGGCATAGAAGGTTATGACACTATAACATTAGAAACCTATGAAAACTCTCAACTAAAAGATTAGTTAAAGATATAATAGTGCTAAGATTTTTTTTCAAATGTTTGTCATCCTTGTCAATATGTAAAGCAAGATAAATCAATTTTTAAATTAATCAGTGAAGCCTCAAATATTGATGGATTACAATTAGTACATATGTATCTTTTCAGTCCAACACAAACTAGATGCATTGAAGGAATGTATTATGAATTTTTTTTAGTTTACCTTGATGAATCTGGGAAACCAGTAGATCAAACATCTTTCAGATGTATGATAAGAAGTCTGGTTTACTTGACAGCTAGACGTCCAGTCATAATTGTTTCAGTGTGCTTATGTGCAAGATATCCATCCAATCCTATGAAATCTCATTTATAAGAAGTTAAAATAATTTTTTTCTACTTATAGAGAACCATGGATTTAAGACTCTTTTATACTTCTATAAATGATTTTATTTTAAAAAGTTTTTCAGATGCTTACTTCGGTGGATGTAGAATGGATAGAAAAGTACATCCGGAATTTTTCATTTCTAAAGAGATTCATTAGTTTCGTGGTCACGAAAAAAGAGACACTCAGTAACACTTTCCACTGCAGAATCTGAATATGTAGCAGTTGGAAGTTATTGTGCTCTAGTGTTGTGGATGTAACATACACACACATACTATGGTATGATATTTACCAAACCAAAAATTCTTTGTGACTATACTAGCCCCATTGCCGTTAGTAAAAACCCTACACATCCCTCTCGTGCAAAAAACATAGATATCACGCAACACTTTCTTAAGGATCACACACAAAAAGGAGATATTATTCTTCAATTTATCTAAATACAAGATCAACTTGCTGATATTTTAACAAAATATTTACCCTACGATGGATTTGAATACACTAAACAGAAGATAGGAATGATAACAGCAAGGAAATCGTCCTTATTAACTTCCTGTTAAAAAAAATCTCTATACAGTAATATACACCTTTTCATAGGAGGAGTACATATGCCTGTTAGTTAGTTAAAAATTTATTTACTCAAAATTTTTGTAATAAAAATTTTCATACTCAAAATTTTTGTAATAAAAATTTTCATACTCAAAATTTTCATAATGATGATTTTCATACTCAAAATTTTTGTAATAATGATTTTAGTACTAAAATGTTTTATATATTAATTTTCGTACGCAAAATTTTCGTAATGCAGATTTTTGACCTCAAAATTTTCATAATGATGATTTTTGTACATAAAATTTTCGTAATGAAGAATTTCTTAGTCAATGTTTTCATAATGGAGATTTTTGTTTCCAAATTTACTTTTTGTAATCAAATTTTTGGAATCTAAAGTTCTTCAAGAATATTTTTCTTCAGTACAAATAATCTTCCTAGAAATTTAAAAGGTGTGTTTCCTTTCATATGTTTGCGTAATCAACATTTACTATCTGGTATTTTCATTTGTTTTTTAAAAAATTTTGGATTCACTTTTTTCATATAAGCAAATGATTTCTTAAAAACCTAAAAAGATCGGATTCTATCATGTTTTCCTTACGGCTATCATATCAACCGTCAGATATGATCAAAAGGATTTTCATTCATTGGATTGAGTTTGGAAGATGAACTGTCACATCAAATGCCTATATAAAGGCCCCCTGATTCTTGTCCCACATCGATCTCAAGCTCTCGCGTGCAGAAGTTATAACCCTCTACTTAAGCCCGTTCCAAACTTCTCAGAGTTTTCCCAATTCCGTATGTCTATAGAAGAATATTCTCAGGAAGATATGTCTACTATCAATCCAATTCCAGAGTCTCAGGTGTATAAAGGAAGGTTGGTGCAACTGAAATTATTCGCTATGTATGATTCAATCATTTTGAAGTACATCAAATTGAATGGATGGGAGTGTGTTTGCATTTTGAAGCCGGGGGCTCAAGCTTTGGTATATCTAGATTTTCTTGTTGAGTTTTATGAATCAGTTAGTTTATTTAAGGAAAAAAGGCAGAGAGAATTTTTCCTTCAAAATCAATGGAAAGACCTATGTTCATTAATATACTAAGGCAGGCACCTTTCTTAGTATTCCATACAAATGAGGAGCTTAATTCTATTCCCAAAAGTTTCTGGATGTCAAAGGAAGCTTTGTAAATTTAAAATCCATGGAGTGCCTCGGTCTTACTGATGTCACGACTCCAAAGATTTCTCACCTCTCTACAAATAATCAGGTCCATAAATTATGGGTTCAAGGATTTAACATTCCAAGTAAAGGTGAGAAGGACACATTGAAAAAGAGTGATATGTACATCCAAGATTTTTTGGTGAACCTGAGAAAGGTTAATTTGGTTAAGCATATTCTGATTACGAACGATAATATCAAAAACGGAAATCTGAAAAAAAAAAATTGAAAAGAAGAGGAAGATGATTGAAGTAAAAGAAGAGGGAAAACCCCCAAAAACTAAGGAAGCCCAATCCAAACCTCAAAAACCTACGAAAAAAGCTTATCCAGATGAGTTTGTAGAAAAATAGATGGAAGATAAGAAAAATAAGAAAGCATGAGTGCAATGTTTTGGTTTGGATCCACCTAAATCCAAAGCCTTAAAAGAGAAGATAGCAGATGAGCTTGAGATATAAGCTAAATAATTGAAACTAAAGAAGATGTTTGAGAATGAAATTGTTCAATACCTTATGAGGGATACTAAGAAAACATCAGAGAATATCCTAGTACCGAAAATCGTTAATTCTAGAAGCATTACCTCAGACTTCATGGAAGAAATTCATGACTCCATAAAAAACATAAGAAAAAGTTGTTGAAGTAGAAAAATTATTGGATGATGTGTAAGAAGAAGAAACCAGTGGTGACACAGACGATCTCATAATGAAAGTTGAAGACTTCTATGAGAAAGAATGTCCATCAAAGAAATTGTTAATATGTGCTTCAGAAGAAGAATTGTCAAAACTTGCTACACATGGGAAAGATCAGAAAGAAGAGGATGAGAAAGATGAAGATGAAGTAAACAATCTGTCTATGGAAGAAAGTTTTAATCATCATTTTATTCATCCTAAAGATGCTGAGGTAGGAGCTGAGAAAGAGAAGATAGATAATGATTGAATTGTTCAACAGTATGACAATGAACATGATTCTCCGGATGAGGAAGCCGTTTCGAGAACTAATAAGGGGAAATAGGAGGTTGTTGATACACATACTAAAGTTGTTTTAAAGAAAAAGGAAGATGGTGGATAATCAAAGGGGAAACATGCTGATCTAGAGAAAGATCCCTTACCTAGCAATGTCTCAGATTCAGAATCATCATCTCTAGGACTTGATTTCATTGTCCAGTCATTGAAGAAGCTGGTTGGCACCATTCTAATTTTCCCAAGTATGGACTCTAGATGCCAGATGCATCAACACAAACTAAATCAGAAATATGATTCAGTGTCCATGGTGATGGACCAGTGTGTCAATCCTGAGGCCGATTTAATGAATTTAATTATTTACTATGATGCACATAAATGGTCCTGTAAGAAAATTTTTGGATGGTCAAAGAATATAGTAGAAGATTTGAGAGAACTTGATGAATTCTAATATGTTGTCAATGAGACATTTGACATTGAAGATGGTAGGATAAAAGATCTTCCAACCTACTTGGAAGAAATTTTAACTTTGGAACAAATTTCTTGGATTCAAGACGTGAAGGATGTGAATGGGAAATTTTATTATATGGCCAAAAGCTGGAAGAGAGAAAGGGATATTCAAATTGATATAGAAGAAAATAATATTTATTCCACCAAATTCCATCTATTTATGATAAAAACCCAATGATTGAAGAATAAAAATCCATACAGAAAGCTTTATGCATTCATAAATAGATATTTTTTCTTTTCACATTCTAATATCATTTTTAAAAATCAAAAATTTATTTCTTTTCTTTATCCCCATTTTTCAAATATGAATGGAAGTAAAATTTTTTATCTTCATATCAATCTCTAGATTTATTGATATAAAAAAACTCAAAATAAGTAATACACATTATATTTCATAAAAATATTTGAAAATAGTTATTGAAACTAATGATGACAAAGATTGGGAATTACGTGGAGTTCATAATGAAACATTAAAATATTATAGAATAAAATGATAATAAAACATAAAACAAGAGTATTGAATATTTCTGAATAATATAGGTCCATATAATAAGTAAACATTATAGAAATTGATTTAAAGGCATTAAATCAATTATATTGTTAAAAGAGATGCTAACATAAATTGATTTTAATATTGATAATAATGACATAATTTTTTAATGATTGAAATGTTTTTAAGAATGACAATAAAATTGAAAAACCTTTCCAAAAATGTTGATAGATATTTAAAAAAAATCATGTCTCGCTTCTTGGACTAATTTGACATCAAATTTTTCAACACAAAGAACTCGTTGTTTTTCATAACAACAATAGACGAACTTTATTTTTTATTTCCAGAACCATTTCATTCCGAATCATCTATAGTGGAATCATATTCTATATCTTCATCTTATGAGAAATATGGCTTGATACTATTGTCAACTACTCAATACAACAATTTTAATTTCATTTCAATAAAATAAAATTTGTTTATAAAAATCCTTCCAAATTTCCTAATTGTGTTATGATTAATAAAACCACCATCTTCACTTAAATTGAATTTTATTTGTCTTATGGACACTTCTATTTCTGCATAGAAACAATTTACTTGGTTAATTTATCAACTTATTCAATAGCTTCTATAGGTGGAACTCGTATCTATTTATCATCATATACCACATTTGTTTAAAGATTTTGAATCATATCTAATAAGATGATTGCATACTATAGAGACTAAAAAGCTGAATTCAGCATAACAATATCATGATATATTTTCCTTCTCTTTGAGAATGATCCTAATCATTTATTGTTCTAATGGTATACTTTTTGATAATATTTCGATCACATACTTAACTAACAACTTTACATCATGAATCTCATAGTTTTATGAAATTTATTAGAAATATTTATTAATTAATAACTAAATTAATTGACATGATATTTAATTGATTTTATTTTGTACCAAAAAATAAATTTTCTTTGTTGACTTCATTTTGAAACACTTATACCAATTTCAAGTACATGTTTATTTCAACCATTATAAAGAAAAGAAGAATTTATTCCCTGGTTGAATTCTATACATTCTTCTCCAATTGATTGTTTTTCTACAACATCTGAAACTCCTTCCACGTAATGTGATTCAACTGATTCTATTCTTCCAATTTGTAATGTATTCA
This sequence comes from Viscum album, assembly GCA_963277665.1. Taxonomy (NCBI): domain Eukaryota; kingdom Viridiplantae; phylum Streptophyta; class Magnoliopsida; order Santalales; family Viscaceae; genus Viscum; species Viscum album. The sequence goes on from OY728147.1 coordinate 1,095,278,618, forward strand.
TCTTTAAAAATTCATGAGTTTGAGAATCAATTATGATATGATATATTCTTGGTTTTACCAAAATGTTGTTGTCTTAACCAACAAAAAACATATGACTAATATATAAGGCTTTCATTTCATTGTGAAAAATTATAGGTACCAAAATAGAAGAATGGGTATTTCCTTGCTGACAACCAGTTTTTTGGAATAAGTGAATTCCATATCATACTCACCTTCACCATAATTAAATAATTTACTCATCATCATATCTTTATCTTATCTTAGTGTTATGAGGCGATCCTTTTACAAAAAATGGGATCTCTTGTAAATGAGGCGATTCCACCTCATTTGATGTTGGTTTCGCACCATCTGTCACCCCAACCATTAAATATTAATTATTTTAAATATATATATTATTATAATCTTATATTTTCAGTTCTTCTAGATGGTGGATTGAATTTTTTTAGTTTTTCCATGGTAATCTAGCATGATTAGTAATAATATTATGATTCCCATGTGTGTTCCCATATGATTTGGAGATGTAGTACATGGAATGTGCATGATATATTAAACTATACAGAAAGCATGTGAGGCTAGCTCTATGATTTGGTAGTGTGAAGCCACATAGTTTGAGCTTGGTTTCCACCAATGTTCATCTTTGTATTAGTATCTTTGCATGGGAGCCTAGCCTAGATGTTTCTCAAACATGGTTAGAGTATTACTTGGTGGACCATAAACAAACCATGTGGATAACATAGAGTTTTAAATATTTATTTTTATTTTCTTTTTCATTTTTGGATTTCAATGTTTTTTATTCGTCACTTTTCTTTTCTTTATTCTCCACCCATGTGCATTATGTGATGACCACAATCTTATCCCATGGCATGCATGACCCCCTCCCCCTCTTATCACCCTCTTCTTATTAATATTTCACCTAATATAATTTGGTTTCTTGGTCTATGTGTCCAATTAAGGTGTCATCATCCCTCCTCATCCTTTTTTCAATAGATTTACTTTCTCCCCATCACTCTATTTTGTTCTGCCAAACCGCAGGGTTTTGAGTGCACCGATTGTTTGTGTTTCTATTATTTCAAGGTCATGAAATGAGTCTCTCAGGTTGGAATAATGAATGATATGGTATCTTCCACAAAATTTGAATCATTTTCGACCATTTCTATCTACCCACCACCGTTTTGAGAATGTTTTTCTACTACCTTTGATTTTGGAATAATTTTAAATAAGATTTTTGTTATTTTTGGGTTCTCAATATCAACGTTGTGCAATTGGGTTATACTAGAAGTGTTTTTAAGCCACTGTTGTCAAAGGATTATATATGTATGCATGGGTAAGAATAGATAAATAGAATTTACCAATTTATATATATTCAAACATGTAATGATAAATATAAATAATGGGGCTAGGTGTAATAATATATATATATATATATATAAATTCATACATGTGTATGTGAAAAAGGGAATATTCTAATGTAATCCTATGTGTAAGGATCACCTTGTACATATTTGGCCACCAAAATATGTACATAGGGGCTATCAATCATTTCATTTTATAGAACGTTCATAGGAATTCAAGAGGAAAAGGAGTATTCATGTTGTCGTCTTCTAAGAAGCATGCCTTGGGCTCGAGGAAGGTTCCCTTTTCCTACGCCTTTAATTTCAAATTCATTTATTTATTAGAATTTCAAAAAAAAAATCATTTATATTAATGTGGCACATATATATTTATTGTTTAGGTAAAATTAATTTTTCCTCTTGGAATTGGTTTCTTATTTTTTTACATAACAATTCTATGTTTGTTTATGAGTTTTCCATTAAATTATAAGTACCCCAAACATATAAAATATATTTTAAATGATTCCTTTCTTGGGAAGTGTGTTTCATGAAAAGATGGTTTGGTTTAATTTTACATCTAATTGTTGGCTAGATTGGTATATTGAGATGTGGTTTTTTTAAATGAAATGAATACCCATTAGGCACCTTTTTATCTTGTAGTGAGTTTTTATCATGGATTTGGAAGTTAATTTTAGAAGATGGATTTATTTTGGAAAATATAAAGGCATTGTTTGTACCATGGGTTGTTTTGTAAAATTGTTTTAAATTCATGAGATGTGATGGTCTGGTTGGAAATTTTATGTTTCATGACGCGAAATGGGAACCACTATGGTAGAGCCTCTGATAAGATGGTCATCATATAAGTGGTGTAAATTTTTGGGCTAAATAAGCTTGGTGGTTGTGGGTTAAATTTGAGCACCTCAAGTGAGGACCTCCCAATTGACTATGTACTACTCTCATGGGATTTTTGGGCATCATCTACTTGGTCGAGTGGCGATTTTTTTTCTACCCATGTTAGACAGGTTGGTAACCCCTGGATTTTTTAGAGGCTTGTGAGATGTTCCATTTCTATGTCCTGGATAGATCATATAGTTCATTATAGACTATAGAGTTGCACCATATATCACAAAGTGCATCATATCCTAGTACATCTAGGGATTTCCTTTCAGGATATTTAGGAAATTCCCATGATTTCTTATTTGTATATTCTTATTTCATTTTTTCGGTACTTTTGGAAATTGTCACATAACACCCATACTTTATATTTCATGTTAATATACCTAAACCAGTACTTTTTATCTTTTAAAATAATTTATTTAAATGAGCACTCATTTATTTTACAAAATTAGAAATGAAATGGATAAACGTTTTTCCATTAAAATGAAATCATGTTGTCTGTTTTTTAAAATAATAAGAAAAATTATTTTTATAAATCTTATTTTCAAACTAGTAAGAATTGATTTCACATTAAAGGTGGGTTATAGGGAATTGTTAATCATCATAATCCCTACTGATTAGATCGGTGATCACACTAACTTTATATTTTCAATTCATTGTCTTCTATTTTTTCGATCGCTCTTAGATGGATCAAGGTATTGTGATTAGTGGTGACCCATGAGGTCACCTGGATATATGTTTACCCATGTGGTTTTATTTACATCGGTATGTGAACCATGTGGAGCTTGAGTATAGGGATAAATACACTCCTAGTGGTTGGTGATTTCATGGGGCATGTTTTTCTAATCCATATAGCTAGGTTAGGCCTAACCACTAGTTGGTCACAAATGTTCTCTAGTGTGAGTGTTGTTTCTGGTTTGGTTTTGGATGGAATTAGTGGGATTTAAAAGGAAAATTGTCTTTACAATTTCAAAATGGGTTTTGAAATGAAAATGATTTCTAAAAATGATTTCCAGTTTAGAAAAAAATGAACATTAAAAGAGAATGTAATTCATAATTTTCAAAATTATGATAATGTGTAGGGGAAAATTGATTGGGGTTTTGGTAAATGATAGTTTTTTATGGAAAAATGGAATGTATGACACTTAGTACTTCTTATGGGCTTTCACACACACACATATGTGTGTGTACATGGAAAGATAATTTATATATATGTGTGTGTGGATTGATATACGAATCATGGGGATGATCAACTTTGTCACAGTTCATAGGATACACTTGGTGAATGTTAAAAATTAACGGTTTGACATGGTTTTTCCAAAGAGGGTTCTGAATTAGAAAATAGTTCCTGTTAAAAGATGGATTTATTCTAATGAAATTTTTGGTTTAAAAGGAAAAACGTGAGGTTTGGTTTTTAATGATAAACTAGATGTTCTGAAATTATGTTGGAAATGGAAAATTATTTTAACTTCAAAAGGGTGTAATTCCATTTTGAAATGAGTGAATTTGAAAATGGTGTTTCATAAAAAAGGTTTTTCGACTGGTTTTTTTATTATATTCATTGTTTTTTATTGCTATTTGATTTAGATATGATTTTTTTTATTGACCTTTTGGTTTAGGACCATGTTCATTGGTTTAAAATAATTATTGGTCAAATTTAGGTTTGATGTTTATATGTTTTTATGCCTTATGTTGTTTAGAGTATGCCACCGAGAAAGACCCATATGGTTTTTTAGGATTCTCATATTATCGCAATCCTACCTATACTACATGTGTATTGGTGAGTTGAAATAATCACTGTTGTTTTCTATTTTCCATAGTTAATGTGGTCTATTAAGTGTTGTGTAGTGTCTTGATGAAGTTTTGTGTGTCTTTTGGTTTTTGGGAAATCTATTTTTTATGAGAGATCGAGTTGTCTTAGTTATGTTTGAAGGACTCGGATTGGACATGTAGAAGGTGGTCATATCATTATTATTTTAATACAAGATTTCATGTTTAATCATCGATACCACATTCATCAGGTTTTTTATTATTTAGGAAATGAAGGAGAGGAAAGCGCTATAACTCATTGATGTTTGATAAAGTCAATTTATAGTGAAGGTGAATGTTGACCATTTCAATGAGATAGTTTATTTTTCCTATGATATTCCATTTCAGTTATGTTATTTTTTATCAAACTACTCACTGTATTCTTTCTGGTGTGGTGGGTTTTGGAACATTAAGATGCCTTATCACCATCCATTAATGACTGGACGTTATTGTGATTGTTATGATCATCGGGATAAGTATTGATAATGGAAACCTCAAGAGAAAATATCTCAATATATGGATTTCATCATATGACTATGAGGTAGTGGATGCTTCAAACATCAGTTCCCCATCCATAGGTCCAAGAGTAATGCTTGGGCACTGTCATTATTCATTACAGGTGTTGGGAAATTTGGTTCATTTTGTGTCTCTATCTTCAGAGTGGAGATATTTCACGTTCTTGAAGTATCATTATCAATTATAGTTACCCTTTTATTATGATTTTTTGGTTTTAGGATGGCATGGTGGCCTCTTTTTATTTTAAATCTAGTGGTTGTTACTTTTTCAAAGTCAAACTCTAATCTGTAGTCCTTGTGTGGTTAGGCTTTTTGGACTATTTTTTAATTTAAATTTTCTCATTTAGGAGATTCTTGAATCTTGTAGAAATGATAAATCGTGGTTTTTTCATGATTTGGGTTGGATTTTATTCCTATAGGTCCCCCCATGTGGTGGGGGTTTGTCTCAGTGGTGAGTTTTTGTATTGGTCCATGTGGGGTTTCTTATATAAATCCTTGCATGTTGGATCTTAAATGGTGGAAAAACCCACCACAAATATTATTGTGGATTCTTCTAGAGTTGGTCAGTGCATGTAGGATTCTAATGATGGCGATACCTTTCATATTATCAATATGGTTCCCCTTTTTTGGGTTTCTCTAGAGCTGGTTGGGTGTGACATGTGAAGTTGAAAGGTATAACTGGGTTTCATGGTTTTGATCATCCTTTTATAGAATTGAGTTCTCGTTTTGTTCCACATTTGGTTCAGTGACTTTCTTGGGAACTTTTTTTTGGGGGTCAATATAATTTATGTATCCCAACCTTCAAATAATTAGAATTTTAATTACATTAATTATTTATATTATCAATTTTTAGTTCAAGATGTTTTTCGGTTGAATTTTAATTTATTTATGATTTTTATGAATTTCTTGGTTAGCCTAAATAGTAACTAGTAATCATGTGGTTCCTGTGTGGGTTCCCATGTGAGTCTACGTTGTGGAACACGACTTGTGCACAATCTAATGAACAATGCAAAATTAATTTGGGATTGTTCTATGAGTTGAAATGGCCTAGAGGAATGGTCAAAATATGGATTTCTCCACCATGAATATGACTAGAAATTACAACATATAGTTTCCCTACCTAGGTATTATCCTAAGAATGATTATCACATGTTTTTACAGTGTTCAAAAACCATGTTGATTACAAATAATTATAATATATATATAAATATTCTTTCAAATTTTTAACATTCCTCTCTTTTTATAGATTTATTCCCTTCCTAAGTGCGTCGTACAGCTCCCACATTCATTCCTCCATGGTTTTCACCCCCTATGATTACCACCCTATTATTCTGGTGATTTCACTGTATTTCTTCATGTTTCATGGTCAATTCCTCGAGGTATGGTCTCATCATCCCTCTTTCTCTTACTTTTTTCAATTTTCATTCTCATCATTTCCCTAATTTATTCAATCAAACCCTATGGTTTTTTGTGATATGATTTTCTATTTTTCATAAGTTTATAGTCCATGAAACTACTCTCTCAATTCGATATCAGGCATGCTCCAGCCACCACCATAAAAGGATAAGTGTTTTATACCATTATGGTCTGCCCTCTACAGTTTTTATGTATCTTCTCTTCTTCCATTCCTTTCATCTCAATATTAATTAGAGATTTTCTAATTTTTAGGATTCTAATATTTTTGTTGGGCTTCTTGGTCAACCTATCAGTGGTTTTGAGATTCCTTGGGTGATGTCTTTTTTGCGAATTCATGGGTGGGTATATATATATGTATGTTCTGACATTATATATATATATTCACCAATGATGGGATTAATATATATAATGGGGAGAAGTTTTCTTATGTATATATTTGATAATGCATACACTTATACATGAGATGTGTTGTATGGTCATATGAGTATATTTTTAAGGATCCCCTGGTACATATATGTCCATCAAAATCATTACACCGAGGATATGTGTCATTTTATATAAGTGATGGGGAATATGTGTTAATTTATAAAGGGGATATTTGATTTTTCATCATCTAGGTAGTGTACCTTGAGTTTGAGGTAGGTTCCCACTTCCAGCACCTTAATTTTGAAATTCCATAGTTGATTATCATTTTAAAAGCGTATTTATTTTATATTTTTATGGTATATATAAATGTGTGTGTGTAAGGTAAAATTAATTGTTTCATTTATAATTGTTTTTTTCTTTACTTACATAATATTTTGTAGTCTGGTTGGAATTTTTCCTTTAAATGAGATGTATACAAAAATATTAAAAATGATTTCAAAATGGTTCATAGCCTATGATGTGTGTTTCATGTATGTTAACGGTTTGAGTAAAATGTGTCATCAAATGCTTCCCATTTTAGTTATTTTGATATTTTGTTTGACATATAAATGACATTAAGGATAATTTGGAACAAATTCTATGTGTTGGGTGTTTTTTTCATGGATTTTAAGATATATTTCGAAAACTGGATTTAGTTTGGAAAATGTATATTTTGTTTGGTACTATGGTAGTTTTTGGAAAATGTTTTCAACCTAATGTGGTTTGGAGGACGATTTGGTAATTTAATGTGACATGATGTGACACGGTGACCTCTAAGGTGGAACCTTCAAGGAGAAGTTCCTCACATAGATGGTGTCGGTGTTTTGGTTCATAAATTTTGGTGGTTTTGGGTTTCAATTTGATCCAATCAAGTGAGGACTTCACAATTCACCACATTCCATAATTATGGGATTAATGTGAATCATCTAGATGGGTTAGTGAAATTTTATAACAATCCCAGTTAGATGGAATGGTGACCCCCCCCCCCCCCAATAATTTCTAAGAGGACCGGTGTGATGTGACACTGGTGAGGGTAGGTTAGAGCATCCAGTTGATCAGAGAATATAAATCAGTTCAATTTACTGAAAGGTATGTCCTGACCGATTATTTCTTGGTATTTATTATTGGGTTGTATAGAAAATCCCAATGATTTTATATTTTTATGTTCTTATTTCAATAATTTGGATATTTTGGCACACGATTACAATACATTGTTTCTATATGTTCCATGTTTAAGTATCATAACCTACTATTTTTTCATTTTAAAGCAATTAATTGAATTCAATTTACATACGTTGGTAATTATTTTAATATTGAACCAAAAAATAGTTTTTCATGAAACTGAAACATTATTGTCTATATTTTAAAAGATCATAAAACCTTATTTCTATATATATAAATTTAAAAAATTTAATGAATGGATTTAATGTTAATAATTGATCATAGGTAATTATTTATCCTTTTATCACTTCGAGTGTCTCGGTGCCAAGACGTTCTTTGTCTTTTTAGTTTCATGTAATTCCATTTTTTATCACTCTCAGAGCGAGCAAGGTTCTATGATTAGCAGTGACCCACGAGGTCAGTTTGAGGTATGTTAAGACTTGTGTTTTTATTTATTTTCCCCTCTTACAGATTTTTTTTAATTTATTCTTATGTATTTATTTATCATTAATGGGATAATAAATTTCCAATAGATTATATTTGATACCCGACACTAGTGGTCACCCTAACAGGATCAGTAAAACCTTTTATTCCTTTTCATAGTCTAGATCAGGTGACTAGATCAAGGTTGACCCAAGATATTTTGTGAAACCACCTATAAATGTAATTGGGACCAAAATTCCAAAATAAAAGTCTCAACACAACTCAATTATTCATATAAAAATTTCACATAAGTTCTTCCAACCTTGACACTATGTTTCATTACTATTATCTTAGAATACTCTGTTGTTTCCAAAAAAATGTTTAAATTTTTTTTACAAGAGGATATAAATTCAAATAATTCTATGAACATGACACATATATAATTGAATATAATGTTCTTGATTCACATGGTTTTCTATAATAAATCAATCATGAAAATTTATATCTTTAAAACTAAATCTCAATCTCATTGTTTCTTTTTGTTATTCTTGATAGTATGAACTTAGTTATCATTTTTCTTTCTAGTTCTAAATTTTTTACTTTCTTCTTCACAGTAACTGTTATTTAAAATAGATACTTCATTGTTTCTAGTGGAGTGACTCCATCCATGGTAGATAAGGTTGTTCTAAAGAATATATATCCTTCATGATGGTTTATCAGGGCTTATGATAACTAAAAAAATGTTATTAAGAGATTTGTAAGGTTCACTATTGAAGTAACCAAGTCCACATCATCCCCAAAATGAAATATTATTGAATCATAAAACTGAAAGACTTCTTTCTTGAATACAAACATGGTTTAAATTTCATTCAACGAATACCCCCATGCCATAAAATTTATGAAATTATTTAGAATCATATCTATTTTTTGATCCATTGAAAATAAATTTCTCAACCACATAACACATTCCTCATGACCCTTTTTCATTTCATTCTACTAGATGTTGCGCCTTAGGTTATTTTCATTTTTTCATTGATTGAGGGTTTGTATGGTTATAATATTAGGGTAACGAAGGTCTGGGTAGTTATAGGGAGATATAGAAAAGGGTTCCATTTTCAATTAATTTCTCACATACAGTTGATACACAATATGATTCTGTCATGGTGATCAAGGTGTCACACGGTGAAATGTAGGGTAATTATTATTAAACTATGTGATGTGTCCAATTAAATTTTTCAATTACTCAAAATGGAAGAAAAAAATATAAATAATGAAAATAGATTATGTGATCTAAATATGAGAAATATAATTTAAAATATTATTTATTGAAATTAAACCTGACTAATTTCGAATCAATGAAATTGAATCTATCAGAAAGAAATTGTTTTCTAAAAAATCAGTCTAAATGGTTTTTACTAAAAATCATTCTAAGGATATAGAATTTATCTATTCATGATCTCTCAATAAATGATTTCTTAAATCAACGGGCCTCAGTATTTTATTATTTATAATATTTTTTAAATATTTATAGCACTTCTGTTTTTACATCTGATAGGAACACAATTAAAAATAAATGAAAAATCCATAAATGTGTGTTTCATCGATAACACCTAGGCTGAAAAACAACCTATGGAAATATATTCTATATTAGAAGTTGATAGTGATACAGATTATTACATCTTATTTTACTGGAACACTAGGTATTTACCAAGAAAATGTATGGTTGCTGAGGTTCCTTCTCTATCTAATCAACATCCAGAAAAATATTCATCTATGTATGAAATTGAATTAAAACCATAGGTATTTAAAAATATAATGTAAATTGATACCATTAATTTCAAAAACCTTAAAAGACTTTTGGAATAAATGAAGTTTGATTGAATTGTATTAGACTGAAATATTTAAAATATTCATACTAAAAACATAAATTTTTTTCTACTTGTAGTAACCTGAAAAAACATCAAATGATTCCTCTATATAACCAGTTGTCAAATAGTTTTCATGTTTCTTATGAGTAAAGTTTGATATTAGAAGTCAAAGGAGTTGAGTGGGTCTTATTTTTTTCATGTCCAAACATCATAGGATGATCAAGTATGTATTTATTTGTTTAATATATTTCCATTTTGTTGAGAAACATGAAATCACATAACGAAGTTTATTTCACCCATCATACTCATTTCAAAATCATTTTGCTTGAAATTTTGGGTTTTTTATACAAAAATTAAATCATATACATATATCTATACCAATAAATATTTTATTATGTTTTCCTAAATAATGTATTTTTTTCCATTTCTACTGTAAAAGTAATTTAAAAAAATAGAATAACATAACCTTTAATATCATTCCCTTAGATCTTTATTATGTACATATAAAGCATTGGTATGTTTAAACACGAAATTCTGAATGTGATTATCTTAAAAACCTGGAGGTTGTTTCATATAAACGTCATATTTAAAAAAAATAAAATATAATATTTAACATCCTTCTTATATAATTTAAGGTACATGTAAGATGAATAATCTAGAATAATTCTAATATATTATAATATTTCTAGAGAAGAAATGTTTTCTTTATTTATATATTCTTCTTTCCTAATTATAAAATTTTCTTTGTAATCATTTTTTTATTTCACCATGATCATCTAGTATATTTTTAAAAATCAATTTGGTTCCAATAATAAAATAGTTCTAGGGTATTTCCACTAATTTCAACACTTTAATTATATTGAATTTATTTATCTATTATTTTATATCTAAGAACCAAATTTCACATGGTAAGGTTTCTACTATAGATTTAAATTCCTCTTCAGATATAAAGGAAGAAAATCCTATTAAATTTACTATGTTTATTAGAGTTCTTACACCTTCATTCAGCCTCCCTATAACTATTTCTAGAGGATGGTCCTTATGGTTTCTCTATATTTTAGGTAACCCATGTCTAGGTTCACTATCATATTTCCTTATTGGATTTGTTTTAATGTAATAAAGATCCAAATAATTATCCATTTTTTCATTAAATAGTGCTTCTTATCTCATGTTCTTTACTGAATCACATTGATCTTTGAATTGATTAATTTTAAATATCAAATTGGTATCATTAATCAAGCATCACAAGAGATGAATCTTCAAAAGGCCTTGCCCATTTTTTGAAAACTATATAATATTTGAAAGATGGAATTTAACATAGTAAGATACCTTTATCATCAAATGGATCAATGGTTTCAAGATTATCCTTGGTAATGAAGATATAACCCTCTCATCCAAATACATTGGTGTATCCTACCTTGAATTCTATATTATTCAATGACTTGTATAGTGTCTTCTATGAAATATACATCATTAAAACATTTTTAATGACATAAAACATTGTTTTAACATCCTCAACCCAGGATATACTGGGCATGTTATGTTCACAAAACAATGTCCTATTAATTTCTTACAATTTCATATTTCTCCCATCAACAACACCATTCAGTTTAGGTGTCATGGGGGAGAGAATATATGTTTATTTAAATAATTATATATATAATAATTATATTCATGATTCTGAAATTCATATCCATGATAACATCATAAGAACGTGATTTAAACATTTTATCATTTCCACATGTTTATAGAAATAAAAAAATAGGGCATTGTTTACTTTTGAGTCTAAAAAATAATCCCATGTAAATTTTGAAAACCCATCAACTTGAACATAAAAAATGACTTAACCACAATACATTAAGTTATAGGAGGTACAAAAATTCCATTTGGATATATTGTAGAGGTCATGAAGTTTAAATTTATTTAATTTGTTTAAAAGATAAATTTTGTTCATTACCCATTCGGCATGAATAAGATTGTTTATTTTTCTCGAATTTGAGATCTGGAAAGTCATAAATCTAATTTATTTTTGAAATTTTTATCGGATAATAAATATTTTAATATTCATTACATCCATTTCCAAATCCATTATCCATCAATTTCATCAATTCAAAAACATTAACTTTATCTATACAATAAATTAATATATAGTGTGAAAACATTGTCTATTATCTATGCTGTAAACATGAGACACTTATCATTTAAAATTAAGCATACGTTGTTATAAAAATCAATATAATATCCATCATCACAAAGTTGTGAGATACTTATTAGGTTCTGCTTTAAGCCTTCAACCTAAAGTATATTGGAAATGAGAAAAGACTATGGGTTTCCAACTGTTATAATGCCATCTATCATTCCTTTTCCATTGTACATGAATGTGTTATATCCTCCATATATTTTTGATAGGGAGTGAATTATGGATTAATCACTACTCATTTTCCAAATATTGCCACTATGCATAAAACAGTTTTTGCTAATGTTCATGTAGTATGTTCCCTATAATGACAAATAAAAAAATAGAATTCTTTGGTATAAAATAATTTGGTTTTAGAAATGTTAGATATAAGGGTTCTAGGAACCCAGAAATTATTTTCATCAATAGATCTTTATAGCTTGATTTAGAAAATATTTAGTAATAAAATAATTTTTGATACCATATACTTGTAGTTTTATTAAATCAGAAATGTTGTTATAATTTCATACATATTAACAAAGAAAAAAAATTAACTTTTGGAATGTTTTTTTAGAGAAAGGAACCAAAGGTTTTATATAATTTTTATGACTTTAACTATGGATTTTTATTCTAAATTTCTATTTTCTTTGTTAATTTTGAACATCAATTTTGTTTAAATAATAATTCCCATTAGTAAAGGCTCTTGTTGAATATTTGAATTTTTAGCCACCTTCTGTAGGTTCTCAAAGGTTTTTAATAGATCTGTATTCATGAATGTATATTTTTTAAATTCGTTTTATATTCAAAAATCAATTTGTTATGGTTTTTTCCTTTATAAAAAATTTTATTATAAGAAATTAGAAATGATTTATTTTTAATTTTAAATACTTCATAGCTAATTTGTAAATTAGTTTAATACTAATTTAATTCTTTATAAGATGGATTTTCAATTTCAAATTTCTGGTCATTCCTAGATTAGTAATAAGAATGTGCCTTATTTTTTTATTCCATAAAACAAGTGTTGGGACTCGGATAATTAGTTTCAGCCTCAGATTCGGATGATTTTAATTTTCTAGAATCATTAGAAGAACACATGTAGTAATTCATATATTTAATGGATTTTTTATAACTAACCTTATTGTTGTATTTTTTTTAACTTGTAATCATGTTTAATTTTTGAACAGTTAGTCTTTATATATCCCAATTGTTTTTAGTCAGAGTATCTCAACACTTTAGAGTTTTCACGAGGCATCTAGTTCTTATTGAAAAATCTTCTAAAACAATTCATCTTGTTATATAACTTTATGAACATTCAAGATAATTGAGAAAAAAATCATTTTTTACTAATTTTATTGAGAAGTATTCTTATTTAAATGCGTCATAGATTTGTACATATTTCTCCTTTTACATTTTTAGAAGTTGGAACATTCAAGGAATCGTATTCCTTATGGATTACCTTATGATCTTCAATTATAGTTTCCAGTTTCTCATCATATATTGTAATAGCCATAATGAAATCATTTATTTTGAAATTTTCCTCTTCTATAGATTTTATTATTGTAGTTTAGATTCCACTACCCTTAGGGGCTAATAGGCTGAATGATTATCATACTTGTTTAGGATCATTGACAGATGTTCCTAGGGTATAGATTTTGTTCACAATATAAACGATTCTTTCATTTAGTTGTGTAATAATATGACCTTCATCCTTTTTGAATTTAAAGAACATAATATCTGTTTTCTTATAACTAATAAAATTAACATTTCTTGTATATTCATATTAAATTACCATAATAGTCCATATTTCATGTGCTTTTTGAAATTAATAGATGTTGTTAAACTCATTTGTCCCTATGTAGAAAATAATGTCATTAATATAATTGGATTTCAGGTCATAATTTTTTTTGGATGTATCATCCTATGTTTCGAGTTCAATATTAGGAATTTCATATAGCTTAATTACTTTGAGATGTAATTTTAGACCAATATTTTTTGAATAATTGATCTTGATAGATTTTCAGAAAACATAATATTCACCATTAAAGTAAATATCTCAAATAATTTACATACCTTCTCATCTATCTTTCATAGTATCCAATTAAAAATATAATTTGAATATATATTTTGAATAATATTCCACTCATGATTCACTATCTATGATAAAAATTGTTGTCTTAGATGATGACCGGGAGTATAACTCAAGAAGGGGAATTGTGTTCTTAAAATATCTTTTATATTGAAACAACCTCTTCATGTATGATCAATCGAAGTTTTACCATAAAATGTGTATTAAGTGGAAAATAAATTATATTAAATAAATAAATTTCAATCATTATATTTATAGTGGTTCGGGGAACATAAATCCCCTAGTAAACTCTACCAACAATATACTCCTGGATTTTGGTGATTTTCACGATATTATTCTTTTTACAAGTGGATCCTAGCTGAGTGAATAGATATGTCCTTAATAAAAATTTCCATGATCATTCAACCATGATATACAATTACAAGACCATCCCTTGGTCTTAAACACTCATAAACTGAGATTATACAAGAATAAATGAATGGATAATTTGAGTAGAACATATGAAGCACATAGATTCAATAATGAACTGTATGTAGATAGAGATTTATTGTAATAAAAATATAGACTCCAAGGTTTATATCAGGATGATATTTATCAAAAATCATAGAACTGATCAGAAAAACATGAATGGTTTTTGTTTTTCATAACATATAGTTCTCCACCATTTTTTATTGTAAAAAATTAAATCAACTATCTATATTATTTTTTACAGTATAAAACATACCTTTTATAAACTTCTAAAACATTAGGGTAATGTTATTCTAATGAAATCTCATGTTTATAATGTAATCTTGATGAGATAGGATATTATGTATATGCATACAATCTTTTCAAAAATAGAAAAATCATTCACGGTATTGATGATAGAAATCATCACATTCATTGGTTCATCCAATTCATGGAATGTATTTTGTAGTCCAATATTTACATAAAATGGATAATATCATTTTGATGAGATATAAAGGCATGAAGTAACTTATCAATAGTATTTAATGTAATCATGACATTATGAAATAATTTATCTTCATAATATACTAACTGGAAGAACTTTTCATCATAAGATATATTTTGAAGGATTATATAACTCATTCTTATAAGATTAGCTGACTTAAAAGTATCATGTGACAATTAAATATCATATGATATAAAATGTTAATATAACATAATAGTAAGATCCTTAAACTACATCTGGATAGTAATATTCAATTTAGAAAAAACATTCATTTCATATTTTCATTTTGACTAAAGCATCTCTCTAAGGAAACCCATATGTACTATAATGGATAATGTATTACAAAGGAGAGAAAACTTTATAACGTTATGATTATAATCTATTTAATATTTTTATCAATTTTTTTGAGATTAAATAATTTACTGAAAACCAAATTATTTACACATCCTATGATATATACTATGACAAATAAAATAAGAAAAATACATTCTAAAATACTTAGAATAAACTTGTTTCAATAATGTTTGGGATTTAGAGAACCATAAATACACATAACACATAGGTATAATAGAATAAAATATTATTTCCAAAAACTCATTTTAAAAAAATCATCATTTATTTGTCTCTTCAATTGGAAATTCATTTTCATCCAAAATCATGTTATAAAAAAATTTTCTAAAAAGGTTTTGACATTCCAAAATTGATTTATTGAAGGCATTTTACCACATATTTGAATATTTTAAATAAAAAAAATTAATGGATTTTTCTTTTCATTTCCCAAATTATTACTCTTTGGATTTGACCAAAAATATGAATGGAGTCCATTTATACCAAGTATGGAATGAATGAAACATCCTGTTATTAGGAACAATATTTTATTTGAAGTGTCCTTTACAATTTCACTAGTTTGTCTTCAAATAAATGAATTTTAAAACATTTTTTTGTTTTATTATGTTTTTATAGTGAAAAGGATATATTTCAAAATAAATTTTAAAATTGATCATTTAAATGGGTTTTTTATATAATAAAACATCCATTTTGGTTTAATATTCCTTACAAGGGATATGATCCAACGACACCATTCTTATTATTTCATTTAATGATTAATTATTGTGAAGGAATGACATTTATGAAACATGTTTCTCTTCAACGAGTTATACCATGATAGAATTATTATAAAGCCCTCATATTTCTCACGAGTAATGCGATGATAAAATGAATAAATGATTATGAAAACTAACTATTTTCCATAGGTTATGATATGATAATATGTTTATGAAACTCATTTAATTTCATTGGTAATGATATGATTAATATTTAATGATCTTTTGGAACACATCTTTTTTATTTTCATTAACATACATTTTGGACCAATATATCCCTCTAATGCATTAGGCAGCGACAACTGTTATATTATCATAGAGGGTACACAAGTGGTTAAACTAAACCTGAAATGGGGTGGGGGTACATGGGAGGTTATTCCAATCTCAAAAAATATGGTACACTAGTCGTCTGCCCAATCTAAAATCTGGTCTTAAAGTGCTTTTCCCATGCTAAATGTGTTATAAATTTATTGGTGGGAAGCCTTGATTATGGATATTCTATGTTATTGTGTACTTTGAAAATCTATGTCTTATGCAAATTATATTCTCTCATGAATAATTTTATTATGATTTATCCATTATGAACATCCAATATTTTTTCCATGACCCAATATTATGATATTTGATATACATGGGTCTATATTTTAAAGGTTATGCTCTAGTTATTATGCCATTTTGTTTATGTTATGATTTTTCATCTCCCTTTTTTACACTTACTTGCATCTTAGCACACCCATTCTTATTTTCTCCTTCCCAATGTTATTAAGAAAGGTTTTTAAGTATGAGTACTGAAGGTAAAGATATTTATGGAATAAATTAAGGATCTATCATGAATTAAGAATATTATGGTCCACGGTTCCCAAGTACCAAACTATTATAGTCTTTATGTGTATGTTTTTGTAATATATTTAATATTCATCTAAAAAGATGTAATATCCATGTGTGACCAGCTGGGTTCACTTTGAACTAAATTCTCAATCATTTCAAAGATGTTCAATGTTATCATATTTTTCTCCCTACGTAAATGTTTCTTTTTAATCATTCTGTTTATCCTCCTTGATAATGGAATTATTTGTTATTTTACATTTATTGGATTGGACCAAAAACCTAATGAATAGTTCCTGAATACATTGTAGTAACAACATTGACCCACAAATATTAACTTGTTTTTATATTTAAAAGAATACTCTGATTCATAAGATGTATATATCTTGGTATAAAACTATATACCAAACTATTTTTCATATCCACCCTATCCTTGGTTGTGAGTTTCTTATCACCTTTCGTCATCCATACTTCTGAAAAAAATAATCCTTTATATTTTAATGGTGATTGATTTAGGAAAATTTTTATAAGATGGAAAGGATTTTATCTCTTTCATCATATCTTTTTAAGATAGGCCATTTGTAGATTTAATTATCCGATGATCACATGTTAGAGTTAATTCAATCATTAAATAATCTAGTGATGATTATAGAGAAACACAAAATTCTTCCTTCTTCTATGAAGTATCAATATTTTTCTTCTCAAAACATAAAATTAGTTTTTCTCCTAGGGTGTCTAGTATCATGGGGATTTGACAGTAATGACCTAAGAGGTAGGTAGACAATGAGAATCATGAAATCGTACTCATTCTGATCATTGAACATCGGGGGATAGACCAAGATTTGAGACATTGATTTTGGTTTTTTTGGACGGGGGATGACCAAGGGTGTTAGTCAGTGTTACTGGGTGGGAATAAATGTATAAGTGGAACATGTTGAGCATAAGTGTGGGGTTTGATACCCCCCTAATGGCTGGTGCCTAAAACATACATGGATTATTAATTCATGTAGCTAGGTTGGGCAGGGCCACCAGTTCCTCACATGTTGAGCATAAGTGTGGGGTTTCATAATGCATTTTTTAATGAAAATTATTTCAAAAAATGGTTTATATATTATCAAAAATTTGTTTCAAATGAGAAAATAATTTGAAATTTTAAAAATTGTGGAATATGTGGTGGAAAAGTGAATAGGTAATTTGGTTTATGATTGTTATTATGATAAAATTCATGGTATGACCCTTTGTATTCCTTATGAACATTCACATATGTGTGTATTTATTTTTTCCTTAGATGTACATGTTTGTTGTATAAGTGGATGCATTAAAGAAGGATGGGTATGAGCGCTTATTTCATTGTTCATTGGATACCCTGGGTGAATTTTTAAAATTAAAAGTTTGAGATATTTCATTCAATGTTGTTATTTAATGAGAAAATGGATTCTACTAAAATTGTATTTTTAATAATTGGATTTGTGGTTTGAAAAGGAAAAGTGAGATGTTTTTTTTAAATTTTATAGCAGATTTTCTGACGTTATTTTTGAAATGGAAATGATTTTGAATTCAAATAGGGAAAATGAATTTTGAAATGGGGGAATAAAAAAATTGATCATCATAATTGATGATTTATTTTCTAGTTTTTTATTATCTTTGTGATTTTTTCTATTTTAATTTTATTTTTATTTGATTTAGTCTTATGATTTTTGGGTTTATGAGCGTGATGTTTCGTTTAAAATGATAATTTTTTTGAGTTCTTATTTTATGTTGATCTAGTTGTATACCTTATGTTATTGATTGTATTATACAAGAATAAACTAAGACAATTTTTGAGTATTCTAATTCTATCATCGGCCTTCCCTGTATCCAATAGGATTGGTAGAGATAATATGTTCTCATTACTTTCCTATTTTCCATAGTTATTGAGGTATATTAGGGTTTGTGTAGTGTCTTCAGTATATTGAGGGTGTCATTGGGTATTGGGAAATCTGTATTTCACGATATTGGGAGTTGTCCTATGTATGTTCGAAGGGTACAGACATAAATAATTGATGGTGTTCATCTCCTTATATTTTATGAGTTGTCATGTATTCTGAAATATTCAAGAACAATTTCATCTAGTGGATTATTTATTAGGATGTGAAGAAGAAGAAAGTTACCTAGATCATGGATGTTTGAGAAGTTCAACTAAAAGGGAAGGTGAATATAGACCATTTCAATGATATGGTTTTCTTTTTCTAGTGAAATTCCTTTTATGTTTCATTATTTTTCATTAGAGCACTCACTAGTTTCCAACCGATGTTTTCGGTTTAGGAACTCTTAGATGTCATGTCTTCATTCGTTGAAGGATTTTCATTACTGTGGTTTTTTGGGTAACATGGAGAATTTTTGAAAGAGGTATCATCAAAAAAAATTCTATATCTAAGGATGTAAACTTCTAAATTTAAGGTAGAGGATGATTTATAATTTAGGGATCCAGTTGTATGCCTTAGAGTAATGATTCCACATAGTTAGGAGTTGTTATGGTTATGGAGAACATCAATTCAGATTTTTTCTCTGTCATCACAGTTGATAAGTTTTAAGTTCTCATTTTATATTTCCCAATTATAGATTCATTGGTTCTTATGAGTTCTTATTTTATTTTAGTATGTCATAGAGGTCTTATTTTCATTTAAATCTATTGGTCTTCCCTTTTCTAATGTTAATATCTAATCAGTTTTCCTTGTGTGGTTAGACTTTTTAGAGAAGTTTTGGATTCATTTTTTCACATTTGGGAGATGGAAGGTTCTTACTAAATGGATGAATCATGTTTATTTCACCTCATTGATTAGAGTTTCTTCCCTCGCGTCCCCCCTTATGGTGGGGGTTGGAATATGAGGGAAGTTGATCAGTTGGTCCATGTGGGTTCTCTTGTGTCGATCTATGCTGGTTGGATCCTAAATCTTGGTGAGACCCATTTCTGATTTTTTTGTGGTTTTTTCTAAAGTTAGTCAGTTCTATATTTTTTCAAATAGTGGGGACAACTTTATATTATCTCTATGGTTCTCCTTTTTATGGGTTTCTCTAGACCTGGTTGTTTGTGAGTTTTTCATTTTAAATGTCACACTGGTTTTCATGGTTTCGATCATCCATGGTATGTTTTGATTTTTTGTTTTATTTGACATTTGGCTAGCAGACATTCTATTGGAAGAAAGTGTTTGTGGTGGAGCTAATTTTCACACCTCAACCTTGAAATATTAGTTATTCTAATTTACCTATTTCAACACACAATTTTGAGTTCAGGTAGTATTTGTGTTGAATATTACTTGTTTAGGTTTTCATTGAATTTCATGGTTAGATTGAATGGTTAGTATTAACTTTTTGATGCATGTGTAGGCTCCCATGTGTGTGTGAGGTGTGGTGCATGACTTTTTAATGATTTATAAAACTATAAGGAAAGTGTGTGGGTCAGTTCTTTGAGTTGGAAGTTTCAAGTTTCATGGTTTGAACAAGGTCTTCTACGCCATGCATATGCCAAGATATAACCATGAAACGGTCTCTGATTTACATAGTATACAATATATGGCAGGAACACAGTTTGATAAACCATGCTCAAATAGTGATATGTGGATCCCTTTTGAGATAGGGACATGACAGGTTTCCCCTATGCATTTTGATTGATTTCCTTAGACGCTTTTGTTGATGATAATTATTCCTAACCCAAGGAACATGTGATGAACATGGATTATGTAATGAAGCTGGTAAAATAAATGTTATTGGGATAAATTCTAATCACGAATTAAATGAACATTGTTGATTAATAGAACCTGAACTACCCCTTGTTTACATAACTTTCAATTATTTCATGTAATAACTATTTATTAAACTACATATATTGTGGACACAGTTGGTGGTGGCCTACTGAGATTGGTACTGAAACTATACTCGGACCGCCGTAGGGTACATGAGTAGATATGTTGGTTTCAGTTCATGTCACAGGAAAAGGACCTACTATGAGATGTTGATATGGGCTCGAGATGTACATGGAAGAAGACACAGACATATATTTGGGACCAATTTATATATTGGGCCATTTTTTTGTTTTGGGTTGTATTCACTTGCACTACTAGTATTGCATGCCATTATTGTATTTGATTTTTGGTTAGTACCCCTTTTGGGAAATACTGGGTTATGCATGTTTATTGGTAATTAATTTTTTTATTCTATTTATATTGTCTTCCCTGGTGGATGGATTTAATAAATAGGTTATAGTCTCCCAACATGACTTATTATACCATCTCCTCTAGTCGGCATACTCTAGTTTACAAG
The DNA here is from genome assembly GCA_963277665.1 of Viscum album. Taxonomy (NCBI): domain Eukaryota; kingdom Viridiplantae; phylum Streptophyta; class Magnoliopsida; order Santalales; family Viscaceae; genus Viscum; species Viscum album. The sequence goes on from OY728147.1 coordinate 1,095,299,884, forward strand.
GAGTTGCGCTTGAGGTCATGTGATGACTCGGCTCGAAGCACCAGTTTTCTTGCATCCTGGTCTAGGACATTACACAGTTCTATCGGTGGTTTTATTTTCTCCCCATACTATTTGGCGATGGTAGAAAAGATATTAGGATGTTTCGGGCCATGGTAATGAAATCGCTCTTGGGAGTAGCTGACCCATGTACAATGGAAACCCCATGTTACCCTGGGTGGGAATCGTTGTTCATGATATTTTCTGTTATAGTTGGATGATATTTCATAGTTGGGTGATGCACATGTTGTGTGATTTGACTAATTTATGATATTTTTCTCATATCCATAATGGCTTGGGGATGTGCATTTATGCATAATTTTAGGCACCTAATGTTATAGGTGGTATGCATCAGTATATGCAAAAACACAGGATGGGTGTGTAGGGTGTAGAGAGTGAAATACATTTTAATTTCTAAATAAATATGAAGAAAATTAAGCCTAAGACTTGTAATGAAATTGGGTGAATGAAAATAATGAAAATAAATAGTTAATAAATTTTGTGTATAATGAAATTTTGTGATCAGGTTAAATTTTGGTGTTTTTGATAAATCCCAAGGGTTCTTTTTTATGTCATAAAGAAAAAGAGTTGTATGATGACAGTAAAATTGTTAATGATTTTTTATGAGTGGTTTAATTGAGTTAATATGTAGATTTTATCATGTTTTGAAATAGGAAACGTGCCTAAGAGGGAAATAATCATGTCATAAAAGAAGAATGGGTTTGAAGAGTTTTTGACGAAAGTCATGTGAATAAGTAAATTTGTTACCCCATGTGTACATGACCTGTGGTAGGGGTGGAAGTGGGTAGTATTCTAAGTGTAATGTTGACCACTAGGGTAGAGTATGGAGAATGGTTTTTTAAGGTTGATCATGTGGGATCTTTCCATCTGTTTTTAAATTATGGATGTCATTATTCGAATTTTCGACTGAATGATAAGTTATGATTGATAATTTTTTGGTTTAAATGTGGTTATTCTTCTTGTTTTTAGTTTGACCATTTTATTTGTGGGCTAGGGAAGTGAGAGTCCCAAGTTGAGACATGGGGATGAGATTTTGAGGCCTCTCCAGAAAAGATATGGCCTAGTTGGGTTGTTTATTCATCCCCAGGTGGGGATTTGGATGTTGGGATGTGGGGCATTGTTCGGTGATGTGAGTAAGGGAAATTTCATGGTCTGTAACCATGCAGAATTCATGTTGGACCCTAAGGATGGTGCCTAGTCTTGGGGCCCACATGAGAAGAGACCTTGCGAGTTCTGTCTCAGATCATGGAGATGATTTTTTTCCCGTAGTTACAATGAATTTGTACACCATAGGTGGGGAACCTATAGAAGATGGTATTTTGGTAAAATAAGCATAGTGTGCATCAGAATGAGAGTTAGAGTTCCATTCACTCTCTTTTATTTTTTCATGTCATGATATGTGTGGTTTGGACAGAGGTCCAATGTCTTTTCCTAGTTGTGACTCTAATCTAGAGAGTTGGAATTGTTTAACATTTATGGTGATATATGAGAGAGTTCATACAGATTCTTTGGTGCCTTTATTTGTGACTTGTATAGGATGATTCTTATACTTGATAGTGGGACTTAGATTGTTCCATGGTACAGGATTGGCCTTAAGGAATAAGTGGTAAATTTGAGGGTATAGTTGTGCTAGTTATTTCATAAGGCCACCCTAGTGTTTGTGATAAGAGGTAATGTTTTTTTCGAAGGTTTGTAACGTAAGAATTCCATACCCACCTATTTGGGTGAGGATTAATGGAGTTCTAGAAGTTTTTTTCTAGTAGAAAGGACATGGCTAGCGGAAGTGTTCTAATATGATTTCACTCTATGGTGACACCTGTGGTGAGGGTGGTGTTTTGGATGAACATGTTAAGGGTTTGGTTGTTGGGTGAGATGCAGTTGCCACCTCTAGGTTTATGAGGTCAACTAACCAAATTAAATGGTCTGATAAGTATGAATACAATAGGTTGTACGCAATTTAGGGTTGTTTGGTGGGAGATATTTGGTTATATTATTGTGGATGATTTTCATGGTATGGTTTTTTTCTACCAGTGATGCAATAAAAAAACTCAAGAGGTGTGGTGGAAGTAGTACCACCTAAAACTACTTTCTCATGGCACCTTATCATTTTGGTCATAGAGTGGTTGTGAGATATGGATGGAAATCACACCAGATCAGTGGTTTCTAACTGTTGATGATATACGTTCGACATGAAGCCATGATGTCCTTCCAAGTTCATGATGTTCCATAGATTCACATCAAAAATGGATAAGTTGGTGGTGGTGTTCTTCGACAACTTCTTTGAGTACCTCTACTAGTGATGATCCAACCAAATACATTGACATCATCATAGGTATGTTGAGAAGCTCTATGTCACTCCAAGAGATATGAAAGTGTTTTTTTGGATGAGGGGTATCATAGTGTTTACATTCTTGGAAACCGTATATATGTAGCTTGATGATGGAATGAGTACCCTCTATTGTTTTGGGTGAGGTCCCCAAGATGGACCAAATGTCGAAAAACGTCATGGGTGTCATTCATGGAAGCTGGGAACATGCACTGGGTTAGGCCCATTTCCTTATTTTGGGAATAACATGATGGCCATGTATAAGTTTGGGGTTCGACTTATGATCATGTAAAAGATGCAGTGGTTAAAATCACTTTTCAGAGTAGTGGTAACCACAACCTTAAGGTGAAGAGTGGTAAATTGGTATTGGATGCGGAGAACTGGACATAAAGTCGATGAAGTGGCATAGGGTTACCAATGTGAAACTGGTGAGGTGCATGTCAAGTTCCTCAGAGAGGCATGTCGGCCTTGGATGTGTTATCTGATGATACAAGTGTTTTCTTGAGCTCATGGTGGTTCAATGTAAATATTTTGATATCTATTCTGATACATAGAAGGGTGTGGTTGGTTAAGATAATAGTTTTTGGATAGATAATTTGGAGTCCTATGACTCCAATGAATATTGGAGTTAAACTAGGGTAATTTTCCCTAGTGTGGTTATGAAACATCTTGAACTTCGGTGAACCTTGGTCATGTGATGTGGTGTCATGCCAAGGGTGAATCCGATTGCGGTCTAGAAGGTGGTAACTCTACGATGATGGAATTATACTGGAATTCAAGTAACAACCTTAGTGGGTTCATTGGATGATAATAGTAAACATAAAATCAATAAGAACCATGGGTGGTGAGAAATGGGTAGAATACCTTCAGTGGTTGGTGGGTGTTTTGGGACAATCCAGTCAGGTGTGGTTCAAACTGAGATGGTAAACATGAATGGGTGAGGGTAGAGTGACCCACCTCTAGATTATTGTTTTTGAGGAAAGAGACTTTTGTAACAAATTTTTACTTGTGGGAGGTCAGGATGATCTTAGTTCTTGAAGGGATACTATTGGGATGCCTTCCCAATGTTTTTCACTGTGTGGATGGATGCCAAGGCATGGTAATACTATAATGGATGCATGGTCTATGTTAGTTGGAACATGTTTTGTGATGGGAAATTTGGGGATGAATTCATGTGATATTCTATCCATGGAGTAGGTTCTATGTAACCATAAATATTGGAGAGAAACATACAATATAAACGGTTGCTTGATGACGTGATCAATGTTTCGGGATAGAAGGACTCGAGTGGTCACCTTTCGACAGAGTTTTCCATGGTGTATATATTTGGAACAATTTAATAGGTTGAAAAGCTGAGAGATTTGAGTTTCATTTGGATGTATAGTTTTGGGATGTGATCTTTCAGAAATTTGGTAGGAAGGATTTTTTGTTTTCTTCTAGATGATACCGGGTTTCTCACCGTTAGAGTTGGGTGAACTGGAAAATGACACCAAGTGATTTGATTCATGAGCTATATTGATGAATCAATCCTATTAGATGCCAATTGGTCCCTCTATAGTGATGTGATTTGATGTGTAATGTTCCATGTGGGGTGGTTTAGGTGTTTTCACCTTAGTTCCCGATGAAGATCTCATGGTGAAAATTGTTGAAGTGGATGGACCCTTGAGGACTATTCAACTCGAGTTGTGGTTGTAGTGAAGTTCTCTTGTGGGGAAATTATGTTCCCTTGATCCACGTTGGTTTCCCTATGATGTGAAACCAGAAACATGGAATGTGTGTGAATTTGATAGAATAATAGAGTGACCATTAGTTACGGGATCTTAGAGATTTCAGGAAGAGCGGCACGAGGATGAGTGGTTAAAAGGTATAGAGGTTGTAAGGCCTTTGTTTTTCTTATGGAATGTTTTCATTTATGTGTTGGAATGGGTCTCTACATTGTGGTTAGATATGTTTTTCCATTGTTCAGGTGGGGGATCAAGGGTTCCTCGGGGGCTCAGGGTGTGAAGATAAGAGCAATCATGCCAAGTTGTGCAAGGTGCATGGTCTGCGCATGGTTAGGGGAATCTGTACGGGAGAACAGTGTGGAATTTACATCCTTAGAAAGAATCCTTCGCATATATTGTGCATGGTTTTGGAAAATCGTACAACATTCTAAGGAAACCAATTGTGCTGGCCTCTCGTGGACAGTATCTGTCGCAAGGTTTGTGCATGGTTTACAAAACTGTGCAGGCAAAACATGCGTCCCAGATGAGATGGAAAAATTAAAAAAATTCCACACCATGAATTTTAGACCCAACTTGAGTTTTTCCTCCTCCTTCTCCCTTTCATTGCTAGGAACGAACCAAATGTACCAAGATATCCAAAAGATAGATCTTTTTTTATTCTTGACCATTTGGGTTTCATTGTAAGAGAATCAATGATCAGAGTGAGTCTAATCTCCTCATCCTATCTCTTTTCCAGTTTAGGTCTTGTCTATTGTGTTATCTCCATCCAAAGCTCTCACCCCTTCTTTTTCTAAGAGATCTAGGTAGAGGCTTTAATGGTGTGTTGGATTTTGATATATAGCCTTTATAGGGAGGTCGTACATCAAAAAATTTGAGGTAGGTGGTCTACAAGTTATATCCCTTTATTTTTATAGAGATTTTAACATGTTTTGTTTTTGTTCATACCCTCTTGTAAAGAGTCCATCATGCAATTATTGTGATTTGATGTTTAGGGTCTCTAAAAACCCAATGGAACCTGCATGATCAACAAAGGATGCGTGGAGGACTATGTGACCTATGTTAGGGACACCTATGTAACACCCCGACCCTAGATACCCAGAGTCGGTGCATTATTACATAACATTGGCATGATCTTAAAGGATCAAGTCTCGAATGACCGATTAGTTTAGTAGTCTCGGAAACACTAGATATATTAATAAGTATTACATTACATCATAAGGTAAAAAACCTACAACAACATCTTGTCTTCATATCCCCTCATAATATCCCTGCAGGTCATTCATAAATTACTTCTTCATAATCCGGGGAAAAATAAAACATTGAAAGGGGTGAGCTCAGATTCTCAATAAGGATAACATTATAGTAGAAGCTTTCATAGATAAGAATAATCACTTAAGGCAGTTTATAACTAAAACAAAAGCCTTTTATACTTGAACTTCAGCATAAAATGGAAAATATAAAATAAAATAATGCCATTTACTTACTCACATGGATATTCTACTAGACTAATGATCACATGCAATATCAATAACCACTTTCATAATGATGGAATGCATAATGCCAGACTATCATAACCACATAGCCAAGGCCTCGTGCCAAGACTACAAATAAGATTTTTCAAAGGCCTTGTTCCAAGACACTAGTTTTTCTCATGAGACCTACCGATGCATCGAGGAGCTATAGAGGGCTCCACCCGTCACTTATTAAGTCCAGTTCATTCCTCATATGAACAGGTTTAAAAATAAAATAAACATTCGTATTAAAACTAGAATACGAAATGTCAATACTTTAACCACAAACCATGAATGGTATAAAAATAGCACATATATAGTCAAACATAACTCATTTGATACAATATGGAAGATATTATTGTATCACATTAACCTCAATCAATAATAATGAAGGATGTTTCCATAGGCGAAAATAATCGTAAAAACTATTTGAGAGAAATATCCCCCTTTTTCTTGAAATCATTAAAAAGTAACACTATTTGTCAAGAAGCCATTTAAAAATAGATTTTTGAATAAATGTGTCCCATACCACTTTGAAACTTTTAAAAGGAGTTTTAATTTTAAAACATTAATGTCCATATAAATAAATCCTTAAAACAATTTTTAAAACATGGACATTAACGAGCAAGATTTAGATGAATAAGTCTTTAAAATACTTAAAAATGGTATTTTAGTTAGAGTTTCTAACCAAAAGAGAGACACTTGAATACAAATAATTGAGGTAATCAAAAAATTTTAATATCATGAGAATAAAGGAATTCATTATATACTATGTCAATGTACATTATATACACCACATAAAAATTATTTGGTGTATAACAACAAAAAAGTCTCAATGGAATGTAAATTGAGAGGAAATCTATCATAAAGGCCGTATCCTTAGGTTAAGGATAAATCAACGACATAATTATGTGTGAAAAATATAAATACACTAAATATGATTGGATATTCAGTTTAAAACAATCAAGGACATTCACACATATTCTTCTAAAAACAACACCAATGAATTGGATGTTTAACTCAAGAAATGGAGATTGAGTTAAAATTACTCTTATCAAATTCATATCAATGACTTGAGAAATTATAAATGGAATTATTATGTGTATCAAAAGTATATCCACAGGAAGGGGAGTGGAAATTATGACATAATCAAATGAATAGTGATTCCACACATAATCTTGGGGTAATATAATCAATGAAGTATGCGTAAATCCAAATGAGTGGAAATTGAAATTTCAAATTCCCTTATCGATTAGGTAACATATGAAACATACACCCATAAAAGAAGGATCATACCATGATCATTTAAATACCCATAAATTAAAGTATATTACACAATGAATACAATCATGGGCAGTACACATACACCACAAGCAATAATTAAGTGGTGAACAATGGAATTCTCACGAAATTAACAGTGAGTTAAGAAACCCCATACTTTGTGCTTGTTCCTTGGTAGACTGTAGTTTAACCTCCTTTATAATGGTTAAATAATTCTTATTGAATTATAAAATAATCATTTACATTAATATGATATCATATATGATCTTTTAACATTGATTTGTTAATAATATATAAGAATTATCGTCATTTCGGGTGTTAACTTACTCGTTTTCTTTTATATGTTTTGTTACGTAAGCCATGTTTGTCTTGGATAGGTTGTATATAATTCATATCCAGAATTATAGAAAGTTATTAGACATTTTTTTTAAATCATCCAATGATAATTATACTTGAATGGATATGATGGAGAATGAATCTCGTCGCGTTCGTGGAGACGGTAGTCCGTACGTACGCACGAGTGACAATATCATACTTTTGATATTAAAATAATATATAATTGGATGTTATATCATATATACAGAATAATTATATTGTTATATTTATTATTTAAATGAGTTAAACATTATTATTATACCCACCCAAATAATAATATATTGAATAAAAATTACACCACGACGTGGAGACGGTAAGCCGTACGTACGCACGTATGGTGACATGTTATTCAAAGGGTGGACAGAATACTGAATATGGTTGTACCATATTTATAATAACATCACAGTATATATAAGATAATGGATTTATTATTTTATAATAGTAATAACAAAGAAAGAAGAAGTGGAAGAAGAAAGGAACATGAAAAGGGGTGGTGAAAACATTACCTCTTCTTCGGGTTCTTCCTTTTGATTTGATCAAAAGGGCCCCATAGGTTGGCTTTCTGATCAAACTAAGGCCTCTATGTTGTACTGAGGTATGTTGATAGAGTATTTGGGCAGGGTTTGGCCAATCCAAAAGGCTTTGAAGGTGTGAAGAAATGAGAAGGAGGAGTGCCCTCTTATAAGAGGAGTGAGGGGCACCTTTGGAAAAGATATAAATATTAATTCATAATAAATTCTTATTCGGTTTCAAATGGCTCCAAAGTTTATTATTTAAAAGTTAAGGTGGGGATAGGTCGAAGAAAATTCAACAAATAGAATTTATACAGGTTTGGGTTACTATATTAACCTTATCTTTTAGTTTTAACTTTTAGTTAATTAGTTTGACATTTACCATGTCACTTTGAATTTTTATATTATATGGTTAATAAACTTACTATATACATCCAAGAGACCCCCAAGTGGTCCATTAATGATACAAATATCATGATATAAGTCTCTTGGCTGACCCTTAGATTTTTAGGAATTTAATATCAATTAATAATATAATATTTGTTTTAAAAACGCTTTTATGTCAACTTTGACACTATTCAAAAATTGATTTTTTTAAAACTCATAACAGAATTATTACTTCCAAAAAAGTTAATTAAATCAATACTAACATGTCATATTAACCTATTTTTTTTTAAATTCAATTAAAGTCTCAAATTATATTTATTTGGGTATTTATAATGTCAATTATTCTAATTTTTCACTATTATGGTAATTACTGCATCACTATTGGGTTATAAATAAATTAAACTATTTAATGTCTAAAAATTATAAATAAAATATAATTATGTATAAAATCTTTTTATCTTTCTAATTAATATTTATAGTCAAAAATCAAACATATATATCAATATGTAAAAATTTCATTTTTAAAATATATATGCTTGTGTCATTTTTGTATTCATTTTAACTTAATTAAAATAAAGTGTCCCTATCACTTAAAAGTGGCCCCATGGGGTCCCAAAATAGACCCAAAGATGAACATGGTCGTACAAGTATCAACCAATAATGTTAGGACACGTTTTAGGGTAATTTATTATTATTATAATATTATTTTTTAACCCTTATTTACAGGATTTACCCTTAACCATGGTAAATAAAATATTTACCGCACTAATTATTCAAAATGTCTAAAAATAAAAGATACCTATTTACATAATTTGAACATCCGGAATCCAAATATGGAATCCATTTTTCTAAATTAAAAACACATAATTGGTAGAAATTAATTTTAAAATTAATTCCCGCTGTCAAAACAAAAAGCGTGTTTTTAGGATATAATAACTATCAAAATATTGATACTTGTTTATGTTCGGTTTAATTGTGAAATTATGTCCAATGACCAACATTGTATTAAATGGTAAAAATATATTCTAAATATACATTAAAACCCATCACGTTCATAATTTATCAATATAAATTATTTAAATTAAAAAAGTTGTTTTTAATTAAAATTTTGTAATTTTCACTATTCATCAAAATATTAAAGTTATCCGAAAAGTACCAAAATTTTACCCTAGGATATTTTCGATATTCCGAATCCAAAAATGAAGTCCATTTTGAGAGATAGAATTTATAAAACTTCATAACGGCTAGATTTATTGGTTGTGGTGTGTTAGAATCTCGAAGTTGCGTACAATGCACGTCATTGCATTATTCAAAGGGAAACGTACCGCGGAATCTTGGGGTGTTACATTTTCCCCTCCTTCAATAAATTGCGTCCATGCAATTTTTAAAATTGGGATTGCGAATATAATGGAAATTCCCACATCGAAAAAAAAATCAATAAAACTATCACTTTAAAAGAAAGGAAGGGAGGTATAAAGGTCACCCAAGATAACCCATACTAGGATTCCAGGTAAGAAAAAGTGGATGTGGATGATAAACTAAGTGTCAAGTTCTGATGGAGAGGGATAGAAATCATGATCAGGATAAATATAACAATAAGAAAACCACAAACTTGTGTTGGGACAAATGAACATTAGTCTCTTAGTAGGAAAAGTAAACGGACAACATTTTTTGTTTTAAGTTACATTACATAAGGATGATGAATGATATTGACTAAGAATATAATGATATATACTTAATTTTTAAGTAGAGTTTCATTATTTAATAAATTTCCACCACTAACACATTTTTTTAAATGATGAGTATTCAAGAAGACTTGGTCACACTGGAAGAGCTAGAATAAACTTCTATAGAATCACATGATCCATGCAGGATAAAATATATATTTACATTGTCTTTAGAGATGAATCAAAACCAAAATGGTTATTACAAGATCTAATGATCCCCCAAAAGGATATTCCTTGAGAGAAATAAACACTAATCTTAATTTCTAAAATTAAACCAATAATACCCCAATGTTAAATAAATACCATTCAATAATCAATTGTCCTTAAAATCCTTCAGTATAATCCAAACTAATATTGAAACCCAAAACATAGAAGAATTTGATTATGTAGTCTCCCATGTTAAATTGTATCTCCAAATGATATTAATTACTCTTAAAATAACATACTTAAATGTAATTAACCTAATCATTTCCATAAATAACCCAAATCAATATAAATCCACAATGAAAACGTAGATAAAAATCCACCATTACTCCTCAAATGAAATCCCATACTACTCTATTTTACTTTGAAATATAGTGTTCTCAACAAAGCAAACAACTTCCAAAATAACATTTATCACTTAATCACCAAATCATTTTCCTATACTAATGGTATTCATTTGGTAAGACATAAGATCCCAAATAAAATTATTATTGATCAATAAAATCATTTAACTAAATATAATAGTCACACTAACCAGGGACTTCACGTAGTCTAGTGGTAGGTGATAAATCTCAATCGCACTTTAGTTGTGGGTTCGATTCCCACAGCTTTGTCCGACGCGACGGGTTGTCACATATTCTACGTGTTGTCCTTTTTCAAAAACTATATTTTATAACATTACCAAAATGAGATAAATTTCTCAAAATAACCATAACATAATTTAGTAACAAATGTTATCTCATACCTTTCATTTTCATCCCAAATGATAATAATTTGTAATTGCCTCAAACCTAATGATCATATAAAACCAAATGGTTATTTATAACTATATCCACAAGAGAAAAGATAATTATTCCATAAATATCATTCTCACATGGAAAACGTTAGGGTTACACGAGAAAATTATTCCAAAGTAAACCCTTCAACAAGGATCACTAAAAAATTTCAAACATTTATCCAACCATTTATTACCACATAGCTTCTTCTATGACTAAGAAAATATCCTATAGAATAGGACATTCACTCGGGTAATGTCCAGGTCCCCTACATTTTTGGAAAATTATTGTAAATGGATTCTTGGGACCATTTTTATCTTCTTCCATAGTACTCTTCATTTTTTACGGAAATTCTTCACTTTATGTCCTTCCTTCCTGCACGTAAAGCATTTCTTTGTCCCATTGAGACACTTTCCTGGGTGTCTCATTCCACATTTCCTGCATGATGGAAATTGAGGATTCCTATCATCATGGACTCCACTACTAGAGATCTTATTATTCATCACCTTTATTTTCTTTGTTGAGTCCGGGAATTGGTTAATATATATATTGTTCATCATATTTTTCTAAAATTTATTTGGCATAAAGACGATATCTTTTACGCCTATCAACATTCCATTTGTTTGCTCATTTCCACCACTGTTCCCACCATGTACATCATTCTCAAAGTCACTATGACTGCCTTGGAATCCAGCCATTGACTAAAACCAGAAAGCATTGTGTGAGTAACAATAGTCATAAAATCATTTAGAGATTAACATGTCACCATATTCTCAATTTGAAACACATTACGATTAACCTAGGTCATTTACTCTCATCTCATATATATAATACCTCAAATTGTTTTGTAAAGAAAATGTAAATTATCCTAAGCATATCCCCCGGGAGTGTCGTAACCAAGAGTGCAGCAAGGCCCGTTGTCGTGAACCAGTTCCTGTTCGAGTCTTACTCAAAGTGGTGTTTTCAGGTTTTACCCCTAGGTACATCTGTTCCAGAGCCGCCTCTACCTGCTCGTATCCAGATAGGGATGTACTGCTCGGAAAACTCACAAAATCTCTACAATACAAAAATTCTAGGAAGTTCTTCTATATTATTCCTAAAAGTTCATCTTAGTTCTACGTGCTCAAATCAGAGTTTATCTAGTTTCCAAGGTTTTTATTAAACTTCCTCTGATACAAACTGTAACGCCCCGACCCTAGATACCCAGAGTCGGTGCATTATTACATAACATTGGCATGATCAGAAAGGATCAAGTCTCGAATGACCGATTTTTTAGTAGTCTTGGAAACACTAGATATATTCATAATTATTACATTACATCATAAGGTAAAAAAACTACAACAACATCTTGTCTTCATATCCCCTCATAATATCCCTGCAGGTCATTCATAAATAACTTCTTCATAATCCCGGGAAAAATAAAACATTGAAAGGGGTGAGCTCATATGCTCAGTAAGGATAACATTATAGAAGAAGCTTTCATAGATAATCATAAACTCTTAGGGAAGTTTATAACTAAAACAAAAGCCATTAAAACATAAACTTAAGCATAAAATGGAAAAGATAAAATAAAATAATTCCATTTACATACTCACATGGATATTCTACTAGACTAATGATCACATGCAATATCAATAACCACTTTCATAATGATGGAATGCATAATGCCATACTATCATAACCACATATCCAAGGCCTCGTTCCAATACTACAAATAAGATTTTTCCAAGGCCTTGTGCCAAGACACTAGTTTGTCTCATGAGACCTACCGATGCATCAAAGAGCTATAGCGGGCTCCACCCATCACTTATTATATCCAATGCATTCCTCATATGAACAGGTTTAAACATAAAATAAACATTCGTATTAAAACTAGCATACGAAATGTCAATACTTTAACCACAAACCATGAATGGTATAAAAATAGAACATCCATAGTCAAACATAACTCATTTTATACAATATGGAATATTTGATTGTGTCACATTAACCTCAAACAATAATAATGAAGGATGTTTCCATAGATGAATATAATCGTCAAAACTACTTGAGAGAAATATCCCCCTTTTTCTTGAAATCATTTAAAAGACACACTATTTGTTAAGAAGCCATTTAAAAATAGATTTTTGAATCAAAGTGTCCCGTACCACTTTGAAACTTTTAAAAGGTGTTTTAATTTTAAAACATTAATGTCCATATAAATAAATCCTTAATTTTTTTAAAAAAAATTGACAATAATGAGAATGATTTAGAGGAATAAGTCTTTAAAACATTTAAAAATGGTATTTTAGTTAGATTTTCTAACCAAAAGAGAGACACTTGAATACAAATAATTGAGGTAATCAAAACATTGTAATATCATGAGAATAAAGGAATTCATGATATACTATGTCAAAGTATATTATATACACCTCATAAAAGTGATTTGGTGTATAACAACAAACAAGTCTCAATGGAATGTAAATTGAGAAGAAATATCTCATAAAGGCCGTATCCTTAGGTTAAGGAGAAATCAACGACATAATTATGTGTTAAAAATATAAATACACTAAATATGATTGGATATTCAGTGTAAAACAATCAAGGAAATTCACACATATTCTTCTAAAAACAACACCAACGAATTGGATGTTTAACTCAACAAATGGAGAATGAGTTAAAATTACTTTTATCAAATTCATATCAATGACTTGAGAAATTATCAATGGAGTGATTATGTGTATCAAAAGTATATCCACAGGAAGGGAAGTGGAAATTATGACATAATCAAATGAATATTGATCCCACACATAATCTTGGGGTAATATAATCAATGAAGTATGTGTAAAGCCAAATGAGTGGAAATTGAAATTTCAAATTCCCTTATCGATTAGGTAACTTATGAAACATACACCCATGAAAGAAGGATCATTCCATGATGATGTAAATACCCATAAATTAAAGTATATTACATAATGAATACAATCATGGGCAGTACACATACACCACATGCAATAATTAAGTGGTGAAAAATGGCATTCTCACGAAATTAAGAGTGAGTTAAGAAACCCCTTACTTTGTACTTTTTCCTTGGTCGACGGTAGGTTAAACTCCTGTATAACGGTGAAATAATTGCTATTGAATTATAACATAATCATTTACATTAATATGATATCATATATGATCTTTTAACATTTATTTGTTAATAATATCTTGGAATTATCGTCATTTCGGGTGTTAGCTTACTCATTTTCTTTTATATGTTTTGTTACTTAAGACATGTTTGTATTGGATGGGTTGTATCTTATTCATATCCAGAATGATATAATGTTATGAAACATTATTTTTAAATCATCAAATGGTAATTATACTTGAATGGATATGATGGAGAATGAATCTCATCGCGTTCGTGGAGACGGTAGTCCGTACGTACGCACGAGCGACAATATCATTCTTTTGATATTAAAATAATATATAATTGGATGTTATATCATATATACAGAATCATTATAATGTTATATTTATTATTTAAATGAGTTACACATCATTATTATACCCACCCAAATAATAATATATTGAATAACAATTACACCACGACGTGGAGACGGTAAGTTGTACGTACGCACGTATGGTGACATTTTATTCAAAGGGTGGATAGAATACTGAATATGGTTGTACCATATTCATAATAACAGAAAAGTATATATAAGATACTCGAGTTATTATTTTATATTGGTAATAACAAAGAAATAAGAAGTGGAAGAAGAAAGGAACTTGAAAAGGGGTGGTGAAAACATTACCTCTTCTACGAGTTATTCCTTTTGATTTGATCAAAATGGATCCATAGGTTGGATTTCTGATCAAGTTTCGGCCTCTAGGTTGTAGTGAGGGAATTTGAGAGAGTCTTTGGGAAGGGTTTGGGTGATCAAAAAAGCTTTTAAGGTGTTAATAAATGAGAAGGAGGAGTTCCCTTTTATAAGAGGAGTGAGGGGCACCTTTGGAAAAGCTAGAAATATTAATTTACAATAAATTCTTATTCGTTTTCCAATGGCTCCAAAGTTTATTATTTCAAAGTTAATGTGGTTATAGGTCTAAAAACATTCAACCAATAGTATATATACAGGTTTGGGTTAATATATTAACCTTATATTTTAATTTTAACTCTTAGTTAATTAGTTTGTCGTTTACCATGTCACTTTGTATTTTTATAATATATGGTTAATAAACTTACTATATACCTCCAAGAGACCCCCAAGTGGTCCATTAATGATACACCTATCATTATATATGTCTCTTGGCCTAAAAATAGTTTTTTAGGAATTTAATATCAATTAATAATATAATATTTTATTTAAAAACTCTTTTTTGTCAATTTTGACACTATTCAAAAATTGATTTTTTTAAAACTCATAACAGAATGATTACTTCCAAAAACGATATTTAAATAAATACTAACATGTCATATTATCCTATACAATTCGTGTAATTCAATAAAAGTCTCAAATTATATTTATTTTGGTATTTATAATGTCAATTATTCTAATTTTTCACTATTATGGTAATTACTGCATCACCATTGTGTCATAAATAAATTAAACTATTTAATGTCTAAAAATTATAAATAAAATATCATTATGTAGAAAATCATTTTATATTTCTAATGAATATTTATAGTCAAAAATAAAACATATATAACCCTATGTAACAATTGTTTTTTTCAAAAGATATATGCTTCTGTCATTTTTGTATTCAATTTAACTTAATTAAAATAAAGTTTCCCGATCACTTACAAGTGGCCCCATGGGGTCCCAAAATCGACCCAAAGATGCCCATGGTTGAACATGTGTCAACCAATAATGTTATGACACGTTTTAGGGTAATTTTGTATTATTATAATATTATTCTTTACCCTTATTTACCGGATTTACCCTTAACTATGGTAAATAAAATATTTACCGCAGTAATTATTCAAAATGTCTAAAAATAAAATTTACCTATTTAAACAATTTGACCATCCTGATTCCAAATATGGAATCCATTTTTCTAAATTAAAAACACATAAGTGGCAGAAATTAATTTAAAATTAAATCCTGCTGTCAAAACAAAAATCGTGTTTTTAGGATATAATAACTATCAAAAGATTGATGTTCAGTTTAATTGTTAAATTATGTCCAATGACCAACATTTTATTAAATGGAAAAAATATATTATAAATATACTTTAAAACCACTAAAATTCATAATTTATCAATATAAATTATTTCTATTAAAAAAGTTGTTTTTAATTAAAATTTAGTAATTTTCACTATTCATCAAAATATTAAAGTTATCCGAAAAGTACCAAAATTTCAACCTAGGATAATTTCCATATTCCGAATCCAAAAATGAAGTCCATTTTGAGAGATAGAATTTATAAAATTTTATAATGGCTAGATTGATTGGTTGTTGTGTGTTAGAATCTCAAAGTTGCGTACAATGCACGCCATTGCATTATTCAAAGGGAAACGTACCGCGGAAGCTTGGGGTGTTACAACCTATGTGGTGTGCCCACATTCCCATACAGAGAGTTTAGCTACTTAAATGAAGTGCCATGTGCGAGAACATAGTGCTCAGGGTGAATATGATATTATTCTTGAAGGTTGTGAATGGGAGTTGTAGTAATACACCTTGTTTTGGTGGTGTCATATGTGGGTGTTGGTTGTCGTAAAAAGGGGTTATGTGAGATAATTGTAAATGGTATGGTATTTTCTTTACACATGATTTTTCTTAGTGAGATAGGAATATGAAATAGGAAATAGTGTTGAATTTGTGTAATGGGTTAATAAATGATATTTAGGTGCTACACCTAAATGATTAAATGAAATAAAGTGATACTATTTTGTGATATGACAATTGTACTTGAAATGAATGGAGGGGTAAATGCTTGTGAAATGATGAATGACTAAATGGGTCAATATGTGGAAATTATTAAATACCATAATGGAATGGATTATGAGCATGGTAATGAATCCTAGTTAGATAGGAATAATGAATATAGCCTAGTGATATTGGGATAATTAATGACTTCTTAGGGAGATAAGAATGATAAAAGGGAATCGAGCTAATAGGCTAATTGATGTGAAATTTGGTAAATGTGTTAATGGGTTGAGTCATTGTTTGGACTCTCACATTTTGTTAGTTTTTATTTTTTCCTTGGGAAATGGATGTTATTTTGTATGAATGGTTGATGGGAATATATATATATAGCTTGTGTACATAGCTTGGTAGAGTGGGGTATTGACTAAGGTTATACGCCCACTGGTCAAGTTGAACTGAGACTCTAAAATCCACCCCAAATGCGCTGGTTAGGGAAGAAGATTGGTGCTTTGTTTCCCTATTGGTGCATTCAACCTGTATTGAGTCTTTGAGGTGAGGTTAATGTATTGATGGAATTCCACCTAGACAGAGGATTCAAGGAGAGATTACTATATTGATGTCATTCCACTCGGACTGAGGCTTCGTGGTGAGGATAATATGTTAAAGTGATATGTGGATCCCTATTGAGATAGGGACTTGACTTTTTTCCCTTATTCAACATGAAAGATTTCCTTAGGACCTTGTGTTGATGATAATTATTCCTAACCCTTGTAACATGCGATCAATATGGATTATGTAATGAAGATGTTATAAGAAATGGAATTGGGATAAATGATATCTTGAATTAAATGAACATTATCAACTAATTCAACCCGAACTATCCATTTATTACTTACCTTTAATTTTTTACTTGCATGAACTATATATTAGGCTAGATATTTTGTAGACTACATTGGTGGTGGCCTACTGAGTTTTGTACTCACTCCCTACTCGAGCCGACATTGGGTGCCCGAGAAAATATATTGGTTAGAGGTCAGGACAGGGGCAGATGCCCTTCTATGATATGTTGAATTGGGATCATTATGTACATGGAGGATGACTCAGACATAGATTTGTGACCCGTTTCGAGTTTTGGATTTTTTTGGGGATTTAGTAACTTGCACTACACGAATGACGTCACATTATTGTATTTGATTTTTTGTGTGTACCCCTTTTGGGAAATTCATGGTTATGCATTTTCATTGGTTATTCATATGGTTTCACTTATTTATGTGGTGTTCTGTTGTTTATGGTTATGCTAAACAGGGTATATTAACCCCATGTGACTTATTAGACCCTCGCCACTAGTTAGTAACCTTTGGAATACGGGTAGGCAAGCTTGTTGTCATGTGGTGATTCGGCTCGGAGCAACAGTTTAGTTACATCTATTTCTGGGAAGTTAAAAACTATTTGTCACGTCTATCTAATTTATTCACAATGCTAAATTGTAAGGGAAATAATTTCATTTGAAATGATGATTGTGAAGAAAATTTAATGGAAGGTTCAAGAAAAAAATTATATGGTGATACCTCTTGCCTATGTCCAATTGAATGTTCAAGAAAAAAATTACCCAACTCGGGATTTGGATTGGTAGGAGTAATGTTTCAGTTTAAAAAATTGAGTTTATATAGACCAAAGAGTTTTATACATATTTTCACATGATATTTAACATAAATATCCAATAAAAACAACCTAAGGGCTAAGGGGACTATTGTGATTTGAAGAATATATAAATAAAAACAACATGAAACTAAGATAAAGAATTATTAATTTTATCTCTATAACAGGCTCTTAAATACCTTTGATCTCATGAAACAACATATGATAAATTAAGGAATATATAAAAAATAGGATGAGCTACAAATTCTAGTGACGGAATATACATGATGAATAAGAATAAAATATTGACCAAATGGAGTAACATTATATCATAAAGTGGGAAGTCCCAGGAATAATCATATAAAAGAATAACATAAATAATAAGGAATCATATGAACCGTGAATCATAGTAATGTGGTAGAAACATAAAACATTACATAAGAATAAGTTGGGTCTAATTATCAAGACAACATCACATGGTTTACAGAGTCCAATCATGTATTAGGTTGACTACCTAATCCCATAAAAATCATCTCATGAGAGAAAATGTTTTCCCAATGAATTATAGAACTATCTGTAAACACCCAACATAACATGTACATGTTTATTAGTTGCATAAAAAGTAAATTAATCATAATTAATAAACAAAATAATTATCCATGGGCCTAATTGGTCGCATAATATTTCCTTATATCATAATCAACAGATATTCAATAAATATTCCAATTAGTAAAATGAATTAAATATTGTGTTTTTTTAAAATAGAGGTCATAATCATAAATTTAAAAATATTGTTTTCATTTGGAAAAATGGAATGAGAAATTATATAAAATTGGGTATTCAAATTATCATTCAATGAAGTGTTTTAAGGAATTGTTTAATGAATTGTGTAGAATAATAATAATGGAATTCTACTTGGAAAAAGAGGTAATCTATAATAATTATAACTAAAATATTCCATTATTTATTGAAATAATTTATGTGACTAATTTATTCAAATTAGTGTTCCATTAAAGGATTAAAGGATATAAAAGATTACATTAATTTGAAATTGTTTTAAAAAAAATTAACAAATGAACTTAATGAATTTATTACCCCATTAAATAGAGGTATAATAAGATATGTATATATATATGACACATATATAATGAATATAAAATTATTTTAAATCATTAAGGATATACTATTTGAGTGAATTAGTGGGAGAATGATCATAACTCAAAGATTATCTGTTGCTTGGAGAGATCCTTTACATTAAGTTCCACAATTGTTATTCACTTGCAAATAACATCTTAGATTATCTAATAAAATTAATTATTTAGTAATTTTAGAAAGTATTCCATCTATATGTGATTTATGATAATTTTATTCTATTCATTTAAATAAAATTCAATGAGATATAATGTTTAATTTCATTTTTATGAGGGAGTTCATTTTGTGGTTCCAAGGTCAGATCACTTGTGTATAATTAATCATATTATCATCAAAAGAGACTAAACCCCATGAATTGAAATCAAATGGAGAATAATAATGTTTTTTTCATAGATGCAGTGAATGAACCATATTATGAACAATGTATTAATTTATAAATAAATGTAAATGAGGATATAAGAGGGATATAAATTTAACAATATAAAATTATAATTCATTTTTTATAATAGATTTATTATTTCAAGTTTCATTTAGGAGGCAGGGAAATAGTAATTAAATAAGGGAACATAAAAGATGAAAATTCAAATATTACCTCTTAAGTGTGTTGTTCTATAAATACTAATTAAAGTACTTGTAATTGTAATTTTTTTGGAATAGAAAGACTAGGAATTTGGGAGAGGATAGGTAAAATAAATTTGTAATTTTTTCCCAAATATATGACTTATAATTTGAGTGGACAAGGGTTGGTGAGGGATTGAATTAATAATATTAGCGTGGGGGTGTTTTTGAATATAATATTCAGTAGTTTATTATCTTTCCACAAAACAATCTGTATTATTGATGATTATGACTATGTAGTGTAAATTTTTAATATGGGTTCCAAATTCTATGTTATTAAATTACCCATGACAAAAAATTTATATATATCTTATAATTCTAAATTCCATATTTTATTATATTTCACTATTGACCAAAAAATCAACTAATTTAGAAAAAATAAAAAAAAATTCCCAGAACCATTTTTTACAAGTAGATTCAAAAACTAAAATATTATTTATAAAAATAATTTAATAAATATTAGAAATGTGATTTTTTACATAAAAACCGCTTTTATTAGAAAATTTTCAATTTCAAATTTTTTATCAATTTTTAGACCCTTTGAAAAACCACTTATGATAATATAAAAGTATTTTTGAAATATAATTTAATATAATATTAATATATAAATACATTTAATGATAATGAAAAATATTTTAAATCATTATATTTATTATAAAAGTAAAATTATTACATATTTTATAAAAAAATAAAACAAATAATTTATCATTTTGAAAACATTTATTTACCTGTATTGTGGTATACGTATAACAAATTTTCATTTTATTTGATGCAAAAAAATATTATTTTACTCTTAAATAGTTTTATTACTATTCCAAATAGACATATCAAAATTATAATAGTAAGGTCACTATTCAAATAGTCAGATTACTATTCCAATGGCCAGGTTTTTATGGGTCATATAGGTTCTCTACATCCTATAAGAAACTTATTTTTAATGCACTTTCATTAAATTCTATTTTATCTCATGTTTATATTTTTTCAAAGATGAATATTTCATTAATAATATTTTTATTCATTAATACGGTGTTGTTCTAGAGTGAGATTATTCGGGGGGATCGAACATATCAATATTTTCCAATTATTTTAATCATATTTTCATTTTTTTCTTATTATAATATTTTAAATTCATATGCCTATATATATTCTATAATATTAATATTCTAATTTGTATAATTTTATTTTATTGTATTCATTATGTGGTTGATATACATTATACTATATTTCTAAATATGACATAATTATATGGGAAAAAGTTTCGATAGAAATAGAGTTCATTACAATGGAATTATATTTACAAAGAATGGTGTGATATATATACATATCAAAAAATTTAAATGTATATATTCTCCTAGAAAAATTTAAATATTCACTACATTTTATTGTTGGAGTTGATTTAAGATTATGATTTCTCAATACATTACCAAACTAGGAAGGAGAACAAGGTAGATGACTCTTTGATTTGAAAGGATCATGTTATCTTATCTATGATTAGGATCATAAAACATACTATATTTATGGATTTTAAAACCATGGACCCAAAATTCGTGATTAATGGGGAAAGTATTTTCTTTATCAAATGATTTTCAACCATCTATCCATGTAGTGATTAAAGAGTTGAAAATGGGTGATTTCTTGAAAAAATTAATGGTGAAAAATATTATGCGGAAAAATCTTGACTGTGATGGAATGATACGGTTTAGGAATTAAGTATTTTTTCTATCTATACCAATCCTGCTGAAGGAATTGATGTAGGAATCCCCATGCTCGTCATTCTATATTCCTCTTCTATATAAAATTATGTATAGAGATCTAAAAGTGTTTTTTAGACAACATGAAGATAGATATTATTAAGTATGTATCTTGGTGCTTCTTTTTTCAGAAAGTTAATGTAACACCACAAGCTTCTGCGGTATGTTTCCCTTTGAATAATGCAATGGAGTGCATGGTACACAACATCAAAATTCTAACACACCACAACCAATCAATCTAGCCATTATGAAAATTTATAAATTCTATCTCTCAAAATGGACTTCATTTTTGGATTCGTAATATCTAAATTATCCTAGGGTGAAATTTTGGTACTTTTCGGATAACTTTAATATTTTGATGAATAGTGAAAATCACTAAATTTTAATTAAAAACAACCTTTTTAATCAAAATAATTTATATTGATAAATTATGAATTTGAGTGGTTTTAAAGTATATTTAGAATATATTTTTACCATTTAATACAATTTTGGTCATTGGACATAATTTCACAATTAAACCAAACATATACAAGTATCAATCTTTTGATAGTTATTATATCCTAAAAACACGCTTTTTGGTTTGACAGCAGGAATTAATTTTAAATTAATTTCTGCCACTTCTGTGTTTTGAATTTAGAAAAATGTATTCCCTATTTGTAATCAGGATGTTAAAATTGTGTTAATAGGTAACTTTTATTTTTAGACATTTTGAATAATTACTGCAGAAAATATTTTATTCACCATGGTTAAGGGTAAATCCGGTAAATAAGGGTTAAAAAATATTATTATAATAATAAAAAATTACCCTAAAACGTATCCTAACATAATTGGTTGATACATGTTCGACCATGGGCATCTTTAGGTCGATTTTGGGACCCCATGGGGCCACTTCTAAGTGATATGGACACTTTATTTTAATTAAGTTAAAATGAATACAAAAATGACACAAGCATATATCTTTTAAAAAAACAATTTTTACATAGGGTTAAATATGTTGGAATTTTGACTATAAATATTCAATAGAAATATAAAAATGTTTTCTAATTAATGATACTTTATTTATAATTTTTAGACATTAAATAGTTTAATTTGTTTATGACACAATGGTGATGTAGTAATTACCATAACAGTGAAAAATTAGAATAATTGACATTTTAAATAACCTAATAAATAAACTTTTGAGCCTTTTATTGAATTACACAAATTTTCTAGGTTAATATGGCATGTTATTATTTATTTAATTATCTTTTTTTGGATGTAATCATTCTGTTATGAGTTTTACAAAAATCAATTTTTGAATAGTGTCAAAATTGACATAAAAGAGTGTTTAAAAAAAATTTATATTATTAATTGATATTAAATTCCTAAAAATATAAGGATCGGCCAAGAGACTTATATAATGATAGGTGTGTCATTAATGGACCACTTGGGGGTCTCTTGGATTTATATAGTATGTTTATTAACCATGTAATATAACAATACAAAGTGACATGGTAAATGTAAAACTGATTAACTAAGAGTTAAAACTAAAAGATAAGGTTAATATAGTAACCAAAACCTGTCTAAATTCTATTGGTGGAATTTTTTTCGACCTATCCCCACCATAAACTTTAAATAATAAATTTTAAGCCATTTTAAACCGAATAAGAATTTATTATAAATTAATATTTCTAAGTTTTCCAAAGGTGCCCCTCACTCCTCTTATAAAAGGGCACTCCTCCTTCTCATTTCTTCACACCATCAAAGCCTTTTGGGTCGGCCATTTCCTGCCCAAATACTGTCTCACCTTCCCTCACTACAACCTAGAGGCCTTAGTTTGATCAGAAAGCCAACATATGGATACCTTTAGATCAATTTAAAAGGAAGAACTCGAAGAAGAGGTAATGTTTTCACCACCCCTTTTCAAGTTCCTTTCTTCTACCACTTCTTCTTTATTTGTTATTACCATTATAAAATAATAACTCCAATATCTTATATATATTTTTATGTTATTATAAATATGTTACAACCATATTCTGTATTCTATCCACCCTTTGAATAACATGTCACCATACGTGCGTACGTACGGCTTATCGTCTCCACGTCGTGGTGTATTTGTTATTCAATATATTAATATTTGGGTGGGTATAATAATGATGTGTAACTCATTTAAATAATAAATATAACATGATTATGATTCTGTATATATGATATACCATACAATTATATATTATTTTAATATCAAAAGAATGATATTGTCGCTCTTGTGTATGTACGGACTACCGTCTCCACGAACGCAATGAGATTCATTCTCCATCATATACATTCAAGTATAATTATCATTTGATGATTTAAAAATAATTCTTAAGAACTTTATATCATTCTGGATATGAATAATATATAACCTATCCAAGACAAACTTGGCTTACGTAACAAAACATATAAAAGAAAATGAGTAAGTTAACAGCCGAAATGACGATAATTCTAAGATATTATTAACAAATGAATGTTAAAAGATCATATATGATATCATATTAATGTAAATTATTATTTTATAATTCAATAAAAATTATTTCACCATTATACAGGAGGTTAACCTACCATCGACCAAGGAAAAAGTACAAAGTAAGGGGTTTCTTAACTCACTCTTAATTTCGTGAGAATTCCACTGTTCACCATTTAATTATTGCATGTGGTGTATGTGTACAGCCCATGATTGTATTCATTGTGTAATAAAATTTAATTTATGGGTATTTACATCATCATGGTATGATCCTTCTTTCATGGGTGTATGTTTCGTAAGTTACCTAATCGATAAGGGAATTTGAAATTTCAATTTCCACTCATTTGGCTTTACGCATACTTCATTGATTATATTACCCCAAGATTATGTGTGGAATCAATATTCATTTGATTATGTCATAATTTCCACTCCCCTTCCTGTGGATATACTTTTTATACACATAATCACTCCACTGATTATTTCTCAAGTCATTGATATGAATTTGATAAGAGTAATTTTAACTCATTCTCCATTTGTTGAGTTAAACATCCAATTCGTTGGTGTTGTTTTTAGAAGAATATGTGTGAATGTCCTTGATTGTTTTACACTGAATATCCAATCATATTTAGTGTATTTATATTTGTCACACATAATTATGTCATAGATTTATCCTTAACCTAAGGATACTGCCTTAATGAGAGATATCATCTCAGTTTACATTCCATTGAGACTTCTTTGTTGTTATACACCAAATCAGTTTTATGTGGTGTATATAATGTACTTTGACATAGTAGATCATGAATTCCTTTATTCTCATGATATTACAATGTTATTATTACCTCAATTATTTGTATTCAAGTGTCTCTCTTTTGGTTAGAAACTCTAACTAAAATACCATTTTTAAATGTTTTAATGACTTATTCCTCTAAATCTTGCTCAGTAATGTCCATGTTTTAAAAATTGTTTTAAGGATTTATTTATATGGACATTAAAGTTTTAAAATGAAAACTCCTTTTAAAATTTTCAATGTGGTATGGGACACTTTGATTCAAAAATCTATTTTAAATGGCTTCTTTACAAATAGTGTGACTTTTAAATGATTTCAAGAAAAAGGGGGATATTTCTCTCAAATAGTTTTGATGATTATTTTCATCTATGGCAACATCCTTCATTATTCTTGATTAAGGTTAATGTAATACAATACAATCTTCCATATTGTATCAAATGAGTTATGTTTGACTATGGATGTGCTATTTTTATACCATTCATGGTTTGTGGTTAAAGTATTGACATTTCGTATACTATTTTTAATACGAATGTTTATTTTATGTTTAAACCTGTTCATATGAGGAATGCATTGAATTAATAAGTGACGGGTGGAGCCCGCTATAGCTCCTCGATGCATCGGTAGGTCTCATGAGACAAACTAGTGTCTTGGCACAAGGCCTTGGAAAAATCTTATTTGTAGTCTTGGCACGAGGCCTTGGCTATGTTGTTATGATAGTCTAGAATTATGCATTCCATCATTATGAAAGTGGTTATTGATATTGCATGTGATCATCAGTCTTTTAGAATATCCATGTGAGTAAGTAAATGGAATTATTTTATTTTATCTTTTCCATTTTATTCTGAAGTTCAAGTTTAAAAGGCTTTTGTTTTAGTTATAAACTGCCTTAAGTGTTTATGTTTATCTATGAACGCTTCTTCTATAATGTTATCCTTACTGAGAATCTGAGCTCACCCCTTTCAATGTTTTATTTTTCCCAGGATTATGAAGAAGTAATTTGTAAATGACCTGCAAGGATATTATGAGGGGATATGAAGACAAGATGTTGTTGTAGTTTTTTTTACCTTATGATGTAATGTAAGACTTATGAATATATCTAGTGATTACAAGACTATTAAACTAATAGGTATTTCGAGACTTGATCCTTTGTGATCATGCCAAGGTTATGTAATAATGCACCGACTCTGGGTATCTAGGGTCGAGGCGTTACAGTTGGTATCAGAGGAAGTTTAGTACAAACCTCGGAAACTAGATAAACTCTTATTAGAGCACGTAGACCTAAGATGAACATTGAGGATTATTATAGAAGAACTTCCTATAATTTTGGTATTGTAGGGATTTTGTGAGTTTTCCGAGAAATACATCCCTGTCTGGATACGAGCAGGTTGAGGTGGCTCTGACACAGATGTACCTAGTGGTAAAACCCGAAAACACCACTTTGAGCTAGACTCGAACGGGAACTGGTGCATGACAACGGGCCTTGCTTCACTCTTGGTTACGACACTCCCAGGGGATATGCTTAGGATAATTTATATTTTCTTTACAAACAAATTTGAGGTATTATATATATGAGATGAGAGTAAATGACCTCGGTTAATCGTAATGTGTTTCAAATTGAGAATATGGTGACATGTTAATCACTAAATGATTTTATGACTACTGTTACTCACACAATGCTTTCTGGTTTTAGTCAATGGTTGGGTTCCAAGGAAGTCATAGTGACTTTGAGAATGATGTACAAGGTGGGAACTGTGGTGGAAATGAGCAACAAAATGGAATTTTGATAGGCGTAAAAGATATCGTCTTTAGGCCAAATCAATTTTTGAAAAATATTATCAACATTATATATATTAACCAATTCCCGGACTCAACAAAGAAAACAAAGGTGATGAATGATAAGAGCTCTAGTAGTAGAGTCCATGGAGAAAGGAATCCTCAATTTCCATCATGCAGGAAATGTGGAAGGAGACACCCAGGAAAGTGTCTCAATTGGACAATGATATTATTTAGGTGCGGGAAGGAAGGAAATAAAGGGAAGAATTTCCGAAGAAAAATGAAGAGTACTATGGAAGAAGATAAAAATGGTCCCAAGAATCTATTTACAATCATTTTCCGTAAATGTAGGGGACCTGGCCATTACCCGAGTGAATGTCCTATTCTATAGGATATTTTCTTGGTCAGAGAAGAAGCTATGTGGAAATAAATGGTTGGATAAATTTTTGAAAATTATTAGTGATCCTTGTTGAAGTGTTTAATTTCGAATAATTTTCTCTTGTAACCCTAACGTTTTCCATGTGAGAATGATATTTATGGAAGAAGTATCTTTTCTCTTGTGGATATAGTTATAAATAACCATATGGTTTTATATTATCATTGGGTTTGAGGCAATTACAAATTATTATAATTTGGGATGAAAATGCAAGGTATGAGATAAAATTTGTGGTTAAATTATGTTATGGTTATTTTGAGGAATTTATCTCATTTTGGTAATGTTATAAAATATAGGTTTTGAAAAAGTACAACACGTAGACCGTGTGACAACCTGTCGCGTCGGACAAAGATGTGGGAATCGAACCCACAACCAAAGTGTGATTGTGATTTATCGCCTACCACTGGACTACATGAAGTTCCTGGTTAGTGTGACTATTATTTTTAGTTAAATGATTTTATTGATCAATAATAATTTGATTTGGGATCTTATGTCTTACCAAAACAATACCAGTAGTATAGGAAAATGATTTGGTGATTAAGTGATAAATGTTATTTTGGAAGTTGTTTGCTTTGTTGAGAACACTATATGCCAAAGGAAAATAGAGTAGTATGGGATTTCATTTGAGGAGTAATGGTGGATTTTTATCTATGTTTTCATTGTGGATTTATATTGATTTGGGTTATTTATGGAAATGATTAGGTTAATTACTTTTAAGTATGTGACTTTAAGGGTAATTAATTTCATTTGGAGATACAATTTAACATGGGAGACGACATAATCAAATTCTTCTATGTTTTGGGTTTCAATATTAGTTTGTAATATATTGAAGTATTTTAAGGACAATTGATTATTGAATGGTATTTATTTAACTTTGGGGTATTATTGGTTTAATTTTAGAAATTAAGATTACTGTTTATTTCTCTCAAGGAATATCCTTTTGGGGGATCATTATATCTTGTACTAACCATTTTGGTTTTGATTAATCTCTAAAGACAGTGTAAATATATAGATTATCCTGCATGGATCATGTGATTCTATAGAAGTTTATTCTAGCTCTTCCAGTGTGACCAAGTCTTCTTGAATACTCATCATTTAAAAAAATGAGTTAGTGGTGGAAATTTATAAAAGGATGAAACTCTACTTAAAAAGTAAGTATATATCTTTATATTCTTATTCAATATCATTCCTCATCCTTATATAATGTAACCTAAAACAAAAAATGTTGTCTGTTTACTTTTCCAACTAGGAGAATAATGATCATTTGTCCCAACACAAGTTTGTGGTTTTCTTATTGTTAGCTTTCTCCTGATCATGATTTCTATCCATCTCCATCAGAACATGACACTTCATTTATCATCCACATCCATGTTTTCCTACCTGGAATCCTAGTATGGGTTATCTTGGGTGACCTTTATACCTCCCTTCCTTTCTTTTAAAGTGATATTTTTATTGAATCTTTTTCCAATGTGGGACTTTTCATTATATTCGCAAGCCCAGTTTTAAAAATTGCGAGGACGCAATTTATTGAAGGAGGGGAGAATGTAACACCCCAAGCTTCTGCGGTACGTTTTCCTTTGAATAATGCAATGGCGTGCATTGTACGCAACTTCGAGATTCTAACACACCACAACCAATCAATCTAGGTGTTATGAAATTTTATAAATTCTATCTCTCAAAATGGACTTCATTTTTGGATTCGGAATATTAAAATTATCCTAGGGTAAAATTTTTGTACTTTTCGGATAACATTAATATTTTGATGAATAGTGAAAATTACTAAATTTTAATTAAAAACAACTTTTTTAATCGAAATAATTTATATTGATAAATTATGAATTTGAGTGGTTTTAAAGTATATTCAGAATATATTTTTACCATTTAATACAATTTTGGTCATTGGACATAATTTCACAATTATACCGAACATAAACAAGTATCAATTATTTGATAGTTATTATATCCTAAAAACACGCTTTTTGTTTTGACAGCGGGAATTAATTTTAAATTAATTTCTGCCACTTCTGTGTTTTGAATTTATAAAAATGGATTCCATATTTGGAATCAGGATTTTCAAATTGTGTAAATAGGTAACTTTTATTTTTAGACATTTTGAATAATTACTGCGGTAAATATTTTATTTACCATGGTTAAGGATAAATCCGGTAAATAATGGTTAAAAAATAATATTATTATAATAAAAAATTATCCTAAAACGTGTCCTAACATTATTGTTTGATACATGTTCGACCATGGGCATCTTTGGGTCGATTTTGGGACCCCATGGGGCCACTTTTAAGTGATAGAGACACTTTATTTTAATTAAGTTAAAATGAATACAAAAATGACACAAGCATATATCTATTAAAAAACCAATTTTTACATAGGGTTATATATGTTGGATTTGTGACTATAAATATTCATTAGAAATATAAAAATATTTTCTACATAATGATATTTTATTTATAATTTTTATACATTATATAGTTTAATTTATTTATGACATAATGGTGATGTAGTAAATACCATATTAGTGAAAAAATAGCATAGTCGACATTATAAATACCCAAATAAATATAATTTGAGAATTTTATTGAATTAAACAAATTTTCAAGGTTAATATAACATGTTAGGATTGATTTAATTAACTTTTTTGGAAGTAATCATACTGTTATGAGTTTTACAAAAATCAATTTTTGAATAGTGTCAAAATTGACATAAAAGAGTTTTTAAAACAAATATTATATTATTAATTGATATTAAATTTCAAAAAATCTACATTTCGGCAAAGAGACTTATATCATGATAGGTGTATCATTAGTGGACCACTTTGGGGTCTATTGGATGTATATAGTAAGTTTATTAACCATATAATATAAAAATACAAAGTGACATGGTAAATGTCAAACTAATTAACTAAGAGTTAAATCTAAAAGATAAGGTTAATATAGTAACCCAAACCTATCTAAATTCTATTGGTTTAATGTTTTTCGACCTATCCCCACCTTAACCTATAAATATTATACTTTGGACCCATTTGAAACCAAATAAAAATTAATTCTAAATTAATATTTCTAGCTTTTCCAAAGGTGCCCCTCACTCCTCTTATAAAAAAGCACTCCTCCTTCTCATTTCTTCACACCATAAAAGCATTTTGGTTCGGCCAAACCCTGCCCAAATACTCTCTCAACATCCCTCAATACAACCTAGAGGCCTTATATTGATCATAAAGCCAACCTATGGAGCCCTTTTGATCATATCAAAAGGAAGAACCCAAAGAAGAGGTCATGTTTTCACCACCCCTTTTCAAGTTCCATTCTTCTTCCACTTATTCTTTCTTTTTTATTACCATTATAAAATAATAACTCCAGTATCATATATATACTGTGATGTTATTATAAATATGGTACAACCATATTCAGTATTCTATCCACCCTTTGAATAACATGTCACCATACGTGCGTACGTACAGCTTACCGTCTCCACATCGTGGTGTAATTGTTATTCAATATATTATTATTTGGGTGGGTATAATAATGATGTTTAACTCATTTAAATAATAAATATAACATTATAATGATTCTTTATATATGATATACCATCCAATTATATATTATTTTAATATCAAAAGTATGATATTGTCGCTCGTGCGTATGTTCGGACTACCGTCTCCACGAACGTGATGAGATTCATTCTCCATCACATCCATTCAAATATAATTATCATTTTATGATTTAAAAATAATGTTTAAGAACATTATATCATTCTGGATATGAATAAGATACAAACTATCCAAGACAAACATGGCTTACGTTACAAAATAGATAAAAGAAAACGAGTAAGTTAACACCCAAAATGACGATAATTCTAAGATATTATTAACAAATCAATGTTAAAAGATCATATATGATATCATATTAATGTAAATGATTATTTTATAATTAAATAACAATTATTTCACCAATATACATGAGGTTAACCTACCGTTGACCAAGGAAAAAGTACAATGTAAGGGGTTTCTTAACTCACTCTTAATTTCGTGAGAATTCCATTGTTCACCACTGAATTCTTGCATGTGGTGTATGTGTACTGCCCATGATTGTATTCATTGTGTAATATACTTTAATTTATGGGTATTTAAATCTTTATGGTATGATCCTTCTTTCATTGGTGTATGTTTCGTAAGTTACCTAATCAATAAGAGAATTTGAAATTTCAATTTCCACTCATTTGGCTTTACGCATACTTCATTGATTATATTACCCCAAGATTATGTGTGGAATAAATATTCATTTGATTATGTCATAATTTCCACTCCCCTTCCTGTGGATAACTTTTTATACACATAATCACTCCATTGATAATTTCTCAATTAATTGATATGAATTTGATAAGAGATATTTTAACTCATTCTTCATTTGTTGAGTTAAACATCCAATTCATTGGTGTTGTTTTTAGAAGAATATGTGTGAATTTCCTTTATTGTTTTACACTGAATATCCAATCATATTTAGTGTATTTATATTTGTCGCACATAATTATGTCGTTTATTTATCCTTAACTTAAGGATACGGCCTTTATGAGAGATTTCATCTCAATTTACATTCCATTGAGACTTCTTTGTTGTTATACACCAAATCACTTTTATGTGTTGTATATAATGTACTTTGACATAGTATATCATGAATTCCTTTATTCTCATGAAATTACAATGTTTTGATTACCTCAATTATTTGTATTCAACTGTCTCTCTTTTGGTTAGAAACTTTAACTAAAATACCATTTTAAAATGTTTTAAAGACTTATTCCTCTAAATCTTGCTCATTAATGTCCATGTTTTAAAAATTGTTTTAAGTATTTATTTATATGGACATTGAAGTTTTAAAATTAAAACTCCTTTTAAAAGTTTCAAAGTGGTATGGGACACTTTGATTCAAAAATCTATTTTTAAATGGCTTCTTGACAAATAGTGTGACTTTTAAATGATTTCAAGAAAACGGGGGATATTTCTCTCTAATAGTTTTGACGATTATTTTCATCTATGGAAACATCCTTCATTATTCTTGATTTAGGTTAATGTGATACAATACAATCTCCCATATTGTATCAAATGAGTTATGTTTGACTATGGATGTTCTATTTTTATACCATTCATGGTTTGTGGTTAAAGTATTGACATTTCGTATGCTAGTTTTAATACAAATGTTTATTTTATGTTTAAACCTGTTCATATGAGGAATGAATTGGACTTAATAAGTGATGGGTGGAGCCCACTATAGCTCCTTGAGGCATCGGTAGGTCTCATGAGACAAACTCGTGTCTTGGTACAAGGCCTTGGCAAAATCTTTTTTGTAGTCTTGGCACGAGGCCTTGGCTATGTGGTTATGATAGTCTGGCATTATGCATCCCATCATTATGAAAGTGGTTATTGATATTGCATTTTATAATTAGTCTAGTAGAATATCCATGTGAGTAAGTAAATAGCATTATTTTATTTTATCTTTGCCATTTTATGTGAATTTCAAGTTTAAAAGGATTTTGTTTTAGTTATAAACTGAATTAAGTGTTTATGCTTATCTATGAAAGCTTCTGCTATAATGTTATCCTTACTGAGCATCTGAGCTCACCCCTTTCAATGTTTTATTTTTCCCAGGATTATGAAGAAGTAATTTATGAATGACCTGCAGGGATATTATGAGGGGATATGAAGACAAGATGTTGTTGTAGTTTTTTACCTTATGATGTAATGTAAGACTTATGAATATATATAGTGTTTCCGAGACTACTAAACTAATCGGTCATTCGAGACTTGATCCTTTGTGATCATGCCAATGTTATGTAATAATGCACCGACTCTGGGTATCTAGTGTCGGGGCGTTACAGTTAAGGCTTAGAGATATAAGTATAAAAATATATAACAAACATTCAGATTCCATTATTCTATTTTAGTAATAGTTAATCACTTTATGAAATAAACAACCCTCATTTAATATTAGATATGATTTCTATTTTCATAAAATTTCTTGGATTTATATTAATGTAATTTTTACAGTCTTATGGGGTACCACATTCAATTATATCTAATTAGGATCCATGAATTACATCGATGTTCTGGAGAATTATTCATTAAGATCTAGATATAGTGTTCTATTTCAATACTAAATATTTTCCCTAAATTGATCTTCATACTTATAGGACCATTCAATATATAAAGAATATGCTGATATCCCACATTCAATATTTCAATGTTAGTTGGCATCAACACCTTCATTTTTCATCTTTTCTTACATCAATTTATTTCAGTTTAGATTTCAGGTTGCTCTTCATGAAGCCTTTTATGGAAATAACTATATAACTTTAATATAATGGGATGAAGTCATAAAACTAAATCTATTGGGACCTATGGAGGGAGAGTAAATGGTAGATAAGTTTGGATTCATTCAATGTCATATCAAAGAAAATCCAAGTCAATATTAGAGTTTTGTTTTCAATCACCACCTAGATCTAGAATTTGATATTGGTGAGAAGGGTCTCCAATGAGTTTTTCCAGGAAAAAAGTAATGAGATTATAAAAAAAATTCACACTATGTATTTTATAAATTATTTCAATTAAAATATTTTTTTGATAATAATCACTAAATACAATAGTTAGTTTAAATGAACCCTGAATGACTATAAAAATATTATTATTTATGAATGTTATAAATTAACTGATAAATTGTAATGTTTGAATATGATTTACTACTTTATGAAATATACATATATTTCCAACTCAATATAAATGTATTGATGAATTCTTCGAAATTAATGAATCAATTTTTAGTAAATTTATTTTATTATTAAAATATTTATTTTCATTGGAAAATATTTTTATTACTTTTTCTGATAAAATATTATAATTAATTATGGAAATTTTCGGAAAAAAATAAAAAGAACATTTTAATATCCTAGAACAAGGGACACTAAAACTATGCTCTGATCATTTAAGTTATGTTATCTTTGGTGAACCTCCTTGCATTCCATAGGCTACTGACTAGAAGAGTGGGTCAAAAGACATGGCGAGAATATAACCCCGTATTAGTGTAAATCCACAATTGAATAAATATCAACAAATGTTATATTTTTTTGGAATAATTAGTGGAGGACATATGGAATGATCCATCATGTAACAAATTAAAACATGTAACAAAAATATGTTGAATAAAATTTATGTCAAGTATCCATAAAAATAAAATCTCTAATAACAAGACCATAATTAGATTCATATATGGTTGCAAGTCCCAACCCAGTTTTTATATCCCATTCCCCCACCTGAGAGCCCAAAAGTGAACAAGAAGCTAGTTCCCATCTTGAAATTTTACATGAAATGGGTAACATCTTCTCGGGAACCCAAGTTTCATGGAGGCCCTATCAGAGAGTGAGTAAAAGTTAGAATACCCCACCCCCAATGGTGTCTAATGAAATAATTTGTCTAAATAATAGTTTATAAGATAATAAGGATAGTAATGAATAAATAAGGTTACAAATAATCATCCTATCAATTGAAAATTTATTAATATCCATATACCCTAGGGGTTAATAATTTTAATTCACAAGGTGAATTCATTTTATCTATTCCAAAAATTTGCATACATTATTAAGCTAGTCGAAGTATGAAATAAGGATTCAGAAAGTCATGTCTATCCAGCCTAGAAATTTATTAGAGTGACCGTAGTTTGGAAAACCAGGAGAATAATTCCATGTATTCAAACTAGATTAAGAACACCATATAACACAATACCAACCATGATATGGAGAACCGTGTCCATAACCATGAATTCTAGAGCATCATTTTATACTCTGATAAAAATGGTGTGTCAAGGAACTAGGAGAATTAGCCTGAACCTCCCAAAATCTGATTGTGAACCATCAATCCAACATTCCAAAGATAATAGTCACTGGTCCAAAAATAGAGAGCATCAGTGAATGAATCCAACTTGGATTAATCACACCTTGTATAAACATCCCGGACCATTACATTTCCATTATTTATCACATCATTTATCATGGTCCTAAGGTACCCTTATATCAACACATGCCTTGAAAAATCATGACCCCCTTCAGACATCTAAATATACCAAAACCAAACATCATTGTCACACCAATTGAATCCACCCATAAAAATATGGGTCTTCCTCATAAAAAACCCAAAAAGATCCATGACCCTCCTTTTCCATCAAAATCCAATAATGGATTATCAAACAAATTTTTCCAAGGAGAGACCACACACCAATATAAAATCAATATGTGAAGCCCCATTGAAAACCCCCTTTAAAACACTTCGAGGTCAACACCATATTTTAAAACAAAATATACATTAAAACATCACACCCATTTATTAAAACCCAAAATCAAATCAAAAACCGAATAACACCACTTAAACCATTTGAGAATCCTATCTAAGCATCTGAGCT
Organism: Viscum album; assembly: GCA_963277665.1. NCBI lineage: Eukaryota > Viridiplantae > Streptophyta > Magnoliopsida > Santalales > Viscaceae > Viscum > Viscum album. The sequence continues at coordinate 1,095,335,688 of OY728147.1, forward strand.
CACCCCATTCTAAGTTTTATTTTTCCCAGGATGCGAATAAGTATATTATGACTAACCTTCAAGGATAGTCTATGAGATCTTAGTGTTTTACATGAAAACAATGTTGTTGTAGTTTCCCATTTTATGATGTAATGTAATCCTTATTAATGTATCTAGTAATTTCAAGGCTACTAAACTATGTGGTCTTTTGATACTTGATCTTTTGTGATCATGTCAATGATACGTAATAATGCACCGACTTTTGGTAACTAGGGTCGGGGCATTACAACCTGAAGCCGTTAATTTGTATTTCATGCTAAAATAACTAACCCGACACTTTTTCATTTTAAATTTATTTATTTCTATGACTTTTTATGCATTATAAATTATTTTGGAAATGGACTAGAAAATGGGTTTTCTTGAAAATTATACTTTGTTGTTTTCTTTAAAGAATGGAAAAATTATTTTTATATATCGTATATTGAAACTAGAAATAATAGATTTAACATTAATGGTGGATCATTGGGAGTTGTTTATCCTTGAAATAACTACTAAATATCTCATTTCTCACACATTATATATCATTTATGGTTTATATACATATATTTTTGGATCACCCTCAGAGCGAGTTTGTTTATGTGATTAGTGGGGACCCATGGGGTCACTTGGAGGAATGATTAGCCTTGTGGTTTTATTTATTTTTCCACTTCAAATTTGAATTTTTAACTTATCTGTATTTTAGGGTCTAAATAATTCCTAATTTTGTATATTTGATCCATGTCACTAGTTGTCATCCTGAAAGGATCTTTAGCTACTCTTCGTCCTTGTCGCTAGTCGGCTCTTGTAACCAGTTCGCCGTTGACCCAGGATAGTTTGTGACACTAGAAATTGATCATAAGGGAACAAACTTGCCAAAAAATTTCCTAAAACAACCCAATTTGTTTAAGAACTCTTGTAATTAATTTCTTCAACCCAAGACAGAGAGTTTCATTACTATCATCCAAGAAAACTATACTATTTTGAAAAGTAAAGTTTTAAAATTTACCAAAATGGATATAAATTTTTAGAAATTTTCGGAACATGACACATCTATCATAGAATATAAAATTCCAGAGTCACAGTATTTTCTATGAAAAAAAGATTATGAAAATTGATGTCATGAAAAAAAATCTCAAACTCACCAATTCTGTGTTCTATACCCAAATATATGAACTTGTTTAACACTTTTATTTTAGCCTATAAATAATTTACATGATTATTCTCAATGAATTTTATTCGAAATATAGACTTCATTATCTCTAGTAGAGTGAATCCATCCATTGAACCTAAGGAATTCCAAATGTATAGGTATCCCCCGTGAGGGATTTGTAGGGAATCTGCTTACTCAACAATGTATATTGATGGATTTTTTGGGTAGATTGTTAAAGAAAAAAAAATTCTTCATCATCCCCAAAATGAATATTTATAATCAAAAACCCCACATTCTTTTTTATTGAATGATACATGGTTCACATTTCATCAAATTCTTACACCAAACAATGATGATTGATGAATTTCATTAGCTAACTATATTTTTTTCAACCATTGAAAACCAATTACTTGTCCACATGACACTTTCCTTGTGAACCTTTGTCTCTTCATTCTACTAGATGATGGACCTTCCATTCATTGCAATTTTTTCATAGATATAGGGTTTTTATGTTTTTAAGGTTAGGGTAAAAATTGTTTTTGAAGATATAAGGAAATATAAGAAAGGGTTCCAAATATTTTCATGGAATTTGTCACATAGAGTTGATACACATTCTATATCATCCATAGGGATCTAGGGTTTGTTTGGTGATGTGCATTGAAAATATTACTAAAATTAGGTGATGTGGCCTATTTAATATGGTCAATAATCAATACGATGAAAAAAAACATAAATAAATTAAAATAACATTTTCAATTTGAATATGATAAATATTCTATAAAATAGTATTTATTAAATTTGAACATAACTAATTTTGAATTAATGAAATCAAATATATCCATAAAAAATGTTTTCTAAATATATATTATAATTAATTTTTTTTTAAATTAAATTCTAACGAGATATCAATCTTATGAGGATTCTGTCACATGAAATTATGTCTTAAATCAATACACCTAAATATTTAATTGATTATCAAATTTTATGAAATTTTGATAGCACATGTGTTATACCATTCTATTGGAATGAAATTAAAAAAAATACAAAATCAATCAAGGTGTGTTTCATATATAACAAAGGTTCACAACAACTTCTTCTGGAAATATATTTTTCTTTGGTTATTGATAATGATACTAATTGTTCCTTATTATTATAAAATAAAATATGTATCTACAATGTAAATGAGAGTCTTCTAAAGTTCTATTTCTATATAATCTACATCGTGAAAAATCAGTATTCGAGTATGAAATTAAATTAAAATCAAAATTTTTTAGATAAGAAGGTAAAATAATACAATTGATTTTAAATCCATTAAAACCCATTTAGAATCAATATTGTGTGATTATTTTGAATTATGTATAAATATTTCACAAAGGAATACTAAAAACATAATTTTGGGTCTACTCCTATAAGGTGAAACAAACATACAATGATTCCACAAAACAACATGTTGTCAATTGGTTTCAAAGTTTCATCTGAGTCAAGTTTAATATTGGAACTTATAAGAGTTTAGTGGGGCCTACAATGTTCATGTGCATACATATTATGAAGATTAAGAAATTATTTTCATTTATTTAAAATATTTAAAAAACATTTTTCATAAACCTGAAATCCAATAAAATAGTTTAGCTAACCTATTATAATCTTTTCAAGTACTTTTTTCATGTATTTTAAAATTTCAAATCCCATGTGTTGGTTTGTTCATCAAAAAATAACATAATATACTTATAATTATACCAATAAAATATCTGAGTATATTTTATTAAATATTGTAGGTTATACCATTCCTAGTGTAAACCCATTTGATAAAATAAAATAACATAACCTTTTTTGAGTCAATAAGGTTGTCATATGAATTTTCCATTGCTTTATGTTTGGGGAGATTATTGAGTCAATATGGTTTCTTTATGAAATTACTAATCTTCATGTTCTAAAAATCACAAACACCTTATCTCAAAGCAAATTTCATTTTACGCTATGCTTTACATTCATAAAGAAAATTTTCTATCCCCATGGAAATTTATCATTACCATGTTTTTCATTGGTCATTATCTAGTCTAAGTGTAAAATTCGGTTTCATATCTAAAACATAAGATTCATATAATACATAGATAATGAGAATTCTAGTTAAATGTTATGAATTCTAACTCTGAGTTCTCTGAATTCAGACTCCGAACTATTTTGAGTTCTGCCTCCGAGGTCTCTGAATTCAGACTCCAAACACATCTGAGTTCTGACATCGAGTTCTCTAAGTTCAGGCTCCGAAATCTTCTGGGTTCTAACTCGCTATTTTCGGAATTTAGACTCTGAACCCTTATATGTTATAACTATGAATTATAATGAATTCAGACTCCAAAATTTATTTGTTCAGTCTCTGAATCCTAATGAATTCAGACTATGAAATATGTAAGTTCAGACTCCAAATTCTCATGAACTCTGAATCTGAACATTTTAAGTTCTAACTCCAAATTCTCATGAATTATGACTCCAAACATTATAAGTTCTAACTCTGATTTCTCATGATTTCTGACTCCGATCATTGTATGTTCTGACTTCAAATTCTCATGAACTATGACTCTGAACTTTTTATGTTCAGATTCCAAATTCTTGTGAATTCGGATTCTAAATTTACTTAAAATTCAGACTCCAGAATTCTATAGAGTTTAGGATCAATATTCGTTAGAAAACAGAATCTGAATATCCATTTATTATAGAGACTGAATGTATTTTTGGTTAGACTCCGAACATTTATTTTCTTACATTACGAATATTTGATTTTGGTTATGTAACCATATTTTTTCTTACTCATGTATTTATTATAAAATGACGTCGTGATTTCAGTTACTAGTTGACCATTGTTTGAGTGACACATGTACACGTCCCTCTAAAATTCAAGGAAAAATATGACCGTTGGAGGAGGGAGCTGACCATTGAGAATGAGCCTATAAATATGAGCTCATTTGAACGAGCTCGGGACTATAACTTTTGGCTGAACTTATATACATGATGTTGAAGTGATTTTTAGGGAGAGGGGATCCTATAAACTCTCACGCTTCATGTACAAAGTTTAAATGGAATGATCAAATGTTTCTTCATACAGAATTCCTTCGTGAAACTCTGAATGTTGCTAAGTACATTCGAGGGCTTCTGGGGATAGGAAGACAGAGGTGCCGACTACCTTGAAATTGAGGGCTTGCGGGGATATCAAGATAGACTCTGATCTTCATATCAAGGGCTTACCCTGGGGTATGTAAGATATACTTTCTTGGAATTATAAATCAAGGGACCTTTATCCAAGGTTTTTGGATACCCTTCTCTTTTGGTTAAAATATTTACTACTTGTTATTTGTTTTGTTTTAGGTTTTCCAATGCATTTTGTTTGTAGAGGAAAGTATAAATTTATTATGATTCCTTATACTTGTTGACCCTGATTTAATATGATTATATATGCTTTAAGGTAGAATCATTATCTTTGTAAACATTAGTTACATTTCATTTCCAGATTCAAATTTTTGTAGTTGCATTCTCAGAATCCTATTCTCTTAATCAAGAATGTGTGTAGAATTAGAGGTGTTGTGAATTGTGTTTATAAAAAACATTCTTAAGGATTTTTTTAAAGTATACAATTCACCCGCTCTTGTATTTTGAGTATCTATAGTATCATTTCCATCATTCGGTTGTTATCGTAAAAGATTATCATACTCCATTCCAACTCAACAATTCGTATCATAGGATTGATTCAATCTGAATTAATCTCACAATTAGATTCAGAAGAGAATTCCTCTTCTTCTTATTTTCGGAATCAAATTTCCGGACTCATAATGATAGGATTCATATTTTTCTTAGAGATACTATAGTTATATTATCCTTTCTTAGGATATTTTTCTATTTTTTACAAACATTTATTACTGAAATTTTTGTGGGGAAAGATATTTTATTTGAGATGGCCGGAATCAATGTTGGTTTCATAGAAAACATGAATCCAACCAGACATCCTATTTTTATGGGAATGATTATGAGTATTAGAGAGATCGTATGAAGACATTAACTATTAATACTAGAGTAGATAATTTTGTTATGATTACTGGAGGATATAAAATCCCTGAGAAGGAAGTTAACACTTTCACCAATCAAGAAAAGCATGAACATCAACTGAATTATATGGTAGGCAATACATTTATATGTTCCATGACTAGGAACATCGATAGTCAAATATCTTCATGATAAAATACAAATATTATCTGGAAGAAACTTGAAGTTACACATTTAGGTACTTCTAAAGTTATAGAGACAAGAAGAGCTAAGTTAAGAGCCAAATACCATGGCTTTAACATTCCATATGGAGAACCCATAAGCAAATTACAACAAAGTTTTATGAAAACTGTGAATAGTTTAAAATCCTTGGGAGAAAAAGGATTAGATGATGAAGCTCTTGTGGATAAAATCATAGACATAATTCCCAATGAGTGGGAATCCAATAGAACTGCTATTGATGAGAATTGAAAGGTCACTCAGATTTCTATAGATGAGCTGTTTGGAAATCTTCTTCAACTTGAGACTAGAATGAAGAGAGATGCTGATAAAGTAAAGAAGAAGAATGGGAATGGAAATTTTTCTTTTAATACAACTTCAAATCATATGAAATCCAAGACTCCTAAGTGAGTTACAAGATCCAAATCTAATAAAGTTTTTATACAATCCGAATCTATCGGAATTGAATCTTCATGAAATGAACTATCCAATCTCGATCGTAGTATGAAGACGATAGTTGAACATAAAAAATTTCAATCCAAATATAAGAAGGAAGAAATGAAAGATAAGAATGATTCAGAAGTAACATGTTATGAATGCTAGAGAGATAAACATATAAAACCTGATTGTCCCATGCTTAAGAGAAAGGAATGAAAGGAAAATCATTGTGAGAGAAATAGAAAGAAGTACTAAAAAGATAAATCTATGAAAGTCATAAAATCTAATAACACCTAGAGTGATAGTGGTGGTGACTCTTATGATGAATCATCCGATTACGAATCTTCTGGATAGAATAATATTGGTTTAATATCCAGACTACCTATTGACAATCCTTGCTTAATGGCTAAGGTACACAATTCTGAATCAATGACCAATATTTCATTGAATGAAAATTATAGTAATGATAAATACTCTGAATCTTCAGATGGTTAATCATCTTCTGTTGAAGATAATACTTTATCTTCCTATGAATAAGTTTATATGATTTATATTATTCTTAAGAATGAGAATTATAAAGTTAACTAGAATCTTGATAAGGAAAACTCTAGGATTTCTATACTTACTAAGGAAATATTTGTTCTTTTTAAAGATCATGATAATAAATCCCTTGATTTTGAATGTATTTAAAAAAACCTGTAAGAAGTATATTTTGAGAAGGATAAACTTTATAAGGATCTATAAAATGTAATTTCTAAGAAAAATGTTTTCATGCCTAACCCTAGTTCAATAGTTAAGGATTTTGAAGACAGGAACGTAGTTATAAGATTGAAATCCAAAGTTATTTCCTTGAGGAAATCTGTGTCAAACATTAACATAGGTTAAATTTTGTTTGATAAGATGTATTCATAAATCTGACCTCTATGGAATAATTCTAGATTTGGTTATATTAGTTTTAAACCTATTTTTAGTAACAATTATTGTGTTCCACAATGTGCTCCTTTCTGCAATAAGTGTCAGTGAGGTGAACACTAGGAAAAAATTGTTCTCTAAACAAAAATTAGTCTTTAGGATTTCATAAATCATATATTTCTATGAAAATTTGTGTGGTAAAATTTTTCTTTCTGAAATTTTCAGATCCAAGAAAGTTTTGGTTCTGAAAGTCTAACTCTTTTTTTTTTCAGGATAATAGAGCAAGTACCAACAAAAATATATGGTACATGGATAGTTTATCTTCCTAAAATATTACTGGTAACAAAAACTACTTTGAAAATATTATCATGATGAAAGGAAGAAAATTAACTTTCGGAGATAATGTTTAGGGAGAAATTTTTGGTATATGTTTCATCGTTCTTCTGGGAAAAACATTGATTTCAAATGTTCTTTTTGTTAAGGGTCTTATAAACAACCTCATTAGCATAATTCAATTATGTGATGAAGGTTACCTTGTGAATTTTAGGAATGAAAATTACTTCGTAGACAATTCCAAGGAAGAATTTATTGTTTCTACCTATAAGCTAGAGAATGTATACACACTAAATTTAAAAGACCTTAGGAGCAAAGACATTCCTTTCCTTAGTGCAATTGAAGATCATTCTTGGTTGTGGTATATAACTTTAGTGCACTGTAACATTCGAAAACTATGAAAAATCTCAATGAAAAGATTAAATAACGATCTACCAGATCATAGATTTGATTCTTCAAAATTTTGTGATCCTTGTTAATATGGAAAGAAACATAAATCAAGTTTTAATTCAATCGGTGAATTCTCAACTACTAATGAATTACAGTTAGTACATATGGATCTTTTTGGTCCAACACAAACTAGAAGCATTGGAGGCATGTATTGTGTATTTGTTTTAGTTTATGATTACCCTATATTTACGTGGGTCTATTATCTAAAAAAGAAATCTGAAGCATTTTCTTATTTCAAAAGTATTATATCCCAAGTCAAAAATGAGAAAAACCATCCTTTGATAACTATTCATATTGATCATGGTGGAAAAATTCAAAATTCTGATTTTAAAACTTTTTGTAGTAGAAATGGCATTACTCATAACTTCTCAGCACCTATAACACCTCAAAAAATGGTGTTGTTGAACGAAGAAATATAATTCTTCAAGAGATAACTAGAACCCTATTGAATGATTATTCTATAGCCAAACATTTATGGGCTGAAGCTGTATGTACTGCTTCTTATACAATATATCGTGTTTTGATCAGACCTTTTCTTAATAAAACTTATTATGGGTTATGAAATGGTAGAAAACATATACTTTCCGACATCAAGGTTTTTGGCTCTAAGGAATTCATTTTGAATAATAAAGATAACTTACATAAATTCACACCAAAATCTGATGAAGGAATTTTCCTAGGATACTCCACAACTTCTAAGGCTTATAGAGTTTTCAATAAAAACACTTGTACTATTGAAGAAAAATACATGTCAAATTTGATGAAACTGATCCTTTTGTTTTTAAACAACCCCAACCTACATCTTCATATGTGTTTTCAAAAACCGATTATCAACCATTTTTAGAAGATCCTTATGATAAGAAAAATGACCAAGAAAATGTTTATAAAGCATTTACCCTAGAATATTTCTTACCATATGTTGATGAACAGGTTTTACCAAACCCAAATCAGTCATTTCTTAGGAATCATCCCAGTGGTAGTATCATTGGTTATGTAAATCAACTTTTAAGGACTTGATGTTCCTTATGAAATGAATTATAACATCTATCATTTCTTTCCCAATTAGAACCAAAAATCACTAATGAAGCTTTAGGTGATGATGAATGGATAAAAGCTATGCAAGATGAACTAAATAAATACGAAATGAATAATGACTGGACCATGGTTAAAAGACCTGAATAATCTTCTATTATTGGAGTAAAATGGTTCTTTAGAAATAAGTGTAATGAAAAAGGAATCCTAGTATGAAATAAGAAAAAATTGGTTGCTAAAGGATCTAATCAACAAGAAGGAATAGACTAAAAAGAAACATATGCTCCCACAACTAGACTTGAATATATTTGTATTTTACTTGCCTTTGCAGCATTCTTCAACTTAAAACTTTTTCAAATGGATTTGAAATATTATTTACATAATGGATTTGTACAAGAGGATGTTTTTTGGAACAAAATCCTGGTTTTGAAGACACAAAATATCAAAAACATGTTTATAAACATAACATAGATTTTTATGGACTTACGCAGGCCCTGCAAGATTTTTATGATAGGTTTACAGGATTTTTGATACAAAATAATTATGTTAAGGGAAATGAATATCCAACCATTTTTATAATGAAAGATAAGAAAAATGTTTTGATTGTTCAAATATATGATAATGACATTATATTTGGTTCACCTCATCAATCTTTAACTGATTCCTTTATGTATATAATGAAATCAATGTTTGAAATGAGTATGATGTGTGATTTAACATTTTTCCTTAGTTTTCAAATTTCTCAAAAACCAGAAGGAATCTATATATCACAACATAAGTATGTTAATGATCTTATTAAAAAGTATGGATTTGATAAAACTAAGAGTATAAGTACTCCCAATGGTACCTCCAGATTCACATGACCTTGATGAAGCTGGGATTCTAGTAGATCAAACATCTTTTAGAGGTTTGATAGGAAGTCTACTTTACTTGACAGCTAGTCATCCAGACATAATGTTTTTAGTATTCCTATGTGAAAGATATTAATCCAATCCAAAGGAATATCATTTAAAGGAATTTAGAATAATTTTTTTCTACATAAAGGGAACCATGGATTTTAGACTCTTTTAAACTTCTGGAAATGATTTTATTTTAAAAAGTTTTTCGGGTCTGACATTGGTGGATGTAAAATGGATAGATAATTACATTCGGAATTTGTCATTTCTTAGGAGATTCATCAGTTTCTTGGTCATAAATGAAGGGACACACAGTAGCAGTTTCCACTACTAAAGCTGAATATGTGGCAGCTGGAAGTTGTTCTGCTCATGTATTATTGATGCAACACACACTCATAGAAAATGGTATAAGTTTTACCAAACCACAAATTTTGTGTGATAATATTAGTTCCATTTCCCTTAGTAAAAAACATGCACATCATTCTCGTGAAAAACAAATAGATATTAGGAATCACTTTCATATGAATCACACACAAAAAGAAGATATTATTTTACAATTTAACAGAACAGAAGATCAACTTTTTGATATTTTCACAAAATCTTTACCCTCCGATAGATTTGAATACATTAAACAGAATTTAGGAATGATAATCGTAAGGTAATCATCGTTATAAACTTCTTTTTAAAACCAATCACCATACAATAATAAACTCCTTTTCATAGGAGGTGTACATATGCCTATTAGTTAGTTAAAAATTGTTGTACTAAAAAATTTTGTAATAAAAATTTTCATACTTATAACTATTGTAATAAAAATTTCTGTACTCAAAATTTTCGTAATGAACATTTCCATAGTCAAAAAATTCATAATAAATATTTTAGTACTCAATATTTTTGTAATTAAAATTTTCATACTCAAAATTTTCGTAATGAGGATTTTCGCCATCAAAATTTTCATAATGAAGACTTTCGTACTTAAAATTTTCGTAATTAAGATTATTTTACTCAAAATTTTCATAATGGATATTTTCATTTTCAAATTTATTTTTCAAAATCATATTTTCAGAATCTAAGGTTCTTCAAAAAGATTTCTCGTCAATACAAATAATCTTCCTTGAAATCCGAAAGGTATGTTTAATGTCATAAGTTTTCATAATCAACATTTATTCACAAGTATTTTCATTTGTTTTTTATAATTTTTTGGATTCACTTTTTCCAAAATCAGAATGATTTCTTAAAAACCTCAAAATATCGGATTCTATGATGTTTTCCTTACAGCTATCATATCAACCGTCATATCTGATCATAAGGATTTTCAGCCATTGGATTGAGTTTGGAAGATGAACTATCGCATCAAACACATATATAAATGACCCCCAATGCTAGTCCCACATCGATCTCAAGATCTCACGTGCTGATGTTTTGACTCTCTACTTAAGCCCGTTCCAAAATTCTCAGATTTTTTTCAATTCCAAATGTCTATTGAAGAATCCTCTCAGTAAGATATGTCCACTCTCATGCCAATTCCTAAGTGGAATGTGTATAGAGAAAGGTTGGTTCATCTGAAATTCTTTTCTAAGTATGATTCAATCATTTCGAAGAACATCAAATTGAATGGATGGGAGAGTGTTAGAATTTTGAAGCCAGGGGCTCAAGATTATATGAATCAGTTAGTTTCTTCAAGGAAAAAGGCAGAGATATGTTTTCCTTTAAAATCAATTGAATGACCTATGCTCTTTCATATACTAGGGCAACCATTTTCTTGGTATTCCATATTAAGGCGAAGCTGAATTCTGTTCCCACAAGTTACTGGATGTCAATGAAATATTTGTAAAGGTAAAATCCATGGAGTTCCCCAGTCTTACCGATGTCAAGACTCCGAATATTGATCACCTCTCTAAAAATAAGTGGGTCCTTGAATTATGGTTTCGAGGATTTATCATTCCGAGAAAAGGTGACAAGGACACATTGAAAAAGAGTGATATATACATCCTAGATTATCTGGTGAACCTGAAAAAGATTAATTTGGATAAGAATATTCTGATTACGATCGAGAATATCAAGAATGGAAATCTGAAGGCTCAGATTATCATGTACCTGACCGTTATTCCTATGTTGATTGTTCGGTTTCTAGAATCTTTCAAAATTCCTTGTTGTTCAAAACCAAGAAATTGCAAAGTCATGCTAGTCGGTGATGATACTTTAGAGAGGATGAATATTTGTTTTCCTAAAGACTTTGGAGAATTTTATGACCTATGAGATGATGAAGTTGAAGCTATTATGAAAAATCAAGAAGTAGTTGAACCATCAAAAAATAATGGAAATAAGAGGAAGCTAATGGAAGTAAAAGTGGAAGGAAAACCCCCAAAAACCCAAGAATCCGAATCCAATCCTCCAAATCCTAAGAAACAAAAATATTATCCATATGAGGTTGTAGAAAAATGGAGGGAAGAGAGTAAAAATAAGAAAGTAGGGGATCCATGTTTTGGTTTGGATCCTCTTGAAGCCAACACCTTAAAAATAAGATATCATATGAGCGTGAGAAGAAAGCTAAATAAAAGAAACAAAAGAAGATGTCTGAGACTAAAATTGTTCAATCCCTTCTGAGGGATACTAATAAATCATCAGATAATATCCCAATACCAAAATCATTCATGATATAAGCATTAACTATGACTCCCGGGAAGAAATTAATGACTCTGAAAAAAAGTCAAGAAAATGTGGTTGAAGTGGAAAAATTTGTGTAAGAAGTATAAGAATAATAAAGAAATGGTGACACTGAAGATCTCATAATGAATGTTGATGACAACTATCAGAATTAAATTCTATCTGAGAAATTTTCAATACGAACATCAGAAGCAAAATCTTCAAAACTTGCTACACTTGGGAAAGATAAAAAAGAAGTGGATGAGAAAGCTGAAGATGAAGTAAACAAGATGTCTGAGGAAGAAAGTATTAATCATCATTTTATTCATCCTGATAATGCTGAGGCAGGATCTACGAAGGATAAGATAGATGAAGATAGAATTGTTCAGCTGTCTGACAATGAACATGAATCTTCGGATGAGGAAGCTATTTTGAGAACTGATAATTGGAAATAGGTGGTTGTTGAAACACCTACAAAAGTTGTTTTAATGAAAAAGGAAGATGGTGGATCTTCAAAGAGGAAGAATTATAGGATAGAGAAACATACCTTACCTAGAAATTTATCAGATTTGAAATCAACATCTCCATGACATGATTTCGTTGTCCAGTCGTATAAGAAGCTGGTTGTAACCATTCCAATTTTCCCAGGTATAGAATCTATATGCCAGATGCTTCATCACACAATATATCAGAAATAATATTCAGTGTCCCTGGTGATGGGATAGTGTTTCAATATTGAGGGTGATTTCATGAATTTCTTCATTAACTACGATGCCCACAAAAGGTCTTGTAAGAAAATGGTTGGCTGGTCAAAGAAGATAGTAGAAGATTTGAGAGAACTTTATGAATTCCAAGATGGTGTCAAGGTGGTGATTGACATTGAAGATGGTAGGATCTAAGATCTTACAACCAGTATTGAAGAAAATTTAACTTTGGAACAAATTTATTAGATTCAAGAAGTGATGGATCTGAATGGGCAGTTGTATTTTGTGGCCAAAAGATGGAAGAGAGAAATAGATCTTCGGATTGAGATAGAATAAAATATTTTCAAGGAGGATGACGTCCTCAAGGCTCAGGAAGAGGCTCTTAAGTCTCAGGAATAAATAATGAAGGCTTTTGAGAAGAAATATGAGGATCAGGATCAGCTTCTTAAGTGATTAGAGTATGATCCTAAGGAGATCAAAAAGATGAAGACTACAGTCAAGAAGTTGATGTCGAAGTAAAAGGAAAGATAACATTGTTGCAATCCGATATTTTTTTGTACTTTTTAACATTGTAAAAATTTGTTCTAATCATAATGATATATCGGGTTGGTTTTCTATAGGATGTGTTGTACTAAACTTTCAGGTACCATAATTTCTTTTCAATTCCTTCAAATTATTTTTGAAAATCACAAAGGGGGATAACGGAAAAAAGAATACTAAGTAATGAAGAAATATCCTTTTTAAGGTGGAGTTTATCTAAGGGGGAGTTTTCATTATAGAGATTTTTGTACTCAAGATAATGAAAAATCTCATTCTGGAAATCTAGAATATGGTCTTTAGTGTTCCAAAGCCTAAGGGGGAGTTAGTCGTATTCATATTTTCCCATATGATAAGAGAGATAAGTTTTATTTACAAATTTTGGTAAAATATTATCAAAGTGCTTGTTTACTTTTTCATAAGGAAGCTTGTGCTTTCCAAAAAGGGGGATATTGTGGAGTCAATAAGGTTTTCTTATGAATTTTCCAATCCTTCATGTTTGGGGAGATTGTTGAGTCAATATGGTGTCGTTATGACTTTAACAATCCTCATGTTTTTAAAATCAAAAACACCATATCATAAGGCAAATTTAATTTTACCCTATGTTTTACTTTCATAAGGAAAATTTTCCTTTCCCAATGAAAATTTATCCTTACCATGTTCTTCATTGGTCATTATCTGATCTAAGTGTAAAATTTGGTTATATATCTAAAACCTAGGATTCATATAATATGTAGATAAATTAAATTCTGTTTTCAGGTTCTGAATTCTATCTCCGAGTTATCTGAATTCAGACTCTGAACTCTCCTGAGTTCTGACTCCGAGATCACTGAATTCATACTCTAAACTCTTTTGAGTTATTACTCCGAGTTCTTAGAATTCAGACTCCGAAATCTTCTAGGTTCTGACTCAGAGTTTTCTGAATTCAGACTCTGAACTCTTATAAGTTCTGACTCTGAATTCTAATGAATTCAGACTCCGAACATTGTATGTTCAGACTCAAAATTATAATTAATTCAGACTCCGAAAATTGTATGTTCTAACTCTGATTTCTCATGAATTCTTCCTCCGAACATTGTATGTTTTTACTCCGAATTTACATGAACTATGACTCCAAACATTGTATGTTATGACTCTGATTTCTCATGAATTTTGACTCCGAACATTGTAGGTTCTGACTCTGAATTCTCATAAACTCAATCTATGAACTTTGTAAGTTTAGATTCCAAATTCTTGTGAATCTAGATTCCAAATTTCCTTAATATTCAAGAATCTAGAATTCTATAGAGTTCAGGATCTGAATTCCTTAGAAAACATAATCCGAATATCATTATATTATAGAGACTGAATGTATATTTTGTTATACTCTGATCATTTATTTTATTACATTCCAAAATGTTGATTTTAGATATGTAACCATATTTTTTCTTACTCACGTTTTGATTACAAAATGATGTCATGCATTTAGCTTATAACATACCATTGTTTGAGTGACATGTGTACATGTCCCTCCGAAATTCAAGGAAAAATATGACCGTTGGAGGAGGGAGCTGATCGTTGTGAATGTGAATATAAATAAGATCTCATTTGAATGAGATCAGGACTTTAAAATTTTGCTGAACATACTTACATGTTGTTTAAGTGATTTCTAGAAAGATAGGATCTTATAAACTCTCACCCTTCGTGTAGGATGTTCGAACGTCTTGTTCATACTTTTCATCATACAGAATTTCTTCTTGTGACTCCAAATGTTGCTGAGTACATTCAATGGATTCTAGGGAAAAGAAGAAAGAGGTGTCGATTACCTTTATGTTGAGGTCTTGCAGGAATAACAAGACAGACTCTGATCTTCATATTGAGGGCTTACCCTAGTCTTGGTAAGACACACTTTCTTGAAATTATAAATCAAGGGACCTTTATCCAAGGTTGTTGGATACCCTTTGCTTTGGGTTAAAAGATTTACTACTTGTTACTTGTTTTGTTTGGAGATTTCCACTGCAATTTGTTTGTAGAGGAAAGTATATATTTATTATACTTTCTTATACTTTTACGCTTTTATTTAGTAAGATTCTATACGCATTAAGGTAGAATCATTATTTTTTAAACTTTGGTTATGTTTCATTTCCGGATTCTCTTTTCCAGAATTGCATTCTCAAAATCATATTTCCAGAATCAAGCAAGTGTGTAGAAATAGAGGTGTTGTGTATTTTTATTATACAAAATTTCCTTAAGGATGTTTTTAAAGTATAAAATTCACCCCCTCTTGTATTTTGAGTATTTATAGAATCATTTCGATCATTCAGTTGGTATCATAGGAGATTATCATACTCCATACCAACTCAACACCTCTAATACCATTACCTTAGGACTTGTTTAAGTCCTTATAGATCATCAGTAAGATTAAACCCAAAATTCTAAAGATGATGATCTTAAACAAATTAGAGGATTTTCTATGTAAACATACTCTATTATAAATCCATTTAGAAAATATGATCTATTACCTGTATGATTTAATTTTATATTTATGTAATATTCAAATTCTGGGAAACCCAATTCCTGATTAACTATCATCTATCCTTACTATATTTGTTTTAAATTAATCATGTTCCAAATAATTATCCTTTTTTCATTAAAAAGAATTTTGAGTAGCATGTTCTTTATTGAATCACAATTATCATTAATTTGAATATTTTTTAGGATCAATGGGATCAATTTAATCAATATTCACATGAATTTATTCTTAATAAATCATTGAATTTTATAGAATACTAGATTTGGTTATAGTAGAGTAACCTATGAAGGTAAGATCATCAACCATTAGATCAAAAGTTCTATAATTATCTCTGTAATTCATGACAACATCCTTGCATCCAAGTAGATTGATTTATCATACCTAGGGTTTAGTATCATTCCATAACCCATATGGTGTTTTCATTAAATTATTCTATATTAGAACTTTTTTAATTATAAAAAAATTGTTTTAATAGCCTCATCCAAATAATGAGTGGACATGTTTTATTGGAATCACATATTCCTAGAAATTTCTTTCAATGTCATATCCTCCCATTTAACACCACCATTATATTGAGGTGTCTTCGTGAAGAGAATCTATGTTTAATTCCATTCTCAGTGTAATAATAATTAAATTTATTATTCAAAAATTCAACTCCATTATCCCTTATTAAATACAAGATTGGGGAATTTTTTTCATTTTGCACATTTTTATAGAAATCCCGAAAAATTGGGAATTATTCACTTTTGAGTCGAAAAAATAAACACATGAGAATCTTGAAACCCCATAAAAACATAAAAAAGACTTACCCATAATTCATGATGTTATAGTGTATCCAAATAAATTGTATTGACATGTTCAAGAGGTATAAAAGTTCAAACTTCATTAATAGGATTAAAAGATGACATGTGTTTTTAAAAATTTGGAATGAATCAATTTCATATTTTTATCCAATTTGAGATCAGGCATGTTAGAAATCAAATGTATTTTAGAATGTTTTATCAAATAATAAAAAATGAAATTCCCATGAAATCTATTCCAAATTCACTATTCTTCAATTTCAGCATTTTAATAATATAGATTAAGTCTACAAAAAGAAATAATATCTATTGTTTAAACATTTTCTATTCTGAGTGATTTAAAATTGAGACACTTACTAATAAAAACTATACAGGTATTCTTATAAAAACAACCAGAATATCCATCATCACAATGTTGAGAGATACTTATCAGGTTGTACATCAATCCATCATCCTAAATTACATTGTTGTTGAGAATTGATTGGGGGTTTCCAATAAATCCAATCCAAACTATATTTACATTGGAATTATCACTAAATGTGAAATATCCCCCATCTAGTTTGGATAGATAGTGAAATTTGGTGTAATATCCACTCATATCCATTGAATATCCATTATCCATAAACCATTTTGTACCGCTGTTCCGGAAGCCAGTTCCCTATAATTACAAATCAAACTAAAAAATTAATTGGTAACCAAATTTTTTTGGGTGTATAAATGATAGTTATATGATATACAATCATCTAGAAATGTTTTTATATTCTATAGAACATTCAATATTTTTAAAACAAAATTTAGAAAAGAATTTTTGATTCCACAAAAATTAGGTTTTATTAAATAGAAAATTATTTTACAGTTACCTTATAATTGAAAATTAAATTAATTAATGTTCAAAGGGTTTTTATATTTAGAACAGCTTACAAAATCTATTAACTAATGTTTAGGCCTTTCACCTTGGCTTCCAAATTCGAAATATTCTTTTCTTAGTTGATTTTTACAGGGATTTTTATAAAATAATCTTCCCCATTATTAAAAAATCTTGTAGAATCTTTGATTTTTTGAAAATCATTTTATAGGTTCTGAATTTTTTTATTGATCAGTATTCAAGTTAGTATATTTTTCGAACTGATTTATTAAATCTAAAATCTGCTTTTTTAGGTTTTCCCTTCAGCTAATAATTTTAATAAATTAATTTCATAGGGATTTATTTTTCATTTTCACACATTTGTAGTTAACATATAAAATATTTTAGTACATATTTTATTATTCATATGAGTGATTTTCATTTTGCAAATTCATTATCATTCCTAGACGAGTAATAATAATGTACCTCATTTAACTATTCCAAAAAACATATGTTGGCATCTAGATAATTAGTTTCATCTTCTCATTATGATGATTTGAATTTTCTAGAATATTTAGAAGCACTCTATTTTTAATTTATATATTTCTGTGAATTTCTATAACTATAATTCAGGAAGTATTTATTTTATTCATTCTAATAATATTACTTTTTTGGGTATTTGGGCTTTATATGTCTGAAATTTTTTCACTCATAACATCTCAAATCTTTAGAGTTGTCACCACTCTTCTTGTTCTTGCTGAAGAATCATCTTGAAACCTATACTACTTTTATAATACATTTTAAACTATCAATCTAATTGAGTGATCTCATCATTTGAAAATTTTCTTAAGTGGTATTCTTCTCTAAATTCTTCATATATTATTACACCTTTTCTAGTTCTATAAACATTAGTTGTTGAAACCTTCAATGCATCATTTTTCTTATATATCATCCTATCCTCTTCAATTCTATATTTCATTTTTTCTTTATACATAATGATAGTCTATATGGGATCATTTATTTTGAAAAAATTTGACTTTTTTATATTTTATGATAGTAGGTAATATTCAACTCCACTTAGGTGGTAATACTCTAACAACATTCAATTCATGTTCAGGCTTAGTAACATGTGTTCCTAGAGACATAATGTAGTTCCCAATCTCAGTGAGTCCACTATTCAGTTGAGTAATTCTATATCATTTACCAATTTCGAGTGTAACAAACCAAATCAAGGTTTTATTATATCTAAGAGAATTTAAATTGTATGTACCTTCAAATGAAACTTCTATAGTGGTTCAAATTTTGGGTGCTTTTTTAAATTGAGCGACCTTATTAAACATATTTGACCTAAACTAATAGAATATGGTGTTCATGACTTTGGATTTCATTTCATATTTTTCATCCACTGTATAATCTCATGTTTTAGGTTCCAAATTATGAATTATATAGGGCTTAAATAATTTTAGATAAAATTTTAAGATATTATTTTTTTGATAAATGATCACACAAGCTTTATAGAAACCATATTTTCACCATTTATGTATGTTTCTATAAAAACTGACATACCTTATGAATTATCATCCATAGTATCCATTTGAAAAGATATTTGTATTATAGACTTCTAATATCTTTAAATTCAGGATTCACAAGCTCTGATACAAATTTTTTTCTCAGATGATCACAAGAATTATAACTCAATAGAGGGGTGGATTTGAGTTTATAAAATTTATTTTATGGACAACCACCCACTTTAGGTATGATAATTTAAACTACTTTACTTAAAATATTATGAAATGGAAAATAATAAATTTATGGGAAATAAATTTCACACATGAAACTTATAGTGGTATGGGGAATACAAATACCCTTTTCCACTCCACCAATACTCTACTCCTCTATTTATTTTTGTTTTTTACAATAATATATATTTTACCATGGGTTCCCAGCTGAGTGAAATGACTTATTACTTAATAAAAATTTCCAATAGCTCTCAACCAGTATATCCCTTTACAAGACCAATCCTTATTCTTAAACATGCTCTCACATAGATTTAAAAAAATAATGAGTAAAAACATTTAGTGGATCATATGAAGCACACAGTTGCAGCAACTAACTGATAGTAAATAAAGATACATCTTAAGAAAAAAATAAACTCTAATTTTTAGCTTAGGATGATCATCAGTACCACTAATAGATCTGATAATCACTATATAAAAGTTTTTTGTTTCAATTATTTATATTTCTCTAGAATTTTTAGTTTTAGTTGTAAGAGATTAAATCAACTATCTGTTTTATTTTTTTGAGTGATTAAATGAACATTTTATATACTATTGAAACTTGATTGTGAAATAACTCAAATGGTTGGTGTAGCTTATACAGTTATATAGATGAGATAGACTATTATGTATGTTCATCCAAACAATCAAAATATATGAATTTATTTTGTTGTAGTGATGAAATAAATCTTCTCATACTTTTATTAAACTCAATCATAGAATGTCTTATTTTGACCAAAATTACCTTAAAATTGAAAATTTCTCTTAGATATATCCTAAAAGTATGAAGTGACTTATCAAGAGTTTAGAAAAGTATTCATGACATTATGAAATAAAATATCATTATAAGATACCAACTAGAACCACTTTTAATTATAAGATAACTTTTTTTATGATAATGTAGATCTCCTTCATATGATAAGATGACTTTATACTAATGAGAAAATATTCTAGCATAAGATATAAAATGTTACTATGATGTAATACTTAGCTTCATTAACTTCATCTGGCATTTAATATTCTATTGAGAAGATATTTTTCTTTCATATTTTAATTATGAAGAAATAATTTATCCTAGTAAATTTTGTTGTACAACATAAGTTAATGTCTTACATAGTAGATAAAAAATTAGCACATTCAGATTCTATGAAACAGAATATTTTCTTACATTTTCATCATAAAATATAGTTTGGTGAAAATAAAAAATCATTACACGTCCTAAGATAAACACTTGGACACATTGAATAAGATAAATGCATTCTGAAATACATTAAATAATCTTTTTTGAATAAAATAATGGATATTTTTAATATTCAAAACACATAACACGTATGTATATTCAAAAAACATATTTCTTCCAAGAAATATTTTCAAGAAAATCTTAATTTTTTTCTCTTCTGTCAGAAATATGTTTTCTTCCAAAAACATGTATTATAAAATTATTGTCAAAAATTATTTATCATTCCAAAGTTGATTTATTAAATGCATTTTTACCCATATATAATTTTTTTAGAAATATAATGTATTTTATTGTCATTTTCCAAAACATTACATATTGGATTTTATCAAAATATGAATCGAGTATTTTTTATTATTTATAGCATGAATGTAACTTCCCATCTTCATGAATAATGATTTCCTTAAATATTCCTTTATAATTGTTAATGTTTTTTTTCAAATAAATATATTTTAAATATATTTTGTGTTTTAAAATGTTTTTTCATAAAGTAAAGGATATTTTATTCAAGATTTATATTAAATGTTCATTGAAAATAACTTCATATCTAATATGAGATTCATTTATGTTACATATGCTTTAAATGTGATGTGACCCAATGATACCAATCATATTATTTCATTGGATGTTTTTTGAGAAATATTGGCTGATGTTTGTGACACTGATTTCTCTTCGATGAGTTATACCATCATAAAATTATTTTGATGCCTCATTATTTCCCACATGTTATACTGTGATAAAATAATGAAATGATTATGAAACAAATATATTTTTCATAGGTTACTATATGATGATTTTTATAAAACTTATTTTATTTCATGGGATATTATATAATGATTGTTTTATGATCTTGTGGAACAGTTTTGTTTTATTTTCATTTTCTGACATGTGGGACCTGTATCTTCCTCTGATACCTTGGGTAGAGAAAATTGTTCTGTGATATTAGAGGGTACATGGGTGGTTAGACCAAACTTGAAATGATTGATACATGGGGGTTAACCCAAACTCAAAAAATAGGTACATGAGTGGTTTTCCCAATATTAAAGAAGGTGCACAAGTTATTTTCCCTAGCATAGTGTATTACTAATATCTTAGTGGGTATCCCTGAACTATTATTTTCAAATATTATATAAATTTCAAAAATATATATCTTATTCCAATTCCTTGTTCTAATGGACAAGCTTCTCTAATTTCATTATGATTCTTGTCTTATTTTCTTCTAAAATTTATTTCTTGAATCGATATTATGATCTTTAAAATGCCAGGGTATTGCTCAAGTAATAATTCCACCATATTTATGATATGATTATACATATTCCTTGTATACCTTAAATGAGAAAATCATCTAACCCTTTATTTTTTCTCCATGTTATGATAAAGGGTTTTTAAGTAGGAGTACTGATGGTCTAGATAATTATGGTTGAAATTAAACTTCTATGATGAATTAAGAAGATTGTGGTCCATGTTTCAATAGGCACTATAATATTATGGTCCTCAGGAATTATCTTTTATTATATATAAAATATTAAACTATAAATATGCCATATCATGGTATGATAAGTCAGGTTCACTATGATAAGTATTATCAAACTATTCAAAGTTTTTCAATGCTATCATATTATACTCACTATGTGAATGTTTCTTCATTATCATTACCTTTCACTCCCTTGATATTTAACCAAAAATATTAACAAGTTTATATTTTTAATAAAATAATTTAGGTATTATACATAACTTTATAATCTATTGGTGTGGAAGAAACTTCCAAAATCCTTTTCTTATCCACCCTATTTAGAGTGTAGGTTTCTTATCACATTTCATCATCCACACTTATGAAAAAACCATCAATTTTTAGGGAATCAGATTTTGAAATATTTTTATAATATGACAGGTATGGTTCCTTATTCTTAATAGATTGTTAAGATATATCATTGAAAATATTTCATTATATTCTTATCACATTTTGGAGGTTATTAAAACAAAAAATCCTCTTTTGAACATTATATAGAAACATAAATTTCATCTTTATTAATTGAATTCTCTATATGATTATTATATAAATTGTAAAACTAAAGATATACATATAAATATCTCATATTAATAGAGTTTTTCTAATCCCTTATCCTGGAACTATTTTTTAGAAATATTCTTCTCTATTTTAACTTCCACTTTATGTAATTTAACATTGTTTTCTAATAAATGGTAATGATCCTTTATTTTTTTTTTATATTAAATCCTCATTGAAATACATTACGTCAATACTATTTTTATCATTAATTCATGTGCATGGATCTTTTATTCTAGAGACCTCTTGAATCCTTATTTCTTATCATATTTCTTAATCCATTTTGAATAAAAAATTTCAAGAACCATATTTATTTATTTAAATGATCCAACATATCAAAATATATTTATTCATCTTAAAAAAATTTCTTGAAAATATTTATCCATGCTATAAACTTATCATTCCATCTAGTTGATATATTCCTACAAACAATGAAAATTTCCAAAAACTAGTGAGACCAATTATTCCCGAACATAATAAGGAATATCTTTTAATCATTCAAATGACATGTCATGGGATGTTTTATATTTATCATCATCATTAATTAAACATGAAACTTATTTTTTATGTAAAACAATTTTATATTTTTCACATAACTCATGTTCACTTATTAATTTGTAATTTTTTTATGTAGAAATGGATTCAATATTATTGGTGGAGTCTTGAGCCTCCCTCTTTTAACTTCCCAAACATGATATTAATTTTTTCCAATCTAGGAAGAATGAAATTGAGTATTCTTAATCTCTAGATATTTGGGATAACACCTTCAGAATTATTTTCATTACATTTCCCTCGTTCATCGTGATCTTGGTTGAAATCTAATACTACTCACCGATAACTAAATATTCACCAAAACTACACTTAGTTATTAATATAGAAAATAAAAAAATATCTAATATTAGATATATTTATTATAAAATATCCAAATTAGGTTAACCATGGATCTGATATCAATACATAGACCTAGTCAAGGATTTTCGTAAAATGGAGTGGGAGGTGGATCAATGATTATATCATTTATCCTTTTGGAAAATTTTATCCACTTTACCTCTTTTAACTATTATGATATTGATTCTATTATTAACTTTTCCTTATAGCAACAAATTATATGAAATAAATTTAATTTGTAATGTGATATCTTTACAAGGTTAAGTACTCAGTAAGAGTATATTGTTTTTTTTCATGAATGGTGTTGTTTAGTAAAAATATTATAAACTATAATAATTTTCCATTTATAATGGTTTGGAAACAAAAAAATACATTTCAATGTGTCAGTCTATACACTTATTATGGTAATGTAAACACTAAAAAAATAGGTTGTTTGATGTGCTAGAATATTTCATTATTATTGCTAAAAAAGACTGACTATCATAGCATTGTTGAAAGCCCATGGGTTTTATCTATGCTAGAAATGTGCTGATCCAAGGTTGCTTTAACATCTCTAAAAAAGTGCTGAAAATCACCCATTCATCAGTAATTTTTTTAATGTTACTAATGGTTCATTTCTAGAGTTTATTTTTAGTAGTGATTAAGGACTCCAATAATAGTTCTCTTTTTAGAACTGAAAAAGGTCCTCTTAACATATCTAAAAAAGGTAAAATTATTTTTTTTAAAGATCTATGTGCCCGACTCCCTTTAATAGAACTACTTCTTCCATTAGCAGCTCTCCACCCCTAACTCTGGTCCCCCACCTTTTAGCATCTTTTTAGATATTTCCATCCTCTTGTGTGTGCCCCTACCTCCAAAGTGTTTTCTAACTGGGGCCTATATCTCATATGCCAATACATATTTCACTCCCCTATATTTTTTTCCATTCCATTTTATAATATATTATTATATTTATATATATCTTATTAATTTTATTATTTATATATTCATATAAAAGTTTATATACATATATATATTTATATTAAATACACATATATAAAAAATTCTGTAAGATTGTGTGTATAAATAAATACATACATATATATGGGTGTGTGAATCAATAAATATTTATATTTATTTATATATATTATATATTAATATTAATATACACATATTAGAATATATCAATAAATATATATCTCTTTTTCGATAATTGCGTAAAATTATATATATATATACATTATATATATTAATTGTATATGTATATAAATATTCATATATTTTATCTTAAAATAAAATGAATATTAGTTTTTATTGGGATAAGTGTTATATATTTAGAAATATATTTTACATGTAAATATATTTAAATATTTATTTAAAAAATTATATTTTTATCTGTGATTATATATAAAATATCTATTTATTATAATATATTTGATTATAAATAATAGTACGTTATGAAAAAACCTAATATATTAAATTTAAAATGTCAATAAAATTGTAATACATACTAATAAATTTAATTCCCATAGAAAAAAGTAAAAAATACCCCCTTAAAAGAGGATACAAATGCACCAGATATTTAATAATTGGGGAACCCCGATTCAAAAATCAATTTTAGAGACCTTTATTGGCCTCTAAAAATGAATCATTGGTTTCAACCAGTCATTAGTGCATGGAAATCCTCACTAGATTTGATTTAATATGTGACCAAGAAAAATTAGAAAATTGTTTCAAAAAATTTGGTCATTTGAAGTTCATGTTACTTCATCAACTTATTTTATATTTTTTTTTAATTTTTTGGGGTCTTTAATGATTTTATTAAATTAATATTACAAGATAATAATTAGATAATTGTAAAATTGAAATATTTGATTAATTATTTTATATTCCATTTTTAAGAAATATCATATATATTATGCATAAAAGATTATTTATCCTTATCTAGAAAATATTTTAAAATTTATATTATTTTTACATCAATATAAATATATATATATATATATTAATATATTAGTTTTAATTAAATATATATTCATTTTAAATATTTCCATTATCAGTGCTAGAAAAAGATGATGAAAAAAGGGGTATTTATTATTTATACTAATAAATTGATGATAAACCTCCCCACCATCTTCTGATTTTAACATGTGCTAATAAATCTCCTCCTTTATTAATAATTGTTTTTGTATAATTGAAAAAGGAACCCCTTTTTCAGCACATTTTTACTAGAGTAGTTAAAGGTGTACTTTATCAGCAATTTTTTTGAATCCATGAAAAAGGACAACCTTTAATTGTGCTTTTTTAGAAATATTAATGGTCCACTTTAATAGTAATAAATCAGTTTTCATAAATATCCTTATTTTTTTCATTCCCTAACAATGGGGTCTCTGAAAGTTTTTTAGATAACATTGTTAATGAACTAGCACTATATAAACCGATTTTTTTAGTGATTAAACAACCTTATTTTCTATATTAGTAAACACCCTTTGAAACTTTGTATCTCCTCACTAGTTCTCTATACATCCATTGTAGATAGTTACCCATTATTACTAGTATTATAACACCATAAAATCATGCACCTATTATGAATTTTGATGGATGTCACAATGTTTCTTTGTTTTTACTCCCTATTTATCTTCTTTTAGGAACCCCTTATTCAATTTATTACCTAGAAGGGGGAAATAAATTTATTCTTCTTCTTTGATTGAATCATATAAATCTGATGACATCCATCCAATGACATTGGGTGGAACACTATTCAACTTATCTATAGAAAACTGAAATATTCCTTTCTTTTATAACAACTTAAAAATTTATCATCTAATATTGTATATCTAGAGATGTGAATCTGATGAAATTTCATCTGTTCACACTTCTTATTCTCCCATTATTATTTATAACAAATTGTTAAGGAAACTTTTTCCTATATCAATATGATCATTTCACTTCATTTCCATGCACACCAGTTTATCCAGAATCGTTTATATGAAGAGTGTTATTATGGTGAAAGATCATCTAATCACTTTTTTCTTCATGTGATGCTTCATTACATTTAATTACTTTTATATCTATCTAATTCCCCTTTAATTTCCATTTATTCCTTAACCATAAATTTGACCCTAATATAATATGGATTTCAATATTTTTTAGATGAATTTTCCTACATTTTAATTTTCTCATTGATTCAGATACATTACTCATATATATCACAATCTACATATGAATTCATCACAACCTTTGTATAACTGTGCATATGTAATAATATAAATATTCTTTCCCAAAAAAAACAAGAATTTCAAACTTCCCACTCATTTTAATTCCATTGTAAATCGTCTCAAACATTCTAGAGAAATCAAGTGTTTAATAAACATCCACCAATTTTCATAACTCATAGTTTCAAAACCCACATAATTTTTTTTCTATCATTAATAATAAAAAAACATTCTTTCTAACTATTTAAATATTGAACTATTATCTCAGTATCTCCATATATTATATATTCACTCAAACATTGTAATTACTTTTGAAGTTGTAAATCCTTATATCACAAATATTTTTTCAAGGAGAAACATCACTCTATTAAAATATATTTATTATTAGGAGTTCCATTATACGATCATATCTATTTAATTATTATTTTATTTAATTATTATTATCTTCACAAACACTTCCTCAGTGAGCTTCTCGGCATCATAAACCTTCAACTAATCTCTAAGTACCACCAATTATTTTACTGGAAACCATTAACAAATAAAAGTAAATCTGATTTCACATGATAAAAAAATTAATGTGTAGATTTTATTCATTCATTACTAAAACTACTAAAACTCTAATTAAAAAAACTTCAAAACTTCTTAAATTCTTTTATGGAAAACATTGTACAAAATTTTTTCTATCAGTATGACACACTAAGACGTGCTCTATTTAGACTTCAACTGATTCCATTATCATCATCCCCCTTTGTACATCAATTGAATTTCTATGTTTTCCCAACC
Organism: Viscum album; assembly: GCA_963277665.1. Lineage (NCBI taxonomy): Eukaryota > Viridiplantae > Streptophyta > Magnoliopsida > Santalales > Viscaceae > Viscum > Viscum album. The sequence goes on from OY728147.1 coordinate 1,095,363,153, forward strand.
TCCCAAATATCCAACATTTACTTCATTATTACACATCTTCAAAAAAAATAAACCATAATGATTCTAAACAACCTAAACTCTATATGGTATATTTTATCTAGATTAATTTCACATAAAATCATAGAATGAATTTTGATGATTCAAAAAACATTCTCCCTATTTTTACTAAATTCATGGATCACATGATCTTTGTAACTCATGATTCGTTCTTGGGATCATTATATAGAATTGTTTTCTAATCAACTTATAATTACATCCTCTTCATAAATGCTGTACAAAAACACTATCTGGTGAACTTACCATAGATCTTCATAGAATAAACACAGTATATTCAATGTATTTTATTGGTAATTCATTCACTCAAGGACATAGATTGTTTTACTCCACTTTTGGACATCAATTACAATTCTTATAATATTTTTACTCATCCATTTTATGTAAATTTTTATAGCACTTCTTCAAATGCATTTTTAAATTGTTATCCAAAATAAGTTTGAAATTTGATTGATATTAAAAAAAATCACATTGAAAAATATAATACATGTTTTTATTATCATTAATTATATGATGAAACCAATGAATATAATAGGTAAGAAATTCATTTGATTTCACTGAAGAAAATTTTTATATGATGATCATCATATCATTGTGTATTTTTCACTGCCTTATTCATCTGGTAACCTTCTACTGAACATATTCATATGAAAACATCATTTCATCCACATTATTTATCTGATAGCCTTCTTATTAGAATGTTTTTATCAAAATTCCATTTTCACAATCATCACTATATTCCTATGTAAATTTTTGTCTAATTGGTTTCACATGTTCATAAGGAAACTAGATAAAGAAACATCGTTTGATCGTATTTTATTAAGGAATATTTTTCTATTTGTCCTTCCAAACAACTTAAAGAAACCCCTCATAGAAATATCACCAACATTGTAATTATGATATAAAACATAGTTATACAAATCATACATCATGTTTTATACATGAATACAAGCTCAAAAATCATTATAAGTTGTAACTCCATGTATTCAAAATAACTTCCATATGTAAACAAGGCATGAGATAATTCCTTAAATAAAAAAGATATCTATATAAAGATTGTTATCATGTTAGGGAACATCATTCGTATCTAACTTATAGAAATTATTTTAATTAATGTAATATTTCTATTTCATTGACTTCCATTTGCAATAAAAAACAACCATTGAAAACAAATAAAACTCAAACATGTAGTGGTTCTAATATTTTGTTGTGAATAACATAATGGGAAATTATGTTGATCATTTGTGTACCAATTATTTATATATCAATGTTTCCAAATACAATAAATCAGTTTTGTTCTATATTGGATCATATTGACTTGTAATGGATATTTCTTTTAATAAAATGTAATATATTTGTATGAAAATTATGGTTCATTATAGTTGGAATTAGAGAAAGGATTATTAACACTTTAAAAGTATGAATATGTACCTTTATTGAGAACCCATATGATAATCCTATATATATAAAAATATCTTAGGTTATGATAAATATGTAGTGTGTTTTACCTATAAAAATACATCCATGTTTGGATACAATATGTGTATGTGTTTTTTGAATATATTCTTATAGGGGAGATAGCCCTGATAATATTTGGTTGAGTATATCTCAACTATCATTCTTTTTCATGGTGAATAGGCCCTTACAACGCATCTATTTCAACACTCTTGATGGATATTTTAGTTTAATTAACATATTCTAGGAACTAATATGAATCATTTGAATATATAATTACCATTTATGACCATGCATAAATCATAACTTTAATATACTAATAAAAAGGTGTCCTGATTCAGACATCATATAAATGAATTTAAAAATAATATGATTTCCCACTATGATTATTTTTCCCCATATTCTAATTTTTGGATTCATTCAATGGTTGTAAATAGAAGATACCATTTTTATACTAAATGAGATGAAAAATACAATGATCTTCCCATTGAAAAACTGAATCTTATGGGATTTAGAATACAAAATTTTGTTGTTATGCTTTTGCATGTTTCTCAAGCCATGAGTCATGTTGAATATCTAAATGAGAAATTGATGTAAAATATATTGTTTATTAATTCATGAGTATGTATCCACCATCTTTTAGTTAGACACAAAATCCATAAATTAATGTGAAATGGATATGTACCACTGAAAGGATATTTCCCTAATATATAGTGCTCAAAAAATAAAATCATTATCTTAGTTATTTATCATTTGGAAGGTATAGTGGGTCAATATTGTACTCTTATCAAGAAAAAGTGAAATAGAATGAAATTTAATCTATAGATTGTGATGATATTGGGATTTTATTTTTCAATAATTATATTCCCTGAATTTATCATATAAAAGTACAGAATGACATCCAGGTGCATGAGTAGAAGGATGATGAATATATTGGTGCCTATGTGGAAAATTTTACAATAAATTTGATGTACAATTTTGGTATTATAAATGAATAAAAATTGAATATTAATCGCCTCTTACGTGCCCAAACAATTGTCTCTAATGGAATTTATCCGTAAGACACATTAGTAGTTAGGATTAAATCATTCAATGTGCTATCTATTTAGCATTATAGATTGGAATCCTCAACCAATATCATGGTTTTGATAATAAAATAAATATCAAATTAAATGATAATTATAACAAAACATATTGGGAAGACGACATGTTTTCCTTTTTCCCTTGATTTTAGGAAAATTTAATAAAGGGAACTATCTTAAGGGGGGTCATACCAGTATTTATGCATAGAAAATAAGGCCATATGGAAATTAAATGCGGATTTAATGGGAAGAATTTACTTAATGAAGAATGTGGAGTGAAATATCCATAAAATAAACAAATTTCACTCCAATTCAATTTCTTTAGTTAGTATTAACATTTTTATAACTAGTGAATGAAACTAAGGGTTAATGAAGATGAATTATGTCAGTATCCTCAAAATACTATAGATAAATGGAAATATCATGTGATCCATATTTCAAATATAGGGTGAGATTATTATGTATTTAAAGTTGCACATACCATACACTCAAGAACTATTAATATCCAATTTGATTCTAGTTATAAATACTATTTTATATATGAAGAATTTCTAAATGGTATAACATTACCACGTCATGGGTTTTATGTTTAAATATAAATATAATCGCAGAGTGGTATGACGATCCCATCTCAAATCTAAGAATATTTTGGGAACTGAGAATGTTTTCTGTGTAGGCAGTTTCCCCCTCGTGTGAACTGATGAGAAACCCTTCTGAACCCCACCCCAAGTAGATCTCATCAAGGGAGAACATAGGAGAAACCCTAAATAAAATCTTTGATCCTTCATAGATTTCATTATAAGAAGAGATCCCTTGGCTTTAGATGAATTGAAGGCCTCTGAAATCATTGATCCAAAGAAAATCTACAATATAGGTATTTCAGGTATTTCTTTTTCAAAACAGGAGGTACACATTCTAACCTCAGACCTTCATTATATGTTTGTTGGAAAATTTAGAAAAAAGAATACCCTTAATATCCTTCTTTAATGTGAGCCTTGAAAAAATTGGATTTTTGAATTTTTCGCATTCATTTGATTATTTCCATTCTTGATTTTATTGGGTTTTTATATGAAAATGTTTACTATTGGATTTAGAAGAGAGGGTCAAGGTCTTTCAGAGGATGTTTTATGATGGTTTTGAAATGGTCCCCATACTTTTTTGTTGACTCGAATCCACATATTGTCCCCATATAGATGTGTTCCCCTAGACAATATTTTCATTTTTTATGAATAATGCCTTATTCTCTATTTCAATTCTTTTTTATTCTTCCCCATAAACATTAATTTGCTACCATGAATCTTTCTTTTCCATTAGTCACTAGAATATATACTGAAATTGATATGTCACAAGCTTTTCCACAATTATTTTTGGATCCTAAATGGAGAAATAGATTCATTCAATATTTTTATTACAAAAATGTTCTATCTTATTGCAAACATTGTTCTAAAATTGGACACACTATTAGGGAATGTGGGAATAAAAGTCTTACTTCATGCCCCCTATCTCATTTCAAATATATTTTGGTTGAAAAGGATCCTCCAAAAGGGTTGTTTGTTTCACATAAATGTGGGATTATTGATACTAATACCAACATTAATTCATTTAGTTCTCTGAATAATTGGATTCCCTTTACTGGAAATGGTATCTTAGAAGATATATAAAATTCCTAGTGTAATATGGGATAAAAGGGTTTTCTTTTTAAACCATATCCCTCTAATATAGAGATAACTCAGATTGATCATGGAGAGTCTGATGGTGAGTCTCTTCAATATTATTTTTACAATTACCTCTATCTATTGGAAGAATATTTGAAATCATGGTCTTAATAGGAAATAAAAATAAATTATTGATTTGAAATATTTCTTCACCCTGAGTGCCTAGAAATCCTGAAAATGTAATGATAATTATAAAATTTAGAGAATCATTATCGTGTAATCCCTAGTTGGCACTTAGAATGAAAAAAATATTATACACTTGTAGCCTATTTCTGTTGAACATTTTTATGCTTATGATGATTCTACTAACTAAGAAAACTCTACCAGTGAGGAAGAAAAGAAAAATGATCATGATTTTATGGATTCATACCAATTAGAAGAGAAAATATATTTTCCAAAGGATATTACTCTTATATAGAATATAATGTTACAACTTCATTCCATCAATACTAAAATGAGGATATGTCGTTTGATACCAACCTTGAAATTAGAAAAAAGATGATTATCAATGTGTTGGATGAGTTTAAGACAGACCAAAAAATTAATTTCAATAATATTCCATAGATATTACCAATCTTTGAGATGACATTGCTTCCTATTTGATGTGAATATTTTTCTTTCTCTTTTCAAAAATTTAGTATTGGATATGTGGATATTATCTTTTAAGGATTATCCTACTTTTTTCTCTATATTTTCGAGTTTGTTTTATATTATGTTTTTTTTATTTTGGTTCACACTTTGTCTTAGACTCTGGCTGAAATTTTCTAATGATTTCATTGATGAAATAGTAGTTCTCTTCAACGATGATTTATGTTCTTCTGTAGATACTTGTTGGTATTCTTCATGATCTTATTGAAATTTAATGATTTATGTCGGTCATTTTTTATGTTTATATTCTCTATTTCATCCACTCTAAAAAATGGATGAGTTGTGTAGGCTTGACAGGACGAGATAGTATCTATATAGTAGGTGGTTTTATTGATGTTTCACTGTTGAAATATTTGGAATGAGTCTTTCTTCTAGTAAAGATTAAACTAGCACAATTTTCTGAAAAATATTTTTCTAGTTCCTCAATGTTTTATAATAACATTAGGAAAAGATAGGATCAATTTGGGGAGAATGATTAATTTTTTCAATCTTTGGATTCATCACTCACTGTTTACTCATGATGAAAAGAATGTGCATTTTTTTATTAATTTTCTTGTAGATTAATCTCATTACATCTTAGGTGTCAACTATATCTTCTCCTTTATTTAATAAATTTTTGGAAGTATGGGCTAGGTGACCAACCCGTAACAAATTCATCTCAAAAAATATATGAATATTCCTTGATTTTTGTTTATGGGAATTTACACCATGTAAATATAGTTATTATTCCTCTAGTTTAATTTGATATTATAATTGGAATAGAATGGATTTATTTTTTAAAATATCTTATAAATTGTAAAAAAGAGAATGAAATATTATTTTTTTGAACCAATATATAATTTTTTAATCATTGTGAGGATAAATATGAACATGTAATGGAATTTAAATAAATTGGATGGTTTTATATTTCTATTCAAAGAGGGTATTTATCTTAGATGATTGGTGAGAAACTCATGATCGATGATATGAGTATTTTATGAGTATTTTTATGTATTTTAAGAATAGTTTCATAGTGTTCCTCTAAATCATGAAGTAGTGTTTTCAATGGATCTCTTACTGAGTGTAACACTAATTTCGAAAACTCTATATAGAATGGATCTAATTAGTTACAATAATTATAGAATAATATCCGGGAGAATCATAATAAAATAATAATTTGGTTAAATGTGTCACTAAGGGGTAAAAATATTCTTTTGTTAAAAAGATCGATTAGTGCGAAGTTGTTTTTATTGGGGGGAAAATAATGATACCATGAACATAAATAAATATTAACATCTCATTATTAATGATTTATTTAATAAATTATGATGGGATTATTATTTTTCCTATATTAATATATGACCTCGATAAAATTAATTGTGGATAAAAAGTTGAGAAATACCACAAAAAACCTTCTGATGTGGTATGTACATTATGATTTTATAGTCTTTCCATTTGGTCATACTAATTCCCCCACTATCTTCATTGTTTTAATAAATACAGTCTTCATAGATTACATTGATCGTTTTTTTGAAGCCTTTATATTGGATATTGTTAAATATTCTATGAGAAATAAGGAGAATAATGATCCCTTGATGTTTGTACTGAAGACCCAAAAATACAGGAAACCATGAATTTGGTAACAATTTTTAAAAAACATACCTTCAATTAAAAATATGCGACATTTTTAAGGAATCATTGCTAATTTAGCCACATTTTTAAGCAAACAACACTAAATTAGCAACATTTTTAGGAAATGGTGCAAATTTAGCCATGTTTAATGAATCATTACATGATTTTCCATGTTTTTTAGAAAAAGTGGATTATTTCACCATGTTTTTTAGAAAACATCGCAAAATTAGATTCATTATTTAGGAAATGGCGGTAATAATATGCATATTTATAGAGCTCATTTTTTTCATGTTGAGGTATATATATATATTTACATATATATGTATATATTAATATATATAAACATGGTAATAGATAAATGCATACATATGTATATCTATCGAAACACACACACACACACAAATATGTAAATATTTATATATATATACACAAATTTATATTTTCAATTCCGATTTTTTTGTAAGAAATACTATCTATTTTAATGAAATTTTTATCTTTGTTTTAAAGAATTTCTAATTATATATATATATTTATTATTATATTTATGTATACATACACACATATATTTACACACACACAGACACATATAAATAAATATATATATATACATATACTTATATATAAATATATATATATACATATATATATGTGTTGGTCAGAGTGGATACTCAAGAGGGGGGTGAATTGAGTTCCAATTAAAATTTCTGTTAAAATATTGTCTATTTAAAATCCCCCAATTTAAAAAACAAGTTAAACTATAGTGAATTTATACAGATTATAGATGTTCACTTAGCTTCTCAAAGATTGATTAGGTCTCAGTTAATTTGACCATAATATTAAAATAACTTTTGAAACTAACCTACTGATTTACAATAAGTGTAAAAACTTGATAATTTACCTATCAATGTAGCGTTAGAATAGTTTTTTATTTCAAAGTAATAGCAACAGAATATAAAATATACATGTAGTATACTTTAACCTTAAACAAAAGATGCACAGTAGATATAACAAGTGGTTATGTCTCAAGTCGAGACTTTTTCCTCTCAAATTTATATAAATTTGATCCACACCCTAGATCGGGGTTAACAACAGTTTTCAACACTGTCCAGGCCACGCAGGGACCTCTACCACATTTCTTCTTGGGAAACAAACCCAAAGACTAGGCCACACAAGGACCTCTTCCACAGTTGACGTGGGTAAACAAGAGTTAAGAGTTTTGGAGTTAGGACGTTGATATCCTCCAGCTCAGTGCAGTAGACAGTGTGTGTGTAAGATATACAAAGTACACCACACCACTTGAAATTAAATAAAAAAACCACTTATAGAGAACAGATAAGAGTTTAGAAAGCTCTAGTGATTAACAATGATGTTTTGGACTCGTTGGATTTGGCAGGAATGCTTCTGACTCCTTCTCTAGTTTTTCTGTTGAAAAACAGAGTGTCGTAGTTCAGCTTGTGTTCTACAGGAGTAAAAAATATCACTTGATTCGTTGTGTGTTCTTCAGTGGTGTTGGATTGCACTCATGATATTTCTTTTAAAGTTTTTAATCTCTTTGTTACTCGAGATTGTTCTTCTTGTTCAGCACAGTGCTCTCGGGTGCATATAAGTTCATCTTGTTGTATCGTCACACTTGTACTTGTACCTGTACTGCATCTCAATCTTCATTATATTCCAAAAGTTCTAGTAGTAGGAATTATTCCCATTTTATAGGTATGAGATATGGTTTCCTGACATGCCAATAACTATTATTAAATAACATTAATTACATTAAAAACATCAAATATTACTGTTAGCATTATTTAAATAATATTGACAAAAAGTTAAGAAATGGTGTCACAGTGATTATGTAAACGGTGTCTTCTTCACGGTATAGTCTTTGCGGTATGTGGTTCATGGTATGTGCTTCACGGTATGTGGGTCACTATTTTCCCTTCACGTTGTATGGGTCACGATGTGTCCTTCACGGTGTCTAGTTCACGGTGTGTCCTTAACGGTGTCTGGGTCACAGTGTGTCCTTCACGGTGTCTGGGTCACGGTGTGTCCTTCACGGTGTCTGGGTCACGGTGTGTCCTTCAAGGTGTCTGGGTCACCGTGTGTCCTTCACGGTGTCTGGGTCACGGTGTGTCCTTCACGGTGTCTGGGTGACTGTGAATGTGTCTTGTGCGCAGTCTGTCTTACTGTGTGAAACATCACGGTGTCTCTATACTTAGACAATAATATGTATTTAGGCTTAGATAGCAATATGAAAAATATGGATTAAGATTAATCATTAAAGAGTACGAGAACATGAATCATAAAGGTTTGATAATATAACTGATATTCGTGATCATTCATAAGACTTGTAAATAATAAAGAGAGTAATTAACATCCATAATATTTTCTATCATTAAAACATGATGTGTAGTTATTATTGAGATTGAAGAGAATTAGCAAGATGGGCAATTAATATTTAGATTAATTAATAGTAGTAGGATTTGTGATCATTGAAACATGATTAATACATGAGGAGTCCAATAATATCCCCCTTTTTGATGATCACAAATCCTATATAGTCAAAATATAAATGAAATGTAACATTAAAGAAAATAGCATATTAGAGTAGAAAAAAATTAGTGAATAATATATTCGATAATAACATATCTCATTAGAACGGATACTTGGTGTTTTATGCCCCTTTTTTACTTGTAGTTTTTCTCACCATTTTATACTTGTAAATTTTCTCCCCATTTTGGGATTATCAAAAATTAGAGAGAAATAAAGTGAAACAAAGCATTTCTCATTAAAAATGGTTCAGAATATAACATACAAGAGAAATACAAACAGTAAACAACAATTGACATCCCATCAAAAAAGAAAACAGTCCATGGACTCTTCAGGTATCTACCTTTTCCTTCCCTTTCTCAGCAGCCGGAGCTGGTGCTGAAGTAGAAGAAGGCATAGATGTGGTAGATAAAGAGGGCAAGGGTAGACCTTCAAAAAAAAAGGATCCAAAGTAGGATCAGTTGAAGATCTATGATGTGGTTGGTCATGAATGACTGGCCGGATCTGAGAAAGAGCTTGGCTTACTGACATGGAAGTTTAGGCTAAGGCAGGTAGATCAGGTCTAAGGGGTGCAGCAGCTGGAGAAACTATATCAGTACTCTACACATGAAGATATGGCTTCCAAAGATTCATCAAATAAGTAATTATTTCACCACCATATTGCATATCCTTTTCAAAATTGTATTTATACTCCTTAAATTTTTCCAACAATCTGGTGATCTGTGTATGATTCTGAACTTGAGATTTAAAAGCTTAAGTTACTGGAGGGATTTTCAGGTTTTCCAAAAGATATCTAAAGTGATCTTTCGTATCACTTTTAGAGAAAATCCAGGTGAGATAAATATCTATTTTCTTGGTGATCTCCGATTGAGCATCATTGGATATCTTAGAATGAATTCTAACCAAATCCAATGCTCGATCACTTTTCTTAACCACTTCTGAAAAATACGACAGATCCAAGCCACTGAAGGCATTCTAAAGATCTTCCTTGATTATGGATCTCAACAGATAATCATCCAAAGATGTTGGGGAGGTCTGAACAGGATTAGGAGAAGCCTTGACAGCTTCAGTTAGAACATTGACCTGTTTCATATCTTTTTGCATGCATCCAGTGTATTCATATGTGAGCTTATTCAAATTTTCCACAAGATCTCTCATGCGTTCCAGCATTCTCGTGTGTCTTTTTCGAATCTTATCATAAAAAGATAGTAGATATGGATGAACTTGAGACACAATATCCATAGAAAGGATGGAATCAGATGGCTCGGGAGAAGCAGCCACAGGTGCAGAGGTAGAAACAGAAGCAGGATCTGATCTCAAAGACAACTCATTCTGCAAGTTTTCTACCATACATTTCGGGTTTGCAACATCAGCACTCAGCATCTTATTTTCTACTCTTACTTCTTGAATTTCTCAGATCATCCATGGATTAATATGCAATATAATATTTTCCAAGAGAATTGATGCATCTTCTTGACTCAGTTGAGTAACTGGACGAGGGTGAGTGGATAAAATATTCTCAACTCCAGCTAATAGAGTGTCTCCAAAAACATTCAGATAATCCATTGTTACAAAGGAGTGTTTCTCGGCTAAGGGTGCAGGTAAAGGTAGTGGAGCAGGTTCTGGTTGCGGTTCAGAGTCATCTTTAGACTCAGATTCTGATTTAGATTGTGGTTGGGGCTCTGGTTCTAGTTCTGGTTCTGGATGAGCTACAGACATCAGTTGAAACACAGAAGAGAGATCCATTCCAGTTGTAGTCACTTGTTGTGACTCATTCACATCATAAAATCTTGGGAAAACATATCGGGTGTACATAGAGTATGAGACATTAGGTTGAAAAGCTTCAGCAGATCTAGCCTCTATAATCTCATGGTTTTGAGGTTCCTCCCCCTCAAATTGAGCTTCCATTTTAGAGAATATAGGCTCAGCAACATGGTCAAGATCCATCGGATCATCTCTAATATCTTCAGCAAACACTTGCCTTGCGAGATAAAAGGAAATTTTCATCCTCTCTTCAGTAGAGAGAATTATCTCAGGAACCGATTGTTCCATAGGTTGTGCTTCCTGATTTGCTTCTTTCCCTACAGAGAGATCCTTTTCAACAAGATCTGTCTCTATCGTTTCTTGTTGTTCTAAATCAGGAAAACCCAATTTAATTGTAGTCGTAGGATGAGTATCTGGATTGACATCCTCACTATAAGTAAGAGATTCCTCTTCTGTCAAACCAACATCATCTTCCTCTCCTTGAGGTATTTAAGCAGGGATAACAGTAGGGACAACAGTCCTTTCATTTTCAACTAGATCTGTTTACATTGGAGGTATTCCAGCTTCTTCTCTAGGTGATACTTCAACTGTCACTTCCTATTATTCTTCTTCTTATGAATAATTAGCCACTTCATCTAGGGAGAAACTAGGATCACCTAGATTCTTAGGTCTTTTTGGATAGTCAACATGATTAAACTTTTTATACAGTTGATCATTATCCTCAACCCACTGCTTCTTCCATGGGTTCCAGCTAATCTTATTCCTTCTGATGAGAGGCATGGATAAGCAAAAATCAAAGTCCTCTATATTTTCTTCATTCGGTCCAACCATTCCTTTTTCAACTAGCATGGCTGAAATCATCCTTGAGTAAAACAAGGAGGTGGATATGGAAGTGAATTTAATCAGCTCACATATATGGTTAACAACATATTTACATAGATTGATCTTATGGCCATTCGTCAACAGGTGAATTAGGAACACATCCTGATATATCATTCTATTAAAATATCCGTTTCATGGACAGATAAAATTCTGAACAAATTTGAAAAGTAGTCTAGTTTCTCCATCTAAATCTGCCGAAATATCCCTTCACTTGGTTCTATTACTAGTTAGAATTTCCAAGGCATTTTCCAGATCAAAGATATCAGATGATGGAGGAGGTTATCTCTGGTAGTCTTCACAAACTCCTTCATGAGGAATCCTTAGGCATGCAACCCATAGCCTCAAAGAGAAAGAACATTTTTTTTCATTTATCCAGCTTTTCACCTTAAAGCATTCTCCAAACTCAAAGGAAAACATCACATACTGATAGAATTGAGATACTAGCCTCAGGTAAATTGGTCTATTTTGTCCAGAGAACCATTCGAGCCATCCTTGTTATCATAAAACTTTTAAGACTAACAACTTTCTAGACAGCATCCACTCAAGGAAAATCTATTTTCAGGTACAACAGTATGGCTTACCAAGTTTGGGTTTAGAGGTCCTTCGGGAGCTATCCTCGGTATCTTCTTCTATCTCATAGCACGACGCTTCTTAGGCGAGGGTGAATATGGACGCTTCATCCTTGGCATCCACTGATGTTTCGGGCGAGAGGGAAGAGATGGTTTTCATGAATGAGAAGGTTCAGGAGAGATTTCGGGTAAGGAATCGAATGAAACACTTATGTTTTACCATTTGGGAATGTCAAACATCATAAAAAAATGCGGGAAATCAAATAGCTGTGAAATAAAAAAAATTACCATGATACGGGTTAAAATAAGAGTATAAATAATCAACACAGTGAGACCGTGAGTAGGCATTACGGTGTGATGAAAACCAGTAATCATGATGAGACAATTGGTGGTCGTCACGGTGAGACATTGACCATTCTGTGCAGTCACGGTGAGATAGTGAGTTGATAGACCGTGAGCACAAGGTCTTAACGGTGAGACCGTGAGCATGAAACAGTAACTGTAAAACAGTGATTATGAAACGATAAAGTAAAATACAGTAGAGTATTAAACATTAAGATCAGAAAGATATCTATTTATGATTATTCATACCAAGATCATGTATGATGTAGTCTAATCTTTCAGAATTTAATGATTTAGTGAATATATCAGCAAGTTGATATTTAGTACCAATGAATTCCAAAATGATATCACCATTTTGATTATTATCCCTCAAAAAAGTGATGTCTTACATCAATATGTTTTGTCCTAGAATGAGAAGCATTATTCTTAGAAATGTTAATAGCACTTTTGTTGTCACAATTTTTTGGGACATGTCTGAATTGATATCCAAAGTCTAGTAATGTGTGTTTCATCCACAAAATTTGCACACACCAACTTTTATGAGCTATGTATTTAGCTTCTGCAGTGGATAATACAATAGAATTTTGTTTCTTACTACACCGTGATACTAGTGACTTGCTTAAAATGTGACATGTTCTAGAGGTGCTTTTTCTATCTAACTTACATCCCGCAAAATCAGCATCAAAATAACTAACTAATTCAAATGAATTTCCTTTGGGATAGAACAGTCCTAAATTGGGAGTATGTTTGAGGTATTTGAAAATTCTATTTACAGCATTTAATGTGACTCTTTAGGGTTTTCTTGAAAACGAGCACACATACACACACTATACATAATATTTGGACGACTAGAAGTCAGGTAGAGTAAAATTCCAATCATGCCTCTATAAGTGGTTTGATGAACAGATTTACCATCTTCATCAAGATCCAACTTATAAGTGGTAATCATGGGAGTGTCACTACTTTTTGTTCTATCTAATCCAAAATGTTTTAAAAGATCTCTAGTATATTTACATTGAGTTAAAATAATTCCATTATCATTTTGAAAGGTTTGAAATCCAAGGGAAAATTTTAGCTCGCCCATTAAACTCATTTCAAATTCATTTTGCATCATTTTAGAAACATCAGTAAATAATGTAGTTTTTGAAGATCCAAAAATAATATCATCTACATAAATTTTAACTACTAAAAAATATTTAGCTATACATTTTATAAAAATAGTAGGACCATCTATACCTTTTGTGAAACCTTTAGAAATTATAAAAGTACTTGATCTATCATACCAAGCTCTTGGATCTTGATTTAAACCATATAAAGCTTTTGATAATTTGAAAATACGATTTTGAAAATTAGGGTTTGAAAATCCAAGTGGTTGTTCAACAAAAACATCCACAGCAAAATATCCATTTAAGAATGCACTCTTCACATCCATTTGATATATTTTGAAATTTAGATGTGCATCATAAGCAAGTAAAATCCTAATGGCTTCTAATCTGGCTACTGGATAAAAATTCTCCTCATAGTCAATTCCTTCTTCTTGACTCTAGCCTTATGCAACTAGCCTAGCTTTGTTTCTAACTATATTTCCAAATTCATCTACATTATTTATAAACACCCATTTAGTGCCAATGGTGAAAGTGTCCTTAGGTCTTTCAACAAGATTCCAAACTTTAATTCTTTCAAATTGATTGAGTTCTTCTTATATGGAAATCACCCAAAATTCATTATTAATAGCATCATAAATGTTTTTAGGTTCATGCTGTGACAAGAAGGCTTGATGTTCAACCTGATTTATTAGAGAAACTCTAGTCTGTGTTCCTCTATCAAGATTACCAACAACAGAATCCAAAGGATGATTCTTTAGAATCCTTGTTGATCTAGTGAAGGTAGGACTAGAAATTTCAGGTTCATCTATAGGTTAGGGTTCTATAGCAGCAGATTCTGGAATATGTCCAGAACTGGATGTTTTTATAGCAGGTTCTCTAGATTTTTCATTAATGTCCAGAACAGATAAATCTTCTTCAAGATTTTCAAGACAGTTTTTAGGCTCATGTGGATCAGTTTCATCAAACATGATGTGAACAGATTCTTCCACACATTTGGTTCTGTTATTAAAGACACTATAGGATTTTCTAGTTAAAGAATATCCTAAAAAGATTCCTTCATCACTCTTAGAAGCAAACTTATCAAGATTATATTGTGTATTAAGAATAAAGACTTTGCAACCAAAGAATCTAAAGTAACTAACTTTTTTTTCTATTATTCTATAGCTCATAAAGAGTATTCTTATGAACAGGTCTAACTAAGACTCTATTAATGACATAACAAGATTTATTCACAGCTTTAGCCCAAAATTAAATAGGCATGTCATACACATTAAGCACAATTCATGCTCTTTCTTGAAAGGTTCTATTTCTTCTTTCTACTACACTATTCTGTTGAGGTGTCCTTGGAGCATAAACGTTGTGACTATAGCTATTGTGTGGGAAATAGGATTCAAATTCATGATTTTCAAACTCACGACCATTATTAATTCTTAGAGTTTTAATCTTAAGTCCACTAATATTTTCTACAGACTTGGAGTATTAAACAAAATAAGAACAAGCTTCACTTTTTTGAGCTAAGAAGTACATCCAAGTATATCTAGAAAATTCATCTACTAAGACATAGAAATAGTGCTTCCAATTTAAGCTAGAAACTCTAGATGGTCCAGAAAAATTCATGTGAACCAACATGAGAGGTTAAGAAGTTGATGCTTCTTTCTTTTATTTAAAAGAGATTTTCAGTTGCATTCTCTTTTGACAGGGATTACAAACTTTGTAATTTGGAATCTCAAGTTTGGGTAAGTCTCTAACTAAGTTTTTCCTAGTTAGTTTCCTAAGTGAGTGTATATTGTAGTGTCCTAATCTTCTATTCCATAACAAGGACTCTTTATGAAAAGCATTTAAATAGGTAACATTTTTCTTAGATAAGGAATTTAAATCAACAACATAATCATTTTCATTTATTAAAGCTAAAAATACTAAAAAAATTATAGTTAAAAACATTACAAGAATCATTTTCAATCTTTAGATTAAAACCATCATCACACCATTGAGAAATACTTTACAGATTATATTTCAGTCGATCAACAAATAAAACTTTGTAAATTAAAACTGAATCAGTGTTACAAATTCGGCCTAGGTCGATGATCTTTCCTTTAGAATTATCACTAAAGGTGACATATCCTCCATAAAAATTTAATAAACTCTTGAAGCATGAGTAATCCCCAGACATATGTCTTGAATATCCACTGTCCAAATACCATGTCTTCTTATGGGAACTCTTCGATCAAGTTTCCTACAAAACAGTTTAAGATAGGTTATGATTTTGGTACCCAGATCTTATGGGGTCCAGGCAGGTTAGCAATCAAAGCTTTAGGTACCCATATTTTTCTTATGGGACTCATATAATTTACAAAATCAGAAGATTTTGAAAGATAAACTCTATTTGATTTATAACTATGTGAATAACTTTTTAAAGAAAATGAATTTCTAGAACTTGAACTAGTAGTATTCTGCCCAGATTTAGGAATAAATCTATTATTAATAGTCTGTCTCTGTCCAGGTTTGTAGCCTATACCAGTAGTGTATTCTGGTTCCACTTTCATTCCAAACATTTGAGTTAGTGTATCCTTTCCATTTGTAATCTTCTCTAAGTCTTTTCTATATTGCTCATTAGACATTTTCAGTTCAGTAGTTTCCTTTAACTATTGAGAATTTTTCTCTTTTTCAATAGTATGTTCAGTTTTAGCAGTAGTAGTGAGAGCATGATGTTTCATCAATGATTTGTATTGATCCTTAAGTTCATTGAATGTCTCTTCTAGCAAATTACAATATTCATATATTTCAGCTTTAGTCATGTCTTCAGAATCAAAATCAGATTCTGCATCATCTCCAGAATAATAAGAATTTAAAGCAGGAGTATCTAAGGTTACCTCAGATGTGTTTGACAAAAAACACATGTTCTCACAATATCTTTCAAAATCATTAGCTTCTGATTCACTTGATCAGTCCTCAGATGCACTCCAGGTAGCCTTCATAGCTTTCTTGTACATATTGTCTATATAGTCGTGTTTCTTTTTGAACTTCATTTTCGGACAGTCTGCTTTTATATGTCCTTTCTTTTGCACTCGTAGTAAACAACTTTGTCACTTTTATCTGGCTTTTTCCAGTCCTTCTTCCAATGTCTCTTATTGTCATACTTACCCTTGTAATTTGTTTTTCTGAAATATTTCTTCTTCCTATAAAATTTCTTAGACCTTTTGGATATCTGAGCCATTTCAGCATCACTATCAGAGTCTGAACATTCACATGTTGAACTATCAGTTTGAATTTGAGCTTTTTCGTTATCCTTGTTCTTTAAAGCTGTAATCTTGAAAGCCACCGATTTCATTTTTGGTTTATCTTCCTCCTCTTTATTCACCTTGAGTTCTTCCTCATACATAATAAGCTTACCAATGAGTTCTTTGACAGGTAGAGCAGAAATGTCACATGACACTCAGATTGAAACAGATGTTCCACTCCATCGGTCTGGTAGACACCCCAATATCCTCATAATTTGTTCCTTAGCTGGAATAGCCTTTCCGAGTGAATTCATTGTATTGACTATCTCATTGAACCTAAGATACATATCAGAAATGGGTTCATCAGTATTCATTTTAAAATTATCATATTTAATAGTATAATTATTTAATCGCATTTCATTAACATTAGTTTTTCCATCAGGAGAAACACCTAAAGTATCCCTAATTTCACAATCAGTTTTACAGGCAGAAATTATATTAAATTCCTCATCTCCTAGAGCATAGTACATTTCATTCATGGATTTGTAGTTTTTAATATAATCAGTCTTTGTAGGTTCATCCCATGTTGTTCTTTCAGTTTCTGTAATTATATATTGTGACTCTATAGCAGTCTAAATATCAAAGCCCATACTATCTAATTGAATTTTCATTTTAAGCTTCCACTGAGCATAGTTTGTACCATTGAAGAAAGGTGGCATGTTAGTAGCAGCACCCCCTAGACTATTATCCATAACTATATTTTAGAAAATAAATTTAAAGAGAAAAAAATTTAGAACTAACAGAAATTTAAGATCTTTAAAGATGAAAATAAAATCACAGTTGAAAAACAGAGTATTGCAAAAATACTTAAACAAAAACAAATCCTCTAATACCAAATGTTGGTCGGAGTGGATACTCAAGAGGGGGGTGAATTGAGTTCCAATTAAAATTTATGTTAAAATATTTTCCATTTAAAATCCCCCAATTTATAAAACGTGTTAAACTGTAGTGGATTTATACATATTGTAAATTTTCACTAAGCATCTCAAAGATTGATTAGGTCTCACTTAATTTTACCACAAGATTAAACTAACTTTTGAAACTAACCATCTGATTTACAATAAGTGTAAACACTTTCTAATTTAACTATCAAAGTAGCTTTAAAATAGTTTTTTATTTCAATGTAATATAATCGGAATATAAAAGATATATGTAGTATACATTAAACATAAACAAAAGATTCACAACAGATATAACAAGAGGTTCAGTATCAAGCCGAGACTTAGTCCTCTCAAATTTATATAAATTTGATCCACACCCTGGATCAGGGTTAAAAACAGTTTTCAAAACTGTCTCTGCCACGCAGGGAACTCTACCACAGTTCTTTGTGGGAAACAAGACAAAAGACAATGCCACACAAGGACCTCATCCATAGTTGACGTGGGAAAACAAGCGTTAATATTTTTAGTGTGAGGATTTTGATATCCTCCAGCTCAGTGCAGGAGACAGTGTGTGTGTAAGATATATAGAGTACACCACACTTCTCGAAAGTAAATAAACAAATCACTTATAGAGAACAGATAAGAGTTTAGAAATCTCTAGTGATTAGAAATGATGTTCTGGACTCGTTGGATTCAGCAGGAATGCTTTTGAGTCCTTCTCTGGTTTTTCTGTTCAAAATAGAGTGTCGTAGTTCAGCTTGCGTTCTACAGGAGTGAAAAAGATTTCTTGATTCGTTTTGTGTTCTTCTGTGGTGTTGGATTGCACTAATGATAGTTCTTTGAAAGTCTTGCAATCTCTTTGTTTCTCGGGAGTTTTCTTCTTTTTCAGCACAGTGCTATCAGGTTCATGTAAGTTCTTCTTGTTGTATCGTCACACTTGCGCTTGTACGTGTACTGCATCTCAATCTTCCTTATATTCCATGAGTTCTGGCAGTAGGAATGATTCCCTTTTCATAGGTATGAGATACGGTTTCCTGACATGCCAACAACTATAATTAAATAACATTAATTTCATTAAAAACATCAAATATGATCGTTAGAATTATTTAAATAATATTGAAAAAAGTTAAGAAATCGTGTCACAATGATTATATAAATAGTGTCTTCTTCACGGTATAGTCTTCACGCTATGTGCATCACGGTATGTGCTTCCCGGTATGTGGGTCACGGTTTTTCCTTCACGGTGTCTGGGTCACGGTGTGTCATTCACGGTGTCTGGGTCACGGTGTGTCCTTCACGGTGTTTCCTT
Organism: Viscum album; assembly: GCA_963277665.1. Classification (NCBI taxonomy): domain Eukaryota; kingdom Viridiplantae; phylum Streptophyta; class Magnoliopsida; order Santalales; family Viscaceae; genus Viscum; species Viscum album. Next base: position 1,095,382,390 of record OY728147.1, read on the forward strand.
CATGGTGTCTGGGACACGGTGTGTCCTTCACGGTGTTTGGGTCACGGTGTGTCCTTCACGGTGTCTGGGTGACTGTGACTGTGTCTTGTACACTGTCTGTCTTACTGTGTCAAACATCACGGTGTCTCTATACTTAGACAAATATTTGTGTTTAGGATTAGACAGTAATATGAAAAATATGGATTAAGCTTAATCATTAGAGAGTACGAGAACTTGAATCATAAAGGTTTGATAATATAAGCGACGTTTGTGATCATTCATAAGACTTGTAAATAATAAAGAGATTAAATAACATCGATAAGATTTCAAATCATTAAAACATGATGTGTAGTTGTTATTATTGAGATTGAAGAGCATTATAAAGATGTGCAATTAAGATTGAGATTAATTAAGAGTAGTAGGATTTCTGATCCTTAAAACATGATTAATACATGAGGAGTCCAATAGTATGTATACAAACATATGATTCATATATAATATAAACATATAATATAAATAATCTTATATATAAACATAAAATGTAAACATATATATAATATATAAACATAAAATTTAATATATGTATATATATATATACACAGACATAAATATATATATATATGTAATCATATATATGATATAATCATTTACATAATATAAATATATATAAAAATGAACAAATATATAATATAAACATATATATGAATAGAAAATATAATATATATATTTATATATATTATAAACATAAAATATAAACAATCACTAGAAAAACAAGAATTTAGCAACGTTTTTAAGAAAACATATCTACTTCAGTGACATTTTTACCAGTGTTTTAAAACCTAGATAATTATAATTATATATATGTATATATTAATTTATTTATAATTTAAATTACATGTATATATATACATACACATATATATATTTACACACACACACACACACATATATATACATTAATATAAACTTAATATATATATATATATTATCTATATACATATATATAAATATAATATAATAAAATATATATATAATATAAAGAAATATATATTATAAAAACGTATATAAATATTATAATATAAATATTTAAATAAAAAAAACATATGACAATATGTCTTACATATAAACATAAAATATAATCCTATATGTAAAATATTAATATAAATATATATAGAATAATATAAAAATGAAATATATGACATAAACATATATATATATATATATTTGTTTCTAAACACTAAAATAATTATATATATATAATATAATAAAACTAAATAATTTAAATTTTGTCACATTTTTTGAAAATGTTTCAATTTTAGTATCATTTCTACTAGTGTTTTAAATTGTAGCAAATATTATATATAATTACAATTATATATATGTAAACAAACACACATATATTGACACACACACAAACATATATATATATATATATATATTAACATATATAAACATATATATGATAATATAAACATAATATATATATATATAATTTATATACTTATATAAGTAGTCATATATGGATATATAAAATAAACATATATTTAATATATAAACCAATGTATATATATTTTACAAAAATTTAATTAAACATAAAATAAACAAATGATAAACATATATGTAAAATATAAACAAATATATTTATTATTATATAAACTGACACATATTAATATATAATATAATATAAACATATATATATATATATTTAAACATAAAATATTAAATATAAAATATAAACAAATATATGTATTAATATATATATATATATATTATCATGAATTTTTTAAAAATTATATATATATATATATATATATATTTATTTTAAATTAGAAATGGTAATTTAATCCTCGTCATCACTAGGACACTAGAGATGCATGGATCTAATTTTAGTGGAAGTGGAATATTGGATTTCCTATGAGGGGGGGATACGAGAACAGTAGTGGAGGAATGACTTCGAAAACAGTATTAGAGACTATGGGGTATATAGAAGGGATGGAGTTGGAGAATTGGAGAGGGACCATGGTATGGGGGATGTCATGGGAATACATAAGTGGCGGGGTGAAACTACGAGAATAAGAGTTAGGAGACCCTAGGTACATGAGAGAGGTTTTACATCGGGGAGGAAGAGGGTGGGGAATGGGGTTGGAGTACCGGGAGAGGGATGGTGACTAGGATGGTGGGGGAGTAATTTCAATAAAAAAATATATATTTAAAGAAAAATAAAGTTAAAAACATTTATCGACGACTTTTAGAAATGTTTATAATTTGGGTTTAATTTAACGATTTTTCTAAAGAAATTTCAGTAAATGAGGTGTCACTAATTTGAAATTTTTTATAAATACAATGAATTTAGTGATTTTTTACTAATAGTTTCAAAAATGTCATTAAATTAATTAGATACATCTTAAAACCTCGCTAAGTGGTGTTTTTATAGTGAAATAAAGGGGAAACAATATGAAATGTTTACTAAGTGTGATTTTTTAACAAATAATTTTATATGTTTGGGTTATTAAATCTCAATAATTGGTATATTTATGGATGTATTAATTATTGAAGTTATTGAACTTTAGGCTGGAAAACCAATAGGAATGAGACCTAGAGTATCCAAAAAGTGGTAGGATATTATCGATGTCTCATAAAGGATGTATAGTCGTCATTTTTCTTAATTAATGTTTTCATTTAAGTATTAGAGTGGGAATCTCCTATGAAGCTAGATAAGTGTTTCCCAAGTTTAGGGGCTCGGGGGTGCCCTGGGAAAAACAGGTGTGAAGTGAACAACAATCTGGCCAAGCAGTGCAAGGTGCATGGTTTGCACACGGTTAGGGTAAACTGTGTGGGTAAAACATATAGACAAGACATCCTCGGATATTAGACATTGAAAAATATGTGCACGATTAGGGAAAAACATGTGGGATTCCCAGGAAACCATGTCTGTTAGCCTCTCACAGACAATAGTTGTTACATGTTTTCTGCACGGTTTGGAAAATCGTGCCGGTAAATAGTGCGGCCCAGAAAAGATGAACAATTTATAAAAATTCCACCACGTGATTTTAATACCAAACTCAGTTTTTCCTCATCCTTCTCCCTTGAAACGATAGGAACGATACAATGGGGCAAAGTGCTCCAAAATATCAGCCTCCTTTGAATCTTGACAATTTTGAGTGTTAGTTTAAGAGAATTTAATAATCTGGTGAGTTTAATCTACTCCTCTTAGTTTTCTTGTTTAGGTATTGTCTATTATGCGATCCCCATCCAAATATCTCAAAACGTTCTTTTTCGGTGAGATCTATGATGAGGATTCAAAGGTTTGTTCGATTAGGATCTAAGGCCTTGATTAGAAGAATGTTCTTTAACATATCTGTGTTAGGTGGTTTGCATGTTATATCCCTTGAGTTTTATAGAGATTTTTGCATGTAATATTTTGATTTTTAACCTCTTTTGAATAGTCTATATGGACATTATTGTGATGGGATGTTTTGGGTGTCTAAAAAAAATGGAACCTTGATGATCCAAATGAGATGCATGGAGGATGATGTGACCTATGTTAGGTCCACCAATGGGGTGTTCCCACGTTCCCAGACATGGAGTTTAGCTATGTAAATGTAGGTACATGTGCGAGAAAATTGATCCCATGGTAAATATGATATTATGCTTGAAGGATGTAAAAAAAGAGTCCTTGTAATATACCTTGGTTAGGAGGTGACCTATGCGGGTGTTGGTTGGATTAAAACGGGGTTATGTGTGATAGATTGGAATTCTAATTGATTAGCTTTACACGTGATTTTTCTTAGTGAGATAAGTATAGGAAATAGGAATTGGTTATATATTTTTGGAATTTTTTAATTCCTAATAATTAGGTGGTACACCTAAATGATTACCTGTAATGATGGGATAGTGTTATGTGATATGAAAATTGTACTTCAAATTCATACGGGGCTAAATTCTTGTGAAACTATGAATGGATAAATGGGGAAATATTTTGAAATGATTAAAAAATGCAATGGAATGGATTCTTATAAAGGTAATGAATCCTAGTGATTTAGGAATAAGTAATAAATCCTAGTTAGATAGGAATAATTAATTATTTCTTAGTGAGACAAGCATGATAAAAGGGAATCATGATAAAAGGATAAATGGGTGAAATGCGGTAAATGTGTTAATGGGTCGAGGTAGGGTTTTGACTCTAACGTGTTGTTATGATTTCTATTTTCCTTGGGAAATTATTCTGTTGTTGTGTGAATGGTTGATGGATATATATATATATCATGTGAACAAATCATGGTAGAGTGGGGTATTGACTGAGCTTCTACACCAACTGGTCGAGTTCGACTGAGGTTCTAAACTCCACCCCTAATGCATGGGTTATTGAAGAGGACTGATGCTTTGTTTCCAAATCGGTTTCTTTCCACCTAGACTGAGGCTTTGAGGAGAGGTTAATGTATTGATTTCATTCCACCTAGACTGAGATTTTGAGGTGATGTTACAATATTGATGTCATTCCACATGGACTGTGGCTTTGAGGTGATGATAATGTGTTGATGTGATATGTGGATCCCTTGTGAGATAGGGATGTGACATGTTTCCCCAATGCATTTCTATTGATTTCTTTATACCCTTTTATTGATGATAATTATGCCTAACCTAATGAACATGCGATCAACATGGCTTATGTAATGAAGATGGTATAAGAAATGAAATTTGGATAAATGCTAGTCATGAATTAAATGAACATTGTTAATTAATGGAACCTGAACTACCCCTTGTTTACTAAACATTCAATTAGATCACGTAATAACTATTTATTAGATTAGATATATTGTAGACACACTTGGTGGGGCCCTACTGAGTTTGGTACTGACACCATACTCGGACCACCGTAGGGTACATGAGCAGATATGTTGGTTGCAGGTCATGACACAGGAAAAGGCCCTACTATGAGATGTTGAGATGGGCTCGATATGTACATAGAGGAAGACACAGACAAATATTTTGGACCCATTTATAGTTTGGGCCATTTTTTTGTGTTGTATTCACTTTCACAACCAGTATGGCATGCCATTATTGTATTTGATTTCTGGTTAGTACCCCCTTTGGGAAATTTTTTGTTATGCATGTTTATTGGTAATTAATTTTTCATATGTTATTTATATTATCTTTTCCAGTTTATGGCTTTAATAAATAGGTTATAGTCTCCCCACATGACTTATTATACCATCTCATCTAGTTGGCATCCTCTAGTGTACGAGGAGGTGCGCTTGAGGTCATGTGACACCTCGGCTCAGAGCACCGGTTTTTTTAAATCATGGTCGGGGACTTTACAAAGTTGTATCAGTGGTTTTCATTTCTCCCCTTACTATTAGGTAATGGTACAAAATATATTATGATGTGTTAGGCCATGGTAATTAAATCGTTCTTGGGAGTTGCTAACGCATGTACAATGGTATACCTATGTTACCCAGGGTGGGAATTGTTGTTCTTAATATTTTCTGTTATAGTTGGATGATATTTCATAGTTCGGAGATTCACATGTTGTGTGATTTTAATAACTTATGATAATTTTCTCATTTTTATAATGGCTTGGTAATGTGCATTCATTCATCATTTTAGGTACCTAATGTTATAGGTGGCATGCATCAGTATAGGCACACACACGGGATGGGTGTGCGAGGTGTAGAGAGTGAAATACATTTTAATTTCTAGATAAATATGAAGAAAATGTATCCTAATAATTTTAATGAAATTGGGTGAATTAAAATGATGAAAAAAATAGTTAATAAATATTGTGTATAATTAAATTTTGTAATCATGTTAAATTTTGGTGTTTTGATAAATCACAAGGGTTCTTTTTATGTCAAAAAGAAAAAGAGTTGTATAATGATTGTAAAATTGTTAATGATGTTTTTATGAATGGTGTAATTGAGTTAAAATGACGATTATATCAAGTTTTGAAATAGGAAATGTGCTTACGAGGGAAATAATCATGGTCTAAAAGAAGAATGGTTTTGAAGAGGTGTTGATGAAAGTCATGTGAATAAGTAAATTTGTTACCCCATGTGAACATGACCCGCAGTAGGGGTGGAAGAGGGTAGTGTTCTAAGTGTAATGTTGGCCATTTGGGTAGAGTATAAAGAATGGTTTGTTTAAGATAGATCATGTGGGATCATTCCATATGTGGTCAAATTATGGCTGTCATTCATCGAATTTTCTAGTGAATGATTATTTCAGAATGAGAATGTGTGTGTTTACATGTGGGTATTCTTCGTGTTGTTAGTTTGACCATTGTATGTGTGGGTTAGGGTCGTGAGAGTCCCTAGTTGAGACATGGGGATGGGATTGTGAGGCCTCCCCAGAAATGATATGGCCTAGTTGGTGTGTTTATTCATCACCAGGTGGGGTTGTGGCTGTTGGGTTGTGAGGCGTTGTTCGGTGATGTGAGTGAGGTAAATATCATGGTCCATAACCAAGCCGAATTCATGCTGGACCCTAAGGATGGTGCCTAGTATTGGGGACCACATGAATAGAGACCTTGCTAGTTCTGTCATGAATCCATGAGAGGATATTTTCCAATTGTTCAAATGAATTTGTACACCTTAGTTGGGGAACATATAGTAGATGGTAGTTTGGTACGATAAACATAATGTGCATCGGAATGAGAGTGAGAGTTCCATTCACTCACATTTATTTTTTCGTGTCATGATAAGTGTGGTTTGGGGAAAGGGACAATGTCTTTTCCTAGTTGTGACTCCAATCTAGGGAGTTGGTATCATTCGACATTTATGTTGATATATGAGAGAGGTCAGACATAGTCTTTGGTGCCTTTACGTGTGTCTCATACAGGTGGATTCTTGGACATGATAGTGGGACATAGAGTGTTCCATGGTATAGGATTGTCCTTGAGGACTACGTAAGAAATTTGATGGTATAGTTGTGATAGGTCATTCAAAAGGGAACCAAAGTCTTTGTGATAAGAGGTAATATTTTTTCGAAGGTTTTTATCGCATGAATTTCTTACACACCTATTTGGGTGAGGATTAATGGAGTTATGGAATTTCTTTTCTATTAGAAAGGACTAGGCTGGCGGAAGTTTTCTAATATGCATTCACTCGATGGTGACACCCATGGTGAGGGTGGACTTTTGAATTAACATGTTACAGTTTTGGTTGTTGGGTGAGATATAGTTGCCGGCTCTGGGTTGATGAGGTCAAATAATAAATAGAAATGGTCTGATAAGTATGCATACAATAGGTTTTACGCAATTTAAGGTTGTTTGGTGAGAGATACTTGGTACGATTGTTGTGTATTTTTTTCATGCTATGGTTTATTTTCTACAAGTGATGCAAAAAAATCAAGAGGTGTGGTGGAAGTATTACCACTTAAAACTACTTTCTCATGGAACCCTATCGTTTTTGTCATAGAGTGGTGGTGAGATATGGATGGAAATCACACCTGAGTAGTGGTTGTTAACTATTGATGAGATGTGTTCGACATGAAGGCATGATGTCATTCCTAGGTCATGATGTTCCATAGCTTTAGATCAGAAATGGATTTGTTGGTGGTGGGGTTCTTCGATAACTTCATAGAGTACCTCAGCTAGTGGCGATCCATCCAAATACATTGAAATCATCCTAGGTATGTTGAGATTCTCTATGTCACTCCAAGAGATATGAAGGCGTTTTGTTGGATGAGGGAAATCATAGAGTTTACGTGCATGGAAACATTTTATATAGATCATGATGATGGAATGAGTACCCTATATTGTTTTGGGTGAGGTCCCCAAGATGAACCAAATGTCAAAAAAAGTCATGGGTGTCCTTCACAGAAACTGGGAACAAACACTTGGTTATTCCCATTTTCTTATTTTCGGAATAACATGATGGCCATGTATAAGTTTTGGGTTCGTCTTGTGATCATGAAAAAGATGTCGTGGTTAAAATCCCTCTTCATAGTAGTGGTAACAACACTCTTAAGGTGAGGAGTGGTAAATTGGTCCCAGATGAGGATAACTGGACATAAAGTCGATGAAGTGGCACCGGGTTACCAATGTGAAACTGGTGAGGTGCGTGTCATGTTCCTCAGAGAGGCATGTGGGCCTTGGACGTGGTATCTGATGGTCCAAGTGTTTTCTTGAGCTCAGGGTGGTTCCATGTAATGATTTTGATATCTGTTCTGAGATGTAGAAGGTTGTGGTTGGTTATGATAACAGTTTTTTGGAAAGATAATTCGGGGTCATATGACTCCAATGAATATTGAAGGAATTCTAGGGTAATTTTCCCTTGTGTGGTTGTGAGACATCATGATGTTTGGTGAACCTTGGTCATGTTATTTGGTGTCATGCCAAGGGTGAATGTGATGCTAGTCTGGAAGGTGGTAACTCTACGATGATGGAATTCTACGGGATTTCAGGGAACAACCATAGTGGGTGCATTGGATGATAATGGTAAACTTAAACCCAATAAGAACCATGGGTGGTGAGAAAGGGGTATAATACCATCAGTGGTCAGTGGGTGTTTTGGGACAATATAGTCAGGTGTGGTTCAAACTAAGATGGTAAACATGAATGGGTGAGGTGAGAATGACCCACCTCTAGATTTATCTTGTTGAGGATAGAGACTTTTGAAACAAATTTGTACTTGTGGGAGGTCAGGGTGATCTTAGTTCTTAAATGGATACTGTAGGGATATCTTCGCAAATGTTTTCTCGGTGTGGCTGGATGCCAATGCATGGTAATGCACTAATGGATGCATGGGCCCAGTTAGTTGGAAAATGTTATGTGATGTGAAATTTGGGGATGATTTCATGTGATCTTCTATCGATGGAGGAGGTTCTATGTAAACATAAATAGTGGAGAGAAACATACAATATAAAAGGTTGGCTGATGATGTGATCAATATTTCGGGATGGAAGGACTCGAGTGGTCACCTTTCGGGTGAGTTTTCCATTTTATTGCTCATTGGAACAATTTAATAGGTCATGTATCTGAGTGATTTGAGTTTCATTTAGATGTATAGTTGTTGATGAGATCTTTTGGAAATTTGGTAGGATGGATTTTTTGATTTATTCTAGGTGATATAGGGTTTTTAACCGTTAGAGTTGGGTGAACTAGAAAATGACGCCAAGGGATTTGAGTCATGATATATATGGATGAATCAATCTGATGAGGTGCCGATTGATCCCTCTATGGTGATGTTATTTTATTTATAATGTTCCATGTGTGGTGGTTTAGGTGTTTTCACATAAGTTCCACATGAAGATCTCATGGTGAAAATGGTTGAAGTGGATGGACCCTTGAGGAGTGTTCAACTCATGTAGTGGTTGTAGTTAGGAAGTCTTTTGGGAAATTATATTCCCTTGAACCATGTTCGGTTTCCCTATGATATTCAAAAAAATAAATGGAATGTTAATGAATTGGAAGGAATAATGGAATGACCTTTAGTTTCGGGAACATAGAGGTTTCAGGAAGAGAGGCTCGAGGATGAGCCGTTAAAAGGTATAGAGGTTGTAAGGCCTTGGTTTTTCTTATGGAATGTTTTTATTTATGTCTTGTAATGGGACTCTACTTTGTGGTAAGATAAGTGTTCCCAATGTTCAGGTGGGGGATCGAGGGTTCCTCGGGGGCTTAGGGTGCAAAGATAAGAGCAATCGTGCCAAGCATTGCAAGGTGCATGGTCTGCGCACGATTAGGGTACTCTATGAGGGTAAACAGTGTGAACCAGCCATCCATAGAAAGTATCCTTGGCATAGTCTACACATGGTTAGTGAAAATCATGCAGGATTCCAAGGAAACCATGTGTGTTGGCCTCTCGTGGACATTATTTATCGCAAGGTTTGTGCATGGTTTACAAAATAGTGCAAGTAAAACATGCGGCCCAGAAAAGATGGAAAATTACAAAAATTCCACACCATGATTTTTAGACCCAACCTGAGTTTTTTACTCCTCTTTCTCCCTTTAAACCCTAGGAATGAACCAAACGGACCAAGATCTCCAAAAGATCAATCTTTTTTTATTCTTGACCATTTGGGTGTCATTGTAATAGAATCAATGAACCGGGTGAGTCTAATATCCTCATCATATCTCCTTTCCAGTTTAGGTCTTGTCTATTGTGTGATCTCCATCCAAAGATCTCATCCCATTCATTTTCTAAGAGATCTAGGTAGATTCTTTAAAGGTGTGTTGGATTTGGATATAAGGCCTGTATTGGGAGGGTGTACATCAACGAATTCGAGGTAGGTGGTCTATATGTTATATCCCATGACTTTTATATAGATTTTTCATGTTTTGTTTTTATCATACCCTCTGGTGATGATTCCATCATGCTATTATTGTGATGTTTTGTTTAGGGTCTCTAAAAAACCCAATGGAACCCTCATGATCCACACAGGACGCGTGGAGGACGATATGACCTATGTTAGGGGCACCTATGTGGTGTTCCCACATTCCCATACAGAGAGTTTAACTAAGTAAATTTAGGGTCTTGTGAAAGAACATATTTCCCAGGGTGAATATGATATTATTCTTGAAGGATGTGAATTGGAGTTGTAGTAATACACCTTGGTTGTGTGGGGTCATTTTTGGGTGTTGGTTGTCTTAAAAAGGGGTTATGTGAGATAAATGGAAATGGTAAGGGATTAGATTTACACATGATTTTGCTTACTGAGATTAGAATATGAATTAGGAAATAGGGATGAATTTTTAGAATGGGTTAATACGTGATAATTAAGTGGTACACCTAAATTATTAAATGAAATAAGGTGATAATATTATGTGATATGACAATTGTACTTGAAATGCATGGAGGGGTAAATGCTTGTGAAATGATGAATGACTAAATGGGTCAATATGTGGAAATGATTAAAGACTATAATGGAATGGATTAAGAGCTTGGTAATGAATCCTAGTTCGTTAAGCATAATGAATATATCCTAGTGATATTGGAATATTTAATATCTACCTTGGGAGATAAGCATGATAAAAGGGAATCGAGCTAAAAGGCTAATTGATGTGAAATTTTTTAACTGTGTTAATGGGTTGAGTCATGGTTTGGACTCTCACATTTTGTTATGTTTTATGTTTTACTTGGGAAATGTCTGTGATTTTGTGTGAATGGGTGATGGATATATATATATATATATCATGTGCACATAGATTGGTAGAGTGGGATATTGAATAAGGTTATATGCCCACTGGTCGAGTTGGACTGAGGCTCTAAACTCCACCCATAATGCACGAGTTAGGGAAGAAGACTGGTGCTTTGTTTCCCTATTGGTTGCATTCCACCCGTATTGAGGCTTTGAGGTGAGGTTAATGTATTGATGGAATACCACCTGGACAAAGGCTTCAAGGAGAGCATACTATATTGATGTCATTCGACTCTGGCTGAGGCTTCGTGGTGAGGAAAATATGTTGAAGTGATATGTGGATCCCAAGTGATATAGGGACTTAACTTGTTTCCCTTATTCATCGTGATTTATTTTCAAAGGACCTTGTGTTGATGATAATTATTTCTAACCCATGGAACATGTGATCAATATGGATTATGTAATGAAGATGGTATAATAAATGGAATTGGGATAAATGCTATCTTGAATTAAATGAACATTGTTAACTAATGGAACTCAAAATGTACCTTTCTTACTTACATATCATTTTTTTCTTGCATGAAATATATATTAGGCTTGATATATTGTAGGAACCATTGGTGGTGGCCTACAGATTATTGTACTCACACCCTACTTGGGCTGACGTTGGGTACCCGAGCAGATCTCTTGGTTGCAGGTCAGGACAGGGGCAGACGCGCTACTATGATATGTTGAATTGGGATTAGTATGTACATGGAGGATGACTCAGACACATATTCATGACCCGTTTGGAATTATGGATTTTTTTTTGATTTTGTAACTTGCACTACAAGTATGGAATCACATTATTGTATTTGATTTGTCGTTTTTACCCCTTTTGGGAAATACTAAGTTATGAATTTTTATTGGTTATTCATATTGTTTCTCTTATTTATGTTGTCTTCTAATGTTGATGGTTCTGATAAAGACGGTATAGTCACACCATGTGACTTATTAGACCCTCACCGCTAGTTAGTAACGTTTGGAATACGGGGATTCGTGATTGATCTCTAGTGACGACTCAGCTCGGAGCACCGGTTTAGTGACATCTATTTTGGCGAAGTTAAAATCTATTTCTCATGTCTATCTAATTTATGCACCATGTTAAATTGTAAGGGAGATAATTTCATTTGAAATAATGAATGTGAAGAAAATTTAATGGAAATGAATAGATGGTTGGTCAGTGCATCTATGATTACAAAACACTATATTAGAGATTGTTTTTTGATTTATAATGATGGATCAAAAATGGCATGGGGTGTTTTCTTATGAAAAATTATATAGTGATACCTCTTTCCTCATTCCAATTGAATGATCAAGAGAAAAATTACCCAACTCATGATTTGGAGTTTGTAGGAGTAATGTTTCAGTTTAAAAAATTGTGTTTATATAGACCCAATCATTTTATAAATATTTTCACATGCTATTTAACATAAATATCCATTAAACACAACCAAAGGGCTATGTGGCCTATTTTGCTTTGAAGACTATTTAAATAAAAAAACAACATGAAACAAAAAGAAAGCATCATTAATTATACATCTATAATGAGCTCCTAAATAGCTTTGATCTCATGAAACAACATATGATAAATTAGGGAATATATAAAACATTGGATGAGCTACAAATCCTAGTGAAAGAATAAACATGACAGATAAGAATAAAATATTGACCAAATGGAGCAACATTATATCGTAAAGTGGGAAGTCTCAAGAATAATAATTTAAAATAATAACATAAGGAATATGGAATCATATGATCCTTCAATCATAGTAATTTGGTAGCAACATATAACATTACATAAGCATAAGTCGGGTCTAATTATCAAGACAACATCACATGGTTTATAGAGTCCAGTCATGTATTAGGTTCACTCCCTAATCCCATACCAATCATCTCATGAGAGAAAAATTTTTCCCAATGAATTATATAACTATCTGTAAACACCCAAAATAACATGTAAATGCTTATTAGTTACATAAAAATTAAATCAATCATAATTAATAACAAAACTAATTATCCATGGAACTAATTGGGCGCATAATATTTCCTTATATCATAATCAATAGATATTCTATAAAGATACCAATGAGTAAAATGAATTAAATATTTTGGATTTTATAATAGAGTTCATAATCATAGGTTTAAAAATAATGTGTTCATTTGAAAAAATTTCATGAGAAATTATATAAAATTGGGTTTTCAAATTATCATTCAATGAAATGTTTTAAGGAATTGTTTAATGAATTTTGTTGAATAATTATAATGGAATTCTACTTGGAAAATAGAGGTAATATATAATAATTATAACTAAAATATTCCATTATTTAATGAAATAATTAATGTGGCTAATTTATTCATAATAGTGTTCCATTAAAGGATTAAAGGATAGAAAAGATTACATTAATTGGATATGGTTTTCAAAAAAATTAACAAATGATCTTAATGAATGAAGTACCCCATTAAATAGAGGTATAATAAGAGATATATATATATATATATATATATAAGACACATATATACTGAATTTAAAATCATTCTATATCATCTAAAAGATACTGTTTGAGTGAATTAGTGGGAGAAATATCATAACTCAATGATTATCTGTTGTTTTGAGAGATCCTTTAACTTATCTTCCAAAATTGTTATTTACTTGCACATAACATCTTATATTATCTAATAAAATTATTTAATTACAAATGATAGAAATTATTCCATATATATTTTATTTACCATTATTTTATTCTATTCATTTAAATCAAATTCAATGAGATATAATGATTAATTTCATATTTATGAGGGCGTTCTTTTTGTGGTTCCAAGGTCGGACCAGTAGTGTATAATTAATCATATTATCCATAAATGAGACTAAACCCTAGGAATTGAAATTAAAGGGTATTAATTTTATTATTGAAATTTAAATGGTACCAATTATTCTTTTACGTTCTTCTTTATGGAATATTAATTTAGTAAAATCTATAGCTTATATTTATATTTCATTTAGAAAGTTTTAAAAATCATTAAGAACTAGATTAATTTAATTTAAAATTAATTATATATATTCTTTAAAGAATGTGAAATAATTTATAACATGCTTTCAATCATCATATTTGACCATAGTAAGTTTTTTATTAAAAACCTTGAAATATGTGGAGAATAATAATGTTTGTTTTTTAGAGATGCAGTGAATGAACCATATTATGAAGAATGTGTTAATTTATGAATTGAAATAAATGAAGATATATGAGGGATATAAATTTAACAATATAAAATTATATTACATTTTTGATAATATATTCATTAATTCATGTTTCATCCGTGAGGCAGGGAGATGGTAATTAAATAAGGGAATATAAAAGAGGACAAATTCAAATATTACCTCTTAAGTGTCCTCTCTTTGAAATACTGATTAAAGAACTTGTAATTGTAATTTTTTTGGAATAGATGGATGTGGATATTTGGGAGAGGAAAGGTAAAAGAAAATGGGATTTTTTTCCCAAATATTAGACTTATAATTTGATAGGAAATAGGGTGGTGAGGGATGGATTTTATAATATTAGCATGGGGGTGTTTTTGAATATAATATTCAGTAGTTTATTATTTTTCCTCAAAACAATCAACATTATTGATGATTATGACTATGTAATGTAAATTTTGAATATGGGTTCCAAATACTATGTTATTACATTAACCGTGAAAAAAAAATCTATATAGCTTATAATGCTAAATTCCATATTTTATCGTATTTCACTATTGACCAAAAAAATCAACTAATTTACAAAAGAATTCCCGTAACCATTTTCTTAAATATAGATTCAAAAAATGAAATATGTTTTTATAAAAATGATTTAATAAAAATTAGAAATGTGATTTTTACATAATAACCACTTTTATTATAAAATTTTCAATTTCAATTTTTTGAACAATTTTTTGACCCTTTGAAAAAAACATATAATATAATAAAAGTATATGGGAAATATAATTGAAAACATTTATTCACTTGTATAGTTGTATAATTATATCATATTTTCATGTTAATTGATGCAAAGAAATATTATTTTACTCTTAAATAGTATTGTTACTATTCCAAATAGACATATTAAAATTTAAATAGTTAGGCCACAATTCAAATAGTTGGATTACTATTTAAAATGCCATGTTTGTAAGGGTCATATAGGTTCTGTACATCCTATAAGAAACTTATTTTTGATACACTTTTCATTAAATTATATTTTATACCATGTTTATGTTTTGTTGAAGAAGAATATTTAATTAATAATATTTCTATTCATTATAACAGTGTTGTTCTAGAGTGAGATTATTCTAGGGGATCGAACATATCAAAATTTTCCAATTATTTTTATCATATTTTCAATTTTTCTTATTATAATATTTTAAATTAATATGCCCATATTTATTATATTACTTTAATATTAAAATTAAAATTATTTTATTTTATTGGTTTCATTATGTGGTTGATATACTTTATACTATATTTTAAAATATTACACAATTATATGGGAAAAAGTATTGATAAAATTATAGTTCATTACAATGGAATTATATTTACAATGAATGATGTGATATATATACATATCAAAACATTTAAATGTATATATTCTCCTAGAAAAATTTAAATATTCACTACATTTTGTGTTTGGAGTTTATTTAAGATTATGATTTCTCAATACATTACCACCCTAGGAAAGGGAACAAGGAGGATGGGACTTTGATTTGAAAGGATCATGTTATCTTATCTATGATTAGGATCATAAAACATACAATATTTATGGATTTTGAAATCATATACCCAAAATTCACGATGGAAGGGGAAACACATTTTCTTTATCAAATGATTTTCAACCATCTATCTATGTAATTATTAAAGAGGTGAAAAAGGGTGATGTCTAGAAAATATTAATGGTGAAAATTATTATGGGGATAAATCTTGACTATGATGGAATGATAATGTTCAGGAATTAAGTATTTTTTCCATCAACACCAATCCTGCTGAAGGAATTGTTGTAGGAATCCCCAAGCTCATCGTTCGATATTCCTCATCTATAAACAAATATGTATAGGGATCAGAAAGTGTATTTTTGTTGGGACAACATGAAGATATATATTATTAAGTATGTATCTTGGTTCTTGGTTTTTCAGAAAGATAAGGCTTACAGATAGATGCATAAAAAGATATAACAAAAATTAAAATTCCATTATTCTATTTTGGTAATAGATAATAACTTTATGAAATAAACTCCGTTCATTTATATTAGAGACGATTTTTATTTTGATCAAATTTCATGGATTTAAATTAATGTAATTTTTATAGTCTTAGGGGGTACCAAATTCAATTATATCTAATCAAGATCCAAGTATTACATCGATGTTCTGGAGAATTATTCATTAAGATCTAGATATAGTGTTGTGTTTCAATACTAAATATTTCCCTCATATTTATTTTCAAACTGAGAGGACCATTCAATATATAGAGAGTATACTGATATCCCACTTTCAAGATTTCAATGTTAGTTGGCATCAACACCTTCATTTGTCATCTTTTCTTACATCAATTTATTTCAATTTAGATTTTAAGTTTCTCCTCATGAATCCTTTTATGGAAATAACTATATAACTTGAATATAATGGGATGAAGTTATAAAAATAAATCTATTGGGACCTAAGGAGGCATAGTAAATTGTAGATAATGTTAGAGTCATTCAAAATCATATCTATGGAAATCCATGTGAACATTAGAGTTATGTTTTCAATCACCACCAAGATCTAGAATTTGATATTACTAAGAAGGGTTTCCAATGTGTTTTTTCAGGAAACAAGATAGGAGTTTCTAAAAAAAATTATCACACTCGGTATATTATAAATTATTTCAATTCAAATATTTTTTCTATAACATTCACTAAATACAATAGTGAGTTTAAATGAACCCTGAATGACTATAAAAATATTATTATTTATGAATGTTATAACTTAACTGATAAAATGTAAGGTTTGAATACGATTAACAACTTAATGAAATATACATAAATTTCTAACTCAATATAAATGTATTGATGAATTATTTCTAATTAACGAATGAATTTTTAGTAAAGTTATTTAATTCTTAAAAAAAATATTTTCACTAGAAAATCTTTTTATTACTTTTTGTGATAAAATATTATTATTAATTATTGAAATTTTTTTAAAAAAACATTTTGATATCCTATAACATGTGACACTAAATCTATGTTCTGATCTGTTTAGTTATGTTCCCTTTGGTGAACCTCCTTGAATTCCATAGGCTACTGACTAGTATAGCGGGTCCACAAACATGGGGAGACTACAACCACATATTAGTGTAAATCCACAATAGAATAAATATCAAAAAATATAATAATTTTTTTGAATAATTAGTGGACGACATATGGAATGATCCATCATGTAACAAAGTAAAACATGGAATAAAAATATGTTGAATACAATGTATGTCAAGTAACCATACAAATAAAATCTCTAATAACAAAACCATAATAAAATTCAAAAATGGTCACAATTCCCAACCCAGTTTTTATATCCCATGCCCCCACCTGATAACCCAAAAGTGAACTAGAAGCTACTGCCCATCTAGAAATTTTACATGAAACGAGCAACATCTTCTCGGGTACCCAAGTGTCATGGAGGTCCTATCAGTGCGTGAGTAAAAGTTAGAATACCCCACCCCCAATGGTGTCTAATGAAATAATTAGTCTAAATAATAGTGTATGCAGTTAATAAGGAGAGTAATGAATAAATAATGTTGCAAAGTGTCATTTTATCAATTAAAAATTTATTAACTTTCCATACACCTTAGGGGTTATTAAATTTAATTCACTAGGTGAATTCATTTTATCGATTACACAATTTTTCATACTATATAGAGCTAGTCCAAGTATCCAATAAGGATTCAGAAAGTCATGTCTAACCCGCCTTGAAATTTATTAGAGTGATTATTCTTTAGAAAACATGGAGAATAATTCCATGTATTCAACCTACATTATGAACACCATGTTACACAATACCAACCATGATATGGAGCACCATGTCAATACCCATGGATTCTGGATCATCATTTTATACTCTGATAACAATGGTGTGTCAAGGAACTTGGATAATTATCCTGACCCTCCCAAAATCCGAGAGTGAACCATCAATCCAACATTCCAAAGATAATAGTCTCTAGTCCGAAAATAAAGAGCATCAGTGAATGAATCCAACTTGGATTCATCACACCTTGTCTAACCATCCTTGAACATTAAATTTAAATTAGTTATCACAACATTTATCATGGTCCTAAGGTACCCTTATATCAACACATGCCTTGAAAAATCATGACCCCCTTTAGATGTCTAAATATACCAAAATCAATCATTATTATCATACCAATATAATCCACCCACAAAAATATGGGTCTTCCTCATAAAAAACCCAAACAAGATCAATGACCCTCCTTTTCATCAAAATCTAATAATGGATTATCAAACCCATTTTATCAAAGGGAACACCAGACACCAATTTAAAATAAATATTTGAAACCCCATTGAAACCCCCCTTTAAAACAATTCGAGTTCGACACCATATTTTAAAAAACAATATACATTAAAACATTAGTCCCATTCATTAAAACCCAAAATCAAATCGAAAACCAAATAATCCCACTTAAAACATTTGAGAATCCACTCTAAAGAGTTTAATAAAAACTAGCATATTAATATTTAATAATCACAATTACTAATCACATATACCAAATTACAACTACAACCCATTTAATTTCATTGTTGTCCCATCTTAATGTTTTTAAATTAATTTCACTATTTTCTAGGGATTGGTATTCTTCCTAGGTATCCCTAGGTCCAATATCAAGTCATCATCAAACCCAATGGTGTATGTGATGCGTCTCAAACCTCAAATAAATTGTTAAAAAACATTTCCTAGGAAAAGAAATAAAAACATAGCTAGAAATAATATTATAATAACTAAATAACCATATTAAAACATCAATAATATGGGCCAAATCTTATAAATCACATACCTATTTCTTACAAAAGTTTACATTCCAAAATTCAACATTTGATTCATAAAAAACTGTCTAGAAACACTGTGATGAAGATCACCATTGAAAAACAAGATTTTATATATTTATAAGTATATGAAACAAAAAACCATTCATATTACTTAAAATGAATGTAAATAGAGTTGATTACTTTCCAAAATCATTTAATCATTCAAAACAAAACTCAAAATAGCCCAATATTAAAGTTTAATCACCTAGAGGGATGATTAGAGCTCCCAGTTAATCACCCTTGATGTAGGGGGTAAAATGGGGTGAAAATAAAAGGATTAATCCAAAATACTAAAAGGGAAAAACATTCATTTAGTTACTTTTTAAAATGGAACATGGTTTATTTAATTTTGGTCCAATCAAGCATATCCCTATATCTAAGAGGGGTCAAGTGACACAGTCTAGTAGGGCATTCTACACGGTTTATGAAACCCTTGAAGATCCCTTGTTCCTACCACTATCAAATGGGTTATGACCTCAAAGTTGTATATAAATGCCCATAAAGTTGTCAAATCATGGGAGTTCTATGTTGACAACTCTTTCCGAGATATCACTACCCCATGTGGCTTTGGAGAATAATTAATCAAACCATGCACCAACTTTTCAACAAGTACAATTTGTATTTTTCCATAATTTCACGTCTCAAACCCCCAATTACACCCCCATGAACTTATTTATTCCCTCTAAAACACTCTATTTTACATTTACAATTGATTTTTACAAAATGTTAAACTTGGTAATACCAGGTCTCTTGGTCAGGATCACACAATATCCCTACATTATAGTATTTCATCCTTAATATGTATTCAGAAGCATCACTGAGCCTCCAAATCCAATGGTCAGGCCATAGAGACCACCTATCAACTAATTTATCACATGTTTCATAATAAAAATTTACATTCCATTACAACACTCATCCCAAAGAAATATTCATGCTACATATAATTTTCAATGTTGTGATCCAAAACAAGAACCTAATTCTCCTCAATGTATGCATCAACATCAAACCCAACATGAACATAAAGAAACTGTAAGGTATCCAAGTTAAATAAACCTAATAATTGACACAAGAATATTTCATACATATCCCCATAACATTTTAAAAGATCCAATTGGAACTATACCATCCCAATCTGTTCCATATATCACATCCCAAAATACTTGGTTCCAATATTACCTACTTCCAAAATGATGATGGTGACCCATGATCGGTGCCAACTGAAGGGACACACCATTATCCAACCATACTCACCATCCTTTTTTAGACCAATGTTTAAATTAAAAGGCCATTTTACAATGATGGATACCTAAAACACAAACATGGAATAACCTCCAACTCAAGAAATCAACCACCAAATCCCGAGACCATTCGCATTGCTGAAACTTGAACATCGATATTGTTATCTTTTGATACCTTCATCTCCCAAATGATTAATGCATTTAAATTTATTTACCCACCTATATTAAGGTTCTCCAAACCTTAATATTGATCTTACATCCATCCATTTTGTATATTTTTTCCTCTTCCATTTGAAATACCCAAAAAAGCATCAAAATCACAATCCCAAAATGAACCTTGTGTTATTCCAAACATTTTATTCCCCAAAACCCATTAGAGTTCCAATCAACACTGTCACCAACCATCGTCAATGATAGTCAACTATAATATATGTTTATTTACCATCAATGCATGAATAGATAATAGAGATTTATTTTCATCTAAAGCATGATTTCTTTCCAAATGTGTCTTTCCCTTCAAAAGCGATACACTATATGTTTTTAAAAAATATAGTATTAGTCCCTCATGCTAGTCCGTTTTGAACAATACTAGACCAAATCATCTAGAAACCACTAAATTCCACTAACCCATACACCATATCCAACGCAGATTATGATGACTTCAAGCTCAAAGTAATTCCTTGTTCACCAAAATACATTCATTTTAATACAAATCTAAATTTTGGTGAGATTACACGGTCAAAACTCTAACATCCCAAAATCTTCATTATTATCTACTATATCCACCAATGCACCTCTAACATAAGGACAAAAATATAATTTTAGACCCATATTTGTCACAGAGCCAATTCTCAACCAGATCGACCATCACATCTAATTTTATTATCCGCATTCCTCAATAAATATTCACATGAAGTTCATGATTTTATTAGTTACAACACAGTGACTCTTTGACTGATACCTAACTTGATCCACACATCCATGTCCTTCCAACATGTGGGTCATACCCCCAAACCTATTATAAGTTTGATTTTAATAGCCTGAACAATGAATATAAAACCACCCATTCACACACCCCTAACCATTGATAAATCCTAAGAAGTATATTTGGTCACCCTACAATCACTCGAGAAACAATACTACACATCCACCATCGCCAATTTCGAGATTCTGAGAATGGTACTAATGGAATTATCCAACACCAAATCGATCATGAGGACCCTTCCCACAATGTGTATATGGTTATCCTCCAATCATGTGTATTCCCTCACATTTCTAAATGAATAAAACCCTATATTGATTATTTATCTGGAAAAAATAAAAACCATTAAATATCTTGGGGTATTTTTAAATCTCCCTTAGTGTGCTCGGTATAATGTAAAGATGTTGGGCATGATCATATCTAGTCTAAAAGTACATCGATATGTCATTTCGGAATACCATCACAACTCATCCACTTTAGAATGATGTGAGAAAATATTGATAAAATTATAGTTCATTACAATGGAATTATATTTAAAATGAATGATGTGATATATATACATATCAAAACATTTAAATGTATATACTGGGGTATTGTGAAATATCTCTTAGTGTGCTCGGTATAATGTAAAGATGTTGGTCATGATCATCTCTAGTCTAGAAGTACACCGATATGTCATATATGAATACCATCACAACTCATCCACTTAAGAAATCTTCTCTCACTTCATGGAAAATATAAACAACTTGAAAAGCCTTGGGCCTCACAGCCAGTTGGAATTCCATCAACTCCATATCCTTACGATTCATGAGGAAATCTCCAACCGAATTCCATTAACACCACATGTCTTTTTTTCAATACAACATGAGTTAACTATATATATGGTTCTACCATCCCTACACATCACATGGTCCATCAAAATGATCCCAAAAAATAACCTTCCTCGTGATTATCCAACACACAACACCTCGGTTTCACCCAAAATGAAAAAATCCTTCTCTAGATCCACATGTTTTGCTATCCCAATGGCATTGCACCTCCCTGGTGCATGTCTACCATCAAGACACCGTCAAAATACCTCCATGTCACATGACTCCCTAAAAAAATTCACCATACGTCACTCAAAACCCCATGATCCATTACCTTACCATAACTAGGCTAAAACAGCCACTCAACAACTTATAAAACCTCATAGTCCATCAGCCTCATTAAACTCGAAGAATCCTAAACACAATTATCCAAAAATTCAACTCAACGCACACCTATGCTCCAACCACATTACCACCCACCACCCTAGGATCTATTTAATTTTGAGTGCCTATCCAATCTCTATCCTGCCTTGTCCCATTAATCCAAGGTAAACATAAATTCCCACACTAAACAATGTTAGCATGATATGGTTAGGCACTCAGAAAATCCATCCTTTTTGAAACCATCCTTAAATCCACCCATGGGATCTGAAGGTGATTCTAATAGAAGAGGAATACAATGAATGGAGATGTCTCTTTAAGGAATATTAAGGAAATCTAACATGTATTAATTCCCTTTTAATTATTCCACACATGATTGAAATTCTCAAAAAATCCACAAAACATCCAATAGTTCCCTACGTAGCCAAAGGAATTAGAAAATCAGATGATCCCTCTCATTGGAATCCATTTATTGTAAATTGGAAATCAATCCCCAAACTAGATCCATATGTAGAAAAGGCCTCAAGACATGCCTATAATAAAAACAAATCGAACCTCTACCAAGAAACTCCTCACATATAGAACGCTTTCCCCCATTGTGAAACATGTCACATCTATCACATTGAAGAAACCACTAACTCTATGTCTCAAATGAAAAATAGCAATGTACTATAAAGATAACTGAAAACAAAAAAAAATTCATTTCAGAGACCCTAACAAAACTCACTCAGTTACACCCTAAAAGGTTTAACACCTTTAAATCAGAAAAAAAAACAAGTCATGACATCAATATAACATCCTAACTGAATACATAATATAAAAAACACAACTATATAGAACATAAAACCCCATCAACGTCTCAAACAATGTAACCCAAGGCCTTACAATTTGGGCACTCTCACTGCCCCAACATCCCATACCCACGTTTTCTCAACAAAACAAGGGATATTCATCACTAGTGTCCCTAAAGGTTCTATAATTTCACATTTCCCATTATTATTAAACTTTATTATTTTAAACCCATATGGATCACTTTTTGGAATCTTTCTATTTCAAATTAATTAAATTATCATATAATAATTAAAATTAATATTTAAATAAAATTTCATTAAAAAACATTGAAAAAAAAGCTCTACAAACATAAACAACTCACAGAAAGTATGCTACTAGAATATGAATACCAGGGTACTATTTATCATAGAAAACATAGAAATTACTATCAATCATATATTCTTATAAAGATGGATGATCCTACACACCTTATCATTAAATACTATTAAAAGATATAAAACATCTTAAATATATAACATCACATCCTGGTGCACCACTCATGGAGAAAATAACTATCAAAGGTAAAAGAACAAAATTGAAAATCAATTCCCCACCCCTGGAATCTTGGGATTTCCCCTTTTTGTGGGGATATAGTAAACAGGGTTCAAGCTCATAAAAATATAGTACATGATCATAGTATCATGTCAAACATTATTAAACAGTAATAAATAATAACCCAACTCTGATAAAAAATTATAAAATCATGGCTCGGGTGCCACTAAACTGGTGCTCTGACCTAGTTCATTACAAAACCTATGGTGAACCACCATGTATGCCAAAGGCTACTGACTAGTAGTGTTGGTGCAAATAAAAATATTTCATGACATTACCTTCTTAGCATAGTAATACCACAATCTATGTAATATATATAGATTTAATAACTATAAGGAACAATAAATGGACAAAAATAGAAATATCCACCAAGAAACCAAGTAACACATGTTATATAAAGAGGATGAATAAAGTACATATTTTTTAGTCATACAAATAAAATATCTAATAAAAAATAATAAATTAATCTTTACATAGTCCTGAGTACCAACACAGTCCTGACATCCCATTCAACAACCTATCATCGCAGAAGTAAATAAAATGTCATTCCCGGCATCCTGGACTTTTAATTGAAGCAAGAAGCATCTCCTCAGGTACCCGAGTTCTATGGAGGCTCGAGTAGGGTGTGAATAAAAAATTTTTTTCCCACACCAATGGTTTATAATGATATTACTAGTCTAAAATAGTGTGAGTAGATAACATGGAGTGTAATGAGTTTATAAGGATGCAATGAAACATGTTAACCAATGAAAAATTTATTAACTATTTATATACCATAGGGGTTAACCATATTATTCACAATGAGAAACTAATTTACATTTACATAATTATATGTAGAATATAACATCATTCCCAGTACCCATTTAATACATAATAGAGGTCATATGTCAGTATATTTGGAGCATCTATTCAAGTATCCATTTAGGATTTGAAATTTCATGTCCGATCATCCCAAAAATTTATTATTGGGGTCACATATTGGTAAATTAAGAGAATCAGTGCATGTATCAAATGGGGATGCGTAACTCCATGTTTGACCATTTAAATCATGATATGGTGTTCCATGTCTACACCTTCCTTTATAGAGAATTATTCCACTCTCTAAAAACTATAGTTCACAGAGTCTCTTAAAGGATCACCCTGGCCTAGAAAAACTAGGGATTGGAGAAGTAATCCAACATCACATAACCATTAGTCACAGGTTAAAAAAAACATAAATCCCTAAATATAAGAATGATTTGGAACATTATTTATTAATATCCCAAAGAATTTCATTTTTTATTTATAACAACATCTATCTAGGTCACAACAGACGCTTCAATCAACACATTCCTCAAAAAAGATAGACTGCTTTCAAATTTATTGGAATGAAAAACTAAATATCATTTTCAAACCCCTGGAATACACACATAAAAACATGTGTCTCCCACCTTGAAAAACAAACATGATCTATTACCCTAATTTCCCTTTAATTCCATAAAATGGATTATCAATCCATTTTCATGACAATGGAAACCACACACCCACATCAAATCAACATTTCAAAACACAATTTTAAACCCCATTTAAAATACCTCATAGTAAACACCACATTTTAAAACCCAATGTAATTTAATGTATCTCTCTAATTCAATAAAAACCGTAACCAGATCATAATACCAACTTGAACTATTTAAACCATTTTAGAAGCCTGTTATTAATTTTACAAAAAACTATAATATAATGATTTCAATTATCACTTTTATCATTTCCTCATATTAATTAACAATAAAAACCCATAGAATTTATGAATTATCAAATCTCTACATTTTTTTAACTAATTTCACCATTTTCATGGGTTTGGCATACCCCAAGGGTAGCCTTAGGTCTGGTCTCAAGTCCCTAACTGAATAAACCATGTTAGTGAAGGTTTTCACACGATTATATATGGACTAAAATACATTCCAGTGAAAAATACATAAAAACGATGGTAGATAGAAACATTAAACCACTACATAAACATATTAAATCATTGAGTCTATAGGCCAATGTTTTTAGACATCCTTCATCATTCATGCAGAGGATTACTTTCCCAGATGCAAGAAAACATTAATTTAATCTCTTTTTAAAAAAGGCATGTGGTTTTGATCTATTGTTAGTCAAATCGTGCACAAACTATGATTCTCCATCTCTCTATGAGGTGGCCAAGATTCACGGTCTAGATGGGCCCTCCCCATGGTTTGGGAAAACTGTGCGGATCCCCTACACCTAAATTTATCCAAAGGGGCATGGCCACCCAATTTTGAAATAATTTGAGGTACATGTCCTCAAATCTGTATTGAACACCACCACCAAACACTATTTATCTGAATGGATAAGAAATTTTTTTCCAATAGTGAAACTTGCACAGTTTAGATTATTTTCCATAGTTTCTCAACACAAAACCACTAGACACCCCAGATACATGTCCTACTCCCTAGAAAAAACCGAACTATCCTTTTAAATGGGAGTCTTACCAAAAGTTAAATTAGGGAATAGATCATATGAATACATGTATCTTAGAAAAAACATATTTCAAATTAGCATAATAATGTTATCCTAGAATAAATTTTCGATAAATTTCTGTATATATGTATTTTCCAATAAATATTAAAAAATACTGATTATTATAAAAAAAGTATTTTCTTTCTTCGCAGGTAAAAATTCACATTATAATGTTTTTTAAAAGTAAAAAATAAATCTATTTTAATTTAAATATCCTCATTAATATCTTGGGAAAAATGATATTCCAGTTTAGGATGAAAACATTTTTTATACATAAGAATGAATTTTCCTTAAAAAAAATTATATGCGAAATGTTTTTAATATCCTACTAAATAAAATTGATCACTATTTTTTTAATTGTTAAATAAAATATATAAATTATTTATTAAATAATTTTTTAATCATTCGTCTAATATTTTTATGATGCATGGGTTAAGAATAATTGATTTTTTTCTTTAATAAAATGTATATTTTAAAAACAGGTTGTTATTGCATTTTCTGTATTTACATTAAAATAAATTTCAATAAATTATATGTACTGAATTTTATAAATTTTATTTCTTAAATTAAATCATGATCACTAAATTTTGTAAATATTCCCAATTTATATTTGACCAATAAAAATATCATCCATGGTAAAATTTATCATCTTGGTAAAAGACAAATCGAGTAATTCTCGGGTAAAACTAAGTGAAAAGAAAATAATGTTTTCCTCATATTTATTATTGGGTTCAATTAAATTCTACCCTAATCATAGTGGGCTAGAAATTGAGTTGTTTAATTGAAACTTTTTTATGATGATGACTTAAATATTATATAAATAAATGAAAAATACAAAATTTCACTCTCTATGTTTTAAAAAATACATTATTTTTTCATGTGACGACAAAAACTAGTTGTGGAAGAATATTTATAATAATATTTTTAATAATGAAATTATCTTCATTATGGTAATTTATATCTAATATATAATTATTATATAATTACTTGAAATTCATAGACAATGCCAGACCAATATTTATTCAATTAATGGAAATATAAAACTAATAATATTAAAAAATTAAAAGGGAAATATTTTGTGTATGTACATTAGTTCCATTAAATTTATTGGTTTACATGATATAATATTATTGTGTTAAAATATAATATTGGAACTCAAAAAATTTATTTATGCATTTTAGTTCAATTTAAATAAGTAGTGTTATATTTGGAAATAATTATATTTTGTCAAAATAATAATAATTTAATTATATAAAAATAGAAAAAATATTTATACAGAAATAAACAGAAATAATAATATAAAAAATTTAATATCCTATTCATTTAAGTTCCAACTATTACCATATAATTAATAATTATAGCTCTATAATATTAAAAAATTTATTATCATAGTGAAAATTAAAATTGGTTAACCAACAATCAATCAAAAAATAATGTTTAGAATGAAACCAAACGTGTATTAATTATTTTTGAGCGTATTATAATACTATAATATCTTATTTTTGAATCATTATCCCTTATTGTGGAATATTTCTAAGAATAAATTTATTATAATTTAATCGTTTAAAAATTCTAGAAGTTCCCCTCACCTCAATTATAAAAGGAAACATCCTCCCTCAGATCTTTACACCAAATCTAACCTTCTAGCTCAATAAAACTCTTATATTTTCTCTTCACCATTCTCATATACATGTTATATAATTTCTTTTCTTCCCAAAATACTAATCAAATATTTATAAAGAGTAGATCTAGAGCATCTATTTCCCATAAAAGATAACTTCATTAAGTAATCAATTCCAATTTATTTTTTTTAACTCCAATGAAAATTTTATGTTCTCGATAAAAAAATTTATATAAAAAATATAATTAAATTCTATAATAATTATCAAAAAATAATTATTCACCCACTTTCCATCAAATTGGATGTGAAAATATCTCTCATTTTTGTGTATGGCTTACCATCTCTTTAGAGAGAAACAATTCATTTATCATCACCAAAATTTATTATGAGGTGTTATAATGGGTTTAATATTTATACAAGACAATTATGATATAATTATTATTATTTAAATAAAATATCATATATATATATATATATATATTCCTAACTTTCAAACCATTGTAACATGATAATGTTGATCATTTTTACGTGTGGAGTACCACCTCCAAAAATTGATGTGGTTCAATATAGATATATTTTTTATTTAGTTGATAATATGGACTGATTTAATTAATATAATTAATATATATTATATAATTATTATTATATAAGGGTGATTTATTATTTACCTTTTGTTCCATCCATCCATCAGAAAATGGAAACTACATTCATGCGATTGTATGACTACCATCTCCTTGAACGGTGTCATTCAATTTTCTATATCTATAATTTTTTAAATGATTACAAAAACGTATATAAAAAATATATAGGATATTTACATCGTTATTTATATATATAATATAACCATTATCCAAATACAAATAAGATACTACCAAACCAAAACACAAAATAAAAATAAAGCATATACAACATGGAAATTTAATTTAAGAATGATGGGATAACAAATGGGTAATAAATTTTATGAGAAAATTATAATGGTATGATATGTATGATTAAATTTTTATAATATATTTAAAATAACTTTAATTTTATTATATTTGAGGTTCCCACACATAAAAAGGTTTCATGACATAAGGTAATGTGTTCGCGTCTCATTTTTATTTCTGTAAGACACATGCCATACTCAATAATTATTTTTGATTTGTGGTTTATATAATTACCATTAATATATTATATGATTAATCTTAGGATGTTTACTGATATTGAAATATATATGTAAGGTTATTTATTTGAGGTTTATTGCAATTAAAAATTTACTATTGTTTTAAGGGTTTTATGTTACAATCTAATTTTTTCAGTATTGTTTATGATTATGTTTAGGATTATGAAATATTATGAAATGCATATAATAGAAATCTGGAAATTTAATCTAATCCATATATTTTTTTATAATATTTTTTTTTGCAATTATATTCCTCATCTTAAATATACAATATTCCAAAAATTCGTTTTTATAGAAAATCGAATTCATTTATCTATTTGGACTAAAAAACATTTATTACATAAAAATATTTTAAAGAAAATATATTAAAGAAGAGTATTATTATTATATTATTTTAAAATTAATATTTATCCATTTTTTATTTAAAAAAATTAAAAGGATATTAAATTTATTTTCCAAATGAGGCAATTTATAATTTTTTTAAAATATATATTTATTGTATTGTTTTTAAATTAATATGACATGAATATATTTTTTCAACATTATGACCAGTCAATAAATTAGAGACCCCTTAAAATGATTCCTTATTTTAATATAAAATTTTCTCTATTATGTTTTAAATATATATGTATTAAAGATGTGAACTCAAAATAGAATGGTTATTTTCCTACAGAATTGTTCTAAGTGACATTTCCAAATCATTTTACATCTAATATTACACCTCCATAAGTTATATAAACATTACTGGGGATATTTCCAAATCATTTCATCCTTATTATTTCTATTTTACAGTTTATTTTTATGACCAAAATAATTTAATGAGACCCATTCATTTCTATGGGTCATAATTTGATGAAATTTTCAAGGAAATCTATTTCATTTAATGGGTTCTAAGATGATTAATGTTTTATTATTGTGTGGAACACATATTTATTTATTTTAATTATTTTATGGTTTCAACCAATATCTCCCGACAATGAATTGGGTAATGATGAATAACTCATAAAGTAATTATTTTACGTGTGAACCTTATTTAGTTTTCACAATTTTATTAATGAACTCATTTTTATGTCCATTATATTATGAAAGGACCTGGTTTTCATGTCTATAAGTTTTTTCATGGACCTAGAATTCATTTCCATAAGATATTTTCTAGACATTGTTTAATGTCCAATTGTTTATATATGTAAGGGCCTGATTTCATGTCCATGACAGAATGAGTGAACAAGTTTCAATTTATACATGTTAACAAAATTATATGTTTATATGTATGAAATAATTCTTTGTCTAATGACAATTTTATGATTATATAGATCATTTTCATTGATCATTTTATGATTACATTATATTGAGCAACAAATATTAATTCCATGACAGAAGATTTTTTTCTCAATAGGGTATTATTTTAAAATGTTATGATCATGTTATCATAAAATTATATAAATGTGGTTCTCAATTGATAATTGATATCTTCCTTTTTAAAAATTATTGTGCATCTAAGATCACAGTTTTCGATATTTCCTTTACCCATGTTATGAAGAATTGTGTTTGGTTTTATATTCCTATGCATGTTACTAGTAATGAATTCATTAATGAGAGACTCTTATGACCCATTTTTAATATGTATTTTCTACAAAGATACTAGAACTATGTAATTATGTAATGAATCATTTTATTATATAATTAATATTCTCATATTAAGATGAAAAATTTGTGCATTAAAAGTATGGTTAACTTTAGGTTTTATCAGAGAATGGTTTATATTTACTTTGGAAATTAGAATGACAAAACAATATTGAGATCCCTAAAAAATAGTATAAGTATATGATAGAACCCAAATTATTTGGAAATGATCGTGAATGACCTATGTTGACCCTAAGGATTGGTAAATTAATCTTTTTCTATTTATGAATCCTTTAATGGATTTTTAATTAATATTTGGTTTTATACTATACTTATAAATGATCACAATATACTTTTTGGTCTTAGTCAATATATGGAACCTGAAGAAATCATGTAAATGTTGTATGTGATCATTAATGGAAAGAATGTAATCATGAGAAATTAATTGAAATAATATAAGGAATGTGAAACATTTTTATTAGGAAAAACCATCTATCTTGTGATGTGATTAATGATCTCATGTTTGGGGAGATTCTTGAAACCCCAAATAAGACAAAGATGGATTTTCATAAATACTGTGGAGGAAAGAATATTTAGCTTCAAACATTTCTATAATATGGTATGATGTACTCAAATTAATGTCAATGGGGATTTAAAATATGTTTTCATAGTGGAAACGAATGACACAAAGAATTTAATTAATGAGGAAATTGAAATTTGGGGTGACATAGTGGATTAAAATAATGG
Source organism: Viscum album (assembly GCA_963277665.1). NCBI lineage: Eukaryota > Viridiplantae > Streptophyta > Magnoliopsida > Santalales > Viscaceae > Viscum > Viscum album. The sequence goes on from OY728147.1 coordinate 1,095,414,049, forward strand.
TCTCCCTAAGTTATCCTCGACAGTGGAATGTTTTAGATTTGAATGGTATGGTAATTATAATAGTCGATGTATTTTTATCAAATTTGAGAAGAAACTTGTTCTGATTTTATGAGTAATGTTATTTCTAATTATTATAAAGATATTATGAATGATTTATGAAAGGTATGGGTTGTTTGAACAGTAATTTTTAGGTTAATATTATGAATAATGATTAATTTAAAGTTTATGAACCTTATGACATGATTCATATTTTATATTATAAGAGATAAGTTTTGGGAATAAGATGATGAATCAAATATAATGAATTAATAAATAATTCATATGACCAATGTGTTTATGTATTTCAATTCTATATTTGTGTTTTATAAGTATTATTATAATGACACCGTGTTTATAAAAATAATTAATCATATAAGGATTGTACCATAATAGTTTATCTTTACGGACTTGAGAATAAATTTTGAATCGTACTAGTAACCTTGAAAAGTTATTTAGTTGTAAGGTTATATTTTTTTTACAACACATGATTAATGGAAAATATAAACCATAATATGTGTCTAATTTTGAGATAATAATGTTTAGAATGGATTAGTATACAATTGAAAATTATATTACTAGTTACTATAATATTTGTTAGAGATTTGATGAAAATGTTATTTAATATATCTTAGATGAATTTTACTACATATTTGGATTTATGTGATATATTCAATATTCGATCAAGTTATTTTAGGAATAATATTTGAGTTAAATTTTAAAAGAATATAAGTTTTCATATGATTCTAACTTGAATGCAATGGATACCATAAGTGGTTTTTATGTTTATGGTCGATTGTAAGTTCAAAGGTATCAACACACCCTTTTAATGTTTTAAGTGATGGGATTTTAGAACTATAATGAGGTTTAAAAATCCTTTGGAGTTTCTATATGGTTTGATTCTATGTTAATTATTTACTAATAGGTTGTGAAATATAGATAATAATGATGTTTGAATAGTGATTCATTGTGGAGGTGTTATTTTTAGATATATTTATGATTTCTTTATGAATTACATTTCATATTTTTATAAAAAAAATTTAATGATATTTTGGAAATGGAAACTGAATTACAATAATATATAGGTATTCATCATAGTGATTAATGATATTTGGGATGTGTTTATATGTTTTGAGGAATCCGTGATCCTTAGTTTTAGCATGTTACGTAATATAAAATATTATTTGGGAAGAGTAAAATTTATTATTTTAATTATTTTCACTATGGGTTTGATATAACCTTTGAAATTAAAAAATTCTTTAATTTTGAGATTATTGAGGTAATTAAGTCTCAGGATATTAAAAATGTATTTCTTTATATGATAATTTATTCAGATTGCGAATTATATTATTTTTTTCTAAGCATTTTTTTTGTTATTTCCTTCAAACATGAAGAATATCTTGATATACTTTTTTCATTAGTCATATTTATATTTTATTAATTTAGGATTAAAAAATCATCTTGAATTATCATTGTTTTGAGAAACATATTTTAATATTATGGAAATTGTTTCATGGAGAATAATATACTTTTCAAGTAAGTAGGATTCTATATGTTATTAATCCAGATATTAATTGAATTATTATACTATAGGAAAATGACAATGATAAAAAATCATATTACCATAAATTTTGATGAATTATTGTCCTTTTATCCCATCACCAATTTAGGGTTTTTTGGTTGTTATCATTATCCAATCAATGTTCTCTAGAACCTACTATTACTTCATGGGAGTTAATTTTCTATTATAAGATAATATTTTCACTTCAAACTGATGTTATCTCATTTAGAAACCCAGTTAAGGGTGGCCTTCATACATTCTATTCCCTATTTTCAGAGGGAGTATTAACAATTATTTTTATAATTTATGGTTTCAATAATGAATTTATAAAATATAAAACCATTGATAAACAAGCATGAGATCAATTTGGGATGATGAAACATTTTACGGGGGATATAACAACCTGAGATTTTATGAAATAATTCTCTAAAAATAACTTTATTTATTTGGTATCTTTCCCAACACCTTAAACAATGTTTAAACGTATCATGATATGCTATTAAAAATTTATAATTTTTGATAGTTATAACATATCCATAAAATTTACGGCTATAAATAAGATTAACTAATATATGATATATATGTATATATATAAATGTCATACTAAATAAAAATGACTTGAAAAATTCATTGTAATTAACCCCTCATTTTTAGTGAATTTATTTTATTATTCAAAAATTATATTTCTCTAAAAAACATTTTTTTTCGTAATAAATATTTGGATTATTCACAATAAATTATAAAAGTTTTATTTTTTTCTAAATGAAAATATTTTTTTGAAATAAGTTTGATAAAGTTATCATAGGATGATTTTTTATAAACATATTAAATATATTGATTCACTTATGAATATTGATGAATATATATTTTTATTGAAAATTGTATTTCTATTTCAGGAATTTTAAATGATCAATTTTAAAATTTATTGAAAGTAAAATTAGATCTCTTATATTTTAAATAATTGAATAAAATTATTTTTTGTAGCATCCAAACACAAAATCCACTATGTGGTTCCCTGAACCAGTTATCCACATGATCTCATGTTCACCTCATCATATGCCAGAGGTTGCTGACTAGAATAAAGAGTCTATGATGGTATGATTGGAAGACAATACCCACATGATCAGAGTTATAAGAACATGGGATATCCAATGTGGTATTGGTCTTGTTGTTTTGGGTTGAACTCCTTGGGTTTAATAATTTATGAGTTCTTTATGAGATCATGGGATTAATTGGGTTCTTTGGTTCTTTTCCAATGTTAAGAACCATGGTATTTTGGAAAAAAATTTGGATGCACAGCTTTTAGATACTATGTCGGTTAGGCTGCACAAATACTACTAACCATGTGGGGATGAAAAGAGGGGGAACAAAAGGTGCATGGTGTGGAGAAAATAATGAAACCTCTGAAACACACCCATGTGTATTTTTTCATACCTTGGATAGATAGGTAAGGAATGGTTTGTGTAGTGTTATTCTAACCATGCACATGATACTGTGTGGGGCCCCATTGAGATAGATAGGGAAACATGGTATAACCAATCATGCATCCAAACCATGCAGACCATTTTGTTTGAGTAAAAATAAATTTTTTTCCCTTAAAATATTTATAAATTAAAATTATATTACATATTTTTCTAATGCAAATAACACTCACAATTTAGATAACCATTTGAATCCATCTCCTAGGAAATGGTGCAAAATCTCCTTCCAGATACATATTTAAGTGTCGATTATCTCATTTTATCTACATTGGTGATTAATCCAATACTATTTTTTTATTATTCATCTATCTTTATATCAATAGATTTATTTAGATGAAAAATAGTGTTCCACATTTCTGTTATTTTCATCTATTCTTCATTTTACTCTCGGTCTGGAAAAAATATGTGGACGATATTGGACGATTGATCTACTACAGTCCTAAGGTCAGTGGTATCTAACTTTCCCTAGATGTTTAGTGTTTTATATACCTAGTTTTTTTTTGTCAAATTCCAGATATTTTAGTGGATCTTCTGAAGTGAATTACATTTTTTAATTCCAAGAATCAGACTTTTTTGGGATACCCATTAGAACATTTAATAATGTTATTGATTTTTCCAAAAAAAATTGGCCTCCCATGGGTTGTAACATTGTACCTACCATGTTTTATACCACCCCACTCGTTTTGTAACTACTCACTATTTTTAATGATCCTTTATAATTCATCATAATTAATTTTATATAATAAGAGAGAGTTTATGTGTAACGTTCCATGTGATTACATGATGTGAAAAAATTTAATTGTTAAAAAAGATTTTATAGTAATTATTAGAATGATTTATAAGAACACATGGAATGAGATTTATTATAGAATTATGAATTCTTGGATTGATAAATTGATTATTTTATTGTATTCCTTAGTTATTATACTGAGGATCCTTATTCAATAGGAATCCCTAGGAATTTATACACCATTATTCCTATTTATAGTATTGGAATTATTGGACATATTAACTCCATGGATGTTGATTTCGTAGGAGTCCTATGACTGTTATACCGATTGGATCCTGCTTAGTTGGGGTTGTAGAGGATAGGGTATGTTGACCTGCTACGCGGACCTAAACCAAGTCTTTACCTTGTTTTCATCATAAATTTCATGGGAATCAATATGGAAGACATGGTCATCCATACATTGGACCTTACCCATCATGGTATAAGAAAATTAATACACGGTAATTCCATTGTGAATGATATTTATCATATATTGTGGTTATAGAAAATGTTATGGATTGGTTTATATGGAATGTACTCAGTATATGATTTATGCTTAACTAAATGAATGTGATATTATGGACATTTGATATTATTTATAGATATAACTATTATGGGTATCTTATTACATTTGTTAGACTTGATAATATCACTTTTTTATCTCATCTTACAGCTTCCCATATTTATGGGAGCTTGATTTTTTTACAGGGAGACTTGCTAGGATGTACATGATCACTTGACATGTATCACTTACTTTTATTTATTTTATACCTAATATATATATATATTGAGTACTACTTTATCTTTTATCACACATAATATACTTGTTATAGAAAATATTGGTGGTGGCCTACTAAGTGTTATATCACACACTCTTCAGACCTCCATTGGGTACCCTGATTGCCCTCTTGGATTATTTTAGGTACCGAGGATAGCAATTTATTTTCTATGCTTGAAATGTTCATATATTCAGATTAGTATATCATAGGACCAAGCTAGGCTCATGATAATAGCTGGGATAGTTCTTTTTTACTATTTTCAACCATGTACTATATTGGATTCTGGAAAAAGTTTTCTTAATTTGTATAGACATGATATGAAAAATCATTTTATATATGATATTCCTTTATCATTATTAATATATACATGTATTGGATGTTTATCTTCTGTCAATTTTGATTATTTAATAATTATTCTATTGAATATTGATATTATACCACTACATTACACTTTGGTCATGAGGTTATAGTCTTTCCTTTGTTCCATCATAGACCCTCTATGATAGTTAGAATCCTATGGTGTACGAGGAAGCCCTCTTGAGTCTATGTGACTTAATGGGTTGGGCCACCATATAGTCTCTTTTGGCTGGGATGTTACAAATTTGTTTCAATGGATTTTTCTTTTATGCCTTACTATTTGGAAATAATAGAATGTAGATTAATAAGGTGGGATTTCATAATATTTTTCCATGTAGTAGCTAACCTATATATAAAAAAATCTAAATTGATTTCAATTTAAAATGTTTTTTATCAATGTTTCATATTATAGTGGGTTTGATTTGACTATTGGGAGATCCAATTGATATGTGACATTATTATTAATTTGATTGAATAGATTTTTTAACATTTCTTATTGAGATGAGGTTATATATCACAGGCATAATTTTAATCACTATATAGGCTTTACATGTCATGCATTCTTTCATTTCATATAGAATTAATTTTGTAATGCATGACATTATTATCTGTGCCTTTTATTAAATTTTTATGATTTTATAGATTATTTGGGTATTTATTTGAAAAAAAATATTTGATACATAATGTTCCATCCATAACCTAAACAAAATATTCCTTATCAGGCTCTTACAAACAACCCAAGCAATCAATTATGGCACATTGAGTTAGGGACCATCGGTCCTAGGAGCTATAATGTGTTATGGAGTGGATGAAGTGGATTCCACAAATTGGTCCATGAGTTGTTTGCACCCTTATTTATTGGAAGTGGTGAACAACATAGTTCTACCATTTAGAGATATTTAAGATATAAATGTGAATTAAAATGAAATTTAATGGGTGAAAATAGAGAAACTCGTCATAAACCAGCTTTAGAGTGGTTCGTAGGTAGTGTCTATGGTGATTTATATGGATGATTCTTTTTTACCTAGTCATGGGATAGGGAGAAGATGGAGTTGAATGGATTTATAATAGTAAGTCTTTGACATAACCTATTTTTATTCTGTGACATGGTCACTACATAATTCTTTTTTGATATGTTTTCATGGAATTGTAGAGACATGCCACAACGAAAACCTCAAGGCATACTCAAGATGGGTGGTAATTACTATACTTTGGAGGTTTTAGTACATGGGATACTAGTGGAACCTCTTGTAGTGCCTGCTACGGAACTAGTCGTCACTCTATAAATAGGTGACGAGTCATAGTTATGAGACAGTTTTATGTGATTTAGGCATAAATTTCACGGAATTCCATTGCTTGAATTTTCAATCGAAGAGTAAATGTTCATGTTCCCATAGGAGAATCCACCGATATTTCTGGAGGAAGGTTATCTAAAGCTTACTGATATGTGAATTTAGACTACATTTTAAATATTTGATCGTCTAGAAAAAACATCAGAGAGGAGAGGGAAGATCATGATGTATATTATATCGAAAACATATAAGATCTAATGGGATGTCTTGAACTATGCTGACAATCTTTGAAATATTATTTGGACGTACTTTTAATATAGGGTTTACAATTCATTTTTTTGGATACACTATGAGAAGAGTTGCCTAGAAAGATCATCCATCTGGATTAGGGTGCTATAAAATTGGTGGAATATTCAGCAAGTGTTATAGAGCTTCATCATTTTTCATTATTTTATCTTGATTATGAGATACTGAAGGTGGGATGTATTGAGTAAGGTATCAGATATGTCTTATGATCATAGGTCAATATGTTAATGTTGTAGATGATTAATAAAATAGTGAATCAAGAACTGATTATTGAGTGAATCCTGAGTGAAGTAGGGGGTGCATAGTTGTATTTATCCTCATCTCGACCTAGTGTTTTAGTTTTTAGTGGAACGAACCACAGTTTTATGTCTTCTTGAAGGGGGAGTAGTATCCATCATAGTAATGACGGTAGTGTGGTATTTTATCACTAGTGTGGAAGATGTGGGAATATGAGAAATCAATGTGATATAGACATAGAAAAGAGAACCCTTGCATCAGGTTGGGCCACATAAAGAATTTATGCAGTACCTTCACTCTGGAATACATTGTAAGGGTATTGAATCCAACTCTTTGTATAGGATTGGGGTTCACAAATCTACATAAAGAAGCAATATGGAGTAGTACATGTTGTTCAGGCTGAGGTGGTAGTCGTGGTCGAGGCATACATGCTCTGATTGTATATAAAATGTAGAGTGGGCCTACCCCAGGAAGTGAGGCTATTCCACAGGGCTGCGGTTCAGGAAAGATTTATCTGGTACATCCTATACCCGAGGAGAAGAGTTTATATCTATCTATAGAGAGTGTTACGATCATATTAGACTATGCTCTAGTATTAGATCTATTTGATACATTTTCTTCTAATAGTTCCATATTTTCACCAATTGTTGAGATCCTTGGGCTCATTGTTGATTTTTATGATGGATTTATGGCCTTGGATACTCTTTTGGGGATCATAATGAAGGGTTTATACTAGTGTAAGGAGTTCCCCATTGATATTGTCGGTTTTCACTTCATATAGAATCTTTAATTCCTCAAGGTGACTTGGTTTTATGTCATACTCAGGATGGACTCCCTAGTTTCTTGTCATCACATGTCAATTTCATTCACCTAATGGTGACCTTCACATAATTATAGGGTGATGTTTTTATTCACAATGTCAAATGGGATTTCCATGTGCTATGAGCTAGACCAGAGCATTGTGGGAAGGGTGGGATGAAAGTGTAGATATTTTGTTTGTATCTAGATGATTAGGTATCACATATGAATTATTTACCTCCATTGATTGATCATATTAGCGATATTTTTCTAGAATATTTATCTGATTTAATTCAAGAGATATAGCCATATTTCACTATTCTGTTAGTTCCAAGGTATTTATTCTTCCATGTAGGATGGATACTATATAGTTTTAGGAGATCAAAAGAAAGATAGAGGGATTATATGTAAAGGGGTTTATATGACCTATAACTTATATATGGGGTTATCTGGTAATTCATGAGATATAGGCAGACTATACACTTATTTTTTACATGGACTATAAGATATTGAACTAGTCGACTATTAAAAACTGACATCCTCTATTACAGATGAATGGTCGTTTCAACAACTCCAAGGAACTCATTTTTCCTCTTTGATTTATTTGATATTGGGATATCATATTGTGCATATCAAACCTATAGAACATCCTCATAAATATTTTCATAGAAGGTATAGTCTATAATAATATTTTTTTATTTCATTCGGTCGCATGAACTGAAAAATAGTTTTCATTGAACTAATGAACCAAATTTTCCATCTTCATCTAGATTCATTTGTGGTGGTATTTTTGGATAGTATATTTTTTTATTCTCATAATCGACATAACCATTCGATAACATGTTGAGAAAATTTTGGATAAGAGAACAAATTTATTGATAATCTCTCACGGAGCCACTTTTGGATGGATATGAATCACTTCCAAGGTCATATTATCTCATAAACTATAGTTTTAGTTGACCTAAATTATGTGAGAACTGTAGTTTCATAGAAGTATACCTATACCACATTTGATATATAGAGTTTCTTAGGTATAGTCAGTTTTCACAAGCATTTTATATTGGAATTATTGTTCTTAATAGCACCTTTGTTGGGATTGACTACGAATTTTGTGATTTTTGTATGGATAGATACCTATGATACTTCCATTTTAAATAATAATAAAAAATTTACTTCAACACCAAATTTGATTATTCCAGATATAGGATGGAGATAAACTATATATTGTGGTCCATCAGGTATCAGGCTAGGATTTTTTCTAAAGTAGTGGATATATTTGTGACATATGGGTATCGTCAACTAGGGCCACGTGAGAGGAACATACAATTCATGATCACGAGTTACTTAAAGTTCTTCGTGATTTTCACTTTTGGAGTCACCATTTTTTGGGAGAGTTTTTGGTGGTGTAAAAAGTCTACTAAAGCCACAATATATATTTACATAGTGTGATATGAATTTAATGAAGTGAAGGTGGGTTATTTAACTAAATAATTTTTACATCGAGATTTACTATAAGAAATGTGAGGAAAATGTTGTTGTCTATGCACTGTGAAAGAGGAATTGTATATAGTTATTTTAAAATACTAGTATCAGGCAGATTTTTAGGGAATTTTTTTTCATATATTTACTTAGTGGTAGAGGATGGTAAAGGGAATAATTTTATTTTTCTCTTTTATTGTGTACACTACTCTTATAGATTTTGTGTGGATGAGACTGTTACTAGATGTTGAGGTCCTTGTTCTATGGGAGAGTGTGGAAAGTGAGGGCCCCCCTTAGGGATGGATTTCTAGAATGGATGAAATTCCATATATTCGGTTATGTTTTGGGTTTTAGAATACATACATGAAAAGTTGATGTGGGTGATTAATGATATAATGTGTGCAGTGCATCCTGGTGTTAGCAAGAATTATTGGGATTTATGATTCCTATATTGGGGGTCATGGAAGAAAAGTGAGGAAACTTTTTTTTCAAGTCATATTTTACCTATCATCTAGTGAATGAAGAACAAAAATGACCTACTGAAATTTTACAATAGTTACCCATTCCTTAGTGGAAATGGGAAGATGTTGTGATGGGTTCTGTGATCGGGTTACCATTGTTATTTTGATGTAGTGTTCAATATGGGTTGTTATTGACAGACTCATAAAAGTTTTTCTTATACTACCAATCATGGAGACATTCTCGATATATTATCTTGGGAGATTTTATATCCATATGATATTGCATCTTCCTAGGGTTCTAAAGACCATTTCATCATATAGGTTTTCTTGGTTTGCATATCTACTCTATAAGAGTTTGTATAGGAAATTGTGTAAACACGTGCTCCAGAAAAATACTACCAAGTTCATGCTAATGGCCTATCAGAGCACACAATATAGGTTCTTGTGAGCATATTGTGAGCATTAATCCTTGATTTTGGGGGTTTTAGGGAAATCCATATACCCCTAGTTGAGTTCTATAATAATAATAGCTACCTTGTGACCATACATATGGAAGCTTATGAGGATTTTTATGGTAGAACTTGTAAATGTACATTTTGCTTAATAGAGATTGGTGAGGTGGTATTTCATGGACCTCTTCTCATTTATCTAAATTTGGAAAATATCCAGCTGGTACAAAAATGGATGGTTTCTATAAATTCAATATTAAAATATTATGTTGGTCTTCATCGACAATATAAGGAATTTGAGGATAGGGATCAGATTTCTATGAGTGTCTCACCAAGTTTGTGACATACACCGATATGGATAGAGGGTAACATATCCCCACGATATTTCACGATGTTCAAGATTTTGGATATAGTAAGGGATTTAACCTATCAGTTGAAATTACCTGAGTGGTATTGAGCCGTAAACGACACCTTGTATGTATCATAACTACATTATTTTAATATAGAATTGACCGATATTATTTATCCTGATGAGGATGAGTTGTAGACATCTCTATCCTTTAATAGTATTTTATTCATATTTTTTAGGAGAACAAATTTTTTATGAGGCTGGTTGTTTCCTTTTGATTGGGTATAATGGAAACATGACCATTTATAAGAGACGAATTAGAAGCGATAGGTGGGAGTATATGATCAATTTCTAGAGTAATTCTCTGGAAATTCCTCACCTCTCTTGGAAGGAAAATTCAGTGATGAATTCCAATAATTTGTAATATATTATGATCATAGGTTTTTATAAGACATATGATTCTTATTTTTTTTTGTTTTAACACCTTAGAATTCATGTTTTTTAGCGCTTAAAGAGATCATTGGAGTATCAGGGGTGTATCGAGCTTGTTCAAATCCTAGAGCCCCACTTTTTGGGAAAAAATTGGTTTACATGGTTATTATATAATATGTCGATCAGGACACATAGTACTACTAATCCAGTGATTCGGAACAAAGGGTAACAGGAGGTGCACGGTTTGGGGTAAATTATACAACCTCATGTTCATTCCCGTGAAGATTTTATTTAACCATTAATAGTGGTTCAAGGATTTTATTTTTAATTATTTGTCTAGCAATGTGCATGAAACTATGTGCATCCCATTGAGAGAACAATGGGGAACGGTTGGTACTAGGTTTGTCCAACCATGTGACCAACCCATGTGGCCCTAATTGTTTGAGGAAAAATGACTATTTCCATTAAAGGTCCTAAAGATTAAATTCGTTTTCTTTTTCCATTTTTGGATAGAAAAATCACCATTTAGTGCTCCCTTTTAAGACACCTCCTAGTCTCTAGTTACAAATAGCCTTCTGGACTTGGATTCAAGCAATGATTCTCTCATTGGATCTTCTCTAATGAGTACTCCAATCCTCTTTTACATTCTTAATTTTCATTTATATCAATATAGTTATATAGGAGCAAGATAATGTGCTTATTTCGATTATTTTCATCAATTATTCATTTCAATCTCATTATATTCTAAATAAAATGTTAATACTAGATGATTTCCCTGTTATAGACCTATGGTATAGGGTCTATATCTTCCTGTGAGGTATAGTGTTTTATATAACTAGTAGTTTTTATAATGCACACTAGACATCCCAATGCTTCCCCTATAATGAATCAAATGATTGAATTGATTGAATTGGGATATAATATGGATTCTAATTAGCACCGATGATTTTGTTAGAGGTTTTTCCCCAACCAAGACAACAAAGGTGTTCTAATTTGTATTGGACTTGTTCTATTCCACAACTATGGTAGTTTTATAGACTAACATACCAGAGGGAGACTTTATAATTTATGAGAATTGATTTGAGATTATAGGAGAGTGTTTCTGAATCCCTTTACATGACATGAAATGATTAAATTATTTAAATAGATTACATATTAATTGTGGAAATGTGTTGGATTGACTCATGGAATTTTATATTTTATGAAATGATGAATGTATTGATTGATGAGTTGATTATATTACTGGATTCCTTGGTCTGTATACCATGGATCCTAAAACCATAAGATTACATGGTAATTTCTACTCTATGGATCTTGATTGTGGTCGTGAATTCCATCGACCTATTTATCCCCAAGATGATGATACCATAGGATACTTAGGTAATTTATACCCCTAGGATCCATTTTTAGGGACATTAAGTGGAAATGGTCTACTGACATGATCCTTGGACCTTAAGAATGTTTTTATCGAGTTTCCTTAGAGATGATCATATGACTCAATGTTTATGAGATGGACTTCTATACCTTCGATCAAGATCATCATGGATTGACACTTTTGATTACATAACGAGGACATTATGGATGATATTAACTATACGGCATGGCCATGGTAAATATAATACATTGGATTATATGTTTTGGTTGTGGAATATTCCTTACCAATGATTACTAGGAGAAGATATTTTGTAATTTTAGTATACCTTCTAGATATCCCTAGTATAGGAATCCAATTACTGTTGTTAAACTAGACTGTATTACTTATTTATTTCTTCTTAAAACTACACTTGGATTATTGGATCTTAATTTTTTGTTTACAGGGAGCCTTGGATGGCTATAAAGGATCCCTTACCTTTAATAACATGATTTTATTTTGGTTAATCATATGATATATATAGAACTCTTCTATCTTATATCAGACAGACTGAACATGTTACAGACACCGTTTGTGGTGGCCAATTGAATGTTGCACAAACCCTATTCAAGCCACTGTTGGGTACCCATACAGGCTTCTTGGATGAATTTAGTTGCCAGTGAAGGTTCTCATTATTTAATGATTGATTTTTATTTTCATAGTATAATGGGATCATGAGAACAAGATAGTCTAATGATACCAAGAGATTTAGTTCATTTATTTAGTATTTGGATACATATATTATTCTCAATGTTGTATACCTATTTTCTTACATTGTTGATACATCACATGACACATAATTTTTATGAGAGATTTATTTGGAATTGTTTTTATATTCATTTCTTGGATGCTTATTATTTATCTATTTGAATGATTTACTTCTCCCACTATTGAATGGTGATATTATACTAATGTGTTAAAATTTGATCATGAGGGTGTAGTAACCCTAATATACCATCATAGACCCTCACTTCTAATCTATAGCCACAAGAATATGGGGAAGTGTACATAAATACATGTGACCCACAAGCCCAAGGCACTTGGTAGTGGATTCTGGGTTAGTAAATTACAAGAGTTTGACACGTTAGTAAATAATAATGGTAAGTATTAGAAACATTAATAAATAAGAAATAATGCAATAATAATAACAAACCATATAATATAACCAACTAGAACAAGATTAATAAATATAATATAAAAAAATTAGTATCATTCCAAGTTTATATAAAAAAGGTTACATGGGGTACGTGGGTTTGTACATATATTATGTGCCAAAAAAGGAAGAAAAGGAAAAAATATATACCCCCATTATAAATGTGAACATAGGATTAATCCTTTCCCAATGAACTCAATCTAGGTAAAATAAATCAAACATCAGAATCTAGAAACATCCAATTTTTTATACCTATAATAATGAAATCTATTTCAGAACCATAGGAGCCCCAAATAGGGTGTTAGGTATACTCACTAGGCCACCACCAATGGTTTCAAGAAAAATTCAGTTCATGCATATAAAAGAAGTAGTGTGTAGGTATATAATAAAGATTAAGATAATGAAAATTAAAAAATAATAGTATGGGTTAATAAACTGATAGTTGGATAAAACTACCTATTTTGGAATATCCTAGATATCTATAAAACAATAATAACCTGTACAGTAGAAGGTATAATAGTTGTAATAGTAGAAGGCAATGTTTGGCACTATAGCAGCCGAGAATTTGCCCCCGTTTGGGCCTTTGGGCCACCGATTAGGTCCTCGAGTCATTTAAGGCCTTCGGGCCACCCATGCCTTTGGTTTAGTAAGGCCTTCGGGACACCTTAAGGCCTTCGGGGCCACCTTAAGTGTAGATTCAAACCAAACAACCTAAAAGGAACAAGATCTATAAGGAGTATGAGCAAGGAACTTTCACCACAACAAAAGCTACACGAATTGAAAGAATGAGAGGGTATGGAACCTTCCAACGTGAAAAGATTTTTCATGCATGAGATAGCCTAGAAAAACAGCCATGTGAAGGTGGAGATCTGATTTCACCATGAAGATGCTAGGGAGGATCAGTTCCAAGTCATTAGTTTGGGTTGTATGTAATGTTTGAAGCCTGCGGGTAATTAATTCTTCTAAGGCCTATGGGCCATGTAATACGTACACCTATGGTCCTTTTAATGGTTCCAAACTCACCCCTTGAATGGTGTATTATCAAAAATAAAAAAACGAAGGCCTTCGGGCCACTGGATATGTGTATAAATAGTCATAAAAAATCTAGTGTCAATAATTGAATGAATCCATGAATATTATTTGGATTGGTGGATGCATCCTAATGTTTTATTATTTTACATTCACAATTTCTATTGAGAAAATTAATCCTTATAATTTAGTTCATGTAATCATATGTTCGATCAAGTTGATTCATAAAAAGGAACCAAATTATCACTATAGGAACATAATAAATACCCATCAATGTAAGAGTCTATCCATGGCGATCCATAAAAGGAATCCCATGTATCAATCTCATTATGGTTTTAATTGGGACCAAATGAACATATCCCATGTATTCCACATAAGGGACTAGGTATGGAACATGGTATGGTATAACCATATCCCCCATTGATCCTTTCCAACGTAACTCCCTTAGGGAACTGATATTGCTATAAGGTAATAAAGTGATCCTCCCAGTGATCCCATCTGAGGGATACAATAAATGAAACAAGTATCACTTCCATCACATTAATATTTTTTATAAATTATAATTATAAAGAACCACAAGACAGTGAATGGTGTACATAAGTAGGGAATCTTGTGTCTCCATTTACATAATTGAATTTCATGGTTTAGATGTCATTAACTCAAACCATTTGACAGATAATTGTTATCATACACTTTAATCATGTTGTAAAATTCATTTAATTCAAGTAAATAAGTCTATGGAATAAATAACAGGGTCCTAATCCCTCTCTTATCATAACTTTTAGTGAAATTCAAATTCCAATAAATTTATTACATGGTTAATGACACATCCCTGTTACTAGAATTTATATTTAATTCCATGGGATAAGGATCGTAAGTATATAAAGTGGGAATGATCATTGGGGTGTATCATTTACTAGTAAAATTCCCCACTAATTTTATTCATGCATAGCTAGGGCTACAATAGCCATGAAAAACCATTTAATTTAATTTATTAATCATTTTGGAGGAGTCATCGGAGATTTCTAGAAAATCCAATAATGGTTTATAATAAAACAAACTTTAGATAAAATGACTATACCACCAACCATATGTTGGTATATGGCCATTCATCAACGATGGCCTTTAAAAAGAGATATAATGGAATAAAATTGAAAAATAGATAACAGACCTAAAAATATGGTATATGGGATCACACGAAAATAGTTCAAAAGTGGGAGAAAACCCCATTAATGGAATGGAGAGGAATAAGGAGCTTACTATTTTGGATCCAACATGATTGATGGAAAAGGAAATAGAGATTAGATAAGTAATAATCATAAGAACCTAATTTATGCATGTAGGAGCTCTCCTAGGCGAATCCTACTAGATAAGTGGAGGGTGGTCTATCATAATTTGAAGCTCTTCTTCATTTTTAGAAAACAATCCATAAGAATTTATATTGTTTTAAACTTAAATTTCCATTTAAATATCAAGTTCTTCCCTCCCTATGAATATCCATTTAACGACGCGCAAGGGGACAAGCCAACACATTACATGTGGTCCATTTAATACACAATGTGTATATTGAATACATACAATGTATTAAATACATGTATGTATTTGTAATGTAGCTATCATCCATCCCACCTACTAAATTTTTCTGAAGATCAAACTGGTCAGCATAAAGGTGTGGTCACTAGGGTTAAAACCAGATAGAAACTCAATGATCATTGAACCAAAAATTGAAATAATTTGTACCTCCCTAAAAATATGGTATGTTACATACTTCCTCATTTAAAAAAACTCATCCCCGAGATTCCCTAACAAGGGTTTTAAATCATCATCTGAGATATGTTTGGTCCACTGAGCTTGTATATCAATATATCTCTCCTAGGTCTCATCATATACATGTTTGTGCTTCCATAACACCCAAACTAGAGGATCTCACCTAACACAGAGATATTTCATGCTCTGATCAACGATATATATTAGATTATTCTCAAAATATTAATATACATCAATATAAATATCATCATGATCAAATTAATGAGATGGTTTAGAAGGATAATAGTGACGACTCAATACATAGAAGACATCATGAATTGAACAGAACCTATGAGGTAACTCCAACTGATAGGCTACAATCATGACTCTCTCTATCATCTCAATATGCCTGACATAATAATAAATTATCATTTACATTCTCTAAATCCATATAATATCCAATTTAAACATAACTCAAATAAAGACACAGTGTCTCACCTCAAAATAAATAGGTCGATGCTTGTGATCATTATATGACTTCTCATGTATAGAGATGTATCCATATGATTCAGAATCGGGCGTAACTACTCTAAAGTCTCCTAAACCTGATAAGGAACTATTACTGTCTACCAACCTATATTTAAGCCCCACATAGTTGAATTATATTGAATATCATAAAGGGCCTCATATGTATCTATATGCATCATTTCCTAAAATATATAATTACAATAAAAATTATCAAGAGATAGGGGATTCTTCTATAAACCCCCAAAATTAGGGATACCTTTCAAAAGAATATCCACTAACACCCATATGATCTGCTCAGATTTGTCTTCTATCTGAGGTGAAATGCTATAATCTAGATAATTCAGAAACCCATTTCCTTTTGAAACACTTTCTATAACTGTGATTTAAATTCATCATCTCAGTCAGATATGTCGAATGGGAAATTCCATTACGGAATACAGTCTCTAAAATATAATTCATTCCAAAGTTATATATTGGGACGGTCTATTAGAATGGTTGGAAGTTTTCAACCTTCTTCAACTAATCAATAATCACCCATACTTTATCAATTCTAAGGGGTGAACTCGGAAAACACATCACAAAAATTCATAGTGATGTTGTTCTATTTCCACTCATGAATGAATTGAGGCTATTAAAATATAGTATGACATTGGTTCTTATCCTTTACCTACTAATAAGTGGAGCACCATGTGATAAAACCTACAATCAACCTCTTCATACATGGTCACAAATATTGACATCTTATGTCTTGGTACATTTTGGTAATCCTATTGTGTACTACCAATATAGAGTCATGAAATTCCATCATCAACACTTCCTGTATATCTATAGCGACCAAGACATATCTGTGAAAGTGAAAAATATCATTATCAACGATAAACTAACTAGGTGGTGGATCCTCACCCAAGAAACTCTCCCTTAGGGATATTCCGTCAAGATCTAGAAGTCATCCCATCTACCCTCATTTCTAAATGGTAGGTATCACTTCCAAAGCTTCGAAAAATGGCTACCCATCACATTCTTCAGCCTCAGTGATCATTTCAAAAACAAATCCATTAATAGCCAGTAATTATGGGCCTCTTGGACAGCATGTTTTTAAGTCTTCTGGGTCAAGGAGTTGTATATTTCATTTTCCTTTTAGTGTGTAAAAACAAGATCAATATCGAACAATTGGTGGTATTCTACCATCCTTCACTACCAGATATTCATGTCATGCTATATGGAATTGTATTAGAGAATTTGATGGTTTGTTTAAAAAATGAACCATTCACCCAATACATAATAACTCTAATAACATAATGCATGAAAACATTCACTAGATTAAGGTCATTTGTAGGATAATTCCTCTTAAGGGGTCTCAGCTAGTTGGACCCACACGCAACAATTCAATCCACCTACATCAAAACTAATCCCAGCAAGATTTATGACATATCACTAAAAAATGGGTATATTTTTCCCTACTCTATAAAAATTAGGATATGAGTTGCTGTTAGTATTCATTTAAACTCTTGAAAGGATCTCCCACATTTTTTACCAAAAAAACATGACATCCTTTTTTTGTTAAGACATGATCAGCACTTCTACGCATGGTATTTCATTAAAAATATTCATATAATACCGATCCATCCCTAGTAAAATACATATTTCAAAATTATTCTTGGGATACTTGCAAGAAACAAAGTAATTCACCTTCTCGTGGTCCACAGACACCCCTACCTCTGAAATGATATGACTATACAGTTTAATGTTTTTATTCAAAAGTTGATTTTATTGAGCTTAGAATATAACTAGTTATACCTCATATTATTCTGCTTGTTCTCAAAATTATTTTCTTAGACATATAGGGTATGAGAATACACTAAGGGTTCATGCCAAAATACAACCAAAATGAATACAAATGTGGGTAGAAAACCCCGTTCATTTGTTCCATGAAAACATCTGGCACATTTATATGGTCAAACTGCATAACCTGAATCTCATACAAGACATTTCAAATCTAAAAACTTTTTTGTGGTATATATAATGGTCAAATTCAAACATGATTGTAGCCTAACCACATATTCATCTAATAGAAAACGTTATCTCCTCAAATTTGTTCAAATTGGTCATCTATATGAGGAAATGGGACTATTTCGTAAACAAAAACTGGTTTAACTGAAGATAACCCACACACAACACAAGTGTGACACATTTATTTATTGCAGAAATATATGTGTGAACCCCATGGAAAATTATTGTTTCATATAAAACCATTTTATTCAAGATCCTCTAACTACTTTTTGACTTCATGGAGCTCATTTTTTGTCATACTATAAGGAGGAAGGGACACTGGGATTGCTCCTAGAAATAACTCATTGGTGAACACTACCTCTCTCATTGGAGGTTACCCCCCAAATTCATCAAGGATGATGTACCTAAAATGATACACTATAGGATAAAATTATATACATCATGTTGATGGGTTACTAATAAATAGACTATCCATCTAGGATATCAGTCCATGTATCCCATGATGCTTGGGTCAATATTGACTTTCTTAGACAACCCATTCTTCATTATGAACATAAATACTACCCTTGGGATATGTAAATGATATCCATCAATGATAGAAATCAATTAGGGTGTGATATGGAACCAGCCAGTCCATACTATGAATGACATAAAAGCCTTTAAATTCAAGAAACAATATCATAGAGGATGAGATATCTTCCCACATAAACAGTGAAATACTTTCAAAGTTCATACTCTCTGATCACACTCCCAGAGGATTTTCCAAACTCATAGAACCACAAAAGTACACAATTTCAAACCTAAGACTATGCAAAATTGTCAGAAAGATAAATGAGTGTTATGATCCTATATCAATCAAGGATAAAAATAAATTAGTGGATAATAAAATAGTAATATAAATAGTATAAGGAATCAAATAGTACTCCTCAAGGGTACGCTACACTATATAGATATGGACAGATATGTGGCACTAAATGGAACCAAGCAATCTTAGATAGGTCTACTCTTGTAAAATTAAAACTATAAAGTTAGGCTACCTCAACCATGAACACCTCCTCATCCGGATTGGATGGTAGAAGATGTGCTCCATGTCTAACATGGAATGACTGGCCAGGTACAAAAATGTTGTGTTAGTACATTTCCCTTCTCATAGGGAACTCTAGGGATGGTTTTGAAGAATCGCTAAATTTGAAACATCCTTCCACAAGTATAACACTCAGTCAGGTTCCCCACACACTGGTACATCTTATTTATTTTCCATCCACACAAATTGAAAATGACACAACCATAAATTTTGGTCAATCGGATAGCATCACCCCCTTGAGTAGTCCTAAAATTACTGTTCCTACAACTAGACGACCAATATCCCTATATCTATGAAAAATCACCCCGGATAACATTTCCACTTTCCCTGAGGGTATTCATAGTAATTAAGGAATGGTTCACTATAATATAAATGGTTGTCAACCAAAAAAATTCACAGACGTTTCGGTGGCCTAAGAAAGAACATCCTCAAACTGTATCAAATTTTTCATCGCTTCTCCCACCAGTGTTGTCACAAAACATTGAATCTCAATAAAAATTGATGAGTACTCTGTCATAGACATAGAACCCAATTGTAAGTTAAAACCCACTTTATCATAATCCTATTTTAGTGTTTAGGGAATTATGTTATCATAATATTCATTGTAAAAGTATACATAGATCATATCCTAATGTTGATTAGCCTAATACATGTCAATATTACAATGATAGCATGAGTCAGGAAGCATATAGGTGGAGAGATTGACCCACTTATCTAGAGGTTTATCTATGTTCTCAAATATTGATAACATAACCTCAGGCCATGACTCAATAGCCTGAGGGCTAACAACCCACAATAAGGTAGTAGGATGTAACTCCTATAATGATCACATCACCTCTACCATTGTTTGTGAATGTTATAGATCTCTGTGTACGTATGCGATATAGAACAATAATCCCAACGGAGCATCAAAAGATGTTACTCAAGTGGCACAATAAGAGTTAATAACGGTGGATCAAGTCCTACCACCTCCAGATCATGGTCATCCCCACCATCTTAGTTTACAACTAGAGGATTTAATCAAGAAATATGTTTAAAATTTCGAAACGTAATCCTCAGATATTATTCAGCAGTATTGATGAGGTTAGTAGTAATGGATAGGAACTTAGAATTCCTATAATTGAATTTTACCACTTTGATAGATCCTAAATTCATGTCTATGTGATATGAAGGGTTTCAAAATTCACAACAGACACTACCTACTACCAACTACTTAGTGCGTGTGAGGGTAAAGGTGTCATATCACATAATACATGTTCTGATATAAGGAATTTCAATTTCAATGTAAAATATCAAACACCTTTCACTTTGTAGTTGGAATCCCTTTATAAATGTAACCATTTAATTTCATAGTTTAATTTTATTTTGGTTCATACTCATATATATATATATATATATCTTGTTCATGTTTGATGAGTCACCATTCAAAATTTATAGTGGGTCATACACATTACAACATGAAATTGACACATCATGTAACAACAACCAAACCATTACATCTAGGATCAAGTAGAAATAGGTCATGTAAAATTATTTGATTAAATGAATTACCATTCACAATTTAATTAATTACATTCTTCATAGCATAAAATTCATATTAATATAATCAAAATAATTTAATGTTTCTTTCTATGGAACCAATGGTCTATAGATCAAACATTGAATAGTTGGATAATTATGTTTCTATCATCAATCAATAATGGGAAACACATTTAGATTTATTTAGAAATTTTAATTTGTCTAATTATGTTATCCCTACCATAATCACTAGTATATTTCTATATATAATAGTCATGTAACTCAAAAAAATCATTGGAAACATAGGAAAAGAACATAGAAATATAAATATGGAATATAATAACACATGATATGTGATTCCTTAGGTGCCTAATATGATGCAAGACTTAATGCCTCATATTTGTACCATGAAAGGAGAAAAATATGTAATAATAACATTAATATTAGTAATAATGTTGGAAAACATGTGTTTCAACCTATGGTGAAACTATTACAATAGTAGAAGGAATAAATCAATAACTACAACATCTTATCCTAGGTAATTTGGGATTCCCCTATTTGTGGGTAAGATGTTCCCAGAAAAATCACCATTACTAAAATATAAAAATGTTCCTCATATCTTTTCTATTACCCAAATAGTAAAAAAAAGAAAAATTAAATCATGTAATACAGCTTTGAATTGTCCCTGACAGAAAGCCACTAAGTAGTGCCCCAAACGAACTTGCCACGTGACCTCAATTGCGCCTCACTATCCACCATTGGCTACCGACCTGTAAAAATCGTATATTATGGTATGGTAGGCATAATAAATCCTCATGAACAGAGTATTCCACAATGGTAAACAATAATGGTAAGTATTGAAATCATAAATAATGAAGTTGTAGTGGAATAAAAATAATAAATCATCAAATATAACCAAAAAGTGGAAGCTGAATCAATATCATATAAATAATTAGGATAATTCCATTATGCTATAAAAATTGTGATGTAAATGGGATATAGGGTTACAAGCATTTAAAAAATGCTTAAAAAATAATAGAAAGGAAAAACCTACCTCCACTAACATCGCAAGCATAATCTCGATCCTCTGCTCTCATACTCCATCCTAACAATGTAAATTAATCATCAGAAACATGATAATTCACTTATTCTATACCTATAGTCATTATGTTTTTTTAGTACTATATGTATCCAGAATAATTTTTCAGATATACTTAGTAGGCCATCACCAATGGTGTATTGAAAAATCTAGTATGTGCATATAAAATTACTATTGTGAAGGTACATAATAAATGCAACGTTATGAATAAATAAATTTTTTTTTCAGGTTCCTCAGGGGATACATGACTGAAACTAAATTCTGTGGCCCTATTTTGATATCTTTGAACCTTGGTTGACCTATAATTCTACCATATTAGTGTATAAATGGTCATAAAAAATCATGTTTCATAAATGGAATAAACCCAAGCCTGCTATTTGTCTTGGGGGATGAATCTCACGGCTTAATTGTTTTTAATACTTAGGATTTTATACGAAAATGAATACTTAGAATTTAATTCTTGGAATACTGATCTCAACTAAGGAGAACATAAAAAAGAACCCCATGTATCACACTAGGATCACTATAAATACCCATCACTATAAGATTCATTCCTTGGAAATTTGTAGAAGGAATCATAATTATCACTATCAGCATGGTGTAAAGTATGAACCTCTATGACCATCTCAAGTATACCATATATGGGTCCATGTATCAGATTTGGAAGATTCTAACCATATATCATAGAAATCGTGTCCATGGTAACTCTCCTAGGTAATTCATATCTCTCTTGGGTAAGTAACTTATCTTCCTGGTGAGATTATCCAAGGAATCCAATAAAGGAACCATTCATTCCATGGAATCCTAAAGTTGGATCCCTCGTATTACCCTTGCCTTAATGTAGAGGCTTATTTTAATTATCAAGAACTCATATTGTTTAATAATTAATTGTAATAAACCTCTTATATCTAGTTGTAAATTCATTAAATTTACATAAATAATGTAAAGAATAAATTAAAAGGTCCTAACACATGAAATACCATCTCTATTAGTTAAATACATATTCTAATACAATTATTACAAGGATATTATCACACACCAAATACTATAAATTAAAATTAATTCCATGGGGTAAGGCTCTTAATCTAATAAATAATGAACACACATAGGGTTCGATCATGTCAAGGTAAAATTCTCCAATAATATTATTTGTGTGTAGAAAAGTCTACAATAGACAAAATGGAAAAAAATTATTTAATTTATTATGAATTATGGATGTTTTACTAGATTTTTCTAGCACGCATCACAGTGGTGAATGATAAAATACAACAACAAATTAAGGAAAAGGAATATACAACCCACCTAATGTTTGTACAAAACCACTTATTCATTTATAGTCTTTGAAATTATCCCTAATAGAATAAAATAGAAAATGGAAAAAATCATTCATAACAGGGTATATGATCTGGAACCAAAATGGCACAAAATACAACAATATAAACTGATGGAGGATGGAAGCTAAACGAGGAAATTTCAGTTTCAGATCCAATGTGACCAATAGGAATGAAAATGTACCAGGGATGGGGAAGTTCCATAAAACCTAGGTTAGGTTAGGAGGATCTATATCTCATGGATCTTGTTAGATAAGAGGAGGGTGTTTTGTCAAAAAAAAAATGTATGCCTCCTAAACAACTGAACTAGTTCATTTACAAGGCGTGTATACTTTACATGGCATGTAAAACTCAGGTTCTTCTATCCCGGCGAAAACACAATTCACAAAGAGAAATGGGTCTATCAAACCCATTGTGCATCATAAATTTAAGACACACTATATATTTAATATATTTCATGTATTTGGTCTACAAAAAACCTCCATCGCAACTACTACTTTCTTCTCAAAAAAAAACCGACCAGTCTAAACGACCATTCACCTGGGTCAAGACTAAAAGGAAACCAAAATATGGTTGGAGAAAAAAATAGAAGAATTCATACCTCTCTGAATATTCGTGATGTTAAAATTGGAATAATTTTTTTTTAATTTAGGATAATAACATTACATATATCCAAAAAGAAATTTTCTAGAAAAATATATTTTTATATGCTCAATTTTTTATTTAAATAAGTTAAATTTTCCATAATTTGTGAATTGTTTAAAAATATATATATTTAATAATTTTTTTAATTATTTATCTAATATATTTATTTTTCATAGGATAAGAATAAATCTAGTTTTGTATGTATAAAATTTATTTTTCTAAAATTGGTTTTCATCAAATTTGGCATGCTAATTTTAAAAATAATTTCAAAAAATATATTTATTGAATTTGATAAAATTGATTCCATATTTGGAATCAAAATTTGGTAAATATAACCCTTTCATTTTCTACCAATATGAATTATATTTGTGGTAAAAAATTTCTCATCATTAAAAGATAAATCGGGACAATCTAGGTTAAAACTAAGTGGTGTATCCGAAATGTTTTAGTTGTAGTTATTATTAGTTGAATTTAATTGTACACATACCAATGTTGTCTCTATACTCAACTATTTAATGGACAGATTACCATAAAAATAACTTACATATTCTAGAAATAAATAAACCTATAAAATTTCACTCTCTTCGTTTTAAAAAACCATTCTGTTTGGATTTTTAGAAAAACTAGTTATAAATGAATATTAATATTCATGTTTTTTCAAAATGAAATTAACTTCATGGGGGTAATTTATTATAAATTTTTCAGAAATATATATTTACCATAAATGATTACAAAAAGATAAAAAAAATAATTTTTTAATTAACATTATTATCAAAAGAAACCAATACCCACAATTTCAAACCATGAGTATCACCCACAAAACCATGGGTAATGGTTATACCCATGGTTTTGAGGACTATCTTCAGTTAGGGAATAGGTATAGGCCAATTCCAATAGTTTGTATAGAACCCATGGGTATAGGTCACATAGATTTTGTGATACCCATGGGTTTGATAATCCATGGGTATATATCTACAACCATAGTTTTCAAACCATGGGTCTTTGTATCCCCATTAAAGAACCTATGCACATGGTTCTACAAACCATGGGTATAGACACCTATATAAATTTGAAAGCATCCCCACCACCTTCGTCCCTAGATTCTTGATCCTTTAAATCAAATAAACCAGAAAATATAAAGTCAATTCAGTATATAATTTCAACATTAATCATCCAAAAAACATTTTGTAATAATTTTCAAACCATATAAAGTACTAAAATATACATATACATCAATAAAAAAATAAATTTATGTCCTTACATAACTTCACAATACTACTTCCTACTAATTCAAAAATGAAGGTGTTTAATATCTCTCTCATAACAAACATCCTCATCCTCCCCATCATTAACATCGTCATCATCATCAACAGCAGCAACATCCTCACCAACAACATCATGGGGAGTAGCAACGTCTTCACCAAAATCATCACCACCACCTTTGTCTTGATCTCCACTAGGACCATCATTGGAATCACTCGAGGAATCATTTAATGAACACATTGATTCCATATATGATCTTATATATTTATAATCATCTGGTGGAAGTGATTTACTGATATCCAACATAGATTTTAGGAATTGTCCAGTGACTATCTTACTTCATTCATGCCCCAGTTTATTTATTTGGAACTCCTCTAATGCTATAATATTTAATTAAACTACAGGTACATGATCACAGAGTATCTTTATTTTCTGAGAGCCTTGATAGGTGACCGATGAGGCCCAACACCCAGGGGGATGATGATTTTCTTGGTCGACAGAGGAATCTTCCCTGGTGCTCATCAACTAAAAACTAACTCTGATGAACGTTCTTCTTAAATTTTTTTCATCATTATCATCAAGGGCCTCCATGGAGGTCTTTTGAAAATATAAAAAACATACTTAATTATAATTTTCATATAAATATTTAAAATAAACTTACAATATTTTCTTCTGTTTGTGAACTTACTACACTTCCATATTTTCTCTTCCTACTTGAGAAAAATAATTTAGCTCTATGTATATGTCCATGGATGCCCTATACGGATTCTAATAAATGAAAATAATTAGAATACACAAATTAAGAATTTAAACATTTTATAATCTAAAATAATAATAAAATGGAATAACATTTAAATAAATGAACAATACATCATTAATATGATTATTCATTATGCATAATTGGCCAATTTTCCATTTGGCCTAGAGGGAAGTTGGCCATTAGTCCTAGAGTTCAATTGTTCCTTAGTCTTATAGTCCAATTATCCATTTCCCCTAACGGACTATAGGACAACTGGACATTATTACATTAGTCTTATACACTAACTGTACATTTTTCCTATAAGAAAATTGTCCATTAGACCTAATAACATAATGTACAATTGTCATATGGGCTTAACGACTATTATGCCTAAAGGCCTAATGGCCAAATGGCCTCAAGGCCTTAGGTCTAGTTGTCCAATTTTCATATAGGACTAATGTCCAATTCTCCTATAGTTTTATAGGCCAATTATCATACATGCCTAATCTCGAATTTCTCTATAGGTCTATAGGCCAATTGTCTATTAGGACTCCTTGAAAATTGGTTGTCACGCCTAATTATACAGTTGGCCTATAGGTCAATTGGCCCTTATTACTATATTAAAATTGGCCATTATACCTAATGGGATAATTTCCAATTGTAATATAGACATAATGTTAAATTATCTTATAGCTCTAATGTTCAATTAAACTTTTAGTCATATAGGACAATTGGAAAATTGGAATAATGGAATAATATTCAGTGAGGCTATATGCCTAATTGAATAATTTCCAATAGAAATATAGATTTATTTTACAATATCTCTATAGGCCAAATGGCCAAATGGACCAATAGCCCCAATGGAAAATTGGCCAATTATGCCTAATGTACAATTGTCCTATAAGGAATAATGGACAATCAGCCTATATTCTTAATGTCCAATTGACATATTTTTCATATAGAACAATTTTCTATTAGTTCTAACGGGCCAATTGTCTAACTGAACATTTTTTCTAAAGGGAAATTTTCCATTATGCTTATAGGATAATTGAACATTAGGTCTAGAGGAAAATTGGCCAATAGACCTATACGAAAACTGTACATTATGTCGTTAAGCCTAATGGTCATTTGAAATGATTATTTATATCCATATTTTGAAGGTATTAATGACAATAAAACAAAAAATTCATCATGAAAGGATATCTAATTAATAATATAAATATGAACAATATTTTAAATCAGATTAATGTACCTGAAACTTTTCATGATCAAGAATTATAGTGCGCCCCAATGGGTATATATAAGTCATAAAATATTTTTTTTATTTTATTTTCCCCAATGCTTCCTAGAAAACAATACAAGTAATAAGAATCAATTTTTATTTTCAATCCATTAATTATAGGAAATATCATAAACTCATTATTCATCCAATGTGCCAAACAAAATTTGTATTGATTTTTTGGAAAGTCGAGGAATGTCGGTATACCCTCTAAATAACAGCCTACTATGCTCTTCCAACCAACATACTACTCATGATTTTGTGATTTCCATAACTCCCAATAATTCATCATCCTTGCAGTCTTTGTAGCTTCTACATTGAAAAGTAAAACCAACTCTACAAAATACATGTTATTTTATCCAAATACAACGATAATATAAATATCAAATTTATACAATTTTATTACCCATTTCTATTCCCATTATTTATACATGACGCCTTTACTAACATGTCTCTATTAGACTAGTTCCACTAGAATGATATCCTGTTATTTAGCTACAATTTCTATTAAAAATCTACACTACCTTGAATTTTAACCTAACATAAGTTTTATTTATTTAAATTCACTATTATATGTGTATTCCAATACCAGTATTCCGGTATATGAGTGCACCCATGTCACCAAGTAGAAGATCCCACTGAATGAGAATAGTGGGGGAAAGAATAATTAATTCATGGTAAAACCTGACAAAGAAGTGATATAAGTTCACATAGTTATAATAAAAGGAACCAACTACAGACTCCGCAATAGAATGTGATGGATATTTGGGCTATCCTGGATCAGAAACCTCTGAAGGATGTGTGTGTTCTAATTGATGCTATGGGAGGTCTTCATGCACTAGAGTAGATGAAGAAAGAACAAACTCATCAGATGTTGGATGGATGGTAGTAATTGGATGTAGCATAGACATGGAAGAATATGTGTAGTGGGATTGGGAATGCATCATCATATGTGGATATGGTAGAGGTGGGATCATCTAGGGGAGGTGTTGTCCTGACCCATCCCTCGGGGCTTTTTTCATGATTACCCAATGTCGCACTTCTAAAGACCAGGGGCTAATGACTAGAACCAGAAATGTGTATCCCTATAACTGGAAGACATTCCCTTTAAACCTGTACAAACACACAATCTAGGGACACAACAAGAATAAAACACAATGTAAACTGTTGTTGTAAAAAGAGTACTGAATGTAAAGGTGCCAGAATAAACTCCCAAATGAAAAGTACAAGTACAAATGAACAAGAAAAAATCTTCTGGAACATCCACTGGGATCATACCTTAAGGGTAGGTACATCTCACGATCAGTGGTCACTAAAACATGTCACATCAAATGGCCCACCTCTTAGCATCATCCAACATTTCTCCCTCATCCTCAATCAATGATTTCTATTATATGTACAAGACACTGCAAGTTGAAGGTGTAGCACATTCATGCATTAGTATAACAATACTCAGTAGGCACCCTGAGACCCCAGAAGGTCTCCCATAGTTCTTCAATGGATAAACCACAATGAAATACCTCAAACAAAAAGCATGAAGTATTCATCAACTCTACATAGGTATATGCCCATACATATACCTATGTTATCAAGATATACTCATCTCATACATTAGGAAACATAAGGCTTGAAATTTTATGCTTTAGAACAACTGATCCATGGGGGAATAATACCACTATTGTAATACCACGAAGGTAACACCATTTTGGTAAATGTACCACAAAGGTAACACCACGAAGGTAAAACTACCACAATGGTAACACCATGAAGGTCAAAGTACCACAAAGGTATATACATATCTCACAAAAGTTATATAACTCATGTAAAAAAGTACATATGATGAGTCATTGATCTAGATCATCTAATTCTATAGAGAGGCTCCACTACTGACCCACACAAGATTGATAGATACTGACCCACACAAGATCGCTAGGCGCTGACCCACATAGGATCGATAGACACAAAACCACACAGGATCTCTATGCTCTAACCAATACATGATCGATAGATGCTGACTCATAAAGGATCGGTGATCTTTCTTCATGTTATAGCTATCCATGAGATTCTTTCACTAAGCGCACATGTTTCCAGGGGGATCCTCTCCTCAAGCCATCGGTCGTACCACAACCACCGTGAAGTTCCATGAAGATGTATCCCAAAGGACCGTAATGTATTAAGGGTTCTAAAGTGATTGATGTCGCATCAATTGGATGTCAGGTCTGTGACTTATAAGCATTTTAGAACCGAGGTCCCGGGTAGATTCAGGTTCGATCCAACTCGGTCATACTCCAGCATTCCCCAACACTCAACTGGAGTACACCAAAAGGAATATCTTGCTCCAAGGATCCCACCACCATAGGTGGTTCATCAAACATACGCACATCTCACAAGTTATGGATCTTTTAGAAAAAATGGGCCTGGATGGGTCCTGGATCAGTCTGACCCAGTCTGGGCTTACCTGACTAGGTGCGGGTTGACCCAACTCGGTCCAAGTCTAACATAGACCAGCCCAACCTGGCCTTCCTAGCAGGGGAACCTTCTTGGATTGCATTGCCTAACCCACAGAGGGGCATGACCTGCCCGGCTCATGCGACCTGATGGCCTCGTACTTCCAGGAACACGGAGCGGCACGACCCACCCTAACTCGCACATGGGGGTGGGGGCAGGGGGTGTTTCTTCCATTCGGAGTCAGATTGGCGGTGCCATGGAAAACTTCTAGGTCACCTTCAACACCCGTAGGGAGAAGGTCTCGACCCTTCACCAAGGCTTCCGAGCTGTAGCTATATTAAGCGGAGTGTGATGGCGCATTGTTCGCCTCCGTCGGCGATTGGCCGATGCCGACCATCATTGTCTGCCACAGTTATATGTCACGTCCCCCTACTATAGTGGTGCATGACCTTACACTGTCGCCTCCTTCATGGTCGACCGGTCCCAGCCGCCATCTTAACCCCCAATGGCTACAGCCATGACCTTCTCTGCCATGGCGTGCGACATCATGCCTCTAACTCCTCTTACACCGTTCTGCGGGTCACCGGGTGATCTCTTTTGGCCCATGTTTTCATATGAATGTGCTAATGGACTCTCTATGATTCCATCTTTGTCACTAAACCCACCATTCCGGGTTCCAACCATCCCAAATAAATCGCTCATGAAGAAAACATCTAATTTTTACAAAAGGAAGAGGGTGCATGCCTTTTTTGTTTGGAACATTCCCTCTATGATAGCTTGATTGCAAGAGGGTTTTCAACTGATTCAAAAACTCTTGAATTTAGACTAGAATTAAACCCTACCTAAAGATATTTGGAGAATGTATGCATTTGGGGAAGAGTTAGTGTTTTTAATTTTGTGATTTGGTGTTGCTAGTCACCGCTCACTGGGACCAGTTTTGTCCTCCTTATTGTTGGCATCGCGGTTTTTTTCTTGAGCATCATTTCTCAGTGATTTCATGCAAACTCTCCTCTCCGAGCATCATATAAATATGAGAGGGGAGGATGAGAAACATTATTGGGAATTCATAAGGTTAATTTAATGAATGAACCTCCAAAATTACAAAGGTGATATTACAAATATTGAGTTGTCAAGCCAATTAATGGATTGACATGTCGTTGGTCCGGCCACAACAGCTTTTCCATTGGAGGAAATGAAAAAGAGAAATAAAATAACATTTTTATTTTACTATTCTTTTAAATGACCAATATCTAACTTATTCTCCCGACCTCCTCTGGACAATGTGATGTCTTCCTTAAGTGAATTCTGGCACTGTGGATTCAATGGTGCTCTCAGATATTTAATCTGAGCCATGATTCAAATGTTAGAATACGACGCTTTCGCATTTACTGAAAATACCATAAAAAATTCAAAATTTCATTCGAGGCACACCGGGCCTTGGAATCACGTGTTTCCAATTTTTTTAGACTCATAATAATTCTATTTAATTTAAAAATTACATGGAAAATATGAGTCTTTATAGTTGTAGACATGGAATGGGAAGAATAGGCTCAATGAGATGATGGAGGCATCTGTGGGATCATCCACAGATGTGAAAAAGAAATGGTATATGAAGCTAAAGGTAGATAAGATGAAGATGGAGTAATAGATAATCGCATCTATAGAGACTCTAGTAGAGGACAGAAAGGTTTTGTACATTGGGATTCCACTGGTGGGTCAATGTGGGAACGAGTATGACGAGTGCTACATCTAGGTATAGGAACATACCCACATTGACCAATATTAGCCGGATAATGAGTCAGCTCTGGTGGAACTAAATGTAACTAAAAAATTTATAAATAATTTTAAAAAGATATTATATCTAATATAAGTGAACAAGTATAATTATAATACTTATTGAGGGATATGAAGGAGGAAATAAATGATCGTGCACCTATCGATCAAGATCAAATAGTCGCTTCCATTGATGTTTTGAATAATCTTTTTAAATAATCCTTTCAATGAAATGTTTATTTTTTAGCAATAGTTATTATAATTCATTCATACTAATTAGAATTCAAATAAGCTATAAGGAATTTCATAACACCTTTTAGTAAAAATAATTTAAAACAAAGTTATACATTTTTTTAAAAATCATTTCAAACCCACTTCACTACATTAAAATAAGTCAAATTTAATGAAATGATAGCAGACAATACTAAATTAAACAAATCATTCCAAACATAAAATAAATTAATGTAATTATTGTAATACTATCCTGAGAAACTCATGTGATGGTATGGTGAATGATCAATGAACATATATGGATGCTTTAATATATTACCCACCAATACTTTAGGATCAACATCCACTTTCACAATGGAAAATTTTGAATAATCAAATGAAATATTCTGTTCAACACTAATGGTGGATTTAAGGGTGTAAATTTGATCACCATTATCATGAAAAATATGTATTTTGATTAATTTATTTATGACACCGTAATGTAGTCTCACATTATCTTTCACATAAAACAATTTTTTTTCATTGATTCCAAAAATGTAAGGTTCATTGGTATGGATTAATTGACTCAGTTAAAAACATTGAATCCCCATTCATTAATAAATGTACCATTTGACATCATTGGATATAACTATTTATGTTTCATCATAGTGTCTTGATCCCATGATTAGTATTCCAATAATTAAATTTTCTAAACAATCTCATAATAAAAAATATATGAATATTGAGGCTGACTATTAGATACACTAGCATAATATTCTGTTGTAGAAGTTTACATAACACCATCATGTCGTGTTCTCATTTTCACTACATGATCATTTATAAAAAATTTATACACATTGATTATTAAATATTTTAATTCATGAACCATAGAATTATGACCAAAAGAAAATGCTCTTAATTTATGGGAGACATAGTCCATAGATAAACATTAGACCAGAAATATTTATAAATAATACAATTAAATTCATATCTTCTATTTAATATAATTAAATTAAAGGTCATAAATTATATTTCAACAAAGCAAAAAATTCCAAGGTATCTGAAGCCTCTCTCCTAAAATTCAATGATCGATGAAGTCTACATAAAAATTTCTATGTTTCATATATAAAAAAATAATCAAAGTATATGATATATCTGAAATTTCATTATATGAGATAACATATAAATATCCAAATTAATTACATTATACAGTCATTGAAAAAACCAAAATTAACCAAGACTGTGTGATGTTCCATTTTGCGCTCTTTATGGATAAATGTAGTACTCCAAGGGAGGCTTTATCTAGAATCTCAACAAGTTCAAAGACCGTGGGATCCAAAAATAAAGGGGACAACCCCTCCAAAAAAGGTCCAAATGAATTTATTATATTGGAATTGTCCGGGGATATCCAACCCTGACAACTTTAATGTTTTAAAAGGGTTTATTAATGCTTACCACCCAAAAAAAATTCTATTTCTGAACCGAAAGTCAATTACTCCTCTAGATTCAATAATTCGTCCCCCTTTGGCTCCTCTTTCCAAGGTTTTTTTAGTAATGGTACATCTACTTAATCATTATGGTAATTTTTTCACTCTTCTATGTCAAATGTTAATGTTCACAATAGCTTGAATCAATCTATTACATGTGACTATATTTTTTAGCACTATCATGTTTATACTACTTTTGTTTATGCTTATAATTGATTCCACGATATGAGAGATCTTTGGAACGATCTCACCCAACATAGTAACACTATCCATAATCCTTGGTTTATAGTTGGGGACCTTAATGCTATTTTATCTCATAGTGTGAAATTAGTCCCTCCACAGGACTCAGTATCCACTAGGGAGTTCAAATCATTCATAGAGATCAATTACCTTACATATATTAATCTAATGGGTTCTAAATTCACCTAGTATAGAAAACATTATAATAGGATGGTGGCTAGTAAACTGGACAGGGCCTTCACCACTGACCAAACCCTGGGTAAATGGGACAACATTTCTAGTATCACTCTTCCAAATATTTCTTCTGATCATCATCATATCATAATTTTTTTCTCATAACACTAAAAAATCTAGATCCCATTTCAAATATAACACTGCTTGGTCCTCAGGCCCAAAATGTTTGAATATCATCAAAAACTCCTGAGCTAATATGCATAATCAGATGGTGTGTTTGCATTCCCGGTGAAATTGAAAATTCTTAAGTATGTTCTCAAAATTTTGTTCAATTCTAAAACAAATGAAATAGACAATAATATCACTGTTATGGAACAAGAACATGGTCAAATTCAAAAGGCTAATACCTCCTCTAACTTTTCTCGAGACGCCCAACATGAAAGCATCATTTTTTCTAAACTTATCACCCTGCTCAACTTTAAGGACAACTGTAAAAATAAAATCATTAAATCCAAATGGCTTAACGATGGGGATAGGAATACTAAATTCTAAAATTCACTTCATTGAGTTAGAAAAGATTATAGTCCTTATCCTATAACAGATAGAGGGATAATATTCTTGACACTGAGGAAAGCATTTCCAATCATGTTGTATCTTATTTTCATAATATCTTCAATGGAACTATGATAGTTAAAGATCTTATGTCTAATTTCATTCCTACGCTGGTCACTGAGGAAGATAACTCTTTGCTGAATAGTATCCATCTTGACAAAGAAATTAAAGACGCATTCTTTATCTTAAATGCTGACAGTGTTCCTGTCCCCGATGGTTTTTATAATGGGTTCTATCAAAATCACTAGGATGTGATTCAAGAAGATGTATGTCCCATGGTGAAAACATTCTTTTCCAGAGGCATTATCCCTCATGGATTGAACCCCCAATTCCTAGTCCTCATCTCGAAATCCGGTAATGCGAATGAACTTCATCTCTTCAGGCCCATATCTCTCATAAACACTCTCTTTAATATTATCCCCAAATTAATTGAAAATTTATTCTCTACTATTTGCAATCGAATTGTCTCCTGGAATCAATTTGGATTTATAAAATGATGATCGATTCAATACAGTATTTGTATTTCCTCTGAATCCACAAATCCCTTAAACAGGAAAATTGAGGAGGGAATGTTCCCCTTAAACTGGTGGTTGCAAAGGATTTTGATACCCTCGATTGGAATTTTATGTATAATGTACTTAGGTAGTTTTTCTTCAATGATAACTTTATAAACAGGATTGAAACCCTATTTGATTCATCCCACATTTTCATTCTCATTAATGGCTCCCCAAAAGGTTATTTTAAATGTTCCAAGGGAGTTAGACAAGGTGACCCTCTCTCACCTATTATTTTCTCCATTTTTTGAAGACTATCTAAGTAGACTACTTACGCAATCTATAGAAAAAGGTAACATTAAATCTATCTCTTCTTTTACAAGCTTGAGTGCCCTCTCACACCTTTTTTAGGCCGATGACATTATTCTCTTTATTCGTGTGGACAAATAAAATGTGAATAACCTTAAGGCCATCCATCTTCACTACCATGAAGTGTCTGGTCAACACATCAATTGGCACAAATCTTACATTTACTTTAGCAAAGACTACCCCCTGTAGGAAACTCAATATCACCGATACTTTAGGTCTTAAGGAGGGAACATTACCCTTCACTTATCTTGGCTTTCCAATCATTTGGGGTAGACCCAAAGAAGCTTACTTCTCCACCAACATTGATCAAATGCTTTGAAACATTTTTTCTTGGAAGGGGAGGAACCTCTCGATGGCTAGGAGAATATGTCTTGTTAAATCCACTATTTTCTCCCAGTTGGTTTAGTATATGATGATTTAAAAATGGTTGAAGATACTCATAAATCATATTAATATGGATATTAAGATCTTTTTTTGGACTGGGAGTACTCTAGAGAGAAAACTAGTTACGGTCCCCTAGACCACATGCTGCAAACCGATCGATGAAGGGGGTATTGGTATTAAAAACCTTTCCTTTTTTAATCAGTCTCTACAATCCAAGCTCACGTGGAACCTTATTCATAATAACTCCCCTTCCACGGATTTTCTTAGGGCTCGTTTCCTCCACAAACATAGAAATGATCAGTCTCACTTTCTCACATCTTCTATTTGGACCACCATTAAAAACACATTCACTACCATTATGAAAAATTATTGATGGATGGCTAGTAGAAACTCAAACATAAATTTTTGGTTGGATAACTGGACTTACGCTCCCCTGATATCTTTAATGCCCAATAACCAACCTTCCCTCCACACCAATGACAACGTAAAGAAATTCATTCATTCTCAAAATTTGTTTTTACCTAAGGATATCAAACTCATTGTTGACAGTTACCCCTTCCCTAATACGGATGATTTTTTTTGGGAATCCACTCACAATGGGGTGTTTGACCTTCAAAATTACTACCAACATCTGTTCAAAAATGAAGACAACTACTTAGCATGGATAAAAAACATAAATAAATCATGGATTAAACCCTAGAGATTCACCCTTATTTGGCGTATTTCTCATTGGAGAATCCCCACGGATACCTCCTTACAAGATTTTGGGATTAATAATTGTTCTAAATTCCATATGTGTAACCAAAATCGTGAATATATTAATCACCTATTTCATTCTTATGATATGGTAACGGCTCTCTGGAATTATATTTTTCAAATTTTTGAGTGTAGATGGTTGTTTTGTAATTCTATAACCTCACAGATATAGCAGTTTATGGACCAACCTGACTCCCAACAGATCAAGAATCCTTTTGTTGCAGCTATAGTGGGTCTCCATAATTTGATATGCTTTGGTATAAATGAACATACATTTCGTAAAAACTCATTAAATCTTAATGCAGGTAAACTAAAAATTATCATCGCAATACGGGAGGTGGCTTTGATTAAAATAGATCATTGCTGCAACTCGATTCGTGCCCTTGGTATTCATAGGAATATTGGAGTTGAGGGAAATTACACTCTACCTAGATCTACCTTTGATGTTTTTTGGTAGCACCTTCCCCCAGGCTGGATTAAAATCATTGTGGATAGTGCCTCTAAAGGAAACCCCGGCCTAGTGGGTTCGGGAACCATCTTCAAAAATCACCTCGACCAGATGCTCGACTGCTTCTATGGATCCTGCAGTTTTTCTTCCTCATTGGAAGTCGAGACGATGAGTGTTATCCATGATATATCATTCACCAAGCTGCACAACTAGAACAATATCTGGATTGAAAGTGACTCCACCACTATTGTACAAGCCATATGGAACGGTACCATTCATCTCGCTTGGATGCTCACTACATGCTGGATGGACTGCCTAAACTCAATCTTAGATATCAACATCATTTTCACTCATATGTATCATGAATCAAATAGGATAGCTGATGGACTGGCTTATATGGGGGTGTCACATGATATGCTTTGGAGGGAAGATATTCCTCCGGAGTTACTGTAACTTTATGTTAGGGATGTGAAGAAAATTCATTATTTCAAACTTCTGTGACCATTTATTTCATTCAATAAAAACCTTCCAAAAAATATGTTAAATTCTCTCAGCAACATTTCATCACATATTGGTTGATATTCCTACAAACATGAATATGTTATGATTTGTGGGAATAAATGGAAAGTATCAAATGACTTTCTGTGAAACATGAGATGGTGTCCCATCTAAATTTTACTTCCTTCATGATGTGGCACATTTTATACATTCATTAAAGGTATCTTCTTTCTCCTAGAATAAACTATAGTCATTCAGACAAGCATGATCGTTATTAGCAGAAAATCTAAGATTCTTAATTAACTTCCATTACATTGGATGGTTTGCAATAATATATGAACCATTAAGAATAAAGTACATCAAAAAGGTAATAATATAATCAATAATGGTATTATAAATTTTATACATTATTTTTCCATGATATAAAATAATTAAAAATTATAACATGGTCATTTTATTACAATCATGAAAGACAAATGTTCTAGCATCTTCCAATAAAATTTTCACTCTTTAAACATTCTCATCTTCAGTATTTTCCTCTTGTTTATTGAAATCATTAACTACTTTTCCTCGCATGCTATCTCTCTCAAGATTATTTACTAATTGAAACCAATCAAATATAATATTCTCCATTCCAGTTCATCGTTTTTTTTTCAGGAATAATAGAACATTGTTCTGTATCTCTATAGTGATAGAAAACAAAAGAGTTTTTATGAAATACAACTTTTGTTATATGGTAGCTAATATTCCCCAAATTAACTACTATCTAAAAACCCAATTATAGCATGTAAATAGTATACAACATCAATCTTAAGCACATTTAAATGAAAAATCCAAAAAAATTCAAAATTATTTTAAGCCTCTATTGAAAAACGAACAACATGGTATATGCAGCTTCTCTCTATTATCTTACATGGGGTGAAATTTATCTTCTAATAAACAATGTTATGAATATTTAAACAACTATTTATAACCATAATTTATATTAATGTTATCAAATCATACTTGTAGCTAAAATAACCATGAATAAGATAAATAAAATATTTTTTAAGAGATGGCTACAAATAAAGAACTAATATGGGTAACCCTAACATTTAAAAATAAACTATCATGGTTACTATCTAATCATATCCCCAGGATGATCAATAATTTCCGAATACTAGTTTAAAATGATAATATAATCATTTTTCATAATTTTTTTATGATATATAATGAAAAAATATCAATGACGTGTTAAAACATGGCACATTTTCCTAAATCATTGTCTTTAAAACCAACAAACATTCAAATTTTCTTAACAAAAAAAATTATATCCTATGGAAGTTATTCCACAACAATTTTGGAAACATAATTTTAGACATTAAAGAATACTCCCTGTCAAAATCCTTTTCAGAATAGTTTGAAGGAACTATATGATATCACTATCAGTTTCTTTCTTTTAAAACATCATTAAATCCCACTTCAAAATATAGATATGAAAACCACACATAAATAATAATTAATTAGGGTTAAATAATCAAGAATAATCATGATTAATATCATGATGGAATAACACTAAAGACAAGGTTAGTCAATTAAAGGGTCAACACGAAAAGGATGACTATCCAGGAAATAAATGATAAAAATGAAAATTTATAAATAAATGATCCATAGCATTAATAAATTTCACTATGATAAATTATAATGACTAACATGACCACAAAAGACATAAAAACATGAACGTAGATGTCATTTGGGTATAATTATATATTTATCCACTAAATCACTTTATGTAGTCTCCTTACTGGAAAACTAAAAATCATGGTTTTTCATAAAACTAAGGGGGACTTGCCAACAAATAACCATTAGTATAATATAAATGACCCTCTACTACCCACTTATAATCCTCAATCTCCTCATGGAATAATATGTTATGTATAAAATGTTCAATAACATCGTCCCAAGACAATAACATGCTGTTAGGATACAAAAATCAGCACTTCCTTCAACCTCCATCACTACCATCAATGTGACCCCAAACAGACAAGAAAAACATGAATAACATAACTAAGAATCTGTCACCTAGATGATAAAAAAATAAACCAAATTAAATTGGAACCAAAAAAGGGAACTATCAACGATCAAATCATAATAAGAAGCCTACAAGTGCTTCAATTTTATAAATACAACATATTGAATTATATTTCTTTGTCTAAAACCACATTCCATGAAAAAAATTGTAATAGGAAATATATTCATAAGTAATTTTAACCAACCAACTCATGGGATACCACCATTCATATTTTTAATCCAAAAATAAAGTGAAAACATACAATCCCTCTTTTAACACAAAAAATTAATCCACTTTGGAAGCCAAAGTTTTCTTATAATAAAAAACACTTGTGTGTTTATTTATGAATAGAACTAAATAATTTTATAAAATATATGGAGTTTATAAGAAAAAAATTACCATCATGATACCATTACAATCCTACCATTCCAACAATTTTCCACATGATAAATGATGAAACTAATTGAATGCAATTGAAAATTGATCATATATATAGTCCAGGCATTCAAAATTTATGAAAATTAAGAATTTAAAAAAAGAATTCTAAATTTTTAACACTTGAAAAAAATTACATCCAAAATAAAAAACATCATCAAACATCAATACCATGTAACTTTTAATAAAACTCTTGAAAAATATTTAAAAACTATATAGAATAAATACGAGGAGGGAAGATAATTTTACATGTCAAAAATAGAAAACAAATCATTAGAGAAAGATAACTTCAGATTTGTGGGTATGAAAAAATCACATGAGTAGGATAGTTAGGATACCTAAATGGCTTGAGGGGAGAGGTGGAGTGGTAGATGTATCTTGTGGTGAAAAATGGGGTAGCTGAAATCGCTAGACGGGAGGGAGGAGTTAGCTGGAGTCACCTAAGGGGAGGGGGAGTGGGGTGGAAAAAGTCTCCTAAATATGGAAGTGGGAGGTTGAAATCACTAGAGGGGGAGGAAATAGGTCGAAGTCACTTGTGGTGAGGTGGGATGGATAGACGCACGAGAGGAGGTATGGATGAAATGATTATGGGAGGAGGATCCTGATCATCTTTCCAATATTCATAAGGTTATACCGAAGATTTCAAAAAATAATTTTTATATACCATCCTATGCTAATGGTTATTAAAAAACTGTTGGTATAGACTTTTACAATCAAATCTATACCCAAGGGTCAACAAAACCCTTTGTATTGAAACATTCCATCATGTCCCTTTTAGAGTAGTATAATGGAAAAATAAAATTAATTATATGAGAAATATTAAATGTGATATATTTTGATTAATTTAAATTTTTATATGAATTTTATAGATGAATATGACATATTAGTGCTTTTTTAAATGATTAAACCCCAATTATAACTTTTTAGTTTTGTATCCTAACTCAAATAAATTTAATAATGTAAAAATTGACGATAATGATATTTTATCAAAATAATATTTTATTAAATTATTTATTAATTATAAGAAACAATAAATAATTCAAAATGGACATTATATGGTCGAAAAATTCATTAATTTTTCATTTAATTACCAACATACAATATGAAAGAAAAAATCACAACCAATTAATATGGAAAAATTTGACACTATATTTAAAATTAAAATTGGATAACCAATGGTCAACATAAAAGTTAAGGTCTCAAATGACACCAAATATAGTCTAATTATACCATTTTATGCTATTAAAACCATATACTATTTTATAATTGAATATATATCCCTTTTAAATTCATTTTTCTAGAGAACGAATTTCTTATAATTTATTCTTTTGATAAAATACAAAAGTGACCCTCACCTGTATTATAAAAGGAAAACTCCTCACTAACTTATTTATAAAACATATAGCTTTATAGATCTACCAAGATCAACCAAGTTCACATATAAACTCTACTACCTACATTATAGAGGTTTTTTTCTTCCCAAAATAGCTACCCTAATGTCCTTAAGTGGAGATCGAAATTTCTTATTTCAAATAAGAGGTAATCACCTTAATCAAAAATATATTTTTCATTTATATTTTACTTCCTATAAATATATTATTTAAATCATTAAATAATAAATTATTTATCCAAAATACACTAAAAATTTATTATGATTATTAAACCAGCTTTATTTTTTATCTTTCCATAAAATATGACGTCAAAACAATCACGTGTGTGTTCAAAAGGTTTACCATATTGATATAGAGATACAAAACTTCTCTCTTCACCAAAATTCATGGATGGTTATTATTATTCATATAATTTATATAAATTAAAATTATGAACTAATTATACTATAGTAATTATACATCATTACCTTTCAAAACATTGGAAAACAATAACATTGATCATGCATAACTGTGCACTACCACCTCCACGAAGTGAGTTGATTTATTTTCATTTATTTTATATTAGGGTTATAATAATGATATATTTAATTAATATATATTATATATATGATGTAAAAATTATTATATAAAGGTGATTTATTTTTAAATTTTTTCATTCTACTTGTCGAAAAATTGAAACGACATTCATGCGTATGTACGACCTACCATATCCATGAATGATATAATTCATTATTCAATCTTGATATATCATGAATAAATATAAGAATTTATATTATGAATATATTTTATATTTATATAATTATAAAAAAAATTATATTATGTAATCTTGATAAAAATTAAAGGACCCAAACTTCTGAATCAAAACATATATAAAACATGAAAAAGATATCCCCAAGGATAATAATATTAATATAGAAGTGTTAATAAACATGAGATAAATGGTTATAAGAAAGTAATATATCGTATAATATATATTATTATAGTTATTTAATAGATTTATGATAAATATATATTTATTATATAATATTTGACACTGTGTATGAAGGAATTTAGACAAAAGGTATGTGCATTCCATCAAAAAAAATTCTAGGAGAGCCTTGCCATATTCACCAATTGTTTATTTTTTTGGTGTTTATAATCCCCTTGAATGTATTTTATCATTATTATTATTATATTTATGGGTTTTACATGTTTATATAATTTTATTACATGGGGTCAACCATTAATATTTTACCAAAGTTGTAAGAGTTCTATCATACAATCTGATTGTTTAAAACGATTGTTTATGATTATGTTTCTAATGATGAAATCATATGATGTTAATATTAGCTAACTACTGAATATT
This sequence comes from Viscum album, assembly GCA_963277665.1. Lineage (NCBI taxonomy): Eukaryota > Viridiplantae > Streptophyta > Magnoliopsida > Santalales > Viscaceae > Viscum > Viscum album. Next base: position 1,095,456,784 of record OY728147.1, read on the forward strand.
ATTTTCCTCTCTTTATTTTTTTAAAATACATTTTTTCCTTTCACTTTACTTGTCTTACGTAGTCAGGATACCAAAAATTTGTTTTTATAGAAAATCGACATCATTTATCACTTCGGTTGAAAGCCATTTTTAATCCATAACCATGATTAATAACAATAATTCAAATAAGGATTTTATTTTTATTCCATGATTATATAAATAAATTTGGAATAATTAAATATGTTATTGAAATGTTATATTTTAATTAAATATTATCATTTTTTAAACATTTTATTTTTTCATTTTTAACAAAAAATGGTGAAAGGAATTTTTTTCAATTATATATAATGAATGGTATTTCTCAAAATAATTACCACTAAATTATTGAAATATTTCATGATAAGTATCAGTGGTAAAATTCATGAAAAAAAAATTCATAATGTCTTACAAAATATTTTGAATAATTGAATTCAAATTACAAAGGTTATATTTCGCAATAATTGTTATATGTTACCATTAAAATTTATTTTTTTCCAAATATTACATACTTTGAAGTTACATAATCCTTACTAGGGATATCACCAATGATTCCAACCTTATTATTTCTCTATATGGTTTAGGATTATTATGGCATGATATTTATCCACCCGGTTCCATATTTATGGGTTATACTATGATGAAATATTTATGAAACCCATTTAATTTCGTAGGTTTTGATATGATGAATGTTTTATGACCCTATCTCACACATATTAATTGTATTTATAATTTTATGCATGGGACCTATATCTCCCAGCAATGTTTTTTTAATTATTTATAACTCATTAGGTTAATATGTTATCCATAAACCTAATTTTATGTTCACAAATATAGGTTTCATATCCAAAATTTGGGGTATATACATCATTTTCATGTCTATAAGTTTACATATAGACCTGTATTTCATGAACATAAAAACATATGTGGACATGGTTTAATGACCATACGTTTATGTATGGATCCTATTTCATTACCTTAACTTTATGAATGAACATTATTTTATTTTTAATGGTTCACATAGTTCCAAATTTATATGGATGCCACAATTCCATGTATTATGGCAATGTTATTCTTCCATAACATATGATCATTGATTCCATTATGGTTAATGTCTTAAGAACTACCAATATTTATCACATGACTAAATATTATGATTTCTTCTATAAAGTGTTTTATTTTTAATTTTTATGCTCTTGTTCTCATTCCCTTATGTTCATGTTATACTAGAGTGATCGTTGAAAAGTACCTTTATTACTATTACTAATCATATGATCCCACTAATTGTTATGTTACGTTTCCCTATTTTGTGTGGAAGGTATTTATGAATGAAATTTCTAAGAGGGGTACATGTAATTATGAACTTCTTGGGAGACTCTTATGAACTATTTTTTTATATTGTCATGTTTCTAAAGATACTATACTAACATGATTCTTGGGAGACTCTTATGAACTATTTGTTCAGTAAGAAGTTAATGTTAATATATATAGATATTGGTCCATTTAACATTATTGACCAAGTATGGACTATATTATATCATTTTAAACTCCATAAAAACATCCTTGAATTTCATAATGTCTTCACTTTATCATTATAGAGTTTATATATTGTTAATCCCTTACATTTACTGAGAATAAAGGTCATACAATTGCAGTAAAATCATTCTAATGAAGTTATACAAACATAAATTTTACATCTTAAAGATAATTTTCATTGGAAAAAGTCTACTCAAATAGTTAATGATATTTTCGGGAATCATAAATTTTATTAATCTAAAAATGATCCTAATGATGTGATGAAGAAAATATATACACATTATTTTACCACATTGATGTACTTTTGAGGGTGAAATTCATTTTAAGGTGTGTATAATGAAACACCATGAAATTTTTTATGTAATTAGTTTATAATAAAACATGATGTATTGGATAATATTAATTAATTTAAACACATATACTATATGCATAATGATATAGAAAATTTTAATAACTTATTCATTAAACTGGATGACATGAAAAGTATTATACACTTTATAAAAAATATGTATTTTGGATTTTAACAATAAAAATGTATTGGTTAATGAAAAATAAATAAGTAATCAATCTTTAGAAAAGTCATTTTTATTAATATAATATTATTTGAAACAAATATCATTTATTAAATCATCATGTCAATATTATCTTAGGGTGTTTTGTGGATTATTGTAAACATATTATGTTTTAGTGAACACTGAAAAATGATAATTTTTATAAAAAATACCATTTCATGTCATGTAAATGTACCATTTTATTTATAACTTGAACATAAAATATCCTAAAAATAATTTCATTATAAATATTCTAATTAATTACTTATTGGTCACCATTATATATGATTCAGATACAAGTTCACTTCTAGGATTAAAACACATTTTCTAAAAAAATATATTTTGATTTAATATTAATAAATATTATTAATCTATACTTATTAATGGTTTTAATGAAATACATGTGTTATATATTAAAAAATATATTTTAAAGTCCATTTTTTCATTTCTTAGAATGGAATGTTTGTAAATTATGTTTTATTATTAATGTTTTTTATTTTTCCAAAATGGGTTTTCATTATGTGTTTCTAACATATAAAAAATTAAATTATTCCAATTATAGAAACAAAATATTATTACATTAACTGCATATTTCGGGTAAAAACCAATATAATCCAATATGTTCAACATAACGTTTCGGTCACATTGAATACTAAAAATGATAAAATATTGTTACTAAGGTTATCATTAAAATGATTCTACCATGGGTTAAAGAAATAGATGAGGGTAGGATTTATAAGTAAAATTTTTTATAAATTATTGTTTAAAGTTATTTCTACCATATGTTATCATAAATTATATTAAATGTCTATTTAGAGCAACATGACCATAAAATTGACATTATATCATTGAGATCATTTAAAAAATTTCATATTTGTCACTCCCCTCACATATACTACAACCCCTCTTCTTCATCCTCATTAACACCAGTAGACCCTTCTAGAAATGAAAATATCTACTCAAAAACCATACTATAATCTATCACTCCATCCTAGATATTTTCTTCCTTCCCCTAAGTCTAATCCTCTAGTTATTAACATGTAATATAAAGGAGGTATCCCAAAGTAAATAATTTTAGACAACACGTGAAGAAATAAAGACTTGAGGTAAGGCTTTCTCCATTGAATTTATCTTCATTGAGACTTGTTTTAATTTTTTAAAAAAATTCATATATTAATATAGTATATAATTATAAAAAAATTATTTTGCAATGACCTCTTATTTAAGGAGTATGATTTATTGATTTGTTTTATTTTCAAATTTCCAATGACATTTTATTAAAAGATTACAAAATTCATAAATTTTTAATAGAGGAATCAAAATTTTATATGGAATGTATGTTCATAATATTTTTTATTATGGAATTATAATAAATATATCTTCTGGATGTAATTTATTTTAAAATAATCCATTTATTATATATATGTGTGTGTCCCATCACTTTTCAACACACATTGATCACCCTAGATCAAACAATATATACTGAAATAATTTAAAAAATACCCTATTGAAATCCTATTTGTTATTTTATCATAAAAATAAACATGTTATAAGTTTTAATGTATAATCTAACAAAAGGTATTAAAAGAATTTTTTCATATTTATTTATAATGATACCTCCTAAAAATTTATTATAACTATATTAAAATTATTAAAAAATTATATTTACAATAAAAAATATATATTATGTTAATGAATCAAAACGTTTCTATGTTGTTTCTATCCCATGTAAAATAAAAACAATGATCATAGGAACATGCAGTATATGAACTCCATGAAGCGATATGTTTAATTTTTCCTCACCACCTCAAATTGATGGATATAATGTTTTATTTAATGAATAAATGATATATTTCTCACATTATTCTGATTATTTATTGTTTATATATTATATAACTTATTACCCTCACATATGTTAGAAAATGATAATGTCGCTCGTCTGTACGTACAGAATACAACCTCCACAAAGTAATGTAATTCTTTTTTCACTAAAAAATAAAATGGTGGCTCTGAAGGATGTATTTAATAAGTAAATATTTTATTTTTAACATAATTTTTATTTATTAAATAAAAAAAATTTGATACACTATATTCCCTTCATCTATTAAAAAATATAATTTTTTCTCATGTGTACGTGTGTTCCACTGCATTCTTCAACTACTACATATAATTATTTATTAAAATTTTATAGGGATGGTTATAAAAGTATATATAATGTATGAATAATATATTTATAATATTTAATGATTATAAAGATTATAAATACATTTTCCCTTTGACCAAAGATAATATATCAATATTATTTTATGTATTGGAATCAAACAACCTCAAAATTCTTGACGCCTACTTAAGCAACATAGACACTATATTGAGCACAATAATAAAAGAATAAAATAAAAAATTATTAATTCAGTAAAATTAAATAGTTAATTAATTAATTAATTAATTAATATAATTTTATAATTTAGGAAATTTAGGGATGTATGTTTTGTGTCACAGCATGAGGTATGGTATTACTTGTCTAAATTTTGTTTCTTTCTTATATATGTCGTATTTCTAATAAGTTTTATTTTATGTGGTGAATAAACAACCATGTGGATTATTTTTAACATTAATAAAATGAAATTATCTTGTAATAAAAATATTTTTCATGTTATATTCTTCATTGTTCTTTTCAATCAAAAGGTAATTTAGTCATAAGGGATTTTCTATTAAAATGTTGTTTTAAATATTTTAAACTTTTTTTCCTCCAATGAAATGTTCCAATAAATTTTTAAGGAATGATATTATTAAAACATATAAGAGTTTTTAGTGACATTTTTTACTACCATATACTTTTTTGGTTTTTTTAAAATTAATATTTTTAATCTCTTTACAAAATTATAAAAAGAATATTTTTTTAACATTAATCACATTACAACCTTTTCCTACCATAATAACCGTAATTCATTTTTAATCATTATATAAATTATTATATTGGATTTTTATTTATATATTTTTCAAACTAATTTAGAAATTTATTTATTTTTAATATTTTCAAAAGAAAAATAAGTTTTTCTCATTTTAATGAAATAAATAAAAATCGTTTTCTTAAAGGATAAAGTGGGTAATTATAGGTATTTATGTTGATATTTTTAAAAATATAATGTTTTCATCCCAAAAATGGTTATATAACATTTTATATATTGACTATTAGTTCTGATATATCCTTCAAATTAATTTGGTAATTACATGTTCATGAGAAAATATATGGGTAATTATCCATTAATGTTATTCCTTTGGAAGGGTTATGACAAGGGTCCATTTAATGGAATTTGTCCCAAAATGCCTATATGGTTTTTCAAAACAAGAAAAATTGGGGTTTTATTGAAATATTATGATTTCATAAGGTAAGAAAATATTTTATGTTTTAAATTTAATTTTATAATCTTAAAATGGTGAAATTTAAGTTTTCAAGGAAAAAATATTGTTTTTCAATAAAGCCTACCACATTTTGATATTCCATTCATGCATGTAACATAATATTTTATTGGTAAATAATTTTTGTTTCATGTGAGGTTAAATGATTATTTGAGCTTAAATATTAATTTTTTAAATGGTAAATTTTATTATGGATCTGAATTTTTTAAATGGATTAATGATTTTATTTCTTTTTATATACACTGATCATACATCAATTTAAAATATTTATTATAGGGCCTTATTATGTATTTTAATTATATAAATTAAAATTTTTAAATTTATTGAACCATCAAAACATGTCAAGAATCAAATAAGAGTGTAAAATTAGAATATATGTTTTTGGAAATAATGTAAAATATATAAAAGATTCCAATTTATTTTCTAATGGTTTTCAAAATTTTCTAAAACTCTAAACCTAAAAGATCATTATAATGTGATTAATTGAAACCCTTTTTATTAGTCATGTACTTTTAGAATTTTATTATTAATGGTCTAATATTATTGGGATAATTATATGATGTTTTGGTGAACAATTGATTATATAAACAAAGGGGCATACATGATCGAGATTTAAGAGGTTTGGGTGGTATAAAAATATTGTATTGAAGAATTTTTTACTTATTTTGATTATTTATTTTACCTATATTTCTGTTTTATATCCCTACACCACTCATGTATTATATTTTTAATAAAATCAGTATTTATATAGAGGGATCATTACCATTAAATATCTGTGATTCACCACTTGATAATAATAGTTGTGGAGCATTATATTAGCAATTGTTTAATGTATTTTATTTCATATTTTACACTCATTGACATATAATTTAAATATATATACTTCTCACTCAAAAAATATTGGTAGGGAGATTTTAGAGTTTGTGTTTTTAGTAAACAGTGACTACCCCTCCCCCAACAGTATTCTTATACTATTACTTGTTTAATTTACTCGGCATTAGATTATGTGGTTTTAAGAATCATATTCATTACCAAGATGATATAAAAATTTCCATGGTATTTAATTAGATTTTCGTTAAATTATATTGGTTCCAATGAAATATATTCAAATTGTTTCTTATTATAGTGAACCAAAGTATATTATCTTGTATTTAGTTTTTTTTCACTGCATAAATTGCAGATCAATGATAACAATAATGTAAATGAAAACCATATATAAAAAAAGAGCTCCTATTTTTGTTGGGAATATATACCCTTTATAGAAATATGGGATGGTTCTATTTCTTCCATAATTATCTTAATAATTATTTATATATCCAAGATTAATTTACTCCATCCAAAATTTCAGAGAACGTATAATATATTAGACGAAAAAATTATTGAAGATAATGTGAGACAATGAAATGTGTTACTCTAATCCATATTATGAGATATTTTTGAAAATGTTATGAAAGAACATAGATAAAAAAATATTGATTAATATAAATTAGTTCTATTAAAAATAACAATAAAATGAAAGGAATTTTTATAAACATACATGGCTCAATTTGTAGGCTTCCAAATGGGAAAAGATGAAATAGTTGACGAGTTATCCATTTAGAAGAATGAAATTGTAATCTCAATTAAATGGTACAAAGATGTTATTGAAGATTATACCTTTGTTAAATAGATAACGAGATTCCTTCCAGATAAATTATATGTGAATTTTTTATCCCAATGGGATCATAACATAGGTAAGAGTTCCACTAACAACTGGAAAATTTTGTGACTAACCATGGGATGGGTATAAGGAATTTCTAATGAAGGAAAAAATCTAATAAAGATACATAATAAAAACCATAAAAAATGGTTCCATTAAAGAAATATCTTAAAGAAGAAACTATTGAAAATTGATATGATATATACATTTATCGGTATGTATATTCATTTTATAAAGTCCTATAATGAGGAACGGGAAAGTATAAAGTAAAACCCCATTTTAATGGTTCAATTTTAGGAAATCTATACATTTTTAAATTTTCATACCTAAGAAGAAATTTTATTAGTTTTTGTTGTATAACCATTCACAAATATTATCAACAAAGAAAAAAGTGACAAGTAGTCCTAATGAGATAAAGATTATTAATAGAAAAGGAAATAATTATAAATTGAATTATAATAATTTAATTTAAAAACATAATGACACATCCTTTTACAATGAGATATAAATTAATAAAATAGGAATTTAATAAATATTGTAAAAAACGTCTTTGGATAAATCAAATCAGTTTAAAGATCCCTGAGTGAATGCGAAAAAGGAAGTAGTTAATTAGAATAAATAAATTATGATTAAATAATTAAGTAGTTCATATTAATAAATAATATATTAGTATACATAGAAGTAGCCCAAAATAATGAAATTGAAATAGAATTATTGAATCCGTAAAATGGTTCACATTAGGAAATATCATGAGGGTTCAAATTCCAAACACATTATGAAAATGAAAGTGGAATTCAATTTAAAGGTATTAGATCTCAATGAAATCGTTGAACATAGGGATAATTGAGTAATTTTTCCACATAAAATCTCATTTGAAATAATTAATAAGAAAAATATCGTGATCTGATGTAGGTTGAAGTTATAAATTATTTGATTATGACTCTGCAAGTGTTTCGAAATTACATCATATATGTTGTTCAAATCTATATATCCATGAATTAGGTTATTTTTTCTTCCAAGAAAGTTATAAAATATCCCATGTTACCATGATAAATTTTTTTTGACACATGGACATTAAATATAAATAGAGTATCAAGAAACAAAGATAATATGAATTTTTAACACAACATATGAAGGAAAAATCACACATTGATAAATCTAGTTGTGGTGATGAAATTCCTAAAAATTGAAATGTGTCGAAGAAGAATAAATTCAAAGCTAATAATAAGGTAATTTTCATGATAATGTATAAGGATTATAAGTATGAGATGGTATAGAACGAAAAAACATAAAATTGGATAAAACAACAAGGATGAGGTTTTGAAGAACCTATCAATTTTATAAAAATATTTCAATATGAAGTAATATATTGGTATTATTGAGTCTTTATATGACAATAAAATGTGTTTGGGTATAATTTATCTCTTCCTTATTGAATGTTGAGCAATGAATCAAGGGTAGGCATCCTGAAGTTCTTATTTTTTAAATAAAAAAATATCTACAAGAAAAGTTAAAAATATAAAATCTTTTTCACCATCTATAAGAAACATTCAGTTGTTTTAATCACTTTGTAAAAAATAAAAAAAATTAATATAAAATACTGATAGATCAAGTTAAATTTAATGTTAATTCAACATATAATAACAATGATAAAACTCAAGAAAATTATATGCTGGTTGAGGTGGCATACAAATCTAGGAATGAAGATAATCTCTGGATACTTGATAATGGTTTCTGGTCTCATATGACTAGTAATACAAATATATTTAGTGGAATCGAAATATGTATTTTTGTTTTTTTTCACTTTCAAAAATAATGAATCACTTCACATGGAATGAGTTGGATACAATGAAATAGGTAAGAATAAATAAAACTACCTTATTTCTCTCAAGGGTTTGGATATAATCTATTGAGTGTTTTTCCTAATTTGATAATGGAAAATATATAATTTTCATAACAAAGGATTTATCATTAGGAAGGTAAAATATTTGACAATATTGATAAAATGGTAGTGAATAAGTTAAAATATATGCTATATTATCAATGAAAATGACTTATGTTCCATAATCATGAATGATGAAAATCATCTATTGAAAGAAAGAGTTGAGAATTTTCTGAAGAAATATTAATAATATTGTTATATATGAATTCATGATATATTCACTAAGACTAAATCAATAAAGGCTATAAAATTATAATAAAATTCAAAAAATGGAAATTGTTAACAATAGCTACATGTCGGTAGAGACCAAGATAAATAAACCTCTTTGGATGGTTCTCCAATATGTGTGTGAACTAATGTCTTTTTAATCAATTAATTTAGATTATAACATTTTGACCAGTAGTAATTAATTAAATAATGTTATTTTTATAATTTCATGTCATTTAATTCATAATATATAGATAAGATAATATAATTTCAATTATATATTAATAAACAAGTTGGATGTGTTATAAAAAAATCAGTATCATAATGTATCTAAATATAAAAACTAAGAGATTGAATCAAATAATTAGAATCATAAAATAATTATTGAATGAATTCACCAAAATAACCCCCAACATAATAGTTTTTCTAAATATAATAATTTATTTTTTATGGATAAGGTAAGAAAATTGTTGTTAGATTAGGGAACTTCAATACTCTTATAGAGGAAAGTAACTTCTGTGACTATCTATATTCTCTATAGGATTATACATTAACAAAATGAACTAAATAAAATATATTTTATTTAATTTAAAAAAAATAACATAAGGGGTTTTAAATTATTCATTATCGCATGTTACATGATGTTAAAAGGTATGAATTTTTTCACATTTGATGAGAGAGCTGATGATACATTATTTCTCATGTATACATCCACTGGAAGGTGATATCAATGTTTCAACAAGAATATAAGAAATATAATTGATATTTTTGATGTACTTGTTTTTTAAAAATTGAAAAAAAATGTAACAGAATCTTTACTATTTGATAAATAAATTGAAGAGACCTATAAATAATTGATGGACAACATGGAAGAATTAGATGAATTTTTTTTAAACTACCATGACACCTTAGGTAAATAAAAAAATTGGATCCTTAATATATCCTTAAGTAAAATAAATAGGATGGACAATCATGAAAAATTTGGAAAAACACCAATCATACACTTATGATTTTCATGATGAACCCAGGAATGTTGAATAATATTTGTAACATGAACATTTGAAAGTATATCTGTAATTAAATTTTTATAAAATTGAGATGAATTACACATGGTAATTAGTTTCATGTTAAATAATATGATTTTAGAGAAGTGGTTTTTTAATAGACTCGGAGATAATTGATGACTATCATGGAAAAAAATACCATCTTATTTGAAAATAATAATCTCCAGTTGAGGGTATTTATTTTGATTAGAGTTTCTCGGAAGTTAGGAAACATGATACTATATAATTATTTAATTTTGGGTTTCCTAATGAGATTATGTTTTTCTTTAAATTGATATGATGTCAACATTTCAGAATGAAAACCTGAATAATAAATAAATAATGATAAAAATAGTATTCATTCATGAAAATAATGGTTCTTGATTTGGAAATATGGAGAATGATTTATATTCACTTTAAAAAATGAAATTTTAATAGTTTTTAATGTTTTATAGTAAATTAATTACAATAACATTCATAATGGAAAATGCCAATTCTTAACTCAATATTGATGATGTATTATTTTCTAGAATCAATGATGAAACATACGAGAACATTTATTCAAAAAATATGAGACACAAGGCGATTCTAATTCTTGGTGAGATAAAATTTGTTTTAGGTTTTTAAGTAAAAAATAAAGATATTTTTTCTATCTCTCACAAAATAAGTATCCTTATAAGTTATTTATGAAATTTAGAATTTAATAATCACAATTGTTTTGTGACTCTAAAATCGATTGAGACAAATATTTTCATTGATGAATAATGAAGGACTTTGGATCAAATGGAATTCTATAGAATTATTTGCAAAATGAATTATTTTATAATATCTATACACAATATTGTTATTACGGTAACACATTGTGCTTGATTTCTAAGTTATCCAAATTAGGCTCATCCCGAAGAGACAATGTGGATCATGGGATATGTCCAATGATATATTAAATATGAATTGAGTTATAATAAATGTAAATATTTATGTTTTATGGTTATACAGATATAGATTAGGAATGAAATACTGGTGATAAACAAATATACTTCTATAGGTGCTTCAATTATAGGTGGAAGGTGTATTTATTGGCACTAAAAGAACAATAATTCAATTAAGATTAGTCCACATTATTTTCTATATATTATGTAAACTCATTCCATGAATAAAATTATGTGGATTATTTTATAACTTAAAAATTGAGAGTGAATGTCTCATCTCCATTTATAATTGGACATGATAGATATTTTTCAATAGCATTTTCAAATAATTAGGTCCTACATTGAATGTCATAATATATTGTATTGACTAACAATTTATTAAATAAAATGTAGAGTGTAGTAATATTTCTTCGAAGTGTGATTCAACAAAGGATAATGTTACAGATATCTTGATGAATCTTCCATAAAAGGATACCTTTTAGTAGTTGATAGTGTGTTTGGTATTGAATTATCTACCTTAATCCTTTATGTTTTCTTATTAATTTTTTATCCACAATTTCATTAATTTTTTAAATATATGTGGTTAATAACAATAGATTTTTCCTTTAAAATAGGAGGAGTCTCTCGTTTTAGTATTGGGTTGATCATTTAGGGTGAGGGATGTTTTTCTTTAACTAGGAGAGTTTAGGTGTTGGTACCTTTTTTGGATTAATAAGGATAAATTTTTACAATAACATTTTCATGAATATCATAATGTGTTAATGGTAAAATGTTATTAAATTATCAATATTTATAATTTTTCGTCACATTATGGTTAAAACTATTTTATTTGAAAATTTGATAAGATAATGTAAATATTTGGTGTTAAATTGATTGTTAGTTATTGTATTAATATATGTAATTTTTAAAAATTACCTTTAGAATTGTTTTATAAAAACATTCATTAGACTAATATTTTAAAGTGGTAAAAATGGTTTTTATCAGGATATTAATTGATTCAAAATTACAATTTTTTTTATTTTAGATATTATTTACCAAATACTAATATAATTCATATTATAATTTCTATAATTATATTCTTTTATTAATTATAATGTATATATTGAATTCTAAAATAATATATATCATTATGGTTAATTTTATAAAGGTCATGAAGACTCATGTGAGGGTACCAACAAAGCTGAGAACAGACGTCAGGACAAACTACATGCTACAGTTCTCTTATAAGGGTCTAGGAAGCTCACACTATGGTCATTTCAACATGTTTCTAGGTCATTGTGACCAATGTAAGGGTTTATCCATTCCCCCATCAACTATGAAATTTTTATCCTTATCATTCAATTTTAACAACAAACATACTTATGTAAGGGTATCTCCTTAACATTGAACTTTCCCAAGGATAATTTCCTTGCTGGAAAAGTCCTGTGTAATGGTGATTTTTAAAGGTGATATCACATCTAAAGGATATTTCATGGTCATGATGTATAATATAAATAAGTAATTAAAGGTATATAATGGATATATTATGGGCATGTGTAACTTATACTCTTAATTAAATCACAGAGCCCAAAATGCTCAAATCAATTTCAACAAAAAGGGGTGAATGAGAAATTCAAAATCATTATCAAGAGTTAGATATCATAGTATCATAATGATTAATCTTTAATAAAGAATAAAAATTAGATGGGGATGTAATGTTTTTTTCATGTATAATCTCATGTTACAAGTATAAGTAAATGAGTATTGATTGTAAATATTTTTATAATATGGATTCAAGATCATATTTTCATCTAATAATTTGAAGTTTATTAATTCATTCATAAGAGACAATAATTATTATAAATATGGGAGCCACTACTGATTGATTTACCTAGTTTTGAATCAAACTATATTGAAATGAACTTATAGATCATCAGAAATGGTGATGGGGATCTTTTGAATATGTGAGATGGGATTCTAGAAGAAACAAATTCACATATTGATGGGAAGTAGAGATATCACATAAATAAATAGGAAACATTCTCTTACCTATTCTGTTACATCATATTTTCTAGTCTAGTTGTTCATATTATCAATTTAAAAAAGAAATTAAACGTTTTAAAAAATTTATATGTAAAATAAATGTTTTTTTTGTTCATCGTTTTCATGATTTATTTCATCAATTTTGGTTTCCATTCATCATAGTATTTTTAATTGTAAATTAAATTCATTTTCTTATTTGTTGTTTTAACAAAAAAAACTATTTTAAAAACTATTTTCCACCTTATTTTACCTATTATAATTGATGAAAATGTTGAGTAATGGGATATATGTAATTATCATTCATATATTAATGAATCGTATTTCTATGAAGTTATTTACAATAGAAACAATTATTGATCTAATTTTCTAAAATTTCATTTAACTATAAATTTATTCAAGTAAGGTCCCCCATAATAAAAAATTAGGATATATTCTAAAAATAAATGAATTGTTTTAAAAAAATAATTCATCACACTCACCTTTATTACACTTCTCTTCATAATCCTTATCATTTCATTATCACCTTTCTTCCCTATTTTCACTCATTAGAATAAAATAAATCCCTAAAACACTCGCACACCTTCCCTTAGAGTCAACCATTTATACTGCTATGTTTTTGTGGGCAGGGTGTATAAATTTATATTTTGATTGACCAACAACATTTCATAATTTTTCATTAATTTCATAGAATTTTAGTCTAACTAAATAATGGTATATATATATAAATTTAAAAAAATATTGCGGTGCCACTTATTATTATATTAAATGATTTTTTAATTAGCAGTTGTTCTAGTGTGTGTTGAATGTAAAAAGTTGTATATATTTCAAGATAATTTTATTATTTTTGTAATTTTTTATAAATGATAATTATTTTCATGTGTACCTGGTTTGACTGTTTTAATATTGCTGAAAATGGGATTTTATTTGAAATTTAGTATGTAAAAAATGAATCAATTTTGGGGTTAGAATCAAAAATGGGAGATGTATTTTGTTCTTATGACTATTATTTACAAACATTAAGTATGTTTTTATATAACTACCCATGGGAGCCCATTCACATTGAATAAAACCAAAATTGTTTTAGGACTGGCCCATAAAATGAATCGATTTTTAGATAAATTATTATGGAAATGAAATAAAACAATGAACGAAAAAACAAAAAAAAAGGAATGAAAAGTTTTCAAACGAAAATTCAGGATCGTCAAAAAATAATTTATAGATATCAAGAATAATTTGAAATATTTAATCACCAAAATGAAATAGTGAGTTTGGAAATGTCACGCCAGAGTTTTTATGCTTTCCATTATTTCTATTTGGGTTAAGTCCACAACCATTTTTCTTAGGAACTGGGTGTGATGGGATTAATATTTTGATTTCTTATTTCAATTATTCATTGGTCTGACCTATCTCTTTGGTATTTCATTTAGGTTTTAGAGAAAATGGGTTTTTTCGAGGAAAGACTCAAAGAATAGTTTGTGCACAGATAGTAGTATTCTTGTGCACTGCCTAGGAAACCATGAATTAAGAAATAGTCCCTACCACATGACTATGAACCTCAACCAATGTAAGAATACGTCCAAGGTATCCTTTGACAAAGTCGGTTGCACTATTTCCACATGATTTGTAAAATCATATGGAGTAATTACTTAGCCTAAAATTCCTTAAAAATTTGGGTTTTGAGTAACTTTTCTACCTTATTTTAAACGCTCTCACCCCTCTTTCTCAGCCCCCTTGACCACTTCCACCATAAGAGTCACTTCCCCTTTAATTTTTATCTTTTTGAATCCACTCTTTTGGTGTATTTGGTACATATTCTTTAAGTAAACTCCTTGTAAAGGATTTAAACCTTAATTTCTCTCATTTCATTAAGGTTTTTCTTCCCCTTTCTTGGGTTTCCTTTTCTCCTGTAGTTGGGATACAATTTTTAGGTTTATATCCATTATTTTTTGGTTCAATATTGTTATTTTAGGTTGTTTTGAGTCTCTATTATGTGCGGTGATAGTGCGATTGAAGTTTCGTACGGGATTCCTGAAGATTCTCCATTATTGTGGAAAGAACCTTTTTCATAGATATGTTCACATTTATTTATTCGTTTTTTCATCTTGTTCAATTTCCATGTAGTAATATGTTTTTTATAGAATTATTATATCATGTGAAATTTGTTGGTATCCCCTTGTTCTGTGATTTTTTGGAATGGATGGAAATAAATTCTCTATAATTAGTTGTTAAATGGCATGATTAACACTTTTATGTGATTGAAGGATTTTTCTGACATGGTTTGTTTTTTATATAAGTTTGGGTGATGTTCAAAATAGTAATTGGAGTTTTTAAATGGATCTTGGAAAACTAAGGTCTTGTTGATATGCCTTTTTCCATTTTAAATGCGTTTTGTTTTTTAAGGTGGTTTGGATTATAAAATTGGGTGGTGTATGGATGTTTATCAAATGAACTGTTTTTTTAAAAAGTTATAAGGACCACTTGAAATCGTGAATTGGTTAATTGGAAAACCCCTCTAGGTGATAGTCCTTTCCTAGTTAATTGAAAAATGTGTGGAAATGTCCTTGACATTGGACCTCACCCAAGTGATTCCTGTTTAAGGAATGGGGTGATCCATGAAGAGGTCAGGGTGGTTTCAATTGTGGTGGTGTCTGATAGTACATATGCCTGACTTGTTGATTGCACTATTTAGAACACCACCTTGTAAACATAGCATGGGAACTTATCATAGCCAAGTGGATTACATAAAATATTTTCTATAGTATTCTTGGTTACTATATTATCTATTGGCCCATGTAAGGTGGATACATGGGTTTATTGTTTTGGGATTAGTCCCCTCAACTAGGACATAAAGAGAGACATTCGGGCATTACGGGACTATTATGTCACCGAGTAGTGAATTCCTTCATGATGAGTCACATGTATAGTATGTTATGTTAATCCTATAAGTTATTAGGTGTTTTTATTTAACTCTGAAAATAATATCATTATACATATCCATTATTGTTAAATATATCTTTTTTCATGTTTTTTAGTGTTCTTTTGGATGTTTGAAATATTTCGGTTTAGTTTAAATAGGTTTCTAGAATAACATTGCGAAAAAAGTGTTTTCCATCTTCCTATTTAAAATGATAAATAAATGTTTCATTATTTGGTTTCCTTTATCCTTATCCCATATGAACTTAACATATATCCTTGAACGAGCCTTGTTTTTTAAGGTGGGGTACATGGGTTGTAAATTTCATACTATAAAATGTATAGTGTGGGGAAAAAATTTAATACTTTTTATTTAAAACATAGGAATAAATGTTTCTTTTATTAATGGATGTTCATTTCGGAAATAACTATTTATGTCCAACCTACTGGATTTTAATTCTCATGCATATAGAGCTTTATTGTTTTTATCTTCTATTCTAGGTTACCACTTTGGTTTGATCAGCTAGCGAGATTGTTGGTTTTTGGATTTTAGAGTGACCTTATGGGTCTCACAAATATGTTGGGTTGTCCGGTTTTGTTGAGTTTTCTTGTGTAGTTGTTGTTTAGTTTGTTTTGATTTAATTTGTGATGTAAATGATATTAATTATTTTAAATTCTTTTGGTTTTTTGTTTTCTCCTTTTTTCATTCCACTATTTTTTATTATTCATATATGTATTAATATAAATTCTTCCCTTTTCGGTTTCTTATGATGACAAAGGCATTTGTAACCAGCCTGGGAGGATCGAGAATGATGCTTGGGCCTTACCATGGATTGGATTGGGTGACCGGTTTAGGGTTGACTCAGGATGGTTCGGGAAAAAATGTTATCAGAGCAGGTTGGCTCTTTTGATGAATTTTCTTATCAGAACACCCATAGTTACTTATGGATGCTAGGATGGAACGAGTAAGTCTGTCGATATTGAGGTGAAGGTGTAGGAAGAGCATCACGAAATCATTCTTGCTCTAAATATTAGAATAACATGGGATGTCAGAGTTAGTATGGGACATCAGTTCCCATGAAATGTTAGGTTTAGGGAAATGAAAATGGTGCTAGGTAGTGGCTCCAATGAGCACTTAGGGCCCAAAAATCTATGTGGTTCTAGGGGCATTACGACAAAATCCTCTCTGTGATGCTGGAATGATGGGTGTATATCCACCAACCTGAAATTCGAGTCAACCATCGACACTAGTTTCCCCCTAGGGAATAGTTAGGGTATTCTTTAATTTTGAATAGTTTTTGAAAAGTCTGGTTTTTTATTTTTGATATAATGAATTTAAAGTGGAAATGACCTTGTTATAGTGAGTAGAAAATTCTGTTATTGTGAAAATAATTTTTGATGTAAAATGAAAATGCTTTCAATTAGGTGGTTGGTAAAATTTTTGGACGATTTATAAAAAATAATTAAATTATTTTATTTTATTTGAGGTGAAATGATATAAAATGATATTTTACTAAAATTTTAGAATTCCTTTGAAAAAGTTTTTGTGATATTTGGATGGGATTTGAAATTTTCTTTTATTGTGGTTTTTGAAAAAGACCATTATAGGATTTTAAAAGGTAGTGTGAGTTATGTGTTTTTATCATTGGTGAATCTGTGAGTAACCCCATGCATATATATTTATTAGAAAATTATAGAGTGCATTGTCTGGAATGGGAATGTCCATGGGTGAGGCCCATGGGACACCATTGGTGGGTGTATAATTCTTTCATGATTGTTTTACTTTTTAAAGTGCTGTGAGAGAAAATGTGATGTTTCTATAGCTTCTGGTGGTGGGTTGTGTCCCTAGTATTTTTTAAGGTGACGCATCTTTATTGATATTTGATATGAAGGATCCATGATATTGGATTGGATTTGATCAAGATACTTGTTTTTAATTGTTTCTTAGTATCCTCCCCCACAATGGTTTGATGGATACCCTAGACACAACATCAGGTGGTAAATCTCTATTGAATGGTATAGTTGATCGACTCATATAGGATGTTCTCGATTTAAAAAAGGTAAACCAACTTATTTTATATGGTCAAGATGATCCTCTTGATACAGAGGAGTGGTTGTGAAGTATTGATAGGGAATTTAGTTTCCTCGAGTTTCCTGAGACATTGTATGTAAAATTTTCTACCTTTATTCCAAAGGGCCCAACCTAGAAATGGTGGATGTCTTTTTCTCGGAGCATGTCATGGAACGATATCACATGGAAGTTGATTAATACTATGTTAATTCAAAAATATTTTTTAGAGATGATTATTGTGAGGAATTGGATTGATTTGGGTGATCATCATCAAGGTGTTGGATTGGTGCTTCAATTTTATAGTCGCTTCTATTAGCTTGATATGTATGAACTAAGGTATGTTGGAAGAAATCCTGTGAAAGGTCCGAATTTCATGATCCGGATTCATCCTAAGATTCATTATAAGGTAGAAAATATAAAACTAAATTCCTTCTCGGATGTGAAAAGACATGCCTTTGATGCTAAATTTAAACTAGGAGGAGGTATTATGATAGATAGACTTCCTCTGGTCTCATGAAATTGAAAAAATGATTCCAGTGAAATGATTGGGAAGCGGCAAGATACTAGTGGTGTTACTATGTGAATTAAGAGGTCGTTGAACCTATATTCAACCTATTCAAAGAGAATGTTTTTACTTATAATCAATATACAAGCTGGGTTATAATAGACTGTCATGCCCATGTTCTCTAAGAACCTTCCACAAATGTGGATTCTTAGTTCACTTGAAGTGGTTCTGTCAGGACATTTCTAAGAAGCACCGTGAATCCAAACAAAAAACATCAAAGGACACCACTTCCCAGTTACATGAGTAGGGCACTATATAGGGTAAATTTTAGGTCGTGGTTTCTGTAATTTTCGTCACTGTAATTCTATTATCCTATGGTGTTCTATGGTAGTTCATATTTACTTCTATTGTAATGATGGGTTTTACTAAATAAGTTTGAACATATATTGGAATGGAAGTGTGTTTCACAATATCTTGATATATTTTTTATTTAAAGGTTTCTGAATCCTTACCGTGAACCAGGAGATGCTTCAATCATTAGATCTCTATTCTTAGGTCTCCGAGTGAATACGGAGTGTAGTCAGGGGATCCCCAATGATTTGAAAAGGAAAAAACATTATGTTCTATTCTATATGAGGGATGTGTAGGTAGTTTAGGCCTCCTATTTAGTTGTTTTGTTTTTAGTTGTTATTTTTTGTAGAAGTTGGTATAAGAACCATGTTTCCGCATTATGACCCATAGAGGTGTAAGAGTTTTCTCCTTCCTTATAAAAAATCATAGCCATCTCATTTTCTTAAAAATATCAGTGGTTGTATTCCATTATATGTGGGTCTGATTTTCATGTCCCTTGCATCCTTCTAACTCTAGTTATGTTTGGGTTGATAGTGGTTATTTGGGGAGTATTTAGTTGTTTCTTTTTATCTTCCACGGGTTGGATGGTCCATTTTATGGGCCCAATATCCCCTTCCATAATAGTGGGGGAATTAGTCCATGTGATAAGTTCTTGAATTAATTAGTCTGGTTGCTTTCCATGGTGGGGAGACCCATTGTGAGTCCAATTATATTTTCTTAGGACGGATGTTATATAATCTCGTTTCAATGGGTGTAAAGTCTGTAAAAGAATCCATGTGTCTGTATCCCAGATTCATTTTGATTTTGGCTTGGTAGTAGGTGGTCTTGTTTGAAAATACCTAGCCCTATGATTTTCTCTTGAGTAAATGTTAGGGTTGATGTATGCCTAATAGTTTCGTTTAATTATGAATGTTGTAGTGCTTGTATGGGTATGCTTTGAATTCATTCATTCGTTGTTTGTTCAATGGGGAAGTATGATTAATGCTAGAAACTGTTTGAGGTGTTCATGTTTTCAGAATGGATTCAATGTTGTGAGATTCAGTGTCTTTTTGGGTCAATCAAATAGAGACGTTTAAACTTTAGGGTGGGTGTCACATTGTGAAGAGACCCTTTCGGTCCCCCTAGCCCCTTTTGATAGCTCTTCCATGTGGGTGATTCCATTGGAACCTATTCATTTGTTTTTCTTTCGTAATATCCTCAACTTGTAAAGGAATAATATTTTCTCTTCTAGAATAAGCCTTGGGTTTGATTTCTGGGGGAAGAAAGGGTTATTGTGGTGATAATTTCCAAACCAATGTTTTTATGCATGCCATTATTCCAATTCGGGTTGGGTCACCCTCCATTTCTTTGGAGAAAAAGGTAAGATGGGTTTAATATTTTGAGGTATTATTTATATTATTATTTGGTATGGATACTCTATTTTTGGGTTTATTTGAGGTTTTAGATGAAAATGGGAATATTTGGGTTAGGAAAGCTAGGGCACGGTTTACGGACAGTTTTTAGAAACTGTGCACCAAACCCAGGAAATCATGGGGTAGGAGACAGAACCAACCGCATATCCTCCACAAGGCCATGTTCCTAAGCCCATGTAATTGTATGGATATTGTATCCTTCTACATGGGAATTCACAGGGTTTCTTCATAGTTTTGAAAACATGCCTACTAACTGTTTGACCTACCAAGTCATCAAAAATTAGGGTTTCAAGTTTTGTTTCTACTCTACCTAAAACCTGCATACCCCTCTTTCTATACCCTTGACCTAGTCCATCCTAGGAGTCATCTCCCATTCTTGTAATCCTATAGATCTTTCCTATTTTCATGTTGTTTTTTTATTCTTCAAGGTAACTCCTTGTAAGATATTTCTACCCTGTTTTCACTCATTTCTCTTGGGTTTTCTTCACCTTTCATGGGTATCCATTTCTCTAGTGGCTGGGATCAAACTTTTAGGGTTAAATCCTTAAATGTTTGTTTCAATAATGTTATTTTAGTTTGGTTTGAGTATTCCATGGGTGCAGTGGTGGTGCAATTGAATTTTCAAACCGGTTTCCTGATGTTTCCCCATACTTGAGGTAGGACCACATTGCATATTTCCTTTAATGTTATTATTATAGGGATTTATTGAATTTTTTTTCACCTTCTTTAATTTCCATTTATGCATCTATTGTTCTTAGAATAATAATACCTTGTGAAATTAGTAATTTTCCCCATATTTTGTGATTGTTTGGAATGGTTAGAAAGGAATATCCACCCCATGTGGTAGTCAAATGGCGCATTTGGGACTTTTAAGAGATTAATGGTTTTTAAAGACATGGTTTTATTTTTATAAAGGTATGGGTGATGTTGAAAATGGTTATTGGAATTTTTTAATGTATCTTTTCTCATTATGGTCTTGTTAATATTCTTATTTGCCTTTGCAAATATAGTTTGGTTTTAAAGGGTGGTTTGGATTATAAAATGGGGTTGTGTATGGATGTTTATGAAATGATTCGTTTTTTGAAAATGCTATAAGGACAATTTGGAATCTGGAATAGGATAATTAGAAAACCCCATTATGAGGGAACCACTGCCATGTTTATTGAAAAATGGGTGGGAATATCCATACTGTGGTACTCTAACTGGGTTATTCTTGTTTAAGGAATGGGATTCACCTTGAGGAGGTTGGGGTGGTGCGATTTGTGGGCTTTTAGGATAGTATATATGTGTGAATTGTTGCTTGAATTTTTTGTAACATGACCGCACTATAGTGACACATGAAATTTATTTTGTTTTTAATGTTGATTTATAGTCTAGGTAAGACCAGAAGCCATCTCTCAAGGAGTGTTGGTGGGTTCAGAGTGTCTGTTTTTACTAAGAATTACTAAAATTGGGGGGTGGTTTTGAAAATAGTTTTAGGATGAAATTACTTATATTAATTTTTAAAGATGAGAAACCAAATGTGATTTGATTCATATTAGATAAAAGTGTGTATTGTTAGTTCACTACACACATTCATGTTCATCATTCATGGAGAATAATTACTGTTTTGGGGTAATTATTTGCTTGAAATTTATTAGAATGTTGATTATTTTCTAACCCTTTATTTCATTTCTTGATGAACCAAACCTTGACATAACAATTTTATTGTCAAGGTCCCAATCTTGTGCATGGAATAAGATCATCCAAAGAAGATTGATATTTCATGAAATTGGGTATGAAAAGGATTCTTCTGTTACCAAATTCGATCAATCCATGTCATGCACTCAAAACCTCATGTCGATCAGTTTAAAATTAAGAACATCTCATTCACACACATCAAAACCTGAATTAATATATAAAAGTATGTGAGATACATGGAAAGAAATGATTTAATTACCAAATTAATATGTACCAGTAGGTAACATATGCATTGGAACTCCCATCACATGTTTGTATCTCCCTCACAACAAACACACACCGATTTGCTTGACATCGAGTGGGGAAGGATGCACGGGTAGAATTCCTTCTTCATTATCGATCCCCCTATGCAGATAGGGGCCTCATGAACTTAAAATATGAGGTGATGACTACTATGTAACTCCAAATTGGAATAAATTCACTCCTTAGTCGAACTAAAAAATGGGGTTCCTAAGGTTCCTTTTAATAGAAAAAATGGGAAGTGGTTTTGGGCACCCAGATTTTGATAAACCAGATAGAGGATGGTTTTTGGCTACTAGAAAGTCGAATATCCCTTTTCAAAAAACTAAAAAGTTGTATCCCAATGTATTAACTATCACAACTGAATATTTGGAATCATTTTATCAATCACATATCGATATATTGGCATATTACAGAACGCCACTTTTGACTTTGTGCATACTCGGTTGCTGGGACAGATCTATTCAAATGGGCCCCAAAAATAGAGAATCGAGATTGGGTTACATGAGATGAAATTAATCCTATTAAAATTTGTACCAGACCATAAAATTGAAGCCTATTTGGGTGCACATTCTTTTCAAAGTTTCCGGATTAATCCACTAGTGTGCATGGATCTAGCGCAATTTGGCCAATATTTCTTGGACTTCATAATGGGTCCTCTGAATCACCTCCACCTTCAATGATATTATCAATAAGTAAAATTTCATTTTTTAACAGTGATAAACATAAAATAACCAAATCAAAAAATATGTTCAATTTGTAATTATATGTGGAATTTAAAATACAAATTTAGTTTAATTCAATTGTGTAAGGGTGAAAATAATACAGTGAATCGTGGTACAATCATAACACCCGTTATAATCATAGAATGTGATCCAATCAAATAAAATATGATTTATGAGAATGTTTTGGTAATAGTCTATGTTATTGCACTATCTATTGGCCCATAGTATGGGGATACATGGGTTTTCTATTATGGTATTGGGCCCCTCAAGCAGGCCAGGTAGGTCAATGATCAGGCATTAGGGCATTATGATGTCATCATGTAGGGAATGCCGTCAGTATGAGTCAACAGAATTGTATGTTCGGGATATACTGTGAGTTAATAGGTGTTCCCTTGTTTATATGAAACTAGTATCATTGGGAATTTCTCTAATTGTAAACTATATCCCTTGTTGTTGATTTTTGAAGTTCATTATAAAATTTGAGAAAGTATGGTTTCGTTTAAATAGTTTTAAAGAATGGATTCTAGAAAAAAGGACTATTTTCCATGTTTCTCTTTATGATGAAAAATTAATGTGTTCTTATTTGGTTCCATTTATCCTAACCCCCTCTAAACATAACATATCTCCTTGAATGTGTGTTATTTTAAAATGTGAGGTAAAGGGGTTGTGATTTTCTTACTCCAAAATGTAAAGTATGGAAACCCCTATTTTTATAGTTTTTATTTTAATCTTGAAAATCAATGTCTCTTTTTTAAATGATGTGCATTGGGACTAGAACTATTTCAGTCCTAACTATTGATTTTTAAAACTCATCCCTTAGTGTTATCTTGTTTTAATTTTATGTTTTAGGTTCCATATTTGGTTCGATCACCTAGGGAAATATTTGGTTGTGGATTTTAGAGTTACTTTCAAGGGTCACATGGAGATGTTGAGTTTTTAGGTTTTTTTTATTTTTCTTGTGTATTTTTTTTGAGTTTGTTGTGTTTTAATTTGTAATATAAATTATGTAATGTATTTGAATTTCATGTTGGGTAATTTTTTCTCCTTTATGATTCTTATATATTGGTTTATTCATATTTTTATTAGGGTAAATCATTCCATTTTTTTCCTCTTATGATTACCTTACTACTTATTTTCATCCTAGGATAGTTTACAACGCCTCCTTAGCCGAGACACATATTGGTCTAGGTGAACAGTTAAGGGTCGAGCCAAGTTGGATTGTCATAGGAAATGAGATATTTATAAAATGGTAAGAAAGTGAGAAAAACATTGGACAGGAACCTAAAAATACTGAACCATTCTTAATAAAAAAATGCTAACACATCCAAGAGTTTTTTGAGTATAATAAAAAGAATAACCATTTTTATTTTACCATGAAAAGTTTAAAAATAAACTTTTTGATTATTCCTGAAATTATTGCCTTCCATGAGGATAAACATGAGTATTAAAGCTTAATTACTATAAATTATAAAAAATGTTTTGTTAAAAAAACATAAATGTGAGATTGAGATGGGAGTTTGGGAACTTTTTACGAAAAAAAACTATAATGAACTAATTTTCAAAATGTTGAAACTGGTTATCATTGTGATATTTCGTATTTTGATAATTTAATCCCAACTAAATTTTGTATGTGATTTTATGGAAGATGGAGTGAAATTTAAGGAAATATTAATTTATATACTCACAGTTACTTTTCCTCTAACTACTTAATCCTCTAGAAATTTGATTGAAATATTGAAGTCTGTGTTGATCTAACTTAGTGAAATTGTAGAAATCGAGAATATCAGGATGATGAGATTCTACGAATTTAACTAGAACATTTCACATATATAATTAAAAAGTAATAGTATAAATTTTTTTATTTTTATAATGATGTATTAAAAATTAAACATGAAATAAAATTTATGTAGAAACTTGTCTTTTTGATAATAATATGTTCATATAAAGTAGTTATTGAATATTTTATATTCTCAAATGAATAAATTTTGGATGGGAATCATAATCTGTTGATAAGAAAATTTTTAGATGATAATTAATTAATTCATACTACTTTTTCAATGAATTCCTCAATTGAGTATGGTGTAAAAATGATCATAGAAGTTGATATTATCACAAAAGGGACACTTTTGGATTTATATAGATTAAAAACTACTTAAATAACATTTTAAAAGAAATTATTCAATATTTTTTTTAAAAAATAAACCACTTATACCTTTTTTGATCATGGAAATATTGAATAAGGTATAAAGTTGTGAGGACCATTCCATTCCACTTGTAGCACATAGTTAAATATTTTCCATTCGAGAAAATTTAAACAAAATTAAATTTATTTTGATTCTATAAGTGTAAAACATCCTTGCTTCAACTAAATAGACTTGTTTTGGTTAATTTTTTCATGTTTACATGATTATTTTATTCATCAAAAATATTAATGAATTTTTTTCAATTACACAAATTATTGAATTTTAGGAAGCCACTAATTTTATTGAATCTTATGATGTTCTATATTTTTTTAGAGAAAGTCACTTTTAGGATTTCTTTACTAGGAAATAGAGTTTTTATGTGAAATATTATAAATTGAATGTATTTGTGTTTTGTAAAAAAATTATGTTCCCAAAGATATCATATTATAATTAAAAACATTTGGATTGTAAATATGATGTGGTTAATGAATGGAAACCACAACATCTGAGTGAATATTATTACATATCTTAGATAATTATGGATAAGGTCTAATTCCTAATATTATACGAGTATAAATCCATTAGTTTTTAAAATATTCATTGTTTGTTTCTTTTTAATAAAAAACATCTCACCTTTTTTACCTTTTGAATACTCTCTGTCCCTATGCTCATCCCTTATCACAATTCAAATTGATCTATATTTGGCCTGAAGTTTTAGAGACATTTTGTTTCTTGTTATCTTTTTTCATTAGATATGTTTCGTTCTAATATTGATTTATTTAAAAATTGTAGGAACAATTATATGGAAAAAACTTGGGATTAATTGAATTTTGAGGGTGGTATTTTAGTAACATTATATAAAATGGAAATAAATATCATAGGACTAACCTAAAAAATTATCGTTATTTTTTTAATATCAATGCTAATCTAATTTTGTCATTATTTTATAGAGATTGAAATTTAAATATCTTAATCTATTTAATACAATGATACCACTAAAAATTAATTGTTTGATTGTTCATAACTATTATTATTAAATTGATGTTGAATTTAAACTCCATTGAAGGGTTTTTTTCTTCAAAAATACAATTTTCATCAAAGTAATTTTAAAATTTAATCATGATATATTCTTAGTACCCAATAATATTCATTGATCACTTTGAGAATTATTAACTCTTTGAAAGTGTTTCATCATTCTATAATAATTTCATTACATGTTTTATTAATGGTGCTTATGGGAAGTTCTTGTTTATTATAACTAAATATAATCTTTTTTATTTTAAAATATAATTTGGATGTGCTGAAATTTTTGGTAAACTTTTTGATGATGAATTTTGTGACCTTGATGAATTTTTTTCTCATTATTTAATTTGGTAATATTTGGGAACTAACTAATTCTAATGATATTCTTCAACCTAGTGTTTAATATCATGAAAAAGAAATTAATTTTATTTGTGGGTAGGTGTATTTATTGCCCTAAATTATATCTCATTTGAGAACCTTTCAAAATACCATTAATATTTTTCATAACTGTGTTTTTCGAATTATAATTTTCCACATCATTTTTAGTACATTGTTCTTGGTATTTTATAATTTCTCCTTATTTGAATAATTCATCATTTATGTTATATCATGTATTTAATATTCCAATAACAATTACATTTCACTATTTTAAAAATATTCTTTTCCTCAAAATTTAGGACTGATATTCAAAATTTTAATTAGATTTGAAATTTTTAATTAGATATAAACATATCATATTTTCATATGAATAATCTATGAAATGAACTCATAATCCTTTTAAATTATTATGTATTTATTTAAAAACAATTTGATGAGTTATTTTTCTAGTGTAGTTAAATAGAAAATATTTTTTGTCTTGTTAGTTTCTTCTAATAATGATGGGCGACCAATTATGTGAATATGATCACCTTAGTTAAAATAATATTTTTGACTAATATTTAAATGTAAAATAAATATTTCTTATGTATTTTAAAAAATTTTGACTTCAGTTATTTTTAAAAAAGTAGAACCCAATATTTTTTCCCAAGAGTTCATTTTAGGGATGTTTTCTATACTCACATGAAAGAATTTATGGGAGAATAATTTTTTTTTAAATCCAATTGTTAATGGGAATTTAAATCATTCATTATTAAGATGATTTAGATTCCATTGAATATGAATAATTTATTACTTGAGAAAAAGAAATGATATAAGTGTGGGAGAATTTATGTAGTGTAAATTAGATGCATGTTTTCCCCCTCCATTTCATTAAAATATTTATTTCCTTATTAATTAATGATCTTTATTTGGAGAATATTTATATACATTATCCAATTTCTGGTTAAAAATATATTCTATGAAATTTTTTTAATGATTTTAAATTTATGGGGCTGAACTTATTTTCTATTATCGATATAATCTATAAAACTTTTACAATAAATATTTTTAATTCTTATTATGAAAAATTTAATGAATTAATATTTTAAATTTTTTTAATACATTTTATTTTAGAATTAATGTTTTTAAAAATACTATTTTTTTTTGAAGATATTTTTTTTGGGAAAATATCTAATTCTTATTTTTAATAATGGAATTTCATTGTTTGGTATTTTTTTATGTTTATTTTCAATTTTTCATTTATAAATATCATTGCAGTAAAAATATTTATGGTCATAAAAACTCATTTAAGGATTCCACTTTTTGTGGAAACTCCCATCTTGGTTCATTTTATGTTTTTGTACTCACATAGGTGTCCACTACATATCTCAACAGGGTCATGATACATTGCAGTATGTTCATAATGACTTATGTTAGGGTGCATATAGAACACTTGAAACTTCCCCAAGGTCATCCATACTATGATGTATCAAATTCAAATAGTACTTTGTACTAGCACCTCCATAGTTGGAAACCCACATCAAGGTAATTTTTTAGAAGCAACTGACATACATAAGATTAATTACAAGATGTGATGTCACGGTTTAAGGCTAAATAAAGGTGATTATCAAGATTATGTGGAGCTATGTAAAGGTCTCTAGAGTCTATTTCAGGTTCACTCAACGCCTTAACTCTCAATTAAATCATGGAGCCCAAAATTTTAAAATCATTTTTATTGTCAAGGACATATCAAGTATTCAAATATTTTATCAAGAGCGGTAGAGATATATATAAATATGAGGAATATTGAATGAATAATAAATATAATTTATAATTTTTGTATTCAGGGGCAATTATAAACTTACGATATATTTATAAATAATGAATAATCATAATTGACAAGTGGATAAAAATGATTTAATATCTGTATTGTTTTCTATCAATTTCGAGTTTAGGAGTTCCATCACAAATCAATATACTTCATTTTAGTAAGGACTCCTGTACTTATTGATGAAACCACCATTGAATTAGGCCAACCCTTAATAGGCTATATGATCTATAATATCAGGGTTGGAGTTCTTCTAGAGATTCAAGATGGGAATTAAAAATAAATAAGGTCATAGAGAGATGAGGGTGGAGATATAATCTCAAAAGAATGTAAATGTTCCCTTATCTATTAATTTTATATTTAATTTATACTCCACTTTCATGTATTATTTATTTTTATTTTTATCATTCCTTACTACTAGAATATTTGGGGTTATGTTATTAATTCATTTTTTAAAGGGTTGTTTTCAATCTTCTTGGTTGTTCCCATATAAAATTCAACTCTTATTTCTACTGTGGTTTTGTTAAAAAGGAATCATTATTATAACTTCATTGAAACCTATTCAACAAGATTTAATAGTTCAACCAGTTGTGTAATGGTATCGATTAAATAAGAATTCAACAATTTATGAAAAAATTTCATTCTAATGATATCCCAGATTAAATAAACCATCATAGATTGGATTTATTTTCAAGTACATCATTTATTTATATAATTCATCAATTAAGACCTCATAAAACATCAATTGGAATATCACATACCCATAATTTTTTTTAGTAGAAATTACTACCTCCTCGTACTCACCTTTTTGTACTTAATTTCAAAATATTTTTCATTATGACAATATAATTCATTATTTTTTTGAGTAGTTATGAAAAAATAAACCACTAGAAAACTCACACACCATCCCTTGAGTTCCCCTATTAATACCATTCTAATAGTGTGATTATGAAATGTAAACTGAAATTTTGATAGTGAAAATACATATTAGTATCTAGGTATTCTAAAATAGGACATTCATTGTATTCATTTTATAAATAAATACAAAGGTTCACATTGAGGAGCCCTTGGGAATATTGAGGAGTCCATATATCCTGAGGAAGTCTAAAAGTGGTGGAATTGAATATATGTCATGAATAAATATGAAAAAATGGGGAGTTTTGACTTAATATCAATTTAAATATGTCAAAAATGTAATTTTAATTTCACCAAGAGTTGGATTAATCTCAAAAACAACATTTTATTTTATGGTTTGTTGTTTTGATTTTGTAAATTTTTGTGGCATGATAACACTTGAGTCTTGTGAAAATTTATATATGAGTATAGATGATTCCAATGTTGTATTTATCGGAAACATGTTCATGGGGGATTAATAATCTCATTTTAGTTGAGTTGATATTCATGGGAATCATTCAACATTGATAAAGGGTCAAAACTACTGCCACCATTACATTAAAATGGTTATTTGAATAAACTGAAAAATCATGTCATTAGTTTAAGGGAACTTAATAATTTTATTTTGTGGTGTATCTTAATGTGTTATTACGTTGGGAGTCCCAAAAAGGTAATTTCACATGGCATGGTTTTCCAAATAAACACTGAAAGTAATGTTGGAATGAAATATAAGATTCCACATCATGAATTAAAATAAATAACTATGAAGTCCCCATAGAAAACCATTCTTAAAATAGACATGGTGGATCTCATTGGGTAAGATGAAAATAATTCTGACTAAGGATTTGGTTAAAAAACCTTATTTTCATGAAGTTTCATTTGGAATATGAGATGAACACACTGAAGTATAGGTAGGACCACACTATAGAAGACCAGTGGCGGTCTGTGGGGAGTAAAATCAAAATTTAAAATATCTTTTTTAGTTACATTCATATATAAATACTTCAAAAAGAATTTGAAAATGTATGGTGGGGATATATCCATATATATATGATGTGTATGGTATCCAAAATAGTCATTATAGGGATATCCATTTAATGGTTTTCTTATTTATTTTTTAAAATGGACTGCACTCCACAAAATAAAAAATGATTATTTTTTAGAAGAATTGGCCATATATTATATGGATAATTCCACGTGGTTTAGATGGTCGATTAATGATAACAACATAGGTGCACATGTGATCAAAATTTATAAGTCACCTACAGCAAGGGAAGTAGAAATTGATTGACATACTGATAATTCTGTTTTGGTAATTATAGTTCAAATCCCATCCCATGATACAATCGTTATTCTTATTTATAATAAAATTGGAATTTGGTTATTTGGATCATGAACAATAAACACTAGGTATTTAATAGATGGTAATAAGAGTGGGGGAATATTCTCTTAGCCCTTTCGATGGGTGGATTCTTTCTATCTATTTTACTCATCATTTCAATTTCCCAATTGAGATCAATTTTACAAAAACTGGTGTTGTGAAATTGTGTTATTGATAGTGTTTTTTATTTCCATTGAATCACTCCCCCCACCCTGATTGTGTTCTACTCTCACCTAGTCCATTTAAAAATACTTTATTTACATTGTAACAATTTTCCAAAAATCTACACAACTAAATATCTTCTATTAGATTTAGCTATAAATATTTTAATATCATCCTATTATGGTGAAATTTTCACTTTTCAATTTCTATTAGATTTATAAAAAACTATTATCTTCAACCTAAATATAATCACGGTATAAAAATGTGACCACAAATTCATTTCAAACACTACAATTATTATTGATTAATATAAGTTTCATTGATATGTAATAATTGATACATATAAAATAACCTCTTATACATTCTCCAAGAATCTCAAGACTCTAAAACTCCAATATAAAATAATTTTTTTAATATTTTAGAAAATATTTTTTAATAAAAACAACCCCAAAAAACACAGATTGTTTATTTAATTAATAATTATTGATATTAAACTTTGATATAATTCCCAACAACATCTTTTTCCCCATATCCTCAATTTTTGACTTTTTATTCTTCTTATCAATTGATGGTTGGTAAATAATTTTGAAAGGTATGGTGTTAACAAAATATTTAATGATTTCCATGTTCATATTTTACGTATTCATTAATATTTCTTCATTTAATTAATTAATAATTGATAGAGTAGTGGAATATTATAGAATTAGATGAAATGTAATAATATTAACCTTCCCAATATGGAAATTTATTAGGAAATAATAATCTTCTCTTGGATATAAATATAGACCTTTTGTATGTCTGGATCATTATATATGGATATATACATTAAGATTTTATGATATATACGTATTTAAATGTGTATTAATAAATATAATGCCTCCAAATATTTCAAAATACAATATATTTTCTAAATTTAAATCATTTTTTCAAAAATCCTAAGCAGGACTATTATGTTTTTATAATGAATAGATTTTACTTTACTATTTTTTCATTACAAAGCAACCAAATTCATTCATTTAAGATCCATTATATATCATAATCCCCTCTTTAATTTAAGGATATATTAGAATAGGTTTAATTATTAGACTCTTATTAGGAATATTGAATCCCTCTTTATAATACTCTATCTAGTTCTATTTTAAGATAAATTGTTTAGTGGGTCAGATAATCATAAAAAGTTTCTCAAAAACACTAATCATACACTAATAAACCAATAATTATTTGATTATTCATTAGATTAATTTTTTGGGTTATTATTAAACCCCAATTTTCATTTATAGGATGATATATATCCCCTAAATTCTGATCACATAACCAACTAATGTCACTTCATTCAGCCAAAATATCCATTTCCTAATTTTTTAGAACAAAATTTTCCTTTCATAAATTATTATCTAAATTCATAATATTCACCTATTATTCTTTAATTTTTAAATATATAAGAATATTTTTATAAATAATACTAAAATTTTATCATGTAAATCTATGAATATAATATTAATTTAATCTATAAAGACTAATGGATCATAGGTGATTGAAAATATAATCATAATGAACTCATAGAATCAATATCCATTGTAGAAGATTGTTTCTAGAATATCTTTTATTTTCATCTTTAGATGATTTTATCTTAAACGATGTTCCAATGTTGAGGAATATTTTTCTCTATTACATTCGGTGAATAATTAATAAATATATGGTAAAAGATACAAGGTCTTTATCATGTTTTTCTAATCTCTTGATAGTCAATAGAAATCCACATTAACCCATTCTTCATTTGAAAATGATGAAAAGTAAACCTTGTAGTTAATCCAAATTTTATATAAACCCCATATAAGAATGATGATTTTGTTTCTAATTCAAATAATAAAATTCCATTAGTAATTTTTTAGAAGAAAATTTTTATATATTCCTCACAAAAGTTATATGTTATATTTAGAACACAACCTCATAATATAGGATAAGATTTTTCAATACTTCTTGGAAATCATATGAAAATTATCAAAAAAAAATTATATATATATACTGATAAATTTTTAATATTTATCAACCATTTATTAAAAATATATCTCATAATGTGGTGTAAATAATAGTATTTATGAATTTGTTTTCAATAATTGTTCTTAATCTTTTTTGTAATTATATAGACCCACAGGATGGATTTGGATGTAGATTGAGATTTACTTATCCTAGAAGTTGATATTTGATCTACAGAAATCGGAATACTTAATTATTAACATAATATTAAATTTTTTCAAAGAAAATACATATAAATTAAATTGTAAAACGTTACATATATAATAAATAAAGATGAGTTACATAGTTTATATGCTTCCACCAAATTAATAGTTTTTATATAAATAAATTTAATTTCAAATTCAAAGGTGGTGACTTTATAGTGTTAGGTAAATTTAAATATATGAAATACTATGTTGATATATATTAAAATAATAAACTCACCATTATTTTGTATATATTGAGTGTAGTTTTTATCTATTAATTTTTAAAATCCACCTTAGTGGTGGTGTTATCATATGCCCATCCATATTGTCCTAAATTTAGAATTTTCGAAAGTATATTTTCCTAAATGGACAATGATTATGTGTATTGACTCACTTAATTTAGATGTTTCTTTTTGAAAGATGCATTAAACTATTGGATTTGTATTTATCACAAAATTATTAATTGTTTATCATTTTTTCAAATACTCAAATCCAAATAATTTATTTCTTTTTTCTACTTGACGCATTTCCTAATTCAATTAAGAGAAGACCCTATTATATTTATTTAATATTTTATAGAATATTTTTAACTGGATTTTCGTCAAACCACAAGCCTTTACACTTGGGATTATATAAAACTTCATGGTTCTCTTCATTCCCCTAACTTTATGACACCATTGAGTTTCATTGATTTTTTCCCATCTATATGATAACATAAAATGGCCTAACTATATTTATAGAATTAAAAAATTACTAAAAACATTGAGAACTATTTTTTAAGATATTAAACATCAGAACAATTATTATTTTAGGTTCAATAAAAAATCCATATTCATTCCATAAAAACCTGGAGATACTTTTCCAATAAAACATAATGTATTTTCCCTATTCTTCTCATTCTCAAGGTGATATCACTCAATTTTGATGAAAAGAATGTATAAAAATATTTTTCCAAACATCTTATTAAATTCCAATTAATATATTCATTTGAATTCTTCCAAAGTCTTGGTGTTCGTGAAAATTATCTCCCATTAGTTTATTTTTTCATTAATGTGTTATATGAAAAAAATCATTTTCATACTCAAAACACTAAATCATTGATTTTTTATTATATTTATTTATTTAACTATAATAATGGATTTTATGTTCTACACACATATTATGGTATATGTTTCATAAATTATTTAATATTGAGTTAATCCGTATTTAGTAAACTTATTTAATTTCTAGTATTCTGGTTATTATTGATTACATTAACTAATTGAGTTGTTATTAAGATACTTTTTTTAAATTAACACAAAAAAATTTAGGAATATATTTGTCATATTCATTATTCCTTCAATAAAAAATTCACGTGCTTCTTC
This sequence comes from Viscum album, assembly GCA_963277665.1. Taxonomy (NCBI): domain Eukaryota; kingdom Viridiplantae; phylum Streptophyta; class Magnoliopsida; order Santalales; family Viscaceae; genus Viscum; species Viscum album. Next base: position 1,095,491,519 of record OY728147.1, read on the forward strand.
TTGTTTACATCCACTTTCTAAATCCATGAAATGTTACTAATAAAAAATAATGGAACTCAATAAAATATTTTTGAAAAACTTATTCATTTAAAACAATTAATTAATAATTCAATAATGTATTGAAATTTATCTCACATTTTATTTAACATAGGTTTTTTTAATTTATTTCGTTTTATCATGTATAATAAAATCTTACAAAAACTATAACATGATATAAACATAAAAACAATTACTCATATTTTATATAAATATTTTTTTAGGATTTCCTCAAAGATATACATAATTTTAGAAGTATTAAAAATGCATAAAAACCCAGAGGATTGGTGTGTTTTGACATTAGGTACATATTATATATCACATATATATAATTAACAAAGATATATTCAACATTTCATCAACCCAACCTTTGATATCATTATAAACATCTCACTTTATTGGAAATCTTATATATATAAATAAAAATTTCCATTTTACATTCACTAATACAAAAAAATATAGATGGTATGAATTGGTGAATAAACAATTTATGTAAGGGTAAATTTTAGACACTGGTGATTGATAGACTGGTTGAAGGGGTTCACGGCTATAGTGAAGAGTTATCTCTAACACAAATAGAAAAAATTATCACCATATGATTTTGAACCCTCTTAATTTGTTCTTTGTTTATCATTAGTGATACTATTTAGATTTTTCTATCTCTTGTATTATTTTTTATTTATTATATGTTTTATTCTAATTTTTTTCTACATAATGCTTCATTCATTCTAAATCATACTTGGGAAATAATTCTCCCACTTATATTCGCCATGGATTAAAATCCTATTTTATTAGTCGATTCTTATATCGTTGAAGTTAGAAATCTAATGGATCAAAAAATTTCACATTCTTGTTGGTTGTTATCAAAAGACATAACCCATTAAATAAATCCTTGTTCAAACTTCAATTATTCTATGAAAAGGGAATTTCCCTTTATTCACCCATATAATTTCATCAAATATTCTACAAAAATTGATATTAATAATACAGTGGTGTTCTCATAGATTTTATCCTCTTTGGGTGTTTTAGTAAAGGTGGTGTTACCATAGTTTTAATTCCTTTCCATTTGACATAACATAGTGATTTTTCATGGGTACCCTCCTATTGCAATATATTACATCCTTGTAATTCTGTTGGTTATGTTTTCTCTGATATTTTGTCAATGGATGGACTCTCTTACCCACTTGTTATTTAGATATAGTATCATTTCAGTATGTTTGGTTACAATATGACTATTCATCCATAGTAATTCTATATCTGGTCCACCATCAATGTGTTCTAACTCACACAGGTCCTCCCTATCAAACATGGTTATCACTCAATTCCCATGATATCTATATTTCACCCTTGATATATTTTTTTATATGTTTTTTTATTAATAAATATGAAAAAATAAATTCTACTTATTTTTTATTGTAACATTGTACTTTATGACCTTTTTCTTCTTTAAAAATAGTTTATTGGAAAAAAAATAAACTACAAGTGAAATCAATTGGCACATCATAAAATAATTAATAAAATATGAAAAATATAACATGAGATAAGAATATAGAAAAAATATAACATGTGAACATAAAAATATTAATTAGATAATCAATATAAAGGCGTCATGAAATATTTTACTAGTATAACTATCAATGCTCAATACAAATAATTTCATGATTTTATATCATTTCCAAATGAATTTCAGGATATATAATTATATCTCTCCCCCATCAAATCATAATATGTCTATGAATATGTCTTTAAAATATAGATAAATTGTTGAAAATGATCATAAATAAAAACATTACATAACATTATTAACTAATGAAAATTAAAAAAGATTTCATAGGAATATAATGACACATTGCCTAATATTCAATTATGGAGAGTGAAAGGAAAAAATAAAATGATATTAATTCCCCTAGAGTAGTCAATAATGATGAAGATATTATAATGGTACCTCTCACAGTCGCTGGACTCGTATCTACTTCATATGGAGACTCTTCCACTGTGTGATGCAGCTTCCTTCTGGATTCTTATTCTTGGAACACTTTTATATTTGAAGAATCTGATTGCCTTGCAGTTTAGAGGGGGATAATGATCCCATTCCACTATGAAAAGTAGTTCAAATATGGAAAAATCATTAAAACTTCCCTGAGTGTCCATCGGAGCAACAATTCCTAGATGACTTAGTAAAAAACCTCATTGAATTTTATATCTTTCCACAATGGTAGTAAACTATAGGACGTATTTTAAGAACTGTATGATGTCTAGAATGACCCTTACATCAATTACATCCATGAGAATCACCATGCTTCCAATTTCTCTTGAAAAAACTCATGTTACCAATAAAAGAGAAGGAAACTCCCAATAACCCTGAAATCTCATCAATTTCCATTTCAATAATAAGAACTCAATCTAGATCATCAGCATAATAAGGAATATTCACCATGAAAATCTAAGAATAGATATCTTAATAATGTCTCAACACAAACATTCAATCCTTCACCTTCTCATTCAAAACAATCTCTGGTGTGAAATACATAATCGTAATAAAATGATTTTCATACTATGTCATTGTTCTGTTGGCCTGCTCAATTCTGAAAAAGACTATAGACTTAGACAATAGAATCACATATATATAGAACTAGATTGAGAAAATAATTTTAAATTTCTTCCACTCCAATCCCTCAGGTTTCTTCACCTTCACCATAGTGTCCCACCATTTATTGTTCATTCCTTCCATCACAATGGTTGCACACTTCACTTTGATCTCATAGTAAGTGTCCCAAATCCCAAATAAACATTCCATATACTCATCCATTCATTTTGTTCTTGAGTACCATGTGATCCTTACAATGGTAATTGAATCTGGTGAAGGAACTCTTGAGAAAAAATCATGATACCATCCCTCATTTGTCCCACAATAGGAGCTGGAAGGGTAACTGGACGAGTTTCCTTTCCCAGAGCATTGATAGTCCACACAATCACCTCATGAATATTCAGATCTATAATAGGATTCTCTTACATAGGTTTGGTAGTAGCTTCCTCTTGGATCTGATTCACACGTCTTCATGAAGGTATGATTCTACACAATATCAACAGACAACAAGGATGACATTAAGATACACTCAAACATAAAATCAAGGGACATTAATCCCAATATACAGAAAAAACAAGATTTATATTTCAACCAATCTAAATAAAAATAGAAAATATACCGGATCTAAAAAATATTATTTCATTCCCTAACTACCCCTGGTGATTTAAGGTTTATTGTGGTGAGAGCTGGATTAAAACTCAATCGCAACTACCACTTAAGTCCCAACATGATTTCATTATTTCATACTAACATCATGGAAATATACAAAAACATGCACCTCTGATACAAATTTGTTAGGAACGTCCCTGGGAGCCCTTGTAACCTGATAACCATGATAGCTCGAACATAGGACAAAGGGAATTCCTGATACCCATGGGTCAGCGACCCGCACCTGACATTATAAAAAATAAAATTGGGAATGTTTTTTCCAAAAAATATGTAGAAATAAAATAGATAAGAGAGTATTCATATGAAAAGACACTCTAATGGGGTTAATTTACTATAATTCAAACATGAATTAAAGCCCAAATTACTAAAACCAAATTAACAAAATGGGGAAAGTAGCCCAAGTCCCCACTAAGATGAAACACACCACATTCAATGTTCAATAGCTTGATCCATCACCAAGAGACCCTTTTCCTTTTCTCAAAACTATAATATTTATAATCTAAAAACATCTGATGTCACAAGTAGGGTGTGGTTCAAATCCCAGTATCATTTTACCCAATTATTCCATAACAATTTTCCAATATCAAAATAACCAAATAAATAATTTAAATTTCTAAAACAAACATTTTTTAATTTTAATTCATATTTAAAAAATTCATATTTTCATTTCAGGTATTGGAAATAAATTTCAAATGATAGAATTATCTTTAACTAAGGGTGATTTACACAAATGCCACTTTTCAAAATTGACATAATTAAAAACATTTATATGAAATGTTTATATAAATTATCAAGTTACGTAAAATTGTTTAAAACATTTGTATATATAAATATGAAATTAAAATAACAGAGCAACATGGTCATGTCCCAAGTAGGTAAGATTGTTCCAGGCTATAGGGACCTGACTCTGTGAAATAGAAAATACGTACAAACTCACCTTTAGTCCTAAGGAAATGGGTACCCATCACCATCACCGAAGGAATGTGATATGCTGATATGGGGAATTATAATGATGTAAATCATAAAGTACCACCCAAAATTACTCATAAACCACCTAATTCTTTAATTTTATCTAGTACCAAATAACGATGGGAAATTTATTTTATGAATTTTTAAAATAAAATTAATTCTCATTCCCCATTTTAAATAGTCAAATTTTTGTTCAACAAACCTTAACATGTTTTAATAAAAAAAACTCGTTTTTATAACGATGAAACACTAAGTTTCCAATCAAACAATTTTTAATCCATTTTTCCAAAATAAGTATTTCAAACCGACTCAAGAAAATTCACAATCCACAATCCAATATTAAACTGAACAATTTAATATTCAAAAAATTAAATCAATTCCTTAACCCCCCCCCCCCCTCAATTCTACAGAATGGTGATTTTTCACTATTTTGTATCAAAACTATTAGATATTTCAAATTAAACAATTTAAATTTCTTCAAATTACCATAAACACACCGCAATTACTAAGAAATATGGGGTCTTCCAATATTATACCAAAACATCATTTAAAAAAATCGTAATTTAGTGGAATTCGGTTTTCTCCAGGAAAAAAAAATTGAAATCCATATTTCCAAAAAAACAAATTTATTTTAATTAAAATCGGTAAAACTATAAAATTTAGGTTGATATAAATTGGTAATTAAAATATAACAACCTAAATTTCACTTCGGAACAAAAGGCACGCAACAAAACCAAACAAAAAGAATAGTGGCGCACGAGATCTGGGAACTCAACATAGAAATAATATATACCAACATAGATTTTAGATTTATCAAGACCAATACAATCTATCAAACCCCAAAGGAGAAAAATAGAAATACATGGATATGGGTCTAGGAGGATTTCCCGGTAAGTTGCACCGCCACCACAACAACGATCGAACTCTAAAAGAATCCACCGAGAAGGCTTTTAGGGATCCAATGTTGCAGAAGAATTCCACTTGGGTTGAGATCAAGAGTATCTATGGAGGTGGAAATAATATTTTACAGAAGTTTACCTATTTGAAAACAATCTAGGGGTTTGACATGATGGTTAACCCAATTTCACATTGTGTAATTGGTAACTCTCTAATCACTAAAAATCTCATCGACTTTTGAAAAAATGAATTATTATGATTTTATAATTTACAGGGTATATAACCATATTACACAGCATTTATGTCTCCAGCAGGCTACAAAAACGACTATTTCAAGTTGAAAATCCATCGATTTTGAAACTTCGGCACTATAGCTATACTCCCAAATCCTTATCAACCCTACCCAGATAAAGAAAAGGGGAAACCATGATAGGTTTAGAAGAATACCTCTTGGAAGAGTAAAAAAATGTTACATGTGTAGACTAATCTTTTCTTAAATGGATAATTAATTTTTTTTTGATTTAACACCTGAAGTGACTTATCATGAGTTTTTCAATGAAATCATGATAATATATAATACTATATCTTTAACACCCCAAGATTTTATGAAAAATATTCTTTTTAATTTCATGTATTGTGTTGTACGCTACACCAAAAGGGTCTTGCACAACACACATCCTTGACTTGCCTTGCATTACACGCAATCACGACCTTCCTCGATAGCGTGTGTAGTACGCAATACCGAGTTTCACCAAACAACGATATGCTATTAAAATATTATTAAAAACTAGTCGTTATGAATAGTAATAACCACTTTTTGAAATTTTGTAAATATTATTTTTCAAAATGGACTTCATTTTTGGATTCGGAATATCGAAATTAGCTTAGGGTGAAATTTTGGTACTTTTCGGATAAATTTCATTTTCTGATGAATAGTGAAAATTACTAAATTTTAATTAAAAACATCTTTTTTAATAAAAATAATTAATAGTGATAAATTATTAATTTGAGTGGTTTTAAAGTATATTTAGAATATATTTTTACAATTTAATACAATGTTGGTCATTGGATGTAATTTTACATTTAAACCAGACATAAACAAGTGTCAATCATTTGATAGTTATTATCTCTTAAAAACACGCTATTTGTTATGATGACGGGAATTAATTTTTAAATTAATTAATGTAACTAATTTGTTTTGAATTTGGTAAAATAGAAATCATTTTTGAATTCATAATATCAAATATATCTTAGCCCTAATGTTTTGTATTTTTCTGGAAACGTTCATTTTTTATGAATAGTGAAACCACTAAGTGGCAGTTAAAAAACTGAATTTTTCATAAAACATAATTTTACCACTTCTGTGAGTGGAATTTCAAAAATTCGAGAGACATGCTTAATATCAAGGACTAAACTGTGGTTCAATGAGATGAAAATAATTTTTGGTGAATAGTAACTTTTCACTTTTTTTACCACCGTTAAAAGTAAATAGGGTAATTAAGGGTAAAATGATATTATTATTACCCTAACACATGTCCTAATTCTATTAGATAAGTTTAATTAGACCAAAAAAACCTTAGGAATAAAATATGACCATTTAAGACCACTTGGATTAGATTAGGACATTTATTACTAATTTATTTAAAGAAGGGTAAAAATAGTTAAAATAAAAGATTAATAAGTAAATCATTTTTAATATAGGTTTATACATAAGATAAATTATACTATAAATATAAATTAGAAATCTAAAAATATTTCCTACATAATGATATTTTATTTGTAATTTTTAGACATTAAATATTTTAATTTATTTGTGACACAACGATGATGCAGTAATTCTCTTATTAATAAAATATTGACATAATTGATGTTATAAATACCCAAATAAATGTAATTTGAGACTTTTTATGAATTACACTAATTTTATAGGTTAATATGACATGTTATTATTTATTTTATTAACTTTTTTCGAACTAATAATTCTGTTATGATTTTTACAAAACTCAATTACCAAATAGTCTCAAAATTGACATAAAATAGTTTTTAAAACAAATATTATATTATTAATTGTTATTTTATTCCTAAAAATTTAAGGTTCGGCCAAATGACTTATATTAGGTTAGATATATTAATAATAAACAACTTGGGGTTCGTTTGGCTTGTTATAGTAAGATTATTAACCTTATAGTGTAATAACACAAGAAGACACGGTAAAAGTAAAATTATTTAACTTAATGTTAAATCTAAATGATAAGGTTAAAATAGGAGCCTAAACTTGTCTAAATTCTATTTTATTACAGGATTTCGACCCATACCCACCTTAGATTCGAAATAAATCAATTTGGAGCTATTTAAACCGAATATTACTATATAATAAAATAATAGTTTTAGTTTTCCAAAGGAGCCCCTCTCCTCCCTTATAAAAAGGCACCTCCTCCATCTCTTCCTCACACCACATTGAGCCTTCAAGATTGGCCAAACCCTGCCAATTTCTTCTCTCCACTTTCCTAGAGACATCCTAGAGGTCCTGGTCGTCTACAAAGACCAATTTTAGTTCCCTAAAATGAGGTCTCAAAGAAGCGCTTCAAAGAAGAGGTAATGACCGTTACCGATTCTTTCATCTATATTTCTTCTTCCACTTCTTCTTATTTTTTTGTTTCATAATGAATTAATAACATCAGTATCACTCATATACTGATATGTTATTATAAGTATGAAACAACCCTATTTCAACATCTATCCATCCTACGAAAAATGAAATCACCGCGCGTGCGTACGTACGAAATACCGTCTCCACGCCGTGCTGTAATCTATTTTCCACCACCACCTTACTTGGATGGGTATAATGGTGTAAATAATAACTATATATGATTAATTTAAAGTGATATTTATTCTGACATAGTATACATACACTTCAATACAGTCCCACGATCATGAGAACGATATCATCGCTCGTGCGAACGTACGGACTACCGTCTCCACGACGCGATGAGATTCATTCTCCAAGTTAACCATTCATGAATGATTATAAAGTATATATAATAAGTAATCATGAAATATATGACATAATAATACTTGATTTATTTGTATATATATGTATGTCATCTACTTAATTCCATTCAACTCAATAAGGAAACGAAAACAGCGTTCATGCGTACGTACGGCCTACCGTCTCAATGAACGCTGTATTTCATTCCATTTACTGATCTATTATATATATGTATATTCTGAATATATATTATATATAAATCATGTTTTACATTCTGGATTTAAGTAATCATTATCTAAGTAATCATATGAATAATTACAAGTTAAAACACGAACAACAAATGAGACGATTTTACCCAAAACGCTCTTTACCATGGAATTTACAAAAGAACGGGTAATATAAAGTCATAAGTGAACCATATATGATATCATAACAATGAGTATGATTTTGGAATAAGTCAATGACATTATCTAAATCATTATACAGGAGGTTCGGACACTTACGAAGCAAATTGGACCTAAGGTAAGGGAAAATCTCGCAATCTCAATTTTTATCCGAGATTGTTTATACTTTGAAATTTACTGGGGTGTATTTTATCATCCACATCCATGTTTCCTAAATATGTAATATTATTTCCATCCAACTAAAATTGTTTAAATCCATTTTTACACTTTGGTGAGTTTATAGTAAAAGATATTAAAGGAATCTTTTGTCGTTTTTCGTACGAGGTACTTTTTGACTTTTCCGAAAAAAGTACGAGAAGAATATTTTTTTAACTTATACGGCATGAATGGATTTTTAAAAGATTATTTACAAAATTCTTCCTTTTCATGTTTTCAAGTTTATTTTTAATCAACTTCTTTTAGTTTAAAATTGTATGACATGTTAAGAAAGGGAAATTGTTTTTGAAGTAGAAAGGATATTTTCCTCAAGAATTGAGTTCAAGTGTTTTATCAAAAAAAATTTCCATCTAAGATAATATAGGGTTCTGTTTTTATCCCTATTATTACATTGATTTGATTATGTTGTGATGGAATTATTTTTATGAATTCCTTTATCTTATATGAATTTTTTTATGATGTCATGATGTTTAAGATTCCCATTTTATTACATGGGTTATGCTATGATGTATAGTTTATGATTATGTGGAACACATAAGAACGGTATCATTATGAGATGGGTGGGACCAATATCTCCCTCCAATGCAATGGGTAATGATTTTATATCTCTGATATAGACAAGGCTGGAATGGTAGGTTATACCGGTTCAGTGAAATAGGATTGAAACGCGGACTGAACTCGGTTCAGAAATGGACTTTGTCCGCCAAGATAGTCTTGGCAATGTGTCTTGACTACTAAGAAATGATTCTCTATGATTATGTGTGTATTCCACAAAGCTTCATGTTTTAATTTATGATTATTGTGATTACATTTCACTTCTATGATTTATCCCATGTTATGAAATTATGATCTCTTTTGCAGGTTAAGATTTCCAAAAGATATGTTCTTATGAATATGATGTGATTGATATTTCTTTTGTTTACCCTTACTAAAAATTTGAGCTCACCCTTTTATGTTTTCTTTTCCCCAGTATATAATGAAAGGTTTTAGGTAAGAAAAAAAGGGAAGATCTTTATGGGAGATGTTGAAGATCTTTCACCATGATTAGAAGATTACGTTCCGAGTTTCCAAAGACACTAAACTATTACGGTCCTTGTGTGTGTGTTTTTGTTATGTACTAAGTATTCCGCAAAAGTAATGTAATGTCCATGTACGTCAAGATTCAGGTCTCTACAGTTGGTATCAGAGGAAAGGTTTATTCAACCTTTGGAAACTAGGATGCGTGAACTTTAGTGATATCCCTAGAGATATTTCTAAGGTATGTCTAGGGATGTCCTTAAGGTTAAGTATTAGTATAGGTTATAGTACTAGAATTGCGCTAACGATCTTAGAATTAAACCTACGATGTTAGATATTGAAGTTACTCCCCCCTTTATTATGTTGTTTTCCCTAGCATGATTTTTGCCTCTCACACTACTCTTTTTGGGATTTAGACGATGGATGGAACCCGAAGGAACCGTGTTGATCAATGCAATGGACAATGAAATGATTGTCCTCCTGAACAAACAAATGTTATGGGAGATGGAGTGAAAAATCTTATTACTATACTTACACAAGCTATGAATCATTCTGGACTTCCAAATGAGCAGAGAAGGGAACAATATTTTATTGAGTCCTTCATGAGGCAACATCCACCTTCTTTCAGTGGGTCTTCTGATCCACTTGTCTCTGAACAATGGATCAGTACCACTGAAAAGATATTTTCAGTTCTTCAATGTTCTGAACATGATAAAGTCATCTTAGCAGTATATGGTTTGGAAGGTGAAGCTGATCAATTGTGGAATCTTATGAAGAATACGAGGCAAAGAGATGAAATTGAGTCCATGGAATATGACGAGTTCAAGAACTTATTTTTCAATAAGTACATCCCTTGTATTCTTCGAACAAAGATGGAGAAGGAGTTTCTTGAACTAAAGCAAAAGGATGATGAATCTGTTGGTATATACAAAGCGAATTTTACAAGGCTTGCAAGGTATGCATCTGGATTTATCATCCAACCTAAAAATAAAGTTGATCGATTATTCAGTGGCTTAAAACCAAGTCTTCGAAGGGCATTAGCTATAATAGACTTTAGTAGCTATGAAGAAATTGTGCGTTGTGAAATCAAGGTAGAAATGGAAGTTGGTGTTACTTATCCATCTAATAGTTTTGACAAGAAACGAAAGATGGAGTTCAAGGAGAAATCACAGAATAATGGTGAAAAGAAGATGAATGTTTACATATGCTCAATGTGTGGAAGGAAGCATGGTGGAGATAGTCTTAAAGGGACTAGAAAATTTTTTAAGTGTGGAAAAGAAGGTCATCGAGCAGTTGAGTGTCGAAGTAATGGAAAAAGGGTTTCTAATGATGTGATTAAATAAAATACTACAGAGAACACACCACCAACACTTCAATGCTTCAAGTGCAAGGAGATGGGACATTATGCCAATAAATTCCCTAATCCAAGGGTTAGTGATGATCGACATGAGAAACCACTTAAGGTAATGGAAAAAAGGGATGTCACATGTGATCACCGTTGGCGATGTAGAATATGACAACGATGTGGTGGAATGATTAAGTGTTTATGTAAAGGGATTCCAAAATAATGTTGAGTATTGGAATATTTATGTATTAGTCTATTGTGGTATTCAATAATTTTATGGTACCGGTAACCATGGAATGTGATTGAGAAATTTTTGGAAAAAAGATGATATGCGCATAATGAAGGGAAACCAGAAAATGATATATTTGACAGTATTCATGAGCTCATGATTGATATAAGGACTAAGTGATATCTTGGTTTGAGTATACATAATTTTGAGGATTTTGGTATGTGGAAAGTGTTAACTTTTAACTGCATTCATGTTTTCACTAAGGTTCAATGGTTATTCAAGAGAAAACATGATTAAAGCCTTTGAATGTATGTAATGTGACCAACAAGACATATCTTATGATATATGGGGATCAACAATGGTATTAAATATCTGGTAATCGTTTTCACTATATTATGAGAGTGGACTGCAGTATTATGGATAAGCCTAAAGATTGGAGTGGAATATGTTGGACATAAGTTAGTATTGTTTAAGGATAAAAGTTTTTTTATATTATTGATGGGATGTTATAGTAATATAGTTTTAGAAAAAGGACAACCTGCAGGACGGGCGACAGCCCATCGCGTCGAACAAGGCCGTGGGAATCGAAGTACGACTGGCCTTTATCGCCTACCACTGGCCTACAGGAAGTCCCTGTTTAGTAGAAGCTAGTTTTATTATATTAAGTAGTATGATATATGAAGTATAAGTCCATTTTAGGAACCATATATGATTAATCTCACTATATATGGACTTATGTATTTTTTGATACCTTTTCTAACCTTTTGTTTGAGAGAGATGGAATGAACCATTATTCTATCACATGATCTGCTATCATGTCATGAATGGAAAATTCAACTTCATTTATTTAAGATATGAAGTGGAAAATTTCCAATGAATGACCAACAGTGAGACTATACCTTAATCATGAAAGTATTTCTTCTAATTCCAATTTCATCAACTTTAGGGAAACGATCTTGAAAACCAAAAATGTTGTCCTAGTGCTCTTATATCTGATGAATCATATGGTACCTTAGATCATCACAAATTTATGGCTTTGTGATTTCTGGATTTTCCATAGCCATGTTTTGTACCACTCTCTATCAGAACATGACGGTAAGATTTCTCTTCCATATCCATATTTTCACCAATGTTCTCATATGTGGAAACCCAGTGAATAGTTTATTTGGGTAACGGTTACGTTTCATACTTTTGTTTTTAATTATTGGTTTTGGTATTCCTATTTACGATGTGGGTTTCTATTAAAGAAACTTTCGAGTAGTAAACCATTAATAACCCCGACGAATTTCGAGCGCGAAATTCATTTTAAGGGGAGTAGAATGTAACACCCCGAGATTTTATGAAAAATATTATTTTTAATTTCATGTCTTGTGTTATACGCTACACCAAAAGGGGCTTGCACAACACTCATCCATGACTTTCCTTGCATTACACGCAATCGCGACCTTCCTCGATAGCGTGTGTAGTACGCAATACCGAGTTTCACCAAACAACGATATGCTATTAAAATATTAATAAAAACTAGCCGTTATGAATAGTAATAACCACTTTTTGAAATTTTTTAAATTTTATTTTTCAAAATGGACTTCATTTTTGGATTCTGAATACTGAAATTATCTTAGGGTGAAATTTTGGTACTTTTCGGATAACTTTCATTTTCTGATGAATAGTGAAAATTACTAAATTTTAATTAAAAACAATTTTTTAATCAAAATAATTAATAGTGATAAATTATTAATTTGAGTGGTTTTAAAGTATATTCAGAATATATATTTACAATTTAATACAATTTTGTTCATTGTATGTAATTTTACATTTAAACCAGACATAAACAAGTGTCAATCTTTTGATAGTTATTATCTCTTAAAAACACGCTATTTGTTTTGACGACGGGAATTAATTTTTAAATTAATTAATGTAACTTATATGTTTTGAATTTGGTAAAATAGACATCATTTTTGAATTCATAATATCAAATATAGATTAGGCCTAATATTTTGTATTTTTCTGGAAACGTTCATTTTTTGATGAATAGTGAAACCACTAAGTGGTAGTTAAAAAACTGAATTTTTCATAAAACTTAATTTTACCGCTTCTGTGAGTGGAATTTTGAAAATCTGAGGGACACGGTTAATATCAAGGACTAAAATGTGGTTCAATGAGATGAAAATAATTTTTTTGTGAATAGTAAATTTTGACATTTTTTTACCACAGTTAAAAGTAAATAGGGTAATTAAGGGTAAAAATAATATTATTATTACCCTAACACATGTCCTAATTCTATTGGATAATTGTAATTCGACCAAAAACAACCATAAGAATAAAATATGACCATTTAAGCCCACTTGGATTAGATTAGGACATTTATTATTAATTTATTTAAAGAAGGGTTAAAATAGTTAAAATCAATGTTTAATAAGTAAATAATTTTAAATATAGAATTATACATAAGATAAATTCGACTATAAACATTCATTAGAAAGATAAAAAGATTTCCTACATAATGATATTTTATTTGTAATTTTTAGACCTTAAATAATTTAATTTATTTGTGACACAACGATGATGCAGTAATTATCTTATTAATGAAATATTGACATAATTGATGTTATAAATACCCAAATAAATGTAATTTGAGACTTTTTATGAATTACACTAATTTTCTAGGTTAATATGACATGTTATTATTGATTTTATTAACTTTTTTAGAACTAATAATTCTGTTATGATTTTTACAAAAAACCAATTACCAAATAGTGTCAAAATTGACATAAAATAGTTTTTAAAACAAATATTATATTATTAATTGTTATTTTATTCTTATAAATCTAAGGTTCGGCCAAATTACTTAGATAAGGTTATATATATTAATAATAAACAAATTGGGGTTAGTTTGGCTTGTTATAGTAAGTTTATTAACCTTATAGTGTAATAACACAAGAAGACACGGTAAAAGTAAAATTATTTAACTTAATGTTAACTCTAAATGATAAGGTTAAAATAGTAACCTAAACTTGTCTAAATTCGATAGGATGAGAGTATTTCAATCCATCCCCACCTTAGATTCTAAATAAATAAATTTTGGATCTATTTAAAACTGAAAATGACTATATAATAAAATAATAGTTTTAGTTTTCCAAAGGAGCCCCTCTCCTCCCTTATAAATTGTCACCTCCTCCCTCTCTTCCTCACACCACATTGAGCCTTCATGCTCGGCCAAACCCTGCCAATATCTTCTCTCCACTTCCCCAGACACATCCTAGAGGTCCTGGTCTTCTTCAAATACCAATTGTAGTGCCCTAAAAGGAGGTCTCAAAGAAGCGCTTCAAAGAAGAGGTAATGCCCGTTACCGATTCTTTCATCTTTATTTCTTCTTCCACTTCTTCTTATTTAGTTGTTTCATCATGAAGTAATAACATCAGTTTCACTCATATACTGATATGTTATTATAATTATTAAACAACACTATTTCACCATCTATCCATCCTACGGAAAATGAAATCACCGCACGTGCGTACGTACGGAATACCGTCTCCACGCCGTGGTGTAATCTATTTTCCACCACGACATTACTTGGATGGGTATAATGGTGTAAATAATAACAATATTTGATTATTTTAAAGTGATATTGATTCTGAGATAGTATACATACACTCCAATACAGTCCCATGATCATGAGAACGATATCATCGCTCGTGCGTACGTACGGACTACCGTCTCCACAACGCGATGAGATTCATTCTCCACGTTAACCATTCATGAATGATTATAAAGTATATATAATAAGTAATCATGAAATATATGACATAATAATACTGGATTTATGGGTATATATATGTATGTCATCTACTTAATTTCATTCAACTCAATAAGGAAACAAAAACAGCGTTCATGCGTACGTACGGCCTACCGTCTCCATGAACGATGTATTTCCTTCCATTTACAGATCTATTATATATATATATATTCTGAATATATATTATATATAAATCATGTTTTACATTATGGATTTATGTAATCATGATCTAAGTAATCATATAATAATTACAAGTTAAATGAGACGATTTTACCCAAAACGCTCTTTAACATGGAATTTACAAAAGAACGGGTAATATAAAGTCATAAGTGAACCATATATGATATCATAACAATGAGTATCATTCTGGAATAAGTAAATGACATTATTTAAATCATTATACAGGAGTTTCGGACACTAACGAAGCAAATTGGACCTAAGGTAAGGGAAAATCTCGCAATCTCAATTTTTATCTAAGATTGTTTATACTTTGAAATTTACTAGGGTGTATTTTATCATCCACATCCATGTTTCCTAAATATGTAATATTATTTCCATCCAAATACAATTGTTTAAATCCATTTTTACCCATTGGTGAGTTTATAGTAAAAGATATGAAAGGAATTTTCGTCGTTTTTCGTACGAGGTACTTTTTGACTTTTCTGAAAAAAGTACGAGAAAAAATGTTTCTTTAAATTATACGGCATGAATGGATTTTTAAAACATTATTTACAAGAAGCTTTATTTTCAAGTTTTCAAGTTTATTTTTAATCAACTTATTTTAGTTTAAAATTGTATGACATGTTAAGAAAGGAAAATTGTTTTTGAAGTAGAAAGGATATTTTCCTCAATAATGGAGTTCAAGTGTTTTATCAAAATTATTTTCCATCTAAGATAATATAGGGTTCTGTTTTTATCCCTATTATAACATTGATTTGATTTTGTTGTGATCGAATAATTTTTATGAATTCCTTTATCTTATATGAATTGTTTTATGATGTCACGATGTTTAAGATTCCTATTTTTTTTACATGGGTTATGCTATGATGTATGGTTTATGATTATGTGGCACACATAAGAATGGTATCATTATGAGATGGTTGGGACCTATATCTCCCTACAATGCATTGGGAAAAGATTTTATATCTCATGAGATAGACATGGCTGGAACGGTAGGTTATACCGGTTCAGTGAAACAGGACTGAAACGAGGACTGAACTCGGTTCAGAAATGGACTTTGTCCACTAAGATAGTCTTGGAAATGTGTCTTGACTACTAAGAAATGATTCTCTATGATAATGTGTGTATTCCACAAATCTTCATGTTTTAAGTTATGATTACTGTGATTAAATTTCACTACTATGATTTATCCCATGTTATGAAATTTTGATCTCTTTTGCAGGTTAAGATTTCCAAAAGATATGTTCTTATGAATATGATGTGATTGATATTTCTTTTGTTTACCATTACTGAGAATTTGAGCTCCCCCTTTTATGTTTTCTTTTCCCCATGATATAAAGAAAGGTTTTAGGTAAGAAAAAAAGGGAATATCTTTATGGCAGATGTTGAAGATCTTTCACCATGATTAAAAGATTATGTTCCGAGTTTCCAACGACACTAAACTATTACGGTCCTTCTGTGTGTGTGTTTGTTATGTACTAAGTATTCCGCAAAAGTAATGTAATGTCCATGTACGTCAAGCTTCAGGTCTCTACAATATCTTTATATGATTCCAATTGGAATAACTATTTATCAAAAGATAATATCAATGTGATAAATTTGATCTTCCTCAAATGTTAAGCTTACATTATTGCAGTTTAATATAATTCTCAAAATTAAAATATAAAATGATACTATGATGTAACAATTAGATACTTTCTTATCTTATCACAAGGAATATTCAATTCAGAATATAATTTCCTTTCATATTATTATTCCGAAAAAAAAAATTTCCTAAGGCATCTCAATCATACTTCGTATGATAAATTCATAAGAAGTATAAAAAAGTTCAATAATTTTTCTTCCTAAGAAAATAATTATGTTCTCTAATATATATAAGAATAAATACATTGTAAAAATAAAAAACTTAACAAATCATAAGATAAACACTTGTACACATAATGTTAGATAAATATAATCTTAAATACCAATAACAATCATGCAATAATAAAAGTGTGGATTTTTTGAATCATCAAACGACATAAAAAGAAGGGATATTGGAACAATATATTATTTCCACGAATATAGGCCTCTTCTGATAAAAATCAAGGATGTCAAAAAATAATAATAATTAAAACCCTAAGTTTTAAACTTTTATAAAAGATGAATTTTTCTATTTTACTTCTCCTTTTTTATAAAATATTAAAAAAATAATGTTTCTTTCTTTCTAAAACTTTTTAAATTAAAAATGGAATTAATTTTATTTATTTTCCTTTCATACTCCCCATTTTTGTTATGTAAAAAAGAAGTTGATTAATGAATACACATTATATTTAACATGATCATTTGTAAACATTTAATGAAACTACTGATAAATAGGATCTTTAATTAAATAGATTTCATAATGAAGCATTAAAATATTATCTATCAAAAGGATAATAAAAATTATATTAAAATATAGTAACAAAAAAAGAATATAGAATATGTATGAATATTTAGGGGCATAAAAATTAATCATTATTAAATGAGATTTAATGAAATTAAACAATTAATATTTTTAAAATATTTCTAAAAATTAAAATAGTAAAATATTTATAATAATACCATAAATCTAACATGATTTAGATGTTTTTAAGAAATATCATCCACTAGAAAAACCATTCTATAAATTTTGATATAAATTCACAATAATTCTTCGAATGTCTCCCTTCTTGGAGTAATTTGACAACAAATGTTTCAACACATTAAACTATTATTCTATTATACCGAGGATATTAGAACATTATTTTTATTTTGTAGACACTTTTCTTTCTGAATCACCTATAATGGAATCATCTTCTACCTCATCATCTTCTGAGAAATATTTTTTTATTATACTAACATGTTCTCAATATTACTCATCAAATTTAATTTCTATAATATCAATGTGGTTTAATAACATTCCATCAATATTTTTCAATCTTGTTATGATAAAACTAAAATCATTATCCACCTATAGTGAATTTTCATAGGATTTGAAAACATATGTTTAAGTATTGAATTGATTGACATTTTTTTAATAGTGGATTCAATATATTCCTTATGTGGAACTCGTAACCTACTAAATTCATCTACCAATTTTTTCTAAAGATCGTAAATGTCACCCTTGAGATGAATTAACGCAATATATTATCAATAGTTTAAGTCATTATATAAATATCTTGATTTAATTTCATTAGATTTTACTGTAGATCATTATCATTTGTTACTCCAATTGTATATTTTTAGAAAACATTTCTATCTCATACATAACTAATGACCATCCTTCATGAATCTCAATCTTTTCGGACATTTGATTACAAATATTACTTACGTATTGACTAAATTCAATGACTTGAGTATTTATTGATTCTATTTTGAACAACAGTTTTAGTTTCTTTGTTAATCTCTTTTAGAAACAAAGATACCAATTTTTTATATTTCTATATTTTCACCTTTTGAAGAACATGAAAATACCTTCGATAATGGACTTTTATACATAATGATTCAAATTATTTTTTTTTATTCAATATTTAGTACTCCTTCCCCATGATGTTATTCTTTATAATAATCCTATACAATAACTTTTTAAAATCATATTTTCCAATTAATGAGTATGAGAATCATTTTTGATAGGAAACATTCATGGTTTTACTATAATGGTCTTTCCTTAACCACCCAAAAACATGAGAGAGATATTTGGGGCTATCCTTTCATTATGAATTTGTACTAGTGCAGAAACATGGAAATGATGGGTTCCATCATGAAAACCAGTTTATTCGTATGTGTGAGTTTTATCTTATATTATTCTTCACATTACATCGAGAGTATCTTCGTCATCCAGAATTTCTATTATCTCATTATTATGAGAGGATCCTTATACCAGCATTGGGACCTCTAGTACATGATATTAATCCACCTTATATGATTCAGGTTCTTCACCAAATATATCACATCGACCTTGAAATTGTAATTATTTTAATTATATAAATTATTTTCATCCTCGCCTTTATGATCTGGTATATAGTGTGTCAAATTTTTATTTTTAAGGCTTTTTAGTTGTTTTACTATTATCCCAAATGATTCGTAGTAACTGTTTGGTTACCATACATGTGTCCATTGGAGCTTGATAAATGGTACATGGCTTGTTAATGGTATTTTAAACCGTACGACAAGTGTATGGGTTTGGATCTATGATATATAAGTGTTGAACGTCATGGTTTTTGTATGGTTGTCTTCAGTATGCATCTTCCTAAGATTAATCATGAATGGGAGCCTACCCTAGGTTGTATTTGTCACATGGTTGGTTCTTTATTTGTTGAAATTTGTGAAAACCATGTGGATATCCATGATTTTTAATTTTATTTTTAATTTTAATTATCTTCATTATCTTTATCTTTTTTCTCATTCGTTTTCTTTCATTATTATCCTTCAATGTGCATCATTTGGTGCCCCCAACCTTATCCAATAGACCATGACCCCCCAACAAATTCCCTGCTATATCTAAATATTTCACGGAATTTCATCTGGTTCATTGTTTGATGACTTGAGCTACGGTCTCTTCAACCCATCTTCCCCCTATTTTTTGTCGATTTCTTTTTCCATGTCTCCCTGTTTTGTTCAGATGAACCCTAGTGTTTCATTTATACCCATTTTTCTATTTTAGTTATTTAAAGGTCAATAAATGAGTCTCTCATGTTAGATTCATGTGAGTTTTGTCATGTTCCGCGGAAGGAGAAGCGTTTCAGACCATTTCGGTCTTCCCACTTCCATTTTTGAGGATAGTTTTATTCAGTATATTATTTTTTCAGATTTTTAATTAATATTTCGGTTATTTTAGGGTCCAAATATATTTTTAGTGCCATTGGGTTGTCCTATAAGTGATTTTGATGCATAATTTTTGAAGGATTATTTGTGTATTCCTGGATAGGTATAGATATATAAAAGCCCCCTATTTATATATATTCGCCTAAGGAAGGATGAATATATATAATGGGGATATAGGTGTTTATGTATATATATATATTAAACCTCATATATGTGTACTAGAAAAGGTGTATATTATCATATTAGCCTATTTGTAATGATATAGACATATATATTTGGATATGAAAATATGTATATAAGGGATAGTTATCATTTCATATAAGAAAATGTGTGCATGAATGCAAGTGGATAGGGAATATTCAAGTTGTCATTGTATAGGCAGTGTGCCTTGAGTTTGAGGTGGGTTCCCTATGCATATGCCTTTAATTAGTAATTCCTTAATTCATTACCATTTTGGTAGTGTTTTTCTTTTATATTTTTATGGTAAATAAATATTTATTTGTGTGGTAAAATTAATTGTCTCTCATGTTATTGGTTTTTTATTTATCTAAAATACTTTTATATAACTATTTATGAGTTTTCCATTAAATTTGAAATGTGAGAAATTTTTAAATTATCTTTCTAAATGATTCCTAACATGTGTAGTATGTTTCTTAAACTCAATGTTTTTACTAAAATTTTAATCTATTGATTGGCATTTTTGGTATATTGGGATGTTGTTTTACTTATAAATGACAAAAGGACTATTTGTACACTTTTTTGTGTTGTGGGTTTTTATCTTGGATTTGGAAAATTATATTTTTTTTGAAACATTAATGGTATAATTGGTACCTTGGTATGTTTTGGAAAATGGTTTTATACTCATTTGATGTGACAACCATGTGGGAACATGTATGTTACTTGATGTGACATGATGACCTCTATGATGGATCCTCTGAGGGGATGGTAATCAAATAAGTGGTGTTCATGTTTGGGATAGGAATGCAAGATGGTTGTGGGTTTTAATTTGAATCATGTGTGTGACGAAAATCCATTAACCACATACTATTATCTTCGGATTCATGTGCATAATCTAGTAGGTCAAGTGATTATTTATTATAATCCTGATTAGATGGGTTGGTATACCCAGGATTTGCTGATTGGTTGGTTAGAATGTTCCTTTGGTGAGGCTTGGTTAGAGAAGTATCTTGGTTGTATATATAGAGTTTTACCATATACTAGAATGTGAGTCCTAACTGAGTACATACAAGATAACTTCTATGGATGTTTATAAATTTCCCACTATTTAATATTTATCTGTTCACATTTCATTTTTTTGCACTTTTGGAACATGATCCAATGACACCCCTTCCTGATATTTCAGGATAATACACCTTACACTACACTGTTAATCATTTAAC
The DNA here is from genome assembly GCA_963277665.1 of Viscum album. Lineage (NCBI taxonomy): Eukaryota > Viridiplantae > Streptophyta > Magnoliopsida > Santalales > Viscaceae > Viscum > Viscum album. The sequence continues at coordinate 1,095,513,077 of OY728147.1, forward strand.
AGAATTTATATAAATGATTCTCATGATTTGAAAAAAAAATAGAAATGATATAGAAAAATTATTTTTCATGAAAATAAATAATTATTGTATGTTTTTTATTGGAATGGAGAACCATTTTTTATATTTCATATTTTCAAAATAGAAAGAATGGATTTCACATTAAATTTGAGGAATGCTGTATTGATTATAGTTTGAAACTGTAATGAGACTACTAGCGCCAAAACATCCTCTAATTATTTAATTCATGTTCTTCTAGTTTTGGATCTCCCTTGGAGAGTGTAGTTTTGTGATTGGTGGTTACCCATGAGGTCACATAGAGGTATGTTTAACCATGTGGATTTATTTCTTTTTACAGTACCAGTATTTTTAATTTTATTATGGTTTATTTATCAGTCTTTTAGGGGATAAATTTTTCCCAAATGAGAATATTTGTTTCCAGGTACTAGTTTCTATCCCAGTAAGATTGATAACACCTCTCGATCCTCATCATGGGACGGCTCAGGAGGCTAGTTCGGGATTAAACCGAGTTACTTCATGAAAAAATCAAATCAAAGAAGGCCCTTATTATATCAAGTGACAGGTATCTAGGGGATTTGGATGTCAGGACTCAAGTGGTAGGTATGGAAAAAGTGTCATGAAATCTTACCCATTATAATCATCGAGCTCCAAGGGTAGTCTCAGATTTCAGTTTTTTTTGTGGGAATATGTGTGACCAAAGGAGTGAGTCGATGTTTCACGGTGGTCTTACAAGTAGAAGTGACCAATATAGAACCCATGTGAAGGGTGTGATAGACTCTTAGTGATTAGTTCATTCTGGGGTAATGTTCTACTAAACCATGTATACAGTTTAGGCATAACCACTCGTTCCCCTCTAAGGATCTTCAGTGCGAGCGGTGTTTTTGGTTTGGTTTTTATTTATGTGAGTGGGATTTCAATGGAAAATTTTCATTAAAATTTAAAAATTGTTTTTTAAATGACAATTTTCTCTAAAATGGTTTCTTGATTAGAAAATAGGGTTTTATAGAGATATTTATTTATTATTTTGAACATTTTGGAATATGTAGAGGAAAAATAAATTGGGAATTTGGTAAATGCTTGTTTTTGTTATAAAATGATATGTATGACCCTTGATATTCCTTATAAATGCTCAAATATATGTGTGTGTGTGTGTTTATTGGATGTGAATTTTGGTATGCATGTGTGAATTGATATAAGAAATATGGGTATGACCACCTATGTCACAATTCATTGGATAGCGTGGGAGAATATTTAAATTTAATGTTATGAAATGGCTTTTCCAAAGTGGGATTGAATGAAATTTTTTTATTTAAATATGGAATCTTTCTAATGGGATTTGTGATTTTAAAGGGAAAATTGAGTTGTTTTTAATGATAAAGTGAAATTGATGAAATTATTTTTGAAATGGAAAATGATTTGGAATTCAAAATATGGGAATTGAACTCTGGAATGGGTGAATTTGAAAATGGTGGTTCATAATGTAGATTTTTTAGCATATTTTGTGATGATTTTGGTGGATTTATATTGAGATTTTATTTTAATTTTATTTTGTTTTGTGATGTTCTAGTTAATGAGCTTGTTGAATGGTTTAACAAGATTATTTGGTCATGTGTAGGTTTGATGTTGATCTGGTGTTATGCATTTTGTTGTTGAGAGTATGTCGCTCATAAAGACCGATTTTTTTAGGATTCTCATCCAATTATTAGTCTACCCAGACTCCATGTGGATTGGTGGATCTAATATATTCCCAATCATTTAAAATTTTCTATAGTTATCGAGGTCTGTTTGGGGTTTTGTAGTGTCTTGATGAAGTTGAGGTTGTCTTTGGGTTTATGGGAACTCCAGTTTTTAGGAGAGTTTGTGTATCTCTTGGGAATCATTGAATAATTATGACAAGTTGTGTCAAAGGTGTTCGTCCCATTCTTATTGTAAGTTGAGATGTCTTCTCAAATAATCAATACCACATTAATCGAGTAGTTTATTTAGGTAGGATTGGAAGAGAGGAAAGTGATAGATCTCATGGATGATTGATACTGTCAATTGACGGTGAAGGGGAATGTTATCCATTTTAATGAGCTTGTTTCCTTTTTCAAGTGATAGTCATTTTCAATTCCATTTTTCTCATAGAACCACTAACTTGTTTTCACTTGGTGTGGTTGGTTTGGGAACTCTAAGATTTCTTTTAGACATCCATCAATGGATTATCATTAATGTTCTTTTTTGGGATACTAGGAGATGTTTTTTCTAACGGCATCATCAATAGAAAAATTATCACTCTAAGGATGTCATCTTTTTTCTATGAGGCATTGGATGATTTAGAAATTAGGGAACCAACCAAAGTCCTTATATTTAAGCTTTAGAATAGTTATAAATCTACAGGGGTGTGGGGAACTTCGGTTCAGTTTTTGTCTCTACCATTAGAGTGGTGACATTTTACATTCTCATTGTATCTTTCCCAATTGTAGTTTCCTTTTTTCTTGTTAGTTTTCTTTTGGATTTAGGAGGGCATGGTGTTCTCGTTTTCTTGTGATTTTACCATATTTCTTATGGTTTTCTAGTCGACTCATTGAGGTATATTCTTCTCATCCATCCTTCTCATGCTTTTGGATGATTTCTCTTCTCCACATTTCTGTATTTTATTCGATCAACCCCTACAGTTTTGGGTGGGATAATTTTTAATGTTTATTTTGATTCTAGGGCATGAAATAAGTATCTCAAGTTTTAATCAGGAATGTTTCTACCTACACCATCAAAGGGGATGTGTTTGGTACCATTTTGGTAGTCCAGTCCCAATTTTGATATAGGTTTTCATCTACCTTTTCTTTCATCACAATATAAACTAAGGTTTCTTTTAAAATATGTTTTCTTAAAATAGTTTTAGTTATTCTTGGTCATACTAAAAGTGGTTTTGATCAACCTTTGTTGAAGTATTATATGTGTATTATTTGGTTGGAATATATATATGTATGTTTCCCATTTATATATATATATCCAGTAATGGAAGGATTAATAAATATAATCTGTCTAGGTATGTTTCTGTATATGAATGAATGTTCATACTATTATTTGCGAAAAGGTGTGTATAGTCATATAAGAATATGTGTAAGCTTCCCCTTGTACATATTTTTCCATGAAAAAATGTAAATGGGGGTAGGTGTCCTTTCATATAAGTGAAATAGAATATGTTTCCAATTGGAAAGGGAAGGTTCGATTTTTCTCCATCTATGAATTGATTCTTGAGTTTGATATACGTTCCCTATGTCTGCACATTTAAGATAAAATTCATTAATTTATTACCATTTTAAAAGCATTATTATTTTATATTTATTTGTATATATATATTTATATGTGATGTAAAAATTAATTGTGTCTCATGGAACTGGTTTCATATTTATTTACATAACTTCTCTATGTCTATTTTTGAGATTTATTTTAAATTATATGTTTCCTAAATGTATATATTTTATTTCTAAATGATTCATATCATGTAAAGTGTGTTTCATGTAATTCAATGGTTTTGGAAAAATTTATCATCCAATGCCTATCCTGTTTGGTATTTTGATATGTAGTTCGTTATCAAAATTACATGAAGGCTCATTTTGAACATTTTTAGTGTGTTGTGTGTTTATTTACTGGATTTTAAAATAGATTTGGAAAAGTGGATTTAGTTGGGAAAATGTATAAGATTTTTTGGTACCTTTTTATGTTTTAGGAAATGTATTCAAACTGATGTGATTTGAAGGCCCAATTATAACTTGTATGTGAATTGATGTGAAATAGGAACCTTTATGGTGGACCCTTATAGGAGTGGGTTGTTGCATAAGTAGTTTCAGTGTTTTGATTCCGAAATCATTAGGCATGGGTGTTTCAATTTCATCCATGCATATGAGGACCACCCTATTTTCCAAATACTATTATCAAGGGATTTATGGGCATCATTTAGAGGGTCGAGTGGCATTTTCTTATCAAACCTGATTAGACAGGATGGTACCCCCAATATTTTCTGAGAGGAAAGGTGTGCTATTACACTTGTGAGGATAGGGTAGAGCATTCAGTTTTTAATAGAATATAGATCTTCTCTTTATGCTGTTTGGTGTCTCTGAACATAGTATGTCTAGGTATTTATTTTACGGTAGTTTAGGAAATTCCAATGATTGCATATTTTTGTATTCTTATTTCATTTTTGGGGAACATTAGGAACATGATTACATGATACCCATTATATGTATTTCAGGTTAAAATAACAAACCCAACAATTTTTTCATTTTAAAGTAATTTTTTGAAATAAATATTAATGCTTCTGAAAATATATATGAAATGAACTATAAAAATGGATTTCATTAAAAACGGAACCTTATTGTTTATTTTATAAAATAATGGAAAACTTTAATCTAATATATCCAATTTTCAGTTTAAGAAATAATGTATTTAACATTAATTATTTTTCAATGTAAATTTTTTATTCTTTGCATCACTACTAGCATCTCAGTGCTCATACCAACTATGTTTTTTAAGGTACTTCCAATTTTGGATCTATCTCAGATCAATCGTGGTTATGTGATTAATGGTGACCCAAGAGGTCACATTGAGGTGCGTTCAGCTGTGTGTTTTAATTTATTTCCCATTTTTATATTGTTTTTACTGTATTCTAGTGTATTTATCTATCTTTTATGGGATAAATATTTCACAATTTTTTATATTTGATACTAGGAACTAGTTTTCAGCCAAAGAGGATAGGTAGCGCCACATGGGCCATGTTATAAGCTAGATAGGGTGACTAGTTATGAGATGACCCAGGTGGGTTAATGACACCATAAATAGAGGTAAAGGGACAAACTTTCCTAAATTAAATTCCCAACACAACATAATTTTTCTTATAAATCTTTCACTTCTGTTCTTATAAATGGAAAATTGAGTTTCATTTATATCATCAAAGAATAATCTGATGTTTCAAAAAATAGGGTTGAAATTTTGTCCCAAAGGATACAAATTTGGAGTCTTGTTAAAAACCTCACACATATATCACAGTAAATAACATTCTAGATTCACCATTTTTCTATTATAAACATATAATGCAAATTGATATCTTGAAAACTAAATCTCAAACCCAACGTTTCTTTCTGTTATTCTAGACTGTATGAACATGGTTATAATTTTTATTTTATATTCTTAACACTTTAATTTCTTCCTCTAAATGAACGTTATTCCAAAGAGATAATTCATTATCTTAATTAGAGTGACTCCATCCATGGTATATAAAGAGGTACCGAATAATAGGTATCCTTAAAAAGTGATTATATGGGATTATTCTCATTAAAACAATGTTGTTGAGAGATTTTTCTTAATGAATGTTGAATTTAACAAGTCATCATCATCACCATAATAAAAGACCGTTGAATCTTAATGTTCACATACTTCTTTTTTTAATTAAATAATTGTTCACATTTCTCAAATATGTACACTCATAATAGAGAATTGATGAAATTATTTAGAAAATTTTATATTTTTCCATCCATTGAAAATCAATTGTTCAACCATGTAACACTTTCTTAATGATACTTTTTACATTTTATTCTACTAGATGATGAACCTTCAGTTATTTTTGAATTTTTCATTATTATAGGGTTTTAAACATTATACGGTTAGCGTAATAAATTTTTTTGGTAGATATGGGAATGTAGATAAATGGGTTCCAAATATTTTCAAGGCGTTTTTCAAATAGAATTGATACACAATATGTTTCACTCATTTTGATCGATGGGTCTCTCAGTGACGTGCATTGAAATTATTACTAAAACTATGTGATTTGGAGAATTAAATATGCCCAACACTGAAAATATAGGCAAAAAATGTAAATAAATAAAATAGGTTATTTGATATTAATATTAGAAATATATTATAAAATATTATTTAGTGAAATTAATCAGATCCAATTTTGACTTAATGAAATTGAATCTTCCTGAAATAAATTGTTTTAAAAAAATGTTATAAATTATTTTTTATGAAATTATTATAATGATATATAATTATTTTATTCATGATATCTCAATGACATACATCTAATAAATTTCTTTTTCCCTTATAGTTTTATCATATTTTTTGATATTTTGATAGCAATTGGGTTACCACATCTGATTGGAACACAATTATTACAAAATAAAAAATCTATTAAGGTGTGTTTGATCAAATTCACTTATACACAACAACATCTTGTAAAAATATATTCTACTTTAGTAGTTGATTGTTATACAGAGTCTTTCTTCTAATTTTTCTAGGACACAAGGTGTTTACTAAGAAAATGAAAGGTTTCCATGTTTCTTATTCTATCTAATCTAAATCCGGAAAAATTATCATTTAATTATGAAATTTATTTAAAAAAATAAATTTTTTATAAATAATTTAAAGTGGTACCATTTATTTGTAATGCATTAAAATCATTTTGGTGGAATTAAAGTGTTATTGTTTTAGAGATTTTAAAATATTTCACAAAGGCATACTGAAAATATACTTTTTTGGTCTACATGTGGTAACATACAGCCAACTATTAATTATTCCACTATAAAACATGTTTTCAACTAGTTTTCAAGTTTCATACTAGCCAATTTTTATATTGGAACTCATAGGAGTGGAGTATGTCTTATTTTTTTCATGTCCAAACATCTTAAATAGATCAAGTATGTATTTTTTATATTTAAAATAATTTAAAAATAATGTTGATAAGCATAAAATATTAGATAATAGTTTAATTCACCCATTATACTCATTTAAAATTATTTTGGATTATGTTTTTAAAATTCATTCCACAATTTTTGGTTCCTTCATACAAAAATTACTTCATATACATATATCTATACCAAAATAATATATTTATTTTCTTAAAAAACCTATGTTCTTCCATTCCTACTATAAAACTAATTCATAAAATCAATGAACATTTCCATTAATACAATGACATTAGAACTTTTATAATATCATGTAGAGATTTAGTAAGTTTTAACACAGGATTTTGAAAATGATGATCTTAAAAACCCATAGGTTGTTCTATATAAATGTCCTCTATTAAAAACTATTTCAAAAATATGATAAAACATCTGTATGATGTAATTTAAAATACATGTGATATGCATATTCTAGAATAATTATAATAGATTCTAATATTACTACAGGAGAAATGTTTTCTCATAATATATTCCCTCTTCTGGATTATTTCCTTTATCGCTATTCTAGATCTATTTCTATTTATTTCACCATGATCACCAAGTTTATTTCAGAAAAATGATTTTGTTCAAATTACAGAATAGTTCTCAGGACATTAAACTAATTCCCAAAATTTCATTCCTTTGAATTTATTTATCTATTATTTTATATCTTTGATCCAAATTTCTTATGATAGTGTTTCTTGTACAGATTTATGTTCTAGTTTATATATAGTGGAAGATAATTCTATTAAATTTCTGATGTTTATTCGAGTTCTTTCACCTTCATCTAGGATCCCTATAACTATTTATAGAGGAAGGCCCTTATGGTTTCTATGTAATCATGGTAACACACATCCTGGTTCATATTGTCGGTCCTTATTAGATTTGTTTTAAAATTATAAGGTTCTAAATCATTATCCATGTTGTTTTTAAATAGAAGATCATTTCTTTTGTTCTTTGTGGAATAAATTTTACCATTAACTTGATTCAGTTTTGAGATCAATGTGATCATTTTAATCAAACTTCACATGTATGAATTCTTCAATAATCATTAATTGTTTATTGATAACTCTATATTATTTGTATGCAGTAGGGTAACCTAGTAAGATACCTTCATCAACAATTGTATCAAACATTCAATGTTTATCCTTGGTATTTAAGATATAAACCATTCATTCATGTAGTTTGTTGTATCCAACCTTGGGTTCTCTACTATTCCATTACTCATTGTGTGTTTTATTTAATGTAGGCCCTACTAGAAATATTTTAATCATATAAAACATTGTGTTAATATCATCATCCCAAAATTGATTGGGAATGTTATATTCACATAACATATACCTAGTAATTTCATTCAATGTCATATTCTTCTTTTCAATAACACCATTCTATTAAGGTGTCACATGGGATAGAATGTATGGTTAATTCCTTTGTTGGAGTAATAAAAACTAAATTCATGATTCTCAAATTCACCACCATGATCACAACATAAAGGCATGGATTGGAAATATTATCATTTTTTCACATGTTTATAGAAATAAAAAAAATTAATTCTTCACTTTTGAGTCTTAAAAGCTAAACCCATGTAAAACATGAAAATCCATAAAATAAAACATAAAAAACAAATTTCCACAATACATGAAGTTATAGTAGGTCTAAAAAAATACATATGGATATGTTTTAGAGGTTTATAAGTTTAAATTTATTTAATACGTTTAAAATATAACATGTGTTACTTACCCATTTTTCATGAATTACATTGCTTATTTTTATCCAATTTGTGATTAGGAATATTTGAAATAAAATGAATTTTAGATAGTTTTATCAAATAATGCACATTTTAATGTCCAAGACATCTATTACAATTCCATTATTCGTAAATTTTATCATTTAAACCATTTATATTTTTTCTACTCAAATAGTTAAGATCTATTGTAGAAACATTTTATGTTATGGGTAATTTAAGACTGAAAAAATTATCATTAAAAATGAATCAGACATTGTTATCGAAATGAATAGAATATCCATCATAAAAAATTTGAGAGATTCATAATAGGCTGGGATTAAATCCTTCAACCAAAAGTACTTTGTCAATGAGATTCTACTAATGGTTTACAATTGATCAAATTCCAACTCTTTCCTTTTGAATTGTCACTAAATGTGACATATCCTCTATGTAGTTTGGATAGAGAGTTAAAGTTAGATTAATCTCCCCTCATATAACATAAATATCCACTTTCCATAAACAATTTATTACTACATTTCATGTGGCTAGTTCCCTATAATGACAAATCATTCAATATAATTCTTTGGTACCAAAATTCTTTTGGCTCTTGAAATGTTAGATATAAGAGATTTAGGAATCCACACATTCATTTGTTTTCTAGAGAACTTTTCAAATTGTTTTTTAAAATATTTTGTTAGAAAATAATTTTCAATTCCATATACGCGAGGTTTTATTAAATAAAAAATGATTGTATCATTTTCTAATTCACAATAATAAAAACCATTATCGTTGGGAATGTGTTTATTTTTAGATAAAGGAAAAAATATTTTATATATCATTTTGGATTGTAACTGTAGATTCTAATTCCAAATTTTTCTTTTCTAGGTTAATTTTGAAAAAGTATTTCATTTAGATAATGTTACCCTTTAGTAAATAATCGTGTATAACAATTGGAATTTTTAACATCCTTTAATAGGTTCCAAATTGTTTTTAATTGATCATTATTCAAGACATTAGATATTTCTAATTGATTTTTTAAGTCAAAATATGGTTTTTGGGTTTTCCTCTTCACTAAAATTTTTTTATATGAATTTCAAAGGGATTTTTTCTTCATTTTCAGGCCTTTATAACTAATTTCTATAATATTTCAATTCTCATTTAATTCATTATAAGAGATATTTTTATTTTATGATTCATGGTCATACCTAGATATGTAATAAGAATGTTCCTTTTCTCACTATTCCATAAAACATATGATGGAATTCTGATAATTTCTTTATACTTATTATTTTGATTATTTTATGTTTTTAGAATCTTTAGAAGTAAACCAGTTGTTACTATCTTTATTGGATTTTTTATAATTGGCCTTCTTGAAGTATCTCAATTTTTCTTTCCTATAATGTGAAAATTTTCAGTAGTCATGATTTATATATTTCCCAACTTATTTCAGTAATAACATCTTAACTCATTAGAGTTTTCTCCATGATTTCTATTCTTGTTGAAGAATACATTGAAACCTTGAATCTTACTATAGAACTTTTTGAACATTCAGTATAATTAAAGATCCTATTAATCGGATTCAAATTTTATTCAGAAGTCATATTCTTTAAATGCTTCATATATTTGTGCATTTTTTCAATTTTTCATCTATAGAAGTAGGAACCTTCAAGGAATAATCTTCCTTATTATTCATAATATGATCTCCAATTACCATTTCCATTTTATCTTCATACACCTAGAATGTCCTTCTGAAATCCTTTATTTTTAAATTTTTCAATTTTTTAGATTTTCTGAATGTAGCTAAGATTCCACTCCCCTTAGGTGGTAACACTCTCATAACATTCAATATTTGTTCAGGAGAGGTGATAGGTGTTCGTAGTGAAGCAATGTTGTTCACAATATCTATGTGTCTTACATTTAGTTTAGTAATTCTATATCCTTCAATAATTTTTAATTTATAAAACATAACATACCCTTTATTATATCTAATAAAATATATATTTTAGATACATTTTTCTTAAACTGCTATAGTGGTCCATATTTCATGTATATTTTGAAATTGAGAGATTTTGTTAAAGTCATTTTCCCATACCAACAGATGATTGCATTCATATATTTGGAGTTCAAATAATTTTTTTTTCATGTATCATCCCAGGTTTCATGTTCTATATTAGGAATTTTATAGGGATTAACTACATTTAGATAATTTCTAGGCCAATATTTTTCAGATAAATTATCATGCGAGCTTCCCATATATCATAGTTTTGACCATTAAATTATGGAACTTTAATAGTTGAAATACCATCTTAGTTTTCATTCATAATAGACATTTGAAATGATCATTAAAATTTATCCATCTAACAACTTTCAACTCATGTTTCACTAGCTCCCATACAAATTTTTGGTCTACAATGATGACCGGCTGGATAACTCAAGAGGGAGAATTGAGTTTTTAAAATTTCATTTATGGAGAGCCACCTTCTCCATGTATGATAATTAAAAATCAGTTTCCTAAAATGGTATTCAATTTAATATAAATAATTTAAGGGAAATAGATTTCAAACATGATATTTATAGTGGATCAGGAAATTGAAATCCCTCTAGTCCACTCCACTAACACTCTACACCACGATTTTGGTGATTTCTACTATAACATCCCATTTTCTTGGGGATCCTAACTGATTGAATGGATCTATCACTTAATACAAATTTCCAATATTTTTCAACTAAGATATCACTTTACAAAACCAATCCAATGCCTTAAACACACTCTTAAAATGAGATTATATAAGATAAAATAAATGGATACTTTCATAAGAACATATGAAACACACAGTTTCATGAATCAATTGATAGTAGATAAATATTAATCCTAATAAAAATATAGACTCTATGTTGTAGCTTTGTATGATAGTTAATAAAACTGATAGAACTGATCAACACAATAAGGATTTCTTATTTTTTACAATATACTGGACTCTTCAATTTTTTTTATTATAAAAAATACAATCAGCTATCTATTTTATATTATTTAATAGCAAACTGATAGTTTTATATACTCTTTAAACATTAGTGTGAAGGAATTCTAATGAAAGGCCAATCATATAATGTGATCTAGATGAGATTGGATATTAAGGATATGTGTCCAACACTTCCAAATATAGGAATTTATTTTTCGGAAATGATGACATAAATCTTATCTTCCTTCAAATCATCTAATTCATGGATAGTACTTTATACACCAATATTTCCTTAAAATGGATAATATCCTATTGATGGAACCAAAATTCATGATGTGACTTATTAAGAGTGTATAAAATTAATCATGAAATTATGCAGTATTATATCTTCATAAGATACAACCTAGATATACTTTTCATCATAAGATAAATTTTTTAAGATAAAGTAGCTCTTCCTCATAAGATAATATGACTTCCATGTATCATGAGACAATTCTATAGCTTATGATATAAAATTTTTCTATGATGATACTCATAGATTCTTCATATTCTTTTGGGTATGAATTTTCTATTCTGATGAAAATTTTCATTTATATTTTCATTTTGACTAAAAAACATTCTCAGGAAACATATTCATACATCATAAGATAAACTCTTACAAAGTATAGAAAACTTCAAAACTTTTTAATTGAAGGAAATAGAATATGTTCTTCTATTTTCAAGAGATAAAATAATTTTTTACAAATAAAATTCCTTTCATATCATAAGACAAACATTCGGACACATTGAATAAGATAAATGCATTATAAAATAATTAGAATAAACTTTTTTGAATAAAATTATGTATTTATTGAATCGTTAAAACACATAACACATTTGTATATTGGAATAAAATATTCTTTCGGTATTTTTTTAAGAAAATCATAATTAATTTTACTCTTTGGTAGGAAATCCATTTTCTTCCTAAACCATGTTTTATAAATATAAATAAAAATTTTTATAACATTACAAAATTGTTTTATTGAAGAAATTTTTTCCCATATTCGAATCTTTTCAATAAGAAATTGAATGGGATATTCAAGCCATTTTCAAAATAAATATGGTTTGGATTTTACTAATAATATAAATATAGTATCATTTTTACCATGTACGACATGAACTAAACATCCCTCTATCAGGAAAAATATATTCTTTAAAGATTCTATTATAATTTTTCATAGTTTTTTTTCAAATAAAATGATTTTAATGATGCTTAATGTTTATGTATTTTTTTCATAGTAGAAAGGATACCTTCCACAAGAAATGATTTAAATGACCATTCAAAATGGTTTTCTATCTAATATGAAATCCATTAATGTTACATATCCCCTACTATGGATATGATCTAATGATTCCATTATTATTATTCATTAAATGTTTTATGATTATGATGGAAAGATGTTTATGAGACTCGTTTCTCTTTGATGAGTTATAACATGATAAAATTTTAATAAATCCCACAAATTTTTCATGTTTTATGTGATGATAAAATGATAAAATGATTATGAAAACTATCTATTTTCTGTAGTTTATTACATGATGAAATGTTTATGAAACTCATTTCATTTCATGTTTTATGATATGATGAATGTTTTATGATCTTTTGGGATAGATATATTTGGTTTTCATTATCATACATGTGGGACCTATCTCTCCCTCTAATTTATTGGGAAGTGATAAATGTTCTATGAGAATAGAGGGTACACAGTGGTTATACCAAACGATAAATGTTTGGTACATGGGTAGTTATCCCAAACTCAAAAAACAATGTACATGAGTGGTTATCACAGTCCCAATGATGGTACAATGTTGTTTTCCAATGCTTAACATGTTATGAATATATTGGTGGGTATCATCGATCTATGATTTTTATGATTTTTTATACTCCAAAAATATATGTCTTATGCCAATGTTATTTTATCATAGATTATTTCCTTTGATTTTATTATGATTCTTTTATTATGAAAATACATTCTTTATTCCATGACTCAATAATATGATATTTGATATTCATCAGTCTAGTTTTTAAAATTTATAATGCAGTTATCATGCCATTATATTTATGTTATGCTTATGCATCTGCCTTGTTTACAATTACTACGAATCTTAGCGCACCCATTCTTATGTTTTCTTTCCCATGTTTATGATGAATGGTTATTACGTAACAGTACTAAAGGGGAAGATATTTATGGGAGATATCGAATATAAATCATGAATTAAGAAGATTCGGGTCTATATTTCCAATGGCACTGAACTATTATGTTCCTTAGACATTTGTTAGGGAAATATATTAAATATTCATCTAATAATATGTAATATCAATGTATGATAAGTTAAGATGGATTTGAAAAATATTTTCAAATTTTCTAATGTATTTAATTGTTTTCATATTTTTTCACTAAGTGAATTTTTTCTCTTCATCATTCCCTTTCCTTCCATTGATAATTGATTTATTTGTGATTTTACTTTTAGAGGATTGTACCAAAAATAGAATGCACAATGCTTTAATAAACTATAGAACAAATGTTGACCCACAAATATTAAATTTTTTGTATGTTTAATAAAAAAATTGTCCTTATTCATTACATATTAATATCTTGGTGGAAACGAAGATTCAAACCTCTTTTCCCTATCCACCCAATTCATGGCGGTGGGTATCTTACCTCCTTTCTTCATCCATACTTCTGAAAAAATTGAACATTCAATTTTTATGGTAACAAATTGATAAATATTTTTATAATTTGGAATGGAAGGTATCTAATTCTTCATCACTTCTTAAGAAAGTTCACCGAAAGATTTCATTATCTTCTTATCACATGTTAGAGGTCATTCGAACATAATATACAATAGTGAGATTAGTATAGAAACATAAAATTCATCTTTATTCTATGAAGTTTAAATTTGTTTCTTCACCAAATTGGATAACCGGACATCTAATAATACAAATATCATATTTATGTGGATTTTCAAATCTTCTATCTTGACAACTTTTTCTTTAAAAACGTTATTTACCCTTATAACATCAACTTCATGCTTCTTGACACTATTTTTTAATAAACGGTCAAGTTCATTTATTTCTATTATTTTAATTCCTATTTTAAATCCATTTCCTCAATATTTTTTTTATTTTCTTCAAGTTCATAGATCTTTACATCTATTGTCTTCTTGACTCCTTATTTCTATTCTAATTCCATCCCCATTTTGAGGTTCTTATTTCAAGATCCATATTTCTTTTTATAAATAATGAAACCTATCTAGATTGATTTATACTTTATGTAAATTTTCATGAAAATTTATCTCCATGTTTTCAACTTCTTATTCTATTTGGGTGATATCTCCCAACATAACTTGAAAAATGCCAAAAAAAAATTGGAGGATAATTCATCGAAAACACAATATAGAATATCTCTTAATGAATAATATGATATGAAATGTGAAGTTTTATATTTCTCATCATCACTATAAATATGAGGAACTTATTATTGATTAAAATATTTATAAAAATTTCCACGTACCTCATGTTCACATTGTATTATTTATTTTATGAGGGTAGAAAAGGATTCAATATAATTGGTGGAATCATGATCCAACTTCTCTTAAAATCCAAAACAATATATTTTTTTATCTAAGAATATAAATACCAAAGTTTCTTCCTCTCTAGTCATTTTTTAAAGTTTCTTCATATTTATTTCCTATTTTTCCTAGTTCAACATATTCTTCGTTGAAATCTAATACAGATAAATAATAAATAAATCAACACCAACATCACATAAATATTAATATAATAAAGAAAAAAAAATTTAAAATAGAATATAATTTGTATATATAATAAAAAAAATGTTAACCATGGATCTGATAACAATTCAGAGGAGTATTTTTTGATTTTTTTTAAGTAGAGATGGAATTGAATCAATTTTTCGAGCTTTCAGCCTTTTTTTAAAATACACATTACCTATTTGACCTGTTTGGAGCTTGATTCTATTATTCTCTATTCCATGTAAAATAAAATAATATAAATGAAAATAAATTTGGAGCACAATATTTTTACAAGGATCCCTACTCAATAAGAGTAGATAGTCTTATTCATGAATGTTATTGTCTAGTAAACAATTTACCCACCATAATCATATTCCTCATACAATCGTTTGGTATGAAAATAATACTTATCCTAGTGTGAGTCACTAAACATATAATGTGAGTTTAAGAACATCTAAAAAAGAGTCCATTAACAATTCTAGAATTGGATTTTATTAGTTGTAAAAATGTTAACTACCAGTGTGTGGTAAAAATACCTTGGGTTATATGAACTCTAGAAAATCAAAGATTAATGGGTACTTTATCTGCACCAAAAAATGCTGATAAATCACACCTTCATTAGAAATTTTTTATCATGTTTCAAAAGACCCCTCTAACAACACATTTATAGTTCTAATTAATACCCCTTTAACCTCACTCATATAAGACTGATTAAGGTCCTCTTTAATAGTTCTCTTTTTATCACTGATAGAGGACCCCTTTAACAACCATAAAAAAGAGTTGGTAAAGAGGGGAAACATATATTTTTTATACATATATGAGCTTGACCTCCTTTAAAAGAGATTCTACCCCATTTAATTGTTCTATACCTCCCCTCCAATCACTACTTCCACCCCCATTAGTATATCTTTAGTTAATTCTATCTTGCCGCACATGCCCCTACCTCGAATGAGTTTTGAAACTAAGACCTCCAACTGATGTTCTAGAAACTTTGGCACACACCTATATTGTTTTTCATTCCATTTATTATATGTATAGATATTTTTACTTTTTTTGTTAATTTTTTCTTCCATATATTTATATATATGTTTATATATATGTCAATATATATGTATATACATATAAGTACATATACAAAATCTATTTTTTGTGTGTATGTTTGTGTTTATAAACACATATATACATATATATATGTGTGTGTGTGTGTGTTCATCTATAAATATAATTATAAATATTTATATTTGTTGAGATATATTTCATATTAATATTTATATACCCATATTCGAGTATAAAGATAAATATATATCCATTTTTGAATATGCATATACAAATATATATATATATATATAAAAATAAATTATATATATTACTTGTAGAGGTATATAAAGATTTATAAATTTTAATTTTAAATAGAGTATATATTATTTTATATTTAGAAAAGGTTTTTATACTAAGAAATATATTTTATATGTAAATATATTGAAATATTTATTTATAAAATAAATTTTTACATGAAAATATATAAAATAATATGTATATGTTGTTATATATTTTATTATAAATAATATTAAATTTTGAAAAATGATAAAATTTAAAATTCTTAATATCAATAAGAATGTAATACTTGGGAATAATGTTAGTCTCCACTGAAAAAGGGTAAAAATACCCCCCTCAATCAAAGATTAAAATCAATTGAATGTTGAAAAATTTGGGTACCCTAATTAAAAACTCATTTGTGTAGGACTTCTAGGCCTTTTATGGCCTCTAAAAATATAACCAGGGTCCTACCTAGATGCTAGTGCATAGATATCATTGCAATAATTGATTTTATATGTGATCTATCCAAAACAGAATCCTAGATCAAATGTTATGGCTTTTTGAAGTTCACGTTACTTCTTCAACTTATTTTTTATATTTTCTTTTAATTTTTAATTTTTTATCTTCAATTTGTTAATAAATTTATATTACTCGATAATAATAATCAAATAATTAATTAACAATATTTTTTATATTATTTTATGTTCCATTTTCAAAAAATATATTATATATTTTTTCGTAAATTTATATCCATCCTTATCTTGAACATATTATAAAAATATATATTATATTTATATAAAAATTAATATATTTATATGTCAATATATTATTTTATATTAAATTATATATATTTTTGAAATATATGTTATATTAGTGAAAGTAAAAAAAATGATCTGATAAAGGGGGTCTTTATCAACACATCTAAAAAGAGATGAGAAATCCCCCTACCCACCCCACACCATACGATATTTTTTACTAGCACTAATAAATCCCCTCCTTTTTCAACTATATTTTTGTATCAATGATAATGGGACACATTTCTCGGTGATTTTTTACTACTGTTGTCAAAGTGTCCCTTTATCAGCACTTTCTTCCATGCCATGATAAAGGAAAAAATTTAATAGTTCTTTAATTAGTGTTGTTAGTGGTACCCATTAAAATCACTAAAAATGTTGTATTAAAGAACCCCTTTAACTTCACTTTTTCTACCTCTGAAAAGGGTGTATTTAAGAGTTCTTTTAGCTAGAATTGTAAAATCGAAAGCACAAAATAAACCCAGTTTTTTAGGAGTGAAACAATATAATTTACTATATTATTGAACACTATTTCCAACTTTCTTTCTCCTCACTATTTCTTTATACTTCTATAGAAGAGAGTTGAACCGTCTTTACTATGTTTTTAGCTCCACAAAATCATCCACATGTTATGAATTTTGATGGATGCCCATGTGATACTTAGTTTATATTCAGTCTTTCTCTTCTTTAAACAACTTCTAGTTCACTTTAAACCCCAATGTACGTAAGAAATTTCTCATCATTCCTTATTCCAATCAAATATATCTGATGTAATCCATCTAGTGACATTATAGGGAACATTATTCCTCTTTTATATAGAAAACTGAAAGCTTCTCTTCTTTTCTTCCTTCTTAACAATTATTCATCTAATATTGGCTATCTAAATATGTTCACATAATGAAAATTTTTCTAGTCACGCTTATTATTCTCTCATAATTATCTTTCTTCTTCTAATAAAGAAACATTTTCCTATGTCATACCTATCATTCCCATTATTTACTTACACAGTAGTTCTTCAGGAATTGTTTATTCGATGAATGTTCTTCTGATAAAAGTTCATCTGATCACTTATTTCTTTCATTTAGTGCTTTATTTTCATTAATTTCTCTTATAACTATATTATTCACCCTTCCCTTCATAGTTATTTTTCTATAAAACTTTTAACCAAACAAAAATAAATTTCATTATTTTTGATTTGTTCTTGCTTGCAATGTAAATTTCTCATTGTTTCAGCTACTTCTCTGGTATATCTGACATGTTATATAAAACGTCAACAATCCCTATATATAAGTTTGTTTTGTTTAAGAACAAAAATATTCTTTCCCACCGAACAAATAATATTATTTATAAATTTTCAATCATTTTAATTTCACTGGATTTCTTATCAAACATTATAGAGAATTCTATAGATTAATCAATATCCTCAAATTTCATTAACTCGTAGTTTCAAATTATATAATACATTTATTAACTAAGAAAGAATCATAAACCTACATCATGAATATTTAAATGTTTAACTATTATCTTATTATCTCCACATTTAATATCTTTACAATAACATTATATGTACTTTTGAATCAAACATACATTATATCACAAATATTTTTTCAATGAGAAATTTAACTCCAATAATACATATATATATATATATATGGTGAGTAGTTCCACTAGATTATAATATCTATCTAATATTTCATTTATATACTTTATAGAAACTCTATATACTCTTCTTATGTATGATTCTGTTCATCAAAAACCTTTGACCAATGTATTTTTTTATTATAATATTTGTCTCACGAACCTTAAGAAATAAATTATTTAATGATCCCACCTGATATAAAATTTTTTCTGGTGGATCATTGTTTCATAGTTTCTTTGGGTTGAATGGAATTTTATTAAAACAACATTACAGAATCATAAAAAAATTTCTGGAAAACTCTGTAAAAATATTTTTCAGTAGGCCTCCACTAGAACACTTCCTCAAATCGTACTTCATTTGAATCTATTCATCATCGCCCAAATTTTTTACTTCAATATAATTACTCTATTCAAAAAACCATAAAAATATCTAACATAATCGTCATACTACCATATCTTGAAAAAGTTGGACTTAAAATTTTGAAAGAAACAAAAATCCATTTGTTAGATTTGCTTTGGAATAATTCTGCATAACATAATAATATGAATTTTTTATATACAAATAAATTTCTATCACTCTTTACTAAACACTTGGATCAGGGGATCCATGTAACTAATGATTCAATCATGTGAACTGTATAACAAAATTTCATTGATCATCATATAGAAACTTCGACTTTATAAAATAAAAAAACAATTTCTCATGAACTTACCGCATATATTAATAGAAGGAACCTAGTACCTGAAATTGAGTTAATATGGTGGGACTTCATTCTAGGATATAACATTCATAAATCCAATTTTGAAAATAATAAACATTACTTCAAATCTTTCTACACATCCATATGATGTAAATTTTTATATCTCTTTTTCTTCTGCTTTCACTTGAATAGAAATCAAAAATCATTTTCATATTTAATGGATGAAGAATTAATGACATAGAAAAACATATTATATGTTTTTCAATCATGCATTATCTGATAAAACTAAAGAATATATTTCCCAAAACATTCATTTCCATATAGTTTCCCTGAAGTAAACTTTCACAAGATTATCTCCCTTAATTTTTCCTTTTGTCACCTCCTTCTTCCTCTAATACCCTTTCACAAATAATAATTTTAAGAAAACATCACTTAATCTACCTTATTTATCTCATAACCTTATTCTAAGAATAATTTTAATAAAAATTTATTCGATCGACTATTACAAGATTCAGAATGAAATTTTTTCCGAATTGGTTTCACACATTATTAAGGAAAATAATTATGGAAACATAGTTTGATTTACTTTTTTTAAGGAATAATTATTTTTTTCTCCTTCCAAACGTCTAAAGGAAAGCCCTTACAAAATATCACCAAAATTATAATATTGACATCAAACATGATTCTACCAATCATACCTCGTGATTTATACATCATGAAAAGATCTCCAATCATCATAAGTAGGAACTAAAAGTATTCAAAATAACATCTATAAGATAACTAGACATGAGAAAATTCCATTAATCAAAATGAAATCTATAAGAACATAGTTATCATAATTTTTAAATTTCTCCATATTTAAATTCTCAAATGTATTGAAATTAATGAAATATTAAAATTTCCCTGATATCAATTTTAAATTGAAAAAACTATTGATAATAAATATAATTCAAATATAGAGTGGGAATAATATCTAGTTATGGATAAATTAATCGGAAATGATGTAGATATTTTTTAACAGTTGTTTACATATCAACATTTCCAAATATACTAAAATATTTTGGTTATGTATTTGGATTATACTGATATGTAATGTATGTTTCTACTAATAAGTTGTAGTATTTATATATGAAAATTATAGGTCAATATAGATCTTATTAGAGAAATTATTTATAAATTTTTTAATGTAAGATGATAAACCATTATTGAGAACCCTTTGGATTACACTTTTTATCGGATAACATACTACGTTATGATAAATAATGGTGTTTTTTACCAAATAAAACACATCCCTATTTTGATACAGTATGTGGATGCATTTTTATAACAGATTCATATAGGGGAGATAATCATGATAAAAGTTGGTTGAGTATATCTCATCAATAATTCTTTTTCGTGATGAATGGTCCCTTAATAAATACTTGGATTGACACTATAAATGAAATTATGTAAATTATTAAATAACTAAATAATGTTATAATAAGATAGGTATATATGTAATACACATATCTAATGAATTTGGGATTATTCTATATCATTTAAGATAGAGAGTGTGAGTGATATAGAGAGAAAAGGTCACAACTCAACGAAACTATGTTGTTTAGAGAGATGCCTTACCTTACATTCAAAAATTGTAATGAACTAGCACATAACGTCATATATTATCTAATAAATTTAATTATTAATTATGTTAGAACCTTATACATCAATATTTTATTTATATTAATTTTATTATGTTCATTTATATCTGATTTAGTGAGATATAATGTTTATTTCCATTGTTGTGAGGGTGTTTATTTTATAGTTCTAGGGTTGGATCACTTGTGAATAATTACATATATTTTTATCAAATGGGACTAAAACCCAAGAACTTAAATGAAATGGTATTCATTTAATAATTGATATTTTAATAGTGCCTAATATTTTTTTCTTCAATATGGATGATTCGTTTGGTAAAAATCGTATCCTTATATGGGAAGTTAATTTTATTAGTTTTAACAATAATTAAGTACTATATTCATTTTATTTAAAATTATTTCTATATATACTTTCATGAACATGAATTTATTTATAATATACTTACTATCATCATATTTGATCATAATAATAATTTTTATGATCATCATTGAAATAAGTGCGGGAAACAAATGTGTGTAATTCATAGATGCAGTGAATGAACCTTATCATGAATAATGTATTCAATTAAGAATCAATGTAATGGGGGATAGAAGAATTATATAGTATTAACAAAATAAAATTTTATTATATTTTTCATAATAGTGTCATTATTTAATGTTAGATGAAGAAATAATGGAGAATGTCTAAGAACGAATAAATTTAAAAGAGGTAAAATCAAAATATTACCTCTTAAATGACTTATCCTTGAAATACTCCTTATAAGACTTGTAATTTATATTTTGGTAGAAAATTATGGACTAGGACATTAGATAGAGGAATTGGAATAGAATTAAGAATACATTATTACATATCAAAGGATTAAAAGTTTTTAGGACAAGGCGTTGTGATGGGTGGTATTTATAAATGAGCATGGGGGTGTTTTTGAAAATTATATTGATTTGTTTATTATACTGGATTAAAACTACCAATATTATTCATTGTTGGGACTATATATAAATTAATTGTGAATTTGGGTTATAATTAGTGGGTGTTTACCTTTCCCATGACTAAAAAATTCAAGTATATAGATTATAATTCTAAATACCATATTTTACTATATTTCATTGCTAATATTATGCTTCATTTCTAAATTGTTTTTCATGAGTCGTATTATTCCGGGGGATCAATCATATCCGAAATTTCCTACAATAGAAATCTTATTTTCAAAATTTTCCCATTTTAATACATTAAATTAAAATGTCCATATTTATTCTAAAATTTTAATATTATAGGGAATATAATAAAATTTTATTGGTTTCATTATGTGGTGAATATTATTTATACTATAATTCTACATATGACACAATTATAAGAAAGAAATTTTTATTGATAAAATTATAAATCATTATAATGGAACTATATTTACCAAGAAATATTTGATATATATATATATATATATATTAATCATAAAATTTTAAATTGTATATTCACTAAAAAAAGATAAATATTCACAGTAAGAGATTTTTTGAGTTGATTAAAGATTACAACCACTCAATAAATTACCATCCTAGGAAAGGGAACAAGGTGGATGATACTTTTAGTGGAATATTTTTTATTTTCCTATCTATAACGAGGATCCTAAAACATACTATATTTATGGATTATCAATGTATAGAACATGAATTCATGATTAATGTCGAGAAATATTATCTTTCTAAAATGATTTTACAACAATATATCCACATAATTATTAAAGAAGATAATATGGTTGATGTCGATAAAAAGAATGATGGTGAAAATTTTTATTGGGTCAAACCTTGACTGTGATGGAATGATAAGGTTCAAGAATTGAGTATGTTCCCCATCAATACCAAACCTAATAAAGGAACTTTTTAGAAAAATCCCTTGGATCATCATTCTATATTTCTCATTGATGTTAAAATATGTATAGATATCTGAAAGATTGTTTTTATGGAATAACATTAAGGGAGATATTATAGAGTACGTATCATAGTGCTTGGTATGTCAGAATGTTAAGGCTAATAGATAGAATTCTAAGGGGATATTACAGACATCAATATTTCATAACTCTATATTGGTTCTAGTTGATCACATAATGAAATAAACACACTTCACTTTTATTTATCAGGTTCATTCAGTACAATTAAATTCAAACACACACACACATACACCCCACACACAGACTGAACGGGTAGGCCATAGCCCCCCTAGGGTATTGACCACCCATGTAGCCTTTTTTAATAAATGGACTGTAGGCCTAGGGGAAAAGAAGACCATTACATGTCCTAAAATCCCAATGTAGAATCATTCTTAAATCATCTTTCCTGCTCTACAAGACCAGCCTAACCACCTGTGTCATTACCTACATAATACTAAACAGTACCTACTACCAATAGAGATTGAACATAGGGCCTCCTTAATGCAAAGAAGGATCCTTTACCACTTGGGTATATGCTTTTTGACAAGAACACTTCATTTATATTAGAGATGATTTCTCTCTTCATATAATTTCTAGGATTTATGTTAATGAGATTTTAAGGTTACATGGTGTACTACATTATATTGTATCTAATCATGACCCAAGGTTCACCATGATGTTCTGGAGATGTACTAAAAAATGAATAGATATAGAGTTGTGTTTCTGTATTATCTCGTGATTTTAATAAATTAACAGTGCATAACTTTTGTATAATTCTAAAAAACGTTATACTAGTAGGCTCCCCAATACTGTAATGGTCTAGTGCCTTTGGAAATATTTTAAACATTGAAACTAGAACACATGTGTGATTCATTATATTCCAAAATGTTATTCTTGAATAACCCCTTTATAGACACATAAAACACAATACATATGTTAATAACCAAGGGAAATAAACATAAAAGGGGATATATCAAATTCTCAATAAGGGTAAACAAGGAAGATATGTAAGCATAATCAATATAATATGGTTATACGAACATGTTCATGAAAATATAAGATTATACCCTACATAACAAAGATCATATACAAGAATCGTGACATAAATAATGAATGTTCATAAGACATGAATCATAAGGAAATAAAGAACATAATCCATTAAAACAGAACATTGGAATGAAACAACAAAATGTGGTAGACACATAATTATATATAATTATTTACATATTACTTACGGAATTTACATTGAGACAATCTTAGTGGACAATGTCCATTACTGAACCAGGTTCACACCCTGTTCCAACCCTTTGTTGTTGAACAAAGTTCACCCAATGTTCTTGCCTTGTATTACTATGCTGATTTCATTTCTCATTCCATCCCTATAATATTTAACCATGTTACTTTCTCATTCCAACAATGATTATCACAAGATATTTAAATCCTTACCTAATGCATTGGAGGAAAATATAGGTCACACCCATCTTATAAGGAAATCATACATAAATGATTCACTCAATCATAAATAATCATATCATAACCCACGAAATGAAATGGTTATTAGAAAATTTTAATTGTATCATAAAATGTGGGAAGATAAAGGTTTCATAATCCTTAAATAATGAATATAACAACCGAAAATAAGAAGGTTTTAAATAATATAACATTTGGAAGATAAATGGGTTTCATATAAATCGTGTCATCAAAACATAATCCATTCAGAGGAATAGTATGAATAAAAACATAGAATATTTCCCTAAAAAATTAATAATAGAGAAAAATGGATGTTATCTAAAATGATGATTAGTTTCTAAATCTCGTTAGCACAATATTTCTTGAAGATAATATCGTTTCTATATTGAAAATGATTTTGAAAACATAAAACCATTTTGAAAACATTTTCATTCGAAAATAGATTTGAAAAATTAAAATGGAAGCATTTAAAACTATAAAATGTTTTTAATATTATTTTTCATTCAAAAAAAGGTTCTAAGATTTTCTACTCTGTTTTTGAAAACATTGTTTTTGATTAAAATATATTTTAGACTATTGAGAGAGATAGTCATATTTTACTGAAAAACATTATCTTAAGTAACAATGTGTGGAAATTTGATACTAATACATGGATATATCTTGAATAAATAGATTAGAATAATACTCATGAGTTTCATTGATAAATGGATCATAAGAATTCATTAAAATAAACATAAACATGAACAATCTCTAAAATAT
This sequence comes from Viscum album, assembly GCA_963277665.1. Lineage (NCBI taxonomy): Eukaryota > Viridiplantae > Streptophyta > Magnoliopsida > Santalales > Viscaceae > Viscum > Viscum album. Next base: position 1,095,538,509 of record OY728147.1, read on the forward strand.
TTGAGATTGGTTCAAGAAACTATTATAACATGGTAACGTGGGATCATATTCTCTATGTAAGAAAATTATAGTAAATGAAGATTAAAATATTAGGAAAATTATAAAATTCATGATTTAACTTTTAAAATAGAAATATATAAAACTCAAAATAAAATTTAGGTGCATAACAAAATTTGAATCTCAATGAATTAAAATCTAGACAAAACTATTTTAACGATGTGGTAAATTTTGAAACTTAAAACTCATGAAAGAAAGACCATAAAATTTATATTTGAATACACATATATATAATTATAATATAAATAGAATAAAATTATGGGTAGTACATACACCACACAAATGGAAGGAGTGGTGAACATACATGTATCTCATGGAAATAAAAAATTGAGATTAAATCTCTTTATCAGGTGTCTTGACTCTCATCGTAGTCATTCAATCCACATTTATAATCAAAATATATTGATAATAAATACTATAAAGAACCATATTACAATATTTAATACCATATATAATTTTATTATGACCCTATATTACCCTCTTTTTAACTATCTTATGTTAGGGATTTACTTCAGATAATATAATCATTATTCCTCACAAGAATCTTAACATGTAATATCTTTTGTATTTATACATTATATCATGATTTTCAGAATGTAAACAAATATATATATATATATTTTAGAATATATGTGTATTATATAAATATATATAATATAAACATATTAAAATGAATACAATGTTCATGGAGACGGTAGGTCATACGTATACATGAATGCTATTTCCATTCACTTGTAATGTTAAATGAAATAATGTAATAGGCATATATGTATATATATTTACATATATATTATTATTAATGTAGATTAATGATACCATATATTTCGTATATATTAACTAAATCCATCCTTAATACAATCCATGTAGTGTATGAACGAATCATATCACTTTGAGGGGGAGGTAGTCCACATTTTCTCAAATGAAATTATTGTATTGACACAAAATGGAATGTAAAAAAGGCATGTGTTGTAAATAGAATAGAGAGGATATAATTAATAATATATATATATAATATATTACATATATAAAAATAGTTCCAATCATAATTTCCACCATGATAAGTGATAAGGAAAATTGAACAATCATCATTTAGTGTGGCGGTAGTTCTCCGTACACATAAACAATATGTTTGTTATCCATTAGATGGAGGTGTTTTTAAGCGTAGGCTAAAACAATTTCATAAAAATATCCTAGTATATTGAGAATATTATATTTTATTATACATTAATGGAATAAATATAGTGGAGGTCTGGATAAATAAGAAAAAAGAAAGGACTTGAGAGAATATGTAACCCCTTAATTGGGTAACTCTTTTTGGTTTGTTCCAAAAGGAGTCCTTGGATAGATTTATTCTTAAGATTAGGAATCCAGTATAAAGTTATGGATTTTGGGAATTTCATTTATTATAGTTTTTCTGAACATAATATTTTTTTAGATTTGAGGAAGAGGGAGTGTTGGTGGCCTTTTATAGGAAAAGAGTAGTGGAACTCTTTTAAATATTTAAAGAGGGAATTCCAACCATGTTTACCATGTTTTAAGTGGAAACAATAATTATCATAATATGATATAAGGAAATATAGGGACAAAATATGAATATAAAATATATTTTTGGTATGTTTACACGTCATTTTGGGCCATAAGGTTATGGTTTAGTCATTTATTTAAGTTAATTTATCATTCTTAGATGTAATTAATTTTTAACAGTTTCACCAATATTTATGGTCAAAAAATTGACCTTATTATAAATTATAATTTATTCTTATTCTAAATATAGAATAATATTTTCCAAATTCCAAACATTGTATTGGGATAAATAAATTTAAAAATAATCCAATATTAGGGTCGATAATGGTGGTTTTTAAAGTGAAAATTATCAAAAGTTAATGTGTTTTTATATCTAATTTCTCTGTAAAATTGGTTCCAATTACCCAAAAAGGATTAATTGATTAAAATATTATCTAATTCAACTTTAAAAACATTTTAAAATATATTTTAACCTTATAAATAAATTAGATATAAAATTATTTTTGAATTAAAATCTGGTATTTTTCAATATTCATCCAGAAAATAATGTTTTTCAAAAAAAGCCGAAAGTTTTACCCTAAGATAATTTAAATATTGTAAATTAAAAAATGAAGTTTATTTTATCAAATTAAATCTCTAAATGTGTCTAATATTTATTTTATTATTTTTCAGAGAAGGAAATTAAAGGCAGTTTATTAGTGAAAATGGTATTTTAAAACATATTATGACTTTACCAAATATTATATCATTCATTATTAATATTTTTTATTTCTATAAAAAAATTATATATAAAATATTAAATTTATTAATTACTACTCAAATTACCGATTTTATATTCTAGGATATAATTATCTCATTTAAATAGTTATAACAACAAAAGGTTATTTTGTATAAGCATCGGTGTTTCATATAATGCACACCAAGTTCGTGTTGTGTGTAGTGTATATTGAGTTAATTTTATGTGTAATGTATGATGAGTTGGTTCCATTCGAATGGAATGATTGATTTAGTGCATCTCAAGACATAAATTAAATTTTAATTTTTTCAGAATAGAACGTTAATAAAAACTCAGGGTGTTACATTCTACCCCCCTTAAATTAAATTTTTCCCTCGAAAATCATAAGTTAATTAAATAAAAAAGAGGATAATTCTACTTCATCGTATCCTCAAGTTACCAATTAGCTTACATTAACTTCTAATTTCCTCACAAAACTTTTACCAGGTGATTGGTCTTGTTTTGTATAACTTTCCATGTATGATCCAGAATTTCAACAGGTCGCTCCATGTAAGAAATATCTTGCTTCAGCGATATATCCTTGTAGTTTAGTACATTTGAAGGGTTAGGAATGTACAACCTCAGGATATTTATAAGTAACACATAATGGAATTTAGATCGATTTTTAGGAATTTCAAAGCGATATAATACATGTTTGATACGATAATGAATACAAAAGTGAATAATATACCTTATTATTTGTTTCCCTCTCTGCCCTAATCTCATAACATTCATCTAGTGTGATGTTTCTAAAACACCTTTTCACCGACTACAAATTGAAGATCATTACGATGGTTATTATCCTTATTTTTCTGTTGAATTTGAGATGCTTTGAAATTATTCTGAATGGTTCTAACTATCTCATCCAATTCATCATCAATATAACATCCCAATATCTTTCTTTCTCCAACATCATTCTAACATGTTTGAGTTATACATTTATTCCCAAAAAGGGATTCATAAGGTTCCATATGTATTCTTGAGTGAAGTCTATTTTGGTATGAAAACTCAACTTGGGGGAGGTTTTTATCCCAGAAATCATTGAAATATATATCACAAGATCTCAACATATCCTCTCGTTTTTGAATTTTTCTTTCAGACAAACCATCTTTCTGAAGATGATAATATGTGTTGAAACCCAATTTTTTATCATGTTATTGCTTAATATTTCTCTACAACTATGTGTTAAAACCTAGATCTAGATCTAATAAAATGGAATGTGTTACTCCATGCTACCTTACCAATTCTTTAATGTATATTCTAGCAAGATTATCTATGGAGAAGTCTTATCTAGTATAGATGAAGTGTGATGACAAAGTAAGTTGATCGACTTCCACCCACATATCATTAAACTCGTTAGTGGTTTTGGGTGTTCCAATGAAAAAATCTATAGTTATATTCTTCCATTTCCATTTTATAATATGTATGTTAGGAACATCCTTTTAGAATTTATTCATTCATCTTTAACTTTTTTTTATACCAAGCATCGAGAGAAAATTTCTTTGATATCTCTCTTAATGACATCCCACCAGAAGTACTATTTTATGTCTCTATACATATCCATACTTATAGGATGAATAAATAATAAAGAACAATTATATTCCTCTATTATCTAATTCTTAAAATCTAATATGTAATGAATTCATTCATTGTTCTTGAACATTATCATTCCATCCTGATCAAGGGTAATCTCAAGAATATTTTTGATTTTTTGTTGCATATATTCATCATATTTTGGTTCCTCCTTAAACATTACGTGGATAGAGGGTCAACCATTCATTTTATAAAGACATATATTTTCCCCTTCCATCAAGGTTCTTGGATCCATCCTTTTGAAATTCATAAATATTCTATCTTTTTTTATCCTCGTCATGGATAACTAGCATGATCCTTCCAATATAAAGCATCGAACACCTTATTATCTTTCCCATGGTGGTAATGTATTGAGTAGTCATAACCCATTATCAATTATAACCATATTCTCTAGATCATGTTCAACTCCCTCTATGTGATTATATATTTCATAATTTTATGATTAGAATATATATCACATATTTTTACATAAATATAATTCCTCTATATCTTTAATGAAAACATTACCATTTCTATGTTTAAATAATGAGTTGTATAATTTTTCCCATAAATAATAAACTATCATGATTCATATTATATAAGAATTGTATTTTGTAAAATAACACATCTCAATACCTTCTTGGATGCAATTCTATATAATACAAATTATTTTCCACTACAGGGTCATTTCAACACAGGTGAACTGACTAAACTCCTCTTAAGTTCGTTGAAATTTTCCTTAAATTCATTTTTCTATGCAAACATGACACCCTTATAAGTTAACATCATCTGTGTATTTGATATTCATGAGGAATTCTACAAAAACCATTGATAATATCCAGCTAATCCATGAAACCTATGAATATCTGTTACAGTGGTTTTTCTAGGCCAACATTCAATAGCATCAATCATTAATGGAACTACTATTATACCTTCTCATGGAATTATGTGATAGAAAAATGAAACATTGTTACAAAAACTCACACTTTGTATATTTTTTAATTTATATTCTCTATGGTTTGTGTATTTACTTCAAATATCAAGTGATCTTCATGATCTCCCTTTATCATTGAATAGATAATAATATCATTTAAAAATACTACAAAAAATTGATTGAGGTAATCACTAAAAACTATATTCAATAAATCCAAAAAGATAGTAAGAAAATTAGTAAGACCAAAACAAATCACTATATATTCATAATGTTGATACCTTATATGGAATGTCGTATCGGGTATATCCACTTTCTTCACCCTCAATTGATGATATCAAGAACAAAGGTTAATCTTGGAAAAGTATGGAGTTCCGTGTACTTGATCAAATAATTCATAAATATGTGGAAGAGGATACATGATCCTAATTGTGATCATGTTCAACTCCAAATAATTAATGCAGTGGCACATTGATCCATATTTATTTTTCACAAAAATAATGGGTGCACCTCATGGTGACAAATTTGGCCAAATGAATCCCTTATCAAGGATTTCATGGAGTTGCTTCTTCAATTCCTATAACTTAGTCAGTTTCAATCAATAATGAGTCATTGAAAATGGAGTGGAACTATGTATAAATTCTATTTGAAACACCACATCAGATTTTGGCGTAATAGAATGAAACTCTTCTAGAAGGACATCCACAAAATCCTCGACAATAGGAACATCAATTATTTCTAATTTCACACCAACAATTTCAAGATAGTAGGAGGGTTTGAAATATCAAAAGTATCAAAATTTCCTTGTCAATTGATGTGGTATTTATGTAGAAATATCAAATCAAAGCCTAATATAACAAAAAAATCATCAAAATGAATAATGAAAAGATTTTTGGGAAGCACATTCCCACAAACTTCAATTGGATAGAAACCATATAATTAAGCAAAAATCATCATTCCATTAGGGGGTTTCACCATGAATTCCATATCTACCTGTTTTGGTGGAATAATATCACCCTTAAAAATTTATTAAGATATAAAAATGTGGGTATATGCAGAATCAAATATTACATTACAATATCTAGAGTGCATGGTAAGTGTACCTTTCAACATGTTGTTATCAAACCCCTCACCATAAATAGTTTTTTCATGAAATTTACCCTTTTATTTCGACTTAACTGGTTATTGAAATCGATAATAATCCCCAACCCTTAGGTTTAGGAATTAATTAGCCTAATTCTTATTCACCATACCCTTGTAGTACTGAATATTTGACGGTGTATTCTGAGAATATTTTTCTCCATTAGTAGTTTGAGCTAATATCATCCCATAATTTTGAAAACCAATTTCCCAGTGACCTTAATCTCTGACCATAAAACATTTACTAGAGCCCTTAATACAAATTTCTCCATGATTCTTCTAAAATTTAGAGCATAAAGAAAAACACATCTTTAATTCTCCATGGTTTTATATTTCCCTTTGAACGACAACTTCCTTTCCATATCAAACCCATGAAGTTGATATGTGACTCAAACCTCAACTTAAAACTTGATTGATCAACACACAATCTCTTCATAGCTAGTAATGTAACTTTTGGACATCTCCCTTATGATATCTTGCTTTAATACGCTAAATAACCTGTCAAAATTACTTTTTGTGATGGGTGATAATTCCAGAATCATAGCTCACATGTTTCGTGAAATGTGCCTCGTCTGTACTAAAAAATAAAGCATCACATTTGTTCAAATCAAGGAACTCCTTATCCATTTGGTAAAAATAGTCTAAGGAAATTAATTATTGAAAAATATTTTCTTTTAATCATCTCAATCATTGGATTCTATCTCATCTTGTTTCCTCATATACTTGATTAGGTTCCACCATTGACCAGCTTCACCTTCTAACTAATAAACTCCTTGAATGACTCTTTTATGCTCCGAACACTGGATAATCTAGAATATATTTGCAGTAGTACTGATCCATTGTTCAGAAACATTTTTATTAAAAGTCACTCTAAAATAAGGTGGATGGTGCCTAATGAAAGACTCAACAAAATGTTGTTCCCTCATGTACTCATTTGGAAGTCCACCATGATTTATAGTTTGAGAAATCTGTGTGAGAATTTAAATAATGTTTTTATGTGATCTCTTATAGAATTAATTTTCTCATGAGTACAATAATTTAATTATCTATCTCAATCACCATTAATGTTTTTCTTTTTTGATCCTTCCACAGACTAAAACGAAATAGCGTAAAGTAATAAAAAAATTATCATAATGTGGAACCACGTAATCCGGAAATTCACTTATAGTATGTCTAAATTATGAAACAATAATTAATATATTTAAATTTATATTTATCCAAGGTAATTCATTTAAAACATATTTTTAAATTATTCATGTTTATTTTTTATTATTTTTTGAATTCCCAAATCATATCCCATGAGAGTTTTAGACCAATTGTTCAACATGGCATGTCGTTGTGTACCAGATAACCCTGAGTTGGACCCAGAACATCATGTAAGAGGTGTTACTCCTAGTTATATCTATTATAAATCCACATTTGTATTATTTGGAAAAGAATGTATTTCTAGGAAACCACTCATTCTATCCTCCACAAAAATTCCAGGACATTTTCTTATTTTTTTTCCTTATACTTATACTTATCCTTAGACATTTCTTATGGGTTCTCACTAAGGTTTTGTTATCCTATCATCGAAAGGATAACTAATCCTTTGCTCTTATACCAACTCTATTGACCCTCACTTTTCATACATTAGAATTACATAAATTTTTCATAATTATTGAATCATTATACAAATAGATACCCACTGATTGTACTAGTCTAGTGCCTTTGGAAACGCAGAAAACATAAACATTAGCACATAAGTGAGATATAATATCACCCACATTGTTCATCATGATAACAACCGTTCTAAGACACATCAAACCTAATACATATCATCATAACCTAGGTTTGGAAACATAAAATGGGGTAAAATAAAATTCTCAATAAGGGTAAACATGAGAGATATGTACGCATAATCATTAGTATAAGGGTATGGAAAATAGATCATGAAAATAGAAGATCATACCACGCATAACTAAAACCATATACAAGAATCTTGGTAGTTCATAAGACATGAATCTTAAGGAAATAAAAATAATAATCCATGATAAATAACATAGGAATAAAACAATGAATTATGGCAGCCACATAATAATATATAATAATTTCCATAGTATTCAATAAATTTATGTTGATACCATATTAGGGGACAAAATCCTTTACTGTACTAGGTTTAAACCACGTTCGAACATTATATTAATGAATTGAGTTCACCCCTCATTCCAAACCTATATTAATAAACTTATTTCATTTCCCTTTCCAACCCTATAATACGGAATTGAGTTTATTTCGGGATCTAACCATGTCAAACACATGAGATATAAATATTAACCCAATTCATTGGATGGATACATAAGTCTCACCCATCTCATAATGAAATCATAAATATATGTTCCATAAGTTCAAAATTAATCATATACAAACCCATTAAATGAAATTGGTAATATAATAATGTAATCATATCATAACTAGTCAAAAGAGACAGTGTTCATAATCATTTCATCATGAATACTACTCATGATAAAAATTAGGATTTAAAATCATATAACGTATGTTACAGAAATGGGATTCTTAACAATAATGCCATTAAAAAATAATACATTTATAGGAATAATATGAATGTAAACATGGAATAATTTCCACATAAAGGCATGAGTAACATCAATTTATGTTATATCATTTGGTAAATAGTTATGAAAGATCTTTTAAAAAAAATGTCTTTATAAAAATATCTTTTATTCATTGAAAATGAATTGTTTATCATAAAACCTTTTTGGAAATCTATTCTATAAAAATAGATTTGAAAAATTATAAAGTAAGTATAGAATATTATAAAACGTTTTTAAAATTAAGTTTCATTCAAAATGACCTTCAAAGAACTTTTAAAAACATTTTTTAAATAATTTTTGAAAAAACGATTTTTTTAATACAATATATTTTCAACCAAAGAGAGAGATGATATTATTTAACATAAAAAGGTAATATTAACTACAAAATAGTGAGAAAATGGTTATAAAACATGAATATATCTTGAATAAATATAGTATAAGGAAACATATTTATTTTCTTGAGAGATGGATCATAATATTTCATCAAAATAAGCATAAACATTGACATTCTCGAAAAGTGATGAGATTGTTTCAACAAACTCTTTTAACTTGGTAACTTGGGATCATATTCTCCATGTAAGAAAGGGAAATTATATGGGATTAAAATTTCATGAAAATAAGTAAATTCATGATATAACATGTAAAATTTATATATATACACCTATAAATGAAATTTAGGTTAGGAACAAAACATGAGTCTAAAAAATGGAAAATCGAGACAAAACTTACCGATTTGGTATCATTGGAAGCGTAAACCCCATGAAAGAGTTATAATAAAATGGATTTGATAATACCCATAAGTTTATTTATAATATACATAGAATAAAATCCTGGTTAGTACACACACCTAATAAATGGAAATAGTGGTGAGCATAGCATATATCATGTGGAAATAAAAAGTGATATGAAATCCACTTTCCATCTGTCTTGACTCTCATCATACTCATTCAAAAAAATTTATAATAAATATAAATCTATTTTAAATTTTTTAAAGAACCTTTTTCTTTTATCTAGTACCATATATAGTTTAATTATAACCTTATATTATCTACTTGTTAACCATATTATGTTGAGGTTTCACTTTGGATAATATTCCCTTTAATTTTTGAATGAGTCTTATTTTGATATATCATTGGTATTTATACTAATATTCATGATTTAAATCATATAAACCATGATAAAAATATCATGTATATACAATATATTTGTATTATAATAATCTATAAATTGTTTATGTATGAAATGGAATACAACGTTCATGGAGATGGTAGGTTGTACTTGCGCATGAAATCTATTTCAATTTAATTTTTGTGTTGAAAGAATTAATGTAAAAGACATATATGTATATATAAATATAGTTTTTAAAGTAGACTTATGAAATTATATATTTATTATATATTAACTAAATCCATCCTTAATGCAATCCATGTATTTTGTGAACTAATCATATCACATTGAGGGGTAGTAGTCCACACTTCCTCAAATGAAATTATCATATTAACCGAAAATGGAATGTAAAAAAAGATACATGATGTAAAATGTATAAATAATCATAATGAAAAAATATATCTAACATATAACATATATATAAATATAGTTCAAATCATAATTTCCATCTTTAGAGGTGGTATGAAAAATTGAACAATCATCGTTATGTGAGGCGGTAGTTCTATAAACACAAAAATAGTATGTTCATTGTCCTTTAGATAGAGGTGAATGTAAGTGTAGGCTGAAACCATATCCTTAAAAAATCATAGTATATTCAAAATTTATTTTGTTTTATATAGTAATTTAATAAATATAGTGGATGGGTGGGGAAGGAAAATAACAGAAATGACTTGAGAGAAGTTGTTACTTATTAATCGAGTAACTCCATTTGGTCTGTGCAAAATGGATTCCTTGGATAGATTTCATCCCAAGATGAGGATTTTAGGATGAAGGTCGGGTTTATATGAAGTGTATTGGGTAGAGGTTTTAAAAACATGAATGGTTTTATAGTTTTGAAGAATATTGAGAGGCGGTGTCTTATTATAGAAAATGGTGATTGGCACTCTTGTTAATATTAGAAGAGAGAATTCCAGCAACGTTTTAAATGTTGCAAGTGGATCCAATAATGATCAAAACCATGAAAAGGTAGTTATAGGGTCGAAATATTTCCATAAAATGTGTTTTGGACATGTTTAAAGGTCATTTTGGGCCTTAAGGATGTGTTATAGTCCCTTTTGAAGCATTAATTAACCTTCATGTCATTAATTTTAATCACTTTAACACGTAATTTTGTTTAAAACTAATTTTAATTTATTAAGTATAATATATTATATTGATTCAAAATATCTATTCCATTTCTCCAGATTCCAAAAAATTCTGTTGTAGAAATTAAATAAAAATAAATATTGTATTGGGGTCAACAATGTAGGTTTTTAATGTAAAATAATCAAAAGGTTGCTATGTTTTTATATCCAATTTCAAAGTGAAATTGGTTCAAATTAGAAAAATGGGATTAATTGATAAAAATATTGTATAATTTAACATTCAACCCATTTAAAAATATAATTTAACCATATATATATTTTATAAGGATAAGCAGTTTTCAATTAAAATCTGGTATTTTCAACTATTCATCAAAAAATACAGTTTCTCGGAAAAATACAAAAAATCCACCACGATCCAATTTCAACATTTCAAATTAAAAAATTATATTTATTTCATAAAATTAGATTTCTCGACATGTCTAAAATTAATTTTATTATTTTCACATAACTACATTAAAAGAATTTATTCGAGAAAACATTATTTTTGAACAAATAATGACATTACCAAAAATTAAATCTTTCATTATCAATATGTTGTATGTATATAAAAAATATTTTAAAGTTATTCATTGATATTAAAATTAATTAGTTTAATGGATAAGTAATAATAATCAATATAAACAATTATAACAACAAAATTATGTATTGTAGAAACATCATTGTTGCATCTAATGTATGACAAGTCGGTGTTGGGTGTATTGTATGCTGAGTTGATGTTCCATGTAATTTATGCTGATTTGGTTTTATGTGATAGAAATATTTGAATTATATCATTTCAATACATAAATTAAAATTTAATTTATTCATAAAAAAGGCCACAAAGACTTGGGGTGTTAATGTTCTAACACTACAAATTTTCCACAAATAGATAGTCAGGATTAGAGGACCATTAAAACCCTAGAGGATAAGTGATATACGACTCTTTAGAACACAAACGTTTTTGGGATCAACACCTTAATTTTTTCATGTCTTCTTTAAAAAATTTCATTCACTTGATATTTCAAGTGGCTCCTCATGAAATATTTTATGGAAAGATCTATAAAACTATATTATACTAGGTTGAAGTTAGATAAATAATCTTATTGGGACTTAACGTAGTTGAGGAAATAGTAGATAAGGTCAGAGTTATTCAACATCACATCAAAGAAACCCAGATTTGATAATTGATTTATGATGAAAATCACCAGCTAGGTCTATAATTTGATGTTGGCGAGTTGATATTCCTATGAGATTCTTTATGAAGGAAGGTTATGATATTTTAAATAATGTATAACACACTAAATATTTTATAAAATATTTCTCTTAATTTTTTTTGTTAAAATTCACTACACGCAAATATGAGCTTAAATAAACCATGATAGACTATTAAAATATTATTATTTCTGAAATTTATAACATAACTGTTAAATTTATTGGCATAAATACGATTAACTAAATTAAGAAATATACATAAATTTCTTACTCAATATAAATGTATTTATAAATTTACAGTAATTAACTAATCGATTGTTAGTAAAAGTATCTTATTCATAAAAAAATATTTTATCACAAGAAAATATATTTCTGGATTTTTTTAGAAAATATTCTGATTTATTTCAGGAAATTTTAGAAAAAAAATTGAAAATGAACATTGTAACTTCCTGGAACAGGTGACACTAAATACATGCTTTATGTTAGTTACTTATGTGGGCTCAGGTGAACATCCTTGTATGTTAGAGGGTTGAAACTAGTAGAGAGAGTAAGAACACATGGGGAGACTATAACCAATTATTAGTGTAAACCCACAATAGATGTAATACCAACAGATGAACTTTGTCTCTGGAAAAATTAGTAGAAAACATACAATAATAAAAATCATGTAATCAAGAAACACAAGATATAAAAATATGATGAATACCCTATATTTCATGTATTCATAAAAATAAAATCCCCAATAACATAACCATACAAATATCATAACATGTTCTTGAGTTTCAACCTAGTTTTTATATCCTATTCCCCAACCTGACCACCCAAAAGTTAACCAAAAGCAATCCCTCAACCATAAATTCTACTTGAAATAAGTATCATATTCACGGGTACCCATGTTCTATGGATGCATTAGCAAGAAGTGATTAATACATAGTATCCCACCACTAGTGGTGTCCAATGAAATAAATAGTGTGAACAACATTTTTTGTATATAATAAGGATTGTAATGAATAAATAGCATAGAAATGAAATATTTTACCAATTAAACATTTATTAACTAACCATATTCCACAAGGGTTAACCATTTTATTTCTCAGGTGGAATTTATTTTTTCATTTCCATAATTATTTATACCATGGAACATCAGCCCAAGTATCCAATCCGGATTTGAAATGTCATGTCTATCCATTGTAGCCATTTATTATAGTGATTACATGTTAGAAAATAAGGTGAATCACTCAATGAATTAAAAGAGGATTCTTGAACGCCATGTTAGACCATCCCATCTATGATATGAAACCCCATGTTCATGCCTATTGACTCAGCAGAATCTATCTATACAGTGAAAACTACTATTCCCTGTGCAATCAAAATAATTGGTCTTTCTCAGGAAGTGAAGCATAAATCCATCATCCCAAATCCATTAGTCATAGGTTGGATTATATGGACCATCAGTCCCTAAATATAACATGGATTTATCACATCATGTCTAACCAACCCCAAACCATTCATGTTCAATTATTTTTCAAAGATTTTTTCAATTACCTAACACACCCTTATATTAGCACATGCCACATAAAATATTTACCCCCTTCAGATGTCTATAAATACAAAAACCAATCATCATTTTAAAACCCATTAAATCCATTGATATAAAAATGGGATCCTCCTAGAAAAAACAATCAATATCCATGATACCCATTTTTTATCAAAATCATAAAAAGGATTATCAAACCATTTTCATCAAAGAGGATACTACACACCATGTTAAAATAAATATTTTAAACCCCAATGAAAACCCCCTTTAAAACACCTTGAAATAAACATCACATTTTAAATCAATATATACATTAAAACATTTCACCCATTCATTAAAACCCAAACTAATATCAAAATAATAATCATTCCATTTAAACATTGGAAAATCCTCTTTGATATTTCAGAAAAACTAGCATATAAACATTTCATTTAACACTTTTGTCATAAAAACATACTAATTAACAAATAAACCAAATTAAATTTCATAATGATCTCATCTTGTTGTTTTTCAATTCATTTTACCATTTTCAGGGGTTTGGTATACATCATGGGTAGCTTCAGGTGTAGTCATAAATCATAAAAAAACCTAACAGGGTCTGTGAAGGATATTTATCATCAATTTATGTCCCAAAATTCTTTTATTAGATAAGGAAAATATATGAATCTAGAAAGATTCTTCTAAAAACTGCACACCCATATTAAAACATTGATACTATAAGACAAAGCATATAAACCACATACATCAGGTTCATAGATGGTTACCTTAAAAAATGAAATACAAATTTCGAACTAAACTGAGCATAAACATTAAGTCAAATAACCCCTATGAAAATAAGGGTTTAGAGATTTTTAAGGAGAGTAAACAACACACCAAGACTCTTCTATATAAATGAATGAGACTAAATTAATGATACTATCAGAGCATTGATTCATACTAGACATAACTCCAAAAGGACAAATATTGAAGTAGAATCACCCATGGATAAGGGGAGAGCTCCTAGTTCACCACAATTGTTATAGGGGTCAAATGTGGGAGGAAATAAGGGTAGGAACCTTAAATACCGAAAGTTAAAATATTCATTTTCTTACATTTAAAATGGAAAATGATTTAACCACATAGTTCTCTAAACCATGTTCCAACTGTATATCACCCCATGTTCAATAGGGAGCAAGGCCACATATTTTGGTGGGGCCTTCTACATGGTTTGGGGATACTATGTGGATCCCATGTGCCTACCTCATTCTAATGGGGAACTACTTCACATTTTTTTTGGGAAGGATCACACAGTATTCAAATTGCATGAGGTTCATGTTTAAAACATTATTTGATACATCTCCACCTCACATGGTTTTGGGGCATGGTTAAACCAACTATGCACCAACTATTCAACATGCACAGTTTGGATTAATTTCCAAAATATCATCTATGAAACCCTTAGGGAACCCCAGGTACCTTCTTTATTCCCCAAGAAACATTCCATTAGTTTTAAAAATCATTAAACCAAGAAATACCAAACAAATGATTTAGGATTATACGATCTCCACAAATTAAATTATCTCTTCCTAGAGTTATTTTCCAAGGCATCACCAAGCCTCCAAAACAAATTTTTAGTTGAGGGGGCCACCTATCAACTTACTTATCATATGTTTACCCTTAAATAAGTCTATGTAAATGCAACATTTGAACCAATTTAATAGTAATTCCCTGAATAATCATACCTATTTTTAACCAAAACATGTACCTAATGCTCTAAAAATGACGCTTCAACCTCAAAACGAACAAAAACATGAAGAACACCATAAGTTAGAAAAGGTAAAACCACATAATTAGTGGAGTAATAAAATGAATTTTGTTGCCACATACCATTATTGATGATCTAATTAGAACTCTTCCTTCCTAATTATCTCTATATCCAAGGACCTAAAATAACTGGTGCGACTTTTCATGTGTCGAAAATTATAATGGGGACCCAAAACTATTTCCACATGAAGGGACACACCATTATCCAAACACACTCCACAAAATCTATCAAATAATTATTATAATAAGAAGGGATGCTTCCAAAATTGGAGACCTGGAACACAACCATGTAATAACCGCCATCTCAAGAAATCAACCCCCAAAACTCAAGGAAATTCTAATTTTTTAGGCCAATACATCAAGATGGAGCTCTCCTGATACCTTCAAAACCCAATACAAGAAGCAATTGATGTTATTTTACCCTCCCTAATTAAGGTGCTCTCTACCTTGAGCATGATCTTAATGCCACCCATTTCAATTCTTTTCCCCTCTTCCATAAAAAATTCAAAAAGGTACATCGAAATCACACTACCAAAATTCACCCGGTGTGGTTCCCAACATATCATTACCAAACACCCATGAGATTTCAAATCAACACTCATACCCCCCCCCCTCATCAACTAAACCCTACTAGAATATACATTTACCCAACATCCATTCATGAACAATGAATATATATGGATTTTCAGTGGAAGCCTAATTTTATTCCAATGGTGATAGTCACTTCCAACGAGATAGACTAAATTTGGTTTACATCTTATAGTATTCATCCCTCATTCAAGTCAGATTCAGAAAAACCCTGACTGACAGGTCCAGAAACTGCCTTTTTCCACCAACTCATACATTATCATCTCACATTATTATGGGGACTTGAAGCTCATATGAATTCCTCGATAAACCAAACACATTATTTCCAATACATATTTGAATCATGGTGATATTCCCTCATCAAACCTCTACCATCTCAAAATATTCATTTTTCTCTACTCCACCCACCGAAGAACCTCTTACAAAAGCACATCAAATACATTTAGAATCATATTGATCCCAAATCCAATGCTTAGCATTATCAACCACCACATATAATTTTATTGTCAACATTACCTGCATAATATCAGCATGCAATTCATCAGTTTCTCACTGGAAACCCAGAACCTCCTTGACTGGTCGACGACTTACTCGACACATCTATGGTCATTCAACATGAGGGCCATATCCCCACATCATACACATCACTCTCCACATTATATGTTTCAATTTAAAATCCTCAATCAATAAAATAAGTCAACCAAGGCCCACACCCCAACCACTTATAATCCTCTAATGTTGATTTGGTCACTCTACTATCACTTGATCAAAAATACTATACATCCACCACCACTCATTCCCAGCTTCTCAGAATGGAACTCGTGGAATTCTCCAACACCCAATACTTCATGAGGACCCTTCAAAAAAAATATGGTTCTCCTTCCATTATTTGTTTTCAATCACATTTATTTATGAATGAATCCCCATTGAGATTCTATATCGGACAAAAATAAAAACCAATATGTATCTTGGAGTATTGCTGAAGCTCTCCTAGCATGTCCAAGATGTCGTCGATACAATGGGCATGATCATATGAAGTCTAAAATTACACCAATATGAAATTTACTAATACCATAACAACTCATCCTCTCCTAATATCACCTCTCATATCCATGAAATTCTAAAATACTTAAAATTCTTCCAGCCTCACTTCATGTTGGCATATCATCAACTCATTATCCTTATAATAAAGGAGGAACTCATCGAGAAAAACACACTACCACTTGGATTCTCTTTGTCAATACATCATGAGATATCATCTCTATGGTAATACCATTAACACACAACACATGGTCCATTAAATTGATCCAAAAGGGTAACCAGTCTAACACTTATCTGGTACACATTACCTCAGTTTCACAAAAAAATAAATTTTTCTTCTTTGGATCCACTTATTCACCTATCCCAATGGCATTGCGACTCCTCAATGTATTTCAACCATCTGTACCTCACCAAAATCCTCAATGTCACATGATTTCCAACCACCATTCACAAAACCACATTCAAAACACCATGATACATTTCCTTACTAGAATTAGGCTCAAACACTCTATAAAAAAACTAAACCTCCTAATCCATCATCCTCATCATTTTAAAAGTGTCCTTTACATCTTTATCCAACAAATAAACTCTTCAAACACCACATGTCTAACCACATGACCACCCGCTACCCCAGGGTCATTTTAATTCAATGTGTCTATCGATGCTTTGTTTTTTCTTTTCTAATCTGTCCCAGGTAAACATCAACTGCCACATTGAACAATGTCAACATGATAGGTTCAATCACTAAAAAAATACCTACCATTTGAAATCACCCTTAAATCCACTCACAAGAACTCAATGTGATTCTATTAGAAGAGAAAACAAAGGCATGAAGATGCATGTTTATAGAAACATGGATTCATCTACCTGGTGTCAATTACACTTTTGAAGATTCCACATGTGATTTATATTACAAAACACCCACAAAACTTCTACGTACTCCCTATGCACCCAAAGTCACAAAAACCTGAACGATTCCCTTCACAGGTCACCTTCTATGGTAAAACGCAACCAACACTTAAACTAGAGTCACAAAAAGAAAATTACAGAAGATATCCCTATAAGAAATACACATCGAACCTTTAACATGTCACTACACACAGGAGGCACCCCTACCACCATTTTAAAACATGTCGCATATATATCATAGATGAAACCACATACCATATGTCTCACACCCAAAGAGGCACAAAACACTATGAAGTGAACTAAAAACCCATAAAATAGTTTTAGAGTCCAAAAAAATTTACTTTTTACACACCAAAAGGGTTAACACTTTCACATAAACACACAGAAACTTGAAGCATCAATATTATATCATAACCAGAGAAAAAATATGAAACATCCCACTATATAGAACATCCTTCCACATTAAGGTCTCACACCTCATAACCTAGGATCTAAAAACCTGGCCACATTCATAACCCTAATTTCTCATAATTTGTTAAGTAAAAAAACACAAGGGATACACATCACTAGTGTCCCTAAAGATTCTATAATATCATATTTCCCATTCATATTAAACCTTACAATTTTAAACAAGAAAGACTCACTTTCTCGAAACTTTTTATTACCTATAAAATCAAAATCCCAGCATAATTAAAATTCATAATTCAACAAAAAATCAATAACAAACATTTAATTGAAATATCCACATACATAAACCACACACAAGAAGCACACTATCAGTATGTAAATCACAAGGAACTATCTGTCACAGACAACATACAGATGGCCAAACAATCCTATATTCCTGGAATGATGAATGAACCCACACACCCTCTCTTTTCGTACTATTCCAAGAGATAAAACATCATAAATAAATAAGATCACATCGAATTTCACCACTCAAGGTGGAAATATAAATCAACGGTAAAATAAAAAAATAGTACATCAATCTCCCACCCCTGAAATCTATGGATTTCTGCCATGTGTGGGGATACAAGAACAACATAAAAAGCTCACTAACAGGCCTAGAAATGTTTCTAGTATCATTTTACAATTACTAAATATTAATAAAAAGAAATTAACTATGATAAAATGTTGTAACAGCTAGTCCAAGGTGTGAAAAAATATTTTCCTCGAGCTAGTTCGTTACATGACCATAGGTGTTCCACCCTGTATAAGAAAGACTATTGAATAATAGTGTGGGTATACAGAAAAACATGGAGAGAATATACATTATTATCATAGTAAATCCATAATATAAGTAATATAGATTGATTTAATGACTAGTAATAACAATAAACCGACAACAAATAGAATGATCTATCAAGTAAACAAGTACCACATGTTAGAAAAAATAGTTTGAATACACTACTTGTTAGGTAGTCATACAAATAAAATAAACAATTCCAACACTATAAAATGATCCGGACACATTCTTGAGTCTCATCCAATTGTAACATCCCATGCTCAAAATTAACATCCCAAAAGTAAACAAAAAGTAATGCCCCCATCCCAAAAATTAATATAAAACAAGTATCTTAACTCGAGTACCCAAGAGCCCTGGAGGCCCAATAAAGGTGAGAGAACAACTAAAATTAGAGAATACCTATAGATTATAAAGAAATTACTAGTTTAAAAGACAATTTATGTAGATAAAATGGAGTGAAATGAATAAATAAGATAGAAATGAAACATGTTTCTCAATTAAAAATTTATTCACTAGAAATATATATGATAGTGATTAATCATATAAATTATCAAGGAGAAATTATTTCATCATTTAAATAATTAATTTTATAATGTAATATCATTATAGGTACAATTTTCTTAAATAATAGAGGTCACTAGTCAGTAAGCATGGAGCATTAGTATATAACCAACCATGATTCGAAATGTTATGTATGAACATCCCAATAATTTATTATAGGGGTCAGTGGTCGGTAATCAGGGGGAATAAATACCATTATTCAACTAGAATTAAAAATTAAATTTTGGTTCATCCCATGAATGATATGGAATGTCAATCCCATTCCCTTGGATATTGGTGACTTAGTCTATTCTTGGAAAACTATGGTGTACTAGGGAACCTAAAGTAGCAGTCTGGCCTAGATAGACCAGGGAGTGGAGAGGAGGTCCACAATACCAAAACCATTAGTCACATATAGAAAAAAATGAATATAAATCCTTGATTCCATGAAAAACATTTCAAGTCATATACGACTATACCGAACCATTTCAATTTTTTATTCATCTCAATTTTTATTATGGTCCCAAAAAACCTTTAAATCTACACATTACTCAACAAATATGGACCATTTTCCAGTGTCTTAAATTACCAAAACCAAAAATTCATTTTCAAACCCTTGTAAACCACCCATGAAAAATTGGTTCCCCCTCCATGAAAAACCAAACAAGATCCATGTCCATCATTTTCCATCAAAATAGTAAAAATGATTATCAATAAATTTTACTGAAAGTGGGCACCATACAACAATTTAAAATTAACATTTGAAATCATATTTTAACCCCCAATTTAAAGACCACAAGGTCAACACCACAATTTAAAATAAAATTTATTTTAATTAATCTCTCTCATACATTAAAAACCATAACCAGATCAAAATTGAATTAAAAACATTCAAACCATTTCAAAATCCTGTTATACATTTTATAAAAAACCAAAATATAATCAGTTAAATTATCCATTTTACAATTATTACATATTAATTAAAAATTATAACCCCTTAAAATTCCAAATCATTCCATCTCAATATTTATCAATTCATTTCAACATTTTCACAATTATGTCATACCACAGGGGTAGCCCTAGGTCTGGCCCCAATTCCTCTACTGACCTAAGAGGGTCAATGAAGGGTTTCACACATCAATTTATGGCCCAAAATAAATTGCATAGAAAATTTTCAAAAATGAAACTGGAAATAATCTTGGATAAACTACATACACATATTAAAACACGGAGTCTATTGGCCAAATAATATAGAACAATTATCTCATGCTCGCAGATGATTACTTGCCCATATTAAAGAAAACTATAATTTTATAACATCATTCAAAGACATGTGGTTTGGATACAAGGTTGGTCAATCTATTCTACAATTGTGATTATCTATATATTTAGAAGGGGCCAAGACACATGATATGGTCGGGCCTTCCACATTTTTTGGGAAAACTATGTGGATCCACTTTAGAGGTCTCTATCCAATGGGTCATGTTCGCACGGTAGTCAAAACATGCAAGGGATAAGTCCTTATATATATGTAAGACACCTACACCCCCACAAAGTTTTTGTGTATGGCTAAACTATGTGGTTTTAAACCATGAAACATGCACAGTTTAGCTTCTTCTCCACAGTTTTGCATCCCAAACACCTCGAACATCCCTGATACCCGCCCTACTCCAAAGAAAACACTCCATTAACCATTTAATCAGAATTTTAACATGATTTTAGAATTATGGAATACCTCATCTCTAGGTCAATATATTAAAAAATTATTTTTTTAAATCACCATAATAAAATTATCCTAGGATAAATTTTGGAGATATTTCTAAACATATTTATTTTCTAGTGAATAATAAAAATAATGACTGTTATATAAAATTTTATTTCATAATAGGTAGGTACAGTGTTCCAATATAATATTTTTTTAATGTAAAATTACATCTATTATATTTTAAATTATCCTATTAATTTTATTGAAAAAAGGTTAGTTTTTAATTTAGGGTATAAACATTTTTTATATGTAAGAAGGCATTTTCTTGAAAAACAATGTGTGCTAATTTTTTCGAATATCATAATAAATTATATTGATCACTATTTATGAATGGTTTAAATTTGATATATATATATTATTTATTCAAAAAAATTATAAACATTCAGATAATATTTTTACTATGCTTGGGAAAAGAATAATTTTTTTTTCCCAAAAAAAAATATTTTTTTTCTAAAAGTGATTTTTACTACATTTTCCATTCTTATGTTAAAATTAATTGAAATCACTTATATGTAATAAAATTTCTAAAATTTATTCCCTATTTATAATTGTGAATTTTAAATTTGTTAAATATTCCATATTTATTTCTGACCAATGAGAATAGTAATCCTTGTAAAACATATCACCATGGTAAAAGGTAAATCAACATAATCATGGATAAAACTAAGTGATAAGATAATATATTTTTCAACCGATTTCTTATTCGATGAAGTAAATTATACCATAAACACCATGGTCTTGAAATTGAGCTATTTAATTGGAACGTTTACATTAATATGGCTTATATATTATTCAAATAAAATAATGCTACAAAATGTCACTCTCTTAGTTTTAAATATCTATTATTTTTTCATATAAGAACAAAAACTTTTTATGAAAGAATATTAATAGTAATTTTTTTAATAATCAAATTAGTTTTGTTGTGGTAATTTATTTCTAATCATAATTATTATTTAATTACCATAAAATTGTACACAATTCTATAACAGTATTTATTCAATTAGTGGAAAAATAAAATAAATTATATTACAAATTATAACAGATACATATTTTGAGTAATTTATTTAGTTCAACAAAATTTATTAATTAATATGATATAATATTGTAGTGTGAAATATGGTTTTTAAATTCTGATATTTTATTTATTTTTTAAGTTAATTAAAATGAATAATGTTGAAATTGACAATAATGATATTTTGTAAAAATAATAATTCATTAATTATTTTAAAATAAAAAAAATTCAGGTATGAAAGAATGGATATAATATTGTATAGAATTTCATAACCTATACTTTTTTGTACCAAATATTACCTTGTAATTATTAATTACAACCATATAATATTGAAATATTTATTACCGTAGTTAAAATTAAAATTTGTTAACCAATTTTCAATCAAGACGATAATGTTTAAAATGAAACCAAAATATATTTAAATTATTTCTGAATTAGAATTACAACTCTATGATATATTATTTTATAAACACTATCCCTTTTGGGGGAATTATTTATGAGAGTAAATTTATTATAATTTAATCTTTTGAAAAATTCCAAAAATTTCCCCTCACATCAATTGTAAAAGGACACCTCCTCCCTCAGATCTTTACACCACATTTATCCTTCCAGATTTATCAAAATATAAAATTTTATCTATTCAACTATCATATAAATTTTATGTATTTTATTTTATTTCCAAAATACCAAAATTATAGACCTAATATAGAGATTTAATGGATATGTTTCTAAGAAGAGATAAACACCTTAATTAATAAATTTATATTCAATTTCTACCAAAAATAAAAATATTATATTCTCCATAAAATAAAAAATTAAATATTTTAAATATAATTAAATGTTTTTGTTATTTTAAAACCTCCTTTATTCACCCTCTTTGCATCAAATTGTAATTTTAAATATAAATTTTGTGTATATAAGACTTAGGGTCTCTATATAGTGATGCCAATCATTTCTCAGCACCGTCTTTTATGGATAGGTATTATGAGGGGTTTAGTATTTATATATTATACTTATGAAATAATTATATTTATTGAATTAAAATATTGTATATATATTCTTACCCTTCAAACCATTGTCAAAAATATAGCATTAGTCATGTGTACCTGTAGACAACCACCTCCACAAATTGAGGTGATTTATTATTCTTTTATTTTTTATTTGGATGATAATATGGAAATATTTCATTAATATAAATGATATATATGATTTAATAATTATCATAGAATAGTGATTTGTTATTTACCTTTTTTCCCTTCCATCCATCAGAAAATGGGAACACCGTTCATGTGTATATACGACCACCATCTCAATGAACTGTGTAATTCTATTTTCAACATCTTTAATTTTTGAGTGATTATAATCATGTATATAATAGATATATAGGATATTTGTATAACTATTTCGATATATGATCTAACCATGATCAAAATACATTAATCAAAACTACAAAACCAAAATAAATAAGATAAATGAAGTGAATATCACCACGAAAAGTAATTTTAATAATATTGTGTTAACAAATGGGTCAAAAGGGTTATAATTAAATCATAACGGTATGATATCTTTGATTATGGATTTATAATATTTTTATAATAATTGATTATTTTTTATATAGGCGGTTATACGATGTAGAAAAGGATATGGGACATATGGTAAGGAATTTTCATCTCACTTTTATTTATGTCTGACAAATTCCATATTCCCCAGCTATTTATTTTATGTTGTGTAAATAGTTCCCATTAATATCTTTTATAATTAATTTTATTGTGTTTATTTTTATTTACATATATATATGTGGTTATTTCTTTGATGGTTCTTACAATTCAAAAATTACCAAGTGTTAAGGGTTTTTTGTAACAATCACATTTTTTCATGACTTTTAATGATTATGTTTCTGATTATGAAATAATATGATATTCGCAGAAGAAAACTGAGTTAATTTCTTCTACACCATTTATTTTTTGAGAATAATTTTTTTTTGATTAATATCTTTATATTAAGTACTCAAAATACAAAAAATGTGTTTCTAGGAAAAATTGACATTATTTCCCTCTTCATTCAAAAAAAATTCTATCTTATTAATGTCTTGTCAAAAATGAATTAAAGAAGAATATTAATTTTCCCTTTTTTAATAGTAATATTTATCCTTGTTTCATTTATTAAACAAAATGTTTTAAAAATGAATCTTCTTGTAATTTTTAATATGAGAAAATTATTTACTTTTATTACAAAAAAATTAAAAAGGATGTTTTTTTATCTAATATGACATGAATAGATTTTTTAAAACATTCCATATAAGATGACATCCTTTTGAGTTATATATTCCTCAATAAAAATATTTTCATAGGATTACATCCTTATTATTTCTCTTAGTGGTTTAGTTTTATGATGAAAATATGTTTTTAAGATGAATTCCTTCTCTATGGGTTATAATTTGATGATGTTTTTTTTTGGAAACCGATTTTAATAA
Source organism: Viscum album (assembly GCA_963277665.1). Classification (NCBI taxonomy): domain Eukaryota; kingdom Viridiplantae; phylum Streptophyta; class Magnoliopsida; order Santalales; family Viscaceae; genus Viscum; species Viscum album. Next base: position 1,095,563,519 of record OY728147.1, read on the forward strand.
ATTGGTTGTAAGATGATGAATGTTTTATGATCTTATGGAACACATGTGTATTATATTTAGTATCTGATGGTTTATACCTATATATTACTCCAATGATTTGAGTATGGATGGATAACTCATAACGAATTTTATATGTGAAAATGATTTCAGATTCCAAATTTTAGGCTTGAACCCAGTTTTTATATCCATTATATTATGAAATAAACAAGTTTTAATGTCCTTAAGCTTATGCATGGACCATTAATTCATGTAAATATGGTCTTTATATACCTTATTCTATGTCAATAGGTTTATTAAAGGGCCCCATTTCATGTCTTTGAGTTAATGAGTGAATCTGTTTTAGTTTATACATGTTAAAAAAATATGTTTATGTGTATGCAATAATTCTCATGTCTTATGCCAAGATTTTGCATCAATAGTTCATATTCAATAATTATTTTATATTCATGAATTTTTATCTACCAGTATTTATTCCATGACTCGTGATTATGAATTTTTCTATATAGGTATGGTTTTCAAATGTTATTGGCCTGTTATCATACACTTATGTTGATGTTATTGTCAATTTGTTATTGATATATGTATTATTTAAACTTAATAAAATTTTGAGATCACTCTTTATTATGTTTATTTTACCAATGATATGAAGAAGTTTATTCGTTATTATATATCCAAGAAACAAAATAATAATGATGAACTTAATTGGAGACTCCTATGAACCATTTGTTTATATGTCCAGTTTTACAAAGATACTAAAACTATAAAATAATATCTTGGACTGTTATATTATATAATTAATATACTTATTTTATTATTAAATAGCCATGTATGAAAATTATGGATCACTGTATTTGGTATTGAAGAAAATTTTTACATTTCCAAAAAAATTAGGATGAGAAAACATTAATGGGATCCCTTGGATGTAGTCTATTCATATAATAAAATCCTAATGTTTTATAAATGATGATGAATGACCAAGGTTGAACCAAAGGATTCATAAAATAATGTTTTGTGATTTATACATCCATTAAATTGTATTTCATTATAATGTGGTTTTATACTATAACTATTTTTTCCCACACTGTACTTTTTTGTTTTGGTAAATGGATGGAACCTAGAGGTATTGTGTTAATGTTTTATGTAATCATTAATGGAAAAAAATTCCTTAGGGTAAATCAATTTAAATATGGGATGGAATTTGAAACCATGTGATTATGTGTAATTATATATTGTTTTGATTTGATTAACAATTTCATCTTTGGTCAGTTTCATGTAACACAAAATATGATAAATATGGAGTTTCAAAATGACTATGGAGGAAAGACTGCTTTGCTGAAAAAATTTCTGGATTTTTGTAAGTACTCAAATGAATGTCTAAATGGAATTGGAAAATTTTATTAGAATGGAAAATATTAATGAAAAGAAATTATTTACTAAGATAAATTTCAATGATTTGATTGCACAATGGATGAAAACATTGGTCTGAATATTGTATATGTGAGCGTTGAATATTTTAAATTTGGAATGTGTCGGTATTACAAAAATTTATTCCTTTGTAGGAAATCTAAAATATAGAATCATTAAGGTTGTATGATTAATGGTATTTCAAATTACGGTGAAGGGATTAAGAATTTATTATGAAAGGTAGGGGTTGTTTAAATTGAATCTCTTATGTTAAGAGTAAGAATTATGATTAAATTCAATTTGATGAATATTATGGAATGATTCATATTTTATTTTGTAGGATATAATTATTGGGGAATAAGATAATGAATCATATTAAATATTTTATGAATGAAGTGGGATTATTGATGTGTTTATGTATTTCAATTCGTGAATTATGTTGAATAAGTGTTATAATAATTATATCATGTTTATAAAAATCATGATGAACTTGACTATTGTTATATAATAGTTTTTCATTATGGATTATATAATATATTTTGAATGGTACTAATAACTGAGCCAATTAATTCAGTGGTATGGTTATTTTTTATAGAACACTTGATTAAGGGAAATGATAAACCTTATTATCTGTCTACTATTGCGATAATAATGTCTAGTTTGGATAAGGATATTATTTTCATTGATTGTATTAGTTAATGTGAAATAGGAATTTGATTTGATGAAAAAGTGATTTAGGTAACATTGGATTATGTCTATTACATATTTAGATTTATGGTATATATTCAATATTCCATTTTCTTATATTAGGATTAATATTTGTGTTAATTTAAGGAAAAATATATGTATTCATAATGAGGTTAACATAAATGTTAGGGATACCATCACAGGTTTACATGTTTAAGGTATATTTTAATTTCAAAGGTATAAAACCACACTTTCAATTTTTTTGTGATTATAGATGTTTAAATACCTTTGTGGTGTTGGTATATTATTTGATGTTATGTTAATTATACAATATTGGATAGTGACATATAGAAATTCTAGATGGTTGAAAAGTGATTCATTAATAAGGTGATATTTTCAAATATATATTGTCTATTTAGGATTATCTTTTTGATTAGTATCTAATTTTTATTTTTGAAATTTTGGTGATGTTCAATACAATTAAATAATATATATAAATTCATCATAGTTATTAATTATATTTTAAAGCTGTTTCTTTGGGTAGAGTTTTATGTGACCCTTTGTTTTAACAAGTGATTTGATATATAAGATTATTTAGGAAGAATTAAATTAATTTCATTATGACTTGTGCTGAGTGTATGATATATATTTTGCGATTAAAATGTTCTTTAATGAAGAGTTTATTAATTTAATCAGGGCTTTGGAGATTACCAATGTATTTCTTAATATGATGGTTTATTCATTTTGGGAATTTTATTAACATTTTAATAATTAAAAATCCGTTTTAATTAATGCCATCAATTAGGAGGAATACCATAATTTGCGTTTTTTATTTTTTAGATGTTTATTTTAGATATTTAGGCATAAAATTTCATCTTGAATAATCTTCATTTTGATAAATAGATTATAATATGATGGAAATTTTTTAATTCATGAAATTTTAATTTTTACATACGTGTGATTCCATATGACATTATTCAAGATGATTAAGGAATGCCTATACTATATGAAAGTGATCAAAACAAAAAACTATTGTCTTATAACCATCAATTCTGATGAATTGATTGCCTTTTATCCCATCACTAATTAATGGTATTTTGGTTGTTAATTTTATCCAAATATTGTTCTCTATCACTCTCTATTAGTCATTATGAGTTACTTTTCTCTTCTAAGTTCATATTTTCCCATCCATATAATGATTTCTCATTTTTATTACCATTTTTTGGTGACCTTCATAATTTCCATTCACTATTTCAAGGGGAATTATTATTAAATCTTTTTACTCTATGGGTTTTCAAAAAAGGATTTCTCAAATATTAAACATTTGATTACCCCCAAAAAAGATAAATTTGTGGGGAGTCAATTTATTACGGGGGGAAATGTAACAACCTAATATATAATAAAATACTTATCTTAAAAGAATTTTATTTCTTGGATAACATGCACTACACTAAATGCTGTTTTTAAAAGAACAACGATATGTTATCAAAATATTATAATTTTTGATAGTTATAACATAGTAATTAAATTAACGGTTATGAATAGTATTAAAAACTTTATTAAATATATATAAATATAATAGTAAATATAAATGTATTGAGAAATTATTTTTAATTAACCCCATAATTTTTTATAAATTTTGTTTTATTCTTTAGAGATAAATCTTATTTATTTATTTTTTTTTTGATTTTTGCATGAAAATATTGGAATTCTGTTCTAAAACATTTAAAAAATTTATTTTTTCAAATGAGAATAATTTTGTTAAACCAGCATAATAAATATATATTAGGAATAATTTTTATGAACATTGTGAATATATTTATTCTCCTATGAATATTATAAAATATTATTTTTTAATTAAAATTGTATTTCTATTTCTATATTGTTAAAAGTTCAATATTATATTTTATTCAAAGTAAACATAGTTATATCATAATTAAAATAATTCAATTATATTCCCCAGTGTAGCATTACATCCCAGAATCCAATAAGTGGTTCCCCAAGACGGATGTCCACATGACCATAAGCACAACTCCTCATACGCTAGAGGTTGATGACTAATTGCAATGGTATGTGATTGTATGGTTGGAAGACGATACCCTCGTGACCATATTTTAACTATTTCAAGTTTTCCCATGATGTATAGTTATTCTTTTTTTTGGTTTAACACCTTGGTTTTCATATTTTATGAGTTCTTGAAGAGATAATAGGAGTATTGGGTGTTCTTGTTCAAAGTCTGGTGCCTTTGTTTTGGTGAAATAGTTCTATTTTACACGGTTCGTAGAAACGTTTTGGGTTAGGCGTCATGGTTACTACTAACCATGTAGGGATGAGCAGAGGGGAACACGAGGTGCACAGTGAGGGGAAAACAATGAAACCTATGGCACATTCCTATGTGGATTTTTTATGACCTATGACATAGAGGTAAGGAATTTTTTGTGAAAGGATAGTCTAACCGGGCACAAAAAAATTTGTGGGGCCACTTTTGACAGAAAAGGGAACATGGTTTTGATGACCATGTGGTCAAACCATGTAGCCCTTTTTGTTTGAGGAAAAATTGAATTTTTTCCCACAAATTATTTATAACATAAAATTATATTTTATTCTTACTCTATTGGAAATAACCATCACTTTTAGTAGCTCCCATTAAGAAAGGCTCCTAATCTATGATGAAAAATCTACATCCGCACTCAGATTTAATTATTGATCGTCTCATTGGTTATATGTTAGTGTGTAATACAATACTATTTTTCATTCTTCATTTGTCTTCATATAAAAAGAGTGATTTTCAGTGAAATATAAAATTCCATATTTCTAGGTTTTTCACTTCTTCCTAGTTTTTTCCTTTATATTAACTAAATGTAAGGTAGATACTGTACCGGTAATCTAATATGGACCAACAGTTGGTGATCAATACCTTTCCCTAGATGATAGGGTTTTTATAATCTTGATTGTTGTTTTTTAGATTGTTGGAAAATTCAGAGGTGCCCCTAGAATTATTTAAATGATTGAATTTAAGGAATTATGACATGTTAGGGATTCTCATTAGAACCTTTGATAATGTAAGAGGTTGTTTCCCAAACCTTTTCCACCAATGGGGTCTGAAGTTGTATCTTTCATGGGTTATACCACCCAACTGGGTGTGTGACTGCATTCCTTATTATTCGGAGCCATTATAATTGATTATAATTTATTTTATATGTTAATATAGAGTTTATTTCTCCCTTTACATGTGTTGATATCATGTGAAACAATTTAACTATTTAAATGGATTATATAATAAGTATTGAAATAAGTTGGAAGAACTCATGTTATGTGATTTATTATGGAATGATGAACGTATGGATTGATGAGTTGATTGTTTTATTGGATTAATTGGTTGGTATTACATGGATCATGAATCGATAGGATTCAATTGAAATTTTTACTCCCCAAGTCTTGTTTACAGTAGTGGATACCTTGAACAAGTTAACTCGATTGAACTTCATTCTATAGGATGTATATAGCATTTCTATCGATTTAATCGGGCTTACATTGGAATGTATTGGATATGGTATGTTGACCTTCCCCATACACCCAAACCAATTCTTTACCATGTTTTCATCATGATTCTCATAGGACTCACAATTAATTCCTTTGTCTTCCACACATTGGATCTGATCCTTCATGGTCTAACATTTTTTTTACAAAGATGAGGCAATTGTGAATCATCCTGATTAAACATTGTGTTTGTGGAAAATGTTATGCACTTGTTTATATGGCATGGTAGTTGTATATTCATTTCACTTGATTACATTTAGAAGATATTGTGGACATCTATTGTACATTTTTGATATCCATAGTATGGTTATATAATTATAGTTGGTAGACTAGATTGTATCACTTGTTTATTTCAAATTACATTTTATCTTATTTATAAGAGCTTGATATATTGTTTATAGGGAGCCTTAGTAGGCTGGACAAGATCCCTTGACTTTTATCACTTACTTTTATTTATTATATTCCTGTGATATATATATTACACCCACCTTTAGCATGTATCACAAATATTAGACATGTCATTGACACCGTTGGTGGTGCGTACTGAGTGTTACACACCCTACTCAGGCCACCATTGGTTACCCAGATAGACCTCTTGGATGCATGTTGGAACAGGGGAAGCACGTGATTTTCGATGCTTGATATGTTTTTTTCTTACGAGTAGGGGACCAAATTACTAGAATATTATCATTATGATTTCTGGGATAGTTCCTTTATGTTTTTTTGGTATTTTGATACATTTATTGTATAGGATGGTGGTATAATGTTTTTTCAACTTTGTATATACATGACATGACACATGATTTTATAAATGAGATACCCTTGTCATTGTTTATATATTCCAATATTAAATGTTTACCTTCTGTATATTTGGATGATTTTCTGCTTATTTCTATTGATTGTTGATATAATACCACTACATTACACTTTGATCATGAGGGTATAGTCTCCCCAATATCCCATCATAAAACCGTGTTTCTATTCATCACCCTCTGGTGTATGAGGATGTGTGCTTGAGGCCCTGTGATCCACTAGGTTAGGACACAAGAGAGTCACATCTAGTCAGGATGTTATGAATTGTTATCATATGATTTTTCATTTATGCTTTACTATTTGGTAATAGTATAAAGGAGATTAGGAAGGTAATATAATTTTTTAATGTGTTTTTCTTGAGGGTAGTTAACCCATGTACCACAAAAATCCAAATTGTTTTGAATGGAAGTTGTTGTTTTCTAGATTTTTACTATTACGGTTCGTTTGATTCCACTATTGGGATATCCACCAGACAAGTGATGTTATCATTACTACGATTGAGGATATTTTTTTAAATTTCCAAATTTGATTAGTGTATATATCTCATGCAACATTTTAATCACATTACATGATTCAAATTTCATTATTTAATTCATTCCATATGGGATGCATATCATGAATTCATAACATTATTATGTGTGCCTTGTGTGATATATCTATAATTTGATAGAAGATTTGTGAAGGGATTTGTAGCCCATATTTCATAGTTAATGGGTCTTCTATAACCTAAAAAAAAATTTCCGTATTAGGCTCCCACAAAGATCCAAAGCATACAATTATGGAACATTGAGTAATGGAACATCAGTATTATAGTCTAGAACATATTGTGGTATGAATTAAATGGATTCCTCATTGAAATAATGAGGAGTTTATGAGTTTATGGATTGAAAGTGTTGAACCACCTGGTTCTCCCATTTAAATATATTTTTTATTTAAATTTCATTTTAAATTAAATTAAATGGATGAAAATAGAGGACTTGACGTTGACCTAGATTTAGCGTGGGTAGTAGATATTGTCTCTAGTACTTTATAAAATTTTAATTTTTACCCATTCTTGGGTTTATAAGTAGGAAGAGTGGTATGGATTGTATATAGGAATGATTGAACCTATAATATTCATATATTTGTGACTTGGTCACAACATTCATATTTTCTGAGGTGTTTTCATGGAATTTTAGACACATACGACCATGAAACCCACCATCCATATACTACGATGGTGTCGATGACCATGCTACAGAGTTTTTTATCCATGGGATACCACTGGATCCTCCTATTGTGCTACCTTGGGCACTAGTAGTGATTATGGAAATAATTTCTATTGAATAAATATGTGATGGTGTTATGTGATTCATGCATTATTTTCAAGGAGTGATGTATCATTAATGATCTATGGAAGAGCTAATTTTCATGTTCAAGTAGCATAATCCACCCACATTTTCAAGGGATAGTGGTCCACAGACTTTTGTGCTATAGCTTGATATTACTTCTTCAATATTTTATCCTCTAGAGAAACCTCTAGATAGGAGAGTGAATCTCATGGTATATATTCTATTTGGAGAATCTATGTGCCTATGGGATGTTTTGAACCATGTGTATACACTTCAAGCTATTTTGTGGAGGGACATCCAATCTAGTTATTAAGATTATTTTTTTTTCCGAGACTCTGAGAGAAGATTAAGTATGTGTGACTATGAATCTAGTGTAGGGTGTTATGAAATTTATGGAATATTAATCATGCTTTATAGAGATGCATAATTTTCATTGTTTTATATTTATGATGATCTAGTGAGGGAGAGAAAATTCGAGGAAGGTTTTAGAGATGTATTTTTGTCACAGTTCAATATATAGAGGGTGAAAATGGTTACTAAAGTATTGAACCCGACACTGATTATGTAGTTCAACCTAAGGGGATATGAGGGTGCATATCTTGGTATTTCAGCCTCTTGACCTAGGGGTTTAGATACCAGTGGGAGGAATATTAATTTTAAGGCTTCTTGTGAGGGGAGTATAAGGTAAAATACTAGTGATGGTAGTTTTTTCTTCTTCCTCCAATGTGAAATATAGAGGAATATGAGAAACCAGTGTGATGGAGACCCATACATGTACCCAGATTACTGAAGTATGGGCCGAATGAAATGTTTGTGTAGGGACTTTCCTCTAGTATCCATTGGAAGGGTATTGAATCCAAAAATATGTTTAGGAGTAGAATTCATAGCTCTACGTCAGGCAAATAAATGGAGTAGTATAAGTTATTTAGGCCGATGTGGTAGTCATAGTCTAGGCTTACGAAATCTAGTAGTACCCAGATAGCATAGTGGGCTTTATCCAAGTAGTTATGTTATTTCATAGGGTTGCGGTATATGGCAGATATATACTATACATACTAATACATAGGATAAAAGTATCAATTTTTCTATTGTGAGAGGTATAATATTAGTATTATCTACAATAGTATTAGATCTTTTTGATACAATATCTTTTAAAAGTTTAATATTTTCACCTACTTTATAGAGCCTTTGGGATCTTTTTTTAGATTTCTTATAGATTTATGACCATAAGAACTCCATTGGGGGTCATAATTGAAGTTTAGTACTAATTTAAGGAAATACCCCTTGATATTAGTGGGTGTGGCTTCATATGGAATATGTGTTACTCAAGATGATATGGTTTGACATCATACTAGGGAAATAATTTCTAGTTTCTTATCAACATCATGTTATTTTCTATCTTCATAGGGTGACCTTCACATCATCATATAGTGGATTGTCTATTACGAAGGGAAAATGGGATGTCTATGTGATTTAGGATAGACCTAAGGATCATGGGATTGGTGGGATGACAAACTATACTTCTAGTTTGTATCTTGATGATTAGGTATGGCATTATAAATATTTTCCTCCAGTGGTTGATCATTTTAGATATTTTTTTCTAGAAGAATTTTCTATTCTAATTCTATAAGGATAGGTAGAGTAATACATTAAGCAGATTCAAAGAGGTACTCAGGTATCCATTCCGCCATTCAGTATGGATATTATGATGTTTTGGTATTTCAAAATGAAACTAGTGTACTTATTGGAAAACGACTTTATAAAACCTTTAACTCTATTTTTATGAAAAAGGTGGACAATACCCTTATATTATTAATGGATTATTAGAAACCGAAAAAATTGAATGTTAAGCACTGATATCCTCTACCACAAATAGATAAAAAAAATTATAAACAATTAGGATCAAATGTTTTCTTGATTATTTATTTGATTTTGGGATATCATCAGGTGTGTCTTCGACCTGTAGGCATACCTCGTAAATAATTTTAGTAGGTATGGTCTATAAAAGTAATTGTTTATGTTGTTCTCTCACATGAAATTTCCAGGAATTTTCCTGGAGCTAGTGAACCGATATTTCCATCCTTATATGAATTCATTTTGGGTGGTATTAATTGAAGGTATCTCATTTTATTCACTAAATCGATATGACTATGGAAAACGAATTCATACCATTTTGGATACACAAAGAGATAATTATTTATATGATATTCTAACAAAGTTCCACTTATTTATGGATATGATTCACTTCCTTGGTCATATTATCTCATATCTAGGAGTATAAATAGACCAAGAGAAGGTGACATATGTATTTCCATAAGATCATCCCAAAAATGTCATCAATATATAGAGTTTCCTGGGGATAGTTAGTTATCACAAGAGTTTATTGTTGTAAATATCATGCTTCGAAAAACATTTCATGGACTTGACATAGAATGGTGTGATGTTTTTTGGTCTAATACCTATGAGACAACCTTTCTGGGGCTAAAAAGAAAATTTACTTCATCTCTGATATTGATTCTTCCAGATTCGTGAAGGGGATAAATTGTGTATTTTGATGCATCGGCTGTTGGGATAGGATTAGTTCTGATGTAGCGGATAGATTCATGGAATACAGGTCTTGTTAGTTGAGGCCACCTAAGAGGAACTACAAACCCACGACATCAAGTTTGCTATTATTTTTAGGATTTTCACTATTTGATACACTATTTAAAATGAGAGGGTTTTCTGGGGTTCACAGACCATAAAATCCTAAAGGATATATTTACAGAACTTTATATAAATTATTGTTAGCAAAGGTGGTTTAATTACCAACACTATTTTGACTTTTTCTTTCCTATATTCTGGGCAAGGGAAATTTTGTTTCCTATACACTCTCTCAAGAGACTCAGATATAGAAGGATCAGTATTCCAGAAGCAAGTGGAAGCTTTTGGAATTGTTTTTAGACATTTTCATAGAGGTATAAGATGGTCAAGGGAGGATCCTCATTTTTTCCTTTGTTGTTTAAATGACTTTTATAGATAGAGTTAGGAATAGACTTTGATATGATGTTGAAGGCCTAGTTCTATGGGATAGTGTTCCTTGTGAAGACACACCTCATGGTTGGAACATAGGCAAGGAAGAAATTCCCCATATTCGTGGTCTCATTTTGGTTCTAGATATCATACTTTAGGAGATAATGTGGGTGTTTCACAGATCAATTTGGTAAATTCATCATGGATTTACCAGGAAGTATTTGAATTTATGTTTTTAGAATTCTTCAATGCAGATGAAAAGTGACGTACCTAATTTTTTAATGTGGCATTTTTTTGTCAGTAGGTGAAGGAGAAAACCTAGTGACCAACTGATTTTTTTAAAATGTAACCCATTCCTGAGTAGAAATAGGATGATGTTATAATGGATTCTATGACCGGGTAACCAAGGTTATAGTTATGTAGTGATTCTTATGAGTTTTTGTTTATAGGATCGGAAATATCTTTTATTTCCTTCCAATTAGAGAGACCATGTCAGTATATTATCTTGGGACATTTTATGTCCATGAGATAGTTCATCTTTATGGGGTTCCAAATACTATTTGATTAGATAGGTATGTATGGTTTACAACACAATTATCTTAGATTTTTTAGTTTGCATTGCGTACATAGGTGCTCCTAAGCACAACTACCACCCTCAAAAAATTGATATTCAGATTGCACAATATATACTCATGAGGACATGATTTGAGCATGCATATAACAACCATTCTTTCTATTACTCACTTAAACATGATATATTACCGAAAACCTTCATTGGATACAAAATATAAGGTCAATATTTCTAGTGTCTTTGGGAATTTATAACATTACATTGCAACATGAAATGTTAAACACAACATATTTATTGAAAACATCCTTTACATGACCACTACATTCCCTCGTACTGAGTATTGGATGGGATAACCTGAGGACAATCTTTATTAAAGGGTGAACTATAAATCCTAGAAAGGGAGTAAACAAGGCATAATATTAATAACAAAATACATGTTAGGCAGCTGGAAAATAAATGGATCATAAAAGAATCATGAACATAAAGGCATGATATAGAATGATTATCATAACATGAAAATGTGGAAAAAACACTTAACATGGTATTAGAATGAGATAAGACTCATTGGAAATGGAGCATGAGTAAACCCTCATTGAAATTGAATTATCATGATCAAACCCTCATTTCACTTGATGTATCGTGATACTAATCTTTACACAATGTATTTGAGCGCTATTATGCAGCACCCTTCTTAATAATTTCATTTCATGCATATGTTTCCCACATGGAGCATATAACATTGAATATCCAACATCATAAATTATTACATGATATAGGAATGTGGAATACATACATAAAGATATATAATCAGTATTTAAATGTTCATAAAGTTGAATACCATTGATAGTGAAATGGGCATGGTATTCACTACACAATGACTTTGGCTTGAGAAAAATCATGGTGCAATTTCGAATGCATAACAGTGTGGCATAAGAATCCATAAAAATGGTTAATTATAGAGAAATTGGGTTATCATAATATGTACATGAAATGGAAAGCAAGGGGATAATATAGATACATGTCCCGACAAATGTAAATGGATTTAGATTCATAATACAAAAAAATTTCTTGAAAGTGAATGAAAAGAGAGAAATTCCTTACAGAATTTCAGCATGGTAACAGGTGTACATGGGAGGAATTAATGATAGATAAAGGGTTCTTGCATCATTAAAACATAAAGAGGGATGTTTCGGGGAGGTGTTAAATCATATCCCCACATTTTTAATTAAAAATAAATGGTTATAACAACATAACAAAATTTAGACAAAATGAGAAAGGAAGAAACTCTTACATAAAATTATGATCTCAAAGGCTTGTAAGGGGCTTGAGATAAGATTCTAGTGAGCATGGGGAGGCTTGGGAGGATTCTAGAGAGAGGAGGGCCGAGTGTTCTCAATCTCCAAGGGCTTTGAGTGAAGGGTAAGTTGGTGCTTGGGGGGTTTATAAAGGAAAAAATGAGGGAATTATTTATTATTTAGGTTTTGGACCCTACACATTAACCCAATCAAAAACACCGACCATCACGTGGTTTATACCCACATATTTTTCCAAAGAAAAGTCAAAAACAATATTTTATAATTCCAATAGCTGAAAATTTTAAGTATTAGGCATGCTTAAGTGGAGGTGAGTCGCACTCTCAAGTAAATCATTTTAAAATTTTGAAACATTTTATAAGCCTTGGAGGGTCTACTAAAGATTTTTAAAATAAATAAAACAAACCTAAAATCACATTATTTTAATTTTAAAACATATATTTACTGAACATAACATTTATTTTATTTTATTACGCCATTATTGCATCATTATTATTTCATAAAACACATTATATAATTAAATAATATTTTATTTTTACCCAAAAATTCCAATGTCTCAGAAAATTATGAAACATTCACCACTAGATAATATAGACATCCTAATTCCAAAAATAATATTAATTTTATCAAAACTATTATCTATTTATGTGAATTTGTACATTTAAAATAATAAACGTCATTTATTGAAAATTCATAGGTTTTGACAAAAACAGTTTTCAAACCTTGGTAAAAATCACAATTTTATTCATAATTATTTTATGATCATTTATATTTATGAGCAATTATTTCTTTAATAAAATTTTATTAAAATATTATTTAGTCCAATATTTATTAATTCATCAAAATAGATTTCTTAATTGAATATTATCTAAAAATACTATTTGTTCTTTAAAAACTATTTACAAAGTAAAAAAAATAAAATGAATGTATATTATTTATTCTATACAAAAATATTGCACATAATCATAGTACGAGGGTCTTGTTGCATGACCTCTTATAACACTTACATATGACTTAAGTGTAAGGGGTGCGATGGTGAAAGTCTCTTGGGGTGGCTTGGATAACATCGATTATGGGTGGTAACCTCTATCAACTTCCACTTCACCCATAGGGTGTTCCTTTCGAGCTTAATTTGTTAAAGATCAGCTTGTATTTGGTCCAAAGGGAAGCCCAATGATGCCTCCTACTTTCCAAGCTCTGAAAAATGGTATTCGTACATGGAAATTCTACTAGAAGAGGCCATCTATTTCTATTTCTATGTAAAATGTATTTTTCTAAAGCCCTACATTAATACTAATCGTGTGATCACTCTTTGATAGCTATATTAGCAATGGTCACAATTCACAACATTATTTTAAAATCAAAAAAAAACAAAATATGTTCATTTTTTTTATAAAAATCTTACATAATAAGACAGTTAATTAGATCAAGAGGAATTTTTATTATGAAATGTTTGGGTCTTTACAATCTTCCCCCTTAAGAAATTTCTCATTCAAAATTTACTTTTCCCACACTAAAACATATGCCGGTAACTAAAATTCATCACTTCCTACGATTCGCACATTTCTTATTAAAACTTTTGGATTTTCCACAACACCTTGATGAAGGGCAATATCTTATTGTGTAGAACTTTTCCCTATGATCTATGATCTTCACTAGCCTCTATTCATAGGTGAGTTCATTCTCCAATGGTACCACATTAGGACTGAGTAATTGCAATGGTTCGGGTATTTACTTCCTCAAGAGTGATACATGGAATACATCATGTACTTGAGATAGGTTCTATGGGAGTTCTAGTCGATAGTCCACCACTCCAATGTGATAAAGAATATCAAAATTGCTGATGTACCTTGGACTAAGCATTCCCTTCTAAGAAAATCACATAACTCTCTACCAAAGTGATATGTGGAGTAATACCATGTGTCCAACCTCAAACTCTAGGTCTCATCAACAATTATCATCATAGCTCTTTTTTCGACTCTAAGAAGCTATAATGTTCCACTAAGTGGTGTTAACCTTCTCCCCCATTTCATTGATGATTTTGGGACCTAAGAGTTTTCACACCCCAACTTCATCCAAACTTTCTAGTCTTTTTCACCTCTTCCCATACAGGTCTTCATAAGGATCCATTTGGAATCTTGAGTGGAAAAAGTTATTGTAAGAGAACTCAGCTAGGTAGATATTTTGATCCCAACATCCATTGAAGTTCATTGATAATACTCTCAACATTTCATCAAGTTTTTGGATATTCTTCTTATATTGACCATCAATTTGAGGATTATAGGTAGTACTAAAGTTCATTTCAGTAGTCATATAATGTTGAAGACTCTTCCAAAACATAGAAGAGAATCTTGGATCTCGATCATATACAACAGATAGTGGTACTCCATGTAGCCTTACCATGTCTCTGATGTATATATGTGCTAGTTGATGCAGTTATAAATCCTCCAGAATTGAAATTAAGGGTTTAGTATTTGTAAGAAGATCCACAAAAACCCAGATAGCATTGTTTTTTTGGATGTATTCAGAAGTCTGGTGAAAAATTCTATGGTGATGTTCTCCCATTTTCATGCTGGTTTGGGTAATGGTTTCATTATCCTGTTGGAGTTCTGCCTCTCATTATTCACTTGCTGACATACCAGTCACTTTGATGTATACTCATCGAACACCTTATTCATTTTATACCACCATTAATGATCTTGTATGTCTCGATAAATCATTGGGTTTCCTAGGTGAATGGAGAAATTCGAACTATGTTCACCATCAAAAAGTTCCTTCTTTAACTCCATTTTTTATGTAGAACATAGTCTTGACCAAAATCTCACAATTACATCTTCATTGACCTTGATCTCCAAGGATTTTTATTTTTTAAGAGTTTCCACCTAATTCTAAATTCCCACATCATCCTTTTGATCATCCATTAACCTTTTTAAAAGATACGGTTGAGAAATAATTTCTAAAAGTATTGATGATGTTCCCTTTTTATGATTCCCATGTCCATCATCATCCAATCTAAGAAGATAGGATCCTTTTAAATTCTCATCAATGACAGAATCAATGGGTTCTTTCTTCAAAGAACACCTATAACCTTTTTCGCTTTCTCAGGGTGGGAATGGATTGAGAAGTTATAGTCTCTGATCAGATCTATCCATCATCATTGGCTTATGTTCAACTCTTTATGTGTGGATATATACATGAGGCATTTGTGGTCTGTATATATTTCACACTTTCCCCAAATATGTAATGCCGCCGAATTTTTAAAGTGTTGATCACTCCAACCAACTTCATATAATGTGTTGTATAGTAATTCTCATTAACGTTATTTTTTCATGAATCCTAGGCATTGAATTTTTCATTTTTAATCAACACACAACACAATCCCTTTTTCGAAGCATCACTAAATATTAAAAAAATGCTCCACTTGTGGGTAATGTGAGGATGTTCACATTGATATGCCTATTTTTTATCTCCTTTAATCTCTATTCGCATTAATTACTCCAAGAAAACATTACTCCCTTTTGAGTTAAATTGGTAAGAGGGTTGGAAAATCTGAATAACTTTATCACATATCGATGATAATATCCATATAACCCAAGGAAGCTACGAATATCCATTACCGATGTTGGCCTTATCCATCCCTCAATTGTAGTTTCCATTGATGGATCCACAGATATCCCATTTCTTGTGATGATATGACCCAATAATGAGACATTGTTCAACTAGAACTCACACTTGTTGTACTTTGAATAGATCATATCCTTTCTCAAGTTCTCTACTACAGTTATTAGATGATCCTAATGCTCCTAATTGGTTTTAGAGTATATTAGAATAACATCTTTAAAGACTACCAAAATTTTGTTGAGGAAATAACTAAACACTCTATTCATCATGTTCATGAATATCACAACATTATTAGTGAGTTTTAAAGGCATTACTATGAATTCCTAGTTCTCGTACCTTGTACAGAAAGCAGTCTTTGGGATATCCTCCTTCTTCACCCTTACTTGATAATATCCCAATAAAAATCTACCTTGGAAAATTATTTTTCTCCACATAGATGATCGAACAATTCATCAATTCGTGGAAGAGGATACTTTTTCTTTATTTTGAATTTGTTAATCTCTTGAAAATTGATGCAAAGGCGTATTGACCCGTCCTTCTTCTCGGTGAAGATGACAGAGAACCCCATGGTGAATCACTTGGGCATATAAACCATTTATCCAGATTCTCCTATAGTTGTTTCTTGATCTCCTAAACCTCCACAACAACCATTCTATATGGATTCTGGGATATTAGAAATAACCCAGGTATAAGGTCAATTGAGAATTCAACATATGTTCTAGGAGGACGACCAGGCAATTCCTTGGGAAATACATCAGCAAATTCCGTCACAATAGGCATGTCTTCATGGATGGTGGCTTATATGGACTCAATAATATGAGCTCGATACATGTGCTCATAGGGCAGTAATATCCACTCCTAAGATTATTGTGATAAAGACGATTCATCTTCCTCCTTGAACTTGTATATAATCTTGGGTTGATTCACCATATGGAGAGTGACTTTCCTCTAACGACAATTTCTGTGGCCTCTGTATATGGAAATCCAATACATGCCATGAATTGTGTCAAATTCTACTAGAGGGGGTATTATGAGGTAAACCATGAAGATCAATCCACACATTATTATAGTAGAAGAGTTATATTGATGTGAAGCAATGATTATCCCATCTGCCCTACTCACCGACATCTTTACTTTCGTGACTTGTGGTAGTGTTAGGATTGTTCTACAAAACTTTCGGGATATAAAATAATTTTTATAAATGGAATCAAAAAGTAAATTCTCTATTCATGAATTAATAACTAGTGTACCTATCACAACTTTATTGTCAGGGTTCACAACGTCAGTAGTGATGGAAAAAGATCACCTCTGTTCCCTTGGAGGATGTTGGATGCCTTTAAAAACCCTTGTCTTAGGGAACTGGTTTGCAAGGTGCATGGGTTCGTTGAAGTTGAAGTAATGAAAAATGAGTTTAGGGTCAAAAGAAGTGTTCCTCTCCTATATCATAGCCATGGTTTTTTCTTGTCGACAGTTAATAGATATGTGCCCATATCTTCTACACCTAAATCATTTCATCATTCCCTTAAGGAAATTTCTGGTGTGCTTCTTTTCGTACCTTGGGAAAGTGGGGTGCTGTAATTTCTTAGCACCATTGGATTTATCCATCGGACCACCAGAATTGATTTCCACCATATTCTTCTTATCCTCATTAAACCCTTGATATTCATTGATCTCTATTTCGACCATGAGCTAACATTGGATAATTTTCTCGTAGCTATTGAAGTAACGGATCTTCAAGGATTTCTGTAGGATAGGATTCATCCCACCAATGAAGCAGTCAACCATGAATTCAGGGGTAAAGACAATTATAGAGGCATATCATGAAAGAATTGTTACATTTTCCACATAAGATCTGATAGATTCTTCATCTTTTTTCTTGAGGTAAGGTTAGTCTCCTTCCATCTTGAGTCAGAGGGTGCAACAGAAATATTTTTTCAAAAAACATTTTCTAGAAATCATTTCACTCCAATGCCTCGATATCTTCCTTAGGCTTTATATTTTTTTTAATTTCAACCTTTAGTTAGCTTATCCCTCTATAAGATAAGCATCCAAGAGAACCTTATCTTGTTTGTAGCAATGAGGTATGGAGAAGATTATTTCATTAGATTTGATCCATTATTTGGCCATAGAGTGATCAAATGATCCATTAAAAGTAGGAGTCCTTGTCTCATGAAGCTCTCAATTTCGACTTGTTCATTCTTGGGGGGGGGGGGTTAACGTTCCTCTTGACCCATGTTTCTATTCAAATAATGAGTTAACTGAGAGACTATCATGACAAACTTCATGAATCTCACTGACATTGGATTTGGAATCTCATTAAAATAATCATCACATTGATCTTCACATCGGTTGTCATCCTGAGTCCTCCTTTTATCAGGTATAAGATTGTAAAAAAGAAAAGTTAGGGTTAACACATAAATTTTAATACAAGGACAGAAATAGATGACTTGTAAAAAAAAATTCTGTATTTAAATAATGAATCTATTGGATTAAAACGATGTTATTTTTGATCTACTTCGCAACATTTATTCTCAAGGGAATTTTTTTATTCCCTTAACAATTGTTCATACGAAGCCTATGAATTTAACAAATCATATCCCCTAGGAGTTTCGTAACCAAGATTGAATCAAGGCCCATTGTTGTGTACTACGATACCCTAGGTCATGCCCGAAACACCATGTCGTAGTTTTCACTTCAAGGTACAACGGTGCCAGAGCCTCCTCTACCTGCTCATATCCAGAAATGGATGTTTTTTCGTGATAAATAACTTACTCAATAGTCACAAAATTTAGGGATGTTTTTATTATACTTATTTTTATCTATATGTATTCACTAGGTTTTTCTAAACCTAATTCCAAAAATAACTAAACATATCCTTCGATACCAAATATAACAACCCATGATTTTTATCACAAACGTTAACATGATTTATTACATAAAACATTTACTTTATACAACATAGAAGATCGATAGGTCTAGTGTTTTTGGGGATTAGGAACATTACATTACTACTTCAAATTTGAAACACAACATATTTTTTTGAAAACTACCTTTACATGACCATTACATTCCCTCTTACTTAGCATTTCATGGGAAAAACTGGGGAAATTCCTAAAAAATGGAAACAATAAAGCCTAGTAAGGGAGTAAAAAATCATAAAATGAAGAATAAAATACATGTTAGGAAGTAGGAATATCAATGGATCATAAAAGAAACATGAACATAAAGGCATGATATATCATGATTATAATAACTTGGAAATGTGGCAACAACATTTAACATCGTATTAGCATGATCCAAGGCTCATTACACATGGAGTATGAGTAAAACCTCATTTAATTTGAATTATCATGAGTAAAACTGCATTTAACTTAATGTATCATGATACTAATCTTTTCCCAATGCATTGAAGCGAAATCATGGTAGACCCTTCTTAATCATTTAATTTCATGAATAAATGTGCCACATGGATCATAAAACATGGAATAATTCAAAATCATCATTTATTATTCAATAATGTAATGTGGAATAAATACATGAAAATCTATTATCATTAATTAAATTTTCATAAAGTTTAATACCTTTGATAGAGAAATGGGCATAGTATTCACTAGGCAATGACTTTGGCTTGAGAAAAATCACAATGCAATTTTGGAAACATAACGGCATGACATAATAATTAAAAAAATGGTTCATGAGAGATAAATGGGTGTATAATAATATTTACATGAAATTGAAATTAAGGGGGTCATATAGATATGTGTCTCAACAAATTTAATGGGATTTAGATTTATAATTCATAACAAAAACTTGAATGTTAATGAGATGTGAGAAGTTCTTTATAGAATTTCAGCATGTCAATGGGTGTACATGGTAGGCATTAATGAGAGATAAAGGGGTATATCATCATTAAAACATAAATATGGATTTATGGGGAAGGTTTTAAATCATTACACAACATTTTTAATTCAAAAATAAATGTCTATAACAACATAATGAAATTTTTACAAAAATGAGAATGGATGAAATCCCATACTTGGATGTGAGATCCCAATGGCTTGGGAGGGGATTGAGAGAGGCTTCTTGAAATCTTGGGTGCCTTGGGAGGATTATATGGAGATAAGGGAAGAGTTTTGTCGACCTCCAATGGATTTTAGTGAAGGGGAAGTGGGAACTTTGGAGGGTTTATATAGGAAAAGAGAGGGAATTCTTGATTATTTAGGTTTTGGACCCTACACATTATACTTATCAAAATCACAAACCATCTGATGGTTTTTTAACATGGATTTTGAAAAAGGGGAGTATAAATCGGTATTTTATAAGGATAATGGACTAAATTCTTAAAATATCATGCTTTCTTTGGTGGAGGTGAGTCACACTCTCAAGGAAATATATTTAAAATGTTAAAATGTTTTATAAGCCTTGGAGGGCCTAATAAAGCTTTGTAAAATAAATCAAACAAACCTAAAATCTCATTTTTTTAATAGTAAAACATATATTGGCCGAAAATATAATTTTAATGTATTTTATTATGTCACTATTGGGTCATTATGAGGTCGTAAAACAAAATATTTAATAAAACGGTAATTAATTTTTAACCAAAAATTCGACTATCTCAGAAAATTATAAAATATTGAAAATTGGATAATTTCAATGCCCTGAATCCAAAAATAATATTGCTTTTATATAAATAAAATTATAAATTTTTGAATTTTTAATTTTAAATTTAAAACATAAATTTGTCGAAAATTCATGGGTTTTGACAAAAACTATTTTCAAACCAAAGTAAAAATCCCAATTGTATTCATAAAAATTAGAGGATCATTTTTTTTAATAAAAATTATTTTAGTAATAATATATTAATAAAATATTATTTAATTCAAAATGTCATTAATTCATCAAAATATATTTCTTAATTTAATATTTACTAATAATATTATTTGGGCTTTAAAAACTATTTACAATTTAACAGTGATAAAATGAATGTATATTATTTATTCAATAAAAAAATAATTCGCAAAATCATAGTGATAGGGTCTTGTTACATAACCCCTTATAATACCCACATATGACCTAAAGGTAAGGTGTTCAATGGTGATAGACTCTTGGGGTGGCTCAGATAACATAGCCCGGGTGGTCATCTCTATCAACTTCTGCTTCTCCCATAGGTTGTTCCGTTCGAGCTTAATGTGTTGAAGCTCGGATTTGAGATGGTCGAGAGAGAGGGATAATGACGCCACCTCCATTACGAGCTCCAAAAATTGGGAATTGTATGGGTAAGTCTAATGGATTATTCTATTTCTTCCTTTGTCTTTGTAAAATGGATTTATTAATGCCCTATATTTATACAAATCATGTTATCACTATTCAATGGTTATATTAGAAACAATCACAATTATTAACGGTATTTTAAAATCCAAAAACATAAAACCAATGAAGTGAATATGTCTTATAACCATCTTACATAATAATAAATTTAGTTATATTAATAATAAATTTCATTAACAAAATATTGGGTCGTTATAATGCATCCATGATCTTGGTGGATCTTGGCAGAGGCATATACCCCTAGTGTAGTTCCCCTACAAAAAATATCTACCTTGTGAGTATACTTATAGAACCTTATGAGGATTTGTATGTTAGAACATATTGATCACCCCTATACTAGTTAGATATTTTTGAGGTAGTATTTCTTCGAACTCTTCTCATTTAAAAGACTTCAAAGTAGTTCTATTTTATTAAGAAATTGATGGATAATATACATCTGAGACAAAAATATTACACTGATCATCATCGATGACCTCTAGAGTTCGAGGCCTGGGATGATATCATTTTCATGTATCACTGAGGTTTAAATATAGATAGATTTGGATACTGGAAATTATTTCATCATGATATGTCGGGACATCCGATATTCTGGATCGAGCTAGCATGGTAGACTATCGGTAGAAGTTACATTAAAGGTATCTGGCCATGGACGATTTCTTCAATGTATCAATACTACACAATTATAATTCAAACCTGAATCATATTATTTTTCTTGAGGGGGATAAGTAGTAGAAATATGCATCTTTTAATATCCTCCTATTCATATTTTTTGTAGGATAACAATCGTTTTAAGAGGCTAGGCAGTACGTATATTATGGATACAATGGAAACATAACCTTTTATTGGACAAAACATTGATGTGCGAGACATATGTTCAATTTTAATGGATATAGTTATTCATATAATATTATATGCCACTAATTGAAGGTATATTTTGGGAAGTATTTTTATAAGGGTGAATAATGTAAGATCTTGGGTTTTTTTATGAAATACGTGTCCTTTTGTTTTTGGTTTAACTCTTTGGATTTGATATTTTTGAGTGCTGGAAGAGATAATGAGAATATCTGAGGTGTTTGGGGCTTATAAATATCCTAGATCCCAAATTTTTGGTAATATGTGTTGGGTCACAAGGTTAATATAAACTATGTGGGTCAGGACACATATTCACTACTAATCATGTGAGGTTTAATAAAGTGGAACATTATGTATGTAGTTTGTGGGAAATTGTAAAACCTCACGTTGATGCCCGTTAAAATTTTTTCAGAACATTAATATAGTTTAAGGGCATGTTTTTTTCATTTTAGTCTAACTATGTTCTTGAAAATGTATAGATCCCCATGAGATAGACAAGGGAGCATCTTTGGAACCAGTTTGACAAACCATCTGACCAAGCCATGTGGCCCTTTCTATTTGAGGAAAAATTACATTCTTTGTATTAAAATCATTATATCATACAATTTTATTTCTTATTTGATATTTGGATATAAACCTCGCCATTTGGAGCACCCTTGGAAGAAACTTCCTAGAATTTAGTGCCAAATCTCTGTCTGGACTCATATTCAAGTGCTAATCCTCTCATTGGATCTTCTTCAATCTACACCTCTTGTGTTGTTATTCATTTTCATTTATATAAATAGAGTTATTTAAGAGAAATGTAATATTCTATATTTATAGTATTTTCCTCCATTCTTCATTTCTATCTTGATATGGACCAAATCAGATGTTGATACTGGATGATTTCTCTACTACATACCTACGGTAGATGGTCAATAACATTCACATAAGGTTTGGTGTTTTATATGGCTAGGTGTTTTTATATTGCACATTGTACAATCCAACAGTCCCTAGAAAATAAATGAAATTATTGAAATGATTTAATTGGGATCTTTTAGAGATTACCATTAGAAACCTTTATATTGTTAGATGATTTTTCCCACCCTAGGACACCCATGGGGTCTACCATTGTATATAGGACTTCTCTTTCTTACTTTTATATATAAATAAAATGATATTGTTTCACTTCTGAATACATGACTTCATTTTCTTAATTATATGAAATTATATTTTAAATTCACATTGTTATTTTCATGATCATCAATGTTGCCAGTGTAAAAATGCTACTGTTTATAGTTGTTGATTTTTTCATGGAAATCATCTAAATCCTTGTGGCCTATTAATATCATCCAATATTCTTCTAGATCACCCCAATGTTAATGTCCCAACAGAAGAAATCAACATTATATAGAATGGTGATATTGATTCTCATGCGGCAATTTTATTCACTCTGTCTTCATCTGTTTTAGTGATTTAATCTCATATTGTCAAGTCTTTTAAAGTAGTTGATGACTTTGTTTTGAAGCTGCATAGCATGGGTGACTATCTCTGATTAATGAAAATAAATTTGGCTACCCCTCTAAATACCCCATATTCATTTTATCTAGTTAGAATTAAAACCCACATCCCAGCACCTGTGGAAATGATTGAAGAAGGTATACATTCAAATGGTCAGAAAATGTCATTGTTGTCCGATTTTATGGAGCATGCTAAAGTTGTTGTAGGTTTTGAAGAAATTTTTATTCCTTCATTGATGCAACTCATGTTTCTATTTTAATTTTCTCCAGTTTTTTTTTCAGATGTACCCTTGAAATCTCATTTGTAATTGATTTAATGAGGTCACTTGGGGGTGATTTCCAAGATGCAAAAATATTGGTGTTTGTTTCCAGATTTCCCATTATACAAAATAACCATTTTCTGAATAGTGATGGTGGTTTCCAGATTTCCCATTTTCTGGTCATACATGTTTCATTTTAGAAAAATTGATATCTTATTTTATGATATCTCATGTTTTTACTTACATAAAAGAGGAGTATAATGAAAATCTATCATTTAGGTTTGGGGATACAATTCAACATCATGACACTGATATGCATCTAAAGATACATATATTAGTTTCTTTTTTCCAATGAAATTATTCTAAATGAATCATCTATTATGCTCTTTTGTTGCATGTCACCAGTTGTTCATCCCTATTAATATGTGTCATTCACTGAAATTCATGTTTAATTACCTATTGCAACGATCAATATAACAGTCTAAAAACTTGATGAATTGATACACCACTGCATCGATGGATCCCGACAGTACTGCGAGGCTATTGAATGAACATTCTGATGAACGAGTTGGACTCTGATGCGTAGACTGACTGCTATTGCAAACCATGGTTCCTGTTACTATTATCATTCATGTATCTTCTACTGAAACACTATTTATAATCTATTTCCATGGAGACACAAGATTTCACAGTTCTATTTCAATGGTGACAGAATAGTCCAGAGTTATATTTCATTGCAAATAGTGAAACATGGTGTTCTTTCAATTTTGATGTTATGTTTCCATGTTTTTGTTTCAATTTTTTAGATACTTCAACTATCTATATGTTATGTTTCGAATTTTAGTTTCAATTTAACTTTATTCTAAAATATTCATTATTTACTATTAATTATTCATATTGGAGAATTGTGAATTTAATAGTAATTTCAACATATTTATTATTAATTTTCATTGATCGTTTATCAAATTATTAATTAATTTTGAAATTCTGATTAAATTTATGGAATTGTGCATATGAACGGGTGAAGTACTAGTATTCCCTATTTCTAGTATTTTCTTCCATTCTTTATTTCTATCTTGATATGGACCAAATCAGATGTTGATACTGGATGATTCCTCTACTACAGACCTACGGTATGTGGTCAATAACATTCAGTTGAGGTTTAATGTTTTATATTCCTAGGTGTTGTTATATTTCACACTACACAATCCAACATTTCCGAAAAAATAAAATAAATTATTGAATTTTTTTAATTCGGATCTTTTAGGGATTCCCATTAGATCCTTTTATATTGTGAGAGGTTTTTTCCCACCCTAGGTCACCCATGGTGTCTTCTATTGTATCATCCTTGTTCTATAACACCTTGATGGGTGTGTGGGTGATCTCCAGGCTATATGGATCCTTTATAAATGATGATAATTGATTTGAGATGACAAGAGGGTTTTTATTCCTCCTTTTACATGAGTTTATTTGAAATGATTTAATTGTTCAAATGAATTTTATATTAATTGTGAAACTGAGTTTGAAGAACTCATGGAATTTTATTTTTTATAAAATGTTGAATGTATGTATTTATGAGTTGATTGTGGTAGTGGATTCCTTAGTTATAATACCTTTTATCTTCATTCCATTGAATTCCATTGGCTTTTCAACTATATAGATCTAGTTTATTATAGTGGATTCTTTAGACCTCTTTACTCCTTAGATCCAAATTTCATAGGATTCATAGGACCTTGAAACCCCTTGGAACAATATATCATGGTATTATAGTGGATATTGTATATTTACATGATCATTGGACCCCCAAACAAGTCGTTTCTGCATTTCCATTGAGATGCTCATAGGAATCAATGTGGATGGCATGGTCTTCTATACCTTGGAGCAAGCCCATCATGGTATGACACTTTTGATTAGTTTTAGAGGCTATTAAGGATGATATTTATTATACGTCGTGGCCATGATAAATGTAATCTACTCGATTATATAGAGTGTTTGTGGAATATGCTTTATACATTATTACATGGATATGATGTTTTGGAATTTTGTTATAATTTTCATATTTACCTATTATGGATTTTCATTTACAGTTGTTAAACTGAACAATATCACTTCTTTGTTTCATGTTACAACTTCTCTTGGCTTATGGTAGCTTGATTGTTTTTATAGATGGGGCCTTTGTAGGATAGAGAAAATCACATGGATTGTATAACATGATTTTATTGTTTTTGTACCTATCATATATATATATATATCACTCTTTTATCTTGTATCGAACAAACTGGAAATGTTATAAACAGTGTTGGTGGTGGCCTACTGAGTGTTAAACAGACACTACATAGACCAATGTTGGGTACTCGTATATCATTCTTGGATGATTGTTGGGACTGATGATAGTGCTCACAATTTGATAATTGATTTGTTTTTTTTATAATGATAAGGGGATCACATGGACAAGTTGGTCTCATTATACTAGTAGGGATTGTTCCTTTTTGTATTTTTGTTATTTTGATACATGTATTGTGTTGGATTCTTGTATACCTATTTTCCTACGTTGTAGAGAAATGAAATGACACATCATTATTTTTAAGAGATACCATTGGTGTTGTTTTTATATTACTTTATTGGATTTATAGTTTCTATAGGTTAAGATGATTTACGGATTCTGTTACTTCCTTTTGATATTATACTGATGTGTTACACATTGATCAAGGGGGTATAGTTTCACCACTATTCCATCTTAGACCCTCGATTCCAAGCAGCAGCCTCTAGTATATGGGGAGGAGTGTTTGAGGCCACGTGATCCACCGGCTCGAGGCATCAGATAGTGGCTTCTAGGTCAGTATATTACAATAGTATGCCACAATGGTAAATAATAATAGTACGCAATGGAAATCGAAAAAAATAAGAAGAAATAGAACAATAATAATAAATCATCTGATATAACCAACAAGAAGAAATTGAAAAAAAATATCATATACAAAAATGAGTATAATTAAATGATTCTATACAAAAAAGGAATGTAAATGAGATAGAAGGGTACAATAATACACAATATACTAAAACAAATTACCAAAGGACCAAAAGATTCCCCCACTAGCATCACAAACCTAGGATCGGTCCTATTATAATGTACATTATCTATATACTATAAATCAATCAATGGAATCTAGTCACTTTAATTTTCATATATCTAGAGTAATGAATTCTATTTGGGTACCATAGGTTCTAAAACAAGGTTTTAGATACACTCAATAGTCCCCCACCAACAGTGTTTAGAACAATCTAGTTTTTG
Source organism: Viscum album (assembly GCA_963277665.1). Lineage (NCBI taxonomy): Eukaryota > Viridiplantae > Streptophyta > Magnoliopsida > Santalales > Viscaceae > Viscum > Viscum album. The sequence goes on from OY728147.1 coordinate 1,095,591,042, forward strand.
CATGAAAAATGAGCAATGTGTTGGTACATAATAAAACTATGAAATTTAGTAAATAAAAAAATATCATAATGGGTTCCTAAAGGGATTCATGGATGACAATACCTACATTGGCTTAATTTGGATATCTATAAAAAATGTTCAACCTATTCAAGTATCATACGGGTTTATAAAAGATCATTAAAATTCACATATTAAGAATGGAATGAAAACAAAAATGTTATACGGATTGAAATATGAATCATCAAGTTTTATTATATTTCATTCTTAGTTTTTCATGTGAATATTAATCCTTGGAATTTATTTCATTTAATCTTAATATCATACATGTTGAACCGTAAAGAGGAACCCACGTATCTCTCTAGGATTACTATAAAAACCCATCACCATAATATTATGTCCATGGAAATCCATAAAATGAACCCCAACAGTCACTCTCAATATGGTTTAAATTGTGATCCAATGAGGTTTTTCCAAGTAGGATATAATGGGGACCAGGTATGTCTCATTACATTGTATAACCATATCATCACACTAAGCCAGTCCAAAGTTACTCCCATAGAGAACATATATTTTTCATGGGAATGTTTTTGATCCTCCCAGTGATTTCATATGAGGCATACGATAAATGATCCCAATATCTCTCCCATAATATGAATATTTATTATAAATTCTGACTATAAATCATGACGACGCCATTCGAGGTGTCCTTAATTATGGACCCCTGTATCACCATGACTTGAAGTAATTTCATGGTTTAGCTACTAATAAATCATACCATTTAACAAGGAGTTATCATAAAACTCTTTACCCAAGTAGTGAAATTAATTTAATTCAAGTGAAGCAAGCAATGGAATAATTAACATAGTCCTAACACGTGGCCTATCATTTCTTTTAGTGAAAAAAAACTTCCAATAAATTTTTTACAAGTATGAACACCCCATATTCTTCAATTTTTAATTAATTCCTTGGGATAAGGCTCTTAATAACATAAGGAGGTAATGCTCGTAGGGGTGTCTCATGTCATGTTAAAATTATCGACAACTTTTATTCACGAGTTTCTAAGGAAACATTAGACAGGGAAACCATTTTATTTAATTTATTATCAATTGTGGAGGTGTTTCTAGTGAATTCCATTACATGAAAAAATGGTGAATAAAAATTTACAAAAAATATGGAATAAATAATAGACCACAAACCCTAGGTTGGTAGATGACCATCTGTTCATTGTGGCCTTTAAAATGAGTTATAATGAAAGAAAATGGAAAATAGATAAAATACAAAAAAATAGGGCATATGAGATCACACAAAAATATAGAAAAAGGGGGAGAGATTACCCATGAATGTATTGAAGAGGAATGAGGAGCTTAGAATTTTGGATCCAACATAATTGATGGAAAAGAAAAATAGATATTAGATGAGGATGAACCCAGAGAACCAAGGATATGTGTGGAGGTTCTCTCTCATGCAGCTCCTACTAAAGAAGAGGAGGGTGGTATATCAAAATAGTTGTCCCTCTCTCCTATTAAAAAACAAACCATGGTAATTTACATGGTCTACAAAAAATACATTCCATTTAGATCTCATATTCTTCCTTCCCTGGGAAAATAAAATTCACAATGTGTAATGGGTTGGCCAACCCATTACATGTAGTTTATTTAATACAAATTGAGTATTTTGAATACATGTAGTGTATTTAATACATGTATGTATTTGGAATGTAGACAACCTCCATTCCACTAACTAAATTCTTCTAAAAATCAATCTAATCATACTAAAGGGTTGTTCCCTAGGATTTAAACCAAAAAACACTCTTTGAGGGTTAGGCAAAAAATTTAAATAATATGAACCTCTCTATAAATCTGGGTCATTACAACCTACATTCAATGAAATAACGAATCCTATATTTTATCTTATGGGTGTCTTAAACCATTTTCTAGTATAATTTTCAACCACTGATAATTTATATTACCATCTCCCTCCGATGTATCGTCTTGTACTTATTTTTGCTTCCATAACACCCAAACTAATGTAACTGAACCATCTCAGAGAGCCTTCAGGATCTTATCAACGAAACGTATACGATTTTTATTAAAGGGTACATCTACATCAATCTCAATATTCTAATGATCCAATGAATGAGATTTTTTAGAATGATAATAGTTAATATGCAATACATGGAAGACATTGTGTATGGAATGTTACGTTTGAGGTAACTCCCACTGATAGGCTACCATCCTGACTCTCTTCATGCTCTTAAAATGCCTGATGTAATGAGGAAATAGCTTTACCTTTGTATGAAACCTTCTTTAACCCAATCTAACAAAAAATTAGTGAAAGACTCAATGGTCAACCACAAAATTCAAAGGTCAAAGGTGGTGAAGATATAAGACTTCATCCTAGATAGAACTATTGGCCATATGTTTTCAAATTGGATATACCTACTCAAAATTATCTTTAATGGGATGATGAACCAGTAGTTCTACCTCAATTACCTCTAACTCGCACAGCGGAGAACTACATGGACTTTTGTAAAGGGCCTGATAAGGATCCATCTTGATCATTTCTTGAAAGATATTATTATAGTAAAACTCAACTAGAGATATGTGTTTCTCCCATGAAAAACCAAAATCAAGGATACATATCCAGAGAATTGCCGCTAACACCCATATCATCCACTTATACCTAATGTTGGGATTAGGGTGTTATTCTATACTCAACATCATTCATGTACCCAGGTATTTTTGTAGCCCCTTCTATAACCATGATAAAAATCTAGAATCTCAATTATATTATATATAATTGGTGATTTAATTTAGGCATACAGTCTTTTGAATATAATTCATTCCAAAATAATTAATTTAGAAGGTCTATCTGAATGATATGATGTTTTCTACCTTCTTCGACCAATCGATAATCACCCATACTGCATCACTTCATTGAGGGGCCCTCAGAAAACCTATCAAAAAATCCATAGTGAAATCATTCCATTTAAATTAAGGAATGAATTAAGGAATTAAAATTACTACAAGCCACTGGTGATTAACCATCACCTACTTACAGGTGGAACACAATTTCATAAAACTAACAATATTCCTCTTCATACCTATACATTAATATTAATGATGTTTCACTTCGTACATATTGGTAATCCATTGTTTTATTATCCATATAGAGTTATGAAATTCCTGAATCAAACCTTCCTACATTTCGTTTAGGACCATGACAAATCCATGAATGTAAATAATATCATTCTCATCGATAATCCAACTAAGTAGTAGATCCTCACCTGATACACACATTATTAGGGCTAATCCATGTTGATATCGAAGTCATATCATCCACACCCGTTTTAGATCAGTGGGTTTCACCGCCAATGATTTCAAAACTGGATTCCCATGACATTCCTAAACCTTAGGGTGCATCTTAGAAAACAAATCCCTCAACTACCACTCATTATGGTCCTCTTGAATGTAATTTATCTAAGTCTACCTATTTTTTGATTTAGTTATTGAATTTCCATTTCTAGCTGTATCAGTGAGCTCAAATTCAAAAAATTATAGGTAACCTACCCACCTTCACTGCCTAAGATTCAAATCACACTATATAGAATTTTAGTTTTATAATTTTATGTTCTAGGTAAACAATGAACCATTCCTCCCATACATAACACATCAAAAATCATAAAACATGAATAATTAGTACTAACTTGAGGTAGTTCATAGGGTAATTCTTCCCAAGGGGTGTTAACTGGTGAGACCCTTTTGCAGCAACTCAATATACATGTAGAAGAACTTCCCCCAACTAGATTCCTAACCCATTACAATATTATTTAAAGAATATTCCATATTTTGGAATAATTAGTATTGGTAGTCAAGTACTTCTTCCGTTCAACTCATGAATGTTTGTCTCAATTTTTTGACCATATAATCATAACATCATTTTTAGTCAATCCATTAGAGGAACTACAAGCCCTGAGAAGTCAGGAATAAGTTTCCTATAATAGAAATATTTCCCCATGAAACTACATTTTTCAATGACATTATTAGGATACACTCAATAGAATATGGGACTCACTTTCTCTTGATCAACAGATACTCTTACCTATGAAATTAGATAACTAATAAATTGAAATTTTTTATCCCAAAGTGTAATTTACTGATCATAGAATAAAATTAGTTCTCTATTAGTGTATTAATCATGACTTAGAAATTTCTGGCTTGATCATATAGGGTACAAGAATACAATAATATGTCATCCAAATATACTACCACCGAATAATCCAAATGTTGGTGGAAAACCTAGTTGCTGAGGACCATGAAAACTACTGGAACATTTGTAAGGATGAACAGTATAACCAGATACTCATAAAATCCATATCAATTATGAAAAATATATATATAATGTTTAATGGTAAAATAAAAACCATATGGTAGCCTGACCAAAAATCAATCTCGTAGAAAACTGATTCTCTTCAAATTTGGTCTAAGAGGTCCACTATGAGATGAAAAGAATACTAGTTATTAACTATAAATTGGTCCAAATCGAGTTAATCCACACATAACATGAGGGTACCATCTACCATATTTGTGAAAAATATGGGTGAGCCCCCTAGAAAAGTATTGGGTCATATAAAACATTTATATGTGAGATCCCCTTACTACTTTTGGAGTTCTTGGAGCTCCTTATGATTCATAATATAAGATAAATGGACACTAAAACTTCTCCTTTCAGAAATTCAATGCTGAAATCTACCTCTCTCATAGGAGGTATACCCAGAAAGTCATCAGGGATGATTTACTTAAAATTATTCACTATAGGAGTAAATTATATACATCATGTTCCCTAATCACACAAAAAGAGATTATCCATCTGCCTTTTCACCCATCCAATGATTCTTTCATCCATCTTCACTTTCAAAGACAACACATTCTCCATTATGAAGAAAAATACTTCCCTTGGGTTATGTAAAAGACAACCTTCAATTATAGAAATCAATGTTGGTGTGATATGGAACCTACCAGTTCATCCTAACAACAACATAAAATCTTGTCAATTGAAGTACAAAACCATCCCAAAGGAAGAGATATCTTCCCACCTTAAGTTTAAATCCTTTAATGAAGTATACTGTCTGATCTCACTCCTAGAATAGTTTCTAGGATCATAACACCACAAAATATCCCTATTTTCATCCCATGACTCTTCATAATTTTCACTGAGATAAATGTGTGTGTGGTGCCTATATGAAACAAAGTTTAAAAAAATTATTGGATACTATAATATTAAAGAGAAATATATAATTCCTATGACTCTACTCCTATAGATTAGGCTAAACTACAAAGATATACAAAGTTATGGGGCCCTGAAGTGAAACCTAACTAACCTAGGTAGGTCTAATCTATTATAATTGAACCTAAGAAGCCTGGATACATCAACCGTGACCACTTCCTCATACTGATTGACTGGTTGTATACTATCTCCCATCCTAACATGGAATGGATAATCATGTACCTAAATTTGGTGTCAGTATACATCCCTTCTAACAAGGTGTTGTAGTGTAGGTTCGCAACAATAACTAATGTTGACCCATCCCGCCACAATATTGACACTCAATCGAGTTCCTCAGACACTATGACTTCGTATGTATTTTATATCCATAGTTATGGATAATCACATAGCTATTAGTGCATGTCATATGGCCTACATCACCTTTATATGTAGGCTTGAAATGAATTTTCCTACAACTAGAAAATCCATATCCCAATCTCGATGTCGAATATCCTAGTATCACATTTCCATATTCCCTCAATTTCATCATCAGGATGAGTTTCCATTTCACAATCACTTAAATGGTGGTCATAAAGAAAAATTCACCGACAATCAGGTTCCCTACACAAGCCCATTCTTAGAACGTATCACATTCATCAACTCTTCACCATCCAGTGTTTTCCATAAACAATGATGCTTGATACAAATAGGTGAGTACTCAATCATGAACAGAGAACCCAAATGTTTGTATATAAAGGCGTCATCATATTCCATTTTTAGTTTATGTGGAATATAGAAGTCATAAAATTCAGTTTGAATGACCTCTCAAACCATATATTAATGTTGATCAGCCTGAGACATGTCAACCTGGAAATGGTTTCTAGAGTCATGGATCATATTAGTGGTTAGATAGGCCCACTTATTTTTAGGTGTTTACAAGTTCTCTAAGATCAATTACATACTCTCAAGACATGACTCAACAACTAGTGGACCGACATCCCCCACGAAGAAGGTAGGATCAAACTTCTAGAATTCTCAAATCAACTCTTCCATAGTATTGGCAGGTCAAAATGATCTATGTGCGGATGGAATAAAGTGCAAGAATCCTCCTAAAGGATAAAAATTAGGTGGCTCTTTAGGAACTATAAGAGGTAATAATGACCGCTCAAGGCCAATGACCTCCAGAGCATGGTCATCTCCATCCTATAGGTGAATGGATAGATGATTTAATCATGGTATATGTTTATAATTTCAAAATCCACACCTTAGATAATATTCAACAATAAATAAGAAAATAACATGAAATGATAGGTACATAGCCAACCTTTAATTGAGTCAATCCTCTCTGACTGATCCAAAATACATGTATCATGGATTATAACAGTCGCAGATGTAATATGATACACTACCTATTACCAACTACTATGTTCAGGTCATGTTCAAGGTCTCAAGTCGCATAGTATAGGTTCGGATATAAGGAGTTTCAATTGTATGGAATAAAGGAAAACACTATTTACTAAGTAATTGGAATCTCCATTTAATGGTAACCATTTAATTTATAAGTTTAACTTTATTTATGTTCTTAATAATTTATTAATATATCTCACTCTATTTGGATGCATCACTATTCGTAATTTATAAATTGGAATTGGTATTTCATGTAACTAAAAACGAACCATTACATCAGGTATCAGGATGAAAATGGTCATTAAAAATAATATGATTAAATGAATAACCATTTTTAATTTACAAAATTGCATTCTTCATAACATAAAATTGGTATTCATGTAGTTAAAATCATTTAATTGTTCTTCCCACATAACCAATGGTCTACGGTTCAGACACATAATAATTGTGTAATTATGTTTTCATCACTAATCAATAAGGGGAAACTATTTAGATTGATGTGAAAACATTAATTAATCCAATTGTGTAATAACTATTTGATGATTTGGAACATTTTCATATATAATAATCAAGTACCTCACAACAATCATAGAAAACATGGGAAATTCACATAGAAATATAATTATGGAATGGAATAATACATGACATATGAATCCATAGGTTCTTAATATGATAAATGAAATGATACCTCTTTTTCATACTTGTAAAAATAAAAAAGAAATAATAATAATATAAATAATAATAACATGGTTTTGAAAAAAAATTTATCCAATGGATAAACTATTAAACCTATAGAAGGTGAAAATCAATAGAAACAACATCCCATACTAGGTTATTGTGATTTACCCTATACAATGGTTAGATACTCCTTGAAACTAGCTCATTAATAAATACTGACATGTTCTATGTATAATATCTAATACCAAAATAGTAAAAAAAAGGAATAACATCATATGATACTACTTTGAATTGTCTCACACTGAATGCCACTAAGCGGTGTCATATGCTAGTTAGCCAAATGACCATAAGTGCACCTCCCCAGTTACCAGATGGTGGAGACTTGTATAAAGTTTTTTTGATGGTATGGTAAGGATACTATAACCTTGTGAAAATAATTACCTATAATAATAAATAATATTGGGAATTATTTCAAAGATAAATAAATAAGATGTAGTGAAATAATAATAATAAGTCTCCCAATATAACCAATAACTTGATGTAGAATCTATATCAGAAAAATATAGGTCATTCCACGATGATATATAAATAGGCGAAGTCCAAGGGATCCTAGGGTAAAAAAATATAAAAAATTCCAAAAATAATATAAATTTCAAAAAATATACCCTCACTAGAATCATGATCATTGTTTAAGTCCTCTTCTATTGTACATCATCCTAGCATTGTAAGTCAATAATAAAAAATAAGATGCTTCCCTTTGTCCATACATGCAGTTATGGGGTATGATTTGGTAATATTGGTATCCTGAATCAGGTGTGAGATATACTTCGTTGGCCACCACCAATGGTGTATCGAACAATACAATCATTGTATATAAATGTAGGTTTGTGTCAGCAAATGAATAGATAAATAATTTTAGTTCTGGTTCGTCAAGGGATACCTGACCAAAACTACATACATTTTCCTATGTTCAATATCCTTCATCAAAGTTTAACCTATAAAATTACTATATCATCGGATAAATAGTTATCAAAAATAATGTATCCAGAATTTACTGAACCCAAGAATGTTATTTGTCTTGACTGATGAATCCTCAGGTTTAATAGTTTTTCATTATTAGTTTTTTGTATGAAAAAAATTCCTTATAATTTTAGGGGAGGAATCCAGATTCCATCCATGTATAACATAAAAATGAACCCATATATAAATCTAGGATAACTATATGTTATCATTACCGAAAGTGTCAGTCTAGGGTGATCTATAGAGGTAATCCCAATTATAACTCTTAGCATAGTGTAATGTATGACCCTCTATGCACATCCCATATATACAATATAGAGAGCCATGTATCACTGGTGGAATAGTATATCCATTTTTTCCACTAAGAATTTCTAAGAAATATCTCCTAGGAAATGGTTATCTTTCTTAGATAAGTAAGTGATCTTCCTGGGGAGACCGTTTAAGGCATCCTATAATGGAACCAAGTATCGCTCCTAGAGAATTAGGATCTATTAAAAATTATAATTTTAAATCTAGATGAGTCCCTCAAAGGGATCCTTATGTTGAGAACTTTGTATCACCCAAGTATTAATGGAAATTATTAGTTTATCTATCTATAACTCATACCATTTAACCTGGAATTTCAATCAAGCTCTTAAATCTGGTTGGAAAATTCATCTCAATCATGTAAAGAAAGATATAGAATAATTTCAATGGTCCAAAAACATGTCCTACCATCTCTTTTAGTGAAGTTCACATTCCAATACATTTATTAAATGGTGATTATCAAATCCCATATTCTAGAAATTAAAATTAATTTCATCATAAAATGATCTTACACCCTTAAATAAGGAACACACATAGGGGTGGATCATGTCAAGTTAAAAAGATCCAATACTATTATTTGTGGGATGATAGGGCTACTATTTACATGGGAAACTATTAAATTTAATTTATTATGTAATTTGGAGGCATCGCTATAGAACTTGAGCATGCAATGAAATAGTGCATGATAAAATAAAACTAGAATTTAGGAAAAGGACTAGACCACCAAACATATGTTAAAACACAACTGCTTGTCCATTTACAAAATTTGAAATGATCATGAATAGATGAAAATGAAAAATTGGAAGAAAAAAATCCTGAAAATAGAGAATATTTATTGGCACCAAAATATATTAAAATACGGAAAGATAAACTGAGAGAGGAGGGAATATGAATGAGGAGGTTTCCATTGCAGATCCAACATGGCTGACAATAATGGAAATAGACTACTGATGAGGATATTCCAGAAGAAACTATGTCAGGTAAGGAGTATCTATCTCTCTCATGGATCTTGTTAGATAAGTAGAGGGTGTTTTTTTCAAAACAGGATGCCCTAACACTTTTAAAAAAATAGAACCAGGTCATTTACAAGGAATGTATACTTTACATAGTGTGTAAAGCTCAGGTTATTACCTCTCAGGGAAAAACTAATTCACAATGAGTGAGGGGAATTTCAAAAACCATACACATCATGTATTTAATACACACCATGTATTTAATACATTTCATGTATTAGGGCTCCAACAATCTTCTATCCCACCTACTACTTTCTTCTCAAAAGAAAATGGATTGGCCTAAAGGCACTCTCATGAGGGTGTAATCTAAAAAGAAACACAAATATGGTTTGACCAAAAATAAAAATAATACATACCTCTCTCAAAATTAATTATAATAAAACAAGAATGTGTTTTTATTTTAGGAAAAACATTATTTAAAGGTAAAATTGGATTTTTAGGAGAAATTATTTTAATGTGTGCAATTTTTTTATATAAATAAATTAAATTGATTAGTATTGCTGAGTTTTATTTATTAATTTATATAGTATTTATTTAATCAATTGTTTTATGTATTTATATATTATTATTTTCATTCTAATAAGAATAAATTTATTTTTATAAATAAAATTTTTATTTTTCTAAAAGAACTATTCATCACATTTTTTAGTCATAATATAAAATTTGTTTCTAAAATATTTTATTATTTAAATATGAAAAAATGGATTCCATATTTTGAATTAGTAGGTCTAATTTTGGTGAATTTCTACATTTTATTTTTGACCAATATGAATAGTAACTGTGGTAAAATATATCACCTCTATAAAAGATAAATCAGGTTAATCTAGATTAAAAATAAGTGATTTGTCTCTAATATATTAATTAAAATTATTATTAGATGAATTTAATTTGACCCTTATAAAATGAGTCTCCAAATTCAGTTGTTTAATGGACACATCTCCATGAAAAAAAATTATATTATTTAAATCAATCAAAGATACAAAACCTCAATCTCTCAGTTTTAAATGACTATTATTTCTTAATATATAGAAAAAACAAGTTATAAACGAATATTAATATTAATTTTTTGAATAATGAAATTATATTCTGGATGGAAATTTATTTTAAATTTTTAGGAAATATATAATTTCCTCAAATTCTTACACAATGTCCAAAAGATATTTCTTCAATTAATGGGAAAATAAAATTAAATATATTAAAAATTTATAGAAGTGATATATTTTGGTTATATAATATAATTAAATAACTTTTATAGTTTAATAGGAAATATTAGTGTTTTGTTAAAATATTAAACATAGATTATAACAATTTCTTTATTTATTTAAAGCCAAATAAATTAAAAAGTGTCAAAATTAATGATAATGATATTTAATAAAAATTATATTTTTTTAAATCATTGGATAATAAAAAAATATAAATAAGAAGATGATGAAATTATATGGTAGAAAAAATAATTAATTTTTCTTTTAAGGGACAATTTTCACCTTCTAATAAAAAATCACGACCCATTATTATTGAAAAATATGTTACTATAGTTAAAATTAAAATTTGATAACCAACAGTCAATAAAAACGGTATGCTCTAAAATGACACTAAATATATTAAAAATTTTATTTTATTATAATATTAACACCCTATCCTATCTTATTATTGAATATATATGCTTTTCAGAGGCATTTTTTTGGTAATGAAATTATTATAATTTAATCGTTTCAGAAATTCCAACAAATCCCCTCACCCAAATTATAAAATGATCATCCTACCTCCCTTATTTATACTACTTATATCCCTATAAATATTTTAGTATCCACAAATTTCACTTCTATACTCCCCTATACACACTATATAGGATTTTTTCTTCCCAAACTACCAATCCTAGGACTTGTAGGAGGAGATCTAAATGTGTTATTTGAAAGAAGAGGTAATCACCTTAATCGATCACTTATTTTAAATTTATAGGTTACATATTATAAATATGTTATATAATTCATAAAATAATAAATTATGTATCCTAAGAAAAATAAAATTTATTATTACTTTTAAAACTTCATTATTTTCTTTTTTTTCTATCAAATGGGAATTCAAAATATCACTCATGTGAAAATATGGCTTACCTCCTCCACGTAGCAATACAAATCATTAATGATCACCAAATTTTATAGATGGTTATTATTTCAGGTTTAATTTTATATATTATAATTATCAAATAATTATAATAATATAATTATAATATCATATCTACATTCTTACCTTCCAAACCATTGGAAAATGATAATGTCGATCGTATATACATGTGCACTACCACCTCCATAAAGAGATGCGATTAGTTTTTTCATTTATGATTTATTCATGTTATAACAAGGATATATTTCATTAATATATATATATATATATTATATTAATTATTCTCTAAAGGTGATATATTTTTTAATTTGTTTCATTCCATCGATCGAAGAATTGAATCAACGTTCATGCATATGTATGGACGACCATCTCTATGAATGGTGGTGTTCATTTTTCTGTCTCCATGTATCATGAATAATTACAAACATGTATATACAGAATATTTATGAAATATATATCATTATTAACATTATTTATATTCTATAATCATAGTCATAATTCAAGGAACCAAACTATATAAACAACACATATATCAAAAACGAAGTAGATATCACTCGGGATAGTAATTATAATATAGAATTGTTAAGAAAATGGTTATAAATGGTTATAACTAAGTAATATATGTTATTATATATATTATTATCGTTATTTAATAGATTTATAATTCATATATTTTAATTATATAGGATGTTACACCTCATAAAAAAGAATCTGGACCTAAGGGAATAATTTTTTGTCTTAGTTTTATTATTGTGAGACAGATGTCATATTCATACCACCATTATTTTTGGTGGTTTTTATAAATCCCATGAATATATTTTAAGATCAGTATTAGGAATTTTTTGGAAATTTACATTTTGATATATGATTCTTATTCCATTGGGGATATCATTAAAAATCATCAAAGTAGTAAGGGTTTTATTTTACAATCTCATTGATTGTAGGGATTCGTTATGATTATGTTTCTCATGATGAAATAATATTCTATTCCTATTAAGAAACTCATGATTTTTATTTCATCAGGTTATTTCATGTGAATATATTTATTTTATTCACTTTCTTAATATTAAGTGGTCAAGATACTAAATGTGTCTTTTTATGGGAAATAGGATTTATATCTCTCTTCGATCAAAAACACTTTTTTGTCCATATCCATGATTACTAAAAATTATTCAAAGAAGGATTTTACTAAAATTATATGATTATATCATTAAATTCTTACCAATCAAATATTTATTGAAAAAAATATATTTTTAAAGGATTCTTTAATTTATTTTGAAAACATGTTACTTTTTAAATTTTTTACAAATATATGAATAGATTTTATTTCAATTATATGTAATTAATGGTATTTCTCTCCATAATGAACACAAAATTATTTAAATCTTCCATTAAATGTTTCGATACTAATATTCCATGAAAATCTCATTATTGTTTTTAAAAAGGATTATTAAAAATTAGTGATTTCAGAATATATAGGTTTCAATCCTCCATAATTGTTCCAAGTAATCTTTTAAAATAATTTTCCACCAAAGATGACTTCTTTTGAAGTTACATAATATTTTTTGGGGATATCATCAAAGTATTCCATCCTTATTATTTCTTTGGATGTTTTATGATTACGATGATTATATATGTATCTCACCTGTTAATTTTTTATGGGATATACTAGGATTAAATGTTTATGAAACCTATTTCATTTCATGGGATCTGAGATGGTGAATGTTTAATGAATTTGTAGCACTCATATGCATGATTTTTATTATGTAAAGGGTGGGACATATATATACCTCTAATAAATTTTTTAATGATGGATAACTCATTAGGTAAATATGTTCTTCATGAACCTGAATTTATGTTCATGATTTTAGATTTTGTGTCCAAAATATTATGTACGAACCTGAGTTTCATGTCCATTAGTTTACATATGTAGATAGATTTTATGACGATAAGATCATGTGTGAACCCATTTTAATGTACATAAGTTTATGTGTGGGACTGATTTCAGGTCTGTAACATAATGAGTGAACAAGTCTCTATTTATATATTTTTACATAGTTATAATTTAATGTGGATTCCATAATTCCACATTTATTTAAATATATATGATTCCATGGAATATGCTCTATGATTCATTTTTGATAAATGTGTTATGAGCCATTAATATGTATTCTATGACTCCAGATTATGATTTATACTATGAAGCATATGATTTTCAATTATTATGATCTTCTTCTCCAAATTATATGTTCATGTTATACTCAATTAATCATTGATAACTCCATTATTTATCATTAATAATCTTGTGAGATAACTAATTATTATTTTTTATTTCAATTTTTTATGAATAAGGTTTTTTGTAATGATAATTCTAAAAAGTGTTCTTGTAATTATGAACTTATTGGGAGACACATACAAACCTATTTTTTATATTTCCATGTTCCCAAAGATACTATACTTATATGATTCTAGAATATAAAATTATATTAGGTAAGTAATATTCTTCTACTAGGTTATAATATATATATATATATAAGAAAATTATGTGTTTGTACAAAATGGTAAAGTTAATCCATATATATATTTGTCATTTTGATATTCTTTATCATGTATGGACTATAAAATATCATTTGAACCATAGAACAAACCTTTATCGAGTTAATGTTGTATTATATGTTTCTCTATAAATAAAACATATAACAAATTCCATATATTTACCGAAAAAAGTTCATACCATTGGAGCATGAGCACAATAATGATGTAACAGTAGAATAATTCTTACATCATAGACATTGTATTGTTTGGAACAAGACTACTCAACTGGTAAATATATATATAAGGGAATCCTTGATTATTTATTATAAAAATTATCCTAATGATGTGATAGAAAAATATATCCCAATTGGTTTGTACTATTGTGATGAAATTTTGAGGGTGAAATTCATTTTAAAGTGGGTATAATGAAACACCGTGAAATTTTATATTCATTTCATTTAAAATAAAACATTATGTATCGGATTACATAACTTAAATGAAACAAAAATACTATAATAAAAATTATATAGTAAAATTTTATAACATAGTCATTAAATTTGATGGAATGACTAGTACTACACACATAATGAAAAATATGTATATTAGTTTTAATCATGAAAATATATTGGTTAATGAATAATCAATATGTACTAAACTTTATGAAAATTCATTTTACATAGTATTAATCTTTTATGAAATGAACATAACTTTTTTAAATAATCACATCAATATTCTCTGAGGGTGAATTGTTATGTTTTTTGAAAAAAAAATATTTTTTTGAATTCTGATAATTTCTGATTTTTGTAAAATCTACCATTTCTTCTCAATTAAATGTCCCATAAAATTTTTAATCTAATATTAATGTAACATAATTATAATTTAATTATAAATATTCTGATTAATTGCCTAATTATCATCATTATACATGATTTTTATAATATTACACTTTTTGGCTTAAAACACATATTTTGCTAAACTATTTTTATGCCTGAAATATGATTTTAACTTAGTAAATAATATTAATATATATTTTCAATGGTTTTAATGAACTAAAAGAGTTAAATAATAAATAATATTTTTTAACATTCATTTTTTTGACTTTTCATGCAATGCAATGTAAGTAAATTAGGTTTTATGAGTAATGATTCATTTTTCCAAAGTTGGTTTCTATTATGGGTTGTGCACTAATTTAAAATTAAATTCTTCCAATTATATAAATATTATATAGTAAAATGGACTCCAATTTTTTGGAAAAAAATTAATATGTCCCAATATGTTTATCATAATTTATAGGTCATAGTTAATAGTAAAAATAGTAAACTATGGTTTCCAATGTTATGGCTAAAATGAGTTTATTGTGGGTTAAAGCACAAGATGAGGGAATGATTTCTAACCAATCATGTCTAAATATTATTGTTTAATGATATTTTGACCTTATAATAGCTGAAATTTGAATAAATGTAAATTTAGAGCCATGTTACCCAAAAATTGACATTATATCATTGAAATCAAATATGAAATTTCATCAGCATCTATCCCCTAACTTCTAATAGAAAATCTCTTCTCTAACAATATACACACCAGTTGAGCATTCTAGATCTAAAAATTTCTAATTAAAAACCTTATTATAATATGTACCATCATCTTAAATATTTTTTCCCTCCTATACCTTATCATTCATGTCTTAAGGTGTAATATTAATTAAGGTATTCCAAATAAAAATATATAAGAGAGATTATTAAACATGACGACCTTAAGGTAAGGATTTTTCACATGAATTTCTCTTTATTGGGACCTATCTTAAGGTTAGGAATAAATTTCAATATCAACTTTGTATATAATACAATTTTTTTTCAATGATCAATAATTTAAGTAATTATATTTGTTGATCTATATTATTTCAATGTTTTCAATGACTTTTGATTAAATGTTTCAAAAAATTTTTAGGTTTTTCTTTAACAATCATAATTTATAGGGATTTTATGTGCTTAGATTTTATAATTAAATAATTTTATGAAATATATATCCCAACTTTTATTTATTTTCCGCTCCTATATTTATTTATTTATATTTATATTTTACATATAATATTTTATCTCTTAAAGTATTCATTTCAATGAAACAATTTTTTTATGGAAAACAGATGTTATTTATCCTTTCAATAAGGATTATTTGTTTTCATGACCTTATTATTTATATGAAAAATTAACAATGTTTTTAATATTAACCTATAATTATGTAAAGTCATTTTTTATTATATTTGACTTTCCATTCTAGTGCCTAAAAAGAACCTTCCTATAATTTTTAAAATGTCGTAATTTTGATTTTTTAGAGAAAATGTAAAAAGAATTTTTTAATATCCACTACTTAAATAGATTTCCTAGGCATTTTAAATACTATTTTCTTTAAATATTACCTTATAATTATCATTTATTTTTCTCAAATAAAATTTTTCCTCTAATATTTTTAAATTTTTTAGATTCAAAATAGGTTCTTTCGAATAAATAGTGTATTTTTCTTCAGAAAATATCTAGTGATCTTTTAATGGTATTTTAATATATAACAATATAATTTCTGTTTTATAATATTTACGATGGATACGATACAATTTTATCATATTTACTCATTACTATGATATATTATGATTATGATGAAAAAGATTATAAAACCCATATCCTTTCTATGGGTTATTATTTAATGATATGGTGAATGTTTTATAATCTTATTGGAAACACATATATATTAATATATATGGATTTCATTATGAGATAAATAAGACCATATTTATATATCCCTCAAATAAATTGGGTAAATAGAGGCATACCAAATGATAATAAGAACTAGAAATGAGAGTGAACCTAATATAGTAAGGAAATTTGAACAAAATAGATTAATAAGAGATAATTATAACTAGGAAAACTATGGAATAGGTAGTGAACCATCTAAACTCTATTAGTCCTAACAGGGATCTTGAATAAAAAAATTATTTTACATAATTATGTTTATTCCAAAAACTTATTTCATATGGATATGATATGTTTTCATGGATCGTTATTGATTATTGATCATTCAAATATTTTATTTATTATGTCTTACATATTTATATTGATAAAACCCTAGGCTATGTTTAATGATTTTGATCTATGAATTGATGGTTTTGTTTTTCTAAAGTTAAGATCATGTTATCATACCCTTATGCTAATATAATTCTTTCTTATGATCATTGGTTGACATATCATATGTTTACCCTTACTAAGAATATAATATCATGCATTATTATGTTTCTCTTCCATGGGTTATAGAGATATATTTAAGTATATTAAGTCTAATAAGGTTGTTAGTTGTGAAGAATTTATTGGGAAATAACATATTTAATTTATTTAACAATTTGTTATGTATCTATGTTTCTAATGACATTGTACCTTTCCTATTTTGGTTTGATTATATTGATGTATGATGTATATTTTCACTAATGATATGTTTTATTTATGTATTAAAGGTTTTGTGTTCCATAAATGTGTTATTTCTCTATATGAATGTGTGTTTATGTAGGATGTTATCTTATCTCATGCTAGCCATTTTGGTTATATCTAATTGATTGAAATAAGATTAATATATTGATATATTTTTTTTAATCTTACAATAAAAGTTTAATTTTATTAATTCATGTATGAACTATTAATCATGATTATTTATCATTTACAATATGAGATGATGTAGAGAGGGAAAATGACTTTCGGAACAATCAAAAGATGAGATTGTTCTTATGGAATTGAAAAAAATCTAGTATGTATGTTATCGCATATTATCTAAATGAATGGTAAAATGTGTCCATAATGAAAAATGAATATAACTCTATTTATTCATAAATGAAAAATATAGTTTAACTATTTTGGTGTGTTTTTGTTTACTCTTTCTCTGGTATAAGTCTTATAAATTTATAGACATTTTTATGAAATGTTTCTTTATAAAATATAAAAATTATTAGTATTAACCTAAAAATAAATCTTCAAGATGAAATTTACATATGATATTATAACCATAAATAAATTAAATATTTTTAAATAGAAAATATTATAATTAATAAAATTCTTTTAGGAGGGGAAATGTAACACCCCAAGGTTTTTGCATGTATTACCTTCAGTAAAAATAATATTGAAGGAAATTTTTAATACTAAAATCAGAACTAAATTAAAAAATATATCATTATTATTAAAGGTTATTATTAATATATTATGGATATAAAATTGTAAAATAAATAACAAAACACTCTTTGGTAAATTATTTGAAATGTGGTTAAAATCAGTTAAACAGGTCAAAAGAAAAGGATAATGCCTCAAAATAAAAAAAAATTAATTGTCACTATTTTAGATGATTTAAAATTACATCTCCTTATCTGCTAGTATTTAGATTTTTTATTAAATTTTCAAAGAGAAATAAATGTATTTTATTTAAATAATTTATGTAATTACGATATTTCTTCCCCACTCAGTTATAAAAAATGTTCATATCCCATAACTTATCAGCATGCTTTTATCACCATATATCAACCTATATCAACCTAAATACAGTACTAAATATTCTATTCAAATCGTATTGGTCTTTTTATCATCAAAATACCAATCTTATATGTCTTATTTTATAATTTAATGGAAGAAATCCAATGTGGAGGTATAAGTATTAACATAATTCATTCATGTTTATTTATTATTATACCTGCAACAAATATATTCTAACCATCATAGTATAATTATAGAAGTATATTAAATATAATATAATCTTATCAATTTAATGAAACATAAAATATCTACCTTGTTTATATCCTATGGGAAATAAAGACATCACTCATGGGAATGTGTGGTATGACACCTCCATGAATTGATGTGTTTCTTTTTTCCTAACCACCTCAAATGGATGATTATAAAGATATATTTAATTAAAAAATAAGATATTTATGAAATAATTCATATTTTTTAATGTTAATATATTATATTACCACTTACAATCACATATCTTGGAAAATGATAATGTCGTTACTGTGTAAATTTGGACTACCACCCCAACAGTGTAATGTAATTCATTTTTCATTTACAATTGAAATGGTTACTTATAATGATTGATTTGGAATGTAAGTATGGAAAATTTTACATAAATATAATTCAATAAAGATGAATAAATTTATACTCTTCTTCATTTTCATCTGTTAGATAAATATATTCATTTCCCAAGTATATGTGTGGGCCACTCCATTCCTGAACTACTACATATCATTATTCAAGACAAATTTTTAAGGAAGGTTATTAAGGTATATCAAAAGTATATAGACAATATTTTAAAATTTTAATGATTCTGAATATTATATAAACATTCCCCTTTTGACTACATTTAGTACACCAAATGTATTATAGTTATTATGAACCAAACAACCATAAAACTCCTCACACAAACCAATAAAACATAAAAGATAAATAGATCACGACAAAAAATGATATAAAATATATAATTATTTATTAATAAACATTAAAAAGTTTATTAATAAGGTAAATAATTAATATAATTTTGTTATTCAGAAAATTAATTGGTGTATATTGTGAGTCCTGACTCAAGGTATGTGATTACTCATCTCAAATTCATTTCATTGATACATATCCCACAATCACAAAAAAAAATTATATTATATGGTATATAAACTACCATATCGATCATTTTATTGTTATATTCTTGAAATAAAATTTATTTAAAAATAATTTTTATGTTCTCTCCTTTAATGTTATTTTGATTCAAATGTTACGTAAGTCGTAAGGGATTTCCCTTAAAGATGTTGTTTTAAATGTTTAATACGTTTTTACTCCATTTCCATGTTCCATTAAATGTTTCAAGAATGATATTATTTAAAAATATAATAATTTGAAAATTAATTTTCAATTATCCTTGACTTTTTAAATTTTTTTGAAAATCAAAAGTTTTAATGTTTTCTATGGGGGTCACACTTTATAGTTTTTAAAAAAGTGTGAAAAGACTAATTTTTTAACAACATTAAAATAACCAGATTTTCCTAAAATAATTACCATAATTCATTGTTAAGAATATTATAAATATTACTATTTGTTTTTGAATTGTATAATATACTATTTTTTGTAAATTTTTGTTTTAATATGTTTTCAAAAGAAAATAAAATTTTTCTAAACTTTATGACATAACTAAAAGTTCATTTTCTAGTGAAAACAAATGGGTCATTCAATGGTTTTGATGATGATAGTTTGCATCATATAACGATTTCACCCCAAAAATAGTGATTTTAAATTTCTTATGTTTACTATTGGGTATAATATATCATTCCAATGCATTGGGAAAATAAATGTTCATGAGAAGATAATTGGGTAATTATATCTGAAGATTATTCCTATGATAGGGTTCTAATAAGGGTTCATTTAAGGATAATGTCTTGATATTCATACATAATTATTCAAGACTTAAATTTTTTTTTACAGAAATATTTTGATTTCATAAGGTGATAAATATTTTTATGATGTTGATGAAATTTTATAATCTTATAAAGGTAAAATTTATTTTTTCATGGAAAATATTATTCATAATTTTTATTAAAAACTACAATATTTTTATTTATATTATATTCATATAAAATAATATTATGTTGGATAATATTTTTTATCATGTGTTATTAAATTATTATTTGAGTTAAAATTCTATTTTAAAAAAGGAAAACTTCATTATAGATTTTATTTATTTTTCAAAATTGGATTAATAATTTTATTTCCATCTATAACCATTAATGATTGTTTTATTTCTCATACCACATTTTAAAAAAAATATTATAGGCCATAATGATGAATAAATATAATAGATATTAAAATTGTTAAAATTCATTAAGCAATAAATAATTTTAGGAATTAAAATTAGGGTAAAACAATAATATATATTTTTAAAAATAATATACCCTGCTAGGAAGTGTCCGATTTATTTTATAATGGTATCTAAAATTTTCTAAAACACTATACATAAAAGATAATTGGAATGTAATAAATTGAAGACCTTTTTATTAATCATGTAATTGTAGTTTTTTTATTATACATGGTGTTATATTATTGTAATAATTATATGAATTTTTGTGATCAATTGATTATAAGAAAAAATGTGCCCACATTATCTAGATTTTGGTGGTTTGTATGGTATGGAAAGAAGATATTGATCATCTTTTTTCCTTTTTTTATTTTTTTATTATACTATATTTCTAGTTAATATACCTAATACTCCCAATTTCAATATTGATAATAAAATAGGAATTTAAATACATGTATCATAAACATTAAACATCGGGTATTCTCCACTTGATAATCAGTGTTGGGATCCATATATCAACCCTTGTTCCATGTGTTTTATTTCATTATTTTTAAATTATAATCATAGATTTTATATATAGATCCATTTAACACTAACTAGAATTGGGAGATCTATTTGAGAGTTGTTTTTTTGGTTAACACTGATTCACCCCCATCCTAGTAGTATATTACTCTCACTTGATTATTTCACATGTTATTAGATTATGCTGTTTAAAAGATCATTCTCACAATTATATAAACACTCACATGGTATTATAACAGTTTTTAGTTCTATTATAATTTTTTCATATAAATCTACTCTTATAGTTTCTTATTACAATGAATCCAGGTACATTTCCATGTATTTGTGTTTGTTTTCACTACTAAAATCTTTTATCAATGATATTTATATAGTGAATAAGAACATTTAATAACAATGGAGTTCCTATTTTACATATATATTCTATTTAGAGGGATATGGGATAGTTTAATTTCTTCCAGTGTGTTCTTAGGAATTACTTTCATCGCCATGAATAATTCACCACATTTTAATGTTTTGAGAACATATAATAAATTGGGCAAGAGAAATGTTGAATAAAATGGGAGAGCATAAAATGTATTACTCTTATCCCCATTATAAAATTTTTTCTAACATGTTATGAGGAAAAATATATGATTAAAAATATTTTAAACTCATTAATGTCTAGAAAGAAGAACAAAAAAGTGAAAGATGCATTTTTATAAACATACATGGATCAATTTGAAGAAATCCAAAGGGGGTAAGTTGAAAAAATGGATGAGTTATTCATTTGGGAGAATAAAATATTAATATCACTTAAATGGTACAAAGAAGTTCTTGAAGACCATATATTTTTGAAATAAGTGATGATCTTCCTTCTAGTTAAATTCTATGTGGATTTTTTATCCTAGAGGGATCAGAACATAGTAGAGAGTTCCATTAACAAACTCAAAAATGTGTTGATTATATTTGACATGGTAAGGGTATATCCTTATAAAGAAAAAAAATATAAGAATGAAATTGAATAAAAACCATCAAATTAGGATCCATAAAATAAATCACTTTAGTAAGATCTGATTTTCGAATAATATGATAAATAGTTTTATGAGATTTAATCATAATTTTCTAAAGTCCTACAATGAGAAAAGGGAATTTATAATGGAAAATACTATTAAAAAATTCCAAATGAATAAAAAAATATCATTTTTAAATTATCTTATATAAGAAGAGATATTATAAATATTAGGTGGATAAGAATTCAGAAATGTTTTCAAGAATGAACAATGTGGAATGTAGCCTCAATGAATGAATGATATTAAATGGAAAATTAATGATCAATACATTGAAGAATAATAATTTATTCTTAAACCAAATGATACATCCGTTTACAAGAAAAGAGAAATATTTAAATATGACTTGAAGAAATATTTTTAAAAACACCTTCATGGAAAAATAAAATCTTACTAAAGATTCCTTGATTGAAGAATAAGAAGAAAAATGTAGTAAATTAGAATAAATAACAGATGTGTAAATACTGAATTAGTTCCAATTATGGATGAATATATTGGTATAAATATAGGAAAACAAAAATAATTACAGAGAAAATTAATTATTGAATGAAAAAATGGTTCACTTTTGTAAATATATTGATGTGTCAAAAGATAATAACATTATGGAAAAAAAGATAATATCATATAAAAGATTGTAGATCTCAAAGGATTTATTAAACATAGGGATAATTAGAGTAATATGTTCACATAAAATCTAATTTTAAATAATTAATATGTAAATATCTTGATGTGATTTTTTAAGATATAAATTCCTTGACTAGGACTCACCATGTGTTTCAAAATTCAATCAAATATATAGTTAAAATATATATCTTACTGAAGTGGATTATTTTCTCTACCAAAGAAGTTATATAATATCCCTAGGTACCATGAATGTTTTTTACACATAGACATGAAATATTATCATAGAAACAACATATAAAGAGAAGATGAATGTTATTCTCCTCTTATGAAGGAAAAGTCACCCAACGGTAAATCTAGTAGTGGTGGTGAAGGTTATAAAAATAAAAATGTATTCAAGGAGAACAATATAAAGGAAAATAATAAGGTAAAGTCCATGATGAGGTAGAAGGTTTATATATATGAGATGGTAATGAAAAAATAAATTACTTCATATACGATGACACACCTAGGATGAGGTGTTAACGAATCTATCTATTTTCCAACAATATTTCCATAATAAAAAATGTGTCTATTTTTGAGTCTCTATACAAAAATTAAGTGTGTGTTGGTATAATTTTTCTATTACCAATTCAAATTTATCGTATGTATCATGGAGGATTTTTACAAAAGTTCCTAGAGGTGAGATAATACAATATCTAAATTAAAATATTAAACTATAAAATTTATTTAACCCTTTTTAGGAAACATATGGTTATTGTAATCACCTCATACACAATACCAAAAATTAACATACATTACAACCTTATCAAATAAATTATATGTATAATTATAAATATAATAAAATTGATAATACATAATAAAAATCAATGGTGGTTGAGGTGGAATACATATCTATGAATGGAGGTAAGATATGGATACTGGATAATGGTTTCTTGTCTCATATGACCTGAAAAAATATCTTTGGAGGCGTCAAAATATATAATTTTTTTCACTTTTGAAAATAATTAATCCATTAACATGAAAGGGGTTGGGTAAACTTAAATTGGTAAGAATAAATTAGACCACATTATTGTTCTCAATGGTTTGAGGTATAATCTATGAAGTATTATTCACATTTTTTATAATGGGAAATATATAATTTTCAATAAGAATCCATTTTTCATTAAAAAGGTAAATTATGGAATAATATTTATTAAATGGTACTGTCAAGTGAAAATACATTCTATATTATAAATGAAACGGATTTCTTACCATGATCATGAAGGATAAAAATCAGCTATAAAAATAAGAGTTTAAAATTTGGTGAAAACGACTTGCTAATATCATTATGTATGAATTAATGATAAATTCACCAAAACTAAATCAATCATGGATAAAAATTTAAAAAATTCATAAAATAAAAATGGTTAACAAGATTTCTAGACGATGGAGACCAAAATAAATAAACATATTGAGTTTATTCTCCCAGATGTGTGTGAACTAATGTGACTAATGTAAACTAATTTAGATTAGTAATTTTTGACATTTTTGAATGAATTTACACATCTTATTTTTTTAATCTTTTCATGTATGTCGTATGATCTTGATAATTTAAAATAATTTCAATGAATTATCAATAATCGTGTATGAAGTGTTATTAAAACAATTCATTCTCATAATGGATCTGAATATAAAATTTTAGACATTTAATTATATAAATTGAATCATGAAATAATTATTGAACAAATTCATCCATTTAAACACCAAAATATTAGAGTTTTTAAATATAATAATTTATGTTTTCTAGATAAGGTAACAAAACTATTTTTAGATCATGGAACATCGAAGTGATTTTGGAGGAATGTCCAAACTATGAAAATCCATATTCTCAACTAGTTTACACTTTAATAAAATTTTCTCAACAAAATATATTTGATGCCTTTTGAAATATTATTAATATATAGTGTTAGAAATTATTTTTTATCACATGTTACATCATGTTAAAATGTAATAATTTTTTCAAGTGTGATTAGAGGGCCAAAGATAGTTTGCTTCTTGTGTACACATCCAGAGCTAGATTTCATCATTGTTAAAACAAAAATATGAGAAATATAAAAGATTGTTTTGATGTAAATTTTTAGTAATATTAAAAAAAATTAACAAAATCATTTCTCTTTGATTCATAAATTTAAGAGACCTATGATGAAATAGATAAACAAAATCATAGAATTTTAGATAAATAATGTTTTCTTAAAATAATTTTGATGACTCTGAAATTCTTAATTATGATGAATCATTATAGAAATAAGTTTTTAAGTTTAATTTAATAATAAAAAATTAAATCCATAATATATCCTTAGGGAAAATAAATAGGGTGGAAAACATGAAGAATTTAGAAAAACACCAATCATACCAATATGATTTTTCAAGATGAACCAAAGATTATTAAATAATATATTTAAAATAAAAATTTGATAATAAATACATAAGAAAATCTTACTTATATTTAGAAGAATGGAACAAGTTAATTATTTTCATGTTTCAAATACAAAAAAATGATTAGAGGGAATATGTTTCTTTACAACCAATACATTGATAACAGATGGATATCATGAATAAAATATTATCATGTTTGAAAATGATAATCCCAAGTTGAGGGTATTTATTTTGACGGTAAATTTTCTCTAATTTAAAATATCGAAACTATAGAAATATTTATTGTGGTTTTTTTAAAAGAGGTCATTTTCTATATAGACGTGATGTTAATATTTCTGAATAAAAAATTGTATAATAAATCAATATTCAACAAAAATAGTTTTAATTCTTAAAAATTAGATTTTCTGGGTTTTAAGTCTAGAGAAGGAATTATATGGGCTTTAAAAAGAACATGTTTCATGGTATTTAAGGTTTTATGTCAGAATAAATAAAATAAAATTAATGAAAGTAAATTTTGATTATTAACCCAATATCAATGATGTAATATTTTCAAAAAATAGAGAAGAAACTACATAGGAATTCTCTATAAAAATGAGTAGAGAGATTGACATTCCCATGCTGGGTGAGATGAATTTTTTTATGTTTTTATGTAAAATATTTTATTTTTATATAACTCTCACAAGATATGTATAACGACGAGTTATTTTTGAATTTTAGTATGGAATAATAATGATTATTTGTGACTCTAAAAGAGTTTGAGACTAATATTTTGCTTGATGATGAAGGAAAGAGTGTGGATCAAATGGGATTCCATATAATCATTGGTAGAATACATTATTTGAAAATTTCTAGACACAATATCATTATTGTGGAAAAACTTTGGGATTGATTTTGAAGTAATCCAAAGATGTCTAATCTTGAAGAGATAAATTAGATCATGTGATATGTAAAAAGAAACAAAAATTAGGAATTGAGGTATGATAAATGTATATTTTTATTTTTTATGGTTATAATAATATATATTGGGAATGATATTTTGGTGATCAAATATATACATCTAGAGGTTATTTCTTTATAGGTGGAAGGTGTATTTTTGGAACTCTAAGAATAAAAATTCCATTACTCTTAGTCCAAATAAAGTTTAGTATATTTCATAAACTAAATCCCTTACTAAAATGAT
This sequence comes from Viscum album, assembly GCA_963277665.1. NCBI lineage: Eukaryota > Viridiplantae > Streptophyta > Magnoliopsida > Santalales > Viscaceae > Viscum > Viscum album. Next base: position 1,095,618,038 of record OY728147.1, read on the forward strand.
GTGTATTATGTAAAAACTTTAAAACTGAGAGAGAATGTATCGTGTCCATTGATAATTGGATGTGATATCAATGTTGAAAGAAAATTTTCAAATATTTAGGAATAATCATCTAGTTCAATATAAATTGATATTGTTTTCTAATTTTTAAAATATACTGTATTGTGATCAGATTTCTTTAGAGAATGTTTTAACAATTGAGAAAATTTAAGATATCATGATCACCCCATATAAAAGGATACCTTCTAGCTGTCGATAGTGTGGTTGGTAGTGAGTAATCTTATAAAATCCCTATATGTTTTATTATTAATTTTTCCTCTACTATTACATTAAATTTTTTAATATATGTGGTTAATGGAAAATAATTTTTCATTACCAATAGATGGAGATAGTTTTTTTAATATTTTGGTGATCATCAAGGGGGATAGATTTTTCAATTTAATAGGGATACATGAGGTGTTGGTAGATGTTGTGGATTAATAAGGATAAATTTTTACTACATCCTTTTCATAAAATTTAAAATGATTTGATGGGGAAATTTGATTAAATTGTCCATTTTTCTAAATTTTATTCAATTTTTGGAAAAAGAAATTTTATTATAATATTTTATAAGATAATGTGAATATATGGTGTTAAATTGATCCTCATTTCGGGAATTAATCTCTCAAATTTTTAAATTTAATATTATAAATTATATTACAAACATTCATTAAATTAAAATTATTAATTGGTTGTAATTATTATTATCTCATTATTGATTCATTAAAAATTCCTTGTTTTTTATTTTACATATCATTATTGAAGAATATTTTAATTCGTATTATGAATTATACAAAATAATTAATTTCACATAAAGTTAATTTTTTACAATGAATTGATAGATATCATTATGTATAGTTTTTATATTAAGGGTCATGTAGAATCATGTGAGGGTACCATCAAGGCTGATATATCAAGTCAGGATATACTACATGAAACATTTCTCAAATTAGGGTCTCAGACAGCTCGTATTAGGGTAATTCCATTATGTTTAATGGGAAGTGTGACCTATGCATGGGTATATCCTTTTTCCCATCATATATTTCATTTTTATCCAGTTTTTGGTATTTTAACATAAAACATACCAATTTAAGGGTGACTCCATAACTAGGAACTTTCTGTAGAGTTTTTCTCAAGTTGCAACAGACCGTTTTAATGGGGGTTTTAAGGTGTTTCACATATTAAGGATATTTTAAGGTCATCATCATGATTAAAATGTTATATGTAAAGGTATATAAATGTGATATCATGGTCACTCATCATAAATACTATTAATTAATTCATGTATCCAAAAATTTCAAATAAATTTCTACTACAGGGGGATTGTAAGATATTCAAATTTATTTTCAGGAAGGAGAGATCATACTATCAAGATGAATAGTATTGAATAAAGAATCAAAATAATGCATTCTAGTGAGGATTTTTTTATAGAAAATCATTTCACAAGTTGATGGAAATTAATAGTCATAGTCAATATTTGGATAATAAGGATTTATATTCTAATTTTTCATCTAATAGTTTAAATTTTTGGCATTCATAAAACACATGACATCATTTAATGAGGGTATCAACTACTTATTGATCGATCTAATGTTGAATCGTACTAGAATATAACGAACTCATAGATCTATACCAAGGTTTATGGTGATATTATAAATATGTGAGTTGGAATTCAAGAATAAATAACATATTTGATTGATGGGAAGTATAGATATCAATCTAATAAGGAAGAACCAATCCCTTCACTATTCTATTACACCTTAATTCCCACTCTAATTCTTCATAGTATCCATTTATAATTTAAATATTAAATTTTAGTACAATATTTCGGAGAAGATTACTGTTTTTATTATTTGTGCTTCATGTTCTTCATTTATTTCTTCAATTTCAATTTCCATTCATCTTTGTTGTGGTCACCTTCAATTCAGATCTATATTTTTTTTGTTGTTTAAACAAAAAAAGAATCATTTTAAAGAATATTCTAAACCCAATTTCACTAATTGTAATATATCAAAAATATGATTAATGAGACATAATGAATGATCTTTGATAGATTAATGACAATTATTTGTATGAATTATTAAATAATCAAAAGAGTTATTGAACTAATTATTTGAAACTACCTTTATTCTTATATTTATTCAATGAAGATCCACCACAATCATCAATTTTAATATATCCTGACCCAAATGATTGTGATTAAAACAATAAACTCCACACACTAACCTTCCATACACTTCTTCTTATAATCATTTCCATTCCAAGATCACATTTCTTCTTTATTTTCATTAATTAGAATAGATTAAATCCTTGAAACACCAACACTCCTTACCTACGATTCAAATGTTCTTACTAGTAATTTTTTATTGGGAGGATATATATATCTATTTATACTCTAATATTCTCTTAAATTATCAAAAAATTCATGTATTTTGGGGGAAATATAGTTTGATTGAATTATATTATAAATAAAAAATTGAAATAAAATAAAAAAATTACTATATCACTTCATCTTGGATTTAAAATGTTTTCCTAATCTCATTTTGTTCTAGTTGGTTTTTAGTGAAAACAAAACATGTATATATTCAGAGATAATTTTCAATATTTTAGGAATTTGTTATACTTTACTAACACATTCATGTTTTATTAGTTAGATTCTTTTAATATTTCTGAAAATGTTTTTTGAATTTATAATTTTTATATAAACATTAAATCAATTTTAGGGATTGTAATCAACAAATTGAAATGAATTGTGATTTTTGTGCCTATTATATACAAACATCAAGGAGGTATCTCTAAAACTAACCATGAAATCCCATTAATATTGAATAATACCATGATTTTTTAAGGAATAAACCATAAAATGAATCAATTTCATGATAAAATATTATGGAAATGAAATATGAAATATAAAAATAAAAAAAACCAAAAATAGAATAAAATGTTTTTTAACATTAATTTAGTATCATAGTAAATAAATACAATATAACGATCAAGAATAATTTTAAATAATAATCCAATAATGAACTAGTGGGTTTGAACATTAGTGATATGTAGAATGTGATGAATTTGAGAAAACCAATATACAAGAAACCAAAAATATTGAAGTTTTCATAAAAAATGTTATACCAATGCATCCAAGAGGTTTTAGAGGTTGAATAAGAAAAATAACTGTTATTATTTTTCTACATAAATCGAAAAATGATAAAATTTAGGAATAATCAAGAAATTAAATATTTCATTGACTATAAAAATTATAATGAAAACTTATTTTCTAAAAAATATGAGTAATGTTTTATTGAAAACATTAAAATTGGTATTTAGTTGGATGTTTGGGATCTTTTAGATGAAAATAATAAACTAGAAAACAATCATTTTCACAATTTTGAAACTAATTATCAATGTGATTTTAATTATTTGAAAACATTAAAGCCAAAACAATATTTTTTCTATGATGTTATTGAATATGTGGTTAATTTTAAGGAAATGAAAATTAATGAAATGAAAATTCCATTTCCTCTCACTAATAAATCATCTTGAGGTTTGGTTGAAAAATATATGTTTGTGTTGATCAAACTGGAAGAAATTTTTTAAATCTAGAAACTATTAATGATTGTTTTCTAGAATGAAAATTGAAATCATTATCCCTAATAATTTAATAATAAAATTAAAAATGTCTTTATTTATTGAATTACATATTATAAATTGTATGTAATGTCCTAACCTCGCTTTCCATCAAACCAGTAGTTGGACTAGTGGGTCATATAGCCTCAAGGGCATATCCCCATATTCCAGAGGCTACCTACTAGAAGCATGGGTCTCAGGAGGTGATAGTGGGGAGACAATACCATCATACCACAATAGCATAGTGATAAACATAAATCATATATAGATAACAATGGGATCATTAGACAAATGAAAGACAGTAGTGGAAGACAAATATTAACAATTTTAATATAGGTGGCCAATACCAGTTTATATAATGAATGGATTATTGATGAAACATAATAAAAAGTAGTAGAAAAACTACATTAATTAAAATATATTAAAAAGATAAATATATGACATCAACCCCCCTTGAGAAATCTCAATGATCATCCCAAGATCTAACTCAGTCCTTTTCTCCAAACTCCTAGTTAATAGAAATACATCGAACATCCTAGATCCGGCAAATATAAGGTCTACTTGGGTACCAAGGATACCCTAGCAGGGTATGTGATATAAATCTCAATAGTCTAGCACCCAAAATTTCTTTCCCAATAAAGATAGTAAATTATAAAATAAATAGTGTTTATGTGTAGAGAATTTGATAAATATAACCATATGTGTAAATAAAAACTATTTCATGTTCCTAAGGGGAACCAAATGGCTATACCAGCTTTGGATCAATTTCAGGATGAGAGTCTTATCATGTCAACATAATATATATATATATATATATATATTAATAGTGTATATATATATATGCAGTCATGGATCGGGATGTACCAATGCCAACCAATTCCAGGGGGAGATCTCACGGTCTACCCCTAACCTTAGTCCAAGATCTCTTACCATATCTTGCCCTTCATGAACTAAATATATGATGGAATGGTTTGGGATATACCACTTATATCAAATTCTAGAGGGATCACTCACACTCAACCCATAACCCAATACAAAAATCCATTGTCATCTCTTATCATCCATGAATTTGATATGTGTTGTGGTGGATAGGTACATACCACCACCGTCAAATTCTTAGGTTGCTCTCATAGTCTACCTCTGACCCATGTCCTAGATCCCTAATAGTATATTGGCCTTATTCTATTATTTATATGTTAGGGGTTATTGGTACGTACCACTACCATCAAATTCCAAGGGAGATCTCAAAGTCTACCCCTAACTCAATTCCAAGATCCCTCACACTCCCATTGAATTCTCATTCCCACATGGGGAAATCATTTAAAAGAATATAATTCAAAAATCATTAACCTCTCATGGATCCCACTAACCCATTTTATTCACATATAAGCATTCATGTTCTCATTTATACTTTAGTCAACCCATCTTAGGAATTTAAATCAAAACATTAACCTATGATTAATCATATTCAATTGTATATAAATATGGAAAGGGCCTCTCATGCATCTCATTAGACATATCTAATTCTATTTAATTCAAGGAATTCCATTTCTTGTTATCCATCCTACTCTAGGTCACCTCTCTCAATTTTCCTAAACATGGAAAATTTATTTAAGGAAAATGTTCCAAAGGGTTAATGTTCATTACTTCCAAGGTATGCTACTATATTACATAAGTGATTCTAATCATTCCATTTACCTTATTTATTTTATTTGAATCCTTTATAAATAGAAACTACATTAGTAGGGCTCAAGGTTAAAGGACAGTTGTCATCCTAACCAAACATATTCCCACTTGGAAAAATTATACAAAAATGGACCAAGAACCTAAAAATGTAATTTTATAATTATAACTAAGGCATAAGTATAAAGAATCACCAAGAAATAATACCCGAAAACATCAACCATAAGAATTACCATTGATATTAAAGACACTGAACCTCGGATGGAGGGTTTTTATTATTAAATAATGTCATTATTTATGATTAAAAACATTTAAATCCATAAGAAGACATCGTATTGTATAAATTAAATTCAATATAATAATGCAGAGTTGGCTAGGTAGCTAAATCCGATTTGAAACATTTATAAATTAAAGGGGAAATGATTGGGATCCTACCTAAAGTTGAAACTAGGACAAACACTTTGGATATTACAACTTTACAACTATGTTATTTTGATACCCAGATTGATCAATTGCACCTTCACATATATATAAGGACACCTAGCCTTTATGCACACACCAGAAAGGCCTTGAACATTTGTAAGGGGATCCTTATATATACACTTATATGAATATTCTAGGATTCACAAACCTACATATCCTTTTTACATATACATACATTGGATCCACCTATCCCCTAACACATATATTCACATCCATGGATAAATATTCACATAACGGGGGAATCAATATATATACATATATATACCTACCTATGCATATGTTGGAAACATGCCATAGACTCTGGGAAATCCAAACCATACGGGAGGATCCAGTATAAAAAACTAATTACTAGAAACCTTAAATCACCCAAAGGAAGAAATATAATAAAGGAAAAACCATACACTGGGTATAAATATTACCTCAGATGGAGGAAGTGAACCAAACCAACCTAAACTGCTTTGACTTCGACATCGGTTGTTAGAAGACATAAGAACATGACCCGAGGGGCCATTCGCACAACCTACCAATGGAAGAAACATAAATAAAAGATCAAACCTGACCACAAGGTTTTCAGAAAAGCTTGAGGGGTGATTGATATGCCTCAAATTAGGAAACAATTAGAAGGAGAATGGAGGAGTAGTCATACCATGTAAAATTATACCATGAATGAATGGAAATACGGTCGAAAATCACTAATGGATTGAAGGATAAGAGGAGGGAGTTGCATAGCCTAGAGATAAATGGGTTTGGGAACTCATGTGATTCAAATTAAGTGGATGAGAAGACCTTTATTTTGTTTTCTAAAAAACTAAAATAAAAATATTAATCACCATCATCATCATAATCGTCATTATGATCATTATTATTATTATTATTATTATTACATTTATTTATTATTATTTTAAAATTTATTTATTTTTTAATTTATTTTACTTATAATTTTAATTTATTTCATTATGTATGTATCGAGGAATAGTTTGGGAGACAAGTTCTGACAAACCATGTGCCAATCCTGCACTCTCTTCTAGACACTTGGTGAACCACACATGGGTCAGTCGCATGGTTTGGAAACCAAGTGACCATAATGAAGTGAAACTTTTTACCTACTGCCCATGCCACTAAGAATGTGGGACATGTGCACTGTTTGGAAATATATGGGCAACCCCTATCTACAACATCTCCCCACCACTTGCAGGTCATATGATAAGTTGGTGAGGTCTGCACAGTTTTAGACAAACTTTGTACCCTCTACAGGATTCCAAAACATAGAAAACCAATCCCCCCCACATTCAAAACTAGATCAAACATCTGGGAATCATTTTGGGCCTTCACCTGAGCCCAAAAACATCACAATGAAGTGATCCAAATATCATAATTCCCTTCTAAGGCTTGTTTTTCAAAAACCTCATTCAGTAAATTATAAAGATCAAATTCCTTCGCTATTTCATCTTGTTCAAAACACATTCATTTACAACCTTCTTACCTTAGAACTTATCATCCCACGATAATCCTAGAGGAATAACATAAATTTCACGTGATATTAAAGTGTCATAAAGCTTTGTTGAAATGGTTACATTGAATTTCCAAATTCCAAACACACCTTCCATAATTTCGAAATAAAAAGGGAACTTAAAACATTATAACCTAAGACAACACAATATTTTCAACTGAACACCAAGAAGAATCTTACCCGAGCCTATTACCCAGATACACTATCTTGTCGTTATCTTGTTAAGACTCTTTCCAATGGTACTTACCACCTTAGGTTTTAATGTTAAGTGTTCAATTCATAATTATGACTCTACCACTGTTAGAATTTCCTTGAAATCACACCAGTATGATTTAAAATGTTGATCCCTGACTGATGCCCAAAATAGTTAAAATGGTTGATCCCCATAAACCTCAAATCCCAATTCATTCTAGATTTTTAAAAAAATCTATGAATGACATATACAACACCCACCTCCACATGAAAACATGAACAAGGATGGTCCATCAATGATCACTATATAGAGAGAAAAAGAAATAAAAGTTGATCAACTATGGCTTCCATTCAAGAAGAATATTGGCTCATATGGAAGCGTGTTACAAGAAAAACTGTGCGACCTACTCCCAAGGAATATTGCATACACCATGAACACATCCATAAAAGTACATACAAGACATCTAGTGATGTTTTTGACCAAACCATGAAGAAAACCATGAATTAAACATGAAACACTAAATGATTTCACCCAAAAAATAACATCACCTTTTAAAAATCATGTGTGGAATAAGACCGACACACTCTTAGTGAATATAGGAAGACACAAAGATAGGGAACATGCATGCTGCAAAAAATAACACACTATGAGGATAACAATAATTACCAAAATATGAGTGAAACCCTTATTATTCAAATCCCTTTTCTAGAATCCTGGAATTACATGAAGACATACCAACATTTAACAACCAAGATGCCTTTACCACCTAAGGAATCATGTGGTCATTCAAGACTAATCAACCAAATACTATCTGAGACCGACTGTTCTTCACGAGATTTCTATAAACATCAAGCCAAGATAATATAATCTTATCAATAAAGTACTGACATCACTCGTACTCATTATCTTAAAAGGAATTCAATAAAAATGTACCATTTCTCAATGTCCCTCTTATGTTTTTCTCCTTCAACTCATAAAGGCACTTTACCTATAACTGACAAGATTCTCCTCACCATAGGAGTATCAGTCTCATAAAAAAAAGACAAGACAAGCTTCTCATAAGAGAAAATGTTCATAAACACATGACACATACATATAATACTCCTCTAAGTCACACCCATTACATCATAGTATTTTGAAATAGATCCAAAACCCAACCAGTCAGTGTGTCGAAACACCTGAGTTTATCAAAAGTCTTCTTGATCATTAGGATGAAATTAATTAAAAAATACTCAGTTCACCCCTCTATAGACATGACCTGATACCATACCCAACTATGCAGTATATTTAAATTAGATTCATGTTATCTATATGACCATTAACGTGGATGATTCCATACCTAGTCATCCATCACCGAAGTAAATAATGTGGCTGATGACCAATGAAGTAGCCAACCATGCCCGAGGCATGACCACCCTACTAAAAACAAGAATTAATTGATTCTTAACCCCATAAAAAGGTCTATAAAGGCATGACCACCCATACGAACAAATGTTTCATTGGAAACTGAAAGTCTTATAAGGGACAATGATACCCAAATGACACAAAAATCAGAAATATCATAAAATTTACATGGAACTAAACCACTAGCAATGCTACCGACCGCCGGATATCCCCTTATGATGTAGATATAATCCAACCATAACGAGGTAATTTGAGAAGTGGTCACTATGATAAAAATCCAATCAGTTAATTTACTTCTCGAAAAGGAAGAATCTTACAAAAAAAACTCGTGCTTCTGTTCCCAGGAATATCAAAGGATTAACTAAAACAACACTAAAAATAAGGGTTTAAATATGGGATACCAATATAGGTTCCATTTCCAGTTCCTTCAAATTTATTCAAATTTAAAAAGAATTGTATGATTCAAAACAATTATTAGGTACCCATTTTAAAATGAAACACTTCGTAAACTTATATAGCTCGCATCTCAAAAACAAATAAGAAAGTCTCAATAATATCATTTTTAAACATTTAACATTAATTTATCATTATGTCATAATTATAAAATTATCCACAAATTAAATTTTAAATGATAATTTCAAAAATAATGGTCCCACTAGGCCAACCTTGGTTCTCTAGAAAGCAACCAAATATCAATTTCTAAAATATAAAAGCTTATAAACTCCCAAATCGGTCATCCCATAAAACATTCCCCCAATTGACGTAGTTGGGTTAGGTAGATCCTTTAGTAGATAACCATTTTATTTAATATCAATATTAAATATCCCATTACATTTAACCAATTTATAATACATCATGACATTTCATATAATATGGGTTTCCATTTCATAATTCATGAAGCTTACATACACTTCATGTATTGAAAATTGACTACCATTAATATATTTAATCTCATTAAAAAATAATTCATACTCATATATATATATAAATAAAATATTTTTATAATATGGGTGTCCATCTGCCAATCTATAAAGTGTGCGTAGATTTTATAGTATTCCATTTGGCAGCCATTTAATTAAAAAATCAACATTGAAATTTAAACATTATCAATCCTTTCATTTTATCAATGGCTAAGGTAAATGTGTTAATTTATACCAATTTTAAGTAACTGATACACATTATAATTGAAAAAGGGTAATCATTTTAATTGTAACTTTTTTACATATATTATAATAGTATAAGAATTTTTTGACAAGAAATAAACACATAAGCATGGAATATAATAAACTAGGAATTCTAAACTAACTGGCCATCATGAATAAGAATTACCTACGGAGGTAAAACAGAAGCATGTTACGAGGATAATTAATATGGAATATAAAATAGTGATACTAAAACTGAAGTTTTGGTATATCAGTCAAGCAATACAATCCAAATATAGTAGTAAATATTCTAATTCAACTATATGGCATGACACATTCTTGATATGTTATTCCCTATATTCCTATAATGATGAATGCAATCAAACATCCTTTTCATATCAATCCATGGGTAAAATATCATAATTTATATAAAAATATAATATTTAATGTACAACAATTACTAAAATTAAAATCAAATATATTGTATTTATAAATTGCATGAACAACAATCCTAGTCTTGGCCACTTGGTCCTTTTTTATTCCTGGGGTGATCAATCCCAATAACGGCTATTAACCAAGCACCGAAACATTACTAGTCACAATTCTACCAACATTAAACAGTATGAAAAAGTAAAAAATTTAACACCTGATACAACTTTGTAACATCCCGACCTGGGTTACAATCAAACTTGTAGCAGTGCTTGTGGGTCAAATGGCCTCAAGTGTGCCTCCCCATATTCCAGAGGCTACCGAATTTTAGCAAGGTTATAAGAATTTGATATTGGGGATTAAATACAATCATATTAGAGTATAACAATAATAAATAGAATTTATAATTATCTCACAACATAATCATTAAATAAATTAATGATAGCAGTATAAGACAAATATTAACAATTTTAATTAAAGTAGGCAATGATAGTTTATACACTGTACGGATGGTGAATGATACATAATCTAAATTTGTAAAAAAATAAATTCTTTACAATATTTTAAATAGATAAATAAATGACAAAAAAATCCTCATGGGCGATCTCTATGGGAATCTGAAGATCCAACTCAGTCCTTTTCTCCCAATATCCAGGTAACAACAATACAAAAAACAACCTAGATCCCAGAAATATAAGCTCTATTCGAGTAACATGGGAAACTGATAAGTGTGTGAGATATAAATCTCAGCAGTCTAGAATTCATGGTTTATATAAATATCATGGTAATATGGAATAAATTAAATAGTGTGAAGGTACAGAAAATTTAAAAAACATAATTGTATAAGTAAATAAACCCTTGTCCGAGTTCATAAGTGATACCTAATATATATACCAACTTCAACTCATTTATAGTATGTGAGTATGATCATAGAAACATTATTTTTATATAGTATAAATATATTTATATAGGTTATGATGGTTCAAGACGTACCACCGACATCAAATTCTAGGGGATCTCTCATGGTCTACCCCAAACCCAGGTCCAAAATCACGCACTATCACTTGGACATAATGCAGTAAATATATATTCGGGTGTATCAGGATGTACCACCCCCATCAAATTGCTAGGAATGTCTCATAGTATAACCATGTGAAAATACCCAAATACCACACTCTACCATGGAATTCTTGTGTTTGATATATGTTGCGGTGGATAGAGACATACCACCACCATCCAATTCTAGGGGAGCTCTCACGGTCTATTCCTAATTGAAGTAAATGGTCCCTCACTATATTTTAGACTTCATGCATTATATATATGTTGGGGTGGATCTATATATACCACCAACATAAGATTCTAGGTTATCTCCCATGGTCTACCCGTAACCTAAGTCAAACATCCCTCAAGCCTCTTTGACTTCTCATGTCTATGTTTCACAATCATTTAATGAATTTAATTCATAAGGCATTAACCTCTCATATAACTCAATAACTCATCTTATTCACATATAAGCTTTCATGTCTACATTTACACTTAACATGTCCCATCTTAAGAATTTTAATCAAAATGTTAACATAATCTTTATCACATTCAATCTTAAATAAATGATGCAAGGTCCTCTCATGCATCTCATTATCAATATTCAATTACATTTTTTAAAAGGCTGTCAATTTAGTCTGATTCATCATAATCAACGTCATCTATCTCAATTTTTAAAAACATGGAAAATTGATTTAAGGTATAATTATCAAAGGGCTCATGTCCATTACCCTTATGTTATTCTACTATCTTGCATAATCCATTCATGCCATTCCATTTACCTATGATATTTCATTTATGTCCATGATACATAAAAACTATATTAAAAGGGATAATGTTTAAAGTAGAGTTTTCAAGGAAAAAAGGCCTGTGCCTACATGGGAATATGAAACAAAAAGGGACCAATCACTTAAACATGGAATTTAACAATTAAAATAATTTCATAATCATAAGGAAACACCAAACAATAATCCAAGAAATCATCATGTGAAAACATTTCCATTTAGATTGAAGACATCATGCCCCCAATTGGGGGTTTTATTATTTAATCATGAAATTATTTATGAAGAAAAACAACAAGCATCATAAGACGAAATCTTATTCTTGAAATTTATGTCAATATATTAATGAATAATTTAGCATGAAGAAAAATGAAATTTAAAACATTTCTGAGTTAAAGGGTAAAAGGATTGGGATCCTACTTCAATGTAAAAGCAATCCAAGAACTTCGGATCTTGATGCTTTCTGACATGGATCATCAGATATCCCCTTCTATCATATTTAACTCCATATATATAAGGAATCCTAGCCTCTATGCACACATCTTAAAGGCCCTCAACATGTGAAAAGGGATCCTTACATGTATTATAATATGAATATACTCAACTCCACCCACCTACATATGTATTATCATATATATATATATACAAAGACACACCTATCCACATACCAATATATTCAGTACCATGGTCAAATAAAAACATAATAGGGGAACCTACATTTATATATATATATATACCAATGCAAATGAAAGAATTTCTCCATAGACTCTGGTGACTCTAAACCATGCAGTATGTTCTCATTCAATACAAAATAATTTTAAGTAACATTAAAAAATCCAATGGTTAAAATATATAACCAAAAAACCAAATAGCTGGAAGAAATATTTTCCTCAGATGGAAGTGGAAAATCTATACAACATAAACAACTTCACCTTTAGAGGAGGTAGTCATAATATATAATAACATGATGCAAGAGACAATTCGCACATAATATCAAAGGGTGAAAAAAAAACAAGATCAAAAATAATCCTGGGGTTTTTAGGAGAGAATGAGGGGTGATAGAGATTCCTTAAATAAGATAGAAACAAAAATCAAAGTAGAGGAGTAGTCATACCTTCAATAATTGGACCAAGAACCAGTGGAAATTTAGTATGAAATCACTAATAGAGATAAGTTTCGGAGGATGATGTCGTGTGTCTTGGAGAGGAATGGGCTAGGGTCCCACACGATGTTGGGTGAGGGGAGGAGAATGCCTTCCATAGGTTTTCTAAAAACCTAAACTATAAATAAAAATGATATTATTATTATTATTATTAATCATAACAATCATATTAATAGTAATATTATTATTATTATTATTATTAAATTTCTTGTTTTTTTATTTTTTTATTTATCATTTAAAATATTTTTTAGTTAATTATAATTTAATATAATTTTTTTTAATGTGGGTGTAGGTGTATGGTTTGGACCTCATGATTTGACAATATGTGTCCCAGCCTTGCACCCCCTTATAGACACATGGGGAACCATGCATTGGATGGCCACTGTTTTAGAAAATGCGCACATATAATGAGATATATATTGTTGAAAAACATCCCATTAAACTAATCATGCGATCTAAGAATGTTGTTTAAGAAATTGTGCATGTCCCATGTGCGTGGCCTCTTCCCACTAGCAGTAGGTCACATAGTTTTCTGCTAAGGGACACACAGTTTTATACAAATCATGCACCCTCTATATGATTCCAAGACATAGAAACCATGGCCCACCACTTTCAAAACATGACGAGACGCCCAAAAAATATCAGGCCTTCAAACAAGAACCAATACTTCACCTTGATGTCATACACCTCTCAAAATTATATTCTAGGGATCCATTATAAAAATTTCATGTCCAGTATACTAAAAAGTTCAAACTCCTTTTCTTTTTTTCCTGGTTCACATGAGAAGTTCCATTTAACATGAAAAAAATATTGTTTATACACTAATTTTTTTATAAGAATCAATTAATATAAATTATTTATTGAATATTTTATTTGTTTATATGAAAAAATTGAAGGTAATATTATTTTGTTGAAATCAAAAAAAATTATAAAGTTACATTAATTATTACTAGTTTTTTAAAGAATCACTCAATTGAATTTGGTGTTGACATAAACCTAGAAGCATCAAGTAACAAAATATGGCGGACCTTTTGGATTTATATTGATTGTAAACTACTAAAAACACATTTTAAAATAATTTTATTCAATATTTTTGTTAAAACTAAAAAAGATATTCCTTTTTTTATAACATAGAGTTATTAAATGAGGTTGCTAATTGTGAGGACCATGCCATGCCACTCAAATTACCAAGTTTACTATTTTCCATTTGATAAAATTCATAAATTTTTATATCTATAATAATTCTATATGTGGAAAAAATCATTCTTTCTCCTAAAAAGACTCTTTCTAATGAAATTTTTTTCCAGTTTATGTGATTAATTGATTCTTCACAAATCATGAAGAAGATTATTTAATAACAAAAATAATTGAATTTTAGGCATCCGCTTATTTTTTGGAATCTTATGATGTTACTTATTTTTCTTTAGGAAATAACTTTCAAGATTACTTCACAATCGAATGGTTTTTAGGGGGGAAATGATCTAAATAAAATAGATTTTATTTTACCAATAGATTTTAATTTTCCCAAAAACCTTCTCTTCTAATTAAAAAACTTTTGCTTGCAGACATGAGGTGGTTCCTATATGGAAACCACACCATCTAAGGGACCATGGTTAAATATATCTGGAATTAGGGTTGGGGACTACTTACTAATATTGTATAAGAGGCAACCCTTGGTGTTTTATGTTTTCATTATTTGTTTCTTTTTCAAATAAAATAACCCTCCCTTTTTATCCAATGCACCCTCTCTTTCACCCATTCTCATCCTTCCCATAATTCAAATTAAACCATAATTAGCCTGAAGATTAAAAGCCATGTTCCCATTATTGTTCTCTTTTCTTAATAACATATTTGTGGTTCTAATTGTTATATAGTTTTATCATTTAAGAATATAAATAAAGAGAATAAGTGGAGCTTCATGAATTTTTTAGGGTGGTTTTTGGGATATATTAAATATCAAGGAAAGAAATATTATAGGACTAACCTATATAATTCAACTTAATCTTGTTAACATAAATGGTTTTTTAATTTTGGCATTATTTAATAGAGATTGATATTTAAATATCATAATTTATTTAATATCAGTATACTGCAGAAAATTAATTGGGTGGGGGTTCATAACTATTACTATTAAATTGAAATTGAATTTAAACTCCAATGAAAGTTGATTTTCTTCAACAATTACATTTTATGTAAATTAATTTAAAAATTGAATTGATATATTTTCTTAACGCCTTATAATATGTGTTGAGTAATTTGGTAATTCTTGAAACTCTCATAATGTGCTTCCACTTGAAATAACAATTTCATAACATGAATGATAAATAGTACTTCCAGAATGTTCTTATTTCTTATCGTAAAACAAAAATATTCTTCAATTGATAATATTCTTGGGAGGTGCTGCCGTTTTTGGAAAACATGTTGTTGAGTCATATTGTGACCTTGAAACATTCATTATCACTATTGAATTTCGATATCTTTTCTAACTGTATTATTCTTATGGGTTTCTTCCACATTGATTTTAATATCATGTAAAATATTTAATTTTCATTTTGGGAAGGGGTTTTTATTACCTTAAACTATATTTAATTATATATCATATCAAAATTCCATTAAAATTATCAAAATTGTCTCTATTCAAATAATAATTTTCATGATCATTGATTGTAATTTTTTCAAGTAATTTTATAATGTTTATCTCTTTTACTAATTTCTCAATTTTATTATATCATTTATTTAATCTTGTATCATCACTTACATTTCACTCTTTTAAAAAAAATCTTTTGATCAAAATTTAAAACTAATATTTGAAATTTTAATTAGAATCATTCTTTTTAATTAAATTTAAACTTGTCATATTTTCATCTAAATAATATATGAAATGAATTAAGAATCCTTGTGAACTATTATATTGTTATTTCAAAAATACTCCATGATTAAATTTTATTATGTATTATATTATTAAATTATCCACATCGAGTTAGTTTCTTATAACAATATTGAGAAACCATTTATATGAATTTGTTAACATTGGAGAAAAATATATGTTTTGAATAATATTTAAATTAAAATTATTGTTTTATTATGACTTTTCAATATTTTTAGATTAAATTAATTTTGAAAAACTAGAACACAATTTTTTGTCCAAATAGATCCTTTTTGGGAAGAGAAGTTTCCCATAATCACATGAATGAATTCATAGTGTAAAATTGTTTTCTTAAAACCACTTCCTTATAGGAATATCAATATTTAATTATTAATATGAGTTATATTCCATTGAATATGATTAATTTATTACCTGAGGAAAAGAAATCAAATATGTGTGGGAGAATTAATGTGTAATAATTTAGATACCTGACTTCCACAACCATTTCTGGAGAATGTTAATGTTTTTATTGATAAATGTGATTTAACAGTCAGTATTTCTATAATTTCTTCATTTTCTAGTAAAAACTATATTCATTAAAATGTTTCTAACAATGTTGAATTTTTTGTGTCGAAATTATTTTTTGTTAATGATATAATAAATAAAACTTTTACAAATAAATATTTTGAAGGACTTTATGAAAAATTAAATGGATTGATGTTTTAAATTCATTTTAATGGATTTTGTCTTAGAATTAATTGTTTCAAAATTAATTTTTTATTTTTATATATCATTTTTTCAAATAAAATTCCATTTTCTATTTCTAAATAAGGAATTTTTTTTATTATCTTATGTCTGTTTTGATTTTTTTACTCTTAAAAATAATTAATGAAAATAATAATAGTCATACAAACTCATTTAAGGGTACCACTACGTATGGGAACTCACATCTAGGTTAATTCCATGTTTTTGTACTCACACAATGGTCTGTTCAATGTCACGATTGGGTCATGTTACATTGAACCATGTTCATAGGAACCTAAGCTAGGGTAAATGCCGCACTCTAGAAAATTAACCATGGTCATCCAAACCATGATGCATCACAGTCAAGTGGTTCTATGTAATTCTCCCTCCACGACTGGGAACTTATGTCAACGTAACTATTCTGATACATCTGACCTGTATAACTTTTCTAAATATATGTAGTATCTCATTTGAAGGATACATTATGGTTATGATCAAGATTATGATGAGAAATGTAAATGTCCCTAGACTCTAGTTCAAGTTAACTCATCACCTCAACTCCCAATAAAATCATGCAACCCAAAATTTTAAAATAATTTTTAAGGTAAATGGTAGATTATGTATTAAAAACAGTTATCAAGATGGGGAGATCTATATAGATAGATGAGTAATCATGAAAGAAGAAACAAGATAGTATAAAATTTTGATATTTATGGATTATGAGAAGCACAATTTTTTGTGTAAAATAATGAACAATGATATTTGACACGTGTATAAAATGATTCAATATCAAGGTTGGTTTCTATCAATTTCAAGGATATGTGTTCCTTCATAAGTCAAGAGACTTCGTTTTAATAGGGAATCTTCTACTGATTGTTAAATCCACCTTTCAATTTTACCAAACTAGAACAAACTAAACAATATATAATATGAGTTTAGTATCACCTTGGGGGATGTGATTTGGGATTTAAGAAGAATGTAGGTCATAGACAGATGTGGAGTAGATATCTTAGCTCAAATTAAAAGAAATGTTCCCTTATCTATTCATTTTATAAAAAATTTATAAAATAAATGAATGTATTATCCATTTCCATTCCAAATACTTAATGGATCTTGAATATTTTGGGTTACGTTATTGATTCATTTCTTCAAGGTATGTTTTCATTCTTCTTGGTTGTTTTCACATTCAATTAAATTCATGTTTTCACTTGTTTTTTTGATATAATAGAATCATTATCAAGATATTATTGAACCCTATTATACCTTTTTTAATAGATCAAATGGATGAGTAATGGTATATATTAAATAATAATTCAATGATTAATGAAAACAAGTTCTTCAAAAGACATCCCAGATTAAATAAACATTCAAAGATTGGATTTATTCTCTAGATCATAATTTATTCATAGACTACATCAATTGAAACCCACTAAAACTTCAATTTGAATATATCATACCCATAAATATATTTAAAAAAATTACTACCTCCTCATAGTAAACTTTTTCAGATTACTTTCACAATATTTTTTATTCAACCAACACCAATCTTCCTTGTTTTAATTAGTTATAATAAATTAAATCCATATAAAGCTCGCACACCTTTACTCGAGATTTCCATTTAATATAATCGTTATGGTTTGAGTTGGATATATACATTTATAGTTTGATAGTAAAAATATTTATCATTATATAAGAATGATAAAATAAGTAATTCATTTATTATTATACTATAAATAAACACAACAGTGAACATTGAGGAGCCCTCAGGTAGATTGAAGAGTCTATAGAGCCTATGGAAGTTTAGAAGTGTTGAAATTGAATATATCTGATGATTTAAATTGAATAATTAGATTTTTTATTTGATATTAGTTGACCTAATAACAACATGTAATTTATCTTTCCCCAACATTTAGAGTAATCTCAAAAACACCATTTTATTTTATTGGGTGGTGTTAATGTAGCCAAAATATTAGAGGCATGAAATGACTTGATTCTTGTAAAAATTTATATATATGTATAAATTATATCCATTTTTATTTATTAAAAAAATGCATGGATGTTTAATATTATCATTAATGTTTACTAAATATTCATGTGAATGAATCTATTTAGAGAAAGAGTCAAAACCACCACCACCATTCCATAAAAGAAAGGTTGTTTGAAGAAGCTAAAATAGTGTGTTAAGGGTTTAAGGGAACCAAGTTATTATAGTGTGTATTTTATCTTTCATTTCTAGTGTTATTATTTAGGGATTACAAAATCATTAATTTCACATGTCGTGGTTGGAAAAATAAACTCACATAGTAAATTTTGAATGGACAATGGGATAGTACTTCAATAATTCAATGAATGAGCTAAGAAGTCGCGATGGGAAACCAAGCTTAATACAGACATGATGAATCTCATTATAGAAGATCAAATAATTGTTAGTAAAGAATTAGGGAAACACACTCTTACTTTTGTGGAGTTTCAGTGGGAATATAAAATGACCACACCAAAGTACATGAAATACCACACCATAGATAGCTTGCGGTGGACTTTGGGGAGAACAATAGGAATTTCAAATATAAATTTGAGTTGGATTTATCTTTGATGATTTGAAACAAAATGAGATAATAGATGGTGGATATATAACTATATATATTTTATGGATGAAATCCCAAATATTCATTAGAAGGAGTTCCATTTAATGGTTGTTTTATTTCATTAAACCTGGGGTACACTCCTCAAAATAAAAGTTAGAAGATTTTTAGAGTAATTCGAGATAAATTATAGTGATAACTCTACGATGTTTTAACGTTTTATTGAGGATAAAAACAAGGGTGAATATGTTATCCAAATCCATAAGGAACCTAAGGTAAAGGAAGTGCAAATTGATCGACATACTGACACTTTTTTTCTTTCTTGCAATTACTATTCAGGTCAATATCCTAGCTACACTACATATACTTACTAATAATAAAATTGAAATTTTGGCATTAGGATCACGACCACTGAAAACTAGGGATTGACCACTTAGAAATAATGGTTGGTGAAACTTGTATTGGTACTTGTCTTGGGAGACTTATATCTTTGTATGTTTCTCATCATTGTATTATACCCATTGACATCCATTTCACATTAAATAGTGTTGTAATATAACATTAATTGTTAGTGTTTTCGATGACTAGTGAATCACCCTGAATTATGTTTTACTCTCATGCAGGCCTTTTACATAGCCTTCATTTACATTGTGATGGTTTATTATAATACACACAATTAAATATCTTCTTTTGGATTTAGCTATGAATATTTTAATATCATCAAATAAGGGTGTAATTTTTAATTTTTAATTTTTAATGAATTTATTCAAAAAATCTATTATTTTCAACTTTTGTAGAATCATGGTATAGAAATTCGACTAAAAATTATATTTATACACATAATTTTTTATACCTTAATGTATGATTCATGGAGATGAGATTTTTGATATATATTGAAAGCCCTCTTAAACATCCTCCAAACTTCTCAAGACTCAAAAATTACAATATAAAATAGTTTATGGAATATTGTTGAAAATATTTATCAACAAAAACAACTCCAAAAGACCCCAGGTATTTTTTTAATAAATTATTATTAATATTAAACATTGATATATTTACCAACACCATCTATTTTTCCACATCATCATTTGGTAAATTATTAATCTTCTTGTAAATTAATGGTTGATAACTAATTGGGAAAGCTATATTGATAACCTAATATTTTATTATTTCAATGTTTATACTTTATATATTAAAAATAATTCATCATTTAAATAATTCATTTAGATAGATTTTTGGAATCATTTTTAACTCGAGGAAATGTAAACATTTTCTCCTTTTGGATAAGGTAATTTTTTGGGAAATAATAATCTTGAATTGGATCAGAAAATGTAAATTTTGATTATATAGATAATTATATCATAATATATATAAATTATGATTTTATGATTAATATATATTTTCAATGACTATTAATATATATATTTTCTTCAAATATTTAACAAAAATATATATTTTCTAGCTCAAAATCATGTTTTCGATAATCATGATCATGTATATTCAATTTTTATTAGGATTAAATTTTTACATTACCATTTTTCATTAGGAAACAAACCAATTTATTATTTTAAGAAATATTATATATCATAATCCCGTATTTATTGGAGGTTACAATTAAAATAGATGAAATTATTTTCCTCTTATTTAGATTATATAATCTATCTTTACAATACCTTATCTAGTTCTCTTTTAATCGAAATTATCTAGTGGTTTGGATAATAATGAAAAGTTTCTTGGAAACAGTAATCGTAACATAATAACACATGAAATATTTGAATCATCATTAGAATTGTTTCTTGGGTTTTTCTTCAATAACTATTTTCATTGATAGGATGATAGATATCACCTTGCTTATGATCACATGAAGAAATAATGTAACTTCTTAGAGAAAAAAGTTTAATTTAATAAATTTTTAGAAAACATTATTTATTAAAACATTATTCTTTAAAATCCAAATATTTTTTACTTTTTCATTAATTTTAAAATATAAAATAATATTTGATAAATAATACTAAAAATTTATCATTGAAATCTATCAATAGTTTATTTATTGAATCTGTAAAGGCTAATGGATCATCAGTGATTCAAAATTTTATCGTAATGAAAACACTGAATCCATGTATGATGTAGAAGATTGTTTTCAGAATATCTTCCCTTTTCATATTCAGTTGATTATATTGTAAATGTTGATCCACCATTGAGAAATATTTTTCTCTATAACATTGTTATATTAATTCATCAATACATTGTAAAAGGATACTTGTTAATTATCATATTCTTTTTGAGATCATGATAATATAAAAAGACACATTATTAAATTATTCTTTTGAAAAAAATAGAAAACGTGAACCGGGTTTTAAATGACTATGTTATATAAACACCTTATAAAAATTATTATTTAGTTTCTTATTAAATTAATCAAATTCAATTGAGTACTTTTTATAAGAACTATTTTATATAGTCACTACACTAGGTATATTTTTTTTGTAGAACATTACATCATGATCAATGATAGATGATGAAACACTTCTGGGAACTGATATGCATATTATAATATAATGGTTTTATATTCAATGTTTAAATTTTTATAACTATAAGACATTTATTCCACATTTATCTCATAATCTGTAGGTAATAATAGTATTTTTCAATGGATTTTCAAAAGAAGTTCTTATAAAAATATAGAACTATGGGATAGTATAGGATGTATAGTGAAATTACATTGTCAAAATTTTTTTTATTAAATCTACAACGATGTAAATAATTAATTTTTAACAAAGTATAAAAATTTTCCAAATAAAAAAACATATAAAAATTTTCAAAAAATTTAAATGAATAATAAACTAAGAAGAGTTACATACAAGATATAATTACATCACACCACTGGGTTTTAATATAAAAAAAATTACCTTCAAATTTAATGGGGATGACTTCATAGTTTTAGATAATTTTTAATATATAAAATAATGTTTCACCTATATAAAAATAATAAATTCCCCATTATTGTGTATATATTGAGTGTACTTTCCACCAAATCAATTTTATAATTCTCCTTAGTGGTGGTGTTGGCTTACGTGTATCAATATTTTCTTAAATGTATAATTTTACAATTTATATTATCCTCAATGAACATTGATTATGTGTATTAGATCACATAATATATAAGTTCATTTCAATGGACGCATTAAAATATAGTAGTTGTATTGATCCCAACATTATTTAAATTTTATCATGTTTTTTATAATATTAAAATCACAATAATGGCATAATTTTTTATACTCAATGAATTAACTAATTCCCATAAAATAAGTCCTTATGATAATTTGGTAATGCCTTTTAGAAAATTTGTAACTGATTTTGTTCACACCATGGGCCTTCGTACTTGGAATTTTAATATACACTCATTTTTTTTCTTTCCCTTAACTCTATGAGACCATTGAGGATTAATGATTTTTATTTACTCCTTAAGAGAATATAAAATGGCATCATTGTATCTATCAAATTAAAAATGTTTGGAAAAAATTGAACCCCGTGTTTTAGGAAATTAATCATTATATCATTTTTTGTTTCAGGATTAATGAAAACTCAATATTCACTCCATAAAATTCTAGTGGTATTTTTATATTGGATAATAATTTATTTTACCCCCATATTCATAAGATTATGGTGATACCACCTTATTTTGATGCAGTGAGTATATTGAAATTATTTTGATTTTGAAATATCTTATTGAACTCCTCTTAACATATTGAGTTTAATTCTTTCTATGTCTTGGTGTTCTTGAAAATTATCTACCATTAGTTTTTTTCTATAAAAGTTATATATGTCCAAATTTTCCTTTTCATACTCAAAACATTAAATCATATATTTTTTATTATATTTATATATATCTCTAGAATAATCAATTTTATGTTCTGCACTAATACTGTGATATTTTTTGTAATGTATTCAAAAATGAGTTATTCCTTGATTATTAAATATAAGTAATCCATATGATTCGAGATATCATTAACAATATGAAATACATTATTTTTCAATATCGTGGTATTTTCTACTCTAATCCATAAAATTTTAGGAATATTATTGTGATAATAATTATTTGTTCCATAAAAATATTCACTTGGTTCCTCATGTTCCCATCCATTTACTTTATCTATGAAACTTTATTATTAAAAAATAATGGAAATCAAAAATATATTTGTAAAAAACATATTTATCTAGAATAATTAATCCACAAATCATTCATGTGTCATATTTCATATCACATTTAAATTAACATTTGATTTTTTTAATTTATTTCTAATTATACCATATATCTTAATCTTATAAAAATTGAAACATAACCTCATACTGACTATAATTACTCATATTTTACATAGTTTTTTAGTATTTTCTCATAAATATTCAAAAAACAGTATGTATTAAAAATGGATCAAAACCCAATTGTTTGGTGTTTTGGGACATTAGGTAAATATTATATTTCACATTCATGTAATTAAAGAAAATTTATTTAACATTTAATCAAAACCATCCAATAATTTCATTATAAACATCTCACATCATTTGAAATACAGGTTATATATATAATGAATTTACATGTTAATAGAAAAATATGGGGAAAATATATATGGTATGAAATGGTGAATCAAAATGAAATATGTAAGCTGAAATTTTATACAATAGAGAAGGAAAGGCACATTTAAGGGGGTCTTGTATTTAGTGGACTGTTCTCTTTGACATATAGCAAATATTTTATCACCCTAAGGTTTTTAACCTTATTAATTTGTTCCTCCTTATTCACCAATGACACAATTTATCTTTCAAGTTCCCTTGTATCGTTTTTCCATTTATAGGGAATTTTGTTATATTTGGTGGCTACCTAATGCTTCTTTCATTCTACATTATCTTTGGAAGATAATTCCCCAACATATATTCTCTATGGATTGAAATCTGTTAGTATTGGTCAGCTCTTATATCTTAGTTTTCTAAAATCTTAAGTACCCAAAAAAAATTCAATATCATTGGTTATTACTAAAATAAATACCCCAATAAATATATCCTTGGTTGGACTTCAATTATTATACATAAAGAAAAATTCCAACAATGAACCCATTTAATTTCAACCAATATTATATGGAATTCAATATCAATACAACAATGGTGTTCTCATATATGTCATCTTCTGTTGATGTTTCCTTAGAAATGGTGATAACTTTGTTTTATTTTCTATCCTTTAAACACTCCATTGTGATTTTTCAGGTATTCCCCCCTCTAAATTAATTGTCTTTCTCTATGATTACATTGGTTGGGATTGTTCTAATATTTTCTCAATAGAAAGGATATCATCCACACTAGTTCTTTAGCGATAGTATCCTTCTAGTCTACCTAGTATCAATATGATATTTATTGTTCCTATAATTTATATTTTATTCTTATAGTAGAAACTGATTCTACTGAATTTCCCATTACTTAGTCAATTTTCAATATCTACTTAATCTTCAATATGTTCCAACTCTTGTAGGTCCTCACATTCAGTCATGGTAATATCTCAATTCATACGATGGTTCCTATACACCCTTGATGTATTTTATTTTCTATAAGGTTTTTAAGATATATGGAACATATTTTATATTATCTTTATTTTAATGTTGTAACAGTACACTTTGGGCCATTTTATTATTTAAAAATAGTTTTTTAGAAAAAAAAACGTATAGGTGAAATCAATAGGTACATTGTAAAATAATAAACAAATGGAAATCATATCTAGAAGATAATAATGTGGCACAAATATAACAATAGAACAACAAAATCTTAATTGAATACTCTCTATAAAGGAATAATGATGTATTGAACTAGTCACTATATCCATTTTCTATACAAAGCATCTCATGACTTATAAGAATTTCCAAATAAATTGGGGGATATATAATTCTGGCTCCACCCATAAAATCATAATATTTATATAAATATGTTTTCAAAATAGAAATAAATTGATGAAAATGTTTATAAATCAAAATATTTCTTAAGATTATTATCCCATGAAATGAAAATATATTACATATGAATATAATGACAGATTTCCTAACATTCAGTCAAAGAGAGAGAAATACAATGATAAAATGATTGTAATTCCCCTAAAGTAAGTAAAAATTTTATAAGATGATTCTCAAAAATTATATATGTAGAAAAATTATTTTATCAAAAAATAATTAGAATATTAGAGATAAATATTTAATAAATAATGGAAATTGAAAAGAAATTCGTTTACCATACGTCTTAAGTCACTTGAATATAATCTATCATCTAATATTTTCCAATTTTATTATTTAAATAATTTCTTTAAAACCTTATTCTAATTTATTTTTATCATTATTAATCAATTTTAATCATTTATTATTTATTTAGTAGATATTTCTAGTGTACATATTAATTTCATCTCAAGAGTCATGTTATTGATTCAATATTGAGGTATGTGTCTATGTTCATTGTCAAATTATTAAAAAACTCCAATATTTACAAGTTAACATGTTTATAATGGTTCTATGAATTTTAATGTTCTAATTTTGTTCTATATTATTTATATTTATACTTCTAAAAATAATATTTCCATCGTAAATTTATTTTAGGATATTTTTACTATAAATAAAGGGTTGTTTTT
The DNA here is from genome assembly GCA_963277665.1 of Viscum album. NCBI lineage: Eukaryota > Viridiplantae > Streptophyta > Magnoliopsida > Santalales > Viscaceae > Viscum > Viscum album. The sequence goes on from OY728147.1 coordinate 1,095,644,377, forward strand.
TGATTTTTTTTATATTTTAATTTCACCATTCTAGGTCATTGATCATAACAAAAATTAATAATCACTTTTATATTTCACCGTTAATTTTTTTATTAGTTGTTCATTAAAGTTTCAATGATAATAGAAAATCAGCGTCTATGCATACTGTTTAGTTATCCAAATAAAGTTTGTGCTAAAGAGAAATGAAGGGTGTGAACATATTATAATTTCATGCTTATATGTATATTAAATAAACATTATTACATATATTTAAGGTTTTAAAATTTTTAATTATATTTATATGGTATAAAAATATAACGATATAGGAAGTACCTAGATAAAAATTCGATACCACTTTAATGAAACTGACTCATCACTTATAGCCTAAAAATCACAAGATATATAGGGATTTTTTGTGACAATATTTATAGTAAAATTGATAAAAGTTTTAATATATATTATTTAGTTATATTTTAGAGTAAAATATGAGTTTTACGAGCAGTAAAAAAATTCGGGTGGAAATGAGTCATTATAGATGTTGTGAGAAGTGTTTGTTTGATGAAAATTAACAAAACATTATTTAAATGTACATTTTAAATAATTAGTAATAAGCACCATTTAATAGTGTTTTAGTATTTTTTTAGTTTTAAAATTAAACCTATTTTAATAATATGGTTGAATGTGTGTCATATATATATGCTATGCAATATTTAAAATATCATATTTTACCATATTTCTCCCTTTTTACCTCATTTTCTATTTATTCAAAAAAAATTAAATATTAAACCATTCCATAATTTCAACAACCAAATTAAAAAATTAAATGTATGTTGTTAAAATTAATTTTTAAACATGATAAATTCAATTATTAAAAAAACACAATGCATTATAAAATAAGTCTCAATAGTAAAATTTATTACACTAATTCTAAAATAATCTATTCTTGTTTTGTAAAATTACAATTTTATTTTGTGGTTAATAATTATTTATTTATACTGGTACAATATATAATTTATAGTGGTCAATATATATTTCTAACTTCTATAAAAATTTACTCTTAATATTTATATATAGATTATAGTGAACTATTTTATAAACAATGGTCATACACTAAAGAACTTAATAATTATCACATTACCCTCTTAAATGTTTACATATTACGTAAAATAATTCTACCAAAACAATTACAACTCATTTAATTGTTTTCTATTTCATAAAAATATTATGTCATATTCTATCTATTTTTCATTCTTTTTAATGTGATCCCAAAGGGTTTAATTTTTATATAATTGTATGGTACCTTTGATTTTTCATTATAGACATTTTTTTAAATTATTTTTAAATATAATTTGTTATGGTTATTGTGAACATATAACATTAAATTATATTATTCATCTAACAAAATAATTTCATGGTTTTTTTAGGATAAGTATCATCTAGGATAATGTGTCTCTATGGTGAATGCTATTATAATTAATTTATACAATGTTAAAAGAATAATAGGGTTAGTGAATTATAATATCTTTATAAATTCATCCTTTGAAATTTTTAATTTATTCATAGAGATCGATAAAGATAATGGTATCTTTGTTTCATTTCTATTTTTGTTTCCCTTGTCAAATATTCATAAATTTAATTTTTCTATAAAACATTATCATGCAGAATTTTTTTTGTTTAATACAGTTTTATCACTTCAATATCAGATCTTCATTTACTAATCATTAGATGATATTATATTCATTTATCCTATAACATCTAAATTCAAAACATTCATGGAATCTAGTACATAATTCATTTTATGTGATAGGTATAACAAATTATAAACTGTAGATAGGTCTAATTTATTTGCCTTTTCATATTCAATAATTCCTAATTGATAAAAAAATTAATAAGAAATGAAATATCAATGGCTTAAAAACCAATTTAAGAATCTCATAAATCTCTTATACAGATATATTTTCTAAAAAAACATTCTCATAGTCATTAAAATCAATACTTTATCAATGGTTTTTAGATGATATCTTCTGTTGAAATTATGTAGATCTAATCTACTTTTGGGTATTTAAATTTTATCATTTATTTATTTCAAAAGTCCAGGTCGTAGAATCATTCATTCACTCAATTAATAAAATGATATTTTTGTCCAATATCTTTTCCAAAACATATATTTATATTCTCTATTTCTATAATTCAGTGTAAATTTCTATTATATATGTAATCAACCGGTGTAATATATTCATACTATACACCATTACAATCTATTGAGCATTAATTAAGAATTTTTTCAAATTTTTAATGATTATCTCATATTGGCCATCATTTTTAGGATTAATTTTATTTATTAATGTTTAGTTTTGTCTCCAATAATATTGGAAGACTTCTCAAAAGCATTAATGTAACCCTAATATCGCAAATAAATATAATAAAAATTAGTTCATAATATATATTCACTACTTTTTTGATAAATATTATTGAATTATGATTGAGTGATGAATCTTTAATAATTTAAATTATGTTATCAAACATTATAAGATTCTAAACCATAAAAGATATAAAATTATTACATTTATATGTTTTTGGAATGACTATAATGAAATCCATAGTTTGGATATCCCATATCCAGGTTAGTTTGGGGGATTATCACTTCATCCCCTAAGAATTATCTCAGTCGACATTAGTTTTCTGGTAGGCCAACCATAATTATTTATATTCAAGAATATCCCTCTTCATGATACCCCATAAAATTTCACATGAAAATCTTCTTATATTTTAATGACTCGTGGATGAATAGATAATAATGAATTTTGTGGCTAATATCCAAACCTAGGTTTTACTAATCCAGTGCATCGATCCAGTTCTCCACATGCCCTCGAGAGTTCCTCCTCATAGGCAATAGATTTTAAAATAATAGTCAGAGTCTAATCTAAGACATGGGGAGACTATACCCTCTTTATTAGAGTAATACACAATCGATGGAATGTGATATAAAATAAATAACTAACAATAATCACACATCACAATTTTATTTCCACAAACTGAGTAAAATCCCACGACTAAAAAGAAATATTATATTTCTTATCATACAATTCCTTGTGTACGAAAAACCAAAAATAAAGACTACATGAATAATCCCCCAAAAGGGTCCATACATCATGTTTGTATCTCTAATCTAGGAAAATTCCAAACCCAAATAAACTATCTATCATAGGTCCTTTTACATTTCTTTTCCTAAAACCATGAAGGCTACTCAGGATACTAATGGAGGCTCGAGCAGGGTGTGCATACAACCCAGGAGACCACTATAAATGACATCAATGGAATATCTAGTCTAAATAAGTAGTTTATGAAAGTACATAATGAATAATAATATAAATTGGTATAAAATAGTTGTCATTAATTAACATGGTTCATATTATCCACTTTCATCATTTATTCCAAAGGTTAGTTATTCTCAGCAAATACACATTTTCTTATACCACTCATATAAAGTATGAATAAGGATATACATGTTCCATACAAAAAAGGATAATTATTCACTTAAAAGTAAGAATTAAATTACATTGAATCCTTAATCTAGGGGAATTAACTTACCATAGAGCCTCATTCTATCTATATTTACATACCTTGGAGCCTCAGACCAAGAAATCATACTGAATTTATTTTTTAGGGGTGTAGAGCCTTAGTTATTTACCATAACCAATGTAGTCTTTGGGTGGGTCCAAGATCATAAGTTTTTCTCAACTTGTGGTAGGATCCTCGATCCAAATCCCATGCATACCATATAGATTTGGTCACATGCTTCTTTAACCACATAACATGTATACCATTACAACCATAACTCATTGAACACATTAACCATTTACCAACCATAATTCATTCAACACATATACCAATAATATTCCTTAAAACATTGACCCATTTACCATTCACATTCCTTAACCCATTTAACACATTTTACATTATACAAAACACCCCGTTCTTCAATGTTATCTACTCAAAACAATTAACATCAATTTCTTTTCAAAAATGTGTTAACAAAGGGAAAAAATCCCCATTACATTCCTTTCATAACCCATATTATCATAATAAACATAAATATAATATATTACCTCATTTAAACCATTCAATTTTAAATTTAGAAAACTAATCCCATGTTCACGAATGTGGTGTAACACATGGGTGGCCTCATAAGAAATAAAATCAACCTCTAAGGATCCCATGGAGATATTTATGGGTTCAATACATCATTTAACTAGCTAGTTTATCATTTCCCTGTTGAAAAATCAATAGAACATCATAATATACTAATAACACCAATCGGATACATATAAATTTGACCGCATGACTAAGGGAAATAACTTCTATGAAACCTGCCTCAATTCTATAGATGAATGCTTTCTTAACCTCAACCATTCATTTAAAATCAAACCCCCCTCAAAATCCTCAAATTAGAAACTATTGTAAAAGGTGTTTTAGGGATTTGGAAGATTAATATTTATTCTACATGACTTAATAAATAATAAAATAGAGAAAATATTAATGTTAGAATCATAGTAAGCTTATATCCACAACTAATGATTCTCCAAACAGTTTTAAAATGAGATAGATTGATCATTAGAATGTTTGGGAGGATATTTTTGTCACCCTTGGATATTGTAGTAATATAAGGGAAGTAATTTTTAAGATAATACAAAAAGAATGAAGGGGATGTTATATTCCCCTTCTTTAAGTATTTGCATGGTATTCCCACATGGTCAGCCAAACCATGCACCAACTATGTGCCACCATAGGTCCAAGAGGGGGGAAGGTTGTGTGATCTCCTTGTATTCCCTCACTTTCTGAAAAAAAACCTTGTGGTGGCCACGTGTGGTGTCTCTGACCAAGCTTGATTGGTTTATCCTCCCCCCTTATATAATTCCACCAACCATGAACCATATCCCTGTGTGAGCAAGTTAAAGGTGAATGGTTACTAAAAACCATGTGCCAACAATGGAACATATAGTGTATAGCCCAATTTTCTCATATTTCATCTTTGGAAACTTGGGGACACCTCTAATCCCCCACATAAACTCATTAAACATTTCATTAACCAAATTTATGAGATATGATCCAAAACACAAACAAGGACGTACCTCAAGAGTAGTCTAGGATCTTATAACCTACACACCTTATAAGGACACCACCTCATTCCACATTCCCAGGAATCACTCAGTCTCAAGGATAAATGGAAAGACCATTATTTTATAATCTCTATCTCCCTCTCTTATTTTTTTCAGAATATTACCATGCTTCCACAACACTTTAACTAATGGTAGAAACATAACTCACAAAAATTTCCAACTACAATACAAAATATGATCCAGATTCACCTCAACGAACTCATCATCTTCAAGATCAATTTCATCATCATTTATCACATTGGATGGGTTGGGGAGATACATTCATATATGTGACACCTAAAAAATCATACATACCACAAAACTATTATGTAAGTTCCAATTAGTACTCCGCCGTTCTGATCCTCTCCACAATCTCAAATGACCCCATGTACCAAGGTGTCGACATACGATGTTTCCAAATTCGATGATGACCCAACCAAGTTGATACCCAAGGAACATATGACCACTAACCATAAACCCTAGAGGTTGATAATTTCGATCAGTATCCGACATCTCCCTTATCTGAGACATATTCATACATTTATGAAACAATAGAACCTTCTCAAATGTATCCTCCAAAAGACTTTATCCCATCAACATTGACTCCCCAACCTCCATCCAATAAAATGGATATCTACATGACCTACCATATAGTTCCTCATATATTTCCATATTAATTTTATCATGAAAATTGTTACTTTAGGTGATCACAATAATATCCACATGTTTTTTCCATGATCCACAAAATTCAACAACACCTACCATCAACATGTCCTCTTGGACCTTGAGAGTATGCTCTTACTTCCTGTTTATCAGCGAGTAAAAATTTGTACTCAAAAATACCTAGGTAATAGGTTCCTTCTATAACCCTTTATAGAAGTGAAATGTAATGTGTGGGTTACAATATAAAACTATAGTCTGTGACACCTCATACCACCATACTCTCTCGAAAACATACAACTCACACAGTAGGTTGATGGTGAAGGTCTCACGTATCTGTAAGAAGTGTTTCCCCTTGGTCAATTAATCCAAAACTACCCACATCACATCCATATTTTGACAAAAAAATATAAATTCCCTCTAAAATATCCATTGTGAGATCATCACATTTCCATTTTAGAATGAGAAAGGCTAAAAAAATACTCAGTCACTAAACCTCAGCCTTTACCTACTAACAGATGTAGTATCACGTCACCAACCCTACATCCAATTTCTTCATTTCTGGCCACCAATACTTTCTATGAAGATCCTAGTACATTTTCTGTTAAACTAGGATTCACTTCCTACTTAGAGGCATGTAACTCATGCAAAAACACTTACCATATACAAGTAATCATGACAATATTTCCAAAAATAGAAATGATCTCATCCTTTTTTACAGTCTAATAGGATGGTTAATCTCCACCTTTGATAATTTCCCACAAGGCCATCCACTCTTTCTCTTTATTTTGTATTTCCTTGAACCAGCTTAGATGTGTGTCCTAAACATTTAAGGATGTGAGTGAAAAATTCCCTTATCTCTCATAAATCAATTAAATGCATCTCAGTAAAAAAATCCATCATCCACCAGTCAGAACTAGATTCATGAACCACATGATTTTGAGCCTTCGGAATCAAAGCATATGAAACACTATTTCCATTCCTATACATGTATACTAGCTCAAAATCAAACTAATTATTTTAATCAACCCATATTATCTGTATAATATTAAAACCACATTTGGGAAAGATGTACTGAAGCCTTCTATGATTGGTATACACAAACAAATTTCTCCCAACAAGTGATTCAAAAAATAAATTAAATCATAATCCACTAAAGCCAACTCAAGATCATGTGAAGGGTTATTTCATTGGTGATGACTCAACTTTCGTGACACATATTCGACTACTAAATCTCCCTACATCCTCACATCCCTAATACCTACATCAGAATCATAACAAAACAAGGTATACTCCTTACCCAAATCGACTAAGATCAATGGTGGTGCAGTAGTCAGTCACTCCATTAACTCCTGTAAAGCATTCTAACATGCCCTCGAACATTCATACATGATTCCTATATTGGTCAATCCTGAAATATGTGTAACTAAATAATAAATGTACTCATTAAATCTTTAGTAATATCCTACTAAAACCATAAATATTTATTGATCAAAAAAATTTTGGGCTAGTCTCAATATAAAAATACTAGAACATTCTATGGTCCCACTAACACACATTTCTCTATGATGATGTGACCCAAGATATGTACCCTATAAATACTGAAATAAAACTTAAATATCATGGAGTATATCCATTGTTCTCTTAGTATACTCAGGGTGATGTCAGGATGATTGGAATGGTCTTCTTGAGACTTGGAGTACACCTTGATATCATCCAAAAAATGACTAAAATCAAATCTAGGTAAGGGAGAAAGATTTTATTCACCAGGGCTATTAACACTGGTGTATCATTGGTCAACCTGAATGTAATAACAACAAAATGAAAAAAATCTATACATTCTTCTAAAAAAAATTGGTATATTAATTGGTATCACCTTCTATTGATGATACAATTATCTCAAATCAAACTTATGGAATAGAGAAGAACTCCTAATTGGTCGAAAATATCATCGATTCCTATAATAAGGTATTTATTAATAACTGTTATCTAATTTATCTTTTAATAGTCAACATCCAAATAAAACATCTTATCCGCCATTATATAAAACAAAACTTGAGATCATCAAGGTTACATAATCAGATGAATAAAAACTTTATTAATAAATATATCCAACTATGTTTTAACTTCCTTAAGATCTCCCAGTTCAACTCTAAATGGTGTAAAGAAAATAGGTTTTCTCTATGAAGAAACCCAATCGTGAACTCAGTATATATCTCAAGAGGAAACCCAAAAAAGTTACTAAAAAATGCATCCGAAAACTAATCTTCCATAGGATATAAGACACATTTTTCTACTCCCCATCATCAAGTGAATGACAAGACCCTTGGGTTGTGATATCACCCAACTCATAACAAACGGGCCTTACATGACCTTCCTTGATATCTCATTCCCCATGTAGAATGTAATTATAAACAAGAAGGGATTTTAATGTTACCCAATAGAAGTAATAGTCAATATGGACATAATAAAACACCATCAAATCCATTCCCAATACCATATCAAATCCTAACATTTCATGAAAAAGAATTACCATAGGAAATGATACCCGCCATCCTAGGCAGGACATTTCTAAAATTTTCAAATACTTTCTATTCTCACTCATAATAGTGTTTCAATCGACATAACACCAGACATACAATCCATTGATAAACCCAACACATTCAAAAATTGGGAATGTATAAAATAATGTGAGGAGCCTGTATAAAAAGAAACACTAGAATTCATGGATGATATAGGAATCATACATCTAACTATTGATGGTCCAACATCACCACCACCATGTGGATGATAAAGTGCATGATTCTGAAATGTACCTATACCCGAAGATTTGGTCTAAGTCAGTAGTGTTTCACTACCATAATGATAAGGATTCTCTTTTCCTAAATTACCACATCTTCCACCCCGACAGGTATGAAGAGTAAAACCCCAACTTCCTTCCTGGTGTGAGGTATTCAACCCCCTATATGTACTCTCAATCATCTATGTTCTTCCATCACATACCATATATTTAGGGATACTACATAATATCCACACATTCCCCTTCATAATGTACACTCAACACTCAAATAGTGGTCAAGGACACTGGTCATGCATGTTCCTTGGCCTACCACAATGATAACAAAACACTAGGTCACTACCTTGGGAGACCAGTCCTCTTACATAACTATTATGTCTACTAATTTCCTAGTGAACACAATTGAAATGAAACATCATACCATATGAATCCATATTGTTGTAATATCCAATTAAAACCATATGACCACCACCGAAAACATCCTTCAGGTTCCCCTCCTAAAAAATATCCAAATCCACCCCCTAGAAAATCTATTTAAATGGAATATATTCACATAGGATGTGATCTACTTTCTATTAAAATCTAGAAAAGGAATCTTCGTATCTACATTATCCCCTACCAATTCGTAGGTAAAGTGTTTCAAGTCCGGGAAGAATCCAACATAATCCATCACTTTTAGAGCTCCTTAGGTCATATTAATAATCTTTGTACCATTCTCCTATATAAAGGTCTCGAGATAGAAATGTTCTAGAAACATTTCCTTGAAATAGTTTCATGTAATATCATCTACCGTGTTTTTTTGAACATGGATATCCCACCAATTCTTTTCATTTCCTCATAATATATAATGCAGCGACTAGAAACTATTCTCAGGATGAGACCCTGAGTGATCCAAAATCATATGGATGGACTATTCGAAGAACATAGATACCTAGAGTCCACCCTATCGAGATAAAGCTATAGGGTTCTATAATTTTAACTCTCTGTTCAAGTCACACATACATAGAAGAACCACCCTAGGTCCCATTCTATAATCTATATAAAATGAGTAAAGTTATCACTGAACTAATCCTCAACTCTATTACAACTGATCAATAGGGGTTCTTGGTCCATTATTGGAGAATCATTCTCGATGAAATATTTTTTAACCCTTCCAGCACCTGAAATCATGGTTAAATCCCTCTATAATTCAAAACACACATCTCAAAACACATAACAAAATGAACCGCCAATTTAACCAAAAGAAGGTTTTTTACTATCCATAAAAAACCCATTTTCACATACAATATCTTAATTGATATAGTCACATATATAGAAATCCACACAAACAACACTATGATTTTACATGGTCAAAAGGGGGTAAACCATCATACAAAAACAGAACCATTTTACTAGACACCATTTTTTACCATTTCACTTTAAAAACATAAATCTTTCTTATTTATTAATCTTTATAACATCCTAACATATCTCAATAATATTTTAAAACTTTTATGACCCTTTAATATAAAATAATTGTTGACCATTCCTTCATGTTATTTACACATACCCTTTTTCATCATCTATATTAGGCACCATTTCGTTCAATTCCATGTGAAAACAGAAATGAATTTCATCCCTAACCTCCTTGGTGTCATTTTTTCGTGTTCCTACCATGATGCATGTCACAAATATCGCTAGGTTCCATAAATGATTCTTGTATTCACAACCTTATTCCCCTTTTATCTATGTGAAAAATATCATATAATAGTCACATCACACAATATGTTCTTCACATAAGGTTAAATATCATCCAACCAGAACAATAAAAATCATGAACAATAATCCAACCATGGGTACTTGGTTTTTTTCCCATACATGGGTTAGCTAATAAAATACACAATCTCATTTTCATGTCCTAACATTTCATAGTATCTTAACTACCATTCTAAAAATTATAAGACAATAGAGAAGAACATCACCTTTGATAACACTTTGTAATGTACATACCTGGGTGCCACTAATCTGTTTCCTGAGCCAGTTCACCACATGACCTTAGGTGTGCCTCTTCATATGCCAGAGGCTAATGACCATAAAAAATCATATAATATAACACATAGGTAGAATATACACTATTTATAATAGTAAACCATAGTAAATTAAATAAAAAAATAAAGGAAACAAATAATAATAATAATTCATTCCAATTTCATTTCCCAAAACTGAGAACAAGACCACAACTAAATAGTAAATATGCTTTGTCATTCCATATAGTGATAAGTGTAAGAAACCCAAAAAATAAATTTGATTTAATGATTCCACATAATGGGGCCTAACTCCATGTATAATTCCCTTATCCAGGAATATCTCTTGCCTACATCAATAGTATACCATATGTCATTTTCCCATTTTCTAACCTGCAACCATGAAGTCTACATAGGTGGCCAATGGTTTATCAAGATAGTTGTGAGTACAAATCAGTTAGCCATAACCAAAAATGTCTATAAAATATCTAGTAAAAATCGATACCATTACATAATGAAAAACAATATAAATAAGGATAAACTGGTTTCCATTAATTAACAAGGTTCAGTTTAGCCACTTTTATCATTTGTTCCATTAGTTAACCATTCTCACCAAATTCACTATGGCATATGCCATTTATCTAAACTATGAATATGGGAATCCATGTTCTCTACATCATGGGGATAATCATTTACATAATAATGCATATCAAATTACCTAGGACCCTTAGTCCGGGTGCATTATCTTTTCTTAGAGCCTCAGTCCAGGTGCATTAACATTCATGGAGCCTCATTCAAGGTAATCTTACCACTTTCATTCATTAGGGTCATAGATCCTCAGTTTGGAACCCTAACCCATGTAATATTTGTATAGGTCCTAGAGCATCAGTTTTCCATGTACCTTTGGAGGATCCTCAATTACAAACCAACTCATACCATATATCCATGTGCATATGTTTCTTTAAACACATAGCACATATACCATTATAACCATCGCTCATTGAAAAAGTTTTCCATTTACCAACCACAGTATATTCAATACATTCACAATTATCATGATTTAATCCATTAACACATTCAATATTTACATACCTTAACCCATTCAGCACATTTATCATTACTAATCCCATGTTCATGAATGTAGAACACCTCATGGGAGGAATGTTTTCTGGTCTAATCATCCACTTTGAATCCTATGGTGATCATGAGAGTATCAATTCATCATTTAACCAATCACTTTATAATTTCCAATATGAAAAATAAACTAGATATCATAATGGAACAAGCACACAACCACATTCACCTTAATTTAACCAAACTTTAGTAGGATGTTATTTGTAAACCACCTACATAGATTTCCTTGATTGATGCTTACTTAACCTCAACCTATGATTTGAACTCAAACCCCCTTAAAAACCTCAACATAGAAACCAATAACAAATAGGCTTTTATATCATAATAATAATAAGAACAATTACACAAGCCCTAATCCATAAAAAAGACTAAAGACGAGTCTTAGAGTCACCTGGAGCTTCGATATGTACCCAATGACGCTCTTGTTAGATTAGAAATAATGGGGTTACTCCTTGGGATGTTTCTGAGGAATGGTTTTTCACTCTTTTGTGAAATAATAATATATTGGTATAAATTCGTGTGAGAAAACTTATATCCGTATCGGGGATGATCAATTTGGTATCATTACTGAGGCATATGGTTTGGTCGCATGTTTTCTATCCCATGAGCGAAACATGAACCTCCCTCAGTCCAGTAGGGTCCTGGTTGCATGGACTCCTAAGGAGCCCACAAGGATTAAAGACTTCTACAGTAATTGTGTGGGATGGCTCCATCCAATCCAGCATAGTTTCACCTCTACCCATGCATGATTCCACAAACTGTGCACCAACTCACCAAGTTTGCACGATCAAGGTGTGTGGTTACTACTAACAGTTCACCAACCATGAAACATTAACTGGGTGAAACCATTTCTTATTTTTTTTCAAACACTAGTGAAACCCATGATCCTCCTCCTAAACTAAGGAAATATTTGACTTACCAAATTTAAGGTATTAAAACTACAACATAAACAGGTACATACCTCAAGAGATGTTTTCGATCTAAAAATGTGAATCATAAAAAATCTCCCACATTGATTTTTTTTGAAAATGGAATACATAATCATATTATAAATCATTTGGTTGTATCCTTATTGATGATAAACCATATAATATTATTCAACTCCTTCTATATCGTGGAACTATTTTTCGGTGTATCTTTGATTTTCGTCATTATAGATGATTTGGAAATCATCTTTTCATTTTAATACATAAAACCTCCAACATATCACTTCCATGTACATCCATTTTATATCCATGAATAATTAATCTCATTATTTCAACATCATGGATATATCAATAGGATCATATATATTGAGTTGTCATAAACCATGTTTAGAGTAGTTATTTATTTATCCATAATAATTTTTTATTTGTTATAATGGCATTTTTTATTTTGTCTCTAGCTCATTCTGTGGGAATATTTATGTTCCAATATCGATGTATGATCACTGAGAGGGGGAGGGGGTAAAATAGTTTCCACATTCCTTTTTATTGATTCTTCATAGAACTCAACCTGTAAAACTTTTTTGAGTTCTTATCCACTCAAATATATATCTCAACCTCACCTTCTATATATTAAATGTAATGACGGATGACACAAGATATTTAAAACGTTTGATACAGACATAATTTTATCCATGGTGGTTTTCCCCCCACCCCCACCCAACATGAATTCTTTTACTAACACCTTTCTTAATTTCAATGTAAGATGAAACAACTTGTTCTACAACCTAGTTATCATTCCCCCATCTATCCCTAGTTATATACCCCTATAACAAAATCTTCTGTTATATTTAGTTATACCACCCTACCCCACCCATATATCCTTCTTTTATCCACTAAATTATCGAATAGATGTAAACCCCAACAATAAATCTTTTCAGCAACTAGTTCTCAATCCCATTAACAAGAAAATTATTCTTGTTTTCCAATCCAATGTAAAGACAAATTTTTCGTAAGATATTCTTTTACTATAAAAAAGTTGGACCACCTTCTCCTATGAATAACTTCTTTATGATCATTAATAAATAAATTTAGATTCTATTAGTCTTGATACTTTGTCATGATTTATTGGAGACATAGATAAGCTCGAACTAACATTCCCAAAACATTTCATTAAAATATTAGTTAGAAAACATAATCTGTTATAACTCTATATGATATGTTGTGTTTCTTTCACCTTTGTCTATTATTCTCTATATGATACACCTTCATGTTATTAAATATCACAACCCAACCCACTGGGGGCCTCTTGGAATATAATAAATATTTTTTGAAACCCCAACACCACCTCTAATAATATAAGGGATGCTGAAAAGAGATGATACATAATATCCTAAAATGAAGGTCTCTAGACTTAAGAACATATATTCATACACACCACCATATCTATTGAATAGTGCATATGTAAAATTAATAACAATAACATCTATTGTGTAACTGTGCATGAAATTACTACTTGGTAATAAATCATAGTACATTAGTATAACAAAAATGACATAATGGGAAATATACAATCACAATATTAAATACAACAGAAAGAAAAAATTGGCATCAACTCTAAAAATTCAATCTAGGAAGATCCCCGATTTTGGTCATAGTATCTGGATATTTAACATGGTCATCACCGTAATATACATTTAATCACAACCGATCCTAGGTCCACCATAGTCAGTAATACTTTTTATGCTATCCATATTAGACATGACATGTGTGGGAAAATCCCATGCATGGGTGAGTATATTCAATTCCATTAGGACACACCAGAATAATAAAACAATACATAATCAAAAGAAAGTATTCAATTCATCAATATGAAGCATGTCAATCTATATCTGAGACAAAAAAATTAACATCATTAACATCTATAAGCCAGATATTTTCAAAAATAATCCAAAATAATAGAGAAAGGGGATCTCTATCCCTACATACCATCTTAAAATATGAGTTATATTATATCTCCCAATTTCAAACTTTGATGTGTAGCATCATTTTCAATCGAATAAGAATCACGGTGGAGGACCCACACATTGCTACAACAGTAATGTAATGAGGGGAAACACCCTCCAACCATGTGTCTTATTTAACATATCAAGAATCTTTTTGGATATCATTCTCATTTCCACTTCACTCCATAACTGAGGGAGCACCAAAATTATTGGATGACCCAAAACCGGTTAGATATTCAATACAAGGGAGTGCCTTCCTGTAAACAAAGGAAATGTGCCCAATATAGTATGTGGCTTGCCAACCAATCCTATGTAAAGAGTACTGGGGACACATGAACTGATGTAATTTGGGGGTACTAACCCCAAAAACCCTTTTTTGATCACCCTTGATCATTTATACTAGGGTAAAAAGAATGAGGGCCTATAACCAAGTGTTGTAGGGGTTTCTAGCCATCAGATCTCTCTACAGATCAAACCTGATCACTTCTATCATCCAAGAAAAATAGAAAGATTTATCATGCCTTTATCACATAGTGTCATATCAATGATGCCACATTAAAGGACCCCATTACATTATACATGGAAAATATATCATGATAGGCTACTAGTGGTCCATAATATGAGTCTTAAAGATGGATTTCCATGGGGTAGATGAATAATGTGGATAACATTCCAAGAATTAGTAAATTGTGTGTATAATAGATTACATGTCATGTCTCCATGATATTATAAATTCCTATGCATTTCAGTCTCACTTGGAATGTCTTCCTGAAGATACAATGTTTTTTCATTTGGGATACATGACATGTAGTGGTCATCAAGGTGCACAGTACACCATCTGATCTACCTAGTGTACTTTGGAATATTCATGTGTACTCAATGAGTTCTCATGTGTACTAGAATTGTATGTTTACTTTTTAAATTACATGGCATGTATCTCTCCATACATGGTGTGTGTGGGCCACATGTACACCTGGGCATGTGTTCCCTATACATGATGATACATCTTAAAAAGGGAGGTTAAATATTGTGTGATCAAACCAAATTTCATGTGGGAACCCATGGCCACCTAGGCATGTACTACCTGTACCTGATAAGACAGTTGGATAAGGTTCAAAAGGCATGTGGTCACACGACAATTTTTTTGATATTTATCATTATAATTAAACCAAACTCCACACTCAAAAAGGACTAGAAAACATGTTTTCCTCAAGTGTAAATGCCAAGTTTATTAGAGTTTCATAGAAATCCTAGAAACATCATGCATCCTCTGCTCGAACTATAATAGCCACCAGATCAACTATCAATCTTGTTAGAGACTACATATCTAGGGCTTACCTTGCCCAATCCAATGTTATTTTCATGATTCTTGGCCCACAAACCCATTGTGGGTCTTCCTCATTATAGAATAATTCTTCACAACATCCCTTATGGATGGAAGCCCAAAAATTGGACTCTAATTCATTACCCAATCGGTTATGGTCATCACTACTCCCCAATCATGTTGTCCATAACAATACTAAACTCATTCTATTGATCCATTGCACCAAATAAAATATGTGACATGAATGAATATTTTTTATTTTTTTAAATCACTCGATAAACATAACACAACGTATTATTTTGCGATGAAATGTGGGAGAAAGTCACAAAACAAATCAGAGGAATAATTCATGTAAATTTTCGGGTTGGACTAGATTATTTTCTATTATTACTATGAATGATGAACTGATGATATCAATAATTTATCATCAATTCTAATATGAGGAAGATAAACCCAAACACAAAAATCATTGGTCTACCCATGAATCTAATTATTCAGATATATGATTAATGTTCAACATGGGATAGATAAACGAATATATTTCCACATAAAAAATTCTGACCTTATATTTAGATCAATCGTTGATGAAGAAAATTTATAAATAATTTTCATTGGTGATATTCAAGATCTATATTGATGGAATTGATCCCCCAAGATACTCATTTCATAGATTGATGATCCCATGGACAAACACCAACTTGATCACCGCTAGAATTCCATCCCCTCATTCCTTATAGGGATATGTGGATAACCCTAGGAAGTCACTATAATAGGTTTTATGTAGAGGTGAAATTTTGGGTTCAGAAACTAATGATAATTAAATTAATAAAATTTAGTTTATTCACCCATTACTACAGTCTATTAATGTCCCTAAGACAGAAAAGTGTATACAGTTCCTAGTGTAAAACCCACATTCCAGATTTAATAGCAGCATAAAAATTCCCATATGCGACTCTGTTTGGTAGATAATACAATACTTTTAAAAAACTATGTTTTTTATATAATATATTTAATATTTTTGTTATATCTACATCAAGGATCTTGGGCCCAAGGAATATCGAACTGAATCAATTCATGGAATTTAAAATATTCCTTGAAATATTTAAATGTATTAAATAGAAAAGCCAAAGTTGCTACATTCTAACCTCCTACTATTATTTTCATCCCAAAAAGTGAAACTGACGAATAACAAATGGGATACTCACCATGCATCTAGATATCCCACTCCCACAAAATCATCTTACTGTTCGACTGATGTCAAAAACCATACACCCATTAGAAACACATTCCCATAAAGGGTTCTCTCCCAATTATTCTCAAATTAAACTATACATAATGAAACATGAAATCCATAATTAATATATATTCTATCCCAGTCGAAATCGTAAAATAGGTCAGTCACACATATCCTCAACTAAAAACATGAAATATATCATGAACCCAATTTAAATGTAGTAGTAGGAATAAATGGTACAATGCCTTTACAATACATAATAGTGACTCGAAAAAGGACCAGAAAACCACATATATCGACTACCACCATGTGACTCGGTGTAAGTTTGATCATGGTGCTTCTGAATAGTACATTTGTGATCTTTATGGTCTCTCATGCACAACCTCTCATGCTTATCCATTGATAGTAGATGATCCTTCTAGCTATGGCCCATAGAAAACATGAAAACTCAAATCATATTCACCTAAACCCAAACTGTCCTCTTTAACTGGACATATTTCTAAGGTCGAAACACTATGATCAATCATACACCAAGTCCAAATGGCTTCATCCATACTCTCTATAATCATGATTTAATGTGTGCAGCACTATATAAAATGATCTTTTAGATAATTCCATGAAGTAGAACTACCACATACATGAATAGAAATCCCAGACACTCCACTAAGAACTCTTGAATGGTCATAAAGTTGGTAGACATTGTGAGTTGGTCGATTAGAACCCATATAGTGTTGTGGCATCCCAAGAATAATGGAATTCCCACTACAAGAACCATGAATATGTATTCCCATTTTCACTTCCATTTTGGAATCTTGGTCTTCACCTTCTGATATGTGATACCATAAGAGTCAAATTTAGCATCACAAAACAAAATCCATGACTAAAAAACCCAGTACAAAAGGATTTTGAAACATCATAACCTCTCAGGGATGTATATCTAATGGAAAATATCCTCCTCGGTACCTCCTATCATTGTGTGATCGGTGTCATCATCTTTCATTGAACAAGGATGATATACTCCCCACCATCAGAATATCAATCAGGATCATATCCAGTAGATATCTAGTCTAGAAATATTTCATTGTCGGTATCTCTAAAAGGGGCCTTCCTAACACACAGAATAATCAATGGAGTAAAATCATCAATTGGAGGTACGATACACTGTCCTCGCCCTAGTGGGATAACAATGAAGAAATATACTTCCCTATCATCTCACTCAACAATAATGCAATAAAAATTTCAATGTGAGCATCTACTACCATAACCATGCCATTATGCATCTCTCATGATTTCACTAACTCAGAATTTTATTTCTCCACTATCACCCCAATGTTTAAGAATACATATCCCAAGAAGTGGACCTCCATAATTTTTAAATTTCTCTATGAGAGATACCCATATAAATTGAAACTCTCAAATCATTCCCCAAACCCTCCTCAAATTTCTCTCATATTCCACCTCTTATGTCAAGTATATGACGGTTCCTATGAAGAAGGATATCAGGAACAAATCTGAGAAGGGTTAAGGAACCAGTTCATAAGTCTCAAAACCTCTTCTAGGGAGTTTAACATATTTTACTATATCACAATGTACTCAAAGAAACTATAGAATATCTATAAAACTTCACTCTTCACATCATCCTCTCACATCTGGAGGTTGGGATCACCCATACTCATGACAAAATCTGAGGACCAAATTTCCCAAAACCACTGGTCAAGGAATGAAATAGTACTATGAGGTGGATACTTGATCCTAATAGTCACCAAATATATATGATTTCAATGTACACATAACTATAATCTATATTCCACCTATTATGATAATAACATAGGGATACCCCGGTGGGTATATTGGGTATAAAAATCCCCTACTCTACAAATTCCCCAACAAAATATTTATCTCTTATAGTTATAAGAGTTCATTTGATATGATAGAATAGATATCAATTCATCCATTGCACAATAGAATGCATAAAACAAACTCTTGATGGGTAGGTAAACCTGAAACATCCTTGGGGGAAATTTCTCTGTGCCTCTAAAACATCACTAGAACTTAATGGCAATAGCATCCATTAACCACGGGTAATACTCTCAAAATGGTAAGGAATATTTTTTATACCCTTGCACATGAGGTCATCCTGATCTTCCTTGGATTCCATTTCACCCATGAAGAATAAATTTGGTCTTTCTGTCTTGGGAACACTGGAAACCTCACTATTAGAAGTCTTATTGGGATAAATAATAGAAAATTAGCCCATATAGAGGAAAACATCGTAGGTCCCCACTACTGGTTAAGGAAAGATTCTACATGAGGCCATATATCCTCCCATAGTTAGGTCATAGTTTCATTAAAATATTAATAATGCATATCCATTATGTCAGTGCATCCAAAAATAATCTTTAAGCAAAAAGTATCAACTGGTATCTCTTGGCCTCAAACATGGGCTATGTAAATGGAAAAGTGGCATGCAACCATGTTCAAAATATTATACTAGAACATAGAAGAAAACTATTTTATATTGGTCACACTCCAATCCTCAGGGTCATATGCCTCTACTTCATGAATCCACCCATTCTTGTACACACCAGTTCACTATGACTAGGATGTTCAGTGAAACCTTTAGACATTGAAATGGCCTAAAATGTTAAATTCATGGTAACTCATCTACCCCACCTACACACTATCTACTTTTGGTGAAACTCAATCTCACACAAAGATTTAAATTAGTTCACAAGAAGACCTCTTTATGGGGTATATTCCCCTCTTACATAAATCTCTAAAGCCACATAAAACATCACCAACATCAAGATCTACAAATACTGCATACTACTTTAGATTAATCTATCCACCAGAACCACCATCAAGAGGAGTCATATCCAAGTAGGAATTTAAAACCACATGATCATAACAATACTCTACTTCCTGAGTTAGGGGTCTAGCTCACCATGAAACCTAGTTTGTAGCTATGTACAGAACCAACAATTTGAAATCAATATATATGATTCATTTTCCAAGAACAAGAGAACCAACTGATTTCCCTTGACTATGATTGGTTTTGAAAATAATCACCATGTCATTTAGGGTTTGCTCATGCTGGAAGACTAGGACCACTACCTTGAGCCAATTCTCCACTACCTAATGGATAGGATCAATGAGATAACATGAGTGTTATTTTTCACATAAACTTATGAAAGCCACTAAAATGGTGTTCACCATCTTCTTGTCATACTGGATTCAACGAAAACTCAACATGTATAAAATAATTTTCCTTGGCCACTAATTTAGGGTCCATTGACTACATAATAGGTTGTAGAACTCCCTTGTTCCCACAGAGAGGAAACACCTCCTGATGGTGTCCTAGAATTTATGCATCATCACACAACTGGTCATCTTCACAAAACTGTTTAGAAATCAGAGAAGGCTTTCATTATAGAAGAATATTGAAAATAATAAATACATAAAAAATTCACAGAGAATACATGGGGAGATTACTCAAAAAGTAAATGGATACCATATCCCATTATTATATGATTCATGTACCATTGTTTTCATAGTAAATTGTGTATACTTGTTCCATGTCAATAATAAGGTTATCAATGTCCTAATGAATGGATACATCATCTACCGCACCCACACTAAGTCCCTTAGCCTGAGATCTAGACTCAATACACTTTATCATTTATCCCTAGTTCTAAAACCAGACCTAACAAATAATCCAATTCAAAAATATTATCCTAGGATATACTTTTCTGATACCACTTTGTCTTGACCTGCTCCATCAAGGCTCTCCT
This sequence comes from Viscum album, assembly GCA_963277665.1. Lineage (NCBI taxonomy): Eukaryota > Viridiplantae > Streptophyta > Magnoliopsida > Santalales > Viscaceae > Viscum > Viscum album. The sequence goes on from OY728147.1 coordinate 1,095,665,387, forward strand.
GGAAGACAATAAGCTGGGTGTGACACCCCAATTTTACATCTAATATTTTAGGTAATTTTTTAAAGTGTTGAGAAGATATAAAAAAATGGGAGGCCTTATCCTTAATAATTTTAACACATGAACAAAACAGTCTCCTTGAAATAGTGCAAAGGTAAAGAAAAAAATTGTAACATCTAGAGTATAACCACCCATGCTATAACCACTAGGGAATACATCATAATACATCAGTTTAGAAAAAATTATTTAAAGTGGAATGATATATTGCCAACAAGAAATATGGGGTTGGAATGTCAATCTGACATAAAATGTAATCATTATACAATGGGATAGCTCGGCTCTAGCTACCAGAGTCTAACCACAAGACATAGTCAATACCACAACATACATCTAAGCTCCACTAATACAAGTTAAACCATAATCTGTGCTAATATCTCTTTCAAATTCATAAGATTCAATAAGTTATTGAAAATTCTATTTAGAGGTGAGTGTAAACATAACATGAAATACACCCCCGAATAATAAAACTGAAAGCATCAATAGAGAGTATTTAGCTCCTCGCCATGAGGGTGTATCAATCATTACATGAGACAATGACCATAATAACCATAACATCCCTAACCCATATGTCCTCAATAAGAAGACAAAAGGTAATAATGGTTTATATCCATTACTATATCCTAAATAAGAAGGAAGACACATCATGCACCTCCAAAATGGCATCTTTAATACCTAGAAACTTGCAAATACAGATATGAATATATATTGACGACTAACATCATGGTACTACTCTCCATAAATGAGGAGGAAACTCTCCAACGATGAATATCACTTAACCTATCATTAATAAATGTAGATATAATGCACCTCACTACTGATCTCTACAGCTAAGGGAGCACTAAAAATAGTGCAGGACTCACTCCCCACTAGAGCTCAAAGAAGGGAGAGTACCAACCTATAGATAGAGGACATGCACCCAATATAGTATGGTGTGTTTACAACCCTACATGTGTAAAGAGTATGGAGGACAATTTCCCTCATGTTAAAAGGGAGTACCATCCCCAAAAACCCTCTGATGATCACACTAAGATCACTGGTAAATTTGTAAATAGTATAGGTGACTCACACAGTACTGTGATCGGGGGTTTCCAACCCCAGTGTCTCTCTACGGATGCAACCCAATCACTATCAACATCCAATCATGACTAAAATAAGTTTAATAAAATAGAACCTTAGGTAATTAATTTAATACTTCAAAGAAGTCCAAAATCACATTATATGTATAAAACATCTCGAGATAGACTACTCATTGGCACAAATCTGAGTCTCGAAGAAGGAGGATTGCGAGGTAGATGAATAAGGTCTCTCAATTTCCCAGATAAAGTACATGACATGTATAATAGAGTATATAGTATTTTCTCTCTAGTACTAGAACCACCCATGTATCACCTTAACAGATTGAATATCTTCCTCTTGATGCACGAAATGTCCAATAGGGATAAACAATTGTTAGGGGTCAACCTAGCATTCAATGTGCCATCTGGTCCAGCATGTGTATTGTGCCCCATGACCATGTATGCAGGGAGTTATATTGTACACTGGTTGTGTCAAAAAACATTTTGAAGTAATTTATTCTATCCCACTAAGAATGGATTGAATGGTCTGCATAGAATCATGGGTGTATACTACATATAAATGGAGAACCATCTAAAAAGGGAAATTACACGATGTGTTATCTAACCACATGATGTGTGGGATCATATAACCACCTTAGGAATGCAATCCTTGTACATGTTGAGCAAACTATATAAGGATCACATAGCATGTAGGACCACTAAATAGTTTTTGTTATTTCTCTCCACATAGAAACCAAATCTTCCACTCATAGGGGACTACATGTCATTTTTTTCTTCTAGAGTATATTTCATGTAGTCAAGTATTTTGATGAAAACCCATAAACATTACACGTCTCCCATTCTTTTCACTGCTGACATAAAATCCACCATCAAACATGTCGGGGTGTGTGGTTATAAGGCCAGCCATGTGATATCTGTTACTAGTTTCCATATTCCAGCCACCAAAACCAATTTCGTTCTTTCCTGGTCGAATTGTTCTATAGCACCACTTCCCCTATGGATGGCAGCCATTAAAACATCCTCTGATCAAAACCTTGATCCCCCATGGTTTTCATTAATCCTTGATTGTGTTTTTGAATCCAAAAATAATCCCACAAAATGGATTTGATCCACTATATAATTGTTTCACAATGATCAATTATCATGTATTTGTTGAACCACTGGTCAAACTAAATGTCGATGATGATCGCACAATGAAAGGTGGGAGAAATGCCTAAAATACATAGGTGGAAAAAACATCATTCATTGTTTAGGTTATCCATAATTTGTTTCTGTTAGTATAAAAATTACTAATCAATAAGCATAAAAAATTCTCATAAGCTCCGAAATAAGGAAGATAAACCCAAACACCCAACTCAATGGTCGTCAATCCATCATCCAATGTCCAAACACTAACACACTCACCACTAGATATCCATACACTCGTACCATCTTGGGTCATGTGGATAATACTAGGGTGTATCAATAATCGGGATTATATAGACGTGTTTTAAGGGTTAAGAAAATAATGAAAATTAAACTAATAAATGATTTTTATTCTCCCACAACTACACTATATCAAATCACATAATTCCAGAAAATATTATATCATACCTAAGGTAAAAATAATAATCTATATTTAATTATCATCTTATAATGATCATCTGATACGGTATTTGGTAGATAATACATTATTTTCAAAAACATTGAACTAGTGATACAATAAAAATAATATGTCTACTATATCCACATTGAGGATCATCGATCCACAGAATCCTACTATGACATAGAACATGGCTTAAAATAATTCAAATATTTTAAAGGCTTATACAAGAAAAGAATAGAGTCCCTTCATGAACCATTCTCCAATGCACCATAGTTTAATGCTTCTTATTTTTCTAATAATCTATCCATTGGAAATCTATATAGATATTTTCCCATCTTCTTGTACTAAGTATGAAATATGTTTAAAATTCAAAAAAGCAATAAAGCATCCAATTCTTTTTTCACACAAAAATGGCGTGTAACAATACTGTGGCTTCACCTCATTATATATGAACAATTATTATGGAATTAAAATAGAAATCATGGGATCCCCAAATTTTAATTTTTTTTTTGACTCATGTAAACTTTGTTATACCTCTCTAAATCATCCAAAAACATTGGAGTCACTATATAAAAAAACAAATTTAGCGGCGGTTTTTTCAAGATGGTTTTAAAAAGATATGTTAAATATTTTAAAAATATAGTTTTATATTTTTTAAAATTTTTAACCAAAAAAATTAAATTTTTTAAAGTTGGTTTTTAAAAATTATACATGAAAATAGAAGTGATTTTTTAAAATTTTACATGAAATTGTGGGAATTTTATTAAAATCACCACTAAATTAAAGTAAAAAATTAAAAGAATATTTATTTATTTTTTATTTTTTATTTTTTACTATTACATATAGTTTATTATTTAAAATTTTAATTAATTATAATGTGTTGACTAATAAATTTTTAATATTGTTAGTTAATACTAATTTGAAACAAAAAACAAATCTTTAATAACATAAAAATCATACTTCAGCACCAATTGACCATAAATTTTGATAAGGGAGTCCATTTTAGCTCCACAACCAGACAAATTGAAGCTTCTAAATTTAAATGAAACCAAATTATATTTAAATTTTGTAATAACTAAAATAATAAAATTTAGTATAGTTTTATTAAAATATGCAAATCAATCTTGAACTTCAAAATACTATAAATTTTGATCTGGGTGTCCTTTTGGGCTCTAATGCGTATCAAATTTAAACTTGTGATGATCTCTACACCCTATTCACTACTAGAAACCTTTATCATGTTTTTCAAGGCTAGATATGGCTCATAATGCCTCCAAAACTGAGTTTTAATTGTGGGTATCCTAAATGTTTAACATTAGAATGAATTTCAACCACGTTTAAGGAGGTCTTAATATCTTTTTTTAGTGACTAAAATTAATTCTTATGTATTATATTTAAATTTATATTATAGTTTTTGGGTTTTATGATTTATCATAGTATTTTTTATTTACAATTAAATATAAGCACGTTTTGTTATATTTCCTTATAATAAATCACCTATAAACTACATATTTACATAGTAATGTATTCTAAAACATATAAGCCATATGGAAATAAATATTTTTTATTCATTTAATTTAAAGTGAATAATTATCAATTTTTTTAACTTCTAAAAAAGAATTATTTTTAATATATATACTGATACAAGTAATGTTTACATATAAACATGTGTGCATCAATAAAAAATAAATATGTTTCTATATATTCTAATATTTGTAAATAAATACATATATCAACATGTAAGTATTTTTGTCTGTATTTTAGAAATTAAAATAATTTCTTTATTGTCAATAATATTGTGTGTATACTACAAATATTATTGTATTTCTATATAAATATAACATTATCCTTAAATATAGTATATAAATAAATTTACAATTAAACTATATGAATATATATACACACACATGTATAAATAATTTTAATATACACATATGTGTTTGTATTCACAAATATAAATGTATTTACATTTATATTATAATATATGGAAATAAGTATTAATATATAATATAAATAAATAAATTTACGTGTATATATATATATATCATATACATACAATGAGATTTCATTTTCATTTAAGAGTGTCTTGATATGTTTTTATGTTGTTTATGATATTATTCTATTGATTTACATTCCAATTGATTTGATGGTGTTGAAATTGTTGTGCTTTCCCCCATTTGGTATATTATTATAAATTATATATATATATATATCTGTTTATATGAATTTATAAATATTTTTTAATCTTAATATATATTTTTAAACATTTATACAAACTTATCTTAATATATTTTTATATCATATATCATTAAATATATATATTGATATTTAAATTTAATTTAATATATATATATATATATTTATATGAATATAAAATTATACATCTTTGTGTGTTTATACATATTTATGTAACATAAATGTTTTTTTCTATATATTTATGTAAACAAAATTATATATATATATCCCTTTAATATTTCATTATTTTATTATTTATTATTTATTATTCATTATAGTTTATTTATTAATTTATTATTTCAATATTTCTTTATTATTTCTTTATTATTCATTGATTTAATTTAATTATTAATAAGCTATTAAAAATTATTTAATATTTTACTTTAATTCATTTATTATTGAATTGTAATTTATAATTCATTTGTTTTTTATTTTTCATTCATTTATGGTTTATTTATTATTTATTTAATCATAATTTAGTTATTCCTTAATTATTATTTATTTATTAATTACTTATTAATTATTTGTTAATTATTTATTTGTTGTTTATTTGTTTATTATTTATTTATTTATTTATTTATCAACTTATTTATTATTTTTTACTTATTTTTTTAATTTATTTATTATAAATTTATTTATATATATTTTATTTTTTATTATTTATTTATCTTTCATTTATTGATTTTTCATTGTTATTTTCTTATTTATAATTTATTCATTTATTTTATATTTTAATTTATTTATTTATTTACTTAATTATTAATTATTTAATTATTATTTAGTTAACATTATTTTATTATTTATTTATTTTATTATTTGTTAATTATTTATTTATTTATTTTTTAACTTTTTTAAAAAATTAATTATTAATTAATTTTTAATTTATTATTGTATTTATTATTTTCTTATTATTTTATTATTATTTTATTATTAACATATTATTAATTATTTTTATAATTAAATAATTATATTTTTTTTATTTATTCATAATTTAATATTTATTATTTATTATCTATTTTTTTTCATTTATCGTATGTCAATTTATTTTTTAATTAATTTATTGTTTATATATTACCTATATATAATATATTTCTTATTTCTTATTTACTATTTACTATTTTTTTATTTTTTTTTATTTTTTTTTTATTTTTTTTTTAATTTTTTTTATGTATTATGTTTTTATTTATTATTATTTACTATTTCTGAATTTTTATTTCTACTATGTATTATTTCTATTCATTATTTATTATTTATTATTTACAATTAACTATTTATTATTTTTTAGTATTTATTTTTTATTTACTATGAATTATTTACCACTAATTACCATATTATATATATATTTATTTATTTATTATTCGTTCATATTTTCATTATTAATTATTAATTTTTAAGTTTTAAGTTTTAATAACTACTTTTTAATTATTTATTATAAATGTTTATTTATTAATTATTAATTATTAATTATTAATTATTAATTATTAATTTTAAAATATAATTTAAATTTTTAATTATTAATTGTTAATTATTAGTTATTAATTATTTAATTTGTATCTATATGTTATGTAATATATGTTTTTTCAAATAATATGTATTAATGTATATATATATATATATATTAAAATGTATTTATTTACAACACGAAGAGCATGTTGGAATGGTAAAGCCTTTGGAGAAAAAGAAAGAAGTAATGCGTTCAAATCTCACTCAACACTGAATTCTTATATAGGTCATGTGCATGTGCATTTGTATGAGAATTTTAATAAATGAAAAACTATATTAATTATAAGAAAATTAAATAATGAATTACAATAATAAATTAATTATGATAATTAAAAAAATAACCCAAAAAATAATAACAAGATAATAATAAAAAAACTAATAATTAATTAAATTACTTAATAAAGATATTAAATAAGTAATAATAAATTTATAAATAATAATAATAAATGTATAAATATTAATAATAAATTAACAAATTAATAAATAATAAGTTAGTTACAAGAATTCTAAAATAATAAACTATTAAAATAAAAAATTAATTAAGAAAATAATAAAATAAAGAAAATGTTTAAAAAGAATAAAAAACTACCGCAAAATGAATTGTTATTATTTAATCAGCATCAAAATGATTCCCCCCCCCCCCGATTATAAAAAACCCATCACTAAATCGTTCCATGATAGTTTCGAAAAAACCCCCACAAAATGAATGTCGACACACGATTTAGTAGCATTTTTTCAAAACCATCGCGAAATAATTTAGTGTTGGTTTAAACAGTCACAAAATGCCTATTTTGGCATAGTGAATTAACTTTCATTATCAATGTTTTCTAAACTATTCTGTATCAATGATCTCATCAATGTTCCCTAAATCATGGATATATTTTAATCTTTCAAATAATAGCTCAAAATTAAAACATATAGTGACCTTAAAATATTTTTTAAATCTGTTCAAAATCTATATCCATTGTATGAACATATAAGAAGCTATGTGTGATGAGTCTTCAAAAGAAAACCTCTATCTGATGGACCCTATCTGAAGAACCTTATGTTTCCTTTATATCTTGGACTCATAGAATTTCACAGTTTGATGGACCTTCATCTAGTTCCCATTTGTTTTGAATCCTTTATCTATAATGCTCAACATATCTTTCTATGATGAAATTAGAATTCTTCATCTAAAGATATCACATTTCTCATTGTCTAATAAAATTTTCTAATACTCTCAATCCTGTAAAGCTCAACTTCATCTTAATCTTTATACACCCATTCCTTCCATATAATTCTTTAATATTTATCTATCTGATGACCATTATATTCTTCATCTGATTCCATAATTATATATATTCATTTGAAGAAAAATCATAGATTTCTCTTCCCGAAAAACATTATAACTGTTTGTTTGAAGGTCACTGGAAATGATGAAACAACAGTTTTAAAAATCTCTATCGTGTATTCCATTGTATATACATTTCTAATGGATTAATTAAATATTCATTTTCTATCAATTATAAAGTCTCTATCTATATGTGTTTATTACATGACCATCATATATTTTTACCTCCAACATTGTAACAAAGACATTATAATGTGAACATTATTATTTTGACTATGTTAATTAAACTCAGTCAAGTTTGCTTCATAATTCTTCATAGCATTAACTTTTTCAATCGCAACTCAATCTCCCCTTTTGACTCATGCTTGAACCATTAGATATTTCAATAATAATTTATATATACATTAATGATTTGCATAACATCATCCAAATAAAAAATGTTTATCTAAAATTGTCCTGAAAATTTCTCTAAAACATCAATATTATTTTCAAGTAACTTTCTCTGAAAAACATATTGAAATATTGATGAATAATTAAAAGAAAAAACATTTTTGAAAAACAATCTCCCATTTTGTCTTTACTTCTAATATACAAATAAAACTTTATACATCTTCAAAGTCAACATGTGATCCTAAATATTCTTCACCCATAAATGTTTTTTATATTCTTTTAGGCACATTTTTAATAGTCATATTCAATGGGTAACATATGGGTTATCTCATCATATCTTAATTCATCTTAAAATTTTGATAAATTTCCTTAAGAGATGAATTGTATAACAAGAATCACTTAATAGATAACCGTTAACTAGAAAAATATAAGTCTATATGGGAAAAAATGATATACAAAACAAGTGTTTATAATACTATTAATAAATTTTATCCATAAAAATTATTCATTGTAATACTTTCTTCAAGTTTATTTCATAATATTTATATCAAGGGTGTTTTTAGAAAGATTCTTAGTATAAAAACATCACTCATCTTGAAAAAAACATCAAAATATTTGTTGTGTATAAATTAAACTCCCCCTATCTCTCTTATTTCATAACAATCATCAATTATTCTTTAAGAAAACTGTGAGACTCATACCTCATATTTATTTCTTATCCCCTAAAGTATAGCATGATATCCTTAATCATATTTATTTTTATATTCCATGCTGTATATCTCGTATTGTTATAAAACTATTTTAACACTCAGCCACCTCCTCTACCTCATCTCCTCCAATTCCCATAAAGTTTTTAAAGATTAACATGGATATTAGGAATAAGTATAAACTTCAATGTTCCTTAGAATAATTTCTTAGACAAGGAGTTATATCTTAGTATATAATTCTTCGTCTTTTTCTTATTATATTTTGTATTGGGTTTGCTTTATTTATTATGATCAGCCTTCAGGGATTTTCCAATCGATTTCTTAAAATCTATCAGTTCTTCATATGAAAATATCATTTTCTTTTTAGTTTTCAAAAAATATTTATTTTTTTGAGTTTCTAGAAATATATTCATGATTTTCTATTGGGATGTTTAGTTAGTCATTTATATTTTATACCATGCTCGTCATTCTCAAATGTCCCACATTTATTCTAAATCTACAAACCATCATTATTAGGACTTATTATCAACATTTTTCTGATATTTTGAAGGCTTCTTCTTCAATTTTTCATCAATATACTTTTTTCTTCCATCATCTTTCTTGAATTGTCCATTTTTAGGCCAAATAACAAAAATTATTTCTTTCCTCACTCAATTACCTTATGCTACTTTCTATGCCCAATATTATTTATCTTATCACTTATCTCACAAGAAATATTAGAATTCTTCTCCTTCTAAACTTTATTTTCTTCCACATATTTCATTATAAAAAAAATATATTCTACCTTTTATATCTCCACTTGAATCACATATTTTTCTTGTAAGATACATATTTTACCATCATTAGTTTTCCTTATACCCAAACACGCCACAATGCCAATACTAACCACTAAATCTTGATCATTTAATCTAATAGTAGTATTATCTAGAAGATTGTTATTGTTTCTATTTAACAAATAGTGGGCATCAGTGTCAAGAGGGAAATCTTCTTAAAGTATTTCACACTTTCTTAGTGTAATATTACTTATCACTAATATTATTATTCCTCCAAGAATCAATATTATATTTTGAAGCTACATATTCAATAAAAATTAATGTATCTTTATATTTTTTGGAGATGAAATCAACATGCTTCTATGGACCATTTTTTTACCATCATGAGAAGATTCACCTTTATCCTTAACTACATTTCTGAAGTCTTCTCTTACATTCTTTAGCTTGATTTTTTCTATTAGAAACAGTATATATGTCTCAAATAACACTTCTTCTTTATAATAAAATACTTCCTTATGATTACTTATTATCTTCTCAAATTTATCATATGTCAACTTGTTCTTCTTATATTCATCAACAAGTATTGTTTCTTCCTAGTAAATCATTCTCTATCTAGATAATTTTACATTATTATCTTTTATTTTTCTATCAATATAATCCAATTTCACTTTATCTGATATAATATCATTAAATAGTGTACTAAACTTAATCTATATGCTCACCAATATCAATAATTATCTCGTAAACTTATTTATTTATCTTCTTCCCTTCATTATGAAATATTTAATTTTTCATAGTAGCTACTTCCAAATATTCTTTTATAGTCTACTAAACATGTTTTATCTTTTCCCTATATTCATCACTGATTGATAAGAAAATTTATCATCAAACATGAGTGAATTTTTGAAAAGAAAACTAAAATCAATACTGTAATATGAATCATCCTTCTCTCTTCTGTTCAATAGATTTTTATTCTCCCTATAAGGAAACATTTTCTTATTATTATTTAACTTCTATTTTTAATACCTCTTATATTCTTTTACTGATACTGAATCATCAATCATATTCTTAGAAAAAACATGTTTAATAGTTACCACTATCATTAAAATTGCATCATTTAAGAAAATGTTTATATTTTACATTCTAATTTCCTTTTGTCTTCCTTTTCTAAAGAAGATAAATGATTTAATTTTTGTCTAGTTTATCTTCCTATTCATTTCAATAACTCAATTCTTCTGGAACATATTTATCTCTAAACTTCCCTTTTAACAAACCATCAAAATATATTTATTCCTTAACTTTATTTTTGAATACTATTTCATTTCTCTACAAAAATACTGTGAGAAGATTATGCGGTTCATCAAAAGGAAAAACCTCTTGATCTTCTAGAGTTTTCATTTTCACAATAAGTATATCTGGATATTTTCTCATCACTTTATTAACTAATTATAATATTCTATTTTTTTGACTAAAACCTCTGATATTACAAAAAATATCACTAACTATTTTAAAATTTTAATCAATGTCTTATTATTCAACTATATTGATATCTTTAAAAAAGAATTAATATATGTTTTAACTCTCCACCCTTACATTCTGATATCTATAAAATATTCTTCTAAACTTATCTAACATTTTTTCTATAGTTAGAAACACCATAATCACTGTATAAACTCTTATATACAGATCCCTCAATATTGACTCATAATATTTTACATCAACTTACAGAATTATTTTATCAGTGAATGTCATAGAAACCTTATTAATTTGTGTAAATCCCACTAATGTAGTATCTCCAATTTCTTATCTATGAGATCGATGGTATGGTAACATCCTATTTCTACCACTATGATAGTTATTTCAATCAAATTAAGGAACTATACTACTATCTAATATATTTATATTTTATATCCTTGGAATATGTCAGTATCATTCAAAGGTACCCTATTATCTTATACAAATTGATGTCCCAATATCGACATTAAATCACTGAGATGGGGAGGGATGAATTTGCTATCACTTTTCCTTTTATAAATTCATCATATAAAAAAACCTCTAAAACATGATATAGTTTTGATCCACCAAAATATATCTATTTAAATCATTACATATATAGTAAATATAAAGTGTAATTAGAACATGACAATTATAATTTTTGAAACAAAGACCGACTCCTCTCTATATTTGTTATCCCCAACAAATTGGATTCTTTTACAGACATCCTTTAAGAATATAAAAAAATAGAAATTGGTTCTATAATATAGTAATAATTATTCTATATAACCTTAATTATAAAACCCATTAATCAACTCTGCTTCTAAATATGGTTATACCCCCCATATTTCCTTCTTATATACACTTATTGACTAGTTATGCACCCTAACCACAAGCATTTTCATCAATTGGTTCCATGCCTTAGTTATGTAACACCTAGAGATTCTATGAATTTTTCCCCTAAAAATTTTGTATTTTTAATTTCACACAATATAGGTTTCATATTTTATTTAATGCAACACTAAGGTTATCTTTCATTATATTCAACACTAATTTTAAATGAAATGTTACATATTATTAAAAAATTATAATTTAATATGATAATTTTTACCTATCCATTGGAATAAAAAGTATGATTATGATTATATAAATTATGAAGATATATTATCTATAAATTTATATAAAATTAACTTTTTGGTGACCAATTAATTATAATTTAAAATAAAATATGTTTGAAAATAAATGAAATCTTCTTTTGGGAATATTTTTTATGCCATTTTTTGACATAATAAAGTAAAAAAACAAATTTTTGGGAATTATTTAAAATATATATATATATATTATATAATCAATCAAATGTTTAACATTCATCTTATGTGTTTTCTAGAAAATAGATAATAATTAATCCAAGTTTTATCTTAAAACTGTATTTTTCTAAAAAGTGGTTTTGTCACCTTTTACGCCACTATTTTAATATTAATATTTTACACTTTTAGATAAGTTATATTTTAATTAATACTTAATTTTTTAAATCATGAATTCAAAATTATTTTAGGATTAAATTTTTATAATTGTATAAGAAGATAAAATTTTCAATGTATAATAAAAAAATACTGGTTTTATTATGAATTTTAATTTATTTTAAATCATTAACAAACATAAAAATTATTTTTAGAAGGATTTAATGGTAAAATTAGTTAAATTATATATCTATTAATCCAATTTGGTTCATTCTAATATATTTCATGCTGAATTATGAAATAAAATATTTTTAATATTTTGTACATTTTCCCTTTGGAAAAATGATCTCTTATTTTGTCTGTGATATTAATTTTAAATTAAAATTTTTCACTTATGTGAATTGAATTTGTAAAAACAGATTCCATATTTATTGTATTAATAATTTATCTTCTACAATAATTTTAGTTTTATGTTTCCCCAATATTATTATAAAAATCAATAAAAATTAATTATGGTATTCCATGTAAGGATGGGTTTACAAGGTGTTGAATAGAAAAGATAATGGTTATAAAGCCTATTGAACATTACATATTATAATTGGATATACATATTTTGATCTTATCCTTACAAAGGAAAAATATATAGTCATTTTTATGATTTATTATTTTGAATTAATTTACTATTTGTTATTCTTTTGGGAAATTTCAATGTAGTTTCTTTGTGGGTTCTTTTCCCCCAATTATAAAAGACCACTACCAGAAATCAAATATTCACATCTATAAATACATATATTTCATTCCAACCCTATAAAAATCCCTACCGAACATCCTTATCCTTTTTCTATATCTGCTTCTCCTCCCAAAAGGCCAACAAAAGGGTCCTTAATTAGAGATCCAAAGGGGGTGATTCTATGTAGCACCCCCATTTTTTGGTATGTAACCCCATAAATATGATTTTCAGGTATATAAATTTAATGGGTAAAGGTTGGGAGTGTTTGGAGAAATTTTTTTTATTTTGGGGATTTTCTATAGTTTCAAAATTAGTAAACTGTTTGGGAAAACTAGGAAACACCTACTAGAAATCGTGCATAGTGAGACCATTGAAAAAGAGAAGGTTCTTGGGTGCCACACGGGTTGTCCTAGCCTTATGGATACCTGGTAAAAAATCACTTTAAAATATGGTTTTAGTCTCTTGAGGAAGAGGCTTCAGTATAGTTGGTTCATGTTTTGGAGACATTGAGAGGGGACTATGTGGGGGATTTCCTTAAGTAAATGGTTAGAAAATGGATAACACACGGTTTTCCTAACTATGCGTCTAAAACAATGTGGAAAAAGAAACCACTTCCTTAAAAAGTAGATCTCACACTTTTTCCCCCAACCCACTCATTTTTCTTCATTTGATACCCAAAATTCATATTCTTCTCTGTCGAAGGTCCAGGAGGGTTCTGTCATTTCTTCAGAGGTGATCCCAAGGCTTCCCTTGGTGACTAGAGGTTGATTAATCATGGTAAGTGATCATTCGGGGTTGTTCTAAATGTTTCTCATACATCAATTTCTCCATCTCTCTCAATTTCTTAGGTATACACCATTTGTGGGTATATCTAAAGTTTGGGATTCCAAATATGTTATTATTCTAATTTTTTATTGATAGGGGTGGAGATATAAGGTAGGTTCAGGGAGATTCAACCATGTTTTCTGATATTCTTCATGTTGTTTATAGTTTTCTCCATAACTCTCGAGGTATGGTTCTTCACTCTTTAATCCTCTATTTAGAATATATAGGATAGATTTTAAATTTATTTCAATTATTTAAATTTAATTTTAATCCCCTATGAAATTATTTTTGGAAACCCATTTTAGTGATTGTTTATGGTTTTTTTTGAAATTTTTAGAATTTTTGTAAAAGACTCTTTTTAAATTATTTTTAAAATTATTATTTTAAATTCAGTTGTTTGGATGGATTTATGAAAATGTTTTATGGAATGGTTTTTAATAAAAATGATTTTTTATTAAAATGGGTTTGGTACGTGAGTTTTTCGTTGGTTTGGAATGGTTGGTGTGTGTTCAAGTGCATTAGGATGGATAAGGGCATGAAGTACCCTAAAAAATGGTCGGGATTGATGTGGGTGTGAAGTACCCCACCAATTGTTTTCATTAAATGACAGGTTAATTGAAGGATGACTAACCACTTGCAAGTATAGAGAGGTCCAGGTTTCATGCGTGGATGTTCATGTGGATATGTGGAATGGTATGGTGAATGTGAATAACAGAACTTATGAAATGGTTTCGATGCTTTTTTGGATTATTTTATTGAATAAATTGTATTTTTTGGAATGATTTTTACTATTAATTAATTTTATATTGTTATTTAAAAAAAATTAGAATTTTTTTATTTAAATTTTTTTATATAAATGTTTCTATATTTTTCAATCCTAGTTGTGTAAGTATGGATGCCATTGGGGAAAACCTACTGAGTTGTAGTACTCAGTCATGTTCTGCAACATTGGTGCTTTCTTAGATTTCATCTACTATGAAATGGGAAAAGGTAAATTATCACACAAATTTAGCACTACCTCATTATACATTGGACATTTGGTGGAGTTGGATCTTGGAGGATGTGTAACTTTGAAGTTGAGTAGTTGAACTTCTGTTATAATAGTTGTATTCTATGATTTACATTGAGATTGTTGTCTTCTATTGTGGTACATGATTTTGGTATGATTTTTGATAAAACAAATGTTGATTTTTCTTTAATTTTTATCATGTGTCATATTGTTGATTTTTTGTTTATGGGGTTTGGTTATTTGTTTTATTATTTAGGGAAAATAAACCCCTATATGTGTTTAATCCCTTTGGCATTTATTTTCCTTTTTTAAAGCCTTGGGGATGTCTCTTAAGGCCATGTAGCATCCTCCACACATCTCTGGACAATGAGGAGAATGGGGATGTTACAAATGATATTACTTTTGTTTAGTCCAAAAATTGGTTAGAGATAAGTTGAATCAGTTTTGTTTGGTCCAAAAATGTGACTGAGATAAGTGGTATCAGCTTCGTACTTTTCTTGTAGCATAAGTAGTCATCAGTTCTTTCGGTCATGGTGTGGAATTTCATTCATGTCTATTCCCTGAGTTGGGATCATAGAAAAGATTAGTATTGATAGAACATGAAATTTAGAGCATAAAAAGACATAGCTAACCTTTTTTGTTCACCTTCATGTTACGAGGTTGGTTGGTTCATAAGGGTTTTGGAGACACATATATGATTTGGAATCACATTTTCATGGGCTTAGCCAATGAGAAGAGCATTAAATTAATCAGAGGAATGAATTACATTTAGGATTGCATACATCATTTTGAATAATGATTTATGTTTTGATGACAAGTGTTGGTTTTTCAAAAAAATTAATATTTTTTTCAATTGGAAGATTTTTAAAAAGAGCATGATTTAAGTATCTTGAAAATAGATTTATTTTCAAAAACATGTAATTATTTTCTAAAAAAATTGTTGAACATGGAAAGGATTCATTCTAGAATGAAATGCTTCCATATTTGATATGATAGAATTTGAAATGCAAATCCATAAGTTACTATAGAGTGGGACTTATGATAATTATTATTTTTTAGATAAAGGAACCCAATTGGAATCATCGAAACCAATTGGAAGAAGATGTAGTGAATGTTGACTCACCTAAGCCACAGTTGAACCGAGAGCTGGATTAGAGAATCATCCAAGCATTTCAGGGTGTAGAAATAGGTAACCAGAGGGATGATCCAAGGCAAGTGGATCATTTTGTCCCATTCTAGAAAACGAATCCACCCATATTTTGGGTGATTTTGAACCAGAAAAGAAGGAGGTGTGGTTAAAAAAGATGAATCGTATCATGGATTTACCCAACACAGCAGCGGAGCTAAAATTCATGTTCGTGATGTGCAGGCTGGAGGACCTTGAATGTTAATGGGGGGATTTAGTAGTTCATTTTAAATGAGACCAAGGCCCTGTATGGGAGGATTTTAAAGAATTTTTCAATGAATAATTCTATCATCACATGATAAATATTAATAGAATGAAAAATTATGTATCCAAATGTATGAATTTTTTGTCACAATGTAGAAGCTAAATGCGTGACTTTAGTGCACTTTTCACCTAATGTTTCTTCTAGTGATTCTTTGAAGGAAAACATATAGGAATCAGGGTTCATACATGATATTCAGTTGAATATTTCCATGATTTTTAGTAGTGACTATAATGTGATTGTCAATTGAGTGATAGTGGATGAAAGAGACATATCATGATCAAAGGGAGAATAAAGTATGTTGATACCCTAGGAACTAGTGGAGACCCTAATTCTAAGATTAAGAGGAATAAGGACACTTACCTCCATGGTCGGAGTGTGAATCAGAACCATATGACGGGATCGATGAATCTTCCTTTAAGATCCCAGACTAAAGCTGGTACTTTCCAATGTGGATGAATTTACTACATAAAGAGTGAGTGTGTTTCACAACAAAGATAATTACATAATTGAAATTAGATGGGGAATCTTTAAATCTATTGTCAGAATGCAATGAGGATAGGTTCTCAAGACACTTATGATGTATCTCAGGTGTCATATGCCTCAATGAGGGTAGGTAATCATAATAAATCTCAATATCAGAATAGATCTAAAAATGGTTATTTTTGGAAAACCATGACTTCTATGTAATAGAAATCTCAAAAAATCATTAAAGAGATAAGTGTAGAGATGATGCAGTTATATAGAGCAATGCAAGTGATTTTGGATGATCTAGTCGGGCCTTCTATAATGAGTGGTAAAATTCCTTTGAATGATACCCTTTTTAAAGTGTTGTTTTATGTTGGTAAATAAAATTCCTTTATTTCTTCCAATTTTGGTAATTTTCTATGTTTAAAACTTGTTATGATTACTTTTATGATAAAACTACAACCTCATCTACATCAAATAAAATGATGAAGCTTTGTGTGTAGATAATTTTCTATAAATATTGATGGTGTTAAGCCTAAATGAAATATCTATATGATGGACATGTATGTCTATAATGTAAACCAGGGTATAGATTGATTGAAAATGATCAAGGATCGCATTTTCTATAATAGAAAATGGTTTGTTTTGAGACTGATGATGACATCATGCATCTCTTTAACGGATAATGGAATGTGACAACATAGGCTATAAGTTTTTTTATACCACCTAAAGGAATTATATCTTAACAATTGGCCATGTTGAATTTGGAAACGATGGAAGAGATCGAGAATGGCCTTTTTGAGTAGTTTTGGACCAATTTCCTAATAATTTTTCCCAAAATTTCTTCGGGTTACCACTGAAAAGGTAAGGGGAGTTTATAACTAACCTCCTCTAGGGGACCAGTCCTAGATCATTTTTTCCTTATCAAATGAAATCAATAGAATTAAGGGAGTTAAAAGTGAAATTGTAAGAGCTAGTAATAAATGGTTTTATTTTTCCCACCACGTCTTTGTGGGAAGGATGGTCTTGTTCATGAATAATGCATATAGAATGATAATGTTGTATGTGAATTATAATATGATTAACCAAGTTATAAAAAAGAATAGATATCCACTTTCATGCATTGATGATCTTTTAGATCAATTGATTATAGCTCAGTGGTTCTCTAATATTGATATGTAATCATAATATCACCAATTTTGAGTTCAGAAGAAGGATATAGCAAATACATCTCCTAGAAACAGATATAACCATTCTGAAAATGTGGTAATTCCATTTGATTTTATGAATTAACCAGTGAATTTTATGTAATTGATTAATCAGATATTTTAGCGATATCTAGATTTTCATTTTTTTGGGTCTGTGGATGATATATTGGATTATTTAGGGAAATGGTATGCGAATGAGTAACACATGGCGACGGTGTTAAGAAATTTAAATATAACATTGATTATGTTCCAAATTATCAAAGTGTGATTTTTTGATACAAGAGTTATTCTATCATAGCCATGTAATTTCTAAAAGAGTTGTTTTAGTAGATTCAGATAAGATAGAAGTCGTTATCTCTTAAAAACCATCAAAAAATTAATTTGACATATAATGTTTTCTTGGTCTAGAATGTTATTAAAAATACCTTGTTTGTGACTTATCTGGACTAGCTTCTCTGATGAAATCTTGACAAAGAATAATATTCGATTCCAATGTAGCGGGGAATTCATGAAATCATTTCAAGAGATGAATTTTTTCGTTACAATAGAAACTATCTTGATATTTACTGAATAAAGACTAGTGTATGCGGTGTATGGTTATGCTTTATAATTTAGGTTGGGGTGTGTTCTCATGCAGGAAGACTGTGTTGTTTCATATAGTTCAAGGTAGTTGCTAGTGCATGAGAAGAAATAATCAACACATGATTAGGTGTTAGTTTTAGTCATCCATGTGTTAAACACATTTCATCATTATCTATTTGGTTAGAAATTTACTATGTTCATGGATCATAAGAGCTTATAGCATATTTTATCACAATGGGATTTGGATTTGAGGAAAATAAGAAGGATGGAGTATCTACAAATTTTTGAACATGACTTGAAATATACAACATGTAAAGCCAATTAGTTGGATGTAGCATTAATAAGGAAGTCATATTCTTAGTCAGAAAAACAATCATTAGATGAATAGAAGATATTGTAATTCCTAGCTTAAATGCATGTGTAATGTGAATACTGATGTGATGTTGTGGTTTTCCTTATAGCTTCTTTTGTTTCTAATTTTTTAATGACGGTAAATGAGGCATTTATACCCGATGCAGAATGTGTTATAATGAGTTGAAAAATCAATGGTGGGGATACAATTGAGGGATGGAGGCTCGATGAGAGTTTAGTATTGTTGTTCAGAAATTGGATGGTTGTACATATGTCTTGTCAAGAACAAATTCTCCCTGAATACCACTATTCATGATGGGTTGTCCATCATGGAATATAGAAGAATTATAAGGCATTAAACAAACTGTTTTGGTGGTCAGGCATGAAATGGATGGTGAATGAGCTTGTTTCTAGATGCTTAACTTGTCAGTATGTTAAGGAAAAATATTTGAATCCTATAGGTATGTGGTAGTAAATACCTATTCTAGTGTGGAAATTTGAGCAAATAGATATTTATATTTTAACAAGTCTCCAAATAATGTTTCGTAAATATGATTGTATATGGGTGAATGTGGATCAGCTAACGAAGTTGGCCCTTTTAATCCCTATTCGTCAAACACATATGGTGGAGGGTATGTCCAAAATATATTACCAAGAAGTGTTAAAGAGACATGGAATTCCAGTTTTGATCGTATCAGATAGATATCTGAGGATTATATCTAATTTCTTGAAATCCATACATAAACCCCTTGTGACTCGGTTGACTATGAGAACGACATATCATCCTCATATACAAGACCAATCCGAAAGGATGATAAAAATAATGGAAGCTATGTTTCAGTCATTTTTAATTGATTTTGGTTTCTTGTGGGAAGAAAAATTGATGTTAGTGAAGTTCTTTTATAACAAATAAATATTAGGCCTGTAACACCCCGAGCTTCCACGATACGCTTCTCATTCAATAATGCAATAGCTTGCATTGTACGCAAGTTCGAGTTCTAACACACCGCAACTAATCAAAATAGCCGTTATGAATAGTAATAACCACTTTTTAAAATTATAGAAATTTTATATTTCAAAATGGACTTCATTTTTGTATTCGTAATATCGAAATTAGCCTATGTTGAATTTTTGGTATTTTTCTGAGAACTTCTAATTTTTTATGAATAGTGAAAAATACATAAAAACAACTTTTTTAATCAAAATAATTTATACAGATAAATTATACTATTTAGTGGTTTTAAGGTATAATTAGAAAATATTTTTACCATTTTATCCAATGGTGGTCATTAGAATTAATTTAACATTGAAATTGGACATAAACAATTGCCAAACTTTTGATATAAATTGTTTCTTAAAAACACGCTATTTGTTGTAACAGCGGGAATTAATTATGAAATTAATTAATACAACTTATATGTTTGGAATTTTGTAAAATAGACATCATTTTTGAATTCGGAATATCAATTATAGCTTAGGGTGAAATTTTGGCCTTATTCTGAAAAACTTCAATTTTTGATGAATAGTGAAACCACTAAGTGGTAGTTAAATAACTGATTTTTCGTTTAAATGAAATATTACAACTTCTGTGATTTGATTTTCAAAAATCCGACATACATGGTTGTCATTAAGAAGTAAAATGTGGTTCAATGAGATCAAAATAATTTTTTGGTGAATAGTAACTTTTAAGTTCTTAATCGCGATTAGTGGTAATTAGTGTAGTTTAAGGTATAAAAAATACATTAATAATATGAAATGACCTAGACACATGTCCCAACCTCATTGGTTGAGTCATGGCCGACCAAGACAAGCCATGGCCTAACTTGGGGACCCCATGGATCCACTTTTGTTGGGAAATAACATAAATTACTTTTTATTTAATGTTAAAGTGAAAATGACACTAACATAAATTGTTCTACTAAAACAATTTTTAATTGGGGTTATACAAGTCCAAATTTTGATTATAAATAGTCATTGGAAAGCTAAAAAGATTTCCTACATCATAGTATTTGTTTTATAATTTTTAGACATTAAATAAATTAAAGTATTTATGACATAATAATGATGCAGCGATGACATCATTATTTGACGATTTAAATAAAATGAGAAGATAATGCAAAATCCGAGGCTTACACTTGTCCAAAGCCTATTGGATGAAGATATTTCGAAACCTTATCACCTTAGCCTCGAATTATATAGATGTGGGACCTTTAGAATCCGAAAAGCATTTTGAAATAATGTAACATTTCATTACTTTCCAAAAGTGCCCCTCCTCTCCACTTATAAAAGGCCCCCACCTCTCCCACCTTATTCACACCATCAAGCCATTTGTCTCGGCCAACCTCTGCCCAAATACTCTCCCAACATTCCTTCCTTACTCCTAGAAACCTCACTTTGGGCAGAACTCTTCCCAAGGAAGCCTTTAGCTCAAATCAAAAAGAGTTACCCGATTTTGAGGTAATGTCTTTTCTAATGTTGTTTTGTTTTATTTTTCTTCTCCAACCCCCTAAACTCTTTTTATTCATTTCTTTTGTAACAACACCAGTATCCTCAATATACTAGGATGTTGTTATAAGAAGGATTCGAGCTACACTTACACACACCTACATCTAATGGTTAAAGAACATATGGTTTCTGTGGATGGCGAATTTCTGCCTCACGAAACGATGATTGTTCAACACTCATATAACACCTCCAAAGGTGGCCATTAAGATGTCACTATTTTTATATATGATATATAATATGTTTTTGTTTTACTTATGCTTCTGTATTTCTCATTTATGGCATACTTTATGATTTCCATTATGGGTAAAACGCGATAATTTCATTTTAGGAAGTGCGGACTACCGCCCCCTCAAAGTGATTTGAATCGTTAATGCCATGTGTGGGATGTATAAAGGATGGAGTAAATGGTATTATACACTATATTATACTGGAATTATATTATACATTTATATCATTATGATTTCATTCCATTAAATATGAAATTGAAATGAAAGTAGCGTTCATGCGTACGTACGGCTTACCGTCTCCATGAACGGTGCATTTCATTTCTTACCTCTAAATGTTACGTAATATTATAAATGAATATATATACTGTATATATATGATATATATGATATCTACATCATTAATATAATTCTGGATATAATGGATATTTCACCACATGAACAACTTATAATTATAAGAAGTTTATTGTTGACTCATGTACCAAAGATCGACAAAACGACCGTTATTAACTTAAATAATTACATAATGTTCATAACATTGTAATAAGTGATATAAAAAGGATAATGAAATTGAAAATGGTTCTTAATAAGGTAGATATTAACTCTAGTTTATTATTCAGGAGGTTAAAGAACGGTTGAGTCAAGTCGGACACAAGGTAAGGGAACTTCTTAACCCAATTTCCATTCTTTGGGTTAATCTCCTACTTTCAAATTATGTCATGATATTATTATGTCATATCCTGTATTTGTACATTATTTATGTGTACTTGTAGTGAATACACATAATAGATCTATTTTATTTTAAAAATGCTCTTTGTAAGGGAACTTCTTAACCCAATTTCCATTCTTTGGGTTAATCTCCTACTTTCAAATTATGTCATGATATTATTATGTCATATCCTGTATTTGTACATTATTTATGTGTACTTGTAGTGAATACACATAATAGATCTATTTTATTTTAAAAATGCTCTTTGTAAGGGAACTTCTTAACCCAATTTCTATTCTTTGGGTTAATCTCCTACTTTCAAATTATGTCATGATATTGTTATGTCATATCTTGTATTTGTACTTTCTTTATGTGTAATTATAGTGAATACACATAATAGATATATTTTATTTAAATGATATTTTTAAGGGAATTTCTTAACCCAACTTCCATTCTTTGGGTTAATCTCCTACTTTCAAATTATGTCATGATATTATTATGTCCTATTTTGTATTTTTACTTTCTTTATGTGTAACTATAGTGAATACACATAATAGATCTATTTTATTTTAAAAATGATCTTTTTAAGGACTTCGTCTCAATCTCCTTTCATTGAGTCATATTTGGTTTTATACACAACTTTCTTTTATACAGTGTATAAACCCCTTTGACATTTACGTTTATTCAAAAGGAATCTTTTTATACGAAGTGTTTTACTAAACGACAAAAAGAGAATGTTTTTCTTTCCGTACATATGCGGCGACAACGACTTCTCCGCCGCTGTGACCATTATTTGAGTTTCGGCTTCCTCTACAAGCCATCATTTTTTTTAATGAAAAATAAATACAAAGTTTTAACTTTCATTTATTTTGGTATTGAAAATGGTTTTGAAAGCGTTTTTATCATATCAAAGTGTTGTATTGATATCTTGTGATTGAAATGTGGAAATGTTATGTTTCCTTTATGCATGTTTTATGTGATACGATTATGTTATGGTTTATGATATGTTTAAACATATTCATATGAGGAATGTATTGGACTTAATAAGTGACGGGTGGAGCCCGCTATAGCTCCTCGATGCATCGGCAGGTCTCATGAGACAACTAGACGTGGAATTGGCCGAGGCCCTTTCCCAATTTGATTTATGGTTTTGGCCGAGGCCTTAATCATTTTAGATGTCTTGGCCGAGGCCTTGACAAAATGTTTCAGAATGTCCGGCATTATACATTCCATCATTATGAAAGTGGTTATTGATATTGCATGTGATTATTCGACCAGTAGAATATCCATGTGAAGAAGTAAATGGCATTATCTCATTTTACTTTTGCCATATTATGTTGAAGTTCATGTTTAAAAGGCTTTTGTTTTAGTTATACATTGCCTTAAATGTTAATGTTTATTTATGAAAGCTTCCGCATTATTGTTATCCTTACTGAGCATCTGAGCTCACCCCTTTCAATGTTTTAATATTTTCCAGGATGTGAAGAAGTATTTTATGAATGACCTGCAGGGATAGTCGGAAGAGGATATGAGTGTGGACTATGGAGACTTTGTTATTGTAGTTTTTCACTTTTTGATGTAATGAAAGACTTATGAATGTATCTAGTGTTTCCAAGGCTACTAAACTAATCGGTCTTTCGAGACTTGATCCTTTGTGATCATGCCAATGTTACGAAGTAATGCACCGACTCTGGGTAGCTGGGGTCGGGGTGTTACAGTTGGTATCAGAGGCAGTTTAGTACTAACCTTGGAAGCTAGATTTAGATAAACTCTGATTAGAGCACATAGCCCAAAGATAGACTTTGAGGATTAGTATAGAAGAACTTCCTAGAATTTTAGTATTGTAGAGATGTTGTGAGTTTTCCGAGCAATACATCCCTGTCTGGATACGAGCAGGTAGAGGTGGCTCTGGCACAGATGTACCTAGGGGTAAAACCCGAAAACACCGCTTTGAGCTAGACTCAAACGGGAACTGGTGCACGACAACGGGCCTTGCTGCACTCTTCGTTATGACACTCCCGGGGGATATGCTTAGGATAATTCTCATTTTCTTTACAAACCATTATGTAAGGTTTATGAGTACATACTTCCTCAAAGGAAACATTTCTTTTTATGATTATGGATTATATCCATAAATAGTTCAATTTATGTTAAGTATTATACAAGTATGGAATTATGTATTTTGATTCATAAACTAATCTGGATTATGCCATTGTTTAGAAATGGCGCCTAGTAGAAGGAATGGAAACTGTATCAATGCACGAACTCCGTGTAGGGATTGCCCTCCTGCTCAAGATAATTATTGTGGACCTGGAGATACAACTGGTGCTGATCAACTTATTACCATACTGGGACAACTCACGCAGGTTATGAATAACAACCTTACTCGTATGGAGCACCCTGATTCGCAACGTGGAGGATCAATGCTAGACCGTTTCATGAGGCAACAACCGCCAACCTTCAATGGGAGTACAAATCCTACAGTAGCTGAGCAATGGATAAATTCCTTAGAGAAAATATTCCATGCCTTGGGGAGTAGTGAAAGGGAGAAGGTTGTCATGGCAGTTTACCGCCTCACTGGAGATGCCGATCAGTGGTGGTCACTGATTCAAAACACAAAGGAAGATGATGACGTATCGAATATGGAATGGAGGGAGTTCAAAGAGCTTTTCTTAGAAAAATACTTTCCTCGTGACCATCGAGCAGATATGGAAAGGCAATTTCTGAGTCTGAGGCAGAAGGAGGATGAGAATGTCGCAAAGTATGAGGCTAACTTTACAAGGTTAGCGAGGCATGCTGCCGATTATATACGTAACCCAAGGAGTAAGATTGATCGTTTCTTTGATGGGTTAAAACCATTTCTCCGACGAGCTTTAGTATCACAATCCTTCTCATCATACGAAGATATAGTCTCATGTGCTATCAAGACAGAAAAGGAATTCTCTAAGTCTTATGACAACAAAGTAAAGCAAGAGAAGAAGAGAACGGTGGAACAAGAGACAGATAAAGGGAAAAAGGGAAAGAAGGATTTTCCATTATGTGATAATTGTGGGAAGAATCACCCTGGTACTTGCCTAAAAGGAATGGGAGTCTGTTATAAATGTGGAGAAAAAGGTCACCAGGCACGTGATTGCAAGGGAAAGAAAGAGGCTGTCAAAGTTGAATGCTACAATTGTAGAGAAATGGGTCATTACGCAAATGAATGTCCTAAGCGTCAAGGAATCTTACCTCAGAAAAGGCCAAGGGATCAGGGACAATCTTATGCTATTACTACAGTTGAAGCAGAATAACTAATGTATTGATGCTTTCGGACTCATGGATTATATTCTGGTTATTAGAATAATGTGATCTATATAAGGATTGTACTGCAGTACTTGTTGGTTTCAGTAAGGTTTTAATATGATTAAGGTAATCATATTTTTAGTATGTGACAATAAGAGAAACTTTTCTTTGTTTGGGGAATCTGATGTTACAATTGATTTTGGAATTAAGAGACCTTTTAGAGAAAGTTTGGACAGAGGTATTTTGGATAACTATAAATGTTGGGATGGATTAAGTTGAACTTTGAATAGTATTGTTTAAGGTTAAAACTTTTCTGAAGATTATTTCTGGAATACTATAATACTATATTTTTAGAAAAAGGACAACCTGCAGGGTGGGGAATAACCCGTCGCGTCGGACACAGCTGCAGGAATCGAACCCACAACCATAGTGCGACAAGCCTTTATTTCCTACCACTAGCCTACAGGAAGTCCCTGGTTATTACAAAATCGTTTTACTAATCTAAATGGTATGTGTTAACATTTGGAACCTTATACAATTAGGATAAATAGAATATTTTTGAGTTCCGTTACCATTTGGAGTAAAAGTTGGGTTTGTGGTAAAAATTTATTAACGAATGAAAGTATACATAACAAGTATGTATATTCCCCTACGTTCTTAGTAAATCTCATAAATAAATTCCTCAACATAATAAAAGGTAACTTAAAACAAAAATGTTGTCGGTTAACTTTTCCAACTGGGGATTCAATGACCGTTTAACCAATCACAAGTTTGTGATTTTCTTATGGTTAAACTTTCTCCTAATCCTGTTTTCTATAACTCTCCATCAGACCTTGATGGTTTGTTTCTCCTCCATATCCATATTTTCATAGAATCCTAGAATGGGCTATATCGGGTGACCTTTGTACTTATCCTGCTTTCTTTTAATGTTATATATTTATTAACCTTATTTCCGATGTGGGTTTTCCACAAAGGTATTTTCTATTTTCAGCCTTTTATTATCAAAGAAAAATTTCAAATTGCGAGGACGCAATTTATTGAAGGAGGGGAGAATGTAACACCCCGAGCTTCCACGATACGCTTCTCATTCAATAATGCAATAGCTTGCATTGTACGCAAGTTCGAGTTCTAACACACCGCAACTAATCAAAATAGCCGTTATGAATAGTAATAACCACTTTTTAAAATTATAGAAATTTTATATTTCAAAATGTACTTCATTTTTGTATTCGTAATATCGAAATTAGCCTATGTTGAATTTTTGGTATTTTTCTGAGAACTTCTAATTTTTTATGAATAGTGAAAAATACCTAAAAACAACTTTTTTAATCAAAATAATTTATACAGATAAATTATACTATTTAGTGGTTTTAAGGTATAATTAGAAAATATTTTTACCATTTTATCCAATGGTGGTCATTAGAATTAATTTAACATTGAAATTGGACATAAACAATTGCCAAACTTTTGATATAAATTGTTTCTTAAAAACACGCTATTTGTTGTAACAGCGGGAATTAATTATGAAATTAATTAATACAACTTATATGTTTGGAATTTTGTAAAATAGACATCATTTTTGAATTCGGAATATCAATTATAGCTTAGGGTGAAATTTTGGCCTTATTCTGAAAAACTTCAATTTTTGATGAATAGTGAAACCACTAAGTGGTAGTTAAATAACTGATTTTTCGTTTAAATGAAATATTACAACTTCTGTGATTTGATTTTCAAAAATCCGACATACATGGTTGTCATTAAGAAGTAAAATGTGGTTCAATGAGATCAAAATAATTTTTTGGTGAATAGTAACTTTTAAGTTCTTAATCGCGATTAGTGGTAATTAGTGTAGTTTAAGGTATAAATAATACATTAATAATATGAAATGACCTAGACACATGTCCCAACCTCATTGGTTGAGTCATGGCCGACCAAGACAAGCCATGGCCTAACTTGGGGACCCCATGGATCCACTTTTGTTGGGAAATAACATAAATTACTTTTTATTTAATGTTAAAGTGAAAATGACACTAACATAAATTGTTCTACTAAAAAAATTTTTAATTGGGGTTATACAAGTCCAAATTTTGATTATAAATAGTCATTGGAAAGCTAAAAAGATTTCCTACATCATAGTATTTGTTTTATAATTTTTAGACATTAAATAAATTAAAGTATTTATGACATAATAATGATGCAGCGATGACATCATTATTTGACGATTTAAATAAAATGAGAAGATAATGCAAAATCCGAGGCTTACACTTGTCCAAAGCCTATTGGATGAAGATATTTCGAAACCTTATCACCTTAGCCTCGAATTATATAGATGTGGGACCTTTAGAATCCGAAAAGCATTTTGAAATAATGTAACATTTCATTACTTTCCAAAAGTGCCCCTCCTCTCCACTTATAAAAGGCCCCCACCTCTCCCACCTTATTCACACCATCAAGCCATTTGGCTCGGCCAACCTCTGCCCAAATACTCTCCCAACATTCCTTCCTTACTCCTAGAAACCTCACTTTGGGCAGAACTCTTCCCAAGGAAGCCTTTAGCTCAAATCAAAAAGAGTTACCCGATTTTGAGGTAATGTCTTTTCTAATGTTGTTTTGTTTTATTTTTCTTCTCCAACCCCCTAAACTCTTTTTATTCATTTCTTTTGTAACAACACCAGTATCCTCAATATAATAGGATGTTGTTATAAGAAGGATTCGAGCTACACTTACACACACCTACATCTAATGGTTAAAGAACATATGGTTTCTGTGGATGGCGAATTTCTGCCTCACGAAACGATGATTGTTCAACACTCATATAACACCTCCAAAGGTGGCCATTAAGATGTCACTATTTTTATATATGATATATAATATGTTTTTGTTTTACTTATGCTTCTGTATTTCTCATTTATGGCATACTTTATGATTTCCATTATGGGTAAAACGCGATAATTTCATTTTAGGAAGTGCGGACTACCGCCCCCTCAAAGTGATTTGAATCGTTAATGCCATGTGTGGGATGTATAAAGGATGGAGTAAATGGTATTATACACTATATTATACTGGAATTATATTATACATTTATATCATTATGATTTCATTCCATTAAATATGAAATTGAAATGAAAGTAGCGTTCATGCGTACGTACGGCTTACCGTCTCCATGAACGGTGCATTTCATTTCTTACCTCTAAATGTTACGTAATATTATAAATGAATGTATATACTGTATATATATGATATATATGATATCTACATCATTAATATAATTCTGGATATAATGGATATTTCACCACATGAACAACTTATAATTATAAGAAGTTTATTGTTGACTCATGTACCAAAGATCGACAAAACGACCGTTATTAACTTAAATAATTACATAATGTTCATAACATTGTAATAAGTGATATAAAAAGGATAATGAAATTGAAAATGGTTCTTAATAAGGTAGATATTAACTCTAGTTTATTATTCAGGAGGTTAAAGAACGGTTGAGTCAAGTCGGACACAAGGTAAGGGAACTTCTTAACCCAATTTCCATTCTTTGGGTTAATCTCCTACTTTCAAATTATGTCATGATATTATTATGTCATATCCTGTATTTGTACATTATTTATGTGTACTTGTAGTGAATACACATAATAGATCTATTTTACTTTAAAAATTCTCTTTGTAAGGGAACTTCTTAACCCAATTTCCATTCTTTGGGTTAATCTCCTACTTTCAAATTATGTCATGATATTATTATGTCATATCCTGTATTTGTACATTATTTATGTGTACTTGTAGTGAATACACATAATAGATCTATTTTATTTTAAAAATGCTCTTTGTAAGGGAACTTCTTAACCCAATTTCTATTCTTTGGGTTAATCTCCTACTTTCAAATTATGTCATGATATTGTTATGTCATATCTTGTATTTGTACTTTCTTTATGTGTAATTATAGTGAATACACATAATAGATATATTTTATTTAAATGATATTTTTAAGGGAATTTCTTAACCCAACTTCCATTCTTTGGGTTAATCTCCTACTTTCAAATTATGTCATGATATTATTATGTCCTATTTTGTATTTTTACTTTCTTTATGTGTAACTATAGTGAATACACATAATAGATCTATTTTATTTTAAAAATGATCTTTTTAAGGACTTCGTCTCAATCTCCTTTCATTGAGTCATATTTGGTTTTATACACAACTTTCTTTTATACGGTGTATAAACCCCTTTGACTTTTACGTTTATTCAAAAGGAATCTTTTTATACGAAGTGTTTTACTAAACGACAAAAAGAGAATGTTTTTCTTTCCGTACATATGCGGCGACAACGACTTCTCCGCCGCTGTGACCATTATTTGAGTTTCGGCTTCCTCTACAAGCCATCATTTTTTTTAATGAAAAATAAATACAAAGTTTTAACTTTCATTTATTTTGGTATTGAAAATGGTTTTGAAAGCGTTTTTATCATATCAAAGTGTTGTATTGATATCTTGTGATTGAAATGTGGAAATGTTATGTTTCCTTTATGCATGTTTTATGTGATACGATTATGTTATGGTTTATGATATGTTTAAACCTATTCATATGAGGAATGTATTGGACTTAATAAGTGACGGGTGGAGCCCGCTATAGCTCCTCGATGCATCAGCAGGTCTCATGAGACAACTAGTCGTGGAATTGGCCGAGGCCCTTTCCCAATTTGATTTATGGTTTTGGCCGAGGCCTTAATCATTTTAGATGTCTTGGCCGAGGCCTTGACAAAATGTTTCAGAATGTCCGGCATTATACATTCCATCATTATGAAAGTGGTTATTGATATTGCATGTGATTATTCGACCAGTAGAATATCCATGTGAAGAAGTAAATGGCATTATCTCATTTTACTTTTGCCATATTATGTTGAAGTTCATGTTTAAAAGGCTTTTGTTTTAGTTATACATTGCCTTAAATGTTAATGTTTATTTATGAAAGCTTCCGCATTATTGTTATCCTTACTGAGCATCTGAGCTCACCCCTTTCAATGTTTTAATATTTTCCAGGATGTGAAGAAGTATTTTATGAATGACCTGCAGGGATAGTCGGAAGAGGATATGAGTGTGGACTATGGAGACTTTGTTATTGTAGTTTTTCACTTTTTGATGTAATGAAAGACTTATGAATGTATCTAGTGTTTCCAAGGCTACTAAACTAATCGGTCTTTCGAGACTTGATCCTTTGTGATCATGCCAATGTTACGAAGTAATGCACCGACTCTGGGTAGCTGGGGTCGGGGCGTTACAAGGCCTTGATACATATGTCTCCTTTCAAAATTTTGTATTGTTGTCATTTTCATTATTCAATATGTTGGGTGGAAAATAGATAGACATCACTAGTTGGGTTGAGCCTTGACCAAGAAACAATGGAGAAGACATAGTTGATCAGGAAATGAATTTAGACATCTCAGATCCATAATAAATCATATGCGGATCATTTTAGATGGTTGTTTCAATTCAGAGGGAGTGATCATGTGTTCCTTCTAATTTCCCCAATGCACAGACATTAATTTTTTGGAAAGCAGTTCCACTTATCACCACGATACATAGGCCCTTATGAGATACTATAAGGGGTTGGTGAGGAGGCATATCATTTAGCATTTCCACTATGGTTAAATTTTAGGATTAATGTATTCCACGTATCACAGTTGAAAAGGTATAAACCTGAACCTAACCATTTGATCAGATAAAATCATGTTGACCTAGATCAAGATTCTTCATCATTACATATCTAGAGTGAATTTTTTATGGGAAAGGGAATGTCTTGCGTGAGAAAATAATCAGTTTGGTGTAGGTTTTGTGGAAACATGGCCAAATTAATGAAGGGACTTGGGAATGCCACAAGGAAATGAAAGGGAAATGGATGGCACTCTTTTAAAGAAACATTGATTTCCTACATTCCAATTATGAAAAAACCAATGGTGGGGAGAATGTAGAATCCCCAGTTTTTAGTATGTAACAATTTACATATACTTTTTAAGTATATAATATATACGGGAGAAGTTTGGGAGATTCTTGTGAACTTTTTGAGAGTTTTTTGGGATTTTCTTTAGATTCAAGGTTAGTGTATAGTTTGGGAAAACCAAGAAACACCTATAGGAAACCATGCACAGTGAGACAAGAGAAAAATAGAAGGTGCACGGGCATTTCATGTGTTGTTGAAACCATGTGGATACCTTTTATAAATCATGCACAATGAAAGATTTATTTACTCGTTTTGATGTATATCTTTTGGGATAGTTAGTGCATGGTTTTCTTAACCATGTCACTAAAACCATGGGCGGAAAGAAAATACTTCCTTAAAAAGTGGATCTCACACATTTTTCCCACTAATGCACTCATTGTTCACCCTATCCCGCTATAACTCATTATTTTTTTCTCTAAAATGTCAATAAAGAATCTCCCATAGATCCAGAGGTGATTAGAATGCTTCCCGAGGTGATTAAAAGTCAATTCAACACGGTAAGTTATCTTTTTGGGATGTTCATCATGATTTTCTTTGATATACATTTCCCTCTCTCTTAATTTCATATATCTTCATCTAAGGTAGGTATAAATAAGGTTTTTTATTCCAAATATCATTAGATTTTGATATTTTTTTGTTCATAGTGGATGATATATAATGTGGATTCGTAGATATTCAACCCGTTTTTCTGATGTTTTTCATGTCGTTTATTGTTTTTTTCAAAACACTTGATGTAGATGGATTCACTCTCAACTACTATATTAAGAACATCAAATATATACAACAAAATGTATTCATTAATTTAAATTGTATGTGAATTCACTATGAAATTATTGTTAAACTCGTTATTTAGTGATGGTTTATGGTTTTTCTAAAATTCTTTGAATTCATGTGCAACTTTATTTTTAGTTTTATTTCAAAATGGTGATTTTAAAATGAGTTTTTATGGTGGATTTTTGAAAATGGTTTTATGAAATGATTTTCAATAAAAATGATGTTTCATTGAAATGTGTTGGGCATGGTTTTGGCCTGGTTGGTGTGTGTTCATGTTCATTGTGATGGATAAGGGCATGGAGTACCCACATCAAAAGGTTGGGATGGATATCAGTTTGAAGTACCCCATTTACAGGGGTTCATTATGTGATGGATTAATGAAATGATGAATCAACACTTTCAAATATACGGAGGTCCAAGTTTCATGGATGGTTGGTTGTGTGGATATGTGTTCTTATTTGGTGAATTCCAAAATGGAACACGTAAAATGATTTTGAAGCATTGTTTGGTTACTTTTCCTAGAAAAATATATTTTGCTGGAAATCTATTTATAATTTATTTTTTTACATTTTTATATAAAATATTTTAGAAATTATTTTATACTAATTGTTTTATATAAATGTTGTTAAATTTTTCTATCAAATTGGCATGAGTAAGGAAGTCGATGGAGAAAACATACATTGTTTTAGTACACACACCTACTTTGAATCTTTGGTGCTTTTGTAGATGTCATCTACCGGGACATGGGAAAAGGTAATGTATCACACATATTTAGCACTACCTCATGTCACATGGTCTATTTAGTGTATTTAGATCTTGAAGAATGTGGAGATTTGGGGGCATGTGTTTTTACTTTGAGTTTTGATAGTCATATTCCACTATTTACATTGATATTTTAGTCATCCAATGTGGTACACGATTTTGGAATGATTTTGATAAATGAAATATTGACTTATCTTTCATTGTTATCATGCGTGATATAGCGGATTTTGTGGTTATGGTGTTTGATTAGTTTTTTTTATTATTTATGGAAAATCATCCCCTACATGTATTGAATCCCTTCCGCATTTATTGTCAGCATTTGGAACTTTGGGTATGTCTCTTAAGGCCAAGTATCATCCTCGACAGTTCTCAACCCAATGAGGAGAAGAGGCTATTACATTCTAAGAGTAAGTAATTGTCTTCACAAAGATTTGTTTTCATTCATATTTCTCCAACATAAATTATTTATTAAAACATAAAATTTAAAAACATGAAAATATACTATATAAAATGGTTTTATTATATTAATTTAATAACCTATATCAATTTACACTCTAATAAAATAAAAAACTAGATTTTCGATCATGTTCATGGAGAACTGCCGCCTCGAGAACCGATGTAGTTTGTTTTCCATAAAAACTATTCAAGAATTGATATAATAATGTGGTTAACCCACAAGAACACAAACACACACACATATATTTATTATTTATTAAATTAATATAAAAATTTAATTATTATATCATAGATACATTATTACTTACAATTTTGTGGGGGGGTATGATAACATCAATCGTCTGTACGACTGACTGTTGTCTCACAAAGTGATGTGATTTTTTTTATTGATCATGAAATGCAAGGTAGTAAGGGTAAAGTAAATGAATATACCTTATATAAATGTCATAATAATGATTTTCTAATTTTAATATATTACTTATATTCTTTTTAATATTTTTAGAAAATGGAATGAATGTTCATGAGTACGTACAACCTACCATCTCTATGAATATTGTATTTCATTTTCAATCTCAAGGTTTTATGGATTTTACAAATATATATATATATATATAATACTTATGATATTTATATCGTGGATGATAATATTTATATAATGTAACCATGATCAAATTAATAGTTACAAAAATTAACATATCCAAATGAAGATGAAAAATAAAGCAGATATTGACCGAAATGTGACTTTAAAATGGAATTCTACAGAAATGTGTAATAATAGGTAATAAGTAAATAATATATGGTATTATATATATAATTATGGTTCACAAAAATATTTATAATAAACTTATATTTATTATATAGTATATTTCAATGTGTATTAGGGAATTCACAACTAGTTATTTCTATCTCGCTTTTATGTTAATGTGATATTTTTTAAATATTCACAATGTGTTTCGTTTATGTGATGTATGTACAGAAAAAGAATTTATTTTAGGATAATTAACCTTAAATTAATAGTTATTTTAGTATACATTTTACAATATCCCTTTAATTAGTTTTATGGTTCAGAAGTTACCAAATCGGTAAGGTATTTTTTGTCTCAAATTGCCTTCTTTGGGACACATGTTATGTTATTCACCTATCATATTCCATGAGGTTTATGTACTGAACCTTTTAAATGTTATATCATGAATATATTTATTCTAATGATATGATAAGTTTAATTTAATTTTATTCTTTCATTTTGATTATGAATCAAATTTACAAAACTTGTAAGAGTTTTATTCTACAATCTCATCATATATTGGGATTGTTTATGATTATGATTCAGATGTAGAAATATTATGACATATATCCCAATAATATAATTAATTTTATTATCCTATAATTATATCATTAGAATAAATGTATTTCATTCATTTTACTCAGTTTATATACTCATGATTTCAAAATAATGTCTTTAAGAAAAATCATCTTTACTTCTCCATTCGATTGAAAAACCTTTTTCTTATGAAACCTTGTTATATAAAAAGGTTTTAAATTTTTTTATCAAATTATTAAAAATAATTTATTTTTATTTTTACCTATGTTTTAATTATTAGAAAAAAATTTCAAATAAATTATCATATCATTTTCCCAATAATGCCCTTCAGGATTTTACCCAAAATTTGAAACGAATATTTGTTTGTATAAAATGAATAGAATTTCTTACAATCATAAAATTTGATTTATTTGACGAATCCTTTATAATTTATCACAGTTACTTTTAGAGAAATGTATTTTCAAAATTATTTATGTTTTAAA
The DNA here is from genome assembly GCA_963277665.1 of Viscum album. NCBI lineage: Eukaryota > Viridiplantae > Streptophyta > Magnoliopsida > Santalales > Viscaceae > Viscum > Viscum album. Next base: position 1,095,701,139 of record OY728147.1, read on the forward strand.
AAGTTATTTTTTAATTTTTAATGTTTATTTTTCATATGAAATGTTTTAAATTATTTTTAAAAATTATTACATAAGTTTAAAAGGTTATATTTAATGAAAAATGATTTGAAAATGTTTTAGGTTTAAAAGTATTTATCATGTGTAATTTTTTTATTCCTCAAGAAATGTTTCAGGTGATCTTTCAAAATCATTTTCAATTTAAGATGTTATCCATGGATGTAATGTATACTTTAATGGGGATATGAATAAATTATACAACACTTATTATTTTTCTGGATGTTAAATGATAATGTTGATGAAATGTATTTGAAACCCATTTATTTTTCATGGGTTATGCTATGGTGCATTGTTGAAATTTTTAGGAAACATATTTTTTATTAGATGGGTTATCATGTGATGATATGATGAATGTTCTATGATATTATAGAACAAATAAGTATGGATTTCCTTATGAGGTGAGTGGGACCAAAATCTCCCTCCAAATCATTGGGTAATGATAAATATCTCATTAGATAAAAATAGGAAACAATTCAATGGGATTGATTCACTGTGGGAAATAGGCGAGTCTTAATAAACTATGGGAAATAGATAATTACTAATCCACAATGGGAAATATATGATGAGTCGTGATCAACTATTATTATGGTCTTAGTTGTAAACCTTGATATATGAAATAATTTTCAATATTTGTGATGGTTCAAACCATTTCCAAAATCATCATTTGTTTCATGATTTATTTATGATCATTTATCACTCTTATGGGAATTTTTTCAGAATTGATAATTTGGTATTCCATGACTCATGTTTAAAACCTATGAAAGGTTGGGTATGAAATTTATAAGTGGTGTTCTATATTAAATACACTAATTCTTATATTATTCTTTAATATGATAATATATTTAGGTCTCTTATGTTTAACATTACAGAGCATCTAATATTACCCTTCATTTTGATCCCTTCCCAAAGAAATGAAAAATGGTTTATGTTGGGTATGAATACAGGGAATACTATGTGAGAATATCATTATAGGCGATTTTCATGATATTTCATGAAATAAGAATTTTGTGATTCTAGTATCTAATTAAACTAATTTTTATAGTCCTAGATTGTATATTAATGAAATATATTTAATATTCATCCAAAAATATGTAATATTTATATATGAAAATCATGGTTCTCTATAGTTGGTATTATAGAAAAGGATTATTTAACCATTGGATATTAGGATAAGAAAAATTTTAGACATATACCTAGGGATATGTTGAAGTATATATCTAAGGATATGTCTATAGATATACTTATGTATAAGTATGAGGATAATTCTAAGTATAGGAAAATATAATGGAATTTTGGTGAATGATAGTGAAAAGTGTTTTTAGGAAATTGCATTCATGTATGGATAATACAAGTGTATAAGGATCTAGAAAAAACATAACAAAGGGTAATAACTCTAAAAAGGTTGTATTGAGCCAGACTAAATATTCACCTGGTGCATTATTGTGGGCCATTCGACACAGCTAGTTTAAAAGTCCCGTTGGATATGCTTTGGAAATTCACAAACTTTTTGCAAACCATCAAGAAGTATTTAAATAATTACCATGAATGACCTAGGTTAATCCTATTTCTCATTGATTGAAAAAAAAAGTTCTCATAATTTAAACATCTATTAAATATTTTCTTCCTGATTATTTGCTTTCCACTATGAATAGAATTTCTCACGCTATGATTTCTAGTTTTAGTCTATATTTTTACCTGAAATACATGTATTAATGATGATTTTTAGGGAAAATGTAATGATTATCCTCTTGAGAAACCAAACATTATGGGATAGGTAATGAAAAATTGTGCTCTTATGATCACACAACTATCTTATCTATGAATCATTATAAACTTACATATGATCAAAGGAGATAGAATTTTTTTCTGAGTCCTTCATGAGGAAACATTCGCCTTATTTTATTCGTTCTATGTATCAACCAGTTACTATGAAATGGATCAGTACCAATGAAAAGAAATTTTCCTTTATTGAGTTTTCAGATCATGAAAATTTCATTTTTTATATTTATAATTTGGTAGGTGGAAAAGATTAGTGGTTAACCCTTATTAAGAACAAAAGGGAATAAAAATAAATTGAATATCTGGAATGAGAAGAGTTTAAGAGGATATTTCTTAATAAGTACTTATCTTGTATTATATAAAAAAATATGAAGAATTGAATATTTTTTCTTAAGAGTAATTATGATGAATTTATACGTACCTATGATTCTATGTTTACATGAAATTATAAGTATGATTCTTGTTTAATAATCATCCCTAAAAGGAAAATTGATTGATTCTTTAGTGGAATAAAACAAATAACACGAAAGGAATTTGTGTAGCTTTGAACAATTCAATCATTGTACATTAAAGGTATTAATTGAAATTGGATATTCCCACCATTCCTATAGGTTTGATAAGATATTAAATATATAGTCCCATGAAAAATAAAACGATATAAATAAATTCCATCCATATACCTGATTGTAATGTGGGAAAGAAGAATCAAGGGAATTTTTTGAATGGAATTTTTTATTTCATTAAAGGTGTAAAGGCATTCATATAGCCAATGATTGTCTAAAATCACTAAGAACCCAGATCTTCTTTTCAGGTATGTTTTTCTTTTTCAGGTCGTTTTTTGAGAAAAAGTGGAATTTTTGGAAATTTTTGATGTACATGTCGTGTACATTATAAGTACACGCCATGTACATGGTTGCTGCATGAATTCGTGTGTTAGTCAGGTAATGGATGCACACCTTTCCATGTGGGGGTGACCTAGAGGCCCTCTAATGCGGAGTATGGAATCGGAAAGTACACACTGTGTACTTCCAAAGTACACAACGTGTATTTTCTTTTTTTTAATTAAATGTAACGGGTCCCATATAATCACCAGAAAGGCCTTCTTCTCAACCTAGTTTTTTCGAGTGCTCTTGTACGGCCATGATATTCCTCCGATCCCCCGACTGAACATCCAACCATCGATTCAACTTCCGTTGATTGCGATGAAATTTCCTTAGAAATCTCTTCCTTATTCTAGAGCTTCATTTCATGATTTCTCCTCTATCTCAAGTTATCATTAGTTGAACGGTTTAGACCATTTTGTAGATATACAATGTTATTGAGAGATTCATGGCTTGAGGTTCACTTATATTGATCTCCAAACACCGAGGTATGTGGTTTATTCCTTTCTGATGAAAGACTTTGAATTATATGTGCAAATTTGTTCAATACCCCTGAACGGGGTAGTGCGTGTTTACCATTTTAGCATTGATAATTGCCAGTTATGATTGTATGCTTGAATAAAGGTTAATTTCATGTGAATAGGGTGAATTTTTATGCTTTGTTAGTGTTTTCCATGCATGTTGCTTATTTTGAAAGTTTGGTCTAGTTTTCCTATTAGGCTGCTGTTTATTTTCCATGCCTAGTATTGTAGGATGCTTTGAATGTTGTTCTGACATTATGTTATGTAGTAGAATTTTTAGCCAAGTAGTTCTTGAGGATTAATCTTGTCGATATGTGTTGTTATTCTTTCAAGACTTACACAGGGTGATGATAACCTGGGGTAGTAGACCATAGGGGTAATGGACGAAAGGGATTTTCTAGAGTGTTTGTTTTTTCATAGGATGTGAGACGACATGGGGACTTTACATAAGTGCTTCCTCAGAGTGTTTGTAGTTCCTCAATGTTGGCCACATAGGGAATTTGATGTATGTGCTTCTCCAGAGCACCTTTAGTTAACGATATGAGACTAAAAGAGGAATTGACCATGAGTGCATCCACAAAGTGTCTATGATTAAGATGAACCAGAGGGGTTAGACTGGGTGTACTGCCGAGAGGGTTGCTTGTGTTTCTAGGTAGGACTAGAGGGGATAGGTTGTGAGTACTTCCTAGACAGTTACCTATTTGTTTTTACCGGATTTGGATATCTTTTTCTTGATATATGAAACTGAATGCTTTGAAACTGTGGATTTGTTACTGATGTGTACTTACTTGTTTATTGCTTCTTGTTATTTATTACCTACCACATATTCACTGACTATTGGGCTCAGATCTTGTGTTGACTGCCTATGGGGATTTAGTCTCACACCCTTTTTGGGCTATGATTTTGGGCCTAAATAGATTATGTTGTTCCATGCATAGATATAGGAAAGTTCCCATCTAATTCAGGAACTTGATTACTAAGGAGCTGTAGAGCATGGGACCAAGCTGGGGCTTGTGATGATAATGATTTTACTTGTTTTTCATTTTTACATGGGTTCTGTATTGTATTCCAGCATTGTGATTTGTTTGGATAATTTCCTGGACATATGTATCATGCATCATTTATATATATATGTGTGTGTGTGTGTGTGTGTGTGCTCCAATTGTTTCTTCATCAGACTTCCGCTGTTTACTATTGTGTGGTATTTTTTTCTGATATTGTATATCTGTTATACTTATCTTGTGTTACTATTCCAATGAGGGCATAGATTCCCCACTATCACACCCAAGGCCCTCTCAGCTAGTCGTCAGCCTCTGGTAATAGGGGAAATACGCTTGAGGCCATGTGATTAACTGGGTACAGGGCACCCCTAGGTGGCTTCTATAACTAGGATGCTACAAAGTGTTATCAAAGGTGTTAATTTTCTTTAACTTACTATTTCATGCCTATTGTCAAGGATAGGAAATAATAGGTACTTGGTAATAAGTTGTGCCAGGGAGTAGCTAAACCATGTACAGGGAAAAGACAATTTACCTCGTATTGCAATTTTTTGGGTTTTATGATTTTACAGTTGATTTGATTTTCACTATTTTCTGACTCAAATGTATTGTGCTATTATTGTTGATGTTGTTTAGGTTCTATTTCTGTTGCAACCCGATGAGATGAGGGTATTCCATCTCATGAATCATATAGGCACTTGACATAAATCACATGTCATGCATATTTTCCATGCCATTTAGGGTGCAATAGTTATTGCATATTGTTGTGATAGATTTTGTGTTATATATGTTCATAATGTTGTGATATATTCCTTGATTAAATACCTTATATGTGATATGGTATTGTTTTATGGAGGTTTTACTGGAATGAACACCAAACGTTGGTTCTTGAGGTGTTATGGGCCATCATGGACCGGAATTTGGTGGATCATTTTTTTTGCTTCTTATAACATGTATAAGAAGATAAGATTTGATTTGTGAGGATTATGGGCCCTCACAGATCAGAATTTGGAACCTTGGTGTTTGTTTCAGTGTTATTCTGGCCTTTAGAGTAGTTTCTGAGGCTTACTATCCAGAAAAACCCTGAATACACGTCGTGTACCTTATGTACATGTCGCGTAGTCTCTAACCATGTCATAGGCCATGTGGGAAGAGACACATGATAGGAAAATTCTTTTGGGAACACGCTATGTAGCTGTTGTACACGCCGTGAAGTGTTGACCCTAGGTCCGCCTGTGTGACTAACAACATGGATGGAGAAATCTTAGGTTATACATGTCTTGTCAGTTCTAAATATGCCGTGTAGTGTAATATTGGAATCCAGCCATGTAACTATCATCATGGGTCGGTGTTATATTTTATTGTACACCCCATGTCTATCTGGAACATGTTGTGTAGTGTCAACTGAGTATCCGGCCGTGTCACAAACAACAAGGGTCAATGAAGCTCGTCTAGTACACGTCGGTTCTGGCACAAACATGTCATGTAATCTCATTCTAAGGAGAACCGTGTTTCTTACCAGTATAGAAGGACTCGGGCATTGGAATAGAATTCGAGTACACTCCATGTGTAAGGAAAACATGTCATGTGTTTGGGGAATCACACGACCAGTTCTGTCAGAAGTACATGCCCATGTGAAAGGCTTAAGGGAACACACCGTGTAGTAATTAAAAACGACATGTAGTCATGTTTTTTAAAAATTAAATGTTTTCTTAATATTGTTCCCTTATTACGCATCCAGTTTTTAGTCCTTGATAATTAGTTCTGAGTTGTGGGTTGACCTTGCAGAGTCACGCCACAGAGACGTCCTTTGATCGTACACCTGTTGACAGGTAGTGACCAGACATCAGATATGGCTGATCAGGGACTACCTACAGATCATCCAGTTGTGCCAGTCTTGGAACCATCTGTTATACTAGAAACAGGTTCTGATTCCTAGTTCAGGGAAGGCTTTATAACGTTCATGCAGACCTTTCGTGGGGTACCGCATCCTGCCTCGTCCAAGGCAGAGTTAAAGCGTGTGTTTTAGCAGCAACATCCTCCCACTTTCACTGGGGAAGGAGGAACTAAGGTTGTAGAGTCATGGATAGAATCCATGGTTTCTATATTTGATAATCTAGAGATGCCTCCATAAAGTAGAGTCATGCTTGCTACGTACATGCTACGAGATTCCACTAAGAGATGGTGGGATGTGATCGCACAGGCTGGACGCCAGCAGGTAGTGGGTTGTGATGATTTTCAGTGTGCCTTCTTCGAATACTTCTACTCAGAGACCTTAAGGGCTGATCGAGCCCAAGAGTTTATGAGTTTGGAGTAGGGTACTCTTTCTGTTATGGATTATTCATCTCTCTTCACCAAGCTGCAGTGCATCATGCCTATTCAATGAGCTGATGAGTTATTCCTGGAAAGGAAGTTCGAGGAAGTCTAAGGTATGACATCTGATCATAGTTGAATATCTTCAGGTTGACCTCTATCACATATATCATTAACCAGGAATTGATCACAGAGCATAATATGAAAGATTCTAGAGTTTTGAGCCAGGGCGGCTCGGCATCTGGAGTTAGTAACCCTCCTACTGATAGCAAAATGTGATGAAGGGAGTCTACGCATGGAGATCCGTGCAAGCGAGAGATATCTTCTGGTATCCAGGTGGTGTTCTACTAGTGTGGTAAGAGTAGGAATACAATTCCACATTTCCCGAGTGACCCGGTGTAGTGCTGATATTGTAGAAAGATGGGTCATCATTAGCGCTTCTGTCAGATCGTCCCACCAACAGCTAGTGACAGGGGTTTGTTTATAACTCCTCGTTCTAGGGAAGCACCGCCAGTTTCTCACTAGTCTGGGAACTGGAGTTCTTCCGGTCGTTCAGGACAAGGTGGAGTTTGTGGCTGTGGTATCCAGTCGCACGGTTTTCAACGACATTGGGGCGGATCAGCTAAGAGTGGTCAGGTAGGGTCATAGGTCTGTGGTATAGGCCAAGCTTTTGTAGTGGAGCAGACCTAGCAGGAGTAGGATCTCATACCTTCTATAGTTCGAGGTATGATCATATTTTCCATAGTTTTAGCATCTTCTCTTTATGAAACTGGGGCTTCCCATAGATTTATATTTTTTGCTGTTATGGAGAGACTTGGGCTTTGAATATTTTATTCTGCTGATATCTTAACACAGGACACTCCATTGGGGACTAGAACGGCTAGTGTGCATCAGTGTAAAGAGTTCCTTCTAGAGGTTGGTAGGTGTCACTTCATTGGGGACCTCTATGTTTTAGAGATTATAGGCTATGATGTCATTCTCAGAATGGACTAGTTGGTTCCTTTCTTGGCAGTCGTCGATTACTATGGCCATTGGGTGAGTTTCACATCACCAGAAGGTGGATCGTTTTTTCATAAGGGAGAGTGGGACATCCAGGAGAGCAGAGCGGAAACCGAGCGTCATGGTTTGAAAGGAGTTACATCCCATATTGCTACTCTTCATCTGGATGACAATGGGAATTCATAAATCAAATTTTCTCTAGTGGTGGATCATTTTAGGGATGTCTTTCTAGAGGAATTTTTTGGCTAGCCTCTGGAGCGATAGGTATAAGATTCCATTGAGATCATGCCAGGAGCAGCACATGTGTCCATTACTCCATATAGGATGGTAAGACCAGAGTTACAAGAGCTCAAGAAGATGTTAGAAGAGTTGCAGAAAAAGGGTTTCATCCGACCCAGTACTTCTCCTTGGGGTTCACCATTCCTATTTGTGAAGAATGCAAACGGTACCCTCAGGATTTGTGTGGATTATCGGAATCTGAACTAGTTGATGGTCAACAAATGATGTCCCTTGCCAAGGATTGAGGATCTATTTGATCAGCTTTCAGGATCCTGGGTGTTCACGAAGATTTACTTGAGATCTGGTTATCATCATTTGCACTTTAGACCATCTAATATACCTCTTACAGCCTTCCGGAATAGGTATGGTCAATACGAGAATGTGGTTATATTGTTTTTTCTCATGAACCCTCCTTTAGTTTTCATGTAACTGATGAACCGAGTGTTCCATACATACTTTTATTCTTTAATTGTGGTCTTTGTGGACGATATCTTGGTGTACTCCCACACTCGACACGACCATGCTACCCATCTTGATATCGTTTCGAGTACACTGATAGATCATAAGTTATATGATAAGATCTCAAAATGCCACTTTTGGATGGACCAGATTCACTTCTTGGGTCATGTTATCTTAGAGACAAGAGTATCAGTACACCCATAGAAAATAAGAGCTCCATTTTTCTATGAGAAACCAAAGATTGTCTTTGAGGTACAGAGTTTTCTAGCGATAGCTGGATACTACAAAAATTTCATATGGGACTTCTCACGCATAGAAGAACCATTGACAGGCCTGACTAAGAAGGGTCAGAAGTACTTATTGTCAAATTCTTGTGAGTCAGCATTTCAGGAGCTGAAATGGAGGTTGGCTTGGGTACCAATACTAGTTTTTCCAGAGATGGGCATGGGATATACTGGGTATGATGATGCTTCAGGTTTTGGGATGGGAGTTGAGCTTATGTAGGGAGAAGAAGTCATCGTGTTCATGTCTCGGCAATTGAGGCCACATTAGATTAATTACCCAACGAATGATCTTGAGTTGGCATCAGTTGTTCATGCCTTATGCTATTGGATACATTTTCTTCTGGGAGAGAATTTTGTGGTTTTCACCAACCACAAAAGCCTCAAGTACATCATCACTCAGGGTGACCTGAATCTGAGATAGCTCATGTGGGTTGAGTACCTTCAGTCCTTTTACTTTGAGATTTCCTATATGCCTAGGAAATGCAACGCAGTGGCTGATATATTGAGCAGGAGGACTCAGATACAGGCATTTTAGGAGGCCATTGGTGAGTGGAAGATATGGCTCTATTCTCTAAGATGCATTTGAAGGTTCATGATAGACAGGGGAAGACTTTTCTTTCTTCAATTGTCATTACCTCTATACTTCATGATTGAGTGTGAATGTTGTAGATATCAGATTCTAAAGGCCTAGTTCAAAAAGAAAGCGTGTCAGGAGAGGACCCTATTCCTGGATGGACCATAAGAGAGGATGAGATCTTGCGTTTCCAAGGGCATGTATGGGTTCCAGTAGATATATGCGAGGAGCTGATGCGGGACTTTCATTCCCCAGTTTAGGAAGTTCATCCCGGTGTCACCAAGATGTATCGTGATCTACACTAGTAGTATTGGTGGCCAATATGAAGAGAGATGTTTCTAGTTTCATTATGAGGTGTTCTACTAGTCTGCTGGTGAAGGCAGAGCATCAGCGACCAGCAGGGCTTTTGAAGTAGTTACCCATTATTGAGTGGTAGTGGAATGATGTCATGATGGATTTTGTGACAGGTCTGGCAAGGTCGCCTCGAGGGAATGATGAAGTTTGGGTTGTCATTGACAGACTCACGAAGGTTTCTCACTTCTTTCCAATGAATGATACCTTCAGTTTTGATGAGATGGGACGGTTGTACATCTAAGATATTGTATGTCTACATGGGGTTCCACACTCCATCATTTTAGAGAGGGGTGCTTGTTTTACTTCTCGGGTCTAGAAGGGTCTTTAGAAGGCTTTGGGTACACAGATTATTTTGAGTACAGCTTACTATCCCAAGATAGTTGGCTAGTCCAAGCATACAATTCAGGTGCTTGAGTAAATGATTTGTTCATGCATCCCGGATTTTGGAGGTTCTTGGGAGAATCATAAACCTCTTGTGGAGTTTTCCTATAATAATAGTTTTCAAGAAACTATTCAGATGGCACCTTATGAGGCTTTGTATGGTAGGCCATGCTGATCACCCTTATGTTGGTTAAAGGTAGGAGTGGCAGTTATGGGGGGACCTCTTCTTGTCCATGAGACAATAGAGCTGATAGATTTGATTCAGAAGAGGATGGATACTACACAGCCTCGACAGAAGTCTTCTGCTGATCAACAGAGATGACCTATGGAGTTTAAGGTCGAGGATTAGGTTTTCCTACGTGTCACACTCTGGTTGGGACACATAAGGATTAGGAGATAGGGTAAGCTTTTGCAGAGGTATGTCAGGATTTTTGAGGTGTTGGAGAGAGTTGGTTTGGTTGCCTATCAGTTGCAGTTACCTTAGCGGTATCGGGCTATGCACGACGTCTTCCACATTTCTCAACTTCGACATTACTTCTCAGACCTGTCTAATGTCTTCCATCCCAATGCGGTTGAGTTGGAAGTGGATGCGTCATTTGAAAGGCATCCTATCTGGATTTTGGATAAAATTATGAAGGTTCTCCATGGCTGGTATGTTCCTGTAGTATGGGTGTTATGGAATTATGGCCAAGTATAGGACGAGACATGGGAGAGGGAGGCAGACGTGCCATCATAGTGGCTAGAGCGGTTCAGGATTTCTTCTTTTACTCTGCCTTTCTAGAGAAATTAGGGGGTAAATTAATTGAATTGGAGAAGTTTTTAATAACCAAGATCTTCTTTTCAAGTATGTTTTCCTTTTCTAGTAATTGTTTAGAAAAGGATAAAATTTTGGAAATTTTTTAATACACATCGTGTACTTTATGAGTACACGTCATGTACTCAGTTGCCGCATGAAGTCGTGTGCTGGCCATGTAATGGCCGCACACAAGGCCATGTAGGGGTGACCTATAGTCTGCCTGATGTGGGGTATGGAAATAGAAATTACACGCCTTTTACTTCCAAAGTACATGCTGTGTATTTTATTTTTTTTTTGTTAAACATACCAGGGTTGCGTCTAATCTCCAGAATGGCCAAATTCTCGACCTAGTTCATCCAAGAGATCTCGTATGGTTGTGATCTTCCTCTAATCCCCCCAACCTAGCATCTGACCTCTAATTCTACCGACATCAGTTTCATTGTAATCACCTCGTTAAGATCTTCCTTCTTCTAGAGCTTCGTTTCATGATTCCTCATCTTTCTCAAGTTATCCTCGGCTGAACGTTTTAGACATTTTTGTAGATATATAGTGTTTATGGGAGATTCAAGGCAAGATGTTCACTTATATTGATCTCCCAACACCAAGGTAGGTGTTTTGGGCCTTTCTGATTAATGTATTTGAATTATATGTGCAAATTTGTCCAATACCCTTGAACGGGGTATTGCTTGTTTACCATTTTAGCCCTGATAATTGCATGTTATGCTTGTATGCTTGAATAGAGGTTAATTGAAGGTGAATAGGGTGAATTTATATTCTTTCTAAGTGTTTTCCATGAATGTTTCTTGTTTTTACTGTTTGGTCTAGTTTTCCTGTTATGTTTTTGTTTATTTTCCATGCCTAGTATTGTTGGATGGTGTGACTATTGTTATGACATGTTTTAATGTTGTAGAGTGTTTATATAATTAGTTCTTGAGGTTTAATTTGGTAGATATACACTTCTATTCTTTCTTTACTTACATAGGGCCATGAGAACCTTTTGTAGTAGAACAGTGTGAGAATGGACAGAAGGGCTTCTCCAGAGTGTCTTTTTTTTACTTACGATGCGAGACCACATTGGGAATTGATGTAAGTGCTTCCTCAGAGTGTTTGTAGTTACTCGACGTGGGCCATAGGGGGAATGTGATGTAATTTCTTCCTCTGAGCACCTTTAGTTACTGATATGATAATAAGGGAGGAATTGATGGTGAGTTCTTCCTCGGAGATTCTATGCTTAAGCTGAACCAGAGGGGTTAGAATGAGTGTACTTCCCAGAGGGTTGCCTGTGTTTCTAGGTAGGACCATAGGGGATATTCTGTGAGTACATACCAGAGGGTTACATTTTTTGTTTAGCTTCTTGCCTGTGTTTCTTGGTAGGGTCATAGGTGATGGGTTATGAGTATAACCTAGAGGGTTACCTGTTTTTTTTTACCTGCTTTGGTTAGATATTGCTTAATATATGAAACTGAATGCTTTGAAACTGTGGATTAGTTATAGTTGAGTATTTCCTTGTTTACTACTTCTTGTTATTTATTACCTTCCATTTATTTACTAACTATTGTGTGTAGATATTTTGGTTATTTCTTACGGTGATTTAGTCTCACACCCTATTTGGGATACGCTTTTGGGCCCAAACTGATTATATTGTTGCAGGCAGAGAAAATGTAAAGTGACCTTCTACTTTAGAAATGTTATTTATGAGAAGCTGGAGAGCATGGGACCAATCTGGGGCCTGCAATGCTGAATAGTTTATTTTTTTTCTTTTTTACATGGGTTTTGTACTATATTACAGCATTGGGATTTGTTTTGATGCATTCCTATACATATGTATCATGCATCATTTTAATATATGTGTGTGCTATGGTTGTTTCTTCATGAGCCTTTCACTAATTTCTATTATTGCTTCTACTGTTGTATATCTGTTTTACTTCTGCTATGATACTCTTCCAATGAGGGCTTAGTTTCCCCACTATCACACCTAAGGCCCTTGCTACTAGTTGGAAGCCTCTAGATTTAGTGGAAATGGACTTGAGGCCATGTGACCAACCAGGTACGGGGCACCCCTGGGTGGCTTCCGGAATTGGGACGTTACAAAATAAATTAATGGGATGGTTAATTTAATGGGGGGAGTGGATTCCCAGTAGTTCATCACCCAAAATCCATTGTTTCAAATACAATGACTTTGGGAATTACACAGATAAATTCCAATATCCAAAGGCTAATGTGGATGAAGATACACAAAAAACTCTAAAGACAAAGGAAAATATAAATCATATGAAATAATAATGTATGAAGTGAATCATTATAATTTTGGAACCCTTATCCTCCCCTACTTATTTATGAACTTCATGTTTTATGTTGTATTAATTATCCCATTAGAAATATTATTGTTCTCCCATTAGTGAAATTTCATGTGATTATATTCCTCAACACTGATTCGGGAATAAAAAATCACATTTGATATTTCATTAGTACATGGATAAACCCATGATTCCAATAAAAAAGATTTCATATCAAATGTGATCATATATAGTGAATTAATAGATAATTATCTTTTGGAAGTGTATATGTGTCCATGTAAAATTAACATAAGAGTTACAGACACCATCATTTCTTATTTAGTTTATGGTCGATGATATGTTTAAATTCATTGAAATACCTTTTGATGCTTTATGTGATGGAGGTTATCAGGATTGTTGATATTTTAATATATATTTATGGAAATATATCCATGTGGTTTTGTATATTTTATATTTAATTTTTTATTTAAAGAGGAATAAATTTAATGTTAGCGGACATGTGATAAAAGGTAATGGTAACTTTTGTTGATTATCTTATCATTGATGTTAAGGTAATTTTGTGTGTTAATCGATCAACTTATGAATTAAACACACATATTTTTTATCAGAAAATATTTTCATATGGATCCACATTTAATAATATACATTAAGGATATGGTTAGGTTTCTTGGAGTACCACATTCAATTTTAACAAATTATAATCCAAGTTATACCTCCATGTTTTGGTTTGAAGTATTAATAAATCTCCTAATACGGTGTTCAGTTTTAGCACCATGTATCATCCTCAGCTAGATAGGCATTGTGAGAGAATAATTCATACACTGGATTATATTACAAGATCATGTTCTATGAATTTAAATGGTGATTTTAATAACACCTTCTGCTAGTTGAGTTTTCTTTTGACAATATCTTTCACTCGATAATTTAGACAACTCCTTATGAATACCCCTTATGAAAATAAGTGTAAAACTCTAACATACTAGAATAAATTTATAGAAAGAAAACAATTGGTACCGAATATATATGATGAAGTGGAAGAAAATTTTACATCCATTTTGTTACATGTAAGGTTAGAACAAAAGTGATATACATTTTATATTTATATTCATTGATATGATCAAGAATTTTTTGTTTTTTAGAAGGTATTTCTATGAATTTCTTTATAGAATAACGAATGTAAACCTAATATCTAGGTATATCATTCCATTTTAGATACATAATTATATAGGGATCATTTACAATTAATTGATACTTCCATGAATTTTATATCATCCATGATGTATTCTATGTACCTATCACTGGGAATTACAAACATGATCCATCGCATGTACTAAACTCAGAATTCTTACTGCTGGAGAAAGATATTTATTATGAGGAACAATAAGTAATGATTCTAGATCAAATAGGGAAAGTTATATAAAATGAGACCACTAAAATGGTTAATGTTCGGTGCTGAAACCACCAGCTTGAGTAATCTTGGCGTAACATGAAGATGTAATGAGGATAATGTGTCCCTGGTTTCTAGTAATAAGATGACAACTTGTGAGAGAGAAATTCTTTTCAAGGGGGTAGAATGTAAAACCCTGATATTTTGTGAAATATATTTTTTCCAATTAATTTAATTTTTAAATAGTTTTCATTTCACAAATCCCCAAGATTAATTTCTTTTAAATGCAAAAATTCAATTAGCTTTCATTACACACAACATCAAGTTAAAATAAAACATGATATACTAATAAAATATTACTATTTGATATGATAGTTACCACCAAGACATTGAAATAACGAGTATATATTTGATTAAATAAATTCTGAAAATATATGGACTAAAAATTAATATATAATTAATTTTTTGGGGACCAATTACATAGAGAAAAATAAAAAAAATTTAAAATAATATAAATATTCTTCCAAAGAAAAAAATATGCACTAAAATATATTTTAAATAAAAAAAGTAAAAAAAAGAAATTTGGTGAATTTTTTTATTAAAACTAAAATATTATATATATTATAAAAAATAAAAAAAAATCATGTAATTTGTTTTTTATAAAATATAAAATAATGAATCTAATTTTTCACATTAAACTGTATTTTTTTAGAAAGCAGTTTTGTCACCTTTTGCACATATACATTAAAATTAATTTTTTTCTATATTTAAAACATTTATTTACCAAAATAAACATAATTTTAAAAATAATAATTAAAAAATAATTTTATGATTATTTTTTGATAATTTTCGGAGAAGATAATTTTTTAGGAAAATACTAAAAAATACTGGTTTTTATTACGAATTGCAGTTTATTTTATTGAACATAAAAGATTAAAAAATATTTTAAGATTGTTTTAAAGGTAATATTAGTAAATATATATATATATATCCAATTTAGGTCATTGGAATCAATTTCACATTGTATATTTATGTAAATTTTTTTCAACTTTTTAACATTTTCAATTTAGAAAACAGTTTCCTGTCGCGTTTGGTGGATTAATTTTAATATAAAATTTTCCATTTATTTTAGTAAAATTTGAAAACAAATAATTCCGTATTTTTAATTAGAATAATTTATATTTACTAATATGTTCAACATAATTTTTTACCATTATGAATAGTAAAAGTAGTATAAAATAATTATCACATTTAAGAAATAAATGGGTTTACTAGGGCTAAAACTTAAATTATAGGGGTTAAAATGAATATAAACCTTGTAAAATTACAATTGTATAAAAATATTTCAGTATTATAAATATTTATTTTAGATATATACTTATTTTTATGCTTTTTTGGTAATGAATTTCTTATTTTGGATTCTTTTTTGGAAATTTCCATATAGTTTCTAAGTGGGTTCTATTTCCCCTATTATAAAATTCCACCACCACCCGTCATTTATTCACACATAAATATACATATATAATATAAAAACTCTAAAAAAATCCACCCCCAAAATACTTATACATTTTATAGAGCAACTTGCCCTCTAAAAATACTATAACTAGCATCCTTAATAAGAGATCTAAATGATGTACTTATAAGAGCCGCTAATTGTCTTCACTATGTTTGTTATTTTTATTTCTTATTTATCAACCATAAATTATGTATTAAAACATAAAATATAACAACAAAATTTTACCCTTTAATAATTTATGTGATTATATTTATGTAATATTCTATATCAATATTGATTTCCATCAAATTGAAAACAAAAAGGTCAATCATGTGTATGGAGGAATATCAGCTCATGAACCAATGTAGTTTTTTTTTCAATAACCACCTTCATGGTTGAATATAATTATGGTTTTAAATAATTTATGTGATATTTATGAAATTAATATACTTATTTAATTATAAAATCACAGATATATTCTTATATTCCATTACATGTTGGATATGATAATGTCTCTCATGTGCATGGAGAACTACTGCCCTACGAAGCGATGTAATTCATTTTAACATAAACATTATATGAAAGGTAGTAGGGGTAATTTTAATGAATATAAATGATATAAATGAAATCGTTATTATTATGAAAATTTAATATATTATTAACCTTTCTTTTTCTAATCTACCGAAAAAATGGAAACATTGTTCATTTGTATATATGGCCTACCATCTCCATGAAATGTGTATTTCATTTTATATATCTAGATTTTATGTATTGATCTAAAAACATATATATTGAATAATTATTATATTTATATCATTGTTAAAATTATATAGATTCTTCAATAATGATTAAACTAACAGGGATTAAAAAATAACATATCAAAATGTACCTGAAAAACAAAGTAGTTAATGATCAAAATAATACTTTTACATGGAATTTTTAATAAATATGTAATAAATAGTCATATTTAAATTATATAGGTTATGATATAAATAAATATGGATCTATAATATTTTTATCATAAAAATATATTTATTATACTTGACATTAGAACGTTTATAATAGAGGTCAATGGTTAAGGAAATAGATTTCTGAATCACTGTTATTTTTCTAAGAGACATATTCCATATTTGCTATTTGTTTCTTTTATGTGGTATATATACTACCCTAAAATGTAATTTATTATTAATATCTATAAATTAATGGGTTTTTAAAAATTCATTTTAGTATCTTTCTTTCATTGGGTTTGTCGTTCAAAAGTTATCAAAAGTGGTAAGCGATTATTTGTCCTGAATTTCCTTTTTTAGGATATAAGATATGTTATGAACCTATCTTCTTCATTGAGGTGAATATACTACCCCTTGGACATGTTATGTCATTAATCTTATTATTTTTCTGATATTATAAGTTTCATTTAATCTTACTTATTTGTGGTTATTATGATTCAATGTTACCAAATTGGTGACAGTTTTATGTTACAATCTCATCGTTTATTGGGATTGTTTACGATTATGTATCCAATTAAGAAATATTATGATCTATATCTCAAGAAACTCCTTCCATTTATTATTCATAATTTATTTCCATATAATACATTTTTTCATTCATTTTATTTTCTTTATGTACTAAAGAGTTAAAAATAATTTTTTAAATATAAACCATATTTATTTATCCCTTCCATAAAAAATACTTTTTCTTTTTTAATACATGTTTTATAAAAAAAAAATTAACATTATATAATGATTTATTAAAGATATAATTACCAATATTTTACATTTAAAAAATTGAAATAAATATTCACATCATTTTATAAACAAATCCTTTCTTTAATTAACCAAAAATATGAAAGGAATATTTGTTTTAACATGTTGGAATGAATTAAATTTACTTAAAATATGACCATTATTTTATTTTTATCTTCCATTATAAGTTTTAATGGTTTTTATGTAAATATGTTTCAAAATATTTTTTGTTTCAAAAATTATATTTTCAAAGTAAAAAAGGATATTTATCTCAATAAAGGTTTTAAATTATTTTCAATTATTCTTTTATACATTTTCAAGGTCATTTTTATAGAAAATAATTTTGTAGTGATTAATATTAAAAAAGTCTAATGTGCAAGGTCAATCTTCCAAAAGAAACATGCCAAGTGATCTTTAAAAATAATTTTCAACATATGATGGATTACTTTAAGTTACATATGCTTTAAAGGGGATAATATTTAAGGATACTATTATTATTAATTCTCTAGATTGTTAATTTGTTTGTTAATAAGATTTTTATAAAACCCAATAATTTTCCATTGGTTATGCTATTGTGAATTAAAGTAATTTTTATGAAACCTTTTTTTCTACATGGGTTATGATGAGATGATATGAATATTTTTTTATGATATTGAGGCACACATATGTATGGTTTTCATTGTGAGATATAATATACCTATATCTCTCTCCAATTCATTTGGTGAGAAATTATATCTACTGAGATTACAATGGGAATCAAGCTGATTCCTTGACCCACTATGGGAAATAGGAAAGTTCTAATCAACTCTGGGAAGTAGGTGTGTCCTAAACCATAATGGGAAACAAGTGATGAGTACTAATCCAGTATGTTTATGGTATTGGTATTTAACATCGACATATGAAATGGTTTTAAAAAAAATTATGATTACTCACTTTTTTGAAATTATTTTATAGTTCGTGATTATTTTTTTAGTTTTTCACTCTTATGGTCCTTGTTTTTTGAAATTATAATGTTTTATGCCATGAATAATGATTATGACCAATGGTTTGTTAGTTATAAACTTCATAGCTTATTTTGATAATCAAACATCGTTATTCTTGTCTTATGATTTCATATGATCAAAGATTGATATATCTAATTGTAACCTTTAGTAAGCATATGATCTCACCCTTTATTATGTTTTATTTACTATTTTATTAAAAATTATTTAGAGAGGGTGTTCCTTATAATAGTACTGTGTGATAAGATCATTATTGGACATGTTTAAGATCAATTTTGAAATAATAATATTGTGTTTCTAGTATCCAAAAATGCTAAAATGTTATGGTCATCAATCATATATTTACGACATTCATAGAATATTCATATAATAATATGTGATATTTATGTAAGAAAATATTAATTCTCCATAAACAACAATAACATTATTACTATTTTCTTCTCTACTATAGAAATATCTTATTCTTTATGAGTTATTTTCTACATGAAAGTTGGATTTTCTTTTCATGTGTACAACTCTTTCTAGATCATCAATAACCCTATTATTATTTTTTTGATCTCTAAACTTTCACCTTTTATAAGAAATACATGGATAAACTCAAACTCAAATTTAAGTTATTTATTTAGAAATATACCTCTGAAAAGGTATTCCTATTAGAACTCTATCAAGTATATTTTTTTGATTCAACTCATTCAGGTGTCATTTTTCCAACTCACCTCTATCTGGGGAACCTCATTTTGTTGTTCCTTAATTAGAAAATACTTCTTTATTTGGTTCTCTTTCCATTGGATATTTATCCAGATCACTTCCTCTTTATGGACTCTTCTTGAACCATGAAGGAACTCAGTCAGATAATCAAAAAATTAGTAGTATTTCGGGTACTTTTTCACAAAACAAATAGTGTGTAATCAAATATATCCATCATATATTTATATAGTCAACCTTAATTTAAAATTGAAGGAAAAAGTGTGTGATCCAAAAAAATTATATTTAAATTTTTCATCTCAACTAATCTTCCTCAGAACAGTATCAATCTTTCATAATATTTGGATTTAAATTTTTGTATCAATGTTTACTCAATCCTCCGGCATCAAGAATATCTTTAAACTTCCTTAAATATCATGTATATTTTCGTATTTTGAACAATAGAAAATAATAATAACAATTAATAAAGTTATATTTTTTAAACATCTTAAAACCCTATATCTAATGTATAGAGATTTAGGATGTTCTATCTAATGTGTTTTCAAAATAACTCATGTACCCTGTTATTTCTCTCTAGCGCACCTTCAATTTTCTTCATCTGGATGACTCACAAACTTTCTTATTTCAGTGGAACTTTATCTGGTTCCCCTTGGTTAGAAAAACTCTTTCCAAATGACTTAATTAATCAATATTTAATGTGTTTTTAATTTTCTAATTTATTTCATCATATTTCTACATATCCATTATAACATTCTATTTCTCTCCATCTCATACAAATCAACATTATCTTGAAATTAATAGACCTTTTCTTTACCTATAAAGAATTCATATTTATCCATCTAATCAAATCAAAATTATCGATATTTTAATATCTTATATATGTTTAAATATTCTTGATGCAACATCATATATTTTTATTCTTAAACAACATTATAAATGTTCATCTGATGGTCTTTGAAAATGTCTATAAGGTAGACTTCATACATATCTCTCTTATATGAATTGGTTCCTATATATATAGGTAACTAATAAACTCTTCCTCTACTAGTAGTAACAATTTCACTATCTCTATGTCATCATTTGATTAACTTCATAAAGTTGATACTCTAAATTTTTAAAACAAAATTTATAACGTGAACTTTTTTACGCTGAATCGGTTCATTAATCTTAGTCTGATGTACTTGACAATTCTTTATAGAATAATTTTTTCCATATCAAATTCTCCTAATTAATACTTAATATTTTACCCAGATAACTTCTAGTAATCATGATGTTTAGTAATTTTAATATCATCAAGGTATCATCTTACAAGATAATTTATCTATAATCATAGAAAAATAAATTCTCTAGAAAATCTCTTAGTTTCTTAGGTAAACATGGTTGGAAAAAAAAATTATCATGTTGAAAAAAATGTAACCAAACACAATTTTGAAACAAAATTTTTTTTAATTTTTTTTAAATAGTTCATATCCCATACTCTTCATGATAAATACAAATTATCCAAATCATTTTGTTAACATCATTATCAATAACTCTAGATCATGTGTCGGGTAATTGTCCTCATGGATCTTAATTATCCTGAGGTTTATTTTATCATTTTTTTAATTTTAAATAACAAATAAAGTAATAATTTATTTTAATATTCATCAATATGCCACTTAATCTTATCCAGATGAGGATAATGAGAGTGAATGTGAAGTGATTTTCATATTTTATGTCACATGAAAATTTATTCACATTTATCTATGAAAATAAATCTCAATACATACCTTCTAAACATAATTAGTGGGTTGTATAATATATAAAAAAATTTCAAAAAACCTATAATTATTTTAATACACAAGAAAATTATATATATCTATCAAAAAAGTTTTTATATGTCATTATTTAACAACATTTTAGTTTAACAAAATTTTAAATATTTACTAAAATAACATCACACACCAAAGGATGTAACTTATTACACAAAAAATTTATACATTTCAAAATTAGATAAACAATTTATCCTTGTAAAGATTATTCAATAAAATCTTTAAATGATCCACCTATTCTTTGGGAATTTTCTACATTTATGAAAATATCATTTATAAATACCATAAAAAATTATTGAATAATTATTTCAATGTATTTTTGATAAAATATATGAATATTTTTAATTAATTTGTGATTATAAATGGAATAATAATTTAAAAATAGTGTCCATATTTTGTGTAAGATGATACTTTTATAATATTTTCGATTGTCACTGTTAAGGGATAATATAAAAAATTTGATACACCTTTGAGAATTATTGATATCCATGTAGTTTATTTTTAAAATCATCAATACATGGTATAATATAATTTATAATTATAATTATCTTCTTAATCTCATGGAAATTAATGGAATATTTTTTTGAGACAAGTTTATTTTTAAGAAAGATAAAAATTCCCCCCTGATATGGACTAGTAAGGCATATAATCCCCAATACAAACATATCATTTAGTTATCTATTTGATTATTTTAATTAAATTACACCAATTTTATAAGAGATCCTAGAAACAAAAATTCCATCATGCATTAGTTTTACATATAACTCCACCTCACAATCTATGGAAATAAAAACATCCATTAAAAAAATAAATCATGATATTCCTATAAAATATGTATTTATTTATTTATTTTCAATAGGATCAATGATTTTTTTTCAAATATTTTTAGACATTAAGTTTTTAAGTTTATATTTGTGAAGGATTTTTCAATATAACTTCAAAATCCATTATGCATCAATGCAGAATAATTTGATCATTTAGAATGTGTAATATGAATTTATTAATCTATAAATTTTTATTTTCTCTATGTAAATTTATTTAATCCATGTGTAATTTATAATCACTTTCTAGTTAATGAAAAAAAAATTTTGGAATAATATTTCCACAATCATTAACAATATTATAGTTGTATACTTGAGATGTAATGTATTTACTATTGGTTGTTTTTACTGATAAATAAACTTATATCACTTTATGTGGTGATCCAAGAGTCTTTTATAAATATAATTATATTAAATAATGTATTGAAAAAATAAAATATCATTTTTTAATTATTAATTAGATAATAAGTTCACCTATCACCACCTAATTTTTGATCCACATCAATGATGGTGATAGAAAAATTTAATCCCTAATATCTTTTATTTTGTGGTTTGGACTTGAACTATCCTTACAAAAAATGTATTTTTCACATATAATTACCATGTTCATAACATGTGAGACATTCATCCTTAGATGATTAACTATGTGGGACTTTATTAAGATCCATCATTTGTGTTTCCCTCTTCACTTCTCTTTAGTGGTCTTATGATTGGTATCCTCCTTTCCCACACATGAATAAATTCCCATTTCCATTAAGAAATGTTCATGGGTGTCTCTCCCTACATTAATAACATATGAGTAATCAAATATTCCTCCCTCTATGTTCTTTCTCAATTAGACCTCCCAAAAACTCAATTATCCACCTCGAATATAAAACACTACAAGACCATTATGACTCATCAATTTTCATCTCAACCTTATGAGCAAATAGAATTATCCCATTTTAGTTTTAATATTATTTAATTGTACGATATTTTTAAAAAATGGATAATAAATAATTTATCGATTTTAATGTAGCATTCATGAAAAATATAATAGACGACTTGAAAGTATTTTAAAATTTTCATCTTAAATACTCATTGATGATCTTAGGTAATATCCTTCCCATTTTTATGTTGAAAAAATAAGGATTTTTTTTTGAAAAATATCTTATTGAATTTCTCACACTCCACTGATTTTTCATCTTTCTTAAGAAATGTGTTCTCGGTAAATTTACACCATTTATGATCTTATTAATCCAAGTAATATATATATGAAATGATATTTTTATTCTCATTACACTAAAGCATGGAACATACATTTTTAGTTATATTAATTAATTAATATGTAATTAATGAATCATAAGATACTTTTAAAGGATGAAATTACTAGTCACATAGAGGTTAAATTCTTTTGCTTTACCATCATTTATGAAGCTTATACTCAAAATTTTTTTGTACATTTCCCATAGCATGATATTGTTGATTTATCACCCCTAAGAAATTCTTAGCACCAAATGATATTAATTAAGTAATATCATTATTATAATTATTTCATTTTTTATCACACTATTTTATCAATGAGTCACTAAAATTTCTACCCTTTTACCAAAATATAAAACAATGATACAAACAGATCAATCAATAAAATTTATTCCCATATATTTTTAAAGGAATTAATCTTAAAAATTATGAACATATCTTAACTTATGAACCATTAAGTTAATCCTATGAATTTTAATTTATCTCCACTCTTAATCTCTAATCCAATATCCAAAAATTATTAAACATTTATTTAATACAAAAATAATGATCTATATACATTATCTTATTGAAAATATTCATTATCAATGAAGAATTATTCATGTCCCTATAAACAAAATATATAGTTTCTTTGGAAATTATTTTCATATTACATACTATAATTATATATATGAAAAAAACATATTCAATAGTTTGAAAAAAATCCTTCGAACTAATCATAAAGATATCACTACATTTCAAATCAAAAAATTATATGTAATGAAAGTAAAGTGTGTGGAAAGGGTCTAGTAAAGGAAAAAATATCTTCTATAAAATGAAAAATCAAAAGGAAGTGTGTGTTAAATTATGATGTATGTTATAAAATAATAAATATATAACAATCAAAAATCATTTGATAAAATGTTATATATACAAAATTAATATATATAAACTTATCATAAGTGAGGATTCTTACAAAGAAATAACAACATAGTTGACTATTATCACTATTCATTTATCGTTTATATCATCCCCGAAGTTATAAACATAACTCAATTCATTAAGGGTATCTAATTATGTTTCCACCTATAATATTTTATCATTTCCATATATTTGTGTGGAACATAGAAATAAATGGAGAAAATATTTCATAAATTAGAATATATAAGAATATGAATAACCTAAGAAAATAAAATGGGTCACATCATCATATCATGATGCACTACTTAAGATTTAATCAACGAGAATAAAAATGTTTAAAAATAATAGAAATATAAGGCCACATCCTTAAAAATTATATAACATTGAGATAAGTTAATAAATTTACATTAATTCACATCGAGGATCTATTCAGGTTTATAGATTTAGAGAATTTGGTCATAATTCATACAACACAAATTAAATATTACAAAGTAGAAACTTCTAATCATGATCCATTTTTTCTTTAACAAAAACGATTAAAAAAATGGTTTCGTTTCATGTTTAGACATCATAACTTTTCCTTGATCCCATTCATGACTCTACTCTCTTTTAAATCTTATAAAAACATTTCAAACCTGAGATGAGCATAAAAATATCAGTATCGGATAAACATAGAAGGAAAATTGTCACCCTTGGGAAAATATATAATCCATGAATACATTGTCATAATGTAATAATTTTCATCTTAATGAAGTAGTAAATACTATTCATTAAATACAACCTCATTGCTTTCCCTTTTGTAACCAAAATATTTCCATAAAACCCATATAAAGAAACATATAACATATAAATGAATCTTAGGACATAATCATATTTAAATTGAATAACCATGCGGTCAACTTCCATACATGTCACTCTTACAAATGGAATATGAATACGACCGACTCCCATACCCAATGCATTGGATGTTATAATGTAACCACACATCCTTGGTTTATCACAGAATTGTTCCTATTTGGTTTATCACGTAACCACCCATAATTGGTTTGTCAAATAACCACTCGTAAAATGTACAATTACCATTATATAATCATATAACATAAAATATTGAAATTATCAATATTTCTTTCATAAACTTTTATTGGAAATGACAAGAAATCATTTCAACATATTGACATAGACAATCCACTTTCAAACCATTTTCAATACCAAAATACCCAAAAAACATTAAGTTATATATTGTTTTAAAAAAACATTATGTATTATATAATAATCCAAATATCAAGTAGCAATTACAGCGGTGGAGAATTCATTGTCCCCACACATGTTAAAAACGTTCCATTTTTTATTTTGAAAAGAAAGTAAAATTCTATGTATAAACTGATTACATTTGGAAATTGTTGAATTAAATTACAATTAAAAGGGGATGATTATAAACCATTTTAAATAAGGAGGTTTATATTATTAAAATATGCCTCAAAAAAGGGATATTGAGATGAAGGCTCTTACCTTGAATTTGACTCAATATGTATAATATTTAAATTTCTCTTCTTCAGTTATCCACCTTTTAAAAACACCTTAACACCTCTAAAGAGTCTCTTGTACCAAAAATATGGCCTCAAGAATGTGGGTAGGGATTATATTAATTATCTTTGTTAGATATTAAAATTATAAAATTAATATGAATTCAATTTCAATTACAATTGGTCCCAAAATCATTTATTTAAAAGATAATATGAGGATAGTCTCCATTTCACTCATGTAATAATTTTATGACATGTATTGATTTTATTTTAAACATTATCCCTTTGGTTTACCCTTCATTATTCTCTTATAATTATAATTGTGGTAACAACATTTTAAATATAAAGAGGCTATAAATTTTACTTATATGGGGTAAATTTGACATAAATGGATACCTTATGAAATTCTAGACCTTATCATAGCCACATTGTAATTTTAAAATATTTTTTTATTTTTAAATATTTTAGTAAAATATTATTTTTATAAAATATCAATAATGTCAATTTTGACTCTATTCATATCATTGCATTTAAAAGAAAACCAAATAGAGAGATAAATTTTAACAAAACCATTGAATGGAATTTTAATATATCATATTCACTTATAAAATTTATAGATAGAATAAAATATTTCAAATTATATTTATTATAATAATATTATTATCATTTATTTGATTCTTCCTTATATAAATCAATTATTTCTTCCTCGTTGTGTCATAACTAAATTTAATTATTTATATCATAAAAATTATAAATAAATAACCATGACTTAGATAATATTTTTAAACTTATAATCACTATTTAGAGTAAAATATATCATTTATATAAGACTATATTAAAAAATAATAATAAGAGACATGTTTATAATATTTTTATTTTTACATTAAATAAAATGTTATTAATGTCATAATCAAAACCAAGTGTCTTACAAAGGAAACAATTTCGGACCATGTATTTTCTTGATCAGCCATAACTCATCCAATATGATTAAGAAAACAATTAGGGTAGTTTTATATTGTTATAATATTATTCTTTTCCTTATTTTGGTTATTCACCCGTCAACCATAGAAAATAAAATACTAACGTTACAATTCACTAAAGATTATTCTTATTCTATTAGACCACATTTTTCTTACTAATTACAACCATGTATGTCCTTTTTCAAAAATTATCTTCATATAAGTTATTAAATTATGTTCAACACAAATCTTTTTGATGGATAAAAAAATGATATTTTTTAATAAAAAACCATCAAATGATTTAAATGTGTTTTTATCCAAATTAAATGAATAATTACTTAAAATAACCAAAATTGGATTAAATGATAAAAAAATTATTTAATTATACTTCAAAACAAATTAAAAGGATATTATAAATATATAAAAAAATTAAATGAAAAGGAAAATTTTAATTAAAATGATGTATTATTCACTATTTTCTAAAATTTGATTTTTATCTGAAATATAAAAAATTTTAAAATAATAAATTCCGATGTCCATTATCAAAATAAGAAGATTATTTTTTCAAATAGATTATATAAGAGTAAAAAAGATATATTTTAAAGGGGTTCTCTATCAAAATGTGGTAAAAATACCTTTAAAAAAATATTAGATTATTTTATGCTTAAAATTAGATTGGTTAACATTTTATGCCTCTTTAATTTTTTTGGATAAATGTAGAAACAATTAAAAAAACATGTGTAAACATAATATTGTTCGTTATGTTCATTCCCTATAATACAATAGATTGGTTTAAACTACTATTTAAAAGAATATTATTAATAAAGTATTATTTATTGATATAACCTAGTTCTGTGTGCAACATAAGATTTCAAAGAAACCTGTTATCTCATATCGGGTATACTGTAAAAAAAAGGAATATCATTAAAATAAATTTAATAAAATACTAATAAATATTAATATAATTTAAAATTTTCTATTCTATAATAACTTCTGATGTTACATCCTTCTCCCCATTTGCAAATTGTGTTTTCGCAATTTTATTCACTAATCAAAAAAGTGGGGGTGTTTCTCCCTCATAGAATTTTCATATTCCCTTGTTTACTCTTCAACAAAATGATTTATATAGAGAATATTAAACTTAATAATCACCTTTTTTGGCAACACATTCTTTCTACAGTCATGAATAATGAGTTTTTGTTAATCAAAAGAAAACTTTTATTCCAACAAAACTACTTTTGGGCTCAAAACTAGAGATGAATTCATCCTATTGTTTCATAACATTGAAACATGACAAATATTGTGTATTTGGGACAAACTAAGAGGAAAATACACTCAATAGGTGACTAATCCAATGTTTTTAAAGATTTTATATGTCTCAATGAACCTTAGAATTAGCTTCCCTTTTCTTACCAAAACGCATTACACTTTTCCGTGATAAATCTTTAAGAAAGACAAGATCACCTACCTCCAAAGAAAGATCCTTCCTATTATTGTTTGCATAACATTTCAGCTAACTCTAAGATATCCTCATATTACACTAAATCAGCTAAAATTTTTCTACCATCACTTCTACCAATTCTTGTCCCATCAGCTTCCTTTTCCCTACGTCATCACAAAAATCAGGAGTTCGACGCCACTTTCCTTATAATTCCTCAAATAGTGACATTTGTATATTAAAATGAAAAATATTATTATAAGAAAACACAATAAAATGAATACATTGATCCCAAAATCCCTAGTAATCCATATATTAAGTAAGAAAATATCCTACAAGGTCTAAATTGTTCATTCTGATTTCCCATCTGAATTAGGATGAAAAGTTATACTGAAATTTTGTTCAGTGCCCAATGACTTCTGAAGGCCCTTACAAAATTTAGAAGTGATAATGGGATCATAAACAGATACCATGTTGATGGTAACTCCATTTAACCTGACTATCTCTTTAATATACAACTGAGAAAGTTGACATAGAGATAGATTATCTAAAATAGGAATAAACTATGTGGATTTTTTCAATCGGTGAACAATAACCCAGATCACATTGTTATCTTGAGAAATCCTTGGTAATCCAACTATGAAATCCTTGGATATATTTTCTCATTTACACCCCGTCACAGGGAGAGGATGAAGAATCCATTTTTTTAACTATCATTCTTCTTTAACCTATTGAACAATCAATCATCTTAGGCTAAAGTCAGCAATATCACATTTCATTCCATCCCCCCAGTAATACCCTCAAAGTCTTTGTACATCTTAGTGCTTCCTTGAAGAACTAAAAACACAGAACTATGAGCTTCACATAACAAATTTTTCAACAACTTTGAAAAAAAATAATTCATAATATTTTCCAAACCCTCAAAACTCCATTATTAACAATGTTTGATTCTGGTAACATACCCTTCTTAACCAATTATACATTTTTCTCCAACTCATTGTCCTATTTCTACACTTTCTTAATTCTATATAATAGAGGTTATTTCACTAAAAAAGAAAACTAAATAGAGAAATATACTTCACCAACAACCTCTAATTAAAAATTCATTAAATCATTACACAAATGATCTCATTCCAAATGTATAATGGTTAATTTAGCATTACTTTTTTGAATCAAATCATCAACCACTTTATTTGATTTTCATGGATGGTAATGAATTGTGAAATAATAATCCTTGATTTATATCCATCACCTCTATCTCATGTTTAATTATTTTTTAGTGAATATAGTCTTTAATATTTTGTGATCAGTATAAATTTAAAACTTTACACTATATAAATTATGAATCCAAATTTTAAATGCAATAACAACATTAATTAATTCCAAATAATGTGTAGGGTAATTTAACTTATGAGCTTTCAACTAAGGTAAACAAATGAAATTATTGGATCATTATGCATTAGGACACAACTATTTTCTTTCAATTAAGCATCACAATAGATAACAAATTCACTATTCCTAGAATACAACACCAAAACTGGAGCATTTGCTAATCTTATTTTTAGTAATTGAAAACAATCATCATATTATTTTATCTAGATAAACCTAACACCCTTATGCCTTATCATAGTTAGTGGACTATATAACCTATAACATTTTTCAACACACCTTTCATAATAAGCCACAAATCTAAGAAAACTATGAATATATCTAATATTGGTAGGAATTTTCCAATATTCAATAAATTGTTTTTAGAGGGGTCAATAGTTATTCCCTATTTAGAAACAATATGACCATGTAATGAAATTTTTACAACCAAAATTCACTCTTACTAAACATTTCCATATAATTTTTTTTCTTTTAAGGTTTAAAAAAAATTCCTTAAGTGACTTTAATGTTCCTCATCAATTTTAGAATATACCAAAATATCATCTAAAACAAAACCATAAAATGATCCAAAAACTGAAGAAAGACTATATTCATGATATTCATAAATACAAGAGGAGCATTAGATATCAAAAACAGGATATATAAAAACTCATTTTGCACATATCTTGTTCGGAAACCTATATTTGGTATGTCATCCCCTTTCACCTTCATCTGATGATTCCTAGACCTCAAATCAATCATTGAAAAATACTGACCACCCTGGTGATGATCGGACAAATCATCGATATGAGGAAAAGGATAGTAGTTCTTAGTGGATTTGTTATTCAAGGCTCTATAATAAATACAAGTTCTTATATAACTATATTTCCTTTTCAAAAATAAAATGGTAGCAGCCCATAGTGACATGTGTGGTTGAATGAAACATTTTTCAAGAAATTATTAATACAGTTTATTCAATTGCACCGATTCTACTTGAACAATTAGATAAGGAGGTTTAGAAATTATATTAGCATAATTCCCTAGATCAATAGTAAATTCAGCCTCTTTATTAGAAACAATACCAAAAAAGGAAACACATCTGTGAATTCATTCACTTCTGTAATGTCACTAATAAAAAATGATTCTGTCATTTCAAAAACATGAGCTATATAACTTTCACAACCATATTTAATTAATCTATCAGATTCATGGTATATTATCGAAGGAATGAAATAATTGAATAAAGGTTTCTTGGATTTATAATCTATTTTATCACGATAAACTGAAAGTCAGTCCATAACCAAAATGATATCAAATTCCACTCTGGTAAGTTCAAAAATATTTACAAGAAATACCATCCCACTAATGATAATAGGAATATTCTTTAGTTTATTAAATACTACCTCTAATATTTTTTTACCAAAAGTTCTATAACACATCTATGAGGTGGTATTTTCAATTTACATGTAAATCTCAGTGAAATGAATGAATGTGAAGATCAAGATTCAAATAGTGTATTGACATATTTTGAAAAAACCAATAACATATCTGTCACCACTTAATTTAATGGCCCCACATCAACCATAGTATATGAAAATGATTTTTCCATGACCTTATGCATTTGATCATGCATGTTTCTACCCAAGGTAATCAACTTTGGACACACATTGGCATAATTCCCAAACACATTACAACTAAAACATCTTACCACCGGCTTCTCATTGCTTCCTGATAATCTACATTGTATTAACAAACAATATAAGTAGTTTTAACACATCGTAAACACATCTCAACCATTCAAATACATTCTCTATGATACCTTTTACCACAACTCTCACAATATCAAAATTTAGTTTCTTTTACCTCCAAATCTTTTGATGAATGATATCTCATTGCCTTATAATAGGATCGCTTATTTTACTTTCTCTAATTGAACACATGATCATCATAAAGCCTCATTTCTACCTTCTCAGCACATTAGATAAGTTTCTCATAGTTTTTGAACTCACTAAGAGCTAATGCTTATTGATATTTTGGATTAAATCCTGAGTAAAACCAATTTATACTATCAATATCCTAGATAAAATTTAGGAAGTACATTGAAAAACATGTGAAATATTATTTAAATGAAGCCATAAAATATTCCTCATTTTATATCAATTCTGAGAATTTATTTTCCATCATAATTAAATAGCCTTCGAAAAATATTTCTCAAGGGTGATATTTTTAAATTTTTCTCATTCAATGATATCAATCTCTTCATTTCCTCCGATATATTTAACCATTGAACACCACTGATCTAGTTCACCTTCAAAATGATAAAGAGTAAGACTAAATTTATTATTTTCCAAACACTCTATTACATCAAAAATATTTTCAGGTACCTTAACCCACCCTTCATATTGCACATAGTTATATGGTCCTCTGAATGAAGGGGGATGTTGACTCTTGATATGCTCTACCACTCACATATTCCTCTACAGTTGGTCTCATTGATCTCATGCATGGAAACCACTTACATTTATCTCCATAGTCAACTAATCCACCAATTCAAAAAACTATTCATTTTCAATTCCAACCATCTCAATATGCTGATTGGGAATGTTGTTTTCCTCTGTATGACTTCCCAGAACAAAAACCTTGTTTTATATATAGAAAACCACTCTGAACAGATATTTCATTGACGAAGCAACATATTAATCTTCAAATTCTATATCATTTTAATTTTACCACAGAGTAAAAAAATTCTTTATAGATATTATATTAACAAAATTATATCTCTAAAAGATATCTAAAATTACCTTTGATTCCAACTACAAGGCCCCAACCGTAAACATTACATAATCCTATGGTAAGTAAATAATTTTATTTTAATTCACAGAAAGGATATTTTTAGGTATAGATATTTAGTGAATTATTCCATAATTCATATATAACAAGTTAAATATTACAAAGTATAAACTTCTACTTACTATCCATTTTATCATAAAACATAAACATTTATAATAAAATATGGTTTCTTTTTAGGTTTAAACATTATAACTTTTCTTTAATCTCATCCTTGATTCTATTATTCTTTATATACTTCTAAAACCATGTAGTCTACTTCTATACATGTCACTCTTATAAATGGAATTGTCATATGGATGACTTCAATACCCAATGCATTGGATGTTATAACGTAACCAACCATCCTTGGTTTTTTACTTAACCGCCTGTATTAGGTTTGCACATGACCACACATCAAATTTACGAGTACCGTTATATAATCATCTCACATAAAATATTCCAATTATCAGAATTTCATGCATAAAATATCATTTTCAAACACAAGAAATCACTTCAAGATATTGAAATAGTCAATCTACTTTCAAAACCATTTTAATACCCAAATTCCCCAAAAGGGAATAAAGTAATTAATTTTCATTTTAAAACATGAAGAATAATATACTAATAAAACTATAAAATAATAGTTGTTGTGGAGGAGAATTTGTTTTCATCATATACATTATAGAAATTTTTTTTTTGTAAAGAAATTAAAATGCTTTGAAGAAAATTTTTCATTTTGAAAACTATTGATCAAAATTTAAATTCAAAGGGGTTGATTATACACCATATAAAATAAGTAGGTTTATATTATCAAAATATTCTTTAATTAATTGAGATTGTGACAAAGTCCTTTACCTTGAGTCTGACTCATCATGTACAATCTTTGTATTCCTCTTCTTCTATTGATCACCATAAAATCTCTAAAAAGGGTGTTATTCTGAAAATAATGCCTCAAAATGTGAAGTGGGATAATATAATGAGTTTTTTTAATATAAAATTCAATTAAAAAGGATTTAGGAGAGTGATTAATATAGTGGAATGAGTTTTTTATAGTAGAGGGGAGGGGAACCCTTGGAATTATTAAAAGTATTAAATTAATATAAATTTTATTTCGATTAAAAATTATCCCAAACAAATTTATTTTGAATATAAGATTATTATAGTTATAAATCATCTCATATAACAATTTTTACACTTATATTGATTTTATTTTAAACCTTATATTTTTGGTTTCCCTTAATTATTCTCTTTTAATTTCAATTATTGTAACAAGATTTTAAATATTAAGAGGCTATAAATTTTATATATATGTGGTCAATTTCATATAATAGATATTTTATGAACATTTAGAACTTATCATAGTTCCTTTAAAATTTTTAAATATTTTTATGATATTTAAATAATTTAATAAAAAATTAAATTTTTAAAATATTAATACTATCAATTTTAACACTATTCATTTAATTTAATTTAAATGAAATCCAAACAATGAGATAACTTTGAAAAAATAAATTTAATGGACATATAATATGACATATTTACCTAGAAAATTCGTGTATGGAAACAAATATTTTAGATTATATTTATTTTAATATTATTATTATCAATTATTTGATTCTTCCTTAAATAAATCTATTATTGCATAATCATTGTGTCATAATTAAATTTAATTATATATTTCCTAAAAATTATAAATAAATAACCATGATGTAGGTAATATTTTTTTATTTCTAATGACTATTTATAGTCAAAGATATCACTTGTTCAACTCCATATCAAAAAAATTAGTAATAAGAGACATTTTTATTATATTTTTATTTTTACTTTAAATAAAATGTTATTATATTCATCATCACAACCAAGTGGATTTGAAATTACAAAATTTTGTCCCAAGTATTTTCTTGGTCGGACATAACACATCCAATAAGATTAGGATAGGTTTTTGTGTATTTTTATGTTATTATAATATTATTTTTACCCTTATTTACCTGATTTACCCTTTAACCGCAGTAAATAAAATAGTAATGTTACTATTCAAAGAAACTTATTTTGATCCTTTTTTACCGCATTTTTTAAATTTATTAAAACCATGTATGTACTTTTTACAAAATAATATTCAAATAAGTGGTTAAATTAGGTTTAACAGTAATCCTATTGACGAATTGAAAAAAAAAAATTTAAAAGTAAAAACCATCCAAATATTAACATGTATTTATATCCAAATTAAATCTATAATTAATTAAAATGATAATAATTGGATTAAATTCTAAAACCATTATTTAAATATACTTTAAAACAATTAAAAGGATAGGCATACAATGTAAAAAAGTATAGGAAAAGGTAGTTTTAAATTAAAATGCATTATTTTTCACAATATTTTAAAATATAATTCTTATCATAAAAATACCAAAATTTCAACCAAAGAAAATTTTAGTGTCCCAATTAAAAATAATAATTTTATTTTTTTGAATATAACCTATAAAAGTGAAAAAACTAGATTTAAAAAGGGTTCTCCATAAAAATATAGTAAAACTATCTTTAAAAAATATTAGAGTATTTTTTGCTTAAAAAGGGATTTATTTTCTTTTTAAACATCTTAAATATTTTAGATGAATGTAAAAACATTTAATAAACATTTTTTAACATAATGTAGTAATTTATGTTCATTTATATTAATAAAAATGCTAGGCGTTAACTACCATTTAAAATAATAATATTAATATTGTCTTATTATTTGGTATAACTCAGTCTTTTGTGTAACATACTATTTTGAAGTAATCTATTGTTACCTATTGGGTACACTATCAGTTATATAATCCCCCTTAAATAATTATTAATATATTATTTATAAATATTAATATATATGAACATGATTTATTTTATAATTTTCTGGGATGTTACAAGAAATCCACCAAAAAAATTAAAATATTAATTAAAATACTGAGATATATAGAATATAAAATAGTTCTTAAAAAGAATAAATAGATTAAGTAGAAATAGTGATAAAATAAAATGAAAGGCATATAAATTATTTAACCTCAACTCTCAATTTTCACAAATACTCCTTATTTTCATTTATATCAGTGTTTCATTAATAATTACTTGTTTCATAACATTATTCATATTATTATTTCTTATAATTAATCATTTATCTTCAATTTTTAGTTTTTTATTATATATTTATAAAAAATATGTATCATTTATATAATTGTTTTCATGAGAATATCATAATTACTTTGATACTAAAGAATTTTTATTTATCCATAGTCCAAAGATTCATAAACTTTTATATTTTCAGGTCTCATTATAAATTTGGCCCCACTCCACTAATATAGGTATTAGGGCCTAGAATTGAGGTATCCACACACAAAACATCATCATTTACTCGATATAAAAAATCATGTTACATAGAAATAATATAAATCCATCATTTATATAAAAAATAAATCATAAAACTATCATGAAATAAAGAATGTGCACATTTTATACTTCTCCATAATGAAATATATGAAGTATCCCAAAAATCCCCAAAGTAGAAATAATATTAACATAAATAATATAAATAATCTAATTTCCAACATCAATGATAATAAGCGACTGCTCAAACATGATGTTTCAACCAACTACCACAATGATATAATTATCCCAATGTATCTTCTAGTAGAGCCACATAATATTCATAAACACGAGAGTGAAATTCTTTAATTGTGTATGTTTTGGTGAGAAACATTACTCATTATGGTCATCCCAAATAGTAAATAATCCTCAGAAAATTGCAACTATGCACATAATCAATATAAAATGTGTAAACCCAGCCCATATTATAATATTTACAAATTCAATATCCACCTTCATTACAACTTTATATTTTAACTTCCCATAACTCAACAAAATCACACTCACTAACTAATAATTAATATATATTTATATATATATATAACACAACACATAATATCACATCAAAAAAAGGCCCTCATATATTATATCCTATTAGTTTCTACAAAGAACTCAAGCACCCAACTGTATGCCTCAATCTGACTGAAAATTTCACTTATAGTGGTAAAAGTCAAAACCCACTAGTTATACATAGATATGTCATCAAATTATTCCCTCAATGTATATTATACTTCACTCAATACCTATGAGGATTGTATTTATTTATCATGATGCTTCCTCACAAGTATCCATCAATAACACCCACATTATGATAAGGTGGACTATAATACGTGTCAAAAATATCATAAAATATCATGATATCACCATATATCCAATAAATCTCCATGATCAATTAATCAATAAAGAATGATTTAAAAGCCTAATTTTGGAGAATAACATGTAAAAAAAATCAACCTAAAACCCAATTAAGAGAGAGAGAAAATAAATAATCTATTTTTATCATCATCAATGAAGTAAATACATCCATAAAATTTTCATATAATGAATAAAAGTAATTTACTAAAACAAAACACACTTCCCAACATAATTTTATCACATTTGGATTAAAAAATATCTACATCACAACCAAGATCTGATAATTCCAAGTCAAAATAACATAATTTAAATATCATCACCACAAAAATGTTTACAATACCATAAAAGTGTGGGTATATGAAAATATTCATAACCCTTCACTAATACAATTTCTTCTCATCATAAAAAATTGCATATATTCATTCTGAGTATTCTATAAAATTTTTCATTTTCAGTACATCAACATAAGAACATGAACCACATATATTATAAAATAGGATAATTTATCCTTTAATAATATATAAATACTCATAAATGGTTCTATTATGTTAATAATGTTAAAATAATCTAAAAAAACTCTATTTGTCCAATTTAGAGTCACCAAATGGCCCCACATTCCTAAACTACTTTAGTTTACCTCGGGGTGTCATTTGAAACCACATTACACCGACTTCATGTAGTTATAATTATGTATATCAATGACTGATTACCAAACATGTGATCTCTCACACCCACTGTGTTGTTTAGGTATATTTTATTTCTTTTTTCCATCATTTTGTTTGATAGTTTTTTGGACATTTTGTAAAGAAAAATAGAATTTTTAGAGGGATAATGTAAAAATAATTGTTTATAGGAACCATTTTACAACCTTTAAAACTGTTGTGGGTTTTTACGGAGACACTGAGGAGCTCCCACAGTTAGGTGTATGGATAATCACCCACCCTCAGGATATTATGCTTCCCAGACATTGGCACTTTTGTTCCTGCACGGTTTGGTGCATGGTTTCTCAAACCATGAAACCCAAACTATGGGGACTATAATTTATGATAAATAGGTGTATTTATGTTTATAACATTTTCTAATATGTTGGGCAGTCAACTGAAATTTTAAATATTTTTTTCCAAGATACCCCTCCCTAGTTTTAACCCTTTTCAACCCTCATTTTATCAATCAATCTTATCCATCTCTAGACCAACCTCCCATGTTCTCCACCTATCTATTACCTTTAATACTTAGACGATTTTATCATGTAAAATCATGGAAATTTAAATGAATATTGTTTTTTGTATTTATTCCTTTGAATATTTCTATATTTATATTTATATTTCTTAGTAGAGTGGTGATGTGTTTGGGTGTCTTTGGACAATGGAATTAACATATTACCTACTATAATATGTATTTTAATCAACAATAAGACATTGATTAAGTTTATGTTGGTTAACTACTAATTGGGTCCACGGAAGGAAAATCTGAAAACACACCTGATTCTGAATTATAGGGTTCACCCAGGGTGTGGCCTAAGGTTGGTTGGCATCAAACATTCCATGGGAGTCAACTATTGGTGGGTACATTTAATAAAATAATTTTTTTTATTTTTTATTAAATAACCCTAATCCATAATGTACCATTAAATATGATTACATGGTAATTTTTTTGGGATAGATGCATAACCCATGGATTATTTAAAATAATTTTCATTCTTTGTTGGCATTGAAAAGGTTGAGGGTACATATTGACACTTAGATCGATGTTAATCAAGAGGCAGGATGTTAATTTATGGGTCCTTTTTCATCAATGGAAAACATTATATTTACCAATTATAATTCCATAATCAATATAGGAATCATTGTTTTTGGTTTTCACCCTTTTGATTTGATAAGAATGGATTTGTTATCTTACTTCTCTTAATATCTGATTTTTATTCATAATATATACCTGAATGAAAATTGATGAGTTTTATTCAATTTATACTTTTTATATCATGATATCACCCTTACCCCCTTACCTTTTGATTTTTGTTTAGGATCTCATTTGTTATCAATTTTCAACACCGTTTTGTGTGTGGTTTTATCCCATTATTCATTGCATTCATCATCATTGGCCCACATGGTTAAGTTTAAACATTTTTATGTCATTTTTAATCATGATAAAACCCCAAAATTCATATAATTTATATTAATGATGTAATTATTGATTATTTTGTGATGTATTTTGATGTATATGTGCTTTCCGACTGATGGCTACATGTTTTCGGATCCAAAGCAGTGACATAAATGCTACTAACTCCATCGCAGGTGATCATGTTCTTATTTCGACCCACTAGTGGATGGGAATAAATGGTCAAATGTGTTTTACATTAATGTTGGGTAGTCAAACAATGTGATTTTTAATAGTGGGGGTGGATCATAAAACTACATGAAGACCAGGATTTTCTCCCATTAAAAACCCTGACTACATAGTGTGTGTTCTGGAAGAACACACATCGTGTAGTCTCTTGGATGGGGTGGATAGAGTTTTGGGTGAGAATTATATCAATACACCACTTATGTTGTTATAAATGTTGTTCCAACATGCTCTATTAGATCTACCAGAACATCAGTAATACATAGTCCTGTATATGGCCAGGCACACAGGAATGGACGACGTATATTTCCATAACTGCGTACTAAGACACGAACATGGTACATTGGAATGGCCAGAATATATGGTCATGGGATGGTTAAACACACTCATTCCCCAGGGGTTTTAGACATTCTAGGTACCCCCAGTATATGTCAAGTAGAATGAAATTACATTCAAAGTTCTGTCTAGGGATGAACATGCCCATGTGACAATGTAACCCCACGTACACGAATTGTACTTCTCCAGGGAAATTCTACATTCCATTTATCCTTCTTAGAAACTCACTTGTTGTTCCACACATAGAAAATCTTGACTAGTCTTCTTTATAGAACATAATTATATCCCTTATAGTTTATTTTGATATACGATGTAAGGTTTTGTGATCATGACACTTATTTTGATGACACTTGACAAATAGTAGTGAATGGGATGCTTTGTCATAGAGATTTTAGGATTGTAAATCAAACTATTCCACTAGAGAGTTTGTACCCAATGCTCCCTACATAGGTTTGGTAGTTCCCATTATTATAAAATGATGTAAAACCTCAATCTACTGAGTTGAACCCCCTATCATAGAAGGTCACAGTCTTCAATGAATCATGTTTCACCCCCAATCACATATAGAAGTAGGTTATATATCTACTGAGAGTCACCCTTTATCATACTAGGGAATAAGGACTTTATTTATTAAGTAGTACCACATAGTGAATCTGGTCATGATTCCTCATTCTATTTATTAGGATCCCCTGTCACACATGGGTACGTGTCCTCAATCGGATATTGCGCCACCTAGATTATACATCATAGTAGTGAGTTTTGGGTCCTCCAAATGGTTTCTTGTGTGGAAACATGAGATACTAGCCATCATGATTATACCTATAGAGATTTAGGAATACTCATCATCCATATTTGGGTGGTAGAGATGGATAACTCATATCTCTATCATCTCTATTTCTTTCTGAGAATATATATCTTTGGTTTCGTTTCCCCCTTTTTACAGGATGATCAAACAACTATTGTTCATTTTTATTTCTCCTTTATTTACTTCAGATCATCCAACTGAGTATGTATATTCTCACACAAGAACCAGTTTTTATCACATATATCCTATCATATCTAAACTTTGGAGTGTTTGGTAGTGACTTCAGTGGATAATATAATTTCATGGGTACATTAACCATGTAATATTGGCAGACCAAGAGATCATGAGCGGGTCTCTCTTCAGTTTTACTTTTTTATAGTAATGTTTGGTTATTTCTTCATTTATTGTTGAGTTTGTAATTTTTCTTTCTAAACAATGGTTTAAACTAGAATTCTTTGATTTATTCTCTAGAAATTATTATATTCATGGTTATACTTGAGATATTACAATATTTTTTTATTCCTCATCACCAATTCTACGAGATTATTTTGTGTGTGAATATTTGTACTTAGGCGCAGGCCTTGTTATTCAATTTTGTCCATTTGAGTGCTTGTCACCATTCTATCTTCTATTGTAGATGAGCTTGGGGTTATCACACCTTACAGTCAACAATTTATTTGGGCCCTGGCTGGTCAGTTCATGATAGAGTGTTATGAGATAAGATTGTCCCAAGGTTGGAGTTAGAGTGGGACACATGGTGATGATTTATCAGGAACATCAATAAATGGTGTCAAAGTTCTCGAGTGATTCTTTCAGGTTAGGGAATCCAGTGTTGGTGTGGCTACTAATTTTCATATTCACTATGAATATTACAACCTACTTTTCAACTCGGAATACCGAGACATCGATTGTAGGGAACTATTGGTACATGCATTATACTAGATTGAGACCATTGAAGTTCCTTGTTCAGTCATATCCCTATATATATGAAATGATAAATGTTGTATGACTTGATCACTTTTAATATGTCTCGAAGAAGACATCATGCTAGGTTACCAATAAAGAATGAATGTCTGTTGAGTGTTGAGGCATTAGTTCGGGGGCCATCTCAGGAGGTTTTTCCACCAAGTTGGATGGAAGAAATTCCCCAACCACTGAAGAAGTTTTTATCACTATATGTTTAGGCTGAGGATGCATGTAATCTTAGAATTATTTAAAGTTCCAACATCAGATCCCACTGAGGTTTAACGAACATCTAGATCCTTAGGTATTGGATGTTTGTCTTTAGTTTTTCAACTGAGTCCTCATGATGATTCATAACTTGAATGATTATATGGTTTTGTTTTCAACTAGTCTTTTTCATGGATTAGTAGGGTGATAATGGACTTTTATGACACATACCCATGTTGAGATGATGTTATCATAGTAAAACTTCCACCCCTTATTTTGTGATGAGTATTAACCTTTGTTCATTCACTCAATGGAGATTTGAGATCTTATTGAGCTACAATAGGGTGGGATGATTGTTTTTTGGGTATTTATTGAGGATCAAGGACCTCACATGTTACTCCCTTGATATGTTGAGAGGTGGTTTATTCTAGGTGAAGAAGTTAAACTAGGGTCTCTGTGGAGGAATCCATGAATGTGTAGTATCCTTATGCATACTTACTATTGTTAGAGTACATTATATGGATCTTGTTGCAGATTGATTTCGGGTAGAGGGTCCCCGAGAAGCTATATTCGGTGGTTCACATCATCGGGGTGAGTCATCCACAGTAGCTAGTAGGGATCGGTGGTCAAGGTCTCGTCATAAGAGACCACCCCATAAAAGGACTCAAGTATGTGGATATATGGAAAAAGGTTTTCAAAATTGATCAATATTTTCATGATAGGGGTGATGGTATTATTATGAAAGGTTTTTTCACATGGCATAAGATTTCGTAACACAATTTTTCTAGGAGGGACGACAGGAAATAGATAGACCTCCATAGAAGAGAAAACACCATAATCAGGGATCTCCAAGGTCTGGTTAGGGTGGCCCAAAGGGAGTTGGTGGATGTTAAAAAAGTGGAACACCTTATGGAGTACCTACTATTGGGGTTCAACTCTATGAGATACACCCACCACCACCACAAAGTGGCCCACACCATACTCTTGGAGTTAGGGGTTAGGGCTGAAGGTACTTGCATGTGATGGAGGGTTATAACCAAGTTATTCATGAGATGATTTGATGTGTAAATTGTGTCTTTTATAATATTTCCCTGGCACTAGTAGACACATTCATGATTAATTACTTCCTTTAAATATAACTTAAATGATATCTAGCACATCTAGTTGAGAATTTTTCCCAGTATTTATGGTTATAAGTAACTATAGAAATTTATTATTTGATATATCACAACTAGCTGAAGTAAAAGATTGCTCTTGTGGAATAGAGTTTATCATGGGACCTCATGGTAAATTTGATGAATCGTTATGATGTGATATTTGTTTTGGACTATTGTTCTATGGTTCGACCCCAGATTGACTGTCTTTGTAGGAAAGTTGGATTCATTTGGATGGATGAGACAATATTCTCTTTGTTGGATAAGAGAAATATCATGTTTGAGTTAGTGGGACTTGCGAGTAGGAAGATACATCCCATCACCCTTCATAAAGAGAGATTATACCTTGGTGAATGTGACCATTCAAGAATATAGATTCCTTTATTAATGGAGGATGTTAGGGAATTATTCCCTAAGGATATTCTGGGATGACCTATGATGTAGGATATAGAATTCTATATTAACTTCCACCTTGGGACCACACTGATATATTTTGTAGAATATTGGAAGGACCATATCAAGGTACAAAATCTAAGGAAATTTTTGGGGTACCATTAAGATAAGGTTTTCATCAGACCCATTCTATCCCCCTGCTTAACTCCCATCCTATTAATAAAAATATTAGGCAAGAGTTTGAGATTTTTTTGATTTCCATCAATTAAATCAAGTAAATATAAATAAACAATAACCATTTCCATGGATATATGACATCTTTGGTAAATTAGAAGCTTTGAGTTATCTCTTGAATATCGATACCAAATTTGGATAGCACTAGATGAGGTTCTGAGTGGTTGATATTCTAAAGATGGAATTTCACTGTCTATTTGGATATTACGAGTTATTAGTGATGAAATTCAGTGTGAAGAATTCCCCCATCGTGTTCATGAATATTTTTAATTGGATATTATATCCATACATCGACTGATTTATTGTTTTTCTCAATGAAGACATACTCATTTACTTTATATCAGAGTAGGACCATGCTAATGATTTGTGGGTGTCCAAACAATTACTCTTGGAAACCAGATTTATGGTTTTCTCTCAAAATTTCATCTTGTTTTATCAGCGGTGTAATTTCTAGGGAATTTCATCTTTGATCATGGATTAGATATTTAATTGGTGAAGAATTATACATTTCTTTCTGTGTATTCACCCAAGAGTGTGTCAAAGGTGTGGAGTTTTTTTAGAATTATGGGGTGGTACAAAAGGTTCATCGCAGACTTCTCTAGGATTAAAACATTATTGACCACCCTGAAGTGGAAATGTGAAACAGTTTTCTCGAATAATCAGTGTTATGTGTCATTTAATAATTTTTTGTTGAGGTTTACTATTGATCCTGTAATGATACAACCATAGGTGATCATTGAGTGTGTAGTGTTTTTCAATTACTCTAGTGATGGGCTCGGGTTCAAGACTATGTAGAAGAAGGTAGTGATAATATATGGGTAGAGGCTATTTAAAAAAAATGGGAAGAACTACACAAC
Source organism: Viscum album (assembly GCA_963277665.1). Taxonomy (NCBI): domain Eukaryota; kingdom Viridiplantae; phylum Streptophyta; class Magnoliopsida; order Santalales; family Viscaceae; genus Viscum; species Viscum album. The sequence goes on from OY728147.1 coordinate 1,095,744,875, forward strand.
TTACATACTATATTTTGTAGTGGTATTTTTCACTCTATATATGTAGAGACACAATCTTCTAGGTGAACATTTTTTTCTAAACAGACCACATGAATATTAGGAACACCATTATATAGGTAGATAATAACATTATATAGAGATGTTTCTTGGAGTTCATATAGGACTATGACATAAAAATAGTCAATATTCCTAGGAAGGGAAAGGTTATGGCATATTTACATACCAAGAAGTCTCATTCTTTCATAGTAAAGGAGGCATCTGAGAAGTTAGAATTGATGTAGTTGGCCCTAGTAGAGGAGAGGGTTGTAGCTTTTCTTTAGTCTATGGTGGTTTCCCCTCCAATTCCTTATCATGTGATATAGGTTCAGTTTGGAAACATCAATGATGAGGTGTAACATGACCATATATCCTGAGGAGATTCACCGGATGGATTTTTTAAAGTATGGTGTCACGTCATCCTTTTCTAGGGATGGATAGTGGTTCTTTTCATGTTGTGTGGGGAGGTGATGAGGGATTTTAACAAATCCTCCTTACATCTACATCCTAGTGTATAAAATATGTAAAAGGGAATTTGTTTTGTAGATTTTGGGAACTAGAATGAGGTGGAGGGTTTCCAAGTTCATCGAATGGTGTATCTCATGTCAGAAGGTAAATATTGAGCACTGGGTTCTTGAAGGTTTGAAATAACCACTTGAGATCCGAGAGTGGATATGGGATTGAATATCCATGTACTTTGTTATGGGACTTATATAAAAAATAAAGAATAAATTATTCTATTTTGGTGGTTATTTACTAATTTACAAAGATAACATACTTTCATTCCATCTAAGTGCATAGGTAGGTTGAGAGTTTGGGGAAGTTGTACATGAGAGATATTATCTAGATTTATGGGAAACCCTCAAAATTTTTCTTCATCTGTGATTCCCAGTTCACATTACAGTTTTGGAGAGTCTTGCAAGAGACTGTCAGGACATAGTTGTGGAATAGTACGTTATTTCACCACTAGAAATATGGGTAGACTGGGTGGAAAATCTAGTTGTTGGAAAATATAGTGAGGTCTTATGTCTGTTACCTGGCCCAAAATTACGAATATCAATTTATATAGATATATTTTTCTTATAATAACAATTATCGCTCAATTATTTACATTCCCCCATCCAAATCCATTCATAGTATAATGTGAATGTCACCATTGTGTTGGACCGACATTGGTGAGACAACTCTTGTTGTGCTAGAGATGGTGTAGGTGATAATGGAGAAGTCTCAGGTGATCTTTGAGCATGTGAGAACATCTAGGAGTAGATATAAAATTAAATTATATTGATTTCATATGACGTTAGATTTCAATTAGAGAGACCATGTTTTCTTGAGAGTCTCCCAATGAGGTTAATCGCAGAGGTTTGTTTGGGGATTGAAGCTATCCCTAAGGTCTATTATTTTATATCCTATAGATGGTTGGTGAGGTTATATATCAATTATCATTTCACCCATACTACGATAGAGTGAATTATGTCTTCCAAGTGCCCTAACTGAGGAGGTATATGCATGACTCTATGCACTTTATTGACTTGGGAGATCTAGGTATTGAGGATGGAGCCACCTTCATAGAGTACCCACTATAAATAAAGGATCATCATGAGAGGATCCTTTGTGGATAGACAAATCCCTAGGTTTGTGTGGTTTAGAAGCATGAGAGTTTGTATGATAGATTCTGGGAGCATGAGAGTCTGATTTAGACTCAATATCCCCCACATGTTTATATAGTTTAGGCTTTTTAGGTGAAAATTCATGAAGGAGGAAAGAATGTAATGACTCTGGTTTTTAGGATTTACTCCAAGGAATATTTATATATATATATCTCTGGATTTTTTCGAGAGGTCAGCACATTTTTTGGGAGACTAAAGGCCTCAAAATTAATATATTAAAAAAATAAATCTATTTTAATACATTTGTGAGCATCATTTCAGCTTAATGTTTTTCCCATTTATTGGGACCTCGTATGGGATATTTGAGACCATGGTGGATTCCATAATTTAGTGTTTACTATAAGAACCACCTATTGTTTGTTGATGTTGGATGTTCCATGGTAGGTGACCATTGGTGGGTTTGTTTATTAAAATACATAATTTTTTTAATTTTTTTCCTAAAATAACACAAAACCAAAATTCCATTATAAATATTATACTATGAAAACATTCTACGATTAGCCACCTAAAACTATGAGGATTTCAAAGGAGGAGCATTATTCGATGGAATTAGAAAACACTAGTACGTGGACCAATGATCGGATTGAGGTGAATCAAGAGGTATGAATCAAACATAGTGGACCTTCTTCATCATTGATGAATATGATCTTCTCTAATGATAGATCCATAATCGAAGTAGGACTTTCTATTCTTGTTTTTATACCTTTCATCAAAAGTAGAATGGATTTGTTTTATACATTAACATTATCGGTTATTTTCATTTATCATATGATCTAGAATAAAAACTGAATTTCTTAAATCAGTTTATACTTTTCATTCCATTGTATCACATTTGATCCATCAATTTATGATCATTGGATTATATCACGTCATCTAATGATTCTCAACTACATTTTCATGAACTTTCCCTCCATTATTAATCATGTTGTTCTTTGTTGGCCCATGAGGTTACAGTTCATCATTTTCAGGGAGAGTTTTAGCACTATAAATCCCATGGATTCATATATTCTATGTAAATGATGGATTTATTTATGATTTTAGGTTGGATCATGATATGATGATGGTTTTCTGGATATTTGTATTTGATTTAAGACCCCAATTAGGAGTGGACATAGGATAGACTCCCATGTAGGTGATATAATTCTTATTTCTAGCCACTGGAGGTTGGAAATAAATAGAAAGATATGTTATCAATTTATTTTTTGTTTTCAAACAACTGTATTTGTGGTAGATATGGTGGATCTTGAAACCGTGTGAGGAGCATGATTTTTAGCCTACTAGAAACCTAACTACACAATTTTTTTTCTGGAAGAACACACAACATGTAGTCCCCCAGCTACAAAGTCTAGGTTTTTTGGTGGATAAAAATATCATATGATATGTATATTGATATGAACATTATGTGACTTGTTTTTGGTTGATCATCATATTCCCCATGAGTAAACATGTATGGAAACTGTGAAGCATAGGGGCACGACTAGAGTTCACAAGTAGAGCCATGTACTCGGACATGTCCACGGTACATGGGAATTTCCAACATACACTAGCATGGGCCAGTTATACACATGTATGACTCAGGTTTCCGAAAAATTTTGTGTACCACCAGTACATTTCATGTAGTACATCATTACATTACAATATATGTCATGGAGAGAACACTCACAAAATACAAGTTGAGTTTGTATATCATGTGACCCCCTATACACAACTTGTAATTATCCCTGAAATTATACCTTCTATATCTACATTTATGGAACTAGAATATTGGAATGTGAGTATCATATACTAAGAGTTTTCTATATATGATGTGAGGGTACCACATGTAGTGGATTTTGAGATATTATGTGAGGTGTTGTGAGGATGAATCTCTCACGTGAGACACATGACTGATGGAAGTGATTAGGAAAGATTTTCAAAGATATCCCTGGGATGGAAACCCACCTATTATACTATGGTATTAGTCTCCTATAATTTCCACACTGGTTGAGTTGAATCCCCTTTCCACCAAGTATCATAAACTCTATCTACCAAGTTTAACCCCCTTTCTAACATGGGTGTAGGTCCTCTATAAACTAAGTTTCCTACATATCTCATCAAGGAAAAATTCATCTAACAACCTAGTGGTAACCTCCAATCAAACTATAGATTAGGAACTATATTTTATAAATTTCACCCTCATAATCTCTAAGTTGTGGTTTCTCTATCTTTTGAAAGGTACTCACTTATCGCACTAGGGTGCGTGTCCAATATTTGATATTGTACCCCCTAAACTATGTAGAACAGTGTTGAGGTCAAGTTCATCCACAAGGTTTCTTGTATAGACACATGAGATTCTGGGATTTGTTGTTGGTCCTTTGATATTGTATGTAGACTCATCATTATTAATTGGGATATAGTGATTGAGATCCCATTTCTCTCTCATACGAGTTTCTTTATATTCACATATCTTTAGTTTTGATTCACTCATTCTATGTGTTGTACTCACTTATAATTTTCATTTCTATTGCCCCGTTTTTTGGTTTCCAAAACATCTATTATGTTTTTTTATACTCACTCATATATTATTTTTTTCCAAATGTGTCAAGTCTTATACAGAAGATAGTTATTTTTCTGGTGACTTTGGTGGAGAAAAGTGATACTTGGGTTCATTGATAAAATAAGTTTTACTTTAGTAACATTGAATCCTAAGACCCATGAAATAATAACATAAAAAAGAACATAAAATATCATAATGATAAATAAATTCCTCGTATTAAATTTCAAATGTTCTGTATATACACCTTGTGAAATTATATATCTATATAACATAACATACATCTCTAGGAAGGAAAATTGAGACCAAAATCCCTTACCCATTTTGAAATTTTTGATACCTAAACCCCATGAAAGACATATCACTAAATGAATTAGTATATAAAAATAATTTTATTTATAATTATCATAAAAAATATTCAAGTATATTATTTATACCACATAAAATAATCATGTGGTGAGAAATGATTTTTTCACATAGAAAGTAAAAGTGTGAAGAAAATCCCTTACCATAAGTCTTGAATTTCATCGTACACATTCAAACCACATGTATAATAAATATAAGTATATTATCAATCTACTAAAAAACATGTATTGTATATATAGTACCATTTATTATTTTCCTATGACCATTTATTACTCTTTTATTAACTATCCCATGTTAAATTTAAATTTTGGGTAATAATCACTTTTTCCTTATATGTTTTGAATTTTAATTTTTTCGCCGCTATATTTGATCATGATTTAATAATATACAAAATATTAACCATAAAATAAATATAATATATATTCATTTTATATTTATTTATATAAATCCATAAAATGTATTGATAGAAAATGAAATACACAGTTCATGGAGATAGTTTTCCGTACGTATGTATAAACATTGTTTTCAATGTATTATTTTATTGAAATAATGAATGATAAGTGAAATATTATAATTATAGAATAATTTAAATTTCATATATATCATATATTTCATTTAAAATCATTCTTATTACATTCCATGTTATGTGTGAATGATTCACATCGCTTTTCTAGGCGGTGGTCCTCCACATGCACGACCGATGTTATCGTAATCTCAAAAAATGGAAGGTATGATGTTATATGTGATAAAATTATTACATAAGTATAATAATATAATATATATTATATATAAACATTTAATCCTTCCTTATAACCAACCATGAAAAGTGGTGATGGGAAAAAGGAATGAAATCTTTTCGCGAGGCAGTAAGAATTCATACACACTAATGATGATTTCATAACCCATTTGAGGGAAGTGCAGATGATTGTTGGTAATATCCATAACATGAAAAAATATATTTATATGTAATATGTTACATTTATTATATCAACATCATATAATAATTATTTATGGAGGTTGAGAATGAAATAAAAAAAATTCTCATTGCTGAATAATACCTCTACTTCAGATATCCTCTTTATGTTTTCGCCAAAATCCTTCCTAGGTTGGCATTCTGTATAATATAAAACTTATACGATTAGATGAGGGAATTTTAGAAGTTATTTTTTGAATTGATTTTCATTAAAATGGTTTCATAGTGTGTATTATACCAGATAGAGGGTGACCTTTTTTAAGTGATGTGAGTGTCATGCTGGTAGTTTTTTAGAAAAAAAATTCCACCCATATTTTTTCATGTCATAAGGATCCAATAATGGACCATTATCTATAATTGAAGATATAAGTTCCATATATGGCTATGAAATGGGTTTTTAATATTTTTTTGTTATTTTTAACCCTTATATTTTTTGTTTAACCTCCCCTCCTCCCTATGTAAACCCATTTTCACTTTACCCCGCATTATTATATTTTTACTATTTTCACTATTCATTTTGGTCAAAACATAAACTAGTCATATTAGATAACATAAATTCTCCAAATTACAAATATGGAATCCATTTTTATGAATTCCATTCATATAATATGAAAATTTCAATTTAAAATTAATCCTACATCTACAATGAGAATGTGGGTTTTTAATGAAAAAATGTAAAATTATTTTAATGTTTTTATATCAAAATTAAATATGGAACTAATTAAAATGACCTAAATTTAATTAATTAATTTATATTTGAATTAATATTACTCTAAAACCAAATTAATATGCAATGTAACATTATAAATAAATTACATGAATAATAATTTTTCAATTAAAATTCATAATTTTTCACTATTAATCAAAAAATGAATCTTTTCATAAAAGACCAAAAAATTATACTTTAGATAACATTGAAAATATTATTTAAAATTCTTATTTTATTTGATAAAATTATGTTTGTATAGTTTTTTAAAAGTAATTTCATTAATGTTGAGAAAAATAAATAAACTATTAATAAAATATTATTCTCGAAACATATGATGAATTTCACAAAAAAATTATGTTTTATTATCAATATGTTTTTTTTACATAAACATATTATAATTAATATTTTTAATGTATTAATTAATATTCATATAACAATGTTTTATTTCTTGGTTATAATGGTAGAGTTTTAATAACTATATTAATAATATATCATGGTTTTGTTAAAACTGAGTGTCATATGAAATGAAATATAACTTAGTGTTGTGTATAATTAATGTTTGACATGGTGTATCATGTTACTCATGACATCATAGAACTTTAATATATTTGAAATAAATATTCACATGAACTCATTTTGTTACATTATACCCCCATTAAAATTAATTTATCCATTGAACTTCATCTCTCTACAATAAAAACTATTCAAACTAATGATTCATAATATCCTCAAGTTCCCACATAGCTTCTTTAAACTCGTGGTTTCTCCAAAAAACATGTATCAAGTCAGAGGTCATATTACATATAACATTATTCGTTAAAACCAAAATCTCCACTGGGTTTTCATTAAATTAAAGACCATTGTCCATGCGATTGACTTCTAAGTATAGTACATTTTAATGTTCTAGTGTGTAATTTATGTGGAGAGATACATGGAATACATTGCGGACTCGATAGATGCTTGGTGTAAACACTAAAAGACAACCTATGATCAAAATATTATCAACACTTTCAAAGAAAGAAATGTACCTAGGGATTAGTTTCCCTTTATTTTCACTTCTCAGAATCATATTCCATAGAAAAATTCATAAAATCTTTTTATCATAATAATTAAATTGTAAATAATGTCGATGATTATCAATATAATTTTTTACCAAATATGAGAAACCTTGTTGTGTTATTAAATGAATTAATATTATCTTCCATTTAATTAACTATTTCATGTCTCAATATATTTCTTTCTCCTACTTCATTATATAACATTGGAGCTCTATATTTCATTCTATATAGGTATTCATAAGGAGAGATCTGAATTCTAGAGTGGAAGTTATTATTGTAATAAAAATAAACTACATGAAGGTTTTGATCCCAATAACCTTTCAAATCCAATTAATAACATCTCAACAAATCCTCATGGTTTGAATTTTTTTCTCAAACTAACCATCTATCAAAGGATTATTTGTAGTTCTGAAACTCAAATCCATATCATGATATTACTAAATACACTACCAATCCATTGAGTTAAACCTCATATCTTGATCAGACACATGTAATACTATACTCTATGAAATGTTACCACATCCTTAGTGTATTTCCTAGAAATATGATCCAAATATAATTACTCTTTAATAGATATAAATTGTTCTAACTTTGTATGGAGATTGACTGGAACCCATATATCATTATGACCTTTAAATTTTTTAGGGAGTGCAATGAAAAAAATTCATGGTTATTTTTTCCCATTTAAAATATTTTATGGGTTATATATTTATAATCCCCTTGGAATTATTCTATCAACCTTAACTTACTAGCATACCAAGAACTGAGATACAATATCTATGATATCTCTCTTCATTCCATCCTTACATTGGTATTTTTTCAAATCTCTAAACATGTTCATACTTCAATGATGAATAAAGAATGGATAACTGTGACATTATTTGGAAAAATACATGATTCAAGTCTGGTAATGGTGGAAAAAATACAATAGTCCTAAAACTTATCATTCTATCATTGTTATGGATAAACATGGGAAACATTCAAACCTTTTTTTCATCTCTACATATTCCTTATAAATCTCTTTAATATTCACTTGGGTTGATGGTTAAACATTTAATTGAGAAATACAATCTTTTCACCTTCCTTTAAATTTTCTTATTCCATCCATTACAAATCCATAAATATTGAATCTTTTTTATCCTTATCATATATAATATAGAATGATCATTTTTACTCAAATCATCATCCACGTTGTTATCTTTCCCAGGTTGTAATGATATTGAGAATTCATAATCATTAATCGGATTTAAGCATCTATTTGGATCATATTCAACTCCTTCTATGTGAATATATACTTAAATTATTTATGGTCGGTATATATTTAACACATCACTCTATAAAAAGAATACCTATGTATCATTAATGGGAAAAAATACTACAACTAACTCCAAATCAGGAATTGGGTTATTTTTACCATGAACCAATAATTTTCATCCAAAATAATATATAATTGTGCCATTACACATAATAAAAAATAACAAAACCCTCATAGATTCATCAGTATATATTACATACCGTTATCCAATATAGCGTAATGTATTCATAGGTGTTTTGACTAATCTTCTCTTCAGTTCTATGAAATTTTCATCATATTCATATTTCTAGAGGAAAATGTCTCTCTACGGAGTTAACATGGTTATAGGATTAGATAATATTGATAAATTATCCTTAAACATTTTATAATATCCATCCAAACAAATAAATATATAGTTTTTAGTAACTATGGTTGGTCTAGGACAACATGGATTAGCCTATGTCTTTGATGGATCTACTGATATACCCTTTCTTGAGATTCTATAACCCAAAATGAAATATTATGTAGCCAAAATTTACTTTTAAAATTTTGAAATGTATTTTATCCTTCTTTATGATCTTTAGTTCAATAATAAATTCATATTTATGCTCTTTCTTTCACATCGATTATATAACAAAATTTTATATAAAGTCTACCACAAACAGATCAAGGTAATCTCTAAATATTTTATCCATTAAATCAATTAATATAGATTGGGAATTAGTAAGGCTGAATGGAATCACTATATATTCTTAGTGTCTATAAATTCAACAAAAAAATCATAGGTATATCCTCTTTCATGACCCTCAATTGGTGATATCCATAATGACGTTCAATATTAGAAAAGGTTTAAGATCTATGCTATTGATTAGACAAGTAATCCATATGGGGAAGATGATACTTGTTCTTTATTTTGATCATGTTTAGATGCTAATAATCAATGAAAAATTATATAAATCTTACTATCTTTTTGGAAAACATTACTTCCACACTAAGGTGACACACTTGGCTAAAATAGTCCCTTATCAAGGTTTTCCTACTATTTGTTCTTTAATTATTGTAACTAAATTATGTCAACATTATAGGGAGTCTTTGATATTAGTGTGGAACCAGGTATGAGTTCTATTGAGAACACAACAACATGTTTCGGTGGAAGTATAGGAACCTTTTCTTGAAATACATATATAAATTCTCACATATTAGGCATAACATTGCTATTGTGTTTCTCCCCAACCATCTGAGATAAACAACCCTTCAAAATGGGAATTCATATCCATACAATGGATGTGATATATATTATAGGTTTTTACTTATTTTCACATTGATATATGATCATAGTTTTCTTTGGAATATCCAATATAACGTACCTTAAATTAAAATGTATGTGAGATTTATATAGAGAAAGAAAATCAAGGCCTATGATTACCTAAAATTCCACTAGAGTAATAATGAAATTATTTTCATAATTCACATTCTTTCCAATTCCAACTACATTGGAATAAAAGACTTGATATGAGATCATATTACTATTAGGGGTTTTCATTTAAAATTATACATCTAATATTTTGGGTGTCATCTTGATACCATTAAAATTATTGAGATATGAAATAATGGGTAGGTTAAGTGTCAAATAAAACATTATCAATTCTAGTGTGGATATAAAGTGTAACATTCACCACATAATTTTTACACCACTTGTTAGAAATTGTGATCCCATGAGATTTCCAGTTATATCTCAACTTAATAAGAGCTAACATAAATCTCCATCACTAACCTTTTGATTTGGTCCTTGGTTAGCATATTTATTGTACTCCTTACATTTGAAAAACATGAGTGTGTGTGGTCCATTATGTGTGGCCTTCTTTCTTGTTTCATCATAAGCTATCTTCTTCCGATCACATCAATATTAAATTTTTTGATGACCTTCCCTTTCACACATAAAAAATTTTACTCATCCCCTTAAGAAAAATCCTCCATAATTCTTGCCACACATAGATCATAAAGGAACTCTCATTATCTTTTATCCATAGCTCGTATACTTTACTTTTAATTACTTTTTTTCATTCCTATAAAATCGATGAGATTTATATGTAACTCCAACCTCCATTTACACCTTGATTTCAAATTGAAAAATATCTTCGTAGATACTGAATTATCTTATGGATTACATCATTCATAGACTTGTTTTTAAGCCACTAAAGAATTGATCGACCTTACATTGAGATTGGATGATAATACCCGAATTATACCTCACTTGTCTTGTATAATTTTCCTCTTAGATACTGATGGATTTATCATAATTTTTCTTTAGCTCAAGGAAATCCTTCTCCATCTTCGTATAAAGAATACAAGGAAAGTATTTATTGAAAAATAAATTCTAGATATCTTCCCAATCTATTGATTCAATTTCATCATATTTCCTCATATTCTTGATAAGAGTTCACCATTGATCAGATTCACCATTCAAATGGTAGACAAAAAAAGACTTTTCCATGTTCTAAACATTAAATAATATAAGATATCTCTTCAATTGTACTGATCTGCTATTCAGAAACTAGTAGATTAGAAGAACCACTAAAGGAATTTCAACGTTGCCTCGTGACGCACTCAATAGATTTTTGTTCCCTCATTTATTAGTTTGGAAGTCTAATATGATTCATATAATGAGAATTTTGTGTTTGAATAATAATTATATTTTTCATTCCTAGTCCCATAACATTTGGATTCATAGATTTATACTCATTTCATTTTCTATCACACTCATTATTAACATGATTCAATTGAGTTCCAGCTGTTGACTAAAACTAAAAATCATAATGTAGGAAGGAATAATCATGATGGGAAACCCCATAATCTTGAAAATCACTTATAGAATGTATAAATTATGTAACCATATTTAATATATGATGAATTAGGTTTCTATGTAACCATATTTAATCTATGATGAATTAGGTTTCTATTAGTTCACTCATAATAATTGCCTATTTTAATCCATAATGATTGTTCATAAAGAGTTTCTAAATTTCCAAAATGTATCCCCCCAGCTATGTAGAACGAGTTGTGTAGAAAGGCCCATTGTGATGAACTAGGTGATGATCGAATCCAACTCAACATACCCTTTTTAGAGTTATTACTAGTAATTACCTCTATGATAAAGACACATAAATTTATAGTATCCTGAGAGGGATAAAAAATTTAGAAACCCCTCATTATATCTTTTAATAAAATTCAAATATATATAACTATACTTAATCTAATCCTTAGACTTATACTTTGACATTACCTTAGGGACATCAATGAGATTTTCTCATCCAATATTAGAAAGGATAAAAAAATATATCTGAGGGTTCCAAATATAGAAACCTGGGATTATCATACATTGATATTGCATAATTTTTTTTAATACTCATTACATTATACAAACACATGCCTAAAGACAGTAATAATTTAGTGTCTTTGGAAACATGGAAACATAAAATACTATTTTATAGGTAAATTACATGATCTACCACTATGATCATGATAATAAGAACAATTCTTAAAAATATCATACATAATACATTTATTTATAACCTTGGGAATGTAAAAATAAGAAAGGGTAAGGATAGATACTCAGTAAAGGTAATGAAGGGAGATACGAAAGAATAACATGAACATAAAGGTATGTGAACATGATCATAACTTTGGAAAATCATACATTTTATACCAAATATCATAATCTTGAGTCATGTAATATTGATGGGTAATTAATAAGACATTAATCATAAGAGAATAAATGAGGATGAGTCATTGTAAAAAAACATTTGAATAAGACATAGATTTTTGGCACACACATTAGTATAGAAATTCATTCCAATATTATTTAGAGATCAATTACAATGATATCATAGTGGAATCCTTTCACTACAAAAACCATCATAGTAGTAATGGTCTACTCCTAAGACAATAATGGGGTAAGAATTCTATTAGTGGACTTGATTTACCCCCCATTACAATTTGGTATTTCTCACAAGATATTAATCATTAACTAATGAATTGGAGGGAGATATAGGTCCCACTCATCACATAGTGAAAATCTGATTTATGTGTACCACAAGAAGATAAAAAATTCACCACAACATAACCCATAAAATAAAATGATTTTTTATAAACATTTAATCACATAATAACAACTATATAACGGATAGGTTTTATAATATTTTTTCATTTCATCATATCATAACCCATAGAGAAAAAAAGGTAGGATTTAGATGAATATTATAATGGTATAACTCATTTAAGAGAAACTAGTTTCATAAAAACATGGCATCAAAAAAACAAAAATTTAGAGAATGAATAATATTAATATTTTTGGATCATATAACCATTAATTCTTAGGAAAAATCAATGGATTTTATCTCAGATGGAAAATGATTTTGATCAATAATTTAAAAAAATTTAGGAGTTAAATATCCTTTTTTCAATGAATAAAAAAAATTAACACATAAAATATTTTGATATTATAATTAATTTAAAATAACCTTGGAAACAAATAAATTATTCTCAAAATAAAATAATTTTACATTATTATGGTATGTTTCGTTCATGACATATCCCTTAAAAATATTAATTTTTCATTTTCTGTAATATCCAAAAGAAAAATATTTAGAAAAAACATAACGATTACATTAAAAACAATTTTTTCAAAATTATAAAGTGGATAAAATTTTAATTTAAAAATAATTGTAAAATAAATTATATTTGAAAAAATTTTAGAAAACATGCTTCTAGATGAAAATGGATTTCTAAGACATGAGAGAAAAAAATTCATACTTTCTTAAAAACATTTTCACAATTATTTTAGGTGCCAAAGAGTGTAAACTGGTACTATCACTTGAAAATATTATAAATAACTATAGGATAAAAAAAATCATGATTTTCCTGTGATAAGGATCATAATATGTTATCAACCAAAACATAATCATAAGAAATCCAAATAAATACTATGATTGGAATATAAAATCATTATTATTTTGTTAACATTGAATCATAAGACCTTGATTAAAAAATAACATTGAACTAAAAATATCTTATGGATAAATAAATTCATTAAATTACATTTCAAAGGCATTTTATGTAATCCTTGTGGAATAATATTGGTGCATAACAAAATGTATGTCTCAAAGAAGGAAAATAGAGACAAAAATCCCTTACCGATTTTGTAACTTTGGAACCATATACCCCATGAAAGAGAGATACTCAAATGGATAGTTATATTATAATAATTTTCATTAGAATAATTATAAAATACATTCATGGGACATATTTACATCATATAAAAGAATCTTGTGATGAATATGGAATTTTTTTCACTAAAAGTAAAATTCGGATGAAAATCTTTTACATTAAGTCTTGAATTTGGTCGTACATATTAAAAATTCATGTATAATAACTATATTTCTATTATTAATCATTGAAAACAAAATAAAAATATACATATCATACCATATATTAATTTCTTGAGACCTTTTATTATAGGTTTATTAACAATTTCATGTTAAAGTTACATTTTGGGTAATAACTACTATGTTTTTCGTATAAGTTTTGATTTGTTATTTTTCGTCCTATTAATTTGATATTGATCTAATAATCTGAATAATGTTAACCAGGAAATAAATATCATACATATTTATCATAAATATATTTATATAAATCCAAAAAAATAGTCATAGATTATGAGATACACTATTCATGGGGACGGTAGGTCCTACGTATGCATGAAAGTTGTTTCCATTTTTTTGTTGGATTGAAATAAAAAAGATAAATGATATAATATCTTTAAAGAATAATTATTACTTTCTATATATCACATATGTTTATTAAATCAATCCTTATCACCTTCAATGTAAATCATGAAATCATCATATAACATAATGAGGCAGTACACTTGTCCACACACAAGCGATGTTATTATTTTTCCACAAAATGGAAAGTATAAGGGAATGTGTGACATAATTATTTAAAAAGTATAATAATATTTTAAATATAATATATAAACATTTAATCTATCATTATACCCAACTATGAATGATGGTAATAAAAAAATGAATGACATTTGTTAGCGAGGGGGGTAGTCATCCATACACAATAACGATGACATGGTAACCCATTTGATGGAAGTGTAGAAGGATATAGGTCATTTAATTAAAATAAAAACATATTATTATATCTAATATTCTGAGGATATTATAAAAATCTTTTTATAACAGTAATTGTATAATGTGGATGATAAAATTAAACAAAAATTCTCATTAATGAAAGTTACCTATTATTTGGTTATCTATGTTAGGTTTGAACTAAAATACTTTATAAGATTGATTTTTATATAATATAAGGATTATATAGTGATATGAGTGATTTTTGGATGTGATTATTTAGGTATTTTCCAAGCCAAATGGGATTCAAATTGTGAATAAGATAGGAGAGCGGGTGGCCATTTATAATTGAGGTGAGTGACACACTTATAATTTTGGAAATAATGAATATCTCCCACATTGTTTTCATGTCATGAGGCACCAATAATGTACCATTATCAATACTTGAAGATATATTTCCTAATATGGTCCCAAAATGTGTTTTAGAAAAGTTTTTTATTTATTTTTAACAATTACCTTTTTAGTTTAATCCCCCCCCCCACCCACACTAATCCCATTTTTCCCTTTACCTTGGAAATTATGTTTTACTATTTTCACGATTAATATTGTTAACAATACAGTTGAAATTATTATATAAAATAAATTTTTGTGATAAAACATTTGGAACCCATTATTTAAAATTTTATTTAGAGAATTTTATTTTTTTACATTTAAATTAATATCACGGACATGATAAGAAAGCGTGTTTTTAAAGAGAAAACATTAAGAAGTTCACAACGATTTAATATCAAAATTCCTTATAAAATAGATTAAAATGGCCTAATTGTCTTAATTTGTGTATAATTTAACTATATTTACGTTAAAATAAATATAAAATATAATTTAACAATATAAATAAATTAAAAAAAGACAACTTTCGATGAAAAGTCATTATTTTTCATTATTCATCCCAAAAAAAGACTTTCCAAAAATATCAAAAAAAATCCCTAATATAGTTTTGATATGGTGATTAAAAAAATGAAATTTATTTTGTCAAATTAATTTTCTAAAATTTAAAAATTAATGTTATTAATTTTTTAAAAATGAATAAAAAATCATTTTTTTCATAAAATTGTGTTTTTATAAACCTATAATGAATTCAAAAAATTAAGTAATTTCCTATCAATATGTTTCATTTATGTAAAAACATTATAATTAAAATTTAAAAAAGTACTTATTTGTATTCGATTCACTATTTTATATAGTTATTTTATAACCGTCTAGTTTGAATAACATTATAAATAATATATTATGGTTTTGTTAAAACTCAGTGTCATGTGTAATCAAAGATAGCCCAGTGTTGCGTATATCGCATGCTTTACTTGGTGTTGAATGTAACACAATCTATCAATGATTTTTAATTTATTCAGAAAAAATATATTCATAAAGACCCATGTTGTTACATTTTATCCCCTTAAAATTAATTTCACAATCATAATTCATCACTCTAATCCAAAAAATAATGACACTTCTACCTCATCATTTCCTAAAGTTCCCATGTAGAATCTTCAATATAGTGGTTTTTTCATAACATTTGACTTTTTGAGAGGTATTGTTTCGTATAAATTTATCTATATGATCCAGAATCTATAATGGTTATTCTTTATAAGAAATATCATGCTCTAGGGGTATGACCTCAGAGTTCAACCCTTAGAGTCTATGAATCGATGGTCGAAGACATATTCCACTTATTTTGGTTGTTAAAATAGAATGATTTGTAGCATGAAGGTAATATCTAGAAACCATGTGATGAAAAATTATTTCTTCCTATAAAAAATACAACTATAAAGAATTATGTATAAATGAACACACACCATGTAGTTTCTTGTCTAATGTGAATAGTGCTTTGTGTGAAGATAAATATCAAATGAAATGTATTTTTATATAAATGTCATGTGACCCAGTGTTGGAATCATGGAATGTACACAAAACCTTTACCAAAATGGTCATGTCTAGAAACATGGACATGGAAAGGGTATATATTTATGAGCCGGTGAGACACAGGTAGGCATCGGGAGACCGAGACACACTGTTTACCAATATTATATGTTGTTTATTATGACAAGGTTTACCAATATATGTCTAGGGGAGAACAAACCCGGGGTTTGAGGTGAGATTACATGCCATGTGACCCCATGTATGCATCGTGTACTTCTCCCATGTAATTATACATTATGTATCTACTTCTCTGGAACTCAGATGTTGGTCGTGAGTCTCAATTCTAGAATAGTTTTCTACATATATAATGGTGGTATCCCTCATAGTGTATTTCATGATATAGAATTAGGTGTTGCGATCATGATGATTACTCATGTTATGCATGACCGATTGTGGTGATCATGAAGGATCGTCATCATGATTTCAAGGTTGGTAACCCCCTTATAGAACCTGGGTGCAGGTCCCGGATGATCTCTATATTGGATGAGTGGAACCCCCATGTCACTCTTTGGTGTGGGATCTTTATCTACCGAGTCGAACCCCCTGTTACTCCACGGATTGGGTCCTTTATCTACTGAGTGGAACATCCTTTCACAACATGGAATGGGTCATCTATCTACTATGTTACATCCTCTATCATATAAGGGAACAGGTCCTCTATTTACTACTTGGAACCCCCCCCCCCCCACACAGACACACGATGAACCAAGGCATGAGTTTTTTATCTAATAAGCGGTACCCCCCAATCGCACTAGGTCGAAGTTCCTTAATTAGATATCCCCCCCATGACATTGGAAAATGTTTCTATGGTTTGGGCACTCCAACTAGTTTCTTTTATGATCACTCAAGACATTGTCCCCATAGTTGGGTCGTTGGAGCTTAATATAGTCCCATCATCTTAGTTGGGCTGTTGATATAGAGATCCCCTTTCTTTCTAATCTAGGATTTGGTGTGACCGTATGTCTAGGGTTTTGTTACCCTACTTATATGGGTTCATAATGGTACATGAGTGAAATGGCTATGTATGGTGGTCAAAATGGTTTATAGGAGTTGGGCCATATTTAGTTTTCTATTATTCCGGTTTTTATTAGGTAGGGACTTCATTTCTAGTTGCTCATGTAATTTTTCCATTTATTCTTTCATTTATAGTTTCAAACACTTATATATTCCCTAGAGTTTATAATATTCTTGGTTATACTTCAGATGTTGCAGTATTTTGTTATTCCACTTCAACCATTAATGGAGACAGATGTGTGCATGCATACAAGTACATAGGATAATGCCTCCCATTTTAGTTTATGCCTTCTCAGTTCTTTCCTCTAACCCCTTTTTCGATTCATGATGGGATTGAGGTAGTCACACCCAACTTACCGCATTCCATATGGGCCCTAGTGGGTTGGGTCATAATAGATACTCCAAGTAAGTTCCTTCAATATATTATCATTGGTTTATTATCCCTTATTTATTGTCTTTCCTTCTCTATAGTGGTTATGGTAACCTATAGTGGGTCGAAGAAAATTTTTTATGTCTGGGGTTTTCATGTTGGTGGTGTGTTCTTACTCTCTTAGAATCTCCTCTAGTATTTTCTTGTGGTTTTCCTCATGTTTGAGGTGGTTTTAAGAATAACGGTAGGGGTATCCATTTTTTTCTATTATTTGATGATTTAAGTACGCTTCACTCTATTTAAAATTGTTTTCATAGTTTATGTGTATGTAAAAATTGTTAATTTTAAAGGTATTGTTCAATGTAAGGATTTTCAAATGGTATATACCACATTAAAATAGTTGTAGATTGTATGTGTGGCTTTCAGTGAGTTGGTTTTTGATGAAAGGGGATTTGGTATGGTATGAAAATTGAACAATGCACTTGGGATCCCTTAGAACATGGTTAGGAATACTAAGACTAGAAGATAGATGATCTGGTAGATCCATGAACCAATATCACTAGCAAGATTATGCTGGAACACTAACTAAAAGATGTGACAAATCTTATCACCATTAGACCATGGGTGCATCACCTCTAACAACTCATACACTAGAAGGGGTATTTATATGTGTGATCACTATGATATTATGTTTCTAAAACCCCCCAAACCTGGATACATAGGGGTTTACATATTGATTATGTTGTGTTGTTACCTGTGTTTCGTTATCCTTTCATATTTTAGTTCCATTGTAAAGATACATATTGTTTCAAACCGAAATGTTTACATAAATTTAAAACTATAATTTTTATTTATCTTATAATCAATCTACATTTAACACATAGTGTGATCCTACTAGAAATTTGATCTCATAACATACACATACCCAATGGGTGTATGTACACCTTATTTTGTCTGATTCAAGTAAAACTAAGGCCATTTTTCGGGATAGTGGATTCTGTTGGTATTATTTATCCTTTCTAGTGATAATTTATGGTTATGGAATATCATAGGAGGCCCTCATGTCATGAAGAGTCTTGGGTTTCACATATTTATACCCATCCCTTTTTGTTCATTTTGGTTGTGTCTGAAAATTTAAATGTAAATTGTGATGTGTATATGCCTATTTTACATTAATTTGTTGTGGATAATGATTCTGATGCTTTATGTGTATGTTTTATATTGTTTCATTTGTATATATACCATTATAATTTATAGTAAATAATTCCCTACAGAGTTATTCAATGTCTATGAACTATTGTTTTTCCCCATGCAGATATGGAATGGCCTTAAGTTAATGCCATAGGATGGGTCTGCTGTCCGTTTGAATGGTTGCCGGACTGGTTCATGAAAAAGATGTATCAGAGCCAGTTTTTTCTTTCTTTAGTTATTTTTATTTTGGACTATCTCATTATATATGATCCAGGATTCTATAGGATTGAGGTTCTGGTTATGAGTGGGTTTTCTTGTCAACAAACCTTGTGAAAGGCATTGGATTACAATGGGATGTAAAGGATTTGGTTTTTATTCTCTTTACAGTTTACCTATCAAGCTACTAACTGGGCATAGGAACCAAGGTAGAGTTGATTGGTTTTAATTTTTGGTTTATATTTATGTGATTTTATTATTATGTATGTGAGTTTTCAATAATTTTTTTTGATTCTCCAACGGTTGATGTATTAATTATTTTAAACATATGTTTTTTGACTTGTGTAGAATTATGCCTACCCATATACCTCATGTTAAACCATATGAGGAAGTCATGGAGATTTTATTATCACCATTTGATGAGTGATTAATATTGGTGGTGGTTTGGGATATATAATCCCTAGATGAGGTAGCTGGATCTAGCCCAGTTCATGCATAGGAACGTGGTCTAAAAATGGATTAGGATTTGGATTAGGATATTATTAAGCAGAAGACCACATTATTTTAGGGAATCACTAACCCCAGGGATGAAAAGTATTTGGTGGATAAAATTGTGAGTGTATATGAGTAATTTGGGACTTCTAATTCTATGAAGGTAAAGTGTGGTTTTCTTTTTTTGAAGGCCCAAAAGACAAGTGGTGAGAGTTCGTGGTTCAGGTAGTGTAGGATGGGGAGATGAACTGGATGGATTTCAATTCCATTTCCCTATGAATTAATACCTAGTTAAATTTCCACTCTCTAAGACCTAACAATTCTTAGACCTCTAATAGAGAGATAATTCAATGTCGGACTATACAATCCACTTTTAGTAGCTAGTACGGTTATCATCCATGAATAATTCCATTGATAATATGAAATCTCAGTAATTTAAAATTTAATTACATCTAGAAATTTGATCTTAGTTCTTATTTTTTCAAATACTTAGGTTGAGGTTGTTGGTAAATCTCTGATTGTGGATATTTACTTTCTCGGTATGTCTATCATGAAAAGGATAGATCCAGTTTCATGGAAGACTGGGGTTGTCTCATCTGAAAAGAAGATGAATCACTAGGGAAAACAAAATTGTCGTGGTAGTAGTTCTATAAATCCATCATGTAGAGTTTCAAAAATTGGTATAGGCGGTGGATCTATTATGTTTCATTAGTTTGATAGATTGGGACAGGCATGGTCTACATGTCCAGTCCCACCTAGCCCGTGTTATTGCTCTAGATGCATGGGGAATATATAATGGCTTTATAAATTTCACCCTCCTTCTTATAGTGATATATGATATATGACCCTTGTGGGAATTTCATCTTCATGTGATACATCCATATTTATAGGTTCGCATTCTTTTGGATGTGTTGGAAATGAAAAAATCCTTTTATAGGTAGATCTATCTTAAGGAAGATGTATAGGTTAGTAGGTGACCATAGGAATTGATGTTGATGATGCACCTGCATCCTATAGACCAGGAAATATTATAATATTATGTATTCCCTACAATATTTTTAGGTACTATTCTCATTACACAATCCATAGAAATTCATTTATTTGGAATATGTGCTTCTCACTCATTTATATCATACTGCCTAGTGGATTTGTTAAAACTTCAGACCTGGATTGTATTGTATTTCATGGTGGTGGTTATGCCTCTCAAAAAAAGGAAGGAGTATGGTTTCTTATACCCATCTTGAGTTTTCTCCTTCCAATAGGTAGAGATGAAATTGGATTTCCTTTTCCCAGTTATGGACCTCTTTTACATGATCATAGGGGAGGATTTGATGAGAATCTTTCAGACCTGAATCAACTCCTTTATTCAGCATCTTCCTGTTAAATCCCTCAGTAGAAGTGTTAATTCTTTTTTGAGAATTGGATCTATGGTATAGAAATGATGGAACCCCACTTATGGATCTATACAAGACTTCTTTCCAGGTGTCTTCCCTCTTTTTGGAGGATGATTTGGATGGTTTGGATTGTGGGTTTCCATGCACAGTGAGCGAGTTTCCAAAAGAATTCCAAAATGGTTTTTATGGTTTACATCCTCAACGGGGTGTAGAGTTATACATAGATTTGGTGTTAGGGATACAGTCGACATCACTTCCCTCATATCATATTCCACTCACTTAATTGAAGGAGTTAAAGGCAGAACTAGATGATTTGTGATCTAAAGGGTTCATTTTCCTGAGCATCTCTCCATAGGCCACAATATTACTTCTTTTCTATATTAATTGATTTATCTCTATGGCTATGTATCGATTACTAGAACATTAATTGGGTCAAAATCCAGAATAAATACCCCTTTCTACATATTTATGATCATTCTTAATAACTCAAAGGGAAAAAATACTTTACAAATATTTACTTCATTTAGGGTTTTACTAGGTCAGGGTGAGATAATAATATACTTCCAAGACTATATTCTAAGGTACGTATATCCATTTTGATTACATGGTAATTACCTTCATGTTATAAAATTCATTCATGGTTTTCCTGGCTCTTGTGAAACATGTGTTTCATATGTACCTAGAATCCATTGTCATGGTATTTGTGAAGGAAATCATAGTCTACTTGATATTTGAAGAGGAGAATGGGTAGAATTTGAGGATTAAACAGGGAACATTATGAGACCACCATCTTTATGAAATTATTTAAAATTTATTTTATATATTGTTTATGTTAAGTTTCTTGTACATGCGATCTCATTACATGGGGTTTTATTTAACCTAGAAAAGATCAAATAAGTGATTTCATCGGAGAAGTTGAGGAATGTATTTATGATCAAGATTTTTCTAGGACTCGAAGGGTACTATAAATAGTTTATTAGAGATTTCTCTTAGATGTAATCACTTATGATATCCCTCACTCGAAAAGGGGTGGATCTTTCATGGATTCAATAACGAAATAAGTATTTCAAGGAGCTTAAGTGGTTATCTTTCACCACCACAATCTTGATTTTACCTCAAACTGGATAGGGATACATGGTCTATTTAGAAGTTTCATGAACAATTTTTTGTTTTGTGCTTATATAGGGTGACCATGTAGTGGTTTATGGATCTCTCCAACTCCAAAAAATGAAAACAATTAACATAACCAGACCTCAAGCCTCTATCTCTAATTCGTGCCCTTAAATAATCATATTACAATATTTTTAGGGATATGTTCATGGTATACTAGGACTACTGAATCTTGGATTATATCTCCCCTAGAATTATTTGAACATGATCTAGAGACTATGGATCATGTGCCTTCGGGGTTTAACTGTGATATCACCTTCACCCTGTGTAAGGTAATTGTGGTTAATGATTCCTTAATTAGGTAGTTACCAACCCATGTTCTAAATGAGTCCATTTTTCATTGGGAAATGATGGGGATTTTCACATGGATTCACTGGGAGGATAAGGAATGGAGTTGGGGTATATACATGTCTAGATTGAAATTGATTTTATCTCTTAGATATTATTAGGGATGAGAATCCAAATGATTAGTCACATAATCACTCTAGTCAGTTTCTAAATGGAAGGGAGATTCAAAATTAATGTTCCTAATCTAATAATGGGATTATCCTCTTTAAAAAAATGTATGGTTTCCTTATTGTTTATGTGAAATGTTGTCATGTAGGACTACCATCAGTATAAATTTTTCAATTTCCATGGGACACCAAGATGTTTTCTGAAGTGTGATGCTATTTGTAGTGTCCTGGAATGAGGTTTGATATATCAATCTTTGTATCTCAATGTTATATATATGAATTGGTTAATGCTAAGAACTAGAGGCCCATGAGGTTTCTAAAACCAATTAAAATTTCTAACTATATGTGTGATAATGCATCCATAGATTTCATTATCAATTTACCCCATGTACATTGGGAAAGGAACACGATTTGGGTGGTAATAGATCATCTGAGAAATAAATCCCGCAATTTTTTTTAATAAAGGATAAAAATAATTTGTAATTTTTGGTTTGGATTTATTTATAGAAGATTATAATGTTTTATAGTGTAATGTATGCTAACATTTTTAAAATGGAACCATTTTTTACCCTTTATTTTGGGTAATCCCTCCAAAAGTAAGTGGAGATTAGTGAAGCTGAAATGGTTTTTGGTGTTAGTTTACAAATCCCTTCATGGCAGTGGAAACATGCTTAGGTCATTAGATTATACCATCAGAAACTGTATACATTTCTTTAGAATCAATACAAATGTATCACACATGTAGAGAGAGGGGAAAAAGTATAATAACATCTGGCATCATTGGATATTACTGGTTTAGAAAACGTTTGGTTTCATACTATAGATAGCTTGAAGCCCAGGAGGTTAGCTTGATTTTAGTAGATTCATTCGGTCTCTATTATTTTAGTCCCCCATAGGGAAGGGGTGTCTTATTTTATTTCTTATTTTACCTTCGTTTGTATAAAAATTACCTATAGATCATAGATGATATAATTTATACCTACGTGTTACACTTTTTTGGAAAACGGGACAGTCATTTTGGATTGGTGAAATTCACCTATAAAAACATATATCAATCCATAATAAAGATGTAACCCTTAAATAAAATCTATAGTCAACCATTTTAGTCTCCTCTATGATATACATAAGTCAGTGAAGATTACATGGTGATACCAAACAACTATCAAGAGGCAACTAACAAGATTCAGATGATCAGGTAGTGTTTGGTGATAGCTCAGATCTATTACAAGTCATATGGTCATCATCAATGATAATATTTTAAGTTCTCAATTATTTAATAGGTGTTTATAAGGGTGACACATATATTCGGAAAACATAATATTTGGAATCAGTGGAAGCTCACTCTAAGGTATTGAAAACCCTTTGAGATTACTGAGAGAATTGATAAGATAGTGTAACATTTGGTGTTTCCTTCTTAGTTTATGTTTATTCATCATATTTTTCATATATCTCAGTTGAAGAGGTATAACCCAAACCCTTATCATTTACAGAGTTAGATATAACTATTGATACAATCTGATTTATCTGGTACCAAGTTTCTAGTTTGAATCATAGATTCCTCGGTAAATATGATTTGAGTGAAATTAAATCCTCTAGTTTGAGTCAGGTGGTGTAATAGAAATGCTGAGAACTCGATGTTGGAATAGAGTTATTTGAAATAGGAATAATACCCCTACTTAATATGTGATTAGAATACGGGATTACATTCAAAGGGGAAGAGAGATATGGGTGGGGAATTTTCATACCCATAGTATCGCTATTTTCTAATATTTTCATTTATTTCATGTATTATTTTCTTCTATATATTTTATGACTTTTTTCAATGAAATTTGATACATTAGAGAGATATATGTTGGATAATAGTTTTCATGTGGCCAAAAGAAATTTGGATACATCCTTTTAAAATAATGGTGGTCTTGACAAAAGAAATGTGAAGCCTTCATGGTTAGGTGCATTTTCGTGCACCCACCATTTAGAGATTGTAAATCCTAGACAGTAGAATTGGAGTGAACACACAGTTAGCATGCATTTTTTTGAACCCTGATTCCCAAAAAATGGGTTCTCTATTTATTATGAAAAAGGTTATAATATGGCTGGCACATATTCTTGCTAAACTGTGTGGCCTGAATAGATTTTAAATATTATCAGTTTAAAAAAATACCCCCTCTAATTTTCAAGCAATTTCAATCCTAATTAAATCAATTCTACTTATCATTCCCTAGGAACACCTAACCACTTCTCCAACTCCTTCATGGATACAATCCTTGGGTGACTTTATCTTGCATCATTAACAAAATTCCAAGTAAGTTCTTTCTCTTCATTATCCTAGACTTATTCTCTATTCTCATTTGAGTTTCCTTCTTTATAGTGGTTTTGGTAATATAGAGTAGGTTGAATATGATTTTTTGTCTTGGGTTTTAATGTTCATTACTAAAAACAGGGGCTTTCCTCATGCCCTTATACCAATAGTTTTCTCTAACTGTAGTTATAGCATAATATATGGTAGGAAATACCAAAGGTTTCATAAAAACCAGTGTGATAGACTTACCTAATTCCTTTAAACACCCACTCTCTGTCGGGCTCCCCTTATCCAATCCCAACTTCTCCTTGTGTACAAATTCTCCAATCCCAGCAACATTGATCACCTCCTCCCCTCCTCACCACTGCTCCCATCCTAACTCTTCCTCATCACTGATTTCTTACCCCTTGTGCTCCCATCCTCCCATCCTAACTCCCCTTGATGACGCTCTCATTCCCCTTCGGCCCCCCTCATCCCATCCCAAATCCCACTCACTACTCACCGCCTATCCCCAACTCCCATCTCGATCCCTAAAAGTTTCTTCTCTCCACTTCCCCGCAAACTCCTCCCTTCATGAGTCATCCTCAAGATGTGAACATAGGTATTCTACATCCCTCTAACATTGTTTCCCATATGAAATCTCTCATTTAAAATGTTTTTGTTTTATGGTTATTCATTGATTTTACTAAAATGTAGTGAAATAAATCATTTATGATAGAGATTTATCTCTGATTAGGAATAAGGGAACCCGATATCACGCATTCTGGTTTTTTCACGTCGATCCATTGAGACATTCAATGTTTCGTATTCTTCCAAGGATTTTTTTAAAATCAATTTTATTAGATAATGAATAAATATTTTTAATTGGAATATTGTGCATCCTAGATTCATGGATGCATTGAGAATTGAATAAATTCTATTACGGATGGTTTTGACATAGCATAATGTCTATGTGAGTTACTCGATAATATAAAAGGGTTTGGTTTAATTAATTATTTAATTAATTAATTAATAATTTTTTCAGGATGTAACTTCGAAGCTCAGGGTGATGTGATGAGTCTGGTTGATCAAGGTAGAGGCTAGATGAGATTACCAGGCCTTGGTATCTAATGTTGGCCCTTGGCATCAAAGTAGAAAAAACTTGTTAAAAGGGATGTGGTATTTAACAATTTTCATATAGAATTTACTTTTATTTTATGATGCGTGTGGATTCTTGATCATGTCATTGAGTTTGTTTTCCATTATTAATTTGTTTAAATTAAAGTTTTTATTTAATAAAAAATGATTAAGTGAAATAACTAAATGATACAGGTAATGAAAAAACCCTTTTGCTTTCATGACACTTCACTAATTTTAAATGTTTGATCTATGTTTCCAAACACATTTAAATGGATTTAAGAGTTGTTCTTTGTTTTTGTTGCATGTAATTTCATTTTGTGTGTGAATATTTTTCCCTTATAGGTGTAGGAAAGGGATTCCTTTTTTTTGTTTCTTTGATAGTTCTTTTACTACTAGTTTTTACACTAAACATGTGTATTCTCTATAACTCTTATTCATATTTTGCTGCTTTGGTTTATTTGTCTACCTAATAAGATAATAATTCCCATATCATTGTTTTATCAATACTAATGTACCAAAATTACAACATGTAATTCTAAAAACCACTTCCCATTATCCCAAATCGACAAAACCTAAAAACCATCCCATTAAACTCACTCAATAATTTAAGGAAATACGAATACTCTACACAAAAAATATAAATGTAAAACTCCTAAAAATCAAAAATATTTCTTGTCACTGCACCCCATCAATGAAAAAAAAAACATTCCTAAAATACATCATTAAATCTGTAAAAAAACCAAAGTAAAATTTTCTAAACTCTAAGAAACACTAACTAATTTAAAATAATTTTTGGTGGAAGTTGAGGTTGATTCACTAGGTGTGGTATAGAAACAACATAAATTGTTTAAAACGCATAAATAAAACAATTGATTAAATTTGGTTTGGTTTTGAGAAAAATGAGATGCGTGTCCCATGATCTTGTAAGGTTACGTCTATGAACATAGTGAGGTATAGGTGTTGTGATTTTAATTTAAATGACACCAGAACCAAACTATAGTTCTCCCCCTCTAATAGTTTTCACCCTATATTTTATAAACCCTATTTTTTCCTATCAGTTCGTAATATAGTTGTATAGATAGAATTTTACAACAATGTTTTAACATCTATACACCAAACTAGTTCATTTTTTATGACTTAAGGGTATATAGTTGATGCACATATTATGAAAACCCTTATCTCTCGACAATGTTCAACATGAGAGAGAAGGTTAATAATTAAGATTCAAGGATAATATGCAAAAAACCATTTTATAAATTTGACCCACTCCAACTAGAATGTGTCTCCTTGAAGAATAATCAATAATCATACTCCCATTTATACTTGTTGAAAATAGGACACAAACACATTCTATGTGCATCATATGATATATCTATTAGTTAGGATGATAATTAACTCAAGTGGATGATCCCATACCCTTTTCATCACTTAGTCTGTCTAAATAAAAACTATTTTGATAAAAGATCCAAGGATCATGTAACTAGAATGAATACATACCCTATATGATCCAAAAATTGAGGATCCTTATTCCCTATGTAGTCAAATGGGAATATCAACCCTTCATTAGGATTATGAGAGGGATACAAATTCAAACATAGCTTCACATCCAAAAATGGTTTCTATCTATAGAATAATTCCCTGAATAATATGCTTGATATCTATTTTCTGGTATTTAATCTAAATAGGATATGAATTTTAATATAATTTCATGTAAAATATAAAATATATAGTAAAAGATAACCATAAAAATATATTTGTAAATATTACACATTATAGATTTTCTACACGTCATGATCTTACATTGGACAAAGAGATATGTCAGGTTCATGAATTTGGAATATTTAAACAATGTGTACTTTTATATATAGGGGGTGTAGAAACAAGAGATGTACTTGGATTGTACATTATCTTGTATTGTAATGTAAACTTGTGAACATTATGTGAACCTATAAAACACACAACCTATAACTCAAGATGGTTATTCAGTGAGTACTTCGAGAGGAACCAAAGACATTTTCAACCAATGGTACATGCCGTTTTGTTATTTACAGCAAGGTTTTTACATCGAGATGTTCTTATGGGATTATACTACCTATTAATGCAAGGATGTCAACTATAGGTACACAAACTGTGTTATAATATTTAACATTAATTCATATTAAATATTCTATAAACCATATCTAATTCTTCTTTTAATGTACACTTCATAAGTTATTACCAACTATATCATGTAGTCAAGAATTTTGAGCCAAATTGTTTGTATAAATAAGATCTCATTGAATCCTCAAAATCGTCCATGGATCACAATGATACCATTTCAATTTTTTGACATGGTTTTAGATTTTTTGTAGGTTCTAGATTGAAGGTTTTGTCTATAATAGTTACTTATTGTTTTCTTGGGCTAGATGCAATTGGTTTTATATATGATTACAGATACATTGGATCCTTATTCAAATATTATATATTATTAGAGTAAATGTTTTTAACTATTTTGATATCTTTCAACTCTCTACATATTGTACATTAATTTTCTAAAGGATCTCTATAAATATAATCTGCAGATCTACCCTTACAAAGTTGTTCAATTTTAAGAAGTGTTTGATCCTTCTTTTACTATATATTCTTCCTTGACTTATTTAATTAGTTCTTTTCTGTATTCATAAAAATTTATTTTGATACATACACTTATAATTCATCGGAGATAGATACATTATTCTTTATTTGATATTATTAATCAAAATTCACAAAAATACACTTTATCTTGAGGTATCTTAGGTCTTTTTAGAGGTAACAAAAAATTTTCACCCCCTAATCTATCCAACCATCCTTTTTAAAAAACATCACCTCCCATTATTTATCACAAGGGATCACTAATAAATATTTATAAAGACCAAAAAAACCATGTTTCTGTTTATTATTATGTAGTTTCTTCTCCTGTAGTGACTATGATTCCTCCTTATAAAATGTTCTTTCCGGTCTATAAGAGTGCCACATGCTCTATCGTTGGCCTGTTAATTTTCCCATACACACTCCTTGGCCTGAAAAAAGAATGATGTTATGTAGGGACTTTGTATTTCCCTTTAAATGATTCTTAGCCTCTAATTCTATCACAACCTCCTATTCTGTTACTATTTTGGGTATTTCTTTTGTAAGGAATGTTTTGGGTAATAATTTTTTCAAAACCTCATATTCTATTGTGGGTATGTATACGGTAGGGTATTTGATTCTGTCACAACCTGAAATAGATGGAATGGTACTATGTAGGGTAGGTTTTGAGTATGTATTATTCAATTGGTAATGTTGAATAATTATCATTCTTGATGATAAGTTACAAAAACAACTAGAGTTTGTTGAAGTATCTATGTGAGGTTTTTAATGGAGGCCTGAGCATATGTGTGTCATTTTTGAAGTTCAATTCACACAAAAAGAAGATGTGAAAATATTTTTTCATGTTCTGAATTCAAATACACATTATTTACCATTAATTAAACTATTGAGGGAGTGTATATAATTATTTTATGATTTTACCACTCAAGAAGAAGAAAAATAATTCTATTCATGTTTGGTTTATCAAGATGCATTACATATACTTTTTGAGAATCACTAAGGTGAGGTATGACTGGAGGCTCTTTCAATCACTATTTTGTTTGATGAAATTAATGATCTATAGCGCAAAACCTTCAAAAAAATTGAAGGAGATATTAAACAAATGAAACTCATAAGATAGAGATCCATACTATTGAAGCATCTTGAGGAGTCTCCATGACATCAAACCATTGTTGCAATATATCATTTCTGTAGGACCATGAAATTGTGCATGTAAGTGCTTGTATGTCGTGGAGTTGGGATTTGAAGAGTGGTGTTTCTGTATCCATTACAAATCTACTGCAGTTGGATTTCCGTGTGTTGGAGGATTCATTTTTGGCAAAGAAGCATGATATTCGTCCATGGAATCTTTATCTGGATCTCTTGCACACAATATTTCCACCTGTTCCGGACCAAGCTAAAACTTTATATTGTTAATTTTTTTCTAAAGGACATCAATCTCACCAAATTTTAGTGTAAAATCCAATGCATGGGATCCTAATGAAACTACATCATCCTTGTTGAAGCTCAAAAAAGTCATAAAAATATTTTTGAGTTTGATTAAAATTTGATGTCTTGCCAACATTTCTTCTCTAGAATGCATCCTTTATCTCTTAATCAGAAAAAATTGATAGATTATTTATATCAAAAATACTTTTAAGTGTTATATTGCATTCTTCTTTCCATCCATCATAATGCTCATTCACATAAATCAAGCATCATACTTTTCTTCTTTTGGTTACATATATTTTATTACAATCTTGGATCCTAAGAACTAATTATTATGTTGATTCATCATCAAATATAATGAGTCCAGTATTTAAGTATTGGAACTCTTCAAGCATATATTAGGGTTATTCACATAGGGGAACACTCCTCTCCCCATAAACGCATCCTTCTACAAAACCTCTCTCCAAACATAATCATCATAATACAGGAAAATGGAACTGAACTAAACCAAAATAAATCATACTGATATAAACCAAATTTAATCAAATTGAGTAAATTAGAACCAAAATGAATAAAAATTTCCAACATAATATATATAAAAAAAGATAAAATAAATCTAAGGAAAATGTTCCAAACAAACTTATATCGTACAAAATCGAACTAAGATGAAACTCGAGCCAAAATGACTATATACCATTAATAAGAATAATGATTCTTATTTCATAGGAACATAATATTTGAAAATAACATTATAAAACTTGGATATTTTCCCCCATTCATGAGAAAACATGATTGGAACCATGGATCATTGTATTTCATATATGTGGGGTAGTGATTTGTTTAATCACAAGAGACAGGTATGTGGTAGTTTAGACTTTATTTTATTTTTTTATCACATCTTCCACTTAAACCATTTACCAATTTCTAGGTATGGAGGGAACTTATATTCTTAGAAGGTGTATAAAATGGTACTGGAGGTGTCTATGTAGTTTTATTTGTAGGGGTGGGAGATTGGGGTAGTTGAGGGATTAATAATGTGTTTCATTTTTTTCTACTTTTACAATGTTGCTTAGTTTTATGTTATTTTCATTCAGCATGGGCATCTGAAATACATATGGGTCATTCCAAAATTTATTACATTTTCTAGGATTTTAAATAATTTTTGTGGGATAAATCATTCCTAACAGTTGATTTCCAATCTCTAACTCCTGAGGGATTCCAAAAGAAAACTGACCAAAAATGATCAATTCGTCAAAAAAATTAATGGGTCTAAACCACTGCACCTAACAACCGTTTAGTAATTTTTACCTAAATGACCAAACCATTTTAAGGGAATGTATTATAACATGGTCCCCCATTTTGTTGGATACCCCTTTTAATATTTCATCACTACAGTGTAAACTAGTCTCATACATTACATTTGCAACATTTTTTCATTGAAACTAGGAGAATCAAGTACAGAAAATAAATATGATTCCATTAATAGCTAATGGAATTTCCCACATGATTTTATAATACCAAAATAGTGAAATTATTTCTATAATTTGGATCCACATATGAATAATGAATTTCTTTATAATTAGCTGATTAAAAAAGTGGATCCCAAATTTGAATTCTAAGAATTTTGAGCATCATACTAAAAAAATCCCCAGTTTTTCCTGGATCATATCTATTTAATAGTCTATCATCTATATTTATTCTCACCGAATCAGGTAAAAATTACCAAAAGAAAATTCAATCACTATCGACATCCATAATGTCAACTTCATCATGTTGAGATAATTCCCCTAAAATATTCCAAATATATTTGGCATAAAGGTACTAATTATTTTAATTTTTAAACTAGTGATTTCTATCTCATCAATGTCTAATAGATGAATAATTAATCACACCTAAGGATATATATTCTAGTTGAATAAATGTTAATGATTTATAGGAAAAAACTATGTCTATTTCATTAAATCGTTGATATTTTTATTCCACTCTCTTGAAACATTCTTTAAATAATAATGGATATAGTTGATCCTACACATAACATCCTTGTTAAAATGATCCATAAAACCTATAGGTTACTCTATGTAAACTTCATCATTTTGGTCACCATGAAGAAATTTTTTTCCCCATCCAACTACTAAGATGATTTCATTCCAACGAAATAATAGTTATCAATTTTTAAATATTCATATGAATAATGACCTGAGAAACAACCGGAGAGGTGATGATACATGGATTGACCCCACACATTTGAGCATCATTAATAGTTGATGAGATCTTGCATATATGGGATCCTTACATGGAGATATCGGTCTTTTCCTTGTCCTATTACCTGTTCATTTCTTATCCTAGTTATCTTTTAATCAATATTTCCTATTCTTTTATGTAATTATTCAGTCTTCCAGTCATGATGTCTTCTTTTTTCTCATTTAATAAATCTAACCAACTCTAACAAAAATGTGTCTCCTTGAAGAATAAAGAAGAATTATAATCTGATTTACACTTGATGAAAATGAGAATTAAACAAATTTTATATTCATTATCCAAAATATATTAGTTTAGCTGAATATTAACTCCAGTGAAGGATCGTATTCACATTTTATCAAATAGTTAGTCCAAATAAAAAATATATTGAAAGAAGATCCAAGGATCTTGGAACTGGAGAGAATACAATCGACATATTGAGGATTCATGTTCTCTATATATCTGAATGGTAATGCCAACGCTTGTTTAGGATTATGAGAGGGATTCATATTCTAACCTAGCTTCATATCCATTAAACTTTTCTATATACTGAATAATTTCCAGAATTACATGCTTCATATCTCTTTTCATATATCCAATATAAATAAAACAAGAATTTTAATAACTGGTTTTGTAAAATATCTTATATATAAGAAAAGGTAACCATAATAATATATGTTGAAATATTACACATTATAGACTGCCTATATGTCATGATCTAACTTTGAAAAAATAGATATGTCATGTGAATGAATTTGGAATAAGTAAACAATGTATAATATTGCATGTAGGGTGTGTAGAACCAAGAGAGGTACACGGAATGTACCTTCACTTATCATGTAATGTAAACTTATGTACATTATGTGTACCTCTATAACGCACAACCAATAACTCCATATGGTTATTCAATGTGTACTTCTCAAGGAACCAAATTCATTTTCCACCAATGGTATAAGAAGTTTGGTCCTGTACAACATGGTTTTTACCTTGAAATGATCTTCTGGTAGTGTACTACCTATGCATGTTAGCAAGTCAACAATGTGTACAGAATGTGTGTTATAATATTTAACATTCAATGATATTAAATACTCTATAAACCAAATCCATGGAATCCTTAAATGTACACTTCATAAAGTCTCCCCAACTAGACCATGTAGTCTAAAATTTTGGGCCAATTTTCAGGCAAAACCCAATTCCCATTGAATCTTCCAAATCATAAACTGGTCATAATGATACAATTTGAATTTTTTAACATGGTTTTAATTTTTTATAGGTTCTAGATGTAATTGTTTTATAGGTTTTCACTGGATGGTTCTTGATGGAAGAGGTACATATTTAATTTTTGTGGAGAAGAGGATATTCCAATGCTTCCCAGAACTATTGGTCTATAGTTGGGGAGAGGGGTGTATACCAACAGTTCAATAAACCATTGGTATGAAGTGTATACCATGGTTGGTATCCATATATCCCAATGATTCTCAAATTGTTGGTATACAAGTATTTGAACAGTTCCAATGAAACAATTGGAATAGAGCAGTGGTGTGAAGGATTTCTAGGTAGTATGTATTCCAATGGTTCTGGAACCATTGTTATATATATCCCAATAGATTCATTGAAACCATTGGAATACAGTAAATTTATAGAGACTTATACCTATAGTTTCTATAAATTTATTGGTATAGGTTTATCACAATACCAGACATTGAAACAATTCAAGAATCATTGGTATAGCTTATCCCAATGGTTTTATGGTCTATCCCAATGGTTTGAAGACATTAGTATATGAAAAAAATTCAGTAGTGTTTTGTGTTTTCTATTTCTCCCACTACTTCCCCAATTTCCTTACAATGATGTTTTCAATCAATTACTATTGGATTCCAAATGAAATATAGGTAGTTCCATTTTGTTCTATTATTTTATGATTTAAATGTTTCTTCTTATATTACTAAAGGTTATCCTATGTTGGTTGTATTTTAAAATGGGTTTTAAAAGTTATTAGTCTATGTAAGGATTTGGAAATGGTTTATCTCCAATAAAAAATGTTGAAAATGGTATGATTGGATTTTGATTCATTATTTTTTCAGGAAATGAAATTTGGTATGGTTTGAAAATGGAAGAAATACCTTTAAAAATTTAGGTACCTAGGTGAGAAGACTATAACTATTAGCTAGGGGAGCTAGTAAGGATTCGGCCCAATCTCACAAGCATGACTGCAATAAAATAATAACTAAGAAATTTGGTAAAGATAGTCACTACTAGACCTTGGTTGTGTTTCATCCAATGGTACATGCACAAGAAGGAGTCTTTATATGTTCGACCACCTTGATATGATTTTACTAGATTCCCTCTAACCTATAAATCTAATGGTTATTGTTTCAAACCAGCATTAAAAATAAAATATTCTAATTTGTTTAGATAATAATTCACTTACATTAATTCCTTGAGATATTTTCTATTTATAGTTTTATAGAATTAAGACATAAATCATACATATCGAAACAATATTTTACAAATTTGATACTTCTATTTAGTATCAATTTTTTACAAAATATAAATATTTAAAAAATAAAACCTGATTTACTTTCCTAAAAAATCTTCACAAATTTTAACTTGACATATTACTTTCCCAATACCATCCCTAAATACTATGAAAATTATTTTAAAACATCATATGTAAACAAAATCTCATTAAGGTATATAAAAAAGAAATAAATATGTTATTCTAGTGAAAATCATGTAAACACATGAAATGTTTACCTATTTCTCAATATTCATTGAGCAGATCTAGGGAATCAATTGCACATGAAAATCAAATAGACATTTTTCTCAATGAATAAACTTATAAATCATGAAAATGATATATAATACAAGTATAAAAATTGGTACTCATTCTCATATCACATTTACAAATGGAGTAACCCTCATGGTTACACAAGGAATAACCATTATGAGCCTACATCATAGTTATAGTTGAAATAACCATCACAATTATACTTAGAGTAACTATCAGAATCAAACTAGAAATAACAATAATTGTTATACTTGTAATAACCCTCATAGTTGACTTGAAAACAGAATTCTTACCCAAAGCATTTATGAGCTATAAGGGGGATCACCATTTGTATAAGTAATATCGGGACGACCTACTTATCAGGCACAATAATGGGGATCAACACATCATATATACTATATCAGGCTTACTTAACTATTATATGTAATTATCAAATAGCATATCATGAAAAAAACATTTAATAACTTTATAAAACATTTAAAAAACTCTTTTTAACCCATATTTGAAACAATTTTGAATATCCAAATATTATTCTCCTTTAAAAACACATATTAAGTAACAGTATACATAGAAAAAGGGAAATATGGTTTTTATTTTAAGAGAACGAGAAGTATTATTAAGGAATAAAAAATTTTAATAAAGGGTTTTTAGGTGTGAAAATATGTTGTCACGGTCTATGTTAAAATAGAACATTCATTTTTTCTGTTGATAATAAAGTCCAAAAAACCATAAAAATTTCATTTTGAATACCATTAAAAGGAATTAAATGGGAGAAATAAAATGTACTCTTTAAATCTTTTATTTCCAAACAAATTCATATATATAATAATTCTAAAAATATTTTCAATTAATAAAAAATATTTTTTTAAGGGAATCATTAAAATGGGAATTTTTAAATAAAGTCACTTACCCTGATTCTGACTCATCATGTGCATTCCATATCCCCCAGAATAATGAAATTATGATAATTAGTTAATTTATTTAGAATTTTTTTCAAGTTTATTATTCCATTTATTTCACTTATTACCATGCCATATACAATTAACTAATCATTTGATTTCACATTAGATGTTTTGATGAAATTCGGATAATTTTTCCAAAATTGATTAGAAATGTTGATTATGGTCAAAATGGTAATTACCCCACCATATTGAAAATTATAATCATTAAAATAATTATAATTTTTATAGATAAACTATACTTTTATAATCAATGAAAATACATGGTTATAAAAAATTAAATACGTTACAATCATGGACACGGTAGGTTGTACGTATTCATGGGTAACGTTCCAATTATTCAACGAACATTATGAAAAGAAAGAAATATTATTTTATCATTAAATAGTTATAAGTACGTAATAAATAAAATTTTATTTTTTAAAACATACTTATATATATCATCCATGTGATGTGATGATGAAATATTAATTGTGTTACTCCTTGGAGGTAGTTGTCCACATCTGCACACGAATAATGTTATCTTTCTTGAAAATTTAAGAAAGTATGTAATTAAATGTTATATTATATAATAATAATGATAAATTGGTCATTAATATCACATATAAATAGTAATTTATTCATGAAAACCATCTGTGAGAGATGGTGATGGAAGACGAATTACATCATTTTGTGAGGTGATAGTCTTCCATACACACGAAAGATGGTTTCATTTCCCATTTAAAGGAAGAAGAGATTGATATAGGTTATTTAAATAAAATATTAACAACTAAATATATGGATTATATTAGAGTGATTATTTTATCAAAGTTTAATAATATTTCAAGGAGCTGGAATAAGTTATAAAACAAAAACATGTAGTTAAAAACTATACATCTTATTTAGAAAATCTATTTTTCTTAATAACGTATGACTTAAATATATATATTACATCCCAAATAAGACCTCTATAACATTTATATGGATTTAGTTAAGCTATTTTTGTAGGTTTTTTTAAACCAAAAGGCAATTTAAGCATGAATAATTACGAAAAAAAGTTCCCTTTTATAAGAGATAGGAGGGGCACTCTTAGAATATATGAATGTATTAATTTAATATAAAATAATTATGATTTTAAAATAGATCCAAATTTATATATATAAAATTATTATGAGTAAAAATCTCCTAATAAAATAAAATTTAGAAATTTTTGGATCTTATTTTTACTCTTATCATTTTTTTACCCTCCATAATCCTTTTCACATTTACCGTGATAACAACATTTTTTCTCTTTGAGGGATAATATAATTACCATTAATAGAGTATTTCCCCATAAATGGAAAAAGTATGATATATTAAACCATATATTAAAAAATTCATGAAATAAATTATTTTTAATAATCTTAGATCATTTAATAAAATATAATTTTCAAATAATATCAATATTTTCATTTTTAGAAATATTCATTTAATTTTACATTTATTATATCAATAAAAAAATTAAATTAAATCTAAATATTATAATACATCCATAATATTATATTTTTAAGTACAAAATCCATAGGTCATATTAATTATTTCAAATTATACTACTTTTATTAATTTAAAATCCATTTATATTATTTTTCTATTAGTTGAATAATTACTACGTCGGTATTGTATAAGAATTTAAGGTAAATATTTCCCCACTAAAAATTAAAAATAAATTACCATGATGAATATAAATAATTCTTCTATATCGATAATATTTAAAACCTAAAATAACTCAATTTTATCCCCTTATTAAAAATTATATAGTTATTAGCAATAATAGTGTGACACTTTTTACTTATCTTTATATAAAATATTAAAAAGGTTATAAGCACATCCAAATGGAAAATAAAAGTCATAAAATCTAATCGTGGTTGATAATGGATGAAATTTAATCATGAAATAAAATTAATTCAAGTGTTGAGGTCATTTTCTAGTCATTATCATATTACTTTTTACCCTTAAATACATGATTTGTCTTTTACTATGGTAACAAAAATTATTTAGGTTTCTATTCATAATAACCAAAAATAAAAGTTTTCTATTTTTGAAATTTATAACTCGTAATTAAAAATGAGGAATATATTTTTAATTATTAAAAAACATAACATCTAAATCCCCGACCCTAGTTATCCAGAGTCGGTGCATTATTACATAACATTCGCATGATCACAAAAGATCAAGCCACGGAAGACCGATTGGTTTAGTAGACATCGAAATACTAGATACATTCATAAGTTTTACATTACATTATAAAATTTAAAACTACAACAACATAGTCTCTGTAGGCCAGACATTCATCCCTTAGACTATCCATGCAGGTCAGTCATAATATACTTCTTCGCATCC
Organism: Viscum album; assembly: GCA_963277665.1. Lineage (NCBI taxonomy): Eukaryota > Viridiplantae > Streptophyta > Magnoliopsida > Santalales > Viscaceae > Viscum > Viscum album. The sequence goes on from OY728147.1 coordinate 1,095,783,726, forward strand.
TGGGAAAAAAATAAAACATAGAAAGGGCTGAGCTCTGATGCTCAGTAAGGATAATAATATAGCAGAAACTTTCATAAATAAGCATAAACTTTTAGGGAAATGTATGACTAAAACAAAAAACTTTTAAACATTTACATCATCATAATGTGGAAAATATGATATTAAATAATTCCATTTACTTATTCACACAGATATTCTACTAGTCAAATAATCACATGCAATATCAATACCACTTTCATAATGATGGAATGCATAATTCCAGACTTCATAACCACATAGTAAAGGCCTTGTACCAAGACTAAAAATAAGATTTTGTCAAGGCCTTGGGCCAAGACACTAGTTTTTCTCATGAGACCTACCGGTGCATCAAGGATCTATAGTGGCTCCACCCGTCACTGACTAAGTCCAATGCATTCCTCATATGAAAAGGTTTAAACATGACATAAACATTCATATTAAAAATATCATGTGAAATGTCAATACTTTATTCATAAACCATGAATGGTATAAGAATAACACCTCTATGGCCAAACGTATCAAAAAACATTGAATACAATATAGAAGCCTTGTATCATAATAAATTAACATAAAAAAACTCACAATCCATTGAAGGATGTTGACATAGATGAAATCAAAACCTTTTTGGTAGAGAAATATATCTTTCTATTTTGAAATAATTTAAAATCCATATAATTTAAAAAGAAAACATTTATTTTGAAAATATTTTTATAAGATTTTAAGGGAAACTTCTACAATGTTATAATTTTGTAAAATAGATTCACCCGCCATATAAGTTAAAAAACATTCTTACCTTGATTTTGTCGAAAATGTCATAAGGTACCTTGTTTGGAAAATGACGGAATGATTCCTCTCAACCAATTTTATAAAAATTAAAATAGGGGTATAATTTATGTTAATCCAAATTCTATTAAATAGTAAAAATGTTTTGGAATACATTTTTAAGAAACATGGATGTGGATGATAAAGAGGTCCCAGTAGCTACTTATGTAAAAACAACCTCGGATAATAAAGAGATTGTGAAATTAACCCATACCTTGTACTTTTACATAGTCAAGTGAATTATAAACTCTTGTATAATATTTAAATCAATTTTATTGAATTATACAAGAACCATATACATAAATATAATATCATATATGATCTTCTTATATTGCTTTGTTAATAATGTTTTACTATTATCATTGTTTCAGGTGTTAACAGATTAGTTTTCCTTTATGTAATTTGTTATGTAAGATCAGATTGTTATGGATAGCATGTATTAAATTAATATCCATAATGATATTAAGTTATTTAAATATTCTTTAAAATCATCACATGAAAATTATTCATTAGTGATTACGAAGGGGAATGAATCTCATCGCGTTCGTGGAGATGGTAATCCGTACATACACACGAGCAACAATATCATTCTTTTGTAATTAAAATCATAAGTAAATGGATGTTATATCATATATAAATAATCATTAACATGTTATATCTATTATTTACATCATTATTATACCCATACAAATAATAATATATGGAATAACAACTACACCATGACGTGGAGATGGTAAGCCGTACGTAAACACGTATGCTGACATGTTATTCATAGGATAGATAACTTAATGAATATGGTTGTTCCATTTTTATAATAACATCACAGTATATATAAGATACTGGAGTTGTTATTTTATAATGGAAACAACAAATAAAGAGGACGTGGAAGAAGAAAATAACATGAAAGAGGTGCTGAGATATTTACCTCTTCTTTAGGTTCTTCATTTTGATTTGATAAAAAGGGCTCTTTAGGTTGGCTTTATTATCTAAATAAGGCCTATAGGATGAATGTAAGATAGATGGGAGGATATTTGGGTAGTGGTTTTCCGATCCAAATGGATTTGGAGGAGTGAATTTAAGAGAAGGGTAGTTGCCCTTTTATAAGAGAGGTGAGGGGCACCTTAGGGAAAGATTGAAATATTATTTTATAATAAAATCATTTTCGATTTCTAATGGATCCAAAATTATTTCATTCAAGTATAAGGTGGTTATGGGTGTAAATAAATTCAACCAATAGTTTTTAGATATGTTTAGGTCTTCATATTAACCTTTTCTTTTAGATTTAACTCTTAGTTAAATAGTTTGACATTTACCATGCATCTTTGTATTTTTATATTATGTGGTTAATAAACATTTAGTAAACTACCAAGAGAACCCCAATAGGTTCATTAATGACATATATAATATTATTAAGGCCCTTTTGACGAACCTTATATTTTTAGGAATATTATATCAACATGTAATATAATTTTTGTTTTAAAAACTCAATTTTGTCAATTTGGATGTTATTTAATAAATGATTTTTGTTAAAGTCCTAAAAAATTTATGACATAGAACTAAATTCATGTGTTCAATCCTAAAATGTCATATTAAGCTTTAATAATAGTTTAATTCATCAAAACTCTCATATTAAATTTATTTGGATATTTATAATATCAATTATTTTAATATTTAATTATTGAGGTAATTACTGTGTCATCATTATGTCATAAATAAATTAAATTATATAATGTGTAATGATTATAAATAAAATATCATTATGTAGGAAATATGTTTTTCGTTCTAATGAATATTTATGGTGGAATTCATCTTATGTATAACCTAATATTAAAAATGGTTTAGTTATTAAACATTGATTTTAACTCTTTTAACTTTTCTTTAAATAAACTAATAATAAACGTCCTAATCTAATAAAATTGGACCTAAAGTATCATATTTTATTCCTAATGTTTTTTATGGTTGAATTACACCTATCCAATAGAATTATAACATGTGTTAGGGTAAGAATAATATCATTTTTATCCTTAATTATCCTATTTACTTTTAACTGTGGTACATAAAAGTAAAAAGTTACTATTCACAAAATATTATTTTCTTCCTACTGAACAACATTTATCTTACTGATATCAACCGTGTCTCTCAGATTTTTGAAATTCCACTCACAAAATCAGAAAAATTATGTTTTATGCAAATTGGAAAATTCACCTAGGATGTGGTTAAAAGACGGTGAAAATTCCAATAAAAATTTATATATCTAATATTATAAAAAAATGACTCCAATAAATTACATTGAACATATACAGGTATTTTGTATCTATTTTTACCTAGAATAAAATTAAATAAAATAATTAATTATTTAAATAAAAATTCAGTTTTAAATAATAACGTAGTGTTATTCACTATTCATCAAAAATTGAATGTTTACAGAAAAAATACCAAAAAAATCACCCAAAGCTAATTTTGATATTCTGAATCCAAAAATGAATCTCATTTTGATAGATATATTTTATAAAATTTGAAAAATTGGGTATTTCTATTCATAACGGCTAGTTTTATTGGTCGTGGTGTGTTAGAATCTTGAAGTTTCGTACAATGCAAGCTATTGCATTATTCCAAGGGAAACGTACCGTGGAAGCATGGGGTCTTACATTCTTACCACATTCAAATAATTTCATCCTCGAAATTTCTATAATACTACCACACAAAAATATTTGGTTGGTTCTTCATCATAAGTTCTTCTAGTTCCCACGTCTCTTCTTCCTCCTTATGGTTTCTCCATTGAACTTTTACCAGACTAGTCATCCGGTTTCTCAGCACTTGTTCTTTTGAATCATGAATTTTGAAAGGATCTTCATAATAATAAGACGGATCAGGTCCTAGTTCAATTTCCTCATAGGTGAGTACATGCATTGGGTCAGGAATGTATTTTCTCAATAGTGAAACGTGGAACACATCATGAACATTGGAGAGACTTGGAGGCATTACCAAAAGATAAGCTACCACACTAATTAGTTATAGAATTTAGAAAGGTTCGATGTACCGAGGACTCTATTTACCCTTCTTATCAAAACGTATAACACCCTTCCATGGAGATACCTTCAAGAAAGCATGATCTCCTACCTGAAATTGCAAATTTTTCAGTTATCGGTATTTCTCTTTTGCCTACTTTGGGCTAATTTGATGTGGGTTTGGATAACCTTCAACTTTTCCATTTTTTCCTCAACATTTTTGGGGGATACGAGTTTTCTTTCACCAACAACATCCCAAAAATTTGGTGTGAGACATCTCTTTCCATATATCACTTCATATAATGCCATCTGAATACTTGAATGGAAGCTATCGTTATAAGAAAATTATACCGGAGTTAAATATTGATCCCACATACCATTAATGTCATGTGAGCAAGATCTAAACATGACTTCTAAGGTTTCAATATTCTGTTCTGATTGTCCATCAGCTTGAGGGTGGTAGGCAGTGTTCAAACAAAGTTCAGTATCTAGGGATTTCTGAATACTTTTCTAGAATCTTGATGTAAAACAGGGATCACGATAAGAAACAATCGATAAGTGTACTCCAGGATGTCTTACGACTTCATTAATATATAGTCTTGTTATACGTTCAAGTAGAAAATCTTCCCTTATAGCAAGAAAATGTGATGACTTGGTAAGACAATCAACAATGACCTATATTTCATCATTCCTTCTAGGAGTCTTTGGTAGTCCCTTCACAAAGTTCATCGTAATATTATCCCATTTCTACTCAGGTATGGGAAGAGGTTTCATGACTCATCCAGGTTGTTGCCTTCTAGCTTTCACTTGTGGACAAACCATACATATTGACACAAAATCAGCAATCTCCCTATTCATGTTGTCCCACCAAAAATGTTCTTTCAAATCTCTATACATCTTGGTGGTACGAGGGTGTATAGATAAATTGGAGATATGAGCATCATATAAAAATTACCTTTTTTGATCTCCTATAACGGTAACACAAAGTATCTTCCCAAATTTCCAAATTTGATCTTCATAAATGAAGTCACTCAATCTCCCATCATTCAAATCTTTAATCTTCTTTTGAAAATCCTCATCATCAGCCTGATAACTTTTTATCCTTTCTAGTAAATATGGTTGGGAAAACATTTGAAAAAGTGTTGATGTTTCACCTTCCATGATTATTCCCATATCTATTTTCACTAGATCCATGAAAATAGGATCCCTATCAATTCTCATCTTGTTCAAAACTCCATGATCCTTTCTGCTCAAAGCATCTTCCACCTTATTTTCCTTCCCTGGGTGGTTGTGTATTGTGCAATCATAATCCTTTAGTAGTTCCAACCATCGCCTTTTCCTCAAGTTGAGTTCTTTTTGTGAGAAAATATAATTTAAACTCTTGTAATCAGTATAAATCTCACATTTTACCCTAGAGATAGTGTCACCATATTTTCATATAAAATATTACATATTCTAACTCAATATCATGAGTAGAATAGTTTTACTCATGAATATTTAGACGTCGTGATGTATAGGCAATAACTCTATCATTCTACATAAGGACACAACTATGTCCTTTCTTTGAAGCATCACTATAAATAAAAAACTCATTGTTCCCTAAGGTTAGAATCAAGATATGAGGATTGACTAATTTTCTCTTCAGTTCTTCAAAACATTCTTCACACTCTTTTTTCAAAAAAAATTGACCTCTTTACGTGTGTTCTTTGTTAATGGGTTAGGCGATCATGCAAAATTCTGGACAAAACACCAATAATAACCTACTAAACCAATAAAATTGTGTAACTCAGTTATACAATTTGGTGCTAGCCATTCTTGGATTGCCTTGGTCTTTGAAGGATCAATAGATATTCCATCCTTAGAGACAATATGGCCAAGAAATTAAATCTCTTGAAGCCAAAATTCACCATTTCTAAAATTGCCGTATAATTTATTTCTTCTCAGGATTTTCAGAATGGGGTGCAAGTATTTTTAAGATCTTCATAGCTTTTTTATTATACCAAGATATCATCAATAAATACCACTAAAATTTCATCAATATATTCGTTGAAAATATGTTCATTAGATCCATGAAAACCTAGGGTGAATTAGTCATCCCAAAAGGCATTACTGTAAAGTCGTAATGCCTGTACCTGGTTCGAAATGTTGTTTTCGGAATGTCTTCATTATTCTCACACATATGATGATATCCAAATCAAAGGTAAATCATTGAAAAATATTGAACTCTATGAATTTGGATGAATAAATCATCAATGTGAGGTAGAGGATACTTGTTCTTCATTATTATAGCATTGATCTCCCTGTAGTAAATGCACAATCCCATAGACCTATCTTTCTTCTTAACAAAAATAACAAGGGCTCCCAATGGAGAAACACTAGGGAAAATAAATCCCTTGTTATTAAATTCCTCTAGTCATTTTATTAGTTCCAATAATTCCACACTGTCCATTGTATAAGGGGTCCTCGATATGGGCCTTTAACAATGAATTAAATCAGTGGAAAACTCAATTTCTTGTTCTGGAGGATGTCCAGGTAAATGTTCTAGAAACATATCAACGTATTCATGCACAATAGCTATGTCCTCTATTTTAACATTATTTTCATCACCCATAATTATTTTATTCTCTTCTTCCCCAATAATTGAACTTAGTAATGATACTGGGGGTGGATCTAGATAATAATTAGGTGGTGACGTTTCTGCTCTAAAGATATAAGGTACTATTTATCATCATCAAAAATTGTAACCACCTTCTTCTTACAATAAATTTTAGAATCATGGTCCAAAATCCAATACATTCTAAGGATTATATCAAATTCAATCATGGGTATGACGATGAGATCAGGAGATAATGAAAATTTATATGCTCTAATGAAAACTGATTCACAAAACAATGATGTGATAATACTTCCATTAAGAGTTTTGACTGAAAACTCCATTGTTATTTAAAATTTAAAATATCTAATTTTCTTAGAAAATTGGGAAGATATGAAACAATGTGATGATCCAAAATCAAATACATCATTTCCTAAACATGATGAAACCATTAAATTACCTTCTACCACATATTTTGGAGTTTCAACATCAGTAGTAGTGATAGAAAAATCTTGGCCCTGGTACCTTGGCATTTTCTAAGGTAAGTTCCCTTGGCTCTTAGGACATTCATTTTTATAATTACCCTTTTCTCTATAATTGTAGAATTCTACATTGAAATCCTAGTTCTTCCCCTTGCAATCACGAGCTTAGTGGCATTTTTACCACACATGTAACAGACTCCCATTCCTTTCAGGAAAGTACCGGGGTGTTTCTTCCCACATTTACTACAGGATGGTTATTCAACTTTTCCCTTCTTCCCCTTTTTTCCATTTCCATACTGTTTTCGAGGATCTCTTCTTCTCCTACATTTCTTTAAAGTCGTAAGAATTACAGAATTGTTTTTCTATCTTGATAGCACATTAAAAAACATCTTTGTATAATGACAAGGATTGTGAGACTAATGATTGATGAAGAAATGGTTTTAACCCATCGATGAATCGATCAATCTTAATCCTTAGGTTACGTATAAAATCTACTGCATGCCTTGCTAACCTTTTAAAGTTAGCCTCATATTTTATGACATTCACATCCTCTTTTTACCTCAAACTCAAAAATTGTCTTTCCATATCAGCTCGATGGTCACGAGGAAAGTATTTTTCTAAGAAAATATCTTTAAACTCCCTCCATTCCATATTTCATACTTCATCGCCTTTATTTGTGTTTTGAATCAATGACCACCATTTATTTGCATCTCCCTTGAGGCGATAAACTGCCATAAAAACTTCTTCACTTTCACTAATGCCCAAAGCAAGAAATATTTTCTCTAAAGTATTTATCAATTACTCAGCTACTAATGGATTTTTACTCCCATTAAATTTGTTTTTTTGTTTACTCATGATGAATACTAACATCGATCCCCTGTTTTTTGGATATTGGTGCTCCATACGGGTAAGGTTATTATTCAAAACCTGAGTGAGTTGTCCTAGTATGGTGACAAGATGATCAGCACGAGTTGCTTTACCAGCTCCACTATAATTATCTTGAGTTGGAGGGAAATCCCAGCATGGATTATGTAAGTTGATACAGTTTCCATTCCGTCCACTAGGCACCATTTCTAAACAATGGCATACACAAGATTAGTTTAGGAATCCCAATACATAAATCCAAATGTGTAAAACACTTAACATAAATTGAACAGTTTATGGATATAATTCATAATCATACAAAAAAAAATTTTGAGGAAGTATACGCTCAAAAACCTATTATAATTGTTTGTAAAGAAAATGACAATTATCCTAATCATATCCACCGGGAGTGTTGTAACAAAAAGTGCAGAAAGGCCCATTGTCGTGCACTAGTTCCAGTACAACTCTAGCTCAAAGTAGTGTTTCCCTAGGTACATCTGTGCTAGAGCCGCCTCTACCTGTTTGTATCCAGACAGTGATGTATTTCTTGGAAAACTCAGAAAATCTCTATAGTACCAAAATTGTGGAAAATGCTTCTATATTAATCCCCAAAGTCTATCTTAGGTTAATGTTAAGTAATCAGAGTTTTTCTAAATCTAGATTCCAAGGATTTTACTAAACCTCCCCCTGATACCAGCTGTAACGCCCTGACCCTAGTTACCCAGAGTTGATTCATTATTACATAACATTGGCATGATCTAAAAATATCAAGTCTACAATGACCGATTAGTTTAGTAGCCTTCGAAATACTAGATACATTCATAAGTTTTACTTTATAATATAAAATGAAAAACTACAACAACATAGTCTCCATAGGACACACTCATATCCCCTATACAATCCCTATAGGTCAGTCATAATATACTTCTTCGCATCCTAGGGAAAAAAATAAGGCATATAAAGGGGTGAGATCAGATGCTCAGTAAGGATAAAAATATAGCGGACCCTTTCATAAATAAGCATAAACATTTAGGGAAATGTAAGACTAAAACAAAACTTGAACTTCAATATAATATAGAAAATATAAAATCAAATAATTCCATTTACTTATTCACATGGATATTCTTCTAGTCGAATAATCACATGCAATATCAATAGCCACTTTCATAATGATGGAATGCATAATGCCAGACTTCATCCACATAGTCAAGGACTTGTTCCAAGACTACAAATAAGATTTTGTCAAGGCCTCGTTCCAAGACACTATTTGGTCTCATAAGACCTACTGATGCATCGAGGAGCTATAGCGAGCTCCACCCGTCACCTACTAAGTCTGATGCATTCCACATATGAAAAGGTTAGATATAACATAAACATTCGTAATAAAACTAGCATATGAAATTTCAATACTTTATTCATAAACCATGAATGGGATAAAAATAAAACATCCATAGTCAAACATATCACAAATCCTTCAATACAATAGGGATGTTTTGTATCATAATAAATCAACTTCAAATAAACTCACAATCCATCAAAGGATGTTGACATAGATGAAATCAAAACCATTTTTTAGAGAAATATCTCTTTATATTTTGAAATCATTTAAAAGTGATATATTTATAAAAGAAAACATTTATTTTGAAAATATTCTTATAAGCATGTAAAGGAAACTTCGATGTTGTTATAACGGCAGAAAATAGCCGCACCAACCTCATATGTTAAAAAAAATTCTTACCTTAATTTTCTAGAAAAGGTCGTGTGGTACCTTCTTTGGAAAACAATAGAAATATTCCTTTCAACCCATTTTATAAAAATTCAAACAAGGGTTTAAATTAATTTAACCCATATTCAAGTAAATAGTGAAACTGTTTTGGAATACATTTTTAAGAAACATGGATGTGGATGATTAATAAGTCCCAGTAGATACTTATGTAAAAACAACCTCGGATAATAAAGAGATTATGAAATTAACCATTTCCTATTACTTTTCTTTGGTCAAGGGTAAGTTAACATATTGTATAATAGTTAAATGATTGTTATTAAATTATACAAGAACCATATACAAAAAAATGATATCATATATGTTCTTCTAATATTTCTTTGTTAATAATATTTTAGTATTATCATTGTTTTGGGTGTTAACTGATTTCATTCCTTTATATGCTTAGTTACAAAACCCATGATTGTTATGGATAGGATGTATTTGATTCATATCTAGAATGATATTATGTTCTTTAAATATTATTTTTAATCATCGCTTGAAAATTATTCATGAATGATTACAATGGGGAATGAATCTCATCGCGTTCGTGGAGACGGTAATCCATACATACGCACGAGCGACAATATCAATCTTTTATAATTAAAATCATAAGTAAATGGATGGTATATCATATATAATGAATCCTTAACATGTAATATCTATTATTTACATCAATTATACATCATTATTATACCCATGCAACTAATAATGTGTTGAATAACAATTACACCACGACGTGAAGACGGTAAGCCGTACGTACGCACGTATGCTGACATGTTATTCATAGGATGGATAATATAAGGAATATGGTTGTACAATTTTTATAATAACATCATAGTATATAGATTATACTGGAGTTATTATTTTATAATAGAATCAAAAAATAAAGAGCAAGTGGAAGAAGAAAATAACTTGAGAGAGGTGGTGAGATATTTACCTCTTCTTTGGGTTCTTCATTTTGAATTGATCAAAAGGGCTCCATAGGTTGGCTTTATGATCAAAATAATGCCTCTAGGATTAAGGGAGAATATTGAGTATGATATTTGGGTAGGGGTAGGCCGATCAAAATGGATTTGGAGAAGTGAATTTGAGAGAACGGGAAGTCCCCTTTTATAAGAGAGGTGAGGTCCAGCTTAGGGAAAGATTGAAATATTATTTTATAATTAAATCATTTTCAGTTTATAAGGGATCCCAAATGTTGTATTTATAATATAAGGTGGGTATGGGTCGAAATACACTCATAACATAGGTTTTAGATAGGTTTAGTTCATCATATTAACCATATCATTTAGATTTAACTCTTAGTTATAGTTTTACATTTACAGTTCCTCTTTCTATTTTTATATTATATTGTTAATAAACATACTTTAAATAGCCAATAGAACCAAAATAGATTAATTAATTACATATATAATATTATTAAGGCCCTTTGGCTGAACCTTAGATTTTTAGGAATATTATTTCAACAAATAATATAATTTTTGTTTTAAAAACCCAATTATGTCAACTTGGAAATTATTTAATTAATGATTTTTTTTAATATTCTAACAATAGTATTACTTCAAAATAAATTAATATTTTCAATCCTAACATGTCATATTAACCTATAAAATTAATGTAATTAATCAAAAGTCTCAAATTAAATTTATTTGGATATTTATATTATTAATTATTTTAATATTTCAATATTAAGGTAATTACTGTGTCAAGATTGTGTCATAAATAAATTATATTATTTAATTTTTAAAATTTATAAATAAATTATCATTATGTTGGAAATATTTTTATATTTCAAATGAAAATTTATATTTGAATTTATCTTATGTATAACCCTATTTTAATAATGTTTTAGTTATTAAACTTTGATTTTAACTCTTTTAATTCTTCTTTAAAATGATTAATAATCAATGTCCAAATATAATCCAAGTGGACCTAAAGGATCATATTTTATTCATAATGTTGTTTTTGGTCAAATCACACTTATCCAATAGAATTAAGACATGTGTTATGGTAAGAATAATATCATTTTTACCCTTAATTACCCTATTTACTTTTAACCATGGTAAATAAAAGTAAAAAAGTTACTATTCAGAAAGAATTATTTTCATCCTATTGAACCATATTTATCTTACTGATATCAACTATGTCTCTTTGAATTTTTAAATTCCACTCATAGAATAGGTAAAATTATGTTTTATGCGAATTTGTAACTTCACCTATGAGGTGTGTAAAAGACGGTGAAAAGTTCAACAAAATTTTTTATATCAAATATTATTACAAAATGAGTATAATGAATTACATTGAACATATATAGGTATTATGTATCTATTTTCACCAAAAATAAATTTAAATAAAATAATTAATTATTTAAAAAAAATTAGGTTTTAAACAATAATGCAGTGTTTTTCATTATTTATCAAATAATGAAAGATTTCATAAAAATATCAAAAATTCACCCTACTCTAATTTCAATATTCTGAATCCAAAAATGAAGACCATTTTGATAGATAAAGTTTATAAGATTTAAAAAATTGGGTATTACTACGACTGGTTTGATTGGGCACGGTGTGTTAGAATCTCGAAGTTGCGTATAATGCAAGCTATTTCATTATTCAAAGGGAAACGTACCATGGAAGCTTGGGGTGTTACATTCTTCCCTCCTTCAAATAATTTTGTCCTAAAAATTTATATAATACTACCACACAAAATGATTCGGGTGGTTCTTCATGATAAATTTCTCTGGTTCCCACATTGCCTCTTCCATCTTATGGCTTCTCCATAAAACTTTTACCAGACGAGTCGTCTAGTTTCTCAGCACTTGTTATCTTGTATCATGAATTTTGACAGGATTTTCACAATAAGACAGATCAGGTTCCAGTTCAATTTCCTTATACAGGAGTACATGAGTTGGTTCAGGCGTGTATTTTCTCAATAGTGATACATGGAACACATCATGAACTTTGGAGAGACTTAGAGGAATTGCCAAATGATAAGCTCCAACTCCAATTAGTTCATGAATTTTGAAAGGTCTGATGTACCTGGAACCCAATTTACCCTTCCTAATAAAATATATAATACCCTTCCATGGAGATACCTTAAATAAAACATGATCTCTTGCCTGAAATTCTAAATCCTTCCTTCAGTTATCGGCATAGCTCTTTTTTCTACTTTGGGCTGCTTTGATGTGGGTTTGGATAACCTTATTCTTTTCCATTGTTTCCTCAACAAGTTCTAGGTCTACGGGTATTCTTTCACCAACATCATCGCAACAAGTTGGTGTGTGACATCTATTTTCATATAACGCTTCATATGGTGCCATCTAAATACTTGAATGGAAGCTATTGTTATAGGAAAATTCTACAAGAGGTAAATATTGATCTCACATACCATGAAATTCAAGTGAGCAAGATCTCAACATTTCTTCTAAAGTTTGAATAGACCATTCTGATTGTCCATCAGTTTGAGTTTGGTAGGTATTACTCAAACAATGTTCAGTATCAAGGGATTTCTGATGAATTTTCCAGAATCTTGATGTAAAATGGGGATCACAATCAGAAACAATAAATTAGGATACTCCATGAAGTCTTACAAATTCATTAAAATATATTCTTTCTATACATTTAAGTGGATATCTTCTCTTATAGCAAGAAAATGTGATAACTTGGAAAGACTATCAATAATGACCCATATTGCATTATTCCTTCTATGAGTCTTTCGTATCCCCATGAAAAAGTCAATTGTAATATTATCTAATTTCCACTTAAGTATGGGAAGAGGTTGCATGAATCCTCCGAACAGTTTCCTTCCAGCTTTCACTTGTTGATAAAAATACATCTTGACCCAAAATCAGCAATCTACCTCTTCATGTTGTCCCACCAAAACTGTTCTTTCAAATATCTATAAATCATGGTGCTACTAGGGTTTATAGAGGAATTGGAGCTATGAGAACCATCTAACAATTCCCTTTTTAGATCCAGTGTATGAGGAACAGAAAATCTCTTCCCAAATTTCAAAATTCCATCTTCATAAATGATGTCACTCAATCTCCCACTATTCACAGCTTTTATCTTCATTTGAAACTCCTCATCCTTAGCCTGAGAAATTTTTATCCTTTCTAGTAAAGATGGTTTGGAAACCATTTAAAAGAGTATTGATGTTTCAACGTCCAAGATTATTCCTATATCCATTTTCACTAGATCCATGAAAATGGTATCCCTTTAAACTCTCATCTTGTTCAAAACTCCATGATCCTTTCTTTTCAAATCATCTACCAACTTATTTTCCTTCCCTAGCTGGTAGTGTATTGTGAAATCATAACCCTTGAGTAGTTTTATCCATCACCTTTTCCTCATGTTGAGTTCTTTTTGTGAGAAAATATACTTCAAACTCATGTGAATAGTATAAATCTCACATTTGTCACCATAGAGATAGTGTCTCCATATTTTCAGAGCAAATATTAGAGCTGCTAACTCAAGATCATGAGTAGGATAGTTTTTCTAATGAATTTTTATCTGTCGTGATTTATAGTCAATAAATTTATCATTCTACATAAGGACACAACCAAGTCATTTCATTGAAGAATCACTATAAATAACAATCCCATTGTTCCCTGATGGTAGAGTCAAGATAGGAGCATGGAATAATCTTCTCTTCAGTTCTTCAAAACATTTTTCACACTCTTTAGTAAAAACATATTTAACCCCTTTATGTGTGAGCTTGGTTAATGGGTTAGCCAATCGGGAAAAATTCTCGAAAACCCGCCGATAATAACCTGGTAAACCAATAAAACTGTGTACCTTAGTTATAGTCATCGGTGCTGGCCATTCTTGTATTGCCTTGGTCTTTGAAGGATCAAAATATATTTCTTCCTTAGAGACAATATGTCCAAGAAAAGAAATCTCCTGAAGAAAAAATTCACACTTTCTAAACATCCCATATAATTTATTTCTTCTGAGGTTTTTCACAATGGTGCACAAGTGATTTTCATAATCATCATAGATTTTGGAGTATACAAGGATATCATCAAAAAATACCACTAAAATTTCATCTAAATATTCCTTGAAAACACTGTTCATTAGATCCATGAAAATAGAGCATGCATTAGTTTGCGAAAAATTAATTACTGTAAACTTGTAATGCACTTACCTGGTTTGAAATGTTGTTTTCGGAATGTCTTCCTTCTTCACACACAACAGATGATCTCCATGAAGATGGTCGAATATATCATCAATGCGAGGTAGGGGATACTTGTTCTATATTGTTATAGCATCGATCTCCTAGTAGTCAAGGCACAACCTCATAGATCTATTTTTCTTCTTAACAAAAACAAAAGGGGCTCCCCATGAAGAAACACTAGGGAAAATAAATACTTTTTTACTCAATTCTGTTAGTTGTATATTTAGTTCCACTAATTCCACAATGGAAATTATATAAGGTGTCTTTGATACAGTCCTTTAAAAAAGAATTAAATCAATGGAAAACTCAATTTCTTGTTCTGGAGGATGTCCAGGTAAATCTTCTGGAAACGCATCAACATATTCTTGCACAATAGGTATGTCCTCTATTTTTAACATTCTATTCCACACCCATAGTTATTTCATTCTCTTCTTCCCCAATAATTGAACTTATTAGATCCGATGGGGGAGGATCTAGATAAGAATATGGTGGTGATATTTATTCTCTAAAGATGAGGTACTCCTTATCATCATCGAAAAATGTAACCTTCTTCTTCTTACAATAAATTTTCACATCATGGTCCAAAAGCCAATCCATTTCAAGGATTATATCAAATTTAATCATGGGTATGATGATGAGATCAGCAGATAATGAACATTTATATTCTGTAATGGGAACTAATTCACAAAACATTGTTGCGATGATCTAGAATCAAATAAAGCATTTCTTAAACATGAAGAAACCATTAAATTACCTTCCACTACATCTTTTAGTGCTTCAACCTCAGCAGTAGTGATAGAATTGTCTTTTCCGTTCTCCCTTGGACTTTTCTGAGGTATGTTCCCTTGCTTTTTAGGACATTTATTTGAAAAATTATTCTTTTCTCTACAATTGTAGTATTCAACATTGACAACTCTTTGTTCCCCTTGCAATCATCAGCTTGGTGGCCCTTTTCACCTCACTTGTAACAGAATCCCAATCCCTTTAGAAAAGTACTGGGGTGTTTCTTCCCACATTTACTACAGGATATATATTCAACTTTTCTCTTCTTCCCCCTAATTCCATTTCTTGAGTGTTCAGAAGATCTCTTCTTCTCATCCTTTCTTTAAAGTTGTAAGTTTTAGAGAATTATTTTTCTGTCTTGATAGCACATGAGAAAAAGTCTTCGTATGATTAGAAGGATTATGAGACTAATGCTCGTTGAAGAAATGGTTTTAACCCATCAAATAATCAATCAATATTAATATTTAGGTTACGTATATAATTTTCTGAATTCCTTGCTAACATTGTAATGTTAGCCTTAAATTTTGCGACATTCTCATCCTCATTTTTCCTCAGACACAAAAAATGTATTTCCATATCTGCTCGATGGTCCTGAGAAAAGTATTTTCTCTAAAAATATCTCTTTAAACTCCCTACATTCCATATTTGATACTTCATCATATTCCTTTGTGTTTTGAATCAATGACCACCATTGATCTGCATCTCCCGTGAGAAAATAAACTACCATGACAACTTTTTCCCTTTCACTACTCCCTAAAGCATGATATATTTTCTCTAGGGAATTTATGCATTGCTCAACTACTAATGGATTTGTACTAATATTTAATTTTGGTAGTTGTTGGATCTTGAAGTGGTCTAACATTGATCCTCTGCATTGTGGATCTGGGTGCTCCATATGGGTAAGGTTATTATTCACAACTTGAGGGAGTTGTCCCAGTATGGTGATAAACTGATCAGCAGTAGTTGCTTCACCAACTCCACTATAATTATCATAAATAGGAGGGAAATCCCTACATGGATTACATGTGTTGATACAGTTTCTATTCCTTCCACTAGGCACCATTTCTAAACGATGGCATACACTAGATTAGTTTACAAATCGAAATACATAAATCCGAACTTGTAAAACACTTAACATAAATTGAACATTTATTAGATATAATCTATAATCATAAAAAACTCATTGAGGAAGTATATACTCATAAAATCATTATAATGGTTTGTAAAGAAAATGATAATTATCCTAATCATATCCCTCGGGAGAGTCGTAATCAATAGTGCATCTAGGCCCGTTTTCGTGTACCAGTTCTTGTTCGAGTCTAGATCAAAGCGGTGTTTTCAGGTTTTACCTCTAGGTACATTTGTGCCAAATCCACCTCTACCTGTTTGTATCCAGACATTGATGTATTTCTTGTAAAACTCACAAAATTTCTACAGTACCAAAATTCTAGAAAAATTTTCTATACTAATCTCAAAGTCAATCTTAGGGTAATGTTATGTAATCCAAGTTTTTTTAAATCTAGCTTCAAAGCTTTGTACAAAACCTCTATCTGATACCAATTGTAATTCCCCGACCCAAGTTACCAATAGTTGGTGAATTATTACATAATATTTGAATGATCACAAAATATAAACTCTCGAAAGACTGATTAGTTTAGTAGCCTTGGAAATACAAGATACAATCATAAGTTTTACATAACATTATAAAATGAAAAACTACAACAATATTTTCTCGATAGGCTACACTCATATCCCTTAGACTATCCCTGTAGGTCATTTATAATATACCTCTTCGTATCCTGGGAAAAAAATAAAACATATAAATGGGCGAGCTTAGATGCTTAGTAAAGATAACAATATAGCAGAAACTTTCAAAAATAAGCATAAACATTTAGGGAAATGTAAGACTAAAACAAAATCATTTTAAACTTAATCTTCATTATAATATAGAAAAGATAAAATCAAATAATTCCATTTACTTATTCACATGGATATTCTACTTGTCGAATAAGCACATGCAATATCAATAGCCACTTTCATAATGATTGAATTCATAATGCTAGACATTATAACCACATAGTTAAGGCCTTGTAGGAAGACTACAAATAATATTCTGTCAAGGCCTTTTCCCAAGAAAGTAGTTTGTCTCATAATCCCTACCGATGCATCGAGGATCTATTGTGGGCTCCACCCCTAACTTAGTAAGTCCAATTCATTCCTCATGTGAAAATTTTTAAACATAACATAAACATTTGTATTAAAACTAGCATATGAAATGTAATTAATTTTTTTATAAACGATGAATGGTATGAAAATAACACATTTAGAGTAAAAAATATCGCAAAACATTTAACATAATATGGTAGTTTTGTATCCTAATAAATTTACTTCAAATAAACTCACTATCCATCAAAGGATGTTGACATAGATGAAATCAACAACTTTTTTTAGAGAAATATCGCTTTATATATTGAAATCATTGAAAAATAATATAATATTAAAAGAAAAAATTTATTTTGAAAATATTCATATAATCTTGTAAGGGAATCATTGAAGATGTTATAACGGCGGAAAATAGTCGCACCTGTCGTATAAGTTAAAAACATTCTTACCATAATTTTGTCGAAAAGGTCATAGGGTACCTTGTTTAGAAAATGACAGGAGTATTCCTTTCAACTCATTTTATAAAAAGTAAAAAAAGGGTATAAGTGACTTTAAACCATAGTCTAGTAAATACTAAAAATGTTTTGGAATACAATTTTAAGAAACATGGATGTGGATGATAAAGAATTCCCAATAGATACTTACGTAAAAACAACCTCGGATAATAAAGAGATTTTTAAATTGACATTTACCTTGAAATTTTCCTTGGTAGTGGGTACGTTAACCTCCGGTATAATAGTTAAATCATTATTATTAAATTATTCATGAACCATATATAGAAATATGATATCATATATGATCCTCTAATATTTCATTGTTAATAATATTTTAGTATTATCATTGTTTCGGGTGTTAACTGATATATTTTCCTTTATATGCATACATACGTAAGCCATGATTGTTATGGATAGGACATATTTGATTAATATCCCAAATGATATTAAGTTATTTAAATATATTTTGTAATCATCACATTAAAATTATTCTTGAATGATTACGATGGGGAATGAATCTCATCACGTTTGTGGAGACGGTAATCCGTACGTATACACGAGCGACAATATCATTCTTTTATAATTACAATAATAAATAAATGGATGTTAAATAATATATATAGAATCCCTGAAATTTTATATCTATTATTTACATCAATTATGAAACATTAGTATAACCATCCAAATAATAATGTATTGAATAACAACTACACCAAGACCTAGAGACAGTAAGTCGTACGTACACACATATGGTGACATGTTAATAACAAGATGGATAACATAATGAATATGGTTGTACCATTTTTATAATAACATAAAAGTATATAGAATCTACTGGAGTTATTATTTAATAAGGGAAATAACAGATAAAGAGGAATTGGAAGAAGAAAATAACTTGAATGAGGTGATGAGATATTTACCTCTTCTTCGGGTTCTTCCTTTTGATTAAATCAAAAGGGATCCTTAGGATGGATTTATGATCAATACAAGGCCTCTAGAATGAAACAAGGATAGTTTGGGAGGATATTTGGGCAGGGTTTGGTTGAGACAAATGGCTTTGGAGAAGTGAATTTGAGAGAAGGGGAAGTTCCCTTTTATAAGAGAGGTGAGGGGCACCTTAGGGAAAGATTGAAATATTATTTTATAATAAACTTATTTTCATTTTATAATCGCTCCAAAATGATTTATTTCTAAGATAAGGGGATTATTGAAATCCACTCATCCAATAGGTTTTATTTCATTTTATGTCATCATATTAACCTTATCATTTGTATTTAACTCTTAGTTAAATAGTTGGACATTTACCAAGCCTCGTTGTATTTTTATATTATATGGTTAATAAACATACTATAAACTGCCAAGAGAACCCCAATAAGTTCATTAATGATATATATAATTTTATTAAGGCCCTTTCTATGAAACGTAGATTTTTATGAATATTATATCAACCAATAATATTATATTTGATTTAAAAACTCAAAATTATGTCGATTTTGACATTAGTTAATAAATGATTTTTTTAAATTCATAACATCATTATTACTTTGAAATAAATTCATATGTTCAATACTAACATGTCATATTATCCTTTAAAATTATTTTAATTTATCAAAAGTCTAAAATTATATTTATTGGAAAATTTATAATGTCAATTATTTTAATGTTTCATTACTAAGGTAATTACAGCATCATCATTGTTTCATAAATAAATTAAAATCTTTAATGTATAAAAATTATAAATAAAATATCATTATGTAGAAAATCTTTTTAGATTTATTATTAATATTTATTGTCGAATTTATCTTATGTATAACCCTATATTAAAAATTGTTTAGTTATTAAACATTGATTATAACTCTTTTAACTTGTCTTTAAATAAAATAATAATAAATTTCCTAATCAAATACAAGTGGCCCTAAAGGATCACATATTATTACTAATGTATCATTGGTCTAATTGCACAAATATAATAGAATTAGGACATGTGTTAGGGTAAGAATAATATCATTTTTACCCTTAATTACCCTATTTACTTCAAACTGTGGTAAATAAAAGTAAAAAGTTATTATTCAGCAAAAATTATTATCATCTTATTGGGCCACATTTTTCTTATAGATATCAACCATGTCTCTTGGATTTTTGAAATTCCACTCACAGAAGCGGTAAAATTACATTTTATGCAAATTGTAAAATTCTCCTATGATGTGGGTAAAAGACAGTGAAAAGTTCAATAAAATTTTATATATCTAATATTATTACCAAATGACTGTAATAAATTACCTTGAACATATATATGTATTATTTATCTATTTTTACATAATAATAAATTTAAATAAAATAATTAATTATTTAAATAGAAATTCAGTTTTAAACAATAATGCAGTGTTTTTCACTATTCATCAAAAATGGAGCGTTTTCAGAAAAATACAAAAAATTCAAAAAAAGCTAATTTCCAAATTCAAAATCAAAAAATTAAGCCCATTTTGATAGATAAATTTTATAAAATTTTTAAAATTGGGTATTACTATTCATAACAGCTATTTTGATTGGTCGTGATGTGTTAGAATATCGAAATTTCATACAATGCAACCTACTAAATTATTAAAAATGGAAACATACCGTGGAAGCTTTGGGTGTTACATAACTAGAATAATTTATTTTAAAATTAATGTGGCAAAAGTGATGAAATTTGTTTTTCAAAAAAATCCATTATTGGAAAAAAAATGTTTTATAATTAATTCATATATATATTAAAATTAAAATTCTTAATATGAATATTTTCAATCAAAATTATCTAATTAAATTTTAAAACTAATATAAAATATAGTTTTACATTATAAATATAAGGACCCATCCTTGAAACATTACCTAATATTTATTTTTAAATAAGAACATGAATTCTTACACATTGATGATCTTTTCAGGTTTCGAGTTTTAATAAATTAGGACATAAAACATATAAAACATTGCATAATCATACATGGGGATACTACTAAAATAGGATCAACTTATAAAAAATATAAAACATTTCAAATATCCTAAATTCATTAAAAACTATTCATAACATTTAAATTGTCTCCCTTCCTTCTCTTAAACATAATTATAACCTGTGAAAAACATTTACAAACATGGGATGACACCAAAAAGCTCAGTAAGGGATATAAAGAAATTTTTAGTCAAGTGATACCATAAAATCCAATAAAACGCATTACATAAAAACTTATTAACAAGCATAAAAACGTCATTTAGTAGCCTTGGGACATATTTACCATATCACACTTACAATCAACCTTACACATGGAATAACCATTCGGTCAACTTTTATATCTAGAGTAC
The DNA here is from genome assembly GCA_963277665.1 of Viscum album. NCBI lineage: Eukaryota > Viridiplantae > Streptophyta > Magnoliopsida > Santalales > Viscaceae > Viscum > Viscum album. The sequence continues at coordinate 1,095,805,229 of OY728147.1, forward strand.
CCAATGCGTTGAAGAGCTATAATGGGGATCACTCGTCCTATCTTGAGATATAAGGGGCTCAACCCAACGTATCTTAAGATATAATAGGCTCAGCCCAACAAACATGAGCTATAATGGGCTCAAAACAACAAAACTATGTCCGTGGAACATACCATAGCAATAATGCATCATGAAATCAAGAGAAACCATTAATTCCATATACAAAAAACAATCTTTTTAAATTTCATTAAAGACATGTTTAAAAGGATTTTAAAAGGAAAGTCCCTTGAAAATATAATTGGAGAGATAATTAATATAATGGAATGGAAATGTATGTAAACAATAAATACACATAATACAACATAATATAAACAAAAAATCATCACAAAAATAATCTTAATACCATATAATGATTAAACTAGATGGTTAACACTAAGAATGGAAATTGGGTTAAGAATTACCTTCCCTCAAGTTCATCTTACTTAAAATGTGTTTAAACCTCCTATATAATGGTTAAAATGGTTTTATTAATAGTTTAAAAAAACATAATCATTTTATAAAAACATATATGATCGTTTTATAACATCATTCAGCCCATTAATTAGTAATATTGTTTTATTTACATTGTTTCGGGTGTGTTTTTTACATGGTTTCCATGGTGGGTTCGTGGTGGTTTTCCCTATCGAATGGAAGCGAAACTCCATAAGTGAGATGAGATGGTATTTACATGTTTCAATAAAATTAAATTATACCATTTATGATTGTGATTTTATTATATGAGGATGATTTATTATTTTAATCATTAATGATTTTTGTTTAGATCATTTTTCTTTACTTTGAAAATCACGAACATGTTTCTTCATATAACTTTAATATTATGCATATAAGTTAATTTCGAAACATAAGAGAGGTTTTATCATACAATTTAGAGTATTTTCCAACCATTAAAATGGTTTTACAACCATATTTTATGGAAGTAAATAAAATTGAGGATACATCATCAACGATGTCGGTAAATCGACACATCAAGGATATTGTTTTTATTTTTAGAATAAGTTGGAGAGGAGAAGAAGTATGATGATGAGATTTTATATAATATTAATAAAAATACACTATTTATAAGATACTATAGCTTCAATTCTTCTTGGATAAGGGGATATGTACAGAGTTTAAAAAAATAAAATAATAGAAATGAAATTAAAAGGAAATGATAGTGGGTTTTTACGTCTTGATTTCTTCTCATTGAGATCCTCCATAAGGCCTTAGGTTTTGGAATTTTGGTGATTTTAGTATGTCTTGTATGTTTGGAAGAGCCTTGGGAAGTGTATTGGGTATAATCTAGAAAATGAACAAATCTAGAAAGGTGTGTGGGGAAGAGGGGTGAGGGTGGTATTTGTAGTGGATGAGATAAGTGGTTTTATTTTATTTTAATGATTAGTTATTATTTTTTATTGACTATGAATATTCTAGATTCTTATGAACAAAAATAGTAATTAGTGCATATGAGTTTGAACCAATTTTTATTTACATCATCCATTACTCAAGCATGATGAAAAAATCCATTTATTTAGTATATTTCTTAAACTATCGAATTTCACTATTTACCAAAAATTCAATTATTTTAGAAAAATCCCAAAATTTCACCCCAACCATTTATCAATATATAGAATTAAAAAATTAAATCAATTTTACAAAGTAATTTTATAAATATAAGAATTTTAATTTTTTAAAAAAATATTATTTTAATCGATAAATAAGAATTTTAATAATATGACTGATTTTATAACACCTTGAAAGATTAATCAAGGTCCCATAAAAGTATCTTATAACCATAAGACAACAAATAATAATTTACGGCTATGTTGTATGAAAATAAATTTTTATTTAAATTATTAAATTAATCAAAAATGTGTAATTAAATATTTATTAATTACAAAAATACCAACACTTATATTATTGTCGTATTGTTACTTATAGGATGCCTTTTTACTATACATTTATTGGTGAGGTAACTATTCATTTGGTTTGATTTAATATTCATAAGGTTCATACTAATATTCATAAGGGTATGTTTTTAATCAAGATGGTAGGTTACTATTCACTGAAAATTAGGTTTGTCCTATTAGAAACTAAATAACATATTGATCGCAACTGTGTATGTCAGATTTTTAAAATTCAAAACACAGAAATAGAAAAATTATTTTTAATGGATAGTTTATAACTATCTTCATAAAGAAAGTGTTCCTTCATAGTGACATAGTATTTCATTAATTATTAGTAAAACCATGTGGTGTTATATTCTCCCCACATTCTGGAAATTGTGTCCTCACAATTTTATTTACTTATTAATCAAGTAAGTGTACTTTCCCTCATAGCATTTTCAGATTCTATTGATACTTCTTAAACTATGTAGTTTCGTCACAAAACCATTACCTGGTGGATTACCTTATTCCACAATACTTGTTCTCTATGATCAAGAATATGAAAAGGTCTCTCTTTGTTAGAATGGTTCACTTCTAGCTGAATTACTTTTGGGCTCAAAACATGAGATAAATTTTGTAGATACGTTATCAACATCGAAACATGAAAAAAATTATGTACATGAGATTAACATGGAGAAAAATATACTTAGTAGGTGATTGTTCAATCATTCTCTAGGATTTCATAAGGTTCAATGAACCGTGGACTTAACATACCCTTTTTACCAAAATGCACAACACTTTTCCAATGAGATATTTTAAAGAAAAAATGATTACCTTCCACAAATGAAATGTTTTTCCCCTATTATCGGCATAGATTTTTTGTCTTCCCTTAGTTGTCATCAAGTGTTGTGGAATCATCTAAACTTTTCCTACCACATCCTCTACCTATTCTAGTACGATAATCATCCATTCCATAACTTTATCCCAATATTTTGGAGTTCGACACCACTTTCTCTAAAATTTCTCAAAAGGTGACATCTATATACTGGAATGAAAATTTTTATTATAAGAAAACTCAACTAATGAAATATATTGATCCCAAATTTTCAGGTAGTCCATTCAACAATCTTTAAGAATATCCTCCAATGTCTGAATCATTCTCTTGTTCTATCCATCATATTGGGGATGAAAAAAAGTTCTTAAAATTAATTCTAGGCCCAATGAATTTCGAATTCCTTTATAAAAGATAGAAGTGAACCTAGGATTATGGTCAGATATGATGGAAAGGGAAACTCCATCAAACTCGAATATCTCTTAGAGAAATAGTTGACGAATCTGATCCAAAGACATATTTAATCAAAAAGGAAATAATGAGATAATTTAGTAACCCAGTCTACAATAACTCATATTGTATTATTACTTCGATATGTCTTTGGTAGTCCCACAACAAAGTCTGTGGATATATTTTCCAATTTCCACTCAGGAACTTGTAAAGAATGAGCAATCCCCTTCGATAGATTTAACCCTTCCTTAACTGGTTGAAAAGGAAAAAATTAGGGTATAATCAGGTATATCTATTTTCATCCATCCTATGATTAATACTCTCAAAGATCTTTTTACATCTTTGATTTGGCATAATTAACTAAAAACAGAGAACTGTGTGATTTACAAAATAATTCTTTCATCAACTGAGAATCACAAGTAACACATAATCGTTTCCCAAACCACAAACCCCAATCCTTATCAAGGATAAATTCTATACACTTACCCTTTTTAAACAATTATACCTTTTTATAAATCGTCGTATTCTTTTTGTGCTTTCTTAATTCTATCTCACAAATATGACTACACTGAAACCTAAATCAAAATAGAGTTATTTCCTCCACCAAAAACATTCAAGAAAAAATTCATCAAATAATTAAATAGAGGGTCACATTCGAAACATATCATGGTTAATGTAGCATTATTTTTTCAAATCAAGGCATCAGGCCCTATGTTTTCCTTTCTAGGATAGTAATGGATCATGCAATCATAATCTTTGATTAGTTCCCACCAAACTCTGTGTCTCATGTAAAATTTTTTATGAGTAAATATATAATTACAACTTTAATGGTCAGAATATATTTCGCATTTTACTCCATAAAAATGATGCATATGGATTTTTAATGAAGATACAATAGCAGCTAATTCCAAATCATGTGTAGGGTAATTCAGCTCATTGGTTTTCAACTGATGTGAAGCATAAGAAATTATCTGATAATTCTACACTAGAACACAACCACGTCCCATCAAACAAGCATCACCGTAGACGAAAAATTCACCACTTCTGGAAGGTAGGGTAATAACTAGAGTATTCACCAATATTCTTTTCAATTCCAATAAAAATAATCACATTCTTCTGTCTAAGAATATATAACCCTTTTTTAAGTTAACTATGTTAGTGGGATAGATAACGGGTTAAAGTTTATAATAAGCCTCCAGTAATAGCCTTCCAGTTTATTTTCCTTCAAGGTTTTCAAAACAACCCTTGGATGTTTTTTATGTTCCTATTTATTTTAAGAATACACCATAATGTCATCAATAAACACAACCAAACACTTATCCAAGAACTCATGAAATATTATTTTAATAAGATACATGAATACATTAGGTGCATTAGATAACCTAAATATAATAAAAAAATTCATAAGGCAAATATCTAGTTTGGAATGAATTCTTCATTAATCCTGCTTCATTTTCTTTCAATTGATAGTACTGCAGCCTCAGGAAAAACTTTCAAAAATATTGTTCTCCCTGATACTTATCAAACAAATCATCAATATGAGGAAAATGATAGTTGTTTTTAATAGTGATGTTATTCAACGATGTATAATAAATGTAAAGTCTCATTGAACCATATTTATTTTTACAAAAAAACAAGAGAATCCCCTAGTGAAGTGATAGGTTGGACGAAGCCTTTATCTAATAATCCATGTATCTTATTTTTCAATTCTAGACATTCCATTTGATCCATTAGATAATGTGGTTTTGAAATTATCTTACCATCAGGGATTATGTAAAAAAGTAAACTCAACCTCTCGATCATGAATAACTCCAGGAAAATATTCAGGAAATACCTCAAGATATTCATTTAATCAGGAGACATGTTCCCAAACATTCCACATTGTTATCATTTTCCATAATTTAAAATACAATCTCTATGATTCTTTTACCACAACTTTCAGAGGAAGGGAAATTTATTATCTTAACTCCATATTTCATTAATGCATTATTCCACAATTTAATCCAACCTGACCAGTTATTATTCTTGTCATCATGAGGCATATACGTGTCATCATACCCAATATTAACATTTTCTACACAAAGAACAAGTTTCTAAAATCATTTAAACTCTCATGAATCCAAATCTCTTCATAAAAACGGTACCAAATAAGAATCAAATCTATTAATTTTACAGAAAAAATCCCATGTAAAATATAGAAAGTACCTAGATAGTATTTTAAATTTTTCTTCATATGTTTCCACAAATTCATTTTCTATTCACTTTATTTCTAATAATTTTTTCTCCATTCTGAGTCAAACATTTTTTGGAAAATATTTTTCAAGAAAAAGACTCCTAAAATCATCCAATTCCAAACTTTAAATATCATATATTTCTCTTTTATTTTTAAATAGATACCACCATTGATTTAATTCACCTAAAAATCATAAATATAAATTATTACATTTTGATATTCTGAATGTCCCATGACATCAAATATTTTTTCTAGAGCATTGATTCATCCTTAGCCTATCAATGGATTTATAGTTCCATTGAATTCTAGAAGACGTTGCCTCATAAAATTCTCTACAAAATACTTGTTTATTCATAGTAGATCAGGTTAATTTATAGAATGGACACCACCACCACTTATCGTCGAAGTCATCTAAGCCATTGCTGACACAAATTACTTTGTTCTAATTCCCACAATTCCAAGATGTAGATTCGAACAGATATCAGCCTCTTGTGGTATTCCTACCTCAGCATCCCTATTTCTTCTACCAAAAACTATTCTAAATATACATATCTTTGATGAAAAATTATACTAATATTTAAATTCTATATCATTTTAAATTATCTATGAAGTAAAAAATCATTTATGGTATTATAATAACATCATCCTAACCACTAAGGTTGTCTAAACAATCCTCTGATTCCAACTATAAGGACACTCCCTTAAAACATTACCTAATATTGATTTCTAGATAGAAAAATCCATTCTTAGACATTTAGGATATTTTCAAGTTCATATTTTTAGAGAAATATGACATAAAACATATATGACATCCCATAATCATAATAAGGACACTACTAAAACAATATCCACTTTTTCAAAAATATAATACATTTCAAATAAAAAATAAATTCCTTGACTACTTTTTGTAAAATTGACATTGTATTCCATCCTTCTCTTACACATCCTTATAACCTATGAAAACAATTAAATACTCAGGATGAGAATAAAGAGCACGGTAAGGGATATGAAGAAATTTTAAGTCCAGTGATAACAAACAAACCAATAAAACCCAACACATAAAAACTTATTTACATGAATAGAAACATCATGTAGTAGCCTTGGGAAATATTTACCATATCACTAATACAATCACCTTTAAACATGGAATAACCATTCATTCAAATTATATCTTCAAAGTCTCCAATGCATTGGAGAGCTATAATACGGCTCTACCATCATATCTTGAGATATAGTGGGATCAACCCAACATGTGTTGAGCTATAACGGGCTCAAATCAACATATCATAAGGTATAATGGACTCATCCGAACATACCTATGTCCAAGGAACATATAATAGTAATAAAGAATCATGAAATCAGAAGATACCACTCATTCTATATAAATAATAATAATCTTTTTGAAGCTCACTAAAGAGACTTAAAATGATTTTAAAAGAAAAGTCCCTTGAAATTTCAACTAGAGAGTGAATTAATAAAATGGAATATATATTTTTATAAACTTTAAATAAAGATAACAAAAAAAATAAAATAAAAAATCTTCACATAAATAATTTTAATACCATGTAATGTATAAAGTAGAAGGATAACCCTCAGAATGGAAATTAGGTCAAGATTTCCCTTACCTCTAGTTTGTCTTAATTAAAACATGCTTAAAACTCTTAAATACTTGCTAAAATTGTTTAAATTAACATATTAAATTTTTTAACAACTTATATTATTATTTTATAGCATCATTCAACCCATTTATTAGTGATATCATTTAATTTACATTGTTTCAGGTGCATTCTTTACATGGTTTCCATGGTGGGTTCGTAAAATATTTCCATATCGAATGGAAGAGGAACACCAGAAGTGAGATCATAAGGTATTTACATGTTTTTATAACCTTAAATTATACCATTTATCATTTTTATTTTCTGATATAAGTATGATTTATTAGTTAAAACATTAATGACCATTGTTTAGATCATTTTGGAAGTTCTTCGATAATCATGAACTTGTTTCATAATATGCCTTTTATATTATGAAAATAAATTTATTTCAAAACATAATACATGTCATAAATTAAACATTAAAATATGATCCAATAATTAAAATGGTTTTACTAACAGATTTAAAGGGAGTAAAAAAATTTATGATACAGCATCCCTAATGTCGTTAAATTGACACATTAGAGGCATTGTTTTTATTTTTAGTATATGTGCAAGTGAAGAGCAAGTATGATGTTGAAAATTTAAATAAACGTGATAAAATATATTATATATAATATATTGGATCTCTCAATCCTCTTGGATAAGATATGGTTAATGGAGTTTATGAATATAAAATAATTGAAATGAAATTAAAAGGAAATGAAAGAGGATATTTACCTCTTGATCTCTTCTCCTTGAGATCCTAATTAAGGTCTTTGGTTTTGGCCTTTTTTTGAGACCAATGGGTCTTGGACGTAGGGAAGAGACTTGAGAATGGGATTGGGAAGAATCTAGACAATGATAAAATATTAATGGTGTTTGAGGAATGGGGGGTAAGGGTGGTATTTATATTTGGGGAGAGGAGTGGTTTTACATAATTTAAATCATTAGTTAAGTAATTTTGGTCAATCCTATGAGTATTAATTAGTAATTATTAAAAAATAGTAATAATTATATGAGTGTTCAAAAAATTTCCATTTCTATCATACATGACTCAAGCGTGATTCCTAAATTCATTTATTTAACAAATTTCTTATATTATCAAATTTCATTATTCACAAAAATTCAAGTATTTCAAAAGAAATCCCAAAAATTCACCACCACCATTTTTCATTGTGTTTAATTAAAAAATGAACTCCATTTAATCAAAATATATTTCTGAATATGAGGAATTTAATTTTAAAATAAAATAAAAATTTATTTGATAAATGAGAATTTTAAAACTATAACTGAGTTTATAACACCTTAAAAAATTAATCAATGTATCATAAAATTATCTTATAACCATAAGAAAAAATAATAATTTATGACTACACTTTATGAAAATACATTTTTAATTAAATTATTAGATTAATAAAAAAACGTGTTATTAAAAATTTATTGATTACAAAAATACCAACACCTATGCTATGGTCATGTTTGTACTTATAAAATGACTTCTTATTAAACATTCATCGGTGCGGTCACTATTCATTTGGAAGATTTACTATTCATATGGTTCATTCAACAATTCATAATGGTTTGTTACTATTTATTTATGTAGGTTACTATTCACCAAAAATTATGTTTTTCCTACCGGAATCCTAATAACATACTGGTCGCAACCATGTGTGTCAGATATTTGAAATTCAAAACACAGAAATGGAAAATTTTTGTTTAATAGATATTTTATAACTATATCCTTAAAACAAAGTGTTTCTTCATAGAGACTTATTTTTTCAATCATTATTTTAAAAACCATGGGGTGTTACAACATAAACATTAAATTAAAATATATATTACAATAAAAAATAGTTATTTCAACTATTCATTAAAAATCAAACCCTTCAAAATAATCTCCAAATTTCAAAATAAGATTATATTTATAAAATTATTTAAGAAATCAAATAAATTCTATAAAATGAAAAACCAAAACAATCTAGAAATTAAATATAATATTCACTCATAAAGAGTAATAAATACCAATTTGAAAAAACACATATTTTTTTGAGAGTAAAATGATTTTTCAAAAAAATTACTTTTTATTTCATAGGAATTAATAAATATAATATGAAATTTATATATATTTAATAAATTTATTAATCCTATTAATACCATCCAATTTAACAGTTTTTTATAAAGGTTGTATTTAAATAATAAAATTCTATGGTTTGTTTAGGGTTGGTGTTTCGATTCATGCACATTATCGTGCATGTCATAATTTTAAAAACAATTGGCATATTATATTATCTCCCCCCCCTTAAAAATTTATTTTCCCACCACTTGAACTCAATATCAATAATCAAATGTTGGAAATTATAAAATTAAATTCTTGAAATCCCACATCAAAAAATTGGTTGATAAATGTTCCTTTTGAAAAGAGAGAAAGGAATGTATGAAGGTCATCTAGAATAACAAATAAATATATTTAAAAATAGGAAACAATTGGGGGGATGTAAAATTATAGACTTGGAATAAAATCATAATTTCTAAATAATGATGAAGAGTGATAGATATCATTGATCAAAAGAAATTTTATAAACTTTAATAATTTATCAACCACAAAAATGTAACCAATGTGGTGTGAAAAAAACAACGATTCATTAGAAATAAAGCTAATAGGGTAACATTTTCATTTAAATATACATTTCCCTATAGTTGAAAATTTTCATTACTATAAAGACTAATATTATAAGGAAATATACTTACATTCAAAGTAAAATTTCATAAATTAATAAATTTTCACCACAATCTCATATTTTTCTCGAAAGAATGATTATTAATCGTGATTTTTTTATAACTGAAGCACTAAAATACAATTCAAATGAATCACATTATTAAACATTAGGATCTCAAGTTATTACTCCAATAATTACATATTAATAAAAACCAAAATGGTTATAATAATCTAACATAAAACTCAAAATTAAGAAACCATCATATGTTGAAATAATATATTAATTCCCAAACTTTGATCTAAATCATTTGATAAATATAAATCCATTCCAAAAAATATTATAGACTAAGATTAAGACCCAAAAAAAGAATATTTTATCCCATATTGTTCTATGATAAATTTAACATTAACCTCTAAATAGTATCAATCACTCTTAAAGTTTCATAAAAAAAATTTATACCCAAATCATACAATCTCAATGATATTCTAATCATTTACATAAATTGCGAGAATCGCCACAAGGCCCAGTAAAATCAATTATACATTCAAAATATAATTCAATCATTATTGCTTAAAAAATCCCATAATATTCTTTTGACCTAAATAATATAACATTCTCCAAAATTATAGTGATATTATTATGAAATAACATTAATAACCTAATCAATAAATCACTTTTCAATCACATGGTTATCTATATACAAAACATATATACCCTAAATTGTCTTAATAATTATCTATAAACTATTTAAGTAAAAAATTATTTGATACTAACTAGTAAATCACACAGGCTAGTGGGAGGTGCTTCAACCTTTCACCCTTCGGTTGTGAGTTCAAGCCCCATGGTCTTTCGGGATTCTATGGTTTGTATTATAACACATGGGTTGTCCATTTACTAAAACTATATCAATATAATTTCTATATAACTATAATATATATAACCCTAATCATCAGTGATCATATATACCCTAATGGTTATAAATATCTCCAAACATAAATCTGAAAATGAAAATATTATTCATCTATCAATAACTTTTTCACATGTTAAACAAAAGGGTTATATGTACCACAAACCTCAATTAAAACTCAATAAATGTCTCCAAATTTATCCAATCACATAAACCATACAATAATTACATTAACTCATTTAAAATTATGATAAATCGTAAATCTACCACTATATCATAACTCTTGAATCGATGTATATATATATCTACCTTGAAAATATGATTTTCTTCATAATCCACTAACCATGATTATCTATTATTTTTATTAATACAAACTTCTTAAAATAAATATTTTAATCATGTACTAACATTAATAAATTTCAGAACATAATAAAATATATAGTCCATAACATTCATTTGTTATCAAGAGATTCGTCATCATAAAAAATAATGGCATTAGGAATTTCTAAGCGTTGTATAGTCATGAAGACCCCATTTTTTATATTTTCCACTATGATATCGATTTGTATAACACCCATTCTCCCCACATTTAAAACATTCAATTGATACCTTGGGATGAATTTTATTTTCCATTATGGTGTTAAAAGGATGCTTCCATTTTTGTTGGAATATTATTTCTTTATTCCCTAGTTTTCCACATACAAATAATCTTCTAGTACTCATAATACATTTTCCTAGGTTATTCTTCCAACAATATGAACACTTTGGTTATTAAGTTTTTTTACCTTTATAATCATTTTCACATGGACATCCATGTATCCTCATTTTTGCACTTATTTTATGTGTTATAAAAGACATCTAGGTTCATGTTGTGTAACTTTTGATAAATGGTTTAGAATAACCACAATATTTTTCACTATAGGTCCCATTTAATTTAGTTTATCATTTAGACAACCACCACATTTTACATCACATCCATTGTTACATTAATTCTGGATGGATCCATCAATTTAACAAAATCAGAAAGGATTAGTGTGATCATATAAAAAACATAATTAACTATCTTATGAGGAGGATAAATATTAGGATATCCTTAACCATACCATTCTATATTCAAATCCTTAAAATTATGCAAAATAACCAATAATCTCTATAACATACTAACCTTTGTTCTCATATTGGACTTTTAACTTATTCTCAAATAACATCATAACCTCTAAAGTAATTTAAAACTTTTTTATGATACCAACATTAAAGACCTGACTTTAAACATTACATATTCTAGTGTATTTAAACTAGAAGTCACTTACTTTAATTCACGATGATATTTTTGGTATAGAGGTTCAGATAATTAAATAGAAACACATCCATATAAAAACTATATTTTAAAAAGTGTTTCCTTCAATTAATTATCCAATCTTCTACAATATAAAACTTTTAAAATAATACATGATTTATTTTCATGAAATATATTCATGACTTTCAACATGACTTATTCATTTCATTTATAAATCAATAATCTATAATAAAAACATTTCAAAATTTGGGATGGGGATCAAATAAAGATAAAGTAATAAAATGGAAAGAAATCCATTAATCTAATTAAAATCATGAAAACCCAGGAAATACTTACCTTTAAGTTAATATTCGTTGAGCGAATGAAAAAAATTATTTCTATATAAAAATCACAAACATAGGTTTCTTAAAGAAAACCCTTAAATTCCATATTAATCATAGATAATAAAAGTAAGAAACTAGTGGTATCATTCTCATTTCACATTTACATATGGAGTAACCCTCACGGTTACACATGGAATAACAATATCTGTTATAATTTGAGTAAAATTCATAGTTAAAAATGAACTAATGATCATGGTTAAAATTGGAGTAACCATAAAATTTACATTTGAAATAACCATAATGATAGTAATTACAATAACCCTCATGGTCAACATCCAATTATAAATCTTACCCATTCAATTGAGGTGATATAATGTGTCTCACCTTATGTTTAATCTATTTCACGATCACCTATTATTAATTTGTTATAATGGGTCCCAAACCATCATATATAATATATTTGGATAACCAATTTATCATATATAATGATCATGTACCATATCATAAATAAAAAATTTAATAATTACACATTTTATCATAATAAAATTACAAAAAAAAATGTTTAAACCTATAAGAAAAACTCTTTTGGATATCAAAATATCTATTTATTTTGGAAATTAATTTCAAATTAAAATATAACTAGAAAAGGGAAAATAGTTTTCTTCAATGTAAAAATCTATAATTTTTATAAATTAATATAAAATATAAATAATTTTTGTAGAAGTAGGAAAAATGGTTGGCATCGTATAGGTTAAAATAGAACATTCTTTTTGTCTTTTACAAAAAATGTCAAAGAATTACATAAAACAATTCCTTTTAAAAACCTTTAAAATAAATTAAAATGTGACATAAAATTTCTTGTATAATTATTTTATTTTCAAATGAATACCAACATAATGTACATTTATAAATATTTACATGGATGAAGAAAAACTGTATTAAATGAGACATTAAAAGTTGATTTTTAAATGAATGTATCTTACCTTGACTCTAAATTGTCATGTGTTTTCCTTATCTTCACGAATAATAAACAGATTTAAGTTATTAATTTCCTCAAAAATTTATTCATGTTCATTATTCCCTTTATTTCACGTATTTCCAAGTCATATAAAATTACTTTATCATTTGAGTACACGTTATATGTTTTAATGATATTTGTATCATATATCCATAATATAATTGATACGTAGATTCTGGTCAAAAAGGTAATTACTCAACTATATCCAGAATAATATTCATAAAATAAATAATATTTTTATATTTAAATTATAGTTTTAATTCAATAACTAAATATAGAAACAAAAAATAAACTACAATACAGTCATAGTGATGGTCGGTCGTACGTTGTCGTGAGTAATGTTTTCATTTTTCAATGATCATCATTGACATAATGTAAGTATTATTTTATCATTATATAATGATAATTATATTATAAAATCCATTTAATTTCTTTAAAAATACATATTTAAATCATCAATAAGATGTGGTGATGAAAAATGAATCACATCACTTCATGGAGGTCGTAGTCTACACGTATGCATGACTAAAATTAACATTCTTCAGTGAATGAAAATAAAATAAACTTAATGATGTATTGTTTTTTGAAATGATAAAAATGTTCTTATTATCATATATCAACATTTATTCTATCATTATGACATGTTTTGAGAAATGGTGATTGAAATTAGATTATATCATTTTGCGAGGTGGTAGTCTCTATGTACACATGAATGATAGATTCATTCCCAATTTAATGGAATGGGAGATAGATATAGGTTATAAAATTAAAATAATAATATCTCAAAATATGTAGGATAATTTTTTATTGTATCATGTTTTAATAACATTTTATGGATGGGGAATAAGAAATAAAACTAAAACTTGTGCATAAAAAATGATACAACCTCTTTAAGAAGCCTCTTTTCCATAACACCTTAATACCTAAATGATTTGTGTTATGATCTAAATAAAACCACTTGAATGTGTAAATGGATTTATGTAACTAATTTGTGTATTTATTTTACAGAAACAAAAGTATTTTATGGGCTAATAAATGATAATAAGAGGTTCTTTTTTATAAGATATGCGAGGGACAGTATAAGAATTTCATAAAATATTAATTTAATATAAATTGATTTTGATATCCAATGGATCCAAATTTTTTATATTAATATTTATGATGTAGATTAGTTAAAATAAAATTTCAACCATTATTGATCATATTCGTACCCTTATCTATTTGTTTTATCCATCTGTTAACCCTTTTTAACACTTTTAGAGATTATAAGGTTTGTACTCATTGAAGGTGATCAATGATACCATAAATGAGAAAATATTACATAAATGTAAAATTATTATTATATTAAACTATTTTCAAGAAACATGTATGCTGTTATTATTTTTATGAGTTTTATATTATTTAATAAAATATTATTTAATAAAATATTATTTTTGTAAAATATCAATAATGACAATTTTAGAACTATTTATATACTTTGAATTTTATGAAATCAAGAAAAAATATTAATTTTGAATAAAATGCTTTTATACATCTCAATAATGTTATTTTTGTCTATAAAATTATTAGGTCTTGTTTATTCATTTAAATTACATTACTTCTCATATTTATAATATCATTTATTTTATTTTTCCTCTCATTGAATAATTACTGTATTAGCATAGTGTAAGAATTTAAGGAAATTATTTCTTCAATAAAATTTTAAAATAAGTTACCATGATTAATATAAATCAATTATATTTCAAAATAATATTTATATTTTAAAAAATAAAATGTAAATTTTCATATTAAAATTATTATATTTATTAAAAATAAGATTGTGATTTTTTTACTTCTTTTTACATAAAATATTATAATGGTCACAAATCACATCAAAATGGAAACTAAAAGTCATATATTAGAATATGTGAAGAGTATGAATGAAATGGACTCATATAATAAAATTAAGTCATTTTTTGTCATTTTATAGCCCATATCCTATTAGTTTTAACACTTAATTACTCGTTTTACCATTTACCGTGGTAAAAAAAGTACAAAGGTTTCTATTCATATTGAACAAAAATAAAAGCGGCACATTTACCATATGTGGAACTCATGATTAAAATTTTAAAATACATTATTAGTTATTCGAAACATATAAGTGGTTTAATTTAATTTAAAATTAAACATATTTGATGAAAAATAGTTTTTATAAAATAATCCCTTTTCAAGTATAATTTTTTTATACTAAATTCGAGTATAAAATGTCTTTATACTAAATTAAATTATAAAATTCATTTTAAAAAAATAGTTGGATTATTTTAAATACAAAATATCTAATTAAAATTTATAACAAATTCAAAATATAATTTTATCTTAAAAATTATTTAATAGAAAATACAATTTTCAAAAAAAATCAATATATTCACAATTCTTTGAAAAAAAACCTTTCTGAAGAATCTAAAAATTTCACCATAAGATAATTTTGATTTGATTATTTTTAAAATTATATCCTTTTATCAAATAAATTTCTAAATTATTTAGAAATTAATTTAATATTCGCTCATAAATTGTAAGAAATACCATTTTTGAAGAAAACATATACCTGAAGAAAATGCCTTTTCTAAAAATTGAGTTCTTATTTCCTAAAAAGTAATCAAGATAATAAGACCATTATATATATATTTTTATATCATATTTTAATTAATCTTATTCATACCCTCCGATTTAATTTCTTTGTTACAATTTTTATATTAAATTAATTATAATTTTTGGTTCATTTATGCTTGGTGTTGTGAGTCATACACTCTATCGAACATAGTTTTCTTTTTAAAATATCAGGATAATACAATTCCCTTGGTTCTCTTCTTCTATTTTAACCTATTTTCAGTTATAATTTTATGTTATATTTTGTAAAGTTAAATAATTTTTTCAAACCAAATTGTTTACTTTTCTAAATCACACCTATTTTTATTTATTTTCTAATGGTTATGCGTGGAACACATAGGGGATCCTACCGAGAAAGTGAGATCACGCCATATATATACCCAATGTGTATAGATGAACCTTATTCGAATTTAAGTAAAGGTTTGTCCTCATTTGGGGATACTAGAAAATATGTATAGTTTATATACTTTTGGGGATAGGTGATGGATGTGGCATCGAAGAGGAGAGCCCTTGTGTACCAAGGAGGCTTGTGTTTCAATTACTGCTCCCCTTCACTTTTTGTTCATTTTGGTTTTTGTATAAAATTATAATGAAACTTATGACATATATAAACCTATTTTTAATTACTTTTTATTGATAATGGTTATGATTCCTTATGTATATGTTGGATGTTGTTCCATTTGGATAATGCCCTTTATAATTTATTAGAAAAGTGTTCTCAAAGGTGTTCTTTAATTCCTAAGAAATAGTTACCAGCCCATGGGTATTGGGAATTCCCATCAAGTCATTAGATGGTCCAATTCAAGTTTTAGGTTGGATGGTATCTAGACATGTTTGTGGCACGATCTATATAGATTACGTATCAACTAATTATCTATACAATGTGTCTTGACTCGCCTTCCCTGACTCATTGATCTCATAAAATCGACAGTCGTTATCATAAGGTTGAGGCTACATCCCTCCAATAAATAGAAGGGCCTATAGGGCATATTCCCAACTATTTTATTAGATATTATATTACCTATTCATCATCTATATTCTCCCATAGAGACACCACCACTCCAGTAGTAATCATCTTTATCTAATTTTACCCACCTCCCAAAACCTAAAAAAATATGTGTTATTGCATATAAATTTTAATAAAAAAATAACTTTTTCATACGGATCAACAAATATAAAATATTTATCATAAATCAAAGGATTAATATTTTATAATTTATAATGAATTTTTTAACCCCATGAAATTATCTCAAAGAATACATTAAATGTACAAATAAATTTGCCGTGGTATTAGTGTCATTGGATTCATCTCATCAAAACGATTAATTTTATGTATAAATAACATCATTTTTTGATTTATAGATAATTTTACTATGATTTTTGGAAAATAAATATAAAACAATATCTGGAGATTATCTCTAATTTCATGTTTTGGATATTTGAAATTCTATCGTCTACTAGTATATCTCATTGATATCATTACATTTTGTACAGGAAGATTTTATGAATCAAATAATTTATAAATTTTTCTATCTTAAAAAATAAATGAAAAATAATCCACATAAATAAAAAAATGGCTTGAAATAAAAAAATAATACCTTATGATTAATACCCAGTCTGTTTCTCAATTATTGGTGATCTCTTCATCTATAATGGCTACCTCCACGGAGAAAAATTGTATAATAATATGGCCTTCATGGGAAAACCTCTACAATGAAAATATTTATATTAATAATATTATATAATTATTCTTTATTTAAAATAACCAATAAATAATTCAACTATATCTAATAAATGCGAAATTTCCATCCCCATATAATTTCATGACCCAACCTGGGTCAACCCCAAACCGGTCACCCTAGCCGATCAGTTCAAAGGCCCGATGGGCTTTCCCAATCCCCATGTGTTGGAAACTAGTGATGGGCATCATCAAAGTAACTAAGTTAACCATTTTTTCCCATATAAATAACTAAAGATAGAAAAATATGTAAAAACGCATACTAATATATATAAAATATCAAACTAAAAATAATTTTATAATATAAACGTAAAATACAACAAACCGAACAATAAATACCAACTGAACCTAACAACCACAACATCTCCTGGTGACCCTGATGGTTCCTCTCAAATACCAAACAAACCATCACCCATGGTTTTTTAAAACAATTTGTGCCCTAAACGAAAGGATAAAAGAAGAAATAATTATAGAAGTGAGAATAGAAACAAATTGGCATACCAAGAAAAATCTTCTCCCTCTGCACTTCCTTTAAATAAAAAAATATCAAATTTAAGTTTGAAATATAATATATAAAATTAATATTTTCCAAATAATTTCCACAATAAAAAAACAAAGTACATTTCCCACTTTCCCTTTAATTCCACACTCTTCACCAAAAGGGAACCATTATCATTTCAAGTGATAGGGAAAAAAATATTTTAAAAATGAAGAAAAAGTTTGAAAAACATTTTCTAAAATATTTATCATAAACCATTGAAATTCAAGATAGTGATTTTATCCAAGAAGTGACCCCATGAAACTGAGATATATAAATGATCATAATAATAAGTGAAATGAAAATAATCACACAATAGTAACTAACCAACATGTATCTCAATTTTCGTCTATAGAAAACTAAGTTCTAATGGACATGGTAGAACATAATAATTTGTGAAATAATCCTAAAAATACTATACATATTGACACATCATAAAAAGAATGACTAGATCAATGTCATAAAATTTCTCCCATATGATCTATTGCACCTTAAATGGACTGAATGAGGGGAACTATCCCCCATAATTAATAAAAAACATATCTGATTCCTTGCAATGGGGAACTCATTAGAGCTTAAACATAACTGGTGCGTAAATCGTTCTTAGAACACTATCAAGCTATGTAAGGTTCCCATTTCCAGAGTATAATGGGGTGATCCTTATTATTCTAACCAAGAAACCAATCACAATAAAATTTATCATATATAAATAATTCATGCATCATGATTCACCTCGTGTGACCCTAAAGATCAATCTCTTTCCGTAAAACTCATAAATCTCAAAGGATTCCACACTAAGGATCTTCAATTTCTTTCATTGTAAATGGGTTACAAGGAGTCCACATCAAGGACGTATCACCCATTCTCATAATGGATTTCATGGATTCTACATTTAGCACACCACATCCATTATATATAAAAAAGTCAAGAAGATTATCCAATGAGGATTTTCATGATAATTTTTTCATCAATTCCCAAAAGTGCCAAATGGGCCTCAAGCATCCTTTCTCAACTATTCAAAATCACAATTCCCAAAATTTGAATCCACATATTTTTCTATTTCACAATACTTTATAAAAACCATATTTAAGTACTCTCACAACACATGAAATCCAAAAAAATTCACCAAAGTTCCAATCTGGTCACATATCATCATCACATTCCATTCCATTTTTAAAGAACCAAATGAACACAACTTTCATGTCCAAAACAATTTAAAAACTCTTTTTAAAAACTCAACCCCACCATTTAGGTGTCAAAATTATATTTATAAAGCGAAACCATGCTTTATATATCGATGATCACTCAATCAAATCTAACCAAGAATTTTATAAAACACTTGGTGTGCATCACATAACAAAATAATGACATATACTTCAAAATAACCACAAAAACCACCTCATTCCACATCAAAAAATTATTCCAAATAACACAAATCAAAAATTAATATATAAAAATGTTAAAAAATCATAAAACTAAAGATTATTAAATTTTAAGGAAACTATAAAGGGAAATTAACCTCAGTCTTATGACACTTCAACAATGCACACCTAAAACAACCACACAAAGGATTAAGGATGAAAGAACATGCAAGAGGAACCTTAAACACAATAAATCCCTATATAAATCATGGGGAAAAGAACCCTTGATCCAAATGACCAATGGGAAAGAGGATCTCAAGACAATATAGAATAATGCGGAATATAGAAATGAGAAGAAAATATTACCTTAAAGATTCACCCCAAAACCTTGAATAATCCCTAGATCTACACAATGGGAGAGAATATGATTATTAAAGAATAAGTTAGGATCCCTATTTTTTTTACATGAACTAGAAGGACAGGTAAATGGGGGTTTTGGGTTTAAAATTATGAGTTTAGAAAGGTGATTTCTTTATTTTTAACAACTGGGTAGCTCGCATGATTCGAACACATGGGTTGGTAAATTGTGTGCCAGACATCTGAAATGGATCTCCCAAGAGACAGATCCTTCTATAATGATTTCCAAAACATCACAAAAACCATTTAAAATCAATGTTCCAACCCTCATACCCCAACCGAAGGTCTCACAGCTTCCCAGGCATAGTCATACTGATGAAACAACTTGATTCTACATTTAGAAGTGCCTAAAGAAATATCTATAGGTCATTAAAAAATCATGACAAACACAAACATATTTAGTTAAATCTTTGATATCCTTAATGGAATCCCCTACACCATTTCTAGAAAATATATAAAGGATGGATTCCTCAAAAACTCATGATAACTTTTAATCAACACAAACAACATCCTCACAACATTAGAAAAATAGTTAAGCTGAACTCTAACATCTTTGACTACAGATCTTGGTAATGCATGCCATGAAAATGTCAACCCTTTGGGGAATTTTCAACATCCAAATACGAAAGGTATAAAACTACATCTACAAAGAGACAAAAGAACTACAAAACTGATCCATCACCTTGCTATAAACAACACATCTCTATCCATATCCTCACTCTCACTACCACATAGACATAATTACAGATGATTGAAGCCTTGAATAATTCCTAGGTAAAATATTCGAGAGTATTGGTTTGAGAGACTATTATCCACCATTTTAAGGATAAAAATTCTACTGTAAAGATAGAAAACATAAACATTAAATACTCGGGTAGATCAAGGAGATTAAATATCATTTCTATTTTCTATATCCACTCTTCCACTTGGAAAGGATCCACTTGACCAAAAAGAGAGGTGGATTCAACTTTGTAAACCCATGAAATAAATATATAGGTTGATCAACTATAAGGTCTACTAATGGTAAACCACCCACAGCTACACCTTGAATGTACATTGATTCTTTTTGGTAAAAAACACAAGGGAGTAAGAAAACCAAGAGCTTGATCAAAACCAACTCATAAACCAAAAGGCATCTCGAACTAACACTTCAAAAAATCACAAAAAGAGTTATCAAGTTTACAAACTGCATATAAAACATTCCCCATAACATTGGAAAAATAATTCATACCGTCATTGGCTATATAAACATCACAATATTTCCCTCAAAAAACATTTGAGAGGAAATAGACTAGGTGGGCTTCACAATCATCAAGTTACTCCATGGAGCCTCACACATTCACATTCTCATTCCACTCCGGGAACCCATCAACTCATGCGAATCCAAGTACATCTTCCCATATTTTCATCAGTCTAATTTTCCACACATATCGATATAGTTTAACAACCATGGAGATTCCAAAGTTCAAAACAAAGTATTCCCAATTTTAAAAAAAACATTCCACCCATGTTTTTCACACATTCATTCCATTTTGATTCATTCTAAAAAATACCATGAATTCAGTTCAAAAACACAATTCACTAATTCAAAATATTTTCAGAAACAAAATAAGTTGCATCCCATCAAAACTCATTTGATTAAAAACTCATTCGTCTAATTTAAAATAAATTCTCAAACAAATATCCACTTTCAAACAATTATTTTCATAAACCCCAACTTTTTATTAAAAATATACAATCTCATTAAAACATTCTTATTTTACACCCAAAGGGACATTTTATGAAAATATATTTTATTTATTAACCCTTCCTTATTGTTAATTATCAAAATCCAATTTTAAACTATCAAAAAAAAACTGTTACCAATAAAAACAGCATTTTTACAATTCCTAAACAATAGTTTTAATAAAAAAATTATAATTAAGAAATACCAAAAATAATTCAAAAGTGGAAACTAGTGTTGATGGGTGAATTGGACCTATGGTTGGAATCCATTCTCTAATCACACAATTTTTATAAAGAGTCTTCTAGGACTATGTATTAGGCTCCACATGGATTTACAGGCCCTACGAGCTCAATGAGATTATTGGAACAAATCTATTATCATTTACCAAGAAAAAAACAATCAATAAGAAGTTGATTAAAAAAAGAAATCCAAATTCCCATGGAAACCCAAGGTTCAGTATAGAAATTATTGTCCATACACTCCCACATACTTTCCCCCCAAGATATGATTGCACTAATACTTCTATCTTGGAATACCAAATAAAAAATGGTTCCCTAAAAGCTATATAATTTAAAGAATCAGGCTTCTCTAATATCATTTTGTAACAAACCAACTCAGGTCAACCCTGAACTAGTCACCTGAGATGATCATTGGTGAGGTCTAAAGGTTGTTTCCAATACCTATAGGATGTAAAATAGGGTCATTCATCATCAGATTAACTAATGGAATGATGTTTTTAAATATAAATAAATAAACTGAATAGAGGAAATAAAAAAAGAATCCGAATATATAAAAAATATCCAACAGAACATCATTATACAAGAGAAACTAAAAATACAATAAACCGAAGAAAAAAATACTAATTGATCCTTAAAACCAAAGAATATCTATATGACCCTAAGGATCACTATTTGATACCAAACCAACCATTTCCCTTAGCGATCAAAACCAAGAAGATACCTTCACCAAAGTCTAAAAATAATAAATAAGTATACGCTTGAGTATTAAAACTCATTAGGCATGATAAAAAAACTAGTACCAATGTAATTCCTTTAAATAATGAAACAACAACATTATGATTGAAATATAGTACATAAAAGTTATGTTTTCCACACAATATCCACATTAAAAGAAAACACTATCCATTTCAATTTTTCAATTTAAATACAAACTCTTCTTTAAGGGTGTACCATTATAATTGCAAGATAAATGAAAACGTTTTCATTTGAAAAAGGAATAAAAATCATCCAAAATGTTTTCCAAAATATTTTCCATAATCCATTGAAATCCAACACACAACATTTATCCAACATGCAAACCATTAAAGTAGGTTGTAACAATTTTCATAATAAAAAGGGAAATGGAAATAAGCACATAGGAGTACCCAAAAAACAAGTATATCAATCATGTATTACAGAAAACTAAGTTCAAATAAACATGGGAGAACCGAGGAGATTATGAAATATTTCATAACATACTATACATCTTGAATCTTCCCGGAAAGCATGCCTCATTCAATGTCATCAAATTTCACACACACACATGATCATACCCTAACTGACCTAAATGAGGGGTATTATCCCACTGCAATAATAAACAGAATATATCTAATTCCCTTCATTGTAACACTAGGTATAGTGTAATCCTAACTAGTGTAACAATAATTCTTAGAAAATTCACTAGATATTCCATGTTCCCATGTGAAATGTATACAGGGGTGATCTAAATGATGATAATAAAGTGTCCAGTAGAACTCAAATATGTCATATATAAATAATTTATGTAATAATAATAACCTCGAGTCACCCCAAGGATCAATCTATTTCCATACAACTAGTACATCTCAAATGATTCCACACAGAGGGTCTAACATTTCGTTCAATGTAATGGGGTCACAAGGAGTCCACATCGAGGACGTAACACCTATTCACATAATGGGTCAATGGAATTCCATTGATAGGTAATCCCATCAATTAAATATAAACAAGTGGAGGAGATTATTCAATGTGGATTTTCATGATAAAAATATCCACCACGTTAAAAATAGTGCCAAACATGCCTCATGATTCCTTTCTCAAAGAATAAAAATCACAATTAAAAAAAGGTGAACCACATATTTTTTCATTTAAAAATAATTTATAAAAATTATATTTAATTACTTTCACCACAAGTTCAAACCCATACTATTTTCACTAAAGTTCTAATCGGGACACACATCATCAGCACATGCCATTCAATTTTTAAAGAACCATACACACACCACTTTCAAGACCAAAACCATTTGAAACCCAATTTTAGAAACAATAAACCACCATTTATTTTTCATGATTATATTTAAAAATACAAAATAAGATTTATGTATCAATCATCACTCAAAAAATTCATCATGGGATTTTATCAAACACATTGTACGTTTAAAAAAACAATGGAATATACTTCAAAACAACCATGAAAACCACCTCATTTCACATTAAAAACATATTCTAACACATCAATACTTTACATATATGTAATTTTTAAAAATAATGAAACCATATATGTTTAAATGTGATGGTTGGATAAAAGGGAAACCTACCTCTATCTCAAAGTGCTTCAACAATTCACACCCGAAACAACCTTGTGAAGGGTCAATGAAAAAAGAACATACAAGAACCTTAAACACACAAACCCCTTAATATAAATTAAGTGTAAACAGGAACTTAATATTCACATGAACAAAGGTGAAGGTTAAATTAAGAGGAAATTGAATAAAGACTAAGAGTGATAAGATAACGAATGATTACCTTGAAGAGTCACCTGAAAACCATGATGAACCACCAGATATATACTATGGGAGATAGGGGATACTTTGTGAAGAATGGATTATCCCTCTTTAGGTAACAGGAACCATGAATAAAGGAAAATGTGTGTTTTGGGGTTAAAATACTTAAAGGGTAAAAATATCATTTAACAATTTTTACGTTTGGGGTCGCTCACATGGTTTGGCCACATGGTTTGTTAAACCATGTGGCATCCATGAGAAATGTTTCTTCCTAGATAAAGAGACTTTGTACACACTTGTTGCACGGTTTGAAAATCCATGCATAATACATGAAATAAGCCTTAGACACCAACCCAAGGTTACATGGTTTCATGGGCTAAGCCACACGGTTTCCCCTAATTGTGCGCCTACCATGAGACAGATGCTTCTAAACCCAAAAACACCACTTTTCAACAAAAACTCAGGCTAAAATTGGATAATAAATATAGAACCATTATATTTTCAATTTATCATATCATAATTTAAAACCTATCACACCAAAAACTCAAGAGGAAAAGCAATATCCAAAAATGAACTAGAACAAAGGGTAAAAACAAAAACCCAGGTGTGACATCAAAACTTTTTTTCTTAATTTAAATGAATAATTCTATATCTCATCCTAATAATTTCATCAAAAAAATTCATATTTGTAAACTTAGTGGAATCAAGAACCGTTTAATAGTATATCTATTATAAAAATATTTAATACATAATTAAACTATCAACAATACAAATTAATAAATATATACCTCAATGATTCTGATGAAATAAAAAATTGATAAATTACATTATAAAAAACAATTAATATAAAATTAAACTATTAAAAAATGCAATTTAATAAATATTTTTCTCAGTGAATCTAATGTAATAAAATCAATTTCAAATTTATTAGTGCATAATAATTAATTATCAAAAAGAACCCAAGATACCAAATCCTCCCAGCATTTAAATTTTTTATCCCATGAAAATAAAATAATAAAAATGATGTCAATTATAAGTAAATATATCCCTCTAAAAATTCAAAAAAAAATCATCCCCAAATGGAACCCAAAAAGAATCATAGTTTCAACATCCTTCCCACATTTTTCATTTATTCAACCTCATAAAGTGAATGTCATGAATTTAAGAAAGAAGGGGTTTTAAATATATATCACTACAAAATAATTAAAAATTTGGTTCTGATTTCCTCATATAACATCCCATTATCATTATAATGGTTTAATTAAATGCTTGATCAAATTTGGACACTAGAACTTGTTGCATACCCTACCAAAATCTCAGGGTAATATAAGCACCACAAAGCCTTTTGTATCTCTCAAATGTTCAAAAGAAACCACTCACCCATTTCCTTATCTATATTTCATTATCCCCTAAAATTTAACAATTACACTATAAAACACATAATACTATAAATCATAGAAAAATTATTCTTTTAGTTTCTTACATAAATAATAACTTAGAGTATTAAAAATTTCCCACCTTTCTCTATACAAAAATATATTTTCTCCCAATGAAATAAATTAATGGATAATCAAGAAAATAATTATCATTTTTCTTCAAACATATATTTATTATCATGTGGGATAAACACCCGTATTACATAATCCAGGAATTTTTTCTCCTTAAATTATTTTATATTTTAAAAAAATTTAAAGCTATATTTTTATTATTTATCTTCTGAGACTGTTATGTGAAAATCTTCAAATAATATGAAAATTCATAATAACAATACCATATTAATCATCAATTTTTTTATCCCATTATTTTAAATTTATGGTCATAAATTTTTTTCAAAATTCAAAGGAAAAGACATTTTTATTTAAAAAAGAAGTGACAAAGAGAATATGGATTGGGTAATACAAAAATGTATGAACCCATCCCAATTAAACATAATAAATCATAATCAAATGGATAGGAAGAACCAAAATCAGAATACTAATATAATTAAGATTCTATGGGTCCAATAGACCTAGTAAATGTGGTTTTATTTAAGGTATGAGAATCATTTCCAACGTCTTTATTTACTATTTGAGATTGCTTAGAATCTTTCTCCTTCCATAAGAATTTTTTCTATTTAGACAATTCCTTAATAAAGAAGAGATTTTATGGGGAATCTTCTTATATATAATACCTTTTTTCATAGATTCCCTACATTTCTCTTAATTTATTTATTTTTTCCTGGATCTTTGAGATCTTTCCACCATTACCTAAATTTGAATCCCCATAATTCGAAAGATTGGTTTCATGTGGAAAATGGTCTCTAGGATTTAGTCTACCCTCTCCTACCTAGACATGATCATGACTTTAGACATTATCATGAGCTTCCTAAATCACATGTACCAATTTCTTATAAAATCATACACCATTTATGATTCACCAACACTTTCTTCATCATTTTCTTATCAAGAGTGGATTTTCTATTGCCAGTGGAGGACAAATTATTTTTTATTTTCTTCCTCTTCAATTTATTACTACAAGAAATCCCATTGTGACATTTTTATGAAAAAAGGGAAAACCAAATTTTTGGGACAATTAACCTTAACATGACAAATAATTTGAAA
Organism: Viscum album; assembly: GCA_963277665.1. Classification (NCBI taxonomy): domain Eukaryota; kingdom Viridiplantae; phylum Streptophyta; class Magnoliopsida; order Santalales; family Viscaceae; genus Viscum; species Viscum album. The sequence goes on from OY728147.1 coordinate 1,095,832,328, forward strand.
ATATAGATAGAAATCTGGAAGACTTTCATGATCCACTTTTAAAGAGATATCATTATCTAGTGCTATCAAAATATTGTTAAAAATCAAGAAAGTGGTTAAATATATCACCACCAAGACACTTGAATAGTGACTAAACCTCAGTATTCCTATAAATGTTGACCAAAATTCCAATATTATATGATATATCAAATAAAATCATAGGATTTCACAAGATCTTATTAAGACCAATAATTTTTATCAGAACTTGATTCCTAGAATTTTCATGCAAAATTGATTAAACCAAAAATATAATCTTTGAATGTATACCATACCTGTATTTAAATTGATTTAACTGATCCACTATTACCTCCTCTTTATATCCTCTCATGGGAAACTGATGTGATATAATCCTTGACCCTTGGGAATGCCTCTTCAATCAGAAAAACCATATATAGAGGTCATATTTTGAACTAAATCACCGTGTTTACAATGCATTCCTCTATGGGAAGAAAGTGCCTTGAAATTATGGAGGGATCACAAATTTTGAATCATTCAAAAATATCCTCTCTACTAGAAATCTCATTTCTATTGTCACCATACTTCTCTATCTGCTATGAAAAACATTTTTTTAAATGAAAAATGACTTATGTTTAATCCCTTTGTATTACTGGTAAAACCAGAATACGAGAATGGATTTTTTTTCTAGAGTACTTGGTATCCCTCCAATTACCATGGTATTTATTCATACATACCCCACTATAGAAACAGTACTAGTTTGATTCAGTCTTCCATATTCAGCAACCAAACCTCTAGATCATCGATTCGCCACAGTCACCTAATTCACTATAGTTCGACAACATCATTTTACAACAGTCACCACTGGATAAGTTCATATCATATCATTTATATTAGTATAAACCTCCATATTCTTATATATATTCCCTACCACAACCAACAAGGATTGACGAGCACCATATTCCTCAGCCACTACATCCTAAAACCACTGATCTCTGTTCACTACAGCCGCCACCACTTTTGTCAGCTGAGTTCAGTTAACCTCAATTAACATTTTCTCACCTACCTAAACTCTATTAACCCTATATAATATATTCTTCTCGGTCACCCTATCCAAAAAAACTATATCTACAAGAGACATTAAACACAACCCCAACCATCACAACAGATCTACTATTATGTCCATTGTCCTCACCTTTGGCCAAAAGAGTTGATCCATGAATGTGTAGTATCCCCATTTACCATAAACCCTATCCTTACAAAATTGTGGATTCACAATATCTACAGATCTACCTATCCATATAATCCATCCATCATTCACTTTAAATTGGAATAACATACTCAACATTTGTGGAATATCTTATTAGATAAAGTATCTTCTCTATAGTTAAAATATAAAATATGTATATAAAATAAAAATATTCATTTATAATACTCATTCATAACATGTTATAATTTTTATAAAATAATTTATAATATCCAAAAAAATACAACCCCCTAATATTTAAAAAACGATAAAATCATATTAATTAATCCATAACCACATAAAATAAAAGATGAACATTTGAAAAATATATGTAATTTTTCCAAATAAAATATTGATTAAAAAATACCCCCCATCACATAAAAATAAAATGATGAATTAAAAAAATTATATAAAATAAATTCATAACCCTCACATGATAATAAGTATATATTTTAACTTCCAATGTGAATAAATTTAACATGATCATTCTGTAATTTCATTGCCTAAAATCATAGTAAAATCAAAAAATATTCAATCCTAACAATAACAAAAAATTGTGAAACCATTTTAATTTTTTTTTTATATCTCAAATAACATTATTTTTCATCTTTAGGGGGGAAAATTTCACTCCCTATACTTATGTATAATCTTATAGAGCATCAAATAAGGATATATAATCACATCAAGTCTCATATCAAAGACTTTGATCAGAATATTTGATGACTCATAAATATTTGTGAATTTAAATAACATTAATATCAAAAATATTATCATCTACCATGGCCATGAGAATAGATGGAAACAATTTTAAAATTTTCAAATAGTGTTTTAAATATTCTTTTTCAAGGAAAATGTTATTTCTCCATTTTTCCTCTAATGAAAATAAAATCTCAACCCCATGCACATCTTACTGAACAAAAAACACCACATACAAATTGGTCACAACTATCAATACCCACAATCAAAATAATTCATGATCCAACATCATCTAATAAATACTATATACAGATAACACATCCATAGCACATAATACAATATAATATACTTTTATCTCTCTATAGTCATCCATTGTCACTAGTTGAGGAAACTATATCAATGTCACCAAAATTCCTAAAAGATATGAAAATAAAAACCAGTTCACTTAAACTATTATCTCAAAAGAAATAACCATTGTTCTTATAAACCATTTATAAAAATTATATACAAGAATAAAATAACAAAACTATTAACCGTGATTACTATTTCAATTAAAAATCATCTAATATAAATATTGATATATTCATTGTGATAAATATTTTATAATAGGTTGTCATGGGGTTAAAATTAAAATTAAGAAGATTAATTTCACATCATAATTCATTTATACATCATCTAATATTTTCTCTAAAATGGTATTTATCCTCCCAATGACCCATAATACCACATATAAATTGGATAACCCTAGTCACATTCAGATTGACATTACTATCTAGCTTATACACTATAAAATCACCTCATGAATCAAGAATCTATGTCTAAAACCATATGTAATATCCTATAAATTACCATTTTGGACTAATAACCCATACTCAGTGGTTAATATTACAAAATATATGATGAGAATTTATTATTAAAACTTTCTTTCTTACCCATTATTTATTTTATGTCACTAATCCATCTCCTTGTGAAGAAAACCCTATATTCATTTTCTTTGACCTCTAAAATTGATTCTTCCACCATATCACAACCTCTTGGTATCCCTATGTTCTTCTATGAAAACTCATAATAATTTGTTAATGTTCCCATATTGACTTTATCATTTTCTAACAAGTTTATTATCCTTTGTTGAGGATTCCATATACACTGAGATGATATCTAACAAAATCACTTATTATGACACCTTCAAGTATGTTAAAATAATAAAATGATATTTTTATCTAAAATTATCTATAAATTCATTCTAACGCTGATTATTTCTTTGAATCCCATCATTCAGTGTCTTAAAAAATATAAAAAAATCATATAAATAAAATTGATTCATAATATTTAAGAAATGAATCATATATTACATAACCTATATAGTCTCTACATCATCAAAATACAAAAAGATCTCCTTTAAAAAGATTATGTCTACTCACCCTTGATTAATGTATTCTCATTCTAAATTAAAATCATTCTTTTCCACCACTATCCCTATAACCATAAAACCATTTCTTCATAAAATAAGTATATAGCATCCCAGGCCAAGGAACATCCCGTAAAAAAAAGTCATGATACCATGTGACCTCATGAAAACCACCTTGTACACTAGAAGCTACCTACCAGTGAAGAGGGTCTGTCAATATCATATGGATACTATACCCTCAATAAGATAACTATAAATAAAAAATAATTATAATAATAATTAAACATTAAATCATAACAATATATTGAATTTAGGGTGAAAATATAACTCTAATAAATATATCACATGATATAACTAAATAGTATACCCCAAGTAATATCATATAGTCATGAAACAAAACAAATAGCTAGTTATCCATATATATAAAAACAGAAATAAAATTAAAAGGAAACACTACTACTAAGGACCTCATCATTACCTTTTTATTGTCTCCCATCCACCATTGATATACTCTAGATCATCTTCTAGTACTAGGGATCAAACCCTGACCTCCATGTTAAGATTTAGTATGTACATTCACTAAGGTGCATGTGAAAGTTTTAAACACAAACTTAGTAATCCACAGTAAATGTTTTCCCTAATATAATATTTTAATATACACATACACGTTTTGATATAATATATAAATAAATTAAAATCAATAATATATTATTTTTCATGTCATTTAGTGCTAAATATCCCACCAAGTGAGTAACCCTTCCTACTTCAAGTAGTTTCTCTATATGGGATAGTGTTTCTCAAAATATGATCACATCAATAATATTGGTGCATCCAAAAATTATTTTTTCCTTCATAGTTTCCTTTGATACCTAATCAGAATACCCATTCTGCAAATAGAATAAAATAAATAATAGATAATACATTAGTCATAAAACAAAATAAATCTGAATAATCCTGTATCCCAAATTAATGGGAGACATGTATTGTCTATAAAATATTTTATCAATATTATATGGGTAATAAAATTCATCTGAGAAGTATTATATCATTTTAGATGGGTAGGAATATCTATATTAGAAATAGTAGATTGTCTATATGAAATAAAAATTTCTTATCCTAAAATAATCATGTCACATCATATGGGTAATACTCTTTATCCTAAAGGAAATATGTCAACTGTAGATAGGAAACATGAAATATCCAAGAACTAATATATATAACTCATATGCATAAAACCTTTTATCTGGAAAGTATAATATTATCTAGTAGTAGGAAACACATCTGGTATGGGAGGTATCAATTCATCTGTGGAAATGAAACACTCATTGTCCTAGAGAATATATGTCTAGACAATAGATGACATTCATATATCAATTCTCTAGAATATACAAAATTGTTGGCCCAATCACAATACCACAACCCATAAATTCATCATGTGCAATATCACTTGGATGAAATATTTGGGGAAAAAATATAACTAGGATTCATCACCCTATAAACTATCCCTTAGATAAAATCCGCCATATTGAATCTTTCCATATCGTAACCCCTCATTATAGAGCTCATCTGTCCATGGTTTTGCACATAAATCTTATCAAGCATCTCATATATAACCAAAGATCATAATCTATAACCCATAATATTGAAATACCAATTTCATTATAAATTTTACATCTAACTGATATTTTGTACTATTAATCATGGTAGTTTATCACTTTTAATTCATCAAGACCACTCTTATTAAAAGAATGTAAGAAATGATCATATCCCAAATCACTTGCCAATGTTGGAAAAACCCCTGGAACTCATCAAAAACCATTACACATTCATAAACCTAGGATATTCCACTATCAATTAACTACCAACCCAATATATGCTTGGTAGAATCCAACTCAATGAAGAATAAAGTCACATTTTACTTCTCACAATATCTCTCCCAAGGTAATGGAATCGCTTCCCCTCATGAACTATCTTTAGTTATGGATAGACAACATATTCTTACCCGTTAAAAAAGGATGACTACCCACTCTCAATTAAATTTTGAACATCATTTTATTGAACATCATAAGGACACTAAAGTCAAAAATTAGGGTCAAACACCATTTGTGGGTTTTTCATCCAACTATAGTCAATTCCTATAATTTGATATAATCGATAAATTATTATAAAATATAGTACACCATGCTTGTTATGTTATTCATGGTCCTAATGAAACAGATCTCTCTCTATCTCTCATAGACACCCAATCCATATTTTTCCTAATTCAAATTGACCACACTCACAAACCTAGTCCCACAATTATAAAACATAAGCAAATTCATATAAATTAGGTAGAATACTTGGGACCATCAACCTCATGTACCAAGGAGTTGACTCATACATTATTTCATCTTTTTTATACATCATTAATTGGAAATTAATGGAGATATAAAACCCATATATAGTAGAATTAGGGTGCAACAACAAGTAATATAAGAATAAAAAAATAAAAAATAGATGGATGAGGTAATATTTTCTTATTATATTTAAGTTTAACCAACAACAAGCGATTACACTAAGAAATCAGTGATTGAATCCAAAATTAATGGAGGAAGAAAGGTAACTTAAATTTTTTCTCATGTGGACTAATATAGGTAAAAATTTAGAATAAATAAATTAATATGAACTAAAATTACCAAAATATACCACCTAAAATTGAATATTAATGTCCCAAATAAACATTAGTGGCCTCCACTAGGCTTTGAGTGAGCCACCAGGTCCCTAGTACCCACAACTAAACCCTAGTGGTGGGAGAGTGACACCTATAAAGGGACATATGAACTTTGGTGGCCTTACACAAAACATCTAGTAACTAATATACTATTATAGGTTATTTTCAATACCACCCACTTTCCACTTTTTTTAATAATTCTATGGAAACTAATCCCTCCATCAAAGTAAACCAAAATTCCCATGAAATGATAAATATAAATTTATTTGGTGCATTGATATTTGAAAATAATCACAAAATACCCACCATATCCTTTCTTTTCCTCATGTTGTGTCATTAAATATTCACAATCGTACTCAAATATCAAAAATTAAATCTCTTCTCCATATTTTATTTCCCTTTTCAGGGAATGATTTTTTTTAAAAGAAATAGCAGATTATATACCCAATTTATTAAGGTCAAACGTTCTATAAAATAACTAAATTATACAATATTGTATTTGTTTTATCTATACTCACTATTGACACGTGAGTTATGATTGGAATAGATTATATATCTCATGATTATTACCTAAACATCGTGATTTCCATAAAAATAATTAAATAACATCTAACCAAAAAATCACATCCTCACACCTGGTAATCTATATATTTCAAGAATCCTTTCTATACATATGAACCATCAAACTCCCTTATTGATTATTATCATATACCATCCTAATAATGATACTACAATGAACCTTAAATTCAATATTATTATGACATGGAATATTGTGACTTCGTTCACGGATAATAGAACAGAAATACACGTTTGGATATCCTATTTGAATTGTAAACATTTCCAAAAATCAAATAAGACAAAATTATTCCTATCCAAACACAGGTGTGAAACCTTAAACATCTTGGTATAGGTTTTCCAAACATAAAATATTTCATATTCCCTATAACCCACTTGTTATAGTGGTTTCATTTCCAAACAACTGGTAGTATGATCCTGACCAAAATATTGTCCTATTTTCCCCTTTCCATAGGCACTAACTTTGTTGGTATCCATAAACACTTATTCATCACCTTCATGATTAAATTTCATAAAAAACAAACTAACCTACTTCCAAAGACACTCATCGGGTTCTAAAAATGCCACATCTTTACTCCCATGTTATTAAACATCATAGTTGATCGATTATAACCAATTTTAGGTTCTAACCTAAATTTCACATATATATCACATTAGAAAATGTGAATGTTGGTAAAAATAAAATATTCTCCTTCAGAATTTATTGACAACACATTCCTAAAATATTATTGACATCCCATGGTTTTCACAACACAATACATTCATATTTTAAAAACCACTATACTTTTTTCCTATAAAACCTATTTAGGTGATTCATATGTCTATGACTATGGAACTTATTTAGTTTTGTTTAAGTCTAATATCATTCATGCACCGTCCTTCTATACTTGATACACTCCAAATGGAATTTTCCTTAGGTGTAAGAGGTTTATAACAAACTAAATATTTTGAACCACATTTTATATTATTAAACTCGTCAAGAAAATTATATTTATAACCATAATTTACTATATTTCACATATAATTAGGATATAAAGATATATTATCCTCTACTATCAATCCTTTATTGTCAAACTCAGAGTGGGTGTCAAATAAAATTGATTTGTTACACACCCTCAATGGATCATCAAGTAATATATAAAAATAGAAAATGTTCTTAAAATCAATTATCATCAATATTTATAAAATGTGGAACATATATTTAATTATAAAAAATAATCTTGGACTAATCTACCATGATATTAGAGTTTTGAGAACTCTCAATACTTTCTATGATGGACTATATCTTGAAAACAAATCCCACTAAAGATAGAGTGAAATTCAATCTAGGATAGTCTCCCAACATAATTTTCAATCTCCAACATCTTATACCATTTATATCTTTCATCATCTAGTTTGTAAACTAAAAATACCCCATGAAACACCTCAGGAGTACTAGGCAATTCAAAATAAAAGTGTGTTTTTTTAATATATTTTTGTCTACTCTTGGACACAAATCGACTACCAAAGGTTTCATGGGATAACTCTCCCAACCCATGTATAGAACTAACCTATAAATCTTCTCCATTTTAAAATCATTTATTCAATTTCTAAAGGACTCATAATATATATATTGAAAAATATATAGGTTCTATGTCACTACTCCATGGAGATATATCATATTTAGTGTTTACTCAATAAATGTCTGTCGCACGACCACAATTCTATAAGAGTACATTCACCCATAATATGGTCATTCACTAGGAAAAAATCAAAAATTATCAATAATGTTTCATCATTTAATTTCCAAAAGAATTCCCCTAATCAAAATATACCAGGAAAGCCCTGTCCTAGGTAAAGCCTCTGACAATTTATTAAGAAAAGAAAAGTACATGGAACAAGCAACCACAAGAAAACCAGTTACATGTCATAGAATTCATACCCCTCACCATACCCGTGATATAAGACTTCCTCTGTAGTAGCGGATTCCCATTCAGAGCTGTCATAATGTTTTAGGACCTTCGCATATTTCCGTCTGAGATTAAGCTTCTCTAAGGATAACAACTCCTTAGAGGATTGCCTGACAGCAGATCTAGTTGACACCGGCTTTGGCAAGTCAGAGTAAGCCTTCCTCATTCTTCTTTTAGCTGGGGGATTTTTCTCATTTCCAGATTTTTTCTTTCCATCCTTGACTACATCACTAAAGGAAGGCCTATCCATGACACTACAATTTTCCTTGTCACTGTCCAAGACATCTCCCCATTTTCCAGCAATTAAAACTTCTTGACAAACATCAGTCAGAGTCTAACTCTGCTCATATTTCCCATTGATATCAATCATCGCCAAACAACAAGGGGAATCAACACTAACAGTACCAACATCAAGCTCCTGCCCCACAATATTCTCTTTTCCAGTCTGCAAAATGTCACTGTCCTTCATTGGCGTCCACTCATCCACCTCATCATGACCCAATTCCTGAAAATGGTTGCAGGTGTCCACTGTGAACTATTGACCACCAACGGAAGCCAGTTACAACTGAGAGTCTTTACCAGCTGAACAACCATTGGGGGAAATAGGGGCATGTGGCTCTGAACTCCACGCCAAATCTCCCTCCTGCGGTCCAACATCATCATCTTTGATCAATCTGAAAACATCACTTGCTGCAACATCCTGACCGGCAAAGGTGTTCTCATGTTGCGATACAAGTCCTCCCTTAGCAGATGCATCCAGCACTCCCCCACTTACAGACCTAGTACCATCCCACGTATTGAGGGGCATGCCAACAGAAAGCGCACCATGTGCTTTCCCATCAACTAGGCACAAAGCCATCTCATCCCCCTTCTGTTAAGCAGTCCCAATGTTGATAATCTCACTGACAATCCTTCCTACCTCATACTGACCAGCAATGTTTTGATCATGCTGCAACATTTGTCCTGAAGAAGCAGGCATTACCAGCTTACCTCCAGCTCCAACGCCAGGACCGGCCTCGTTTTTGTCTATCTGATCCACACTACTATGCCGAGAGAGATCATGTTTCAGTCTATCAAACACCATAGAAACTTTCGGATTGTGTGAGTCCTGCACCTGCTTCACCATTGAAACAGCAGCAGATGGATTATGCGAAGCCCGTGCCTGCTTCACCATCGAAGCCTCACCCAAACAAACAACATTTCCATTCTTCGCTGCATCAGACCCCAACTGTCCTTGACTAGAAGCACCACCAGGCCTCATCACCGATGTGGCATTTCTCCTGCTTCTGACTCCCCGATGACAGTGACCAGCCAAGTGACCCAGACGACGACAACTCGAGCAGAAATCAACCCAATTCTCAAACACAAAGGCTTGCCTCCAGCGGAATTCCTCACCCACAGCAATACAGATCCATTCTACTAGTGGCTTCGAGGCATCCACCTCGACACAAATGTGAGGTTTCACTGGATGACTCACAGAAGAAGTGCATGCATCCGAACACAGGAAACGGCCAACAAAATTCCCTAGCATAAAAATTATCGCAGGATTTTGGAAAGGTAATGGATGATTAGGGAGACTTACCCATGTCGCAACTGAAGGGGGATCCTGATTCATACAGAGATCCAACGACCAGCGAAGTAGGAAGAATTTGAATCCATTGCACCAACGGGGAGCTCTGGACCAACAACTTATCAAGTCTTCCTCTAAGCCAAAATTAATCATCAGATGATGGTTGTCAAGAAGCCCTACCACCGCACATTCCTTCAGATCCCAATCACTAAACATGAAGCGATCGAACGCATCAACGGAGGGCCTTCGTAGAGAAAAACAAGCAACCAGTGTCAAATCACGGAAGCCTGATGCCGTAGAGAATTATGATGAAGAAATCGGAAGCTGAGGGGCCCCAAGGTGGAGCTCTGGAACATTCGGGATTAGGGATATTGACGGAAAATCCGGAAGGATATTAGGGTTTGAGAAAGGAACAAATTCCACCCGCGACGCCGGTGGTGGTGGAAGATCACCTTCCCCCCCTCCCTCCACCTAGAAGGGGGGGAAAACCATCATCGAGCATTAACTAGGGTTTAGCATCGCAAGGGAGAAGGAGATCCTTCTGTCCCCTAATCAAAATATATGTTTTAAACAATTTATAATAGTGAAATACATGTTCTTATATCATTATATAAATATCTATAGCTAAGATCACCAATTTGGATGTCCATAAAATTAACTCAAAGGAAAGAATATATGATCATAATTTCTTGATACCAAATCATTTCATATCATAATTAGTCTTTTCACATATTTCCTAGGATCAGACACCTAATCGACTATGTTAAGCATATTGTTTTTTCAATTTCATACACAAACTATATCTCATAGGAACTTCCCATTCTTTTATCCAACATACATCCAATGTCATCCACATTCTAGAACTAATGATACCTATGGATACCCCAAACTTATACACCTAATGGTATTACCAATCTACTATGATTATGATCTGAAATAACATAAATATATAACTACATTATTATAAAGATAGTGCACACCCCATTGATTCATATGTAAAAACCCATAACCTCCTGGCCTAATCATAATACCATAAATCCTCTATCATCCATAGATCATTAATATATATTTAAAGATTTTATATTAGATTTCAAGTCATATTTTAAAAATTTTGTATGTGTCTGGAATATAACTGCTCCTTCTTTTGTCATTATGGGTAGTCTGATGGTTAGAGATCAATTTCATAAATTATATAAGTAATTATAAAATGATTTTGTATATAAATAATTGGTTTTAAAATGATTTTTCAAATTATGTAAGTAATAAATATATTCTAACGTTTTATTTGGAAAATAAATTTGCGAGTCTTATAAAGTAGTTTAATTTACTTTAGATGTGTTATACTAAATTTATGTAATGGTATAGAATATTTTCTATGAGTCGTGAAATGGTTTGTAATCCCCTAAGCCTACGAGCCATGTAATCTTTGAGCCTACGATCCTTGTAAGGGTTCCACCTCATCCATTGAACTTGGGGTTATCAAAAATCAATAAAAATGAAGGCCTTCAGGCCATTCAGGGGTAACATATGTTAGGTTAGCCTAAAAGTTCACCTACTCATGTAATGTATGTTCAGATTCATTAAACCCATGTAAATCAATTTTATTCCCCACATATGGATATCTTAGAATTTAAATAGTCTATATAAGGGTACCTTCAACCTACAGAATGGAAATCCATCTTTTTCATTCTGTGCATAAGTTTAACCTAATAATATCCTACACTACACAGTGGTACCACCTACTTTAATAAAGGTTGAATTTTAATTCTAAAGGCTGATAAAGGGTACTTGTGTGAGGCTTCAGTTGTTTAAAGTTCATCTATGTCTCATGTAAGGGACCCCGGATTTTATGAATCCTATATAATAGTGACCATCCATGTAATATTAAGACATTGTTACACTTATTGAGAGTACATGTGTTGTGTATGGGTATCTTTTTTTTGATATATATTTTTATTTCTTTTCCCTCTCCATTCGTAACAAAATGAAATCATCTTTAATAATTTTAAAATATAAAAAACACGGTTTTATATTATTATTTTCACTTAAATTACATCTAACATTTTCAAGGGTTTTAAATGAATCATACATATGTTTTGAGTTAAAATTGAATTAAATGGTGAATACATGGAAATTTGATAGATTTTTTATAATATATGTGGAGGGATATATATGAATAATAAAAATGAGTTTCCTTTTCTTGTTTTTTGTCTCTTGTTATATTTTATAAAGTATAGTGATCCAAAATCCGATTGTTCAATATTTTTAATCCGTCTACAAAGTCATTTAAGGATTATCCTACTTCTAGACCTATATTTTCCAAGCTGAACAGATCTTCTTATCTTCTCTATATTGGATGTAGATACTTAAAAGTAATTATCCATGTAGCATATCTGCAACATCTCATTAATCTTATTTGTATATGCATGAACTAACTATACTTTAGATTACATATTTAAATGAATGTGAATAATTATAATCGGATAAGAATATGGGAAATAATTGAATGGGGATTAATATTTTATAATCAATAATATAGGGGATAAATTTCATGCTATGTAGTTTTATTATGAATATAGAAATATTATTAATTTTGAAATTTTAAATGGAATATTTTTTTCTTCCATATAATGTTTTATTCTAATATTACTAAAATTTATTACATTATATTTAATATGTTTATATTATTCCAGGTAATGAACTAATATTTTTACTTTTAGTGGAAAATGGTTAATATATTATTGTTTAATTTCTAAGATTGAATTAGAAAAATTACTGTAATCCAACAATAAATGATGTTATCATTGAATATATAAAATTATTTTATAAATAAATATTGTAGATAATATTTTCAATAATTTTGATAAATGATTTATTACATGTAGTATATAATAATGTATGATAATCTACAAGATTATTGTAAGAAAAAATAAATAATTATTTTCATGTTATATATTAACGATAATTATTATAGAATTATTCAAAAGTGAGAAGTAAATATTGGAATGTTTTGGAGTTAAACAACATATTGATTAGAATTCTTCAATAATTATGTTCATTATAAGATTTAAATAGAGATTTATAAATTTGTTATTCTTAATTTTCTTTTTCTAATGTATATTATTTCATGTGTATAACATTATTCAAGCCCAAAAATTATTATTTGATGATTGTAATAAGTTATTAAATTCCAATATTATCATGTGTTGGAATATGAATATTTATGTTTGAAATACTTTGGATGTGTGATCTCGTGATTTTAAAATATATTTTGTTACCTCCCAGATTTACTCATTAATGAGGTATATTTTATTATCTTTGTTTACCATGTTTAATATACTTGGATATGAAATAGAAACATATAGTCAGTAATTATTTATTTATAAAAAAGAGGATTGTTAAAATGATTTTCATCGTGATTGACTATGTATATAAAATTAATCATATATAGAAACTCAAGATTAAATCTGTAATATTTAGACTTTGATGTTTATAAGAATATAGATTCTAGGAATTATTTTTAAAAAAAAATATTTAATTAAATATAGTTATAAAAAATGAATGATTACTTAAATTCTTAAATTAGGGATGAATGAGCGCGGTGTTATTTGATAAAGTATAAAATGACTTGCTTGGTTTGGAAAAATTTATATTAAAAATAATCTATCATATAATACAATTAATATTCATTTATTATCTATGTATTTAAAAACATTTTTGGGATCGAATGATAATATTATAATGTTTGAATAATGGGAGGGGATGCATGAGGCTTTGATGGTGTCATGGGGTGTTTTTTAAGATGATGATGATGGGTGGCGGTACCCAAGGTTGTGATGGTGTTTCAAGGTTCCTATTAAATTTATTATTTTGTATTGGTATTCCAAAAGTGGTATTATATGAAGTGTTGTTGGAAATACTAATAGAATGGGTTGAAACTAGGCTTTCATGTTGTGTTGGTGATGAAATTTGGGATTCATCCTTGATAATAAATACTAATGTTAAATGGAACGATGGAAATAATTTAGTAATATAATATGTTTCAAAAAATATGAAGTGGTTTGATACTATGAATTTTGAGTTTATATTTTATTTCGTAGTTGGGATGAGTCCTACAGTTTTCAAAATATTATGAATGATAATATATTAATTGAATAATGACATTAGTTATTGATTCTTTATTATGATGATGACATACTTGAGAATATATGTAAATAATTAATAGTGTAATTGGAACCTATCTTTGAAGAATAATATTTTAATCTTGGAAATAAAAATTGTAATAATTAACTATTGGATAATAAATTAAATAACTAAAATGAAACTTGATTCTTCTATATATATTTGACACCTATATCATATTAGTTGTAGTTTAGCGTCATGGTCTCTATTAGTTGCATATGAGTCTAAGGCTTGGTAGTTTCTCATACCTTGGTTGTGAGAAATATATCCATCATCTATGAATTTTGATTTCAAATTCTACCCAACCAATGTCATGAGGATGAATGACACTTAGTGAACTCTAGGAAATAATTTTCACCAACATCCAGGTTGGTGAGGAGAAGACATCTAACAACTCTATATAGCTTCTCCCAATTCTCTTTATATTATTATGATCTAGTTTTCATGGTGGTTACCTTTCCCTATATATCTATTTAGATTTTTGTAATGGATTTTGATAGTATCCTATGGATTATTATTGGTTTTTCAATTATAGTTATGATAACAAGAAGTATATTACACAACATATGGGTTGTGGTGGATCTAAGAAACATCATGGTTACGATATAGTTATGTAAGTGGAATGATGAGATGATGTTATGCACGAGGTTTTTTATATATTACATTAGCCCGGTTATCTCAACCAGGTCTAATTATTCCCATGTGTCTTCAGGATTTCTTACATTTGGATAGAGATGGCTCAAGAGAAGTGATGCTTGGGTAAGGTAGAAAACTAGTGTAAAAGTGGTATTGGGGTACCATCATTTTATTTTAAGTTAGATATTATATTATTACCCATACATGATACATAATGACTAATGCATAGTGAGGTAGGGAATAGTAAACTGAACCTATTTATGTGACAAGTTGGTTTCATTTTTTAAGTCATTGGTATTTAGTGTTATTTCTTAACATTTTTCACAATAGGTTGTAGGTAGGATTTACAATGTATATAGGTTATGATCACCCTAGAAATATATAAACTACATTACATGTCAATTATGGTTGGTTGGTGGTTTATTTGTACATTTCTAGTTTGAGGATATTTTTAGGTGTTTTTAGAGCATTGTGGTGAATACCAATTTTTTGTTCTGGTGTTTTCAGTTGGTATAGTTGTATATCATTACATTCATATCATATCTAGGGATTTATTCTCCATTTATTATTAGTAGATTTTTTTGTGGTCATTATCACCTTATCCATTACATTTAAAATTTTAGAGGGTAATGCATCCCATCTGTGTGTATGTTATAACCTCAGTTATAGTAACCAACATATGGCCTACGAGAGGTGTGATTAGGGTATCATTATCTCCCTTCTCCCATTTTTTTGCCAATGTTGGGAGCCTTTACGGAGAGGATTTATTCAAAATTAACCCTTCTTAGGGATCTAACTTGTATCATCATATCCATGTACCCGTATTTCCAATGGATTGGTTCACAATACATGTATAGTTCATAATATCCCTTTTCAAATAAAAACCCAAATTAAATAAGTAACCATAAGTTCGGTCAAGAAATAAACAACAAATATTTATATATGAAAAAATTAATAATTTATTATTGATTCATTAATTGACCAAACAAAATTTCATATATATTTTATCAATCACATACTATTATATGTATATAATGTGAACCTATGTGAGGAATATTATGAATATATATGAAGAATATTTCAAACCTTTGAAATGAATTAGAAAAGAAATAGTAACTCACAAATTATATTTCATGACATAATAATACTATATTACTAAAAATATAAGAATTACAATCATAGTCCCAAGTAATATGAAAGTTACACATGAATGTTTTAGCAAGGAATACACATAAGATTTGTTTTAAGAAATAGCCAGTCCTATGTGGAACTACCCTATAAAAAAACATAGGAAAAATCTTCTAATATCATTTTAAAATTTCCCAACCTAGGGAACTACCAACCATCAAAAATTGGAATGCCACATGACCTCAACTGTGCATCCACATATACAAGAGGTTATTGACTTATTGATAGGGTATATCATTATTATTCCCATGTATGTATTATATGATTATTATATACAAATTAGTGGGCATTTACATATCCATTTTATTATATTACTTTCATGGGTTTTATGTTTCAAAATCTACCAAATCAGTAAAGTAATTTTGTCTCAATTTTCCTACTTTGAGACACATGCCATGTCATGCACCAATATTTTTCTAGGAGGTGAATATACAACCATTGACATGTTATATCATGAATCACTTTATTTTCATGATATGTTAATCTTCATGTAATATTATTCTTTCCATTATATTATGATTCAACAATACCAATGTGGTAGCATTTTATAGCTAAAATATCATTTTTTATCGAGATTGTTTATGATTGTGAACCCATTAATGAAATATTATGA
The DNA here is from genome assembly GCA_963277665.1 of Viscum album. Lineage (NCBI taxonomy): Eukaryota > Viridiplantae > Streptophyta > Magnoliopsida > Santalales > Viscaceae > Viscum > Viscum album. The sequence goes on from OY728147.1 coordinate 1,095,849,096, forward strand.
TACAACACTCAATAAATATCATGAATTTTCTTACCCTATGGGTTTTTATGTTATATAAAATTAATACTTCCATTTTTCACTATTTGGAACTTTATATAATTAGGAAAATGTTTCTTTATGAAAATCATACTTTATTTCACTTTTTGGTCAGAAATATGTGTTCTTTTAAAACTGTGTTTTTTTAAAAGGTTTCAAAAAAAATGTATTTTATCCTATGATGATTAAAAAAAACTTTTACCAATGTATTTCCTTTTTAAAAATTTATTTTAAAAGGAATATTCTTGTTGTTTTTTATCAAGTCACTTTTTAAAATAGATATGATGCAAAAGGATTGTTCAGAATGTACAGACTTAACCACTATCATGATTGTCATTTCCATGATTCATCCATTGTAAGTTTACAATGTTATTTTATTTAAAGTAATTCTTTTCCATAATATTTTAAAAATTTGTTGATTTTAAAACGGTTTTAAAAGAAAATGGTATTTCCAAAAAAATTAATGATGTTGTTTTAAAGAGAAATGGATTTTAAAAAAAATCAATGGTTTTAAATGAATCCTTTATAAGTTTTAAAATTGTTTTCAATGAATTTTTTCTCTATAAAATTTCAATATTTATTTATAATGTTTCAAACTACTTTCAATGAAATTATTTTCAAAATATATTTAATATTTTTTTATAATTCTTCAAATTGTTTTCAATCAAATGATTTTTAAAATTATTTCATGATTTATTTATAATTCCTTATGTTCATTTTCTAAGAAAATGGTTTTCAAAAGTTTTATGTTATAAAAATAATTTTCCATAGAATAAAGAATATTTTCCTCAAGGAAATATTTTAAAATATCTTTCAAAATTATTTTTCATCTAAGATGAAATTAGTTGGTGTTATACATGAATTTTTGGGGGAATAGTCTAAGGGTTATATTCATGTTCTTTCTTGAAATGGTTTTTTTGTTATAATGATGTTTATGAAACCAATTTTTCATTCAAAGGTTATATATTTATGAAACTCATTTTTTTCATGGGTTGTATGTTTATGAAACCTGTTCCTTTAACATTTTATGATTTTGATGAAATGATTATGAAAATATTCACCTCTTCTATAAGATATGATATGATTATATATTATTGATATTCAATATATTTCATGGGTTATGATATGATTTTTTATCATATTTTGGACCATGTATGTATGATTTAATTATGAGATCGGTGGGACCTATATTTCCCTTAAATGAATTGTGTGATTATAAGTTTTATATAAGCTCAAACGATAAATGGGTTGTATCCTAGGCCCAAAAATAAGAGGGTGCATGGGTTTTCTCCCAAACCTGAAAACAAGAGGGAACATGGGTTGAATCCTATGAACAAATAAAAGAGGGTACGTATGTTTTATCCAAATCCTGAAAACAAGAGGGTACATGAGTTGTAGCCCAATCCCCTAAATAAAAGGGTACAAGGGTTGTTAGACCAAACATGATGTAGGTACATGGGTTATATCCATAGCCTAACATGTTATGAATTTTTTTTTAGGTAGGCCTAACATAATATTTTCTATACTTATGCATGTGCCACAAATTCTATGTCTTATTTATCAATTATGATTTCATATATTATTCTCTTTATTCCCTTATTATTCATGTCTTATGAACTTCAAATATAAATTTAATGACTCATGAATATCATAACATCCCTGACTCGGAAGCCACTAAACCGACGCTCTGTGCCAGGTCATCACATGACCTCAAGGATGCCTCCTAGTACGCCAGATGTTGTCGACTAGCAGTAAGGGTATAATGAGTCACATAGGGAGACTATACCCTCTTTACCGGAGTAAGACGCAACATAATACAATATAAATAGTGGAAACAACATGAAAAACCAATAAACAAGCATAATCATGCATTTCCCAGACATGGTACAAACCACAAACCAAATTCAACTTTGTCATGCATTACTAGTAGTGAAAAGTTGAAGAATCCCAAAATAAAACAATGGAAAAAACTCCAAACGGGTACAGACTCCAAATCTGGGTCCTTCTCCATGTTCATATTGAGCCCAACTCAAGCCTCATAGTACGGCCTTTTCCTTTTTCCTGACCTACAACCAATAGATTTGCTTTTGTACCCAATGGCAGCCCGAGCAGGGTGTAGCCACAAAACTTAGAAGTCCACCACCAACGGTGTCTAAAAATATCTAGTATATTAGATAGTGCATTAATGTACTGAATAAATGGTATGTAAGAAAGGGTTAGTTTTGATTCCATTAGTTAACAAGGTTCATTTAATACATGACTAGCATTTATCACAATTACTTTTCTTATAACATCTTTATTTCATAAGCCATATTGATCACTTGTTCCATGGGTTAGTCATAAATATCATCTACATAAGGGTATAATTCAATCATTAACAATGTATAGAGAAAAAAAAGAAATTCTCTAACTCACTACGGATCAACATATCACATCCACACATTTTCCTCACCTTTAAGCCTCAGTCCAGGTGGAATGACATCAATACAATAACCTCACCTTGGAGCCTCAATATAAGTTGAATGACATCATTACAAGAAATTCACCTAGGAGCCTCAGTTCTGGTGTAATGATATCAATACAATAACCTCACCTTGTAGCCTCATTCTAGGTGTATTGATATCAATTAGGGGAATATACTCTCAGTCCATGTCTTTAACCTGTGCATTAGAGGTAGATTTTAAAGCCTCAGTACAACTCATCCTATGGGCGTAGAACCTCAGTCAATACCCACACTACCAATCCATGTGCACATTCTTATTTGACAAATCACCACAACAAAACCATAACACAACCAAGTATATTCAATTCCCTTGGATATCATAATACATAACAAACATAACATAACCAATTCCATTGGGAATCAAAAATTTTGACACATAACAAAAAACAAGGGAATTAATACTATTACACATCCCATTTACACATTTACCACATTTCACGTCATTTTTTCATTTATCCCAGTTCCCTTTTTTAGCATGATAATATCACTAAACATTCATTCATTATGCTTATCGCTTTAGGCATCATTAATTAAGCTTAACTCACTAGGATCCATTACTAGTCTCACAATACATTCCATTATGGCCTCTAGTCATTTCCACGTAATACCCCATTAACAAAACTTCTAATTAACATTCATATCCATCTATCCAAATTCCCATTTTCTGGAGTTAATCCATTATGTGTATTCAGAAACCCCTTTTCCTTATCCATGTTCATCATTGGTCATTCTTTAACCCATTTATCCCATTTTTCAGTTCACAAGCATTTACCCACATATGCATTTCAAACACAATTCTCTTATCACATAACACTATCCCTTCATTACATTTTATAATTTAGGTGCACCACCTAATTTTAAAGTATTAACCCATTCCAAATTTAATCCCAAATTACAATTTCCCATGCTTATCTCACCAATCATAGTCATGTATAAATCTAACCCCTTCTCTTTTCCCTTTATCTCACTTAACCCCTTTTAATCCCACCAACACCCACATAGGTCATCGCCCAACCCATGTGTGTTACTTGGACTGTCATTCACATCCTTCAATCTTGATATTATATTCACCATGGGATCTATGTTCTCACACAATTACTATACATTTACTTAGCTGAACTCTAAGTCTTGAAATATGGGCACACCCCATGGGTTGCCCTAACATAGGTCATATCATCCCCCATGCATCCTGTTGGGATAATGAGGGTTCCATTAGGTTGTTTAGACTCCCAAAACATCACATCACAATAATGGCACAACAAAAGCTTCACAAGATGGTAATAATAAAACACTTCATGCACAAATATCTATAAAATTCAAGGGATATAACTTTTAGAGAACCTACCTCAAATCCATTGAGGAAGTCTCCCTTAATCATGGCCTTCGATCTAGGTTCAAACATCCCTTGGATCCCAAACATAGATATCAACCAAAAAAAGAGGATTTTAGAGCTTTGAAAGGAGATAAAAGAAACCAAAAAACATAATCTGCAGAAGATAAGGACTGAGAGGATTAGACTTACCTGCAGATTCGATCTAAAACCTACAGTGCTCCAATTGACCAGGAAACAAGGGAGATTGATTCATGAGAGCTCTTGAGGTCCTTGGGGAATCACTTGGGCTAGAGGAGGTGTAATATAGGAGAAACTTTAATTGGGTCTTAGAATCATGGAGTGTCATTTTTATAATTTTTCCAACTTCACTAGGCCACACGATTTAATTGCATGATTTGCCAAACCGTGCGCAAACTGTGTGGGGGATACTGTCTAAAAACACCCATTGCACACGGTATCCTGGGATCTCTAACAGATTTCCCTAATTGTGCTTAGACGGTTTTAAGGATACTATCTATGGATGGATGGTGTGCACGGCTTACCCGTACGGTTTCCCATAACCATGCGCATACCATGCGCCATGCACTGCTTGGCCTGATTGCTCTTCTCTTCGCGCCCTGAGATCCTAGGGAACCCCCGTTCCCCCACCTGAGCTTGAGAAACTCTTATCTAGACAATATAAGAGGCCAAACCAAAACATAAACAAATACATACATTAAAAATATCCATGATTTAAAACCTCCCCACCTTATAACGACTCTTCCTCAATGTTCTCTCCTTAGCATCACTAACTTTCCATATTAAGGGATCATGCCATAAGGTCTGCCTATCCACTCCCACTTTCCAGGTTTTTGGTTGTACATCACAATTATTATCGAACACAAATAAAGGGCACAAACTTGTGCCACAATCATTCCTCACTACAACCACAACACAAGCTGAAAACTCCTTAAGGATTCATCATCTTAAACTGTTCTCACCACAAGAACTTCATGGGAAAAACTTAAGTGACAACACCCAACTCATAAAAATGGAACCTTAACAAAAAAATATCTCATCATCATGGGGGAACCAATCATCACCACCTCAGCCCGATCCTTTTCACAACTCATGACCCAAATCACTTGGAGTCATTTTCTGTTCACCCAACTCTATTGGTGACCAAACCCAGTATTACCTGGGGGAAACACATGACCCTTCAAGCCATATTTTCTGAATATCTCACTCCACAATTATAAATCCAAACTCAACACAAAACTCTTAGCTACTCGGCCTGTTAAACCATGCTGAAGCTTTCTACCAGGGCTAGCTCACTCAAATGGTGACCACTCGAGTCCTTCCAACCCGAAACTATGATCACGTCATCAACCAACCATTCATCAGGTATGGTTCTCTAACCCATTTTCGGATAGTAGGAACCTCCTCCATTGATGGAGGACCACCAAATCTCAGCCCAACCTTCCCATTTCCTAACATATTCCAACTTACATGCACAAGAATCCATAGGAGCATTACCCTTCCTTGGTATCTAGCTGCACCGTCACAACCATTGGGAAGACACCCCTACACTATCCATTCAAGGACTAAGATTATCCCAACCTCACTCAAGTTAAATTAATTTCAAAAGTTTATTTTTTCTACAACATTAGCGTGGAGGTGGGTCTTTCACACCTCACCCATCATGTTTACCATCTCAAGTCAGACCACCTTCGACTGAATTTCCCTAGAACACCCACCTTCCACTGATGGTATGCTACTCTTTTATCACCTTCCCAAGGTTCTCAATAACTTGATGTCTATCATTATCATTACACACACCAGCTGAGGTTGTTAACAAAATTCTAGTATAATTTATTATCATGACATTACCACCCTCCATATTGTCATCATCTTCACCCTTGACATGACACCGCATCACATGGACAAGGTTCACCCAACTTCTCAATGACCTAAAACAACACAAGGATGATTGACCTGGGTCCAACCCCAATATCTATTGGAGTTATAAGACCCCAACATCTCCAGCCACAACCTGTTGTCATATCCAACCACACCCTCCCACAGCTCGACACAGATCTTACAAGCTTCACTTGCAACCACCCTGAGCTCAAGCCAACAGTTGGCTCATTTTTCACCACATTAAGTCCCACATACCACTCCAAGGAACCTGACACGCACCTCACCGGTTTCTTCATTTCTACCCCAGTGCCACTGTGTCATCTCGATGTTCTATTTCCCATATCCAAGGTTGATTTATCACTCCCCACATTATGAGTGTCGTAACATTTTCTCTCCATGAGGGATTCCAACCACCGCATCTTAAAACCAATCACAAACCAAACCCCAGATTTAGATATGGATATCCTGCCTTTCTTCCAAAAAAAGGTAGAAAACTCCATGATGTGCCCATTCTTGGCTTCCATGAATGGAACCCATGGCATTTTTTGTCATTCGGTCCATCCCGAAGACCTCACTCATAACCCTAGAGGGTGCACATTCTATCCTCAAGCTCAATATAGACTGTTTCCATGCGTGTAAACTCCATGGTGTCCCTCATCCAACCAAAACCTTTATGTCTCTTGGTGAAATCTAGAGTATCTAAACATACTTGGGATGATTTCAAGATGTTTTTAATTCTAGTTACTAGCTAATTATGCTATGAAGTAATCGAAGAACACCACCACCAACTTATATGTTACTGATTTCAAGCTATGGGACACCATGACCTTCCAGGAATCTATGGCTTCCATGGAGAACGTTCCACATCAACAATTAACCATCAACACTATAGTTTTATTGACAACTAGGTTCAATTATTGCTCCACAGCCAAACCATTCATACAACATGTTCATCCACATGACCACCTTACTTGAGGTGTCACCATCAAGCAAAAGTATATAACCACAATTTAGCCACCCTTATCTTTTCTATTCAAAAATACTTCTAGACCTCTCTCATATGTCACCATGAAGGTAGAACAAAACCAACTCCCATGACTTGAGTCACAACCAGGATAATCCATTGGCCCTCTCTCCAAACTGCACTTATCATGCCAAGAACAAAGCAAAGCACATGAATTGAACTCTCACTCCCATTCCAATGCACACTATGCTATGTGAACTGAATATTAATCTACTCTAGGTTCCACACCAAAGGTATACACATTCATCACCACTAAAGGCAAAACATCCTTTCTAGAATTCAAGACACAACTTGCAAGGTATCTACTCACAAGATCCCTAAGACCAGGCATCATCCTTATGCTCTAGCATGTACTCTATACAGTCTTGGACTACAAGAGTTACCTCACTCACATTACCAAAAAACCCCTCCCTACTCAAAGGCGACAGTCCTGCCAAGGGTTCCCTAAACACACCACCTAGGCCATATCATAAATATCCAAACCCCACAATCAAAACCCGAAGTCTCAATAAGGGAACTCTCATTTTCCCAACACTTTCTTACAATGGTCAAACTGAAAACACCAAGGATACCCACCTTGAACCCAAACATTCTTATTCCAAACATCCCATTCACTCGACTCTTTAAAGAATGACTAAAGGAATTTAACCACCATTGGAAGAGATCTCATAGTATTGACCTTAAACAAACCATTCCTCATACTTTACCCTAACAGTCATCATAAAACATAGAGCACCACCCCCTATCATACATATTGTGATCATTGTTAACATGGTGTAACCAACTTACTCAACCACAAGTCTCTCATCAACACATCTTCAAACCAATTATTCTTTCACAACATGATACTTTCCTATTAGGAACATTCATTTACAATTTTACCATCATTATACAACCCCTTTTCTTTTGGACACCAAATCCTCCCTTACAATTATCACGACAGAAAACTATATCCCAGTCACAACATGCTTTATACACGATATTAATTAACTATTAATTTTCATTCATTTCATTCACCCACATTCATTTCCATTATTAAACAACATTTTCTTTATATTTATCAAGGACGTAAAAAATAAATTTCACTCTCTGTGCTCTGCACACCCATCCCATGTGTGTGCCTATAAAGATGCATTCCACCAATATCATTATGTGTCTAAACTGATGCATGAATGCATATCCCCATGCCATTCTGGAAATGATAGAAATATTATAATCAAATGACACAACATGTGCATCACCCAATGGTGAAATATCATTCAACTATAACATCACACATTAAGAACACCAATTCCCTCCCAGGGTGACTTGGGTTTTCCCTCGTACATGGGTTAGCTACTCCCAAGCATGAGCTTATTACCAAGGCCCGACACTGTCCTAATATTATGTCTACAATCCCCAAATTTTAATAAAAAGATAATACCTCTTCTGATACCACTTTGTAATATCCCTGACCCAGAAGCCACTAAATCGGTGCTCCGAGCTGGGTCATCACATGACCTCAAGCACATCTCCTCGTACGCTAGAGGTTGTTGACTAGTAGAGAGGGTCTAATGAATCACGTGGGGAGACTATACCCTCTTTACCAGAGTAAGCCACTATAGAAAACAATATAAATAGTAGAAAATAGATGAACTACCAATAAACGAGCATAACAAAGAATTTCGTAGACAAGGTAAAAACCACAAACCAAATACAACCAAGTCATCCCATACTAGTAGTGCAAAGTGGAAGAATCCCAAAATAAAAAAAATGGCCAAAACTCCAAATAGGTCTTGACTCTGAACCAGGGTCCATCTCCATGTACATCCTGATCCCAACTCAACATCTCACTATAGGGCCTTTTACCTTGTCCTGACCTACAACCAATATATCTGCTCGGGTACCCAATGGTTTCCCAAGCAGGGTGTGAGTAAAAAACTCATTAGGCCGCCAACAATGGTGTCTAAAAAATATCCAATCTATTAGATATTGCATGCATTTACTAAATAAATGGTAATTAATCAAGGGTTATTTTGGGTTCCATTAGTATATAAGGTTCATTTAATGCATGACTATAATTTATCCCAATTCCATTTCTTATACCATTTTCATTACGTAATCCATATTGATCACATTTTACATGGATTAGTCATAAATATAATCTACACATGGTTCTAAAAAAATCATTCAAAATGTATAGAGAAAACAAAGAAAGACCCTATCTCACTAGGGATCTACATATCACATCAACAAATTTTCCTCACCTCGAATCCTCAGTCCATGTGGAATGAAATCAATACAATAACCTCACCTTGAAGCCTCAGTATCGGTGGAATGAAATTAGTACAATAACCTCACCTTGAAGCCTCAGTCTAGGTGGAATGAAATCAGTACAATAACCTCACCTTGGGGCCTCAGTCCAAGTGAAATGATATATATACAATAACTTCACCTTATAGCCTCAATCCAGGTGGAATGAAATCAACTAGGGGAATAGTGCATCAGTCATCATCCCCAACTTGTGCATTAGAGGTGGAGTTTAGAGAATCATTCCAACTTGACCCATGGGCATAGAACCTTAGTCAATACCCCACACTACCAATCCATGTGCACAATCTTATTTATCAAATCATCACAAACATACCATAACACAACCAAGTATATTCAATCCAATTGTATATTATAATACATAACACACCATAACATAACCAATGCCATTGGGAATCAACATTTAAAATTCATAACAAACAACATGGTAATTAAAACCATGCCACAACCCATTTAAACATTTACCTCATTTCACGTCATTTAGCCATTTATCCCATCCAACGGCCCGAAGGCCTTAAATATTTTTGTTATTATGAAAACTCCCTTTTAATTGAGGAAGGGGGAAACCCATAAGACTTCATGGACTAATAAAAATCATACCCACAGGAAAAAACATTAAAACCAGACTAAAAACATGGAGCTGCCCCCACCCAGCATAAAAACATGATGAAGCTCTCCACCGTTGCAAAGAAATACAGAAAGAAAATGTCATGTGTCGATGCACAGGCCCAATCCAATGGTAGACACCATACCCTCTCAACAACCAAATCCGTAGAGCACTGTAAAGATGAACCGCTAGCTCTGAGTCCTCCTCTGAGGCCTCTTCCGTGTATTCAAACCTGGAAACACTGACTCCACACCGTCAATATCAAACCATTCCATAAAAAGAACTTCAACATTCACACATGACGTCCTCCAAAAACCATCAATTCTTTCAACACATGCAGATCCCAAAACGAGACCCCATGCCATGGAACCTCTACCTGTCGTCGGAACCACCAAATCCAACAGACACGGAACCACCACAAGATAACATCAGTCAATTTATCTCACATCCCAAAGCACCATGGAGACCATCACTTGGCTCTGCCTCAAAGAGAGTGGCGTAGTCTTGGAGAAAGAGCAGAGGAAGAAGCAACTAATTCCCTCGACAGAGCACGTCTCCACAACCCCCCATTGCAGATGATCACCATTGAAGACAAATTCAAACAACACAAAACTATCACATTCCAAAATCAAAGGCCATCATATAACATCACATATTCAACGTCATCAACCTCCGAGAGCAGACAGAGACAGAACCACCAAATTCTGCGGTCTCTCACCCTCACATCCCAAAGCAACAAGAAGACTACCACTCAGATCCACCTCGGAGAGAGTGGTAGAGTCCCGAAGAAAGGGAAGAGGAGCATGTGGCCAATCCCCTCAACCTAGAACATCTCCACGACCCCACAATGACAATGACCATCATCACAATCTTTCACGAAAACACGAATGTTCAGTAGGACCAAGAAAACTACATCTAGTACCCAAACTAATTCAATCATCACAGAGTATCCATCATTACAACTCCAACTTGAATCTGGAAGAAAACTGGGAGGAATAATTAGGCACGAAATAACATTAAAACCAAGAACAACCAAGAATCTGATCGACCAGCCTCGGATGCAGATCACAACAGATCTGCAACTGCCACACGAATCAAAACAACTCCAATGCTGAAGAAATTCAATGAAAATCAGATTCAAACCATCGCTGCTTCAAAAAACATATATAGATAGAGAACCTTTGATCTTTATTATAGTCCAAAATCGAGTCTCGGTGAGCTTTACTCCTAAAGGCATCAGGTGAGTTCGAGCAGAGAAAGAGGTGAGTGTGGTCGACTCCACCTCTGGAGGCGATCAGTAGGAAGTGTGGGGGTCAGATCTGGTGAGGCAGGTGTGAATCGAGAGAGAACCCGACCACTTTCACCCACCATCACAAAAAGACGATGCATGAAAAACCGCCTACACTGGAGTGAGCACGATGATACCAAGCCACCAATCCACACATAGCCGAACCTCCAAAGACCACCGGAGCCGAGCCGAACCCCCATTGATCGCTGAAGCCAGTGCGACGCGACCCTCAGGAGAGCACTAATAAATCCTCCATTGTTGATCTGATCCATACAGCATTGTCGGGATGGTGAAACCCTAAATGTGCAACGGAGCTCTTGGCCAAAGCCGAGATCCCCCTTTAGCCATTTATCCCACTTCCCATTTTACCACGCTTATCTCACTTGTCATTCATTCATTTTTCCTATCTCACTTTGCATTGTTCATTAATCCTAACTCACTAGGCTCCATTACCAAGATCATAATCCATTCCATTAAGGTCTCTAGTCATTTCTATGTAATAACCCTTTAACACAACTTCTTATTACAATTCATATCCATCTATCCAAATTCCTATTTCCTTGCATTAACCCATTAGGTGTATTCAACAACCCCTTTGCATTAGCCAAATTCATCATTGTCCATTCATTAACCCATTTAACCCAATTATCATTTCACAAGAATTTACCCACATATTCATTTCAAACACAATTATAATATCACATAACACAGTCCATTCATTACATTCAATCATTTAGGTGAACCACCTAATTTTAATGTATTAACCCATTCCAAAATTCATCCACAATTACTATTTCACATGCTTATCTCACTAAGAGTAATCATGTATAAAGCTTACCCCTTATATTTTCCATTTATCTCACATAACCCCTTTTAAGCCCACCAAAACCCACATAGGTCACTGCCCAACCCATGTGTCTTACAAGGACTCCCATTCACATCCTTCATGCTTAATATCATATTCACTCTGGGCTCTATGTTCTAACACAGTGGACATACATTTACATAGCTAAACTCTATGTCCACAAACGTGGGCACAACCCATGTACGGCCCTAAGAAAGGTCACATCATCCTCCATGAATCCCATGGGGATCATAAGGGTTCCATTAAGTTGTTTAGAGTCCATAAACATCACATCACAATAATGGCATGATGAAATCTTTCCAAGAGGGTAGGAATCCAACACTGGATTCCCAAATCACTATAAAAGTCAAGTGATACAACTTTTAGACCACCTACCTCTAATAAATTTATGAACGCTCCTTTAATCACGGTCATAGATCCTAGTTCAAACATCCCATGGATCCTCAACCGTTATCTCATCCAAAAAAATAGGGTTTTAGAGCTTCAGAAGGATATGGAAGAAACAGAAAACCCTAATCCACTAATGAGAAGGTAGGAGAGGATTAGACTTACCTAGAGCTTCGATCCGCAACCGACGGTGATCCAAACAAAAATTACATGAGGGAGAAATATCTATGATATCTCTTGAGGTCCTTGGGGTGTCACTAGGGATGGAGGTGGTGGAATGGAGGAGAAACCTAAATTGGGTCTCAAAATCAGGGGGTGTAATTTTTGTAATTTTTCCAACTTCTCTGGGCCGCATGGTTACTCGCATAGTTTTTCAAACCGTGTGCAAACCGCACTGGAGATACTATCTAAAAACACCCATTTTGCACGGATTCATGGGATCTCGCATGGTTTTTCCTAATTGTGCTCAGATCGTGCGAAAGCTACTGGCTGAGGATGACTGGTCTGCACGACTTACACGTACAGTTTCCCCTAACCATGGGCAGACCGTGCATCGTGCACTGCTTGGCCTGATTGATCTTATGTTCACACCCTAAGCCCCTGGCACCCTCGAGCCCCCACCTGAACTTGGAAAACACTTATCTAGCAAAAAAAGAGGCCAAACCAAAACTTAAACAAAGAAAAGATCTTAAAAATATCTGGGATCTAACATATATGATCTTATTTATACAGGGTATGATATTCTAACGATATGATCATGTTATCATACCCTCGTTTTCATGATTATGCTAATGTACCTCCGTTGTTACCAATAATGAGCATCTAATCTCACCCCTTTTATATTTCCTTTCTCCATGTTATGAGGATATGTATTTTTTAATAAGTTTCTAATAAGGGTTACATTCATGATGAACCGAGTGGGAGATGATGTAGATAACTTATGTACCAGTGTTTATATTTTCATGTTTACAATGGCACTAAACCAATATGGTATATATAAATTTGTTTTGGTATTTAGATATTTGTTTTGGTAATGTATTAAGTATTCTAAAAAAATAATGTAATGTTAATGTATGTTAATACTAGATTTTTATAATATGGTAGAAGATCAATTTTTTAGATGTAACCAGTCAGTCAATGTTAGTCAATCCTCCCCCATGAAACCATGACCATCATATACCACACCCACGGAACTTATATGAGAGTAATAAGGGGTTATGTGTCAAGGCCTTAATTTTAGAAAGTGTAATTTCCATTGTATAAATTTAATGGATATTCATTAAATAAAATTTTCAAAATACTTTTCTTGAAAAATATATATCTCTTTCATTGTGTTGAATTTGATAAATTGTTTTTTTGAGGAAAATAAAATGTAATTTTATTTTTGAAGAAAATATATACACTATTATAATAAACTCAGTTATTCTAAATAATATTTTTTTAATCATATAGTTCTTTACAAAAAAAACATATAAAATTATAATTTAAAAATTAATTTTACAATGTCCTAAGAAATTTGTTATGAGTATTTGAATTTTGAATATTCCTTAAAAATGAAATATTAAAATAAAAAAGGATTTTTATATTTTAACGTTAATGTTATCATATTTAAGGAAATACTCTAGAAACATATACATTATTTAATTATTTATATTGTGTAAATTAGGTTATGGTGAACTTATTTTAATTTTCTTAAATACTTTATTTTTTGTGAATAGTAAAAAAAATATAGTTTTGAGTTGTTAGTATATTTTATTATGTAATATTTATGTCATGATGATTTAAAAATTAATTAAACACAATAAATGATAAAAAACATGTTATTTTATTAATATTATGTATTTTAATATATTTTAATTAATTTTTAAAACTATAAGTGACTTTCCTGTGTCTAAAAAGGAAATTTTGATTTTTAATAAACATTACTTTGTAGAATATTTACTTTTCCATGCCAAAATATGTATTAAAAAAGTGTTAGATTTGGGTGAATAAAAATATCATAAAATGTAAACCAAAATTCCAAATCCATGAGAAAAAATTATAGTTAAGAAAATAGATATTCATTCTCTATAACCTAGATATCCAAGACTTATTTTGGAAATTATTAAATAATTCATCAACTTTTATTATAAATTCCAACCCATTTCAACCCTCCCCTTTACTCACAATCCAAAACCCATTAATTTATTATCATTTTGTATCCCAAGGAGACCCTCCAATGTGTAATAAATCCCCCAAGTTTCTATCCTCTCCTTTTAGGAACAACTATTCAATCATAGGGAAATCTCCACTTCTCTCTTCCATTCAAGTTTCCTTTTAATGTGCCATTTCTTATAATTTACAAAATAAGTTCATTTATTCCACTATAAATCATACCATTACTATAATAACATTCAGTTATGAATAGGTGACCTTTTCCTCCTCTCATTTTACCCTTTTTTGAAAACCTTATTTTATAGTTTTCATGCTACCAAATTTGCTTCCCAAGATTTCCGGTTTTATATGAATAAATATATTTTATTTTCAATTTTAAAACCAATAACACTTTTATTTTAAATGGGTATTCGACTATAATTTCAAATAATGAATTTTTAATTTTAATATTTACATATATGAAACCCACAATTCATTTTTTGGGATAAAAATTATATAATGATCTTCTTATTTAGCACTTTTTTATGACATGTTTTTTGATAAGAAACTCATTCTTTATTCATAATGGGTTATTAATGAAATAGTTTATTATTATATATGTGGATCATATGAAATTAATATATATATTTTTTTTTACTTTATAGCACTCCAAAACATTGGGTATAGAATTTAATCTCAAGAGATGACATTAACTATGATTCATTGGTGAATAACCTTGGTAATTTTCAGGACAACTTGGTGATAAACCTTGATGATGTACTTATTAATGTCTCATTCAAATATTTTATCCAAATTTAACTATTTTGATTCATCTTATTATAATTATTATTATATTCCTCTTATTTGTGAATTATTTTTATGCTTGATGTTCTTTTTATATTTCCCACGATCACATTATTTTTTTCCCGCTTGCTTATTCCATTACTAGGCTTCATTCTCACACCTTTCATTTAATAAATGTTCCAAGGATATGAAATTTATTAAATTTAACATAGGATAAACCCATAAATATTTATTTTAATTTTATTTAGATGATTCTTTTGTGTTTTACAGCATTATGTACTTTCTTTATATAAAACAAAACATTAAAAAATCATATATTTGTACCACGTAATGAAAATTTATATAATAAAAAGGTGGGTTTCAATAGTTGGTATCGTAGGATATTTTAGATATTGTTTGGAAATTTGGACTTGAAAATCATAGGATGAACCCTAGGGATAGTTATAAATATATTTAAACATCCTGGAATTTTCATAAGTATTATGTATATAGTTTCCAAAAAAATCATCCCTATTTAGATATTATATTTGGATGTTTCTATGGAACATATGTACCAAGGGGTAATAACTAAAACCACCGCTTTAAGATAGACAATAATGGGAACTGGTGCATGAAAATTGACCTTACTAATCACCTCGTTCGACACTCCTGTGGGATATTTTTGGTTTATAGAGGATAAATAGAATATTTAATTGTTATTAGAAGAGGTTAATAACATATTTAAGATTTATTTCTCAAGATATAAAATCAAATTAGAATTGTAAAATTCATAAATGTAACATTCATACCAATAATTTTTTCTTATATTAAAAAAATAGAAGGAAATAGGAGGAACCACATAAAGGATGAGTACAATGAAAGATTAACTAATAGTGTTGTAATTGTTGTTGTAATGGAATGCTTTGTGAGGATGATTAATCAACTAAGTTGGGTTATGATTGATAACTTCAAACAAGTCGAGATTCCACATTCACCTCAAAGAAAAAAATATTCTATTGAGACCTTTATATGTCAATGACCACATTCTTTTAGTGAATCTACTGACCTATTGATTGCTGAGTAATAGATAAACTCTATAGAAAAGATATTTTATATACTCCATTGTTTAAAGAAAGATAAAGTCACCATGGATGTACACTTCTTATAAGGAGAAGCAGATCAGTGGTGTAAGCTAATTAAAAACAAGTATCCAATAAGTGAGATTGGTTCTATAGAGTGGGAAGTGTTTAGGAGAGTCAATTTTAATAAAAACTTTTCTCATTAAATTCTTATAAAAATACATAAGGAATAACTAGAGATTAAGAAGAAGGAAAATTAATCACTGGGAAACTATGAGAAGAACTGTACATAAATTTCTTGATACACCTCTAGTTATTTTAGGTATCCTAAGGGAATTTTTGATAGATTATTCGGTGGACTAAGACCCCATCTATGGAGGAATATATAAAATTGACATTATGAAATATTTGAGGATATAGTACAGAGTGATAAGAAGGTTGAATTAGGGTTTTGAGAGATGTAGTGGTTACATAGGAAAAATGAAAACAATATAGTTTTGGATCCAAAATAAGGTAATAACTTTGATTGTTGAAGAGGATGAAAGAAATTGAAACATCCCATATAAAATAAATTTTGGAAGAAATATTCTAGAAACTAATTTATTGGCAGTATAATATGCTACAGGTGTTTAACATATGGAAATATAGCTAGAAACTATCATGGTGAGGTTAAGCTTCAACTTCTCATCACAAACAAAAATGGAAAGATGGTTCAGGCCCAATCAGAAGTTCAATACTTCAAGTGGGGATAGTTTTGTAACTTTTCCAATCAATTTCCATATCAAAATACAATGGAAAGAAACCACCATCAACCTCATCATAGTTTAAGGGAGAAATGGTTTTAATTTTCTATCATGACAGATGAATTAGAGGCTCCAAATTATATTGTGGAACGTTCACTCATCATTCTCTCAAATATAGCAAGGACTTTGTTTGATTCTGATTTTACACATTCCATTATTTCACCCAGTTTTTCTTATGAACAAAGAATAAATCCTTGATCTCCTGTAAGAAGATTTACTAGTCAATTATCTTAGAGGGATTAACCTAGCATACCATGTGTATCAAAACAATAGTATTTACATTGGTGAGTATAATCTCATCACAAATATAGTAGTAATTACAATGGTGAAATTTGATACTATACTAGTGATCGAATATCTCTAAAAATATAATTCTAATATCTAATATGGACGCAAGTAAATTTCATTAGTGTTGAATGTATAACGTACATTTATTTTCCAAGGAGAGATATCCCATCAAGATCTTTTTCTAGACGCACCTCCCATAGCCTTCTCAATAGAGATTATTGGTGAATATAGAGAAGGAAATGAAATTATATATTTAGAAAAAGTCCCCATTTTTTAGGAATACATAGAATTATTTTCTAAATATTTACATGGACCTCCCACAAAAAGATAGGTAGTGTTCTACATTGAACTCAAACTTGGATCCAAGATGATATCAAAGAACCCATATAGAATGGAAAATATGGATTTAGAAGAATTAAAAAAATAATAATTTATTTTGGAGAATCGATTTATTCGACAAGGTGTGTCTCATTTGGGATCACCAATTATATTTATAAACAACAAGTATGGATTAATGCAGTTATGAATTCATTATACAAAACTTGAAAGGATAAAAAAATAATAAGTATCCTTTCCCAAGGAAAGATGATTTATTTGACCCGCTTCATGGGGCTCAATTTTTCTCCAAGATTGACATCTAATCAGGGTATCATCAATTGAGGGTGAAGAAATAATATATTGTGAAGAATACCTTCTGAAACATATATATACATTATTATTTTGTTGTTATTCCCTTCTGCTTGACTAATAATCCTGATATATTTATGGATTTTATGAATATATTCTTTATTGACTACCTTGATAAATTATTGGTGATTTGTATTGATGATATTTTGATGTATTCGATAATTTTTTATGAGCATGAGGATCATTGAAGGGGTATATTAGGAACTTTGGTGTATGATAATAAATTTGGAAAATTCAGAAAATGTGAATTATGGTTAAAATAAATTCTATTCTTGGGGTACATGATTTCCAATGAAAGAATCTTA
Organism: Viscum album; assembly: GCA_963277665.1. Lineage (NCBI taxonomy): Eukaryota > Viridiplantae > Streptophyta > Magnoliopsida > Santalales > Viscaceae > Viscum > Viscum album. The sequence goes on from OY728147.1 coordinate 1,095,867,426, forward strand.
GTTATCCCTATGAATGAAAAGGTTGTAGAGGAGTAAAATCATCATATAAAAGTAACTGAGATTTTTAGTTTCCTTGGTTGAGTAGGATATAATAGGATATTTTAAAAAAAATACCGAGTTTTTAATTAACTAAAAAATTTAACTCATAACATAGCTAATTTCATCTAGAAAAAGGAGTGTGATGAATGTTTCAATGAATTGAAGAAGAGTTTGGTTACTGCACCTATCTTAACTGTACCCTCTATTGGAGAAGTATTACTTATTTATAGTGATGTATCTCTAAAAGTTTTTGGGTGCATCCTTCCAAAAAATAAAAAGGTGATTTCTTAGTCTTCTTAATAGTTACAAGCTCATTAGAATAATTATTGTATTCAATACATGGAGTTAGAAATATATATTTTTAATTTAATAATAAGGAGGAACTAACTTTATGGGAAGAAATATGATATATACATAGACCACCAAAGTTTGAATTAAATTTCTAATGAAATGGATCTTAACATGAGAGAATGGAGATGTATGTAACTTCATAAAACTATGACTATTCAATTAATAATCACCCTGGAAGATAAAAATGGTCACTGATTGATAAGTATGAAAATGATTAGGATTTAATTAATCCATTTATCATAAAGATAGTAAAATTAGACATGGTAATTACAAGGGAAGAGACATAATTAACACTATCCCAAAATATTTCCCCAAATATTATTACCCAAGAAGATCAATAATTATATAATAAAAGATATTATGTTACAAAATAAGGTAGATATTGTGAAGAATGGGATGATTCCTGAGTTCAATTTTGATCAAGAAGGTGTATTGAAATTTCACACAAGGCTATGTGTGTCGTCTATCCCTAAGATAAATAAGGATCTAATGTATGAAGCTAATGTATCTACATTATCAATACATCCTAGAATCATTTATCCTATATAGGGACCTTTTTATCATTATTTTTGGGATAATATGAAATGGGTGATTACTGACTACACTACAAGGTGCTTGGTGCATCAAAAAGTGAGGGTTGAGTGAAAACATCCTAAAGATGTATTATTACCACTTCCCAAACCATCATGTAAGTGTAATAATATCACTATTAACTTCATCTCTAGTATCCTATCAACATACATAGTAAACATTCTGATATTGGTTTAGATGATTCTCTCACTATCATTTCCCATTTCATCTCTACTCAGGAATATTTCACTCCTCACCAACTTGCTACGATATATGTCAAGTAAGTGGTGGGGTTGCATGGGGTGACAGTTTCTGTAATTTTTTATCTTGATCCAATGATCTCATATAAATTCTATGGAACTATTCTACATTATCTAAATACTAAAGGGAATTTTATTATGCCCTATCACCCCCAAATTGATGGGCAATTTAATCAGAATATCCAAACACCTAAGAACATGAAGAGAACATGATCAATGGAATTGATAGATGGATTGGATCAATACCTCAAATTATTTTATTTCTCATTCAAAAACAAATTCCACTTAAGTATTAAAATGGAACAATATAAAGCTATACAAGAAAAGTTTTCTATAACTCTTACTTGTTCAGATGAAGTTAGTGAGAGGAAATTTCTGGGGCCTGAACCTATAAAAGAGATAACAGAAAAAGGTTCATTCCTTCCAATAATATATAAAGGACATTCAGAGTCAGCAGAAGAATTATGTGAAAAAACCACCAAAGGGACTTTACGTTTGTTTTTGGGAGCAAATATTTCATTCAAATATCACCATGTAAGAGATTAATGCAATTTGGAAACAAATGGAAGCTTATCAATACGTACATTGGCCCCTTTGACATCCTTGATCGCATGTGAGAAGTGTCTTCAACTAAAAATAACATCATATCTGGCTCAAGTTTATTATTTTTTCCATGTATCTCTCTTTATTAAGTACATAAATAATCTCTAAGATCTACTGAATCTGGAGGAGGTATAACTGGAACATGACATCTCTTATGTGGATCAGTTGGTAGAGATCTTGAACTGTAGAGACAAGGTTCTATGAAACTATACTACCGACTTCATCAAAGTGTTTTGAAGGAATCATAAATATGAATAATAGATGTGATAACTAGAGGAGTAAATGATACATAATTACACTCACCATTTATAAATAGAGATAATTAGTTGAAATTTTAGGGATAAAATTTCTTAAGGGGGGAGAATGTAAGGACCTAGACTTTTTAAATGATATTTGTTCCCAGAATAAGTTTTTGTTAAATATTATATAATATTATACATGTAAAAATAAATAGAAACCAACAAAATTTTATCACATTAACAGTTATCATTACATTAATCATCTATGAAACTAATTAAATTGTCAAGCATTACAACTAGACAAATAATACAAAATAGAAAAACTAAGATGGGAAAATAAGGATCACCCCAATATTCTAGAATCATCACCCCCACAGAAAATTATATATAAATGAAACAAAATATTATGAAACCAGTAAAAATCATATGAAATTAAAATATATCCTTAGGGAGAATTTATGGTGAATTTTGATTGAAGAAATAACTTTTTATTTATAGGGTATAAAAGGAAATGTGACCATTAATATTCGGTCATTATAAAGCCATTTCTAAAATATGAAATATGGTCAATAAGGTCATTTTTCAATTTAAATATTTGAAAATATACCCATGGGTGATAATTTTAATATTTTAATTAGTGTTTAAAGTATTAATGATAAAGGTTAACTCAAACAGAAATGAGGATCGATGGACTCAACCAGTTGAGTCGTGTCGTTTGAAGAACATTTATGTGAACTTGGGAAGGAGGTATCATAACTGGGGTTTTCCCTAGACCTCACCAAAGAATAGAATCAAAAATTGAAGCTTGATTGAAATTGAATACATGAGAAGTTAAAGTTACTATAGATTACAACTTGGTCAATGTTATCTGAGCCACCCGATGAAAATGCACCCATCACACTTCACAGCCTCAGGGATTATGTGGGAGTATTAAGTGGTAACTATTCTAGACCTTTGTTTCATAAATATTAATTTCCTTTGTATAAATAAAATTTTTATTCATTCTATTCCATTTTAAGAATATTTGTTTTTAAATAAATATATGTTTAATTGAGAAGAATATGATAAATTAATTTTTGGATTCAAATGAAAGATAATTATATTTTTACAGAAAATATAAACACATTTATAATAAACCCATGTATTATGAATTATATTTCCCTTAATAAAATATAATTTCATAATAAATATATCATTATATATATTATAAAATAATTTTATAATGGTCTCTGATATTTTCTAAAAGTGTCAGAAATTTGATTACGCTTTAAAAATTTGCTATTTTTAAATAAATAAGGATTTTAATATTTAAAAGTAAAAATTCTAATATTTATATAATTATTATATAAAAATAAAAAATAAATTTTATGTCATCATTTTAAAATTAGTTTTGGGTGAATTCGTGAGAATTTTATAAAATACTTTATTTTTTCATGAAGAGTAAAAAATTAAGTTTTGGGGTTTTAGTATAATTTATGACTTCATATATATGTCATAATTATATAATAATTAATTAAAGAAACTTTATTACCTAAAACATGTTATTTTATCATTATTAATAATTTTAATATATTTTAATAAATTTATATAACTTCAAGTGACTTTCCAATGTCTAAAAGTAATATTTGATTTCTAAAAAACATTACTTTGTGCAGTATCTACTTTTTTCATGACAAAAGAAGTCTTAAACAATGGTATTTGGTTTTGGTGGATTTGAATATAATACAACGTGACCCAAGCATCCAAACTCAAGATAAAAACCTATTGGTAAGAGAATGTTTTACACGTTCCACAACCCATATTTCTAAGACATATATTTTAAAAAATATCAATAATTCCACCACTTTTTCAATAAATACCCACCCATTTCACTTCTTTACATCACTCCCAATACATAATCCAAAACATTATGATGACCTTTACTACCAAGGAGTCTCCCCGGGGTGTCCTCATTCCCCAAAGGTTCCATCCTCAAATTTAAGGAACAACTCTTCAAGGTAAAGGAAATATTCACTTCTCTTTTCCATTCAAGTTACTATTTCATGTGGTATTTTTTCTAATTTCTTAACTATGTTTATTTATACACATTTCAATTTGTCGTTACAATAAAAACATTATTTTATTAATATAATACCATTTCCCCAATCATTTTTCTCTTTTAAAACCCATGTTTTATACCATTTATTTTGTGAAATTTACTTCTAAAATTTTCATTTTTTAAATGAGAAATTGTATTTTCATTTCTATTTTAAGACTCAAACGTCATTTCTTTTCAATGGGAATTTTACTAGGTTAAAAAAATTAATTTTTTATTATGTTATTTAAATATATGAAAACTAAATTTCCTTTCATGGGTAAAAAATGATGTAGTTATAATGTCTTTAAGATCTTTTGTATTACAAACTTTTTTTAAGAAACTCATTAATTATTCATCATTGTTTAACAATGAAATGATTTATTATGATCTATATGGTTATCATGAAATTAATAAATATAAAGGGTTCTCCTTGATAGCTCTCAAAGTCATTTGGTAAATATATGACATGTTCTTTGATACCTCGGTGAATAACCTTGGTAGTTTTCATTTATGAAACCTTGGTGATTAACTTTGCTGTTATTCCTTTGAATTGTAATTTAAATTCGGTATCCACAATTCCATGTTATGATTCATGTATTTATTATAATTATGTTTCTTTTTTCTCTCCCTTATTTTTATGCCTCATGTTCTTTTGATAAGTCCCATGATCACCTGATTTTTTATCCCTTTTCTTATTCCATTACCAGGCTTCATGCTCACCCCTTTTCTTTGATGTATGTCACCCTGATATGAGATCAAACAAAGGTCACATGGGGTGAACCCATAAAGATTAATTTTTACAGGATTTAAAATATTGTTTTATGTATTCTTGTATTATGTAATTTATTTCCAAGAAACTAAACTTTAAATGATCCTCAGTTTGTACTATGTAATGAAAAAATTATGTAATAAAAATGTTGAATGCCATAAAAACCTTTCTCTATTATAGATTTCTTATAATAATAAACTTCACTCAAGTATTTAGATTTCTCATTATGTTTCCCTCTATAGATATAATTTTAGAAATCTACTTGTTTTGATGAAGTTGGTGAAAGCAATATATTCGTACATGATCTAGATAATAAAATGTTAGGGAATGTTCGATCCATTTAGTAACACATAAGGATTGCATAGTGTTGACAAAAATTTTATGCTGATATTTTTTGGAATAATATGTAATTTGAAGATGGTGATAAGGTATTTCTGTGAATTTATCCTTGGAAAATGTTTTTTAGATTCAGAAATAACGGAGATTTGTGATCTTTTTATATTTCCCCTTTCAATATTCTTGATCAAGTAAGGATGGTTTATTATCTCTTAGTTTTTCCACTGAACCTCTTTCAGGTTCATGAGGTATTCCATGTATCTTTACTAAATATGTATATACCTAACCCTTCACATATAATGAACTCAAAGGTCATACCACTGGATCAATACCTTTATTATGAGGAAAATCCGATGGAGATTTTGGATCATATAGAGAAAGTGATAGAAAACAAGACCACTCTGCTTGTCAAATTTGTGTGGTGAAAACACCAATTTGATGAAGCTACATGATAACATAATGATATGATGAGGTATAATTATCCTCGTTTTTTATATTATAGTGGTAAATTTCCAAAGAGAAATTCATTTTGAGGGTTTTATAATGTAACACATAGTGATTTTATAAAATATTTTTTATTTCCAATGAATTTAATTTTTTTGATTTCTTACATAACACGTAGCACCAAGTATTAGTGAAAATAACAAAAAATTTAAAATATTTTTATTTAAACATGACTCTTAGAACCTATATGTAAAATTTGGTGGTACAAATATGATAACCACATTTTTAAATTAAGCATGAATTTGTGTTATTCTCTTTGAAAGAGAATAAAAAAATCACAAGGTAATAAATACCTAGTTATGATTATTATTTTTCATGAAAAAGAAAAGGACGGAGAAGGGGGATGGAGACCCCTGGACTGCACAAGATCTCAGAAGAATTGAAAACTCTTGACCAATAGGAGGTCATGAATATGGCCATGTGTGGAACATCACCTATAGTAGATCCCATGAATCCCCTTTCAAAAATTCATCTTTCTCTTCAAAAGGCTTTTTGGACAACCTGTGGTCATGTGATGGCAGCCGGGTAATCTTGCACAGGCCACATGATTTGTCAACCGGTGAGTGCTTCACAACCCATACGAAAATCCTTATAAAATAAGTGTAAAATGTTTAAAATTTAGAGACTTATTGTATTTATAAAGGTCATGTGATTCCTCACCGATAGAAAGGATTATTTCCCATGAAAACAACCAAGAAAACATATGATACCCCTAAGTATTTTTAGAAAAAGACAAAGAAAATAAAAAGGGAGAAGGTGGTATTCACTCACGACCATAAAAGATATGAATTGTTCCCTTATCAGTCTACAAGATACCATGAGGCCTTGTTGAAATGTTCACCTCATCTTAGGAAAATCCATCAACATGTCTTCTGCATCATACAAAGAGAATTATGTATGTGTAGTAGAACTCTCACTTCCTCTTTGGTCCCTAAGGAAAAAAGGATGGGTTTGAACATGAAATGATTGTGAATTTGCATAGGACCTTTTTTGGTCATGAAATGAATCTTCATGTGGTAGAGTAATTATCTTTAAAAATACACATGTAATCTCACATAACCCTCTATCTTTTCAAAATACACAAATAAAATAAAATAGGGAGAAGGAGGAAGCCTCTCGCGGTCATAAAACTCTTAAGATGAACTAAGGAATTCCATCGCATAGTCTCACGACACTCCTAGAAAATTTATCTTGATCTCAAGAATAATCTTGAAAACCCATAATTCTCTCGAGTAAATTCCAAGACAAGTCACTTTAGATCACACAAAGGCCTTCGAGAGGAACCCCGATCTCACTAAATCTGTTTGACATGTAAAAATGACAATATGGAAGTCCTTTGGATTACATGTATGATTCAAAAACACCAATTAATTGGAAATAATCTAATAAAGTATGAATATATGGGAGAATATTATAGTCACTAAAAATTAGGAAACACTCCCAAAGCGAACCATGGAAGGGACTCATGAAGATGAGTGATTCCAAATCCCTTTGATGACTCCATCTTAAATTCTAAATAGTTATGCTACTCAATGAAGAGTAAAAATGGGTTGGAGAGGCCTGTAAATCCCCAACCCTAGCATGAAAAATGGGTATTGATCATGAACATGAGAAAGTACAACTCTCTATGGATGGATGAGCTCTTGGGACATCACGCTAGAATTAGAGAGGATTTATCGGAGCGTCTGATTCTGTGCCCAGAAGAAATTCCTATCAGGAAAAGGACCATAAAAACCCTTGGTAAATCTTGATATAGGCATAAAAACTTCTCATGATCATCAAAGATCACACAAAGGATATTTTCAAGGACCTGTGATGCACATCTAGTACAACTACTTGATCATGTGAAACATAAAACTAGCTAACACTAAACAAATCTAAAGCACCCAAAATAAAATGTTTTGAACTAAGGGTAATAAAAAGAAGATTCAAGTGAAGAAATATATGTTGATCCTCATGAACTATGTAAAAACCATGGAGGTCATTCAACAACACTAGGGTATATCACCTGGGTTTGTGACACCCATTGGGCGTGCTGTTTGGATCATGATAATTCTTACAAACATGTCCAAAAAAGTCTTACGACACCCCTAAGGCATGTTACCTAGTCTTGAGAAGCCCTCTAGACTTTCCATTTCGGACCCTGTGATATCCCCTATAAATATCATCTAATTCATATAATGCAACTAGTACATGTTGGATAAGTCTCACAGTCTCACCCGAGCATGTCAAATGGCTCTTGAGGCACTCTATGGGAATGCCTTCCAGGTCTTGGGATACCGTCCTGAAATTTTATCCCAGACATGTGACACCCTCAAAGACATCTCTCATTGAATATTTTGATTTCTTCCAAGAGTTTCAACTATCCCTCACGATGAATCCTATGAAGTTCAGTAGGATCATGCAATGCCATCTAGACAAGGCATCTAAGTTCAGGTTATGGATTCTAGAGAAAACTAATTGAGTCTTGTGATGTCCTCTCGATGAAAAAGCCTTGATATTGAAAAAAACCTCAAGCATGCAATCCAGGATACGTGGACTCCCGTATACAATCAATATAGATTATATGACTTCCATATAACATGTCAGAAATACATCCTCTAACATGTTAAATGACAACCACAGCATGTTGAAGGGACGACCAACCCATATTAGGTAGGTAACTGGGCCAGGTCAACAGGGAATCCTAGTACTTGATAATTTTTTTCATCCTCAGTGTGTAAGACATGAAAAAAGGGTAGTGTCAGTGTGTGAGACCTAATCAGGTAAATGAAGGGACTCTGATTCTTTCTATAGTTAGAATAAGTAGGATGCCTCTTCGTGGCATGAGCTCCATATCAAACATCCATAGGGTCATATAATTACATATGTACCACACCCATAGGCAATGATACTAATCATTTTCCATCCATTGTTTCTCAAATTGATCATAGTTAACATGTTCTTAGGTAGATTAAATAATAATATCATTTTCATCATATGCCTCTATAAATGAAATGGAAACATCAGTGAGTAAGACCAATCAATTAAACTATGATAAATCTAATTACTGAAATTGATAGGATATATAGGGTGCCTTTCAAAGACCCAAGCGGAAATAAAAATCTATTTCAATGTAATCTTATTGTCTACACCATTTCAACCATCGGGACACAATCATTCACATGGATTGATCACTCTACCTCATCCCTCATTAGACTGTGAATTCAACTGAACTACGATGACTCTGATTCTAACTATAACCAAGAAATAGAGAACACCTCTCGAAGGATCGAGATCTATATTAAAAATCTCAAGGGAGGTCCCAGTTCATAATTTCCACATCAATATTTAATGAGTCCAATCACTTGATATCCCTTGTTTCTCACACCAATCATATCTCATGTGGGCTTAAGGAGCCGTAATGATCACCTAATGGGCACCATGAATCTCTAATGGATAGGGAAATCCAAGTTTGTAAGCCTTCATGAGTGGCATGATATAAAAACACCTAATTTTATAAGGGTATACATCTTGGGGCCTGTACCAAGGTAATGATAGAATTATTATGATTCCTTCCATACACAGTATATATAGGACGTCTCGATGAGAGTCGATCTCAAACATATGGTTGCACAGTTCCCACAAACATTTCATCTATACATGATGTTAAACAAAGTGTATTTGAAAAACTTAGTGGTGCATTATTCCTTGGTAACTTGGATATGTAAGACACCTCATAATGGATTAACACCATACTCAAAATATTAACCTCCTCCCTGCATGGAAACATATTCTGAAGCATCTAGTCATATGGATATAGTACATAAAGAAGCTACAAATAATAAGTGAAATTAATAAAGAACCATGTATACATACATACGGATTCACTAATGATATCCCATTTCTTATGTTCATCAAAGAGATTCCCTCTCTTTTCCATATAAAGAGTATTAACATATAATCATTTTTTTAGGGTAACCAGTTTTTTATCGATATTAGTAAGAGATTCTCAAACATACCTAAATATATAATAGAGTCCTAGTGTATTCAACAATTCTCCTTAGAAAGGGTTCAATGAGACTGTCCTCCTATCCAATATACCAATGTGAGTCCTTAAGAGTCATCGAGTCTGAAACACTAATTTCTCACCTACCTAAAAATATTTTGGGTTTACCCTATTATAGATTAGGGAACTATTGGGAGTTTCTTTTAAGAACAATAATAACCTGATGATAATGGTTTCTCAAGAGGTCAACCGCCCCACCCCACCCCAATCAACCATTATTCCCAACTGAACCCACCTTAGTGAGGGTCAACCCGAGAGTCTCTTTCCCCATCAAAACAGAAATGGTGATCCAAAAAAAAACTCTCTAGTAACAAAATGATTGTCTTATTATCAATCAGTCCATTCTGTTTTCACGCTATTTGAAAATATAAATAGTGAAACCAATTTGAATATATTATATAATAAAATTATCAGTTAATCATGTGTTAGAAACTCTTTTTTCATTCCTATAGAAATGAAGTAGTAAGAATGCCAAAATCTTAGATCAGATCCTCTATAATATGGGTTCTCGTGAAATAATTTTCTCTTTATTTTGAAAATCTAGATCAAGTTTAAGGGATGAATCAAAAATAAAAGGACAATTGTGTTAACCATGCATATATAATTGACTTCATTATGCCTATGATATTGCACTGATTGGTAACTTTGCTTCTTATTGTCTCCATGGATGTAGATACTTCTATCATCAGCAACATCCCAATCTGAGATAATGCCTTCTTCATCCAATGATCATTCTGGAAAATCACCTATGGATACAACCCATATGGGTCACCAAACAATCTCACCTACCTGACAGCTCCAACATTAGGTGGATAACATGATGGTCTAGGATTACAATTGACATGGAAAATTACTAACCATGGAATCTTCCCACAACATTCTCTAGGCATGAAAACCTATAAATCTGCATCACCCAGTGAAATCATAAGCTAATCTAGTATCCCTAATTGCGACAAACAATAGCTTCATGGGCTTATACCAAGATCATTACAACTACCACATTAAACATATAATGAAGGAGGACCCGGTAGGAAAATATGGCTCCCTTCTGGTCCAGGGATCACCCGAGAGGGATCCTATCAACAAATATAACTAGAATCATCCCACTAGTAACCATGAATCGCCTATTGAGGGTACCACCTGACACACTTCCATTGCTGGTACCCATGAATGGGAAACAAGTCTCATCAGGGGAGGAAGGGGATGGATATATATGTGAGGGATCATATTTCCACTCCTATTGAAGATTCATTCCAGCATATTTCAACAGTAACCAGTGAGTATGTGAATAATTATCCTCCCTCAAAACATGTATATGGTGACATTCCAACAATAGGCATGGGGGAGGCCTGTATCTATGCACAGATTAATGAAACCCATTGTCATATTCTAGTGTCACAAGGAAAAAAGAAGTGGGTGCATATCCCCACATTGATCAAAGATATCTTCTAGTACATTTTGGGGGAAATGTACAGACTTATATCCCTATAAACACATTGATAAAATTCCAATATATTTTAGCAACATCTAAATAAATTATTTGTAATATCCCAACTCTGGTAATAATAAAGGGACATGTACATATTTATATACCCACAAAAAGGGAACTCAACACGTTGATCATTAAAATCAAGTGCTTGTACTATAGGAAGTGCACATTATTTCTCCTGTACATTAGGATTATTGTCTAATTCCAATAAAGGACATATCATCAAACCTGTATCATATTCCCATTACAATCAGTGCTCACTAAGTGAGAGTGGAACATGACTCGCGACAAATCACATGCCTGTCAAAAATTTACGATGGCATATTCTAAAACCATTGGATTTATCCCATATATCCATAATGGACAAGGTTCAACATGTGAGAGGGTAAAATCCTAAGGGCCTTCTCATATTCCAATTGATGAAGTCCAATGGAATACATAAAATTCCCATGATCGGGCATATATCCCCATTCTGGTTGAGTCTAACCATGTAAGAATAGAACAATTCTCAAGACAGGCTCATATTCTTATTAGTGAATTTGTCTAACATATTATAGATGATCATGGAATCCAGGTGAAAATTACTACTTCCATAGATGAATGAATGCACCAAAATCCTTCCAAGGAAATATATAAGGAGGCACATATTCTTTCTCCCATTGTTTAGGTCTTTTGTCATATTCCAGTTGGGAATTCATATTTGGATCAGGCTCATATTCGTATTCCAATAAAAACTCACCAAGAGAGACAGGATCATACCACGGTGAAAGCTCATGTCCTTACCATGAAAGACTATAGGCATATCCTAAAAGGCTCCAGATCGGGCCCATACTTCTATCCAAATTGAGCCTCACCTAGTGGTAATGAAACTTACCTCAGGATGGTCTCATATTCTTATAAATAATGAGACAACTCATTGGAATATTTTTCCATCTTCTTAGCAATGGGATTATAATTTTTAAGCACTAAATGATTATAAGAATATTCTAGAAACCATCATTCTATTGAATCTTATCCCGGAATAATTTCAAAAGGTAGGTCAGTATATTCTGACCATGATGTAGACCAAGACCCATATTTATAATCTTCTCAATTCTATTCGTATTGAGGTTCGTCAAGACACATTCTTAACACCACAAGGGTCTGTCAACACTTCCACCGGAGTATTGGATTATCATTACCATGATGGTCCTCCTCATGGTAGGATGGACGTATATTTTTTGGACTCAACTCCTAGAATTTAACGTGGCCAACCTCACCATGGAGATATCTACCATAGAAAAGGATACCCCCTGCTAATTTCCTAGAAAACTTTATATATATAGATTTTCCAAACTCTAAAGCCTTCATATGGAGAGTGTCTCAAAACATCATAGTCAAACACATATACTTCCCCATAAACTTGAAGCAAAACACCATATCAATCTGCAGTTGACCCTTAGAATCACCATCTATGGTTAGACTTGGTGGAGGTATATAAGACTGATGAGAAGTATTTCAACATTTACATGTGGAGATATTTATCTGAAAAATCCTCCCAGTCATGTTTCTTTCCCCTCACCACTTCTCACCATGAGATCCCAGATGAAATAGAAAAAGGATTTCAAACCATATCTATACCAAAATAGTTGTTATACTGATCAGTGACTAATGGCTTGACTTATCACTTATCTAGGATACAAGTATCATATTTAGAAAGTAAATATAATCTATTTTTAGCTAGACTAGGCCACTATATTCAGGGCTCAGCATCCGAAATTACAAAATCATTGTATATATCTACAATATGCTTGTTGTTATTGCATTGTGACACATCGGAAACTGGTCTTCTAAACCACATAATGAATCTATATTTGATGATGGGGAATTTATGTATCATTAAAGATTTATTCACCCTTGGAAAAATATAACATCTTAGATTCATTGCCTTATAATTTCATAGCCTCTAGAAAAATCATGGAACTGGGTAACGATTAGGTCATTTTCTCACTAAAATAGAATTCCCCCACATAAATAGTGTCTATACATCACGAATATAAGAATAGGATATCCTAAATGATTTGAAACTAGTCCACATAGACTAATATTAAATCATTTCAAATAGAGATAAAAATGTTTTGAACATCTGGAAAAATTCCTGAATAGAATGGTTTTCATTTGGGCTTCCATCGTACCTACCTCCTAGGTAAGCACAGCTACGTCGCATCAAACGAACTTCAATAATAGCTTCCATAGTATCCGTTTAGGAGAAGACATGGACCACCTGATGGGGGAATATCTACCACCTCCTCCACCCCTCAAATCATCAATTCGTAATAGGATTTAGAACATATCCTCAGTAGATGAAAACAAACCCCATCCCATTGTGCTAGGGTAATTTATATCTCACGCTTCACCATCCCCTAAGAATGCCTTGTGGAAATCAATGGTGATTTTAGATCACCCACATCCCACTTGGATGGGGGAACTTATATCTCAATATAAATCTTATGAATCATCAAATCTCCAACTAGAATCATTGGATCCCCAGTAACATGATCAGTCATTTTCAATTTCATCCACTAATAACAAAAAATCCATAGGTATAGGGGAATTTTCATCATCATCATCATCATCATAAAGAGAATAAATCCTCACTAGGATGGGAAGGAAAATCAATGGTTAGTATCCAAACTATTCTTCCCACCACAAGACAAACCTCTACAATTTGGGTTCTGGACATCAATCATGACCACACACTCCCTTAAGTTCATTACTCATAAGACACTACAAGAGGAATGTATGACAAACAAAATAAGACCCCTCTAGGGTCACAATAAAAAATGGATTAATATGTTAAATGATTTAAATAATGATCCTGATGAAGGAAATATAGAATCATCATGTTACATTGAAATTAATGGCATGATCACCATTTTTCGATATGAATCGGTAGATGTTGTCACTATCAATATGGAAGATAGTGTGGTTCAATATGTAAATACATAGGGTCACAACATAGAAAATATACCTTGAGAGGATGGTGATATGGATGCACCATCTAAGGATTCATAGACCTGATGCAAGAGAAGGATCCAAAACCTATAACTTCTAAATACTATGTTTACACCTTAATAACAGAAAATTACCAAAGGGAAAGGTTCAACTACATCCTAATCACCAACCTGAAGAGTTGAGGTTCCTTCCAAATTGGAACATTTTTCTCAATATGAGAATGAGATACAATCTATCATACAACTCAATAAGGAGATACATAGAAGAGATATTCTCATTGGGTATCATCTTCAGATAGAGTCGAATATTCTCCCTCCCATAGATAATCCACCAAAAAGAGTGGTATTTAGGTGTTAGATTGGATTAGGATCTAGGCAGCTAGTCTACATAAATTAGGAATTTAAAAATGATCATAACATCCCTTTGTTGTGGTTACATCCCCTCTCTCATCGGGGTGATCATTCAGTCATATAAAGAAATGAGAATAAGCGGGAGAAAATGGTGGATCCACCTCATCAACCACCACTTACTCCATATAGATGGGAGGAATCTCAAATAATAGTGACTTTGGAGCTTCTTAACATCATTGATCCCCTGGATACTCGAATGGAATCCATAGAAGGGTGACGTTAAATTGTGATGACTAAGAAGAATCCATATATTGAATTGGTGGATGATACTCCACCTCCATCCAATTTCAGAAAACCTACCTTCTCTACCTTTGAAGGTGTAGGCGATCCTGAGCAATATCTCAGACTTAATATCCTAATGATGGATGATGATGGTCCATCTAGATCAATAGTAGGCAACACATCTAATAGGATTTATATATAATATGATAGGGTCCAACCTTTTCATGGTATAGTAGCCTACCAGTATGATCCGTTGCAGGATGGGAAGACCTTATCCATCAATACCTTTAACAATTCAGTTCCACACTAAGGAAAATAATGATTCTTCATCCTAACAAACTGAAAATAAATACAATAATATGAGAGTTTCTGACGTCATATCCATATAGAAAGGATTAAAATATTCCCTCAACTACCCTATATCATAGAATAAACAACTATAATTCTTTACTAAAAATAATAGGGTTGACATATAGAAATTTCTAATCATAATGAAGTATCCAGGTCTGTTCTAGAAGTTTGTATAAATGACACAACTTCATTAGGATTCCATTTTGTGAACTCAGTCAAAGACATGAATCATTCTTGCAACACAGGGGAGATGACTAAGCAATTAAGAACCTATATTTGTCACTCTCATGTTAGTGATAGTTCCCATCTATGTACCTAGGCAGATCCTGAACCACCCAACACCTTCTATCGAGTAGTGAAAACCACATATTCACCCTTGACTATAAGAACAGAGGAATTAGGGTTGCTCAGAATTTGAGGAATGGATGAATATAGAATAATAATTCTGAAATAAACAAGTCCCTGGTTATTTCTTATCACTTATGGACAATAATTCTATCACGCTATCATAGCCCAGGAAGAATAATAAGGTCAACCTCACTAACTATCCTTATTACAACCCTTTACATAGAAGGTTAGTTCATAATATCCAAGACTACTTCATCTATAAATATGTCCATCACGTAATGGTAAATTAGGGATAGGTGGTGTTATATAACTCCTCAGAGTCAATGTCTAGTATAACCATTTTCCAATTAAAAGAAGAATATGGTTGGAAGAAAGTGTTGGCCAGGCATGTGTTAAAGTTTTACAACTTGATGACTCATAAAATGATTGATCAAAATCCTGATAGACTGAGACTATTGCTACACAGACCAAAATAGTTACAAAACCTAAGTTGGAATCAAATATTCCTCCCAAGAATGGGAGTGACCACTAAAAGTAAGAAGTAACAGAATAGGATGAGCCATATTCTTCTCCAATTCAAGCTCTAACTCTTGTGTATTTCTTATCTAGAATATTTGTAGCATGGAAACTACCACATAAAATGGAATCCTAATCATATGAAGAGCTCATATTTTGGTCGTTAACTTTTATACACTTTTCATACCCCTTCTATGATGATGAACATTCCTCAAAATATTTGTTCCCTATATATATAATAGGAATAAGAGACTGCACACATAGGAACTGAGAATACAGGGGACAACATGGGTGTGGTCGAACCCAATATTTCAATTGAGTCCCTACAGAGGACAAATATGCTACTAAGACCTGTGGTCAGACACACCAAAACCTGGAAAATTCATTAAGGTATCTTATAACCCTCTATAAATTGTATGCACCCAATTTTCCTCTAAGAACACCCAGTGGGAGTTCAATTATCTGATCTTCCTGAACAATGGGGACGGATGACATGACCTACACTGCTAATAGATAATGCTCCCACAACTTCGGCACAAGCACCAAACCCATCTACCTCAAAATCTATAGTTCCTAAGCCACACATTCATGAGTAACCCCACATAGAGAAGCATCGACCCCAAGAACTAAAGTAAGACATTTAGAAATAGCTACCAATAGTCGCAACCAAGGTACTGGATGTCCTCCATAATTCAAAATAACTCAGGGAGGCATTTGTTGAAGCCCTATTTATCCCATAGAAGTTTGAGACAGAAATCACTGCAGGTGAGGTATATCAAGTGGATACCATTCCATCATAATTCCATGACACCATCTCATTCACTAATGAGGATAAGGAATGAATCCATTAAGGGAACATCAGGCCCCTATATGTTTTGGGAAGACTCAATAATGATAATACCCAAAGGGATATGATTGATAATGGTTCTAGAATCATTTTTATCCTACTTTAAATTCTATGAAGTTTAGAATATTGTTAAAGGAAACTATTTCCCACAAAGTTGTCTATTGAAGGTTATGATAAGCATGAGAAAATACATCTTGGAAAGTTCAAACTCCAAGATCGGTTTGGGTATCTAACATCTTACATAGACCTTATGGTAATCCAATAAGACACCACATTTAATGTCCTACTCAAAGGTCCCTAGCTCTATAACCATCCAGTGGTACCTTCAACATTCTACCTGTTCTTGAAGTACCCCTTCCATGGAAAGATCAACATACATCATCATGATATCAACCCCTTTGAGGATTTTTGACCCACATATGATGAAGAATATTTCTACCAAAAAGGTAGGAAAATAACAAATTGAGGATGATGAGACATAGGTTACAGCCCCCAATGTCCTAGGGAATTCCACCTCAAATCCCTAAAGTATGGTCAACGATGACTATATGCTCCCCATAAATCTGGTTGACGTGAAAGACTTGTCCCCAGATGTATAATATCGTATTTTCCTTAGTGATGGTGTAAAAAACAATCAACTCTTATATCTCTTTATAATGACTCAGGTAGTAGTGGATGGTAATGTCTCTCCTCTTGTCCCCTCTCACTGCGATAGTGATATAGGTTCCCCATATTTCCATCCTTGTCTATATGTCTTTATAGTCTCATAGATGTAAGAAGATGAGGATACCTTAGGAAATACCCTCAAGAATTCAATGAATAAATATCCATGACCATCGACGAGCTCATGAAAATAAATCTCCAAATAGAAGATGACATGTGTCCTAATTTTATTTGATACACCATTACCCTCGAAGAGAAAGATATGTACATCACATTTCGGAATCCAAAACAATATGTGTTCACATTGAACTGCATAGAAATTCCAAGACCAAATCTAGATGTGGCTATGAACCATATCAAACTACTTGATGAGAATTTAGTCTTCGAGAATGATGCCATAAGGATGCACCCCTCTCATGTTACCAATGTGGTGGTGTAAGTAGACAAATCGATCAAATTCAACTTTTTTTGAGAAGTGAAATACCCAATATGGATTGTTAACATTGTCCATGTCAAGAAAAAGAATGGGTAGATTAGATCCTTAATTTATTTCAGAGACCTTAATCCACATTTCTCATAAGATGATTAACCATTTCTGGTCAGAGAACTATAGATTGATGCCGTTTTTGGCTTCCATGACCTTTTTTTGGATCGGTACTCTGGATACAATCAAGTCAAGATGTCCCTCAAATATAAAGAAGACGCTGGATTCAGTGCATCTCATGGGATCATATTCTATCAGTTCATTCTCATTATCTTGAAGAATACTGGTTCTAAAAATCAATTCTCCATGCATTATATCTCTAAGTTTACTATTGAAAAGATATACGAATGTTATGTCTACAACTTGGTTTTCAAAAATTAACAACTATGTGATTATATCAAGGAAAATCAAAAAAAACTTCAAAAAGCTTTTATAGCACAATATAAAGATGAATCCATTAAAATTAAGATTCTATGTAACATCATGGAAGTTCCCAGGCTATGTGGTAAACCATTGTGACATTGAGGTCGACCCAAAAAAGGATACTACTATTTTAGTGATGTCAACTCCCAAAAATGACAAAAAACTGAGGAGACTCTAAGGACACATTGCCAATATTTCAGGGTTCATTTCCAACCTAGATTGAAAATATATCCTCTCCACCAGGCTAATGAAGAAGGTAATATTCTATCAATGGGACGATTATTTCCAAGAATCGTGGGAAATTATCAAGCAGTATCTCTTTTACCCACTGATTTTTATGCCTCTAGAGGAAGGGAGGCCACTCATCTTATATGTGGCCTCTAGGGAACTCTCACAGGGCACCCTTATTTCCCAAAACAAATGATGTTGGGAGTTATAAAAGTATCTATTATCTTATACAAATGATTCTAGGTATTGAGGCTTGATACTCTGATGTCTAGAAGAACAAACTTACACCCATATTCCTAGTGAAAAAGTTAGGTCATTTCTTTTAGAACTGTGAAGTCAATATGGTCTCTCATATTGACCATCTCATATACATCCTTGGTCATTCTGTACTGACTAGGTTCTTGGCCAAATGGGCGGTCATTCTGTAGAAATATGACTTTTAGTTCATGTCATAGAAGTCAGTGAAGGGAAAATCCCCTGATGACTTCCTCACAACACATACTTCCCTGGAGAACATACCTATAGACACTAATCTTCTATATGATGAGGTCATATATTAACACGACACAACCCATACATGGGAGATGTATTTTGATGGCACCTTCCAAAGTCCATTATGTAAAAGGATGGAAAATCAAAGCTCAATAATATAGGAATAGGGTTTTTATTCATCCCTCTATAAAACACCATTTTCCCTAATATTTATCACTATTTGAAGACTACATGAATAAAGAGGTATATTACCAAGCCCCCATTATAGGCTGGGAATTATCCTTGCATTTTTAAATATCCTACCTAAATATCAAAGGGGAAAATAGATAGTGATAAGAAAATAAATGGTGAATATTCCCTTAAAAAGGAAGAACTATCCCCTCTCACTAGTTGTGCTAGGGTTTCGATGGCATAATTCCCTTTTTATCCCACATTGTTTCATGTTCTACAGTCATAGAATGCTCATGCAGATTCATTGGACAATGTAACCACCATCTTGGCTGACCATAATCATGAGAAATAAATCATCTATATCACCCATAAAATAATAGTCTTGCTAATACTTGTTTATGATATAGAAGAAATAAATCAGGTCAACATCACCCCAGATCATGATGAACCAATTTCATCCCTTGGATTGATAGAGCCCATAATCGATTATCTTTAAAATGGAACTCTCTAAGCTGATAGAGCCGTAAGAAATCTTAGCATCTTGCAGTGAATTGTACCATACATAGTGGACCAAATGAATAGAAGGACCTCTACAAGAATGGATTTTATGGAATCCTCTATAGATGCAAAGTAGAAGGAGAGATTTCCTCCATCATGGAAGATGTACATGCAGGATTTTATGGTGTTCATCATTCAGTAACTATGCTATCCCACCAAATCAAAAGGATGAGATACTATTGGAAAGACATGATATAGAAATTTTTGAAATTTACTAATAAATTTCATGGATTCTATATTCATTCAAACTTCATCCATCAACCTGTGGAATTTCTACATACGGCTAAATATTCATGTCTATTTGTTTTTTGGGGAATTGATGATGTGGGGCATATCCCCCAACCATGACTAAAAAGTTCAACTCTATCCTTACTAACAATGAATAATTTTATAAATGGGATGAAGAAATACCCCTTAATTAAGTCAAGATGAAGAACATAATCAACTTCTTAAAGTCCAATATCATCACCTAGTTTTGAGTCCCTTCCACTGTACTAATGGAAAACGACACCAACTTTTATTCCACATAGTCAAAGAAGTTGTAATTGGAGAACAATATTGAGTTTATTCACTCATATTTCTATCATGAAATGAAAAAATGGATAGATAGTTACCTTAAATAATACAATTGAATGTACTACAGAATATGTTGAACAGGGATAACAATTTATGGTTGTACAAGCTACTCCATGCTTTATTGGCCTACCGTACTACCAGGCACACTACAACACAAGAAACACCATACTCATTGGTGTATGGGACCAAATTAGTGTTACCTATAGAATTACAACTTCCCTTTATCTGAATATCCATTTTTGGATAGCTCTTAGATGATGAGATGTCACAAAAGTGGCTAGAAGAATTAGAGATACTTGATGTGAGTAGGTTATGCACACTGCACTACCTCAAAGTGTATCAGAACCAGATTGATCAATCCTTTAATAAAATGGTTCAACTTTGTTCATTCCTCTAAATAGAACGGTTGTTGTCTCTTTGGGACCTAATGTTACTGAGCAATAATCCCCCAAAGCTAGAACTCAAATGTGTGGTACATTACATCATATATAAGGTCTATCACAATAGGTCATACACATTGTCCACAATGGATGGGGAGTGTGTCACACCCGCACCAATTTGAGGTTTATCAAGAAATTAATTTTTTTAAGTTGTTTTCATATGGGAATCTATATCAGTGTAAGTCCTTCCATTCATCCTGATTACATTACATTAAAATATAAAATCTCCTTCTAACCACATGACATTAAATTATACAGAGATGTAATTTCTACATGACATTAAACTACACAAATATAATATATTCCTTTCACATTAGGTGATCCATGTCCTTATTACATTATGTTAAACTACACAGAATATGTACCTTCCTCATGAAATTAAACTACATGGGTTTCCGGGCAATAAATATGGCTTGATTATCATTTCAATGATATACATAGGGACTCCACGATCCTATATCTTGGTCCAGCTACCACATGATACAAAATTCACATGTCCTTCTGTTAAATGCCTCTTTATGGTGATAGAAACCCTTGAAACATATTTCTTCTCACACCGAGCATCAATCACATGGGATTAGGATATTTGGAATGGGGTTCCTAGCATAAAAAAGGAACAAAAAATTGTGATAGTATAATCTTAGTCTTGAATTAAAGAACATAAAAGGTATACCAATATTCATTGTTGAACAATGTTAAACTAGATGGATAATGTCCCTTGAATGACCTAATATTGTCAAATTATGTTGACCTTGCCTAAGAGGACCACTAGAGTTAGTTTCAGTCTTCTACCATATCTCCATCAAAAGAACTACATATGGACTAATTTCCATGACATTTTTATATGTGGTAATGCCTATATATTCATCTCTAGGTCCATCCACCATATCCCTCTTCACATCAGAAGCCAACGTCCATGCCACATGATTTCAAACTACATTGTTCTACAAGAACAATGTAAGGATTTATTCATATCATCACATGATATGTAGTGAAAGCTGGATATCTAATCCTGGGTCCAGCCATAGCAGTCAATAGAAATAATTCCCACCTCTACATATGGGTCAAACCTATGTAGAGTGTTCCCTATTCAAGAATTATGTGTGACTTGATTATTATCCTTATATGATACATAGTGACAACCTAATTTCCAATTTCAATCCCCATCACAATAAATAAATATAAAAATTCCCCCATTTTTTATATGGTTCAGACCTATACAAGATACTTCATTCAGAACTATGTGTGTCCTGATTACCATCACCATGGGATACATAGTGAATCCCAGAATTCCATTCATGGTCATAGTCGAAATATCAGAATTTCACATCTGGGAACCCGCATCATCTTTACATGATGTTAAAATAAACACCCCTTAAATAACTATGTGTTTCTTGATTCTTATCATCGAAGGATACATAGTGATGTCTGGATACCCAATTCTTTGTTCAGCTATAATAATCGATAAAAACGGATGATTGTGTACTCAATATTTCATCTAAAAATATTACACATTGGTTCCCATGTCTTTTTCTCATGACATTAAATAGAAAATAAAACACCTCATCCATGTTATAGAAAAACTACACGATTAGAGAGTCCTTACTTCATGATGATAAAATGAATGTAGAATGTTCTTAACATATGATAACAAACAACACGGAACATGTCCTTACTTCAGGACGTTAAAATAAAATGAAGAAAATGTGTCCCCACTATATGAAAATAAACTATGTAGACGTGCAAAAATGATTTGATTCCATATAAAAGGAACAAAAGAACCTTAACCCATTCCACCAGAGTATGAGGTGCATCTATCATCTTTTAAATCACATCAATCCATGAACCTTGCTTTATGCCTCAAGCACCACAGGTTTCCAAAAATCTTTCAGGGCCATTGTAAAGGATATTCGAGTTCAAGGGAACCTTTGATTCACAACACATTAATGCCTATGGAACATTCATATGCCCCTATGATCATCAACAAAATGTTTCACTCTACAAAAATGAAATTTTTCTCCTTTTAAGCCCTAACATCATTGTGGAAGAACTCAACACCCCAGTGTGATCTGAACCTCACATAGTATGATTTTCCCATATCATCACTCATGACCCGAGAACCATTATCTATGATTTATAGTATTCTAATACCTATCTAACAAGGATGATGGTGTAATCTTAACCCTGTTTACCATAATTAGTCTCTTGTGTATCATCCCCCGTATTAGAACCCTTAATGTGATGACCTGAAACTTCTTGCAGTTTTTACAATGTTGTATGACCCAAAAATATATCCAATAATGGTCAAAATTTCATGACCTTAAAATACTAGAGAAAGAGACACAAAACTTGTTAGGTTTAAATCCCACAGTGTTCGGCATGAGAAAAATTCAATTCTTTTCATTATAAACACTTCACAATTAGAGTTTAGGGAAAAATTGGGGAACAAATAAATATGTCATAAATAATATAGGTTCTAATCTGTAACCCAATAAAAATTCAATCTATTCTCACTGGACCCCTTGGTTCATGAAAAAGTTAAATAATTGATTCTTTACATCTCCTCACCATGACAATATTTTCTTTAGGCGGCTGCATAACTTTTAGGTTACACATTCTCTTATTTTATATTACTCTTTCCACAAATTTAACATCATGATTTGGGTTCCCAAGATAACCACAACCTTCCATGACCCTAGAAAAAGATATTGGAGTTTAGAGGACCCTTTTCTTGAATATGAATGTATGCATACGACTCCTTCATATGTGATTACGGTTTTTTACCAAATGTGTCGCTCTGTAAAAACATCATTATGATTCTTGTGATCCCTGACATCACTATGTTACCACTCAACAACTTAGTGTGGTTGACATACTAATGGTATGATTGTACCATATCATCCTTATGATCTGAGCAAGTTGGACTATGACATATACTACACGTATGAATCTATCTGAGAGGATTTTACATCCTTGATGTTATGTCACCTTGTTTTGTACCTTTTTTCAAGGCCAGAATATGAAACTCCATTTTCTAACCATTGCTGGCCCAAACCTCATGATTTAGAACCATAGGGCGTAGGTCTCGAGCTTCATAATGAGTAACTAAACTGCCCTAGGGTTCCAGTACCCTTCCCGGATATCCTTCTTCCCATACCCAACCTCATCATCTAGATGTTTGAGTCATCATAAATATTACGTGGACCTTGGAAAGGAGTAGAGATCATATTTTTCATGAAAATTCTACTAATGGGTAAGGGATTTGACCCACCAACTAAAGGAATATACTTCTTTATTGAAGAAAACATCAGTCTTTCTGAGCCATGGAAACACCGTAGTGGAACCTAGAATCTCAGGATTTCATGGGAAATACACAACATGTCTTACCCATCTCATATTCATGGACTCAAACTTTGGGGTTATGATTTACATCACCCATATTCCAACTATAAATGTAGACATAGAATCCCTAGTATTTCTCAACTAACTGGTATAACCTCCATAAATATTCTAGAGCCCCAAGATGATATACTAGACTTAATGGATCCTTTTCTTGACTATGTATGTATGTCTATCACCCCTACAGATACACCCATGGTCATCAACCAAATGTATCACTTTGCTAAAAGGGATTTATTGTCCTGGAAATTCCTTGAAACACAATGGAAGAACCCAACACATTATTGTGTTTTGGGTCATTCCTGGCATACCTACACTATATTCCATGATCATCGACCAGGTTCGTGCTAAAATACCCTAAACTAAAGCAATACTAGGTCTGAGCTAAAAGTCCATAGACAAAATAAATATCATGTCTGAACTAAAATACCTTAAACTAAAAAAAATAATAGGTCCTAGATAAAAGAACATAAACTAAATAAATATCATGTCTGAGCTAAAAGATCACAAACAAAAGCAGTATCAGGTATGAGCTAGAAGATCTTAATCTACAGAAATACCAATTCCGAGCTAGAATACCCTAAAATAAAGTAATAGATGGCCTAAGCTAAAAGACCATAAACTAAAGAAATACATGGTTGGAGATAAAAAAACTGAAACTAACGAAGTATCATGTATTCGATAAAACGAACTAAACTAAATAAACAATAGATCTTAGCTACAATACCCAAAACGACAAACCACATTCACCAAGCATATTGACTTAAATAAAAAAATTACCATCATCCCCTAGGGATATGTATTATACACAATAATCTTTTTGTGATTCAGGATATCTCAAGTTAACTAGATAATATTTATCAGTAGAAAACATCATGTCAGTGGTAATTCATTAGTTCGTCCCAAAACATATCTCTTATGATTTAAATATTTAGATTCGGGCATTCAAGTTTACCTTATATTGTGAAATTAAGGGGTATCTGTAACAACCCAAACTTTTGTTAATGAAAATTCCTCTTGATCTAATTAAATTTATCATTATGTAAAATGGATATATGAAATATAAACATCCTTGGTTTTATGTTTTTTAATTTCAAAATACCATTAAGAATTTTTACCATTGATAATATAGCCATTGAATAGTGATCACATGATTATTATAAATATAGGTATTTAATAAATCCAATTTAATTAGACAATGGAAGTGATGGCCTCATCTAGTAGACTTGCCTCGTACGAAGCCCATTTGATGGAGCTCAGAAAGGAGGTGGCGTCACTGGGCATCACTCTTGACCAAGCCCAATCAGTGCTTCAATGTGTTAAGCTTGAGTGGAACCTCCTTTAAGGGAAGTGGATGTTGATTGAGATTACCACCCAAGTGATGTTATACGTGCCACCCCAAGAGTTTGTCACCATCGCACTCCTTACCCTTCGGCCTTATGCGGGTGTTATAAGGGGTTATGTAACAATATCTTAGCATAGTAATTATGTTCATTATTTTTTGTATATAATAATAAATATACATTCATATTTTTATTGTTACGTTGTAAATAGTTTTTAAAGCACAAATAGTATTTTTAGTTAATATTCAATTAAGAAAACTATTTTGATGAATTAATGAATTTATGAATTAAATTAAATTTTAATTAAATATTATTAATAAAATAATTATTATATAATATAAATGATCATATAATTATTATGAATATGATTATGATTTTTATTAATGTCTGAAATATATTTTTGTCAAAACCCATGAATTTTTAATAAATGTCAATTTTTATTTTAAAAAAAATCAACATATTGAGAAAATTATTTCAATAAAATAAATATTATTTTTGGAATCAGGATGTCAAAATTTTCCAATGTTGACTTTTTCATAATTTTATTTGACAGTCGAATTTTTGAGAAAAAAATAAATATCGTTTAAATATATAATGTGTTTTATGAAATCCTAATGACCCAATAATGGTGTAATAAAATACAATAAACATTATGTTCAGCCAAAATATTTTTTACCATTAAAATAATGTGATATTAGTTTTTTGTGATTTATTTTGCAATGCTTTACTAGACCCTTCAAGACTTATAAAATATTTTACCTTTTAAAATTGATTTCCTTGAGAGTGTGACTCATCACCACAAAAGTCACCTGATTATTTTAAGAAGTTCGGCCATTATCCTTATAAAATATTTTTTTCTACTACCCTTTGGAAAAAACCATGGGATGGTTTGTGGTTTGGATTACTTTAATGTGTGGCGACCCAAAACTAAATAATAAAGAATTATCTCTCCATTCTTATATAAACACTACAACAAACACGGCCTTTATCAGCGCTAAAAATGGCCTTTATCAGCGCTAGAAAAGCGCTGATAAAGCCAGCGTAGATAAAGGGGGGTCCCCTTTATCAGTGCTCTGAAAAGCGCTGATATAGGACCCCTTTATGAGCGCTGAAAAAAAAAGTGCTGATAAAACTACCCCTTTATCAGCGCTTTTTTAGCGCTGATAAAGGGGTCCTATATC
The DNA here is from genome assembly GCA_963277665.1 of Viscum album. Taxonomy (NCBI): domain Eukaryota; kingdom Viridiplantae; phylum Streptophyta; class Magnoliopsida; order Santalales; family Viscaceae; genus Viscum; species Viscum album. The sequence continues at coordinate 1,095,894,357 of OY728147.1, forward strand.
AGCACTTCCTTTATCAGCGCTCTCGTTTTAGCACTGATAAAGGAACCTTTTATCAGCGCTTTTAAAAAAACACTGATAAAAGTTAAAAAAAAATTAAAAAATTTAACAAATACTGCCAATCGGGGGGGCTTTTATAGCGCTTGAACCCCCCCCCCTTTACAGTGCTTTTCAGCCCCTATACAACACCCCACGCTCCCGCCTCCACCCTTTAACAGCGCTTGCTCCAATATTCCCCAAGCGCGCGCACCCCTACCTCTACCAGGATTTGAACTCGAGACCTCCCCCCTGCGTGCCTAAGCCCTTACCACTACTCTATTTTGATTTTCTTTCCATTTCATGATATCTCTATATATATATATTTATATATTTAGTTATATTTATTCGTATAGTAATATATATTTATATTAATATATATATATAGTTATATTATAATATATATATATATATATAGTTATATTATAATATATATAGTAATATTAATATATATATAGTGGTATTAATATATATCTATATCTATATATATATATATATATTTATTTATATTTATTCGTATAGTAATATATATTTATATTAATATATATATATAGTAATATTAACATATATATAGTTATATTAACATATATATAGTTATATTAACATATATATAGTTATATTAACTTATATATAGTTATATGAATATATATTAATATAGTTATATTAATATATATATAGTGATATTACTATATATATTTATGGTGATATTAATATATATATTTATAGTAATACTAATATATATATATATATGTAGTTATATTAATATATATTTATAGTTATTAGATTAATATATATATAGTTAGATTAATATATATATATATATAGTTAGATTAATTTATAGGTATATAAATATTCATATATTGCTATTTTAAATAAAATGGATATTAGTTATTATTTAGTTTAGGATAATATATTTTATATGTAAATATGTTTAATTATTTATTTAAAAAATTTAATTTTTAGGTGCGAATATATAAAAAATATGTACATATAGTTATATATTTGATTATAAATAGCAGTTCATTATAAAAAAGGATGAAATTTCAAAGACATAATATCAATATGAATGTAATACCTTGGAATAAATTCATTCCCCACCAAGAAAAGCCAATAATACCCCCTTAAACGAGTTTGAAAATCCACAAAATGTTAAAAAATCTCGGTACCCCGACAAAAAAATCAGTTTTTGAGGCCTTCTGGGCCTCTTTTGGCCTCAAAAAACGCTTGACTGGGGTCCCCCGGAGTCACAACGACGTAGATCTCGTCGCATGCTTCAATTTGATATGTGGTAGAGCTCAAACAGACACCCGGATCAAAAGTTATGGCCATTTGAAGTTTGAATTGCATTTTCAACATATTTTGGATCTTTTTTTAATTTTTTTAATTTTTTTAGTCCTAAAATTGTTATTAAATTACTATTACTCCATAATGATTATCGAAATATTAATTAAAAATATTTTTTTAAATTTTTTAAGAAGCCATTTTCACTAAATATCTTAAATATTAAGTATAATAAGTATAAATGTACATTTATACTTATCTAAAATATATTTAAAAATTATATGTTATATTTATATAACTATATAACTATATTTATATATTAATATATTAATATATTTTTTTTTTTTTTAAGCCAACCCTTTATCAGCGCTAAAAAAAGTGCTGATGAAGGCCCCCCTTTATCAGTGCTAGTAAGCAAGCGCTGATAAAGGGGGCCCTTTATCAACACTAACAAAAGCGCTGATAAAGGGGGGACCCTTTATCAGCACTAAAAAAAGGGACCCCCCTTTATCAGCGATTTTTTCGTTAGCGCTGATAAAGGGGGGCGCTGCGAAAAACTGTTTTTGTGTTAGTGAAAACCACCTAAGATCCCACTTCCTCTTCCCTCAAAGACTTTTGAGCTCAACCAACCCATTCCATACTCTCTCTATAATCCTCCTAAGGTGCCCAAAGCTCTCAAGAAGCCTCTCCCAAGCCCCTCCCAATCCTTTTGGATCCCACTTCCATGTAAGGGATTCATTCCTTTCTCATTTTATCCAATTTTCTTAATATTGTTAAACCATTTTTTTCAATTATAAATGTTGGGGTATGATTTCTCACCTCCCCTATATTATACTCTTTATGTTTGAATGATGACAGACCCCTTTCTCTCTCATTAATGATGCCCATGTACACATGTTACCATGCTGAAATTCCATAAGTGATTTATTCCTTTCTAATTTTTGTCCAAATTTCATTATGTTTTTATGCCCTTTTATTTTCAATTACAAATTTTGGGGTATGATTTTTCACCTCCCCCATACATTCCTCCTTATGTTTGAAATGATGATATACCCCTTCCTCTCTCATTAATTTCCCCCATGTACACCAGTTACTATGCCGAAATGTCCTAAGGGATTCTTTCCTTTCTTATTTTTATCCTAGTTTCTTTATGTTGTAATACCCTTTTACTTTCAATTAAAAATTTTGGGGTATGATTTATCACCTACCTTATATTCCCATAATTATTTTGTAAATGATGAGAGGCCTCTTTCTCTATCATTAACTCCTCTTATGTACACCCGTTGCAATACTGAAATTCTGTAAGGAATTTCTCTCTCCTCATTTACAATCAAAAAATTATTTTTTATTATGAATCTAAATTACATTACATATTTTGTGACATGTATCTATATGACCCCCTTACATTTCATTTAATTTACATATGATGAGACACCCCTTTTTCTCTGATCAAACATTTTTATGAATTCTTATGTCTCGTCATTACGCTGCCGAAATTACACCATGATTTTCCAAGCCAATTTCATTGTTTAGTGAATACCATACTCATTTATCTATCAAGGGTATTCGCCTTTATAAAAATTTACTTATTTATTATAAAGATACATGTATGTATTTGACATCACTTTATCATGGAATAAATTATGATGAATGATTCCATGTTGTATGATCAATGTGACCCACCTATGCCTGAAATGAAATGTTTATGAAGGGTGCGCCCTAATAGTGGTGAAATGCATTGGGTAAAGATTAGTATCATGATACATAAAGTACAATGAGGGTTTAAAAATGGTAATTAAAGTTGAATGCGGGTTTACTCATAATCCATGTGAAATTATCCTTGAATCATGATAATATCACGTTCAATATTGTCGCCACATTTTCATATTATGAAAATCATGCTATATCATGAATTAATTTTCGTGTTTCTTTTATGATCCATTGATATTTATATTGCCTAACATGTATTGAATCCTTCATTTTATGCATTTTATACTCCCTTAATAGGCTTTATAGATCACACTTCCCTTATGCATGTCCTCAGATTAACTCGAGCAATACTAAGTACGAGGGAATGTAGTGGTCATTTAAATGGGGTTTTCAATAAAGATGTTGTGTTTCATGTTCTCAGTTGTTGTGTAATGTTCCTAATCCCCAAATACACAATACCTCTCAATATTCCATCTTATATCTTGTGAATATTTTAGGTAATAAATCATGTTTAAGTGTGTAATAAAAATCAGGGTTGGGATAGTTGGTATCAGAGGATAGGTTTAGTTATTTTTAGGATTCGGAACCGAAAACCCTAGTGAAATCCTTAGAAATAAGAATAATTATAATAAACACATCCCTATATTTTGGTGTGTATTGAGTATGTGATTTATTAAGAAAATACATCCCTTTTTGGATACGAGCAGGTAGAGGTGGCTCTGGCACAGATTCACCTAAGAGTGAAAACTCTGACAAAGAGTTTCGAGCCTAACCCGGGGTATCCTAGTACACGATAATGGTCCATGCTGCACCGTTGGTTATGACACTCCCGAGGGATATGCTTTGGTAAATTCACAAGCTTAGTGTGATCTATTGTTAAGGGTATAAAAAAATTCCCCTAAGAATAATTGTTGGGATGTAAATCATGGATAATATTGATTAAAGCTTATAGATTCATAAGTTAAGGAAATAAAAGTAATTCTTAATTCACCTGTTTTTGTCTTTGGATTACCCTTTATGGGTTACACCTCAATTTCCTTTTATTCCATACAATGGCTGTTAATAAGAGGACTCGGGATAACAACTGATGTAAAGATCAATGTGACGACAGTTCCAATGAGTTTCCCAATCCAATGGGAGCGGGAATTGGGAACTTTTCCATGATACTCTCTCAATTAACACAAGATTTTAATAGAAATATGGGTCAAGAGTAACGTTCCACCCCCCCCCCCCCCAAAGAGAAAACAAGTCACAATAAAGAGAACCATGAGATAAAGGCCACCTACATTTAATGGATCACTTGATCCCTCAATCGTCGAACAATGGATCAACTCCATTGAAAACATCTTATCCATCCTTCAATGTTCTCAAGAAAGAGAAGGTACTTATGGTTGCTCATCATATGTAGGGTGAAGTCGATCAATGGTGGCCATTGATCTAAAATATGAATCCTGAGGATGAGATCGAAGCTTTTGAATGGAAGCATTAATGGAAATTTTTTTTTTTGGAAAATAGTTTCCTTGCACCCTCTGAATTAAGAAGGAAGGGGACATCCTAGACCTCACGAAAAAAGACAATGAATCTATCAGAGCATACGAGGAAAAATTCTCAAGACATTCATGATATGCCTCTGGATTTTTCATTACCCTAGAATGAATGGTTTACTGCTTCATTGGTGGTCTGAAACATATCCTACAGAAATCCCTCGTGATCGGTGACTTTGATAGATATGAAGAAATTATTTGATGTGCCTTCGAGGTCGAAATGGAGACCGAATAATCTTAGGGGTATCATGGGGATAAGAATCATAATGTGGACTTCAATTCTAGCAGTCTAATGGATAAGTCCAATGGCGCTAAAAAATCCATCACCCCACTTGCCAAAGGTGTGGAAAGAAGAACCCCCAAAATTTCCTAAATGGGATAGGGAAATGCTTTAGGTGTTGAAGAGAAGGGAACCTAGCCATAAAATACTGAAAAGAAAAACCTTTGGCTATGATAGTGGATAGGAATGCTTATTTCTACTCTCAACATGTTTTTCATTACTTAAACAACAAAAAACTAGGACACCTTGCGAATCTGTGCCCAATGCCAAGGATTTTCGGAGGCAACCATCAACCTCCAAGGCATTAAGGGCGAGATTCTTCCATCACTACCACCAAAGTGAACCTGGACAAAAATTTGTGAAAAGTACACTAGTTATTCATTCAATAATAGCAAACGTACTTTTTGATTCTGGTTCTATGAATTCTTGTGTATCATGAATGTTTAGTAAAATAATCCCAACACCACCAAAAATCATGGAATTAAAGAATCCAGTGAGTATGGAAAATGGGGCAATCATTACATCCCATGAATATAACTCCTCCCCTGTTAGAATTTGTGGAATGAACTTCCAAGTGAACCTAGTCATACTCTCTATGGTAAAATTTGATGTAATTACCTGTATGGATTGTCTATCCTTTTATAAATCCAACATAAATTTCCATGAGAGCGAAATCACTCTCCATATGGAGAATCGACCCCTAATTCTATACATGTGAAAAGATGAAGATGAATCTTATTTAGAGCCATCATCTCAAGTGTGAATATTGATTCCCTATGAGAATGCATATCTGGATTAGATGATTGAGTCTAAGAAGCAACCTTTCTTGAAGACATGCCTATTTTGAGGGAATTTACTAAAGTGTTTCCCATGTAATTTCCCGGTCTTTCTCCTAGAAGAGATGTTGGATTCTCAATTGACCTTATACCTCTGGCTTTTCCAATATCCAAGACTCCATATAGAATGGATAATATGGATCTTTAGGATCTAAAGAAACAACTACATGAGAATATGGATAACGGGTTTATATGCCCAAGTGCTTCACCATGGGGTGCACTAGTCCTCTTCGTCAATAATAAGGATGGGCCAATGTGCCTTTTCATTGATTATCATGTGCTCAAAAAAATCATGATAAATAACAAGTGACCTATACCTCAAATTGATGACTTGTTCAATATGATATGTAGAGAAAAATACTTCTCCAAGGTATATTTGCAGTCAATATATTACCAAGTAAGGGTGAACAAGGTGGATATCCCCAAGTCTACTTTATTACAAGGTACTAGCACTATGAATTCATTGTAATTCCATTTGGACACACTAATGCTCCTGCAATATTCATGGAATTGATGAATATAGTCTTTATATATTACCTCAACAAATATTTGGTGAAATTTATGGAAAATATTCTAATATACTAAAAATCCATGGAGGGTCATGAGGGAAATCTAATAACTATATTAGAGACCTTGCGAAAGGATAATATCTATGAAGTTTATAGATAGAGTGAGTTCTGGTTGATGGTGGTCTCATTCTTGGGCCATATTATCTCAAGAAATAAGATATTTGTGGATCCCTCTAAGACAACTGCAATTGAGGGATGACCGAGGCCAACATCAGTAACGGATATCCATATCTTCCATGGGTTAGGTGGATATTATCGCTGATTTGTGAGGAATTTCTTAGGATTTTCCAACCCTCTTACCAAGTTAACTCGGAAGGGAGTGAAGTTTTCTTGGAGTGATGAATGCGAAGAGAGATTCAAGGAGTTGATAAAGAGCCTTATCACTGCACCTGTGCTCAGATTACCCAAAATTGGAGAACTTTTTGTGGCATTTAGTGACACTTCGATGAAGGGCATGGAATGTGTATTGATGTATAATGACAAAGTCATTGCCTATGATTTAGGGAAATTGAATTTTCATGAGAAAGAATATCCAACAAATGATCTGGTGTTGGCTGCAGTGATCTTCACATTAATCTTTTTTGGCATTACCTTTTTGGGGAGAAATGTGAAAATATATACAGACCACAAAAGTCTCAAGTATATATTCACACAGAAATATTTTAACATGTGCCAATGAAGATGTTTAGAGCTCATTAAATAATATGACTTCTCAATCCATTACCACCATGGGAAAGTGAACAAGGTGGATAATGCTCTTTTTAGAAAAGACCCAGTGATTCTATCATTGATAATAATTTTAAAGGATCCAATCTTTTAATATATGATGAAGATGAACATGGGAATCATAACGAAGAGAAAATCATCAATACATTCACTAATTATTTCTCAACTGTATCTTTGGGAAAGGTAAAAGGATGCTCAAAAGGATGATGTGGGAATTCAGAAGAAGGTGGAAACTATCAGAAAAAGTAAATCCTCATAGTTCAATGTCAATGATGAAGGAATTGTAAGATTTGGGTCCAGGCTAGGTGTTCTATCAAATCTGGAGTTAAAGAATGAAATTTTGTAAGATGCACATAGTTCAAATTTCTCAATTCCCCGAGGAAAAACAAAGATGTTTCGAGATGTCTCAGAGAATTACTTGTTGGATAACATGAATAAGGAGATCACTAAGTATACATAAATGTGGCTGGTATGTTATCAAGTGAAGGATGAGATGCATAAGTCTAAAAGGATGATGAATATATTCCCCATACCAACATGGAAATGGGAGAAAATCACCATGCACATTGTCACTAGACATCCAAGTACATTCAAAGGAAACAATCCTATCTGGGTTTATGTGGATCATCTTACAAAGACTGCACACTTCATAGAAATTTGGGAGGATTTCTCACTAGATAAACTGGCACATATATACATTAGATACATGGTAAGGATTCTTGGAGTACCAATATTGATTATATCTGATCGAGATCCAAGATTCACCCCCATGTTTTGTAAGATTACTCAATATGATCTGTATATTGAACTAAACTTCTGTATGGATTCTCATCATCAAACTGATGGCCAATCTGAGCAGACTATTAAAATACTTGAGGACATGTCGAGAGCATGATCAATGGACTTAAAAGTAGGGTGGGATCAACATCTTCCTCTGGTTGAGTTCTCTTACAATAATAGTATCCACTCAAGAATCCAAAGGGATCCTAATGAGTCCCTATATGGGAACAGTTGTAGAACACCAGCATGTTAGAATGAAGTTGGGGATAGAAAACCCCTTGGTCCAAAAATGGTCTAAGAAATGGTGGATAAGGTAAAGACCATCCAGAAATGCATTAAAGCTGCTCATAGTCAATAAAAGAGCTCTGTTGAAAATTTATTAAGATGCCTAGATTTTGATGTCTAAGACATGGTATTCCTCCACATATCACTATGGAAGAGAGTTATGAGATTTGGGAAGAATGGAAAGCTTAGTTCAAGGTACATTGTCCCTTTTTTGATCCTTGATAGCATTAGATCAGTGGACTATCAACTAGTACTCCCACCTAACCTATCTCAAGTACATGATGTATTCCATGTATCACTCTTGAGGATGTACATACCTGACCCATCGCATGTACTCAATCTAGAGGTGGTACCATTGGATAATAAACTATCCTAATAATAGAACCCAGTGAAGATCTTAAATTGTAGAGAAATTTTTCTACAAAATAAGATCATTCCCCTCATCATGGTGTTGTGGTGAAACCAAAAGTTTGAAGAAGCAATGTGGGAATCAAAGGAAGTGATGAAGTAGAGTTACCTGCATCTGTTTTAGTGTGGGAAAAGTAAATTTCAAGGGTAAAATTTATTAAGTGGGGAAGATTGTAACGACCCAAAATTTTGTTAATGAAAATTCTAATTGATCTAATTAAATGTGTAATTATGTAAAATGGTTATATAAAATATGAACTTCCTTTGTTTTATGTTTTTGGATTTCAAAATAACATTAATAATTTTTGTCGTTGCTAATATAGTCGTTAAACTATGATCACATGATTAATATAATTATAGGACATTAACAAATCCAATTTACTCAGAAAAAGGGTGTGATTCCCTCATATAGTAAACTTTACCAATACAAAGACCATTTATTAGAGCTCAAAAATTAGGAGGTGTCATTAGGCTTTGCTCTTGACCAAGCCCAAGTAAAGCTTCAACACATTTAGATTGAGCGGAACTGCCTAGGGGATAAGTTTATGTTGATAGTGATTACCACCCGAGTGATGTTATCCGAGACACCCTAAGAGTCTGTCACCATCGCACACCTTACCCATCAGTCTTATGCAGGTGTTATAAGGGGTTATGTAACAAGACCTTAGAACTCTGATTATGTGAATTATTTTTTTATATAATAAATAATATACAGTCATTTTATTATAGTAACATTGTAAATAGTTTTAAAGCATGGAGAGTATTTTTTTGTATCCAATTAAGAAATCTATTTTGATGAATTAATTTATTTTTTATTAAATAATATTTTAATTAAATATTATTACTGAATTACTTTTTATATAATATAAATGACCGTATAATTATTATGAATATGATTGTGGTTTTTATTAAGGTTTTATGGATATTTTTTTCAAAACCCATAAATTTTCGATAAATATCAGTTTTTATTTTAAAATGAAAAATTCCCATAGTTAGAAAATTGTTTAGATAAAATTAATATTATTTGTGGAATCAGGATGTCTAAATTATCCAATGGTGAATTTATCAAAATTTTCTAAGATAGTATAATTTTTGGGTAATAAATAAATACTGTTTAAATATATAATATGTTTTATGACATCGTAATGACCCAAGAGTGATGTAATAAAATAAAATTAATATTATTTTCATACAATATATTTTTTACCATTAAAATAATTTTATTTTAGTTTTGTGTGATTTAGTTTACAATGATTTAGTGGACCCTTCTAGACTTATAAAACATTTTACCTTTTTAAATTAATTTCCTTGAAAGTGTGACTCATATCCGCATAAGAAACCCTATTATTTTAAGAATTTAGTATATTGGAATTATAAAATATTGTTTTACAATCCCCTTTATCAAAAAAACATGTGAAAAAACCATGTTCTGGTTTGTGGTTTGGATTAGTTTAATGTGTGGTAACCCAAACCTAAATAATAAAGAATTCCCTCTTCTTTCCTATATAAAACCACCCAACCTCCCACTTCCTCATCACTAAAATCATTTTTAGGTAAACCAACCCTTTCATTCCTCTCTCTAGAATCATCTCAAGGAACCCCAATATCTCCAGAATCCTCTCTCAAGTCCCTCCCAAGCATTTGGTATCACACTTCTAAGTAAGAGATTCATTCCTTTCTCATTTTATCAAACTTTCTTAATATTTTTATGCCATTTTATTTTAAATTATAAATGTTGGGTTATGATTTAAAAACTCCCCTATATTTTCCTTCTTATGGTTTAATGATTAGAGACCCCTTTCTCTCTCATTAAATCCTCCCATGTACACCTGTCACCATGCCAAAATTTCATAAGGGCTTTCTTCGTTTCTCATTTTTATCCAAATTTCATTATGTGGTTATGCCCTTTTATTTTCAATTAAAAATCTTGGGGCTTGATTTCTCACCTCTCTCATAATTACCTCCTTATTTTTTAAATAATGAGATACCACTTCATCTCTCATTAATGCCTTCTATGTACACTCGTTACCAAGATGAAATGCCATCAGGGATTCCTTGCTTTCTTACATTAATCCAAGTTTCTTTATGTTGTAATATTGTTTTACATTAAATTAAAAATTTTGGGGTATGATTTTTTACCTCAATTATATTCCCCTCCTTATGTTTGAAATGATTATAGACATCTTTATCTCTCATTAATTTCACTTGTGTACACCCGTTACTATGAAAAAATTCTGTAAGAAATTTATCTCTCATCACTTACAATAAAGAAATTATATTTCATTATGAATCTAAATTATATTAAATATGTTGGGGAAATTTATCTATATGACCCCATTACTGTCCATTTCATTTAAATATTATGAGACACCCCTTTTTGTCTCATCAACCATTTTTATGAATTTTTTGTCTCGCCGTTATGCTGCCAAAATTGCACCATGATTTTCCAAGCCAATGTCATGGTGTAGTAAATAAAATACCCATTTCTATATTATGGGTATTCATCTTTATGCACATTTACTTATTTATTATAAATATTAATGTATGTATTCCATATCCATTTATCATGGAATAAATGATGATGAATGATTCCATGTTGTATGATCAATGTGGCACAATTATGCATGAAGTGAAATATTTATGAAGGGTAAACCCAGATTGCACTCTAATGAATTGGGTAAAGATTAGTATCATGAAAAGTCCAGTGAAATGAGGTTTTAATCATGCTAATTCAAGTGCAATGAGGGTTTATTCATGATATATGTTTAATGAGCCTTGGATCATGCTAATACCATGTTAAGTGTTGTCCCCACATTTCCATGTTTTGATAATCATGCAATATCAGGCCTTTATGTTTATGTTTATTTTCTGATAAATTGATAGGTATATTTACTTAAAGGTATTTTATTCTTCATATTATGCCTTTTTACACTCATATTGGGCTTTATATCAGACCTTTTTCTTATGCATGTCATCAGGTTATCCCATGCAATGCTAAGTATGAAGGAATGTGGTTGTCAATGTAAATGAGGTTTTCAATAAAGATGGCGTGTTTCATGTTCTAAATCATTATGTAATGTTCCTAATCCCAAAATTCACTAGACCATTTGATCTTCTATATTGTATCTAGTGAAGATTTTATGTAACTAATCATGTTTAAGTGTGTAATAAAAATATGGGTTGTTGTAGTATCATCGACTATTCATGTAATATCATAGAAATGAAACTATCATGCACATAATGAATGAAAGAGAAGTTGGAAAAATAGATATGAAGATTAGAAAATATGTTCATTGATAAGAAATTAAATAGGAGGAACCTACACATACCATAGTTTCTCCTGTTAATATATGATCCAAATAAATATTGAAAAAATATGGTTTCATCACAATATATGCTCATATGATTCCTTGTGTTCTGCAAGTCTCTACTCTAGGGAGACCACATATTGGTGTAATTGATCAGCGGATTTAGTTTCTTCCATTGCATCCTATTGTAACCCCTCCACCCTGGTAATGGTTTCAAGCTCTACCTTTTCTTCCATATCAGGAAGACCCTATTTATCTAGCACATCCGTCTAAAATATATGTATAGCATAGTGAAATTGGGATAACACTTCCTATAAACAGCTAATCTCAGACTAAAGAAGTTCAATTTTAGATTAAAAATGGATAGTTTAAGCCTTCCCATCATTGACTGCATCCTAGTGAGTGGTCATTTCCATTTCATACTATGAAGCTTCCTTCACAGCCCCGTCTTAGTTATACATCACCAAAGAGGAATCCACAAAGAATTATACCCACAACTCAAGGGCCCTATTGATCTCTCTCAGAGTGACCACTTCCTTCACCCTAGCTTGAGCAGAGAAATAATAAAAACCCTTGTATATAAGGGTAGGAAACATGAACCAAATGTGGCCCAAATAATCCTTGAACTCTTCCAAGGGGGTCTTCGAAACTAAGGCCCAAACCTCCCTCTACATGTGTTTTATCATCAACTAATATATTGACAAAGACCATTAGACTTCACCTAAAACCATTCTCCGATTGGGATGTATTTCAACACTCGGTCGCTTAGGGGAAGAGCTTTGATCAAAGCCTTTGATGTGGATAGGATAGAACCATCATCTATGTTGGTTGGTCTAGTCTAAGGAACAACTAGGGGAGTAGGAACTAATACATACATGCCTTGGGGTATAGATTCTGCAATAAACGGAATAGGGGATTATCAATTATAGGATGAATAATAATGTATCACTTGTTAATTAGTAGATATGACCGAAGTTGGAAACAAAACATTCTTGGTTACATAACTTGGGATATTCCCTACCCAACCCCAGCATTGGGTGAAGATGAGGAGAAACTCTGTAGCACCTCTGGTTCTTTCCCCAAATATATTCTTTATTCTCTGCTATTGAGGAATACATGAAAAAAATAGCATCAACTGATATGAAACACGTAAAAAAGTGTCTTGTCTTGAAGAAGTGTTCACATTCTCCAAAACTCACTTCCATCAAGGATAACATAGTAGTAGAATGGATACCTATATTAGAATCCTCCAAAAGTGTGTCTAGTTGTTTTGGATTGAATGGTAAAATTGTTGAAACGTCTGTATTAGGAAATTATCATGACTAATCCTGCACCTAAGCCTACTCCAATACTTAATGGTTCAATTTCGACAACAAAGGGTCTGTAGGAGGAACCAAATGCCCAATCGTATCCTAATAAATGGATACATTATTTTCTAAGTGAGCTCAATGCGGACAAGCACATTTTTTAAAAATGAGAATATGTTTCTATAATGATCCAATATTAGGGGAGAGTGGAATGACACACTTACTTTAGGATTCTAAAGGATATTTACCTTACAATGTTGATCATTTCCTTTTATTCTTATTCCCTTCCAAGGAACACCATATAGAAGGTATTGAAACTAAAACTGATGCTTTATAAGTGACAATTTTTTCCCTCATCTAACCTTGTCAACTTGGGTACCCTTCTTCATGAGTTCCTTGGTAACCAAAAAATTCTTCTCCCATGGCCATACCATAGAGAGTATCCTCAGTGGATGGCAGAGTGGGATGATCTTCAGTATCCTCCCACTATGTCAACATAAAATGGATTTCAATAAATTGGCAATGAAACTATAACTCTTTAAAAAAATAAAGAAACACTATAGTAGTGATCCTCGACATACCATATCCTCAATGGTGGGATAAACCTTATTGAATATTGTAATATAAATTGTCCTTTATACCACCATTTGATGAAACAATGGATAATAAAATATAGAACCTTTGATGCTCACCAAATCCAAATCAAGGTATTTGAGAAAGGCTCCCACCTCCTGGAGACGGTCTTCAAAAATAATACCTAGAGGGGTAGAGGTATTGGTAAAACCTTCCAAAATCACTTCTGCATAACACACTAAATTTCAGAGCTCAGCCTTTGAGATCTTAACCTTCCTATATTCACACTATTGAGACACAAAACAAAACAATAACTTTGGTGAATTATCACCCCTAGCAGTATTTTTGTTGTAGTAGTGGATAAATGTGCTTATTCCTTCAATGGTAAGTTTCTGACTTCCTTGTGAGATATTTTTGGGGTTTTTGTCCCTCTAGAATCTGGTTTCTTCCTAGAACAAGGATTGTGTTCTACAGCCGGTGGTTGAAATCATATCTTACAAATCTAGATAATGTCCCACTAGGATATGATAGAATCCAAATCTAAGATAATTGATGAGATAAACTGATCACATCATCCCGTAGAGGATGTTTTATTTTAGTAATAGTCTCCTATCAAGTAAAGATCTGCCAAAATTGGTGAGCTATCATTGGATGATCCTCATATAAAACATGAATAAAGTGAGGACATCTTGGATGAAAAAAATAATAATTGATGGTTGAATTGGATGGGTGCATACCAATCACAAATATGTTCACCCTCAATACTGGAGGAAAGAACTCCTTCACAAAGCAATACCACATAATCTCATGCTTGAAGATCTACCTCACAGGTGTCTAAAATGTTACCTTTCATCATTAGAATATAATTCCTAAAGTAAAAACTCTCATAAAGGCATATATAATCCATGAAGTTTTGATATTTTAGTAGAATGAGTCAAATACCATTGATACATTACAGGTATGGTATGAAGCAGACATTGGGAAGACCCTAAATGTTTTTATATTCATTTCTAACTTGGTGAGATCCTATCTGACCCCATAATACTTGGAAGGGTCCCATGATCCAGTAAGGGTGATTTCCTCTATTAACATTATGTAGAAGGTGGTGGATTTTGTCCAGTATAGGGATGTATATCCTAATACACTCTCCCTATCATAGCATTCACCATTGTGAATGTGAAAACTCTAACTACACATTTTTCTATCATGGTAAGTAAGTACCCACCTAGGTATATGGAAAATAAACTAGTTAGTTAACAATATTGGTGTACACCATGAAAATCCTCCCATCCCCATTCTTTAAACTTCTATTTCACAATTGTAGTCCAATAAGCACCTAGTTAACCTTAAGAATACTTCTAAAGATATTTTTTTTATCTTTTGACATCCATATTAGAACCAATATTCACAATAAATCATTTTTCCCTTTTATTTAATGGGATATCTTCTCCAGGAATAGCCTCCTTTAAAAGGGTCTTATCATCAAGATTAATCAACTCTTGAGTTAGAGGACGAGTCCTAGTTACATCATCCCTAGAAGATCATGGTGGAATGAACTTTCCATAAAATCCGCCTAATATAGGTGCACCACAGATCTTCTATACATCCAAAAGGATGATGTCCACCTCTCCATGTTTATGGTGGAAAGTGTTCATGTCTAGGCTCTAGAAACTAAACAGCTCCTTCATCAGAGCCTTGTTGTAATTGTTTAATGTATTTCATACCCAGGATGCCTCATACATTCCAATTTTATTCAAGTCCTTAAGTAATTCAAAATAAATTTATTTGACCTAAAAGGTTCATCCCTTCTCTATACCCCAACTACCTCTTGATTGAAATTCCCAATTGTTAAACCCCCCCCCCAAATTCTCATGGCTGGAGGATTTCCACATTATTGAGTGATACATATGTAAATCCTCATCATGTTCATGATTGGTCCATTTAATGTTTTTGGTCATGAATGTTATTATATTCCCATATTCACAGTTCCCCTGGGAAAAAAATTTCCCCTACAAGTGATATTTTCTTAGAAATTGTTGTGGGTCATCTGGATCCAAGAAGAGGGAATGAATGATTACTTCCGTAGAAATATGTGGGCATTATCAGTATGTCCAAACATGTAAAGGGGAAATAATTCTGAAAGGGTATGGTCTGGTAACTTTAATCCCATCAGAATTATCATAATAATTTTTTCTGACCCAACAAAATGGAGGAAATTTTGATCTATGATCTCCACAATAACACCGGGATGAGATATCACCACCTTCATCCCCTTTTTCAAATGATTGTGGGATGATCGATGTGAATCAGAATATATCTCAATAAAAATAAGTCGAGTATGTAAGAAAAGAAAATATAAAATCTTTTCAAAGTGATAAAATAATAAACCGGTATAATCATGTGCATCATATGAATCAAAATGGGATTCAGGAATTTCATAAGGGATTCATGAATCACATAAGGGATTCTCGAATCACATAAGGGAACCATGAATCTTATTAACTATAAAGGTCTCATGGGTCTCATAAATTATGTAGAGAATCAAGAACATTCAAGACCCCTTAGAGGCTCATGATCTTCTAATCTAGACATGGTCACACGAATCACTGGATAATAAATCAATCATATGATCAATTCAGAAGACCCCATGGAATCATTTAGACAATATGATTCCTCATGTCCTAAGTTGAAATAGTTTTTGAGATAAAATTCATTGTTTTTTTAATGTGTTCATGAGAAAAAGGAAATCTTCAATAACAATTCTCGTGAATGTAAGCTTGCGGTGGGGTCTCTACATCCGGTCTTGCAAAATGGTCTTGTGATGAGTGAGTGTGATGTGGTCCATGAGAGATGGATATAAATAAGTTAGTAACCATTATATAAAGACACCCTCCACTCCACTATATATAAAAAATCCTTTAAAATACCAAGCGTCTCTCGGTTGACCATGCATCACCTCAAACACCAATTTGTGACAACACCAATAAATCAGGATGGCAATTACATTCCTCAAAACCGAGAACATGCCCTTAAATAAATCACTCCTAATGGTAACATTTTTTCATTCGCAACAAATGATAACCAAAAAATTAAAAAAGGAAGAAATACCCGGATATGGGTATTAGTTTCCTCACAAAACCAGTGGAAGGAGAATGTGGTTGGAGAACACATACCATGTGAGTTCCTAGAAGATTCGTGAATGCCTGGCTAGGAGGAGGTCATGTGGATGAGCATGTGCAATTAATATCCTACAGTAGATCCCATGGAACCCCTTTTGACAAGTCCTCCTGCCATATTGAAGGTACTATGGACAAAATGTTGTCATATGAAATATGTCGGATAAGCTTCCCCAGGCCATGCGATTAGTCATCGAAGAGTGCCTCACAACCCATCCAAAAAACATTAGAAAATAGAAGGAAATATTCTAAATTTTATAGGAATATTATGGTTTTAATGGTCATATTATTCATCACAAATTAGAAAAATTATTGACCTTGACAACATCCAGGAAAACTCACGAGACCCTCGAGTCTTTGAAGAAAAAAAATAATTGAAATAAAAGGGGGAAGAGGGAACCACTCAATGTCTTAAAAGACATGTGATTTTCCCTTGGTGTTCCGCAAGACACTTTAAGACCATGGAATCATGTCTTACTCATCCTAAAAAATCCCATTTTCATGTCTTCCTCATCAAGTGAAGATCCTTGTGTACGTCAGGGAGACCTTGTACTTCCCCTTTGGCACCCTATGGATAAATGGATGGATTTGACCATGACATGATCACGCATCTCCATGGAACCTTTATTGTTCATGTGTTGAATCGTCAAGAGGTAAAGTAATTTTCTATTAAATTTCTCATGTAATCTTGAATAACCCCCAACCTTTTCAAAATAAACACATGAAATAAAAGTGGAAGAAGGCGTAATCCTGTCCTGATCATAAAACTCTTATGATGTGCTAAGAAAGTATGCAACACACTCTCACAAGACTTCTATAAAAGTCAGTCAAATCATGTGAAGACCGCTAGTTAAACCATCCTTTTCTGGTGGAAATTCCCATACAAGTGACCTAATTCAAGTGAAGGCCTTCTAGAGGCACCCTGATCTTGTAATGGCCATTGGACATGTCAAACTAACAATATGGAAGTCCATAATCTGACCCAGGGAATCATCAAGTCCCCATTAATTGTAAATAATCCTATCAAGGAGGTGTTGGCAAGAGGGACTCAAATTAACTAATAGGTAGGTGACATCCTCAACGAAATATATAGTAGGGACTCGCAAAGATATGTTCTGTTGAAGCCCTTTTCTGACTCCATCCTAAATTCACACAAGATATGCTGCCCAAATAAGAGGAAAACCAAAGTGTAAAGGCTGATAAATCCCTTACAACATCATCAAAAATGGGATCGATCATGACCACATGCAAGGACCAGTCTCTGTGGATGGATGAGCTACCAGAACCTCATGCCGGTGCTATAAATAATTTCTCAGAGGTGCTGATCTTATGACAAAAATAGTTTCTTATTGGTTAAAGGACAAGATAAATACAAGATAAATCATGTTAGATTCATAAAAACATCGTGTGATCATCATAGATCATGCCAAGGATCTACATAAAGATAGGAAAAGGACATATCACACACCTTCTAGATCATGCATGACTTAAAACAAGCTGAAATTGAACAAATATAAGTCATTAATAATATAAAGGTTGGAAATAGAGAAAAGAAATGGGAGAATCAAGAGAAGATATATACACTAATCCTCATGAATTTCGTGTGAACTACCTAGGACATGCAAGAACACCAGGGTATGTCACCTAGGTTTTGTGAAACCCCTTGGGCGTATGGCTTAGATCACATGAAGTCTTTCGAACATGTCAAAGAAAGTCATACAGAACCCCCCCCCCTGAGCATATCACCCTAGACTCCCAAATCCCTCTGGGATCTCCATTCCAAAACATAAGATGTCCCTTAGACATGTCACATAACTCATATAATGGCACCAGTACATTTAACCTAAGTCTTGTGGTAGAACTTAAGCATATTGACTGGATCTCATGATGCTCTCTAGGCATGCCATATGGGTCTCATGATTCCTACCAGACATGTCATCCAAGACATGTGACACCCTTTAAGGCATTTCACAATGAATCGCTCAATACCTTCCAATTGTTTCAACCATCTCTTGTGGTGACACCATGTAATGACCCAAACATTTACTATTAAAAATTCCTCTTGATCTAATTAAATGTATTATTATGTAAGATGGTTATATAACATATGCATTTCCAAGGTATTATGTTTTTGGATTTTAAAATACCATTATAAATTGTGATCGTTGAAAATATATCACTTTAACAGTGATCACATGATTAGTATAAATATAGGGCTTTAACAAATCCAATTTACTCAGACAAAGGAAGTGATGGTCTTATCCATTACACTTTCCCCATAAGAAACCCATTTATCATAGCTCAGAAAGGAGGTGGAATCGTTATGATTTACTCTTGACCAAACCCAAGTCAATCATCAACATGTTAAGCTCGAATGGAACTTCTTACGGGAGAAGTGGAAGTTGATAGAGATTACTACTCGAGCGATGTTATCTGAGCCACCCCACGAGTATGTCACCATCGCACACTTTACCCTCTGTCTTATGCGGGTGTTATAAGGTATTATGTAAAAAAGACATGATAACTATGATTATGTGCATTTTTTATATATAATAAAGAATATACATTCATTTTATTATTCTTGTTACTTTGTAACTAGTTTGTAAAGCACATATAGTATTTTTAGTTAATATTCAACTAAGAAATATATTTTGATAAATTAATGGATTTTTGAGTTAAATAATATTTTAATAAAATATTATTATAGTTAAATTACATTTTTATTTATTATAAATGAAAGTATAATTTTTAATAATAACATTGTAATTTTTATTATGGTTTGAAAGTTGGGTCATTATGATTTCATAATTTAATGAGATATTCAATTTTTTGGGTAAAAATTAATTGTCGATTAAATATATACTGTGTTTTATGAAATCATAATGACCCAATAGTGATGTAAAAAAATAATATAAACATTTTATTTTCCCAATATATGTTTTTCCATTAAAATAATGTGATTTTAGGTTTGTTTTATTCATTTTGCAAAGCCTTGGTGGACCCTCCTTGACATATAAAACATTTTAGCTTTTTAAATTGATTTCATAGAGAGTGTGACTAATCTCCACATAATCAAACCTATTATTTTAAGAATTTTGGGAATTTTCCTTATAAATTATTTTTTTCACTCCACTTTTTCAAAAACCATTGGCAAAAACCATGGGCGAGTTTGTGTTTTTGATTAGTTTAATGTGTGGTGTCCCAAACCTAAATAATAAAGAATTATCTCTCCTTTCCTATATAAACCCACATAATCTCCAACTTCCTCTTCACTCAAAGACGTTATAGTTAGACCAACCCCTGATATCCTCTATATAGAATCCTCCCAAGGTTCCCAAAACTCTCATGAATCCTCTCTCAGGTCCCTTTTATGCCTTTGGGATCACACTTCCAAGTAAGGGATTTCTTCCTTTCTCATTTTTTTCAAATTTTATTTAAATTTTTATGCCCTTTTATTTTAAATTAAAAATGTTGGGGTATGATTTCTCACCTCCCCCCATACTACCATATTTATGTTTCAATGAGGAGATACTCCTTTGTCTCCCAATAATTCCTCCCATGTACACCTGTTACCATGCCGAAATTCTATAAGGAATATCTCTCTCCTCATTTACATTCAAGAAATTATTTGGTTTTATGAATAAAAATTACATTAATTATGTTATTTCATGTATCTATAGTACCCTATTACCTTAAATTTCATGTACATATGATGATGCACACTTTTATCTCTCATCGTCCTTTTTTTATGAAGTTTTATGTCACTCCGTTATGATGCTGAAATTACATCGCCTTTTTCCAAGACAAAATCATTGTTTAGTGAATTCCATGCCCATTTATCTATCATGGGTATTCACCATTATGCACATTTACTTATTTTTTATTGAGTTTCATTTATGAATTTCACATTACTTTATCATGGAATAAATTATAATATTTAATGATTTCATTTTGTAAGATCCATGTCAAACACTTATGCATGAAATTAATTGATTAAGAAGGGTGCGCTATGATAGCTCTCCAATGAATTGGGTAAAGATTAGTATCATAATACTTTAAGTTCATTGAGTATTTACTCATAATAATTAATGTTAAATTATTATTTAATCATTCTAATTCAGTTTCAATTTGGGTTTACTCATTCCCCATGTTCAATAAACCTTGGATCATGCTAATACCATGTTAAGTGTTGTTGCCACATTTCCATGTTACGATAATAATTAAATATCATGCCTTTATGTTCATGATTCTTTTATGATCCATTGATATGTATATTTCCTAACATGTACTATATTATTCATGTTATTCCTTTCTTACTCCTTTACTAGGCTTTATAGTTCCCCCTTTTCTTATGCATGTCCTCAGGTTATCCAATGCAATAATAAGTACGAGGGAATGTAGTGGTCATGTAAATGATGTTTTAAATAAAGATATTGTGTTTCATGTTCAAAGGCTTTATGCAATGTTCCTAATCCCCAAAGAAACAAGACCTCTTGATATTATATGTTGTATCAAGTGATTATTTTATGTAATAAATCATTTTTAAGTGTAATAAAAAAGCAGGGTTGTAATAGTTGGTATTAGAGGGAGGTTTAGTTATTTTTGGGATTAAGATTAGAAAACCCTAGTGAAATCCTTAGGGACAAGACTTTGTATAATAAAAACATCTATAAGTTTGGGTGAGTATTGAGTAAGTGGTTTATCAAGAAATTGAATCTCTGTCTGGATATGAGCCGGTAGAGTTGGCTCGGGTACAGATGTACCTAGGAGTGAAAACTCCAACAAGGAGTTTCAGGTTTGACCTAGGGAATCCTAGTAAATGACCACAGGAATTGCTACACTTCTTTTTATGAAACTCCTAGGGGATATTCATTGGTAAATTTGTAACACCCCAAGCTTCTATAGTATTCTTCTCTTTGAATAATGCAATAGTGTGTGTTGTACGCAACATCGAGTTCTAACACACACCACAACCGATCAAACTAGCCGTTATGAATAGTAATACCTACTTTTTGAAATTATATATATTATATATTTCAAAATGGACTTCATTTTTGGATTCAGAATATCGAATTTAGCCTAAGGTGAAATTTTGGTACTTTTCGGATAACTTTAATATTTTGATGAATAGTGAAAATTACTAAATTTTAATTAAAAACAACTTTTTCAATCAAAATAATTTATATTGATAAATTATGGATTTGAGTGGTTTTAAAGTATATTTAGAATATATTTTTACCATTTAATACAATGTTTTTCATTAGACATAATTTCACAATTAAACCGAACATAAACAAATATCAATCTTTTGATAGATATTATATCTTAAAAACACGCTTTTTGTATTGACAACAGGAATTAATTTTAAAGTAATTTCTGCCACTTCTGTGTTTTGAATCTGAAAAAATAGATTCCACATTTGGAAACAGGATGTTCAAATTGTGTAAATTGGTAACTTTTATTTTTAAACATTTTGAATAATTACTGCGGTAAATATTTTATTTACCATGGTTAAAGGGTAAATCGGGTAAATAACGGTTAAAAAGTAATATTATAACAATAAAAAATTACCCTAAAACGTGTCATAACCTTATTGGTTGATACATGTTCGACCATAGTCATCTTTGGGTCGATTTTGGGACCCCATGGTTCCACTTGTAAGTGACAGGGACACTTTATTTTATTTAAGTTTAAAATGAATACAAAAATGACACAAGCATATATCTTTTAGAAAAACAATTTTTACATAGGGTTATATATGTTGGATTTTCGACTATAAATATTCATTACAAAGCTAAAAATTTTCTTACATAATGATATTTTATTTATAATTTTTAGACTTTACATAAATTAATTTATGTATGACACAATGATGATGCAGTAATTACCATAATAGTGAACAATTAAAATAATTGATATTATAAATACCCAAATAAATATAATTTCAGAATTTTTATGAATTAGACTAATTTTATAGGATACTATTACATATTTTTATTTATTTAATTTACTTTTTTCGAAGTAATCATTCTGTTATGAGTTTCACAAAAATCAACTATTGAATAGTGTCCAAATTGACATAAAAGATTTTTTAAAACAAATATTATATTATTAATTGATATTAAATTCATAAAAATCTAAGGATCGTCCAAGAGACTTATATCATGATATTTTTATCATTAATGGACCACTTGGGGGTTTCTAGGATGTATATGGTAAGTTTATTAACCATATAATATAAAAATACAAAGAGACATTGTAAAAGTGAAACTAATTAACTAAGAGTTAATACTTAAAAATAAGGTTAATATAATGACCCAAACCTGTCTAAATTCTATTTGTTGAGTGTTTTTAGACCCATCCCCACCTTAACCTTTAAATAATCAACTTTAGATCCATTAGAAACCGAATTTGAATTTATTATAAATTAATATTTCTAGCTTTTCCAAAGGTGCCCCTCACCCCTCTTATAAAAGGGCACTCCCCCTTCTTATTACTTAACACCATCAAAGCCTTTTGGTTCGGCCAAACTCTGCCCAAATACTCTCTCAACATCCCTAACTTAATTCTAGAGGCCTTCTGTTAGTTATAAATCAAACTTAAGAATCCCTTTTGATCAAATCAAAAGGAAGAACCCAAAGAAGAGGTAATGATTTCACCACCCTTTTTCAAGTTCCTTTCTTCTTCCACTTCCTCTTCCTTTGTTGTTAACATTATAAAATAATTACTCCAGTATCATATATATACTGTAATGTTATTATAAATATGGTACAACCATATTCATTATTCTATCTATCCTTTGAATAACATGTCACCATACGTGCGTACGTACGGATTACCGTCTCCACGTCGGGGTGTAATTGTTATTCAATAAATTATTATTTGGATGGGTATAATAATGATGTGTAATTAATGTAAATAATAAATGTAACATGATAATGATTCTGTATATATACGATATACCATCCAATTATATATTATTTTAATATCAAAAGATTGATATTGTCGCTCATGCGTACGTACGGACTACCGTCTCCACGAACGTGATGAGATTCATTCTCCATCGTATCCATTCAAGTATAATTATCATTTGATGATTAATAATAGTATCTAAGGACTTGAAATCATTCTGTATATTATTAATATACAGCCTATCCATTACAAACATGGCTTACGTAACAAAACATATAAAAGAAAACGAGAAAGTTAACACCCGAAACAACGATAATACTAAGATATTATTAACAAATCAATGTTAAAAGATCATATATGATATCATATTAATGTATATGATTCTTGTATAATTTAATAACAATTATTTCACCATTATAAAGGAGGTTAACCTACCCCAACCAAGGAAAATTACAAGGTAAGGGGTTTCTTAACTCACTCTTAATTTCGTGAGAATTCCATTGTTCACCACTTAATTATTTCATGTGGTGTATGTGTACTGCCCATGATTGTATTCATAGTGTAATATACATTAATTTATGGGTATTTACATCATCATTGTATGATCCTTATTTCATGGGTTTATGTTTCATATGTTACCTAATCGATAAGGGAATTCGAAATTTCCATTTCCATTTATTCGGCTTTACACAAACTTCATTGATTATTTTACTCCGAGATTATGTGTGGAATAACTATTCATTTACTTATGTCATAATTTCCACTCCCCTTTCAATGGATATAATTTTGATACACATAATAACTCCATTGATAATTTCTCAAGTCATCGATATGAATTTGATAAGAGTAATTTTAACTCATTCTCCATTTGTTGAGTTAAACATCCAATTCATTGGTGTTGTTTTTCCAGGATTATGTGTGAATGTACTTTGACTGTTTTACCCTGAATATCCAATCATATTTAGTGTATTTATATTTGTCACACATAAATATGTCTTTGATTTATCCTTAACCTAAGGATATAGCCTTTATGAGAGATTTCATCTCAATTTACATTCCATTGAGACTTCTTTGTTGTTATACACCAAATCACTTTTATGTGGTGTATATAATGTACTTTGACATAGTATATCATGAATCCATTTATTCTCATGATATTACAAAGTTTTGATTACCTCGATTATTTTTATTCATGTGTCTCTCTTTTGGTTAGAAACTCTAACTAAAATACCATTTTAAAATGTTTTGAAGACTTATTCTTCTAAATATTTCTCATTAATGTCCATGTTTTAAAAATGGTTTTAAAGATTTATTTATATGGACATTAAAGTTTTAAAATTAAAACTCCTTTTAAAAGTTTCAAAGTGGTATGGGACACTTTGATTCTAAAATATATTTTAAATGGATTCTTGAAAAATAACGTGACTTTTAAATGATTTCAAGAAAAAGGGGGATATTTCACTCTACCTGTTTTGATGATTATTTTCATCTATCCTTCATCATTCTTGATTGAGGTTAATATGATACAATAAAATCTTCCATATTGTATCGAATGAGTTATGTTTGACTCTGGATGTGCTATTTTTATACCATTCATGGTTTATGGATAAAGTATTGACATTTCGTATGCTAGTTTTAATACGAATGTTTATGTTATGTTTAAAACCTTCCATATGAGGAATGCATTGGACTTAGAAAGTTACGGGTGGATCCTGCTATAGCTCCTCGATGCATCGGTAGGTCTCATGAGACAAACTAGTGTCTTGGCACAAGGCCATAATGAAATCTTATTTGAAGTCTTGGCATGAGGCCTTGGCTATGTGGTTATGATAGTCTGGCATTATGCTTTCCATCATTATGACAGTGGTTATTGATATTGCATGTGATTATTCGATTAGTAGAATATCCATGTGAATAAGTAAATGGCATTATTTAACTTTATTTTTTCCATACTATGTCGAAGTTCAAGTTTAAAAGTATTTTGTTATAGTTATACATTGCCTTAAATGTTTATTCTTATTTATGAAAGTTTCTGCTATATTTTTATCCTTACTGGTCATTTGAGCTCACCCTTTTTCTATGTTTTATTTTTCCCAGGATGTGAAGAAGTAAATTATGAATGACCTGCAGGGTTATTATGAGGGGATAATAGTGTGGATTATGGAGACAATATGTTGTTTTAGTATTTTTTCACTTCATGATGTAATGTAAAACTTTATGAATATATCTAGTGTTTCCAAGTCTACTAAACCAATTGGTCTTTAAATATTTGATCTTTCTTGTGATCATGCCAATGTTATGTAATAATGCACCGACTCTAGGTAACTGGGGGTGAGCGTTACAGTTGGTATCAGAGGAATTTTAGTACAAACCTTGGAAGCTAGATTTAGATAAACTCTGATTAGAGCAAATAGACCTCAGATGGACTTTGAGGATTAGTATAGAAGAACATCCTAGAATTTTGGTATTGTAGAGATTTTTTGAGTTTTCCGAGCAATACATCCCTGTCTGGATACGAGTAGGTAGAGGCGGCTCTGTCATAGATGTACCTAGGGGTAAAATCCGAAAACACCGCTTTGAGATAGACTCGAACGGGAACTGGTGCACGACAACGGGCGTTGTTGCACTCTTGGTTACGACGCTCCTGAGGGATATGCTTAGGATAACTCTCATTTTCTTTAAAAATCATTATGAAGGGGTTATGAGTATATACTTCCTCAAAGAGAACATTTTTATTATTATGGATTATATCCATAAATAGTTCAATTTATGTTAAGTGTTTTATAAGTATGGGATTATGTATTTTGATTCATAAACTGATCTAGTTTATGCCATTGTTTAGAAATGGCACCTAGTGGAAGAAATGGAAACTATATCAACGCATGCACTCCATGTAGGGATTACCCTCCTACTCAAGATAATTATAGTGGAGCTGGTGATGCAACTGGTGCCGATCAGCTAATCACCATACTGGGACAACTCACTCGGGTTATGAATAATGACCTTAACCATATGGAGCACCCTGATCTGCAGCATGGAGGATCAATGATAGATCAATTCATGAGGCAACAACCACAAACATTCAATGGGAGTACAAATCCCTTAGTAGCTGAGCAATGGATAAATTCCCTAGAGAAAATATTTCAGGCTTTGGGGAGTAGTGAAAGGGAAAAAGTTATCATGGCAGTTTACCGCCTCACTGGAGAAGCTGATCAATGGTGGTCATTGATTCAAAACACAAAGGAAGATTATGAAGTATCAAATATAGAATGGAGGGTGTTCAAAGATATGTTTTTAGAAAAATACTTTCCTCATGACCATCGAGCATATATGGAAAGGCAATTTCTGAGTCTGAGACAAAAGGAGGATGAGAATATCACAAAGTATGATGATAACTTTACAAGGTTAGGAAGGTATTCTGGAGATTATATACGTAACCCAAGAAGTAATATTGATCGTTTCTTTGATGGGTTAAAACCATTTCTCTATCGAGCATTAGTCTCACAATCCTTCTCGTCGTACGAAGACATTGTCTCATGTGCTATCAAGACAGAAAAGGAATTCTCTAAGTCTTATGACTTTAAAGCATAGCAAGAAAATAAGAGATCTTCTTATCAATCTGGGAATGGAAATAAGGGGAAGAAGGGAAAGTTTGACTATCCATCCTGTGGTAAATGTGGGAAGAAACATCCCGGTACTTGCTTGAAGGGAATGGGCGTCCGTTACAAATGTGGTGAAAATGACACCAAGATCGTGATTGCAAAGGGAAGAAGGAAGCTACCAATGTTCAATGCTACAATTGCAGGGAGATGGGACATTATGCAAATTAATTTCCTAATCGTCAGGGGAACTTACCCCAGAAAAGGCCAAGGGATCATGGCCAAGCTTATACTATCACTACTGCTGAGGTAGAAGCTCCAAAAGACGTGGTGGCAGGTAATTTAATGGTTTCCTCAAGTTTAGCAAATGCATTATTTGATTCTGGATCATCGCATTGTTTCATATATTCACAATTTCCTAAAAAAAAATCAGATATCTCCAATTTGACTTAACAAGGGAGTTGTCAGTTAAAACTCCTAAGGGAAGTAACATTGCAAAAAAGTTTTGTGAATCAGTCCCCATTAGAGCACATAAATGTTCTTTATCCGCTGATCTCATCGTCATACCTATGATTGAGTTTGATATAATCCTCGGTATGGATTGGCTTTTGGACTATGATGCGAAGATTTATTGTAAGAAGAAGAAGTTTACGATTTTTGATGATGATGATAAGGAACACCTTATCTTTAGAGTAGAATCGTCACTACCTAATTCTTATCTAGATCCACCCCCAGTAGCTCAAATAAATTCAATTATTGGGGAGGAAGAGAAAGAAATGACTGTGGGTGAGGAAAGGGATGTTCAAATAGAGGATGTACCTGTTGTGAAAGAATATTTAGATATATTTTCAGAAGATTTACCTGGACATCCTCCAGAATGAGAAGTTGAGTTTTCCATTGATTTAATTCCTGGATCAAGGCCTATATCGAAGACCCCTTATAGAATGGCCACAATAGAATTAGTTGAACTAAAGAAACAACTAGAGGAATTGAGTAATAAGGGATTTATTCTCCCTAGTGTTTCTCCATGGGGAGCCCCTGTTCTTTTTGTTAAAAATAAAGATGGATCTATGAGGTTATGTATCGACTATAGGGAGATCAATGACATAACAATAAAGAACAAGTATCCCCTACCTCGCATTGATGATTTATTTGACCAAATGCATGGAGCTCAATACTTGTCAAAGATTGACCTTCGATCTAGATACCATCAGTTGTGTGTAAAGAAGGAAGAAATTCCGAAGACAGCATTTCGAACCAGGTACGAGCATTATGAGTTTACTATAATGATTTTTGGATTTACTAATGCACCCTCTGTATTCATGGATCTGATGAATAGAGTTTTCATGGAATATCTTGATGAATTTGTGGTGGTATTTATTGATGGTATCTTGGTATACTCTAAAAGCTACGAAGATCATGAAAATCACTTGTGCATTATCCTGAAGACTCTGAGAAGACATGAATTATATGGGAAGTTTAGCAAGTGTGAATTCTGTCTTCATGAGATTTCTTTTCTTGTCCATATTGTCTCTAATGATTGAATCTCTGTTGATCCTTCTAAGACCAAGGCAATCCAAGAATGGCCAGCACCGACGAGTATAACTGAGGTGCGTAGTTTTATTGGTTTAGCAGGTTATTATCGACGTTTCGTCCAGAATTTTTCCTGGTTGGCTAACCCATTAACGAAGCTCACACGTAAAGGGGTTAAATTTGTTTGGACAAAATAGTGTGAAGAATTTTTCGAATAACTGAAGAGAAGATTAGTAAATGCTTCTATATTGACACTACCATCGGGGAATGATGGGTTCGTTATTTATAGTGATGCATCAAAGAAAGGACTTGGTTGTTTCCTTATGCAGAATGATAGGGTTATTGACTATGCATCACGATAGTTGAAAATTCATGAGAAAAACTATCCTACTAATGATCTTGAGTTAGCAGCTGTGATATTTGCTTTGAAGATATGTAGGCACTACCTCTATGGTGAAAAATGTAAGATTTATACTGATCACACGAGTTTGAAGTATATTTTCTCACAAAAAGAACTCAACATGAGGCAAAGGAGATGGCTTGAATTACTCAAGGATTATGATTGTACGATACACTACCACCCGGGGAAAGCAATCAAGGTGGAAGATGCTTTGAGAAGAAAAGATCATGGAGTTTTGAACAATATGAAAATTTAAAGGGATCTAATTTTCATGGATCTAGTGAAGATGGACATGGGAATAACCAGGGAAGGTGAAACATAAATGCTTTTTCAAATGGTTGCCAAACCATCTTTACTAGAAAGGATTAAGAGTTCTCAAACCGATGATGAAGAATTTCAAAAGAAGATTAAAGCTGTGAATGATGGGAGATTGAGAGAATTTGTGTATGAAGATGGAATTTTGAAATTCGGGAATAGAAATTGTGTTCCCGATACACCTCATCTAAAAAGAGAATTTTTGGATGATGCTCATCGTTCCAATTTCTCTATACACCCTGGAAGCACCAAAATGTATAGAAATTTGAAGGAACGTTTTTGGTGGGACAATATGAAGAGGGAGATTGCTGATTTTGTGTCAAGATGTATGGTTTGTCAACAATTGAAAGTTGGAAGGAAACACCCTGGAGGAGTCATGCAACCTCTTCCCATACCGGAGTGTAAATGGGACAATATTACGATGGACTTTGTCATGGGGCTACCAAAGACTCCTAGAAGGAACGATGCAATATGGGTCATTGATGATCGTCTTACCAATTCAGCACATTTTCTTGCTATAAGAGAAGATATACCACTAGAATGTCTAGAAAAACTATATATTGATGAAGTTGTGAGACATCATAGAGTACCCCTATCGATTGTTTCTGATCGTGATCCCCGTTTTACTTTAAGATTCTGGAAAAGTCTTTAGAAATCCCTGGACACTGAACTTCAATTGAGCACTGCCTACCACCCTAAAACAGATGGACAATCAGAACAAACTATTCAAACCTTAGAAGACATGTTGAGATCCTGCTCACATGACTTTCAGGGTATGTGGGATCAATATTTACCTCTGGTAGAATTTTCCTATAACAATAGCTTCCATTCGAGTATTCAGATGGCACCATATGAAGCATTATACAGAAAGAGATGTCGTACACCAACCTGTTGGGATGACGTTGGTGAAAGAAAACTTGTAGGCCCAGAACTGGTGGAGGAAACGATGGAAAAGGTGAAGCTAATCCAAAATCACATCAAAGCAGCTCAAAGTAGGCAGAAGAGCTATGCCGATAATTGAAGGAAGGATTTGTAATTTCAAGTCAGTGATCATGTTTTCCTGAAGGTATCTCCATGGAAGGGAGTCATACGTTTTGGTAAAAAGGTAAATTGAGTCCCAGGTACATCGGACCTTTCGAAATTCTAGAACGAATTGGGGTTGTAGCTTACCAATTGGCAATGCCGCCAAGTCTCTCCAAAGTTCACGATGTGTTCCACGTATCTCTATTGAGGAAATACATGCATGACCCAACGTATGTACTCACCTATGAGGAATTAGAACTAGAACCCGATCTGTCTTATTGCGAATTGCCCATCAGGATTCTTGATACGAGAGAACAAGTACTGAGAAACCGAATGACGCGTCTGGTAAAAGTTTTGTGGAGAAACCATAAGATGGAAGAGGCAACGTGGGAACCCAAGGAACTTATGATGAAGAACCACCCGAGTCTTTTCATGTGGTAGTATTCTAGAAATTTCGAGGTCTAAATTATTTGAATGAGGGGAGAACTTAACACCCCAATCTTCTACAGTACGCTTCTCTTTGAATAATGCAATAGCGTGTGTTATACGCAACATCGAGTTCTAAAACACACCACAACCGATCAAACTAGCCATTATGAATAGTAATACCTAATTTTTTTAAATTATATATATTTTATATTTCAAAATGTACTTCATTTTTGGATTCGGAATATCGAATTTAGCCTAAGGTGAAATTTTGGTACTTTTCGGATAACTTTAAAATTTTGATGAATAGTGAAAATTACTAAATTTTAATTAAAAACAACTTTTTTAATCAAAATAATTTATATTGATAAATTATGAATTTGAGTGGTTTTAAAGTATATTTAGAATATATTTTTACCATTTAATACAAGGTTAGTAATTGGACATAATTTCACAATTAAACCGAACATAAACAAGTATCAATATTTTGATAGTTATTATATCTTAAAAACACGCTTTTTATTTTGACAGCAGGAATTAATTTTAAATTAATTTCTGCCACTTCTGTGTTTTTAATTTGGAAAAATGGATTCCATATTTGGAATCAGGATGTTCAAATTGTGTAAATAGGTAACTTTTATTTTTAGACATTTTGAATAATTACTGTGGTAAATATTTTATTTACCCTGGTTAAGGGGTAAATCCGGTAAATAAGGGTTAAAATATAATATTATAAAAATAAAAAATTACCCTAAAACGTGTCCTAACCTTATTTTTTGATACATTTTCGACCATAGGCATCTTTGGGTTGATTTTGGGACCCCATGGTGCCACTTGTAAGTGATAGGAACACTTTATTTTAATTAAGTTTAAAATGAATACAAAAATGACACAAGCATATATCTTTTAGAAACACAATTTTTACGTAGGTTTATATATGTTGTATTTTCGACTTTAAATATTCATTAGAAATATAAAACGATTTCCTACATAATTATATTTTATTTATAATTTTTATACATTAAATAATTTAATTTAATTGTGACACAATGATGATGTAGTAATTACCATAATAGTGAAAAATTCAAATAATTGATATTATAAATACCCAAATAAATATAATTTCAGACTTTTTATGAATTAAACTAATTTTATAGGATAATATTACATATTAGGATTGATTTAATTTAATTTTTTCGAAGTAATCATTCTGTTACGAGTTTCACAAAAATCAACTATTGAATAGTGTCAAAATTGACATAAAAGAGTTTTTAAAACAAATATTATATTATTAATTGATATTAAATTCTTAAAAATATAAGGTTAGGCCAAGATACTTATATAATGATATATGTATCATTAATGGACCACTTGGGGGTCGCTTGGATGTATATGGTATGCTTATTTACCATATAATATAAAAATACAAAGAGACATTGTAAAAGTGAAACTAATTAACTAAGAGTTAATACTTAAATATAAGGTTAATATAATGACCCAAACCTGTCTAAATTCTATTTTTTGAGTTTTTTTCGACCCATCCCCACCTTAAACTTTAAATAATCAAATTTTGAGCCATTAGAAACTTAATATGAATTTATTATAAATTAATATTTCTAGCTTTTCCAAAGGTTCCCCTCACCCCTCTTATAAAAGGGCACTCCCCCTTCTCATTATTTCACACCTTCAAAGCCTTTTGGTTCAGCCAAACTCTGACCAAATACTCTCTCAACTTCCCTAAATTTATCCTAGAGGCATTCCTTTAGTCAGAAAGACAACTTAAGGATCCCTTTTGAACAAATCAAAAGGAAGAACCCAAAGAAGATGTAATGATTTCACCACCCTTTTTCAAGTTCCTTTCTTCTTGCACTTCATATTCCTTTTTCGTTACCATTATAAAATAATAACTCCAGTATCATATATATACTGTGATGTTATTATAAATATGGTAAAACCATATTCATTATTCTATCCATCCTTTCAATAACATGTCACCATACGTGCGTACGTACGGCTTACCGTCTCCACGTTGTGGTGTAATTGTTATTCAATAAATTATTATTTGGATGGGTATAATAATAATGTGTAATTCAGGTAAATAATATATGTAACATGATAATGATTCTGTATATATGATATATCATCCAATTATATATTATTTTAATATCAAAAGAATGATATTGTCACTCGTGCGTACGGACGGACAACAGTCTCCATGAACGCGATGAGATTCATTCTCCATCGTATCCATTCAAGTATAATTATTATTTGATGATTAATAATAGTATCTAAGGACTTGATATCATTCTGGATATGATTAATATACATACTATCCATTACAAACATGGATTATGTAACAAAACATATAAATGAAAACGAGTAAGTTAACACCCGAAACAATGATAATACTAAGATATTATTAACAAATCAATGTTAAAAGATCATATATGATATCATATTAATGTATATGATTCTTTTATAATTTAAAAACAATTATTTCACCATTATACATGAGGTTAAACTACCCCAACCATGGAAAATTACAAGGTAAGGGGTTTCTTAACTCACTCTTAATTTCATGAGAATTCCATTGTTCACCACTTATTTATTTCCTGTGGCGTATGTGTACTACCCATGATTGTATTAATTGTGTAATATGCTTTAATTTATGGTTATTTACATCATCATTGTATGATCCTTATTTCATGGGTGTATGTTTCGTATGTTTCCTAATCGATAAGGGAATTCAAAATTTCAATTTCCATTTATTCGTCTTTACGCAAACTTCATTGATTATTTTACTCTGAGATTATGTGTGGAATAACTATTCATTTGCTTATATCATAATTTCCACTCCCCTTTCTGTGGATATAATTGTGATACACATAATCACTCAATTGATAATTTCTCAAGTCATCGATATGAATTTGATAAGAGTAATTTTAACACATTCTCCATTTGTTGAGTTAAACATCCAATTCATTGGTGTTGTTTTTACATGATTATGTGTAAATGTCCTTTGATTGTTTTAAACTAAATATCAAATCATATTTAGTGTATTTATATTTTTCACACATAACTATGTCTTTGATTTATCCATAACCTAAGGATACACCCTTTTTGAGAGATTTCATCTCAATTTACATTCCATTGAGACTTATTTGTTGTTATACATAAAATCACTTTTATGTGGTGTATATAATGTACTTTTACATAGTATATCCTGAATCCCTTTATTCTCATGATATTACAAAGTTTTTATTACCTCAATTATTTGTATTCAAGTGTCTCTCTTTTGGTTGGAAACTCTAACTAAAATACCATCTTTAAATGTTTTAAAGACTTATTCTTCTAAATCTTGCTCATTAATGTCCATGTTTTAAAAATGGTTTTAAGGATTTATTTATATGGACATTAATGTTTTAAAATTAAAACTACTTTTAAAAGTTTCAAAGTGGTATGGGACACTTTGATTCTAAAATCTATTTTAAATGGATTCCTGACAAATAATGTGACTTTTAAATAATTTCAAGAAAAAGGGGGTTATTTCACTCTAATTGTTTTGATGATTATTTTCATCTATCCTTCATCATTCTCGATTGAGGTTAATATGATACAATGCAATCTTCTATATTGTATCGAATGAGTTATGTTTGACTGTGGATGTGCTATTTTTATACCATTCATGGTTTATGGAAAAAGTATTGACATCTCTATGCTAGTTTTAATACAAATGTTTATGTTATGTTTAAAACCATTCATATGAGGAATGAATTGGACTTAGTAAGTGACGGGTTGAGCCCGCTATAGCTCCTTGATGCATCGGTAGGTATCGTGAGACAAACTAGTGTCTTGGCACAAGGCCTTGACAAAATCATATTTGTAGTCTTGGCACGAGGCCTTGGCTATGTGGTTATGATAGTCTAGCGTTATGTATTCCATCATTATGAAAGTGGTTATTGATATTGAATGTGAATATTAGATTAGTAGAATATCCATGTGAATAAGTAAATGGAATTATTCCATTTTATTTTTGCCATACTATGTTGAAGTTCAAGTTTAAAAGGCTTTTGTTTTAGTTATACATTTCCTAAAATGTTTATTCTTATTTATGAAAGTTTCCACTATATTGTTATCCTTACTGGGCATTTGAGATCACCCCTTTTCTATGTTTTATTTTTCCCATGATGTGAAGAAGTAAATTATGAATGACCTGCATGGATATTATGAGGGGATAATAGTGTTGATTATGGAGACAATATGTTGTTTTAGTAGTTTTTCACTTCATGATGTAATGTAAAACTTTATGAATATATCTATTTTTTCCAAGGCTACTAAACCAATCGGTCTTTTGAGAATTGATCTTTCTTGTGATCATGCCAATGTTATGTAATAACGCACCGACTCTGGGTAACTGGGGTCGGGGCGTTACAAAATTCATAATCTTAGTATGAACCATTATAAGAGAATTAAAAAAATGCCCCTAAGAATATACGTTAGAAAGTAGATTATGGTAAAATAGATTGAAGCCTATATATTCATAAGTTAAGGAAATAAAATTAATTTTTTTGTCAAATAATTTGTCCTTGGATTACCATTTTTGTGTTACCCCTAAATTTCCTTTTATTTCATCCAATGGATGGTAATAAGAGGACTCTGGCTAACAACCGAGGCAAAGACCAATGTGATGAATGTTATAATGAGATGCCCAATCTATTGGGAGTAGGAAAAACGAAAATTTTCATGATACTCTCTTAGTTAAATCAAGATTTGAATAGAAAAATTGGTCAATAGAAAAATTCAACCCCCCTCCCATGAAAGAAAAATCCTATATCAAGATCTATAGGAGACAAATACCTCCTACATTTAATGGATCACCTTATCCCTCAATCATCAAACTATGGATCAAATCCATTGAAATGATCTTCTCCATACTTCAATGTTCAGAACAAGATAATTTTCTTATAGATTCTTATCCTATGGAGGGTGATGTTGATCAGTGGTGGACAGTAATCAAAAATACGAAGCCTGAGGAAGATATCGAGCCATTGGAATTGAAGGATTTCTGGAAAAAGTTTTTCAATAAATATTTTCCTCGCACCCTATGGCTTAAGATGGAAAGGGACTTCCTTTCCCTCAATAAAAAAAATGATTAATCCATCAATGAGTATGAGGAAACCTTCAAAACTCTTTCATGATATGAATCCAGATTTTTTGTTACCCCTGAATGCAACTTTGACCACTTCTTTGTTAGGATAAAACCTAGCCTGCAAAAATCAATAGCGATCTATGACTTTGACATCTATGAGTAAATAGTCTGATGTGCACTCAAGGTCAAAATAGAGATTGTAGAATCTCAGGGGTATCATGGGGATAAAAATTGTGTGGTGGAATTCAATTATGGCAGTCTAATGGATAAATCCAGCAGTGATAAGAAAATTCAGCACTCCACTTGCTAATGGCGTGGAAAGAATCACCCCAAAAATTGCCTGAATAGGACGAGGACATTCTTTAGGTGTGGAAGAGAAGGGCACCTAGCCATTAATACTGGAAAGTGAAACTCTCTGCTTCAATAGATGATAGGAGCACTATGTTCGACTCTCAAAACATTTTTTATTTCTTCAACTGCAAAGAACCATTGCCCCTTTCAGATCAATTCCCAAATCCAAGGGTTTTTGGAGGTAACCAACAACCTCCAAGGCAGTAAGCGAGAGATTTTTTCATCACTACCGCCAAAGTGAACCCCAACAACAATGTGGTTATAGGTACTCTAGTGATTCATTCAAGAATAGGGAATGTACATTTTGATTCGGGTTATAAACATTCTTTTATATCCTGAAAGTTTAGTTGAACAATCCCAAAAACCACCAAAAATCATGGATGTAATGATGTCGGTGAGTACAGAAAATGTGGAAATCATTGCATCCCATGAGTAAATCTCCACCCCTATCATAATTTGTTGATTTAACTTCCTGGAGAACCTTTTCATACACCCTCTAGTAGACTTTAATGCAATTCTTGGCATGGATTGGCTTTGCTTATAAATATCCAATATAAATTTCAATTAGAGGGAAATCAATCTACATATGGATAATCGACCCCCGATTCTATACAAGTTTAAGTAGGAAGATTAATTTTTTATAGAACCTTCATCTCAAGAAAATATATTACTTCCCAATGAGTACATGTATCTGGCTCAGATGATTGATTCCAAGGAAGCAACCATCCTTGAGGACATGCCTATTGTGGGGGAATTATCTGAAGTTTTTCCCAAGGAATTTCATGGTCTTCCTACTAGAAGAGATTTAGAATTATTAAATGACCCTATACATGGGTCATTGAAAATATACAAGACTCTGTATAGAATGGGTGTTGTGGAGCTTTTGGAGCTGAAGAAAAAAATATAGTAGAATCTGGAAAGAGGGTTTATATACCCAAGTGCTTCACCATGGGGTGCTCTAGTCCTCTTCATTAAAAACAAGGGTTGGTCAATGCACCTTTGCATCGATTATTGTGAGCTTAAAAAATAAAAGTAAAGAAAAAGTATCCTCTTACATTAATTATTGAATTGTTTGATCATCTACATGGATCACAATACTTCTCCAACGTAGATTTTTTATTGGGATATTATCAAGTAAGGGTGAAGAAGGAGGAAATCCCTAAGACTGCTTTTCATATGAGATACGGGCACTATGAATTCATAATAATTCCTTTCAGACTCACTAATGCTCCAGAATTATTCATGGACTTGATTAATGGAGTCTTTAGAGATTAAATCGACAAATTTGAGTTATCCCTTATAGATGATATTCTAATATGCTCCAAAACCAAGGAGGATCATGAGGAGCATCTAAGAACTGTACTAGAGACCTTTTGGAATGAGAAGCTCTATAAAAATTATATAAATTGTGTGTTCTGGTTGAAGGATGTCTCATTCTTGATTCATAAAATATTAAGCAATGGGATATATATGGATCCATCCAAGACAACTTCAACTCAGGGATGGAGGATGCCAACATCGGTAACGGATATCCATAGCTTCTTGGGGTTAGCTGGATATTATCGCTGATTTGTGAGAAATTTCTCAGGGTTTTCCAACCCTCTTACAAAGCTAACTTGGAAGGGGGTAAGGTTTTCTTGGAGTGATGAATGCGAAGGGTGATTCAAGGAGCTGAAAAGGAGTCTTATCATTGCACACGTTCTCACTTTACCCACAAGTGGAAAACTTTTTGGGGTATTCATTGATTCTTAGAAGAAGGTCCTAGGTTTTGTGTTGATGAATAATGATAAAGTGATATCCTACACCTCAAGGAAGCTTAAAATCCATCAGCAAAACTATCCCATGTATGATTTGGAGTTGGCAGTTCAGATCTTTGCGTTGATAATCTAGAAAAATTATCTCTATGGGGAGAAGTGTG
The DNA here is from genome assembly GCA_963277665.1 of Viscum album. Lineage (NCBI taxonomy): Eukaryota > Viridiplantae > Streptophyta > Magnoliopsida > Santalales > Viscaceae > Viscum > Viscum album. Next base: position 1,095,932,799 of record OY728147.1, read on the forward strand.
ATATATATACTGATCACAAGATACTCAAATGTATATTTACAAAAAAATTGATCAATATGCACCAACGAATATGGATAGATCTCATCATAGATTATGACTTCTCAACCCACTACCACCTCAGTAAGGAAAACAAGGAGGAGCATACTCTAAATAGAAAGGATCCTACATATTTTCCAATGATGAGAATTGAAAAAGATCCAATCTTCTTATATTTTCAGAGGATAGACATGGGAATCATTAAAGGATGAACATCATCAATCCTTTATGAAATTATTTCTCAATTGTCCCTCATGGAGAAAATAATGGATGCTCAAAGAAAGGATGTGGAAATTAAGAAAATGGTGGAAGTTATCAGAAATGGTAAATCCTCAGTTTCCATGGTTGAAAAGGATGGAATTGTAATATTTGAGTCACAATTATGTGTACCATCTGATCCAGTAATAAAGATGGAGCTTCTGACTGACGCACAGAGCTAAACCTTCTCTATTCAACTAGGGAGCACAAAGATGTATCATGATCTCTGAGAAAACATTTGGTGGGACAATATGAAAAGGGATATTGATAAATATACATCAAAATGCCTGGTATGTCAGTAAGTGATGGATGAGAGGAGAAATTATAAGGGGATGATACAACCACTACCCATACCAACATGGAAGTGAGACAACATTACCATGGACTTTGTTACTGGACTTCCAAGGAAATCCAGAGGAAACAATGATACACGGGTTGTTTTGGATCTTGTTATGAAGACAACTCACACTATTGTGATTCAAGAGGAATTCACATTGGATCAATTTCATGCATTTACATCAAATAATTGGTAAGTCTACATGGAGTACCATTATCTATTATATCTGATTTTGATCTGAGATTCACCTTGAAGTTCTAGAAAAGTCTCCAACATGCCCTAAGCACAGAACTGAACATCAGTATAGAATATCTTCCTCAAATTGATGGAAAATCTGAGTGAACTATTCAGAAATTGGAAGATATGTTAAATACATGTTATAAAGACTTCAAAGGATGATAGGACCAACATCTTCCACTGGTTTAATTCTCCAATAATAACAATTTCCACTCGATCATCTGAATGGAACCATATTGAACGCCTTTATTGGAAAAGGTGCAGAACGTCGGTGTGTTGGGATGAATTTGGTAAGAATAAGCTATAAGAACCTGAAATGGTCAAAGAAATGGTGGAAAAGGTGAAAACCATTTAGCAACATATCAAGGCATCCCTGTAGTACCCCTGGTTTTGAGTACATAACCCGTTTTCCTCACATTTTTTTAATTGGTGTTTCTTTGATTGGGTTTTCATAAAATAGAGAGTTTCCATAAAATATATATTTTCCATAACATAGAGAGTTTACAATAATTAGGGTTTTCCATGAATTGGGTTGTTTCCATAAAGTGGGGTGTTTCCATAAAATTGGGTTTTTTCATAAAGTGGGTTATTTCCATAAAGTCGGGTGCTTAAATAAATTGGGATGTTTCTATAAAAGGGGGGTAAATGTGAAGGATTTAAGAATTTGGGTTTTCTGAAATGTTTTGGGACTAAAATTAAGGTTTCAAGATCTATACATGGTTGGCACAAACCAGGTGGTCAAATCTTGCACAGAGGACAAATCTAGATCCAATTTTCTAGTAGTTTACTCGTATTTTCTCTATTTATTTTTTTTTGGCATAAAAACGCCTCTAATTCGAGATTACTCTCCCTAAAAGGCTAGAGAACCATACCCACATGAGTTGAAACTATTCTTGAGCCTTCCCTTGGTGATTTCGAGTCCGATTCTTGAGGTATGTCACCATTCTTTACGGATTTTTCATGTGTTCTTAGATCTGCTTAGATCTACATTTTTGATCTCCATTAATTCTTATATCTGAACCTATATTGGGTAGATCTACGTTTTTGGATTCAAAATATTTCCATTTTGAGTCATGATTATGCTAGGATAAGTGATCTAATGATACCCTTGGAGAATCAACCTGTTTCATTGTGCTTTGATTGTCTGTTGTTAAAGTTTCGTCAAAACCTTCGAGGTAGGTGGATTCTATCTAATCTCCTCTTTCTAGAATTGATTTTCATTGATTCAAATTGGTTTATTTATTTTTAAATTTATGGAAAAATATTCATTTGTGATGATTTATGGTTTTAGTGAAATTGTGTGATCTTTGTGAATAATTGTGAAAAGGGGGGTTTAATTTAATATGATGATTTTAAATTAAGGATTTTTTGGAATTTATAAATGGTTGATGAAAAATATTTTTCTATGGAAATGGTTTTTAATAAAAATGGAGTTTCATTGAAATGGTTTGGAGTTGAAATGGTTTTGAAATGAAATGGTTTTGATAGAAATTGTTTTCAATAAAAAGGTGTTTTTGTTGAATAGTTTATTTTTACTTGATCGTTGGGTATATGTGTTGTGTGTTCATATTGAATATACAGGGCTTGATTGAAATATGACCTTGTTCTTGGAGCCAATGTTTTAATGTCACATGTAATTTTATATATGGGGCTTGGTTTATATATGAACTTGTTATCGGTGCTAAAGGATTAATGGCACATGGGAAACAATTACCTTGTGATGACTTGGTAGATCGACGAAAAACCACTCATGGGTATGAGATTTTCATAATGTAGCATGCATGGTTGGTTTCATGGGTTTGAGAAATGGTTTGATATACCGATATTGGGATATTGGGAAATGGTTGTAAATATTGTTTGGTTATTTTTCTGGAAAAATATCTTGCTCGAAAAAATTGGTTTCAATTGCACTTGTGTGGTTTGGGTAATGAATGGTTTTGGAAACTTCATTATATTTAGTTATAAAATTCTTTTGAGAAATTGTTTTATATAAACCATTTTGTATAATTGTTTCTCACTCTTCTATCCTAGTGGCATGAGTAAGGAATTCCTTGGGGAAAACCTACTGAGTTTTATACTCACCCCTACTTTGGAACTTTGTTGCTTTTGCAGATGTTATCTTTTGGGATAGAGGAAAAGGTAATGTCTCACATGTTTTTAGAACTACCTCATGATTTTTGGTTGTTCAGAGATTTTGGAGCATGGATCATGTGGTGCAAGGAGTCTTGTGGTCCATGGAGAGTCTTGTGTAGTTTATCCATTGTGTACTCTGATACTTGGTTATCCTTCCATTGTTTCTTACTTTGATGTGGTTTTGAGTGCATGAAGTTGTTGAGTTGTCTTTATTTTGTTCACTCATCATATAGTGAATGTTTAGTTATGGTTGGTAGGTTTAATTGTTTATTTCTTAAAGGTTAAATAGTCCCCCACTTGTATTTGAAACCCTTTGGAATTTATTTCCAGCCTTTGGAATCTAGGGGTTGTCACTTAAGGCCTAGTAATGACTCTTTGTACTCTCAAGACAATGAGAATTGGTGGGTCATTACAAATGGTATCATCTTGTTCGGTCCGTTCCTAACAAGTAGTCATATATGTTCCTAGTTTTGGAGATGAAATCCCTTCTTGTCTATTCCTTGGGTGGGAATATTAGAAAGGAGTAGGATTGTTGGAACATGAAATATATAGCATAAAAGGATGTAGCTAACCCTTTTATGATGAACTTCATGTTACCAAGTAGTTGGGTAAATAAGTGTTTGGAGACACTTCTAGGATTTTTATATCTCATTGTCATGGGTTTAGCTAATGAGATGAGAATGACATGTATTATAGAGGAATGACTTCCCACTAAGAGTGCATACTTTATTTTGAGAAATGATCATTTTTTAAAATTATGGAATTGGTTTTCAAATGAATGATTTTGAAAAAGTGAATGATTATAATATTTTGAAAACGGTTTAATTTTAAAAATCATGTGAAGTGGTTTCTAAAATAGTTGAACATTGGAAAAAGGATAATTTGGAAAACAATTTTTTGATAGTTGATGTGATAGAATTTAAAAAGATAAGCCAATAGTTTCTAGAGAAAGGTGTTTGTGTTGATCTTGTGTATGGATTGGCTAAAAACATTCAAGGCTCAAATCGACTGTTATTGGAGAAGAGTTGGTTTCTTGACTTAGGATGGCATCAAGCATCTCTTTAGAGGAGAGAGGATTATAAAGAAAAGTGAAAAGAGCATGTTGGCACTAATGGTTGGAATGATATCTTACCAATTGGCAGCATTGACTTTGGAATCAATGGAAGAGATCGAGGAAAATAGTATTCTAGATATTGTGGATCAATTTCCTGATGTCATTCCCAAGAACATGTTAGGGTTACCACCTCAAAGGGAATTGGAGTTTATGGTTGATCTCCTTCCATGGACCAGTCCTAATTCACTTACATCTTATAGGATGTAACCTACAAAGTTATGGGAATTGAAAGTGTAGTTAGAGGAGCTTGAAAGAAAGGGTTTCATTTAACCAAGTACATATCCATGGGACGCACCGGTTTTGTTTGTAAAGAACGCAGATGGCACTCTTCGGCTGTGTGTTGATTATCATATGCTTAAAAAAGTTAATATAAAGAATAGATATCCACTTCCAGGCATTTATTACCTATTCAATCAATTAAGGGGTGCTCAGTGGTTCTCTAAGATTGACTTGCGATCAGGATATCACCAATTGAGAGTTTTGAAAGAGGATATTCCAAAGACAGCTTTCTGAAGTAGATATGGACACTATGAATTTGTAGTCATGTTTTTCTGTCTAACGAATGCACCAGTAGTCATCATGGAGTTGATGAATCGGATATTTCAAAAATATATGAATTCTTTTGTTGTGGTGTTTTAGGACGACATTTTGGTCTATTCAAAGGCAAGGGTTGATCATGAGGTGCACCTAGAAACAGTGTTACAAATATTGAGAGATCATCGTTTGTATGCCAAATTATCAAAGTGTCATTTTTTGATATAGGAAATACATTTCTTAGGCCATGTCATTTCATAGAAAGGTGTTTCTATTGATCCTGAAAACATAGAATCCATTATCTCTTGTAAACCACCAAAGAATGTGCTTGAGATACAAAGTTTTCTTGGTCTAGCTGGTTACTACCAACGCTTTGTGCATGATTTCTCATGACTATCTTCACCAATGATAGCTCTGAAAAAAATAATGCTCCATTCCAATGGACGGAGGAATGTTAGATGTCTTTCCAGGAAATAAATGTTCGGCTTACATCATCACCTATCTTGATCTTGCCAGAATCAAGACAGGGGTATATGGTGTATTTTGATGCTTCAAGATCAAGGTTGGGCTGTGTTCTCATGAAAATATATCATGTGGTTACATATGGTTCAATGAGATTGAGGGTGCATGAGAATAATTACCCCACACATGATTTAGAGTTAGCTGCAGTTGTCCATGTTTTGAAAACATGGAGACACTATCTCTTTAGTTACAAATTTACTATGTTTATGGATCACAAAAGCTTGAAACACATTTTCTCACAGTGAGATTTGAATCTGAGTAAAATTTGATGTTCGGAGTATCTCCAAATGTTTGAATTTGACTTGATGTACACTCCAGGGAAAGGAAATTTAGAAGTCAATGCATTGAGTGGAATGTAATATGCTAAGTTGGTGACAGAAGCTTCAGATAAATGGCAGATGTTTTCGGTCTTAGCAGACATGCATGTAGAATTTGAAGACCGAGGTGATGTTGTGGTTTTCATTTCTGCTATTCTTGTTCCTAATTTAGTAAAAATGATCAAAGATTCACAAACATATGATGCATAATGTCTGGTTGTATGTTCAAAACTCTATGGTGGGGAGACCATTGAGGGATGGAAACTTGATGGGGGTTTAGTTTTGTGTTTCAGAGATCAGATCGTTATACCAATGGTTTGTCAGGAAAAACTCCTTCATGCTTACCACCATTCAAGATGGGTTGTACATATAGGTACACAGAATATGTATAAGTCATTAAAGGCGCAGTATTGGTGGAGCAACATGATAATGATGGTGGATGAGTTAGTCTCGTAGTTCTTAACTTGTATGCAGGTTAAAGAAGAGCATCAGAAACCAGCTAGTATGTTAAAATCATTTCCCATCACAGTGTGGAAATGGGATCAAATAACAATGGATTTTTTTATAGGTCTTCCATGAATGGTCTGGAAACATGATTCCATTTGGGTGATAGTGGATCGTCTAACCAAGTTAACCCATTTCATCCCTATTCTTGAAACTGATACAGTGGAGGATCTTTTAAAAATCTATATCTGAGAAGTGGTAAAGAGGCATGATGTAAAAATTTCAATAGTCTCAGATATAGATCTGAGGTTCACATCTAATTTCTAGAAATCATTATAGAAATCCCTTGGAAATCAGTTGACTATGTTCACTATGTATTATCCTAAAAGAGATGAGAAATCCAAGCGGATGATACAAACGTTGGAAGACATGTTTCTGGCTTGTGTAATGGATTTTACAGGCTCATGGGAGGAGCATATACCCTTAGTAGAGTTCTCATAAAATAAAGGTTATCATGCCTCTATATGCATGGCTCCGTTTGAAACATTGTATGGGAATCCTTGTCGTTATCCATTATGTTGGGTGGAAACAGGTGAAACATCACTAGTCGTGCCAAGCCTTGTCCAAGAAACAACAGATAAGATCCAGTTGATTAGAAAGAGGAAGGATACAGCTCAGAGTTTCCAAAAATCTAATGCAGATCACCGTTGAAGACCGTTGTCATTCTTTGTGGGTTATCATGTCTTCTTGAGGATCTCTCCATGGCTTGGACATCGTCATTTTGGGAAGTAGGTAATGTTATCTCTTAGATACAATGGCCCTTTTGAAATATTTGAATGGGTTGGAGGGGTGGCATATCGGTTGGCATTACCACCGCTGTTAAGTTCGGTGCATGATGTGTTCCATGTATCCTAGTTGAAAATGTATCACCCTGATCCTGACCATGTGATCAGATAGGATCAAATTGAGCTAGAACCAGATGCATCACTGGTACATATTCTAGTGTGGATCATGGATTGACAAGAGAAAGTCTTGTGTGGGAAAAGCATCGGCCTAGTGTGGGGTTTATGGAAACATGGTCAGATTTAGGAAGAGACTTGGGAATGTGAGAAGGAAATGAAAGAGCAGTGGTCGGAACTCTTTTTGTCCAGAAAGGGGTTTCTACTTTCTGAGGATGGAAAGACCATTGGTGGGGAGAATGTAGTACCCCGGTTTTGGGTACATAACCCTCTTTCCCCACGTTTGTTAATTGGTGTGTCTTTGATTGGGTTTCTATAAAATAGAGAGTGTCCATAAAATATAGAGTCTCTATAAAATAGAGTGTTTCCATAATATAGATATTTTCCATAACGTGGGGTGTTTCTATAAAGTGGGTTGTTTCCATAAAGTGGGGTGTTTCCATAAAACGGGGTGTTTCCATAAAGTGGGTTGTTTCAATAAAGTGGGGTGTTTCCATAAATTGGGATGTTTCCTTAAAAAGGGGATAAAGGTGAAGGATCGCATAATTAGGGTGTTTTTAAAGAGTGTTTCGACCAAAAGGAAGGTTTCATGATCCATACATGGTTGGCACAAACCGGGTGCTCAAATCTTGCGCAGAGGTCAAATCTAGATCCTATTTTTTTATGAGCTTATTCGTTTTTTCTCTATTTTTTAATGTTGTCTTCAAAACGCCCATAATTAGATATTACTCTCCCTACAAGGCTAGAGAACCCTCTCAGACGAGTTGAAGCCATTCTGGAGCCATCCCGTGGTGATTTTGAGTCTGATTATTGAGGTATGTCACCATTCATTACTGATTTGTCATTTTTTCTTAGATCTGATGAGATCTACTTCTCTGATCTCCATTATTTTTTAGATCTGAACCTATATTGGGTAGATCTATGTTTTCAAATTCCAAATATTTCAATGTTTAGTCGTGATCTTTCTAGGATATGAGATCTAATGCTGCTCTTGGAGAATCGACATACTTCCTTATGCGTTATTCGTCTGTTGTTAATGTTTTGGCAATACCTTCGAGGTAGGTGGCTTCTATGTTGACTCCTCTTGCAATAATTGCCTAGATTATATTAAAATTGTTTTATTTATTGTGAAATTCATGGAAAAATATTCATTTTTGATGACTTATGGTTTTTGTGAAATTGTGTGATCTTGGTGAATAGTTGTGAAAATGGGGGTTTAACATAAAATGATGATTTTAAAATAAGGATTTTCTGGAATTTTTAAATGGTTGGTAAAAAATGGGTTTTCTATATAAATTGTTTTCAATAAAAATTTATTTTCATTGAAATGGTTTGGAGTTGAAATGTTTTGACATTGAAATGTTTTTTACGGAAACAGTTTTCAATAAAAAGGTGTTTTTATTGAAAGCTTAATTTTGACTTGATTATTAGGCATATGTGTTGTGTGTTCATATTGCATATACGCAGCTTGGTTGAAATCTAACCTTGTGATTGGTTCAATATGTTTAATTTCACATGTAAATTTCATATATGGGGCTTGGTTGAAATATGACCTTGTGCTCGGTGCCAAAGGATTAATGGAACATGGGAAACAATCACCTTATGATGACTTGGTAGATCGACGAGAGACCGCTCATGAGTATAGAACTGTCATAACATAGCATGCATGGTTTTTTCATGGGTTTGAGTAATGGTTGGGTATGACAATATAGGGAAATTTGGAAATGGTTGTAAATATTGTTTGGTTATTTTTTCTGAAAAATATATGTCAGGAAAAATTGGTTTCAATTGCACTTGTTTGGTTTTGGTAATGAATGGTTTTGGAATCTTGTTTATATTTAATTATAAATTTCTTTTGGGAAATTGTTTTATATAAACCATTTTATATAATTTTTTATAACTCTTCTATTCAAGTGTCATGAGTAGGGATGTCATTGGAGAAAACCTACTGAGTTTTATACTCACCCCTTCTTTGGAACTTTGGTGCTTTTGAAGATGCTATCTTCCGGGATAGGGGAAAAGGTAATGTTTCACACGTGTTTAGAACTACCTAATGATTTTGGGTTGTTTGGAGATTTTGGATCTTGGAGCATGTGGAGCATGGATTCTTGATGTATTTGGAGAGTCTTGTTTAGTTTATCCATTGTGTACTCAGATACTTGGTTCTCCTTCGATTGTTTCTTACTTTGATGTGTTTTTGAGTGCAATTAGTTTTTGAGTTGTCTTTCATTTGTTCATTCATCATATAGTTAATTTTTTTTATGGTTGGTAGATTTATTGGTTTATTTCCTAAAGGTTAAATCATCCCCTACTTGTATTTGAAACCCTTCATTATTTATTACCAGCCTTTGGCATCTTGGGGATGTCTCTTATGGCCATGTAATGAATCGTTGTACTCTCAAGCCAAAGAGAATTTGGCGGGTCATTACAAGACCAAAATTGACAGAAGAGTTATGTAGATAACCGTCAAAGAGACCTTGAGTTCAAAGTGGGATACATGGTATTTCTATGCATATCTCCATGGAATAAGGTCATGATATTTGGATTGAAAGGGAAGTTAAGTACTAGGTACATCTGTGCCTTCGAGATTCTTTATTGTGTCGAGGCTGTGTCCTATCAAATAGAACAACCACCTAACATTGCCAATGTATATTATGTATTTCATGTATCCCTCTTACGAAACTACATACAAGACCCTTCACATGTACTCTCTTCAGAGTTAGTACAGTTAGAGGATGATCTTTCTAACCAATAGCTACCATTGAAGATCTTAGATCGTAGAGAAAAAGTTCTACAAAATAAAACAAATCCCCTCGTCCAAGTGTTGTGGTGCAACCAAAACTTTGAAGAGGCAACATGGGAATTAGAGTAAGTGATGAATTAGGGTTACCTTCATCTTTTTTAATGTGGGAAAAGGAAATTTTAAGGGAGAAATTTCTTAAGGGGTGAATATTGTAATGACCCAAACATTTATTAATGAAAATTCCTCTCAATCTAATTAAATGTCCTATTATGAAAGATGGTTATATAATGTATACACATCCTTGGTTTTATGTTTTTTTATTTTAAAATACTGTTATGAATTGTGACCGTTTCTAATTTAGTAATTGAATAGTGATCACATGATTAGTATAAATAGAGGGCTTTAACAAATCCAATTTACTCAAACAAAGTGATGGCCTCATCCAGTAGAATTTCCGCATAAAAAGACCATTTTCAGAGCATGGAAAGGAGGTGGTGTCATTGAGCTTCTCTCTTGACCAATCCCAAGCCAAGCATCAACATGTTAAGATTGAACGGAACTGCCTATGGGAGTACTAAAAGTTGATAGAGATTACCACATGAGCGATGTTATCCAAGCCACCCCAGGAGTCTGTCACCATCACACACCTTACCCTTCTGTCTTATGTGGGTGTTATAAGAAGTTATGTAAAAACACCCTATCACTATGATTATGTGCATTATTTTTTTATATAATCAAAAATATGCATTCATTTTATTATGGTGGTTACTTTGTAAATAGTTTTTTAAGCACAAATATTATTTTTAGTTAATATTCAACTAAGAAATCTAATCTAATAATATAATAAAGTTTTGAATTAAATAATATTCTAATAAAATATTATTAATATTAAATTACTTTTTATTACTTATAAATTATCTTATAATTTTTATGAATACAATTGCAATTTTTATTAAGCATGAAAACTATTTTTGTCAAAACCCACGAATTTTTTATAAAAGTAGATTTTTATTTTAAAAATGAAAATTCACATATATAGAAAATTATTTGGATAAAATTAATATTATTTTTTGAATCAGGATGTCAAAATTATTCAATGTTGAATTTTTCATAATTTTCTGAGATAGTCGAATTTTTGGGTAAAAAATAATTATCATTCAAATATATAATGTCTTTTATGACATCATAATTACCAAATAGTGATGTAATAAAATACTATAAACATTAAATTAGTCCAATATATGTTTTAAAATTAATATAATTTTATTTTAGGTTTTTATTTATTTATTTTACAAATCCATAGTGGACCCTCCAAGACATATAAGACATTTTAGATTTTTCAATTGATTTCCTTGAGAGTGTGACTCACCTCCCCATAAAAAACCCTATTATATTAAGATGTTCGGATATTTGCCTTATAAAATATTTTTTTCAACTACCCTTTAGAAAATACCATGTGCACTCACTCTGGGCTGATTTTTTGTTTTGATTAATTTAGTATGTGGTGTCCCAAACATATATAATAAATAATTCCATCACCTTTCCTATATAAACAAACCCAAGATCCAACATCCTCTTCACTAAAAGACTTTTATGTCCGACCAACCTCTACTCTCCTGTATCTAGAATCCTACCCTAGATCCCCAATATATCAATAATTCTCTCTCAATCCCCTTCCAAGCTTTTGGGATTGCACTTCAAGTAAGGGATTTCATCCGTTCTCATTTTTGTCCAATATTCTTTAAGTTGTTATGCCATTTTATTTTCAATTAAAAATGTTGGAGTATGATTTTAAGCATTCCACATACCTTCCTATTAATGGTTTAGTGATTATAGACCCCTTTATCTCTCAATAATTCCTCCCATGAACAGCCGTTACCATGCTGGAATTCTATAAGGAATTTCTCTCTCCTCATTTACATTCAAGCAATTATTTTGTATTATGAATCCAAATTCCATTACTTATGTTGGTACATGTATCTATATAACCCCTATTACTGTACATTTCATGTACATATAATGAGACACCATTTTCTCTCTCATCATCCCTTTTTATGATGTCTTATGTCAAACCCTTATGTTGCCGAAATTTAACCTCCTTTTTCTATGCCCAAATCATTGTGTAGTGAATGTCATGACCATTTATATATCAAGGATATTTTTCTTTATGAACATTTACTTATTGGTTATTGAGTTTAATTTATGAATTCCACATTCCTTTATTGTGAAATAAATGATGGTCTTTAATGATTCCATTTTTAATGTTTCATGTGGCACACTAATGCATGAAGTGAAATGTTTAAGAAGGGTGCACCCGGATAGCGCTCCAATGCATTGGTTGAAGATTAGTATTAGGATACGTCATGTGAAATGAGTATTTAATCATGATATTTCAAGTGAAATGAGGATTTAAACATTTTAATTGAAGTGAAATGAGGGTTTACTCGTGCTCCATGTGCAATGAGACTTGGCTCATGCTAATACCATGTTAAGTGTTGTTTCCACATTTCCATGTTATGATAATCATGCTATTTCATGCCTTTATGTTCATGTTTCCTTTATGATACATTGATATGTCTTTTTCCTAACATATATTCTATTCTTCATGTTATGACTTGTTTAATCCCTTACTTGGCTTTATAGATCACCCTTTTCATATGCTTGTCCTTAGGTTATCCCATGAAATGCTTTGTATGAGGGAATGTTGTTGTCATGTAACTAGGGTTTTCAATATAGATGTTTTGTTGCATGTTTTAAGTCGTTATGTAATGTTCTTAAACCCCAAGTACACTGGACCTAACAGTCTTATATCTTGTATCTAGTGAACATTTTATGTAATAAATCATGTTTAAGTGTGAAATATAATGTAGGGTTGTTATACACTAGGGAAATTCATCAAGATCACATGAAAACCTCTACAAACGCCATTTGGTGTCATGCGATGGATTCCAGAGTAATCCATCTCGGTCTGGAGGTGTCCTATGGATGATTCATACTTGATCATGAAACATCCCTCAAGCATTCCGTCCAGAAAAAATGGTGTCCCTCAAGGAATCCAATTGAATTACATGATTTCTTTAAGCCCTAATAGGCATATATCCTTTGACATGTCAGGTAGACAACTAAGGAATGTGGAGCAAGAGACCAAGGCATATCAATAAGGAAAGTAGGAAAATTCCATAGGATATCCTAGGACATGATAACTTTGTTCATATTCAGTGTTTATGCCCTAAACAGAGGGAAACATTAGTGTGTAAGTACCAATTAGGAAACTATGAGGACTCTAATTCCTTCAATAGTTAGGATACGTTGGAGAAATATTCGATGTTCGAGATCTATATCAAATCTATAGAATTTCATGATAATATATTATTCCCACACCCATAAGGAATGTAATTTATCATTTCAATCCCTTATTTCTCACACTGAACATAGTTCATGGGACTTAGAGAGATGAAGTAATCATATCATTTTCCTCATAGCCTCTACATATGAGATAGAAATTTTTGTGTGCAAGCCCCGGTCAATTGAACTATAAGAACTTGTATTCCTTATATAATCAAGATATGTAGGATGCCTTCCTTTGTCTTGAGATCAAATAATAATCAATTTCAATATAGTACCCATGTCTCCGACATTTCAACCATCAGAACCGAATCATTCCCATGGGATGATCATTCCACCTCATCCTTCAACGAACTAAGAAATCAAAATAACTATGATGAATCTGATTCCTACTATAACCAAGATATGTAGGACACCTCTCCATGAACCAATCACTATATTAAAAAACTCAAGGGTAGTCCTATCACACGATTCCCACATCCATATACTATGAAACTAGTCACTTGATATCCCTTGTTTCTCACACCGAGAAAAGCTCACATGGGATTAGGGAGCTACAACAAACGCCTCATTCACACCATGAATCACCACTATCTAGGTAAATCTCATTATGTATGCCCTAGTGAGTGGAATGATATAAACACCCCTACTTATATAATGGAATTTATCTTGGATCCAGTCCCAATGGCATGGTCAAACTAATAAAACTCTGATTACTATCATTACCAGGATACGTAGGACGTCTCAGTTAGGATCAAGCCAAAAAAATCAAGTTCCTCAATTCCCACACATATTTCCTCTCCGCATGATGTTAAATTACATAGGTTTAATGAAAAACATGGGTTTTTATTCCAACAATAACCAGGGTACATAGAATTCCCCATAATGGATGAATCCCCTCCTCAGAATATTAACTTCCTCCTCAAATTCAAGAATATTCTGAAGCATCTGGTTATATGGCTTCATCATATAAATAGTCAACCCATCATTAGATAAATTGATGAAGAACCTCAGATACATACATATGGATTCACTAATGAGATACTATAACGACATAATATTTTTTAATGGAAATTCATTTCTTATAAATATGTCATAATCACATGAAATCAAAACATAATGAACTAATAAGTCCTATGTGACCTTTAAACATAATTTTTTCACTTATTTGATGTAAATTTCAAAAATATGTCATAGACGGGAGCGATTAGTAATTTATCTGGAGTCTGATAAGAAAAACTTTTTTTGGTGAATAGTAACCAACCCTTTTGAATTGTAAAATACCCTTATGAATAGTGATATACCCTAATGATTAGTAACCTTACGTTTTATAGTATATAAATAATATTCAAGTGGAATTACGATATACCTATTTATTGGAATAAATAAATAAATGTTTTAAAAATATTTTTTACAATAAATTATGATTTTAATTAAATATTAAATTAATCATATATAAAAAATTATTTTTCAAAAATGGACTTCATTTTAGGATTCTACTCTTCAGAAAATGGTTTGGGTGAATTTTTTGGTATTTTTCTAAAAAACATGAATTTTTTATGAATAGTAAAATGTGATAATTCACAATAAAAGCTAAAATATGAATTTCCTCATTGTGCTTGAGTCATGGATGATGTAAATGGCCATTGTTTAGAACTAAATATCTTCTATTACAATTCTTGGTCATGGAATTATCACTATTTATGGTATTGAGGGAAATTAATAAACTAGTTATTAAAAAATTATGAAACCCCTTCTCTCCTCCACTATAAAACCCCCCATCACTCCCTCTTCTCTACACTACTCTAAGACTTGAATCTCCTCAAAGTTATTCCCAAATACCCAGCTCTAGTCACTCTCCACTTCCAATAGTGTCTTGGTCTATCCAAAGGACAAAAACCCCTTCCCTTAATGAGGTTCTCAAGGAGGTTCTTTCAAAAGGTAAATCACCCTTCTTTTTCATTTAGTTTCATTTCAATTTATCTTATTTTTTTATCTTATAACCCCCCCCCCTCCTCCATCCAGATGACCATGATAAACCTATTATCATATTGTAATTATATCAGGTTAATGGAAGAACCATCATCAATATGCTTACACTCTCCTTTTAATTTAATAAATGAAATCAACGTCCATGAGGCTCCAATTTATAACCATCGTGGACGATGAAGTTTTGTTATTAATTTTCTCCTTAATTATTGGTAATAAATACATTTTTATTGTTGAAACATAATATAATATATGTATTATAACGTAATTAATTTTCATGAAACATTATACATACAA
The DNA here is from genome assembly GCA_963277665.1 of Viscum album. NCBI lineage: Eukaryota > Viridiplantae > Streptophyta > Magnoliopsida > Santalales > Viscaceae > Viscum > Viscum album. The sequence continues at coordinate 1,095,948,064 of OY728147.1, forward strand.
ATTATTAAATCACATGACCAAACTAGTTCCTAATAATAAAAATACCGTTAAATTTTATCTAAGTGAAAGTCATTAATAATTCATTTAATGATTCATCCTTTTTCCATGTAACCAAATGATAGAAATGATAATTAACACTTATGGGTTTTCATAAATAAAATCTAATTTTAATTATAGAGATTTACATCAATTCCACCTAAACTCCATTACTTAAAAACAAGTGAACCGATTATGAAAATCAAGTAAAGGAACACTCTAGAACAACAGAATTCAATATTATAACTTATCAATAAGGACATAAATGTACTAAAAATAATTATGATAAACTAAATAAATTCCTAATAGGTTCTGAAATAAGTTATTATTAATTCTAATTTCATATTCCAGGGCCTTAATTTCAAGATCGGAACACATTCAAACTTAAGGTAAGTGTTTTTCCACCTGAACCTCCTTTTTCATTCTGGTTATTTTTATTGTCTAATTACCTCAATGAAATTATTTTGTTCTATTATTTAATCCTCATAAATTATATTTGAGTGTTCTATATATGTTTAACAACTAGAATCCTACTTCCATTTAATGGGAGTTATATGTTCTAATAGGATATTTCGAAAATCCTTCCTGAAATACAAGCCTGATTCAAGAGAATTTATCAAATTCTTAACCTTTTTCAAGGGAATCCTATAATATATTTTTTGAAACCATTATATTTATAAAATTAATAATTTTTTTATTAAAATACTTTTCTACTTCACTTCTAGTTTCATACAAATATTTTTCCAAAAGAACTCTTCTTTTCAAAGTAAAAGGGTATCTATCCCAAGAATTAGTCGAAGATTTTGTAAGAGTATATTCATCTATTTCAACAGTCTTGTTGATTATTATGTATTATTGGGATTAATATTTCATGGTATCATATAAAATATTAAACTTAATGGTTTATGATTTATTTTTGGTATTTGATATCTTAAAACCACTCAACAATTTACTCTGAATGGTTATGTTTATGCTTAATGTTCCGGGAATGTTTTTTACATTTCTTATATTAGTGTCAATATGAATGTATATGTTGTTTATATTTATCTCCATTCATATGAGGAATTAATTGGACATATAATGTCTTGGGTGGGGCCCTTATAGCCTCTCATTTCATCGATAGGTCTCATGAGACAAACTATGTTCTTGGAACAAGGCCTTTCCAAATGATTATTTATATATCTTTCTCTGTATTACTTACCCTTACTGAGCATTTGAGCTCACCCCTTTCTAATGTTTCATTTTCTCAGGACATGAATAATTTCATTATGAATTACATGCTAAAATATCCTATGATTTATAGTTGTTTTAAAAGTGGTTTCTATATTGTATTTCATTTCAAGTTGTAATGGTGAAATTATGTATGTATCTTGTTTCCCACACTACTAAACTACTCAGTCCTTCAGGATGCATATTCCTTGTTTATATGCCAATGTAGTCAAATAAGTCATTGACTCCAGGTTACTGGGGTTGGGTCCTTATAGTTGGTATCAAAAGAAGTTTAGTAGAAAACTATGAAACTAGATTAGAACATGTAGATTAGGGAATAGAGACCTAATGTAGTATTTGAGGACAAACATACAAGAACATCTGGGAATTTTGGTAAGGAATAGATTATGTGGATATTTGTAGAAAATATATCCCTATCTAGATACAAACTGGTAGAGGTGGATCTGTCATAGATGTACCTAGGAGTGAAAACTCTAACAAGGAGTATCGGGCTTAACCAGGGGTATCCCGGTACTCGAAAATGGCCTTGTTTCACTCTTGGTATTGACACTCCCAAGGGATATGATTTGGATAATTCATATTTTCTTTACAAGTCATTATGAAGGATTTAAATTTAAATTTTTCCTCAAAGATACCATGTTTATTATTAAGATAATTTCTATGTATGTAATTTTGATTTATGATAAGTATTTTTTTCTACATTGAGATTATACATTATTATTCATGACCTAATCTTGTGTGTGAAATTATTTAGAAATGGTTCCTAGTTGAAGGAATGGAAACTAGATGAAAGCGTGTGTCCAATGTATGGATTTTCTTCCGATGCAAGATAATAATGTTGAATCTGGTGCTATGAATGGTGCTGAGAAACTTATAACAATATTGGGACAACTTACTAAGGTTATGAATAATAAACATACCTTTATGGATCATCCAGATCCACCACGTGGAGGAAAAATGGTAGATCGCTTTATGTGGCAACAGCCTCCATCATTCAATGGGACTACAAACCCGTTTGTAGAATAGTAGTGGATATGTTCCCTAGATAATATATTTCTTTCTTTGGGATGTAACTAAATAGAAAAGGTTGTCATGGAACTGTATCATATATCAGAATATGCAGATCAGTGGTGGTCTTTAATCCAAAACATAAAAGAGGAGGGATGAATATAAGAGATGGAATGGAGGGATTTTAAGGAAATCGTCCAAGAAAAATATTTCCCCTGCGAACAATGAGAGAATATGGAGAGAAAATTATTGAATGTGAGGTAGAAGGAGGATGAAAATGTTTCCCAGTATGAATCCAAAATAACAAGCCTACCAAGGCTTCCTATAGACTACATACACAATCCAAGTAGAATAATTAATTAATTATTTACTGGTTTAAAACCATTCCTCCAAAGGGATCTAGTCTCCCAAATTTTCTCTTCATATGAAGATATAGTCTTAAGTTTTATCATGAAAGAAAGGAATTTCCAATGTCTTATGAATTTAAAGTAAAACAAGAGAAGAAGAGGGTTGTAGAAAACTCTAGAAAATGAAATGGGTAATAAGGGAAGAGTTAAACTTCTATCCTATTGTAATTATGGGAAGAAACTCCCAAACACTTGATTGAAGGGAATGGGAGTCTCTTACAAGTGAAGAGAAAAAGGCCACATATCTCATGATTGTGAGGGGAAGAAAGAAGCTACCAATGTTCAATTCTTAAATTGTAGGGATATGGTACATTATGCACATGAATTTCTTAAGTGTCAGGGAAACGTTTTCCAAAAATGTACTAGTGATCAAGACCAAGATTATATGGTTATAACTATAGAGTTTAAAGTTCCTAATGAATTGGTTGCATGTATATCAATTGTTTCATCAAACATAGACAAAGCTTTATTTGTTTCGGGATCATCTCATTCTTTTATATCTTCCCATTTTTCCAAGAAAATTAGATATTTTAAATTTGATTTAATAAGTGAGTTGTCAGTCAAAAATCCAAAGGGAAGTATCATTGTAATAAAGTTATGGTAGGAAATCCCCATTATATCATATAGAAATTCTTTATCTACTGATTTTATTTTCATACCCATGATTGAAATTGATATATTCCTTAGTATGGATCGGCTTTCGAACCATATTGTGAAATTTTATTACAAGAGTAATGATGTTACGATTTTTGAGGAAGATGTGGAATCCAATATCTTTAGGGTAGAAACATCACCATTTGATTCTCATCTAGATCCACAGGTTGTAGCTCTACCAATTTCAATTATTGAAGAGAAATGTAACCAAATATCTATGGGAGATAAAAAAAATATTCAAATTTTAGATGTACCTATTGTGAAAGAATATAAAGTCTTTTATACTAAGGATTTAGCAGGAAATCCTCTAGAGCAGGGAATTGAGTTCTCCATTGACTTAATTCTGGGTTCAAGGACCATATCAAATACCCTTTATAGAATGTCCTCTTTGGAATTAGTGGAACTTAAGAAACAACTAGAAGAATTGAGTTATAAAGTATTTATTTTCCCTAGTGGTTCTCCATGGGGAGCTCATGTTCATTTCTTTTAGAAGTAAGATGGATCCATGAGGTTGTGAATTAACTACAATAAGATCAGTTCTATAAAAAAAGAACATGTTTCCCCCACCTCTCATTCAAGATTTATTTGATCAACATCATAGAGACCAATATTTTTCAAAGATTTATCTTCGATCTGGATATCATTAGTTTCTTGTGAGGAAGGAATACATTCCAAAAACATAATTTTGAACCAGGTACATGCATTATGAGTTTACAGTAATTCCTTTTGGATTGAATAATGTGCCATCTGTTTTTATGGATCTAATGAATAGAGTTTTCAAGGAATATATTAATGGAATTATAGTGGTGTTTATTTTTGATATCTTAATATACTCTAAAATCTATCATGATAATGAAAATCACTGGCACAATATTATTAAGACTCATAGAATAAATGAATTATATGGGAAGTTCAGAAAGTGTAAATTTTGGCCCCAATTAGTTTCCTTTCTCAGACACTTTTTCTCTAAAGATGGAATATATGTTGATCTAGAGAAGACAAAGGTTGTTCAAGAATGGCATACTCTAATAAACATAACTGAGGTATGCATTTTTAATTGTTTAACATTTTATTATCAGTGTTTCGTTTAGAATATCACTCGTTTAGCCAACCCAATTACCAAGATTACACGTAAAGGATTTAATTACATATGGACAAAACAATGTGAGGACTGTTTTGAAGAATTAAATATGAGATTAGTGAATGCTCTGATCCAAACCCTACCATTGGGTAATAATGTGTTTCTGATCTATAGTGATGCATCAAATAAAGGACTTGGTTGTTTCTTTATGGAGAATGATCGAGTTATTACCTATGCATCAAGGTAGTTAAAAATTCATGAAAAAAACTATCCAACTCATGATCTTGAGTTAACCGTGGAAATATTTTCTCTGAAGATTTAGAGAAATTACCTCTATGGAGAAAAATGTGAGATATATACAGATCATAAGAGTTTGAAATATACCTTCTCCCAGAAAGAACTCAACATGAGACAAAGCAGATGAATTGATCTACTCATGGATTATGATTGCATAATACACTACAACCTGTGGAAGGCAAATAGTCTGGCAGATTCTTCGAGTAGAAAGGACCACAAAAATCTGAACAAGATGAGAATTGAAAGGGATCCTATGTTCATGGATCTAGAAAAGATGGATATAGGAATTATCAAGGAAGGTAAAACATTACTACTTTTTCAAATGGTTTAAAACCATTATTTTTTGGAAAGGATAAAAATTTCTTAGACTAATGATGATAAGTTTCAAAAGAAAATTAAATTTGTAAATGATGGGAAGTTGATTAACTTCGTATATGAAGGTGGCATTTTGAGATCTAGAAAGAGGCATTGTGTTCCAGCTATTACTGAGCTAAAGAGAAAACTATTAGATGATGCTCATATCTCTAATTTCTCTATACACCCTGGTATCACAATGGCGTATATAGATGTAAAGGAACATTTTAGCTTGGAAAACATGAAGTGGGAGATTGCTGATTAGGTTTCGAGATGTTTGGTTTGTCAATAGGTGAAGGCTGGAAGACAACATCCTATAAGAGTCATGTAACCCCTTCCTATTCCAATGTGGGAATGGAATGATATTATGATGTACTTTGTTATGGGGATACCAAATTCTAAAAGAAATAATGATGCGATATGGGTCATGTTGATCATATTACAAAATTTTCACATTTTCTTTCAATAAGAGAATATTCAACACTTGAACATTTAGCAAGAATATATATTAATGAAGATATAAGACTTCATGTTGTAACCTTATCAATTTTTTCTGATCCTAACTCCTATTTTACATCACAATTCTAGAAAAGTCTTTGGAAGGACATTGATATTGATCTTTGTTTGAGCACTACATCCCACCCACAAACTAATGGACAATAGGAATAGACTATTCAAATTTTGGAAGATATGTTGAGGTCTTGTTTACTTGACTTTCAATGTATTTGGGATCATTATTTACCTCTCATGGAGTTTTCTTATAACAATAGCTTCTATTCAAGTATTCATATAGCACCATATGAAGCATTATATGGAAAGAGGTGTCGTACACCAACTTACTGGGATGATGTTAGTGAAAGAAAGCTCGTAGGCCCAGAAACTATTGAAAAAACAATGGAAAAGGTGAATATTATCCAAACCCATATCAAAAAATCTCAAAGTTGGAAAAAGAGATATGTTGATAACCGAAGGAATGATTTGGAATTTCAAGAGGAGATCATGTTTTCTTAAAGGTATCTCTATGGAAGGGTATTATACGAATCGGTAAGAAGGGAATGTTAAGTCCTAGGTACATTGGACCTTTTGAAATTTTGGATCGAATTAGATCCGTAACCTACCATTTGGAAATGCCTCCAAGTATCTCCAATGTTCTCAATGTGTTCTTTGTATCAATGTTAAGGAACTACATTCCAGACCCAAATCATGTCCTCACTTCTAAAGTTATAGAGTTGGAACCTGATGTATCTTACTATGAAGAGCCTATCTGGATTTCAGATACTAAAGAACAAGTTTTTAGGTATCATACGACTCATCTAGTAAAATTAATTTGGAGAAATAAAAAAATCGTAGAGGAAACAAGGGATCCTAAGGATCTTATATTGAATAAATACCTGAATCTTTTTAGGTAACATTTTTTGAATTTTGAGGATAAATTTCTTTTAAGGAAGGGAGAATATAATGGCCCAATATTTTTCACTGGAAATTCATTTCTAATAAATATTTCATAATATCATTCAATCGCATTATAGTGAACTATTAAGTGTTATGTGACCTTTAAACTTAATTTTGTCACTTCTGTGATGTGAATTTCAAAAATATGACATATTAGTAAATTATTTGGACTCCGATGAGAAAAACATATTTTTTTAGTGAATAGTTACCTACCCTTATGAACATTAACATACCCTTATGAATAGTGATATACCCTAATTAATAGAAACCTTACATGTGATAGTATATAAATAATATTCAAGTGGAAGTACGATATGCCTATGTTTTGGAATAAGTAAATAAAAGTTTTAAAACTATTTTCTAAGAAGAAATTATGATTTTAATTAAATATTAAATTAAAAATATATAGAAAATTATTTTTGAAAAATGGAATTCATTTTTGGATTCTACACATTCAAAAATTACTTGAGTGAATAATTAGGATTTTTCTAAAAAACATTAATTTTTTATGAATAGTAAATTTCGATAATTCATAATAAATGCTAAAAACCTGAATTTCTGCATCATTATTGAGTCACGGATGATGTAAATGTAAATTGGTTCGGATTCACATGCATTCATTACTATTCTTGGTCATGGAATCATCGCTATTTCTTGACTTGAAGGAAATTAATAAACTAATGATTAAAAAATTATGAAAACCCTCCTCTCCTCCACTATAAAATCCCCCACCAATCCATCTTCTCTTCACTCCTATAAGCATTGAATCCACTCAATGTTCTTCCCAAATACCCTTCCCAAGTCACTCCCCATGACCAATAAGATCTTTGTCGTTTCAAAAGACTAAATCCCCTTCCCTTAAGGATGTTCTGAAGGTGGTTATTTCTGGAGGTACAACACCCTTCTTTTTCATTTAGTTTCATTTCAATTTATCTTCTTTTGTTATCCTCTCCCCACCTCCTATGTCCAAATCACCACTATAACACCACTATAATCTATATACTATAATTATATCATTTTAATGGAAGAACCATCATCAATATCCTTACTCTCTCTATTTTATTTTATAAATGAATTTAACATCCTTGAGGTTTCAATTGATAACCTTCATGGACAAAGAAGTTTAATTATTCATTTTCCCCATCATTACCGGTCATCAAACCATTTTTATGGTTTAATAAGACAATAATATATTAATTATAACCTAATTAAAATTCTGGAACCTGTATATTTATATATCATTAAATCGTATGATAAAACTTGTTCCTAATAATCAAAATAATGCTAAAATAATCTCAATGAATGTCATTAATAATTCATTTAATGATTCACTCTTTTTCAATGTAACCAAATGATAGAAATGACTATTAACACTTATTTATGTTGATAAATAATATGAAATTTCAATTCTTTATATTTACATATGCTCCACATGAACTATATGATTAGCCACTATATGAGGATAATATTAATTGTCAATATATATAATATTCATGTTATTTATTATTGATAAACACCATTTTAGTGCATTTTACACTTTTAACATCATTTCACATTATGATTGTAATTCCTTCTTAAAATGCACTATTATGTGGTACATTTTTAACATTATTTAAAATACCCAATAATTCATCTGATTTTAAGGAATGTAATTATCCATATTTTAATTTGATATTTCGGGAAATATATCAACACTTTAATATTAACATGTTTCATTCAGGGATCAATGGAGAATTCATGGAAGAAGATGGGGATATTTTGTGATGAAAAGAAACAATTCCAGAGAAATCAGATTGGACACCAGCCCACTAATGAGATTGTGGGGCCCAACATATAGGCCAAATAAAGCCAAAATTTGGTGGGATGCTAGAATAAATATAGAGTAACAAATAAGTTTTCAGCATACAGTGCTAATGCGGCCTCCATTATGGTTATTCAGGTGGCCCAATTTGAAGATAAAATTAGGGGCCTGATTCTGTGGCCCAGAACAACTTCCCACCATTTTACAAATATCTCGTTAACCATAAAACAATTTTTGGATGAAAAATTATAGAAAGTTATGGGATATCTAAAGATTCACCTTTGTCTTCTATGGGCCACTATTATTCTGCCATCTATAAGGTCTTTCAGGCGCATCTGTTCGGTGGAAGCAAGCTGGATGCCACCTCGGGTCAAGGGTGGAAAAGTGTCCTCTCCCTTACATTCCACCACCCTAGGCCTACCATACTCAAGTGGGATCTTTTTTAATATTGTATTATCGAACCAAGGCTCCAAAATTTCCTATTGAAGGAATTTTTGGTGAAGTATTTAATCATCTTTGAGCTTTGTTTCCATATTAATGTTATGCTTCTAATTTGTCTTTGTAATATTCTTCCTTTACATGTAAGTTGTTTTTAATTCATCCTAGTTTCTTAATAAAAGTTCTTCTTCTCATATTATTATGTTGTTCTCCATCTCATTTTGATACCATTTCCTCAAGGTGTGAATTTATTCACCCCAAACCTGGTGAAATTATTCACACAACGGTGGAGTGATCATTTTCTTTTCATTGTTTTTTTACTTCTCTATTTCCTCCCTCATGAGTCTACTTTCCGCATCCATTGAAACCATAGAATAAATGGAGGGATGACACACTTATGGGTTGATAAAAGGGAGTAGAAAGAGTATGGATTGGATTTTATTTATCACCCCATTAATTTCTAATCACTTCTTTTAATTGATAATTTTATTTGATAATTTTTAAACTCTATCATCCTTGTCGAATTTAAGGCCACACACTTCAAGTGCTAATATGAACCGTTACTTTGTAGTGCTCAAACATTTATCATTCAAGTGTATAGGTGATTATTATTAAAGTGTGTAGGTATTAAACCAGTAAGTGAGGATGTTGTTTGATCTTATTAAATGAACCAATATCAAATATTAGAAATTGAAATAGTTGAAAAATAATTTCATCCAATCCACCTCGATCGATAACCTGGGACCTACTCATTATTTTAAATTGATTTCACATAATCTATTAGTTATCCTTCAAACCCATATAAAATCAACCCAATTTTTCCACTTCATATCCAAAAACCGTCCAAATAATGTATGTGTCTATAGGTTACTTCTTAGGTCTCTGAGGATTCGACAACCCAAGATAAACTACAAGGACCATTATACCTTCATCTCTTAGGTAAATTTGAGCGTCAATCAAATTTTGGCGTCGTTGCTGGGGACCCAAGTAATTCATCTAAACACCCATTCTATTCTCCCCCATTTCTTATTTTCTCATCACAATTCTCTTATCTTGTCCCTTTTTCATTTTTTTTGGGCGCATGTTCGCCTCCACCCGTGATCAGTCAAACCGTCTAGTTAGGGTGGATAGTCCTAGGGTTGGGGAGTCAAGTACACCAAGGGAATTCTTTCCACTAGAACCTAATCTTCCTAATTCTCCAGAGTCCAAAATTGATCCCATTTCAACGGAATGTCTTCAAAGAAACCAACTCATAAACATGGGTGGAAACCAAAATGGAAACCCAAATGAGGCAGCCCCAAACTTGGGGGATGCAGTTGATTAAACCATCAATGACTACCTCACACCTTCCTGTACCAATGCCCCCTCATGAATTAGACACAACTCCCTAGTAGATTCCAACTACATATTTAAACCCCATGTCCTAAACTATCTTCCCACATCCCATGGAATGGAGTCCGAGATGCCCTACCTTCACATTAAGGAGTTCAATGACATTATAGAAACCATGTGTCCCCCACATCAACTAGAATCAGATAAGATGAGGCTATTTCCTTTTTAATTAAAGGATAGAGCTAAAAATTGGCTAAAAAAATTGGGAACATCATCCATCAACTCTTGGGACCAACTAAAAAGATAATTCTATAAAAAATACTTTCCACATCACAAAACAATTACACTTAAAAAGATTAACCAAAAAAATTTTGAAAAAAAGGGAGAGTCAATCTATGAAACATAGGAGAGGTACAAAGACACTCTAAAAATGGTTCCACACCATGGTTTTTCTATTCTAGAACAAGTGATAATTTTCTATGAAGGGTTGGGTCCTGGGAACAAACAATTCATTGACATGATGTGTAATGGAACCTTTAAAAAAAATCCCCAAATGATTCTTATGAGTATTTAGAAAGCCTTTCTGACCAAAACCAAACATGGGGAACTACACCATATTCTGAAAAGCCGCAAATAACTACAAGAATTCATACACTTAGATAAGAGGAAAGACTTAGGGCTAAAATCACAGCACTCTCTAGGAAGGTTGAAGAGATAGACCTTTGGAAAGTCCATAAAATCCAAACTGTTAACCCTGTTTGCACAATTTGTGACAAACATGACCATAAGACATACAACTACCCAGCCATTTCATCCATCAAGGATGTTCTTTTAGGAGGACCCCCTGTGGATGTAAATTCTTTGAACTTTCAAAATCCTCAATACCAAATCATATTCAACCCAAGGTATAATGACCACCCAGGCTTCCGCTGGAAAGATAACCAACAACCTAGCCAAATACAGGGACAATATTCTTACCCCCATCAGAACTACCAAACCCATAACCAGTTCCAAACCCAAACTATCCAATACCAATAGCCCCTGGACAATTTTCAACAAACCTTCCCACCTCCAAAATATCCCCCCAGGATAAACCAATCTTCTCAAACACCAACCTAAACTGTTCCACAAAGCCTACTAGAACAAATGTGCAAAAAAATTGAAAGGATGAACTCGGAAGTATCTTCCCTTAAAAAAGAACTTCAAACCGGAAAAACTGGAAAGGCACACATGCCTACTCAGGCGACGCCATCCTCAACTTAAAGGGGAGAGTTAAGTTGTACTCAAACAACTCATGAACAACTAAAGGATATGGCTATTTTAAGAAGTGGGAAATCTATTGAGAGACTTGGACAACTAATTTAGAACCCACCTGATGATTGAAACTTGGATGAAATTTCAAATGATCCAAATGATCAAATAAAAAAACACAATATCATTGTCAAAGAAACAACTCTTCAATAAACAACCCCACAACATGCACCATTTCTTCAACACATGAGGGGGGAAACCAAGCCTTAATTGATTGAAACATTGCGGGAAATATTCTCACAAGTCAAGTTGAACATTCCCCTTCTCGATTCCATCCAAACCATACCTGCCTACTCAAAGTACCTTAAATACTTGGTCACTTTTAAAAGGAATATTTCAGATAAAAACCAAGTCCTTTTGGAAACTAATGTGAGTACCACCATTCAAGGGACCATTCCTCCTATGTTGAAAGACCCGGGTTTCCCTTACATCAATGTTGAACTTGAATAGAGCAAAGTTGTCAAGGCCCTGTGTGACCTAGGTGCTAGTGTCAATCTCATCCCCTATGTTTTGTACTTCCAGTTAGGCCTAGAAAATCTCCAACCCACATCTTCCACACTTCAACTTGCTGATTGTAGCATTAGGGTTCCAAATGAGATTTTAAAGGATGTTATGATAAAGGTTTAAAACTTCATCTACCCTGCTGACTTCATTGTCCTTGACAACCATCCAAACATTGGAAATAAGGAGCAACCCAAAATCATCCTTGGTCGTTTTTTCCTTGCAACAATCAAATCTGTTATCCGGGTCCAAAATGGGAACATAACCATCACCTTTGGGAACATGAGTCTAGACTTGAACATCTATAATGCAAGATCACAAATAGGGGATGATGAAGAAATTAATGAAGTAAACATAATAGGAAGAATTGATAATGAATCCATAGAACATCAAGTAATATTTGATGGATGTTTAAGTCAGGATGAGATTGATTTAATTTTTTCACATGAAGGATGTTTATCTCCTTGGCTTAAATCATTTTCAAATTCCTCTTACGATGAATTATTTGGTCCAACAATCAGTGAAACCTTTCAGGAAACCAGTTTCATGAAGACCACTCCAACTTCTTTCACTAAATATGATCATGAAAATATAGTAGCTGAAACTTCTACATGTGGATAATCAATCCTATATAAAACTCTAGGAAATAAAATTGATCTTGATCAAATGTCCGAATAATCTGCTGAAATTTTAAACCAACCTGATATTGAATTGAAGGAACTTCCCGCTGCACTCAAGTATGCCTTCCTACGGGACAATCAAACACATCCTACTGTCATTTATTCTTCTCTTGAAACCAATCATAAGAGGATGCTTCTATATGTCCTTAGGAAACATAATAAAGTCATTGGTTGGACCCTGTCTGATATTCCTAGGATTAGCCCACTTATCGGGACTCATAGGATTGTTCTCTAATCTCATTCAAAGCCATGTCATCACCCTCAACGATGAATCAATCCAAATCTCATGGAAGTAGTGAGAAAAGAACTTATGAAATTGTTAAAAGCTGGTATCATATATCCCATAGCTGAGAGTGAGTGGGTCATCCCAATTCAAGTCATTCCCAATAAGGAAGTAATCATAGTGATAACAAATAAGGATGGAGAGATTCTTCCAACCAGGGTTAGTAGTGGATGGAGGGTCTTCATTGACTATACAAAGCTAAACTAATTCACCAAGAAGGATCATTTCCCCTTACTATTCATTGACCATGTCCTTGAGAGAGTGGCAGGTCAAGCCTTCTACTGTTTCTTAGATGGGTACTCTGGGTATAATCAAATTGATTTCTCCCTATAGGATCAAGGGAAGACTACATTCACATGCCCATTCGGAACCTTTTCTTTTAAAACTATGCCCTTCGGGTTATGCAATGCCCCTGGAACCTTCCAGTGGTGCATGATGGGAATCTTCTCATACATGGTAGGGGATTTTCATGAGGTCTTCATGGATGACTTCTCTATGTTTGGGGATACATTTTAGGGATGTTTAAGGAATGTGGATAGAGTCTTGTCAATATGTGAAGAAAATAATCTTGTCCTAAACTGGGAAAAATTCCATTTCATGGTTAAAGAGGGACTAGTTCTAGGACATCAAGTCTTAGGTAGGGGGATTGAAGTTGATAAAGCCAAGGTTGACATCATTCGTCACCTTCCATCACCCAAAACTGTCAAGGAAGTGAGTTCTTTCTTAATACATGCTGGTTTCTATAGAAGATTAATCATGTACATTAGTTCAATCTCTCGTCCCCTTTGTGCTATTCTAGTAAAGGATGCTCCATTTGTTTGGACAGAAAGTTGTGAGGGTTCATTCTCAACCCTCAAATCCTCTCTCACCACTCCTCCCATCATGAAATCTCCAAATTGGAACCTTCCTTTCGAACTTATGAGTGATTCCAGTGACTTTGTTGTAGGAGCTATTTTAGGACAACGTTGTGATAAAACTTTTTATTTCATTTCTTATGCAAGAAAATCTTTAAATGATGCCCAAATAAAGTACACAACCACTGAAAAGGAGTTACCTGCTATTGTGTTTTCCTTAGATAATTTTAGGCCATACTTCTTAGGATCCCCCATAATTGTGTTCACTAACCATTCTGCACTAAAATACCTCTTCCAAAAACAAGATCCCAAGGCTAGACTGATTATGTGGGTCATTCTCTAAAAAGAATTTGACCTCACAATCAAAGATAAAAAGGTTTTTGAAAATGTTGTAGCAGATCATCTCTCTAGGATGGAATTAAAAGACAACTCAAATCACCTTTCTATGTCTAATTCATTCCCAGATGAACACCTATATTCTGTGAGTGACTTCCCTTGGAATGCCGACATAGCCAACTTCTTAGTTAAAAGAGTCATACCAAAAATTTTAGGGACTCAAGCTCGAAGAAATTCCTTTCTGTTGTTAGGCACTATGTGTTTGATGATCCATACCTCTATATGTTCAGCCCTGACCAAGTCATTAGGAGGTGTGTCCCATAATCTGAACAAGAGTCCATCCTTAAATTCTGTCATAGTGAGGCATGTGGAGGTCACTTTTCCTCTAAGAAAACATCTGCTAAGATTCTCCTATGTGGTCTCTTCTGGCCCACCCTCTCAAGGGACTCCTACACATTTTGTCAAAGCTATCCTAGGTGTCAACAAGAAGGGTCCATCACAAAAAGGAATCAATTTCCACCCACTCCCATCTTAGTGGTTGAAATCTTTGATTGTTGGGGAATTTATTTCATGGGTCCATTACCAAACTCTAGGGGATATCTTTACATTCTCTTAGCTATTGATTATGTCTCAAAATGGGTCGAGGCCATTCCCACAAAATCTAATGATCGTCAAACTGTGATTAGATTATTAAAAGAAAACATCTTCTCGTGATTTGGAATCCCTAGGGTTATCATTAGTGATCGAGGAACTCATTTTTTCAATCGTCCATTCTCATCACTCATGGACAAGTATGGAATTTCTCAAAAGTGTCCATGGCATACCATCAACAGACCAATGGTCAATATGAGTTAGCCAATTGAGAAATTAATCAAATTCTTGAGAAAACTGTTAAACCATCTAGGAAATATTGGTCAAGAAAATCTTAGATGCTCTTTGGGCCTATCGAACTACATATAAAACTATTTTAGGAATGTCCCCATATAGGTTGGTTTATGGTAAATCATGCCATTTTACATTAGAGATTGAACATAAGGATTTTTGGACAATTAAGAAAATGAATTATAACCTCTCATTGGCCGGAACAAAAAGGAAATTAGATCTCAATGAACATGAGGAACTTAGGAAGGAGGATTATGAAAATTAAAAGATTAATAAAGCTAAAGTACAAGCCTACCAATCTTGAAATCTAAAAACAAAACACATTGAACCGGGTAAACTTATTCTTTTTTATAGTTATAAACATCATTTAAACCCAGGAAAGTTGATGTCTAGATGGTCAGGTCCATGCATAGTGCATAAGGTGTACCCCCATGGGGCTGTTGAAATTCAAGATCCCACCAATGGTCAAACATTTAAAGTTAATGTTCATAGAGTCAAACCATTCATAGAACCTTTCAAAAAACATGAAGTTGATGAAGAATTGTATGAACCTACCTTAGATGACGAAAATAATTGATCAATTAGGGGTCCATGTCGGGCTAACGACATTAAACAAAGCACTGCACGGGAGGCAACCCATGGTTTTCATGTTTCCAATCATTTTTTTGAATCATATTTATTTTTTAAATAGGATTAATTAATAATTTTTATATTTAAAAATAATAGACTTTTGACCTTTTATTATATTATGAGTATGGATGGGTATTAAATGGGAGCACCATACTCATCTGTGGTACGTGGTGTGATCCATGAGTAATACCATACCCAGAAAATTAAAAAGAAGACAATGTATCATTTGTTCGTTTTTTTCATGTGTTTGTAGGTTAAACAAAATACAAAAAAAATTAAAAATATAATAATAATAATAATAATAATAATAAAAAGGCCACATCTTAGGTCGTGGGGAAAACCCTGTCACAACTGGCAAAGCCACGGGGATTCGACCCCGGGACCGAAGGGAGACAGGGGCGCGCGCTTACCACTGACCTACAACTTTTTGTGCTTCCTTATTCTATAATATATATATATATATATTTATATTTATATTTCACGTTATTTATTATATATATATATAGTTTTTTTGTTTTTTTTGTTTTTTTCTCCACTAGGGAATTCTAAGAGTGACATTGAGATCAATGGATTAAAAGGGAGAAGCAAGAATTTGAACTTCAACCACCAGGTGACTTAATTCCATGATCCTCATATTTTAATTTCCTTTTTGAAATTCCCTTATTTGTCTCTACTTCTTATAAATTTTCATTTCTTGAAACATTGGGGACAATGTTTTTTTAAGTTGGGGGGGAGATGAAATAAATAAAAATTGTTTTTGTGAAAAAAAATGATTTGAAAAAAAATGTGTGTAAATGGAAGGAAAATTTCCTTTAACTTTGAACATGGTAATACACATTGCACACTTTGAAACTGAATATCAAATAATTTAGCATGCCTCGATTCTGATTTTAATCCTCGTATAATTTCATGAGCATAGGTTTTAGAAAGTGTGGCTGTCCAATGTGATATTTCATTATTTATATTTTCATCCAAATAAAAAAAGAATCACAATGCACGTCCTTTGGATAGTGGGGTATTAGTTTGAGTTCATGGGGTCTCCCAAATAAATAGCATAGGTTTGTTGATAATTTTAGTTTTAATATGAGTATTCAATAAAAATAATAATAAATAATAATAAATTTATGCATAGAGAAATGAAATGACCTAATGCATGGCTTTCAGCACTTAGGGATTGTGACTCCATAGTTTTCCGGCCCAGAGTTAGTAATTTTATCTCTATTTTTTGGTAATTTGAATTTTTTTTTACTGAGTTAACTCGAGATGATGCCCAGGTATGTGGGATTAACTTGATTCCCTATGTTCTTTTAGCCTTGGAGTCATCGGCAAAGTCTCGCTATAGGGTTTGACTCTTTTGAGTGCAATTTCAATTACCATAGAAAAATTTCAAAAAAAAAACAAAAATACAAAAAAAATTGAATACTCATCTTAATATTTAAATTTGATTCCACCTGGTACTTCCTTAATTTCCCCCCTTAATAAAGATGAACCCCCATGTCTATTGTGATACACAACACATCCTCATACTTAATTGATATTGGATGAAATGTGTCAATGAATTTGAAAAAAGGAATGGGATTGGGATTGGGATCTGCTTATGAAACTATGTTGTATTAAAATATTTTTATGGGTTTCATGATTGTATGGTATATGGTTTTTTGGTGATCATTCTGTATTAAAAATTTTTTGGAAAAGGGAATTCGAATTTCATATTGTTGAGAAATATGTTGCTCGGGACTAGTGAAACTCAAGTTGGGGTGTGATTAGCCACTAAACGAGTCTAATATTCATTTTTAATATATATAATATTCATGTGATTTATTATTCACAAACACCATTTTAGTGAATTTTACACTTTGAACAACATTTCACATTATGATTGTAATTCCTTTTTAAAATGCACTATTATGTGATACATTTTTTAACATCATTTAAAGTAACCAATGATTCATCTAATTTTAAGGAATGTAATTATCCATATTTTACTTTGATATTTTGGGAAATTGATCTTATCTTCAATATGAACATGTTTCATTCAGGGATCAATGGAGAATTCAGGGATGAAGATGGGGATATTTTGTGATGAAATGAAACAATTCTAGAGAAGTCAGATTGGACACCAGCCCACTGATGAGAATGTGGGGCCCAACAAACAGGCCCAATAAAGCCCAAATTTCGTGGTATGCTATAAGAAATATATAGTAACAAATAATTTTTTAGGAGATAGTGATAATTCGTCTTCTATTGTAGTTATTCAGGCGGCCCAAGTTGAAGATAAAATTATGGGCCATATTCTATGGCCCAGAAAAATAGCCCACCATTTTACAAATATATCATTAACCATAACCTATTTTGAGCTGAAACTTTACAGACGGTTAGGGAACATCCGGGTATTCACCTTTTTCATCCATGGACCACTCCAATTCATCCATCTAGAAGGTCTTTCAGTCACATTTGTTCGGTAAAAACAAGTTGGCTGCCACCTCGGGTCAAGGGTGGAAAAGTCTCCTCTCCCTTACTTTCCACCACCCTAGGCCAACCATACTCAAGTGGGATCTTTTCTACTATTGGAGGCTCGACCCAAGGCTCCCAAAATGCCTATTTAAGGCAGTGTTGGTGAAGGAGTTTATAATCTTTAAGGTTTGTTTTCAACTTAAGGTTATGTGGCCAATTTGTCTTTGTAACGTTCTTTATTTACATGTAAGTTGTTTTTAATTCATCCTAGTTTCTTAATAAATGTTCTTCTTATCATTTTATTCTGTTATTTTCCATCTCACTTTGATACCATTTCCTCAAGGTGTGAATTTATTTACACCAATCCTTGTGAAATTATTCACACAACTGTGGAGTGATCATTTTCTTTTCATTGTTTTTTATTTCTCCATTTCCTCCCTCATGAGTGTACTTTCCGCTTCCACTGAAACCATAGAATCAATGGAGGGATAAATCACTTATGGGTTTATCCAAGGGAGTAGCAAGGGGATGGATTGTATGTTATTTATCAACCCATTAATTTCTAATCACTTCTTTTAATTGAGATTTTAATTTGATAATTTTTAAACTCCATTGTCCTTGTCAAATTTAAGGCCACACACTTCAAGTGAAAATACGAATGTTTACCTTGAAGTGCTCAAAACATTGATCCTTCAAGTGTATATGTGATTAGTATTAAAGTGTGTAGGTATTAAAACAGTAAGTGAGGATGTTGTTTGATCTTCTTAAATGAACCCATATCAAATATTAGAAATTGAAATAGTTGAAAAATATTTTTTTCATCCAATCCACCTCGAGTGATAACCTAGGATCTACTCAATATTTCAAATTTAATTCTCTTAATCTATTAGTTATCCTTTAAATCCATATAAAATCAACCCAAGTTGGCCACTTCATAGCCAAAAACCTTCCATAGAATTTATGTGTCTATAGGTTAGTTCTTAGTTCTCTAAGGATTCGATAACCCAAGCTAAACTACAAGGACCGTTCTACCTTACTCTCTTGTGTAAATTTGAGCATGAATCACTCCATTACCTAAAAACAAGTTAACTGATTATGAAAATCAGGTAAACGAATACTCAGGAAATATGGAATTCAATATTATAACTTATCAACAAGGATATAAATGAACAAAAAATAATTATGATAAAATAAATACATTTCTTATAAGTTATTATTAAGTCTAATTTCATATTCCATGACCTTATGTTCAATAGAGAAACACATTCATAATTTTGGTAAGGGTTTTCTCTACCTGAACCTCCTTTTTCATTCGGGTTATTTTTATTGCCTAATTACCTCAATGAAATTATTGTTTATTATTATTTACTCCTCATAAATTCTGTGTGAGTTTTCTCTATATATTTAAAAAAGATAATCCTACTTTAATTTAATGGTATTTATATGTTCTAAAAGGATAATTCAAAAATATTTCCCAAAATACAATCCTTATTCTAAAGAATTTATCAAATTCTTACCCATTTTCAAGGGATCCCTATAATCTGTTTTTGGAAACCATTATATTTATAAAATATATATTTTTTTTATTGAAATACTATCTTAATTCACTTATGGTTTTATTCAAATATTTTTCCAAAATAACTCTTCTTTTCAAAGTAAAATGGTGTCTATTTCAAGAATTACTCGAAGATTTTATAAGAGTATCTTCATATATTTCAACACTCTTCTTGATTTTTATGTATTAATGGGATTAATATTTCATGGTATCATATGCCATTTTTATTCAATGGTTTATGATTATTTTTTCTATGTATGTGTTATCTTAAAACCATTCACCAATTTACTCGGTAAAGTTTGTATTTATGCTTATTGTTCAGGGAATGTTATTCACATTTCATATAGTAGTTTCAATATGAATGTATATGTTGTTTATATTTATCCTCATTCATATTAGGAATTCATTGGACATAGAAAGTGTCATGTGGGCCCTCTATATCCCCTCAGTGCATTGGTGTGTATCATGAGAAAAACCACGGTCTTTGCACAAGGCCTTGAAAAAATGATTATTTATGGTCTTGGCACGAGTCCTTGACGATATGAGGATGATGTACCATATTATGAATTCCCTAAATATGAAAATAGTATTGATGGTTCATACTGTTATTAAACTAGTAGAATACCCTTGATTATTTTTTATTATGGAAGTATTTACTCAGCTCATATTCCTACCATAATGTGTTCAAGTTTATTATTTGTTAAATTTATATGTTTTTAGTTATTCAACATGCCTAATGTTTATATATATTCCATTGTATTTATTACCCTTAATGAGCATTTGATCTCACCCCTTTCTTATGTTCCATTTTCTTAGGACATAAAGGCTTTTATTATGAATGAAATGCTGAAATAACCTAGGATTTATGGATGTTGTCAAAGGAGTTTCTATGTTTTATTTATTTTCATGTTTTATTGTTGAAATTGTGTATGTATCTTGTTTCTAACACAAATAAACTACTCGGTCCTTCTAGATGCATATTACTTGATTATATTCTAATGTAATCAAAGAAGGCACCAGCTCTGAGTAACAAGGGTTGGGTCCTTATAGATACCCTTTCCTTTTTTCATCAATGAAATTCAATCTATTTTTCATATGTTAAGTAATAACTTAAAATAATTATTTAGGGTAACCGGTCTAGTATCGGGATTTGGAAAACATTTTCTAACATAACATAAATTTATAATAGATTCCCAAAGTATTAAATTGTTCTCCTCAAAAGGGTGTGATGCGACTGACCTCCCATATTATCAACTAATGTGAGTCTCTTAGATTCATTGGGTCTGAAACCTCAATTCTCCACGTTCATTTGAAAAATAGGTTTTTACCCAGTATTGGATAAGTGAACCCTTGCAAGTTTTTGTTAAGAATGATAATGACCCGATGTTAATGATTGTGAAAGAGCTCAAACCCCCCAAAATTAACCATCTGTCCCAAACGAACACACCTTAGTGAGGGTTTACCTTTTTTATCTTTTCCTTTAGAAATAATGGTTTTAGATAAATAAAATAAATTTTTAATAAGAACTTGATTTTTTCTAAAGTATTTAGATGCTTCAAAAATACATTTTTCTCAAAAAATGATTTTTTTTGGTTTTTGTAAAAAAAATAATAAATTAATGTTTTTACACTTTTAGAAAATTTATTTGATAAAAAGACATCTTTTATTGAAAAAAAATGTAAAAAATATCGGAGCTTTAATTTTCGGGTTTTTTTAGATAGCTTAATTTTGTAATGAATAATGAAAAATACTAGTTTTTGTTGAAAAAATATTTTCATTTAAATAATTTTCAACGATATGTTATGTTTTTAAATATTTTAAAGGTAATATTAGTTCAAATATGTTTATATTAATCCAATTTAGTTCAATTTATTCAACTCATTCTGAATTTTGATATATAAATATTCATACTTTTTATGACTTCTTTGGAAAACCATGTTTTCATTTTGTATGTAGGTTAAATTAAAAATTAAATTATGCCACTTATATGAATTAAATGTGGATAAATAAATTACATATTATAAATAAAAATAATTAATATTATATAAAATTTTCAACTTAATCTTTCCTCATACTTAATAATAAAAACAGTAAATATTAATTACTATGGTGTGGGTTAAAATTGGATTACTTTGGTTTTAACTAAAAAGATATGGATTATAATGACCGAAACCCTCATAAAATTCATATTTTATGGTTATTTTTAAACCATTTATCATATAATGTTCGTTAATTATACATTTTTGATCATTTTGGAAAGTTTAGAATGTAGGTATAACTCCTTGTTTTCTAAAATTTCATGTGTGTCCCCTCCCACACTTTTAAAATGGAACCCCACTCCTCTTCTATTCAAAATTAAAAAGAATTTATGTTCACCCAATACCTACCTAATTATATTCCTTATTAACCTATATACATTCTAGATGCTTTATTTTTATTATTGAACCCTCCTGATAAGGCTTCTGGTGTAAACCTAAGGAGGTTTCTTGAAACATTTCTGTTGTTTATAACCGAAAGTTGTTTTTGTTTCTTCATAAACCTTTTTAAGATATTCTTAAACTATGTTTATATAATAAAATATGTATCCATAATATAATTAGTTGTTATTATGGTAATTTGATATAATATATTCGTCTCCTCCTGCATAAAATGGGAAACGAAACTGTTAACCGTGTGTATGGTGAACTACTGCCTCATGAATCAATCTAATTCATTTTTCATCACCACTTCTCATGGATGGTTATAATTTTTTATTTAACATAATTATATTATATTTATGAGATAATTATATTTCTAAAAATATAATATCAAGTCTACTGTATTACCTTACAATCTATTGGAGAATGATAACATCTCTAGTCTGTGTGTGTGGACTACCGCCTCCACGAAGCAATGTGATATGTTTTTCATTTTATTTGGAAATAAATGATAATAAGGATATATTTATTTAATATATATGATATATAAATAAAATCAATGATTCTATATTTTTTCTATATTTTTTATTTTTCTTTCATTCATTTCATCAATAAATTAGAAACATCGTTCATAGATCTGTACGACCTACTATCTACATTAATTGTATAATTCAATTTTAATATCTAACATTATTTGATTACTATAAATACTAATTAAAAAAATATTTATTATAATTATATCATTTTAAAAATTATGGATATTATGTAACCATGACCAAAGTAAAATGACTGAATCTGTCATTCAAAACAAACATGAAAAGAGAAGCAGTTATTAACTTAAACATTATTTTAACAAATAATTGTTAATAAAGGGGTCATAAATAGTTATCATTATATCATATTTGTTATGATATATATGATTATGTTTTTGGTATATATGAAAAATAAAACTATATTTATTATACATGATATTTGAACATGTACAAATAAATTTGAGACTCAAAGTAATGGATTATTGTCTCCAATTTTCTTCTTTGAGACATTTGTTATATTATGCACCCTTATTATTTTATGATGTGTATATATATCCAATTTAAAATTTTATATCATGAATTTATTTATACTCATTATATTTAATGTTTCATTTTAATTTATTATTTCATTGTTCTTATGATTCAAAATATACCAAATTGGTACAAGTTTTATGTTGTAATCTCATTGTTTACTGAGATTATTTTTTATTATGTTTTAGATGATAAGATATTATAATCTACCTCTCAATAAATTAAATTATTTTGTTAAATTATTTTTATTTCTATTGAACTCATGTTTAACTTTCATTTTCCTCCCTTAAATAATTAAAGATACCAAAATAATATTTTTAATTAAAATAAACTTTATTTCTCTCTTCCTTCCAAAATACATTTTATTCCACATACTTGTTCTCTAAATGTGTTTTCAATAACGTTTTTACTATAATAAATTTATTTTTTAAATACTTTTTAACCATTTTTTGACTTTTAAAAAAAATTAAAGTAATATTGTTTTCATTTTTTATAAAAGGAAATTTATACTCTTTACTAGAAAATATAAATGGGATATTTGTTTTATTATGCATGGTATGAATAGAATTTTCTTGTTTTCATGACCCCTAAATAGTTTAAGGCATCCTTTACAAGTTTCGATGTGTATATCCTGGGGAAAAAATTCTTTAAATTTTGATAATTATTAATTTTTAAAAATGTGGTTTCAAAATGGATGTTATATTTTCATCAATAATATTTTAATAATCCTTTTATAAAATTTATATTCATTAAATAAATCAAAAAACTGGTGATATAATCCAACGGTACCATCCTTATTATTTTTATAGATGGTTTATGCTTCTGATTATGATGACCAGATGTTCATGATAATGTTTCTTTCTCACATGTTATACTATGATGAATTTTTTATGAAACCTGTTTCTTTTTCAGGGGTAATGATATGATGAATGTTTTATTATCTAGTGGCAGACAAACTTATGGATTATGTTCATGGTTGTAAATTTATCTACCTCTAATTCATTGTTTAATTTTTTATTTTCTATGACCTCAATGGGAATATAATAATTTATCCCAAGTCCAAAAAAGATGGGTACATTGGAGTTTATCCCATGTATGAGAAATAAAGGTACATAGAAGGTTATCACAAGCCTAAAATAGGAAAGTACATGGGAGGTTATCGCAATCCTGAGATAATAGGTTGTATGGGAGGTTATCCCCAACCCAAAAGAGGGTACTCAGGAGGTTATCCCAAGCCCTATGTTGGTACATTCGTAGTTATACCAATCATAACCTGTTATGAATTTCTTGGTTGGTATCCTTGACATAAAACTTCCTATACCTATATTTATTCTATAAATCTATATATTATACCAATGTTTTTTTCTCATGGACAATGTTCTTGGATTTGTTTATAATTTATTTCTTATGAAATAAAAAGATGTGTTCTATGACTTATGTTTATTATCTGTTAAATGATGGTTATGTTTTCAAATGTTATTCTCATATTCTCATACCATTACACTCATGTTATTATTATGTGATCATTGATATCTCCCAAGTTTACCCTTATTGAGAATCTGATCTCACCCTTTCTTATGTTTCATTTCCAAAGGTTATAAAGAAACTTTTAATATATGATATGTCTAATATGGGTTCCAGTTATGAATGACTTAATAGGATATGAGATAGTTCACCTATGAACCAATTTTTCATGTATCAAAGTTTCCAAATTCACTAGACCTTAATGATTCTGGCATGGATCATTATATTATGTAATGAATATTCATATTTTAATGTCCCTAATTTTTCCATGTATTATTTGTAATATTATATGGGAATTATTTCAAGACCATTATTTGAGACGGTGTGCAGTTCTGAGGCCCGGTGAGCCTGGAACAAATGTTTGAATTTAATTAAATAATTAAATTACGCGCGCGTATGGTTTTTGTGAAAAAGTGGAATACATCCTGAACAGACGCTCGGATCAGAAATATGAGGGCATCGATGGGTCCAGAGTATTGGTTTTACCCTAGGAGAGACCTAACATCGACTAGCACAGATCGGTTGTGAAATCCAGTTTTTTGATGTAACTGTAATAAAATATTTAATGATAATATTTTATAAAATCTTGTTGCAGAAAATATATATTATATTTTTAAATAGAGATTTTCATAGGGGTCAAGGGTTATAGACCTCATAACCCTGAAACCACTGGAGGATCTGGGGGAACCCTCAATGAGGAAACGGTGTTCTTGACTGGTTTCTCCGGTAACGACGACGCGGCGACTGGATCTTCACAAATGAATGTCGTAGATCTAGGTAGGATGTTTGATTTTGGTTTATTTTCCCCATTCTTGATTCCAACGATGAATGCGGACTAATCCACGAACGGATTAGCCCACGAATCAATTGTGTTCTCAAGATGTTCTTTTTGTGGGGATTTTGGGGATTTGATTCATGAGGTTATTTTGGTTTAGTTTAATCTTCTAACAATGAAGAGCTAAGATCAAAATGAACATCGATCGAGGTTCATCCTTCTCGATTTTTTGTGATTTTCTTTCAAAAATTCTCACTTTCTTCGTGTGAATTCTAAGCATTCTTTTCCGGATAATAACAACGATCGATTGCACCATCGATCTGCGGTGTAACGATCTGAGATTATATATCTGACACAGGGATGAACCAATGGAGCTGCAATGACGACGACGACATATGGATCTAAGAAATTTTGGAGAAATTTCTCTTCGAGCATATTTTCATCGGAAGATCATATGTTGTTCTTCATGTCGATTGAAGGTCTGAAAAACCAATATTCAGTGTTAGGATGATGAAACAAACCAGTTCCTTGAGTTTCGCTGCAAATGGACAACAGAATCAAGATCTGGAAGATCGGCCGAGGCGCGAGGAGGAAGACGTGATTTTGGAAATTTCCTGACTACGTGGCGTGTAGTATGGGCTACACGACATGTGTTCGTCGGTGGGCCACAAGGCGTGTACTCCGGGAGTACACGGACACGGGTGGGGTACACGGCCAAGGACACGTCATGTATACCCTTCCCCGGCCAGACCCAGCCAGATACACTGGATACCCCGTGTACTGGTACACGGATAGGCAACACGGACAGAGACCGTATATGGGCACATGGCCAGCGTACATGGAGCGAACCCCAGATGCTCGGGCATGACGTGTAATCGAATTACACGCCATGTAATGACTTTTTACACAACAAAACTAATTACATGGGCCGTTTACACGGGCAATACCCGGAGTCAGGGAACACGTATGTGATCCTTCTACACGCCGTTTAGTTGAGTTTTACACAGCTTGGACGGATGACACGGGCCGTTTATACGGGTAGTACCTGGGGTCAAGGAACATGAGGTGTAACTATACTACATGTCGTGTAACATGTTTTACATGGCTTGAGTTAGTTTTTTCTGTGACATGGACTAGTTTTCTTAGGGTTCTTACCCTTAGTCGTTTCCCTGAAGGTTTCTAGTATCATTTCCTATGTATAGGAGTATGATCCCTTCTTCATAATTCTAGAATAGAGTTGTTGTAATACCCTCTATGAGACTTAGAGCCGGATCCTCTATTCATTCCTGGAACCCTAGGAAGAGTTCTCGGTATCGACATGACTAACTTTACCCAGACGCTGATCTTATGCCTAGCAGATTAGTTCAGACTGATTTGTTGGAATCAGCCCATGGATATTGGTTGTGATCCTCATCTGAGCATCATATTTCTCAAGTACATTTGGAGTGTGTTCTCCCAGAATGAGTACTTCGTATCTCTCTTCAGACCAAGGAGTGTTTTCTCCTTGTTGCGTGCTTAGTGGAATCCTTGAGCAGGATCTTAGTGGTGGTTTCGCAATGGTTGATCATGTATGAGTATATCTGGATATTCTTGTTATATGGTCTATAAAAATATACTTTATATAGCTGATTGTATCTTTCATTTGTGGTATTTTCCATTGTTTTATTCTTTTGTGGTTTCGGGGTGTCCTACTGGGTAATGTTATAATCACCCTTGCACGGGCTTTGCCTGCATGTGTCATGTCTTATGCAGACGAGTGATCCTTTGACATGATTCTAGGTGGACCAGGACTGGACGGTGCTCAGTGAGATCAAGCAGTCTGAGGTGTGTTCCTACGGCTACGAATTTCAGTCTCAGTACCTTTCTTTACAGGTTGGACTTTGTTGCAGACTCTCTTTTAGTGGTCTTGTACTTTTGGCCCAGAGTTTTACCTTACTGTACTTTACTTTCCTGTTGTACTCTTTTGGTTGTGATTTTAGTCTATGCATGAATTTCCATTTTTACTAGCTTTTACTTTTCCAGCTTTGTGGACTTGGAGATGTGTGTGTGTGTGTGTATAGGTTTATAGGAAATGCCTCCCATTTTATTAACATTCCTACTCGGTGCTAGTAACCAGCCCTTGGCCTATTGGAGGCGGGCCTGGGGAGTTGCGGCACGGGCCCCACTGGGACGGGTCATGACAAAGTGGTATCAGAGCTGGTTGATTCTACCTTAGGACTGAGAGTCTGTGAGTTGGTTTGGGGCAACAATGTTAAGTGTTTCGAGTTCGTCTTTCAGGCCTGGGACCCCAGTGTTGGTGCGGGCGGCCGACGTATCCATACACAAGGACTCTGATAACTTGATTTTCGACTCAGAACATGAGAACACTAGTTGTAGGGGAAAATAACAGTACATGCGTCATATAAGAATGGGTTGTGGTTTCCATGTCCTTCTTGAGTCAGCTCTCCAGATAGACTCACTGACTGTGATACATCTTGTTTCGTTACAGGAGGCCGTCGCAACGTGCACCCTCTAGGATCTAGCAACTCGATCATGAGGATGACCCCCTCAGTGACGAATCTTCGATACAGGGACTAGATCCCCCAGTTTTACCTCCGGGTGGTGTGCCAGTTGTTCCACCACCTGTGGAGTAGTGTTTAGTGCCTACTGTACCAGTGGAGGAGGAGTGCAGGCTGAGCGCACTCCATGAGTTTTAGAGACATAGACCCCTCAAGTTCCGAGGTGAGCCTGACCCTCAGGCAGAAGAGTACTGGCTTGATCTAGTGACTAGGGTCTTCCGTTTGGTCAGGACACTAGAAGACCAGATGGTGATCCTGGCAGTGATCCTTCTGCAGGGTTCAGTAGGACTATGGTGGCGTTTGGTTATCTAGACCCACGATGAGGTGACTCTTGCGTGGTTTGAGTTTGAGAATCTCCTCAGAGAGGAGTTTTCACCGGTTACCCTGAGAGTAGTTCATATACATGAGCATTTTCAGCTCCAGCAGGGAACCATGATGGTGGCTGACTATTCATCGAGGTTTACCGACCTCTCACGGTACTCGATGGATGTGGTCAGGGATCAGTACTTCAGAGCTCGGACTTTTGAGAGGGGCTTGTGCAGAGACATCTGATCTATCATCATCCCTATGAGCATTCCTACTTATGCTAGGGTGATCGAGCGGGCTTTGGTGGTCAAGAGCTTCTTCGCAGAGTAGAGACAGCCAGTAGTTGTCATTAGTGAGCAATTTGGAGCAGAAACCTCGGCAGCAGGTAGCCGATGTTAGGGACCCAAGTGTGGGAGACATTTTCAGAGGAGATCCCAGGAAATATGATCTACCATACAGGGTTAGCAGGGCGCATCCATCCAGCCTCGAGAGAGGCGATGCTACTCTTGTGATGGAAGGGGACATCTCACTCGAGATTGTACGACCCATCATACTATTGACATGGGAGTAGTGGATGGAACCTCGAGGAAGAGGCAACGTTTGGAGAAGACAGATCTACGGGGCAGTGGACCTAGTAGAGGAGCTGGGAGAGCGGCTGGAGGTGGTCGGTGATTTGTCCTTTTACCACCACCACCCACAGGAGATCCATCCCAAGCTGAGGGAGCTGGTGGACAGAGGCAGGGACAACTATAGGCAGTGGAGTCTTATGACATAGGTAATCCCGGAATGATTAGAGGTACAATCTGGGTCATTTCTACTTTGGTTGTCGTACTAATAGACACAGGTGCTAGTCATTCTTTTCTGGCTGCTTATCTTGTTCGAGACCTTGAGATTCCAGTTGAGCCGTTGAATTGACCCTTACGCTTACAAACACCAACTCGAGAAGATTCAGAGTTCACATAACTTTGGAGACAGTGTGACCTGACCCTTGGAGATGATAGTTTTAGTTGGATCCTCTTGGTGTTAGCGTCTAGGCCTTACGATATCATTCTTGGTATGTATTGGCTATCCACAGTTCATTCCCCGATTGATTTTTTTTTGGTGAAGGGTGTTGTGTGTCCGCAGTGATGGAATGATGTTCTCCTTCGCCGGTGAAAAGGAGACCCAGGCAGCGCAGGATGGACTTGTGCATAGGAAGGTACATCCGATTTCACATCAGTTGGCTAGCCTATCCCTTGGCATAGTAGATGTTACAAGTTTCCAGTTTCCAGTAGTAGTGGCTAAGTACGAGGATGTATTTCCAGAGGATGTACCTGGACTACCTCCCCATCAGGAGATAGATTTTTTCATTGATTTGAAAACCGAGATGACACCAATATCATCCTTAGTATATCGGATGGCGCCTATAGAGCTTCGTGAGCTTAGAGTGTATCAAGAAGAATTACAGGGGACGGGCTTCGTGAGACCTAGTTTTTCACCCTAGGCGGTCCCAGTTTTGTTTGCCAAGAAGGTAGATGGGATCTTGAGGCTGTGTGTGGATTACCGGCGCTTGAATCAGGTGACTGTGAAGAACTGGTATCCGCTGCCGAGGATCGATGACCTCTTCAACCAGTTAAGGGGGGCACAATGGTTCTCGAAGTTTGATCTATGATCAGGATATCACCAGTTGTGAGTAGGGGATGTGGATATACCGAAGAAGGATTTCAGATGTCGCTACAGTCACTACGAGTACTTGGTGATCCCCTTTGTCATGATGAACGCCCCGGAAGTTTTTATGGGACTCTTGAAACGGATCTTTCATCCCTATCTAGACCGGTTCATAGTGGTCTTCATCGATGATATCCTGGTGTACTCTATGTCCAAGGAGGAGCACATGAGGCACCTGAGGATGGTTCTGGTTACACTCTGAGAGCACCAGTTGTACGAGAAACTCTAGAAGTGTCAATTCTGGATACAGGAGGCCAACTTTCTAGGACACATTATCTCAACAGATGGTGTAGCAGTGGACCTAGCCAATGTAGAGGCAGTGTTAGCATGGGTGCCACCCCAGAGCGTGATGGAGGTGTGGAGATTCCTTGGGTTGGTAGGCTAATATCTGAGATTCATTATTGATATCTCCAGGATTTCAGCATCCATGAAAACTTTGACTCTAAAGGGGAAGTCTTTCATGTGGAACGAGTGATTCCAGCAGGCTTTTTAGTAGTTGAGACAGAGTCTGACAAGCACCCCGATCTTGAGATTACTGGAGGAGGGTGTCGAGTACGTAGTGTTCTTCGACGCATCAAGAACTAGGCATAGTTGCCTCCTGATGTAGAGGCAAGTAGTGATTGCCTATGGCTCACATCAGTTGAGGCCACACGAGCAGAACTACGTGACCCATGATCTTGAGTTGGCAGTGGTAGTCTTCGCATTGAAGATGTGGCAGCACTACCTGATGGGCGAGCGGTTTATCGTCTACTCTGATCGCAACAGTCTCAGATATATCTTTTCTCAAAAGGATCTGAATTCGAGATAGAGGCAATGGATTGAGTTCCTCCAGGATTACAACTTTGAGATTTTTTATACTCCTGGTAAGGGGAACGTTGTGGCAGATTCTCTTAGGAGGAGATCCAGTTCACAGTTGATGTATGAGGCGATGAGGCAGTTGTCCTCTTTACTGGTATCCTTCGTGGATAGAGATGAGAGAGCTTACCTTTAGTCGATGGTTGTTACCCCTAAACTCTTACAGTGATTCCGGGAAGCACATCTCAGGGATGCTAGGTTTGAGACTTTACCTGCACAGATATACGTAGGCGATGTTGCTGATGGATATTCAAAAGGTGGGGAGAATGTTGTTCTTTTCTGAGGGCGCACAGCAGTACCAATGACGTTGCAGGAGGGGTTTCTGAGGGAGTTCCATACATCTCATTTGGCGGTGCATCCAGGCATGGAAAAGATGTACCAGGACCTTCAACGTCGGTTCTGGTGGCCAGGAATGAAGAAGAGTGTGGCATAGTTTGTTTCTTGGTTCCTTACTTGTCAGCAAGTAAAGGCAGAGCTCCAGGTTCTAGTAGGATTGACTCAGTCCCTTGAGGTGCCAGAGTGGAAGTGGGATGGTACATCCATGGACTTTGTGTTGGGTTTAAAAAATACATCCAGGGGACACGATGCTATCTGGGTGTTCATTGACCGACTCACCAAGTCGGCCCACTTCCTAGCTATACGGGAGAAGAGTTTAGTAGAGAGCATGGGACGCCTCTACGTGCTGGAGATAGTTCGGCTTCATGGAGTACCATCCATGATCGTCTCAAATCATGATTCATGTTTCACATCCCAGTTGTGGAAGGTATTTCAAGAAACTTTTGGGACTCATTTACACTTGAGCACAATGTTTTATCCTTAGACTGATGGTCAGACAGAGCGGACCATCTAGGTTCTGGAGGATATGCTATGAGCTTTCATACTTGACTTTGTTCATAGCTGGGAGGATCACCCACCACTGGTGGAATTTTCTTATAACAATAGTTATCATTCCACTATTGGTATGACACCATTAGAGGATTTGTACGAGCAACATTGCAGGTCACCACTTTGCTGGACTGACCAAAGAGAGTCAGCACTCATGGCCCCAGAGATGGTGCGAGCTACTATTGAGAAGGTTCAGGTCATCCAAGAGAAGATGAAGACTTCATAGAGTCGGAAACAGTCTTATGCCGACAGGAGACGGAGGCCCTTGGATTTCGATAAGGGAGACCATGTGTTCCTCCAGGTCTCACCTCGAAGGGTACTACAGAGATTTGGCCGAGGCGGAAAGCTATCTCTGAGGTTCATCGGCCCTTTTCATATTATGAGTAGAGTTGGAGAGGTGGTGTATCGCTTGGATATACCTCCTTAGATGGACCAGGTACACAATGTCTTCCATGTATCGCAACTGCGGAGGTACGTGCATGATCCATCTCATGTTATCGACTAGGGTGATCTGGAAATCAATGATGGAGCGACCTTTGTTGAGTACCCAGTGGAGATCGAGGATCGGAAGTAGAATATCCTTTGTGGGCGATATATTCCCATGGTTCATTTCTGGTGGCAGCACAGGAATCTCCAGGAGAGCACGTGGGAGCCGGAGGTTCAGATTCATGTGCAGTACCCACATCATTATGAGTAGCCTTTGTTTTGGATTTTCAGGGACATAATTACCTAAGGTGGGTGTGATGTAATGTCCCATATTTTTCCATGTATTATTCTTAATATTATATAGGAATTATTTCGAGACCAGTATTTGAGACGGCATGCAGTTCTGAGGCCCGATTAGCATGGAACAGAGGTTTGAATGTAATTAAATAATTAAATTACGCGCGCGTATGGTTTTCCTAAAAAATTGGAATAACTCTTGAACAGTTGTTTAGATCAGAAATCTGAGGGCACTGTTGCGTCCAGAGCAGTGGGTTTACCCTAGGAGAGACCTAACATCAGCTGGCACAGGTTGGTGGTGAAATCTAGTTTTTGGACGTAACCGTAATAAAATATGTAATTAAATCTTGTTGTGGAAAATATCTCGTACCTTTTTAAATTGAGATTTTCACAGGGGTCTATGGTTACATACCTCATAGCCCTGAAACCTTTGGATGCTCTGGAGGAAACCCCAATGAGGAGACGACGTTCTTGACGGGTTTCTTCGGAGACGACGACGCGGCGACCGGATCTGCGCCAAGGAACGTCGCAGATCCAGATAGGATGTTTGATTTTTCTTTCTTTTCCCCGTTCTTGATTCCTACGATGAACGCGGACTAATACATGAAGAGATTATCCCATGGAACGATCATGTTTTCGGGATGGGCTTTTTGCGGGGATTTTGTGGATTAGATTCGTGAGGTTAGTTTGGTTTCATTTAATCTTCTAATGATGACGAACCAAGATCGACATGAACATCGATCGAGGTTCATCCCTCTCAATTGGTTGGGCTTTTCTTCCCCTAATTCTCGCATTCTTTGTGTGCGTTCTTCATGGGATAAGAACAACGATCCATTGCGCCTTCGATCTGCGGTGTAACAATCTGATATTATAGATCCGACACCATGATGAACCAACGGAGCTGCAATGACGACGACGATGGACGAATCTAAGCGATTCGGGAGAAATCGCTCTTCGAGCGTATTTTCGTCAGAATATCATATGTTGTTCATCGAGCTGATTGAAGGTCTGAAACACATGGATTCGGTGTTAGGATGATGAAATGAACCTGTGCCTTGAGTTTTGCGGCAAATGGACGACAAAATCAATATTCATAAGATCGGTCGAGGCGCGAGGAGGAAGACGCGGTTCTAGAAATTTCCCAACTACATGGCATGTAGTATGGGCTACACGGCATGTGTTCGTCAGCGGGCCAAATGGAATGTACTCCGAAAGTACACAGACACGGTTTGGGTACATGGCCAAGGACACGGCATGTATACCCTTCTCCAGCCAGACCCATCCATATACACGGGATACCCCATGTACTTGGACACGGGCAGGCGACATGGACAGAGACCATGTACGAACACATGGATAGAATACACAAAGTGAACCCCAAATGCTCGGACACAGTGTGTAATCCAAGTACACGGCATGTAGTGACGTTTTACACGACATGCTTAATGACATGGTCCATTTACACGGGTAGTACCAAGAGTCAGGGAACACAGTGTGTGATCCTTCAACATGTCGTGTAGTTGAGTTTTACACAGCTTGGACAGATGACACGGTCCGTTTACACGGGCAGTACACAGGGTCATGGAACACTGCGTGTAACTATACTACACACCATTTAACATGTTTTACATGTCTTGAGCTAGTTGTCTTATGTGACTTAGACTAGTTTTCTTAGGGTTCATGCCCTTGGTCTTTTCGTTGAAGGTTTCTGGTATCATTTCCAATGTACAAGAGTATGATCCATTTAGAAGACTTCCTAAATATAGTTGTTGGAATACCCTCTATGAGACTTAGATCCGAATCCTCTATTCATTTTTGGAACCCTAGGTAGAGTTCTTGGTATTGACATGACCAACATTACCCGGGCGTCGATCCTCTGCTTAGTGGATTAGTTCAAATGGATTTGTTGGAATCAGCCCATGGATATTGGCTGTGATCCTCATCTGAGCATCATATTTCTCAATTACTTGTGGAGTGTGTTCTCCCAGAATGAGTGAATCGTATCTCTCTTCAGACCTAGGAGTGTGTTCTCATTGTTACATGCTTAGTGGAACCTTCAAGTTGGATCTTAGTGGTGGTTTCGCGATGGTCGATCATGTATGAGTATATCTGGATATTCTTGTTATATGTTATGTAAACATATACTGTGTAGATCTGACTGTATCTCTCCTTTGTGGTATTTTTCCCTTGTTGTATTCCTTTGTGTTTTCGGGGTTTTCTACTGGGTATTGTTATACTCACCCCTGCACAGGCTTTTCCCACATGTGTCGTGTATTGTGCCGACGAGCGAGCATTTGACAAGATTCTAGGTGGACCAGGACCAGACGGTGCTCAGTGGGATCAGGAAAGCCGAGGTGTGTTCCTACAGATATGGATTTCAGTCCCAGTACCTTTGTTTATAGGTTGGACTTTGTTTCAGACTCTCTTTTGATGGGCTTGTAATTTTGTCCCAGGTTTTTACCTTACTGTACTTTATTTTCCATTTGTACTCTGTTGGATGGGAATTTAGTTTATGCATGAATTTGAATTTTTAGTATCTTTTACTTTTTCACCTTTGTGGGCTTGGAGATGTGTGTGCGTGTGTTCAGGTTTATAGGCAATGCCTCCCAGGTTAGTAACATGCCTACTCGGTGCTAGTATCCATCCCCTGGCCTATTGGAGGCGGTCTTGGGGAGTTGCGACACAAGCCCCACTGGGATGGGTCATGACACATATATTATGATATAATATCTATTTATGAGAAGTTTGGGTCTTTACACATCATGGTGTGACCATTATCTTCATTCTATGACTCATCTGTTGGATAGTTTTTTTAAAGGGGAATATCCTAAAATTAAAGGGGTCATATTTGGGACCCCCCTTAGAACCATTATATTTAGACGATTGTGATAAATTGGAGAACCCTTATGGATATACCATTCATACATAATTACCTCTATTTGGTCTGGTATATTTGGTAGGGATTTTTTTTGCATGTATTTGAGGTAAGGTGTCTATCTTTCTCCATGTTTTTATTACTCCTTTTTTTCATTAGATTTTTTTTTGGATGGTTAGGGTATTAAGGATGAGATTCCACTAGATTAGGGTGGAATCATACTACGTAATGAGGATTTAGTGTATTCTTTTTAAAAATGTATTATGAGGATATATTCTCCCTTTCATGTTTCATTTTTCAATTGGTATGATTCCCCATTTATTTATTATAGATTTTTGAAAAAATGGGATTTAATTAACCATTAATTTGGTTAAATAAATTTAGAGTTTTGTGTTTCTTAGGTACAAGTGATTGTATGCAGTGGACCTTACCCCATTGTTCAGGATTTCTATATTATGGTTCCACCAAATTATTTTGGAATCATGTATTAAAATTTTTTGATTCTATTTTGAATTTTTTGATTGATCATTTGATAATGTTTATGGTTAAAATAGTTACTCATGGACTTGATGGAGGTCGATATGAGACTATGATGGAATTATGAATCATTGAATGAGGCAGGTGTTTTTCACATTATTAACTGTCTTTTTCGTTTTATGATTTTCTATTCATATGATCTCATTATAGTTATTTTCAACACATATATATACTTTTGTGATCTTTCCCCAAAATTGGAATAATATCACATCGACCAAATAGTCAATATAGATTTCATATCTTGCTAAGTGGTTCATTGGTGGAACCTTGGTTAAATAAGTGTCTTCAGCCATCTTTGTGGTTTTCATGGTGGAATGTATTGGATTTATTAAATTATATAGGTTTTATTTTTAAAATTTGATTTTAAAAAGGGGTGTTTTAAAGGAAAAAATGATTTTAATGAAATTTTTTAAAACAAACATTCAAGCTAAAGGGAATGATTTTTTGTGCGTATTTTAAGATTATATTTAGAAGAAATTTATAGTTTTTAATCCCCTTTATCTAATATATATTATTACTATTAAAAAATTATTATAAAGAGTATTCGAATAGATTATTATGGAAAATTAATAAGGTATTATTTTTTATAAATATTTTGTTTTAATTGAGCTTCTTTGTGCAATGACCTTTTTTATAAATCTTCTATGGTTTTTTGGGTTTCTTTATCATGATGGTCAAATAATTTGTTTTTATTTTATGATGATTCTTCATTTTATAGTAATCCCTTACCATGATTTAGTGTTATATGTGCTAGTATGGAAAATCATGCATGAGGGTGCATAAGTGACATGAAAATGTCATGATTTTGGTATCAAAGTGATAGGGTTAGTATGCATTTATGTAATTAACCCCTTAGAGTTTAGATATAGGTTGAGGTGTCATAATCATTACGTACATAAATATTACACCTTGTTAGATGACTATTCAATTCATATCACAATAATATAAACCTGATAACCATAAATGTTAGGTGTCTTCGGAGAATAGATCCTTGATCAAATTATTTCTTGGAATATCTTCAATATATCTACAAAATTCTTCTCAGATAGTGCCATTCTTATATATAACCTGCCTAAAGTTGCTCTTCATAACTTGAGGAAAAGGAATCATAAGAATGGATTATCTTATATGGTCTAAAAAGGTAAATATGATAAATATGTATTATTGATAATAATTGAGAATAAGATAAGAATAAGGGTATGTGAACATGATAGTAACTTACAAAAATAGACCCAACAAATCATGAGTCATGGCGTAAGGATTTTTCATAATCAAATACATGAGTTATAATATTGAGGAAACAGAAATAATCAATCATGGTCCACGAGAGTATATCATTAGAATATGTTATAAGTTTATGGAATGAATATCAGTATAGAATGACATTTACATAATCAAGGATCAATATCACAACTATAATAGTTTATAAAACCCCATAAAATATTAGGTTCACTACCCATTCCCATAATTTCTTTAGTGAAGGCTCACTACTTTGACTATCGTAGTGGATAGATTCCATTACTAAAATAGGTATCCTCAACATTATAATTCATATTATCTCATGAGAAGTAAATGATTACTAAGTTCATTGGGGGTAATATAATTTTAGGCCCACTCATCACATAATTAAAACCATACATATATGTGACACAAGGTTATAAAAACATTTTTCATTATATAATAGAATAATTAAATCATGATAAATAAATGGGTTTCATAAAATTATTCTAAAAAATCATCACCATAATCGATCCTTAGAAATAAAGTGTATTTTAACAAATTAGGTTATCCCTAGTGAGGCCTAAAAATTATTAAATGCTATAGTAATAAATAAATAAAATTTTTTATAAAATAATTTAAAATAACCTTTGATAATCAAAAGAAAATATCTCTTTTCTTTTGGTAACATTTAAAACTAAAAAAACCTGAAAAAAATGGGATTATAATTTTATTAGTAAAACCTGTGAAACTTGTATAGGAAGTCCTGTGGAAAAGTAAATGCATGATAGTGGGGGAAACATCTCAACCCAGCCAATTGTCTTGGGTTGGGTTAGAGGTTATTTTTACCAAAGGTGATGTCCTCAAAACACTAATGGTGGGAAATAGAAACCGTTTCAGTGGAGGTATTGGTGAGAATTTAGTTGGAATATGGTTTGTCAAACCATGGGAAAAAACTATTCAAGGGCTGGTTTGGAGTAAGTATCATGTTCATAGTTAGTGCATGGTTTCCCGAACTCATCTGTTTAATCGTTTTTTGTGAATTAAATTCAAAACAATTATAGTTTGATATGGCTTTACACCCCGAACCCCTCATTTTCCATGTCTCCTATATATCTTTCAGACTTATATACAATACTATGAATTCTTGGAGATTCCTTTTGATCCATAGAATGGTTTGGGAAAATCATGTTTTTTGGGATCTATGAAATTAATGGAACTTATTTATTCTTTTTGTTATCTCAATATATACTAATATTCTATCCCCCATTTTTATATAACTAATATTTTTTAGATATATATATATATATATATATATTAGGGTGTGTATTTTTATGAGATATATTTGGGAACTATTAAGGGAAGAAGTTTCAAGGTCGGATCAATAGGTTTCATGGTTTATTATTCATTTTATTTATTCCTAGTAAGGTATGTGGCTACACTCCCACAATACATGTTCTAGAACTAGAAAGCTTGCTGTATAAATCATCCTCTCTTTAATTTTTGGGAAAATACTATTTTATTAGTACCTAAATATTTGGTTTTTAAATTATGCAAATAGGTTTTTTTATAAATTTATTTGAAAAATATATATTTTTATAAATTAATGGTTTGGTTGAGATCTTGGCATGTGTGATCAGTGTGAGTTCATTAAACCGTATTATAGTGCCTTGTTGTTTAAAATTTTGGTCTAATGCCAAATTGAAACATGGTATATTCCATTAGGTGATGACTTGGTGATGGGGTAGGTCACTTCTCCTGAGTGTTGGGACTAATATTGGTCATTATTGTGTGTGAGAGTTGTGAAATGATAATGGAAGGTGATTATGGTTTTTGAAACTTCTTTAATTTCTACATCATTGAAATATTTAAAACTACCTCTACTTATTTTAGTATATATTTATAAATGTGAGATAACTAGTTCTTGTTCCTAGTGGCATGTGTAGAGAAGTTTTCAGGTACTACCTTATAATTTCCCCTACTTCAGTGGGGGTGTTATAGTTGGAAAATACATTCATATAATATACATTAAAATAGAACATTTTTTCCACACTTTTTTAGAAATTAAAAAGTGAGGCATGTAAAAAAACCATTGTAAATATTTCCTTAAATAATTTTAAAATAAATTCAAAATTAGTGAAAATTAAATTATTAAAAAAATCTTTATTTGGAAAATGTTTTACCAAAAAAAATTATGAATAAGGATATGGAATAAAATATTTCCTAGATGAAAAGAGTAAATAAGTTCAAATTTTCCTAAAATAATTTCTCAGAAATTTTAAGTTACAAAGAGAGTAGAATTGAAGAAAAATAATAAAATGTTATAAAAAAATAATATAATAAAATAGATTCATTTTAAGGGAAAAGGATGATATAGTTACCCTTATTGTAAATTTAACATAGAAAATCCCAACATGAAATTATATTGTAACGTAAACCCTTACCTTCATTCCTTACATTATTTGTACATGATTTTAACCTCATGAATAATAAATTTAGTAGTATTATATATTAATAATGTCTTATTAATGTCTATATTATACTATATCATTCCTATCTAAATTATAAGTAAAAATTTATTAATAATTATTCATTAAAATAAACATTTGGGTGTTAACTCTTCTATTTCCCAGTCTTGTTTCAGTTTAATGATTTTGGTACTTATACCTTGGTAATGGTTTTATCATCTACACAATATTAATTATGTAATAATTATTATATTTATTAATTTTATACACATTTAAAACCATTTTTATATATTTTTGATGTAAAATTAATTATATCACTTCGAAAAAATGGTAGTTCGTACCTAAGCATGAGTGTTTTTTTCATTTTCTAAAAAATGGAAATAAAGAAAGTTAAATGATAATATATCTTTACTGAATCATAATAATATCATTTTTATAAATATTTTTTTCTGAATAAAAAAATTATTGAAATGAAGGTCCTCATTTTTTGGGGTAGAGGAAACCTGTTTCCTTGCTCGTACTGCCAATGAAAATTAAATCCCATTAAAGTATGAACTGTAGACCCTGGGGCTTGGAAGTATTAATTCTAAGACCAAAGGCCCATCCATTGAATAGTAATGATACAATATATGGGGATTATATAGTAACAAAACCACTATACAATAATATTTATATCATTAAATATATATATATACATTAAATCCATCTATATAACCAGAGGTATGATGTGGTGAAAAAAAACACATCGCTTCATGGAGGTGGTATACTGTACTTACGCACAAGCAAAATTTTCATTTCCCATAGGATGTAAATGAGGTGAAAATGGTTGTAAAATTATTATAACAATATTTAAATATATTTTATATACTGAATTAATTATGTTAACATGGTTATGGAAGATTTGTATGAGGTTCAAGAAGAATAAACCTGAAATAGACTGGTAAACACAAATACATCTTTTTTAGGTATATTCCTTTCTCAAAAACCTTATGCCTTTTTGAGATGGTATTTTAGGGGATAAAAACATCCAATTAATGTGGAGAAAATATAGGTATGTATTTGGGTAGTTCATCAATAAAAATAGTGCTTGGGTCATGTGATTAATTGAAAATAGGATGTTCCCTTTTATAAGTAAGGGAAGTGGGGCCCTTATAAATATTAACAACATTAATATATAATAAATTAAATATCATGTGAATTTAGATTAACCCCATTAAATTTAAGATTATAAGGTGTGTAATTCTTAAATCCACTCAAATGATGAAAATAATTTTTACATTTTAAATATTTTTTCTTAGGTAAATTCTATTTCTAAATCTTGTAACCCTCATAGTATTGACAATATTTTTACCTTGGAAAATATTTATTATGTATAATAATTAATTTTATCCTATTAAAGACTATTAATTATTATAATTCAAATCCTATATTCGATTTTAAAATATTCAACTCTAACATGTGGAAAATATAAATCTAATATCTGTGAACAAAACCCATAAAAACACTTTTATGGTAAATGTATTTTTATCCATAAGAATGATTTTCATTTCATTTCATGCCCTATAAAAACCATTTGATGGATTTTAATATATTTAATTAGGTTTATTATCTTCAAATTTCCATAAAATCATTAAAAAATACATATTTATTAAATTTATGAGGTTAAAATACATTGTGCATAATAAAAATATTTTCTTTAAGAAAATGTCACTTCTTACATTCAATTATTTTCATCCATTTATAACCAATTAAAAATCTTGGTATAAATTATTATTCCATTTCTTATATACACTATAAATATATTTAATCAGGTATTATAAGTTATCAATATATTTTATTTAGAAAGAAATACATATAATGTAGAAAATATAATTCTTTAAAAATATTGTCTTATATGATTTGATTGTTATTATTAAAAGATCCATGCAAATTTTATAAGAAATAATACATAAATGTTATTAAAACATTTGTATGTATTTTTTATAATTTAGATAGTCCTATTCATACATTATAATTCAATAGTTATGTGATATAAATCATATTTAATAATAATATTTTAATATTATATCATCGTTCATCTACGATTAGTGTTTCATGTAAAGAAAGTTACAGAACACTTTTGATTTATATAAGTAAGACATATTCTAAAAACATTTTCAAAAAAAATTTACTCATAATAATAATTAATCCCTATAATTTTTTTACTCATATTGTAACATCCCGAGCTTCCACGATACGCTTCTCTTTGAATAATGCAATAGCTTGCATTGTACGCAAGTTCGAGATTCTAACACACCGCGACCAATCAAAATGGCCATTATGAATAGTAATACCCACTTTTTGAAATTATATATATTTTCATTTCAAAATTGACTTCATTTTTGGATTTGGAATAACGAAATTATCCTATGTTGAATTTTTGGTATTTTTCTGAGAACTTCCATTTTTTTATGGATAGTGAAAAATACTTAAAAAAACTTTTTTAATAAAAATAATTTATAGTGAAAAATTTTACTATTGAGTGGTTTTAAAGTGTAATTAGAATATATTTTTACCATTTTATCCAATGGTGGTCATTATAATTAATTTCACTTTGAAATTTGACATCAACAATTGTCAATCTTTTGATATATATTGTTTCTTAAAAACATGCTATTTGTTGTGACAACGGAAATTAATTATAAAATTAATTAATGCAACTTATAGGTTTGGAATTTTGTAAAATAGTCATCATTTTTGAATTCGGAATATTAATTATAGCTTAGGGTGAAATTTTGGCATTGTTC
Organism: Viscum album; assembly: GCA_963277665.1. Classification (NCBI taxonomy): domain Eukaryota; kingdom Viridiplantae; phylum Streptophyta; class Magnoliopsida; order Santalales; family Viscaceae; genus Viscum; species Viscum album. The sequence goes on from OY728147.1 coordinate 1,095,990,338, forward strand.
TGAAAAACTTCATTTTTTGATGAATAGTGAAACCACTAAGTGGTAGTTAGAAAACTGATTTTTCGTTTAAATGAAACATTACCACATCTGTGATTTTATTTTATAAAATCCAACATACATGGTTGTTATTATAAAGTAAAATTTGTTTCAATGGTATTAAAATAATTTTTGGTGAATAGTAACTTTTATGTTTATTTAATCGTGATTAAAGGTAATTAGTGATATTTAAGGTAAAAATGATATTATAAAAATATAAAAATACCTTTACTCTTGTTGTAAACCTATTTTATGTGTCATTTCCGACCATGAAAATCCATGGGTCAACTTGGGGACCCCATAGAGCCACTTTGGTAGGAAAATGACATAAATAACTTTTATATAAAGTTAAAATAAAAATGTCACAAACATAAGTTATTTTACTAAAACAATTTTTAAATGGGGTTATACAAGTCATATTTTTTACTATAAATATTCATTATAAAGATAAAAAGATTTCCTAAATCATGATATATTTTTTATAATATTTAGACATTAAATAAATTAAATTATTTATGACACCATGATGATGCATCGATTACCTCATTAATTAACGAGTTTAATAAAATGGAAGTATATTGTAAAATCTAAGAATTACACTTTTCCAAAGCCTATTGGATGAGTATATTTATAACCCTTATCACCTTATCCTTGAAATATATAACTGTGGGACCTTTAAAATCTGAAACTCATTGTATAATAAAGTAACATTTCATTACTTTCCAGGAGTGGCCCTCCTCTCCACTTATAAACGGCCCCCACCACTACCACCTTACTCACACTATAAAAGCATTTTGGATCAGCCAAACTCGGCCCAAATACTCTCCCAAAATCCTTCAATTACTCCTAGATGCCTAAATTTTGGCATAATTCTTCCCAAGGAAGCCTTTGTCTCAAATCAAAAGAGTTACCCGATTTTAAGGTAATGTCTTCTCTTATGTTATTTTGTTTTATTTTGCTTATACAACCCCCTAAACTCTTTTTATTCATTTCTTTTGTAACAACACCAGTATCCTCAATATACTAGGATGTTTTTATAAGAATTATTCGAGCTAAAATTACACATACCTACATCTAATGGTTAAATAACATACTGTTTATGTGGATGGCGAATTTCTGCCTCACGAAATGATGATTGTTCAACACTCACAAAACACCTTCAAAGGTGGCCATTAAGATGTCACTATATTTATACATGATATATAATATGTTTATGTTTTACTTAAGGTTATTTATATTTCATTTATGGCATACCTTTATTGTTTCCATTATGGGTAAACAGGATATTCTCATTTTAGGAAGTGCTGACTACCGCCCCCTCAAAGTAATTTGAATCGTTAATGCCATATGTTGGATGTATAAAGGATGGAGTAAATGATATTATATATGATTTTATACTGGAATTATAATATACCTTTATATCATTATGATTTTATTAAATACGAAATAGAAATGAAAGTAACGTTCATGCGTACGTACGGCTTACCGTCTCCATGAACGGTGCATTTCATTTCATACCACTAAACGTTTTGGAATATTATAAATGCATGTATATTCTGGATATATATGAGATATATGATATCTATATCATGAATATAATTCTGGATATAATGGATATTTCACCACATGAACAACTTGTAATTATAAGAAGTTTATTTTTGACTCAAGTACCAAAGATCGACAAAACTAACGTTATTAACATAAATAATTACATAATGTTCATAACATGGTAATAAGTGATATAAAAGGAATAAAAAACTTGAAAAAGGTTCTTAAGAAATTATAAATTAACTCTAGTTTATTATTCAGGAGTTTAAAGAACGGTCGAGTCAAGACAGGACGCATGGTAAGGGAACTTCTTCACCCAATTTCCATTCTTTGGGTTAATCTCCTACTTTCAAATTATTTCATGATATTATTATGTACTATCTTGTATTTGTACTTTCTTTATGTATACATATAGTGAGTACACATAATAGATATATTTTATTTAAAAATGATCTTTTTAAGGGACTTCATCTTAATCTCCATTCATTGAGGCATATTTTGTTTTATACACAAATTTCTTTTATACAGTGTATAAACTCATTTGACTTTTACATTTATTCAAAAGTTTTTCTTTTATAATTATGTGACTTTTAAATGATTTAAAAAAGATATTTCTCTCAAATATATGAAAATCCAGTGCAAATGTATATGTAGTTAACGCAAGCTTTAAAATGTTTTCAGAAAACCCGACTCTCGAGTGTGGTAGACAAGAAGGGATTGGGCATGGACCCATCATGGCCTGTAATTAGTCGAGCAGTCTCAGAATTAGTTATTTTGTTTTCAGAAGCTTGCATAATGTTTTCAGCAAAACACTGGAGTATATTAGAGCAATTTTAAACGTAAGTATCTTCTAAAAAAATTGCATCGGTAGGTATCATGAGACAAACTAGTGTCTTGGCACAAGGCCTGACAAAATCTTATTGTAGACCTGACACGAGACCTTGGCTACGTGGTTATGATAGTCTGGAATTATGCATTCCATCATTATGAAAGTGGTTATCGATATTTCATGTGATTATTCGACTAGTATAATATCCATGTGAGTAAGTAAATGGAATTATTTCATTTTAATTTTGCCATTTTATTCTAATGTTCAAGTTTTAAAGGCTTTTGTTTTAGTTATACATTTCCTTAAATGTTAATTTTTATTTATAAAATCTTCTTCTATATTGTTATCCTTACTGAGCATCTGATCTCACCCCTCTCAATGTTTTAATTTTTCCAGGATGTGAAGAAATATATTATGAATGACCTGCAGGGATAATATAAAGGGATATGAAGAGAAGATGTTGTAGTTTTGTTTTACCTTATGATGTAATGTAAGGCTTATGAATGTATCTAGTGTTTCCAAGGCTACTAAACTAATCGGCCTTTCGAGACTTGATCTTTTGTGATCATAAAAATGCTACGCAATAATGCACCGACCCTGGATAACTGGGGTCGGGGCGTTATAGTTGGTATGAGAGGCAGTTTAGTACTAACCTTGGCAGCTAGATTTAGATAAACTCTGATTAGAGCACATAGCCCGAAGATAGACTTTGATGATTATTATAGAAGAACTTCCTAGAATTTTGGTTTTATATAGATTTTGTGATTTTTCCGAGCAATACATCCATATCTGGATACGAGCAGGTAGAGGTGGATCTGGCACAGATGTACCTAGGGGTAAAACCCGAAAACACTACTTTGAGCTAGAGTCAAATGGGAACTGGTGCACGAAAAAGGGTCTTGTTGCACTCTTGGTTACGACACTTCTGGGGGATATGCTTAGGATAATTCTCATTTTCTTTACAAACCATTATTAAGGGTTTATGAGTATATACTTCCTCAAAGAAAACATTTCATTTTATGATTATGGATTATATCCATAAATAGTTCAATTTATGTTAAGTGTTTAAAAAGTATAGAATTATGTATTTTAATTCATAAACTGGCATAGTTTATTCCATTGTATTGAAATGGCACCCAGTAGAAGTATTTTGAACTCCAGCAATACGTATGATCCAAAGAGTAAGAAGGATCATACCTCTCATGGTATTAAGCCAACATTTAGAAGGGAAATAGTCTCCCATGTATTCTCAACATATGAAGAAATAGTATCATGTGATAATAAGATAAGTAAAGAATTTTCTGAGTCCTATGGATTTGAAGGGAAGCAAGATAAGAAAAGGATGATGGATAAAGGGATGAGGTAGAAGAAGATTTTTCCAATATGTGATAACTGTGGGAAGAAACACCTTGGGACTTGCCTGAAGGGAATGGGAGTTTGTTATAAGTGTGGAGAAAAAGGACACCAAGTGCGTCACTACAAGGGTAAGAAAAAGTTTTCAAATGTACAATGCTTCATCTGCAAGGACTGGAGACACTACGCAAACCAATGTCCAAATCATCAGAGTATGCCCCAAATGATGTTATTGGATAATAATCAAGTTATGATACTACCACAGATGAGGAGGAATGATTAGATTTCTTATGTTGTTATTAAATAATTTTGTCATTTCAGTGTTGTATCAATGATGTACTGATTATAATAATTATGGAGTATATAAGGATTGTACTGCAGTACTATTTCATCAAGGACTTGAGATTGTGTGGAACCAAGAAAAGTGACTCCACAGTAGGTTAAATTTTTGAAAAATATATGGTTGAGAGAAAGATAAACCATAATATGGTTCTGATACCGAGATAGTGATTTTGGAATAATACATGATTGATTTGGATAAATTATATTGGAAATTCTTAACTTCCTTTAAACTGATTAATGATTTGTATACATTTTTGGATATAAAGAGTATATCTAGTATTTTATAAGGAATAGGGGATCATGAATGTAATCAATAAGTATTTATGGTAATTCAGGATGTTGTAGTGTTTTAAAAGAATACATGATGAAGGTGTTCACATGTTGTTATGCGGAAAAAAAAGATCTCCATTATGTTTACCTTCCTTATAAAATTCTTACTGTGAGTTGGACAGACGTATTTTGGATAGCTATAAAGGTTGGAATGGATTAAGTTGAACCTTGGATAGTATTGTTTAAGGTTAAAACATTTCTGAATAATATTTTTGGAATATTATAATACTATAGTTTTAAAAAAGGACAACCTGTAGGTGGGGGGATAACCCGTCGTGTCGGACAAAGCTGTAGGAATCGAACCCACAACCATAGTGCGACATGCCTTTATTACCTACCACTAGCCTACAGGAAGTCCCTGGTTATTAAAAAATATTTTTCCTAATCTAAATGGTGTGTGTTAATATTTTTAACCTTATACAATTAGCATAATTAGAATATTTTTGAGTTTTATTACCTTTTAGAGTGAAAGATGGGTTTGTGGTAAAAACTTATTAAATAATGAAAGTCTACATGACAAGTATGTATATTCCCTTACGTTCTTAGTACATCTTCTAAATAAATTCCTCAACTTTATAAAAGGTAACTTAAAACAAAAACGTTTCCGGTTAACTTTTCCAACTGGGGATATAATGACCGTTTAGCCAATCACAAGTTTGTGATTTTCTTGTGGTTAACTTTCTCCTAATCCAGCTTTCTATAACTCTCCATCAGACCTTGATGGTTTGTTTTTCTTCCATATCCATATTTTCATATAATCCTAGTATGGTCTATCTCGGGTGACCTTTATACTTATCTTTCTATCTTTTAAAGTTATATTTTTATTAACCATATTTCTGATGTGGGTTTTCCACAAAGGTATATCCTATCTTCAACCTTTTATTTTCAAAGAAAAATTTCAAATTGCGAGCACGCAATATATTGAAGGAGGGTAGAATGTAACACCCCGAGCTTCCACGAAACGCTTCTCTTTCAATAATGCAATAGCTTGCATTGTACGCAAGTTCGAGATTCTAACACACCGCGACCAATCAAAATGGCCATTATGAATAGTAATACCCACTTTTTGAAATTATATATATTTTATATTTCAAAATGGACTTCATTTTTGGATTTGGAATATCAAAATTAGCCTATGTTTAATTTTTGGTATTTTTCTGAGTACTTCCATTTTTTTATGGATAGTGAAAAATACATAAAAATAACTTTTTTAATCAAAATTGTTTATAGTGATAAATTATACTATTGAGTGGTTTTAAAATTTAATTAGAATATATTTTTATAATTTTATCCAATGGTGGTCATTAGAATTAATTTCACTTTGAAATTGGTCATAAACAATTGTCAATCTTTTGATATATACTGTTTCTTAAAAACATGCTATTTGTTGCGACAGTGGGAATTAATTATAAAATTAATTAATTCAACTTATATGTTTGGAATTTTTTAAAATAGACATCATTTTTGAATTCGGAATATCAATTATAGATTAGGGTGAAATTTTGGCATTGTTCTGAAAAACTTCAATTTTTGATGAATAGTGAAACCACTAAGTGGTTGTTAGAAAACTAATTTTTAGTTTAAATGAAACATTACCACTTCTGTGATTTGATTTTAAAAAATCCGACATACATGGTTTTCATTAGGAAGTAAAATGTGGTTCAATGGGATTAAAATAATTTTTGATGAATAGTAACTTTTATGTTTAATTAATCGTGATTAAAGGTAATTAGTGATATTTAAGGTAAAAATGATATTATAAAAATATTAAAATACCTTTACACTTGTCCTAACCCTATTGGATGTGTCATGGCCGACCAATACAATCCATGGGTAAACTTGTGGACCCCATGGAGCCACTTTGGTAGGAAAATGACATAAATAACTTTTATTTAAAGTTAAAATAAAAATGTCACAAACATAAGTTGTTTTACTAAAAAAATTAAATGGGGTTATACAGATCATATTTTTGACTATAAATATTAATTAGAAAGCTAAAAAGATTTCATACATCATGATATTTTTTTATAATGTTTAGACGTTAAATAAATAAATTATTTATGACACCATGATGATGCAGCGATTACCTCATTAAGTAATGATTTTTATAAAATTGAAGGATAATGTAAAATCTAAGAATTACACTTGTCCAAAGCCTATTGGATGAGTAGATTTAGAACCCTTATCACCTTATCCTCTAAATATATAAGTGTGGCCGAAACTCATTGTATAATAAAGTAACATTTCATTACTTTCCAAGAGTGCCCCTCCTCTCCACTTATAAAAGGCCCCCACCACTACCACCTTACTCACACTATCAAAGCCTTTTGGCTCGGCCAACCTCTACCCAAATACTCTCTGAAATTCCCTCCCTTACTCTTAGAAGCCTCACTTTGGGCAGAATTCTTCCCAAGGAAGCCTTTGGCTCAAATCAAAAGAGTTACCTGATTTTAATGTAATGTCTTCTCTTATGTTATTTTGTATTATTTTGCTTATCCAATCCCCTAAACTCTTTTTATTCATTTCTATTGTAACAAAAATAGTAACCTCAATATACTAGGATGTTGTTATAAGAATTATTTGATCTACACTTACACACAGCTACATTTAATGGTTAAAGAACATACTCTTTCTGTGGATGGCGAATTTCTGCCTCACGAAACGATGATTGTTCAACACTCATATAACACCTTAAAAGGTGGCCATTAAGATTTCACTCTATTTATACATGATATATAATATGTTTATTTTTTACTTAAGGTTATTTATTTTTCATTTATGGCATACCTTTTTTGTTTCCATTATGGGTAAACGCGATATTTTCATTTTAGGAAGTAAGGACTACCGCCCCCTCAAAGTGATTTGAGTCGTTAATGTCATATGTGGGATGTATAAAGGATGGAGTAAATGATATTATATATGATATTATAATGGAATTATAATATACCTTTATATAATTATGATTTCATTAAATACGAAATATAAATGAAAGTAGCGTTCATGCGTACGTACGGATTTCTGTCTCCATGAATGCTGCATTTCATTTCTTACCTCTAAACCTTATGGAATATTATAAATGAAAGTATATACTAGATATATATGAGATATATGATATCTATATCATGAATATAATTTTGGATATAATGGATATTTCACCACATGAACAACTTGCAATTATAAGAAGTTTATTTTTGACTCAAGTACCAAAGATCGACAAAACTAACGTTATTAACTTAAATAATTACATAATGTTCATAACATGGTAATAAGTGATATAAAAGGAATAAAAAACTTGAAAAAGGTTCTTAAGGAATTATAAATTAACTCTAGTTTATTATTCAGAAGGTTAAATAACGGTCGAGTCAAGACAGGACGCAAGGTAAGGGAACTTCTTAACCCAATTTCCATTCTTTGGGTTAATCTCCTACTTTCAAATTGTGCCATGATATTATTATGTACTATCTTATATTTGTACTTTCTTTATGTGTAAATATAGTGAGTACACATAATAGATATATTTTATTTAAAAATGATCTTTTTAAGGGACTTCGTCTCAATATCCATTCATTGAGGCGTATTTTTTTTATACACAAATTTATTTTATACGGTGTATAAACCCCTTTGACTTTTACGTTTATTCAAAAGTTTTTATTTTATAATTATGTGATTTTTAAATTAATCAAAAAAAGATATTTCTCTCAAATATATTAAAATCCAGTGAAAATTTATACGTAGTTAACGCAAGCTTTAAAATGTTTTCAGAAAACCTGACTCTCGAGTGTGGTAGACAGGAAGGGATTGGGCGTGGACTCATCGTGGCCTGTAATTAGTCGAGCAGTCTCAGAAATAGTTATTTTGTTTTCAGAAGATTGCGTAATTCTTTCAGAAAAACACTAGAGTATATTTGAGCAATTTTAAACGTAAGTATCTTCTAAAAAAATTTCATCGGTAGGTCTCCTGAGACAAACTAGTGTCTTGGCACGAGGCCTTGACAAAATCTTATTGTAGACTTGGCACGAGGCCTTGCCTACGTGGTTATGATAGTCTGGCATTATTCATTCCATCATTATGAAAGTGGTTATTGATATTTCATGTGATTATTCGACTATTAGAATATCCATGTGAGTAAGTAAATGACATTATTTCATTTTACTTTTGCCATATTATACTAAAGTACAAGTTTTAAAGGCGTTTGTTTTAGTTATACATTGCCTTAAATGTTAATGTTTATTTATGAAAGCTTCTGCTATATTGTTATCCTTACTGAGCATCTGATCACAACCCTTTCAATGTTTTAATCTTTCCAGGATGTGAATAAGTATATTATGAATGACCTGTAGGGATAATATAAGGGTATATGAAGATAAGATGTTGTTGTTTTGTTTTACTTTATGATGTAATGTAAGACTTATGAATGTATCTAGTGCTTCCAAGGCTACTAAACTAATCGGTCTTTCGGGACTTGATCTTTTGTTATCATGCCAATGCTATGCAATAATGCACCGACTCTGGGTAACTGGGGTCGGGACGTTACACATATAATGATAAATGAAGATACTTATGCTTCATCACATCCTTAGGATCCAACATTGCTTTCTCAAACTAATGGTATCACCACAAACCATTAACCAGATGAGTAGTATTATTTTGTAGAAATTTATCACATTGATCAAGAATCTATTTCCTTTTCTCCTCATAAGAATGATAATCCTCTAGTGTTATAAACTTTGAGTTATGTTCATGTGAATGATCAGGTATGTACTTCCTCAAAAAAGAAACAAGGGTCACATGATGAGCTTGTGAAAGGTTTTATGGGGTATTCAAGAGAAAATATATAATCCCAATATGATAAATAATATTGAAATGAATGATATATCTGTGGAAAAAATTTACTTTCTTCCTAAATCTCATAACTTTATTCCAATGATATTTTCAAAGGAATAAATTGTCACAAACTTCAAACTATAGTTCTCCCTAATTATTATCATCATAGTTCTCTAGTGACTTTGAGATACCCTAATGAACTGATTAATATCTCTAACTATCTCAATAATTTATTTAACTAGATCAGGTACCAAAATATTACATTCTCCAACTTCATTCTAGCATGTTAGATTCTTTCACATCTTTCCATATAGGCCTTAATGAGGTGTCATCTTATTGCTTTAGTGAAAGCTATTATTATTTAAAAAATAAACCAGAGGAAGGTGTTGATCCCAGCAACCTTTGAAATACTAAGATCAAACTCTAAGTATATATTCTAGTTTTTGAATGTTCCTATCAAACTAGAATATTTCTAAGGATGATATTTAGTTGTAAATCTCAGCCCTATAATCAAAGAATACTAAACACTTCTCTAAAACAACATGGTAAATCTTAGATACCAATCAGATACAATAGAATGTGGACCATTATGAATCCTTACCACTTACTTAATATATATCTTAAAAACAAGATCAAGGGATAAATATTCTTTTATAGCAATAAAATGGGTTGAGTTCATAATCAAATTGACTATAACCCAAATTGTGTTATAGACTTTATATGTCTTGGGGAGTCCTACGATGAAATACTTGCTTATGTTTTCCGATTTCTAAATAGTTTTGGTTAATATTTTAATCATCCCATTAGACTTATGATTTTAATCCTTAACTAGCTTACATACCATGCATTGATATACATATTCCTCAACGTCCCTATTTATGTTGGCCCACTATAAATAATCTTTAATATCTCTATAAATCATCATGATTCCAGGACAAAAAGAGAATGATGATTTATATAAGTTATACAATAGATCCTTATTCAATTTTTTTATTAAAGGGACACCTATACTATTAATTAATTTTATCATTCCATCATGGTCATGGTTGAAATCCATAATAAAACATATCTTATTTTTTAGAACCTTGTCTTCTTCTTATTCCTTGTTAATCTTTACATTAATTGATGGTTGAACATTTATCTGATAAAGATTGGATCATTATAAATTTATTATTATTTAAGGGTCAATATTATGTAAATCCATAAGTATTGGATATCATTAAATACTCATCATAGATAAACTATCATAGTCCTTCCAACTCAAAGCATCAACCTCCTTGTTTGCCTTCCAAATGTTATAGTGTAATGAGCTATAATAATCCTTAATAAAATCCAACCATAACCAATGCTGAATATTTAACTCTTTATTGGTGAATACATACATCAAAACATTATGATCACTAATAATTTCAAAAAATTCATCTTATAGATAATTCATCTATAGTATCAATGAAAAAAATTACAGTCGCAAGTTCCAAATCAAGAGTCGGGAATTTTTAATCATGTATTTTCAATCAGCGTGGGTTATTAGATGCCAAAATGAATTTATAAATATGAATAAATTCTAGTACCTTATTTTATTCATCACTATGTATACACAGGTTCACTAACGAACTATCACTTAAACTCCTTGAACTTTTCTTCACATTCATCCATCCAATGGAACTGAATCACTTTCATGTCAATTTACTAATTTGATTTTATATTCATGATAAAGTTTTCAAAATGAATAATAATTATCCATTCAATATAAAATATCTATTTATTTTACTCACCATAGTTAAATTTAGAAATTTTTAAATAACTTCTTTTTTAGAAAGCTCTATATATCGACCCTCTCTTATGATAGCATAAAAAAAGAATGGTACTTTTCATATCCATAATTTAAACATTCTAAATTAAGTATAAAGTTTCTCATTCCTCTAATTAATCATCACAATCCTCAAATAATATGCACGATCTACCTTTATCTAAAAATATATAATAATATCATTTATAAAGACTACCATAAAATAATCTAGGTAATCTGTAATGAAATTATTCATTATATCTTTGAAGATAGTGGGTTAATTAGTAATTCCAAATGAAATTACTATAAATTCATAATTATCATAACTTATATGGAAGTTTTTATTGGTTATATTCTCCTTATATAACCATAATTGATCATATATAGAATGAAGTTCAATCATTGAAATTTTCTGAGCTCTTTATAGTTGACCAAATATGTCATCAATATAGGGTAAAAGATCCTTTTTCTTGATCGTGATTTTGTTATGTTCACCATAATCAATGTAAAAAATCATTGAACTAGATTTCATATAAAAAGAACTAGTGAACCCCTATGGTGAATCACTTGACCAATTGAATCCGTTATCCAGATTCTCTAGTAGTTTCTTTTCAAATTCCTGCAACTCAATTGGGTTCATTCTATAAAATGTCTTTGAAATTGGTATAGCCCCAGTTATGAGATCATTTGAAAACTAAAATTAACGACTTGGGGAAATACTAGGAAAGTCATTCAGAAATAGATCATCATATTCCGGTAAAATAGAAATACCATTGATTTTGATTTTTCCCCCAACCATTTGAGATAAGTTCCCCTCATGAATAGGTAGTAAGACTTAAATAATTTATGTAATTTGAATTATATTTTTATCTTAATCCTCACAAATATAGGAAAACATAGGTTGATTTTGAATATCAAATGTTGCTTCCCTTCCTTGAAAATTGATATGGAATCTATATTAAGAGATTCAATGCATTCTAAATATGACATAAAATTTCACTAGAGGGAGAATAAAAAGGTTATCCAAAAGAACATTCCACAAGCTTCTATTGGAGAGAAACAATATACTTGAGATGAAGTCATTATACCATTCGTATTTTTCCAAGAAAACTAAATATCTTATCATTTTTGTGGTGATATGATACAATTAGTAAATTCTAGAGATATAATAGATTGGGTGGATCCAGATATAAATATGCATTTTATTATACAAAAATGATTAATAAGCATACATTTCTTTATTTGATTCATGATATAATCATTTTATTACAAAAGAAAGGTTATTTTGAGAATTAATCTACATTATTTAGAGTGATAAATCATATAATAATAAAAATCATTCCATATATGTCCTAAACTATGACACATTATCAACCTATGACACTTTAGCTTCATCTTTTTATCTTTTAGTTCATCGTATGATTTCATATCTTGAATCCACATTTTTATCATTAATTAATCTATAATTATAACTAAAACATGCTCTATGTGAAGCATTATATATATCAATATTACATCATTTAAATGAATATTAAAAATAACTTGCAATAATGCACACCCTAGAACTCTAAAGTAGTAATGTATTTGTAGAATATATATATAAAAAAATATTTCAGGAATGACCTCTAACATCTCGTAGAAATTAATTCACATATAGTACCCATATTAAACATTCCCTGCTTAATAAATTTATTTATAACCTAGGGAAAATGAAACATAAGAAAGGGTGATCTCAAATACACGGTAATGGTAAACATGGGAGAAATAAATCGATGATCATATTTGATATTATGAGAAGAATAAGGGTATGATGATATGATCATAACTTGTTATAAAGTACCAAAAAATAAAATACCCTAAAACATGAGTCTTGGAATGATTATTTTTCAAAAAAAAATTAAATGAGTCACAATATTTGTGAATCATCAATAATCAATCATGATCCATGATAACATATCATTAGATTATGAAATAAGTTCATAGAATACACATAATCATAGAAAAAAATTTACTTAGTCAAGGAACACTACCCAGACTTTCACAGTATAAATATTCCCACTATTTACTCAGTTCACTCCTGATTCCCATAATTTCCCTAGTCATAGATCTCCATTAAAGCTATCATAGAAAATTGATTCCCTTAATATCTCAAGCTCACAACCCATTCTATTTTATATTATCTCATTATATATAAATAATTAACAAATGCATTTAATATATTTATAATTATTATCTAACACATTTCATAATTAAAACAATATATATGTTTTCCAAAAATCATAAAAACATTCATCATTTCATCATATCATAATTAACCCATATTAAAGAAATGAGTTTCGTGAAAAAAAATTTAAAACATCATTATAATAATTCTTACAGAGAAAAAAATCTCACAGTATCATAAGATAATATCTCAAGTGAATCATAAAAATTATTAAAATATATTTACATTAATAAAAAACATTTTTATAAAATCATTTAAAATAAACTATTAAAATCAAGTGAAAATGTACATTTTGTCTTGGTAACTTTGTAAAAAAATATATTTACAAGAAAATGAGGAATTTATTTTATTTATAAAACCTTTGTGACTTATAAAAAAATTTACAAGTTGATGTAGTGAAATTGTGAATGGAAATCCATTCATTTCACATATATTAAAAGTTGACATTTTTCACACTTTTTTAAAAATTCAAATCTGATTCGTATGAAAAATCCGTTGAAATGATTACTTTTTTTATTTTTAAATAGAGTTAAAGTTTATGAAAATAAAAATTTTAAAAAATTAAATATAATAAAAAACTTCTCCAAAAAAATTTAGAGAATTTGAATATGGAGGAGAATGATTCTTTTCCGAAAAGTTGAAATAAGGTCATATTTTTATAGAAACATTTTCACAATTATTTTAATTACCAATTTGATAATATTGAAACTAAAACATGAAAATCTCATAAATAACCATAGATGATAAAAATGGAAGGGGTTTAAAATATTAGGATCATATAATTTCCATCAATGAAATTTTAACATAGGAAATCGTAAAATGAAGTTAGATTGAAACATAATCACTTAAAATTTGTCCTAACTATCTATGTACATGCTCTTAACCTCTTAAATAATAAATATATATTTATTATATGTGACACCCCATATAGTAACTTCAAGATCCAATGCCCATAAATACCTAATTTACATTACATTCATTAACACCATCTATAAAATTAAATATATAAAAAAACTTAATTTTATTATAAAAATGATTATTTCATGTCTTATATATAAATAATCATTTCAGGCTTAGAGATTTATATATATAGTAAAAAACAAAAATTGAAAAATCCATGTTCATTTAATCAAATGAAAAAAAATTCTGTTGTATATGAAACTACTTAATTTATGATGAGTCTTCAATATCTCACTTAAATTATTTCCCACATGTTATCTTTCTAAGCATGTCACGTGTACTAATTTTCTCCATAACCTAGTTAAAATGGAAAAATAAGAAGGGTTTAACTAAAACACATAGTAAGGGAAATATATAATTGACTTAATCTTGGAATTAAAGTTGAATAATCATTATAGATATGTTAGGTAAACACCATGAATTCAAAATAAACTTAAAATAGAAATCATATTATATCCACGACAAAAAATTAAAACATATATATCAATAATAGTGTTATAATACATATTAAATTAATATTGTTTTAACTAAAAAACTATTTTAAAGGACCTATTCTAAGATATTATACTTTTTTTCTGAGACCTTAGTTAAGATATCTTTCTAAAATGGGAAGGCATACACTAAATACCCATGCCATTTTTTCTGATTAGACCATTATATGCATCGAGGGGTTAAATAATGATGGCCCATCCCATAACTTGTTTAAGTAAAATGAATTAATCATAAGATTCATCAAGAAAATTTATTTAAATACCGAAGGATACTATTACAAAATAGACATAGATATCTGTATAATGCAAAATAAAAAATATAAAACACATAATTGACAAATGTTAGCACTTAATAATCCTCAAGAATGAAAAAACCATTCCCAATGAAAACAAAAGGGATAACATGACCATACCCATTCCAAAGAAAGATCATGGATGGTAAAATAAACATAGTTAATATGCCCATAACCTTTATTATTGGAATAAAAATATATGGAACACCAGTACTTGTCCTCATTTAAATATAATAGCTTACATTAAAGGTGAAAATAATCCAATCTGAATTATATAAAATGAGATGTTCACATCATATAGTGAAATGGGATTACAAAAAATTAAATATTAAATAATATGATAATAATCCATACATGGAAAGGAGGTGGATTGTTTCAAATGAACATATCCCTAATATAACAAAGGAAACCTAGAAGGATGTTGACATGAATAAAAAACAACTATAAAAAATAATTATGAATGATACCACCCAATAAGAAATCATTAATTGGATTGTTTCGTAATGTGAGTTTATTCCCCACAAAATATGACATATATGTATTAAAGGATAGATCAGAAAAAAACACAAATTAGGAAAAATTCATTTAAAAAAATAAATTTTAATGGAAGTGAAAAATTAAAATATCGTTTAGAAAATATTTTAAAATTTCTTGAAAAATAGGATTTTTTGGGTGACTTCCAAAAGCATTTTCTGAAAGTTTAAGTTAAAACTCATTCAAAACAATAAATTTTAAAAATGTATCCAATAATGGAGCCTTGAAAATTAAGTATAGTTTTCTTTACTCAATATTGATAAAATCATTTGATTATTTAATTCACATTTTTAATACATGAAATTACCTTTGCTAAAAACCCACATTGTAAAAAGGCAAATAAAATTTTCATTGAATATAACTACATTTTAAAAAATGGTATTGTAAAATAACCTAATATATTAGGGTGTTATAACCCAATAATGGGAGAAAAATACTAAATATAAAAAATTATAACTCCAATAAGGGTATTTGAGTTACAAAATATCGTACATATGGGGAAAAAAGTCAATAAATTTCCACATAAATAAATGATTTTTAATAGGATACTAAATTACATGAATTAAAAGTAATACAATAGTAATATATCAATGGTAATTTAATACCTAATATGAATAATACATGTTCCATAAAATCTATTATGCCTCAAAGAATCATAATGGAGACTAAGAAAAGGCTTACAGCTTAGAAACATCTGATTCAAAACCAATTGAAATAGAGGCCACATAATTAAACATAAAATAATATAAATAAAATTTCTTACAATATATTAAATATATTATAGGTACTATATACACCCTATAAATGAAACTAGGTTCATAAATACAATACTTTTCTTAAGGAAGGGGAATTGAGATAAAAATCTTTTCCTTGTCCGAGATTCATTCTACACACCCATTTAGCTTCCAGAATAATAATTTTAACATTATTGAATACCTACTTAATAGAATTATTATTATTTATTTAATTCAATATATCAATTTTATTATCATTTTCTATTTATTTATTATATATTTTTCTTACCTATGTTTGTTACTTGTAGTTATTCAGTAATTTTTTCATAACTCCTCATGTATGTTGACCATAGTAGAAAGTTTCATGAAAAAGTTTATTCATATCTAGAATTTTAATAGTGTTAGCGATATAATTGATATATATTTAATATGATTTTAAATCCCACCAGGATGGGTGGTGATAGAAAAAGAAACGCATTTCTTGTATAGGTGATAGTTTACAGGTATACACAATTAATGTTACCATTTCTCAATTAATGAGAGGAAATGAAGGGAATAAAAAAATTAATATAAAAATATAGATTATAATATAGAAATAATATTTATTCATTAATTTCATCATTTTTATCATCCATAAATGGTGGTTTCTAAAAAAATGGAATATGTCGCTTTATGGGTGTTTTAGTTTACGCAACACACAAACGACACTTTGGTTTTTCTTTGAGGATGTAAAGGCATAAATAATAGTTATTCCATTAATATAATAACATATAATTGTAATGATGATAATAATTTAATTAAATTTTTAGGTATATAAGATATTTTTAAAAAAATGTTAAGGATAAAAACCATAATAAGGGGATAATAATTACATAGGAGACTTGATCTTTCCTTGAAAAACCCATTGAAATTGAAGTGAATTGGATAACTTTGTGTAAGCATGGGATTAGGAGAGTGTGAGGTAATTATATGATATTATATTTGGATATATTTTCAAATAAATTTATAAAGTTATGTATATGATTGAGGGGGTGTAATTTATCCCCTATTAAAAGAGAGTAAATGATATCTTTTGGAAACACCCTTTATATTATAATAATTCCATGAGATTATTCTGAGTAAAATGGCTCAAAATTTTAGAAATAATTAATTGTGTGGTGTCTTTTGGTAGAAATAGACACAATAAATTATTTAGATATTTATTTTAGAATTGTTGTTGTGTTTTTACCATTAAATGATTATATTTTACTTTTAATTTTAAACATGGTAACTAGTTTTTAAGTAAATGATTTTTTGTTTTATTAAAACTTTAACAAAACACATATAAAAAATTTGGGTGTCTGGAAAAAAATTGACCTCTATTTAATATAACACTATTTCTATATATTATAATAATAACTTTAAAATTAAAATATATAATGTGAAGAAAAACTATTTTAGTAGAAAAAAAATATAATTTTGAACATTATGGATTATAAATATTATTTAGCATCGATTATAAAATAAATATTTTTTAATACATTTATTTATATTTTCATAAATCATACTATATTATTTATTTAATTTATTTAAATTTAATTTATTTCATATAAATTCCTTGATATTAATAAAATAATAATGTAAAATTAATTTTTTCACCATTATTATTGTAATTATCATTATTCCAAACAATCAAAATTTTCTGAAAAAAATGAAATCTTAAATATTAAATTACATTAAAATTATAATCTCAATTATAGGGATCATTTTATCATATTATATTTTTATGTGAAGAGAAATTAATCGTAATGTTAGTATGTGTAAGGTGTAACGCCCATTTTAAAGCATTTTTTTTAGAATAAAATTAATATATAGGAAAAAATCCATGTTATTGTCTCTAATTATATATAAAATATTATTATTGATAAAATAAGAGTCATTTTTCCTTAAATATATCCATGTCATAATTTGGAAATCGATGAATTTATTCAAACAAACACATGAAAAATACATTTTCATAATATACTACTATATTTAATAAAATATATTCATGGGTTTTGTAAATTGAAAATATTACTTTTAACTTATTTATCTTATTTCATAAATATTGATTTTTTATATCAAAATGTCTTTAGAAAATTTTAAGTCATATAAAAGTGATGATTTCAGAAAAATATGTATTTTTTTACTATTAACCTAAAATATATTATCTTAGAACAAGCTCAAAAATAAATCCATATCTAATTTTATTATGAGAAATTACAAATTCAATTTTGATTTACTATATTTAAATTATAAAAAAAATTATATTTATCTTTTTAAAAATTAAAATATATAATCTAATGAAAATGGATTTTATTTAAAATAACATTTCAATGTTTTTTTATGTGAATTACTTACCATATGAATTTAATAACTATTTATTGTTTACCATATTAGTGTTTCTCATGGATTTTAATAATTTCCTTTTAATGTGTTTTTGTTTTTTATTTTGGTTCTATTGTATGGAAAAATTTATAAAACACATTCAATTATTTAAATGTAATTATATATTAATATCTCATTGTGTTACATCCCCCCCCCCAACCAAATAAATTGAAACCTTGTAATTTGACACCTATAAATTTCTTTTGGAAGCTCATAATTAACGATGCAATTATAGATGACTATGGGATTATTTGGGATGTGGGATGAGATTTATCTTAATGAAAAAACATTATAATCACTAAGAGAGACAAAAGATTTCTAATTTTTTATACAATTCAACTAACAGATGAATATTTACATCCATAATTTATAACTTCCAACAATCACTGAAAATGATTTATATTATAATCATACCAATATGGGTTTTTATTTATAACTCAATTTGAATATCATGATGAACTATTATATGACATAAGATACTATAAAATTTATTGTGGAAACTCGTTATCTAATTCATTAGTTGTAGTCGTGTAGTATTTTCCATGTTCACGTGATTTTAAGTGAGTGTATCCTTTATTAGCCATTTGATTCGGGCATTAATTCAAATAATTCCCACATCTCTTTAAACCAATTCAATAAATTTTAGTATATTCTCTCCTTACCATACACATGTGAGTCCGATGACCTTCATAATCTTCATCTATTGGTTTTTCATGAGACTCTATCATTATATTCTTTAGTGTGTTTGGGACTTTGACTAAATGTTAATTTCCTATCATATTTCATGATAGATAGTTTGGAATAGTTACAAGGTTCCTCACTCAATTCCTATTTCTATTGGGTTGTTCATTGAGGTAATCTTCACTTATTCTTTCTAACATGTGATTACTTCTAGTTCCAACCATTAGTATAAACCAAAATGGTTGACATGATTGAAAAAACATTAACAATACATTAGAATTATTATCATCAATAACTTAAAAGGGATTCAACCTTAAAAACCTTTAACAGTATCATCACATTATCCTCTATTTCCTATAGTTCAACCTACATCAATATTAGTTTAACCTATATAATTCTTGGTTAAACACAATATAATTAGAGTTGGGTTATCACATACATGTTAACTTAATCTTTAAAATATAAATCCTAAATTACTATGAACTTTCCTAAAATATTCTAAACCCAATAGTTCATTAAATATTTACTCTCAAAATCCAACTTATCCATCCTCAAACAACAACAGTTGTTCCTAAAATCATATTCCCCTAAATTTATATAACATTATCATATACTCCCAATAACATACCTAATTAAAACCAATATTAAGATTGTAATCATTAAACCAAAATGAGAGTATATATTCCTCTAAAAACTAATTATATCATTAACTGTCAAATTGTATAAACCTCTAGTTCATAAAGTCAGACACAAATCTCTATAAGGCCCCATCCCTAAACATTACATATTATATGGTTTTTGAACTAGAATTATCATTCGATGATCTTTTAATTTTATAGTTTTCAATAATTATGACAAACTCTTAAAATGTATACCCTTAAATAACAAGTGGACATTTATACTCAGTATCCATTTTTTCAACCAAAGGAATCCCTTTTTAAATAAAAAATGATTAATTTTCAAGCCACATATTCGATACCTTCATCATGAAATCTCATTTTTCCTTATAAATCTTATGAACTATGAAAAACATTTTAAAACATAGTATGAGAACAAAAAATAACAGTAAGGGACATAAAAAATAAAATCGTTAGTCTGGTTAAAACTTGAAAACCCATTAAAAACCATTCTTAAAAATCATTAAAAAATATAGAAAAATCAAATAGGTTCCTTGGGATATCATTACAATATAAATATTATATTTTAAATTGGAAAATGAATTATCATGTGTCGAAATTCCATCTCCAGAGAACCCAATGCATTGGAGAGCTAAAATGGGGATCACACTTCGTATAAGCTATATCGGTCTCACCCATTTCTCATGATCTATAATGGGGATCAACCATCTGCATAAGCTAAATCAGGATCACTTTTGAGCTCTAATGAAGATCAACCCTTTCTATATAATGATATAGGACTAAATCAAGAAAAAAACCATTGAAATATCTTTTAAAACCATGTGGAAATCACTTTCATATATTGAAATATATCTTTCATCTAAAAATCACTTTTAAAATATAAAAAAACGTGCACATAATAAAGAAACCGCTTTTTTTGGAATGAAATAGGAAAGCATAAAAATAAAAAATTAAATAATGAGATCATTATGAAAGCATAATTTTCTATTTGTGTCATATATGTTAAAAACCGTTACTTCTGGATTTTGTAAAAATAGTTGACAGATAATCTTTATAAGAAATTTTTAAAGAAATGTTTTTTAATAAAACATTAAAAACATTATATTATTATAAAAATTAGATAAATTATAAAATTATCATTTAAAAATATTTATTTTCATATTAATAAATTCATAAAAAATATTTTAAATACAAGGAAATGGAAGAGAATGATTTTAAAAAATTAAATCTTTCATACATTTTAAATAATGTTTATTTAGTTAAAAAGCACATTACCTAGAGTTTATTTTATCATGTATTCTATTTTTATTCATAAATAATAGAATTTTATTAATCATTTAATTTCATTATAACCATTTTAAATTTTATTTTTCCTTTTATATATTTTATTATAATGTTATAACAATTTGTTAAAAATTTATGTTCATGTTGGATGTTTTGTTGACATTCGGTACATGAGACCAAAATGACTTTGCTAGGAGGTCAATAGTCAACTATTCATTAGTCCATAATCTAAAAGATAATATAAATGTTATAATATTCACTTTTATTCATCAATTATACTTTTAAATCCATCCATTATATATATATATATGAAAAATAATCTATTTTACAATCATTGAGACGGAAAGTCGTACGTATACATGATTAACACTTCTATTTCTAAATGATCTTTATATAAAGAAGTAAAGTATTATTTTATATTTTAAATATAATTATAATATCATTAATATCATTTTTATAATATTAATATTCTTATATATACCATCTATGTGATGTAGTGATAAAAATGATTTGCATCGCTTCGTGGTGGTGATATTTCACACGTACTCACGAATGAAGTTATCATTTTTATATGCATGGAAATATAATATTTTAAATGATATAATATTATTTAATAATCATAAATATTTCATTAATATAATATATAATCCTTAATTACGTCTTTATAACTAGTCTTGAGATATGGTAAAGGAAAAATAATTATATCGGTTTGTGACGTGGTAGTCTTCCATACACATGAACTATTAATAATCCTTCCATTTGATGTAAGTAGAGATGAATTTTGGAGATGATATTAAAATAATAACATCTCAGTTTATTTATGATATATAACTTATTATTTAATCATTATAGAGTAATATTTTATGGATGTCTAAGAAGAAATAAAATAGATACACTTAATTAAAAATGATACCTCTTCTTTGGACAATCTCTATTGATTAACACCTTAATGCCTCTAAATAGGGTAACCTACCAAAAATAAGGATGATATAATTTGGGTAGGGTTTATAGGAAGGTATTTGTGTAGTTATTTTCTAAACTAGAAAGGTTTTGAGATGTGATAAAAATCGAATAATGGGTTTCTTTTTATAAAAGAGAAGAGGGCAACTCTTGAAATTCTTCAAATTAATAAATTAATTCAAATTAATTTAATTTTACCAATGGCTCCAAAATGATATATTTAGAATATAGGACTATTATAGATCTAAATCCATATATCTGATAAAAATCAGACATGTTTAATTATTTTTTTATCCTTACCTTTTTCTTGTAAAAATTATTTAACCATTTTAATACATACCATGATATCATATAATTTACAATTTAATAGTCAATATAATTTATATAAAATTAAAAACGTCCTCTAAATGATTCATTTACAAAAAATTTATACATTCCATAATAATTTGTATGAAATTAAAATTTTCATAAATTTTATATCATTTAATAAAATTTAATTTATTTTAATATATTAATAATCTCAATTTTGACATTATTCATTACTTTAATTTTTAAAAATATCCAAAAATCCTGATAAATTCAAACCAATACTTAAAAATTGTCACTATCATGTAAAAGTAATCTCAAAATTTTTTCTATGATAATTATAAACTCAAATTATATTAATTTTAGATTTTTTAATATCATTTATTTGAAATTTCCTTTAATTAAACAATTATAGCATAATCATTGTGAAAGCCTTTAATTTAATTATTTCTTCTCTAAAAATTATGAATAAATTTTCATGATAAATATAAAAACTTATATGTGAAAATATTATTTATAATTGAATATATACCTTATATAACCCCACATTAAAAATATCTCACTTGTTAAAAACTAAATTTTGACAAAAATGACTTTAATTTGAATAAAATATTCAAAATTGCATACTCTCATCCAAGTGTCTTCCAAAGGTTATAATTTTTTTCCCAAGAATGATTTCAAAAACACACACTCATAAAATGATATTAGAACTTGTTTTGGATTAATTTTATAATATTTATAATATTTTTTATACCATTAATTACCCAATTTACCTTCAACCTTGTTAATAATAAAATTATTAAAGTTAATATTCTTATTGTTGAGTAATAAAAGGAAAAAATTTAAATAGTTTTGAACTTATTATTACAAATATTTTTTCGATTTTTAAAAATTTAAAACATATAATTGGGTAAAATTAATTTAAAAT
The DNA here is from genome assembly GCA_963277665.1 of Viscum album. Taxonomy (NCBI): domain Eukaryota; kingdom Viridiplantae; phylum Streptophyta; class Magnoliopsida; order Santalales; family Viscaceae; genus Viscum; species Viscum album. Next base: position 1,096,013,828 of record OY728147.1, read on the forward strand.
TAATCTCAATGATTGAATAAGAAGATGAGTTTTTTTAAGTAAATTCCTTGAAAAGATTGAAAAGTTTTTCTATCCAAATTAAATGTGAAATAGATTTTAATTTCATTAATTGGATTAATTGATAAAATAATGATATAATTAGACTCCAAAACCATTCTATTATATAATTTAACACTATAAATAAATTTTATGGAAAAGAATTTTTAATTAAAAAAATAAAAAAATTTCAATATTAATCAGAAAATTAAACTTATCAAAAAAATATAACAAATTAAGCCAAAGTAAATATTTATATTGAAATTTAAAAAAAGAAGTTTATTTTTTAAAATATAATTTATAAATGTGTTAACTATTATATTTAATATAAGTACTCCAACCAAAGGTGAAAAAACTTCCTTTTTAAAAAATAATTCTTTTATGAGTCAAATTGGGTTAGTTCTTATATCATCTCCATAAAACACATAGGATGAATGTTAAAAATTATATTGAAGTTATTTTATGTATATTTTATTAATATAATCCCACATGTTTGATTTTTTTATTTATTGGTATAAAACACACTTGTGGGAACTTTCATAGTTTTCCTAAAAAGAATTTACTTATATTTTAAAAGGCGTTTTACATTCTTTTATAAATAATTTTTAAACGGATTATATATACATGTGAAAATATATTTTCATAACGTAGTTAACCATACTCATTCACATCATTCTAATTGATAGTTTATAAGGATATCATTTAAATAATAATATTTAATTCTTCGTTTAAGCTTGATGTGTCATATCATGTATGCAATTGAACATAGTGTTTCATTATTAAAATCATGGAATTTTAAATTATACCCCCTAATAAATTTTATCCTCACAATTTTCTTTTGATATCAAAATATAGGTTCTTGACTTTTCAAAATACCTTTGTTTAATTCCCATATCAGAAAAATGATTAATGAAGCCACCACTTTAAAAGAAAAAAAAGGGAAGTACGAAGGTCGCCTGAGATAACACATTCTAGGGTCATACATAATAAAACATAGACATGTTAGAGAAAACTAACTATCAATATATGACGTAGAGTGATAAAGAAACTGGTCCTGAGAATGCTAAAAATCACAAATCTATAAAACTTTGATGGATAAAATGGTCTTTGATTTCTCAGTAAGAAAAGTAATTCTACAACGTTTCTAATTTAATATCATTTTCATATAGTTAAGGAATTAATTTACTTCATGAAATAAGGACATAAATAAATATACATACTAGAAATGAGTAGTTTTATCCTTTAATAAATTTCAAAAAAACTCAACTTTTTCTCCATACAATGAGTATTTATAATGAATTTCTCACTCCTGAAGCACTAAAATAAACTTATAAAGAATCACATAGTCCAAAAATGTTTAAATAGTTATTCCTCCTATATTTAGATTAACTAAAACCAAAAATGGTTTTTCAAGATATATTCTCAAAATTAATAAACCTTACATGACAGAAAAACTAATTCAATCTTAAAAATTCAATATTAATACTCAAAGTTCATCATAGACTATTTGATAAATAAATATACCTAAAATTACTAAAAATAACCCCAACTAATATTGAAACACAAAATTAAGATTTATCTGATCACATAGTCTTCTAAGATAAATTTTATGAATTATCTCCAAAAATCATCAATCAATCTTAATACCTTATACCAATAATATAATTTTCTTCATATATAATGTACTAAGACCAAATATTGAATAAAATCCATAAAAAATATTTTAAACCCTTTTGTAAAACACTCTCATATATCAAAATACCCTTTTCATGTAAAAATTACTTTTAAAATTTAAAAAACCAGCCACATAATAAAGAAACCACTTTCATTGGAGAGAACAATGAAAAATTATAAAAGATCAAATAATTAATTAAAGAATTATTAATTTAGTAAATATTTTTCATGTTTTATATGTTAAATAAATTACTTTAAGAATTTTTAAAAATAGATTAAATAGAAGCATTAAAATTTATTTTTAAAATAAATTCATTTATATAAAATATTAAAAATAATTCTTTTTATAATATTTTAGACAAATTAGAAAATTAAAATTTTAAAACATTTTTGTCTACATAAATACAATCATAAAAATAATTTTAAAAAAATATACATGAAAGATAATAATTTCAAAAAATAAATCATTAAAATATTCAAAATAATATTTATTTAGTTAAAATGTCCATTACCTTGAATCTGATTCATCACGTATTCTCCTTATCTTCATTAATTATAAACTCATATTAATCATTTACTTTCTTGAGAAATTTTTTCAAGTTTATTTTTCCTTTTATAAATCATATTATAAACTTGTAACAATTACTTACCAATTTAATTTCATGTTGGTTGTTTTGTCGATATTCGATAATTGTGTCAAAAATGACTTTTTAATGATGTTAATTTTAAAAGAGGTCTTTATCCCATAATATCTAGAATAATATTGATGAAAAAATAATAAATTTTATACATAAATTATACTTTCAAATCCATCCATTAAATATTTATAAGAAAATGAACTATGTTACAATCATGCAGATAGTAAGTCATATGTACGCATGAGTAACGTACCCATTTTTTAATGACCATTATGGAATGAAGTTAATTGTTATTTTATCATTACGTAATGATAAAATATAATTAATTTAACATTAATTATTTAAATATACTTATATATATCATCTATGTGATGTCATGATGAAAAATGAATCGCATCACTTCGTAGTGGTGATAGTTCACACGTATGCACGAATGACGTTATTATTTTTATGTGAATAGAAAGATAAGAAGTTAAATGATATATTTTCCTTTAAAAATTATTAATCTTTTGTGATTATTTTGATGAACATTAATTACCTCATTGAAACTAGTATTTATAGATGGTGATGGAAAATGAATTATATCGATTCGTGAGGTTATAGTCTGTCACAAACACGAATGATTAATTACTTTCCCATTCAATAGAAGTCGACATGGATTTAAGTGATGTATTAACATAATAAAACTTTATTATATTTAGGATACAAGATTTATTATTTCATCCTAGTAGAATAATACTCTAAGGAAGTGGAGGAAGAAATAAAATAAAATACTTAATTAAAAATAATACCTCTTCTTGGGACTATCTCATTTGATTGACACCTTAACACCTATAAAGAGGGTGCAGTGCCGAAAATAAGGCCTCTATAATGTGGTTATGGATTTTAGAAATAGATTTTTATAGTTATTGTCCAAATAAAATAGTCTCTTAGTATGAGGAAAATAAAATATTGGGTTTTCATTTATAGGAGAGGGGAGGGGATCTCTTGGAATTTTTCAAATTATTAAATTAATATAAATTAATTTCATATTCCAAATGGATCTAAACTAATTTATTTAGAATGTAGGATTATTATGAGAATAACTAAATTCATAAAACTGAAATTATATATGTTTTAATTAGTTTTTAAATCCTTACATTTTCATTTTGACCCTTATTTTACCTTTTTATTTTGTATTGTGATATCATGTACTTTACACTTATAGGGTTATTATAATTACTATAAAATTAAAAAAGGCTTATAAATGAGTAATTAATGAAATTTTTAGACTTATCAAAATAATTTTTATGAAATTTATATTTTAAAAAAATTATATCATTTAATGAAATATTATTAATTTTAAAATATCAATATTGTCATTTTTGACATCATTCATTACATGAACTTTTAAAAACATCAAAAAACATAATAAATTAAAACCCATAATTAATAAAATCAAAAAAAATCAAAGTAATCTAAAAAATTATTGTATTACAATAATAATCTCAAATTATATTTATTTTAGTATATTTAATATCATTTATTTGATATTTCCTTAAATTAAACTATTAATGCATCATCATTCTAGAAGGCTTTAGTATAATTGTTTCTTATATAAAAAAGAAAAATAAATTTTAATTATAAACATAAACAGTTTATATTTAAATATAATCTTTATAGTTGGATGAATCCCTTATATAACTTCATATTAAAAATATTTTACTTTTTAAAATCAAAAGTGTGAAAAAATTGGATTTTCTGTGAATATAATATTGTAAATTTAATACACTCAAACAAGCAGATTCCAAAGGTTATAATTTTAGACCAAGGATTATTTTGGTCTAAATACACTCATACAACTAAATTAGGACATGTTTTGGAGTAATTTTTTAATATTTATAATGTTATCTTTGCCCATAATTTCCTAGTTTTCCTTTAACCATGTTAATAAACATATTATTAACGTTACTATTAATATTTCCAAAAAATAAAAGGGTCATATTTACATAATTATAAACTTATAATTTAAAATATAGAATCCATATTTATAAATTTAAAAAATATAATTTTCTAAAATTAATTTAAAAGTAATCCTATTAATAGAATGAGAAGACAGGTTTTTTAATGTAAAAACCTTTAAAAGACTGAAATATCTTTATATACAAATTCCATTTTAAATTGATTACTATTACCTTAATTGGATTAACTAATAAAATATTTATCTACTTATACCATAAGAAAAATTAAAATATATAATTTAAAACTATCAATAATTTTTATGAAAAAGTTTCTTTTAATTAAGAAGTGGAATATTTTTTCACAATTCACCAAAAAATGAAACATTCCAGAAAAAATACCAAAAAATAGAAAAAAAAGTAATTTTTTATATTTATATTTAAAAGAATAAGTTTATTTTTTCAAAAATATTTTATAAAATTGTCATAAAATATATTTAAAACAAGTACACCATCAAAGGACGACAAAACATCATTTTTAAAAAAATACTTCTTTTTTAGTATAATTGGATTTGTTATTGTATAATGTATAGAAAATGAAATGGATTAATTTTAAACTTTATATTTAATATTATATATATATCTTTAATATAATGCTAAAAGAGTTATTTGTTTATTTTTTGGTTCAAAACATATTTGTAACATTTAAATTGTCTTTCAGAAAAACTTTACCTTTTATTTTTAAATGGGTTTTCCATTCATTTATAATTAATTGTTAAAAGTATTATCTATACATGTGTAAATGATATTTTCATAATTCAGTTAACCATATTCATATCCACCATTCTAATGGCTAAGTTGTAAAGATAAAATTAAAATAATAATATTTATTTATTTATTTATAATCGATGTGGTGTATCATGCATGCTCTTAAAGATAGCGTTTCTTTTTTAAAATATTAGGATATTATAGTAACAATATATTATAATCCCAAAAATTAGTTGAACTCCTCCAAAAATTATCATGAATAAATTATTATACTCAATTTTATCAGTTTCTGTCTAACTTACTTCTGCAGAATAAAACCACCCTTTGTTATGTCAATATCATGTATATATTAAACATAAGAGATATATATACCAGAATGATGTATTCTTCAATATTTATCTTATAATATAACTGTGTCATAAAATTAGTTTTCAATGTTATTAATATAATATGATATATATTTCCATACCTTTATAGTAATACTACTGAAGAAAAATTCTTAGATGGTTCACATAATCCAAATATATTTTATAATACACAAGATTATCATAAATAAATAAAAATCACTAATGAAAATAGCTAATATTTTCAATAAAATATCAATCTCACTAACTTAGTTAATACTAGGAAACTTGTTTCTGACCATTATGATAGGAATATACTAAAATTAACAATCATTTATATATGCTCCCTTATTTAGTTATAGGTATTAGTAGTTTCTAGATACACACATTTATATTAGTCTATCTAACCAAATTACATTAAATTACTCATAAATCTTTCATAATGTTTTATAAAGAGAATGTGACTAACCAATGCATATACCCCATGACTGTCTTCCCAAGTGTGTTGTCTTATTCCCACTCATCCTGCATCAGAGTGATAATTATTTCAATACTCAACTAACCCATTTTATGATGATTAACCCTAGGTTCATCTATACCACATCCACATCCACTTTCACTAATGTTTTATTCTCCTAATTCATAAATAAAATATGCATTATTTTCTTATAATTAAATCATATACTATTCTAAAGGGTTATCTATACATTTTAAATTATGATCAAATATTAACTAATTATCCAATAAGTTATCCTCAACCAACCTTATAACCTCCAATATTATCTAAACCTTTCCATTGATACCAATTTTTAAGCCTCATACCCATACTACCAGATCTAGTTCTAATAAATACATAAATTACAATACATACATTGATTCGAGCTATAAAACACTAGACATAGCCAAACATCATTTAAAAATAAAAATTATTATTTCATTATATATATCACAAGTATCTTTTGTGTTTATATATTTAGAGAATTTAGTAAAAACAAAAATTGATAAATCCTTTGTTCTCTCTATCAAATGTAAAAAATTCAATTATATATAACACTACATAATTAATAATGATTATTAAACATATTCTATAAATTCATTCACATAAGATACCCTTCTAAGATTGTCACGTATACTATGTTTCACCATAACATGAGGAAATGGAAACATAATAATGAACGAGATCAAACAATATGTAATGGAAACATATAACTAAAGAAATCATGGAATAATAATTATGGTGGTATTAGGTGAGAAACAATAATTCATAGTCGTCCTGAAATAAAAATCACACTATATATATATAAAAGATGAAAACATGGATATAAATAAAATTCATATCATTATGATGGAAGAATAATGTTATAAACTAAATCCTACTATCAAGTCCTTTTTCTAATTCACTTCACTTATCTTTCAGACCAAAGTCAAGACATCTATCTGAAATGGTTTGGTATACAATGAATACGCAAACATGTTTTGTCCCCAGAGATCTATCGATGCATTGATAGGTTATATAAGGTCAGGCGCCACCCATCACTTTTTTAAGTCCAATTCATTTATTATAAGATTAGGGTGACCTCATACAAAATAAAACTTATCCATCTGTATAATGAAAAATAAAGAAATCAAACACATAATCAACCTGTGTTGGCAGTCATTAGTCCTTAAGAATGGAAATAACTTTCCCTATTCAAATAAATGGGATAACATGACCATACCACATTAGATATAATAAGATGAATTGTCAAACAATATAGTAAAATTTCTAATAATCATCTATATTAGAATAAAAAAATATGAAACACAAGTACTTTTCACCATGTCAATAAAATAACATTTTTTCTTGGTGAACATCATGCAATATGAATTGTGAAAAAGGATATTTTCAAACCGTATATATAATTGGGTTTTTATCCTAGTCAATACTAGAATAACATGATCATAATCCATACATGGGAAGTAGTTTTATGGTTTCAAAATTAAATATCCCCATTTTAATAAAGAAAACCTAGAAGGATGGTGACATAGATGAAAAAACATCCTTGCTAATGAATGCTTTAACGATACGACCCAAGGGGGATCTTGAATTGGATTATTTTAAATCATCAAATTATTTCCCCCAAATGTTAAAATATATGTATTATAGGATATATAATCAAATATAAACCCTATTAAGAAAAAAAATATAAAGGTAAATGGATGTGAAAACTTAAAATATCTTTCAGAACAAATTTTTAACAGTGTATAAAAAGATAAATTTCTGGGTCCCTTGAAAAAGTATCTTTAAAATTTTGATGTCAAAACTCATTTAAAACATATAAATTTAAATGAATATCCAATAATAAATCCTTAAAAATAAAATAAATTTTTCCTCAGGAAATGTGGTTCCAAAAATTTTTGATTTTGAAAGGGACATTTTTATACATGAAATTTACTTTCTTGGAACTACATATTTCAAAAAGAGTAATAGAAATTTATTTAAATTAAAATTATTTTTACAAAAGGTTATTATAAAGTACCATAAATATTTATGGTGGTAGAACTAAAGTATTTACAAACAATGTTCAATATTAAATTTTATAACTCAAATAATTGGATTTGTCTTGCCAATGATCCTTACTACTATGGAAAAATGAGTCAAAAAACACTGGAATTAGGGAACATTAATTTGAAAGTATATAACATGAATTAAAAATATTACAATAATAATATATAAATGTGTACTGAATACACCATACAAAGAATACATGGTTCCCCAAATGCATTAAATCTTAATTAACTGGAATTGAGACCAAGAAAATCTTTACGACTTTGAAACATTCAAACCAAAACCCACTAAATTAGGGGGATTTTAATTTAACTTAAAATAAAATTATTAATATGTAACTTTTGAAAAACTATCTAAAATAGGTAATATTTACACCACAAAAAATAAACTGGGTGTATAAATACAATAGTTGTCTCAATGAAGGGAAATTGAGACAAAAACCCTTACCTCGTCCCAAATTCATTCTATTCACTTGATTGACTTCTGGAAAAAACAAGTTAATTATGTGAAATACATTTTTAAGAAAACTAATTTTATTTATATAGTGAAATATGTACCTTTTATTATCATATTATATTTATTTATTTTATATTTCTATTTACAATGTTTGTTACCTAAGGTTATTCCGTCATTTTTTTGTCACTCGTGTATGTTGACCATGGTAGAAAGCATCATAAAATAGTATCATAATATATAGAATATTATTAGTCTTATGAAAATAAATTTTATATATTAAATATAATTTTAAATAAAACCATGATTGTTGGTGATGGAAAATGAAACTCATTTCTCAGAGAGGTGATAGTTCGTACGTATACAGGAATAATGTTTTCATTTCTCAATTAATGATAGCGAAGGATGGTAAATGATAATTTTTCACTTATGAATAAATTTTATATTATTGGAACCATATTCATTCATCAATTATATCCTTTTTTCATCCAAGAGTAGTGGTGTCTAAAAAAAAGTAAGATGTCGCTTTGTGGAGGTCGTAATCTGTGCAATGTACTAATGACACTTTTGATTTTCATAGTGGATGGAGAGAATAAATAATGGTTGATCCATTAATATAATAAAATATAATTATAATTATAATGAATATTTAGTAATTTTTTTAGGAATTTAATATATTTATAATAGGAAAGAGAAAAAACATCAGAAAGAGGTAATACTTGTGTTGAAGACTTTATCATTCCATGGAAAACACCTTGGAATTGAAGGGATTAGGATAAAATAGAATAACTAAGGCCTTAAAAGAGTTTTTTATAAATCAATGAGTGGATATTTGGGTATAATCTTAAATAATTTTTTAATTATTTTTATATTTTGGGAAGGTTTTAATGTGTAACCATTTATTAGAGAGGAAAAGGGAATTTATGGAAAAATCCTTTATATTATATTAATACTATGAGAATATTACAATGTAACTGATCAAAATGTTCAAAAAAATGGAGTGTGGTTTGAATTTTGGTTAACAAAGACTCCAAAAAATAATTCCATTCCTATTTTAAGCATTTTATAGTGTCTTTACCATTATATTTTTACATTTTACTCCTTTTTTAATGGTTCGGGATGAAGCCTCATATTATTATTAAAGAAACACACTATTTTTTGTTTGGGTATAGGGAAACCCATTACATAGCGTGAATTCCCAAGACTCAGTGGCCTGAAAAAAAGGTATGAAACCCCATTTTTGTCCCAAAGGGCCCTTCGGTGAATAGTATTTCTATAGTACCCAACATGCTATAGTACCACTATCACTGCAGTTTCACTACCATTACAGTTCCACCACTACTACAGTGCCTACGTTGTTACACTACTATTATAGTACTGACTACAATACCTGCTACAGTGCTACAATAGTAACTCGATAATTCCTCCACTTATTTTTAAACTAGGTAACTAGTTGTTTAACTAATTCATTTTATGTTTTATTAAAAATATAACATAACGCCTAAAAACAATTTGAGTTTTTCAGACCCATATGTTTCCTCTATTGAGTCCAACCCAATTTAAAAATATTATAAAATAAAAGTATAAATTAAAAAAATTATAAAAACTATTTTCGTAGAGAAAATAACATTTTGACCATTATGGATTCTTAATTTCATTTAGTAATGATTACCCAATAAATGAGTGTTAATAGATTTATTTATGTTCTTAAAAAAATTAGATTTACTATTTAAAGTATTTAAATTTAATTTATTTGATATTAATTCTATAAAATAATTATTTTAAAATAATATTTTCATCCATACAATGAAAATTATCATTAATCCTAAAATCTAAATTTTATACGTAAAATGAAATAAGACATATTAAATAAAATTAAAATAATTATATTGAATATATGAATAATTTTCTCCTATAACCTTTTTATGTAAATGTATATTAATCATTACTTGATCATATGTAATGCATTAAAACTCATTTTTAAGAAAAGTGTATTTTTAAGAATATATTTTATGTACATGAAACAATAATAAATGTCATATATTATAATAATGTTTAAAGGATTATTATTGATGAAAAGATATTTAAGTGACATTAAAATAAATCATAATCATAATTTTCTCATGCCTAAATTTATTTAAAGTAATAAAATAAAAATAGTTTTTCATAAAACGTTACATGATTTTCTAAACTTAAATTCATGGGTTTTATAAATTGAAAAAAAATTAATGATTTTTTCTAATTTTTAAATATATAATTCTTAATATTACAATGCTTCAAAAAATATCATAGTCATATAAAAGAGATGGTATTTGAAAAATTGGTATTTTTTACTATTTAAAATTTTAATTAAATTAAATATATTTTATATCTTTTAATTCATGTGATATTGAGTTAGTGTATGTTTCAAGTAACAATGGGGTTTTTTTATGTCTTGTGTTACACATATGACTGAGTTTTACCGAAAAATAATATATTATTCAAAATGATAAGATATAACCTAGTCATTAAATTAGTAGTAATAAAAAAATTTAACTAAAATTTTAATATATATGGTTTACAAAAATATAAAAAAAATTCATTGGTTACTAAATGAATATAAGAACCAATTTAATATAAATGGAATGTTTTTATAAAAAAAAAATTTATGTTCACAAAGTTTTTTTCCTAATAAATTAAATTTATTAAAATTAGTGAGTGATATTAATTTAATATATATATATATATTATTCTGTTCAATAAAATATTTTCTATATTCATACAATATATTTTATAGGCATAAGATAAGAAGATATCCAATTTTATGCATAAAATTCTGTATTTTAATTTAGGTGTGTTACCACCTTTTAATATGGAACATATTTTATATCCAATTTTTTTCACTTTAATAAATATTACACCTCAAAATAAACTTAATATTCTGAATTTAAACATAAAAATTATGTTAGGGTGAATTTTAGATATTTTTCTATGAAGTTTCATTTTTAATGAAAAATACTGAATTTTAATTCAAAACTATTATTTCAACTAATTTATTTATAAGGATAAATATTATATTCAATTGGTTTTAATGTTTAATTGTTTAAATTGTTTCTTAATTAATAATATTTATCTCATTGGAATACATTTCACATTGAAATTGGATATAAAAACCTGGCAAACCTTTGACCATTTTTACTTTTAAAACCTATATCATTTTCTCGTATGCAAGATTAGATTTAAATTAATTTATGAAACTAATATGATTGGAATTTAAAAAAAATGGATTCTATATTGGTAATAAAAGAAATTTATAATGTATAATAAGGTCAAATTATTTTTTACCAAAAATATTTATTGAATGTAATTAAAATTAATTACAACAATTAAGGTAAAATTAAGCTTTATAAGAGACTAAACCTTGAACTTAAGGGAAAATGACCTATAACTTGTAAAAAATACATTGTATGGACATATATTGACCCTATAATCCCATGAATAATCTTTTTTCCATTATTGTATCCACTTTCACTGGTAAAATCATGGGTGTAATTCCATTTTTCTAAAATTTACAAGAGTGTCACTCCTCCACTATAAGGAGGTCCCATCTACTCCCACTTCCTCAGACCTCTCACAACACTTTTTATCAATAAATATCATCTAAAATATCTCCTACAAATACCACCCCTCAAATTATAAGACTTTCCTTGGTCATAAATTTATCCATGGAATCTCACTGGTTGAAACCAAAAGGAGTTACCTCATTAAGAGGTAACATCTTTTTTCAAACCCTATAGTTATATTTCCATTGTCTACCCACTAAAATATTCCTATTATATTAATATATAAAAAACAAATTTTTAAATTTAATAATATGTTTTAATTTTAAGGGTTCAACCTATACTAAAAAAATTCCATCTAATGGGTAACGAATTTATAGTTTATGTGTACTGTAAACTACCGCCTCACAAAACAATGATTATTCATTTATCATTTATCACTTCTCATGGTGGTCATTAAGATGTAAAATCTGTTTATATATGTTAAATATGATATTTATAATTTCCTTACACTTATTTAATTATTTTATAACACATTCCTTAATACTTTCTAGTTTGTGTAAATACGACAACATCGTTTGTCGAAGTGTGGAATATCACCCACTCAAAGTGATATCATTTGTTCACACTGTACATGGAATGTATTAAGGATTATTTTAATAAAACTAAGTAATATATATGACATATATATATATATATGAAAATAGAATTATTTTACACATATATATCATTTTATCTTCATTATTTTAATATGGGAATGAAATGAAAGTAGTGTTCATGCGTACGTACAGCCTATCATCTCCAGGAATAGTGTTTTCCATTTCATATCTCAAAATATAATGAGTTATTCTAAATAAATATATACTGAATATATATAACACTTCCATCATGGTTTAAATTTTTTATATGATGAAACCGTGATAGGAACAACAAGTAACAAGTTAAAACATACTTGACAAACTATGCAATTAACACCTAAAATAGTGAAAATAATGTAATATTGTTATCAAACAAGTAATAATATATTATAATAAGATAATATATAATATTTTAAATATGAATATTTTTCTTTGATAATTTATTAACACTCTTAAATCCTTAATACAGTAATTTAAAAAATGTTCACCTGAAAGGAAATGCAATGTAAAAGATTTTCATCTCACTTTTTACATTCGTGGTATAAATGTCATGTTCACCACTTAATTATTTTGTGTGGTGTATATACAACCCATTTTAATATATTTTTTCATAAATCCTTTCATATTAATTTTATTTAAAACTTTCAATGAATTTTATTGCTTCATGATGCTTAATATTTAAAATGTTTCAAAGTGGTGTGGGATACATTGGAATGTTTAAAGATTATTTACCTCAAGAATAATTTTAGTAACCTTTCAATGATATTTTTATTCAACGTAATTATAAGAATATTTTCCCATTAAACCTTCCATATTCATCTAATCTAGTTATTCATGTCCATTTTCAACTATTAGTATAATTTTTCTACTGTTTGGTACTCAAAATATTTTTAAGAAAACCCAACATCATTTATCTTTTTAATCAGAGAACAAGTTTTCAACTAAAATCCCTATTTTCTAAAATGTTTTTAAAAAAAATAACCATTTCAAGATGAATTAGTAAATAATTTTTTCCCTTTTTGTCTTTTACCTATATTTTCAAAGGAATCTTCTTTCGGCTTTCAAAATAAGTTATTTTTAAAATTATTTACTGTGAAAAAAGATATCTTCTTTTTACATACTACGACATGTATGGAATTACCCACCACAATTTATTTGAATCTTATTTTTTAGTTTTTCAAGAAATTATTTTTAAATAAATTTTTTTTCAATATTCATTTTCAATCAAAAGGATTTTCAAAATTTAAATGATATTTTCCTCAAAATAATTTAAAATATATTATCTGTCTATTAATCAAATGAAAACAACCGCCTATTTTTTATCGACTATAGATATTTTTTATTTATTCCATCCATATTCATATTATGTGTGGTTTATTATTTAATATTCCAAAGATAGTATTCACATTCACTTCCATTATTCCTTTGTTAGTCCCCTTGAAATATTAAATTTCTTATAATCATTAAATTTCCCCTAATTATCAATATCATTTATCATCAATATTACTATTTACCTTAACTATATACCATTTCATATAAGATGTCTAATTTGATAGGTATTTTATTATTTGGAGAAATATTTATAAATTTATATTATTTATTCCATGAGGATATTTGATAAGGCAAATTTTTATTCGAGATAATGAATTCTTATGACTTGAAAGACACAAGTTAGGGACCATTTATGTAATTCACTATGGGTTGGGAATTGGTTAATTTAAACCCCATGGTGCATTGGGGGTCTCATAAAATGAAATTAGTTGACGAAAAATATGTCGAGTTTGTTTCCAAGAAGAATATACATGTTTCTACCCATAGGCCTAAACTTTCTAGAGGATAGATCTTGATAGTAGAGGTTTTTATGTGCCTTAGACATGACATCCAATAATTAAGCATTTTCATCATCTTGATTCGGTTATTATTTAACCATGATATTTTTTGTCAGCATATTTATGGTTACATTTCATTCTTAGATCATTTCTCAAATGGAATATATTTCATTTTCTTAATTTTTGATATTGATTTTTATTTATTAAATTATTTTAATAACATGTGTTTCCATTTAATTGCCTTTACCTTTGATTATTATCATTGATTAATTATTTCTTTCATTGTACTTTACCCTTACTGAGTATTAAATCTCACCCTTATTATGTTTCCTTTCCCCAGGAATCCAACAAGTGTACTAAGAAATATATACATGGAAATCCAAGATTGAATTAATTTATCCTTGAAAGAAAAATAGATATTTTTTTAATAAGTGTATTCATTAGTAATACAAGACTCATGTATGCATCTGTTTTACTAATACTAATAAACCGGTTGGCCATTCATGATTTTATTCCTTGTAATCATACAAATATAATGATAGAAAACACTAAATCTATGATTTTTGGTGTCGGGGGGCTATAGTTGTTATCAAATATAGTTTAGTATAAATCCTGGGAATTATTTTAGGACAAAAAAGATTAGAGAACATAATCCTTAGGTATAATGTGATGTTAATTATATAAGAACAACTAAAACTTTTGGCTAGATAGAGATTAAGTAGTTTTATAAGAAATTATTCCATTTTTGGATACTACATGTGGATGTGGTCCTATCCTAGATATACCTAGGGGTATCAACTCCGAAAAGGTGAATTGCGACTGACATAGAGTAACTTGGTCCATGGAAACATGACTTACTGTGCACCAGGTATAACACTCTTGGGAGATATTCTTAGGATAATTCACATTTTATTTACAAACCATTATGAATAATTTTTACAATGAATAGCCTCGGTTAATCATAAGGTGTTTTATATTGAAGATATGGTTTCATGATTTAGAAATCCTCTAGATAATATTATGGATAAACACTAGACTATGGAAGGAAATGTGTAGAAATAAATGGATGAAGTATTTATGTATCATAGTTTCATTGAAAATTATAGTCTATTTAATTATTAAATTTAAAGTGTGTACATATTATTTATATTGGAAATTATATTAATATGGTTTTATAAAAGGTAAAATTATATACTAAGGGAAGACCCATAAAATCTGTAAATTCCATGGGACATTAAACCATGATCTAAGTACGGTAAGGGTTTCATTTTAACCAATGACCTATGAAATTTCTTAGTTAATATGTCATTGGTTTTAGTTAAATAATTTGATGAATAAATATTAATGATGAACCAGTAGTATAACTTTTAGGGTTTGGAGATTAATTTCTTAACAAAATGAACTTGGGATTATAGTTATAAAAAATATATTTATATGCACTCTTTTATAGGCCTTAAGATCATATAAAACTTTATTTTAGTGCTTTGGGAATCAAAATTTAAATTTTAGATATATATTTTTTTTAACTAAAATATGAATTATAATTTGATCAAAGAAAAAAAAGGATGGAAATTGTTTTATAGAAACATGTTAAGTAAGTGTATTTCCTTATATTCTTAGGCAATAAAATAATTACTCAACACTAAGAAAATGTTTAAAAAATGTTGTCATAATACCTTAATTTGTGTTGAGTTGATAGTCTTCTAAAACAGCACAGATTTATGGATTTGAGGACCTCCATGTTCCATTGATATTTCACTTCTTTTTTAATTATGACCTCAATAACTCCCTATAAATATTTATGCTTTTCCACCAAGTATGTATCTCTACATTCCACTAATGATCTCCTACTTAGACACATAGTTATTTGTTAGTCCATGTAACCTTTTTTACTTTCTGTTATATCTTTTATAGAGGTTTTATTATAATCCCTTGTCATGATGTGGAATTTATATCATAGGAAATATTAATCATTCTATTACCAACATAATATTTAAATTACGAATATGAAATTTAATTAATGTGGGGAGGATATAACACCCCAAAAATATAAAGGGGGAATATTATGTTTGATATTTAGTAAGACATGCAACACCAAGAGTGTAAGGGAATATAATACCATATATATTTATTATATATTTACCATTTTAAATAAATTCAATATATTTTATAGCGTTCAATTAATGTGACTATGAGTTATAATACATCACATGGAACAAAAATAATTTTTAGGGATTTCATTGTATGCAAGATTGAGATTCACCGAACAACAATATATTTTCAAAATATTAATATTTAATATAATAAGATATAACCAAGACATTAAATTAGTAGTTATAAAAAGTGTTAACTAAATTTTAAAAATATATGGTTTAGAGAAATATATAATTAATTCATTGGTTACTAAACTAATATAAGAACCAATTGAATATAAATGAAATGTTTTTATAAAAAAAACTGTTTTATTCTCACAAACCTATTTTGTAGTAAAAAATTAAATTAATTTTAATTAGTGAATGATAATAATTTAATTTAAATATATTATATATTCAATGAAATATTTTTTATATTGATCCAATATATTTTATATGCATATGATATGAACAAACCCAATTTTATGCATAAAATACTATATTTTTATTAAGGCACTTTTACCGCCTTTTAATGGAAACCCTATTTTAAATTTAATTTTTTGAAATTTTTAAATCTTATAAATCAAAATAAATTTATTTTTTGAAATGGGAGAATAAAAATTAGGTTATGTTATATTTTTGGTATTTTTTTGTGAACTTTCATTTTTAAAAGAATAATAAAAAATACTAAATTTTAATTTAAAAATTATTTTTCATCAAATTTATTTATAAGGATAAATGATATATTAAAGAGGTTTTATTGTTTAATTGGTCAAATTATTTCTTAATTAATAAAATTTATCTCATTGGAATCACTTTAACATTGAAATTGGATATGAAAACCTAGAAAACTGTTGAACATTTTTACTTTAAAAACACGCATTGTTGTCCCATCTATGGGATTAAATTTAAATCCTTTTCTTCCAATTATTTGATTTTAATTTTAAAAAATTGATTTCATATGCGGAATGATAATAATTTTTATATTATAACAAGTTCAAAATAGTTTTTTACCAAAATTATTTGTGAAATTAATTAAAATTAATTACAATGATTGAGGTCAAATTAAGATTAACAATACACTAAAATATAAACACAAGGGACAATTACCTAGAAACTTTCCCAAAAGTAATTTTATGGAAATATTTAAACCCTATGATTCCATTTCATGACTTTATTCCATCATTTTATCCACTTTAAAAGGGAAAAATCAGGGTGGAATTCCTTTTTCCAAAATTTACAAGAGTGTCACTCCTCCTCCATTAAAAAAAGGATTTATATCCTCCCACTTCCTCACACCTCTCAAGTCACCTTGGATAAAAAAAATATTTGCTCAATTAGCTCCTAATAATACATACCTTAAACCTAGAATCATAACCTTGTTCATAAATCAACCCAAGTAATACCTTTGGTTCAAATCAAAAGGAGTTACCTGATTTAGAGATAACATCTTTCCTCAACCTTTTTAGTTTTATTTCCATTATCCACCTCCTAAACTATTATTATTAGATGATTATATTATAAAACTATTTTATTAAATATAATTTAATTTTACTATGTCAAGGGTTTGATCTACACTTATGCAAAATTCAATCTAATGGGTAACGAATTGACCGTTTCTATGTACAGCAAACAACTGCCTCACAAAATAGTGATTTTTTATTCTTTATTTACCGCCTTCATGATAGTAATTGTTATGGAAACTCTATTTATATATGTTTTATATGAAATTTATAATTTCTATATAATTATTAAATTATTTTATAACACATACCATAACACATTCTATTTTTTGTAAATATGAAAACAATGTTTATGAAAGTGTGGACTACCTCCCCCTCAAAGTGATGTGATTCGTCCACACTTTATATGGAATGTATTAAGGATTATTTTAATAAACCTATGTAATATATATGACACATATATAATTCTATAATTATTATATATATATATATATATTCTTTTAATGCTGTTATGAAATGAAAGTAGTGTTCATGCGTACATATAGCCTACCGTCTCCA
Source organism: Viscum album (assembly GCA_963277665.1). Classification (NCBI taxonomy): domain Eukaryota; kingdom Viridiplantae; phylum Streptophyta; class Magnoliopsida; order Santalales; family Viscaceae; genus Viscum; species Viscum album. The sequence continues at coordinate 1,096,032,385 of OY728147.1, forward strand.
AGAATAGTGATTTCAATTTCTTATCTACAAATATTATTGGTTATTATAAATAGATATATTATGAATATATATTACATTTAAATCATGGTATAAATTATTTATATGATAAATCCATGATAGTAACAATAAGTAACATGTTAAAACATAGTCGAAAAACTTTCCAATTAACACCCGAAATAGTGAAAATAATGACGGATTGTTATAAAGTGGGTAATTAGATATTATATAAAGATAATATATAATACTATATACATGAATATGGTTCTTTAATAAGTTATAATCAAACTTAAAAACTTATAGAGGAATTTAAATGATGTTCAACTTAATATAAATGCAAGGTAAGGGCTTTTCATCGTACTTTTTACATCCATGAGATAAATGTCATGTTCACCCCTTACTTAATTCAGGTGGTGTATATACTACCCCTCTTGATATATTATATCATTAATCCTTATATATTAATGGTATTTAAAACTTTCATTGAATTTTATTTCATAGTTAATTTTATGATTAAAAAAACATCAAAGTTGTATGGGATACCTTAGAATATTTAGAGATTATTTTCCTCAAGGGAAATTCTAATGATCTTTCAATGTTATTTCTATTAAATGGAATTATGTGATAAATATTCAATAAAACCTTTTTTGTTACACTAATTCGGTTTTTCATGGCCTTTTTCAAGTATTAGTACAATATTTCAACTCTTTTTCACTCCAAATTATTTAAAAATTGCTTTTAAGAAAACCCGACTTCATTTGTCACTTTAGTCGAATAATAAATTTCCTTATAAAAACACATTTTTCTAATAAGGTTTAAAAAAATATATTTTTTAACTTTTTAAAAATTATTTACTAATAAAATTTCTAACCTTTTTTTCTTTTACACATTTTTTCAAAGGAATATTCCTATAACTTTCCAAATAAGGAATTCTTCTAATCCTTTACTATACAAAAGGAATATTTTTTTTATCACTTATGACACGTACAAAATTACCCATCGTAATTTCAATAATTATTACATTGAATGTTTTAAAATTTTCTTTTTAAATAAAATGTTTTTTGAATAGTGATTTTCAAAAAAAATCAAATTGTTTTTCAATGTTAAATCATATTTTCCTCAAGAATATTTATAAAGGATCATTTATTTCTATTAATTAATGAACACAACCCTCTATTTTTACTCCACTGTGGATATTTTGTATTGATACCATCCTTATTCTCCCTCAAGTTGGTTTTTAAATGATTTTTCTTGTGAAGGTATTCACATTCACTTCCTTAATTCCTTAGTTAGTCCCCTTGAAATATTAAATTTACTATGATCATTGAAATTACCCTAATTATCCATATCATTTATCAAGGATATTACTATTGAATAAAATGTATAAAATTTCTCATATCAGTGTTTAATTTGATAGTTATTTGATTATTTAGAAAAATATTGATAAACCTGTATTCTTAATTTAATAAGTATATTTGATAAGGAATATTTTTTATTAGATTTGATGGATGATTAGGATGTGAAATACATGGGTTTGGGAATTTTCATGGAATTGCCTATGGTTTGGGTACCAATTAATGTAAGACCCTCAATGCATTGGTAGTCTCATGAGATAAAATTAATTGGAAAACCCCTTCTAGTTTGTTTCTAAGAAGAATTGAATGGTTTCTACCCATAGTTTTAAACTATCTGGAGGATAGATCTTGTTAGTAGAGGTTTTCACTTTCCTTAGAGATGATTTCCAATAATTAAGTATTTAATTCAACTTTAATCAGTTATTATTTATCCATTATAATTTTCAGTAATATATCTATGGATGCATTTCATTCACATATCATTGATTAAATGGAATTATTTCTTTTTCTTACCTTTCTATACTGATTTTTCCTTATCTAGTTAGTTGAATGGAGAGTGTTTCTATCACATACATATCTTATTTTAAATGTGTTTTTTTTTATTTCCATTAATTCTTTGTTTTGGGGGTTTCTAAAGTTTTTATGGAGAATAGGCGAGTTTTCATGAATTGGGCCAAATTGTGAGCCCAATTCCAGATTTAAAAATAAATTTTGTTTCTTTTATAAAATTTTTATTTTTTTTATATTTTTTACCCATTCCAAATCCTAAATTTCTTGCCCTGATATATTAACACCACAATTAAAATTTTGAGGCTTTATAAATCAATAACCAAGGTTTATTTTGGTTTTTATTTAAGGGATTGAGCCTGCCCGGACGCCCATTTCCAGTTTTAAAAATGAATTTTATTTATTTAATAACGTATTCACTATTATGTATTTTTCGGTGATTACAAGTCTCACATTATTCCATTACACCCAGCCGTTCCCCAAGCCTCTTTCCCCCCTATTTTAAGCTCTTAAGAATCGAGATTTAGGGACGAACTTCTTAGGGTTCCTCAAATCGTCCAGATTTGAGAAGGTAAGTTGATTATTTCATAAATCTTTTAATTTTCACTCTTTTTCCCCCATTTTAGTCTTTACATGGCCTTATCATCCCCATTAGAGACTCCATATCAGGTTTGGATTCTTGGAGATTCAAATTTTGGTGTATTTGGTTCGTTTGATTCAAGATGTTTCAAGTAAGTGTTTCTTTCCTTGATTTATTCACCTTCCTTAGGGTTTATTTCACACTTTCTTGAAGTTCCTCAAGTACATAAGTTGAGGTTAGAACCTAGTGTTTTATTTGGTGTCTTTTTGGTCAAATATTGTGGTCTAGGTCTGGATTTATCTTCCTTGAGGTGCGGCGGTGGTGTGGTTGATGTTTCGCACCATGTTTTGAGGGTTTCGACATAAAAGGTTGGTGATTCCATGTGTAATCATTTCTAGATGAGTTAGTTCTCCTGAATTACTTATTATTCATGTTCCTAATATGTTTTGTGTGGTTCAAAAACTATTTATGTTGGATTTGGTTAAGCATTTATTTTTATAGTTTCATTTTAGCTTAAAATTGGGTGTTTTCATGTGTAACCCTTTTGGTATTGTTTGGGTGTGTTTTATAACATATGAAATTGGTTTAATAAATCTTTTTTGGGATGAAAATTATTATTTGGTAGGGTATTGGTGTTACATTATTTTTTAAAGAGTTTTTTTAATGGGTTTAAGGTGTAAAACCTTATTGTACTTCTTGAAAGTGATTTTGAAAACGTGTGCTTTTCAAGTTGATTTTTTGTGGTATTGTTTGAGGTGTTTGTATAACACTTAGGGGTAGTTTAATAAATGTTTTTGGGATTCAAATTCTTTTTTTAATTTGTATTGGTGTGATTTTGTCCTTGAAATATGGTTTTTAAATGGGTTTTATGTGAAAATCTTTGGTGTACTCTTTATAATTGTTTTATGAAAGTTTTGAATGGTTTAATGATTTATGTAAGATGTGAAACCATGTTGGAAAACAGTTTTTGATTGTTTATAATTTCAAATGGACCATTTTAAATTTGAATAGTTATGTCATTTAATGTGTATCCTCTTGGAAATGTTTTATAAAAATGTTTAATGGATTTACTGAAATGTGAAAGAGGTGTGAACGTGGTGTGGGCTGTTTGTGTGAGTGCGATAAGAAAAATGGATTTTGTTTATAAAAAGGATATTATGAAACATGTGAGTGGGTTGTTATGTGATTTTTATCATATTTGGAGGTAGTTTTTTAAAATTGTTAAAGGACGTGTTGAATTGTGAAAGTTATGAAAAAAGTGTTGTGGGCTATTTTGGCGTCAGTTTGATTTCAAAATACATTTGAATGAAAAGTGGAATTTGTGACTTGTGGGATGTAAATGGGAATTTTTTATTAATGTGTGATGTGGAAGTGATATTTTCATGTGAAAAATATATTTCTTTTCTTGTTGAACTTGTTTGAGCACAAAGGGGACACCAGGGCATTTAGGTGGGTGGACGCGTACTAGTATGCTAGTGAATCCGTGAGGTTTGGCCTCAGTTTCACTTAGCAAGATTGACGCTTAAAAATCTCAATAAACTATAATTATGATGATTTGGGACCACTAGGTTATGGGTATTTTCCCTACTATTCGAGCGTGCATGAGAATGGATATTTTTTGTGGTTACTCTCACCGAGATACGAGGTACCTGGGACCCACACTTAGCTAGTGCCTATGGGCTATTACTTATTGCTGGTGCTCATTAGGTCATTTATACTTAACATCATCATATGGTATATTTGGCTGGAAAATTTCAGTATCTATTTAATTTATATTAAAAGTGTTTATTCTTTAAATTATCCCACTTGAAAACTCGTTTTTTTAAGTTGCATCTTTTAGAAATTGTAACTAGAAATTACATATTTTTAAAAACGTGCATGATTTTCGTCTTTGAATGTTTATAACATGGAATATCTTAGTGGTGTTATCCTACTGGGCATTGTATCACACCCTACATACACCCTTGGGTGTAATTAGACTTGGTTATTTTTCTTGTCGCAGGTTTGGGTACAACTTTTTTGCCACCAGTTCGGGTTTTCACCGATCATTCATGATGTGTTGTTGTGGAGATGGCTTGAGGGTGATGCCTCTTGCCATGTTTAGGTTCTTAAGCTATTGTTTTTTTTGGTTTTTTACCTTTTTTATAGTCCTTGTTAGTTGTTTTAGACTATGTAATTCAGTTCTAAATTTTTGTAAAACATTGTTTGGTTTGAAAAATCCAGATTTTTTTCATTGGATTCTTTTGTTGTTTTATGTTTAAAACTCAGGTAAGTCATTCCCAATTTTCATTTTATGATACCCGAGAAATTTTACCAGCCCATGGGGATTGGGAACACCCTTCGGGACTTGTCACGGGCCCGGTTTGGTGCCGGTTTCGGTGGCGATCGATTCGGTTTGTGACAGTTTCCATTTAATTACCTATCCATTTGATTATTCTCATTGATTTATTATATATTCCATTTTATTTAACCCTTACTAAGAATTTGAACCCACCCTTTTTATTTTTCCTTTACTAAAGAATCCAAGAATTGTATTAAGAAAGATACGCAATGAAACCCGATATAGAATAAAGTTTCCCTCTATAGAAAAAAAATATTTTTTAATTAGTGTCTTCATTTGTAATACAAGAATCATGTGTGTGTCTAGTTTACCAAGACTACTAAATTTATCTGTCCTTTGGGATTTTATTCCTTCTAATCATTCTAATATAATTCTAGTAGACACAGGCTCTTGGATTTCCAACTTTAGGGTGATATAGTTGAGTTTCACATTCAATTCCCCAATAATCACATAGGAAAGATCATTATTAAAGTTCATATATAAGGAATATTAAAAGATAATTGATGTTGAGATTTGAGGATAGTGTTTATAATATCTTCTGATTCAAATTTAAATAGAGGCGTTAAATTTGTTTAACCATGGAATTATTAAATTAGGAAATTCAAATTTGAACTTCACACTCCATCCTTATTTTTTGGAGAAATTGTGAGTACATAAATGGGATTTGGTCAATAATGAAGTTTTTATTTAATAAGTCATGTTCCAACCAAGAATATTCAAAGGTCCTTTTGTTATACATTAGACACCGAGTACCTAGGATAGAATTATATGGAATGAGGTACGAGAGGAGGAAGTGAGGGGTTGAATGAAGAAGGTATCAGACACATGGTTCCAAGCAAATAAATTATAGATTTATAGGTGTATAATTGGAAAGAAAAGACCAAATAAGTTACATATTAATGGGGTTGGACAAAGATTATACAAAAATAGGTTCTTGCTAACTATTGTGCATGAAATCTAAGAGGAATGGTATCAAACTTATAGAAAGGTATGTGTAAAGTGTTCAAGAATAAATTTAATGATGTCTTTAATCCTATCACTGAAAGTTCATTTTTTTAAACAAATTATCCATTAAAGAGGCACATCAGCTTTGAAAATACAATATCATTATATAAGTGATGCATATACCATTCTTGTTTTAAACCACAAAGAATTGTTTTCTACTAGATGTGTGGTCTAAGATTATTTCCAGATCTTACTAAGGATTATCTACACTTATAGAGTTTTTATATAAAACCTTAAATCTAATAACACATGGATATTGATTATTTAACGACACTGTCATAAGATACAAGATATATCATCCCAAAAAATCAAATAGTTTAGTAGTGTTGGTAGACTAGATACATACACGATTCTCACATAACATCTAAAAAATTAAATAAAAAATACAGTGATAACAAAAATATTTGTTCTATAAATCTATTAAATAACCAACTGATCCCTTCTTGGTATCCTGGGGAATAGAAATCATAATAAAGGGTGAGATGAACTTCTAAGGGAAAACATACAATAGATTCTATCATAGGCCAAATAAAGAATAAATAATATTGAATAGATAAACAATAATAAATTATTACATATAACTAATATCATAAAATGAGAATAAATCAATGGATGACATAGAAAAATAAATTATAACCTGGAAACCAAAAACTAGTTTTATAATGATATAATGTAAATTGTCAGACATCATAATCATATCTTCAATACCTTATTCTGAGACAACATATATAAATGGGTAAAACATATTCTAAATACTAGAGTAAGATTATCTCATAAAACCTATTATTGCATTTATTGGATATAGAAATACCCACTAGTCACATACTGAGTCCAATTCACTCATCATATTAATTAAATGAATAAAAATTCAATAAATAATCAATATAAACATTCATATAGAAAAACTAGCATACATAATGTTAATATTTTTCAAAATTAATAAATAGAGAAATAGGATCTTATGACATCTAGAGTAATATGCCAGATAGTATCAATAGATTATATACCCAGCAAATAACAAGAATCATCAAAGGATGTTCAAATATGTGGAAATACTTTAAAAAGATCACATGAATATTTCTTAAAGAAAGTACCCTTTCCATTTTAAATTCAATTATGTTAATATCAAAAAGTTTAAATAATATTAGAAAAAAATATATTTGAAAATAGCACCAGAAAAATGTAAAGGAATCTTCCAGACAAGGAATATTCATTATGATAGAAAAATTTATTCATGCTGTAAATGTTAAAAAGAAAATTTACTCACTCCTTTGATAAAAATTACTTCATTATAAAAAAGAAAAAAATATTCATCTTAAAAAAATTATAGAAATTAAACCAATATAATATAAGTTTAAAAAATAATTGTATAATATTAAAAACATTCTTAAAAATATTTTAAAATCAAATATAGTCATGGAAGAAATAGATTTTCATCCAAATTGGGAAACAAAGTCATTTTTACTTGAAAACATTTATTTTGACGTTTTGAGTTCCAAAGAAGATAAAAATAAAACAAATACATAAAAACCCAAAAAACTAAATTGAGTAGAATAATATATATTTTTTTTATGACAAAAAATTCAAATAATTCCCCTAATAGGAATTTAAACAAAAAAATCATGAATAAGGATAAAATTGTAAAATAAACCCTACACTACTAGATTTCTAGGTATTTGTGAGGGGTTATTAGCGATGGGATCATGTCAAAAATAAGCTTTAGTGACGGGGTTCTATCTCAAATAGCTCATTGCAAAAAATTTCATTGAAAAAAATATTATTTGCGGCGGTCCTATCGCAAAAAATATTATTTGTGGCAGGCAAATTCACTGTCACAGATAAGTCTCTGATTATATACGTTATATATATAAACGATTTTGTGACGGGCCCATCGCAAAAACTTTTTGTGACGGGCCTGTAATCCCATCGCAAATATTTTTTTGGAAATATTTATTTAGACTATTTGTGATGGGCCAATTGTAAATACTTTTTGGGACATGCCCATAATCCCATAAAAAATACTTTTTAAAAAAATGATTTAGGCTATTTAAGACTGGAACCCGTCACAATAGATCCTGTCGCAAATAAATTTTAAATTTTTTAAAAAATAAATTTAAAAAAGATATGATTATTGAAAAAGTAATTTTAATATTATTAAAATAAAAATATATTAATGCATCCTCATCAGTCCTTAAAAACTCATAAAATTTGGATGGTGCCAACTCAGGAGTTAAATCAATATCATCGCGAGTTTCGGTTTATTGAACAGATGGACCTGCAACATCATGTACTAAATTTTGGAACCGTGATGGATCCAGAATCAATTTATTAGTATCTTCTTTGGAACTACGTTCACCGTGTTGATACCAAAAAACCTAATCTGGTTGAAAACCAAACCACAAGAGATGTCCCTCAACCTTGTGAAATGTGTCAATGGTTCTCTGAGCACATTTTTTACAAGGACACTTAATTGTGCCTTTTGAAACATATTCTAGTTTTGATGATGCAAATTCTAAGAAAGATTCAACACCCTCAATATATACAGGATTTAAACTAGAACCATTTGGATTTCTCTATGGATTTATCCAAGTGAGATCATCTAATAATTACTGATATAAACATTCTTCTTCCATATTTTTCTACAAAACATAAAATAATCACTGTTTTTGAATAATTTGAAATTATAAAAACACTATCTGAAAAAAGAAGATAAATAATTACTACTACTTCTTAATAATTTCCATTAAATAAGGGCGACACAATATCTAGTGGATTAACAACTACTCTTTTGTCTGACGGCTCATTTACTTGCATCTTTCTCACACTGAAATCACAATGAAGAATCTGGTTAGAGGTATGCATATCCAATCCACTAGAAATTGTGATTTCAGTGTGAGAAAGATGCAAGTAAATGATCCATTAGACAAAAGAGCCCCCTTTTCGTCGATGAATTGACTTCTTCCAACTGTCACTGCCTGAAGACATTACATAAAATATGATCCTACAAATGCATATTCAATCTCGTACATATGAGATTGAATATGCCTATTTAGCAAAATATTTTTTTTAATGTTTTGAGTTGGTGAGAGTTGAAAGGAGAAGATTCATCGAGTAAAAGGAGTGCCGTCAATCCACTTGAAATTCTGCCAAGTTCTTAAAATTTATTAAAATTTATTAAAATTTCTTTCTAACTCTTCCTAACTGTTCCTAATTAATTATTACTATTTATTACTATTTATTACTAATTATTTATATTTATTACTCATTATTCTTATTTATTACTAATTATTCCTATTTATTACTAATTATTCATATTCGTTACTAACTATTCCTATTTATTACTAACTATTACTATTTATTACTAATTGTTACTATTTATTACTAATTATTACTATTTATTATTAATTATTACTATTTATTACTAATTATTCCTATTTATTACTAATTGTTCCTATTTTTACTAATTATTCATATTTATTACTAACTATTAATATTTATTACTAACTATTACTATTTATACCTAATTATTCCTATTTATTACTAAATATTACAATTTATTCCTAATTATTCCTATTTAATACTATTTATTCCTATTTATTTCTATTTATTCCTATTTATTTCTATATATTACTAATTATTACTAATTATTACTAATTATTCCTATTTATTACTAATTATTCCAAATTATTCCTAATTATTTCTAATTATTCCAAATTATTTCTAATTATTCCTATTTATTTCTATTTATTTCTATTTATTACTAATTATTGGTATTTATTACTAATTAATGCAAATTATTTCCAATTATTACTAATTATTGCTAATTATTGCTAATTATTACTAATTATTGCTAATTATTCCTAATTATTCCTAATTATTACTATTTGTTTCAAATTATTGCTAATTATTCATAATTTTTTCTAATTATTGCTAATTATTAGTATTTATTATTATTTATTAGAAATTATTAGTTATTATTAGTAATTATTACAATTTATTACTTATTATTACAATTTATTACTAATTATTATTAATTATTCCTATTTATTACTATGTATTCCTAATTATTACTAATTATTACTAATTATTCATATTTACTACTAATTATACCTATTTATTGCTATTTATTGCTATTTATTACTAATTATTGGAATTTATTACTAATTATTACTATTTATTGCAATTTATTACTAATTATTGCTAATTATTGCTAATTATTCCTAATTATTGCTAATTATTTCTAATTAATTGTAATTATTACTAATTACTAGTATTTATTACTAATTATTAGTATTTATTACTAATTATTACAATTTATTACTAATTATTATAATTTATTAGTAATTATTACAATTTATTAGTAATTATTACTAATTATTATAATCTATTACTAATTATTGCAATTTATTACTAATTATTACAAATTATTACTAATTGTTACAACTTATTACTAATTGTTACTAATTATTACTAATTATTACTAATTATTACTAATTATATGTATTTATTACTAATTATCTATATTTATTACTAATTATTACTAATTATTAGTATTTATTAATAAATATTACTAATTATTACAATTTATTAGTAATTATTAAATATTATTACTAATTATAACAATTTATTACTAATTATTACAATTTATTACTAATTATTACAATTTATTACTAATTATTACAATTTATTACTAATTATTAGTAATTATTACAATTTATTAGTAATTATTACAATTTATTACTAAATATTTTAATTTATTACAATTTATTACAATTTATTAGTAATTATTACAATTTATTTCTAATTATTACAATTTATTACTAATTGTTACAATTTTTTACTAATTGTTACAGTTTATTACTAATTATTACAATTTATTAATAATTAATACTATTTATTACTATTTATTACTCATTATTACTATTTACTACTCGTTATTACCATTTGTTACTAATTATTACAATTTATTACTAATTATTACAATTTATTACTAGTTATTACAATTTATTACTAATTATTACAATTTATTACTAATTATTACAATTTATTACTATTTATGAAAATTTATTACTATTTATTACTCATTATTACTATTTATTACTCATTATTACTATTTATTAATCATTATTACTATTTGTTACTATTTATTAATAATTATTAATATTTATTACTAATTATTTGTATTTATTATTATTTGTTATAAATTATTATTAATTACTACAAATTCATTATATAAATTACTAATTATCAATAATAATTATTAATTACTACTAATTATTAAAAATTAGTACTAAAAAATTCAATTTATTAGTACAAATAAATACTCATGACAAAACAATTTAAATTTAATTTAATTACAACTAATCAACAATAATAAAAATTAACATAAAAATGAAATAAATAATAAATTAAATAAAACATAAATACCTGTCAGCTTGAATTTCTATTGATGTAGACGGCGTCAGAACTTCTTCGTGAACAAAAAAATTAACATAGAAAAATTTTCCCTCTAAAATCAGAGTTCAGAGAGAAACAGGATCTAAGAATTTAGAGAAATGAGAGGGAAAACAGATGGGGGTATATATAAGTTAGATTATTTGCGACGGGAATTTTTGTGACGGGATACCCATCGCAAATAGTATCTTTTGCGATGGGACCCGTCGCAAATACCTACTCCCGCATTAATTACTGTCGGTGGTTAAAAAGTTATTTGTGATGGGTCACGTCGCAAATAGTCCCTGCCGACACACCTTTTGCGACAGGACGACATCCCGTCGTGAAAAGCTGTTACCCACCGTCGGGTATTTGCGACAGGGCCCATCGCAAATACTTCACTATTTGCGACGGTGGGATCACAACGTCGCAAATAACCTTCACGCGGTTTGGCGCGCTACCCACGCCAAACTTTTTGCGACGGGAGACCAAATCCCGTTGCAAATAATAGGTTATTTGTGACAGGTCGTTACCCCCTTCGCAAATAACCTCTCGGCTTGACTTTTTGCAACGGGATTTATTCCCATCGAAAAAAGTTCTTCTTCCCGTAGTGCTAGACTCAGATACAGAATTCTTCAAAATTGATTTGAACATCCAAAGTAATAAATTTTAATTCATAATAATTCTATAAGAATAACATATTAATACTTATAATGTTATATATAATCCAATTATATAATTTAATCACCCATTTATTTATAATTCTTTATTAGAATCATCGTTTCCATGTATTAGCTATTTCATTTGTAATGTGAGTTTCACTTTAGTGGCTTTGGTTCTCACATTATGGTCATTGTTAAATCATCTATTGAATTTTAATAAATATATCAATATCATATATATTATTATATACATATTTAGAATAATCTATGAATGTTTAACATGAGAAATGAATCAAATCTCTTTGTGGAGTTGGTGGACCACACGTACGGATGAACGGCGTTATCATTTTCTAATAGCAAGAAATGTATAAAGTTAAATGATATAATATTTTTAAATAATTATAATTATATCATAAATGTCATATTTATTCATTACTTACATATTTATAGACATCTATATAAAGAGGTGATGAAAAACAAATTACACCGCTATGTGGTAATAGTAAGTTGTACGTTTGCATGAGCGATGTTTGAATTTTATATAGGATAGAAAAAAGGTGGAAATTTTTTTCCATAAATCATGATAAAATATTACTGTTTTTATGATACTGTATTCTCTATTTTAGGATGGTTACCATATAATTATAGGAATTAGAATAAGAAATAAACTTCAAAATATCTGGTAAAGATGATTACCTCTTCTTTTAGAGACCTCCTTCGTCTTACACAGTAAGACTTCTTAAGATAGAATTATGATAAATCAAGGACCTATATGAAATGGGGAGTGATGTTAAAGAAAGTATTTGGGTAGTTATGTACTGATATATTGTGATATATTTTTGTTAACAATGGAGGAGGAGAGGTTCTCATTTATAGGTCAACGGTGCGACACACATGGAATTACTTAAATAGTTTTAATAATATAAGGTCATTTTATTGTGAAATTCGCTAAAATTTGTCATATTTTGTAATATTGTAATGGTAAGGTAAAAATAAAATAATATAAATGTGATTTAATAATGATTTTTATGTTATATTAAAACCATATACCATTATTGTAAACACATTAACCCATTTTAACCTTAATAGACGTGATAAATGTTTACCAGAATTACTATTCATTATGAAAAAAATTAACTTGACCTTATTAGCTAATATTAATTATGATAATTCCAAATATTTAATCCATTTTACATGATTAAAATCCTATATGTTAAATAAATATCTTTTACCATAATCACACAAAATGCAATGAATCCCGCTTTTTAAAAAAAATTAAGTGTAGATATGATTTTAGCCAAAATATTAAGTATAATGATGATTCCAATTTGACTAATTGGATTTTAATAAATAAAATGAGATTAATTTTTATTTAAAACCAAACAAAAACTTAAAGGTACCTTTTAAATACTTTATTAAAAAAAGATAACTAAAAACCGTTTTTATTTGAACAAAAACATTATTTTGATTTCCAAAATGTCAAGCGTATATTTTTATGTTCAAAATTATATTTTTATATAAATTTGTTAATTATAATATTTTTTTCTTTAAAAAAGTTTTAAATATCTTTAATTGTATTCTTTTGTCATTATAATTTCTTAAAAATGATAGTTTTCATAAAATCGATATTTCTCACTATTCACCCAAAAAATCAACTATTTTTTGAAAAATCTAAAAAATTATAACTAAGATAACCATGAAGTTATAGATTTAAAAATTAAATTAATTTCATCATATTTAATTTATAAAAAATTTAATTTAGGTTTTATTGACATTCCTTAATAATGTTATATACATTATCCTATTCTTTATCTAGAAACATAACCTTAATTACTATAATTGAATCTCTGGTGTTACATTATTCCCCCTTGTAATATTTAATCCTTAAAATTTCTATAATAATCGCATGAAAAAATTAGAATATTTTCATCATAAATTCTTAATATTCCAACATGACATCTTCAATCTTGTGATTTTTTCGAACTAACATTAACTGTAGAGTCGTCCAATTCCACATTAGTTATTCTCTAGTGTCATGAATTCAGATAGGGCTTTTACAATAATATATATTTTGATTCAGTTATATTTAATTACATTTTCACATATCAATTTTGTCTATCATGTACTTCCTTAATAAATAGATATGGAACATATCATGAACTTTTGAGGGGCTAGGTGGAAATTTCAAATGCTATGCTACAACTCCAACTCATTCTAGAATTTCATAATGCCTAATATACCTAGAACATATTTTATATTTATTTATAAACATAATAACACTATTACATAGCGATATATTTAAAAAAACATTATATCTTACTAGAAATTCCATATACTTCCTTTGGTTAACCGTGAAAAAAATTTTACCTACATTTAGCTGCCTTAATATGATTCTGAAAAGCCTCCACCTTCACTATTGACTCCTATGCAATATTTGGGAATTTCAGTTTGTTTTTACCTAATTAACCACAAAAAACACATTTAGACAACTACTATCATTCAACACTTCATGTAGATCCATTTTAATGTTATAATTGATGATATTATTATATGCGAAATCCTGTAATGTTAAATAATTATCCCACATTACAAGTAAGTCAAGTGAGATTGACCTAAACATGTCTAATAATGTTTTAATAGTCCATTCAATATTTTAATCTATTTGAGGATGATATATTGTGCTCAAATATAGCACGGTGTTGGGATCCTTCGAAGGTCTCTTCTAGTATTTCAATGTAATATTTGGTTCATGATCCGATAAAATCCAAATAGGTTCACCATTAAGTTATTAAAATTCATTAATATAGAGTCTCATGAGGTTATCAAGTGGTAGATCTTACCTTATAGTAAGGAAATGTGTGGTCATAGTAAATAGATCAGAAAATAACTCATATTGTAGCATTCTTCCGAAGAGTCCTTGGAAATCCGATGACAAATACCATGGTAATATCATCCCATTTTCACATAGGAATAGATATATGTTGAAAGACTCATTTAGGATGTATTTTACCTACCTTTAAATAATTGAAAACCAATAATCTTGATATATAGTCTATAATTTCTAATTTTATATTAACCCACAAAATATGATCCTTTAAATCCTAATTGATTTTTGCTCAATTATGGTGCATGGATAAATTTGAGCTATGAGCTTCATCTAATAATTAAATTATAAGCTCTAGAATATATTGAACACATATCCACTATAAAAATATTAGAATACCATCATTATTGATGAATTACACTAACATATAATTGTTAACTACATAAATTTTCTTTTGAATATTCTTATCATTGAGTGGGTAATCATTTATAATAGAGGTTATGTTTCACCCTATATAATTTTTCCCATATATAACATTTTTAAATCCATCAATATAGGATCCTTTTCAATCCTCGTTTAACTAAAACTCCAGGATATTTCAAACTCAATGTATCAGACACCTTATTTGTCTTCCTAATGTGGTAGTGTATTGAAAAATTATAATCCATGAGCAGTTCAAACTGTCAACTTTTCCTCATATTGAAATCATTCTATGAAAATATATATTTAAAAAATTTTATATCTATAAATACTTTATATCATTCACCAAAGAGGTAATTCCTCCATATATTCTATGAAAATATTACATTTCACTACTAATGATCGTGTATAGGATAATTGTATTCATTAATATTTAACAACCTAGATGAACAAGTGGAAACTCTATCATTCTACATGAGGAAACATCTATGGTTTTTTGATGCATTATTATATATCACAAAATCATCCCATCTCGATAGTAAAGTTAATATTTTTTTCATTGAACAATTTTTTATTTACTACATCAAAACTCTCTTTATACCCTTCTAACCATATTAACTTAACCCTTTTTTGTCTCAGTATATTTAAATTTTAATTCAATCGATCAAAATTTTGAAAATAAATCACTATTATTAACCCTCTAATCCAATGAAACTACGCACCATCGTTATATTTTTTAGTTTTTTCCATTATATAAATTTACTTTTCATTTAAGGGTCAATTTATATTCCATCCTTACAGACAATATGTACATGAAAGGTAATTTCTTAAAGGATTAATTCTCATTTTCAAAATATTCCATATAATTCCTTTTCTCTAATAGTCCTAAGAATGATTCTCAAATGACTCTCATTCCAATCATATATTTTTTGGTTATATCAAGATACCATAAATAAATACCAAAATAAAATTATTGAGATAATGCTTGAATAATTTACAGATCAAATCAATAAAAATATAGGGTACATTATTCAATCAAAATTGCATTAAAATAAACATTTTATGTCTATTCCTCATATGAAACTATCTCTAGAATATCCTTTATCTTCCCTCATAGTTTATGATACCCAGAACGAAGATCAAACTTTAAAAAATATTGATCTCCTTGAATTTTATCAAATAAGTCATCATTGTGTTGTATGAAATAGTTTTTTATAGTAAAATCATTGATTTTCTTATAATCTATACACAACATCATAGGCTCATATTTATTCATAAAAAAGAATAGGGGATACCCATATTGAAACATTGGGTTGTATAAATCCCTTATCACATAACACATATAATTATTTCTCATTTATTACTAATTCCACTATGGCCATCATATAAGGATAGTAAGACATAGTTTTTTCATTACGGATGATATTAATCGAAAACTCAACTTCATTATTTGGGGATCTTGTTAATTATTCCAGAAACACATATATGTATTTATGTAAAATAGGCACATCCTTTATTTAAAAGATAAATTTTCTATTCATAGGTCATATATTATCTTATTCTCTAAGAATTTCATTAAGGAGATCCCTTGGAGGTGGATTTAGACATGATTATGATGATATAGTATACCCTATAAAGATGAGGTATTCCATATCTATATCGCAAATTGAAATGTCCTTTTCTTGAAAATAAATTTTTCAATATAATTTAAAATCCAATCCTAAATAAGGATTATATCAAGCTTTTACATTGGTATAATAATCATGTTTTCAAATAGGGCATGTCTACGTTTCATAATAGTAACTAACAGACATATCCTTACTATGTAATATTTCCAATATGATTCATGATTTATAATTTCCTTCATAAGTTTCTTGGGAAATATATAATTTTTTTAGTAAAAATGGAAGATATAAAAGAGTTTCAAGATATGGAAAAAAATAATGTATTATCGAAATGTGAGTCTATGATCAACATACTTGCTAATATATCCTTAGGAACATCAAAAGTATTATTAATGATCACATAATTTTGTACTTTCCCTTATTTCAATCTATGAGGAAAACCCCATGACACCAGGGGAATTTAGTCACATAGTGCCATATTTTATTATAGTTTAAGCATTAAAAATTTACAAATTATTTCTTTCCCTTATAATCATGGGCTTTATGACCCTTCTCTCTACACTTGAAGTAAAACCCCACTTCCAAAAAACATGTTACACGGTATTTCATTCTAAAATTATTACATTTTTTAATTTCCACCTTTCCCTTTTTCCCTTTTTCCATATTTACTTTTTTATATTTCTTAGTTACCCACTTATATTCTAGTATTATTTTTAAAACATAAGACTTATAGAATTATTTCTCTATCTTGATGGAATATAATACTATATCCTTATATAAGTTAAATTTATAAGAGACTAATTCCATTAAAATTCTAGGATTAATCCCATTAAAGAAATAATTAATCTTACTACCTAGATTACATACATAATCCAGAGCATGAGTTTTTTATTATGTAAATTTATCTTCATATTCAACAATATTTTCTCACTCCTTTTTTATTATATTTTGGAATTTCCTTATTATTCCATCTCATTTCTCATGAGAATAATATTTTATGAAAATTATCTCCTTTAAATTATTTCACAACGTACTATTTATTTCCACTAACTCCTTTGTGTTTTAGATCAATAAACACTATTTACTAGTGTATCCTTTATGATGATGAAGTACTATGATATATTAATTTCTTTACATACTTTCCCATGTAAGTAATATCTTCCCCAGGGACTTGAATTATTTGATCAGCTTTTAATTTGATTAGCTATCCCATTAGATAATAGTGGTTTTTGTCACATGAAGCAATACAACATTGTTTCACCACGTTGAGGTTCAAACTACTCTATACAGGATAGGTTATTATTCATAACCAGAGTCAACTACCCCTATGTAGTTATAATATTTTATTCTCCATATCCATATCCATATTCATTGACATTTTTATGAGGGAAATACCAATATATTTTATGTGTATTGAAACAATTTTCATTCCTTCCTCTATGAAACATTTATAAAAAATGTCATATATTGAATTATCTCATCACATTATAAAATAAAATAATAGTATTTGATTCAAAATCCCCTATAACACTGAACATAAATTTAAAAAAAATCAAATATAATCTCATAATCATAATTTTAGTATTTTAGTTAATATCTAAAAATCTAAAAAATATTTTCAAATCATTAATATGTTTTGTAAATATCTTGTAAATCATCTAAATCATATCCCCCAGGAGTGTCTAGCCAGGTTTATAGTCTTAGTCCCACTCATCATGAAAGGGTTTCAATCATGTTAATACCCAATCCAACTATTTCAAATTTATTACCCCTAGGTGCATCTGTGCCACAACCACATTTACTACATAATATATTGATAGGGATGTATTATCTAGTAATACAACAAATCACTAATTTAATAAAACATAATTATATTATCTTATACATAGAATTATCCTTGAGTCTTTATTTTGGTTATTTTCTATAATATATGTATTTCTAAATCAAATTCCCAAGGTCTATAATAAACTTACCTTAATATGAAATGTAACTAAAGGTTTTGGGTGCAGCAGAAGGGTTGTTGGTATGGAACCCAACTTTGATTTTTACCATGATCAATTATTATTCTGGTATCAATACGATGATGAATGCCAGTCTCCAAGTAAGATAATCAAAGATTTAGATAAAGAAGGAAGAGGCATGAAACCTTTAGAGAGGACATTTCACATCATGTTTATAATTAATTTAATTGATTTCATAAAGGGAATAATATCTGGATCTTCAGTATTTTCTTCGTTGATGATGTTGATCATCCGAAATGACCCTTCCAAATTATCTTGTTGTGCTTATAAGGATCCAAACTAGAATCCCTCACGCGGTGAGCCACATGTGCTCTAATGGCATCTGATCAACATTGCTCGTTCTCTAGGTGATAGCACGGTGAAGCAAGTGTCTTGTTTTGGTATTTCTTGATCACTTGTTCTTCATCCTTGAATAACATCACTCATAATTGAGAGGGGTGGGAAGAGGATTCAAGAGAGAAATTATTCAGCTCAACAATTCGGAATTCACTATGTGTGTGGTTCAGTACATGGCACAATAGATGTATGTGTCTATTTATGGACATGGGGCTTCAATTACAATATTTAATTGCATAACACCAATTAAATACATTCATAACTTTAGAGAAAACCCATGATGTTAACAATAATACCGCGTCATTATTTATGCTGCACCAACTTGCACAAAACAAAATTTTAAATAAAATTATGCATCACAAAATAATAGCATCGTTATTTTAATTGGTGATAATGTGTTAAATAATTATTTATCACCTTGAAAATAATTACTTTACTGTCAAACGGAGCTTGTTCCTCTTTCCACTTCTATTTATTTAACACTCGAATAAATGAATAAACAATTTATCCTATTAAATAAATATTTTATTTAAAAACTAGAAAATAAATATTTTTTTTATATATTCAATAAAATATATATATATTTTTTACCCACAATCAGTTTAATAAAAATATATTTAATTTATGCAATCACTTTAACTTGAATAAAATTATTCCATTGGCTTGAGAATAATATTTATTAATTAAATTCAAATAGAATTTCACTAAGACCACCAAAAACACTTACTGTGTGACCCTCTAAGATTATTTCTCATTGGCATTACGCAGACTTGCCTATAGTCTAAGAGTAATTTCTAGAAATGGGTCAAGGCACCCCAAGATAATGAACATAAATTCACAACAACGACACCCACAAATGAATGCTCACTCGGTAATATAATCACTTTATTTCAATATCTCATCAAGAAGGTTTCATGAAAGTGTCATCAACTTTTATGCTTGATACGTCATTCTTTGACTACCTGAAATAAACTCATCGTTACAATATAGCCATGGAATTTTTCATGACAATTATTACTTCAATCAAAGGGTCGAGATATCAAATTTCATCAATGTAAGGGAAAAATATTTCCTCAACTTATCCTTTAATAACATGCCACTCATGATGCACCCTACTTCTCGCCAACTGTCTATGTGATGATTTTTGTCAGTAAATCAAAGTACTTAAGTTGTAACACATATTAATGATAATATTAAAATCTAAGGATCATTACACACGCTCGTAGATTAAAATATCCGAAGACACTAATACAAGTGGAATTTCTACTGGTGGTTATGTTCTCATAATATTCTGTCATGGAGATTACCAAGTGTTAACTTTACGAGAGGAAGTATAATCTGTTTACGGGTACTCAAACATGATGGTCTACAATATATGTGTCTCGTCATAGTATTTCATCCAACCATAGAACTACATTTAAGAATATTGTTATTCCAATTCATGGTTCTCATTATAGCAGGGAACTATCCTGACCTTATCAATGTAACAAATACTCAAGGACATTATTACATCTTAGTCATGCATAATAATGAAAAATATATAATAAGATGTTTAATATATAAATACATTAAATGTCCATGTAATCCAAGTATGACCATTTTTTTCTTGGAAAACAATTCTTAAAAACATTCAATTGTACTAGAGCCAACTGCCTATGAATTTCAGTCTGCTAGACCTCACATGGTGATCGTGTTTCTGATGAGTCAAGGATTTAGTAAATGGGTCAGCCACATTGTCTTATGTGAAAATACTTCTCACTAAAACATCACCTCTTTGAGAAAAATCCCTCAGGAGATGATACTTCTAAAGTATGTGCTTCATCTGCAGATGTGACCTTGGATCTTTTGTAAGAGAAACTGTTGCTGTATTATCACAGAATAGTGTCTTGGGATCTTTACTGCTAAGTATCACATTGAGATCTTGATGAATGTTTTCATCCAAACTGCTTCTTTAGCTGCCTCCGAAGCTGCAATATACTTGGACTCTACTATAGAATCTGTGACCATGCTCTTCCTTAAACTCTTCCAGCTTGCTGCACGTCCATTGAAAGTAAAGATGCATCTTGTTTGTAACTTCATGTCATCTTGATCAGTCTAGAAAATTGTATCTGCATATCCTATGATTAATAGTTCCTCATCTACTTCATAAACCCAGAACATATCCTGAGTATGCATTAGATACTTTAAGATAGTCTTGACTACCATCCAATGGAGGTCACCAGGGTCATCTAGATATCCACCTACCAAACTCAATGCGTAGGAAACATCCAGTCTAGTATATAGCATGTCATACATGACTGACCCAATCACTGATGTTTATGGAGTCCTTGCCATTATCTTTCTTTCCACATGTGTCTAAGGACACACTTTCTTGGAAAGATGAATGTCATGTGATGTTGGAAACAATCCCTGTAAAGACCCGTAAATTTCATGGAAATTTTTTTTTCTTAATTTTCTTTGGAATTTTACAAGAGCGCAGTTTATGAAGGCACCTGAATCTGAGGCCCGGTGTGCCCGGAATCATTTTCCGAAGTTTGGATTGGGTACGTTCAGTGAACGAACAAGCGGGTTTTTCTAAATTTTGAATCGGTGCTCGGAATCAAATTCTGAGGGCACCGATGGAATCATAGTGCCTGTATTTTCTTAGATTCACCTCTTCCAGAGTTGCGTTTTCTCGGGTGTGGTTTTTAAATTTTTGGGGTTAAGTTAAGAAATAAAATAAAGTGGTGTGACAAATTTATTTTTTTTATTTCACTTAAAGCCACTTAAAAGCCACTTAAAGCTTCTTAAGCTAAGTTGAAGTGGATAGGGTACAATCCAAAATATACTACCCTCTTGGTAGGATATTTGTGAGGTGGGGCCCGCACGAGCCCCACCGTTTATTTTCCCCTAAGTAACGCACCTGCAACCCCCCCCCCCCCTCTTAAATGAAAGTCAACTAACCTGTTTTCTAAATTCTTAACGCCCCTATTAATTAGGCGGTTAGTTCGTTGCAATTAATTCTTTGAATTAATTATTCATTTCTTATCTTTGTTTTTCAAATTCATTAGTTGATAATAAAATAATATAAGGACTTATTTTATTATCTGTTTGTTTTGTTAAACCTTTGGAGAATCTCTAAAGATCTTCATCCTCCTTCCCTAAGAAAGCAAAAAACGCAAAAAACGCGAAGAACGCGAAGAACGCCGGCCTCCGACAAAAGTGAAATGAAGAACACCGAGCCCTCGGAGATCGACGACGCGACGCCGAGTACTGAGACGCCGACGCTTCTCCCGCGACGTTCTTTCCCCATGACAAATCGTTGATCAACTGCTTGAGGTAGGAGATTTCAAATCTTTTAAATTCATTTGTGGATTTTATCCTCAACACGGATTTAATTCGTGAAATAAAATCTGTGTGTTTTTCTTTAACCCACGGAGATCGTCGACGCGACACCGTATACCACGATGACACGACGCCCTTCCGCGACGCGACGATCATCTTCTACCGCGACGGTCAATTCCGTGAAGAACTCGTCTGACGACTACGACGTGGTAGGGGTTTGATTCTTTTAAATCTTTGTGATTTATATCCGTGGCTTGTGATTAAATGATTGTTGTGAGACTTTTTAGACCGCTAACGCGGTGGGTGCGGACCAACGAACAAGTCCGAACCCACCTCCCTTCGTTCCTGGTGTGCGGATGGATAACTATGACAAAACAAGCAGCTCGGGCGTTTTTAAGGCTTTGCACGAAGGTCGGGTCCCGAGACGATTTCTGGCAAAGACCGCAGGCGAATCGGACCACCGGAGCACGTCCGGTGGTCCGCGGAAGTCTCCGCCGGCGTGCCCCGCCGGCACAGCGGTGCCCGGCACGCCACCGGGAACACCCATCGCAGCTGAAAGCCACATCGGCGCTGGCTAGTCCCGCGGCCGTGCGGGACCGCGGAGGAAGGACGCGGCCTTGCCGCTTCCGTTGGCGAGAGGCGGCCCCCCACGCGGGGCCGCAGAACCTTCAAGGGGGGGTGGCGCCCCCTTGCACCCGCTCGGCCATCATGGCCGAGCCACCATGAGGTCGGGCCGGGTCGCGCCCAGGCCGGGCCGGGCCACCCTGGCCGGGCCGGGCCGCGCTGGCCGGGTCGGTCCCGGACCCGGGTGGGTCCGGGCCCAGACCCCCCGTTCTGGGACCTTTTCGGTCTTTTGCTCACAACTTGAGCTACGTGCATCCGAACGATGCACCGTCAGTGGCAATGCGATCCTCGGATAGAGAAGGTCGTTTTGGTATATCACACTCAAGGTTTTGGAATACTTTGGGTTCGGCCGGGTTGGTTCGTACACGAAACCAACTGGGCCCTCGGAGCGGAAACAGTCATATCTTGAGCTTCGGACGTCCGATTGACGTACCGTCGACTTTTATGGATTCCTCTAAGTGAGAAGGATCTTTTGGCTTACACTGCTCGAGGTTTGGATGCAGGTGGAGTATGGTTGGGTTGGTTTTGACTTAAAAATCAACCGGGCCCCTGGGACGAAAAATCCAATAACTCTCAGACCGGGCGTCCGATTGACGCGCCGTCTGCGGAGTTGAGTTCCTATTGACGATACAGAACTTTTGGATACATCAACTCTGGACTATGTGTCAGTTGATGTATCAGCCTCTCGGCTCATGGAGCAGACCCTCCGAAACGAGCTTGCTGTGTGCGGGAACCCTAGAGCTGGCTGCGACTGCTACTGTGACGACGATGACTGTGCAGAGATCCTCAGTGGATTCGACGGTGATGACTACAACACTCAGCGATCCTTTGTGGGTCAGTACTACCGATCCTGTGTGGGTCCGATCCTATGTGGGTCAGCGCTCAGCAGTCCTGTGTGGGCCAGCGCCTACAGATCCTGTGTGGGTCAGATCCTTTGTGGGTCATTGCAGGGGTTAGTTACCTATCGATCCTTTGTGGGTCAGATCCATTGTGGTTCATTGCGGGGGTTAGTACCTATCAATCCTTTGTGGGTCCAACGGCTTAGATGAATCAGTGGAAATATCTGGTCATCTTTATCATCATACAAAGAAGTATACCTGTGTGAGCTGAATCATGTTTTTCTTTCCTTTGTGGATTGTGTTGTGCTATCCTGTGTGGATTTATGTTTTTCATTCCTGTGTGGATTAGGTTGTACTTGGGCTGGGATGTTGGAGCCGAACGAAAATTGATGACATAGGTATATGTATGGGCATATACCTAAGTCGTGTCGGATGTTACTTCGTGATTGTATCTTTCCTTTGTGTATTATCCTTTGTGGATTCTGGGAGACCTTCGGGGGTCTTGGGGTCCCTACTGAGTAGCTTATACTCACCCCTGCACGGGCTATGCTCGCACTAAGTTGTGTTCGTTGCAGACGACGGACAATGCTGATCGTGGTAGAGGCTTGCGGAGCAAGACGGTTCCTGGAGGTGGACCACTGGGCAGGACGTACTCGGAGCGGTCGGCTGGACCCGAGGAGTAGTGGAGGCTATCTGTACCCACCCATCAGGTGGGATTTCTAGTGGGCAGCTCGACGTTGCGGCTTTACCTTTCAGTTGTTGTTTTCCCTTTTTAGTTGTACTTTACTTTCAGTTGGGTTTGTATTCTGGCCCACTTACTTTTCCGCACTTACTGTTGTACTCAGCTTTTACTTAGTGTTTACTTCTGCCTGCTTGCTCTGTGGTGTTTGTTGTTTACTTTACAAAGGCAATTCCTTCCCTTTTACCGGAATTTACACCTTGGTGCTAGTCGCCAGCCCCTGGCCTATGGAAGGCGGGCTTGGGGTAGTCATGGCACGGGCCCTGAGGACGGGTCGTGACAAATTGGTATCAGAGGAGTTCGGTTCTACCGCAGAACCATGGGACTCTGATCTTTTCTATGTGAAGCTATAGTGTAAAGCATATTGAGAGTGGTTATCAGTCTAGGGAGTCCAGTGTTGGTGCGGCGGCTGACGTATCCGAACACCAGGACCCTGACTTCTGATTTCCGACTTAATGCACGAAAACATTGATTGCACGTGTGTTTCAAGTTTCCTTTGTGATTACTTTGTGTCAGCTCACCAGGTATACTGTTCTGACCGTGGCGCACCTGTTTCCTTTTCAGGATGGCCCCACGACGGCAGCCAACTAGGGTTCCGAGAGTTGAGCGTGACGACAGACCACCGAGCAACGAGGCCTCGGTGCTGGGCCCTTTGACAGCTGAGGCACCGGCGGTACCTCTACCTGTCGAGCCACCGATGCTTCCAGCACCATCCGCTGACGATGCATATCACCTCAGTGCACTGCATGAGTTCCAGCGCCAGCAACCACCCAGGTTCTGTGGGGAGACGGACCGCCAGGAATCCGAGGACTGGCTGGAGGCAGTGGTGCGAGTTTTCCTGTTAGTGAGGACACCAGCAGACCTCATGGTGATCCTCGCAGCGAGCCTACTCCACGCGGCAGCGAGCCGATGGTGGAGCATGATGCTCCAGGTGCACGATGAGGCATCTCTTCTCTGGACAGACTTTGAGGGCCTCTTCCGCATAGAGTTCATCCCGGCCACCCTCCGTGCGGTGCGCATCCAGCAGCTTCTTCAGCTGCGGCAGGGCAGCTTGACGGTCACCCAGTACTCGGCGAGATTTAACGATCTTTCTCGCTACTCGACCGAAATGGCACGAGACCCATTCTTCCACGCCCGGACCTTTGAGAAGGTATTGAGACACGAGATCAGGGCATCACTGATCTCCCTCATCATTCCGAATCAGAAAGGAGTACTGGAGTGAGCCCTTTTGATCGAGAGTTTTCTTGCTGAGACTTCTCCAGCGGCGAGACCTACTGCGGGGTGGCACGTAGCAGAGTCTTCTACGGAAGGCAGTCGACGGATGACTCAGGGGTCCAGGCAGACCACACCCTCATGCAGACGACCTCAGAACACTGGCTCAGCAGTGCGGGGCACACAGCGCGGATCCAGTCTTTTGAGAGGCAGGCAGTGCTATACATGCGGCGGGCAGGGCCACATGGCCCGTGACTGCCCGACCCACCGTGCCGAGGAGCAGCATACAGTTGAGGGGCCACTCAGGAAGAGGCATAGGGTCGACCATGGCGGTCCGCGGGGAGGAGGTGGATGAGGCAGAGGATCTGTCCGAGCAGCAGGTGGTGGGCGACGCTTTGAGGCTCTACCACCACCACCACTAGGAGGTCCACCCCGGCCACAGGGAGCTGGTGGGCAGAGACAGGCACAGCTCCAGGCAGCGGAGGCCTACGACCACGGTGCACCCGAGATGATTCGTGGTACTATCTGTGTCTATTTCACCCTTGCTGTAGTTCTTGTAGACATAAGGGTGAGTCACTCTTTCATAGTCGATGCCCTTGTTCGAAGCTCGGAGATTCCGACAGAGCCGTTGGCTGGATCCTTATGGCTAGAGACTCCTACGGGAGCAGACTCGATGATTACGCATTTTTGTCGGCAGTGTGAGCTTACTCTAGGAGGCAAGAGCTTTGGCTGAGATCTTCTTGTAGTGGTGTCGAGGCCTTACAACGTCATCTTGGCCATGGATTGGTTATCTACAGTCCATACACAGATTGACTGTATTAGGCACAAGGTGCAATGTGTACACACCGACGGGAGCAGGTTCACCTTCACCGGCGAGAAGGGAGCCTTCGCCGCACAGGATGGACTTCCACAGAGGAGAGGACAGCCCATCACTCATCAGTTTTCTAGCCTCATCCTAGGAGCAGTTGATGTGTGGAGTCCTAGTTTTCCTATAGTGGTGGATCAGTATGCAGACGTCTTTCCTGACGACGTTCCAGGGCTACCTCCTCATAGAGAGGTAGACTTTTATATTGATCTGTACCCCGGGACAGCCTTGATATCCACTCCAGTATATCAGATGGCTCCCGCCGAGCTTCTAGAGCTACGGGTACAGTTGGAGGACTTGCAGGGAAAGGGGTTCATCCAACCCAGTGTTTCACCCTGGGCTTCCCCGATATTGTTCGCCAAGAAGGCGGACAGGAGCTTGCGACTTTGTGTCGACTATCATCGCCCGAACCAGGTGATAGTGAGGAACAAGTATTCGCTACCGAGGATTTATGACCTCTTCGATCAGCTCAAGGGAGCACGGTGGTTCTCGAAGATAGACCTGAGGTCAGGCTATCATCAGCTCAGCGTTCGGGATGAGGACGTGTAGAAGACGGCCTTCAGATGTCGGTATGGCCACTATGAGTTCTTGGTTATTCCATTCGGAATAATCAATGCTCCAGCAGTGTTCATGGGCCTCATGAACAGGATATTTCAGCCATACCTCGATCGATTTGTGGTGGTCTTCATCGACGACATTTTGATTTACTCGACCACTGAGGAGGAGCACGCCTACCACTTACGGTTTGTACTAGACACACTACGAGAGAACCATCTTTATGGAAAGATCTCTAAGTGTCAGTTCTGGATATGTGAGGTCCACTTCTTGGGGAATGTCATCTCTGAGACGGGAGTTGCAGTGGATCCTTCGAAGATCGAGGTAGTGCTAGCTTGGGAGCCACCCAGGAGCGTGACGGAGGTGCGAAGTTTCTTGGGACTAGCTGGATACTATCGGAGATTTGTGCCAAACTTCTCCAGAGTTCCGGCACCACTCTCAGCTTTGACGAAGAAGGGGAAACCCTTTGTGTGGTCAGACAGATGTTAGCAGAGCATCCAGGAGCTGAGACAGAGATTGACCAGCGCACCTATCTTGAGGTTTCCTGAGGAGGGAGTAGGGTACATAGTCTACTGCGATGCATCAGGGACCGGACTCGGATGTGTCCTGATGCAGGAGCGGGCAGTGATCGCCTATGTATCACGTCAGTTGAGGCCATATGAGCAGAACTATACTACCCATGACCTAGAGTTAGCAGCATTGGTCTTCGCTCTGAAGACATGGCGACACTGTCTGATGGGCGAGCGCTTTACAGTCTTTTCTGACCATCAGAGTCTCAGGTACATCTTCTCTCAGAAGGACCTGAACCTGAGACAGTGGCGATGGATCGAGTTCCTCCAAGACTATGACTTTGAGATAGTCTATACTCCTGGGAAGGGGAACGTGGTAGCTGATGCTCTCAACCAGAGGACGGGCATTCAGCTACTCGAGGAGGTGATAGAGCAGCTAGCCACTTTGCGGATATCCTTTGTGGATAGGGATGGAGCAGCCTTCCTTCAGTCTCTCACAGTCACCCCTCCACTACTACAGTGGGTCAGAGAGGCGTAGCATGGGGACGCTAACTGTGAGACGCGGCGTGCACAGATATCCTCAGGACAGGCACTTGATGGTTTCTCCATTGGAGCAGAGCACGAATTCCTTTTCAGAGGACATACCTTAGTACCAGTCGCTTTATGAGAGGAGGTGCTGAGAGAGTTTCACACTTCTCCTTTGGCGGTACAACTTGGAGTGGCAAAGATGTACCAGGATCTTAGAGGACAGCACTGGTGGCCAGGCATGAAGAAGGATATGGCAAAGTTCGTTTCTCGATGCCTCACCTGCCAGCAGCTGAAGGTAGAGCATCAAGTACCAGCAGGCTTGGTACAGCCCTTGGAGGTCCCAGAGAGGAAGTGGGATGGGATATCTATGGACTTCGTGACTGGAATTCCACACACTTCCAGAGGTCACGACTCCATTTGGGTGATTGTCGACTGACTCACCAAGTTGGCTCACTTCTTACCCTTCAGAGAGCAGGGCTCAGTGGAGAGCTTGGGACGTCTCTACATTCAAGAGATTGTACGGCTTCACGGTGTTCCATCATCTATCGTCTCTGATCGAGATGCTCGCTTTACTTCCCAGCTTTGGAAAGGGTTGCAGGAGGCGTTCGGGATGAAGCTACATCTGAGCACCGCCTTTCACCCTCAGAAGGATGGTCAGACGAAGAGGACCATTCAGACTCTCTAGGACATGCTCCGTGCATGTGTCCTCGAATTTGGTCGCAGTTGGGAGGACCACCTACCCTTGGTGGAGTTTGCATACAAAAACAGCTACCACTCCACCAACGGGATGGCACCGTATGAGGCGTTGTACGTCAGACCTTGCAGATCTCCTTTGTGCTGGACAGACCCTATGGAGTCAGCACTTGTGGGACCAGAGATGGTCCGGGCCACGACAGAGAAGGTCCAGCTCATCCAGGAGCGGATGAGGATAGCTCAGAGCCATAAAAAGTCTTATGCTGACAGGAGGCGTAGGCCACTAGAGTTCGAGGATGGCAACCACATCTTCTTGCGTGTCTCACCTCAACGTGGATTACGGAGATTTGGCCAAGGCGGCAAGTTGCCTCCCCGCTTCATCGGATCATTCTTGGTCCTCAGCAGGATTGGTGAGGTGGCTTATCTCCTGGCTCTACCACCTCAGTTGCACCAGGTGCATAACGTCTTCCACATATCTCAGCTGAGGAGATACGTGCACGACGCGACGCACATCATTGACCATGGGGAGCTAGACGTCGATGATGGGGTGACTTTTGCGGAGGTCCCGGTGGAGATCGAGGATCGACAGGAGCAGGTCCTACGTGGATGGTCAATTCCTCTAGTGCGCATCATATGGAAGCACGGGAACCTCTAGGAGAGCACTTGGGAGAGGGAGGCTCAGATGCGTGCTCAGTACCCGCATTTGTTTCCCTAGTTTATGATGTATCTTTATGGGGACGTAAATCCCTGATGTGGGAGTGATGTAAATACCCGTAAATTTCAGGGAAATTTTTTTTTCTTATTTTTCTTTGTAATTTTACAAGAGCGCAGTTTCTGACAGAACCTGATTCCGAGGCCCGGTGTGCCCGGAATCATTTTCCGAAGTTTGGCTCGGGTACGTTCAGTGAACGAACGAGCGGGTTTTTCTAACTTTTGAACCGGTGCTCAGAATCAAATTCTGAGGGCACTGATTGAATCGCAGCGCCAGTATTTTCTTAGAAACTCCTCTTCCGGAGTTGCGTTTGCTCGGGTGTGGTTTTAAATTTTTGGGGTTAACTTAAGAAATAAAATAAAGTGCTGCGACAACTTTATTTTTTTTATTTCACTTAAAGCCACTTAAAATCCACTTAAAGCTTCTTAAGATGAGTTTAAGCGGATAGGGTACAATCCAAAATATCCTACCCTCTTGGTAGGATATTTGTGAGGTGGGGCCCGCACGAGCCCCACCGTTTCTTTTCCCCTAAGTAACGCACCCGCAACCCCCCTCTTAAATGAAAGTCAACTGACGCGTTTTCTAAATTCTTAACGCCCATATTAATTGGGCGGTTAGTTCGTTGCAATTAATTATTTGAATTAATTGTTCGTTTCTTATCTTTGTTTTTCAAATTCTTTAGTTGATAATAAAATAAGATGAGGACTTATTTTATTATCTTGTTGTTGTGTTAAACCTTTGGAGAATCTCTAAAGATCTCCATCCTCCTTGGTGAAGAATGCGAAGAACGCAAAGAACGCGAAGAACGCCGGCCTCCGATGAAAGGGAAACAAAGAACACCGAGCCCTCGGAGATCAACGACGCGACGCCGAGTACCACGACGCCGATGCTTCTCTCGCGACGTTCTTTCCCCGCGACAAATCTTCAATCAACTGATTGAGGTAGGAGATTTCAAATCATTTAAATTCCATTGTGGATTTTATCCTTAACACGGATTTAATTCGTGAAATAAAATATGTGTGTTTTTCTTTAACCCTCATAGATCGTCGACGCGACACCGTATTCCGTGACGAAGCGATGCCCTTCCGCGACGCGACGATCATCTTCTACCGCGACGGTCAATTCCGCGAAGAACTCGTCCGACGACTACGACAAGGTAGGGGTTTGATTCTTTTAAATCTTTGTGATTTATATCCACGGCTTGTGATTAAATGATTGTTGTGAGACTTTTTAAACCGCTAACGCGGTGGGTGCGGACCAACGAACAAGTCCGAACCCACCTCCCTTCGTTCTTGGTGTGTGGATGGCGGACGATGACAAAAGAAGCCGCTCGGGCGTTTTCAAGGCTTTGCAGCGAAGGTCGGGTCCCGAGACGATCTTTGCCGAAGCCCGTAGGCGAATCGGACCACCGGAGCGCGTCTGGTGGTCCGCGGAAGTCTCCCTCGACGCGCCGCTAAGAATACCCGCCGCGGCTTTCAGCCGCGGCGGCGCTGGCCGGTCCTGCGGCCGCGCGGGACCGCGGAGGAAGGACGCGGCCTTGCCGCATCCGTTGGCGAGAGGCGGCCCCCCACGCGGGGCCGCGGAACATTCAAGGGGGGTGGCGGCCCACTTGCACCTGCTCAGCCATCACGGCAGAGCCGCCAGGCGGTCGGGCCACGCCCGTGCTGGCCGGGTCAGACCCGGACCCGGGTCGGGTTGACCCGGTTCGGGCCGACCCAGGGGGGTTGGGCCGGGTCGGTCCGGGCCCAGACCCCCCGTTCCGGGACCTTTTCGGTCTTTTGCTCACAACTTGAGCTACGGACCTCCGAACGACGCGCCGTCAGCGGCGATGCGATACTTGGATCGAGAAGTTCGTGTCGGTATATCACACTCTAGGTTTCGGAATACTTTGGGTTTGGCAGGGTTAGTTCGTACACAAAACCAATCGGGCCCTCGGAGCGGAAAAGCTCATATCTTGAGCTACGGACGTCCGATTGACGTACCGTCAACTTTGATGGATTCCTCTAAGTGAGACGGATCTTTTGGCTTACTCCGCCCGAGGTTTGGACGCAGGTGGAGTATGGTCGGGTTGTTTTTGACTTAAAAACCAACCGGGCCCCTGGCACAAAGAATCCAATAACTCTCAGACCGGGCGTCTGATTGATGCGTCATCTGTGACGTTGAGTTCCTGTTGACGATATGGAACTTTTGGATACATCAACTCTGAACTATGTGTCAGTTGATGTATCAGCCTCTCGGCTCGTGGATCAGACCTTCCGAAATGAGCTTGCTGTGTGCGGAAACCCTAGAGCTGGCTGCGACTGCTACTGTGATGACGACGACTATGCAGAGATCCTCAGTGGATTCGACGGCGACGACTACAGCACTCAGTGATCCTTTGTGGGTCAGTGCTACCGATCCTGTGTGGGTCCAATCTTGTGTGGGTCAGCACTCAGCGGTCCTGTGTGGGCCAGCGCCTACAGATCATGTGTGGGTGAGATCTTTTGTTGATCATTGCGGGGGTTAGTTACCTATCGATCCTTTGTGGGTCGGATCCTTTGTGGGTCATTGCGGGGGTTAGTACCTATCGATACTTTGTGGCTCCGATGGCTTAGATGAATTAGTGGCAATATTTGGTCATCATTATCGTCATATGAAGAAGTATACCTATGTGAGCTGAATCCTGTTTTGCTTTCCATTGTGGATTGTGTTGTGTTATCCTGTGTGGATTTACGTTTTTCATTCCTGTGTGGACTGGGTTGTACTTGGGCTCGGATGTTGGAGCCGAACGAAAATTGATGACTTAGGTATATGTATGGGCATATACCTAAGACGTGTCGGATGTTACTTCGTGATTGTATCTTTCCTTTGTGGATTATCCTTTGTGGATTCTGGGAGACCTTCGGGGGTCTCGGGGTCCCTACTGAGTAGCTTATACTCACCCCTGCACGGGCTATGCCCGCACTACGTTGTGTTGGTTGCAGACGACGGACAATGCGGATCGTGGTTGAGGCTTGCGGAGCAAGACGGTACCTGGAGGTGGACCACTGGGCGGGACGTACTCGGAGCGGTCGACTGGACCCGAGGAGCAGTGGAGGCTATCTGTACCCACCCTTCAGGTAGGATTTCCAGTGGGTAGCTCGATGTTGCGGCTTTACCTTTCAGTTGTTGTTTTCCCTTTTTAGTTTTACTTTACTTTCAGTTGGGTTTGTATTCTGGCCCACTTAATTTTCCGCACTTACTATTGTACTCAGCTTTTAATTAGTGTTTACTTCTTCCTGCTTGCTCTGTGGTGTTTGTTGTTTACTTTACAAAGGCAATGCCTTCCCTTTTACCGGAATTTACTCCTTGGTGCTAGTCACAAGCCCTTGGCCTATGGAAGGCGGTCTTGGGGTAGTCACAGCACGGGCCCCGAGGACGGTTCGTGACAATCCCCTCTTGGATTGTTCCATACTAAATCTCTTCAATATCTTATCAATGTATGTTCTTTGACTTAGGCCCTACAATCTCTTGGATCAATCATGATGGATCTTCATCCCAAGAATATATGATGCCTTTCCCATGTCCTTCGTGGAGAAGTATTGATTCAACCATGCCTTAGCAGGCTGTAATATTGGTATCTCATTTCTAATAAGTAATATTTCATCAATATATAGTATTAGTAAAATGACTACACTCCCACTAAACTATTTGTAGACACAAGGCTCGCATTCATTCTTAATGAAACCAAATTTCATTATGGATTCTTCAAAATGAATGTTCTATGAATTCGATTCTTTCTTTAATACATAAATGGATTTCTACAACTTCTATACCTTATTGGAATCCTTTGGTGTCATAAACCCTTCAGGTTGTTTCATGTAGACATTTTCCTGAAGGGTCCCATTAAGGAAGGATGTATTGAAATCCATTTTCCAAATCTCGTAGTCATGGTAAGTGTCAATGGCCAGAATAATTATGATGTATTTCATCATTGAAACTTGTGAAAAGGTTTCATCGTAGTCACTGCTTCGATGCTGTTTGAACCCTTTTGTAACCATTCATGATAGTAGGTGCTGACATGTCATTTCATGTCCAAATTCTTCTTGAATACCCATTTTCAACAAACAGTCTTTTCATCAACTAGAGGATCTACCAAAATATAGAATTTGTTTTGGTACATGGAATTCATTTCATAATTCATGGCTTATTTCCAATTGGAAACATATGTTCCATGTACTGCTTCCCTGTAGGTTAGAGGATCATTATTATCAACTAATTATGATTCACCGTCCTTGGTAACTAGAAAACCATACCATTGTTGTTCTCTAACCTCACTTGTGCTCCTACGCAGCTGTTGCGTCTATAGAACAATTCAATATTCCATAGGGATTTGTGGATTCTTTTCCTGTACCAACTCTTGTGTACCTTGAGCCTCAACTTCATCGATGTCTACCTTACTCCCACTATCTCTTTTGGATATGTTCTCCCTCTCAAGGAATATGGATCGTCTTTACACTATAACATTATTGTCTGAGGTGTTGTATAGGTAATATTCCCTTATTTTCTTTGGGTATCCTATAAAGGTACACTTTGTTCCTTGGGGTGTATGTTTGTTACCTAATGAGGCCTTAACAAACACATCACTTCCCCACACATGAAAATTTGATAATATGGCTTTGTTTCCACTCCATAACTCATATGAAATACCATTTATCGATTTAGTTGGTACTTATTTTAGTATGTGTGCCAATATTTGTAACACAAATCCCCAAAAGAATAATGGAAGACTCACATGACTCATCACTCATCTCACCAAGTCCAATAGGGTGTGGTTCCTCCTTTCGCTCACACCATTCCTCTAGGGAGTTTATAGAGGAGTGAGTTGTGATAGTATCCCAAAATCCCATAAGTAATCAATAAAGTCTTGATTAATATATTTTTCACCTCGGCCTGAGTGAAGTTTCTTAATCTTCTTACCAAGATGGTTCTCAACTTCATTCTTGTATTCTTTGAACTTATCAAAACATTCCAACTTATACCTCATTAAGTAGATATATCCTTATCTACTAAAATCATCAGTAAAAGTTATGATCTGTGAGTAACCTCCTCTTGTTTCAACTAGAAATGGTCCACACACATCAGAAAGAACCAATTCAAGAAGTTATTTATCCCATTTCACCTTTCCCCCTAAATGGGGCTTTGGTCATTTTGCCTTGTAAACATGCATGACATACACCAAGTGTTTTTAGTTCGAAATAATATAAATATAAATCTTGATGTAACTTTGTCAATCATTTCTCATTTACATGACCTAGAAGGTGATGCCAAAGTTAGGTGAGGCATGATTCATATGAGTTATCTTTGTTATCGATTTCCATTACTTGTTTTTTTAATACAACGCGTAAAGATTTTTGTGTAAATGTGACCTACCAAAACAAATGATATCTTTGTAAAAGAAGCAACATTCATTTCCAAACTTGAAAAAAATCTATATGTATCTAATCTAGATACAGAAATAATGTTTTTAGTAACATACAACATATAATAACAACCCTTTCACACCAAGATCATCCCAGTTGGAAACGTGAGTTGGTAGTCCCTGACAGCTACAACAGTGAGTTTGGCTCTATTGGATACTCATATATCTACATACTCTAGGTCAATATTCTTGAATCTACTTTGTTCCTTTATTTGGATATATATGTGAGCACCTCAAGCTGTTTCTAATACCCAATTTGTAGAAATAGAAAGAATTAATTTGATAACAAATACACCTAAAGCTTCCCCTTTTTTCTTAGGTTGGGTGCATTTCTTCTTCCAGTGGACCTTCTTGCCACATTTGAAACAAAAAGTCTCATGTTCCCTTGCCTCCCCTTTTATTTTCCTTTTCATGGATGGTCGTGAAGAAGATTTGGGCTTAAATCTCTATAACTTCCCTTTCCTCTTATTCACCATAAGGACATGAGGCTTTTCACACATCATATCTTAGTCCACTTCGTGAATGAGGATAATAATATTAGTTATAGACTTCACAATGTTGTTCATATTGAAATTGACAACAAAGTTAATGAAAATCTGATTGAGTGATGTGACAATGAGATCAGTACCCAGTTCTTCGAGGATTTTAAACCCAAGAATCTCCAGGTGCTCAATGTAACCAATGAGCTAGACTACATGAGGATCAGCTAGGGAACATTTTCCAAGATTACTCTGAAATAGTGCCTTAGAGATCTCAAACCATTCTTGTCTTACTCTATCCTGGTAAAGACCATGGAGGTGTTCGAGCATGCTATAAGCATCCATGTTTTCTGGAGACTTTATGAGCTCACTAGACAGTGATGATAGCATTAAACATTGAACGTCGACCATATAGTTCATATGTTTCTCATAGACCAGGAAATATTCATCACTCACCTCTTTGGAAGGCAGATCAGGTAATGTTAACTCTATAACGTAAGACTTCCGTTCATGGCATAGGATAACCCAAAGCCGTTTAAACCATTCCTGGAAGTTACTACCGATGAGGATTTTTTATTTATCTAGAATTGATCATAGGGATAGTGTGGTTAATGAACTTGTAATTTTTATTCTACAATTAAAATAGTGGATCATTAGTACATTATTGATTACATTTTATGAGAAATAATATATTTTTATTAAGTCTCCTATAAGTTTATCAAGTCCCAATGTCCCTCGCCATTGATCCTGGAATGTCCAGTTATCATGACATTCTATTGGAAAGGATCTATATTCCACTTCATATAACACCAATAAGGGTTGTTCTAGGTATTAGAAGGTATTTTGGTAGGAAGGTATTTTCCAACTGAGGGCTTGCAGCTCCTTGATCAGTTGAGTGGACTGCCCAATCCTAAAATAATGACTTTGGATTTCCTCAACTCTTGCCTCCAATAATACCCCAAGTCTATCAAGGGATATTCCTCTTGATGTGGTATGGTTAAGTCAACCCCAAACCTTTCATAAGGGATTCCTACATAAAAGAAAGTGTCCCAACAAGGGTTGGTCAAACACATAGTTTTATTGAGTTTTTCTCTTAATGAAGTAATGGAGGTCTTGGTCTGGATTAATATTTTATTTGAGGGATTTTTATCTTTTATGAATGAATTTATTACTATCATTATCACATGATTGTTAATATTAAGTGTAAATTACATAAGTGATTAACCATGTCTTGATAATATTTATGCACAAGTCTATTTATTTTAGTTCTATCTTGCATGCTTGTTTAGTTAATTAATTATGTGATCATGACAACACATCCATAATGACAAACCATGCAACTAACAGAAATAAAATAAAGACAATGGTCATGAGATTTTCTAATGGTCAGTTTATCTAGAAGTTGATAAACTCACCCTAACTTATGGGAGAAACATCTTAAACCTTTTGGTTTTTTGTTTTCCGCTTCCTACCTTTCCACCATAGTATCTCCTGTGATTGGTTTCGTATTGGCTCTATTTTTAACTACATCTACTAAATTCGTAGTTTCATCCATTACATATTCCATTATTAACTCACGTGCAGGTGAGAGGTAAAAAGGGGTTTTACATAAAAGAAACATTGGGCATGCAGGCCCTACATGTTAATGAAGAGAAGGATTTCATGCCAACAAATTTAAATTAAAATAAATCATCCACATAAAAAGGTCAGGGCCTAGATCATGATAATATATACATGCAATGATATTTACGTATAAATAAAACTAGTATTCAATTCATTAATAATTTTTTTAAGATAAATCATGCTCAAATACATTAATTATAATCTTTAATTAATCAATCCTTTTACCTCAAACCCTTTTCTGATTTTTTTGATATTATCATCCATCATAATTTTAGACAAATAAATTCATTTAAAATTATCTTTGTATGTAACTTGTACCTTGGAGGAAACCCGGTGAACTCCTATTCATAACTACCTAATGAGTAGAAATGAACAGTACACAGATGTTTAAATTAAATACATATATATAAATCACTTATCACATATTGTGCCTCATCTTTATGCATGTACGATGGTACAAGTATCAAGGTTTTGTATAATATAAAAATAAATTTTAATAAATCTACATAATTTGGATGAGTACATGGCGTATAGTTCCAACTACATGGAATTTTCTATTTTTCACTATCCATCGGAAGTACATGCCTGGGGAAATGGAGTGTGAGTGTAATCTGGTGATCTTAGGAGTACATAGCATTCTAGTAGGCCACAGACCATGTAGTTTCTCATTACATGGTCTCCATCCGGGAAATCTATGTACGAGTTACAGAGTCCAACCCTAACTCGAAGGGACTACACGTCATTTCAAGTGGACCACATAGCATGTTATCCAGAAATGGTATTCCACCTGTTCCTAGTCAACACATAGGGTCATTAAAACTTATTCAAACTCTAAAGAAACATATTGGTTTGGTGGAGTAAACCTGGTGCATTGAACCTTGGCTACACGACATGTACTACTAAATACATGTCGTGTGTTGTTGTGTTTTACAACAATGAACCTTTGGAACCTCTGGATGAGATCCTCTGTTTTATATTAATAAAAATTAAAATAAAATATCATTTCTGTAAGGTGAATGAGAAACGAAAGAGGAGAAATAGGTATCGAGATTCAGATTTGTAGAATGATTAACATGAATTGAAATAAAAAAATTATTAAATGCATAAATCATAAACAAAAAATTGAAATGATTATAAACTATGATGTAACCACTCTAATACAACTTGAAGGTTCCAGGCGCAGTGAAAGCATGGTTGGTACAGAACCCAACTTTGATTTTTACCATGATCAATGATTATTCCAGGATCAATATGATGATGAACTCCAGTCTCCATGGAATAGAATCAAATATTTAGATAAATAAGGAAGAGTCATGAAACCATTAGAGAGGATCTTGCACATCATGTTTATAAATAATTTAGTTAATTTCATAAAGAAAATAATACATGGATCTTTAGTATTTTCTTCATTGATGATGTTGATCGTCCAGAATGACCCTTATGGATAATCATTTTGTGCTTACAAGGATCCAAACTAGAATCCCTCTAGTGATCCACTTGTGCTCTGATGACCTCTGATCAACACTGCTCGTTCTCTGGGTGCTAGCATTGCCAAGCGAGTGCCTTATATCGGCCATTCTTGATCGGTTGTTCTTCAGACTTAAAGAACTTCTCTCGTTCTTTAGAGGGTCGAGAAGAGGATTTGAGAGAGAAATTGTTCAGCTCAATATTTCTTAATTTAGTGGGTGTGAGGTTTGGTACATGGCACAATAGACGTATGTGTCTCTTTATTGACATGGGGCTTCATTTATAATATTTAATTACATAACAGTAATTAAATACATTAAGAACATTACAGAAAACCCATGCTATTAATAATAATAATAAAATGTCATTATTTATGGTGTGCCAACTTCTTCAAAACTGAATTATAAATAAAATTCCATGTCACAAAATAATAGTAGCATTATTTTAATTTATTCCAAATAGTTAAATAGTTATTTATCATCTTAAAAATAATTATTTTACTATTGAACCGGACTTGGTCCTCTCGAAATCCACTTCTATTTATTGAACACCCGAATAAATAAATATAAAATTTAATCTATTAAATAAATATTTTATTTACAAACTAGTTAATAAATATTTATTAAATTTTCAATAAAATAAATAAATATATTTTACCCACAATCCAGTGAATAAATATTTATTTAATTTATTCAATCATTTTAACTTGAATAAAATTATTCCATTTTCTTGAGAATAATATTTATTAATTAAATTCAAATATAATTTAACTGAGACCACCAGAAACACTTAGTGTGTAACCCTTTAGGATTCTTTCTCATTGACATTAGATAGGCTTACCTAAAGTCCAAGATAACTATATAGAAACAGGTCAAGTCACCCAAGAGAAATAACTTAAAGTCACCACAACGACATCCACATACGAATGATCACTGTCTAATATAATCCCTTTATCGTAATATCTCATCTTGTAGGTTTCATGATAGTGTCATCAACTGTTATGTTTGATATGTCGTTCATTGACTACCTGAAATAAACTTATCATTACACCATGGATAGGTAATTTTGCACAACATTTCTATTTCAATCAAAGGGATGAGATATCAACTTCCATAAATAGAAGGGCCTAATGCTTCATCAACTTATCCATTAATAGCATGTCGCTCGTGACACACCCAAGGAACCCTACTTCCCACCAATGGTCTACGTGGTGGTTTTCATCTGTAAATAAAATTGTGTGAGTCGTGAAATGTATTAATGATAATCATAAAGTTTAAGGAACATTACACATGCTCGTAGATAGAAATATCAGATGACACCAAAACATGTAGAATTTCTACTGGAGGGTTTGTTCTCATTATCTTCTGTCTTGAAGATTACCAAGTGAGAACATTATGAGAGGAAGTCTCATCTGCTTATGAGTACTCACACTTGACGTTATTCATGCTATGTGTCCCATAATAGTATTTCATCCAACTCTAGAACTACATTTAAGAATATTGTTCTAGCATTTCAAGTTTCTCATTATAGCAGGGAACTATCGTGACCATATCAATACAAAAAATACTCTACAAAATTATTACATCATGGTCATGCAGAACAATAAACAATGTGTAATAAGATGTTTAATATTTAAATACATTAAATGTCTATGTAATCAAAGTAAAACCAGTTGTTTCTAGGACACCAATTCATACAGTAACACCCTGAATCTTGTAACCTAGAGATGGTGGTTAATTTACTATATAAGTATAATATAAATGGAATCTCATCCTAATGGTTCAAACAGTTTAGTAGACTTTAAAGACTACAAACATATATGACTCTCACATTAAACATGAAAAAATGAAATGCAACATAAAAAATCTAGTGATAACTTTACTATTTCTTCTATTAAAACCTTGAAATCATTTATATAGTGGAAAAATAATAAATGGTGAGCTCAGATGCTCATTAAGGGAAAGAATATGATAAAATCTATCATAGAATAAATAGAGAATGAATAATATGTATAGATAAATAATAATCCAATATTCCATATAACTAACTAATATCATAAATGGGGACTAAATCCATGGATTACGTATAAATATAAATAATCATATGGATAACAAAAACAAGTTTCATATTGATATAATGGATAATGTTGAAGATCATAATCTTACCATAAATGGATTATTTCCGGAAATCATACATAAATATGTAATTTGTGTGCCAAATACCCAAACATATTCATCTCATGAGACTTAATAATGCCTCAAGGTTCTATAATTGTCCCCTTTCATCATATGTAATTCAAATTCTTTCATCTTATGATAGAAATGAATAATAATTCAATACTTGGTGAACATAAACATTCATGTTGAAAAAATAGTATAAAAAATGTTAATTTTTTTCCCATTCAAAAATAGAACAACATGATCTTAATCCATCTCTAGTAATATAGTGGATCGTGTCTATAGTGAAACACACATTTCATACATATATGTTAGATCTTATTAGATGAATATCCATTATATAACCTAACGATCCACACCATAATCTTATAGGTATAGTTCCTTTGGAAATTGGATATATAAACAACTTGTTCATATGAGGTCAATGTAATATCCAACTATCATCATTCTAAATATAACCCTTTTTATACATATCATACCTAAAATATTTTTTAATAAACTAGGTAAAATTGAACATAATAAAGGGTGATCTCAAATACCCAACATGGGTAAATAAGGGAGACATAAATGATCACATAAAAATATCATGAGAATAAGGGTATGAGAATATAAACTTCACATTTGAAAAATATACCCTGCATATCTATTATTATAATCTTAATTCATGTCATAAATCTTAGTTCTTAAAAATACCTAAATTATAATGTAATAAAAGAACATGTGCCATGAGAGTATAACCTTCGCACAAGACAAAGATATGTGGTATATACATAAAAAAATATTAGTATTAAAATCTCACTTAAAAGACTAAAATCCTAGATTGTGTTCACTATTTGTTCTATCATAGTATTCAAGGTTCACTCCCATGACTATCATAATGGATAGAGTCCCTAACTTAACTAGGTTCTCTTCACATATTAGTCCTATTTATCTCATGAGACATCCATCATTACCCAATTCATTGGAGGAATTATTAATTAATGTTCCACACATAACCTAATTATATCATTAATATTTGTTTCATAAGATTATACAACATTCATTATATCATAAACTAGGAAAAATAAACATGTTTTATTAATATTTCTTCATGGAATAAACTATAGAAAAAATGGGTCTGATAAATATTCCATAAATTCATCATAGTATAACCTGTGGAATGGAATGTGTTTCATAAACTTTCTTTCATAATAATATTTATAAATATTAATGATTTTCATCATTATATCATTTCAACATTAAATAATAATTAATGTCAAATGATGTTGTCAAATATGGAAACTTCCTTTGAAAGATCATATGGAATATTTCATTAATAAAATGTTATTTTGAATTTGAAATAAATTTGTTAAAATATAAAAAAAACAAAATATTAAAGAAAACATTTTACTTGAAAATAAACTTGGAAACATAAAAATTTATCTTCAAATCATTTAGTAGTTATGATTTCCGTAAATTTCATTTATTCTGTATAATTTAAAAGAAAACAGTCATTTCACACATCTGTAAAAAAAGACAAAAGTA
This sequence comes from Viscum album, assembly GCA_963277665.1. Classification (NCBI taxonomy): domain Eukaryota; kingdom Viridiplantae; phylum Streptophyta; class Magnoliopsida; order Santalales; family Viscaceae; genus Viscum; species Viscum album. Next base: position 1,096,074,801 of record OY728147.1, read on the forward strand.
CCTCATTTGAAAAAAAAATGGAGATTTATTTTAATAAATTTTTTAAAATTTAATCATGGGATAAAATAAATTGAAAAATTCATTGTGTAATATTAAAAAAAATTCTTGAAAACATTTTTATGAAATAAGTATATTGAAGGAAAATCATTTTCAACCAAAGAGATAAATAAAATTTGTTTTCCATAATGATATTATTTATGTAGCTTGTGTACTAAAAGATAGGAAAATGAAATTAAAACATTTATAATAAATAAATAACCAAATTAAAATAAAATTAATGAGTTTATTCATAGGTAGCTTATAATATTTGATCATTGAAAAATTAATAATAAACAATCTCTCTAAATAATGATATTGAAATATAAATCCATTTCCTCAAGTTTCACTTCATTAGAAATCATTATAATCTAAAATATAATAAATATAAATTTACTATAATTATATAAAATATTAATTTACATACTTAAAATATTACATATGATCTAATTATAACATTTTATCACCTAACACCATATTAAAATAATCATTTACGGGTGTTAGCTATTTTATTTTGTTTAAATTCAATTTAGTGGTCCTGGTCCCTATACTTTGATAGTTATTACATAAACTAAATGATGTAAATAATGTAATAAATATAATACATATTTATTATAAACATGTTTATATTCAAAAATTAAAGTTAGAGATGAAAAATGAATTACTATGTTCATGGATATAGGATGTCGTACGTATGCATGAACGTATATTTCACTTTTCGATGGATTAGATAAAACAATGTTAAATGATAATTAACCTTTAAAACATAATTATTATATCATATATATAATATATATTAATTTAATATAATGTTTTTTGCATTCAAGTAAAAAAACTGAAAAATTAGCAACATCGCTTCATGGAAGTGGTATTCTACATATACATAGGATCCACATTATTATTTTCTAACAGATTATAAGATAAGAAGTTTGGAATGACATTTTCATTCAAAAACGAATAATTACGCAATTATTGACATATATAAACATTAAACCCATCATAATACCCATTTATAATAAATGATAATGTAAAATTAATTGTATTGTTTTGTGGATATGGTAATCTGTTCGTCTTCATAAGCGATAAATTCACTTATCATTTGATGGGAAAGAGGGTGGATAATTGTTGTTATAATTATAATAAAATTTTAGTATATTTAATATAATTACTTTTTTATTTTCTGATTTATTTCATATATTTATATTATTTAAAATAATAATTAAAAATAAATTTATTGGTAAAAATGATTACCTCTTTTTTGAAATAACTAATTTAGATCTCCTCTGAAGGACCCTAGGGGTGGTATTTTGAGAAGAAAATAAACTATATAAAATGGATAGGGAATTTTATATTATAATTTTTCAGGGGTTGGTCGATCTATAAGGCTTCAAGTGGAGTAAATAAGTGATGGGAGGAACTTCCATTTATAAGTGGAGGAGAGGACACACTTGGAATTTATTAAAAGATTAAAATATAAGGAAGTAATTCTCATGAAAAAAGCTTCCAAATGGACATTGATTATAATTTGGGATAGTATTAGGTCAAAATATATCCATAAAATAATACTTATAAAAATTTTAGTGGAAAACATACCTTTTCTCTTAGTTTAATCCCTGGTAAACCCATTTTAACTATAACCACGGTGAATTTTTTTTAAAACATTTACTATTCCTTATGAAAAAAAATAAAATTTGAGTAATTAAGAAATTTAGAAATGATGATTAAAAATATATAATCAATTTTATAAAATTTAATTCTCAAAATTAGTATAATTTAATTTAAAAATTAAACAAACAAAACAAGATTAAAGTCAATTTTCCAAAAATTTATTTCTTAATGTTTTTATAAAAAATATATAGTATAATATTAATTAAACTTAACTTAGTTGTGTTATTAATTTTATAAATGAACTAATTTTACTTTTAAAACCATTTTAAAATAATAATGAACATTTTAAAATCTTTAAAATAAAATCCAGTTAATAAGAACTTGTTTTTCACTATTCAAAAAAAAATTATTTTTTATTATACTAATAAAATCACTCTAAGGTAATTTTGACGTGTTAATTTTGAAAATTAATTTAATCTTTTTATATAAATTGTCTAAAATTGGAAAAAAATATAATTATATAATTTTCTCACAAAAACTAATAAAATCCATTTTTAAGGGAAAATGTTGTTTTTTGAATCATATAAACACTTTATTAAAATTAAGTACTTTTTTATCAATATTTTTATTTATCTAAAATCATAATAAATAATTTTAAAATTTATTTATTCTTATTCACTCCAAAATTTTAACAGATAGATTATAACTATATTATAGTTTTTTTAAACTCTAGGTTGGGTGTATTGCAAGCTATGAATTAAATTAACTTTATTTAAAAAGAAATATATCATAAAATCTTAGGGTGTTAAACTATTCCCACATAAATATGGTTTTCCCTTCAAAATTATAGTAATCCAATACAAAAAATGAGTATATCTATATTTCATTACCTCCTAATGTTTTTTGGTAGTTTATTCAAATTTTTCTATTCATCTAGAGAACATTAACTAGGAGAGTAGTCTAGTTCCATATTACTTTATATCTATATTATAATATTTCTATTGGTTATTCTTCATATGAATGATCAATACCTTGAAGTATGAACTATAAGTTGAGTACATGTAAAGGATCTGGTTTGTTCTTCCATTAGCGAGATACAAAGAACACATCATGAACTTTAGAGAGGTTCATTGGTTGTTCCCAAATATAAGTTAATTTCTATACTTGATTAAGAATCTATATAGTGACAATATATATAGGGATCATCTTTCCTTTATTTTTGAATATCATAACCTTATTACAGCGACAAATTCATATTAATGCCATTTTCACCAACTTCAAATTCCGTATTTCACTGATTATAATAATTTTAACTTTTCATTCAACTAGGAGATTCAATGATATGATATTAAATAACTCTAACATTATCTTCATTTTCTTAGTTATTTCAAGTCTCAAAATATTTATTTCTCTAACTTCATCCCAACATGTGGTATTTATAATTTTTTTTATAGAGGGATTCATAAGAAGCTATCTAAAATATTCAGTGATATTTATTGTTGTAAGAAAGATTTACTAGAAGAAAGTGTTGATCCCAAACTCCTTTGAAATTAATAAAATAAGATCTCAGTGTATCCTCTAGGGTTTCAATGGATATATTAGACTGAATGTATATCTCTTGATAATAGTAGTACTAAAACTCAAATTTTTATCTCAATCCTATTGAAGTAATTTCTATAACTTCAAGGTTTACATCATACCCAGTTCAGATATAATATAATGTGATACTCAATTTAACAATACCTCTTCCTTAATAAAAATTTTGGGAATTTGAAGAGGTGATAAATCTTCTCAGATAGTAATGAAGTGTGCTGACATTGTAAGCTGATCAACTAAAGCCTAAATAAAATTATGTCCATTAGATGCTTTGGGGATTTCGATGGACAAATCCTTGGTGATGTTTTCCCATTTCCGTTCTGGTATGGGTAATGGTTTTAACATCCCTTAAGACTTATTTATATCATTCTTAACAAACTAACATACCAAGAACCAAGATGCATACTCTGTAATAAATTTCTTTATGTTATCCCATAATGAATACTCATTCATATCTCTATACATCTTCATGCTTCTTGGTTAAATAGAGAATTATGAACTGTGTGTGTCATCCAACAGCTCCTTCTTTAAATCTATCATGTATGAAACACATACACTATTATTGAACCTTATCAATACAACACAATCAAGTTTTAACTCAGGCATATTTCTCACCATCATTTTCATCTCTACATCTTCCTTATATGCCACTTTAATCCACACATGGATAGATGGTTGAAAACTAATTTAAGAAGGATAATATTTCTCACCTTACTTTAATATTTCTAAATATATCCTTTATAGATCAAGAAATATTGAATTTTTTTTTATCCTCGTCATATATAAGAGAGCATGATCCTTTCAACTCACAACATTTACAACGTTTTTCTCTTCCCCAAGGTGGTAAATAATTCATCAGTCGTAATATTTAATCAACTCCAACTATCTTTTATGGTGTATATTCAGCTCTATTTGAGTGAATATATACATAAAATTTTATGGAAAATAAATACATTACATATTTAAATATAAAGAAAATTCACCCATATATTTAATTAAAAAATTGTCATAGCAAACTCTTAATCATGATTTGGGTAATTCTGCTCATGAACCTTCAATTATAATGAGGAATAGCCTATAACCATATCATTCATCATGAGAATTCATCCCAATACCTTGTTAAATGCATCACTATAAATTACAACACCTTATCTACTATATGGTAATATAATAATAGGTTCACTAACTAACCATCTCTATAGTTCCTCAAAATTTTACTCACATTCATCAATCCAAAGGAGCATGGATCCCTTACAAGTAAAATTAGTGAGTGGATTATACCATCTTGAGAAATAATCCACATAGCATCAATAATATCTAGAAAAAAAATTAAAATATGAATCTCAATCATTGTGGTTTGTCTGGGACAAGATTTATAAACTTCCATACTTGATGGATCCAGTTATATACCCTTACATGAGATTATATAAACCAAAAATGAAAACTTTTATACCCAAATAACACACTTTGTAAATTTTTCATACAAATTATCCTTTATTATGGTCTTTAGTAAATTCCTCAAGTGATCTTCATGATCTTCCATGAACTTTTAATAAATAAGAATATCATCTATAAATACTACCATAAACTAGTCAAGGTAATCTTTATAGACACTATTAATTAAATCTATAAAGATTGAGGGGGTATTAGTAAGGAAAAATAGAATCACTACATATTCATAGTTTCTATAACATGTATGGAATGATTTATTGGATATATCCTCCTTCTTGACCCTCAATTAATGATATCAAGAATAAAGATAAATCTTGGAAAATTATTATTCTCTTTATAGTTGACTGAACATATCATCAATACAATGTGGGCGATACTTATTTTTTATCATGATCTTGTTTAGTTACCAATAATAAATATAGATTCACATTGATATATATTTCTTATTAATAAAACTAATAGGTGCACCCCATAATGATTCACTTGGATGAATGAATCCCTTTCCATGATTCTCCAAGTATTTCTTTTTTAATTCATGAAATCCAATTGGGTTCATTCTATATGGATTTGATGAAATAGGTGCACCACAAGGTATGAGTTCTATTAAAACCTTAAATTCATAATTCAAAGTAAGATAGAAATTATTTTGGAAATATGTCAACAAACTCATACACAATATCCATGTCATAGATCTTGATTTTACTCCAAACCATTTGAGATAAACATCCTTTTGAATATGAATCAAGACTCATACAATGGATACAATTTCCATTGGGTGTTCATATTTATCATCACACTGATAGAAAATCATTGGTTGGATTGTAATATCATTTGTGACTTCCCTTCCATAGAAATTGATATTTGATTTATGTAATGAAATCCAATCCATTTCCCAAAATAACACTAAATTAATATAGAGGGAGAATAAATAGAATTGTAGGAAGAACATTCCCAAAAACATCAACTGGAAAATAATCATATACTTTTTTTAAAAAAATCACAAAATTAAAGGTTTTAATATCTAATTAAACATCTAATAATTAAGGTGGAAATTGTATACCCTTATAAATTCATAAGATATAAAATTGTGGGTGGATTCAAAATCAAATAAAAAATTGTAATTTATATAGTGAATAGAAAGTATACCTTTTACCAATTCATTATCATAATCCATATCACAACAGTCATAACATGATATTTCCCTTTGTCTCTAGCCTTTATAGTGTGTTGATGTTGATCATCATAATTATCTTTCAGTTTTAAGCCCTATTTATCTAAATGTGCATACTCCATGCATTTCAAACACTAGAGTGTGGGTGGTGTATTCTATGCTGATTTTCGTCCAACATTATCTAATTTCATCACTTCACTATGGAATAATATTTCCCAAAAACCATCCTTTTCACCCTTAAAACAATTATTAGTCCTATTAAGAAAATTTACAGCATGTTTCCTTCCATATTTTTATTATAAAGGTAAGATAAACTTCTTATATCCATTATAATTAGAATTTCCTTTCAATTCCAAATTTATTTTCTTATGAAAACTATGAGATGGATATGTAACTCCAATATTTATTTATAAATTGATATCAAATCAAAAAAAAAATGCATAGCTACTGAAGTATCTAATGGATAATTCTCTTAGGAGATTTGGTCTTTATCCATTGAATAACTGATCATCCTTACATTCAGGTTGGATGAAATACTATAAGTGTACCTCACAAGTCTTATAAAATAATCCTTATAGGTTCTAATAGATTAATCATTCTTCTTATTTTTGTAAATTTATTATTTATCCATTTTCATATAAATGATATGAGGAATGTACATTTTGAAAACTAATCTCTTAAACTAATCCCACACCATGGAATCAATTTATTCCATTTACCTAATGTTCTTGAAATGATTCCACCATTGATATACATTGACTTTAAAATAATAAAGAGAAGAAATATATTTTTCATGTTCTGAACACTGGAGAATTAAAAACATATTTTCAGTTTTTTTAATCATTTCTCAAAAACTAGTGGAGTAGAAGACCTGCCAAAATAAGGAAGGTGTTACCTCATTAAGGAATCAAAAAAATCCCTTATTTTCTCATTTTTAAGTTCTGTATGATTCATATGTTGAGAAATTTTTCTAATTATATAAATGAGACTTTTTATTCCATCTCACATTGCATTAGGTTTCCCATGAGTAAGATAATTTCATATTCTTTTACATTCATCATTAACTTGATTTCTTTAGGTTCCATACATTTACTAAAACCAAAAAAAAATATTTTGAGAAACAATAATCATATTGGGAAACCACATAACCATGGAAAATAATTTATCAGTGGTCTAAATCATGACACCATATTTTAAATCTTTAAAACCATAGGTTTAACTTAGGTCATCTATGATCATTATCGAAACGTTAGGATGTTATCCTATACTTAGACTTGTCCACACGGTCCTCTTAAATGTATTTTTATCATATTTTCCATAGGTAACTAAGCCATTATCTAATACCATCTTCATAAACCTAAAAATTTTATACATTGATATTGTATCTCATTAGATGAATATTTATTACATAATATAATAATCTACGCTCTTGTCAGATAGTTTTAGTGCCTTTGGAAACATGGATACATAAAAAACTAATTCAACTGAGGTATACATATCTTCAAAATTTCTTTATAACTATCTCCGTTGTTAGAAATATCATACATAATATATTTTTCCATAACCTAGGGAAAATAAAACATAAGAAACCATGAGTTCAGATTACTACTAAGGGTAAACATGGGATACATCAATGATCACATAAAATTTTCATGAGCATATGGGTATGTGAACATGACATTAACATTTTAAATTTATAATATACATATCAAAAATCATAATATTGATTCATGAAATATATATTGTTAGTTCATAAGGCATGAATAATAAAGGAATCAAAGAAACTGATCCATGACAGCATAATAATGGCATAATACATAGATTTTTAGCATACACATAATAATAGAAAATAAGTTCATTCTTTATCATAGATCACTACCAAGACTATCATAGTGGATTGGGTTCACACCTTATTCCATAATAGTAGTCATGTTTTACACCAAAAAATATCATATTTGACAGATACCCTTACTAAACTAGGTTCACCCCCATTTCATTCCAATTTATCTCATGATATATCTATGTTTACCCAATTAATTAGATGGATATATAATTATAGGTAAATCCATAGCATAATTAAAATTATATATATGTCTTAAAAAGTATCATGAAATATTCATCATATTATAACCTATGAAAAATAAATAGGTTTTATAATAATTTTCAAGGCATAACCCGTCAAAAAGAATCAGAATCATAAAATTTCTATCAATTCATCAAAACCTAACCTATTGAAATGGAACAAGTTTCATAAATATAATTTCATTATATTATTGAAAAATAAAAAGTATCATACCATTGGATCATATACTCATTAAAACATAAGTAAAATCAATGTATGTTAACAAAGATTAAAAATTCCATTAAAAGATCGCTTAGAATGTTTCTTGAGGATAGTACTCTTTTCAAATTGAAATCACATTATTAAAATATAAAACATTTCCCAAATATTAAAGAAAACATTTTCCTTGAAAATAAAATTGGGAACTTGTAAATTAATCATTAGAACATTGAGTTCCCATGATATTGGGAAATTTGGTTCATGTTGTATAAGTTAAAAGAAAATATTCCATTAAAACTTTTGTAAAAAAATGGTAAAAAAGTACCTCATTCATAAAAAAGAAAGAAGATTCATTTTAAAAAAAGTTAGAAAATAAATGATTGTTAAAAATTAATTTAAAAAATAATTGGATAACATTGAATACATTATTGAGAATATTTTCAGAAAACATGGATATAAAAGAAAATTATTTTCAACCGAATAGAAAAATAAAGTCTATTTTCCTTAAAAATATTCTTTTGGTTTCTTGAGTACATAAAGATATAAAAATGAAAGAATAAAATTATTCATAATAAATTAATAGATAAGAAAAAAATAAATTTGTTTCTTAGGAGGTATATCATAATATTTCATCATATAAAACTTCATCATTAACAACCCTGATAAACAATGAGATTAGAACATAAAACCCATAACTCATGTTTCCCTTACTTTAAAAAACTATAAACTCATATATAATAAATTTAAATTTATTATAATTCTCTATTAATATAATTTTAATACTTTTAATATCATATATCATCTAATTATAACCTTAAAACATCCATTTATGAATAATTCCTTACTAAAATCATTGTTTCCAAGTGCTAACTATTTTTTTCATGAGAATTTCAAGTGGATAATTACGGTACTTAAACATTAACCAGGGTTACTATTCTTATTAATATTAAAAAATATTTAAGTACAATATATACTTATTATATACATATTTTTATTCAACCATAAAAGTCAGAGATAAATAATGAATTACAATGTTCATGAGGACGGTAGGTCGTACATACACAAAAACATTGTTTTAACTTTTTTACAGATAGAAGGAAAGAAAGAAAACAACAATTAACCATTGCAAAATTATTATTATAATAAAAATCATATATATTCATTAAATATATTTATACTATCATCCAATTAAAATTTAAATGAAAAACGAATCACTTCGATTTGTGGCGGTTGTTTTCCACACATACGCATGAGCGTCGTTATCATTTTACAATGAATTTAATTGAAATAAATTATATATGACATTATCACTAAATAACCATAATTATATCATAAATATTATATATAATCATTAAAACCATCATATTACTAATCCATAAAATATGGTACTGAAAATTAATTTTATCATAATGTGGAGATGGTGAGTCATATGTACGCATAAGTGATACTTGAGCTTTCTATTTGATATGAAAGAGGGTGGATAATAGTGGTTTCATAATAATAATAACATTTAATTAACTTTGGAACACTAAATTTTTTATTTTATGATAAATTCTATTGAGTTAGTGGATGTAAAATAATAAGTAAAAAGAAAGTGATCAGTTAAGTCAATTACCTCTTCTTTGAAATAACTAATTTAGATATCCTATTTAGGACCATACTGTTGGTCTTTTAGGGAGACCCGAACAAATAAAATGTGGATAGGTAAGTTTAGAAGAGAATATTTTAGGTTTTTATTCGTATATAAGGATCCATGTTGGGTAAATTTGGAAAGGGATGGTGTCTTTTTACAATTGGGGAAGAGGAAACAATTGGAATTTCTTGAATATATAAAATATAATAAAGTCATTCTCAACTAAAATGATTCAAATTGGACATATATCAAAATTTGGTATAGGATGAGTTCAATTTATATATTTAATATATTATTTAGATATGTTTATATAGAGAACAAAACATTATCTCTTTATTTAACCACCCCCCTCCCATGTAAACCCATTTTAAACTTAACCGTAGTGAAATTTTTTATTAGTTTTACTAATAATTATGAACAGAAATGAAAGTGGAATCATTAAAAAAAATCAAAATAATTAATCAAAATATGGAATAAATTTTCTAAAATTAAATTCAAAGAAGTGTTAGAATTTAATTTAAGAACTAAACCCACAAAGGGCGATGAAAGGAAGTTTTTCAAAGAGGTGTATTCTTATGTATAATAAGTTTTTTTACCAAAATAAAACCTGAAATTAATTCTAATGAGAATAATTGGATTATTTATTGGATAAATGGGATAATGATAATTTTAAATCCATTATAAAACAAAATTAAACTTTGTAAATTCTTTAAATTCAAAGGCAATTAATAAAAAATATTTATTTATCACTATTCATCGAAACATTGATCTTTTAGGAAAGATACCAAATTTTCAATTTAAGATAATTTTGAAACATTTATTTAAAAAAATAATTTCATTTTATCCAAAAAATTTAATACATTTGTAAATATTTAATTATACTATTTATTCACAAAACTTAATAAAAAATATTTTTTAAGGAAAAATATATTTTCTTGGAGAATATAAAGGCTTTACAAAAAATTGGGAACAAAATTATCGATATATTTTATTTATCAAAAAATTTTACACATATTTTTATAATATTTTTTTTCATATTCACTCCACCAATTTAATTTCTTGATTATAACTACATTATAGTTCATTTAAACTTGGGGTTGTATGTATTGTAAGCAATCAAATAAATTAAATTAATTTAGAAATAAATACATCATAAAATATAAAGGGGTAATAGTATAACTAGATTATATCCCTAATAAATCATAATATTTATGAAAGTATTTTTACATTGATGAAAACAATTTGCAACTATCACTTCAATATTTCTTGAGGAAAATTGTAAAGACCTGGAATTTCCATGTAATTTTTTTTTAAATATATTGTAATTTTTCGAGTCCGCGAAAATTACGGCGCATGATTCTAAGGCCCGAAGTGTCCAGAATGAATTTCTGAAAAAAAAAATTGGGTATGTTCAGTAAACATGCATGTAGGTTTTTTTATATTTTAAACTGGTGCTCAGAATAGAAATCGGATGGCACCATTAAACTCACAGCACTGATATTCGCTTAAGGATACTTTCACCTCGATGACAGTTGGTCAAGAGTGATAGATTATTTTTGGGTTTTTCATGGAATTAATAAAATAAAATAATCACTCATTTTATTTTATTTTATTTTTTGTAACCACCCACTTGTGTATATTGAGGTGGTGAGGACCACCTGAGGATTGAAACCCCTTAAACTCCCAATTAAGTGGGGAGAAACCTTTTGATCTCTCCACTTAATTATGCCAACCATCCCCTTAATTTATTATGGAACCCATAAATTAATTAATTAATCTAATTTGAATTGTGCCAACATAACCAATTAAGTTGGAAAATCTTCATTTTGGGTGGAATCAGGGGAAACTCTTGGAAAAAATGGAGAAGCTTGGAGAAATATTAGGAGGATTAAACTTCTCCAATGAAGAATGCTCCTCCAACAAAGACTGTCGACTTTGAATTCTTCCTCAGGACATCCTCCAATGTAGAACATCTTCAAAGATCGTCATTACCTACTCATCGATGTCAATAAACGAATGAGGTAGGGGTTTACTACAATATGATTATCGCTTTCCATGTTCTCCCCTTCTAATTCTTTTGTGGGATTGGGAATAGTGATTGACGTGGATTATAGGGAGGGTGTTTGATTATTTTTTCTTCTTTAGCCATTCTTGATACTCTTTTTCTTGTTGATCCACATGATACCTCTCTAATATAGAGAGTGAGGGCCAAACTAACATGGCTCGTCCTACCCGTAATTCTTGTGATGAATTGTGGTGTTCTTCGCATTGGAGGAGGACACCAACCAATAACGAAGGGGAACACGAATGGCGGTCGGCACCACCGTCGGCCGCGAAGAAGGTGATGGTGCAACGATTCCTCTCCGCAACCACCGTTGTCGTGGCCTCGCTGAGCTGCCCCGGCCGAACCGCCAGCATGGCCTCGCCGCGCCGCCCTAGCCGAACCACCGTCGCGGCCTCGCCGAGACACCCCGCCACCAGTCGTGACGATGTGGCCTCTGGCGGTCCCCAACATGGCCTTTATTCCCTCATGGACTCTGTAACCCCCGCGTCCCCTCACGGGCCACTTCCTAGTGGGTCCGGCTGCCTAGCGCAGGCTGGGCCGGACCCAGCAGTTCGGTCAGACCGAGTCGGACCGAACCCCGACCAGATACAACCCTTTACTATACTTCGGTCATAACTTTGGAATGGAACGTCCATTTGATGAACCTTCAGTGGTTCTAGAAACCATGGAGAGAGATGTTCCATTTGGTATGCCCCACTGGAGTTTTGAATAAAGTGGGGAAACTCCCGGTTTGAATCAAGCACGAATCCAACCAGGCCCCTGGGAATAAAAGGCTAATAACTCACAGACCGGGCGTCTGATTGATGCATCATTTGTTGCATTGAGACCCCTATGGCATGGTGAACCTTTGAGATACTTATTCATGGTACATCATGGTAGTTGGAGAATCTAGAAGTGGTTTGGCGAGCAAACTCTCCAAGATACGACCAAGTCTAGTGTGGAAACCCAGTAGCTATCTATGATGAGAAGAGTGCTTCTAGAGATCCAGTGTGGGTCAGAACATAGAGATCCTGTGTGGGTTAGCTTATAGAGATCCTTTGTGGGTCAGCACCTTGAGATCCTGTGTGTTTCAGTACCTAGCGATCCTATGTGTGTCAGCTCCTAGTGATCCTAAGTGGGTCAGTTCCTAGCGATCCTGTGTGGTTCAGCTCCTAGTGATCATGTGTGGGTCAGCTCCTAACGATCCCGTGTGGGTCAGCTCCAGAAATCCTATGTGGGTTAGCTCCTAGTGATCCTATGTGGATCATATCCAGTGATCCTGTGTGGTTCAGCTCCTAGAGATCCTGTGTGGGTCAGCTCCTAGCGATCCTGTGTAGGTCATCTCCCAACGATCTAGTGTGGGTCATCTCCTAGCGATTTTGTACAGGCTAGCAGCAGAGCCTCCTAATGGAGTAAGATTATTTATTATACATATAATCATCTCAACTTCTATACCTAAAGATAAACCAGGTGTGAGATGATTCATAACCTCTGTGGTCCGTCATGATTGAGATGGATTACTTGATAACTTAGGTATATTTATGGACGTATACCTAAGTAGGGTTATCTATTGTTTTCATACTTTTTCATTTATCCTTGGTGTATTTTGTGAGACTTTGAGGGTATCATGGTCTCTACTGAGTATCGTTCTACTCATCCATGCACGTACTATGACCACACCTTGTTGTGTTGGATGAAGACGACGGACAACGCTGACTGAGGATGAGGGTACCAGGATTGGAGGTAGCTTGGAGGTAGACCTAGAAGAGGTGTACCGCAGAGATGACCGATCGAGAGCTATACCTACCCTTTAGGTAGGATCCTTGGTGGGTGATCACAAGAGATGTTCCAGTTACTTGTACTTTCATATGTCTTCTACTTTTAAAATTTCCTTGTACTTTCCAGTTGGGAATGTATTCTGGCCTCTTTTTACTTATTATACTCACTCTGTTTACTATTAAATTTAATTGAGTTCATATTCTTGTTTTGTGATTGTTTGTGGGTGTTACAGGTTAATAAGGCAATGTCTTCGTAGTTTTAGGGATTATGCCTTCAGTGCTAGTCTCCAGCCCCTGGCCTATGGAAAGCGGACTTGGGGTAGTCATGACACGGGCCCCAGGGGACGGGTCCTGACAACTTGGTATCAGAGGAGTCAGTTATACCGTAGAACATAGGAATATGATCTTTCTTTTTAACGAAGATAGTGTTAAGTTTAGTGAGTGTGGTTATTAGTTTAGGGAATCCAGTGTTGGTGTGTCTTCTGACATATCCATAAACGAGGACCCTGGATTTTGATTTCCGACTAAGTGGATGAAACCACTGATTGCGTGTGTGTTTTGAAAATTTTTCTTTGTGATCTTTTGAGTCAACTAACCAGGTATCACTTATTGACCATGGAGCACCGGTTTCTTTTCAGGATGCCTCCACGCAGACATCTAGCTTGGGTTCCGAGATTTGTACGCACTGATAGCCCACTGAGTGACGAGGCCTTGGTGTAGGGCCCTTTTCCTTCGGAGGCATCAGCAGTACCTTTCCCCGTTGGGCCCCCAATGCTGCCAGCCCTAGCATCAGACGGTTCATGCCACTTGAGCGCATTGCATGAGTTCCATCGCCAGAAGCCACCCAGGTTTAGAGGATATATGGACCCACATGCAGCATAGGATTGGCTGGATGATATGGTGAGAGTCTTCCAACTGGTAGAGACACCAGCCGATCTCATGGTTACCCTTTCCGCTTTCCTTTTACAAGAAACATCAGGAAGGTGTTGGAGCTTGATGCTCCTAGTTCATGACGAGGAAACGCTTTTCTTGGCAGACTTCGAGAGCCTGTTTCGGGCAGATTTTTTCCCAGTGACTCTTTGCGAGCTACTTCATCTGCAGTAGGGCAGCATGATTGTGGCTCAGAACATAGTGAGGTTCAATAACCTCTCATGTTACTCCACGGATATGGTACGGGACCCATTATTCAGGGCTAAGACCTCTGAGTAGGGGCTCAAGTGGGATATCAGGGCTTTGATGATCTCACTCAGCAACCCAATGTAGGCAGGGGTGTTAGAGAGAGCCCTCTTAGTGGAGAGTTTCCTTGCTGAGTAGTCACCAACAGTGAGACCCACCACCAGTCATCACGTAGCGGTGTCTCCTACATCTGGTAGCAGACAGATGTCACAGAGGTCCAAGATGACCAGACCAACAGGTCGACAATCACATTATTCAGGATCGGTTGTGCGGGACACCTGAGGTGGAGTTAGTCATACCAGTATTAGGGAGTGTTACACATGCAACGGGTAGAGTCACATGGTTCTTGACTATCCAACCCTCCATACGGATGATCAGCGGACATTCAAGGGACTGCTTAGGCTGAGACAGAGGTTCGACTGAGGAGGTTCACAGGGAGAAGGCGGACGTGGCAGAAGATTTGGTCGTGCATCTGGCGGTGGGTGACGTTTTGAGATGTTACCACCACCACCACCATAAGGTCCACCCCAACTGTAGGGAGCAGGTGCACAAGGGTGAGCTCAGCCCCAGGCAGCTGAGGCCTATGATCACAGTGCTCCATAGATGATACGATGTATGATATTTGTATACTCCACCTTCGCTGAAGTTATTATAGACACAGGTGGCAGTCATTCTTATATTGCCACTACCCTTTTTTGGATCTCGTAGATTCCAATGGAGTCGTTGGCTCGATCTTAATGGATAAAGACTCCTATGGGAGTGAATTCAATGATTATTCAATGGTGCCGACAGTAAGAAATTACTCTAGGAGGTGATATCTTAGGCTGGGATCTCCTAGTAGCAGCATCGAGGCCTTACGACATCATCTTGGGTATAGACTGGTTATCTATATTCCATGCTTAGATAGACTGTATTAGGTGCAAGGTGCGGTTTGTCTACATGGATGGGACCAGGTTTACCTTCACTGGGGAGAAGGGAGCCTTTTTAGTGTAGGATGGACTTACCCGGAGGAGAGTGCAGCCGATCACTCATTAGTTGGCTATCCTTACGCTCGGAGCGGTTGATGTGGAGAGTCCGAGCTATCCTCTAGTGGTGGACTAGTACATAGATGTCTTCCCTGATGATATTTCAGGCCTACCTTCTCATAGATATCTAGACATTAACATTGACATGTACCCTAGTATGGCACCGATATCTACACCAGCGTATCAGATGGCTCCCATGGAGCTTCGTGAGCTATAGGTACAGTTATAGGACTTGCAAGGGAAGGTATTCATCTGAACTAGTGTTTCTCTATGGGCAGCCCCGATTTTGTTCAACAGGAAGGAAGATGGGAGTTTGAGACTTTGTGTCAACTATCGGCGCCTGAACCAGGTGATCGTGAAGAAAAAGTACCCACTTCCAAGGATTGATGAACTCTTTGATCAGATGAAGGGAGCACGATGGTTCTTGAACATAGATCTCATATTAGGATATCACCAGCTCAGAGTACGAGACGAAGAAGTGCAGAAGACAGCTTTCAGATGTCGGTATGGCCATTATGAGTTCTTGGTTATTCCGTTCGGAGTAACCAATGCTCCAGTAGTGTTCATGGGACTCATGAACCGAATATTTTAGTCATACCTTGATCGCTTTTTAGTAGTCTTCATCGATGACATTCTGATCTACTCGGCTATTGAGGAGGAGCATGCCTATCATTTGCAGGTTGCACTGGACACACTCCAGGAGCACCAGATTTATGCTAAGTTCTCGAAGTGCCAGTTCTAGATCAAAGAAGTTCACTTTCTAATACATTTCATATTGGAGGCTGGAGTTGTAGTGGATCTGATAAAGATTGAGGCGGTACTTTCTTGGGAGCCACCCAGGAGTGTGACGGAGGTACAAAGTTTCCTGGGTTTGGCCGGATACTACCAGAGATTTGTGCCAAATTTTTCAAGAGTTTCAGCACCTCTATCAGCATTGATGAATAAGGGTAAATCCTTCGTGTGGTTAGAGAGATGTTGGTAGAGTTTTAGGAGATGAGGCAGAGGCTGACTAGTGCACCCATCTTGAGGCTACCAGAGGAGGGAATAGGGTACGTAGTCTACTACGATGCATTAGGGACAGGGCTCAGATGTGTCCTGATGCATGATCGAGCAGTGATCGCATGTGGTTCTTGACATCTGAGACAACAAGAACAGAACTACACTACCCATGACCTAGAGTTAGCAGTAGTGGTCATCACCTTGAAGATTTGGTGACACTATCTGATGGGTGAACACATTACAGTGTACTCTAATCACAAGAGTCTAAAGTATATATTCTCTCAAAAGGACATGAACCCGAGACAACGACATTGTCTTGAGTTCCTCCTGGACTATGAATTTGATATAGTCTATACTCCTAGGAAGGGGAATGTTTTAGTAGATGAACTCAGCAAGAGGACTGGTATACAACTACTACACGAGGCGACAGAGCAGTTGGACACATTGTAGATATCCTTTATGGATTGAGATTGAGAATCTTTCTTTCAGTCTCTTAAAGTCAATCACCCACTTCTTCAGTGAGTCAGGTAGTCGTAGAATGGGGACGCTAACTACGAGGCTCAAAGTGCTCAAATATTCACAGGGCAGGCTCCTGATAGATTTTCTGAAGGTAGGGAGCACGTCATCCTCTTCAGATGACATACCATGGTACCAGTGTCACTTCAGGAAGAAGTGTTGAGGGAGTTTCACACATCCAATTAAGTGCTACATCTAGGAGTGGTGAAGATGTACCAAGATCTCCGACGACGACACTATTGGCTGGGAACAAAGAAATTAGTATCAGAGTTTATCTCTCGATGCCTCACTTGTCAGCAAGTGAAGGTGGAGCATCAGGTACCAACGGGCATGGTTCATCCCTTGGATGTCCTAGAGTGGAAGTGGGATGGGATATCCATGGACTTCATGATAGTACTTCCATGTATATCTAGAGGTCATGACTCTCTCTGGGTGATCATCGACCGACTCACCATGTTGGCCCACTTCATACCGATCAGAGAGCAGGGTTTAGTAGAGAGCCTGGGACGCCACTATGTGAAAAATATTATGTGGAAACATGGAGTACCCTTGATGATTGTCTTTGATCATGATGCAAATTTTACATCCTAGCTATGGTAGGGGTTGTAGGAGGCTTTCGGGGTGCAGCTTCTTTTGAGAACCGCCTTCCATCCTTATACGGATGGTCAGATTGAGCAGACCATTCAGAACCTCAAAGACATGTTGTGTGCTTGTGTCCTCAACTTCAGTCATAGCTGGGAGGATCTCTTTCCTTTGGGGTAGTTTTCATACAACAACAGCTATCACTCCACCATTGAGATTTCACCTTTCAAGGCATTGTACGGGCGACCTTGCAGATCACCTTTGTACTGGACTAACCCAGGTGAGTCAACACTATTGGGTCCAGAGATGGTATGGGATACCATAGAGAAGGTGTAGATCATCTAGGAGCATATGAAGACTGCATAGAGCATACATAAGTTGTATGCTGATAGAGGACGAAGACCTCTCGAGTTCGAGGATGGAGACCACGTCTTTTAATGGATCTCACCTCGACAAGGTTTGTAGAGATTTGGCCGAGGTGGAAAGTTATCTTTGAGATTCATCGGACCTTTTCAGGCACTCAGTAGAGTTGTCAAGGTGGAATACCACTTGGCTCTTCCACCTTAGTTGCACCAAGTTCATGAAATCTTCCACGTATCCAGATGAAGAGATACATGCATGCCCCTTCCCACATCATCAACTACAGAGATATGGACGTCAACTATGGGGAGACTTTAACGGAGGTTCTGGTAAAAATTTAGGATCGATAAGAGAGGGTCCTTCATGGACAGTTGATACCTCTGGTGCGCGTTCGCTGGCAACATGGGAACCTCCAAAAGAGCACATGGGGGCGGGAGGATCAGATGTGTGCTCAGTACCCCCACTTGTGTACCTAGTTATGAGTTGTGTCTTACGGGGATGTAACGCCCTAATGTGGGGAGAATGTAAAGACCCATAACTTCTATGTAATTTTTTTTAATATATTGGAATTTGACGTGTCCGTGAAAACTGACGGCGCGTGATTTCGAGGTCTGGAGTGCCCGGAATGAATTTTTGAACTTTTTTTTGGGTACTTTCAGTGATCGTGTGAGTGGGTTTATCTAACTTTTAAACCAGTACTTGGAATTGAAATCTGAGGGCAGCGTTGAACTCCCAGTGTTGGTATTCTCTTAAGGAGACCTTCACCTCGACCGCTGTTGGTCGAGAGTGATAGGTAATTTTCAGTTTTTTTTGGAATTAATAAAATAAAATAATCACTCATTTTATTTTATTTATTGTAACCACCCACTTGTGGATATTATGGTGGTGGGGACCACTCGATGATTGAAACCACTTGAAATCATTATTAAGTGGGGAGAAAACTTTTTAGGTCCCCACTTAATTATGCCAACCCTCCCCTTAATTTATTATGCCACCCTTCAATTAATTAATTAATTGAATTTGAATTCTTCCAACTTAATCTATTAAGTTGTCAAATCCTCATTTTTGGTGGAATTGGGGGAAAATCTTGGCAAAAGGGGAGAATCTTGGAGAAATATTGGGAGGATTACACTTCTCCAATGAAGAAATATCCTCTAATGAAGACCACCAACATTGACTTATTCTGTGGGACATCCTCCAACGTAGGATATCTTCGATGACCGTTGTTCCCTCCACATCGACGACAATAAATGAACAAGTTATGGGTTTAATACAATTTTATTATCACCTTCCATGTTCTACCCTTCAAATTATTTTTCGAGATTGGGAATAGTGATTGATGAGGATTTTACAGAGGGTGTTTGATTATTTTTTCTTCTTTACCCATTCTTGATACTCTTGTACTTATTGAACCCTATGCTACCGCTCTAATGTAGAGAGTGTGCGTCAATCTAACATGCCCCATCCTCTCCGTAATTCTTGTGATGAATTGTGGTGTTCTTAATGTTGGAGGAGGACGACGACCAACCAGAAAGGGGCATGAGAACGGAAGCTGGAACCACTGTCGGCCACGACGAAGGCAATAGCACAACGGTGCCGCTCCATGACCACCGCGGTCGCGGCCTCATTGTGCCACCCCGGCTGAACCCCCCCCCCCCCAGCTGAACCGCCGTCGCGACCTCTCCTCACTTCCTCGTCCGAACCACCGTTGCGGCATCGCCACACCGCCCTAGTTGAACCATCACTGCGGCATCACTACACTGCCCCGGTCGAACTGTCGCCCAGCCTTGTCGCGCCACCCTGGTCGAACCATCGTTGCAGCCTCACCGCGTCGCCTCGGCCGAGCCGCCGCCATGACCTCACCGCATCGCCCAGGTCGCGCTGCCTCATGGCCTCGCCAAGCCGCCTCATGGCCAGTCGCTCCGTCATGGCCTCCACACCCTCACGACCTCTGTAACCGCCACGGCCCCTCGCGGGCCACTACCCAGCGGGTCAGGCCACCCACCGCGGGCTAGGCAGAACCCAGACTAGATACGACCCTATACTTTACTTGGGCCATAACTTTGGAATCTGACGTACGTTTTACGAACCATCATTTGTGCTGGAAACCTTGGAGTGAGACAGACCCTTCGGTATACCCCACTAGAGTTTTTAATAAATTTGTGAAATTGTCGGGTTGGATCGAGCACGAATCAAACCGGGCCCTTGGGACTAAAAGGTTAATAACTCATATACCGGGCGTCTGATTAACGCATCGTCTGTTGCGTTGAGACCCCTATGATGTGGTGAACCTTTGAGATAATTCTTCGTGGGACATTATAGAAGTTGGGGAATCAACTAGTGGTTTGGGGAGCGGACTCTCCCAGATACGAGAAAGCCTAGTGCAGAAACCCAATAGCTGGTTGTGACGAGAAGAGTGATTCTAGAGATCCTGTGTGGGTCAGCTCCAAGTGATCCTGTGTTGGTCAACTCCTAGATATCCTATGTCGGTCAGCTCCAACGATCCTGTATGGGTCAGCTCCTAGTGATCTTGTGTGGGTCATCTCTTAGTGATCCTGTATGGGTCAGCTCCTAGCGATCCTGTGTGGGTCACCTCCTAGAGATCCTGTGTGGGTTACCTCCAACGATCCAGTGTGGGTCAGCTCCTGGAAATCCTATGTGGGTCAGCTCCAGCGATCTTGTGTGGGTCAGCTCCTTGCGATCCTGTGTGGGTTAGCTCCTAGCGATCCTCTATGTGTCCACTCCCAGTGATCCTGCGTGGGTCATCTCCTAGCGATTCTAAATAGGCTAGCAGTAGAGCCTCTTAACGGAGTAAGATAATTTAGTATACATATAATCATCTCTACTTCTGTACCTAAAGATAAACCTGGTTTGAGCTGAGTCAGAACCTATGTGTTCCTTCATTATTACTATGAATTACTTGTTAACATAGGTTTATTTATGGGCATATACCTACGTAGGGTTATATGTTGTTTTTGTACTTTGTGGCTTATCCTTGGTGGGTTTGGTGAGACCTTGAGTGTCTCGGGGTCCCTATTGAGTATCGTTATACTCACCTCTACATGGGTTATGATCGTACCTTGTTGTGTTGGATGCAGACGATGGACATCACTAACTAAGGATGAGGGTACCGGGACTAGGGGTAGCTCATAGGTGGACCTAGACGAGGTGTACCACAGAGACGACCGATCGACAGTTGTACCTATCTTTCAGGTAGGATCCTTGGTGGGTGATCACAGTAGTTGTTCCAGTTATTTTTCCTTTCAGTTGTCTTGTACTTTCTATATTTCCTTGTACTTTTCAGTTGGTCTTGTATTATAGCCCCTTTTTACATATTTTACTCACTCTGTTTACTATTCAATTTACTTGAGTTCGTATTCTTGTTGTGTGATTGGTTGTGTGTTACAGGTTATAAAGGCTATACCTTCCCAGTTTTAGGGACTATGCCTTTGATGCCAGTCTCTAGCCCCTGGCCTATGGAAGGTGGGCCTGGGCTGGTCACAGCACGGGCCCCGGGGGATGGGTCTTGAAAAAAATATTGTTTTCATTTTAAGATTACATTCATTAAAATATAATTTTTTTAATCATATTATTGAAAATATTTTCACTAAAAATAAAATTTTAAAATATTAATGTATTCTTAAAGTCACTGAATATTCATGATTATGAGAAAATCCATTCAATCGATAAATCATAAAACTAATATTTTATCTACATCTTTGGTAAAAAGTGCCTCATTTGGAAAATAAAAAGGGGGTTCATTTTAAAACATTTTTTAGTAAGTAAAAAAGTGTGAAAATTATTTTATAAATAATTTAATAATATTAAAAAATCAAAAACGTCTAAATGAAAATATTTAGCAGGAAGAAAAATATACCCAATTGAATGGAAATACAACGTCAATTTTCCTTTAAAACATGTTTTTTGTCTTTTTAGGTAATGAAAAAGATTAAATGGAAATAATACTTCATATCCTTATAATTACCCATAGTAGAATAAAATATATTGGTTTCAAGATATATGAAACATATAAATCATCTAAAATAAACATAGATAAAAACAGTCCTGAATGATGATGAGATTGTGAAATAAACCCATAAATCAGATCTAAATTTCCTCATAAGTGATTTTGACATCCAATATAATAAATTTATATTCATTATATTTATATAATATAACCATATACATACATAAAATATAATATACTATCCACTTATAATATTTTTACACCATTTTATTAAACATTATTTATTTAAATCATCATTTTTGAGTGTTATCTTTTTTTCATATATGATTTGGTTTTCTAGTTTTGGTAATAACAAATTGATTAGGCTTCATCACCTCTTTAATGATAATCATAATATAAATATCATATATATTAATTATATAAATATTTATAATCATCCATGAAAGTAGTATAGTAAAAATTAATCACATCACTTCGGGGTGGTGGTAGCCCACATGTACGGATGAGTAATGTTGTCATTTTTTAATGGGTAGATAGGTAAGATAGAAAATGATTTATTATATTACAAAAATTATAATTATTTAATAAATATAATATTTATCAATTTTCCATTTCTTTATAACAATCCATGTTATTTTATAATGAATAATTAATTACATTGCTACATGAAGATGGTAGGTTGTATGTAAGCACCAGTGATGTTTTCGGTATCCATAGGATAGAAAAGAGTATAAAATGGTTGTACATTAATCAAAATATCACATTAGTATATTGGTGATACTATATTAATTATTTTATGATGTTTTAAATATATTAAGAGGTATTATAAGAAGAAATAAACTCTTAAGGAGTCAGCAATGATGATTATCTCTTATTTGGGAGACCTCCTTTAGTGTACACGTTAAGACTTCTTAGGATGGAATTATGATCAAACCAATATAGTGTCCCATTATTTTCATACATATATATTACATATTAATATTTTATATATTTTTAAAATGCACGCCGAAGTAATATAAAGGCTTCGTCTCTTTGGAGACTAGATAATCCTCTAATTTCCTGAAACACCTTAAACATACCCCAAAAATATCTTCTCATAAAGAATAATTATTATAAATAACCTATTTAAAACATTTATCATTGACGAAGATAATGAAACCATAAGAAAGGGTGATCTCATGTGCTCTGTAAGGGTAAACATATGATATATCAGTCGATGATTATAAGCAAGAATAATATATGGATAAGGGTATGTGTTCATGATCATAACTTTCAAATTTCATTACCAATATTTCATAGTCCATAAACATGTTTCAAAGCATAAAACATTTTCATAAAAAATAGAATATGCATACATGTGTGGAATCATCAAAAAATAATTCATGATCCATGATATCTTATCATTTACATAGGAATGTGGAAAAAACATTAGATTACAACATTGTGAATATGTATAAATAGATATAGGTTCACTGATTATTTTAAGGATATGAAATTAGGACCCCACATTAACATATAGACCTAAAACCACGTACATTAATAATATTATTAAAATTAATTATAGTTCAACACATAAATGTATGAACTTGAAATCCAGGTCTAGGTATAAACTGAAATACATGAAAACTAAGTCTATAAATAAACTTATGGACATGAAAGCCAAGTACATGAATAAAACTGTCAATATTAAATCAGTTTTACAAATAAAATATTTTTCTCATGATTTATCCATATTTAACATATGCATTTGAGGTCTATAATAGACCCACCCATCACATAATCATGTT
The DNA here is from genome assembly GCA_963277665.1 of Viscum album. Lineage (NCBI taxonomy): Eukaryota > Viridiplantae > Streptophyta > Magnoliopsida > Santalales > Viscaceae > Viscum > Viscum album. Next base: position 1,096,098,812 of record OY728147.1, read on the forward strand.
CTATTCATATATACAACACATTTTCATGAAAAAGATAACATTTCATCATAACTTAACCCTTCAAAAAGAAAACGTTTTTTGTAAAAATCTCATAATCATAAAAATAAACCATACATAGAAAGGATTATGATATTATCTTATAAACCTATTCCAATTTAAACATAAATAACATCAAATGATGTCATCATAGTCGAAAATTCCTTTAAAATATCACTTGTAAAATTTCTTGAGGGAAATAAGTTTTCATTTTGAACCCATTTCTTGAGGGAAATAATTTTTCATTTTGAACCCATGTATTTAAAATAAAAAAACATCAAAAATATTAGGAAAAAAATATTTGAAAAGAACCACATAATGTTTTAAAAAAAATTCAAATATTTTAGTGGCCATGATATTGGTAAATTATATTATTTCTTCTATGTTAAAAGAAAGTTCCTTTCATATTTCCTGTAAAAATATAACAGTACCTCATTCTGAATAAAAAAATAAGATTCATTTTAATCCTTTATAAAAAAATTAAAACATGGGTAAAAATGAATTCAAATAATAATAGGATAGTATTAAAATCATTCTTAACAACACATCAAGGAAAACATGGTCATGGAAGAAATAGATTCGTAGCAAAAGATGAAATAAAGTCTGTTTTTATTAACAACAATTTCTCAATAATTTTAAGTACATAAGAGAGAAATATTGTAATATTACATGAAAAATTCATGAGTATACATACGATAATAAAATTCATGATACTATTGAGGGATATATCGTGAAATTTCATTATCAAAGACTTAATCATTAACAATATTGATAATCAATGAGATTGTAACCCAAATCCCCTAGTACTTTGGTAAATTTGAATCCATAAACCCCATTAAAGAATAAAATAAAATGAAACATTACATTTAATGGCCATAATTGGAATCATGATATAATTCTATAGATTATTTTTATAAACACCTCATAAATAATATTGGTTTATAACATAATATAAGTCCCAAATAAGATAATTTAAGACAATAGACCCTTACCTCAAGTTCCATATTATTTTAAATCACTTTAAACCACCTATATAATAAATTTAAATTTATTATTTTTCTATAATAGTTTAATTTACATACTCATAATATCATATATGATCAAAATTAAACATTCTGACACCCATTTATCATCAATTCCTTATTTAAATCATCATTTCTGGGTGCTAACTATTTTTTTTATGAGAATTTTGGTATGATAGTTATGATACTTGTACATTAATCATGGTTATATATTCTATAGAATATTAATCTTAGCATAAATATAATATATATTTATTATATATTTATATTTATCCAAAAAAGTTAGATATATAAAATGAATTACACATTTCATGGAGATGATAGGTTGTACATACGCATGAATGTAGTTTCCACTTTTCAACAAATGGAATGAAAGAAAGGTAAAAAATAATTCATCTATAAAAATAATTGTTCAATAATATTTAACATATATATATATATATTAAATATATCTTTATTACTATCCATGTAAAATAGGAAATAAAATTGAATCACATTGGTTTATAGAGGTGGTAGTCAATACATACACATTAGCGGCATTATCATTTTCTAACACATTGGAAGTTAAGAAGGTAGATATGATATTATAATTATATAAGAATAATTATTTTATAAATATAATTTATGAACATTAAACCCATATTAATAACCATCCATTAATGATGGTGATGGAAAACTAATTATCTCACTACGTTGAGGTGGAAGTCCACACGTACACATGAGCGATAATTCCACTTCACATTTGAGGGGATGAAGGATGGATAATGTTGGTTCCATAATATTAATATAATTTAGGTTTATTTAGGATAATTAATTTATTATTTAATGATAAATTGCATTTATTTATAGGTTTTAAACAAAGAAATAGTTTGAAATAGGTCGGGTATGATGATTACCTCTTCTTCAGTTGGTCTCCTTAAGATCTCTTATTGAGGAACCATGTAATTGTCTTTTAAAAGGACCAAAACATCTAATACATTTATAGAAAAGTGTAAAATATAATTGGGTAGGGTTTTTCCATGATATATGGCTCAATTTCATGTAAATAAGAGAAAGGTGGGGTGTCCTTTTATAAGGGAGGGAAAAGACACATGTTGAATTAATAAAAACATTTAAATATAATAAATTCGTATTTATTTGAATGTATAACTATTTCACCAAAATATTGAAGATAAGATATAATATGGTTGAAATAAATTCATACACTTAAATTTTTATAGGTTTATATTGTATTTTAAACCATATCTTTTTTTGACCCCTTAGTTAACCAATTTTAACCTTAATAGTAGTAACATCTTCTTTAATATTAATTATAGTGATAATGTGAAAATTAGCTCATAAATGAAAAATGGGTGATGTTTTAGACCATATATTATCAAAATATTCTTATTTTATTATTTTTATTATTTATAAATAATTTAATAAAATATTATTTTCATAAAATATCGTTAATGTAATTTTTTATAGTATTCAACTAATTTTACATTAAAGAAATCATGAAAAATGATGGAAATTGAAAATAATACATTAATATATCACTAATATTTTAATTTATTTCTATAAAATAGGTTTTAAATTATATATCACCCAATAAATTTTACATTAAGAGTTTCTTTAAAATCATTTACGTGATTTTTATACTACAGGCACAAGTAGTGTGTCGACATAGTGTAAGCATTTATGTTAATTATTTCATCCCAAAAAATTAAAAAAGATTAACATGATAAAAAAATTTATATATTTAAAATAATTATTTATAACTTAATTTATTCTATATCTATCCATATGTAAAATAGTTTAGAGATGTTAAAATCAAAAGAGTGATATTCTGTAATTTTCATCACTTAAAATAATATGAATGTCATTATCTGGGGAAATGGCAGCAAAATCCCATATATATGAATTTATGATTTACATGGTCAAATTTCTCCCCTAAAATAATATAAATTCTTTTTTTGGGTTTCTTTTTAATGATTTAACCCATTATTTCTAACCATAATTACATGAATTACACTTTATTGAAGTGATAAATTTTACTATCATTACTATTCATAATTCCTAAAAATAAAAGGGAGTTATTTAAGTCATATAAACCTATTTCTAATAAATAAGTAATAAAATTTTTCATTAATTAATTAAAAAATAAACACTTAAATTGTGAAAACATATTATTTTTATGAAAAGTGTGATCTTAATCCTAAAAATTGATTTGTATCAAAATCATGTAAGAAAATTATTCTAATATAATTAATTATATTATTTAAAATAAAAGTAATATAATATAAATTTAAAAAAAAATAATACTTTTAAATTAAGAGATTTAATGAAAATAAATTACTATTTTACAAAAATAGATATATTTCAATATTCGCTCAAAACCAAATTGTTTTAGGAAAACACCCAAAAAAACTAAAAAATATATTTACATGATTCTTTAAAAAATTATGTTAATTTTATAAAAATAATTTTCTTAAAGTGATAGAAATTAATTAAATTTTCCTTGAAAAAAATTCAATAGAAATCATATTTGAAGAAAATGCATTTTTTGAAGCATAAAATAAATTCACTAGAAAATGTGTTCATATTTTATAAAAAATTAATCCATAGTTTTTTATTGAGTACACAAATTATACATTTTTTAATAATTAATTTAACCATGTTTATATCCCCCAATTAAATGGATAAATTATAAAAAAATTATAATATATCACAATTTTTTTTAATTCTCGGTGTCACATGTTAAGAAAGATATTGATCTTATTATTCTTTAAAATAAAATTGTGGGGTTTCACAACCAAGATATCTAGGAAATGGTGAGGGAAGGTAGAAAATTGTTTTTATTGGAATTTTCCAAGCTAGAGTTCTCAGTAATTTTGAATTAGTATAGAGAAGATTTTCCCTTATATAAGTAATGGGAGGGACACACATCAAATTGCCTAAAGTATTTTAACAATATAAAGTCATTTTTCTTGTGAAAGTGGATCTAAATTTTCATAGATTTGAATATGAAAAAGTTATGGTAAAAATAAAACCAAAAAATAATATTTAAGAATTTTTTGTGTCATATTTATTCCTTCTTCATTTATTTTAAACACTTTTAACCCATTTTACCCTTAATCAAGGTGATAAATATTTAAAATGATTATTATTCATTATGACAAAAACTTAAGTTGAACTTATTACATGATTTCAATTATTTTAATTCTAATAATAGAATTAATTTTACATGATTAAACTCCTAGAAAGTATCACCCTAATATTTTAAAAGAACAAAAAAAAATTGATAGCATATGTGACACAGAACACTATACTTGAACAATTGAAGAAATATATTTCTTTTAATGTGATCTCTTCAATAACTAGTTAAACACAGGTTCCTCAGTAAAAATGAACCAAAATATAGTATATTATTATAACCTAACCATTAAAATAGATGTTATGAATATAACTAACTAAATTATGAAAATTATGGTTATTTTTGGATTAATAATAAAATACAAATCAGTTAAATTAAAAAGAAATGTTTTCTGAAAACACTATTTTTATAAAACACGGTTTGGTCACGCTTTGTTGATATAATTTAAAATTAATTTTTACCACATAAATAAAATTTGTATTAAAAATTTGAATTTATTTTATAAAATCATAATATCATAATTATATTATGATTAATTTTTGGTATTTTTTGAAATATTTCATTTTTTATTAATAATAAAAAAATGATGAATTTTAATTGAAAAATGTGTTTTCGTTTAAATTTTTAATAAAGTAAAACTATATTTTAAATTATTCTAAAAGTAAAATTATTTTACTAATATATCAATTAATCCAATATATTTAATTGAATCATTTTCATATTTAATTTTGAAATAAAAACTTTGTAAACCTCTGAACATTATCTCTTTAAAAACCTGCTTTCTCATCACATATGAGATATTAAACATCAATTAAATTTTTTCACGTATATGAATGGAATTTTGAAAGATATATTCCATATTTTGAATAATAATATGTTATATTTTATAATAAGTTCATGACAATTTGTTTCCAGAATGAATATTGAAAACAGTAAAAATTAGTTTATGCGGTTAAGGTAAAAATGGAATTGTCGTGGGTTAAAATAAAATTATAAGTGTTAAACTAAAAACAAATATTTATAAAATATATTTTATGGACATTTTTAAACCTTATAATTTCTAATTCTTGATAATACTTCATTTTTTACACTTTTGGGATGTGAAAAACATGGTTATGCCTTTTTCTCTGAAAACATTACAAGTGTGTCACTCACTTCACTTATACTTGGGCACCACTCTACTCTATTATTCACGAATTCAAACCATTTTCATTTATAAAATAACTTACTAAAATCTATCCCATCACCCTATAATACTTATTTTTTTATAAATCCATCCTAGGAAGTATTTTGGTTCAAACCTAAGGAGGATGCTTGAAGAAGAGTCTACATTCTTTAACGAGCGTTTTTATTTTATTTCTTTCTTCACATCTTTTATTTTTTATTAAAAAATTATGATACAATAATACCAGTCTATTATATATACAGATATTTGTTTATGTTAATTTCCTAATTTTCAACCATCTCCACTTCCATCAAATTCATTACGAAATCATTATTTATTTATATAGATGACTACCACCTCACGAACAAATATCATTCATTTTTTCATTACCACATCTCACGGTTGGCTATAATAATAAATATAATGTGTATATATGATATATATATATACAATATTTTATCTCTATATTAATTATATCATTTATACCTTTTTAAATTTCCATCTCGTAGGGGATACAACAGTGTCACTTGTGTGCACAACAGACTACTTGCTTACGAAGCGATGTGATTTGTTTTTCACTAAAACATTACAAAGAAGGTAATAAAGATAAATTCAATAAATTAATTTGATATATATGGTATAATTATTATATTAATTACATATTTATCATTATTAAAGGATAATATATTATTTTATTTCGTACCTTTTCACTCACTTAAATATGGTAACATCGTTCATGTACATGTGGACTACTGCCTCCACGAACTAAGGTGACTCTCTTTTCATCATCACACCACATGGATGATACATATAAGTATACTACATATATAATATGTTTTTTATAATAATATTATTAATATTTAAATAAAAAATATCTCTTATATATTTTCTTATAATTGTCATTGAGAAATGGAAATGTTACTCATGTGTATGTTCGTCCAACCATCTCCATGATCATAATGTACTTCATTTAACAAACCCATCATTCATTATTAGTATTAAAAATATATTTAATTTATAAATATGATAATTATTCAATAAAAATGAAACTACATAATCTACACATAATGGGAACATTCATGAAAAAACATGAATGAGAAAACAAGGCAATTAACACACAAAACAATAAAAATAATGAATGATTACTAACGAATCGGTGATAAGATATTATAAAAGTATCATAAATGATATTAAAAATATTAATATGGTTCCTATATAATTTAACATCATTTTTATGAAAACTATAAATTATTTTAGATCATGTTCAACCAAAAGGAATCATAGGGTAAAGAATTTTGTCTCAATTTCCCTTCATTGAGGCTTTTTGTAATGTTATGCTTATAATTTATTTTAAATGGTTTATATAGTTCCCATTTCACATTTAATATCATTAGTTATTAATAATTAAATGTATTTTAAGTTCAAATTTTATTTATTTCATCCAAGGGAATTTGAATTAAAATTTACCATGTTGTAATGAATTACATAACTTAATTTCTTTTCAATGGGTCATATTATTTCTTCAGGGTCTTTGATATTCTAAGATTATTTTTTTAATTATTTTTTATTATATTATTTTTTATTTACACTAATTTTATGAGTTTTTTTATTTTATTCATATAATAACTTCTTTTTTTAATTCTCACTTCAACATTATGATCTTCGTAAGGGTTTATTTCAAAATTTCATTTTAATCAAGATTGTTTATATTTGAATTTCCATTGAAGGAAATTATTTTATTATTGTCTAATAAACTCCACTAATTTTATTATACTACAGTAATTCATGGATATTTAATGTAATAAAAACATTTTTCACTTTTTTTAGTTAAAATGATTTTGAAAATTATTGGAATAAAATCCAACTTTGTTTCTCTCTTTGGTCGGAAATCCTTTTCTTCAAACCCCATGTTTTCTAAAAAAAGATTTTCAAAAAAAAAATTACCTTTTAAAAATGATTTATTAAAAAAATTACCCATTTATTCTTATTTAAAAATTTTAAAGGAATCCTCATTTCATTTTCAAAATAATACCAATTTGAATTTTAACCAAAAAATTGAAAAGAATCTTTATTTTAATGTGTACGGTATGAATGGAATCTCCAGCCATTATGACCGCTCAAATGTTTTAAAAACATATTTATAAGCTTTATAGTTTATTTTTAAATAAATTTATTTTCAAATTTTGTTTTGAACTTTTAGTTTTAAAATTTGGTTTTAAAAATGAAAATTAATATTTTCCTCAAAAAAATTATACAACATTTTATGGTATTTCTATTTATCGATTAAAAAAATATATTATTTTAGTTATAATACACTAGGAATATGTTGTATTTATTCAATATTTAATCTTTATATGGATGTTTTATGATATTTTTGACCAATTAACATATTGAAATTCATCTCCTTGATTTATTAGTATAGTCATTAACTTTCTCTTGAATTTTTCACTTTCATGTGGACATTAAATTTCTGATAAATATCCATGTTATTAATCATGGATAATTTTATTTCTTAAACGATATAAAAATTATACATATGGTGTTATAAATCAAAATTTATTTTCTTTTCTGTAAACAAAATATTGATAAATATGTATTATTTACTCAATACAGATATTTGATGATAAGCCACATTATTCAGGAATTAAATTGATTATTCGATATATGAAGAATGTTTTGGATATGAAAACATGAGTGGGTCCTAGTTATAGATAACCCCTTGATGCATTATCAGGTCTCATGAGAAAAATAATTTGGATGTCCTTAGTTAAATAGGTTTCTATCCATCAGTTTTAAAATTTCAGGAGGATAGATCTTGAGAGTAAGTGGTTTTCATGATGAATAAGATTGTAATGTCCAATAATTAAGTATTTACTTCATTAATAATTTATACATTTTTATCCTTGAAATTGTTTCCAATATATTAACTATGGATTCATTAATTTATCAGTTTGTTAATTAAATGTCTTGTTTTTTAGTTATTTACCATTCCAGATTGATTATGTTTTATCCAATTATAATATTCAGGTAATTGATTAAATGGAATGTGTTTTTAGTTATTTAAATTTCCATATTGAATCTATATTATGTAATCATGATATTAAAGATATTTAAATGGAATTTGTGTTTAGTTGTTTAACATTCTAATTTATATATTCCTATTTATTCTTGATAGATTCTGTTGTACTTAACTATTACTAATAATTTTATCTCACCCATATTTACTTTCTTATTAATACATAAATTGTACTATGATTGATATTCAAGGATATTATATAGGTAATAATGATATTCAAAAAAACAATATGTTTTAATTTATATTTTCAAATGTAATATGAACCTCATGTATGTATCTCGTTTACAAAGACTATTAAACTACTAATTCCTGTAGGATGTGATTCATTATATATTAAAAAAATTTAACAATGAAAACACCAGCTTTGGGTTACGAGGTTCCGGGTCACTACTGTTGGTATTATATGAAGTTTAGTAAAAACTTTGGGAACAAGACTTATAAAAGAATATATTTGGGATCATAACGATGTGATTTACTTTTAGGATAAGTATATAAGAACATTCCAATGTTTTTTAAGGTAGAGATTATGTTTTTACCCTATAAATAAATCTTTATCTAGATACTATAATTGGATTTGGTTCTTTTATAGTTGTACCGAGGGGTGATAACTCTACAAATGGAATATTGGGCTGGACTCGATCATCACCTCGTGTATGAAAATGGTCATTAATACAAACCTGGTTTGACACACCCAAGAGATATTCTTAAGATAATTTGAAATTTTTTAAAAAAAATTATGATAGATTGTAAAATAGATATATCCTTAGAGAAACCATTTCTATTATTATAAGATTATCTATATACAAATGTTTCAATTTATGTTATGTATTTCACTAGTTTTGGGATTATATATTATGTTTCATAATGATATGATCTACATTAGTGTATTTTATCATTTAGAAATAGATCCTAGAAGAAATAATGGGAATAACATGAATTATTGTAATCCAAAGAGTAATAATGATTATTTCTTTGTAGATATTAATCTTATATTTCTAATAAAAATAGTCTCACAAAAATTCTCATCATATGATGACATAGTATCATATGATTACAAGGTAGATAAATAATATTATAATTATTTTTTCTTTTGAGAGAAGCTAGAGATGAAGATAATGGAAGTAAAAAATATGGATAAAGGGAAGAAGGGAAATAATGATTCTACAACATGTTATAATTATTGAAATAAACACCCTTGTGCATGCTTAAAATGAATGTGATCTTGGTATAGGTGTTGATAGAAAAGAAACTATGATATTGATTTTAAAGGTAATGAAAAATAATACAATATAAAATGGTTCAACTGTAAGTTGATGGGGAGCTACATAAATTAATTTCTAAAGCATGAATGGAATATACCAAAAAAGAAACAAATAAATAATTGTCAATATTATTCTAATACCACAAAAAAGGGAATGATAAATTATCTTGTGTTTGGATTCAATAATTATTTTATTTGTGTATTTTATCAATTATATATTGGTTATAATAATTATTAAATGTATATGTATTGTACTATATTAATTTTTCATTAAGGATTTAAAAGTGTATGTTGAACGGTATAGATGACTAAGAAAAATGATTTAGGGGAAAAATTAACTTCTTATAAAACACGTGATTGAGGGAAAGATAACCCTTAATATGTTCATGATTTTGAGATAATGATTTGGGTATTAAGAGATGATTTATATAGATAAATTAAATTAGATAACCCTTAATCTGTGTTTTCATTAAGGAATAAGGAATATTTTTTGTTTTCAAAAACATTTTATGGTGACTCGTGTTATTACCACTATTTGACAAAATTCATGATTACAGTGTTCACATGTTTGGTATGTGATGATTAAGAGATTATTCATATTTTTGAGGGATTTATGAAATGTCCATTTTGGAAAATTTTATGACCTTTTTTCTAATGTTTTGGATATTAATATTTTAAATTGGTGATAAGGTTAACCATTTATGAAATGGTTTAAGTTGATCTTTGGATGAGGTTTTAGAGATTAATTTAGCACTTCACCATATGGAGATTTATGCATATTTGATAACCTTTTCTAATCATTTTTTCATAATAATAATTTTAAATTAAAGGAATGACTTATCATTCTATTGTGGATATTATTATTTGTTAAAAGTAAATTTTAGTTCTTCAGGCACAAAAAATTTCATTTTTGTATATTCATTTCTAGTGTAAGCGATTAATTAGAAATTTATTGAATCATAACCAAAGGATGAAATTATTCTTATTAAATAGAAAAATAATAAGTAAATATATTTCCTTATATTCTATCTAGTAAAATAAGTCCTAAAATTTTGGAAAAGGATCGTGAAACTAAAATTCTAACCTATTACCTTTATATTTTATGAATCAGGTGTCCTTTTAAATCATTACAAATTTATTGTTTTGGGGACCATATCTTTCCATTGATCATTCACCTTCTTGTGATAAATTAACTCTTTCATTCACTATAATTATTTATGTTTTTCTTCCATGTCTATATTATTTAATTACCACAAATGTTATCACACTTAGAAACCTATCTATGAATTATTTAATATGACCATTTTACTTCCCTTTTTCTCTTGTTAAGAGGATATATTATTAACCATATTATAATGTGAGATTTCCTATAATGGTATTTCTAAATTCCAAACCATTGATTACTTATATCATATTAAAATTGTGAGTTTGAAATTTATATAAGGTGGGGAGAATTTAACACTCATATATTCTAAAATAAAAACATTATTTTTGATAGTTTATGTGATAGAGAACACCGATCTTAAATAACCAATGAAATATATTTCTTTAAATTTAATCTCTTTAATAGATTGTGAAACATGAAACCCCGAGCCAAAATGACCAAAAATATAGTATATTTTTATAACCTAACCATTAAATTAGAGGGTATTAATAGTAATAAATAAATTACAAAATTTATGTTTATTTGTTAATTTTAGATAAAATAAGAATCATTTAAATAAAAAATAAGTGTTTTCTGAAAACATTAGTATTCTAAAAGAATGTTTTTTCCGCATTTTAAGATAATTTAAAATTACTTTTTACCAATTTTTTAATTTTATTTATTAAAATTCAGTTTACTTTTTAAATAATCATATCAAAATTATCATAGGATGAATTTTTGGTATTTTCTAGTAATGCTTCAATATTTTGATGATTAATTAAAATACTAAATTTTAATTGAAAACTTCCTTTTAATTTAAATTATTTAAAAAGTTAAACTATATTTAAAATTGGTTTTAAAGTAAAATTAATTAAATTACATACATATTAATCAAATTTAGTTTACTTAAACTATTTTAATATTGAAATTTGATATAAAAATTTGAAAACGTTTCAACATTTTCTCTTTAAAAACGGGCATTCTTATTGCATTGGAGAGATTATTTTTAAAATAAATTTTTTATATAATGAAAATGGAATTTTAAAAAATAGATTCTATATTAAAAATAATAATAATTTATATTATCTAAAAAGGAAAACATAATTTTGGAAGTAATTGGATACTGAAAATATTAAAAATATTTACCACGGTTAAGGTACCAATGTATTTTATCAGGGGTTAAACTAATAATATAATGGTTAAAATGACTTAAAAATTTTTAAAAATATATTTAATAAAGATATTTCGACCATATAATGTATTATTCTCAATAATAATTTATATTTTACCCTTTTTCATGTGAAAAGTAGGGGCACACCTTTTTCTTATCAAATATTACAAGTGTGCCCCTCACTTCAATTATAAAAGGCCACCCACTCCCCTGTATTATTCACAAATTCAAACCATTTTGGATCATAAAATACCAGACAAAATCACTTAAAAACTTACATACACTCATCCTAAAATATTTATTTTTTTATAAATCAAACCTAGGAATAATTTTAGAGCAAATGTAAGAAGGATACCCAAAGAAAGTAACATTCTTTAAAGAGAATTTTTAATTTAATACTTTATCTACATCCTTCAATTATTATTAAAAACATATGATAAAATAAAATCAGTATATTTTATATAATTAGATGTTTTTATGTTAATTTAATGACCTAAAATAATCCCCACTTCCATAAAATGGGTTAAAAAATCATCATTTGTGTGTACAGCGGACTACCACCACTTGAACTGATGTCATTCTTTTTTCTATGAGAACCTCTAATAGTTGGATTTGATGATGTATACAAAGTATATATATGATATTTATAACTTAATTACACATCTTGATTAATTATATCTTATATAAATTTCTAACTTTACATCTCATAGTGTATGCGATAACATCGCTCATGTGTACGGCATACTACCACCTCATGAAGCAATGTGATTCATTGTTTACCAACACTTTACAATGAAGGTAATAAGGATGATGTTAATAAATATATGTGATATAAATCAAATAGTAACTATATTAATTCTATATTTATTATTATTACAATATAATATATCATATTTTTTCTTACCTTTTCACTCACTTAAATATGTTAACATTGTTCGTGTATGTGTGGACTACCACCATTACAATGCGATGAGACTCTCCTTTCATCCCCAAACCACATGGATGATATATATATAAGTATATTTAAAAACATAATATGGTATTTATTATATTATTATTATTATGTAAATATAAAATATTACATATTTCTTTTCTATATTGATCATTGAAAAATGGAAACATTAATCATGCATACGCACAAACGACCATCTTCATGGCCATAATATACCATATTTCTCAAAAAAAACATTCATGATTGGTATAAAAAGTATAATTTTTGTATAAATAAAATAATTATGTCCTCATAATTTTTCTTTATATCATTAAACACTATAATATTTTCAATAATCGTAACTTTCATGATAAAGCATGAATGAGAAAACAAGACAATTAACACCTGAAACAATAAAAACAATAAATGATATTTAATGAATGGATGAAAATATATTATGATAGGATCATTTGTGACATTATATATACTAATATTGTTATTTAAAAAGTTATTAATTTACATTAAACAACTATATATGAGGTTAATGAACGTTTAATTAATATGAAATGTGAGGTAAGGGACTCTATTCCAATTTACCTTCATTAAGGAATATTGTAATGTTATACATCTGATTTCTTTTATGTGGTGTATATAATTCCCCTTTGACATGTAATATCGTGATTAATTAATAATTAATGGTATTTTAAATTTATATTTTAATTATTTCATCCAATTTTATTTGATTCAAAAGTTACCTGGTAGTAGTAAATTTCATACTACGATTTATTTTCATTGGGTTATATTATTAAATCTTGGTCTTTGATATTATAAGGTTATATGTGTAATGAGATTTTATTACATTATGATTTATATTTATTTTTTATGTGTATTTATATCTGATATAAATATTAATTTTTTTTAATTATTACTTCAATGTTAAGATCTTTGTAGTGGTTTATTTCAATATCTTTTTTAAATAAGGATTGATTATTATTGAATTTACATTAAAGTAAATTATTTGATGAATAGCTAATAAACCCATTTTATTTTATTCTATTCTAGTTATTCATGTAGTTTTATAGTAATATACAATTTTCCCACTCTTTGGTACTTAAAATTATTGAGAAAATGTATTTAAGAAAATATGACATTATTTCTCTCTTTGGTAAAAAATCATTTTTGATCAAACTTCAAGTTTTCAAAATAATTTTTCAATAATATTAGCCTTTTTAAAATTATTTATAAAAAAATTACCCATTTTTACAATTTATAAAAAAAATTGAAAGGAATCATTATTTTCGTCTCAAAAGAATTCTCGTTTAGATTTTACTGAAAAAGTGAAATAGGTCTTTATTTTAAGGGGAATATAATGAATAGAATTTAAAATCATCATGACCAATAAAATTTTTTAAACTTCATTTATATATTTCAAATGTTATTTTGAAAAATTATTATTGTAAAAAAAATTGTGAACTTTTAGTTTTAAACGGTTATTTTCAAATTGAAAAGGATATTTTCCTCAAGACTGTTATTATAGATATTTGATGATATTTATATTCATAAATGAAAACAACCCTTTATTTTTACTTATACTCTACTTGGTATATGTTTTGTTGATACCATTTTTATTCTTTATATAGATGTTTTATGATACTTTTTACCAAGGAACGTATTAACATTCACTTCCTGGATTCATTTTTGCAGCCATTAACTTTACCTTGAATTATTCACATTCAAACTAATATAAAATTGTACCTAAATATACATATTATTTATCATTTATATGTTTATTTATTAAAACATATTTCATTTATACATTTTATTTTCTATACTAAAAGTTATTTTTTATCTAGGGGAATATTATTAAATTTGTATTCTTTACTCAATAAAGATACTTGATGATAAGGAAAATTATTCATGAATTAAATCAATTTTTGATATGTGAAGAATATTTTGGACATGAAGACATGGGTGGATCCTAGTTATAGATATCCCCTTAATTCATCTATAGGTCTCATGAGATGAATTAGTTGGATAACCTTAGTTAAACGGATTTATACCCATCAGTTTTAAACTTTCTTGAGGATAGATATTGATATTAAGAGTTTTTAAGGTTTCATGATATCATTATGTATAATAATTAATTATTTAATTAATTAAAAATTTAGTTATTTTTATCCATGAAATTTTCCCAATGATATATCTCTGGATGCAATTCTTTCTTAGTTTATCGATTAAATGTCAGGCGTTTTCATTTATTTACCTTATAATATTGATTATCCCTTATCCAATTATAATAATCAAGTTATTAATTAAATATAATGTGTTTTAAGTTATTTATCTCTCTATATTGATTATCAAATATCTAATCATGATAGTCAAATTATTTAAATGTCATGTATGTTTAGTTATTTACCATTCCATGTTGTTTATTCTTATTGATTCATGATAACTTCAGTTGTACTTAACACTTAGTAAGTTTTTCAAATCACCTTTAGTTTTTCCATTAATAGGAATCCAATAAGTTTACTATGATTTATATACAAGTATATGAAATAGGGAATAAGAATATTCTTATAAAAAACTTATTTTTGTATTTTTTTTAATATAATATCTGATTCATGCATATATCCAGTTTACCAAGACTATTAGACTATTTAGTTTTTTGTAATTTCATTCCTTGTATATGTTTCCAATGTAATAAATCATACATCATCTCTAAGATATTGGGGTCGGTGTCTCTAAATTTAAATATAAAAAAAAATATTTTAATATAAATTCTCAAAATTTAATTAAAATTGTTTTTTAAAAAAATTAAACATAAAAATGATTTTGTAGAAAAATCATGTATAATGTTTATTATAATGAGATTAATTGGATTATTATAAATAAAAGTATAATTTTCTTAATTAAAATAAAACAATAATTAAAAATATACCTTGTAAATACTTTAATAAAGGAAAAGATCTAAGAATGGTTTTTATTTGATAAAAACATTATTTTTATTTTCAAAAAGTTAAGTATATATTTCAAAATTAAGAATTATGTTTTTATATGAATTTTATTATTTATACATTTAAATTTTTTCAAGAAAATGGATTTCATAATATTTAATATAATTTAAACCATTATGATGTCTTAAAAGTGTCATTTTTTTTTAAAATAATAATTTTTCACTATTAACCCAAAAATCAATTATTTCTAAAAAATCTCAAAAATCAACCCTACTATAATTTTGAAATGAGGAATTAATTTCAGAAAATTAAATTTTTTAAAATTGATAATTTAGGTTTTAATCAAATTATTTAATAAAGATGCATACATTATGCTATTATTTCTTTAGAAATAAAACATACTTACTATAAATGAATCATGGTTGTTACAAGTGAAACTTGTAAATTCTTATGTTCCTATGGATTTTATTGTTATTCCTTTTTCAATTGAGTCAATTCTATCTTACTAGTTCTAAAGGTTATTTTTTAAGAGGAAAAACATGAAAAGATTGACCACTGATTCCCCCCCCCCCCCCCGAATGCTCAGTGGTCACAATGATCATTATTAGTCCTTATAATTGGTATCTAAGCTGATTTACCCTTGAATGAGTCTAGAATATGTAGATATTAAAGAATAATGTTGTCATGGACTCCCATAACCTAGTTAATAGTAAAGGGGATTCTATTTTTTATGGGATAAACTATCATATCGGGAATGATATAATGCTTCTCTATCTTTTATCAATTATATATATTGTTCTGTAAGTCACTGCAAATGGATTTACTCCCCCTACTAAGGGATCTCTCTTAATTTTTTGAAACCTAATGGGATTGGAATTCATTTGATTAATTATCTTTCTCATTATGATTCTTATATCGATTTGGTTATTTCCATCAAAGATCAATTTTATTACATGGTGGCTATTCTTATGGATATTAAAGATGTTATAAAGGATTATTGTTTCTCTTCTCTTGATGACTTCTAAACTTGGGGACCTGCTACAAGTGACCTTATTAAATCTATGATAGTTTATAGAAATTCCATTGGCTCTACTAGATATTTGAAATGGATTGGAAAACTAGATATAAATATCATTTCTCCATCTTGGCATATCATATTTTTGTGACTAGCTCATATGAGGATTTCTAATGATAAGTTTCTAAATGGATGTGTTATTTCCTTAGGCTCAGTGTGTGTCTTATGGCATCAACCTAGATAATACTTGGAGCACCTGTTTTTAAGCAATGTTACCCCTTATTCTATGTGGATAGTGGTTTCTAATATTTTTGAAACTTGTTTACCCTACTTTTATAACATTTGGAATTTCATCAAAGGGTGGATTTACCTCTCTCTTTCTCTCCATATACTTCTCCTTTTTCATTTTTCTATAATAGAGTTGGTTTTTATTCTTTTAGGGGTCACAAAAAATGTATATATGATGTAATTCTCTTTAATCTCTAATATACTTTGACTGACATTCTAGTAATTGTGAAGAATTTGAAGACACCACAAAATAATTTTTTCCAAAACATAATACATGATCTATCAGTTCTCAAGCATGTTGTCATTACTGGTAATTTTCATCTTCCTTATTTTACAATTTAATCTTTATATAAATCCCCTTTTGTAGACTGGATAAATATCAACACATATGGATCTTCGAGTGGAAACTCAGTACCATCGGGATATATAGCTATTTTTAGGAAAAGTCATAGGAATTTCTTAGGGATTCTCTATGGATCCTATGGAATTCATTCCTCTTTTGAAGTATAGATTATTCGGGTCATTGTTTCTATTGAGAAATGAAACCAGATTGGTTAGAATAATATCTGGTTGGAGTGTGACTAAATCATCGTGGTGCATGATATTAGAATAGAATCTTCTCTTATTCTTTATAGGATTTCTAATCATTGGATCAATTACTTGAAATTTATATCTTATGTTTATTCCATTATTACTCGTTTTTATAGAGATACCAATGATTTGGATGATGGCCTTTCTAAAAAAGGATTTAATGGTAACAATATCACTTGGTTTGAGTTTATTCCCTTATATTTGATCTCTTTTTTCAAATAGATAAAATTAATCTTCCGTTTATTAAACTCTTGTTAATTTGACATTAATTTTTTTTAAATAAAGGATTCATTCTCTTTATATAGTTTCTAGTGTTACCATTAAAAAAATATGTTGGTGAGTTATTTACAAGTTTTAATGAAATTGTAAGAATTGTAGTATTTTTTAGTAAGAAATTGGAATGTTCTATTCTTATTGAAAATATTCTAAGAAATATTATTAATAAATTTAAAAGTAACATTTTATATATAGAATATATGGATCCTAAAACGATATCCCTATAAATTATTTCAATAGTAATTTCATCACATATGTAATTAGAAAAGAAAATGATGTAATTAACCAGGAAACGTTTTATAAATAAATCTCTTTAAATGAAACTAAGAAAGTAAAGTGTAAGAATATTTTTGAAGAATAAGTCAGTGAATCAAACACTGAATACAAAGTAAGTGAATATTTTAATGAATTCATGTCTTAGTTTTATATAAATTTTAAAAAAATTCAAAAAGAAGTATAAAATAAAGTAACTGTGGAAAATATTTAACTATGGATCCATTGGAAATTTCACAACAAAGTATACAAGCCTAAATAAAGAAAAATATAGTAATGATGAAGGTGGATATTCAGGAATACCATTAAATAAGACAGTTAAATAAAATTCCTATTCAAAATTATATGATAATAAGTTCTCTACATTTTAAAGGAAAAACTTTTTTCAAAATGTGATAAAAATGATAAAAGTGAAATAGAAACCGAAAATATTAGTGATGATGGTTCCAAAAAGTTTCATTTTGAAAAATTAAATAATTTGAGTTTTACCAGTGATGAAAGAAGAAACATTGAAGAATAATAGGAGAAACTCTGATGGAGTTTATTCTTAAAATAATATTTGATTAACTTTATTTCAAAAAATGATAAACATGAGAAAGAGAATAAGAATCTGGATAAAGAATATCTATTAGGAAAAAAATTTGAATCAACAATTTTATAAAAATATAGTTTTATAATGGTGATATATGATCTAATTAAATTAAATTATGAAGAAAAAACTCTCCATAAAATTAGAATAGGAATAGAGGGTAAAGTTGAAAGAAATTTATCATGAAAAATAGAAAATAATTGAGACTAAATGAGTAGTATCTAGGTTTAAAGTTTTCACATTAAATAGTTAGATAATGTTCTAAGAAAGGGGAAGCTCATGTGCATCAAAAAAATCCACAAATATTGTTCATGAGACTGGGAGTGTCAATAAGAATCACGAATAGAGGAAGAAATTCAAAATGACTACGTTTTTAGCTAAAATTTTTGTATTCTAGAATTATAGTAACTCTGAATATTCAAACACTAATACAAATGATTGGAGACTCTATTATGGCTTAGAAGAAGTCAAATTTTAAGAATAATATATAAGTACTCTACTAAAATTTGGGTTCACAACAACAGTCCAAGATCGATGATGAGAAATATTTTGGAATATATATATATAGTTTTAGAAATCATGAAAGTTACAAGAGGAAATTGTATTTATATGGATATTAATATTATTTTGATTGAATTGGTCATATATAAAATATGTGTTTCTCCAATAATGAATACTAAAATAAATATAGAAGGTATTGGAAGAAGTGTTTGACTAGAAATCAACTAGCTAAAAGAATACGACCAAAAGAATCTATTTTGAAAACTAAAAATAGGTTTCAACCACTAAAAAAGTCTTTGTGAAAGATGTAATTAACCTAAGAATCATGCATAAGGATTACTTTTGAAGATATGAGACCAAAAAAATTATATAACAAGTCTCAAAATAATAATGATCATGAGGAAAATAAAAGAAAAGGACTTTGTTTTTGAAACTAATCTCAAATCTCTAAAGGATAGAGACACTGGATATTGGATAGTGTATGTTCCTTATATATGATCATATATTAGAAATTATTAAAAATTTCAAAAATTAAAATGAAGGGGAAATGAAATTTAAAAATTATGAGTACCTAAGAATCAAACTCATTGTATCCGATATCAGTAGAAAATAAAAATAGAAATCCAGAAGTGCCTTATTAAATAATTAATTGAATCACAATATGTTAAGTGTTTTAAAACATATAGTTGAATGAAACGGAGTATATTTTAAAATATATTTATCTATGGTTAAAATATTTGATTATGGTAAATTTATAGCAATGATAAAATGAATGAATGGAAATGTTGTATAAGTTAGACATGTATAGATTTTATATTATCTGATAATTATGGTAGATAATAAATTATGGAATAAAAGGCTTGTACATATATTTCAAAAGGAATATGAAAAAGATAAAAAAGTGTGTAATTATTTTTGATGTTACAAACATGATAGGATGAAGATATTGGTGTTTTCTAATATTCTAAAAATGGAATATTTTATATTAAAAACATAAGATGATTGATATATATACAACTCATCCCTTATACCATATTCATTAAAAAATATTTTTTCCCAAGAGTAAGAAATTGAAAATTTGAGATGATAATTTTATTTCCTTTAAATATTATTTCACACATATTATATGTATTATGTTTTTGAAACATAAATAAGAGGCTCCCAAACTGATTAAGAGTTTCAGAATAAGTTTTATAAATGAATATTGATACTACATGAATAATATTTGAACAAATAATGGTGCTCAATATGAAAATTTTATTTTTAAAGGTTATATTGAAAAGAATGTAAATTATCATGACCTTAGTGAAATATACACACCAAAAGATAATGGTGTCATTGAATGGAAGAATATAATTTTGTTTGAAATGGATCAAACCATACTAATTTGACAAGATACATATTCATTCATTTGGATACATGCTATTAGAGAAGAAGTTCAAATTATTAATTGTCATTTTTATAAGACAAACATTGATCTAACTCTATATGATACGTATTAAAAATAAAATCCAATTATAAAATAATTAAGGGTGCCTTTAATCCCATTATTATCAATTTAAAATGTGATAATCTCAATAATTTTTATCAAATAGGTGTTGATGGCTTATTCCTTATTTAACCTCTTAATTTTATAGGATACTAGTGTTAAAATAGGTAAATTAAAAGGATTTTCGATTATAAGGATGTGAAAGTACTTGAACATTCTAATAGAATTTTTTTTCATAGTTATAAATATAATAAGAAGAAAAGGTAAATTTCTTTTCGTTAAACAATATGAAAAAAATTGATAAATGTGATGATATAGAAACTGTATAGGATGAAGATATTGATTTGGACATTTCCAATGTTGAGGGATGATTGAATTATTTTCATCCAACGATGAGAAATAAATTTAAGGTCCAAAATATTATTAGAAATCATGGAAAATAAGTTTAACCCATAATAACATAGAGCATAGTTTCAAATACCTATTTTTTTACAGGTTGTCCCAAGATATATTGAAGAAGAATTGGAGAATCAAGAGTTTATTGATTCCATGAATGAAGAATTGGATTAGATTGAGAAAATTTATTCATTAGATCATCTACCCAAACCTGAAGATAAAAATTTTAATGGAATAAAGTGGGGTTTTCATAACATGTTTAATGAAATATGAGAAGTAATAAGAAACTAGGTTACACTAGTTAGTAAAGTCTACTCATAGGTTCAGAGCATTGATTTTGATAGAATGAATTGAAACCACTGAATTATTTCTTTCCATTTCTAGAAAATAAAAAATATGAAATTTCAAAGGGATTTTAAGCATTATTTTCTAAGTGGAGAGTTGGAAGAAGAAGTTTATATTGAACAGAAAAGTGGTTTCGTGCATGGAAAATAAAAAAACTATGTGTGTAACTAAAATAAGGATTTATATAGAATGAATTAATCCCCAAGATCCCGGTATTCCCAGAAGGATCAAAGTTTATATAATATTAACTTCATGAAGGGAATATTGGGAAACAACCAATGCATAAAACAAAATAAAGAGGTTTCATTCATTGTTATTATTTTTTGTATGATGTCATGATTGCATGTAATAATAAAAAAGTATGTAAAGGATTTTCAAAAGAAATAAATATGTTGTTTTCAATGTATATGCTGGGAAAATTGAGTATCTTTATTTTCCTATGAATTTATCAAGATAAGGATCAAATTTTCTTATCATAAGAAAAATATTCCCACAAATTACTTAAAATATATTTCATGGATGATTGAAAACCTATTTCTAAACATATCTTTTTGGTAGCACAGTTGTTTAAAGAAACATTTAGAGGAAATATTGATCCTAAATAATTTAGGAAATTTATTAGAATCCACCTATATTTAAAAAACTCTAGACCAGACTTGCATCATGTAATTACCATGTGTGTAAGATTTAAGATTGCACCAAAAATGAAACATTCTTTATTTGGAAAAGTAATCTGAAGATACATTAAGGGAACTATATATTTTGTGATAAAGTATAATAGTAAGGGAAATTTGAACCTATTTGGAAATACAGATGACTAACGTGTAGGTTTTTTTGATGAAAAATGATTCAAATATGGTAGAGTTTTCTTTCTTGGGACTAAATCTATAGTTTATACCATTAATGTATCGGTAATATGATATCTTCACTTAACCATTGTTAATGGAAACATTTAGAAGTTGTATTTGATTATTGTAATTTAACCTCACTCTATTTCAGTCTATGATATCTGATATATATCCCTACTCTCTTCTTATTTTGGATTTTCATTTCAAAGTTTGATAAATATGAAAAAATTTAATCCATTGATATGTGCAATTTCTATTTTTCAAAGATATTTTATTTAGGGTCTATTTTTTAAAAAAGGGAACAATATTATGTTGGAATTTATGAACTATTTTAAAATATTATTCAAGTGAATGTAGGAACTTGTTATTTATAGTTTTAATCCTTTTTTGTATTGTAATGATAATAAATATTTCTTAGAAATATTTTTTCTATGATTAAGAATCACTGGCTAATCGAAATAATGGTATTATTGTTCAATGATTCTAGTTTCCAACACTATATTCACTAATGTAGGATTAAAATCATTTTATATTGATCTATATCATGGGCTTTAGAGCATAAATTATTCATGGTTCTTGACTGACAAAAAAATATGAAGGGTTTTATTATTGAGACCACGAGGTTTTAAGAAAAATGTTGATAGAAAGAAGGTTCATTTATGGGGTTTTGTTTTTTTATTAGCACATAAATCACTTGAAAAAAGTCAAGCCTTATAAAGTTTTTTGGAATATTATTTTATGAAATAAATATGTTTCTATAAAGCTGGGATGATTGAATGGAATATATGAAAAAAAATATCAAAATTTTTCCACATAGACATTATACTAATTTTATCAAAAAAAATATTAGGAGATGATTTATTCTTCTTCAAAGTACCAAAAATCATGATTAATATAATGCAATCAGGATTATTATTTAAAAATAATGACTATGGATAAATGTTTTCAAAGGAATTAATTTCAGTAATGTGATATTTTTACAAATATATATATATCCAGGTTAAATGTTCTAGAAAAATGTTTCCAGACAAAGGTCTTCTGACAAATTTTATTGGAAAATAATAATAAAATTTTCAAGAGACAGAATTTTGAGTACAAAACGAAATATGTTATTTCAAATAGAGGATTAAAAGTTGAGGTTGTTTAAAGTAGAAAACTAGTTAGGGGAAAATATCTATGATTTCATCACAAGGAATTTATATGAGTAATTTAGATATAGAAATTTTTTAAAATATTCTCTATGAGTTCATTGGACAGATAAATATTGTTTATCTCAAATAGATAATTTGTGAGAGTTCTAGAAATACTTGCTAAAAATGTCCCAGATTGAAGAGATAAGTAAGGATTTTGGAGTGGAATTTTTTAAAGACTGGAAAATATACGGGGTCTAGGAAAATAAGTACAAAATAAAGAATATCATTATAATGGAATAACAGATAGTGAATTATAAAATAGAGTATCTTTTTCAAAGAAGAACTAGTAATTGGTTTGATAATACTTACAACATATTTAAAAATTTATACGTTGTGAAGATTTTAAGATAGAAATTCATCACCTTAATAATAAGATAGTAAATATCATGATTTTCGATGTGATTTAAGGAATAATTGAATGTTTTTTAATCTGAGATTTAAGGACAGTTTTTATAAAGTATATTGACCCCAATTTACCTAAACACATTAAAGGTATTCAACCGAAAGACCAATCCAAGTGGTAAATCCAAATTTAATGTTTATGATACTCCTATATTTAGTAGATAAATTATGATTATATAATGTCACGTAGGTGAATTGTGAATTTTTTATTAAATAAGTGAATCACTGACCAATAATATTGAGAGAACTTGTTTTGTAGAATCGGAAAAAGGGTACTATAGAGAAAAATATTAGACATGAGGAGTTAGATGAGGAAGTGAGGTACTTGAAAAAGAAGTTATCAGATGGAAAAGTTCCAAAAATATAGGTCCAAAAAAAGTTTCAAAAATATGTTCTTTCTAACTGTTATGTATAAAATTTAGGAGGAATAATATTTGACTTATAAAAAGGAAAGCGTGAATATTTTAAGGAGTTGAATGATGATGTGTTGAATCCTATAGGTGAAGGTTTTTTCTATTGTTAAAAAAATTGTTATATAATATTATTAGATAATAAAACTCTTGAAATATTAGATGAATATACTTTTATAACTGTTGTGGATATACCATTTCTGATGTAATACAAAAAAAATTGTTTTTTAGTGGATGTGTGGTCTCGGATTGTTTCCAACTCATGCTAAGGACTATCCAAAAATTCTAACTGGTACACACATAGGATAATAAGGTAGATGATATTTTATCATTAAAAATAATAAATATATTATAAAAATCATATATATCCATTAAATTAAACTTTATAACCAATGATGTGATGTGGTGATCAAAAATAAAACACATCACTTCATGGAGGTGGTATGTTACACGGATGCACGAGCAATGTTCCCATTTCCCATAGGATGTAAAGGTGGAAAAAATTGATGTACCATTAACATAAAAATATTTATGTCCAAAGAAAGATTCTGATTTCATTGTTTTTACATGGTTATGAAATATTTAAAGGAAGCTAGGAAGAAGAAACATGAAAAAGATCAGTAAAGACAAATACGACTTCTTTGGGTATCTTCTTTTGGAATGAATATTAACCCTTCTTGAGTTAGTCTTTTTGTCAGATCATAACTTGTTGATTGTTTGGATGAAATTTTAGATCTAATTTGGGTAGGTAATTTCCTACATAGAGTTCTCAAGCTGTGTATTGAGGAGAAAAGATAAGGTTCCCCTTTATAAGTTAGGGGAGTGGAACCTTGTAAATATTAAGAGATTTAAAATATAATAATGAAAATAATATTTTAAAGTAGATCATAAACAACTAATTTTCATGGATGTGGTGAGGTAATTAAAAATAAACTCAACAAATGGTACTTAAGTGGGTGTTTTGTGTCATTTGAGACCTTTTTTCTAGGATAACACCCCTCCCAACCCTTTGAACTCATACTATAGTAACAAGGTTTTTAACATGGAAACTATTCATTATGGATAAAAATTATGTTGACGTTATTACATAATATGAATTATTCTAATTTTAAAAATGAAATCCATCTTACAAGATTCAATTCCAATATGTGGAAGTAATTAATTCTAATATTTATGCACAAAATTCATAAAACTCGCTTTTAGTGAAAATGAATTAATAAGTATAAAAATGATTTTATTCTCATTCTTTACCTTGTAACAACCATTATATGAATAATAATAGATGTGAAAAAAAAATTTTATAAAACATGCATGAAAATAATTTATAAAAAGTGATGTGTTTAATTTTTTACATAAAATATATTGCATATAATAAAAATAAGTTTTCTGAAGAAAACAATATCTCATTTTACCTTCAAATACTTTTATCTTCATTTATAACAGATTAATAAAAAAATTATAAATTATTATTCATTTATTTATATAAATTATAGATATATTTCATCATTTATTAGAAGTGATAAACATATTTTATTTAGATAAAAATACATAATATGTAGAAAAAATAATTCTCCAAAAAAATAGGTCTTATGTGATTTTATTCTTAATATTAAAATTTAATTAATTATTTTCTAATAATTAATTAATAAATTTTAATTAAGGAAACATTTATACATAATTTTCATAATTATAATAGTCCTATTAATACCCTATAATTCAATGGCTATGCAATAATAGTCACATTTAATGATAATATTTTAATATTATTTTTTGGTTTGTCTAAAATTGGTGTTGTGTGTAATGGAAGTTATCCAACGCTTTGAAATTATATAAAGAGAAATATATTATATAATATCAAGGTGGCAGATGGGTATAATGGTTTGGGTTTGGTGTAACCTAAGTAATTTTCATGTATCCCATTCAAACAAATATTTATCCCCTAAGGAATGTAGGAATGTGTCACCCAGGGTTGTCTCTCAAGGTGGTTACAAACAATGTTCAGAAATTGAAAGTTTTTATTAATTTTTTTTATTAGATGAAAATTTAGTTTGGTATATTATAGGTTTTATAACTAAGAGTAAAAATACCTAAAATAATTAAAATTAATTAATTAAAATTTTTATTGAGGAGACATTAGAAATATATATGGGAATCGGGATTGGAAAGTAGCAACCGTGGAATAGTTTCAGCCCTCCAAACACACCCTATATTTTAAAATTATCAAATAAAGTTCATCAATGAACACCTAGAGACCTCAAATAGATCACATAATATTTCATTTTCATTATATTGAGATCATATTATAATTATTAATACTCCTAGTTAATGATTTAACTACCCAAATATCATTGAGAAGCCAAACTTATATGTACTTCCTATGCTCAAAGGTAAGACATTTTCTAATAAGTTTAAATAGTGTGAACATAAAATTTACATACATAGGTTTGAATAACTATACATTATAAATTATAATATAATATATTCAAAATATTAAATTCCTTATTCACTAATTGAAATAGATGGTAGAATAATTAAATTAGAATAAAATGTAAAAGGAAGGTCTCAAAATAATGTGCCATTTAATAACCACTGCTCGAATAATTTGAGGAGTTTATCCTACCATAGAAATATCATCTCCTATTAATTGTCTCCCTCTTCACATCCCAAAATTATTATAGTTACATATGTTTTTATAACCCAAAAAACCCCATAAAATAGCAAAATAACCATGACTTCTCCTTGGAAAAAAACTTCCTTCCTTATACTTTAGTGAAACTCCGAAGATACCTAGTGTCTTCTAGTTTCAAATATCTCCCTAATATTCTTAGTCCCCAAATATTTAATAAATTTTGTGTATATTTCCTTCTTTTAACCAAGTGATTTTATATCTATCTCAGCTAATTTAATTTTATATATTCTATATGGATAAATATTATAATAAATGTTAATAAAAATAATATCCCAACCAAAGGAAAACTCCAAGAATAGAAAATTAAAGAAACAAGTATAGAATTTTAAAAATATCAATTAATAGGCACTCCTCAATAGACATTGGTACATTCAAATAAAATTTAACAGAACCTAACCCAACACCCATGTTTTAAAGAATATTGGATACAAAATTCAAATCCCTAAATATTTGTGACACAAAAAAATAAAATTGCATACATTAAAGCCTACATTCCTCCCAAATTGCCCTAATCCTCCAAGAAGTAGATTTCATCTTGAGATTTATTGATTATAACATGAATGAGTATTCATATTCAAGAAAAATATTATCTCGACCATTTAAGGGGGTTATTGGAATCTCTATGATGATTCCCTTTATCTCTACTTCATACGCCACAACCACCACATGATCCTTAGTGATGAAAGAGATGAATCCACCTCTTGAATCACTAAAAATTACTCTGGATCCAGATGGGTCAAGATTCCCCTTTGAAACAACATCAGTATTGATTTTATTCAATCATATTATAGGGATTTTGAAAACAACTGATATTAAACAATTATATTTCCTAAAGTTTACAAGAATGCACGACCTATCAAAAATAGTTAATTCCCTTATAGAATTTTTATAATGACTTGAATCTATAAATTTTGTCAATTTGATTTCTCAGATAAAGTTCATCAAGATAATATTAATCTCAATAGAAATAACCTCAAATCTATTAGTATTTGTAAACCAAAAAATTAAATTCTAGGATTCCGCAGTAGAATTCCAATGAAACCATTTAAATTGTATATCATTATATTTATTAATACATAAATCCATAAATAAATTGGGTTCATTTTCATTGAAGAGATTTACAATAAATAGGTTGTAAATAATTACCTAAATATACTTCTAAATGGATTTGTGCAGGAATACATGAGAGATCTATTTCTCTTCATTCTTTCAGACACTAAAAAAAGAGAATTAGATTATCTTGGATTTCATAAGTATTTTATTCATTGAAATTATGTAATTCAGTGTTCTCCCAATAAGGATGAATCTGTAGGTTGCAATCAAAGGCTTTTAGAATGGATAAGCTATAATGAATTATATTGGGTGTAATTCCCTGACCCTAGTTACCCAGATTCAGTGCTTTATTACATATCATTGGCATGATAAAAGGAATCGTGTCCTGAAAGACCAAAAAATTTAGTATTATTGGAAACAAGATACATACATAAGTTTAACATTACCACTTGAGAAGAAATACAACACTAATTTATTCCATTAAAACATCCAAGCCTCCAAGATTATACCTGAAATTCACTCATAACTAATTTATTAATATCCTAGTAAAATTAAACATAAGAAATGGGTGAGCTCAAATGCTCAGTAATAGTAAGAAGTACAGTTGAAGATAACACAAACATTAGGCATGTTGAATAATTAAAAACACATGCCTTCAGAAATTATAAACATTAACACTTTATGGCTGGAATATGAGCTGAGTAAATAATTCCCTAATAAAACATAGTCATGGGTATTCTACTAGTCAAATAACTAAATGACCCATCATTATTATTTTCATAATGAGGGAATTTATAATTTTGGACTTTCTGAAACATCTTATCAAGGCCTGGGAAAAGACGTCTAAAAATGATTTAGGCCACATCCCAAACCATATATAAAATTTGGAAAGGTCTTGGAAAATTACATGTACAATTGTCTCGTGAGACCTACCGATACACCAAGGAGCTATAGCGGGCTCCACCCGTCATATACTAAGTCCAATACATTCGTCATATAAAAAGTTGGAAAATTAACATAAATATTCATATTAAAAATAGCATTCAAAATTCCAATAATTAAACCATAAACTATGAATGGTATAAAAATAAAACATCCACAGTAGAACATATCACAAAACCTTAAATACATTATGGAATATTTTTATCACAATAAATAAACTTCAAACAAGTGTAATATCAAAGGATTTTGACATAGATAAAATCAAAAAAAATTGAGAGAAATATCACTTTCTATTTTGAAATAATTTAAGAGTCCCATAATTATAAAATAAAACATTTATTTTGAAAAAATAATTATAATATTTTAAGGGAAGCTTCTACGATGTTATAATGGCGGAAAATAGCCTCACCCACCGTATATGGTGGAAAAACATTCTTACCTAAATTTTGTCGAAAAGGTCATAAAGTACCTTGTTTGGAAAACGACAGAAAGATTCCTTTCAAAACATATAAGGTCAAATAAGGGTATAAATGAATTTAACCCATAATCTAGTAAATATTAAAAATGTTTTGAAATACATTTTTAAGAAAATATGGATGTGGATAATAAAGAGTTCCCAATAGATACTTATACAAAAACAACCTTAGATAATAAAGAGATTGTGACATTAACCCTTACCTTGTACTTTTCATTGGTAGAGGGTATATTAAACCCCTGTATAACAGTTAAATCATTGTTATTAAATTATAAAATAACCATATACATAAATATGATATCATATATGATCTTCTAATATTTCTTTGTTGATAATATTTTAGTATTATCATCGTTTTGGGTGTTAACTAATTCATTTTCCTTCATATTTTGTGTTACATAAGCCATGTTTGTTATGGATAAGATGTATTTGATTCATATCCCGAATTATATTAAGTTCTTAAACATTATTTTATATCATCAAATGAAAAGTATTCTTGAATGGTAACGATGGGGAAATGAATCTCATCGTGTTTGTGGAGACGGTAATTCGTACATACGCACAAGCGATAATATCATTCTTTGGATATTAAAATCGTATGAAAATAGAAGGTATATTATATATACAGAATAATTCCCATGTTATATTTATTATTTACATTATTTATACTCATTATTATACCCATCCAAATAATGGAGTGTTTGAATAACAAACTACACCACGATGTGGAGACGTCAAGTCGTATATACGCACGTATGGTGACTTTGTCATTCATAGGATGGATAGAGTAATGAATATAGTTGTTTCATTTTTATAATAAAATCACATTATGTAGAAGATAATATAGGTATTATTTTTTGTATGGAAACAACCAAGAAATAGGAAGTGGACGAAGAAAATAACATTGAAAAAGGTAGTGAAATTATTACCTCTTCTTCAATTTTTTCCTTTTGAGTTTATCAAAAGGGATCCATAGGTTGTCATTCTAATCAAAGTATGGACTCTAAGTTGATTTTAGGTAAGTTGGGAGGATATTTGGGTAGGTTTTGGACGATCCAAATGGCTTTGGAGGTGTGATTTGGAGATAAGAGAAAGTTCCCTTTTATGAGAAAGGTGAGGGGCACCTTAGGAAAATCTTGAAATATTATTTTATAATAAAATAATTTTCGGTTTTTAAGGGATCCAAAATGATTTATTTCTAGGATAAGGTGGGTATGGGTTGAAAACCGCCTATCCAATAGGTTTTAGACAGGTTTAGGTCACCATATTAGCCTTATCTTTTATATTTAACCCTTAGTTAAATAGTTTGACATTTACCATGTCTCTTTGTATATTAATATTATATGGTTAGTAAACATACTATAACAAGCCAAGTGAACCCCTAGTGGTTAATTATTAATATATATAACCTTATATAAGTCCTTTTTCGGAACCGTAGATTTTAAATAATATTATATCAATTAATAATATAGTATTTTTTTTAAAAACTCAATTATGTCAATTTTGAAACTATTTAGTATTTAATTTCTTTGAAAGCCATAAAAACATTATCACTTCGAATAAAATTTATTTAATAAACCCTAAAGTCATATTTGCCTATAAAATTAGTTGAATTCATCATAAGTTTCAATTAAAATTTATTTGGATATTTAAAATATCAATTATTTTAATTTTTCATTATTAAGGTAATTATTGCATCATCATTGTGTCATAAATAAATTAAATAGTTTAATGTATGAAAAATATAAATAAAATACCATTATGTAAAAAATATTTTTACATTTCTAACGAATATTTATAGTCAAATTTATATTCTGTGTAACCATATATTAAAAATGGTTTACTTATTAAACTTTGAATTAAACTCTTTTAACTCTTCTTTAAATAAAATAATAATAAATGTCCTAATATAATCCATGTGGATCGAAGAGGATAATATTTTATTACTAATGCTTTTTTAGGTCAAATAACACTTATCCAATAGAATTAATACATGTGTTTGGGTAATTATAATATTATTTTTACCCTTAAATACCCTATTTACTTTAAACCGTGGTAAATAAAAGTCAAACATTACTATTCACCAAAAATTATTTTCATCTTATTGAACCACATTTTACTTACTAATGACAACCATGTCCCTTGAATTTTTGAATTTCAACTCATGGAAATGGAAAATTTAAGTTTTATGTAAATTTGCAAATGCTCCTAGAAGGTGGGTAAAAGATGGTAAAAAGTTCAATAAAATTTTATATATCTAAACTTATTATAAAATAACTCCAATGAATTTCAATGAACATATATATGTATTATGTATCTATTTTCGTATAAAATAAATTAAAATAAAATAACTAATTACTTAAATAAAAAGTCGGTTTTAAACAATAACATAGTGTTTGACATTATTCATCAAAAAATCGAAAGTCTTCAGAAAAATACCAAAAATTCACCATAAGCTAATTTCAATATTTTGAATTCAAAAATGAAATCCATTTTAAAAAATAAAATTTCAAAAAAATTAAAAATGGGTATTACTATTAATAATGGATATTTTTATTGGTCGTGGTGTGTTAAAACTCCAAGTTTCATACAACGCAAGCTACTGCATTATTCAAAGGGAAATGTACCGTGGAAGCTTGGGGAGTTACATTCTCCCCTCCTTAAAATAATTTCGTCATATAAATTTCTAGAATATCAGTACATAAAAAGATTCAGATAATTTTTCATCATAAGTTCCTCAGGTTCCCACGGTGCCTCTTCCATCTTATGGTTTCTCCATAGAACTTTTACCAGATGAGTCGTCTGGTTTCTCAGCACTTATTCTCTGGTATCAAGAATTTTGACAGGCTCTTCATAGAAAGACAGATCAGGTTCCAGTTCAATTTTTTCATAGGTGAGTACATTCATTGGGTCAGGCATAGTTTCTCTAAACAGTGATATGTAGAACACATCATGAAATTTGGAGAGACTTTGAGGCGTTTCCAAACGATAAGCCAGAACTCCAATTCATTCTAGAATTTAGAAAGGTCTGATGTACCTGGGACTCAATTTACCCTTCTTACCAAATCATATAACACCCTTCCATGGAAATACCTTCAAAAAAACATTATATACTATTTGAAATTACAAATCCATCCTCTAATTATCAGCATAGCTCTTTTTCCTACTTTGAGATGCTTTGATGTGCGTTTGGATAATATTCACCTTTTTCAATGTTTCCCCAACAAGTTTTGGGCCTATGATTTTTCATTCACCAACATCATCCCAACAAGTTGTTGTATGACACCTCTTTTCATATAATGTTTCGTATGGTTTCATCTGAATACTTGAATGGAAGCTATTGTTATATGAAAATTCTACTAGAGTTAGATATTGATCCCACATACCTTGATAGTCAAGTGAGAAAAATATCAACATGTCTTATAAGGTTTGAATAGTCCGTTTTGATTTTCCATCAGTTTGAGGGTGGTAGTCAGTTCTCAAATGAAGTTCAGTATCCAATGCCTTCTGAAGACTTTTCCCAAATCTTGATGTAAAATGTGGATCGTGGTCATAAACAATTGATAGGGGTACACCATGGAATCCAAAAACTTCATTAATATATAGTCTTTCTAGACGTTCAAGTGGTAAATCTTCTCTTATATCAAGAAAACGTGTTGACTTGTTAAGACGATCAACAATGAACCATATTGCATCATTCCTTTTAGGATTCTTTGGAAGTCCCATGAAAAATTTCATCATAATATTATCCCATTTCCACTCAGGTATGGTAGGATGTTGCATTAATCCTCCAAGATGATGCTTTCCAGTATTCACATGTAGGAAAACCATACATATTGACACAAAATCCCCAATCTCCCTCTTCATGTTGTCTCACCAAAAATGTTCCTTCAAATCTATATACATCTTAGTGCTCCCAGCATGTATAGAGAAATTGGAGCTATGAGCATCATCCAACAATTCCCTTTTTATATCAGGTATATCGGGGACATAAAGTCTCTTCCCACGTTTCAAAATTTCATCTTCATATATGAAGTTACTCAATCTCCCATAATTTACAGCATTAATCTTATTTTTAAACTCCTCATCATTAGTCTGAGAACTTTTTATCCTTTCTAGTAAAGATAATTTTGAAACCATTTGAAAAAGTATTGATGTTTTACCTTCCATGGTTATTCAAATATCCATCTTTACTAGAACCATGAAAATAGGATCCATTTAAACTCTCATCTTGTTCAAAACTCCATGATCCTTTCTGATCAAAGCATATGTCACCTTATTTTCATTCCTCAGGTGGTAGTTTATTATGAAATCATAGTCCTTGAGTAGTTCAAGACATCTCCTTTTCCTCATGTTGAGTTTTTTTTGTGAGAAAATATACTTCAAACTCTTGTGATCAGTATAAATCTAACATTATTCACCATAGAGATGGTGTCTCCATATTTTCAGATCAAATATTACATCTACTAACTCATGATCATGAGTGGAATAGTCTTACTCAAGAATTTTTAGCAGCCGTGAGGTATAGGAAATTAATCTATCATTCTACATAAGGACACAACCAAGTCTTTTCTTTGAAGCATCACTATAAATAACTAACCCATCATTCCCTGATGGTAGATTGAACATAGGAGTGTTGAATAATATTCTCTTTATCTCTTCAAAACATTTTTCACACTCTTTTTTCCAAAAAAAATTATCCCCTCTATGTGTGAGCTTGGTTAATTGGTTAGCCAGCCGGGAAAAATTCTGGACGAAACGTCCATAATAACCTGCTAAACCAATAAAGCTCTGTTCCTCTGGTATACTTTTTGGTGTTGGGCATTCTTGTATTTCCTTGGTCTTTGAAGGACCAACAAAGATTCTATCCTTTGAGACTATATAGGCAAGAAAATAAATCTCATGAATCCAGAATTCACACTTGCTAAACTTCCTGTATATTTTATTTCTTCTAAGGATTTTCATAATAGTGCGCAAGTGATTTTCATGATCTTTGTTTCTTTTTGTGTATACCAAGATATCATCAATAAATACCATTACAAATTCATCATGATATTCCTGGAAAACTCTATTCATTAAATCCATGAAGACAGAGGGTTCATTAGTCAATCCAAAAGGCATTACCGTAAACTCATAATGCTCGTACCTGGTTCGAAATGCTGTTTTTGGAATGTCTTCCTTCTTCACACACAACTGATGATATCCAGATCGAAGGTCAATCTTTGAAAAATATTTATATCCATGAATTTTTTTGAAAAAATAATCAATTCAAGGTAGGATATACTAGTTCTTTATTGTTATAGCATTGATCTCCCTATAGTTAATGCACAACCTTATAGATCTATCTTTCTTCTTAAGAAAAAGGACAGGGGGTCCCTATAGAGAAACACTAGGGTGAATAAATCCATTATTACTAAATTACTCTAATTGTTTATTTAGTTCAACTAATTACATAATGGCTATTCTATAAGGTTTCTTCGATATGGGCCTTGAACAAAGAATTAAATCAATGGAAAACTCAATTTCTCATTCTGGAGGATGTCCAGGTAAATCCTCTAGAAGCACATCAACATATTCAGGCACAATAGGTACGTCCTCAATTCGAACATTCTTTTCCTCACCAATAATTATTTCATTCTCTTCCTCCCCAATAATTGAATTTAGTAGAGCTGCTGGGGGTGGATCTAGATAAGAAGCAGGTGGTGACATTTTTTCTCTAAAGATAAGTTACTTTTTATCATCATCGAAAATTTTTACCTCCTTCTTCTTACAATAAATTTTCGCATCATGGTCTAAAATCCAATCCATTATGAGGATTATATCAAATTAAATCCTAGGTATTCCGATGATATTATTAGATAAATAACATTTATATTCCCTAATGGGAACTAATTCACAAAATGTTATTGCGATGATACTTCCCTTAATAGTTTTGACTGAAAACTCCTTTTTTAATTCAAATTGATAATATCTAATTTTCTTAGCAAACTAAGAAGATATGAAATAATGCGATGATACAGAATAAAATAAAGAATTGGATAAACTTGAGGAAAACATTAAATTACCTGTCATCACGTCTTTCGTATATTCAACCTCAGTAATAGCGATCGCATAAACTTCGCTTTGATCCCTTGTCCTTTTCTGGGGTATGTTTCCCTGATGCTTAGGAAATTCATTTTCATAATGTCCCATCTCCCTTTAATTGTATCATTGAACATTGGAATCTTATTTATTCCCCTTGAAATCACCAGTAATATGGTGTTTCTATCCACATTTGTAGCATACTTGTTTTCCTTTTAGAAAGTCACCAATGTGATTCCTTCCACAACTATCTCAAGGTGTAAATTCAACTCTTCCCTTATTCCATATTTTCTTATTTCCTTTCCCAGAGTGTTTAGCAGATCTCTTTTTCCCTTACTTTTCTTTAAAGTCGTAAGACTTAAAGAATTCATCTTCAGTCTTGATAGCACATGAGACAATATCTTCATACGACGATAAGGGTTGCAAGACTAATGCTCGACGAAGAAATGGTTTCAACCCATCAATGAAACGATCAGTCTTTCTTCTTGGGTTACGTATATAATCTATAGAATTCTTTTCTAACCTTGTAAACTTAGCTTCATACTTTTTGACATTATCATCCTCATTTTGTCTCAGACTCAGAAATTTTCTTTCCATATCCGCTCAATGGACACGAGGAAAGTATTTTTATAATAAAATCTCTTTAAACTCCCTCCATTCCATACTTGATAATTCGGCATCCTCCTTTTTGTTTTGAATTAATTACCACCATTGATCTGCATCTCTATTAAGGAGATAAAATACCATGACAACATTTTCCCTTTCGCAACTCCCCAAAGCATGAAATATTTTCTCTAAGGAAATTTTCCATTGCTCATCTACTAATGGATTTGTACTCCCATTGAATGTTTTTGGTTGTTTCCTTATGAATAGGTCTAATGTTGATCCTTTGTGTTGTGGATCAGGGTGCACCATACATGTAATTTTATTATTCATAACCTTAGTGAGTTGTCCCAGTATGGTAATAAGTTGATCAGCACGAGTTGCATCATGAGCTCCACTATAATTATCTTAAGTAGGAGGGAAATCCCTACATGGATTACATGCATTTATACGGTTTCCATTCCTTCCACTAGGTTCCATTTCTAAAAAATGGCATACACCAGATTAGTTTATGAATCGAAATACATAATTCCCAACTTGTAAAAAACTTTACATAAATTGATCAATTTATGGATATAATCCATATTCATAAAAAATGTTTTCTCTGAGGAGGTATTTACTCATAAATCCTTCATAATGGTTTGTAATGAAAAAGTGAATTATCATAAGCATATCCCTCAGGGCTGTTGAAACCAAGAGTGTAGAAAGGTCCATTGTCGTGTACCAGGATACCCCAGGTCAAGCCTGAACCTCCTTGTCAGAGTTTTCACACCTAGGTACATCTGTTCCTATAACACCCGAGACTTTTATGAGAAATATTTTGTTTTTATGTTATATAAATCATCAAAGGAATCTTTCATTACACACAACACTATCTTGTCTTGTTTTACACGCAACCGCGGTTTTCCTCGATAGCTTGCATCGTACGCAATACTGAGTTTCACTAAACAACGATATGCTATTAAAATATTATTAAAACTAGCCGTTATTAATAGTAATAACCACTTTTTTAAATTTTGTAAATTTCATCTTTCAAAATGGACTTCATTTTTGGATTTGGAATATCGAAATTATCCTAGGGTGAAATTTTGGTATTTTTCTGAAAACATTCAATTTTTGATGAATAGTGAAAACACTGGGTTACTATTTAAAAACCGAATTTTTATTTATATAATTATTTATTTTATTTTAATTTATTTTAGGTTAAAATTGATACATAGTACCTATATAAGTTCAATGCAATTCATTGGAGTCATTTTATAAAATATTTAGATATATAAAAATTTTATTGAACTTTTCACCGTCTTTTACCCATCTCCTAGGAGAATTTGCAAATTTACATAAAACATAATTTTACCGCTTCTATGAATGTAATTTCGAAAATCTGAGAGACACGGTTA
The DNA here is from genome assembly GCA_963277665.1 of Viscum album. NCBI lineage: Eukaryota > Viridiplantae > Streptophyta > Magnoliopsida > Santalales > Viscaceae > Viscum > Viscum album. The sequence goes on from OY728147.1 coordinate 1,096,136,567, forward strand.
ATATCATGGACTAAAATGTGGTTCAATGAGATGAAAATAATTTTTGGTGAATAGTAACTTTTTACTTTTTTTACCACGGTTAAAAGTAAATAGGGAAATTAAGGGTAAAAATGTTATTATTATTACCCTAACACATGTCCTAATTCTATTGCATAAGTGAAATTCGAGAAAAAACAACCTTAGGAATAAAATATGACCACTTAGGACCACTTGGATTAGATTAGTACATTTATTATTAATTTATTTAAAGAAGGGTTAAAATAGTTAAAATCAATGTTTAATAACTAAATAATTTTTAATATAGGTTTATACATAAGATAAATTAGAATATAAATATTCATTTGAAAGCTAAAAAGATTTCCTGCATAATATTATTTTATTTGTAATTTTAAACATTAAATAATGTTATTTATTTATGACATAATAATGAAGCAGTAATTATCTTATTAATGAAATATTGACATAATTGATGTTATAAATACCGAAATAAATATAATTTGAGACTTTTTATGAATTAAACGAATTTTCTAGGTTAATATGACATGTTAGTATTGATTTTATTAACTTTTTTAGAACTAATATTTCTGTTATGATTTCCACAAAAATCAATTACCAAATAGTGTCAAAATTGACATAAAATAGTTTTCCAAAACATATTATATTATTAATTGTTATTTTATTCCTAAAATATAAGGTTCGAAACAATGACTTAGATAAGGTTATATATATTAATAATAAACAACTTGGGGTTATTTTGGCTTGTTATATTAATTTTATTAACCTTATAGTGTAAGAAAACAAGAAGACACAATAAAAGTATAATTATTTAACTTAAAGTTAAATATAAATGATAAGGTTAAAATAGATGCCTAAACTTGTGTAAATTATATTTGATGGGAGGATTTAGACCCATACCCACCTTATCTTCGAAATAAAACAATTTGGAGCTATTAAAAACCGAATATGACTTTATAATAAAATAATATTTTTAGTTTTTCCAAAGGTGCCCCTCTCCTCCCTTATAAAAGGGCACCTCCTCCCTCTCTTCCTCACACCACTTTGAGCCTTCAATCTCGGCCAAACCCTGCCAAATTCTCTTCTCAAATTACCTAGAAACATCCTAGAGGTCCTGTTCTTCTTCAAAGACCAATTTTATTGCCCTAAGATGAGGTCTCAAAGAGGCGCTTCAAAGAAGAGGTAATGTCCGTTACCGATTCTTTCAACTTTATTTCTTCTTCCACTTATTCTTATTTAGTTGTTTAATTATGAAGTAATAAAATCAGTATCTCTCATATAATTTTAGGTTATTATAAGTATGCAACAACCCTATTTAACCATCTATCCATCCTACGGAAAACGAAATCACCGCGTGTGCATACGTACGGAATACCGTCTCCACGCCGTGGTGTCATCTATTATCCACCACCACATTACTTGGATGGGTATAATGGTGTAAATAATAACTATATATGATTATTGTAAAGTGATATTTATTCTGAAATTGTATACATACACTCCAATACAATTCCATGATCATGGGAACGATATGATCGCTTGTGCGTACGTACGGAATACCATCTCCACGATGTGATGCGACTCGTTCTACATGATCTTGATTGCATAATGATTATATAAATGAATTGAATGAATAAATATGATATATATTACACTAATACCATTCTAGAAATGTGGTATCTATAACCTAAAAGGAAGAATAAGAATTTTTTATGACAAAACACGCATAAGAACAAAATGTAATAAACACCCGAATAACAAGTAGCAATGAAATATTACTAATAAGAAGCTAATAATATGACCATATATGATATCATAACAATGAGTATGATTCTGTAATAAGTCAATGACATTATTTAAATCATTATACAGGAGGTTTGGACACTTACGAAGCAAAACAGTCCTAAGGTAAGGGAAAATCTCACAATCTCATTTATATCCGAGATTTTTTATACTTTGGTATTTACTGGGGGCTATTTTATCATCCACATCCATGTTTCCTCAATATGTAATATTATTTCCATCCACCTACAATTTTTAAAATCAAATTTTACCCTTCGGTGAGTTTTTAGTAAAAGATATGAAAGGAATCTTTTGTCGTTTTTCGTACGAGGTACATTTTGACTTTTCCGACAAAAGTACGAGAAGAATGTTTTTTTTAACTTATCCGGCATGAATGGATTTTTAAAACATTATTTATAAGAATATTCCTTTAAATATTTTCAAGTTTATTTTTAATCAACTTTATTTAGTTTAAAAATTTATGACATGTTAAGAATGGAAAATGTTTTTGAAGTAGAAAGGATATTTTCCTCAAGAATGGAGTTCAAGTGTTTTATCAAAATTATTTTCCATCAAAGATAATATAGGGTTTTGTTTCTATCCCTATTATTACATTGATTTGATTATGTTGTGATGGAATTATTTTTATGAATTCCTTTATCTTATATGAATTGTTTTATGATGTCATGATGTTTAAGAATCCCATTTTTATTACATGGGTTATACAATGATGTATGATTTATGATTTTGTGGAACACATAAGAATGGTATCATTATGAGATGTGTGAGACATATATCTCCCTCCAATTCATTGGGTAAATATTTATATCTCATGAGATAGACATGGCTGGAACGGCAGGTTAAACCGGTTCAGTGAAACAGGACTGAAATGAGGAGTGAACTCAGTTCAGAAATGGACTTTGTCCACTAAGATAGTCTTGGCAATGAGTCTTTACTACTAAGAAATGATTCTATATGATTATGTGTGTATTCTACAAAGTTTCATGTTTTAAGTTATGATTATTGGGATTACATTTCACTACTATGATTTATCCAATGTTATGAAATTACGATCTCTTTTGCAGGTTAAGATTTCCAAAATGTTATGTTCTTATGAATATGATGTGATTGATATTTATTTTGTTTACCCTTACTGAGAATTTGAGATCACCCTTTTGTATGTTTTCTTTCCCCAGGTCAGGAAGAAGGTTATTAAATAGGATATTCCAAAAATGGACTCTAGATATGATGAAATAAATGGGAGAAAAATGTAGATGATTTATGAACCCATTGTTTATGTTTACCAGTTTCTAAAGACATTATACCTATACTGTCCTTTCCTAGTTTTGTTATATGTTGTAATAAGTGTGCTTCAATTATGAAGTAATAACAATGTATGTAATGTATGGGTCATTATAGTTGGTATCAGAGGAAAGGTATAGTCAATCTTTAGAAACTAGGATGTGAAATCCTTAGTAAGAAACCTAAGGGTATGTCTAAGCATAGAACACAATCTTAGTGTTTTAAAAATGGCCATGAACAACCTATGATAAGACCTTAAGTGTGAAATTTTATTCTTGATTATGTGTTTTTTCTATTATAATTAGTTTTGCTCACACTATTCTTCTTGGTTTTAGTCAATGCATGGAACCCGAAGGAACTGTGTTAATGCGTAATGCAACGGGAAATGCAATGATTGTCCCCCTGAGCAACAAAACATTATGGGAGCTGGAATGAAAAATCTTGTAGCCATGCTCACATAACTTTCTCAAGCTATGAATCATATAGGACTTCCAAACAATTAATGGAAGGAGCAACATTCTGTTGAATCCTTCCTGAGGCAGCGTCCACCTTCTTTCAGCGGGTCTTCTGGTCTATTAGTGGCTGAATAATGGATCAGTACCACTGAAAAAATATTTTCAGTTCTTCAATGTTCTGAACATGATAAAGTCATATTAGCAGTGTATCGTTTGGAAGGTGATGCTGATCAATGGTGGAATCTTATTAATAATACGAGGAAAAGGGATGAAATTGAGTCCATGGAATGGGATGAGTTCAAGAACTTGTTTTTCAATAAGTACTTCCCTCATATTCTTCGAACAAAGATGGAGAAGGAGTTTCCTGAACTGAAGCAAAAGGATGATGAATCTTTTGGTACCTATGAAGAAAATTTTACAAGACTTTCAAGGTACGCTTCCGGAATTATTATCCAACCTGAGAGTAAGATCAATCGATTCTTTAGTGGCTTAAAACCAAGTCTTCGAAGGGAATTAGCCATAAGGGACTTCAATAGCTATGAGGAAATCGTTTGATGTGCTCTCAAAGATGAGATGGAGATTGGAGTAACCCATCAGTCATATGGGTTTGATAAGAAGAGGAAAATGGAATTCAAAGGAAAATCTAAAGAGCACACTGAAAAGAAGATGAGTTTTCCCTTATGCTCAATGTGTGGAAAGAAACATGGAGAAATTGTCTTAATGGGACAAGAAAATGTTATAAGTGTGGAAAAGTTCATCGGGTGATTGAATGTCGAAATAATGGGAAGAAAATGTCTAATGATGCAAACAAAGGAAGGGATACACAGAATGAACCTACTACACTTCAATGTTTCAAGTTCAAGAAGATGGGTCATTATGCCAATCAATGCCCAAATCCAAGGGTTGATGATGATGATCAACGTCAACAAACTCTTAAGGCTAAAGACAAAGGAAAGTCACATGCAATTACTATCGACGATGTGGAGTATGACAACGAAGTGGTGAGAGGTACACTTACCATCCACTCTAAAGTAGAAAATCTTTTATTTGATTCTGGATCCACCCAATCTTTTATTTCTGACGAATTTTCTAAGGGTATCACTGTATTACCTCAACAATTATATGTTGAGTTAGCTGTGACAACCCCTAATGGCACAACAGTCACATAAAAAGTTTATAATTCTTCTCTTATTGATGTTTGTGGGAAAGTGCTTCCTAAAAATCTTGTGATCCTTCCTATAGTGGAATTTTATGTGATTCTTGTCATGTATTGGCTTTATTTATATGGAGCTCATATCAAATTCCAAAGAAGAGAAGTCACATTTCATATTCCAGATCAATCAATGATCGTCTATCGATGCAAGGATGAACATAACCTTCCAGTGGAAATTTATTCCATCTTATGGGTCTTGATTCCACTAAATGAAGGTTATTTATCTCAAATGGTTGGTGAGAAACTCATGATTAAGAATACGACCATTGTACAGGAGTTTGACGATGTCTTTCCAGAGGACTTTTCAGGTCTTCCACCAAATCCTGAAATTGAGTTTTCAATAGAACTCATACCGGGTGCTTTGCCTATTTCAAAGACACCTTATAGAATGGCCCCAATTGAGTTGCAGGAATTGAGGAAGCAACTCCAAGAGAATCTTGATAAGGGATTCATACGCCCTAGTGCGTCACCTTGGGGAGCACCAGTTCTGTTTGTTATGAAGAAAGATGGATCCATGAGACTCTGCATTGACTATCGAGAACTTAACAAGATCACTATCAAGAACAAATATCCTCCCCCATGCATTGATGACTTATTTGACCAACTACGCGGAGCTCAATACTTTTCCATGATTGATCTTCGTTCAAGGTATCATCAATTAAGGGTCAAAAGGGAGGATATACCAAAGACAGATTTCCGTACAAGGTATGGACACTATGAATTTATATTGAATCCATTTGGTCTTACTAATTCCCCTACTACCTTCATGGATCTGATGAATAGAGTCTTTAGAGACTACCTTGATCAGTTTGTGGTAGTCTTTATAGAATATATTCTTGTCTATTCAAAGAACAAGGAAAAACATGAAGATCATTTGCTAATTATATTGAAGACCCTGAGAAAGGAGAAGCTTTATGCCAAATTTACAAAGTGTCAATTTTGGCTTCAAAAAGTTTCATTTTTTGGTCACATAATCTCAAAAGAGGGGATATCTGTGGATCCAGCAAAAACAAAGGTTATCGATAGATGGTCGAGACCAACAATAGTAACTAAGACCCAAGTTTTTCTTGGTTTGGCTGGATATTATCGACTTTTTGTGAAATATTTTTCACTATTATCTAATCCAATCACCAAGTTGACTCAGAAAGGAGTTAAGTTTGTTTGGACCGAGGAATGTGAAGAGAATTTCAGGGAGTTGAAAAGAAGATTATCCAGTGCACATGTGCTCACACTTCCTTGTAGTGGAGAAAGGTTTGTGATCTACAGTGATGCATCCAAGAAAGGATTGTGGTGTGTTATTATGAAAAATGATATGGTGATAGCTTATACATCACGACAGTTGAAAATCCATGAGAAAAATTACCCAACTCATGATTTGTAGTTAGCTGCGGTAATCTTTGAATTAAAGATTTGGAGGCATTATCTTTATGCAGAAAGGTGTGACATTTATACTGATCATACAAGTTTAAAGTATATTTTCACAAAAAAGGAGCGGAATATGCGCCAAAGAAGATGTTTGGAGCTGATTAAGGATTACGACTGCTCAATTCATTACCACCCTGGGAATGAAAACAAGGTAGCAGATGCATTAAGTCGACAAGACCATGCCAGCTTATCCATGATGAGGACCACAAAAGATCCAATATTTATGGATTTACAAAGAATGGATATTGGAATTATAATGGAAGGGGAAAATTGTATCTTTCTCAAATGAATGTTCTACCATCTATACATGAAAAGATTAAAGAGACACATAAAGAAGATGTAGATTTACAAAAGAAGGTGAGAAATATTCCTGAATTCAACCTTGATTGTGATGGGATAATAAAGTTCAGGAATCGGGTTTGTGTTTCTCCCATCCCAGAATTAAAGAAGGAGCTACTGGATGAGGCTCATAGTTATTCATTCTATATTCATCCTGGAAGCACGAAGATGTATAGGGACCAGAAAGAGTACTTCTAGTGGGATGGTATGAAAAGAGATGTTGCTGAATATGTCTCTCGATGCTTGGTTTGTCAGCAAGTTAAAGCTGAGAGACAGAAGTCTAAGGGGATGTTACAACCATTACCGATACCCAAATGGAAATGGGAAAACATCACTATGGACTTTGTCACCGGACTTCCTAAAACATCCAAAGGCAATAATTCTATCTGGGTCATAGTTGATCGTCTTACAAAGTCTGCACACTTCATTGCTATTAGAGAGGATTTCTCTCTGGATCAGCTTGTCAAGATATATGTAAAGGAAGTGGTAAGATTGCAAGGAGTACCACTTTCCATTATATCTGATCAAGATCTGAGGTTTACCTCAATGTTCTGGCGAAGTCTTCAGCATACTCTAGATACATAGTTGAGTTCCAGCACTGCTTATCATCCTCAGACAGATGGTCAGTCTGAGGGGAAAATTCAAACTCTAGAAGATATACTGAGAGCTTGCTCTATGGATTTCAAAGGTGTTTGGGATCGACACCTACCTTTGGTGGAATTTTATTATAATAATATCTTTCACTCCAGTATTCAGATGGCTCCTTATGAAGCTCTCTATGGAAAGAAATGCAGGACTCCAACTTACTGGGATGAAGTTGGGGAAAGAAATTTATTAGGACCTGATCTTCTTGATGAGATGGCAGAAAGGGTCATAACTATTCAACAACACATTAGAGCAGCTCAGAGTTGACAAAAAAATTATTCCGACAACTGAAGAAAAGACCTAGAGTTTGAAGTGGGTGATAAAGTTTTCTTACAAATATCTCCTTGGAAGAGTGTAATGAGATTTGGAAAAGAAGGGAAAACTGATCCCAAGGTATATCGGTCCTTTTGAAATACTGGATCATGTTGGGAAGGTAGCTTACTGATTGGCGCTTCCACCGAATCTCTCCCAAGTTCATGATGTGTTCCATGTATCTCTCATGATAAAGTACATACCTGATCCTTCACATGTACTCAGCTCAGAAGTTGTACTGCTGGAATAATATCTTTCTTATGAAGAATATCCGATAGAGATTCTGGATCGTAGAGAAAAAGTCCTACGGAACAAGACCACTCACTTGGTGAAAGTTTTATGGATGAACCACCAATTAGAAGAAGCTACATGGGAGCTTGAGGATATGATTAGGGAAAGGTATCCTCATCTTTTTGTTACAAAGTGATGAATTTCAAGGGAGAAATTCATTTTAAGGGGGGTAAAATGTAACACCCGAGACTTTTATGAGAAATATTTTGTTTTTATGTTATATAAATCATCAAATAAATCTTTCACTACACACAACACTATCTTGGCTTTCTTTACACGCAATCGCGGCCTTCCTTGATAGCTTCCTTCGTACGCAATACCGAGTTTCACTAAACAACGATATGCTATTAAAATATTATTAAAAGTAGCCATTAAGAATAGTAATAACCACTTTTTAAAATTTGGTAAATTTCACCTTTCAAAATGGACTTCATTTTTGGATCCGGAATATCGATATTAGCCTAGGGTGAAATTTTGGTATTTTTCTGAAAACTTTCAATTTTTGATGAATAGTGAAAACACTGGGTTACTATTTAAAACAGACTTTTTATTTAAATAATTATTTATTTTATTTAAATTTATTTTAGGTCAAAATTGATACATAATACCTATATAATTTCAATGCAATTCATTGGAGTCATTTTATAATAATTTTAAATATATAAAAATTTTATTGAACTTTTCACCGTATTTTACCCATCTCCTAGGAGAATTTGTAAATTTACATAAAACTTAATTTTACCGCTTCTTTGAGTGGAAATTCGAAAATCCGAGAGACACGGTTAATATCAAGGACTAAAATTTGGTTCAATGAGATGAAAATAATTTTGTTGAATAGTAACTTTTTACTTTTTTAACCACGGTTAAAAGTAAATAGGGAAATTAAGGGTAAAAATGTTATTATTATTACCCTAACACATGTACTAATTCTATTGGATAAGTTTAATTCGACCAAAGACAACATTAGGAATAAAATATGACCATTTGGGCTTATATGGATTAGATTAGGACATTTATTATTAATTTATTTAAAGAAGGGTTAAAATAGTTAAAATCAAAGTTTAATAACTAAATAATTTTTAATATAGGGTTATACATAAGATAAATTAGACTATAAATATTCATTAGAAATATAAAAATATTTCCTACATAATGGTATTTTATTTGTAATTTTTATACATTAAATAATTTAATTTATTTATGACACAATGATGATGTAGTAATTATCTTATTAATGAAATATTGACATAATTGATGTTATAAATACCCAAATAAATGAAATTTGAGACTTTTTATGAATTACACTAATTTTATAGGTTAATATGACATGTTAGTATTTATTTTATTAACTTTTTTAGAACAAATATTTCTGTTATGATTTTCACAAAAATCAATTACCAAATACTGTCAAAATAGACATAAAATAGTTTTCAAAACAAATATTATATTATTAATTTTTATATTATTTCTAAAAATCTAATGTTAGGAACAATGACTTAGATAAGGTTATATATATTAATAATAATAAACTTGGGGTTCTTTTGGCTTGTTATTGTAAGTTTATTAACCTTATAGTGTAATAAAACAAGAAGACACGGTAAAAGTAAAATTATTTAACTTAAAGTTAAATCTAAATGATAAGGTTAAAATAGAGACCTAAACTTTTCTAAATTCTATTTTATGAGAGTATTTCGACCCATCCCCACCTTAGCTTCTAAATAAATCAATTTGTAGCTATGAAAACCCAAATATGACTTTATAATAAAATAATATTTTTATTTTTTCCAAAGGTGCCCCTCTCCTCCCTTATAAAAGGGCACCTCCTCCCTCTCTTCCTCACACCACTTTGAGACTTCAAGCTCAGCCGAACCCTGCAAAATTCTCTTCTCCACTTCCATATAAACATCCTATAGGTTCTGGTATTCTTCAAAGACCAATTTTAGTACCCTAAGAGGAGGTCTCAAAGAGGCGCTTCAAAGAAGAGGTAATGTCTGTTACCGATTCTTTCAACTTTATTTCTTCTTCCACTTCTTCTTATTTAGTTGTTTCATTAAGAAGTAATAACATCAGTATCACTCATATACTGGTATGTTATTATATGTATGAAACAACCCTATTTCACCATCTACCCATCCTACGGAAAATAAAATCACCGTGCGTGCGTACATACGGAATACCGTCTCCACACCGTGGTGTAAACTATTTTCCACCACCACCTTACTTGGATGGGTATAATGGTGTAAATAATAATTATATATGATTATTGTAAAGTTATATTGATTCTTAAATAGTATACATACACTCCAATACCATTCCACGATCATGGGAACGATATGATCGCTCGTGCGTACGTACGTAATACCGTCTCCACGATGTGATGTGACTCATTCTACATGATATTCATTGCATAATGATTATATAAATGAATTGAATTAATGTATATGATATATATTAAACTAATAACATTCTTTAAATGAGGTATCTATAACCTAAAAAGAAGAATAAGAATTTATTCGACAAAACACGCATAAGAACAAAAAGTAATAAACACCCGAATAACAAGTAGCAATGAAATATTACTAATAAGAAGCTAAAAATATGACCATATATGATATCATAACAATGAGTATGATTCTGTAATAAGTCAATGACATTATTTAAATAATTATACAGGAATTTCAGACACTTACGAAGCAAATCGGACCTAAGTTATGGGAAAATCTCACAATCTCATTTTTATCCGAGATTGTTTATAATTTGGTATTTACTGGGGTGTATTTTATCATCCACATCCATGTTTCCTCCATATGTAATATTATTTCCATCCACCTACAATTTTTTAAATCCAATTTTACACTTCGGTGAGTTTTTAGTAAAAGATATGAAAGGAATCTGTTGTCGTTTTTCGTACGATGTACTTTTTGACTTTTCCGACAAAAGTAGGAGAAGAATATTTTTTTTAACTTATATGGCATGAATGGATTTTTAAAACATTATTTCCATGAATCTTCCTTTAAAAGTTTTCAAGTTTATTTTTAATCAACTTCTTTTAGTTTAAAATTGTATGACATGTTAAGAAAGGAAAATGTTTTTGAAGTAGAAAGGATATTTTCCTCAAGAATGGAGTTCAAGTGTATTATCAAAATTATTTTCCATCTAAGATAATATAGGGTTCTGTTTCTATCCCTATTATTACATATATTTGATTATGTTGTGATGGAATTATTTTTATGAATTCCTTTATCTTATATGAATTGTTTTATGATGTCATGATGTTTAAGAATCCCATTTTTATTACATGGGTTATGCAATGATGTATGATTTATGATTTTGTGGCACACATAAGAATGGTATCATTATGTGATGGGTGCGACCTATATCTCCCTCCAATGCATTGGGTAAATATTTATATCTCATGAGATAGACATGGTTGGAATGGCCGGTTAAACTAGTTCAGTGAAACAGGACTGAAACGAGGTGTGAACTAGGTTCAGAAATGGACTTTGTCCGCTAAGATAGTCTTGGCAATGAGTCTTGACTACTAAGAAATGATTCTCTATGATTATGTGTGTATGCTAAAAAGTTTAATGTTTTAAGTTATGATTGTTGGGATTACATTTCACTACTATGATTTATCCCATGTTATGAAATTATGATCTCTTTTGCAGGTTAATATTTCCAAAATGTTATGTTCTTATGAATATAATGTGATTGATATTTATTTTGTTTACCCTTACTGAGAATTTGAGGTCACCCTTTTGTATGTTTTCTTTCCCCATGTCAGGAAGATGGTTATTAAGTATGATATTCCAAAAAGGGACTCTAGATATGATAAAATAAAAGGGAGAAAATGTAGATAATTTATGAACCAGTTGTTTATGATTCCCAGTTTCTAAAGACACTATACCAATACGGTCCTTTCCTGGTTTTGTTATATGTTATAATAAGTGTGCTTCAATTCTGAAGTAATAACAATGTATGTAAAGTATGGGTCGTTATAGTTCCAGAGTTGCTTCTACCTGCTCATATCTATAAAAGGATTTATTGTTTGGAAAATACACAAAATATCTATGTTACCAAAATTCTAGGAAGTTCTTATATACCAATCCTCAAAGTCTATCTTGGGGTAATGTGATCTAATCAGAGTTTATCTAAATCTAGTTTCCATGGTATGTACTACACTTTCTCTAATACCAACTGTAACGCCCCGACCCCAGTTACCTAGAGTCGGTTCTTTATTACATAGCATTGGAATGATACAAGGAATCATGTCCTGGAAGACTGAATAGTTTATTATTAGTGGAAACAAGATACATACATAAGTTTAACAATACAACATGATAAGAAATACAACAATAATTTATTCCATTAGAAACATCCAATCCTCCTAGATTATGCCTACAAGTCACTCATAGCTAACTTTTTCATATCCTGGTAAAATGAAACATAATAAATGGGTGAGCTCAAATGCTCAGTAAGAGTAATAAGTCCAGCTAAAGATAACAGAAACATTAGGAATGTTGAATAATTGAAAACACATGCCTTTAGAAATAATAAACATGACCTCTTTATGGATGTAATATGAGCTGAGTAAATAATTCCATAATAAAACATAGTCATGGGTACTCTATTAGTCTAATAACCACATTAATAATCATTATTAGTTTCATAATGAGGCAATGTATAATGTCGGGCTTTTTGAAACATCATGTCAAGGCCTCGGCAAAGACGTCTAAAAATGACTTAGGCCTCGGGAAAAACCATATATCAAATTGGGAAAGGCCTCGGCCAATTTCATGTCTAATTGTCTCATGAGATCTACCGATGCACTGAGGAGATATAGTGGGCTCCACCTATCATATGCTAAGTCCAATAAAATCCTCATATGAAAAGGTTCAAACATAACATAAACATTTGTATTAAAACTAGCATACGAAATGTCAATACTTTAACCATAAACCATTAATGGTATAAAAATAACACATCCACAGCCGAACATATCACAAAACCTTAAATACAATATGGAATATTTGTATCATAATAAATTAACTTCAAACAAGTGTAAATTTTTTCAAAGGATGTTTACATAGATGAAATCAAAACTTTTTGAGAGATATATATCCTTCTATTTTGATATCATTTAAGATTCACATAATTATAAAAGAAAACATTTATTTTGAAAATATTCTCATAAGTTTGTATGGAAATATTTGAAGATGTTACAAAGGTGGAAAATAGTTGCACCCTCCGTATAAGTTAAAAAACATTATTACCTTAATTTTGTCAAAAAGTTTATAAAGTACCTTGTTTGGAAAATGACAGAAAGATTCATTTAAAAAAATATAAGGTCAAATAAGGGTATAAATGACATTAACCAATAGTCTAGTAAATATTAAAAATGTTTTCAAATATATTTTTAAGAAAACACGGATATGGATGATAAAGAGGTCCCAGTAGATACTTATGTAAAAACAACATCGGATAATAAAAAGATTGTGAAATTAACCCTTACCTTTTACATTTCCTTTGTTGAGGGTATTTTAACCTCTTGTATAATAGTAAAATATTTTTTATTAAATTATAAAAGAACCATATACATAAATATTATATCATATATGATCCTCTAATATTTCTTTGTTAATAATATTTTAGTATTATCGTCGTTTTGGGTATTAACTGATTCTCTTTCCTTTATATGTTTTGTTACATAAGCCGTGTTTGTTACAGATAGGATGTATTTGATTCATATCCAAAATGATATTAAGTTCTTAAACATTATTTTAAATTATCAAATGAAAATTATTCTTGAATGGTTACGATGGAGAAATGAATCTCATCGTGTTTGTGGAGACGGTAATCTGGACGTACACATGAGAGACAATATCATTATTTTGATATTAAAATCATATTTAAATAGATGGTATATCATATATAAAAAATCATTAAAATTTTATATTTTTTATTTACATTAGTTATACTCATTATTATACCCATCCAAATAGTGGAGTCTTTGAATAACAAACTACAACACGACGTGGAGATGGTAAGCCGTATGTACACATGTATGGTGACCTTTTCATTCATAGGATGGATAGAATAATGAATGTATTTGTTACATATTTATAATAACATCCTAATATGTATAAGATAATGGAGTTATTTTTTTGGTATAGAAACAACAAAGAAAGAGGAAGTGGAAGAAGAAAAGAACTTTGAAAGAGGTGGTGAAATTATTACCTCTTCTTCGGGTGTTTCCTTTTGAGTTGATCAAAAGGGCACCCTAAAATGGATTTGTGATCAAATTATGGACTCTAGGTTTTTTTAGGGATGTTGGGAGTATATTTGGGCATGTTTTGGCCGAGATAAATGGATTTTTAGGTGTGATTTTGAGTGAAGGGGAAGTTCCCTTTTATAAGGGATGTGAGGGGCACCTTAGGAAAATCTTGAAATATTATTTTATAATAAAATAATTTTAGGTTTATAATGACTCCAAAATAATTTATTTAGATGATAAGGTGTGGATGGGTCTAAAAACTCTCAAAAAATTGGTTTTATACAGGTTTAGGTAACCATATTAACATTATCTTTTAGATTTAACCCTTAGTTAAATAGTTTGACATTTACCATGTCTCTTTGTATTTTTATATTATATGGTTAATAAACTTAATATAACAAGCCAATAAAACCCCTAGTGGTTAATTTTTAATATATATAACCTTATCTATGTTCTTTTAATGAGCCTTATATTTTTAGGAATATTATATAAATTAACAATATTGTATTTGTTTTAAAAACTCAATTATGTCAATTTTGACACTATTTAGTATTTGATTTTTTTGAAAGCCATAAAAACTTTATAACTTAGAATAAAATTTATTTAATAAACCCAAAAATGTCATATTAACCTTTAAAATTATTTTAATTCATCAAAAGTCTCAATTTACCTTCATTTGGATATTTATAATATCAATTATTTTAATATTTCATTATTAAGGTAATTACTCCATCATCATTGTGTCATAAATTAATTAATTTATTTATTGTATAAAAATTATAAATAAATAACCATTATGTATGAAATATATTTATCTTTATAATTAATATTTATAGTCGAATTTATATTGTGTGTAACCCTGTATTAAAAATGGTTTAGTTATTAAAATTTGATTTTAACTCTTTTAAATCTTCTTTAAATAAAATAATAATAAATTTCCTAATCTAATCCAAGTGGACCAAATAGGATCATATTTTTTCTTAAGGTTTTTTATGGTCTAATTAAACTTATCCAATATAATTATGACAGGTGTTAGGGTAATTATAATATCATTTTTACCCTTAATTTCCCTATTTAATTTTAACCGTGGTAAATGAAAGTCAAAAATTATTATTCACCAAAAATTATTTTCATCTTATTGAACCACATTATACTTACTGATTTCAACCATGTCTCTTGGATTTTTGAAAATCAACTCAGAGAATTGGTAAAATTATGTTTTATGCAAATTTTCAAATGCTTCGCAAAAGGTGGGTAAAAGACGGTAAACAGTTCAATAAAATTTTATATATCTAAACTTATTATAAAATGACTCAAATTAAGTAAATTTAACATATATAGGCCTTATGTATCTATTTTTTCCTCAAATAAATTAAAATAAAATAATTAATTACCTAAATAAAAATTCGGTTTTAAACAATAACGCATTGTTTTTCACTATTCCTCAAAAAATTGAAAGTTTTCAGAAAAATACCAAAATTTCAACCTAAACTAAATCTGATATTCCAAATTCAAAAATGAAGTCCATTTTGAAAAATAAAATTTATAATTTTTCAAAAATTGGGTATTACTATTCATAATGGCTAGTTTGATTGGTCATGGTGTGTTAAAACTCCAAGTTGCGTACAACGCAAGCTACTGCATTATTCAAAGGGAAACGTACCGTGGAAGATTGGGGCGTTACATTGGTGCCTTCCCAATAAAAATATGTAATATAATTGGCTATTTAAGGTTTCATGTATTGAAATTTCTCACATAAGGCTACCTCTTGAAAGCACATTGGCGTAAGTGTAAAATGATTCCCAGATAAAGGTATTAAAATGATCCTAGGAAAGAAAAAGTTGGTCTTTAACCTTGAAGTCCATATATCACACATTATCCTGTCATTTCGTAATGAGTGGTGCACCCAACCATTAATCCTCCCATTACATTATATTAGAGTTCATAAAAACCATATACCTACTTAGTTTCATCACAACAGAGTCAGTTCTCTTGATTCTTGTCCATATAGAGGAGTAAATGTAGCTATGTTTTCTAGAGGAAATCCTATTAAAAACCTATGCTTTGGGAATTTTATGTAGTTGGAATAAACTATGAGATTTATCTAAAGGAACTAGGATTTCATTACATCTTTAAATAAAAATAATTCTGTAATCCCTAATCCACCAACATTTATAGGCTTGTAGAATTGATTCTATTTCACCGTGATTTACTTTTTCTTGGAGATGGAGTCACTCTAGATGAAGTTCCTAAAGCACTGATTAATAATCTTAATCATACAACTAGTCCATTTATAACCCAAAATATAAAATACTAGTCTATGTATAATAATACCTTTGACAAGAAATATTCAACCAACCATAGAAAGGTATTTTCCTTCCTGATAACTAATTTAGTCCTTTATTCTATCAGTAATTTTCTTGAAATAGAAATCTGTGTGCCTCATCTAGAAAAGGTTAATGCCCATGTAAATAAAGGTAAATGTTCCTTCAATAATTTTAAGTCTCATGTTGATAATCAACCTCCTACTTTTATTTAAATTCTTACTAAAAAATATGTATCATTTATTCTAGATGATGTGATTTTTAATTAAAGACATATAGTTTTCAAGAATTTCCTTCATAGCTTTGATGTTCTCAAGACCCCCTAAAGGAAAAGAATTAATTTATTTGAATAAAATAAATCATAGAGATCATTCACCCCTACCGCATTATGAATGATATTTAGAATTCCCTTGTCCACCATTTCAAGGATGTCCCTACTAAGATAATATTCAGTGATACTAAACAATATAGCATAAAATTGGTCACCCTATCGGAATCCATGGGAGAATGAAACATAATTATGAGGGATTCTATTAATCATTATGGAAATCAAGATGTAATTAAATATGAATTAGAATATATTAATGAAATCAACACTAAAACCAAACATGTGGAGAGTCTCCTTCATAAAACCCTAGTTTAAGGGTATAAAAGGACTTATAGATATCCAATTTCAATACAATACTGTAAGAACCTGGTTTTTTTATAAAAGACTTTGGAATATTATTGATATTATTATAGAGAAGCACCTTCATACGGCGTGCGATTCTGAGCCCCAGTGTGGCCGGAATTAAATTTTCAGTGCCTTCACACTAGGCACACCAAATAAATGAAATTACTCAAAAATGGTGATACAGATTAGAAATTTGAGTGTACGGATGGGTCCAAAATGGGGTGTTTACCCTAGGAATGACATAAAGCATGTCGACATGGGACGTTGGGACCCCTCGCCCATTAGCGGAACGTTAAATGGATAATTAAAATAATTAATTTATTCGTTTGATGGTTAATCTCAAGTATCTATTAAACATTTGCTCAGATTGGAAAACCAAGGGCATCGTTGAATCCAGAGCATGTTGTTTACCCTATGAGGGGTGTAACTTTCACGGGCGCAGGCCTTCTGTGAAAAATGCCGCCAGGGGCGTTTTCGTAATTTGGCGGCCTCGGGCATTGAGTTTAATAACTTTTGAAAGGGACCTCAGATTAAAATTCTGAGACCACTGTTGTGCTTGGGAGGTGGTGTTTACCCGAGGCGCGGTCTAACTTTATCTGCGTCGGGGGTTTTGGATGTGGGTGTTTTCAAGGGTCTAGTTTTTTTAATTAAGGAGTTCAATTACTTAAACTCCTCTCCCTCTCCGCCATCCTCATTCCACCCCTGGAGAAACCCCTCACCCTCAACCTCCTCTTATCTTCCTCATCCTCCTCTTCCCTCCCAGTCAAGGTGGAAGAAGCAACGGCGGGGTGCGGATCGACGGCGAAGATCCGGGCTACGCCCAACAAGGTAGGATCGTGTGTTTCATTTTATTTTTCCAGCACCTACTTTGAGCTCGATTAATAACGTTAAATTGTTGATTGATTTTCTAGAAAAGCACATGAATGAGTAGTATATTTTCTGAAATTCCCGACGCACTTTCCGGAATTGAAATCTAATTCTCGAGGCGTTCTCTATTGTCCGCCGAAGGTCGAAGGGTTTTTGGTGTTTTTTCGGTGGTTTTGGAGTTTCTCCGGCCGGTTTTGGGGGTTCCAGCAGCAGGCGGTGCGGGCTCCGGAACGGCGGCAGTAGGTGGCACGGGCGAGCGCGATGGCTGGATGAGTGAGATCACGGTCGGAAGCAGGCGGCATGGTAGGTCTTCTACAGTGGAGCCGGGCGAGCCCGCCGGGGTGCGGCAAGAGCTGGGTCGCGGCGTGCGACCCCCGCGCGGGGACAGAGACCCGCACTCAGCGGGTCTCTGCAGGAGACCAAGACCGGACCCTCATGTCCGGAAGGTTCATGGTGGACCGTGGGTCCCCGGCAGGCCCATGTGGCTGATCCGCGGGTCGGCGCAGCGAGTCAGGCCGGTCGGCACGGGCCGGCCCCGAATGGGCGGACCGGCCGGTCCAGGCTGGTCCAGTCCAAGGGGCTCGCCCCCTTCGACTTCGGACGCCTGTAATTTTTATTACGGGTGTCTGTTTTGTGTGCTGTCTGCGGCAGTACCTTGCTGGCGTCGAGAAGAGAATTTTGAGATGGTCTCGGGAATTTTTAATTCCCTAAATTAGGGGCCTCGGAGGCGCGACACGCCTTTAAGTAGTTTGGCGTTTTTTCAAGGGTTTTTTGTTTTGGGTGGCGCGGACACATCTGATGTCTGTTTTGAGCACCGTCAGTGGAGTTGCAACCCTGGGGTTGAGGCGGAGTTTCCCAGTATTGTTTCAGGCATTGAAACTAGAGTTGAGGCGTGGGCCCCATGGGCCATCTTTTAATCTGTGAGCAGTTTTTAGCAACTTTTTCATCGGGCGTCCATTCGGGGCATGCGAGGAGTCGATTTTGGGTTTCTTCTGAGGGAATTGCATTGTTGCAATCTGACAGCTTTAATTCCGCACGGTGTTGGGGGCCCCATGAGGGCCATTTTGGGAGTGGCGGTGATTTCTATCTTTATCATCGGGAGTCCGTTTTGGACAAGTGGATAGTCAATCTTGTGTACTTTTCCGGTATGATCGCAAAGTTGCGATCCGTTTGTTGCATTTCAGGACCATGATGTGGGTCCCACGTAGCATTGCTCGTGTGCGGTGCGCCTAAATGCATCTTCTTCTACGGGCATCTGTTCCACGCAAGTGAACAGTCTATTTGACATGTCTTTCAAAGGAGATCGCAATGGTGCGATGCCCCCCGACTGTTTTCGGGGCAAAGGCTCAGGACCACGGGATGTCGTTCGGGTGTAAAGCAGTGTCAGACGACTGTTACGTCGGATATCCATTGGAGGTGAGTAGATATTCTATCTCACTTGTTTTTCCACGAGGATTACAACGGTGTAATCTGTTCAGGCGAGCAGAGCCTCTTACGTGATCTTATTAAATGTAGAATTGTGAAAGGTCTACCGGTGGTGGTTCCTTCCATGGTGTTTGCAGAGAACCCTTCGCTTGTGATCGCGTCAACTCATGTGTGAGTGAATTAAATGTTTAAAGAGATGTAGTTGGCCGTTCCTGGGCCGATGAGGTGGAAAGTTAGAGTTGTTACGTTTAAGCCCTTCGCATTCACATTGGGTGTCATGTGCACGATAGCCTTTAGACTGGAATCATGGTATACTCTGGGAGTATACGAGAATGCTTGGAGGTACATGTGGTTGTTTGTACATGAGAATGTTTTTGCACTTGGTTGGTGTTGACTTGGGGCCACACGTCGTGTGGGCCCCATGTGCGTGTTGTGTTCTGTTTTGTGTACCCTTGACCTCTCGCGACGTATAGGGTCCCTCTATTCATGTTTTTTTGACCAGCAGGGTTGATTTTCCCCTAGTTTTGTTCTCATTTGTTTGACCAACAAGGTTGAGTTTCCCCCATGGTTCTGTTCTCGTTTGTTTGACCAGCAGGGTTGAGTTTCCCCTTGGTTCTATTCTCATTTGTTTGACCAGTAGGCTTGAGTTTCCCACCTAGTTCTATTCTCATTTGTTTGACCAGCAGGGTTGAGTTTCCCCTGGTGTTGTTCTTGTTTGTTTGAACAGCAGGGTTGAGTTTCCCCTGGTCTAGTTCACGTTGGTTTTGACCAGTAGTGTTGAGTGGTTTTCCCCTGGTTCGGTTCTCGATGGTTTGTCCAACAGGGTTGATTCGTGTTCCCTAGTAGATTTCTTCTAGATTCGGTGTGACCAACACATTACGTGGGAAATGATCCTCTACCCAGGATGTTGTTTCCAGTAGGGCTGGCCAGGAGGTTGTTTCCAGCAGGGCTAGACAGGAGGTTGTTTCCAGTAGGGCTAGCTGGTGAGGTACCATCCAGTCGGGATGGCCAGTGCGGTACCATCCAGCAGGGATGGCCAGTGGGTTACCATCCAGCAGGGATGGCCAGTGGGTTACCATCCAACAGGGATGACTAGCGTTGTACCATCCAGCAGGGATGTCCAGAGAGGTTCTGGGTTTACCTCCAGCGGGGCTGGGAAGTGGTCCCCGATGCTGAGATTACCTCTAGCTGGGCTGGGAAGTGGTCCCCGATGATAGTTCTGAGCCTCCCTCCAGTGGAGTACCCTTTTATGGGACTGGGCATTGGGACCCTTCGATGACTTTAGTTAGGTATCCCTCCAGTGCATTACCCTTTTACGGGAATAGGCAGTGTGGAACCCGTCAACTTTTGTCGGGTCTCCATCCAGTGGGAACCCATCGACTTCCAAGGATTACCCTCCAAGGGGGCTGTGCAGGGGATCGCCTGTCAACATTGAGGAGACCTCTCGACTGTGGGGCAGTGACGAGGTGTGGTTTGACGTTCCCCCAGAACTCTCAAGTATGAGGGGAGCTTTCCCCCACCGATATGCATCCTTGCGACGTGAACTAAAACCGTGCGGGCGAGTCAGTGCCGCCCAAAGTGGATAGTTTCAAGGTGCGGTGATTTGAGCCCCTTGACTTGTAGTTCGGTACAGATGTACGGGATGCGGTACATCGATGGTGTTTACTTCTGGGACTGTTGGCTACTCACTTTCCTGGGCTGATCTATAGGACGGAGATCCCCTTACGATCTTTTTCGGGTTTCTTGATAGAGCATATATATATGTATACCTTGTTCGAGTACCCATTATTTGGGTTTTGGTTACTATCCTTCCAGGAGAGGTGAAGATGCATGGGGTATGCCACGTGCTTTTCATGTCTAGATTCTCGTGGTTGGACGAGTCTACTCTCCTGCTATAGGTAGTGAATACTCGACGAGAAGTTCATCTTCTCACCGTTTCTAGCTCCTTGAATTTGGATGAGTCTACTTCCTTCCTCTTGTTGGGTTGAACTGTACTCTTTACTGCACTCTCTGTTGTACTCCTTTACTTTTCCCTGTTTGATCTACTGCTCACCTCTTCATTACCTCCTTTGTTTCTCCCTCTAGCCTTCGGAGCATCCTACTGAGTATTTTTATACTCACCCCTGCTTGGGAATTGCCCGCACTTTGTGTGCCCTTTCATACGATGGACAGGTTGGTCGTGACTTCAGTGGAGCATAGGAGTTCGAGAGCTTGGACTGCGTGTGGTGGTCGTCGTCGGGCTCCATGTGTGGGACCCTCCCAGCTGTTTTCTTTTGTTTACCTGTTGCTGGGTTGTGGCACTTTTCTGGTTGGTTGCATGTTTTTCCCTTTTTCCTTTTCATTTTTCCTTCATATTTTGGTTCATACAGTTTAGAGGTCCATGCACTTGTGGTTTACTTATAGTAGTTGTAATTTGACATTTCCTTTTACTCTGCAGTCATGCATTGAGTGGGTTGTTTGTGTGTGTATAGGGACTTAGGCAAAGGCCTCCCCATGTTGTTTAGCCTTCGACGCTAGTCTCCATCCCCTGGCCTATGGAGTCGGGCTTGTGGTAGTTATGGCTCGAGGCCGGGTAGGGTCGGGTCATGACAAATACTCCAACTTATACTAACTTTATAGATAATATTGATGAATTTAGAAGAAATTAGAAAGAAGTTATGAATTTTTCTCTCATGGAAAAATATAAGCTAATTAGGAGTGACAACTTATCCAATGATAGTGGAGATCCTGGTCACCTTTAGTTTTCTCATGATTTTATAAAACAATTATCCATTTAAGTAGGTTTGATTGATTTTAATATTTTATCCTCAATTAGTATTGGGAATTAAAATAATTAATTTATCGTTTAAAACCCTGGGTATAAGTCCATTCATAAATAATATAAAAAACATATTGAATAGACCAGAATGGATGATGTCCAAATGTTATTGAAAAAAGAGGTTGGAAAAACCATGAGGCCAGAGAAACTCCTCAGATTCAGGGAGAAGGTCACCAGCTAAATTTCAACAAGATTAAGATAAAATTTCCATATTTCAATGTCAATTTGTTCAATAGTTTGAGATATAAAATCCTTAAATTTTGTTGAATTAATATCCCAAATACTATTTAATATATCCTTATAATACTGGATAATGTGGTCATCCATATCCTTCTTTCTAGTGATAATATTATCCCAATACATCAATTAATAAATATTCCATGAAGAATTCCTAGCCTTATTCAGGTTATCGAAAAACTATTGGTTCCAATCCCAATCTTTTAACCATTATATTTTGAAATTTTCCTTCAAGACTCCTTCCATTAAAGCCTTCTTTTTATTCAATTCAACCTCTCTATTGAGGTGATTCGCATCAAAACCCTAACATTCCTATTTTAATTCTCTTTTTAACTCTTTATCCAGGATAAAATATCCCCATAAATAGTATTAAAAACATCCTTACTTCATGCTCTATTTCAACTTTAAATTTTTCATATTCAAAACAGAAGAATACAAATCATCAGTACAAATAGTAGTTCGCCACACCTCACAAACAATCTAACTATATTCTAGATTATTAATCTAGTAATTATTGAACATTAATAGTAATGTATTCCTATCCCTTTTACAAATTATGGTATTCAAATTTGATGACGATCATAGTTTCTTTTTATAATAGTATTAGAGTAATTCTCCTCCCATTAGTCCAATGCCCTAAAATTGATAAAGATTTTATCAATCTTACTATCCACAATCCTATTGAGAGATCTCCTATAACAAGTAATTTTTTTCTCGTATAAGTTTCCCCCCAACATGTTACTTGAATCCAAGATTTATTTTATTTCTCTATGAGATATAGATAAATTTGGTTCTCCTATTCATTCATGTTAGACCAGAACATCATTAAAGTCGCCTATTAAGAACCATGTCTCTCAGATGATTTGATTGAGATTCCAAATTTCATTCCAAAAGAAATTTATTCTATGATAGTAAATAAGGGCCTAAATAATATATAAATAGAATTTTTTTCTATTACTATTGATCCTATAAGTATTCATTTTTTAGCTGATGGGAAATAGTTTGAAACTAAAAACCTTTTGGAATCTAAAACCATAGGGGTTTCAAACCCTATTGTTTGTTGGATAATAACAACTACCTCATATCCTAGTGAATTGAAAATAAATCCTCTAAATTGACTCAAATTATTCTTGTGTTTAGAAATAAAAAATAGATAGTGATATTTGGTTTGAATAAAACTCTTCATAGTGAAAGTTATAGCTAGGTTAGTTATCCTAGGAATGATCTAATAAAGGATATTCATCATTAAAAATTTTATTTATTTTGGTTTTTTTCACCAAGATATGGCTTTATAAGGAAAGTTAGTCCCTTGGAATTAAATTTTTTAACCATATATTTCTTTGGGGAACTTTCTTTCTTTGGTTACTGGTGGTTAAATTCAGAGGACCCCAAGGAGGGAGACCATCCATGTAATTGTATGTTAATTTCCCATATAAGTGAAACCAAGGGTTTAACATATAGGGTACCCTATTTTGAATTAGTATTGTCTGATTTAGTTGTTTCTATATATTATATAACCTCTTGGTCAGTTTGATTCACCTCTTCAACTTTAGTTAAATCTTCTCACTTCCTACTAGACATTGATATATCCTTAGAAAATTGATGGATTTATGAACTTCTGTTTTTGATCCCCTAATATCTAGGTAATAATGCATACAAATGGTCCCACTAATATCTATAATAGGTCCAGTATTGGGGATGACCATCAAATACACTTTCCCTAAAAGCACTTAGATAACCATTTCCTTATTACCCGAAACCAACTATTTACACTGAGAGCCAGAAATATCAAATATTACTACTAGATATGGATAAAAACATCCATTTTCATTATTGTATATAATATCCATCTTTTTTATGGTTTACTTCAGAGTAACTCTTTTTTGAACATTTATATTTTTAGTCTATATCTTTTGAATTTTCCTACAATTGGAAATATCACTCCCTAAAATTTTATAGTTATATTATAGAGTTGGTACTAAATAATATTCAAATTCAATTTCTATTTTCCCAATATTAAAAATAAGGGAGGAATTTTTAGAATGAGTACTGAGAATATATGTATCCAAAAGTAAACTTTTATAGTATCCCATCCTACACTGAATGGTATTATCATCTAATTTATGAGGTTCCACAATAAAATGTTTTATTTCCATCAAGATTTAATGGTTCCAAAACACCAAATTAATGACATATATCCATGCCCAAATCTTTGAATTAATTTTATTATGATAATGATTATTAAATTTTAGACCCATTTTCATGATTCTGAACATTCCAAGGTTTATATTATATAAGTTATATTCCTATGATATGGAATCAAATATTCTGATTAAAATATCATGTGGTAGTGTCGTTTTCTAATGGGTATAATTCTCTAATTTTCACAATCCTATATTTAGTTAAGATTCAACTTCAAGTTCGATAGATTAATATTTTATCACCCTTCACAAGGATAACACTTCTAATTAGATAGAATCCATGTAATTATATCCTTTCATTCAGTGTCTTCGTATTAACAAAGATAGATATTTTCACGTCCTCATATCTAGAGATACATGATTCATTTGAAAATTGGTTAGAATAATCCAATTATGAAAGAGTATTCTTGATCAAGTCCTCCATAAAATATATCATTGTGATCGAATATTGATGTTTCTTATTGTGTTTCCCCACAAGATTTTTGTTTACTTACTTCAATGAAATTTCAAAATAAATCTTTACAAAATTACTAAAATCTAAAAATCCCAGGGTTCACTATTTCTGCACACATGTAGAGTCTCCATCCTTGTGTTTTTAACTCTAATAAGGCATATAAATATTTATGTGGAACCACATATCAACAACTCAATATCTGAGTAAATATCCATTAACTTTTACAAATAAATTCTTTATAGCGCTAATTTCTACTTATCTAGAAAGAAATCCAATACATGGGTCATGATGTGGAAAATTATTGAATCTATGAATCCTTATATGTAAAGAAAATGTATATAAATTCTCAAACATGGAAAGATTTTCATATGTAAAAATACATTATATTGTTCATTTTCATTCGTGGATGGTCACATAGGTTAATTACCTTTTCTGGTTATATAGGATTTTAAGAATTAATCATTTTATCTTTGAAATTATTTGATCTTTTAAGAATGGACTCTAGATACCTGGGGAAATTAAAAATACATTTAAAATTAAATTTAGTATCTATTATAAAATTTTAAAAATGAATAAAACATATAAATATCAAGAATTAGTCAATTATTATACATAAATATAAAATATTATTTAGATTATATAAATGATAAAATTACCTTTAAAATTTTGAAATGGTTCGAATTTATTAACTATAATTAAGGGTAAAAATAAGAAACAATCAAGCTCTATGAATTCCTCCACACTTAATACTTTGACGTCTGGAAAATTAAGAATTAGGGTTGTGACCAATGTAATTGCAAGAAACATTCCCATGAGTCCCTTTATTTTAATAGTAAGTAACTAAATTTACCATGCCTACTTAATAACATTTTTTTAAAATTATCCATTTAGTTCATTTAATATATTACCCCTTCATACATCCTCCCATACAGACAAAAAACTTTCCTCGCTTAAATTTTACCACATTACACAAATTTAAAATTTTATTTATCAAAGTTTCTCTCATATAAATGAATGAATAGTTATATATATGATTTATGAGGTCCTAAATCTCCACAAAATTGAGTCAAGAACTTGTGTTAAACTTATAAATTTTACCATGTAAGTTTTGTGGCTTAAGGATGGTATGTTTTAAGATTAAAATAGTTGAGTTTGAATAAGGAAAAATTAGATCTAGTATAAAGATAAATGAAAGAAAACAGTATTAGGATCATGTATAGAACTTCACTATATTCCCTTCGAAATATAAGATATCCAAAAACCCCTTTCTTTTGTTGGGATGCCTACAGTTTTTGAATTTTCATCACTAATGAGTAGATTTATTATCTCTTTCCCCCATTTTTGGAATTGTTTTATCCTATATTCAAATCATTATATCTCTTCAAACTTATGTTTTTAAGTATATAGAGGTATATTTTTATCTTTAAATAATGTTGAACTCGCAACCATAATTTGAATGAAAATTTTGTACATATCCATATATTTCCAGCATGATTTTCATCTCAAAATAATATCTATACATATTATAAAATAGATCCAAAATAGTCTAAAATATTTTTGAAAATAGAATCATATACTATCCCTAATACATTATTTCAACCATATTCAAGAAATTAAATTCTAGATCTGAGTTGGTTGAGATAAATGGATTGTGTTACAAGTTATTAAAAAGGTATTTCTTGGCTATTAGGGGCTTACAATGATTAAATGTAAATTTTTGAAAAATTAAACGGTTATTTTAAAAAAAAAATTCTTCAAATATAAATGGATTTCCCTAATCATCTTCAGCACAAATTCTTTTAATATTTCAAATTTCAACTAAATTATTGTTAAAAATGTATAGATTTTTTACTAAATCAATTATTTTAATGAAAATAAAATTATATTTAATTTTATAGAATCCTCACAGATTGGTTATTTGAAAAAAAAAATGTATAGTGATTCATTTATTAGATTCCAAAATTAGGTATTTTTTCATGGATATTCCCATGATTTTGAATCTAAAATAAATTTCATTACAAATTTTATTTAAATTTAGTTTCATAAGTTCAAATAGTTTAATTTTTGGAAATGTTTTTAGATATTAGAAGGGTATTAGTTTTATAGTTTACAAGTTTTCAAAAACATAGTATCTTTTAAGGGAAAACATATAAAAATGAATGAAAAAATAAAAAAATAGAAAAAAAATAAACACACAAAATCATAACCTAATAAAAGATATTCCTCTCCCACACTTATTTTGTAAAATTTTCTCATTGTTCCAGAATATATAGAAGAAATTAATATCATATATAATTAACATAACAAGTAAAAGTTTTAAGGAGGGACATAACATTGTATTAAATAATACATGGCTTATTGAAAGTGGACCTCCTCTCCCAAAGGATTTGGAAAACTCCCTCTAAATAGGTTAACTATATTCCATTTGATAGTGAATGATATTTATTTATATAGTTATTTTATCTAGTTAGCACCACAAAAGTAAGGATATCACTAACCAAGAAAGGTCCATACCAATTTGAATGAAATTTAAATGGAAATAGCATTAGTATAGAATTAAATAGTAGAACATTATCTACTTATTGGAATTATATATTGAGGATTATTAAAACATAAAAATATTTTTTTACCATTATATTACCTAGATATTTCATATTAATTGTTTCTTATTTCTTAAAACTCATACAAATAAAGTTTTCTTTCTTTTCCAGTAGAAAATGGTTTCATGATACATGTTTTAACCACCCAAAAATCACTCTATTCTAACTCAACAGTAAGGTAACCATATTTTTCATACATAAGTATAAATTGTAAATTACAAATGGAATTTTAAAATAAGTTTCACAAGACTAAATATCATTATATAACTTCAAACTCTAATTTTTTGGTTAGGAGTATAGTTTTTTCTGAAATTTGTTTTATTTCATAATATGAAACTTCATACATTTCGTTTAATTTAGGGTGATAAGGTGTAAAAACCCAATAATGGACTCTAAATTATTTTCAAAATATATTCCATAGTCTTATTATAGAATTAGGTACCTTAATTAATGATTAAAAAAATTTTAAATCCAAATCCTCAAAATGGATTCTATTTCATATATTTTGAAATAACTCTATCATCACAGGTTCTTATGAGAATAGATTCATATAACATATAAACAAAATAAATGTCAAGAAATATGTAAATATATCTAAATTAATTTGGATATGATCCCATGAAATCCATCCCCAATACATCCAAAAAATAAAAAATAATATGGGTTATTGAATAATAACATGCCTCTTGTAAATGTTACCTTGCAGTTGATAGTTTTTACAAGCACTATAAAACATAGAAGAATCTCTCAAAAATTGTGGGACAAAATGAACTAGAATCCAATTATTTCATAATATATCTTTGAGTTTTAAAATAGCCTCAATAGAACAAAGTGTGACTAAAATTTAAGATATATTAAAGATCATAATTAGTAATGTATCTCCTTATTATTTGATCACTACCAACATGACATGGGTAAGGTTCAAACCAAATGTATCTACTTTAATCACAGACAAGACTAGTAATTTTTTCTTATAAAACCAATGGATAAATTCATTAACATATAACAGATCCACAAAAATATAAAACCATGGTCTCTCACTCTTTATATCATAACCTTATCACCATGGTGAGTATCTTTAATGGTTGGACATATCTAAACTTTCTTATACAAAACATTGGTCAATTAGTATAAATAAACAGCCATAATATTTTCAATTCCTTTTGAATCCATTATTTAAATGTAAAAAAAATTTAACAATAAGATATATCTTAGAGTAATTGGATTTTTATCATGTTTCATCACTAAAAATGTGATTTTAATATGTTTAATAAAAAATAATTTTGATCCTATCAAGTAACATATAAATTTATCAATGAAAAATAAAATTGCTAGAATATCATTTTAAACTATTGAATAATTTAATTGGGCCTAATCTATAGTCCTATAGGAATAAGATATGGCATTGAATTTATTATATATTTCTTGACTTATAAATTCCCTAAGTGTAGAATCATAATTACCAGTAATCAACTTAATATGTTGGTCTCATTTTGTGGTTTAGACGATGGATGGGTATATTAAATTTTATTTTATATCTTTTATTTATTTCTTGAAGCTCTCATAAAATAAAAATTGAGTTTCATTTTGATGAAATATAGTCATGTGAAAATATTTTTTTCTAATTTATTTTAAAAAAATTCTTTAAAAAATAGATATGGTCAAGAAAATATCTCACACATCTCATATTTTTTTGGGTATTGTAGTGTTGAAATTATCTAAATCTTGGATTGATGAACTTGAATTACATATTTAGAAAATTCATGCAAAATAAAAATTCACTTATACCCATGAAACAAAATTTTTCATAATTGAGGACGATATTTTCATCAGTACAAGTTCTAAGGAAAATAAATAAATTGTTTAAATATCCTTCAAATGAGGATCCAAAAACAATGTAATAATAAATAAAAACATTCAAACATATTTCTAAAATTTCATCAAAATCAATAATCATAAATTCATGAAATTTTCCTAGTAAATTAGAAAAAATAAAAGGAATTATTCTATAATTAAATGTTATAAAAGGACATGTGAAAGTGTTTTTATCTGGATATTCAAGTGAAAAATAAATTTGAAGTTAACTATAGAATCTATCAAGAAACAAATAGTAGTTCTATTATATAAGTATTTCAATAACATGGACAAAATATAGAAAGGGAGAAATATTTTCTTATTACAAAAATTAGTTTTCTATAAACAATACACAAACTCCATTTATTTTTTAGTCTAATAGAAACTATCTCTCAAAATTCATTCTTCAAAATGGTGAATATTTTTTTAGGGAAACCATGGATTGGGATCACTCATTACATATCATAGATTTTAAAATTACTCTAGTATCTAAAAAATGGTTAAATTCTTCTTTATAAAATATAATATTATTGTATTCAAACTTTTTTGAAGTTACCATATAGGTATAAAATCTTATACTAATAAAATTATATTCATGAGAATTTAAATTTTCATTCTATTCAAGTACATTATAGTCTATTATAAATCTTTCTTGTTGGTTCTATGGATTCCAAAGTGTTTATTCTATTAATGTTTTGATACATTTTTATAAATTAGTATACTAAATTTTTCATCATCATGTAACAAGTAATAATTGATGTTTTTAGTAATTGGTTTCAAGTCTAACTCAGAGCAGTAGTTTTAATTGGTTAAAGGTGTAATATTTGAGATTCAATTATAGTAATATTGTAATTCTAGAGAACCAATACAACAATACATATAAATTTATTCAATAATTTTATTAAAAATTAAATTCTAAAATTTTAAAAATTTAATTTTATGGGGTTAATTTAAATTTTGAATTCAACTTTTCAAAATTATCTTTGGGTGATTGTTATAGATTTTTCAGAAATAGTTTATTTTTATGTGAATAGTAAAAATATAGATTTTACCAAAATTTTCAATTTTATTAAATTATAATGATATAAGAATAACTATATATATTATAAAACCATTTTTATAGACTAAATATATATTTAATAAGTAAAATAATGCATATAGAAATATAATGATATACTTAGAAATATATGCTTTAAATTTTAGTTCTTCTTTATTAATCAAGTATATATAAAGTTGAATTTGTTTTTGGTCTGGTTTGAAAAAAAATAAGTAAAATTTTATTTAACGTGATCCAGATAATTACATTTTAATAAACATTATACTTAATTTTCATATAAAATCATATTTATCGTTAAAATAAATATTTTTCTAAGAGTAGTTTTTGTTGCATTTTTTGTTTTTTCAATAAATACTAAAAAATATATAAAATAAGTTTGATAAAATTTAATATATAATTGTAATAATTATTTCCAAATTTCATAATGATTCCCCTTTCATTATTTCTCATTAAATATGGTAACTTTGGTATACATTCAGTTACCACGGTAAGATTTAAAACAGATTAAAAGGGTTAAAACTAAAATGATAAGAGGTTAAATAAAATGAAAATTTGTCTAAATATTATTGGTTAGTAATATTTAGAATATATATATATAATAATATTCTAATATTATTTTTTTATCCATTTATATTGATTAACAAATTAATATATTCTTATATTTTCAAAAATTCCAAGTTTCTCATCTCCCTTACTTATAAAAGGACACCACCTCTCTTCTATTATAAAAACTTCACGAACCTATTATATGAGATAAAACCTACCAAAATAACTTTAAAAAATACTTAACCATTATCTATATTTCCTTTTAAAATCAAAATACCAACCTTATAGGGTTTAAGATGTTTGAAAAATTAGGTTTTCAAAAAAAGAGATACAGATCTTAGGTGAGTGTTTTCAATTTATTTATTTTTATAAATCCTTAAATTATATGATGAACATGATGATGTAATAGGATTATTATCTCACATATATTTATATGTTAATATTTTAATGTAAAAAACTTTCTTTATCTCCTTTTATAACAAATGGTAAATAAGAGCATTGTTCGTTCGTAAGTGCGAACTACCACCTTGTATATCAATATATTGTTTTCATCACTATCATTCATGGATGGTTATTATGATGGTTATAATTTTTATATATGATATTTTTGAAATAATTATTATTATTTAAATATAATATATCATCTACCATAATTTCCTTTATCTCTTTCAAAAATAATAATGTCGCTCATGTGTACGTGTGGACTTCCACCTCCATGAAGAAATGTGATCCAGATTTCATATTTTCCATTCAAGAATGATTCTAAATATGTATATAATAAATTTATATGATATATATAACATTAATAAAATTATTAAAATGATGTAAACAAGAGAAATATTATAATTATATACATGGTTATGGAATAGAAATAAATTAAATTTAAATTTAGTATGAAGGAGGTTAAATTCTTTTACGAAACAAGTCGGAATTTAGGTGAGGGATTTTTTTACAATCCATCATTATTCAGGGATTTTATGTTTAAGATATTATTGGGTGGATTATAAGATTTTTCCATCTTAAACCCTATAAAATTTATCATTCTATAGTTGTTTATATAAATTAAAAGGTTTTACATTCATTTTCCCCTCTATAAACTCAAAAATTTGAAATTAAATATTTAAGAAAAATCGATATTCTTTTTATATTCAGTGAATAATATTTTTATATCATATCTATATTTTCTTTAAAATGTTTTTAAAAATGTTATTAATGTTTTCCAATAATTTATTAAAGTCATTTTTACCCTTTTTTGGATTTTTATAAAAGGTTTAATATTAATCTTATTTTCTTTTTCTAAATGATATAATTTTTACCCAAGGTATTAATAGAATCTTTGTTTTAACAATTACCACATAAATGAAATTTATTATCATGAGGAATATTCCATTCCCTGAATTTTACTTTATAATTTCCCTTGTTTTTTTTGAATAAAATGCTTTTATTAACATTCTATAAATTTTTTGATCTTAATATAAATGATTTCAAATTAAAAAATTTATTTCCATATTTAAATATTACGATGATATTTCAAACTTTTATTCATCTATATAAACATAAATTTATTAATATTATGCTTTACCGAGGATACAATATAATGATCCCATCCACCATATTTCTCTGAATGTATTGAGATCATTTTGACTAGGGAAAGTATTTAAATTTTTTAAACTAGTTCTTCCAGTATGGATATTTATTAGTTATTAAGGAATGTTTAATAAGTTTTATTATTTATTCATATGATGAATACATTGGAATTATTAATTGATGGTTGGTTCTTAGAATTACATATCTACTCAATGGCTCAGTATGTCTCATAATAAAAAATAGGTCGGTTATTTGGAATATGCCTTCCCAATTTATGTATGATGTCTTGGCATGTGGCGCTGATGATATTTTTAAGATGATTGTTATTATGAATTCATTTGTTATGAAATTATTTATTGATATACCTGTGATTATTAAAACAGTTGTTTTATCTAGGGATAATTTTCTCGATCATGTGATTTTTCATATGGAATTATTTACTCATCATTTATTCCTAAAATATTATGCATTCCTTATTTACTCTATGATATCTTTCATTATATGCATTCCTTTATTAGTCGTCAGCTACTGGATGCTATGTTTGGTGTTGTTACAATTGGTATTTCAAGTATAAACCTCGGGAACTTGATTTTTTTAATCATAGATTAGGTAACATAATCCTATGATAGACTCTTCATATAAGATAAGTATAGGATAATATATTGAACTTTTGGTAAGCTATAGAATGTTTCGGTTTCCTATAAAATGCATAACTATCAGGATACTGAAAGGTTGATGATTTTATGTCATAGATTCACATAGGGGTAACAACTATGAAAGGGGAGGATTAGGTAGTAACTCAATCATCACTAGTGCATGATGAGTGACCCTAAGACTTTACACCTGGTCAGATATACCGGGGATATATTTTTTAGTTGATTCACATGATTTTTATAAACCACTATAAAATATTTGAAAATATATTTATGATTTTAGGATATTCCCAGTGATACTAAGCTTATGATTCTAAGATTAAATATGCATAAATTTACAATTTATGTTAAGTATTTCACTAGTTTCAAAATTATACATTATGATTTATAGAGTTAAAATCTAATTTAATGTAAGCCATTGTTTTAAAATAGAATATAATAAAAGGAATGGAATTCATATCAATTCATGTAATATATATAGGGAATTCTCTACTGAGTAATATAATGAATTTGGAGTTGTATATAGATCAATATATAAACAAATTATAACTATATTGCGGTTTATAGATAATTTTATGACCAATAACCTTGCCCATATGGAGCAGCCTATTGATACACAATGTGGTGTAATGACATTAGACCATTTTATATTAAAATATCTTACATCATTCAATGGAACTACAAATTAATTAGTATCTATGAAATGGATGAGTTCGTTATAAAATTTATTTTCAACTTTGGTAAGTAATTAAAGGGATAATGTTTTCATTGAAGTTTATCACCTCATGGGTAATGTAGATAAATGATGGTTATTGATTCAAAACACTAAGTATGAGAAGGAAATATCAAGAATGGAGTGGAAGGATTTTAAAGTAATTTTCATTGAAAAATATTTTACTCATGAACGAAAAGTAGATATGGAGAGATAATTCTTGAGTTTACAACAAACAGAAGTGGAAAATATTTCTCAGTATGAAGAGACGTTTATAAGGTTAGAAAGGAATGATGAGAACTATATACACAATAAAAAGAGACTTATAATTAAAGAAAGAGAAGAAACAGATGGTTTATCACCTCATGAAGAAATAAATAGATGAGTGGAAGAAGAGAATGGGTAATATCAAACATGTGATTATTGTATAAAGAATCGCCAAGATATATACTAGTAGGGAATATGATTTTGTTAAAAGTGTGTATATAAATTATATCATTCTCACCAATACTGTAGAGACCCCGACCCCAGATAACCATAGGAGTTGGTGCCTTCTGAACATGATGTGTTATCTTTAAGATAAATACACTTTGTTAACAACACAACATGTCCCATACAGAGGATCGTGTACGGTTAGGTTTCTGGGAAACCGGAAACTTCTGAAACCATCCATCTTTTAAAAACTGATACCTGAAAATTTTAAATCAAAACGTAGGGTGAGCATTGAAATACTCGGTAAGGGGGTTTTAAAAGGAATTGAAAATACTGTAACATTTGAAAACATTCTTTTAAAAGAATTTGGGCTAAGAAAGATTTTAACACACCAAACATAACAATGCTTTAATAAAAGTTTTCAAGAAAAACATGAAACGAATACGTCAATTCTTGAAGGAGTGATAATGGTTGTTATAAACAAGTACTACATGTGATTTACTTGAGCATAAAATTTAAACAGTTAAAAGTAATGCATAATCAGAGTTGCGCACAAGGAAACAACTAAATGTTCATATGCTGGTTACTATTCTATTAAGTGATAACACTAGGCACGTTTCAAGCTTAAAACAAGGGAATTATGAACTTTATACAAACATTAAAGGCATCAGTCATGAATGAACTTTATCCTGGAAAAACTTGTTACATGACTTGAATTATGTGGCATCAACATTTAATATTGACAATCATTTCGTTTCACCAAGGTCCATCCCCAAGGTGTCATTTGAAAATTACCAAGGTTATTCACCAAGGTATCGTGAAAATTGTAATCTCTAGTGGTTACATCATTACCCAATGCATTGGAGCGCTATCAGGGCGCACCCTTAAATTTGCCTTTATTATCATGTGAGCCACATCGTTCATGCTTTATTGAAATGGTACGTAATTCAAGATGTCCCATACCACCTTGAACATCTCATTCATTTTAATTTTACCCAAGGTGTCCCATACCACTTTGGGTAATCCAATTTCTTAGTCCATTAGTGATATGCCATAAAAATGCATTATGTAAATAATAACTAACATAATTAATGAATCATTACACACTTTACATGATGTGACAGTTCTCACTAAGAAAAGGCAAGGACAAATTAATGACATACATAGTTTAATAAAACATCCTTTTCACTAAGGCATATAAACAGAATTATACTAGATTATGAATCTTTGTCATTATAAATCTTTGGAAAAGGGAAAATCTTAAGAAAAACACATGAAATCAATTACGGTGGTAAACGGGCCCTTGGATAAAAATACAAGTTTTATCATAAAACTCATCAGGGAATTGTTAGATAAGACTTTTTGGTAAAACATGTCCATTTGTGTGTATTTTAAAACATGTTGGTTTATAAATCACACAATTCATATCTAAATAAAATCATCCCAGCATCCAAGAACAGTTTAAGTCCTTCTATTTATAAAAGAAAATAATCTTATAAACATATACACACGTTCACATATATATACCCGAAGTGCATATATGGGTTTTACACAATTCAAGGCAAAGTTTATTAAATCCCTTAAGTAACTCAAAGTTTCCAATCATAATTCAATTACATGGTTCAAACTAAATCCATATAAGTTTTGTTATAAATGTAACCATGTGTAAGAAGATTAAGGTTTTACAAACATATCTTCACTTAAACCAAAAGGGCATAGTTTACAAATATATCTAAAAATTTCATCTAAATATTGATTCCCAAAACAGATCGGGTTAAGTAGGGAGAACACATTCACTAACTAGATATATATATACATACCATATAAAAACGGGGTTGAGATATGTATATATATATATATATATATATTTTTTTTTTTGAAAACCAAAATATAAAATCGTAAAATAGACAACCTGGAGAAATTGTAAACGTGCTTATACACGGTGTATACACCGTTCACAAATATATATGAAACCATATATACAACATATAATAACATATGTGAGCAGCATATATACGGGTTTCGAAAGAAAACTGGAAACAAGGTTTCGTACGCACCCTCGCATGTACAACCCATGAAAAGAAAAAAAACACGAAGGCAGAGATCTTGGAAGGCACAGCAACCCGAGGGGGTTTATATTTAAGTATATATATATATGTATAAACTATATATATATACACCGTGAGTATAAAAAGTAGGTTATTTCGAAACAAGGCAAGGGTGCAAGAAAAACCCTTACCGTGCTGTAGGAGGAAGCTCGGAGCCGTTGCTGGGTGTCCGAGGGAAAGCAGGAGGAGGAAGAGGAAGGGGCTGCCTCGGGCTTCAACGAAGAAGGGGTATTTTAACATGGCCTCGGTGCCTTGCTGGTGTCCCGACCCTGGTGTAGACCGACGTGGGAAAGACCGGAGAACAGGGACCTAGGAGGGGGGGTGTGCTCGGAAGTCAAGGAGCAGCGCGAGGGAGGGGGGCCTGGTGTCCTTGGTGCAGGTCTACGGTCGGCTGCGGTAGCGAGGAGGAAGATGATGGGGTCGACGCGGGAGGGAAAAGGGACGGCCGGGATTAGTTCCTTGGAAGATCGAACGGTTGAGGAGGGCGCGAGAAGAAAATTTTGAGTGATCGGTTTAATAAACCAACGATCGGGATCTGGTCTCGGGGAGATCGAACGGCCACGGATGCGTGCGGAGGCGATCGCGTGGTTAAAAAGAGCTGGGCGGCTGAGATCGACACGGATGTCGATCGGACGGCTCTGGTCGCGCGGAGCGCGTCCCACATCGAAACCGAGACGTTTTGAGGCGCGGTATAAATAACAAGCCATGCGGTTAGCGGTGCAATAGCACAAACACAGACCCACACGGGGCCTTATACACGGGCCCCTCCCCACCCCCGCGGGCCTTGGCCCACCCTCACGCAGCGCGAGCCGCGGCCTTATACATGGGCCCGCTCGCGACATGGGTAACCTATGCGCGGCCACGCCCGAGCCTTCAGCCTGGCTGGCTCCCGAAACGCGCACGCACACCCCTCGGGTCCCCATGGGCTCTCGGCCTTGGCCTGAGGTCTTGTCCCTTGAGGATTCCCTTGGCTGGCCGGGACCCACTAAATTTTTTATAAAAAAAAGTTTTATCATGTACTTAGCTCAAAATATAGTAAAATGTAGGAATTCAGTAAAACGCATAGTTTTAACTCAAAATGTTAGCACCAATTTTAAGTTTGGATAAAATATTTTTAGCTCTTGAGCTAATTTTTTTTTTTAAAGATATACCTTTTTCTACAATACTATTAAAATCATTAGTACTTTTAAAATACTATACCATTTGTTTCTATAAAATTCTTTTAAAGACCAAAAGTTTTTTCCCAAAATTTTTCATAGTTCAAGCGATAAAATATATAGTTATTACGAATTTCCTCTAAACCTATAAAGTAATACCAAGTTTCCAACTACCTAGGTAATCATCGGGATTTTGTAAAAACAATGAAATTTTCTTTCAAAAAAAGAAGAATCATCTATGAAAGGATGTTTTTAAGAATGAGGGAATAAAACTTAGTTCTCTTTTAAAGTAAATTTTATTAGTGGGAAAACAACGGTCGTTTTTTGAAAACCCAACGGATATATATATATAAACATAACGGTCAAAACTCAAAGAACTAATATAAATAGAGGGATGTGGGGTACCCTTTAAAATAGAACACTTGAACAAGAAGGATGGCTCTCCTCATACCATTGGCGTTGAGCATGTGTGTCGTGGCCCTGGCGATTATACTTTTCACGCTGATGGACCCTGAAGATGACGACTATCTGATTGCCCGCGTTGTGGTCCTTTGTAGTCTTGCGGTGGCCGTGATAGGTCTTGTGCATGGTACACTCAACTAGTTGGGTCTCGTTGTAAAGTAATGTTTTAATAAATGTCATCTTACCTTATTATTTATTCTTTATTTCATTTCTAATTCCTTATTAGAAAAATAACAAGACAAGATACATTACTAAAGGCATAACACTTCTTACATAAACCAGTTCATAAAACCTGGGGCGTCACATTATCCCCCCCTTTAGAAAATTGCGTCCTCGCAATTTATTTCACGACACTACAAGGTCCAGAAACGTTCCTACCACCTCCACCAACGAAAAGGATCAACAGGTATTTAGAGGGATCCCCGTAGCGAAGCTCACTTCTTCCAGCTCCCTAATCCACACACACCTAAGACAGGAGGGGTAGCACTTATGTTCCGGGCTTTCAGGCCTCCAAAGGGAAGCTCGAACCG
Source organism: Viscum album (assembly GCA_963277665.1). Taxonomy (NCBI): domain Eukaryota; kingdom Viridiplantae; phylum Streptophyta; class Magnoliopsida; order Santalales; family Viscaceae; genus Viscum; species Viscum album. The sequence continues at coordinate 1,096,175,317 of OY728147.1, forward strand.
TACAAAGTTCTGAAATGTCTTTGCAGACCAACGTTCGAAGAACTTTCCGAATTATGTCTCGGTCGAGGATATCGAAGCCATAGATGTGGTCAAACAGGCTAAAGCTGAGAAGTTGGAGCATATAAGCTGCATAAAGATTTCCCTCTAACGCAGCCTCCTAGAATTTCACTCTGGCCGTGAAGTTTCAGCCTAGGGTGAAACAAAGAAAGAGCCCTCCGTGGTAACTTCCTCGTCGTTCACGTCCGGCTAGCTGAGTAGAGACAATGCGGTAATAGATGGAGGCATTCCCCTGGCAGGTGCAGAGAATCTCCGGACCGTTTGTTATCTCAAACCATTGCTTGCACGTTCTTTGCAAATTTGCGAAGGGGTCATACTCGTCCTCACACGTTTTGATCGCAATGATTTCCAAAATCTCGGTGGGAAGAGATAACAGGTGGGTTTGTCCTTCCATCTGAAAGTTTTAAGACAGGAGTTCCATTACTTGAAAATCATACAAGGGAAAAAAACAAGGTAAGGACAAGGAAAGGAGAAAGATAACATTTCAATAAACATACATTCATTATTATTAGTGCTTGAGTTTCCCTTACTCATTGACTAAACTAACTCCACACAGAGAAGCAAAACTCCCTAACTCCTCGAACCAAACACAGGCTGAGCATTCAGGGAAAAACTCATGAGGACACCTATGACGTCTTATGAGTCTTCCATGGGGGACGTGAAGTTGAGAGACATCTTCATACACTTGTCGTCTGTAAGACAATCGGGTGGACTCGTCTTCTAACCTTCCGAAGTCCAACAAATGACCCCAGAAGCCATAGTTTAAAATCTGACAAAGGTAGCCCGCTAGGAGGTCTCCGTCAGCAGCAGCTTCTTGAAAGGGATTATCAAGCATAGTGCCAAAGTTCTCACCCGCCGTGAAAATTCGGAAAAGTCCCTCATAGTACCTTCCTCGACGTACATAGGAGGGAAATTGGGTTATTATCATAAGGAGGTAATCCAATCCCAACCCTTGGTGCAGACTAAGCACTCGAGGTGAGTTGGATACATCGTAAAGGTATTTGCATGTCATAAGGATATGGGCATAGTTTAGAAAGTCCTCACGGCTTGCTAAAGACACAATGGTCTCTAGGTCCTCTATGGGGAGAGATAAGAGATTTGTGCCTTCATTTTCCATCTGAAAATTAAGAAAACCAAGTTTTTAATAAAATTGAAATACATATACATATATATTTTTGTTTCAGTTTCTGGCTTTCCAGAGTTATCCAAACCGAACCTCTGATACCAACTGTAGAGACCCCGACCCCAGATAACCATAGGAGTCGGTGCCTTCTGAACATGATGTGTTATCTTTAAGATAAATACACTTTGTTAACAACACAACATGTCCCATACAGAGGATCGTGTACGGTTCGGGTTCTGGGAAACCGGAAACTTCTGAAACCATCCATCTTTTAAAAGCTGATACCTGAAAATTTTAAATCAAAACGTAGGGTGAGCATTGAAATACTCAGTAAGGGGGTTTTAAAAGGAATTGAAAATACTATAACATTTGAAAACATTCTTTTAAAAGAATTTGGGCTAAGAAAGATTTTAACACACCAAACATAACAATGCTTTAATAAAAGTTTTCAAGAAAAACATGAAACGAATACGTCAATTCTTGAAGGAGTGATAATGGTTGTTATAAACAAGTACTACATGTGATTTACTTGAGCATAAAATTTAAACAGTTAAAAGTAATGCATAATCAGAGTTGCGCACAAGGAAACAACTAAATGTTCATATGCTGGTTACTATTCTATTAAGTGATAACACTAGGCATGCTTCAAGCTTAAAACTAGGGAATTATGAACTTTATACAAACATTAAAGGCATCAGTCATGAATGAACTTTATCCTGGAAAAACTTGTTACATGACTTGAATTATGTGGCATCAACATTTAATATTGACAATCGTTTCATTTCACCAAGGTCCATCCCCAAGGTGTCATTTGAAAATTACCAAGGTTATTCACCAAGGTATCGTGAAAATTGTAATCTCTAGTGGTTACATCATTACCCAATGCATTGGAGCACTATCAGGGCGCACCCTTAAATTTGCCTTTATTATCATGTGAGCCACATCGTTCATGCTTTATTGAAATGGTACGTAATTCAAGATGTCCCATACCACCTTGAACATCTCATTAATTTTAATTTTACCCAAGGTGTCCCATACCACTTTGGGTAATCCAATTTCTTAGTCCATTAGTGATATGCCATAAAAATGCATTATGTAAATAATAACTAACATAATTTATGAATCATTACACACTTTACATGATGTGACAGTTCTCACTAAGAAAAGGCAAGGACAAATTAATGACATACATAGTTTAATAAAACATCCTTTTCACTAAGGCATATAAACAGAATTATACTAGATGATGAATCTTTGTCATTATAAATCTTTGGGAAAGGGAAAATCTTAAAAAAAACACATGAAATCAATTACGGTGGTAAACGGGCCCTTGGATAAAAATACAAGTTTTATCATAAAACTCATCAGGGAATTGTTAGATAAGACTTTTTGGTAAAACATGTCCATTTGTGTGTATTTTAAAACATGTTGGTTTAGAAATCACACAATTCATATCTAAATAAAATCATCCCAGCATCCAAGAACAGTTTAAGTCCTTCTATTTATAAAAGAAAATAATCTTATAAACATATACACACGTGCACATATATATACCCGAAGTGCATATATGGGTTTTACACAATTCAAGTCAAAGTTTATTAAATCCCTTAAGTAACTCAAAGTTTCCAATCATAATTCAATTACATGGTTGAAACTAAATCCATATAAGTTTTGTTATAAATGTAACCATGTGTAAGAAGATTAAGGTTTTACAAACATATCTTCACTTAAACCAAAAGGGCATAGTTTACAAATATATCTAAAAATTTCATCTAAATATTGATGCCCAAAACAGATCGGGTTAAGTAGGGAGAACACATTCACTAACTAGATATATATATACATACCATATAAAAACGGGGTTGAGATATGTATATATATATACATATATATATATATATATATATTTTGAAAACCAAAATATAAAATCGTAAAATAGAAAACCTGGAGAAATTGTAAACGTGCTTATACACGGTGTATACATCGTTCACAAATATATATGAAACCATATATACAACATATAATAACATATGTGAGCAGCATATATACGGGTTTCGAAAGAAAACTGGAAACAAGGTTTCGTACGCACCCTCGCATGTACAACCCATGAAAAGAAAAAAAACACGAAGGCAGAGATCTTGGAAGGCACAGCAACCCGAGGGGGGTTATATTTAAGTATATATATATATATGTATAAACTATATATATATACACCGTGAGTATAAAAAGTAGGTTATTTCGAAACAAGGCAAGGGTGCAAGAAAAACCCTTACCGTGCTGGAGGAGGAAGCTCGGAGCCGCTGCTGGGTGTCCGAGGGAAAGCAGGAGGAGGAAGAGGAAGGGGCTGCCTCGGGCTTCAACGAAGAAGGGGTATTTTAACATGGCCTCGGTGCCTTGCTGGTGTCCCGACCCTGGTGTAGACCGACGTGGGAAAGACCGGAGAACAGGGACCTAGGAGGGGGGGTGTGCTCGGAAGTCAAGGAGCAGCGCGAGGGAGGGGGGCCTGGTGTCCTTGGTGCAGGTCTACGGTCGGCTGCGGTAGCGAGGAGGAAGATGATGGGGTCGACGCGGGAGGGAAAAGGGATGGCCGGGATTAGTTCCTTGGAAGATCGAACGGTTGAGGAGGGCGCGGGAAGAAAATTTTGAGTGATCGGTTTAATAAACCAACGATCGGGATCTGGTCTCGGGGAGATCGAACGGCCACGGATGCGTGCGGAGGCGATCGCGTGGTTAAAAAGAGCTGGGCGGCTGAGATCGACACGGATGTCGATCGGACGGCTCTGGTCGCGCGGAGTGCGTCCCACATCGAAACCGAGACGTTTTGAGGCGCGGTATAAATAACAAGCCATGCGGTTAGCGGTGCAATAGCACAAACACACACCCACACGGGGCCTTATACACGGGCCCCTCCCCACCCCCGCGGGCCTTGGCCCACCCTCACGCAGCGCGAGCCGCGGCCTTATACACGGGCCCGCTCGTGACATGGGTAACCTATGCGCGGCCACGCCCGAGCCTTCAGCCTGGCTGGCTCCCGAAACGCGCATGCACACCCCTCGGGTCCCCATGGGCTCTCGGCATTGGCCTGAGGGCTTGTCCCTTGAGGATGCCCTTGGCTGGCCGGGACCCACTAAATTTTTTATAAAAAAATGTTTCATCATGTACTTAGCTCAAAATATAGTAAAATGTAGGAATTCAGTAAAACACATAGTTTTAACTCAAAATGTTAGCACCAATTTTAAGTTTGGATAAAATATTTTTAGCTCTTGAGCTAATTTTTTTTTTAAAGATATAACTTTTTCTACAATACTATTAAAATCATTAGTATTTTTATAATACTATACCATTTGTTTCTATAAAATTCTTTTAAAGACCAAAAGTTTTTTCCCAAAATTTTTCATAGTTCAAGCGATAAAAGATATAGTTATTACGAATTTCCTCTAAACCTATAAAGTAATACCAAGTTTCCAACTACCTAGGTAATCATCGGGATTTTGTAAAAACAATGAAATTTACTTTCAAAAAACGAAGAATCATCTATGAAAGGATGTTTTTAAGAATGAGGGAATAAAACTTAGTTCTCTTTTAAAGTAAATTTTATTAGTGGGAAAACAACGGTTGTTTTTTGAAAACCTAACGGATATATATATATAAACATAATGGTCAAAACTCAAAGAACTAATATAAATACAGGGATGTGGGGTACCCTTTAAAACAGAACACTTGAACAAGAAGGATGGCTCTCCTCATACCATCGGCGTTGAGCATGTGTGCCATGGCCCTGGCGATTATACTTTTCACGCTGATGGACCCTGAAGATGACGACTATCTGATTGCCCGCGTTGTGGTCCTTTGTAGTCTTGCGGTGGCCGTGATAGGTCTTGTGCATGGTACACTCAACTAGTTGGGTCTCGTTGTAAAGTAATGTTTTAATAAATGTCATCTTACCTTATTCTTTATGCTTTATTTCATTTCTAATTCCTTATTAGCAAAATAACAAGACAAGATACATTACTAAAGGCATAACACTTCTTACATAAACCAGTTCATAAAACCTGGGGCGTCACAAATACAAGGGTAGGTTAGAATCCATTAAACTCTAGTGTTATATATGTAATGAGATGGGGCACTATCTTAACCAATTCCCCATACATCAAGGGAACTTACCACACAAAATTACACAGGGAGAAGTCTAATATTATGAAATTATAATAGCTGGAGTTGAAGTTCCAAGAAATATGGTCATATTTACTTTAATCATAACTTTAAAAGTTATTTAATTCTTTACTCTATTCTAGATCCTTGCACACTTTTTTATCTTTCATGTTTTCTAAGAAAATTAAATAATTTTCTAGCACAATAAGAAGAGATTTACCAATCAAGAACCATAGATGAAATATTATTACAACTAATATATGTCATTAAAACCCCATTATGATTCATGGATGTACCCTATTCACAAATTTTATTATTATACCTATGTTATAATTTTATATAATCCTTGGTATGGATTGTATTTTAATTTATAATGTAAAACATTTTTCCCAATATAAAAAGATCGTGATTTGTGATGAAGATGTAGAATAACTTGTCTTTATAACTTATTCTTAATCATCTGAATTATGACCAAATCCACCCCCATTAGCTCTATTTAATTAAAATATGGTATAATAATAGAAGACATAACCTATGGATGGGAAATGTAACACTAGGATAATATATTTTCTTATTATGAAAAAATAACTGATGTGTTTCTTTATGTACTACTCAAACATCCACCTAATCATGAAGTTGGTTTTTCTATTGAACTCATCTCTAAAAAAAATATATCTAATACTCCCTACATAATAGTCATAGTGGAGCTAGAGAAGTTAAATAAATAACTAAAAAAATAATGTGATAAGGGATACATATTCCCCAAGTGTTTCACCTTGGGGAGATCTTACGCTATTTTTGAAAAATATGGATGGTACTATGAAGTTTTGTGTTGATTATAGGGAAATATACTCCAATTACCATGATGAACAACTATCATCTACCACATATTATAGACCTGTTTGATCAAATTCAAGGAGTTAAAAAAGTTTCAAACAATGGTCTGGGTTTTTGGTATCCTAAAATGTGATTAAGGAAGGAACATGTTCCAAATAATGTATTTTATAAAAGGTATGGAAATTATTAATTTATAGTAATTCCCATTTTATTAACTAATACACCATCTTTTTCTATGAATCTAATGAAAACATTATTCAAATAATATCGCGATAATTTAATTATGGTGTTTATTGATGTTGTCTCGGTATACAAAAGAAGTTATAAAGAGCATGAGATTCATTTATGAATCATTATTGAGACTCTTAGAGAAAAATATTTATTTGGAAGATTTATCATGTGTGAACTATAGCTTTAGGATGTTCCTTTTATTAGTTATATTATCTATAAGGATAGAATATCATTTTTTCAATAAATTACAATGGATGTCATTGAATGGACAATGATGATGAACACAACTAAGGTTTTATAGTTTTCATGAATTATAAAGTTACAATTTGAAATTTGTTCAAAAAAACATGATTAGAAACCTTTTTAACAATGTTGACACATAAAGGGGTTGTCTTCTTATGTATAGAGGAATGTAATGAAAGTTTTTATTTTTTAAAGACAAGTTTGATCGGTGTAGTTGTGTTTACACAACCATTGGAATGAGATAGATTTGTGATATATAGTGATGTATAAAATAAATAACTTGGATGTGTCTTTATAAAAAATAATAAAGTTATTTCCCATACATCAAGGAAGTTAAGGAACCTTGAACAAAACAAGACAACCCATGATCTTGAGTTGGAATCCATAATTGTTTCCTTAAAGATATGGAGGAATTATCTCTATGGTGAATATTTTGAAATATATATGGATAAAAAGAGTTTTAAATATAAATTTTTAGATAATGATATAAATATAAGGAAAATAAGATGGGTACAAATACTCAATAATTATGATTTACAAATACACTAGCACCCTGGAAATGTTAACAAGGTGGATGATGCATTAAGTAGGAAAGATCATTGAATTATGACCAATATAAGGATTGAAAAAGTTTCTATATTTATGGACATAGTAAAATTAGATATCTAGATTATTAGGGAATGGAAAACATCGCTCCTTTTAAAAAATATTTCCAAGATATCCTTGTTGGAAAATCTAAAGGGTTTATATCATGATGATAAGGGTTTATAAAAAAATTAATCTATTAATAATGGGAAATGTTTTGAATTTTTTTATAAAGATAGTGAGATAAAATTTCAAAATAGGTTATGTCTTTTATCAATGATTATGTAGAAGATAGAGTTATTATATTAATCTTATAGCTCATATTTCTCTATACACCATGGAAGTACAAAAATGCATCGATATTTGAAGGAAATATTTTTGGTATAAAATGAAATAGAAAATTGTAAACTACATATCATGAGGATTGGTTTTCAACAAGTAAAGGTTGACAAACAACATCCCAAAGGATTCATCTAACCTCTACTTATTCTTTTGTGTAAATTGGATGATATTACTATAGACATTCTAATTAGATTTCCAAAGACTCCTAGAAATAATGATTCCATATGAGTTATTGTTGATTTTCATACAAAGTGTGAACTTTTCCTTAATATAAGGGAATGTATACATATTTTTATCCATCCATATATCTATATTAATAAAGTTGTGACGCTTCATAGTACACCTCTTCAAATTTTATATTCTTATGATCCACAGTTCACATAAAAATTCATGAAAACTCTTCTGAATGATCCTAACACCAAGATACATTTGAGAACCACCCATCATCCTCAAACTAATGGAATTTATAAAAGGAATATTAAGACATTATTATTAATTTTTTGGACATTCTCAGAATACTTTCAAGATATATCCGATTAGTATTTACCTTTGGTTGAATTTTTATATAATCATAGCTTATATTGAAGTTTTCAAATAAAACCACATGAATCATTTTATAGTAAGAGAGGTCATACTCCAAATTTCTAGGAAAAATTTAGTGAAATGAATCCTATAGTCCAAGATCTCATGGAAGAGACATCAAAAATTATTTAATAATGTTGAGAATCATATTAAGGTGGGTTAAATCAAAAAAAATTGTTATGCATATAACTGAAGAAACGATCTATAATTCCAAGTAGGGGATCATGTTTTCTTAAAATTATCTAAATAGAAAGGTGTTATAAGGTTTTTTAGGAAGTGTAAACTATTTCCCATGAACATTGGAGCTTTTAAAATTTTTGAAATATTTAGATTCGTATATTGTCATTTGTAAATAACACCAAGACTATCTAGAGTTCATGATGTATTTCATGTATCTTAATTATGGAAGTACATGAACCAAACATATGTAATAACTGCATAGGGAATATAATTTTGACCTGATTTATCTAATTACAAAGTTTCTTTCTAGATTAATAACACTAGGAAACACATGTTGTGGAGTTGGACGACTCGATTGGTGAAAGTGCTTTAGATAAATCATAAAATAAAAGATGTGACATGGGAACCTAAAGAAGTTGGGATGAATAAATACCCACATTTATTGATTAGGTGAAATTATATAAATATCTTGGTTTAAATTGTTTATTGAGGTAAGAATGAAACAACTAATATTCAATTATAGTAAGCTCTTCTTTCTATAGAAACAAAAGCACAATCTAAACAAATTATTCAAGAATATGTTTAAAACCCAAATTATTAATTTTTATAAATTTAATATGATGAAATTGATTTAATTTTTTAATTAATTATGTAAAAATTATATTAGGGTCAGTTTTTTAGAGTTTTCAAAAATAGTGGATTTTTGGGTGAATATTGAATATATATTTTAGCCAAACTATCACTTTTATAACAATATAAATTTATAATAATAACTTTAGAGATTATGAAAAAAATTAGAAAAAATATATTTTCAATAGTTAATATAATTCAACTAAAAATATAATGTTGGAAATATAAATATATTCTTCACATTTTAGAAATCTATGTAATCCTTTTGTTCAAATAACAAATAATTTTATTTATTCTTTATTAAAAAATGTTTATAAAACGTTCCTTTATGTTTTTTTTGAAAGAAAAATAAGTATAATATTATTTAAAATAATCTATTTAATTCCATTAGAATCAACATTATACTTAAATTTTATGTAAAAACATTTTCATTCTTAAAATAAACGGTTTTCTAAATATAGTTTTTCTTACATTTTCCAAGTTTATCTTTTAATTAATTTATATCCCTTGTATAAATTAAATTTGATAAAATTGACTCCATATTATTAATTAAAATGTACAAATTTGTTATTGGGTACACTTTAATTTTGTTCATTATGAATAGTAACTTTGTTATAATGTCAGTTACCCCGATAAGAGTGAAAATGAGTTAAAATAGTTAAAAAGAAAATGATGAGGGTCAAAATGACATAACAAATAAATAAATCATATTGGATGGTAAAATTTAGACCCTATATCATCTCTTATTATAATATGTTTCTATTTTAATCTATTTTTGATTTAGTAAAACATTAACTTATTTTAATCCTTTGAAAATTTCCTGGTGTGTGTTCACCCTTGCTTATAAATAGACACCAAATTTCCTCTCTTCTCAAAACTTTTAGGGACTATTATCTTATCCAAGACCTACCCAAGTCCATTTATAAAATTCTACCCAATGATATAGAGTTCCTTATTTGATTAAAATAGGAATCTTATAAGTCTTAAGGTGTAAGAAAAAGGATGTGGTCCAAAGAAGATGTATAGCACTTAATCAAGTGTTTTAATTTTATTTATTCTTTTAAATGATTCAATTCTATGTTAAAAATGATGAAATAATAAAATCACTATATATCATATAATAAAATTTTATTCAACCTTTATCCATCACTTTCTTCATCAAATGGGAAATGAAATCATCATTCACATGTACGTGTGGACTACCGCCTCACGAAGCGATATATTTCATTCTTAATCACCACTATTCATGTATGGTTATAATTTTTTATATAATATTTGTATATTTTATTTGTGAAATAATTATAATTCTATTAATATAATATATAATTATCCTTCTTACACTTCCACTCGTTAAAAAATGATAATGTCGCTCATGAGTACATGTGAACTATAACATCTGTGAAGCGATGTGATTTTTTTTAATGTATTCAATTAAAGAAAGATTTTTAATAATTATATAATTAATATATAATATATTTATATAATGATTAAAGAAAATTATATGATGGAACCATGAGAAATATGTAAGGACTGAAACTACCGAACTTAATCTTATATAAAAAATAAAATAATTAACACTTAAAAACAATGATTTTAATATGAATTATTAATAAATAAGAATTTAAATGTTATTAGTGGATAATATATGATATATTAATTATTTATATGGTTCTGGTAAAAAATTATAATAAATTTAAATTTGTTATATATAAGGTTAAAATCAAAAAGGAAGTAATTTGAACCAGAGTTAAGGTTCTATTTCATAATCCCATCCTTATTTGGGATTGTTTATGTTTAAGTTTACATTGGGGGAATAATATGATATTTATATCTTAAACACCATCAATTTTATTTTCATATATTTATATCTTTAAATTATAAGTTTTTCTTTTATTTTATTCTATAAAAATACTCATAATTATAAAATAGTGTTTTTAAGGAAAACCAAATTTGTTTTTTCTATTTAGTTTGGAATCATTTTCTTCTATGTCCTTATATTCTTAAAAAATGTCAATAATTTTTTCAATATTCTATAATATTGATTAAAATTATTTTTACCTTTTTTATCTTTCTAAAAAAATTAAAATGAATTCTCTTATTGTTTTCCAAATGATGTATTTTTTACCAAATGTGTGAATGGAATATTCTTTTAAATGTTTACTACACGAATTTCTTTTCCTATCATTACAAGTGTTCATTTACTTGAATTTTCCTTTAAAATTTTCTATATCTATTTTCAAAGAAATTAATTTTCCAAATATTCTATAAATTTTTATATTTTCATATAAGTGATCTCAAAATAAAAAAATATATTTTCCTAAATAAATATTACAGTTATTTTATAAAATTATTTTCATACATTTCAACGTATATTAATTAATATTATGATTTAATGAGGATATAATCTAATGATATCATCCACTATATTTTTATGGATTGATTTGGATCTTTTTATTGGGGAAATTATTGACATTTAGTATCCTAATTTTTCTGGTCTGAATAGTTATTGATTATTATGGAATGTTAATTATTTTGTATTATTTATTCATATGTTGAATACATTAAAATAATTAAGTTATGTGGGGATCATAATTACATTTTCCCTAAATTAATTAGAAGTTTTCATGTGATAAAACAGGGTGGTTGTTTGGAATATAGCTTAATCATTTGTGTATGATGTCTTAAAATGAGGCCTTAATAATAAGTTTATGATGTCTAGAATTATTCACTCCATAATATTGAAATCAGGTATTGATTTCCAAGTGATTATATGAATATTTATTTTATCTATGTATAAGTTTCAAGATCATGTGATTTTTTATATTTCATTAATTTATCATCATTTATTCCTTCCTTATTATGCATCCTTTATTTACTCTATGATAGGTTCTTTTGTATGTATTCTTGAACAAAGCATCTGAGCTCACCCTTTTATATTGTTTCACTTCCCTAGGACATTAGGAAGTGTACTAGTTTTTATGTACAAGAATATTTTATCGGGAAAGTAATTTTCTAAAAGAACATACTACATTGTATTTTATGTTTTCAAATGTAATGTGAGAATCAAGCATGTGTATCGTTTTTTGTGGATAATAAGATATTTGATATATTTAGGTGTAATCACCTATATATAGTGTGAATGTGAAAAATTGACCACCGAATATAGGATACAAGGGTTGGGGTTGTAACAAAATGGGTTTTTTTGGATTCCAAATCATCAATTTGAAATCCTGATATATTCTTAAAACATACAGTTTTCCAATTCAATTTGGGTAAAATTGGTGTTTCTTAGTTAGTTTTCAGAACTTTTTATCATGGGTATTTCTAGATTTAAGAGGTTTTCAAGATATTAGTTTCTAGATTCAATTCCAATAGTTTTAAACCATTCATAATTGATTTATCATGGAAAATTATAATTTTATTCAAGAAAATAGTAAATAGATTCAAAAATTTCTAGTTTCTATTCAATTTTCATTAAATTGGATTCAATTATTTCAATATCCACAAGGTTATAATCAATATTATCTATATTCAGTATATATTGAAATGAAATATATTTTTCTTTATGTAAGTTTAATTTAGTAGCAAGAAAATATTTATTTTCAAGAGAAAAATTTGAAACATCATCACATGTAAAATCTTGAAACAAATCCATAAAAACAATATATCATGTTTACTTGAGGAGATAAATGACTCTCATTTTGGTGTTTCATGGATAGAAAAAAATTAAAGTGAAAATTTTCCCCTCTAAATTAAATTGAAAAGTTTTTTTTGTGAATGATGATGATTTATATAGTATTTTTTAAAAAGGATCTACCAAAAATAATAGGTGTATTGGTATTGTATTTATCATCTTCCATATCCAAATATATAAAATTAAGTGGGGAAAATAATATCCTTGACTTATATAAAAAATTATTCCATAAATCCAGAAATTATTTTTTTATTTGATAGGATAATTGGATGATAATATGGGTAGGATTAGGTGTCAAACTTATAATTTTTCCTAGAATAAATAATAATTAAGATTTCTATATGATTATAAATGTAAAATGAAATCCTTGAGTTTAAATTCACTTATAGTGAAGTAATAAGTAAAGGTTCTTGGGATTGCTTCAGTGGTGGTACATTAGTGAAGGATTTTGGTACAAAACACACTTCTCTTTGGGAGGTGCATGGTTCAATTCATGGGAGACCACTCTAGGAAGAGTTTCTCCTCTCACAGATCTGATTGTCTTGTCGGGTCACCCATTACCAAACTGGGTTGGAAGAAGGCCGCAAACCACCTATGTTGATGTATTTCTATTTCAAACCATCACTACTCAAATTTCCACCCCACAGGACACTCTTCCATATCGGCAGGAAAAAGATCTTTCCAAATCAGGGCCCTCTCTAGAGTGACCTCTTCATGGGAGGTGGTTTTCTAGTGTAGAGGGTTAAAAAAGGTAACTCCAAGGGATTCCCTAAAAATAAAAGGTAAAGGTTCCAAAGTCTTTTTATTTTATAGGATTGGCATGTTGGGTCATGGAGGATGAATTCCTCCCTATGTTGACTCTTTCTCTACCCTTGAATTTTCTTTTGTAGGAAAGAATATCCTTTAATAATTTGTCATACTGAGAAATTTGTTTCACTTCATCGAGTTCTAGAATATTAAATTTAACTTTATAAATGTTATAAGAAAAATTTCCCAATTCAACCTCAATATGATTCTTTATTGGGGGTGTACTCCTATAATCGGGTAGTGGGGGTTTATATTCTTCTTGGTCATTTTGAGAACTAGTTTTGAAACATACGTTCCTATCATTCTTCTCTAATATTTCATGGTATTTTCTAGAAAATAATCCTTTTGTGACACAACCTTAAATTTCAAAGATAATTTTTAAATTTAAATAGTTTAGTATCTATTTATCTTAATTATTATGTTCTAAACTTAGTAAAAAAATTGAATTCTATTTAGTAATTTTAGGTTCTAGTGTAGTTTTGAAATTCACATCATGTCTGTTTTGCAGTTCAATATCACTTTTACGTTTTATAGAGATCAAATTTTACTTCTCCTTGTCTTTTGGATTCACTTAAGGTTGTAAAGGAAATAAACCATAGATATTATTCATTACTCTACCAATATTAGTGAACAGTTTCCCAATTGGGGTCATCAAAGTACTCATCGTGATATTTTTTTACTGCATTGTTTTTTTTTCAACTAATAGATTCCCATTATTACCTTAATGATTATTTTTGTTTCTATAAATTTTCATTAAGGTTAGTTTTTATATTGTGAGTGGTTTGAGAAACCTAAAAAATCAGTTTTATAATTGTCTTTCTCATTGAATTATCCTGGTTTTTTGTTACTTGATTGACCTATGAAAAGTTTGTTCGGTTGTTCAGGTTGTATAAATCTATCTTGAGGATTCTTACTCCCTTTTTGGTTAAATTTTTATTTATTTTAAAAAGATATTTGTTGTTGGGATGGAAGGGGTATTCCCAGAAAAATATCACTATATTTTTTAGATAGTTATTACTTTTTAGGACATTTATCATTTAAATGTTCATTAAAATAAAAAATTATGTAGTCAACTTTTAATGTAAAACTAGTTTCAGGTTTGGTCTGGGGTTTGTAAATGTTTTAAACCATCATATATCTCACTTTGGTTTTTATGATTACTGAGTTAAATCATAATAATTTATTTTCATAAGAAAAAGTAGGTATTTATTAAGAAAATTTAACATTTAAAATACCATTTATTCTAAATTGATTATCACTTTGGGCCATGTTTGCAATTAAGATCCAAGGGTTTTGTTTTATCAACTAAGTCTCCTCCTATGGTATCAAAAATCAGACTCATATCTGTGAGACAGAATCTTTCATAATAGTAAAAGATTATGAATTTTTTAATAACCTAATGGTGGAAGAAACTAAAATACAATTTTTGGAATCTTTCATAGTATAAATTCAATATTTATCCTACAATTTTTCTAATCCCACAAATGTATTTTATAATTTAAGAATTTATAGATACAAGGAAGAGTTTTTCAAGGAAAATATTTTTCAATTCATTTCATTCTCTAATCAGGGTTTATTGTGAATAAAATAACCACTCCTTAGACACTCTATATAAAGAAAAAGGGAAATCTATAAGTTTTACTAGGTCTTCATTAACACCAGAGGATTTCATATTGACATTCTAATAACTAAAGTCTTGATGTTTTTGGTGTTGATCTTCACCTTGATGTAATTTGAATTTTGTAATTTGGTTTATGAATCCATGCATGATTATAAATTTAGTAGGTAAAAAAAGATTTTATCATGATTTTAATTTTCTATATAAGATTTAACAAATTCCATAAGTTTTCTATAGTCATTATTATTAAAATTTCACACATGTTCCCTCTAGATGTGTTAATAGAAACAGCTGATGTTTCAATTTCATCTCCCTATTTCTAAATTTGAACAAGGATTATATAAGTGGGTTTAGGTTCAATAATTCTTTTAACCATAATTCTAAAATAATTTTTGTCGTCAATTTTAGGATATAATGGGGATAAATTAGGGTTATAACTTCTATTCATGAAAAAAATTAATTGAACTTTGGAAGAATCCTTGATAATGGATCCAAATTGAGGATGAAATTTTTTGGGAGTCCCAATCAAACAAATTATTATCTACTAAGGAATTTAGTAATGAATCACCCAGGTTTGTATTTCAAGGAGGATACAGACTAACTTCAAAAATTGTTAATTTTTTATTAATTAATTTTTTAGAATCTAATTAAATATGGGATCTTGTTTTTTTTAATTAAGAGTAAATTAACTGAAAAAAATAAGTAAATCAATGAAAAAATGGAATTGAAGATGGATCAAAAAGTGATTTGGGAGTCAGGTTGGGAGAGTATTAAATTCAGACTAGTTTCAACCCTCCAAACACCCAATATTATTTGGATTTTAAAATTTTCCAATTGAATTTCTCAATTCACACCTCAAGACCTCAAGGTGAGCACCTCATATTGCATATAAATTATATTAAAACCTTTATATAATTTTTAATCCTACTAGTAAAGTGATATAACTATCTAAAGACCATTATGTGTCCAAACCTATATGAAATCACTACGATAAAAGGGAATAACTTTCCTAATAAGTTTTAATATTATGAATATTCACTTTACATCCATAGGGTTGAATAACTATGTAAAGTAATTTTAAATAGAAAATATTCAAAAGAGAAAAATACCATCTTTACTAATAAAATTAGCTTCCATTAAAATTCAAATAGGTAATAATGTAAAACAAAATTCATGAAAATTTAGTCCTTGGCTATACACTGCCCACATCCATTAATTAGTTCAGCATCACATGGCTAGATCAGATCCCATGAATTTTCTCTCCCTTTACTTCCAAAAAATGGTGCAGTTATGTGAATGTGTAAAAACCCAAACAATGCTCACAATTAGCTTCCCCATTTTTAAATAGGCATAACTCATCATTTGAAAACATTTCCTTCCTTCCATTTTCCATGGTCAAACTCTTGAGATCCTCATGGTTTTATAATTTTGAATATCCCTCGATCTTAGAAATATTCAAATCTCCACAAAATTCACTAAATATTTATTCCATTAAATGAAGTGATTATACATGTGTTTCATATGATTTAATTAGATATATTATTTACGGAAAACTTAGATGTGGTGCATGAATGATAATTTGGAAACCCAAATCCTCATCTCAAATTGCAGGTGATTCTCCAATCATTTATGAAAAGGACCCCCATGGCGCTATAATTTTCACTTATATAGCCAAAAATATCATACATTGGTGATGACATAGACAATTTTTACATCCTTGAATCCTTACATACGGATGACAACATATATGAATTATCATATGTGGTTGTCTTTTCATCCATCTAATTCTACTACTTAGTTCGTTTGAATACGTGGATGATCACGTAGTCTAATTCCCATACGTAGTTTTGTAGAATTTCCATAATTAGTCATTTCTATCTCCAAAATTATTTTATATTTCAAAAATAGACTCTGGATACCAAGGGAAATTATCAATACATTTAAAATTAAATTTACGTTTTTATTTTAATAATTATAAAATGGATAAAACATCTAAAGATCATGAATTAATCAATTTTTATAATCAAACCCAAAATATTCTTGGGATTTTAAAATTGATTAAATTCCTATAAAAAATTAATATTTATGTGGATTTATTAATTGGAATTAGGGTTCTGGATAAAGATAATTCATGCTCTATCAGAAGCATCTATTGTTTCAGGAAGTGGGGTGGGGTTGTCTTATTGGGTAAAATTTTCTTATCATGAGATGTTCGGCCTCAGTTACGGACAGGGTTACTTAGTAGAGTAGTATTTGTGTTTTTGTTATGACTCCATTAACTTACAATGGTTTGGGTGTGTGAACACAGATATATGATCATCCTTGATAGATTGTATAGGAATATTCCTAAGGGATATCATTGGCTGGTTTACTTTGTTTATTTATTTATTTTATTGCATGTGATCTGACATGTTGGGACATATAGTTATGAACAAATATTGAGTGATAAGGTATAGTATGAGATGTGACATGAAAGAAAAATTGTTTGATAAGGTGGGGAATATGATATTATATAATTCTAACTTTGAGTGAGAAGTGTTGGTCAGAGATGTAAATATGAGACATGACTAGGTATGTGATATAGATTAGGTTGGATGGCCTCACATAGAGTGAGATGGTGCTATAAGGACCCCACCTTGACTAAGAAGGTATTGGTTGGGATATGATATGTATTGGGATATAATATCATTTGGTTGTATTTCCACACATTCAATTAGAATGTTCTTTTAGGACCCTACCTCGAGTGAGAAGGATTTTGTCTTGGTGTAATATGGATCAAGGACACTATGTGTAATTTATTTGATACTATATGGTTGGGTGCAAGATTTGGTATTTAAATTTGTTATGATATGACTCCTCCTTTTGACATGGAGCTTAAGCAGGTATGGTTAGGTAACATTACGTCATAGTTAACACAAAATGACTTGATGTCTATGATTTTATATTCCTTTTATGTTATGTTTCCAAGTGGGTTAGTTGAATGATCATGAAATTTACACCTTATATGTATTACCTTGGAATATAATTGATCAAAACAATATTATATATATTGAGGCACTTGGTATTCTTGTTGGTTCATTAAAATCTTCCCTACCAACATACATGACCTGTGTTTCAATGAATACGGGTTTGCCTTTTTGTTTTATTTCAATCACAAGTATTACTAGGATATTGACATTAAGTTTAATTCTATTAAATATTAAATCCATAAGGTTCGATGGGGCGATTATGTGAGGTAGATTGTATGTCGGTGTAGTTTACTTTTCCATTATTATTCTATATATGTATAGCTATTTTGTTGCTATTATATAATTTCATGATTCCTATTTCAAATGTATTTTATATAGTTAAATTTTTTTTGTCCGGTGCATCATATAGATTCTTTATCATGTTATTATTTTATAATATGGGGGATCTATTGGCTAATTTTTTTTATCTACAAATTTTAGGTTTATCTACCACATAGACAGTTCATGCCAACTTTTTGGTAGGATGAGGCAATAACCATCGGATTTAATTTTGAGGGATAAATCTCCCAAATAATGTTTTAGTCCCTTGCTACTAATTGGTAGTCTTTGGAATATGGGTAGGTGCTTCTAAGGTCATGATGCACCCTAAATAAGGTGTTGGTTGGGTGATACCATAAGGGAAATTATATCACCCTATGTTAAGTTCCCTATCCTATTATATTATACTTAATTTCCTTGAGAATTGTTTCCCTAATTTCACAAATAAAAACAACATAAGTAATAAATTTTAAACTCTAACATAAAACTATAATAAAAATATTTCATGCATTTACTTCAGTGTCGATAAGTAATATCATCATTCCCTCCTCCTCTATAGTAAGGTCGATTAATTACCTCTAAGGTATTTATATATACAATGAGATGAAGTTTTGGGGTAGAAAACATTCCTCCACTAATCAACCAAACACACTCCACTAGACCTTAATCATAATGAACAATGAATATTTATATGCCTCCACCAATTGGGCATTACCCTAATATCTTGATGTACCAAAATATAGGAAGTTCACATACCCCACTCACTTCAATGATTCATCTATAAACACACTTCTAAAGTACTCAACACAATAAAAAAAAGAGAAAAAAAATAATTTATTTTATATGGTTTAGATGTGAGTCATATATCCACAAGAGAACACTATTGTTATTTTTCATTACAATCAGATGGGAAAAAAATGTTACAAACATAATTGGAAATTACAACTGATACTATTTTAACATTAATATAATGTCACCGAACTTAGTCACATAGTATAAGTTATCTCACCTCCCATAAATAAAAGAGTCCCAATTGGTCATATTGTTACACCACTATCCATGATTCAGGAACAAACCATTGTTGATGTCAGTGACTATCAAAGACCTATAAAAATTGATTCCTAACATATAAGGTCTAATAAATAATCCAAGTTACTAAAAATTACTCTAAATTAATATAATACTATATCTTTTTCAAAAAAAATAAAATAATGAACCTTATGTTTTCATCATCAGAACAAAAAATGTAAGATTGTAACTTTCATTCACACTTTCGAACATATAACTATTTTCTAGTAAACAAGCCCATGGGGAAATGCTATTATTCGATCCAAATGCCTCCACTAGATTCTTCTCCATTTTTTATATCTAATGACCGATCTATAATATAGATCTATCTATTCTATATAATTGATCAATCCTATTTCATAAAGTATTTGAGAGCATGTGTTGAATTGTACTGATGACCAAGAAAATTGATTCAATGATAATTTTAACCTCTTAGAAAACAATTTATTGAGGGATAATAAAACTTTATATATTATTTATGTTGATATAATAATTATATGTTTATAAGATAGTGTCAGGGACCATGAAATTAGTTATAGGTTTGATGGTTTATGTCATATTTACTGGTGTTTAATATAAGTATTGATTTATGGAATATATCTAACATGAGACTTTTCATTTTGAAGCATTCATGTTTTCCTTAAGTTTTTAGGGTGATAAATTTATTCACATATTTGGAATTTGACATTAATAGACACTTTATATTTTCTGGGGAATATAATTTTAATTTAGTCTCTTTCCTTCAAAAAAATAGGGATTTGAATTTGGACAGAAATATTTTGGATGATTATTAACGTTAACTATATATGAAATGTATTAAGTTGAATGTCAGGTGTTATTTGATAACTTGTTCTACGAATTTCGTTACCATAAAAGGAAGGGTGAATATATTATTACTCTTTTATAGATCTTACAATCCATTAAAGGGTAATTTTATTGCTTCCGGCAGAAAAAAATCATCAAGGATATTAATTTCATATAGTAATAAATGAAGTGGAAAATGATCAAATCACAACCAAAAGATAAAACTTTTCTTGTAAAATAAAAATATATCAATTTAGTATATTTTATTTTATTCATTTTCAATATCATAGAAGAATCCCTTAACATTCAGAAAAAAAATCTTGAAACAAAAATTTTATCTTATTTCATTTATATCAGATGAATCAAATAGTCCCTTAACTCATCATAGATTTATAGTTATGTGGTTGTTGAATTTCTATTGATTATTCACCTCTTTTTGATCAATTACCTATATCTCCCTCTATAATTATTTAGGCATTAAACTTTTCTTCCATGTCTATATATTCACTTTCCACCTATGTTCTCCTACTTTGAAACCTTGTAATGTGATTATTTAAGATGACCAACATGCTTCCCATTATATCTTATCAGGAGGATATTTTATTAACCCTTCTCATGATGTGGGGTTTCAAGAAAGGTATTTTCAAATTTCAATACCTTGATTATCAAAATAGAGATTAAATTATGATGATGAAATTTATTTAAGGTGAATTATGTAACACCCACAAGATTTTAAAATTGGAACATCACGTTTGATAGCATGTATGACGCGCAACACCAAGATTAATATAGAATATAACCTAAAATACTTTATGATATATTTATTTTTAAATAAATTCAATATATTTTATAGATTGAGATGCATGCAACACTAGGTTTAAATGAAACATGATACTCTATTAAAAAGTTATTAGTTAAACATGATATTTATAACCTAGCCCTTAAATTGTATAGTATGAATAATACTCACTAAATTATGAATATTGTATGGTTTAAAATTTTATAAAATAAGTAAAGTTTATATCTATTTAATAGAGATAAAATTATAACCATTTAAAAGAAAAAAATGATATCTGAAAATTGTATTTATCTAAATGGCGGCTTAGTCATGTCTTTTTCACATAATTTAAAATTGTTTTTCCCCCATTTTAAAAAAATTATTTGAATAAATAAACATATTTTTGAAATCATAACATTACAATTATCTTAGGTGGATTTTTTAGGAAATGTTTTATTTTTCGATGATTCGTGAAAATACTGATTTTTACTAAAAACTTCATTTTCATTTAAATTATATACAAAGTTAAATAACATTTAAAATAGTATTTAAAGTAATATTAGTTAAATTATCTATATTTAAATTCAATTTAGTTTATTTAAATAATTTTCATATTTAATTTTTATTTAAAAACTTCGTAAATGTTTGAGCATTTCCTCTTTGAAAACATGTTTTCTCCTCATGTTTGCAAGATTAATTTTAAATTAAAATTTTATGATATTATTAATGGAATTCAGAAAAATGGATTTGATATTTGGAATCATAATAATTCATATTCTCAAATAAGGTCAAAAAAATTGTTTAACAAAATGAATATTGAAAACAGTAAACAATTAATTATCACAGTTAAGGTAAAATGGGTTTACTTGAGGATAAAATAAGAATATAGGGATTAAATTAAACTAAAAAATTGAAAAATATTATTTTTTGGAAATATTTCAAACTTATGCTATCATAAAATCTAACCTATGGTTATTTCGAAGCTTTTTTCATGTGAATGGCTATTATTTTTTATTATTTTCGTAAATTTCCATGTAATTTCCCAGAGGGTTTCATTTCCCCACTTATAAAATGCAACTCCCTCCATTAACTTTTTCATTCATACCATGCCAGTTGTATAAAAATATTCCTAATAAAATATCTCCTCAATACCCTTATACATATTATAGTGCTTTCAGTCCTACCAAAAGACCTTCCTTAGGGTCCTTAAGATAATATTCAAAGGAATTTTCTCTTAGAGAAGGTAATTATCTTAATAAATCTCTTTAATTTTCTTTCTTATTTTTTCAAATTTAATTATTTATTAACATATCCAATACATTAAAAAAATTATATACCATATAAAAAATATTTTATTATGTTCATGTAATAAAATTTATTTAACGACTCATACTTTACATATATATATTACTTCAAAATTAGAGAATATTTATTACATAAAATAACAGAACCACGCCAGGACCGTATAGGTTTAATGTTTTTAGAAAACTTAAATCATAAACAATCGGTTCATTAAACATCCACATTGTCTCCAGCTTAATTACTTATAACTAGAATCTTTTTATTCATATCTTAATTAATACCCTTATTCATGACTAGGGTAAAATAAACATATGAAAGAGTGATCTCAAATGCTATATATGGTTAAAAAATTTAAATATCAATCATATCATAATCATAAGAACATAACATTTAAAAATATTATCCTGCATAAAAAAGATCATATTATCATATCATGGGATAAATAATAAAAGTGAAATGTAATCCCAATAGTAATAAAATAAGACATGTAATTTCGTGGCATACACACATATTCATATAAAATCATTTCATATTATTCAAGGCTCATTGTTGAGACCATTATAGCAGACAAAGTTCATTACTGAATTGTGTTCACTCCCTATTCCAGCCCTGTATTACTGAACCAGATTTACTTTTCATTATAGTCATGCCTATATCATGAGATATAATGCTTTACCCAATTAATTGGACAGATATATAGGTCCCACACATCTCATAAATGAAACCATTCTTACATGTGACACAAAAACATGAAAACATTAACCATAACATAACACATGAAATAAAATTGGTTTCTTAAAAATCATTCTATCTTAATTGATATAAAACAAATGGATTTCATAAATAAAACTCAATAAAATAATATTAATAACTAGGTTATAAATATAACCCTATTTAAAAAGTTTCATCTTAGATAGAAAATAATTTTGAGAAAACAATTGAAATTAATTTCTTAGGAAAATATCTTTTCTTCTTCAAAAATGTTTTCCTTCCTAAAAATACCATACAAATTTAGAATAAATTATTTTATGTGAAAATAACCTTATAATATTGTAGTTAAAGATTAAAATAAATAAGGTATTATGAAATTGTAAAAATCATTCATGTCATAAAATTAAAAAAAACATTTTTCTCATACTCTTTCTAGAAAAGTCAAAAAGTCCCTCGTATCGAAAATGAAAAAAATATTACATTCATTCTATTTAGAAAAAATTAACCAATGCATAAAATTATATAAGGATAAATATATTATTTTGAAATATATATTTAGTAAATATGGAGAAGGATGATAAATATACCCTAGTAAATACTTATGAATAAACAATCTTAGATAAAAATGTGATTTTCAAAGTTATCCCTTACCATAGGTCTGATATGCTTAGTATGTATTTGAACCTCCTACATAATTATTTAAATATTGTTACTGATTTATTCAAGATTCATAATAATTTTTATAATAACATTTATGATCTTATTTTCATCTTTTAGTTAGTAACATTTCATTGTTACTTGTTATTCAAGTATTAACTGCTTTATGTTCTTATACTTGTTTTGTCAGATAAGTTCTTATTCTTATTTTTAGGTCATAATTATATCATTTAAATAATGTTATTAATAAAATATATATCATATTTACTCATTAAATTAATGTATATAACCATTATTTAATGAATATTATGTAGAACAAATCACATCGCACCATGGAGATGGTAAGTCGAATGTATGCACGAGCGACGATATTGTTCCCATAATTGATGAATGGTATTGAAGTGGATGGTCTATAGTATCTCAAAATCAATATTATTTTATATTAATCATATGTATTTCTTAATTCCATAATTATACCAATTTATGTAAGTTGGTAGTGAAAAATGGATTACACCACGTTGTGGAAACGGCAAGTCGTACAAACGCACGCGTGGTGATTTCAATTTTCATAAGATGGGAAAAAATTGGACTATGGTCGTTCCATAATCATAATAACCGATCGTTATATAATTACTGATGAGTTTATTACTTTATAATGAAGCAACTCATGATGTGTAAGTAGAATAAGAAAGGAGATTGAAAGAATCGGTAAATGATATTACCTCTTTTTCGACATACCTCCTCTAAAAATATTTTTAAAGCACTCAAGTTAGTCTTTGAATAAGACCAGGATATCTATAATGTTTCTAGTTATTTTTATAAGGTAAATGGTCAAGTTATGGTCGATATTTAATGCTAAAAATGAAGTTAAGAGTTGAGGGAGGAAGCTCCCTCTTATTATTGAGGTGAGGGGCACTTTTAAAATCCTCAAAAATATTAATTTATAACAAAACAAAAACACATTAAAAAACCTCCAAAAAGTCCCAATTTATAATATGATAAGAGATTGTGTTGTAATATAATCAACCTATAAATTTTAGACATGATTTTATGTCAATTTAATCATTATCATTTTAATTAATACTTAGTTACTCTATTTAATTTGTAAATAGGATAACAAATATTTCAATATAAAAAGGGTGAAATATTTACTTATTTGAAGTCAATTAGACCATAAATTAATACTTTATAACATTTTATACCATATCATAATTATTAGATATTTTTAAAAATGTTTCATGATTTTTAAATAATTTAAGAAAACCTTATATTAACAAAATATCAATAGTGTCAATTTTGACACTATTTATTCAAGAATTTTTTAAAATATAAAAATAAGAAGTGAACCTAGATCCCGATATTTTATTATATTCCTAAGGGTTCAATTTAACCTATAAAAATAATTTTACATAATAATTATAAAAAATTTATCTATTAAAATATTTTTAATAACATTAATTTAATTTATTCATTAATAAAATAATTACCACCTCAATTTTGGGTAATTATTAATTGTGCTTATTTTTTGAATAAAAAATTAAAATAATATAATATAATGAAGATAAATCCATTTTATTTTAGAATAATTATTTAATTATAATTTATACTGTAAAAACCCCAACATTAAAAATTCTATACTCTTTTAAATCATGAATGTGACAAATTTATCTTCAATTTAAATAAAATAATATAAGTGTCATAATATCTTTTATAAACCTCCAAATGGTCAATAAGTAGAACCTTTTATTATTATGGTCGATATATACAATAAAAATAAGGTTTCGTCAATTGTTTGGTCACTTTTATGGTTATTAATATTTTAATAAAAATTATTTTATTTATTTCTAATCAATTAATTAATTTTTTTACCATCCAAGTATAAGTATTTAAGGTAATTATTTATTTCCTAAACATTAGAAGGAAATTTTCATGATAAAGAAAAAAATTATAATTAAAATGATTATTTATAATGAAATTTATCTTCAGTATAATCTTATATTAAAAATAATTAAATTATTAATGTTTGACAGAGACATATTTCACTTTTCTTTAAATAAAATAAATTAAATGTCCTAATATCATCCAAGTGGGTTCCAATAGATACCATTTAGACTAAAGTATGTTTTATAGAAAATTATAGTCATATAAATATATTAAAAAATTTGTTTGGGTAATTTTATAATATTATTTTTACCCTTAATTACCCGATTTACCCTTTTACCATGTTAATAAAATTAACAGAAGTTACTACTCATATTGCCCAAAAATAAAATAAATCTATTTACATAATTTGGACATACTAATTCAAAATATTTAATCTATTTTTAAAAATTAAAAACACAGAAGTTGCAGAAATTAATTTAAAATTAATCCTATTGTTGAAATGAGAAAATAGGTTTTAAAAGTTAAAATATTGGAAAAGATTGAAATGTTTTTACATCTGAATTTAATGTAAAATTAATTACAATGACCTACATTATATTAAATAGTAAAAATATATTTTATTTATACTTTTAAACCATTCAATAATATAATTTAACCATATAAATTATTTCAATGAAAAAAATTTATTTTCAATTAAAATTTAACATATTTTTACTATTCGTCAAAATATGAAAGTTAGTAGAAAATATCAAAAATTAATACATAGTAAATTTTTATATATCTCATAAAAATAACATGTTTATATTTTCATATAAAAATTATTAATTTGTGAAAATCTTAATTTAAAATGGGTTCCCCATTCGAAGGTGTAAAATTGCACTTTTAAAAAAATAGGTTTTAATACATCAAATGGGATTCTATTCCTACCCTATGACTAAAATATCCATTGTACGAATACAAGAAATATTTTATTAAGTATATAACACATATATATCTCATTAATTTCATTACAAAAAGTAATTCACTCAAAAAATATATATAATTGAATTATATTTTTCATAAATAATTGATAGCCAATGAATTCACAATGCATTTTCATAAGATAGTTATAATTATTCCCTCTAACCTTATAGCTAGGATATAATTTTAATTTTATAATAAGGGTGTCTTATGTTTTTTTTAAACACATGATTTCATGCAAAGAAATATACTGTAAAATAAAAATTATTTAAAGAAAGTATTTCATAAAAAAACATACGAGTGTTACATTCTACCCCCCAGAAACTGAATTTCACCCTAGAAATTTGTCACTTGGAAACAAACAGATGGGGATACCTATACCTCATAATATCATCAAGATCCCATATATCTTTTTCAAATATGTGGTTCATCCATAAAACTTCAACCATGAGAGTTCCTAGTTTTGTAGAACTTTTTCCCTACGATCTAAAATATCTAATTGATATTCTTTATAAGAAAGATCTTGCTTTAGCGGTATGACTTCTGAGCTTAGTACCTATGATGGATCGGGTATATACTTTCTTCATAGAGATATATGGAACACATCTTGAAGTAGAGAGATATTAGGTTGAAGTACCAATTGGTAAGCTACCATCCCAACACGATCCAAAATTTCAAAAGGACTGATATACCATGGGCTCATCTTTCCCTTCTTTCTGAATCTCATTAATTTCATCCAGGGAGATATTTATAGAAATACATTATCACCCACATCAAACTCTAGGTCTTTTCTTCAGTTTTCATCATAACTTTTTTCTCAACTTCAAGCTTCTCATATGTGTTGTTGAATATATCTCATGTTTCTTCCATTTTATCAACAAGATCGGGTCTCAAAAGCTTTATTTACCCAACTTCATCCCAACAAGTTGGAGTTCAATAATTCTTTCCATAGAGGCATTTATAAGGAGAAATCTGAATATTGTAGTGAAATCTATTGTTGTAAGAAAATTCCACCAAAGGTAGGTGTTGATCTCAACCACCACTGAAATTTAAAGAGAAGGCTCTCAACATGTCTTCCAGATTTTGAATAGTCCTCTTAAACTGACCATCTATCTGAGGATGATAAGAAGTGATAAAACCTAACTATGTATCTAGAGAATGATGAATAATTTTCAAAAAAATCAAGGTAAATCTCATATCATGATCACATTTAATGAAAAGTGGTACTCCATGAAATCTTACCACTTCCTTTACAAATATCCTAGAACGTTGATCCATAGAAAAATCCTCTCTAATAAGTGCGCTGAATTTGTAAGGCAATCAACTATAACCCATATAGAATTATGGACTTTATATTTTTTGGTAATTCTAACAAAAAGTTCCATAGTGATGTTTTCTAATTTTCATTTTGGTATTGTTAATGGTTGTAACATTACCTTAGACTTCTATCTCTCAGCCTTAACTTGCTACAAAAACAAGTACAGAGAGACATATTCCACAACATCCCTTTTCATTCCATCCCACCATAAATACTCTTTCAGGTCCATGTACATCTTTTTGATTCTAGGATGAATAAAGAATGAATAAATATGAGCCTCATCCAAAATATCCTTCATTATTTTTTTTATGGTAGAAATAAAAATGCGGTTATTGAACTTTATTATTCTATCACAATGTAGGTTGATTTTAGGAACATTTCTCACCTTATTTTGTAACTCCACATCATTCTTATTTTACTCTTTAATCTTCACCTGTGTATATGGTTGAACATTCATTTGAGAAAGATAATATTTCTCCCCTTCCATTAAAATTTCATGACCAATCATTTTAAAATCCATAAATATTAGATCTTTCATGATCCTCATCATGTATAAGCTACCACGGTCTTTTCGACTCAAAGCATCTTTCACCTTGTTCTCTTTCCCAGGTTGGTAATGTATTGAGCATTCGTAATCATTAATCAACTCCGAACATCTTTTTTGGAACATATTCATCTCATTTTGGGTGAAAATATACTTTAAAGTTCAATGATATCTATAAATATCACACCATTTAACATAAAGATAATGCCTCCATATCATTAATGAAAATATTACCGCAGCTAACTCCAAATCATGAGTTGGGTAATTTTTCTCAAGAAGTTTCAACAACTATGAGGAATAATTTATCAACATATCATTTTTCATGAGAACACATCCCATACACTTCATGGATGCATTACTATAGATCACAGACCTTTCTTCACTACATGGTAGTGTGAGCACAGTTGCACTC
Source organism: Viscum album (assembly GCA_963277665.1). Classification (NCBI taxonomy): domain Eukaryota; kingdom Viridiplantae; phylum Streptophyta; class Magnoliopsida; order Santalales; family Viscaceae; genus Viscum; species Viscum album. The sequence continues at coordinate 1,096,204,123 of OY728147.1, forward strand.
ACTAACCTTCTTTTTAGCTCTTTGAAATTCTCTTCACTTCCACCTTCTAAATGAACTTAACTGTTTTCCAAGTTAACTTTGTGAGTGGATTAGATAATCATAAAAAACATTTCACAAAACGTCGATATTATCTATATAAACCAAGAAAAATTTGGATCTCAGTTACCATTGTTGGTCTTGACCATCTTTCAATATCCTATATTTTTTCTTGATACCAAAATATCCCCTCTCTTGAGATTATGTGAACAAAAAATGAAACTTTTTGAAGCCAAAATTCACACATGGTAAATTTTTCATAAAGATTCTCCTTTCTCAGGGTCTTTATTAAAATTATCATTTGATATTCATTTTATTCTTTTCTCTTTGAATATAAAAGAATATATTCTATAAAGACTACCACAAACTGATCAACATAGTCTATAAAGACTCTACTCATTAGATCCATGAAGATAGCGGGGGAATTAGTAAGACCAAAAGGCTTCACTATAAATTCATAGTGTCCATATCTTGTATAGAATTCCATCTTTGGTATAACCTCCTTTTTCACCCTTAATTGATGATATCATGAATGAATATCAATCATGGAAAAGTATTGAGCTCTTCATAGTTGGTCAAATAATTTATCAATGTGGGGAAGAGGGTATTTGTTCTTGATAGTGATCTTGTTAGTCTCTCGATAATCAATGCAGAGTCTCATTGATCCATCTTTCTTCTTAAAAAATAGAATAGGTGCTCCTCAAGGTGACACACTAGGGTATATTAATCCCATAAAAATATTATCTTAGATTTTCTTCTTCAATTCCTGCAACTTAATTGGGGTCATTCTATAAGGTGTCTTTGAAATAGGAATAGAACTCAATAATAGTTCTTTTGAAAACTCAAATTCATTATTTGGAGGAAGACCTAGTAATTCCTCTTGAAATACATCATCAAACTCTCGTACAATGGGTGTATTCTAAATTAGGAGTTTCTTCCCAGCCATTTGAGATAAATAACCTTCATTTATAGGAATCAAGACCCATAAGATGGAAGAAATTTCTATCGGAAGGTTATATTCATCCTTGCATCGATAAATGATCATAGATTTATCTAGAATATGAAATTTGACTTCCATTATTTGGAAATTGATATGAATTCTATATAGAGAAAACCAATCCATGCCAAGAATCACATCAAATTCCACTATAGGAAGGATCACCAGATTTTCAGGAATCACTTGCCCATAAACTTCAACCTGAGAAGAATTATAACCATTTCATGCGACCATTGTGCCATTAAGAGTTTTCATTGATAACTCGACATCTAATTGTTAAGGTAATAATGTGATACCCTTAGAAAATTCTTCATAAATAAAAGAGTGTGTGGATCCATAATCAAATAAAACATTTTTTACTTCAGAGTGGATGGTAAGTGTACCTTTCACACCTTCATTATCATACCCCACATCACCAATAGTGATTTCATGTGTCTTTCCTTTATCTTTGGCTTTAAGAGTTTTTTGAAATAGATCATCATCAATAAAACTTGGATTATGTAATTCATTGACATAATGAACCATTTCCTTTCACGTGTAACATTTAAGTATAGGAGGTGAATTCTATGTAGCATTTTCTTTTTTCACATCATTAGACATCTTTTTCCCATCACTTCTACATTAAATTGTCTGATGACCTTATTATACACACTTAAAACATTTACTAGTCTTGATAATACAATTCCCTCTATGTTTCTTTCCACACTTGGAGCATAAGGGAAAACTCATATTCTTTTTAGTGTGGTCATTAGATTTTCCTTTGAATTCCATTTTTCTCTTCTTATAAAACCCATATGACTGATGGGTTACTCTAATCTTCATATCAACCTTGAGAGAACATTGAGAATTTTCCTCATAGTTATTGAAGTCCCTTGTGAAAAATTCCCTTCAGAGACTTGGTTTTAAGACACTAAAGAATCGTTCAATTTTATTCGTTGGTTGGATAATAATTCTATAAGGATACCTTGAAAGTATTCTAAAATTTGATTCATAGTTATAAACGGATTCATCATCATTTTTCTTAAGTTCAAGGAACTCATTCTCCATCTTTTCATGAAAAATACGAGGAAAAGTACTTATTGAAAAATAAGTTATTCAACTCGTACAATTCCATGGACTCAATTTCTTCTCTTTACCTCGTATTCTTGATAATATTACACCATTTAACAGCTTCACATTCCAAACGATATACTCTTAAGAATACTTTATCGTGTTCAGAACATTGTAGAACTGATAATATATTTTTAGTGCTACTGATTCATTGTTCATCCTCTAATGGATCATAAGACCCACTGAATGAAGGTGCACATTGCCTCATAAAGGATTCAATAGAAAGTTTATCTCACCTTTTCTTGTGCGTAATTCTAGCGTGATTCATATCTTGTGAAATTTTTGTAATCATGGATATGAAATTTTTCATTCTAGATCCCATAAAATTTGGTTTCTCATGGGGAAAATCATTTAATTTCCCATCTCATCCTGCATTAATATGGTTCCTTCAGGTTCTATCCATTGACTAAAACCAAGAAACATAGTGTGAGAAACACTAATCATAATGGGAAAACAACATAATTCAATAATAAAATTTAAATTTAGAAAACTTTAGGTTTTATCCTAGGTTATTCATGAACATCTATAAAACACTAGGATAGGATTCTAACCTATACTTAGACATATCCTTAGGGTTCTTAGTAAGGTTATCTCATCCTAGTTTCCAAAAGTTAACTATACCTATACTCCTATACCAAATATAAAAGATCATAATTTACATATAGAGATTACTTCAACATTGAAGAATATTTATTACATAACATATCAAAACCACACTAGGACCATGTAGGTTTAGTGTCTTTAGAAACTAGGAAGAATAAACAATAGGTTCATAAAACGTCCACATTTTCTCCCACTTATTTCTTCATAAACAATTTTTTTTTGACATATCTTACTAAATACCCTTCTTCATGAGCTGGGAAAAAGAAACATATCAAAAGGTGACATCAAATTCTCAGTAAGGTTAAACAAGGGAAATCACAATCATATCATAATCATAAGAACATAACATTTGAAAATATTATCCTGCATATAAAAGATCATAATATCATTATTGGACTCCTCATGTGTTAATCATGTTTTAATGATCACAAATCCTATTACTATTAATTAATATCAATATTAATTGCACAAGATCACAAATCTTATTACTGTTAATCAATTTCAATAATAACTACACATCATGTTTTAATGATAACAAATCTTAGGGATGTTAATTAGTCTCTTTATTATTTACAAGTATTATGCATGATTACAAATCTCACTTATATTATCACGCCTTTATATTTATTATTCAAGTTCTCTTACTCTATAATGATTAAACTTAATCCATATTCTGCATATTACTATCTAAGTCTAAATACAGATATTTGTCTAAATATGGAGAAACCGTGAAGGACTCACCGTGACCCAGACACCGTGACCCAGACACCGTGAACCAGACACCGTGAAGGACAAACCGTAACCTCGACACCATGAGCTAGACACCATTACATGGAAAAACCATGAAGTTCATACCGTGAAGCTCATACCATGAACCATATACCATGAAGAAGAAATCGTTTACATAATCAGTGTGACACCATTTCTTAACTTTTTGTCAATATTATTTAAATAATTCTAACGGTCATATTTGATGTTTTTAGTGAAATTAATGTTATTTAATGATAGTTTTTGGCATGTCAAGAAACTATATCTCATACCTATGAAAAGGGAATCACTCCTACTGCCAGAACTCGTGGAATATAAGGAAGATTGAGATGTAGTACACAAAAAAAGAAGAGAAGCGAGAAAAGTGTGACGATACAACAAGAAGAACTTACATACACCCGAGAGCACTGTGCTGAACTAGAAGAATAGTCCTGAACAAGAAGGATATTGTAAGAATTTCAAAGAACTATCATGAATGAAAACCAACACCACTAAATAACACATAATGAATCAACAGATCATACTCACTCTTGTAGAACACAAGCTTAACTACAACACTCTTTTTTTCAACAGAAAACCTAGAGAAGGACTCAGAAGCATTCCTTCTAAATCTAACGAGTCCAGAGCTGCATTGATAATCACTAGAGCTTTCTAAACTCTTATCCATTTTCTCTAAGTGATTTATTTATTAACTTTCGAGCAGTGTGGTGTACTTTGTATATCATATACACACACACTCTCCTGCACTGAACTAGATGATATCAAATTTCTCACTCCAAATCTCTTACCTCTTGTTTACCCACGTCAACTGTGGAAGAGGTCCTTGTGTGGCCTGGTCTTTGTTATTTTCCCACGAAGAACAGTGGTAGAGGTCCTTGTGTGGCCTGGACAGTTTTGTAAACTATTTTTAACCCCGATCCAGGGTGTGGATCAAATTTATATAAATTTGAGAGGACTAAGTCTCAGCTTGAGATTGAACCTCTTGTTATATCTGTTGTGCATCTTTAGTTTAAGTTCAAAGTATACTACATATATCTTATTTATTCCGCTGCTATTACTTTGAAATACAAAAATATTTTAAATCTATTTTGATAGTTAAATTAGCAAGTGTTTACACTTATTGTAAATCGGTAGGTTAGTTTCAAAAGTTAGTTTGATCTTGTGGTTAAATTAACTGAGACCTAATCAATCTTTGAGAAGCTAAGTGAATATTTACAATCTGTATAAATTCACTATAGTTTAACTTATTTTATAAATCGGGGGATTTTAAATAGACAATATTTTAACAGAAATTTTAATTGGTACTTAATTCACCCCCCTCTTGAGTATCCACTCTGACCAACATTTGGTATCAGAGCCTTGTGTTGTTTAAAGATTTTTGAAATACTCTGTTTTCAACTGTGATTTTAGTTGCATATTTAAATATCTTAAATTTCTATTAGTTATAAATTTTATCTCTTTAAATTATCTTTCTAAAATCTAGCTATGGATAATAAACTAGAGGGTGCTGCTACTAATAGGCCACCTTTCTTCATTGGTAAAAAATATGCTCAGTGGAAACATAAAATGAAAATTCATTTAGAAAGCATGGGTTTTGATATCTAGACTGCAATAGAGTCACAATAAAAAATTCCAAAAACTGAAAGAATAACTTGGGATGAACCTACAAAGACTGCCTACAATAATAATTTTAAATCCATGAATTCCATGTACTGTGCTTTAGGAGATGAAGAGTTTAATAGAATTTCTGCTTGTAAAACTTCTTTTGAAATTTGGGATACTTTGGGTGTTTCTCATGAAGGAACAACCAATGTTAAAGAAATGAGATTAAATACTTATACTATTAAATATGATAATTTTAAAATGAAGACTGATCAACCTATTTCTGATATGTATCTCAGGTTTAATGAGATATTCAATACTATGAATTCACTCGGAAAGGTTGTTCCAACAAAGGAACAAGTTGTGATAATATTGAGATGTTTACCAGACCGATGGAGAGGCACATATATTTCAATCAGAGAGTCATGTGACATTGCTGCTCTAACTGTCAAAGAACTCATTGGTAAGCTTATGATGTATGAGGAAGAACTCAAGGTGAATAAAGAGGAAGATGATGAACCTAAGAGAAACTCTGTGGCTTTCAAGACTACTGCTTCAAAGAGTAAGGACAAAGAAAAATCTCAAATACAAAATGAAATTTCAACCAGTGAAAATTCATACTCTGATAGTGATGCTGAAATGGCTCAAATAGCCATAAGGTTTAACAAATTTTATAGGAAGAATAAATTTTTCATAAAATAAAATTACAAAGGAAATTATGAAAATAAGGGACATTGGAAGGAGGATTAAAAAAGCCAGATAAAAGTGATGAAGTTGTTTTCTATGAGTGAAAAAGGAACTGACACATTAAAGCAGACTGCCCAAAGTTAAAATTCAAGAAGAAATATGATTACAAGGAAACAAAGTACAAGAAAGCTATGAAGGCTACCTGGAGTGCTTCTGAAGACAGCACATGTGAATCTGAAATGTCTGATTCTGAAAGAAATCATGCCAACATGTGTTTCATGACAAACACATCTGAGGAAACATGCTTGAAGAGTTCCCACAAAAAGACATGGTATTTGGATAGTGGATGTTCAATACATATGTCTGGGGATTACTCATTCTTCAAGATTTTAATAAAGGTTGATGCAGTTCATGTCACCTTTGGTGATAATTCTAAAGGAAAGATCATCGGCCTAGGCCAAATTGGTAACACTGATTCAGTTTTAATTTCTAAAGTTTTATTTGTTGATGGACTTAAATATAATCTATTAAGTGTTTCTCAATTATGTGATGATGGTTTTAATGTAAAATTTGAAAATGACTCTTGTAATTTTTTTAATTCTAAAAATGTTTTAGTATTTTCTGCTCTAAGAAATGAAATTGTTTATGTAGTTGATTTAAATTCCTTAGAAAAGAAAAATGTTACCTGTTTAAATGCTTTTCATAAAGAGTCCTGGTTATGTCATAGAATATTAGGACACTACAATATACATTAACTTAGAAAACTAACTAAGAAGAACATAGTTAGAGACCTACCTAAACGTGAGTTTCCAAATGAAAAAGTTTGTAATCCCTGTCAAAATGGAAAGCAACATAAAGTTTCTTTTAAATCAAAGAAATAAGTTTCAACTTCTCAACCTCTCGAGTTGGTTCACATGGATTTTTTTGGACCATCTAGATTTTCTAGCTTAAATGGGAAGCACTATGTCTATGTCCTGGTAGATGACTTTTCTAGATATACTTGGGTATACTTCTTAGCTCACAAAAGTGAAGTTTGTTCTTACTTTGTTAAATACTCCAAATCTATATAAAATCTTAGTGGAATTAAGATTAAAACTCTAAGAAGTGATCATGGTCGTGATTTTGAAAATCATGAATTTGAATCCTATTTCTCACACAATGGCTATAGTCATAACTTTTCTACTCCTAGTACACCTCAGCGGAATGGTGTAGTAGAAAAAAGAAATACAACCCTGCAAGAAATTGCTAGAAATATACTTAATGAATATGACCTGCCTATTTACCTTTGGGCTGAATCTGTGAATACAACATGTTATATTATTAATAGAGTCTTAATTAGACATGTTCTTAAGAAGACCCCATATGAGTTGTGGAACAATAAGAAACCTAAAGTTAGTTACTTTAGAGTCTTTGGTTGCAAAGTCTTTATTCTCAATACAAAAGATAATCTTGATAAGTTTTCTTTTAAGAGTGATGAAGGAATATTTTTAGGATATTCCTTAACCAGAAATGCTTATAGAGTTTTCAATAAAAGAACCAAGTGTGTGGAAGAATCTGTTCACATCAAATTTGATGAAACTAATCCACATGAGCCTAAAACCTCTCTTGAAAATCTTGAAGAAGATTTATCTCTTCTGGACCTTAATGAAAAATATAAAGAACCTGCTATAAAGACAACAAGTTTTCGAATTATTCCAGAATCTGCTCCTAATGAACCCGAACCTATAGAAGAACCAGAAATTTCTAGTCCTACCTTTTCTAGATCAACTATAATTCTAAAGAATGATCCTTTAGATGTTTTTGTAGGAAATCTTGATAGAGGGACACAGACTAGAGCTTCTCTAAGAAATCAGGTTGAACATCAAGCCTTCTTGTCACAGTTTGAACCTAAAAATATTGATGATGCTATTAATGATGAATTTTGGGTAATTTCTATGTAAGAAGAACTGAATCAATTTGAAAGAAATAAAGTTTGGAATCTTGTTGAAAGACCTAAGGACACTTTCACAATAGGCACTAAATGGGTATTCAAAAATAAATTAGATGAATCTGGAAACACAGTTAGAACTAAATCTAGGCTATTTGCATAAGGCTATAGTCAACAACAAGGTATTGAATGTGAGGAGACTTTTTCTCCAGTATTCAGATTAGAAGCTATTAGGATTTTACTTGCTTATGCTGCACATCTAAATTTCAAACTATATCAAATGGATGTCAAGAGTGCATTCTTGAATGGATATATTGCTGAGGATGTTTTTGTTGAACAACCACCTGGATTTTCAAACCCTCATTTTACAAATCATATTTTCAAATTATCAAAAGCTTTATATAATTTAAATCAAGCTCCAAGAGCTTGGTATGAGAGATTAAGTACTTTTCTAATTTCTAAAGGTTTTACAAAAGGTATAGCTGACACTGCACTTTTTATAAAACGAATTTCTAAAGATGTTTTAGTAGTAAAAATTTATGTAGATGATATTATTTTTGGATCTTTAAGAAATTTCCTATGTACTGAATTTTCTAAAATTATGAAAAATGAATTTGAAATGAATTTAATGGGTGACCTTAAATTATTTCTTGGATTTCAAATCTTTCAAAATTATGATGGAATTATTTTAACTCAAAGTAAATATACAAGAGATCTGTTAAATTTTTTTGTATTGGATAGCACAAAAAGTAGTGACACTCCCATGAGTACCAACTGTAAGTTGGATCTTGATGAAGATGGTAAATCTGTTGATCAAACCACTTATAGAGGAATGATTGGAAGTCTACTCTACATGACTGCTAGTCGTCCTGATATTATGTTTAGTATATGTATGTGTGCTCGTTTTCAAGAAAATCTTAAAGAGTCAAATTTAAATGTTGTGAAGAGAATTTTCAAATACCTCAATCATACTCCCAATTTAGGATTGTTCTATCCTAGAGGACAATCATTTGAACTAGTTAGTTATTCTGATGTTGATTTTTCTAGATGTAATTTAGATAGAAAAAGAACCTCTGGAATGTGTTATCTTATAGGCAAGTCACTAGTATCATGGTGTAGTAAGAAACAAAATTATGTTGCATTATCTACTATAGAGGCTAAATACATAGGTGCTGGCAGTTGTTGTGCACAAATTTTGTGGATGAAACACACATTATCAGACTATGGATATCAATTCAGACATGTCCCAATAAATTGTGACAACACAAGTGCTATTAATATTTCTAAGAATCATGTTTCTCATTCTAGGACAAAACATATTGATGTAAGACATCACTTTTTAAGGGATCATTATCAAAAATGTGATATCACATTGGAATTCATTGGTACGGAATATCAACTTGTTGATATATTCACTAAACCATTAAATTCTGACAGATTAGACTACATCATACATAATATCGGTATGATTAATCATAAGTAAATATCTTAATGATCTTAATGTTTAATACTTTACTGTACTTTACTTTACGGTTTCATACTCACTGTGTTACAGTTACTGTTTCATGCTCACGGTCTCACCGTTAAGACTTTATTCTCACGGTCTGTCAACTCACTGTCTCACCATGACTACATAGAATGCTCATTGTCTCACAGTGACGACTACCAATTGTCTCACCGTGATGACTAGTTTTCATCACACCAAAATGCCTACTCACGGACTCACCATGAAGATTATTTATAGTCTTATTTTTAACCCGTATCGCGGTAATTTTTATTTCACCACTATTTGATTTCCCGCATTTTTTTTATGACGTTTGACATTCCCAAATGATAAAACTTAAGGGTTTCATTAGATTCCTTACCCAACATCTCTCTTGAACCTTCTCTTCCCTCTTTCCCAAACCTTCAGTGGATGCCAAGGATGAAGCGTCCATCTTCACCCTTGTCTGAGAAGCACCGCTCTAAGAAACAGAAGAGGATACCAAGGATAGCTCCCGAAGGACCTCTAAACCCAAACCTGGTAATCCGTATAGTTGTACCTGAAAAAGTGGTTTTCCCAGAGTGGTTTCTGTCTAGAAAGTATTTAGTTTTGAAAGTTTTAAAAGAACAAGGATGTGTTGAATAGTTCTCTGGACAGAAAATACCGATTTACCCGAGGCTGGTATCTCAATTCTATCAGTATGTGAAGTTTTATTTTTATTTTAGAGAAAGCTTTATGGTGACAAGCTGGATAAATGGTCAGAAGTGATATTTCTCTTCGAGGTTGTGGGATGAATGCCTAATAATTACACATGAAAGGAGTTTGTAAAGACTACCAGAGAGACCCTCCTCCATCTTTTAATATCTTCAATCTGGAAAATGCCTTGGAAATTTTAACTGGTAATGGCACCAAGCGAAGGGCCATTTCTGCAGTGCTAGATGGAGAATCTAGACTTCTGTTCAAATTTGTTCAAAATTTGATTAGTCTGAGAAAAGGAGATTTTAATAGAATGAAGTATAAGGATGTGTTCATGATTCACCTGTTGAAGAATGTCCATAAGATCAACCTTTGTAAGTATGTTATTAACCATATCTGTGAGCTGATCAAAGTCACTTCCAAATCCACCTCCTTGTTTTACTCAAGGATGATTTCAGCTATGTTAGTTTCTAAAGGGATGGTTGGACAAAATGAAGAAAATTTAGAGGACTTTGATTTCTGCCTATCCATGCCTATCATCAAAAGGATGAAGATTAGCTGGAACCCCTAGAAGAAGCAGTGGGTTGAGGATAATGATCAACTATATAAAAAGTTTAATCCTATTGACTATCCAAGAAGGCCTAAGAATCTATCTGATCCTGGTTTGGAACCAAATGAAGTGGTTGAGTATTCAGAAGAAGAAGAAGAGGAAGTAACTGCTGAAGTATCTCCTAGAGAAGAAGCTAGAAGACCTCCAATAGAAACATCTCCTATTGAAAAAGAATGAATTGGTGTCCCTGCTGTTATCCCTGCTGAAATACCTCAAGGAGAGGAAGTTGTTGTTGGTTTGAGAGAAGAGGTAGCTTCTACTTCTAATGAGGACGTCAATACAGAAACTCATCCTACGGCTGCAAGAAAGTTGGCCTTTCCTGATTCAGAACAGAAAGCAACCTTAGAGACAGATCATGTTGAAGAGGATCTTTCTGTTGAGAAAGAAGAATGTCTGGAAGCTCAACCAGTGGAACAATCGGTTCTTGAGATTATTCCCTCTGCTGAAGAGAGGATGAAAATTGCCTTTCAGCTGGAAAGGCAAGAGTTTTTTGAAGAGATTAGAGATGATCCTGTGGATCTTGACCATGTTCCTGAGTCTATAGTCTCTGAAATGGAAGCACAATTTGAGGGGGAGGAACCTCAAAACCATGAGATTATAGAAGTTGGATCTGCTGAAGCTTCTCAACCTACTGTCACATATTCTGTATACACTCGGTATGAATTCCCAAGATTTTATGATGTGAATGAGTCACAGCAAGTGACTACAACTGGAATGGATCTTTCTTCTCTATTTCAACTACAGTCTATAGCTCATCTAGAACCATAACCAGAGCCCCAACCTCAATCTGAATCAGAATCTGAGTTTGAAGATGACTCTAAACCTCAACCAGAACTTGCTCCTCTGTCTTTACCTGTACCCTTACCCAAGCTACACTCCTTTGTGACCAAAGATGATCTAAAATTTTTTGGAGAAACTTTGTTAGCTAGAGTTGAGAAAATTGTCTCCACTCAACCTCGTCCAGTGACCTAGTTAAGTCAAGAAGATGCATCAATTCTCTTTGAAAATATTATATTGCATATTCAACCAAGGATGATCTGAGAAATTCAAGAAGTAGGAGTTGAGAATAAGCTACTGTGTGTTGATGTTGCAAATCTGAAAAATATGATAGTAAACTTGCAGAATGATTTATCTTTGAGATCAGAGCCTGATCTTGTTTCTACCCCTGCACCTATTGCTGCTTCTCCTGAGCCATCTGATTCCATCCTTTCTAGGGAAATTCTGTCTCAAGTTCATCCATATCTACTTTCTTTTGATGAAAATATTGCAAAAAGACACACCAAGATGCTGGAACGCATTAGGGAGCTTGTAGAAAATCTGAATAAGCTTACAGATGAATACACTGGATGCCTGCAAAAAGTTTTGAAATAGTTCAAAGTTCTAACCGAAGTTGTCAAGGATTCACCTGCTTCTGGTCAGACCTCGACATCTTCTTTGGATGATTCTATGCTGAGATCCATAATCAAAGAAGAACTTCAGAGTGCCTTCAGTGGCTTGGATCTGTCTTCTTTGATAGAAGTGGTTAAGAACAGTGATCGCGCATTAGACTTGGTTATAATTCATTCTAAGATAGCCAATGATGCTCAACAGGAGATCACCAAGAAAATAGATTTCTATCTCACCCAGATTTTCTCTAAAAGTGATATGAAAGATTACTTTAGATATCTTGTGGAAAATTTGAGAATCCCTCCGGTGACTCAAGCTTTTAAAACTCAAGTTCAGAAACTTATAGGGTTCACCATATTGTTGGACAAATTTATGGAGAATAAGTATGATTTTGAAAAGGCTATGCAATATGGTGGTGAAATCATTACTGATTTCATAAATCTTTTGAAGTCATATCTTCATGTGCAGAGTACTGATATAGTTGCTCCAGCTGCTGCACCCCTTAGACCTAGTCTACCTACCTTAGCTTCAACTTCCATGACAGTTAGACAAGCTCTTTCTTAGATTTGGCCATTCATTCATGACCAACCACTTCCTAGATCATCTACTGTTCCTACTTTGGATCCATCTGTTTTTGAAGGTCTACCCTTACCCCCTTTGTCTACCACATCTATGCCTTCTTTTACCTCAGCACCAGCTTCTGCTGCTGATAAAGGCAAGGAAAAGGTGGAACCCTGAAGCATCCAAGGACTGTTTTCTTTTTGATGGGATGTCATTTGGTGTTTCATGTTTTTATTTCTCCTTTATATTCTCTTCTGAACCCTTTTTAATGCAAAATGCGTTCTTTCATTTCATTTTCTATACTTTTTGATAATCCAAAAAGGGGGAGAAAAACTACAAGTGTCAGTACTATAATGCGATATGTTATTAAAGAATCTATTATTCTTTAATTTTTGCTATTCTAATATAATAGTTTCTTTAATGTTACAATCCATTTATATTCTGACTATATCTGATTTTTGATCATCATAAAGGGGGAGATTGTTGGACTCCTCATGTGTTAATCATTTTTTAATGATCACAAATCCTATTACTATTAATTAATCTCAATCTTAATTGCACAAGAACAAAAATCCTATTACTGTTAATCAATTTCAATAATAACTACAAATCATGTTTTAATGATAACAAATCTTATGGATGTTAATTACTGTCTTTATTATTTACAAGTCTTATGCATCATCACAAATCTCACTTATATTATCACGCCTTTATATTTATGATTCAAGTTCTCTTACTCTCTAATGATTAAACTTAATCCATATTCTGCATAACACTGTCTAAGTCTAAATATAGATATTTGTCTAAGTATGGAGACACCGTGAAGGACTCACCGTGACCCAGACACCGTGAACCAGACACCGTGAAGGACAAACCGTGACCTCGACACCGTGAGCTAGACACCGTGACATGGACATACCGTGAAGTTCATACCGTGAACCATATACCGTGAAGAAGAAACTGTTTACATAATCACTGTGAAACTGTTTCTTAACTTTTTGTCAATATTATTTAAATAATTCTAATGGTCATATTTGATGTTTTTAATGAAATTAATGTTATTTAATGATAGTTGTTGACATGTCAGGAAATTGTATCTCGTACCTATGAAAAGGGAATAATTCCTACTGCCAGAACTAGTGGAATATAAGGAAGATTGAGATGCAGTGCAAAACAAAGAAGAGAAGCGAGAAAAGTGTGACGATACAACAAAAAGAACTTACATACACCTGAGAGCACTGTGCTAAACTAGAAGAACAGTCCTGAACAAGAAGGAGATTGAAAGGCTTTCAAATAACTCTCATGAATTCAATCCAACACCACTGAATAACACACGAAGAATCAAGAGATCATTCTCACTCCTATAGAACACAAGCTTAACTACGACACTCTGTTTTTCAACAGAAAAACCAGAGAAGAAATCAGAAGCATTCCTGCTGAATCCAATGAGTCCAGAGCTGCATTTATAATAACTAGATCTTTCTAAAGTCTTATCTATTCTCTCTATGTGATTTATTTATTGACTTTCGAGCAGTGTGGTGTACTATGCATATCATATACACACACTGTCTCCTGCACTAAACTGGAGGATATCAAAATCCTCACTCCAAATCTCTTAAATATTGTTTACCCACGCCAACTGTGGAAGAGGTCCTTGTGTGGCATGGTCTTTGTTTTGTTTCCCACAAAGAACAGTGGTAGAGGTCCCTGCGTGGCTTGGACTGTTTTGTAAACTATTGTTAACCCCGATCCATGGTGTGGATCAAATTTATATAAATTTGAGAGGACTAAGTCTAGGCTTGAGACTGAACCTCTTGTTATATCTGTTGTGCATCTTTAGTTTATGTTCAATGTATAATACATATATCTTATTTATTCCGCTTCTATTACTTTGTAATACAAAACTCTTTTAAAGATACTTTGATAGTAAAATTAGCATGTGTTTAAACTTATTGTAAATCAGTAGGTTAGTTTCAAAAGTTAGTTTGATCTTGTGGTTAAATTAACTGAGACCTAATAAATCTTTGAGAAGCTAAGTGAACATTTACAATCTGTATAAATTCACTACAGTTTAACTTATTTTATAAATCGGGGGATTTTATATAGACAATATTTTAACAGAAATTTTAATTGGAACTCAATTCACCCCCTCTTGAGTATCCACTCCGACCAACAATCATGTCATGGGATAAATCATAAAAGTCAAATGTAATACCCATAGTTATAAAATAAGACATGGAATTTCATGGAATACACACATAATCATAGAAAATCATTTCATATTAGTAAAGGCTCATTTCTAAGACCATCATAGAAGATAAAGTCCATTACTGAACTGAGTTCACTCCTTGTTCTAGCCATGTTTTACTGAACTAGATTTACTTACCTTCCCATAAATCTCTATCTCATGAGATATAAATCTTTACCCAATTCATTAGAGGTAGATATAGGTCCCATCGATCTCATAATGATAATATTATTACATGTTTTAAAAAAACATAAAAACATTCACCATAGCATAATGCATGAAATAAAATGGGTTTATTAAATATCATTCCTTCATAATTGATATATAACAAATGGATTTTTTAAATAACACACAATAAACTCATATTAATTACACGGTCATAAATATAACACTATTTAAAGGGTTTCATCTTATATGGAAAATAATTTTGAGAAAAAAATTGAAATTAATTTATGAGAAAAGTATCCTTTCTTCTTCAAAAATGTTTTCCTTCCTCAAAATTCCACACAATTTTAAAAATAATCATTTTATTAAAAAATAACCTAATAAGATTTTATGGTAATATTAAATTAAATAAGGCATTGTGAAATCATAAAAATCCATTAATTACGTACAAGTTAAAACAAACATTCTTCTCGTACTTTTTTGAGAAAAGTCAAAAAAAAGTACCTCGTACCGAAAATGAAAAAGGATTACACTCATACCATGTAGTAAAAAACACTAATGAGTAAAATTATAGAGGTATATAAAGAATATTTTGAAATAAATATTTAGGAAACACAGATGTGGATGATAAATATACCCCAGTAAATAATTATGAATAAACAATATTGGATAAAAATGAGATTTGAAAAGTTATCCCTTACCTTAGATCGGATATGCATCTTAGGTATCAGAACCTCCTATATAATGATTTAAATAATGTTATTTATTTATTCTAGAATTTTAATCACTTTTATGATAACATTTATGGTCATTTTTTTATCCATTTGTTAGTAACATTTCATTGTTACTCATTTTTCATGTATTAACTCTTTTATGTTCTTATGCATGTTTTTTCAGATAAGTTCTTAATCCATTTTTTAGGTTATAGTTATATCATTTAAAAAGTGGTATTATTATTATTATATATATCATATTAATTAATTCATTTAATTTATGTAATCATGCTTTAATGAAGATTATGTATAAAAAATCACATTGCATTGTTGAGTTGGTAAGTCATACGTACGCACGAGCGACGATATCGTTCCCATAATTATTGAGTGGTACTGAAGTGGATGATGTATAGTATCTAATAATAAATATAATTTTATATTGATCATATATATATTTATTAATTCCATAATTATACCCATACATGTAAGGTGGTGGTGAAAACATAATACACCACGGCATGGAAACGGTAAGTGGTATGTACGCACGTGTGGTGGTTTCATTTTTTATAAGATGCGTAAAAGGTGTACTATAATTGTTTCAGAATCATAATAACCCCTAAATATATAATTCATATTAGATTTATTACTTTATAATGAAAAAACTCATGAGGTATAAGTACAAGAAGAAATATGTTTTAAAGAATCAGTAAATGATATTGCCTCTTCTTCTACATGCCTCCTCTAAAAATACTCTTAGAGCACTAAAGTTGGTATTTCAAGAAGACCAAAAAAACTATAATGTTTCTATGTAAGTTTATAATATAAATTTTAAGGGGATGGTTGAGCTTGAAGGCGCAAAATGAAGTGAATAATTGGGGGGGTGAAGTGCCATTTTATAATTAAGGTGAGGGGCACTTTTGGAAACCACAAAATATTAATTTATAATAAAACCAAAACACACTTAAAACCCTCCAAAATCTCCCAATTTTGAATATGAGATGATATAGGGTTGTAATATCATCAACTAATATATTTTAGACAAGTTTTTATGTCAATTTAAGAATTATCATTTTAATTAATACTTAGTTATAATATTTAATTTTTAACTAGGATAACATATATTTCAAAATAAGAAGGGTGAAATATTTAATTATTTGAAGTAAATTAGACCATAAATGAATAATTTAAAAAACATTTACCTTATCATAATAATTCTATATTTTTTTAAATGTTTAATGATTTTTAAATAATTTAAGAAGACCTTATTTTGATAAAATATAAATAGTGTCAATTTTGACACTATTTATTTTAGGGATTTTTAAAAATATAAATAAACAATTAAAACTTGATAAAAATATTTTATTATATCCCAAGGTGTCAAGGTATTCAATAAAATTAATTTTACATAATAATTATCACAAATTATATCTATTAAAAAAATTAATTACATTTATTTGATCTCTTAATTAATAAAATAATTATTGCCTCAATTTTGTGTAATTATTTAATATACTAAATTTTTGGATAAAAATTAAAAATAAAATAATATGATGATTATAAATCCATTATATTTTATAATAATACTTTGAGTGTAATTTATCTTCTAAAAACCCTAGCATTATAAATTTTATACTCTTTTAAAACATGAATGTGACAAATTTATCTTTATTGTAAATAAAATAATATTAGTGTCATAATCTCTTCTATAACACTCCAAATGGTCAATAAGTAGACCCTTGTGTGATTATGGTCAATATATACTTGACCAATAATATTTTTTCATAATTTTGGGCCATT
Source organism: Viscum album (assembly GCA_963277665.1). Classification (NCBI taxonomy): domain Eukaryota; kingdom Viridiplantae; phylum Streptophyta; class Magnoliopsida; order Santalales; family Viscaceae; genus Viscum; species Viscum album. The sequence continues at coordinate 1,096,221,512 of OY728147.1, forward strand.
GATGGTTATTAATATTTTAATAAAATTTGTTTTATTGATTTCTCATCAATTAATTAATTTTTTCATCATCCTAGTATAAGTCTTTAAGATAATTATTTATTTTTAAAAAATCAAAAATAAATCATCATGATAAATGAAAATATTTTATCTTTAAAATTAGTGTTTATAATTAAATTTATCTTATTTATAATCTTATATTAAAAATAATTTAATTATTAAATTTTGAGTGAGACATATTTCACTTTTCATTAAATAAAATAAATTAAATGTTTGAATATCATCCAAGTGGATTCTAATGAATATAATTTCAAACCATGTATGTTATAGTGATAATTATAATCATATAATTATATAAAGACATTTTTTAGGGTAATTTTATAATATTATTTTTACCCTTAACAACCAGATTTACCCCTTTTTCATGTTAATAAAATTTACTGAAGTTACGATTCATATTGCCCATAAATAAAATAAATATATTTACATTATTTGGACCTACTAATAAAAAATTTGGAATTCATTTTTCAAAATTCAAAAACAAATAATTTGAAATAATTAATTTAAAATTAATCTCGTTGATGAAATGAGAAAATATGATTTAAAAGTTAAAATATTGTAAAAGACTGAAATGTTTTTACATCTGAACTTAATGTAAAATTAATTCAAATTACATGAATTATATTAAATGGTAAAAATATATTCTATTTATAATTTTAAATAAATCAATAATATAATTTAACCATATAAATTTTTTCAATGAAAAAATGTTTTTTCAATTAAAATTTAGCATATTTTTACTATTCATCCAAACATGAAAGTTATCATAAAAATATAAAAAATTCATCCAAAGTAAATTTTTATATCCCGCTTCAAAATAAAATTATTATTTTGTCATATAAAAATAATTAATTTTTCAAAATCTTAATTTAAAAGGGGTTCTGCATTCATAGGTGTAAAATTAAACTTTTTAAAAAATAGGCATTTATACATTAGACCAGGTTTTATTCATACCCTATGACTAAAATATCCATTGGATAAATATAAAAAATATTTTATTAAGTATATAACACATATATATCTCATTTATTTCATTACCAAAAGTAATTCACTCAAAAATACAAATATCTAATTGATTTATATTTTTCATAAACAGTTGATAGCCAATGAATTAACAATGCATTTTCATAAGTTAGTTATAATTATTTCCGCTAACCTAATAGCTAGGATATAATGGTAATTTTATAATGAGGTCATCTTTAGGTTTGTTTAAACTCACAATTTTGTAAAAATTAAGATAGAGAAGAATAAAAAATATTTAAAGAAAATATTTCATAAAAAACATCTAGGTGTTACAATTTATTCATCTCCACTTCCATTAAATGAGAAATGAAATCGTAGATTGTGTGTATGGTGGACTATCATCTCATGAACAGATGTAGTTAATTTTCCCTCACCCCCATTCAAAGTGGGATATAATTATGGATTTAGAAAATTCATATTTTATTTATTATATTATTATACTTATGTAATTTTAATATCACATATACATTTTTATGTTAAATTCTATTTGAAATATGATAACATCACTTGTGTGTATAGAGGACTATCACCTCGTGAAGTGATGTGATTCATTGTTCACTTACACTTTAAAATGGATTTCATAAGGATAAAATTAATGAATATAATCGATATATGTGATATGATTTTGATTCTATAAAATTAATATATATCTCTCACTTCTTTATCCTTTCACTCATTAACAGAGTGATATCATCACTCATGCATACATATGGCCAACCATCTCCACAAAGTAATGTCATTAATTTTCCATGTCCATCATTCATAAATGGTTCTAAAAATGTATCTATTGAGTAAATATAATATTTTTTAAATTATTATAATTCTATATGTGATATATATTTATATATATATCCTATTTACAATAACCATAACTTTCATGACAAAACATGCATGAAAAAATAGGGCAATTAACACTTGAAACAATAATAAAATATTATTAACAAAATGAAGGTTAAGTTTTATAATATGATCATATATGATATTATATGAAGTTCCAATATCATTGTGAATCACGTACAGGGGGAGGGGTGAATTAGTGATCCCTTTTAAATTTTTTACTAATTGATTCTCTTCAATTAAACCACTATAGTAGGTTAAATCCTCAATCCACTCTTATTGTGTCTCTCATCCTTACATAAAATGATGATGTAAATATAAAGTCACTGAAAACAAGGATTTACAAGGTTCGGGTTAAATACCTACTCCTTGTTGTATTGGTTATTCCCCCCAACATAGATTCTCTACTATAATTATATTATCAATTACAATAGTCGATACAGAGTCCCATAGTATCTCTCATGAGTCCCAGAGGAGGGTCTTTATACTGCATCACATAGTGTTACCAGAGTCCACTGGCCAACTCCAAAGCCCCACTGAAGACTTCTTCTCCTCCCTAAATCACACAGGGTTCTTCTATCTCTCGAGTCACACAATAAGATTCTTTATTTGAATGATCTTTGATTCACTGTAGATGATCTGATGCTCTTTCCCCATGGGCTTGCTGAATCACACTTTCCTATGTATCTCTTCAATAATATTTAACAACCTTTGGTAATTATTTTTAACCTTGCTCAATATTTCTAATCACCTTTGTGATCAGTCCTCAGTTCAACAATGCTCAGGAAATTATTTCTTCATTTAATGAAGACCCCACCTCACTTATATGTGTGAAAGTGGTGCACACAACTTCTTCAAGAATATCAATATGCAAGAGTGATCTTTCACAACATGAACAATGTTTGTCTTCCTGTATACTCAAACACTGTCAACTCATATATAAGATCTTCTATAAATCTTACCAGCTTCAGTCTCAATTAAAATTAACTTCATGCATGGATTTAATGGCACTCAAAACTTATTTTTTTGGGTATCTCATGGACTTTTCACATGTGTATGTGATTATGCATGATTGCATTCAGGTATAGTATTCTTCGTAAACTCAAACACACACTATTATCTTGAATCAACAATTTAGGTTCAATGTTATTGTCACAATAATTTACACATGCACTCTCCACATAGATTCTCCACTCAATATACACACACACTAGTTCTTCCTCTTTATTTATTTTCACACACACACTTTTTGTTTAGTTTAGGTTCAATATATGTGTGTTACTTCAAATTGTAATGGGTGTAGTCTTTTATGTGTGTTCTTATTCTTTCCTCCTCCTACTTCTTCACATGTTCAAATAATATGTCTCTTGTTTTCTTTGTATTCATATGGTCTCAACTCAAGCACATGTATGAATGTGCACCATAAATGTATTACCCACTATTCATTGCACTCACACACGCTACCTCAGGTGTATGTGTGAGTCCTTTTTCTTCTTCACATAGAGGGTACACGTGGATCTTGTCTACTAAACTGAGGATGGTTCACAGATTCTCCTCACACAAGGGTTGCATGGTTCTCCTACACACAGAGAGCACATACCTCCTTTACACTGGGTGGTGGACCTCCCTCACGAACCAGGATGGTTCCTATTTTTTCTCTTTGTGAACCAAGAATGTTGTGCGGCTCTATCTCGTGCAAGGGATTCATGGGACATCTTCTTCCTGAGAAACTTCGAGAGTGCATAACACTTTTCAAAGGCCTGTAGGATATTTATTCCTTCATATAGAAATGCTACGTGGAACCTCTAATAGGTGCTCTATTTCTATTCAGAAACGAGATATTTCTCAATATATTCAACTGCAAGATTGTTCAAGGGACTCCTTTTTTTATAGGGTCGTATCAATAGGTTTCTTCCTGTTCAAATACCATAGGATATTTTGTGGGGTTAAAATCATGGAATTCCTAAGATATGTGGTTTTAAAATCTAAAAACCACGGATAATGATAGGCTGAGAATCTTGGTTTGTTTCTATTAAACAAGGGATCCTCATTTCATGGTGTAAACCTCATGTTCATGCACTGAGAGTCGTATGCAAATCTCAATCACATACCCCTAAGCACCATGGCCTCCAGAAACTTTATTTCTTCATCTAATCATGATATCTTAATTTTATTTTCATATATAAAATTTTTTTTTCATGCATGAGTTCAAGATGTTCAGAAGATTCCCATGAATTTAATCTGAGTATCAATGGTGGCTGGAAGTGATATCCCGAAGGTACGGTTGTGCTCCATTTGTACAATGGCATCGAGTGGATCTTCACGTGATCAGAGTTAGAAGAAGACATCATGGATGATCCAACGCCATTGGATCAACTCAGATCAGTCACGGATGGTGCCGATTAGATCGCAGGATATGGGATTAGATAGGTGGCCAAAATCTTGAAAGAGATCAAACAGATGCTGAGGCTTTCTTCGATATTTTTTTAAAACTTTTCCCGAATCAAAATGGATACATAATATGCATTCCGTTTAAGTATCAAAACTCATCCACCCATCGTCATATTACTCCTCCTCTCTCCATGGTACCTCCCCATACTATGTTCACCATTCAGACACACTCTGCGCCCACCCTAAGCGCTACCGCCATGCCACCCCACACAGTGTCACTCTTCTGGCTTCCCATGTTCTCCTGTGAGTTCTCATGTGTTCCCCATGCACTAGACTATTTCCTATCACACTAGTTGGCTAGCTAGGGTCAAGCTCAGACACCCACTCATGTGGTGTGTGTCGCTTCCCTAGCTTCACTGGTTGGATGGTTGGTCAATTAAATTATTTTTTAAATAAACATAAATAAATACTTTGGAAAAACCAAAGTATACATATAAAGAAATTTCAAAATTCAATTCATGAAACTTTTACTTCTTATCATATTCATTCTCATCCATATACCTCCTTCTTCTTCTATTCTTTTTGGCACACCTATTAAGCATTTGAGATCAGAAAAAAAAATTCAAACACTTCATTCAATTAGGAACTAGTGTATGGATCTTCCAAATGAATCATGAAATCATGTAATGCATGGCCATCTTCAAATGAAATAAAAAAGTGTCATTCATTGACACATTCCTTGGAACTTAGGATAAGTTCAATCAATCTTCTTAATTTTTTTGGAGAATGATCAAGCATGAAATCCAATGTCAAATAGTAATCCCCCAAGTTCTATTAGTTCTAGAATAACTTAGTCATAATCAAAGTGAATTTGAATGGAGAATAATCAAGCATGACATCGAATGTAAAATTTTAATTATCCAAGTGTAATTATTTATGGAAAAACTTCATCATAATCATTTTGGTCTCTTTCCTGGTTCAAAAAAATTGCTTTAAGCATCATCACTTCAATCATCATCACAACTTCAATCATCAACTTTCCATACACATATTTACACCTTAATGACAACAAATGCAACACTATTCTCAACAATATCCCCATTTTTATTTTTTTCAATATCACCTAAGAAAACTTTGTATGGGTCAATATGTGTGTCAATATTTTCTCCCCCTTATTGGAAACCAAATGAAAAGGTTTAGTGGGTCTGTTTATAAACATATTATCTGCCCTTTAAAGAATATATTCTTGAAAATTTATGAGAGAGGGATGATGTAACTTGGTTCACTTAGAAAAGAGCCTTTAGTTAATCAACACTTTGTCTATTTTTCCTAACCCTATGTATCAAACAAGATAGATATGACCAAGGTTTTCAATGTTGTCCATAAACAACCAAACATGTGAAATCATAATTAGAATGTTTCAATTCTTATCCCAAGGGTTGGAAATAGTCAAATTTATCAATGAAATGCTAAGTCCTTAACATACTTCGCCAAACATATTAAAATTTTTAAGTGAAAAGATACAGCTCCCCCTTTCATCCCATCTTGTCATCAATCAATAATTCCCCCTTAATTGACATGATAAATACAATTTAGAAAAAGGGATGTATGTACGATTGGAATACCTCAACTGTCAACTTCATAAGATGATATGAATTTCAATATTTTTGTCATGAAATAATCTTTGATATCATCTCCTTAATATTGTATCCCCCTAAAGGGGTGAAGTCCCTTTTATTTAACCTGGTGGAAAATATAATCAAATAATCTTTAAGATATTCATGTTTATAATCTTCAACTATGGAACATTTCAAGTAATTATCATATCCTGAATAAAGAGTCCAACTTTTTTTCTCCACTTTTTTTATTCAATTATCATCTTGATAATGACTTTAAACTTCAATTACTTACAATTTATGCACACATATTCCACAAAAATATAATGGAATAAGATGAAACACCTGTGAGCTTCTTAATAGGAGAAACAAGGGAGAGAATTTTCTATCAACCTAGGAACTCCTTTCCATGTAGCTCTAATGTGTCTAGTACTCTTCAAGTGGGTGTATTATCTCCATTTTACATTTTAATATTTCATTTTCGTCATGGACCTGTTATTTCCATTCACCTTAAACTTGTGTGGATTGTTTGTCCTTACTTATTCCAGAAGTGAAGTTGCTTCCACTGGAACATGTTGTTCAAGTTTCACCATCTCTATTTAACCTAGTAAAATAGTTATACATTTTTTTTCATGATGTCTATACTTCTTTCACCTTTCATAGACTACTTGTGAGACACTTTGGTTGTCATGTACTTAAAACCTCTCATGAAATTTGAACTCATCTTCAAGTGGAATAACATGTTTCCCCATTGCATTTGATTTTGATAGTACTTTCTCTTTATATTTTTGAATTTCTATAGAAATTTTCAATTGATTAGGCCAGATAACTAGACACTACTTTTCAAAATATTTTTTTTAGAGATTCCACATGGATTCTTAAATGGTTTCAAGTTACCTTTCTTAATAAAATTATCAATGTTATCTTTAGGAATGTTTTCAATCAATCTTGACTTCTCCTAGATTGATCCCCTTTTAAATTTTAGCTTGCTTCTATTCATTTACATTTCTTGTTTGTAATGATCTATAGTGTAAACTTTATTTCTATAGTAGAAGTATATTTTCTTGGTTGGAATGAAATTCTTGTATTCTATCTCAAACATCTTCTTGGGAATAGTTTTTCTCACAGTTTTCTTGACTTCATTTTTTTGCATATTCCTAATTGAAAATTTTCCCAATATTTTTTCCTTTTTTATTTATTTATTATGGCCTTTTATTATTATAAATATATGCATTAATCAAGTTTGAAATAAACCATAATTCATAATAACTATGAACACTTCTATTTTAATAATCACAGAAGTCTTCAAAATATTCAAATTTTTTCTTGATAGGCAGATTTATCTTGATCTGTTTATTATTATTTTTCTTTGAAGTTTTCTTCATTTCTAGACATCTTCTCTCCATGAATGTGGGTATTCCATATTTTTCATATGCCTTTAAATTATTCCAAAAATAATTGTCATGATGCCCAAACTTCCCAAAATAGAAACAGTAGCTAATAAATCATCTGCCTTTTCTTATTGTATCAATCTAGCTAGATTTAGTTCTTTGTTGTTTTAGGAGTTGTATCTATTTCTATAGAGAATAAATTTGGGAGTTATTCTTATTAATAATTACATTATACATCCTTGAAATTTTTATGTATTTATCAACATTTTTATCAATCCATATCTTTCCAATTTTTACCTTTGAACCTATACTTGCAGATGAAACAACATTAGTAGATACAGAAATAATTGGGTGATGGGATACCTTCTTCTTGGAGTATGTTTCCATTGGAATAGAATATGATCTAATACTATTTTTCGAATCATATTTCTCAATCCAAAATTGATTGGTAACATAACTTCTTCGAACTATTTGGAAAGTTACAGCTTGGAGTGATTTTTGATTCTCCAATTTCACCTCTAGCTTTAGACACTTAATATTGAGGGATTTTTTCCATCCTCAACTGATATTTTCTTACCTTACCAATTCTCATTCATCTTTATCAGTCATTCTTCATTCCCAATTTTTAATTATTGTAATTAAATTTCAATCTCCTTTACCTTGTTAGCTTTGTCTTCCAGTTGAGCAACTTTGACAACCATATATACTTTGTGCAACTTTTTAAATGCATGGAAATATTCTAAAAATACCATTTCAATGAATTATATCTAAAAAATACTTCCCTGTAATTCTTCAGTAACTTGAGCATGTATTTCATTGATAAGATAAATTGTTTCATCCGTTTCTTCACGTGTTTTGTGATAGTGTTTGATATGCTAAACATTTTAGTCAATGCCTCTTCTATGGAATCATATTATTCTTCTAACAGTAATTTTTCATATTGAAGAGCAGTAATTCTTGCAACAATATTTCTTTCCACTTATCTATGGATTTTATTCATATGTTCTTTGAGTATAGACTGAAGATCACTAATTGACCTATCATCATCACATCTTGATCAGGCTTCATCAGAATAGTCATAAAAATAAAAATAATTATCACATGTTATACCTTTCTGATTACCTTCAGTAGAAGGGGTATCCCCATTAGCAGTAATATTCCTATTAATATTCCTTGACTATTTCTTCTTTATATTCTTATGAGTCATGGAATAAATCTCCATTTGTGGTTTCTCACTCATTAACTGAAATATTCACTTCATAAAGACTTCCTTGGATCTTTTAAAGGTGATCTTCCCTCTGATACCAATTGAAGTGCCCATATCAGTGTGAATCACTGAGAGGGGCAGGGGGTGAATCTGTGATCCCTTTTAAATTTTTTTAATAATTTATTCTCTTAAATTAAACCTCTATGGAAGGTTAAATCCTAGATCCACTCTTATTATGTCTCTCATCCTTACCTCGAATGATGTCGTAAATATAAAGGCAATAAACACAAGGATTTAGTAGGTTCAGTTGAAGGACCTACTCCTTGTTTTGTTGGTAATTCCCCCTAACATAGACCCTCCACTATAATTGTATTATCAATTGCAATGTTCACTACATATTCCCACCATATCTCTCCTGAGTCCCATAAGAGGGTCTTTAAACTACATCCCACATTGTTACCAGAGTCCATTGGCCTACTCTAGAGTCCCAGTGAATATTTCTTCGCCTCCTTGAATCACATAGGGTTCTTCTTTCTCTAGAGTCACATGAGAAGCTTACTTCTTTGAATTATCTTTGATTCATTGTAGAATATCTGATTCTATTTCCCCACTAGATTTCTAAATCACACTTACCCATGTACATCTTCAATAAACTTAAATAACCTTTGGTAAGGTCTGTCGGCCTTGCTCAATATTTTTTATCATCTTTTTTATCAATCCTCAGTAAAACAATGATCGATCAATTATTTCTTCTTTTAATGAAGACCTGGCCTCACTTATATGTGTGAAAGTGGTTCACACAAATTTTTCAAGAATATCAATATTCAAGAGTGATCTTTCACAACCTTAGCATTGTTTATCTTCTTGGATTCTCAAACACTGTCAACTCGGATATAAGATCTTTTTTAAATATTCCCAAATTCAGTCTCAATTCAAATTCACTTCATGCATGGATTTCATGGAACTCAAAATTTCTTGTTTTGGGTATCTCACTAACTTTTCACATGTACAAGTGATTATGAATGATTTCATGCATGTGTAGCATTCTTCATAAACTCAAACACACGCAATTATCTTGAATCAATGGTTTAGGTTCAATGTGTTTGTCTATTGAATTTACATGTTCACTCTCCACTTAACAACTTCACTAAATATTCACGAACACAATTTCTTATTATTTGGTTCATTTCACACACACACACTTGTTGTTTTGTTTAGGTTTAATATATGTGTGTTACTTGAAACCGGAATGGGTGTAGTCTTTTATGTGTGTTATTATTATTATTTCTTCCTCCCACTTCTTCACATGTGAACACAACCTGTCTCTTGTTTTCTTTGCATGAAGATGGTCTTAACTCATGAACATGTATCCATGTTCACCATGCATGTATTATCCACTATTCTTTTCACACACACACACTACCTCAGGTTTACGTGTGAGTTCATTTTCTTCTTCACAAAGAGGGTACACATAGATCTTGTCCACTAAATGGAGGATGGTTCATGGATTGTCCTTACATGAGGGTTGCGCGGTTCTCCTATGCATAGAGAGTGTGGACCTCCTTTGCACTGGGTGTGTGGAACTCCTTTGAGAACCAGGATGGCTCGTGGTTTTCCTCTTCATGAACTGAGAATCGTATGTGGATCTTGTTGAGTCGGAAGGAACCCCGAGACGAGAGGGAATGATGGCAAGAGGGGGGGTGAATTGCCTTTTAAAAAAAAGATAAACAATTTAAAAATCAAAATAAAGAGCAGCGGAAATAAAGAAGGCAAGACACAAGAAATTGATAACGGAGTTCGGCCAAAAACCCGGCCTACGTCTCCGCTCCCAACTCAACCGTTGAGAGATTCCTACCGCTTGCTTTTCAATGGTTTTAGCAAGAAACCCACTAGGCTTTGAGGTAGCACTAGGACCTATTACAGCTTGCTTTTTGTGGTTTAGCAAGAACCCACTTGCTTTTGATGGTTTAGCAAGAACCCACTAGCCTTTTTTAACGGGTGAAGGCTAGCTCACTGAAACACAAGCCTTTTAAAAGGAAAGGCTTGAAGAAACCTCCTCACACCTTAATGGTGGTGTGAAACCCAAAAGAAAGGGGGATGAGAAAAGGGTTTGGGGTTTGTAGGCACAAACCCAATTTTAAAGCTCAAAAAGAATAAAAACAATAAAACTCGTAATTGGAGAAGCCTTGGGCGCCTTTGATTGATTGGAGATGTTGAAGGCCGCTTCCAAGCTTCTTTGAAGGTGCTCTTGGATGTGGAATTGGATTGGAGCACGTTGGGTTCCTTGAGGAAATCCGTCGGAGGTTCGCCAAAATGATCAACAATGTGTCCGGTGGCTTGGGTGATGTTCCGGGGCTTCCTAGGCCTTTATTTATAGGCTAGGAAACTTCAAGTATCCGTTGGAGGGCTTTGGAGCCGTTGGAAAAGGCCTCGGAGCCGTTGGGAGGCTTTTGGAGTTGACTGGTCAAAGCCAACGGCTAGTTTGACTGGCCTACCGGCTGGCCGGTGCAGGGCCACCGGCTGGCCGGTGCCTTGGATGTTGAGAAGGAACTTGGTCCAGGCTCCACCGGTTGACCGGTGGAGGAGCCACCGGCTGGCCGGTGGCAAGACAGTAGCAAATACTATTTGGGCTGGGTGCCACAGGTCGACCGGTGACAGAGCCACCGGTCGACCGGTGGAACCTGGCAGTGGGCAATCCCTCTGCCAGTTCCACCGGCTGGCCGGTGCTATCACACCGGTTGGCCGGTGGACTGAATTTCAGTCCATTTCTTGTCCATTCTTGGGCCAATCCTTTGGCAATCTTTTTCCTATCATCCACAACACTTAAAAACAAAGTTAAACATATATGAAAGTGATTGTGATCATGAAAATCAAAAAGTGTGGGGTACAACAATCTCCCCCTATTTTGATGATCACAATCACTTATCAAAGCAATGTAAAAACTTAAATGAAAGGCATGCCTAAATGATAAATTGAAAATAAATACTAAGCATGAGAGAAAAGATTCTCCCCCAATCAATCAAGAAATTCTCCCCCTTTGTGATTATCAAAATAGAATGGGGCATAAAACTTGATTGAGGGATAATTGAAAATCAAGATTTTAAATCAATTGAAAATGATATCAATTGTTGGAAATTTTGAAATGAAAATTGAATAACAGTTTGAATTGAAAGTTTTGAATCAAAAACCAATTGAAATTTGAAATGAAAAATTCGAATTGAAAATTTGGAAATGAAAATTTTGATACCAAGTGTTGAAATTGAAATTCACAAAAAGGCTTAAAAGAATCTAACTCCCCCTAAATAAAAACAAAAATTCACCGGGAAGAGGGATTTTGAAAAGAGACAATTTTAGGCCCGGAGAGACTCGCAAGAAGGGATTTTTCAATCCATACTTGTCTCATGGCGGGTCTTCTCCTATAAAATTCGTCCGAATAAAAAATCGATTTGGTTTGGCCGTACCGGGCGTTTTTACAATTACATTCATAAATAAGGTGCCCGGGTTTTTTGCAATAATTACAAAATTTAAATTGGGAGCTCCCCCTTACAAAAACAGTGGGTGCATGGGAGGAGGAGGCTTGGTTGGTATAGCCAAGCCCTTGGGAGGTTCTAGAAATTCGTTGGGAACCTAGGAGATTGTTCAAATTTTGTTCCCCATTGGTGAACTTAGCTAGGGTCTCTCTTAGGTCTTTGATGGTTGATTCCATGGAATCAACATTTGGAAAATTTTGGATTTTTAGGGTCAACTCTTCCTTCTCTTTGAGAAGTTGTTCTTTTTCGGAAGAGAGTTTTTTGAAAGACTTTTTTAAAGAAACAAATTTTGACGATAAAGTATGAAAACCTTTTTCAAGTTGGTCTCTAGCGTGTGAGAGTTCTTCATAAGATAAATGATTTAAAGAATTGGAATTTGAAGAACTAGAGGAGGAAGAGGAGGAAGAGGAGGAAGATACCTCATGTTTTTTCATTAGGCAATTATTACCATTGTCGCTCGAGGAGAAGGAGGAGAAGGAAGAGGTGGAGCTATCACTCCATGTTGCCTTTGAGGCCTTCTTCTTTTTCTTCTTGGCCCTTTTCTTGTGAGGTGGGCAAGCGGGTTTGAATTTTTCGTTGAGTCCTTGTTCTTGAGCGGGTTCTTGCTTTGGAGCCTCGCTAGTACCTTCATAGGTTAGTTCTAAAAGCTTCCAAATATCATGAGAAGATGTGCAAGAAGAAATACAATCAAAAACATTACGATCTAACCCACAATGTAGAGCATTCATGGCTTTGCCATCAAGCTCGAAATTTGCGATGTCTACGGGGGTCCATTGAGATTCATCTTTACAAGAGAGAGTAAAACCATGCATAACAATTTTAAAAATTGGATAACCAATGCTTTTTAAAAAAGTGGTCATGCGGGTTTTCCAAAAAGAATAATCGGCTCCATCAAAGAATGGAGCACGATCCAAAGAATGTCCTTCGGGGGATTGAGAGGAAGAAGCGGTAGAAGCCATCAAAAAAAAATAGGATCTTTAAATTTGAAACCGGTTAAGGGAATTATTCAAATACTCCCTTTGATACCAAATGTTGGGTCGGAAGGAACCCCGAGACGAGAGGGAATGATGGCAAGAGGGGGGGTGAATTGCCTTTTAAAAAAAAAAGATAAACAATTTAAAAATCAAAGTAAAGAGCAGCGGAAATAAAGAAGGCAAGACACAAGAAATTGATAACGGAGTTCGGCCAAAAACCCGGCCTACGTCTCCGCTCCCAACTCAACCGTTGAAAGATTCCTACCGTTTGCTTTTCAATGGTTTTAGCAAGAAACCCACTAGGCTTTGAGGTAGCACTAGGACCTATTACAGCTTGCTTTTTGTGGTTTAGCAAGAACCCACTTGCTTTTGATGGTTTAGCAAGAACCCACTAGCCTTTTTTAACGGGTGAAGGCTAGCTCACCGAAACACAAGCCTTTTAAAAGGAAAGGCTTGAAGAAACCTCTTCACACCTTAATGGTGGTGTGAAACCCAAAAGAAAGGGGGATGAGAAAAGGGTTTGGGGTTTGTAGGCACAAACCCAATTTTAAAGCTCAAAAAGAATAAAAACAATAAAACCCGTAATTGGAGAAGCCTTGGGCGCCTTTGATTGATTGGAGATGTTGAAGGCCGCTTCCAAGCTTCTTTGAAGGTGCTCTTGGATGTGGAATTGGATTTGAGCCCGTTGGGTTCCTTGAGGAAATCCTCCGGAGGTTCGCCAAAATGATCAACAATGTGTCCGGTGGCTTGGGTGATGTTCCGGGGCTTCCTAGGCCTTTATTTATAGGCTAGGAACCTTCAAGTATCCGTTGGAGGGCTTTGGAGCCGTTGGAAAAGGCCTCGGAGCCGTTGGGAGGCTTTTGGAGTTGACTGGTCAAAGCCAACGGCTAGTTTGACTGGCCTACCGGCTGGCCGGTGCAGGGCCACCGGCTGGCCGGTGCCTTGGATGTTGAGAAGGAACTTGGTCCAGGCTCCACCGGTTGACCGGTGGAGGAGCCACCGGCTGGCCGGTGGCAAGACAGTAGCAAATACTATTTGGGCTGGGTGCCACAGGTCGACCGGTGATAGAGCCACCGGTCGACCGGTGGAACCTGGCAGTGGGCAATCCCTCTGCCAGTTCCACCGGCTGGCCGGTGCTATCACACCGGTTGGCCGGTGGACTGAATTTCAGTCCATTTCTTGTCCATTCTTGGGCCAATCCTTTGGCAATCTTTTGCCTATCATCCACAACACTTAAAAACAATGTTAAACATATATGAAAGTGATTGTGATCATGAAAATCAAAAAGTGTGGGGTACAACAGATCTTCCTCGTGAAAGCAATGTATGGGACATTTTCTTCAAGAGACACTTTGAGAGTGTGTGTCACTTGCCTAAGGCATAAGGGTTCTCTGTTACTTCATGTAGAAAAGCTAAACAGAACCTCTAATCGGTGCTCTGTTTCTATGGATAAATGAGAGCTACCTCAATATCTCCAACACCAAGATCGGTGAAGGGACTCCACCTTTTATAGGTGTATATCAACACATTACCCCATTTTCAAATCCTATAGGATATGTTGTGGGCACGAAGCCATTAGTTTCCAGAAACCAAATAGCATTGTTGGAATAGAGATTGAAGGTGAATTGCGGTGGTACCAACCGGTTTACTATGAATCATGGGTTCACTTCTATTCGTCATGAAAACGTCTTGGGCACGAAGCCATCAGTTTCGGACAAGTATCGGTAGGCTTCTCGTAGGTGGACCTTCCCTCAGACATCTCAGGTGAAGGAATCCCTCTACAGGTCGGGTTGGAGAGTGGAATGGTAGTTTTGGCTTCCCCAAACACAGTTATGGTGGATTCAGGATCCAGTGAGGTTAGTATTTCTCCTACCATCCTGAAGGAGGATAGGGACACACTTTCAGAGCTGAAGGCTACTGATGTTTTCAAGCGGCTAAGACACGACTTGGGAGGTAATTCAGTGTCAAGGGAGGAGACCGAGGGACCTTAGTGGAATAATATTTCTCCCCTTTAATATGCAACAGTTGTGATTTATAATGGTTTTGGTGCTCTGGTCCAAGAGGTTCATGGGGGTGCTTTAACTATGTGTAACTTTGGGTCTGCTCAACCTTGTGCAGTGTGCCCAAGTAAAGGTGATGGAATCTCTAGTGATGGTCTAAAGGGGTAGGTGTCTACACTTGGTGCAAGAAGGCTGTTAAGTCCCAACCAGGGTTCTAATCTGAGGAAACCTCTGGCTAGTATCAATTCAAACAATCGTTTTGAGGTTTTGAGTTCTGATGGAGGGGATGAATGCACCTTTTTTCCCCTCGGAATCAGAGTCTGAAGGAGAAGGGAAACGATCGGATGATAATGGTACATGAGGGATCAACAAAGGCCCGCACATCCTTAGGAGAAATAAGGGAAGTAAAGAAAACAGGGACCCGGGGTGCTTCATAGTTTCTAAGAAATAGAAACCAAAGGGTCCCAGAGACTACTCATATCTCTCTGGGCCAATGGAGACTCGGTCTACCAAAAAGGTGGTATAATCAAAGAAATCAAGGTTCATATGGTAGTAGGTGAGTATTCCCAACTAGTCAGAGACATCGGGTCTCCAGAGAATGGCAAGGAGTTTTCTAAGGTAGAGAATAGCTCGAATGTTTTGGTGAATCCTCTAGGTGAGGCAGCTTAGAGGTTAGAGGATCAGTTAGGGGAGAATACACTGTATATTGATGTTTTGGCGTTGGGTAAGGAGGATTCATTTCCTCATGAACAGTAGGGAGAAGTAGAGATATGGGAGGTTATCATCCATTTAGAGGAAGAGATGTTGGAGAAATTGGTTTCATTCAATGCCTCAAAGGAGGATGGTGATAAGATGTCCGAGAGAGCACTTAGGGTGGCCACTAGTGAGGTGTAGACGGAGTGGATCGACAAGAAAGATCATATTTTGGAAAGATGATTTAAGGAAAATAAGGTCAACATGGAGGAGTTCATACAAACGTGGGACAAATTCACTGTCTGGTTTAAAGACCTCATAAAAGACGATACGGATTTAGAGTTAAATGGAATTATTTGGAAACTACTTAGGATTAATATGTCTAAAAGTTTCAAACTTGATTTCAATGGTTCATCTATCTGGTTTGTGGTCTGATGTTGTGTGTTTGTACTGACATGGGTTCTAACTTCCCCACAAAAGTGTTTGAAAATAAAAAAGTGATTTTCAGGTATAGGATATGTCGTGGGGTTCAAATATTGTAATTCCCAAGATATTTGGTTTTGAAATCTAAAAACCATGGATAATAATATTCCAAGAATCTAGGTTTGTTTATGTTCAATGCGGTCTCCTAGTTTCATTGAGTAATCCTCACGTGCATGCATTGCAAGTCCCATGAATATCTTAGTCATGGACCCTCGAGCTATGTGGTCTCTGGAAACTTTTTTTTCTTCATCCAATCATAAGATCCTAATTTTATTCACATGAATGAAAATGTACTTGCGTGCATGAGTTCGTGACATTCAGATGATGAACACGCATTTAATTAGATCATCAATGGTGGACAGAAGCGAGATCCTGGAGGTGCGGTTGTGCTCTAGTTATACAGTGGTGTCATGTGGATCATCATGCGATCAGAGGTAGAAAAAGAAGGTATAGATGATCGAAGGCTGTTGGATTAACTCATATTGATCACGGACATCATCAATTAGATTGCAGGATGTGGGATTATACATGTGGCCAAGATCTTGCACGAGATCAAATGGACAAAGAGGATTGCTTCCATGATTTTTAAAACTTGTCCCAAATCAAAACAATGATGCTGTAAGAGTTTGGTTTAAGTACCAAAATGCCTTGACCCATCGCTAGATTACTCCTCCTCCCTCCATGGCACCTCCCCATATCATGTTCTCGTTTTGGCCATGCTCTGCACCCCCCTATGCTATGTCTTCATGCCTCCCCACACTGTGTCACTCTACTGGATTCCCATGCACTCTTGTGAGCGCTCATGTGTTCCCCATGCATTCCACTACGGCTTGTCACGTGAGTTGGATGGCTAGGGTCAAGCTTAGCCACCAACCCTTATAGAGCGTGCCACTTCCCTGACATGACTAGTTGGCTAGATGGTCAAGCCAATTATTTTTTAAATAAACCCATATAAATACTTTGGAAAAAACAAAGTATATATATAATGTAATTTCAACAATCAATCCATGAGACTTGGCCATATTATCATCTTCATTCTCAACCAACAACATTCTTCTTCTTCTATTATTTTTGTAACACCTCTTAATCATTTGAGATCAGCTAACTCTTATCAAACACATCATTCATTTAGAAACCAATGGATGGATCTCGCAAATGCATAATGCAATCAAATATTTCATGGCCTTATTCCAATTGTATAATAAGGTGTCACTCATTGACACCTGCCTTGGAATGTTGGATTAGTTCAATCAATAGTCTAAATTTGTATGTAGAATGATCAAGCATGACATCCAATGTCAAATAGTAATTCTCCAAGTGTCATTATTTGTGGAAAAACATCATCATAATCAAAGTGAATTTTTATGGAGAATTACCAATCATGACATCCAATGTTAAATAGTAATTCTACAAGTTCCATTATTTGTGGAAAAACATCATCATAATCAGAGTGGTCTCTTTCTTAAGTCAACAACATTACTTTAAGCATCACCACTTCAATCATTATCACAAATTCAATCATAACCTTTCCTTAAAAATATTGATGCCTTCCTTAAAACAAATCAAACACTATTCTCAACAATATATATATTATTATTGTTCTTTAATATATTTATAATAAATATATATTTATTATATAGGAGGTTCAGACATATACAAAGTAATATGAACTTGAGATTTGGATTTCTCATCCCACTTTTACTTATGTGAGGCATATGGAATATTCACCGCTTATTTTCTTTATGTGATTTATACATTGCATCTATGATGTGTTATATCGGTAATATATTTAAATTCATGGTATTTAATGTTTCATTTCATTTCATTTCTTACATAGGGCTTATGATTTATAAGTGACCAAATTTGTAAGGGTTCATTTTACAATCTCATCATTATTCGGGATGGTTTATATTAACATATCTGTTAGGGGAATGATTTCATATTTTTATTTTAAAATAAATCTATACTCTTCACCTTTGATTATTCATAATCTTTTTAATTAATAATACCATTTTTACAATTTTTTTTACTTAGAATGATTGATAAAATGTTTTTAATAAAATCCTTCATTATTTCTATCTACGATCGAAAATCCTTCTTCATAAAAACCAATGTTTTCAAAAAAAAATTAAATGATTTATTAAATAAATTTTCACCCATTTTTGACTTTTTTTCAAAATATTTTAAAAGGAATATCATTTCATTTTCAAAAAAAAAGTTTTGTTTTAAATTTTATCGAGAATGTGAAAGGAATCATGGTTTTACCATACTCATCTTGTATAGAATTTCCTACCATCATGACCAATCAATATTTTAAAGATTTATTTATAATTTTAAAATGTTATTTTCAAAGAAAATTATTTTCAAAATATTTTTTGATCTTTTTTTTAAATATTTTCAAAGTGAACTGGTTATTTTCCTCAAAGGATTTTTGTAGTGAAATTTTTATGGTATTTCTATTCATCCATAACATCAACACTTTATGGTAATTATAACACACTAGGGATATATCATATTAATATCATATTTATTATTTATTTTGATGTTTTATGATCAGTTTGACTAAGGATGTACAATTTTATTACCATTCACTATATTACTTTGGATAGTTTATGATTATGTTTATTTAATTGGGGTAAGTATTAACAATTTGTATGTTAGTTTTACAAAATGAATATTTATTTTGATTATGTTTCATCCCTATAATATGTTGAATTCATTGTACTTAGAAAACAGATGGTGGGTCCCAAATATAGATATCCCATCAATGCATCGGTAAGAATCATTTCACCTACAAGATTCTGTTTTAGCCAAGGCCTTACCCATTTATTTGGATGTCTTGGCACAATGACTTGATGGTATGTTTTAGTTGTTCATCATTATTCATTCCATCATTATGAATTAATTTATTCATATTCCATGTAATTATTCAATTATTTTGAATATATGTTGTTTTTTTCAAGGTCATGTATTATTTATATGGAATTATTTTATCATCCTTTATTCCTGTCATATTATACCCAAGTTATAGAATAAATGAAATTTGTTTCATTTATTTAATTTCTAATATATATTATTCCATATTAATTCATATACTTCGACGTATTCTTACCCTTACTGAGTATATAATCACACCCCTTTCTTATTCTTTTCCTCAGGATTCTAGGAAGTGTTTTATGATTAATATGCAAGGATTTGATAAGGGGAATAATAGTTTTCTAAATGAAAACACTTTCTGTATTTAATGTTTTCAATGGTAATATGAGGTTAAAGTATGTATCTATTTTACAAATACTATTAAACTATTTATTCCTTCAGGATGAAATTCCTTATATATTATGCCAATATAATAATGTACACAATGGCTCTAGGTTACTAGCATTAAGGTCACTATAAATAATATCATCCATCCTCTTCATAACTCATCACACTTCTATTATTTCAACATTGAATCCTCCTTTTATCCACACCAAACATTTTATATTCTTTTTAAATTCTTCATTTTACATTTATTTAAGTAATATATTCATCTTCTTCATGTTTAAACTCAAGGCTTTTTCTTCTTGGATAATCAGTTGAAAGGATTCCAATGGAACCACATCAAAAGAAATTAAATGGAAGTTTTAACTTATACATACCCTTTCCATTTTTCTTGTTTCTATAGAGAAGTTCTATCAACCTATTATTTTCTTTGATGTTTATCTCCTCATATTCTACTCATTTGAGGTAATAACTTAAACATCCTCCCACTTTATTTTTCAATTATTTTATGGATTTGAAATTTATTTTAGCTTTATAAATTCTCCCAAAATTCGTATATTTTCTTATATTATTGTTCAGAATATTATTGTAGAACTCATCTAGAGATAAGACATACTTTTCATCTAGAGAAAAAATAATTATATTAAATCTATCTATAATGTTTCTTATTAATTTCTTATCAATATTATCATATTAAAGATTATATCTAAATCTCATATTGTGACTAAATATCTTAATAAACCTTGTAAATTAATCATCCATCATCTCATCTTTATGTATTATAATGTCTTTAAATTTTTCTCTCCAAAACAAATATTTTTTTACTTTTATTTAGAAATTTCCTTTAGACATGTTCTTCTAATTATCCCATGTTTCTTTTTTTATCATTGACTCCATTAATTTGGTTTAAACTCTATCAACTAAGGATTAATGAATAGAATTTATAGATTTTCCATCAACTTCAAAGTTAAATTTTCTTTCAAATATCATGGGATTATCTCTCCCAGGGTTTATAAAACTAATTTTCATAGCTTCACTCATTTCTAGTTATTATAATAAAATATATGGAAGTATTATATTTTTTTATCCATGCATTTTTTCCCTTAACTTTTTTTGGTATCTATATTTTTAATATAGTTCATATTCTCCATGATAAAACTTTGATTGAGTACGACCTCAAGGAGAAATTAGTTAGTGTTGATTCCACTTGAAGTAACCAAATAATTTACAATACCACAAATAGGGGTGAGTGATGAATCAATGGAACCACTTTTACAAAAAAAATTGATTAAACCTCGAATGATAGATTAAGTTCATGATATACTCAAAATAAATATCTATCTTACTAATGGGAAGTGTGTCATGGGTCCCTATGTAAACAATATTTTGAACTAGAATTAATGTAGTAGTAGTGGAACTCATTTTTTCTCTAGATAGGATAGCATTTTGGGTTTGTTCCACTCTTGTTTAATGGGTTGGGTGCGTGAAATTTGTGATTTTATTAAAATAGTTTTTAATTTAGTTTTTTAATTTTTACCTAACCTTCTATATCCTATCACTTCTTATAAAATTATGATTTTGTTATTTTACTCCCATATTATTATCTAATCAATTGAAGCCTCTCTTGATTACCCTCACCTATAAGGTTTAATTTAATAAAATGGTTATAGTTATCACTAAAATATCTAATCTTTCTTATCCTAGTGATTCAAAATCTATAATCACACTTGGATCAAACAATTACTTATTAAATCAAGAAATTTTGAAGAACATAAGTTATATTTGTGTGTATTATAGTGAATGGGGAAGGATGAATTTGATATTCAAAGAATGAAAGGAAATGTCTTAATTCCTAAAACATTCAAATAAATCCAAAGGGATGAACAGAATATATTACCAAATAAAATGATGAATTCGTTAACACAGGGTAAAGGGAATCTCCTCAACTCAACTTATAATATCTCAGTGTTCCGTCACTGAAGAATTACGGGAAAAAAATGAAATAAGAAAATAGTAAATAGAAACACAGATTAATCAATTAATCATGAAAGTATCCCAATTTTTTAGGTAACAGATCCCTATTTATATAATAATAATCATATCTTATTCATGCAATTTAAAATTTCACCCACATGAGTACCATTGACTTATTCTTCTTCCCTAAGGATTTTAGTATCTTTTAAAAATTCCTAAAATTCAACACCCATCTTCCTTTCATTCGATTGTTTCCACATGTACAACCAGAGGGTCTTGGTACTAACAAGTGGGATCATCTCAAAAATATTTCCATCCCATGACCGTTCTCTATATTTATTCAATAATAATCTAAGATAATGAACATGGGTCTTACGAAAATCAAGTGATACTCAGTAGGATCACAAGACGTAAAGTTGTTAAATTCTAGATCGAGCTTCAACATTAATTATAGAAGGAAATCCTAAAAAATAGTGGGTTCCATCATTAGTTATTTTTATTTTTTCACATGGTTCTAGAATGGTGAGCTCGATTTGTACTAATTTATGTATCTAGTTTTGTAATTTATTGATCATGGTAGAAGAGGTATTTGTGTGGTCGATAGAGATAATTGTAGTTGATCACACATTGTTTACCATAATTATCATGGTTAGTTAGAACTTGGTCGATTGTGAACCTGAGTTAGGTCATCTTAAAAAGTTTCTCATCCAGAAGAATTTTTATGTTGTGGTGGTAAGGCATGATCACTTCAGGTCATCATGTAGTTGATGCAATGATTGATCTTGAAAAGGTAATGTAGCTGATGTGGGGTATGCTTAAATCATGATGGGCTTATGGTCAGAATGGATTGAGTTATAGAGAATATGATGTCGATTGAAAGTCTATATTTGCAGCACCATGTGGTTTGTATTAGGTTGATTTTCTCATGGAAGGTTCACTTGGTAAGTTTATTTTTCTCCTTGTGACATCTTGTGGTTATGGTAGCTTTAGGACTTGTGTTTGATTGTTACATAGTAAGGATTTAGAGTCTTATAATGTTTAGCTCCTCTAAAACTGAAAATGAATTAAATCCTTAAAATTTGGGGAAAATATTTATAATGGGGAAAGTAAAAGTATTATGACGTCGCCTTTATCATTTATTTCCTAAAATCCATGAAAATGAAATATTTTAGTGCAGTATTTACTCAATTTCTTTCTATATAATATTAAAATAATTAAAATAGTATTAAACTAAATTAAATAATGAATTATCATCTACAAGATAAATATATGGATTTCCATTAAAATTCAAAGAATAAATAAAACAATTAAATACCATGATTTTATCCATTTAAAAATTAAGTCTAGATTCCACCAAAGTATCCAAACTATCAAGATTAGAGGTTAACTACATTGAAAATAATGTTAAAAGTTTTGGAAAATTTCGCTCTCATAACTCACCAATTCTTAAAACAAACCACTCATAGGAAATAAAAAGAATTATTTTATTTTACTGCATATTTCTTTCCTAGACTAAACTACATAAATCGGAGGAGAAAAAATCATAGATTCATATATTTTTTCAATTTTCATGCACCCTATATAAATTTAACAAATAGTATAAACTTAAATTTAAAAAAAATCAAATTCCATTATTTAAATAGATATTTTTAAGTGGAATTATAATTTTATCACATGTCACTTCCATTTATCCCTCAATCCTAAGTTTCTTAAACTAAATTTAGAGTTTTTATATCTATGAAGGAACTCAATTAAGAGTTTTATAAGTCAATTTACCCTTTATTGATTTTGAATAAATACTCCTAACAACTAAATGAATTCATTTTTGACAATTAGTCATGTTATTTAATTTTTGCCTACCATTTAATGTGAAAATCACTTATGGGATAAATATAGTATGGCATTAATAACTCACAGACCCAATGGAACGATTGGTTTTCATTTTTTTCATTATCAACTTAAATTTATGGTTATGACGATGGTATTAAAGGTTAAATATGATTTGTATGATATTATTAAGGTTATAGTATAGAAAATTTCAGATCCTATTAATTATATGATCAACGAATTATTACCATTAAATCAATCATTTAAAATGAATGTACTAAGAGAAAAATGAACCCCTTTTCTGTGTGATGACTTTATATAAATTATATAATCCTTATAATTCTTTAAAATTATGATATATCTCACCAAAATGAACTAAATAATATCATTATTCTTCTAATATAATTATGTTATAATTAAACCATCTCATAATCATCCATTATTCATAGTGGGTTCATGTTTGGGTCACTCTAACCACCAACCTGAACAATATTATGAATTTATATCATAGATGAATTTGAGAACTTATTTACTGGTATAATATGATATAAATATTTAAATAAAGTTTTTTATTTTATGTTTATATAAACATTTAACAAAATAATTATTAAAACACCTTTAGTTCATTAAGAATCATTCGAAATGTGATCATGATCGATTTCATCTTCATAGTTTGTAACCAAATCTACTATGAAATGAAATTATGATTGTATCAAATATATTTTAAAATATATTATAGTAAAATATATTATCTAATAATTATTTAATTTGTAAAAATAATATATAAAAACATATATTTTATGAAACTAGTTCAAAATGATAAAGATTACATACACCCTGCGTTGAGAATGGGTAAAAACTAAATAATATTTATATATAGAATGATTATAAATGATAATTATAAATGTTAATAGATATGAGTAGTGTTATTTAGTATGTATTTAATGAATTTAATTTAATATTTTAGGATTCTTGTACAATTCAAGAATGGATCAGGACTGAAATAAGGGTTTTCATCTCAAATTCCTCTCTTTGAGGCATGTTTGGTATTGTGCACCTAATTGGTATTGATATGGTTTATATACTACCTGAATGATATATCATATCATGAATTATCTTTTAATCATAATATTTAATTTAAAATTAGAATCCCTATATTTCAAGGTGTTTTGAAAAAATTGTTACTCAAGCTGCAATGGTTCTATGTCTCAAACATTAATTCCTTGAGGCATTTTCATATTATGCACTATGTTTTATTTTTGAACGTTTTAATCACTTCCCATGGATATATATTTATCATATATTTTTTATTCTTGTAAAATACTCATCCCAATTTTTTCTTTTTCATTAAATGGATTTTGACTTAGTTATTACCCCATTTGTAAGGGTTTTTGTTAACTCAATTTTGATTCTTTGAGTTATAATCATTTCTCTTGTAATTATTTCATATAGAATGGGTAAATTATGATCACTTATTATATTTAGTTGAATTTTATTTATTCATATTTAAACCACATAAAACTTCTTTTTCAAATATTTCATACTTTGAGGAGTATGTTGCATTTAAGGGATATGGATAACTCAAGTATCCTTTCCTTGAGTTATATTTTTTGTGAAATTATTTCATTCATGATCGGGTTCTCCCACAGTAATATTTTATTGTATATTAATTTTTATACCTCTATTAGAAAAATATATTTTGATAAAAAATAATTTTACGTTACTCATTTTACAATTTTAGTTTTGAAGAATAGTATTTTTCATGATATTAAAATGGGATTTTTATTTCAATTTCATATGTTTTGTATTCCACTCCAAATTTATCTAAGATAAACATTATGTATTTTTATTTTCATATTACTGAAGATTATTTTCAGAAGATTTAATAGTTTTTAAAGTTTCTTTACTTCACATTTTGGAAAATAATGCTTTTAGAATTGACCCATAATATCATCTTTTATGTCAATGTTAAAAATAATTTCTAAAATCCTTTTCTGTTTTAACTTCCATTTACCTTATCATTTTCAAAATTATTTACCCTAATAGGGTTTATGTTTCAATATTTATACTCTAATATATATTTATCTTTTTTAAAAATGAACTCATGGTACCAAACAATCCAATTTCTTACCCCTCCTTGGGTGGTATCATTTAAGCATTCTTTTTCAAGAATCTGTTTCATCTATATCAACATATTTATATGTTTTCATTATTACACTGGGGTTATTTTACTTTAAAAATATCCAAATTATTTATCTATAAGGTTTTTGATCATGTTAACCCTTTTATTAACATGGGGAAACATATTGTCATACCATGTATTTTTATTCCAATATAGATGATTGTTGGAAGGATGAAAATGTATTGTTTGACCACCCGCATTTTTTATTAGGATTGGTTTTGATCATGTTATACTTTTTATTAACATGGATAAAACTATTGAAATTATTAATGATTATTGACTTCGAATTCAGGTTGATCATGTATTGATATTTTTTATTCTTCATTATATGGATAACTAGGTTTTTATTAAGCTAAATGTTCCTTAAGGAATGGTTTGAAAAGTATTATTTAATATTATAGGGAATGAATTATTCTTAATCAAGTGATGGATTGGGATAAGAATAATATTGCCCCTTGATTAATCTATAGGTATCATGATACAAAACAAGATGGATTTTAATGTATAACAATTCCCATAATAGAATAATGTCTTAGCATATGACCTTTATAGAACGTTTTTGATGTATGGAATGATGAATTTCATAAGTATGTTATCAGTATTATTGATATACATTTTTTTATTAATTATAATGGATATTGAAGGATCCCAGTTTTATTTTATTATGAAATTGTTAATATTATTTATTTTTTTCATATTATTTATGTCATTCTTATGTTTTTTTAGATATTTTGTTATATGTTTCCTTTATTAAAGTTTTATCACACTCCTTCTTATGTTTCTATTCCCTGTGCAATAAATAAAATAAATACATATAATATGTTTAGAAGGATACAATTTGTGGAAGAATTTTTGGGAGATTTTAAAGACTAGTTAGGGATCAAGTATTTTTTGTATATAGAGAGAGAAAATTCCTTTTGATATAAGGTACATGGGATTTATTTTTCCCGACCCAGCCCATGTCTATGATCTAGCTGTAACTACCCCAAGCACGCCTCTATAGGCTAGGGGTAGTGACAAGTACCGAAGGCATAAATAACTCATGGAGGAAATTTCCTAAGTACTTGTACACATGTACATAATTAACTCAATGAAAATGTGCTGAGGGAAAAAAAGAAAAGATGCACCACTATAATAAATTACACCAAACATGCATTAACCTCTAAATAGTAAAAAATTATGGTAGTGTAAACTGATGTTTAAAGGAGAAAAATACACACCCAAACATATATATGTCCCAACCTGATAAAACTAGAAAAGTAAATATATGAGAGAGCATGTCTCCTAAATACCAAGCTATGACCACCGTATGTAGTATGAACACCTAGTATCCCAAAGCTTATTTGTATTCATTGTCACTCATACATCATGTGCATAAGACTAGATATGTGTGGGAAAACTCCAAGTGGGGGTGGGTATAAACATACCCTGTAGGACACCATGAAATATAAGGGGTGAAAAAGTAAAGGATACAATAGAAGATAAAGATAGAATATACACAAGGTATAGTAGAGTATAGATCAACCCAAACCAAGAGATAAAGTAAACTTGTCCATGCACGAGGGGATAAACACGGTGAGTAGATGAACAACCTATCATGTATTCACCACCTATAGTGTGTAACGACCAAAAAATTTATCAATGATACTTCCCTTCCTATTTTTATTTCATATAATATAGATCACACATAAATCTCAATAAAAACTTTATAAATGAAGAATGAATGAAATAAAAGTTATTTCTAGAATTTAAGGAACTTATAATGATTAAATACTAACATGGCCTTAGGAATAGTAATGTGGTACTTATGAATAGTACACTGGACAATAGAATATTAACCTCACCAATGAAAGAATAAATAAATTTTATCCATCTTATAAATGAAAATATGATATAATAATATCATAATATAAGTAAATAAATATTTTAAAATTTTACTAATTAAGTGTAGGTATTTTTTAGAGTAATAAATATTTAATTAATAAAATATTTAAAAATAAGAAATTTCATAAAATTTAGTCAGAGATTAATATTTTTTTATCTTATGATTTTAGGATAATTTAATGAGGTCGTAGATAATTTTTCAGAGTGTTATAAAATCAAATATAATTTTAAAAATTGTATTTTTTTCAAGTAAATAATGATTTTAATTAAATACTAAATTTATCATATTTATAAATTTATTTTCATAAAATGGAGTTCATTTTTTGAACTCTACTTGTTGAAAATGGTTAGGGTGAATTTTTGGTATTTTTTTGAAATACATGAATTTTTAGTGAATAGTAAAATACGGTAATTTACAGTATAAATACACTATTCCTAGTGTCATTGCGGATGTAAGAACATTAATCTATAATATACCTTCATATTTTAATATATTTTATTATAATGATCAAACTATTCATATTCTTGAGCCAAAATAATAAACAAATGAATTAAATATTCAAAAATCACCCCTCTTCTCTACTATAAATAACACATCTTCTCCTCACACCTCAAAGCATTTGATCCTTGTCCAATTTCTACCCAATATTCTACCCAAGCCTCTACCCCATGACTCGGAGCTCTTGGTCTCATAAAAAGACCAAAACCAATCCCCTTAAGAAGGTTCTTAAGGAGGAGTATTCAGGAGGTAAAATAGACATCCTTTTCCTTTTAAATTTCTTTTTAAGTTTTTTTATTTTATTATTATCTCCTCACATCCTCTTTAAAAATGATCATGATAACTCCAGTATCATCTATATACTATAATTATATCATATTAATTGAATATAATTCATCAAACTTCTTTCACTCCCTCTTTTACTTTTAAAACGAAATTGTCATCTATGAGGTGTTGATTTACCACCTTTGTGAAGGATGGATTTTTGTTATTCAATTTCTCCTTCAAGGATGGTAATGAAACCGTTTTTATGGTTAAACCAGAAAATAATATATTTATTACAAAATTATTTATATTCTTCAAGTATCATATTTACATAATACTAAATGATAAAACAAAATTAGTTCATTATAATCAATAACCTCCATAATGATGTAAACGATTTTCACTAAATGTATTATCTAAGGATTCATCATCACACCTTATAAACCAATGATATATATAAACATTTAAACTTACTTATTCTCATAAATAACATATAAATTCAATTCTTTTGACCTATACCCATTTTACGTGATCTTTAATACTCATATATAAGTATACTGATTGTGAAAACCAAGGAAACGAATGCACGTGAGAAATAAAATTATATATTATAACTCATTAAAAAGGTAATAAATGAACTTTATAAATTTATAATAGTTAACAAATGTATATAAGGATATAAATTAATTAATTAATGGATTTAATTTGTTTATATAGTACATTAAGGTCAATTGCAGAATACATTATGACATAAGATAATGGTTTTCTTCCTAAACATCAATTTTCATTCAGGTTATGGTTTCTTGTTCTATACACAAATGTAATTCTTCATGATTTTTATATACTTATTATAAATTATTTTTTATTTTCCAAAAACATATATCTATATCATTTCATCTTTTTTTATGAGATAATACTTTTTTTACAATGATCTCTTCTCAATTCTTTCTGATATGCAAGCCTGATTAAAGGGAATGTCTTGATCTCTAACCAATTTTCATGTATCATCTACAATCTATTTTAAGAAACCATTATTTTTATAAAGTTAATAATTTTTTCATGAAAAAACTATATTTTTTAATTACTGGTTTTTTATAAAAAATTATGACAAAGAAAAATTATTTTTCCCAAAGAACTCTACATTGAAAATTTAAAGGGGTATTTCTCTTATGAATTTATGGATGGTTTTCTTAAAGTATATTCATTTATTCCAACACCTATGTTAAATTTATTACTATATTTATATTTTTATATTACTATTTTCATATTTCATATGTTATTAAAGAGTTTATGATCAGGTATACTATGGATGTTCTATCTTGATACCATTAACCATGCTACTCAGATTGGTTAGTGATAATAATTACATATTGGGGAAAGTTATTTTCATTTCATATATCCATGTTGTTTATGATTAGACCCATAAATATGAGGAATTATTGGACATTTAAAGTTATGGGTGGATCCCTCTATATCTCCTCTATGTGTTGGTAGATCTCATGAGACAAAACATAATTGAGTTTTGGTTGAGGCCTTACCCTATTATTTTTAGACAACTTTTTCGAGGCCTCGACGATGTGTTTCATATGTCCAGCGTTATTCATTCCCTCATTATGAAATTATTAATTTAATAACCATGTGATATTTGAATTTTATAATATCCATGAATAATGTTCATTCTCTTGTGATCTGTTATATAGCTTTATTTTCTCTGCTTTCATTCCAGTAATCTTATGCTCATGTTTATTATTAATGGAATGTGTTTTTTAAATATTCACCATGCCAAATTTTTTAAGTTTATGATAACTTCCACTATATTACTTAACCTTACTAATCATCTAAGATCACCCATTTCTTATGTTTTATTTTTCTGAATGATATGAATATGAATATTATTATTAATGACTTGCAAGAATAATCTAAGAGTTTATCAGTTTTTCCCATGTAGATGTAATGTTGTTTTTGTTTTCAAGTTGTAATGTAAATATTATGATTATATCTATTTTCCAAAAACAACTAAACTATTCTGTACTTAATTATGAGATGAACTTATAATCATACCAATGTATTAATATAAGGAACCAGCTCTAGGAAACTGGGGTTGAGGACTTTATAGTTAGTATCAAAGGAAGTTTAGTAGAAACCTTGGAAACTAGATTTAGAGAGCATAGATTAGAGAAAATTACCCTAAGATGTACTTTAAGGATAATAATATAAGAACATAATATAATTTTGGTAAGGTATATATTATATTTATCTTCCAAGAAATGAATCATTTTCTCAATACTAAAAGTGGATGTGGTTCTGGCATAGATGCACCTAAGGGTAACAACTCCAACAAGGTGTCTTGGGCCTGACTCAGGGTAACCTAGAACATAATAATGGGCCTTAATGCACACATGGTTTGACACTCCTAGGGGATATTATTAAGATAAGACACATTTTCTTTAAAAACCATTATAAAGGATTTAAAAGTAAATATTCCCCAAAAGAAACCATGTTTATGATTAAGATATTATAAAAGAATAAAACTTTAATTTATGTTAAGTTTTTTTCTAGTTTGAGACTGTTCATTACAATTCATAACCAAATCTACCTTAGGCCATTATTTAGAAATGGTGCCTAATTTAAGGAATGGAAAATGTATAAACACATGTATCCCAAGTAGTAATTTCCATCCTATGAAAGATGATGATGTCGGTATTGGATATGTGAGTGGTGTTGAGAAACTTATAACTATACCGGGATAGCTAAATCATGTTATGAATAATAACCTTAATTTTATGGAGCATCTTGATCCACAACATGTAGAAGAAATGTTAGACCTCTTTATGTGACAACAACCTCCATCATTCAATGGGAATATAAACCCATTTGTAGCTGACTAGTGGGTGACTTCTTTAGTGAATATATTTCTTACTTTGGGAAGTAATGAAAGGGATAAGTTTTTCATGGTAGTTTATTATCTATTAAGAGATATGTTTCAATGGTTCTCACTAACCCAAAACACAAAGGAGGAGGAAGAAATTATAAATATGTAATTGAGATATTTTAATGAAATTTATCTATAATACTATTTTCCCCGCAAACAATAAGTAGATATGAAAGGAAATTCTTGAATCTAAAGGAAAATTAGGATGAGAATGTTTCCAACTATGAATATAGTTGTACAAGGATATAAATTCATGTTGCAGACTACATACATAATCCAACGAGAAATATTGATCGATTCTTTGATGGTTTAAAACAATACCTCTGAAGGGCACTAGTTTCCAAAACATTCTCATCATATGAAGATATATTCTCATGTTCTATCATGATAGAGAAATAATTCAATATGTCTTATGAATTTAAGGGAAATAAAGATAAGAATAGGTTAGTAGAAGAAATAATGGATAAAGGGAAGAATAAAAAGGGAGTTTTCCGATCAGTGATACTTGTGGAAGGTAACTCCCCGAAGTCTACATAAAAGTAAAAGGTTTCTTCTAAAAGTGGGGAGAAAAAGGCCACAAAACCCATGTTTGCATGGGAAAAAAGAAGCTACTAATGTTCACTACTACAATAATAGGGATATGGGGCACTATTTAAATTATTATCTGAAGTGTTAAGGGAACTTTCCTCAGAAAATTTCATGGGAGAAAGGATAAGCTTATGTGATCACAACAAGTAAGGTTAAAGTTCTTAATTATGAGGTTGTATTCACATTAATCATATACTCAAAATTAGATAAACCTTTATTAGATTATAGATCATCACATTCCTTTATATCTTCCTAATTTTTATTAAAAAATAGATATTTCCAATCCTCATTAATAATGGAGTTGTCAGTAAAAACCCCTAAGGGAAGTCTCATTGCAATAAATATGTGTGATTAAGTTCCCATTATAGAATATAAACATTCTTTATTTGTTGATTTTATCATCATACCTATGCTCTCCTTTTAGATAACCTTTATTATGGGTTGGATTTCAAAATGTGACAACAAAATATATTACTATAAAAAGGAAATTACAATTTTTAATGAAGATACAAAATCACTTATCCTTAGAGAAGATATATCATCATCTTATTCTTATCTAAATCTACACCCATAAGCTCTACTAAATTCAATTATTGGCGAGGAAGAGAATGCAATATCTATGGGTGAGGAAAGAAATCTTCATATTAAGTATGTAACTATTGTTTAAGAATATGATCATGTATTTCCAAATTATTTACCTATACATCATCCCAAGTGTGAAATTTAGTTTTATATTGATTAAATTTCTAGTGCATAGCCTATATCAAATGCCCCATATAGAATTTCCATAGTGGAACTAGTAAAACTGAAGAAATAACTAGAGTAATTAAGTGATAAACGATTTATCCACCCAAGTGTTTCTCCATGGGGGACCATGTTCTCTTTTTCAAGAAGAAATATGGATCCATGTGGTTGTGCATTTACTATAGAGAAATCAATGTTGTTACAATAAAGAAAAAGTATTCCCTACCTCATATGGATGATTTATTTGATCAACTTCATGAAGCTAAATATTTTTTAAAGATTGACCTTCGATATGGATATCATCAGTTGTCTATTAAGAATGAAGATATTTCAAAGACATCATTTCAAACCAGGTATGGACATTATTATTTTACAATAATTCCATTTTTCTTGACTAATGCACCCTTTATTTTCAAAGATCTAATGAATAGAGTTTTTAGGGAATATATTTATGAATTTTTGTGGTATTTATTGATGATATCTTGGTATACTCAAAAATAAATAAATACCAAGAGAATTACTTATGCATTATTCTGAAGACTCTTAGAATAAATTAGTTATATGAGAAGTTTATAAAGTGTAAATTTTGGCTCAAAACTATTTCTTTTCTTGGATATATTTTGTTCAAGGATAGAATCTTAGTTTATCCTACAAATAAAAATTTATTTTAAGAATAGACTACACTAAAAAAACAAAACCAAGGTATGTAGTTTTATTGTTTTAGTATGTTATTATCATCATTTCATTCATATCTTTGCTCGATTAGCTAACCCATTAACTAAGCTTACACGTAAAGGGTTAAGTTTTTATAGACAAAATAATGTGAAGAATGTTTTGAATAACTAAAGATTATATTAGTGAATTATTTGAAATTGACTCTTCCATTGGGAAGTGGTGGATTTTTTATTAATAGTTATTCATCAAAGATAGGAATTGGGTGCATCCTTATGCATATTGATAGACATGTTGTGTAAGAATCAAGGTAGGTAAAAACTCCTAAATAGAACTATTCAACTCATGATATTGAGTTAGCAGTTGTAATATTTTCTATGAAAATATATAGATACTATATTTATGGTGAATGATGTGAGATATATACATATCACAATATCTTGAAATATATCTTCTCACAGAAATAACTCAACATGAGGCAAATACGATGGAAAAAACTACTCAAGGATTATGATTGTTCAACACATTATCACTTAGGAAAGGAAAATAAGGTATCTGATGCAATAAGAAGGAAGGATCGTGGAGTTCTAAAAAAAATGAGGATTAAAAGAGATCATATTTTCATGGATCTAGTAAATATAGATATGGGAATTATCAAATTCGGTGAAACATCATTACATTTTAAATTGTTTACCCAACCATATTTATTAAAAAGATTCAAAAGTTATAAGTCTAATGATGAGAATTTTCAAAAGAAAGCTATATCTATGAATTATGGGAAGTTTTCAGACTTAATGTGTAAAGATAGAATTCAGAAATTTGGGTGGTGGTTATGTGTTTCCTCTATAACCGGTCTAAAAAGGGAGTTATTGCATGATGCTCATAGCTCAAATTTTTCTATAAACCCTGGTAGCACTAAGATGTATTGATATTTGAAGGAACATTTCCGGATGGATAATCTGAAGTGTTAAATTATTAATTAAGTATCAATGTGTTTAGTTTTCCAATAGGTGAAGGCATATAGACAAGATCCTATGGGAGTCATTAAACCACTACATATTCTTACATGTAAATGGGATGACATTAATATGTATTTTTCAACTAGATTACCTAGAACTCCAAGAAAGAATTATGAAATATGGGTAATTTTGGATCGACTTGCATATCTACACATTTTCCCGCCATAAGGGAGGATTGTACACTACAGTTCCTTGAACAGCTCTATATTAATGAAGTTTTAATATTTCATATAGAACCTCTCTAAATTGTGTTTGATCATGATCCACAATTTACATTAAAATTCTTGAAAAGTATTCATAAATCTCTGGATAGTAAGCTTCATTTGAGTACGTCTTATCATCCTCAAACTGATGGTCAGTCAGAAAGGATGATCCAAAACATATAAGACATGTTGATATCATGCTCACTTAATTTTCAAGGTATGTGTGATCAGTATTTTCCTTTGGTAGAGTTTCCCTACCACAATACTTTCCATTCAAGTATTCAAATAGAACCATATGAAGTGTTGTATGGAAAGATATTTCATAAACCAATATGTTGGGATAAATTTGGTGAAAGGATTCTTATAGGGCTAGAGATTGTGGAGGAAACAACTATGAAGGTAAATACTATTCAACCGCATATCAAAGAACCTCTAAGTAGGAAAAATATATATGCCAATAATCTAAGGATGGATTTGGAATTTCAAGTTTTAGATCACATTTTCTTAAAAGTATCTCCATGGAAGGGTGTTATAAGATTTAGGAAGAAAGGGAAACTAATCCCTAGGTATATTGGTCCTTTTGAAATACTAGATAGAATAGAAGTTTTGGCATATCAGTTGGAAATGTCACCTATCCTTTCTAATTTACACAATATTTTCCACATATCCTTATTAAGGAAGTACATGTTGGACCCAACACATGTCCTCACTTCTGAAGGAATATAATTGGAACCTAACCTATCTCACTATGAAGAGCCTATTTAGATTTTGGATACTAAAGAATAGGTGTTGATGAATCAGATGACTCATTTGGTAAGGGTACTTTGGAAAAATCATAAAATTGAAGAGGTGATGGGGAGCCATATGAGTTTATGATGAATAACTGCCCAGATCTTTTTATAGGGTGATAATCTAGAAATTTTGAGGATGAAATTTATGTAGGAGGGGAGAATGTAAGTACCCAAAATTCTATCAATGATATTTCCCTTCCTATTTTTATTTCATATAGTATATATCACATATAAAACAAAATAAAAACTTTATAAATGAATAATGAATAAAATAAGAGGTGTTTCAAGAAGTTAAGAAATCTATACCGATGAAATAGTAACACAGCCTTAGGAATTGTAATGTAACCCTTAAGAAAAAGACACTGTACAATAGAATATTAACCTAACCAATGAAAGTATAAATAAAATTTAGCCATTATATAAATGAAAATATTATATAATTATATCATAGTACAAGTAAATAAATATTACAAATAATTACTAATTAAGCGTTGGTATTTTTATGAGTCAGAAATATTTAATTACTAAAATAATTTAAAAGAAAAATTAAATTTCATAAAATGTATTCATAAATCAATATTTTGTCTTCTTATGATTTTAGGATAATTTAATTATACCTTAGTTAAATTTTTAGAGTGTTTTAAAATCAGTTATAATTTTAAGAACTGTATATTTTCGAGTAAATAATGATTTTAATTAAAAATAAATTTATCATATTTATAAAATTATTTTCATAAAATGGATTTCATTTTTTAAATCTACATTTTGAAAAATGGATAGGGTTAATATTTGGGATTTTTCTAAAATACATGAATTTTAAGTGAATAGTGAAATATGGAAATTTACAGTAAAAATACATTATAAGCTAAAAATGCTATTCCTTGAGTCATTGCTAATGTAAGAACCATAATCTCGAAATTAAATTAATTATTTTAATATATTTTATGATAATTCTCCAACTATTCAAATTATAGATCCAAAATAAAAAAAAATTAATTAAATATTCAAAAATCACTCCTCTTCTCTACTATAAATACCACCCCTCACCACCTCTTCTACTCACACCTATAAGCCTTTGATACTTGTAAAATTTCTGCCAAATATTTTCCCCAAGCCTATTACCCATGTCTAGGATATTTTGGTCTCATTAAAAGACCAAAACCAATCCTCTTAAGGAGGTTCTTAAGGAGGAGTATTCAAGAGGTAAAATCCTCTTCCTTTTCCTTTTAATTTTCTTTTCAAATTCTTTTATTTTATTACTCTCTCCTATAATTCTCTATTAAAATGATCATTATAACTCCAGTATCATCTATATACTATATTTATATCATTTTAATATAATAACCTTCATCAAACTATTTTCTCTCTCTCTTTAATTTTAAAAACGAAGTCGTCATCCGTGAGGTGCTCATTTACAACCCTCCTGGACAACGGATTTTCGTTCTTCAATTTCTCATTAAAGACTTGTAATTAAACCATTTTTATGGTTAAAAAGACTAAAATATATGTATTACATCCTTTCTTATGTTCTTTAAGTTACATATTTACATAATACTAAATGATAAAACAAAATGAGTTCATTATGATGAATAACCGCCGTAATAATGTAGACGATTATCATTAAATGTCTTAGAGAATTATTCATCCTCATACCATATAAAAAATGATATATATAAACATTTAAACATATTTATGTTAATAAATATCATATAAATTAAATTCTGTAGAATTATACTCCTTCCACATGAACTTCCATACACATATATATGTATACCGATCGTGAAAACCAAGGAAACGAACGCTCCCAAGCAATAAAATTGTATCTTATAACTCATAAAAAATGACATAAATGAACTTCATAAAATAATAATAAATAAAATAAATGTATAAAAGGTTCTGAATTAATTTATTAATGGATTTAATTTTATTATTCATGATGTTAAGTTCAAGTTCATAACATAGTCAAACATAAGGTTAGGGTTTTCTTCCTGAACCTCCATTTTCATTCAAGTTATGCTTTCTTACTCTATACACCAATGTAATTCTTCATAATTTTTTATATAATTATATTAAATTATGTGTATATATTACAAACACATATATCTATGTCATTTTATATTTTTTAACAGGATAAAACATGTTTTACAAGGCTCCCTTCTCAATTCATTCCCATACGCAAGCCCGTTTAAAGGGAATGTCTCAATTTCTTACCCATTTTAAAATACCATCTACATTCTTTTTTAGGAAAACATTGTTTTTATAAAATTAATAATCTTTTCATGAAAAACTATATTTTTCTATTATTGGTTTTATACAAATAATTATTACAAATAAAAATAATATTTCCAAAGGAACTCTTCTTTGCAAAGTAAAGGGGGTATTTCACTTAAAAATTAATCATTGATTTTATTAGAGTATTTTCATCTATTTCAACACCTCTATTGAATTTTATGATTTATTGACATAAATATATTATTATTTTCATCTAACATATGTTATAAAATGGTTTATGATCGGTTAGACAATGGATGTTCTATCTTGATACCATTCACCATACTACTCAGATTGGTTAGTGATTGTAATTACAGATTACAGAAAGTTACATAAATTTCTTATGTTCATATTGGTATGTTTATCCCCATTCATATGAAGAATTCATAGGACATATAAATTAATGGGTGGGGAACACTATATTCCCTTTATTCATTAGTAGGTCTCGTGAGACAAAAATAGAATTTGGTTTTGGTTGAGGCCTTATCCTAGTATTTTTAGACGTCTTGGCTGAGACATTGACAATATGTTTCAAATGTCTGGCATTATTCATTCCATCATTATGAAATTATTAATTGATAAACCATGTGATATTTGACAATTATAATTCCCATGATTAATTTTCATTCCCTTATGATCAGTTATATTGCTTTATTTTCTTAGATTTCAATCCATCTATCTTATGCTCAAGTTTATCTTTAAAGTAATGTCTATTTTAGTTATTCACCATGCCTAATTTTTATGTTCATGATAAATTAAAATAAATTACATAACCTTACAGAGAATCTAAGATAACCTCTTTATTATGTTATATTTTCCCCAAGGATGCAAAGAAGAATATTATTATGAATGACTAGCTAGAATAATCTAAGAGTTTAGGATTGTATTCAATGGAAGTGCTATATTTTTTTCGTGTTCAAGTTGTAATGTAAATCTTATTATTGTACATAGTTTTCCCAAATCACTAAAATTTTTGGTCCTTTAGGATGTGACTTCCATTTAGACATACCAATATATTAATATAAGGAACCATCTCCAGCCAATAGGGGTCGAGGTAGTTACATTTGGTATCATGGAAATATTAGTAGAAAACTTGGAAACTAAATTTAGAGAACATAGATTAGTGAACATATCTCTAAGATAGAGTTTGAGGATAATAATATAATAACATACAAGAATTTTATTAAGGTAGATATTATGTGGATATTCCTAGAAATACATCCTTATCTGAATACTAAATGTGGATGTGGTTCTAGCAGAGATGTACCTATGGGTAATCACTCTGACAAGGTGTCTCGGGCCTGACTTGAGGTAACCTAGTATATGACAACGATCCTTACTGAAAACTTGGTTTGACACTTCCAAGTTATATTCTTAATATAAGTAAAATTTTCTTTACAAACCAATTTGAAGGATTTAAAAGTAAATATGTCCCAAAATAAACCATGTTTATGACTATGAGATTAGTTATTCATAAAACTTCAATTTATGTTAATTATTTTTCTAGTTTGAGACTATACATTACAATTCATAACCTAATCTAGTGTATTCCATTATTTAGAAATGGAGCCTAGTTCAAGGAATAGAAACTGTATCAATGAATGTATCCCATGTAAGGATTTCCCTCTTATACAATATAAGGATTTCAGTATTGGAGATGTGACTGGTGCAGACAAATTTATAACTATACTGAGACAACTAAATCAGATTATGAATAATAAACTTTCCCATATAGAGTCTCCATATCTACAATGTGGATGAGAAATGTTAGATAACTTTATCCAACAACAACCTCTCTCATTAAATGGGACTATATACCCATTTGTAGATGAGCAGTGGATAAGTTCCTTAGAGAATATATTTCTTACTTTGGGAAGTAATGAAAACGAGAAGGATATCATGGAAGTTTATCATATATCAGGAGATGCAAATCAATTGTGGTCACTAATCCCAAACATAAATTATGAGGAATAAATTATAAATATGTAATGAATGGATTTTGAGGAAATTTTCCTAGAAAAATATTTTCCACGTGAATAACGAGCAGATATGGAATGGAAATTCAGGAATATGAGGAAAAAGGATGATGATAATGTTACCAAGTATGAAGCCAACTTTACCAGGATAGAAATTCATGTTGCATACTACATATGTAATCCAAAGAGCTATATTGATCGATTCTTTGAAGTTTTAAAACCATTATCTTAAAGGGCACTAGTTTCCCAAATTTTCTCATCATATGAAGATGTAGTCTCATGTCTTATCATGATAAAGAAATAATTCTCAAAGTCTTACTAATTTAATAGAAATCAAGAGAGGAAAAGGGTTGCAGTGGAAATAATAGATATAGGGAAGAATAAAAATGGGAGTTTTCTTATATGTGATACTTGTGGAAGAAAACAACCCGGATCTTTCTTAAAAGTAAAAGGAGTATATTAAAAGTGTGGAGAAAAGGGACACCAATACCTTGATTGTAAGGGAAATAAAGAAGATACCAATGTTCAATGAAAAAAATTTAGGGAGATGGGATGCTATGAAAATTATTTTCTGAAGCATCAAGGAAACTTTCCAAATAAAATCACATGGGAGAAAGGGAAATATTATAAGATCACAATAGATGAGGATGATGTTTATAATGATTTTTCTTCATGTACATTAATCATCTCTTCAAATTTATTTACAGCTTTATTTGATTATGGACCATTTCATTTCTTTATATCTTCCTATTTTTCATTAAAATTTATATATTTTCAAATATCCTTAACAAGGGAGTTTTATTTCAAAACCCCTAAGGTAATTCTCATTGAAACAAATATGTATGAGGCAGTTCTCATTATAGTATATAAACAGGATTTATCTGTTGATTTTATTTTCATACCTATGGGATACCTTGAAATAATCCTTATTATGTATTTGATTTCAAAATATGATGTGAAAATATATTCAAATAAGAAGAAAATTAAGGTCTGTGGGGAAGGCGTATAATCACTTATATTTAGAGTTGAAACATAACCATCTGATTCTTATCTAAATACACACTCAATCGCTCAACTGAATTCAATTATTTAAGAGGAAGATAAAACAATATCTATGGGTGAGGAAAGAAATATTCAAATTGAGGATTTACCTATTTTACAAGAATGCATTGATGTATTTCTAGAGGATTCGCCTAGAGATCCTCCCAAGTGAGAAATTGAGCTTTCTATTGATTTAATTAATGGTGAAAGGCTTATATCAAAAAATATTAATATAATGTCCATAGTGGTATTAGTATAACTAAAGAAACACCTAGAGGAATTCAGTGATAAAGGATTTATCCACCCCAGTGTTTCTCCATAGGGAGCCTATGTTCTATTTTCTAAGAAGAAAGATGGATCCATGAGGCTATAAATTGACTACAGCGAAATAAATGTTGTTACAATAAATAAAAAGTATCCCCTTCCTCATATTGATGATTTTTTCAATCAACTTCCCATAGATCAATATTTTTTGAAGATTTACCTTTGATCTGGATATCATCAATTGCGTGTGAGGAAGGAAGATATTTAAAATACAACATTTCAAACCAAGTATGGATATTACGAGTGTACAGTAATGTCATTTGAATTGACTAATTCCCCATCTGTTTTCATGAATCTAGTCAATAGAATTTTCAAGGAATATCTTTATGACAGTTTTGTGGTGTTTATTGATGATATCTTGGTATACTCAAAAATCTATGAAGATCATGAGAATCACTTGTGAATTATTATAACAACTCTTAGAAGAAATGATTTATATTGGAAGTTTATCAAGTGTGAATTAAAGCTCCAAACAGTTTCTTTTCTTGGCCATAATGTCTTTAAATATGGAATATTAGTTGATCCTACAAAGACAAAGGAAATTTATGAATGGACTAGACCAACAAACATAACCAAGATATGTAGTTTTATGGGTTTAGCAGGTCATTATCGGTGTTTATTTCAAAACTTCACTTGATTAGGTAACCCGTTAACCAAGCTTACTCGTAAATGGGTTAGGTTCATATGGATAAAATAATGTGAAGAATTTTTTGAATAATTGAAGAGGAGATTAGTAAATGCTCTAAAAATGACTCTATAATCAGGAAATGGGGGAATTGTGATTAATAGTAATGCATCAAAGAAAGGACTAGGGTGTGTCCTTATATAGAATGGTATAGTTATTTAATACAAGTCAAGGTTGTTAAAAATCATAAACAGCACTATCAAACTCATGATCTTGAGTTAATAGTTGTAATTTTTTTCTGAAAATATAGATACACAATCTTTATGGTGAAATATGTGAGATATATATAAATCTCAAGAGCTTGAGATATATCTTCTCACAAAGAGAACTCGACATGAGAAAAATATGATTCCTTGAACTACTCAAGGATTATGGTTGTTCAATACATTATAACCTGGGAAAGGAAAATAACATAACAGATTCATTAAGAATGAAGGATCATGGAGTTCTAAACAAAATGAGGATTGAAAGGTATTGTGTGTTCATGGATCTAGTAAAGATGGATATGTGAATTATAAAATAATTTTAAACATCATTACTTTATTATTTTATTTTCCAAACATATTTATTTGAAATAATTAAAAGTTCTCAGTTTGATTATGGGAATCTTCAAAAGAAAATTATATATGTGAATGATGGTAAGTTTCCAGACTTTGTGTGTAAATATGGAATTTTTAAATTGGGGATGAGGCGATGTGTTCTTTATATAAACTAGATAAAAAGGGAGATATTTGATTATTCTCATATCTCCAATTTCTCTATACACCCTGGTATAACTAAGATGTATAGATATTTGAAGGAACATTTCTAGTGGGATAATATAAAGTTTGAAATTGATAATTATATATCATGATGTTTAGTCTGGCAATAATTGAAGGCTTAAAGACAACATCCGGGGGGATTCATGTGACCCATACCTACTCCTACATGTAAATAGGATGACATTACTATGGATTTTGTGACTAGATTACCCAAAACTCTATGAAATAATGATGCAATATGAGTAATTTTGGACCGATATACCATATTTTCACATTTCCTCACTATAAGGGAGTATTTTACACTAGAGAACCTTGAACGGATCTATATCAATAATGTTGTAAGACTTTATAAATATTTAGATACTGAGATTTATTTGAGTACTTCTTATCACCCTAAAATTGACGGGCATTCAGAAAGAATGATCCAAATCTTATAAGACATGTTGAGATCATGCTTACTTTATTTTTAAGATATGTGGGATTAGTATTTACCTTTGGTAGTGTTTTTCTACAATAATAGTTTTCATTAAAGTATTGAAATTTCATCATATAAATTTTTGTATAGAAAGAGATGTCATACACCAACATGTTGGGATGAATTTCGTGAAAAGAAACTTGTAGGCCTAGAGCTTGTGGAGGAAACAACAATAGAGGTAAAGACTATTCCAACCCATATCAAAGAAGCTCAAAATTGGAAAAATATCCATTCCAATAATTAAATTAAGGATTTTTAATTTTAAGTGAAATATCACGTTTTCTCGAATGTATCTCCATAGAAGGGTGTTATAAGATTTTGGAATAAAGGTAAACTCAGCCCCCAGTACATTGTCCCTTTTAAAATACTGGAGAGAATCAGAGCTATGGCTTATCGTTTAGTAATGTCGCCTGTCCTTTCTAAGGTATAAAATGTGTTCCAAATCTCATTGTTAAGGAAGTATATTCCAAAGCCAATGCATGTCCTCACTTATGAAAGAATAGAATTGGAAACTGACTTATATTATTGTGAAGAACCTATTCGGATTTTGGACACTAAAGAACAGGTGATGAGGAATTAGATGACTCTCCTGGTAAAGTTACTTTAGAAAAATCATAAAATTTAAGATGCGACATGGTATCCTGAGGATCTTAGGATGAATAACTACCCAGATCTTTTTATAGGGTGACAATCTGGAAATTTCAAGGTTGAAATTTTTATAGGAAGAGATAATTTAACGACCCAAAATTCTATCAGTGAGATTTCCCTTCCTATGTTTATTTCATATAGTATAGATCAAAAATAAAACACAATACAGACTATATAAATTAAGAATGAATTTAATAAGAAGTATTTCTAAAAGTTAAGGAACTTGTACTGATGAAATAACAACATAACCTAAGGAATAGTAATGTGCCACTTTTGAAAAGTAAACTAGACAATAGAATAGTAACCTCACTAATGAAATAGTAGATAAAATTTATCTTTCTTGTCAATGAAAATATGATA
Source organism: Viscum album (assembly GCA_963277665.1). Lineage (NCBI taxonomy): Eukaryota > Viridiplantae > Streptophyta > Magnoliopsida > Santalales > Viscaceae > Viscum > Viscum album. The sequence goes on from OY728147.1 coordinate 1,096,265,094, forward strand.
TAATTATATCATTGTATAATTAAATAAATATTTTAAAAAATCACTAATTAAATGTTGGTATTTTTGTGAGTCATAAATATTTAATTACTAATATAATTTATGAGAAAAAATCATTTTTATAAAATTTATCCATAAATAAATATTTTTTTGTCTTGTGATTTTATGATAATTTAATGTGAACTTAGTTAATTTTTCAGAGTGTTATAAAATCAATAATAATTTTAAAAACTGTATTTTTTCGAGTAAATAATGATTTTAGTTAAAAATTAAATTTCTCATATTTATAAAATTATTTTCATAAAATGGAGTTCATTTATGGATTATACATGTAAAAAAATAGTTAGGGTAGATTTTTTGGATTTTTTTGAAATACATGAATTTTTAGTGAATAATAAAATATAGTAATTTACATTATACATACATTATAAGCTAAATACACTATTCCATGAGTAATATCTGATTAAAGCAACATAATCTCAAAATTACCTTCATTATTTTAATATATTTTATGATAATTCTGAAACTATTCATATTATTGATCCAAAATAATAAACAAATAAATTAAATATTCAAAAAACACCCCTCTCGTCCACTATAAATACCACCCTTTGTTGCTTATTCTCCTCACACCTCTAAGACTTTGATCCTAGTTAAATTTATACCCAATATTCTCCCAAAAACTCTTCCACACATCCAGGATCTCTTGGTCTTATGAAAATACCAAAAACAATCCCTTAAATGAGGATCTAAAGCTGGAGCATTCAGGATGTAAAATCCTCTTCCTTTTCCTTTTAAATTTCTTTTCAAGTTCTTTTATTTTATTATTCTTTCATCACCTCCTCTTTCCAAATGATCATGATAACTCCTATATCATATATATATATATATATATATAGTATAATTATATCATTTTAATTTAATAACATTCATCAGACTCCTTTCTCTATTTCTTTTATTTTAGAAAAGAGATCATCGTCTATGATGTCTTGATTGACAACCTTCATGGATGACGGATTTCCATTCTTCAACTTACACTTCAATGCTGGTAATGAAAAAAAATTATGTTTAAAAAATTATATAATATGTGTATTAAAACCTTTATTATGTTCTTTATAAAATATATTTACATAATACTAAATTATAAAACATAATGAGGTCTTTATGATCAATAATCTATGTAATAATGTAAATAATTATCAAAAAATGTATTATGTAATGATTCATCCTCATACCATATAAAAAATGATATATATAAACATTTAAACTTTTGAATGTTCATAAATATTATATAAATTCAATTCTATAGAATTATAACCATTACAGATGAACTTCCATACTCATATATAAGTATATAGATCATGAAAACCAAGGAAATGAATGCTCCTAAGAAATAAAATTGTATATTATAACTCATCAAAAAGGCCATAAATTAACTTACCAAATTATAATAAATAAAATAAATGTATAAAAGGTTAAAAATTAATTAATTAATGGATTTAATTTGATTATACATGATTTTAATGTCAATTTCAAAACACATTCAGACATAAGGTGTGGGTTTCCTTCCCGATCCTCCATTTTTATTCAGATTATACTTTCTTCCTCTATACACCAATGTAATTCTTCATCCTTTGTTATAATTCTTATAAATTCTATGTATATGATCCAAAAACATATATCTATATCATTTTATCTTTCTTTTATGGGATAATACATGTTTTACAATGCTCCCTTCTCAATTATTTCGGGTACGCTAGCTCGATTAAATGGAATGTCTCGATTTCTTACTCATTTTCAAGTACCATATACAATCTATTTTAAGAAACCATTATTTTTATAAAATTACTAAATTTTTCATGAAAAACTATATTTGTTCATTAATGGTTTTATAAAGACAATTATGAAAAATAAAGATGATTTTTCTAAAAGAAAACTTCTTTGCAAAGTAAAAGGGGTATTTCTCCCAAGAATTGCTTGATGATTTTGTTATAGTATTTTCATCTATTTCAACACCTCTATTGAATTTTATGATTTATTGAGATTGGTATCTTATTAATTCTATATAACTGATGTTATTAAATTTTTTATAACTAGTTTGACCATGTATTTTCTTTCTTGATACCATTCACCATGCTATTGAGATTTGTTAGTGGTCATAATTATAGATTTGGGAAATTTATTTACATTTAATATGTTCATGTTGTTTATGTCTAGACCCATTCATATGAGCAATGAATTTTACTTATAAAGTAACATGTGGGTCCCACTATATCCCCTCGATTCATCGATAGGTATCATTATAAAAAAACAAAATTGGGTTTTGGATGAAGCCTCACCCTAGTATTTTTTAGATGTCTTGGGTGAGGCCTTGATGATATATTTGAGATATCCATCATTATTCATTCTATCATTATGAAATTAGTAATTGATAAACCATGTGATTTTTTACTACTATAATATACATGATTAAGGTTCATTCTTTTATGATCAGTTATATAGCTTTATTTTCTCATCTTGCATTCCTTCCATCTTATACTCACGTTTATTTTTAAAGGTATGTGTTTTTTTAATTATTCTTCATGCTTAATGTTTAAGTTTTTGATAACTTATGTTGTATTAATTAACCTTAGTGACCATATAATATCACCCCTTTCTTATTTTTTATTTTTCCCTAGGATGAAAAGATAAATATTATTATGAATGAATTGTAGGAATTATCTAAGAATTTATAGTTGTTTCCAATGGAGTTGCAATGTTGTTTTTAATTTCAATTTTTAATGTAAATATTATGATTATATATAGTTTTCAAAATCTAATAAACTACTCAGTACATTGGGATGAAACATCCTTGTAAACATACCAATGTATTAATATAAGTCATTGGCTCTAGGATAATGTAGTTGGTGTCTTTACATAAAGAGAGAGTAGACTCTTCTAACCACGGGAAGCTAAACACAGAAATCATGTGGCATACCCCTCACATCTTCACCTCTCTTGGAATGAGAGTAACCAAATGCAAGGAGTGGAAATAGTAAAAGGATATATATATATATATATATATATATATATATATCTGTGTGTGTGTGTGTGTGTTTTTAGTCAAAATAATCCCAAATTAGAGAGTAAGGGGATCTACATCTCACAAATCTGCACAAGAAGTAGAGTCACCAATAGTTCCAAAAGTCCAACAATGATTCCCAACATCCAATGCATATTCCTGGAACAAAAAAATAGAAGTAAATCCATCAAATCACCTTTATACTATCTATTTTGGGAGACACTCACTCGATCATATGATTTTAGGTCACATTAAAAAAATGGGCCTTAGTGGAGAATGTGTTCCTCTTCTTCATGAGTTCAAAGCTATGTCAAACCATGTCTCATCACAATGTCTCATAGTTTAGGGACACAATTCTTAGGTAGACGACTCATGCCCTAGTATAACAGGAGGGTTATATTATGATAGTCTATGGAGAACCCATTCCCTACCTAGCAACAGTGTTACACTCTAATGAGTGAGGACCCATGCCCAGTCTAGATAAAGGGTTCCACTCTAAGTCACTATTGACCCATAACCTGATACTGTAGGAGTGTTCCACTCAAGAGGTCTATGACCCATGCCTAGTTCAACTGGAGGGTTCCACTCTAGTAGTCATTAAGGACCCATGCTTAGCCCAACTGAAGGGTTTCACTCAATAGTTAGTGGGGAAATCATTCCCAGTCTGGCTGGAGGGTTCCACTCTAGAATCCATCAAGGACCCATACCCAGTCCAGCCTAGTTGGAGGATTCCACTTGGGTATAAGCATCTGGCGATCCTTCATGATCACTTCCGTAATTGGGGTCACCATAGAAGGTTTTTTTTAACGTAACATTTCACATTGTATCTCAAAAGTAAAATATAAACTAACTATAACATTCTATATGGAGAAAAAATCAAGATAGGATACTTATGGGACAAAATTTGAGTTCAAAGAAAGGAGATACGAAGAATGGAAGTTTCCTCAAAGGAACCAAGGGGGTAGAGGGCATGTGAGGGGCCCACATGGAGTGTGTCCACAATTCACAGCCTAGCCATGTCCCTAATTGGCATGTGAGTTCCTTTATATGTAGTATTACATGTTTTTTAGGTGGACTATAAGTCATGTACTGGTTAACTGGGACCAATTCCATGTGTTTATCATTGTGTCCATGTACCAGAGTACACGATCATGTATCAAACCCCATGTAATCCTACATGGGTTCCCATCTAGGTGACCCATCACATGGGTTGTCCAGCTGGGATAGGGTACGTGGCATGTATAAAGGGTCTATATTCCATTTTATCCTTAAGTTATCAGAAAGCCTATCATAACTGCTGAGGGGGGAAACAGGCTTTGTGTTCTTCATCGAACACGGTGTGTAGTCAGGATTTTGATAGAAACATATATATGTAATCCATATAGAATATATGTACTCTTACTTCTATTTTTGGAATTATTTCTCTATGAAACTCAAGGATTTGGATTAGATATATCACCTTTGGCCACCTCTCACTAGAAAATCAATTCTGTTTGGTTCTCCGGTGGATCTATCATTTGTTCTGCATGCATCAGGAACCACCACACGTTCATCATCGATTAATCAACAAATAATCATTCATATGATCATAAAACACTTGTAAAAATATAATATCTAGTTTTATATCATCTTTCTATTCTTCTCTCGTGATTATATTATGAATCTGAGGGTTTGATTGGTCTCCATACCTCTTGAAAAAGTCGAACTGGGGCCACAAGGATCCAACCGATGAAGAACATGAAGCAACAAGCAAGAAAAGAAAAAAACCAAGGTTTAGACATAATTGGAAAAATTTTATTGGCCAAATATCAAGAATTTTCATCCAGGGTAACATAAACAACTCAAATTAATTTATATTTTAATACTCTAGCACATGCAAGGTCTGCAATTGGCCCATATCTAAGAAAGAGGATAGATCAGCTCAAATATTTAATCAAAAATGAATAACATGACCAATTGATGAGTCATGAATCTATTTTTGATTGATCACTAATGAATAACACATTATATAATGAGTTTTATGGAGCTTATATGTTTATTATTCCATGATCTAATCTGATTTAGAGTTCCATTGTCATCTGGGATGATCCAACAAAGGAAGGAGAAAAGAGCTCTCATCGGTGATTCTAGAAATTATGAGCTAACCCGTGAAAGTTTTCCCAGGGTGATATATTTATAAAATTATTTTTTTTGAAAAAAATTAACTAACTAATTCATTCATTCATTCATTCATTCATTCATTCATTAAATTCACCACCAATCAGCGAGGGGTTGGAACGTCCCACACAAACTTATTTTATTTCACACCTTGGGAAAATACTATGTTTTGGACCAAACTGTGGTCTCGTATTTTTGATTTGATCAACTTTTTAAGAGTTATATAGTTTTATTTAAGAATATTCAGATGACCAATTTAAAATATATTCAATATTTTTATAAAATTAATTCCAACCACATCGGGTCTTAGAATCACATGTCGTCTCTACACATAACTCTAGAAATATATAGAAATATTTCAAAGTATTATAGTGAAAAAAATAAGTCCTATATCATTCCCTCCTTCAATATTTTTTCCCCAAAAATAAAAAACTAGGAAACCAACTTTGGATAATGAGCCTGCACTAGGCTCTCCCACTCTGAGGAACTCTCATGCATGTTTTTGTGCTGCCACAGCATGCGAACCAATGGGTTGGTCTATCCACACAAGGTTCTCCCCTGCCAATCCTCAATCACTCCTAAGTTGGATCTATCTTTGATTTCTAGTTCACCCTATTCAATGACTTGTGTGGGTTCATGCATGTATTTATTCATCGTTGACACGTGGAAGATATCATACACCTACTCCATCTATGAGGGTAGGGAAAGGAGAAATCAAACCTCATCAACCCTATAAACAATCTCAAATAGACCATTAAACCTTGAGGATAGCTTTCCTACCCAGCCGAACCTCCACAAAACTTGTTGTGGGGGGTTTTTAATAAAACGTGATCTCCATACACAAACTTCAAGGGAATATGATGGAAATATGTGTAAGTTTTTTTTTCTCTAGGTTGTCCTCATTCGCTCATGGATGACATGATCTTTCTCTATTATAACTTGCACAACTCGAGGTCTATAAGAGATGAATCTCTATTTTTCTAGTATAAAGGTGACCTTTAGGGTCTCCCATACAAGGATTAAAAAGTTTTCATGATAATGCTAGAGTGATAGTTGTTGTTGTACAAAAACTCTAATAAGGGAAAGTGATCCTCCCAACTGTAGCTAAAGACCAACACATAATCCTTCATCATATCCTCTAAAACCTGGATAGTTCAGTCTATCTTCCCATCAGTCTATGGGTGAAAGGATTCACTCATCCACAATTGGTTCTCTAATTCCTCCTACAGAACTCTCCACCTTCGTGATGAAAAATGTTCATAACGATCAGAGAAAATCATTTATGGAATACCTAGTTCCTAAAATATATAAACATGGTCGGGGAATTAAACACACCAAAGGGAATCACTATGAACTCATAGTGTTCATAGAAACAAAAGAATTCAATATTTGGAAAATCAGCCTTGTGAACCATCAAATAGTGGTAGTTGGACCTAATATAGATCTTTGAGAACCATATTGTTCCTTGAAACTGGTCAAATAAGTCTTTAATCATCAATAAGTGGTACTTTTCTTTATCATGGCATATTTCTGGCGACAATAATCCATGCAAAGTTTTAATATATCATCCTCGTTTTTTCCAAAAAATGAAGGAGATGCCCAGGGGGACACACTGGGTCTAATGAAACATTTCTCATGAAGGTCCTCCAACTACAATTGTATCTCCCAAAGCTCGGTAGGTAACTTATATTATTCTGAAGAAGACATAAGATTAGTTTCATGATACAAGTAGATGTAAAACTCAATCTCCTACCTTGAAGGTAGTCATGGAACATCCTCAAGGAATACATCTATATAGTCCTCCACAAATTCATGGAATCAGATTCATAAAGATCTTATTGCACTGTGGGATACACTCTATAACATATGGGTGATATGTTGTAACATCCTTTTGGTTATACCCACTTTCCCTACCATGAGATCTCTCTCATTAGAAAAGGTGAATCTTGTCCCATAGGTGCATATGAATATAACCTATATGTTTTGACAGTAAATCTATGCTCAGAAAATGAAAATTCAATCCATACCCAAGATGATTCCATTTAGTTCCATCATGATGGCTAAAAGGTACCATGTGAACCTGTCTCCTCTAAGTGATAGATCGCATTAACGACAGATGAAAGATATAGAAGAATTGTTACCTATAGGAACCTCAATAAAAGGTTGTTCTACTGGAACCTCAATTGGGAGCTTCATATCTCACATCAGTAGTAGAGATACATAGTAATGGCTGGAACATGTTTATACTATTAATGAATCAATATTAAAATAAACAGAGATTGTACCTCTTATCATCTCTTACGCTATGAGATCATATACATATAAATCTTGCATTTGTCTGCAACCCTTTCTTCTAGCTCCCTGAACCTGATGTGGGCCACCTAGCATTGGTGGTGAAAGGGTATCATGATTTATCCCAACACCTATAGCTCGTCCTACTCCTATACCAGCTCTGTCTCCTTGGGGACCACCCTATCCGTGCTTGGAAGACCCCTTATAAGAATTCTACCTCTGTCATAGACGTCCAACATCTATCTTCCTAAGTTGCTATACACGTCTATTTGAGAAGTCTCCTACCATATGAACTCGCTCATAATAAGTAAAGCACCTCCCCTCTCTATGCTGCTATGGCCCTCTTTGTTTCCGCTGAGCACATGCATGAGTCTGATCGTGGAAGTATATCTTATTTCGAGATCCTAACTCCCAGCATCTACTCGTCGCTTTATACTACTCATCTCTCTGGAACCCACTATCATATCTAGCTATCTGGTGTCCTTCCTATAGAAATATCTCTATCACAATTGTCTTCTCCAGCACCCTGGAAATGGTGGGGCTTCACAAGGGAACAACTCTATCTCATATCTCTCTACAGAGTCCTTTCTCAAACATCTGTGCTCGGAAGTAGCCATCCTAGATCATGTCAATGGAGTAACATCTAAGGATTGTGAATCTTTACACAAAGTCATCCACCATTATCCCTCCCTTGTTTAGCTCTAAAAAATCCTGGATAAAGATTGAGCATAAACAGAAGGGGTAGTACTCCTCATGGAATAGTTGGTGGAAATCGTCCCATGAGGGTGTGAAATCATCATTTATTTGTGTAACCAAGCTCCACCAATACCTAGGTACTCCATGGAAATGGTTGGATTATAGTTCCACCACCTAATCTATCTGGGTCTGAAAAATCCTGAAGATATGGACCACCGACTCTAGACAATACTCTATTACCTAAGGATCTAGGTCACCATGGAACCTTAGCAGTCTCTGATGCTAGAACTCATAGAGTTACCTAAGCCTGCAGACATCCTCAACCTACTCTACTGGGATTATCTACTACTCTATAGGGGGAGTTGTTGTCACCTACCCACCTAGAAGAAGGTTATCATTGGATTGACCCTAAACTGTGGCCTCATCGCTTATAGGGTCTTCATCACAAATAGAAGATGGTATCCTGCTATCATTGTGGAGGCATCCTAAAAGTTATCAAGGAGTATTGCAGTCATATTAGCATATATATATATATATATATATATATATCAAAAACAATGGGGATATGAATCATGTTGGATAGTCAAATACTCAATCCGACTTGATTCATATACCATTAATCCCTAGGACAAATGTCTCGGCATGCCAAGTCGACAAGGAGGTATTCAAGGTTCTGGTGAATGGATACATATGTCACCACACCATGACCGGATTCCATGGCCTGAGAGACACACTAGAGACACATTGACATTATTTCCCTAAACCCAACCAATCCTCTTAAGGGGATCTATCCGAACAACATCCCAAGGGATGAACTTTCTTTGATACCAATTTGTCACAACCTGGCCCATGTCAGGGATCGAGTTATAACTACTATAATCCTACCTTCATAATTCAAGGGTGGAGACAAGTGCTAAAGTTGTAACTAACTTTGGGAGGCCTTTTCCTAAGTACCTATACACACATACAAAGAAAACTCAATGAAAAAGTTTAGTGGGAAAGAAGAAAATATGCAGCTATATTATAAAGTAAACCAAACATGCATGAACCTCTAAACGGTAAAAAAGTACAGTAGTGTAAATTGAAAAGTAAATAGGAAAAATACATGCCCAACTAGAAATATGTCCCAACCAGAAAAAACTAGAAAAGTAACTAAATGATAGATCCCAACTCATGAATCCGAAGCTACAACCACCATATAAGGTCCGAGCACCCAATATCCCTAAGCTCCTTTATAGTCACAATCAACATGTTTGGTGTCTTCATAAGACAAAATATGTGTGGGAAAATACAACAAAGGGATGAGTATAAACATATTGAATATGATGCACCAAAATCTAAGGGGGGTCAGTAAGAGATACAATACAAGATAAAGATATCAGATAAACAAAGTACAATGAAAGAGTATAGATCAACCCCAACCTATATTGAAATTAAGCTCATCCAATCACATGGGGATAAACATGGTGAGTAGATAAACTACCCATAAAGTCTTCACCACCTATAGGAGGAGAGTAGAATAATCCAACTATGAGAATCTAAACATGAAAGGCACATGGCATACCCCATGACTCTTTACCTCTCCTAAAAGGAGAGTAAAAAAATTAAAGGATTTGTACAGTAAAAGGATATATATATCTGTGTGTGTGTGTGTGTGTCTACTCAATAAAAAGAATCCCAAAAAATAGATTAAGGGGATCTTCATCTCACAAATCATCCCAATATGAAGTGTCTCCAATAGTTCCAAAAGTTTGACAATGATGACCAAAATCCCATGGTACTTCCCTGAACACACAATCCCAAGGAACTCAATCACCAAACCTTGATATTATCCTCTTTGGGCGACACTGACTCATCCTCATGGTTTTAGGTCATGTCACAAAAAAATTTCTCAATGGGGAAATAATTCCTCTACCTTATGAGTTCTAATCTATGTGAAACCATATATCATAACTATATCGCATAGTCATGGTCCACAATTCCTAGGTAGAGGACCGATGCCCTGGTACAATAGGAGGGTTCCACTCCGATAGTCGATAGAGGACCCATGACCTTCCCATTGGGAGGGTTCTACTCTGATGGTCAAGGAGCCATACCCAGCCCAGCTAGAGGGTTCCACTCTAAGTCATCTAGGACTCATGCCCTAATACCACAGGATGGTTCTACTCAAGAGTTCGAGGACCCATTCTCAGTCAAACTGGAGGGTTCCACTCTAATAGTTTTCGAGGAGCTGTACCTAGCCCTGATTGAGGGTTCCACTTGGGAGTCTTTAGAGGACCAATTCCCATCATGGCTAGAGGATTCCACTCTATAATCCATTGAGAACCCATGCCCTGCCATGTTAGAGGGTTCCTATTATGAGTAAGAATATGGTGATCCTTTTGAATCACATCCATCATTGTGGTCAACTCAGAAGTTTTTTTTCATGGAACATTTCATATCAAATCTCAAAATCTACATCTAAGGTAACCATCATGTTCAATGTGTAAAAAAACTCAGGATAGTCTTTTCGTAGGACAAAATCCAAGTCCAAACAAAGGAGATATAAATATTGGAAGTTTCCTCAAAGGAACCAAGGGGGTACACTATAAGGCCCCAGCCTTAAACCTTACTTAATATTGAGTTAATACAAGACTACACATTGAGGATCTTTTCAGGTTTAGAGTTTTAGAGAATTACATCATAAAACATGCATTACATTCCACATTTAAACAAAGTGGTTACATAAGGATAGTATTCACTTTTTTTCCCATCAATGGAAACATATTTAAAATAGAACATGGATTCTTTCTTGACACTTCCTTGACAATATCATCATATCATTTACCTTTCCCTTGACCTGTGAAAAACATTTCAAAAACTTGGGATGAGCATAAAAAGATCAGTAAGGGTTATAAAAAATATGGAAAGGAAACATGAGTTCATATATACATAAGAATGAAATCATACTTTACCCATAAAACATAGGCATATCAAATCATGAATAAATCATATAAATCATAAGACATAAAAGGTAACTTGAGGCATTCATAACATTCTTACATAGGGAGTAACCCTCTTGGTTACGTTTGGAATACCCACCACAGTATATTCCCTAAATCTCTTCGGAGAAACCTTAACGTTTCACTCCTTCACGTTAACCAATGCATTGGAGAGCTATATCAGGCTCACCCGCCCTTAGTTTATCATGGAACCACCCGTCTTCATAATAATTCCCAAGAACCTCAACATAATCGTATCACATAAAACATGCATAAAGGAAACATAACATTTCCACCTTTCAATCACAAGATATCAATACAACACATTGATATAAAAACATTATGAAAACCATTTTCAATACCAAAATAAAAGAAAAGTAAACATGGTATTTATTTTTCTTTAAAAAAAAGGTATGTCTTGTAGAGGAAGCTAAAACACAAATAATGGTCACGGCGGCGGAGAAGTCGTTGTCGCCGCATACGTACGACAAAAACATTCCCCTTTGTCGTTTAGTAAACACTTCGTATAAAAAAGATTCCTTTTGGATAAACGTAAAAGTCAAAGGGGTTTATACACCATATAAAAGAAGGTTTTGTATAAAACAAAGTATGCCTCAATGAAAGGAGATTGAGTCGAAGTCCCATACAAAGACGGTATCCTTGGATTAAAGATAAATCAGTTACATAATTATGTGTGAAATACGAATACACAAAATATAAGTGGGTATTAAGTTTAAAACAATCAGAGGACATTCACACATAATCATAGAACGACATATTCAAGGTTTACAAGTTTATCCCAAAGAATCAAAATTGGGTTAAGAAGTTCCCTTTCAAAAATTAGACAGCCTAACGGCGCCACTTCAAAATTCAGAAAAAGAGTTGACGAGAGATAAAAAGGGCATCTCATCACTTGGACACAAAATTTACATCAATAAGGATATATAAGAACATATCCCAACATAATATAATGTGAATTAAAAGACATAACAAAATAATTCTTTTAAAAATAGGAGGGTGAAAGGTTCCCTTACTGACATGGGTATCTTTCGAAACATACACCCCGTGAAAGAAGGACAATAAAACATTGATGTAAATAATCATAATGAAATAATATTACACAATGAGTAAAATAATGGTCAGTACATACACCACTAAAATGAAATTGTGGAAAATGTAGCATAAATATCACGGGAATAAAAGTGAGATGAAAAATCCCTTACGGGAACTCGGCAGCCTAACGGCGCCACTTAAAACTTCCAAAAATGGATTGATGAGATAAAATAGGGTATATCATCACATTACAATAAAATGTACAGAAAGAGGAATATAAAATAACATCCCCCATAATAACAAAGAGGAGCTCAAAATAAGTGACATAAATGAGAGTACTTAAAGAGAAAGAGAGAGGTTAGATCTCTTACGAAAATTCGGCAGCCTAACGGCGCCACTCAAAACTTACAAAATGGATTGATGAGAGAGAAAAGGTTATTTCATAATATGAACATAAAAATTATAGTAAGATTAATATAAAAGAACATCCCAATAAAAAGAAATATGATCTTAGAAGGAATGACATAAAATAGTGTACTTAAAAAGAAAGAGAGGAGTAGGATCCCTTACCTCAAGTCCGAATTGTCTTGTTCATTTCTTTATATTCCTGAATAATAAACTTTGGTCAATTTATAATTGCCTAAGGACCTCCTTTAGAGATTATTATTCAGTTCATATCACATATTATAATGTTATAATAATTGTTTAATAATGTTAGTTCATATCAGACGTTTTTGTCGATGTTTGGTACATGAGTAAAAAATGAACTTGTTTGAAAAATGATTGTCCATATAGTTATAAGTAAATAATTTCCAGAATAGTATTAATGATTAAAATATAATATATATCCATTACATATTAATTTTATACTATTCCATATCATTTGAAGATAAAAAACAAAAAACACCGTTCATGGAGACGGTAAGTCATACGTACGCATGAATGCTACTTTCATTTTTTTTGTCATATTAATGGAATTAAAAATAAATGATATATATATATATATATTATAATTCCAGTATAATATATATTTTATATAGGTCACATATGTTCATTAATTTTATTCTTTATACATTCCATGTATTGCATGTACGAGTCACATCACTTGAGGGGGCAGTAGTCCACACTTCCTCACATGAAATTATCACATTTACACAACATGAAAAGAATAAAGGTATGGTTTAAATATAAAATACAGAAGCATATAGTAAACATAAATACCATATATATCATATATAAAATACAGTGACATCATAATGGCCACCTTTAAAGGTGTTAAAAGAATATTGAACAATCATCGTTTCGTGAGGCAGAAAATCACCAACCACAGAAACAGTATGTTCTTTAACCATTAGACGAAGGTGTGTGTTATTGTAGCTCAAATCCTTCTTATAAAAACATCCTAGTATATGTAATATACTGGAGTTGTTACAAAATAAATGAATAAAAAGATTTTAGGGGGTTGGAGAAGCAAAATAAAACAAAAGGACTCAAGTGAAGACATTACCTTAAAATCGGGTAACTCCCTTTGGTTTGAGCTCAAAGGCTTCCTTGGTAAGACTTCTTCCCAAAGTGAGGATTCAAGGAGTTAGAGAGGGATGTGTAGAGACAAAATGGGCAGGTTTTGGCCGAGCCAAAGGCTTTGAAAGTGTGGGTAAGGAGGTAGAGGTGGGGGCCTTTTATAAGAGGAGAGGAGGGGCACCCTTGGAAAGGTATAAAATGTAACTTTATTTTCAAATGAGTTTCGAATTTTAATGGTCCCACATTGATTTTTTTCGAGGATAAGGTGATAATGGTTCAAAATCCACCCATCCAATAGGTTTTGGACATTTTTAGGTCTTATATTTTACATTATCTTTCCATTTTATTTAAATCGTTAAATAATGAGGTCATCGCTGCATCATCATGATGTCATAAATAATTTAATTTATTTAATGTCTAAAAATTATAAAAAAACTACTATGATGTAGTAAATATTTTTATCTTTCCAATTAATATTTATAGTCCAAAAGTTAATTTATGTAGACAAAATTAAAAATATTTTACTTAGGTGATACATTCTTTGTTACATTTAACATTCTTTAAAAATAAAAAGATAAAAAGTCACTCTCTCACAAAAGTGATTCCATGGGGCCCCCAAGTTTAGCACAAGGCATCCCATGGTCGGCCATGAGACAACCCGTAGCCTTAGGACACATTTTGTGTTCATTGTTTTTATTATGATATTATCTTATTATCTTTAACTACCCGATTACTCATTAATCAAGGTAATTAAAGATAATTACCGTCGTTACTATTCATAATGTCCAAAAACAAAAGAGTATTAGTTACATAATTTGGACCTTATGATTCCAAATATGTAATTCATTTTCCCAAATTCCAAACACATAAATTTCAATAATTAATTTAAAAAACTTCCCGTTGAAAAAACAAATAGCGGGTTTTTTAGAAACAATATTTATGAAAAGGTTGGCACTTGTTCATGCCTAATGCCCAAGTGAAATTAATCCCAATGACCATCATTGAATTACATGGTAAAAATATATTCTAATTACACTTTAAAACAAATTAAAAAGATAATATAACCATATAATTAAATTATATGAAAAAGCAATTCTGATGTAAAATGCAGTATTTTTCACTATTCATTGAAAAATGAACATTGTCAGAAAAATACCAAAAATTAACCCAAGGTAAATTTCAATGTCCCAATCATAAATAATATGTTTATTTTTAAAAATAGAGCTTATAAAAGTTTCAAAAAGTGGATTTAAAAGGGGGTCTCCATCAAAAGGTGATTAATCGACCTTTTAAAGAATATTAGAATGTTTACGCTTAAATACTAGATTAATTTGCATTTTTAATCCTCTAACATTTATTGTAAAGAGTAAAAATATTTGACAAACATATATAATCATTTTTTAGTTAGTTCTGTTCATTCCCGCCATTACAACAGCTAGGCGTTAACTACCATTTAAAATAATATTATTTTATTATTAGAGTGCAACGTAAGATTCCCAAGAAACTCGTTGTTGCGTATTGGGTACGACATCAAGCATAGCATCCCCTTTAAAGTAATATTAATATTTTATTCACAAATATGGATAAATATAAAGATTTCATATTCTTTATTTACCTTGGGTGTTACATCCTTCCCCCCTTTTGGGAATTGCGTCCTCGCAATTTTAAAATTGGGCTTGGAAACATCCTTGAAAGTCCCACATCGGAACAAGAGTCGGTAAAACAATCACTTTAAAATAAAGAAAGATAAGTACAAAGGTCACCCGAGTCAACCCATAATAGGATTCCAAGTATGAAAATATGGACATGGAGGAAAAAAACAAAGGTTCATGTTCTGATGGAGAGTGATAGAAAACATGTTTAGGAGAAAGTTAACCACAAGAAACTCACAAACTTGTGATGGATTAAACGGTATTCGATTCCCAAGTAGGAAAAGTTAATAGACAACATTTTTGTTTTAAGTTACTTTTTATTGAGGAATTTATTCATAAGGAAACATAATCACTTATCATGTTGACTTTCAACTTTTATTAGATTCCTTACACAAACTCATATTTTCTCCAAAAGGCGAGTATTTAGGAGGACTTGTTCACATTAAGAGTACTATAATCAACTTCTAGAGAATCACCTAATCCACAAAAGAGAACTATATACTTCCCATTTCTTTAGACTTTAACCAAAACCAAAACCAAAAAGGTTAGTACAAGATCAGATAATCCAGAAAAGTATAGCCCTTTATAAAAAGAAAATCTATTCTTAATCTCCAAAATTTGTCCAAAAAAAACCCAAAGTTCAACGAGGACCATTTGATAAAACATTTGTCCATAAAATTCGTCAAAGTAAACCAAAATAATATTGAAACCCAAATATTTCAAGGAGTTAATCACATATTCTTCCAAGGTACAAATTAACTTTTATCTCTAAATAACATCATTTGCTCTTAAATTCTCATATTGAAAAGTAATTAACCTAATCACATATCCTCCATGATAGGTTAATCATTTCCATAGATAACCCAAAATAAACTTACTCTTGATTCCTAAAATCATCTAACTAAAAAGAATTAGTCAAAATAACCAGGGACTTCACGTAGTCCAGTGGTAGGCGATAAATACCAGTCGCACTTTGGTTGTGGGTTCGATTCCCGCAGCTTTGTCCGACGCGACGGGTTGTCACACGGTCTGCGTGTTGTCCTTTTTCCAAAACTATTTAATTCTTAAAACATTCCCCAAAACGAGGTAAAATCTTCAAAAATAACCATAACATAATTTAACCTCAATTTTATCTCATGCCTTTCACTTCCATCATAACATATAGTAACCCATAATTACCTCAAAAGTAAGGATCATATAAACCCAAATAGTTCTTTATAACTATGTCCACAAAAGAACAGATAACTATTCCTTGAATAAAATTTTCATATATTAAACATCAGGGTTACACATACTATAAAAAGTCTTCTAATGTAACCCCATCATCAAAAGAGACTTAATAATCTTAAGAATTTCACCATAACTCTTGAAGCCCTTATATGTTGACATATTACTCATTCAACATTCTTCATGATCCATTAACCATTCCTTTCCAATTTATTCTGAAATACTTCTTTCCTAAAAACAAAATCATGAATCATATCCTAAGATTCCAAAATAGGAAAACAATAGTTATGAAATAATCCATACCTTTGATTGGTCATTTTCAGTTTCTTCATCCCCAATCGGAATGGCATTAGGTATTGGTAAATGAACATTTGTACGATCTTGGTGATCCCATTCACGAAACTTCTTCATAGGACATGTGTTTGCATAATGACCATGCACACCACATTTAAAACATTCAGTTGATCCCTCAGAAAGAACTTCTTTCCCTTTCCTCGAGTCAACTGGATGCTTCCTTTTTCCTTGGCAGGATCTTGATTTATGACCTTCATTTCCACATCTATAGCATATTTATGTCCCTTTGGAACATTTTCCTAGGTGTTTCTTTCCACATTTTTGACACATAGGTTTTTGAACACACTTACCTTTATGATTATTACCTGTAGTTCTGTAGGGATTTGTTTCTCGCATATATGATGCCTTAGAAAAATCACCAAGGTTTAGGTGGTAAATCATGACTCCAGATAGTCGGTTGAGGATAATCACAAGTGTTCTCATTGCAGCTCCCATATCATTCAGTTGCTTGCTCAAAAAACTGTCAAAGTTTCCTTCACATCCACTGTTACTTTGGTTCCTGCTAGATCCAGCCATTTACTAAAACCAAAAAGGTCAGTGTGAGTATATCAAAAAAACCATCATGTACTAATGAGGAATATAAACACTAAGATATACTTACTCATTCACTTTATCTAAAACTAGGACTCTTTCTGAAATCCTAACCATTACGGTAATGTCACTTATGCTTAAAGAATACCCTAACCTCTAAAGTTATCTAAACTGACCTATGATACCAACTATAAGGCCCCAGCCTTAAACCATACTTAATCTTGAAATAATACAAGATTACACATTGAGGATCTTTTCAGGTTTAGAGTTTTAGAGAATTAGATCATAAAACATTCATTACATTCCACATTTAAATAAATTGGTTACATAAGGATAGCATTCACTTTTTTTCCCATCAATGGAAACATATTTAAAATAAAACATGGATTCTTTCTTGACACTTCCTTGACATTATCATCATATCATGTACCTTTCCCTTGACCTGTGAAAAACATTTCAAAAACATGGGATGAGCATAAAAAGCTCAGTAAGGGTCATAAAAAATATGGAAAGGAAACATGAGTTCATATATACATAAGAATGAAATCATACTTTACCCATAAAACATAGGCATATCAAATCATGAATAAATCATAGAAATCATAAGACATAAAAGGTAACTTGAGGCATTCATAACATTCTTACGTAGGTAGTAACCCTCTTGGTTACGTTTGGAATACCCACCACAGTATATTCCCTAAATCTCTTCGGAGAAACCTTAACATTTCACTCCTTCGCATTACCCAATGAATTGGAGAGCTATATCGGGCTCACCTGCCCTTATTTTATCATGGAACCACCCGTATTCATAATAATTCCCAAGAACCTCAACATAATCGTATCACATAAAACATGCATAAAGGAAACATAACATTTCCACCTTTCAATCACAAGATATCAATACAACACATTGATATAAAAACATTATGAAAACCATTTTCAATACCAAAATAAAATAAAAGTAGACATGGTATTTATTTTTCTTTTAAAAAAAGTTATGGCTTGTAGAGTAAGCCGAAACTCAAATAATGGTCACGGCGGCGGAGAAGTTGTTGTCGCCGCATACGTACGACAAAAACATTCCCCTTTGTCGTTTAGTAAATGCTTCGTATAAAAAATATTCCTTTTGGATAAATGTAAAATTAAAAGGGGTTTATGCACCGTATAAAAGAAGGTTTTGTATAAAACAATGTATGCCTCAATGAAAGGAGATTGAGACGAAGTCCCATACAAAGACAGTATCCTTGGATTAAGGATAAATCGGTTACATAATTATGTGTGACAAACGAATACACGAAATATAAGTGGGTATTATGTGTAAAAAAATAAGAGGACATTCACAAATAATCATAGAACGACATATTCAAGGTGTACAAGTTTATCCCAAAGAATCGAAATTGGGTTAAGAAGTTCCCTTGCAAAAATTAGACAGCCTAACAGCGTCACTTCAAAATTCAGAAAAAGAGTTGATGAGAGATAAAAAGGGTATCTCATCACTTGGACATAAAATTTACATCAATAAGGATATAGAAGAACATATCCCAACATAATATTATGTGAATTAAAAGACATAACAAAATAAGTCTTTTAAAAAGAGGAGGGTGAAAGGTTCCCTTACCGACATGGGTATCTTTCGAAACATACACCCCGTGAAAGAAGGACAATACAACATTGATGTAAACACTCATAATGAAAGAATATTACACAATGAGTAAAATAATGGTCAGTACATACACCACTCAAAGGAAATTGTGGAAAATGTAGCATAAATCTCATGGGAATAAAAGTGAGATGAAAAATCCCTTACGAGAACTCGGCAGCCTAACGGCGCCACTTAAAACTTCCAAAAATGGATTGATGAGATCAAATAGGGTATATCATCACATTAAAATAAAATGTAAAGCAAGAGGAATATAAAATAACATCCCCCGTCATAACAAAGAGGAGCTTAAAAAAAGTGACATAAAGGAGAGTACTTAAAGAGAAAGAGAGTGGTTAGATCTCTTATGAAAATTCGGCAGCCTAACGGCGCCACTCAAAACTTCCAAAATGGATTGATGAGAGAGAATAGGGTATATCATCATATGAACATAAAAATTACAGTAAGATTAATATAAAATAACATCCCAATCACAAGAAAGATAAGCTTAGAAGTAATGACATAAAAGAGTGTACTTAAAAAGAAAGAGAGGAGTATGATCCCTTACCTCAAGTCCGACTTGTCTTGTTCGTTTATTTATATTCCTGAATAATAAACTTTTGTCAATTTATAATTGCCTAAGGACCTCCTTTATATATTATTATTCAGTTCATATCACATATTATAATGTTATAATAATTGTTTAATAATGTTAGTTCATATCAGACGTTTTTGTCGATGTTTCGTACATGAGTAAAAAATGAACTTGTTTGAAAAATGATTGTCCATGTAGTTATAAGTAAATAATTTCCAGAATATTATTAATGATTAAAATATCATATATATCCATTACATATTCATTTTATACTATACTATATCATTTGGAGATAAAAAACGAAAAGCACTGTTCATGGAGATGGTAGGTCGTACGTACGCATGAACGCTACTTTCATTTTTTTTTTGTCATATTAATGGAATTAAAAATAAATGATATATATATATATTATAATTCCAGTAAAATATATATGTTATATAGGTCACATATGTTCATTAATTTCATTCTTTATACATTCCATGTATTGCATGTACGAGTCACATCACTTGAGGGGGCGGTAGTCCACACTTCCTCACAAGAAATTATCGCATTTACACAATATGAAAAGAATAAAGGTATGGTTTAAATATAAAATACAGAAGCATATAGTAAAAATAAATACCATATATATCAAATATAAAATACAGTGACATCATAATGTCCACCTTTAAATGTGTTAAAATAATATTGAACAATCATCGTTTCGTGAGGCAGAAAATCTCCAACCACAGAAACAGTATGTTCTTTAAACATTAGATGAAGGTACGTGTAAGTGTAGCTCGAATACTTCTTATAAAAAAATCCTAGTATATGGAATATACTGGATTTTTTACAAAATAAATGAATAAAAAGAGTTTAGGGGGTTGGAGAAGCAAAATAAAACAAAAGGACTCAAGTGAAGACATTACCTTAAAATTGGGTAACTCCCTTTGGTTTGAGCTCAAAGGCTTCCTTGGGAAGACTTATGCCCAAAGTGAGGCTTTAAGGAGTTATAGAGGGATGTGGAGAGACAAAATGGGCAGGGGTTGGCCGATCCAAAGGCTTTGGAAGTGTGGGTAAGGAGGTAGAGGTGGGGGCCTTTTATAAGAGGAGAGTAGGGGCACCCTTGGAAAGGTATAAAATGTAACTTTATTTTCAAATGAGTTTCGGATTTTAATGGTCCCACATTGATTTGTTTCGAGGATAAGGTTATAAGGGTTCGAAATAAACCCATCCAATAGGTTTTGGACATGTCTAGGTCTTATATTTTACATTATCTTTCCATTTTATTTAAATCGTTAAATAATGAGGTCATCTATGCACCATCATGATGTCATAAATAATTTAATTTATTTAATGTCTAAAAATTATAAAAAAATTATATGATGTAAGAAATATTTTTATATTTCCAATTAATATTTATATTCCAAAAGATCATTTATTTAGACAAAATTAAAAATATTTTACTTAGGTGATACATTCTTTGTTATATTTAACATTCTTTAAAAATAAAAAGATAAAAAGTCCCTTTCTCACAAACGTGATTCCATGGGGCCCCCAAGTTTGGTACAAGGAATCCCATGGTCGGCCCTGAGTCAACCAGTAGCCTTAGGACACATTTTGTGGTCATTTTTTATTATTATGATATTATCTTATTATCTTTAACTACCCGATTACTCATTAATCAAGATAATTAAAGATAATTACCGTCGTTACTATTCATAATGTCCAAAAACAAAAGAGTCTTAATTACATAATTTGGGCCTTCTTATTCCAAATATGTAATTCATTTTACCAAATTCCAAACACATAAATTGCAATAATTAATTTAAAAAACTTCTCGTTGTCAAAACAAATGGCGGGTTTTTTAGAAACAATATTTATGAAAAGTTTGGCACTTGTTTATGCCTAATTCCAAAGTGAAATTAATCCCAATGACCATAATATAATTACATGGTAAAAATATATTCTAATTACACTTTAAAAGAAATTAATAAGATAATATAACCATATAATTAAATTATATGAAAAAGCAGTTTTGATGTAAAATGCAGTATTTTTCACTATTCATTGAAACATGAACATTGTCAGAAAAATACCAAAAAATAACCCAAGGTAAATTTCAATGTCCCAATCATAAATAATATGTTTATTTTGAAAAATAGATCTTATAAAATTGTCAAAAAGTGGATTTAAAAGGGGTTCTCCATCAAAAGGCGAATAATCGACCTTTTAAAAAATATTAGAATGTTTATGCCTAAAAACTGGATTCATTTGCATTTTTAATCCTATAACATTTATTGTAAAGAGTAAAAAATATTTTACAAACATATATAATAATTTTGTAGTTAGTTTTGTTCATTCCCGCCATTACAACGGCTAGGCGTTAACTACCATTTAAAATAATATTATTTTATTATTAGAGTGCAACGTAAGATTCCCAAGAAACTCGTTGATGCGTATTCGGTACGCCATCGAGCATAGCATCCCCTTTAAAGTAATATTAATATTTTATTCACAAATATGGATAAATATAAAGATTTCATATTATTTATTTACCTGGGGTGTTACATCCACAACATGTGAGGGGCCCACACGATGTGTGGCCCCACTTCACAGCCTATCTATGTCCTAGATCAGCACACCAGTTCCTATATGTGTAGAAATACACACTATGTAGGTAGACTAAACAATGTGTCTTGCTAACCAGGACCAGGGTAGTGTTCCACTCATTATGTCTATGTACTAGAGTACATGACCGTGTATCAAACCCCATGTACTCATACATGTGTTCTCATCTGTTTGACCCATCATGTGGGTTGTCTAACCCGAATAGGATACATCATGTGTAGAAAGAATCTAAACCCTATTATCCTTAATTAATTTGAAACCCTATCACTTCCACTGAGGGGGATACATACCATGGGTTCTTCATCAAACACGGCTTGTAGCCAAGATTTTGATAGAAATCCAAAACTGTGGTTAGTGCAGAATTTATTTCATATTCGTTCGATTTTGACTTTTTTCCATTCAAAACTCAGCGATCTGGACTAGATCTGTCACCTCTGGCCATCACTCACCAGAAAATAAATTTGGTCTAGATCTTCGATGGATACATAATTTGTTCTACATGCTTAGTACACCACCGTTCCTTCATCATCGACTAATCAATAACTGATCATTCAAATGACCATAAAACACTTGTAAACATCTCATATATGGTTGTACATCATCGATATATGCCTCGTGATTCTGTTATGAATCTAGAAATCCATTCGGGTTCAGTTCCCCCTAGAAATGTCGAACCGGGACCGTGGGGATCCAATTGGTGAAGAACTCAAATCAATGAGGGATAAAAGCAACAAAAACCAAGGTTTATGTAAAGACCCTGAAATTTCAAGGAAAACATTTTTCTTATTTTCTTTGGAATTTTTCGAGTGCGCGGTATCTGACGGCACCTAATTCTGAGGCCCGGAGTGCCCAGAATAAATTTCCGAAGTTTAGCTCGGGTACGTTTAGTGAATGAACAAGCGGGTTTTTCTAAATTTTGAACCGGTGCTCGGAATTGAAATCTGAGGGCACCGATGAACTCGCAGAGTCGGTAATTGCTTAAGAAGACCCTTTCTGGAGTTTTGTTTGCTCGGGAGGAGCTGTTAAAAAAAGAGTGAGGAATAAAAATATAATTGTTTTACAATTTTATTTTTATTTCTTTCTATGTGGTTTAAGTGTTGTGTCACAACACTTTTACCCTATCTTATGTGGTTTAACTCCTAGGTGTGGGAGTTGGAGTGGGACCCGTTGGGTTGCTAACTTCCCTTGGGAGAATAAAGGAGAGGAAGGGCCCACACGAGCCCCACCCCTTCACTTTTTCCATAACTCCTCACCGCCCTCTTTAATTTTGTAAACTCATCTTTAATTGAGTAACACACTCGCACCCCCACTTAATGCCAAGTCAAATCTCGAATTTGTTTGGTTTATTAAACGCCTCATTAATTGGTCATCAAACGTTAATTAATTTGTGGATTCTTTTTGAATTTTGAAAGGGTTGACATGAGGAATAAAATAAGAGAAACCTTATTTTATTATTGTTGTTTCATTGTGTGGAACAAAGAAGAGACCTCTATTATTTAAGAAATTTCTTCCTTGTTGAAGAACTTGAAGAACGAAGAAGAACTCCGTCCTCCGACGAAGGACGACGAAGAACCCTGATTCCTCGTAGATCGACGACACAATGTTGTGTACCGCGACGCCGACGATCCTCTTCTCCGTGACACCATGTACTACGATGCCGACAATACTCTTCTCCGCGACGCCGTGTACCGCGATGCCAACGGTGCTTACGGATCATCGTTCCGCCACACCATCTTCTGCGATGACATTTTTCCACAACGAACCTCGTTCTATGACTTCATCGTGGTAGGGGTTTGTTTTGTTCATAAATGTTCTTTTTCGTCCAACGTAAATTTCTTAGCTGCTTGATATCGGATTAATGAGAGGGGGCCGAACCGCACGAACACGGTCGACTCTCCTCCCCCTTGATGTTGTGTTTGTCGCGGCACGAACAAAGGTAGCACGGTGCAACGGCATCGCGCGAAAACAAGGAGGAACACGGCGAAGAAGCGTGGCGCCATCGCGCCACGTCGTTGATGCCGAACGAAACTGTGGTCGGATTCGGGGCCACAAAGGTGAATCGAAGACTCCACAGTTTGTTTATTTGATGTATGGATCAACAGGCGATGACGGAACGGGCCGCAAAGGCGATTTGATGATCCCGCAGTGAAGTTCGGGTCCCATAAGGATTCCCGGCGCAGACGGAATTGAAGACGGACCACCGGAGCAACTCTGATGGCCCGCGGACATCACCGACGGCGCGGGTCATCGGCGCGGCGGCTCCGGCGGTCAGAGGTGGCGGCCGGCAGCAGCCGGCCGCCCGGAGGTGGTAGCACCCCGGTGCGCCGCCAGGAGGAACCGCCACGGCTGAAGCTGCGCCGGCAGGCAGCCGGATCCTGTGGTCGCGCGGGATCTGGGGAGCAGGACGCGGTGCTCGCCACATCCGCGGAGCGCAAAGTCTGCGGGGGACCGCATCCCCCGCTCGGCTCGCTGGCCGAGCCTGCGTGCCACCGAGCCGGGCCGGGCCGGTTTGCACGGACCAGACCGGGCCTAGATCCCCCATTTTCGGATCACTTCTGGTATTTTGCCCATATCTTGGGCTACAAACCTCTGATCGATGCACCGTCACATGCAATGTGATCCTTGGATCAAGAAATTCGCTTAGGTATATTACACTCAAGGTTTCGGAGAACTTTGGGTATGGCTGGGTTGGTTCGAACCCGAAATCAACTGGGCCCTCAGAGCGGAAATGCTTATAACTTGAGCTCCGGACGACCGATTGACGTGCCGTAAACATTGTTGGATTCCTCTTAGTGAGACGGACCTTTTGGAATACTTTACCTGAGGTTTGGACGCAGTTGGAGTATGTCCGGGTTGGATTGTACTTGAAATCCAACCGGGCCCCTGGAACGGAAAAGCCGATAACTTTCAGACCGGACGTTCGTTTGATGAACCGTCAGTGGCGTTGGTGATCACGTCGAGAAACGGTCCCTATGAGTTTACCCTATGAGAGTTCAAGGTATAGTTGAGATACGGCCGGGTTGGTTCGTACACGAAACCAACCGGGCCCTGGGATGAAAAGGCTATAACTCACAGACCGGGCGCCCGATTGACATGTCGTCTGTTGCGTTGAGACCCCTATAGAGAGGTGGTCCTTTGAGATACTTCTTCGTGGGACTTTGTGATACTTGGAGTATCAACCTGTAGCTCATGGATCGGACCCTCCCAGAGATGATCGTACGGAGTACTGAGACCATGAAGTTGGATGAGACCTAACGACTACTTGACCGACTCGACTTTGAGTGATTCGACTAGCCCAGTGGAGGGAGCACTACTATGTTTGGGTGGAGACCCATGGAGGATGGAGCACTACTATGTTTGGGTGCAGACCTGTGGTACTCAATAGAAGAAGTACCTCTGCAGGCTATTTGGGGGGGTTCACTACTGTGTTTGGGTGGCAGACCCTGGCGGAAAGCACTACTGTGTTTGGGTGGCTGACCTGTGGTACTCGATAGGAGGAGTACCTCAGTAGTCTTAGGTTAGTGATCAGTACCTCAGAGTCGTGACAGGATCATTGTACTTGTCAGAGACGGAGCTCTACAGCAGTTATGGTTTCGATAATGAAAATCCTGGTTTGAGCTGAGTCTATGACCTTTGTGTTTCCTCATGATTGAGATGGGTTACTTGATAACTTTGGTATATGTATGGGCATATACCTAAGTAGAGGTTATCTATTGAGATCTTTCTTTGTGGTTATCCTTGTAGGATTTAGTGAGACCTTGAGGGTCTCGGGGTCCTTACTGAGTATCGTTATACTCACCCCTGCACGGGCTATGCCCACACCTCGTTGTGTTGGATGCAGACGACGGACATTGCTAACAGAGGCCGAGTGTTCGAGGACTAGACGGTACCCGGAAGTGGATCTCACGACAAGTCAGTATCGAGAGATGGACTTCACAACGAGACGATACTCGGAGGAGGTTGATGGGCGAGAGCATTGTGGACGATCCAGGAGCTGCGCTATCTGTACCTACACTTCAGGTGGGATCCGAGGTGGACGTCCCAGGAGATGCTTCCAATTTCTAGATGTTTGTCTTTTTTGTTGTACTTTAGTTCAGTTGTAGCTGTACTTTTCAGTTGGGTTTGTATTCTGGCCCATTTACTTTTCATCACTTTCTTTTGTACTTAGTATATTTCTTCCGGTTGTACTCTGTGGTGTTTTGTTTACTTTTATAAAGGAAATGCCTTCCCAGTTATCGGGATTTACGCCTTGGTGCTAGTTTCCAGCCCCCGGCCTATGGAAGGCGGGCTTGGGGTAGTTACAACACCGGCCCTGGGGGACGGGTCGTGACAGTTTAAACATTGTTGGAAAATCATTCTTAGAAAACAGTCAAGAACGTGTGTTTGGGGTTAGATAAACAACTAAAATCAATTTAGATTTCAATACCCTCACACATGCAAAGGTCTATAATTGGCATAGATCTAAGAAAGAGGATGGATATTCACAGCCATTTAATAAAAAGGGAAGAACAAGACTAATTGATGAGTTATACCTTTGTTTTAGATCGATCACTGATGAAGAACACATCTTCCAATGCTTTGTAAGGAGTTGTTTCATTCGTTGTGTCCTGATCTGGTCTGATTTAGAGTTTTGTCATCATCTAGGATGATCTTACATAAGAATGAGGAAGGAGATGTCGTTGGGGATTCCAAAATTATGGTCTAACCATAGTAAGGTTTTCCAAGGAAATATATTTATAAACATATCTGTTTCATTAAAAATAAACTAGTTAATTAAATAATGAATTCATTAATTCATTAAATGCACTGCAAACGAGTGAGGGGTATGAACATCCAGCACTGAATTATTTTATATCATTCCTGGGGAAAACACCGTGTTCTAGACCCAACTGTAGTCCAGTGTTTCTGATCTGATCAACCATTTTAGATTTATCTAATTTCCTTTAAGAAGCTACGCACAAACAATACAAAAAATATTTAATATTTTTATAAAATTAATTTTGGACACACCGGGCTTCAAAATCGTACACCGTCTGAGCGGCTAGCTCTAGAAATATAAATAGAAATATTTTAATGTCTTATAAGGTGAAAACCAAATCTTTATATTATTAGATTATATTTCTTCTTAATTCTCTAAATCTCTAAAATTAAAAGTTCTTGTAATATATTTTCTTTAATTCATGTAATTATCGTACTATTATCTCTAATAATTTATAGTTAGTTCCAAATATGGTATGTAAATCATGTGTTTATAAGAAATATAAAATATTGTGTGGGTCTAGGGAATCAAATTAGGTATTAGAACAGTGTTTAGATAACCTTGTAAATTATTATTTTTGTTGAGGATAATTTAAGGGTTCATAAGTTAGGGTTAATAATAGTTTAAAAGGTGTAGATAAACCTTTTTGATAGTGTATGATTTATCATTTAGGTAATAATTTATATTTTATTAGGGGATTAAGATAAGATAACTTTAGTGAAAATATCAAGAATAATTCAATGTTTAGGATAAATACCCGATGTTTTGGTACAGTATTGAGTATATGGATTTCCTAGAAATTAAATCCATATCTGGATACTAAAAGTTTTTGTGGGATCTAGAAAAGATATACCTAGTGGTAATAACCTCAAAAAAAGTGGTTTGGGTATTAACTCGAACTTCACGAGATACATGAAAAATAGGCCTAACTACACACTTCATTTAACACACTTGAGGGATATTATTTGGTTAATCACATTATCTTCATGAACCATTATAAAGGATTTTTAATTATGATGTTAGTGAATTATGTTATATAGAATAATAGAACAAATTCCATGGATAACCAAGGATTGAGAAATAATAATCATAGGTCGATCCATAAGTATCACATGTTCAAAAAAAAAGTTTCATAGGGGAAGACATATTTGGCTTGATGTTTTCATATTCATATTTTGGATATTATCATAACCATTATGATTTTAGAATTTTTTTGTGATGGGATCATAAAATTGAAGCTAATAAAGGTATGTATATAAATACCACTATGTCTTATAAATGAATAAGGTAAAATATGAAAATGGTTAAGAATTTAAATGTATGCCTATTATGATGGAAAATATCAGCTTCCTTGTCTTACCTATGGTAATAAGGTTGATATCATAATTAAAATTAATTATTGATAATCTTATCTATTTTAATTAGTTAATTGACAATTGTTGATGACTTTTTGGTATATTCTAAATGTTATTGTGTATTATTTGATACATATAAAGATCATTATTCAGTAGTTTTCCATTTATATTTTGAAATAATATATTAAATGGTGTTAATAAACATCAAATATATATATATATAAATTTTATATTTTTTATATAAATATTATAGAACACATGTTTGAGGGATGGATAATGTTTAGTTTCATTAGATGTTTGATGGTGAGATAATAATGGTTTGGGTGATATTGAAAATGTAATTTTTGTATTATTAATATCCTTAGCATCAATGATAATCCATTTGTACTATTTATATAATTTTTGGGATTATGATATATATTGACTAGTGTGTGACCATATGAGCTAGTGGTTAAAACCATTTGGGGGTTAAATATAGTGTTCATTTTTAGAGGAATATATAAATTCATTATGGATTATTTACTTGTAGATTCAAATGGTTTATGAAAGGTATGTTAGAGAGAATACATGATTAGAATATTTAAAAACTTAGGTAAATGATTTAATCGGTTATTGAAGTTTTTTAAATAATTATAATTAACTTCATATATTATAATAGATAAGGTAGATGTAATATTAGAGGTTATGTCATGAATTATGGATATGTTAAGACTAACCTATCCTACTTTCATTAGTGAGTATTAATTAAAATAATAAGGAGACAATTTATTAGAAGGTTTAGAATATAATAACCTGTGATTTTACTATAAATTATCCTTAAATAAATACTTCAATAAAATGTTTAACATGAAAAACTAAACTAAAAAATGTGATATGTTTAAATAAAATTTTACAACTATAATATAGCTATTAAATTGTCGTCAATAAAAGGAGGTAACCATGTTATGAAATTGATAAAGGAAATAAATGGTATCAAGTAGAAAATGTATCCCTTATGAAGCCCATTTATCTAATTTTGGGAAGAAGGTATCTTCACTATGGTTTTATCTAGACCAATCCCAATCCAAAATCAAACAATTCTAGATTGAGTAAAATTTTATGAGATAGAAATTCAAACACATTGTAATTTCCAAGAGATATATGCTAGCAGAATCACCACCCTCGACTTCTACCAGAAATTATCTAATAATTATGTATTATGTGAATATCATAAGGGGTTATATATGTAGAAATTAGGATTATATCAAAATTTAATAAATTATTTATATGTATACATATATCATGAACTTTTTTAATTTTCGAAAGGTTATTTTTCTCAATTCACTTTATGATTAAAAAATATATTTTCTAGAAATTGGTTTTTTATTTAAAGGATATAATTTTATTATAATAAAATAATTATAGGATATATTGATCATATGAATAATAATTCAACACTATATTAATTATTAATTTATAGAAAAATTAATAGTTAATATAAATTATCATTTTTCTATAAAAACTGATTTTTTCTATATTTTATGTTTTTAATTAAAAATAAAATGTATAAATTTTAGAATATGAATTTGAAAAAATTAAATAAATTTTTTTATTTATAATTTAAATATTATCATATGATTATTTTTTTTATATTTCTAGAAAATTTATTTTTAAGGGAATAATGAAAAATATCTTTTTTTCAAATAACATGACTTTTATTACATTATTAGTACATTGGTATAAATTGTTAATTTTTAAAACGTTTTAATAATACCATATATTTGTTATAGTTTACACTTTAAAAAATGTTTGTTTTAATTTAAAATCTCATATTTGTTAATTTAGAACCAAAATAATATTTTCTCCAAAAAAATAATATATTATACATTTTTAATTTTTAATAAATCATTATCAGTTTTATAAATTGAACAAAATGAAATGGATTTAAAATTTAGGATCATTGAGTATAAATTGTATAAAATGGATGACTTTTTTTATTTAAAAATATTATGTTACCCTATGTAAAAACTAATTATCATAATAAAAGTTTAAATGGTAAAGGTAATAATTCAAGGGGTAAAGGGATTGAAAAATTCTAAAAACATGTATATTATTGAGGGTATAAGTTATTTATATAAATTATATCTTCCTCGTACAATTACTTCTCAGCTTTTATCCACTTGAAATTTTTAACATGTGCTTCTTTTTATATTAAGTTGAAATATTCACAAAAATGTAATTCTCACCACTTATAAAATGGACCTATCACCACCCCTTAAAGTCACTCCTAAAAATTAGGTTTCCCCATAATAACCTATATTTTTTTCATTAATATAGAATATAATTTCACTATCTTTATATTAAGGTCACAATATATTAGTTTACATCATCCATTTCTAATGGATCCTCCAAAGAAATCTCAAAATGCTCAACAGGAGTAAGCATTTTTACTAAACTTATTTATTTTCTTTATTTTAACATTATAATTATAATTATAAAATACCTATATAATTACCTAATTATTATTTATATTATTAATTTTATTATTATATAGGAATAATCATTAATTACATTTTTCCTTTTCTATTAAGAAAAAAAATTGGCATTCTTGTGTTGTGTAGATTATCGCCTCTACAATGAAACATGTTTAGTTTTCCTTAACCAGCTTAAAAATATGGAATAAAAGGGAAATTAAATAAATAATTATTATATTTATATCAGGTTTATTATTATAAAACTATAAACCAAATTACTCCTTTATCTTATTCTCTGGAAAATGAAACTGTCAACGATATGTATGTGTGGACTACTGCCTCCTGGGAACGATCGATTTTCATTTTTCTTTTAATAAATGATACACATAAATTCTCATGAAGATGGGATTAAATGATAAATATAATTTTTATGATATAATTTGGGTTATTTTATAAAAATTATAGAACCTATTGATGATATGATAAACTAATGATTATCTTTAATTCAATTATTTAAAATGTGCAGACTAAGAGGACAATGATCTCTTCTTTCTAAGTGATGAATTTATATAAATTATCTTCATATTATAATTATTTAAAATTATGATATATCACACTAATAATTACAAAATAATATCATGTTTCTTTCGAATTAATTATATTCCTACTAAACTATCTCACACTCATCCATTAATCAATGATATGTTCATGTTTGGGTTGGTTTAACCACCAAACTGAACAATACTATCAATTTATTCATTTATGACTATATTTTATCATATATTATGATATAAATATGTGAATAACATATTTTTTTTTTGTTAATTTTATGTAATCATTTAACTCATTAATTAAGAAAACACATTTTTTTCATTAATAATCACTTAAATATGATCATCATTGATTTCATCTTCATTTTTTGTAACCAAACTAATTAGAATGAAATTATACCTTTAGAAACTATCCTGGAACATCTATTATGGTTATATATATGATCTAATAGCAATTTACTTTGAAAAATAATAGAAACCAACACCTCTTTTATGAAACTAGTTAAATCGATATAGATTACTTACACCAGGTATTTAATTATATTAATTTAATTTTTCAAGACATTTGGTGTAAGCACAGAACAAATCAGGATCAATGTAAGGGTCTTCATCTCAAAATTCTCTAATTTAAAATTTTTTGGTATTATGCACCAAATTTAATTAATGTAGTGTATATACTAACTAATTGAGATATTGAATAATGAATTATCCTTTAATCATTGTACTTTAATTTCAATTAAAATACCACTCTTTAAATAGGTTTTGATTAAAATATTGCCCAATCTACAAGGGGTCGTTCCCTCATACTTTAATTCTATGAGGATTTCTTATGTTATGCATCATTTTTTCCTTTTAATAGTGTCTAACTTCCCATGGATGTAAATTTATCATATATTTTTTTTATTCATGGGAAATACGGATCCAAATGAGTTACTTTTTATCAAATCTATTTTGAATCAATTATTTTCCTAGTTTAAAGATTTATGGGTAACAAAATTTCCATTCATTGAGTTATGATCATTTATCTTATACTTATTTCATATAAGTTAGGTAAATTTTACCCTTTTATTATAGTATATGGTATTTTCTTTGTTCACACCACTACCACATAAAACCTATTTTTAAAATATTTCTTACTTTAATGAGTATGTTGCTCATAAGTGATATTGATAACTTAAGCCTCTTTTCTTATAGTTATATTATTTCATCAAAAACTTATTTCTTTCATGATTTGGTTCTCCCACCCTAATATTTTATTGTATGGTAATTTCTCAACCTCTATGATAAACAGATATTTTAATACAAAAATAATTTTTTGTTGCTATTTTAACAATTAAAGTAATGATAGAATAAATAATTTTCATACTAATTATTATTTATGAAATATATAGTTATATTCATCATAAAATAATTAAGTAATTTATAAATAAAAAAGGAAATAATTGTATTAAACTCTTTTTTATAAGGTTTTACTTAAAAGGGTAATTTTAAAAATTTATAATTCTAATTTAAAAAATATTATTATAATTTTTTGATTCACCATTTCAATATTATCCTAAGATTAATTTTGGATAATTTTCTGAAAAGATTTATTTTTCAATGACTATTGAAAAATAAATATTTTTATTGAAAAAAAATTCTTTGAAAGTATTTTTAAAGTCAAATTCTATTTCATATTACTTTAAAATTTTAATTATTTCATATTTATTTAATATAATTATGTATTTTTAAATTAATTTTATACTTTAATTTAGTAGAAAACGTTTTTACTTTAAAATGGGTATTTTCAGAAAAAATTGTTTTTCGTCGTGTCTTGCCGGATCAATATTAAATTAAATTATAACTTATATACATTGAATATTGAAAAATATATTTAATATTTTAGATCAATGGTTAAAAATTTAATAAATTTTTCCCTTTTAATTTATTTTCAATATGAAATGTAACCTTAGTAAAAAAATTACAACGGTAAGGGGTAAATCAGGTAATTAAAGTTAAAAATAAAATGATATGAACTATAAAATGACCCTAAAACTTGCCTTAATTTTATTGGATGATTATATATCATTCACAGTCATAAAAAACGAGAATATGTTTCCTTTTTTCCATTGGGACATGATTTTGACCTTTATTATATGTTAGTGAATATAAAACAAAAAATGTCACACTCTTGTTTTTAATAAATATAATATTTTTAATATATGTATAAATATAGGATATGTTCTCATATAAATATTCATTTGAATTATAAATAATTTATTTATCATGTTAGTTTATTTTAAATTTTTATTGAATAATTAATTCCTTAAAAGCATACGAAATGCTAATGTGATAATTATCCAATTATTAGAAAAATAAAATAAATGATTTTAAAAAAGTTAAAAATAATTTTATCTGAGTGAATAATTGTGTTTCAAGATTTTTATAGATTAAAAATAAAATATTAAAGATTTTTTTAGGTACTTTATTTTAATTCCATTATTGTCTTGTAGTTTTTAATGTAAAATTAATAGAATAGTTACAAAATTGATATTAATGATATTTTATAATAAATAATATTTATTAAATAATTTAAAATTCCAAAAATATCTTATCTTTGGAAACAAATTTGGGGTAAGGTTGAATATATAAACCATGGTCTATTTTTGGACTGGTTTTTTTTCATTATATTAGCTATATTAATAGTTTAATAGTAAAAAACATTGATATAACCGTAATTGTCAAAAGGGTTAATAAAGGGTTAAAACAAAACGATAAGAGTAAAAAGTTGTTCCAAAATTTTCCAAATTTTATTTTATGAGAGGATTTAGAATAATCCTCATATTATATTAAAATAATATTAATTTGGTTCCATTTATACATCAAAATTAAATTATATTAATTTTATATTTTAAGAAATTCCAAGAGTGCCCCTCCCCTCCCTTATAAAAGGGAACATATAATTCTCCTTTATTCACACTTAAAAATCCTTCTAGTTCAGCCAATAGATACCCTAATCCATTAAATAAATCTCTATAAATTTCCCAGTGGCCTTAGTTGTGAAATATTTCCCACCTTAGAAGTCTTAATGTGTGAAGAAAACGAGGTTGCTCGAAGAAGAAGTGTACTTCATAACAAAGAATTTTTTTTATTTATTCTTTTATTTACATAAAATTTTATATAACCATTATTATATAATAACTTAAATTTATAACATATAATAAAATTCTACTATGTTAATTTAATAATCTATATTTATCTCTAATCTCTACAAATTGGGAATGTAATTCATCATTCGTGTGTACATAGAACTACCATCTCATAGACCAATGTAATTAATTTCCCATCCCCACCTATCAAGACTAGTTATAATGATTTATTTAATGTATATATATGATATTAATTACACATTTTTAATTCTTTGAAGACAATATAATACTTATTTTTATCCATTCCATCCACTAAAAAATAAAAACTTTGTTTGTTCGTACATGTTGACTACCACCTCCATGAAGTGATGTGATTCATTTTTTATCACTAAATAACATGGATTATATATATAAGTATATTTGAAGAAATAATATGTAATTTATTATGTTATGATCGTTATTTAATGAAAAAATAATTCTTAACTTTCCAATAATGATCACTGAAAAATAGAAACCTTGCACATGTGTATAAATAACCTACCGTCCCCATGAGTGTAACATACTTCATTTTTCATAACACTATTTAATGATTTGTTTTAGAATTATAATTAATTTAAAAACAATTATAATTATTTCATGATTATTATTATTATGTATATGATATAATAATAAACTCTTTGACCATAGTCAACCTACTGAATTCATTTAGGACATATGAGTCGAAAATCATCAAGACTTATAACTTAAACATAAACGATTAAGTAATTATATATAACATGGTAATAAGTGAAATAAAAATAAAAATAAACCTGTAAAACGTTATAAAGAAATCATATAATTAACATGAGTTTATCATTCAGAAAGATAATGAGACCTTGTTATAATTCAGCCTCAATTAAGAGACACTTTAACCTAAAACCTCATTTTAAATGTTATAATGATTTATTTTAAAAATATTTATCTTCCATGAACATTATTTAAATTTATTTCATGAATTTAGTTATATGGGAATAAAATAACTATAAAGTTCATTTTATGCTTCTTTCTTTTAATGGTTTTCAAAAATAGAATCTTTTTATGGAATGTTTTCCTTTCTTTACAAATGAAAAAAGGAATGTTATATTTTAATGTATATAGTG
Source organism: Viscum album (assembly GCA_963277665.1). Classification (NCBI taxonomy): domain Eukaryota; kingdom Viridiplantae; phylum Streptophyta; class Magnoliopsida; order Santalales; family Viscaceae; genus Viscum; species Viscum album. The sequence goes on from OY728147.1 coordinate 1,096,300,845, forward strand.
AATGAATTTTCCTACGACCATAACAATTATTAAAAGTTTATATTCATTACCAATATTTTATTTTTTTTCTTCAATGAAAATTCATATTTCCCTTTTTCTGGGTATTTTTGGTTTTGAAATGGGTTTTTAATAGAGATGGGTAATTTAATATCTGAAGGTATTTTGTACATGGGTTTAGAAGATTCTTTCAAGGGTTTTTTTTCAGGATATGGTACATAGAAATTTTCTATGTGGGGTTTATCTAAATTATTGTAAAATCACGAGTTTTGTTTAAAGGAAAGACAATGTTCGATAGAATACGTGATACGCCACTTTAAGCTTAAACGAATAACTAAATATTATAATTTAAATGTTTCTGTTAAAACCTAGCTGTTAGAATGGTGGGAATAAATAGTATTAACTCAATTATGAAAATATGTTTTACACATGTATATATAATTATTTTACCAGTTAATTATACATTAATGCAAAAACCTTTTTAAAATAAATGGAAATTTTTTACTGAAAAACAATTTAAATGTGCACAAATCTATTTTATACCAATAAATTAATAAATCACACTTGTTGGATCATATTAATTAAATATATATATATATAAATTAATTTAATTTTTAAAATTCATCTTATGTGTTTTCTATAAATGATATAAGAAAAATCCAATTTTATGATTAAAATAAGTATTTTTCAAAAAAGGCAGTTTTTCTCGCTTTTGATGGTGCACTTATTTTTAATCTAATTTTTGACACCTTTGTAATGTATATTTGAAAAAATAAAATATTTATTTGAAATATTTGTATAAAATTTTACTTTGGACAAATTTTTGACATTTTTCTAATAAATTTAAAGTTTTGATGAATAGTGAAAAAATAAAGCATTGTAATTGAAAACTACTTTTTCAAAAACTTTATTAAGAGTGTTAAATTATATTAATGAATGGTTTTAATGTATAATTAGTTCAATTTATATAATTTAATCCAATGTGTGTAATTTTAATTAATTTCACATTGAAATTGAATATAAAAACTTTGTGAACTTTTGAATGCCTTTACTTTAAAAACACATTTTTTCGTTCTGTCAATGAGATTAATTTTTAATTAAAATCTAAAAATTCCATGTTTTTAATTTTGAAAAACACATTCCATATTTTTAATTATAATTCAAAAAATTCTTATATAGGTTCCTTTCATTTTTAGACAAAATATGAATAGTGACATTGGTAATTTTTATTACCAGAGTTAAGAGTGAATCTGGTAATTAAGGGTAAAAATATTATAAATTTTAGAAAATTAAACTAAACCTTATACGAATTTCATTGGATGATTTTTTTAGACCAAAATAATCCTTGATCAAAAAATATAACCATTGGAATCCACTTTTATGAGAGTATGATATTTATTATATTATATTATAAGAAAAGTCAATTTTGTCACACTTTTGTTCTTAACAACAGAAATATTTTTAATATATAGAGATATAAAATATATGTTCAACTATAAAGAGTGTTAAGAAATATAAAATTTTTAGCTACAACATGGTAATTTGTTTATAATTTTTAGAAAATAAATAATTAAATTAAATGGTAATGCAATGATGATGTGGTAATTTCTTAATTAATGGAAGAATCAAATAAATGATATTAAAAATATTAAAATAATTATAATTTGATATATTTTACGTCATACATGAATTTTATAGATTAATTTGGAATTTCATGTATTATTTAGTATATTTTTTTCAAATATATAAAGTTTTTGTTATATTTTAAAAAGTAAAATAATGAATAGTATCAAAATTGACATTAAAAATATTTTTTTAAAAATGATATTTTAATAAATTATATAAGATTCATAAAAATATAAAATTAGGAAAAATTACTTTTTTAAGTCTAAAAATTTCATAAATGACTCATTTTTAGTCATTTTAAATTTTATATAAATTATATTAACCCTCAAAGTGTAAATTACAAGATATCATGGTAAAAATTAAAAAAGCAAAATAAGGGATAAAAAATGATAAGGAATAAAAAATAGACAAAACTTTTCTAATTTTAGTTGGATAAAGTTTATTTTATATAAAATCATCCTATACTTGAAATAAATCACTTTTCAATCATTTTTAATAGAAAATTAATTTATATGAAATTAATATTATGTAGAATTCCAAGAGTATCCCTCCCCACTCCTATAAAAGGGAACCCATTCTTCTCTTTTCAATACACTTCAAAACCAATTTTTTGTCAATTACATACCCATATACCTTCATAGAAAACCTTATTTGATCCTATAATTCTCTCTTTGGGTATAAATCCAATGAATGAAGTCTTTTGGTGTAAACTAGATGGAATTACCTGAATAAGAGGTAACGTTCTTCAATGAACACTTTCATTTTATTTCTTTCTAAAACCATAAAATTATTATTATTTCATGATTATATAATAAAATAATAATCCTCAATATACTGATATGTTGTTATTTTATTTGTTTTTCCTGCACATACACACACTTCCATTTAATGGGTAACAAACATACCATTCATGTATGGTGAACTACTGTCTCGCGAAATGATGTTGTTCGTTATTCCTTTACCACCTTTAATGGTTGGTAATTATGATACACACAATATTTTATATGATATAATTATGATATTTATTTATTTCCTCATACTTATAGAGTTTTTATATAACACATACCTTTATGTGTTCATTTGATGTAAATACGGTAATGTCATTCGTGGACGTATGGACTACCGCCTCCTCGACAAGATGTGAATATTTTTACATAACAATAATTATACATATATATAAGTATATATGATTAAATAAAATGGTACTTATGATATAATTATCACTATGAAATTATATAATGTTACTTACCTTCTTTCCGTAACGATCATTGAAAAAATGGAAAGGTCACTCATGCATACGTACAACCTACCTTTTCCATGACTATAACATTGGTTCATTTTTCATAACCATAATTCATGATTGGTTTTAAAAGTATAATTGATATATGAATATGATTATTATATCATGATTATTATTCTATATATGTCTATATAATGACCCCTTTGACCATATTCAACCTACTAGAGTCATTTTAACAAATGAATCGAATTTGGTCAAAACACCCAACATAAATTTAATTATTTAAGTAGTTGTATACAAAATTTTAATAAGTGAACTAAAATTGATAATATAAATGAAAAATATTCTTATGTAAGTAAATAATTAATATATTTTTATTATTCAGGATGATAAAGATTATATCTAATTAATTGCACTCAGAGTAAGAGACGCTTTAACTAAAACATTGTTTTTTAAGTGTTTTAAAGATTTATTTTTATAAATCCATATATTTCATGTCCTTGTTTTAAAAATGGTTTTTATTAATTTATTTATATGTACATGAATGTTTTTGTTATAAATTTTTAAATTTCTACCAAATTATTCAAAGTGGTTTGTGACCCTTTGATTTAAAAATATCAATTTAAATGTTTTAAATGGGTTTTGAAAATTGGTAGGTTATTTAAATAACATAAAATGTTTTCCTATGTGTGAAAATAAAATTTTATGATTGAATTTTTGAAAATTGATGACTTTTATTTGTTATTATTATAAAATGGTACTTATATATTTAACGGTTGGTTGTGTGATAAACCAAGGATAGGTGGTTCTGTGACAAACCAATGATGGGTTATTATGTTATAACCTTTAATGCATTGGGTATGGAATTTTGTTGTATGGTTATTTCATTTATAATAGTGACATGTATGGAATTAATCCATATGGATATTCCTTTTTTTAGAGTGACATGTATGGAATTAGATCGCATGGTTATTCCATTTTAGTATAATTATGTCCCAATTTACCCAATCATATATTATATATTTTCTAGTCAGTTCTTGTGAAAATAATTTGATTTTTAAAATATTAGACAATGATATTTTTGAAATTGTGATTAGTTTTCTTAGGTAAAAAGGTTTTTTTAAGAAGTTTTTTTTATGTGTTTCCACTATAAATATGGTTTTCTTTCTTTATGTCCCTTATTAAGATTTTGTACTCATCCCATGTTTTAAAAAAAATTTCATAGGGTTTAAGGAAGAGTTTGTAAAAGGATGGAATAAAATGAAAATTGTGAAGATATATCATAATAATAAATCATGTTTTATTTTAAAGAGTTATATTATGGAAAAAATAGATACTGATTATCAGTGTCCACTCACGTGCATAAAAACAATTTTTCAATAAATTGCCTTTTTACATATAAAAAATGGTTTTATCCTAAATTCAAACAAAAAATATATTACATTTAATGTAATTGAGTTATATAAAATATAATAGAAGTTATTTTACTTTGAACCCATTTTGAAATATAACTTTTTACAAGCATGAAAGAAAAATATAATTTTTAATAAAAATCAGTATTTTTCACTATTCAGTAGAAAATTAAATTTTTTAGAAAATTCTAACAAATTAATACAAAGATGATTTTATTATTATAATTTTAAAAATTATGTTCAATAAAAAAATTTAAAAGTCCCAAAAATTTATCATAATATTTTCTCACAAAAAGAAATAAAAATTAATTTTGAGGAAAACATGTTTTTGAAGGGTAAAATAACATTAATAAAAATTGAAGAGTTAATTACTAATAATTTATCAGTAAATGTATATTGAATAGTAAATTTATATATATTTCCTAAATTACTTAATCCTATTCACTCTTTCCAATTTTATAGATATTTTATAACTGTCATAAATAATAATAATTTAATAGTATATCGTGGTTAGTTTAAACTCAATATTGTGTTTAGTGGAAGTTATCAAATAAATAAAATTATTTAAAGATAAATATTTTCTAAAATATTAGGGTGTTACATCCCCCCCCCCCTTAATAAATTATTCCCTCACAATTTTATCTGCTACTTGATAATCAAATATTTTATATTTGAAAAATTCTTTGTTGAAAACTGACAATGGAAAATTCATAAATAAAACTTCCCCATAGAAGAGGGAAAGTAAAGTATGAAATTTGCCAGAAAAATAGGATTACAAATGGGATAAAAATAGTGGGAAATTAAAATATTTACATGGAAGAGAAAACGAATTCCCAGGGACTATTATAGAGTAATAGAGAACATTGTTAAGATAAAGTTAACAACTATAAAACCATGAATCAGTGAGGGTTTAAAAGACCATCTATTTATCAGAATTGAAGGTTATATGACATCATTTATGTCTTAATATCCTTTTACTAGAGTTTAGGAATTCCTTTACCCTATGAATAAGAATATAAGGAAACATACCTACTTTAGAATTATAATTTCATCCTTTAATCGATTTTTATCAAAATATAATCTATTTCTCTGAATGATGAGTATTCAAGATTGTTTTTTATTCCTGAAGCACTAAAATCAACTTCTAATAGATTGAAAAATTATATCAAGATATTATTCATCTCATCAGGAATTACCAAAACTAGAAATATTTAACAAAAATTATTATAGTTTCCAAAATGAATAAACCATCATATGATGAAATACATCATTAATATCTAATGCTTTAATTACCTCAATAACGTCAACATTAAATAATGTTTTAATCTCAAAGTTTATATCATACCCATCGAAATAAATCATCAAAAAATAATTTCATTCTTCCTAAATAATATTTATTGTTAAATAACTTAATAAAACTAAGGGTTATATATACTTAAACCCAAATACAAATCTACCAAATATCATCAATCACAATGATAAATTACTATAAAATATTATTTACGTAGTGAACTTCACAGAAATATCATTAATAAATTTTAAATACTAACCTAAAAGGTAATCCTTAACTTGACCATAAATATCTACAAAAATATCACATTATCAATGAATCACTTTCCAACCATCAATATTATCTGTATCCCACTATCTAGTGGTCTATAATTAACTTATTATCAAATCATATACCAAGACAAAGGATATTTATACCTCAATAGAATATCAAGATACCGTCACTTAAAACATTAAAAAGGGGTTTTTTATGCCTTTGAACTTACGATAAACTTTAAACTTATAAACTCATAATGGTATCCATAACATTTAATTTAACCTCACATGAAAACATATATTCTTCCAAAATTAACACAATCATTAATCCTAAAATAAGTTCATATACTATTTAATATATACCATAAATCTAAATATGTAATAAAAATCATCAAATATGACCTAAATCAATTTTTCATATAATAACTAACCAATATTAAGGTTGTCAATACTATCAATGTAAAACATCTCTTAATCTAAACTAAAAATTATTAACTCAACATCAGACACATATTGAGGTTTATCTTTTCCCTTAATCATGTTTTCACCAAAAGTATCACCATAAAACCCAAATCGCTTTTCTTGGTTATTAGTACTATTCAAAATATATTTTCAAATCATTAAATATAAACTACTATAGAACAATTCTTATATGTTTCATGATTTTTATAAATAGAATATCATTAGTATATAACTTATAAAACATAATTCTTGAATATAAATAAATAAACACTTAAATATTCACACTTCCTTATTAAAAATTAACTAGGATCCATCATCTTATTCCTTAATACTTCTGTCCTACAGTATGAAACATGAATCGTGTCTTAAGATACATCAACTTAAATTTAATCATAGTTCATAATTTTAACATAGTAAATACTGTTAAAACATCCCATAACTTCTATACATCATTCATAATCTCTTAAATATCATTGGTAAAACCATTACTCAAACAACCTTACTTATTTATCTTCTCTATATTTCCCTTAAAGTCATCCATTTACATAATGCCCATACTTTATAATTTTAAAACATTCAACAATCAATGATACCTTAGAAAGATTATTATTCTCATCCATTATATTAATCAATATTTTTATTTTTCCTTAGTAATGAATTTTTTCCTTTTTAAAAACTCAAAACATCCTCTTATTCCCTTGAGACATTCAACTTAGTGCTTCTTCTCACACTCTAGACATGTTGGAAGATGAATCTTTTTTTTCCATGATCTTTATAAAACTCTCTCTTTCTCCTAATTGGTGTGTCAGGAAACTAACAAAAGTTGAGATTGTAAATTATCTAATTAGATAACTCATTTGGAAGAAACACAAGGTTTCTAATTACATATATTATTTAAATTGGTTGAATATAAGTAAATTCATTCAATTAACCATCACATTCAATCTTAGCTTGATTCTTTTATGTTATATCTAATGACTAAAACCAAAAAACACAGTCTAAGAAACAATTATCATAGTGGAAATTTATATGATTATTAAAAAAAATTAAAGGATTTATAAATCTTCAAACCTTATTTTATGAAAACTTATAGTTAACCTATGTCATTAATGATCATTATCGTATCATTAGGAATATATCCAATACTTAGACTTATCCTTAGTGTTCTCACTAATGTTTTCTCATCATAATTTTCAAAGGTTAACAAACCCTTTCTCTAATATCAATTATAGACACCAATACTTTCATAAATAGATACTATATATTAGGATAATAATATTCATTACATAATATAACAATTCATGCTAGAATCATATAGGTCACATATCTTTGGAAACATAGACATATAAAAAACGGGTTCATAAGAGTCTCTCGTTAAGTTCTTCATTAGTAGTACCCTTCTTATAAATATATTTCCTAAATTAAAACTTCATATCCTAGAGAAATAAAACATAATAATTAGTGATCACAAATACTCAGTAAGTGTAAATAATGGATATATCAATTATCAATTGATCATAACATGAATATTGGGATAAGAGAATATAATAATAACATTTTAAAATCATACCACACAGAGAATAAATCAAAATCTTGAGTCGTGAAAAAACTATTAGAGTTTATAATACATGAATCATAAATTAATAAAATAACTTAAGCTAAGGAATCATAACATTGGAATAAGACAAAGAATTATGGCATACACAAGAACTTATAACTTTGTGAACATGTATAAATAGAAATAGGTTCAATCACTAAATTAAGGACATGAAATCAATCCCTCACATAAACTTATAAAAATAAAACTAGTTCTATGAATGATATTATGAACATGAAATATAGGTCTGTGCAAAAACTTGTGGACTTGAAAACTAGTTCCATGTATAATATTATGGACATGAAAATCAGGTCCATGCATAAAATTATAAACAAGAAATCAGGTTCATGCATAACATATTTAACTCATGAGTTATAAATATATACCCAATGAATTAGAGGGAGATATAGATCTCACCTATCACATAATTAAAATCATAAATATGTGTTCCCTGATATTATATAACATTCATTATCTTAGAACCCATGAAATAAAATGGTTTTCATAAACATTTCATTATAGAATAACCCATAGAAAAGAAATGTGACTCATAAAAATTTTATCATAAAGGACCTAAACCATATAGATAAATAATAAGGATATAATACTTGGATAATATCCCTAGTAAATATTAATTAAATTAAAAGATGTCATCTTAAATGAAAAATTAGTTTGAAACATCACTTGGAACAATTTTGGAGGAAAAGAACCTTTCTATTTTCAAATCACTTATTTAAAATCTAAAAATTTTGAAAATACTATTAAAATGATTTTCATTGAAAATAAACATAGAAAATTTTAAAATAATCTTTATATAATTAATTTTTCATGATGGTGGGAAATTTTATTCATGTCGTATAAGTTAAAAACATTTCTTTCACATTTTTCTAAAAAAAGTTAAAAAATAACTCATTTAGAAAACTAAAATTAGATTTCGTTTAAACCTATTTAAAAAAATATGTGGGTAAAAATGGATTTAAAAAATAATAAAATAATATTAAAATAAGTTTTTAAATAATTTTTAGAAAACATAAACATGGAAGAATATAGATTTTTGACCAAAGAGAGAAATGAAGTCGATTTTCCTTAAAAACACATTTTCGGTATCTTAAGTACTTATGATGAGTAAAATGAAAGGAAAATATTTATTATTCAGAAATAACCATAGTAGAATAAAATTCATTAGTTTCCTTAAATTTAAATCATAATATTTCATCATCATAAACATAACCATAAACAATCCTCATAAACAATGAGATTATAACATAAAACCCATACCACTTTGGTAACCATTGAATCACAATCCCATGAAATAAAGAAACCTAGATGGATATTTAAATAATAATAAATTTAAAAATATTAATCATAAAATACATTTTTAATTAGTATATACACCACATAAAATAAACAAGTGTCAAATATTCCATGTGTCTTACAGAAATAAAAGTGAGATGAAATTCCCTTACCTTAGGTTCAACTTCATTCATTATCATTGGAACCTCTTATGTAATAAATATCGGATTATTATAAATATATTAAATATCCATATTAATATATATATATATATAATACCATATATTATTTACTTCTAACCTTTTATTACTTGTTCATTAACACTTCTTTATTAAAATTACTATTATGGGTGACATCTACTTCATTTTTCATGTATGTTTTGGATTGGTAGTTTTGGAAATTATATTGTTATCATCATTACATATATTATATATATAAATTTTATATTCATTTATAAAACATAGAGATATAAAAATGAATTATATATTTCATGGAGACGGTAGACTGTACCTACTCATGGATGTTGTTTCCATTTTTCGATGGATGGATTGAATAAATGGTAAATATTAAATCACATTTAGAAAAATCATTATTATATCATATATATATATATAATATTCATTAAATATATCCATATTATTATCTAAATAAAATAGAAAGGAAAAACAAATCATATTGCTACATGGAGGTGGAAGTCTGCACATACGCATGATCGATGTTAACGTTTTCCAACAATTTGGAAGGTAAGAAAGTAGGTATGATAGTATCATTAAATTATAATTATTTAATAATTATCATATATAAAAATTAATTAAATTGTAATACATATCCATAAAATATGTTCATGAGTAATGAATTATACCAATATGTGGAGATAATAACTCGTACCTGCACAAAAGAAATATTTCCCATTCCCATTTTAGGAAAAGAGGGTAAATAAATGTAGTTTAATAATAATAATAACATTTAATTATATTTAGGATACTTAATGAACTATTTTATGAATAATATAATAGATTTATATGAGGTAAAATAATAATTAAAATAAAGTGATAGATTAAGGAAATTGAAAATTTTATGAAATAACTCCTTCATATTTCCTATAAAGGGCTCAAGGGTTTATCTTTTGGGAATACCATCACCTCTATAATGTGGAAATGGCAGTGAATAATAGATATTGGTATATTTTTTTCAGTATATAAGGATCAAATTATTGTAATGAAGATATGTATGATGTTCCATTTTTTGATTTATATGAGAGGAGATTTTTGAATTTCTTAAAAGATTAGATAATAATAAATTCATTATCAAGCTAAGTGCCTAAAAAATGGATAGAAATTTGAATATAAGATTTTATAGAGCTTTAATCCCATAAAATAGTTCAATTTATACATGTTCTAGTGTCATTTGAAACCTTATCTTTTTTATTGATCCTTGGTTAACCAAATTCATTTTAACTAAAGTAAAAAAAATAAATATCAATGGGTTTTAATTTTTAATTATAAGGTAAAAATTGGGCCATAAATGGAGAAATTATGATATTTTAGACCATATAATATCCACATTATCTTATTTAAAGATTATTATGATTTTTAAATAATTTCATAAAATATTATTTTGATAAAATTCCATTATTGTCGATTTGGATAATTCATTAAATTTGACTTAAAAAACATAAATGCAATGTTTTAATTTGTATATAATATTTTATCACAACAATAATGTGTCATATTATACTTTAAAATTCATATAATACAATAAATTACTCAAAATATGTCACTTTTAATATTTTTAATATCATTTATTTTATTTTTCTATTAATTGAATAAATATTATTTTATCATTGAGTAAGAATTTAAGTAAATTATATAGTACCTAAAAAATTAAAAATAAATTAAAAATATGAATTTAATTTCATTATAAAAAATTTACTATTAATATTTCTTCATAAATATTTTTCCCCAATGTGAAAACATAATGGATATTTAAAACTAAGAGAGTGATATTTTGAAACTTTCATTGATTTAAATAATATATAATTCATTTTCAAGAAATAGTGTCCATTAAACAATTAAATTTTAATATAAAGGTGATAAATTTTTAATTAAATTTATCTGATAATAATTATGTTGAAAACATTATGGCTTTATCATTTAGTTTTAACCTAGATTAACCCAAATTACCCTTTATCGAGGTTATTAATTTTACCTTGGTTAAGATTCATATTGGTCAAAAATAAAAGTTGAATATTTTAAAATTTTGAGTCTCCTTATTAAAAATATGTAATCCATTTTATGAACTTCAATACATATAGGTTTTATAAATTAATAATGAAATAAATGCGGAAAATGCGATGAAAATCACTTTTTGAAAAATTAAGTTTATAAGTGTAAAACTAGATTTATTCTTTATCTCATGCATCGTAAAAATATTATATGAATGATTAAAAACTTTTATTAGATATATAATATTTAAATTTCATTAAATTAATTCACCAATAGTGATCAATTTAATTATTAAGATAAAAAAACATTGCGCGTATAAAAATCGTTTTTCATGAAAATTAATTTTTATGTTTAAAAAATGTTTTTATACTAAATTAAAACATAAAAATTTATTAAAATGAATTTAATTGGATTATTTAAATTATAATAGAACTAATTTTACTTTTATTCTATTTTAAAATAGAACTTTTTATATTCTTGAAACAAAAATAATATTTTCAATAAAAAATTTATTTTTCACTATTCAATAGAAAATGAATCTTTAGAGAATTATTAAAAATTATTGCTAAGATACTTTAATTATTATGATTTATAAAATGATATTAATATTAAAAAAATTCTAGAAATTAATCATAATATTTTCTCACAAAAAACAACAAAAATATTTTTTGATGAAAAAGTATTTTTGAAGAATAAAATATCTTTACTAAAAATTGAGTGGTCAATTTTTAATAATTATCAATAAATTTATATTGAGTAGTAAATATATATATATATAATAATTTATTCAATCGTATTCATACCAACCAATTTAATATCTAAGTTATAACTCTCATAAATAATAATATTTTAATAGTATATCGTCGTTCGTTTAAAATCAGTGTTGCATGTAGGGAAAGCTATCAATGAAAATAAAAGTATTTAAAGATAAATATTTCATAAAATTATAGGGTGTTACATATATGACTTTTTTATGCTCTCTAATGAGTATTAATGGATATTTTTTTATTTTAAAAGGTGAAAATTTGGCCTTTCAAAAGGAAAAATATTTCCCTTTAGGGTAAAAATGTATGTTTTTTAGAAAATGGACTTTCATCGGTTTTCATGTTTTTCATTGGACTAATAGAAATCATCTTTTTATTTCCCTTGCTAATATTTTTTTACTCATCCCATTTTTAAAATTTTTTTTATAGGACTTAAGGATTGTTAATTGAAAGGAAGGAGTTAAGTTGAAAGACATGAAGATTTTTCTTAAAAAGAAATCATCATTAATTTTAAAAGATTTATATTTTGGTAAAATTGACACTAAATAGAAGTTTCACCTTTATATAATATTTTTTTGATATGTATGATTTAATAATCCACTAAAACACTAAACCAAATAGATCCTTGGGAATATGAGTAAGTGAATTCTAGTCTAAATACACTAGAATATGTAATTTTTAAAACCATTTCATTATAGTTGGTATCAGAGAGAATGTTTAGATTACTTTAGAATTTAGGATAACGTTAATATCATGTCCTTGAAATATTTTACCTTATAGTTAAGTTGAAATGATATAGCATTTTAAGATTTTTATATTTCTTAATCTAATCTATATCTATTGAGAATGGTTTTCTATATCAGAAATTGATTATTTTTATAAGGGAGGCACTAAGAGGAATATATCCTTCCAAATCAGCATCCATAAATTGTTAGAATTGGAAGAGAGTTATTTGTTTTAGTGGTGGTCAGTTGATGTGGGCTATAAATGGTAATGGTATTCATTCTAGAGAGAATCCAGATCTACCATAGAGGAATATGGCGATTTTAGATCACTATATGAGGGAACATCCTCAATTATTTAGTGGAACATTAGATCTATTGGTAGTTTAAGGATGGATAAATACATTAAAAAAATAAATTTTAAGTCGTAGGATGTTCATAATTTTAAAATGGTAACCCTTTACATTTATCATTTTGAAGTTAAAGTTGGTAAATGGAGGTATTTGGTTAAGAATACAATATAGAGAGATTATATTAATACCATGGAATGGTAAAAATTTTAGAATATTTTTCTAGATAAATATTCCACTAAGGGTGTTTGACTCAGGATTGACAAAAAATTCTTAGAATTGAGGAAAACGGTGAAGATTTGGTTGCTATGTGTGAATCAAATTTTACAAGACTCGCTAGGTAGGGACCAAATTTTTTTGGGACATTGATATTAGAATTAAATTATTTTAATCTAGTTTAAAACCAATTTTACAAATATATTTGGCCTTAAAATAATTTAAAAGATATGAGAAGCTTTTTTTTGTGCTGAGAAATTTGAGATAGAGTTTATATACATATATGTTCCTTTAGATGATGAGAGTAAGGAAATGTCATGATGATAGTAAATGGGAAAGAATATATCAAAAAAATTGACGTAAGAAAATCAAGTTCCCATCTCGTGATAAGTGTGGTACAAAGAATCCAAGATAATGTATTATAAAATCTAGATTGTGTTATCAATGTGGTTACTTTGTCCATAAGGATCATGACTGCATGGAAAATAGTCTTGAAAAATGTGGGGTAACAAATAACCATCCAAAGGTGAGATGTTTTAGTAGTAATCAGATGGTTCGTTATTAAAATGTGTTTCTGATATTAGTCACACATGATGGAAATCATCAATATTGGAAATATAAAGGTTTGGAGAGACATTATATACTACCACATTTGAAGTTGGGAAATCAAATGAAGTGATGACAACTCTAGGTAGCATAGAATTTTTCAAATATTGATCTCATATTGAGGTAATATTAGTTGAAGTTGAAGGAGGTATATATTCCAAAAAATATGTTTTAAACTAGATATTGGAATTATGAGTTTATAGTTATACCCTTTGGGTTATCTAATGCACCAGTATACTTATGGATCTTATGAATAGATTTTTTCGTGACTGTTTATAGAAGTTTGTGGTTGTGCTTATTGATGACATATTGGTAAATTCTAAAATTCATTAGGATCATGAAATCCACCTATGTATTGTTTTTCAACCCTTGAAATAAAAGAAACTGTATGGAAAATTTAGTAAGTGTGATTTATTTTGCAAAAAAAATATAGCCATGGAAACATTATTTCAAAGTATGGAATAACTGTTGACCCTAATAAAACAAAAAAAATTAACCAGTGAACAATATCTAAAAATTTCACATAGATTCATAGTTTTCTTAGTTTAGTGGGTAAATATCAGTGGTTTGTAGAAACTTTTTCTTGATTTTCTATACCACTAAGTTAACTCCAAATGATTTAAATTCAACTGGACAAAAGAGAGTGATGATTGTTTCCTGGAACTAAAAACAATATTAGTAAATTCTCAAGTTTAGACTTTTACCTTTAGAAGTGGTAACTTTTTAATCTACAGTGATCTATTATTGAAGGGAATTGGTTGTGTTCAGGTGTATAATGATCAAGTAATTTCTTATTCCTCTCTTCAAATAAAACATAATGACTTAAATTATCCTAAACATGGTTTGGAATTATCTAATATTTATTTTTCTTTAATAATTTAGATAAATTATATATATAGAGTAATGTTTGAAATATATAAATATCATAAAATTAATAAGTATATATTCACTTAGAAATATTTGAACATAAGACAAAGAAGATGTTTGGAACTAATCATGGATTATTATTGGATGATTCATTACCATCTTGGAAAATAAAATAAAGTATCTGATGCTTTGAGTTGAAAAGATCATGCATCATTAACCATGTTACTTTAGGAACAAACCCTTTTGGTTAATGAATTGAAAAAAATTTTCCTAGAAATTGTACATGTAGAAACTTATTATATTTTATTGTAGGCATCAGTACAACCATATTTATCAAAAAAAATAAGAAATGTCATAAGTAACACCGTGAGTTACACGAAAAGGTATAATTTGTTAAGAAGGGTATGTTGCATGAATTTAATATTGACAAAGAATGTGTTTTTATATTTTTAAGGGGACTATGTGTGCCTTGTGATACCTAGTTGAAGAGATAATTATTTAGAAAATCACGTAGAGCCCTTTTTTACATTCATCCTAGAAGCAATAATATATAAAAAGATCATTGGGGGTATTACTAGTGGGATGGAATGAAAAGAGAGATTATTAAATTTAACATGAAATTTTGGACTTGTGAGCAGGTTAAAGAAGAACAAAAATTATCGAAGGGGATGCTTCATCCTTTTATAGTACTAGATTGGAAATGGGAAAGTATATCCATGTATTATACATTGGGACTTCCAAATACTTCTTGACGTAATAATGGTATTTGGTTTATTTTTTATCGATTATCTAAATATATATATTTCCTTCCCATTCAAGACAATAAATCATTGGATTAGATTTATCAAAAATAACTCTAAGAGATAGTTAGGTTTCATGGAGTTCCCCTCTCTATTATATCTGACTGTGATCCCCTATTATATTCAAAAAAAGTGAAAGGAATTTACAATTCATTGGGCACTGAATTAAATTTCAGTAAATCTTTTCATCCTCATTTTAATGGGTGGTTCGATTGAATAATTCAGACATTGAAATACATGATTTGTTCTTATTCAATGGATTAACAAGGAAGTTGGGATAAACATATTTATTTCGTTAATTTTTATTATAATAATATTTTTCATTCTAGTATACAGATGGAACCTTTTGAGGTATAATATAGAAAGTGGTGTTGAACTCCATCTTTAGGGGAAGAAGTAGGAGAAAGGAATTAAATGGGGACATAGTTGGTAGAGTAAATGGTTAAGAAGGTAAGGATGATTCAGCAATATATGAGGACTGCTTAGAGTAGGTATAAAATTTATATAGATAACTAAAGAAAATATATTTTATTAAGGTAGTTGATCTTATTTTTCTTAAATTATCTCCATGGAAAATTGTTATAAATTTTTGTAAAAATGGGAAGTTAAGTCCATGGTTCATTAGATCATATTAAATCCTAGAGAAAGTTGGATCAGTTTCCTACTAAGTGGCCTTGCCTCAATTTTTATCCTAGGTATATATTTATTTTCATGTTTTTATGTTAAGAAAATATGCTCTGGATTCATATCAAGTTTTGAGCGTTGATGTAGTTCAATTAGAAGACAACCTCTCTTATGAGAAAAACCCATTTCAGATTCTTGACCATATGGAGAAAGTTTTATGGAATAAGTTGATCTACTAGGTTAATGTTTTATATAAAATCCATATGATTGAAGAAGCAACATGGGAGTCTAAAAATGCTATGAGGGAAAAGTTTCCCCACTTTTTTAATAAGAGAATAAAATTCTAAGAATTTAATTCACAAGGGGAAGAATATAAAAACTTAGGTAATGATATACTAAATCATTTTCATGCTTATAAATTTTCATGAAATATATACTTATATTCATTACAAAATCATTGAATAATTTATCAATCAAAAATGAAATGGTCGTATTAACCTCCTTTGTTATAATATTTTATTTAAAAGTTAAATTTTTAAATTATTGAATTTTAATTTTAAAAAATAAATTTCATTTTTGAATTCAACGTTTCAAAATTATCCTTAGAAAAAATTTTGTGAATTTTCGAAAAGCTTTATTTTTTAATAAATAGTGAGAAATATTTATTTTTATTGAAAAATAAATTTTATTTTATAGTATTTATGAAATAAATTATATTTTTTATTAGTTTTAATATATAATTAGTTCCTTTTTATTTAATTTGGTTATGGTTTTAAAATTGATTTTTGACTTTAATTTAATGTAGAAATATTTTTACTTTAAAAATGGCATTTTTCTAAAAAACTGTTTTTCATCACTTTTTTGTGGTTAAATTTAAATTAAATTCTTCCAATTTTGTGAAAATAATATTGAAAATTAAATTTATTATTTTTATTCATTGGTTCTAAATTTAGTAAATAGGTCCCATTTATTTTTTGTCAATATCAATAGTAACCATAGTAATTTTTTCACCATGATAAAGGGTGAATTAGTAAATTAGAGTTTAAACTAAAATGATGAGGACTATAAAATGACCCTAAAATATGAATGAATTTTATTGTATGGGTATATCACATCCATAATCATCCCAAAGTAAAATATACGGACTTTTCCATTTGGATATTTTTTTAAAATTTATAATATTCAAGTGAATATAAAGAAAAAAATGCCAAAATCTTTCTTTTAATAACTATAATAATTTAAATATAGGGATAAACAAAGTATATGTTCAGTTATAAATAGTAATTTAAAATTGAAATAATTTTTTATCATGGTAATTTATTTTTAATGTCTAGTGAAGAAATAATTACCTTAGAAGTTTATGGAACGATGATGCAATAATTATTTAATTATAGAAAAATAAAATAAATTATTCTAAAAAAATTAAAAATAATATGGTTTGAATGAATCTTTTCATTCTAAATTTTTTTATATAAAAATGACATATTATAAAGGTTTGTATTAATTGGATACTAATTAAATTTTTTTCTTATTGTTTTAAAATAAAATGAATAGAATAGTTCCAAAATTGATATTAATGATATTTTATAATAAATAATATGTTATTAAATGATTTAAAATTACTAAAATTATTATATTTGGCCCACTGATTTGGATAAGGTTTAATATATCAACCATTGTATATTTATTGGTTTTTTTTCCTCTTATAGTAACTATATTACCCCCTTAAGATTAAAAAAAATGATATCACGGTAATTGTCAAAAGGGTTAATGAAGGGTTAAAATAAGAAGATAAGGGTAAACATATTCTAAAAACATGTAAAAATTCTATTTTATGAGATTTTTTCAACTCATAATAATATTTTATTCTAATATTATCAATTCTTATTCATTTGGACATCAAAATTAATTTCTATTAGTTTAGTACTTTTATAAATTCCAAGAGTTCCCCTTCCCTCTCTTATAAAAGGACACATTTTCTTCTCATTTATTCACACTTAAAAAAGCCTTATGGTTTAGAAACTAACATACCAAATCCATTAATTACATCCCTATACATTTACTAGAGTCATTATTTAGGTAATATTACCAACCTTATAAGTCTTAAGGTGTTAAGAAATAGAGGTTGTTCGAATAAGAGATATAGTACTTGACTTAGCATTTTTATTTTATTTATTCTTCCATATCCTTAAAATCGCACTTAAACATGCTCATATAATAACATAAGTATATAAAATATATTTATATGTTATTATGTTAATTTATTAACCAATATATATCTCAAACCTCATTCAAATGGGAAATGAATCCATCGTTCAGGTCTACGGTGGACTATTTCATCGCAGACTGATGTATTTCGTTTTCAATCAACACTTTCAAGGTTAGTTGTAATGATGGATTTAATGTATATATATTACATTTATAAAATATTTATAATTATATAAAGATAATATAATACCTATTTTCTTACCTTTCCATTCATTGAAAAATGATAACATTGTTCGTGAATATGTGTGGACTACCACCTCTAAGAAGTGATGTGATTCGTTTTCATCACCACGTCACATATATTATATAAATAAGTAAATTAAAAAATATAATATGGAATTTATGATATTATAGTAATTCTTCAAATAAAAATAATACTTACAATCTCTCCATATTGATCATTCAAAAATAGAAACATTACTAATGCATGTGTACGACCTACCATCTTCATGATTATAACGTATATCATTTTTCATAACCATATTTTATGATTGGTTTAAATGTAAATTTGATGTAAAAAAATTATAATTATTTCACAATTATTATTCTAGATATGATGGAATAATAAAATCTTTGACCATTGTCATTCTACAAAATTAATTTTGGACATTTGAGCTGAATATCGTCAACTTACAACGTGAATATAAATTATTAAGTAATTGTATATAACATGATAATAAGTGAAATAAAAGGAATAATAAACTTGTAAAATTTTATAAATCAAGTAAATATTAAACAAAATTTTATTATTCATTAAATAAATAGTTCACAAGACAACTTAGGTTTGAGGTAAGGGACACTTTAACTTAAAACCTCATTTTAAATTTTATAATGATTTATTTTCAAAATATTTCTCTTCCATGTCCATGATTTTATTTTATGAATTTATTTATATGATCATAAAATAAATATAAATTTTATTTTTTTCTAATTTTTTTCAATTTTTTTCAAAAGGGTATTCTTTTAGGTAATGTTTGACTTTCTTTATAAAAAGATAAATCGAACGTTCTATTTTAACATATATGGTGATAATGACTATTTTGAATGCCATAACCATTATTTTAAGTTTGGATTATTTTATGATCTTTATTATTATCTACAAATAAAAAAACTTCTTCCTATTTTTCTAGGTATTTTGGTATTGAAAATGGTTTTTAGGATAAAATGGTCTTTTAAAATCCAAAAAAAAATTATGCATGGGTATAAAAGAGTTTTTCAAGGGTTTTATTCATGATATGGTCCTTGGACATTTTTTAGGAAGGGTTGATCCCCATTATAGATTATATTTGGGAAAAATAAATCTTATACAAAGGGTTAAGCCTCATTATAGCTCACATGTGATCCTATTTTAGATTATATAATGAGTCTACTCAAATAGATATCCAATTAATTGGGTAATGATTATGTTTTTCAGATAATTATTTTAGAAGTTGGTTGTTTGGTTATTCCAATTATAAGGATTCTTTTATGGGTTATTTAATGGTTATATGATGATGATGTCCCGAGGTACCTGTATGAATTTTCTATGATTTATAATTATTTTTAAACAAAATAATTTGATTTAAAAAATTAATTTATGATTTTTTAAATGGAAAAATGTTTCCATTTTTTGGTAAAAATGTTTGTTTCTAAGAAAATGTTTTTCATTTCTTTTCATGTCTTTCACTAGACTATTGGATCTTTTATTTTCATGTCCCTTACTAAGATTTTTATGCTCAATCCCATATTTTAAAATGTTTTCCATGGGGTTTAAGGATAGGAAATGTTTAAAAAAAGTCAAGATGATATTTTTTAAGATTTTACATGAAAATAAATCATGTTTTATTTTAGAATTATTATATTATTGGAAAATGTATATTAAATAGAAGTGACCACTTTGTAAAATTTGGTTTTGATATGTATGAGTTATGACCTAATTATTTAATACCCTTATTCAAGGTAACGGTATTCCCCTCTTCATTTCTCCAACATAAGATTTATGTATTTTAAAGGAATAGTTATTAAGGATTATTTCTTAAAAAATACATTTTTTCCAAGAGTTTTCACATAAAATTTTGAAAAAACATAATTTTGGAAGTGACTCATAACATCATCTTATACTCCAATGCTAGAAATGTTTTCAAAAAGATAATTTAAGTTTTGAATTTAATTTACCTTTTCATTTTCAAAATTATTCACCCTACTAGAGTTTCTATTTAATTCTTTATATCGTAATATATAATTATATTTTGGAGAATAAACTCACGGTACCAAAATATCCAATTCTTTATCCCTTCTTGGGTGGAATAATTCAATCCTATGTTTGCAAGGTTTTTTCATCTCTATCATCATCCTTCTATGTTTCAATTATTATAATACTGGTATTTTATTTTTTAACCATTAACATTTATATATGAATGGGTTGTGATCATGTTATCCATTTTATTAAAATAAGGGAAACTATTTTTGTACTGTATATTATTATTCATATGCAAATTATGATTGGAAAGTTGATTCTGTATTGCTTGAATGTCTTCTTTCTTTCTTATGATGGGTTATGATCAGGTTATCCCTTTTATTAACATGGGAAAAAGTATTGAAATTCATGATGTTTATTGATATATAATTTAAGTTAATCATGTTTTGATGTTTTATATTATTCATTATATGAATATATGTGTGTTTTTATTCAGGTAATGGTTCCATATATAATGGTATGAAAAGTATTTTTGATTATAATACTGAATTAATTAGACATAATCAGCTGATGCATAGGTCTTACAATTATATATCCCCTTGATTAATTTATTGGTCTCATGAGAAAAAATAGGTTATATTTTGGTGTATACCTCTTCCCCTAATAGGATAGTGTTTTGGCATAAGGCCTTGATAAAATATTTTTGATTTCTATCATTTTTCATTCCATTAATATGAGATTAATATAATTGATGACTATTTTTATTTATTTTCATGGATATTTCAATTTCTCAGTTTCAGTATTTTATGGAATTATTTTTATTATTTATTCTTACCATATTATATATGTCAAGCTTATTTTTTTAATAGTTTCTTCTATATGTTTCTCTATCTAAGAATTTGAGCTCAACCCTTCTTATGTTTCCATTCCCTACATTATGAATAAAATTATTTCATGTGATATGTTTATAAGGAAAACATGTATAGAGAACTTGTGCTATATATTGAATATTCATTATAGATTAATTAGTTTAATATATAGTGGGAAAAAAATTTGTTTGATAAAATAAACATGGGCCTTATTAGTTTATGTTTTATCAAAATTCTATAAATCATTAAACCTAAAAGGTATTGGGAATGTATATAATGTATTATTTTCTTTAATTCATGTAATTATGGGATAATTATGTCCAATAATATACTTTGGTATTGAATCTAGTTTGTAAATTAAGTGTTTATGAACACCAGATCTAGAAGTGTAGGTTAGGGTAATCATAGTTGGTATCAAAGCACGGTTTAAATAACCTTGGAGATTAATATGTTTATTGAGGATAATTTAAGGGTTGATAATATAGGGTTGATCATAATTTTAAATGTATAGATAAAAATTTGTGATAGTATATTATTTAATGTTAAGGAAATGGTGAAATTTTTATTTGGGGATTTGGATAATAGAACTTTAATGAAAATACTAAGAATAAGTCTAAGTATAGGATGAAAACCTAAAGTTTTAATAAAGCCTTGAGTATGATGTTTTCCTAAAAATTTAATCCATAAATCGATACTATAATCAGATATATGATCTAGAATGGATGTATATATGGGTAACAACCTCGAAAATGGTAGACTGGGTATTAAGTTGATCGTCATATGATTCACGATGAATAAGTCTAACAACACTCTATATTTGAAACTCCCGATAGATATGATTTGGATAATCACACTATCCTTATGAAACATTAATAAGTATTTAATTTTCATGTTAATGATTTAGTTTAGAGAACCGAATATAAAAATTACCATGGATAACTAAATACACAATAGTGAGAATCATAGGTTAAACTGAAAGTATCATATGTTAAAAACAAAGGTTTCATAGGAGAATACATAGTCAAATTAATTTTTTCTTATTCATATTTTAGATATTATCAAAAAAATTTTGGTTTTTATATTTTGTTAAGATAGGATCATGAATATTAAGCTTATAAAGGTTTGTATCTGGAAACCGCTATGTCTTATAATCGAATAAATGGAGCATACATAAATGTTTAAGAATTTCTGTATATACCTCTTGTAATGGAAATGTGATTTTCTAGGTCTTTATTAAAGTAATGAGGTTGAAATCATAATAAAATTAAATTATTTATAATATTATATTTTTAATTAGTGAATTTATATTAATATATGACATTTCATAATATTTTAAATTTAATTGATGATTATGTGAAGATATAAGAATCATTCTTTAGTATTTTTTTATTAATGGTTTGAAATCATATATTACATGGTATCAATAAAAATGAAAAAATATTTTATATAAATTTCGAATTCTTTGATGTAACTATTATATAAAACATGTTTTAGGGATAGATAATTTATAGTTATATTATATCTTTGACGTCGAGACAATAAAGGCTTTGGCGATTTTGAAAATTTTACTGATGTGGTATCAATATCCTTAGGATTGATAATAAATCACTAGTATTTTTTATCTAATTTTTTGGATTATGATATATATTAACTAGTGTGTAACCATTTAAATTGGTGCTTAATATAATTTTGGGGTTAAAGATAAATTTTATTTTTTAGAGGAATATATAACTCCATTTTGGTTTATTGACATGGAGATTGAAATATTTTTTGGAAAGGTATGTTATGGATAATATATTATTAGGATATTTTAAAACTTGGGTAAATTTTTGAATGGATTTTTAATGTTTTTTAAAGAATAAAATAAATTTATATAGCCTATGATATTAAGGTGGATTCCATATTAGAGGTTTTATTCTGAATGATGGATATGTTAAGACTACCCTCACCTATTTCATCAGTGAGTAATAATTAGTATTATGATGATGAAATTTATTTATGGGGTAGAATATAATGACCCAATATATCACTATATATTATTCTTAAATAAAAATTTTAATATAATGTTTAACACACAAAACCAAACTAAATCAAAACATTGATATATTAAAATAAAACTTGACCACTATAATATAGTCGTTAAATTAACATATATAAAAATAAGTAATTATGTTATGAATTATGTGAAGTAAATAAATGCAATCGAGTAGTATAAGTCCTCCTTATGAAGACTTTTATCTGAGCATGTGAAGGATTTAGATTCCCTAAGGTTTAGTCTATAACAATCCCAATACAAACTCAAACAATTGTTCGAAAAATTAAAATTTTATTTCATGAAACTGAGTTTTTTAGGATTAAATAATAATAATGTATATCTATCGTAATAATAATAATTTAATATAATGTTAATTATTAATTTATAGGAAAAAAGAATAGTTAATATATCGAAAGTCGTTTTCCTATAAAAATATATTTTTTCTATATTTTATGTTTTTTATTAAAAATAAAATTTATAAATTTTAGATTTTTATTTTGAAAAAAACTAACATCATTATTGGATTTATCATATAATTATTATCTTATGATTAATTTATTTATTTTTCCAAAAAGTTTTTTTTAAGTGAACAATGTAAAATACTATTTTTTCAGATAATAAAAATTTTATGACATTAAAAATATATAGGTATAAATTATAAATTCATAAAATATTTTTCTAAGACCACATATGTATTAGTTTATAATTTTCAAAATGTTAGTTTTAATTTATCAACACATATTATATATTTTAAAACCTAATTTATATTTTCTCAAAAATTATTTTTAATACATTATAAATTTTTATTTTAAAATTACTTCTTATCAATTTTATAAATTGAATCAAATGAAATGGATTTAAAATTTATAATTAGTTGTTCTAAATTATATAATAATGATCACTTTCATTTTAGGCATAATAATTATGTCACCTTAGGTAAAAACTAGTTACAGTGGTAAAATCTAAAATGGTAAAAGTAACAATTCAAGGGGTAAAAGGATTGAAACATTATAAAAATATATATAATTGATTGGGTGAGGTTTTTATTGACCTTATGACTTCCCTAGACAATTATTTATTAGTTTTGGATCCACTTGATGTGTTTAACATGTTCTCCCTTTTATATTAAGTTGAAATATTTATAAAAATGTCATTCTCACCACTTATAAAAGGGACCTCTCACCACCCCTAAAATGAACTCCTAAAAATTCAGTTACCTCATAAAACCCTACCCTTTTTCTTCCCCTAGAACATTATTTCACTCTCTTACTCTTTTGGTAGAAATATATTATCCTATGCCATCCATTTTCAAGGTGTCTTTTAAGTAAATCTCTAAGTTTTCAAAATGATTAATAATTTTACTTAACTTATTTATTTTATTTTATTATTTTCTAATTATATTTTTTAAATACCTATATAATAAAATTATTATTGTCAATATAATTAATTTTATTGTACTATTGGAATTGTAAGGTCTTGGATCCTTTTTAGTTAGTGTTTTCGAATTCGTGGTGCTTAGAGGAAGACAAGAGTAGGTTCATGTAGTGTTTGGGTGATAGAATTTAGAATAACTAGGATATCACAATGTGAAATGAAGTTAACATCATGATTATGTCATTCTTGTCTTGTGTGAGAGTTCATTTCATGTCCCAAATATAATTTGTGGCTTGTGTGAGGGTGGTTCGTGGAGTGAATTCACGGGGTGTATGGTATTCACAATATGAATGGATGAGATTTTGGACGTCATGAATATATCCAATAAAAGATCATATTATGAAAATTAAATTCATAAAATCAATTAAAGGTGTTTCAGGTGTGATGGAGTGATATTTTTTGTGGGTCTTAAAATGTGGGTTGTTTATGATGTGAATGGCCCATTCACGCCATTAATCTCTATTTGGAACTATGCCTTTAAAACCTACTGCACACTTAGATTATTTTGAAACCTAATTTTTTCTCCAAACTCCAAGATTCCAGAGTAAATATCTCAAGGAATTTTTAATCTCTTTCAAAAGGTGTTAATCTTTGGCTTCTTGTTGTAACGATCCTCATTTTGAATTGGGCTAAAATGTGAAGGTTTTTGAACTTTTTCATTTACTGAACGAGTTGTTTTTAAAACTAATCTTCAAAATAGAATTACAAGAGTTGGGTCACTTAAATTTGATTTTTTTTGGGATTGGTAAAGGATTTCTAAGTTCCATAGTTGACTCGATAAGTCTCTGTAGAATCGAACCCAAAAAACATCAAGTTTTGAAGGACAGTAGATAGCGCACGGTTTATGCAGTACCTGTTAAATAGTGCAACCCACTGCAGATACCCATGTCATCCTAATTTAATGGGGGAAGAGATATTTCACATGGTTTTTTCATGGTTTCCTAAACTGTTCACCTATCATGTTCGGTGTGTCCAGTGGTTTATTGGGGGATGCATGGTTAGCGCACGGTTTTCCAAACTGTGCTGCTTAACTGTGTGTGATACCCATATTTAGAAATTTTATTATTTTAAGATTGAATTAAAATAAAAACCTAAATATAAACACTCTCATCACCCCCTCCTTAGCTTGACCCGCAGCACTTATCACCCCCCCAAGGGGTTTCCCCTTCGACGCACCTCTTGGCCTCCTCTCCTCTTCGATCTTTGTCTGATTTCCTTCAATTTATTATCCAATCCTCCAAGGTAAGTCCTCTTATCCCTTATATTTAATTTTTTTAGCTTCTCTTTGACCTAATCATCACCCAGTGAGGTTTAACCAAACCCTAGTATTTGGTGTTAATGGTTTTAACAGTTTTCTTCAGTTCTTAGGTTGTGCGGATGGTCTCTTAGGACCTGTGGGTGCGTGTTCTGTCAACCACTATTGAAGAAAAGGCATTTTTGGGTTGTTTCAGTCTTCTTGAAACGTTTTGGGGTAAGGTATATACCTTCTTATTTGTTTTTCACCTATTTAATTAAGATCTTTATGTTTATTTGACTCCCTATTAATTAATTGGTAGGGCGTTGGGCTATTCCCTATGGTTTCACTTCGTTTTGGTTCATCGTCGACACCTGAAGAGAGGTTTTTCCTTTATAGCTTGGTCTCGTGACATTTAAATTGCATTATTTAATTATTTTAAAGTTTTTAGTGTTAAATGTTTAGTGTATTGAACTATTATGTGCGGTTATGAGTCGCTGAGTCAAGGTTGAATCTCTTTCATATGCATAGGTATATATATATATATATATATATGGGTTCCTCCATTAAGTGAAATTCATCTATGGTAGTGAATAAACAAGTATGGAGCAAGGTGTTCCCATGTATATATATATAATTCATGTTCAGGTGAGTGGAGATGGGTATATGAAAATAAGCATATATGTGAGTATCCTCGTGCACATGCTCATGGACAAGCAGGTGTGTGCATAGGGGCTATGTGTCCTTACATGTATGTGAAAGTTCAAATACTTAGTGGGGGAGAAGTAGCTTTTAGTTAGAAAGATCCAATAGCCAAAGTGGATGGATTGGTTCCACCCTGAGGTATGATCCCTTTCCATGCCCCTTTAATTTATGGAATCATTAATTAATTAATCAATTATTCATTCTTGATTTCTTATTAAATCCTTTCCACTTATATTAGTTTCTCATTAAATACTCTCTATGGTAAAATTGAAGAGATGCTTAAATAAGACAGATGGTTGTTGGTTAACAAAGTCATGATTTCATAATAAAAATCCTCCAACAAAGGTATGTTTCCATCAAGCTAAAAATGTAGTGTTAGACTATATTGGTTCCAACCTTATTGCCTTTTTTTCTTTCTTTATACTTGGGTTAGAATTGATAAATGACATGTTAGGTTTTCTGGACCCTTTATGTTGATTTTTCTCAAGTAGGTGCATGGCTTGTTTCCTTGATGCCACTACTTACACTTGAGGTCGTGATGATAAGTCGCTTGTCTTAATGAGATAAGGGATTTAGTAAAGCAAAAAATAATACCTTTAATGTCTTATGATAACAAACCTGAACCCTTAAGACAAATTTCCCATGTTTAGAAAAATTGGATGAGATAACCTAGAGTATGAAACCTATGTTAAATGAAGTGCTTCGAATGAAATGGTTGGTCATATTGAATTTATTTCCATATATTAGAGTGTTTAAATTAAATGTTTACCTACGATGGAATGGTGTATTTCTAGGGGCATACGTGAGAATTATTTTCCACATGGAATGATCTAAATGTGACTAATCATCTACTAATGTTTTGATTAAAGTACTTAAGATTGATTTCCTTGAGTGAAAATATAAACATGTGTGCTTATGTGTATATATTATGGATGTTTCAAATGCATAAGAGAACCTACCTTATGAATTACTTGATAACTATAAAAATTATTAGGACCTTTATAGATGGATGGGTGGGAGGAATTCTTACCCCACACAATTACTACCATCTAGTATGTATGTGAGGGAGGTATTCTTACCCCATGATATTTATCTTCTATCATAGATGATAGGTATTATTACCTTCTTCCATTATTTATAGAATCTCCATAGACAATAGGTATTCTTACCTCGTGTCATTTTATATACAATTCACATGGATGAGATGCATTCTTAACTCATGCCATTTATAACTCCATGTGGACGAGAGGCATTCATACCTCATTCCAATTATAATCTCCATATATATATATAGGGATGAGAGGAATTATTACCTCTTCCTAGTGATAACATTTATATATATATATATAGGGTGACTTGACCAGATATACCAACTTTGAGCTAGATCAGTTATCACCATTATGTGTCCCTTAGGAACCTAGATGGGTGTTAGTTATTTATTCAATTCTATCATTAATACTTCATGTATACACACTCTTTAATTTATATTACACTATCTAGATAGGGCTAGACACTGGTGGTGCCAGACTATAGAGATTTATATCTCACACCCTACTCAGGCCACCATTGCACTAGGGTACTTGAGTAGACCTATCTTGTTCGTAGGACTACAAACCTTGGACCTTGATTCTTGATGTACTCTTATACATGGAGTTAGGAGCAAAGGACTGATCCAGAGCTCAAGATTCTCGTGGATATTTATCTTAGGAATTTTTAGGCCTTTTATTTATTTTTACTATATTGTAAAGAATGTTGTTTTGTTTACTACTTTTGAATATATATATCTCTTCCATTACATGAATTCATATATTGTATAACTATCATTGTCCATTTTTATAAGATTTTTGTTTATTAATTCTGTTTTTATCTACTACCTATGATCTGATAATACCACTTTGAATCTATGATAAAAGGGTATAGTCTCCCCACTATCTCCTTCTAAGACCCTCTTTGCTAGTTTGAAACCTCTAATATATGGGGAGATGCATATGTGGTCATGTGACCCACCGGTCTGGCCATCGGGTTAATGGTCAGTTAGGCCGGGTCGTTACAAAGTGGTAACAGAGGTAGGTTCTTTTCCTTTGTCTTACTATATTGGGTTGGTAGATAAGAGATTAGTAATGTTTTGGTTCTTAGATAATATATGTGCTTTGGATTTATCACCCCATGTATGGGAAATGACTAAGTGGTCAGGGCTGGGATTGTTATTCATGTGGTTTTTTATTGAAATTGATATGATTTCACCTTGAGTGACTGTTGTATTTCCATTGCTAGTGATTTATGGAATTTATCAAATTTTACCCTTTTCTTGATATGGAAAGGGAGTTTCATTAAATTCATCATAATAGGCACATAGGAAATTCACATGCCATGCATATTCCATGCTATGTAGCTGTATATGTAGGCTTCTTGTTGATTTGGAATTTGTGTCATGAGTGTTATTCCATGTAGTTATTTAAATAACATTCTTAGATTTGTACCTGATAAAGTAATTTTTAAGCATTCTTTCTTATTAGTATGATATTTCTAGTTGATTATCATACCATGCTTTTTTCTCTTTAGAATACCTTTCTTGTTCACACGTCATGCTTCTATGTTATAACATGCTCATGTGTTAGATGCCTTTTTTCATGCTTTTACCTTGTTTAGAATGCCTCTGTGTTTACTACTTCACGTCATGTTTTGATTTTTTATATGGGTTATGAATGAATGGGAATCGGTTTTCACTTTTAAGGTATATGGGAACCTTATAATTGGGAAATTTTAACTCAAATATTCAAACCACATCAATAATAATGTGTATAAATGATTAGAACTATTTGTTTAAAATGTAAAAGGCTTCTAAAGTGAAATTATTAATTGAATTGATTTTAATTAATGACATCCAAATGCCAAACTATAAAGTGTATGGGTGATTTATAGGTTGGTATATGGACACTCGTCTGACTACACTACTATATAAATGTATGTGAGCATGATAAACTTAAGAAAGTGATCTTGGATTCAATAAATGGGATCTAATTTTCATTCCAGGAAGTGTATGGGTGCTTCATGAATTAGAAAATAGAAACTCATGTTAAATGTAATAGCAATGTTATGATTGAATTGGTAAAATTCTTAAATGTGACAGCATGATTCCTGGTGAGATGTTATAAAATAAATCGATTAATGGGACTCTTATAGGTTGCTTTAACTATTAAAAGGAATTTATTATGATAAATTTCCTGTTTATGATGGGATGTCGTTGAATTCTTAGATGTTTAAAGAGGATTTTTTATAAAACTTGCTTGATTTGTTTTAAAATGAGTAATTTATGATTGTTTAAATACTTTAAATTGAACAAAGTATTAAATGTGAATAACGAAAAGGGATTGGAAATGGAACAAGTAGTGGTGTCCTCTATGTAAAACCCTCATGTGTGGGTAGTTTTGATATACGCTTTGAGTTACCTTTGAACGGAAATGGTAGTGTTTTCCATAGGTGTTATTTTACTTTTAGAGATGGCTTAGATTGTTGGATTTGAGATGATGACTTTTGTTTTGCATGACCAAATGCTTGGGTTGACACATGTTCTTCGTGATGGGCATGTCCATGGTAGTTAGCACCATTAGAATGTGAATTCCTTTCTAGTACCATTTTTTCTGATGTTTGGTACCATTAGGGTTCCATTGTCCATTTTAAGACTTTTGGATCCCAATTACACCCTTGTTTGGATGGGTGGTATTTTTTGGGCTTTTTTGTGGGTGTGAGCATCAGGTAATACTCATTCCAAGAAGGTTAGACATTCCTTTGGCATGGTCGGCTACTTCTTCAGTCATTTGAACCTCCTCTTTTCCCTGGGGTAGTATGCGTTGATATACGCGATACTGTCAAGTGTTAAATGAAATAACGAACTGGTTGAGTTCGGTTAACTTGTTGAGTTGTATGCCTTTGAGTGCGGTCTCAGGTCATCTCCAAGTAGAGTGACCTGAGAGTTTAAGAATCAGTTAGTCCCAATGCTCGGGATGATGTTTCTAAAGACTCAAGTGTTATGACATGACGATCATTTTTTTATGGTTTCAGTTTGTGTTTTGACCTTACTTTTTCTCTTTGATGTTGTGATCACAGCTTGGAGAAGAGTCACAAGTTTGTTTATGGATTTTTTGTACTAGCATGATTTTTATCATCTAGTTGATCTTCTTTCCCTTCGACGACTAGGAAACTCCTTAATCAGGGAGTGTGTCACATTGAATCTAGTAAATGTTTCATTCCAAGTAAAAGCAACACCAAAGAGGACCATTAGGAAATGGTCAGTTTGTGTTTGAATTCCTTTGAGGTTTTCTAGTTTTAAATACAGGTCAGTGATTTCTTGGGAACTCGTTGTTCTTCTATTTGGTTTTGTATGCAACCCCTAATCACACTATTGGATTGGGATGAGATTCACTAGTCAAATCTTAAAAGATATTGTGATGCCTCGGGTGGATAAGGCATTGTGTTTCAGTAAATGATGGTTTGTCGGTAGGTGAAGTCAAGTCTCTTATTTGTAGTCGACCAATGGTGGTTCGACCTATCTCTCTTCTAGTAGTCAGGTATGATATACTGGAATCCATTAAAAATTATCTTAGTGTACTCTACTAAGTGACGAGCATTTCCCCAATATTTCCTTCATCCTAGATGCACTAAGTGAGCGCTGTTCTTACACTGCACTAAATAGTTTAAAGCCTTTGGGCTTGTTTGGGTGAACTCATCTGGTGTTTCACATGGGATGCATTTTTTTCCTTGTGGTATGACCTTAGAAACGTCATCGGGGGTTGGGGGTAGGCTCCGGGGAGTGTATTTGTTGTAAATGTGATATTCCTTGGGAGAAGGAATCATTGTTTAGCTTATAAAACACTGGCCATCTAAGTCGTGTGTGTTCCTAATTAGTCGTACGTAGTGGATTGACTCTTTATTTTCTTATTAAATGGTTACAATTGGTGAATAACTATTTTGGGGAACGTTGTTAGGTGAAGACGGGTGCTATTGGTGTTTGTTAGGGATTTTCAAGAACAACCAACTCAACTTGGGCTTTGAGGTCAATGGTAATAGACTGTTTGACCATTTCAAAATCACTCTAGGAGCGTTGTTAGAACGCTTAAATCATGATTTGAAAGTCAATTCCAACGGTGGGTTGAGTTGTGGTTTGGTTTTGGTTGTGTAACGTTAAAACCTATGGTGGTAAGTACATCTGGTTGGGTGCTTGGAGAGATTACGACATGGTCTTTTCTCTAGTTGAATGGGCATGGGCAAGTGTCATCTCAGCGTTTTTATTGGAGAACGAGTGTTGATTAGGGGTTTTAAAGGGATTAGGTGTCGCTTTCTTATGAAGTAATTCAAGGTGTGTTGGGCATTTGGGAATGAAACACTACCGTTTGAACAAAACCTCATGACCCTTGTAGGTTGGGTGAGGTGTACGTTGTTCCTGAAGGCTTCTCGGGGATGAGAAATTCTAAGGTAGGAATGTTGTAATGATCCTCGTTTTTAACTAGGCTAAAATTTGGAGGTTTTGAACTTTTTAATTTATAGAATAGGACATTTTTAAAACTGAGCCTCAGAATAGAATTCTAATAGTTGGGTCACTTCAAAGCGATTTTTTTGGGCTTAGGAAACCCTCGCTATGTTCGCCGGTTGTCTTGAGATGTATCTGGAGTGCCGAACCTGAACAACATCAATTTTTCAAGGAAAATAGAGGTAACATGGTTTATACAAGTCTATTTAACTATCAGGACTACTTAAGGTAACCATGAAACCCTGATTTAAGGGGTACAGAGACGTTTCGCATGGGCTACGCATGGTTTCCCAAATCGTGCACCTAGCCCATGCGGAGTGCTCTGGTGGTCTAGTGGGGGACTGACGGTTAGCGCACTATTTTCCAAACTCTGCAGCTTAATCGTGCAAGACACCCAGATTTGTAGATTTTATTATTTTAAAATAGAATTTAAATAAAAACCTAAATCTAAACTCTCTCTTCACCCCCTCCTTGGCTCGACCTGTACTGCAAGGCATCCCCCAAATGGGTTTACCCTTCTATGAACCTCCTGGCCTCCTCTCCTCTTCGATCTCTATCTTGTTTCCTTCAATTTTTTGGTTGATTCTCCAAGGTGAGTCCACTTATCCATTATCCTTCATTTTTTCGGCTTTTCTTCGACCTAATCAAAACATGGTGAGGTGTGATCGAACTCTAAGATTGGGGGTTAATAATTTTTATTGTATTCTTCAGTTCTTAGGTTGTGAAGATGGTAACTTAGGACCTGTGGGTGCGTGTTCTAGCAATCACTGCCGAAGGTGAGGCAGTTCAGGAGGTTTCAGCCTATCGTCAACATTTTAGGGTAAGTTATATACCTTCTTCATTTTTTCTCACCACTTTAATTAAGATATTTATGTGTCTTTGACTCCCTATTAATTAACTGATATGGTGTTGGGATATTCCGGGTGGTTTCGCTTTATTTTGGTTCATTGCTGGCACCCGAGGTGAGGGTTTTCCTTTTTTTCATGGTCCCTCTCCATTTAAATTTCTTTATTTAATTATTTTAAGGTTCGTAGTGTTAAATGTGTAGTACGTTGGACTATTATGTGTGGTTTAGAGTAACAGCGTCAAGGTAGACTCACCTGTGTATGCATAGGTATGTATATATGTATATTTGGGCTCCCCAATTATGTGAAATTTATCCATGGTAGTGAATGGACATGTATAGTGCTAGGTGTTCCCACTTATATATATATAAAATGCATGTGCAGGTGAGTGAAGATGGGAATATGAAAATTAGCATATATGTGAGGATCTCATTGAATATGATCATGGCCATGAGGGTGTGTACATAGGTTCTATGTGTCATTGCATCTATGTGAATGTGTGTATGATTAATGAGGGAGCAGCAGGTTGTAGATAGAATTCTCTAAGAGCCGGAGTGGATGGCTTGGTTCCACCCTAAGGTAAGATCCCTTTTCTTGCCCTTTTACTTTATGAAAGAATTAATTAATTAGTTAATTGTTCATTTTTTATTTCTTATTAAATTCTTTCCACTTATAATAGTTTCTCACAAAATATTCTCTATGGTGAAATGAAATATATTCTTAAATAAAACAAATTATGGTTTGTTAACAAAGTCATGATTCCATAATAAAACCCCTCAAATGGATGTGTGATGCCTTAAATCTAAAAATAAAGTTTTAGAATATATTTTTTCTTTCCTTATTACATTGATACATTCTTTATACTTGGGTTAGAATTTATAGATGAAATTCTAGGTTCTATGGACCCTTTATGTTGCTTTTTCCCAAGTAGGCACATGCCTTGTTACCTTGACACCACTCCTTACACTTGATGTCGTGATGAGTAGTCGCTTGTCTTAATGAGATAATGGATTTATTAAAGGAAACAATAATTCCTTGAATGGCTTATGATAGAGAAATTGAACCCTTAAGACCAATTTTCCATGTTTAGGAAAATTGGATGAGATGACCTTGAGTATGAAACCTACGTTAAATGAAGTGATTCAGATGAAATGGTTAGATCATATTGAATTTGTTTCCTTATATTAGGGGGTTTAAATGAAATGGTTTCCTAGGATGGAAGAGATTATTTCTAGGGGAATATGTGATAAGTATTTTCCACATGGAATGATCTGAATGTGACTAATCCTCTACTAATTTTTTGATTGAAATACTTAAGATGGTTTTCCTTTAGTGAATATGTGAACATGTGTGCTTATGTGTATATAGTATGGTTGTTTGAAATTCATAATAGGTATTGCCTTATTCATTACCTGATAACTATGAACATGATTATCATCTTTATATATGGATGGGTGGAAGGCATTATTACCCCACAACATTGCTACCATCTAGTATGTGTGGGCGGGAGGCATTCTTACCTCATGCCATTATATATATGATTCACAAGGATGAGATTCATTCTTACCACATGTGGTTGTTTATACAATCTCCATGGATAAAACACATTCTTACCTACTTCAATTTCATATACGATTCACATGGATGAGAGGTATTCTTAAATAATTCCATTTATAACTCCCTGTGGATGAGATTAATTCTTACCTAGTTCCACTTATAATATCCATATATATATATATATAGGGATGATAAGAATTATTATCTCATCCTAGTGATAACTTATATATGTATATATACATGTATATATCTATACAGTGACTTGACTAAACTTACCAGCTTTGAGATGTAGTAGGTATTGTCATCAGGTGTCCCTTAGGAACCTGTATAGGTGTTATTTATTTATTCAATTATTTCATTAATACATTATTATTTCACGCTATTTAATTTATATTACACTGTCTAGATAGGGTTATAAACAGGTGGTTCTATCCTATTGAGATATATATCTCACACCCTACTCGGGTTTCCATTGCACTGGGGTACCCAAGTAGACCTTTCTTATTCGTAGTACTGTGGACCTTGGACCTTGCTTGTTTTTGTATTCTTGTACATGGATTTAGGAGAAAAGAACTGAGCCAGAGCTCAAGATGCTTGTGGGTATTTGTCTTATGACTTTTTATTCCATTTCTTTATTTATACATTATGGTAAAGCATGTTTTTTGTTTACTACTTTCGAATATGTATCTTTGTCTTTACATACATTCACATATTGTATAACTAGCATTGGAAAATTTTATAAGATTGTATTTTACTGCTTCTGTTGTTATCTACTACTTATGATCTGATAATATCGTTGTACATATCTGATTAGAGCGTATAATCTCCCCACTATCACCTTCTGAGACCCTCACTACTAGTCAAAATCCTCTAACATATGGGGAGATGCACCTGAGGTCATGTGACTCACCAGTCTAGCTATCAGGTTAATGGTTAGTCAGGCCAAGATGTTACACTGTGTTCTATCTATAGTGATATGAGGTGATTCATTCCCCCTTTTCTTGCAGTTTTTCTTGGATCATCCTTGTATCCTCTAGTTCCTTATTTCCATGATATATTTATTGGCCTCCATTATTCTTATGAAGTTGTTTTTATGGTTTTTAGAACAGTTGTGGTGTATTTTCCTTTGACATATGTAGTCACCTTATGGGAGGGGTGATCGAGATCTGCATTATTATTCCATTATCATTTTAGTAATGTTAAAACCTTGAGCTATGGTATTCATTACTTCTGTTTTTTTATTAAAAATTATAAAGTAATCATTATTTATCTCTTTGGGTGATGGTGTAATCAAAATTAACAAATAATTAAATAGATTAGTAGAATAATTGAATTATATTTTTAGTGATCGTATGATTTTCCCCCATGATAATAGGTTGCTTATTTTTTTCTAGATAGTTCACTATATATGTTTATGCTTATTAATCGTGTTTGTTATTATTGGGTTTAGCATA
Organism: Viscum album; assembly: GCA_963277665.1. Lineage (NCBI taxonomy): Eukaryota > Viridiplantae > Streptophyta > Magnoliopsida > Santalales > Viscaceae > Viscum > Viscum album. The sequence goes on from OY728147.1 coordinate 1,096,337,295, forward strand.
TTAACTTGATAAAAAAGTTTAATGAATGTAAAGTGGGTAATTGTTGGTTGGATAATGAATTAAAGAGACATGTCTAAGGAATCCATACATTATTATAATTTGATATAAATCAGATGATTCTAAATTCATTTTTAATTAAATTGTTCTTCCATTTGTTAAATGAAATGGCTAAAGGACTTGAATCTATAATGCTTGTTGACAATATTAACAAAGAGGCATGTTAAGTGGGAACTATTCTTCCTCATGTTTTTATTTAAACTAGAATTTATGCTAAAGATCATGTTTGAACTATTTATATCTTACATTAGTAGATGTCTTAGGTTACCCATAGTTTTAACCTTTAATAAATGAATTGGTAAAATTAAGATGGAAAAATTTTGTATTTATTTAAAGATAAATGTTTGGGGGTGAGATAGCCTATTTTCATATAAATGTGGTATTTTTTAGGTCATAGATTCCTGGTTGATTTTGATTTTTGTTTTATTTATTTTGTGTTTTCTCTGGACTTTAACCTTTCTATACAATTTGGTATGAGACTAGGATGGTTTTTGGTTGACGAAATATGGTTATGGAGGCCTGGAGTTCATGGAATCAATTGAAAAATGTGACAATGTGAAGCATGGTGATATGCATGATAGTGTCGAGGAAGGAATGAGGATTTGTGGAACGAGATGAAGTCGGGCTTGCACATTATTGTGCCTAAAGATGAGATGTCTGCCTATTAATTTTCTAATTAAGGGATGTATGGTATGATTTCTTTTTTACTTTCATTTCTTTCCCAACTGCTTGAGGTAGATAGTGAGGCCTGGTTATTCATCTCTTTTATGGTATCTTAGGATGTTTCCTAGGTTACCTAGAATTGTGGAATAGTTATAATGTTTAAAAAAAAGTTTTAACCCTTGGGTTGGGGTATTTGTAAATACTACAAAGATGTTAATATTGAGTAATGATGGACTCAGTTGGATTATTCTTGGGGGGGATGAACTTTAATTTTCGGTTAATGAAATGAGAATGGGATAACATAAGCTAATGAATTAATCAACATAATGTGAAATATTAAAAATAATGAATGATGATTAATGAAAGTCTTATTAAACTATTGTGTGCTTGTAGGATATCTAGATTTTAGCATTGCATACGGATTTCTAAGAGATTATAGTTGCAATTGAGCTTAATACTAGGTTGATTTCCATGGTTAGGTTGTGAGCTATATTTTATCCATTATATTTTATGATTCTATATGAAACCTCACCCATGTCAGTGGGGCCTATGACACCCACTGGACTTTGGGAGGGTGTTTTCCTCAACATCCAGGATGGAAAGGAATGGATGGATGACTACCCCATTTGACCCTTCTCTATTATATGGGTAATATATATGTGTTTGTATGAATGGTGGTTATCTTTCCCATATATGTGTGCAGAGAGATGTAGTGGATTTTTATTATTTCACACACATATATCTTCAAACATAGTATCCTAAGGATTATTATAGGTATGAAATGTATGGATTGTGATGGCTCGAGGTACATTACTCGGTGAATGGGTTGTGATGGAATGAGGTACAGTACTCAATGTATAATACAAAACATGTGGGTTGTGGCCCCTCCAAAAATCTATTCAGTTACTATTTGGAGATGTGGTATGGGATAATGAGATGATGTGATGCATGAGATACATGTAATCATAGTTTAAATTAGGTGTCTTCAAGATGTTTTATTTGGATTGAGATGGATCGACACTTGTGATTTTGGGGAAGAGTGAAAAACTTGTGAGGAAATGGTTGTGGGGTGACATTTTTTCTATTATATTATATGATCTTTTTTTATGCATTAATTGGTGATAGATAGCCATGGTGAGCCTGGGAAGTCAGTATACATGTTTAGGTGATGAGTTAGTTTATCTTATTTTTTATAGGGATTTAGCATGATTTTTTTATCTTATGAATGAAAGGATCTGAGGATAATCCTACTGAGTATACCTATTATGATCACCCTATATATGTAACTATTTTTCAAGTTAGAAGAAGATGGTCAGAGATTGGGCTAGATTTTACTAGCTCATGGTTTTTCGGGAGCGGTTTAGTCTTTATGTTCACTACCAATTTTATCTTTTAGTACTTGCAGTTCCATTTTAATTTTTTCTATATTTTTATTAAATTAAATGCATGTAATTGGGTTTTATTTTACTCATATCTTGAGAAAGTTTTGTCCAGGTGTACTTTTTTTATCTCTCATTCCTCGTGTTCTTCTAGAGAGTAATGCATCCTATTTTTTGTATGATGTACCCTCTATGTTTTTCGTAAAAACATGGATATATTAGGAAGGATTTAGGCATCATTACACCCATTCTATCATCACTATCCTAGGAGGGGTGCCTTTTGGGGTAGGGTTTATGAAATAATGGTGTCAGAGTTTTAGGTTAAGGGATGTGATTGAGTTTGGAGCTAGGCACAAGTGAGACTGCATTGGTCGATAAGGAAATAGTTTCATCTAAGTTTAGAAGGTAATATAGACAAGGGAGACTGGATAAGACATGGGTATTTAGGTACCATGTGATTATATTAATGGATATTTAATTTTACAGATTCTTCTAAATGAAGTTATTCTAGTGGTAGGATAAGGACCTAGTAAAGGATCATGAATTATTCTTATTTGTGCATATGTTTTAAATGGTTAGAACATGGGACTAGGTTAAAACTTCAATTAAATAATTAATTAATTAATCTAAATATTCACTATTCTAGGTTTAGGGGTTCTTAATATCTTTTTCTTGTACAGGTATGGCTCCTGGTCGATGCCCCTGTCAGGTTCATGTCAAGGATGTTCAACAAGAAATTCCATAAGATCACTCTAGAGTAGAGTCCAATGGTGATGAAATTTAAAGGAAAAAATACAATAGTTTGAGTTCAAAATATTATATAGGTATGAGCACTTTTTTTAGACTTAGTGATAGAGAACAAGTGTAGATATCTTTTAGGTTGATCTGTGATTAGAAGGAGCACTAGGTTTCATTGGTAGTGATAATTTCATGTGGAGTAGTGAGGAATTGGTGGATCTTTTTCCTTGGGGATTTAAGGAATATAAAGTCTCATGGGAGAAGTTTTAAGACTAGTTTTGATCATACTTTCTTACTCTGATTGTGATGGTGGCCAGTTACCAGGAGGTTATTACCCTATAATAGGGGAGTTCCAATGTGCATGAGTTTAGGTTCTATTTCCAGACCCTTGTCCATTATATATCAACCATATTTACATATGAGAAGGCTAGATTGAGCAATTTCAAGGTTTCCTCACATTCAATAATCCAGCACCAATACACCTAATTTATACTACCAACTTATCTAGAGGAGATGGAAAGACGAGAGGTTTTTGAGAAAATACTAGCCAAATCTAGATCTTCGTAAGAGGGGAATTTTCAAGACTCTCCATGAATCAGAGTTATGGTCTAGGGTTACCATTTTTCTATATATAAGTTCTCCTGTATATCCATGGGTAAGTATCATCCCTCAAAATCCTATTTATTTGGGTTTGGCAGCTCTTAATACTTATCAAAGGGATAAAACACATGTTCTTCAAGGGGAGAATAAGTTCATCAATAGTGAGATTGCACAACCTTTTTAAGTATGTAGTCTGCACCTGGTGTTCTTCTTTAGGTTAATTAAGGAAATTTCATCTAAGGTAGTGATAGTAGGATACTCTAGATTGGGATTACCATAGAGAATTTTGGGTGGGTAAAGTATATCCCAGAGATGTTCCTCATCCTAAGAGAGTAGAGTGTAGTCATGGAGATGGTTTTCATCAGGGTTATAGAGGTCATGGATCAAGTTGTGGATAGTTTCATCCTCTGTAATTTCTAGTTTTAGGTGAGCCATATATCATTCAAGGTACATTTTTATAGTTTTATACTTTTTTTATTCCATGTTTAATTTATGAGTGACACAATTTTTCATGTCCCCTACCATATTCTATGCTTTGGAACTTGAGGTAGAGAGGATTACAGTGCCCTTGTTATTGACTACACTAGTTGGAGGTTGAGCATACATGTATGAATTTTGTATATATTTTGATCTAGTTTTGGTTGAGCACCACTCCTGGGAAGACTTTATATGTTTATAGATATTTCCATACAACATCATCCTCGGTATAGGTTGAATTTATTTAGTGCGGGCTATAATGAATTTTTTCTTGATATAGATTGGTTTATACGATGATGATAGAGAGTATGTCATGTTTATTGGTTATTGAGATCCTTATATGGTTCATAGGAATAATCCATTATTATCTTTCTTGATAACCAAGCAGATGTTGAGTTCATCAAATATATATATGGTGGTGTTTCTTAGGGTTTTGGAAGAGTATCCTGTTGTTTTTCTTGAGGAGGTTGTAGTATTTCCCACTTCACAGGATATCAAGTTTGGAATACATCTATATCCAGGAACTTCCCCAATATCAATGTCAATTTTTATTATATAACCTTCTGAGTTGTGAGATCTATGGGTAAAGATTCATGATCTATTAAAATGAGGCTTTTTTCAGATAAGTGTGTCAACTAGGGGCGCACTAAATTTGTTCACCAATAAGGGAAATAAAAATTTACATATTTCTATCAATTATCAATTCTTGAAATAGGTTTTAGTGAAGAACATATATCCTCTTCCATAGATTTATCATTTATTTGATCATCTTAAGGGAGCTAGTTGGTTCTCTAAGATCAATATGCAGTCAGGATATCATCATATGTGAGTGAAAGATGATGATATTATGAAGAAAACTTTACGATGTTGATATGATAATTATGGTTTTGTTGTGATGTTATTCGGTGTGACGAACTCTACAACAATTTTTAGGGGTTTTATGAATGCAATGTTTATAGAATTTCTATATTTTCTCTTTTTTATCTTTATTGATGACATATATGTTTACTCTTCATCTAAGGAGGAGCATACATAGCATATTTATTCCATTTGGGGAGTTATTAATCATCAATCAAATGTTCATAAATTTTTCAAAAAAAATTGGATCATAATGTTCATATATGGGGTCATGTTATGTCGCAATAAGGAGTAGTTTTGGATCCTTCATAGATTGAGGTAGTCATTTTTTGGGAAACCCACAAAATTGTTGAAGTGGTATAGAGTTACCTTGGTATTTAAGGCAATTATAGGTGGTTCATATATTATTTATCTTTTTTTGAGAATCCTCTTACATCCTTGACCATAAATGATCTATAATTCTTTTGGATTGATCAGTGTTAGGAAACTTTTGATTACTTGAAGGAGAAGTTAGTAAGCACTCTATTTCTTTATTTTTTTATCATAGAGATTTAAATTTAAAGTTTTCTATGACAATTTTCATCATTTTTTGGGTTGTGTTCTAATGCTGTAGATATCATTTTATTCTTATGGATCTTAGAATTTTCATCCCCATAATCATAATTATGCTATCCATGATCTTGAGTTAGTTGTAGTTGTTTTTTCCTTGAGGTTGTGGCGTCATTAAATCATAGGTGAATATTTTTTATTTTTCAATAATCGCAAGATCTAGAGTTATGTATTCTCCTAGTGTGAATTAAACATATGATAGTGATAGTAGATGGAATTCTTCTTGGATTACGACTTATATATTTTATATACATCAAGAAATTGTAATTTTATAGTCGATGTGCTAATTAAGAAGTCATGTAATGATTCCATGTGATAATATATATATTCATAGAGAGTTATGGAATATCTATAAGTAATATATATTGATATAGGATAGGTTAGTAATAAAGGTTATATTTTTTATATGACAATGTATTCATCCTTGGTGTAGAAAGTAGAGGACTCAAGGCTGTGGGATTCTGAGGTGGAGATCTGGAGACAATGAGTTGTCTTTGGTGATGCCTCTGATGGTTGTTTCATGGATGAACAACACTAGGTGTTGTCCCAAAGTAGTATTTTCATCCAATTTTTCATGCATTATATGTTCCTATGTGAGTTCCATAGCTCACCCTTGCTGATACATCCTTGTGTAATGAAGATTCACTAATCTTTGAGAGGGAAGTTTTTGTGGTCTGGGTCGATGCATGGTGTTATAGAGACTATGTCTTGATATCAGGTCTTTCAGAAGGTAGATGTTGAGAACTATGTTTCAGGTGGTTGTATTCATCCATTGGATGTTCCTCAATGGAAGTGGGAGGACATATTTAAATACTTAATTACCAATTTACCTTGAACTCAAGGAGTCTTTGATGTTATATGGATGATAATGGATCATTTGATGAAATAATTCTACATCATAGTTATCAAGGAGTCAATATTAGTGGAGTTTATGTCAATAAAGTAACTATAGGGGATAGTGATACTCCATGAGGTCTTTAGGATGAACATATCTAATCAAGGTCCTCATTTTACCTCTAAGTTATTTGGAGGTATTAAACATTATTTCATCCCTTAGTTATGTCATATCACTACTTTTAATATATAGATGGATGGTCAGACAAAGTGGATTATATAAACTCTTAAGGAAATGTTGTGTTCTTATGTTTGAGTTTTTGTAGGATCATGGATGAGGCTTTTACCTATTGTTGATTTTTCTTGCAATGATAGTTTTCACTCTTCCATTAGTATGGTGTAATTTAAAGAATTGTATGGTTAGTCTTTCCATTCTTTGTTGTGCTGGACTGGGATTGGAGAGTCCACAATTCTTAGGCAAGAACTTGTATAGAACATAATAGAGATGGTGCATGTGATTCAATAGAGGATGAATTTGGTGTGGGATAATCATAATCACCATGTTGATCATAGGATGAGACGAATGGAGTTTTAAATTAGAGATCAGGTGTTCTTGAAGGTGACTCCTCGTCATGGGAAGTGAACGTTTGGTTATGGGATTAAGCTTTATCCTTTGGTTCTTGGTACATCCAATGTGTTGGATCTTGTTGGATCCATGGTGTATTGAGTAGAAATTTCCATTAAAATAAGAAAAATATAAGTTGTATTACAAGTGTCATAGATCCACCTTAATCATCATGATGAATACCATGTAATTGATTGGGGTTATATTGATATGAATGATGATTATACCTTCAATGAGTGCATCATAGAGACTAGGATGGCTAGGAGAGGGTGTTTCATGGGGGTCATATTCCATTGGTTTGTGTCTTGTGGAGATATAGTGGTGAGGAGGTGAGTACCTAGGAATGTGAGTCACAGATGTGTGATCAGTATCTCATATTTTTTTACATCTATCTTTTATCTTATCATGATGGTCATTTTTATATGTTGACATTTATCAGGATTATGGTATGGTTTCTTCTTCTTTGACTTTTTGTTCAGGGCCCTGCTCTTTTTTGGGATGCATCTCGTGGGTTGGGGGTTTGGATGAACCCTTTTCTTTATTTCTCTCTAAGTTTGGATTTAAACTCCCAAAGTAGAGAATTTTTTGAGAGGTATATGATATAAGGGCCCGGATCCTTTTTATCTCCTTCCATTACAAGTTTTTTAAGCCTCAGTTATTAGTGGAAGCCTATATTAGGTTCAGGAAGTGTCTAGGTACTAGAATATAGAAGAAGGAGGATATGACAACATTAAAGGAATTTCACAATGTGAGTGTGTCGTTCATGGCTTGTGCTAGAGTTCGGTTCACAACCTGAATAGAATTAATAACTTGTATAGGGTAGTTCATGTAGTGAACTCATGACTTGAATGAATGAGGCTTTGGAATTGATGAATATTTTCATCAAAAACTCACATCGTGAACATTAAATTAATGATGTGAGTTAATTGTGGATTAGGTTTTTTGGAGATGTGATCTTCAATGGGTTTTAATAACATGGGAAGTTTATGATATAAACGGCCTATTTAGGTTGTGATTATAAACATGGAACTTAACCTTTAAAATTTATTTTTATCTTTATTTTTATCTAACCTTATGTTTTTCTATCAACTCCAGGCCTCTAGAGGTGATCTCTCAAGGAGTTTTTAATCCCTTTCAAAATGGATTAATCCCTAGCTTCCTGTATTAAAACTGTGGTGATCTGGGGTAAGTCCTTCCTTATTTTATTATTTTTTATGCTTGGATCGATATTTTATCTTTATATTCCTATTTTACATGATATGGAGGTTTTTATCCATTGTTCTTATGTGGTTCTTCTGATTTTTGTTGGGTTAGTTATGGTATGATGTTCATAGAGGGTTGAAGTTACCTTTCAGGAGGGGTGATTGAGAAATGTGTTGTTTCTCTATTCTCATTTGACGAATATTGAATCCTTGAGGTAGGGGATTCATTGATTCATCTTTTTATTTTTATGTAAAATCATAAATTATTCATCCTTTATCTCTTTGGGTGACTATGGAATTTACTCTAATAAATAATTTATCGTATTAATGGAATAAATAGTTTATGGTTGTAATAATCTTATGTTTCTCCACCATGATAATTGGTTACCTCTTGTTTTTCTAGATAGCTTTCTATCTATGCTTATGATTATTGATCATGTTTTTTATTCTTGGGTTTAGAATGTAAATTTTATAAAAAAATAACTTAAAGATGAAAATTATTGGATGGATAAAGAATTAATGAGGCATGTTTAAAAAATCTATAGAATCTTATAATTTGGAAAAAAAATATAATAATTTTTAATTCATGTTTAATTAAATTGTTCTTCTGTTTTTTAATTAAAATGGATAAATAACTTGAATATATAATTCTTATTTCTAATATTAATGAATATGTGTGTTAAATGGGAATTATTCTTCCACGTGTTTTTGTTGAAACTGGAATTTATAATGGAAATAATTTTTAAATAATTTTTAGATTATATTAGCACATTCCTTAGGTTACCTATAGTTGTTACCAATAATAAATTAGTTGTTTAAATTTAGGTGGAATAAAAACTGGTTGTTTGATAAAGATAAGTATTTAGGTCTGAGAGGGAAAAATTACATGTAAATTTAGGATTCCTTGTTTTTAGGGATTAGATTCCATGTTGAATCTATTTTTTGTTCACTACCTTTTATGTTTTCTCTGGATGTGAGCCTTTCTGTGTGATGTGATGTGGGTTTGGGGTGGATATTGGTTGAAAAAATATGGGAATGGAGGCTTAGATTTCATAGCATCATTTGATTCATGTGATTGTGGGATGTATGGTGATATGCATGATGGTGTTAAGAATGACACATGGATTTAAATAATGGGTTGAATTTGGGATTACCTATTGTTGTGTTTAAAGTTGAGATGTTTGCCAATTAATTTTCTACTTAAGGTCCAGATATCCATGTGAATTGTTTACTCTCATTCTTTTACCCACTACTTCTGGAAGCTAGTTGTTCTTGGTTATTGATCTCTTTTATGGTATATTAGGATATTTCCAAGAGTACCTAGAATTATGGAATAGTGATAATGTTTAAAAAAATTAACCTATAAGATACTATCTTTTTTTAGGTGTTTCCCTCTAAGTTTTCCTTGAACCTATTTTTTTGGGGTTTTCCTTCATCATTGGACCTTTTTGGTTTAGTTACTTTTTATTATAGAGAGATTTGTTGAGGGTAAATGACCTAAAGTTTAGTAACATATGTTTTTCTTAATTGTTTGGGTTTTGGTATAACTTTGTTGAATAATATTACGAGGGTTTCCCATGATTTTAGATGGATTTAAAGGTGGTTTGGGATCTTCTGAAGAAGTTGGGCTTAAAGAAACCCGCATGACATTTACACATCGTATATATGTTACATGACATGTAACTGTCTCTGAGTAGATTCCATGAAATGGGTTCATGATGTAAAATGAATGCACACTATGAACCTGGTTCACTTTTTTGTAATGTTCGAGCAAGTTATTTTAAGCCATGGGGATTATTTTTTGTGTAACTCATAAATCAATAATTACACATCATGTATTTCTCAAGCTCGTCATTTTTAAGTCCATCATGTGCATGTGACTCATTATTCATCTATTTATAGCCCTCCAATCTCAAATCCTAAGTGATTTCTACGTGATTTTGGATTGATTCATTCCCTTTTAGGAATCTCAATCAAGAGATCAATATCTAGTAAGTGGTTTTGCTTAATTTTTCCCCTCTCTTCCACTTGTATCTCTTTATCACAGTGTAATATTTTGACTGCTATAGAAACAAGTGTTGATCTTGATATTTTGTGATCCATATCTTCTTTTGATCTTCCTCACCTTCATTCTTGCTAGCAATTACAGTTGGAAGAATTGTTTTATCACCATATTAAGATAGGTTTTTAGGAACTAAACCCTATGGTCTTTTCTAATTATTTAAGTATGTTCAATATTTTGAAATTGAGTCAATATAATGTTCGCATTAATTATTTTAACAAAGGGGTAATGATATATCATGTGTTGGATTATTCATTGGATTCCTTTGGATTCAATGGTGTTGTGACCTATCTTTTGGCTACCCATAGGGTGAGCCTACCCGTGATTAATTAATAATTGGCAAATATATTAGAATATGTTTAGAATAACATGAAATCTCTGGTGAGTTATTGTGATATATTCAATATGGGAGATGTCTTTGTTGATTATTTAAATTTCTATGTTTTATATGATATGATTGGGTGTAAAATGGAATGTTAATAGTTTAATACCAACTAATAAATAAAAATGGGTAATTAAAAGTCAAATGGTAATTATAATAATTAACCATTGTAACTTATGATATGATGTTATATTTGTTTTTTTACTGTTATATCCTATGTAGTGTTTAATACTGAAATGATTATATAGAGGGATATTCAAGATGATGTTGGAATGATTATATAGAGGGTTATAACTAGATGTTTAAATGGTTATATAGAGAACTTGGCCTAGATACTAAAATGATTATATAAAGGGATATTCCCAAATCTTGTAATTCTTATAGGTATTTGATCAGATGATAAAATTATTATACATAGGGATTTTCTTGATTATTTGATTATTCCAAGGACTTATGGTTATGGTTGGTAAGGTTATTCTATATTCTTAGAAATATTCCAACATGGTGTCGAAGTAGGCTGATGGTTATATTGTATTAATTTTTTTATTAATATTCCTTTTTATCACTTCATTGCATGCACTTATTATCATACTAGTTTTGTTTATACATGATGGTTACGGCCTACTGAGTTTTACGTACACCCTATTCGGGTCGCCATTTGGTACCCGAGAAGATTATATGGATAGATGTTTCGAAAAGCGAAATGTTACCTGTAGTTTATTGTTTGTTATTGGATGGGTTTGATCTTAGATACAAGACCAACATCGGGTTTTAGATTGGGGTATTTTTAGTTATTTTTTCAATATGCTATTTTATTTTTATTAATTCTCATTTGACATTTAGATAAATTCTATCCTGAAATTACCTGGTTTGTTTTTTGATTACTTAGTTCATCCTTTACTTCACAGTTGTATGATGTATTGTTTATGCTATTTTTGTTACTCTGATATTTGTTCATTTTTTCTATATTATAAATTTGTATCAGGGTGTATAGTGTCCCCATTATATTTTTCACACCCCCACTGCAAGTCAGCAACCTCTAGTATACAGGGATGCATGCTTGAGGTCCAATAACCAACCTTATTTGGCCACATGAGAGAGTTCCATATTTGGGGATGTTACAAAGTGGTATCAAAGGTTTAGGTTATTCTTTTCTGTTCCTTTACTATTTTAAAAATGTAGAAATGGTACTAGGATGTATCGGCACTTGGTGATGAGCTTGTTAATGGGAGTAGTTAACCCATGTATGGGAAAAAATCCAAGTACCCAGGGACAGTATTGTTGCTCATGATGTTTGTTATTATGGTTGATATTATTTCACTTTGGGTTATTAAAATGTTGTATAATGTTATTGTTTCTTGATATTTAAAATTGTGTCCCAATATAGCATGAGATGATTATACATGCATCATGATAGGCACATAGGGATATATCTTTACATGAATTGTTCATGATAGGGAAATATGTAATACATGATATATATTTTATTTGTGAACTGGGAATTTTGATACCTTTTATATATGACAAATGAAATGGAAATAATTATTATGTCATGCTAAATTAATTTTAAGACATGTTTAGAGAGACAATAATCATTTGGTTCTCTATTTTTTCACCTTTTGAGGTTGACCTTGTTGTTATATTTTGTTCTAAGCAGTGTCTCTATCTTATAGAGAAAATGAATCCTCCTCATATTTGAGTTGAGTATCATTAGAGTGGAAATAAACATGCTCCTAATGTAGATAAATTGCAGCTTCCTATAGATTTTGAGGATCATATGGCTGTTTAGATTCACAAGAGATTTGTGAGGGTTATAAGATCCATAGAAAGGGATATTGTTTGTTTTATGACTTTGATGTTTGAGCTGACAATAGAGTTTCAACTGTAGAATCCACCTATGTTCATTAGGTAGGGAGGCCCCTAGGAATCTAACTTCTAGATCGAGTCAATCCCGATCATAAAAGTACTTGTAGGTGAAGTTTCTGAGCCCCTTATATCTAGAGATGTTGAGGGAATAGAAGGCTTGTGATTTCATGAACCTAATATGGGATGGAATATTAGTGATTATTCTAGATGTATCACCAACTTGAATAACTTTTCACCATCCTTATATACTAATGATATATACAAGGTGATTCATTTTCAAGATGGGATTCACTATGAGATCAGGTCACAACTAAATGTTTTCATCTGAGTAGCTTTTCAGACATCATGAATCAGGCACTCATTAGGGAAGGGAATCTTAGAGGGGCCCTGATAAATAGATAGGTTTTTTTATTAGGGTGAATAGGGAGCTATTATTCTAGTGTAATGAAGATCTCTTATGATAGTTATTTCCCAAGAAACAGTGGGAAGAGCAGTCAGGGAAGTGGGAATCCATATCAGGGCTATGTTCTGTTGTAGTGCTATCAGTGTTGTAATTTTTTCCACAAGAGGCCTCGGCTTCTATACCCTACATTGGAGTTTCATGCTTATGGTAGTATGGTTCAACTTTATAGTTTTCTTAGGTTCATGTAGTAGTAGAGTAGTGATAGGGGAATAGAACATGTACTAGAGGCTGAGAAGGACTCTGCTACCCCTTAGCAGACTTGTAGCTAGAGTTCGACTAGATGTTCAAGTTTAGGCCAGGGTATTGGCACCCCTGTACAGGACTAGTATTACCAAGTAGAGGGAATAGCTCATGGGAGTTATACTGGAGACCAAGGTAGAGGAGAAATTCAGCTACATGCTATGTAGTCTACTCCAACTAGTTTGCATATAGGACCTTCTACCATTAGAGGTATGATTCTTACATCATCTACCGTTTATTGTATTTTATTTTATAAAATATAATCACATTCCTTTATATATGATATTTTTTTAAATGTCTTGGTATTGGTTGTGGAACTCTTGGATGTTTTTTTGACCATCGATACACTGATGAGAGTACGGTCAGATAATATCAAATGTTATAAGGTGTCTTCTCTAGAAATTGGTCACTATCATTTTTTTTTTGAACCATTTGTGCTAGAAATGGAAGTTTTTGAATTGATTCTTGGTATGGATTGGATAATTCTATAAAAGGATCATATAAACTATTACTATAGTATAGTTACCTTTCAATCTCTATAAGAAGTAATTTATTTTCACTGGGTTGAGGGGGATCTTTAGGTTGGTCATGCATGACCAATTCAGTAGAGATCAGATTTTCTCATGGATCACATAGTAAGATTTGTTCTGAATGATGGTGGGATGTATCTGGATACTTTTCCTCCAAAGATATACCATTTTCAGGATGTCATTCTGGATGAGTTTTATAGCTTACCGCCAGAGTGGCAGATCGATTTCACAATAGAGTTGGTGCCAAGAGAAGAGCTATTTTTTATTCTGTCTTATAGGATAGAACCAACAGAGCATCGAGACTTGAATTTATAGTTGTAAAATCTGGATTCTGAAGGTTTAATATGGCCTAGTACATCTTTGTGGGATTCTCTAGTTCTTTTCTCCAAGAAATATGATGGGACTTTTCATTTATGTGTGGATTATCAAATATTGAACCAAATGACAGTCAAGAACTGGAATCCCCTTCTATGAATCGATGATCTCTTCAATCATCTAATAGGTTTTAAGATATTCACCAAGTTTAATTTGAGGTTAGGATACCACCAGTTGGGTGTGATACCACAAGACATACCTCATACTGCTTTTAGGAGAAGGTATGGAATGTATGAGTTTGTAGTGATGTTTTTTGGTTTGACGAACACACCAGTGGCATTCATTGACATAATGAATCTAATCTTTTATCAATTTCCAAACCAATTTGTGGTGTGTGTTTTTATGATATTTTAGTGTACTCCCATTTAATATATGATCATTCCCAACATCTTGACCTCATCTTGATTACATTGAGAGAATATCTTCTTTATATGAAGCTAAACAAATGCAGTTTCAAGATTGATAAAGTTAACTTATTGGGTCATGTAATCACATAGGCTAGAGTGTCAGTTGACATAGAGAAGGTTGCAATAGTTGAATCTTGGGATCAGACCAAAAATGTCTTCAAGATTCATATCATTTAGGGTTTAGTAGGTTATTATCATTGTTTCATTTAGGACTTATCCCGCCTAGTAGAACCAATGTTTGGGATGACTAAAAAAGGGGTGAAGTTTATTTGGTAGAGTTCTTATGAGATATATTTTCAAGAGATAAAGGTAAATATGACCTTAGAACTGATCCTCACTTTACTTGTTCTAGGTAAGGTATATAATGTGTACTGTGATTCATCTGAAGTTGTACTTGGAGAAGTTGTAATGTAGTAGGATTGAGTACTTGATTTTTCCTCTAAACATCTATGATCGCATGAGAGGAATTATCTAACTCATGATCTAGAGTTTGCAGTGGTGGTACATGACTTGAGATGATAGAGACACAATACTATGGGAAATAGGTTTGTGTTTTACATGGACCATAAGATCCTCAGGCGAATCTTTTATCAGTGGGACCTAAACCTATTAAAGAGGAGGTGGGTCGAGTATCTGTAGTCTTTGGACTTCAAGTTGACTTACATACTGGGAAATAGAATCACCATTATTGATGCCTTGAGTTAGAATCCATAGAAGGATGTAGTACGAGAGTCTTTCAATGAGTGGAGGATGGTGTTTCTCTTTTAAAGCATGAATATTGATGTTCAGGAGTCCCAGGAATGTGTGGATCCGACTTCATCATCGGTTATACCCATGCTTCTTGACCGGATCAAAACAGAGCAGTTATTTGATCTAGAGTACTTATCTCTGAGAGATAGTTTATATTGTGGGGGCCTCCATCAGGATGGTCTATTGTCAATGAAAATTATCTTCTTTATGGTGGTTGAGTATGGGTTCCTATGGGATTACATGAGGAGCTGGTGAGAAAGTTTCATACTTATAAATGGGTGGTATATCGAGTTATTACAAAGATTCATCATGATATACATAGATAGTACTAGTATCCAGGGATGAAGAAGGGTATAAAAGGTTTCATATCAAGATGTTACACCTTTTAGCAGGTGAAAGCTAAGTATTAGAGGCCTACTGAGTTTTTTTAACATATTCCCATTCCACAATGGAAATGGGATGATGTCACTATGGATTTTGTGGTAGTATTACCCAATACCTATCATAAACATTATATAGTATGGGAAATCGTATATCGACTTATGAAGGTAACCCACTTTTTACTGATTATGGATACCTTCATTATAGATGATTTGGATAGTCTTTAAATATAAAAGATAATTTGGTTATATAGTGTTCTAAGGAGTATGGTTTCTGATATAGATCCTTATTCCATATCTCAATTATAGCTGGTTATTTAGAATTATTTGGGATTATAGGTTCATCTGAGTATGAACTATCATCCTCAGACTGATATCTGATCTAAACGGACTATTTAGATTCTATAGGATACGTTACAAGCCTTTGTTTTGGATTTCTATGGTTCATGGGAGTGTCATTTAAAACTAATGGAGGTCTTTTATAATAACATATTCCAATAATCGATCCAAATGGAAAATTTTGAGGATTTTTATGTGAGACTAGTTTTTTTACCTCTTTTTTTGTTTGAGGTAGGTGAGTCAATGCTTGTTGGACCTAGTCTCAAGCAGGAGATGTCTAAGCATGTTCAATTGATCAGGAGGTGGTTGGTGACCTTGTAGAGTAGTCTGAAATCATACACTAATCATTGGAGGTGACCTATAGAGTTTTAGGCTAGTCATCATATTTTCCTTTGGGTGTCACCTAGGTTGGGACAATTTTGTATCATAAAATAGGAAAAGTTAGAACATCGGTTTCTTGGTCCCTTTGAGATTGTGGAAATGATTGGTCTAGTGGAATACCGATTAGCCCTTCCATAATTCTATAGCACCATTCACAATATATTTTAGGTGTCATATACTTCAAGATATAATACTAATCCTTATCATGTGGTAGATTTTTATGACATTTAGATTTTTTAGATTTTTCTTTGTAGAAGAATCTAATATAGATTGAGGATTGTAGTGAAAAGTATATCCAGGTCAAGATTATACCGCTAGTTCGAGTGCAGTGGCAGCATGGGCATGCTCAATAGGATACTTGGGAGAGGGAATCTAATATATAATAACATTTTCTAGACTTGTCTCCAATACCCCACAGTGATTCTTAGAGTAGCTCATGGATGAGCTATTATATGGTGGGGAGGTTATAAGATCCTATCTTTTTTAGGTATTTCCCTATTTGAGTATTCATTGAACCACTTTTTTGGGATTTCCATTCATCATTGGACCTTTATGTTTGGGTTCCTTTTGAGTATGGAGATATTCTATTGATGAAAATGACATAAAGTTTATGGATGTATGTTTGTTTGAATTAATGGAGTCCAGTTATAAATGTGTTAAAGGGGCTTATGATGGTTTCCTGTGAGTTTGGAAGGATTTAGAGATGGTTGGGCTCTTTTGTAGAAGTTGGGCTTAAAGATACTTGAAAGACATTTAAACATGGTGTATATGTTACACAACATGTAAATATTGATAGGAAAATTCAGTGGTACGGGTTTAGGATGTGAAATTAATACATGTTGTAAACCTAGTTTACATCATGTAATGTTCAAACCAGGTTATTTTAAGATGAGGTGACATTTTATTATGCGTAACTCATAAGTTGATAATTAATTTCCACGAAAATGTTTCATGATGTTTATTTCTAGGGATTTGTAGTTTTAATGCCATATTGTGCATGTGATTCATTCTATATCCACATGCATCCCTCCTCTCTTGAACCCTAGGTGATTTACAAGTGACTTTTTAGTTCCTTCATTCCTTCCAGGCATCCTAAACAATCAATAAATCTATGGTGAGTGGTTATGCTTTGGTTTTCCCATATCTTCTGCTTGTTTCTTGTTATCATGGTGTAATATTTTGACCACTATGGAAAAAGGTGTTAATATTGACCTTATGTGGTATAGTTATTCATGAAATCTTTCTCACCTTTTTACTTTTTGGTGATTCCTATTTGAATCGTTGTTTGATCTCTAGATTAAGGTAGGTGGTCTAGAAGAAAACCCTATTCTCTGTTCTAATTATTTAAGTATGTGTAATACTATGTGATTGCACTGACATAACATCTTCATTAATTAATTAAATAAAGGTGTAATGATAAATCATGAGTTGGATCATTCATTGGATCCATTTAGATTTAATGGTGTTGATACCTATCTTGCAGCTACCCATAAGGTGATCCTAGACTTGATTAATTAAGAATTTGATAATGGGTTAAAGTATGTCTAGCATGACATGAAATCTCTGGTGATTTCTTGTGACAGATTCATATTAGAAAATAGATTTATTGATTATTTAAATGGATATGTTTGATATGATATGATTTGGTGAAAACTATAATGTTAATTGTTTAATATTAACTGATAAATAAAATAGGGTAATTGAAATTCAAATGGTAATTACCAAAATTAACAAATGTGACTTATGATATGATATTATATGTGTTTTTATTATTATTATATCATGTGTGTTGTTTGATGTTAGAATTATTATATAGAGTACTCTGCTTGGTGTTGTTGAAATTCATATATAGAGGTTTATGCCTAGATGATAAAATAATTATATATAGGGCTTGGCCCGAATGCTGAAATTATTATATAGAGGGTTATTCCTAGATGTTGTAATTCTTATAAGGATTGGCCAAGATGCTGAAATGCTTATACATAGGGATTTTACCGGTTATATGATTATGACATGGACATGTTTTTATGGTTGGAATGGTTATTATACATGCCTAAAGATATTCCATAATGATGCTAAAGCAGGTTTATGGGTATATTGTATTAATTTTTTAATTAATACACATATTTATCACTTTATTTGATGAACTTATTATCAAACTGGTTTGGTTTAGACACGGTGGTGTTGACCGAATAATTTTTACTCACAATTTGTTTAGGGAAATATTTGGTACCCAAGTATATTATATATATAGGTTTGGAAAAGGGAAAGGGGCCTTGTAGTTGATTGTTTCTTACTGAATGTATTAGAGATTAGAGAAAGAAATGACATGGGGTTTGGGACAGGATCTTTTGATTTCTTGTGTAATCATGGTCTTTTATTCGTAATCATTTTGATTTGATATTTATACAGATTCCATCCTGATATTATATGGTTTATTATTTGATTAATTGGTTCATCCTTTACTTCCTAGATATATGATATATAGTTTACACTATTTCCTTTACTCTAGTATTTGTTTATTTCTGATATATTATAACTCTATACTAGGGGGTATAGACTCCCCACTATATTCTTCCCACCCCCACTTCTAGTTGTTATCCTATGGAATATGGGAAGTCACACTTAAGGTCCAGTAACCAATCATATTTTTCCACATGAGAGAGTGTCAGGTCATGGATGTTACATAGCCCTTGGTATTGGGGTTTTTTGTGATGTTAAAAGGATGTTAATATTGGGTAAACATGGACTCAGTTAGATTATTCCTCTGGGTAACGACTTCACTTTGATGTTAATGAATTATAATGGAATAACATGAATTAATGGATATTGAATTAATTAATGTAAAGTGAATTTTTAAACAAAAAAAATCATAATTATTGAATGTCTTCTTAATTTATTTTGTGTTTTTAGTACATCTAGTTTATAGCAGCGACAGTCAGATGTCTGAGAGATGATAGCTATAGTTGAGCCTAATATTAGGTTGATTCCCATAGTGTGGTTCTGATCTATATTATATATTGTATGTTTTATGATTCTATATGCTCCTCATCCCACGTTAGTAGGGTGACTAACACCCATTCGACTCTGGGAGGGTAGTTTCTTAACATCTAGATTAGTGTGGAATGGATGGTTGACTATCCCCTCTGGCCCCTCTCTCTTCTTTGAGTAGTATATATGTGTTGGTATACATGGTGGTAATATTTCTCATATATTTATATAGTGGGATACAATGGATTGTGGTTATTTCACACATATATATCTCCAAATATATTATCCTAAGGATTATTTAAGTATGATGTGTATGAACTATGATGGATTGAGGTACATTAATAGATGTGTGGGTTGTGATGGATTATAGTAAAAAATATGAGGTATAATGACATGTACATTCATGGGGTGTGAAAAAAACAAAGATTTTCTAAGTAAAAATGATGTATAGTGGTCATCCTAGGTTGTCTCTAGAGAGGAGCACTCAACAATCACTTTTATCAATTGAAATTATAGAAATAAATGATGATTTTTTAAAATATTTTATTTTGAAAAGAAATAAAGAAATTAAAAATAAATCTAGAACATAAGTTTATGAAGAGAGTGATGGGGTTAGGGTAGGATCACATTTTTTTATTTCATTATAGTTATAAAAATCATTCCCCCTCTCTTCCTATATAATGATAAATGAAAGACCGCTCGATCAAGTTTCCAATCATCTTTAGTTTAAGGAAGCAAAAGAAACCACTCCGGTGTGAAAAAAAATCATAAAACATTACCGAACAACTAAGGAAATCCCCAATCATGAATTGTTCCACCTCAAAATCCGGAAACAAATCACTTATTCCACACATGTTTTAACAATCTCTAGACAGTCACCATCTAACACAATCTACTCAATCGAGACGAACTATACAAGGCGGAGGGAGTTTAAAGATCTTGAACAAAATATATAAACAATGAATAACACTCAAACCCAAAATACAATCACATTAAAATAATTGGGTACTACTAAAAATAGAAATCATTCAATATAAAAAGAGATAGTTTTAAATTAATGTTTAAGACTCTGGTATTACAAAAGGAAAACTCCCTCTTCCATGACCACTCGAGAGTTTTACCCCACCATGTGAAGGGAAATAGAGTTGAATGGGGAGAAAGATAACATTTTGAAACTAAGAAAATAGAAAATAGAAAATCCAAATATCTTTAAGGTCCCAATACACCACCATATATCATCCTCCTTATTTAGTATCCTATAATGTAAATGGACACACATATCTATAGGGTTGAGTGGTGGAAAGTTTTCCCTCCAGATTCATTCCTCTGAAATTTTGAGTTTATTTCGCATAGCAAATGGAAAAAATATAGGGAATTTCACTTCATAAAAGTTGTTCATATATCACTTTTTAATGATACCTCCATGTATCATCCTCTTTGTACGTGTTTAAAAAAGTTATAAAAGAATTACTAAAAAAGAATATTTCTTCCTGAGGAGACTCCTCAACTCCCCCCACTTTACAGCATTCAATGGATGCCTTAATGACATAACTTATCCAAAAACATTGATTTGGAAATGTGTATTAGATTACTATTTCTAATAAATTTGGAACCACTTCATTTTAATATCTCTAGACTGATATATTCCTCAATTACTAAGGTGGGGTCCATTTTGTTGGCCAAAAATATTTCTCTACTTGATTGATTTTTTTGGTCCAGTGCATTTTGAATTGAATATGGATCTAGAATAAAAGGTAAAATACCATGAAAAAGGAATCCTAAAAATAGAATCACATAAATTGGATAAAATTTGAAAAAATTATTCCCAAAAAACAAAAGCTCCAGAAAACTTCCAATTTTCCAAAATTAATAAATTTTCACAATTAAGCCCAAAATTCAAAAAAAATACTAAATAAATAAAAATCACCTAAAATTTATTAATAATAAAAGATTAAATCATTGAAACACACATGAAAAATAATTTAAATATTAATTCTATCAATTCCCTCACACTTAGCAATTAGACTCATGGAAAAGTCAGCATCAAAATCAAATCAAAGAAAATTTAAAACACATGCCCATGAGATTAACCAATTCTAAACTAAGGAAACAAAAGATACCATGCCTCATTAAAACCCATTATTTCAAGCCCCCCATTTAGATAACTCAATATATTTCAAATTTATTTCTCCTCCCATACACACAAAATTCCTACCTCATACAAATTTTATCTCATGTTACAAATGTCAATTTTTAACAAGGATTTTCTCATCTAAACTCATCCAAGAGTCACTATAGGCTTGATAAATTCCTACTTCTCCAACCAATATGAGTTAGGGAAACATATTTATCATGAGGAATTAGTAGGGTTGTTCTTTGTATTTCATATTTTAGGATATATATGTGAAATATCATGAGGTCTAATGAGGAGGGTTTGGCTCTTTTTGAAACAAAATTGCAAGATTATAATTTTCACTTGAGTATGGTATTGTTCTCACTCACCTAGGTATCAAAACAGGTCCATAATTATGAAAAATCAAGTAAATTATATACCATTCATAATTTTATTATCCAAAAATTCCAATCTTCTCAAAAATAATTATTATTGAAAGCTACATATAAGCATAACTTTTTTTCTCCATTGGAAGCTCCGAAAAGGAACAACTTTCAACAAAATGAAAAAAAATTAGCAGCAAACACATATTTTGTAACGACCTGAAATTTTGAAAAAATATCATTTCCTAATTTTGTGTCTTATTTTATTTTATAATCAACAAAATTGTTTCATTTGATAGAATGAGTATAATTAAAATGAGACTGTTAGGTTTCAACTGTTATATGACCATTGGTCAATATAACCGTTGGAAACTAAATGTTGCAATTATTATCTCTAAATACAAGTGATCTTGGTTAATTATTATAGAAAGAAGTTTTGATGGCCTTATTCAGTAGTCTCGGGCCAATCGAATCCCATCTAACAGAACTTGGGAATGATGTAGCACCACAGGGATTTTCTCTGGACCAAACCCAAGCCGAACTTCATCGTGTAAAGCTAGAATGGAATCGCCTTCACGTGAATTTCAAACTAATAGAAATTACTACTCGTGCAATGTTGGTCGATCTGTCCTCGGATTCTCTCACCTTAGCAAGCCTTACACTTAGGTCCTATGATGGGATTATAAGGGGATATGTAAGGAGACCGTAACTTATTTTTGTAATCCTTTGAGATAAATAAAATTGTGTTTTCTTTTTATGGTGAAGTTTGTAAATTTTAAAATGTCCGGATAAATGTAGTATGTATATTATTGATGAATTTGAAAAAAAAAAGATATTTTAAAATATTTTTGTAAACATTAAATAATTAAGGATGTGTAATGATTTTCAAAAAATGGTCTTCTGCAAATGTGTTCAGTAAGAAATTTGGAGTCTAATAAGATCAACTTAATTTTTGGTTAATAGTAATTTATGAATATTGATTTTACACTTAGTATTATTAATGTGACCAAGTGTATTAATAATCTCACTTAAATAAAGTATTAATATAATATAGGCACCTTGATTAAGTAATTTGATTCAATAAAATAGGTAAATAACTGTTTCAGAAATTATTAGTCAAGTATTAGTTTTTTTAGGTGAATAGTGTTTTTTAATTAAAAATTAAATTAAAATTATTTAGAAAATTATTTTTATAAAATGGACTTTATTTTTGAATTCAGAACATCGATATTATGTTAAGGTAATTTTTGGGGTTTTTTCTAAAAAAATGAATTTTCAGTGAATAGTGTTTTTATTTAAAAATTAAATTAAAAATATTTAGAAAATTATTTTTATAAAATGGTGTTTATTTTTGAATTCATATCATTGATATTATGTTAAGGTAAATTTTTTGGAGTTTTCTAAAAAAAGTTGAATTTTTAGTGAATAGTAAAAATACACTTTTAGGGTTTCGGTATGTTTAATGACATCATAACTGCGTCATGATGATGTCATGAGATATTTTAAGAGATGGTCGACTTTTGAATAGTAATATAAGGTATGAGGTGTCCTAAGTGGCCAATACCGTGAGGAAATACCACTTTTTTTTCCAATACCACCAATGAGGTGTCCCTTGGCCATTAATGTCGTGTACCCTCACTTCCCCTATAAATACCAAGCCATTATCTCATCCTTTCCATTCCAAAATCCTCCTAAACGAATTTATGGTATCCTTAACTCCTAATAAGTCCTCCCAGGTTTCCCTCAATCCTCCCAAGGTCCAAAAATTCAAGATTTTGAAGTTACTCTTCGTGGTAAGGGATCCTACCTCTCTCTTTCTTTCCAAGTACTCTCTTTTATGTAATTTCTTTTATGATCCATGTTCTTAAGTTGGATGTGTTCTTTTATATTCATACTACTATACTTTTCATGTTCATATTACGAGATACCCCCTCTTTCTCTCATCAATTCATTTTAATAATGTTTAAGTGGCGCTGTTAGGCTGCCGAATTTTTAAGGGATTGTTTCACCCTTCTCATTTTCAAGTTCTATTTTCATGTCAAGTCTTTCAAGTTTCTTTTTATTATATTGGGGTATGAAATATATATCTATCATACTGATATTTTATGTTCATATGATGAGATACCCTATTTGATCTCATCAATTCATTTTTTTTGAAGTTTTAAGTGATGTCGTTAGGCTGCCGGATTTTTATAAGAGAGATCTTATTTTTGTCTTCCTTCCATGTTTTTCATTTCATATGGTATTTATTTCAAATTTCATTACCATGTTCTTATATCCTTTATATTATGTACCTCTACTATTTTATGGATCATTTATGATGGGGTTACCCATGTCCCCTCTCTTTTCAATGTTTTCTAAAACCCTACAACATAGTTGTTATGCTGCCGAATTTTCATCTCAAAATGTCTCTCTCTTTTTCTCAAATTCTTTTATTTTATGAATACTAAAAACTCTTTATTCTATAGGGTTATTCACATATATATCAAAATTTTCTATTTTAAATTATGTTATTTACATACATGATACTCACTCTCCTTTTCTGTGGGTTTAAAGTGACATAAAGATCACGTCTTTAAAGCAGTTTTTAAAATGTTATGACTATGAAATGAAACTCATTTCTTTTATGCTATATGGGTTATTTATGAAATGTTGATGATGATATATGTGGATAACATGATAATAAAGGAAAATTTAAGGGTGATATATGATAGTACTCTAATGCATTGGGTAAAGACTTAATCTCTAGAGATGACTATTTTAACGATACCTTGGTGAATAACCTTGGTAATTTTTAATGACACCTTGGGGATGGACCTTGGTGAAACGGAAATGATTGTCTATGTTAAATTTTGTAGCCACATCTTCAAGTTATGTGATAAAACAATATTTTATTGAATATTTTATTGATAATAAATTATATAATTTCCTCAAATTGTGTTAAATATGTTTAATTAGAAAGTATTTGGGATTAGATAATTCATTTGAATATTTGATGAAAATTCTAGTTTTACCCTTTCAAAATCATTGTAGTTTTTCAATCATGAATATTTTTATTTGAATTATTTGAACTTAATATTTGGTAAATTTGTTCCTTACTTCATGGGCTACAACTTTTATTCAGGACACTAGATCAAAAGAATGCATTTGGATGGAGTAATTGGTCCATAAAGTTAAAGGCGGGCTGGACATACCAGAATTGAAAAGCTTATGTATTTGGGCCATAACTACTTCATATGGGATTTTATTGAGACCCAATTTTAAGAGGAGATAGAGGACCCATATCCTCACATATTTTCCTTCTGTAAGAAGAGCTAATTCACACGTTTTGTGGTCAAATGGGCGGTGAAAGTTGGCATAAAATATTTGGCCGAGATTCCCCATTCACACTTGAAACCTCTTTGAACCTAGCCTCCCCACCACTCTATAAATTGGTTTTTTTCTCATTTTTTGGTGTTGGAATGTGAATTAGGATATTCGAGGTAGAGGAGAATTTGTTTCACCCAAATTATCCAACCATTTTAATAGGGGTATCTCTTGAAGAAAGGATCCCTTCATCGAAGCCTCCTTCTCTTCTTCATGTTGTAATATTTTCATTTGTGTTTTAAACTTCTTTGTTATTCTTTTATTTCTTCTCTTTTCTTATGTTTTGTTTAAATTTATTCTTCTCTTAATCTTCCACTTTGGTCTGGAATTCTTGAGTAGAAGCATTATTGGGTTATACCCATTATAAACCTTTACACATGCAAAATGCTTCTACGATGATTACACAACCCATGGAAGAGTAGATTTTTAGTAATCGATCTATCTCTTACCTTCTAAATTCATTTATTTTGAATCAATGATATAATTTATTTCACATAATATGATCAATTAATTGAGTTTTAAATTTAATTGAAACTAAAAAATCAATTGAACAATTAACACAAAAACACACAAGGACGAAATTTTGTGTAAATGTGAGAGTGTGAACTTAATCGGTTATACGAAACCATAAGGGATCCATTTGTAGTGTTAAAATATAATAACTAAACTCAATAAATTCTAATTTCCATAGGGGAAATGTTCCTTAATTTACCACTGACCATAAGCTAATCTTAGAACATCAATCAAAGTAGGGTGTTGCGATTGCATGTTCCGAAGTTAGACTAGGGATAAATTCACTTCATCTTCGTGGTAAAGTTAATTCTCGTAGGGTTGGGGATTTAAAAAATTAAGGGATAATAATTAAGTTAATGTTAATCTAAATGATAATGATTGATAATAGAGTGAAGAGGTAGAGTTAGATCGATTACACCATTTAAAATATTTTCTAAAAAACATCTTCTTGTTGTGTCTTTTTAATCAAACTTCATTTCAAAACTAAAAACAAAAAAAAATACAATCTTATTCCAACAAAATTATTATAGATTTATAAACTATAACCAACACCCATCCTTTCAAGTAGTGTTTTTATTCTCTTCTATTTTATTTTTATAATAACTTTAAGAAGTTGTTTTATTTTACTTCATCCTTTGAGAAACGACCTTGGTCAGCCACTCTATTGCACCTAAGTACCCCAAAATTGCACTAATCATTTGAGGTCACCCACGATAGTTCTATTTCAAATTGGCATCGTTTCCGGGGAGGCAAGTAATTATTTCAAACAATTAGAGGTATTTATTTTATTTTACATTTTATTCTCTTCCTCTCTTCTTTCTTCCTTCTTTACCCAATCTGATTTTTTTTCTTCTTCTTTTATTTTCTTCTACTTCTTTTTGGACCATCAACTCAAACTTATTATTTTTATTTTACTATGGTCCAATTTCTTTCTTTTAATTTTTATTTGATTTATGACACAAACTAATCCATAAGATCTCTTAGATCTTGACCCTGAGATTGAACGTAGCCTTAGGGCTCGAATCAGACATTCTCAGTCTACGGGACGTTTCAACATTCAACCAGTTGGAGAATTACTCCAACATCATAACATTGAAATTGGAAGAAATTAAAATTCAACCATAAAACAAGAACCAATGGATGAAAATAATGGAAATGAACTTAATAGAACCATTAGATAATTGGATGCACTTGATATTAACTATCAACCAAATTCCATTGCATATCCAAATCTCGAATCAGACTTTGAACTAAAATATGGGTTAATTCACTTACTTCAAAAGTTTCATGGCCTCTCTGGTGAGGATCCCAATAAACATTTGAAATAATTTAATGTGGTTTTCTCAACCCTAAAACCTAGAAATGTCTCTGAAGATCAAATCAAACTAAGATCATTACCATTCTCACTTGATGGGGCTGCGAAAGACTGGATGTATTATTTACAACCCAAAGATGTAACTTGCTGGAACGATTTGAAACGTATTTTCTTGCAGAGATTTTTTCCAGCATCGAGGACCACTTCCATTCGTAAGGAGATCTCAGGGATCAAGAAAGCACGAGGGGAGTCAATGTATGAGTACTGGGAGCGATTCAAGAAGTTGTGTTCAAGCTGTCCACATCACCAAATCGGTGAGAAACTCCTCATTCAGTACTTCTATGAAGGAGTCACAGCTATGGAGAGCAGCATGGTGGATGTCGTAGCAGGAGGGGCATTGGTGGAAAAGACACCAGTAGATGCACATTTATTGATCGACAAGATGGCCCAAAACTCCCAACAATTCGGTGATAGAGGTACACCACATGTCAGGGGAGTACATCAGGTAAGTCCTTCTCTTGAAAGTCGTTTGATTGATACCAAGTTGGAATAATTAAAAACTATGGTGAGACAGATTGATTTGGCTCAAAAGACATCCCAACCCCCTCCTTCAAGGCCTTGTGGAATTTTCACTGAGATAAGCCACCCAACTGACTGTTGCCCACAACTACAAGAGACAGAGGATTGCACAGCAGTATTCCCAGGGAGACCATATCAGCAGTAACAATAGACATACCCCCAAAAGAAGTTTGATTTACTTTCTCAAACATACAACCAATGGTGGAAGGATCAACTGGACATGAGGTATGGCTCTGGACAAAAACAAAGGGCCCCTTTTCAACAAAACTTCCACCAGCCTCCGCCTTACCAGTAGGGTTTCTAAACAACCCCAAAAGAGATTTGAAACCCAATCATCCACAAGTCAACAACAAGGGAATTATCAACCACAGGTAGATTATAACACTGATTATCTTTTGAAGAAAATTTTTATTAATCAAAAGAATGAGCTGAAAAGTAAAGGTTCGAAGCTGAGGGAGTTGAAGACTCAAATGAGCCAGATTTCCACCACCCTCTATGAACTTGTAAATCTACCTTACCAACCCACTCCAAATATAAAGGGGAATGTTAGTTCCATCACATTGAGAAGTGAGAATCAAATCAACGATACAGCTGTACCTACCATTCCACTAGTATTCACCACAACTCCAGAGAAGCCTCATTCCATACCAACTGATGAGAAATCCAAGGAGAAAGATAAAAGTAAGAAAAAGATTGATGATGTTCCTCCTAAACCCCTTCCTTTTCCAAACAAGGTTGTTCAAACCAAGAAGATGGATGAAGAAGTAATGCAAAAGGAGGTTTTCGACACATTCAAGCGTGTGGATATCAACATTCCTCTACTTGAATCCATTAAGAAAATTTCAAGGTATGTGAAATTATTAAAAGAACCTTGTACCAATCAAAGAGGGCTCAAGGGAAATGAGAGGATAAACCTTGGAAGGAATGTCTCAGCACTCATTACACCAACTCTAGCAATGCCAACAAAGTGCAAAGATCCCGGGACATTCACTATCCCATGCACCATAGGGGAGTTACACTTTTATGAAGCACTTTGTGATTTGGGAGCTTCTATAAATGTGATGACTACTTTGTATTCTCTTCTTTTTAGGTTGGTGAGCTGAAACCAACAAGAGTAGTGGTGCAGTTGGCGAATAGAGCTACAGCATATCCAGCGGGAGTCCTTGAGGATGTACTTGTCCGGGTAAGAGACATGATTTTTTCAGTAGATTTCTACATGCTTAACATGGAGGATGCTCAGGTAAGTTCTCATGCCCCCATTATCTTAGGTAGGCCCTTCCTCAAAACTGCAAAAACTATCATAAATGTCAATGAGGGTACAGTTTCCATGGAATTTGGGGATGAGGTTGTGATATTTAATGTTATGGATCCCATGAAGTACCCCTCAGAGGATCATTCTGCATTTGTTATCTCCAATTTTGAACCACCAAGTAAAAACCCCATGGAATTTGATTGTCCTATTCTTAGTAAGATTATGAGTGTTGGTTCTGATTTAATGTCTAAGAGAACTTCCACACCCATTTCTAAGGAACAAAACTCTCTAAGATTTGATTTTAAAATGGAATCATATTCTGATTTTGATCATATGAACTCTAATTATGACATGGTTGTTGAGTATGTTGATGGATTTAATGCTTTATTCTCTGATTGTGATGATTTCTATTCTGATACTGATGCTCTTTGGGTACATATTTTAGTTCCTTCTATGTATCCATCCATACACCACCCCCTACACTAGAACTCAAGCCATTGCCACCAAATCTTAAATACTCATACTTTTTAAGTGGTGAGAAATTACCTATTATCATTGCTAAAAATATCCCTTTTGAACATGAAGAAAAACTTTTGAATCTTTTAAGGGAGAACATCAGGGCAATCGGGTGGACCTTAGCTGACATATCAGGCATTAGCCCCTCCATTTTCATGCATAGGATTCTTTTGGAGGATGGGCCTAAACCGGTGAGGCAACCACAAAGGAGATTCAATCCAACCCTTCTGGAGGTTGTTAAAAAAGAGGTTGAAAATTTTCTTTAGGCAGGTATAATCTATCCCATTTCATATTTTCAATGGGTAAGTCCTATTCAGGTTGTGCCTAAGAAATGTGGTGTTACTGTTTTTAAACATGAGAAAGATGAGTTAGTTCCAATGAGGGTGAAAAACAGTTGGCGTGTGTATATTGATTATAGGAAACTAAATCAATCTACTTGCAAGGACCATTTCCCCCTCCCATTTATTGACCAGATGCTTGAGAGACTTGCTAGAAAGACACACTATTATTTCTTGGATCGATTTTCTGGATATTTTCAGGTTCCTATAGCTCCATAAAATCAGGAGAAGACAACATTTACTTGTCCTTTCGGTACGTTTGCCTATCTAAGGATGCCATTTGGACTTTGCAATGCCCCCGGTACCTTCCAGAGATGCATGGTGAGTATTTTTTCTGATTTTATTGAGACCTACATGGAGGTATTTATGGATGATTTTACAGTTTATGGATCCTCATTTGATGAATGTCTAAATAGTTTGGGAAAGGTATTGAATCATTGTATTGAGAATAATCTGGTCCTGGACTTTGAAAAGTGTCATTTTATGTTAGAGAATGTCATTGTCTTAGTGCATGTAGTGTCAAAACATGGGATAGAGGTTGATAGATCTAAGGTAGATATTATTTCATCCTTACCATATCCTTCATGTGTGCGTGATGTTAGATCTTTCCTAGGGCATGCATGATTTTATCGGCGCTTCATCAAAGATTTTAGTAATATTGCTCTTCCTATGTCACGATTACTTCAAAAGGATTCTGATTTTGTGTTTGATGATTCTTGCAGGACTTCCTTTGATGAGCTAAAGAAGTGTTTGACCACTCCACCGATCATATAACCCCCGCGGTGGGACCTTCCATTTGAGCTTATGTGTGATGCATCCAACTTCGTGGTTGGATCTGTCTTATATCAGAGGGCGGAGGGACATTCACATGTGATTTCGTATGCATCGAGGACATTAGATTCTGCCCAATAAAACTACACCACAACATAAGAAGAGTTTCTTGCTATTATATTTGCTTTAGATAAATTTCGTTCATATTTATTGGGATCTAAAGTAGTTGTTTTTTCTGACCATGCAGCTTTGAGATACCTCCTAAAGAATCCAGATGCAAAGCCACAACTTCTCCATTGGATTTTCCTTATTCAAGAGTTTGACATCGAGATAAAATACAAGAAGGGGTCAGAGAATTTGGTGGTAGACCACATGAGTAGGCTTACTAAAACACTAGAGGGTGAAACCTTGGACCAGGTACCACTTCGGGACACTTTCCCCGATGGGCATCTCTATACCATCTCAGGTACGCATCCTTGGTATGCTTATTTAGTTAATTACATTGTTGCCTCAGAAATCCCAGTAAATTTGAAGAATCATCAAGTCCAAAAATTAAAAAGTGAGTATAGGTTTTATGTGTGGGATGATCCTTACCTCTGGCGCATGTGTAGTGACCAAGTCATTAGGAGGTGTGCTCCCGATCATGATTTTGAGTCTGTTTTGCATTTCTATCATACACTTGCTTGTAGTGGACACTTTGGACCCCAACGTACTACTAGAAAATTCTTAGACTCTGGATTATACTGGCCTATCTTATTCCATGATTCCCATGTGTTTTGTAAGTCATGCTCTTGTTGCCAACACACTGGAAACATTTCAAGGAGACACGAGATTCCCCAACAACCCATTTTATTCAATGAGATTTTTTATGTATGGGTCATTGATTTTATGGGTCCTTTTCCTAGTTCATTTCAATTTTTATATATTTTGGTTGTTGTTGATTATGTGAGTAAAAATGGGTGGAGGATAAGTCCACCAAGACTGATGATTCTCATGTTGTTTTGGACTTTGTCAAAGCACAGATTTTTTGCAGGTTTGGAGTACCAAATTCCATCATAAGTTCCCAAGGGACACAATTTTACAATTGGAATTTTTCTTCCCTTCTTCAGAAGTATGGGGTGACACAAAAAACATCAACATCGTACCACCCTCAAACAAATTTCCAAGCTGAGGTTTCAAATAGGGAATTGAAACAAATTTTGGAGAAACCTGTGCAGCCAAATAGGAAAGGTTGGAGCAAGTTCTTGGATGATGCATTGTGGGCTTATAGGATAGCATACAAGGCACCCATTGGTATGTCCCCATTTAGGATTGTTTTTGGGAAGGCATGTCATCTCACTATGGAGGTTGAGCATCGGTCTTATTGGGCTATAAAGAAATGCAACATGGATTTGGCCCAAGATGGAATTAAAAAGAATTTGCAAATTCAAGAGCTTAAGGAGATTTGACTGTCATCATATGAGAACTCAAGGCTCTACAAGGAAAGATCAAAAGCAGTTCATGATAAAATGATCCAGAAAAGGGAGTTTCATGTTGGAGAGAAAGTCCTTCTCTACAGTTCACGATTGAAGTTGATGCCTGGTAAGTTGCATTCCAGATGGTTAGGTCCTTATATTGTATCTAATATTTTTCCTTATGGTGTAGTGGATATCACACAAGAGGACACTGGAAGGAGCTTTATAGTCAATGGGAAACGTTTGAAGATATACATTTAGGGACTTCCTACTAATGAAGTGGATTTTATCACACTGCATGACCCCATCATCACATGAGCACATCAGGCTGTTCCTAACCCTTTCACTTTTATATTATTTGTCCTATTTAAAAATTATTCATTTCATGTGCATATATAATCTCATGGGTTCACATTGAGGACAATGAAATATTTTAAGTGTGGGGGAGGGAACCTTTTAGTTTAGTAATTTCAATTGTTTTCCTGTTTAAAAAAAAGTGTTTGTTTTTCAAATTTTGTGGGTTTATTTTTCAATTTTCTGTGTTTTTTTGAAATATTTGAGCTGAAAAGATTCTCATCACAATTTTGAAATTTATATCAATGAGTGAAACAATTTATCCCATGAAACTGAGCTTAAATGAATGATGAAAATGGCTTTTTTTCAAAGTTCAAATATTTAGTAATTTCATGAAAAGTACATTGAATTTTGAATCTCATGCCACATATCACTGTCTTTATATTTGAAACCACTTTACTGTGAGGCTTCCGAACCATTATTTTCATATTCTTTACATTCACCTCACTTCTTGAGAGAACCAAACCATGCTTTATTTAAACATAATTTGATTTATTCCTGTCAAAACTTGAGGGTTTGAGGTACTTATGTTTAAATGATTGAGGCATTTGTTTGGTATTAAAGCCCATATTTCAAAGAATCCTTTTTTATAATGGCCTACCTTGAACATTTAATCCTTTTATCCCTTATAATCCATGCAAAACTTGTTAGGTTAGCCACATTATAAGCCAATTTTCTCTATCCAACCAACTCTTGAAGTGAAATTTCATAATCTAGTTGAGATTAAGTGTAGGGGAATCTATCTTGTGTTGTGATACCACATTCTGTGATACTTTGGGTGGAAAATTAAATTCTTAAGAGATGTGTTTTCTGCTGAAGAAAGTCATTATATTGAAAGTTGTTCCTTTTCTGGAGCTTTCATGACAAGTGAAGTTGTGCCTTTTCTAGAGCTTCTAATTGAGGTGGAAAGTTGTGCCTATCTGGAGCTTTCAAGAAAATCATGTTTGATAAGATTGAAATTTTTTTATGCTGAAATGATGAATGGTGTAAAATTTCCATGACTTTTCATGATGATGGAGCTGAATTGATACTATGGGGATTGGTGAGGATACTATATTTAAGTGAAAATTAGATTAATGCAATTTTGCTTCAAAAAGAGTCAAGCTCTCCTCATTCAGCCTCAGAATTTTTCAAACCTTAATCCTACCAACCGAAAGCCACAGAACAACCTTGAAAAGTCCTCATGATAAACATATGTCTTTGAATCACATCGGGTGGCGATGTATAAATTTATCAAGCCTATGGTGACCCTTGTATGAGTTTGGATGAGAAATACATTGCAAAACAAATTTGATATTTGTGTGATAAGAGAAAATTCAAGCGAGGTAAGTGTTTTGTGCATGGGAGGATAAATAAAGTGGAAATATATTGAATGATGTAAATGGATAACTTGAAATAATGATTTTTTAAGAGTCATGATATCTTTTTTTTCTTGGTGTGTAATTGTTGGATCTCAAGGATATGTGTTTTAAAATTTGTTTTGATTTGATATTGATGTTTACTTGATAAGAGGTTTTGCTCAGGAGTGCAAAAGGGTAAGTGTGGGGGAGTTGATAAAACACTATTTTATTGAATATTTTATTGATAATAAATGATATAATCTCCTCAAATTGTGTTAAATATGTTTAATTAGAAAGTATTTGGGATTAGATCATTCATTTGAATATTTGATGAAAATTCTAGTTTTACCTTTTCAAAATCACTGTAGTATTTCAATCATGAATATTTTTATTTGAATTATTTGAACTTAATATTTAGTAACTGTGTTACTTAATTCATGTAATACAACTTTTAATCAGGACACTAGATCAAAAAATGCATTTGGATGGAGTAATTGGGCCATAAAGTCAAAGGTGGGCTAGACACGCCAGAATCAAAAAGCTTCTGTATTTGAGCCATAACTCCTTCATATGGGATTTTATTTCGTCCAACTTTTAATAGGAGATAGAGGACCCATATCCGAACATATTATCCTTCTGGAGAAAGAGATTATTCATGCGTTTTGGAGGTCAAATGGCTGGTGAAATTTGGCATAAAATATTTGGCCGAGATTCCCCATTCACACTTGAAACCTCTTTGAACCTAGCCTCCCCAACACTCTATAAATTGGGTTTTTTCTCATTTTTTGGGGTTTTTAAGTGCATTAGGATATTGGAGGCAAGTAATAGTTGGTTTCACCCAAATTCTACAACCATTTTAAGAGGGTTATCTCTTGAAGCAAGGATCCCCTCATCGAAGCCTCCTTCTCTTCTTCATGTTGTAATATTTTCATTTGTGTTTTAAAATTCTTTGTTCTTCTTTTATTTCTTCTCTTTTCTTATGTTTTGTTTAAATTTATTCATCTCTTAATCTTCCTCTTTGGTTAGGAATTCTTGAGTATAAGCTTTATTGGGTTATACCCATTATAAACCTTTTCACATGCAAAACGCTTATACGATGATTACGCCACCCATGGGAGAGTAGTCTTTTAGTAATTGATCTATCTCTTACATTCTACATTCATTTATTTTGAATAAATGATATAATGTACTTCACATAATATGATAAATTAATTGAGCTTTAAATTTAATTGAAACTAAGCAAGCAATTGAACAATTAATACAAAAACACGCGAGGATGATATTTTGTGTAAATTGTGAGAGTGCGAACATAATCGGTTATACCAAACCATAAGGGATCAATTTGTAGTGTTGAAATATAATAACTAAACTCAATTAATTCTAATTTATAGAGGGTAAATATGCCTTAATTTACTACTGACCATAATCTAATCTTAGAACATCGATCAAAGTAGGGTGTTGCGATTGCATGTTCTGAAGTTAGCATAGGGTTAAATTCACATCATCTTCGTGGTAAAGTTATTTCTCATAGGGTTCGGGATTTAAAAAATTAAGGGATCATAATTAAGTGAATGTTAATTTAAATGATAATTATTAATAATAGAGTAAAGATTTATAGTTAGATCGATTACGTATTTTAAAATATTTTCTAAAAAACATCTTCTTGTTGTGTCTTTTTAATCAAACTTCATTTCAAAACTAAAAACAAAAAAAATAAAATCTTCTTCCAGAAAACTTCTTCTAGATTTATAAACTATAAACAAACCCCATCCTTTAAATTAGTGTTTTTATTCTATTCTATTTTATTTTTATAATACCTTTAATAAGTTTTTTTAATTTACGTCCTCCTTTGAGAGACGACCTTGATCAGCCACTCTACTACACCTAAGTACCCCAAAATCACACTAATCATTTGATATCACCCACGACTGTGCTCTTTCATTATGAAACACATTATTTTTATTATGATATGACTCATGAACTCTTTCTCATACCTTAAATTTATTTTTCATGACTTTTTATGTATCTCAAGTTTACATGTAAAATGTTTCCCTTGTTTCCCTTACTGGGCCTTCTGCTCACCCTTTCCTTTGATGTATGCTCCCAGGTTATGAGATGTTGTAATGAACTTAGGATGAACAAATGAAAAGGCCTTTAAAGTGTTTAATAAGAATGTTTTATGTTGTCATGTATTATGTTCTTGGTTTCCAAGTCACTAAACCTTAAAGATCCTCAGTTTTGTATAATGTAATGTAAGTTTTTGTGATAAAAAGGTGGGATGTTATAGTTGGTATCAAAGGATGGTTTAGTTATTTGTGGAAATTAAGATATGAAAACTTTATGAATAACCCTTTATAAAATTTTAAATATAGTAAATATTCCCGGTATTTTGGTGAGTATTGAGTAAGTTGGTTCCAAACAAATAAATCCATGTATGGATACGAACAAGTAGAGGTGGCTCTAGAACATATGTTCCTAGGAGTGAAAAATCTGACAAGGTGTTTCAGGCTTGACCCGGGGTAACCTGGTGCATGACAACAGGCCTTGTTTCACTCTTGGTTTGACACTCCTGTGGGATATACTTTGGTAAATTCATAAGCTTTGTATGAACCATTATTAAAGGGACAAAGATAAAATAAAATAAATATTAACATAAGAATATATGATCATGGATAACCTAGATTGGAACCTAGGGGATCACAAGTTAGGGTATGCTTTTCTTCTACAAGTTTATCCTTCTATGCTTTAAGTTTACTTTTCATGATTATTGGATAAGTATTTAAGCCCCCTAATTATACTTTCTTTTCTTAGTTAATGTCGGGAAATGGAAGAACAAGTCCCAACAACAAATGTGATAAGAAATGTGATGATTTCCCTATTAATATGATAGATATGAAAAGAGATGAAGTTGAACATATTGTGATTGTGCCAAACAAGCTATCAAAAATCACAATTAATAATTGGTACCTAGTTGAATGCCCAAATTCATGAAGGAAGAAGAAGACAAAGTCTCAAGGATGTTCATCTGATAAAGTTGATAAGGGAAAGAAGACCCAATTTCATTTGTGCAAAAAGTGTGGAAAGGGGCACCAAGGAGAATTTCACAAAGGAACTGGGAGATGTTTTAAGTGTGGGGTGATAGGGCATAAAGTAGCCAATTTCTTTAAAAAATGGATAATTTGATGAATATAGATAAGTTTTGATCTAATGTACCTTATACTTTTCAATGTTGTAAATATGGATAAGTTGGAAATTATCCGAGGAAATGCTCTCTTGTAAGGGATGAGAAGCATGATGAGCATCAACAATATTCAAGGACAAGGGAACAATGCAAGTCCTACACTGAGATGGATCATGATGACTAAAGTACATGTAACTTCTTCGCAATAATTGTCTATGTCATGTTGTATTTTAGTCCGTGCCCTATGAGCATATCTTTAATGTTTTCTAAGAACATTGAGTCACTACCTAATATGGTTTTATATCATTAAGAAAAACATCGATTGTTATTTACCACATGTTCATGTTGTGAATTTTTTCTCCTTGAAAAAAATAGATGATTAGGGAATTGAAAGATGATTATTATTTTGGAAGACGTTCACTATTTTGGGAACACTATATGATCGAGGTAAATTTATTACTACAGTATTTTATTTGAGGAGTAAATGTTGACTTATATTTTGAAGAATCGATGAATTTAAGGTGAACTTATAGTAATTTAGGTTACTTATGGAAATGATTAACCTATCTTGGGGAAAATATGTTTAGGTTAGTTACTTTTGTTATAAGATGTTAGGAGTGGTTGATGTTGTTTGGAGATAAACGATAAAGTTTATCTTGGAAGACTATGTTATCAAATCCTTCTTGTATTTGGGTTTCAATCTTAGTTTGGTTTATTTTGAGGAATTTTAAGGACAGTTATTTATGGAATGGTCTATGATGATCTTTGGGTAGTACCGTGGAATTTTGAAGATTTAAAATTAGTCTCCCTTTCTATGGGGTTCTTTCTTTTTAAAGAGTTGTTTTTAACCTTTCTATTTTTGAGATAATGTTTAAAGATAGAAGAAATATATAGTTAATCTTTTGCGGGTTATGTGATTCTCTAGAAAATGATTCTTGTGCTTTTGATGAGACCAAGTGTTTTTTAATGCTCATCATTTGGAGAAAAGATTAGTTTTAGTAGAAACATATTAAAGGATGAAACTCTACTTGAAGGTAGGTATATTTCCTTATGTTTTTATTCTATGTAGTAAATGAATTCCTCAAAATTATGAAAAGTAACGTAAAACAAAAACATTGTTGGTTTACGTTTTCTACTAGGTAATCAAAGACCGTTTACACACATCATAAGTTTGTGATTTTTCTTGTGGTTAACTTTCTCCTAATCATGTTTTCTATCACTTTCAATCAGAACATGACCCTTTTTTTCTCTTCCATATCCATGTTTCTCTACATGGAATCCTAGTATGGGTTAACTTGGGTGACCTTTGTACTTACCTTCTTTCTTTTAAAGTAATAGTTTTACTAACTCCTTTTCCGATGTGGGACTTTCAATGAAATTTCCAAGCCTAATTTTAAAAATTGCGAGGATGCAATTTCTTAAGGGGGGAAGAATGTAACGACATGAAATTTTGAACAAATATCATTTCCTAATTTTTTGTGTTATTTTATTTTATAATCAACAAAACTGTTTCATTTGATAACATGAGTATAATTAAAATGAGACCGTTGGGTTTCGACTGTAATATGACCATTGTTCAATATGGCCATTAGAAACTAAATGTTGTAATTATTGTCTCTAAATATAAGTGATCTTGTTTAATTAATATAGAAAGAAGTTTCGATGGCCTCATCCAGTAGTCTCGGGCCAATCGAAGCTCATCTAACAGAACTTGGGATGGAGGTAGCACCACTGGGTTTTGCTCAAGACCAAACCCAAGCCGAACTTCATCATTTGAATCTAGAATGGAATCGCCTTCGCGAGAAGTTCAAAATGATAGAAATTACTACTCTTGCAATGTTGGCTGAGCTGCCCTCGGATTCTCTCAACTTACCACACCTTAACTTAGGTCCTATGCTGGGATTATAAGGGGATATGTAAGTAGATCGTAACTTCTTTGTGTAATCCTTTGAGATAAATAAAATTTTGTTTTTTTCTTATGGTGAAGTTTGTAAATTTTCAAATGTCCGGATAAATGTAGGATGTATATTATTGATGAATTTGAAAAAAAAAGGATATTTTAAAATATTTTTGTAAACCTTAAATAATTAATGATGAGTAATTATTTTCAAAAAATGGTCATCTACAAATGTGTTTAGTAAGAAATTTGGAGTCTAATAAGATCAACTTAATTTTTGGTGAATAGTAATTTATGAATAGTGATTTTACGCTTAGGATTAGTAATGTGGCCAAATAGATTAGTAATATCACTTAAAGAAAGTATTAATATAATATAGGCATCTTGATTAAGTAATGTGATTCAATAAAATAGATAAATAACTATTTTAGAAATTATTAATCTAGTATTAGTTTTTTCGGGTGAATAGTTTTTTTTAATTAAAAATTAAATTAAAAATTTTTAGAAATTATTTTTTATAAAATGGACTTTATTTTTGAATTCATAGCATCGATATTATGTTAAGGTAATTTTGGGGGTTTTTTCTGAAAAAATGAATTTTCGGTGAATAGTGTTTTTATATAAAAATTAAATTAAAAATATTTAGAAAATTATTTTTATAAAATGGAATTTATTTTTGAATTCATAGCATTTATATTATGTTAAGGTAAATTTTTGGGAGTTTTCTAAAAAAAGTTGAATTTTCAGTGAATATTAAAAATACAGTTTTAGGGTTTCAGTATGTTTAATGACATCATAACTATGTCATGACGATGTCATGAGATATTTTAAGGGATTTTAGACTTTTCAATAGTAATATAAGGTATTAGGTGTCCCAAGTGGCCAATGCCATGAGGAAATACCACTTGTTTTTCCAATACCACTAATGAGGTGTCTCTTGGCCATTAATGCCTTGTCCTCTCACTTCCCCTATAAATACCAAGCCATTCTCTCATCCTTTCCATTCCAAAATCCTCCTCAAAAATTTTCTGGTCTCCTTACCTCCTAAGGAGTCCTCACAAGGTTCCCTCAAGCCTCCCAAGGTCCCAAACTTCAAGATTTCAAAGTTACTCTTCAAGGTAAGGGATCATACCTCTCTCTTTCCTTCCAAGTACTCTCTTTTATGTCATTTATTTTATGCTCCATGTTCTTATGTTGGGGATGTTCTTTTATATTAATCATACTGTCCTTTTAATTTTCATATTATGAGATACCCCCTATTTCTCTCATCAATTCATTTTAAGAATGTTTAAGTGGCGTCGTTAGGCTGCTGAATTTTTAAGGGATTCTTTCACCCTTCTCATTTTCAAGTTCTATTTTCATGTCAAGTCTTTCAAGTTCCTTTTTATTATGTTGGGGAATGATCTCTATATATATCATAATTATCTTTTATGTTAATATGATGAGAGACCCTATTTGATCTCATCAATTCATTTTTTTGAATTTTTAAGTGACGTCGTTAGGCTGCTGAAATTTCATAAGAGAAATCTTATTTTTGTCTTCCTTCCATGGTTTTCATTTCATATGGTATGTTTTTTAAATTTCATTACCTTGTTCTTATATCCTTTATATTCTATCCATATACTATTTTATGGATCATTTATGAGTGTGTTACCCATGTCTCCTCTCTTTTCAATGTTTTCTAAAACCCTGCAACATAGCTGTTATGCTGCCGAATTTTCGTCTCAAAATGTCTCTCTCTTTTTCTCAAATTATTTTATTTTATGAATACTCAAAAATCTTTATTCTATAGGGGTATTCATATATATATCAAAATGTTCTATTTTAAATTCTCAAATTTACATACATGATACCCTCTCTCCTTTTCTGTGGGTTTAAAGTGACATAAAGATCACGTCTTTAAAGCAGTTTTTAAAATGTTATGACTATGAAATGAAACCCATTTCTTTTATTCTATATGGGTTGTTTATGAAATTTTGATGATAATATATGTGGATCACATGATAATAAAGGAAAATTTAAGGTTGGCCCCTGATATCACTCCAATTCATTGGGTAAAGACTTAATCTATAGAGATGATTATTTTAACGATACCTTGGTGAATAACCTTGGTAATTTTTAATGACACTTTGGGGATGAACCTTGGTGAAACGGAAATGATTTTATATTTTAAATGTTATAGACACATCTTAAAGTGATGAAACACGTTATTTTTATTATGATATGCCTCATGATCTCTTTCTCATGCCTTAAAGTTATTTTTCATGACTTTTGATGTATCTTAAGTTCACATGTAAAATGTTTCCCTTGTTTCCCTTACTGGGCCTTCTGGTCACCCTTTCCTTTGATGTATGCTCTGAGGTTATGAGATGATGTAATGAACTTAGGATGAAGAAATTAATAAGCCTTTCAAGTATTTAAGAAGAATGTTTTTTGTTGGCATGTATTAAGTTCCTGGTTTCCAAGACACTAAACCTTAAAGATCCTCAGTTTTGTATAATGTAATGAAATTTTATGTGATAAAAAGGTGGGATATTATATATTTTTAGAATTTTAATTCTACACCCAATTTATCACAAAATGAGGTATTACAACACAAGATATTTTCCCCCCATATTTAATTTTAACTAGATCATACAATTTCACTTCAAGAGAAAGTTGGATAGGGAAAATTGGTTTGTCTTATGGCTAACCTAATAGGAAGTTCCTAGATTCTAAGAGATTAAATGATTAAATCTGCAAGGAATACCTAAATTAAAAACATTCTCTTGGAAATGGGCTTTCAAACCACATAAATTCCTGAACCATTTAAAACAAAATTATCTCAAACCCTCAAATTTTTAGAGGAATAAATCAAATTTTAGTTAAATAAAACATGTTCTGGTTCTCTCAGGAAGTGAGGTGAATGAAAATAATATGAAAAATGGTTTAGAAGCCTCATTATAAAGTGATTTCAAAGATAAAGATAGTGATATGTGGCATGGGATTCAAAAATCAGAGTATAGTTCATGAAATTCCCAAATATTTGAACTTGAAACAAAGTCATTTTTAGAATTAATTTAATCTCAGTTTCATAGAATAAATTGTTTCACTCATATAGATGGGTTTAAAAAAAAGTAAATGATAATCATTTCAGATAAAAAATTTCAAAAACACACAAAAAAGTGAAAAATAAGCACACAAAAAATTTAAAAAAACAAACATTTTTCTTTAAAATACAAATACAAACAAAAAAATCCTAAGCTACAAATTTAACCTCCACCACACTTAAATAATGAAGGGCCCTCAATGAATTAAAATATATGTAACATGTAAGAAGATTTTAAAATGAATCAAAATAAACAATAAAATTTAAAGTAGAGGTACGACCTCATGGATTTTATTGATAAATAGTTTGGAGAGTGAGATCTCCTCCATTGGATATAATAGAATGGTCTCATGTAATTTCTTTAGCCTATGTACATTAATAATAAATATCTCTTGCTCTCCATCCTTGACATTATTCACAACACCATAAAGTTATACATGAGTAACTATTAATGGAACTTCCCATCTGGAATACAGTTTTGCAGGAATCATCTTGAGTATTGAGTTACATAACATCACTTTTTATCTAGGATGTAAGTCTTTTAGTTAAATCAGATTGTCGTGAGCCACTTATGTTCTATCTTTGTAAATCCTAGAATTTTGAAATTATTTCCTTCTAATTTAATCCATATCTTACAACTGTAATCTTCTATCTTTCCCATCAATTTCAATATCCAAATTCATCTTTCTCACAGCCCAATATGCCTTATGCTTCAATTCTATAGCTAGGTTACAACTTTTCCCATAAATCATTCTATATGAGATCATTAAAATCATGGGTTTTTAGGATATCTTATA
This sequence comes from Viscum album, assembly GCA_963277665.1. Classification (NCBI taxonomy): domain Eukaryota; kingdom Viridiplantae; phylum Streptophyta; class Magnoliopsida; order Santalales; family Viscaceae; genus Viscum; species Viscum album. The sequence continues at coordinate 1,096,379,760 of OY728147.1, forward strand.
ATCCCATAATGTGCCTTCCAACCTTTGGATCCAATCTTTCCTATTTTGTTTAACTGTATTTTCCAAAATTCCTATGATTCCCCTATCGGACACTTTAGCTTGACTATTAGTCTGTGGATGATGGGGAGTTGATGTTTTATAATGAACCCAAAATTTATTCATCAAATAATCCATTATCCTATTGAAAAATTGATTCCACTGATCACTAATGATATATATGGGCACTCTAAAACTACAAAATATGGTAGCACTACTGGAAATTCGGGCTATAGCCACGGTTCTAAACCGTGGCTATAGGTAATAGCCACGGTTCCTCGAATCGTGGCTAAGTTTGGCGTGGCTATAGGCCTAGACCTATAGCCACGGTTCCAAACTGTGGCTTTAAATCTATAGTCACGGTTTCAACCGTGGCTTTAGGCATATAGCCACGGTTGAAACTGTGGCTGTATACCTATAGCCACGGTTGAAACCGTGGCTATACTAAAGGCCGGACAGAATAAATTGCAACGGTTTTAAACCGTGGCATTATGTCTATAGCCACGGTTAAAAACCGTGGCAATAAACCAATAGCCACGGTTTAAAACCGTGGCTATAGGGTGTCCAAATCCAAAAAAAAATACCCCCTGGACACCCCCCCCTGCCACCCCCTGTCAGTCCCCCCCTGCCACCCCCCTGCCCCCTGCTTGTCCCCCTGCCAGCACCCCCTTCCAGCCCCCCCTGCTTGTCCCCCTGCCAGCCCCCCCCCCCCCCTGCCCCCTGCTTGTCCCCCTGCCAGCACCCCCCACCCCCACCCCCCCCCGCTTGTTCCCCTGCCAGCCCCCGCCCCCTGCCAGCCCCCCCCTGCTTGTCCCCTACCAGCCCCCCCCCCCCCCCCTGCCCCCTGCTTGTCCCCCTGCCACCCCCCCCCCCCTTCCCCCTTCTAGTCCCCCCCGCCAGCCCCCCCCCCCTGCCCCATACCCCTCCCGTCGGCCTGGACACCCCCTCCCCCCCTCCCCCCTGCTAGTCCCCTCCCCCCCACCCTGCCCCCTGCTAGCCCCCCACCCCTGCCCCCTGCCAGCCCCCCCCCCCCCTGCCCCCTGCTAGTCCCCCCCCCCGCCAGCAACCCCCCCCCCCCTGCCCCCTACCAGTCCCCCCTGCCTGGACACCCCCCATGCTAGTCCCCTGCCCCCGGCCCCCTGCTAGCCCCCCCCCCCTGCCCCCTGCTAGCCCCCCCACCTGCCAGCCCCCCCCCCCCTGTCCCCCTGCCAGCCCCCCCCCCCCATGCCCCCTGCGTGTCCCTCTGCCAGCCCCCCCCCCCCCCGCTTGTTCCCCTGCCAGCCCCCCCCCCTGCCAGTCCCCCCCTGCCCCCTACTTGTCCCCCTGCCAGCCCCCCCCCCCCCCCCCGCCAGCCCCCCCCCCCCCCCGCCCCCTACCCCACCCGCCGGCCTGGACACCCCCCCCCCCTGCCCCCTGCTAGTCCCCTCCCCCCCTCCCCTTGCTAGTCCCTCCCCTGCTAGCCCCCCCCCCCCCCCCGCCCCCTGCCAGCCCCCCCCCCCTGTCCCCCTGCCAGCCCCCCCCCCCCTACCAGTCCCCCCTGCCAGGACACCCCCCCTGCCCCCTGCTATCCCCCCCCCCTGTCCCCCTGCCAGCCCCCCCCCCCTGTCCCCCTGCCAGCCCCCCCCCCCTGCCCCCCTGCCAGCCCCCCCCCCCTGCCCCCTGCTTGTCCCCCTGCCAGCCCCCCCCCCCCTGCCCCCTGCTAGTCCCCCCGCCATCCCCCCCCCTGCCCCCTACCAGTCCCCCCTGCCTGGACACCCCTCCCCCCTGCCTGGACACCCCTCCCCCCTGCTTGTCCCCCCTTGCCACCCCCCTGCTAGTCCCCCCTGCCCCCTGCTGGTCCCCCCCCCCTGCCCCCTGCTAGTCCCCCCCCCCCGACACCCCCCTGCTTGTCTCCCTGCCAGCCCCCTCCCCCCCCCCTTCCACCCCCATGCTTGTCCCCCCGCCAGCCCCCCCCCCCCTGCCCCTGCCAGCCCCCCCCTGCCCCCTGCTTTCCCCTCTGCCAGCCCCCACCCCCTGGCCCCCTGCTTTTCCCCCTGCCAGCCCCCCCCCCCCATGCCCCCTACTTGTCCCCCTGCCAGCCCCCCCCCCCCCCCCTGCCCCCTGCTTGTCCCCCTGCCAGAACCCCCCCCCTGCCAGCCCCCCCCCCCCCCACCCTTCCCCCTGCTTGTCCCCCTGCCAGAGTTCTTCTTTATTGGTTCATTTCTTGAAGCATTCTTAATTGAGTTTGTAATGTTCATGTTATATAGCATCAACGAAATGGTATTTTGGTTAGATAACAGGGATACAGGCTGTTCATAATAGTTCATATTATCTACAGATTTAGCACCAACAAAAGTTAAATTAATAGAATGAAGAGTAGGTGTACCTGGGTCCTTTGAATCATCTATATTCTGCATCTTGATAGCGTCCAGATCTAATGGAAGGGGCCTCTGCCCGATGGGTTCAAAATGTGCCTGCATTAGCGTGGGGTATTGTACAGAGGTTGTGCTTCCTTTTGTATGTTTTATAGGTTCCAGTGTCAAGGTACCTTGTTTATCAATGTTAGTGTGTTTTGTTTGTGCCTTAGCCTAAAGAGACTTTAGACTAATATGAGGATTCCTACTTTTTATAGGACAACCAGTGGTATGAATGATGTTTAGATTAGTGGAGAGTTTTCTGGTTTTTATAGTAGTGCCAGTGGCATCCAGAGTTTTAGAGTCATAGGTGTAGTGAGCAGAGGAAAAAGAACCTAAACCATTTGTCTGATTGTTTGACTCATTTATTATCTCTTGGTTTGGTGTGAAATTCAGTCAAAAGCAGAAATTGAATTTCTATCACAACAGGCTAATCCGGTTCAGACGACATGTGCAGAGGATGAGGATGATCTGGTTCGGACAACATGTGAAGAGGATGAGGAAAAAGAAGAATTACCGAACAAATATTATGTGATAGATGTACAATAAAATATGTCAAACAATTCCAAACAAATGTTTTCAGTTGAATTGAGCCTTTGTACCACCTGCTATGCACGTTTTGTGGAAAGATGGATGAGAGGCAGCGCTGAGAGGAGATATAGTTTAGGAATGAGGAAATACGAAAAATTAGAGCTAACCATTCAATGTTTCTCTAAGGAGGAGTAACCGCCGCAGGGTGTCGTCCTGGAGCAGGGCCAAATCACGGCGTGACCGCGGCATGACCGCAGCGTGACCACAACGTGTTGGCCCGGTCCAGCGACATCCGCGGGGCAACATCTTCCACTTAGTTTCAAATAGGATGATATGGGTATGTGTAGACTACCATTCCCCTCCCCCATGTCTGGACACCCCCCCTGTCTGGACACCCCCCCTGCCCCCTGCCACTCACCTGCTTGTCCCCCTGCCAGCCCCCCCTACCCCCTGCTAGTCCCCCCCTGCCCCCTGCTAGTCCCCCCCTGCCACCCCACTGCCAGCCCCCCCCCCCCCACCCCCTACCACCCCCCCTGCCAGCCCCCCCTGCTTGTCCCCCTGCCATCCCACCCCCATGCCCCCTGCCAGTCCCCCCCTGCCCCCTGCCACACCCCCTACTAGTCCCCCCTGCCAGTCCCCCCTGCAACCCCCCAGCCCACCTGCACCAGCCCCCCCCCCCCCCCCGCAGCCCACCTGCACCAGCCCCCAGCTGCACTAGTCCACCCCCAGCCCAGCTGCACCAGTCTCCCCCACCCTCCCCTGCACCCCCCCCCCCCGCAGCCCACCTGCACCAGCCCCCAACCCCTAGCTGCACCAGCCCCCTATAGGTTAATTTAATTGTAATACCAAAAAATAAATTATTAAATAATTTAATTTAATACTTGAATTGAATTAATTTTCCCATGGGTATTAAAATTATTATTTGTTAAAACACAAATTAATATTTTAATTAATTTAATTTAATTCTAAAATTAAATTAATTCATTATATCAATTCGATTAACCTCGGCCCTGAATCTACTGTAGGCCCAATGCGAGTTACGAAGAACCTACACAAACATTTTTTGGACCGTGCAAAGCTCGTACTGAGCTATTTTGGTCCAGCCACCCCATCATTTCCTCGTCTGCTCCTTCATCATGGCCTCCTTCGTGGATGAGGGCACCGACGGGAACGACCTTCTTAGCTGTGAGAACAGAAAAAAAAATCTATGTACTTGTCTTCTATTTCCTTTGAACTGTTGATCAGAATGATTTGCGTCGAGCGTTCAATGGTAGAGAGGAAACGTTTTACAGAATCATCAATATCGTGATGGGACGCGGGGTTTTTGGACTTCCAGGATGGAGGGGCGACCCCTCCTAATACTGTGATCAGGCTTTCAGTTATGGTGTCAATGATAGGAGTAACGTGAGTCTGTATCGTGCAAAGTCAAATGAGAGCAGCCAGAAAATGGTGGAGGTGCAGGGGGCCACGGGAGGGCCCTGGACACTGCCCACTCAGCCAATGGTTGCTGCATTTTTTGAGAGGCTAAAAAAAGACTTGAAGGTTGGGAGTTATTTAGAGGTTGAAGTGGTGGATGCAGGTGGTTTGAGTATGATTTCGACTGGGAATTTTTGTGGAACGGAAGCTGCTGATGCTGAGGTGGTGAGATCGGATGAAGCGGTGGATCTGGTTGGCAGCAGTGAGCAGGATGGAAGCAGTGAGCTAAAAGGGAGGGGGAAAAGGAGTAGGGGATGACTGCTGATCAGGGAGGCAGTGGGCATGCCAACAGTATCTAGAGGCCAGATATGATTGATGTTTCTCTGAACAATAGGTTTGAGGCTTTGGCTTTGAGGGAGTTAGTTGGAGATGATGCTATGCAGGTGGGGGGGATGTCTGTGCATGTGGAGGTGGTTGGGAAAGAGGAGACTGATTGGACCTCACAAGAGATGATCTTGGTTGGACAGCCTCTAAAATTAACCATGTCTAGGAGCATCATTACAGACCTCACCCTATAGGTTACACATGACATATACTAATAGGGCTGTCACATTTTACTCTACCTGTTGTTACACCTATTCATGCTCGTTCTCAGCTAGACATTCCTCAAGGACATCCCCTCCCCCTTTGCTGGACAGCCCCTCCCCCTGCCTGGACACCCCTCCCCCTGCCTGGACAGCCCTCCCCCCCTGCTGGACAGCCCCTCCCCCTGCCTGGACACCCCTCCCCCCTGCTGGACAGCCCCTCCCCCTACCTGGACACCCCTCCCCCCCTGCTGGACAGCCCCTCCCCCTACCTGGACACCCTTCCCCCCTGCCTGGACACCCCTCCCCCCTGCTGGACAGCCCTCCCCCCCTGCTGGACAGCCCTCCCCCCGTGCTGGACAGCCCTCCCCCCCTGCGGGACAGCCCTCCCCCCCTACCGGACAGCCCTCCCCCATGCCGTACACCCCGCCCCCCTGAATGTTTCTCTGAGGAGGAGTAACCGCCGTAGGGTGTCGTCCTGGAGCAGGGCCAAATCACGGCGTGACCGCGGCGTGACCGCGGCGTGACCGCAGCGTGACCCCAGCGTGACTGCAGCGTGACCAAAACGTGTTGGCCCGGTCCAGCGACATCTGCGGGGCAACATCTTCCACCTAGTTTCAAATAGGATGATATGGATGGCATGAGAGGATGTTTTCTCAGAAGATTTAAAGAAATGAATGCTAATCTGTGATGACTAGAGGATTGGATGACCCCTGATATACCTAATTCGGTGAGGTTTGGAGATCTAGAAATGTGTAGGAATACCTAGAGGAATAAAATATATCAGACAATTCCAAACCAATGTTTTCAGTTGAATTGAGCCTTTGTACCACCTGCTATGCACGTTTTGTGGAAAGATGGATGAGAGGCAGCGCTGAGAGGAGATATAGTTTAGGAATGAGGAAATACGAAAAATTATAGAGCTAACCATTCAATGTTTCTCTAAGGAGGAGTAACCGCCGCAGGGTGTCGTCCTGGAGCAGGGCTAAATCACGGCGTGACCGCGGCGTGACCGCGGCGTGACCGCGGCGTGACCGCGTCGTGACCGCAGCGTGACCGTAACGTGTTGGCCCAGTCCAGCGACATCCGCGGGGCAACATCTTCCACTTAGTTTCAAATAGGATGATATGGATGGCATGAGAGGATGTTTTCTCAGAAGATTTAAAGAAATTAATGCTAATCTGTGATGAATAGAGGATTGGATGACCCCTGATATACCTAATTCGGTGAGGTTTGGAGATCTAGAAATGTGTAGGAATACCTAGAGGAATAAAATATGCCAGACAATTCCAAACCAATGTTTTCAGTTGAATTGAGCTTTTGTACCACCAGCTATGCACGTTTTGTGGAAAGATGGATGAGAGGCAGCGCTGAGAGGAGATATAGTTTAGGAATGAGGAAATACGAAAAATTATAGAGCTAACCATTCAATGTTTCTCTAAGGAGGAGTAACTGCCGCAGGATGTCATCCTGGAGCAGGGCCAAATCCCGGCGTGACCGCGGCGTGACCGCGGCGTGACCGCGGCGTGACCGCGGCGTGACCGCGGCGTGACCGCAGCGTGTTGGCCCGGTCCAGCGACATCCGCGGGGCAATATCTTCCACTTAGTTTCAAATAGGATGATATGGATGTCATGAGAGGATGTTTTCTCAGAAGATTTAAAGAAATGAATGCTAATCTGTGATGAATAGAGGATTGGATAACCCCTGATATACCTAATTCGGTGAGGTTTTGAGATCTAGAAATGTGTAGGAATAGCTAGAGGAATAAAATATGCCAGACAATTCCAAACCAATGTTTTCAGTTGAATTGAGCTTTTGTACCACCTGCTATGCACGTTTTGTGGAAAGATGGATGAGAGGCAGAGCTGAGAGGAGATATAGTTTAGGAATGAGGAAATACGAAAAATTATAGAGCTAACCATTCAATGTTTCTCTAAGGAGGAGTAACCGCCGCAGGGTGTCGTCCTGGAGCAGGGCCAAATCACGGCGTGACCGCGGCGTGACCGCGGCGTGACCGCGGCGTGACCGCGGCGTGACCGCGGCGTGACCGCGGCGTGACCGCGGCGTGACCGCGGCGTGACCGCGGCGTGACCGCGGCGTGACCGCGGCGTGACCGCGGCGTGACCGCGGCGTGACCGCGGCGTGACCGCAGCGTGACCGCAGCGTGTTGGCCCGGTCCAGCGACATCCGCGGGGCAAAATCTTCCACTTAGTTTCAAATAGGATGATATGGATGGCATGAGAGGATGTTTTCTCAAGAGATTTAAAGAAATGAATGCTAATCTGTGAATTATATGTGGAAATGTATATAATTAATGTGGACATGTATATAATGATTCTAGAAGAAGTAGTCTTAACTAACTAGATGAATGTATAGACTTTCTGATCCAATACGAAAGGAAACCATAGTTCTACATGAATTATATGTTTTTCCATCATTCTCCAGAATGTAATAGGGACAAGGAGTGTTCTTTTTACAATATGAAGGGGAATGATGTCTCTAACTATGAAAGTTGGAATGGTAAGATGAATATTCCAATCTATGACTTGGAGAGAAAATACACTATTGTCCCTTATAATGTGGATAAGATAGGGGTTATATCAGTGTAGAAGGATACTGGGAAAACTACAGACTTAATCACTTAAACATCACCTTAGGATGGTCCTTCTAATGAAAAAAACATGGATTATTCTCAGTGTGTTGTATTTACTCTAGAGGGCCCACCCCCGGGAAAATCCTTGAATGAGGACAATGTACCCCTTCCTGATAGAGAGATAAACATTGGATAGAACATCCAGTTCAAGGGGCATGTATTTTGGGGGCACCTTTCCCTGATTAAATTTTTATTTTATGTTTGTAAAACTACATGGGAACAAAATAATATGTTAATATCACTCTAATCAAAACCAATAACTGAGAAGTGAAGTTCACATAGATGCCCATTACCAAGAATGGATGTTCCCTCTTGCTTGTCAGTTGCATGCCAACGTGCCCGCATTTGAACCAACACCAACAACCTCGTCCTATGGTAGAAATGATTAATTAGATATATGCATCAATTTTTAACAATAAAGAATTTTTTTATCTAATTACAAACAAAGCATATAACTAATATATTAAAAACAAAAGAAATGAAGAACATAGAGTTCAAACAATCACACAAAATGCATGAATGATACCCACTAGTTACTATATTAACAACTTCAACACATATTCATGGATTTTAATGTAGATGCATGTTAACATTTGAAGTTCAAAAACAATTTTTAGTAAAACATTAAAATAAGCATACACACCAGAATTTCAATACAAAAAGGTAGTAAAAAAGGAAGCAACAACCAACAGATTTAACAAGATGATTTCAGCATACAAAATTTATTAAAAGGCAACTTCCAACTATTTATTTCAACTAAAAAAAGAAGTGAATTTTCAAGTTTAAGTAGAAAAATCACAGAATTTAAACTATTACTCCCATGGTGTAGATGCTCTATTCATTTGAGATCATTGGAAAAAATTTCCCTTCTTTTCTTGTTGAATAAATACCTTTGGTTTCCAAAATTTCATCTCCTATAAGTGTAAACATATACATTAATTTATAAAATTTAAAGTTCAAAACAGAACAAAACTAAAGTAAAAACTAAGGTAGATTTGTTCAAAGTTACTATGAAATATAACTTCTCTAGATCTATAAAAATCGTTGAATCTATACTTCAATAGGATGTGAAATTATGCTCACAGCTGCACCCCTCCACCCTCCCCCCTGCCCCCTCCCCCCTGCCCCCTGCCCCCCTCCAACCTACCCCCCTGCCCCCCTGCAACGTGCCCCCTACCCCCCTGCAACCTGCCCCCCTGCCCCATGCCCCCTGCCCCCTTCCCCCCTCCAACCTGCCCCCCCGCAACCTGCCCCCCTGCCCCCCTCCAACCTCCCCCCCTGCAACGTGCCCCCTGCCCCCCTGCAACCTGCCACCCTGCCCCCTGCCCCACTCCAACCTGCCCCCCTGCCCCCCTGCAACCTGCCCCCCTGCCCCCTTCCCCCCTCCAACCTGCCCCCCTGCCCCCCTGAAACTTTCCCCCTGCCCCCCTGCCCCCTACAACCTGCCTCCTGCCCCCCTGTAACCTGCCCCCCTGCCCCCTGCCCCCTGCCCCCCTCCAACCTACCCCCTGCCCCCCTCCAACCTGCCCCCCTGCCCCCTGCAACCTGCCCCCCTGAAACTACTTATTTTGTTATGCGAGGACATCTAAGGAATGGACGCACCATGCTGAAATTTTTATGGAATTCTGCTACTTGTTGAATAATATTTATCTAGGAAAATTATTCTCATAGAGCATAATTTGATGTCTCGACAATTGTTGTTAGCTCGAAGGGATTGAGAATGACCCTAAAGCCTTTCCACAGGCCGACTTGGGTGCTCGGATCAGGGGTAATCCAATTTAGTTTGTGGAAAATGGTGTTTATAAATTATGTTTGGTAAAATTAAAACTTCGAGGGTGGAATGGATGTTCAAGTTTTAAAAGTTCCAAAATACCCTCCTCTTCTTCCTCAACCCCCACATCTTCTTCTTACCCAACCCCATGTCCCAAAGCTTGACAGCACCCCTCACCATAGATGAACCAGTTTCTAATCCTAGTTCTATGAGCATACCGTAATTTGATACCCTGGTGAGCTTCATTGCAAGGATGGTGATGGCCTAAAAAACACATCCTGTATAAAATTGATCTCCATCCTTCATCACTTTGGAGCAACCTGAACATTAACACTCTCAATTAGTTATCAAGAACAAATCATTAGAACATTGTTGCTCAAAAATATGAGGTGCATTGAAGGATGTTAAATTACCAATGGTTTAATTATTACCAACTGAAAAAATCAGGAAACAATATAAATTCATCACCCACGTCTAATAATTTTATTATTAAATGAATTTAGTTGTGGTACTCTACCTCAATAACATGCACTACTATGATATCTCTAACCTATGGATTGTACCTATAACTAGTTTATTCACCTATATAAACTGATTTAATGTGAATCTAGTTGGATAGTGTAAGATCCTCTAGTGTCCAATGAATAAAGTACCTATTAAAAAATTGGATGAGGAGTTCCATATCGATTATTGATAACATTAATCATTATCTTTTACAACTGTCAGTTTTGATTTCTTCCATTTTAGGAAAGACATTGTTCATTTATGGGACTTCCTTGGAATGATCCCTTGTAACCCATCTAACCCAAAAAAACAGAGGTAATAGAAAATTGTTTATAATATCATAGTCGGATGCTCCTCGATATATAGAATAGATACTCCCCTATAGATAAGAGTTTCCTCGCAATAGTTTTTACAGTGTAGAAGTTGTGATATTATATATAGAATCATGATACTCCCCTGAATTTTGATTTCCCAAATGAGGCTACCCTCTTAGTGGATCATGTCAAAGAGTATTAGAAAACATATTTTGATGGTGATTTTCAAAGATCGACTAAAATAATGCTTAATAATTCCAATCTTAATTGAGTAGGCCAGGTGGTTGTCTATCACACCAACACAAGACGTCCAATCATACTTTTTCCTATTTTTATAAGGTTTCACTGATGATGAGGCAAATTATTAGGCTCTCATTACTGGTCATAAGTTATCAGATGATATTTATTTCCCCCAAATGGATATGAAGGGAGAATCCAAGTTAGCCCTCAAATATATTAATGGTGACCACGGCGTGACCACGGCGTGACCGCGGCGTGACCGCGGCATGACAGCCCCCCCCCCAAACCCCGGACACCCCTGCCAGTCCCCCCCAGACCCTGGACACCCCTCCCCCCTGGCTGGACAGCCCCTCCCCCTGTTGGACACCCCTCCCCCTGCTGGACACCCCTCCCCCTGCTGGACACCCCTGCCCCTGCCCCCTGCCCCCTGTCTGGTTTAAGGAATCCACTATGAGAGAACCTCAAGGAGATCACAAATTAATTCCTTCAAAATTAATGGAACTAACAGATGGGGGGAGGGGTCTCTCATAGTGGATTCCTTAAACCAAACAGGTTCTAAGAGATCATAAATAAATTCTTTGAAAATTGATGGAACTGATTGAGAGAGAGGGAGAGATTCTCTCATAGTGGATTCCTTGAACCAAAGAGGGTCTAAGATATCACAAATGATTTTCTTGAAAATTAATGGAACTGGAAGGGGGGAGAGAGTTACCAAAACACCGGGTAAATGAGAGGTCTTTTCACGTATCTCCGCACTTATTTCTTGAAGGTCGAAAAGAGTCCTCCCACAAGACGGGCACGAAACATACTCCTGCCACAGTAGTAAAATTCCACACATAAAAATTATCAAAACTACATGATCAACCCAATCATATTATTATCTAAAACAACATCACGTACCATCTTTGTATTTCACATCCTGCAACCTTGCAGTAAGTTGAATGATGTATCCCTCAAGAAATCAATGTCCTGATCCAGCGCTTCAATTAGAATCATGTCCCCGAGCCCATCCACAAGAAGTGCCCCGGCATTAGTGCCAGCTTCGATCACCAACTCATCCCTGAAACCAAGCTACTTAACTCACACCCAATTGAAGAAACCCAGATGAGTTGCAGGTCATGGTATTGTTCTGTAATTACCTATGGATCCTGTTGGGGAATTGAAGATGATGGATTGCAGCGAAGTTCAGAGCATTGCCTTCCAAAAATTCAAAAACACCAGCATGAAAACAGGGTATACGGTTATTGAAAACCAACTCATTCCTTGCTTTCCAAATAAATGATAACAAGCTAACAGAAGCAGACATCATAAGGGCACGAACCTGTTCACTGCACTGGAATCGGCAAATGGAGAGAAGCAGTGCCTCAATTCCCTACAGGTCCAGACAGCAGCAGAAAACCATCTGTACATACTCCCATAGTCTGATTGTGAAGGTGCAATGCAAGAAAAGATTAGATAGGGATTCATCTGCATGAAGGCAGAAAAAGAAAAATGGAGGAATAGAATGTGATAATAAAATTAGAGAAGATGCTTTACCTCAAATGGGTAGATTTGAATCTTCCCCCTATAAACATTAGGAACCCAAAATTTCAATTTGTAATGGCATAATAAAACTGTAGAAACATTTGATTCATTTCGTCTCTCATTATGAAACCAAGATGGGGAAACCTAAAAAATAGGTTGCAGTGAAACTGAAGTGATAAAAAATGGAATGATAAAGATACCGGCAATGAGGTCGTCGGGAGGAGGAGAGTTCGTCGGAGGAGGAGATTCCATCGGGAGTAGGGGAGTTGCGGTCGTCCGGGGGAGGGGAGTCCGTCGGGGGAGGAGGGGAGTCCGTCGGGGGAGGCGCGGTCGTCCGGGGAGGAGAGGTCGTCGGGAGGAGGGGAGTGCGTCGGGGGAGGAGGGGAGTCCGTCGGCGTCGGGGGAGGCGCTGTCATCCGGGGAGGGGGGAGGCGCGGTCGTCCGGGGAGGGGAGTGCGTCGGGGGAGGGGAGTGAGTCGGGGAGGGTTCTGTAGGAGTGAGTCCGGGGAGGGGGGAGGCACGGCAAGGAGGGCGCGGCGGCGAGGAGGGCGCGGTGTGGAGGAGGTGTCGGCCTGGAGGCGTCGGGGAGGGGGAGGGCGCGGTGAGGAATCGCGAGGGGGAGGAGAAGAGCCCGATGGGTTTGGGAAAAAAACGGAGCAGCTGGATATAGCCACGGATAGAATATTAATCGTGGAAGTATAAAAGATATAGCCACGGACCTATAAAACCGTGGCTATAGGTCCGTGGCTATAGCTCAGATTTGTAGTAGTGTAGCCCTGATAAAATCACAAACAACTTTATCATATGTAGTCCTAGTGGTTTTCCTTCCACCTATTTGGAAACTTAATAAACTATAAGAAAGATATAATAATTTCCAAAATATATTGGGAAAAGACCCATGAAATTTATCCCCCAGACTTCAAAAATCTCACAAAAATTAAGTAGATTTTTGAGATTTTATTGTCTCTTTGAAATATTTCTTGAAAACATACATTTTTTAAACCATTTAAAAAATTCATGAGTATATTTAAATAAGGTGGTCCAAAAAATTCCAGATTCTAAAACCTTCCTTGTTTTCCAATGATATCCAAAGTGGCCTCTATAAGATAAAGTGTGACAAAACCCAAAGACAGAACCAATTTCACTCTTAGGAAAACATCTACTTATCACTTTCTCATTGCAAATCTTCCAAAGAAATAGATCATCCCAAATGTAATATCTATATTCAAATTTCAATTTTTGAATTTGGTAAGGATTAAAATGAAATGGGACTTGATATTTTACCAAATAATTGACCATTTTTTTATACCAAGGCACATATCCTTCAATCAAGTATAACTTCTCTCCTAGAAGATGATCATTCAGTGGTTCTTTGTCATGAATTTCAGCTTCAGCAGTGTTGGGATGTCTACTAAAGTGATTATCCACTTGGTTCATAATAACCTTATTATACTTGATTTCTATGTTAAACTCTTGTAGAAGTAACATACATCTCATTGTACTCGGTATGTCTTCACCCATATCCATCTAGTACCTAAGAGCTCCATGTTTAGAAAACATAGTGACTTTAGTACCAAGCATATATGATATAAATCATTATATATCAAATAAAACTGCTAAAAAATATTTTTCTATGGCTTTCAAACATAATTGGGTTACATATAAGGTTCTTGAGGCATAATAAATGACTTGTGGCCTGCCCTTAATTCACTAAAAAATGATTATACCAACTTCTTGGTTCGAAGCGTCACAAAGCATCTCGAATGGTTCTTCCCAATTTGGTGGCTACATCACTGGGGGTATAAGAAATCTCATCTTTAACTCATAAAATGATTCAATACATGCACCATTTAAATCAAAATTAGCATCTTTAAAAATCAATCTAGAGAGAGGGAGAGAAATATTACTGGAATATCTGATAAACCTCCTATAAAATCTTGCATGTTCTAAAAATGATCTAACATGTTTCACACAAGTTGGGTAAGGAAACGAATTTATCACTTCGATTTTTTATTTTTCCACTTCAATTACCTTTTTTGAAATGACATTCCCAAGGAAAATTTCCCTCTCAACCATGAAATGAAACTTTTAAAAATTTAAAACAAGATTTTTTTCAATTCTGGTTTTCAAAACTTTTTCCATATTTTTCAAACAATAGTCAAATGAATTTCCAAAAATAGTGAAATCATCTATGAAAACCTCAATGAAATCTTTAATGTGATCAGAAAAAATACTTACTATACACCTCTAAAATTTAACTATAGAATTAAATAATCCAAATGGAATCATTTTATATCCAAAAATGTTGAAGGGACAAGTAAAGTTGTCTTCTCTTGATCCTCAGGAGAAATAGGTACCCAAAAAAATCCATCCAAAAAGTAATAATGATTTATCCCTTACAATCTCTATAAAATTTATTCAGTGAATGAGGTTAGGAAATGATGTTTCTGAATTTCATGATTCAACTTCTTAAAATCAATGCACAGTCTCCAACTAATCTAAATTATCACAATGATTAGTTTATTATTTTAATTTATCATAGTGGTTAGGTCAGTTTTTTTTAATAACATGAATAGGGATAACCCATTGTGAATCTGATATGGGATAGATGATCCTGGATTCCAAGATCTTCTCAATCTCATTCTTTAAAACCTCCATCAAGGTGGGATTCAACCTCCTTTGTGGTTTTCTAGAATGTTTGGAATCTCCTTAAAAAATAATTCTATATGTGCATTTTATTGGGTTTCGTTTAGGGATGTCACTTAAGATCCACCCTATTTCTTGGAAATTCTCTCCAAAAATATCAATCAAAGGCTTTTATTCGGTTTTACATAGATTATTAATAATTATCACTGATAATTTCTATTCCTCCCAAAGGAACACATATTTCAGATCATTGGAGAGTGGTTTTAATTCCAAATCTGGGGGCTACTCAAGGGATAAAATAAAAATGAAATTCCACACTTAAAAATTTTGGACCTACAACACATAATAAACCATATCATCTTCCTCATCATTTAAAAAATCATCAAATAAATCATATTTTACCTCTTCTTCTGCCTTAAAATAAAAATATTTGGCATTTTTTGAGTCCACGTGTTTAGTGATATTTTCTATGGAAAAAATCTATCCTAAGGATAATAATTCATGTAACATACATTATTATTCAATTTATCAGTAAAAAATCATCAGATAGTGAAAAGAGTGAGTGATAATATGATGCATGCCTCATGGATTAAAAAATATTTAAGTGGACCATGCTATCTTCAAACTCAATGGTGAGTGTACCTTCAAGTACATTGATGATGGTTTTGGCCATATTCAAGAAAGGTCTCCCAAAAAAGATGGGTGAGTGTTAAGGGATCCTATATTTTTCAATATTCATCACATATAAGTCAGGTGAGAATAAGAGATCTTTGACTTTCACAAGGACATCCTCCAGAATTCCTGCTGGGAAGACTATGGATCTATTTTCAAGATGGACCACCACTCTTGTGGGATTTAAGTCTAAAATCTAGAAAGAAGTGTATACTAAGTGAGGAAATTTATTAATTAAATAACCTATATCACAAAAATCATTATAGAAATTTAAATAACCAATGTTCCATGAAATGGAAAACATCCCTAGATCTTGACATTTAGTTTGAAACTGTTGAGTGATAAGGGCTGAGAAAATTATTCCCAAGTTAATCCTCTAATTACCTTGAATTATTCTATCCTTAGTGAAAATATCCATTAAAAATTTATCATAATTCTTAATTTTTTTATTGCTTCAAGAAGGGGGATATTAATTTCAAATTTCTGGAAGGTGTTCGGAATTTCTTTTTGAAGTTATTCTTCTTGAAATATCTTTGATTCAAACATTCTTGATGGAAATTTTGGGGGTAATTATTTATTATCTCTTTATTTTCTTTTTAATGGTGTTTATTTTTTCTTCCTCCTCATCATATCCTTTTCATCCTTATTCATTTCTTCTTCATAGTTCATTTTAATAAAAATTTTGAAAATTTTCATCTTCACTATCCCTTAACTCAGGTGGTCTTGTTTCAGGTTCATGGGAAACTAGTGGTGAGTTTTTTTTTACTTATTTTTTTATCATGTTTAAATTATCCTTTGTGTTTGGGAATTTTTGGGAAGGAAGTTTTCCTGGGTCTTTGGACGTGATTACAACAAGAATTCCCACATTTTTATGAGCTTATAAAACTTATCTTCTAGGCCCTCAAACTTGTATTGTAGTTGTTTCACAGAAGTTTGTGTGATGGTTTATGGTTTATCATAGGGTATTTGAAAAGTAGTGTTTGTTGGTATGAATTAGGGTTATAAGATTTATTTTGTGGGAATGGTGGTGGGTTTTGGAATTGTTGTTGGAATGGGGGTTGGTTTTGGAACTAGTTTTGGTATGGGTGTTTAGATTGATTCTTCTATTTTAACAATACATATTTTACTTGGTAGGCTCTCTCCATCCTTGATTTTTTTGGAACTTCCTCTGTTTAAAGGCTAAATCAAAAAATTATATTCCATGTATTTCAACACTTTTTTTAGTGAAATGATTAGTTGATTACCATAAACACATACATTAGTTAGTGCTTGTTTTTCACCCACTTGTTTCAAGTCCATCTGTCTCATCATACTAGTTAGATCATCAGTCTTCGTTTCCTATAAAGGTGATGGATAAGAAGTTTTTATCTACTCCTGATCTACTCCCTAGGGTCTGAAAGTAGATAAGGAATCTATAAAATCCTTAATATATCTGTTTGGGTCTTCTCCTACCAAACCATGAAATTTTGGGAGCAATAGAATCATTTTAGGTTTCATCTCAAAATCATTTTGTAATGTTGGTATGGCATGTTGACTATTTTTATTATGGAATTTTGGTGTGAAGAGGTATATAAGAGTTTTGTTCTGGTTTCTCCATCAATGCCTGAATGTATTCAAATGCTAGTTCTACTTTTCTCTTCGGTTGTTCTACTCCTTTTTTAAGTTATTTCATCTAGACTTTATAAAAACCATCTTTTTCATCTTGTTTCACCTCGACAATTTCTTGATAAAATTCTAATAAGTACACCTGGGGTGTAATTGATTCTTTGTCTAATCCCTCCAACACTAGGTATTCAAGATTCTCTTTAAGGCCTTGGATGAGATATTTGAATTCATTCTACTTGATGATTTGGATTCATGGTCCCCTGAACTATTTTGAAAAGAAAGAAACATTATCCTCCATATGATAAGGTGATTTAAACATTAGTTCTTTCACTTATGGATAAATTTTCCATGATTTAAATAAATAAACTTTCAAAAACATTGGGGAAAAAGAATTTTTTTTATGGTTTTTTAAAAGAGACAAATATTTACAATTAGATTACTGGAACTACCTCCTCAAAAACAAAATCAATTTTTCACATGTTCATGTCGTGGGGTGTAACAAACAAAAAATTTAATAAGTTAAAATGAATTATAATGGTCAACCTAGGTTTTATCTAGAGAGGATCACTCAAAAATCGTGTTTGTCACTTGAAATTAAATAAAGAAGTGATTATTGTTTTTCAAATTGTTTGATTTTTGAAAAGAAAGAAATAAATTAAAAATAAAGTTTGAACACAAGTTTATGAAGAGAGTGGTGGGGTTAGGGTAGGACCGCCTTTTGATATTTAATCATAGTCCTAAAAATCATTCCCCCTCTCTTCCTATTGAATGATAAATGAAAGACTCCTCAATCGAGTAGTTAATAACCCTTGGTTGAAGGAAGTAATGGAAACCACTCTTGTGTGCATGAAAATTAATAAAACATTCCTGAAAAAATCAGGCAAGTCCAGATCGATAATTGTTTCTCTTTAGAAATCTAGAAATAGTTCACTTATTTCACACATGTTCCAACGATATCTAGACACTCACCACCTAACACAATCTTTTCGATCAAGACAAATTACACTAGGTGGAAGGAGTTTCAAGATCTTAAACCAAATATATAAACATTTAATAACACCAAAACCCAAAATATAGTCGCATTAAGAGAATTGGTAACCACTAAAAATAGAAATAATTCAATATAAAAAGAGATAGTTTTAAATTAAAGTGAAAGACTCTAATTATACAAAATAACAACTCCCCCTTCCCTGATCACTCAAGAGTTTTACCCCCCCATGTGAAGGGTAATATAGTTGAATGAGGAAGAAGAGAAAATTATGGAACTAAGAAAATAGAAAAAGAGAAAATAAAAATCTCTTCAAGTTCCCAATCATCCAGCACAACCCCTCCTCCTTCTTCAACACCATTGAATGTAAGTGGACACACATATTTATAGGGTAAAGGGGTGGAATTTTTTCCCTCCAGATTCATTCATATGAAAGTTTGAGTTTATTTTACATAGTAAATGGATGAATCACTAGAATTTTTCTTCGTAAAAGTTGGTAATATATATATTTCATTCTACCTACAAATATCAACTTCTTTTTACAAGTATCAAAAAAGTTATGAAATAATTAATGAGAAATAATTTTTATTCCTGATGAGACTCCTCAACTCCCGCCACTTTGGAAAATTCAATGGATTCTTTAATGACCTAAATTAAAAAATAAAATTTAATTTTTACATTCATCTCAGAGTCTTATTTCTAATACAGCTGGAACCACTTCATTTGTATGTCTCTAGACCGTGATATTTCTCAACTATAGAGGTGGGGCCTATTCTTTTTGTGAGAAAACATTCTCTACTAGATTGATTTTTCTAGGCCAGTGTGTTTTAAATTAAATATTGGTCTATCAGAAAAAGTAAAATCTCAAATAAAGTAATCCTAAAAAATCATTTTAATTTGATCAAAATTTTGAAAGTTATTCCCAAAAAATAGAACCTCTGTAAATATTCCAATTTTCCAAAATTAAAAAAATTTCAAAATTAATCTCAAAAATTCACCAAAAATACTAAATTATTGTAAATAACCTTAAATTTATTATTTGAAGGGGATTAAATGAAAAATAATAAAAATATTAACTCTACCAATTCCCCCACACTTATCACTTGGACTCCTAGATAAGTCATCATCGAAATCAAATCAAAGAAAATTCAAAACACATACTCATGAGATCCACCAATTCCACAATAAGAAACAAAATATATCATTCCTCAAAAAACCATTATTTCAAGTCCTTCATTCAGATAATTAAATATATTTCAACTTATTTTCTCCTCCCATGCACACAAAACACCTACCTCAAATGAAGTTTCTATCATCTCACAAATGTTAATTTTCAAAAAGGATTTTCTCATCCAAACTCATAAAAGATTCACCATAGGCTTATTAAATTGAAAAATATCCACCCAATGTGAGTCAAGGACATGTGTTTATCATTATGAATTTTTAGGGTTATTTTTTAGATTTCGGTTGGTAGGACTTAGATTTGAAATAATATAAGGCCGAATAAGGAGGGTTTGGATCTTTTTAAAGAAAAATTAAAAGATTCTAATTTTCACTGAAGTATAGTCTCATCCTCAGTTCCATTAGTATAAAAATAGATTTGTCATTATGAAAATTCAAAGAAAGTATAAAAAATTCATCATTATAGCATCCAAAAATGTCAAATTCTCAAACATATTTTTTCTTTAAATCCTAGATAGGCACATATTTCTTTCTCCATTGGAAGTTCCGGAAATACATAGCTTCTCTTATCATGAAAGATCCAAAATGGAATAGATTTCAACATAATGGAATTTTTCTCAGAAGAAAACAAATATCTTTAGAATTTTATTTTACACCCAAATTATCATCAAATGAGGTAGTACAACACGAGATAGATTCCCCTCACACTTATGTTCAACTAGATCGTGAAATTTTACTTCAAAAACAAGTTGGATTAGGAAAATTGTATTTTAATGTGGCTAACCTTATAGAAAGTTCATGCCTTATAAGGCCATCAAGTATTAAATGTTCAATTAATTCCATAATTAAAATTATTATCTTGGAAATGGGCTTTAAAACCAAATAAATTCCTCAATAAGTTAAAACAAAAGAACATAAAACCCTAAATTTTTTACAAGAATAAATAAAATTCTGGTTAAAGAAAACATGTTCTGGTTCTCTCAATAAGTGAGGTGAATGAAAATAATATGGAAAAAATGGTTTATAATCCTCAATAGAAAGTTATTTCAAAGATAAATATAGTGATATGAGGCATGGGATTCAAAAATCATAGTGTTTTTCATGAAATTCCAAAAGATTTTAACTTGAAAAAAAATCATTTCAACATTAATTTATGCTCAATTTCATGGAATAAATCGTTTCACCCATAGACATGGGTTTCAAAAATGGAAATGATAATAATTTAAGCTCGGAATTTTAAAAAATACACAAAAATTGAAAATGAAAGACATAAATTTTGAAACAAAAAAAACATTTTCTTAAAAAAATAGAAATGAAAGCAAAAAAATCCTAAAATAAAAATTTTACCTCCACCACAAATGAATGATTTAGTGGAAAAAATGAATTCAAAAGAATTTAATACATAATAATATTTGGATATGAATCAAAAAAATAAATTAAATGTAAAGTATAGGTACAACCTGATGGATTTTATTGATAAATAGGTTGGAGGAGTGTGATCTCCTCCACTAGATATGATGAAATAGTCCCATAGAATTTCTTTATCCTATGACCATTAATAGTAAATGGATCATTCTATCCATTCTTAAAAATATGAAAAGTACCGAATGGATATATGTGAGTAACTATTAATGGAACTTCCCATATGGAATAAAGTTTACATGTAACTAGATTGAGTCTTGTGTTTAATAACAACCCTTTGTCTCAAGGATGGAAATTTTTCATTTGGATCAGCTTGTCATGAGACACTCTTGTCCTCTCTTTTTAAATACAGGAATTTTCAAATTATTGCCTTATAATTTCCTCCAAATCCTACAAATACAATCTTCTCTCTTTCCCAAAACATTCAAGATCCAAATTCAACTTCCCCATAGCCCAATATGCCTTATACTTTAATTACATGGGTAGGTGACAGATTTTCCCATAAATCAGTATATATAGACGCATTCCAATCGGGGTTTTATAGGCTATCTTGTAAGTCCATAATTTTTCATACAACCTTTGGATGAAATCCTTCCTATTCAGTTTAATAATATTTTCCAAAATTCTTTTGATTTCCCTATTGGACACTTTATCTTGACCATTAGTCTGTGGTTGGTAGGGATTTGATGTTGTATGATGAACCCTATACTTTCTCATAAAATCCTCCATTATTATTTTTAAAAAGTGAGTACCCTAACTACTGATGATGTATCTAGTCACTCTAAACAAAAAATATGTTTTCCCAAATAAAATCACAAACAACTTTAGCATCGTCAGTCCTGGTGGCTTTTTCTTCCACCCATTTGTAAATGTTATCAACTGTAAGAAAGATATAAGAATTTCCATATGACATTTGGAAAGTACCCATGAAATATATCCCCTAGAATTAAAAAATCTCACAAAAATATGTGGATTTTGGGGCATTTCTTGTCTCTTTAAAATATTTATAGAAAACTTAAATTTTTCACACATCTTGCAAAATTCATGAGCATCAATAAAAAGTTTGGTCTAATAAAGTCCAGATTATAAAATCTTCATTACTATAATTTGAGGTCCAAACTAGTCTACATAAGCTAAATTATGACAAAACTAAAATACAGAAAAAATTTCACTCTCAGGAAAACATCTTCTTATTAATTGGTAATTGTAAATATTATAAAGAAATGGATCATCCCAAATGTAATATCTAGATTCATTTTTCAATTATTGAATTTAGTGAGAATTAAAATGATATGGTACCTAAGATGTTACCATATAATTTACCATGCCATCATACTAAGGAACTTATCCTTCAATAAACTACAACTGCTCTAATGGAATATAATCATTCTGTTGTTCTTTGTCAGGAATTTTATCATTAGCAGTGTTGGAAAGTCTACTTAAGTGATCATACACTTGGTTCTTATCCCCTTTATTGTCATTGATTTATATTTTGAACTCCTATAGTAGTAACATCCATCTCACTAGCCTCTTTTTAGATTCATTCTTCTTCACTGAGTACCTAAGAGTAGCATGATCAGAAAACACATTGACTTTAGTACCAAGAATATATTATCTAAATATTTATAAAGAAAATACAACTTCTAAAAACTCTTTTTTTGGTTGTGTAATATAATTAGGCCATATCTAAGGTTCTTGAGGCATAGAAAATTTCTTGTGTTTTACCCTCAATTTTCTAATAAATCAATGCACCAACTGTTTGGTTGTAAGCATCACAAAGTAGCTCAAATGGTTCTTCCCAATTTGGTTCATGCATCACTAGTGGTGTAATCAATATACTCTTCAACTCATCAAATTATTTCCTATATGAACCATTTTTATCAAAATTATAATATTTCACAATCAATATAGATATATGGAGATCAATATTACTGAAATCTTTGATAAACCTCCTGTATAATCCTTCATGTCCTAAAAATGATCTAACTTTTTTAACACAAGTTGGGTAAGGAAATTAATTTATCACTTAAATTTTTTATTTATCCACTTCAATGACCATTTTTTTAAATCACATGCCCAAGGAAAATTCCTCTCTCAACCATGAAATTACACTTTCAAAAATTTCAAACAATATTCTTTTAGATGCGGGTTTTCAAAAAATTTCAAAAAATTTCAAACAATAGTCCAAGGAATTTCCATGAACTGTAAAATAGACTATGAAATCTTCTAAGAAATCTTCAATTTGATCAGAAAAAATACTTACCAGGATCCTATGAAATGTACTTGGAATATTAAATAATCTAAATGGAATCCTTTTATATAAAAAATTTTCGAATGGATAAGTAAAGGTTGTCTTCTCTTGATCCTCGTGAGCAATATGTACCTGAAAATACCCTAAAAATCATTCCAAAAATAAATATTGATTTCTCCCTTAAAATCTCTCTAGAATATTTTCAATGAAGGGGATTTGGAAATGATATTTTTGAGTGACCTGATTCAACTTCATAAAATCAATCCACACTCTAAATATATTCTGAATTATTACTGGGATTAATTCATTCTTTTCATTCCTTACAGTGGTTAGGATGGTTTTTTTAGAACTACATGAATAGGGCTAACCCATTATGAATATGATATAGGATAGATGATCCTAGCTTCCAAGAGCTTCTCAATATCATTATTTAAAACCTCCATCAAGGTGGGATTGATCGTCCTTTGGGATGTCTGACGTGTTTGGAATCATACTCAAGAAGAAGTCTATGTGAGTATATTGTTGGGTTTATTCCTAGGATGTCACCTAAGATCCGCCCTATTTCATGGAAATTATCTCTCAAAATATCAATCAAATATTTTTCATGGATTTGACACAAATTATTAGCAATTATCACTAATAATTTATCTCCCTCTCTAATGTACACATATTTCAAATTAGTGGGGATTGGTTTTAATTACAAATCAAAGGGATACTCAAGTGTAACATCTTGTTACTCTTATTAAAGGTATGTTTTAAAAAAATTCATGGTTTTCCTTTTTCATTGTCTGGGTAGGTCTGATAATGAATTTAGAGGATACATGTAATGGTGAAGTTAGAGATTTGTTGGATTCTTAGCAGAAACCAATTTATTCTTTAGTCTTCTGAAGATTTACACACTGTGCAATATGGTTACATGACGTGTAAATTCTAAAATAATAATAAATCTGATTTTATCCAAATGCGACATGTTTTTTTGGATATTTTGGTATTTTTTTTATTACACTGTGTGTAACTGGGTTATACATCATGTAAATTCCCAATGGTTGTTTTTTGATAGGAAACTTGGTTGAAAATAATTTTCTCCGACTCTCCATAATTTTCTTCCCTTGACCCAATAGCCTTCCCTATATGATTTTTAGGATCCTCAACCCCTCTGGGTCTTTTTGTTCAGTGATTGATCATTGTGTGATCTTGGTGTGACCTTTCGGGTAATTTTTCTCCCTATCTCTATATCTCTTTATCTCTTCCTCCTTGTAGTTTGATATATCATCTTCGTATTGATGAATCCAAACTCCATGTTGGCAGATCTGGTATATAGGTTGAGTTCCTATATCTTCTACCCCTTTGTTCTTGTTGGATAGTTGTGTTCTAGGCCTTGTGTTTCCATAAGAAAGTTAGGTTGTTCTATCTTGATTCTAAATTTATATTAACTTAAATTTTCTTTGTTTAATTTCAATTGTTATTTTTTAAATAAAATCTTTTAATTTTGACTAAATGCCTTTCAATTGGTTTGTTGGAGAAAACCTAATTCCATTGAATTGGGGTTTTTGAAATGGGTTTTTGGAATGAAATTGGAAAACCACTAATTATAGATAATTTTGGTGTGTTTATGTAAATTATAAAAAAAATTAATTTGAATTGTGAAATAGATTTGATGAAAATTTTTGAAAAAACCCAATTCTAGTGAATTGTGGGTTTTTTATGAAATTGATGGAATTTTTTTGAAAATTAAAGTGTCGAATTTAATTTGTAAAAGTGGATTGTGAAATTATATGAATTGGTTTAAAATAATTATTTGTAAAAAATGGCATAAAAAGGATTTTATGAAAACCTTAGGGTTTCATATTTGTGAAAAGACATGTTTTTTATTAAAAAAACATTATGGTTTTTAAATGGAAAAATGGAATTTTGAAATATAGAATGGGATTTAATTGTATTTAAATAATTCATAAAATAAATTTTCCATCATTGATTTGGTTATATGAGAACATTCAAGGATTAGGTAGTTAGTGATCAATTTGTATAGCATGTTATGATTTAAAACATTCTAAAACATCATATCATCACATAACATCCCTTAGGTGATGGTGATGATTCCTCTTTTTCCTTGGCTCAAATAGATGTATGTACATATTTTCTATTCACTATGAGAGTGGGATCCCTATATCATGTAACTATCATACCTTATTCATTGTATGACTATGTTGTTTTCTTTTTTGTATTGAAAATGTATATATTCCATTGTTTTAAACTATTTTATATGACTTGTGAATTTATATAAACTACTTTAAATAAAAGTGTTTATTTAATTCATTTGTGAAAAGTTTCATTTATGTAAGTCATGACTTTATTTAAAGGTAACTCCATATTTGGAAATTCATTTCCATCATTTGAAATGTGAATCATGAATTTCTAAAGTATTTCAATTTTTTAATTTTTAAAGTATGATTTGATTAAATATTATTTTGATATGAAAAACCTATTTATATGAAAATTTAAATCCAATTCTTGGTTAATTTGATATTGGTGTCTTATAATGGAATATTTAGTGAAATCATACTAGGCTTTGGATCACACCCTACTTGTTCCTTTGAGTGTTTTTATATTATCTCCTTCCAGGTTTGAACAATGGAAAGGGATCACTTAGAGGTAGTTCTAGCTACTGAATATTAGACTTGGTGAGTTGAATCCTTAGGGACTTGAGTGGTTTTCCTGTTTTCTATTACTTGGTTATAGTACTTGGGATTATTTATGCATTTTTTTACCTTTGTTACATTACTCTTAGTGGAGTTTCTTTTTATATTCATGTTGTATTGTCTCTTTTACTTTCACATTGTTAGTGTAAAAAAATCATTCCCACTTTCAGTTTGTATGATGATAGGTGCTAGTCACTAACCCATGGGGATCGGGAATGCCATTCGGGCTTTGTTACAGATAGATCGTTTATCGGGTTACTAGGGTACCTGAGCTGGTTCGTGACAAAGTGGTATCAAAGTTGCATGTTTTGTATCTTTCCTCCAAGATAGTATAAAATTGTGAAATATTTTTGAGACTTAGGAGGTATTTTCAATTAAGTTCTTGGTCATCTATCACCATAATGAACCATAAGTCACCAGTGGCAGTTTTCAAAAGTCATCTTGTGGTTTAGTTCTAGTATTTTACCTATTTTTATTTGGTTAGGTTGAAATACAAATTGTGTTTATTCTATATGTTGAGATTAATTTCCCTTGTTACTCTGTTTGAGTGTAACCTCATGTCTTCCTTATTATTTTCTAATGTTGTATAGTATCATGCCTCTGAGAAGATAAGTGAATAGTATCTAAGAGGAAGCTGCTTATGAACCTAAGAAAGTGAATCGTATTGTAGATCCAAATCTGTTTGAGGTGATTGTGCGCACTTTCCAAGATCTGTGATAGGCACCACCTCTAGTTCTTATTCAGGCTCCATCTATGAAACCTTAGAGGGATGTTCTGAATATTTTTTCTCAGGAGTTACTTCTAAAAAATCCAACACCATTAAAAGTATGAAATGAACATCAAGAAGTAGATGAATGGTTGAGAATGATGAAATGTTTGTTTGGGTTCTTGGACAGACCTCAAGAGATCAAAGTGAAGTGTTCCACCTTCGTTTTAGAAGGATTGACCATGAGATGGTGGGAGACTATGGTAACGATGAAGAAAGATGAGTTCTTAGAGTTGAAGTACTTCAAGTTTCTTTTCACCAACTAGTTCTATATAGATTCGATGCTATTAGCCAATTCTATAGCATTTTTTAGACTTGAGGAGGCTAAAAGGACCATGACATAGTATGAAAACTATTTTGATGAGTTCGTGCATTTTTTACTTGAGATTATATCAAATGAGAATATAAAGGCTTGAATGTTAGAGTTGGGACTTCATTAGTATATTCATCCTCAGGTTTTCTTATTGATGATGCCTTATTATGCTAATGTTCTTGATAGAGCGATTATGGTTGAAATGGATTTGGCTGGAAATTCAGGGTTATCAGGAGTTTCTTTCTCTCCTAGTGGCAGTGTGGGTTCCTTCAAAGGGAAGTAGAAGCATGATGATCATCATGGAAGTTATCAATGGAAAGGTCATTATAAACATTTTTTGTTTCCTAACATAGGTTCTTTATTTTGTTTCCAGTGTGGGAAGCCAAAAAATTTAAATAGGGTTTTCACTGAGCCACCTAAGAATTTTGGCTCATGCGGACGCTCAGGGAACTTGCAAAGATTCTTCTATATTTATTCTACTCCTCATAGTGGAATGGGATCATCATATCCCACTAAAAATATGGGGTAATCATATACTTCACGTATAAAAGGTTTCTAACAATAGGCATCCAGAATGAATCTATTGCATATAGTGGGAGAGTCTCCAGAGGAAGTGGATATAGGTCCAGTGACCATGAGAGGTACAATTTCTATATATTCGTTATTAGTGACTTCTCTATTTGATATGGGTGCATCTAATTTGTTTATTTTAAATCATGTTATTATTATACTTAATATTTAAATGAATATTTTATCTTATGCAATGGATATTACTACACCCCTTAGTACGAAGAGAGAGTAGGGTCTCTATAGTCCCACTTGTGTCTACTCTCTATCTCATGTCGAGCCAACTTATATCTTTCTTTTTATCGACATGAAACCTCTTGATGTCATTTTTTGAGATGGATTGTATCATTTCTAATAAATCCAAGATTTATTGTTATCTTTGACGGGTCTCCTTTACTACATCTAGTGGGGTGGTACCTCATGTATTTCAAAGAGAATTGGACCCAAGTTCAAGTAGAGATGGAACTTCTTATCCATATTTAAGGAAAGTAATATTATTGTTTACTTTTGTTCTAGAGTGATAATCTTTTTATGGTGATATCCCTCCAGTTGTTGTCAAGTTTCCTGACTTGTTTCTTTCTAACTTCTCTAGTTTTTCACCAGTAAGGTAGGTAGATTTTTTCATTGACTTAATAGCCAGTACTCAACCAGTATATATTCCCTCTTACCATATGGAACCATCTGAAATAAAATATTTGAAGTTCTATTTGGATGGTATTCTTGAGAAAGGCTTTATATGCCCGAGTGTGTCGCCTTGGGCAGCACCGGTTCTCTTTTCTAAGAAATTTGATGGTTCACTTCACCTACGTGTTGATTACCAAAATCTCAATTGAGTAAAGGAAAAGAACAAGTATATGTTTCTGTGCATCGATGATATGTTTGATCAATTGAAATGGTAAAACTAGTCCTTAAAGATTGATCTTTGTTTTGGTTACCATCAATTGAGGATAAATGAATCTAACATTCAAAAAAACTGCCTTTTGTAGAAGGTATGATCATTATGAGTACCTTGTTATGAAATTTGGTCTACCTAATACTCATTCAGTCTTTATGGCTTTGATGAACAAGATTTTCCACAAGAATATTGATACCTTTGTGGTGGTATTTGTGGATGAAATCCTCTTTTACTCTAAAACTGATGGGGATCATGTGCATCATCAGAGAGCAGTTATGCATTTTCTAAGAAATCATCGACTTTATGATAAGATTTAAAAATGTGTTTTCTAGATTACAGAAGTGAAATTCTTGGAAAAAAATTTATCGAAAAAGGTAATATTAGTTGATCCAGAGAAGGTGGTGATCATTATGACTTGGTAGCAACCATGTAATGTCTTCAAGATTCATAGATTCTTGGGATTAGCCATATATTATCATTGGTTTGTTAAGGACTTATCAAAGTTGGATTCTCTGATGACTTCTCTCATTCAGAAGGAAGTAAAGTTTTCTTGGAATGATAAATGTCAAAATAATTTTGTTGAGATAAAATGTCTTTTGACTACTGCACTGGTATTAAATCTTCTAGAGGTTGGGCAGGGCTATGTGGTCTTCTATGATGCATCGGTTTTAGGTTTGGGATGTGTTATTATGCTAGGTGACAAGGTTTTTTATGTATCTTTCCACCTTAGGCCTCACAAGAAGAATTATCTAACCCACAACCTTGAACATGTAGTTGTGATACATGTGATTAAGAGTTGGAGGCATTACCTTTATGGAGAAAGTTTTAGCATGTTTTCAAAACACAAAATCTTGAGTTACATCTTCTCTTAAAAAGATTTAAATCTCTGACAGAGGCATTGGGGGGAATATCTGCAGTCTTTCGATTTTTGTATCACCTATACCCCGGGGAAAGGGAACTTCATTATTAATACTTTGAGAAGGAAACTCCAAATCTTGATAGTGAAAAAATATTCAGAAGATTGGAATTTGATTTCTCTATTTTCATAGTAGTATATTGGAGTCTGATAATCAGGGGATGTGGTTTTCTTAGCCAATGTTCAGTTTATATCTTCCCTTCTCAAATTTATTCTTTAAGATCAGCATCTTGATTATGAGTTTCATATAATTAAAAACACTCTTAATGGTGGGAATATAGTTTCCCAATGATCATTATCCAAAGAGGTAATTATATTCTATTATAATTTTTGTGGTATAGTCTTCAGTTTGGAAATCTATGATGGGGTATTTTCATCATTCACAATGGGCAGTGCATAAAGTAACTAAGAAGTTGTTCTATGACATGTGGTGGAAGTTTTGGTGGCCATGTATGAGATGGGGCATTGCTGAATTTTATCTCATTATTATACACTGTATAAGGTTAAGGATGAGAACTATAACCCTTGAGGGTTGCTTCATCCACTTCCAGTTCCTACTTTTAAGTGGGATGAGATCTCTATGGACTTTTTGGTTGGGTTGTTGCGTACTTAGATAAAGAAGAATGTGATATGGGTTTTGATCAAAAGGCTAACTAAATTGACACACTTTATACCCATTCATGATACAAACAAAGTTTAGGAGTTGGGAAATATCTATATGAAAGATATTTTTCAGTTTCACAGAGTTCCTTCTGATATATTTTCTTATAGGGATCCTCGGTTCACTTATCTCTTTTGGAGAGGCCTTCATGAGGAACTGGGATCTAACTTTCATTTGAATACAGCATACCATCTACAGTCATATGTCCAAATAGAAATAGCTATACATATTATTTAGGATATTCTTTTTTGCTTGTGTTCTAAAATTTAGTGGAGCATAGTATGATCATTTGGGTCTGGTTGAGTTTTCTTCTAACAAAAGTTGCTATTTTTTTATCATAACGTCGCCTTTTGAAGCCTTGAATAGATGACCTTTTTAAATATCCATTTTTTTGTCAGATATTGGTGAAAGTTACATGGTTGGAATAAGATTATTCCATGAGATGATAGTAAGTATTCAGTTTATTCATCAGAAAATGTTGACAGCACAGATCCAGTATAAGTCTTATGTTGATCTTCATCGTAGAATGTTGGATTTTCAGTTGGTGACCAGGTGTTTTTGAAAGTTTCACCCTGGTTGGGTCATGGACTTCTTGGTAAGTAAGGGAAACGTGATCCTCATTTTTTTGGAACCCTTAATGGTTTTTGAGATGGTGTGGAAGGTTTCTTACCATTTTGCACTACCGCTGCAGTTGACATCAATACATGACATGTTCCATGTATCTCAATTATGAAAATATATTTCTTATCCATCTCACATTTTGAAATGGAGTGATCATGAAATTGAACCTAATTTATCTTTGACTAAATGTCTAGTTAGGATAGTTGATTATGAAACCAAGGTACTACATGGGAGGTAGATACCTTTGGTTTTTGTGTAATGAAATCATGGTTTAAATTTTCATTAGATGTGGGAACGTGAGGCCTTAATGAGAGAGTATTGGCCTCATATTTTGGCATGAAAGCTTCTTCATTGGATATTTGGGGATAAAAGGTTTTTATGGTGGTGAGTTTGTAACAACTCATCACTCTTTTGATCAGTATATTTTAAACATTTTTTTTGTTTTCCTTTTTTGTTGTCTATGTATGGATGAGAAGGAATTGGAAGGATACCAATAATGGTGAAGCAAGAGATTTTTCAGATTCTCAGTAGAAACCTATATTTTTTTAGTACTCTTGGGATTTATAGACCATTTAATATGGTTACATGATGTGTAAATTCTAAAATAATAATAAATATGATTTTATCAAAAGGGGATGCATTTTTCGGTGATTTTTTGTTTTTTTTATTACATGACCTGTAATTGGGTTACATGTCATGCAATGTCATGATGGTTATTTTTTAACAGGAAACTTGGATGAAAAAAATCCCTTATCTATAGAGTTTCCTTCCATCAACCCAACATCCTTCCCTGGTGATTTCGGTAGCGTCAACCCCTTCAGGTCTTTTCATTCAGTGATTGATCCTTGTGAGATCATAGTGTGACCTTCTGGGTAAGTGTTATCCATATCTCTTTGTATATTTCTCTCTTACTACTTAGATTTTGATATATCTTCTTGGTACTAATGAATCCAAACTCAATGTTGGTAGATCTTGAGTCTAGGTTGAGTTTCTGGATCTCTTACGCCTTCATTCTTGTCAGTTGGTTCTGTTGTGGGTCTTGTGTTTTTGTGAGAAAGGTAGGTTGTTCCTTCTTGATGCCCAATCTATATTAACCTAAAATTTATTTTTTTAATTTTAATAGTTTGAATTAAATTCAATTTTTTTTATTTTGACTAAATGGTTATCAATTGGTTTGTTGTAGAAAACCAAATTCCCTTGAATTTGTATTTTTGAAATGGGTTTTTTGCATGAAATTGGAAAACCCCTAATTCCAGTGAATTAGGGTGTATTTATGGAAATTGTAAAAAAATTGAATTTGTTTAATTTTAATTTTGAAATGTATTTAATGTAAAATCATGAAAACCACCAATTCTATTTAATTGTGGGTTTGTTATTAAATTTATGGAATTTTTTAGAAAATTAAATTGTTGAATTTAATTTGTGAATGTTGATTATGAAATTGTATAAATTGGTTTCAAATACTTATTTGTGAAAATGGATTAAAATGATTTTATGGAAACCTTAGGGTTTCATTTTGGTGAAAGGAAAAAAATTTATTAAAAACCCAGTGTGGTTTTTAAATGGAAAATTGGCATTTTGAAATGGAGAATGGTATTTAATTATATTTTAAGAAATATTAAAATAAATTTCCCATAATTACTTTGGTTATATGAGCACATGAAAGCCTTAGGTAGTTATTGAGCTATATATGTAAGAACCTGGTTCTTCCTTTGAGGCATGTGTCTTCTTTTTTCCTTTTCTTTTAACATTTTTTTTGTGAAAAGGGTGGAAAACTGGGAAGTTTTGGAAATTTATAGGTTACACGTTGTATACTCCCAAATACACATCGTGTGTAAGTTAGGCTTGTGCTGACCATGTGATAACTAAGTACATGTATTTTGGTGACTGTGTTAAAATAATCTACTACATGGCATGTAGTTTTCCTTAGCACGCCCTGTATTTTACTTTCCAAGTATCAGATGAGTCCTAGCTGTGTGTTGACCCATGTGACACGTCTAAGCTGTGTGATTACCTAGAAACCCATGTAAGTCGGAGTACGGAAAAGATACTACATGGAATGTAGTACTTAATAAATGTCATGTACTGTTATTTTTATTTGTGTATAGGGGAGATCATCTCATATCATTTCCAGAAATGTCTTCTTGTTCCCCGTTTTTTGAGTGTGTCACTCCGGGACGCCAAGAACACTTATTCTCCAAGATTATTCATCTCAAGTCCATTATTCAAACCATCGGTGGCTATGGGATCACACTAGGAATGCTAAACCCATGCACCTTATTCCACTCTTGGTCCTTTGTCTCACATGCCACAGTTTCCATCTGAGTAGAATTTCCATGATTTGACAAAAACGTAGATCTACGAAGATCGGCTTTGAATTGGAGCTCGATATCAGACGTGCCTACATCTACGAGTCCAAGGTAGGTGATGCATACTTTATTTTTTGTTTTCATAAACACATGGGGTTTTATTTTTTATCGTAACGATGATTTATTGAGTGAAACCACATTAATCCATTATATGTAATTATTATACCATGAGGGATGCCAATGGGTATTCCTTAACATATTGTGACTGAGCAAGGTTCGGGAAGAGGTTTTTGATCTTGGGTTTATTATTTGGATGAGTATGAAAAATGGGTTTAATATGAATTTTTTGAATTAAAATATTGATTTTATTTTGTCGAAGCATGTTAGTATT
Source organism: Viscum album (assembly GCA_963277665.1). Classification (NCBI taxonomy): domain Eukaryota; kingdom Viridiplantae; phylum Streptophyta; class Magnoliopsida; order Santalales; family Viscaceae; genus Viscum; species Viscum album. The sequence continues at coordinate 1,096,412,631 of OY728147.1, forward strand.
GATAGAGGCATCCACGACCTCGGTATTGCTATGTGATAACTGTGACTACTACATTAAAATGTTGTGTTGTTTTCCTAATGAATGTTACCTATTGTGAATATATATATATATATATATATATATATATATTATTGTTGATAATATATATTCAGGAAACATTGGGGTCATGTTGGGCATGGATCAGGTTTGATTGAGTGGTTTGACCACTGGATTGGGCATCATGGACATCGAATTTGAGGCAATGTGACTGTCAGTTTGGGAATTTCCTGAGTTACTTGGATGGTGTGGCCATTGGATTGAATTATGGGTTTGTAGGGACATGAGGTGTAACAAATGATGGTGGCTTGGGTTCTTATTTGGTGATTATTTATCACCCATGATTTGAGTTGTGTGTACATAGGTTGACTCTGTGATGAGGTGGTATTGACCACTCGTGTGGGTAGAGGCCCCCGATAGTTGTGGTTTAGTTATTATCGATTTGGGGGTAATATTCATAGGAATCCATGTATAAGGTGGGGAGACTTTGGGGAAATAGTTATGAGGTAATCGGTTTGGGGGATGAGGCTCTCTGTGATTGAGGTCGTGGACCTGGATATTATTGAGAATAGATATCACTATTCCTCTGGTTATTATTTGAGGACAGACATTGTTATTCCTCTAGTTATCGTGCTATGGGCCAGTGTAAGATTTTGAGAAGGGGTTCATGGGACTAGGATACTATTGGTTGGGTGTGCCTTCAGTATATCAAAACTTGATACAAGAGGTTCCAGGAGGCACATGGTGCTGGGTTTTATGTTTGAGATTCTGGTGTCGCCCGAAGTAGGTGACACTCCATGGTGGTTGTCGAGCACCATTAGAGTCTGTTTTTACTTTGTTCATTGCACTATTTACTTTATTATATATGCATGTCTTCTTAAACACATATATTAGGTACGCACCATTGGTGGTATCCTACTGAGACACATCTCACACCTTGCATGAGCCCCTCAGGATGCATGCAGACATTATCAATTTATTTGCAGGAAAGAGATTATCTTTAGGAGATGGATCATATTAGTTTTTGCATGGAGATTCTTCATGTACCATGAGGTTATGTATAGAAGGAGTTACATTGTTTCTCTTTCTTTCTTATATCAACATACTTACTTATTTCGTATCTACTATTTGTTATCCATGGGTGCCATTGTTTATTGACATTTATGACCTGCTGTAGATGCATGATTTTTTGTTTCAATAGTTGTTATAAGTGGTATTCAGCAAGAAATTATGTTTATCATCTGTTTCTCTTGTTTATATATTTCTTCTGTTGTTTATATGTTTTTGGATGTTTTTCCTCTATGCGGGTTTGGTTCGAGTCTTCTTAGTCTTTATTACCACTGTAGGTTTTATTTTTATACTCGGACCAGTACCTTATTTTCCTCTGAGAGGTTATAGCCTCACTATTATACCTATTTACAAACTCACTACTATTCTAAATCCTTTGGTGTTTGGGGAGGTTCACCGAAGGTTAGTAACACCTGACCCGTTAGCACTATTCTGGTGGCTATTCGAGTCGGGGCATTACAAAGTAGTATCAGAGGGATTTGTTCTTGACTGGGATTTAGTAGAAAATTCTGACTGACTACTAATTAGATCGAGATTTTTTTTATTTCTGTTGGTTTACTATTTGGTATATGGTAGACTGGAGATAGATTGTTATTGGAACTGGGTTTCTAGATTGTGATTAGGTGCCTGCATCCCTTGGTACAAGGGATAGACCAAGTTACCTTGGGTGGGAATTGCTATTTTTCTTTTGATCAGATTATTATTTATATGATTTCCACCTTGGTGGCTTACTTGGGGTGTGATATTATTGGTTGTGATATGTGATCCATAACTCGGTGCGGTAAGGGAGAACTATACCTTGTCCCGGTAAAGAAAGGTGTGTTTGCTTGGATTTTGATAGGCACATTGTTAGGGTACCTCAATTTTATATCTGCATGTATGCTTTGTGAAGTGATAATACCATGTGAATAATATAAATTGTCATGATATAGATTCTTTTGAAATGTAAAAGGTGAAATTTCTAATAGAATTGATTTTTTATTGCAATGTAATGTGCCATGCTCAAAATTATGTAAAATTTCATGTGGCATGAGATTGTATCCTAGATCCTATATGAGCATGCAGGTACTATAATGGAGGTGAGGTTGATCACTGGGATTGGGCATCCTAGATGTCAGTTTGAGGTAATGTGTCTATCAGTATTAGGTGACTCGGTCATTGGTTTAAGGAAATGATGGTTGTTGGGACGGGCATGACCTAAGTACTTTTTATACTTGGATCTATTGAGGGTGGGTAAGGAGGCCATGTGGCTAGGATACCGTGGGGAATGATTATGGTGGGGGAGAGTAAGGGTAGTTGTTATGAACTGCCTCTTTATATCTCTCCTTATCTAAATTTTATATATATATATATATATTGTTATATATGTGGGTTGTCTACCCATTTATGGTATTTAGTGGGTTACTTCTAGATGGATTGATGGAACATTAAGCGGGTGATGGTACAGTGTCATAAGAGCACGATCAGGTTTAGACACTTGAGGGATAGGTAGAGCATGAGCTGTAGGTAGAGGCTCAGAAATAGGATCAGGTTCAGGATCCAGTGTAGGTAGATCAGTAGCTGGGTTTGGCAGCGTTCGGGTCATGGCTCAACGGGCATCTCTGATCTAGTCTGGTACGTATCTTGCATGGGATTGACAGAGGTGTGTCAGGTTCAGATTCATCTATGGAATATCTGACGTGGGAGTTCTAGTTGCAGCACCCACCACTTTTTCATGGTGAGGGTGGTCCACAGGAAGCTGAAAACTAGATAGACAGCATGCATATGATCTTCGAGTAGCTCGAGACGCCTCCAGGGCGGAGGGTCAAGATGGTGATGTACATGCTGAGAGGACCGGTGAAGCGTTGGTAATATGTGCAGGTTCTGGCTCATAGACACGAAGGATTATCATGGAAGGACTTCGAGGATAGGTTTCTCAACCACTTTTTCTTAGAGACTCTAAGGGAAGAGAGATCTCGGGAGTTCTTGAGCCTCCAGCAGGGTGACATGTTCATCATGTACTATGTAGCTACCTTTACTAAGTTGTCAGGCTTTGCACAAGGTATGGTAAGCGATGACACCTCAAGGGTGTGGCTCTTCAAATATGGCTTATGGAATTCCACTAAGGTGTAGGTAAACATATTTAGTTTGGCCTCGTTCTCTGAGGTGGTGAATCAGGCACTCATAGTAGAGGGTAACCTAAAGGACAGGTCTCGCCTGAGTCGGGAGGATGCTTCAGGTGATGGTTCAAATAGTAGGAAGAGACGTCGATATGAGTTATAGCAGGGAAATCAGGCCAAGGACTTAGCTAGAACACCTCTTGGAATTTCATCAGTGGTTTCCTTTCAATGTGGGTAGCCAGGGCATGTCTAGACATAGTGTGATAGGCCTCCAAAGGAGTGTCGGGCATGTGGATAGGTCAGACATCTTGAGAGGTTCTGCAGGCAGAATTCTCATATAGTAGGTAGGCAGGGACCAGGACAGATGGTGGCATCTGGGTTGATTCAGGATCGGTACTAGGTGATGGTAGCCAAGGCTCAGCTACATACAGAGCACATGGAAGATATAGCAGGACCCAACTAAGGGTTCAGTGGCCGGTGACTAGAGCACCACCGTAGTGAGCTCAGGTATTAGGCAGTCGTACTTGAGTCCAAGTGCACACCATAGTGCTTCTAGGGGAGGAGCAGGCTGGTGAGCTGGTAACAATTAGAGGTACATTGTGGGTGTATCAATGATTTCTCTTTTTTTCCATTTTGGTGTGTCATGTGGAGGCATGTCAATTTCGAGTGCACAATGTGCATAGGATGTTTTGGAAGGACTAGACGTTGGTCAATGGGTTGGCACCATTTTGGGTGTGTGATTATATATATATATATATATTAGTGAGGTGTTGAGGAATTAGGGCATCGTTAGATGTGGGCTACTTGGGGTACCTTAGGCATCGGGGAATCGTGGATGCAGTTTACTTGAGGTGCCTTGGGAATCAATGCATTAAGTATGAATTTTTTATTGAGCTACAAGGCATTGGGTTGTTTTGAGCATCAATGGGATGTAGGGCCTCATTATTCCATGGGTTTCATGGGCTCGATATGGGAACTGATGTAGTACAGGATGTGATTGGGTGTCTTGAATGACATGGGAGCACTAGATAAGGTGCATGTGTGATGATGCATCACGGGAGGACCCTAGGTTCGGGTAATAGGTAGATGTACCTTTGATTGATTTGAGTTTTAGGTCAGAGTTTCTCTGTAATATTTCCTCACCACCCTTGTAAGGTAAATTCGGGGATGAATTTATTTAACGGGGAAGTTTTTAAGAACCTGATTTTTCCTTTGAGGTATGGATCTTCTTTTTATTTTTCTTTTTAAGTTGTTTTTGAGAAAAAGAGAGAAAATTGGGAAGTTATAGAAATTTACAGGTTACACGCCGTGTACTCCCAAGTACATGTCGTATGTATGTTTGGCGTGTAATGACTGTGTGCTGACTAAGTACATGTCGTGTGGTGACCATGTAAAAATAATCTACTACATGGTGTATAGCATTTCTTAACATGTCTTCTATTTTACTTTTGGTGTACTGGCTGAGTCCTAGTCGTGTGTTGACCCGTATGATGCATCTAAGTCGTGTGATAACCTAGAAACCCGTGTAAGTCAGAGTATGGACAAGACACTAAACGATGTGTAGTCATTAATACATGTAATGTACTTTTATTTTTATTCATTTATATGGGAGATCATCATGTCTTTTTTCTAGAAATGTCATCTTCTTCCCTATTTTCAGATTGTGTTACTCCAGGACACTGAGAACACTTCTTCTCCTAGATTCATCATCTAATTTCAGTTCTTCAATTTTTCGGTGGCTATGGGATCGCACCAGGAAGGATAAACCTATGTACCATATTCCATTTGTGTTCCTTTGTCTCACACACAATATTTTCCATCTGAGTAGAATTTATAGTATTTGACAAAAAATGCAGATCTATGAAGATTGGTTTCAAATTGGAGCTCAACATCAGATGTGACTACATCTACATGTCCAAGGTAGGTGGTACATAATTTATTTTGTGTTTTTAAAAACACATGGGGTTTGTGGATTTTATCGAAATGATGATTTATTGAGTGAAACCATGTTAATTCATTGTATATGATTCTTATACCTTGAGGGATGCTAATGGGTATTCCTTGACTCATTGTGACTGAGAAAGGCTAGGAAAGAAGATGTTGCTCTTAGATTTATTTTTAGGCGAGTATGCCGAAATGAGTTTAATATGAATTGGTTGAATTAAACTGTTGAGTTTTTTTCATCAAATCATGTTAGTATTGATAGAGGCATCCACAACCTCAGTATTTCTATGTGATAACTATGACTACTGCATTCAATTTTTGTGTTGTTTTCTTGCTGAATGTGACCTATTGTGAATATATATATATATATATATATATATATATTGGTGTTGATAATATATATTTAGGAACCCTGGTGGTTATGTTGGGAATAGCCCAGATTTGATTGAGTGGTTTGACCATAGCATTGGTTGTCATGGACGTTGTATTTGAGGCAATGTGACTGTCAGGTTGGAAATGGGCCGGATTACTTGGAAGGTGTGGCCATTGGATTGAGTGATAGGTTTGCAAGGACACGAGGTGTCAGAAATTATGGTGGATTGGGTTCTTATTTGGTTATTACCTCTCACCCGTGTTTTGAGTTGTGTGTACACAAGTTGACTGTGTGATGAGGTGGTATTGACCACTCATGTGGGTAGAGGCCCCCGATAGTTTCGGTTTAGGTATTATTAGTTTGTGAGTGCTTGTTGTAGGAATACATGTAGAATGTGAGAAGCCTTCGGAGAAATAGCGATGAGTCTATCAGGTTTGGGGCTAAGGCTTGGCATGATTGAGGCCATGGGCCTAGATATTATTGAGGAAAGATATCGATATTCCTCTGGTTGTTATTTGAGGACAGATAGTATTGTTCCTCCGATTATCATGCTATGGGCCAGTGTGAACTTTCGAGAAGGGGTCTGTGGGATTGGGATACTATTGGTTGGGCATGCCTTTGGGATGTCGGTACTTAAGATACGAGGTGTCAGAAGGCATATGGTATCGGGTTTTATGTTTGAGATTCTAGTATTGGCCAAAATAGGTGACACTCTATGGTGGCTACCAAGCATCAATGGAGTCTATGTTTGCTTTGGGCATTGTACTATTTACTTTTTTATATATGAATGTCTTCTTAAACACATATTTTAGGTATACACCATTGGTGGAATCCTATTAAGACATGTCTCACACCCTACAGGGGCCCCTCGGGATGCATACAGACTTTATGGATTTACATGTAGGAAAGATATTAGCTTTAAGAGCTAGATCGTATAAGTTGTTGAATTGAGATTTGGCATGGACCCTAATGTCATTCCTAGCTATAGTTTACTTTATTTTTCTTTATTTCCTGTATCATCATACTTACTTATTTCATAGATACTATTGGTTAGCCATGGGCGCCATTGTTTATTGACATGTATGACCTGTTGTGGATGCATGATTTATTGTTTCAATGGTTTTTATAAGTGGTGTTTAGCATGTTGTTTTTTTATCTTCCATCGCTCTTGTTTATATATTGCTTCCACTATTTATCTATTTTTGGATGTTCTTCTACTATGGGGGTCTAGTTCGAGTCTGTTGAGTCTTTATTACCATTGTAGGATTTATTTTTATACTCATACTAGTGCCTTATTTTCCTCGGAGAGGGTACAATCTCCCCACTATAACTATTTACACCCTCACTACTAATTGGCAGCCTTTGGCGTTCATGGAGGTGCGCCTAAGTTCAGTAACAACTGGCCTGTTAACACTATTCGTGTGGCTATTTGGGTCGGGATTTTACAATTTGGATGGCACTTTACAATTTACAATGTTCCAAAACATCATACCAACACATCACATCCCTTAGGTAGTGGTGATGAGTCCTCTTTGGACTTGGATCAAAGAGACTTATGTACATATTTGTCATTCACTATGAGTGGGGATCCCTATAGCTTGGAAGTATCATACATTATTAGGAGTATGACAATTTTTATTACTTGTTTGTATTTCAAATGCATATATTCCATTATTTCAAACTATTTTACATGAACTTTGAATTTATATAAAATGTTTTATATAAAAGTGTTTATTTAAACCATTCATAAAATTTTCTATTTGTGTAAAGCACCCATGTATTTAAAGGTAACTCCATATTTTTAAATGTATTTCCATCATTTGAAATGTGAGGAATGAATTTTTAAAGTATTTCCATCTTTTAATTTGTAAATCATGGTTTTTTTAAACATAATTTTGATATGTGAGACCCATATATTTGAAAATTTAAAGCATATTCTTGGTTAATTTGATATTGGAATCTTATTATGGAATATTTGGGGAAATTATCTAGGATTTAGATCACACCCATCTATCCAACATCAAATATTTTATTATTATTATGCAAACAACAACAAAGTCTAAGGGGGTCTAAAATAATGGAGACCTAGAGAATCTCCTCTAGTCATGTTATCCCACTTCGGCTTCAAAGTGTGGGTATTGGGGAGAATATTCATCCATGAGTCCTCCATGGAGGAAAGATGATCTTCTACCTTGTTCCCCTCTCTCCATGTGTGATCCACCTATGTATTTTTGTTCAGAAAATTTTTTCACTTTCTGACCGCATAAGATATGGACCAGGGGGAAACATGACTTCCATGCAAGGTGTCATGGAGGATAAAAGAGTAAGTTTCCACTTGGTATTTCTCCAAGTTTTTCTGTCTACATAGGGATAGGCATGTCAGCATATCTCTCGCCTCAGCTTGAAGAGGGTCATCATTTCCATATGTCTTCATAAATGCTAAAATGAAGTTCCCATGGGTGTCCCGCACCATGCCCCCACCTCTCATTCTGCCCAAAATTCATGATCTAATGGTATTAATCTTATATCATTCTTTCGGTGGGTGCCAGCGAACCCATTAACCCTCTAGTTTGTTAAAGGAGGCATGGACTATCATGACTTGTGCTTTGAGTAGGTTCCTTAAGGGAGAATAATGACTATATTTGAAGAGGGTAGACATGTATATCAATAGGTTCTTTATACACACCATGATAATCCTTGAAGTAGGGTTGAGTCCCTCGTACCTGGGTTGGTTCCTAGGCTACCACAAGCACTAGAAGGTGCCGCTAAAGATGATGGACCTTGCCATTCTTCCAAGACCCACCTTCGCGGTTCCATGAAACCACCTATCTAGGAAGGATTCCCCATTGTGTTCATGCACATGGGACATAACGAGGCCACCAAAGAAGGACCAGACATCCAGAGCCCATTCGCCTTCAAAAAATAGATAGAACGTGATTTCTACCCATGGTAGTCTATAGTAACGGCATCATGAGGCTATGTTAATACCAACCTTCCTGATGTTATCATCTATTTCCACAGCCTGCCTCCTTATTCTCTAGGTAAGAAAAATGTACTTTGAAGAGATCCTGGTGCTCTATACTGTGTCATTCTAGTTACTGTGTTGATCTTTCTCAAACTGAAGCCCCAAAAAATCCCTGGTGGTAAAATCCCCTAATGATGAGGGAGTGAATATACATTTTTCTCTTTTACTTCATCATTTTTAGTGGAAAAATCATTCCCACTTTTAGTTTGTATGATCCCAGGTGCTATTCACCAAGTCATGGGGATCGAGAATGGCCTTCAGGCTATGATAGGGTCAGCTCAGTTATTATGTTACCAGGGTACCCAGGATGGTTCGTGACATCAAGGGATGAAATTAAACTAACATTCCCCACTTCCAAATTTTATACCTCTAACACATAGAAAACCATATCATTTTCCTCATTATTAAAAAAATCATCAAAGAAATCATATTTTACTTCTTCTTATAACATGAAATAAGAATGTCTAGTATTTTGGGCATCCACATGTTTAGTGGTATTTTCAACAGAAAATTTCTCTCCTGAGTCTAATAATTCATGGCATATACATGATTATTCAATTGGATCAGTACCAACTTCATGGGAGTTTGCAAAGAGAGAGTGATCATCTAATGGGTGCCTCATGGATTCAAAAATATTAAAGTGGAAAGTGTTATCTCCAAACTCTCTGGTGAGTGTCCCTTCATGGAAATTGATGATAATTTTTTCCATATTAAATAAATTTATCCCTGAAATTATGGGTGAGTTTGACAGGATCCTATATTCTTCTATATTCATCACATAGAAGTCGGTTGGGAATAAGTAATCTTTGACTTTCACAAGGTCATCATCTATAAATCTTTCTGGGAATATTGTGGATCTATTTGCAAGTTGGACCACCACTCTTGTGGGATTAAAGTCTCCCATATACAAAAAAAAATAATGAGTGAGGAAATGCATTAATTGAATAACCTATATCACAATATTCATTTGATAAATTTAAATAACCAATGGTTCATGGAATGGAAAACTTCCCTCAATCTTAACATTTAGTTGGAAGTTGTAGTGTGATAAGGGTTGAGACACTTATTCAAAAGTTTACCCTATGATTTTCTTAAATTCTTCTCTTCTTGGTGAGAATATCCTTTAAAATTTTAGCATACTTTGAAAAAAGAAATAGTGCTTCAAAGAGGGGGGTATTAATTTCCACATTCTGGAAGGTGTCCAAAATTTCTTTTTGAAGTGATTATTCCTGTAATATCTTTGATTCAATCATCATTGACAGAAATGGTGTGGATAATACTTTATTCTCCCTTTTATTCCTTTTTAATGTTGTTTATTTTCTCTTTATCCTCATCTTATCCTTCTATTTTTCCTTCCTTTCTTCTTCTTGGTGAATTTTCACATAATTTTTATAATTTCTATATTCACTCTCCCATAAATCAGGTGGTCTTGTTTTAGGTTCATGGGCTACTGGTGGTGAGAGTTATTTTCCACTTATTTTTATTATCATGATGATATTTTATTTTTGTTTTGTTACTATTTAGGAAGGGAGGTTTCTAGAGTTTTTTGACATGATTATAATAAGACTTCCTACTACATTTTCTAGCTTATTAAACTTATCCTATAGGTACTCAAACTTGGATTTTAGTTGTTCTAATAAATTTTATGTGTTTTTGGATGGTTGATCATATGTTATTTGTAAATTGGGTGGTTGTTGGTATGAAGGTTGGTTATAAGATTTATTTTTTTGAAATAGTGGTGACTTTTGGAATTGTTACTAGAATGGGGGTTGGTTTTGGAACCGGTTTTGGTATGGGTGTCTAGCTCGATTCGGTTGATTTCTAAATCCAGATTGAACTTGGTTAGGCTCTCTCAATCCTTTATTTTGTTTGAAATTACTTGGTTGAAAGCTTTTTATACAATTTTCAAATCCCTTTATTTCATCAAATTATTTAGTGAAATGATCAGGTGATGAGAATAAACAACATACCTTAATTAGTAATTGTTGTTCAGCCACTTATTTCAAATCCATCTGTATCACCATACTAGTTATCTTATCAATTTTATTTTCCTATAAATTCAATGGATAAGAAGTTATTACTACATGAATATATCTTATTCCAGTACATATTATACCAAACTATTGTGAGTTCTAGAAAATATTCTCAATCAAACCATTGGCATCTTCTGGAGACTTGTCAATCAATGATCCTTCATATGATTCATCTAAAAGGTTTCTACCATTGTTTAATAATACTTGGTAAAAGAAGAAAAGAAATTGATTCTCCTAAATTCCGTGATGGGGGAAGATGGCACATAGTTTTTAAATATTTCCCAGTACTCGTAAAGGGTTTCTCCAGATGACTTCCTGATGGCATAGATTTCCTTCTTTATGGATGTCCTTTTGGAGGTGGAGAATAATATTTCCATGAAGCATCTTACTAAGTCATTCCAATCATTCACATATCGTATTTATAGTCTATAAAACCATTCTTTGGAATATCCTTCCAATTAAAATGGGAATGTACTCCACTATACCTACTTCTTATATACTTATCAAGGTCTGAAAATATAGTATACATGTGTTAACTCTTTAATATGTCTATTCGGGTTTTCTCCTGCCAAGCCATGAAATTTTGGGAGCAATGGAATCATGTTAGGTTTCATCTCAAAATCATTTTGTAAAACTGGCATGGAATGTTGATTGTTTTTATTAAGGAATAATGGTGCAAAGAGGTCACTATGTTTTTGGTTCTGGTTACTCCATCGATTCACAAAAATATTCAAATGATAGTTCTTCTTTTGTATCCAGTTGTTCTATGTATTTTTTAAGTTATTTCACCTAAACTTTATGAAAATCAGTCTATTAATCTTGTTTCACCTTGACCATTTCTAGATAAAATTTTGGTAAATACTTCTGGAGTTTCATTAATTCTTTTTCCAATCCCTCCAACACTGGGTATTTGAGATTCTATTTAACGTCTGGGATAAGATCTTTGAATTAATCTTCCTTGATGATTTGGATTCAAGCACCCCAAGTCTATTTAGAAAAGAAATAAGAACTATCCTCTATAGAACAGGTTGAGTTAAACATTATTTCTTGCATTTGTAGGTAATTGTTTCACAAATTAATGAAATAATCATTAGAAAACATCATGGAAAAAATATTTTTTTATGAAGAGTAAAATATTTACAATTATATTGTTGTCACTTCCTACCAGTAAATAGTGCCATGTTTTTATATATGCCTATAATAGGGTGCAATAAAAACAAATATTTACTAAGTTAAAATGCATTATAGTGGTCACACTTGGTGTTCTATAGAGAGGATCAGTCATAAATCATGTTTTTCAATTGAAATTAAATAAATAAGTGAATATTGTTTTTGAAACTATTTTATTTTTAAAATAAATAAAGTAATTAAAAATAAATTTTGAACACAAGTTGATAAAGAGAGTGATAAGATCAAGGAAGGATTTCCTTTTTTTAATTTAATCACAGTCATAAAAATCATTCCCCCCCTCTTACTATTGAATTATAAATGAGATACTCCTCGATAAATTTTTCAATCACCCTTAGATGAAGGAAGCATTGGAATCCACTCCTATTAGCATGAAAATTTATAAACCATTCCCAAAAAAACTAAGTAAAGTCCTGATCATGAGTTTTTCATCCTTAGAAATCTAGAAACAATTCACTTAGTCCACACATGTTACAATGATATCTATACACTCACCACCAAACAAAATCTGTTCAATCGAGACAAACTACACTAGGCGTAGGGAGTTTAAAGATATTCAACCAAAGCTATAAACAAATAATAACACCAAAAACAAAAATATGTTTTCATTAAGATAATTTGGAACCACTGAAAATATAAATCATTAAAAATAAAAAGAGATATTTTTAAATTAAATTGAAAGACTTTGAAATTACAAAAGGAAAACTCCTCCTTCCCCGATCACTCATGATTTTTACCCCACCATGTGAAGGGTAATAGAGTTGAATAGGAAAGAAGAGAACATCATGAAACTAAGAAAATAGAAAAGAGATAATCAATATCTCTTCAAGTTACTAATCCTATAGCATGGATCCTCATCCTTATTTAAAAACCTTGAATGGAAGTGGACACACATATTTATAGGGTTGAAGGGTGGAAAATTTTCCCTCCATATTCATTTCTCCTAAATTTTGAGTTTATTTCGAATAGTGAATAGACTAATATCAAAAATTTGAATTCATAAAGGTTGGTTATGTATCTATTTTATAATATACCTCCAAATATCAGCCTATTTGGAAAAGTGTTGAAGAAGTTATGAAAGAATTACTGAAAGATAAGTTTTCTGCACAAGGAGACTCCTCAACTCCCCCCACTTTGGGGCATTAAATAGATGCCTTAATGACTGGAAATATCCATGAAATTAAATTTTGAAATTAATATCAGAGTCCTATTTCTAATCTATCTAGAACCGCTTAATTTGGATGTCTCTAGACTGATCTATTCCTACTGGGTTGGGGTCCATTCTGCTGGATAGAAAAATTTCTCCACTTTATTGATTTTTCTAGGCTAATGTGTTTTTAATTGGATCTAGGTCTAGAAAACAAATTCTAATTCCTAAAAAAATTAAGCCTAAAAAAGATTAATTGCTTAAATTGGATAAAAATTTCAAAAGTTATGCCTGAAAAATAGAACCTCCAAAAAACTTCCAATTTTACAGAATTAAGAAATTTTCGCATTTAAGCCCAAAATTTATCAAAAATACTAAATTAATGAAAATCACCTCAAATTGGGTAATTTGAAGTTATTAAATCATTTAAAAACGCATGAAAAATAATAAAAATATTAAATCTACTATATAATACATGACATATGGGTTTTGGTGGATCCCAAAAAACTACTCAGTTATAATATGAATAGGTTTCATGGGATGATGAGATTATTTGATTCATGATATGAATGTTACTATACTTTATCCCATGTTTCATCAGGCTGGTTTCTTTAAAGAGATTTGACTCATTGAAGTGTAATGTTTGGGAAGAGGGGAAAACTAGTAGGGAATTGGTATTACGGTACCCTTTTATTATATTATATGATATCTTGTATATGTTACATAGTGATAGATAGATATGGTGATTTTGGGAACTTAGTAAAGTAGTTTAGGTGAAGATTTAGCTTCACTTATTATACACTGGTCTTTATTATGATTTCTTTGAATTTTTTATGATAGGATATAGGGAGGATCCTAGTGATTATATCTATTATTCTCACCCTACATATATGTAACTATTTTTTAGGTTACTGGGATCATTTTATAGATTAGTATGTATTTTACTAACTCGTAGTTATTTGGGAGTTATTTTTTATTCATAGTCATTGATGAGTTTATATTTTGGTACTTTTAGTTTCCTTTTCAATTTTTCTAGTTTTTTCTTAAATTACATGAATTTACTTAAGTTTTATTTTACTCTAATATTTATCAAGTGTTGTTTGGGTGTACTTGTCTTATCTCTCATTCATTGTATGCTTTTAGAGAGTAATGCCTTACATTTTTATGTATGATATACCTTCAGTGATTTTTGATAACCTAAGGCCCATTAGAGGTTCGTTTCATGTATCATTATCTCTTTTCTATAATTTCTATCCTTGGAGGAGGACCTTTGTGATATGGTTTCGTGGTATTAATAATAATTAATCACCTTTTTCCTTTTCTATTAAGAAAAATAAAACTTCCATTCATGTGTTGTGAAAACTACTACATTTATTACATAATGTCATTCATTTTCATTCACCAAATTACAAGTATATCCTAAAAGGGGAATTTAAAAAATAATGATTATATTTATGTCATGTTTATATTTCATAAAAAATAAACCATATTATTCCTTTCTCCCTTTATATGGAAAAAAATCATCAACCATGCATACGTTTGGGTTACCACCTCAATAAAGCGATTTATTTTTGTCATTATTTTAATCAATGAATTAGATTTATAGTCATGAGGATCGGATTAAAGTATAAATATTATTTTTATGATATAATTAAGGATCTTTTATTAAAAATATTAGAACATATTAATGATATTAACAAATGATTATCTGTAATTCAGTCATTTGAAACGATTGTAATAAGAGAAAAATGGTCTCTTCCTTCTAAAAAATAAATTTTTATAAATTATATAATACTTTTATTTCTTAAAAATTTAGATATATCACACTTATAACTACCAAATAATATCATTGTGATTATGGTATAATTATATTATAACTAAATATCTCATAATCATCTATTAAACATGGTAGGTTCATGTTTGGATTGATTTAAACACCTACCTAAACAATACTAAGAATTTTTATAATATATGAATATGGGAAATTATTTACTGGTATAATATGATATAAATATGTAAATAATTTTTTTTTGTTATGTAAGTTTATATTAATATTTACCTCATTAATTAAGAAAACACCTTTTGTTCATGAATAATCACCTAAACATGACCATCATCGATTTCATCTTTATAGTTTATAACAAAAACTACCATGTAATGAAATTGTAACATTATAAAAAAATCTTTTTAAACCTATTATATGACCTTATATCATCTAATATTTATGTAGTTTATAAAAAATATTGATATAAATGCCTCTTTTATAAAACTAATTCAAAACAATAAATATTACTTACACCCAATGTTGAAAATAGGTAAGAAATAACTAATATATATATAATGATTATAAATTAAGATTATAAATTGTTATATTTATGTATAATATTATTTATTATTTATTTAATTAAATGAATCTAATTATTCAGTACATTTTCTACAAGTGTGGAATGAATCTGAACTAAGGTATCAGTTTTCATCTCAAATTCCTCTCATTGAGACATGTTAGGTATTATTCACCTAATTTCATTTATGTGGTATATAATTTTTCTAATTTAGATATCATATAATGAATTATATTTTAATCCTATCATTTTAATTTAAATTATAATCACTTTATTTCAAGGAGTTTTGATTAAAATGTTAGTTAAGCTGCAAGGGTTCTTTATCTCAAACTTTAATTCATAGGGACATGTTTATGTTATACATCATATTTTAATTTCAATAGTGTAATCACTAACCATGGATTTATGTTTATTATATATTATTTTTATTCATGAAAAATACTTATCCAAATTATTTCCTTTTCCTCAAATGTATTTTGACTCACTTGTTACCCCAATTGTATGGATTTTTGGGAACCCAATTTTTATTCATTGAGTTATGATCATTTCTCCTGTACTTATTTTATATAATTTGGGTAAATTATACACTTTTATTATATTATATGGTTTTTTCTATGTTCACATTTCTACCACATAAAACCCCTTTTTGAAATATTTCTTACTTAGAGGAGTATGTTTAACATAAGGGATGTTGATAACTCAGGTCTAATTGCTTTGAGTTATATTGTTTCATCCTAAAATTATTTTATCAATGATTGGGTTTTCTAAACCAAATATTTTATTGTTTGATAATTTTTATACCCCTATGGGAAAAATATTTTTTTATCAAAAAGAATTTTTTCTTACACTTTTTACAATGTGAGTTTTGAAGAAGGATATTTTAAAGATATTTAAAAAAATTGGATTTTATTTCAATTTCATATGATTTGTCTTCCTATCCTAATTTATATAAGTTAAAATTTATAACTTTTCAAGGCCCTATTATTGAATTTATTTTTAAATAATGTTTTTCAAATATTTTTACATTCATATTTTGAAAAAAAAATGGATGTTACCCGTGACCTTATTTTTTATGTTAATGTTAAAAAGGTTTTATAAAGGTTCTTTTAAGTTTTCACTTACATTTTAATTTTTCATTCTCAAAATTATTTACAATAGTAGGGTTTTTATTTAACTATTTATACTCTAATATATAATTATATTTTGGGGTAATGAACTTATGGTACCAAAAAATCCAATTCTTGATCCCTTCTTAGGTGGTATCATTCAAGTATTCTTTTGTGAGGATGGTTTTCGTCTATATGAACATCATTATATGTTTCCATTATTATACTATAGTTATGTTATTTATCAACCATACACCTTATTTATCTAGATTATTTATGATAATGTTATCACTTTTATTCGAATGGTAAAAAGTTTTTCCATACTGTATATTGTTATTCCAATATAGATGATTATTGGAAAATTGACTCTATATTGTAGGATTATCTTCCTTATTTCTCAGGATTGGTTGTGATCAAGTTATCCATTTTATTGACATGGAGAAATTTATTTACATTATTTATGATAATTTACTATTAACATTTTTTGATCGTGTATTGATATTTTTTATTCTTCATTATATGGATAGCCAGGTTTTTATTCATCTAAAGGTTCCATACAGAATGGTATGAAAAATCTTGTTGAATCTTATAGTGAATGAATTGTACTTAATTATGTGAAAGTTGGGGAATAGATTTATATATCCCCTCTATGTTTTTATGGGACTTATAAGAAAAACATAGTTGGTTTTTGGTGTATAAATCTTCCCATAATAGGATATTATCTTGGAAAAAGGTTGTGACATCATGTTTTTGATGTCTGATATTATTCATTTCATATTTATGAGATCGGAATTATTAATATCAAGGTTTTCATTTATTTTCATAGATATGGTAGTATCTTAGTTTAAGTTTATTATTTCATTATTCAAATAATTTATTCATTCCATATTGTGTTTTCCTGGATTATGTTTTTAATAAATTCTTTTATATTTTTCCCATACTGAAAACTTGATTTCACCCCATGTTTTGTTTCCATTCCTCATGTAATAAAGAAAAGTAGCATGTATGATATTATTATAAGAATGTGTTGTATAATTTTTGGGATATTTTGATAAATAATTATAAATTAATTAGTTCTATACAGAGCAGAAAAAAATGTTTGCTTTATACAATGAGCATGGGATTCATTAGTTTTTTTCCTTAATTATCTAAATCCATAAACCTAAAAGGCCTTGGTAAAGAATTTAATATAGTATTGTCTTTAAGTAATATAATTATGGGATATTTATATCTATGAATATATAGTTGGTATTGAATAAAGTATGTAAAGTGTGTGTTTATGAGCACCAGATCTGGGAGTGTGGGTCTGAGGTATCACACTTAACCTTGGATATTCCATCACTTCCTGTTAAACCATGATTCCTTTATTTTACTCTCATTTTTTCCCTATAATCAAGTGAAACACACTTGATTAACCTCATATAGAAGTTTTGTATTAACTATATGGATGAAAGGAACACTACAATCTCTAATCTCACCTATCATAGTAACTGAAAATATCCAATCACTCTTAGATAAACCCACTTATCATAAAAATAAGAAAAAGAGAGAACCTAAGTGGCATGTGTGTGAAATATAGTGAAATATAGAAGATGAATTTAAAATGAAAATAATGAAAGGAAATATCGTAATGCCTAAAAAATTCCAATAAATATAGAGAGATAAAGATAAGAGATTATTAATTAAAATTTTGAATTCATTAATAGTGGGGTAAGGGAAATCTTCTTATCTCAACCACTAATATCTTAGTGTTCCATCACTATATAATTATATAAAAAATAAATAATAAAGAGGTAAAAAATAACCTAGCTCGATTAAGAAATCATGGAAGTGGCCTCTATTTTTTAGTGAATAGTTACCTATTTTTAGAGGAATGATTGGAGATTCTTCACATGATTAAAAATTCCACCCATGTGAGTAGAAAAAAATTTCTTATTCCCTAATGATTTGAGTGTGTTTGAAACATTCCACAAATTCAGTACCCATATTCCTCTCCTTTGATTACTACCATATGTACAACCAAAGGAACTAGATCATCTTAGGTGGTATCATCTCAAAAATATTTCCATCACATTCTAATTATTTGTAATTATTCAATAATTATATGACATAATGTGATTCACTATATTGGGGTATATTAGAAATGAATTAATGCTCATCATGATCATGTGAAGTAGATTTTTCATGTGCTTGTCTGGGATTGGGCTTCAGTTATGGATTTCTATGAATAAAAAATGGTGAGGTTCAATATTGGGTATGGAAATCACTGCACATGGGTCAAGAATGATGATCTCGGTCATTAATGATTCATGGATCCATTTTTTGAAATCTTTTGGTCATGGTGAAGGAGGAATTCATGAAGTCAATAGATACATACATGGTTAATCACACATGGTCGATCATGACTAGCATGGTTAGTTGGAGAATATTATAATGTGATCTTATGATAGGTCATCTTCAATAGTCACTTGGCTGACTAAATATTGATGCAAGGGTGGGAAGGCACAATCACTAACATTCTACATGATTTTAGTACAATTACTGGCTATGGAGAGGTAGTATAGAAGTTGTGGGATTTGTTGGACTCATGGTAGTATTTTGGTCATCCAATCTTGATTTGTTGTGATTGTGTATTCGATAGAATGTTTTCCATTTCAGTATCTTGGGACTTGTGTTAGTTTGAGTTTCTCATGGAAGGTTCACATAATAGGATGGTTTTTCTTCTCACGGTAGCTTGATTTCATGGTAGCTTCAATAATTATGATAAATTGTCACATTATAAGGATTTGAAGTCTTATGATGGGAAACTCCTCCAAAATCTTGGTCAAAGAATTATGATGGGTAGGGAAAATTCTTTACGGTACTTCCTTTTTCATTTTTCCATAAAAACCATTAAAAATAAAATAATTCAGTATATACTTTAATCAAGTTCTTTCCTAGCTAGAATACAATAGTTAAAATCATTTTTAAAATCATTTCAATAATGAATTCTCATCCATGAAATTAATGTAATGATTTTCATTAAAATTCAAATAATTAATAAAAAGGTTTAAAAATATTATTTTATTCATTTAATAAAATAATTATCAATTACAATAAAGTATTAAAAACCAATAAATTGCCAAGATTTTATCAATATTAATAGGCTAATTAAATTGAAAATCACTTTAAAAATTATGGAAACATTGTCATTCATTGCTAACCCATATGAAATAATAATAAGAGATGCACAACACACATGAGATTTTATATAAGGTTTGGTCTCAATGTGAGAGCCTACTTCTTGATATGTCAATTTTTTTATTGAGGCATGAATTATTTTTCACTATTAAATTATTGTGGGTAAAATTTTGTAAAAATCATACAAACTTTTTAGGTAGGTATCATCTACTTCCCATGGAAAGGTATCATCTACTTCTCAAATGAAAAGGGAATTATTTATATTGGTACCACCAGTGTTTGGGAAACTCTTATACTCTTAGATTCAAGCAATATTTTAAATATTATTTTTGATTTAAATACATTAGTGAATAAGATCTTCATCTTTTGATAAGGTATTTTTCTACTAAAACATTGTCAACTGAGTTTCATGCATTCCATACTTCCTTCTCGTGATAACATAATGGTTATCATATTTATAAAAAATTTTACACATAGGTCATCCTTATTCCTTCCCAAAAATAAGACTCGATATTATCAGTAATATAATCATCTTACCTCAACCCAATGAAAATAAGAGAAACAACAGGCAATATTCAGTCTTCTTATTCTCTCTCTTTAATATACATGTTATTTTCAACACAAAAAATTATCATCACTAGAATTATCAATTATCGATCACATATTTACCCACTTAATTTTTTTCTTTTATATTCATTGTATTATATTAATAATGTTATCATGTTAAATTATAGAAACTCACATTGATTCTTCATTTCTAAATATTTTATACTCAAAAACTTCCAGAAATATAATAACTTTGATCATGAATAATAATTTCAAATATTTAAATTTGGAACTCCCGGTAATATACCTACATGATCTTCTCATTTAATATCCATTAAAACTTCCACATATCCTAGATTGAATCAAATATTTCACCAAAAACTAGTGATATTTTAATAATTGAATTCCCTATATGTATATTCTAATTTATTTTCAACACATTAATTTTTTCACTAAGTGACTGAACCTTAAAAAATCCATGCATTCAACCATACGAGGTACTATACTCAAACTTAAAAGGTACTAAACCTAATGAATATTTAGTTCAAACCTTAAAAATTCTTAAGTAACCTTAAAAGTTTCTTAACCTTGTGAATTTTACTTTTTCAATGATATGAACTTTACAAAGCCACAAATAATTATTATGAATTATGAGGAAACCTTACGATGTTCTGCGCTAAAACTTATAAAGTTATGAATCAATATTATGAAGTAAAAAAACATTATAAATATGAAAAATAAACCTTACAAATATTTCCTTTAAAAAATTTCAAATTTGAGTCAGTCTTATGATCCATATATGAGCCTTATAAAAATGGGAAATAAACCTTGGGAAGATTTCAGGGATTATCCATTTACTATACCCAAAATATAATTTACATAATTCATCAAATTAATATAGTTCAATTATAAAACATCACCATTAATCTTCAAAAATATCAAAAATTCTTCAAAAAAACTCTAAAACATTATTCATAGGCTTAAAAAAATAGTTAACAGAAAATAAAATATTCATAAATAATTCCATTGGGTTATTCAAAGTTGAGACCAACTCATGTTAGCACATACCAAATCTCTTGATAATATTTCATATATAATCCCTTTGAGACAAAACCAAAATCCTAAATTTCTTACCTCATTCAATCCTCATCCCCAAGATTTTCTTATCCTTTGTTTGTTCTTATAGAAGTTCAAAAATGTTTTTACACTGTAATAAAATACATTATTTAAACTTAATCACTTAAATTTACTTTCATTCTCATTATCCACCATTTAATTCCACTGAACAAACACTTAAAAACGTAATATTTTTGTTTTAAAAAATAAAATCATACCTTCCTCATGGAATCATCAATGAATGTCTAAAAGTATTAAAACCCTTTGTGAGATCTAACTTGGGAAGATCCATAAAAATCTATGTGAAAAAGTACTATCTTTTGTCTCTTAGGTGTCCATATGATAAGATTAAATTAAACCTTTCATTATTTCCCAAGTATGTGACTATCACAACTTCAAAAGTCAATAACATCCTGATTAAATATTCTTTTCATTTCTAGAACTTTCATTCTCTTCTCATTGAGATTCCCAAGTCAACAATTCCATAACTCTAAACTCATAGAAGTTATATCTATGATAGTTGTTACTCTATATAACCTTTTAGTAAGATAAAAGTTCCATACTTTATTCCTCTATCCATCACCATAGATACCAAATTTATTTTCAAAACTCCAAGAGTGAATCTTATTCTAAACCCTGGTTAATCTAGTTTTCCCACACAAATTAATTTTTTTGAAAAATACAATATGTGTTGAGAAGACTTGAAATCATGATAAATTTTATTCTTTATATGAACCTTAACATAAAATTTTACTATAATTTACAAATCTTCATTATCTTCTAATTTCACCTTTCCAAACTTCTTGGACCATAATTGTCAATGCATCACTCTTCTTCTATTGAGTGGAATGATGCTCTGGAATCAATAAATCATGATTCCACCAAAATATGTGTTCTTAGTAATAATATAATTCTATATTTAGATTCCATAGAATTAAAATAACTTTTACTTGCATATTTTTTCTATCATGATGTCACCCTTCTTTCCCTATAGTCTTACATGAGATGCCCACTTTTTCACTTTGCTAACAAATTAGGCCCAGACCAGCTGATTTACCTATACTCAGATCATATGATTTATTTTTTGATTTACTTATAATAATGTTATGAGGATACATCCTCACATATCCTCATTAAGTTCAATATTAAATAGTTCTTGTACTTACCCCCATATAAGATTTTTATCTAAGATAATTCCCATAACATCCTCAAACACCAAACCATATTTCCTGCAAGAGTTACTCAAGATAGTTACTATCACCTCCCAACTTTATAGAATGGATGATAACAATATCATTGCCCGTACATCTTCTTCAAGCTTGTTGTTGACATATTTGAGATGATTTTGAATCATGTTAAAATAATTCACATGATTATCCATATATTTATCTTCTAAAAATATTTTTTCAAACAATATCTACATCATGAAAACCTTGTTTATTGTTTAAGGATTCTCAAGCATGTATTCCAGATTATTTATCATATCTACCATGGTATTCACCTCCTAGATGTTAAAGGATACTTTTCAAACCAATGAAATTAGAATAGGGTTAAGTGCCTTTTTCCATCCTCTATCATTCCTCATTTTCTATCATCTCTATTTTGATTCCAATAAACAGAACATCCATTTCATTTTAAATTATATAATCCTATATTTAAACTCTCTATAAGTGAAAGTATTTCCTTTTGAATTTATCTATTCAAGCCTTACATTCTTCTGATACCATTCCTTTTGATATAAGTGAACTCCCATTAAATCCATAAATGTTTTAGGTAAGATAATGTTACCTAAGTATACTATTGATAGTATGGTGTTGACCTCTAAACTAAGCTCTATTACCACTTATTGAGGTAGAAAACATGCATCTTCCAATACACTAGGAAAAATACATTAGACCTTACATACAGGGGATAAAAATTATTTAGACACCTCCACCGATATTAGTTTAACTTTTATTTCACATTATAGAACTTAGTCTACCCATACAAGTGGACCAATATATCCTAAATAAAATAGAACCATATGGTCAAATAGCACCACTATCTAATATTCTTGGATGAATCACATGACCGCTAATGTTTGGTGAATGGTCCAAGTTACTAAATGTTTCTATAAATGAATAAAATTATATTTATCTTTCCAAAAAACTAAATACAATGATCTACATTTTTTCATAATCATAAAACACAAACAAAATTCTTGTAACTTCTTTTCACCCTTCCATACATCTAACCACTTTACCTTACACAAGTTCATCAAATAATTCCATTATCAGATCAAAATACCTATAATAAAATCTATATATCATTTCTAATACCATATAAAGTTAAAGGTTTAAAGTTCTAAATGTTACTACCCATGTTAAAAAGTTGTGCCTTTCTTCTTAGGACCCTACCTAATTAGAAATACATAGTTAAGTGATGTTTTTCCTGGAGTAGTGAAAGGATGGGTGACCTCTTGGGAAGTTTCTCAGGGTGTGTGTGTGTTTGTGAGGACAGATCACACAGAAGGAATATGTGTTGGCCTATGGGGATATTCATTAGTCTAATTAGTGACCCAGTGGGTAATATATTATTGTGTGTAGGGAAGGAAACCAAGGTATTAAAAGATACCCATGGGGTTAGATGATCTGGTTCATGGCATGGGGTGTTCAGTTCCTGAAAAATGGTAGCAGAGTGGTACCCATACAGAATTTCGGTGGTACTTTCTAGGTTAAAATGTAGGGTCTACAATAGGAATTTTGTTCTATAAATGGTGTATAGAATGTGATACCCTTGAAAGTTTAAGGGTTATAAGACTCAATGTTCCTACCCATCTCAAAAAGGTGCATTATCTTTTTTGAGAGCCAACCTGATTAGAACTCCATAGTTAAGTGAGGCCTTTCCTAGAGTGGTGTCTAGATGGAAGTTTTCTATGGTGAGTGTGGGTGAGGAAAAAGCATAATTAAAGAACATGAGTTGGCCTATCGGGATAGTCATCAGTTAGATTGGTGACCCTAAAGGTTAATATATTATGAAGTGATGGGAAGGAAACTAAGGTATTATAAGAAACCCATGGGTAAAGATTATTAAGTTCATTTCTTAAGGAGTTCGGGTCATAACATTCTTTCTACATCCTAAGAATGAGTTGTTCTATGGATATCTCCTTTCATTATATGTACTCATCACTTGAACAGACTACATAACATAATAGGAAATACCACTATATATAAATTCAATCATATATTAATAATAAAACACCATTTATAATATATCTAATATAACATCAAACTATCATAAATGAGAACATTCATGTATTTCATACATCTCCATAATTAATTAGAATAAGTAGCATGAAAAACTCTTATAGTAAAGCATCCCAAATTGAATAATGAAAGTAAAGTAATGTTCATCATGAGTGATACCACGTGATTACTAAAACATAAAATTGAAACCACCTACCACCATGTTATCATTATCCTAAAGCATCTCTTAATTACTACTGCTGATATACATGAATAGAAACAAAAAAAAATCAAGTACAAAATTAGTGGTGAATGATAATAATCCAAATGGTCATCCTAGATAGTGATCTAGCCCCCCATAACTTGTAACTATGTATATAATCGATATTAAATAAGTAAACATGGATAGTATATAAATTCCATCAATATCAATATCCATGTTCATAGTATTTTTCATATTGAAATAATTCATTTCTCACCATAACCACATTCTCCAAATAACAATGTTTACATATTTTAATAATTAATATGTACCTCATAATATCATAATAAAAAATGGATCTCACATACTATGTCTTTCTAAAATCGAATAGGAACCCAAGAACCCATCCCCATACTATCATCCAATATTCAATTACCCAAAAATTGGTATTGGTCAAAACACTTTATCCAAAAAAATATGTATCACTAAATGCCTCTCTCAATGGATGTTGGAACTCACCCACCATCTTAGAGGATAAAAATCACATATTGTTTCAAATCCCTACTAGTATCCCTCAGTAACACTCATAAGAAGTGTAGTGGAACTATAACTCATATTGAAAATATAATAAAATTATCATATAACACCTCTGATTCCTTAATTTATCATGTTCAATTAACTATTTGATAAAGTATTATTGGTGTCATGTTAAAACACCCTCATTATTAATATTCCACCTCTAACCCATAGTTACGGGTAATAAAATAAATTTTTCATGTGTATCATAATTAACAATGTAAATCTATCATGAATTGTGTCCTATTAATGAATCACAGTACATTCCCACAATAAAATACACTACCCAACCTAAATTTATTACTTTGGGATTAAATATTTTTCACAACATAACTAGGAGATGCTAATAATTACATGTTATAATCATTATTAGTACATTTTATCACCATAATAAGTATAAAAATATATTATAAGAATTATATAACATCATCATAATAATTTTATTAAATTACATAAATTATTTCCTGTTATAATTATGAGAAGAATACATCATCTTGGTGAGTGTTCCATTAAAATTCTTTATCCTCATGCATCAACATGAGAAAAAAATACTCTTATGAAGTAAACTAGTCAAATTAAACCTACAAGATTCACCAAAATGTTCTAAATAGGGTTTCATTAGGTCAAAGAGGTTAAAAGGATCACAATAAAACTTTTGGAATTTAATTTGGAGTCCTCGTGCACCCCTACATCCCTCCCCAATCTTGCAAAAATAGGGGTTTCATATACCCTCCATTTTTTGTTATGTGCACATGGCATTTAGAATAGTATTCAATTATATAATCCACACTAATCGTAGATAAGAAAATTTCTTTTTTTATGACTTCACTTGGATAATCCACTTTCACTTAGTATTCAATCACATGTGATCAATGATCATGATCACAAGGAACAAGTAGCATCCCATCATAAAATGAAAAGGTATGCATATCTTTTTCCTTTTATTATGATCGAAAATCAAAAAAGGGTTTGTCGCACCCTACGTGATTGAACTTCATATCACCCACTATCATCATCATCCATAATCATCCACAACACTAATACTAAAAAATATTATTCAACCACTTCCTAATTTCAACAACATATTTTTTATCAAAAGTAACCCAAAAACAAATTTTTTAACATGAATTGAATGTAAAGGCCTTTCAATTATAAGGAAAAACTATAATTCATATGAATTTTACTCTAAGATATCTTTTGATTCATAAATAATATTATTGTAACTTGGTGTCTTTGGATTTTTATTATCATTCCATTTAATTTGATACATTCTCAACTTTTTTATTCAATTCATTGATAATATTATCCTAATTTGATGAAAATAAATTTAAAAAAATATCTCTATAATATATCTAGGATTATATGTCAGATATTTTAAATCTTCACATCCTTGGGTCTATATCATTGATATATTTAATTGTTTAAGAAAAAATTAAATGTATTCTTGATAATCATATAAAAGTACAAGACCCAAAAAAATTACAAAAAAAGAGGCCTGAGAATAAGATACGTGATCCCCCACTAGCCAATAATGGTCGACATCGAAGCAAAAGGAATAATGGATATTTATTATAATAACAACCAAATTGGAAGACATTAAAAAAACAAAAGGATAGAAAAAAAGACATATTCAAAATTAAGTACCAACTCATCACAAGTTCCCGTAGTACAAGGGACACAGGACTACTACACTTGAAAAAACTATAATCATCCTCAAACTCATTAAAATTCAATAAAGTGATGTTTAGTGTGATCCATACCTTAAACAATAGAACAAAATCTGAAAAATATATAAAGTCACAATTAGAACACACAAAACAAATCACCTTCAATATTTTTATCAACCTATAGAAATAATATCAAAATCTATAATAATAAAAGGATGAGTAATAATAAAGACCCCAACCACCACGCCTAAATAAAAATACCAAGCCAAGAGTAAAAATGAGAAAAAAAAATAAAAAAATATATTAGGAGTTGATCATTATCATTGGTAAATAAGAATTTTTATCCCCCTTGGAAGATGAAAACCCTATGTAACACCCCAACCCAAACTATTAGGACCAAACAAAAGTGTCACATGACCTCATACACACATACCTATACGTAAGAGGCTTCCAACTAGCATTAAGGGTATAAATACATCAGTGGGTAGATTATACCCTCATTATCATTTCATAACACAAATAATAATAAAAAATTAATAAATAATCAGAGAAATATGTAGAAACTAAAGGATGACATACATTTCATATAATAAATAAAGAAACAGGATCCCATGGTGGTAAGATAATATAGAGTATATGTAGTAGATAAATAAATAAATAAAATAGAGGGATTCTCCAAATTTATTCCTAGTCTTCTTTGAGCTTCATGCTTCTCTACTCATCCATCCATCATGGGCCCCATTCCTTTACTCGGATACCAATGAATGAAGTCTATACACACATAAAAAGGATTATATATGGTGTGAGTAATAAAACTAAGTAGGGAACCAAGAATGCATACTTAATAAGTGTTCTCAAGTATTACAGGTGTATTACATGATAATAATAAATGTCTAATGAGAATAAAAATCAAACCACATATACTGAGAATTTTTTTACTACCAAACCACCACAGACCCATGGACATACCTTATTCAACTCCATGATAGTAAGATAATCATAGGATTTCAAGTGAGAAAGAAAAATCCACCAGGATTATAATCATGTCTCTCAATGGTCTCAAGGCATAAAGTATGATTATACCCCTAAACTGTCGTATCATGGCACTATCATGGGTCGTACATCCAGACTGCCATACCCATTATATGCCTTGGGTCTGGCCCCCAGATTGACATTCCCCTAATGTGTTGCCTCAGGTAAGGCCCCCATACCATCATTTCCATACTGTGTACTCAGGTCTATCATCTTTATCATCACAATAAAATCACACTTCCCCACTAAGGTACAAACATCACATGATGTCACACATGTCTCATGTACCAATTAAAACCTCTAAGGCATGGTAACACACATAACAGGGTAGAGTATACAATAAAAGAATAAAATATCATTATGATAGTATACAAGAAACACTTAATAATTTATGATCATAATCAAACATAGAAACAAGATACTCTGGTATTACTCATGGAATCAAATATCATAACAGGTCTCATGGGCTACACATATCCACATGTGATCAAAATTAAGCATGGTGAACAAATTATTCCAACAAAAAAAATATAACACAGAAAAAGGTGTAAAAGAGATCCCTAAAAGGTAAAAACCTACTATCTAAAATTTATTGATAGAAAAAATAAAAGTTCATCAAGGAAAAATCATCCAAACTACATCCACATGTTCGTCAGCTCAAACCACTCTTCAATGTTTCCTAAAACCAATTCCAACTACTTCAAAAAATAAATAAAATGCTACATGTGATAATAAATTATCTCTCCTGGATAATTTATAATAAACATGAAAATTACATGTTATCCTTATTTACAATTTCATGTTTTTTCTTAAATAATAATTACAATTTCACATGTGATAATAATTTTCTCTCTAAAGAATAATTTGAGATGGACTAGAATAATTTTTATTATTTTATTCCATAATTCAGGGTTTATATAATTTTATTAATTCTTTAACACTTTTTCATAAATCTTAATATATACACTACCATTTCGTCAGAAAGTTTGTTTTATGAATTTCACATGAAATAAGAATAAGGGAGAATATAAATTCCAACATTAAATTTATCTATTCCAATAACTACACCCAAAAGGAAGAAAGAGAAGGTTTTTATTTCCCTGTAAACCAAAATAAGAAATTGGTTTAGTTGAAGAATACTTCACAGCTATCATGTAAAGAAATTTCTGGAATATTCGATCTTGAAAGAATATGAAGAAAAAGGTAATAGAAGGTTTGGGAATTTTTAAGAAAGCACTTCATGTATAGGTTTTTTATACTAAAAACCAAAAATTAAATCTCATAATTTAATTTTAATTTTAATATACTCTTAATTTTGGTTTTTTAAAAAAATTCCATAACATGATTCATAATTTTTAAACAATTTAAGGAATTAATTCTCATAATTTGTTTGTTTAAAATTGTCTAAAACATGTTGTAGGGTTGTTCTAGGGAATAAGAACTGAAAAAAAGGCTTTAAAATCTTTTTTCACAAAAAGGGAAGTTTGTAAGGGTAACATGGTTTACCCTTATAGAAATCATAGTTTTTGCATAAGGGTAATATTTTTACCCTTACGCAGGTCACCTATCCTCCTTTACACATCCTTTGAAACACAATACCTACCCTACCCATATAACCAGGGGTTACCCTTATGTAGCACATAGGTTACCCTTATATAAACTTTAGAAACTTAGGGTTAACCTTATGTAGTGACTATAATAACCTTACCAAATCCATATAAAACCAGTCTTACCACTACATAACACATTGGGACCCTTATGCAACCTATTAAAACCCAAGGTAGCCCTTACACAACTCTAGTTTAACCTTATTCATAACCTATTTACTCTTACACAACAAATGACGGCATAGGATTATACTTACATAGGTCAATACTTACCCTTACATGGTGTATAAAATTAGGGGGTTACCCTTACACAACTTAGGATACCTTTACACAACATGGAATTATCCTTAATCAACATCTAGAAAAGTTATTTACCATTATTCATGGTCTTACAACCATCCATACCCTTAAGTAACTCTTATAAATCTATAGTTACCTTTATAAAACATTATAAAAACATGTTTAAGGTTGATTTTAATAGAGAAATTAGTTTTCCAAATAAATAAACTTATAAATTAAATATAAAATAGGGTTTTGAGAACAATTAAAAATTGAAAATATTACAATTATCTCCCTATAATGACTTCTCATCCTCGACAAGTGTCTCTAGTTTTTGTGATCAAACAACTCAGACCACTGAGATCAAACATCAGAATCCCACTCCCATATATCATCCTATACCTTTCTATACTACTAAAGGATCTATAAAAGTTTTACCATTTTCCCTCAAAGGACATTCTTACTCCATTAAATGATCTACACAAGTCTCTCATCATAAGATATATCTAGATCCAACTCAGCATCCTCGCGGTCTATAACATATATAGGATATAGAATGTTCCTTTTCATCTATGAAACATGAAACACATTGTGCATACCTCAGTTTTGAGAAGTAATATCTAGACAGTACTCCATTATCCCAACCTATTCAATGATCACTAATGGTACAACAAACCACGATGTTAGTTTCCCTTGATTCTATAAATTAATATTCCCCTACTGAGGTGACACTCGCAATAAAACTTGGTTTCCAATAGAGAACTATAAATGGTGTCTCCTCTAGTCTTCATATGATCACTTCCTACTCTGAGTGGTCTCCAACCACTTCCTAGTCAATTTTATGCTCTTTGAGGTCACACGCACCAAACTAGGCCCAACAACTGATACCGTATGACAACACATCAGTGTGAAGCATGGTCATCTATAGAGATCCTTGAAATGTTTCATCTGTATAGAATCCAAGAAACATTTGTTTTAAGTAAAATCCATAAAGGTTAGGTTCTCATACCAAGAACTACCAAATTCTAGAACAAAATCTCATATCCTATCCTCTAGTATATAAATTTTGTACTCTGACTACCCATATATCTAAGTATGGTATAATGTTTTCGATCTCATCTAATTCTCTAGGGTTTTCTGCAAGCCATTTAAAAAGTGTGATGTGAATCAAACATCTCTATCAGATACAATTATCAATGGGAATCCATGTAAGGATGCTATATCACAAATATATAGCATTCCTAGCTCTTCAACTGAGTGATTCTCCTAGATTAGTAAGTGCTGAGAAACCTTCTTCAGTCGATAAAAAATCACCTAGATAGTATCATGACTCCTCGAAGTCCTTGTCATCCCCATCACAATGTCCATCATTATTTCCTCCCACTTCCTCATGGGAACTAGAAGTGGATGCAAAAAAACCACTAGGATGTTAGTGCTCGGCCTTTATCCTCTAGTAGGTAAGGCATCGGCAAACAAACCCAGAAATGTCCCTCTTCATCCCTGGACACCATAACTATTGTCAGAGTTCATGGTACATCTTTGTAGCACCAAGATGTATCAAACACCTAGAAGTATATAATTATCTCATTAACTCTTCCCTGATGTAAGTAGATACTATAGCTCTCACATGCACAAGGATCACATCATCTCCATCCAACAACCACCCAAGTGTCATGTCACCTCCAGTTATCTATTCTTGCATCACAACCCATTCTAGGTCATTATCTTATCCAGACTTTACCATTCTACTAGATAATATGCGACCAACAAGAGAGAAAAATTAATCTTTCACTGATACTTAGAAGTATCCATCCTCTAGTCGTCCAACAAGATCATCAAGCACCACTACTCCTAATAAGACTATCCACAAATCTTCTACTCTACCTACATATTATATCTATGAGAATCTTCTATAATGTTAACTTTCCTAAGTGCATAAATCACCTCAAATACAAACATCTATAGATAATCTACCCAGAGCCACTACCTCAAGTTCAAGTCTCATTGTGTGAAGATGTTATGGAGGATCTTATGGTCCATATAGAAAAAAAGTCTCACTGAAGAGATAGTGTTAACAACACTTCAGAACATGGACCATGGCTAATAGCTCCAAGTTGTGAGTGGGGGGTAGTTATACTCATGTAATCACATATTTCATGACCAATAAGTTACCACTTTCCCTCTCTATATCAATATCCCTCCCAACCCAAATCCTAATGCATCAAATTATATAGAATAACTAATCTCATGATTGAGAAGTATCAGTATTAGAGTTTCAATAAACCACCTATTTATTTTAAGAAATGTCTCTATATAATAGTCTGACCACAGAAACCCTGCTTCCTTCTATTTTAGTGCAATAATTGGTGCTAATAATCAGGAAAAGTCCCAGATAAAATGTTAGTAATATCATTATTATCCTATAAATCTTCTGATCTCAAACATATTATGAGTACATGTCCAGAATATCGCTACCTCCACTTTATCTAGGTCTATAGATATATTTATATCATACACCAAATTTCCTAAGAAAATTAAATCATGAATCAAAAAGTTACACTTTAATAGCTTGGCATAAATCATATGTGCTCAAAGCATACTCAGAAACATCTCAAGATGGATGGAATGTTTCTCCGATGTCAGTGAGTAGATGAGGATTTCATAGATGAATAACATGAAGAAAAATTCTAGGTAAGGGTGAAGGATCTTTTTCATGAGATCCATGAACACTTTTGGTGAATTCTTGAGTCTGAACAACATCACAAATTACTAATATAGCCCACAACTTCTCTAAAATGTTTTATTTGGTATGTCGTCCTATCTAACCAGTATTTATGATTAACCGATCGAAGATAAATCATGGAGAACCACTGAGATACCCAGAACTAATCAAAAAGTTCATCAATCCTAGGAAAATGGTAATTGTTATTTACTGTCACTTGGTTCAGATTTCAATAATTAATGTAGATCCAAAGACTATTGTCCACCTTATTAGTGAACAACATAGGTACACCCCACTGTGAAGTAATCATCCTGATAAATCTCTTCTACTCCAATTCATGAAGCTTCAACTTGAGATCATTCAGCTTATTTGGTACCATATGATAAGGGGTATCAAAATAGTCTATGCACCTAGTATGAACTCTATCTCAAATTCAACTCCTCTATCATGAGGAAGTCCTCTGAAGTCATCCAGAAATACTTCTTGATAGATATCCATGAATGGAGGAAAAGTCAAGGGGATTCCACTAATCCTGATAAAATAACCAAGACCTCCATTTTCATTATGATAATCCCAAGCTGACTCAAATCTAGACTAACTCAACCTGATCCCAGTTACCATTCTCCAATCATCACATACCTCTCTCCCTTTGATGAAGTAAATATATTTTTCTCTGATAGCAATCAATGTGATCTCAGAATAAATTTTTCTTGTCTATGATAAGAATCATATAGAATATTATTGTCTCTAATATTATTAAGTCCCATATATTTACATAGACAATGATGGATATAGGTTACATGGGTAATCACTAAATATTCTCTATTTTCATGTACAATAGTGTATCAATGGAATGTAACCTAGAGGATAACATGATTGGTAAGTCATGTCCAGTGACTAATTATATAGATATGAAGGAATAAGAAGAACCATTATTTAACAAGGTAGTGGATAAAGTAGAGGTGATCAAAAATTCACCTCAAATAATAGATTTCTTCTCACCGCCATCTTTTAGAGTCAGATTCACTACATACACACAACCTCCACAGATTTATGACCTTATCCCTAAGACACATTACCTGTTTGGGTCATCATATGAGTCTACTACAGAGGAACCTAGAAGGATCCCTGGTTTCTTTTATATGTTTTCCTTACCCCATTATGGAAACCCAACCACAAATATCTAGGGAAAAACTAGTAAAGATGGTTCATGTTTCTATATTCTCAAGACTTTCTATAAGGTTCCAATAAGGCCCAGTAGTAATATAAAATATTCTAAGAGTTGAAGCCATATGTTTCACCTCCTAAGGGAAAAAAGAATTTGAAATATTCTCCACCTATATACCACTACACTAATTCACCTCCATGTTTTCCTCTTCCTTCTATCAGAAAAAATACTCACTACAGTAGTAAAAGGTTCACCAACCTAAGAACTAAAGGGTTTAAGAAGACCAACTACTCAACCCTCCAAGATCTTTTCGATGGTCAATTTTATTCATAGAACCTATAGGTATAATGATAATTCAAATATCTATACATGTATCTGATATCATAACAAATTCTGATCTTAAACAACATGACCTTTTGATCCTCATTTCTGGCTAGGAGAGTTGAAAAGTGAAAAATCTTATAAAAATGAGTGGAGTAGGTGAAATCTATCATAAAACCCTATTTTATCCCCCCACGAACTCCTATTCTTGTTCAATATTCAGTGAATTATAAAATAAAACTCTGATTAATAGGTCATTGAAGGCCTTCAAAGTGATTCCCTCATGTCAATCAATCTATCCCATGACTCCCCACTAATTCCTAGTGGGCCCCTATAGCATGAACATCGCCAGCTTCACCTTCCTATTTGTTAGTGTCTTGACAAGGTCAAATATACCCTCAATTATTTCCACCCAATACTCATAATAATGTGGTCCAATAATTCCCTAAAAGGCTATAGGATGCTAGAGATGAAAATCCTTATCATAGTAGACCATGGATCTCGATAAAAAGACACATGGATGGTGTGGGCCTACTTCTTGCACTACTGGAATAGGTGAGGGATAATTCTCTAGAGCACACTTCTATATAGAAGGTAGTGCAATAGGGGTGTCAGGATCATTCCAACCCAAATCTGATGGTAGTCCCATTAGTCTTCTATAAGGAAACATCTCTATATCATGAAGGAAATCATTTAGATCAATGTCTATTTTCCAAACCAATATAAAGGGTCACAAAAAAATTACCTAGGATTATACCCATAACACAAGGTATAACCCACCTATAACTAACCAAATTCTCATCCCTGCATGTTATTCATAGTCATCGTTTATACACTAAAACATCACAGCATGCTCAGTTCAACTAATTAATGTGAATAGAGATATATCATAACATCATGTAAAAATATATATTTTATAATAGAAAATCTATCCTAAATAGATAGTACAATTAAAGGTATTTAATTAAATAACTAATATGTATCACAACAATGGGTATATATATGGAATGTGAACATATGATCTTAATCATGATGCATGAACGCAGCCAAAATCTCATCAAAACTGTAACAAAAATACAATTTATGGTAACTTAGAGGTCTGTTATATATGTTCTAGTTTGGCACATGGAAACTCCCCTACCTGAGTTCCACATGGTTTTATCTTTTATACCAAATCTCAAGTTTATCCAAAAAGAAAATAAATAAACTAATCATTGATACCATTTTTTAACACCCCAACCTAGACCACTTAGTCTGAACCAAAGTGCCACATGACCTCATGTATACCTCCTCATACGCAATAGGATATCGACTATCAGTGAAGGTATAATTTCATAGATTGGGAGACTATACCATCATTTTAATTTCATATAACAAATAATAATAAAAAATAATAATAATTAATCAGAGTAATATGTGGAAATGGAAGGATAGAATACATGTCATATAATAAATAAACAAACAGTCTCCCATATTGTTAAGACAATCCAAAGTATATGTTGTAGAAAAATAAATAAATAAAATAGTAGGATCATATGGAGTGCATCCTGGACCACAGCTATCTCCATGCTCATCTACTCAACCATCTGCCACGGTCCCCTTTCCCTTACCTAGATCCCCTTGCATGAAGTATGCACGCGCAATAAAATGATCGTATAGGGTGTGAATAAATCTTAAAATTTTTGGAGTTTAAAACTATAAAAAATGTTTTTTGGGTTCAAGATGAGGAAGAAGATTAAAAAAAGTGGTTTTAAAATATTTTTTCCGAAAATAATAGAGTTTTGTAAGGGTAACATGGTTTACCCTTATGTGGGTCTCCTACCCTTAAAAATTCCTTAAAACTCAATAGATACCCTTATGAAACCCATATAACCATGGGGTTAACCTTAAACATATCATAGGTTACCATTATATAACCTTTAGAAACATAGGGTTACCCTTGTATAATAATAGGAATACCATTACGCAACCCATATAAAACTAGGCTTACCCTTATGCAGTGCATTGGTACCCATACACAAATTGTAGGAAAATAGAGTTACCATTAAACAAATCTTTTTTACCCTTACACAGCACCTATTTACCCTTATTCATTGCATGAACACATGAAATTACCCTTATGAAGTTCAAGATATACCCTTACATAGTGTATAGAGGTGGTTTCCCTTATGCAACTTGGGCTACCTTTAAGCAACATAGGCTTACCCTTATGCAGCATATAGAAAAGGACTTTACCCTTATATATGGTTTTAAAATCCCTCCTTAACCTTATGTAACCCTCAATAATCCTTGTTTACCTTTACATAACTTCATAGAAACTTGTGTAAGGGTGATTTTTATTGAAAAATTAGATTTCCTCATAAAAATTATTATAAATTAAATCCAAAAGAGGGTTTTGAGAATAATTAAAAAGTAATAATATTACACCCAATATCAAACCAAACTAATAATTTACAACTAATAAATTAAGAAAATAATGTTGAGAAAATTAGTCCAAGTTCTATTGTAATTTGTATATTTGAGCTTAATAATTCCTGCAAGATTCATTCTAAGAGAGAAATACAAATAGTTCTCAATACTATTAAATTAAGATTTAATCATTATAAAAGAATAAAATTCAGTTTATATATTTACATATCATTTAGGTAGCCTAACCAATCATACTTCTTCATAAGTGATGAAAAGTGAACGATGATCTGAGTTCTTTAAAACAAATTCAATAAAATTATTCCATTTATAGGTTGTCATCGAAGTATTAATAAAATTATTTATCTTAAAAATAACTTGGTAAGTAACCAAAAATTTTAAAAAAAGGTTATCTCTAGTTTTAGGAACCAAATTACATAACAGACCTAAAATAGGGTCAATAAAAAAATAATTTTTGAACAAGTCACTAGTATAAACAACTTATCTTGAACCAAGAACCAAAAAATGAACCCATGTTTAGGTGTAATAAGTATATCCCATAAAACTAAGGTCCATTTGAGCTTGTCACCATTACTAATTGGAAAAATAATTTAATCAGTCATTGTAGTCATAAAAGTGTGTCCCATTACTTTCCACCTAATACAATCATCAATAATGTTGATGCAAAGTGCATATTTGTTCCTTAATTTGATAATTATTTTAAACTCTTATGAGAAGGATATTTTAATATGGATACTCTAAAAATAGAAACTAAAATGATAGCAATAGGGAATCTAATGAACCCACAAATATTTATTCATACAAACCAGCTTCCAAATATGTTGCAATATAATTTAGGTAGAGGTTGTAAATCAAATAATGGAAAATATCATCTAATTATGAGCATAAAAGGAAAATAATTCAGGTAAAATTAATAGAATTGGATAAAAATCAAATAACTATACCTTGTGATGAATTCCTCATATGTTCATCGATCTATGGTGATCTTATCCTCCAATGGTAGTTTCCTCCTTTGAGAGTAATTAGATAATACTAAATTTTTCATGGAAAACATCTATAATATGTGCATTTGTATTTTAAAAAAAATATGACTTGTTTTTTCTTAGACTTGTGTGATTAAAAAAAAATTATCTATTATATGTAATTATTTTTTGTTAAAAATATTTATAAGATATATGATGGTTTATGAAAACCTGTTATATATACTGAGACATATGTGATGTTTTTTTACAATATGTCATATATTGCATCCCATATATGTCTCTTTGAAAAATAATTTTCATATATGTGAACTTGTTATCCCCTATGTAGATGAAACTATATAATTATTGTTTTAATAATTTCTATATATAGTAACAAATATATGGTTTTTAAAATCTATCATATAAAGAATATTTATATATGAAAGTTTATGAATGTCATGTATTCAATTTTCTGTAATAGTGAATAAAATTCTCTCATATTTTTTTTATTTAACATTGATTTGAGTAATAATTTTTTTCACTATAGGATACCTTTAATTGTGACATGTACAAGATCTATCTAAAAGGATAAAATATCATATCCGAAAGAGAATCTTAAATATAAAAAATAGGATCATCCTTAATAAAATTTTATAATATACAATTATAAGTGTATTTATGATTATTATCCACTTTACTAACTTATTATTGTAACTATCATTTCTTCCAATGATTTTAACAGATAACTTCAATATATAATAATAGAAAATAAAAAAACTATCACTGCTAAAGATTCTGAGATATTCAGCACTACACTTTATCAGTGATAGTTTTTTTATTTTCTATTATTATATATTGAAGTTATCTATTAAAATCATTGGAAGATATGATAGTTATAATAATAAGTTAGTAAAGTGGATAATAATCATAGATACACTTATAATTGTATATTATCAAATTTTATTAAGTATAATCCTATTTTATCAGTGCTAAAAATTTGATTAAGGATAGACTTTTGTCAGTGGTTAGTAAAAATTATGATAAATGTACCCTTTAAGAGTGCTAAAAAACACTGATAAAATGTTACATTTGTCGGTTCTTCTTTTAGAACTAATAAAGGGTTCCTTTATCAATGCATTATTTAGCTCTGATAAATGTTTCCATGAATAATTTAATTTATATATACATATATATATTATTTATATACCAATAAGTATATATATTTATATAAATACAATATATATATATATATATTATAAAATATATAATATAGGATATTATACATCTTCCCTTGTAGAACATACACGGTGAACAAACGCTCCCCAGGACTCTAACTCAGGTAAGACAAACCCCAACCTATATATTAATTATTTAAATATGATTTATATAACAATAAGTACATATATTTATATAAATATGATTTATAACTATATTATAATAAAAATTAATATTAATTATTTTCAAAATTTTATATATAAAAAATTATCATATTTATATTAATCAATAAAAATGTTTGATAATATATTTATATACATTAAAAGTGTATATAAAAATATAATATATTAAAATTTTATTTAAAAAAATTATATATATATAAATGAATATATATTTATTTAATTTTATTTATAATATATGTGTATATATATAATTTATCTATACATATTTATATATTTTTAAATATGATTTATATAACATAAAATATATATACCTTTGTTTATTATTTTATACTTATTTATAATTATATAATGTTATAATTACATACACACACACTTGTGTGTGTGTGTTAAAATATATTGATGAAAACTATATAAATAAATATACAAATCCATTAAATAGAGTTCATATTTGAATTTATATATTTATATCCATATTAAATATTTAAAATATATGCATATGTTTGTATGTATGTATATACATGTGAATGTATGTGTATGTTTGTATGTGTGTTTCTGTATGTGTAAGTATATTTATGTTTGTGTATGTGTGTGTGTGTATGTATATCTATGACTGTATGTGTATGTATGAGTTGTGTGTGTGGGTGTGTTTATGATGTTTATGTGCATGTATATAGATGTATGTGTTTTTTATGTGTATGTTTATATATGTATGTGTATGTGTGTGTAATTGTGTATAAATGTGAAAGTGTATGTGTGTGTGTGGATGTATATGAATGTGTGTGTCTGTATTATGTGCATGTATGCATATGTATGTTTATGTACGGGTATGTAATTGTATGTATCTGTATGTGTATATGTATGTGCTTTTATCTGCATGTGTGTGTGTGTATGCATGTATATGTATATATGTGTATGTGTATGTATGTGTACGTGCATGTGTATGTCTATGTATATGTCTATTAATATATTACTATATAATAAGGCGATTTGTTTATTTTTTAATTTGACATATCCCATTTTAATATATATATATATATACACACACATATATACATACACACAATCAAAAGAAAATTCATTTGGTTTTTCAAATGTAATTAATGCAATTTTATATACATACATACATTAAATTTACTTGTAATTTTTTTTCATTTTTTAATATTTATTTATGAATTTTTAATTATTAATAATTAACATTTTTAATATCATTGTAATTTTATATAATTAATATTTATAAATTTTTATTTCAACACATTCATATTTAAATATTTATAAAATTACTATTTATTCGTTTTTAATTTGTAATATATTATGAATCTTTTGTATTTAAATATAATTTGTAATATTTATTTAATTTAATTTATTATTTATTCATTTTTAATATTTTTTTAACTGATATATTTTACCTTATTTATTAAATATTTTAAAAAAATAAATAATTTATTAAATTTTAATCATTTTAGTTTATTCCTTTCTAAAAATTATTCATTTATTATTATTTATTCATTTTTTTTAAAATAATTTTTAATATTTTCTATAATTTAATCATTTTTAATCATTGTTCATTTAATATTTTTGTAATGTATTCATTTTTTATATTTATTTATATATGTTTAAATATTGAAATTCAAAACTTTTAATTAGTATGTAATTTCTATATTCAATAATTATTCAATTTTTTTAATATATTTATATTTAAATATTTATACAATTATTAATTAATACTTTATTATAAATCCCTTGTTTTTAAAAGTAATTTTTTATATTTATTATATTTATTTTAATATTTATTCCATTTTAATATTTCATTAACTTATATAATTGAAATAATCAATTCATCTTTTTAATATTTATTAAATTTGTCTAATTTTTAATTATTAAATTTTATTGATTTTAATTATTTATTCATTTTTTATTATCTATAAATTTTTAATACTTATTCACATTAAATTTTTTTGTAATTTATTCCATTTTAATATTTAATTTTTTAATATTTATGTAATTTATTCATTTTTAATATTTATTTATACATTTTTATTAATTAATATTTAATAATTTTAATATGTTTGTAAGTTACACATATAATATTTTTTTATAATTTTTTATTTAAATATTTATAAAGTTATTATTTATTAATTTTTAGTTAGTAATTTGTTGTAAATATTTTTAATTTAAATGAAATTTTTAGTATTTATTCATTTTGTTTTTAATATTTATTCATTTAAATTTTTTTAATTTACATAATTAATATTATATATTCATTTTTTATATTTTTTGTAATTTATATTATTAATATTATTTATTAATTTAATATTTCAAATTAATTTTTTATATTTTTTATATTTTTTATATTTACTAATTTTTAATATTTTTGTAATTTATAAATTTTTATAATTATTATTTTTTGTTATTAAGTAGTTTTTTATTTTTGTTATTCAGGTTTATATAATTAGTAATTAACTAAAATTTTTAATTTATTTTTAAACTTTTATAAACTAGTATTTATCATCACTTAATAGAAACTTTATCAGTGCTAGCATTGTTAAATCTATACATTATCAGTGTTATATTTAGCACAGATAAATATAGAAATTAGCACCGAAAAAACCCAATTTTTTGTTTTACCACTGATAATGGTATCTTTTATAAAAAAAATTACTAGTGCTAGTAAAACTATTTTTTTCTTTTAAAAGAACCCTAACAGAGATCTCTGCTCCCTTTGTCGTTCAACCTTGTCGTAGAAACCGAACTCTACTGTTATCTCATTGGACATTTTAGATGAATCCAAACCCTCAATATTGAAGGTACAATATTCAAATATTTTTTTTGTGTATTTATCAAATGATTTAGTGAATATGTGTCATTTTTTTTGTTCTTCCTAAACACTAGTGCGTGAAGCTCCCCTACTAGTGTTCTGGTCTCACACCTCCATTTTTCACTACTTGAAATTCTTTTTTTCATGTTGTTGAGGTAGTGATTCATATCTTTTTTTTCTCCCTTGTCTTCTATATCTTCCTTATTTTTGTCACATTGGTCCAGTTCCCACCCCTTCATTTTTTTAAAAATATATTTTTATTTAATGAAATGGTGTGATTTGGTTTTAATTAGGTACATATGTGGTTTTATTTGAAGGAGTGAGGGAATCTCGTATGAGATTTTGAAAAAATATTTGATTTGGAATGTTGAAAATTGGGTTTAGAACCCAAGGGTCTTAATCAGAGAGATTTTTTGTTGGAATAAAAATCTATAAAACTATTTTTGAGGTATATGAGGTTGCAATTTGAAAGTTTGTGTTGATTTTTGAAAATTATGATGTATGTAATAAAATTTCACATTAGTTTATTCATTTTATGATTTTCTTACTTCTATGAGTATTTCAAAGCCAATGTAATCTAGGATATTTTGAAATGGTTGATAAATAATTAGTTAATTAACTTAAAATGGATTTCCACACCTTATTCCTTTATTGTAATGTATCATCTAAATTTAAAAGTCTTCAATAAAATAGGTTGTCTTTCCTTATGCCTTTGAACACTATATAAATATTGAGAAAAATGTATCATTTGTTTCGATATATGTTTTTATATTGTAATATTATTATATATACACCAATACTTACCAAATTGTGGAAATCCATTGGTTTCTTGTGAACATTGATAATGAATGAGATTTAATTAACTCCCTGGATGAATCCAACCCAAAACAAATAGAATTAATTATGATATAGATCTTCTTGGAATAAAAAATGTATATGTAATTATAATTATTATTCATATAATTCTTCTTATTCAAATATTCTGACAAGTTATTGTTGAAATAACAATTTAAATCAAGTGTGATGACTATATGTGTGTGTGTGTAAATAATATAATTTTATGAATCTAAACTCATGTCTTCTGTGTATTTATTTATTTATTCATAAATATGAATATTATTTAATCAAATAGGATGGATATGAATCGAAAATTAGTGGATGTTAATATAATGACAAAAGAGTGTGTGTATGGGGTTAAAGATTCCATCAAGTTTTCAAAAGATTGTACATAAACCCTTCTCAAACCCTTTATATGTGTTTATATTTTTGTTATTCTAGACTAATTAGTCTAAATGAGTTAGAAAAAAATTTAATCTATCATGGAATAGTTCAAAGTTATAAAAGTTGTAATAAACAAGATGAATAAATGAATGTATCTAATGACTGGGATAACACTATAGTTTATGGTTCATATCATATGATTATAATTTTGAACTATGGTGTAGATTTTATCGAGGAAATTATTAAAATTGTAAATGATGATGGAGGTTGTATTGAGAAAATTAAAATTACAATTGAATAGAGACTTTGTGATTGTAAAAAGTTTTTTTAGAAGTTAGAGTTGTGAAAATTTTAATTTTATGTTGGGTGTACTAAATATAAAACATTTTCAGCCACACTGAAGTTATATAATTTGAAAGCTGGAAACAAATAGAGTAACGCTGGATTTACCGAACTACTTTCTCTCTTGGAAATATGCTACTGGAAGATAATTATCTTCCTTGAAGAACATATGATGTTAAATGAATGATATGTTCAGTGGGTATGATCTCTAAAAGAATACATGAATATACAAATAATGGAATATTTTTTCACAAAGACCATGAATCACATAAAAATTCTTTAAGTGGGTGTGTCTCAATACAAGAAAGATGAATAAAGTTCTTAAAAAGTTTTATGGTCCTCTACAGTTATTCCAAGGTTTATGAGGCTATATGTAAGTGAGGATAATATATGTTAATTGATGTGGTACACATATATAAGAAATCAATATGGGAAACTTCATCACCCAAAATACTCTCCTTAGTAGAATAAAATTGATCACAACTATCCTGAATTTCTAAAGGATCGAATAATCCTATATCTTATTCTATCTATAGATAGAGTGAATCCTTTTAGTGTACAAAATAGAACTCATAGTACATGGCCAGTTATGTTGGAAAATTATATCTTTCTAATTTGGTTATGCATGGAGTGAAAATACATTATTTTATATCTAATTATTTCATAACTAAAACAACCATGTAATAATATTGATGTTTATTTGGATTCATTGACCAAATCTCAGAAATTAATGTGGGATTCATGTATTATATTTCATGATGCTTCTATAAAATAAAATATCATGTTGAGATAAATATTATACAAGGTAATAAATTACTTTCATGATTATAGAAATTTTTTAGGATATAGAATTAAAGGAATGTTAGGGTGTCCCTTTTCTGAAGAAGGTACACACATAGTTAGGTTGAAACATTTCTCAACGGCTATGTTTCTTGGACAATGTGAATTCTAACACAGACAACATAAATAATGATCTTCAATAACATATTATAATTTATAAGAAGTTGAAACACCATATCCACTAATAGTTGATCAACTATTTGAGAAATTAAAGGATACATTCATTGTTTATAGTACACCTTTTTTGAAAAACCTTATGAAAATGGTTGAAAAAGTGAACTTTTTTTGAATTACTATACAATTATTGTTTTTGAATTAACCTTTTTCTTTATTTCATTCATGTAGAAAAAATGTACTTTATAGTGTCATTGGAATATTAGTAAGTGAACCCAAAAAAGTATGGAATTAAGGCTAGGTTTTACATGATTTAAATGGGGATAAGGAACGAGTTAGCACAAGTAAAGGGTGAAAGGTGAAATTTTATTCCTCCAGTAGCTTAAACTTTTCATAGTCAATAGAGATATAAATTTTTCAACTTCTTTAATGATGTAAATGTTTTAGATAGGTGCTCATAAAATATCTAGAATATCTTTTTAATGACTAGTTTAAAGTTAAAGGTCCTAAAATCACATGACTACCATGTTATAATGAAATATTTAATTAATGTTTATTTAGGTTGCATTCTCCACAAAAAAATTTGACACACATTGACCAAGTTTTTTTT
Organism: Viscum album; assembly: GCA_963277665.1. Classification (NCBI taxonomy): domain Eukaryota; kingdom Viridiplantae; phylum Streptophyta; class Magnoliopsida; order Santalales; family Viscaceae; genus Viscum; species Viscum album. The sequence goes on from OY728147.1 coordinate 1,096,457,360, forward strand.
ATTTTGTAGAGGTATATGCAGTAAATTTATATACCTAGAGAAGTTACTAACTAAGGAAAAGTAATTTTTTATATTAAGTGAATTAGTGATGTTTTTCTTATCTTCATTATTTGATATTATGGTACACTTGATGGTTCACTTAGTTAGAGAGATATGACTATGAATTCCTATACATTATAGATGGATGCACCACATTTAATGGTATATGCATATTTTGAAACGGTGTGTCAAAAATCAAAGTTGACTAGGAGGTTTTTCTATATAGTGATTTATTTTTAGGAATCTATTGAATTCAATACTGAATAATTTTCTGATGTGGATTGCATTGGTCTCCTAAAACCTCATCACAATGGATGGATTGTGGGTGAAGGAATTTCCAAAATATATATTTCAGTAATTTCCATTACAGAGTGGGAGAAGACTCACCTTTATATTTTATATAGTAGTTAGAGGTTTCACCATATGTTGAAACCCATAGAGTAATTCTTAGTCATTTAAATCAATCAAGGGTTGAGAACATGATATCAAATACACATAGTTAATAGTTTATATAATGGTTTTAAGACCATATTTTTAAGGAGTCATCTATAAATCAAAATTCAATTTCAGAATAAAAAAATTGATGGCAATCTAGTGGGCCAAGTTTTCATGTATTTTCTTATAATGGTTATTTAATTAATGGTTTTATGTTCAATATAGAGTAATTGGATTAATGACGTTCCATGAAAAATAGTGTAGTTGCTCTAATGGAGGAAGAAATCTAAGTATCTGGTAGTAATGAAATAAATCTAATTTTCACAAATATGTCATGCATTGGCATCTTTTAACAAATATGAGAGTTGGATTATACAACATTCTAAGTGCTTATTTTTCAAAGAAAATGGTTTGATAATAGGAGTGTAGTTAAAATTGATTAATTTTTATTCATTAAAGTGGAATTTAGTAACGAAGGGTGTAAGGATGAACCTTTCTTAATGTCATAATAATCAGTACATGTATTTTATGTCTCGGATATTACAAATAAAAAGTGTTCAATGGTTTTATTATCGACCAAAACCACTATAGGGTTGGATGTTAATTTAATTGAGGGTGATTCATTAATTGGGATGTCACAATCCTTTTTCAATGGTCCTAGTGTTGTAAGGGTATTATATGTTAAATGGGACCACAAGTAGAGGATTTTGATACTCGATAGAGGTTTCAAATCCCTTCATCCTTTAAAGAAAAAAAGATTGAGTTAAGTAATCAGGTTAATATTTTTTTAATATAAATTATGTTACCTCATAAAATTATATGTTAACTACTTCATTTATGTAATATAAATTAAATAATCAACTAATTATAAAAATAATGTCTTCTCCACACACTGATGTTGTCGATCATGAGGAACAATTGGTTTCTCCACATATTGATTCTTTCGATCCTTTGGAACAATATATTGACAATTTTGAAATTGATGAAATGGTATAAGGTATATAAATTATGTCTAACAAAAAATATGAACATCATACCATGTAAATATTAACAAAAATTATTAATGTGAGAATAAAGGGAATAAAATTTGAGGTTTTATGGAATGTATGTTTCCATTTTATTAGCCCCAATGATCCAATTTTTATTAGTTACATTTGGGTTTCCACTCAGATTCATGTTATTATTGATTTAGATATGTTCCATAATGTTTTTCATGAATTAAAGGCTCTAATTTGAGAATATATTAGGGTAACATTATGATATACTTTATCTATTTAACTAAAAAATGAAATAATGAAATGTTTATTTACTATTTATTATCCCAACATAGTTCATTTGTATTAGATAACTACTGAAGAAAATTTGTATTAATGGTCATTTTAAAGGATCATAGGGCCTTCAAACAATTATTATAAAGAATCATCTTAGGGATGCTGAAGGGAGTGTAAACCTAGACCCATCGCAGATATATATGCATATGATAAACTAAGAAACATGGAATGTGTTTATTGGCCATCATGAGGAGGAGTCATTTTAGGTACATTTTCATTAGTAATATTTCACTTTAAATACATTTATTAATCACATTGATTAAGGATTTTTAATTTATAAATCATCAATTGGGTGTTGAAAATAATCATTGTGCATCAAAACCAACACACCCCTACTATAAAGCAAGGTTGGGGTACGCTTCACTAGAAAAAAAATGGTGTGTATTTTAAATATATAGTAATACTTTTATGTGGTAAAATCAAAAACATAATTATATTCCTTTTTTTATATGAATATTGATGAATTAAAATCCAAATCCACTTCCATCCCATATCATGTATTATGGAAGGAGGCTCTTGTAAATAAAAATGGAATACTAGTAGATGAAAACACACAAAGAGTATGGGAATAAAGTGTAAGTATGACATGTTAAAAATTTATTCTACTTTAAATCAGTATTATACAATAATGACTAATTATTTTTATATATTTTTTATTTTATTTAGACATAATAATCATCATTGGTTATACCAGATGAATGAATACTTTTAGTGGTTGTAAAGTGTTCAAAAAAAATATGGTCATGTTAGATGTGTGTGATTTTTAGTGTCTCCTCAAACATATTTTAAGAAAAAAATGCATATGGGGATTCTAATAAGAGAATAAAATTCATGGAGGAATGAATATATTCTCTAAAAAAATTAGTTGAAAATCAAATTTGATAGATCAATTAATATAGAGGAAACTATAAGAAGAAACTACATCTCAAAAACCACTATATGAAGAGACACTCCCCCTGCTTTGATGCTATCCATTCTCCTTAAAGGACAACCTTACCTGAGATAATTGATTTTATCATAATATTTTCTATTAAATGAAATTAAAACTACTACTAATATCGTTCTTGTAATAAAATCCTTTAGGGTGAAATTAAATGTGATTTATATATATCAACACCCACTCATCACATTGTTATGAGGTGAACACTATATAATATCAGGAGAGATATTTTACACAATAGAGAACTTCCTAAAGATCATGTTACGGTTGGGAATCACATAGGTCATGAGCCAGTCATTGAGATACCTATTCCCCTTGATGATCTAGATGTTCACATGGTTGAACTTGATATTGTAATTCTCATATGATGGTTGGTTAATATTATAAAAATACATGATGATAATGAGGTATATCCTTTCCAATTTATTTTTAATGTAAAACCTATAAAAATTAATGAAAAAAATTTTTGGACCATGGAATGTTATTAAAGATGGATAAAATATAGGGGAAACAAAATATTGGATCAAAACAATCTAAAGTATAAATAAATAAATCAAAAAAGTCCTTCCAATAGTACAATTACCCTTTCAATTCAACTGTCTCATTTACTAATATTACATGTTCATGTGAATACAAAATTCAAATATAATAATATTCCCTTCATTGATTTTTAATAGAAAATTTATGTAGAGTCCATTACTGAAATATTGTTCTTGAGAATGTAAATTAAATTCTCCATAATATATGATTGGGAGCCTTGGTTGTAAATGTATACATGAGGTGTGTTTTCATAATTTGTTTTTCCAATATCTATAGTATTAATTAGATTTAAATAATATTAATATTTTTAAAAGGCATATATATTAGTACTAAGTGAGGATAAAACTTTTTAAATAAATATTTAGACTCATTAGTTCTCACGTCACTTCTACAAAAAAAATCATTGTAAAAAAAAAGAAATTCTAAAACTTGTAGAGAAAAAGGCTACAGCATTTCAAAAGAAACTGATAGATAAAAAAATCTTCTTAATACCCACAATTAAGGGGTGAAAATTTATAATATAATCATTTAAAATATATTTTTCATTTCTTTAATTATATATTCCATTTTTTATTAAGCATTGGTTGCTTATTACAATCAATTTGGATGCTCTAAAGATTTTATATTCAAATCATGGATTTCCAAAAATTTGACCACACATGATGGCCTTTATGAATTTCTAATACACTACATTCAAAATTTTACAAAATTTAAGACCCTAATATTTTAATATATGATTACCTTTAAATAATTCAATGTTTATGACAACTTTCTCCACACAAAACATTGAACTAAAAGTAAATAGTAATATATTTAGATAAGAAAATAAAATATTAAGGATTGACATTAAAAACTAGTCATTAAATTAATGGGAAAAATATGAGTATCTAATTTATATAATATTTATGTAAAATAATGTATTGGTTACTTTTAATACCTATAAAATTAAATTTATGTATCTAAAACAACTAAAATGATCATTTTATTCTTAGAAATGTATTTTTCTAAATATTACCTTCTAATGACATATGAAATTATATTTCATGAAACTTGTGATTAATGGTGATAAAATATATTTGATATGAATAAATTTGTAATAATAGTTTAATTATTAAATGATAGTAAATATGAATGAGAATGTTTAATATTCTAAAATAGTTATTTTCCTATAAAAAAAGTTTTTCATTATATCTCATCTTTTTTTATCTAAAAGTTAAATTTATAAATTTTAATATTTGAACTTTAAAAATTAAAATTATTTTTAGATCTATCATAGTAATATTTTCTTAAAATGAATTTATGGTATTTTTCTAAAAAATAATTTTTATGTGAATAGTGGAATATATCGTTTTTACAAAAATACTGTGATTTTATGACATTATTGGTATGTAAGTAAGACCTAGAAATTTTTTGAAAGATTTATCATAAACAAATATACATTTTATAAGTAAAATTATAAGTTTTAAATATTATGTTTAAGTATAAAAACTTCATTTTAATATTTTAGAACTTCAGTTAATTTTTCTATAAAAAATTTTAATATAATATAAAATTAGTTTTTTAAAATTAATTTTAATCATTTTTTGAAATTGAATCAAATATAATGGATTTAAATTTTGTAATATTTATATAAAAATTGATTAATAAGGACTATTTTGTTTTTAATCACAAAGGATAAGTTACTTTGGTAAAAACTAGTTATCGAGATAAAAGCTAAAATGGTAAAAGTAATAAACTAAGAGTAAGTGGACCCAAACAGGCATAACAATTGTGAGGGATGTGTTTATGAGGCCTTTATTGACCTTATACCTTATTATATATATTATTTATTAGTTTCTAATCAACTTTCCTTGAGGGTGACTTCTCATTATTGAAATTTTTTGGGTATTTACAAAAATGTCACACCATTTCAAATATAAAATGGTCACTCCTCTTCTTACTTATCCTCACACCACTATTTCACACCCATTTTCATGGCGGATCAATTTATAATGGGGTTTATTTTTGGAATCGTAAGAAACCAATGGATCTCATATCCATAATGGATCATGTTCCTTCTTTACAAATCCAGGCAGTCGTTAGGGAACGTAGACAATGAAAATTGAGAACTCACACTGGTTGAGAGGATGGGTGGTTTTCCTTGTCACACCCTTTTGGGGGAAATTATTACTTACTCTAAGACTCTCTTAAAAATTTAAGACATATTCATGAATACATTTTTTATTCCAAATATTGAACCAATCATGTATTAAAAATCAATAAGAGACATGTGTTTATGGGAAACCATCTATATATATAAAAGGTTCTCCGTAATTGTTACATTTTTTTGTGATGCTATTTATAAGCCACATAGTTAGGTGCTATAGAATTTATCATCATCTAGGGAGATGGAATTTGTTTCGATGTTGTGAGCAGGCCCATGATAGGTCTTCCTATGTATCCTCATGAGAGGAATGAAAACCCACGTAATTCGATTCCACTTAATGGGACACGTCATAACTTTTAAGTTCATGTGATAAGGAATATGCCATATAGTTTAACATCATCTGATGAAGACATATAGGTGTAAGATTCCTAGCAAAGAATGGTGTGGGACATACACTGAAATGTTCTGAGGGACCTGGAAGGTATATATGTCACGACCCCCTCCCACCAAAGATGCCCCTCCTGAGCTGGAAATGGTGAAAGGAAGATAATGACCCCCGAGTCCCGCCTCCAGTAGGCCCCGGGTTGGCGACTAGCACCAAGGGTATGAGTTTTCACAAATATGGGAGGCATTACCCTTTTTATTATTTTGGATCGGGAAATAGGACAATTCAACCACCAAAAAGGGAAAAGAACAAGTGTACATAAATAAACCCAAAACAAGCCCAAATGCATGTTTAAACAATTTTTATAACAAGGTACAAGTACAAGGAAGCTCAAAAGTACAAGTGAGTACAGTACCAAAAGGAAAACAAGAAAACAGAAACTACACAACTCCCACTGCCTGACTAGTAGGGTCCCGCACGGCCCTGGTAGTCCTCCTGAAAACCTGAAACAACGTAGGGTGAGCATACAAGTATACTCAGTAGAGAACCTAAAGCTCTCGTGCACAAGTGGGGAGACACCCTAAGGTCCCGTGAGAAAATAGAAGAACCAGAAACTAACAAGGAAAAACTATCCACCCAGCCTCACTGGTCACACTCACCAAGTAACACAAACAAGTTTAGTATATATATAGAACAAAAGTATTGGGTACCCCACACCATTTCCCACTTAATTAGATGCTGCTCTTCCTAACGGCAAACGTCCTGACGCTACCACACTCTTCCCGCCCACACACACCTGGGCCAAACCACACATCCCTCCCGCACACACCTGGGCCTCACAACCACGCATCTCGCCCGCACACACTTGGGCCACAACCACTAACATGCCCGCAGACACCTGGGCCTCATCCTGAAGGTTCTTGGGAACGGTAATCCTGCCCGAAGAGTCTTGGGCTAAAGGTCGCCTCAAGCCATCATAGCCTATGGAAGAAGGAGCAGGAAGGAGCTAGTAACTAAGGGGGAACACCCTCTCCCATAAAATGGGAGTGTTCGGCACTAGGTGCTTGACATGGGTGTGGTGCGACAAAACACAAAGATACAATTATATATATACATATACCAAACACACTGCCCAACCTATGGCTTCTTAAAAAGAGAAACTGAGCATGTGCCTCGGCACTGCTACCACGAAGCATGCATCAACAACCAAACAATCATCCCCCAACCCCATTTAGGTTTTCATGTTTTATGCAATGGTTTAACAAATTATTACTACTGGGCAACTATCATCCAGACAAAACCTTTCACAAACATATCCCTGCCATCCACAACCAAGGTTAGGTAAAACGCAAGCAACCACATGCCATTTCATTTACAAAAGATTATCACAACCATACAACATTCCATCATTCATTTATTTCAAAGTTCCACACATAAAACCCTTTCCACACACAAAACATTTCCGCATTTGAAAACACCTTTTACTTCAAAACACATTTCATAATCAAAACACTTTTCATAAATAAAGGCATTTTCCACAAAACGACCAAACCACCAACATGTTCATTATTCCAACTTTGTTCAACTGGGGTGATCACACAAGGTTTTCATTATCATTTAATCATCCAGTCTTTACGTGCTTATCCATTTTCCATGTTTTAACAAAACAAACCACAAACAATTCATATATCAATTGTGCATGCAAAGGCCACCAACGGACTTGATTTTCAGTAGGCAAAGGCCTTTCAATCCAAAATCACAATCAGAAGATAAAGAAACTGGAAGGCAACAGAAACAGCACAAAACGCCAAACCCTTCTTTATCTGGTTATTATCTTTATTTAAAGTTCAACTGCATCCCATGGAACAAAAGAAAAATATCCCACCCCGCCTGTTGCACCAAAAATAGAGATGAAGGTCAACCCCTACCTCAAAAGGTCCCGATCACGTCGCTTCCGACGACATCCTTCGGTGTCCTCCGCCTTCGCCAAACCCGACAAACGCCTCCTAGGATGGAATCTGGAGAAGGAAGGATGGAAGGAAAGGTGACAAGTCCGGTCTTAGAAGCTTCGTCTCGTCGCTACGATCCTGTGGCCGCTGACGGATCGTAATTCGGAGCTCGGACAAAGAAGTTAGAGGAGGAATACTTCTCGATTGTCCAAGAGCGTCGTCATGCGACAAAGAAGCGATCGATATGGAAGATAAAACATGACCTCGTTCTTATATTGGCAATGAATAGGTAAATCCGTATTCAGCGTGCATTAATGAATACACGATGTGACCGTACATATGTTACATGTTTTGATTGGTTAACACGTCACGCGGTTTCCACGCGTTTTAATAATAATGATAATTCTATCAATATGTGGTGTTTCGTTGACCCAAGGCATGAGTCATAAAAGTAGCTCATTAATGGTCTTAAAATGACCGTCATAATTTCAGGGTTATGCTGTCGCTTACGGATCGTCAATCTGATACCGTATGAGGGAGATACGTTGGATACAAGATCCCGTAATAATAACAATATTAAATCTATTAATTCATGAGCGTTTCGGGTACCCAATCCGAAAACCCGAAAAAGACATCCAATATTGGACTCATAATTTTCATCTCGTAGTCAGGGTCGCACTGCCACTGACAGTTCGTGAAACCGAGGTCGCACGAAGAAGTTACGGACAAAAAAGTGTTTTATCAACAAAATTAATAATAACAATATTTTATTATTATTATTAATCATTTATTTATTTATTTTTCATAACTCCAAAAGCAATCACGTTTTGGAGTCTTCATGGGCGCTATAATTAAGCACCAATTCCTCCTTTTTCATTTATTTGTCTTTTAATTTTATTTCTCTTATTATTATTTTTTGTTTCTCTCTCCAATCTATTTTTTTTTTCTTTCATGATTCTCTCCCACAACCAAAAGTGGCACCTCCCATTTCTTTTACTCCATGTGGAACACCCCAAACTCCATTCTCACTTCAACTTTATTATTTAATAAAATTAATAATAATAACACCCATAATTAATGTACTAATTTAATCCCATTAAATTAGTTTACCATGGTTATTAAGTTAAAACCATTCCATTTAATTAAATTCAAATAATTTAATTTACTAACAAAAAATTAAACCCATTTAATTTAATTTACCAATCACACACATATTTCTGTCACCTTTATCATTATTATTTAATTCAATAGTAATAAATCCTCTTTCAATTTCATCAATGGGTCCCCATCATTAACATTAATAATTATTATTATTATTGACGCCCATTATTTTCACATAATTACTCCATATATCCCATAACATTATATTCACACATGGTTGGGAACCCCATTCACGTGCCTCTTCACGTTATTATTATTATAACAAATTATTATATAATAATACCCTTTTAATGTTATTAACACAATTCCAACTTTAATTGTGGAGAACCGCACAACGCCTCCTGTACAAGGTCACACCCATGCACCCCATGCATTTCATTCCTTTATAATTTATTACATGAGCCTCATTTATTGTAATTTATTCCTTTATAACTTATTACATGCACCTCCCATCATTTTATTAAATATATTCGATTTTATTTCTTATATTTTACAATGATTAAATTAAAACCATTTTATCTAATTAACACCAAATATTTTCACGCCACCATTATCAATTATTATTATATAAAAAATTATTATTACAACATGTGTCGTGTTTGACCACATCAAATTTTTTACAAAGAAATGGACCGGAGAGGTCCGGGGCATTACAATATAGCCTCCCAGGTAGAGGGTATTATCTTACTAGAAATATGGCCTAATAATGATGGTGATGAAGAGTCCTGGAATAAATATATCCCTCTTGGTTAGATATAACCCTACTAGTAATATGTCCTAGAGAATATTAGGAAGAGTTTGGAGTGTTGGTTTGAACTTTAGGGAGTCTTTCTATGTATCATGTTTGGACAAGAATTAAATCCCACGCATTTTAGAAAGGTTAGGGCTTACACCTATGGAGGAGGCCCATGTGGTTGCTTCATTAGGAATATGGACCTTTAAAGGTTTTTATCATAGTAAATATTTCCCTTTGAGGGGTTGATAACATTGTCAAGTATTATACTAATTAGGAATCCCATATGGTATATATTTAATCATTTTGATGACATGATCGCCACTAAAATCCACATTGGTCATGATCGATGTGAGAAATAAGAGGAAGTGAAAGATCTGGAAATCCACACAATATCCTTAATCCATTGGTATAAAAGGGTTAGGATATGGAAGTTAGTAGATTCCCTGCAATAAATGCTGGGGTCTTACTCCATGAGGTATTCCCATAAGCTTTCCCTTTCAACAAGTGGAAGAGTTGGTGAGGGTGAGGCAACAGATGACAAGAGGAGATTATCATCTAATTATCTTCACATTTCAAGAAAAAAATGTCATTTATCAGCCTAATAATACATATTCCACCATCACTAAGTTTATAATCCTTATTATCATGAGAATGTATTATTGTGAATGTTCTGAGGACCCTTCCTACTAGGGAGGTTAAATGTGGGACATCTATTACCATGAGAATGTATGATCAAGAGGGTATGATAGTGTGACCTAGGTTCTGATCACACAAATATAGAGGCATTGGAGGAGGTCTTAACTCTCCCCCCCCCATATGATGGACTAGGGTAAGGTTTTTTCAATCATTGGATATGTGAAAAGAGGTCTTGGAGGATGTTTCTCCCAAGTGATACATGGGAAAGCTGGATTTAGCTTCACTGAAGTGATACTTGGGTGAGTGGGGTGGTTGCTTCACCCAGGTTTTACTTGGTTGAATTTAGAGGTATATCACACAATTTATACTTGGTCTAACTTGGAAGAGGAAAAACCTAGATATCCAAACTTGGGAAAGACCTTGCTTGGACCTCCAAGGGTCTCCTCAGATGATTCTAAAAGGGACTTGCGCAAGTCTAGATCTTGGGAAGGGGCCTTCACCATAGTACTTTTGGACTGGGGGGGGTTGGTTCTTCACATAGGACACTAGTGTTTTAGACCTTGGAGGCGAAGTTCCTGGGCGTAGCGGAATCTCGTGGGTGGAAGTGCCCACTTGTATTTTTGTCATTTACAATGATCAATCTGGGATCAATACGATGATAAATGCCAGTCTCCACGGATCGAATCATATAAATAGACAAAGAAGAGAAAAGTCCTGGAACCATAATGGAAATATCATCAGAGGTTGATTATAATTAATTTAATTAATTGACAAGAAGTAACTCTTTTGGCGTTCTTACTTCGTTGATATTTCTGATCGCGTTTTGATGTGATTCATCATTACATCACTGAATCCAACTGTATACTTCCTCTAGCGGTGATCCACATGTGCACCACGTATCTCTAGACATCGCCAAACAAATATTCATGTGCTAGCATGGAGAATCATTTGCTTGCGTTGTCCGCCTTAGATCACCTTGATCTGATAGAGGTGGATCTCTCTCGGTCTTAAGAGTGTTCTTGGAGGATGGAGTTCTTTCAGTCCTGAGAGAATTCTCCAGAATTGTTGTGCACAATGATTCTCTTAGGAAAAGATTTGGGGTTGTGAGGATATTTATAATCGGGTTTGAGGTTGTAGAGTTATGAAAATAAATAAACGCGTTACACGTTTTATTTATTTAATTAAATCTTTTTGAAAATACCATGTAGAGTCATTAATTCCTTGACATTTACCCACACTAATTATAATAAATATCATTTAATAAAATGATATAATTTCATCAAAATATCAACTGGAAAAACTACACGGTATGTAATCATAAATACATGGCATGTACATGTTTTATTTTGAAAACAAGTACACCCCGTGTATTATTGAATGTACACACCATGTAGTTTTTATTTTGGAAATGAAATGAATAAATGAAAACAAGATATACACGTCATGTACATTGAATGTACACGCCGTGTAGTTTTCAATGAAAAACAAGTACACGCCGTGTATTTATGATTACATGCCATGTAGTTTTTCCAGTAGGGATTTTGAGGAAATAATATCATTTTATTAAATGATATTTATTATAATCAGTTTGGGCGCATGTCAAGGAATTAATGACTCGACATGGGGTTTTCAAAAATAATTAATGAAATAAATAAAATGTGTAACGAGTTTATTTATTATCATAACTCTATAACCTCAAACCCGATTATAAATATCCTCACTACCCCAACTCTTTTCCTAAGAGAATCATTGTTCACAAAAATTTTGGAGAATTCTCTCAAGACCGAAAGAACTCTATCCTCCAAGAACACTCTCAAGACTGAGAGAGATCCACCTCCATTGGATCAAGGCGATCTAAGGTGGAAAACACAAGCAAAGGCTTCTCCAAGCTAGCACCCAGAGATTCCTTTGGCGACATCCAATGATACGTGGTGTACGTGTGGATCACCGCTAGAGGAAGTCTACACTTGGCTTTTAGGATGCAATGAAAAATCACATCAGAACATGATCATAAATATCAAAAAAGTAAGAACGCCATAAGTGGTACTTATTGTAAATTAATTAAATTAATTATAATCAATTCGTGATGATCTTTCCTTTGTGGTTCTGGGACTTTTCTCTTCTTTGTCTATTTATGTGATTCGATCCGTGGAGACTGGAATTTATCGTCGTATTGATCCTGGATTGATCATTGTAAATGACAAAAGGCCAAGTGGGCACATCCACCCATGAGATTCTGCTATTCCTAGGACCTTAAAGTGGTATTAGAGGGAGTCACAACGTTGATTATAATTATTTAATTTTCGTTGATAATTTATGCATTTACATTTGATTCAATTAAAGATAAATTGTTCTATGAAACTGAATGAACGAGATTTGTTCTTCCTCCTTTGTTTCTTGATTCACATCATAGAAATGAACTTTTAATTTTAATTTTGATTAAATTAAAAATGAGGAACTCATCTGGAGGAGCCGCTCTTTCTGTCTATACAACACAAGAATACATAGTGTGTAGTGAAAACTACACGCCGTGTACTTAGGTTCAACAAACCGGTACTGGTTCACCAAACCACACAATGGTAATTGAGTATACCTAAGTGTTTATCACACCCTGTTGACCAGAATTAAACAGCGTGTGGAAATCGGAATACATAGCATGTATGTTGAATCAACACGTCATGTAGTCCGATCTGGTCCAGGTGAAACTGTGTACAAGGAGAAGTTGTTTTCTGCGTACATAGGATTTCCAGTCTGGTAACCACATAACAAGGAAGTACATGTCGTGTTAGATTAATCTACACATCATGTACTCCAAAATTTCCAAAGAATAGAAAACACGCCAAAGCCTCTGGCATGTACTTTGGATAAATGGTGAAAAATACACGGCGTGTAGGCTATATTACACGCTGTGTACTTTCCAGAAATGGAATTTCACCAGGTTTCCTCCAAAAGTACAAAGACATGTACAAGGAATATGGATGAGAATAATCTCAAGAAAATTCATAAAGGAATTTAAGATAAAGAATTAATTAATTATAAGATCATAATTAATTGAAATCAAGCGCGACTTATCTTGCATAAATAGAACAATTAAAAGAATTTGAATGCTAAATAAACGTAAATTTCATTTCATGATATGGATGATCATGAGCTAGACCAATGACCCTTTGTATATGTGTATGGTTTCATTTAAATTTATTTAATTTAAATTTGTTGGGTTGTGAGCCTTCTTCCAATAAAATGTATGGCATGTGTTCCCATGGTTTCTTTAATGTAAACCCCATGTGATGGAGGATCTCCCAAGCTAGTGGAGACAATTCAAAAATCTGAAGCTGAGGAGAAACCAAACCAAGAAGATGCAAAGGTGTACATATGGGAGCTGCAAAACATGAACCATCAGGTTCAAGGTGTTTTTCCTAGGTTAGGGTTATCTTATAAAAACCACTAGATAATATAACCAATAGAAGTTCATGATCATGCCATCTTATTTTATTTCTATCTAATTTCATGGTTTATTTATTATGTATGTGTTATCACGTTCATGTAATTAATTAAATAAAAAACATGCAAAGATGGAATAAAATAAAAACTGGACTATGCGTAAACATTATCAGAACATGGTTAATCACTTAAGTAAGCATCACTTAATATGAACAAGCATGTGATAATGAAAAAATACACATAAAGAATAAAATCCCTCAAATTCCATATTAAGTCAGACCAAGCCTTCCATTTCTTTATTAAGGGAAAGACTCAATAAAACTATGTGTTTGACCAACCCTTGTTGGGACACTTACTTTTATAAAGGAATATCTTATGAAAGTTTCAGGTTGACTTAAACATTTTACCTCAAGATGAGTAGCCCTTGCTATACTTGTTGTAAAATGGAGGCAAGTGTTGAGGAAATCCAATTCAGGATTTCAGGATTGGGGAGTCCACTCAACAGATCAAGGAACTGTAAGCTCACATTTGGCAAAGACCTACCTATCTAAATACCTTCAAATATCTTGACCAACCCTTGTTGGGGTTATGCAAAGGGGAATATGGATACTTGCCACTAGAATATCAAAGCAACTGGACATTCCAAGTTCAATGGTGAGGGCCATTGGGACTTGATAAAATAGTGGGAGACTTAATAAAATTTATTATTTCTCATAAAATGTAATCAATAAAGTAATGATAAATCTGCTCTTTTAATTTGTCGAATCAATATGAAAAGCTCGTCAACCACATTTTCTCTGCGATCAATTCTGGACAAAGACAATATCCTCACTAGCAGTAACTTTTAGGAATGGTTTAGGCACCTTCGAGTTATCATATGCCCTGAATGAAAGTTTTATGTGCTGGAGTCCTCACTTCCTGATTCTTCTGCCCAAGGGGCGAGTGATCAAGATTTCTTGATCTATGATCAACATTTGAACGATTCACTCAACGTTTAATATTTTATGTTATCATCAATGTCTAGTGAGCTCATGAAGTCTCATGAAGGCATGGATTCCTATATCATGATCGAGTACCTCTGTGGTCTATACCAGGAGATAGCAAGACAGGAAATTTTTGAGATCTCCAAGGCCCTATTTCATAGCAATCTTGGAGAGGGTGCCCCAGTCGGGCCTCATGTAGTCAAGATCATTTTCTACATTGAGCGCTTGGAGGTTCTAGGGTTTTAACTCCCCAAGGAACTGGGTACCGATCTCATTCTCACATCACTCCCCCAGAGCTTCTCTAACTTTGTTGTAAATTTCAACATGAACAACATTGAGAAGTCTCTATCTGATCTTCTTATCCTTATTCGCCAAGTGGAAAATGATATGAAGCATGAAAGGTCATATGTCCTTATGGTGAATAAAAGGAAATTGAAGGAAAAGAGCTTTAATCCTAAATATTAATCAAGTCCTTCCAAGAAAAGGAAGATCAAAGGGGAGACAAGAGAACATGATGTTGTTTGTTTTGCATGTGGCAAGAAGGGCCACTAGAAGAAAAACTGCACCCAGCTAAGGAAGCAAGGGGAAGCTTTAGGTGTGTTTTTCATCAAATGAAATCTATCTATTTCTACAAATTGGGTATTAGATACAGCTTTTGGTGGTCACATATGTATCCAAATATAGGAACCAAGTATGTTTGGGAAGATTGATCGAGGGGAGGTAGATCTACGAGAAACCAATGGAGCCAGACTTGTTGTTGTAGTTGTCGGGGAATACCACCTCACATTGCCAACTGGAATGATCTTGGTGTCAAAAGGTTGTTATTATGTGCCTTCTATTACTAAAAACATTATTTCAATATCCATGTTAGATACTAATGGATTCATCTTAAAGTTTGGAAATGAATGTTTCTAATTTTATAAAGATATCATTTGTTTTGGTAGGGAACATTTATATAACGTCCTTTATGTGTTAGACTACACAAACCAAGTAATGGAAATTGATGACAAAGTTAATTCACATGACTCATACCACACCCAACTTTGGCATCACCGGATAGGTCATGTCAATGAGAAATGTTCGACAAAATTACATCAAGATGGGTATTTAGATTCCTTCGAAATAAAACCACTTGGTGTATGCCATGCATGTCTACAAGGAAAAATGACCAAAGCCCCATTTAGTGGGAAAGGTGAAAGGGATAAAGATCTTCTAGAATTAGTTCACACAGATGTGTGTGGACCATTTTCAGTTGAATCAAGGGGTGGGTTCTTGTACTTCATAAATTTTACTGATGATTTTAGTAGATATGGATATATTTACTTAATGAGGTATAAGTCAGATTCATTTGATCGGTTCAAAGAATACAAGAATGAAGTTTAGAACCATCTTGGTAAGAAGATTAAGAAACTCTTCTTAGATAGAGGAGGAGAATATCTTAATCAGGATTTAATTGATTTCTTACGGTAGTTTGGGATTCTATCTCAACTCACTCCTCCTTACACGCCTCAGTGGAATGGAATAAGTGAAAGGAGGAACCGCACCCTGTTGGACATGGTGAGATCAATGATGACTCATGCAAGTCTTCCATTATCCTTTTGGGGATATGAATTACAAACAGCAGCACACATACTAAACCAAGTACCAACTAAATCGATAAAAGTTATTCCATATGAATTATGGAGTGTACGCAAAGCCATGTTATCAAATTTACATGTGTGAGGTAGCAAAGCATTTGTTAAGGCCTCTTCAGGTAACAAACTTGCACCCCGAGGAACAAAGTGTATCTTTATAGGATATCCCAAGGAAATAAGGGGATATTACCAATAAAACCCCTCAGATAAAAAGGTAACTCTATAAAGACATTCCATATTCCTTTAGAGGGAGAACATCTCCAAAAGAGATAGTGGGAGCGAGATAGACTTCGATGAAGTCGAGGCTCAAGATATATAGGAGTTGGTACAAGAACAGATTCCACAAAGCCTTGTGGAAGAAAAATCTGTTCCAGGGACACAAGAACTGCGTAGGAGAAAAATAGAGGTGAGAGAACTAGAATGATATGGTTTTCTTGTCACTGAGGATCCTGACTCATTATTGGTTGACAATGATGATCCTCTTACCTACAAGGAATCATTGAAGGCATAGATGTTTCCAAGTGGAAAGAATCCATGAATTCTGAAATGGATTCCATGTACCAAAACCAAGTCTAGATTTTGGTATATCCTCCAGTTGATGTAAAGCCTGTTGGTAATAAATGGGTATTCAAGAAGAAACTGGACATGGAGGGGGAAGTCAGCACCTATAAGGCACGACTAGTTTCAAAAGTTTTTAGACAGTATCAAGGAATTGACTATGATGAAACCTTTTCACCAGTTTCGATGTTGAAATCCATCAAAATCCTATTGGCCATTTCCGTTTACCATGACTATGAAATTTGGAAAATGGATGTCAAAACAGCATTCCTTAACAGGAACCTCTAGGAAGATGTCTACATGACACAACCTGAAAGGTTTGTGACTTCAAAGGATTCCAACAAGGTATGCAAGTTTTAGAAATCCATTTATGGATTAAATCAAGCATCAACGTCATGAAACGTGTGTTTTGGTTAAGCCATAATGGAATTTGGATTTGTTAAGAACGAATGTGAGCCTTGTGTATACAAAATGTTTAGTGGAAGTGTAGTTGTTTTCTTAATAGTATATGTTGATGACATATTAATAATTGGAAACGAAGTACCTGTCTTACAGTCAGTTAAGGCATGGTTGGATAAATGATTCTCTATGAAATACTTGGGCAAGGCAGCATATATTCTTGGGATCAAGATCCATCGTGATAGATCTAAGAGAATGTTGTGCCTGAGTCAAATTACATACATTGACAAGATACAGAAGAGATTCAGTATGGAAAAATCCTATAGGGGATTGTTGCCAGTGTCACATGGCATCCATCTTTCCAAGAAAATGTGTCCTCAGACACATGAGGAAAGAAAGAAAATGGCAAGGATTCCTTACGCATCCTCTATTGGGTTAGTCATGTATGTTATGCTATGTACAAGGATAGATGTTGTTTATGCATTAAGTGTGGTAGGCAGATATTAAGCTAATCCAGGAGACCGCCATTAGATGGTAGTCAAGACTATCCTTAAGTATCTGAGGTGTATTAAGGATATGTTCCTGGTTTATGGAGGAGATGAGGAACTAGTCATCAGAGGACATGTAGATGCTAGTTTCCAGACTAATAAAGATGACATTAAGTGGCAGACCGGATACATATTCAGTTTTAATGGAGGTGTAGTGAGCTGGAAGAGCTCAAAGCAATGTTTGGTCACAGATTCTACAGTAGAGTCTGAGTATATCGTAGCTTCTGAGGCAGCTAAAGAAGCAGTATGGATGTGAAACTTCATCTAAGATATAGATGTAGTACCTAGCAGTAAAGATCATATCACACTCTATTGTGATAATACTATAGTAGTGGCACTTGCAAAAGAGCCAAGGTCACATCAGCGAACAAAGAAGATACTTCGGAAGTATCATCTCTTGAGATATTTTTCTTAGAGAGGTGAAGTTGCAGTGAGCAGTATATCCATAGAAGACAACATGGCGGACCCCTTGACTAAAGCCTTAACTCAGTAAAAAAATGATCATCATGTGAGGTCTAGCAGACTAAAAGTCGTAGGCAGTTGGCTCTAGTCCAAGTGGGAGTTTGTAAGGGTTGGTGTCCTAAGAAACAACTTTTTTGTACTTTGATTACATGAATATACACTTATTATATATTGTTCATTGTTCTTCATGACTATAATATAATAATGTCCTGGAATATTTGTTGCATTGATAAGGTCATGGCATATCCCCGCTATGATGAGAACCTTAAAATGCTATTACAATGTTCTTAAATAAATTTATACGGTTGGATGACATACTATGATAGGACACATAGTATACAGACCGCCATGTGCGAGTACTCGTAAGAAGACGAGACTCTCTCTCATGGAGTTCACACTTGGTAATATCTAAGATGGGAGATTATGAGAACAGACCCTCCAGTAGCAATTCCACATGTCTTAGTGTCATCGGACATTGCTATCTATAAGCGTATGTAATGGTCCTTAGACTAGAATATTGTCATTAACTCATTTCATGACTCACGCGCTTAGATTTGCTGATGAAAACCATCATGAAGAGAGTTGGCAGGAAGTAGGTTATGTTGGGTGTGTCATGAATGACATGTTGTTAATGGAAAATTCAAGGAAGGATTTGTCCCTTCCATATTTATTTAAGTAGATATCTTAGTCCCTTTGATTGAAATAGAACTGTCAAACAAATTCCATGGTCATGGTGACATGATGAGTTTATTTCTAGAAGTCAAAGAATGACAGATCAAGCATATAGGTTTATGACACTACCATGAAACCTGCTTGATGAGATATTAAGACAAAGGGATTAAATTACACATTAAGCGTTCGTATGAGGTGACATGTCAATGTGGCATCAACTTCTTTCTCTTGGGTGCCTTGACCCGTTTCTAGACAGTAATCTTGGACTTTAGGCAAGCACGCCTAATGCCAATGAGAAAATGTCCTAGAGGGCCACACAATAAGTTTATTCAAGTATCTCAAGTAGAATAAATATTATTCCCATACATGTTTTAATAATTATTCAAGAAATCCTAAGTCATTTTAATGTTGAAATAAAAATAAAATGAAAACAAGTACACGTTGTGTATTAATGATTACATGTCGTGTAGTTTTTAATAAACGGTGTGTACTTGTTTTAATTTTATTCTTCCTCAAACATTAAAATGATTTAGGATTCCTTGTATAATTATTAAACCACGTATGGGAATAATCTTTATTCTACTTGAGATACTTGGATACACTTAGTGTGTGACCCTCTAGGACTCTTTCTCGTTGGCATTAGGCGGGCTTGCTTAAAGTCCAAGATTACTGTCTAGCAATGGGTCAAGGAACCCAAGAGAAAGAAGTTGATGCTACATTGACGTGTCACCTCAGACAAATGATTACTGTGTAATTTAATCCCTTTGTTTCAATATCTCATCAAGCAGGTTTCATGGTAGTGTCATAAACCTATATGCTTGATCTATCATTCTTTGACTTCCTGAGAGAGTCTTTAATCACTTTTGACTATAAGGGGAATTGACGGTGAGTGCTTCTTTAGATAATCTTTGTTATATCCTTATAAATTGAACCAGAGGGGATAGGATGTGTGTACTTCCTAGAGGGGTACCTTCTTTGATTAGTTGGTTAATTGATATGTGGAATTGAATGCTTGAACTGTGTGACTATTTAATTTTGAGTACTTCCATTTTTACTACTTCTTTTTCTTATTACCTACCATATATATTCACTGACTGTTAGGCACAGATCTTTTGGTGGTTTCCTACTAGGATTTAGTCTTACACCCTGTTTGGGTCATGCTTTTGGTCCCAAACAGATTATATTTCTGCAGGTATAGATAAGGGCAAGCGCCCTTCTACTTCAGGTAATTGATTGCTAAGGAGCGGGAGAGCATGGGACCAAGCTGAGACTTGCAATGCTGAGGAGTTTATCTGTTTTCTTTTGTACTTGGTTTTTTACTATATTCAAGAATTGTGTTTTGTTTTGGCTTCTTTACTATATATATATCATGCATCATTTATATATGTGGGCTCCAGTTTTTCATTACTTTCGTTGTTTACTTATTGCATGTTTTACTACTTATAATATTACTATCTACTTTACTTTCATTGTGTTACTCTACCAATGAGGGTATAGTTTTCCAACTATCACACCCAAGGACCTCGCTACTAGTCGGTAGTCTCTGGCGTTTGGGGAAATTCACTTGAGGCCATGTGACCAACCGGGTACGGGGTGCCTCTGGGTGGCTTTCGAAACCAGGACGTTACAGTCTTTGAGTTATATGTGAAAAAGTGAACAATACCCTTGTTTGGGGTATTGTGTGTTTATGGTTTTTTTCCTTATTATTTCCTGTTATGCCTTATGTGGTTGATTAGAGGATTTATGATTGTAAATAGGGTTATTTACCATTCTATGGATGTGTTGCCCTTGTTTTCTTGATATTGATTGTTTGGTCCAGCTTTTCATGTTAGGCTGCTTTGTTTTCCATGCCTATTGTTGTTAAAATGGAGTGATTTTTATTTTGATGTGTTGTGATATGTTGTAGAATATTTATCCAAGTAGTTATTGAGGTTTACTTTGGGTGCCATATATCGTTGTTCACAATTGAATTGCACAGGGCTGTGGGAACCTGGTGTAGTAGACTATAGGGAGAATGGATGTTGAGAGCTTCTCTAGAGTGTATGTTAACCTTTACGTTGTGAGACCATAGGGGCGATGGACTTTATGCTCCTTCAGAGTGTATTTAGTTCCTCTTTAAGAGACCACAGGGGGAATTGGACATCGAGTGCTTCCTTAGAGTGTCTATAGTTACTGATACGAGACCATAGGGTGAATTAATGGTGAGTGCTTCCTCAGAGAGTCTATTTTAAAGTTGAACCAGAAGGTTTGGGCTCTGAGTACTTCCCATAAGGTTACTTGTGTTTTTTTAGCTTCTTTCTTTGATAATGAAAATGAATGTAATTGAAATTGTAGGATTTTTTACTTTTGAGTACTTCCTTGTTTATTGCTTCATTTTTTTATATTGTCTACCATATATATTCACTGACTGTTAGGAGCAGACCTTTGGGTGGTTGCCTACTAAGATTCGTCTCACACCCTATTTAGATTGTGTTTTTGGGCCCAAACAGATTATATTTTTGTAGGTATAGATAAGGGAAAGCACCCTTCTACTTCAGGTACTTGATCGTTGTGGAGTTGGAGAGCATGGGACCAAGCTGAGGCTTGCGATGCTACTGGAGTTTATTTGTTTTATTTGTACTTTGGTTTAGTACTATATTCCAGCATTGTGACTTGTTTGTATACTTTCCTAGACATATGTATCATGCATCATTTATATATATGTGCTCCAGTTGATTATTACTTCCAATCTTCCGCTTTTTACATATTGCATGTTATTATTATTATTGCTTCCGCTATTGTTATCTTTTTCTTTCTGCTGCATTACTCTTCTAATGAGGGAATGGTTTCCCCACTATCATGCCTAAGGACCTCGTTTCTAGTCAGCAGCCTCTGGCGTTTAGGGAAATGCTCTTGAGGACATGTGACTAACTATGTATGGGGTACCTCTAGGTGGCACCCAGAACCGGGACATTACAAAGTGGTATCAAAGGAATTCTTTTCTTCTTGACTTACTGTTTGGAGCCTATAGTTAGGGATAGGATGAAATAGGTACTTGGTAATATGCTATGCCCAGGAGTAGCTAACCCATGTATAGGTAAAATCTAATTTACCTCATTTATTGCAATTTTTTATGGTTTTTTAATTATTATAGTTGATTTGATTTCACCGTTGGGTGATTCACATGTTTTGTGTTGTTATTGTTGATATTATTGAGGTTCTATTTCTATTTCAATCTGATGAGATGAGGGTATTCCATCTCATGAATCATGCAGGCACTTCCCAGAGATCACATGTCATGCATTCATGTCATGCCGTTTAGGTTGAATTACTGATTGCATGTTGTTGTGATAGATGTTTTGCTATATATACATGTCATTGTGATAGATGCCTTGATATAATACTTGTTGTTTGATAGGGTATTGCTAATATGTAAGGTTTCGTTTGAATGAACACCAAACTTTGGTTCTTGAGGTGTTATGGGCCCTCATGAACCAGAATTTGGTGGATCATTACTATGTTATGTTGTATATGACATGTAGAAGATGCCAAGCTTTGATTCACGGGTAGTATGGGCCCTCACAGATTGGAATTTGGAACTTTACTCTTTGTTTCAGTGTTTTTATGGGTTCTGGAGTAGTTTTGTGGATTACTGTCTGGAAAAAACCCAGAATACATGGTGTGTAATGATAAATACATGCCATGTATCCTTCTGTTTAGGAAGGAAATGTTTTTCTTAAGTGTACACTGTGTACTTTATGTACACACCATGTAGTCTCTAACTGTGTCATGGCTATGTGGGCAGAGACACAGGGTTAGGAAATATTTGGTAGAATATTCCATGTACCGAACATACACATCGTGTGTTTTGACCATGTGTCCAGCCGTGTGACCAACGACATGGGTGGATAATGGGTAGTTAGTATATGTCATGTCTGGCACAAACACGCCATGTAGATTCGGCCGTGTAATCATCTGTGTGACTAAAAACACAAGTCGGTGAAGTTCTTCTAATACATGTCGTGTCTGGCACAAACACACCATGTAGTCTTGTTCTAGGGGAACCATGTGGGTTAGTCATGTAGAAGAACTCAGGAAGGGGAAAATGATTCAAGTACACGCCATGTATTGGGAGAACACACTATTTGTTGGGGGTGTTACATGACCAGGGTTGGAAGGAGTACACGCCCATGTGAAATCTTAAGGGAACACGTTGTGTAGGAGTTGTACACATCGTGTATCCACCTTTAAGAAATATTGAATACTTCTTTCTCCTATTCCTTTATTTAACTTCTAAGTTTCAATCCTTGTTAATCTTGATCTAAGGTGTGTTTTTGACCTTTCAGAGTCATGCCACCAAGACGTCCTACGGTTGTATGCCAGTTACAGGGTAGTGATCAGACACCGGACATGGATGATTAGAGACTACCGGAAAATCCTCCTGTAGTGTTAGTCTTAGCACCAGCCATCATTCCAAACATAGGTTCTGATACACAGTTCTGAGAGGGATTCATGAGGTTTATGCAAACCTTTAGGGGAGTTCTACCTCATGCCCCGTCTATGGCAGAGTTGACGTGGGTCTTTCAACAGCAACATCCTCCCACTTTCTTAGGGTAAGAATGACCTCAGGCTGTAGAATCATAGTTAGAAGCCATTTTATTGATATTTGAGCATCTGGAGACTCCTCCAGAGAGGAGGGTGAATATCAAAATGTATATGATTCTAGATTTCGCCAAGAGATGGTGGGATGTGATCTCAAAGGCAGGACGCCAGCAGGTCATGGATTGGGATTAATTCTAGTGTTCCTTCTATGACTACTTTTACCCAAAGACTCTGAGTTCCGACCGAGCCTAATAGTTCATGAGTTTGGAGTAGGGTACTCTTTCAGTCATGGAGTATTCTTCTCGCTTCATAGAGCTGCAGCACTTCACACCCATTCCCGGGGGAGATGAGTTATTCCTGGAGAGGAATTTTGAGGATGGTCTTAGGCACGACATCTGATCTTAGGTGAACATCATCAGGTTGACTTCTATCACCTATATAGTCAACCAGTAATTGATTACAAAGCACAATTTGAAGGATTCTAGAGCTATGAGCCAGGGCGGTTCGGAAGCCGGAGTTAGTATACCTAAGACTGACAGTATGAACCACCGTAGAGTGTCTACATGTGGAGACTCGAGTAGGAGGAAAACTTATTCTGGTGGCTAGGTGGTGTGCTACCAGTGCGGGAAGAGTGGGCATATGAGGCCACATTACCCGAGATACCCAGTGGAGTGTCGATCGTGTGGAAAGATGGGACATCTTCAGCCCTTCTGTCAGATCTTCTCACTAGCAGCTGGTGATAGGGGTTCTGTTTCGACTCCTCATATCGGAGCAGCACCACTAGTTTCTCACCAGTCTGGGAACTGGAGTTCTTTCACCTGTTTAGGTCGAGGTGGAGGTCACGGTCGTGGTAGCCAGTTTTCAGGCTTTCAGCAATAATAGGGTGGTTAGGCAGGGTCATAGGGTCACGGTACAAGCTAGACTTTTGCATTGGAATATACCCAACAAGAGCAGGATCCTGGACCCTCTATAGTTTGAGGTACGATCCTAGTTGCCTCAGTTTTAGATTATGCACTTTTCGATACAGGGGCTTCCCATAGTTTCATATTTGTTTCTGTTGTGGAGAGTCTTGGGCTCTGTATCTTTTCTTCTGCTAATTTTTTGACACTAGACACTCTGTTAGGGATAAGGATGGCTAGTTTATATCAGTGCAAGGAGTTCCCTCTTGAGGTTGGTGGGCTTCACTTCTTATAGGAACTCTACATCCTAGAGATGACAGGATATGATTTCATTCTTAGAATTAATTGGTTAGTTCCCTTCCAGGCTGTTGTCGACTGCTATCATTGTAGGGAGAGTTTCACATCACTAGAGGGAAGATCATTTCTTCATAAGGGTGAATGGGATGTTCAGGCGAGTAGAGTGGGACCCGAGCATCATGGGTTGGGAGGAGTTACAGCCCAAATTTCTAGTCTATATCTAGATAACCAGGGGACATCATTCTTGGAATTTCCTCCAGTGGTCGATCGTTTTAGGGATGTATTTCCAGAGGACTTTTTAGGTTTGCCTCTGGAGTGAGAGGTGGAATTTTCTATGAAGATTGTTCTAGGAGCAGTACCAGTTTTCATTCTTCCTTATAGGATGGCTACACCAGAGTTACAAGAGCTCAAGAAGTGGTTAGAGGAGTTACAGGATAAGGGTTTCATCCAACCCAGTACTTTTCCTTGGGGTTTGTCTATCCTGTTTACCAAGAAGAAGGACAGTACACTCTATCTTTGTGTGGATTATCGGAAGTTGAACCAGTTGATGGTCAAGAACCGATATCCCTTGCCGAGGATTGATGATCTCTTTGATCATCTTCGTGGAGCCTGGGTGTTCTCGAATATTGACTTGAGATCTGGTTATCATCAGTTGCACGTTAGACCATATGATATATCTCTTACACCCTTTCAGAGCAGTTATGGTCTCACTACAAGAAAAATGGTCGTTTCGCGGCAGTTTTTTCGCGGCGGTTTAAAAACCGCCGCCAAATGCCTTAAATTTTTTTAAATATTTTAGAGGATTAGCGGTAATTTTTTAAAAAACCATCCTGAAATAGCAGCGGTTTGGTTAAAACCACCGCGAAATGAAAGGAAAAAAATAAAAAAAACTTGAGAAACCCCGAAATCACTAAAACGGCCATAACTTTTGATCCGGGCATCCATTGGAGTTCCACGACCAGTCAAATCGAAGCTCATGAAGAGGTATAGATGTAACGACCCGAAATTTTTAAATAAATTTTGTTTCCTAATTTTATGTGTTATTGTTATACTCAACAAAAATGTTTCATTTGGTAACATGAGTATAATTAAAATGAGACTGTTGGGTTTTGACTGTTATTTGACCATTGGTCAATATGACCGCTGGAAACTAAACATTTTGACTATTGTCTCTAAATACAAGCAATCTTGGTTAATTAATATAGAAAGAAGATTCGATGGCCTCACCCAGTAGTCTTGGACCGATCGAAGCCCATCTAACAGAACTTGGGAAGGAGGTAGCACCACTGAGCTTTGCTCTGGACCAAACCCAAGCTGAACTTCATCGTATAAAGCTAGAACGGGATCGCCTTCGCGAGAAGTTCAAACTGATAGAAATTACTACTCGTGCGATGTTGGCCGAGCCTCCCTCGGATTCTCTCACCTTAGCACACCTTACACTTAGGTCCTATGCTGGTGTGATAAGGGGCTATGTAAGGAGACCGTAACTGTGTTGTGTAATCCTTTGTTTTAAATAAAATTTCGATTTCTTTTATGAATTTTCAAATGACCGGATAAATATAGTATGCAAATTTTTGATGAATTTTAGAAAAAAGATATTTTAAATATGTTTATGTAAACCCTAAATAATTAAAAATGTGTAATGATTTTCAAAAAATGGTCTTCTGCAATTATGTTCAGTACTAAATTTAGAGTCTAATAAGATCAACTTGATTTTTGATGAATAGTAAATTATGAATAGTGATTTTATGATTAGGATTAATAATGTGTCCAAATGGATTAGTAATCTCACTTAAAGAAAGTATTAAAATAAGCTAGGCACTTTGATTAAGTAATGTGATTCAATAAAATGGTTAAATAACGGTTTCATAAATTATTATTCAAGTATTAGTTTTTTTGGATGAATAGTGTTTTTTAATTAAAAATTTAATTAAAAATAATTAGAAAATTATTTTTATAAAAATGACTATTTTTGAACTCAGAGCATCGATATTATGTAATGGTAATTTTTGGGGATTTTTCTGAAAAAAATGAATTTTCGGTGAATAGTGTATTTATTTAAAAATAAAATTAAAAATATTTAGAAAATTATTTTTATAAAATGGAGTTCATTTTTGAAATCGGAGCATTGATATTTAGTTAAGGTGAAAGTTTGGAATTTTTCTGAGAAAGATGAATTTTTCAGTGAATAGTAAAAATGCAGTTTTAGGGTTTCGGTATGTTTAATGACATCATAATTGTGTCATGATGATGTCATGAGATATTTTAAGGGTTGGCCGGCCAAGGGTGATGAATTATTGTTTTGGGGGCCCCATGTGGCCTAACTCCATGATAAATGCCAAGGGAGAGCACATGGGTTTGAGAAAAGCATATGTGAGGTGTCCCTTGGCCATTAATGCCTTGTCCCCTCACTTTCCCTATAAATACCAAGCCCTCCTCTGATCCATTCGACTCCCCACTCATTCCCAACGAATTTCTGGTCTCATTACCTCCCAAGGAGTCCTCCCAAGGTGCCCCCAAGCCCTTAAGGTCCCAACCTTTGAGGTTTAAGAGTTACATTTTAAGGTAAGGGATCCGACCTCTCTCTTTCTTTTCAAGTAATCTCTTTTATGTCATTTCTTTTATACTCCATGTTCTTATGTTGGAGGATGTTCTTTTACATTCATCATACTTCCCATTTCATGTTCATATGATGAGAGACCCCCCCTTGCTCTCATCAATTCGTTTTAAGAATGTTTAAGTGGCGCCGTTAGGCTGCCGAATTTTTAAGGGATTCTTTCACCTTCCTCGTTTTCAAGTTCTATTTTCATTCAAGTCTTTCATGTTTCTTTGTATTATGTTGGGGCATGATCTATAAATTTATCATACTGATCTTTTATGATCATATGATGAGATACCCCATTTTATCTCTTCAATTCAATTTTTTTGAAGTTTTATGTGGCGCCGTTAGGCTGCCGAATTTTTTAAGGGATTCTTTCACCCTTCTCTTTTTCAAAGTTCTACTTTCATGTCAAGTCTTTCAAGTTAATTTCTATTATGTTGGGGTATGATATCTATATCTATCATACTGTACTCTTATGTTCATATGATGAGATACCCCATTTTATCTCTTCAATTCAGTATTTTGATGTTTTAAGTGGCGCCGTTAGGCTGCCGAATTTTTAAGTGGTTCTTCACCCTTCTCGTTTTGAAGTTCTACTTTCATGTGAATTATTTCAAGTTCCTTTTTGTTATGTTGGGGTATGATATATATATCTATCATACTGGACTCTTATTTTCATATGATGAGAGACCCCATTTGATCGCTTCAATTCAGTATTTTGATATTTTAAGTGGCGCCGTTAGGCTGCCGAATTTTTAAGTGGTTCTTCACCCTTCTCGTTTTGAAGATCTACTTTCATGTCAATTCTTTCAAGTACCTTTTTGTTATGTTGGGGAATTATCTCTATCATACTGAAATCTTATGTTCACATGATTAGAGACCCTATTTGATCTTTTCAAATCGTTTTTGTTGAAGTTTAAGTAACGCCGTTAGGCTGTCGAACTTTCATAAGAGAAATCTAATTTTTGTCTTCCTTCCATGTTTTTCATTTCAAATGGTATGTCCTTGAAATTTCATTACCATGATCATGTATCCTTCTTATTCTGTCCATCTACTGTTTTATGGGTCATTTATGAATTTTTGACTCATTTTCCCTCTCTTTTTAATGTCTTCTAAAACCTCGTAACATAGCCGTTATGCTGCAGAATTTCCATCTCAAAATGTCTCTCTCTTTTTCTAAAGTTCTTTTATATTATTAAGTGAATACTCAAATCTCTTTCTTCTAAAGGGGTATTCACATATATACCAAAATGTTCTATTTTAAATTCTGGGATTTACATACATGAGACCCACCTTCCTTTTCTGTGGGTTTTAAAGTGACGTAAAGATCATGTCTTTAAAGCAGTTTTTAAAACGTTATGATTATGAAATGAAACCCATTTATTTTATGCTATGTGGGTTATTTATGAAATGTTTGATGATTACATATGTGGCTCACATTATAATAAAGGCAAATTTAAGGGTGCGCCCTGATAGCGCTCCAATGTATTGGGTAATGATGTAACCACTAGAGATTACAATTTTAACGATGCCTTGGTGAATAACCTTGGTAATTTTTAACGACACCTTGGGGATGGACCTTGGTGAAACGAAACGATTGTCAATATTAAATGTTGCAGCCACATCTTCAGGTTATGAAAAAGTTTTATTTTTATTATGATATGCCTCATGATTTCTTTTTCATGCCTTAAAGTTCTTTTCATGACTTTATTGATGTATCTCAAGTTCATATGTAAAATGTTTCACTTGTTTCCCTTGCTGGGCCTTCTGCTCACCCTTCCTTTTGATGTATGTCCCCAGGTTATGAGATGCAGTAATGAGCCTAGGGTGAACATGAGGAGAAGACTTTCAAGTGTTTAAGAAGAATGTTTTTTTTTGTTTCATGTTTTATGTTCCTTGTTTCCAAGACACTAAACCTTAAAGATCCTCAGTTCCGTGTAATTGAATGAAAGTTATGTTATAAAAAGACGGGATGCTATAGTTGGTATCAAAGAATGGTTTGGTTATTTGTGGAAATTAGGATATGAAAACTTTAGGAAGAACCCTATAGAAAAGTTTAAATATAGGAAATCTTCCTGGTATTTTGGTGAGTATTGAGTAAGGGGTTGCCAAGCAAATACATCCCTGTCTGGATACGAGCAGGTAGAGGTGGCTCTGGCACAGATGTACATAGGGGTAAAACCCGAAAACACCGCTTTGAGCTAGACTCGAACGGGAACTGGTACACGACAACGGGCCTTGCTGCACTCTTGGTTGCGACACTCCCGGGGGATATGCTTTGGTAAATTCATAAGCTTAGTATGAACCATTACTAAAGGAACAAAGATAAAATAAAATAACGATTCACATAAGAATATATGATCATAGATAACCTAGATTGGAACCTAGTGGATCACAAGTTAGGGTATAATTTTCTTCTACAAGTTATCCTTATATGATTTAAGCTCCTTTTCATGATTATTGGTTAAGTATTTAAGCCTCTAATTATAATTTCTCTTCTTAGTTAATGGTGGGAGATGGAAGAACATGTCCCAATAACCAATGTGATAGGAAATGCAACGATTTCCATATTAATATGAAAGAGATGATTAGGGGATTAAACTCTGATTATTATTTTGGAAGATGTTCACTATTTTGGGGACCCTATATGATCGAGGTAAATAGACTACTACGGTATTTTCTTTGAAGAGTAGTGTTGACTTATATTTTGAAGAATCGATGAATTTAAGGTGGAATTATAGTAATTTAGGTTACTTATGGAAATTATTAACCTATCTTGGGGTAAATATGTTTAGGTTAGTTACTTTTTCATAAGATGTTAGGAGTGGTTGATGTTGTTTGGAGATGAATGATAAAGTTTACCTTGGAAGACTATGTTATCAAATCCTTCTTGTAATTGGGATTCAATATTAGTTTGGTTTATTTTGAGGATTTTTAAGGAAAGTTATTTATGGAATGGACTATGATGAACTTTGGGAAGTACCATGGAACTTTGAAGATTTAAAAGTAGTTTCCATTCCTATGGGATTATTTCTTTTTGAAGAGTTGTTTTACCTTACCCTTTCTGTTTTTGGGATAATGTTTAAAGATAGAAGAAATGGATAGTTAATCTTTTGTGGATTATGAAGATGATTCTTGTGTTTTGATGAGACCAAGTA
The DNA here is from genome assembly GCA_963277665.1 of Viscum album. Lineage (NCBI taxonomy): Eukaryota > Viridiplantae > Streptophyta > Magnoliopsida > Santalales > Viscaceae > Viscum > Viscum album. The sequence continues at coordinate 1,096,487,892 of OY728147.1, forward strand.
GTTTTGAATGCTCATAATTTGGAGAAAAGATTTGTTTTGGGTAGAAACTTATTAAAGGATGAAACTCTACATGAAGATAAGTATATTTTCTTATGTTTTTGTTCTATGTAGTAAATGAAATCCTCAAAATTATGAAAAGAAACATAAAACAAAAATGTTGTTGGTTTACGTTTCCTACTAAGTAATCAAAGACCGTTTACACACATCATAAGTTTGGGATTTTCTCATGGTTAACTTTCTCCTAATCATGTTCTCTATCACTCTCCCTCAGAACTTGACCCTTTGTTTTCTCCTTCATGTCCATGTTTTCCTACATGGAACCCTGGTGTGGGTTAACTCGGGTGAACTTTGTACTTCCCTTTCTTTATTTTAAAGTAATAGTTTTACTGACTCCTTTTCCGATGTGGGACTTTTAATGAAATTTCAAAACCCAATTTTAAAATTGCGAGGACGCAATTTCTTAAGGGGGGAAGATTGTAACGACCCGAAATTTTTAAATAAATTTTGTTTCCTAATTTTATGTGTTATTGTTATACTCAACAAAAATGTTTCATTTGGTAACATGAGTATAATTAAAATGATATTGTTGGGTTTTGACTGTTATTTGACCATTGGTCAATATGACCGCTGGAAACTAAACATTTTGACTATTGTCTCTAAATACAAGCAATCTTGGTTAATTAATATAGAAAGAAGATTCGATGGCCTCACCCAGTAGTCTTGGACCGATCGAAGCCCATCTAACAGAACTTGGGAAGAAGGTAGCACCACTGGGCTTTGCTCTGGACCAAACCCAAGCTGAACTTCATCGTATAAAGCTAGAACGGGATCGCCTTCGCGAGAAGTTCAAACTGATAGAAATTACTACTCGTGCGATGTTGGCCGAGCCTCCCTCGGATTCTCTCACCTTAGCACACCTTACACTTAGGTCCTATGCTGGTGTGATAAGGGGCTATGTAAGGAGACCGTAACTGTGTTGTGTAATCCTTTGTTTTAAATAAAATTTCGATTTCTTTTATGAATTTTCAAATGACCGGATAAATATAGTATGCAAATTTTTGATGAATTTTAGAAAAAAGATATTTTAAATATGTTTATGTAAACCCTAAATAATTAAAAATGTGTAATGATTTTCAAAAAATGGTCTTCTGCAATTATGTTCAGTACTAAATTTAGAGTCTAATAAGATTAACTTGATTTTTGATGAATAGTAAATTATGAATAGTGATTTTATGATTAGGATTAATAATGTGTCCAAATGGATTAGTAATCTCACTTAAAGAAAGTATTAAAATAAGCTAGGCACTTTGATTAAGTAATGTGATTCAATAAAATGGTTAAATAACGGTTTCATAAATTATTATTCAAGTATTAGTTTTTTTGGATGAATAGTGTTTTTTAATTAAAAATTTAATTAAAAATAATTAGAAAATTATTTTTATAAAAATGACTATTTTTGAACTCAGAGCATCGATATTATGTAATGGTAATTTTTGGGGATTTTTCTGAAAAAAATGAATTTTCGGTGAATAGTGTATTTATTTAAAAATAAAATTAAAAATATTTAGAAAATTATTTTTATAAAATGGAGTTCATTTTTGAAATCGGAGCATTGATATTTAGTTAAGGTGAAAGTTTGGGATTTTTCTGAGAAAGATGAATTTTTCAGTGAATAGTAAAAATGCAGTTTTAGGGTTTCGGTATGTTTAATGACATCATAATTGTGTCATGATGATGTCATGAGATCTTTTAAGGGTTGGCCGGCCAAGGGTGATGAATTATTGTTTTGGGGGCCCCATGTGGCCTAACTCCATGATAAATGCCAAGGGAGAGCACATGGGTTTGAGAAAAGCATATGTGAGGTGTCCCTTGGCCATTAATGCCTTGTCCCCTCACTTTCCCTATAAATACCAGGCCCTCCTCTCATCCATTCGACTCCCCACTCATTCCCAACGAATTTCTGGTCTCATTACCTCCCAAGGAGTCCTCCCAAGGTTCCCCCAAGCCCTCAAGGTCCCAACCTTTGAGGTTTAAGAGTTACATTTTAAGGTAAGGGATCCGACCTCTCTCTTTCTTTTCAAGTAATCTCTTTTATGTCATTTCTTTTATACTCCATGTTCTTATGTTGGAGGATGTTCTTTTACATTCATCCTACTGCCCATTTCATGTTCATATGATGAGAGACCCCCACTTTCTCTCATCAATTCGTTTTAAGAATGTTTAAGTGGCGCCGTTAGGCTGCCGAATTTTTAAGGGATTCTTTCACCTTCCTCGTTTTCAAGTTCTATTTTCATTCAAGTCTTTCATGTTTCTTTGTATTATGTTGGGGCATGATCTCTAAATTTATCATACTGATCTTTTATGATCATATGATGAGAGACCCCATTTTATCTCTTCAATTCAATTTTTTTGAAGTTTTATGTGGCGCCGTTAGGCTGCCGAATTTTTTAAGGGATTCTTTCACCCTTCTCTTTTTCAAAGTTCTACTTTCATGTCAAGTCTTTCAAGTTAATTTCTATTATGTTGGGGTATGATCTCTATATCTATCATACTGTACTCTTATGTTCATATGATGAGAGACCCCATTTGATCTCTTCAATTCAGTATTTTGATGTTTTAAGTGGCGCCGTTAGGCTGCCGAATTTTTAAGTGGTTCTTCACCCTTCTCGTTTTGAAGTTCTACTTTCATGTGAATTATTTCAAGTTCCTTTTTGTTATGTTGGGGTATGATCTCTATATCTATCATACTGGACTCTTATTTTCATATGATGAGAGACCCCATTTGATCGCTTCAATTCAGTATTTTGATGTTTTAAGTGGCGCCGTTAGGCTGCCGAATTTTTAAGTGGTTCTTCACCCTTCTCGTTTTGAAGATCTACTTTCATGTCAATTATTTCAAGTACCTTTTTGTTATGTTGGGGAATTATCTCTGTCATACTGAAATCTTATGTTCACATGATTAGAGACCCTATTTGATCTTTTCAAATCGTTTTTGTTGAAGTTTAAGTAACGCCGTTAGGCTGTCGAACTTTCATAAGAGAAATCTAATTTTTGTCTTCCTTCCATGTTTTTCATTTCAAATGGTATGTCCTTGAAATTTCATTACCATGATCATGTATCCTTCTTATTATGTCCATCTACTGTTTTATGGGTCATTTATGAATGTTTGACTCATTTTCCCTCTCTTTTTAATGTCTTCTAAAACCTCGTAACATAGCTGTTATGCTGCAGAATTTCCATCTCAAAATGTCTCTCTCTTTTTCTAAAGTTCTTTTATATTATTAAGTGAATACTCAAAGCTCTTTCTTCTAAAGGGGTATTCACATATATACCAAAATGTTCTATTTTAAATTCTGGGATTTACATACATGAGACCCACCTTCCTTTTCTGTGGGTTTTAAAGTGACGTAAAGATCATGTCTTTAAAGCAGTTTTTAAAACGTTATGATTATGAAATGAAACCCATTTATTTTATGCTATGTGGGTTATTTATGAAATTTTTGATGATGATATATGTGGCTCACATGATAATAAAGGCAAATTTAAGGGTGCGCCCTGATAGCGCTCCAATGCATTGGGTAATGATGTATCCACTAGAGATTACAATTTTAACGATGCCTTGGTGAATAACCTTGGTAATTTTTAACGACACCTTGGGGATGGACCTTGGTGAAACGAAACGATTGTCAATATTAAATGTTGCAGCCACATCTTCAGGTTATGAAAAAGTTTTATTTTTATTATGATATGCCTCATGATTTCTTTTTCATGCCTTAAAGTTCTTTTCATGACTTTATTGATGTATCTCAAGTTCATATGTAAAATGTTTCACTTGTTTCCCTTGCTGGGCCTTCTGCTCACCCTTCCTTTTGATGTATGTCCCCAGGTTATGAGATGCAGTAATGAGCCTAGGGTGAACATGAGGAGAAGACTTTCAAGTGTTTAAGAAGAATGTTTTTTTTTTGTTTCATGTTTTATGTTCCTTGTTTCCAAGACACTAAACCTTAAAGATCCTCAGTTCCGTGTAATTGAATGAAAGTTATGTTATAAAAAGACGGGATGCTATAATAGAGGAATGTATAATAAAAACCTTGAGACGGTCTAAGGTTTGGAAGATATGAGAGTTATAAGAAATTTGAAAAAAGTTCTCCAACTTCAAACGGCCATAACTTTCGCTCCGGGTGTCCGTTTGGGCTCTACCACATATCAAATCAAAGAAAACGAAGAGAACTACGCACCAGTGTGACACAAGCTAGCTTTTGTCAGGCTTTTTTACCCCAAAATTTTCTCTGAAGGCCTCCAAAACCCCGTTTCGGTCACCGGTGTCTCGTCGAACTTGTCTTCAAATGGACCTAACTTTTGATCCGCGTGTCAGTTCAGACTCCTCCACCTGCCAGATCGTAGTTCGTTCCATGAGCTTCAGTTTGACTAGTCGTGGCACCCACATGCACTCCTGGATCATAAGTTATGGCCTTTTTAGTGGGTATCGGGTTTGTTATGTTTTTCGATGCCTCGTTTCTACAACCCGTTCCCCGTCAATTTTTTTTAAATGGTCATAACTTCTGATCTCCTGGTCCATTCGGTCACTTTCACCTATCAGATCGAAGATCATTTTAAGATCTTTGATTTGACTGGTCGCGGATCTGGAACGGACTCTCGGATCATAAGTTATCTCTGTTAATGTAAGTCCAATGTTTTTGTCACTTTATGACCGTTTTGACAGGTTTTAACGGATGCTCCATTTATTACTATTTATTTGGATTTTCATGACTTGTTATCTTTATCAATGGTTTTTTGTGGGTTATTATGATGATTATGTTGAATTCTTAAGGGGTTTTTCAGAGTTCTCGTGAGTTTTTATGGGTTCTCATGCTTTCTAATGCTTCCTTCTTCATGCTTCTCCATCTATTTTCATGCGTTTTCATAATTTTTCATCCCTTATCATGCCTTTTCATACTTTTCATGTGTTTCATTTACAATTTATTATTTATTATTTATAATATACATTAATTTATTTATTATCTATTATTTTTTACTGGTTATTTATTATTTATTAATTATTATTTTTTATTTTTTTTATTATTTATTATTTATTATTTATATTTATTTATTATTTATTATTTATTATTTATATTTATTTATTATTTATATTTATTTATTATTTATTATAGATTATTTATTATAGATTATTTATTATAGATTATTTATTATTAATATTATTATTATTATTATTATTATTATTATTATTATATTTATTATATATTATATATTATATATTATATATTATATATTATATATTATTATTTATTTATTATTATTTATTTTTTATTTTTTATTATTTATTATTTATTATTTATTATTTATTATTTATTATTTATTTATTTATATTTATTAATTATGTGTTATTTATTATTATTATTATTATTTATTGTTTATTATTTATTATTTATTATTTATTATTTATTATTTATTTATTTATATTTATTAATTATGTGTTATTTATTATTATTATTATTATTTATTGTTTATTGTTTATTATTTATTATTTATTATTTATTATTTATTATTTATTATTTATTATTTAATATTTATTATTTACTATTTATTATTTACTATTTATTATTATTATTATTATTATTATTATTATATTTATTATATATTATATATTATATATTATATATTATATATTATATATTATATATTATATATTATATATTATATATTATATATTATTATTTATTATTATTATTTATTGTTTATTATTTATTTTTTATTATTTATTATTTATTATTTATTATTTATTATTTATTTATTTATATTTATTAATTATGTGTTATTTATTATTATTATTATTATTTATTGTTTATTGTTTATTATTTATTATTTATTATTTATTATTTATTATTTATTATTTATTATTTACTATTTATTATTTACTATTTATTATTTATTATTTATTATTTATTATGTATTCTTTATTATTTATTATTTCTAATTTACTATTTACTATTTATTATTTGTTATTTATTATTATTTTTTTTATTATTTATTATTTTTTATTTTTTATTTTTTATTATTTATTATTTATTATTTCTTATTTATTATTTCTTATTTATTATTTTTTATTTTTTATTTTTTATTTTTTATTTTTTATTTTTTATTTTTTATTTATTGTGTTTTATTTATTATTTATCATTTATTGTTTATTGTTTATTGTTTATTATTATTATTTATTATTTATTATTTATTATTTATTATTTATTATTTATTATTATTATTATTATTATTATTTTATTTATTATATATTATATATTATATATTATATATTATATAGTATATATTATATATTATCTATTATCTATTATCTATTGTGTGTTATATATTATATATTATATATTATATATTAATATTTATTTATTATTATTTATTGATTATTATTTATTCTTTATTCTTTATTCTTTATTCTTTATTCTTTATTCTTTATTCTTTATTCTTTATTATTTATTATTTATTTAATTATAATTATTAATTATGTGTTATTTATTATAATTCTTATTTATTATTTATTATTTATTATTTATTATATATTATTTATTATTTATTTTTTATTATTTATTATTTATTATTTATTATTTACTATTTATTATTTATTATTTATTATTTATTATGTATTCTTTATTATTTATTATTTGTTATTTGTTATTTGTTATTTATTATTATTTATTTTTATTATTTTTTATTTTTTATTTTTTATTTTTTATTATTTATTATTTATTATTTATTATTTATTATTTATTATTTATTATTTATTATTTATTATTTATTATTTATTATTTATTATTTAGTATTTATTATTTTTTATTTAGTATTTTTTATTTTTTATTGATTATTTACTATTTACTATTTACTTTTATTATTTATTATTTATTATTTATTATTTATTATTTATTATTTATTATTTATTATTTATTATTTTTTATTTTTTATTTTTTATTTTTTATTTTTTATTTTTTATTTTTTATTTTTTATTTGTTATTTATTATTTCTTATTTGTTATTTATTATTATTTATTATTTATTATTTATTATTTATTGTTTATTGTTTATTATTGTTTATTATTATTTATTGTTTATTATTTATTATTTATTATTTATTCTTCATTATTTATTCTTTATTATTTGTTCTTTATTATTTATTATTTATTGTTTATTGTTTATTATTTATTCTTTATTCTTTATTCTTTCTTCTTTATTGTTTATTATTTATTCTTTTAATTGCGTAATTTTATTATTTTATTATTTTATTTTCATAATTTTATAATTTATGTAAATATTATTATAATTTATGTGTTATTTATTATAATAAATATTAAATAATAATAAATAACTCAATAAATAACTAATAAATCAATAATTTGTAATTATTAATTATTGGTTATTAATTATTGATTATTGCTTATTGTTTAATTATTATTGAGTTTATATCTCTTAGTTATGTATTATTTGTTTTTTCAATTAGTATATATAAGTATATTAAATTCTGTTTATTAACCACTTGACGAGTTTGCTGGAGTGGTAAAGTCTTTGTGCATGGGCATGAGCATGCGTGCATGGATAAAGTAAATAAAGTAATGTGAATTAAATGAAATAAATAAAATACAAAATAAATAAATAAAATACGAAATAAATAAATAAAATACGAAATAAATAAATAAAATACGAAATAAATAAATAAATCATGAAATAAATAAAATAAATAAATAAAATACAAAATAAATAAATAAATAAATAAAATACGAATAAGTAAAATAAGTAAAATAAGTAAAATAAGTAAAATAAGTAAAATAAGTAAAATAAGTAAAATAACTAAAATAACTAAAATAACTAAAATAACTAAAATAACTAAAATAACTAAAATTACTAAAATAACTAAAATTACTAAAATAACTAAATAACTAAATAACTAAATAACTAAAATAAAAAATAAACAAATAAAAATAAATAAATAAATAAATCGCCGCAAAACGTTTTACGACGGTTTTGAAAACCGCCACAAATAGTTTCCCGACGCACAATTTAGCGGTGGTTTTTCAAAACCGCCGCCAATCGATTTAGCGGCAGTTTAAACCACTGCGAAATGGGAAAACAAACTGCCGCTAAAGTCTTATTTTGCCATAGTGTCTATATGAGTACGTGGTTATGTCATTCGGTCTCACAAACGCGCCTGCAGTTTTCATGGCACTGATAAAACGAGTGTTCCATCCATACTTGGATTTCTTCGTGGTAGTCTTTGTGGATGACATCTTGGTGTACTCTCACACTCGACACAACCATGCCACACATCTTGAGTTCATTTTGAGTACACTGAGAGAGCATCAGTTATATGCTAAGCTCTCAAAATTCCACTTTTGGATGGACCAAATTCACTTCTTGGGACATGTCATCTCAGAGACAGCAGTATCAGTAGACCCAGAGAAAGTGAGAGCAGTAGTTTCCTAGGAGTAGCTAAAGAACGTCTTTGAGGTACAAAGTTTTCTAGGGCTGGCTGGATACTACAGACATTTTATACAGGAATTCTCACCCTTAGCAGCGCCACTAATGAGCCTGACTAAGAAGTGTGAAAAGTACATGTGGTCAGATTCTTGTGATTCAGCCTTTCAGGAGCTGAAAGGAAGGTTGACTTCAGCATTGATACTAGTTTTTTCAGCATCAGGAAAGAGTTATATAGTTTACTATGATGCATCAAGTATCAGGCTGGGAGCAGTGCTTTTGTAGGGGGGAGGAGTCATTGTGTACGGGACTAGGCAGTTGAGGCCACATGAGAGGAATTACCCGACGCACAATCTCGAGTTGGATGCAGTTGATCATGATTTATGTTATTGGAAACATTATTTTTTGGGAGAGAATTTTTTGGTTTTCACCGACCAAAAAAGTCTCAAGTATATCTTCACTCAGCGCAATCTGAATTTGAGATAGTGAAGGTGGGCTGAGTACCTTCAGTCTTTGGACTTTGAGCTTTCCTACACACCTAGGAAAGGCAACGCAGTGGCTAATGCGCTGAGCAGGAGGACATAGATACAGGCAGTTTAAGATGGTAGCAGTGGGTGGCAGCTTATGGCTTTGTTCTCAGAGATGCATTTGGTGGTGCATGACAGACAGGGGAAGACTTTCCTTTCTTCTATAGCTGTTACCTCTACTCTAATTGATTGAGTGTGAATGAGGCAGCTATCAGATGTTGAAGGCCTAGTTCTATGGGAGAGTGTGTTAGGAGAGGACCCTATTCCTAGATGGACAGGAGGAGAGGATGAGATCTTGTGTTTTCATGGATGTGTATGGGTGTCAGCAGACATACACAAGGAGCTAATGTGAGACTTTCATTCTTCAGTTTGGGCAGTTCATCCTGGCATCACCAAGATGTATCAAAATCTACACCGTCAGTATTGGTGTCCAGGTAATACGATAGATGTTGTTGGGTTTTTCATGAGGTGTTCCACCTGTCAGCAGGTGAAGGCGGGGCATCAGCAACTAGTAAGGATTTTTTAGCAGTTAGCCATTCTAGATTGGAAGTGGAATGATGTCGCGATGGACTTCATGATAGGTTTACCGATATCGCCTTGAGGGAATGATGCAGTATGGGTTGTCATTCACAGACTCACGAAGGTTTATCACTTATTGTTGATTAAGGAGACCTTCAGTTTTGATGAGCTGGTAAGGTTGTATATCTGAGAGATTATACGTTTACATGCAGTTTATCACTCCATTGTTTCAGACAGGGATGTCTGTTTTACTTCTCGGGTCTGGCAGGGATTACATAGGGCATTTGGAACATAGGTACTTTTGAGTAAAGCTTACTATCCCCAGACAGATGGCCAATCCAAGCGTATGATTTAGGTGCTGGAGGAGATGCTTCGAGCATGTGTTCGAGATTTTGGAGGTTCTTGGGAGAAGCACATGCCTATTGTGGAGTTTTCCTACAACAATAGTTTTCAAGCAACTATTCAGATGTAACCTTATGAGGCTTTTATGGTAGGCCATGTCGATCACCCTTATGTTGGCTAGAGGCACGAGAGGAAGCTATGCTAGGATCTCGTCTTGTCCAGGATACCACAGAATAGATAGAGTTGATTCAGAAGTGGATGGTTATTACACAGTCATGAAAGAAGTCTTATGATAATCGACAGCAATGACCTCTGGAGTACGAGGTCAGAGATCAGGTTTTCCTGCATGTCACACTAAGGTTGGGACACAAGAGGATTAGGAGATAGGGTAAGATTTCACCAAGATATGTTGGATCATTTGTGGTTTTTGAGAGAGTCAGGATGGTTGCCTATCGGCTACAGTTACCTCAGAGCTACTGGTTTATGCACGATGTTTTTCACATTTCTCAATTGCGGCATTAATTCTCAGACTCGTCTCATGTCTTTCAACCCGAGGAGGTTGAGTTCGAGGTGGGTGTATCATTCAAGGAGAATTCTATCCAGATTTTTGATCATTGTGCAAAGGTTCTTTATGGCCGGTATGTTCCTCTAGTGCGAGTGTTATGGCAACACGGACGACTATAGGACGAGACTTGGGAGAGGGAGGCCAATGTATGATCGCAGTGGCCAGAGATGTTCTAGGTTTCTTCTTCTACACCGCCTTGCTAGGGAAATTCAGGGACAAATTTCTTTAAGGGGGAAGTTTGTAAGAACCTGAATCTTCTTTTCAGGTATGTATTTCTTTTCTGGTTGTTTTTGAGAAAAATAGGAGTTTCTGAAAATTTTAGGAGTACACACCATGTACTTATAAGTACACATTGTGTACCCGATTTCAGCGGGTAGCCGTGTGTTGGTCGTGTAATGGACGAGCAAATGGTCGTGTGGGGTGACCTGGAGACTGCCTAAAGTGGGTCTCAGTAAAGGCTTATACACGCCATGTGCTTTTTAAAATACACGTTTTGTATTTTTTTATTTCATTAAACGGATCGGGGTCACGTCTCGTTCATAGAAATATATTCTTCTATGTTCGTCTCGTCCAGGAGCAACTTTACGGCACGATTCTTCTCTATGCCCCTGACCCATCATCCATTCTCTGAATTGACCATCGTCGATTGCATTGGAATCATCACGGTAAGCTCTTCCTTCTTCTAGAGCCTCATTTCATGATTTCTTCTCTTTCGTGAGATATCCATGGTTGAACTTTTTTAGCATTTTTGTAGATCTACGACATTCTAGGGATATTCAAGGCCTGAGGTGCATGTATATCGATCATACAATGTCGAGGTGGGTGGTTTATTCCTTTCCGTAGTTAGTCTTTGAGTTACATGTGCAAAAGTTCTCAATACCCTTGTTCAGGGTATTGCGTGTTTATGGTTTTTAGCCCTGTTATTTCCTGGTATGACTTGTGTGCTTGAGTAGAGGATTTATGATTGTAAATAGTTTTATTTACCTTGCTATGGATGTGTTACCCATGTTTTCTTGAAATTGACTGTTTGGTCTAGCTTTCCCTGTTAGGTTTCTTTGTTTTCCATGCCTAGTGTTGTTAGAATGGAGTGATTTTTATTATGATGTGTTGTGATGTGTTGTAGACTGTTTAGCCAAGTAGTTATTGAGGTTTACTTTGACTACCATATATCGTTGTGCATGATTGACTTACACAGGGCTGTGGGAACCTAGTGTAGTAGACCATAGGAAGAATGTGTGTTGAGGGCTTCTCTAGAGTCTCTGTTTACCTTTACGTTGTGAGATCATAGGGGGGATGGACTTGGTGCTCCCTTAGAGTGTCTGTAGTTCTTCTTTATGAGACCACAGGGGGAATTGGATGTTGAGTGCTTCCTCAAAGTGTCTACAGTTTCCAATACGAGACCATAGGGGTAATTGACGGTGAGTACTTCCTCAGAGAGTCTATTTTAAAGTTGAACCAGAGGGGTTAGGTTGTGAGTACTTCCTAGAGGGTTACTTGTGTTTGTTCAGCTAATTACTTTGATAATGAAAATGAATGTAATTGAAATTGTAGGATTGTTTACTTTTGAGTACTTCCTTGTTTATTGCTTAATTTTTTTCATATTGCATGCCATGTATATTCACTGACTGTTAGGAACAGACCTTTAGATGGTTGCCTACTAGGATTCATCTCACACCCTGTTTAGGTCATGTTTTTGGGCACAAACAGATTATATTATTGTAGGTATAGATAAGGAAAAGCTCCCTTTTACTTTAGGTACTTGATCGTTATGGAGCTGGAGAACATGGGACCAAGCTGAGGCTCGCGATGATACTGGAGTTTATTTGTTTTTTTTTTGTACTTTGGTTTAGTAGTGTATTTCTGCATTGTGACTTGTTTGGCTACTTTCCTAGACATATGTATCATGCATCATTTATATATATGTGCTCCAGTTGATTATTACTTCCAGTCTTTCACTTTTTACTTTGCATGTTATTATTATTACTGCTTCCGCTATTGTTATCTTTTTCTTTCCATTGCATTACTCTGTCAATGAGGGAATAGTTTCCCCACTATCACACCTAAGGACCTCGCTTCTAATCGGCAGCCTCTAGCGTTTGGGGAAATGCTCTTGAGTCCATATGACCAACCGGGTACGGGGCACCTCTGGGTGGCACCCAGAACTGGGACGTTACAGCCTTCATAGTTCTCCAATGCATTAGGTAAGGAATTTAATCTCTAGAGATGAAATGTTTTATGATATATTGGTGAATAACCTTGGTAATTTTCATTTATGATTCCTTAGTGATAAAACTTGGTGATATGCTTATAAGTATATCATTTAAATGTTGTATCCACATTTCCATGGCATGATTCATGTTTTTATTATTATGATATGCATCTTGTTCATGCCTTATTATTATGCCCCATGTTCTTATTGATATGTCTCAATATCACATGTTATATGTTTCTCTTGTTTATTCCCCTACTAAGCTTCATGCCCACCCCTTTCATTTGATGCATATCCCCAGGATATGAGATGAAGTAAAAGTAACCTATAGTGAACCCATGAAGATGTCTTTCGATTGGATTTAGAAGAATATTTTATGTGTTTCATGTATCATGTACCTTATTTTCAAGAAACTAAAATTTAAAAGATCCTATGTTTTTTCTTATATAATGAAAAGTTATGTAATAAAAATGCGGGATTCCATAAAAGGAGGTAGCGTGAGCGGGTGAGGGAGAGGGGAGGGTGACACCCCTTTTATGGTTTTTCATTATTATTATTATAAATTTATTTATTTTTAATTTTTAATTTTTTTAACCGATAGACTGCGTGGTCTTCTAGACTGTGCACCAACTGTGCTCCTTCCTCCGGAAAGACAACCACCCCTCACACAAGTTAGCCACACAGTTTGGGAACCATGCACCAAGCGTGAAAACCAGGTCTTTGAAGATGGTATACACCCTCGCATGATTGTCGCACGATTTCCCTTAACAGTACATAAGTCATGTGTCAGGTCTCAGACACCCAAAATAGGCCGTGCGGTTACTCCTATGTCTCACATGGTTTGGCCCAAAACTGTGTGTAGACTGTGCAAGACAAACCATGAAAGATGGATTTGAACTGAAAAATATCTTTGGATGAAGTGGTCACATGGTTTCCCTCCAAACTATGCACACTAATCATGCATAAGTCCAAAAAGCATACTAAAAACCCCAAAACTCAAAAATTTTCATTAGGGGATCAACCCGAACATCAACCGAAAGATCAAAGACCAATAAATAAATTAAATAAAATGGAAAACTAGGGTCAGGGTGTGACAATACAACTCCATCATTTGATTTTCAGATTTATTCTTAACCAGTGATAATATGCGTACCCAGTCATCATCATCGGTTGCTGGATATGATATATGCCACAACCTATCTTTAAACTATAGATGTCTATATATGATGAACTCTCTCACTTGATTAATCATCCATTTTAACCTTAGATGAATTTTTCTTTGAATATATTCCAAAGTTGTACACTCTCCAAATAGCACAACTCTTTCTGGTTGTATAATGTAACTATATCTTTCTCCAATCTCAATTATTTTATCGTTGAAATAAATATAGAAAATCATATTTTTTATCTAAAATAAAGCACTGTTAATGATTATATATGATCAAAGAAACATAATATGAATTTAAAATATTTCAACATTTCAAAGGGATCTCACACTTAGTATTTTAGGGGGATTTAATCTCACCATCTTATCTCATGTTATTCATTTTTTATGTATTCATGCTTCTAGTAATTTAGTTTGGAATCTTATTCCCTCCACCAAATCAATATGTTCAAACCATATTGATGTATAACTCTTTACACAACTCACGAGTTTGTGTTACTTACCCAAAAAAATAGAACTCAAACATATTCATACATATCCACATGCATCAAATGCATGAGATACATGAACATGTCATGTAAAATCATAGAGTTGTATGAGATTGAAAAACTCCACATGATTAAGCCTAGAGCGATAAATAGTCAACCCTATTCACTTTCCTAACCAAGGAAAGTCTCCAGGAAAGTAGGTGGTCCAACCCAAAGTCCCATTACTCGGGGAGACTTTACTCAAGAGAGAATTTAATTCAAGACATCTCTAATACTTAATATGCATAAAATATATTCAATAACTAAATTCAAATTCATAACTTCAATTACATATTGAGATCGAGGTAGATGAAAATTTAAATTTATTATCACACCTAGAATGTAATACAAAGCATTATTTTAGAAGCAATTTATCAAATATACTCTGGTACACATTTAAAATATAAACAATTTATAGATGTGAATAAATAATTATTAATTAATTTTTATTAATTCATAATTATTAAATATATTTAATTAGTAATTATAATTAATTAGTAATTCATTATCAACTAGTTATTTAATTATCAACAACTTATTAATTATTATTATTAATTATTTAGAAATTAATTTTAATTTTTTACTTAATAATTAATTGATCATATTTTAAATTTTAAATTATTATTCATATTATTTTCTAATGGTATTTATTATTTATTAATTAAATATTAATTAATTAATAATTATTCATGCTAACTATTATTTATATTAATAATCATATGAATTTATAATCATATTAATTAATGATTAATTTATTATTCATTCACTAATTAATCATATTAAGTTAATTGTTAATTATAATTAATTGGTAATTACAAATTATTACTAATTTATTAGTAAATATTATTAATTTATTAATAATTAATTGGTAATTACAATTAATTAATTATTAGTTAGTTAGTAATTATAATTAATTAATAATTAATTAATTACTAATTATATTTAATTAATTAACACTTACTAATTGTAATCCATAAATTATTAATAAATTAGTAATTATGATTAATTAGTAATTATATTTAGTGATTATAATTAATTAGTAATTATATTTAGCAGTTATAATTAATTACTAATTCTTTATTAATTAGTTATTTATTAATTATTCATTAATTATTATTAATTATTTAGTAATTAAATTTTAATCTATTATTTAATAATTAACTAATCATGTTTTAACTGTTAATTATTATTCATAATAATTTCTAATGATATATATTAATTATTAATTAAACATCAAATAATTACTAATAAATTATAAATTATTCTTATTAATAATTAATTAGTAACTATAGTTAGTAATTGTGATTACTTAGTAATTCATTATTGATTAATTATTATTACTTATTTAGTAATTCACTTTTAATCTATTATTTAATAATTAACGAATCATATTTTTAATTGTTAATCGTTATTCATATTAATTTCTAATGATATTTATTAATTATTCATTATTCATTTTAATTATTATTCATATTGATAACCATATGAATTTTAAATCATATTAATTAATTATTCATTGACTCATTAATCATATTAAGTTAATAGATACTTATATTTAATTGGTGATTATAAATTATTATTTATTTATTATTAATTGATTATTAATTATTATTAATTCATTATAACTTAATTAGTAATTATAATTATATAATTATCGGTTAGTAGTTATAATTAATTAATTGTTACTTATAAATTATAATTCATAAATTATTAAACAATTAGTAATTTTAATTAATTAGAAATTATAACAAATTATACTAAATAATTATATAAATAATTGAAAATGCAAATTAATATTGCAATAAACTAACTACTAAAAAATTAAACAAATAAATTCAAATATTAAAAAAAATCAAATATAAGTAGAAGTACCTCAAAATTTTGAAGACAACTTAACTTAAAGAAACCATTGAATATGGGGTGTTGAAGACGCTTGATAATGAAAGTAGGGGGGCTTGATATGTGGGGGGGGCTTGGGAGGGGGGCGCTTGATAATGGATGAAGAGGGAGGGGTGTTTGCCCATTTATAGAGCACGCAAGGTAGGGCGTCAACTCAAGTAACACCAGACTGATCCCTTGAGGGAAGAGCGCCACATGAAGTGGTAGACAGTTCCACTAACAGTTCAGATCCACCATGAACAACACATGGCATAACGTGTATCAAACATCGGGTATGGTACCTCAAGCCATCACATCTCAAACACTGAGTAAGGATCCTCAAGCTATCATAGCCAATACACATCATACCCATAAATAGTGGGTAAAATGAACAAAATTTTCTTCTGGAACTTTTTTAAATAATCCTATGTTTATTATTTAAGAGGCATAAAAGTGACAAAATAAAGAGGGATTTAAGGTACGAGGATTATCGAACCATACTCATTTTTATTGGTTTATCCCTCTTTCATGAAATATTTGGTATGGATATTTATCTTATATTACATAATTAATCGTAGGTATCATCCTAGGTCATTATTATTCAATTTCGGTCACCACATGGGCCACCCTTTAAATTTTTAAGAAACTATATTTTTTTATAAATAATGTTATTTTACTAAAATATGGATGATTATTTATGATAAGTTTATTAATAAATATATATTTAGTAATATATATATATATATCATAAAGTATTTAATATTATTCAAACCATCCAATTTAATGACTAGGATGCATCAATGATCTTTTCCAGCTAGGATTCAGTAGAAAGATCATGAGGATGAAAAACATGAAATTTGTATAGAAACTTAAATGAAGAACCTATTGTAAATATGTTTACCTTACACCAAAGTTCTAGTGAAACATCTTCATCTCTATATGCATTTGATTAAGATCACAGAAACGGAAAAAACATCCCACCACCATGGTGTCGTGAGAAAGTGTGTGGTGCTCTTTTCGAGCCACTTGCATTCCATCCTAGAAATGCGATCCAAAATCATTACCTCAACCATACCTCCATATCTGATCCATTTTTAGAATCAT
The DNA here is from genome assembly GCA_963277665.1 of Viscum album. NCBI lineage: Eukaryota > Viridiplantae > Streptophyta > Magnoliopsida > Santalales > Viscaceae > Viscum > Viscum album. Next base: position 1,096,505,217 of record OY728147.1, read on the forward strand.
CCCTCTCTATTGGGTAATTATTTTATTTCTTCTGAATCTCAGGGTAACTTTATTAGACTTCAAATTGTGAATGTGTTTGAAAAAATGTACCTTGAATGTTAAGTGAAACTTTCCATACAAAACACAATTGATATATCTTGTAATGAATGAATTTGATGAATAACAATAAACTACACTTAATTGATTTCATTATAGGTTTGGGTTTTAGTCATCCTTCTACCACTAATTTATATCATATTAAAAATGATGAATGAATAAGATGAATTATTCATGCCTGAATCACAAAAATATAAATTTTTTAAATCATGTGATCCATTAAATAATACTTTTCTTCAATGTATAGATGTTTTTATAACCTTTGATTCCCCCTCTTTCTAAAAATTTATTAAAACCAAAAAATGGTCATCCAAAGTAAAAATAACATTCAAGGAAATAAACCATGAAATTAATTAGTAATATTTTAATCTCACAATCCCATCAAATAACATCCATGGTTACCATATCATGTTTCAACCAAATAGATTTAAACTAACATCAGAGGTAGATAATCTGATCTAGAGGCATACCTATACTAGTCATTGATTTACACACCCTATGGTCAATAATTTTTAAAAGAAAAAATAAAACACATTATGGTTAATTTTCCTTAATTAAATAAAGAAGATAATATTGATGAAGAATAAGGAAGACCAAGAAGGTCTTGGAAAAATAGGGCGATAATGGTAAATCTTTTTCCATAGGGAAATATAAAAAATTCATCAAATCCAAAAGAAGAAGTTTATTATCTAAAGTTGATGATTAAGTAGAGTGAATTGAATATTAATAAAATATTACAAAAAACCCCTCTTAATGTAGGATAGTTAGTAAAAATTAGTAACATTGAAGTATAAAATGGAAGTAATAAAGAAATGTAATTAATCCAAAAGATTAAAATGTTTAGAATTAAAAATTAATGAAAAAATAAAAACAATAAAAAATGAAGAAATAGTTAAAAAGAATGGTGACTCTCACATCATTGATTGGGGAGATTTAGATATCAAGGATGGCATGACATTCGTGGAGCGACCAGTAGAGATCCAGGATTGTCAGGAGAAGGTGCTTCTTAGATGGACCATTCCTTTGATTCATGTGTTGTGGAGGCATGGTGGCCTTGTATATAGTACTTGGGAGCGAGAGGGGCATATGCGTGCCCAGTACCCGGATATAGGTCCCACCCATCTCATAATTAAATCATTATTACATGTTCCACAAAAACATAAATCATTCATCATAGCATAACCCATGAAATAAAATGGGCTTCTTAAACATCGTTTTTGGACTTTATCTTTTACATAAATATTATAATGGTAAAAATAAAATAAATATGTAACAAAGTTTCCATATTTTCTAAATTTTTATGTAAATGGTAGAAATACACTCATTAAATAGGGTAAAAAAAAGTTTTACGGTAATTATTTAGTCCTTATCATAAAATTTTTAACCTTAATTACATGATTTAACCTCTATAGTATCCAGGTTTTCATGGAATTATAAGTATCACATGTCGTGTTGGACCCCCATGAAGGTTCCAGGTGCAGCGGAAGCGTGTGCGTGGATGTGCCCACTTGGCATTTTGTCATTAACAATGATCAATATAGGATCAATATGACGATAAATGCCAGTCTCCACGGATTGAATCACAGAAATAGACAAAGAAATGGAAAGTCTCGGAACCAAAAAGTGGGATCGTTATAGGTAGATTATAATTAATTTAATCAATTGAAAAGAAGTACCTTTTGGTGTTCTTTCTTCATTGATATTTCTGATCACGTTCCGATGTGATACGTCGTTGTGTCGCAGAAGCCAAGGGTGGACTTCCTCTAGAGGTGATCCATACGTGCACCACATATCTATGGACGTCGCCAAAGGATTCTCCGGGTGTTAGCGTGGAGAAATATTTGCTTGTGTTGTCCGCCTTAGATCATCTTGATCTGATGGATGAGGATCTCTCTCGGTCTTGAGAGCATTCTTGGAGGAAGGAGTTCTCTCAGTCTTGAGGGAATTCTACAGAATTGTTGTGCACAACGATTAAGGAAAAGTGTTAGGGTTGTGAGGATATTTATAATCGGGTTTGAGGTTATAGATTTATGACAATAAATAAACGCGTTACACATTTTATTTATTTCATTAACTCTTAATTAAAACCCCCATGTAGAATCATTAATTCCTTGACATGAACCCATGATGATTATAATAAATACCATTTAATAAAACAATATTATTTCCTCAAAATCCCGGCTGGAAAAACTACACGATGTGTAATTATTAATACATGGCGTGTACTTGTTTTTCATAAAACTACATGGAATGTAATCATTAATACACTACATGTACTTGTTTTTGTTTTCCTTTATAAAATAAAAACTACACGGCGTGTAATCATTAATACACGGCGTGCACTTGTTTTCATTTTACTCTTCCTCTAACATTAAAACGATTTAGGCTTCCTTGAATAATTATTAAACCACGTACAGGAATAATATTTATTCTACTTGAGATACTTGGATACACTTAGTGTGTGACCCTCTAGGACTCTTTCTCGTTGGCATTATGAGATCTTGCCTAAAGTCCAAGATTACTGTCTAGAAAAGGGTCAAGGAACCCAAGAGAAAGAAGTTGACACCGCATTTACGTGTCACCTCATACGAACACTTATCATGTAATTTAATCCCTTTGTCTCAATATCTCATCAAGCAGGTTTCTTGGCAGTGTCATAAACCTATATGCTTGATCTGTCATTCTTTGACTTCCAGAAATAAACTCGTCGTTACACCATGGCCATGGAATTTGGGCAACAGTTCTATTTCAATCAAAGGGCCTGAGATATCTACTTCCATAAATATTTAAGGGAAAAATCCTTCCTCGACTTATCCATTAATAACATGTCATCTTTGATGCACCCAATGCACCCTACTTCTCGCCAACTATCTTCGTGATGGTTTTCGTCAATAAATCTAAGTGTGCGAGTCATGACATGAGTTAATGATAATTTTCCAGTCTAAGGACCATTACACATGCTCGTAGATAGTAATGTCTAATGACACCAAGACATACAGAATTACTACTAGCGGGTCTGTTCTCATAATCTCCCATCTTGGAGATTACCAAGTGTGAACTCCATGAGAGAGAGTCTCATATTCTTACAAGTACTCGCACATGACGGTTGGTATACTATGTGTCCTATCATAGTATTTCATCCAACTCTAAAACTTTATTTAAGAATATTGTTATTGCATTTCAAGGTTCTTATCATAGCAGGGATCTACCATGACCTTATTAATACAAAAAATATTCTAGGACATTATTATAATATAGTCATGTAGAACAATTAACATCATATAATAAGTGTACATTCATGTAACCAAAGTACAAATAGTTGGCTCTAAGGACACCAAATCTAAAAAACTCCCACTTGGAATAGAGCAAACTGCCTATGACTTTTAGTCCACTAGACCTCACATGATGATCATATTTCTACTGAGTCAAGGCTTTAGTCAAGGGGTCTGCCACGTTGTCTTCTGTGGAAATACTACTCACTGCAACTTCACCTCTCTGAGAAAAATCCCTCAAGAGATGATACTTCCAAAGTATGTGCTTTGTCCACTAATGTGACCTTGGCTCTTTTGAAAGTTTCACTGCTGCAGTATTATCACAATAGAGTGTGATAGGATATTTAATGATAGGTACTACATCCAGCACTTGGACGAAGCTTCGCATCCATATTTCTTCTTTAGCTACCTCAGAAGCTGCGATATACTCGGACTCTGCTGTAGAATCTGTCACCACACCTTGTTTTTAGCTCTTCCAGCTCACTGTACCTCCATTCAAACTGAAGATGTATCCAGTCTATGACTTCATGTCATCTTGATCAGTCTGGAAACTAGAATATACATGTCCTTTGATGACTAGTTCCTCATCTCCTCCATAAACCAGGAACATATCCTTAGTACGCCTCAGATACTTAAGGATAGTCTTGACTGCCATCTAATGGTGGGATCCTGGATCATCTTGATATCTACCTACCACACTTAATGCATAAGCAACATCTAACCTTTTACATAGCATAACATACATGACTGAACCAATCTCAGATGCGTAAGGGATCCTTGACATTTTATTTCTTTCCTCATGTGTCTGAGGACAGATTTTCTTGGAAAGATGAATGCCTTATGACACTTGCAACAATCCCCTCTTGAACTGTTCCATACTGAATCTCTTCAGTATCTTGTCAATGTATGTACTTTGACTCAGGCCCAGCATTCTCTTGGATCTATCACGATGGATCTTGATCCCAAGAATATATACTACCTCTCCCAAGTCTTTCATAGAGAAGTATTTATCCAACCATTCCTTAACTGACTGTAAGATAGGTACTTTGTTTCCAATTAGTAATATGTCATCAACATATACTATTAGAAAAACGACTGCACTTCCACTAAACCTTTTGTAGACACAAGTCTCACATTCCTTCTTAACAAATCCAAATTCCTTTACGGCTTCATCAAAACAAATTTTCCAGGACATTGATTCTTTCTTGAATCCATAAATATATTTCTGCAACTTGCATACATTGTTGGCATCCTTTGGAGTCACAAACCCTTCAGGTTGTGTCATGTAGACATCTTTCCGGAGGTTCCTATTAAGGAATGTTGTTTTGACATCCATTTTCCAAATTTCATAGTCATGGTAAGCAGTAATGGACAATAGGATTCTGATGGATTTCAGCATTGCAACCAATGAAAAGGTTTCATCATAGTCAATTCCTTGACATTGTCTAAAACCTTTTGCAATTAGTCATGCTTTATAGGTGCTGAATTGTCCCTCCATGTCCAGTTTCTTCTTGAATACCCACTTATTACTAATAGGATTTACATCAACTTGAGGATCTACCAAAATCCAGACTTGGTTTTGGTACATGGAATCCATTTCAGAATTCATGGATTCTTGCCACTTGGCAACATCTGTGCCTTCAATTGCTTCCTTGTAGGTAAGAGGATCATCATTGTCAACCAATAATGAGTCACAATCCTCGGTGACAAGAAAACCATGTCGTTCTGGTTCTCTCACCTCTCTCATGCTCCTACGTAGTTCTTGTGTCTCTGGAATAGATTGTTCTTCCATGGGGCTTTATGGAGTCTATTCTTATACCAACTCCTGTGTATCTTAAGCCTCGACTTCATCGAAGTCTATCTCACTCCCACTATCTCTTTTGGAGATCTGCTCCCTCTTAATGAATATAGCGTGTCTTTCCACTGTAACCTTTTTATCTGAGTGGTTTTATCGGTAATATCCCCTTTTTTCCTTGGGATATCCTATAAAGATACACTTTGTGCCTCGGGGTGCAATTTTTTACCTGAAGAGGCCTTAACAAATGCTTCGCTACCCCACACATGTAAATTTGATAACATGGCTTTGTGTCCACTCCATAACTAGTATAGAATACCATTTATCGATTTAGGTACTTGGTTTAGTATGTGTGCTATTTTTTGTAACGCATATCCCCAAAAGGATAATGGAATACTCACATGACTCATCATTGATCACACCATGTCCAACAGGGTGCGTTTCCTCCTTTCACTTACACCATTCCACTGAGGTGTGTAAGGAGGAGTGAGTTGAGATAGAATCCCAAACTCCTGTAAGAAATCAATGAAGTCCTGATTAAGATATTATCCTCCTCTGTCTGAGTGGAGTTTCTTAATCTTCTTATCAAGATGGTTCTTAACTTCATTCTTGTATTCTTTGAACTGATCAAAACAATCTGACTTATACCTCATTAAGTAAATATATCAATATCTACTAAAATCATTAGTAAAAGTTATGAAGTACAAGAACCCACCCCTTGCTTCAACTGGAAATGGTCCACACACATCTGTGTGAACTAATTCTAGGAGCTCTTTATCCCTTTCACTTTTCTCACTAAATGGGTCTTTGGTCATTTTGCCTTGTAGACACGCATGACATACGCCAAGTGGTTTTAGTTCGAAAGAATCTAAATACCCATCTTGATGTAATTTTTTCAAACGTTTCTCATTGACATGACCTAGATGATGATGCCAAAGTTGGGTGTGGTATGAGTCATGTGAATTAACTTTTTCATCGATTTCCATTACTCAGTTTGTGTAGTCTAACACATAAAGGTCGTTATATAAATGTGCCCTACCAAAACAAATGCTATCTTTATAAAAGTAGAAACATTCATTTCCAAATTTGAAGATGAATCCATCAGTATCTAATTTGGATACTGAAATAATGTTTTTGGTTACATAAGGTACATAATAACATCTTTTCAATACCAAGACCATACCAGTAGGCAATGTGTGGTGGTAGTCTCCGACAGCTATAGCAGCGAGTCTGGCTCCATTGGCTGCTCGCAGATCCACCTCACCTCGATCAATCTTTCTGAATCTAATTGGTTCCTGTATTTGGATACATATGTGAGCACCACAAGCAGTATCTAATACCCAATTATTAAAAATAGATAGATTGCATTCGATAACAAATGCACCTGAAGCTTCCCCTTACTTCCTTGGCTAGGTGCAGTTTTTCTTCCAGTGGCCCTTCTTGCCACATGCGAAACAAACAACCTCATGTTCTCTTGCCTCCCCTTTGATCTTCCTTTTCTTGGAAGGCCTTGAAGAATATTTGAGCTTAAAGCTATTCGCCTTCCCTTTCCTTTTATTAACCATAAGGACAGAAGGCTTTTCATGCTTCATATCATTTTCCACTTGGCGAATGAGGATAAGGAGATCAGATAGAGACTTCTCAATGTTGTTCGTCTATAAATTTACAACAAAGTTAGAGAATCTCTGGGGAAGTGATGCAAGAATGAGATCGGTACCCAGTTCTTCGGGGAGTTTAAGCCCTAGAACCTCCAAGTGCTCAATGTAGCCAATGAGCTTGACTACATGAGGCCCAGTTGGGGCACCCTCTCCAAGATTGCTCTGGAATAGAGCCTTGGAGATCTCAAACCTTTCCCATCTTTCTCTCTCCTGGTATAGACCACGGAGGTGCTCGAGCATTCTATAGGCATCCATGTATTCATAGGACTTCATGAGCTCACTAGACATTGATGATAGCATCAAACATTGAACGTTGAGTGCATCGTTCAAATGTTGATCATAGACCAGGAAATATTCATCACTCGCCCCTTGGGCGGGTGAATCAGGAAGTGAGGACTCCAGCACGTAAAACTTTCCTTCATAGCATAGGATAACCCAAAGGCACCTAAACCATTCCTGAAAGTTACTTCTGGTGAGGATATTGTCTTTATCTAGAATTGATCGCAGAGAAAATGTGGTTGATGAGTTTTTCATATTCATTCTACAAATTAAAATAGCAAATTTATCAGTACCTTTTGATTACATTTTGTGAAAAATAATAAATGAATTTATTAATTCTCCCACTATTTTATCAAGTACCAATGGCCCTCACCATTGAACTTGGAATGTCCAGTTGCTTTGACATTCTAGTGGCAAGAATCCATATTCCCTTTCACATAACCCCAACAAGGGTTGGTCAATCTATTAGAAGGTATTTAGGTAGGCAGTTCTTTGCTAACTGTGAGCTTACAGTTCCTTGATCTGTTGAGTGGACTCCCCAATCCTGAAATCCTGATTTGGATTTCATCAACACTTGCCTCCATTTTACAACAAGTCTAGCAAGGTCTACTCCTCTTAATATAACATGTTTAAGTTAACCTGAAACTTTCATAAGAGCTTCCTTTATAAAAGTAGGTTTCCCAACAAGGGTTGGTCAAACACATAGTTTTATTGAGTCTTGCCCTTAATAAAGTAATGGAAGGCTTGTTCTGACTTAATATGGTATTTGAGGGATTTTATTCTTTATGTTTAGTTTTTCATTATAACATGCTTGTTAATATTAAGTGATGCTTTCTTAAGTGATTAACCATGTTCTGATAATGTTTACGCATAGTCTGATTTTTATTGTATTCAATCTTTGCATGCTTGTTTATTTCATTAATTATGTGATCACGACAACACATACATAATAAATAAACCATGAAATCAGACATAAATAAAATAAGATGGCATGATCATGAGATTCTATTGGTTAGCTTACCTAGTGGTTTTGATAAGCTATCCCTGACCTAGGGAAAAACACCTTGAACCTGATGGTTTGTGTTTTGAAGCTCCCACCTATCCACCTTTGTATATTAATGGGTTGGTTTTGCCTCAGCTTCGGGTTTTGATTAGTCTCATCTGACTTGGGAGATCCTCCATTACATGGGGTTTACATTAAAGAAACCATGGGCACACAGGCCCTAAATATTATTGGAAGGTTGCTTGCAGGCCAACGAATTTAAATTAATTAAATTTAAATGAAACAATACACACACAAAGGGTCTTTGGTCAATCTCATGATCATCCATAGCATGCAACGACATTTACGCATATTTAGAATTCAAATTATTTTAATAATTCTTTCATTTAAGATAAGTCGCGCTTGAATTCAATAAATTATGATCTTATAATTAATCAATTCTTTATCTTAAATTCCTTTCTGAATTTCCTTGAGATTATTCTCATCTATATTCCTTGTACAGTTCTTTTTAATTTGGAGGAAACCTAGTGAAATTCCATTTCTGTAAAGTACACGGCCTGTAGGCTATATTTACATGGCGTGTATTTGTTTTCACCCTTTATCCAAAGTACACGTCGGGGGCTTTGGCATGTTTTCTGTACTTTGTAATTTTTGGAGTACACGGCGTGTAGAGTAATATAACACGGTGTGTACTTCCTTGTTACGCGGTTACTGTCCTGGAAATCATGTGTACACGGTACGCGGCTTCTCCTTTATACACGGTTTCACCTGGACCGGATCGGACTACATGGCGTGTTGATTCAACATACAGGACGTGTATTCCGGTTTCCACGCGTCGTTCATTTCTGGTCAACATGGATTAATAAATACTTAGGTATACTCAATTCACACGGTGTGGTTTGGCAGACCAGTACCGGTTCGTTGAACCTAAGTACACGGCCTGTAGTTTTCACTACACGCCCTGTATTCTTGTGTTGTACAGACAGAAAGAGAGGCTCCTCCAGATGAGTTCCTCATTTTTATTTTAATCAAAATTAAAATTAAAAGGTCATTTATTTGATTTGAATCGAGAAACATAGGAGGAAGAAAAAATCTCATTCATTCATATTTATAGAATAATTTATCTTGAATTGAATCAAATATAAATTCATAACATATCAATGAAAATTAAATAACTATAATCAATGTTGTAACCTCGCTATGATACTATTTGAAGGTTCTAGGTGCAGCGGAAGTACGTGGGTGGATGTGACCACATGGATTTTTATCATTAACAATGATCATCTAGGATCAATACGACGATAAACGTAAGTCTCTATAAATAAAATCACAGAAATAGAAAAAGAAAAGGAAAGTCCTGGAACCACAAAGTAGGATTGTTACAGGTTGATTATAATTAATTTAATCAATTGAAAATAAGTACCTTTTGGTTTTCTTTCTTCGTTGATATTTATGATCACGTTCTAATGTGATACTTTGTTGCGTCGTAGAAGCCAAGGGTGGACTTCCTCTAGCGGTTATCCACACGTTCACCACGTATCTATGGATGTCGCCAAAGGAATCTTTGGGTGATAGCATGGAGAAATATTTTCTTGCATTGTACACCTTAGATAATCTTGATCTGATGGTTGAGGATCTCTCTCGGTCTTGAGATTATTCTTGTAGGAAGGAGTTCTCTCGGCCTTGACAGAATTCTCCAGAATTATTGGGCACAACAATTAAGGAAAAGTGTTGGGGTTGTGAGGATATTTATAATCGGGTTTGAGGTTATAGAGTTATGACAATAAATAAATGCGTTATGATTTTTATTTATTTCATTAACTCTTATTGAAAACCCCCATGTCAAATCATTAATTTCTTAACATGTGCCCACGCTGATTATAATAAATATCATTTAATAAAACAATATTATTTCCTCAAAATCCCAACTGGAAAAACTACACAGTGTGTAATTATTAATACATGGCGTGTACCTGTTTTTAATAAAACTACACGGCGTGTAATCATTAATACACGACGTGTAATTGTTTTCATTTTACTCTTCCTCCAACATTAAAAAAATTTAGGCTTCCTTGGATAATTATTAAACCATGTATGGGAATAATCTTTATTCTACTTGAGATACTTGGATACACTTAGTGTGTGACCCTCTAGGCCTCTTTCTCATTGGCATTGGGTGGGCTTGCCTAAAGTACAAGATTAATGTCTAACAACGGGTCAAGGCACCCAAGAGAAAGAATTTTACGCCGCATTGACGTGTCACATCATACGAGCTCTTACCGTGTAATTTAATCCCTTTTTCTTAATATCTCATCAAGCAGGTTTCATGGCAGTGTCATAAACCTATATGCTTGATCTGTCATTCTTTGACTTCCAGAAACAAACTCATCATTACACCATGTCCATGGAATTTGGGTGATATTTCTATTCCAATAAAAGGACCCGAGATATTTACTTCCATAAATAGGGAAGGTACAAATCCTTCCTTGACTTATCCATTAATAACATGTCATTCATGATGCACCCAACGTACCCAACTTCCCACCAACTGTCTTCTTGATGGTTTTAATTAGTAAATCTAAGTGCGCAAGTCATGACATGAGTTAATGATAATCTTCCAGTCTAAGGACCATTACACATGTTCGTAGATAGCAATGTTTGATGACACCAAGACATGTGGAATTACTACTGGCGCGTCTATTCTCATAATCTCAAATCTTGAAGATTACCAAGTGCGAACTCCATTAGAGAGAGTCTCATATTCTTATGAGTACTCGCACATGACGGTATGTATACTATGTGTCCTATCATAGTATTTCATCCAACTATAGAACTTTATTTAAGAATATTGTTATAGCATTTTAAGGTTCTCATCATAGCAGGGATCTTCCATGAACTTATCAATGAAACAAATATTATAGGACATTATTATATTAAAGTCATGCAGAATAATGAAAAATATATAATAAATGTGCATTCATGTAATAAAAGTACAAAATAGTTGGTTCTCAGGACACCAACCCTTACAGGAGGAACCTAATATTTTTACTATCATTAATTCCCCCTTATTTTGTTTCTTAGAGATCTACCTGGGGAGTTTTGAGTACTTGGGTGAATGACTAGGGTGAGAAGTTCTTTGAGCCTTCTTTTTATCTTCTATTCATTACAAATGGGGAGCCAAAGGGTCTTATTTATAGGAAATATCCATACCCTAGGTGAAGAAGGTAGTTTTCACAATTCATTTGTGCTAGTGGATTTCATAGGTTGTTTACGTAGGTTGGTCTACATAGGTTCACAATGTAGGTGTATTGCACAGGTTCTCCATGTAAGTTGGTCTGCACAGGTGCTCCATGGAGGTCGGTCCATGCAGGCTGGTCTATATAGATTCTCCATGTCTCTAGAACTTGTGAAATATGGGAAAAGGAATTGTGTGAAGGAGATATATGGTATCTCAAATTCCTTTATAAAAAATCGCTACTTCCAACAGCTATAAATTTTGATTCGTAAGTCTATTTGGCCTTTGTGACTAGCCAAATCAAAGTTAAAGAAGTGAACTAAACCCCTAGATTTGGTGTATTCACCCAATAAGTGTGGGTTTTGATTCCAAAAAGTTACAATAATACCCTTAAAAATGTTTTTAAGGGTTCAAAAACTTTTTATCAATAATTAGAAAATTCCACAACCTACTCCCAAAGAGAGGTTAACACCACTATGCCATGATATTTGGGAAAATTTATAAGGAATATTTATTCCTTAGTATGGAGTAGTATTATAACACATGTAAATTAAATTTTCTTCTTCTTATATCATGAAGATAAATTTTTACTTATGAATTCTATGGAAAAGTACATGGAAAGAATTTTTTTTATGCCAAAAAAATTCCCCACCACTTATAATTGGATTCATTAGGAATGAAAGAATTTAATTATAAGGTAAATGTATGGAACTTACATGAATTATTAATTAATGTTATGGACTCTTGAGTTTTCTTATTAGTGAGAGGATGATCTAATTTTTTCCTAGGACATGGATCCTATATAGCATAATTTTACTATTTATATAGTCACATGATGGACCCTACAAAATTTGAGTCATTTATATCATCCCCCTAATTTTTTCCTAATTCAAATATAAATATGGCTTAGTGTACGAGACTTGTATTTTTCTTAGGCTTCCTTTCATGGGTTTTTGGCCTAAAAGGTTTTGTGCATTTTCAATTTCAATTTCTCAATTTTTCCAAAATCATATAGAGTGCATGTCTGGCGAGCTGAAACCCAACTCTTTCCCAAGGTTACCTTTGTCAGTTTTTATCCTGTGGAGTGTTGTAACTCTTTAATTAGTAGTATAATATCTTACAAGTTGTACCAATGCAATTTATTTTTTAGGTTGGATATCCATGACCATGATTTATGGAGATAATTACCTAAGTAGGACTTACAGGCCAAGAATGCTCCAACACATTCCAAACATGAGGAGGGAAATTTTTAAGTCATGATCTTGGAATTTTCAGACCCTAATAAATGAAAAAAGACAAGTACGCAAGGAATAATCATGGATGATGTTTCAAAACTGTCGCCCATTACGATGTTGTCAGAGTGTATAGTGATGAGAATATTTTCTCTTGGGGATGAAAATGCCTTTGATTGAAAGACCATATTTGGGGTGTATTATGAAAATCCATGTTTAAGGAGTATTATGCATTTTTACAACAAAGGTGTCCTTCAAAGTTGGACGCTCTTATTACTGATGGACATGGGAGTTTTGTGGTGGTCTAAGTTTACTAAAACCATGAAGTGTGGTTTGCAAAAGGAATTTATCCAGGGATGAAGGAAACATTTATATTGGCATTGTACATGGATAAGGTATGTACATTTTACTCCAATCATGAGTTTATCAATGAAGGAACTCATGTTAGAATTTAAATTTTGAATTAGGACCATGTTTGGGAGAGATTGGGTAGGTAGTTTTTCTATGATCGTTGGGACTATAATGAGAGATCCAGGTGCCAATATATATCTAATTATAATGAGAATCAAGACACACGTAGTTCTAGGAATGAAATTCCCTATAAATATCTAAACCATATGTAAGTAAAGAATATACAAATAAAGATGCTATAAATAGTTTAATGTCATGAAATGTGGACCAATCCTATGTTGGAGACACCATTCTATAGACAACATGGTTTTAGGGGTATTATCCAAGTACATCCCAATAGATTCTGGACATTGGGATGTGAGGAAATTCAAAAATATAGACCTCGGGGTTCTCATATCTGAAGGAGTGGGATAGGAAAGTCATTTAAGGGATGACCAAGTACCATATTCAAAAATAGGTTTTCATTACAATGTCATCAAAGTGTATATACACAATAGGATTTTCCCTTGGGGACAAAATTTCATTTTATTAACAATCCACATTTTCAGGCATATTATGAAAATCCATGTTTGAGGTGTATTATGAAAAGTCAAAACAAAGGTGTCTTTTGGAGTTTTATTATCTTATTAATTCTATCCAAAGGAAATTTATAGGGATATGATTCTTCCAAGACACAAATTTTGATTCGTGAAAAGAAGTTTCCTATATTATACTGTAGGTATTTGGATTGATGTTGGTTGTGTCTGAGCAAAGGAAATTATACATAGACATGGATCATATGTAGAATATGAGGATTAGTGTTGTATTCGTGGATGGGACTATAATGATGGATTCAGGAATCACTATGTATCTCATTGGTATGAGAACCTATCCACACATAGTTTTTGAGTCAAAACGTGATGAGAAACTGGCACCTAAAACGATCGTTCACTCGGGTGAGGACCACAAAAAACACATAGTTTTACATTATTTGTTAGGTATGTGAACCATGAAGTTTAACATAATGAAACAAGGACATTACCCTATAATTTAACATCATTTGAAAATGATGTCAAGTATTCCTTTTAAGATATTACATCCAAGACTATCCATTTCATGGTGATCAGTCCAAGAATGCTCCAACATTATATGCGCATGAAGGCAGGAGGATGTAATCTGTGGACTTAGGGTTCCTGAATTTTAAGGATTGGAATGGGATAGGCATGTAAGGGATGACAATATACCATGTTTGAAAAAAAATCATTATAATGTCATCAAATCATACAAAGATAATATAATGTTCTATTGGGGGTGACAATTCAATTGAATTATAGGCCATATTAAGAGGTATATTTTGAAAATCTATGTTTGAGGTGTAATATGTATAGTCAAAAAAATGGTTTCCTTTAGATTTAAACACTCTTATTACCAATATCCAAATGAAATATTATGTAGATCCTAATTTTCCAAGGTGTGGAGTATGTTTTTCAAAAGGAACGTGCATGAGTATGAAGGGTGAATTTAGGCCATAATTGACTAGTAATAGGTAGATTATTACTTACATAGTTTTGAATCATATGTAATGAAGGGAACATTTGTGACTAGACCCTATATTTGAGATTCAGGAATCACTATGTATTTTATGGTAATAGTAATCAAGACACACATAGTTCTAGAGAATGTTCTCTACACAGGTATGGTCTGTATGCAGAGAGTGGAATTTTTTCGAGTATGGGTTCATGAATGAAATGAGAACCCACCCTAGAATATCTTGTCTGGATCTATCTCATACTTAGGAGATTGGGGGTATATTGTTTTTTTTCAGATGGTCCCAAGTTGGATAATTAATGTGTCACTACATATCTCATTGATACGAGAATCAAGCCACACATAGTTCTAGGATAGATTCCCCACACTAGTTGAGTTCTTATGTAGGTAGGGGGAATTTTTTCATATTGAGTATATTATAGGATGTATAAACTAAGAATTACTACATGTCTCATTAGGATAATAATTGATCCACATGTAGTTCTAAGATATAGATGTGGAAGGGGACCAACACTGGTAATGGTGGTTCTCTCAGGTGAGGGCCACAATAATGGACAGTTTAACATTGTATGAAAAGGACATCAACCATGTAGTTTTTCATCATGTGACAAGGATATAGGTTACCTGATATAAAGAGGAGTTATAAAGTCTTTCATTTTAAAAACACCTTGGTAATGAAGTACATGTAGTTTAAGGTCATCAAGCTTAGACTGTGAAGTAACTTGACCATGTGTGGAGGTCCTTACCAAGATTCTTAAGCCTATGTGAGCTATACTTGGTGTGAGAAATAAGGAATGGTGAAGGTTTCTCTTATCATATGGGGGTTTAAATAAATTTGGTGAAGTAACTAATTAACACTAGTGGGTATGGAGTGGCTCTATTATTTGGTAAGGCCAAATTTGACATGAATGAATGACATAGTTTCAAACACTAGTGAAAATAATCATACTTGGGATCATTATTTGTGGATGGTATTGACACATAAGGTATAGGTGTCACTATTTATACTGTATAAATAGAAATCAAGTCATATGTAGTTCTGGATAAATATTCACTACAATTATCTAAATCATATATTGGGAATGGGGATACATTTTTTTGTTTTATGGTTAGGCCTAAGATGTGGGACCTAGGTTTCACTATATATATTTTCAAAATAAGAAACAAGAAACATGTAGTTCTCATAATTTCATGCATTTTAATGTCATGTGGTGAGTAAAATTATTCCATGGAATGAGTGAAGACAATGTATGTGGGCCTTGTGCATTAAAATCTTCTCAGGAATTTTGGTAAATCATCTCATAAGAGGCATCCAATGCTCATCACATGAGGCTTCCTAAGATTGTATCCCAGGGAATCCTATGCTTGGTGCATAGGGTAAGACTACATTTTCACATCATGTAATGAAGACATTAGAATACAATTTAACATCTTTTTACTATAAAGATATGGGTCATGCCTTTTAGGGTCATGAAACAAGCATTGATCCATACAGTTTAGTGTCATGAAGTAAAGAAGAATGGTTTCTTATAGTTTTAGGTCATATGACAGGGACAATATGTTGTTAATCACATGAAATATTTATTGAGAAATATTTCATTAGTATTGGAATAGTATGCTCTACAAACATGGTTATAAACAAATATTCTCCATTACAATATACTTTATGGGTAGAAAAATGTCCTTCCCATTTTGGTTCAATCTTCGGAGGCTTCGTCCTAGGAATTATTAGGGTCCTAAGGACCAAAACCATTTCCCATTATAGGAATGAATGAAGGTCCCAAATGGCCTAAAGGAATTCATTTTTTTTTTTTATAATCCACCTTTCAAGGGGTGAGGTGGATCCCTTACAAGGCCCAAAGGCTTAGAGACAATTACATGACCCATAGTTCTTAGAGGGAATCTCCCAGAAAAGACAACTTGGAACTCTTCCTCTCCAACACATGTCATGATATTAGCACTCCACCTTCACATAGCTGGTCAGATATTTTTCCTATGAAAATTTTCATAGGCCTAGTATCGATAGAAAATCCATACCCTCTCATTCTTCTAATTCCGATTATCTATGCTCTAGTGAATGAGCCTACCCTAAATCCTCATATGGAGCCTTGTCCCTTGTAGTCTAACTGGTACATCTGCATATTCATGTGGACTGAAGGCCTTAGTGTGGACCTAAGGTCTTAAGGTGGCCCGAAGGCCTTGATATAGAACTGGACTAAAGGCCTTGGGTGGCTCTAAGGCCTTATAGGACCCAAGGAAGAAACTGGTGTCCCAGAGGCCTAGATGGATGAATAGTTCTAGCTACTGCAATGCTGAATAATACCTACTACAGTGCCTACTAAAATGATGCTACAGTAACCTAGAAAATATGTCTCCACTTGGATTTAATCTTGGGTCTCTTGGATTCACTTTTCGAGTCCTCACGAACCAGGTTGAGGCTCATGTGAACAAGAATGAATGAAGGTGAACTTTATTGTTGAAAGCTCAAGATATTTGGTTTTGTTGAACCTATAAATGATACAAGGTGTGTATTATCTTCTCATTGAGTATCTCCAATTCATCCAAACACTTTTTGGACTACTCTTCTATAGAAAACTAATCGTAAATGGAAATTCACAGTGAAGGCAATAAGACTTTTATGAACAAAACTACTTCTTTCCCATATACCAATGAATATGGGGTCTCCTACATAGAAGTAGGGGTTATGGTAAAATAGGCCCAAAAGTCATGTAGAGGCTTATCGGGATAGGATTTCTTATCCTTGTCCACCATTTTCTAGACTATATTCGATAAGGTTTTATTGAAATATTCTATATATTCATTTTCCTCTATAACATAACGGGATGAATGGTTGTTCTCAATGTTATATTCTTGGTATAGCCTATTTAATTCATAAGAACAGAATTTGGTGTCATTTTCAATTAGTATTGTATGAGGGACACCAAACCTAGTGTTGATGTTAGATTTTATGAAATTGATAATGGTTTTTTTCCTGAATTCTTTTAATGGTATTGATTTAGCCCATTTGTAGAATAAGTTTTTAACAGTGAGGATGTATTTAAACTACTTGGTTGTAGTAGAAGGGTATAGCCTCACAACATATATTCCCTATATGGTGAATGGACAGGAATATTTAGCAATGTGAAAAAACTCCATGGGTTAATGGATGAAATTGGTATGCACTTGGAAAGGGTGAAACTTTTTTTGAATTTCATGTAATGTTGAATCATTATAGAACAAAAATATCTAAGATAGTGATTTGGTGAGAAATCTTGGTTCCTAACTGATGGGCGTCATAGGAACCGATATAGTCCTCTCACATAATGTCGATAGTCTCCTCCCCATAAATGAATTTGAAGAGGATTTTGTTATAGCTTCATTTATAGAGGACCTTCTGATGACTTGGGCTATCATAGATTATGAAGTTGACATCCCATCATCGAATTTTCTCTTTCATGGATCTATATAATCAAATAATACCACTCTAGAGGTAGTCCAGAATGGGAATCATCTAACCATTCATAGGATTATCTAGTTTCAGGGTATAATTGACCTTGTTGATATTTTCCATGTTACTCTAAATAAACAAAAATATAATTTTGTGATATGAAACGATGATAACTATTTCATCTTTATCCAGATATTCTATATTTATAGTTGTATTATCTAGTGTATATTATTGAGTATTCTGTGAGTATAGGAAATGAGCCAACATTGTCTTCGAAGGGAATCCATCCACTAATCCTCATACATATCCAATCAGGGGGGTTCATCACTTCCTTCTTGATAGTGTAATCACCATTAACCTTATTGATCATTATCTATGAATCACCTTTGATATTCATATGGGTTATTGGTTTTAACAGTGAGAGTTCTAAGCCTACAATGAGGTCATGTAATTATGCCTTGTTATCGGTATAACCTTTTGATAATATGAAAGAATAAGGTATAACTACCTTTGTTATAGAGAGAAGGAAGAATCCCAACCCAAACTTATTGAGATTGTGGTCTTACATCCTTTTTCCTATTATTATTTTAGAAATTACATAAAAATACATCTCCCATGTTCTAGGGGAGTCTTAGATAGAGAATATTTGTTCATCCAATAGTTGGGTATTCATAGGAATTTCTTCTAAAGAAGGATTCTCTATGAAGAAATCTTCTAAATAATTTCCCGTTATTACCATATGTGATATGAATATGATGTAAAAGTTCTATAGGATGGACACCCACTATGAAAAAATATCTATTCAGTATAGGTTTGTTGAGGATGTACTTGATCAGGTTAGTTCAAGAAACCAAATAGACCTTATAATTATACAAGTAGTGAATCAATTTTTTAACCACAAATATTAATTCCATATAGTTATTATTGATATCTGAATAATGAGTATCAGTATTGATCATGGTTTAGCGAAGATAATAGAGACTATTTTATATTATAGTGTCCTTTTTTGTCATGAAAGAACCTAGTAATCACTCTAAGGATGTCACATAAAATATGTGTGGATTTTCATTGATAGGCAGCATCAATACTAGTGGACTCAGTAAATACTTCTTGAGACTATGAAATTATTATTGAGATCCATCAGTCCACTAATACGTTACCCCTTTTTTCATCAATTTGGTAAAGTTAAATTTCTTACCAATAAGATTTTATATAAATCATAGAATATATGAAATATTTTTAGGGGGTTCATTTTTAGATTGTGTTGTCATAGTTTGTTGAAAACCATCTCAAGGTCGGAAATATGGTTAGAACATGGATAATATTTTACTACTAGATCATATACATAGTACTTGAAAGAATTTACCAAAAAGTTTTTGATGATGTGGTTCATGGAATGATAGTATATAGAACTAGTATTCTTCAAGTTTAAGGGCATCACCTGATAGTAATATACACCTTGAGATGACCTAAAGGTAGTGGGTTCTTCATCTTCATTGGCCATTCAGATTTAGTTATATCTTGGTTTTCCATCCATGAAAGATAGGGCATGGTATCTTGCCTTTGAATCAATCATAAGTTCTATAATTGGGACTAGGAATTCATATTTTAGATAGTTATGGTTGATATCTATGAAATAGATGAAAACTCTTATCTGTCCATTTTTTTTATTGACTATGACTATATTGGTGATCTATTTTAAGTACTATAATTCTCGAATGAATTTTTCTTTGATAATATTATCAACTTTGGCTTAGAATTTGGAAACATGAGTTCAATGCATTCTGCTGGCTGCCAGCTTGTAACCAAAATGATCTTTTGGAAGACCCTAGTGGTGGGTGGCCACATCGGGATCAAGGCTCGACATTTATGTGTAATTCCAGGTAAAAAATATCAATGTTTCTTCAATAAGGAGGTATATACATCTTTTTCTTCAATGGTAAAAGTAGCACTAACTAGTGTGGGTTTTAGATCTTACTCTATGTCCATATTTATTTTTTAGAGTTCATTAATGATGGTAGAGGCACCTTCCTCTAATGTTGGAGGATCATTTTTGATGTCATACTCTTCATTATATTCCTCTTCCTCTCAATCCATGGCCATGTTGGGATAAATTAGTGATGAAGTGGGATATTTAGAGTTAGCAGAAAGACTAATATTTTTATATTTAGAGGTAAAGATATCTCTATTCCCCATTGGTTATAAGACTATTCCTCCATATTTAGCTGATGAAATTGGGGTCTGTTAAATTCCTAGGGATAAAGAAATGGAATTTTCACCTAAAGCATCACTACCTATAGAAGGATCGGGGTTCTCTTCACTATGGTTGGTTTCAACTAACAAGACTAGTATCATGAGGGTTGATGAGTACATTCCCAATCTTGAACTAACATCTTTGATACAGTTGATGGGTAACACATATTTATCATTGAGCTCCTTAAATGGGTTGGTGAGGGTTATTTCAAGAACATTTAGGGAAGTAACCTAAGAAACATCATTATTCATGGGTTTACTCCCTTCTCTATAATAAAATCCCACATCAATGTATTGAGACTCAAAAGATTCAAACAGTGATTTATCACCATATAGTGTCGCACTTTTCACATTGATGTAGTACTTGAGACATTAGTGATATGATGAAGGGGTTGTTGCATGTTGGTGCAACCAAGGCCTTTCTATAAGGAAATTAAGGATATTTCCTTCTACATGGACAATAATTCAGATTCATAAATTGAGTTATGATCTTGATTTGACTGAGTGTATTTTTTTCTCTTTTATCATACCCTTGAAGTTTCATAGGAGAGGGAGACATGCCAGCTTAATTATATCCTAATAATAGAAGTGTTCATATGAGAATAATATTGACTCTTAATCAATTTTTGATGAAATGTCAATGGATATCAATGTTATCTAGCCTTCCAGACACATATAAGGGTATGATGTGTCCTTGCATCATAGAATCCTTGTTCTATTCTATAAGAGAGATAATTGCATGACATTCCATATGGTCTATCTCTGTACATTATACCTCGATAGTAATGACCTCATCTTATAACTCCTAGGGGATTTTCAAGGTTTATACAAGTTCTTCTTGGAGATCCTTTTACAAGTTAAGAGTATCTAGTATTGAAATTTTTTCTATAAATATGGAAAGATGATTTAGGATGTTGTATTTTCATTCAAAGGTATGTATATTCCTATGGTAATTTTTTCCCTAGTAGGTACTTTATACATTTAGGTTCCTAGGTAAAATGTGTTGGGTGGATAACCAGATGTTGAGGGCGCCTTTACTACTGTTGTATTAGGTCGACATTACCTACCTACCTACCTGGGTGGATGAGACAATTTCACTACTTCCAATCAATCCTATAATATAATCAGCCCTATAAAAATATTAGATAATGTGGTTTTTCTTCCCTTTTTTTTCTCGCTGAATTTTCCTTCTTTTAGTCTCATCAATGTAAACGGCTTGGGCGAGGGTGTGGCTAGAATATTGGATTCATCCATTACTATATATTCAACTTCCTCTTTGGTATGTGTAGAATCTACCTATGGTTCTCCAATTTGGAATAGGTAAATTGAGTTTTTAATCATGGTCATCACCAGATAATGGATCCATTCATACAATGACATTAATGGAAATGGAGATTAATTATTCGTCTAATGAGGATTCTACCTAGCAGGAAACATCACGTGGTACCGTTTGGTGGGACAGTGCCTGTGCTCTTAGGGATAGAGACATGAAATCTAAGAGAGTCAGTGATGGATTTGTTATCTATACATGACCATCCTTATATGCCTAATTTTTATTCTTCTAACTATTCCATTTCCTGGAAGATTGACTTTTTGAGGATTGTGTTGTTGATGAAGCTGGTTATATTATGGCAGAGGAAAATGAGGGTGTCATTGGATTATTTAACTTTTCCCTATGGATAAAATGATTTTGATTTATTGTTTTCTTAGCTATATAATTATTGAACTTATGTATTATCTTACTCATAACTTCTTTCTATTCTCCTTTTTATTTGGGAGTGGTAGTGGAAATGCATGCCACTTGTGTGGGTGGTTTACCTGGATTCACTTTCTTAGAGTCAACCATATTTTTTAGGATATCTTTAAAATTAAAACACTATAAAATAGTGTGTCCCATAGTTCAGTGAAAGGGGATATAATTTGGGCAATCATCGAGACTCTCTTGGTCGGGCCTCTTAGGCTCTATCCATTTCAGCAAGTTATTTTCCATAGCTTCTATAAAGTATCTTGGAACTTTTTCATCTCAGAAGGCATAAACTTTATTATTATTCTCTTCAAATAAAGATAATTTAGGTTTTATTCCCTCATCTTTATGGGGTTATTGTTACTAATATTTTAATTCAGGAGGTGGTGTCACATGAGGAAGTGTGGGCTTTGGAGCTAGATTCAACATATAGGTCGGTCTTAAGGTGACGAATGCAGTTTACACTCTTCCCATTCTCTTTCCCTAAGCTACTAGTGTTGGTCTGGATTTATATCTAGTTTGAAATATTAAATCCTCAAACCTCTATGAAACCATATAAAGATATTTGAACTTACCCTGATACTTTATTAGGATAAGTGATGTTCACAATTCATCATGAAGGTTCTCACTACAATGACTCAAAAAGTCCCCTTGAGAGAGTTTTAGGTTCAGGGAGTAATTAAAACTCTTCTACCTAGAAATAAATTCTACGAAACTCTTTTTATATTAATATTTTCAAACTGAGAGGTCAAAGACTGTCATTTTCTATATTGTATATATGTATTGATACTAGAATTGTAGGTGAAGATATTTTCACCCCTTGATTAATCCAATTGGTAAACTGGTGTACTAGGCAAAGGTTAGTCCCTCTAGAGTCTACACAAAACACTTGATCTTAGTTTCCTCTTATTTTTTGAGGGTTCCAATCATGGGACCACATTGAGAAACATAGTGTGTTAGATGCTTGTTTGTATTCATTAATCCATTAAAAATTGGTAGTATATGATTCCAAAAGTTTGGTGGGGGAAGAGTTTTATCCACCCATTCCAGGTATGGATTCCATTATGGTTATACCAGTTCACATCATAATTCCACATATTTCAATTGAACTTCTAGTGACTCAATAGTGTCGATGATATGGGTAAGAATATCCAACTTGGTAGGAGCCTTAACGGGTGGAATAATGGGTTGAGCCAGCTATGGTGGTTCTTTCTATACTCATGGGGTCCTATTATATTGGTTTTTGGTATACCACATTAAGTAGATTTTCTGACTCTACTTATTTTATTTCAATAAATCCCATTTTATAAGACATGTGGTATATGATCACAAGATTAGGCTCTTCATGAAGAACATATCTAGTAGGGATGTTACCTCGAAGTAATTCTATATTGATCTTTCTCAACTCCTTCATGTCTTCCTTATGTTGAGAAAATATTTCTTCAGGTGTGATAGGTTCAACCAATTTAGGTGGGGATGAGATACAACCACACCTTTACCCTTTTCCTTGGATGATTCTCACCTAGGAGGTGGTAGTGGATCATTTGAGGGATTCTTCAAGTTTTTAGCCAGCCTATATTTTCGAGCACATGCACCTTCTTCAGAAATTTCCATACAGACTATATTTCAGATGAAAACATCCTCCTCATTTTCCTCTACATTTTCTTCAAGTTATGTATCATCCACGGGGGTGGGGTTAATGATGTTTAATTATTCATAATGCATTAAATTTTTAACATTAGAATTGGAATAAAAAGAGTGTTAGTTTCCACAATAATATATGTTGAGATAATTTTGATCTTCAAGAGAGATTGAACCCTTGATAGATTGCTCTTGTTTTCACCCTCTATGAGGCCTCATATTCTCTTTCAATGATCCCCTTAGAACTATCTAGAGAAGGGTGACACAAATTTAATCTCCTAAAAGTTTGTTTATGTGGGATTTTATATAATAATTTGGGTTATGAAATGTGAAAAAATGGGTGGGTTCTCTCTTTGAAACTTCTCATAATTGGGAAAATATTACCTCCATTAAGGATGAGGTTGAGGTAAAAATTCCCCCATCCCTATAGGTTAGGGTTGTTGTTGCTCAACTACTGAAACATTTCTGGTTAGATTCATCAGCCTCAAAAGGATGGGTTGTGTTAAAAATACACCCAGCTTTGTGGGCTGGGGCTACTCCTGTATCATTGTGGATTCAACTTCCATGAATACTCTCTTGATCTTATAGATCTTTTTTTGAGCATGATATGGGTGAATCATATCATGTTTATGTGAAATATTTAATTTTTCAGGCATTTTTTTTTGATTGGTATTACTTAAACAAGAATCATGATCAATCTTCTTGGATACCTCATGAAAGTGTTTTTCAATGGATCACTATCATTAGGCTTAGTGCTTTTAAGATTTGTTCAAGGATAATTCCTTATAATCATTTCATCTATTGTGATCATATTTTGATTTTGAGATCCAACTAGAAGCAATGATATAGCATGATGTCACTTCTAGTGGGACCTGCTAATTGGGGAGTGGGGTAAAATTCAATTATTTTTGCTTTCCCCATCCCCTGATTCAAGCACTAGCTAGGGAATTGGTAATCAAATGGCATAGATTTATTAATGCGTTAATACGTACACATTGGAGACCCTCCCAATGTTTCTTTGATTTTGGGCATCGTGTGGTCGGAAGGGAAGATAAGTTAATTTCATGATATGTTTCTTCAATTACCTTAGCATGACCTTCATATCCTTTGTAAGGAAATAATATATTCCTCAGGTGATGAAGAGTTTTCCATATATTCAGGCAAATATCATGCACACATTCTTCTGACAATGTTTCTGGAACACTATATTGGGGATTGGATGAGGAACAAAACATGATCGGTAGATTATCTTTATCTAATTATTTTCTCATAAGAAATGCATCTACTTAATCCTATGTAGAAGATACCTCCACATGTTCTGACCAAAGAAAGAATTTATCAACTACTTTATTGTAAATGGTGGGGTTACAAGGAATCTCCTTTACTACATTAGAAGGAAGGCAGTCCAAGGTTGGTTTAGAGAGTGATTGTTCCCTTGGATTGTATTCCAATTGAGAAAGGATATCACTTTTCAATAATATTTCATCATGCATGAACAACCTCATCTTATCAAGTTCCTCATGATATGATGGATTTCTCATAATTGATTCATTAAGGGGAGGTCCTTCTTTTCAAAATTGAAATATTACTATGGGGAGGACCTTTATAGAAAATTCCATGATGAGGGGGACTACTATGATGCATTTATGTCTAACTGTAATGATTATTTTTGCAGTTTATACCCTGGTTAGGACCTTCAGAGTGTATGATGATAAGTAGAGGACATTCTTGTCATTTGATCTTCTAACCTTGAGGAGGATTTACATGGTAATCATCATGATAATTATTCTCATTATCAATAATTTCAGGTCAGTAAAGGATTCCTTCATGGTAGATATTTTAGGGAGGACCTCCAGAGTTTCTAGTAACAATGTTATGAGGAGGATCTTTATAATTATGGATAATACTTTCATAATATGGTAATTGATTAGTAGGATCCTAGTACACAATTGAAAGATGTTTTATGGCCTCAATAATTCTATTATTAAGTAGATTAGGATCATTGATCTTCTCTTTGTTTTTAATTTTCCTTTGGTGAGACACTTTTTTGGGTGCTCTCCTTTGGGATGATGGAGTTGCATGCTATGGATAGTGATGTTCATAAATAGGAACCTATCTAAATTAATCTTATTCTACAGCTAGAATATGTTTAAAGTCTTTTGTACTTTTGGAAGGGATATATGTCTTCCCTAGAATGGCCATTGAAGGGGACCAATGGTCTCGAGTTGGAACAGGTGTGTGTGCCCGATTTGGTTGTCCATTTATTGTGTAATTTTTCCAATGAACCTCCTAGATGGTAGATGGAATAAGAATCTTCTTATAAGTTACCATATTATCATGTTGATGGGTCACTTAAAATTTGGAGGTGGGTTTTTTATCCTGAATCCTTTTCACTACCGATGCAATAATTATATCCTGGTAGAATTGTAGAATGTGGACAAGAATAGATGTTTGTCCTTATAACATTATCAGTATGTAAAGGGTGACCTATATAGTTGGAATGGGAATATATTCTCATTCCATGGTCAGATTAGGGATATTTATCTTCTACTTTCCTCCATTTCTTTATAAGATATACATGCAATCATCATGTGTGGGTAAAGAGATATTGGTTTTCCCCTATTTATTATTAGGGTGTTCCGGTAGGTTTCTCTAGTTGCGACCAAATTGTATTGGAATGTTTGATGTGAATGAGTAGGTATATAGTCTCAGTTTTATTTTATCACCAATCTTATAGGTGGGATTCTCTAGCATGAATAGGAATGTGATCCTACTCTTGGTTTTCTTATCACTGCCCTTGGCAGGCTATCCTGGGTGCCCAGGTCTGAGTGACCTAAGCTGGAGCCCACAGGGAAATATCCTCATCATGTTGTGGAATTGGAACTGAGTAATTTTGTTGGTGGTGGTTTGTAGTAGGATCCCTTCATGATGAATATTGTGTTTTTAAGATGAGGTTACCACTTACCTATTGGTTTACTTCCTTAATGTATGGTAGGAACCTATTGTTTCATTTTGGGGAAAGGCTCCTAAAATGGTTTGAGATTGAGATTGGTGTCAAATTCTTTTTTCCTCCTGCCATTTCTGAGTGGGAGGTTTGTGGGACTTTATATCTTAGAGGGACACACATGTGGACTCTAATTTTGGGATAGTATCATTGAGATGGTACCCCTGAACCAATGCATTTGAAACCTAGCATTTAAGATGCTGAGTTGGCAACTATGTCCTATAATTAGACTAGGATCCATCTTTTGTAGCAGTTGACAAGTATGTTTGTGTTAGTTGGTAGGATTCCATTTGATTAAAATTGGTTATGGTGAAAGTTATTAGAAGTATACAAAAAAAACAAAAACAATAAAACCCATCAAAGTATCATTAAAATAAATGATCTCATGCATATTTGATTGTCTAAAATATCCATGTTTGGATAATTTTCATTTTTTTGAGAGCATTAAAGGGCCTGACATGTGAATGACATAGATTTTTTAGTAAATTAAGGGTTTCACATCAGGTTCACCATTATTTTTTCACACCTGTTTTCATGGAGGATCAGTTTCCAATGGGGTTTATTCATAGAACTGGAAACACCCAACAAATCTCATATCCATGATGGATCATGGGCCTGCTTTCCAAAGGTAGGTTGTCATAGGTTATAGCAACCCAGCCTTTTCTTACATTACTATTACATTATTATAAATATGGAAAACATAATAGTATTACACCATGAGGATCCAGAGGTTTAGTTTCCTGGGAAAACTAGGATCAAACATAACATTTACAACATCAAACATAAACATTTATTTAATTCCATATTCTATATATTCTTATTGGATCTTGACCTTCCTTGGTACATGTAGTCACCTAAGGATATACATAAAAATGGGGTGAGATAAAATCCTAGTAAGAGGATAGACAAGAACAATATAACAATGTGAGAGCATAATCATAATATAGGCAAAGGACCGTGAACAAGAGGGGAAACATTAATAAAAAAATTGAAATGTGGCAATGCATAAAAAATGAAACATCATGTCTTGTTGGTTAACTACCACACATACTTTTGAACAA
Source organism: Viscum album (assembly GCA_963277665.1). NCBI lineage: Eukaryota > Viridiplantae > Streptophyta > Magnoliopsida > Santalales > Viscaceae > Viscum > Viscum album. The sequence continues at coordinate 1,096,532,876 of OY728147.1, forward strand.
ATCTATAATATTGTTCACACATCATTTCACTTAACTCATGATATTCATCACTTTACCCAATGCATTGGATCGATGTATAATTCTAGGCACACCTGTCACATTCAAACATTCATATTGCACTGTATAATTCCGGGCGCACACATCACATCATAATATTATCATTATCATGCATGTCACATAGAACATATATCAAAAATGAACATAAATAACCCATGTAAAGTAATGGTTTTAATCTCATAAGAACACATTCATAAACTTTGGGTTCCTAAAAGAAAGTGGGAATAACATACTTGATACAATAACCATCAACCATGAGTGAGCAATAAAAGGTGTGTTTTTGAAAGAAGAGTTCTTTTGGAAAACATTTCTTTGACATAAACTTCAGTAAAAAAATATGTATATATCATAAAAGGTAAGATAATGATGAAAAATTTATTTTTAATGAGTGACCATACCAAAATGGAGTGAAAGAGTAGAACCCGAAGAAAGAAAGTTGGGTTCGAGATTTTCCTCTTACCATGTATCCGAACGCTTTCTTCACTTTAATGTCCTATATAACCACATTAGATTCATTAATTAACAATTATAGAACCTTTTTTACATAAATATGGTTCATTTTAGTTTTATTAATTTATTTTTTGGGCCTTTTTATGAGTTATGGAGTTTAAAAAATATTGTTTGGGAATAATTGTTTTTATGGTTTTCTTGAGCGGTTCATATGTATTCATAAATGGAAGTTCGTTTAGATCATAGGTAAACATAAAGAATTGATATTTCATGTTATTAATGTTATTCCATAAGTTTAAATGATCTTATAATGAACTATATTATATACCATGTGGATGAATCATTAGATAATAATTAAATTATGATTGTTTGGGTTAATTTGTGCGGTTTTTCGACCACAACGAACTTGTTTTGTTTAATCATTCAGTAATATGTACATAAGTTAGTTACAGAACATGAAATAGGATATAATACATATAATATAATCTGGTTCAAACATAAAAATGGTTTCATGACCAGATATTAAATCTATAAAGGAAATTGAAAACATGTCATTCTTGAAGATGATAAATTAACACCTCACCAACAACGTTCTCTTTTATAAAATAAAAATAAGAGGAGAGGGGGGTTGGATGATATGATATATTATTGGTATAATAACATTACAGTATATGTATAATAATGTACTTACCATACCATGTGGATAAAGATAGGTGGGGAGAGATTAATAAATGAACTTGAAATTGAAAGGAATTTAAGGGAAAAAAGAGAGAGACATGAATTACCTCTTGAATCCTCCTCTTGAGATCCTCCTTAAGGAAGCTAGGATTGGTCTTTTGATGAGAATAGAATATATTATTAGTGGGGGGGTCTAGGAAATATTTTTGGGTATATTTTATACAAGTCTTGAATCTTGAGAGGTGTGAGGAAATGAGGGTGTGAAGGGTGGTATTTATAGTGGAGGGGAGAGGGGATTTCTCAATATAAATTTCATTAATCTATTATTTCACCAAAAGACAAGGAATAGTGATTCTTCCATGACCAATAATACTAATTTTATCATATTAAACCGAACCAATTGGGATTAAATCAACAAAACATCATTCATGACTCTATAATTATCTTATTTAGCTTATTTTGTAAATTAGGGCCTTTCACTATTCATAAAAAATTCAAGTATTTCAGAAAAATCCCAAAAATTCACACCAACCATTTTTTGACGTTTAAAATACAAAAATGAAGTCCATTTTTTAAAAATAATTTTCTAAATAAGATAAATTTAATTTTTAATTAAAAACATAATTTACTTGAAAAATACAGTTTTTAAAATTAAAACTGATTTTATAATGCTTTCAAAAATTACGTAAGGTCTTATAAAATTATATTAAAACTATAAAACATAATAATGTTAATTTATGAAAAAAATTTAATAAAATAAATTTTATTTTAATTAATTAATTATAATTAATTATTTATGACTCACAAAAATACTAATACTTTTACTATGGTCAAATTGTCACTTATAAGATGCTTAAAATTTATTTAATTATTCATGGGTAAGGTTAATATTATTTTGGATGATTTAATATTCATAAGGGTCATATTACTGTTCATAAGGGGTAGGTTACTATTCACCAAAAATTAAGTTTTTCCTATCGGACTCCAAACATCTTACTGATCACAACTGTGTATGTCAGATTTTCAAAATTCAAAACATAGAAGTGAAAAATTATGTGTAATAATAACATAGTATTTAGTATCATAATATTTTATTGTGCTTAATAATGAGATTATACTATAAGGAATAATTATAAGAAGGTAATTCCATTGGTAAAACTTTGGGTCATTATATTCTTTCCCCCTTATAAAATTTCACCCTCAAAATTTCACTTTACACAAACAGGTGATAGTACTTCTCCTTCATCGCCTCCTCCGGTTCCCAAGTAGCTTCTTCAAACTTATGGTTCCTCTATAAAACTTTGATAAGGTGGTTTTTCTTGTTGCATAGATTCTTATGTCTTCGTTCTAGAATCTATATTGGTTGCACCTCATAGGAGAGATCATATTCCAACTGTACCACCTCTATTTCAATACATGTGTGGGATCTGGTATGTACTTCTTCAAGAGTGATACATGAAACACATCATAAACTTGAGACATATTTGGTGGAAGTGCTATCCAATAGGCCACAGATCCTATACGGTCAAGGATCTCAAAGGGGCCAATGTACCTTGGACTTAGCTTCTCTTTCTTTCCAAACCGCATGACTCTCTTCCAAGGTGATATCCGAAGGAAGACTTTATCTCCAACATTGAACTCAAAGTCCCTTCAATGGTTGTCAGTGTAGCTCTTTTTATAACTCTGAGTAGCATTGATGTGTTTCTGGATGACTTGAACCTTCTCTATCAACTCTTTCACAAGATCGGGTCCAAGTATCTTTCTTTCTCCAACTTCATCCCAACAGGTTGGAGTTCTACATCGCTTTCCATACAGAGCTTCATATGGAGCCATCTAAATACTCAAGTGGAAGCTATTGTTGTATGATAACTCAACCAATGTGATATGATGATCCCATCCACCTTTAAATTCTAGACAGCAGGCTCTTGGAATATCTTCAATCATCTAAATAGTCCTTTTAGATTGGTCATCAGTTTGGGGGTGATAGGTCATGCTAAAATTTAATTCAGTACTCAAATCATGTTGAAGGCTCCTCCAGAATTTAGATGTGAACATTGGATCATGGTTAGAGACAATTGATAGTGGAACACCATGAAGTATCACCACTTCCTTCACATATATCTTTGAAATTTGTTCAAGCAAGAGGTATTCCTAAATAGCGATAAAATGGAAAGTCTTGGTGAGTTGATCAACCACAACCCATATCGCATTATTTCCCTTAGACGTCTTCGGGAGACCCGTGACAAAGTCCATAGTGAAATTATCCCATTTCCACATGGGTATGGGAAATGGTTGCATCATCCCTTTGGACTTTTGTCACTCTGTTTTAACTTTATGATATACCAAGCACCGTGATATATATTATTCAATCTCTTTCTTCATGTTATCCCACCAGAAGTGTTCTTGGAGATCACAGTATATATTGGTACTCCCAGGATGGATAGAGAATTTTGATCTATGTGCATTTTCCAATAGATCCTTCTTTATCCCGGGTGATGAAGGAACAAAAATTCACGTTCCAAACCGAATCACACCATCATCATCGATATGGAACTCTTGAAACTTCCCTTTCTTTACTGCATTCACCCTCTTTTGTAACTCCACATCATCCCTTGGTTCTTCTTTAATCTTCTATTGGATGGATGGTTGTGAAATAATTTGGGAAAGGCAGGATGTATCCCCTACCCTGATGATTTCTAAATCCATCGTTTGCATATCCAAGAAGATAGGGTCTTTCTCAATCCATGACATGGATAGAGTATCAGGTTATTTTCTTCTTAGAGCATCATCTACCTTGTTCATCTTTCCAGGATGATAGTGAATAGAGAAATCATAATCCTTGATTATCTTTAACCATATCCTTTGATGCATTTTGAGATCCTTTTGTGTGAATATGTACTTTAGGATCTTGTGGTTGGTGTATATGTCACACTTCTCTCCATAAAGGTAGTTCTGCCAGATTTTCAAGGAAAAAAAACACATCTGCTAGCTCTAGATCATGTTTCGAGTAGTTATTCTCATGGATCTTCAATTGCCGTGAGGTGTAAACTATCACATTATCATTTCACATGAGTACGTAATCCAAGCCTTTCTTTGAAGCATCACTGTATATCACAAAACTTTCTCCACTTTTAGGTGGTGTGAATACAGGTGTAGTGATCAGCCTTCTCTTTAGCTCCTTGAAGCTTCCCTCACATTCTTCTGTCTAGACATACTTTACCCCTTTCCTTGTTAACTTAGTTAGCAGGATTGAAAATCATGAGAAATTTCTCACAAAACACCGGTAGTACCTAGCTAATCCAAGAAAAATATGTATTTCTGTGACACTAGAAGGTTTGGTCCATTCCTCAATCGCCTTTTTTTTTGAAGGGTCCACATAAATTCCATTACTTGTAATCACATGTCCCAAGAACGTGACTTGATTCATCCAGAAGTCACACTTTCTGAACTTGGCATACAACTTCTCCTTTCTCAATGTCACCAACACAAGTCTTAGATGTTCTTCATATTCTTCATTGCTCTTGGAGTAGATGAGAATATCATTAATAAACACTACCAAAAATTTGTAGAGGTGACTTCTAAAGACTCTATTAATCAAATCCATGAATATTGTAGGGGAATTAGTAAGTCATAAGGGCATCACCAGAAACTCATAGTTCCCATACCTTGTAGAGAAGACAGTCATCTGAATATCTTTCGTCTTCACCTTTAGCTGATGATATCCAGAACGATGATCCACCTTTGATAAGTATTGATCCCCTCTTAACTGATCGAATAAGTCATCAATACTTGGAATAGGATACTTGTTCTTAAGGTGATCTTATTGAGTTCTCGATAATCTATACACAGCCGCATTGTTCCATCCTTATTTTTCACAAAGAGCACCGGCACACCCCAAGGTGATATACTTGGGCATATGAAACCTTTGTCCAAATGCTCTTGTAGCTTCTTATTTAACTCCTCCAGTTCTATAGTATCTATCCTATAGGGATACTTTGAGATATGAGTAGATCTGGGTATGAATTCTATTAAGAAATCTACCTCACAATCCGAGGGAATTCCATGAAACTCTTCGGGAAATACATCACCATATTCACTCATGATGGGCATTCCCGGAAGTTTGGTACTGTCCTTTGACTAAAATATTTGAGAGAAGTATACTTCTTCATAGGGAATCAACACCCACATCGTTGAATTATTTTTGAAAGGAGATTCATGATCTTCCTTTCATTTGTAGAGGAGCATGGGATGGTTTGGAATATGAAAAGATATTTCTTTTTTCTGATAGTTGATACATGGTCTATATAACGAGAGTCAATCCATTCTCATTATAGCGTCAAATTCCACTAAGGGAAGTATTACGAGATTTTATGAAAGAATCTCCCCACATACGCCAATACTAGAAGAGTCAAACACTTGGGTTGTAATGATTTCACCACTTAGTGTTTTTACAGATATCTCTACTTCAAGGTTTCGGGGATTTGATTCTATAGTTCTAGAAAACTTTTAAGATATAAAGGAATATGTAAAACCATAATCAAATAAGACTTTTTAAATTATTGAGTGAATAGTAAGTGTACCTTGTATGACATAATTATATTTCTCTACTTCCACATTAGTAATGGAATAAGCCTTCCCTTGTTCCTTTGGATTTTGTGGCTAATGATGCTGATTACCCTCAAGAACTTGTGGTTTAGTGCACTGGCTTGCATAGTGCACTTTCTCCCTACAGTTGTAGCATTGAACCATGGGTGGTTCTCTCCATTATTCCACCACATTATCCTTCCTTTTCATGTATTTTCAACACTCTTGAGCACGGTGGCCTTCTTTCCCACACTTGAATCACTTCCCCTTCCCTTTGAGGCAGTTCCCATTGTGCAACTTCTCACATTTTCGGCATGTGGGTCATTGAGTTTTCTTCCCACCTTTTTCATTATATCCACTGACTTGAAACTCCATATTTTGTTTATTATCACCATATCAATGGGACCATTCTAAAAACTCCATATCCACTTTGATATCACATCGAACAACTTCTTCATAACTCCTAAAATATCGAATTGCAAGATCCTTTCAAATGTGTGGCTTTAATCCACCAAAGAGTCTATCAATTTTTATATCATTGTTGATAACAAAACATGAAGCATACTTTGAAATCCTTGTGAAATTCACTTCATAGGTTGTGATATATTCTCCTTATTTTTTCTTGATCTCTGTGAATTATCTCTTTATCTTTGTGTGAATAGTTCTTGGGAAATACTTGTTAAGAAACATTCTCTTAAAGCCTTTCCATTCCATCTATTCAATTTCATCCCTTGGATTGGTGTTCTTAATAAAATCCCACCATTGATTGGACTATCTATCTAGATGATAAATAGCTAGAGTCATCTTATCGGTATTAGAACAGTGTAGCACAGAAAATATCTTCTCCATGGAGTTGACCCACTATTCTGCAACTAGTGGATCGGAAGATCTGCTAAATGTCAGTGGTCGTTTCTGCATAAAACATTTTATAACCAATTGCTCCCTATTTGGTGAAGGAGGATGTTCCCCATTATTATGGTTACAATTCATAACCTAAGATATTTGGGTAAGCATTGCTATGAATTTTTGAACTCCACCTCCCAAATCACTGGGGATGTCATTCCAGCAATCGTTGCATTGTCCCTCGCATGAGTTGTTGGCCTAGTTTCTCCTAGTTCCCACCATTTTCTAAAATAAAAAAGGTTAGAACAAAACATAAGTCAACAATTCATGAATAACTTATTAATTTGTATGATTTATACTAAAATCATAACATATGGTATCATTATGTAAATATTCTTGTGTGCATATCTTTACTTAGTCTCATGCGAGAGGTTTTCTCTAGGGTTCACTAATCTTAATTCTCAAATTAACTAAAACTTACCTCTGATACCAACTATAGTGACCCAGCCTTTTCATAAATTACTATTACATCATTATAAATATAAATAACATAATAGTATTACACCATGAGGATCCATAGGTTTAGTGTCTTGGTAAAACTAGGATCAAACATAACATTTACAACATCAAACATAAACATTTATTTAATTCCTACTTCTCTTGCTTCTTATTGGGTCTTGACCTCTCCTTAGTACATGTAGTCACCTAAGGATATACATCAAAAGGCGGTGATATAAAAGAAAAATAAGAGTATATACAAGAACAATATAACAATGTGTGAGCATAATCATAACATAGGTAAAGGATCGTGAACATGAGAAGAAACATTAATAAAAAACTTGAAATGTGGAAATGCATAAAAAATGAAACATCATGTCTTAGTGGTTAACTACCACAAATACATGTGAACAAATATATAATATTATTCACACATAATTTCACTTAAACTCATGATATTCATCATTTTACCCAATGCATTGGAGCACCGTATAATTCCAGGTGCACCTGTCACATTCAAACATTCATATTGCGCTGTATAATTCCAAGCGCACCCGTCACATCATAAAATTATCATTATCATGTATGACACATAGAAAATATATAAAAAATGAACATAAATAACCCATTTAAAGTAATTTTTTTCATCTCATAAGAACACATTCATAAACTTTGGTTTCCCAAAAGAAAGTGGGAATAACATACTTTATACAATAACCATCAACCTTAAGTGAGAAATAAAAGATGTGTTTTTGAAAGAATAGTTCTTTTGGAAAAAAATTGTTTGACCTAAAGTTCAGTAGAAAAAATATATATACCATAAAAAGTAAGATAATGATGAAAAAATTATTTTTAAGGAGTGACCATACTAAAAATGGAGTGACCGTGGGAGAACCCAAAGAAAGAAAGTTGGGTTTGAGATTTTCTTCTTACCTTGTATCCGAACGCTTTCTTCACTTTAATGTCCTGTATAACCACATTATATTCATTAATTAAAAATTAAATAACCTCGTGTACATTAATATGGTTAATTATGGTTTAACTAAGTTATTTTATGAGCCTTTGGATGAGTTATAGAGTTTAAAAAACATTGTTCGGGAATGATCGTTTTTATGTTTTTCTTGAGCGGTTCACATGTATTCATAAATGGAAGTTCATGTAGAGCATGGGTAAACATAAAGAATTGATATTTCATGTTATTAATGATATTATATAATTTTAAATGATATTATAATGAATTATATTATATACCATGTGGGTGAATCATTAGATAATTATTAAATGATGATTGTTTGGGTTAATTTGGGTGGTTTTTCGACCACAACAAACTTGTTTTGTTTAATCATTTAGTAATATGTACATAAGTTAGTTACAGAACATGAAATAAGATATAATACATATAATATAATCTGGTTCAATCATAAAAATGGTTTCATGACCAGATATGAAAGCTATAAAGGAAATTGAAAACATGTCGTTCTTAAAGGTGATAAATTAACACCTCACAAACAAAATTCTCTTTTATAAAATAAAAAGAAGAGGATAAGGGGGTTGGATGATAGAATATCCCATTATTATCATAAAATTATAGTATATGTATAATAATATAGTCACCAAACCATTTTTATGAATATAGTTGTGGAGATATTAAGAAATGAACTTGAAATTGAAAGGAATTTAAAGGAAAAAGAGAGAGAGAGGAATTGCCTCTTGAATCCTCCTCTTGAGATCCTCCTTAAAGAAGCTAATCTTGGTATTTTGATGATACCATAAGCTCTCGGAAGTGGGGGAGGGGATAGAGAATATTTTTGGGTAGATTTTATACAAGTCTTGAAGCTTGAGAGGTTTGAGGAAATGAGGGTGTGAAGGGTGGTATTTATAGTGGAGGGGAGAGGGGATTTCTCAACATAAAATTCATTAATCTATCATTTCCCCACAAGACAAGTAATAGTGAGTCTTTATTGACCAAGAATAGTAATATTATCATGTTAAACCGAACCAATTGAGCTTACATCAGTATAACATCATGCATGACTTTATAATTAGCTTATTTAGCTTATTTTGTAAATAATGGTATTTCACTATTCATCGGAAATTCAAGTATTTCAGAAAAATCCCAAAAATTAACCCCAACCATTTTTCAATGTTTATAATACGAAAATGAATTCCATTTTTCAAAAATAATTTTTGAAATATGATAATTTTAATTTTTAATTAAAATCATAATTTACTTGAAAATGCATTTTTTTTAAATTAAAACTGATTTTATAATGCTTTCAAAAATTATGTAAGGTCTTATAAAATTATCTTAAAACTAGAAGACATAGAATTTTTAATTTATGAACACATTTTATGAAAATACATTTTATTTTAATTAATTAATTATAATTAATTATTTATGACTTACAAAAATACCAATAATTTTACTATGGTCAAATCGTCACTTATAAGATGCTTAAATTTTATTTAATTATTCATGGATAAGGTTACTATTATTTTGGAATATTTACTATTCATAAGGTCCATATTACTATTCATAAGGGTAAGTTACTATTCATAAGGGTAGGTTACTATTCACCAAAAATTAATTTTTCCCTATCGGACTCCAAACATCTTACTGATCACAACCGTGTATGTCAGATTTTCAAAATTCAAAACATAGAAGTGGAAAAATTGTGTTTAATGATCACATGGTATTTAGTAACATAATATTTCATTGTGATTCCTAATGGGATTATACAATAAGTCGTAATTATAAGAAGGGAATTCCATTGATAAAACTTTGGGTCGTTACATAGGGTAACTTAGCCAATGACATTTAAGAACTCACATTGGTCGAGAGTATGGTAGTTCGAGATCATCACACCCTTTGGGGTGGAATTATTTCCTACTTTGGGACTCTCTTATAGATTTCAGACATATTCATGAATCCTTTTTAAATTCCAAATTTGGAACCAGTCACCCCTATGTATTGACACTAAACTAGATAAATGTATTGATGAGAAACCATATGTATATATCATAGGTTCACCATCTTGGTTGCATTCATTTTTTGTGATGCTGGTTTTAATCCACATAATTAGGTGCTCTTTAATTTATCATCATCCATGGATACTATAGTTATTTCAATGTTTGAATTGGTCCCATGATAGGGGCTTCCTACATATCCCTGTGATAGGAATTAGAACCTATATAGTTTGATACTGCTCAATAGGAGACATCATACCTTTTTAGGTTATGTGACAAGAACCAGGCCATGTATTTTAACATCATATGGAGAGGATGTCTAGGTGGAAGATTCCTAGAAAATCATAGTGTGGGACTTATGAAAAAATGGCATGAGGGGCCTAGAAGGGTTATATCCTCCCAAGTAGGGGGTATGATCTTAATAGTAATATAGCCCAATAAGGATGGTTGTGGAGGGACTCATAAGGAATATATCCCTAGGAGTTGGATATAACCTTACTAGGAATATAGCCCAGAGAAGATTAGGGTGAGTTTGTGGAGTTATATTTAAACCTCAGGGAAGCTTCCTATATATCCCATTTAGACAAGAATCAAATCCCATATAGTTTATAAATGTTGGGGATTAAACCTATGAAGGAGGTTTACGTGGTTTCTTCATCAGGAATATATCCCTTTGAAAGTTTTTCTTATGGGTAATATGTTCTATTGATGGGTGATAACATGGTTAGGGATTATACCGAGTAGGAGGCTTATATAGTAGATATTTGATCATGCTAATAACATGATATCCATTAAAATCTAAGCCCATGTGATTCATGCATAGTGTGAGTAACAAGAGGAAGTGGAAGATCTGGCAATCCTCACAATCTCCCTCATCAAATGGTGGAAAAGGGTGAGGATATGAATGGTGGAAAATGTCCCATAAGAAATACTAGGGGATTAATCTTGAAGGGATTCCCATATTATTTCTACTCCAATGGGTGGAAGAGTGGGATAGGGTGAGGAGACAGGTAATAAGAGGATCTTTTCATTTGATTCTCTTTATATTTTAGGAAATAGATGTTACCTCTTAGATTGATAATCCATCCACCACCATATCTATGTTTAGGATCCACATTACCATGAGAATTTATGATCTTGAACATTATGAGGACTCTACCTACCCAGGAGGTTAAATATGGGACTTACATTATCATGTAAATGTATGATCAAGAGGGAACAATAGTGTTCCCAAGGTTCTAATCACACATGTATGGAGGCTTTGGAGGAAGTATTAACTTTTCCCCCCTTAAATGAAGGACCAGGGTAAAGGGGTTCCTTATCATTGAAAATTTGAAAATAGGGCTCATATGGTGCTTCTCCCAAGTGATATCTAGGAAAGATGGATTTAGCTTCACCTAGGTGATACCTAGGTGAACTTGGAGGCTACTTTTCCAATGTGTTACTTGGGTGAATTTGGAGGTATCTTGTGTAAGTTCTACTTGGGTTAACTTGGATGAAGAAAAACTTGGGAAACCAAACTTGTGTGATACCTTGATTAGACCTCCAAAAATCTCATCAAATTCTCCTAGAAGGGTCATGTGCAAGTCCCAATCTTGCGAAGGGACCTTCACCCTATTACTTTTAGACAAGATGGAATTAGTACCTAGAGTAGGTCTCTAGTGTTTTATACCTTGGAGGAACCATAATCTCTATACTCTCATTAATTCTACCTTATTTTAAAGATTTGAGAGCTACCTGGAGATTTTTTAGGACTTGGGAAAGGGACTACGGTGATCAGATCTTAGATCCTTATTCTGGTCTTCCATTTGTTTCAAATGGGGATCCCAAGGGTCTTATTTATAGGTAATCTCAGGACCCTAGGTAAAGGAGGTAGTTCGTGCATGTCATCTGTGCAAGTGGCTTGTGTAAGTGGTTTGCGTAGGATGATCGACATAAGTTCTTCACATAGGCGGGTTGTATAGGTGCTCCACACATGATGGTCTTGGTCCTTTCACATGCTTTATCAAAGATCGTCCATATAGGATGGACCATATAGGTTCTCCATGTATCTTGGACTTACGTAAGATGGGTGAAGGAGCTTTGTGAGTTCTCAAATTCCTTTATAAAAATTCCTGACTTTTAATATGCACAAAATTTGATCTGTAAGTCCATTTTGGCTTTGTGTCTAGTTAAATCAAAGATTTCAAAGTAAAATATTCACCAATCAATAGTTTATAAACCCTATTATGGGGGTTTTCTTATGAAAAAAAAGTGCCCAAAAGACCCTTAAAATGTGTTTTAAGACACCAATACCTTTTTATCAGCAATTTTAGAAATATATGGCCTACTCTTGAATTAAGGTTCACACCACCTGTAACACCCCTATATTTTTTGAAATGTTTTTTTAATTAATTTATTCTTTTTGATGTTTTTCATTTTACGCGACACTAAAAATAGTTTATTTTATATTAAAGAACTATGTTTGGATTGTGTTATATGTAAAAAAAATTAATTGTGCACTACATGAAACATAAATTTTATCTTTCTCTACACAGCACACTAAGGTTAGCTTGCATTACAGGCAACAATAACTTTTCTTGATGGCTTGTGTAGCACGTAAGACCAATTATTACTGAATAACGATATATTATTTAATAAAAATTAGTCATTAAATTATCCATAATAACTATCTTATGAAAAATATATGTTTTACACAAATATGATATGAATTCATAGTTTACCAATTAATTAGAAATAAAAATATAAGAATCGATTGAATATAAAGATGTATTTTTATTTTTATGACCCCAAAGGATTTTTTCCTTAATAAATTAAATTAATTAAAATTAGTGAGTGATATTAATGTATTTTAAATTTTAAATATTCAATAAAATATTTTTTATATTCATCTAATATATTTTATAGATATAAGATAAGAACAAACCTAATTTTATGCTTAAAAACTATATTTTTATAAAGAAAGTTTTACCACCTTTTAATGAAGAACTCATCTTAAATACAATTTTTGAAACTTTTATAGATATAATAGGTCAAAATAAACTTAATATTTTAAATAAAAACATAAAAATTAGGTTAGGATAATTTTTTTGGTATTTTTCTGTAAGGTTTCATTTTTTAATGAATAATTAAAAATATTGAATTTTAATTCAAAACTACTTTTTCGTATAATTTATTTATAAGGTTAAATTATATTTTAATTTGATTTAAAAGTTTAATTAGATAATATTTTTATCAATTAATCATATTTAATTCATTTTAATCAATTTAACTTTGAAATTGGGTATAAAAACTTAAGTAAACTTTTGGACGTTTTTACTTTAAAAAACCACAGTGTCGTCCCATCAACGGGATTATTTTTAAATTAATTTCTTCCACTTCTGTGATTATAATTTATAAAAATGAATTCCATATTTGTAATAATAATAATTTATATCTTCTAATAAGTTAAACATAGTTTTAGACCATAAATATTACTGAAGGTAGTTAAAATTAATTACAACAATTAAGGTAAAATTAAGCTTAATAAAGGGCTAAACGTTAATCTTAAGGACCCAAAAGACCTACCACTTGTCCAACACACATTTTATGGACATTATTAGTCCATTAACCTTACATTATTAATTTTTTTTTGTTTTTTATGACTTCTTTTAGGAAAAAACGTGGGTACACCTAACTTGTTTTCAAAAATGTCAAGTGTGTCATTTCCCTTCCCTATAAAAGGCTACCACCTATCTGTCTTATTAACACCTCTCAAACCACTTAGTTTCAGCCAATATATTCCCAATTAACTTTTAAAAATCCATAAATCTCTCATTTAATCCAACCTTTGCGCATAAATCCTTCCAAGGAATCCCTTTGGTGCAAACTAAAAGGAGTTACCTGATTAAGAGGTAGCACCCTCCCTCAAACTCCTTTCTTTTATTTTCTTTCTGTACTCACTCAACTCTTCTTATTTCATACCTATATAAAAAACTAGGTATCTTCAATATAATATAATTTCTTTATGCTAAGTTTTAAACCTAAACTTATACACACATCCATCTAACTGGTAATGAAGATATTTTTTATGTGTACGGTGAACTACCACCTCACTAAACAATGATTGTTCATTTTTACTTTACCACCTCTAATGGTAGAAATTATGATGGAAATTCTATTTATATATGTAATATATTATAATTATTATTTATTTAAACTTTTTTATTCATTTTAAAACATATACCTTTTTACTTTCCATTTGGTTTAAATATGATAATTTCATTTGAGGAAGTGTAGACTACCGCCCCCTCAAAGCGATGTGATTCATTCACACACTACATGGAATGTATTAAGGATGGGTTTAGTGAAATTATATGAAATATATGATATAATAATTCTATTGAAATAATTATATATATGCATATATAGATATTTATATGTCATTTTCTTTATTTATTTCAATACGATAATAAAAATGGAAACAACATTCATGCGTATGTATGGCTTACCATCTCCATGAACGGTGTATTTCATTTCATACTTATATATTCTATAGATTATTATAATACACATATAATATATATAAATTATATTTATATCATGATTTTTATTTTTTAAATCATGATATAATTATAAGGGCCAAAGATATAACAAATTAAGACACATGTGAAGAACAAAGTGAATATTACCTGAAGTGAAACCTTAACATAAGATTGTTAAAAAGAAGTTAATATAAGGTATTAATAAAACCATATATGGTATTATATATAAGAATATTATTCTTTAAAAAAATATAATTATATTTATTATACAAGAATATTTTATGAGTACAAAGTGAATCAAGACACAAGGTAAGGGTACTTCATCTCATGTTTTATTTCCGTGAGATACATGTCATGTTTACCACTCTTTCCTTTTGTGTGGTGTATATAATTCCCATGAATTTATTATATTATTATTATTTTTAAATTTATGGTTAATCACATACCCATTCAATTATCTTACTTTCATGGTGTTTATGTTTCAAAAGTTACCAAATCGGTAAGATAGGTTTGTCTCAATTTACCTTCTTTGAGAAACATGTCGTGTTATGCACCAATATTTTTTCATGAGGTGTATATAGTACCTTTGAAATTTTATATCATGAATATCCTTATTTTAAGGATATTTTAAGATTTGTGTGATTTCATGAGTAATATGTTTCAAAGTTACAAAGTGGTAAGAGTTTATTGAAACAATCTCATTGCTTTTGGAGATTATTTATGATTATGCTTCCTTTGATGAAATATTATGATCTATAATTCCGGAAAACTTAGTAATTTTCTTATACTTTGGTTATTCATAATATATTAATGTATTGGTAACATTTTTCACTATTTTTTACATAATATATTTAAGAAATCGTTTTTAAGAAACTCCAAATTTACCTCTCACTTCAGTCGAAAATATATGTTCCTTCAAACTATGTTTTCCAAAAATAAGTGTTTCTAAAAAAATATTATAATATTATAATATGATCATTGAAATAAATTTCTACCCATGTTTTACCTTTTTAAGAAAAAAAGGTCCTTAAAAAGAAATTTTCTTTTCATTTTCCAGTCAAGGCTCCTTTCCATCATTTTTACAGTGAAAAAGGAATGTTTGACTTCTACAGATTTATACATGGTCATTACTGAAATTCCCTTGAAGCTTCCTTTTCAATATTAAAAAGTTATTATTTCTAAAATAAAATGTTTTCCTAATATTTTGGATATTAAATGTTTTTAAAGTGGTTTATAAAATGTTATCAATCCTATTTTATAAGATTTTAAGGAAAATGGTTTTCAAAATGTTTTGAAGCTTTATTTATAAGTTTTCAAGGAAAATGGTTTTCAAAATGTTTTCAAGATTATTTTTTAAGTTTTCAAAGAAAATGGTTTTCAAAATGCTTTTAAGCATATTTTATAACTTTTCAATGAAAATAATTTTCAAAATGTTTTCAATATTCTTTTATAAGTTTTCAAAGAAAATGGTTTTCAAAGTGTTTTTACAATTTATTTATAATTTTTCAATTTTATTTTCAATAAAATGGTTTTCAAAAGGTTTTATATTTTAAAGAGCATAAGAAACGATATTTTCCTTAAGAAATTTTTTCAAAATGTCCTTCCAAGTTATTTTCCATCTAGGATGACATCCGTTTATGTTACTCATTACCTTATAGAAAATTATCTAAAGGTTTCATTCATATTATTTATTGAATGGTTTATGTTTTGATAGAATTATGCTCATAACACCAATTTCTCTTTCACAAGTTCTATGCTTTTGAAACCCGCTTCTCTTCACAGGTTATTCTTATGATGAAATGATTGTGAAATATTTATCTTTTTGTATAGGTTATGATATGATTACATGTTTATGATACTCATTTAATTTCAAGGGTTATGATATGGTAGTTTGTTATTTTGTGAAAGATGTATGTATGATATCATTATGAGATGGTTGGGAACTATATCTCCCTCAAATGAATTGGGTAATATAAGGTCTTAATGAAACCATATAGGTTATTAGATATAATAATATTATTCTATAAAATATGTATAATAAAATTATATTTATTATATATGAATCTTGTATGAGTATGAAGAGATTCAAGACACAAGGTAAGGGGATTTCATCTCACTTTTTATTTCCATGAGATACATTCCATGTTCACCACTCTTTCCTTTTACATGGTGGATATACTAACCATGAATGTATTATATTATTCTTATTATTAAATTTATGGGTAATTAAATATACATTCTATTATATTTATTTCATGTAGTTTATATTTCAAAATTTACCAAATCGGTAAGATAGTTTTGTATCAATTTACCTTCTTTGAGACACATGCCATGTTACACACCTATATTTTTTCATGAGGTGTATATACTGCCTTTAAAATTTTATATCATGAATATTTTTATTTTAGTGATATTTTAAGATTCATTTAATTTGATTAGTAATATTGTTCAAATATTTCAATTGGTAAGATTTTATTGAAACAATCTCATCGCTTTTCGAGATTGTTTATGATTATGCTTCCTTTGATGAAATCTAATGATATGTCCTTTAAGAAAACTCGTGAATTTTCTTCTACTTTGTTTATTCATGATATCTTCATGTATTGGTACCATTTTCTCACCCTTTGTATATAATATAGTCATGAAAGTTTTTTTAATAAATTTTAACTTTACCTCTCTCTTCGATCAGAAATATGTGTTCCTTCAAACCATGTTTTCAAAAAATAAGTTTTTCAAAAAAAATATAATATTATCCTATGATCTTTAAAAGAAATTTCTACCCATTTTTTACCATTTTAAACAAAAAGTTCCTTAAAAGGGAACCTTATTTTCATTTTTTGGTCAAGGCACTTTTCTAACCTTTTTACGGTGAAAAATAAATGTTCGACATATATAGATTTACCTATTGTCATGAATGACATTCCCTTAAAGCTTCATTTTCAATATTAAAAAAAAATTAAAATAAAATGTTTTCCTAATATTCTAGATATTCATTATTTTAAAAGTGGTTTTAAAAATGTTTTCATGCTTTTTTTATAATCTTTTAAGGAAAATGGTTTTCAAGATGTTTTCAATATTCTTTTAAAATTTTTCAAGGAAAATTATTTTCAAAATGTTTTCAAGATTATTTTATAAGTTTTCAATGAAAATGGTTTTCAAAATGTTTTAAAGCTTCTTTTATAATTGTTAAAGTAAAATTGTTTTCAAAAAATTTTCAATCTTCTTTTATAAGTTTTCAAAGAAAATGGTTTTCAAAATGTTTTTAAGATTTATTTATAAGTTTTCAAGTTTATTTTCAAGAAAATGGTTTTAAAAAGGTTTTATGTTTTAAAGATAATTTTTCAAAGAAGAAAGTATATTTTCCTCAATAAATGTTTTCAAAATATCCTTCCAAGTTATTTTCAATCTAGGATGACATCTGTTGATGTTACTCATGCCCATATAAGAAAGTATCCAAAGGTTCCATTCATATTATTTATTGAATGGTTTATTTTTTGATTGAATGATGCTTATGAAACTTGTTTATCTTTCATGGGTTATATAATTTTGAAGCCTTCTTCTTTTAATGGGTTATTATTATGATGAAATTATTATTAAACTTATATATTTTTTCATAGGTTATGATATGATTACATGTTTATGATACCCATTTCATTTCATGGGTTATTATATGATTTTTTTATGATTTTGTGGAACATGTATGTATAATTTAATTATGAGATGGGTGGGACCTATATCTCCCTCCAATTAATTGGTAAAATATTTTTATCTCATTAGATAAACATGGTTGGAATGAGAAATGAACTTAGTTCAGTATTACAAGGTTGGAACAAGGAGTGAACTCGGTTCAGTAATACAGGGCTAGAACAAGGAGTGAACTCAGTTCAATAATACTGGTCTGGAACAGGGATTGAACTTGGTTCATTAATACAGGGTTGGAATGGGGTGTGAACCCAATTCAGTAAAGGAATTTTTCCACCAATATGGCCTTGGTAGCAATGCATTGACTACTATTTAAATCATTATATATGCTTATGTGTCTTCCATAATTCCGTGATTTATTCCCATTTTATGATTTAATGGATTATGTTCTTTATTTCCTTATGATTCTTGTATTATGAACTACCAAGATTTATGTCATGATTCATGTTTATGATCTTTGATATGGAGGGTATGATCTTCTATTTTCATGATCATGTTCTCATACCATTATGTTCATGATTATTCTTACATGTCACTCTTATTTAACCTTACTAAGTATCTGAGCTCACCCATTTTTATGTTTCTATCCCCCAGTATATAAATATATGTATTAGTTTTGATGTGTCTGATAAGGTTTCTAGTCAATAAGAACCTAGTGGGATATGGTGTAGCTCATTTATGTACCAGTTTTTATGTTTCCATGTTTCCAAAGGCACTAGACTAGTATGGTCTTTGGTCCTGTATTTCTTTAATGGTTTAAGTATTCCACAAAAGTTATGTAATTTTAATGTATGAAAATGGAGGGTCTCTATAGTTGGTATTAGAGAAAATTTTTAGTTAACCTTTGGAAGATAGGATGATAAAACCTTATTGAGAACCCTAAGGAAATGTCTAAGGATAAGTCTAAGGATAAGTAAAAGTGTAGAAAAATGTCCTAGAATTTTGGTAAATGGTAGAGTGAGTAGTTTCCAAGAAATACATCCATGTATGTATACTACAAGTTTATGTGGATCTGACATAGATATAACTAGGAGTAATAACTCTGACAAGATGTTTTGCGTCTGACTCAGGGTAATTTGGTACACGACAATGGGGCTTACTACACACCTGGTTTGACACTCCTAGGGGATATTCTTTGGGAATTAACAAAATCTTTATGAACCATCATGAAGGATTTAAATATAAGTTAGATATGAATAACCTAGTATGAACCTAGGGTGTCATAGATTAAGTTAGGTGTCATGATTTATACATCCTATAAGTAATTATTTTCATGACTATGTGGTTTTCTTCTATGATAAGTAATGATCACACTATCATTTTGGTTTTAGTCAATAGAGGGAACTGAATTAATGTTGAATGTGATGGATGATTTGTTGATGAGCAGATTAGTGGGATGATCACTAAAGTGAAAGATTTTGTGATCAGTCCTAATCATTTTTTACAGAACATGATTAACAACTTGCACCTTAACCAACTCTCAAACTCACCAAATAAGAGAAGTAATGTGTCCTCTGAGAGTTGAAGTAATGGATTCCATGGAGGAAAGAATATTTATTTTCTTTTATATCAATAATTTAGAAATAATCACCTAATTTAATGTCTCATAGGAACAAGAATATGTTTTGACTATGGAAAATGACACAAAGAAAATGAATATAAGAGAAAAATTAAGAGTTCAGTGAAAAAAATGGATGAGTATATTAGACTCCCTAAGGAATCATCAAAGGTTAAGTATAATGTGGAATAAATGGTCATTATGCAACTCAATGTCCCAAGAGGAAATCTCCTGAATAGAATTAGGAAGGTGGTGTGAGTAATGATTATATTACTAATGATGATGATACTATAGATAAAATTTGAAAGAAAATAGGTTTTATGTAATAGGATGTGGTTTCCCTCTTATGGATTATGGATGAAGTGGGATAATCTAATTTTTTATGTATTTTGGATTCATAAATTATGTTATATGAATGGTGAAATAAACAAGGATTGTCTAGTTTATGTTTTTTTCTAAGGATTTAAAAGATTATGTTGAATGTTTCCAATGGAATGGAAAAGTGAGTTAATTATAAGGTGATATTCTGATTAAGGTAATATAACCCTTAATATTATCATTATGTTAAGATAATGTTTTTTTTATAAAGATATGTTTGATATGAATAAGTAAATTTTATAGTATTTATTACCTTAGAACTGATAAAGGATCTGTTGAAAAATTAGTCTATTTTATCATGGATGAAGTTTACAAATTCATGGATTTAAGGAATATATCCAGTAACCTTTGGAATAATGAAGAATGAATGTTTTCAATAAGTATTTATGTTAATTCAGGTCATTACCATGTTTCAAGATAATATACTATGAGGATATTCACATGTTTGGAATGTAACAACCAAGAGCTACTTTTTGATATATGGGGATCAATGTTACACTGATTTTGTTTCATTCTTTCTAAAGTTTGGTATTTTCATCATTAAAAAGGGTTATAAGGCTAACCATTTATGGGATGTTTAAGTTAAACTTTATATGGAGTTTTTGAGGTTAAAGTATTATCTCACCACATGGGTATTTATGCATATTAGATAACCCTATCTAAAAGTTTTGTGTTTTTGGTAACTGAAAAGATATGGGATGACTTCTAATGGATCTTATGATCTATTAGTGCTTTAAGAATGAAAAATTAACCTTAATTTTTTGAGAAATAGGTAAATTGTAAATTGGTCAATGCATGACCAAAGGGTGAGATTTTACTTATGAAATGGAATGAAATCAAGTAAGTATAACTTCTCATGAAAATTCTTTAACCTTAGGGAAAGGATTTTGAAACCAAAAAGTTTATCATAGTACCTTCTTTTCTGATGAATCAAATAGTCCCTTAGATAATCGTAGATTTATGGATTTAAAATTATTAACTTTATCCTGAACAAGTTCTCAATCAATATCCTCTATAACTTGATAGTTATATTTCTCTTCCATGTCTATGTTTTCACTTGCAACATATGTTCTCCTATGATGAAACCTAGTTATATTTTACTTTTGGTAACCATTATAGTTCCAAATTTATCTTTTTAAGGTAAGTTTTAGTATTAATTTTTACAATGTGGGTTACATGAATAAAACATTAAAGTATTAAACCTTTGATAACCTAGACAAATTTCAAGGGTGAAATTCATTTTAAGGGGGGTAGAATGTAACACCCCTAAATTTTGTGAAATGTTTTTTTTCTAATTAATTTATTCTTTTTTATATTTTTCATTTCACACGCTAATAAAAATATTTTATTTTATATTAAATAAATATGTTTAGATTGCATTATACATAAAACCAAGTTAATCATGCACTACACACAACATAAATTTTAGCATGCTCTACACGAAACACTGAGGATAGCTTCCATTACAAGCAATAATGACTTTCTTCGATGGCTTGTGTAACATGCAAGACCGATTATTACCGAATTATGATATATTATTTAATATAAACTAGCTTTTAAATTAGTATTAATAATTAACTTATAAAAAATATATGGTTTACAAAAGTATAATATGAATTCATAGGTTACCAATTAATTAGAAATGAAAATATAAGAACTAATTGAATATAAAGGATATATTTTTATTTTTATGACCCCAAAGTATTTTTTACTTAATAAATTAAATTAATTAAAAATAGTGAGTGATATTAATGTAATATATATGTTATATATTCAATAAAATGTTTCAGGCCTAAATCGGTGTAATCCGGTACACAACAACATGCCTTATTGCACACCTGGTTTGACACTCCCAACGAATATGATTTGGGAATTCACAAACTCTTCATGAACCATCATGAAGGATTTAGAAATAAGTTGGATATGAATAACCTAGGATGATCCTAGGGTATCGTAGATTAAGGAAGGTGTCATGATTTATACATCCTATAAGTAATTATTTTCAGGACTATGTGGTTTTCTGCTATGATAAGTAATGATCACATTATCATTATGGTTTTATTCAATGGGAATAATTGGAAGGAAATGGATTAACATTGGATGTGATGGGTTATTTGTTAATGATAAGATAAGTGGGATGATCACTAGTGAAAGATTTTGTAATCATGCCTAATCGGTTTTCACAAAACATGATTAACAACATGTACCTTAACCAACTCTCGGAATCACCAAGGAAAATAAGTAAGGATCTCACTTAGAGTTTAGGTAATTTAGGTAATGGAGGAAAGAATATTTGGTTTTATTTGTGTCAAGAATGCATAAATAATCACCAAATTGAATGTCTGGGAGGAACAACAAGATTTTTTGACTGTGTAAAATAAAGACACATAACAAGTGATTATAAGGGAAAAATGAAAAGTTCGGTTAACAAAATGGATGGGAATATTTTCCTCCCCAAGGAATCATCGAAGGTTAAGTGTAGTGTGGAATAAATGGCCATTATGAAACTCAATGTCCTAAGAGGAAAGATTCTGAATATAATCATCAAGGTGGTGTGAGTAATGGTTATAGTACTGATGATTATGAGACTACAGATGAAATGTGAAAGGAAAGAGGTATTGAGTAATAGGATGAGGTATCCTTATTATATCTTATGGATAAAGTGTAATAATTAAAGTTTTTATGTATTTAGGAGTTAGGAATTATGTTATATAAATTGTGAAATAAACAAGGATTATCTAGTTTATGTTTTTTTCTAAGTATTTAAAATATTATGTTGAGTGTTTTCTATGGATTTGAAAAGTGAGTTGATGATAAGGTAATATTTTGATTAAAGTAAGATAACCCTTAGTATATTCTTTATTTTAAGATAATGTTTTTTGAATAAAGATATGTTGGATATGAACAAATAAATTGGACAGTATTGATTACCTCAGAACTAATAAAGGATTTATTGATAATGTAGTTTGTGTTATCATAGATGAAGTTTAAAACTTCATATAGTTAAGTAATATATCCATTAACCTTTGGAATAAGGAATCATGCATTTTTTAAATAATTATTTATAGTAATTTATGTCATTACTATGTTTCAAGAGAATATATGATGAGGATATTCACATGTTTGGATTATAACAACCATGAGCTACTTTGTGATATATGGGGATTAATATTAAACTGATTATTTTCATTCTATCTAAATTTTTGGATTTTAATCATTCAAAAGGTTTATAAGGTTAACCATTTATGGGATGTTTAAGTTAAAATTCATAAGATGTTTGTGAGATTAAATTATTATCTCACCACATGGGGATTTATGCATATTGGATAACCTTCTCTAACAATTTTTTGTTTTTTGTAACTTAAGATAAATGGGATGACTTATCATGGGTCCCATGATATGTTAGTGCTTTAGGAATGAAAAATTCACCTTGTTGAAGAAATAGGAAAAGTGAAAATTGGTTAAGACATGACCAAAGGGTGAGATTTTACTTATGAAAGGGAATGAAATAAAGTAAGTATGACTTCTCATGAAAATTCTTCAACCTTAGGGAAAGGATTTTGAAATTGAAAAAGTTATCCTAGTACCTTATTTTTTGATGAATCAAATGGTCCCTTAGATAATCGTAGATTTATAGCTTTATGATTTTTAACTTTATCCTAACTAAGTTTTCTATCACTATCCTCCAGAACTTGATAATTAGATTTCTCTTCCATGTCCATGTTTTCACTTGTAACCTATGTTATCCTTTGAGGAAACGTAGTTATATTTTACTTTGGGTTACCGTTATGGTTCAAACATTCTCTTTTTAAGGTAAGTTTTAGTATTCATTTTTATGATATGGGTTCTATTAATAATACATTTAAGTATTTATCCTTTGATAAACCAGAAAAATTTTAAGGGTGAAATTCATTTTAAGGGGGTAGAATTTAACACCCTGAAATTTTTTGAAATGTTTTTTTCTAATTAGTTTATTCTTTTTGATATTTTTATTTCACACAACACTAAAATAGTTTATTTTATATTAAAGAACTATGATTAGATTGGGTTATACTTAAAACCAAATTAATCATGCACTACACGAAACATAAATTTTAGCATTCTCTACACCGCACACTGAGGTTAGCTTGCGTTACATACAACAATAACTTTTCATGATGGCTTGTGTAACATGAAAGACCGAGTCTTAATGAATAATGATATACTATTTAATATAAACTATAAATTAAATTAGTATTAATAAATAAATTATGAAAAATATATGGTTTACACAAATATAATATGAATTCATAGTTTATCAATTAATTAGTAATGAAAATATAAGAACCGATTGAATATAAAGAATATATTTATATTTTTATGAACCTAGAGGATTTTTTACTTAATAAATTAAATTAATTAAAATTATTGAGTGATATTAATGTAATATATATGTTATATATTCAATAAAATATTTTTTATATTAATGCGATAGATTTTATAGACATAAACATTAAAATTAGGTTAGGATAAATTTTTGGTATTTTTCTATAATTTTTCATTTTTTTAATAAATAGTTAAAAATATTGAATTTTAATTCAAAACAACATTTTCATCTAATTTATTTATAATATTAAATTATATTTTAATTTGGTTTTTAAATTTTAATTAGGTGTTATTTTTATCATTTAATCCAATTTAGGTCATTGTAATCAATTTCACTTTGAAATTGGGTATAAAAACTTAACAATCTTTTGAACGTTTTTACTTTAAAACTCTGCAGTGTCATCCCATCAGTGGGATTATTTTTAAATTAATTTTTTCCAATTTTGTGATAATAATTTTAAAAAATGGATTAAATATCTTGAATCATTGTAATTTATAATTTCTAATACGGTCAACATAGTTTTTTACCAAAAATATTAGTGAAATTAATTAGAAATAATTACAATGATTAAGGTAAAATTAAGCTTAATAAAGGACTAAACATTAATCTTAAGGACCCAAATGACCTATAAACTTGTCTAAAACCCATTTTATGGAAATTATTAGGACTTTAAAATTATATTATTGAGTTTTTTTTATGACTTTTTTAGTTAAAATTTGGGTACACCTAACTTGTATTCAAAAATGTCAAGTGTGTCTTTTCCATTCCCTATAAAAGGCCACCACATATCCCTATTCTCCACACCTCTCAAACCACTTAGGTTCAGAAAATATCTACCCAATACACTTCTAAAAATATCTCCCTTTATCCCTGAATCCTTAATTTTGGCATAAATTATTACAAGTAATCCCCTCGGTGCAAACCAAAAGGAGTTACCTGATTAAGAGGTAACACCCTCCTTCAAACTCCATTCTTTTATTTTATTTCTCCACTACCTCAAATATTATTATTCCATGATTGTATAAAAAAATTATCTTAAATATACTAGGATTTTTTATTATAAGTTTTCAATCTTTACTTACACACACATCCATCTAATGTTTAGTGAACATACTGTTTATGTGTATGGTGAACTACTGCCTCGCTAAACGATGGGTGTTCATTTTTACTTTACCGAATCTCATGGTTGAAATTATTATGGATACTCTATTTATATATATAATATATTATATTTATTATTTATTTAATCTTATTTATTCCTTTTACACCACATACCTTTTTACTTCCCATTTGTTGTAAATATGATAATTTCATTTGAGGAGGTGTGGATTACCGCGCACTCAAAGCGATGTGATTCGTTCACACACTACATTTAATGTATTAAGGATAGGTTTAGTGAAATTATATGATATATATGATATAATAATGATACTATAATAATTATGTATATACATATATAGATACTTATATGTCGTTTTATTTCTTTCTTTTAATATGACAATAAAAACGGAAACAATGTTCATGCGTACGTACGGCTTACCGTCTCCATGAATGGTGTATTCCATTTTATACTTATATATTTTATAGATTATTATAATAAATATATATTGTATATAAATGATATTTATATCATGTTTTACACTTTGTAAATCATGATATAAGTATAATGACCAAATATATAACAAATTAAGACACATACAATGAACAAAGAGAATATTACCCAAAGTGAAATATTAACATATGATTGTTAAAAAATGGGTAATATAAGGTTTTAATAAAAAATATAGGGTATTAGATATAATAATACTATTCTATAATATATTTATAATAAACTTATATTTATTATACATGAATCTTGTACGAGTGCGAAGAGAGTCAAGACACAAGGTAAGGGGATTTCATCTCACTTTTTATTTCCGTGAGATACATGCTATGTTCACCACTCTTTCCTTTTACATGGTGTATATACTGACCATGAATGTATTATATTATTATTATTATTAAATTTATGGTAAATTACATATTCATTCTATGATTTTTCTTTCATGTGTTTTATGTTTCAAAAGTCACCAAATCGGTAAGATAGTTTTATATCAATTCACCTTCTTTGAGACACATGATATGTTATGAACATATATTTTTCCATGAGCTGTATTTACTAACTTTGAAATTTTATATCATGAATCTCTTTATTTTAGTGATATTTTAATATTCATGTAATTTCATTAGTGATATGGTTCAAATATTCCAATTGGTAAGAGTTTATTGAAACAATCTCATCGCTTTTTGAGATTGTTTATGATTATGCTTCCTTTGATGAAATCTAATGATCCATCCTTCAAGAACACTCATGAATTTTCTTATACTTTTTTTATTAATGATATCTTCATGTATTTGTACCATTTTCTCACCCTTTGGTACATAATATATTCAAGAAAGTTTTTTTTAATAAATTCTGACTTTACCTCTCTCTTCGATCAGAAATATGTGTTCCTTCAATGCATGTTTTCCAAAAAGAAGTGTTTATAAAAAATATTCTAATATTATACTATGATCTTTAAAAGAGATTTCTACCCATTTTTTACCTTTTTAAACAAAAGGGTACTTAAAAATGAATTTTCTTATCATTTTCCAGTTGAAGCACTTTTCTAACCATTTTATGGTGCAAAATAAATGTTTGATGTGTACGGATTTACCCATTATCATGACTGACATTCCATTAAAGCTTTCTTTTCAAGATTAAAAAAAATATTTTTAAAAGAAAATTTTTTCCTAATATTATGGATAGTAATTATTTTAAAAGTGGTTTTCAAAATTTTTTCAAGATTCTTTTATAAGCTTATAAGGAAAATGGTTTTCAAAATGTTTTCAAGATTCTTTTATAAGTTTTCAAGAAAAATGGTTTTCAAAATGTTTTCATAAGTTTTAAATGAAAATTTTTTTCAAAATTTTTTCAAGCTTCTTTTATAATTTTTCAATGAAAATAGTTTTCAAAATGTTTTCAAGATTCTTTTATAATTTTTCAAAGAAAATGGTTTTAAAAATGTTTTCAAGATTCCATTATAAGTTTTCAAGTTTATTTTCAAGAA
The DNA here is from genome assembly GCA_963277665.1 of Viscum album. NCBI lineage: Eukaryota > Viridiplantae > Streptophyta > Magnoliopsida > Santalales > Viscaceae > Viscum > Viscum album. Next base: position 1,096,560,569 of record OY728147.1, read on the forward strand.
AATAGTTTTCAAAAGGTTTTATGTTTTAAAGATAATTTTTCAAAGAAGAAATGATATTTTCCTCAATAAATTTTTTCAAAATATCCTTCCAAGTTATTTTCCATCTAGGAGGACATTGTTGATGTTACTCGTGCCCTTATAGAAAAGTATCCAAAGGTTTCATTCATATTATTTATGGAATGGTTTATGTTTTGATGGAATTATTCTTATGACACTCGTTTATCTTTCACGGGTTATATTATTTTGAGACCTTATTCTTTTCATGGGTTATTCTTATTATGAAATGGTTATTAAACCTGTATATTTTTTCATAGGTTATGATATTATTACATGTTTATGATACCCATTTCATTTAATGGGTTATTATATTATTATTTTTATTATTTTTTGTAACATGTTTGTATGATTTCATTATGAGATGGGTGGGACCTATATCTCCCTCCAATTAATTGGTCAAATATTTTTATCTCATGAGATAAACATGGCTGGAATGAGAAATGAACTCAATTCAGTATTACAAGGCTGGAACAAGGAGTGAACTCGGTTTAGTAATATAGGGCTGGAACGAGGAGTGAACTTAGTTCAATAATACTGGGATGGAACAAGGATTGAACATGGTTCAGTAAAACAGGGCCGAAATGAGGTGTGAACCTAGTTTAGTAAAGGACTTTTTCTACCAATTTGTCCTTGGTAACAATTCCTTGACTACTATTTAAATCATTATATGTGCTTATGTGTCTGCCATAATTCCATGATTTATTCCCATGTTATGCTTTCATGGATTATGTTCTTTATTTCCTTATGATTCATGTCTTATGAACTACCAAGATTTATGCCATGATTCATGTTTATGATCTTTGATATGGAGGGTATGATCTTCTCTTTTCATGATCATGTTCTCATACCCTTATGTTCATGATTATTCTTACGTATCTCTCTTGTTTACCCTTACTGAGCATCTAAGATCACCCCTTTTTATGTTTCATTACCCTAGGTTATGAAGATATGTATAATTTTTTATGTTTCTAAGAATGGTTGTAGTCAATAATAATCTAGTGGGATATTATTTAGCTCATTTATGTACTAGTTTTTATGTTTCCATGTTTCCAAAGGCACTATACTAGTACGGTATTTGGGTGTTTATTTGTTTAATGTTTTAAGTATTATTCAAAAGTTATGTAATGTTAATGTATGAAAAGTGAGAGACACTATACCACCATTCCACTATGTTGTGGATAATTTATAAGGAATATTTATTCCTCAGGGTGTATAAGTCTTATATCACATGGAAATCTAATATACTTCTTCTTTTGGCATGGAGACACATTTCTAATTATGAATTTGGTGGCAAGGTGCATGGCATTAATTTTTTTCATTCTAACGACCACAACCCAATTATTTCATCCCAAGATCTAACCAAAAATATTATAAAAATTTATATGCATCATAAATAGGTTATTTTATTCTCAAAATACCATCACTCAAAGTCTCAACCCCCTTTTCGAAGGAGATAATCTAAGAAGTAAAGTATAAATTTTTAACCGCTCCTTTCTCATTTGTATTTATTTATGTGCTCTTATTCTTCCTAAAATTACATTACATAGTATAAAAGTTATAAAATAAATACAATTAGTACACTTATATTTTATTATAATTATGGTGCGATTATTAACCACTATTCCCTTTTTAATTAAGAAAAATGAAAATGTCATTTGTTCGTTGTGCAGATTACCGCCTCTACGACGCAGCACATTTTTTTTCCTTCACTTCCTTAAAAGTTTGGAAATAATAGTGAATTTAATATATATATAAGTATTAAATTTATGTAATTTTTTATATTTTTAAATGATAAACTATATTAATCATTTTCCTCATTCTATATAAAATGAAATCATCATCTATGTGTATGTGTAAACTACTGCCTTAATGGAACGATTGATTTCTATTTTTCTTTTCATCACTACCTTACATGGATGGTCATGATAATGAAATTAATGGATAAATATTATTCTTATGAAATTATTATTCTTCTATAAATTAAAATTGGACAACCTATTAACAATATGAGCAATAAACAATCATGGTAAATTCAACCGTCCAAAAGAGAGTTCTAAGAGAGAGAAAAATAATTTCTTAATACTATAAAATAACTTCATATATGTTATATTATATTTATAATTATTTAAAATTCACATTAATCGCACTAATAAAACTAACTAGCTTCATTATTATTCTTTTATAATTATATTACAACAAATTCACTTCATAATGATCTGTTAATTATGGTATGTTCTTATTTGGGTTGGTTTAACCACCAACTTGGACAATTCTATATATTTATATCATGGATGGATATATAAATTTAATTTATGGTAATATATGATAAAAATATTAAATAATTAGTTGTTTTGGGTTTTTTAGTGGTAACATTATTATTAAACTCGTTAATTAAGAAAACACCTTGCGTTCGTTATGAATCACTAAAACATGATCATCATTGATTTCATATTCATGGTTTGTAACCAAAACTAACATGGAATGAAATTATAACTTTATAAATATCATGGAAAATGTATTCTAGTATTTTTAATGGTCCTTTAATGATGAAATTTTTATCAATGATGAATAGCAATTCTGTTTTTATGAAACTGGATCAAAACGATCAAGATTACTTACACCTAATATTAAAATTAGATAAAAAACTAACTAGAATTTATATAGATAATTACTATACATGAAGAGTGTAAATTAAAATTTATATGATTAATTTTATTAATTAAGTTTTTAGGATGCATATTTTTGTGATATATGAGGTTCAAGTATATTCGTGGAATTCAGGACAACAGGTGAGGGTTTCTTGTCTCAATTTTCAACTCCTTAAGAAATACTTATTATTATACACCATGTTTTCTTTGGAATGGGATATATACTACCACTTTAATATGTTTTATCTTTATCCACTCATTATTCATGGTATTTAATTTTTCACTTGAATTCATGCACTTCAAGAGGTTTTGGATTAAAATTTTATAAAGTTTTAAGGGTTTTCTTGGTCTCAATTATGATTCTTTGATGCATAATACATTTTGTGCACTATGTTTTCCTTGTATGGTTTATTTACTATCCATTAATGTATTTTTATCATAAATTATTTCATTTCATGGGATATCCTAATCCAAATCATATTCCCTTCTTCAAATGGCTACTGATTCAATTGTTACCCTCATTAATAAGGATTTTTTGTAGCTTTATTTTCATTCATTGAGTTGTAATGTTTCATCTTGAATTTTTATTAGGTTATCCAACCTTAATTTTTTATTATATGTTATTTTATAATCCAATTTTTTTTAATTAAGTTTTAATACAAAATAATTTTTTACTATGTGGGTTTTCAACAAAGATACTTTCATAGTACTAAAAAGGTTCCTTTCATAATCAAATGTTTTATCTTTGGATTCAAATTTCTTATAGAAATTTTTTTTCATTTTCAAGGATCCATTATTAAATATTATTTTTAAAAGTAATATTTTTCAAAATCTTTCACTTCACCTTTTAAAAAGTTACTTTTTAATGTGACATGTATGTTTGTATTTTACATTAATGTTAAAAATACTTTCTAAAAGTTATTTTAAGTTTTCACCTATATTTTCCGGTTCATGTTACAAAAGATTTACACTCATGGGATTTATGTCACGTGATTTATTATCTAATAAATATATATATTTATAATTTGGGTTATTGAACTCATGGTATCAAACAATTTTATTTTTGTTCCCTTCTTGTGTGATATCATTCAAAGCATTATTTTTCATGGATTTTTTTATCTATTTCAACATCCTTGTATGTTTCCTTTGTTACACTGGGGTTATGTTCTTTTGAAATCATACACCTTATTTATATGGATGGATTATGATCGTGTTATTTCAGAATTGACTTATTTGTATACTCATTACTATATATAGTGTTAACATTAAAATTTAAATAATTCATATTGGGGGGTGTTCACTTAGAAAGATAGTTTATTTATTATCTGGGGATATATAGAAATTATTGATAATTATTGACTGATAAGGCAGATTGATTCTATATTAACATTATAGATACATAATTTGGGATACATTGTAATTCCATATTTGTATTATCTCTATATGGATGGTTATTGATAAATCCAATTTATTCATTTTATCATATGATGAATACATTGGAATTAATCAAGTAATAGGTGGGGCCTGACATTATATATCCCCTTGATGTATTAGTAGGTCTCATGAGACAAACATGTTTGGGTATTTATTGTATTTATTCCAAATTCAGAAATATGTATTGACTTTAGTCATTATGGAAATAATGAGGTATTGGCTAAGGATTTAATGATTAGATAAAGATGTTCATCATTGTGCATTCCATCACCACAAATTTGGTTATTTTTATCCATGTGATCTAATTATTTTCATTATTATCCATGGATGTATTATTCTCTCATTTTTTATTTGATTATGGTATTATGATGATTACTTATTCCTAGTATATTATTTATCCCATGTATATTCCATGATTTCCTAAGTTGTTTGTTTTCCCTTACCGAACCTTTGAGATCACCCCATTCTTATAATTCCATTTCCCAAGGTTATAAAGAAAAGTATTACACATGATATTACTAGATGAATGTAATTTTAGGGGGATTTTTAGAAGTTTTTGAAGAATTATCAAGGATTTATTAGTTTCTTATATAGTAGAAAAAAATCCATTATTTGAGAAGACATAGGCTTTATTAGTTTATGATTTTCTTAATTCTATAAATCTCAACACCTAAAAGGTCTTGAAAATGTATGTAATGAAATATTTTATTTTAAGTCATGTAATTATGGGATAGTTATATATATGAATATATAGTTAGTATCAAAGCTAGTATGTAAAGTATGTGTTTATGGCACCAGGTTCAATGGTGTAGGTCTAGGGGGCTATAGTTGGTATTAGAGTACAATTTAGATAACTTGGGAGATTATGATGTTTTTTGAGTATAATTTAAGGGTTGATAAGTTAAGGTTGATCACAATTTTAAAGGTATATATAAACCTTTGGGATAGTATATGACTAAATGTTAAGGTAATAATGCACATTTTATTTGGGTATTCTGATAAGAGAATTCTAGTGAATACCCTATAGATAAGTTTATATGAGACTTCTATGTATAGGATAACATCCTGAAGTTTTGGTAAAGTGTATATTATGTGGTTATATTAGAAATTACATCCTTGTCTGCATACTATAAGTGGATAAAGGCTCTAACATAAATATCCCGAGGGGTGATAACCCCAAAAAGTGTGGATTGGGTATTAACTCAATCACTAACTTATGCATGATAAAGATACATAACTGCACACCTGATTTGACACTCCAAGATGATATGATTTGGTTAACCACATTTTCTTTACAAACCATTATTCAGGATTTATGTATGATTTTAACTAATAATGTAAGATAACCTAATAGGAAAATAGATATGGACAACCAAGGATTAAACAAAGAGACTCATAGGTTGAATTGAAAGTATCATATCTTAAAAAAATAGTTGTCAAAGTGGAAGACATATTTGGATTGATGTTTTCATATTCATATTTTGGATATTACCATAAGCATTTTGGTTTTATTATTTAGATGAAATGCGATCATGCAGATGAAGTTGAGAGAGGTGTGTATTTAGAAACCACCATGTCTTATAACCAAATAAGGGATCATACTTAAATGGTTGATAATTTAAGTATATGCATATTATGATAGAAAGGTGAGTTTCCTAGTCTTACCTTAGATAGTGGGATTCATATTTTAATATAAATTAAATCTTGAAACTCTTATATATTTTCATTAGTGAGTTATATTTATAAATTATATTTTGGTATGTTCTAAAATTTATAAGGATTATGTGATACATTTAATTATTATTTTTACTAGTTATTATTTAAATATTTCGAAACTTATATTAATTGGTTTTAATAACCTTGAAAAGTGATTTTATGACATGGTTACATTCTTTAGGATGACTATTGAAGAACTTAGGTTTCAGGGATGAATAACTCTTAGGTTTAAAATATTCTTGATGTTGAGGTAATAAAGGGTTGATTGATTTTGAGAAAAGCTGGTTAAATAGTATTAATAACATTAAAGTTGATTTTTGATTTAATGAAAACTGATCTGTGATGTTTTTAGTGAATTTTATCTCATTTTCTGGATTATGATATATATTTAATAGTGTCTGGAATTATGAACTAGTCGTTAATATAGTTTTAGGGTTAAAGATTGTGTTATTTCTAGGAAGAATATATGGTTTCACTATAGTTTATTGTAGATTCAATGGTTTAAGAAAATGTATATTTTATATAATATATTATTAGGGTATATACATACCTTAGTATATGATTGTATGAAAGATTTATTTTGTTTTGGGAAATATAAGTAACTTAATCTAACCTAAGAGAGTAAGGTAGATGTCATTTTAGAAGTTATATCCCAAATAACAAATATGTTAAGAATACCATCATCTATAGTCATTAGTAAGTGATAATTAAAATTGAGAGAATGTAATTTATTTAAGGGGAGAATGAAACACCCTGAGTTTTTAATATATGATTACATTTAAATAATTCAATGTGTTTCATATCTTTCTCCATATGCAACACCGAACTAAAACGAAATAGAAATATATTTAGATAAAAAATATAAATATTAAGTATGGATAATAAAAACTAATCATTAAATAAGTGGGAATAAATAGGATTATTAATTTTATAAAATATTTATATAAATTAATATAATTTTTACTTTAAATACCTATGGAATTAAATTGATACAGCTAAAATAACTAATACGATAATTTTATGCCTAGAAATGTGATTTTTTAAATATTTCCTTCTAATGAGATGTGAATTTTTATGTCATGTAATTTTTTATTAATAATGATAAAATATATTTTATATGAATAATTTTTTAATACTAATTTAATTAGTAAATGATAGAAAATATGATTGGGAATGGTTAAAGTCTAAAAAAATTCCTATAAAAATAGTTTTTCATTATATCTCAACTTTTTTATCTAAAAGTTAAATTTATAAATTTTATAATTTGAATTTTAAAAATTATTTGGATTCGGAATATTAATATTTTCTTAATATGAATTTTTGGGATTTTTCTTAAAAGATTGGTTTTTAAGTGAATAGTTAAATATACCATTTTTACAAAATACCATAATTTTATGACATTATTGGTATGTAAGTACGACCTAAAAATTTTTGAAAACATTTTTATAAAAAAAATATTTATTTTATTATTCCAAATTTACAAACCTACATTTGATATTTTAGGACATAAATTACTTGTTCTATAAAACTATTTTTAATACAATATAAAATTAGTATTTTAAAATTAATTTTTATAACTTTCAAAAATTAAATAAAATATGATGTATTTAAAATTTTTAATCATTTGATCCAAATTTTTTAATACGTACTATTTTATTTTTAAGCTTAAAGGATAAGTAATTTATGTAAAAACTAGTTATCGCGGTAATATTTAAAATGGTAAATGTAAAAATATAAGATTAAGTGACCTCAAATTAATTTAAAAAATTTGTGAAAATGTGTGGATAAGGACTTGATATACCTTATAACTTATACTCTAAATTATTTCTCAATTTTGGAGTCACTTTCCTTGAGAGTGACTTCCCATTATTAAAAAATTTTAGGTATTTACAAAACAATTATCCCTTTTCACTTATAAAGGGGCACCCCTATACTCACTTCCCCTCGCACCATAACCCAAATAGTTCATAAAAAACTCTACTCAAACCTATATCCAACATTACTATCCACATTAAAGAGGTTATGGTCTTCGCAAAGTACCATCACTCAAAGTATTAGCCCCCTTTTCAAAGGATATAATCCTTGATATGAGGTATACATTTCTAACCAATACTTTCTCATTTATATTTATTTATGTGCACTTATTATTATTTAAATTACATTAAACTATCTTAAAATGATAAAAATAGTACCATTAGTATACTTGTATTTTATTATAATTATGGTACAAACATTAATCATCTTTCCTTTTTCTATTAATAAAAATGAAACTTATATTTGTGCATTGTGCGAACTATCGCCTCCATAATGCAAAAAAAATCATTTTACTTCACTGCCTTAAAATGATGTTAATGGTAGGTAATTTAGTATATAAGTATTATATTTATTAAATATTTTATATTCTTAAATTATAAACTGCATTACACTTTTTTCCATTCTATGGAAAATGAAATCATCATCCATGCATACATATGGACTGTCATCTCCATGGAATGATTGATTTCCATTTTTATTTTCATAATTTACTTACATGGATGTTCATGAGAATGATATTAATGGATAAATATGTTTCTTGTGAAATTATTAATCTTCTATAAAGAAAAAATTGAGAACCTATTAACAATATTAGTAATAAACAACCATGGTAAATTCAACTGTCTAAAATAGCGTTCTAAGAGAAAAAATGATTTCATTGTACTATGAAATAACTTCTTATAGGTTATATTATTTTTTAATTATTTAAAATTATGATATATAACACTAATTAAAACTAAATATGATCATTATGATTCTTTTATAATTATATTATAACTACATCACTTTATAATCATCCATTAATTATGATATGTTCTTGTTTGAGTTGGTTTACCCACCTACTTGAACAATGCTATAAATTTATATCATGGATGATTATGAGAAAATAGTTTTTAAATTAAATTATATAAATAATTAAATAATGAGTTTTTTCTTTAATTTTAACATTATTACTAAACTCATTAACTAAGAAGACACCTTTTTTGTTAAGAATCACATAAACATGGTCCTCACTGATTTCATCTTCATGGTTTGTGACCAAAACTACCATGGAATGAATTAATAAATTTATAAATATCATGGAACATATATTTTAATACCTTTAATTATCTCATTATGATGAATTTTGTATCAATAATGAATACCGATGTATTTTTTACAAAACTAGTTCAAAACGATTAACACTACTAACACCTAACATTGAAAATATATAAAAAATAACTAGAATTTATATAGAGAATGACTATATATAAATAGTATAATAAAAAAGGATATGATTAAGGTTATTAATTAAATTTATATAGATAATGACTATATATGAAGATTATAATAAAAATTGATATGATTAAGGTTATTAATTAATTGATTAATATAGCTATGCTTTTGATATAGGAGATTAAAGTACGTTTGTGGAATTTAGGACAAGAGGTAAGGGTTTCTTGTCTCAATTCTCAATTCCCTATGACATATTTTTTATTATAAACAATGTTTTCTTTGGAATTGAGAATCTAATTTACATTTTATAGTTTATATAATGATCCTCTCATTATTCATGGTATTTAATATTTCATTTTAAATCATGTCCTTCAGTGGATTTTGACTCATAATTTTCTATGGTTGTAAGGGTTTTCTTAGTATCAATTTTAATTCTTTGAGGCATAACACATTTTATGCACCATGTTTTCCTTGTATGGTGTATTTACTTCCCATGATTTTATTTTGATCATACTTTTTTGTATTTAATGGGATATACTAAGAAAAATCATATTACCTTCTTCAAATGGATTATGATTCAGTTATTACCCCAGTGGTAAGGATTTTTTTGTAACTCAATTTTCATTCATTGAGTTATAATGTTTCATCTTGAACTTTTCTTGGGTTCTACTTCCATAAAATTTTATTATATGGTATTTTATAATCCTCTTTTATAAAATTATGTTTTGATACAAAATAAAGTTTTACTATGTGGGTTTTTAACAAGGGTAGTTTCAAGGTATTAAAAAGGATCCTTTCATAATAAAATGTTCTATCTTTGGCTCCACATTTCCTATAAATAAATTTATATCATTTTTATGGATCCATTATTAGATATTATTTTTAAAATTAAATTTTTTAAAAATCTTCCGCTTCACCTTTTCAAAATTTACTTTTGAAAGTGACATGTATGTTTGTATTTTACATAAATGTTAAAAATGTTTTCTAACAGTTCTTATATGTTTTCACCTCCATTTTCATTTTTATATTCCAAAGGATTTACAATCATGGGATTTATTTTACATTATTAATATAATATATATATATATATATAATTTGGGGGATTTAACTATAAGTATCAAACAATTTGATTCTTGATATGTTCTTGTGTGATATCGTTCAAAGAATTCTTTTACAATGATGTTTTTCATATATGTCAATATCCTTCTATGTTTCCTTTGTTACTATTGGGTTATGTTCTATTAAAAATTTCTGCCTTATTTCTTTGGATGGATTATGATCATGTTATTATAGCATTAACTTAGTCATATACTCATTACTCTATATAGTGTAAAAATTACAATTTAAATAATTCATAGTGGATGATGTTCTACTAGAAATATAGTTTTTTTATTGTATGGGTTATTGATGATTATTGACTACTAAGGTTGGTTGATTACATATTGACATTATGTATACATTATTGAATATATATTAAAATTCCATATTCTTTTTAGCTTTATATGGATAATTATTAGCAAATTTGATTTATTGATTTTATCATGTGATGAATGAATTGGACTTAATCAAGTGAGAGGTGGAGCCTAACATTTTATAACCCCTCGATGCATTGGTATGTCCCATGAGACAAACATGTTTGGGTATTTGGTGTATGACTTCTAAATTTAACAAGATGTATTGACTATGATCTTGATATTAAGAATGATTTCTTGGTTGAGGCCTTGATGCTTAGATCAAGATTCTCTGCATTATGCATTTCATAACCATGAATTCTACAATTATTATCCATGTGATATATTTTTTTCATTATTATCCATGGATATATTATACTCTTAGTTTCATTTTATTATGATATTATGATTATTACTTATTACCACTATAATATTTATTTCATGTTCATGTCATGATTTCCTCAATTGTATGTTTTCCCTTAGTAATAATTTGAGCATGCCCCTTTATTATGATTTCATTTCCTCGGGTCATGAGAAAAAGTATTAGAGATTATATGATTAGAATAATAGAATGTGGGGGTTATGAGAGATGTTGAATACTTATCGTGGATTAAGCAGTTTCTTATATAGTGGAAAAATGTTCATTGGTTGAGAAATACATGGGCTTTATTAATGTATGATTTGTCCAAATTCTCTAAACCTCTAAACCTAAATGTTATTAGGAATGTATTTAATGAAAAATATTTTCTTTAATTCATTTAATTATGGGATAGTTATGTCTATAAATCTATAGTTGGTATCAAATATAGCATGTAAAGTATGTGTTTATGGAACTGGATTTGGGAGCATGGGTCCCGGGCGCTACATAAATAAAGTTAAAGTTATATTTTTTATATTATTTTTTAAAGAAAATTTTGTTATGATATGGAAGTGCTTCAATATCCTAAAAAATCCATATGAGGACAGTCCATAAGCACAAGAAGCTTATTGATTTCTAAAAATGGATAAGTATTAAGGTATATATAATAATATTTCACTATCAAAACATATATCAAAACAAATAACTTATTTTTCTCAATGTTTATACAGTGTATGAAATAAAATAATGACAATAATTTTAGTTATTATGTTTTTAAATTTATGAAATATATCTTTTTCCGTCAAAAAATTAGTATCCTAAAAGAGGCATTTCCAATGATAATTACAATTTCATTTAAAATATATATTAATCATTCGTTTACTTATATTTTTTTAATTATACCAGGACTGTCAAAAGCACATGTATTCAAAAGAGGATGTAGATTTTTTTAGAATAAAATGGGAAAAATACATGGTGATAGAATGTTTGCAGACTTCAAGAAGAGGAGATTTCCTACTAATTATTTGGTTAAGTTTCTTATCATTTTGTTTAATTTGTTTAGTTAACCTTTCTATCATTTTTATATACTAATTATTTAGTTAATTTTCCCAGAGATCATGAAGAGGTGACTTCATTGAGAATTGATTTTTATCTAATAATTTTATGCTCATCATAGGCTCAAAATTCTTAGAGAAAAATCAATTCTCAATGAAGGCTTCAGCAAGGATGATGCACTCAGGTACTGTTTGTTCTCTCTATAAATCTGTTTATTCATTAAATGGTTTTTTAATCATTTTATTCTCATCATAGGCTCAAAATTATTAGAGAAAAATCGATTCTCAATGAATTCTTCAACAAGGATGATGTATTTGTTCTCTCTATAAATATTTTTATTCTTTAATTGACTTTTTTATGTTTAGTGGTGATGCAATGCATTCCCTTTTGGATCCAAATCCATTTAATAACATGTTTTAGAGACAAATTTTTAATTTATCAATAGAAAAAAAAATATTTATAACATATGGGAATCGGTCGCACATCAATCTGATATACGGTGTACCTAGTATGTCTCAAAGTGTGTGTTTTTAGTTTAAATGAAACATTTTAGTTCAAAAGGTGAATCACTCGCTAAAATATAAGAAAACACACTTCAATTGTCTTGATAATTTAAGAAAACAATACATAAGTAATTTGTGATGTTTGGGAATCAAATGCACGTAAATTTGACACATAGTGTGCCCAATATTATAGAAAGTGTGTGTATTTATTTAAAATTTACATTTAAATTCAAAACTATGTGACATAATCAAAACTAAGAAAAGACACTCATATTTTCATAATACTTTAGATAAAAGATTCATAAATTATTTGTGGTGTTTATGAATTAACCATACATCAATCTGACACACAGTGTGTCTGGTTTGACTAAAAGTACGTGTTTTTAATTAAAATTGATGTTTTTATTCAAAACACATGTAACATACTCAAAACCAAGAAAATATGATCATATTATCTTGATACATTTTTAAAATGATCCATAAATCATTTTTGACATGTAGGAATCAACCGCGTATCAATATGACATATGGTGTGTCTGATATGACTTAAAGTGTGTGTTTTTATATTAAAATTGACATTTTAGATAAAAACATACATCACTCACTGAAAAATAACAAAACACATTTAGATTGTTTTAATAATTTATGATAATGATCCATAATACATTTGTAGAGACCCGTTTTTTCCCTATAAGATTTTAGAATATTTCTAAATATATTTCCAGAGCTAGGAATTGAGATGACGTGCAATTCTAAGGCCTGATGTACCAAGAATAAATTATAAAAAAATATTAAGTGTTGTGTACTATTCACACAATGGAAATGAGATATATCTTAAACATTTGATCAAATTAGAAATTTGATACCATAGTTGGGTCCGTAACATGGTGTTTACCCTAGGCGCGACATAAAATATGTTGTCATGGGATGTTCGGACTCCTCACTCATTAGCGGTACGTTAAATGGATGAATTAATTTATTAATTCGTTCATTTAATATCTCAAACACAGATAACTCTCAAATGGTAACTCAGATCAGAAATCCAAGACAATGGTTGAGTCTGGAGCATGTCATTTACCCTATGAGGGGTATAATCTTTGTCGGCGCAAGCCTTCTATAGAAAAATTACCAGAGGTAAAAACGTAAATAAAATAATTAAATTGAATTGTTTCATTTGAAACGCTACTTTGAATAACTTCCAAATGGGTACTCGAATTGGAAATAAGAGATCTTCGTTGAGTTTGTGGTGTGTTGTTCACCATATGGGTGACCTCAGTTGTGAGAGTGTGAGAGGTTTGGATTTCGCATCTGCTGTTAGTTTTTCTATAAATAGAAAATTAGGGAAATGAGCCAGAGTTAGCTCATTTTCCCTCTTGGACGGAAAAGCTCTGGTAGACAGCGATTCGGGGTCTGAACGTCATCGGATCATGATGAAACTTCAAACACTGATAGATCAGAGTGCAGCAAACACAACGGCAGATTCGGATTTGAGGTAGGATTTCTATTTCATATTCTTGATCCCCCGATTGAATAACTTGTCGTCATTTTTGACTTATGTTCATTTTTACTGCTTTGGAATCCTTTAATGATAGCCAAACAGACATCATCCATCATCTATTTCAATTTCTGATTTCCTATTTTTTGTTTTCTTCACGTTCTTCATCACAAAACTTTTTGTCTTGCACAAACAACCTCTAATCATGGAGCTAGACCCATATCTGTGAAGCCCTCGACCTGAGGAGTCTCGATCTGTACTCGAGTTCGAGTTTCGGGCACCGGAGGAAGCGCAGCGGCTAGTAGAAGTAGCGGTTACTTTTTTCCACGCCAAAACGTTGATGGATTGTCGAGTGGAGACTGGAGCAGTGAAGGTCTCATCCTGAGGATTCCAGATCTGGTCTCGGATCGAAATTTTGATCACCAGAGTGACCGTAGTGGTCCGTGGAATTTTTCTGATGGTGGGTTCTGGTGAGGGGCTTTGGCGGGCAGTAGAGTGCGGCAAAGCTTAGCGGTGGTGCGGCGATCGGGGTGGAGTGCGATAGACGGTGGAAAAGCCATGGCGGCGGCATGTGGTTCAGGCTGGTCCGGGCCGGTTCGAACCTGGGTTTTTAATAAAAACCATGTATCTTTCAATCTGGGGGTCTGTTTTTCATGTAATCTGCGGCCACACAATCCTTGTTTTGCGGCGGAACTTTTGAGGAAATTTTGAGATATTTTTTTTACGGGCTTGAGGATTCGTGTTACGAAATGTCTATTTAAAATAATAATAATATAATTAATATTATTTGATGATTCTCGTACCAGATGTAACTTCTGTGTTCGACGACCGATTGACGTGCCATCAGATGTCTTGGGACCCTGGAGTTGAGACGGGATTTTCAAGGCTGATTTTGGGCACTTAAACTAAAATAGTGGTGCAGACCCCATGAGGCCCATTTCGGGCGTTTCTAGTGGAATGTGAATTTTTCACTGGGTATCCATTTTGGATGATTGAGTAATTGATCATTTGTGTTGTCCCATGAGGATCACAATGGCATGATCCGCCTGAATAAATTTGGGGTCGAGGTGTGGGCCCCACGGGACGCCTTTTTGAGCGTAATGCAGCTTTTTACAACTTCTACATCAGAAGTCTGTTTGGGTCAAGTGAATACCCTACCTTTAATGTTTTTCCACAAGAATTGAAATGGTGTGAATTGTTTGGATGTGTATATCCTTTTTGCGATCAGTAGTGATCGAGCACCGATCGAGCGCTTGCGGTGAAAATCATTGTTTTCACCAGTTTTCCATTTTGAAAGAATGAATAGCTAATCCCATGTGTTTTTTAGAGTGGATTTCAATGGAATGATCCATGTGATGTGTTTTGGGATCTAGGCATGGGCCCCACGGTGAACTATTTGTGCGCAGCACGGTGGAATGCAACTTCTTCATCGGGAGTCCATTTTGGGCGAATGAAAAGTTGATCATGCGTGTTTTTTTACAAGGATAAAAAATGTGTGATCTTTTTGGTTGTCCAATACCATTTGAAAGAGGCATGTCGGTATAATTATGTTTTCTCCCTTCAAATCAGTAACGAGAAACGTGCACTCGTCAGCCTTTTGGCTAGAGGTTCCATGTACTCTGGGAGTACATTGGGACACCTTGTGGGTACTAGTTCACAATTTAGTACTCAATTATGTCTAGGTACACATCCATATGATGAGGCAGGGTCACACATCATGTGGTCCCCACATGTGTCGTGTACCACTTTACGAATCTTCTACCTCTCGTATCTTTTTCTTCTGAACTCGGATTTTTTCCTATGAGTAGCCTATCTTGAGTGTTTATTTTCGTAGAACATGATTGTTCCCTACATAGTGGGTTTGGAGATATGATGTGAGATTTTTCAAGATGACGCTCGATGTGTTGAGTGTAACCCCTACCCGAGGCGACACTTGATGATGGTAGTGATGTTTTCCGAGCTTACCCTCCAGCAAGACTAGGCAATGAGGTTCATTGTTCTCTCTTGCGGGCTTACCCTCCAGCGAGGTTGGGTATTGAGGTTCATCGTTCTCTTTTCTAGACTTACCCTCCAGTGAGGCTGGGTAGTGAGGTTCACCACTCTCTCTTTAGGGATTACCCTCCAGTGCAACTGGGCGGTGAGGTTCTCTGGTTACTCTTTCAGGACTTATGCTTCAGTCACTACTACAAATACGACATTTATCAGCACTAAAAATGGCCTTTATCAGCGCTAGAAAAAGCGCTGATAAAGCCAGCGTAGATAAAGGGGGGTCCCCTTTATCAGCGCTCCGAAAAGTGCTGATATAGGACCCCCTTTATCAGCGCTAAAAAAAAGCGCTGATAAAAGGGGTCTTTTATCAGCGCTAAAAAAAGCACTGATAAAAGTACCACTTTATCAGCGCTTTTTTTAGCGCTGATAAAGGGGTCCTATATCAGCGCTTTCGTTTTAGCGCTGATAAAAGTTAAAAAAATTAAAAAAAATTAAAAAAAATTAAAAAAAATTAAAAAAAAAATTAAAAAATACTGCGAATCGGGTGGGATTTTATAACACTTGAGCCCCCCATTTTACAGTGCTTTTCTGCCCCTGTACAGCACCCCACGCACCCCCTTCACCCTTTAACAGCGCTTGCTGCTATATTCCCCCATGTGCGTGCGCCCCTGCCTCCCACAGGATTTGAACTCGAGACCTCCCCCCTGCGCGCCTAAGCCTTTACCACTACTCTATTTTGATTTGTCTTCCAATTCATGATATCTCTATATATATATATATATTTAGTTATATTTATTCGTATAGTAATATATATTTATATTAATATATATATAGTTATTAGATTATAATATATATATATAGTTATATTATAATATATATATATATAGTTATATTATAATATATATATATATATATAGTTATATTAATATATATATATATAGTAATATAAATATATATATATAGTGATATTAATATATATCTATATCTATATATATATATATTTAGTTATATTTATTCGTATAGTAATATATATTTATATTAATATATATATATATAGTTATATTAATATATATATATAGTTATATGAATATATATATATAGTTATATTAATATATATATAGTGATATTAATATATATATTTATAGTAATACTAATATATATATATATGTAGTTATATTAATATATATATAGTTATTAGATTAATATATATATATATAGTTAGATTAATATATATATATAGTTAGATTAATATATATATATATAGTTAGATTAATATATAGGTATATAAATATTCATATATTGGTATTTTAAATAAAATGGATATTATTTATTATTTAGATAAAGCTAATATATTTTATATGTAAATATGTTTAATTATTTATTTAAAAAAATTAATTTTTAGGTGCGAATATATAAAAAATATGTACATATAGTTATATATTTGATTATAAATAGCAGTGCATTATAAAAAAGAATGAAATTTCAAAGACATAATATCAATATGAATGTAATACCTTGGAATAAATTCAGTTTCCGCCAAAAAAATCCAATAATACCCCCTTAAACGAGTTTGAAAATCCACAAAATGTTAAAAAATCTGGGTACCCCGACAAAAATCTCTGTTTTGGAGGCCTTCTGGGCCTCTTTTGGCCTCGAAAAACGCTTGACCGTGATTCTCCCGGTCACAGCGACGTAGAGCTCATCGCAGGCTTTGATTTGATATGTGGTAGAGCTCAAACGGACACCCGGATCAAAAGTTATGTCTGTTTGAAGTTTGAGTTGCGTTTTCAACATATTTTGGATCTTTTTTTAATTTTTTTAATTTTTTTAGTCCTCAAATTGTTATTAAATGACTATTACTCCATAATGATTATCAAATTATTAATTAAAAATATTTTTTTAATTTTTTAAGAATCCATTTTCACTAAATATATTATATATTAAGTATAATAAGTGTAAATGTACATTTATACTTATCTAAAATATATTTAAAAATTATATATTATATTTATATAACAATATAACTATATTTATATATTTATATATTAATATATTTTTTAATTTTTTTTTTGAAGCCGACCCTTTATCAGCACTTTTAAAAAAAGCGCTGATAAAGGCCCCCCCTTTATCAACGCTAACAAAAGCGCTGATAAAGGGGGGTCCCTTTATCAGCGCTGATAAAGGGGTGCCTTTATCAGTGCTTTTTTGAGCGTTGATAAAGGCACCCCCCCTTTATCAGCGCTTTTTCATTAGCGTTGATAAAGGGGGGGCGCTGCGAAAAACTGTTTTTGTGGTAGTGGGGCTGGGTAGTGAGGTTCGTCGTTTACTCTTTTGGTCTTGCCTTCTAACTGGGTTGGGAAGTGGGTTCGTCGATGACTCTTCTAAGCATACCCTCCAGTGGGGCTGGGTAGTGGGTTCATGACTTTTTGACACGATCTCTTGACTGTGCGGCATAGTGACGAGACGTACTTGGTGTGACTTTAGACTCTCTATAAATAGGGTCACTTTTCCCACCAAGAAGCATCCTTGTGATGCGACCTAAAACTTTGTGGGTGAGATAGACCCACCCAAAGCAGATGGTGTCAAGGTGCGGTGATTAGGACCCTTGACTTGCAGTTCAGGGAAGACATGTGGGATGTTGGGCATCAATGGTGATTACTTCTAGAACTGGTGGCAACTCTTTTCCTAGGATGAGTTGTGATATGAAGATCCCCTTAATCTCTCATTTAGGATTCTTTGGTTGATCATATATATATCATATTTGCAGTACCCACTCTTTGGGTTTTGGTTACTCTCCCTATAGGAGAGGTGAAGTCACGTGGGGTATTCCACATGATTTCTATGTCTAGATTCTCATAGATGGATGAGTCTACTATCCTACTATAGGTAGCAAATACTTGACATGAAGTTAATCTTATCACCGTTTCTAGATCCTCATGTTTATATGATCTTACTTCACTTATTTTTTGGGTTGAGTTGTTCTATTTTATTGTACCCTGTTCTATTTACTATTCACCTCTTTAGTACATCTTTTTCTACTCCCATGAACCTTTAGAGCATCCTACTAAGTATTTTTATACTCGCCCCTACTTGGGATTTGCTCGCACTCGGTGTGCCCTTGCAGATGACGGATAGGTTGATCGTGACTTTAGAGAAGCATAGGGATACGGGATGTTTGGACTACGTGTGGTGGTTGTTTCTTGGGATCCAGGAGCGGGGATCTCTCAGTTGTTTTACTTTTCCACTTGTTTTCGGGTTGTGGCACTTTTATGGTTGGGTGTGTATTTTTTCCCTTTCCCCTTTCAGTTTACTTTTATGTACTTGTACTGTTTAGAGGTTGATGCATGTTGTGGTTTATATATATATATAAGTGTTGTATCTTATTTTCCTTTCCCTGTGCACTTTTACATTGATTTGGATGCGTGTGTGTGTGTATAGGTACTTAGAAAAAGGCCTCCCTGAGTTTTTTATGCCTTCAGCGCTGGTCGCCAGCCTCTAGCCTATGGAAGCGGGCTTGGGGTAGTTGCGGATCGAGCCCCGATATGGGTCCGGTTGTGAAAATGTGGTATCAAATATGGTTTGTTCCTTGGAATGTTGTTTGAACTATCCCTAAAAAGGAATTGGTTGGGTTTTAGGGCAACAATGTCACTGTGTCTTGAGTGCGACTCACATGCCAAGGAGTCTAGTGATGGTGTGGTGGCCGACGTAGCCATTCACCAAGACCCTGATTACCCACTTGTCGACTCGGTGTGCTGAGACATTTATTGCAGGGAACATTGGTACATGCATCATATATGATTGAATCTTTGACTTTCCTTCTTGAGTCATCTCCCCACCATTGTTGATATATATATATATATACTCATTTGATTGTGGTACTCCTTGATCGGATTCAGGATGCCTCTGCGACATCATCCAGCCAGGATACTAGCTCCAGTTCATGATGACGATTCCATGAGTGATGAGTCCTTGGTTCAGGATCCATCATATGATTTACTTGTATTTAGAAGGGAAGGTAGCAGCACCTCCACCTATGGAGCATCAGTTAGTACCGGCAGCGTAGATCGATGATGAGCGTAGGTTGAGCGCCCTCTGTGAGTTCCAGCATCAGAGACCGATGAGGTTTCATGGTGAGCTATACCCTCAGGTAGTATAGGTTTGTCTAGAGTTAGTGGTTCACCTCTTCAGGCTTGTTCGAACACCAAAAAATCATATGGTGGGTTTAACATCCAATTTTTTCCATAGAGCATCTTGGCATTGGTAGAACTGGGATACTCAGATGCGCGATGAGTCGGCACTCTCATGGGATGACTTCTAGAAGCTATTCATGAGGATTATTACCCCTCCTGCTTATGCTTCATTTGGTTTTAGAAGTTTTTGGAGCTTCATCAGGGAGGGATGACAGTGA
Organism: Viscum album; assembly: GCA_963277665.1. Lineage (NCBI taxonomy): Eukaryota > Viridiplantae > Streptophyta > Magnoliopsida > Santalales > Viscaceae > Viscum > Viscum album. The sequence goes on from OY728147.1 coordinate 1,096,580,933, forward strand.
TTGAGTACGCGAATAAGTTCACAAACCTTGCATGCTACTCTATGGACATGATCCATGACAGCAACTTCTGAGTACGGAAGTTTGAGTAGGGTCTTCGTATAAGAAATTCGCACCAGTATTGTTCCCTTATGCATCCCCACCTATCTCAGGGTGTTAGAGAAAGCACTGGTGGTAGAGAGATTTCTGTCAGAGGGGCGCCAGTTGGCCGGTTTTGACAGTGGGCGTAACAGAGTTGGGACGTCTGCCACAACTAGCAGACATCAGTTGGCAGGACCTCGACACAGGAGGCCTCCCCTTCATAAGACTCATGCACATGGTCGGGGACACCATAGAACACCAAGACAGCTCAGGGTGGGATAGTTCTATGCTTATGATGGGCGAGGTCACATGGCATGAGACTACCCGACCAGATGTGTTGAGATTTCCAAGAAGTTTGTAGATTCACCGCCATGGCAGAGGCAATGTCATGATTAGGGATCTCCCGGGTGAGGATTGGATGGTCCTCAGGGGGGCAGTGATGGTAGAAGATCATGAAGAGCTATGGTTGGTGGACGATGTTGTGAGATCCTTCCACCACCACTAGACAACCCACGTAAGGCTTAGGGAGTTGGCGGTCAGGTCCGCGAGCAGCTACATGTTATGGATTTCTATAATCCTACAACACATGAGATAATAAGAGGTATGCTCTGTGTCATTTCTACCTTCTTCAATAGAATTTGTTAGACACTGCGTGAGGTGATCCTTTCTTCCGACTCATACTCAAGGAGTAACCAAGGGTGATGCAGGGCGTTGGTGTAACCTTGTATCGGTGTTGTTCGACGTAGATTTGAATGCATGAGAAAAAGGGGTTCTTCCCCCACTGAGATGCATTTTTTTGATGTGAGAAAAACCGTGAGTGAGAGTCAGTGCCACCCAAACTGGATAGTATCAAGGTGTGGTGGATGAATCCCTTTGACTTATGTGTTCATGGCTTAGTCATGCAGTGGAGTGTCGGTGCAGGTCTTGGCTTTTCCAGTGGAGTCTTGCTGCTTGAACTCCATTTGTTTGGGGTGCCACTAGTGGGTTTGGCAGAGTGCTTATTTTGGGGATTACTCTTATTCCAAGAGGGGAAAAGATGTGTGGGGTATGCCATGTGCTTTTTGTGTCTATCCTCTTGTGGTTTGATGAGTTTACTCATCTGCCTTGTTTGTGGGTACCTTGCGTGCTCAACGTCATTCTTGATACTGTAGTTATCAAGTACAGGTCGAGGTGATGGAAACCCCATAAATAGATATATACAACTCACTATGTGGTGTTGGAAGTGGTAGTATTCACCATGAGAATGTGGAGATGCTATCTTCTGAGAGAGTGATTTGTGGTTTGTTCAGACCACCAATGTCTCAGGTGCATCTTCACCCAGAGAGACTTGAACCTAAGATGGTGGTGATGATTGAAATTCCTACAGGACTATGAATTTGAGGTATTCTATGCTCCGAAAAGAGGCAGAGCTGTAGAAAATTACCTTAATAAGAAATATCAGGCTTTCCAGATGTGGGAAGTTTCAGACCAGTTAGTATCCCTGCAGCTGACCCTGGTGGAGCAGGAGGGTACAACTTTTCTTCAGTCGATGGTGTTGACTCCTTTGCTTCTCGATATCATTAGAGAGTCTCGGTTGTGATGCATCGACTTTGAAATCTTGTGTGACCAGATATCCTTGGGTGTTGCACCAGATGGATATTTTGAAGGAGGGAATCACGAGACCCTATTCCAGGGACAAACAGTGATTCCAATCATGATGTGGAATGTAGAGGTTTTTTCAGGGAAGTATATTATCCCTCGAGTTTCTTCGGGCCATTCAGAATCATGCAAGATATGGCAAGGTTGCCTATCACCTTGCCCTACCTCCTAATAGTTGGAGTGGGCGCATGATGTCTTCCACATGTCATAGCTAATGAGATACGTGCATGTTCCTATGAACTTCATCGAAAAGAGTAGACCTTATGAGGATGGACCATCAATTTGGTTCGCGTGTTGTGTCAGCATGGTAACGTGTAGGTTTTCTTGGGAGAGAGAGAGTTAGGTGTGAGCTCAGTATCCCAAGTTGTTTTTCCCAGTTTTTCTTTTCAGGGATGAAAATATTGAAGGAGGGAACAATTTAGAGACACAATTTTCTCCCTGTAAGAATTTGGAATAGTTCTACATATATTTCCAGAGCTAGCTGCTGAGACGGCATGCGATTTCAAGGCCCGGTGTGCCCAGAATAAACTATACAAAAATATTAAGTGTTTTTGTACTATTCACGCAATGGAAATGGGATATCTCTTAAATAGTTGATTATATCAGAAATCTGAGACCATGGTTGGGTCTGGAACGCGGTGTTTACCCTAGGTGTGACATAAAATATGTCGGCACAGGACGTTCAGACCCCTCGCTCGTTAGTGGTATGTTAAATGGATGAATTAATTTATTGATTCATTCATTTAACATATCAAACCCAAATAACTCTCAAACGGTAACTCAAATCAAAAATATGAGGCCATCGTTGAGTCTGGAGAGTGTCATTTACCATATAAGGGGTATAAGATTTTTCGGCACAAGTCTTCTGTAGAAAAAGTACCAGAGGGAAAAACTGTAAATAAAATAATTAAATTAAATTGTTTTATTTGAAATGCTACTTTGAATAACTTTCAAACGGGGACTCAGATTGGAAATCCAAGACCTTCGTTGAGTTCATAGCATGGTGTTTACCCTAGGGGTGACCTCAGTTGTGAGGGCATGGGAGGTTTGGATTTTGCTTCTGTTGGCAGTTTCCTATAAATAGAAAATTGTGGAAATGAGTCAGAGTAAGCTCATTTTTTCACATGACGTGTGACCCCACCCACACGAGGTAGAAGATTCTTCATTATAAAACTTTTCATCTTGCACAAATGACCTTCGATCGTGGAGCTAGACCCATATTTGTGAAGCCCTCGATCTGAGGAGTCCTGATATGTGCTCGAGTTCGAGTTTCGGCATCGGAGGAGGCACACCGGCGAGAGGAAGCGGAAGTTACCTTTTGTCATGCCGAAATGTCTACGGATCGTCGAGCGGAGGCTAGTGTTGTGAAGTTCTTGTCCCGAGGATTCCAGATCTGGTCTTGGATCAAAATTTGGATCACCAGAGTGACTATAGTGGTCTGTGGAAGTTTTCCGGCGATGGGTTCTAGCGAGGGGCTCCGACAGGAAGCGGAGCACGGCGGCAGCACGGTAGAGTGCGTCAGCGGGCACACTGGAGCACAGCAGATAGTGGCAGAGCCACAGCAGCGGCCGATGGTTCGAGCCGGACCGGCCGATTCAGACCGGGGTTTTTAATAAAAACCTTGTATCGTTCAATATGGGGGTCTATTTTGTGTGTTGTCTACAGCCACGCGATCCTTGTTTTGTGAAGAACCTTTTGAGTCTATTTTTGAGATCTTTTTGTATCGGGCTTGAGTCTCGGTGATATGAAACGTTCATTTAAAATAATAATAATATAATTATTATTATTTGATGATTCTCGTACCAGACGTAACTTCTACGTCCGACGTCCGATTGACACGCCGTCAAATGCGTTGTGACCCTAGAGTTGAGGCATACTTTTCAAGGTCTATTTCAAACACTTAAACTGAAATAGTGGTGCAGGCCCGATGAGGCCCATTTTGGGCATTTGCGGTGGAATGTGATTTTTTCACTGAGTATCCGTTTTGGATGATCAAGTAGTCGAACTTGTGAGTTTTCTCGTGAGGATCACAATGGTGCAATCCATCCAACTAAATTTGAGGCCGAGGTGTGGGCCCCACGGGACGCCTTTTTGAGTATAATGTAGTGTTTTACAACTTCTTCATCGAAAGTTTGTTTGGGGCAAGTGAATAGTCTACCATGCATGTTTCTCCGCAAGGAACACAATGGTGTGATCTGTTTGGATGTGTGGAGTCTTTTTGTGATCGATAGTGATTGATCACCAATCAAGCGCTTTCGGTGAAAAATACCCTTTTCATCGATTGTCCATTTTGGATGAATGAATAGCTGATCCCGTGTGTGTTTTTGAGGGTGTCACAATGGCATGATCTGTATGATGTGTTTCGGGATCGAGGCATGGGCCCTGTGGGGAACTATTTGTGCGCAGCACGGTGGAATGCAGCTTCTTCACTAGGAGTCCGTTTCGGGCGAATGAATAGTCAATCCTGTGCGTTTTTGCGCAAGGATCGCAACTGTATAATCTGTTTCGTTTTCCAGGGACTTTTGTAAGAGGCGTGTTGGTAGACTTATGTTTTCGCCCTTCAGATCAATAACGAGCAACGTGCGCTCGTCAGCCTTTTAGCTAGAGGTGTCATGAACTCTGGGAGTACATTAGCACGCCTTGTGGGTACTGGTTCATAGTTTAATACCCAAGTATGGGTAGGTACGCGGCCAGATGATGAGGTGGGATCACACGTTGTGTGGGCCCCACGCATTTCGTGTACCACTTTACAAATCTTATACCTCTTATATCTCTTTATTCTAAACTCAGATTTTGGCCTGTGAGTAGCCTATCCTAAGTGTTTTTCCCAAATTTAATTTTAATGTTAAACAACGCTCAATTCGAGATCCATCACGATGTAAAACGTCGAATCTTTGGAATAGAATGAGGAATGAAAAACTTAAGAGGGAATCTTGGAACCATAGAGATAAGATCATCATTTGTTGGTTATAATTAATTTAATTAATTCACAAGAATTACCTTGGTGGAATTATTTCTTCATCGATGTCTCCGGTCATGATCTTGTGATCCCTCGTTGTGTCATAGAATTTAAGTGTAGGATTCCTCTAGCGGTGATCCACACGTGTGCCACGTATCTCCGGAAGTCGTCGAAGGGATCTTCGGGTGCTAGCGCGGAAGAACCTTCGCTTGCAATGTCCACCTATGATCGCCTTGGTCTCTCGGTCTTGAGAGCGTTCTTGGAGGAAGGAGTTCTTTCGGGCTTGAAATAATTCTTCAGAATTGTTGTGCACAACGATTCTCTTGTGGAAAAGTGTTGGGGTTGTGAGGATATTTATAATCGGGTTTGAGGTTATAGAGTTATGAAAATAAATAAACGTGTTACCCGTTTTATTTATTTCATTAACTCTTATTGAAAACCCCCATGTCGAATTATTAATTCCTTGACATGCACTCACGCTGATTATAATAAATATCATTTAATAAAGCAATATTATATCCTCAAAATCCTGACTGGAAAAACTACACGGCGTGTAATCATTAATACACGACGTGTACTCATTTTCCATAAAACTACATGGCGTGTACTTTTATTTTCCACTTTCCTTTATTTCCTCCATCAAATTTATTAGACCTTGAGTAATGGCTATTTATTTCTTAAATAAATATAACTGCATCACTCGCTAATAAATATTATTTCGTCCACAATATATTCTCTCGAATAACTAGTGTCGAAATAAATGTGATCAGACATCCTTAAATAATTATTAAACCATAGTCGGGAATAATCTTTATTTAACTTGTTAAATTAATATTTAACTGAGATACATGGACACACTTAGTGTGTGGCCCTCTAGGCCCCTTTCTCAGTGTCATTAGGTGAAGCCTGCCTAAAGTCCAAGGTTAGCGTCTAGCAACACGCCAAGTCACCCATAGAGAAAGAAGTTAACACCACAATGACGTGTCACCTCATACAAACGCTTACCGTGTAATATAATCCCTTTGTCTCAATATCTCTAATCAAGTGGGTTTCATTCTAGTGTCATTAACCTATGTGCTTGATTATTCTTTCTTTGACTTTCTGGAATTGAACTCGCCCATACCTTACCATGGCCATGGATTTATTTAGGCTATATCAATTCCATCAATGGGCCTGAGATATCTACTTCCGTTATGGAACAGAAGGGAAAAATCCTTTCTTGCATTATCTATTAATGCAGTATTACTCGTGACGCATCCAACGTATCCTACCTCACTACGAACAGTGTGTCGTCACAGTTTTCGTCAATACATCTAAGTGTGTGAGTTGTAATACCCATTAATAATAATCTTAAAGTCTAAGGATCAATAAACACGTCTGAAAATAGAAACATCCAATGACACTATGAAATGTGGATTTCCTACTGGCGGGTCTTGTTCTCATAATATTCTCCTGGATATTACCAAGGGAGCACACCATGAGATGGTGCCTCAAAGTTTTATGATTCATCACCCCTAATGGCCTGTATTATTTGTGTCCCTCAAATAATATCATCCGGCCATAGAACATATATTGAAGCACAGTGTTATGGAACTTCCGGGTTCTCATCATAATAGGGATCCGCTATGACCCTTTAATGCAACAGTTATCCTTAGGACATTATCACATGCATTGTCACGCAGAAGAACAATCAATATGTGATAAGGCTTTTATTAATGAATAAAGTATAAAGTAGTTGGTTCTAGGCCACCAACTCCAATAGTTTCGAGGTGAAGCTCGATGTGTTGAGTGTGATGCCTACCCGAGGTGACACTTGATGATGGCAATGATCTTTTCCGGTCTTACCCTCCAATGAGGATAGGTAGTGAGGTTTGTCATTCTCTCTTTCGGGCTTACCCTCCAGCGAGGCTAGGTAGTGAGGTTCTCTGTTCTCTTTTCCAAGCTTACCCTCTAGCTATGCTGGGCAGTGAGGCGCGTCATTCTCTCTTCAGGACTTACCCTCCAGCATGGCTGGGCAGTGAGGTTCGTCAGTTACTCTTTCAGGACTTACCCTCCAGTGGGATTGGGAAGTGAGGTTCATCGTTTACTCTTTCCGGCTTACCCTCTAGCTCGGCTGGACTGTGGGTTCGCCGATGACTCTTCTGAGAATACCCTCTAACAGGGCTGGGTAGTGGGTTCACGACTTTGTGACACGATCTCTCGATTGTGCGGCACAATGATGAGACATACTTGACATGACTTTGGACTCTCAAGAAAGAGGGGTGTTTTTTCCACCAAGACGCGTCCTTGTGACGCGACCTAAAACTGTGCGGGTGAGATAGACCCGCCCAAAGAATATGGTATCAAGGTGCGGTGATTGAGCCCCCTAACTTAAAGTTCAGGACAGACGTGTGGGATGCTGGGCATTGATGGTGGTTACTTCTAGAACCGATGTAAACTCTTTTCCTGGGGTGAGCTATGATATGGAGATCCCCTTACTCTCTCATTTGGGATTCTTTGGTTAAACATATATATATCGCATTTGCAGTACTCACTCCTTGGGTTTTGCTTACTCTCCCTCCAAGAGAGGCGAAGACGCGCGTGGTATGCCACGTGCTTTCTGTGTCTAGCTTCTTGTGGATGGACAAGTCTACTCTCCTACTATAAGTAGTGAAGACTCGACAGGAAGTTCATCTTCTCACCGTTTCTATCTCCTCGTGTTTGGATGAGCTTACTTCACTTCTTTATTGGGTTCAGTTGTACTCTTTTATTGTACCTTATTATATCTATTGCTCCCCTCTTCAGTACATCTTTTGATGCTCCTTTGAGCATTCAGGGCATCCTACTGACTATTTTTATACTCACCCCTGCTTGGGCTTTGTCCGCACTCTGTGTGCCCTTGTAGACGACATACAAGTTAATCGTGACTTCAGAAGAGCATGGGGATACAGGGTGCTTGGAGCGTATGCGGTGGTCGTTGCTTGGGATCCATGAGCGAGGCTCTCTCACATGTTTTACTTTTCCACCTTATTGTCGGGGTGTGATACTTTTCTGGTTGGGCGTGTATTTTGCCCCTTTTCCCTTTCAGTTTACTTTTCTGTACATGTATTGTTTAGAGGTCGATGCATGTTGTGTTTTATATATATAGCAGTGTTGTATCTTGTTTTCCTTTCCCTCTGTGTTTTTGCATTGAGTTGATTGCGTGTGTGTGTACAGGTACTTAGGAAAAGCCATCCACGAGTTTGTTATGCCTTCAGCACTGGTCGCCAGCCCCCCTGGCCTATGGAGGCGGGCTTGGGGTAGTTGTGGCTCGAGCCCTAGTACGGTTCGGGTCGCAACAACATTTGTGACATGTAGAAATTAGTCGCATTTCAATCTGAAACATAGTGTGACCGGTATGACTCAAAGCGCATGTTTTCTGTTTAAAAATGACATTTTGGTTAAAAACAAATGTCACTTACTAAAAAATGAGCAAACACACTCAGAATGTATTGATATTTTATAACAATGATCTATAAGTCATTTGTGAAATATAGAAATTATTTGTATGTCAATCTGATATATAATGCGACAGTTATGACTCGAAGTGTGTGTTTTCAGTTTAAAAATGACATTTTAGTTAAAAACATATGTCACTCACTGAAACATAAGAAAAACACTCGTATTATCTTGATATTTTGGGAAAGGATCCATAAATATTTTTCGATGCATAGGAATCAGTCACATGTCAATATGATACACAGTGGAGTCGGTATGACTCAATGTGTGTGTTTTTATTTAAAATTGACATTTTAAATCAAAACATGCGTGACATGCTAAAAAATGAGAAAAATGATTGAATTATCTTGACACTATAGGATAACCATAAGTCATTTTTTATGGTTAGGATTTAACTGCACGTCAATCTGACACATGGTGATCCAGGTATGATTGAAAGTGCGTGTTTTTAGTTTAAAATTAACATTTTATTTCAAAACACGTGTGACATACTCAAAATCGAGCAAATACATTCGGATTGACTTGATACTTTAGAAAAATGATCCATAAAACATTTTTGATGTATATGAATCAACTGTCCGTCATTCTGACACACTGTGTGCCCGGTAAGACTCAAAGTACATGTTTTCAATTTAAAATTAACATTTTAGTTAAAAGCGTGTCACTCACTGAAAACTATGAAAATGCATTCAAATTGTTTTGGTACTTTAGTACAACGATTCATAAGTCATTTGTAACATGTAAGAATCAGTCGAACATTAATATGATACACGGTGTGGTATGACTCAAAATATGTGTTTTTAGTTTAAAAATGAGATTTTAGTTAAAAACGTGTTTCACTCACTGAAAACTGATCAAATACATCCGGATTGTCTTAATATTTTAGAACAACAATCCATAAATCATTTGTGATGTGTGTGAATCATCGACATGTTAATTCGACACACGGTGTGGCTGGTGTGACTCAAAGTGCATGCTTTTATTTAAAAGTGATTTTAATTCAAAACACGTGTCACATACTCAAAACTAAGAAAATGCACTTCGATTGTTTTGATACTTTATGAAAACGATGCATAAATCATTTGTGACACGTGAGAATCAACAACACGTTAATCTGATCCACAGTATGTCCCGTATGACTTGAAGTGTGTGTTTTTAGTTTAAAATTGGCATTTTATTACTGTATTGTATCATATTTATGTTTAAATTATTTCTTTATAGTATTAATAGCATAAACATTGTTTTTTAATATAGGTACACTCTTCTTTTGTTCAAGCATTAGTGGTTTGTTCGGCAATTGGTAACATGAGGGTCCAAAGACATTTGAACCATGTTTTTGAATTTGTTGGAATAATGTTTGTAATAAATTGTATGTATCAATGTGATTGTACAAACCAATGTTTGAATTGTAATGCTTGTAAAACATTTTACAGTGTTTTTTTTGTTTTATTGTGATTTAAATTTATTTGAAATTAAATTGTATATTTATTGTTGTAGCGTGATATAAGTTGGAGCATCACACTGGTGCAACAAGGCTTTTATCAACGCTATTTGTATTGCTAATAAAAGTGACAGTCATCGGTGTTGAAAAAAATGGTGATAAATGATAAACTTCATCAACATTTTTTAAGCCCTAATGAATGATGCTTTTATCATCGCTATTTCTTGCGCTAACCAAAGTCATCAGCTTTTAATGGTGCTTAAAACATAATGTTTTTTTAGTGTTGATAAAAATCATTTCTAGAGCTGATAAAAGCTTGATAATAGTGGATAAACTATGTGCAAGTTGATGATCTTAAGGACTCGACCAACTATTTTATAGAATGTGTTTACAATGGACCATAGCCATCATTCACACCATTTTTCACATTTTGATCTCCAATGTCATTTTTCTAATATATCATATTAATTTGTTTTCAAGGGTTAGGATGACAATGGACGGAATTTGGGATACTTGAACCCTAACTTATTTAATTTTTCAAAATCCAAAATATATTTTTTTAATTTAATTCTTATGAATCGGCGGTATTATAATTTGAAATATTTGTTTAACTACACTATCACGTTTTTTTAAAAAATATTTTTATAATTTTATTATCATTTTAAAATATATAATTAATGAATTAGTAATAATTAATTTAATCAGATTCAAATTTAGAATTCATTTATAAATCTAAGATAAATTGAACTTGCAATAAATAAATAAATTTTATGATTTTATTATTATTTAAAAACATTTAGTTAAAAAAATTAATAATAATTAAGTTAACTACATCCAAAATTTATCCTAATATTAGTCATGTTTTGAATTCACTGCCCGACCATATAAAAATCAGATCGACCAATTTTCTTATCTAATTTATTTGAATAAACATTTTAATGTGCTTTGATGTGACGCGGGTCCACTATACAGATCTATGATCGCGCATCTGCAGCATCCTGGGCAGAGGTCAATCAATGAAGCTATCTCCCGTCCGTCCCGTTCACTGCCCCGCGGATCCGTGTCATTTCCCAGAAGAAACAGCTTCCGGCCTTTGGACGGCTGGGATCCATTCCCTCACCATCAGGGCACACGTCAACTACCCTGCACCCGCGGCTTATCCGGTGGAATTTCACTACACATTTCTACATGTTTTATGCAATTAAAGCGGATCTGTTGTGTTTTATTTGAAAATTATGTTTTTAAACGATGAAGTAACATGTTGTATTATACAACATACTATATGGCAAGCAATGATATGATGTGGCTCGATTTGAGTCATTGGATCGCGTTGATCATTGTATTCCATGTTAAGCTATAGGATATCATAAACTACAATTTAATTGCACAAAGATGCCGCAACATATCATAGTCGACGGTATAATTAAAATCCGTTGGTTTTGGTGATATCATATCATAATACATCATATATCATAGCATACAATATCAAATTTTCAATATTCCATAGATAGAGCACCATATCGTATCGATGAAACAATTTGGTGTTTATAATTGTTTGTTGGAACCATGACTTCCACAAGGTTGGATTTGTTGTCAATTCAACGCACTTAATCCCAGTTGAAATAGAGAAGAGCGTCAAATGTCTATTTCGTGTGCTAAGTACCCACAATTGAGTTTTCCCATGTAAGAGAATTCGCCATGTATCCAAAATCGGCTACACAAAGGTACTGCGTAAGGGAATTCTGACAACGCAAGCAAACCTACCTACATAAGAGAATTTGCATATGCAAAGGCCCGACATAAGCAAGCGAATTTCGTTGCGCAAGATGTATTTAAAAATCATCTACGCATAGATTCTATGTAAGGGAATTTCAACGACGTAAGCGAATTTGGCTAATTGAGGGAATTCGTGTATGCAAAGGCCCAACATAATAAAATACCGACATAAGCAAATTTGGCTATAGAAGAGTCACGTAACCAAATTCAGCTACAGGAAGATATTCAACTACGTGAAGGGTCACCTATGCGATTTTGGCTACATAAGGGAGCTCACGTAGGTGAATTAGTGGTGTATGGAAATTCAACTGTGTGGGTTTTCACATATGCGTTTTCAGGGACTTTCATCTAGAGTCGTGCCATGTCATTTGAAGCGGTGTTTTCAAAAGCATTTAAAGCACGGATTTTGTGGGGATTTAAAAGGAGAGTAAAGGTCGAGTCTCAAGGGGTTTTTGAAGAACTATGATTCGGGTTTCTGAATGATTCTTAAAAGAAATATTTAAACTGGAAATATCTTCCCAATTTAATGAAGGTGTTATGACTCAAAATCGCTGAAATTTTGAACGAAAGTTTTGACCGAGCTTTGTGGAGGTATTCTCGAAGGTTTGAAGGAACTTCTGTTCGTTGAAGATGAATTTGGAAAATGAATTATTTTTTGTTACAAGAAATATGGAGGCAATCTCAGCATGGTTTTATTTTTTGAATTCATAATAGGGACACCTGGTGATTATCAAGGAGAATGGGAGGAATGAAGAATGATCTCTATCGTTGATACAGGAAGATGAGTAGAAGCATATAAACTGCTCAAGGTAGTTCTTGAAAAAAGAGATGTACACATGAGAATTGAGGAAATTATTTTGAAGATATGGTTTTTGAAAAAGGAGGAGAAGTGGGAGGAGAAGCGCTTCAACACCCTCAACATGTTTGTGTTTATTTATGAACATCCTTGTAAGTAACCTATGTGTTGCATATTATTTGTAATTCCTTGGCTTAACAGTTAGGGGGAGCACAAGAAGAGGCATTGCACCTGAGATCAAAAGTGATCCCTTCTCGAAACCCTATAACAACCCTAGTGAAGAGTGTTACAACTCTGACACATCAACGCATCGTTGATATGTCCTCATTGGACTAGCCCTTTAGGGTGAACCAAGTAAAATATATGCATCCACTCTTTACTTTTTCTACATCTATCAATATAAGTGTGCATGACATATTGACAGGTTTGTACTACAATTGTTAACATGGGATAAAGATCCAAGAAGTGAAAATAAAGTCACAACCTAATTCACTTCTCCCCTCGTAGGGTGTGTCAGTCCATGGTTGCAAAAAGTGGAACCAAAGCAACATTTTTTGTTGAAAAATATGTCCTTAAGGATCACTCATTATGGATAATCCTATGAGTATTTGAGGAATTCCTTCTTTCAATGGTAGATTTTTTCAGATATGGAAGAACAAGATGTCATCTCATCTTAGGTCTCTTGGTTTAGAAGTGGTCACTGTAACAATTGATAGTGTGCAGGTCAATGATGCTTCAGGATTATCTAGGACTGAAGAGGATAAAAAGCTACTTGATGTAGATGAAAAGGCAAAGAATGCTTTGGACAATGCTTTTTTAGATCAGATCTATATGAAGGTGGTGGGTTGTTTTGCTGCAAAATCTATTTAGGAAAAATTGGATAGTATATATGAAAGGGATAAAAAGTGAAAGAAACAAAAATTTAGGTGTTTCATAACATGTTTGATTACCGGAAAATGCATCCTGATAAAAATGTGGATGATTTCTTTATTCGCATCAAATATGTTGTTGTATCCATTAGGGATCTCAGAGATGTTATACAAGATGTAACAATTGTGAGGAAAATAATGAGAAGACTTCCACATCACTTAAATTTGAAGGTGGCTTCTCTAGAAGAATGAAATCTATCTGAGCTTTATCTTGATGATCTATACAGTAGGCTTGTGACCTATGAGATGAAAATCAAGCCCGAGGGAACCAGTGAATATGACAGTAATTAAATTTCATTTAAAGTTGGTCAAAAAATTGAATATTAATGATAAAGGAGAAGAAGGTGAATATATTGATTATGAATTTTTCTCTCTTCTTTCAAGAAAATTCCAATGGGAAAGGGATGTTTGAATGAAAAATTCCCCTTGTGTTTTTTTGATGTGGAAATGTAGGACACATTGTAATTAAGTGTCCTATAATATTTGAGAGTGAGGATGAAGAAACCGAAGATGTGCAAAGGCCAAGAAGGAGATTCACTCCTCAAAGAGATCTCATGCAAGGAAGAACTTTTATAAATAAGTTCTAAAGAAGGAGTCTTGTAAGAAAGAAGGAAGTGGCCGATGAGGATCACTAGGAGTGGAAACATAATTTATATTGGATGAATAAGATTCCATGATGGAAACAATTGAAAAAGGAAAAGTTGAAGAGAAGAAAGATGAAGAACAAAAGGGAGTTGTATACTTCAAGATGGAGTTAGAAGGAGCGCTTGGTGAGCTTGATATTCAAAAAAAGAATAATAGAAGAATGGGTGTCTTGTTGAAAGATTTTGTTGAATATGTGGATCAACTTGAGACTGAAATCAATCGAATTCAAGAAGTGGTTTAAGAACAAAAAATAGTCCATACAAATATTGGGGAAGTCATTGAACACAAACTGAATATAGATGAGAAGGTCAAACATATTGAAGATCTGAACATGCTCCTTAAGAAAAGTGAAAGAATAATTTAATCTTTAGAGGAATAAGTGGTTAATTTAAAGAGAAATATTGAAAAATAAATCACACATGTGATCCAAATAAGAAATTATAATCTATAATATTCACTAACGTGAAACTCTTAAAAAGGACTAAGAAAGGATCAACTAGCATTGATAAAATTTTGGAAGACCAAAGACTTTATTCTGTAGGTAAAAATGGTATTGGCTGTGAAACTGAATCCTCATCAGCTAAAACCTCAATTGTGTCAAATAAAAGAAAAGAAAAAAATTTGAGAGCAGTTTTAAATATAGGAATATGTCCAAAAACCACTCTAGGGAAGGTGATATGTAGAGGGATGGAAGTGGGAAAATATTTCCACCAATGAAGTTCCAGTTTTGTGGATTTCTTGGTCACACAATGACTTACTGCCCAGAAGAAAGAAGATATCTACAAGGATATGATCTTAATAACTAACTAAGAATAATTCTGCTACATTTCACTTAAATGGGAAATTCCTTTTATGGTTATTGTTTAAAATGTTCTAATTTTGGGCACAAATCTAGTGATTTCAAGTAAAGAGAAAACAAGAATGTGGATTTCACAAGACCATAGAGAATGGATAAAGAACAACCTTACTTTTTCCCTATGAATAATAGACACTCTATCCTAAATGAAGAAGATTAATGTGACAACTCTTTTGATGAATAATTCAAACAGGAAATAACACTTACGACACCAATTCATCCCTCATATAAAGATAAAAAGATGAAAGAAAATTCCAATATTACAGAAGTTTCTCTCAAGTCTTATAAGAATGAAACACATGGATCCTTTATAGTGGGTGATCAACCCACATGACTAGAAATTCTATTTTTTTAAAGAATGTGAAAGAAAAATTTTATAGTACTGTAGGGTTTAGTAATGATGTTGCATTGAAAATAAAATGGAGTTGTATAAATAGGCTTGTTGGGAATGAACTCAAGAGTGTATAAGTCTTGCTAGTGAATGGTTCAATGAATAATATCTTGAGTGTGAGTTAACTATGTGACTCAATATTATAAGTTACATTTGATCATAAAGGATATTTTATTAAAAAAAATCTGGATTACCATTGATGAAGGGCTGGATAACTGGATGAAATCTTTATCAAGTTGACAAAAAGAAAAACACTTACCTTCTCACAGTGGATGGAAAAAATTATTTTTGGTATTATAGGATGAGACATATACATAAAAAATCATAGAAAATATATCCTATATAAAGAAAGAAAATGATATTTCTAACCTAAAGTGTGATATGGATCTTATATGCGATGCATGCATGAGTGGAAAAAATGGTATGCCATCCCTACAAACATAATAAGAAAAGGGAATAAAATCTTATGGACATAGTGGAAATAGATGCGTGTGGTCCCATGAACATTTAAGGAACATATGGAGAAAGATATTTTATAATTTTCATTGATTACTACATCCGTATGAGATGTGTTATGTTTATGAAGATAAAACAGGAAGTTCTAGATTTTATGATGAGGTATAGGTGTCAATAAGAAAATGAGTCCGAACACACCATCAAGACTAAGAAAACTGATAATGGAACTATGTATACCTCAATTATATTCTAGAACTATCTTGAAAAACATGAAATAAAGCATGAGGTATTGTTATTAATAACTCCAAAACAAAATAGAGTAGTTGAACGCAAAAATATGATAGTGAATAATATAGGAAATACCATACTTATTGAAGGTAATGTTTCATGTCACCATAAGAAGAAAGTTGTATAGGTTTTAGTTTACAATCAGTATCAAGATATTCTCATCCCTAGAGAACAAAAATTACATGTTTAATTGGAAAAATCCATCTTTGAATCATTTTAATGTGGTTGGAAGCAAGTGATACATACAGAAAAAATTATCAAACCAAGGGAAATATGGAGATTCTACAGATGGAGGTTCCTTTCTAGGAATTCAATTAATAGAAAATCCTACAAGTGTTTTAATTAAAGGCTGGGCAAGATAGTTGAGAGTAATTATGTCAAAATCATTGATGAAAAAGGAATACAATTATTAGAGGGACATTTCTGAATGAGATATATGATGAAAATGATAAAAATGGTGAAAATATATAAGTTTTGGAAGACCTTATAGGAGATGTATATTCAAAAGAAAAAATTGAGGAAGAACCCACTGAAGCATGATCTATTATCATCTATCAACCATTCAAAGGTTTAGTGCTCTCCTGTAATGTGTATAGAGGCACTCAGGAAGAATCCTTGGCAATGATATTATTTTTTTGGAGTCAATTGTTTTTGTTTTGTCTTTTGAATATGAGGTTCTTTGTGGAGCTTAGGTGACATGATTTATTGATGAATTTAATGTAATTATTTGATAAATATTGGGGTGCGTTCATTTTTGGGTATGTAAGCTTGTGACATCCTTAATATTTTTAAAACATTTTATTAAATTAACATCTACTTCACAAGACAAATTCGATTAGAATTTCCAATTTTTTTGGCTTTAATCCAAGCCTTAACTAGGTTTCTAATCGTTATCAATTCTCATTGAATGAAGTTTCAATTTTTTATGAACCCATGTGTATTGTTGGTTTCAATAATCCATGGAATCCAAATGTTAAAAAAACATATCATTAGTCCATAACATATTTTGTTTGACATACACAATATTAATTCAAATAATGTTAAATGACCGAAAGATCTTAATCACTTACATCCCCAAATTATGTCTCACCCCAATGAGATATTTACTCATCCATTTAGGTGGTTAATAATCCAGTAGCATGGATTTAATCTATCCGATTATTCTTAGTAGTGGTAATGAAAAAAGAATAAAAAATATTCATGATGGATGTTAAAATATATTTCTTAAATGGGATCCACAAAGAGGAGGTGTACATCGAACAACTTATGGGGTTCTTGATTGCTGAAAATGAACATAAAATCTAGAGTTTAAACAAATCCTTGTATTCCTTGAAACAAGAACCTCATGCATAGTATTCCATACTTGACTCTGATCTAAAGAAGCTAGAGTTCCAAATAGGTGGAGTGGATCATAAATTATATGTGAAAATTTACAATGAAGAGCAGTTCATGGTACTTCTATATGTGGATGAAATTATATTTGGAGGAAATAAACATCATCCAGTGAAATATTATTCCAACATGATGAAATATGAGTTTGAGATTTCTATGATTGGTGAGCTCATCTATTTTATTGTACTGCAGGTGATTCAAAAGGAATATTACACCTTTATTTCATAGGTCAAGTATGCAAGTGACTACTTCAATGGTATGAAATGTATGATTCAAAAACAATATAAATCTATATAGAAGTTGGAACCATTCTTAGAAAATGTGAATATGAGAAATAAAATGGTCCTACTTTTGTATAGAAAAATGATTGGGAGTCTACTATATTTATTATATGCTCGTACTTACATAGTATATTCCACCAGTTTAAAAGCTTGATTTAATTTTTTCTTAAATTATAACTTATAAGAGATGTGAATATAATCATGAGTTATATCAGGGGGAAAATTTTACACAACCCATCCCAAAGGGGCCCGTTCTGTGACTACCCCAAGGCTACCTCCAATAGGCCAGGGGCTGGTGACTAGCACCAAGTAGGCATATCCCAAAAATGGGAGGCATTTGCCTAAGTACCTGTACACACACACATATATCTTCAAGACCAAAATGATGAAATGAAAAACACTAAGTAAACAAGAATGAATACCACTAAGATCCCAACAACAGAGTACAATAATAGAAAACTGGAAAGTACATAGGGCCATAAAACAAGACCACCAAAATAAAAAGTCTATAAAAGTGAAAGTACAAGTTCCGAAAACTCATTCGTAGAAAATCCTACCTAAAGGGTAAGGTATAGGGAAAACTGTATGAAGACATAAGAGAACACCTCGATTGTCTGGCCTCTCTAAGAACTACCTAGTCCTGGTCTATCCAGGACTCCATCAAAGCGTCGATTGTCTGCACAAGACACAACACATATGAGCAAAGCCCATACAGGGGTGAGTAAAACAATACTCATTAGGACACCCCGAAACCACAATTAGATACCACAAAGAAATACACAAAGTATACCACAGATAAATACATGAAGTATACCACAAGGGAATATACGAAGTATAACACAAAAAAAATACATGAAGTATACCATAGATAAATGCATTAAGTATAATCATCTCACACAAGTATTAGTATATAGTATGAAAAACAAGATTATTAGACGTAACCCACAAAATACCCAGTATCGATAAGATACGTAGTCTCGATGAGACACGTAGTACTTGTAAGACACTCAGTCTCGATGAGACACATAGTCTCGATAAGACACATAGTCTCAGAAATACATGTAGTCTCAGAAAGTCACATAGTCTTAAAAAGTCATATAGTCTCAAAAAGACATGTAGTCTCAGAAAGTCACAGCTAGCCAGAAGATTATACTTGTAGCGTGCTCGTTCCGGGAGAACCTACTCCTCGAGCCAAAAAGGTTATATGTGAACTTATAAAAAACCCACTTAGGATATCTCAAAAGTACCATATCATCTCAAGGGTCCCAAATCCACAAATAACTCGTCAAACAAACAGACAATTTGAAAGTTATGATCATTTTAGTAAAATGATTTGCCCTGGGTCCGATCCGGTTCCAATCCGACCTACCAGACCTAGTTCAACCTGGTCCATCCGACCCAACCCGGGCTAGCCAACCTAACCTAATCTGTCCTGAACCAACCCAGGCCACTGGTCCTACTTGACCCGGCCTTCTAGACTTGCTGGACACAGCCCGTTGGGCCATTGGAGCGGCCCGAATCCTCTAGTCCAGCCCAATGCATGTGGGTCGGTCTTCATCCACCGCATGTGGTCTTCCTCGACTATGTGCCCCTCAGTTAACACGGTTCCAATATGTTCAACGTGGTCGGCCCGCCGTGTTTTCCTGCCCCGCAGCCTCACCGCTGCTGCGGGTTCCACGCGCCCCCCTTACTGCATATGCGACCGCCTAGCCACGTCCCCCTCGCGGACCTGCCACCATTGTCACCTACTCCCGCAGCCACCATCATGGAAATCTGGACTGACTAGAGCCACCACCCTGTCTGCCGCTATGCGTCGGTGGTCACTGATGCCTACGCCTCCCCTTTCACGGGCTGCCGATCATCCTCCGATGATCTGTTTTTTGAAACAGGGTCACTTACATGATCCTTAGGTCACAATATTCACTAATCTATGTTTGATTTAGTATTTACACTAATTAGGTGGTCCTATAGCATTCGGATCCTCTCGGAAAGTCAAGACGAGACCACAAAGGACCAACAGAGAAGAACGCTAAGAATGGGGGAAAGGAGAAACACAAAAACACTTAGAGGAACTAACATCTACCTTTGTTTATGTTGGACTCGATTCATTATCATTAGAATGAAGAAAAAATATTTAATAAATAACATATATTATATCTCCCCTTTAAACCCCGTAATAAGACACCCATCCTGTAAGCGATCGAACCATGAATCAACATGTTCGTGGGTTGGTTCACGTTCATCGATGAATTTAGAAATGGGGAAAAATCATAAATTAAACAAAACCCTACCTAGAGTTTGGATTATTAATTGATAAGGAATGGTATGTTGTCGTTGCTGACGAGATCTCCCAACTCTGTCGGCGCGACGATCTTCGATCCGTTCTTTGGTCCGTCATCGTTCGTCGAAGAGAGTTCCTTCTGTTCCTTTCAGAGAAATTCTAGGGTTATGATGATAACCTTGAATTCTATGACAAGGTTTATTAAAAATAAATTTGTTGATGCATTATTTCATAATGTTAACTAAAATAAACTTAATTTATTTTATTACTTTAAATATCCAAAAACTACTTTCCGCATTTGACCAGTGTCGGCTAATGTTAGGCCTTGCCCAGGGTAAACTCGCTGTTTTGAACACAACTGTGCCCTCATATTTCTGATCTGGGCATACATCAAGAAGTTATTCTAATTATTTATGAAAACTATGCTCACACACTATTTAATATTTTAATATTATTTAAACATTTATTTCAGGCACCCCAAGTCTTGAAATCAGATGCCATATCAATGCCTAGTATTGAAAAAATTCTATATAATATTAAAAAATAGTACATAGAAAATATAAGACATTACATTATCCTCACCTTAGAGCTTTACATCTCTGAAAGCGAAAAACAAAGGCTATACAAACAAATAGGGGTACTGAGCATGAATCTGAGCTTCCTGCTCCCACGTGATCTCCTAGAGATTCCTATGCTGTCACTGAACATGAACCAGAGGAATCAACTACCCATGAAGGATCCTCTCCTGTCGATCCTCGATCTCCAGCAAGTACTCTGTAAAAGTCACCCAATCGTCAATTTCTAGCTTACTCTAGTCAATGATGTGTGATAGATCATGCACGTATCTCCTCATCTGTGATATGTAGAAGACGTCATGTGACCACTCTATATGTGGAGGTAGAGCCAAGTGGTACACCACCTCGCCAACTCTATACAGTATCTGGAAAGGGATGATGAACCTCAAAGATAAATTTCCATCCCAACCAAATCTATGTATCCTGTATTGAGGAGAGACCCAAAAGAACACATGGTCTCCCTCTTTTAACTCCAAAGGCCTTTATCTCTCATCAACATAAGACTTATGACGGCTCTATATAGTTTTCATCTGCTATTGGATGACCTACACCTTCTCTGTAGTCGCATTCAACAACTTTGGGCCCATGAGTGTTGAATCTCCTGGGTCTGTCCAACAAATTGGCGACCCGTAGGGTTGCCTGTACAAGGCCTTAAATGGTGCCATAACGATGGTGGAATTGTATCTATTTTTGTACACAAACTCCACCAAGGGTAGGTGATCCTTCCAACTACGACCAAAATATAGAATTCAAGCACACAACATGTCCTCCAAAACCTAAATGGTCTGCTGAGTCTGGGAATCTGTTTGTGGGTGAAACACTGTGATCAAGCATAACTGAGTCCCAAAAACCTCTATAATCCATTCCAAAATCGTGATGTGAAACGAGCATCACGATCTGAGACTATCGTCAATGAGACTCAATGGAGTCGAACTATCTTATGTATGTAGAGGCTTCCCAAGATCCCTACCGAACTCTACTCCTAAATCACTAGGAAGTGGGTTGACTTGGTGAGTCGGTCAACAATCACCCAGATGGTATCATGTCCCCTGGACATACGTGGTAAACCCATCATGAAGTCCATCGATATCCCATCCCACTTCCACTCTAGAACCACAAGGGGTTGAGTCAAACCTGCTGGAACCTAGTGCTTAGCCTTCACTTACTGACAAGTGAGGCATCTAGAAATGAACTCTGCCACTGCCTTCTTTATCCCCATCCACCAAAACTGATGTCATAGGTCCCAATACATCTTTTACACACCTATATGTATTGATAATGGGGATGTATGGAACTCACTCAATACATAATTTTTTAATGCCACCAGTATTATCATGCGTCCTCTAAAAAGAATGACGTGCTCCCCACCTTTTTAATATCCATCAGGGAAATTACCTATAGACATCTGAGCATGTAAAGTCTCATAGTCGGTATCCCTGATCTGTGCCTCCCTAACTTGCTGTAAGAGTGAAGGGGTAAAAACCATCGACTGGAGGTAAGTTGCTCTATCTCCATCTACAAAGGATATCTAAAATGAGGCCAACTACTCCGAATCCTCATTTATAAAATAAAAACTGGATCTCTTACTGAGAGCATCTTCTACCACATTCCCCTTCCTAAGAGTATAGACAATCTCAAAGTCATAGTCCTGGAGGAACTCTATCCATCACCTCTATCACAAGTTCAAATCCTTCTGAGAGAATATATACTTGAGTCTCTTGTAGTAAGAGTATACAATAAACCGCTCACCCATCAGGTAGTGTCACCACATCTTCAATGTGAATACTACCGCTAGTAAATCAAGATCATGGTTCATGTAGTTCTGCTCGTGTGGTCTTAATTGGTGAAAACCATAGGCAATCACTGCTTTCCCCTACATTAGTACACATCCAAGCCTAGTTCCTGATGCATCATAGAACACCACATACTCAACACCCTCATTTGAAAATCTCAAGATAGAAGTGCTCATCAATCTCTGCCTCAACTGCTAAAAAATCTCTTGGCACTTCTCTGTCCACATGAAAGAAAACCCCTTTCCTATCAAAGCTGTTAATGGTGATTGTAATCTGGAAAATTTGGGTATAAATATCTGATAGTACCCATCCAAACTAAGTAAACTACGCACCTTGGTAACACTCTTCGGTGGATCCCAAGAAAGAACTACCTCAATATTTGCTGGATCCACTACAACTCCACCCTCTAAAATGATGTATCTTAGAAAATAGACCTCTCATATCCAGAACTGACACTTTGAGAGTGTGTGTCTAGGACCATCCTCAAGTGTATCGCGTGATCATCATCAGACTCCGAGTATACTAGGATTCCATCAATGAAGGCCACCAAAAACCGGTCTAAGCAAGGCTGGAAGATCCTATTCATGAGTCCCATGAACACTACTAGGGAGTTCTTCATGCCAAAAGGAATCACCAAGTACTCATAATGGTCATACCAACACCTGAAATCCATCTTTGGAATATCCTCATCCCGTATTTGAAGCTGGTGATAGCCAGATCTGAGCTCTATCTTCGAGAACCACCACACCCTTTCAACTGATCAAAGAAGTCATCGATCCTCTATAGTGGATACTTGTTCTTTGTGGTCACCTGATTTAGGCACCTAAAGTCCACACATAACTTCAATTTCCCATCTTCCTTCTTGGAAAACAAAACTAAGGATCCCCATGGCGAAAACTGGGTCTCATGAAGCCCTTCCTATGCACATCCTCCAACAGTACCCTTAGTTCACACAGCTCTACAGGATCAATTCTCTATGAAGGTGTAGATATCGATGTTGTCCCGAGGTATAGATCAATGCAAAAGTATACCTCTCGGTGGGAAGGTAACCCTAGAACATCCTTAAGAAATATGTTCTCATACTTGTCCACCGCTGCAGGAAACTGAGGACTCATATCATCCACTGCACTAAGGGTCAGGCTAGCCAACTCATGAGTGACTGACTATACCCTCCTATGTGTGAGTCCATGCTATGCTTCTTGAATTTCATTTTCATTTACAAAGGAAAACCTGGTCCCATCACTTCAAACACGCCACACTCTATGCCTAAAATAGTTAATCTGAGCATGGACTATGGATAACCAATCCATCCTGAGAATAACGTCATAAGGCCTCGACGCCGCTACCAATAGATCCCAACCAAAACTCTTTTCTCCAAGAGTAAGGTCACACCATCGACACCAATGCGTGATCATCGAATCCCTTCCCGTAGGAGTCTCTAAGCATAAAGGCCGAGTCAACAGTTCCACCGAAATCTTCGAGTCTCGAACAAGGGTCATGGAAAAAAATAATGAATGACACCCGTGTCTATTAAAACTATAGATAAGGTGGAAAAGACATAGACAGTACCTCTAATTACCCTTAGTGTAACACCCCAAGATTTCATAGTACGTTATTTCTTCAAAGTAATTCAATAACTTGCGCTACACGCAACACCGAGTTTGAACACACCACGACTTTCCAAACTAGCTGTTCAAAAGCGGTTATCATCTACATTTTGAATTTTATATATTCCATATAAATTTTAACATCCATATTATGTTTTTCTTAGACATAATAGAAGACCAAATTCATTTTTTTCAGATAAAGGAAGTATTTTTCATAAAATACAATTTTACCACCTTTTAATGGAAAACCCTTTTTTAAATCCAATATTTGAAACTTTTATATATTAAATTTGAAAAAATAAACTTCTTCTTTAGAATCAGGACATAAAAATTTAGTTTCGATAAATTTTTGGTGTTTTTCTGTTAACTTTCATATTTGGATGAATAGTGAAAAATACAAAATTTTAATTGAAAATAACTTTTTTAATAAAATTAATTTATAGTGTTAAATTATAAATTTGAATTATTTAAAAGTATAATTAGATTATATTTTTATCATTTAATACAATTTAGGTCATTATAAGTAATTTAACATTTAAATTTGACATAAACACATGTCAATCTTTTGATAGTTTTTACTTTTTATAAACCCGCTTTTTGGTTTTAACAACGAGAATTAATTTTAAATTAATAAATGTAACTTCTATGTTTTGAATTTGATAAAATAGACTTCATTTTTGAATTTATAATATCAAAATTATCTTAGGGTGAATTTTTGGTATTTTTCTGAAAACTTTCAATTTTTGATGAATAGTGAAAAACACTGCGTTATTATTTAAAACCGACTTTTTATCTAAATAATTATTTATTTTATTTAAATTTATTTTAAGTAAAAATAGATATATAATAACTATATAAGTTAAATTTAATTCATTGGAGTAATTTTATAATAAAATTAGATGTATAAAATTTTATTGAAATTTTTAACGTTATTTTACCCACCTTATAGGAGCATTTGCAAATTTGCCTAAAACTTAATTTTACCGCTTCTGTGAGTTGAATTTCAAAAATCCTAGAAACATAGTTGACATCAAAAAGTAAAATTTGGTTCAATAAGATGAAAATAATTTTTGGTGAATAGTAACTTTTGACTTTTATTTACCACGATTAAAAGTAAATAGGGTAATTAAGGCTAAAAATGATATTATAATTAACCTAAAACATGTTCTAATTCTATTTGATAAGTTTAATTCGACCAAAAAAAAACCTTATAAATAAAATATGATCCTTTTGGTCTACTTGGATTAGATTAGGACACATATTATCATTTTATTTAAAGAAGAATTAAAAGAGTTAAATTTAAAGTTTAATAACTAAACCATTTTTAATATAGGGTTACACACAATATAAATTAGACTATAAATATTCATTAGAAAGATAAAAAGATTTCCTACATAATGGTATTTTATTTATAATTTTTAAACATTAAATACTTAATTTATTTATGACAAAATGATGGTGCAGTAATTACCTTAATAAAGAAAAATTAAAATAATTGATATTATAAATATCCAAATAAATGTAAATTGAAACTTTTGATGAATTAAATAAATTTTATAGGTTAATAAGACATGTTAGGGTTGATTAAATAAATTTTATTTAAAGTGATAAAGTTTTTATGGCTTTCAAAAAAATCAAATACTAAATAGTGTCAAAATTGACATAATTGAGTTTTAAAAAAAAATACTATATTATTAATTGATATAATATTCTTAAAAATCTAAGGTTCGGAAAAAGAACTTATATAAAGTTATATATATCAATAATGAACCACTTGGGGTTCTTTTGGCAGTTTATAGTAAGTTTATTAACCATATGATATAAAAATACAAAGAGACATGGTAAATGTCAAACTATTTAACTAAGAGTTAAATATAAAAGATAAGGTTAATATGGTGAACTAAACCTATATAAAACCTATTGGTTAAGATGTTTTAGACCCAAACCCACATTATCCTAGAAATAAATCATTTTGAACCATTAGAAACCGAAAATAATTTTATTATAAAATAATATTTCAAACTTTTCCTAAAGTGACCCTCACCTCTCTTATAAAAGGGTACTTACCCTTCTCTCAAAATCACACCTCCAAAGCCATTTGGATTGGCCAAAACCTACCCAAATATCCTCCCAACTTCCATCAAATCAAAATAGAGTCCTTACTTTGATCATAAATCCAACCTAAGGATCTTTTTTGATCAACTCAAAAGGAAACACCTGAAGAAGAGGTAATAATTTCACCAACCTCTTCCAAGTTCTTTTCTTCTTCCACTTCCTATTTCTTTGTTGTTTCCATAAAAAAATAATAACTATAGTACCTACTACATACTGTTATGTTTTTATAAATACGGTACAACCATATTCGTTATTCTATCCATCCTATAAATGAAAAAGTCACCATATGTGCGTACGTACGATTTACCGTCTCCACGTCGTGGTGTAGTTTGTTATTCAAACACTTCATTATTTAGATGAGTATATGATGTGGCCTTATTTTTACTCAGTTTGTCACATCTTTTTATTATATTTTATACAATTTATTTAATTATTTTAACACTTTTTAATAAATAAATGCACTTTTGTATTTTTATAAATAAATTTGTCAATTATTCATTTTTTATAACATTTTATATAATTTTGGACCTTAAAATAACTGATTTATTATCGACGTGTTTTTAATATAACTAATCTTCAAGTTGTTTAGTTAAATCTTTATTTGTTTATATTATTTAACTTATTATTATTATTAATCATTGAGTTTTCTAATTAATTTAATTTTAATTTTTAATGTTATATACAACTTGTCGCGGCTTGCCAGGCTACCGGTAGCTAAGCTACCGATAGAAGGGGTCCTTTTTCTCTACCGGTAGGCAGGTTACCGGTGCTATTTATCGGTGACCATTGTCATCGATACTCTTTCCTACCAGTAGCTCTTTTTCATATCTTATCGGTAGACTTTGACTTCTACCAGTGAGCCCTTCAATTTTATTAACAACGGTGTTCTATTTAAACAATTATTTAATTAATATAATTCTAATTAACTAATTTAGACTTTGTTTTTATTAATTAATCTTTCAATTAAGTTACATTAGAATAGGTTAATTTTATTATTTTATGTGTTTAATCACCTGCTAGTCATTTAAGTAAATAATTTGTCTTTTTAAATTATATTAAATGGTTCGCCCTTAATTATTTGCGTGCAATTAGTTAATTAATTAATTAATTAATAGTTTTTAAACATTAACCTTATTATTTTATGTATGCAGATAGGTTTTTTTTATTTCATTTTATTTTGTTTTAGTCTATCGGTAAGGTAGACGAGCACTTGCGGTCACGAGGCTTTTTATTTCTATTTGTTGCCATCCTTTAATTAATTTATATAGTTAATTTAATTTAAGTCTTTTATTAATTTAGTTTAAAATTTATTCGGTTTATAAATTAAGTGTTTTCAATTAATTATTTTAATGTTTTAAAGTTTAAAAAAATTTATGTTTTAAATTAATAGTGTTTAGATTTAGCTTCCTTATAATTTATTTTATTTTATTTTGCTTTAGTTTTAATTTAAGTTCATTTTCATTTTGCTTTTAAAAGGTCACCGACCCTTCACGACATCTATCGGTAGCTGCACCTCACCGATACTGGTGCTGCCCATCCTCACTGATAGACAGTAGCCTTTCCTAACAAATAATCTCCTTCTATCGGTAGCTACTGATATTGCCTTTATGATTTCCTCACCTTTACCTTCTTTTTCCTCACCGATTTATTTTAGCTACCGATACTGCCTTACTTAAACCTCACCGATACCCAAAATCATCACCGATGACCACCTCACTATTATACTGCCATATTTTCTCACCGATACAGCCCCGCTCATCCTCACCGATGCGTCCTCCCTCACCGATACACCTATGCCTCCCACCTTTCGACAGCTCCACCACCGTCCGCCTCTCCTGCTATTCGCGAGTCAGCCGAAGCCAACCCCCTTCCACACCTACGTTTCCTCTTCTTCCTATATGTCTGCACCGCCCCTTACCACGACCAGAACCTGCATCGCCCGAAGTCCTGGCCCGACCATCCGAACCCCCTGTCACTGGTTCCATCTTTGCCGCACTCCATTCTACTCTAGATGAGCCACCACCACTTCCTTCCCTTCGCACAACCCCCAAGCCGCTACCACATTCTTCCACAATCACACCGCAAGCGCTACCCCCCATCGGCCCTACCTCCATCTCC
This sequence comes from Viscum album, assembly GCA_963277665.1. NCBI lineage: Eukaryota > Viridiplantae > Streptophyta > Magnoliopsida > Santalales > Viscaceae > Viscum > Viscum album. The sequence continues at coordinate 1,096,608,825 of OY728147.1, forward strand.
ACAACACCCAAACGTCGGCGCCCCTGCCTTCATCGCCCCACTGCTTCCCTCCACCGACACCGCTTTTCCATTTCTCCCCTCCTCATACCGAGGCACCGCCTCCAAGCCGCCGCTGCCTCCTTGCCGCGCCGCGCTGCGCTTGAAGCCAAAGCCCATGCCACTGGAACACGCCTTGGGTGTGCACCGCTGCCGTTGCGATTTGCAGGAGGGATTCAGTGCGCCAGGATTCATTGTGGAACTACTCGCTGATGGCTGGGACGCTGCAGTGTTGCTGAAGTCTGACGTCGAGGAGCTGCGCCGCCTGTAGAAGTCCACTTCGCCGACGTGCCGCTGCTGTCCGCTTCTCCTGGAGGAGACCTGGCCTCCATTTCCCTGTTCAAAGGAGATGAAGTCAAGTAGGATGTAGCCACCACGCCATCGTGGAGGAGAGGAGGTCGCTGCCCCGGGATGCTCCGAAGCCTTGCTGAAGTCAGATTTCTGCGCCGCTGTGCTGAAGCAGAGGAGGAGCTGCGCGGGTCTTCTACTGGAAGAGCAGCAACCCAAAAACCCTCCCCCATTATTGCGCCGAATTTGGGGGAGGAAGGAGGAAGGAGGAAGTTTATAAAATTAATTTAAAAAATAATAAAAGTAAAGTAATAATAAAAGTAAAACAAAAAGAAAAAGTAAAATGTAAAAGTGAATAATCAAAAAATAAAAGTTGGGCAAAGTAAACTTTTTAAAGTCAAGTAATATAATTTAATTCATAGAAGTAATGATTAAAAACAATTATAATTTTAATAAATGGATAACTTGTAAATTAAAATATTAAACTAACTTAATAATAAGTATTAACAATTAATTAATTTACAATTAATAGTATAAATATATAATTAAGAATAATTATTAATTTAAATATATTGAAACTTAATCATTAATTTTAATTACTAAATTAAAATAAACTAATCAACTAATTAATCTAACAAATTAATTTCTTTACTATTAATAATTAAATTATTAATACAATATAAATTTAATTATTTATTTATTTATGTTATCAATTTTAATAACTTAGTTAAAAATAATAAAATTAATAACATAGTAATTATATCTATAAACATAATTAAATTATTAATTTTTTTAATAACTTATGTTTTACCATAGTTTTATAAAAGTAATTAATTATCAATTAACTTTAGTTAACTATTAACGAGTTAAAATAACACTTAACTTTAAAATTAACCATTTTTCATTCTTTATGTTTGTTTTTATTTATTTTTTATTTTCTAACTTTGCAGGTTCATTCAAAGGACTTAAACGCGTCCAGGTGCATGCAACTAACTTTACCGAAGTTAGTTACGTAAGAAAAGATTGCGCGACGTGTCGGTCGCGAAAAAACGCACGTGTGTGGTGCGTTCGTGAGTAAAACATGAAGTCGGTGGAATCATGCGGTGACATGTAGCAAATGACAGGAAGGTACTAAATCAGAGCAAGCAGCAAAATTGGGGGAACTCTTCCACTCTGATTCCAGGAGAGACACATTCATTGACGGAGACATTCATACACTTACCCGTGGAGAGACGATCGAGGGACAATGCTGAGCAGTGCAGTCCAGGAACTTAGGAGCAGAGCATTTTTAGGGAGTTCCTTCTCCCTCACGATTTAAACTTTTGTACTCTGTTTCTATAATTTTTCCAATTACTGCTGTAATAATGAATAGTATAGTTAGCTAAGTCTCTTAGTTCGGGGAAAGTTCTAGCTCTACTGGCATCTTTTTCTTCCTTCTCATTAACCAATTCTTCTGTGGTTAGATTTGATCGGTGAGATCAAATCTAATTTCATTCATCTGCTTTGTACTACTTGCACTGAAATATTCTAGACTCTGTAATCATTCAGCGAGATTTGTTATGGAGTTATCTTTTTAGTAAACAAACCATAATGAAAACTTCAGTACTTACGGTGAGTTTGTACTGTTGTTCATCTTAAGACATCTTCCTGGAATTGTACTTCTCGGAGTGACGAACTCTAGTTGTATAATTTCTACGACTTAACTCCTGGCGAGGGAAGTAAGTCGTCTCTTTAATCCAGTGGTATGAAGCAGTACTTTACATGAAAAAGAGAATCAATTCAAACCAGTATACTAGAATGAACCCCGAGCATTCTTTACTGTGGTCTTTTATCATCATTTTTCTCTGTTGTTACACTTTGTTCCCAGCTGTACTCTGTTTTAGTATTGGTCAAACAATTTTACTATAAAAGTGTAGTTTCGTAGTACATAAAACCATAAAGAAATCAAAAGATATTAAAATTTAAAAAGTGAAAATTAGAAAAGAAAAACACTCCGCTGCTGACAACAGTGGAGCTTTCTGAGTTTTTTTTTTAAAAAGTAGTGGCCAAAATAGCCTTCCCTGTGGGTTCGACCCTGCTTGCCACATATACAGTAGTTAGTAGGAATATAAATTTTAAACTTTGACCGACTTCAACGACGGTTTAGGTCAAGTTTTTGGCGCCGTTGCCGGGGAGGGCACGAGCCATTGCTAAAAAAAAACTCTTAAAAAAAAACACATTTATAAAAAAAAAATCCTTAAAAAAAATTGAAAATTTTGAAAAACTGTAAAAAAAATTACTTTTCTTTCTGCGTGGTTACTGTTAGAAACTGTCTAAAACTGTTTGTATGAGCACGAGAACATCTGTTGTTATATTAGAACCTCTAAACCCTGAACTCGATAAACACTTATCTGCTCTAAGAAGGAAAAATAAAATTGAAATGGAAAATCAAGAAAATAGAATCCCTGAGAATAATAACTTTCGAAATAACCATCCAGAACTCTTAGATGAACACGAAAGGCCTAGAATGAGGGAGTTTCAACTCCCTCAAGTTTCAAGCAACCCATCATCCATTATATTAAGTCCTAGAGCCCGAAATTATGAGCTGAAACAATCACACATTTCTCTGCTGCCTGCATTCAATGGGCTCTCTAATGAGGACTCTCTGGCCTTCATTAGAGACTTCTACAATACTGTGCAGCAACTTCCACTTTTAGGACTCACTGAAAATGAACTAAGGATGAGAGTTTTTCCCTTTTGCCTTAAAGGGAATGCGAGAAATTGGTTTTTAAGTCTAGATGAAAATATTTTTGAGAATTGGGATCAAGTGTATAACTCATTCATTATGAAATTTTATCCCCAAAGATTAAAAGGAGAAATTAGAACTAAAATCACTAGTTTTTATCAAGAGGATGGAGAAGCCTTCCATGAATCTTGGGATAGATTCAGGGATCTGCTTAGGCAGTGTCCCCATCATCAACTCCCTTCAAATCTCCTTATGGACACCTTCTATGAAGGGCTTTCCTCCTCTGGTCAGAATTTAGTGGATCAAGCTACTGGGGGTAATTACAATGATAAGACTGATGAAGAGTTGAGACAAATTTTCAATAATCTGGCCCTTAATTCTCAACATAAGAATTCAAGAAGAAAAAGAGTTAATAGAACTGTCAATTCAAATACTGGTTCAATGAATGAAACTCAAGCTCAACTAGATGAAATCACTAATCAACTTCAAACATTAATGAACCAGAGTTCAAAACAATCTATTAACCAAGTTGAAAACCAGAATCAGTATCAATCTCTTAGGCAACAGTGCACTCAATGTGGTATGTTTGGGCACTCTGAATGTTTTTGTCCTAACGTTGATCTATCTGCCCAACAACCTGAAAATTCAAACTTTGTCAATTACGGTCCTAGGATGCCTCAAAAAGAAGATCCATTTTCTAATAATTACAATCAAAGCTATAGGAACCATCCAAATTTGTCATGGAAAGATCAAGGAGTCATTAAGCAACAAACTGCCCCTAATTATCAGAACCAACCAAGACCAAATTTTCAAAGTCAACAAAGGGGAGAGTCTTCAAATGTTCAAGGAAGTAATGATAATCAAATGTTTTCTAAATTGGATCAGATATTGAATAAAATAAACTCACAAGAGGAAAGGTACGTGACTCAACTTAATAAACAGAAAAGTCAATATGAGTCAGACAAGATGCAAACTGATGTGAGAATGCAGAATATGGAAACACAGCTTGGCCAATTAGCTAGAGATTTGACTTCTAGGGATAAAGGTAGGTTGCCTAGTACCACTGAACTGAATCCTAGGGAGAATATCATGGATGTTGTTACTAGGAGTGGTCTGAATACTCAAAATGTTGCTGAAAAAACTGTAAAAAAGGCTCAAAATGAGAAACTGTTTGAATCTGCAAATGAAAATCTGCTTTGTTCACAATCTGGAAATTCACAGAAAGATGTCGAAAATGATGAGAATCTGAACCTTCCACCTGGAAATCAAGATGAATATTGTTTTAAAAATCAAAAAAATAAAGGAAAAGAAAAGGTTGCTGAAGAGGTGAGGGACATGCCTACTGTTCTGAAAAATTTTTCCCCACCCATCCCTTTCCCTGAAAAGCTGAAACCTCAAAGTAATACCAAGGCTAAACTTCTTCAGTTCCTTGGTCTTATTTCTAAGCTTCAAGTGAACATACCTTTTATCCAAGCCTTAATTCAAATCCCATCCTATCTAAAATCTTTAAAGAAAATTGTTTCAAATAAAAAGACCCTTGAAGAATTTGCTACCTACAGCCTCACTGAGGAGTGCAGTGTTGTGATTCAAAAGAAAATCCCACCAAAATTGAAAGACCCAGGTAGCTTTGTCATCCCCTGTACTCTAGGTAACTCAGGTCAGCTGAACTGTTTGTGTGATCTAGGTGCCAGTATTAATCTTCTCCCATACTCACTGTTTCGACAGTTGAGGTTGGGTGATCTTCAACCAACCACGGTCATACTACAGTTAGCTGATAGATCCTTTACTCATCCTATAGGTCGAGTAGATGACTTACTAGTTGGAGTTGGGAAATTGTTCTTACCTGCTGATTTTCTTGTTCTAGATATGGAGTGTGATCAAGAGGTACCTATCATCTTGGGTAGGCCCTTCTTGGCCACAGGTGGTGCTGTCATTGATGTGTCTAAGGGTCAACTGATCTTCAAAATTGGTGAACAAGAAGAAGAGTTCAATGTTTTTAAAAATATTAAGGAACCAACTTACTCTAAAAATTGTTCAAAAATTGAGTCTCTTGAAGCTGAATGTTCTTATAAAAATCAACTTGAACTCATTGAAAAATCTGAAAATCATTCTTATGTTTAAGAAAGAATTTGTGAAGCTGAAAATCTTTGTGAATCTGTTCTAGAAGCTGAAAATTCTGTTGTTACAGCCAAACTGGAAAATCTTCTAGAACTGGACAACTGTCCAGTTTCTGTTGTAGGAGAGTCTTATGTTTCTGAACTTAGGAGTTTTCTTAGTGAAATTGAGGGTTTTTCTGTTAACACCAACACTTCTGAATATTTTGATAATACTGAGGGAGAACTGTTAAGACAATTAGATGATTCTTCTTTGATTAACCTGCTGAATTCAAATTTGGAAAATCTGGACAGTGTACTGCCTACCTTGGACAGTAGCACTGTTATCTCTGAATCTGAACTGGAAATTGAAAATCTTTCATCTTTTAATACTCCTTACATGAAATATGTTGAAGATCTTGGACCTCCCAGGCCTAAGAGTCTTCCTTCGAGTGTAGTACCACCTGTTCTTGAACTGAAGCCTATCCCTGCCCATCTTAAATATTCATTTTTAGGTGAGAACTCTACTTTTCCTGTAATAATCTCTGCTGAACTAAATGAAACCCAAGAAGAAAAACTGTTGAATATTTTGAAAAAGTTTAAATCTGCCATAGGCTGGACGATAGCTGATATCAAGGGAATTAGTCCTTCATTCTGTATGCACAAAATTCCTATGGAACCTGATCATAAGCCTAGGGTAGAATGTCAAAGAAGATTAAATCCAAACATGAAAGAAGTTGTGAGAGAGGAAGTAATCAAGCTGTTAGATACTAGAATGATATATCCCATCTCAGATAGTGCTTGGGTCAGCCCTGTTTAGGTTGTCCCCAAGAAGGGAGGTTTCACTGTAGTAAAGAATGAAAAAAATGAAGAAGTCCAAGTTAGGAAAGCCACAAAATGGAGAGTCTGTATTGATTATAGGAAGCTTAATGCAGCCACTAGAAAGGACCATTTTCCTATGCCCTTCCTTGATCAGATGCTTGAGAGGCTTGTTGGAAATGAATTTTTCTGTTTTCTGGATGGGTATTCTGGTTACAACCAGATTCCTGTTGATCTAGAGGATCAGGAGAAGACTACTTTCACATGCCCCTTTGGAACATTTGCCTACCAGCGGATGCCCTTTGGGTTGTGTGGAGCTCCATCCACCTTTCAAAGGTGTATGATGGCTATCTTTTCTGATATGATTGAGAGAATCATTGAAGTTTTCATGGATGACTTTTCTATAGTGGGGAGTACTTTTGATACTTGCTTAGGAAATCTTGAGTTAGTCTTAGAGAGATGTATTGAAACCAATCTTGTGCTAAATTGGGAGAAATGCCAGTTCATGTTTACTGAAGGTATTGTCCTTGGTCATAAAGTGTCAAAGAGAGGTTTAGAAGTTGATACTGTGAAGATAGAAGTTATTCAAAAACTGCCGCCTCCTGTTAATGTTAAAGGTGTTAGAAGTTTTCTAGGGCATGCTGGTTTCTACCAGAGATTCATAAAGGATTTTTCTAAAATCACTAAGCCCTTGTGTTCTTTATTGGTAAAGGATGCACCATTTAATTTTGATGAAAACTGCTTGAAATCATTTAATCTGCTTAAGGAGAAACTCACTACATCACCTATCATCACTGCACCTGATTGGAAACTACCATTCGAACTTATGTGTGATGATAGTGACATGGCTGTAGGTGCTGTCCTTGGACAGAGGAGGGATAAGAGATTGCATGTGGTATACTATGCTAGTAGATTGCTAGATGATTCTCAAAAGAATTATACTACCACTGAAAAAGAGCTGTTAGCTGTTGTTTTTGCTCTGGAAAAGTTTAGACAATATCTGTTAGGTTCAAAAGTCATAATTTTCACTGATCATTCTGATTTAAAATACTTGCTGTCTAAGAAAGAAACTAAACCCAGGCTGATTAGATGGATCTTATTGTTACAAGAGTTTGAATTAGAGATTAGGGATAAGCAGGGAGCTGAAAACTTAGTTGCTGATCATTTATCTAGGCTTCCTGTTACTCAACTTGAATTTGAAAATCATAGGGAAATTAACTCTTCCTTCCCTGATGAAAAACTGCTCACTGTTTCAGTTAGGCAATCTGCTTGGTTTGCAGATTTTGCCAACTTCTTAGCAGTAGGTGTCATTCCCAAAAATCTGTCTAATAATCAAAGAAAGAAATTCATTTCTGAGCTTAAATATTATCTGTGGGATGATCCCTTGCTATTTAGGAGGTGTGCTGATGGTATTCTTAGGAGATGTGTACCTGAGGAAGAGATGTTTTCTATTCTTGAAAGTTGTCACTCTTCACCTTGGGGAGGTCACCATGGGGGTGAGAGGACCGCTCAAAAAGTCTTGCAATCTGGTTTCTATTGGCCTACCCTCTTTAAGGATTCTAGGAGTTTTGTGGTCGGGTGTGATAGGTGTCAGAGGCTGGGTAATGTGGGTAGGAAACAGGAGTTACCCCAGAAGGGTATTTTGGAGGTAGAAATTTTTGATGTTTGGGGATTAGATTTCATGGGTCCATTTCCATCATCTCATGGGAATGAGTATATTCTTGTTGCTGTAGATTATGTGTCAAAGTGGGTTGAGGCAGTAGCTCTGCCCAACAATCAAGCAAATAGTGTGATAAAATTTGTAAAAAAGAATATATTTACACGATTTGGAGTACCAAGAGCTTTTATTACTGATAATGGAACACATTTTAAGAATTACAAGTTTAAATCTTTGATGGAAAAATATGGTTGTGTTCACAAAACTGGTACTCCATATCATCCACAGTCCAGTGGACAAGTGGAAATTTCTAATAGGGAACTAAAACAAATTCTTGAGAAAACTGTGTCAAACTCTAGGAAAGACTGGTCTCTTAAATTGGATGAAGCTTTATGGGCATATAGAACTGCTTTCAAGACCCCAATAGGTATGTCTCCTTACAGGCTATTGTTTGGGAAATGTTGTCATTTACCTGTGGAGTTGCAACATAAGTCATATTGGGCAGTTAAGGCTCTGAACTTTGGATTTAAGAGTGCTGGTGAGAGGAGATTGCTTGAGTTGAGTGAACTTGATGAGATTAGAAGAGAGAGTTATGATAATTCAAGAATTTATAAAGAGAGGACTAAAATTTTTCATGATTCTATCATTCAAACTAAAGAGTTCAAATCTGGACAGAAGGTTCTCCTCTTTAATTCTAGACTTAAACTTTTTCCTGGGAAGCTGAAGTCCAAGTGGTCTGGACCATTTACTATTGTGAGAGTTCTGAAGAATGGAGCTGTGGAAATAGTTGGTGAAGAGAATAAACCCATGTTGGTCAATGGGCAAAGACTGAAACTCTATTTTGAGGGGCAGCCAAAAGGTTTGGCTGCTTTCACTGTTCTTGAATGAAGTCTGGCTGGGGACTTTAAACCTAGCGCTGCATGGGAGGCAACCCATGGTTTGTGTTTTGTTAATAAATAAAAATTGTGATTAAATAAAGTCTAACTAAAGACTTAATATTCAGTGCTTCATGGGAGTCAACCCATGCTCTTTCTTTGTTTTTACTTTTGTTCTGTTCTTATTTTACTTTGAATAAAGTGCTGCTTTGTTTGCTTATATATGCTCTGTTTTTGCTGGATAATTGTTCCTGGTCTATATACTCTGTGTTTTTAGGAATGCTGCTTTTGTCATCTAAGGAGTGGAATTCCCATGGTCATTTTTGGACAAGAGCTTAGTCAGGGAAGTACTTCAACTTGCTGCACTTATTTTTCTGCTCCTGTTTTTGTAAATAGAATTCTACTTGCTTAAAATTCTGCTTGTATTTTAAAATTCTGTTGCATGTCGTGTAACTAAATATTAAAAATCTGCATGAGCCTCCTTGCTTAAAAAAAACTGAATTACATTGTGAAAAAACCTTTTCACTGCATGAAACTAAGTGTGGGGGGGAGTACATGCTCGTCATTTGAATCTGCTTGTTTCGTTGAGGTGTTTAGCATGAACTTTGTCTACTATATTGAACATATTATTGAACTTATTGTTTAAAATGCTTACACCTAGTTAATTGCACACTTACACCTTATATGCTATGTTTGTGCTTAAATGAAAATCTCTGTCACTGGACTGAATGTTAATGCACGTACTTGGATTTAAACCTGCTGGTTATTTATTCATTGTGGCAAACACTATCTTTGAACTTCATTGAGACCCTTTATACATGTCATATATCTACTAAATTGAAAATCTGTTTTGAACTATAATTGCTTAACTGTTCTTATCCATATTTAGAAGTCAACTTTGGGGTAAAAGTTGGGTTTTAAGTGTGGGGGAGGGGGTCAATTCTTGACTATGCTAAACTGTGTTTAATTGTAATGCTCATCAATTCCCACTGCTTTTAAACTTTTTGTCAAAAAAATGGTCAAAATTTTTCAAAAAAAATCTTTCACAGTTTTAGGCTTTACACTGCACTCAAATGAGTCTTGCCTTAGGATGGTGCTTGATTGGAAGTTGAGTCTTTCTTTGAGTCTGAAATGGGTGTTGGTGGATGATTGCTGAGTGGAACTATTTAGTGGTTTAACGAATTTTGTTTAGGAACTTCTTTTGAGAGTGATATAGGAAATCTTTTAGTGGATTTAAGATCATAATTTTAGGTACTGGAAGTTTGACTTTTAACCGATAAGCCTTTTCATTATTTTAATTTATAAAAATGATCACTTATATTGAGTCAATGTAAATGGTTTTTATATAAATCTTTTGAAACTGGAGTAATACTGGGCATCTGGGATCCCACGGTGAATCTCTGAGACCTTAGATGCTGGGTGCGTTTCTGTTTACTATAAGCCCTCTGTACACTCTGAATAAGTGCATTGCACAGTGCTTGGCACAAATTACATGGCTTGGGAAAAATAAATAAAGTGTCTAAGGTCAAAAATGAATTCATTAAGGTTAGGGGAATGATGAACTCCAGATGAAGAAGGGGACAACTGGTTTATATGAGAGTCATTTGGGTTGTATCAATAAAGTGAATTTTAAAAAAAATTATCTATGTTTTAATTTTGGAACCAAGGGGATTAGTCAAAGTACAAATTTCCTTTTGTTAAGGTTTTGATTCCACTTCCATTTTACCTCTTATCACTCTTGAATTTAGAAATTGAGCTTGAATTGAAGTGATTCACTAGGCAGAGTCATATATGAAGCAGGACACCTTCATTTATGGATGATTCGTGGTTTACTTGATTTCCCTTTGAGTAGTTGTTCTAGGCGAGACATTATTTGAGGCTATGTTTTCAATAGCCTAAGCACACTTTTTGAGTCCTCTGTTGAAACTTCTCTGAACATTGCTGATTTGTATAATTCACTTACTTTTTCAAAGAGAATAAAACATGGGATTGTTTGAGGACAAATAATGTTTAAGTGTGGGGGAATTTGATGTGGCCTTATTTTTACTCAGTTTGCCACATCTTTTTATTATATTTTATACAATTTATTTAATTATTTTAACACTTTTTAATAAATAAATGCACTTTTGTATTTTTATAAATAAATTTGTCAATTATTCATTTTTTATAACATTTTATGCAATTTTGGACCTTAAAATAACTGATTTATTATCGACGTGTTTTTAATATAACTAATCTTCAAGTTGTTTAGTTAAATCTTTATTTGTTTATATTATTTAACTTATTATTATTATTAATCATTGAGTTTTCTAATTAATTTAATTTTAATTTTTAATGTTATATACAACTTGTCACGGCTTGCCAGGCTACCGGTAGCTAAGCTACCGATAGCAGGGGTCCTTTTTCTCTACCGGTAGGCAGGTTACCGGTGCTATTTATCGGTGACCATTGTCACCGATACTCTTTCCTACCGGTAGCTCTTTTTCATATCTTATCGGTAGACTTTGATTTCTACCAGTGAGCCCTTCAATTTTATTAACAACGGTGTTCTATTTAAACAATTATTTAATTAATATAATTCTAATTAACTAATTTAGACTTTGTTTTTATTAATTAATCTTTCAATTAAGTTACATTAGAATAGGTTAATTTTATTATTTTATGTGTTTAATCACCTGCTAGTCATTTAAGTAAATAATTTGTCTTTTTAAATTATATTAAATGGTTCGCCCTTAATTATTTGCGTGCAATTAGTTAATTAATTAATTAATTAATAGTTTTTAAACATTAACCTTATTATTTTATGTATGCAGATTGATTTTTTTTATTTCATTTTATTTTGTTTTAGTCTATCGGTAAGGTAGACGAGCACTTGCGGTCACGAGGCTTTTTATTTCTATTTGTTGCCATCCTTTAATTAATTTATATAGTTAATTTAATTTAAGTCTTTTATTAATTTAGTTTAAAATTTATTCGGTTTATAAATTAAGTGTTTTCAATTAATTATTTTAATGTTTTAAAGTTTAACAAAATTTATGTTTTAAATTAATAGTGTTTAGATTTAGCTTCCTTATAATTTATTTTATTTTATTTTGCTTTAGTTTTAATTTAAGTTCATTTTCATTTTGTTTTTAAAAGGTCACCGACCCTTCACGACATCTATCGGTAGCTGCACCTCACCGATACTGGTGCTGCCCATCCTCACTGATAGACAGTAGCCTTTCCTAACAAATAATCTCCTTCTATCGGTAGCTACTGATATTGCCTTTATGATTTCCTCACCTTTACCTTCTTTTTCCTCACCGATTTATTTTAGCTACCGATACTGCCTTACTTCAACCTCACCGATACCCAAAATCATCACCGATGACCACCTCACTATTATACTGCCATATTTTCTCACCGATACAGCCCCGCTCATCCTCACCGATGCGTCCTCCCTCACCGATACACCTTTGCCTCCCACCTTTTGACAGCTCCACCACCGTCCACCTCTCCTGCTGTTCGCGAGTCATCCGAAGCCAACCCCCTTCCACACCTACGTTTCCTCTTCTTCCTATATGTCCGCACCGCCCCTTACCACGACCAGAACCTGCATCGCCCGAAGTCCTGGGCCGACCATCCGAACCCCCTGTCACTGCTTCCATCTTTGCCGCACTCCATTCTACTCTAGATGAGCCACCACCACTGCCTTCCCTTCGCACAACCCCCAAGCCGCTACCACATTCTTCCACAATCACACCGCAAGTGCTACCCCCCATCGGCCCTACCTCCATCTCCGCAACACCCAAACGTCGGCTCCCCTGCCTTCATCGCCCCACTGCTTCCCTCCACCGACACCGCTTTTCCATTTCTCCCCTCCTCATACCGAGGCACCGCCTCCAAGCCGTCGCTGCCTCCTTGCCGCGCCGCACTGCGCTTGAAGCCAAAGCCCATGCCACTGGAACACGCCTTGGGTGTGCGCCGCTGCCGTTGCGATTTGCAGGAGGGATTCAGTGCGCCGGGATTCACTGTGGAACTGCTCGCTGATGGCCGGGACGCTGCAGTGTTGCTGAAGTTTGACGTCGAGGAGCTGCGCCGCCTGTAGAAGTCCACTTCGCCGACGTGCCGCTGCTGTCCGCTTCTCTTGGAGGAGACCTGGCCTCCGTTTCCCTGTTCAAAGGAGATGAAGTCAAGTAGGATGTAGCCACCACGCCATCGTGGAGGAGAGGAGGTCGCTGCCCCGTGATGCTCCGAAGCCTTGCTGAAGTCAGATTTCTGCGCCGCTGTGCTGAAGCAGAGGAGGAGCTGCGCGGGTCTTCTACTGGAAGAGCAGCAACCCAAAAACCCTCCCCCATTGTTGCGCCGAATTTGGGGGAGGAAGGAGGAAGGAGGAAGTTTATAAAATTAATTTAAAAAATAATAAAAGTAAAGTAATAATAAAAGTAAAACAAAAAGAAAAAGTAAAAAGTAAAAGTGAATAATCAAAAAATAAAAGTTGGGAAAAGTAAACTTTTTAAAGTCAAGTAATATAATTTAATTCATAGAAGTAATGATTAAAAACAATTATAATTTTAATAAATGGATAACTTGTAAATTAAAATATTAAACTAAATTAATAATAAGTATTAACAATTAATTAATTTACAATTAATAGTATAAATATATAATTAATAATAATTATTAATTTAAATATATTAAAACTTAATCATTAATTTTAATTACTAAATTAAAATAAACAAATCAACTAATTAATCTAACAAATTAATTTCTTTACTATTAATAATTAAATTATTAATACAATATAAATTTAATTATTTATTTATTTATGTTATCAATTTTAATAACTTAGTTAAAAATAATAAAATTAATAACATAGTAATTATATCTATAAACATAATTAAATTATTAATTTTTTTAATAACTTATGTTTTACCATAGTTTTATAAAAGTAATTAATTATCAATTAACTTTAGTTAACTATTAACGAGTTAAAATAACACTTAACTTTAAAATTAACCATTTTTCATTATTTATGTTTGTTTTTATTTATTTTTTCTTTTCTAACTTTGCAGGTTCATTCAAAGGACTTAAACGCGTCCAGGTGCATGCAAATAACTTTACCGAAGTTAGTTACGTAAGAAAAGATTGCGCGACGTGTCGGTCGCGAAAAAACGCACGTGTGCGGTGCGTTCGTGAGTAAAACATGAAGTCGATGGAATCATGCGGTGACATGTAGCAAATGACAGGAAGGTACTAAAGCAGAGCAAGCAGCAAAATTTGGGGAACTCTTCCACTCTGATTCCAGGAGAGACACATTCATTGACGGAGACATTCATACACTTACCCGTGGAGAGACGATCGGGGGAGAATGCTGAGCAGTGCAGTCCAGGAACTTAGGAGCAGATCATTTTTAGGGAGTTCCTTCTCCCTCACGATTTAAACTTTTGTACTCTGTTTCTATAATTTTTCCAATTACTGCTGTAATAATGAATAGTATAGTTAGCTAAGTCTCTTAGTTCGGGGAAAGTTCTAGCTCTACTGGCATCTTTTTCTTCCTTCTCATTAACCAATTCTTCTGTGGTTAGATTTGATCGGCGAGATCAAATCTAATTTCATTCATCTGCTTTGTACTACTTGCACTGAAATATTCTAGACTCTGTAATCATTCGGCGAGATTTGTTATGGAGTTATCTTTTTAGTAAACAAACCATAATGAAAACTTCAGTACTTACGGTGAGTTTGTACTGTTGTTCATCTTAAGAAATCTTCCTGGAATTGTACTTCTCGGAGTGGCGAACTCTAGTTGTATAATTTATACGACTTAACTCCTGGCGAGGGAAGTAAGTCGTCTCTTTAATCCAGTGGTATGAAGTAGTACTTTACATGAAAAGGAGAATCAATTCAAACCAGTAGACTAGAATGAACCCCGAGCATTATTTACTGTGGTCTTTTATCATCATTTTTCTCTGTTGTTACACTTTGTTCCCAGCTGTACTATGTTTTAGTATTGGTCAAACAATTTTACTATAAAAGTGTAGTTTCGTAGTACATAAAACCATAAAGAAATCAAAAGATATTAAAATTTAAAAAGTGAAAATTAGAAAAGAAAAACACTCCGCTGATGACAACAGTGGAGCTTTCTGAGTTTTTTTTTAAAAATTAGTGGCCAAAATAGCCTTCCCTATGGGTTTGACCCTGCTTGCCACATATACAGTAGTTAGTAGGAATATAAATTTTAAACTTTGACCGACTTCAACGACGGTTTAGGTCAGTATAATAATGAGTATAACTAATGTAAATAATAAATATAACATGTTAATGATTATGTATATATGATATACCATCCAATTACATATGATTTCACCATCAATATAATGATATTGTCGCTCGTGCGTACGTACGGATTACCGTCTCCACAACGCGATGAGATTCATTCCCACGTTCACCATTCAATGATGATTATAAAATTATATATTATTAATAAGTATTTAATTTATGAAATAATAATTCTATTATATATATATATATATGTGTGTGTGTATTTATGTACTTATATATATCTTATTCACTCACTTCCGTTCAATACAATATGAAAACGAAAACAACGTTTATGCGTACGTACGACCTACCGTATCCATAAACGGTGCCTTCCATTTCACATATCTATCTATTATAAATATTTATATTCTAAATATATTTGATATATAAATCAAGGTTTATATTCTGGAAGTATTTAAATCATTATCTAAATGATATGATCAAGAATAACAAGTTAAAACGCGTACGATAAAGAATGCGATTATTACCAAAAATGTTAATTTAACATAGAAATCATTATTAAATGGGTAGCATAAATTTATAAATGAATAATGTATGATATAATAAATTTTAATATGTTTCTGGTATAATTTCATAACATACTATGGTTATTATACAGGAGGTTAAACATATCCTCGACCAAAGGAAAGTGCAAGGTAATGGTTAATTCCACAATCTCTTTATTATCCGAGGTTGTTTTTATATAAGTATCTACTGGGACATATTTATTATACATGACCATGTTTCATAAAATATTTTTCAAAGGGATTATTTTTAAGGTAAATTTTTACTAAAACATCATTTTAAATGTTTTAAAGATTTATTCTTCTAAACCTTTCTCATTAATGTTCATGTTTTCAAAATGGTTTTAAGGATTTATTTATATAGACATGAATGTTTTAAAATATTAATTCCTTTCAAAAGTTACAAAGTGGTATGGGACACTTTGATTAAAAACTATCTTTTAAATGAATTACTTTATAAATTATGTGACTTTTTAATGATTTCATGAAAAAGGGATATTTCTCTCAAAGATTTTTACTGATCATTTTCAACTATTTCAACATCCTTTATGAGATATTATTCTTGATCGAGGTTGATTTATTATGATACAAACCTTCCATATTGTATTGAAGGTTTTTTGATATGTTTGACTGTGTATGTGTTATTTTTATACCATTCATGGTTTATGGATAACTTATTGACATTTCGTATGCTAGTTTTAATACAAATGTTTATGTTATGTTTAAACCTTTTCATATGAGGAATGAATTGGACTTAGTAAGTGACGAGTGGAGACCTCTATAGCTCCTCAATGCATCGGTAGGTCTCATGAGACAAACTAGTGTCTTGGAATAAGTCCTTGAAAAAATATTATTTGTAGTCTTGGCATAAGGCCTTGACTATGTGGTTATGAAGTCTAGCATTATGCATTCCATCATTATGAAATTAGCTATTGATATTACATGTGATTATTAGACTAGTAGAATATCCATGTGAATAAGTAAATGGAATTATTTGATTTATCTTTTCCATATTATGATGAAGTTTAAGTTTAAAAGGCTTGTGTTTTAGTCTTATACATTGCCTTAAATGTTTATGCTTATTTATGAAAGTTTCCGCTATATTTTAATCCTTACTGAGCATCTGAGATCACCCCTTTCAATGTTTTATTTTTCCCAGGATGCGAAGAAGTATATTATAACTAAACCAAATGGATAGTTAAGGGATATGAATGTGGTTAATGGAGATAATGTTGTTGTTGTTTTTTTCATTTTATAATGTAATGTAAAACTTATGAATGTATCTAGTACTTACAAGGCTATTAAACTGATCAGTCTTTCGAGATTTGATCCCTTATAATCAGGAAAATGTATTAAAATAATACACTGACTCTAGGTAACTGGGGTTGGGGCATTACAGTTGGTATCAAAGGAATTTTAGTATAAATCTTGAAAACTAGATTTAGATAAACTCTGATTAGAGCACATTACCCTAAGATAGAATTTGAGGATTAGTATAGAAGAGCTTCCTATAATTTTGGTAATGTAGAGATTTTATGTATTTTCCAAGCAATACATTTCTATCTGGATATGATCTGGTAGAGGAGGCTTTGGCACAGATATACCTAGGAGTGAAAAATCTGACAAGGAGTTTTGGGCTTGACTCGGGGTATCCTGGTACACGACAATGGGCCTTGCTGCACTCTTGGTTACGACACTCCCGGGGGATATTCTCAGGATAATTCACATTTTCTTTACAAACCATTATGAAGGATTTATGAGTGCATAACTCCAAAAAGAATTTTTTTTATGATTATGGATTATATCCATAAACTGTTAAGTTTATTTTAAGTGTTTTAAAAGTTTGTAATTATGTATTGCAATTCATAAAACTAACCTAGTGCATGCCATTTTTTAGAAATGATGCCCAATAGATGGAATGAGAACTCCAAAAATATGCATGATCCAAAGAGTAAGAAGGATCATATATTTCATGGTATTAAGACAACATTTAGAAAGGAAATAGTCTCCCATGTATTATCATCATATGAATAAATATTATCATTTGTTAATAAGATAATTAAAGAATCATCTAAGTCCTATGGCTTTGAAGGGAAGTGAGAGAAGAAAAGGATGGTAGAGAGAAATATGGATAAAGGTAATAAGGGAAAGAAGGGTTTTCCTATATGTGATAATTGTGGAAAGAATCTCCTTGGTAAATGCTTGAAGGGAATGCGAGTTTGTTATAAGTGTGGAGAAAAAGGACACTAAGTACGTGATTGTAAGGGTAAGAAAAAGGTTTCAAATGTACAATGCTTCATCCGCAAAGAGTTGAGACACTACGTGAATCAATGTATAAATCATCAAAGTATACCCCAAATGCTGCTATTGGATAATAATAAAGTTATGATACTACCGAATATGAAGAGGAATGATTAGAGTTCTTATGTTGTTATTAAATTATTGTGTCATTTGAGTATTGTATTAATGATGTACATGTTATAAGAATTAAATAGTATATAAGGATTGTACTGCAGTACTATTTCATTAAGGACTTGAGATTGTGTGGAACCATGAAAAGTGACTCAATAGCAGGTTAATTTTTTTGGAAAATATATGGTTTAGAGAAAGATAAACCATAATATGGTTCTGATGTTGAGGTAGTGATTTTGGAATAATATACGATTGATTTGGATAAATTATATTAGATATTCTTGACTACCTTGAAACAAATTAATGATTTGTATATTCCATCATTTTTGGAGTTTACAACATTTTTGGATTTTAAGAGTATATTCAGTATTCTATGATTTACAGAAGGAATAAAGTACATACATATTCAAATATGGTTTTCTAGCAATTCATTTTATTACCACATTTCAAAAGAATACACGATAAAGGTATTCACATGTATATTATTGACCTTACTTATAAATTTTGGACTGTGAGTTTCGACAGAAGTATTGTGGATAAGTCTAAAGGTTGGAATAGATTAAGTTTTATATTGGATACTATTGTTATAGTTAAATAATTTCTTGAGATTATTTTTATATTTTCATAAAAAGGACAACCTGGAGGTCGTGCAATAATCTGTCGCGTCCGGCAAGGCCGCGAGACTTGAACCCGCAACCGAAGGGCGACAAGGGTGGATCACCTACCACTGACATACGTGATGTCTTGGTTTGTATAATGTAGTTTTTTTTAAATATTATGACAAATGAATTATAAATTCATTATTTTTGGAACCATATACGATTAGGATAAATAGAATATTTTTGAATTCTATTATCTTTTGGAGTGAAATATGAGTTTGTGGTAGGAATTATTTGAAGGATGAAACTCTACTTGTCAATTATATTTTTTTCCTCTTATTCTATGAATAAATTAATTCTTAAACTTTAGGGAAGAGATCTTAAAACCAAAAATGTTTTATCCTAATACCTTATGTTTAGTTGAATCGATGATATTTTATATCATCATAGATTGATGGCTTTGAGACCCTCAATTTTACACTTGTTTGTGATTGATGACCTCAATCACTCCCTATAAATATTTATGTTTTCTCTCCAATTATGTGTCTCTAATTTCCACCAATGTTCTCCTAATCAAGATCATTATTTTGTGGTGACTTTTTCATTTCCCTTTCCCTCTTATTAAGACTAAATTTTATTAACCCAATTTCCGAAGTGGGTTTTCCACAAAGGTATTTTTCTATTTTTAACCATTTATTTTCTAAGAACAATTTAAAATCGAGAGGACACAATTTATTGAATTAGGGGAGAATGTAACATCCCAAGATTTTATAGTACGTTATTTCTTCAAAGTAATTCAATAACTTGAGGTACACGCAACACCGAGTTTGAGCACACCATGACTTACCAAAATAACTGTTCAAAAGAAGTTATGAATAATATTATTTGAATTTTGAATTTTATATATTCCATATAAATTTTAACGTCCATATTATGTGTTTCTTAGACATAATATAAGAACAAATTCATTTTTTTCAGATAAAGGAAGTATTTTTCAGAAAATACAATTTTACCGCCTTTTAATGACGAACCCTTTTTTTAAATACAATATTTAACAATTTTATATATTAAATTTGATAAAATAAACTTCTTATTTAGAATCGGGACATAAAAATTTAGTTTCGATAAATTTTGGGTGTTTTTCGGTTAACTTTCATATTTGGGTGAATAGTGAAAAATACTAAATTTTAATTGAAAATAAATTTTTTAATAAAAATAATTTATAGTGTTCAATTATAGATTTGAATGCTTTGGAAGTATAATTAGATTATATTTATATCATTTAATACAATTTAGGTCATTATAAGTAATTTCACATTTAAATTTGACATAAACACATGTTAATCTTTTGATAGTTTTTACTTTTTATAAACCCATTTTTTGGTTTTGACAACGAGAATAAATTTTAAATTAATAAAAGTAACTTATATGTTTTTAATTTGGTAAAATAGACTTTATTTTTTAATTCATAATATTAAAATTAGCTTAGGGTGTTTTTTTGGTATTTTTCTAAAACCTTTCAATTTTTGATGAATAGTGAAAACATTGCATTATTATTTAAAACCAATTTTTTATTTAAATAATTATTTATTTTATTTAAATTTATTTTCAGTAAAAATAGATATATAATAACCTATATAAGTTCAATGTAATTCATTAGAGTAATTTTATAATAAAATTAGATGTATAAAATTTTATTGAACTTTTTAACGTTTTTTTACCCACGTTTTAGGAGCATTTGAAAATTTGCATAAAACTTAATTTTACCACTTATGTGAGTTGAATTTCAAAACTCTGAGAAACACAGTTGACATCAGTAAGTAAAATGTGGTTCAATAAGATGGAAATAATTTTTGGCGAATAGTAACTTTTGACTTTTATTTATCACGGTTAAAAGTAAATAGGGTAATTAAGGATAAAAATGATATTATAATTACCCTAAAACATGTCATAATTCTATTGGATAATTTTAATTTGACCAAAAATATTATCCTTTTGGTTCACTTGGATTAGATTAGAACATTTATTATCATTTTATTTAAAGAAGAGTTAAAAGAGTTAAATTCAAAGTTTAATAACTAATCCATTTTTAATATAGGGTTACACACAATATAAATTCAACTATAAATATTCATTATAAAGCTAAAATTATTTACTACATAATGGAATTTTATTTATAATTTTTAGACATTAAATAATTTAATTTAATTATGACACAATAATGATGCAGTAATTACCTTAATAATGAAATATTAAAATAATTGATATTATAAATATCCAAATAAATGTAAATTGAGACTTTTGATGAATTCCACCAATTTTATAGGTTAATATTACATGTTATGGTTAATTTAATAAATTTTATTCGAAGTGATAAAGTTTTTATGGATTTCAAAAAAATCAAATACTAAATAGTGTCAAAATTGACATAATTGAGTTTTTAAAACAAATACTATATTATTAATTGATATAATATTTATAAAAATCTAAGGTTCAGCCAAAGGACTTAGATATGGTTATATATATAAATAATGAACCACTTGGGGTTCTCTTGTCCATTTATAGTTAGTTTATTAACCATATAATATAAAAATACAAAGAGACATGGTAAATGTCAAACTATTTAACTAAGAGTTAAATCTAAAAGATAAGTTTAATATGGTGACCTAAACCTATATAAAACCTATGGGTTGAGATTTTTTTGACCCATAACCACCTTATACTATAAATAAATTATTTTTGAGCCATTAGAAACCGAAAATAATTTTATTATAAAATAATATTTCAAACTTTTCCTAAAGTGACCCTCACCTCTCTTATAAAAGGATACTTTACCTTCTCTCAAAATTACACCTCCAAATCCATTTGGATCGGCTAACCCATGCAATAATATCCTCCCAACTTCCCTAACATCAACCTAGAGTGATTAATTTGATCATAAAGCCAACCTAAGGAGCCCTTTTGATCAACTCAAAAGAAAATACCCGCAGAAGAGGTAATAATTTCACCAACCTCTTTCAAGTTCTTTTCTTCTTCCACTTACTCTTTATTAGTTGTTTCCATACCAAAATAATAACTCCATTACCTCCTACATACTGTTATGTTATTATAAATATGGTAAAACCATATTCATTATTCTATCCATCCTATAAATGACAAAGTCACCATACGTGCGTACGTACGACTTACCATCTTCACATAGTGGTGTAGTTTGTTATTGAAACACTTAATTATTTGGATGAGTATAAATAATGTAAATAATAAATATAACATGTTAATTATTCTGTATATATGATATACCATCCAATTACATATGATTTCACCATCAATATAATGATATTTTCGCTCGTGCGTACGTACGGATTACCGTCTCCACGACACGATGAGATTCATTCCCACATTCACCATTAAATAATGATTATAAAAATATATATTATTAATAAGTATGTAATGTATGAAATAATAATTCTACTGGATATATATAAATATATATTTATGTACTTACATATATCTTATTCAATTCCGTTCAATACGATATGAAAATGAAAACAACGTTTATAAGTACGTACGACCTACCATCTCCATAAACGGTGCCTTCCATTTCACATATCTATCTATTATAAATATTTATATTCTAAATATATATGATATATAAATCAAGTTTTATATTCTTTAATTATTTAAATCATGATCTAAATGATATTATAAAGAATAACAAGTTAAAACACGTACGATAAAAAAAGCGATTATTACCCAAAATGTTAATTTAACATGAAAATCATTATTAACTAGGTAGTATAAAGTCATAAATGAATCATGTATGATATAATAAATATGGATATTGTTATGTTATAATTTCATAACATACTATGGTTATTATAAATGAGGTTAAATGTACCCTTGACTAAAGAAAAGTGCAAGGTGAGGGTTAATTCCACAATCTCTTTATTATCCAAGGTTGTTTTTACGTAAGTATATACTGGGACATATTTATTATCCATGACCATGTTTCATAAAATAGTTTTCAAAGGGATTATTTTTAAGGGACTTTTTTACTAAAACATCATTTCAAATGTTTTAAAGATTTATTTTTCTAAACCTTTCTCATTAATGTCCATGTTTTCAAAATGGTTTTAAGGATTTATTTATATGGAAATGAATGTTTTAAAATGTTAATTCCTTTCAAAAGTTTAAAAGTGGTATGGGACACTTTGATTCAAAACTATATTTTAAATGAATTCCTTTATAAATTATGTTAATTTTAAATGATTTCATGAAAAAGGGATATTTCTCTCAAAGATTTTTACTGATCATTTTCAACTATTTCAACATCCTTTACGGGATATTATTCTTGATCGAGGTTGATTTATTATGATACAAATCTTCCATATTTTATTGAAGGTTTTGTGATATGTTTGACTATGTATGTGTTATTTTTATACCATTCATGGTTTATGGATAAAGTATTGATATTTCATATGCTATTTTTAATATGAATGTTTATGTTATGTTTAAAAATTTTCATATGAAGAATGCATTGGACTTAGTAAGTGACTGGTGGAGCCTGGTATAGCTCCTCGATGCATCGGTAGGTATCATGAGACAAACTAGTATGTTGGAACAAGGCCTTGAAAAAATCTTATTTGTAGTCTTGGCACAAGGCCTTGACTATATGGTTATGAAGTCTGGCATTATGCATTCCATAATTATGAAATTGGCTATTGATATTACATGTGATTATTATACTAGTAGAATATCCATGTGAATAAGTAAATGGAATTATTTGATTTATCTTTTATGTATTATGATGAAGTTTAAGTTTAAAAGTCTTGTGTTTTAGTCTTATACATTGCCTTAAATGTTTATGCTTATTTATTAAAGTTTTCAATATATTGTAATCCTTACTGAGAATCTGAGCTCACCCCTTTCTATGTTTTATTTTTCCCAGAATGTGAAGAAGTATATTATGACTAACCCGAAAAGATAGTCTAAGGGATATGAATGTGGTCAATAGAGACAATTTTGTTGCTATTTTTTTCATTTTATAATGTAATGCAAAACTTATGAATGCATCTAGTATTTCCAAGGCTACTAAACTGATCGGTCTTTCGGGATTTTATCCCTTGTGATCATGAAAATGTATTAAAATAATGCACTGACTCTGGGTAACTGGGGTCGGGGCATTACACCTAGAGCCTCAGGGTCATAATCCCCCATTTCCTAAAGATATCCTCGTCCCTATCCACCAGATCCCTGAGCCAGTTGTGGACCACCTGGGGGTGGTGGTGGTAATACGTTAAACCTCCACCCACCTCCTACTACCCTACCTACTCCTCTTCCACATCCTCTTCCCTATAGACCAACATTATCCTACCTCCACCTCTGTCTTAGCGGTCCCTCGACCATATCATGATCGGTCGTATGACAAGTCATGAAATCTCAAGCCACATGTCCCCGTCCACCGCATGAGTAACACAACCTATCATTTAGCTAACTCGCTCTGCCCTGGGAGCCCCAAACTGTTGATCCTGTGTCCTGGGGTCATCCCCTGGAGTGCTTGACCTTATTAGATCCCTATGAATACTCTTATTTATCTACTTCCAAAGACTCAGCTATCTGGTGCCTGGTGTTAGCTCCCACTGTCGATGTCTGATCTTTTAGAAAGATACCCACTAACAGATCTCGCTTTAAAACCCCATCATATATAGGAATGTTAAGGGATATCATGGATTCTCTGATTTCCCAGCATAATCCCTGATCAAAGGTCTGATCCCTAAAGAACGAGTCTCATACCATATCCATAGAGTAGTGAGAAAGATGAGTAAATCTTGCCGAGTACTCTACCACTGTCTGACTTCCCTACTGCAGATGCAGAAGCTCTTATATGTGCACTGAGTATAACGTATCCAGAAAGAACTCATCTTTAAAGAAACACTTTAATTATTCCCAAGAGATAGCCATCTCATCATTTTTTTGGGACACTAAGCTCCACCATCACCCTGTTGAGGCCTGAAGAAGACTCACAGCTAGGACTGTCATCTGGTCAGAAGGCATCCTCACAAGGAGGAAGGAATGTGTAACTACCTCAATCCAATCCTCATCTAATTGGGGGTCTATCTCACCCTAAAACCTGGGAGGTCACTACATTTGGAACTCATGAAATATACTCAGCCTCTGTTCATACTCAACCTGTAGCGTTAGTAGTAACTACTCCTTGACGAGTGGTGGTATCGCTGGTAAACCACCTGAAGGTGTTATCTCTGGTACAAGACCCTATACCAACGCCTCATCGCTAGGAGGATCATCCTCATGATCACACAATATAATCTTGGCTAGATGTCTGCATAGAGACATCCAAAAATAGAACAAGATGTACCACATGTAGGTTCCGGGCGCAGCGGAAGTGCGTTTTAAGGAGTTCCCAACTTTAATTTTAATGTTAAAAAATGTTCAATCTGAGATCCGTCACGATTTAAAATGCTAAATCTTTAGAATAAAACGAAGAATAAAAAACTTAAGAGGGAATCCCGGAACTATAGAGATAGGATCATTATATGTTGGTTATAATTAATTTAATTAATTCATAAGAATTACCTTGGTGTAATTATTTCTTCATTGATGTCTCCGGTCACGATCCTGTGATCCATCGTTGCGTCATAGAATCCAAGTGTAGGATTCTTCTAGTGGTGATCCACACATGTGCCATGTATCTCTGGACATCACCGAAGGGATCTCCAGGTGCTAGCATGGAAGAACCTTCGCTTGCGATGTCCGCCTTCGATCTCCTTGATCTCTTGGTCTTGAGAGCATTCTTGGAGGAAGGAATTCTTCTGGCCTTGAAAGAACTATACAGAATTGTTGTGCACAACGATTCTCTCTTAAAAGTGTTGGGGTTGTGAGGATATTTATAATCAGGTTTGAGGTTATAGATTTATGACAATAAATAAACACGTTACGCGTTTTATTTATTTCATTAAATCTTATTGAAAACCCCCATGTCGAATTATTAATTCCTTGACATGCACCCACACTGATTATAATAAATATCATTTAATAAAACAATATTATATCCTCAAAATCCTGACTGGAAAAACTACACGGTGTGTAATCATTAATACACGGTGTGTACTCGTTTTCCATAAAACTACACGACGTGTACTTTTATTTTCCACTTTCTCTTTATTTCCTTCACCACATTTATTAGATCTTGAGTAATGGATTTTTATTTCTTAAATAAATGTAACTGTATTACTCACTAATAAATATATTATTTCACCCACAATATATTCTCTCGAATAACTAGTGTCGAAATAAATGCGATCAAGCATCCTTAAATAATTATTAAACCAAAGTCTGGAATAATATTTATTTAACTTTTTAAATTAATATTTAACTGAGATACATGGACATACTTAGTGTGTGACCCTCTAGGCCCCTTTCTCAGTGGCATTAGGCGGAGCCTGCCTAAAGTCCAAGGTTAGCATCTAGCAACACGCTAAGGCACCCATAGAGAAAGAATTTAACGCCGCAATGACGTGTCACCTCCTACAAACGTTTACTATGTAATATAATCCCTTTGTCATGATATCTCAAATCAAGTGGGTTACATGCTTGTGCCATCAACCCATGTGCTCAATTATTCTTTCTTTGAATTTCCGGAATTGAACTCGACCATACCTTACCATGGCCATGGATTTATTTAGGCTATATCAATTCCATCAAAGGGCCTGAGATATCTACTTACATTATGGAATATAAGGGACAAATCCTTTCTCGCATTATCTATTAATGCAGTATTACTCGTGACGCACCCAACGTATCCTACCTCACTGAGAACAGTGTGTCATCATAGTTTTCATCAATACATCTAAGTGCGTGAGTTGTAATAAACATTAATAATAATATTAAAGTCTAAGGACCAATACACACGCCCGAAGATAGGAAAATCCAATGACACTATGAAATGTGGATTTCCTACTGCTGGGTCTAGTTCTCATAATATCCTCCTAGATATTACTAAGGGCACACACTATGAGAAGGTGCCTTAAAGTTTTTTGAGTCCTCACCCCTAATGACCTGTATTATTTGTGTCCCTCAAATCACATCATCTAAGTATAAAACATATATTCAAGAACAATGTTATGGAACTTCCGGGTTCTCATCATAGCAGGGATCCACTATGACCCTTTAATGTAACAACTATCCTTGGGACATTATCACATGCATTGTCACGCAGAAGAACAATCAAGATGTGATAAGATTTTTATTTAATGAATAAAGTACAAAGTAGTTGGTTCTAGGCCACCAACTCCAATAGACTCTCACTTGTACTAGATCCAACTGCTAACAACCTTTAACCCACTATCTCTCACATGATATTCATGCTTCTGCTGAGATAGGCCTTTAGTCATGGGTTCCACCACGTTCTCTTTTGTGGACACTCTGCTCACTACAACTTCATCCCTTTGATAGAAATACCTCAAGAGGTGATACTTTCAGATTATGTGCTTTGTCCGTTGATGTGACCTTGGTTCTTTTTCAAGAGCCACCGCTGCAGTATTATCACAATACAATGTAATGGGATATTTACTTCTAGGCACCACATCAATATCCTGGACAAAGTTCCAAATCCATACAGCTTCCTTGGCTGCATTATAAGCCGCTATATATTTGGACTCCACTGTAGAATCAGCAAAAACTGGCTGGTTTGAACTCTTCCAGCTCACAGCTCCTCCATTGAGACAAAACACATATCCAGATTGCGAATTCAGATCATTCTAATCTGTCTGAAAACTAGCATCAACATACCCTCTGATGAAAATCTCCTCGTCTCCTCCATACACCAGGAATATATCCTTTGTTCTTCTCAGATACTTAAGTATAGTCTTAACAGCAGTCCAATGCTGTTCTCCTAGATCTGCTTGATATCTGCCTACCATGCTCAGTGCATAGGTAACATCAAGCCTGGTACATAACATGGAATACATGATGGATCCTATAGCTGAAGCGCATGGGATCTTAATCATTCTATCTTTCTCATGTTGTGTCTGAGGACACATTTTCTTAGAAAGATGTGTTCCATGTGACACTAGAACCAATCCCCTATTAGATTGTTCCATACTAAATCTCTTTAGTATCTGTTCAATGTATGTACTCTTACTTAGTCTAAGTAGCCTCTTGGATCTATCATGAATGATCTTGATCCCTAGAATGTAGGCTGATTCACCCAAGTCCTTCATGGAGAAACACTTGTTCAACCAGTCCTTAACTGACTATAAGAATGGTATGTCATTTCTAATAAGAAATATGTCATCAACATATACTACTAGGATAATGATCACATTCCCATTAAACCATTTATAAACACATGGATCACATTAGTTCTTAATGAACCCAAATTCCTTTATGGATTCATCAAATCGAATGTTCCATGACTTGGATGCTTTCTTTAATCCATAAATGGATTTCTTCAACTTAAAAACCCGTTTGGATTCACCTGGTGTCACAAAACCTTCTGGTTGTGTCATATAGACATCTTCCTAAAGGTTCCCGTTAAGGAATGATGTTTTGACATCCATTTTCCAAATATCTTAGTCATGGTAAGCTGCTATGGAAAGTATGATTCTTATGGATTTAAACATGATAAATGGTGAGAAGGTTTCATCATAGTCAATTCCTTGACGCTGTCTGAACCCTTTAGCCACTAGCCTTGCTTTATAGGTGCAAACTTGACCTTCCATGTCTAGATTTCTCTTGAATACCCATTTTCATCAAACAAGATTTACATCAACTTGCTCATTGACCAGAACCCAGACTTGGTTCTGATACATGGAATCCATCTCAAAATTCATATCTTCTATCCATCTTGTAGCTTCTGAGCTTTCTACTTCTTCCTTGTAGGAGAGAGGTTCATCATTTTCCAACAATAATGATTCACCATCCTCGGTTACTAGGAAATCAAATCTCTCTGGTTCCCTTACCTCTCTTGAGCTCCTACACAGTACTTGTGTTTCTAGAACCTCTTCCATGGGGACCTGTGGAACTTATTCCTGTACCATCTCCTGTGTATCTTGAGCATCAACTTCATCAAAGTCAATCTTGCTCCCACTATCCTTCTTGAGGATGTGCTCCCTCTCAAGAAAGACGGCTTGTCTGGCGATATTCACTTTCTTGTCTGAAGGGTTATATAGGTAATATCCTTTCGTTTCCTTGGGATATCCTATAAAGATACACCTCATGCCCCGGGGTGCTAGTTTGTTTCCTAAGAAGGCCTTAACAAACACCTCGCATCCCCATACACGTGTGTGCAAAAAAATGGGTTTCTTTCCATTCCATAGCTCGGAGGAAATTCCATTTTCCACCTTAGTTGGTACTCGGTTTAATGTGTATGCTGCAGTTTATAATGCATATCCCCAAAAGGATAATGAAAGATCTGCATGACTCATCATCGACCTCAACATGTCCAACAAGGTGCAATTCCTCCTTTCACTAACACCATTACACTGTGGTGTATAAGGAGGAGTGAGCTGAGATAGAATCCCAAACTCCCATAGAAGATTGATGAACTCTTGGTTCAGATATTCTCCACCTCGATCCGATTGAAGTTTCTTTATCTTCTTACTAGGATGATTCTCTACTTCATTATTGAATTCCTTAAATTTCTCTAAGGACTCTAACTTATACCTCATTAAGTAGTCATAGCCATATCTACTCAAATCATCAGTAAAATTAATGAAGTAAGAATATCCACCTCTAGCTTCTACTGGAAATGGTCCACACACATCCGTCTGTACCAATCCTAGAATCTCTGTGGCCCTTTCACCCTGTCCACAAAAAGGTGGCTTGGTCATTTTTCCTTGTAAACAAGCATGATATCTATCAAGTGGTTTTAGATCAGTAGAGTCTAAATTGCCATCTTGGCAGATCTTTGTCAAGCGCTTCTTGTTTACATGACCAAGACGGTGATTCCACAATTGGGTGATGTATGAGTCATGTGAGTTTGTTTCGTTATCGATTTCCAACACTTGGTTTTTGTAATTCAATACATACAAACCATTATTTAAATGTGCTATACCATAACATATGTTGTTATTATAAAAGAGACAACCCTTATTTCCAAACTTGAAAATAAATTCATCCATATCAAACCAAGATACAGAAATTATGTTCTTGGTAACACTAGGCACATAATAACAGTTTTGTAAAACCAAAATCATGCCAATTGGCAATGAGAGGTGGTAATCTTCAATAGCCAACGTAGCCAGCCTTATGCCATTGGCAGCTCGAAGATCTACCTCTCCTCTGGAAATATTTCTAAATCTACTTGGTTCCTGCATTTGAATACAGATGTGAGCCCCACAAGCTGTATCTAATACCCAATGTGTAGAAATAGAAAGATTAAACTCGATAATGAATGAACCTTCAGTATCCCGACGCTTCTGGGTGAAGTTCCTCTTCCAGTGGCCTTGCTTGCCACATGCAAAACACACTACCTCCCATTCCTTACCCTGCCTTTGGATCTTCCCCTTCTTGGAGGGATGGTGCTCCGGGGCTTCAGAATGTTTATAAATCTTTGGCCCCTTTTCCTTGTCCTTCCTCTTATTCACCATAAGGACTATGGGTTTGTCACGCCCCATGTCATTATCTACCTGGTGAGTTAAGGGCAGAATTTCCGATCTAGGCGCAACTGGAACAGGCTCTTCCAGTACATACAATTTACTCTCGTGGTGATGGATGACGCGTAAACACCTATGCCACTCTTGGAAATTGGTGCCAGTGAGAAGGTTTTCCTTCTCGAGTATGGTTTGCAATGATATGTTTGAAGTCATTTTCTTTCCATTTCTACAAATTAAGATGAGTAAAGGTTTAGTACTTTATTACAAATCTGAGACAAATAAATAAATTAATACTTATTAGTCTCCCACTATTTTATCGAAATCCAATAGCCCTCACCATTGACTTTGGAATATTCTGTTGCCTAAATATTCTAGTGGCGAGGATCCATATTTCCCTTCGCATTACCCCAACTAGGGTTGGTCAAGAAATTTGAAGGGTTTTAGGTAGGCATTCCAAATGCCAACTACATTAACTCGCAGCTCCTTGATCCGCTGAGTGGACTCCCCAATCCTGAAATCCTTTTATTTTAGATTTCCTCAACCTTTGCCTCTTGGTCACACCAAGTCCTGCTATGGCAGTCAACCCTTCACGCAAACCAAGTCAAGTCAACCCAAAACCTTGAATTATAATTCCCTGATAATTGAAATCACCCCAACTAGGGTTGGTCAAGCACTTTGAACTATGGTTCGATTCTAACCAAGATTATGGAAGGCTATACCGACTTAATATTTCTTTTGGGGGATTTTATCCTTATACATAAATTTCCATTTTATTATCTTTGATTACACAATTTTTTAATATTAAGTGGGATATAATTAAGTGATTAACCATGTCTAAGATAATATTTATGCATAAGATGGTTTTTATTTTAGTTCCATCTTGCATGCTTGTTCAATTCATTAATT
The DNA here is from genome assembly GCA_963277665.1 of Viscum album. Taxonomy (NCBI): domain Eukaryota; kingdom Viridiplantae; phylum Streptophyta; class Magnoliopsida; order Santalales; family Viscaceae; genus Viscum; species Viscum album. Next base: position 1,096,639,674 of record OY728147.1, read on the forward strand.
GTGTGATCGTGACAACACACCCATAATAAATAAACCATACAACTAACAGAAATAAAATAAATGGTATGATCATGAGCTTTTCTATTGGTTAGTTTATCTAGTGGTTGATAAACTAACCCAAAACTTAGGGGAGAAACACTTTGAACCTTTTGGGTTCATGTTTATAGCTTTCCACCTGTCCACATTTGTATCTCCTTGGATTGGTTTCGCCTTGGCTTCTGACTTGAGCTGCCTCCACTAGCTTGGGAGCTCCATCCATTACATAAGAATTTATCTCACACATAGGTGAGGGGTAAAAAGGGGTTTTTACATAAAAATAATCCTTGGGTGTGCAGGCCCTATATATTAATGAGGAGAAGGCTCGCAAGACAACATATTTAATTTAAATAAATTAAAAGAAACCATTCACATACAAAGGTCTTGGTCTAGCTCATGATCATCCATACATGCAATGATATTTACGCATAAATAAAACTAGCATTCAATTCTTTAATCATTCTTTCTTACGATAAATCACGCTCGAATAAATTAATTATCTTTAATTAATCAATCCTTTTATATTAAATCCTTTTATGAATTTCCTTGAGATTCTCATCCATCATAATTTTAAACAAATAAATTCAATTAAAATTATCCTTTTACGTAACTTTTACCTTGGAGGAAACCCGGTGAATTACCATTTATTACGTAGATATTAAATTAAACACACATATATAAAACACCTATCACGTGTTGTGCCTCAGCTTTACACCTGCACTATGGTACACGTCTCAAGGTTTTGTATAATAGAATAATAAATTTTAATAAATCTACGTAATTTGGGTGAGTACACGGCGTCTAGTTCCGACTACATGGCATGTACTTTTTCTTCACCATCCATCCGAAGTACACGCCCGGGGACATGGAGTGTTAATTTAATTTGTAAATTTTTTGGAGTACACGGCGTGCTCAGTGGGACACACACCGTGTGGTTTCTGTGTTACACGGTTTCCAGCCAGGAAAACCGTGTACAAGGTACATGGTCCAACCCTAACCTGAAGGGACTACACACCGTGTTATATTGGACCACACGACATGTAATCCGAAAACTGTGTGCCACCTGTTCCTAGTCAACACACGGTGTCATAAATGACTTAGATAGGATCAATACACGACCAGATTTGGAAGACCAGTTCGATGCATGAACCTAGACTACATGACGTGTAATTCCAAATACATGCTGTGTATTCTGGTGTTGTACGGACAGAAATGTTTAGCTTCTTTGGATGAGATACTCTATTTTATTTTAATCAAAAAATAAAATAAAAGTTCGTTTCTGTATAGTGAACGAGAAACGATAGAGGAGGAACAGATCTCGAGATTCATATTTAAAGAATGATTAACTTTAATTGAAACAACTAAATTATTTAATGCATAAATCACCAATGAAAAACAAAATAATTATAATCAACGATATGACCCCTTTGATACCACTTGTAGGTTCCGGGCGCAGCGGAAGCACGTTGGTGGGTTTTTCCCCTACTTTAATTTTAATGTTAAACAACGTTCAATATGAGATCCGTCATGATTTAAAATGCCAAATATTCAGAATATAACAAAGAACGAAAAAATTAAGAGGGAATCCCGGAACCATAGAGATAGGATCATCATATGTTGGTTATAATTAATTTAATTAATTCATAAGAATTACCTTGGTGGAATTATTTCTTCATTGATGTCTCCTGTCACGATCCTGTGATCTGTCGTTGCATCGTAGAATCCAAGTATATGATTCCTCTAGCAGTAATCCACACATGTGCCACATATCTATGGACGTCGCCGAAGGGATCTCCAGGTGCTAGCACAGAAGAACCTTCGCTTACGATGTCCGCCTTCGATCGCCTTGATCTCTCGGTCTTGAGAGCGTTCTTGGAGGAAGGATTTCTTTCGGCCTTGAAAGAATTCTCTAGAATTGTTGTTCACAATTATTCTCTCTTAAAAGTGTTGGGGTTGTGAGAATATTTATAATCAGGTTTGAGGTTATAGAGTTATGACAATAAATAAATACGTTATGCATTTTATTTATTTCATTAACTCTTATTGAGAACCCCCGTGTCGAATTATTAATTCCTTGACATGCACCCACGCTGATTATAATAAATATCATTTAATAAAACAATATTATATCCTCAAAATCCCGACTGGAAAAACTACACGGCGTGTAATCATTAATACACGATATGTACTCGTTTTCCATAAAACTACACGGTGTGTACTTTTATTTTCCACTTTCTCTTTATTTCCTCCACCACATTTATTAGACCTTGAGTAATGGCTATTTATTTCTTAAATAAATGTAGCTGCATTACTCACTAATAAATATATTATTTTTCCCACAATATATTCTCTCGAATAACTAGTGTCGAAATAAATGCGATCTGGGATCCTTAAATAATTATTAAACCACATTAAAGAATAATATTTATTTAACTTGTTAAATTAATATTTAACTGAGATACATGGAAACACTTAGTGTGTGACCCTCTAGGCCCCTTTCTCAGTGGCATTAGGTGGAGCCTTCCTAAAGTCCAAGGATAGCGTCTAGAAACACGCCAAGGCACCCATAGAGAATGAAGTTAACACCGCAATGACGTGTCACCTCCTACGAACGTTTACTGTGTAATATAATCCCTTTGTCAAAATATTTTGAATCAAGTGGGTTGCATGCTAGTGCCATCAACCCATGTGTTCGATTATTATTTCTTTGAATTTCCGGAATTGAACTCGTCCATACCTTACCATGGACATGGATTTATTTAGGCTATATCAATTCCATCAAAGGGCCTGAGGTATCTACTTCCATTATGGAACAGAAGGGAAAAATCCTTTCTTGCATTATCTATTAATGCAATATTATTCGTAACGCACCCAATGTATCCTACCTCATTAAGAACAGTGTGTCGTCATAGTTTTCATCAATACATATAAGTGTGCGAGTTGTAATACCCATTAATAACAATCTTAAAGTCTAAGGACCAATACACACGTCCCTAGATAGTAACATCCAATGACACTATGAATTGTGGATTTCCTACTGGTGGGTCTCGTTCTCATAATATCCTCCTGGATATTACCAAGGGTGCACACCATGAGAAGGTGCCTCAAAGTTTTATGATTCCTCACCCCTAATGACCTGTATTATTTGTGTCCCTCAAATAACATCATCCGGCCATAGAACATATATTCAAGAACATTGTTATGGCACTTCCGGGTTCTCATCATATAAGGGATCCGCTATGAACCTTTAATGCAACAACTATCCTTGGGACATTATCACATGCATTGTCACACAGAAGAATAATCAATATGTGATAAGATGTTTATTTAATGAATAAAGTACAAAGTAGTTGGTTCTAGTCCACCAACTGTAACACCACAATCTATAGAGTATACTTGGTGAGATGACTCAAGAATGACATGAGAACACACCCAAATCCTATATGATGTATGTACCATTTTTTTCCTTGCAACTAGTGTTTCCATGTACCAAGTCGAAAAGCAGGTCTCTAGGGTCCTGGTGTATAAATACATCAGCTTCCACACCAACACTAGAATCCTTGGCCTAAAAGTTGAACTCAAAACACGTAACATTGTTTCCCCAAACTAACCTCATAGACTCCCAATCCTTAAGTAGAACCCACCTCCTTTGATACCACTCTGTCATGACTTTATCCCATAGGGGCCCATGCTGTGACTACCCCAAGCCCACCTCCAATAGTCTAGGGGCTAGAAACTAGCACCAAGTACGCATATCCCACAAATGAGAGGCATTTTTCTAAGTACCTGTACACACACACACACACACACAAACCTCCAAGACCAAAATAGTAAAATGAAAAACACTAAGTAAATAAGAATGCATAATACTAAGATCCCAACAACAGAGTAAGATAATAGAAAACTGGAAGGTACACATGGCCATAATACAAGCCCACTAAAATAAAAAAAATTAAAAGTGAAAGTACAAGTTCCTGAAACTCATCTGCAAAAAATCCTAGCTAAAGGTTAAGGTACAGGGACAACTATCTGAAGCCGTAGGAGCACAACTCAATTTTATAGACTCTCTAAGCACCACCTAGTCTTGGTTTACCTATGAATCTATCAAAGTGTTGATCGTATGCACAAGACACGACATGTTCAAGAAAAGCCCGTGCAAGGGTGAGTAAAACAATACTACATAGGACACACCTAAACCACAATGAGATACTACAAAGTTATACATAAAGTATAACACATCTAAATACATGAAGTATACCATAAGGGAATACACAATGTATACAAAAAATAAATACATGAGGTATAACACAGAGAAATACATGAAGTATATTAAACTCACATATGTATAATTATACAGTATACAAAATAAGATTATTATACGCAATCAACAAAACACCCAGTATCGATAAGACACGTAGTCTCAATGAGACACATTGTCCCGGTAAGACACTCAGTCCTAATGAGACACATAGTATTGATAAGACATGTAGTCATGGAAATACACACAATCTCATTAATTCACATAGTCTCATAAAGTTACATAGTCTCAGAATGTCACGTAGTCTCAGAAAGTCATAGCCAGCCATAGGATTCCACTCGTAGCATGCTTGTTCCAAGATAACCTACTCCCAAAGACAAAAATTTCATATTTTAACTTCTATAAAAACCAACTCAGGATATCTAAAAATGTCCATATCTTAATAAGGGTCCCAAATCCACAAACAACTCATCAAACAGACACACAGTTTGAAAGTTATGATCGTTTTAGTAAGACAATCCGCCTCAGGTCCAATCTGGGTCAACCCAACCTGGTCTGACCAACCCGAATCAGTCTGGCCCAATCCGACCCATCCCAAACTAGCCCATACTGAACCATCCTATCCTACTGGGAATACTATACCCAACCCGTTGGGCCGCAAGAGCGGCCCTCTGCATGCGGGCTGGTATTGGCTGCCACACGCAGTCCGCCTCAACCGCGTGCCTCCTGGTTAATGTGGCGTCGGCATGTTCAATGCGGTCGGCCTGCTCCATCTGACTGCCTTACAGCATCGCCACCACAGAGGGCTCCATGTGGTCCCCTCACCACGTACTCGACCGCCTCTCCTCATCCCCCTCGCAACCCCACAACCACCATCACCTACTCCCACAGCTGGATTGATTGGAGTTGTCATCGTGCGCCGGCAGTGGCCACCGCCTACATCGGTCATCCTCCGATTATCCATTTTTTTTTAAAAATTCCACTTTTGTAATCCTCAGGTCATGATATTCACTGCTCTATGCTCAATTTAGTCTTTCCACCAATCCAGGGGCCTGATAGCATTCAGAGCCTCCTAGAATGTCAAGACATGATCACAAAGGTCCAACAATGAAGAACACCCAGAACGGGTGAAGAGAGAAGCAAAAAAACTCCTGGAGGAATGAACCATATCCTTTATTTGTGTTGTACATGATCTGTTCTCATTAGAACGAAGAATTAATATTTAAGAAATCACACAGATTATATTTCCCCCTTTAAACCTTGCAATAAGACACCCATCCCGAAAGTGATTGAACCATGGATCAACCTGTTTGTGGGTTGGTCCGCATTCATCATTGAATTCATAAATGGTGAAATATCACAAAGAAAACAATTTCCTACCTAGAGTTTTGATCGGTCATTGATAAGGAACCATATGTTGTCATTATTGACGAGATCTACCAACTCTGTCAGTGCGACGATCTTTGATCTGTTCTCTGGTCTGTCATCGTTCATTGGAGAGAGTTCCTTCTCTGCCTTTCAGAGGAATTACCAGGTTATGACAATAACTTTGAATTCTATGACAATTTTTATTAAAAAGAAAACCGTTGCTGCATCTCCGTGTAATGTTAAATAAAATAAACTTATTTTATTTTATTCCTTTAAACATCAAAAAACTACTTTCCATAGTTGACCCACGTCAGCCAATGTTAGGCATCACCTAGGGTAAACTCACTGCTCTGAATATAAAGGTGCCCTCAAATTTCTAACTTGGGCACCCATTTAGATGTTATTCCACTTCTTCAAGAAAATTGTGTGTGCAGGCTATTTAATATTTTAATATTCTTTAAACATTTATTTATGGCACCCCAGGCCCCAAAAATCACATACCATCTCAACGTTTGGTATCAAAATAATTCCATATAATATTCAAAAACAATACATAGAAAATCTGAGACATTAAACACTTACTTTTGAGTTGTTATTTAAAGTAGATAAGGTGCATGGGATTTCAAATTTCTAAGATACTGATTGGAAAAGTGATGTTGTGGATTAAAAATCCACTATTTGAAGTGATTTATTCATTAGAAACAAGTGCATATGATGGATAAGAAAGAAAAATGAAAGTAACTCTCTAATTATAGATGAAGTAGAATATATAATAGTCACAAAGTCATGTACCCATATAATTTTGTTGAGAAAATAATTAGAAGTTCTTGGAGATATAGTCTATCAATCCATGGTTATATAACATGATAAAAAAGTTCCATTGAGCTTATAAAGAATCTAGTATATCAATCTCAGAATAAGCACATAGAGCTTTAATGTCACTTTATCAAAGAGAGGGTGGGATAAGGATTTATTAAAAGGGAATTTGTTAGCATTGATCATTATATAGCCGGAATTCTGACCATACTATTTTATGTCCTAGAATTAAAGAAGCATAGGTGAAATACTGGTGTTCAAACACTTCCTTCCCATTAAGGAGGTTTGAATATAGTCTCTACTCCCCACATATATATATGTTGTTTCACTTGGAATCATTTTATTTTCTTATAAGTTCAAAAGGTCCTCTGCGAACAAGGGGAGATATCTGACATGGGGAGGATATGAAATAAAAGAATTATTTTATCTAAATCATAAATAGATTAGTGTATTAATTGATCTATTCTATGGTTTCCTACAATGATCCATGGCTCTCATAGTCTTAGATTATATATTAATTCCTTTTTTGCTCAATTTTATGTTCTTTGGAACTATGGTTGACCAATGAAAATCTTTGGATTTTATTTTAAAGGGGGAGAATTGAGAGACACTAAGGATAGAGGATTTTTGGATCTAATATCAGTTCCATCCTAGTGTCATATTTGGAATGTGTTATTTATATTGATAACAAAATCCAAAGGGGGATAATTTTGGAACAATGGCTTGTACGAGGTTGGATTTATTGTCAATTTAGTGTGCTTAATGTCAGTTAAAATAAGGAATAGAAACAAATATCAATTAGATATATTAAGTACCCACATATGGGTTTTCCCACATAAGATAATTCACAACATATATAAAAATAGCTATGAAAAGGTTTTGTGTAAGGGAATTCTGACAATGTAAGAAGATTTGACTATATGAGGGAATTCACATATGCAAAGGCCCGACATAAAAAAAATATCGGTGTAAGAGAATTCAGTTATGCATGACATATCTATAATTGGATATACAAAGGTTTTGTGTAATGAAACTGCAATGACATAAGTGAATCTAGTTACATTAGGGAATTCACATATGTAATGAGATGATATTTGAAAATACCAACATAATAAAATTTGGCTATGTAAGGGCCACATAAGAAAATTTGTCCATAGGAAGGTATTCAGCCACATGAAGGGTTACATATGTGATTTTGGATTTGTAAGAAAGATCACATATGTGAATCAATGACATATGGTAATTTGGTAACATGGGTTTTTACATATGTGTTTTTAGGGACTTTCACCTAGAGTTGTGCCATATCATTTGAAATCATGTTTTTAAAAGAATTTAAAGTGTTTTTATGGGGATTTAAAAGGAGAATAAAGGCTAAGTATTAAAGAGTTTTAGTGAAATTTTATTTTGGTTTTTTGACGATTCTTAAAAGAAATTTTCAAATAGGAAATATTATCCAAATTTTATGAAGGAGTTATGACTTGAAAATCATGAAAGTTTTAAATGGAAGTTTTGAACAAGATTTATAAAGTTATTCTCAAAAGTTTTAAGGAAGGTTTGTTTGTTGAAGATGAATTTTTAAAATTTATTTTTTTTGGTTACGATAATTATGGAGACAATGTCAGATTAGTTTTATTTTTGAATTCAAAATAGGGACACCAAGAAATTATTGAGGGGAATTAGAAGAATAAAGAATGATCTTCACTAATGATTAAGGAATATGATTGAAAAAATATAAACTACTCAAGGTAGTTCTAGAAAGTAGTGATGAAAACATGATAATTGAGGACATTATTTTGAAGATCTATTTTCTGAAAAATAAAGAGTAGGAGAATTAGAAGGAGCAATGAGACAATAACACCGACATGTTGGTGTTTATTTTTGAACATCATTATAAGAAACCTATACGTTTCATATAATTTGTAGTTACTTGCGTTGAATAGTGAGGGGGATCAAAAGAAGAGGTATTATTCTAGAAATCAATAGTTATACCTTCTTGAAGCATTGTAACAACCCTAGTAAAGAGTGATATGACCCTGTTCCATCAACACATCATTGATGTGTGCTCCTTGGACTATCCCTTTTGGGTGAACCAAGTAAAATATCTATGCCCACTCTTTAATTTTTATTTATATACTGATATGTGTGTTCATGGAATATTGATAGGTTTACATAGCTCTTGTTAACACATGAACAAGATCTAATAAGTGAAAATAAATTTACTCCTTAATTCACCCCTCCCCTCTTAGGGTGTGTCGGGTTGAGGTTGCAATATTGTTTATTTTTAAAATGTTCATAGATTTTTATCTTGTGTATAAATTTATGAATTGTTAATTTGTTTACTTTATTATCTAATTTATTTAATTACTGAATATAAAATATTTATAATATAAAAAATATATGCTTTAGTTTAAATGGTTTAAAATGATTCTTATAAATGTCACACCATGAAAATATGAAGTTATATTCATGTTATGACATAAGAATCAATTACATTCAATAAATACAATGATTTTTAAGGCATTAAATAGAACAATAAAGGATGGTTATGATTTATACATATTAATTGTTATGATTTTATTGGAATAGAGGCCATTCTTAAGCATCGATATATAGATAATGGGATTATGGGTTGCAACTCTCACTAATCTGGGCACTTCATCTTAATTTATAAAAAGTGGGTTTTAACTACCTATCACTATACACATGATCTTATGAGGATTTAAGTTTCATATGATTTTAAAAGTTTAAATAAAAGTGTATAATGTTCCTTATGCATGTAATTAATTAGGATATACATAAATACTATTAGATATTTTTTAGGTAAATTACACAAATCATGGGTTATATCAAATGAAATACATTAATTACTGGAGTTAGTGCTCCAGAACTGCCTGGATTTTTTATTTCAATTACCAAAATATTAATAAAAATATTTTTAAATGATGATTGTTCTTCTATGTAACATCAATGTGATAATTTTCTAAGAGCTTCTATCACATCAAAAGGTTATAATAGCCCCCCATTATAATGGTATCATATAGATGCTATGAAAATATTCTTAAACATGTTTCCTATGGTCTAGATAACATATATCTGATGGAACACATATAATTCATTAGGATATACATAAATAATATTAGATTTTATTTTAGGTAAATTACACAAATCATGGGTTATATAAAATGAAATACATTAATTTTTGGAGTTGGAACTCTAGAATTGCCTGAATTTGTTCTTTCAATTACCAAAATATTAATAAATATATTTTCACATGATAATTATTCTTCTATATAACATCAATGTTATAATGTTCTCAGAGTGTATATCACATAAAAATGTTATAACAGTCCCCCACTATAATGAAATCATAGAGATGCTATGAAAATATTCTTAGACATGTGTTCCATGGTCTAGATAACATATTTCTAATGGAACACATATGATGTTTAACTATCAGGTGTTGTGGGATCATAATACATTGAGACTTCTTATCTTGAAATTCTTACCTAATAATATTCAAGAAGGGAGGTTATGAGGATATACCCTCTAATAAGAAAAATTTTTATGTGTCATTATATATTATTATCTACATATGTGTGTATTTATCCTTAAACTTGAGATTATTATAAGTGCATATAATAAATCATGTACTTGGATGTATGAATGAAAACTGTAATGACATATGCTTGTAGTGAGGTAACATACATTGGACACATAATAAGTGATATGATATTAATTAAATAAGTCAATAAAGGATTTTTCCCTTCTAAGATAATGGAAGAAGATATATCAGGACCATTGATTGAAATAGAACCATTTAATTAAATCCATTCCCATGGTAGTTAAATGACATGTTTATTTTTTAAAGTTAAGTAATGATAAATCAGGATTACAAGATAATGAAAAAAATTATGCATCATTATTGATAAGATATAATGAAAAAAAAGATAATATTAGATAGAATCATTCATAGGGATATTTTTGTCATAGCAACATTAAATTATTTATATAGGGGTTCATTCATGTGTTACTAGACATTAATCTTTGACATTAGGTAAATTCACCTAATTCCATAGAGAAAGATGTTGAGGGGGTCACACACAAAGTGTATCTATAATCTTATTAAATTATATTTAATTTAATATTAAGAATATATATTATTATCTTCTTATGGAATAATAATTATTCTAGTTTTTTTGATCTCATAAATTCAATCACTAGATATTCGAGTTTAGAATAGGGGAGTTTAATTTTATATCTTCTTTATAATTAGTATGGTATTAAATAAATAATAATTTATTCACCAATTTAGTGAATATATTAATATAAATTTATATTTATTTATGTGAATATTAAAATTAATATTTATTTTTGGGTTTAGTGAATATATTATTTATTTATTCATTGAATGAATAATATTTATTTATTTAAATATATATTTTATTATTCAAGATTTGATAAATTTTGAGGAGGATTGATGAGATGAATTAATGGGATTCATAGAAATGATACATTTTATTTAATATCATTTAAACAAATATTGATATATTTATTTAACAAATGATATTTATATATGTGAATTTTTAATATATAGTAATAATAATAATATTATAATTATACATAAGGAATTACTTAGAATGAATATTTGATTAAGGGCCATTGTAAAATTATCAAATATTCAACCCAAGTATATATTTCAACTTATATTATTTTAGAGGATAAGAGTTGTTGTTCACAATGGAGAAACTATCAATAAATTCACTCAATCCCTAGATAGAATATACTCCTCCCTCCCTCTTAAGAACAAGAGAGAACAAGATAATCCCTTTTTTACAATCAACAATTAATGACGTAAAGATCTAGGTTCCTCCATGCTAGCACTTGAAATACCAATAATTTTGTTAGGAGATTCATGAATCATGTGTGGATATAACTAAATTAATCCTTGTTTGGATTCCCCATAACAATGTTGACTTGATAATATAAAAATTAAAAAATTGATTGGGAAGAAATATCACATTCTTGGTAATTATTATTTTAAAATAATTATAAATTAAATGTGAAAGATAATCTCTAGGATATTCGGAGGTTTCATTCACAAAGTTATTTAAAATAATTCATTGGAACCAATCAAAAACTATAATTGGGCATCAACCCATCACTACCAATGCGACCTAAAACCTTCAAGTGGTATCAAAGTTGAGACATTGAAATTTATAGTTATTTATATGTTTTTTGATCAATTTCCCATGTTTGTTTGTTCGTTTTAATTTCCAAAATTTCATTATTATTCTATAATTTGAGATAATGCATTTATATGAATTCATATGACCAGGAATGGGTCAAAATATGTGAATAATGCTTAAATATTTCATCCAAGATATGTCCCATGATTGTATAAAACAAATACACAAGATGTAATGGTAAATTAAATGTTTTGTACTCATGCACAACCATAAAAGGTGTGTACTACAAAAATCATAGCACAACATGTGGATCAGGTACACAATGTCATTATATACCATGTATTAACTACTAGTGTAACACGCGGTTTGATAGGGGTTACAAAGCATTTAACTTGCATGAACATTGTGTAACCCCAAATATTTTTTACCTCATGTAAATCATAGAAATCTATGTGGTAAAAAACATGACATCATTACTCTCGATGTTTTGAATATCAACTGAGGGATGCGACCACACATGGATTACACACCATCTAGCTGGCTATACACACAATGAAATATATGAAAACTCACATAATGTATACACCAATACAAGAATGTTGTGTGGGTTAGAACATGGATGATTAAAGAAAGATATAAACTAAATAACATGTCACAGGATATATACACCATGTGATAGGTGTCATTCCGCACCTAGTACATGTTGAGTGAATTTCATATTGTTGTGTGGATATAAATAATTAATAATTATTTCCATGTAAATTCTACAACTACATGATGTGTAATGGTTATCGAACATGTCATGTACTTCACATATAAAACCAATGCTACATACCACTTATATTTATGGAATGTTGTGTGGTTATACATGACATACAAACTATGCATATTGACCAACAAAACTGCATGCTGTGTATACCAGACACACTGTGTGGGAATAAATTCCATATAATTACACAATACATGAAAAGAGTTGTACATAATTCAAGTCACATGTCGTGTCGAGTGAAAATATATCCCGTGTAAGTATTTAATTCCAGTAATGAATCTAATCTGATGTAGAATGGTACATTACATGTCTCCTCCAGTATACACACTATGTATGTATCACATTCTAGTAATGAATTCAATCTTATATACAAAGGTAAATGTTGTGTGGTTTCAACAGTACACATTGTGTACTTAATTATATTAATTTAAAATAAATTTTATCTAAAATTATATACAAGATAGGAATTTTATTACATTTAAAGTATTATTTGGATAGAATATTAAGATAATTAACTAATTAACTGATTAATTAATTTATTAATTCTAGTAAATTTATCACAATTTGAATGATTGAAATGAATAATAACCAATCTAAAAGTGTTTACATTGAATGTTGTGATTGAAAATGAGATTTAACGACTTGTGTATGTGTTTGATTAATTTTATTTAATTATTTATTACATGTGTTTTTTATGATAAATTTATTATTAAATTAGAGTTGATGATATGTGAATCACCCCCTACTTTATTATATACATGCATGTGTGTCTAAGGTTTATTTTATATAACCCTAAACCCCTAGTACCCCTCACATGTGAGTGAGTAAACATTTTTAAACGATGGAGTTAATGGTGAGATGAAATTTTTCAGGACCCGATCTGAAGTAAAATAAACCAAGGATATACATAGGTTAATGATGTAATACTGTAACTCGATCCAGGAATAGGATCAAGGAGTTTTTCTCTAGGGCCAATGTTGGTTAATATTTTCTTGATAAACCAACCAATAGATAAAATCGCATGGTCATATCACATATTTATTTTATTTTGTTAGTATATGGTTATTTATTTATTTATTTATATGATGAATGGTTTATTTAGATGATTAAACATGATCACATAATGAAAGGAAATTAACGAGAATGATAAGATGAAATAAAATGAAATCATTATACATAAATTATTTTATTAGACCTGATTAATTAATTATGATAAATATATAATGATAATGTGAGGAATACAATAAATAATATTTACACATAAGTTATACAAAATCCCTCAAAGAAAATATTAAGTTAGTAAACTCCTTCCATCACTTAAGTTAGAATACAAGCATAGTTCAAAGTACTCATCTAGACCTATTTAGGGCGCATTCAATTATTGTGGAATTATAATGAAATTAATGGATTTAAATAACATAGTTAGTTTAAAGGGTTGATTTATTCAACAATACTTGGTGTAAATTGGATGAAAGCACTGAGGAAATATGAGAATAGGATTTCAGGATTGGGGTGTCCACTTAACAAATCAAGGAATAATGAGTTTATATAGTTTGAAATAAAATCATAAGTAAACACCATTTAATAATTTATTAGGCCACAATTTGGATTATTTAAAGGTAAATACAGACCCTTTCCACTAGAATATCTGATTAACAATATATTCCAAATCCAATAGTGGGTTCTGTCACAACCCAACCCGACACAACCCTATTATTTTATTTATTTTTGATCTATTTTGGTTTTTATCAGTTTTCATGGGTCCTTTGGGAGAAATGGTGGTTTTTGGTAAGGGAATAGGGTGGAACATAGTTGGTACATAGTTAGTAGAAACCACGTGCCATCCATTATCAAACTATGTAGCCCAAATAGTGGGTTTATCAAGGCCGTATGACTAGGCACATGACTATGTGCCATATCCCTTCCAACCATGTAGCCTATATAAAACCACTGTCTTGGACACATAGTTGGCCGTATGAATGTGTGGATTCCTATAGTAATTTGTTCGGATCCCTCCTCCATTGGATAGAGGCCACCACACAGTTGGTGCATGGTTTGGAATACTATGCGGCCAAACCATATGATCTGCTATGTCACTTAAAAAGACATATTTTAAAAATTTTCCCTTCACAATTTTAAACCCAAATATTACCTATTTCTCCCCCACTCGACCCCCATAAGATGTGTATCTCCTTCCATGCCTCTCCCTTGGGTTATTCTCCAACTCCATGGTGAAATCTTGGGATTTATTCAAGATTTTAGGGGGATCTTCAAAGGTATACCCACCTTTCTCCTCCTTCTTCCATCTTCTTTAATTTTCTTCTTGTTATTATTCCTCCTTGGGATCTTATAACCTAGGGTTCATCTAGCCTTGATTTTAAATTGGTGGTTTTGATATTTTAGGGTTCTCCTTGGTTCTTTTTTCTCCCTTGGTCTTCTTAGAAGTGATTTTTAGTTTCCATCACCATGAAAACTGAGATTTGAGGTAGGTATCCTAATGTCCAAGATTTTGACTTGAATTACATGATTTCATGGTGTTTCCAATATTTTTTTATTGTTATATAAAATTTATATTCTGTTTAATTTTTTCAATACTTGTAATTGGGTTCTAATTTGTTTTCTAAACTTTTCCACTTTCCTTTATTATGGATTTAATGGGTTTCAAACATGTTTTAATATTATTTTAGAATGGAAAGACATTTAAACTCATAAAATGATGTTTCAAATAGTTTTAATCATAAAAAGTGAATTTTACCAAAGGTTATTTGGTATTTTGATTGAGTTTTATAAAAAAAGGCCTAATGTTTTGGTTGATATTTTGGGGAATCCTTGGGGAATTTCTAAACGATGACTTATGTGCATATACAAATAAAAAAATATATTTGAATATATAAGTGACTCCTTTGCATATATTCACCCATGCTGAGTAGAATATGTGAATTCAGTGAAAATTTTTCCCATATATATATATATAATTATAATTGTATATGTCATAAGTACGAGGTGTGGTTTTAGAACTAGAGAATCTTTGGAAAATCATGTTTTCTAAAGTAAAAGTGCTTCCTTTAAAATAACGAGCCCTGATTGACACTTTGACTCATTTTAAAAGAAAAGTAAAACCACTCTTAAGGAATTCCCATTTTTATGAGTGATTTATTCTATATTATTGGTGGAAAGAGACTTTATTTTTTGAATTGAAATTGTGATGTAATTAAGGAGAGATATTAAAGGTGAGAAGTGGGTTATTGTTTTAGTGGAAAATGTATGATATTTGTGTATATGATATCTTGGTAAAATTCACATTCATTTTTTATAACGGGATTACTTGGATAGTTATGTGGGATTCCTAGGTACACATGCTACACTAGTTGACATTATGCATTGGCCAGTGGCCCTAAGTAGATAACCTAAAAACTTTTGGGATGTGCCCCTCGGTCGAGCCAGTGAGGGTGTTTCTGAGTGTTTGGGTAGTGATTAGGGATAACTGGTATCAGTAGATACTGATTATGAGATAGAATTTTATCTTTGTCCTAGGATATATTAACTAGAACCTAATATCCCATGACACCCATTTACATGCATGCTATTTTCTGCTAAATTTTGGGTTATTTATAAAATAACATATCTGCTTTGTTTTTCATATTAGGATACCCATTTTAGCATTAAATACTTTTGTAAAGAACTCAATTGAATTGTTTTTCTTTTATTTCTTAAAGGAATGTTGATGGATAGAATGAAAAATGTGTTTATTATAAATGAAAACTTGTTGTTTTATTTTGAAAGAAATAGAAAACCCTATTTTTATATATCTTATATTTAAACCAGAAAGATTGGATTTCACTTTAAAGGTAAGGCATAAAGATTTTTTTATCCTTGACATCCCTACTAAGAATATCGGTGCTCTCACATACTTTCTCTATAATTTTCTAGCCTTACATTCTCTCATATCTCGATCAATCATAGAGAAATCGTGGTTCTTTGGTTGGAGGTGACCTGAGAGTTTACATAGAGGTATGTTCCACTTTTATTTATTTTCCACTACCGGTTATAGTTTTATTTGTTTTTATTTATTTATTTTTCTATTTTTTGTGGGATATATAATTTATTAATGAGTTTTATATGATGCCTAACACTAATTTCCATTCTAGGAGGATCGAGAATGCCTCCCAGGCCTTGTCGTTTCCAGACTCGGGTGACTATTTAAGGGTTTAACTGAGTTAGTTCATGACAAAATGGTATCAGAGCAGGTTATCCCTTGTTATTTAGGGATGTATGGTATTTTGGAGTTTGTATTGTTAGAATTTAAGAGGTTATTCATAGGTAGGTACTTTATCAACACCTATTTGTAAGGAAACTTGAATTTATAGGGTGGTCCAAGATGGTTTTTCCTCAAAATACATGAATGTATATCAGTGGTTTTTGATTTTTTTTGGGAATTCCTGTTTGGTTTTGGGATTTATTGTATTTTTTTTGTAAAAATAAAAATATGGGAGTGGTTTTTAGAGGGAATTAGATGGTCCATGGTTATTGTGCATTGTCTGGAAAACAATGCACATACCACGAAACTACCTCTGTTAACCACCACTATGCTCACACGAATGGTGCATAGTCTACCAAATCATGCGGCCAAGCCATGTGCGGCTGATGGTTTTCTAAGTTTTGGGATTTTTGACCCTTTAAAAATTGAGTTTCTATTTTTTATTATGGTTTGGTCTTAGGTTGGTTTTGGAGTGTTTCCATTGGACTTTAAAAAGGTAATTTGTTTATTGAAATTGGATTTCTATAATTAAAACTTTAGGTTATTTGAATATGAAATGGAATGTTTTGGAAATAAAAATTGTTTCGAAAATGGAATGGTTTTAGAGAAATTTTTTGGGGAGTGACTAGTTGTTTAGTGTTTTATTTTTATGTTTGGAGTCTTCTTTCATGGGCTCTCAGTTTAAAATATTGTAAGTGTGGTAGGAATGTGGTTTTGAGTTGTGTTTTTATTCTTGACCGATATGTGGAGTTTTGGTTTGGGTTGCATTTTAATTTAGTTTTACACTTCTTGTTTTAAGGGCATGCCCACACATAGTTCTATGAGATTCTAAAAAGCATTTGTAGTTGGTTTTCCCATCGCGTGTTTTTTAGTTGATTGAGTATTTACATAGTCATTTCATTTATTCAAGATATGAATCCCAGTGGTCCTCAAAACTAGGAATTCATATAGAAGTTTGAAGAATTAAACCCTTCTTATTTATTTAGGTAGACAAAGATTGGAAAATCCAAATAATGGTTGTGAATCCTTGAGGATATTTTCATCTAGTCATAACTCCTCAAGACTCTTAAGCTCAAGTTAACAACTTTTATGCTGGAAGGCTCAGGCTAGAAGTGGTGGAAGTCAATTTACCAGTCTAAACCACCAAAGGTCTACACATGGGAAATATTCAAGGCCTTTTTCATCCAATAGTATTTCTATAAATTCATTAAGGTACCAAATAGTATTAAGTTTTACCATCTTAGGAAATGATATTCGATTGTTTTGGAGTATACTAAGAGTTTTTACAAGTTGGTGTTGTATCTCCTATAACTTTCCAACGATAAAGCCTTGAAGGATCGATTATTTGAAAAATGACTTCAAAAAAAAATCTATTTTAGGTAGTGTTGTATTTCACCACCAATTATGAGGAAGTAATAAGGTAGGATGTTTAGACCGAATATGGTTAGTAGAAGAACCAAAAGTTATTGATGTATCACCTATCCCTAGGAGTAGTGGTGTTCGATCTAGAAAAGGGAAATGGAAGGGAGCCATGTCTAGTCTATTAGGATGTGATATGAAGTATATGCCATGTTTCTTATCACTAGAATCGTCTGGAAGTAAGATCAATGTATTTCATCAGTGTGGAAATATGTAGCATAAGAATACATCATGTGTAGAAGCACTAAAGGCCTTACTTACTTGTGGATGATTGGGTCATCTGCAATGATTTTTTCAGGGTGTTTATAGGAAGCGATGTGGATCCAGATACACCTATTTGAAGGACCCACTAGCCCATTTGGATAAGAACGTTTCTAATGAAGACTCTATTTAGAGTTTCTTTTTTTTTAAATGTTTTATCATTTTGGGATGTTGAGAATTGTGGTGTAGTATTTTGTTGGGAATAGGGAAAAATGTTATATGTCTTTTGGAAAGTCTTTATCTTAATAGAGATGTATTTTGTAAATTCTAAATCTTGTGGTTATGGAATAGTGATGTTTCTTTTTTATGTGTATAATCGATCATAGTGTTGGTTTTTTTCTAAATTGGTGAGCTTGTTCTATTTTGGGTAACCAATGTTTAACCAGATCCCTAATATAGTGGGGAGGCCACTGTAGAAGGAATCATGGTAAAATTAGTCTCCCATCTCTCCTGGTAGGACTACTACTTCGTCCAAACCTAACCAAGACTGAGCATGGTAATTGGTTAACCATATTTATGGTTTGTGTGGAGGATCCTTATACAAATCCAAAATGAACCATGATTATATCCATTCATTATTTCTTTGTTTGGGTTCAGGGTGTTCCATGTTTTGGGAGTGTATATGGAGTTGTGACTCCCTCAATATTTGTTATTTTGTTTGGAAGTTTCGGTTCTATAGTATCATTGGTTATTTATATGGATGTTTAGATGGTTCCTCAAGGATGTTATTATCAGATTCTATAAACCTTATAGATTTGAATAATGGTTGAAATATGAATTTTTATGGTTGTCATCATTTTGGTGATTAAGGATTCCTTTGGAAGGAGTTTGTCCTTGAATTATGTCTTGGTTGGTCTAATATTTTAAAATTTTCTAGGGGAATAAAGATTCAATGGTGGAGATAATTTTCACACTTTGACCCAAAGGAACCCTATTTTTTTATTTATTTTTGATAAATTTAGTTTCTATAATTTTTATTTGAAATTTTTGGAGAAATAGTGGTTTGTAGGTCAGGAATAGAATGACGCATGGTTAGTAGAAACCAGAATCCATCCATTATCGAACCATGTAGCTCAGAAAGTGGGTCTGTCAAGGTTGCATGATCATGTTCCATCTCCCTTGAAATTATGAGGCTAAAAAAATCACTATCTAGCCCTCATGATTGGCCACACAACTTTTCTTCTTCTTCAAGCAAGTCAGGTAGTTCCCTACTCCTTTGGACAGAGGCCAACGCATGATTAGGGCATGGTCTCGTAGAATGTGCGGTCTACCAGTTCAAATAAAAAGTATTATTTTACCACTTTTCCATTCTAAATTTCAACCTAAATCTTCTATATTTTCCCCCCATTTAACCCCTAATAGTCATGGAGATCCTCCCACACCTCTCCCTTGGGTTCTTCTCTTCCCCAATGGTGAAATCTTAGGATTTCTTCAATATTTGAGACAAAACTTTAAATGTATGCTCACCTTAATCCTCCTTATTCCTTCTCATTAAATTTTCTTCCTTTCATTATTCCTACTTGGGATCCTATGAACTAGGTTTCATATTTCATTGATTTCAAATCAGGGTTTTTGATATTTTAGGGTTATCCTTAGTTTCCTTTTCTCCCTTGGGCTTCTTAGAAGTTATTTTTAGTTGTCATCGACATGAGAACCAAGATTTGAGGTATGTATCCCTATATCCAATATTTTTACTTGAATTACATGATTTCTTGGTGTTTCCAATGTGTTTTTTATTTTTATAGGAAATGTATATTCCATGTAATTGTTATAATCCTTGGAATTGGGTTCTCATTTTTCAAACTTTTCCTCTAGACTTTATTATAGATTGTATTGGTTTAAAACATGTTTTCAATATTTTTTTTGAATAGAAAGACATATTAACTCTTCAAATTATTTTTCAAAAATTTTTAATCATAGAATGTAAATTTTTCAAAATGTGATTTTTCCTTTCAATCGGGTTTTATATAAAGGGCCTAATAGTTTGGTTAATCCTTTGGGGGATCCTTGGGGAATTTATAAACTATAGATTATGTGTATATACACATATGAATATATAAATATATATGAATTAATAAGTTCCTCAATTTCACATATTCACTCATAAAGAGTGGAATATGTGAATTGTCTGAAAAGGGTGCCTATATATATATATAAATCTATGTGTAGATGTCATAAGTATGGGGTGTGGTTTTAGAGATAGAGAAGCTTTGGGAAGTTGTGTTTTCTAAAGTAAAAGTGTTTACTTTAAAATAATGAGGCCTGATTGGAACTTTTACTTATTTTAATAAAAATGGAAAACCCCTCTTAAGGCCTGTCCCTTTTTATGTGTGATTTGTGCTATGTTCTTGGTGTAAAGTGCCTTGATTATTTGAATTGAAATGGGGATGCACTTAAGGAGGGAGACCGAAGGTGAGAAGTGGCTTATTATTTTAGTGGGAAGTATATGATATGTGTGTATATGATTCATTGAAAAAAATCACCTCTATTTTATTTTCATGGGAATCCTTGGGTAGTTTGGTGGGAACCCAAGGTACACTTGCTTCACTAATTGATATTACACACTAGATAGTGGCTATGAGTAGATTAAATTACTACTTTTAGGATGTTCCCCTCGGTTGATTCAGTGAAGGTGTCACTAAGTGTTTGGGGAGTGATTATGTATAATTGGTACTAGTAGAGATTGATCATGATATAAAATTTTAGCTTTTCTCTTCTAGTCCTTTTTAACTAGCACCAAAGATCCCATGATGCCCATTTTACATGCACACTATTTTCTACTATATTATGGTTTCTTTAAAAAATAAAATCTCTGACATTTTTTATATTATGATACATGTTTTAATATTAGTCAGTTTTTTAAAGAACTCAAATGAATTGTTTTTCTTTTATTTCATAAAATACTATTTAAGGATAGAATGTGAAATATTTTTATTCAAAATGATAAATTATTATTTTATTTTGAATGAAATAGAAACCCTATTTTTATATATCGTATCTTCAAACTTTCAAGATTGAATTTCACTTTAAAGGTAATTCATATGGAGTTTTTTATCCTTGGTATCCTTACTAAGCATCTCGATGCTCACACCTACTTTCTTTATCATTTTATAGCCTCAAGGTCTCTCAGTTCTATATAGCCCATGGAGCAAGCGTGGTTCTTTGGCTAGAGGTTACCTATGAGGTCACATGGAGGTATGTTCCACTTTTATTTATTTTCCACTACAAGTTACAATTTTATATTTTTATTTATTTATTTATTTATTTATTATGTGCTAAATCATTCCCAATTGATTTTTATCTATTTCCTGACACTAGTTTCTAGACTGGGAGGATCAGGAACACCTCTCGAGCTTTGTAGTGGGTTGGATTGAGTGACCATTTCAAGGTTGAACCGAGTTAGTTTGTGACAAGGCCTATTAGATTTTAATGAAATATTTAGAGACTAATTCATGCATTAATTACATCATAATTAGTAATAAATATAAAGTACTAAAATATATTTTTATATGTTGTATAAAATATTCCTTGCACAACCTTGAGAACAACATAATCATTCTAGGATAAAGAAAATGTTCCCACTAATACAAATTTATAAGAGATGTAAAATCACTTGTATAGTGCACTACTATAAGAAAATTTATATCATGTATTGGAATCCCCAATTATTGATTATCCACCTTAGTGATTGATCACATATGTAAAGGATTTCTATAAGAGATACATTGAGAATTATTCAATCCTGAAGGTTCTAGAGGTGCGGAAGAATAATTAGGATGGTTCCCAACAATGATTAATAATTATTTTAAATGTATAATATCCTTATAATTTTTTGATGTAAACCTTGGAATATCCTAGAAATGATCTTTAAAATTAAATTTATAATCAGAATTATTTCAAATGTGATAATTATTTGTTGATCAATTTGGTTGTCACTATTTTTGTATCATTGTTTTTGTGAATAATCCAAACACATATTTATCTAGTTGTATCTATACATACTTTATGAATATCCAAACAAAACTCTTGGTATTTTTTGGTTCTAGCATTGAAGAACCTAGTGCTTTTCCTTGATCTCTATCAATCACAACACTGGATTTCTCTTGATCTCTCTTCATTCATGAGAGGGAGAGTGTAAAATTTCTCTCTAGGTCTTGAGATAATTATATAGACACACTATTTTGCACAAAAACTTTCATTTAATAAGATGATATAATTGGATCTTTATATATAGGGTTAAATAACTGATAATTTAACATGTTCCCTTTATTGAATTGTTTATTCTAAGTAAACCCCATGTCAAATAATAATAATAATAATATTTTATTCTCATGACATTCTCTAAACTTATGGATTAATAAATCATCTCTACTGATTACTTAACTCAAACCATTAATATTTATATAAATTTATCAAACCTTGAATAATAAACATTTCAATAAATAAATATATTAGTCATTAAATAAATAAATTAATAATATATTCACTAAACTCATGAATAAATATTTATTTTAATATTCACATAAAAAATTCATATTTATATTAATTTATTCACTAATATGATGAATACATAAATATTTTTTTATTATCTTATAAATAATAAACAAGTGATAATAAATATTATATTCATTAAACTTATGAATAAATATTTATTTTAATATTCAACATACATATTCTAAACTCAAATATCCGTTGATCGAATTTATGTGATTGAAAATACTTTAATATTTATTATTCCACAAGACGATAATAATATTTATTCTTAATAATAAATTTAATTCAATTTAATGAGATATTGGATACACTTAGTGTGTAACCCTTTAGGCCTCTGTCTTAGTATCATTAGGTGAACTTACCTAAAGTTAAAGATCTAAATTTAGCAACACATCAATAAACCCATAGATAAAAAATTTAGCTCCAAAATGAAAATAACCTTTCTACGAATGATACTATGTATTATAATTCGTTTATCTCAATATATCATCAAGTAAGTTGCATACTTGTATCATCAACCTATATACCTAATTGATTTTTATTTTAATCTCTAGAATAAACTCATTAATGAACTAATATGGCTATGGATTTAATCTAAAAAATCTATTTCAATCAAAGCGATATATATATCTTCTTCCATTAACTCAGAAGGGAAAAATCCATTATTGACTAATTGAATTAATTTCATATAACTTATGACATACCCAACATATGATATCTCACCACAAGCATATTTTATCACATTTTTTTATCCATATATTAATGTATGTGAATCATGATATACATTAGTAATTATTTCAATTATAAGGAAAAATATACTCATTCACTTATTAGAATATCCAATGACACCTATAACATGTGGTATTCCTAATGGGGGGGGGTCTATCCTTATAGACTCTCTATCTTAGAGATTACCAAGTGTGAACTTCATGAGAAGAAGTCTCGATGCCTTATGAGCCGTCAACCCCTAATAGTAAACATCATTTGTATCCCATCAGGTAGATGTTTTCTAGACTATATGACATTGGTTTAATAATATCTTCATAACATTTATAAGTTATCATTATAGAGTGGAAATTATATAACATTTTTATGCGATAAATACTTTAGTGATAAATACTTTAGACTAGATATTATATAGACTATATGAAATTAGTTTAAGAATATCCAATATACTCTCACTTTCACAAAATCCAATTGTTAACAACTCTTAGTATTCCATATCTCACATAAAACTCATGCTTTTGATGAGATTAATATTTAGTCACCCATTTGATAAAAATACCTCAATATATGATACTTCATATGTATATGATTTATCTATTTATATAACTATGGATCCTTAACTAGGAACACTTCTACTGTATTATCACAATAAAAAGTGATAACATATTTATTTCTAGTTATAACATCAAGATCTTGTATGAAGTTTCATATCTACACCACATCCTCATCAACTTTAGAAACTATAATATACTCGAAATAAACTATTAAATTAGAAACGATTGACTACTTAGAACTATTCAATAACACAACTACTATATTAAGGATAAACACCTATACTAACTATGATTTCAGATCATTATATTCTATTTGGAAACTAGAATATGTGTATCTTCTCACAAAAAGTTTCCAATATCCTTTATAAACCATGAACATATCACTTGTATTCCTCAGATACTTTATAATAGTTTTTACATCCAACCAATGAAGATCTCTTGAGTATAGTTGATATTTTCATACCATACTCAAGGTGTATGAAACATCAATATTAGTATATAACATGACATGCATGACTGATCCAATCACCTAATCATAAGGTATTTTACTCATTATTTATGTCTTCTATTATATCTAAGGAAAAAGTTTATTAGAGATACATATATATCATTACATTGGAAACAATACTATCTTGGATTTTTCTATATAGAATCTATTAAATACTTGTACATGTATATACCTTAGATAATTCCAAGCAACCTTTTAGATATATCAGTATAGATCTTGATCCCTAAAATGTAGGCTACTTCACTTAAGTATTTCATGGATATTTTTTAACAATATTTTAACTAGATATAAGAATATTATATCATTTACCATCTATAATATATCATAAAACTATACTACTAGGAAAAATAATACACTCCCACCACTATTTTTTCAGAAACATGGCTCACATTCATTTTTTATGAAACCAAATTCTCTGATGGATTCATTAAAATGAATGCTCAATGATCTTAATCCATTATTCAATTTATAAATGTATATCTATGAATTTCATACTTTATTTGTATCCTTTGGTGCCATGTTCCATACTATTAATGTCATAAAAACATCTTACACAAGGCTTCCATTAAGGAAAGCGATATTAAAATATATTTCCCAAATCTCATAATCATGGTAAGCTACTGTAGAAAGTATAATTCTAATAGATTTTAGAATTGTGACTATTGAAAATATTTATTTATATTTTATTAATTGAAATTGATTAAACCATTTAATAACCTGTCATTCTTTATATGTACAGACTTTACCATCCATGTCCAGTTTATTATTTAATACCCATATCCCCCCAATAGGATGTACATCAACTGAAGGATCTAACAAAACATGGACTTCTTTTTAGTATATATAATCTATTACAAAATTTATTGCTTTATGCCACTTTGTAACCTTAGATCTATCACTACATCCTTATAGGATAGAGGTTCAATATCTTTAATTAATAATGTGCCACCTTAATTGATAACTATAAAACCATATATCTCTAGTTATCTAAGATCTTTGTGCTCCTATGGGGTACTTATATATCTAGAATAACTTCTTCCACTAAGAGTTATGAATTTGTTTCTTATAATAACTCTTGTACACCATTAGTTTCAACTTCATTAATGTTTACCTTCTCCCACTATTTATTTTAGAGATGTGTTCCCTTTTAAGAAAGGTGTCATTCCTGTTAACTATGAAATTTTTTTCAAGGTATTGTAAATATAATATCCTATATTTTATTTAAGATATTATAAAAATATTTACTATGTTTCCTGTGATACTAGTTTGTTATTATGATTATCCTTAACAAATTTATGACATCCCCATACACAAATATGTGAAAACACGTTTGTGTTCCTATACCAAATCTCACATGGAATACTATTTCTCTTGTTAGTTGGAACTTAGTTTAGTATGTATTCTATATTCTGTAATGCATACCACTGAAAGTATTATATATGTCTTTGATAACTCATCATAGATCTCACTATTTCCAACAAGGTGCAGTTCCTACCTTCACAATCACCATTTCATGATGGTGTATAAGGTGTACTGAACAGATATAATATCCCATATTTTTGATAATCAATGAATTATTAGTCAAGATACTCCCTACCTCATTTTGAATAGAGTTTATTTATATTATTACCAATATTATTCTCTACTTCATTATCATATTTCATAAATTTCTAAAAGGAATTAGTCTTTTGAATCATTAAGTTAATATATCTATATATGTTAAAATCATTGGTAAAAGTTATCAAGTAAGAGTATCCACATATATATTATACTAGAAAAGGTCTACAAACATATGAATTAACTAATTCTAAAATATTTTCAACTCTTTTACCTTTTACACTTAATAGATATTTGGATATTTTCATTGTAAACATGTATGATATATATTCAAGGGTTTCATATCTAAAGAATATAAATACCATTATTGATATAAATTTTTTAAATTCTTATCATTTATATGACTAAGTTGGTGATGCCAAAAATGGGTTTGATATGATTCATGTGAAATTTATTAATTATCAATTTCAAAGATTTTGTTTTTATATTATAGTTTATAAATACCATTATTTAGATATTATATCCCATAATATATGCTATATTTATAAAAATAACACCTTTTATTTTCTAACTATGTGTAAATTGGACACTAATATTATGTTATTGGTTACATTGGGCACATAATAACACTTATTTAAAACTAGAACCAATACAATCAGTAATATAAGATGGTAGTATCCTATTGTAGTGTGGACAATCTTTCTCCCTTAGTAGCTCGACAATCCATCTCACCTTAAATAATCTTCCGAAATATTATTAGTTTCTATATTTAGATATATACATGAGAACCAAAAGCAATATTTAATACCAAATTTTTAAAAATGGAATGATCACACTGAATAATAAATGCACTTGAAGCTTCCCCTTACTTTTTTTATTAAAACATGAATCATCATGCTCCTTATCCTATCTCTGAACCTTTTTCTTCTTAGAAGGGTGGTGTGACTGTGCCTTAGAATTGGAATAAGGGATACACCTTTTCCCATGATTTTCCTCTTGTTTATCATAAGGATATAAGGGTTTTCATACCTCATGACTTGATCCAATTGGGAAATCAGAGTAAGGAAATCCAAGAGTGTATCCTCTATATTGTTCATATTAAAATTCATAATAAAACTTGAGAATCTTAAATAATTCTAGGGGAGCACAAGGTCAGTGCATAATTCCTTGGACAACTTAGATAAAAAAATTTTAGATGCTCAATGTAGTAAATCATGCTAGCTAAATTAGTACTAGAAGAAACACCTTCTCTATTTTTCATGTAAAAGTGGCTTGGAGATCTTATACCCATATTATATTTCTTTCTCTTGATAAACATCATGATTATATGTCATCATGTTATATGAAACCATGTCTTTGTGAATCTTATAGAGCTTACTATCCAGGGATGATAACTTGAGGAATACCCAAGGTATCAACCATATGTTTCCAGAATACATTGAGTACCTCCCCACTTATCTTTTTAGAGGGATTAATAGGAACTCAGGATTCCAATTCATAAAACTTACTATGTTAGAATAATGAAATGTGAAAGTAAATATACTACTAATTGAAGTTAACACCAGTCGGGATATTATATTTCACTAAGATTTATCATAGAGAAAGTTTCATGGTTAAATGGTTTTCATTTTATATAATAATCAAAATTATATTTTTGTACTTTATATTGGTTACTGAGTATGACATAATAAATTAATTTTATTAGCCTAAAACTATTTTATAAAATCTTAATAGCCTTCACCATTAGATTTATAATATTCCATCCTATGGATATTCTAGTTTTAAAGATCCATATTACCATCCTTATAACCTATATGATTTTCATGAACAATATTCGAAGGTATTTAGGTTTCCTTTTCTTTAGAACTTCATTAACTCATAGTTCCTTGATATGTTGAGTGGAATCCCCATCCTAAAATACTAAACTAAAATTTCCTCAACTATTTCCTCACAATTATATTAAGTATACTATAGATGTTACCCTTAATACTAATTTTGGTTAATTCAACCCATTATCTTTTTTAAGACTCCTTGATAATTGAAAACTACCCCCGGCTATTATAACTACCAAAAAATATACTTAATAAAATAACTCATGTTTCAAAATGACTATTTAATTATATTTTATAATATAATCATATATAAATAATTTTAAATTTCATCACATATCATGAATTAATATTGACTATAATAGCTAGAAATAATACAAGGAGATACAATTAACACACTAATATAAACTCCAAAGGCTTGAATTCTATAATAACGATCTCTCATGCTATAAAAATTGTAAAAATAAATAGCGGAGTTATGAATAAGTTAATCATTATAAAGGAAAGTTTAGAGCCTTTATAAGTGAACTAGTGAATGTTGAGGTATGTGAATAGTGAATCATAATAAGGTATAAAGGGAAAATTGGCCATTAGGATCTGAACATCATCTGACTTTTGGTCATTATGACCATTGATCAATATGAACATTGGTCAATATTACCATTGACCAATATGACCATTGGAAAATATGACTATTGGTAATAATGTTAACATTATAATTAATGTATATAAAGGTAAATAACAAGAGATAATTGATATAGAAGGGAGGGATAATGAGATCAACTAGTAGGATCATGCATTTTGAAGCCCATTAATAAAAACATGGGAGGGATGTAACATCACAAGGGTTAACCCTTGAGCAAGACCAACTAGAGATATAAAAAGCACAAATTTAGAAAAATAGACTATGATGAAAGTTCAAGTTAGTGGAGATCACCACTAGATCAATGTTAATCGATCCACCCATAAAAGTACCACAATAACACATCTTACCCTTAGGGAGTATGCCAATGTAATAAGTGGTCATGTATCTAGAACTTAGTGTTATAAGGTTTAATTTTCATTTTAGAAATGAAATAGTGGTATCTCCAATCCCAACTTCATTATTATTTTATTTAATAAAATACACATGTATATTAGATGAATATGATAAATATATTTTTTAATATAAATAAAATATAATTGAATTTTTGGAAATTATATAATTAAAATCCACTATTATGATCAATTTAGATATTCTAAATAAAATTAATTTTAATTAAATAGTAGTATAAAAAAATATTTATTTAAATATAAATGATAATATAATTATATAATGTCCTAGGTAATTTTTATAAGGGCCATAAAGTTGATTATGTTTTAAAAAATATCATTTTTAAATAAATAAGGATTTCAAGTAAAAAAGTTAAAATTAATATACTTGGAAAAATATTTTGAAAAATAAATACTATATTTGAAATCATCATGTTTAAATTATATTAGGGTGAAATATTGAGAATTTTCTAAAGCACTTTATTTTTCAGTGAATAGTCAAAATATAGTTTTGTGTTTTTGATAAGTTTTATGACTTCATAAATATGTAATAATAATTTAATAATTAATAAAACTGAATCCACAACAAAAACTAAGTTATTTTATTAATATATTTTATTTTAATTAATTAAAATGGATTTCTAAACCTATTAATAAATTTCCAAAGTCAAAAATGGAAATTAATGTTTTAAAAACATTATTTTGTGTAAAAATTATTTTCCAACGCTAATAGTAATATAAAATGACGAAGTTTAGTTCTAAAACTAAAATATTTCAAAATAAATTTTCTTATTGTCGTAAATCATGATCTCAAACCATAGGAAAGTCAATGGTTTTGTATTTTCCATAACCTATATTTCTAAGGCCCATATTTAGAAATTAATAAGCAATCCTCCCACATTTACTATAAATACCCACCTCACCGCCAAATTTCATTCACTTACAATACATTAATCACGATGTTACCCAAATTTTCGCTCTCTAAATCCTTTCAAAGAAGTTTCTAAGATTCCAAGGAACTCTCCCCAATCTTTGAGAAGCTATCTCGCAAGGTAAGGGATTCACTTCCTCTCCTTTTTTTATCGAAGTACTTCCTTTGTAGTTAGTCTTAAAATTTCAATGTCATTAGGTTCTCATGAACTTATGATAATTGTATTAATATAATTTTATTTCTATTAATGAGATACCTCCATTATATCTCATTAAATACCATTCCATAAATCAGTTTTTATACTAATTATGCTACCGAAATCATCCATTGATTTTCTATACCTCCCTTTTTTTATGTTATAAATAACTGACACTATTTTTTTATAAATTGAATTTATATATATGTAATGAAAATTAATTTATTTGGGATTTACATGTATGAAACTCACATTACCTTCTCATGGGTTAAAAATGATGAAAATTACAAGTCTTTAAACACCTATGCACTCAATGAATTTAGATGAAACTTGTTCTTTATTCTCTATTGGTTATTAAATAAATGCTTTATTATTATTGATATGGAACACATGAATTAATAAATATTAAAGGTGCACCCTAATATCACTCTAATTCATTAGGTAAATAATTAATCTCTAGAGATTACATGTTTTATGATACCTTGATGAATAAACATGGTAATATGTTTTATGACACCTTTGTATTGAACATTGGTGATATACTTATGAATGTCAAATTTTTATGTTGTAGCCATATTTCCATGTTATATATCATTATGCTCTCATTTTATGCCTCATGATTTATCCATGTTAATCACTTATGTTCTATTTTCTTTGTTTATCCTTTACCAGGCTTTATTATCACGCTTTTATAGAGTGGAGGAATTATTTTACCATAGAATGTGATAAAATATAATTACTTTATTTATTCAAATATATAAATTTAATTTCATCCTTTGGTTGTGTTTTTTAAATAAATTACACTAATTTTCATCCATATTTAAACAATATGAATTTTCAGGCCTCAAGAACTAAAATTACATTTTAATGGATCATAATATCTATAAAAGAATGAAAATTAATTCTTTTTGTCTCTAAATATTTTCCAAAAATAAAATGGTTAGCACAAGTTATCCAATTTGGATAAATATTTATATGATAAAATTCCATTTTAATATCTAAAATCACAACGACAACACCCACAATTCAAAATAAACCATTCCATAAATTGTTAACCTTAAGACTCCTTTAAAATATATTTGAAAAAAATTTAAAACCCAGAAATTTATAATTTTTTTACTAAATTTACAAAATAAAATTAACTTACCTCCCTAAATAACATAAATAATCTATTGATATCACATACCAAACATGTGAATACCTTGAACATATGTTCTTCTAAAACATGATAATAACCATAATCACCATAAAACATCAATGAAAACATAAATTATTCCAAAAAAAAAACTATATTCTTATTCCTCAAATAAATTCCATCAAATATATTCCATAAATCAAAAAATTTAAGAGACTTCATTGAAGATATCATAAATAACTTTTTCATCAAATCACTAATCAATTTCAAGGTTACCGATACTCTCTAATTTACCTTTTCAAAATCAATAATATCTTTATCCTAAATAAAAATTATTATCTTAACCTCTGAAATATATTAAGGGTTATCTATCCCTAAATTATTTATTTTATAAAAATTTTACCTTACCACTACAACACTTTTCTAGATTATTGGTACCATTCAACATATTCTTAAAAATCCTTAAAGAAGAACTACTATGGAACAATCCTCAAATGTTATAATATTCTTACAACTAAAATATACTAAAAAATACAATTCTATAATACAATTCTCAATTAACATTACTTAAAAACTTTAATTATTCCATTTTGGAATAACATATTCCATTCCTTAGTCTAGGTCTTATCCCTTGTATTTAGGAATTGAATTAGATAATTTACATGTCCCCCCCACATAAGACATTGAACTATAAATTGTACCTTGGGATATACATTTTTTCCCTCTATTTAACTCTTAATTTTCCCTAATAATTACTTTGTATATGTCCTTTTCCACACATAAACCATATTACCATTCATTTGATACATTTCCCTAGGTGCTTAATCCCACATTCTTGATAAGTAGGAAGATGAATCTTCCTTCCTCTATGATATTCATGGAACTCTATTTTTCTATTACATGGTTTATTCAGAAAATCATCCATGTTAATGTTTTTAATCATATAACGATATATTTTATTAGTTATAATCACAAAGTTTCCCATTCTAACTCCCATATCATTTGGTTTCTCATGAGGATAATAAATGCATCATCTATCACCTTCACCATTAACATGATTCCTCACGGCTTCATCCTTTAACAAAAACCAGAATCATAGTGTGAGAAACAATAATGAGTAATCATCTAGTCATGAAAAATAATTTTTAGGATATCTAAACCATGACACCTTATTTTTAACCTATCACACCTTAGGTTTAACCTTGGTCAACCATGTTTATTATCTATCCAAATATTTTATAATGGTTTATAGATAAAACATAAGATATCCTATGAATATCCCTCAATAGTGTTAAATTAGGTGTATAGTAAGAGATCATTCACCATGAACCAGAAGGATAGATGAGATATACTCAACCAAATATCTTTGGGGTTATTACCCCTAGTTCATCCATACCAAAAATGAATCCACTTGTAGTATCTAGATAGGAATGTATGTGCTTAGGAAAACCAAACTCTTTTCTTCACCATAAAATAGAATGTTCTCCTATACTTAGGCCTATATTAAGGGTTTTCACTAATGTTTTTATTATCCTAGTTTCCAAAAGTAACTAAACCTTACTCTGATACTAACTTTAGAAACCCCAAAATTTTCATATATAAATACTGCATTTTAATAGATGAATATTCATCAAATAAAAATATAATCCATGCTAGAAATGTAAAGGTTTAGTGTCTTTGGAAGATTTTATACATAATTAATTGGTACATAAAATATATTCATCACTTAACTTTATGTTATTCATAACTAGAAACCTTATTTGTCATATCATACATAAAAACTTTCTTCATAACCTAAGGAAATGGAACAAAATAATGGGTGAGCTCAGATTCTCAGTAATGATAAACATAAGATATATCAATCAATGATCATATATAAGCATAAAATAAGAATAATGGTATTATAACATGATATTAATATTAAATTATCATACCCATCAATTAATAGATCAGAACCATGAAGCTTTACATAAAGTTTTATCAATCAATATACATAATACATAAAAGTGTAAAGTCATCAATAATCAATCATGAGCTATGAGAACATATGATAATCATGAGTCATAAGTTTGTGGCATATAAATAAGTAGAGAAAATTATTTCCTTAGTCAAGGCCCATTACGAAGACTATTATAGTGGATTGTGTTCACACTCTAACCCATTATTTCTTTAGTCAAGTTTCATTCCCAATAATATCTTAGTGGATTGGGTTCACCACCCATTCCATCATTTCCTTAGTCAAGGTTCACTCCCGGGAATATATTATTGTATAAAGTCCCTTATTCAATTGGTTTCACTCTCCATCCCAGTTTTTATTATCTCATGAGATATCCATCATTAACCAATGCATTATAGGGCTATATAATTTTGATCCCACCCATCACATAATGAAATCCATACATATGTGTGCCATAATATCATAAAAAATTCATCATATCATCAAATGGTAACCCTTGTAAAGGATATAGGTTTCATAAAAATTTCATAATATTAATCATAAACTATCCATATAAATAATAAAGATGGTATCATTGGATCATTTATTTAGTAAATCATAAGAAACATCAGAGGATGTTGTTATCGATGAAAATTTTGTTAAAATATCACTAGAAAATTTTATTCAGGAAAATAACCTTTTAATTTTAAAATCACTTATTGAAAATATAATGCTCCGACCCCAGAATCCCGGATCCATGCATTATTTTTATACATTGGCATGATTACAAAGAATAATGTCCTGAAGGATCGATCAGTTTAACAATCTTGGAAAATATATTACATACATGAACTTTACATTACAATTTATAACATAAAATACAACATAGATAATCCTTTTATAACTCCATTATTCCCCTATCTTAACCCTTAATATCAATCATAATACACTTCTTGGCATCTTGGGAAAATAAAACATAAGAAAGGGGTGATCTCGGATGCTCTGTAAGGGTAAATAATTTAACAGAATCTATAAACTTTTAAGGAAATATTTGTAATAAAAACAACATCCTTTTAAATATAAACTTGAACATAATGTGGAAAAAATAAATCAAAAATTACCATATAAACATGCACATGGATATTCTACTAGTCTAATAATCACATGTAATAACTAATTTCATAATGAGGGAATGTATAATACCAGCCATCATAACCACATAGTCAAGGCCTCGTGCCAAGACTCCAAATAAAATTTTTGTCAAGGCCTTGTGCCAAGACACTAATTTGTCTAATGAGACCTACCGATACATTTAGGGGCTATAGTGGGCCTTGAACATCACTTAATAAGTCTAATGCCTTCCTTATATGAAAATTTTGAAACATAACATAAACATTCACATTAAAACTAGCATACGAAATGTCAACACTTTAACCATAAACCATTAATGGTTTAAAAATAACACATTCATAGTAAAACATATCATAACTCATTCAATACAATATGGAAGACTTTATTATAATAAATAAACCTCAATCAAGAATAATATCCAGTAAAGGATGTTGACATAGTTGAAAATGATCAGTAAAACTCTTTGAGAGAAATACTCATTTTTCATGAAATAATTTAAAAGCTGCACAATTTATAAAGGAATAAATTAAAAATATATTTTTGAATCAAAGTGTCCCATACCACTTTGAAACTTTTTAAAGGAATTAACATCTTAAAAATTTTATGTTCATATAAAAAAATCCTTAAAACCATTTTTAAAATATGGACATTAATGAGAAAGATTTAGAAGAATAAATATTTAAAACATTTAAAATGATGTTTTAGTTAAAGAGTCCCGTACAATAGTACTTTTGAAAACTATTTTATGAAACATGGACATGGATAATAAATATTTTCTAGTAAATACTTACACATAAACAATCTCAGATAATAATGAGATTGAGGAATAAACCCTTACCTTGTACTTTCCTTTAGTCTAGGGTATGTTTAACCTCCTGTATAATGACCATAGTATGTTATTAAATTATAACATAAACATATTAATATTTATGATATCATATATGATTCATTTATTACTTTATACTACCCATTTAATAATAATTTCCACATTAAAGTAACATTTCGGGTAATAATCATTTTCTTTGTCATACGTGTTTTAACGTGTTATTCTTGATTGTATCAATTAGATCATGATTTAAATACTTCAAGAATATAAAAAATGATTTATATATCATATATATTCAGAATATAAATATGTATAATAGATAGATATATGAAATGGAAACAACATTCATGGAGATAGTAGTCCGTACGTACGCATGAACGTTGTTTCCATTTTCTTATCGTATAGTATGTAAGTAAGTAAATGACATATATTTATATACATAAATATATATTATTATAGTATAAATATTATTTCATATACCTCATAATTTATATATATATATATATTTATAAAAATTATTGAAGGGTGATCATTGAAGATGAATCTCATCGCGTCGTGGAGACGGTAATCTGTATGTACGCACAAGCAAAAATATCATTCTATTTATGGTGAAAAGGTATTTAATTGAATGGTATATTATATATACCTAATAATTACCATGTTATATTAATTATTTACATTAACTATACTCATTATTATACCCATCAAAATAATGAAGTGTTGAATAACAAACTACACCATGACGTGGAGACGGTAAGCCGTACGCACACACATATGGTGACTTTTCATTTATAGGATGGATAAAATAATAAATATGGTCGTACAATATTTATAATAACATATAATTATGTATATGGTACTGGGTTTATTATTTTAGTATGGAAATAACAAATAAATATAACGTAGAAGAAGAAAAGAACTTTAAAATAAGTGATGAAATAATAACCTCTTCTTCAGGTGTTTCTTTTTGATTTGAACAAAAGGGCTCATTAGGTTGGATTTATGATAAAA
This sequence comes from Viscum album, assembly GCA_963277665.1. Classification (NCBI taxonomy): domain Eukaryota; kingdom Viridiplantae; phylum Streptophyta; class Magnoliopsida; order Santalales; family Viscaceae; genus Viscum; species Viscum album. Next base: position 1,096,675,911 of record OY728147.1, read on the forward strand.
GTAAGGCCTCTAGGTTGAATTTAGGGTAGTTTTGAAGAGATTTGATCTGGGGTTGGCCGATACAAATGGATTTGGAGGTGTGAATTTAAGACAAGGGAAGTACCCTTTTATAAGAGAAGTGAGGGGCACTTTAGGAAAAGCTTGAAATATTAATTTATTCTAAAATAATTTTCGGTTTATAATAGATCCAAATGGATTTATTTCTAGGATAAGGTGGTTATGGTTCTAAAACCTCTCAAAAAATAGGTTTCATACAAGTTTAGGTCACCATACTAACCCTATCTTTTAGATTTAACTCTTTATAAATAGTTTAACTTTTACCGTGTCTTCTTGTATTTTTACACTATATGGTTAATAAAATTACTATAAACTACCAAAGGAACATCAAGTGTTTAATTAATGAAATATATAAAATTATTTAATTCCTTTTTACAAACCTCATATTTTTAGGAATATTATATCATTTAATAAAATAGTATTTGTTTTAAAAACTCATTTATGTCAATTTTGACACTATTTAGTATTTGTTTTTTTGAAAGTCATAAAAACTTTATTAATTAAATAAAATAAATTTAATCATCCCTAACATTAGATATTCACCTATAAAATTAGTGAATGACATAAAAAGTTTCAATTTACATTTATTTTAATATTTTTAATATCATTTATTTGATTATTTCATTAATAAAGAAAATACTGCATCATTATTGTGTCATAAATAAATTTCCTTATTTAATGTCTAAAAATTATAAATAAAATACGATGATATAGGAAAGATTTTTATATTTATAATTAATATTTATAGTCAAAGAGATCAATTATATGACCTCATATAATTTTTTTACTAAAAGATATATGTTTATGTAACATTTTCCTTATCTTTAAATTAATTTTTATAAAGTGTCATTTTCACTTACAAGTGGCTCCATGGGGTCCCAAAATCGACCCAAAGATTACCATGGTTGTACATATATCATCCAATAGGGTTAGAACATGTGTTAGAGTAATTTAATATTATTATAATATTATATTTTACCCTTATTTACCAGATTTACCCTTTAACCATGATAAATAAAATATTTACTGAAGTTACTATTCATAACGTATAAAATTAAAATTTACCTATTTACACAATTTAGACATACTAATTCCAAATATGGAATCCATTTTTCAAAATTCAAAACATAAAAGTTGTAAAAATTAATTTAAAATTAATTCCCGCTGTCAAAACTAAAAAGTGGGTTTTTAAGAAGTAAAAACTACCAAAAGTTTGACATGTGTTTATGTCTAATTAAAAAGTGAAATTACTTATAATGACCAAAATTTGATTAAATGGTAAAAATATATTCTAATTATACTTTAAAACTAATCAATTTTATAATTTAACACTATAAATTATTTTAATTAAAAAAGTTGTTTTCAATTAAAATTTAGTATTTTCACTATTCATCAAAATATGAAAGTTATTAGAAAAACAAAAAAAAGTTATAAAAATTAAATTTTTATGTCATGATTCTAAATAAGAAGTTTATTTTATCAAATTGAATATATAGAAGTGTCAAATACTGGATTTAAAAAGGGTTTTCCATTAAAAGGCGGTAAAATTGCATTTTTTTTGAAAAATACTTCATTTATCTAAAAAATTGAATTTGTTATTATATTATGTCATAATATGGATGTTAAAATTATATGGAGTATATAAAATTCAAAATTCAGTTAATAATATTCATAAATTCTTTTTTAACAACTAGTTTGGTAAGTCATGGTGCGCTTGAACTCGATGTTGCGTGTGGCGCAAGCTATTGAATTGCTTTAAAGAGATAACGTACTATGAAATCTTGGGGTGTTACATAATATCTAAAAATTTAAAAATTATTAAGGAAAATATTTTCTTTGCAAAGAACCAAGGAAAATTATAATGGGATATTCAAATAAAAGTGTATTATTAATGGAAGGGAATACTATTCATGTAGTGTATGTCAAAACAAAAATTCCTTTCACTTTTTCAGTAAAAATTCAAAAGTAAGACATTTTGAAAATTATAATAAATTCATTTTATTCCTTGGTAAAAAAGTAAAATATTGTTAAAATTGACTTTAAATAATATTTGGAGAATAGTAAAAACATTCTTGAAAACATTTTAATACAAATTTGTACATGTAAGAAAATATTCCTGAATGTAGTGAGAAATAAATTTAGTTCTCCTTAAAAATAATATTTTGTTCTTTTGAGTAATTAAAGAGAGAAAAATGAAAGAAAAACAATTTAATACCTAGACATACCTAGTGTAACGAATGAACCTGGGTTAACTAAAAAATTCAACCTAAGTGTTCTTCTCCATGGCACAATACAAAAAAATAAAATAAAGCAAAACATCTCAACACGGAAAAACAAAAGGTATATACTGTAAGAAAGTGAAAATATCCATGAGATGTAAAAAACCAATACAAAAAAATAAAAAATAAAATAAAACCATACGTGACTAGACACGTCTCCATGTGACCATCTATTACCACCAAACCATCCTTCTACAAAGGCAATGACCAACAAGAGAAACATCATATTACCTAATGTCTTTACCTTTACCTATGTACTAAAAAAAACATCTATAAATACATGAAGTGAAATTTAGGGTGTCAAAAAAATCCTATCAGAATACCCAAAAAGACACTACAATTTATAATATCAATAATTCATTAGCTCTAACTTAAAAAAAATCTAGTTTACAAAACATTTTAATAAAATAAAATATTTTTGTAAAACATTCCCATTGTTTTAATAAAATCATACCATATCTTACAAATATATTAATATGTAAAGTATGAAATAAAATAGGTAATAATAGGATAAACCAACCATTGATACACCAAAAGATCAGCATGTAAGAAAATAACCATAAAAGTACCATAATCTGGTAAACTAATCATAAAGTAAAAAGAACAAAATTTAGGCTCCATCCCATGGGAATATGTGATAGACATCAAAGAGGATACATAATCCATGCCTAAGGTGGATCCAACCAATATGACCTCTAGTGGAATTAAACACACTAATGTGACATGAAACCTCTTATGGAATTGCACTCACAAAGTGTGACAAGTCTATTCCCAACATACCCAAGGTTACCCAATGTGTTAATTTTTTTAAAATCCATTTAAAAAACATGATCAAATTTAATAAAAACATTTTTTTATCAATGTATTTCCACTTTAGACACTACTGGAAATATGACTTTTACCAACGGTTTTGGCCAAACCGTTGGTATAGTTCATTAATTTGGACCTATACCAATGGTTTGCCGAAAACTGTTGGTATAAGTCACTTATATGGACCTATACCAACGGTTTTGGACAAACCGTTGGTTAGAATAGGTCCCTTATAGACACCCTATACCAACGGTTTGGCCAAACCATTGGTATAGGTCCCCCCTATACCAACGGTTTGGCCAAAACCGTTGGTATAGGTCCCAAAATCCAAGGACCTATACCAATGGTTTTGAGAACCATTAGTATAGGTCCTTCGATTTTTTAACGAACGAGAACATTATATAAATCAAAATTTAAAATAATTTTAACAATAAATATATATATTTATGAAATTATGTTCACAAAAGTCATGTTAGGTTAGTGGTTAAGTCATTCAATTATAAACTAGAGGTTCTGGGATCAAATCCCACCGAATGTTTTTTTTTGAAATACATATACCAACGGTTTTGAGAACCGTTGGTATAGATTTTCATATTACTTATACCAATGGTTTTCCCAAAACCGTTGGTATAGACCTATTGTCACGGCTTACTTGGAAACGGTCCTCCAAACCGTTGGTATAACCTATACCAACGGTTTTGGGGCCTATACCAATGGTTCCAAACCATTGGTATAAGGTATTTTTCCAGTAGTGAGAGATTGAAGACCCATTTTAAAACCAAAACTACCTTTAAAGCATTTCATTGAACACTTGGTGTGCACAAATATATTTTTAAATAAAACCCCCTTAGAAACATGAATCTCTTATAACAAGTCCTTTATAAGATCAAATCATGAATTTTAATTTAATGGTTGAAAGAAATTGATAAGAATATATATAAATTCATAAATTGAAACCCTTTTATAGAGACACCTACATCAAGAATGGAGGAAACCTAGTCACCTTCAACAATGAAGTTTGGGAATAATAATACTGAATTCTAAAAGAAAAGTCATGATGGAATATTGAAAAGGATCGATAGAAAACACAAACTAATCACAACCTGTTCCACAAACATAGCCAACATCACTGCCGCAACCAATGGAAATGAAGAAGTAGAAAGATTTCTTAGAATAAAGAAGTGGGGAAACCATAATGGAGATAAAACACTGAATGAGGTGGTCTAGAAGAAGGAAAATCACCCTAAACACACTTAAAGTAAGCCTAGGGTTCTATAAAAGTATTTCATGTCAAACAAAGAAGTAATTAGGAATATACTGTGATACAAGCTACTAAGATGAAGGATTTATGGCGTAAAAACCTCCTTTATAGATTAAATATCCCACAACTCATATACACTAAAAAACATGTCACGTTGAGTTAAATTTACCCTGTTAAATTATTTTAGAGTATGAAATAGGATCGTATAACCTAAAATGAATTTACAGTATAAAAGAATATTTTATGGATTGCAGGATTCTTATGCTATAAACCATTTCATAACTTGTTCCCAGAGCCATATTTATACTACAAACTATATAATTACGATGTAAAATGGTATTATAGGTGGTACCCAACCTAGATTATATAGAAACTACCAAAGAAAATACAAACAAAAAAAATCTCTTTACAATAAAACTGATGTACCATTTTACCTAGGATGTTACAATTCTCCCCACTATATAAGCTTTATATCACCAGGAATTCCTCAAAATCCTAGACTCACAAAAATAGAAGTCCACTACCACCTCATCAATAATTATTACTCCCAAGTATCATGGGAATCTCATCCACACTACCAATGTGTACCGATCAAAGGAATTAATATACCATGTAGTACCTTATCTTGGAGATCCAAGATCTAAAATGGTTTCTCAAACACAATGCTATCAACCTCAAGATCAACACCCCCCATTCAATAACATGGGAAAGATGTGGTTGATACTTACTCATCTAGGGAACATGAACCACGTCGGGAATCAGTGTCAAATGAGGTGGTAAGTCCAACCGATATTCCACCTTTCTAATTCATCCAATGATCTCAAAGGGACCAACAAACCTTAGTGACAACTTACCTTAATTACCCAAATTATGGTGAAATAAGTTCAGTGAAACTATGAGAAAAACTCAACCATAAAACTCAAACTCAATAGGATGATGAAAATGGTATACATATGATTTTTGATGAATCCATATTGTGATCAACCTCTTTCAGGTCAATTTCACCCTTTATGTTCTTTCCTAAACAAGAATCGGTCCAACCACAGACCTCTCTTCATACTCTATTAAGCATAAGGGATATCTACTTTTCCACCCTTACAATTCCTCAAAATGGGCCATCTTAATCAAGGAATGATAACTTTTGTTATAGTAAAACTCAACCAGAGTAAAATTATTTTCTTAATAACCACCAAAATCAAGAACACATTCCTAGAGCATATTCGCAATAACCTAGATAGATCTCTGTATTTATCCATACATATACAAATGATATGCCATGATCAATTTTAAATGGGATCCCATCAAATCTTTAAAACCTTTACCAAACCAAAATTTTAACCATAGGTTTATATCAAAACAATCATATATGGAACCCCCTGAATTCTCACAAATTTTCAGACATATAGGTCCCTAATCTGTTCCAGTTTCATCATCTAATTGATAGGAAGGAAATGTTCTGATTTCATGAGTAAATCTATGATAAAAAAAATTGAATCCTTACCACTAGGATAACATATTAAAAAAATGAATAATTCCATTAAAATATCATGACACTTACATACTATAATGGGTAAGGGTTGAAAAAACTCTACAGGTCTCTGGTGCTCTACCTTAACTCTCTAACATGTAATACACCATGATATGAAATCAATAACTGAACATCTAATCCTTGGACACCATTAAAAAGATTTAAAATTCATGATAAATCTTGGTAGTTTCAAGGTGCACAGACTAATGAGACTTGTGTCCACTTTCCAATAACTTTTTCCTCAGAGAAATCAAAATGAACAACCTGTTACAAAAACAAAAAGTTCGACTGGGATATTGAGACCACTTAACCAAGGTCTCTCTACCATTTAGAATTTTACTAAAGCATTGTCACTCAATGTCTAGTACATTATTGATCCTAACCCCCTCAAAAAATGATGAGTCAACCTTTATCAAAACTAAGTACACCTACCCACCATCTCCTTCCACTCTCAAGATCATCTCAGAAAAAAACTCATTAGATAACAATCTTCGACTGATTCCTTCAAGGATCGATTTGGTAATTTCCTACTCAATGAATCAATGAACATGTTTAATTTCCTGAGATTATTTTCAATATCAAAATCAATAATCAACCTAGTGTCTCTATTTGTAGTTCAGATCCCTCTAAGTGAAAAATTACTTTAGTATTTTATGATTAGAATATACCACAAACCACTCCCCAAAGATATAGTGACTTTTCAGTGCATGCATAACCCTTAAAAAAATAAATATCTTGGTTAGGGTAGTTATTCTCATGAAGGTGTAACTGGTGAGAGCCATAGGCCACCACCTATTTCCCCCACATCAAGGAACACCCCAAACCTATACCAGAAGTATGCATAAAACATCATATCTAGAACTTGGTTCATGAAGAATAAATACTATAGTTGAATTCAATCTCTTCTTCAGTTCCTCAAAAGATATTTGACATTTTTCATTCCACTCAAACTTTACACCCATACAGTTTAAATCTTTCATCAGAGATGCGAGCTTGGGGAAGTTTCGAATGAACCACCTATAAAAACCAAAAAACCCTAAGAATATTCAAATATAAAACTCATTTTTGGATTCTCCAATGAAATAACCATTTTTATTTTTTAGGGATCCACTAAGATAAAACTCTCAGAAATAAAATTCCCCAAAAACATCACTTCCTAGATCAAAAATCACATTTGGAATGATTACCATACAAACAATTTTCTCTAATAATTTTAAGTATGATATATAGATGATCCATGTGCTCCTCCCCTAACTCATAGTACACCAAAATATTTTCCATGAACACAAAAACCAAAGATTCCAAGAACCAATGAACGATCTAGTTCATCAAATCCATAAATACCGCAGGTGTGTTAGTTTACCGAATAAAATAACCAAAATCTCGAAATTCCCATACTGAATCACAAATGAGGTATTAGGAATATACTATTCCCAAACACTCAATTGGTGGTACCCTGAATAGAGGTCAATTTTTGAAAACTAATGAGCCCCCTGATCTGATCAAATAGATAATCAATCCTTGGTGAAGGATATTTTTTCTTAACAGTCACCCAATTTAACTATTGATAATCAATACAATATTTTAGGGTCCCTCATACCATTTTAGAAAAGAGGATAGGAGAATACCATGGTGGATCTCTAGGATGAATAAAACACTTATCCTTGAGGTCTACAAGCTGAACCTTAATTTACGATAAACTAGAAGATTCCATAAAATATGATTTCATATAAATGAGCATCATACTGGGTATAAGTTCAATGGTAAAATTGACCTCTCTGTGTGGTGTTAAACCATAAAAATCATCTCTAAAGATCTCAGGGTATGAATAAACCACCATAGAAAGTAAAATTTCCAAAAAAAGCATCAAATACATCAATGTAAATCTCTTAAAACTAACATGATATCACCCCTGCATATGAAACAACATGCCCCTATCTCCTAGAACTATAATCACACTCGCTCTAAAATACACAAGTGAATCAATCGAGAAATAAAAATTGAAATTGATGACAATAACAGTTGATATGGGCCTTAAAAATGATCATATAATCCATTCCAATAATCAAGTCAGATATGTAAAGATCAAGCACCAAAAATTCACACTCCACTTCAAGGTCGAAAATCATCACTCAACATGCAGGACACTTGATACATTGTTCAAAACTCTTTCCTAAAGGAATTTAAAGATTAAAAAAGAATAGAATAAGCTCCAAATTTAATCCCAACATGTAAAATAACTTTGATGATATTAAATAATGAGTAAAACTTATATCAAACAAACCTAGTACCATATAAGAATAAATAAATACCATACCTCTAATAGTAGCTGGACCAACTTTAAATTCCCCTAGTGCATATTATATTGTATAAAGACATACAATATTATCTCATACCTAAAATTTATTAGAAAAATAGTCATACCCTTTAACAAAATACATGGCCCACTACCCTTGGAAACATATGAGAAATATTTAGGACCCTTGGTGAGAGTGGATCCAGCTTTACTGCCATGGTACTTCCTTTAAAAAATACCTCATATGGACAGATTTTCCACAATGATGGTGAGTCTTGGGAACCTTCATAAAATTGGTATTTGTATGACCATACCTTACAAAATAATTGTAGAAAACATTATTATGTATTGATGAATTCTTGTAAACTGGTCTTTAAGAAAACTAGATACCTTTATGCTTCCTTTTCTTGATAGAATACACAACCTGGAAAAAATCCTCCACAATAAAATCTCCACCCAAACTTTTCTTACCAGTTATGTCTGCCTTAGACATAGTATCTTTATCAAATACCTCCACAAAGTTTATAATGAACAAGAGAATTAGTATTGATTGAATAATATCCCTTATTATTATATCAAATCTTCAATATTTTTGGTAATCATTGGTAAAAATTTATTCTTCCAAGTGCACCAACTTTGTAAATCAACTGGAACACTCCAGAATAGTACTCCCTCTTATTTTCAACACATAACTTCTTATAATAAAACTATAGGTTAAATATTCTCTTGAAGGAATCCCAGGTAATATCCTCAAGCTACTTAGCTTACACAATATAGTCTTACCGTCTCCTTCCTAGTCCCTCAAGCCTGTACATAGAAAAACTCATGTTATAGTCCTCAAGAGTATTCAGAAACTGAAATATTCTCTCAATCCACTCAATCCATTCTTTATATTCCTGGGTTCCTTCATCACCAAAAACTATGGGTAGATTTTTCTTAATAAATTATGAGTCTTGGTCAACTAATCATCCTAGGTTATTAGAAATCGCTTGACCTAGAGTCCTAATGGTGAAACTTATAACTTCCACCAAAGAAGGGTCCACTAGAGGATTTTCCTAAAAAATATTTCTCTTATCTTCCTATCATGGATTTAGAAGATCTATTCTTTGAGAAAAGTTCTATTAAAAAAAAAGACAAAGGCCATTCATTTTAAGAAAAAATTCCAAAATCATAAGACCAACTTCTAGAAATCCTTGTTAATGTATTAAAACAACAAGAATTTAAAGAAATTATCAATTATAAGAATGAAATAAAATTATTTAAGAATGAAAAATTTCATTTAAAAAAACCCAGATCTAGTTTATTCAAAAAAATTCAAAGACCAAGTCACAACCTTGGGAAAAATACCTGACCACCCATGGTAACTCATATTCATCCATAAAACTAATCTAATTAGACCCCTTATCTACACTTACTATCTAAATTCTAACGATCCTAACTCTAGTTTACCAAATACATAAAACCAAACTGAAGTAGTGTCACAACACTCTAGGATGGGTATTCCCTTTGATACCAACTTGTAATGAACCAACCCAGGTCAACTAAAAAATCCACCCAAAGTAGTCTACCACATAGTGAAGTAAATAAAATGGAAGAAACACATCTCATGTAAAACCTAAATAAAAAAACCAACAAGGTACATAGTGGAAGAAAGTGAATATATATATGATACATAAAAAACTAATATAAACTAGATAATCCTAAAGATGAAACCTGATGAGACTAGACATGTCTCTATGTGACAATCCATCACTACTAAACCATCCTACTATGAAGGAGATGGCCAATAAGAAAAACTAACATATTACATAATACCTTTCCCTTTACCTATGTATTGAAAAACAATATCTACAACAAACAAAAGGTAAAAGTAGGGTGTGAATACAAATCTCAATAGGGTACCACCAATGAATCTATACAAGTTATAATTTCAAGAATGTATTTCCTCTATCATTAAAATAAATCCAGTTTACCAATAATTTTATTCAAATAAAACCATTTTGTAAAAAATTAATTTATTTTTCATAAAATCATAAAATATTCTCTAAATCTAGGAATATTTCATGTTTGAAAGAAAATAGGTAATAATAGGTAAACCAACCATAGATACACCATAAGATAAACATGTGATCAAATAAACAAGAAAGTACTATCATGTGATAAACCAATCATAAATGATAAATCACACCATTTGGGATCTAACCTAATAGAATATGTTCTATAAAAGAAATATTTGACCCAATCTAGGCTTAAGTTGGATCCAACAAATATAACCTATATTTTCATTACACACACTAAAATGACAAAAAACCTCTTATGTCATTACATGCACAAAGAGTGAAAAGTCTATTATCGACGCATCCCAAGTTACCCAATGTGCTAAGTTTATCAAAATACATTTAAAACCCATTATCACATTTAATAAAAACATTTTTAGATCAAATTATTTCCACTTCCAATATTGAAACATGTTTTAAAACCAAAATCAAGTTTGAAGCATTTCATTGAAAACTTGGTGTGAACAAATTAATTTTAAAGAAATACCCTTTACAAACATGAATATCTTACAAAATATCATTTCCAATATCAAATCATCCATTTTAACTGAATATCCCAGAGTAATTGACAAGCGAATATAACAATTAATGAATTAGAACCCCTTTATAGAGACACGTTCCTCAAGAATGCAAGAAACCTAGTTGCCTTCGACAATAGAAATTGGGAACAAGAAGATAGGCCTAAAAAAGACAAATCATAAGGGAAAGATATAAAAGATTGATATAAAACAAAAACTGATCATAATATATTCCAAAAAAATCATCCAATGCTACTACTGTAACCAATTTAAATTAAAAACTAGAAAGGTTGCTTACCAGAGAAAATTAATGCAACTGTATCCCAGATCAAACATTGAATGAGGTATTCTGAAGGAAGGATAATCACCTATAAAACACCTGAAGGAATCCCAAGGTCCTAGAAAGTATCATTTACATCAAATTAATAAAGAATTATGTGTGAAATGCGATAATAGATACTGGTATGAAGGATTTATAGCGCAAACACCTTATTTATGGCATAAATATCCCATAACTCATATACACAAAAAAAAATCACCTTGAGTTAAATTTACTCTAATAAATTATTTTATAGTGTAAAAGAGGATCTCATGGTGTGAAATGAATTTATAATGTAAAAGACAATTTCACATCTTGAAAAATTATTGTGTATTAAACTATTTCATGAATTATGTACAACACTATATTTATGCTGTAAAATACATATTTATAATGTAAAATGGTCCTATAGGTAGTACCTAGTTCAGGTTCTGTAGAAACTCCTAGAAGAACAACTCTGAACCAAAAAAACTATCTATTTACATTAAAAGAGACAAACCTTTTTACCAAAGATATTACAATTCTCCCAACCATAAGAGATTTCTATCCCAATAAGTCCTCAAGATCATAGACTCAAAAATAGAGAGGGCCACTGCGGCCTCATCAATAATTACTTATCCCACATTTGATGGCTATATTGTCTATAATTCTGTAGTACACAAACCAAGGGAATTTTTTTACTATGTATTACCTTATCCTAGTGATCCAAAATATAAAATTGTTTCTTATCCATAGTGGTGTTGAGATTAAGATCAAAAAACTCCCATTAAATTATATGGGAAAGATCTGGTTAATACTTCCTTAGTTGGGAAACATTAAACTTATCATGAATCAAAGTCAAATGATGTGGTAATTCCAACCGATATGTTACCTTTCCAACTAGTCCAATGATCTCTAAGGGGTAAAAAAACCTTGGTGCTAACTTACCCTGATTACCCAAATAAATATGTCCCATGAAAGGTGAAACTTTGAGAAGAATTTGATCACCAACCTCAAACTCTAAAGGCTGAATATGATGGTTTTCATAGGATTTCAAACAACTCTGTGCTATGATCAACCTCTTCTAGATCATCGACACCCTTTCCATAATTTCCTAATCAAGATTCGGTCCAACTGAGGACCTATTTTCCAATATTTCCTAGAACAAGAGACATATAAATGGATTACCATACAATACCTCAAAAGGGGATATCTTATTTGAGGCCTGATAACTATTGATATAAGAAAAATCAACAATAAGTAAATTATTTTCCCAAGAACCACTAAAATCAAGAACACATGCCTAGATATTATCCTAAAGAATCGGGATATCTCTCTACTTATATCTATCCATCCATCCGTAGATGATATACCATGCTCAATTTCAACTTGGATCCCAATAAATCTTGAAAACCTTTCCAAAACATGGATGTGAACCATAGTTATCTATAAGAAACAATCATAGATAGAATCCCATATATTCTCATAACCTCTCAGATATACAAGTCCCTAAACTATTTCATTCTTATAATCTCCTTGATAGGGAGTAAATGTGCCAATTTTTCGAGTTGATCTATGATAAATAAAATCACATCATTCATTCTATGCATCTGTGGTAAACCAACAATGAAGTCTATGGAAATCTCATCCCACTTCTATACCAAAATGGTTACAGGTTGCAATAAACCTACAGGTTTCTAGTGATCCATGTTAATTCTTTGACATGTAAGACACTATGATATGAAATATTTAATCCATTATATTTTCAATAGAAATCAATACAAACACTTCAAATCATGAAACATCTTGGTAGTCTTTGGATGCACGGGCTAAAAATACCATGTATATTATCCATAAACTCCAGCCTCAGATAAATTAGAATAACCAACCTATTATAGAAACACAAAGCACCATAGGTCTCCCCACCATTTAAAATTTTACAAAAGTGCTGGAAATCCATGTTAGGTACCTGCTCGATCCAAAACCACTCATAAAACAAAAATTGAGCCTTTATATAATCCAACAACACTTTTACACCAGTTTCTTCCACTCCCAAGCTCATATCAACAAACAAACTCAACAATGACCACTCTTCCACTAATTTCTTCAAGTCATGAATTGGTAATTTCCTTTTCAATGTATCAGTGATGATATTACATTTCCCAAGAGTATATGAAATATTAAAATCAAAATATTGGATATACCCAACCAAGTGTCTCTATGAAAAGTTTAGATCCCTTTGAGTGAAAATATATTTCATGATTTTATGATTAGAATATACCATGAACCTCTCTCCAAAGAGATAAAGATTCAATGTTTTGATTGAATGCATAAAAAATACTAACTCAAGATCCTGGGTAGAGAAGTTCTTCCCATGAGGATGTAACTAGTGAGAGACATAGGCCCCCACCTATTTCCCTTACATCAAGACACACCCAAAATCTATACTGAAAGCATTGCAGAAAGCATCATATCCCAAACCTAGTTCTGAAAGAATCAAAACTGGAGTTAAATTAAATATCTTATTCAATAACTCAAAATATATTAGACATTTTTCATTCCACTCAAACTTTACACCTTAATGGGTTAAAGATGTCATTGATGATGAATTATTAGAGAAGACCTGAACTAACAACCTATAATTAACAACCAAACCTAGGAAGCTTTGAATCTCAGACAAATTTCTAGACTACTACTAGAACATAACCAACAATATAATTTGGATATCCACTAATATTCCCTGCTCAAATATAACATTCCTCATAAAATTCATATCCTATATCAAAAAATCACATTTGGAAAGATTACCATATAGATGATGTTCTCTCAAAGTCCTAAAGATAACATCCAAATGATCCATGTGATCCTACTCTAACTCTGAGTACACTAAAATATCATATATTGACTCAAAAATAAAATATTCTAAGAACTAATGAAATATATAGTTCATCAAATCTATAAATACTACCAGAGAATTAGTGAGACTGAATGACATAACCAGAAACTTGAAATGACCACACCAACTCCTAAACACTATCTTAGGTATATCCTCTTCTTAGACACTAAACTTGTGGTTCCCTGACCGAAGGTCAATATTTTAAAAACAATGATTCCCTTTGATCTGATCAATGATATCATCATTCATAGGGAAAAGATATTTTTTCTTAATGGTCACCTAGTTTAACTTTTGATAATCAATACAAATTTCTAAGGCTCCCATATGCCTTACTAGAATAGAGAACAGGAAAATCCCATAGTGACACACTAAGATGAATAAATCCCTTTGCATCAAGGTTTATAAGTTGAACCTTAAGTTCTTATAAATCAACGGGTTCCATATGATAAAATTATCTTAGAAATGGGCATCATACCAAGTTGTAGGTCAATGGTAAACTCAACCTATCTCTTTTGTGGTAAACTTGGGAAATAATCCGAAAAGATATTGGGGTATACACATATCACCATGGGAAGTGGAACACTTAATTAAAGATCGATGACTACAAGTGACATGTCATAAAATTTACACAAGATCACCCAAACATACAGAACAACATGGCCCGATCTCCGAGACTTAGAATCCTACTAACCCTAAATGGAACAAGGGACTCTATTAGGAGATAAAAACTGAAAATAATAATGAAAATAGTAAATCTAGGAATTAATAATGATCATAAATTCCATTCCAATAATCAAGTAATATATATAAAGATCAATCATGAAGATGTACCAATCCACCTCAAAGTCGGTTATCTCCACCCAACATGCGGGAGAATTAAAACCTTATTCGGAATTCTTTACCAAATATATGGAAAGATACATCAAGAATGGAATAAGATATGAATTTAATCACAAAAATATGAATAAATTTGAAAATATAAAAGGATTAGTAACACCTGTATCAAACAAAGCTATCACCATAGAAGATGAAATCAACACTGTACCTGTAATAGTAGCCGACCGAGCTTCAGATTCCTTCGATTCATACTCCACTTCATAAATAAATCCAGTATTATCTCATAATTTAGATTTATTAGTCACATAGACATCCCATTTTCCATAAATATAAGGCACGCCACCCTTGGAAATTTCAGAATGAACCTACAAACCCTTGATGAGAGTGGATATAACCTTCTTTCCTTGGGACATACTTCCACAAAAACATCTACGATGGCCAGATTATCCACAATGATGTAAATTATTGGTAACCTATTTATAGTTAGGCTTGGTATGACTAGGCCTTCACAATAATAGTATACAACCCATTTATTTCCTAAATAATCCCTTGAAACTGATCTTGAAGAAACCTGGATACCTTTGTGATTAATTTTTAGGCTAAAAGGCACACCTAGACTAATATATACCACAATAAAAGATCCATCGAAGCATATCTTCCTAGATATGTCTGCCTTATCTCTAATAACTTTATCAAATACCTCAAAAAATATAAGAAATCACATGAGAATTATAATTGAAAAAATATAACCCATCAGTTGTATCTCAAATCTCCAAGATTTCATGTAATCATTGGTAATAGACTTTGGTGTTAAGTTCACCAACTCAGTAAAGTGGGTGGAATACTCCAGAATTGTACACTACCTTTTCTAAAAGGTTAAAAACTATAGGATTTTTTATAGATGTAACATATCAAGATAAATCTGTTTGTTGATGAATTTCTTGAAGGAAACCCAAGTAATATTCTTATTCAACTTACCTTACACAATAGAGTCCCACCACCTCCGTCCTGGTCCCTGAAGCATGTTCATGGAAAAAACCACCTTAGATTCCCTAGGAGACTTCAGAATGTGGAAGATCCTCTCAACATTCTTAGGAAATTTTCCTATTCTTGGGGTCATTTTCAACATAGAATATGGGTGGAATACACATAGTAAATTTTGATCCATATACCACCACTTGTCCTAGGTTCTAGAAACCGTCATGATCTAGAGTATGAATGGTTCATATTAAAACTTCCACTAAGGAAGGATCCATTAGAGGATTCTACTATGGAACATATCTCACATCTTCCTCTCTCAGGTTTAGAATATCTCTTCTCAGAGGAATTTTATATTAAAAATAAGACAATGAACAATAAATTTAAGAGAACATTACAAAATCATAAGATCAATTTTCATAAATCCATGTTAATACTTTAAAACAACAATAAATTAAATAAATTATTAGTTTTATGAATAAAATACAACACTTATAATGAAATATGTTCATTTAAATAAACCCCAAAATCTAATTTTTTCAAAAAACCATAAATAAAAAGTAAAAAACTTGTAATAAATCCCTAGATATACTTGGTAACTTGGATTAAGAAAAGGAGGTGATATGGATAGCCCCCTTTATCACACTTATTATCCAAATTATGATGTTCCTAACTCTAGTCTACCAAATATACCAAACCAAAACCTAACGTAGATTCAAAACACTTTAGGCTGGGTATTCCCTTTTCTACCAATTTGTAACAAACAAACCAAGGATAAATAAAAAAGTCACCCAAAGTGGTACACTACATGGAAAAGTAAAAAAAAGGAAGGTACATGTTTCATATAAAACCTAAATATGAAAAACTGAAAAGGTACATAGTGGAAGAAAGTGAAAATATCCATGAGACGTAAAAAACCAAGAAAAACCTGAAAATAAAACTAGAAGAGATTAGACACATCTCCACGTGACCACCAGCCATTGGAAAACCATCTCACTACAAAGGCGACACAAAATAATTAAAACCAACATATTACATAATGCCCTTCCCTTTACATGTTTCTTGATAAAATCTACCACCACCCAAAGGAAAAAGTAGGGTGTAAGAACAAAGTGCAGTTATATGCCACTGAAAAATATATAAAAGTTATAATATCAAGAATTCATTATCTCTAGCTTCAAAATAAATCCATTTTACTAAGAATTTTCATAAAATAAAACCCTTTTGTAAAAAATTCCACTAGATTTCATAAAAGTATAACTTATTCTATGTAACACCCTGACCCCTATAGACTGGAGTCAGTGCATTACTTATTACATTGGAATGATTAAGAGGAATGAAATCCCAAATGAATTATCAGTTTAGTAGTCTTAAAGAAACTAGATACTTATATGTAATTAAAATTACATTGGAAAAGGTAACAAAATAAAATACATAACAAAAACTAATAAACTGCATACACAAAAAATAAATAAATAATCTCCTCTTTATAACCTGTTGAAGGTAAGAAAATGAAAGGGGTGAGATCAAATGATCAGTAAGGGTTACAAGTATCGGAAGCATGAATCAATAATAACTGAATCACAAACAAATATGACATGGTGAATAAATGAAAAACACATGACATTAATAAACGGAGAATGAACCTCCATCCATAGATTTTTTCATAGTAAAAAAATCATGTATAGTAATAACTAAAAATGAATAAAGAGAGTGCTTATTATTTGGATGTCATGCATATAAAACATTATAACACTATACCATCGAAACGTTTTACGTCTGTGGGTCGAAACCTGTCTGATTTTTGGAAACAAACTCGAGGGGGTTGTTTGCCAACTAATTTGTCTCATGAGACCTGTTGATGCATCGAGGGGATATAGTAGGACCCTCCCATCACTACAAGTCCAAATCATACTTTATACATAGATTTAATACAATTACAATATGCCTTCTCAATATCCACATAGAGTAGATAATACAAATTCATCAATATTTCCATAGTTAAAACAACATTCCAAATAAACACCGTATGTGAAATGGTATACAACTTAAGGAAAAAATCATATCCATGCCAAAAGAAAATGGATATTTAAAAAAATTATAATTTCAAATTAAAAATGATCTCCAATGGGCAGTATATACACCACATAATAAATATTATGTGCACAATACCAAGTAGGTCTCAATGAAATGGAAATTGAGACAAAGTCCCTTACCATATTGTAATCAATTTAATTGTATGAAAAAAAATCAATAATCACCCAATGAATCACAGAATACCATGAATATAAATAGAATAATGATATTATACATCAAATGGAAGTACACACATACCACAAACAATAAATAATTGGCGATCAATGGAAATCCCACAGAATTGAAAGTGAGATGAGAAACCCCTTACAAACATTTCAGCATGGTAATGAGTGTTCTTGTGAGGGATTAATGAGTGGAAAAGGGGTATAAAATCATTTTTAAATCATAAGGTAAGTATTAGGGAGGTGATAAAACATACCCCATCATTAGGAGTTAAAAATAAAAGGACACAACATAGGGAGGATTCTTGAATAAAAGTGAGAGAGATGATCCCTTACCTTATGCCCGAAGGTGATCTAGATTGATCTTAATGACCTTAATAATAAAATTTACATTAATTAATTAATAATTAAATAACCTAATAAACATGTAATTGATTTATTATAACCTTATTAGGTTAATTAATTTCATTTTTGATGGGTTTAAGATGTTCAATTTTATTGTTTTGGAAGCATTTTCTTCTTTGGTTTTCATGATTGGTTTACTTGTATTTATGAATGAAAGTTCGTTTGAAATGTGGTTAAACATCCAAAATTGTTAATATATATTATTAGTGACATTAAAGATATATTAATGATATTATAATGATTTTTTATTATATATGATGATGACGACTCATTAGTTAAAAGTTAATGATACATGCTTGAATTTACTTGGTGGTTTTGAACATAACAATATTGTTTTGTATTATTATTTTATATTATGATTGTGTAAGGATTAAAGAACATTGAATAATTTAAAATAAATATATTATGATCTAGTTCAACCTTTAAAAATGTTTCATGACCATTATTTAAGATATTAATAGAAATTGAAAACTCGTCGTCCTTGAATGTGATAAATTAACACATCTCAGACGATATTTTTATTTTTTATGTAAGAGGTGGGGAAAAAGAGATTTGATGATGAAATATTTCATTAGAATAATAAATTTAAATTCCATATACGGTAATGTAATTATCATAGCATTTGGATGTGGTTAGGTGAGGAGAGAACAACAAAATAATGGAACTTGTAAAAGAATTTGAAAGAAAAGGGAAGAGAGGTTCATCTCTTGAGTACTTCTCCATGAGAATCTCCTTAAGGACTTTGTTTTTGGCCTTTTGGTGAGACCAGAAGGTCTTGGACGTGGGGGAGGAGATTTGGGAGATATTTGAGCATAATTTAGTCAAGGATTGAAGCTTAAGTGGTGTGGGAGGAAAAAGGGGTGAGGGGTGGTTTATATAGTGCAGGGGAGGAGGGTTTCCTTAATATTATAATCCTTAATTTATTATTTATACACAAGAAAAGAAATAGTGAGGATTACATGACCTAGAATAGTAATAAATGCATGTGAGTTCCATATTTGGGTTCTTACATCACTCATGATACTATGAATAGTTAATTTGAATTATAATGTATTTATACGGTAAATTAATGTATTTTACTATTCACAAAAATTCAAGTATTTCAGAAAATACCAAAAATTCATCCTAAGCATTTTTTGATGTGTAGAATCCAAAAATTAACTCCATTTTTCGAAAATAATTTTCTAAATATGAGAGATTTAATTTTTAATTAAAATCATTATTTAATTGAAAAATACCACCACTTAAAATATTAATCTTCATTTTTAAGGTGCCTAGATTTATTTTTAATTTTGTGAGTAAGGTTACCATTCATAAGGGTCATATTACTATTCATAATGGTAGGTTACTATTCATAATGATATGTTACTATTCATAAGGGTAAGTTACTATTCACTGAACATTAACTTGATTCTATCAGACTCCAAATATTACCTTGATCGCAACCATGTATGTCCGTTTTTCAAAATTCAAAACACAGAAGTAGAAAATTTATATTTAATGACTAGGTTATGACTATATCCTAAATAACCAAGTGTTGTTTCAAAGAAAATTAGTTCTTTGTAAAATATAGTCTATGAATAGAATGTATTTAAGAGAAATATACCATAAAATGTTTGGGGTGTTATATTATTCTCAGCTTCAAAAATTTCTTCCTTGAAAATTTTCATGTATAAAGCCCTCTAAAAAGACGTGGTTGGTTCTTCTTCATAACATCATCAGGTTCCCACGTTACTTCCTCTATATTACGGTTTCTTCGAAGAACCTTTACTAGATGAGTTGCCTGATTTCTCAATACCTGTTCCCTTATTTCAATAATCATGATAGGATATTCATAGTATGACAAATCAAGTTCCAGTTCTATTTCTTCATAAGTGAGTACATGAATTAGGTCTGGCATGTACTTCTTCAACAACGACACATAGAACACATTATAAACTTTGGAGAGACTCAGTTTCATTTCTAAATGGTAAGCTACAACTCTGATCCTTTCCATAATTTCAAATGGTCGGATATACCTAGGGCTCAGTTTTCCTTTCTTATCAAACCTTAAGACACCCTTCCACGAAGATAATTTTAGAAATACATGATCTCCTACTTGAAATTTCAAATCCTTTCTTTGGTTTTCATCATTAGTCTTCTTCCTACTTTGGGATTCTTTAATATGGTCCTGAATTTTCATTACCTTTGCTGTTGTCTCTTCGATAAGTTTTGGGCCTAAAATTTTACTCTCATCAACCTCATCCCAACAAGTTAGAGTTCAACACCTCTTACCATATAATGCTTCATATGGTGCCATTTGAATGCTAGAATGGAAACTATTATTGTAGGAAAGTTCCACCAAAGGAAAGTATTGATCCAATATACCTTGAAAGTCAAGAGAGAATGATCTCAACATATCTTCAAGTGTTTGAATATTCCTTTTAGAATGTCCGTCAGTTTGGGGGTGATAAGAATTACTCATATGAAGCTTAGTATCCAAAACCTTCTGGATACTTTTCCATAATTGTGATGTAAACCAGGGATCTAGATCAGATACAATCGATTGAGGTTCACCATAAAGTCTTACAAATTCATTAATATAAAGTATTTCTAGGTGATCAAGTGGTAAATCCTCTCTTATAGCAAGGAAATGTTCTTATTTTATGAGATGATCAACAATTACCCATATTGCATCATTCCTTCTAGGATTCCTCAGTAGTCCTATGACAAAATCCATCATAATGTCATCCCACTTCCACATAGGAATAGGTAGAGGTTGCATCACCCATCTAGGATGTTGTCTCTCTACCTTCACTTGTTGAGAAACTAGACACCTTGACACGTAGTCAATAATTTCTCACTTCATATTATCCCACAAAAAATGTTCCTTCAGATATCTATACATATTTGTGATACCAGGGTGTATAGAGAAAATTGAACTATGAGAATCATCTGATAGTTCTTTTTTTAGCTTAGGTATTGATGGAACATATAACCTCGTCCCAAATTTCAGAACTCCTTTCTCATACACAAAGTCTACCAATATCCCATACTTAACAACATTAATTTTCTTATGTATATTCTCATCATCAAATTGAGATATTTATATCTTCTATAGTAAAGATGGTTTATAAATCCTTTGAAAGAGGAATGATGTTTCCCCTTCCTTAACAATCACCATAACCATCTTTAGTATATCCATGAATATAAGATCTCTCTCAATCCTCATTTGGGTCATAATTCCATGATATTTCCTACTTAATGCATCTTCCACCTTATTTTCCTTTCCTGGGTGGTAGTGTATTTAAAAATCATAATATTTGAGTAACTCGAGCCATATCCTTTAATTCTTGTTGAGTTTTTTCTATGTGAAAATGTATTTCAAACTCTTGTAATCTGTATATATCTCAAATCTTTCACTGTAGAGATAATGTATCCATATTTTCAGAGCAAAGATTATGGCTCCTAACTCAAGATCATGATTTGGGTAATTTTTCTCATGAGTCTTTAACTGCCTTGATGTATAAGCAATAAATTTATCATTTTTCATAAGGATGAAACCTAGTCCATTCTTTGATGCATCATTATATATCAGAAATCCATCATTTCTAGATGGAAGAATCAAAATTAGAGCATTGACCAATCTTCTTTTAAATTATTCAAAGAATTATATACATTATTTTGTCCATACAAACTTAAACCCTTTATGTGTGAGCTTGGTTAGTGGGTTAGCCAGTCGGGAAAAATTATGAACGAAATGCCGATAGTAACCTGCTAAGATAATAAAACTACGTACCTCAGTTATGTTTTTTGGAATGAGCCATTCATGGATTGCCTTTTTCTTCACAGGATCAACTAGGATTCCATCCTTAGAGACAATATGGACTAGAAAAGAAACTGATTGAAGCCAAAATTCACACTTTCTAAACATCCCATATAATTCATTTATTTTATGAGGTTTCAAAATAATACACAAGTGATTCTCATGGTCTTCACAGATTTTTGAGCATACCATGATATTATTGATAAATACCGTAACAAAGTTATCAAGATATTCCTTGAAAAATATATTCATTAAATCCACGAAAACAGAGGGTTCATTAGTCAGTCTAAAAGGCATCACTGTAAACACGTAATGCCCATACCTGGTTTGAAATGAAGTCTTTGGAATATCTTAAATTCTCACACACAGCTGATGATATCCAGATCAAAGGTCAATCTTCTAAAAGTATTGTGATCCATGAATGTGATCAAATAAATCATCAATTCATGGAAGATTATACTTATTATTTATAGAAATAGCATTGATTTCCTTATAATCAATGCATATCCTTATGGATCCATTTTTCTTCTTGACAAAGAGGATAGGGGATCCTCATAGAGAAACACTAGCTCAAATAAATCCCTTTTAACCCAATTCCTCTAGTTGTTTCTTTAGCTCCACTAATTCCATAGTGGCCATTCTATAGGGATTCTTCGATATAGGTCTTGCACTAGGAATTAAATCAATAAAGAAATCAACTTCCCACTTTGGAGGAAGTCCAGGTAAATCCTATGGAAATACATCAATGTATTCTTTCACTACATATACATCTTCAATTTGAATATTTATTTCATCAACCATAGATATTGGGTTCTCTTCCTCTTCAAAAATTACATTCAATAGATCTATTGGGGGTGGATCTAGATAAGAATCAAATGGAGAGGTTTTTGGTCTAAAAATAAAGGATTATATACCATTTTCAAAGATTGTAACTTCCTTCTTCTTGCAATAGATCTTCATATCATAATTTGATAGACAATTCATACCAATAATTATATCAAATCAGTCATTGGTATGATGATAAGGTTATAAACTAAATAAAGTTTATGTTATTGAAATAGTGGGTGCCCTAGACCCAACTATTCAATGCTTTTGATTACCATATCATGATTACAGTTAGCTATAAATGATGTCGTATTACCATTATAGTGTAGATTTTTTTTCATCCACTATTTAAATGGTAATGTCCAAATATTAATTGTCATATCGAAAGGTTATAGTAGTTCCCAGGATATAATGAGAACCTCTAGATATTATAAAATTAATCTTAAATATATGTTCTATGGTCTAGATATATCATATTGATTGGACAGAGTATATGTTTGACTATCAGGTTCTGGGGGATCATACTCATTGAGACTTCTTCTCATGAATTTTGCACTTGGTGATCTCTAATATTGAGATCATGGGGACTGACATGCAAATAGGAACACCACATGTTTCAGGTGTCATTGGATGTTTCTATCTATGATCATGTATAATGGTATCCTGACTTGATATCATTACCAATGCATATAATTTTATTATGTACTTTGATTCAAGATGAAAACCATGGCAATGAAGTCATGGCGAGGTAGTTTGTGCTCGGTATGTTATTGGTGGCATGACATTGGTTGAATGGATAAGAAAGGATTTGTCGCTTTCGGGTTATGGAAGCAATATATCTTAGGCCATGTTGATATAGATGACAATACCTTTATAAGACCATGGACATGGAAGTCAAGGGTAAACCCATCTAGTTAAGTCAAAAAACATTATATCAAGAAAAGGGCGATGACACATGAGTGCGTCCTGCTTTATGAAATATTACAGACAAAGAGATTATATTACACAGTGTGTGTTCGTAGGTTGGTTGTCATTGTTGTGACAATACTTATTTCTTCAGGGGACATGATGGGTTGCCACATCCCACTCTTAGTCTATGAATACTATTCACTACTATTGAAATAAGGGCCTAGAGGGTCACACACAATAGCATATTCAAGAATATTCCCTATTCAATTGAGTAGGAGTTTTGGTCATGGTGGGCCGCACTACTGGGGTTTGGGATTTGTCCAAAGAAAAATGATCACCAATGTAATAAATAAATTCATATTATTTGAGTTTAGAATAATGAGAATTGAGTTTATTTATTAAATGTATTTATGAGTTTAAATAAATACCTGAAAAATATTAATTGATGAATGTTAAATTATTAAAGGTTCAATTAATATTTATGGGAGTGATGAGTCGAGTTAATGACTAAATTATTATTGCGTAATATATTTTAATATATTACAAGTGAAAGATAATAATATTTATGACTTAGTTTAGTAGTCATAAAATGTCTTTGATAGTGCGTTAAGTATTTAGGGGCCGATGAGGCTATACTGAGTATTTTAATTAAGCACTATAAATAGAAGAGGAGGGGATTTTTACAAATACTATTCATGGTGAATCTATCTCCTCTTCTCTCTCCCATGATCTAGAGAGAGAGGATTTGGATCCAAGGATCTTAGATCAAACACTCTCTCAGGAATCACTAGTGAAATGATGTAGTGATCATTGGAGCATTGAAGCTGTCATCGAAATTCTGCGCTAACACCTGGATTATGACGAATGACACTCCCACAGATTCCATGAAGTGTGTGTGGATGATCAAGAGGAATTTGAATTTGTATTCTTCAACCAATGATCACCAACGACGAGAAGACATCATGCATGACTTCGGATTAAACCAGGTATTTTTACGGTTTATTTTTGTGGTTAAAATCCTTCATGCGGGATCCTCGGATTTGATTGGGCTGCTCTTCACTGATGTCGATAAGTTTATGTTGATCGTCAGTGGAAATTTTTCAAAACCCACCTGTTTGGGGTTTCCACTGCACGCTCGGTTCCAAAAAGTTGTATCATAGGGACACATGATGATTTTAAGTCAATTTAAAAATTAAAATTGCATTAAGATATAAAGAGGGTGTCGATACGGTCCCAATGCTGCAAACGGAATCTGAATCGGATGTCAGATGTCCAGTCTGTGGACATCCAAAGTTATGAATTCAGATTGAAAAAAATTGGTTCACCGAAATATTTTTTTCGGTGATTTTAATTATTATTATTATAATAATTATATAATAATAATAATAGTTTTTTATTAATAATAATTTAATTATTATAGTTTTATTATAATAATGTTTTAATATTATTATTAAGTTCTAAAGTCTAAATAGATTTTTGAAAATTTAAAGGGGGTGTAAAAGCAAGTCTTTGTTTTTTTTAAAAATGGTTGGGTGCAAGACCTTATTTGCATGTATTTCACGTTTAAAAAAAATGAGTACTGGGGGCGACAACCTTCATGTGTAGGTCATGAAAAAAAGGTTGAAGGGGGCGACCTGCATAGCAGGTCAAAAAAAAAAACAGTTGGCTTGGGGGCTGAGTGGCACCCCATCTCCCATGCGTTGCGGCCCCGAGGGCCGCCTTGTCTCCCTCCCCGGGAGAAAAGGCTATCACTCACCTCTTGCATCACCAGCACCACGTCAGCTGTGATCAGAAGCTCTACCATGCCCTCTACCCATGCACTGCACTCAGTCGTCCCCTGCTTCACCTTGGTGTTTCGATGGAGCCAACAACCACCTCTCTTCTGCTGCAGTTCACACCGGGACCCAGGCTGACTGACCTTCCTCCTCGTGGCAGCTCCCTCATGCATAGATACCCACTCCAGCCTGCCTGCGCATGTACGCACCACACCAAGATGACCCTGGATACCCTGGCCTCCGGCCACCTCTCCCCGTTGCGCTGCAGCAGACCCGCACCACCGAAGCCCTGGCCCATGCCTCCTCCACCCGCTATAGCGGCAACACCCTACACCAGAACCCTCCTATAGATGGTGCATGAGCCAGTGCTGCCTTCCCTTCCAGGCGCACACCGACAGTCCACACCATCTCCAGCGCCCTCCCGGCCAGCTCTGGCTGGGTTCCTCCTCCACCGAGCTGCAGTGGCCAGGCCAGCGCTGCACCGAGGCCACCACTACATGGCTGTTTCCTTCTCTCTCCAGGTGCACAACACCACGTTCCAATGTCGCACCCCATGAGCCTCCTAACTACACTGTATTCTTTGGTGAGGTAATCCCTTGCTTCTCCACCTAAACTAGAACAGCCTCGAAACGGGCATTGGCCGGTTTACCCAGCCCGAAACAGGCTTGGGCAGACCTGCCAGGACCAGAATGCTCATGCACGAGGTTGGTACCTCCCGTAGTGGTCTTGCACAGGTTCACCCTGACCCGCACATGCCCATTTTTAAGGGTCTGGGTGGTTTAATTTAATCAAAAATTAATTAAAATAATTAATTTAATTACAATTGATAATTAAATTAAATTAATATCAATATTTTGGTTATTAATAATTATAAGCGACATAATTAATTTAATTAGGAGGATTAATTAAATTAATTAATTAATTTAATTTTTAGTTTGAAAATTAAATTAATTAAATTGGGACCGAACGATGTAACTATTGAATTAAAAATAAGAGTGACATTTTTAATTCAATGAGATTCTCTCAAGTTTATTTTTAATGCAAGTTTAATTTTTTATTCTTCATTTATTTAATATACGCGAGTTTAATGCGTATATGTTTGATCATGAGTTGAGACCGACCAATGCATTTTTTGTGCGTTTTAAATAATTAATTATTTTATTATTTATTTATAGAATTTTTTTTGTAATAATTAGTTTAATTAAATAAAAGGCGATCAATGTGTCGTCTCAAAGTCATTATATGTATATGGGCCTGCACGCTCAATCTCAGAGTTGTAATTTTATACCCTGAGACCCCCTTGCCTGCAAGCGAGTACAATTGTATAATGACGAGATGACCAGTGACACAATTCACACCAAGTGACAGTGACACACCACACAAGAGTTGAATGCATTGGATGAGCAGATGTTGTTATTCAAGTTGCAAATCACGTGACTAAAGGTACTTACCCCTAGGGTTTTTGGTTGGTCCATTATTTACTTAACGGATCGACCAATAGTACCAGCTCATGATCAGGTGTTCATTTTATTTTTTATGGTTTATTATTTTTGTTCACGTGTAGTTTATTGCGTGATCACATAGTATAATAATAAACAAGCATGAAAGATAAAATGAACATGTGACACGATGAAATTTTTATTTCTTGAACGGTCAGTTGTGAGTGAGATCACATAGTACGTGCTTATAAAAATAGAAAATGATTTATTTCACCACATTAAAGATAATAAAACCCTAAAAAATATATTAAGTCATAACTACCTTCCTTCATTCATATTTGGAGAAAACCAGTTGTTTGAGGTGCCGATCATGCCATAGCTGAGGGTGCCTCTTACTAATGAGGATTCCTTATAATAATGATGGGTAGACTTAACTAAAATTTCATCAAAGAAATAGACATATCTAGCTTGTTGTAATTTTATAGGAAAGCATTGAGTAAATCAAGTTATGATTTCAAGAAGATGGGACTTCACTCAACAAATCACAGAACCGCAAGTTAAAGCAGTCGGCCAGCCAAAAGCCCACCTAAAACCCTCCAAGTAGTGGAATAGCCATAGCTTGTAGACTATTAGGGGTGGTTCTAAGATCCTTGACACTATAATACTCTAATGATAGATTATTCTAATTCTAGCATAGAGGGTTCCTAGAATCCAATAAAACAATGGGATACATTAAAATGATTTAGTAATTAATGAAAATTGTCTTAACCGGTAATCTAGATAAAATGCACTAATCTGTTAAAATTCATTTTTGTAGAAAAGGAAAATATAAATGACAAGTTTAAAAACTACAATATTATATTGGACAAGTAAATGTCCACCCCGACACGAGTATCGATGAATATTACAGGCACGTGCGCATAGTACTATGATATAATAAACTCAAGGTACCAGTGTCCCCAACACTATTAAACTACCTCAAGAAGAGAGGGTGAAAATTGCTTACAGGATACTAATGTATAAATCATATGTTGGTTATATCCTTATTCTTTCATCAATTTCTGGTGTTAGTTGTGGTCGCTACACTGGGACATGGATAATATAAACATGAAGTCTCATCTTCGAGGTGTTTACAAGGAGAAAGAGAAGCAATGATACGAATAAGGCAATGGTTACAACAACATGTGTAAGTTTAAAGATAAATCATGATATTTAAATGGATTCCTTTCTCATATCATTTTTACCCCTTTACTCAAGTTTCATTTCAAAACAAACAAGTATTGAGTAAATGCTTCATTACCTATCTAGGTAAGGTTCACCAAGTGAATAAGAATAAAATACAATTAAAATTTAATTCTTATGGTGGATAAATTAAAATAAAATGTGAGAAGGTCAAAGGTATTTAATGCCAATGAAACATTCCCAAATTCCTTCAATTAATGAGGTATTAACAATGGTAATTTGAATTTCAAATTATAAAATAATACTATAGAAGTTTAAAAGAAATAAACTGATTTAAAGAAGAAAGTTGCCGCTTTTAAATCAGGGATATTAATCAATGTGATGTTTCCTTTTACTACTTGGGTATTTAATACTATATGATCTTTACATATGTGTATTTAAATACAGTTACCAAGAAAGTATAAAAATATTACTAGAAGTCAGGTGTATTCTCCAAGTAGCTGTGAAAGGGTGATACCTAGGCCAGTGATGAGAAGTATACAACTTCTTAATTGTCAAGTGAAAGATTCATGTTGAAATATTATTGAGTATAACCATAAACATTAATCTCATGTGTCGTTGGATGTAAGGAGACATTCTTTCAGGTTCTGGAATAAATGTTGTTTTTGGTAAACACAATCACTAGTTCAGAAATACATGATTCATAGGTAATTAGTGATGAATATAAATGTAAGACTTATACCCAGTTGTGGAAAGATAATTCTTTGTCAAGTAATAATAAATGTAAACATAATCAATATACCAAGTATGGTATTTAGGGTCGGCACATCTAAATACTTTTGGTATTATCAACATCTTTAGTTTGGAAAAAAGAGCCTTTAGAAATAAAGGTATGTCACAAAGCTTTTGGAAATAGTTCAAAAAGTAATAATGAACTATTCCAAGTATAATATAGAGGTATATATACTTCATAAGACTCCTTTAAGTAATTAAGGAATAATAAAGTGAAGTAATTACATGGTCAGGAGATATGAGTTGCTTTGGGTTGTGATACCGAAGAATATCTCAACCAAGCATTCATCAATCATTATAATGTAGCATGGAGTAATTCCTAAACGCACATTACCTTATCTATATCATGAAATTGATGTTAATGAGGTGAATTTTTGTTGAATTCTTACATGTCAACATTGATCAATAAATATGTAGCGTGGTGAAATTCCTAAATGCATATGTTATACATCAAAAAATTGATTTAAGTAATATCAATGATGCAACTTGCAGAAACCTCTATTATATTTTATGAAATGCTTTGAAAATAATGGAGATATCCTACAACCATATGCCAACTATAATGACAAATGGATATCATACAAGTCATAATATGATGATAAACCCATTATGTCACAAGGACATGTGTTTGAATGAAAATAATTTGTTAGGACATAAACAAACTTGCATCAAGACAAACACATTGTGCATTTAGTATAATAATCCTAATAGTTGCTTTAGATATTAAAAAAATCCCTATAATAGAAAATATATAGTCAAGTTATAGACTGTATTTCTATAAGAGGGTGCACATCTCTATTAGTGATAGTGGGATATATATTGACTCGTGTTTAGTCAATGCTCAAAATGCAAAAATAGTTGGCATAGGAACTAGTTACACAAGCACATGTGGAAAAAAGTATGTTCCAGAGACACATACTACGTAGGAAGGATAAAACCATGGTGATGGTTTTTATATTCACCGTGGTTGGTGATATATTATTAAATATGAATAATATTTACTACAAGTAAGTAATATATGGTAATTATCTAAAATTGATAAGACCAACTAAAATTCAATTAATGGATTCCATGTATCAAAGTGCAAAGGGGCTTATTATTTTGAATACTGTGGTGTATATTAAACTGAGTTGATACAAGGGTGGTACAAGCGTAGTACCAATAAGGCTTGTTTGGTTTCACTAAGTAGATATTTCTAAATCCATTAGAATTTTACTTATTGTAGCTAATATCTATGATCAAATTATTAAGAATTGGATGTCATGACCACCAATCATGGATGGTGTCTATACGACACAACCAGAAAGGGGCGGTCATGTCTCAAAATTATAATAAAGGTTTCATGTTATTGAAATACAGTTTCAGATTGAAGTAAGCAATAAGATCATAGAATATACATTTGAAACAAATGTTTTCCATGTGTCTACAAAAGGATAGTGGGAGTGTCAAATTTTTCCAGGAAAAATATATTTGGCAGCATATGGAAAACAAACATTGGTCTTACAGTTAATTAATACCAAAATGAAATTTATTCTCCAATCATTGACTTAAATTAGAAACCTAAGTTATAGGGAATATGATCTATTGAGGTAGATCTATAGGTTTCTTGTTCCTTGTCAACTGTACATATAGTGAAATTGTATTGAAAAATATAAGTTGGAACAATTCAAGAGATGAATTATTGCCTATGTCATAAGGCATAATCTCTCCATGTTGACATGACTGTGACATGGTAAGAGATAAATGTGATGATTTAAATCCATAAATCGAAGTGATGGATCAATCACGTATGCCATGATATGTTAAAGAACCGATATTTCCAAGGTATATTTAATAATAGGAAAATATTAGTTATATCCAGGAGCACTGCAAAGGATGTATTCAGAACTATCTAATTGTACTTCTTCAAGTACAAAAGATATGTACCCGGTAAGCAGAGAAGAAAGAATACCAGTTTTTAGGGGACATAAACTAGTCTTCCATAGATCAATGTGATCTAATATCACATTTAGGTTAACGATGATGAGTTAGTCAAAATCATATCAGCCAGTGGTAGCCATAACTACAAAGACCGAGTACATTACAACTTCTAAGATATCTAAGAAGCATTTAAATGTAATGATTTGTTCCAGTTCTTGGAATTGTACCAAGTAAGAAAAGTATTATCATAATGTAAATTATGATATTCTTACTAGCCAAGATGTCAAGTTATGACAGTGGACAAAAATGGATATACTTGGGATACCATCTCTTGAGAAGTTTTATTCAAGGAGATGAGGTCTCAATAGTAAAATAGCCATGTGGTGGAACTGTGGTGGACCCAGTAACTAAATCCATTACTCAACAGAAACATGATATTTATCATATGAGTAGCTAACAAGTTTGGTTAGAAAGTTGTCTCTAGTGCAAGTGGGAGTGTTGAAATAGTGGGTGCCCTAGACCCAACTATTCAATGCTTTTGATTACCATATCATGTATATAGTTAGCTATACAAGATGTCATATTACCACTATAGTGTAAAATTTTCTGCATCCACTATTGAAATGGTAATTTCCAAAGATTAATTGTCATATTGAAAGGTTATAGCAGTTCCCAGGCTATAATGAGAACTTCTAGATACTATGACATTAATATTAAATATATGTTCTATGGTCTAGATACATATTAATGATTGGACACAGTAGATGTTTGACTATCAGGTGATGGGGGATCATAAGTATTGAGACTTATTCTCATGAAGTTCACACTTGGTGATATCTAGTATTGAGATCATAAGGACTGACCCGCAAATAAGAACACCACATGTTTTAGGTGTCGTTGGATGTTCCTTTCTACGATCATGTGTAATGGTCTCCTGACTTGAGATCATTAACAATACATGTCATTTGATTGTGTACTTTGATGCAAGATGAAAACTATGACAATGAAGTCTTGGCAAGGTAGTTTGTGTTGGGTACATCATTGATGTCATGACATTGGTTGAATGTTCAATAAAGGATTTGTCGCTTCCGGGTTATGGAATAATATTTCTCAGGTCATGTTGATATGGATGGCAGTACCTTTATAAGACCATGGACATGACAGTCGAGGGTAAACTCATCCAGTTAAATTAACAATCATTAAAGCAAGAAAAGAGTGATGAAACCTGAGTGCGTCCTTCTTTATGTGATATTACAGACAAAGAGATTATATTACACAGTGCATGTTCGTAGGTTGGTTGTCGCTACTGTGACAATCCTTATTTCTTTAGGGGCCATGATGAGTTTCTAGATCTCGCTCTTAGTTTGTGAATACTATTCAATAATAACAAAATAAGGTCCCAGAGGGTCACACACAATAATATATTCAATAATCATCCCTATTCAATTGAATAGGAGTTTTGGTCATGGTGGGCCCCACCACTAGGGTCCGGGATTTGCCCAAAGAAAAACGACCACCGATGTAATAAATAAATTAATATTATTCGAGTTTAGAATAATGTGTATTGAATTTATCTATTAAATGTATATATGAGTTTTTAGTAAATACATGAAAAATATTAATTAATGAATATTAAATTATTCAAGGTTCAATTAATATTTAGGGGTGTTACAAGTCGAGTTAATGAATCAATTATTATCACGTAATATATTTTAATATATTAAAAGTGAAAGATAATAATATTTATGAACCAATTTATTAGTCATAAAATTTCGTTGATAGTGCGTTAAGTATTCGGGGGCTGGTGAGGCTATACCGAGTATTTTAATTAAGCACTATAAATAGAAGAGGAGGGAATTTTTCCAAATAATATTCACTGTACTTATCTCTCTTATCCTCTCTCCCATGATCTAGAGAGAGAGGATTTGGATCCAAGGAGCTTGGATCAAGGAATCTATCAGGCATTTTTAGTGAAGCGATGCCGTGATCATTGGAGCGTCGAAGGTGTCGTCGCAATTCCGTGATAGCACCCAGATTATGAAGAATGGCTCTCCCACAGATTCCTTGAAGCTTGTGTGGACGATCTAGAGTAATTTGACTTCGGATTCTTCAATCAGCGATCACCAATGATGAGAATACATCGTACACGGCTTTAGATTAATTCATGTATTTTTACGGTTTATTTTTGTGCTTAAAATCATTCACACGAGATCCTCAGATTTGATCGGGCTGCTCTTCACCGATGTCGACAAGTTTACATTGAACTTCGGTTGAAATTTTTAAAAACCCACCCGTTTGGGGATTCTGTTGCATGCCCAGTTCCAACATATGTGTCATGAGGGGTACTAATTGACATGCCTTTGTTGCAATGATACATCCCCTAGGAGGTTTGACTGACAACTCCTTTATTAAATAAAATTAGACATGTCTAATTTTATTGGAAAACTAGGAAGATATAAATGAATTCGATGATACAGAATCAAATAAAGCATTGGCCAAGTTTGAGGAAACAATTAAGTATCTTCCACTACATCATTGGGAACTTCAACCTCCATGGTTGTAATTGCATAAGATTTTATGGCCTTTTATGAGGCAAGTTTTATTGGTGATTTGGACACTCATTTGAATAGTGTCCCATCTCTTTACAATTTTAACATTGCACATCATTGATTGTTTCTTCCCCTTACATTCATTATATTGATAACACTTTTCTCCACACTTATAGTATCCTCCCATGCCTTTCAAGTATTTCCTAGGATGATTCTTTTCACAGTTCTCACATAATGAGAATTTCTTCATTCCCTTATTCTTCTTTGGTGCTTCACCTTTTCCATGGTTATCAGAGTACCACTTTATATCTTGGTTTACCTTTAACAACTTTGATCTAGAATACTCCCTCTCTATTTTGATGGAACGTAATAAAATTTCATCATATGATGAAAATGTTTGAGAAGCCAGTGCCCTTCAAAGACTTGGCTTAAGACCTTCATTGAAATGATCAATCTTATCTTCTGAGTCACGTACATAATCTTTGGCATACCTGGCTTGTCTTTTGAAGGTAGCCTCATACTCTACAACACTATCTTCTTATTTTTACTTTAAGCCAAGTAACTTCCTCTTCATTTCGATTCATTGCTCACAAGGGAAATATTTGTTGAAGAATATTCCCTTAAAAGTACTCCATTACATATCTTATATTTATTATTCTTCTATGGTATTATAGATCAAGGACCACCATTTATCAACATCACCCTAGAGACAATACACTGCTAACACTACCTTTTCATTTTCATTGCATCTTAATGCAATGAATATCTTTTCAGGGGACTTGATCCACTACTTAGATACTATTGGATTAGTATTGCCACTAAAATATGGGGGCTTCTATTGTATGAAATGATCCAACATAGGTGTAGTATGGTTATTCGTCATAACCTGAGTAATTTTTCCCAATATGGCCATGATCTGATCTGCTCCAACATTGACTATATTGGCTTTCTCAGTGAGGAAATCCCTACATATTCCATGAGTATTGATTCCCCTTCTTCCATTAGGTACCATTTCTAAATAATTGCATACACTATATTTGGTTATGAATTATAATTTATAATCCCAACTAGGAAAGTACTTAACATAAATAAAAATTCTAAGCATAGCTAATCCCATAAACATTGTTTCTCTAAGGAAAAATTTACATTATAATATTTCACAATGTCTTGAAAAGAAAATGAGAATTATCCTAAGAATATCCCCCAGGAGTGTCAAACCAAGAGTTTAGTAAGGCCTGTTGCTGTGTACCAGGATGCCCTAGGTCAAGCCCAAAACTCCTTGTCAGAGTTTTCACTCCTAGGTACATCTGTGCTAGATCCACCTCTACCTATTTGTATCCAGACAAGGATTAATTTTCTATAAATATACACATAATCTATTCCTTACCAAAATTATAGGACATTCTTTTATGTTTTTACTCAAATACTACCTTAGGTATTTGTTCCCTAATCTACATTTTTCTAATATACTTTCCAAGTTTGCTACTAAACTTCCTTTGATACCAACTGTAACACCTCAAACCCTCTAGATTGGAGCCGGTGCATTACTTAATACATTTTCACGATTAAGAGGAATTTAATATTGAAGGAAAGATAAGTTTAGTATTCTTTAAGAAACTAGATACATATATGTAACTCAAATTATATTGGTA
The DNA here is from genome assembly GCA_963277665.1 of Viscum album. Lineage (NCBI taxonomy): Eukaryota > Viridiplantae > Streptophyta > Magnoliopsida > Santalales > Viscaceae > Viscum > Viscum album. The sequence continues at coordinate 1,096,711,237 of OY728147.1, forward strand.
AAGGTAACAAAACACAATACATAACAAAAACTAATAAACTGCATCCACAGAAACTCAATAAATAGTCTTCTATTCATAACCTGTTGAAGGTAAACAAATGAAAGGGGTGAGTTCAAATGATCAGTAAGGGTTATAAGTAGTGGAATCATGAATCCAAAATAACTGAATCATAAAAAATATGGCATAATGAATAAATGAAAAATGCATTCCATTAATAAACTAAGAATGAACCCGCATCCATAGATTTATTCATAATGAAAACCTCATGGATAGTAATAAATGAAAATGAATAAAGAGAATTCTTATTATTTAGAAATCATGTTTCTAGCACATGATACCACTATAGTGTCAAAATAGTTTAATTCTATGGGTAGAAACCCATCTGATTTTTGGAAACAAACTCAAAGGGTTTGTCACTAACTGATTTGTTTCATGAGACCTGTCGATGCATTGAGGGGATATAGTGGGCCCCGCCCATCACTGAAATTCTAAATAATTATTCATACATATATTTAATACAATTAAAATATTCCTTATCAATATCTTTATAGAGTAGAAAATATGAATTCATCACTATTTCCATAGTTAGAACAATATTCCAAATAAACACCGTATGTGAAATGGTATACAGATTAAGGAAATAATAATATCCATGCTACAAGAAAATGGATATTTACCAGAATTATAATTTTAAATAAAAAATGATCTCAAATGGTCAATATATACACCGCATAATAAATATTAGGTTCACAATACCAAGTAGGTCTCAATGAAATGGAAATTGGGACAAAGTCCCTTACCACATCGTAATCAATTGAATTGTATGAAGAAAAATAAATAATAACCAAATTATTCACATAATACCATGAATATAAAGACAATAATGATATTATAAATCAAATAAAAGTACACATATACCACATGCATGAAATAAGTGGCTAACAATGGAAATCCCAAGGAATTGAAAGTGAGATGAGAAACCCCTTACAAACATTTCAGCATGGTAACGAGTGTTATTGTGAGGGATTAATGATAGTTAAAAGGGTATCCCATCATTTATATCTCATAAGTCCAGTATGGGGGAGGTTTGAAAACATACCCCATCATTAGAAAATAAAAATAAAAAGACACAACATAAGGGGGATTCTTGAATAAAAGTGAGAGAGAGGATCCCTTACCTTATGGCCAAAGGTGTTATCGATTGATCTTAATGACCTAAATAATAAAATTTATCTTAATTAATTAATAATTACAGAACATAATAAAAATTTAATTTATTTAGTATAACCTTATCAGGTTCATTCATTTTCTTTTTGATGGGTTTAAGATGTTCAATTTTATTTTTTTTGGAAGCATTTTCTTCCTTGGTTTTCATGATCAGTTTACTTGTATTTATGGATAGATGTTCATTTGAAATGAGATTAAACCTATAGAATTGTTAATATATATTATTTGTGACATTCCATAGATATAAATAATATTATAATTATTTTGTATTATATACCACGAGGATGACTCATTAGTTAAAAGTTAATGATACATGCTTGAATTTACTTGGCGGTTTTGAAAATAACAAATTGTTTTGTATTATTATTTTATATTATGAGTGTGTAATGATTTAAGAACATTTCATAAGGTAGAAAACATATATTATGATCTAGTTAAACCATTTAAAAGTTTTCATGACTATTCTTGAATATAGTAATAGAAATTGAAAACCCGTCGTCCTTGAATGTGATAAATTAACACATCTCGGACGATATTTTCATTTTTAGTGTAAGAGGTGGGAAAAAAGAGATAAGATGATGAAATATTCCATTAGCATAATAAAATTATAGTCTATGTATGGTAATTTAATTATCATAGGATTTTTATGTGAGGAGGTTAGGAGAGAGAAACAAAATAATAGAACTTTTAAAATAATTTGAAAGAAAAGGGAAGAGAGATTCACCTCTTGAGTACTCCTCCTTGAGAATCTAATTAAGGTATTTGTTTTTGGAGTTTTGGTGAGACAATCAGGTCTTGGGTATGGGGGAGGAGCTGAGGGAGATATTTGAGAAGAATTTAGGAAATTCTTGAAGCTTGAGTGGTGTGGCAGGAAGAGGGGGTAGGGGTGGTTTATATAGTTGAAGGGGGGGGGGGAGGGTTTCCTTAATATTATAATCATTAATTTGTTATTTATCCCCAAGATAAGAAATAATGAGAATTAAATGACCTAGAATAGTAATAAATGCATTTGAGTTCTAGATTTGGGTTCTTACATCAATCATGATGCTAGTAATATTTAATTTAAATTATAATGTATTTATAATGTATATTAATGTATTTTAATATTAAAAAAATTTCAAGTATTTAAAAAAAATCCTAAAAATTCACCATAACCATTTTTTGACGTTTAGATTCAAAAAATGAACTCCATTTTTCAGAAATAGGTTTCTAAATATGAGAAATTTAATTTGTAATTAAAATCATTATTTAATCAAAAAATACCAACACTTAAAATATTCATCTTCATTTTTAAGGTGCCTAAATTTATTTATACTTTCTTGAGTAAGGTTACCATTCATAAGGGTCATATTACTATTCAATATGGTAGGTTACTATTCATAAGGGTATGTTAATATTCATAAGGGTAAGTTACTATTCACTAAAAATTAACTTGATTCTATCAGACTCCAAATATCACCCTAATCGCAACCATGTATGTCCATTTTTCAAAATTCAAAACACGGAAGTGGAAAATTTATGTTTAATGGATAGGTTATGACTATATTCTAAATAACCAAGTGTTGTTTCAAATAAACTCAGTGATTTATAAAATATAGGCTATGGATAGAATGTATTTAATAGAAACATACCATAAGATGTTTAGGGTGTTATATTATAAAAATCCAAAAATATTTTAAGTTCAAAAGAAAAACTGTAATCATAGGATAAACCAACTGTGGAAAAACTATAAGATAAGAATTTGAGCAAATAACCATGAAAGTACCATCATGTGATAAAATAATCATAAATGAAAAATCACACTATTTTGGATCTAACCTATGGGAATTAATGATAGATATGAAAGATAATCCCCAATGTAGGCCTAATGTGGATCCAACCGATATAACCTCAAGTGGAATTACACAAACTAAAGTGACATAAAACCTCTTGTGGAATTATACAGACAAATAGTGACAAGTATATTACTGAGGAACCCAAGGATACCCAATGTCTTAAGTTTTTTAATATCCATTAAACAACCAGGCCAAAATTTAATATTTTCTTTATCAAAGTCTTTCTACTTATGGGATTGAATACCGATTTTAAAACCAAAACCACCATTGAAGAATTTTCTCAAACACTTGGTGTGAAAAAATCTATTTTTAAATAAAACCCCTTAAAAAACATGAATATCTTCTAAAAATTACTTTAAAAGATCAAATAATTAAAATTCATTGAATAAACCAATGTATTTTTTAGTAAAATATAATAATTAACGAATTATAACACTTTTATAGAGATACATTTTTCCATAATGGAGGAAACCATGTCACCTTTTGACAACAAATATTGTGAACAAAAAGATCAGCCTCATAAAGACAAGGCATGAGTGAAAACATAAAAGGATCAAAAGAAAACAAAAAATGATCAGAATATGTTACTTATACATAGGAAATGATGCTATCATGACCAATGGAAATGAATTAGTAGAAATTCCATTTACCATAGAGAAGCAGTACAACCATGCTAAAGATTGAATGCTAAACGAGGTGGTCTGAAAGAAGGAAATTCACCCCTAACCCACCTTAAAGAATCCTAGGGTTTAAGAGGGATTTATGAATATTGAATGAATAAAGAAAAATTAATTAAACTTGATAAAATATACTAGTGTGAAGTATTTATGACATAGAAACCTTGTTTATGATGTAAATATCTCATAAATCATATATACCAAAAAATAGACCACCTCAAGTTAAATATACTCAGATTGATTATTTTACACCATAAAAGAGGATCTTACAGCGTAAAAGGAATTTACCATGTAAAAGAATATTTCAAAACTTGAAATATTCTTGTTCCATAAAAAATTTCACATATTCTTCCCAACATGATATTTATACTGTAAACTACACAGTTACGATGTAAAATGTTCATGTAGGAAGTATCCAACCCATGTTTTGCAAAAACTCCCCGAAAAACTCAAGACCAAAGAAAAAATATCTTTACATTAAAAGAGATGTAATTTTTCTACCAAGGATGTTTCAAATATAGAAGAATAAATTAAAGAATATTTGGTAGAGATAGATCATATAATTTTATAATAAAAAAAATCCAAACAAAAAAAATCTTGGTAAAAATGAGATTGTAATATAAAACCCTTATACTTTGGTATCTTTTTATTCATAAACTCCATTAAATAAATAAAATAAAATAAAAATTTGAATATTATGGAATTTGGGATATACATTCTACAACATATTAACGGGGAAGTAGATACACCTTATAAAAGTAGATAGGTGTATAACATAACATATGTACCAATGAAGAGAATTTGAGACGACAAACCCTTACAACTTTGATAACTTTGAAATAAAAATCCTTTTGATGAAATAATTTTAATTTTAACTTTATTTACAAAAAATTAAGAAGGATGCATTGTTTATTATTTCAATGGATTAACATATAGACCTCATAAATATAAATTAGTTTATAACATCAAACATGTCTTAATGAACCAAAATTGGGAAGAAGAACCCTTATAACTTTAGTAATTTTTGAATCAAAATTCATTAGATGATTTAAAATAAAATGTTCATATAAATACATTAAATTAAATTATGTATTATTAAAAAATAAATTCTTGAGAATCATATACACCATATAAAATATAAATTTCTTCATAACATTAAAACATGTCTCAATAAATAGAGATTGAGATGAAACCCATACTTTATATCAGACCTAAATCATTATCCCTATAACCTCCTATATAATAAATATAAATTCATTATAATTCTATAATATACTCATATTAATACATATAATATCATATATGATCCAATTATATCAATTTAACACCTTTTTAAAAACAAATTGTTATTAAAGTCATCATTTCGGTTATTAATTGATTAGTTTTTCATGTGTTTTAGTTCGACAATTATGGTACTTGTACTTTAATTATGGTTCCTTCATCCCAAGAATTTTAATAATGATATTAATATAATATATATATTCCTTAAGTTCATATATAAAACCATTAATACTAAGTGGTTAAGAAAAATTAATTACACACTTCATGGAGATGTTAATCTGTACTTACACACGAGTGATGTTTCCACTTTTCAATGGACGGAATGAAAGAAAGGTAAATGATAATTAAAATTTAAATAATCATTATTATATTATAAAAATAATATATATTAATTAAAAATATCATTTTTATCATCCAATTAAAGTGGAAATTATAAAAAAAACACATCGCTTTGTGGATGTGGTAGACCACATGTATGCACGAGCGACATTATAATTTACCAATGAATCTGATGGTAAGAAGGTAAAAAATATATTATATTTATAAAAGAATAATTATTTTTAAATATATATTTAAACATTAAATCCTTGATTATAACCACTCATGGAATATGATGATGTAAAATGAATCATATATCTATGTGGAGTCAGTAGTCCACATATACACACGGGCAATACTTGTATTTCCCATTTGATAGAGAATGGGTGGAAAATAGTTGTGAAATAATCATAAAAACAACTAAGTATATTTATTATACTTTATTTATAATTTTTTATGGATATAATAAGTTTAGATAAGGTATAATAACAAATAAAATTTAAAGAGCTTGTTAATGTTTATACCTCTTCCTTGAGAGACCCCCTTTGGGTGACACCTTAAGCCTTGAAGTATTGGTATTAAGAGAAGAAAATAAGCTCTATGATGAAGTTAATTATTATATTAATTCTTTTTGGTTAGGTATTATATGATATATAAGGCTCAAATGGTGTGAATAAGTGAGGTTAACATGTGATTTTTTATAAGTGTGGGGGGACACACGATTTCAATGATTACGATCACTTTCATGGGAAAGTGGATCCAAATGGATAAATATTAGAAGGTAGGAAAATATAAGGTTTTAATAAATTTAAAAAATAATAATTATGTATTTTTTAGTGGAAATAAATACTTTATCACTTGGATTAAACTCCCAGTAAACCCGTTTTATCCTTAATAATAATAACAAAATTTTACTATTTTTACTATCCACTATGAAAAAAATAAAATGAATCTATTATATTATATTTATTATTATGATTAAAAATATGAAATAAATTTTAAATTATTCAATTTATATACATGGAAGAATTTAATTTTAAATAATCATGCAACCCATAATGAAAAACTATTTTAGAAAAATGAATCTTTAAACATAAAACATAATTTACATACATTCATTTACTTTGAAAAACATTAAATGAATTTTAAAATATATGATTGAATATTTAATCTATAAATTCCATTAATACCATAAATAAATATATATTAATCCAATTTATTAAAATAAAAACACATTGCATATAAATAAACAATTTTTAAAAAAATGTGTTTTTAAGCCCAAAAATAATCCTATACCAAAATCAAGAATAATGATGATTCTTATAGAATTAATTATATTATTTAAAATTAAATGATAATTATGTTTATTTTAGATAAAATAAAACAATAATGGTACTTTTACTTGAATAGAAATGGTTTTTTTTACAAAAATTGGTATTTCTCAATATTCACTAAAAAAATCAACATTTTTTGAATAATATTAAAAACTCACCCTAAGTTAATGTTTAAATGACGATTTAAAACATTATATTAAATTTATAAGATAAAATTCAACTTTTTTATAAATTAATTATATTTTTTGAGCATGTAAAATAAATTAAATCTATTATCTAAGAAAACACATTTTTGAATCATAAAATGATTTTACTGAAAATTGAGTACTCATTTATTATAAATTAATGAATACATTTGAATTATTTAAAAAATTTATACATATTTTTTATAATTTAGTTATTACTATACATACCGTCCATTTTAATTACTATATTTTAATGATTTACTATATCATGGTTCATATAGACTTGAGGTTGTGTGCAAAGAAAGCTACCAAACACTTACATTATATTTAAAGAAAAATATATTCTTAAATATCAGGGTATTACAGGATATCCATTTAATTTTAGGGTATTAATAGGAATAATAAATTATAAAAAAGTTATTTTTTTTTCTTGGTATAAAATTAATTCATTGGTTTTCAATTTGATATAAATTAAAATAAAATCATTTAAAGGTTAGAAGTGATGTTTTTCTAAAAAAACATTTTTATGCGCAAAATGTATTTTTATCATCATAAATTAAATTAATCAATATTAATGAATGGTTTTAATTAAAATTTTAGAAAATATATTCATTGAAATATTTTAACATCATTAAACTAATTGTTACATTTTAATGAATGATGGTAAACTCAATTTTATGCTTAAAAATGCATTTTCCTAAAAATGGGTTTGTTGCATTTTACCTGATTATTTTAAAGTGATTTTATATTAAATATGGTAATTTAATCTTATAAAATGGATTCCATATTTTTAATTAGTATAATTAATATTATTTAATAAGGTCAACATAATTTTTGTTCCTTATGAATAGTAATCGATGTAAAACTTTATTACCACATTAAAGGTTAAAAGAGGTCAATGCGGGGTTAATCTAAATAGATATGGGATTAAATGTGATAAAAACTAGTATAAATTATATTTTATGGTAGTATTTTGACTCTATATCATCTTATCTTTGAATATGAGTCATTTTTTATCCATCTTTTATGAGTAATACATTTATAAATTTTAGTCTTTTAAAAAATTCAAAGCGTGTCCTATCCCTCACTTATAAAAGGAAACCACATATAATTTGTTATACATAGTTAAATATAAACTTAAATTAGAAAAAAAATAACTAGAAATTTTATTAACATTCCTCCCCACATCCTTTAGGTCTTAATTTGATCATAATACCATCCAAAAATGATTTATATAGAAACCTAATGAGGTTTTTCGAAGAGGAGGTATATGTTCTTACCGATCATTTTCAAGTTTCATTATTCTTAAACTTCCATTAAAATAATTATATCATAATCAAAATAAAAAATCCAGTATAATAAACATACTTATAAGTTACTATTATTATGGTATAAAATTTTAAACATTCTTTCCATCAAATTGGAAATGAATTTATTGCTCTTACATACGTGTGGATAATCACCTCCATGTAACAATATGATTCATTTTCTATCATCATAATTCATGGGATGTAATTATGATATGTTTAATTTTTATATATTATATTTATGAAATAATTATTCTTATTTGATTATAATATCTTATCTACCTTCTAATGTTTCTATATTTTTGAAAATGATAACGTCGCTCACACGCCTGAACTACCCCACCCAAGAAGTGATGTGATTCATTTTTCATTTCCTATTTACATGGTTGGTAATAAGGGTATATTTAATTAATTTATATGATATTTATGATATAATAATTTTTTAAAGGTGAATTATATTTTAACTTTCTTTCCTTCCTTCTATTGAAAAGTGGAAACATCACACATGTGTACGTACTGACTACCGTCTCCATGAAGTGATGTAATTAATTTCTCATCACCACTTTATGTGAATGATTATAAATTTGTATATAATGAATAAATATGATACTTATTTAATTATTTATTTTATTTATGTATGACCATGGTTCAATTACCAAAACCATCAAATCGACTTATGCATGAAAAATAGATTAGTTTTCACCCAAGTGTCCATTTTGAGGACTTTTAAAGTTATTTTCATATATAGAAACATCCTTTTATGTTACTTATGATTCAATGGGGAAATGATCCAATAATTCCATCCTTATTATTTCTATATATGGTTATTTGTTATAATAATGAAATCTTGATGAAACCCATTTTCTTTTCCATGGGTTAAGATATAGTGAAATGATAAATATTTTCACGACCTTGTGGTTTATATATGAATTATTTATGATTATATTGAATTTGGGTCCGTTAAATACCTATAATGAATTGAGTAACGTAATATATATATATATATATCATAAGATTATGATGATAAGTGTATACATTATTTCTAATAGTTATATTAACATTTTGATTCATGAGTATTATTTATTCTAGCTATATTCATAATATTATGCATTGAAGTGATTTTAAAGGGCTATGTTCACATTTTTTGTATGAGTATGATTGGTTCTACATATGCTCACATGATTATACATGGACATGATTGTGAATATCTATGTTCACAAGATTATGATTTCATATGCTTATAATTCCACATGCCGATGTTATAAATATTCAATGATGATTACTTATTTGAGACACTTACTAATCAAGATTTTGGATATGACTTGATTTTAGAGTTTATGATATAATATTTCTTGGGTATGAATATTTTACATTAGGAAAATGAGATTTCTAATGTTATTATACCACTATGATCATCTTATTATCTTATGATTGATATCTCCCATGTTTACCCTTATAGAGAATCTGAGATCACAATTTCCTATGTTTTAATTACCTTGGTTTTTATGGAAGGTTATAAGAATGATGTTTCTAGAAGTTAAATAATATAAAGATCTATTTGGGAGAATTTGATGATAATTAAATAAATAATTTGATTATATATCTAGTCTCCAAAGACACCAAACCTTTATAGTCCTTGAGAATGTATTATTGTGATATGCATTTAATATTCATTTAGAATGATGTCTTATATATTTATATTATACTTGGATCGATTTAGTTTGTATTAGATAAAAATTTAGTTATATTTAGAGATTAAGTTATAGAAAATACGAGGATAGAACCTAAGAAAACCTATTGCGAACCACAAGTAATATCAGTTGAACCTCGAGTATCATAGTTTGATAATAAGGTGTCATAAAATAAGATATCTCATAAATGTTTTTCTTATGTTTTCTTACTATATTTATTATTAATAAATACTTAACATAGTTTTTTTGGTTTTATTAAATGGATGGAACCAGAAAGAATAATGCTAAAAACGAATTTGATGGGTAATTTACGATTTTCCTTATGAAAAACCAAATGGATTTGGAGTTGAGATTAAATATTTTATGACCGTTATGACTCAACTCTCTCAATCTATGAGAAATAAATTTAACCATGTCAAGCATTAAAATGAATCATGGAGGGAGAAACATTCCATTGATTCTTTTTTTGTGACAACTTATAACTTCCTTCCATGGGCATTCTGATCTATTAGTGTTATGAAATGGATAAATTTTATGTAAGATATATTTTCCATTCTTTAGTTCTCAAAAAATGATTGGTAAACTCTTATTAAGAGAAAAAGGAAAGTCAAAGAAATAAAATACATGGAATTGGAGGAGTATAAGAGGGAATTTCTCAATAAATAATTTTAAAAAATATTTATACTAAGATGGAAATGAAAATTTTGAAGATAAAATATAAGGATGATGAATCCATTATAAGTTATAAATCAAACATTACATAAATTTAAAGGCACTCTTATGGATTTATCATCGAACCCATGATAAAAATTGCTCGATTATTTAGTGTCATGAAACCTAGTTTCTAAAATTATTATCCATAATATAATTTGGTAACTATTAATAAATCAGTCAATGTTCTATTAAGTTAGAAATTAAGAGCGGGAATTCCTATTATTATTATTGTTTTAGTGAAAAAGAGAGAAAAATGGAGCTTCATTAAAACTTGAATGGTAAATCTCATGGAGTAATGAAATTACAACCACCTACATGCTAAAAAATGGGGGAAAGAACTCATGAAAGTTTCTAAAATGAATAGGTAAATTCATCAATTGTAGGAAGACTGGCCATTGAGTTATTGATTTTCGATTAGGGATGAAAATTTTGTAAATTGCAACAAAGGAGGAGAAGGATTAAACCAATAAAGTTCAATATTTATGATTTATTTATATTTGGAATTATGTGAATCAATGAATTAATCCAAGAGCTAATGAAGATTGTAGGCCTCAAAAACCCCATAAGAAAAAGGATAAAGGGAAGGATTTTGCTATCACAACTGAAGTGGGATAGGAGAACAATGTGGTGAAAGGTACACTTACCATCCACTCTAGAATAGATTTTTTTAATTTGATTTTTTATTTAACCAGAATTTTATATTTTATGAATTTAATAATAGTATCACATCACCATATCAATGATTAGATATTGAATTGGAAGTAAAAACCTCAAATAGAATTTTTATCACATCTCAAGTTTATATATCATCTTCAATAGAAGTTTATGGGAATGTGATTCCTATAAATATTGTTATTCTCCATCTAGTTGAATTTAATGATATATTGGGAATGAATCATATTTCTTTATATAAATCCCATAAAAATTATCCAGGAAATAAAGTATCATTTGATATTCCAAATCAACATATGATTATCTATCAATGTAAGTATGATCATGAACTTACAATGGGAATTACTTCCATTTTATGGGTATTAATACCTATTCATGTGGGATATTTATCTCAAATGTTTAGGGAGAAACTCAAAATTGACGATTTGCCTATTTTTAGGGATATGATTATTCAATTCATGAATAATTTCCCAATATTCCTCTAAATAATGAAATTGAGTTTTCAATAGAACTGGTGCTATACATATTTCAAAGACTCCTTACAGAATGACCCCAATAGAGTTATAGGAATTGAAGAAGAAACTCCAGGAGAGTCTTGATAATGGAATCATATGACCGAGTGTGTCACCATGTATTACAAAAATTCTTTTTGTTAAGAATAATGATGGTTCAATACATATTTACATTTATTATAAATAACTAAACAAGTAAACTATCACGAATAAGCATCCTTTACCCCATATTCATGACTTGATTGATCACCTTCATAGAGATCAATACTTTTCAAAGTTTGAACTCTATTTTGGATATCATCAATTAAGGGTTAATAAGGAGGATACACTAAAGATAAAATTTCATAGAAGGTATGATCGTTGTTAATTTATAGTAATTCGATTTGGACATACCAATTCCACCTCCATGTTCATGGATATAATTATTAGATCCTTTATAGATTATCTTGATCATTTTTTTAATCTTTATAGATGATATTATTATATATTCAAATGGAAAGGATGACCATAAAGATTATTTGAGGATTATTGGAGTCATTGTATTCCAAATTAAGAAAGTGTGAATTTTGAATAAAAATTTTCATTATTGGGTCATATAATTTCAAGAAAGGGTATATTGGTATATCTTGAATGATGGAAGTTATTGACCAATATCCTAGACCAACCATTGTGACTGAGATCCACAATTTTATTGGATTGAATAGATATTATTGATGCTTTGTAAATAATTTATTAGGGCTATTTAATTTTCTAACCATGTTGACATGGAAGGGATCCAAGTTCCAATAGAAAAATTAATGTGAGGAAACTTTCAAGGATCTGAAAAGAAGTTTGGTCAGTACACCTATGCTCACACAACCTATAATGGAGATTGGGTTTTTGATATATTGTGATACATAGAATAAGGTACTAGGAATTATACTCATGAAGAATGATATGGTGATAACTTATGCCTCATGCTAATTGAAAATTCATGACCAAAATTATTTGAGTCATGATTTGGAGCTGGTAACAGTAATTTTTTTCATTTAAAATCTGGAGACATTATCTTTATAATGATTGACGTGATATATATACTGGCCATAAAATCCTGAATTATATATTCACATAGAAATAATTCAATATGATATGAAGTAGATGGTTTGAATTGATTAAGGATTATGAATACTCAATACACTTACAACCAAGAAAGGAAAAAAAGGTGGTTGATGCTCTAAGTCAGAATAACCATGATAGTTTTTCATTTATGAGGATTGAAAGAGATACAATATTTATATATTTATATAAGATGAACCTTAAAATCATTAGGAATGGTGATATATCATATCTTTATTAGATTAATGGACAACCATCCATTCATGTGAGGATTAAAGAGTTATAAAAGGATGATGTTAAATAATAGAATAAGGTGAGAAATATTCTTAAGTTCAACCATGATTGTGATGGAATAATAAGGTTCAAAAACCAAGTATGTGTCCTATCAATAATATATTTGAAGAAGGATTTATTATATGAATCCCATAGTTCATCTTTATCTATTCATCCTAGAAGTATGAAGACATATAGAGATATGAAGTAGCATTTCGGGTGGGATAACATGGAAAAAGATATTGTATAGTATGTATCTAAATTCTTAGTATGTTACCAAGTTAAGGATTAGTGATATAATTCTAAGGCGATGTTATAACCATTAACCATAACTAAGTGTAAATGGTATAAATTTACCATAAATTCCATCATTGTACTCCTTAAAACTTATAAATAGTAAAATTTTATTTGGGTTGTAGTCGATCACCTGCCAAAGACAGATCATTTAATTAAAATGAGATAATTTTTATCCATTGATTAGTTTTCTAGGACGTACAAAAAGGAAGTGGTAAGATTTTATGGAGTATAAAATTTTATTATATCTGATCATGATTTGTGGTTTACCTTTAATTCTTGGATAATTCTTCAATTACGATTGAATATAGATTTTAAATTTAACACTACATATCATTATCAGAATGATGGTCAGTCTGAATGGAACACTCAAACCTTATAGGATATGTTGAGATCTTATCCTCAAAATTTCAAATTTGGTTGGTATCAACACCTTCATTTAGAGGAATTTTCTTAAAAAATTACTTTTATTCGATCATTTAGATAGATCCTTAGGGATACCTCTATGGTAGGAAGTGAATAAATCCAATGTGCTGGGAAGAAGTTTGATAATGAAATCTTTTGGGATCTAACCCAACTGAGGAAATTTCAGAGATGGTTAGAGCCATTCAGAGCACATCAGGGACACTTAGAGTCAAAAGAAAAGTTATAATGATATTCATCAGTTATATTTAGAGTTTAAATCTAGTGATAAGGCATTCTTATTAATATCTCCTTGGAATAAGGTTATGCTATTTTGATAAATGAAAAATATGAGCACTAGATATGTTGGTCCCTTTGAAATTCTTGATCATATTAGTACAGTTGCTTATCATTTTCTACTTCCAATGAATATCTCCCTAATTAACTATACATTTTATGTATCTATCTTAAGGAACTAAATACCTAATCCTTCATGAAATACCTAAAAAAATATAGTTTAAAATAATACTATGCTTGATATCTTTCTTAATAACCAATATAGATCTTTAAGTGAATCACAATAAACTATAAAATATTAATATTCAAATTTTATCGTTATAAACTAGCTCTTAAATTGAAATTATGAATAAGAATAAAAACATTATGAAAAATATTTATGAAATTTTTATACAATACAAATGTGTTGATTAATGCATAAGTACATAATTTTTAGTAAAGTCATTCTATGCTTCAAAAATACGTTTTCTTCAAAAATACATTTTCTCATTTTTTGTAAGTGAATATTATAATTAATTTATTCCACTTATATAATTTTTAATAAAAATTATTTCATTTTTAAATCATTATTTTAATATTATCATAGGCGATTCTTTTGTATTTTTTCAAAAATATTTATTTTTACGTGAATATTGAAAAGTAACAATTTTTGTTAAACCATTATTTATTTTCATTAAATTTTGTAATTTAAAAATACCATTATGTTTTAGAGTAACAAAAGTATCCTTTAATTATAATTAATATAATTAATTACATAGGAATCAAGATATACTATATTTTGTTATAAATGCATTTTGAAAAAAAAAATATATTTTGCTGAAAATTGTTTTTTGTTGCGTTTTTCATTTTTATATTAAATTAATTTATCAAAATTACAGAGATTGAATCATGAAAAATTTATTTCATATTTGGAATCATGAATTTAATATTTTTAAATAGGTTCATTTTTATTTTGGTTCATTATGAATAATAATCATTGTAAATATTTCCACCCTCATTAGGGTAAAATAGATAAAATAGGGTTAAAACTATGGGATAAGACCTTTAAATAATAAAAAAAACATTCCATTAATTGATCAGATAAGTTTTTTAGTCTAAATACACCAAAGTTTTGAAAATTTTGAAATTTATTACCACTTTTCTTTAATAATGACCTTAACATGGTTTTAAGTAAATAATAAAAACAAAATGTCACTCTCTTGGTTTTAATATCTCTAATATTTTAACATAGGTATTAAAAAATGTTAGGTTAATTTATTATTTATTATTTTAAATATTATATAATTATTTTATCATGTTATTTTTTTTATTTTTACTGATAGAATAATTACCTAAATGTTTATGCAACACCGATGCAATGATTATTCAAGTAATAGAAATTCAATTAAATGATTTTTAAAAACAATAAAGGTAATAAAATTTGGATTAATTATTATTTTATATGATTTTTTTAAATAAAAATAACATATTAGTTATTTTTTAAATATTTATATTCCAATTCCATTACTATTCTTAAGAAATTAATTTCAAACTATGTGAATAGTCTCAAAAATGAGTTTAATGGTATATTATGTTAAATAATATTTTATTTAATGATTTAAAATTTATAAAAATATTATATTTAGATAATTTGGTGTTAAATGGTCTAAAATATCATCCATTTTCAACTTATGGGTCACTTTTACTTTTTTTGAAACTTTCTCAACTCTAATATAGTAAAAAACTTTGATATCGTGGTAATCATCAAGAGGATTGTCTATAGGCGAAAACTAAGAGATAAGGGTAAAAAAATAACATAAAATTGTCCAAAGTTTATTGTATGAGATTATTTAAAATAATACTCATACAAGGTTCTAAATATTTTAATTTTGGGCCACTTTAAAATAAAAATTAATTTATATTAATTTAATACTTGTAGTAATTCAATGGGTGCCCCTCCCTTCAATTATAAAGGGGAACCTCATATCCTTTCTTTCTCACAACTTTTGAACACTCTAGTTTTAAAAAAACCTAAATAAATATCTCTCCAAAAACAATACCCACGTCCTAGAGGATTTTTATTCACCAAAACACCAAAACAATAAGGATTATAGTGTAATAAAAAGAGGTTATCAAAGGAGAAGGTATAAGTCCAAACCCACATATTTCAAAGTTATTTCTTATTATAACTTATTAAAATATTATTTAACCATGAAAATATAATAACATAAATATATTATATATATTTTAATGTCATTATGATTATTTTAAAAACCATTTCATCTCATTTTCCATCCTATGGGAAATGAAACCATCACTCGTGCATACGTGGGGATTACCACCTCCATGAAGCGATGCATTTCATTTTTCACAACCACCTCACAAGGATGGTTATTATGATAGATTTAATTAATATATATGATATTTAATACAAAATTATAATTATTTAAATATAAAATATCATCTATTTTCTTACCATTATATCCATTAGAAATTGATAACATCATTCGTGTGTACACATGGACTACCATCTCCACAAAGCGATGCGTTTTTTTCATGTATGACTTTCATGGATGGTTCTAAAATTATATTTAATATATAAAAATGATTATAATTTATTTATTATAATTTTTTGTAAATTTAAAAATTTCACCATTGACTATAATCATCCTACCAAAGCTGTTTTGAGATTATTAACCAAACGTCGTAAAAACATTTGACAGAAACTTAATTGATTAAGTAAATAAATAAAAAATGTTTATTAATGAATTAAAAGAGATATTTATAATGTATTGAAAATTAAATTTTTTATTATTAATGTAAATAATTAATATATTTTTATTATTCTAAATTTAAAGAACTTATGATGAATGACATTATTTGAGGTAATAAAATTTCTTTTAAAAATTGCCTTTTAAAATTTCCCTTCCAACTATTTTTATTCCATGTCCATGTTATTTTAAATATTTTATGGAAATTATCATTTATAATTAAATATTTTATAAATTCCATTTTGTACCATATTTTAATTTATTTATAATGTTTTAAAAACAATCTTTTTAATTTTTTTTATACGGGTCACTTTTTACTCTTTTTGAAAAAGTATAAATGAATGTCTTTCTTTAAAATATACACATTAACTAAATATATTACCATCATGAATTTTAGGTTTTTGAAGATTACTATAAAATTTTACATTTTTATTATAAAATTAAATCATTTTCAAAATATTTTTATAAATTTTCCTTTTATAGAGTTTTTAAAAGAAAGGGGTATTTCCCCAGATTTTTATTTTAAAATGTAAGGTGTTTTGCTTCTGGGTTGAAACAAGTTTTTCAAGGGTTTTATAATTTAAAAGTGAATTTTTTTAATGATATGTTAATTTATAATCATAGATAATTATAGTTGACCTTGATATAACTTATGCAATGGGTGATCCTGATAAAACTTATATTATGGGTGAGCTATATATAGCTCTCTAATGCATTGGGTAATGTTCCTTTTATTCGAAAGAAAGAAGTAGGGAGTTAACCAAGGAATTTTATCCTATGGATTTAATTAGGATCCAATTATTTATATCTTGATTGAACATAGTTTTTTAATATATTTTTCTAATATTCCTATGAGGGTTTCTATTTAATTTCTATGGGTTTTAAATATTTTATTTGAGGAAAAATAGTGTTTTTAAAATGGATACGATTTATTTCATACACTCAAAGCATAATGTACAAAATTTAAACATTTTATGGGTATTCATGTTTTTTATCAGACCAATATATATCATTCTTTAAGATCCCCTACTTAGATTTCTGTGCTCATCCCACATTTTGAAGTGCTTTTCATAAGGAATACAGATGAGTAGGTATAAAGAAGAAGACAAGTTGAAAGAAATGATAATTTATCATGAAAAGAAAAAATGCTTAATTTTAAAAGTTTTATATTATTGTAAAATGGATGATGAGTGGATGTGTACAAATTATAATATATATATATTTTTTGTTTGAAATTTATGATTGAATTCTCTAAAACTCTAAAATATAAAGATCCTAAAAATGTAAGAAAGTGAATTATTGATGAAAAAATAAATATTATGTAATTTTTTAAGTCTAGTTACTTATAGATGGTATCAAAGGAAAGGTTTAGATAAATTTATGGCTTATAGTTATTCAAATGAGGATAATTTAAAATTTTTAGATAAAATTATGTGTTAATAAGTCAATATATAGGATAATATGCTAATGTTTTGGTATAGATAATATTTTTTTATTTTAATAGAAATTAAATAAATTTATTGAAATCAGAAAGTGGATGAGGATATAGAAAATACGTACCAAGGGGAAATAACTCTGAAAGGGTATTATTGAGTAATAAATCAATCATTACCCAATATACGATGAGTGGGAATAAGATTGCACAACTTACTAGAAACTTCGAGGAGATATGCTTGGGTTAATTCCCATGTTTTATGTAAAAAATTATGAATGATTTAAATATAATGTTATATAATTTAATTATCACAATGGATAATATTGGTTAAACCTAAGGTGTTATATATTGAAAATAAGGGTGTTATAGAGCAATACATTCAAAATTTATTTAATTTTTCACTCTGATTTCCTTAAATAAATTATTGGTCATTAACTCAAAAATTTCTTCCATCATTGTAAAATATATTCTTCAATATGAATGTATAAAAATGAAACAAAACACCCTTTCTCATCCAGAGGACTCAATTGCAAAAATAATTGAAATATATTAAGATTTAGACACCTTCTATTGTAATTAACTTACTATAAGAAAACTTTATAATGTATTTTAATCATCTTCTATAATTTTATATCATTATGGACAATGGGATACATTTAAACATGTTTTAAAAAAACAATATTATCACAACCATTTTATAAAATAAAATAAGGTAATCTATCATGTTTTTATAATGGATGACCAAAAAAATGATTTACAACCCTCTAATAGGGTATAATGGTTGGGGAAATTTGAGTAGATTATGTATTTATCATGTTATATAAACTTTTTTTTATTTTTCATATATACCATACCTTATTTAAAAAATTTAATTCAAACAATTTTTTAAATTATAATGGGAAACAAGGTCAATATGATGTATCAAAGCTATATATTCATAACATGGGATTGTTTAATAATTTCAATCTCTATCAATATCTATTTGAATCAATATGAAATTATTGTGCCTGGATAAAGGAATCAGAAGAACTTGGAATGGTTTTGAGGCATTATAAAAATGTATGGTCTCAACTTGGTTGATCTTGGGGGAATATAGATTTGAAATTGTGATTTCAATAATTAGTGACCTATATTTCAAAATATGAGTTATTTATGTTTAAAGTAGAAAATATGAATAGATTAAGATTGATGAATATCAGGACACGATTCAAAAATTTTACAATAGGAAGGAAGTATAAATATTTAAGACGAAAAATATTGTATAATGGATTATAACGAAAATTGAATGATTGAATGTGTTTATATATATGATTTAAAGTGTTATAATTTAGTGTTATTTTATTAAATACATTATTACATTTTAGGTTTTATATAATGGGAGTACTTTGGGAGACATTTATTAAGTTTTCATGAGTGTTCTAGTTTTATGTAACTAATATGTTTAACTTGTGTTGTAATGAAAATGTTATTTGAGGAAGAATGATTTTACATTTTATAGAAATAAGTTGAAAGTTATTGATAACCATTTGGGTTAATATTATCATTAATTTTGAGATAATTATAGTTAATTGAGATAAAAGGACTATTAAATTTTGGGAGTATATATTATATCATATAGATAACCGTGGTATTGAAATACAATTTAGTGAGTAAGTTATTAAAGATATTTTTTGAATAAGTTAACTATATTTGGAACATTATACGATTTAGGTAAATATTTTTGGATAATACAAGAGTTAATTTAATGAATAAAGACTGTATTATCTTTTAGAATCATGAATGATTTAATTGTGTCTTTATTGCGATTAAGGTTATTTATAGAAAAAATTAACAAATTTTGGTGACTTATGATTAGGGAATATACTTTTTTAATATATGGTTATGAGTAATTATTATATTTTAGAAGAAAGTTTTATGTTGACCATGGAAAAATATGAGGCCAAATCATTATAATCATTGGGTTTCTATCTTAGATATGCATATTTTGAAGAGTTTTAATGGGATGATTTAAGTTTTAATTTTGGTGTTATTGTTGAGGTATTATTTATTAATTTAATATTTATTCATATGAAGGTTTATACATATTCAATATTATTTTATCTTGTTCTAACCATTTTTAGTTTTGATTAATGTCTAAAATAATAGGACTAAATTGTTATCATTTTATGAATATTTTGTTATGTTAGAAGTTTATTTTATTCCTTTAGGTATGAAAAATTCATTTTTAATATTTATTTCCTAAAGTAATATATATGATAGAAGTGTAAATTGATCGAAGAACAATAAAAGTATGAAATTTTGGTTATGGAAGGGAAAGGAATCATATAAGTATATATTCTTGTGTTCTCTATATTGATAGAAAAATAATACCCGAACTCTAGGAAAAGGATCTTGAAGTATAAACTTTATCCTATTATGTTCATTTTTGATGAATTTATGGCCTTCTTTATCACTTACTGATTTATGGTTTTGTGTTCATTAATATTCTCATTACCATGTTTTATATTACTCATTATTAACCCTTGGATGTTATTTTTCTCCTCCATATTTATATTTTTTACTTCCCACTAATGTTTTACATATATGGGAAATTGATTATGTGTTATTATTGGAAACCTTAATTTTTTAATTTTCTTATTTCTAAAATGATGTTTTATTATCCCTTTTTGTATTGTTTGATTTGAACAAAGGTATTTTTTAAATATATTTATTTACTTTCATGAGCGTATGTTTTATCTTCCACCTTTTGGAATTGTTTTAATGAATTTTTTTAAACCACTATTACCATGAATGGGATAAAATTACACTATTTATTTAATATGGATACAATTTAACACCCTAAAAATTTAGTTTACTATAATAATGCGTTCGATATCTTTCTTAACATATAACACCAAGATTTATGAAAATTTTAATATACCATTAAACTATTAATATTTAAATGTGATTATTATAACCTAGATGTTATATTTGAGGAATTAATATGAATAAAAAATAATAAAAAATATGTATAAAACCTATATATAATGTTAATGTATTGATTAATGCATAATTACTTAATTTTTAGTAAAGATATTTTATGCTTCAAGAATATATTTTCTTTAAAAATGGGTTTTATTGTTTTTGTGAGAGAATATTATAATTTATTTTTTCAACTTTTCTAAATAGAATTTTATCAAAAGTATGTAATTTTTAAATCAATATTTTAATATTTTATTTGGGTGAGTTTTTTGTGATTTTTCCAAAAATATTTATTTTTGAGTTTATAGTGAAAAATAACATTTCTTATAAAAGTGTCATTTATTTTCTTTAAATAAAGTAATTTAAAAGCCCCATTATGTTTTAAAGTGAAAGAAATATATTTTAATTATAAATAATCTAACTAATTAATTATTAATCAGACTATACTTGATTTTGGTATGAGTTCATATTTGGGATTAAAAAATGAATTTTATGAAAAACATTCTTCGTTGAGTTTTAAATTTTTATCTTAAATTAATATCTTCCACTTATCAATATTATATATTGAAAAATGGATTAAATATTTTGAATAATAATTTTAAATCTGGTAAATAGTTCAATTTCATTATTGGTCATTATGAACATTAATTTTACGATATATTTTCCACCGTAGTAAGGGTAAAATTGGTAAAACAAGTTTAAAACTATGGGATAAGACCTTAAAATCATCCAAAAAATTTCATTTATTTAATTTTATAAGTTTTCTTTCAACCATAATCACCAAATTTTAGAAAATTTGGCAATTTATTACTAATTTCCTTTGATAATGACCTTAATATGAATTTAAGTGAATAATAAAGAAAAAATATCACTATGTTGATTTTAATAACTCTAATATTTTGAAATATAGATTTAAAAAGGGTTTGTTCTATTATAAATTATTATTTAAAATATTTATGTTTTTTATCATGTTAATTTATTTTTAATTTTTAAATATGAGTAATTTACCTTAAATGCTTTCCCAACATCAACATAGTACTTGTTCAAGTAATATAAAATTCAAGTAAATGATTTTTAAAAACAATAAAAGCAATACAATTTGGATTAATTATTATGTTACATGATTTTTTAGACAAATATTACATATTTTTGATGCATGAAAAGATTATTTTTTAATTCCATTCTTATAATAATGAAATTAAAGTCAAACTATGTGAATAGTCCTAAAAATGAATTTAATATTATATTATGTAAATTAATATTTTATTTAATGATTTAAAATTCATAAAATTATTATATTTGTATAAGTGAGTGGGATATAGTCTATAATATTACCCATTTTCTTTTTATGTGTTTTTCCCCTTTTATAGTAACTTTCTTGACTTCTATAGAGTATGAAACATTGATATTGTGATAATCATTAAAAGGGTTAACTGATGATCAAAACTGAGAGACAAGGGTAAAAAAAGCACCTAAACTTATAAAATTTTATTTTATGAGATAATTTAGACACAAAATCATCCTTGATTCTAAATATTTTAATTTTGTCCCACTTAAACATGAAAATTAATTTATATTAATTTAATACTTTATGTAATTCCATGGGAGACCCTTCCTTTACTCCCATCCTTTTATCCTTTCAATTTATGAGAAATATAGTTTAAATTATACGAGAAAAATGTATCCCAAAATTAAATTTCCATGCTATATATGTGTTGGTATCTACATAATGATAAACCTATAAGGTTTACGGTGTAATCTATAGGGGAAATACGGGGGGAAGTTATTAGTACAATCTGATCTATTTTAAGTTTATTTATTATTCTACCTTCTTCAAATATTATTTAAACATGATGAAATAATTACATAAGTATATTAAATATATTTAAATGTTTTCATGATTATATTAAAGCCTTATTTTATTTCATTTTTCATATTATTTTAAATTAAAATATCGCTTGCGCGTACATTTGGATTACCCCCTCTAAGAAGCGATGTGTTTCATTTATCATAACCATATCACAAGGATGGTTATTATGATGTATTTAAATAATATAAATGATATTAATGAAATAATTATAATTCTTTAAAGAAAATATATAATTTATTTTCTTACCTTTCTATCTATTGAAAAATGATAACGTTGTTCATGCGTATGTGTGTAATACCAGCTTCATGAAGCAATGCGATTTATTTTTTATATATGAATTTCAAGGATAGTTTTGAAATTTTATTTAATGTATAATTTTTTAGTAATGTCATTATTAATATTCTAGATATTATGGAATATTTTCCCTTTGAACAAAGTTATCCTATAGAATCTATTTTGGGATTATTAGCCGAACGTCCTCAAAACATCCGATGTAGATTTTACTCGTTATGAAACTAAATAAAATATGGTCATAAATGATATAAAAGGAATAATGATAATGGAATGAGAATAAATTTTTTTATTAATAAAGTAAATTAATAATACAATTTTCTTATTTAGTAATTAACAAATGTATGATTTTAGACAATATTTAAGGTAAGAAACTTTGTTTTAAAAACTATCTTTTAAAGTTTCCCTTCCAACTCTTTTTCTTCCATGTCCTTGTTGTTTTAAAATTTTCAAGAAATTTTTATTTATGATTCAATGGATTCTAAAGTTTATTTTTTACTATATTTTACTTTCTTTAAAATGATTTTAAAAGGAATCTTTTAATGTTTTTTATACGGGTCCATTTTGATTATTTTTACCAAAGTATAAAAGTATGTCTTTATTCAACATATACAACATGAACATAATTTAATGACATCATTAATTTTAATTTAAATTAACATTTCTATTTAATTTTCCCTAGTAAATTTAAAGTAAGTCATTTCAAAAATATTTTTGACAAGTTTTCTTTTTAATGATTTTTCAAAAGAGAGGGTTATTTCTCCCTATTTTTAATCACAAATAGAAAGTTTTTTATGGGTTGAAAAGAGTTTTTCATGTGTTTTATGATAAGAAGATTCAAGATTTAATTTTTATTTATTTATTATATAGTACTTGAGAATTAAATTTGATGATAGGTTAGCCAGATATAGCTTACAATATAGGTGATCCTAATACAACTTATACAAAGGGTTAACCAAATAACTCTCTTTAATGAATTGGGTAATGTTCCTTATCTTTGAAATAAAGGAGGGATTTAAATAGGTAGGTTTATCAAATGGATTAAACTAGGCTCTAGTTATTTATGATATGAGTGAACTTGAGTTATGAATATAATTCTCTAATATTCTTGTAAGGGTTTCTATTTTATTTCATTTGGTTTTAATGGTTTTATTTTTGTTTGTTTTCCATGTGTATATGATTTATTTTGTTTTACAAAATAATAATGCGATGAATATAATGATTTTATGGTTTTTCATGTTTTTCAATTTACTAACATATTTATTTATTTATATCCATTACTGATATTTTTTGTGCTTATCACATGTTTTTAAATTTTTTTCCTAGTTTTTATAGATGAGTAGGAACAAATAAGAAGTAAAGTTGAAATTCATGATGAATTTTCATGAAAATAAAGCTTGTTTTATTTTAAAAGTTTTATATTGTGTGGAAAATGGATAATTATTGGATGTGTACACTTTTTAATATATGAGTATTTTTTCTAAGAGTTATTACTTAATTATCTAAAAATATTAATCATAAATATCTTCAAAATGTAAGAAAGTGAATTCTTTTCTAAAAACTAAACATTATATAATTTTTTAAGGATATGTCCTTATACTACACATGTAATTAAATCAGAGTTTATACCACTAGATCATTATATATCTTTTGGGGAACAACCAATGGAGATTATATATTTAAGAGAGAAAGTTTTGTGGAACAATACCACTCACTTGGTCAAATTTTTATGGAGAAACCACACATTCAAGGAAGATACATGGGAACCCAAAGATATGATGAGGTAGAAGTATCCTTCATTTTTTATATAAAATTGATAGAATTTTTTGGGTAAAATTATTATAAATGGGTATAATTTAAAACCATGTTATTTGATGAGTAATAATATAGGTAAAAATTCATTACTACGGTAAAGATTAAAAGAGGTTAATAAGGGGATGTACTAAAGGGATAAGGGTTAAAATGACCTAAAAAAATAATCTAAATATTATTTTTTGGTAATATTTATAACCTATAACCTATAATCTTAAAATATGATTCATTTTGGAGCCATATGTATTGAGTAAGACATTAATATATTTTAATATTATAAAAAATACAAGTGTGTCCTCTCCCTCACTTATAAAAGGACATCACCTATGATATCTTATCCACAATTAAATATCCTCTAATATAGACCAATAAATAACTAAATCATTTATTAACATCTCTAAACACATCATAGTGGTCTTGGTTTAGTCCTTATACCATCCTAGGAAGGTTTTAATTATAAATCTAATGAGGTTGTTTGAGGATGAGGTATATGTTCTTACATCTCTTTTTGAAGTTTAATTATTATAATTCTTCTTATAAATTTGTTTTATATATACTAACATAATTAATAAAGTATCATGAATATACTAATATATAATTATAATTATGGTATAACCATTTTACACCTTATTTTTGTCAAATGGGAAATGAAAGTATTGCTCATGCGTACGTGTGGACCACCGCCTCCATACAGTGATATGATTCATTTTCAATCACCATAATTCATATTGGTTTATTATGATGGATTTAATGTTTATATATTATATTTGTGACATAATTATACTTTTATAATTATAATATATTGTTTATCATCTTAACTTTCCATCTATTGAAAGATAATAACGTTGCTCATGTGTACGTGTGCACTACCACTTCAATGAATTCATATGATTCATTTTTAATTTTTTATTTACATGGTTGGTAAAAAGTATATGTTTAATGAATATATATGATATATATGATATAATAATTATTTTTGAATGGTGAATTATAATTCACATTTCTTCTGTTCCATCCATTTAAAAGTGGAAACATAACTCATGCATACGTACACACTACCATATCCAAAAGGTAATGTAATTTATTTTTCATCACTAATTTATTTGAACGAATATATAATTTTATTTAATGAATAAATATAATAATTATATCATGATTAAAACTATATATATTATAAAACTATGTACATGTTTCAAGTATCAGAACTATCAAACCAAAACATGCTTGAAAACATGCCAATTTTCTTCCAAATGCACATTTGATAGAAGAATTATTAAAAAAAAGGATATTTGGAAATTATAAAGGAATGGTAAATATTAAATTATCTATGAATATGTTTCTAGAATTAATTCTAATAAATCTATATTTATAATTTATGAGGTTTGAATCCGTATGAAGTATGAAAATACTTGAAGTGAGGGATTTATGTTACAATCTCATTTATTTTTGGGATTGTCTATACTAAATTTACATTGAGGTAAATTATATGGATATTAACATTTTAAAACAATAAATTTTATTATCCTTTAGATATTCCTATAATTTTCAAGTAATAGTATCATTTTCCTCTCTTTGGTACTAAAAATTATTGAGAAAATGTTTTTAATAAAAAACAACATTATTTCTTCTTTAGTCATGAATATTTTTATTTAATATATATATTTTCTTTTAAAAAAATTAAAGAATGTTTTTAATATTCTAAAATTATTTATTAAATTAATAATTACCTATGTGTTACTTTCTATATATTTTTAAAGGAACCTTCTTTTTGTTTTCTAAATTAGGTACCTTTTATCAAAAGTGTGAATTAAATTTTTGTTTTAACTTATATAGTGAGAATAAATATTCCTACCATAATGAACACTCTTTTATTTGAATAATAACTTACATTTATCCATGGTTATTTTTTTTAATATTTTGTAAATTTTTAGTGATTTCAAAATAAATATGGTATTTTACTCAAGGAATTCTCTAATGATATTTTAAATGTATTTTCATATATAATAACATCCTTTTATGTTACTTATGCTTGAATGGGGAAATTATCCAATGATACCATCCTTATTATTTCTATATAGGTTATTTATTATGATAATGAAATATTTATGAAACCCATTTTTTCCATTGGTTAAGCTATGATGAAATGATGAATGTTTTCATGAACTTGTAGAATACATATGAATGGATTATGATTATATGATAGTTGGGCCCATTAAATTCTTCCAATAAATTGGGAAATGTGATATAGATATCTAATGATATTATGACGATACACATATACATGATTGTAGATAAATATTTTCACATTTTGATGCATGATTGTGATTTATTCTAGCTATGATCACAAGATTATGTGTGGACATGATTGTCTATAGATATGTTCAAATTTCGATGTATGAGTACGATTTAATCTTTCTATTATCGAAATATTATGTGTGAAAATTATTGAAAAAAATATATTTTCAAAATATTACTACTTCCTATACTTATAATTCCACATTCCTATTTACAACTCTTGAATGATGATTAATGTTTTGAAACCATTACTAATCATTCATCTGGGTATAACTTGATTTTTGATTTTATGATATAATTTTTTTTGGTATGAATATTTTACATTGAGAACATGATCCTTTTTTTATTATCATACCCTTATGATCATCTTATTCTACTATGATTGATATCT
This sequence comes from Viscum album, assembly GCA_963277665.1. Lineage (NCBI taxonomy): Eukaryota > Viridiplantae > Streptophyta > Magnoliopsida > Santalales > Viscaceae > Viscum > Viscum album. Next base: position 1,096,739,156 of record OY728147.1, read on the forward strand.
ACCTTGTTTAAGTTTTATGAGAATATATGCTTATACTTTCTTATTTTTTACTTCCTTAGGTTTTTATAAATGGTTGTGAGTATGAAATGTCTATAAGGGCACTAATATGAAGTTCTTTGTGGGAGATGTTGTAGATATTTTTAGAAATAAGTTGGTTTTGTATCTAGTCTCCAAAGATACCAAACCTTTACGATCATCAAGCATGTATAATTTTGATATGTATTGACTATTCATATAGAAGGATGTAATATTAATGAATTCTATGCTTAGGTGACTTCATTGTGGGTGAAGTTGTGTTAAAGACACATACTATATAGAAAAATTTAATCCAAGAAGTGGTTTTATATTCACTAGTTAAGGTGATATATTATTTGATAAGAACAATTAATCCTACAAGGAATCATTAAATGGAAACAATATAAGATTGAAAATTTCATATAAATTTAGAAAATGATTCCATGTAGCATAATCTGATTATGTATTTTTATGGTTTCTCCATTTTATGTAAATATATTGGTGTATATTCAATAAAAAACTAGATATAGTGAAGTTGGTACCTATAAGAAATGATTGGTTATTTATGTTTTAAAATAATGTTTAATAATAGCCTATGATAGAACCATTTCCATTAGTTTTCATGAAAAATTCCAATATAAATTATAATTTTCATTGTGACCTTTTATGATCAGGTAATTTTGAGATTGGGTGTTATACCTAATTCGTTAATATAAACCTTGTGGAATATATCTATGGAATGAAACCAGAAGGGATGGTTTCAGAAAATAATTCCAATAAGGTATGAGAGTTTTAGAAATCCATTTTTGAATTAAAGAAATCATCATGATCATAGATTATTTATTTTAATGAAGTCATAATAGAGTTTTGTTTTATTATTAATGAATTTTCTCTATGTGTCTACAATATATTAGTAATAGATCTATTGTTTTCTTAGTTAAATATATTGATAACATATGGAAAGAGATGTTTATTCTTATAGTTAATTAAGACTAATGACAATGTTATTTATCTAAAATGACATAAAATAGATTCCCAAATTTCAGGGAACAAGATCTAATGAGATATATCTATGGGGATTCATAAATCAAGTCATTGTACAAAAATTAACAAGGTATTGAAAAATAAAATATAGAACAATTCAAGATTGAAGTCATTCCTAAGTCACATAGAATAGAGTCTCTCTAAGATGATGTGTTAAGGTATAATAAGAAATTTTTATGATGAATATAATTACATAAGTTTAAGTGCTTAGAGTTTATCACATATTCCATGATATTTACTGATATTTTCTATTTATTATGTGTAAATAATATTTGAAAAATATCAAATAGAACCCGAAGAACTATATAGATTAGATATTAGAACTATCCAAAAACACATATCAAAGTGAAATACATAAGTTCCCAGTACCTAAAGAAATGGTAATTCTAGTTTCCATGGGTATAAAAACACCAGTCTTCCTAAAAATTAATTTTATATTATATAATAGAGTGAGGATTTATAAATAATCCAAATAATGTTATTAAATCAAGTGGTAACCATATCTATATAAAACATTGATGCGGCTTAAAAATTAGTTTAATAAAAAATTGGTTATAGAGTTTAGAATTATACTAAGATAGTAAAGTATTATCTAATATATTTTATAATAATATTATAATTATAGAGTTAGACAAGATGAAAAGTTTATAATAGAGGAAAAAAGGAAAATACTTATTGATATACCTTCATGATGGATTTTCTCAAATGAGTGAAGTTATAGAAAGTAGAATAACCACATAAGAACATAGAATTCCCAAAAAATATAGCCATACCTTAGTATAATCATTTTTATCATGTGATATCTAAAAAAATTGGTATTTTGTTTTTGGATCTATTGTAAGTGGGAGTCTGTTGGAGTTAGTTCCTTAGAACCAACTAATTTTATACTATTAATTAATAGAATATTAAAAAATATATTATCATAGGATGAATATTTTTCCATATAACATCAATGAGACAATGTATTTAGAGTAATGTTTTCATTAAAAGGTTATATATGTTCACCTATATAATGAGAACATGGAGATGATATGATAATATTCTAAAACATATACCCTATTATCTAGATAACATTTATTTGATGGGACACAAATCATGTTTGACTATCAAGTGTTGGTGGATCATAATAAATTGAAACTTCTTATCATAAAGTTTGCACTTGTTAATCTCTAATAAGGGAGGTAATGAAGAAAGTATTACTAATAATAATTCCACATGTTTATGTGTCATTGGATATTCCTATACGTAGATGTTTTTATTGGTCCTTAGAATTTAGATTATTATTAGTGTATATCATGAATCATGTACATTGATGTATGGATGAAAACTATGAGGAAATATGAATCTAGAAAGGTATCTTATGTTTGGTTCATCATAAGTGATATAACATTAATTTAATAAATCAATAAAGTATTTTTACCTTCTGAGATAATATAAGAAGATATCTCTAGCCCTTTGATTGAAGTAAAAATGTTTTATTAATTCCATGGGCATGGTTTTTCATTAATAAGTATATTTCAAAAAGTTAAATAAAGATAAATCAATCATGTATAATGATGGAAAAAATATGAAAACTGCTTGATGAAATATCATGATAAAGGGATTATATTAGATAGTATCACTTGTTAGAAGGTTGTTATCATTGTGACATCAACTTCTTTCTTTATTGGTTCTTTGACTTGTTTTTATAAGATGATCTTGAACTTTAGGCAAGTTTACCTAATTCCACAGAGAAAGAGGACAAGAGAGAAACACACTAAGTGTGTTTAGAATCTCATTAAATTCTAATGAATTTAATATTAAGAAAAAAATTATTCTCATCACATGGAATAATAATTATTCTAATATTGTTGATCACATATATTCAATCACTAGATATTCAAGTTCAGAATATGTGAGTTGGAATTTATCTCTTGTTTATTATTTATAAGGTTATAAATAAATAAATATTTATTCACCAGTTTAGTGAATAGATTAATATAAATATTTATTTCTTTATCTGGATATTAAAATAAATATTTTTTTTGGGTTTAGTGAATATAATATTTTTTTATCTATCACATAAATAATCTTTATTTATTTAAATATATATTTTATTATTCAAGTATGATAAATTTTTAATATAATTGATGGGCCGAGTTAAATGTCTAGATAGAAATAATATATTTTATTTAATATCATTTAAAAAATATTAAATTTTTATTAATTAAATGATAATTAAATATGAACATGTTATGGAATATAATTTGAATAATAATAATATTATTATTTTTAGTTTATATGAGGAATTTATTCAAATAAATATTTTATAAAAATAAATTATTTAGTTATAAAATATTAACCCTAAGTATATATTCCAACATATATCATTTTAGAGGATAAATTTTTTTATTCACATAAGAGAAACTCTAAATAATTTCTCTAATGACCTAGAAAGATTATCCACCTCCCTCCCTCTGAAGAATAAGGGAGAAAAAAATAATCCTTTATTGAGATCAATGATGAATGGTATAAAGGTCTATATTCATCTATTTTAGTACTCATAAGACCATGAACTTTGTTTGAAGATTCATAGAGCACATGTAGATACAATTAGAGGATTCCAATCTTGGATTCTCCATTACAAAAATAAGAGTAGAATTGAAAAATTGATTGACAAGAATTATCACTTTCAAGTTTATTATTATTATTTTTAATTAAAAATTAAATGTTAAATATTATTTATTAAATATTCTTGGGTTAAAATTTTCATGTCATTCATAATTATCCATTGAAACTTCTGAAAAACCAAAATCTGGCACTAAGACATCGCTTCTGCTATGCCTCAGAACCTTCATTAATATTCTTTAGAACACATTAATTTTGTTAAATATATAGTTTTAAAAAACTAAATCATTAAAATATTGTATACATTAGGGGAATATATGAAATAAGACAATGAGAAATTGAAAATATTTTAAAATAATATGTTTCAGATTACTTCCAAACAAAACAATTATAAAGACTATGATCATCAAAATGGGTAAGTACTTTTGAAACCTTAGTGACCATGGATTATCTTGTGTACGGAAAGAAATATATATGTAACCCTAATAGTTGGATTCCTATTTTGGGAATCATGACACAACCCTATTGGGAACCCCTATGGTTCCTTCAATAAAGATAAGAATGACCCTTGAAGAATTCCTCCAATAGACCATGGGTTTGAAATGAGTATCGAGTGTACAATCATATATAAATGGGGGACATTACACTCATAATCCCAGGAATATAAAACAAACATGTATAAACTACATAAAATATAAAACAAACTCAATCTATAAAGCTTTTAAATATCACACTTAAACAAGTTATCCAAAATCAAATATAAAAAATGCAACTCCTAATGAAACAACAACAACATCGATCATAAAATCCTAGAGCTAGTATGGTCTAAAATGATCACCAAATATAAGGGTAATATTTAAGAACCCGGATCTTCTTTTTATGTATGTTTTTCTTTTTCTAGTTGTTTTTGAGGAAAAAGGAAATTCTGGAAATTTTCTAAGTACCCACTATGTACTTTATGAATACACGCCCTGTACTTCCTTGCCACAGGAGGCCGTGTAGTATCCAAACACACGGCCATGTGAGAGTGACTTGGAGACCGCTTAAAGAGAAGTACAGAAAAGGTGAGTACACACCGTGTACTTCAAAAGTACACGTCGTGTACTTTCTTTTTTTCATTAAACGCACTGGGGTCGCGTCTAATCGACAGAAACACCCCCTTCTTCATTCATCTCATCCAGGAGCATTGTACGACTGTAGATCTTTGACGAACCTATGAGTGTGCATCCTTCCTTCGAATCAAACATCGTCGGTTGCGTTGGAATCACATCGGTGAGTTCTCTCTTCTCCTAGAGCACTATCTTCTGATTTCTTTTCTCTCGTGAGATATCATTGGTTGAACGTTTTAGACATTTTTGTAGATATTTGATGTTATAAAGAGATTCAAGCTTCTAGGTTCACGTATATTGATATCCCAATGCTGAGGTAGGTGTTTTGTGCCTTTCCTTTCAAAGTATTTTAGTATTATGTGCAAATTCCACCAACACCCTTGAACGGGGTTTTGCGTGTTTACCATTTTACCCCTGTTGATTTCCTTCCATGATTGTATACTTTTGTAGAGGTTATTCTGATATGAATAGGGTTTATTGATATGATTTGGATGTGTTTTTCCCATGCATGTTCTGTTTATGACTGTTTGGTCCTGTTTAACCTTTGGCTGCTTTACCTATTTTCCATGCCTATTGCTGTAGGATGGAGAGTTGTGTTCTGACGTGCTTATATGTTGTATATTGATTAGCCAAGTATTTATATAGGTTTACTTTGGCCATATTACACTACTATTTTCATTGACCTACATAGGGCCATGATAACCTAGTGTAGTATACTATAAGGGGAATTGACCGAGTGGGCTTCCTCAGAGAGTCTTTGAGCACTTTAGACTATAAGGGGAATTGACCGAGTGAGATTCCTCAGAGATTCTTTGATTGTATTCCTGAAATATTTATACTATAAGATGGTGAGTGCTTCCTCAATGAGTCTATGAACAACCTGGGCTATAAGGGGAATTGACCGAGTGAGCTTTCTCAGAGAGTCCTTGACCTTGGGGATATAAGAGGAATTGACTGTGAGTGCTTCCTCAGAGAGTTCATGACTACCTTAGACTATAAGGGAAATTTACTGTGAGTGATTCCTCAGAGAGTATTTATGAATTTTTATGACTGAACCAGAGGTGTTAGGATGAGTGAATTGCCCAGAGGGTTACCTGTTTTTGTTTATCTGTTTGTTTCTATTGCTTGATATTGAAACTAGGGAATGTTTACTCCTGAGTACTTTCCTGTTTATTGTTTCTATACTTTTACCTTCTATATATTCACTGACTATTAGGCACATATCTTCAGGTGGTTGCCTATTGGGATTTAGAATCACACCCTGTTTGGGTCATGCTTTTGGGCCCAAACAGATTATATTATTACAGGTATAGATAAGGGAAAGCACCCTTCTACTTCAGGTACTTGACTTGCTGCAGAGCTGGAGAGCATGGGACCAAGCTATGGCTTGTGATGCTGAGGAGTTTATCTGTTTTCTTTTGCACTTTGGTTTAACACTATTTGTATTTACAACATTGTGACTTGTTTGGATCCTTTTATAGACATATGTATCATGTATCATTTTATATAAATATGTGATCCAGTTGTTTATTATTCCATTCTTCCACTGTTTACTGTTGTTGGATATTTACTGCTTCCACTATTGTATGTATTTATTTACTTCCACTGTGTACTCTTCCAATGAGGGAATAGTTTCCCCAATATCACACCCAAGGCCCTCACTGCTAGTTGGCAGCCTCTGGCATTCGGGGAAATGCGCTTGAGGCCATGTGACTACCCGAGTACGGGGTACCTCTGGGTGGCTTCCAGAATTGGGATGTTACATAAGAATACATATATGATCATCAAGATACATCCCAAAATATCTTGTTAAAAAGTGTATAAGTATAATAAATCCTTAGTGAAAAAACAATGAAACTAACACACACCTCTTTTAGGAAAACTATCTCCCAACCTCACCCTGTCTAACTCTCCCAATATCACATCTAAGTATAATAACATAGTATCAATAAAATATATGTCAAGAAGGTACCCTAAAACCACTTCCACACTAATCTTGTTACTCTCACACCCCAATGGAATACATCTTATACTTCAACCCCTTAAGTATAACCTCATAACAACATATCCACATATCAAAAATACTTTCCACTCACCACAACCAAATCATAATCACATGTCAAATCTTCATCATAGTTGGGTATCATGAACATCAAGGACATCAACCATGTGCAATCCTCTTACCATTCATGATCCCCACCATGCATCCATACCAAAACCACTCAACCAAGTTAGCCAATATATATTTGAACCAAAACCTATATTCATTACAAAACACACACACACACACATATATACCTATCATGTTTCATAATAGCCCCAACCATACCTAAATAGGGAGTGGGTAAGAGGGAGAAGTCTGCCATCCATAATCTCAAAGTTAAAGAAAACACCCAAAACCCACAACTGTTTAGAAAATAGTAAGTTTACCTAACTTGGGTGGTGGTGTATAAGAAATATCAAGAAAATATAATATGTAGAATAGTTTCACACAATCCCAATATAAGGGGTTATAATAAACCAACAATTTTATCACCCATAACAGATATCACATCAATACTACAACTTGATAATAATTTATGCCATCACTGTTCCATAAACTAGCCACAAATATTCACAAAATACAATCATAATAATACTATAAACTTCTCAATTTATCATATAATCATTAAATTACATATTTATTGATACAAACCACACTATAATAATGTAATTGTATTTATTCCAGCCACTATTTACCATTTTATAAGATTTATAACCATTAATATTTTACAAAAACCACTCCAATACTCATATTTAATGTCAAACCATTCATTAATCATTAAACACTTTAATCCTATCCTTATATTTCCTTAACAACAATTATAATTTTTCAGCATATACCATATATCAATTTCATCAAATTTCCCCTTACCAGTTCCAGGAATTCTATCCATGTATTATGCTATATGGAAACTTCTTAATGAACCACAACATTCAAACCCATAATTGTATAAACTACCACAAAACCTATGCCACCAACCATTGTACCATATAAAACTAACCACCATAACATCATCCCCACTATTTACATGTAAACCAATCCAAACTTTTACATAAAAACACATATATGAAACCTCTATAACCATAAAAATCTAGCATCCCAAAACCAACAAAAACACCCCCATCAACAACCTCAATAATAATAAACAAAAATAACCAACAAAAAATCATCATATTCAGTAAAAATTCACATAAATAATTTTTTCTAAGAACTATTTAATATTTTTTCATCACTTTAAGTATAAGTATATCAATAATTGTTTCTAGATTTCCCAAGACACCAATTTATTACCATATTTAATCTATTCACCTTTTATAGAAAGTGATTCAATCATTACAACACCAGTAAAGAAGTTTTATCATAGTAGAAACTATTAATTGAATAGATGTCACTTATAACTAAATAAAAATAACTCATAAAAAAATTTAAACCACTCTTTTCCATCAATTTACTTAATCAAAATTTTTATTGTAGTTTCGTTAATCTATACTATTCACCCAATCAAATAATTATTCATTCAAATTAATTTTTTTAGAGAATTATAAGTCTTGAATCCACTGCTTTAACCAAATATTTAAAAATACAAGCATAGATTAGGGTGAGTAAGATGATAAAAAGGATAAGAACATATAAGGAAATAATTAAAAACTTATAATAAAATAAACTACATCAACCACTGAACCTATAATCACCCAAACCAAACTGAAAAACTACTATAGACTCATCAATAAGGAATAAATGATTGAATAAAGGATAAAATAGAGTTAGAATCATCTTATATCTCAAGTAAATTGATATATTAAAGCTAAGGTCCAAACACTACTAAAGGACACTCAAAGATCTCCAGGGATACACCATTGATCACGTAGGGTTCAAAGGAAGATAAGGAAATGTGATATAATTTGAACGAGTTCCATTTTTTTAATAAAGCTAAAAAATATACCATCGTAATGTAAAGGGTATGATCATACCATAGTGATGGTCTGACCCACAAATCATGCCACGATATCCCTCAAACATCAAGGGTCATACCTTCTTAAAATTGGTATAATTAATGAAGGTCATGATACCACTAAGTTGATAAAATAAAAACAATTGTCCCACTAAGGATAATGACACAATACTCTACCTTCTACCCTCTAACACATTACTCCCCATTCAAAATCATGGCATATTGAAAGGTCCTTGGTGTAACAAACCTTAGATAGGAATACCAAAGGAAACTAACCACCTATGACTCCATGATGCAATTAGAATAATTATTTTCCAATATCCCTCTTTTAAGATTATAAAGAACTCCTAAAGACTCACCACCCAACAACAACCCTCTCCATAGAAAGACCAACCTTACATAAGATTAACCCGAGGGAATTAATGTAAGATTAACTCAATGAATCTTATATGTAAGAAAAACCCATAGACCTTTATGCCACCACCAAAACCCATCAAACTATAATAAAAATTCCACTTAAATATAGGGATCCACTAAAATCTCATGGATCATACCCATATTACATCAAACTAGACCACAATATCCCTTCTCTATTGAATGACCGATTATAGTGAAATGCCTAATTACTACTGTGAAATTTGATTTGAAAGTATAAAATCATTATAAAACCCATAAAACTCCCATTAAACCTCATCTGAGCCTTCCCAAACACTTTTAACACCTAAATAATGATAATTAACAATTCAGTAAAGTATGAGATGCTATATTTTATACCTCTTAAATGAGTCTCATCCTTAAGAACTATAATCAAACCCAAAGGAAATATGGTATAAAAAAAATAAAAGATCACCAAAATTTATCTCTCAAATAAGAGAAATACCATCATAAGAAAATAAAACATCACAAGGATAACAATCTCAATCAAATCATGAAAAAATTTGTAATCCTTGCATCATGGAAAAATAAAGATTAAAATAGATTGGGATACCTAGAGAACATATGTGAGTCACATTCCCGCATACACTCCTTTAAGCCACCATTCCTCCATAATACAGAAAATTAGAGAATTATGAACCTATATTGCACTTTATTATTAAAATACTGAATCACAATCAAGAACTCTATGTATCTTGAATTATTATCAACATAAAACTCACCCCAATTAGTGGCATGTGATTTATGGTGAAGATACTGAAAAAGTTTTGACTGATGGAAGAGATTGTATATCCAATCTAGCTATGGGGTAAGGGATAAAAATATCCCACATTACTAAATTTATCCAATAACTTGTAAGCCTCGATGAATAAATAAGAAAACTTACTCCCATGTTCAAACCTTTACTACCCATGATGTGGAGAAACCATTAAGAACACATGATCATAAGCACAAAAGTATAGAGGTATCACCATCTAATCTGAATAAGATTTTTGGCATTCTTTAGAAACCTTTATCCAATAAAAATCCATTTTCACCTTCTTATCCATTCTCTATACCAAATACGTTCTAAGGACCTCCTACTATCCAATCATGATTTTCCACAATGGAGATCTATATGGTTGTCTATACAACACCTTGAAATGAGCCATGATAATAGAATCATGACAAATATTTTTATAATAAAACTCAACCAAGGTAAAATTATTTACTCAAGATCCTAAAAATTATAGAGTAAGTGGTAAAAATATATACTCTAGCATTTGAGTGGTCCACTCTATCTAACAGTTTGTTTGAGGATGAAATACAGTGCTAAGGCATAATTAAGAGTGAAAGAAACTTTAAATACCTCTTATGACTTGTGAAATTATATGAGGACCATGATATAAGACAATTATTCTCTATACCACATGATGATTCACTATCTCATCTACATATCACCTCACCAAATCATCCACAATACTCAATTCCTTAATCATTAAGAAATGAGTTATCTTCATTAGTCAGTCCACAATCACCCAAATATAACCACATTCTTCCAAAGTTCATGGAAAATAATAATGAAATATATAAAGATATACTCTTACATCCACTATAGAACATTCAATGTATGAAATAAAACTCCATGAACATGATGCTCTACCTATAACTATTGGATGAAGAAACATTGTGAAATAAACCCTACCACTAACTGCTTTACCCTTGGCCACCAAAACTAACTCCTCAAGAAATGATACTAATAAGTTTATCTTTGTGATTCTTTTGACTAAGTGATTGAAACTTATTAATGGAGTGATTTTGGAAGTTTAATTTTGGAAATATATGAACTTAGAAGAGAAACAATGAAAACAACCATAATTCTAGAAGTTGGAAGACCACAAGTAAGAAAACTAGAAGTAGTGTGGTCAGAAGTAGATCAATAAAATGTATAATTAGAGAATTTAGAAGGTGGAAGTGCATATATTCAAAGGAATTTAATATGGTTAAAATCTTAATATATTCAAGAGTCACTTTTTAATTCATTTAAGGGTTTTCCAAATTCATGAGGAATACATAGGGGATTATCAAAAGTTTAGATAAGGGTTATTTAAAAGGATATATTAAGGAAACTCAGGTATTTCTCCTAAATGTACCCCATTCACCATAAGAAGAAGTTAATGTGGTGGGTTCCCATTACCAAGTGACGGTATGACCAGGGAGACTATATATAATTGAATACTCTCTAGGATTGGAAGGTGGTGAAACTAGTTTCCACGAATGGGATTTACTTTATGTAGTAGAATGGTGATTTTGTTAATGTAATTTGACAAATTAACATTGTAATAATATTCCATTCCTTAATAAAATTATTACATAATACATCCCATGGATTTATTCTTAGTTCAAACCACATAAATACTTATATGTTTATTTTTATTTTTTTTTCAATAATTTTCTTTTAGAAGGTATTTTCCAGTATGTTCATGCTTCGTGTGGTGCTGTAATATTGGTGCAGTTTGATTTCAAAATTAAAAATACATCATTAGAACGAGTTTGTTTTAATTTTATGGTTATAGTTCTTGGTTTTTGATGTGAATGTTCTAGAGGATAACTTTTTTATGAGGTTTTAGATCTAAAAAGTGGAATCTAAGATCAGTAACATATTTTCACATGATATATTGGATTCTATGTTTTAAAGAAAATTTTAGTAGTATCATTCAACCCTCATACATGTAGAATAATTTTGGTAGGTATTTTGTGATACATTTTATATTTTTTGGATTTAGTGGGAGTTCATTTATTATAAAATATTTAATACTGGATGAGGGTATTGTCTAGGTGGAGAAGTTCAATGGGAAAAATTTCAAATTTTGGAAAATGATGATAGAGATCTATTTATTATAGAAGGGTATTAATCTTAAATTGACTAACACCAAACCAAAATTGATAAATAATAAATAATGGTAAATGTTAGATAAGAATACCCTGGGGTTGATTTTAATTTCATTGGCCTGGAACATGGACTATAACATCTATAAGGTAAAGATGATTTTAAAATTTATGAAGAATCTTGCTGATATGTATAGGACATCAACTAAACTAAAAAAGTGTTTATATGAAGATGGATATTTATATAATAATATTAGAATGAAATATTTTGGATGATCATGTCAACGGCATCAACATGATCAAAATTTAGTTGGAATTGATCATGGTAAATTTCATAGATTCAGAGTGGATACTTATGTTGCTTTCACCACTCTCTGAATCATAGAATGTGATGGTTATATTAGTTATTAACACTATAGATAAAGAGGAATTAGTGTTTGTAGATATTATGGATATAATTATGAATGAGGATATTATATGGTAATAGATCCAATCATCTACCCAAAATGACTATAGTTATGGAGCTATGGGATGTTTCACAGCACAAAAGAATCATATAAAAGGAAAAGGAGGAAGAAGAAAAAGTTTGAGTAGCTTGAATGAATGTGGTCCAATGTTTTGGATTTATGGGAATAATGACTATTTGAATAAGTATTTTAGTTATTTAGGAGTAAATTGAAGAATATATACTTTCAAAATTGAGTTCACAAATCCCATTTTGAAAGATACGTGTGGTTTGTTGCTGAATGCCGCCAATTCACACGAGTCTTTGATTATAGACTCTGGAGATTCTTTCCACTATATTTTTTTGATAGGGGGTTTTAGAGATTATAATTATATATGGTTTTAAAATATGTATCTTGTAGATGATAAATCTCTATAGAGTATGAGAAAGGGTGATGTTATTATTTTGACTTATAATAGAAGCCTTTTGGAATTGAAAGTATTATAAAACATAACATGGTTAATGAATAAATTTATTTATTTTAGATAGTTTCTATGATGTATATTTTTGTATAAAATTTAATTATGGAGTGTGGAATGTTATAGGTGGTTCCATGGTGGTGGAAAAAGAAGTGAATTATGGATCATTATTACTGATGAGAGTTTTAGAAGGTGAAATACATGAATGATAAATAACTTTCAAAAAGTTATACTTTGAACATCTTGGTAACTTAAGTGAGAAATGGATAAAAATACTTATTGATAAAGAAATAATATTGGTCGAAATAATTTAGTATAGAAAAAGTGAATAATTTGTCATTAGGATGTAGTGAAAGGTGTTGTTCCCAATGGAATGCATGATGTTGAAGGACCAAAAGTTATAGTTACTTCATATAAATGTATGTGGTCCAACCACAATACTTTATCATAGAATTTCACTATACCATGTCACCTTTATAAATGATGTGACATAAAAATATATGGGTGGTATTTCTCAAGAATAACTTTAACATTTTTGGAACCTTTATTCAATGTAGAGACATGATGTAAACATATATAGAAAGTAAACTAAAGGATTTTAGATTTGAAAACGGAAGGGAATAAAAAATCAAGGAATTATAGATGTTCTATTTGTAGAAGGGAATACATTTTTGAGAAGATGATATTGGGCAATTTAGAACAAACTGGGGTCATTAATAGTATTAATTAGAATTTAGTTGAGAGGTAAAGGAGCATGAGGATGCAAATATGTTTTTCCAAGGAGTTTTGTGTGGAGTCCCTAAATTTCACTGCCTACTTGGTGAGTAAACATCCATATTATCTATTGGGTAAAGAACATCAAGAATCATGTTGGTTTAAAAGAGATATTGAAATTTATTATCTCAAATTATTTGGTTCACTCTCCTATATACATGTTAATTCTTAGGAAATAGAAAATTTATCTGCTAAGTCACTACCACAAAAACAGTTTTTCGTAGCGCCCCCCTTTATCAGCGCTAACGAAAAAGTGCTGATAAAGGGGGGGGTCCCTTTACCAGCGCTCAAAAAAGCACTGATAAAGGCACCCCTTTATCAGTGATTTTTTTAGCGCTGATAAAGGGACCCCCCTTTATCATCGCTTTTGTTAGCGCTGATAAAGGGCTCCCCTTTATCAGCGCTTGTTTAGTAGCGCTGATAAAGGGGGGCCTTTATCAGTGCTTTTTTTAGCGCTGATAAAGGGTCGACTTCAATTTTTTTTTTAAATATATTAATATATTAATATATAAATATAGTTATATAGTTATATAAGTATAATATATAATTTTTAAATATATTTTAGATAAGTATAAATGTACATTTACACTTATTATACTTAATATATAAGATATTTAGTGAAAATGACTTCTTAAAAAATTAAAAAAAATATTTTTAATTAATATTTTGATAATAATTATGGAGTAATAGTCATTTAATAAAAATTTGAGGACTAAAAAAATTTAAAAGATTAAAAAAAGATCCAAAATATGTTGAAAACGCAACTCAAACTTCAAACGGCCATAACTTTTGATCCGAGTGTCCGTTTGAGCTCTACCACATATCAAATCGAAGCCTGCGACGAGCTCTACGTCGCTGTGACCTGAGGGGACCCTGATAAAGTGTTTTTCGAGGCCAAAAGAGGACCAGAAGGCCTCCAAAACTGAGTTTTTTGTCGGGGTACCCAGATTTTTTAACATTTTGTGGATTTTTAAACTCGTTTAAGGGGGTATTATTGGATTTTCTTGGCGGGGACTGAATTTATTCCAAGGTATTACATTAATATTGATATTATTTCTTTGAAATTTTATCCTTTTTTGTAATGAAATGCTATTTATAATCAAATATATAACTATATGTGCATATTTTTTATATATTCGCACCTAAAAATTAAATTTTTTAAATAAATAATTAAACATATTTACATATAAAATATATTAGATTTATCTAAATAATAACTAATATCCATTTTATTTAAAATACCAATATATGAATATTTATATACCTATATATTAATCTAACTATATATATATATTAATCTAACAATATATATATATTAATCTAACTATATATATATTAATCTAATAACTATATATATATATTAATATAACTACATATATATATATATATATATATTAGTATTACTATAAATATATATATTAATATAACCATAAATATATATATTAATATCACTATATATATATTAATATAACTATATAAATATATATTCATATAACTATATATATGTTAATATAACTATATATATGTTAATATAACTATATATATGTTAATATAACTATATATATATATTAATATAAATATATATTACTATACGAATAAATATAACTATATATATATATATAGATATAGATATATATTAATACCACTATATATATATTAATATTACTATATATATTATAATATTACTATATATATATATTATAATATAACTATATATATATTAATATAAATATATATTACTATAAGAATAAATATAACTAAATATATAAATATATATATATATATAGATATCATGAATTGGAAAGAAAATCAAAATAGAGTAGTGGTAAGGGCTTAGGCGCGCATGGGGGAGGTCTCGAGTTCAAATCCTGGTAGAGGAAGGGGTGCGCGCGCATGGGGAATATTGGAGCAAGCGCTGTTAAAGGGTGGAGGGGGGTGCGTGGGGTGCGTGGGGTGTTGTATAGGGGCCGAAAAATGCTATAAGGGGGGGGGGGGGGGTTCAAGCGCTATAAAAGCCCCCCCGAATGGTAGTATTTTTTAATTTTTTTTAAAAGTTTTTAAATTTTTTTAAAAGTTTTTAACTTTTATCAGCGCTTTTTTAAAAGCGCTGATAAAAGGGTCCTTTATCAGCGCTAAAACGAAAGTGCTGATAAAGGAAGTGCTGATATAGGACCCCTTTATCAGCGCTAAAAAAGCACTGATAAAGGGATACTTTTATCAGCGCTGATAAAAGACCCCTTTTATCAGCACTTTTTTTAGCGCTGATAAAGGGGTCCTATATCAGCGCTTTTCGGAGTGCTGATAAATTGGACCCCCCCTTTATCTACGCTGGCTTTATCAGCGCTTTTCTAGCACTGATAAAAGCCATTTTTAGCGCTGATAAAGGCCGTGTTTGTAGTAGTGAGTCCCAATAATTTTAATTTATATGGAATGGTGATAATGTTTTTATATTTTTTCTCTATAATAAAAAAACATGGAAGGTTTTTAGATTATAAAATGTTATCTTCAATGGAGAGATATTTTGGAACTATTAGAATAAAGAAAAAGTTACAAACGAGATTAAAGTATCCTAAAAAAGTTGAGGTTTTATTGAATGAAGGTATGGGATTTCAGGATGTTTTGAATATTTTATAGAGTATATTAGTTCCAGTAACCCAATAATTTCTATAAGGATTTTGAAAAGGAAATAAATTTTTATAGGTGTTTTCAAGACTATAAGTATTGAAAAACTTAAGGTCTATAGAAGCTCAAGTAATAGGTCTGAAATGTGATGTTCTATAAGTAGCAGTGCATGAAGGAGGAGAGCTACATAGTCAGTTATGGAGGTTTAGAAAGACTATATTCTAAGTGAAGAGATATATATATGACATGCACTATTTTCTAATCATGAAGTAAAAGAACCTATAATCCCAAAAGAGGATAAAATTATGAATGATTTGAGTCAGTTGGATTTAGTGATGAGTGAAAAATGGAAATCTTGCATGTTTCTAAGACATGGGAGCTAAAAATAATATCTGTTATAGAATATTACTTTAAAGAAAATGATTTTATGAGATGAATGTAGAAGAGTATGGTAGAATTAAACACACGGAAATTCTTATCATGAAGGTATTTCAATACACATAAGTTATATAACTTTCTGTGATATTTTTACTTATTTTTAATCACACGATTATTCGAATGGTACTTAACATGGTTTACATGGAAGGGTTACATATATTATAATTATATTTGAAGAACTCATTTATTTGTAGATACTTAGATGATGAGGTTTATATGGATCAACCAATGTGTTTTTTTGAAAAATAAAACAATGATTTTGTGTATAGGATAAAATATAGAATTTATGGTTTGATGAAGGAACCAAGGTAGTGGAACCCTGAGTTAAATGAAATTATGGTGGAATAAAAGTTCATATAAAGTAATACATATCACTTCTTTTACAGTAAGGTGTATGGTGATGGATGTTTCACCATTTTACTTATTTATGTTGAAGAAATCCATATTGTCAGTCCAATAAAGAAAATTATTTAGGATGTGAAATCTCAATTTTCATGAAGTTTCATGTTGAAGGCTATCTATATGAAAAATATATTTCAAGGATATATATTGTAAGATAATTAAATTCAGAAAATTTGTTCCAAATTCATTTTAACTCTATCTAGATGGTTATAAAACACTTCAAAATAAGTCAGGAATTTTTTTACCACTCCCCTAGCCAAATACTTCAATTAAAGTAAGAAAAATGAAACGATAATAGAATTAGTGACCAAGTACATGAAAAAGGTATAATTTTCATTGATAGTTGTAATATTGATATATTTAATGGTTTTTACATCAATGAACATTTCACATGCATTGGGAGATATTAGTAGGTTCATTTAAAATCATAGAAGTGTTCATTATGATGTGGTAAAGTGAATCCTCAAATATCTTAAAGGTTCTAAAATCATATACCTTTTTTTAAGAATGGATGTATCATTAGAGGGATTTTAAAATTCAGAATTTAGGGTTTATATAGATACTCTATAGAGTACTACAAGATATGTGTTTAGTTTTATAGGTATAAATGTGAGTTTTAAGTCAATATTCAACCGGTAGTTGAACAATTAACAATATTGGAAGAGTACATTACAGTAAAGGAACCTGGTAAGAAGTTTATTTTCATAAAGGGGATGATGATAGTTCACAAAAGAAGGTAATAAGTTGGGATTTTATTCTATAATACATAAAGTGTTTTAAATTATCCAATAATCTTATTTTTCATTATAGGACAATGAATTTTTAGCTAAAGTATCACTACATATTGAATATATTGGAGGATAAAGTGTCTGATATATAGAAGGTAGATGGAATTCCGAATCTAATAGTTATACTAACCATTTTTTTTGTCCAAGATATGTTGAGGCATTTATTTACCTTAGTTTGACTGGGATAACTTGTATCATGGTGGGGGAAACATGTAGTTGTAAAGAGAGATTTTGGAGTTAAAGGCGGTTCTGAAGATGCCAATAGAGGACTTAGTTATAACATCCCAACCTAGCTTACCATCAAACTAGTATCCAAATCAGTGGGTCACATGGCCTCAAGCATTCCTTCCCATATGCCAAAGGCTTATGAATATCAATTAGGGTCTATTGATGGTATGGTGGGGAGACTGTACCCTCTAGATCAGAGTAGCACAACTATTTATCATAAAATAAATAACATACAAATGCAGAAGTAGTAATAATAATAAAAAAAGTAATGGTAGAATAATATAATATCTGAATAAAAATAAAATGGCCAACACTAATTCCATATAATGATTCATGTAATGTTAGGTGTTACTAAAAGGTACAAGTAGTACAAAATAACAAAAGAAAATAAAACTCCAATAGTCAACTCTTCAAGAAACCTAAGAAAGAGCCCAATACTATGCTCCCTAGCTCCCATGTATACAACACAACCCAAGAAATGAATCCAAAGACCTGTGAGAAAGATGATATACTCAGGTTACAAATGGTGATCGATCAAGGTGTGAGATAATAATCCCAGTAGTCTGACACCCATAGTGTCTAAGAAAATCCATTACATGATATATAATGTAATGTAGTGAGTAGGTATATGCAAAAAAATTAACCAGTAGTGCTGAATAAATAAACAACAACCCACCAAAGTTCCTAAGGGACACCTAGTGGCTATACCTACTTCTACACCCTACCATGTATCTATGTGTATGGGTAGATCCTCCTACATCTGGCTAGATCACCCAAATCGGTGGCATATTCTCCTACCAAGGATGAATCACTTTTAATATACCATAAACAAACAACCTATGCCCTCAGGATAACCAAAAAATCACCTTGAGGCATAACTATAATATCTCCCTAGGAATCGGTTGACTATGCATCTATCTCTCAGGCATAAAACATAATTATATACTCTTCCCTTAGGAATTTAGTACCAGTGAACCTATCCCTTAGGTAGTATGAAAACGTGCACCAAGCCCTCATGCGTCAACACCAATCACAAGTCCTCAAACATTCCATAAAATCATAAAATCTACCTTTAGTCATCAAGTACATGTGGGACTTTACCTTATGTGGTACAGAAGAACATGAAAAATTCCTCATAAGACCAAATTAGACATGAGTTGTATCCAGACAACCTCAACATGCCAATAACTATAAAACCCTCAGGTATCAATCACATCGATATCACATAAGATCAAAAGCTAAGAATGAAAAATCACAACTCTAGTATCAAACATAACAAATTTATCATCATAAGACAAAATGATCAATTTATAAAAATTACCATCTGTCAAACCAATTCATTTCATTAATTTAGGTTCTTAATTATCATCATAATTTTATAAAACCTGTTTAATTAATCATTCATCCCTAAGGTCATTAATATATCGATTAACCAAAATTATCCAAGGTGATCCTTACACAATAAATCACCCACCCAAATTTATTCTTATGCCAATTCAAAAGTATAACCCAAAAATCGATTGAATCATCCAATTTATTATAGGGTTAAAAAGTCAAACAAACTAGGTCATAATTAAATCCAAGGCTAACACACCTATCAGGAGGTTTCGGGTCTCATTCTCCTAACCTATGGACCCAAGGGATTTAATAATGGTTTAAAAATAAAATATTATAGTTTAAAAATTATTATCCAATTTATTTGTCCGAGCCCGTGATGTGCCAGCGTGATCACACATATCTCAATTTCTATAAATAATTATATTATATAAAAGGGGATGTAGTTTATACCTCCCACTTGTGGAAACAAGAACTAATCATAAAGTGTGAAATATGGTATTAGACATATTTTCATATTCATAATTTAATACATGAGGCAAAGGCCTATCATGAATATCATTGTACAAGGCTAAATCCATCAATTAATTACATTTCATTATAATAATTTACTTATGCATAAGAAAAATGGAATGGTCTTACCATATCTTGGGTTTAATCCATTTAATATCATTTGATTCATTTTATGAGAGGTAACCCCATCATGCATTATCTGTTTTTTTTAAAACAACTCATTCAGTTTACCAAAATATGTCAAATTCACTTACAAGGCTCAATAGGTCAAATTGAAAGTGTCATTGGAAAAAGGGAAGTTACCGAAACCGATAATTCCCATTTATAAATAAATCAATTGAGTTTATATGATATTCCAAACACTAAATGTGATTTGGATTATTAAACATCTTCCCAAGGGTGGATAACTCCATTTTTTAATATCAAAGATGTTCATACACAAAACATACCATTTTACAAACATAACCTCAAGCATAAAGAAAAACCAATGTAATAGGCCATGTAAGAAATAATATCTAAACATTACTTTTTAGATTGAATACATAGAACCTCTAATGGATGGGTTTTATTATTAAATCATGGAATTTTTTATAAAATAATTCATTTGTTCAATTAAGCGTCATATCCAATTTACCAAACAAAATCATTTTAGAAAAACTAATATACAAGGAAAATCATTAATTAAAGGTGTAAAGGCAATTAATTAATGCATAATTGAATTTAAGGGTACAGTAATGAGACCCTACCGCAAAAATTAGACCAATATGAACACTCATCACTTAACAACTTTGATGATGAAAATGATCATTCCTCACTTGAAAACACATACACTTCTATATATATATATATATATATCCCTTAATCCAATGTACATATTAGCCTCTCCATGAGGGAGTATGTTCAAGGAATATATATATATATATATATATATATATATACATATATACATACATATGTATGTGAGTGAAATCCATCCCCGAGTCATAAAATGCTCTATAAACAATACCAAGAACTCAAAAACACTACGGAAAAGACCAACAAGCCCAAGGAGAATTACCAACACCTTAAAAAATATGAAATCCCCCAAAATAAGTTAAGTAGCAATGAAGAATGAAAGAAAAACTTACCCCAAACCATTAGCGGAAAACCAAAATGATCTGAACCACTTCACCTTTGGCAGTGGTTGTCAGAATATTACCAAAGGATTCTCAATAAGCCTTTCTCACAACCTATCAAAGGAAGAAAGCTAAAAATCGGTCAACCCCTAACCCTAGGGTTTCAGCTGAGTCAAGCAGGGTGATGGAGAGGGAACAATTGGCCAAAGCGAGGTAGGATAAGGGAGGATAAGGGATTACCTCATGAAATCTAGTGAGAATGGTTAAGTAACTAGGAGAAAATGGTGAGAGGAGAGGGAACTGAGAGGAGGGATATTTTGCGTAGCCAAGGAATAACCCTAGGGGGTGCATCGTGCTCCAGGAGATGGAGAAGGAAACCCCTTTGGGGTTTCTTAAATAAAAGATCCTAATAATAATAATATTATTATTATTACTAAAACATTTCTTTATTTTTATTCCTCATTTATTTTAATTTAACTTATTTCCCTTTTAAATTTTAATTTAAAAAATTAATTTCTTAAAAAGAAACACATTGCACAGGTGTCTGCTGAGGGCTGTACAGTTTCTGACTAACCGGGCACCGCTGCCAGCTCCTCCTGACTAGAGGTTTTAGAGTCCGAAACTCCTAAAGTTTATGGAACAACCAAGTCACCTCGGGCCTTGAAACACATCCAAAAAACAACACATTAAGGTTTTGAAACTCTCAGAATTAAGTTTTGAATCTCATTTCTAAAAATGTTCAATCTAGTAAATTGAAAAATTAAGATTTCTTTGGATTTTTGTCCAGTTCAAAACATTGGTTGTTACAAACTCTCCTCCTAATAACTTATCATCCCTTAGAATCATTTGGAAATAAAGAAAAATTCACCCAACCTAAAAGGGTCATGAAGTTCTATTCAGACAGTCGTGTTGTGTTTTCAATTCCCAACACACCTTTAAGCATTGATTATGAAAGTGACACTTAAGCCATTAAGAATTGATCCATCGCTAATTTTCCAACTGAAACACCTTGATGACACTCACCCAATCCTGTTTAGCTAAAGAAGTGATCACATCATCACCTCATTAAATGTTTGGCCAATGGTGCTCCCTATCTTAGGATTTAACATTAATGAGGGGTCAATACCAAACCATGGTACCTCTAATATTGGAATTGACTACAAAGCACATCTCAAATTTTTCTAGAAATGCTCCTGGCATGATCTAGAAATAGTAAAATGGTAAATTTTTCACTGACCCAACTAAAATAGGTCATGAATGCTTTTTTTGAAGGACACTAACAACCCTTACCCCACACCCACCTTAAATGGATGATGTGTTCAAAATGGTTTCACACCTACCGTGTTCAACAGAAAGAAGGGAAACAAGTCGATCCATTCCAACTAAATTTTCTCAAGACATTCATCTTATACGGCTAGTGTATTATGAATAGAACCAAAATTCCTTCCTCCATGACATATTTCATTTACAACTAACACACTCACCGAATCCCATACCTAACTTTTACTGATGTTCTCCAATTAGGAGAATCACCTTCGAGCTAGATGGCAATTCTGAGATAAAGTCAGATTGAAATGACTAGAGTGTAAGAAAATAATACAAGGTAGTCCATAATTCAAGTTTATGAGCGAGAAATTGGTACAATGTTGAGATGTACACATAAAAACATTGACTAAGATCAGATTGGGATCAGCCTGACGGTCAAGTAAGAAGAAACAGCCTGTGTACAAGAGTTCATCCAAGGAATTCCTACATAAGAATCCAAGGGTCACTCAAGACTAACCATTCCTAGATAAAAATCACACGTTCATCATGCAACATTGGGAGACCACTTAAAAAACCCAATAACTTTTAAACCATGGTGTGGCATAAGACCAATGCTCTCTTAGTGTATCAAGGACAATGTCAAGATAGGGGACATTATCATCTCTCAAGTAAGAGTACACTAAGAGGATTTAAAGGACTAATAGAAGGAAAAAAAACAAACCACTACTAGTATATACCTTATAAGAAACTCGACTTCACTTTTTGACACATCTTCATTAACTGAATATCAATCATTTACCACTTGAGGAATCCCGTGGATGTTCAATATTAACTACCAAATTCCACTCATGACCAACGTTGTTTGTCAAAGGTTTCATACACTGCCAAGACCACCAATGCCGTGTTTTCTAGAAAGTACTGACATGATTTAAAGTTCAAAAGCCTCACATGAATTTATGAATGCTAGACCATTCTCCAATGGTCATCTTTAGTTGTGTTCCTTATACATAAAATGACACGTTTTTAGCTGAACCGACATGACACTCCCCACCTTAAGAGTGTATTAATCATAAAAAGAATAGGTAGACTAGCTATTCAAAATCACGCTAGGTTAGAACTTCCATAAATGAAAACATTTAAAAAAATGGCATGAAAACCAAAACCAAACTGACTGGCATGTCAAAACACCTGAGTCTTTGAAATTCATCCCAAGCATTGGGATGAACTTGATTTATTTAGGTCTAGGTCACTCTACTTTAGAGATGACCTGAGACTATACTCAATATCAAAAGGCTCAACGATTCTATTAAAATCAACCCACTCGTTAAAACATTAGAAACTTTATGGTACCACATACATGAATTCATACTACCCTGAGGTTTTAAAAGGAAAAACATATTCTGAATACTTTTAATAGAATTGTCATCCCTATGAATTCAAGTATATGATGGCCCATAAATGATATTTAACCAAATTTCATACTTCCCAAACGACTATGAAACAACTAGTGACATCCTGAGTCACCCAATGAAAATGGGAAAGGTTCAAGTGACCTGTGAAATGGCTGACCATGCCCAAGGCAAGTCTAAACATATGAAACTGAGTATTAATTTACTTTCATTACCAAAACAAAGGCCAAGTTAAACATGACCACCCATCTAAAAAAGGGTTTTATTTAGAAACCATGAGTCATAATAGAGAAAACGACACCCAAAAATTTCCAAACATCAGAGAAACTCACCAAATTGTCAAAGAATTTAATTTCTAACACTACTAAAAAATGGTCAAGGGAAGTGCCACCTTTTATCAGCACTAAGAAAAAAAGCTGATAAATAATCCCTATATCAATGCTAAAATTTTAGCACTGATACATGGATTCTTTATTAGCACTAGAAAATCACTGATAAAGAATCCCTGTGTCAGTGCTAAAAATTTAGACCTTATAAAGGGTAACCTTTATCAACGCTAAAAAAGCACTGATAAAACCATAGTCCCATGTTTTATAAAATTGGTCACACATTGTCCTCTATTTATCGCGCCCTAAAGCTCTTGCAGTAATGTACCCCTGTGACAACTCCCCTTCCCCAGATCTTCTCATTCCCAGACCTCCATCACTAGGCCTACTCCTTTTCCTCCCCCTCGAACCCCTTCGGTGGATCCTCCTCCCCGAAAACCCTACTTCTCATCCTCTCTGCTCGACCCTACTCCCCGCAAACCCTACTCCTCCATTTCTCAATGGTTGGTGGCTCCTCCCATGCACCTCCCCCTCTGGCGGTCGTGACTTCCCCTCTTTATGCAGCACAAAAGTCTCCCTACTTCTCCTCCTCTAAGGTGAATTTCTTTTCTCTTATTCTTGATTATCTTCTTGAACTTTCTTCTTATGAAGAATGTGACAACAATTCTAATTCGGTTTTGGTGTTTTTTTGTTATGGTTTTAATGGTTAATGGTCATACATAGGACTTTTAGATTACCCTCAGATGTTAAGTGATGTTTTATTTGACTATTCTTCTCATTCTTATGAAATATTTGTTAAATCTTTTGCTGAGGTTGGGGACCTAAAATTTCTCCTTCTTTATTATGTGTAAATTGTGTAATTATCATGTTATTTTGTTTCCATTGGATGTATAGTACTGATTAACCTAAATACTATAATGAATTACACTAAATGAAATTAAAGTGAAGAGGGAGTATTTATTGTGATTTATAAAGTTCCATAATATTTCTTATATATTTATGGATTTATTGGTGTTATTGCTAAGTGATTTATTCTTAATGTTGTGAAATAAATTTCTTACTACTAATAATATGTTATAATCACCTTTCATTATTTTCTAGTCACTTAAGGCAGGTAATGAATTGGTTGTATGGAAATCTATAATTAAAGTGTTATATTTAAATCATAAATTCTACTTTAATATGACAAAGTGTTTAAGGGGTAATTTTTAGTGTGAATTTCTTATATGTTTTCCCTTTCATGCTACTATGTATGGGGTATTTATCACTATGATTATAAGTGTGATAATTGATTGATGTGGTTGGGAGCATGTGGTGTGGTAATTAATAAAGTAGTGATGGATGGATTATTTTGTGGTTTTGATAGCAATGATATGGATATTTATTCAGAAAATAAGTGGTTTTATGGATTTTAGAATGTGTTTAGTTGTATTTTATGTCATGAAAATTTAGTTGTTATTGGGTGGTGTTATAGTTTCCTTTTGGCCTGGAATATTGTTGGAATAAATGAAAATAGTAATGAGTGATGGGTTGGAAATGATAAATGATGGTTTATTAAATGATTAGTGATAATGATTGGAATAAATATGTTTAATAAATGGTTAAAGATAGAATAAATGTTATTAATGATTAATGAATAGATTATAGTGGGTAGTGATTTGATGATTGGTTTTACATTAAAATGGTTAACAATTGAAATGTATATGGTAATAAAAATCCAAGAAATTATAATGTTAAATGAAATGAGAAGTTGATAATGTTGATATGGATGCTTATGTGATTTTTTGGGGATTATTTGTGGCATTATAATGGAAGTGGTTATAAGAGGGTGGTAGTAGTAACAAGGCAATGGTTGATAAGGGTGTTTGTAGTGTTAGTTTGGTGTAAAACCTTTGGAAAGATTTATGTGTGACTATATACTTATGATATTTTCTTATTATTTATTATGCACAACCACTTGAGTCGAGTAACCTGATTTAAATCCATATGGGTACTTTGGTTCTAAGTGTTTTTATCAATATCTAGGTTATAGAGGTAACAAATATAGAACCACTCCCTCTTCCCTTCTCCCCCTTCACACTTAGTATGAGTTGTAATGACTCACAGTGGGTGTATATATACGACCTATAATGATTTTAGGTTTTAGTGTATATATATTCTTTTTGACATGATTATGTGTATTTGGTGTGGATACATAGTGGGGGTTGTGCATTGTAGGAGGAGAGTATGAAGTTTATGTCCTTCGTGTTCACGATATCATACTGTGATGAGGATGTGATGTGTGGTTTTGATGTAGATATGGGTTTTGATGTGTTTGTGACATGTGTATGTGTGGATATATGGTTATGAGACTATATATAATGTGTTGAAGCATAAGAGATATTCCATTAGAGTGTGAGAATGACCAGATTAGTGGGGAAGTGGAAGTGGGGTAATTTATTAATATATATTCTTTTGATATTACACTTAAGATGGAGTTTGTAATTAGACACTCATGAGGATTGAATGGGATGATAGGTCAATAATATTTGTTAAAATTTTCATATGGAATAACATGGAAGACCATCTATGACACAAGTGATTATCCACTATGATTTAAAGTAAGAAACTTGAGCTTACCAAAAATATTTGGCATGATGATATTGAATATAGGGAAGAGACCTAGGAGTGGTAGATGTAT
This sequence comes from Viscum album, assembly GCA_963277665.1. Lineage (NCBI taxonomy): Eukaryota > Viridiplantae > Streptophyta > Magnoliopsida > Santalales > Viscaceae > Viscum > Viscum album. The sequence goes on from OY728147.1 coordinate 1,096,766,049, forward strand.
CATTCCTGATTATTATTGTGTTTAGACTGGGGTGATTTGAGGAAACTATAATGAATGTAATGTAATTATATTTAATAAATTCCATATTGTAGAGATTATGAGAATCCTTTCTTTACTTATAGAGCTGGCCACTGGTTTTCATCCATATTTATTTTAGGTTGGTGAGGTATAAAAGGATGGACTAGTTGACCATAGAAGGGTTGACCCGATAGAGTAGGATGAGACATAGATAATGATTCCATGTGAGTTTTACCATCAATTACACAAGTTATTATCCCCACGAACCCCTTTGTGTTTGGAAACTGTGTTGATTTTGATGGGGGGTCTATCCTGGTTCTGTTGATTTCCAAATCTTTATTGGAAATGGTTAGGCTCTATTAATCTCTATTTTTATAAGGAATTGGTTATCTTATACTGTATTTGGAAGCCTTGTTTTTTGTATTTGAACTATAAATACTAATATTTTAGATTCAAATAGGATAGAGATAAATAAAGATTGGATGGATGCTAATCATTTGACAATAGAGTATGAGAACAGAGTGAAAGAGTTCAAGTTTGCAAAGGATCACACAAAGGAACCTTCTCAAATCCTTTATCCATGTTTATGTTGTTGTTATTCTAGATTACTTACTCCAGAGGAGTTGGAAGAACATGTGATATGTCACGGAATAGACCAGAGTTATAAATGTTGGAATAAACACAGAGAAAAAGCAAATGTAGCTACTGGCTGGGATAAAACTGCATTTTATGGATCATTATATATGAATACAAATATGGATAAGGAAGAAGACCATATAGAGGATGTGATTACAGATGTCAAATATGATGGAGATCGTATTGAGGAGATGAAAAAGACAATTGAATATGAACTCCGTGATTGCCCAAACTTGTTTGAGAAGTTAAAGATTTATGTAAAGACGCCATTGTATGCTGGTTGCACTAAATATACAGCATTGTCAGCTATATTGAAGTTGTATAAATTGAAAGCAGGAAACAGATGGAGTGATTTTAGTTTTACCAAACTACTTTCTATCTTCAATGACATGTTCCCATAAGATAATAAGATCCCAATCCAGACATATGAAGCTAAACGAATTCTACGCTCAATGGTTATGATTTCTAAAAGAATAAATGCCTACCCAAAAAACTGTATATTGTTTATCAAGGATAAAAAATCACCTACAAAATGCAAAAAGTGTGGTTATTCTCGATACAAGAAAGATGAATCCAATTCTACGAAAGTTGTATGGTACTTTAAAATCATTCCAAGGTTTAGGTGTCTATATAGAAGTAAAGAAACTGTAAGAAAATTGTCGTGGCATGCAGATAAAATAAATAAATATGGGAAATTACATCATTCAGCCGACTCTCCTTAATGGAAGAAAATTGATCATGAGTGTCCTAAATTTGGAAAAGAGCTGAGAAAACTTCATCTTGTGTTATCTACAGATGAAGTGAATCCTTTTAGTTTTTAAACTAGCACTCATAGTACATGGCCTGTTATGTTGGTAAATTATAAGTTTCCACCTTGGTTATTCATGAAGTGAAAATTCATCATGTTATCTATGCTTATATCAAGACCAAAACAACCAGGTAACAATATTTATGTTTATCTAGATCCTTTGATCTAGGATTTGAAGTTATTGTGGGATTGAGGTGTTATGTTGTATGATGCTTATAAAAGTGAATACTTCATGTTGAGAGAGATGTTTTATGGGACAATACATTCTTTCCCTACTTATGGAAATTTTTCAGGCTATAACATTAAAGGAACTCAAGGGTGTCCCGTGTGTGAAGAAGATATAGAATCAATTAGGTTGAAACATACATAGAAATCTGTGTTTCTAGGACATCGTAGATTTCTACCTCATCGTAATAAGTACAGATCTTGGATGACATCATTCAATGGAAGTTAAGAACAACACGCAACACTGTCTCCACTAACAGGTGATCAGCTATTTGAGAAAGTAAAAGATGTGAACACTGTTTTTGGTAAACCATTTTTGAAAAACCTTATGAAAATTGGTTGAAAAAAGGGATCAGTTTTTTTTGAATTACCATACTAGAATTGTTTATACGTTAGACATTTTCTTGATGTGATGCATGTGTAAAAAAATGTATGTGACAGTGTTATCAGAACATTGCTAAATGCCCTTGGAAAAATAAATGATGGAATTAAGGAAAGGTTGGACATGGTTGACATGGTAATATGAGAATAGTTGGATCCCTTGAAGGGTGAAAATCAAATGTTTCTTCCTCCAGCTACTTACACTCTTTCGAGGCAGGAGAGATATCAGTTTTGCAACTTCTTCAATGATACAAAGGCTCCAGAGGGGTATTCCTCAAATATCAAGAACATTGTGTCAATGAATGATTTGAAGTTAAAAGGTTTAAAATCACATGACTTCTATGTTTTTATGCAAGATCTAATTCCTATAGCTTTACGTTGCATTTTTCCCAAGAATGTTCGTCAAATGTTAACCAAACTTTGTTTCTTTTTCAAAGCTATATGTAGCAATGTTTTAGACCTGGAAAAATTGACAGCTATGGAAAAAGAAATTGTCATCATATTATGTGAATTAGAAATGTTCTTCCTGCCAACATTCTTTGATATTATTGTTCATTTGATGATTCACTTGGTGAGAGATATTCGACTTTGTGGTCTTGTGCACTATAGATGGATGTACCCCGTTGAATGGTATATGAAGATTTTGAAAGGGAATGTCGAAAATCAAAGTCGGATAGAGGGTTGTATAGTGAAGCGATATATTTTTAAGGAAGACATTGAATTTTTTACTGAATACCTATCTAATGTGGAAAGCATTGGTCTCCCAAAATCTCTTCACACTGGACACATTGAGGGTGAGGGAATATCTAGAAGAGATGTTGTGACAATCAGTATTATAGATCAGAAGTAGGCCCACCTTTATGTTTTGTATAATAGTTGTAAGGTTTCTCCATATATTGAAACTCACAAAGAAATTCTTAGGCAGTTGAATCCATCAAGGGCTGAGAAATGGATATCAAATTCACATAATCACCACTTTATAGGATGGTTTCATGACTATATTTTTAAGGAGTTAGATGAAAATCCGAATTCAATTTCAGAATGACTTCGATGGCTAGCCACCGGACCGAGTGTGTATGTATTATATTACAATGGTTATGTAATTAATATTTATACATTCTATATATATGAACATGATGAAGATAGTACCATGAAAAATAGTGGAGTTACACTTGTGGCTGAAGCGATGCATGTTTCTGGTAGTAAGAACAAAAATACAATTTATGAAAATATTTCATACTTTGGCATTATGAAACAAATATGGGAGTTAGATTATACGACATTCCAATTTCCTATTTTTCAATGCAAATGTGTTGATAACAACAGTGGTGTTAAAATAGATGAATGGGGATTTGTGAAAGTTGATTTTAGTGAAACAACAACTAACCTACGGAAATCCAACCAAATGCATTCAGATTGTCTTGATCCTTTAGGATAAAGATCAATGGGTGCGTTGATTATGTGTAAGATTCAACCCAGGCTCAATCCAAGGCACGATGTGGCCAGTATCACTCAAAGGGTCTCTCTTTTGTTTAAAATAGACAAATTTTTAAGTGAAAACAACAACTAACGTACACAAATCCGACCAAATGCATTTGGATTGTGTTGATCCTTTAGGATAATGATCCATGTGTGAGTTGGTGATGTGTATGAGTCAACCCTGCCTCAATCCGAGGCACGGTGTGGCCAGTATCACTCAAAGGGTCTCACTTTTGTTTAAAATGGACATAATTTTATGTGAAAACAACAACTTACATACGAAAATCTGACCAAAAACATTTATATTATGTTGATACTTTATTATAAAAATCCATGGGTTTGTTTGTGACATGTAAGAGTTAACCCCACCTCAATCTGAGGCACGATGTGTCTGGTATCACTCAAAGTGCCTCTCTTTTGTTTAAAATGGACAAAATTTTAAGTGAAAACAACAACTGACGTATGCAAATATAACCAAACACATTCAGATTGTGTTAATCCTTTGGGAGAATGATCCATGGGTCATTTTTGAAGTGTATGATTCAACTCTGCCTCAATCTATGGCATGGTGTGGCCGGTATCACTCAAAGTGTCTCTCTTTTGTTTAAAATGGACATAAGTTTAAGTGAAAATAACAACTGACCTATGTAAATCTGACCAAACACATTTGTATTGTGTTTATCCTTTAATATAAAGATCTGTGGGTTTATTGGTGACATGTAAGAGTAAACCCCTCCTCAATAAGAGGCACGGTGTGGCCAGTATCACTCAAAGGGTCTCTCTTTTGTTTAAAATGGACAGAATTTTAAGTGAAAACAACAACTGATGTACTAAAATCCAGAAAAACACATTCATATTGTATTGATACTTTTGAATAATGATCCATGGGTGTGTTGGTGATGTGTACGAGTCAACCCCTCCTCAATCCGAGGCACGGTGTGACCATTATCACTCACAGGGTTTCTCTTTTGTTTAAAATGGAGAAAATTTTAAGTTAAAACAACAACTGACATATGAAAATCTGACCAAACGCATTCTTATTGTGTTGATACTTTAATAGAACTATAAATGGGTCATGTTTTACATGTAAGAGTTAACCCAACCTCAATCAAAGGCACAATGTGTCCAGTTTCACTCAAAGTGTCTCTCTTTTATTTAAAATGGAAAATTTTTTTAGTGAAAACAACAATTGACCTACAGAAATCTGACCAAATGCAGTTATACTATGTTGATACTTTAGGATAATGATCCATGTGTGAATTGGTGACATGTACAAGTCAAACCCATTTCAATACAAGGCAAGGTGTGTCTGGTATCACTCAAAGGGTCTCTCTTTTGTTTAAAATGGACATAATTTTAAGTGAAAACAATAACTGGCGTACACAAATCCAACCAAACTCATTTTTATTATGTTGATACTTTATGAGAACAATCCATGGGTGCGTTTGTGACATGTAAGAGTCAACCTCGTCTCAATCCAAGGCACGATGTGACCGTTGTCACTCAAAGGGTCTCTCTTTTGTTTAAAATGGATAGAATTTTAAGTGAAAACAACAACTGACGTATGAAAATCTAAAAAAACACAGTCATATTGTGTTGATCATTTAGGATAATGATCCATGGGTATGTTTTTTATGTGTATGAGTCAACCCTTCCTCAATCTGAGGAACGGTGTGGCCGGTATCACTTAAAGGGTCTCTCTTTTGTTTAAAATGGATAGAATTTTACGTGAAAACAACAACTGACGTACACAAATCTGACCAATGGCGTTATAATTGTGTTGATATTTTATGAGAACAATCCATGGGTGCATTTGTAATGTGTATGGGTCAACCCCACCTCAATCCGAGGCACTGTGTGGCCGTTATCACTCAAAGGGTCTCTCTTTTGTTTAAAATGGACAAAATTTTAAGTGAAAACAACAACTGATGTACGCAAATATGACCAAATGCATTATGATTGTGTTGATCCTTTAGGAGAACGATCCATGGGTAATTTTTTATGTGTACGAGTCAACCCCGCCTCAATATGAGGCATGGTTTTTCCGGTATCACTCAAAGTGTATCTCTATTGTTTTAAATGGACAGAATTTTAAGTTAAAACAACAACTGACATACGCAAATATGACCAAACACATTCAGATTGTGTTGATACTTTAAGATAACGATCCATGGGTCCTTTTTGACATGTAAGAGTCAACTCTGACTCAATCCAAGGCATGGTGTGGCCGGTATCACTCAAAGTGTCTCTCTTTTGATTAGAATGGATAGAATTTTAAGTGAAAACAACAACTGACGTATGCAAATCTGACAAAATAAATTTGGATTGTGTTGATACTTTATGAGAACAATACATAGGTAATTTTGTGACATTTAAGAGTCAACCCCGCCTCAATCCAAGGCACGGTGTAGCCGGTATCACTCAAAGTGTCTCTCTTTTGTTTAAAATGGACAGAATTTTAAGTGAAAACAACAACCGACGTACGAAAATCCAACCAAACGCATTCGGATTGTGTTGATCATTTAGGAGAATGATTCATTGGTCATTTGTGACATGAAAAAGTCAAAACTGCCTCAATCCAAGGAACGGTGTGGCCGGTATCACTCAAAGTGTCTCTCTTTTGTTTAAAATGGACAAAATTTTAAGTGAAAACAACAAATCACATACGCAAATCTGAACAAATGAATTTGGATTATGTTGATACTTTATAAGAATGATCCATGGATGGCCTCCCAACCCCCTTGATGTCCCCCAACACCTAGAAACCCCCACCCCCCTCAACACCACCCCACCACCTAGACACCTCCCCCACCCCTGGACACCCCACCCCATGGACAACCACCCCCACCCCCTTGGACACCACCCCACCCCCCGTGGACAGCCCCAACAACCCCCTAGACTGACCCCACCCCTCGAGACACCACCCCACCCCCTAGACACCCCCACCCCTCTGGACACCCCTACCCCCTGGAAAGCCCCCCCAACCCTCTGGACTTTCCCATGGACAGCTCCCCCCCACCCCGAACATCCCCCCAACCCCCCCCGGACACCCCCACCCCTTGGACACCCACCAACCCCCTGGATGGAACCCCCACCCCTTTTATACACCACCTCACCACTTGGACACCCCCACCAATTTAAGACCACCCCCACCCTCTTGTACACCACCCCATCCCCCTTGGACAGCCCCACTAACCCCCTAGACCACCCCCACCCCCCGAACACCCCCGCCCCTAGAAATCCCCCAACACCCTAGACACCAGAACACCCCTTGGACCCCCCTCACACCCTGGAAAACCCCCCCTAGACACCCCACCACACCTTTGATGCCCCCCACCTGGACCCCCCCTCCTAAACACAACCCCACCACCTAGACACCCCCACCCCCTGGACACCCCCACCCCCTGGACACCCCCACCCCCTGGACACCCCCACCCTCATGGACAGCCCCCACAACCCCCTGGACACCACCCCACCCCCTTGGACATCCCCCAACCTTCTAGACCTCCCCCACCCCCCTGGACACCCCTATCCCCCCGGACACCCCCATTCCCCCGGACACCCCCTACCCCCCTTGGACAACCACCCCAAACCCTTGAACAACCCCCCAACCCCCTGAATTCTTTATGTATTTAATTAACTTATGAATTATGTGTTAATGGTGTATGGGTATACTTATTGTATGGGTATACTTGTTTTATGGGTATACTTGGTGTAATTAAATTATGAATTATGTGTTAATTTTGTATGGGTATACTTGTTGAGATGCTGAATTTTTTGCAGGTGTTGTTTGGGTGTGCTGCTGCAGAATTTTTTGTTGCAGCAGACAAGGCATTTATCAGTGCTTTTTTAGTGCTGATAAAAGAAGCGTTTATTAGCGCTAAAAAATCACTGATAAATTATCAGCACTAAAAAAACTCTGATAAAGGATAAGTTTATCAGCACTAAAAGAGCGCTAATAAAAAACACATTTATCAGTGTTTTTTTAGCACTGATAAAGGGGTCCTTTATCAGTGCCTTTTTAGCGCTGCTAAAGGGGACCCCCCCCTTTATCAGCACTGATCTTTACAACACTTTTTTAGTATTGATAAAGCCCGTTTTGAGTGCTGATAAAGCATGTTTTTATATTAGTGTAAGGGTTCTAACTACCAAGAGATATCCCCTTACAAAAAAAATCATTGATTCCAAAGCTCCCACATAGTAATTTTTTCATGTTGAAGAGAAATGAAGCTGATCCACATACCTACCTTCATCATCAATGAAAGAAACATTAAATGAGACTATTTTTTTGTAATTATCCCATGAGGTGAATAACCCCTCATGCTCTCCAAGAAACAAAAATCCACCACTATCACACTTGCTCGTTAATTGACTAACTAAAAATGGGATCTAATTCTATCTTCTAGTAAAGATCAGAGTAAAATAAATATCTTACTCCTTGATGTAGTGATTTAACTATTGATTATAGATTCTTCCCTCATACATAAGCATACATTGACATTGAAACTCACATAAAATCTTTCTCCATGACCCATCCACCTCAATTGGGACAACCCTCCTATAGCCGACCGGTCCATGCTACTACATGTAACTAACTTAATTCACATATAGATTATGACCACCATATATATATATACATAAGATTAAAGTTAATAATTTAAAAAATATACAATCTCACTTAAGATAGTTTAATTTAACTTATTTAATTTCTCTCAGAATCACTTAAATTGAAACATAGATATAAGAAACACAATAATTATACCTATCCTAGGTCTCTACACTGTAATAAAAATCATATTTCCTAGAATATTAGTAAGATTAAGGTCCTTGTATTTGATCATAGGGGGCCTTAAAAACTTGTTTCCTAGTGGTACACCCTTTCTACATCACAATATTTTTTTTATTAATACCATATCCCTACCAAAACCACGCAATAATCACCAGTTTCTAGCTCTAATATTCATCCTAACCATAAAACATAGCTCTGCTACCACTCTATCATGAACTACCCCATTGGGAATCCATTATAATATTACAATGAATATGAGAGTGACCATGAAACCTACCTCTAATAGGACATGGGTTGGAGACTAGCATCAAGGATATAATATCATATAAATTATTGAAAAAAATCCCTCTAGGTATCATTTAAGTTTTTTCAGGGTTGTTTGCCTATTTTGAAAAATTTAGTCGACAAAATTCCAGCATGGTTGTTGATGAAGTAGATGTTTTGAAGGTAGTGAAGTTTCCTAGTGTTTTTAAAAATTTTGAGCCTCAAAATTGATATTTTTTATGGAAAGGAAGTATTTCATCATAGCACATAACATCATAGAATGTGAACTATGAGAACCACATAGGGAGTGTTTGGAACCCTAGAGGAGGCTCATCATTTTTTGTCAAAGGTGGTAATTTAGGGACACCACATAGTAGGATTTACAAAAATTATTTTGTGCTATGATACCCAGAAATGGTTTTCATATTCGGATGAAGGTGGCCATGATATGAATACCACATATTAGAAGAAGTATGCAGTGATGAACGATCCTAAAAGGAGTGTTTAGTAATTATAATTAGCATATTTTTTTGATCCATTTTTCAATATAAAGGACCCCAAATCACATTATTAAGAAAAGTTAAATTTATTAGATAATATCATTATTAGAAGAATTCAGCTATGTCCAAAGTGGTTCACCAATGAGGATTTCTGTGAAGTAAGTGATTTGTGAGAGAGGTGATTCAAGAATTAGTATGAAAAGTGTCAGTTTTTTGAAGGGGTAGTTCATGAATAAATTTCATAAAAGGGGTTTGTGGAGAACTATTTATCACAAAAGAAAAAGGGTTTGTGAAGAATCAATATCCTGTGAAGTGAAATTAGTTTGAGAAGAAGATGTATTCTGTAAAGTAAAGGTAGTCTATGAAGAGAAAGTAGTTAGTAAAGAATAATTGGTTCATGAAGTAGAGGAAATCTACACAGAACTCACACTCTATAGTTAAAGGAATATTATGAAGGTATTTATGAATTTAGCAAAGGAGCATATACAGCTTGTGAAGGGTCTATCTGAAAGGAAATTTCTACACGGTGAAGTGTATTTCATCTACAATGTGAAAACTGGACATCATGGAACACTCATGTGTGAAATAATTCTGAGGTGTTCTAGATAAAAATAATATTCATCTATAGGAGCAGTGAGCACACCTCATTTGATAGAGTAGTGGGCTTTTAAATTAGGATTGGTTGTAAACTAGGAGGGAAGGTGAGTCCACTCCAAACCTTCTACAATAGTGTGGTTTAACAGATTTGGTACATAAACACATTTCTATTACATGATACTTGGATGTATACTAGTGAGAATTATCCAAGTAAAATTGTTATATCCTATGCACATTTTAATTCTCATATTATTCCTTTTTTTGTGAAGGATAAAGAAGAGTGTTTTGTTTAACAATGAAACAAGATCCAAAGAGAACATTATTTTAATCTATCATAACCTGATTTACCCCCTCTCACGATATTCAACCTAGTTGGGATAACAATTGGTATAAAAGGGAAAGGTTAATTTTAGTGTTTATATCTAAGGTTTTTCAATGGAGTTTATCAATCATAAAGGGATTATGATATTTTATGGAAAAAATTTCAATTATGGAAGAATCAGATAAAGTACTACTTCCAATATTTAGGAATGGACGTCTTTACAGTAGTAATGTATTGTATTTTTTCTAGTGTGGATAGTGGTACTTTATCATAATATGACCAAATAGAATTGGATGCTGATGAAAATGAAATAAATTATTTAGGGGGATCCCTATCCAATGAAATATATATAAAGGTGATGTCATTTAAGTAATCACATGCTATGTTAGAAAAGATGCTAAATATTTATGAGGGTGACTCAAAAGTCAAAGAAAAAAAGATGCAGGTTCTATAGAATAAGTATGATGATCTGAAAATGCATTCTATTGAGTATTTAGATTAATTCATTAATTGGGTGAATGTTACTATGTAAGACATGTGTGGTCTCAGATAAATTCTTAAAGAAATAAAGATCATTAAGAATATCTTGAGACAACTTCCACATCAGTTCAATCCAAAATTTTCTATTATAAAAGATAAAGATCCAAAGGAGCTAACATTGGATAGTTTATATAGTAATATCATTGTATACAAGATGATAAATGATGATAATTAATCTATGAAAAAATTAATATCCAAATAAGTGGCATCCAAGTACATTAATGAGGTTACCATTGAAGATGTATAGGAAGCATAAGATTCAGATGAGGTGATTTCATTCCTTTCCTCAAATCTATAAATAGGAAAAGTAAATTTCAAAGAGAAACTCCACCTTTTTTTCTTTAGATGTGGAAATATTTTACATCTTACAAAAATGTTCCCCATTTAGTTTCAAGAATATTATGAGGATGAATTTTAAATTACCGTGAATAATTATTCAGCCTATATGAAAGGTAATAAAAAGTTTAGGAAAAGTTATTCAAAAATAAGACTCTTATTTCACAATAAAATTATTGTTTAGAAGAATTTGAGGTTGAATTAGAAGTAATATTTGATATAAAGGATGAATTAGAAGATTCTATTAAGGATATATATGTTTGGAGAGCCAAAACAAAGTAATCCAACAGAGAGTTTTTTAATTCCAAAATCTATTTAAAGTAGTAGGAATAATAGAAGTTTGAGATGATGGAACAAATTAAAAAGCTTAATTATTAAATTCTATAGAACTCAAAAAAGCTTTTTAAGTATAATATCAAATTTGAAGAATAGAAAAGAGTGATTTGTGGTTTGAATATCACAGAAAAAGATCAAATCACATGTATCAAATAACTTAAAAATGAAGTTTTCAACCTACGAAGAAAATTAAATGATCATGAGAGACTCTTGACTCACAATATTTCATTAGGATAGTAAATTAATATGGAAACAAAAAATAAATAAGTTCAGAATAAAAGTAAAAAAAATCAACAGTAAAATATGAATGATAAGGCTAGCATAGGGCTTGATCATAAATAGAAACTCGTGGTTATTGATGTCAAATTTCAAGCACCCACTATAAGGTTAAAAATCTATTTGGGGAAAAATAATAATCAAAAGACTCATAAAACCCAATGCACAACTAGTCCTATGATAATGTACACTAATAAAATTCACATTAGGTGTTATTTCTTTATAAGGATGGGAAATTCTCAAAATTAATGTTCTATAGAAAAAATTTAATGAGGGGAATAAGAGAAAAAAACTGCAGCCACATAGTATTAAATATTATAGGAATGGTTTTGATGGTCACTATTTCTAGTGTAGAGGATCCAAACACATGGCCAGATATTTCTCATCCACAATATATAAAAATGTACTAAATCAGACTAAAATTGTTCATAAGAATCCAATCAATATATAATTGAATGAGTTGAAAACAAGAAATAAATTTTCATCTCTAGAAGATTAAGTTGTTCTATCATACCATGAGAAATATCAAGAACATAAATCCACAAAAGGTATGAAATCAGTGAAGTGGATCAAAAATAAATGAGAAGTGCAGGAAGTGGTTACATAGATTATCCGTAAATCATCAGATCATTATGGTGTATGGATCGTTGACAATGGATGCATATCCCATATGATGTTAAATAAGTATCTTATAACAGGAATAAAATATTACAAGGAGGGTGTTGTAAAATTTTTAAATGATAAAGTCTTGAATATTTTTTTCTTGAGAAAATCCAAAATTGGGGAAAAGATATGAGACATGATGATGAATTAGTTTTTAATGGTCTCAGTCACAACTTACTAAGTGTTAGTCAACTATGTGACTCTATTAATTCTATAATCTTTACCAATAAGTTTTATATCATGAAGGGAATATAGGGTACAATTTTCTTATAGGAAAAGATGATGAAGGGTAATATATACCTTGCGAGTGGAGAAGATGTTATGTGATTTCTATCTAGAGAGGAAGAAAATAGGTTGTGGAATAAACTACTTATCCGTCTATGTCAACCATCCCAGGATGATATGGTCAAATGTGATGTATCTCAAGATCTCCCCAATCTATTACATGATCTTACTCACCTGTGTGATTATTATCAATAAGGTAAAATTATCATAAATACATAGAAGTAAAAAAAATAAAATTAAACCAAAGTGATTGAATTGGTTCAGGCAGATGTGTGTGGACCTATCTCACCAAGATCCATTTATGAGAAGAGGTATTATTTTCTTTTAATTGATGATTTTAGTAGGATAGAATGGGTATTTTTCAATTCCCACAAGTCTGAAATGTTATTTTACATAAAAAAATATCAAAGGGAATCTAATAGGATGCTTGTATAGAAGATTCTTAAGTTTCATACTGATATTGGAATGAAATTTAAAAACATATAGGTGGAATATTATCTTGAGAAACGTGGAATAAGAAATCAAGTTTCGGTAGTGAAAACTACTAAAAAAATAGAGTTATTGAGAGGACAAATCGGATTATAAACAATATATCTATAACAATGCATATTGAGAAGAACCTACCAGAAAAATTCTGGAAGAAATCTATCTTGACATTAGTTTAAATATTTCACATAGCTCTGTTATGTACGAAAGAGTAAAAGACTGTATATGAGATGTGGTATGGAAAGACTCAAACATTGTAAAATTTTTAGATATTTGGAAGTAAGTTTTTTATTCCCAATAAAGAGAAATATATAAAATTTTAATCTTATAGAGATGATGAAATATTGCTTGGATATTTAGGAAAAATAAAATCATATAAATGTTTTAATAAGAGGATGTGAAAATTAGTTGAAATAAATGATGTTACTGTAGTAGATAATGAACAGAATCTTCAATAACATAATGAACATTTTCCTGATGAAAGTGATGGGGAGGTATATAATGACCCTAGATTTTCATATATTGATATTACATATTTTTATATGAATATTCATTATATTACTCAAACACATGCCCTAGGAACACAATATTTTAGTACCTTTGGAAACCTAGAACAAATTCCTTTAATTTGGTGGAAGATCTTCAACATCTCTCATAAATCTATTCCCTTTAGTACTACTAATGAATACCTTTCTTAATAACTTGAGAAAAAGATAATATAATAAAGGGTGAGATCAGATGATTATCAAGGGTCAACAAGGGAGATATGAATCATAACATAAATATAAGGGTATAATAATATGAACATAACATTTGAAAATTACACCCTATATATCAAAGATCATAATATTGAGTCATAAAATAAATCATAAAAATTAATAATAAATGAATCATAAAATAATAAATTTTGGAATAAAAGAATAAATTTGGAATTAAAAATGTAATTATGAAAAAATAAGAATATAAAATCATTTCATTAGTAGTTAAGGCTCTTTGTCAAGACTATCATAGTGGAATGGTTTCACTCCCCAAACCATCCTAGTTGTCAAGGTTCACTCCCAAGACTATCATGGCAGACAATGTCCTTTACTAAACCGAGTTCACTCCCTATTCCAACCATGTCTATCTCATGAGATATAAATATTTTACTAATTCATTTCAAGGAGATATTGGTCCCACCTATCACATAATTAAAAGCACACATTTTTCTTCAATAAGAACATAAATGATTTATCATATTAGAACCCATGGAATGAAATGGACTTCATAAAAATCATTCAATCATAACATAACCCATGTAAAAGAAATTGGTATCATAAATATCATTCCATAAAAAACATAATCTAATCATTGGAATAATGGGGATAATATCCCTGAAAAATATCCCCATTAAAACTCATGTAACATAAAATAATTTTATTGTAGATGGAAAATAATTTTTGAGATCACTTGAAAATAATTATTAAGGAAAATATCCTTTTTTACTTTGAAAATGTTTTCCTTTCTTAAAATGATGTTCAATTTTAAAAGAAAAAAATTTCTTTGAAAATAACCATGTAATATTTGAAGGTATGATTCAAGGAATTAATTCATCATTAAACTTAAAAATCAATTCTTTTCATATAAGTTAAAAAATTCTGTTCTTACTTTTTCTAGAAAAGTAAAAAATTACCTCATTTGGAAAACAACAAAAAGAGTCATTCCAAACCATTTAGTAAAAATTAAAACAAGGGTAAAAATTAATTTAAATATTCATAGAATAATATTAAAATGTTTTTTTATTTTTTTAGGAAACATGTACATGGAAGATGAATAATTTTCAATGGTGGTTTGAAATGAATCAATCCCGATTATTGATGATATTGTGAAATAATCACTTATCACTTTATAATCATTAGAGTCATAAGCCCCATGAAATAAAGAAAATTATATGGATACTATAATCATAAAAATAATACTCATAAAATTAATTCAGTTAAAATATACACACCACACAGAAAAAGATAGTAGTGTATAAGGCATGTGTCCCACATAAATAAAATTATGACAAATATCTCTTACCTTATGTCTTGAATCTCACTATACTTGTAAAAAAAGAATGTATAATAAATATAAGTTTATTATAAATATTTTTTAGAACATTATTCAGTTATATTATACCATATATGATTTACTTATGGACTTATATTTCTTATTTATTAATAATTTCAGGTTAATGTTATGTTTTGGGTAATAACTGCTTTGTTTTTCACATGTGTTTTGATTTATTATATTTTTTGTTCTCTTACTTATATTTTGATTTAATCATATACATAATGATAAACAAGATATAAATATCATATATATTCAGTATATAAGTATTTATAATAATTTATAAAATATATAAAATTAAATACACCATTAATGGATACGGTAGGATGTACGTACTCATGAACATTGTTTCCATTTTCATGTCATATTAAAAGAAACAAAGTAAAGGATATATATGTAAATATATATAATATAATTCCAATAGAATTATTATATATTATATATCATTTAATTTCATTAAAACTATCCTTAATACATTCGATGTAAAGTGTGAATGAATTACATCGCTTTTAGGAGGCGATAGTCCACACGTCCCCAAACGAAGTTATCGTACTTAAAAAAATGGAAATCATGAAGGTATGTGTTATAAAATAATTATAAAATAATAAATAAATAATAAATAAAATATATATCATATCAAAATATAAAATCCATCATTATTACCAACCTTGAAAGGTGGAAATGGATGAATGAATGACATCAGTTCGCGAGGTGGTAATTAGCCGTACACACGAACAATGATTGTGTATCCCATTTGATGGAAGTGTGTAATAGTATTGGTAAAAATCTTAATATAAAAACATATAAGTATATTTAGGATACATAGGTTTTTATATAAACATGAAATACAAATAATTTAAGTGTTTTAATGAAGAAATAAAAAAAATGTTCGTTGAGGAATGCTACTTCTTCTTTGGGTATCTCCTTTTTATCTATATAAAAGGACTCATTTGGTTAGATTTATGACCAAGGTAAGGGTTATTTTATGAAGTTAGGCAAGTTGGAAGGATATGATGAACCAAATAGGTTCTGAAGTGTGAATAAAATATAAGAATAGGTGCCCTTTTATAATATAGGGGAGGGTCACTTTTGAAATTTCTCACATCATTAAATTATAATAAATTAAATCTCAATATAAAGACCTCTAAATGGTAAGGTATTCAAAGATAATTAGGTATAGGGTGATAGTACCATCTACCAATATAGTTTATATAGGTTTGGGTGTAATTTTAAACCTTATCTTTTTTATTAACCCTTAGTTAACCTATTTTAATTTTAACTATGGTAACAAATTTTTTGTTATTAAAAGGTTGAGAGTTTTACTTTTAAGGTTTAAATTGAACCATTAATGGTAAATTTATGATATTTTATAATATAATTTATCCTATTTGTCTTTATTTATAATTTATATGATTTCTAAATCATTTAATAAATTATTATGTTAAAAAAATATCATTACTATCAATTTTGACACTATTCATAATGTTGGATTTAAGAAAATAAATACAACAAGATAATTTAAAAAAAACAATTTAATACAACTCTAACATGTTATATTAACCTTTTAATTTATTTTAGAACTTTATTTAAGTCAAATTATATTTCTTTTAATATTTATGTTATCATTTAATTGATTGTTTCATTAATTGAATAATTATTGTATCATCTTTGTGTAATTATTTATGAAATTTATTTATTCACTGAAATTTAAAAATTAATTACCACAATATATATAAAGATTTTATATTTCATTATAAAATATATAGTCAAAAATATCTTCTATTTAACCCCATATTAAAAATATTATACTTATTAAAAGTAAGAGTGTGATGTTTTTTCAGTCCCTTTGATTTTATTAATATCTAAGTCCTTTTCATGGAAAAGTGTCCATAAAATAATTAAATTTAGAACCTGAAGTTTTAAGGGTCAAATAAGTTCATAAAATAACATTTTTTCAAGTGTTGTTGAAGTTTTATAATATATATAATATTATTTTTACCCTCAATTACCCGATTTAACCTTAATCATGGTAATAAAAATTACTAAAGTTATTATTCATATTATCTAAAAAAGGGACCTATTTAATAAATTTATATATTCTGATTCCAAATATGGAATCATTTTTTAAAAATTCAATACATATAATTTTATAAAATTAATTTAAAATTAATCTCGTAGATGGGGTGATAAAATGTTTTTTTAAAGTGAATACGTTCAAAAGATTGGAATGATTTTATATCAAAATTTAATATGAAATTGATTCCAATGACCTATATTAGATTAAATTATAAAATATATATCTAATTATACTTTAAAAACAATCAAAAATATAATTTAACATAATAAACTATTTTTATGAAAAAGTTATTTTCAATTAAAATTTAGTATTTTTCACTATTCATCAGAACATGAAACTTATCAGAAAAATAAAAAAAAATTATCCAAATTAAAATTTGATATTACTATTTCAATGAATAAGTTTAATTTTTCAATTTAAATTTATCAAATTTTCAAAAACTACATTTAAAACAAGTGTTCCATCAAAAGGTAACAAAACACCATTTTTAGAAAAATACTTCTTTTATATGTAAAATTGGATTTGTTTTTATATCATGTATAATAAACACATAAGATGAATATTTAAAATTTTATTGAAATATATATATATATATATATATGTTTCAATAATATAATCAAACAAGAGTGATTTGTTTATTTTATTGGTATAAAAAACACCTGTGCACATTTAAATAGACTTTCAAAAAAATATTTTCTTTTTATTTTAAAATGGTTTTACGTGTGTCAATAATATTTTAATAATTTAGTTAATCCTATTCATACCAAAAATTATAAAAAATAGGTTATAATTTTATTGTTAAAATAATTAAAATAATAAAATTATGTTTCATAGAAACTCAGTGTTGTTGTGTAACGCAATCTAAGCCAATGTTTGGTGTAACAAAAGCTTAATATGGTGTAGCATGCAATAAAATGTATCAAATAAATAAAATTATTAAAAATATATTTCGGAGAAATCTCAGGGTGTTACATTCTACCCCCTTAAAATGAATTTCACCCTCACTATTCATCAGGTTCATCAAAGTTTTAATACTTGGAAGTTACTTTCATAGAAAAACACATCATAAAAATGAATACTAAAACATTCTTTAAAGTGGAATTTGGGAACTTAAAGATTACCAAATGTAACACATAATTAGGTTTCCACATAGGATAACATATGTGGAAAATGAAAATATGGAAATAATAGAGAAAAATAACTATTAAGTTCTAATAGAGAGTGATAGAGAACATGTTTAAGATAAGTGAATGACCATAAAACCATAAACCAAATTGGTCTGAAAAATGCCATTAATGTCATCATAAATAATCATAATAGGATAACCTATTATTTAATTTTTTTGAGAATATATACTTGATGCCATCTCATAAGTAAAATTTCACTCCATGGCTTTGCCTCGATCAATTTCCACTTCATCTCTTACTACAAGAAAAGATGAAGTTAAAATTGTAATGTATAAAGAACCAGGGGATCATAAGATCCATAATGGGATGATAAGTCATTATTTCTATCTCTAGTTACCATCACATCCAAATGTTTAGCACATATTATCCAGTGTGAATAAATCTTCATATTATGAAACAATAATCTCTAAAACCTCATATAAAATTCAAAGTAAACAATTTAATAAATGGGTTCCACTATAAAACTTACAAAATATTAAAATAAAAAACTTTAAAAATAGGGTAACTAAATTAAAAAAGATAAATTATCATTAATCTCCCAAACGACTTGATGTATCTTCTAATTGTCACACACAAAAATTGTAAATACCATTACCATATATTTTCTTGAAAAATGGTAATAATATGAATTACCATAAAACCATATTGAAGAAATGAAATCTCTCAAAAAATAACTCTTTCCTCATACCATAAATACAAAATTTATATAATCTCAATCCATGATATTATAAACCACATTTTCATCTTATCATCCCCACATTCATCAATATTATCCCATTTATTTTATCATATTCAAACATCTCTTTATTTCATTATCACAACATCATGAAAATATTAAGGTTTATCATTCTATTAATCTTAGGTTCTCTAAAAAATATAACTTTACCACCACAATAACTTTTCAAGGTTACTAATACCATTCAACATATTATTTCTAATCCTTAAGTAAAAACTATAGTATACCAATCCATAGATGTTTCATTATTCTATAATACCATAAAGTTAATTATACAATATTTTACAAACAAAAAATTAGTCTTCTAATTCGTTGTCATACTCCACATTTCCAATAGTGATATCACAACATTTCCATTTATATTTGGATTTAAGAGGTTGCTGACATTTATCATCAACGTTAACCTAAAGATTTGGGAACTGATTAGCATTATTCCCATTTTTATTTCACTTTAAATATTGAAGTGTGGGAGATGAATTATGTGCAGCCTTTTCTCTATTTACACCATTAGATATATTTTTCCTATTATTTTTGTTTTTGACTTCCTAATGACCTTATTTCATGCACTAAAAACATTTACCATTCCCCTTAAGATAGTTTCCTCCATTTTTATTTATAAACATTGAGAATAAAGAAAATACCATCTGATTTTATCCATGGTTTTTATATTTTCATTTAATCTCAATATTACATTTCTTGTCAAAACAATGAGATTGATATGTAACCATTTTTGAAGCTTTCACTAGTGTTCACATCTGTCTCTCGGAGGACGTACTGATATGTTTCTCCACATTCCCGCTTTCCAAAGGTAGGTGGAATCCATTGGCTATTCAGAGACGTTTTATCCTTGATTGAAATAGGATGATAGGATGTTGGTTCCTCCTTATGTGGATTCCTCCTCATAACTCGTTACCTAGTCTGGGTCTCCATCATAGACTTAAGACGTTGTTCATGAACCTATTCCCAATTCCATGTCTTCATGGATGCCAATTAATTAAACTACTTTTATCAGGATATTCCAATGGGTCATGTCAGGACAACAACCTTTGGTCGGGGGTGTAGTCACGTTGGACATTGCTGGCATGCCTAGAAGCTAGAACACTGATGTGTCTGGGTATCTTACACTTAATATAGGGATTCTAGATGGTGCGGAAGCCCAAGGAATCCCACGTCGAATGTGGGAAATTTTATTCCATAGGCATGTATCTGATGTTTTTCTCACCATCCCATGTTTAACATAAGGTATGCCACAAGTTTAACCTCTATAGGAGATGGATCAGACTGATTAGAACACTAAAGGGAGTGGATCAGATGGGTGAAAACCTAGGAGGGATCGCTGATGCTGGGGTTAATGCGTGGTTAGACACTTCATTATTTCTAGGATCAACGATAAAGTGGGTGACATGATCTCACCAGGATGTGGCGGCCTGGTTAAGAATAAAGATGGATTATGGAGAGTTGATGGAAAGTGAAATGAGACTGACATGAAGATTACATTGAAGTTGGGATTGAGCCTCAAATAGAATTCCTACATATCACCTTGGCAGGGAATAAAAGTCCATGTAGTTCGGTGGAATGATGGGACACCCAAGGAGGTGGCCTGTGAGAATGGGCACGTGGCTGAGACTCGGAGTAAGTAGAACATCAAGGTTAGGGCATGACCTTCCCAAAACACATAGTCTTGAGGGAGAGACCACAATGGGACATTAGTGATGGGATTGAACCTTAGGGAGGCTTCCTATGTATCCCCGTGGCATGGAATAAAAGTCCATTTAGTTCAGGATGGGGCTATAGAATCATGGTGTACACATAAGACAAGGACTCGACGATATACTGGGGGTTACATATAGTTAGCAGCTCAAGTTGGTCTCATGCCACAGGGAAAGACCAGAGATGTGGGTCCCAATAAAAGTGACTAAAACAACTTACCATCAATTGTGGACTACAATGGATTACCACTGGATGGGGCTACAACAGCTTACCACTGGTTGGGTTTGACAAAGACTCACCACTGACTAAGATTCCAACAGGTTACCACTGCTTGGGGTTCTAACGACTTACAGTCAATTGGGAATTACAATGGATTACCGTCGATTGGGATTCCAACGGCTTACCGTTGGTTGGGGTTCCAATGGTTTACCTTCAATTAGGAATTACAATAGATTACTGTTGATTGGAAATCACAACATCTTACCATCGATTGGGATTCCAACGTATTACCATTGGTTGGGGTTTCAAAAGCTTACCGTCGATTGGGAATTACAACAGGTTACTATCAATTGAGAAATAAAATAGCTTACCGTCAATTGAGATTCCAATGGCTTACTACTGTTTGGGGTTCCAACGACTTACCATCGATTAGTAATTACAATGGCTTACCATCTATTGTGAATTACAACAGATTACCATCGATTGTGATTCCAATGGATTACCGCTGGTTGGGGTTCCAATAGCTTACCGTTGATTGGGGTTGGACCTCATTGAGGCTTCCTATGTACCCTGTCTAGGAGATAAGGATCAAAGACCACATAGTTTGAATGGGTACAGTTTAAAATCATGTGGGATAAAAAGGGGAGTACTGTTTAACGCCACGCATGACTAAGGTAAACCGACGTGAAGTGGTTGGGATCGATGGGTGTTGAGCTTGAACCTCATGGAGGATTCCTACATACCTTTCCTAGGAGATAAGGATCAAAGTCAATTTAGTTCAAGATGTGTCTTAGGGATTATGATCTAGTGAGGACCAAGAAGGATGCCATGGTCAATTCTTACTATAAACCTACGTGAGTCATGCTCAGTGTGATAAACAAGTGGTAGCAAAGACCTGACGATCACATTATGAAATTTGAGTTCACGACAAGTGGAGTGGGGCGTACATGTGGTTAGTGGCCCAATGAGGAAACATGGGATTATGCATGGTTATAATCCTAGGGATATGGGGATTGGGACTTACTACAAAATAAAGGCTCAATGGAGACAAAATTCAGATAGAGAAGGATAGGGTAACAAAGGTCCCTATGCTCATCTATCCTCTATTATTTTCCACCGAATAAGAGAGGAGGAGTATGGATTCTACCTCCTGCAAGAAAGGTTTGAAGCTTACACCAAGATGGTTTCCCTTCCCCATGGACTGACTCCACTCTAAAAAAGAGGATCTCATTCTATGTGAGGAAGATCTCACTCCCATGGAGACGATCATGTGTGGAGAATGTACGAGATGGGGTTCCCCACATGTATTGCATGGGGAGAGGCTATAATATGTCATGTTTTGAGGAAGATTGTGCTTGGCAGTTTAATGTTCTGCAGATCAGATGAGGCGGGTTCACTTCACACCCCTAGGACTTACATAACTGGTGAACTTTAACCCTTGGTGAAGGGAGGGAACCAGCAATGCTGTGGTGAAGGGGTGTTGTGGAGTGATCCACTGAGGGGACTAAGTTAGGATGCCTATGTGAAGAAGCAATATATATTTGTGTTCCTATGAGAAGAAGCATAGAGATAAGAAACACAATGTAAATCACCTCCCAAGGGACCATGAAATCACTTCGTACAAACCTAAAAGGTTGTACAAGAGAAGGGTTTGTGAAGAAAATGGGTTCACAGAAAGGGACCTTGTGAAGTTCTTGTGCTGAATGTAGTGAAGGGGTTCACGAAGGGGTATGCTTTGCAAAGTGGGGTATCCTAACATAGGTATAGATCATAGGTTCATATGGAGGGTTCTTTGCAAAGTAGAAGGGAAATTGCAGAGTAGGAATTCACAAAGCAAGGGTACCTTGAAAGTCATAGCACCATGAAGCTATGTTCATCGTGAAGCATAGTGACCCTGCCTTAGCATATGGTTCACATGTTCATGGAGGGTAATTTTCAAAGCATGAGTGATTTTCGAAGACCCGAGTCCCCTTGAGGATCTTCTTCCTTAGAGGTGAACCATGGGTTCCGAGAAGGGAATCCCTACTCGAAGAGGGTTGTATTTAAGCTAAGTAAAGGGTACTTCATGATGATCAAGTACCTAGAAGAGCTCATTTTTCTCAAGGTTTCGCAGATCTGAATTTGCATCATGATTTGAAAATAGAGGCGAAAGGTTAGAGTATCCATCCTTTGGGATCAAGGGGAGCCCGATATTTATAGGCGAGGGGCGGCGCGAATTAGGGAAAGCTTGGTGCAAAGCCATGTGGTGCTCCACGATCGGCTGAAGATTGTGTCAAGTTCATCATAACGACAGAGTCAACCATCATCTCCTCTACAACACAGAGCTATCCTGGGTGCTATACACGGTGCTCGTGGAGTATTCCATCAAGTTCAAAAGGATCACAGAGGCCGATTCGGCTCCCTCTATGGCACGAAGATCCTAATCAATTGTGTCGTAACTGCAGAGCCTCCCGCCTCTTTACTCCGTAATGACCACAGAGGGGGCTTCGGCTTCGCGTTGGCCATAGTTCTAGGTGGGGCTCCGCAAAGGGGCTTCTTGAGGTAGTCCCATTTGGGATGGGTTTCTTCTTTCCGTCCTTTTCTCCTACACATATTTTGGCACCAATAAATACCCCCCCTCAGACATAGATCCAAGGAGAAAATGAGGGTTGAAGTCTGAGGGTAAATCGCCAAAATGTTTAGGTGAATCGCAAAGCACTATCGCGAAGTAGGGTCGCGATGCCGAGTGGTTATGCATGGGTTGGGAGCATTGCGAAGCTCACCGAGGCTAGGCACACCATGAATCCAAGGGGGTCATTGCCTATAAATAGGGGAGGATGACCTCTCTTTTTTCCTTTCTCATCTTCAAGTTTTCATGCCTGAGCTATCGATTCACAAAGTTCTACACACTCCATGATCACTCTTTGTGAATCGGGCCTTTCTGCTTCACAACACACAACAAGAACTACTGGAAACTGGGCCAATAGAAACTGCCATTGGTGATTGCTTTATCCCTACAGTGACTGCCTTGCGACCTTAAGTGGGTCGTATTTGGCCCATATCTATATGGATATATCAAACATCTCTAATCCATTCCAATCTTTTCCTTCAATAAACCTACAATAAGATACAAAAGAAACAACTAAACAAAGAAAATGAAAATTGGACATATTTATTAAGTTATTATATATATATATATATATATATATATATATATAAAATGGGCCATTAGGGCATTTGAAAATTTGGTCAATTGGCCATTAGGTCAATAGGCTAATATGCCATTAGGCCATTTGGTCATTACTGCGTTACGCTAATACACCATTAGGGAATTAGGGTGGCGTTAACATGTTAGCCCACCCCCAAAACCCCCCCTAACTTGGGACAGCCCCCCCCCCCCACCCCTGGACCGCCCCCACCCCCCGGACATCGCCCCCTCACCCCAGACAACCCCCTCACCCCCGGACACCCCCCTCACCCTCGGACAGCCCCCATAACCCGAACATCCTACCACCCACATGATAGCCCCCCACGAGGTGACTACACATCATTAGGATGCACGGTTTGCGTGGCACGACTGAATATGTGTTTTTTATGTGTTTGGAATGCTTGAAAAATGTGCGTGGGGTGGTCAAAACTGGATGAATGACCTCAGAATTGCATTAAATCGGACAAAAACAAAGGGTGGGTGAATTGTAAAATGGTTGGTTAGAAGAAATGTCAATCGAAGGTGTCATGTGACCACGGTGACCAAAAACACACTCCACGTGTCGTAAATGGCCAAAACATGAATTTAACAGTCAAATTCATACCTAACGACATAATAATGAATTTAAATCAAATGATATCACCCTAATTATCATTCTTGAGGTGTACGAGTAGACGTCACATCATTTGGACATGCGGTTTGTGCAGCACGACTGGATATGTGTTTTTAGGTGTTTGGTGTGCTTGAAAAGCTTGCATAGGGTGGTCAAAACCAGCCAAACAACCTTGGAATTTAATGAAATCAGATGAAAACAAAGAGTCAGTGAATTGTGAAATGGTTGGGTAGACGACACGTCAATCAGAGGTGTCATGTGACCGCGGTGACCAAAAACGCACTCCACATGTCGTAAATGGCCAAAACATGCGTTTAACGGTCAACTGCATACCGAAAAACATCAGCATGACTTTAAATCATACGAGAACACCCTAATTATTATTCATAAGGTTTACTAGGATAATACATGTCATTAAGAGGCACAGTTTACACGTCATAGCTGAATATGTGTTTTTTAGGTGTTTGGAGCGCTTGAAATGCGTGCGTGGGGTGGTCAAAACCGTCCAAACGACCTCATAATGCCATGAAATCGGACGACAACAAAGGGTGTGTGAATTGTGAAATGGTCAGGCTGATGAAATGTAAATCAGAGATGTCGTGTGACCGCGGTGACCGACAACACACTCAGCATGTTGTAAATGGACAAAACATATGTTTAACAGTCAAATGCATACTGAATGACATCGACATGACTTGAAATCACACTAAAACAACCTAATTATTATTTTTGAGGTGTAAAAAGAGACGACACATCATTTGGATGCGCGGATTTCATGGCAAGACTGAATATGGGTTTTTTAGGTGTTTGGCTTGCTTGAAAAGCATTCATGTGGTGGTCAAAACTGGCCGAACAACCTCAGAATGCCATGAAATCAAACAACAATAAAGGGTGGGTGAATAGTGAAATGTTAGGATAGAAGACACATCAATATGAGGTGTCTTGTGACCGCAGTGACCAAAAATACACTCCACGTGTCGTAAATGGCCAAAACATGCGTTTAACAATCAAATGCATATCGAACAGCATCAGCATGACTTTAAATCACACGAAAACACCCTAATTATTATTTTTGATGTGTAGGAGGAGACTCCATATCATTCGGATGCACAGTTTTCATGGCACGACTGAATATGTGTTTTTTAGGTGTTCAGTGCACTTGAAAAGCGTGCATGGGGTGGTACAAACCGGCCAAACAACCAAAAAATGCCATGAAATCGGAAAAAAAGGGCGAGTGAATTGTGAAATGGTTAGGTAGAAGATACATCAATCGGAAGTGTCATGTGACCGCGGTGATCGAAAATACACTCCGCGTGTCGTAAATGGCCAAAACATTCATTTTATGGTCAAATACAGACTGAACGAAATCATAATGACTTGAAATCACATGATAACACCCTAATTATTATTCATGAGGTGTATGAGGAGACGACACATCATTTAGATGCGTAGTTTGCGCGGTATGACTAAATATTTGTTTTTTAGGTGTTTGGCGTGCTTGAAAAGCGTGCGTGAGGTGGTCAAAACCGGCCGAACGACCTCAAAATTCCATTAAATTGGATGAAAACAAAGTATGGGTGAATTTTGAAGTGGTCAGGTAGACAACACGACAATCAGAGGTGTCGTGTGACCGCAATGACCAAAAACGCACTCCGCGTGTCGTAAATGTACAAAACATGAATTTAACGGTCAAATGCAAACCGAACGACATCGACATGACTTGAAATCACATGATATCACCCTAATTATCATTAGTGAGGTGTACAAGGAGACGACACATCATTCGGACATGCGTTTTGCACAACATGACTAAATATGTGTTTTTTAGGTGTTTGGATTGCTTGAAAAGCGTGCGTGGGGTGGTCAAAACCGGCCGAAAGACCTCATAATGCCATGAAATCAGATTGAAAACAAAGGGTGGGTGAATTTTAAAATGGTCGGGCAGACGACACGTCAATGAGAGGTGTTGTGTGATTGCGGTGATTGAAAAAGCACTCTGCATGTCGTAAATGGACAAAACATGCATTTAACGGTCAGATTCATACTGAACAACATCAGTATGACTTGAAATCATATGAAAACACCATAATTATTATTTGTGAGCTGTAAGAGGAGACAAAACATCATTTAGACATGCAGTTTGTGTGATAGGGTAGAATATTTTTTTAGGTGTTTAGCGTGCATGAAAAGCGTGTGTGGGGTGGTCAAAATTGGATGAAGGACCACAAAATTCCATGAAATAAGATGGAAAAAAGGGTGGGTGAATTGTGAAATAGTAGGGTAGATGGCACTTCAATTGGAGGTGTTTTGTGACAGCGGTGACCAAAAACGCACTCCGTATGTCGTAAATGGCCAAAACATGAATTTAACGGTAAAATGCATACCTAATGAAATCAACATGAATTGAAATCATACAAGAAAACCCTAATTATAATTTGTGATGTGTATGAGCAGATGGAATGTATTTCAGACATGCGGTTTGCGCGACACTACTGAATATGTGTTTTTTAGGTGTTTGGCGCGCTTGAAAAGCTTGCGTAGGGTGGTCAAAACCGGACGAATGACCTCGTAATGCCATAAAATCGGACAACAACAAAGGGTGGGTGAATTTTGAAATGGTCAGGCAGACAAAATGGTAATCAGAGGTTTCGTATGACCGTGGTGACCGAAAACGCACTCCATGTGTCGTAAATGGGAAAAACATGCGTCTAACAGTGAAAAGCATACCGAACGACATCAAAATGACTTTAAATCACAGTAAAACGCCATAATTATTATTCTTGAGGTGTATTATGAGACTTCACATCATTCAGACATTCAGTTTGTGCGGTAAGTCTGAATATTTGTTTTTTAGGTGTTTGGCGCATTTGAAAAGCATGCGTGGGGTGGTCAAAACTGGCCGAACGACCTCGGAATGCCATAAAATTAGATGACAAAAAAGGGTGAGTGAATTTTAAAATAGTCGAGTATATGACATGTAAATTAGACGTGTCGTGTGACCACAATGACCAAAAATGCACTCTGCGTGTTGTAAATGGCCAAAACATGCGTTTAACGGTCAAATGCATACCAAACGACATCGACATGACTTGAAATCATAGGACAACAACCTAATTATTAATATTGAGGTGTAAGTGGATACGACACATCATTTGGACGTGCGGTTTGTGCAGCACGATTGAATATGTGTTGTTTAGGTGTTTGGCGCACTTGAAAAGCGTGTGTGGGGTGGTCAAAACCGGCCGAATGATCTCGGAATGCCATGAAATCGGACGACAACAAAGGGTGGGTGAATTTTGAAATAGTCGGGTAGACGGCATGCCAATCAGAGGTTTTTTGTGACCATGGTGACCACAATATCACTCCTCATTTCTTAAATGGACGAAACATGCGTTTAACAGCCAAATGCATACCGAACGACATCGGCATGACTTGAAATCACATGAAAACACCCTAATTATTATTCATGAAGTGTATGGGAGAATACATGTCATTTAGATGAGCGGTTTGCGTGGCACGACTGAATATGTGTTTTTTAGGTGTTTGGCGTGCTTGAAAAGCTTGCGTGGGGTGGGAAAACCAACCGAACGACCTCGGAATCCCATGAAATTGGATGACAACAAAGGGTGGGTGAATTTTAAAACGTTCAGGTAGAAGGCATGTTAATCAGTGGTGTTGTGTGATTGCAGTGACTGAAAACACACTCTACATGTCATAAATGGCCAAAACATGCGTTTAACGGTCAAATTCATATTTAATGACATCATCATTGCTTTAAATCACATGAGAACACCCTAATTATTATTCGTGAGGAGTACGAGGAGACAACACATCATTCAGATGTGCGGTTTTTGTGGCATGACTGAATATGTGTTTTTAGGTGTTTGGCGTGCTTGAAAAGCATGCGTGGGGTGGTCAAAACCAGCCGAACGACCTCAAAATTCCATGAAATCAGAAAACAAAAATGTTTGGGTGAATTGGTAAGTGGTTGGGGAAACGGAATATCAATTGGAGGTGTCGTGTGACCACGGTGACCGAAAACGCACTCTATATGTCATAAATTTCCAAAACATGCGTTTAAGAGTCAAATTCCTAGTGAATTACATTATAAAGACTTGAAATCACACAAAAATACCCTAATTATTATTTGTGAGGTGTACGAGAATACGACATGCCATTCAGACTCACTGTTTGCGCGGCACGGATAAATAAGTGTTGTTTTTGGTGTTTGGCACACTTGAAAAGTGTGTGTGGGGTGGTCAAAACTAGACAAATGACCTTGTAATTCCATTAAATTGGATGACAACAAAGGGTGGGTGAATTGTGAAATTTTCTGGCAGATGACACATCAATCAGAGGTGTTGTGTGACCGCAGTGACCGAAAACGCACTCCGCGTGTCATAAATGGCCAAAACATGCGTTTAACGGTCAAATGCATACCGAACGACATCAACATGACTTTAAATCATAGAGTAACACCATAATTATTATTCGCGAGGTTTACTAGAAGACACAACGTCCTTCAGACATGTGGTTTTCACGTCACAGCTGAATATGTGTTTTTTAGGTGTTTGACGTGCTTGAAAAGCATGGGCGGGGTGGTGAAAACTGTCCGAACAACATCGGAATGAAATTAAATCAGAATACAACAATGGGTGGGTGAATTGTGAAATGGTAGGGTGTATTACATGTCAATTGGAGGTGTCGTGTGACCATGGTGACAAAAAACACACTCCGCGAGCCGTAAGTGGCCAAAACATGCGTTTAATGGTAAAATGCATACTGAACGACATCAGAATATATTTAAATCACATAATAACACCCTAATTATTATTCTTGAGGTGTACAAGGAGACGTCACATCATTCAAACATGCGGTTTGCATGGCCTGGTTGGATATGTGTTTTTAGGTGTTTGGTGCGCTTGAAAAGCATGTGTGGGGTGGTCAAAACTAGCAGAACAACCTCGTAATTCCATGAAATCAGATGACAAAAAAGAGTGGATGAATTGTGAAATGGTCGGGTAGATGGAACGTCAATCGGAGGTGTCGTGTGACCGTGGTGATTGAAAACCCACTCCGCATGCCTTAAATGGCCAAAACATGCGTTTAACGGTCAAATTCATACCGAACCACATCAGCATGACTTTACATCACATGAGAACACCCTAATTATTATTTTGGAGGTTTACTAGGAGACGACATGTCATTTACACGCGTGGTTTGCACTACATAGCTAAATATGCATTTTTTAGGTGTTTGGAGTGCTTGAAAAGCGTGCGTGGGGTGGTCAAAACTGTCCGAACAACCTTAGAATGCCATGAAATCGGGCGAAAACAAAGGGTGGGAGAATTGTAAAATGGTCAGGTAGACGACACATCAATCGGAGGTGTAGTTTGACTGCGGTGACCAAAAACGCACTCCGCGTGTCGTAAATGGCCAAAACATGCGTTTAACAGTGAAATGCGTGCCGAACGACATCGACATGACTTGAAATCACACTAAAACATCCTAATTATTATTCATGATGTGTACGAGGAGACAAAATGTCATTCAGATGGCCCCCGTCACCCTGGACAATCCCCCCATTCCGGATAGCCCCCCCACCCCGGACAACCCCCCTCACCCCGGAAAACCCCCACCTCCCAAACAGCCCCCTCACCCCTGGATAACCCCCACCCCGGATAGCCCTACCACCCCCCAAACAGCCCACCTCACCCCCAGACTTCCACCCACCCCCAGACAACCCCCTAACCCCGGACAACCCTACCACCCCCCAGACAACCCCCCTCACCCCCTAAAAGCCCCCCCAAACAAAATTACATTTAAAGTCTAAATCAATATATAACATTAATTAAATAATAAATATAAAAGAAACACACCTCATGAATATGATGCATCATGCACGGTCATGGATGCTACCTCCATCCGGTGTACCAGGGTCCTACAATAAATAAAAATTATAAAGATTTAATAATGAAAATAATATAAAGTAAATAAATAAATTAAGTATAAACCTGTGTTGTATGATCTCCTACACCAGTACCCAGACGCAAATATTTCAACAGAGTTCTTACCTCAGTGATCAATTGCGCATTTATCTCCTCAGAAGTGCGCAACTATGACTCAAAATCTGAAAGATGTTGTGTCATCTGAGCAACAAAAGGACCGAAAACCTCAGCGTGTGATACTACAGAATGAGGAATCCATATTCCATAGGTCAAACTATATCCATGTCTGTCATGACCAATAATGCGATAAAATATCTCATTCCTTTGCATGAGAAGTTGTTGTTGGTCATCTGGCAGTTGTTCTAACTCAGATTCAAATTGAGTCCATGCAATATTTAAATATATATACACATATATTTTTATATACAGATGCATGTAAGTATTGGTAATGAGTACAAGCACTTACTATAAGAGCTGCAGCCTCAAGATCATTTCGATCACGAATCCTCATCCACACCGACATTTTATCAGTTAGTGCACCTTGATCCCATAACTATATACCAATAAAATATAACAATATAACACAAAACCATAATAAATAATAACAAAAAATTAATAATAAATACCTCATGTCGGATCTGAGACACGTGACGAGTCCCGAGCCTGTGAGGTGGTCCCTGCAATGCTCGATTCTCGGAATGGCGTGCTGACACCTCTTACATACAATTAATTCAAATTTCAAGCAAATATAATATCACACATTCTTGAAAATATATATAAAAAATTAAATATACTAACCACAGTGGCTTAAGTATACCAATATGAAACTAAGTCACGCCACCGAGATGAGAGAACACCTCTCAGGACTTTTTCTAGAATGTCTGTGGCACCCATATTTGGTACCCAGTGCTCCCTCTTGACATTGCATTTATAATATTTTCATATCTTATAAAATTTTTTCATACATAAAATCCAAAACTCATCAGGGAACAATTTCATATTATTCTATTTAAGAAAAAAAATCACACATGTTAGTATTTTTTTAAACATAGGGAAGAAACTAAATTGGTCTTCTTACCAGAACTTCCCTCCAAAGCCTATCTAATGTATCCTGAAAGATAGAAGCCCAGTCATGTGTGGACAATGGAAATCGATGTTGGTCATGTATGATATGTCCTATATAATGAATAAATGCAATGTAAGTTAGTCCCATAGGATGAAATCTGTCATCAAATGAAACATCATAGATCGTGTCAGAATTCCATGATAAAATGCCATGACCAGGGCCTCTCTTGCGAGAGGAAGAAGCAGTCGAGTCCAATACTGTTGAAAACAATTTTAAAAATAATTTGACATATGTGCATATATATATATATATGTGTGTGTGTGTGTTTAAAAATTACATAAAAAATCATAAATAGTTACATTCAAACATACCTCAAACCTGAGATGTAGATGTCTCAAATGAATGATGTGGATCTGCTTCCTGTTCCCCTGACATGCCTACGATCATATAAAAAATTAATAAGGGGGACCATCCACAATGTCAAAAAGATAAGTTGGATTGTTTTTGAAAAAATCAAACTTGTATAGTAGTCAATCAAACAATAAGGGATATAATAATTAGTTGTAAATGCATTTTAAAAAATCTAAAAATTAACAAAACAAAAATAAAATTATGTAAAAAAGGCTTGTATTTAGAGGGGGTGGGGGGTGTTACGGGGTTGTCTGGGGTGGGGGGACGGGGGGGGGGGGGGGGGTGGGTGTCTGGGGTGGAGGCTTTCTGGTGGTGGGGGGGGGGGGGGGGGGTGGCTGTCCGGGGGTTGCGGGGGGGGGGGGGCTCTCTGGGGTGGGGGGGGGGGGGGGGGTACTATCTAGGGGTGAGGGGGGGCTGTCCGGGGTCGGGGGGGGTGTCCGAGGGTGGGGGGATGTACGTGGTGAGGGGGGGTGTCCAAGGTGGGGGGGGGGTGTCTGGGGTGGGGGGGGGGGTGTCCGTAGTGTGTGTGTGTGTGGGGGGGGGGTGCCTGGGGTTTGATGGGAAAACAATTATACACCTTTTATTAAACCTGCAAATCGACCATTTCTCCTTCAACGACCGCTATGAACCAATAAATTTCTTCTTCACGTTGAACTATGGTATGTTGATCAAGCTATTGGAAATAAAGGGATCAGTCTTGGGTTCATCTTGTTTAAATAGGAACACTCCTCACCGGGACATTTTCACAACAACTTGCCAACTAGGATCCAAAGTCAAAGTATGAAGAATATTTGTTCTTCTTGTGATGTCAAAATGAAAGGTTCATTATCAACTCATTCATTTCAGAATAACATATAGTTAAAATTCACCATTGTAAACTGATATTGATTGACTTTACTTCCACGCACTGGATCAACCCAATTACACTTTAACAATATGTACTTCAATCCATGTGCATATAAAACTTCCATGATATCTGTCAATTGACCATAGTAATAACCAGAATTAATGAATGGACCGCCGATTCCATTGTTTTGTGTTTCTCATTTGTCATCAAAATATTTAATGCAAAATCTAAATCCATTAACATCTATAGATTTATAATGATGAGCCGTTATAGATTGGCCCTCAGCTAGTTGGATAAATTCTTCAGTTTGTGTGGGGTCACCTAACTCCCTCAGCTTATGAACCTACATAATTCATAGAATTTAATAATGGTTTCTATAGAAAGAAATTATTATAATACTTCTGTCACGACCCGTCCTCGGGGCCTGTGCCGTGACTACGCCAAGCCCGCCTTCCATAGGCCAGGGGCTGGCGACTATCACTAAAGGCGTAAATACCGATAAAAGGGGAGGCATCGCCTTTATAAAAGTAATCAAACACAACCAAGTACGCAAGTAAAGAAAGAACTAAGTAAAATTGATTACAAAAGTAAGTGATGAAAAGTAATTGGGCCAGTATACAAACCCAACTGAAAGTACAATACAACTGAAAAGGAAGTACAATAGAAAAGAAAGAAAAGCAGCAACCACCGAGTCGTCCTCAGTATATCCCACCTGAAGGGTGGGTACAGATGGTCTCCTCAGCTCCTCGGGTCCAGTCGTCTGCCCCATGTATGTCCCGCCAAGTGGTCCACCTCCGGGTACCGTCCAGCTCCACAAGCCTCCACCTCAGTCAGTGTTGTCCGTCGTCTACATCCAACACAACATAGTGCAGGCATAACTCATGCAGGGGTGAGTATATGATACTTAGTAGGGACCCCGAGACCCCCGAAGGTCTCCCAGAATCCACAAAGGATAAACCACAAAGTAAAGATACAATCACGAAGTATCAACCGACTCTACTTAGGTATATGACCATACATATACCTAAGTAATCTATTCCAGTTCGGCTCCAACTCTCGAGCCCAAGCACATCCTAGTCCACACTGGAAAGAAGTCAATCACACCAATGGTAATGATTGAATAGTCAAGACTCAGCTCACATAGGTATACTACTCACGAAGAAGGGTGGAGATGATTAGATGTAGCCTCTAAATCATCTCCTCTGCCGAACCCACGTAGGATCCTAGTACAAAAGTCATCTTTTCCGAACCCACATAGGATCCAAGTACAGTAACCATCGCTGCCGAACCCACGTAGGATCCAAGTACAGTCGTCATCACTGCCGAACCCATGAAGGATCCAAGTACAGTCGTTCTCGCTGCCGAAACCACAGAGGATCCATGTACAGTCGTCATCATCGTCGAACCCACGGAGGATCCCAGCACGGTAGTCGTCGCAGTCGCAACCATCTCTATGGTTCCCGCACACAACGTGCTCATTTCCGGGAGGGTTTTCTCCTCGATTCAAGGGGATCGATACATAAACTATCACATAGTCTGGTGCTGATGTATCCCAAAGTTCTGTCTCATCTGTAGGAACTCAACGCGACAGACGGCGCATCAATCAGATGCCCGGTCTGAGAGATATTGGCTTTTCTGTTCAAGGGGCCCGGTTAGAAATACACTCATATCTAATGCAGCCGTTCCCCAAAGTCGTTAAAACTCACTTAGAGTATCGCAAAAGGACCTCCTCATCGCAAGGGTCCAAGTTCCACAGACGGCGCGTCGATCAGACGCGCGGTCTTCATGTTATCCACGTTTAAGTGAAAACGGGCCCAGCCCGTTAAGCCCAGTGGGCCGACGGGTCGGGTTAACCCAGATTTGGTGAGTTAGAACCAGAAAGGGTGTCGGACCGGCCCGATGAAATGTGAGGCTCTACCCGAGGGGCGTGTCCCGGACCGAGGGGGCGCAGCCCGGCCCAGTGGGGCGCGACCTGACATGGCGCGACCCAGCCGCGGCTCGACCCGAGGGGGCCGAGCGGTCTGAGGGGGCCGAGCGGTCCAAGGCTTGGGGTGTAGCCCCCCTGCTTTCCGAACCGGTGGTGCCAAGCGGCGCCGCCCTCCCTAACCGATCGGCCGAAGCCGGCCGTCCTTCTTGGCGCAAGCGACCCGCACAGGCGGGCCGCTGTTCGTCCGGCGCGGCGCCTTCCCAGTGCCGCGGCTTTCCTCCGCCCGACCGGCTGATGGGCCGGCCGGTTCTTTCGGTGAAGCGGCCCACGGAATGCGGGCCGTGGTCTTCCGCAGCATGGCGCCGTGGGGTGCCACAGTTCCTCCCTTCGGCTCGGCCAGCTATGGATGGCTGGTTCTTCATCGGTCGAGTGGATGGCGCCTTCGTTTGCCGCCGCCTCTATTCATCACCACCTTTTTCCGACATGGTTTCAATCACAAATAAAAGAAACTACGAAGGGTTGTCGAGCCATGTGCATTCGGCCCGCGCCCTCCATGTTAGGTGGTAACAGTTGGCCTAATTTGTTTCAGAAAATTCAATGAAGAACAAGAACAATTTTAATAAACTAAAATGGTATATAACCCCCCTACCTCGAATAATGTTTGTTCGTTGTAGACGCGGAAAGTGATGTTGCTTTGTCAACGTCGGAGAAAGAACCGCCATCGTTGGCGAGTTCTCCACCTCGGTGTCTCCTCCCTTGATGCAGAGGAAGAAAAGTATTGAAGAAACGTGGAGCGTTCTTCGCTGAGTCGTTCTCCATTGAAGGTGAGTGTTCTTCGTCGGAGAAAAGCACCGTTGTTCGTTGAGGAGAGGAATACCTTTATCCCTTCTCAAAATATCTCTCCCCCACTGTCCTTAACACAACGATTGCCCCAAAAATAAAATAATATGACTAAGCTATTATTTTATTAACACAAGAAATTTTAAAATTCAAAAATCAAATCACTTAATTAATTACGTGAAGCGGTTGAATTTATTAATTAGGGTGTGTTGGAAAACAATTAAGAGGGAGAGAGGAAGAGGAAGGGCTCCTCATAAATAAGGGGGGTTGTCATGAATTAAACATGGGAGTTTAAAGGGGGTTTGAAAAGAGTTATGGGAGGTGAAAGGTTGTGGCTCATGTGGGACCCACCTCTCCACCTCTCCATTATTCACGCATGGGAAGTTGGGTGGGAGTGGGCCCCACTAATAACTTCCCATGGAAGAAATTAACTTCCAAAAATATAAATAAAATTGTTCCAACAATTTTATTTAACTTCTTAACTAAACCCCAAATTTTAATTTACAACCCGCATAAAACGCAATTGTGGTAAAGGTACCCTTAAGCAATTACCGGTGCTGCGAGTTCATCGGTGCCCTCAGGTTTCAATTCCGAACATCGGTTCAAAAGATAGAAAAATCCGCTCGTTTGTTCACTGAATGTACCCGAGCTAAACTTCGGAAGTTGATTCCATGCACACCGGGCCTCAGAATCAAGTTCTGTTAGAATCCACAGACTTGTAAAATTCCAAAGTATTTATGAAAAAAAATTTCATTGAAATTTACGGGTCTTTACAAATTCACTCATAATGAAAATCAATTTATACGTACAAAATCCTTGAACCAATCACAAAATGACGCATAATGAGATTGTTGAATTTGATAATCAGTATCATGATGCATCTCTTCTTTTAGATCATTAATGTGTTTCTTGAAAATGAACAATCTCGATGTTTAAATGAAAAACTTATGCAAAAAAAACATGTAAGAGTTAAATAATAAAATTGATAATACACTTACTACATTAATGGTGCAACTAATGGAGTATTAAACAAGATGTATCGATGCGCTGGTATCCACTCGATGTTTTCCATATCAAATGTGGTTCCTTCTCCAACTAGACCGTCATGAATCCGAGAGGGCTTATCTAATTTTATTTCAACATCCCTAAGATATTCTACACAAAAATTCATACACTCATCTATCAAATAACCATTGGTTATTGATGCCTCTGGATGAGATCAGTTGCATAAAAATCGTTTCAATGTATTCAGATACCGCTCAATAGGATACATCCACCTGAATTGAACTGGGCCAGCAGCCATTACTTTATCAGTTAAGTGCATTGTCAAGTGAACCATAAAATCAAAAACTGAGGGGGGAAATAGTTTTTCAAAGTGAAAAATCGTAAGTAAAATTCGGTCTAGTAAACTTATTAAATCACTCATTCATTGATTTCTTAAACAAAGTTGTCTAAAAAATTACTCATCTCAATCAACGGTTGAACAATATTGGGGGATAAACAATCAAAAATTGGAATTGGAATCAATTGATGAAGTAGTATATGATAGTCGTGACTTTTCAACCCTTACAATTTCTTGCTCATAAAATTGACACACTTTGAAATATTAGAAGAGTAACCATCAGGCACCTTGAGCATTAACATGGTCCTTTGATTTTCCACCGACACCTAATATGGAACACAATATATTATCACAAACATTTTTTTCAATGTTCATAACATCCAAATTGTGCCTTATCATTTTAGTTTTACAATAGAGGAGATTGTAAAAAATAATTTTTTTCCAATTGTGACTGTGTTGTTTACCTGCACGACGAATATTACATAATGGATGAGCCACTAAATCCTAAAATTCATATATTGTGTGGATGTTTTCTTCCTCAATCTGTGATAACATTTTGACTCCTATAATGATCTTTGATGTTGGGATAAACTCTCTATAACCATCAAATGTCACTCTGTCCTATATGAACCTGTGCTGAGGGGGGTGAAAACATATATGACCCATGTATGTCCATTTTTTTGAATGTTTAAGCCATACATATTTTTTACTTTTATTGAAACAAGGGCATGAAAATTCCTTTTTCGTACTCCAGCCTAATAAATTTGCATAAGTCGGGAAATCATTGATTTTCCACAATAAAGAAACATGGTATTTAAACATTTCATTCATTTCATAGTCATAAGTCATCACACCATCGCACCAAAATTCATTCAACTGTTCAATCAATGGCTGAAGGTAAACATACATATTATCCCCCAGACTTCTAGGTCCATCAATAATAGTGGAAAGTAATATAAATTTTTGCTTCATACAAATCCACAGAAGAAGATTATAAATTACCAACACCACGGGCCATGTGATATGAGTTGAACCAACCATAAACATGAATAGATTGAAACCATCTTCTTCCAACCCCAATCCTACATTATGAACATATTTAGAAAAGTTGGGGTGTTTCTTATCAAAATCCTTCCATGCACGAGAGTCTGCCGGCTGGGTTAACATATCACTTTTATGATTACTTTCTGCATTCCATATCATTAAATTAGAAACTTTAGATGAAATAAAAAATATTTTCAACCTCAGGTTTAGGGGAAAATAACGCATTTTCTTTACGGCAATCAGTTTTCCCTATTTCACAGTGTGACTTTGATAAGTCTAATTTCTCATGTTATCTTTCCACCTAGAAGTGCCACAGACCATACAAATATCCAAATGGGAAGTTTCATTTCTAAACAACATAAAATTGTTTGCACATGCATCTATGGTCTCATATGTAAAACCTAAGCTCTCTGTCAACTTATGCACATGGTAATACGACTCAACAATCTTAGCATCGACAGGAAGATCCTTTTTTAATAACACCAACTGCATGTCGAACAATGTTTCTAACCACTGATTTAATGTCTTCAAATGAAACAAATCCACAGTAAAAGACAATTTATTATATACAGTACATCCAAGATATAATTCTGTTTTCACATCATCAAGTACTTCATAAAACCTTATCAAATCATGATCTGCACTAGAGTGAAAATTTATCTCACCGGTCTCAATGTTCTAGATGTCAATGCCTTCAAAATCCAACCCACGTACCATTTCACTAAGAATTTCATGAATTGGATCATTCATCCCCACATAAAAATCCATATAAACTACATCTGTATTTTCACAATGGATATATTATTCTCCATGATGAGACCTACTCTTATAAATTTTTAGAAATCCATTCAAGTATAGGTGCTCCCTCATGGTATCTCGTGTGAATTGATATCTATTTGCACATTTTCTACATGGAAAACTAATATAGTCACTTTTAAATCCTTTATTGAACTCAATGAACTACATAATTCCTTTGAAATATTCTCTAGACAATTTATTTTGAAGATCAATCCAACTCTTATCCACAATAATATCTGTATAACAAACATTTACACAAATGTGGTCAAGCCTCAAACATTTTCTCATGGGATACACACACAGACTCAAGAATTCTATAAATAAAATAAAAACACAACTTAATATTAATCCAGTAAACATATACATGGATTGTACATTGTATGTAACTTCAAACCTCAAGTAAAGTGTGATTTATTCTTATACAAACACTGTTAACACACATTGTTTCATAATTATTCATGCACACAAGCTCATATACATGTGAAAATCAATTTAAACAATTTTTATTCACACATAATATTCATCTAATCATCATGCATGCCAACTTTGTGTTTTAAAATTCCCAATATCAAAACTCTTGAACAGAAGTTAGGGCATACCTAATAACGCTACAAATCTGGAAGGGAGGGGAGCCAAAGGTGGTGTTGTGAGATAGCGGAGGGGAAGCAGAGGGTAGCCATAGTCTGAGGTGGTGTAGTGAGAGAGGGGACATGTGGAAGTGGTGGTATAGATCTGTAGGAGGAGTCGGTGCAATGAGGGAGGGGATGAGCAATAGTGGGGAGCCGGAGGCGGTCGCACGACGTCGGCGGTGACCGGTGATAGGCGGAGGCGTTGCAGCGAGGTAGAACAAAAGCTGCGGGTAGGGTTCTGGCATGAGGGGGGTTCAACCACGAGGGGGGCAGAGGAGGAGGTGGAGGCAGTCATGTGGTGTTAGCAGTGCGATGTCAGCGGTGACCAGTGACAGGCGGCGGCAGTGCAGTGAGGGAGAACAGGTGCTGCGGGTAGGGTTCGGGCGAGGGGGGGGGGGGGGGTCGACCATGAGGGTGGGGAGGGGGTATTGTTGGTAGTGCAGTAATGGAGGACGGGTGTGAGGGTGGCGGTGGTCGGTGCTGTGGGGTACGGTTCTGGCGGTGCTAGGGGGTGCGGGGGGTTTGAGCGGGGGGGGGGGATGAAGTTTTTTTAAGTTAGCGATTGCCATTAGAGGTCACCCATGTCAGGGGGATCCAAATCCCCCTTTTCTAGTAGTGGAGTCCTTCAACTCTATGATTGTGTGCTCCGCGACTTATGTCTGCAAGACCTTTGGCGGGGCTCTGCGACCTGTCTATGTGGTTGAGCTTTGCGATTAAGCTTCGTGATCGAGCTCTATGATCCAGGAAAAAATTTCAAAAAAACTTGAAGACTGAATGGATCATTAGGGATCTTCCATGGGGTCCGTGCATATGATTCCTTGAGGGAAGAAATAGAGAATAACTTAGGTATCAGGGAACATGTATAGAGCCATTCGGACCATGAGTCGCTAGTGGAGCTGCTATCAGAGGTTCAGAAGAACTAACCACTATGAAAAATGATGACATTGTATAGATTTGGTCTGCAAGATTATGTTTTAATTCCTGAAGCAAAAAAATACGTAACGGCCTAATGGTTTAGGAGTATGTTGTGCCAATTCTAGTGGTTTAGGGCGGCTAACATCCATACTTGGTATGATTTCACACCTTTCAAAGATGACTATTTTTATATCCATGTTAACAACTTTGATGGGAAGACGTTGCAACCAGAGGTATCTCCCCCACTGTTCCACACCATTTTGAAGTTGGATATGGGGAACCCGAAGAAGGGGTGGATTGATGAGTGGGTTTTGTGCTAGGGTGGAAACTTCATGGACAACTGTGCATGGGCCTACTGGGTAGGTGCCTCGTGTGAGGAGTTCAGGGTAGAGCTGAGGCGAGTGGGATTATATGAGGTGACCTGGTCTTCCCAATTCCACATCTACCAACCAAATCAGCTGATGCCATAGTTGATGAGTAGGTGGTCGTCGAGGACCAATACCTTTCATCTTCACCATGGAGTGGTTGGTATCATCATCCGGGACTTGTACTAAATCTATAGGGTACCAATACTGGGGGAAATATACGACGAGTTCCTTCATGCTGCGAATACATGGGAAGACCCAGAGAAGTTGCCTCTACTAGAAAAGTCATTGATGGACTTGGTGTTGAGGTAGGACAACCAGTCAGTGAGGGATGTCCACTTTAAGTGGTGATTCAAGAAGTTCTTGAATTTCCCTGAAGATAGACGGTTTCTCGTGACGCCTCAGACCTGCCCGAAGGGGGTTCTGTGTGGAAAGAAACACTCATATTGGTGACTCCTGGAAGAAATAAAGTGGAATACATGGGGATTCATTGTCAGTACTGAGCATCAACTGGTGGTTAGGTTGGCTGCATTCATTTGGGTGCTTATCTACAACTGGATCCTACTAGTGAGGGACACAAATATGGGCATGCGAATAAGCACGTTCATCATGGAGTCCACTTTGGCGATAGGGGAGCAGGTAAACCTGGGAATCCCAATGCTTTATAAGCTGTATAAGGTGTTGTGGCACATCGACGAAGGGAAGAATACATAGAGGATATGCGGGAAATTACATCTTCTGTATGGGTGGATAGCGATGCATGTTAGGGGAATCTATGAATATAAAAACCCCATTTCCCCTCTAGGATCAGACTTCCACCCAATCATTCTGAATACATAGGGTGACCAAGATGACCCTACAGTTGGTGCTGAACCAGATCTGGAAGGAAAATGAGTTCAACTTAATCCCATTCCCATTTCCAACAAGTGTGTTCACCGATGACAACCAGAGAATAGAAGATTATCAGTCCTATGTCCTAGACTTTTGGGGTGGATTCCTGGTGGCACAGGTCGACCAAGAGCCTCTCTGTGAGACATACATCTTGCACCATTTCGTGAGGCAGTTCTGGTGCATGCGGTGACTGACCTTGTGGGTCTACTTGGGAGTGAACCATGAGGATCCCCCTTGTGTGATGAGGCATATGTGGATCATTTTTACATGAGAGAGTAGAAAGATGCGAAATAAGCTACCTCCACCCATAACTGTCTATGGGCTGGTGAAAGAATACGCCAAGATCTAGGAGGTAGCCTACCCAAGGGAAATTATGAAGGAGAAGACAATCCATTCTAGTGATAGCCCCCCCACCCCCTCAACTGTGAGGTCGAGGACGAAAGGTAGAGAAGACATCCCGTGGCGGCAGGGATGCAGTGGGGGTGAGTCCCACCCCAATTGAAAGGAAAGCGACAGTGACAGACCTAGTGGTCCCAGAATAGAAAATTTATCCGAAAGGGAGGCCGCCTAGGGGGTTCTGTAGGATATGCACCCATGCTCTGAGGAAGCAGTTGCGCCACATAGACGTGCCTGAGAACACTGTCTTCTCGAAGGGTTGGGACATTTGGGATGTCAACAGACAATTCCTCAACCCATCTGAGATGTGGAAACATCTAAATCATCTCGATATGGATTTTCTAGGGATCGGTCCTGTCAAGGATGACTTTTCAGTATCCCAGGTAGAGGGGGAGCAGTACCTTGCTAAGATGGAGGACTTTTTGCACTTTCGGGGTGCTCTACACCCAATGAAGGATCGAGTAAAGGTGCTACTCAATCTAACAACACCTCTATAGTTTTTTGGACACCAAATTGAGAGAGCATTTCCCTCTACCAGAATAATTAGATGAGTCCTCCCGGGGGGAGGAGGCCAGTTGAGGGAGCCCTGTAGAGGAGGGTGAGGTTGGAAACTCAGATCCAGAGTTGGAAGAGTTTGTAGAGTCCTTTGAAGTAAAATCTAAAATACTTCCCCTTAGTGGTAATCTGGATCATTTAGGACTTCTCAACTAAAATTTGACCTGTGAAGGAGGGCCTCATACGCAAAACCTGCTTCCATCCAATAGTAGATGCAAGTACGGGATGTTTGGGATCTGTGCCCATGGCTACAATAATTATCGTACCGAGAAGGACCATGACACCTAGGGTGGTTCTCCCGGAGACTTTGGACTTCCTCCCCATATACAGAGGGCCACACCTCGGGGTCCCAATAGCAACAGCTTAGGGGAGAGACCAATTGTTTGATCTCTATAAGTCTCCTTCATAGAATTCATAACTTTCATCCATTGATCAGGTTAACTGATGTCCTTGTGACTTTTGTATGCACAGTTCTTCAAATGGTGTGGGACACCTTGGCAAGTTTGGTTTGAGATCATGGCGTTGCCTTTCTTAGGGGAACATCGGTGGTCGTGGAAGCGGGTGCTTGAGCAAACCAAACTTCAGTGCTCCCCATCATAGGTGGGGTCATCAGTAGGACCGATCCCGAAATCATTGAGGTGGAGTCCGACAATGAGGATAAACCAGAAAACATGGGTCCTAACCTACCCAACTAGATGCAGAATGAAGATCCTGTTGATGAGTTCTTGGAGGTGTTCCCAACCTATGAACCCACCAACCCTGTTGACCGGGATTAGATGACTTCTGATAAAGAAGATAGCAAAATCGTCCATCTTTGGTCATGGAATCTTATCAAACACTTCATTGGGGAGACCCCTCAAGAGCAATGGATAGACCAGATGGGGATGATTCATTCCTAACTATGAAAACTATGTGTTGGAGGAGTGGATTCCCAACATCCTCATATTCTCATCTGGAACTTCATGGAATAGAAGATTAGAGAGCACAATTTTAGCGTTGGTGTGGGCTGGAAATGGAGGAAATTGGTGAACATCAAGAGGATCCAAGAGTCTAAAAGTGAGGTTCAGTGGTTGCGGTCATGAGAGAATGAGCACTCCTCTTTCCTCAATGCACAATTAGAGCTCGTGTCGCGCCTAAAGTCGTAGCTAACAGAGGATTAATAACAGATGAAGTGATCCTATGAGGAGATGAAAATCATCCGCATCGATGAGAAGTGATCCTGAATCGTGGCTGATGAACTATTCCCCATCACTACCAAGGAGAAGCGAGAGATAAATAGGAGACATCAGATCCTGGATGCTACAATATTGAAAGTGGAAGAGATGGAATGATCTATTGAATAGGTCAACCCATCCATGGGAGGGGCCAATCCTTGGGTGTTGTAATGCGTGTAAACTTTTAAATGTACTTTCATGCTTTGATTGTTTATGATGGTTACATGCATTAGTTCCATTATCTGTCCTGATTTAATGAATTTTCATCACATTCTTGAAATATCCAGTGATTAATCCATAAGCTCACGTGGGTTGTGCCAGATGTGAGAAACAAGGGATGAATGCTTCATTATTCGATCCTAATATGAGAGTTCTGACCAAGAATTGGGCATCCAGGGTTTGAAAACCAATCTAGATTTTTGGGAAGAAATAGGGAGACCAGACTGGAGGATAAGGTTATCAAAACAGTCGAATTTCCATTTCTCAATGTGCTTTGGTGCACCAATGAGGTAACGCCATGGGTGTTAGAATCAATCGGAATATAGGGTAGTGGAAGGTGTGAATCACGATACCCAAAATTCAGAACACAGTAGGGATAGTGTAACAATGAAGGATAACTACTGATCATGTTCAAAACAGAGTATCCCTGTTGTGTTAGCCTAAAATGAGGGTAACAAATGAGGGCCGACCGCTGACCATGTTTGAAACAAGGGGCCTGACTCTAAA
Organism: Viscum album; assembly: GCA_963277665.1. NCBI lineage: Eukaryota > Viridiplantae > Streptophyta > Magnoliopsida > Santalales > Viscaceae > Viscum > Viscum album. The sequence continues at coordinate 1,096,810,724 of OY728147.1, forward strand.
TTTCATCCTTTAGTCTTCCAGAACATTAGCCCAGGATAGTATGCAAGCCATAGGCCGAGTATCTGTACTGTTAGGGGTTTCCTTCCGGAATCAAATAAGGAAAGGTTCCAAATAAAGAGCATGAAAAGAATAGAGGGTGGAGTGATGGATTGTTATAATAGTGTCCAACACTCTTGAAATTACGCCACCATGGTGAAAACACATTAGGTGGACGGATCGTTCTAATCATGGATCAAACTTACATCCAAACATGAACTCTCTGGTAATGACCAGGAATGATATATAGTTCTACTTCATACCAATAAGGATGACAAACACGTAGTTTAAACATCATTTGGTAAAGAAAATGCATATAGTTTAAAGAACTTGGGGATGGGCCCAAAGAGAATTTCTTGGGCGTCGCTACGTATCCCATAAGGATGGGAATCACTACAAATGTAGTCCTTGAGAACAGCGTCGTCAGAGACCAATGCTGGTAGGGGTAATACTCTTTCGAGGAGAAGTTGGCACATCCTATAATTAGCATGGGGAATCCTGAACTTGTTCAAGGTAGAACCACAGTTTAGTGTCATGCATCAAGGACAAGTTGACTCGTGCAGTTTACCATCATACGGTAGGATAGAGAGTGAAAGTGGATATCCTAAAATGGAGTACGTGATGCGGTAGCTATAAACCCGACATGAATGAGGACATAATTGAAGGTTCTGGGCGCAGTAGAAGCACGTGGGTGGATGTTCCCATTTGGATTTTTGTCATTAGAAATGATCAATCCGGGATCAATACGACGATAAACGCCAGTCTCCATGGATCGATTCAAAGAAATAGACAAAAAATAAGAAAGGTCTCGGAACCAAAAAATTGGATTGTCACAGGTTTATTATAATTAAATTAATTAATTTACAAGATGTACTTTTTGGGTGTTCTTTCTTTGTTGATATTCTTAATCATGTTCCGATGTGATTCTTCATTGCATCACAAAAGCCAAGGGTAGACTTCCTCTAGTAGTGATCCACACGTGCACCACATATCTCTGGACATCGCCAAAGGTGTATCTGGGTGCTAGCATGGAGAAACCTTTTCTTTCATTTCCCACCTTAGATCATCTTGATTTGATGAAGAGGATCTCTCTCGGTCTTGAGAGTTTTCTTGGAGGAAGGAGTTCTTTTGGTCTTGAGAGAATTCTCTAGAATTGTTATGCACAACAATTCTTAGGAAAAGAGTTGGTGTTGTGAGGATATTTATAATCGGGTTTGAGGTTGTAGAGTTATGACAATAAATAAACACGTTATGCGTTTTATTTATTTCATTAACTCTTTTTTGAAAACCCCATGTTGAATCATTAATTCCTTGACATGTTCCCATGCTAATTATAATAAATATCATTTAATAAAATGATATTTCCTCAAAATCCTGACTGGAAAAAGTACATGGCGTGTAATAATAAATACACGGTGTGTACTTGTTTTTCATTAAAAACTACACGGCGTGTACTTGTTTTCAAAATAAAACTACACGGCGTGTAATCATTAATGCACGACGTGTAATTTTTTTCATTTTATTCCTCCTCCAACATTAAAATAATTTAGGCTTCCTTGAATAATTATTAAACCACGTATGGGAATAATATTTATTCTACTTGAGGTACTTGGATACACTTAGTGTGTGACCCTCTATGCCTCTCTCTCGTTGGAATTAGGCGGGCTTGCCTAAAGTCCAAGATTACTATCTAGCAAAGGGTTAAGGCACCCAAGAGAAATAAGTTGACGCTGCATTGAAGTGTCACCTCATACGAACGCTTACCATGTAATTTAACCCCTTTATATCAATATCTCATCAAGTAGGTTTCATGGTAGTGTCATAAACCTATATGCTTGATCTGTCATTCTTTGAATTCTAGAAATAAACTCGTCGTGACACCATGGACATGGAATTTGTGTGACAGATCTATTTTAATAAAAGGGCCCGAGATATCTACTTCCATAAATATGGAAGGGAAAAATCCTTCCTTGACTTTTCCATTAACAACATGTCATTCGTGACGCACCCAATGTACCCTACTTCCCGCCAACTCTATTCGTGACGGTTTTCGTCAGCAAATCTAAGTGCACGAGTCATGAAATGAGTTAATGATAATCTTCCAGTCTAAGGACCATTACACACGCTCATAGATAGCAATGTTTGATTAAACCAAGACAAGCGGAATTACTACTGATGGGTCTGTTCTCATAATCTCCCATCATGGAGATTACCAAGTGCGAACTCCATGAGAGAGAGTCTCTTCTTCTTACGAGTACTCGCACATGATGGTCTGTATACTATGTGTCCAATCATAGTGTGTCATCAAACCGTATAACTTTATTTTAGAATATTGTTATAGCATTTCAAGGTTCTCATCATAGCGGGGATCTGCGATGACCTTGTTAATGAAACAAATATTCCAGGACATTATTATTTTATAGTCATGAAGAACAATGAAAAATATATAATAAGAGTACATTCATGTAATAAAAGTACAAAACAGTTGGTTCTCAGGACACCAACCCTTACAAACTCCCACTTGGACTGGAGCCAACTGCCTACAATTTTTATTCCACTAGACCTCACATGATGATCATGTTTCTGCTGAGTCAAGGATTTAGTCAAGGGGTATGCCACATTGTCTTCTGTGGAAATACTGCTCACTAAACTTCACCTCTCTGAGAAAAATCCCTCAAGAGATGATACTTTCGAAGTATGTGCTTTGTTTGCTGATGTGACCTTGGATATTTTACAATTGCTATCGTTGTAGTATTATCACAATATAGTGTGATAGGATCTTTACTGTTAGGTACTACATCTATCTCTTGGATGAAGCTTTGCATCCATACTGCTTGTTTAGCTGCCTCAGAAGCTATGATATACTCAGAATCTGCTGTAGAATCTGCCACCACACTTTACAATGAGCTCTTCCAGCTCACTGCACCTCCATTCAAACTAAATATGTATCTAGTCTATGACTTCATGTCATCCTGATTAGTCTGGAAACTAGCATTTATATTTCCTATGATGAATAGTTCCTCATCTCCTCCATAAACTAGGAACATATCCTTAGTACGCCTCAGATACTTAAGGATAGTCTTGACTGTCATCCAATGGCGGTCTCCTGGATCAGCTTGATATCAGCCAACCACACTTAATGTGTAAGAAACATCTAGACTTGTACATAGCATAACATACATGACTGACCCAATTGTGGATGCGTAAGGGATCCTTGACAATTTATTTCTTTCATCATGTGTCTGAGGACACATTTTCTTGGAATGAGGAATGTCATGTGACACTGAAAACAATACCCTATTGGATTGTTCCGTACTGAATCTCTTCTGTATCTTGTCAATGTAGGTACTTTGACTCAGGCCCAACATTCTCTTGGATCTATCACGATGGATCTTGATCCCAAGAATATATGCTACCTCACCCAAGTCTTCCATAGAGAAGCATTAATCTAACCATGCCTTAACTAAATGTAAGACAGGTACTTCATTTCCAATTAGTAATATGTCATCAAAATATACTATTAGGAAAACGACTGCACTTACACTAAACCTATTGTAGACACAAGGCTCATATTCATTCTTAACAAAGACAAATTTCGTTACAGCTTCATCAAAATGAATGTTCCATGACCTTGATGCTTGATTTAATCCATAAATGAATTTCTGTAACTTGCATACCTTATTGGCATCCTTTGGAGTCACAAACCCTTCAGGTTGTGTCATGTAGACATCTTCCTGGAGGTTCCCATTAAGGAATTCTGTTTTGACATCCATTTGAAAAATTTCATAGTCATGGTAAGCGACAATGTCCAATAGGATTATGATGGATTTTAGCATCACAACCGGTGAAAATGTTTCATCATAGTCAATTCCTTGACGCTGTCTAAAACCTTTGGCAACCAGTCGTGCCTTATAGATGCTGACTTGCCCCTCCATGTCCAGTTTCTTCTTGAATACCCATTTATTACCAATAGGCTTTACATAAACTAGAGGATCTACCAAAATCCAGACTTGGTTTTGGTACATGGAATCCATTTCAGAATTCATGGATTCTTGCCACTTGGAAATGTCTGTGCCTTAAACTGCTTCCTTATAGGTAAGATGATCATCATTGTCAACCAATAATGAGTCACCATCCTCGGTGACAAGAAAACCATATAGTTCCGGTTCTCTCACCTCTCTCGTGCTCCTACATAGTTCTTGTGTCTCTGGAATAGATTATTCTTCCACAAGGCTTTGTGGAATATGTTCTTGTACCAACTCCTGTGTATCTTGAGCCGCGACTTCATCAAAGTCTATCTCGCTCTCACTATGTCTTTTGGAGATGTGATCCCTCTCAAGGAATATGACGTGTCTTGCCACTGTAACCTTTTTTTCTGAGGGGTTGTGTAGGTAATATCCCCTTGTTTCCTTGGGATATCCTATAAATATACACTTTGTGAATCGGGGTGCAAGTTTGTTACTTGAAGAGGCATTAAAAAATGCTTCGCTACCCCATAAATTTAAATTCGATAACATGGATTTGCGTACAATCAATAAATCATATGTAATACCATTCATTGATTTAGTTGGTACCTGGTTTATTATGTGTGCTACTGTTTGTAATTCATATCCCCAAAATGATAATGGAAGACTCGCATGACTCATCATTGATCTCACCATGTTCAACAGTGTGCGGTTCCTCCTTTCACTTACACCATTCCACTGAGGTGTGTAAGGAGGAGTAAGTTGAGATAGAATCCCAAAATCCCTTAAGAAATCAATGAAGTCCTGATTAATATATTCTCCTCCTTTTTCTGAGAGGAGTTTCTTAATCTTCTTACCAAGATGGTTCTCAACTTCATTCTTGTATTCTTTGAACCGATCAAAAGAATATGACTTATACCCCATTAAGTAAATATATCCATATCTACTAAAATCAGTAGTAAAAGTTATGAAGTATGATAACCCACCCCTTACTTCAACTGGAAATGGTCCACACACATCTGTGTGAACTAATTCTAGAAGCTCTTTAGCCCTTTCACCTTTCCCACTAAATGGGGCTTTGGTAATTTTTCCTTGTAGACACGCATGACATACACTAAGTGGTTTTAGTTCGAAATAATCTAAATACCCATCTTGATGTAATTTTTTCAAATGTTTCTCATTGACATGACCTAGTTGGTGATGCCAAAGTTGGGTGTGGTTTGAGTCATGTGAATTAACTTTGTCATCGATTTCCATTACTTGGTTTGTGTAGTCTAACACATAAAGGTCATTATATAAATGTTCCCTACCAAAAAAAATGTTATCTTTATAAAATTAGAAACATCCACTTCCAAACTTGAAGATGAATCCATCAATATCTAATCTGGATATTGAAATAATGTTTTTGGTTATAGAGGGTACATAATAACATCCTTTCAAAACCAATACCATCCCAGTAGGCAATGTGATGTGGTAGTCTCCGACATCTACAGTAGCGAGTCTGGCTCCGTTAGCTGCTCGTAGATCCACCTCACCTCGATCAATCTTTCTGAATCTACTTGGTTCCTATATTTAGATATAGATGTGAGCACCACAAGCAGTATCTAATACCCATTTGGTAGAAACAGATAGTTTGCATTCGATAACAAATGCACCTGAAGCTTCCCCTTACTTCCTTGGCTGGGTGCAGTTTTCTTCCAGTGGACCTTCTTGCCACATGAAAAAAAAACAACCTTATGTTCTATTGCCTCCCCTTTGATCTTCCTTTTATTGGAAGGATTTGAAGAATCTTTGGGCTTAAAGATCATCACCTTCCCTTTCCTTTTATTCACCATGAGGACAAAAGTATTTTCACGCTTCATGTCATTGTCCACTTAGAGAATGAGGATAAGAAGATTAGACAGAGACTTCTCAATGTTGTTCATGTTGAAGTTCACAACAATGTTTGAGAAGCTCTGGGGGAGTGATGCAAGAATGAGATCAGTACCCAGTTCTTCAGGGAGTTTAAACCCTAGAACCTCCAAGCACTCAATGTAACCAATGATCTTGACTACATGAGAACCGACTCGGGCACCCTCTCCAATATTGCTCTGAAATAGAGCCTTGGAGATCTCAAACCTTTCCTATCTTGCTCTCTCCTAGTATAGACCGGAGAGGTGCTCGAGCCTGCTATAGGCATCCATGTCTTCATGAGACTTCATGATCTCACTAGACGTTTATGATAACATCAAACATTGAACGTCGAGTGTGTCATTCAAATTTTGATCATAAATTAGGAAATATTCATCACTCACCTCTTGGGCAGAAGAATCAGGAAGTGAGGACTCTAGCACGTAAAACTTTCATTCATGGCGTAGGATAACCTGAAGGCACCTAAACCATTCTTGAAAGTTACTGCTAGTGAGGATATTGTCTTTTTCCAGAATTGATCACAGAGAAAATGTGGTTGATGAGTTTTTCATATTGATTCTACAAATTAAAAGATTATATTTATCAGTACCTTTTGATTAAATTTTATGAAAAATAATAAATGAATTTATTAATTCTCCCACTATTTCATCAAGTCCCAATGGCCCTCACCATTGAACCTGAGATGTCTAGTTGCTCTGATATTCTAGTGGCAAGGATCCATATTCCCCTTTGCATAAACCCAACAAGGGTTGGTCAAGCTATTTGAAGGTATTTAGGTAGGCAGGTCTTTGCCAACTGTGAGCTTACAGTTCCTTGATCTGTTGAGTGGACTCCCCAATCCTGAAATCCTGACTTGGATTTCCTCAACTCTTGCCTCCAATATTACATCAAGTCTAGCATGGGCTACTCATGTTGATGTAATATGGTTAAGTCAACCCGAAACCTTTCATAAGGGCTTCCTTTATAAAAGTAAGTGTCCCAACAAGGTTTGGTCAAACACATAGTTTTATTGAGTCTTGACCTTAATCAAGTAACAGAAGGCTTGGTCTGACTTAATATGGTATTGAGTTATTTTAATCCTTTATGCGTAGTTTATCATTATCACATGCTTGTTAATATTAAGTGATACTTTCTTAAGTGATTAACCATGTTCCGATAATGTTTATGCATAGTTCAGTTTTTATTTTATTGCATCTTTGCATGCTTATTCATTTTATTAACTATGTGATCATGACAACACATACATAATAAATAAACCATTCAATCAGATAGAAATAAAATAAGATGGAATGATCATGAGCTTTTATTGGTTATCTTATCTAGCGGTTTGATAAGATAACCCGGACCTAGGAAAAAACACCTTGAACCGATGGTTCGTGTTTTACAGCTCCCACCTATCCACCTTTGTATCTTCTTGGGTTGGTTTCACCTCAGCTTCGGGTTTTGAACCATCTCCTCTGGATTGGGAGATCCTCCATTACATGGGGTTTACATTAACGAAACCATGGGCATGCAGGCCCTACATTTTATTGGAAGAAGGCTCGCAGGCCAATGAATTTAAATTTAATAAATTTAAATGAAACCAAACACACATAAAAAGGTTCTTTGGTCTATCTCATAATCATCCATATCATGCAACAACATTTACACATATTAAGAATTAAAATTCTTTTAGTAGTTCTATTATTTAATATAAGTCGCGCTTGAAATTAATTAATTATGATCTTATAATTAATCAATTCTTTATCATAAATTCCTTACTGAATTTACATGATATTTTTCTCTTCCATATTCCTTGTACATGCTTTTTTACTTTTTAAGGGAACCAGGTAAAATTCTATTTCTGGAAAGTACACAGCGTGAAGTTTATATTTACACAGCATGTATTTTTTTCACCCTTTCTTCAAAGTACACGTCGGGGGATTTGGCATGTTTTCTCTACTTTGGAAATTTTGGAGTACACGGTGTGTAGATCAATCTAACACGGTGTGTATTTTCTTGTCACATGGTTACCGGCCTAGAAATCTAGTGTACATGGAACACAACTTCTCCTTGTACATAGTTTCACTTGGGCCAGATCGGACTACACAACGTGTTGATTCAACATACATGCCGTGTATTTCAGTTCCATGCACCATTCATTTCTAGTAAACACAGTGTAATAAAACTTAGGTATACTCAATTCACACGACGTGGTTTGGCGGACCAGTACCGGTTTATTGAACCTAAGTACACGATGTGTAGTTTTCATTACATGCTGTGTATTCTCGTGTTGTACAAATAGAAAGAGCGGCTCCTCCGAATGAGTTCCTCATTTTTATTTTAATCAAAATTAAAATTAAAAGGTTGTTTCTATGATGTGAATTGAGAAACTAAGGATAAATAATAGATCTCGTTCATTCAGTTTAATAGAACGATTTGTCACGAATTGAATCAAATATAAATGCGTAAATTATCAATGAAAATTAAATAATTATAATCAATGTTGTAACCTCCATCTGATACCAATTGAAGGTTCTGTTCATAGTAGAAGCACGTGGGTGGATGTTCCCACTTGGCGTTTTTTCATTACCAATGATCAATCAGGGATCAATATGACGATAAACGCTAGTCTCCATGGATCAATTAACTAAAATAGACAAAAAAGAAGAAAGGTCCCAGAACCACAAAAGTGGATCATCACAGGATGATTATAATTAATTTAATTAATTGACAAGAATTACCTTTTGGGTGTTTTTTCTTCGTTGATATTCTTGACCACATTATGATGTGATTCATCGTTGTGTCGCAGAAGCCAAGGGTTTACTTTCTCTAGTGGTGATACACATGTGCACCACGTATCTCTGGACGTCGCCAAAATTGTATCTGAGTGCTAGAGTGGAGAGAAATTTTCTTGCATTGCCTACCTTAGATCGTATTGATCTGATGAAGAGGATTTCTCTCGGTCTTGAGAGTGTTCTTGGAGGAAGTAGTTCTTTCGGTTTTGAGATAATTCTCCAGAATTTTTTTGGACAATGATTCTTAGGAAAAGATTTGGGGTTGTGAGGATATTTATAATTGGGTTTGAGGTTGTAGAGTTATGACAATAAATAAACATGTTACACGTTTTATTTATTTCATTAACTCTTTTGAAAACCCCATGTCAAATAATTAATTCCTCGACATGCTCCCACACTGATTATAATAAATATCATTTAATAAAACAATATTTCCTCAAAATCCTGACTTGAAAAACTAAATGGCGTGTAATCATAAATAGATGGAGTGTACTTGTTTTTCATTAAAAACTACACGGTGTGTAATCATTAATACACGACATGTACTTGTTTTCAAAATAAAACTGCACGACGTGTAATCATTAATACACAGTGTGTACCTGTTTTCATTTTATTCTTCCTCCAAAATTAAAATGATTTAGGATTACTTGAATAATTATTAAACCACGTATGGGAATAATATTTATTATACTTGAGATACTTGGATACACTTAGTGTGTGACCCTCTAGGCCTCTTTCTCATTGGCAATAGGCGGGCTTGCCTAAAGTCCAAGATTACTGTCTAGCAACGGGTCAAGGCACCCAAGAGAAAGAAGTTGACGCCACATTGATGTGTCACCACATATGAATGCTTACTATGTAATTTAATCTCTCTATATCAATATCTCATCAAGCAGGTTTCATGGCAATGTCATAAACCTATATGGTTGATCTGTCATTCTTTTACTTCTTGAAATAAACTCATCGTGACACCATGGCCCTGTAATTTGTGTGATAATTCTATTTCAATCAAAGGGCCCAAGATATCTACTTCCATAAATATGGAAGGGAAAAATACTTCCTTTACTTATCCATTAACAACATGTCATTCGTGACGCACCCAACATAACCTACTTCCCGCCAACTCTCTTCGTGACGGTTTTCATCTGCAAATCTAAGTGTGCGAGTCATGACATGAGTTAATGATAATCTTCCAGTCTAAGGACCATTACACATGCTCGTAGATAGCAATGCCCGATGACACCAAGACATGCAGAATTGTTATTGGCATGTCTGTTCTCATAATCTCCCATCTTTGAGATTACCAAGTGTGAACTCCATGAGAGATAGTCTCATATTCTTATGAGTACTTGCATATGACGGTCTGTATACTATGTGTCCTATCATAGTATATCATCCAATCGTAGAAATTTATTTAAGAATATTTTTATAGAATTTCAAGGTTCTCATCATTGTTGGGATCTTCCATGACCTTATTAATGCAACAAATATTCCAGGACATTATTATATTATAGTCATGCAGAACAATGAACAATATATAATAAGAGTACATTCATGTAATCAAAGTAAAAAATAGTTGGTTCTCATGACACCAACCCTTACAATAATGATTCCTCAGTACGCCATGTATCATGAGAGGATGTTTTTTAGGTCAAGGAACCAAAAGTGAAATTTAGGCTGGGCCCGAGGCAAAATGAATGGGCATTCCTATGTACCCCATGAAGATGGTGATAAATCGAAATGTAGTTCTGGGATCACAGTTTAACATCTTGTGAGACGAAAAGCCTGCGTGAAAAAACTCCAACAATACATGCCCCAACAAAATTACTAAGCCCATATGAGCCGTGCTTGATGTGGGAAATAAGGAGTAGTGATGGAATTTCCCTGGTGTAGGGAGGTACGCATTAGGAGTGATGGGAAACTAGGTGAGTGATGTTCCACTATTACTAACCCGCATTCTTAATGCACATACATGCACAAGGGGGTAGAAACGAGTGTGGTGGAATTCAACTTGAACATAATGGAGTGGAAAGATGTGAATCATGATACCTGAGATCTAGATCACAATGATAGCGGTGTGACGATAGAGGATGACCACTGAACATGTTCAAAACACAGTATCCATTTTGATTTATCCTGGAATGGAGAAAAACAAATGAGGGGTGACCGCTGACCATGTTCGAAACATGGGACCTATCACAAATTTTGTTTGAGGTCTTCAGGGGCGTTGTCCTAAGACGGTTAGTGAGCCAATGTGGCATGAGACCGGGCCGTAAAGGGGGTCCCTTCAGGCATGAAAGAGTATGGGGATCCAAATAAAGGGATCAAGAATCCTAGACATGAAACAAGAGAATTTCCATGTGAAAATTCTACACTTTGGGCTCTTCATCATGACACAGTTTAGTACGACAATAAGACATAACACATAGAGGGAGTAAAATACCTTTCCAAGGATAAGGGTCCTGGGGTTGCACACTCATAGATTAAGGTTGTATATTGGACCATTAAGAGGGGACCTGGTTTAATGAAATTCTCATAGGGTGCCGAAGTAGTCAAACCCGATGTGTAGTTACCATAGGGAGATCTTAGTTTAGGATCTTAAAACTCAGACTAGGCTGGGAAGAGACAAATAAGAAACATGGTGTGGTTGTCACAAAACCTGAAGTGAATGAGAACCTAAGAGGTTCTTACCACACTACATGCTTCCAAAGTAGTTCAAACAAAGGGTCCGAAAAGAAAGGAGCATGATTTAATATTCCTAGGGTTGGAATTACAGATGGAATTTTTGGGTATTCCTACGTATCCCATGAAGATGGAAATCAAGCCACATGTAGTTCTTGAAAAATGTTATTCAGTTTGGTATCCTGCGACAAAGATGGTCGGATCTTAGTTTAAAGGTCTTAGAGCTCAGACCATAGAGAAGGAAAGAAGGGAGGGAGTCACGTGGTGCGGTAATTGAAAAATCTAATGTGGATGAGGATGGTAGGAGTCCACATCACACCATGTGCTCCATAGGGAGGTTTTAGGTTGAGGTAACAAAAATGAAAGTTGGGCTAGGCCCGAGAAAAAGTTCCTAAGAATTCCTACATGCCCCATTATGATAAGGATCAAGCCATACATATTTCTATAAGTGTCATGGTAGGATACCAATTATAGGTACAATACTATCATGTGGTTCTGGCCCACATGGAAAAATAAATGACATTTTGATATATCTTGTTTGTTCTTTAGGAAGGATGTGTGTTTGTTTCTTTTTGTGAAGTGATAAACCTAGGACTAATAATCCAAGAATCACTACAAGAATCAAGACATGTACATGAATTAACAAATGTTATGGTGGATAACTTCCACCAAACATGATGTCCCCTCGAGTGAGGAAATCACAATGCTGTGTCGTTTTTCATCGTGCGACCCAGATGATTATGTCATAGTTTAGGGTCATATGATAGGTCCAACCAATGAATTTTAAAATCTTACAATAAATAAAAAACAATTTAAAGTCATGTGGGACCAGGCAATATAGTTTAAAGTCATATGGATTGGACACATATAGAAAAAACAAGGTTTTAGGGGGGGAATACACATGGAAGGATAAAGAATACCCGATGTGAATGAGGACATAAGACCAAATACACCACACACAATTTTGGGGAAGAAACCTCATGCCAAGGGGATAGAAAAGGTTAGAGAACATGGGTCAAGACCCATGGATGAAGCGTCCAGGTGTTCTTATGTATCCCATGAGGATGAGAATCAAGCTATACGTAGTTCTGAGGGTGAAATTTAACGTCATGTGGGACAAAAGGGAAATAGAGAGTATCTCCTAGAAGGGGAGTATGTGGTGTGGCTATTTTAAACCTAATGTGAATGAGGACATAATCCCACACAATCCACACCACACAATCATACCAAAGTCAGGGCCAAAAGTCCAAACAGAAGAGGTCATTAGTGGAACCTGAGATAAACCCAAAGACAATATGCCTGAGCATTCCTACGTATCCCATGCAGATGGTAATCAAGATGTACTTAGTTCTAGGAGTGTTTTTTAGTTTTATGTCTTACAGCAAATACATGAAGATATCTTAGTTTTATGGTCTTAGAACTCGAACCATAGAGAAGAGAGACTCTTCCAAACGAGCCCAAACCTAGAAAAAATCCTTAAGACCATGTGAGCTATGCTTGATGTGGGAAACACAGTAGGATAAGGTCTTTGAAACATGTGGAATATATGAAACATGTAAAAATGGTGTGGAGCACCGAATGATGCCTCACCGCGACTTTTTCCTCCTAATGTACAAACACGCACTGAGGGATAACACCAAGAGTATTGAAATTGCACCTGGACATGATAGAGTGGAAAAGTATGTGAATCATGCAACCAATATTTAGGGCTTGATGGGGGTTGGTGTGAATACGGAGGAAAACTATTGATCATGTTTGAAACAGAACATCTAAATAATGTGACCTGAAATGGGAAAAAATGAGTGTCAACTACTAACCATATTTTCAATGTAGGGATTGTATCAATTTTTCATTAGATATCCTTGAGGACGTTGGCCTTAAATTATAGGAGAGCCCTTGGGCCAAGTATCCATACCGTTCGGGGGTCCTTTTGGTTGTGAAAGATGATGAAATCCCAAATGAAGGAGAACATGAAGCCTGAAAATGGTCAATAACATGTCTATGTAGAATCCAACACTGTAGGTCCAGAACTAGAGTGATCTTGGGCACATTAGTGAACTTTTAAATAGGGCTAAGGGGCCCAATTGAAGAGCAGCCGGTTCTAAAAGATGAGTGTAAAACTGGGGGAGGAAGGGCTCTCAGGAGGGATAGGTACATGGCATGGCTATTACCAACCCATCGTGAATGAAGATGTAATCCCATAATGCACCACATACCTCCTCCAGAGGAACTCTGGCCAGTGGGCCAGAAAGATGAGGAGGTTTATAAGAAATAGGTATGGACCTGAACACTAAATGTACGTACGATCCTACGTATCCCATGAGGATCGGAATCAAGCCAAACATAGTTTTAGAAGATCTTGTATAGTTTTACATCATACAACAAGGAAATAGATAGGGGAAAGGTATCTTCACGAGGGATGTGTACGACATAGAGAGTGAACCAATGTGAATGAGAACATAATCCCATATACACCACACCATTAATAATTCCCAGAGAGATCTCAAGCCAAGAGGCCGGGAGAAAGAATAAACGAACCTGGTCTGGACCCAAAGACAAAATGTCTGGGTTTTCCTACGTATCCCATGAGGATGGGAATCAATCCAAACATGGTTGTAGGAGATTACGTGCATTGTATCGTTGTGATATAGAGATGTAGTAGATCTTAGTTTATAGTCATAGATCTCATACTTTAGATTCCCAATTTAATGTCATGTGCATGGGATAGATGGGTGTAAAGGGTGAATCATCATGCCTGCTATGTGGGAGACCACAGATCGGAAATAATTATCGAGGATATATGATAACCATATTCACAACATAGTATCCATATCATTTCTTGGAATGGGGATAGGAAATGAGCATTGACTGCTGACCATACTCGCAACACTGGACTTGTATCTAATTTTCATCTAGAATCCTCGGGGGCATTGACCCTAAATGGTAGGAGAGCCTTGGGTCCTATCTTCCATGCCTTTCAAGGGTCCCTTCAGATGTAAGAGATAGTGGAAACCCAATTTATGGGATGTGTAAAGTGTGATGGGACCTATGCAGTTTAACATCTCTTGGAAAGGACAAAGATAGAAGAGTATCTCAAGAGGATGTATACGGCATGGTAGAAATAGCCTGATGTGGAAGAGGACATGGTGTCCACACCACACCACACAATCCTAAGTGAGAACTTGGGGTAGGGGCCCAGATTGGCTGAGGGACCTGAGGATAGGCCACAGATGGAAAGTCACATCCAGTTTGAATTTTAACGTCTTACGATGGGGATGATGGTGATCTTAGTTTAAGGTCATTCGGTTCAGACCATAGATACATGACCCTTTATGTGGGTATTGCCTTACCAAAGCTTCTAATCACATGTGAGCATTGATCGGTGTGGGAAACAAGGAATGGGATCAGGCTCTCTCCAATATATAAGGGTACGATAACCAGACTAACACTCCTACCCCAGATATACTGATGTTTGAAGGGATAGCAGGACAAGATGAATCACTACAACCAATATTTGGGACCTATACGGGTGGTGAAAATGATGGAATATGGATGATGGATGCATTAAAAACACAACATCCACATCATGTGACCTGGAACAACAAATGAACATTGAACACTAATCATATTCACAACTTAGGACTTCTATCAATTTGTCTTTTGAGATCCTTGAGGACATTGGCCCGAAATGGTAGAAGAGACCTAGAGCCTAGAATCTTTTCCATTCAGGGGTCCTTTTGGATGTGAAAGATGATGAAGACCCAAATAAAGTAAATGTGTGAAGCTTGAATGTGCCTGTGTATTTTAATGTCACGATGGATGAGGAAATAGGTGTAGATCTCTAGGGAGTGGGATACATGGTTCATTCATGATGAACTCAACGTAAATGTAGAAAAAATCCTACACCACACCACGTGTTTTGACCCAAGGGGAGATCCTAAAGTTTGGGGCTAGGCCTATGGAAGAAATGTTCGGGCATTCCTACATATCCCATGAGGATGGGAATCAATCCACACATAGTTATGAAAGGGACATGCAGTTTAACGCCGTACGGTGAGGACATGGGAGGATAGAAGAATGAGGAGGGGCACATGGTGTGATCATCATAATCCCGACATGAGTGGGGGAAAAGAAGCCTACACCACACCCTGAGGGATTCTCCAAGAGAACTACACCCAGGGGGATAATCAAATGGAAGAGTTTGGGGGATAGACTCTAAGAAGAGGTGTCCTAACGTTCCTACATATCCCATGAGTATGGGAATCAAGCCATATATAATTCTTGAAGGTTACATACATTTTAACATCATGCGGTGAGGATGTGGGTATGGAGAGATCTTAGTTTAAGGTCTCAGAGCTTGGACCATAATGGTATATCTTCCACTCGTACTTTAACGTCATGTGGGATGAGTGTGGAGTCATTTTACGTCCTTCGGCTTGGAAGAATCACAAATTTTAATATCAAGTGGCATAGAAAGAACAATTTAAGGTCATGTGGGGCCATATAAAGTTTAACATCATGTGGGATGACATACAGTTTAATGTGGTGTAGGACAACAAAGCAGTTTAATGTCATGTAGGGCGTAAAGGTCCAAGAGTAATTGGTAGTGTGGAGAGGCTCTGGCGACCAATGCAAAAAATTAGCATGAATTTGTCACACATGGAACCTCTTGGAAAACTCAATAAAGTCACGAATCATGGAGGGATAAAAATACCCTACCCTCTGGATCTGGTGAGATAGTTTTATCCTGGTCTGATGATCCCCATAGGAAGCAGCATGAACCTCCTAAATGACATGAGAAATCCCACCTCCTTGAATGCAATGGAGGAGAACTCCATCAAACCTGTTCTTGTAGAGGATATGCTTAGGACTGGGACCACTCTGAAGGGTAAATTGTAATGCGCAATGTAAAATTTTATCATGCTCTAATTGATATGTTAGGAGACTTCCATGCTTGAGGTACTTGATAAAGGGGGTCCTCCAATCTGGAGTCACTTCTAGCACTGCATCAGGTGGACCTGGGGGTCCTAACGTGGAGGCACCGACAGTATGGTGGATTACCCATGGCCTATCCTCATTGTCTGGAGTGAAGAGGGAGATAAATATCTGGTGTGCCACGTGAATAATAAAATCATCCTGATCAGGCTCTGAAAGAGATGAAACTAGGATTTCCAAGGTGTTGGCTTGACTATTCTTGGACCGTGGGACATGAGTCACTTTTGGCCAAGACTGGAACTGGGCCATCATCTGGAGGGTGCATTCCAATAATGGTATGAGCTCTATATTTCTGATGACATAGTCATCATTGTTCTGCTTGAATAGTTCAGATTACCCTTTCACATGAAAGTGGGGAACATTAATCTCAAGGGCCAGCTCGAGACCAGTGATGAGATCCTAATAATCTACCTCATTGTTGGTGAAAACTTTTCAAAAAAAAAAAGAGTGAATACGGTAGAACAGATTGTGCTGGCATGATGAAGATAATACCCAGGCCCACTCTATTGAGTTTGGGGTCATTGACTCTTCTTCCGGTAGTACTTAGGTAAGCACCATAAAAGTGCATTTTCTAACATAGAATGACTTGGTCTACCGAGAGGATTGACTCATTGGGAAAATCATGATCCAGAGACTGGTCCGCAATAGCTGGATGGGCGGAAAGGAAATCTTCCAATGCTTTCCCCTTAATATCCTTATGGGGGATGAACCTGATGTCGAATTATTGGATGATCACTACCCACTGTGCTAGGAATCCTTTCAACATGGGGCAGTTCAATATGTACTTTAGTGGATCCACTCGGGACACTAGATGTATCTCATGGTGTTGCAAATATTCTCACAATTTCTGAACTATGAATACCAGTGCAAGGCATCTCTTCTTGATGGAGGAGTATCTGGTTTCTATATAGAGGATCATGCGACTGAGTTAGTAAATATTATTATCCATTCCCTCATTGTTCTTCTGGGCAAGAAGGGCACCAAAAGATCATTCAAGGGTGGTCACATAAAGGACCAGTGACTTTCCGGAAACAGGTGGCATCTTGACTTGAGGCTGCAACAGGTACTACTTGATTTCCCCAAAAGTAGTCTGAAATTCCTCATCCCACTGATATAAAATTCCTTTCTTCATGAGTAGAGAAAATTTCTTACACTTTCTTGCCAAATTTGTGATGAATCGACGTATGTAGGCCAAGTGGCCTTGAAGGCCTCATAGCTTACGAATGTTTCTTAGAGGAGACATATTACTAATGGCCTTAATCTTCTCTAGATCGATCTCGATGCCTCCATATGTGACAATGAAGACATGAAAATTTCTATAGGGGACCCTGAAGGCACACTTCAATGGGTTCATCTTCAGATGGTGAGAACAGAGGAATCCTAACACTTTCTCAAGTTATTTGAGATGGTCCTGAAACTGGTGAGATTCGAACACTAGGCCGTCCATGTATCATTTCACCAAAGTCCCAAAGATTGGATTAAATATGTGGTGCATGACACAATAATGGGTGGAACCTTCATTCTTTAGACCGAAGGGTGTTACCATGTAGCAAAAAGTACCTTTTGGTTTCATGAAGGTTGTAGACTCTTCATCCTCAGGGGCCATTCAAATTTTGTTTTACCCAAAATACCCATCCATGAAGGAGAGAGATTGGAACCCAACAATGGTGTCAATCAACAGCTCCATCACGAGAAGGGGAAAATCATCCTTCAGACAATGGTGGTTGAGATCTCAAAAGTCAATGTAGAATCTGATCTATTAATTCTTATTTCTAAAGGGTAAAATATTGGAAAACCATCTAGGGTACTGGACCTCAACGAAAAAATTGGCTCGGATGAGCTTTATAACTTCGGCCTTGATTATGGTCCCATGAGAGGGATGCATCTTTCTGGGAGGCTGTTTGTACCCAAGATGATTTTCTAGGAGACTGAGGTGGTGGACATAGACCTGAGGATATAGTCTTGGAATCTCATTATAACTCCTGGAAAATACATCATGATGTTTCTTCAAGAAGTCAACGTACTGCTGTTCTTCTTCGATAGGCATAACGATTATAATCAATGTGGGTTTCAGATCCGTCTCTCTACCGAGGTTCACCTGTACTAGTTCATTGACCATGGTAGAGACTCCCTCTTCAAAACTGGGAGGTGCATCTTCCAAATATTATTCTTCACTTATGAGGAGGGATCCTCAGTAAGAGGATATTCCTCTAAATCAACCAATACCGATGGGAAGCTGGTGCCAGCCTGATCAGAAGTAAAAACTGCATTGGGGGACTCCTATACTACTGAAGCCATAACGATGAAAGATGTCGATTTGATCCCATATAGTCTTTGGACCAAGGGGCCATGCTAGATGAGATATTAGAAATAGTGGCACATCATCTGGAGCTAGTTTATCCCAGCCCGGAGGAACAAGAAATTATGATGTATTGCCATTACCATGGGGCAGACATCTCAATACCTTATGGGAGTAGGGGGCTCTGGGATCACTCGAGACTGATTCGTTTAGGAATACGATGTGAACCTCCAGCATTTCTTATACTTGGGAATGTGCTTACCCCTCATTTAAGAAACAACGAAGCATTTCCCCTTATCAAGGTTTGTAGCCTTGAATTGGTGGATCAGAAAAATGC
Organism: Viscum album; assembly: GCA_963277665.1. Lineage (NCBI taxonomy): Eukaryota > Viridiplantae > Streptophyta > Magnoliopsida > Santalales > Viscaceae > Viscum > Viscum album. Next base: position 1,096,829,726 of record OY728147.1, read on the forward strand.
AGGCATCATCTAAGTCTGTCCATAGGTCGGTCGTAGTAGTAGAGTGTTCAACTGCATTAGCCCAAATCTGCTTGTCCTTGGTCTTTTAATAGTTGGCATTAAGATAACAGGTTTCACAAGAGGAAAAGGGAGATGTTTCACCTTGGTGTTTTCCCACTTGACCATTAAGGGAGTACTTAAGGCACTGGTGATACGATGAAGGGAACACCAAATGTAGGTGAAGCCATGACCTACCTATCAACGCATTTTAGGTGGTGTCCCGGGAGACAACAATGAACTCGGTGCTAGCTACCAGGCCAAAAAATTGGGTCTTCAGGCAGATCTTTCCAACTGGTGTCTATTACGTCCTATCATAACATTTTATTTTCAGGTTAGAGGGACTCATATCATCCTCAGAAAACCCCATTTTTTAAAGTGTTCGGGTTGGGATTAGGTTAATCTCAGAGCCTGTGTTGACAAGACAATGAGGAACCTCCACACCATTGAAGTGTCTGGTGATGTACAGTAGGAGGTTGTTCCTCATTATGGGAGAAACTTCATATTCTCCAGATAAAGAGATAATGACATGACATTCAGCATGCTCAACTGCCTCGGCATGGAAGGCTTCTGTAGTTTCTACCTCAGTCTCAAACTGGATAAAGATCATTAAAGCTTCCGTGAGGGATTCACGCATATCCACTGACTGGTGAAGGGCCTCATGGATAGATATCCTCACTATAATTATAACAAGATGCTTAAGGATATCATACTTCCATGCCAAGCATGAAATTCTGCTTACTAGAGGTCGTCCTGCGGTAGGGGGTATAAAAGGTGCTTCCAGCTGAATCAGTGGCTGACTGGTGATGGGAATGTTCCAATGATCACTAGTTTAAGCTTGTGAAGAAACTATTGGATGTGGGCTAGATGAATGAGTCCAATCCGCAATAGAGTGTGGCTGATCGTGGCGTAGTTGGGGTGGATCTCCCTGATCGAGTAACACAAACGACAGAGAAGGCGGACTTGATGACACCAGATGAGAAGGCTGCACATGATGAGCTCTACGTTGGGACTGTTGTTTGGTTTTGGTGTCATACATATCCTGGATGGAAGTAATGACCGAGGCACTCCGAAAACCCATATAGCCATGGATCTATTGACATTGGTGACAACTGGGGATGTTGGGGGGATCCGTCTGGTGCTCCTCGCCGTTAGAAATCATGTAGGGGTTTACCAACTCAATGGTATTAACCGAAGCATACCCCTGATTGTCACATGAAGAATCCTCCACCACTGGAAGGATTATAGGGGGAATCTCTATCTCCAAGGGTATGAAGTCATAAAGAGTATGATATGAAGATGGAATCAGTGGGGGACTTTGTTTTCCCTTGCATCACCGATGCTTACTCTTTTGAGAAGAGGGAGGCTGAGCCATTAACATAGAAGTAATGTCTATGGGTGACACAGAATCTTATGAAGGCTTATGTTGATTCAAACATACACAAATAATACCATGGTAATGGGATAATGCCTTAAAATCCATCCATTCATCATACTTCTGGGACTCATGGTTAGGGACCTGATGCCACTCACCTTCGTTGTCACTACCCCTCTCTGGCTTCACAAATACACATGAAACCTGTCCTAGAGATGGGCCTAACTTGACTATATTGTTGTCAACCTGGTCTTGAATCCAGTCTTTAAAAACATAAAACTGTTTGAGGGTGTTCCCTAGGATCTGATGATAGGGGCAATAATTGGGGCGATCAGTGAGATCCACCTCTTAGGGCCTCCTACATTCGAGCAACCATAAAATTCCCTATTCCAAGGAACTTTGGAAATAACCAGTGAATTGAGCCTCATTGAATAATTAAGTCTTATTTATTCTATCTGAGAAAGGGGATCTGGGAGCCGGGCCCTGACGAGGGGCTGGAGGAAACTGTCAGTGAGGTGGAACCTGGTTATCTCGCCTAGGTGGTGGCAGAACGTTATGCAGGGGCTCCTGCTGATTTTGAGGTGGTCAATACTAGGCCAGATGATATTCTGAAGGAGAAGGGCCCCTTAGAGGTTTTGGAGGTGGCTCCACTGGTAATAAATCCAGTTTCCTGGGGGCCTCTATTTGTGCTACCGTGGCGGGCTCAACCTTATCATCACTTCTCGCGTGAATTGTAGGAGGAAACAAACGTGCCTGCTTGGCCTCCTGCAAGGATTCCTTTAATTACTGGGCCTTATTAGAGAAGTCTCGAAATACCCATATATAATTCTATGTAATGAGAGAGGGTAATAGTTTGGTTTTGATATTCCCCATACACATTGTCAGCAGTTGTTCCTGAGTCAGCAACATATCCAGGGAGTAGGTGAGGCCTTTCCACTGGGAGACAAATTTAGCGACATGCTCATAAAGCCTATGTTTTCACTTGAAGAGGTATGAAATAGTAGTATTCTAGGTGGTAGAGATGAACTATAAAGGAACTATCTATGGATATCTTCATAGCCGATGACTGACCTTATGGGTAGCTAACTGTACCAGACAAATACAAGCCCTTCCAATGTCTATACAAAACACCAGAGTTTGGCAGCCTCATGCTGTCCTGGACTTCCTAGTGTGGGTACAAACCTTGAGATGAAGTTGGATATTTGCTTCAATGGGTCACCTATCCCATTAAAAGGGTAAAATGTCAGGTTTATGAAACCCGGGGGTGTTGGCATGTCATCCACCCATGTCGTATATGGCTTACCATCGGGTGATATTTCCACCTGTGGAGTTTCCAAAACCTCAAGACGAGCAATGAGGGCCTCCATTGGATCTTCTGGGAAGGGGTTCCTATCTGGACAAGGGTCCCTGACCACCAATGAATTGGTTGGTTCTTTAATATGATAACCAGGCCCAACGACTCGTGGAGTGGCTGGTGGGATGACATGCGGAGCGACCAGAGGAACCTGAGCTGGGTCCCGGGGATTATCACGTCCCTCAGGTGGATTTGGTGAAACATACCATGCCCTCTTTCCATAATTTTATGTCTATATACTATCTATGTGGGTGAGATGGTCATGGTTACCTGAAGGAATTTGTTGGGGGAATGTTATACCTTCCCCTGCGACCCCGACTGAGGATCATTGTAGTTTGGTCACCGCTCCATGACACGTTCAACAAGGAGGTCATCAACCATATTTTTTTGATTCATGAGTTGTTGGTGCAAAACATATTTTTGGGATCATCTTCCATCTTATGCACTAAGCCAAATGGGTCAGAGGGTTTGACAGCCCCAAGGTGCTCTTGCCCTTATTGGGATTCCGGTTGAGGACTAATGCCTCAGTGGGCACGAAAAGACCCAATAGATTTCTATGATTGTGTGTAACCTTTCCCAAAGGATCCAATAGTTGTGGAACTCCCCTAGGGGGTAAGTTAACATCAAGGAGATCTAGCTCATTCTACCCCTCCGCTAGATCAACCATGTTAACTATGACTCTACTTGGATGAATATCCTCAATATCACCTGAAATATCGGGCTGGTTCCAGATAGACCTGAAATGGAGTGTAGAATACTACCCCCAACCATGAAACTAAATGTAGGGGGAATTCTCCTTGATAATTATGCAGAGCACTTTAAATATCTATATTCATCGTCGCTGGAGGGTTCGATGGTGACTGGGCGACTTAGGGAGCTGGGCCACAAGGAGCGCAACCAAGCTGACCATATGACATTGCTGGTCAATATCCTCAAATTTTTCTTGAAACTTGGGGTAGGACACTCGCTGATAATAGATATGGAAGTGAATCATCTAAAGGGTTTGGAAAAATCATGCGACTCCCTCTTGGGTAAGTGATTTTGGCACACTAAAGTTTGCGGTCACAATTGGCCATAACATTTCTAGGAAATGATCCACTGCAAGGATGTCCCAAAAGATACTTGGCTCAAACTTGGGTTCTGGCCCCTGGTTTCCCCACTCATCTACCAGAGGCAGCTATGGGATAGACAATGGTACTGAAGTAGATTGCTGAGATGGTTGACCGGCTGGTGGAGAATACAGAGAATGAGCTGACAAGCCGCTGCATCTCAGGCTATCCTGTGATGAATACAATGACTGAGCCACTATATCTCATTAAGATGGGATGGAAACCACAAATTCTTTTATAGGGGATACGGTTACTGGTGGTGGGTCTTGTTACTGTTCTTCCTCTATCATTCCCCAGAATAAATCTCCGTTATCTCTGGTTGAGGTAGAGAATAACCCTGTTGATGATAGGGAAGATTTCACGACCAGGACTTGGAGAGAGGCTAAATCATCCTCCTTTTGGATGTATCTATGGAGGGAGGTGAGAATCTAGTGGACCTCACATTCTATAAGGATAAGGCTGATACACCTCGTTCCTACCCCGACCCTCAACATAGAGGATCGAGGTAAGGGTTCCATTTTTGAATTGTATTCTGCCTCAGAATCTAAGAAATAGACAGGGTTAATTGCGGTATGAATCTTCTCAGTGTTCATTTTATGGTATTAGTGACCCGCCCTCCAACCCCGGGATGTCTCTTCGAGACAGGGTAGATTTTTGTCTCAAGGTGGACCTTCGACCGAATTGATTATGGGGCAGAGAGGACTTCTGCTTGGGTGAGTTAGGGTGTGAGGAGCACACAAAAAAATGTCAAAGGGAACATGGGGAGGAACTCCATTTCCACTGGCTGATGCACAAAGGTAATCTCTACGGGAAGTATTGGAGTGGGTATGACCTCTTCTAGAGATGGTGGAAGTATGGGTAGGACCTTCATGCTTGTTTCTTTTGGCAGTGATGGTATGAGGAAGGTCCCTATACCGGTCGAGATGAACACAGGTAGGACCTTCGTGTTGGGTTCCCATGAAGTGATGTAAAACTACGCTTCTCTAATTTATAGGATGAGTAAGGCCTTCATCAGTTGATGTAAAGACATGTGGAAGACCCCCATGATGGCGGTTGATCAGATGGGTAGCATTTTCATATCAGTGACTCTTGATGGGAGAAACATCTCTATACCCAAGGTCATGGGTGCAGAAGAGGATTCCACACTGGGTGTCAATGTAGTGGGAAAGACCTACACTCAGATTGAAGGTGACATGGGGAGGACCTCCACATCAAGCTTGGGAGTGGGGAGGGCTTGTACCCTCATTGGTGATGGTACTAGGAGGACCTCTGTACTGAATATCATTTCCGTAGGTCGGCCCGCGACAGACGCCACCTGTGAAAGTGAACAGTAGAGTTGACCCAGACTACTCGTGGTGTGGTTGGGGCCTCAACCCGGGTTGGGATTATGAGTGCCCCTGCTCATTATAAACAAGGTAATGATGGTATGTGCTAGTGGTGGCACCAGCCATGGTAGTCATTGACACCGATGCCCCTTGGAAGGCGTCCTCCTCAACCTCCGCCCGACGCTGGTGTCAGGTTAACTGGGATGGGGCTGGTGGTACAAGTGCATAACTTACCTGCTCTTTATCCTGTGAGGCCGGGTGGCAGAACTGACGCAGACTAGTGGGAGTCCTCCTTGGTGGCCCCTGAGATGGGATTACAGCTGGGCTGGCCTGGAAATCCCTCACCTCATTGGTGTTGGGGAGGGAGTTGTCGAAGCATTCTGAGGAGAGGCTCCCAAAATGATTATACATTGGAGTGGGGAGTAGTGGATCCTAGTTCAGACCTTGGGGGTGACGGTGGTGATGAGGCGCATATGTCTCTAGGTCTTGTCAGGCCATATCCTGAGTTGGGATAATCCCCTCCTACTCTTATCGTCGAACGAGGTCATTAATCACCCTTCACTAAACAATTTCAGATTGGGAGATAGGGTGTGGGCGCCAGATGGTCATGGATGTGGAGGCTTCCATGGAAGGGATGAGGCCACTTGGGATTACTGCATTGATGTTGCCACTTCTCCTAGATCAGTGGGTGGGCGGTGATTGGTTTCCTATTATGATAGCTTGGGTCCTGCAAAGCTGGGAGATTTGACCATTAGTACTGAAAGAAGGAAAGAGATATCCTATACCCTAGCACCATTCCATCTTCCATGGTAGGTAATATGAATCCACACTAACAATGTCATAGACTAGGATGTCCAACATTAAACCACCCTAATATCTGGTGAGTTTTATGAAAGGCCCACAATTTTTTTGGTGGGACCTGAAACGAGATAATTGGATCCAGTGACACACTAATCCATTGATGTCTCGAGCACTACTAATATCCACATTTTAGAAGAATAAATTCACATTTGGTCCACCATTTTAGTTTTCGGTGCTTTCACCGGGGTGCACATCCATCTCTGGAAGGACGTGCTGATATATTTCCCCACATTCCCACTTTCCAAAGGTGGGAGACATCTATTGCTTATTTAAGGACTTTTACTCCTTGATCAAAATGGGATGATGGGATGTAGGTTTATACTCCTGTGGATTTCTCCTCAGAACTCGTTACATAGTCTGAGTCTCCCTCATAGACTTAAGATGTTTTTAGTGAAACTCTTCCCAGTGCCATGTCTTCATGGACGCCGGTTAATTATGCTGCTTCTTTCAGAACATTTCAAGGGGTCAAATCAGGGCAGTAATCTTCGATCAGGGGAGTAGTCAAGTTGGGCATCGCTGGCATGTCTGGACACTGGAACACTGATGCATTTGGGTTTCTTCCCCTTATTATAGGGCTTCTTGAGGGTGCAGAATCCTGAGGCATTCCATGTTGAATGTGGGGAATTTTATGGCATAGGCATGTCTCTGAGGTTTTCCTTATCTTCCCATGTTTAAAAAAAGGTATACTGCGAGTTTAACATCTAGCGGTGATGGATCATACTGATAATAACACTAATAGGCGTGGATCAGATGGGTGCAACCCCAGGAAGGATCGCTGATGCTAGGGATAATGCGTGGTTAGCCACCCAATTACTTCTATGTGCAACAATAAAGGGGTGACATGATCTCACCAGGATGTGGCAACCCAGGTAATAATCAATATGGATAATATATAGTTGATGGAGAATTAAATGAGACCGACATGCAAATGATGGTGATGTTGGGATTGAGCCTCAAAGAGACTTACTACGTATCCTTGTGGTAGGGAATCAAAGTACACATAGTTCAGTGGGGTGATGGGACACCCGAGGAGGTGGCCTGGGAGAATGGATGTGTGGCTGGGACTCAGAGGAAGTAGAACTTATAGGTTAGGGAATGACCTTCTTGAAACACATTGGCTCGAGGGAGAGACCACTATGGGACATGAGTGACAAGCTTGAACCTCAGGGCGGCTTCCTACGTATCACCATGGTAGGGAATCAAAGTCCATGTAGTTCATTATGGGGGTATAGAATCAGGGTTTATGCATTGGACAATGAAACTACTAGAAATTTAGGCTATAGCCATAGTTTGAAACCATGTCTATAAGCCCAAAAACTGTGGCTATAGGTTATACCCACGGTTCAATGAACTGTGGCTGGTATTGGAGTGGCTATAGGAAATGTCCTATAGCCACGGTTTAAAATCATGGCTAAAGCCTTATATCCATGGTTTTAACCATGGCTAAATACCTATAGCCATGGTTTAAAACCGTCGCTAAAGCCTTATAGCCATGGTTTGAAACCGTGGTAGAAGTTTAATCCATACATGGCCTTCAGTTGCAGTTCAAACTGTGGGTACATCTTCAATTTCCATGGAAAACAAAAATAGGACTTATAGCCACGGTTAGAAACTGTGGCTATAGATTAATGTTTAATAAAAAAACACAGTAGGACTGTAGGCCTGCCTTCCACCCCTACCCCCTTCTAGTCCCCCTACCTTCCACCCACCTTCTAGTCCCCTTGCCACCTCTACTCTGCATGTCTCCCCCTATTTTTCATCCGGATATTCCCCTTCCAGTCCCCCTACTTGTTTTCCCCTAGTTCCCCACCCCCTTCCAGTCCCCCAACATATTTTCCCCTAGTTCCCCACCCCCTACTAGTCCCCCCTGTCTGTCACCCCCTGGACACACCCCCTCCCCTACACAGACACCCCCACCCTGGACAGACAGCCCCCTTGGACAGACAAACAACCCTAGATACCCCCTCCCCTGGACAGACCCCCCCTCCCCGAGACACCCCCTTCCCTGGACACCCCCTCCCCTGGAAAGCACCCCCCCATATCCCTTTCACCCCCCTTGCCCCCCTATTGGACCCCCTTGGAAAGCCGCCCCCACCCCCTGCTGGACCCCCTTGGATAGCAGCCCCCACCCCCTGCTGGACCCCCCGGGACAGCAGCCCCACCCCTGCTAGACCCCCTTGACAACAGAAGCCCCCTGCTGGACCCCCTGGACAACAACAACCCCATACTGAACCCCCCTGAATAGCGACCCCCCCGCTGGACCCCTGGAAAATAGCCCCCATGCTGGACACCCTTACACCACCCCTACTGGACACCCCCTTGCACCCCTACTGGACACCCCCTTGCACCCCCTAGACAACATCCACCCCCCACATCCCTTACATTCCTTGCACACACCCCCTTTCACCCACCTTATACACCCCTTTCCCCCCTACTGGACCCTCTGAACATCATCCCCCCACCCCCCTACTGGACCCCCTGGATAGCAGCCACAACCCCCAGGACATCAGCCCCCCGCTGGACCCCCTGGACAGCCCCCCTGCTAGACCCCCTGGATAGCAGCCCCCTTGATAGACCCCCCCTGGACAGTAGCCCCCCTACTGGACCCCCTGGCAGAAGCCCCCCTACTGGACCCCCCTGGATAGCCCCCCTGCTGGACAACAACCCACCCTTACACATCCCTTTCACATATCCTAAGGGATCCTAAGTTAAGCAGATTGACCAAGCAAGTGAGCTTCAGGATTTTCCCTTAGATGTACCTACCAAATCATAACCTGTAGAGGCTGGTTTACCTAGTGTTGAGAGAGTTATTTTCCCAGTGCCTTTAGATTTTGTATCCATAGTATATTTATAATATTTTAGAGAAATTCTTCTTTTATATTTCAGTGTAATTTTGAGTTATCAGAAACCTCCTATTATTGCATCTACATCTAGTGCTCCACCTCCCTCAGCTTTAGTTGATTCTGATTTGATCTAGTCTATAGTCAAAATAGTATCTCCATATTGTTATAGGTGATGTGCATTCATCTCATTAGGATTAATTAAGGCAGATTCTGTAGAATGGGTTTTCAAGGAATAGGTTGACCAGTTGAAAGTGATGACAACTCTACTCAAGCTATTCATGGAGGATAAGATTTCTTTAGTAGTATGGAGAGATGAGAAAATATTATTATAGACGTTTTCAATCTTATGAATCCTTTCCTATATGTATCCAATACTCTAGTGGCTATCGGCTGGAAGTAAAAAGTGAAACAATAAAGTGGAGGTTAAGAGTTCACTTTAAAGGAATAGGTTGACCAGTTGCGGGCCACAAACATTTGACCCAACTGGATCGAGCTACACCAATCCAAAAATCTTCTTTGTTGCATCCCATGATGAGAAGGAGGTTAAGAGTGCCCTTTTTCTCTAAATCTTGAGAGTGTGGCTTGTCTTGATAGGTTCAAAAATTAATTATTTATGTTCTACTATGACATAATTCGTGATGAGCTCCTTAACGCTATGAGGGAGTTCTTTAACCATGCCTCAATGCCCTATGGAATCAACTCTAGTTTCATTACCCCGATCCCAAATAAGGAAAATGCTGTGGATGTAAAGGATTTTAGATGTATTTCTATTGGGAATAACTTTCCAAAAATCATTAGCAACATTCTTTCTATGAGGTTAGGTCCTATTGCTCGTGGGTTTATCTCTTCAAATCATCCCCTCAGACAGCCCTTGGACACCCCCTGGACAGCCCCCCTAGAAACCCACCTGCACCCTTCCCCCTACCCTATAGACCCCCCCTGAACCAATCCCCCCCAGACAGCCCTTGGACCTATCACGACCCATCCTCGGGGCCCATGCCGTGACTACCCCAAGCCCGCCTTCCATAGGCCAGGGGCTGGCGACTAGAACCAAGGCGTAAATCCCGGTAAAAAGGGAAGGCATTGCCTTTGTAAAGTAAACAAACACCACAGAGCAAGCAAGCAGTAGAAGTAAACACTAAGTAAAATCTGGGTACAACAGTAAGTGCAGAAAAGTAAGTGGTCCAATATACAAACCTAAACTGAAAGTAAAGTACAACTGGAAAGGGAAAACAACAACTGAAAAGTAAAACCGCAACATCGATTCATCCACTGGAAGTCCCACATGAAGGGTGAGTACAGATAGCCTCCACAGCTCCTCGGGTCCAGCCGTCCGCTCCGAGTATGTCCCGCCCAGTGGTCCACCTCCGGGTACCGACCTGCTCCGCAAGCCTCAACCGCGATCAGCGCTGTCCGTCGTCTGCAACCAACACAACGTAGTGCGGGAATAGCCCGTGCAGGGGTGAGTATAAGCTAATCAGTAGGGACCCCAAGACCCCTGAAGGTCTCCCAGAATCCACAAAGGATAATCAACAAAGGAAAGATACAATCACGAAGTAACATTCGACTCTGCTTAGGTATATGCCCATACATATACCTAAGTCATCAAACCCAGTACGCTCCAACATCTGAGCCCAAGTACAACCCAGTCCACACAGGAAAGCAAAACGTAAATCCACACAGGATAGCACAACACAATCCACATAGGAAAGGAAAAGAGGATTCAGCTCACACAAGTATACTTTTTCAAATGATGATAGAGATGATCAGATATTTCCACTGATTCATATAAGTCGTCGGACCCACAAAGGATCAATAGGTACTAACCCCCACAATGACCCACAAAGGATATGACCCACACAGGATCGATAGGTAACTAACCCCCACAATGACCCAAAAAGGATCTGACCCACACATGATCGATAGGTAACTAACCCCCGCAATGACCCACACAGGATCGGACCCACACAGGATCTGTAGGCGCTGACCCACACAGGACCGCTGAGTGCTGACCCACACAGGATCAGACCCACATAGGATCTATAGGCGCTGGCCCACACAGGACCGATGAGCGCTGACCCACACAGGATCAGACCCACACAGAATCTGTAGCATTGATCCACGTAGGATCGCTGAGTGTTGTAGTCGTCGCCGTCGAATCCACTGAGGATCTCTGTACAGTCATCGTCGTCGTCGCAGTCGCAGCCAGCTCTAGGGTTCCCGCACACAGCAAGCTCGTTCAGGAGGGTCCGCTCCATGAGCCGAGAGGCTGATACATCAAATGACTCATAGTCCAGAGTTGATGTATCCAAAAGTTCCATATCGTCAACAGGAACTCAACGTCGCAGACGGCGCGTCAAACGGACGCCCGGTCTGAGAGTTATTGGCTTTTTCGTCCTAGGGGCCCGGTTGGTTTTTAAGTTAAAACCAACCCGACCGTACTCCACCTACGTCTAAACCTTGGGCAGAGTAAGCCAAAATATCTGTCTCACTTAGAGGAATCCATCAAAGTCGACAAAACGTCAATCGGACGTCCGGAGCTCAAGATATAAGTGTTTCCGCTCGGAGGGCCCGGTTGGTTTCGTGTACGAACCAACCCGGCCGAACCCAAAGTATTCCAAAACTTTGAGTGTAATATACTGAAACGACCATCTCGATCCAAGGATCACAGCAGCGCTGACGGTATGTCGATCAGAGGTCCGTAGCCCAATATATGGGCAAAAGACCGAAAAGGGTCCAAAAATGGTGGGGGGGGGGGGGTCTGGGCCCGGACCGACGCCGACCCAACCCCCCCTGGGTCAGCCCGAACTGGGTCGACCCGACCCTGGTCTGGGTCCAACCCGGATGGCGCGGCCCGGCCCGGCCGGCGCGGGCGTGGACCGGTCGCCGGGCGGCTCGGCCGTAACGGCCGAGCGGTGCGCAAGGGGGGCGCCGCCGCCTTGAATGATCCGCGACCCCGCGTGGGGGGCCGCCTCTCGCCAACGGACGCGGATGGGGTGTCGCGTCCTGACTTCGCCGGTCCCGCGCGGTCGCAGGTCAGCCGGCCTGCCGCCGCGGATTCAGCCACGACGGTTCTCCCTGACAGCGCGCCGGGCGCCGCCGCCTCCCTCCGCCGGTGCGGCGCACCGGCGGGTTGCTCCGCGGACCACCGGATGAGTTCCGGTGGTTGGAATTGCACGCTGCCTTCACCAATGGCCCTCCCTGGGTCCGTCCTTCACTGCGAGGACCTCACATCGCCCGTGCGACTTGTTTTGACGTCGTCCGCCGTTCCGCACACCAAGAACGAAAAGGGCGGTGGGTTCAGATTTGTTCTTTGGTCCGCACCCACTGCGTTAGCGGTTTTAAAATTCTCACAAAAATCATTTAAACAAACCGAGGATATAAATCACAAAGGTTTAAATGAAACAACCCCTACCTCAATCGGTTGTTGATCGAAGATTGTCGCGGGGAAGGAACGTTCGGGAAAAAGGGTCGCTGAAGAAGGATCGTCGGCGTCACGGTACACGGTGTCGCGTCGTCGATCTCTGAGGGTTCAGTGTTCTTCGTCTCCCTTCGTCGAAGGCTGAAGTTCTACGCGTTCTTCGCATTCTTCGCGATGGAGGATGAAGATATTCAAGCTTTAGAGCTTTCCCCAAATCCTCTCAACAAGCAACCCTTCAACAAAAAGTGTTGGTCTTATTTTATTCCCATGCAAACGATTAGAAAAAATAAAAGTTAAGAAACGAACCATTAATTTGATGAATTAATGGTAACGACTTAACTGCCCAATTAATAGGGGCGTTTAGAATTTAAGTAAACGCACCGGTTGACTTTATTTAAAAGAGGTTTTCGCGGGTGCATTACTTAGAGGGAAAGAAATGGTGGGGCTCATCTGGGCCCCACCTCACAAATATCCTACCAAGTGGGTAGGATATTTTGGGATCCACCCTATCCGCTTAACTTAGCTTAAGTGGCTTTAAGTGGCTTTAAGTGAAATAAAATAAATTTGTTGCACCACTTTATTTTATTTCTTAACTTAACCCCAAAAATTAAAAACCACACCTGAGAAAACAGAACTTCGGAAATGGCGTTTCTAAGCAAATACCGGCGCTGCGATTCCATCAGTGCCCTCAAAATTCGATTCCGAGCACCGGTTCAAAAGTTAGAAAAACCCGCTTGTTTGTTCACTGAACGTACCCGAGCCAAACTTTGGAAAATGATTCCGGGAACACCGGGCCTCGGAATCAGGTGCCGTCAAAAACTGCGTTCTTGTAAAATTCCAAAGAAAATTAAGAAAGAAAAAAAAAATTCCTTGAATTTTATGGGTCTTTACACCACTCCCATCTCAGGGCTTTACGTCCCCGTAAAGATACATCATAAACTAGGGAAACAAATGTGGGTACTGAGCATGCATCTGAGCCTCCTGCTCCCAAGTGCTCTCCTAGAGTTTCCCGTGATGCCATCTGATGCGCACTAGAGGGATCGATCGTCCACGTAGGACCTGCTCCTTTCGATCCTCGATCTCCACTAGGACCTCCACAAAAGTCTCCCCATCATCAACATCCAGCTCCCCATGGTCAATGATATGCATCGGGTCGTGCACGTATCTCCTCAGCTGAGATACGTGGAAGACGTCGTGCACCCAGTACAACTGAGGTGGTAGATCCAGGTGATAATCCACCTCTCCAATCTTGCTGAGGACCTGGAAGGGTCCGATGAAGCGTGGAGATAACTTGCCACCTCGGCCAAATATCCATAATCCACGTCGAGGTGAGACCCGCAAGAAGACGTGGTTGCTATCCTCGAACTCTAGTTGCCTCCACCTCCTGTCAGCATAAGACTTCTGCCGGCTCTGAGCTGTCCTCATCTTCTCCTGGATGACCTGGACCTTCTCTGTCATGGCCTAGACCATTTCCAGTCCCACAAGTGCTGACTCCCCAGGGTCTATCCAACACAAAGGAGATCTGCAAGGTCGGTCGTATAACGTCTCGTATGGTGCCATCCCAATGGTGGAGTGGTAGCTGTTGTTGTACATGAACTCCACCAAGGGTAGGTGGTCCTCCCAGCTGTGACCAAAGCCGAGAACACATGTGCAGAGCATGTCCTCGAGAGTCTGAATGGTCCTCTCCATCTGACCATCCGTCTAAGGGTGAAAGGCAGTGCTCATACGTAGCTGCATCCCGAACGCCTCCTGCAACCCCTTCCAAAGCCGGGAAGTAAAGCGAGAATCTCAATCGAAGATGATAGATGATGGCACACCGTGAAGCCATACAATCTCCTGAACGTAGAGACGGCCCAAACTCTCCACTGAGCCCTGCTCTCTGTTGGGTAAGAAGTGAGCTGACTTGGTGAGTCGGTCGGCAATCACCCAAATGGAGTCGTGACCTCTGGAAGTGCGTGGAAGTCCAGTCACGAAGTCCATAGATATGCCGTCCCACTTCCACTATGGGACCTCCAAGGGCTGTACCAAGCCTACTGGTACCTGATGCTCTGCCTTCATCTACTGGAAGGTGAGGCATCGAGAAACAAACTCCACCACAGTCTTCTTCATGCCCGGCCACCAGTGCTGTCGTCTGAGATCCAGGTACATCTTCGCCACTCCAGGATTTACCGCCAAAGGAGAAGTGTGAAACTCTCTCAGAACCTCCTCCCAAAAAGCAACTGGTACCAAGGTACGTCCTCTGAAAAGGATGTCGTTCTCTTCTCCAAAGGAGAAACCATCAGGTGCCTGTCCTGAGGATATCTGCGCACGCCGTGTCTCACAGTTGGCATCCCCATGCTGTGCCTCTCTGTCCCGCTGCAGTAGTGGAGGGGTGACTGTGAGAGACTGAAGGAAGGATGCTCCATCTCTATCCACGAAGGATATCTGTAAAGAGGATAGCTGCTCTGTCACCTCCTCAAGTAGCTGAATGCTAGTCCTCCTGCTGAGATCATCGGCTACTACATTCCCCTTCCCAGGAGTATAGATTAACTCAAAGTCATAGTCTTGGAGGAACTCGAGCCATCGTCGCTGTCTCAGGTTTAGGTCCTTCTGAGAGAAGATGTACCTGAGACTCTGATGGTTAGAAAAGACTGTAAAATTCTCTCCCATTAGATAGTGTTGCCATGTCTTCAGAGCGAAGACCACTACTGCAAAATCCAGGTCATGGGTGGCGTAGTTCTGCTCATGCAGCCTCAACTGATGTGATCCATAAGCGATCACCACCTGCTCCTGCATCAGGACACATCCGAGTCTGGTCCCTGATGCATCACAGTAGACTACGTACCCTATCCTCTCCTCCGGAAACCTCAAGATAGGGGCGCTGGTTAATCTCTGTCTCAGCTCCTGGAAGCTCTGCTGACATCTGTCTGACCACACAAAGGGTTTCCCATTCTTTGTCAAAGCTTAGAGTGGTGACGAAACTCTGGAGAAGTCTGGCACAAATCTTCGATAGTATCCAGCTAGTCCCATGAAACTCCGCACCTCCGTCACGCTCCTCGGTGGCTCCCAAGCTAGCATTGCCTCGATCTTAGCTGGATCCACCGCAACTCCCGCCTCAGAAATGATGTGTCCCAAGAAGTGTACCTCATGTAACTAGAAATGACACTTCGAGAGCTTTCCATAAAGCTGGTTCTCTTGGAGTGTGTCCAGTACAACCCACAAGTGGTAGGCGTGCTCCTCCTCAGTGGTCGAGTATATCAAAATGTCGTCAATGAAGACCACGAAAAATCGATCGAGGTATGGCTGAAAGATCCTGTTCATGAGGCCCATGAACACTGCCAAAGCATTGGTTACACTGAATGGCATAACCAAGAACTCATAGTGGCCATACTGACATCTAAAGGTCGTCTTATGCACGTCCTCGTCCTGAACTCTGAGTTGATGATAGCCTGACCTGAGGTCTATCTTCGAGAACCACCGTACTCCCTTGAGCTGATCGAAGAGGTCATCAATCCTTGGTAGTGGATACTTGTTCCTCACTGTCACCTGGTTCAGGTGACGATAGTCGACACAAAGTCGCAAGCTCTCGTCCGCCTTCTTGGTGAAAAAAATCGGGGAAGCCCAGGGTGAAACACTGGGTCGGATGAATCCCTTTCCCTGCAAGTCCTCCAACTGTACCTGTAGCTCTCAAAGATCAGAGGGGGCCATCCGATACGCTAGAGTTTATATCAAGGCTATCCCGGGGTACAGGTCAATATAAAAGTCTACCTCTCTGCGAGGAGGTAGTCCTGGAACGTCGTCGAGAAAGACGTCCGCATACTGATCCACCACTGAAAGAAAACTAGGACTCTGCACGTCAAATGCTCGTAGGATGAGGCTATCCAACTGATGAGTGATGGGCTGTCCCCTCCTCTGCGAGATTCCATCCTATGATGTGAAGGCCCCCTTCTCGCCGGTGAAGGTGAACCTGCTCCCGTCGGTGCATACACATCGCACCTTGCGCCTAATACAGTCGATCTGAGCATGGACTGTAGATAACTAATCAATGCCCAAGATGACGTCATAAGGCCTCAACGCCGCTACAAGAAGATCCCAGCTGAAGCTCTTGCCTCCTAGAGTAAGATCACACTGCTAGAACCAGTGTGTAATCGTCGAGTCTGCTCCCGTAGGAGTCTCTAGCCGTAAGGATCGAGCCAACGGCTCTTTTAGAATCTCCGAGCTCCGAACAAGGGCAGTGGCTATGAAATAATGACTCGCTCCTGTGTCTATAAGAACTGCATCAAGGGTGGAATAGACACAGATAGTACCTCAAATCATCTCGGGTGCACCGTGGTCGTAGGCCTCCGCTGCCTAGAGGTGTGCCTGTCTCTGCCCTCCAGCTCCCTGTGGTCGGGGTGGACCTCCTGGTGGTGGTGGTGGTAGAGCCTCAAAGCGTCGTCCACCACCTGCCGCTTGACCAGCTCCTCTGCCTCGTTCGCCTTCTCCCTGCGGACCGCCACAGTTGACCCTCTACCTCTGCCTGGGTGTCCCCTCAACCGTCTGATGCTCCTAGGCACGGTGGGTCAGGCAGTCACGAGCCATGTGGCCCTGCCCGCCGCATGCGTAGCACTGTCTGCCTCTCGAAAGACTGGCCCTGTGTTGTGTGCCCCACACAGCTGAGCCAGTGTCCTGAGGTCATCTGCCTGAGGGTCTGGTCTGCCTGGACCCATGAGTCATCCGTCGACTGCCTGCCGTGAAAGACTCTGCTACATGCCGCCCTGTGGTGGGTCTCGCTGCTGAAGTAGGCTCAGCAAGGAAGCTCTCGATCAAAAGGGCTCACTCTAGCACTCCTGCCTGGGTCGGAATGCTAAGGGAGATCAGCGATGCCCTGATCTCATGCCTCAATCCCTGCTCAAAGGTCTGGGCCCGGAAAAATGGGTCACGTACCAGGTCTATCGAGTAGCGCGAGAGATCAGTAAATCTCGCCAAGTACTGGGCGACCGTCAAGCTGCCCTGCCGCAGCTGAAGAAGCTCCTGGATGCGCACCACATAGAGGGTGGCTGGGACGAACTCCGAGCAGAAGAGGCTCTCAAAGTCCATACAGAGGAGAGATGCCTCATCATGCACCTGGAGCATCAAGCTCCACCATCGGCCCGCTACCGCGTGCAGTAGGCTCGCTGCGAGGATCACCACGAGGTCTGCTGGTGTCCTTACTAACCTGAAAACTCATATGACTGCCTCCAGCCAGTCCTCAACTGCCTGGGGGTCCGTCTCCCCGCGGAACCTGGGCGGTCACTGGTGCTGAAACTCGTGCAGTTCACTAAGGCGACGTGCATCGTCAGCGGCCGGGGTTGGAAGCATCGGTGGCTCAGCAGGTAGAGGTACCGCCGGTGCCTCTGCTGTCAAAGGGCCCTGCACCGAGGCCTCGTCACTCGGTGGGCTGTCGTCACGCTCAACTCTCGGAACCCTAGATGGCTGCCATCGTGGGGCCATTTTAAAAAGAAACAGGTGCACCATGGTCAAAACAGTATACCTGGTGAGCTGACATAAAGTAATCATAAAGAAAACTTTAAACACACATGTAATCAATGTTTTCGTGCATTAAGTCGGAAATCAGAAGTCAGGGTCCTGGTGTACGGATACGTCGGCCGCTGCACCAACACTGGGCTCCCTGGACTGATAATCACACTCAATACTCTTAACACTATTGCTTCACATAGAAAAGATCAGAGTTCTGAGTTCTACGGTAGAACCGAACTCCTTTGATACCAATTTGTCACGACCCGTCCTCAGGGCTCGTGCCGTGACTACCCCAAGCCCGCCTTCCATAGGCCAGGGGCTGGCGACTAGCACCAAGGCATAAATCCCGGTAAAAAGGGAAGGCATTGCCTTTGTAAAGTAAACAAACACCACAGAGCAAGCAAGCAGTAGAAGTAAACACTAAGTAAAAACTGGGTACAATAGTAAGTGTGGAAAAGTAAGTGGGCCAGTATAAAAACCCAAACTAAAAGTAAAGTACAACTGGAAAGGCAAAACAAGAACTAAAAATTAAATCCGCAGCGTCGATCCATCCTGTAGAAGTCCCACCTGAAGGGTGAGTACAAATAGCCTCCACAACTCCTCGGGTCCAGCCGTCCGCTCCGAGTATGTCCCACCCAGTGGTCCACCTCCGGGTACCGACCTGCTCCGCAAGCCTCAACCATGATCAGCGCTGTCCGTCGTCTGCAACCAACACAACGTAGTGTGGGCATATCCCGTGCAGGGGTGAGTATAAGCTACTTAGTAGGGACCCCGAGACCCCCGAAGGTCTCCCAGAATCCACAGAGGATAATCCACAAAGGAAAGATACAATCACGAAGTAACATTCGAATCTGCTTAGGTATATGCCCATACATATACCTAAGTCATCAAACCCAACACGCTCCAACATCCGAGCCCAAGTACAACCCAGTCCACACAGGAAAGAAAAACGTAAATCCACACAGGATAGCACAACACAATCCACATAGGAAAGCAAAACAAGATTCCGCTCACACATGTATACTTCTTCGAATGACGATAAAGATGATTAGATATTGCCACTGATTCATCTAAGTCATCGGACACACAAAGGATCAATAGGTATTAACCCCCGCAATGACCCACAAAGGATCTGACCCACACGGGATCGATAGGTAACTAACCCCCGAAATGACCCACAGAGGATCTGACCCACACAGGATCGATAGGTAACTAACCACCGCAATGACCCATACAGGATCAGACCCACACAGGATCTATAGGTAACTAACCCCCGCAATGACCCACACAGGATCGGACCCACACAGGATCTATAGGTGCTGGCCCACATAGGACCGCTGAGCGCTGACCCACACAGGATCAGACCCACACAGGATCTGTAGGCGCTAGCCCACACAGGACCGCTGAGCGCTGACCCACACAAGATCAGACCCACACATGATCTGTATCACTAATCCACGTAGGATCGCCGAGTGCTGTAGTCATCACCGTCGAATCCACTGAGGATCTCTGTACAGTCGTCGTCGTCGTCATCACAGTCGCAGCCAGCTCTAGGGTTCCCGCACACAGCAAGCTCATTCGGGAGGGTCCGCTCCACGAGCCGAGAGGCTGATACATCAACTGACACATAATCCATATTTGATGTATCCAAAAGTTCTGTATCGTCAATAAGAACTCAACGTCGCAGATGGCGCATCAAACGGATGCCCGGTCTGAGGGTTATTGGGTTTTTCGTCCCAAGGGCCCGGTGGGTTTTTAAGTCAAAACCAACCCGACCGTACTCCAGCTACATCCAAACCTCGGGCGGCGTAATCCAAAAGATTTGTCTCACATAGAGGAATCCATCAAAGTCGACGGCACGTCAATCGGACGTCCGGAGCTCAAGATATAAGCGTTTCCGCTCTGAGGGCCCGGTTGGTTTCATGTACGAACCAACCCGGACAAACCCAAAGTATTTCGAAACTTTGAGTGTAATATACCAAAACTACCGTCTCGATCCAAGGATCTCATAGGCGCTGACGGTGCCTCGATCGGAGGTCCGTATCCCAAGATATGGGAAAAAGAAGGAAAATGGTCTGGAAACGGGGGGGTCTGGGCCCGGACCAACCCGACCCAACCCCCCTGGGTCGGCCCGAACCGGGTCGACCCGACCCGGATGGCGCGGCCCGGCCGGCGCGGGCGTGGCCCGGTCACCGGGCGGCTCGGCTGTAACGGTCGAGCTGTGCGCAAGGGGGGCACCGCCCCCTTGAATGATTCGCGGCCCCGCGTGGAGGGCCGCCTCTCGCCAACGGACATGGACGGGGTGTCGCGTCCCGCCTTCTCCGGTCCCACGTAGTTGCGGGTCGTCCGGCCTACCGCCTCGGCTTCAGCCGTGGCGGTTCTCCCCGGCGGCGCGGCGTGCCGGTGGGTTGCTCCGCAGACCACCAGACGAGTTCCGGTGGTCGGAATTGCACACCGCCTTCTCCGATGGCCCTCCTAGGGTCCGTCCTTCACTGCGAGGATCTCACATCGCCCGTGCGGCTTGTTTGGCGTCGTCCACCATTTTGCACACCAATAACGAAAAGGGCGGTGGGTTCGGATTTGTTCTTTGGTCCGCACCCACCACGTTAGCGGTTTTAAAAGTCTCACAACAATCATTTAAACAAACCGTGGATATAAATCACAAAGATATAAATGAAACAACCCCTACCTCAATCAGTTGTTGATCGAAGATTGTCGTGGGGAAGGAATGTTTCAGAAGAAGCATCGCGGAAGAAGGATCGTCGGCGTCGTGGTACACGGCGTCGCGTCGTCGATCTCCGAGGGTTCGGCGTTCTTAGTTTCCCTTCATCGAAGGCCGGCGTTCTTCGCATTATTCGCGTTCTTCGTGTTCTTCACGAAGGAGGATGAAGATCTTCAAGTTTTAGAGCTTTCCCCAAATCCTCTCAACAAGCAACCCTTCAACAAAAAGTGTTGGTCTTATTTTATTCCCATGCCAATGATTAGAAAAAAAATCAAAGTTAAGAAACGAACCATTAATTTGATGAATTAATGGTAACGACTTAACTGCCCAATTAATACGGGCGTTTAGAATTTAAGTAAATGCACTGGTTGACTTTATTTAAAAGAGGCTTTCGCGGGTGTGTTACTTAGAGGGAAAGAAACCCACCTTCACCCTGCCCTAAAGACCCCCTCCGGAAATCCCTTAGACACCACCCCCAGATAGCCCCTCTTAGACACCCCACCTGCACCCTCCCCCCTACCCTGCACCCCCCCTACACCCCCTCAGACAGCCCTTGGACACCCCACATGGACAACCCCTCCTAGAAAATTCTATAGCCATTAGTACCTTCACTTCATTATGAAAAAATGATAAATGAATAATAACTTGAAAATTTTCCAAGAATAGTCCTTGTTTGTCTTAGTCTGAATAATATACTTCCACCACTTATAACTCAGACCCTCTACTAGGATGGTTACAAAAATAACCTTAAGAGACTCATAAATCTAAATATGGATAAAAATATCATCAACCTTCAGTACCAAAACCAATTCATCCTAAGAATCTTGTTACCTAGGAAATATTGTGGGGCCACCATCTTGATTCTGGGGTTCCTGGGTATGACTTCAAGATAGATTTATTCAAGGATTTTGATTCGTTCAGGTGGTAATTCTTATGGGATTATTTGTATTTTCTCGGCTTTCTGGCTAGGTTCTCATCTTTTGTTAAAAGATGCATCTCTACCCTAATGTTCTTGGTGAACATTAAGGGTAGTTTACATGGATACTTTTCGAGGAAAAGAGAGCTCAAGCAAGGGGATCCGCTGCTGCCTTTTATTTTTGTGATTTTCATGGTGTTTTTCTCGCGCAACCTGGAATGCAAGAGGCTGGGGGCTGGTGCGGTGGCTGGTGCGGGGTAGAATAGGTGGCAGGGGGATGGTGTGGGTTAGATTGCAGGTGGCTGGGGGCTGTTGGGCATCTGGCAGGGGCTGTTGCAGGCTGGGATATAGGAGGTTGGGGGCTGGTGAGGGTTGGAGCTGGTGGTTGGGGCTGTTTTGCAGGTGGAAGAGTGATGGAATGAGTGTTTTTCAGGAGGCTGGGGGGTGGTGGCTGGTGTGGTGGCTGGTGCGGGCTGGATTGCAGGTGGCTGGGGGCTGGTGCGGGCTCGAATGCAGGTGGAAGGGGGATGAAATACTGGTGGAAGGGGGTTGGTTGTAGGTGATGGGGGGATGGTGTGGGCTGATTTGAAGGTGAAAGGGGTGGCTATTGCGGGATGGAATGCTGGTGGCAGCGGGCTGAAATGAAGGTGGAAGGGGGCTGGTGTGAGATGGATGTGGCTGGAGCTAGGCCAAATCACTGCATTTCCGCGTCGTGACCGCGGTGTGACCGCGACGTGACCGCGGCGTGACCGTGGCGTGTTGGCCTGGTCCAGTGACACACGCGGGGGAGCATCTTCCAGCCAGGACTGAAGGGAGCGGGAGGAGGCAGGGCAACATTCCGGCCATCGCCCCACCAGTAGAAATTTTGATTAGTCAGTCTCAACATTGATCACAAAAATCATGGAATACTATCACTACGAACCACCGCGGGGTGTCGTCCTTGAGCAGGTCCAAATCACAACACTACCATGGCGTGACCGCGGCGTGTTGGCCCAGTCCAGTGACATCTGCTGGGTAGAATCTTCTAGCTAGAAGTGAAGGGAGCGGGAGGAGGCGGGGAACATTCTGGTCGTCGCTCCACTGAAAAAAATTGTGATTAGTCAGTCTCAACATTGATCACAATACTCATGGAATACTATCACTGCGAGCTGCTACATGGTGTCATCCTAGAGCATGGCCAAATCACGACGTGACTGTGGTGTGACCGCGGTGTGACCACGACATGTTGGCCCGGTCCAGCGACATCTGCATGGCAGCATCTTCCAGCCAGATGTGAAGGGAGCAGGAGGAGGTGGGGAAACATTCTAGTCGTCACCCCGCCAGTAAAAATTGTGATTAGTCAGTCTCAATATTGATCACAAGACTCATAGAATACTATCACTGCGAACCACCGCAGGGTGCCTTCCTGGAGCAGGGAAAAATCACGGCATTACCGCGGTGTGAGCACGGTGTGACCGCGGCGTGACCGCAGCGTGACGGTGGCATGTTGGCCCAGTCTAGCGACATCCGCGGGGTGACTTCTTCCGGATAGGAGTGAAGGGAGCGGGAGGAGGTGGGGCAACATTCCGACCATCTCCCTGCCGACAGATGATAGTATAGATCAACTATTTAATATGCTATAACAAGGGATCACCAGAGAAGGTTGTAGAGAGCGGCACAATGACGCAACATCTAAAGGGAAACAAAACGACGGAAAATAATCATACACACAACACAAACCATTTAAAAATTCATTCACTTTTCCTGAACATGGAAATTTTATTTATAATATTTAAAGCATGAAAAGGAAAGTGTCATAGTCAAGGCATATGCCTACTCAGGCAATGTCATTTGTGTTAAACGAGTATGATAAGCCAATTTATATTATTCAAATAAAATGAAAACTAACTAGCCCCAAAAAAACACCAACAAGAGGCATATGAAAGACTCAAACCAAATCTAAACATGATACAAATAACTATCACTACTCTTTGGTTTAGAAGACAGCGCACCTCCGTTGGAGGGGTTTTATTATAAAATAATGGCATTGATTTATTATAAAAAATGAATTTATTTATAAAAACATGACTTTATTTATCAAATGAAACAATTATATTAAAGAACACTTATTCAAGATATTAAATTCAATATAATTAAGCAGAATTAAAAAAGAAGCTAAATTCAATTTAAAGCATTCTTTAATTAAAGAGGCTAGAAGAGGGATCCTACCTCAAGGTGGAACCAAACCGTCCACTTCAGCTCTTGGATCTTTCTAACTAAAATTTTCTGCTCCCCCACTGGGTATACACACCTTCACACACATGCAAGGACACCTAGCCCCTATGCACACACCCGCATGGCCATGAGCATGTGAAAGGGGATCCTTGCACATATGCTTATATGCATACACCAGTCTCCACTCACCTGAGAATTCATTTATATATATACATGGGCACACATATCCCCATATATGCATAATAATTTCCATGGTTGACTATAAACATAATGGGGGAACCCACATACATATACTTTCTTACTTATGCACATGAAAACGAGTCACCCTTAAATTGGCTACTCGAAACCAACGATCAGGGATCAACGCACTACAAAAAGGATATTAGGAACATTAAAACACATATAGGATGCTACATAACCAGTGATAAACCAACCAACGACATTAAATCCTTACCTCTATTGGGAGAACCAAATCCACCTGAACAAACATGAAATGATCCAACACCACACTGAAAACATAATATGGAGTCAAAAACACTGAAATACTCAAATACATGAGGTGTGGTACAATAAGTAACCATATAATCTTATCCCAAATCAAAGCCGGCGTACTGAATCAATCTGAACCCCATTTCCCCCCCTTCAAAGAATATAATTACCCTTTGTCCATTGAAAGAAGTAAAATACCTAAGTGGCCAATGCGGTAAATAAAATAAAATAAAAACTAAACTAAAACATACCTGTCTCCTGTGACTATACACGTCACCGCCCAACATATAAGAACCACCATGCCCCATGGTTCAAATCATGTTCCTGCAAGCATGGGGGAAAGAGATCCATGTTTCAAAATGATACTATCAAATAGTACATTCCTATTAATTAACAATTATTCTTTCTGTTAATGGTATATAATTAGTTTTGCTTCAAGTTTCGGCTTAATTTGGTTTTATTCGATACAATTTTTATCCCACCCGACAATAAAATTTTACTAGAGGACACAATTTCTAATCAAATAGAATATATCATAACAAAAAATCGATCCACACCTATGAAGAAGGTTGAACATGATAAGAAAGAATGTTTGATCATATAGTCCGATGAGTTATAAAAGGATAAACCTAAAAAATGAAAAACATTGAGAGTTCTCTGATTTCTCAAATGAATATGCTATTTTCAAACAATAATAAACATGTGAAAGAAGAGAAAAGTGGACATAATGGCCTGGATTTTTAAAAGAAAAGGTGTTAAATCCATACCAATAACAACTAGTGGTATCATACAAAATTTTATTTGTTGCAACTAATATCAAGCCATGATTTAGTTAAAGAAATCTGTTGTAAATAGGAGGGCATATTTGGAGAATCTTAATCATGAAGAAATGGGGAAGTTAGAGATGGACTGTAATGGTTATTCAACCTTATTCAAGATTAAATAAATCTATAGAGACTAACTAAACCCCCTTCCCCACCCCCTTGCCCCACTTCCACACTGCCCCACCCCCCTGCCCTGCAGACCCCCCTACAGACCACCCTCCTACCCCCTGCCCTGCAGACCTCCCCCCTCCACCCACCCCCTCCCCCTCCCCCTATCCTACAGACCTCCCCCTCCCCCTACCCTACATAAATCCACCTTTCCCCTTTCCCCCCTCCACCCTTCCCCCTGCCCCTACCCCCTCCACTCACCCCCTGCATCTTACAGAAGGGCCTATATAATGCTTTTGTAATACGGGGAGGGATCATACATGTATAATTAAAGGAACAACAAAAATCTAAAATAATTTTACCTGAACGATCACTTGATTTCATATGAGGTGCTTGGAAGATTCTGTGTTCACATTAGTATGAGCATCAATTCAGGTTGAGAATCAATTATGGAGTGGTTTTTCAGAGGGTATCCGTGATCAGATGAAAATGACCACTTGATGTTCACTTCAAAATCCCTTTGGATGTGCCAGAAACAACATGGTGGAGTTATTTACAATTCATAAAAGGGGGAAGACATGAGGTGCATGAATTTTAATGATAGGGAGAGCATCTGGCCATAAAAAAATTAATTCAAATTAAAAAAATATTTTAGTATTTGCAAACAGCTTAGTGTACAGTTCCAAGATAGAATAGAAGCATACAAAATATCTATATTAGATGAAATCTGGAAGATGGATTCAGACAAGAGTCAATGAAATCAACTTATAATAATAACATTATCCACAACATCAATTCTGCTTATGGAAAATAAGGCCTCCATGTCAAAAAAATATGAAATTTATGATATGAAATCAGAACTGAACTAAAATTTTGTTTTCTAAAAACCCAAATAGAGAACCCCTTTAAAATTTATATCTTAAAAGTGAGACCACCTTATCAATATCAATGAACAATATACTGGTTTCATGAAACTTATGGTTCCCTAACCAGCAATTAGAAATATAATGTCATGTTTGAATTTTGATCATCAAAAGTAAAAAATGATAAAATGATTTTATATTTAATTTTAAGAAATAGTTCAGTAAAAAAACACTGAGATGTGGTATTTGTTCAAAAATATAATATACCATCAAGATCAGCATATCTGACCATCTGATGATGATCGGATTTTAGTAAATCTGAATTTATTTAGGTAATTTTCAGTAGTTAACACCTTCAAACCTTGATATACAACATAAACATTGTTCTAATCTATGCTTCAATGTCACAAGGCAGGTCATAGATTATTATTTTCATAGAGTATAATCTATTATTTGGAATGTAGTTGTACAGAAAATGAAAATCATAGAACTATAGTCAGATCTGGAATCTTATCTTGATAATCTCAAGGGGTGAAGTTATGTTTTGAGAAACACCATCGGAAAAGGCCCCCGACGTCGCAACAATAAATGCATGGTTAAGCTGGTTGGTCTTTTCCATATACTCTATAGACGCTGAAACCTACGGATCAACATTCACCATTTCTAAATTTAATGTTACCATCATCTGAAACAATTTAAAAATACCAAGAAAGAGGAATGAAGATCAGGAAGGAGATATGACAATAATAAAAACAATAAATTGAATGAAATAAATCAAACAGTATGAAAATTGAAGGATGAGTTGAGTGTATCTTGGAGCGGCTTGTAGTGTTGATGGAGGTAGGGTTACCTAATGCATTCAATGTAATCAACAGAGGCAAAACATTGTATGCGATATATTTACCTAAATAGTCTCACAAATGTCCATTACAGAGTTCACTAAATCACATTTTGGATAACCGTGACCTGGAGGCTACACATTAAATGTATTTTACGGAAACCTTTAAATTAAATGGGAAATGTCTCACATAAAATTTAAATAAGAAGGTGTCAAACATAAAAAACATTGAAAAAAAAGAAGAAACACGAACCTGGATGTTTGTTTATGCTTCCAACAATAGTATGATTCGATCTTAAACAGGTGCATGAGGTTCTGTCCATCTTTTTTACTGCCCATAAAACACAATAAAATGTTATTAAAAAGTAAAATAACTAAATAAAATAAAATAAAATAAAAGGTAAAAGAATTTTTAGGTTTCAAACCCCAAACAGGGGCTGTTGTTAACCTGTCCACAGTTGGACAGTTCTAGTAGGTCAACCCAAGTCCATTTGCGGGCGTGGCCATTAGAGTAGGAACCACATCATCTTGTTTCTATTAAGTGTTGATTTTAGTCTCCCTTGAACTTAAACTTGAGTGAAGTCAATATGATTTCCATTAATACCTCTCATTAGCTCTTCCTGGTATGTACCCCCTTAGCATCAATCTGACTACTTAAGTGAAAGTTCTTATACAATAATCAACCTGAACCCAAATGTTTAATGAGATATAACATAGAAGCAGAGTCATGTATATAAGAGTTCATAAAGAACAAATGTTAAAACCATGAATTATTGGTCTAATACCAGCCAAATAAGAATAATGAATGAATTGTTTAATCACGAACCACAAACAAATAGTAAAAATGAAATATGGCATATCAAAGTTTTTAATCCAGATAATGGTATTTACATATTTATTAGGAATTTCAATATGGAAAGCCACAAGAATGAATAATGAGAAAATACGCCTCTCAACATTACATTTTTAGTATGGTAATAAGAAATAAATGAACATGCCAAAATGTTACCTTTGAGCAGTAGGGTGCATTAAGAGTACATTTCATTAAGAGTAAATTGTCAAATAGATTAGTCTTATGGATGGTAAAATCGACGTCATTGACCTATCACCTGCCTTTTGGAATAGTAAGTAGTGTCCATATTTTACCTATGATGGCTGGTAGGATTTAAGGCTTATTGTATTTATATAACCCATCTATTAGACTAATATGCTAAGAATAATTCCTCATTGATAACAGAAGAAATAGCAGTTTATCCTGAATGAAAAATGAATGTAAATAAATCAAAAGAAGAATATAAAAAAATGATTTAAACGAAAAGTATAAATAATTTTTCTATGTTATAAAATGTTTTAATTTTTTATATTAAAAGTTTTTGTATAAAAAAAAATTTAAGAAACTATAAATGCATTTACAAGAAAGATCAAGATCTATATAGAAGTAAAACTGCATTATCTTGGTAATCCATAGTTTCAAAAATTAAAATTAGCAATTCATATTGAACACTTTCTATAAGGCTATTAAATTAAAGGAACACTAAAACTAATTATCAAAATACAAACATTCATATCCAACAATTTATGTCCATATACACATAAATATGATCTAGATATTCAACCACACTAGACAATTAAGATTTTAAAATTTCTAATAAAATAAGAAGATTGGATGAGTTATATACAAAGTAGTCCAGGAATACCAGGTAAAACATTAAACTGAACCATCACTTATCCATTAAAAAATATGTTCTTCCATGTGATCCCATCCCCTGATGAAAAAATGATTCAAAAAAGCATGTATGGATTTACACATTAAACCATATTGAAGAGAGGTAGAGCCCAGCAAAATATTCTACGAGAATCTTGCCAACAAATCAGGGTGGCCTCTTTTGAAAAGGAAATCGATCTACAAACCAGTTGAGTAAGATAATCACAAAGGATGATGAAAAAACATAGTAAATGCTTCCAAGACATGACTTTTTCTTCTCCAAACATCTTCAAACCTACTTGAAACTATTCTAAATCCAAAAAATTATTGAATAAGTACATTAAACATCATAAAACATCATAGGACTCCAATACCATATATTTTATTATCAATAATTCTTATATTACCATCACTGTGTATGGTTCCCTTATATGTTCAACATCATCACATCAATATGCCTTCAATTTATACTCATACTCTACCCATGTATTCTATAAATACAAGAGGAAGGGAGATCTAAATAACCATCACATGAAACTGAAATAACAGTACAGCCTTAAAATCAGAACATTGATGAAATAATGTGGTATAAAATACCTGCATTGATTAGAAGCCAGAAGGAGGGTGCCACGATGATAGGTCGTTCGAGAGGAGGGCGCCGCAGTGAGAGAGGTCTCCGGGGAGGAGAGTGCTACTATGAGAGAGGTTATTAGGAGGAGGGCGCCACAGTGAGAGAGTTCATCGGAGAGGAGGGAACCACGGTGAGGAGAGGTAGGGTAGGAGAAGTTGTCAGGGAGGAGGGTGCCGTGGTGAGGATAAAATGTTGGGGAGGAGAATTCATCGAGGGAGGAGGGCACCGCAGTCAGGCGAGGTCTGGGAGGAGGGTACTGCGGTCAGGTGAGGTCGGGGAGGAGGGCGTCGTGGTCAGGCGAGGTTGGGGAGGAGAACTCGTTGGGAGGAGAAGAAGCCGGGAGGAGAAGAAGTCAGGAGGAGTGAGAGAGTAGCGAATCAGGGGACCCTGATACCAAATAAGAAAAAACGCAGTATAGCCATAGTTATTAAATTAAACGTGTCAATTTTAAATATATATCCACACACCAATAAAAACGTGGCTATAGGTCCGTGGATTTAGCTTTAATTTCTAGTAGTGTGACCTGAAGATATACTGGGGGTTATGCGTGGTTAACATCCTGGGTTAGTTTGATGCCATGGGAGAGGACCAGAGATGTGGGTCTCAAAAAAGGGAACTACAATGGCTTACTTTCAATTGCAGACTACAAAAACTTACCACTGGATGTGGCTACAATGGCTTACCGCTCATTGAGGTTGACAATGACTTACCGTTGATCAATATTCCAATGTCTTACCACTAGTTGGTGTTCCAAAAACTTACCGTCGATTGGGAATTACAATGGATTACCATTGATTGGGAATTAAAATGGATTACCATCTATTGGGATTCCAAAAGATTATCACTAGTTGGGGTTCCAACAGCTTACCATCGATTGGGAATTACAATGGCTTACCATCAATTGGAAATTACAATGGCTTACCGTTGATTGGGATTCCAATGGCATACCACTGGTTGGGGTTCCAATGGCTTACCATTAATTGAGAATTACAAAAGCTTATTGTCTATTGGGAATTGAAACGACTTACTATTGATTGGGATTCTAACGGATTACGACTGGTTGCGGTTCCAATGGCTTACCATCGATTGAAAATTACAACGGCTTACCGTTGATTGGGAATTATAGTGGCTTACATTCAATTGGGACTTGAATGGCTTACCGTTGGTTGGTGTTCCAATGACTTACCATTGATTGGGGTTGGACCTCAGGGAGGCTTCCTACGTACCCTGTTTAGGAGAAAAGGATCAAAGCCCACATAGTTCTAATGGGTGCAGTTTAACATCGTGTATAATGAAAATGGGCATAAAATTTAACATCATGCAGGACGAAGTTGAACTGATGTGAAGTGGTCGGGACTGATGGGTGTTGGTCTTGAACCTCAGAGAGGCTTCCTATGTATATTTCCTAGGGGATAAGGATCATAGTCCACGTAGTTTGGGAAGGGGATTGGGGGTTACACTCTAGGGAGGCCCAGGAAGGATGCCATGGTCAATTCATACTCTAAGCCCACGTGAGTCATGATCGGTGCTAGAAACAATATATAGCAAAGACCTAATGATCACGTCGTGAAAGGTGTGTCTACGAGAAGTGTAGTGGGTCTTACACATGGTTAGAGTCCCAAAGAGGAAATGAGAGCTTATGCATGGTTAGCGGCCTAGGGAGATGGGGATTGGGACTTACTCCATGATGGAGGCCTGATGGTGACAAAGTATAGAGGGAGAGGGATAAGGTAAAAAAGGTCCCAATACTTATATATCCTCTAGTCTTTGGCATAGAATAAGAGAGGAGGAGCATGGATGCTACCTACCTCAAGAAAGGATAGGGGATTACACCAATATGGTTGCCCTTCCCCACATACATACACCGCTCCAGAAAAGAGGATCTCATTCCATGTGAGGAAGTTCTAACTCTTGTGGAGAAGAGTGGGCGTGGAGAATGTACGAGATGAGGTGCCCCACATGTATTGCATGGTGAGAGGCTAAAGTTTTACTTCATGTGATGAGGATGAAGGTGCTTAAAAGTTTAATGTATTACAGCTCAGATGAGGTGGGTTCACTATGCACCCCAAATAATTACATAACTAGTGAACTTGAACCCTCGGGGAAGGGAAGGCACTAGAGATTCCATGGTTAGGGGGTGTTGTGGAGTGATCCACTGAGGGTCCCACATTAGCGTGGCTATATGAGGAAGCAATATCCATTAGCGTGCCTATGTGAAGAATCATAATGATAATAAATTCAATGTAAATCACCACCCAAGGGACCTTGAAATCACTTCGTAAAAACATGTAAGGTCATACAAGAGAAGGTTTTGTGAAGCAAATGGGTTCACAGGAAGGGATCTTGTGAAGATATGGTGCTCCATATAGTAGAGGGGATTCGTGAAGGGGTATTCTTCATGAAGTGGGGGTATCCTAGCCTAGGCATAGGGAATAGGTGCATATGGAGGGTACTTTGAAAAGTGTAAAGGCTTTCACAGAGTAAGAATTCATGATGCTAGGGTACCTTGCAAAGCATATGACTGCGAAGCAATGTGATTCACGAAGCATAGTGACGATGCCTTATCAAATGGTTCACATGTGCATGGAGGGTACTTTGTGAAGCATGAGTGATTTTGAAGAACCTATTCCCCTTTAGGATCTCCTTCCTTCATGGTGGCCCGTGGGATTAGTTAAGGTAATCCCTGCTTGAATAGGAGTTGTATTTGAGCTAAGGAAAGGGTAATTAATAATGATTAAGTACCTGGAAGAGCACATTTTTCTCAAGGTTTTGCAGAGCAGAAGTTGCTTCATTTATTTGAGAGCATAGAAGGTGAAAGGTTAGAGTATTGGTCCTTTGGGCTCGAGGGGAGCCAAATATTTATAGGTGAGGGGAGGCGTGAAGCAGTGATAGCTCGATGCGAAGACACACGGTGATTTGTGATTGGTTGTGGATTGAGTCAAGTTCATCATAACTATGGAGTCGACCGTCATACCATCCTTGGCGTAGAGCTATCTTGGGTGCTCTGTGCGGTGCTCGTAGAGTCTTTTGTCAAGTTCAACAAGCTCACAGAGGCCGATTCATCTCCCTTCGTGGCACAAAGATCCTAGTAAATTGTGTCATAACCGTAGAGGCTCCCACCTATTTACATAGTGGTGACCGCAAAGGGGACTTCGGATTTGCATAGGCCATGGTGTTGGGTGGGGTTCCACGAAGGGGCTTTGTGAGGAAGTCCCTTTGGGATGGGTTTCTTCTTTGTGTCCTTTACTTTTTCACATATTTTGGCGCCAATAGTAACTCCAACCTCAATTTCCACCTTGATAGCACAAAAAACAATCTCTTCATAGCTACTAAATTATATTATCAATAACTCTATTAAAATACTTGGTTTTAAGGCAATGAAGAATCTATCAACCTTAATTTGAGGTTGGATGATAATACTATAAGTGTACATCACAATTATTGTAAAATTATTCTCATAGGTACCAAAGGACTCCTTCTCTTTAACTCAAGGAACTATTTCTCCATATTTATTCAAAGTAATTTAGGGAATTACTTATTGAAGTACAAGTTCTTGAACTCATACCAATCCATGGATTCAATTTTATCTTGCTACCTCATATTCTTGATTAGAGTCCACCACTAGTCTGATTCACCTTATAAATGATAAACAACCCAAATTAATTTTTCATGTTCTGAATGCTGAAGGGTGGAAAAAATATCTTATCATTAGTATGGATCCATTGTTCATTAACAAGTGGATCATAAGTCCCACTGAAAGAAGGTGGGAGTTTCCTCCTGAAGGACTCAACAAAAAGTTTTTCCCTTCTCTGCACATTTAGAGGTAAAGAATGATTAATAGCTTTTGTAAGCCTAGATACAAATTTTTTCATTCTAACTCTCATAAAATTTGGTTTTTCATGAGAAAAATTATTTCATTTCACATTTCATTCACCATTAACATGGTTTCTTCGGGTTCCACCAATTGAATAAAACCAAAAAGCATAGGGTAAAAAAACTAATCATAGTGGTAGAACCACATAATCAAGGTAAATTACTTATAATATTTTAATCTGTGACACCTTAGGTTTAATCCTAGATTATTCATGATTATTAAAAAAATTTCGGATTTTGACCAATACTTGGACTTATACATAGAGATATTCCTAGTCATATCCTTATAAATATCTCTAGGGATCTCACTAAAGTTTTCTCATCCTAGTTTCCAAAGGTTGACTAAAACTTTGATTTCAAAAAAACTATAATGAACTTGGATTTTCATACATGGATATTATATCTTTTTAGATGAATATTCATTACATTACACAAACAAATAACTGTGTACCATAATAGTTTTTTTGATTTGGAAAATTGAAACACATTATTCTAATTTAGTTAAATATCTTCAATATCTCCCATAAAGATATCACCCTTACAACTCCTACTTAAAATCTTTCTTAACAACCTAAGAAAAGACAAATTAATAATGAATGAGATCAAATACTCAGTAAGGGTCAAAAAAGTAGATATTAATCATAACATAAACATAAGGGTATAAGAATATGAACATAACATTTGAAAATTATACCCTACATATCTAGTATCATAATCTTGAGTCATAAAATAAATCGTAAAAATTCCTAAGACATGAATCATAAAGGAATAACTTGGACATAAAACAAGAAATTATGAAAAACACATAAGCATAGAAAATTATTTCATTATTAGTCAAGGATATTTTCCATGAATATTACAGTAGAATGTGTTTACTCCCCAAATTATAGTAGTAGTCAAGTTTCACTCCCAAGGCTATCATGGTGGACAAATTCCTTTATTAAAATTTGTTCACTCCCTGTTCCAGCCATGTCTATCTAATGAGATATAAATATTTACCCAATGAATTGGGGGGGGGGGGGGTGATATAGGTCCCACCAATCATGTAATTAAATCCATACAAATGTATTCCAAAAGAACATAAATCATTTATCATATCAGAATCCATGGGATGAAATGGGTTTCATAAACATCATTCAATCATAACATAACCCATGAAAAAATAGGTTTTATAAATATCATTCCATCATAGAAATAAAACAATAATAGGAATAATAGGGATAGTATCATTTCAAAAAAATCCCTAGTAAAACTTAAGCAACATCATATACTGTTGTCACAAATTGAAAATAATTCTGAGAGATCACTTGAAAATAATTCTTGAGGAAAATATCCTTTCTACTTTGAACACACTTTATTTTCTTAAAAAGTTTTGAAATTTTAAAAGAAAAAATTTCTTTGAAAATAAACTTTAATATTGTAAGGTAAGATTCTAGGCATTAATTTGTCATGAAATTTTAAAAATCTAGTCATGCGGCATAAGTTAAAAAAACATTCATTTTGTACTTTTTTTGGAATAAACACAAAGTACCTTCTTTAGAAAATCACAAAAAGATTAATTCCAAGCCATTGAGTAAAAATTAACACATTAATATTCATAGGATAATAGTAAAAACATTTTTGGATTTTTTTAGAAAACATAGACATGGAAGATAAATATTCCATAATGGTGATTTAAAACAAAAAAAATCCCGATTATTGCTGAGATTGTGAAATAATCACTTATAACTTTATAATATGTAGAATAATATACCCCATGAGATAAAAAAACTATATTGATACCATAATCATCATAATAATACATATAAAATAAATTAATGGTTGGTATGTAGACCACATAAAAGAAACAAGTAGTTTATAAGGTATGTGTCCCACAAAAATAAAAGTGAGACAAAACCCCTTACCTTATGTATTAACTCTCATAATAATCATTAAAACCACCTATATATTAAATATAAGTTTATTATAAATATATTAAAAACCCAAATTCAATTATATTATACCATATATTGTTTACTTATGGTTTTCTATTTTCCGTTTATTACCAATTTCATGTTAAAGTAATGTTTTAGGTAATAACTGATTTGTTTTTTGCATGTGTTTTTATTTGTTATATTTTTTTCTATTACTTATATCATGATATAATAATATATGGAATTAAAAAAATGATATACATATCATATATATTAATTAAATAAGTATTTATATAATTTATAAAATATATAAAATGACATACACCGTTCATAGAGACAGTAGGCTGTATGTATGCATGAACGCTATTTCCATTTTCTTATCATATTGAAAGAATGAAATTAAAGGAAATATTTGTATAAGTATGTAATATAATTATAATAGTATTATTATTTCATATATATCACATAATTTCACTAAACCCATCCATAATTCATTCCATGTAAAGTGTGAATGAATCACATCACTTTGAGGAGGTGGTTGCCCACACGTCCATCCAAATCCCCTTTTTAATTTTTATAAACCAATTTGTGGCGTGGGAACTATAAAATAAAACCATAATAAAAAAAAGGAAACTAAAATAAACAAAACCATTCAAAGAAAATAACTCGAAATAAAAGCAAAACAATAAAAAAGTTGATGCCTACATAAGATTTTGCACCACTTAAGAAACAACTGGTCTCTGGCATGACAGTGCCCAACAATATTTCCATGCTTAGTCATGAGTAATAAGGTCTTTCTGCATTTGTTTATAAAAGTTTTAGGGAATGGAGAAGAGTCTTAAATCAAGAACTTTAGGGGACACTAGGTCTGATTTATCAACCTCTACCAGGACCTGCAAATAATCCAGTTGGGGGGGGGGGGAGATTAGTCATGTAATTTATTCTTGGTTTCTTGAGCCGTTGAATCCAATTGAATGGGTAAAGTAAGAGAAACATGGGAAACTTTACTCTTACAACACATTGGGTCCATAGGAACAATATCTTCCTCCTTTCCTACACACTTCATGAATATAGTATAAGTCTCTAGTTTCCGATCATAATCAACTTTCCTACCAGGCTAAGACCCCACAAACTCTTCACTAGGATATGTTTCTTGTTCCTTTTACAAATAAACTAGTCATTTTTCTAATCCACTTTTCGTAGAAGTTTTCACAGCAACGAGGGATTTCTTTTTTCATGAGATACCCTTTACTAGTAGATCTTGTAACTGGAGGTCAACGTAAATGAGAGTAGTCTTTCCGGGTCCATGAACTCCTCACATGAATGATGAAGTCCTCTGAATCTATAAGGACCTTCTTTCCCTTCATGGAAGAGGACCGAATGTATTCATCCACTTATTCCACTTCCTTTTTCTCAGTAAGCCATGTACCAGTGTCAAAATACATCTCAGAATCGAATTCTTCAATGTTCCCTTCTTGAGAAATATCCCCTTCATAGCCTATAACCTCATAAGTCCCTCCTTCAAATGGAATTAACTCACCATCTCCCAACACCACAAACCTATTAAAGGTTCCAAATCCAGAAGAGTTTACCTTAATTAACTCGATGTACTATCCCATGTACATATTCAAATCATTGAGTTTGGTCAGACCCTCATTTCCCCTTTCCTTACCATCAGACAAGGACAAGCTAGCAAATGAGGGAGTTACCATTGTCCTTTGATGTCTGATCTCAGCTGTATTGTCCCCTGTGAAGGGAACAATTTTTTCACTGCTTCCACATAATAAGGTTGGATGAATTCCATTTGAACATTTCCTTTACGTTCCATAATCTATAAAACAACTATCCCCTTTACCACGATAGCCATATTTTGGAGTGATATATCCTCATTTAGCAGGTTCGATTCAATCAGAGCAACACCCCTAGGCCGACATCTTTATGCTGAATGCCCCTGAAGAAAACAAGATTAGAAATAAGGAGTCCATGAATCAAAAATAATTAGATGTTTAGTTATATAATATCCCAAAATATAGATCTATAAGAAATCCAAATGTGGTTTTTATATTTCAACCTAAACACAAATTCAGGATCAATGGGATATCAGACCACTTGAGTTTTGAGATCCACAATTAGAAAGTGACCAATAGTATTGCCTAACATCTAAAAAATGGTGGGGTTTTGGAAAGAGAGAGGAAAACCTAGAAGATGAATCCAAATTATTTTTGTCTTTGGATCGCGATTCATGTGAATAGAAAAGAACCATCTGAGAAGGGTATAATGAAATTAGTTTATGGAGTATGAGAAACTAATCCAAGCCAAATCCAGTTCTTCGTCCGAGGAAAACTGAATAATCATTTTATGAGAATCAAGAAATCCAACCACTGATTGTTGTCGGAGACCCCAATGTGTGCTGACATGTATGTCAAAGACGTACATATAAGGACTTTGGAGACCAAAGTATGCAACAAAGGTGATATTGTTAAAGGAAGAAGCTTCTAATAATTCTGTGGGGCATATCGAAAGCGACAAATTCCATTTTTAAATCCAAGGACCTTTGGAGGAAAAATCAATACCAATGAATGGAGAGAGAATCCATGGGTTTGTAAAAGAAGAAAAATTATGGGAAGGTCCTTCGAAGGTTTAAAGGGTGAAATACGTGCCTTACTCTACCTCAGTTTGTGAGGCTACTGTCCACTGTACACACAAACATTGATTGCGTATCCCATTTGATGGAAGTGTGTGTGAGTGTAAGTAAAAAAATTAATATAAAAATGTATCAATATACTTATGTTAATTGGGTTATTATATAAACATGAAATAAAAAATAATTTATGTGTTTTAATGAATAAATAAAAAAAAATGTTCATTGATGAACATTACATATTCTTTGGGAATCTTTTCTAATTTGTGAAAAAGGACTCCTATGGTTAGATTTATTACCAAATTAAAGATTCTAGGATGAATTTTTAGATGTCGAGAGGATATTTTGAAATATTTTGGATAAACCAAATAGGTTCTTAAGTGTGAATAAAAGAGAAGAAGATATGTCCTTTTATAAGAGAGGAGAGAGTCACTTTTGGAATTTCTTAAAAAAGTAATTTATAATAAATTAAATAAAAATACAAATACCTTCATATGGAAAGGTATTATAAGATAGTGTGAGATAAGTTGATAATAACATCAACCAATAGATTTTAGACATGTTTTTGTGTAATTTTAAACCTTATCTTTTTTATTAACCCTTAGTTAACCAATTTTAATATTAACTATGGTAATAAAAGTTTCGCTATTAAAAGGTTGAGATTTTTAATTTTAAGGTGTAAATTAAACCATAAATGGTCCATTTATGATAATTTTAGACATAATTTACAATATTTGTCCTTATTAAGAATTTTTTATATTTTCAAATTATTTAATAAAATATTATTTTCATAAAATATCATTATTGTCTATTTTGACACTTCATAACATTAGGTTTAAGAAAATCAATAAAGTAATATAAAATCAAAAAAATTCATTAAATAAACCCATAACATTTCATATTCACCTATAATATTAAAAAATAACCTTAATTAATTCAAATTATTTTTATTTTTATATTTCTAAAGCCATTTATTTGATTGTTTTATTAATTGAATAATTACAACATCATCATTGTGTAATTATTGATGAAAATTATTTTTTCTCTAAAATTTAAAAATGAAATATCATCATATAGATAAACCTTATATATTTATGTAAATATATATAGTCAATCATATCTTCTATTGAAACCCATATTAACCTATAATATTAAAAAATAACCTTAATTAATTCAAATTATTTTTATTTTTATATTTCTAAAGCCATTTATTTGATTGTTTTATTAATTGAATAATTACAACATCATCATTGTGTAATTATTGATGAAAATTATTTTTTCTCTAAAATTTAAAAATGAAATATCATCATATAGATAAACCTTATATATTTATGTAAATATATATAGTCAATCATATCTTCTATTGAAACCCATATTAAAAATATTACTATTATTAAAATTAAGAGTGTGACATTTTGTCACTTGCTTTAATTTTAATAATATCAAAGTCATTTTCATGTAAAAGTGTCCATTAAATAGTTCAATTTATGACATTAGGGATTTATTGTCAAATTAAATTCATTCACTACCATCCGGGTAAGTTTTAGGGAAGTACTATAATATTTATAATATTATTTTTACCCTTAATTACCTGATTTACCCTTAATCGTGGTAATAAAAAATACCAAAGTTACTATTCATACTTTACAAAAATAAAAGTGTCCTATTTAATAAGTTTTTACTTTATTATTCTAAATATGGAACCCATTTTTCAAAATTTAAAACACAAAAGTGGATAAAATTAATTTAAAATTAATCTCATAGATTGGGTGAGAAAACAAGTTTTTAAAGTGAAAACGTTCCACAGATTGAAATGTCCATATATCCAAATTGAATGTTAAATTTATTGAAATGAACTAAAATGGATTAAATACTAAAAAATTGATCTAATTATACTTAAAAAAAATATATAATCTAAAACTATAAATTATTTTGATGAAAAAACTGTTTTAAATTGAAATTGAGTATTTTTCACAATTCATCAAAACATAAAACTTATCAAAAAAAATAAAAAAAATCCAACCAAAGTAAATTTTGATACTATGGTTTCAAATAATCAGATTATTTTTTCAAATAAAATTTATAAAAGTTTCAAAAACCAGATTTAACGCAAATGCGCCATCAAAAGGTAGCAAAACTACCTTTTTAGAAAAATAATTACTGTACGCATAAAAATTGTATTTGTTCTTATATCATGACTATAAAATATATAAGATAAATGTTAAAAATTATATTAAAATATATATTTCATTAATATAATATAAAAATGGTGTTTTTTTATTTTATTGGTATAAAATACACTTGTGTACATTTAATTATTTTTTCAGAAAAAGACTTCCTTTTTATTTCAAAAGGGTTTTACTTGTGTAAATCATACTTTCAAAATTCTGTTAATACTATTCATACCCATAATTATAAAATATTTCTTATAATTGTATTATTTAAATATTTAAAATAATAAAATTACATTTCATATAAACTCAACGTTGTTGTGTAATTCATGCTTAGACGATGTTGTGTGTAACACAAGCTTATTATAGTGTATCTTTCAATGAAAAATTTCAAGAAAATAAAATTATTTTAAATCCATTTAATAAAAATATCAGGGTGTTATAAGGTATGAATCTCAATTTGAGTAAAATTAGAAAATTATGATTCATAAGAAGATAGATATGATGACCAGGAAGAATTCAATTCTCTATCTTCATGAAAGCTGAAGAGTCGAACTAAAATTGACTAAAAAAATATAATTGGTGATCATGTGACACTGGTTCAAACATAAGGAATGAATTATTTAAATTTAAAATCCTTTTTATTTTAGGTATAACATAAAATTTTGGAATAATCAGTTGGGGATAAGACCTAGTTAGATGCTATAAATGATGAACCTAACCAAATTGATAAGAATCATACATGTGAGATTATTTCAAGATCATCAGATAAGAATGTCATCAGGGAAAAATGGGTATTCTAAAATAAAATAAATGAAGATAACAAAATTATTGTAAATAAAGAAGGACTAGTGTGCAAAGAGTACTCTTAGATAGAGGGTGTCAATGTCGATAAAACATTTTCACCTATTGTGAAGTTAGATACAATTAGATTATTATTTGTCATAGTAGTGTAAAGAAAGTTAAATGTATTACGGATGGATGTCAAGTCATCATTTCTGAATGTGGTTCTATAATAATAAGTGTATATTAAATATTTATATTTTCTTTCCATTAATTAAGATGATAATAGTGTATTTTGGCTGAAGAAGACACTATATGGGTTGAAGCAAGTGATGAGAGCGTGGTATTCAAGGCTGGATCAGTTTTTGAAGAAGATTGGTTTTTAGTGTGGTGGAGTTTATTACAATATCTATGTAAAAAATGATAGAAATAAAATTATTATAGTGATGGTGTGTGTTAAATACATAATATTTTGTGGATCAAATGAATTGAAGTGAAAACAATTCATAGAATTCATGAAAATTGAGTTTGAAATGTCAATGATTTGTTAACTAACCCTTTTCCTTAGTTTACAGGTAACTCAATGAAGGAATGATACATTTATTTCTCAATAAAAATATATTGATCAAGTTTTGAAAATATTTGGAATGGATAAATTCAAGGAGATAACGACTCCGATGAATACCCGGTTGAAACTATCTCAAGATAATAGAGGCAGAGTGGTTAATGTCACCGTATACAGATAGATCATTGAAATTTTATTGTACTTGAAAACAATAAGTCCTGATATTTTTTTCTTCATTCCCAGAATCATGGTACCAAATCAATCCCAAATAAATCCACTTATATATAGTAAAAAAAATAATTCGGTATATCAAGGTCATGGTGGATTTCAGTTTTCTGTATAATAAAAAATCTCAACAAAAATTATTGGGATATAGATATGGATTAGGTCAGATGAGAAGATGATAGAAAATCAACATTAGGTGGTGCAATCTATCTTATTATATTGTGTATTTCTTGGCTAATAAGGATACAAAATTTCATTTCATTTAGAACCATAGAAGCTAAATATATTGAGGCTACTCAAGCTTGTATATAGTTATTGTGGATGAATCGGAAACTTAATGATATGGGAGTTGAAGTGAAGTCTCCTATAAAAATCCATCACGATAATTTAAGTACTATAAATCTTAGAAAAAATCTAGTCCATCTTTCAAGGACAAATCACAATGAAACTTTCTCCTTGAGTTATGGTGTGTTTTTTACTTATGTGCTAATACGTGTTCTTTACAATGTTATATGTATGAAAGAGTGACATTTGGGTTCATTAAAAAATGGGGATAAAATATATTGATTGTGATAGCGGTAGCATCAATGTAGGGGGTTTTTTAAATCTGATTATGCCAAAGATGATAGATCAAAGGTTTTATATCATGAAAAATGGGGTTCTTGATGAAATCAATTGACAATTTTGTAATGAAGTGATTCATTGAGGAATTTTGAATGATACTCTTGTTTCTCAGGCAGAGCATGGATCATGTGGGATGAAAGTGTGTGTTGAGTAAATCTATGACCTCTATTTGGAATCGTAAGAAGCAAATTTTGGTAAAAGGGTTTGATATATTTGAAGTGTTTTCAAAAACCCAAAGGGGGAGATTTTTGGTACAAAATCCATCTAGTTTTTATTTGGGTGTTCTCTGGGTGTTTTGTGTTTGTTGAAAAGGACAGTTGACAAAATTATAACATATTTGTTTTTAAAGTAGATGTTTTGATGTTAGAATAGTTTCCCAGTGTTTTCCAAATTTTTGGACATCAAAATTATAATTTTTTATGGAAAATGAAGTAGTTCTATATAGAATATAACAATATATCTATTACACTATGAAAACTATACAGTGAGTTTTCGAAACCTTAAAGGATGTGTGTCATTTTTATATCGAAGTTAGTGATTTTGGGGTGATATATAACATGATTTATGTATACAATTTTGTGTTATGTGACCCATTAAGTGTTTTCATTTTTTGAAAAAGATGGCCATTCCATGCCAACCACATAGCGGAAGTAGTACGCGGTGATGAATGATTCAAAATAGAGTGTTTAGTAATTATGATTATCATGTTTTTTGGATCTATTTTTCTATATAAATTATCCCTAATAACATATTTAAGAAGCATTAATTTCATTAGATAAGATCATCATTGGAAGAATTTAGTTAAGTCCAAAGTGGTTTGCAAAGGAGGATTTCTAGGAAGGAAGTGGTTCGCAAAAGAGGCGATTAGAAAAGTAGCCTATGAAGGTTCAGTTCTCAAGGGGGGTAATTCCTGATTATAGTTCATATAATGGGTTTGCATGGGACTATAACTAAAAAAAATTGTTTTTTAAGAATCAGGAGACCACGAAGAAAAATTAGTTAACAAATAAGATGTAGTCCATGAAGTGAAGTTAATCCAGAAAGAGAATTAAATTTGTGAAGCATAGGTAGTCCATGAAGTCGAGGAGGTATATGAAGCACTCTCACTCTATGGTGTAAGGGATCCCATGAATGGATTTAGGATGTTCGTGAATAAGTAGATATAGTTTGAAAATGGTCTCTCTGGAAGGAAATTTCCACAGGTTGTAATGTATGTCGTATACATGGTGAAAACTAGACATCATGGAACAATGAAGTGTGAAATAATTCTAAATTTTCTTTGAACAATATAAGATTCATCTAAAGGAGAAGTTTGCATAATTCATTTTAGAGAGAAGTGAGATTTCATATAGAGATTGGTTGTAAACTAGGAGGGATAGAGAGTTTGCTATGAACCTTGTAACTATAGTGATATTTGTTGGATTTGGTACATAATCACATTGAATTTGTTTGATCTCTAGACATATCCCATTTAGGGTA
Source organism: Viscum album (assembly GCA_963277665.1). NCBI lineage: Eukaryota > Viridiplantae > Streptophyta > Magnoliopsida > Santalales > Viscaceae > Viscum > Viscum album. Next base: position 1,096,873,112 of record OY728147.1, read on the forward strand.
TAAAAAGTAAAATTTCTATGTTCTATGATAGTTTTAATTCTCATATTATTATTTTCTATAGGAAGGATAGAGAAGACTGTTTTGTTTAACGATGTAACAAAATATAAAGGTACAATTATTTTAATATTTCATACCCTGATTCACCAACCCTCTCAAGGTATTTAACCTAGTTGGGATATTAATCAATATAAAATGTTAATTTTAATTTTAGTGTTTCTCTCTAAGTGGTTTAAATGGAGGTTATCAATCATAAAGGTATTCTGATATTTTATGGAAACAATTTTCAATTGTGGAATAATTAGATGCAATAGTACTTATGATCATTTGTAATATATGTCTTTATAGTAATAATTAATGGTAGTTTAACTAGTGTTGATAGTGGTTCTTTATCAGAATTTTATTGAAGGTAATTGGATGCTCACATTAGAGGAATAAATGATTTATGGGGATCCCTATCTAATTAATTCTATATGAACATGATGTCAGGTGAGAAATAACATGATATGTGGGAAAAGACGCTAAATATTTATGAGGGTGAATTAAAAGTTAGAGAAGTAAAGCTGTAGGTTCTATGGAATAATTATAAGGATATGAAAATTCACCCTAATGATTCTATAGACTCATTAATTTATAAGTTTAATGTTTCTGTAGAATACATGCATGGTCTCAGATAAATTCCGGAAGACTTAAATATTGTTAAGTTCATATTGAGACAAATTACACCTCAGTTCTTTCTGAAAGTTTCTATTTTGGAAGATAAAGACCCAAAGGAGCTAACTTTGGATAACTTACACAGTACTCTCATCACATACGATATGATAAATTAGGATAATGAGTATGTATAAAAATATAAGTTCAAAGAGGTGGAATTCAAATACATGAAGAATCTCACCAATTAATATGATTAGGAAGAAGAAGATATGGATGAGGTGATGAAATTCCTTTTCTCAAATCAATAAAGAATAAAAGGAAATGTCAAAGGGAAACTCCCAATTAAATAATTTCTATGTAAAATAGTTGGACATCTTATAACAAGGTTCCCCAAAAAATTTCATGAAGATGATTAGGATGAATTTAAATTTTTTACGAAGAAGTATTTAGCCTATGTGAAAGGTAATAAAAAGTTTAATAAAAATTTCTTCCAAAAGAAGAATCTTATTTCACTAGAAAATGATAGCTCAAAAGAATCCAAGGTTTAAGTTGAAGGAAGATGTGATATGAAGAATGAATTAGTATCCAATATTGAAGAGATATGTGGTTGTAGATCCAAAATTAATAAATCCTATAGAGTGGTTCATGATTCCATACTCTATATGTAGTAATAGGAAGAAGAGAATTTTGAGATGATGGAATAAATTAAAAATATTAATTATTCAATTCCATATAAATCAAAAAAGTTTTTTGAGTATAAACTTAAAGTTGAATAATATAATGGTTGATTGAAGGCCTGACTATCATAAAAAAATATCAAATCAAATGCATCAAAGAATATGAATATGTGGTTGTCATAATGTGAAGAAAAATAGATGATCATGATATACTCTTAACTCCTAGTATGACATCAGTGAAGAAATTTACTCAGGTGATAGAAAATATGGATGTGGATCTTAAAGGTACAATAAAATAGAATAAATAGTAAAAAATAAATGATAATGATTTTATGGGGATTGATCACAAATAAAAAGATGTGGTGACTGATTTCAGATCGAAAGAACCCACAGAGAGGTTAAAAATTGATTTGGGAAAAAATTATAATCATAATAATCATAGATCACAAGGAATAAACAGTCCTTTGATAATTTTAAATAATAAACCTCATATCAGGTGTTATTATTGTATAAATATGGGACATTGTCAAAATGTTTGTTCCCTTGAAAAAAGGAACCAAATATAATAGGAGGAATAAAGGCAGCTATATAGAATTCATTATTATAGGAATGATTTTTATTGTAACGACCCAAAGTTTTTCAATAGAAAATTCCCTTCTTATATCTATGTCATAAAAACACAAAATAATGAACTACTGAGTGATAAGTGACCTTTAAACATAATTTTGTCACCCCTATGTTTGAAATTTTAAAAATCTGACATACACAGTTGTGTTCAAGACAGTTTTTAGAGTCTAATGAAACAAAAATAATTTTTGGTGAATAGTAACCTACCCTTATGAATAGTAATATGACCCTTATGAATAGTAAATTAGAGTAACATTACCTACGAATAATAAAATAAAATTTAGACTTCTTAGAAAGTGACAATTTGACCTTAGTAAACATTTTTGGTATTTTATAAGTCATAAATGATTAATTATAATTAATTAATTTAAAAGAATATTTATTTTCCTGAAATATATTCATAAATTATTGAATCAATGTCTAATAGTTCTTAGATAATTTTATAAGACCCTAAGTAATTTTTGAAAGAATTGCAAAATTAGTTTTAATTTTAAAAACTGTTTTTTAAGTAAATTATGATTTTAATTAAATATTAAGTTAATAATATTTAGAAAATTATTTTTGAAAAATGGACTTCATTTTTGGATTCTACATGTCGAAAAATGGTTGGGGTAAAATTTTGGGATTTTTCTAAGGGACTTGAATTTTTGATGAATAGTAGAATACATTAATTTATCATATAAATACATTTTAATTAAAACCCACTATTCCTGACATCACAAGTGATGTAAGAACCCAAATCCAGAATTCACAAGTCAAATTTACTATTATTAGTCATCCAAGACTCACTATTCCTTGCCTTGGGTGAAATTAATAAACTAATCAATTTTATATTAAGGAAACCCCTCTCCCCTCCACTATAAAAGCCACCCTTCACTCCCTCTTTTCCTCACACCTCTCAAGCTCCAAGCCTTCTCTAAATTCTGCCCAAACACCTTCCCTAGCTCATCCCCCACGTCCAAAATCTTCTGGTCTCATCAAAAGACCAAGCCTATCTTCCTTAAAGAGGATATCAAGAGAAGGATTCTAAAGGTAATTCCTCTCTCTCTTCTCCTTTAATTTCCTTTCAAGTTCAAGTTCCTTTCTTGATCTCTCCCTACCTATCTTCATCCAAATTGTTCTTTAAATCCAATATTATATATATAATGTAATATTATGATTCTAATGTTATATTATATCACCCTTTCCCCCTTCCTTTTATTTTAAGAGAACGTTGTTCGTGTGGTGATAATTTATCACCTTAAAAAACAACATGCTCTCTTCTTCCATTTATACCTTCAATCTGGTCATGAAACCATTTTTATGGTTGAACCCGAATTTTTTATATGTATTATGTTCTATTTTAAGTTCTGGAAATAACCTATGGCCATACTACTAAGTGAAAAGTTAAAATGAGTTGGTTGTGATCCAAAAACCGCTCAAATTAGCCCAAATAATCTTCATTTAATTCTTATCTAATGATTCGGCCACATGTATCTAATATAACTCATTATAAAATCATTCAAGATTCTGTAATATCATTAATTACATGTAATATCAGTTCTGGATGTTTACCCATGATCTACCCAAACATCAAATTAAGAATACAAGTGGACCGCTCAAGAAAACCATGAAAAAGAACATCCCCGAACAATGTTTTTAAACTCTATAAGTCATCCAAAGGAACATAATATGAAATGATGAAACCAGAATGAACCCTATTAATGTATAAAAGGTTATGGAATTTCTAATTAATGAATATATTGTCATTATACAGGACATTAAAGAGAAGGAGGCATTCGAGTACAAGGTAAGGGGAAATCTCGAACCCAATTTTCTTCCTTCGGGTTCTCCCTCTTTCACTCCATTTTTGATATGGTTACTCCACAAAGGTATTTTGTTCATCTTTTCCTTTACTTTTCTGGGATATACATGTTTGTCACTGGTTTTTATGTCCATCAAAATGTTTTCCAAAAGAACTCTTCTTTCAAGATCTCGCCTTTTACCTCTCATTCAAGGTTGATGGTTCTTATATCAAGTATGTTGTTCCCTCTTTCTTTTGGGAACCCAAAGCTTATGAATGTGTTATTATGAGATGAAACCCATTCCTTTACATGGGTTATTTATGTACATGTTTGATATTTGTTCTTTGTGGCAAGCATGATAATGATAATGTTATGATGTGACGGGTGTGCCCGAAATTATATTGCACTCCAATGCATTGGGTAAAGTGATTAATCTCATGAGTAAATGTGAAATGATGCGTGAACATGATGCTAGCTTTGTTCACAAATATGTTTGGTAGTTAACCACTAAGACATGATGTTTCATTTTTATTCTTTTCCACATTTCAAGTTTATTGTTTATGCTCCTCTCATGTTCAAGTTATTTTTCCTATGGCATGATTATGCTCACCCCAAGCTATATTGTTCTTATCTATCCTCTTACTGGGATTTTATCTCACCCCTTTTTATGTATATCCTCAGGTGGCTACATGTACTAAGGAGAGGACAAGTGCTACTAAGAAGCTATAGAAGAAGAGATTAAATGAATTTTTATGCTTGGTGTTTTACTTGTTATGTGTAGTCCTAGTTTTCCCAAGACACTAAAACTCTGGATCCTCCATGTGTAATAATATTATGTTGTTTATCTTTGAAATGGTGTAATAGTAATGTAAGAAAAGGCCGGGTCGCTATAGTTGGTATCAGAGGAAAGGTTTAGTAAATTTGGGAATTAGGATTAGTGAACCCTAAAGAAAACCTCTAGCATGAGACTAAGTACAAATATGCACACAAGGAGATTTACCTAGGGATACCATATGTTATGTTTTTGGTATAATTGTTTAAAAGGATAAGTTATTCATGACTTGTTTACTTATGTTTTGTTCTAACCTTTTCTATTTTAGAAAATGGTGGGAACCAGGAGAAATCAGGCCAACAACTCTTGCAAAGGCCAATGCAACGATTGCCCGAACAACATCCCCAATGATTTTGGAGGTGGATTTCAAAACTTCATGGGGATGCTTACCCAATTATCCTGGGTTATGAATAATAACCATAATAATGGGGAACGTCCTCCTTCACCAAAGAGGGAGCAGCTAGCTATCGAATGTTTTATGCGGCAACGACCACCGACGTTTTGTGGATCTTCAGATCCACTAGTTGCGGAACAGTGGGTCAACTCCATGGAGAAGATCTTTTTTGTTCTTCACTGTTCCGAGATAGAGAAGGTGACTCTAGCCGTTTATCGTCTAGATGGAGAAGCTGATCAATGGTGGGATTTGATTAAAAACACCAAGCCAAGGGAGGAAATTGAAGAGATGGAATGGGAAGACTTTAAGATAATGTTTCTTAATAAGTACTTCCCAAGAACTCTTCGCACGAAGATGGAGAGAGAATTCATAGAGCTCAAGAAAAAAGAAGGAGAATCTGTCACAACCTATGAAGAAAATTTCACAAGGCTCGCAAGGTATGCTTCGGGTTTTGTTATCAACAATGATAGCAAAATTGATAGATTCTTTAGTGGATTAAAACCACATCTTCGAAAAGCTCTTGCAATTCGAGACTTTGGGAGTTATGAAGAAGTTGTTCGGTGTGCTCTCAAAGTGGAGATGGAGTTTGGAGAATGGTCCCATGGCTATGGTGATAAGAAAAGAAAGATGGAGTTTCAAGCTGGTGGATCTAGTGATAAAGATGGGAAGAAAACACAACGACCCACTTGCCAAAAATGTGGGAAGTTGCACAATGGGAACTGCCTCAAAGGGATGGGTAAATGCTTCAAGTGTGGGAAAGAAGGACACCTAGCTCATGAGTGTCGAAGAGACATGAAAAGGAAGGATAATGTAGCCGATGAGAGGAGAGAACCACTCGTGGTTCAATGCTACAACTGTAAGGAGCTAGGGCACTATTCAAACCAGTGCACTAAACCTCGAGCTCTCGAGGGTAATCAGCGCCAACAACCACCAAAACCAAAAGAACAAGGGAAGGCTTATTCCATCACTACTGCGGAGGTGGAACATGATAATGAAGTCATAAAAGGTACACTTCCTATTCACTCAAGAATGGCAAAAGTCTTATTTGATTCTAGTTCTACGCATTCCTTTATATCTTGCAAGTTTGCTAGAACTATAGAATCGAAGCCCCGAAACATTGAAGTAGAGATATCTGTAAAAACACCAAGTGGTGAAATCATTGCAACCCAAGTGTTTGATTCTTCTCCTGTTGACGTATGTGGGAAGATTCTTCCAGAAAATCTCGTACTACTTCCCTTGGTGGAATTCGACGCTATAATGGGAATGGATTGGCTCTCGTTATATAGAGCACATATCAACTGTCGGGAAAAGGAAATATATTTTCATATTCCAAACCATCCCATGCTCCTCTACAAATGCAAGGAAGATCATGAATCTCCTTTGAGAAATCCTTCAATGGTGTGGGTGATGATTCCCTATGAAGAAGAATACCTCACCCAAATGTTTGAGTCAAGGGAAAGTTCCAACCTTGAGGAAATGCCCATCGTAAGGGAATACGACGATGTATTTCCCGAAGAGTTACCCGTAATTCCCCCAGATCGTGAGGTAGAGTTCTCAATTGAACTCATACCCGGAGCTACTACTATCTCAAAGTGACCCTATAGGATGGCTCCTATCGAACTGGAGGAGTTAAAGAAGCAGCTGCAAGAGCATCTGGACAAAGGGTTCATACGCCCTAGTGCATCACCTTGGGGTGCGCCATTGCTCTTTGTGAAGAAGAAGGATGGTACCATGCGGCTGTGTATCGATTATCGGTAACTCAACAAAATCACCAAAAAGAACAAGTATCCTCTCCCAAGGATTGATGACTTGTTCGATCAATTAAGAGGAGCTCAATACTTCTCAAAGGTGGATCTTCGTTCTGGATATCATCAAGTAAAGGTGAAGTAGGAAGATATTCAGAAGACTGCCTTCCGTACAAGGTATGGGCACTATGAGTTTTTGGTGATGCCCTTCGGACTTACTAATGCCCCGGAAATCTTCAAGGATTTGATGAATAGAGTCTTTAGACATTACCTCGAAAAATTTGTGGTAGTGTTTACTGATGATATTCTCATCTACTCCAAGAGCAAGGAGGAACATGAAGAACATCTAAGACTTTTTTTGGCGACATTGAGAAAGGAGAAGTTGTACGCCAAGTTCAGCAAGTGTGACTTTTGGATGAATCAAGTCACGTTCTTGGGACATGTGATCAAAAGCGAGGGAATTTCTGTGGACCCTCCAAAGACAAAGGCGGTTGAGGAATGGCCTAGGCCCTCTAGGGTCACAGAAATCCGTAGTTTTCTTGGATTAGCTGGGTACTATCGACATTTTGTGAAAAACTTCTCACGATTGTCATGCCCGCTAACTAAGTTAACAAGGAAAGGGGTAAAGTATGTCTGGACGGATGAATGTGAGGGAAGCTTCAAGGAGCTAAAGAGAAGGCTAATCACTGCACCTGTACTCACACTACCAAAAAGTGGAGAAAGTTTTGTGATATACAGTGATGATTAAAAGAAAGGCTTGGGTTGTGTACTCAGGCAAAATGATAATGTGATAGCCTACGCCTCACGACAGTTGAAGATCCATGAGCAGAACTACCCGACGCATGATCTAGAGCTGGCAGCCGTGATTTTTGCCTTGAAAATCTGGCGGCACTACCTTTATGGTGAGAAGTGTGACATATACACCGACCACAAGAGCCTAAAGTATATATTCACACAAAATGAGCTCAACATGCGTCAAAGGAGATGGTTAGAGCTAATCAAGGATTACGATTGCTCTATTCACTATCTTCTTGGAAAGGCGAACAAGGTAGCTGATGCTCTAAGCAGGAAAGAACCTGCTACTCTATCCATGTTGAGGATTGAGAAAGACCCTATCTTCTTGGATATGCAAAGGATGGATTTGGGAATCGTAAGGTCAGGGGATACATCCTACCTTGCCCAAATGATTTCACAACCATCCATCCAACAGAAGATTAAGGAAGCACAAAAGGATGATGTGGAGATACAAAAGAGGGTGAATGTAGTAAAGGAAGGGAAGCTGCAAGAGTTCCATATCGACGGTGATGGTGTGATTCGGTTTGGAACGCGGCTTTGTGTGCCTTCATCACCCGGAATAAAGAAGGAGCTATTGGATAATGCACATAGCTCAACTTTCTCTATTCATCATGGAAGTACCAAGATTTATCGTGATCTCCGAGAACACTTCTGGTGGGATAACATGAAGAATGAGATTGCGGAATATATATCAAGTTGCTTAGTATGTCAGTAAGTTAAAGCTGAGAAGAAAAAGTCCAAAGGTATGATGCAGCCTTTGCCTATACCCATGTGGAAATGGGAAAATGTTACTATGGACTTTGTCATGGGTCTTCAGAAAACGTCAAGAGAAAATAATGCGATATGGGTTGTGGTTGACCGACTCACCAAGACTGCCCATTTTATCGCTATTCGGGAAGACATCTCACTTGAACAACTTGCAAGGATATATGTGAAGGAAGTAGTGAGATTGCATGGTGTTCCACTCTCGATTGTCTCTGACCGTGATCCAAGGTTCACTTCTAAATTCTGGAGGAGCCTTCAACATGCTTTGAGTACTGAATTAAATTTCAGCACGACCTATCACCCCCAAACTGATGGCCAGTCTGAAAGAACTATTCAGACACTTGAAGATATGCTAAGATCCTACTCTCTTGAATTCAAAGGTGGATGGGATCAGCACCTTCCATTTGTGGATTTCTCATACAACAATAGCTTCCACTCGAGTATTCAGATGGCTCCGTATGAAGGTCTTTATGGGAAGCGATGTAGAACTCCAACCTGTTGGGATGAAGTTGGAGAACGAAAACTACTTGGTCCCGATCTTGTTCAAGAGATGACAGAGAAGGTTCAAGTCATCCAGAAACACATCAAAGCTGCTCAAAGTCGGCAAAAGAGCTATGCTGACAATCGTCAAAGGGAATTGGAGTTCGACGTTGGAGATAAAGTCTTCCTTCGAATATCTCCATGGAAGAGAGTCATGCGATTTGGGAAGAAAGGGAAGCTAAGCCCAAGGTACATTGGCCCCTTTGAGATCCTTGATCGTATAGGAGTCGTGGCCTATCGTCTGGCACTTCCACCGAATATGGCTCAAGTTCATGATGTGTTTCACGTATCACTACTGAGGAAGTACATTCCAGACCCCTCACATGTACTAAACTTAGAGGTGGTACAGTTGGAAGATGATCTCTCATACGAGGAGCAGCCGGTAAAAATTCTGGACCGAATTGATAAGGTTCTACGCAACAAGAAAACCCGCCCTGTCAAAGTGTTGTGGAGGAACCAAAAGTTTGAGGAAGCAACTTGGGAACCGGAAGAGGCAATGAAGGAGAAGTACCCTCACCCGTTTGTGTAAAGTGAAATTTCGAGGACAAAATTTCTTAAGGGGGGAAGAATGTAACGACCCAAAGTTTTTCAATAGAAAATTCCCTTCTTATATCTATGTCATAAAAACACAAAATAATGAACTACTAAGTGATAAGTGACCTTTAAACATAATTTTTTCACCCCTATGTTTGGAATTTTAAAAATCTGACATACACAGTTGTGTTCAAGACAGTTTTTGGAGTCTAATGAAACAAAAATAATTTTTGGTGAATAGTAACCTACCCTTATGAATAGTAATATGACCCTTATGAATAGTAAATTAGAGTAACATTACCTATGAATAATAAAATAAAATTTAGATATCTTAGAAAGTGACAATTTGACCTTAGTAAACATTTTTGGTATTTTATAAGTCATAAATGATTAATTATAATTAATTAATTTAAAAGAATATTTATTTTCCTGAAATATATTCATAAATTATTGAATCAATGTCTAATAGTTTTTAGATAATTTTATAAGACCCTAAGTAATTTTTGAAAGAATTGCAAAATCAGTTTTAATTTTAAAAACTGTTTTTTTATGTAAATTATGATTTTAATTAAATATTAAATTAATAATATTTAGAAAATTATTTTTGAAAAATGGACTTCATTTTTGGATTCTACACGTCAAAAAATGGTTGGGATAAAATTTTGGGATTTTTCTAAGATACTTGAATTTTTGATGAATAGTAGAATACATTAATTTATTATATAAATACATTTTAATTAAAACCCACTATTCCTGACCTCACAAGTGATGTAAGCACCCAAATCCCGAATTCACAAGTCAAAAATACTATTCTTAGTCATCCAAGACTCACTATTCCTTGTCTTGGGTGAAATTAATAATCTAATGAATTTTATATTAAGGAAACCCCTCTACCCTCCACTATAAAAGCCACCCTTCACTCCCTCTTTTCCTCACACCTCTCAAGCTCCAAGACTTCTCTAAATTCTGCCCAAACACCTTCCCTAGCTCATCCCCCACGTCCAAAATCTTCTGGTATCATCAAAAGACCAAGCCTAGATTCCTTAAAGAGGATCTCAAGAGAAGGATTCTAAAGGTAATTCCTCTCTCTCTTCTCCTTTAATTTCCTTTCAAGTTCAAGTTCCTTTCTTGATCTCTCCCTACCTATCTTCATCCAAATTGTTCTGTAAATCCAGTATTATATATATAATTTAATATTATGATTCTAATGTTATATTATATCACCCTTTCCCCCTTCCTTTTTTTTAAGAGAACGTTGTTCATGTGGTGATAATTTATCACCTTCAAAAACAACATGCTCTCTTCTTCCATTTATACCTTCAATCTAGTCATGAAACTATTTTTATGGTTGAACCAGAATTTTTTATATGTATTATTTTCTATTTTAAGTTCTGGAAATAACCTATGGCCATACTACTAAGTGAAAAGTTAAAATGAGTTGGTTGTGATCCAAAAAACGCTCAAATTAGCCCAAATAATCTTTATTTAATTCTTATCTAATGATTCGGCCACATGGATCTAATATAACTCATTATAAAATAATTCAAGTTTCTGTAATATCATTAATTAAATGTAATATCAGTTCTGGATGTTTACCCATGATCTACCCAAACATCAAATTAAGAATACAAGTGGACCGCTCAAGAAAACCACGAAAAAGAACATCCCCGAACAATGTTTTTAAACTCTATAAGTCATCCAAAGGAACATAATATGAAATAATGAAACCAGAATGAACCCTATTAATGTATAAAAGGTTATAGAATTTCTAATTAATGAATATATTGTCATTATACAGGACATTAAAGAGAAGGAGGCATTCGAGTACAAGGTAAGGGGAAATCTCGAACCCAATTTTCTTCCTTCGAGTTCTCCCTCTTTCACTCCATTTTTGATATGGTTACTCCTCAAAGGTATTTTGTTCATCTTTTCCTTTACTTTTCTGGGATATACATGTTTTTCACTGGTTTTTATGTCCATCAAAATGTTTTCCAAAAGAACTCTTCTTTCAAGATCTCGCCTTTTACCTCTCATTCAAGGTTGATGGTTCTTATATCAAGTATGTTGTTCCCTCTTTCTTTTGGGAACCCAAAGCTTATGAATGTGTTATTATGAGATGAAACCCATTAATTTCCATGGGTTATTTATGTACATGTTTGATATGTGTTCTTTGTGGCAAGAATGATAATTATAATGTTATGATGTGACGGGTGCGCCCGGAATTATATAGCGCAATATGAATGTTTAAATGTGACGGGTGCGACCGGAATTATATAGCGCTCCAATGCATTGGGTAAAGTGATGAATCTCATGAGTAAATGTGAAATGATGCATGAACATGATGCTAGATTTGTTCACAAATATGTGTGGTAGTTAACCACTAAGACATGATGTTTCATTTTTATGCTTTGCCACATTTCAAGTTTATTGTTTATGCTCCTCTCATGTTCAAGTTCTTTTTCCTATGCCATGATTGTGCTCACCCCATGCTCTATTTTTCTTATCTATCCTCTTACTGGGATTTTAGCTCACCCCTTTTGATGTATATCCTCAGGTGGATACATGTACTAAGGATAGGACAAGTGCTACTAAGAAGCTATAGAAGAAGAGATTAAATGAATTTTTATGCTTGATGTTGTACTTGTTATGTGTAGTCCTAGTTTCCCCAAGACACTAAACCTCTGGATCCTCCATGTGTAATAATATTATGCTATTTATCTTTGAAATGATGTAATAGTAATGTAAGAAAAGGCCGGCTCGCTATAGTTGGTATCAGAGGAAAGGTTTAGTTAATTTGCGAATTATGATTTGTGAACCCTAAAAAAAACCTCTAGCATGAGACTAAGTACAAATATGCACACAAGGATATTTACCTAGGGATCCCATATGTTATGTTTTTGGTATAATTGTTTAAAATGATAAGTTATTCATGACTTGTTTACTTATGTTTTGTTCTAACCTTTTCTATTTTAGAAAATGGTGGGAACCAGGAGAAATCAGGCCAACAACTCTTGCGAAGGCCAATACAACGATTGCCCGAAGGACATCCCCAATGATTTTGGAGGTGGATTTCAAAACTTCATGGCGATGCTTACCCAATTATCCCGGGTTATGAATAATAACCATAATAATGGGGAACGTCCTCCTTCACTAAAGAGGGAGCAGCTAGCTATCGAATGTTTTATGCGGCAACGACCACCGACGTTTTGTGGATCTTCCGATCCACTAGTTGCGGAACAGTGGGTCAACTCCATGGAGAAGATCTTTTCTTTTCTTCACTATTCTGAGATGGAGAAGGTGACTCTAGCCATTTATCGTCTAGATGGAGAAGCTGATCAATGGTGGGCTTTGATTAAAAACATCACGCCAAGGGAGGAAATTGAAGAGATGGAATGTGAAGACTTTAAGATAATGTTTCTCAATAAGTACTTCCCAAGAACTCTTCACACGAAGATGGAGAGAGAATTCATAGAGCTCAAGAAAAAAGAAGGAGAATCTGTCACAAACTATGAAGAAAATTTCACAAGGCTCTCAAGGTATGCTTCGGGTTTTGTTATCAACAATGATAGAAAAATTGATAGATTCTTTAGTGGATTAAAACCACATCTTCGAAAAGCTCTTGCAATTCTAGACTTTGGGAGTTATGAAGAAGTTGTTCGGTGTGCTCTCAAAGTGGAGATGGAGTTTGGAGAATGGTCCCATGGCTATGGTGATAAGAAAAGAAAGATGGAGTTTCAAGCTGGTGGATCTAGTGATAAAGATGGGAAGAAAACACAACGACCCACTTGCCAAAAATGTAGGAAGTTGCACAATGGGAACTGCCTCAAAGGGACGGGTAAATGATTCAAGTGTGGGAATGAAGGACACCTAGCTCACGAGTGTCGAAGAGACATGAAAAAGAAGGATAATGTATCCGATGAAAGGAGAGAACCACTCGTGGTTCAATGCTACAACTGTAAGGAGCTAGGGCACTATTCAAACCAGTGCACTAAACCTCGAGCTCTCGAGGGTAATCAGCGCCAACAACCACCAAAACCAAAAGAACAAGGGAAGGATTATGCCATCACTACTGCGGAGGTGGAACATGATAATGAAGTCGTACAAGGTACACTTCCTATTCACTCAAGAATGGCAAAAGTCTTATTTGATTATGGTTCTACGCATTCCTTTATATCTTGCAAGTTTGCTAGAACTATAGAATCGAAGCCCCGAAACCTTGAAGTAGAGATATCTGTAAAAACACCAAGTGGTGCAATCATTGCAACCCAAGTGTTTGATTCTTCTCCTGTTGACGTATGTGGGAAGATTCTTCCGGCAAATCTCGTACTACTTCCCTTGGTGGAATTTGACGCTATAATGGGAATGGATTGGCTCTCGTTATATAGAGCACATATCAACTGTCGGGAAAAGGAAATATATTTTCATATTCCGAACCATACCATGCTCCTCTACAAATGCAAGGAAGATCATGAATCTCCTTTGAGAAATCCTTCAATGGTGTGGGTGATGATTCCCTATGAAGAAGCATACCTCGCCTAAATGTGTGAGTCAAGGGAAAGTTCCAACCTTGAGGAAATTCCCATCGTAAGGGAATACAGCGATGTATTTCCCGAATAGTTACCCGGAATTCCCCTGGATCGTGAGGTAGAGTTCTCAATTGAACTCATTTCCGGAGCTACTCCTATCTCAAAGTGCCCCTATAGGATGGCTCCTATCGAACTGGAGGAGTTAAAGAAGCAGCTGCAAGAGCATCTGGACAAAGGGTTCATACGCCCTAGTGCATCACCTTGGGGTGCACCAGAGCTCTTTGTGAAGAAGAAGGATGGTACCACGCGGCTGTGTATCGATTATCGGGAACTCAACAAAATCACCATAAAGAACAAGTATCATCTCCCAAGGATTGATGACTTGTTCGATCAATTAAGAGGATCTCAATACTTCTCAAAGGTGGATCTTCGTTCTGGATATCATCAAGTAAAGGTGAAGAAGGAAGATATTCAGAAGACTGCCTTCTGTACAAGGTATGGGCACTATGAGTTTTTGGTGATGCCCTTCGGACTTACTAATGCCCCAACAATATTCATGGATTTGATGAATAGAGTCTTTATACATTACCTCGACAAATTTGTGGTAGTGTTTATTGATGATATTCTCATCTACACCAAGTGCAAGGAGGAACATGAAGAACATCTAAGACTTGTGTTGGCAACATTGAGAAAGGAGAAGTTGTACGCCAAGTTCAGCATGTGTGACTTTTGGATGAATCAAGTCACGTTCTTGGGACATGTGATCACAAGCGAGGGAATTTCTGGGGACCCTCCAAAGACAAAGGCGATTGAGGAATGTCCTAGGCCCTCTAGTGTCACAGAAATCCGTAGTTTTATTGGATTAGCTGGGTACTATCGACGTTTTGTGAAAAACTTCTCACGATTGTCATTCCCGCTAACTAAGTTAACAAGGAAAGGGGTAAAGTATGTCTGGATGGATGAATGTGAGGGAAGCTTCAAGGAGCTAAAGAGAAGGCTAATCACTGCACCTGTACTCACACTACCGAAAAGTGGATAAATTTTTGTGATATACAGTGATGCTTCAAAGAAAGGATTGGGTTGTGTACTCATGCTAAATGATAATGTGATAGCCTACGCCTCACGATAGTTGAAGATCCATGAGCAGAACTACCCGACGCATGATCTAGAGCTGGCAGCCATGATTTTTGCCTTGAAAATCTGGCAGCACTACCTTTATGGTGAGAAGTGTGACATATACACCTACCACAAGAGCCTAAAGTATATATTCACACAAAAGGAGCTCAACATGCGTCAAAGGAGATGGTTAGAGATAATCAAGGATTACGATTACTCTATTCACTATCATCCTGGAAAGGCGAACAAGGTAGCTGATGCTCTAAGCAGGAAATAACCTGCTACTCTATCCATGTTGAGGATTGAGAAAGACCCTATCTTCTTGGATATGCAAAGGATGGATTTGGGAATCGTAAGGGTAGGGGATACATCCTACCTTTCCAAAATGATTGCGCAACCATCCATCCAATATAAGATTAAGGAAGCACAAAAGGATGATGTGGAGATACAAAAGAGGGTGAATGCAGTAAAGTAAGGGAAGATGCAAGAGTTCCATATCGACGATGATGGTGTGATTCGTTTTGGAACGCGGCTTTGTGTGCCTTCATCACCCAGAATAAAGAAGGAGCTGTTGGATAATGCACATAGCTCAACTTTCTCTATTCATCCTGGAAGTACCAAGATGTATCGTGATCTCCGAGAACACTTCTGGTAGGATAACATGAATAATGAGATTGCGGAATATATATCAAGGTGCTTGGTATGTCATCAAGTTAAAGCTGAGCGGCAAAAGTCCAAAGGTATGATGCAGCCTTTGCCTATACCCATGTGGAAATGGGAAAATGTTACTATGGACTTTGTCATGGGTCTTATGAAAACGTCAAGAGGAAATAATGCGATATGGGTTGTGGTTGACCGACTCACCAAGACTGCCCATTTTATCGCTATTCGGGAAGACCTCTCACTTGAACAACATGCAAGGATATATGTGAAGGAAGTAGTGAGATTTCATGGTGTTCCGCTCTCGATTGTCTCTGACCGTGATCCGAGGTTCACTTCTAAATTCTGGAGGAGCCTTCAACATGCTTTGAGTACTGAATTAAATTTCAGCACGACCTATCACCCCCAAACTGATGGCCAGTCTGAAAGAACTATTCAGACACTTGAAGATATGCTAAGATCCTACTCTCTTGAATTCAAAGGTGGATGGGATCATCACCTTCCATTGGTAGAGTTCTCATACAACAATAGCTTCCACTCGAGTATTCAGATGGCTCCGTATGAAGCTCTTTATGGGAAGCGATGTAGAACTCCAACCTGTTGGGATGAAGTTGGAGAACGAAAACTACTTGGTCCCGATCTTGTTCAAGAGATAACAGAGAAGGTTCAAGTCATCCAGAAACACATCAAAGCTGCTCAAAGTCGGCAAAAGAGCTATGCTGACAATCGTCGAAGGGAATTGGAGTTCGACGTTGGAGATAAAGTCTTCCTTCGAATATCTCCATGGAAGAGAGACATGCGATTTGGGAAGAAAGGGAAGCTAAGCCCAAGGTACATTGGCCCCTTTGAGATCCTTGATCGTATAGGAGCTGTGGCCTATCATCTGGCACTTCCACCGAATATGGCTCAAGTTCATGATGTGTTTCACGTATCACTACTGAGGAAGTATATTCCAGACCCCTAACATGTACTAAACTCAGAGGTGGTATAGTTGGAAGATGATCTCTCATACGAGGAGCAGTCGGTAAAAATTCTGGACCGAATTGATAAGGTTCTACGCAACAAGACAACCCGCCTTGTCAAAGTGTTGTGGAGGAACCAAAAGTTTGAGGAAGCAACTTGGGAACTGGAAGAGGCAATGAAGGAGAAGTACCCTCACCTGTTTGTGTAAAGTGAAATTTCGGGGGAGAAATTTCTTAAGGGGGGAAGAATGTAACGACCCAAAGTTTTTCAATATAAAATTCCCTTCTTATATCTATGTCATAAAAACAAAAAATAATGAACTACTAAGTGATAAGTGACCTTTAAACATAATTTTTTCACCCCTATGTTTGGAATTTTAAAAATCTGACATACACAGTTGTGTTCAAGACAGTTTTTGGAGTCTAATGAAACAAAAATAATTTTTGCTGAATAGTAACCTACCCTTATGAATAGTAATATGACCCTTATGAATAGTAAATTATAGTAACATTACCTATGAATAATAAAATAAAATTTAGACATCTTAGAAAGTGACAATTTGACCTTAGTAAACTTTTTTGGTATTTTATAAGTCATAAATGATTAATTATAATTAATTAATTTAAAAGAATATTTATTTTCCTGAAATATATTCATAAATTATTGAATCAATGTCTAATAGTTTTTAGATAATTTTATAAGACCCTAAGTAATTTTTGAAAGAATTGCAAAATCAGTTTTAATTTTAAAAACTGTTTTTTTTTGTAAATTATGATTTTAATTAAGTATTAAATTAATAATATTTAGAAAATTATTTTTGAAAAATGGACTTCATTTTTGGATTCTACAAGTCGAAAAATGGTTGGGGTAAAATTTTGGGATTTTTCTAAGATACTTGAATTTTTGATGAATAGTAGAATACATTAATTAATCATATAAATACATTTTAATTAAAACCCACTATTCCTGACATCACAAGTGATATAAGCACCCAAATCCAGAATTCACAAGTCAAATTTACTATTCTTAGTCATCCAAGACTCACTATTCTTTGTCTTGGGTGAAATTAATAAACTAATCAATTTTATATTAAGGAAACCCCTCTCCCCTCCACTATAAAAGCCACCCTTCACTCCCTCTTTTCCTGACACCTCTCAAGCTCCAAGCCTTCTCTAAATTCTGCCCAAACACCTTCCCTAGCTCATCCCCCACGTCCAAAATCTTTTGGTCTCATCAAAAGACCAAGCCTAGCTTCCTTAAAGAGGATCTCAAGAGAAGGATTCTAAAGGTAATTCCTCTCTCTCTTCTCCTTTAATTTCCTTTCAAGTTCAAGTTCCTTTCTTGATATCTCGCTACCTATCTTCAACCAAATTGTTCTGTAAATCCATTATTATATATATAATTTAATATTATTATTCTAATGTTATATTATATCACCCTTTCCCCCTTCCTTTTAATTTAAGAGAACGTTGTTCATGTGGTGAAAATTTATCACCTTCAAAAACAACATGCTCTCTTCTTCCATTTATACCTTCAATCTGGTCATGAAACCATTTTTATGGTTGAACCAGAATATTTTATATGTATTATGTTCTATTTTAAGTTCTGGAAATAACCTATGGCCATACAACTAAGTGAAAAGTTAAAATGAGTTGGTTGTGATCCAAAAACCGCTCAAATTAGCCCAAATAATCTTCATTTAATTCTTATCTAATGATTCGGCCACATGGATCTAATATAACTCATTATAAAATCATTCATGCTTCGGTAATATCATTAATTACATGTTATATCAGTTCTGGATGTTTACCCATGATCTACCCAAACATCAAATTAAGAATACAAGTGGACCGCTCAAGAAAACCATGAAAAAGAATATCCCCGAACAATGTTTTTAAACTCTATAAGTCATAAAAAGGAAAATAATATGAAATAATGAAACCAAAATGATCCCTATTAATGTATAAAAGGTTCTGGAATTTTTAATTAATGAATATATTGTCATTATATAGGACATTAAAGAGAAGGAGGCATTCGAGTACAAGGTAAGGGGAAATCTCAAACCCAATTTTCTTCCTTCGGGTTCTCCCTCTTTCACTCCATTTTTGATATGGTTACTCCTCAAAGGTCTTTTGTTCATCTTTTCCTTTAATTTTATGGGATATACATGTTTGTCACTGGTTTTTATGTCCATCAAATTTTTTTCCAAAAGAACTCTTCTTTCAAGATCTCACCTTTTACCTCTCATTCAAGGTTGATGGTTCTTATATCAAGTATGTTGTTCCCTCTTTCTTTTGGGAACCCAAAGCTTATGAATGTATTATTATGAGATGAAACCCATTCCTTTCCATGGGTTATTTATGTACATGTTTGATATGTGCTCTTTGTGGCAAGCATGATAATGATAATGTTATGATGTGACGGGTGCGCCCAGAATTATATAGTGCAATATGAATGTTTAAATGTGACGGGTGCGCTCGGAATTATATAGCGCTCCAATGCATTGGGTAAAGTGATGAATATCATGAGTAAATGTGAAATGATGCGTGAACATGATGCTAGCTTTGTTCACAAATATGTGTGGTAGTTAACCACTAAGACATGATGTTTCATTTTTATGCTTTGCCACATTTCAAGTTTATTGTTTATGCTCCTCTCATGTTCAAGTTCTTTTTCCTATGTCATGATTATGCTCACCCCATGCTATATTGTTCTTATCTATCCTCTTACTGGGCTTTTAGCTCACCCATTTTGATGTATATCCTCAGGTGGCTACATTTACTAAGGAGAGGACAAGTGCTACTAAGAAGCTATAGAAGAAGAGATTAAATGAATTTTTATGCTTGATGTTGTACTTGTTATGTGTAGTCCTAGTTTTCCCAAGACACTAAACCTCTGGATCCTCCATGTTTAATAATATTATGTTGTTTATCTTTGAAATGATGTAATATTAATGTAATAAAAGGCCGGGTCGCTATATTTATGGACACTATTTCTAGTTTGGAGGATTTGGGAACATTATTAGATATTTCTCATCAACAATGTAGATGAATCTACTAAATAAGACTAAAAGTAGTCATATTCTTCTGATCAATGTGTCATCAAATGTGTTGAAAAGGAAAAATAAATTTGTAGCTATAAAAGATGAAGTTGGTCCACCATAATTTATAGAATATCAAGAACATAAATCCACAAAATGTATGAAATCAATGACATGGACCAAAAATAAAAGAACTGGGCAGGGAGTGGTTATAGAGATTTATTTTAAAGCATCTGATTGGGCTGGTGTATGTACCCTATATAGTGTAAGCACATCCCATATGATGGTAAATAAGGAGCATGTTACATGAATCAAATATGACAATGAGGGTGTTTTAAAATTTAGAAATTATAAAGGTTTAAATATTTTTGGCTTAGGAAAATCCAAATTTGGGGGAAAATATAATAGACATGTTGATGGCTTAGTTTTCAAAGGTCTGATTCACAACTTACTAAGTGTTAGTTAACTATGTGATTGATATAATGATTTAATATTTTTCAAGAAGTTGTGTATCATCAAGGTAAAACCTGGTTAAATTATATTATATGGAAAGAATATGAAGGGTATTCTCTACCTTTTCAGTGGAGAAGATGAGATGTGATTTCTATCCAGAGAGGAAGAAAAACATTTGTGGCATAAACGGCTTGGACATCTATGTCAACAATCCTAAGAAGATCTAGTCAAATGTGATATAACTTAAGATCTCCACAATATATCATGTGATCATACTCACCCATGTGATTATTTTTAACAATGGAATATCATCAGAAAGACATATAATGAAAAATAACAAAATTCAACTATAGTGCTTGAATTGGTTCATGCAGATGTGGGTGGACCTATCTCCCCAATATCCATTGATGGGACGAGTATTATGTTATTTTAATTTATGATTTCAGTAGGATGGAATGGTTATTTTCCATTTCCACAAGTATAACATGTTTATTTTCATTAAACAATATCAGAGGGAATCTAAAAGGATTCATGGATAAATGATTCTAAAGTTTCATAATCATAGTGGTAGTAAATTCACAAATAGATTGGTGGAAGATTATCTTGAGAAACAAGGAATTTGACATCAAGTTTCAGAAGTGAGAACTACTTTAGCATCTTGTAAATTCCATATTTTTTTTAATATTATATGTAATTATTTAGAGACTAGGTGCGGAGATGGTGTGCGAGTCTGAGGCCCGGTGTACCCAAAATAATTGTTCAAAAAATGTTAAGTTTTTAAATAGAATGTGCATGCAGTTTTACTAAAAAAGTGAAACCGCTTATAAATGAGTGTCTGAATCCAAAATATGAGGGAAAACTTGTGCTCAGATCATCGAATTTTCCTTTGGTGGGGCCCAAGATCGGCTGGCACGAGCCATCTATGAAAGATAGTTTTTTCACATAAATGTCATTAACATAATTTAATAAAAAAATTATTTTTGACGTAGCATTGGTTTTATTTTAATATTTCCTATTTTCAAGAATCTAGGGTTATGACATAACCCTAGACATCCAATGAGGAAAGGAGAAAGATATCTCTCTAAAGTACCCCGTCAGATTGGTGAATCAAGAATGAAAAACCTTGGATTCGAAGTATCTCACAAAAAACGACGATACGAGGATTGATCTTCATCAGTGAGCGATCCAAATCTAGGTAAATCATTTGATCTATTTTTTTGCTTTACCCTTTTTATATTGAGTGATAAATGTATACCAACCAATGAATTGGTTGATCCACTGTTCGGTCACTCTTGCAGGTTTTGAGTTTGATGGGTGACACATATTTGTGATTATCCTTATCCGTTCTTCCTTATAACAAGAACGAATCAAGGCCAACACGAAAAAAGAAAATATTTGTTCTTCAGGGATTCATGTACATTTATTCTCTCCCCTCAACCTCTCGCGTTCTTCATGTGTTCTTCATCTTCTCCCCATGCTTTGAAACCATTAATGAATGATTGATCTTTTCACCCCTAATTCATGGCGTAATGATTTGAAATCGAAGATCCGACCTTGTAAAGGCACTGAAGATGTGCGATGGAAAAGGAGAAATGTGATTTGGTTGGGATAACAGCACATTAAGATAGATATGGCCGGTCTTGGAGAGTAGTGGTGCTGGTACACAGGGCTGGTCCCAGCGGATAGTGAGGCGGCAAGGCGAGGCTGCTGGTGGAGATGGAACGTGGCAGGGGGCCACAATGAAGCTATGACTGTGGGGTTGGCCATGGCAGGCAACCACATTATTGACTATGGGACGTGACATCAAGGAGGCTACATATGTGGTAACATTCCATGAGGGAGCTAGAATGCTACTTGGTGCCACATTGGATGAGCCCGTGGTGGCGGCTCAACTACTGGGCAGACGTTATGTACGTGGTTAAGGCGAGTCCCGTACGGTGCAGTAAGCCAGCCCACATCAAGAGCCAAACTAAGGGAGATATCCTGATCTAGTAGCATGATATATTGGACCCAGTATGGACCAGACTAGGTCGGGACAAGCTGGGTCGGACCCGGATTGGACCTGAGTCAAATCCTTTTTATAAAAATAGTCGTAACATTCAAACTGGGTGTCTGTTTGATGATCTTTTTGTGGAATTGGGGACCTTTTAAAAAGATAGTACTTATGAGATACTCTATGTGTGTTTTTGGAAGTTTTAAAATGACATAATGGCTCAAGGAGTAGGTTCTCCCCGAACGAGCGCGCTACGAGCAGAATCTTATTGATGGATATGACCTAGAAGCTGTGTGACCTAGAAGCTGTGTATGTTTACTTAGAGAACATGTCTCTCATAGAGAATGAGTGTTTGAACAAGACTGTGTGTACTACCAAGACTTTGTGTCTTATTGAGACTCTGTGTCTCATGGAGACTGTGTGTCTCATTGGACTGTGTATATCAAGACTTTCTTAGAATATATATTGTAGATATATGTGAGCTGACTATAATTTGTGTATTTATTTTTGGTATACATTGTATTTTTTTCTTTTGGTATAATTTTTGTATTTTCTAGTGGCATAATTTGTATATTTCTTTTTGGTATACTTCATGTATTTCCTTAGTGGTATTTATTTTTGGTTTTGAAGTTTCCTACTAAGTATTATTTTACTCACCTTTGCATGAGATTTTCCCACACGTGTCGTGTCTTGTGTAGAAAATCGATTTTTTGATGGATTCCTTAGTAGACTAGGACTATGTGGTTCTTATAGAGACTAGATATTCAAGGTTTTCTCCTATGACTTCAGATAGTTTTTCTTGTACTTACCCTTCAGGTAGAGTTTTCTACAAATGAGTTTTATGAACTTGTGTGTTACCTTTTTATAGAATCTTTCTTTTTGTGGGATTTTATTCTAGCCATGTTCACTTTTCAGTTTTCTACTATCATACTCTATTTTTTTATCTTAGTGGTTTTTATTCTAGTTTACTTAGTGTTTTAAATTTCAACATTTTGGTCTTGGTGATGTGTGAATATGTACATGAACTTAGGAAGATGCCTCCAATTTATGGGATATGCCTACTCGGTGCTAGTCATTACCACCTGGCCTATTGGAAACGAACTTGAGATATTCACAGCTTGGGCCCCTCTGGAACGGGTCATGAAAAATTGGTATCCGAGATGGTTAGTTCTACCTAAAGAACCAATAGTCTATGAGGTTTATTTTGGGTAATAGTGTTAAGTGTTTCAAGTTTGTCTTTGACTATATAGAATCTAGTGTTGGTGTGGTGGCTGGTGTATCCATATCCCAAGACTTTAAATTATTATTTTATACTCAGTAGTTTATAACACTAGTTTCAAGAAAAACAATGGTACATGAATCATATAGGATTTGGGTGTGTTCTCATTTCCTTATTGAGTAAGATCACCAGGTATAATCTATTGACCATGGTAAAAATTGTTCTATTTCAGGATGCCACCACACAGATAGCCAGCTAGGATTACATTGCATGATCATGAGGATGATATACCTAGAGATGAGGTGTTGGTATATGGGCATGTAATAGAGACAACACCTTAGAATGGTTTACCAGCGATACCACCACCCTTCGACCATCAGTTACTACTAGTGCTACTAGTTTAGGATGCACTGAGGCAGATTACATTGCACGAGTTCTAGAGGTAGTGACCTTCTTAGGTTTCTAGGTGAGACAAACCCCCAAGCAGCTAAGGATTGGCTTTAGGCTATTACATGTGTCTTCTTCCGCGTTATTACACCTTCCGACCAGATTGTAATCCTAGCCACAAGAATTCATTAGGGATCATCCTGGCAATGGTGAATCCTAGTTATCCATATGCATGATGAGATGAATCTATCATGGGAATAATTTGAGTGTCTCCTCAAGGAGGAGTTCTTTTTAACTATGTTACACTCAATGCACATACAAGAGATTTTGCATCTATAGAAGGGCGGCCAGACTATGGCAGAGTACTCGATGATATTTACTAATATTTCACGCTACTCCACAGATATGGTACGAAACCCATTCTTTTGGTATCTTACCTTTGAGAAGGGATTAAGCTGGTATATTAGGGAATCCATGATATATTTTAGTATTCCTACATGTTTTGGGGTATTAGATCAAGGTCTTCTGGTGGAGAGATTTCTAGAGGAGCACACACTGATAGTCAGATCTACCACCAGAAAATTGGTAGCTGAGAATTCAGCAGTGGGTAGATGACAGTAGTCATAGGGACCCATGAAGGTCAGACACTCCAAGGGATGACCACATGAAAAAGGATCAATGCTGCGAGGATCACAGGGTAGAGCGAGCTAGCTGAAATATAGTATGTGTTTATCATGCGATGGTTGGGGAAATATTTCTTGAGATTGCCCGAACCATCATATGAATGATCAGGAGATGGTTGAGGGACCAATGGGACCATGGAAGAGGTAGGAATAGGGTGGTCTTCAAGGTGGTGAATGTGGCAAAGTAGTAGGCTAGGAAGTATGAGGTGGGCGTAGGTTCGAGGTATTTCCACCACCACCCTAGGTGGTCCACCATGGGATCAAGGAGCTAGTGGATAGGGATGATGCTAGATTCAGGTGATGGAGGCTTACGACACTGAGGCTCAATGGATTATTAGAGGTACGGTCTCTATCTTTTCGACCTTAGCTTCATTTTTGATAGACATAGGTTCCAACTATTCCCTTCTTTCCATGAACCTTATTCGAGACTCGAAGATTCCAATACAACTGTTGACTCAATCCCTATTCTTATATAATCCTATAGTACGAGATTAAATTATAAAAAATTGGTGCCAACAGTGTTCCCTTACTATTTGGGGTGAGAGTTTCAGTTGTGGTCACTTTGTGGTGATGTCAAGGCCTTACAACGTCATTCTTGGTATAGACTAGTTATCTGTAGTTTATGCTCGTATTGATTGTTTTAGGTGCAAAGTGTGGTGTGTCCATAGTGATGGGACCAAGTTATCATTTTTTGGAGAAAAGGAAATTCATGTAGTGTGGGATAAACTTATTCATAGGAGGGTGTATCCGATCACACATTGGTTGCCTATCCCGACCCTCGACGCAATGGATGATATGAGTCCTCAGTTTTCCATAGTGGTGGAGGAGTATGAATATGTATTTCTTAAGGATGTTCCAGTATTACCACCTCATAGAGAGGTATACTTATATATTGATCTATACCTCGGGACATCACCGATATCTACACCTTCATATCAGATGGCTCCCTCAAATATTTGTGAGATGTGGGTACATTTGGATGACCTGTAGGGGAAGGGCTTTGTTAGACCTAGGGTTTAACCCTGGGTAGCCCTAGTTTTGTTTTCCAAGAAGACATATGGGAGCTTGAGGTTGTGTGTGGACTTTTGGTACCTAAATCAGGTGACCGTGAAGAACAAGAATCCACTACCGATGATTGATGACCTCTTCGATCAGTTGAAAGGGGCGCAGTGGTTCTAAAAGATAGACCCCAGATCCAGCTATCACCAGCTATGAGTGCGGGATTAGGACATCTAGAAGATGACTTTCAGACGTCTATATCATCACTAAAAGTACTTGGTGATGCTGTTTGGCATGAAGAACACCCCATAAGTGTTCACTAGACTCATGAACAAGATCTCCCAGCCTTAATAAGACCAAGTTTTGGTGATCTTCATTTATAAAATCCTAGTGTACTCATCATTTGAGGACGAGCGTGCGAGACACTAGAGGATGGTCCTAGATCTACTTTGAGATCACCATATTTATGGGAAGCTCTGGAAGTGTCAATTATAGAGTCGATAGGTCCACATTTTGGGTAATGTAATTTCAGAGACTGGAGTTGCAGTGGATCCAAGAAAGACTGAGGCAAAGCTTTCTTGTGATCCACCCATGAGCATTACCGAGGTGAGGAGTTTCCTTTGGTTGGATGGGTAATATCATATTTTTGAACTTGAATTTTCTATAGTAGCATCATCCTTTATTGATTTGACATGAAAGGTACAACCTTTTGTGTGAACAAAAAAGTTATAGGAGTGTTTTCAGTAGCTGAGGCAAAGATTGATGAGCGCTCTTATCTTGAGATTTCCAGAGAAGGGTATAGAGTACATGGTGTTCTGCAATGCATTAGGAACTGGGCTTGGTTGTGTCTTGATGTAGGGGAAAGTGATGATTGTCTATGGTTCACAAGATTTTATACCACATGAGAAGACCTTTGTGACCCATGATATTGAGTTGGAATGATTAGTCTTTGCATTGAATATGTGAAGACACTACCTTATGGGTGAGTGGTTTATCATATACTCTAAAAAAAGAGTCTCAAGTATATATTATCTCAGATGAATATGAACCTGAGACAGAGGTGATGTCTAGAGTTCCTTTGGACTATGACTTTTATATTGTCTATACTCTTGGGAAGGGGAACGTGGTGGTAGATGCTCTCAGCAGAAGATCAAGTTCATAGTTTCTGAACAAGGCATCAGAGTAGTTAACCTCATTCAAAATATCCTTTATTTATGGGGATGGATAATCTTACCTTCAATCGATGGTTTTCACACCTCAAATCTTATAGTGAGTCAAGGAGGCATAGCTTGGGGATGCTGACTATGAGACTTTACACGCTCATATGTCCACATGGCATGCCATTATGGATATTCAAAAGGTGGGGCGCACGTCGTTCTTTTCAGAGGATGCATGATGGTACTGGTGGAATTAGAGGAGGAGGTCTTTAGGGAGTTACATACGTCCCATTTGGCGGTACATCTGAGTGTTGAGAAGTTGTACTTGGTCCTCTGGCTCTAGTTTTGGTGGCTGGGGTTGAAGAAGATAGTGACAGAGTTCATTTTTGGATTCCTCACTTGTTAGCAAGTGAAGGATGAGAAATAGATTCCAACAGGATTTACCCAACACCTTGAGGTTATAGAGTGGAATTGGGATGAGATATCAATGGAATTCATGATTTTTTTTACCTAGAACGTCCATGGGACACGATTCCCTTTGGGTGATCATTGACCGACTCACCAAGTCAGTTCACCTATTACCTATCTGGGAG
Organism: Viscum album; assembly: GCA_963277665.1. Lineage (NCBI taxonomy): Eukaryota > Viridiplantae > Streptophyta > Magnoliopsida > Santalales > Viscaceae > Viscum > Viscum album. Next base: position 1,096,900,245 of record OY728147.1, read on the forward strand.
AAGGGTTCAGTAGAGAGCTTGGGACGCCTCTATGTGGAGAAGATAGTTCAGATCCATATAGTTATATCAATGATAGTCTCAAATCACGATGCTCGCTTTACATCCTGATTTTGGAAGGGATTTTAGGAGGTATTTGGGACTCAACTGTGCTTGAGCACAACGTTCCACCCACATAAGGACGACTAGACTGAGCGAACAAATCATAATTTGGTGGAAATGCTATGTTTTTTCTTCATAGATTTTGGATGTAGTTGGGAGGATCACCTACCTCTGGTGGATTTTGTGTACAAAAAAAAATAACATTCCACCATTAGTGTGAAACCATTTGAGGACTTGTATAGGTGACCGTGCTAGTCACCACTTTTCTGGACGGACCCAGGAGAGTCAGCACTCATGGGCCCAGAGTTGGTACAGGCAACTACAGAGAAGGTTTAGGTCATACAGGAGAAGATAAAGAACACACAGATCCATCAGATGTCTTATTATGACTGGCGATGGAGGCCTCTGTAGTTTGAGTAGGGAGACCATGTGTTCCTTCAGGTGTCTCCTCGACGCAGGATACATATATTTGAATGGGATGAAAATCTATCTCTAAGGTTCATCAACCATTTCATGATACTACGTAGATTTGGTGAGGTGTCATACCACTTGGCACCACCACTATAGTTAGAGTGGGTGCATGATTTCTTCCAAGTGTCACAGTTGAGTAGATATGTGCACGGTCCATCCCACATCATTGACTGGAGAGAGCTAGAAATTGATGATGAGGAATTTTTTTTAGATTACCCAGTGGTGATTGAGTATAAATAGGAGAGGATACTTATGGGGTGATGGATTCTTCTATTGTGATTTTTTTGTAAGCACAATAATCTTTGAGAGAGAACATGGTAGTGGTATGCTCAAATTCATGATCAATACCCCCATTTGTTTGTATAGTTTTTTTTTGGATTTCAAGGATGTAAATCCCTAAGGTTGGGAGAATGTAATATCTTGAAAATCCCATGTATTATTTTTTTATATTATATTGAATTATTTTGAGACTAGCTGCTGAGTCGATATGCAATTCTGATGACCGGTGTGCTCGGAACAATTATTTGAAAAATTTTATGTTCTTAAATAGCATGCTCACGTATTTTTCCTGAAAAAATGGAATAACTTATAAATGAGTGCCTAGATCATAAATTTGAGGGCACCATTGCATTTAGAGCAAAAAAATTTCTTATATGGGTCCTAACATCGACCAACATGGGCTGTATGTGAAAGATAGGTTTTGGACATAAACGTCATTAAAATAATTTAATAAGTAAAATTATTTTTATTGAATGTTGGTTTTCTTTTAATTATCCTATTATTAGGAATCCAGGGTTATGAGATAACCTGAGAAATACTCTAAGACAAGGACATGGAGCCATCTCCAATGAACGCTGAAGTATTGTGAAATCAAGAACGATAAACCATAGATTCTAATGATCTCTCAAATGATGATGACATGAAGATCAATCTTCATCAACGAGTGATCTAAATACAAGTATGGAATTTGATATATTTTTTATTTCCTTTCCCTTATTCAGATTCATCAATGAATGCAGACTAACCAACGAATGGGTTGATCCATGGTTCTTTAACTCTTGTAGGATGGTTCAATTGTGGGGTTTTATGGGTGATACATTTTTGTGATTATACTTCTTTATTGTTCCTTATATCGAGAACCAATCAAGGATAACATGAAGAAAGTCTAAGATCCATTATTCTAGAATTCATGTTCATTTATTCTCTTCCCTCAACCTCTTTCATTCTTTGTGCGTTCTTCATCTTCCCCTCATGCTTTGAAACTCTTATGTGAAAGATCGATTGTTGCACCCCTGATTCATGGAATAATGATTTGAGATCGAAGATATAACCCCATAAAGTCACAATGGAGGTGAAATAGTGAAGGCGCAACATGATTTGGGTGGGATAGTGGCACATGGTGTAAGAGGATCTGGACAATCTGGATGAGCAATGGTATGGGTTCGGGGGGATAGTCCAGGCGGATGGTGAGATGGTAAGGCAAGGCCACTAGAGGGGTGACCGGTAGAGATAGAATGTGGAAGGGGGCTACAACACGTGACCACGATGTTAACCATAGGACGCAATAGTGGGGAGGATGTGTATGTTGTAGCAGGCCATGGGGGAGTTGGAACATGGCTCGATTCCTCATTAGAGGAGCCCACTATGGTGGCTCAGCCACGTAGCATATGGGAGGCACATGGTTGGGGTAGACTGTGTGGGGAACAACAAGCTAGCTTGCAGCGTGTACCAGACTAGGGGGAGCTATGTTGATCCAGAGGCCCTGTGGGATGGAACTAGGGGCCCATGGTTCTACAGGCCTAGCAGGCTGAGCCGGTTCATTCTAGAACGAATCGGACCGGGCTAGGATGGTTTGGGTCAGACTTGAGTCAGACCCTTTATATAAAAATAGTCGTAACATTCAAAAAATGTGTCTGTTTGATGAGCTATTTTGGTGTTGGGACCACTGGGATGAGACTTTATTTATGATATACTCTAAGTGAGTTTTTGTGGAAGTGGGAATTGAAGGTTCCGGGCGCAGCAGAAGCGCATGGGTGGATTTACCCACTTGGCTTTTTGTCATTAGCAATGATCAATCCGGGATCAATATGACGATAAATGCTAGTATCCACGGATCGAATCACAGAAAAAGACAAACAAGATGGTTTGTCCCGGAACCACAAACAAGGATCGTTACAAGTTGATTATAGTTAATTTAATTAATTATAAATAAATACCTTTTGGGTGTTCTTTCTTCGTTGATGTTCTCGATCACGTTGTCGATGTGATCCGTCGTTTCATCGCAGAAGCCAAGTGTAGACTCCGTCTAGCGGTGATCCACCCATGTACCACATATCTCTGGATGTCGCCAAAGGATTCTCCGGGGTACTAGCGTGGAGAAGCCTTTGCTTGCGTTGTCCACTTTAGATCGTCTTGATTTGATGGAAGAGGATCTCTCTCAGTCTTGAGAGCGTTCTTGGAGGAAGAGGTTCTTTCGTTCTTGAAAGAATTCTCCAGAGATGTTGTGCACAACGATTCTCTTGTGTGTTGGAAAAGAGTTGGGGTTGTGAGGATATTTATAATCGGGTGTGTGGGGTTATAGAGTCATGACAATAAATAAACGCGTTACACATTTTATTTATTTCATTGAATCTTTATTTAAAACCCCCATGTCGAATAAATAATTCCTTGACATGAGCCCATGCTGATTATAATAAATATCATTTAAAACAATATTATATCCTCAAAATCCCGACTGGAAAAACTACACGACATGTAATAATAAATACATGGCGTGTACTTGTTTTTCATTGAAAACTACACGTCGTGTACATTAAATGTACACGGCGTGTATATCTTGTTTTCATTTATTCATTTCCTTTCCAAAATAAAACTACACGGCATGTACATTTAATAATACACGGCGTGTACTTGTTTTATTTTATTTTTCTTCCATCATTTAAAACAACTTAGGCTTCCTTGAATAATTATTAAACCATGTACGGGAATAATCTTTATTCAGCTTGAGATACTTGGATACACTTAGTGTGTGACCCTCTAGGCCTCTTTCTCGTTGGCATTAGGCGGGCTTGCCTAAAGTCCAAGATTACTGTCTAGCAACGGGTCAAGGCACCCAAGAGAAAGAAGTTGATGCCGCATTGACGTATCACCTCATACAAACGCTTACTGTGTAATTTAATCCCTTTGTCTCGATATCTCATCAATCAGGTTTCATGGAAGTGTCATAAACCTATATGCTTGATCCGTCGTTCTTTGACTACCTGAAATAAACTCGCCGTTTACACCATGGCCATGGAATTTAATGTGATAGTTCTATTTAAATCAAAGGGCCGAGATATCAACTTCCATAAATGGAAGGAAAAAATCCTTCCTCGACTTATCCATTAACAACATGTCATTCGTGATGCACTCAACATACCCTACTTCCCGCCAACTGTCTGCGTGACGGTTTTTGTCAGTAAATATAAGTGCGCGTGTCATGACATGAGTTAATGATAATATTCCAGTCTAAGGACCATTACACATGCTCGCAGATAGCAATATCTGATGACACTAAGACATGTTGAATTACTACTGGCGGGTCTGTTATCATAATCTCCCATCTTGGAGATTACCAAGTGCGAACTCCATGAGAGAGAGTCTCGTCTTCTTATGAGTACTCACACATGACTGTCTGTATACTATGTGTCCTATCATAGTATGTCATCCAACCTGAGAACTTTATTTAAGAATATTGTTATAGCATTTCATGGTTCTCATCATAGCGGGGATCTAATATGACCTTATTAATGCAACAAATATTCTAGGACATTATTATATTATAGTCATGCAGAACAATGAACAATATATAATAAGTGAATATTCATGTAATCAAAGTACAAAACAGTTGGTTTTGAGGACACCAACTATAACGACCCATAATTTACATACATTGTTAATACTTCAAAATTGAAGCACACTTATTACAACATATGACAAAACCACAAAGGACCGTATAGGTATAGTGTCTTTAGAAACTGGGAAACATAAACAACTGGTTCAAAAATCTTCTACAGTGTCTCCCATTTATTTCATCATATCTAGGGCCCCTTTTAGCATATTCTACTTAATATCCATCTTCCTGACCTGGGGAAAAGAAAACATAAAAGGGTGAGCTCAAATTCTCAGCAAGGGCAAATAAAGGAAATAAAAATCATATCATATCTTTTTGAAAATCATAACCTGCAAAAGAGATCATAAAATCTTAACATGGAATAAATCATAGAAGTGAAAATGAGATCCCCATAATCATAACATGAAACTTGAAACTTTGTGGCATGCACACATAATCATGGAAAATCATTTCTTGTTAGTCATGACTCATTTCCAAGACTATCTTAGTGGACAAAGTCCCTTTCTGAACCGAGTCACCCTCGTTCCATTCCTGTTTCACTGAACCGGTATAACCTACCATTCCTGCCCTGTCTATCTCATGAGATATAAAATCTTTACCCAATGCATTGGAGGGAGATATAGGTCCCACCAATCTTATAATGAATCCTTTCTTATGTGTGCCACATAATCATAAATCATACATCATCGCATAACACATGTAACAAAAATGGGATTCTTGAAACATCATGACATCATAAAACAAACCATATAAGGTAAATGACTTAATAAAAATAATTCCCTCACAACATAATCAAATCAATGTAATAATAGGGATAAAAACAGAACCCTATATTATCTTAGATGGAAAATAATTTTGATAAAACTTTTGAACTCCATTCTTGAGGAAAATATCCTTTCTTCTTCAAAAACATTTTTCCTTTCATAACATGTCATACGTCTTTAAAATAAAATAAGTTGATTACAAATAAACTTGAAAACTTGTAAAGGAAGCTTCTTGGAAACAATGTTTTAAAAATCCATTCATGCCGTATAAGTTAAAAAAAACATTCTTCGTACTTTTGTCGGAAAAGTCAAAAAGTACCTCGTACGAAAAAAGACAAAAGTTTCCTTTAATATTCTTTACTAAAAACTCTCCTAAGGGTAAAATTGGATTTAAACTATTTTAAGTGGATGGAAATAATATTACATATTGATGAAACATGGATGTGGATGATAAAATACACCCCAGTAAATACTTACGAATAAACAATCTTGGATAAAAATGAGATTGTGATATTTCCCTTACCTTAGGTCCGATTTGCTTTGTACGTGTCCGAAGCTCTTGTATAATGGTTTAAATAATGTTATTTACTTATTCCATAATCATACATATTGATATGATATCATATATGGTCATATTCTTAGCTTCTTGTTAGTAATATTTCATTGTTACTTGTTACTCGGGTCTTTATTGCCTTTTGTTCTTATGCGTGTTTTTCCGAATACATTCTTATTCTTATTTTAAGGTTATAGATACCTTATATCTATAATGGTATTAGTGTAACATATATCATATTTATTCATTCAATTCATTTATATAATTACTATGTAATGATGATCATGTAGAACGAGTCGCATCACATCGTGGAGACGGTATTCCGTACGTACGCACGAGTGATGATATCGTTCCTATGATCGTGGAACTGTATTGGAGTATATATATATTATTTCAGTATCAATATTAATTTATAATAATCATAAATAGTTACTCATTACACCATTATACCCATCCTTGTAAAGTGATGGTGGAAAAATAGATTACACCACGGCGTGGAGACGGTATTCCGTACGTACGCACGCGCGGGGATTTCATTTTTCCGTGGGATGGATAGAAGGTGAATTAGGGTTGTTTCATATTTATAATAACATATCAGTATGTAAGTAGTACTGATGTTATTACTTTATCATGAAACAACTAATGAAGAAGAAGTTGAAGAAGAAAGAAATTGAAAAGATCGGTAATGGATATTACCTCTTCTTTGGAACGCCTCTTTGAATCCTCCACCTAGGGAACTAAGATTGGTCTTTGAAGAAGACCAGGACCTCTAGGATTATTCTAGGGAAGTGGAGAGGAGAAAATGGCAGGGGTTGGCCGAGCTTGAGTGCTCAAATTGGTGTGAGGAGGAGGGGGAGGAGGTGCCCTTTTATAAGGGAGGAGAGGGGCACCTTAGGAATATCTCAAAATATTATTTTATATTAAAGTCAAAATCGGTTTATAATGGTTCCAAAGGGTCTTATTTAGAATATAAAGTGGGTATGGGTCGAAATCCTATCAACCAATAGAATTTAGACAAGTTTAGGGTATTATTTTAACCTTATCCATTAGATTTAACTCTAAGTTAAAAAATTTAACTTTTTCCGTGTCTTTTTGTTTTCTTTCACTATAAGGTTAATACACTTACTATAACATGCCAAATGAACCCCAAATTGTTAATTATTAATATATATATATATCCTTATCTAAGTCATTTGGCCGAACCTTAGATTTTTAGGAATAAAACAACAATTAATAATATAATATTTGATTTAAAAACTATTTTGTGTCAATTTTGACACTATCTGATATATGATTTTTGTGAAAGTCATAACAGAATTATATGTTCGAATAAAGTTGATTAAATCAACAATAATATATAATATTAACCTATAAAATTAGTGGAATTCATAAAAAGTCTCAAATGACATTTATTTTGGTGTTTATAACACCAATTATGTCAATATTTCATTAATAAGATAATTACTGCATCATCATTGTGTCATAAACAAATTAAATTATTTAATGTCTAAAAATTATAAATAAAATAAAATTATGTAGGAAATATTTTTAGCTTTCTAATTAATATTTATAGTCGAATTTATCTTATGTATAACCCCATATTAAAAATGATTTACTTATTAAACATTGATTTTAACTATTTTAACCCTTCTTTAAATAAATTAATAATAAATGTCCTAATCTAATCCAAGTGGGCCTAAATGGTCATATTTTATTCCTAAGTTTGTTTTTGGTCGAATTACACTTGTCCAATAGAATTAGGACATGTGTTAGGGTAATATTAATATCATATTTACCCTTAGTTACCCTATTTACTATTAACCGCGGTAAAAAAAGTAAAAAGTTACTATTCACCAAAAAATTATTTTTATCTTATTGAACCACATTTTACTTACTGATATCAACCGTGTCTGTCGGATTTTTGAAATTCCATTCACAGAAGCGGTAAAATTACGTTTTATGCAAAATTCAGTTTTTTAACCTACCACTTAGTGGTTTCACTATTCATCAAAAATTAAAAGTTTTCAGAAAAATACCAAAATTTCACCCTAGGCTAATTTCGATATTCTGAGTCCAAAAATGAAGTCCATTTTGAAAAATAAAATTTATAAAATTTCAAAAAGTGGTTATTACTATTCATAACGGCTAGTTTTAATAGCATATTGTTGTTTAGTGAAACTCGGTATTGCGTACGACGCAAGCTATCGAGGAAGGTCGCGATTGCGTGTAAAGCAAGCCAAGCAAGTGTTGTGTAGAAAAAGATTCCTTTGATGATTCATATAACATAAAAGTCTCGGGTGTTACATTCTACCCCCCTTAAAAAGAATTTCTCCCTCAAAATTCGTCACTTTTTAACAAACAGATGAGGATACTTCTCCCTCATCATATCCTCAAGCTCCCATGTAGCTTCTTCAAGTTGGTGGTTCCTCCATAAAACTTTCACCAATCGAGTGGTCTTGTTTCGTAGGAATTTTTCGCTACGATCCAGAATCTCTATCGGCTGTTCTTCATAAGAAAGATCTTGTTCCAGTGGTACAACTTCTGAGCTGAGTACATGTGAAGGATCTGGTATGTGCTTTCTCAGGAGAGATACATGGAACACATCGTGAACTTGAGAGAGATTCGGTGGAAGCGCCAATCGGTAAGCTACCTTCCCAACACGATCCAGTATTTCGAAAGGACCGATATATCTAGGGCTCAACTTCCCCTTCTTTCCAAATCTCATAACCCTCTTCCAGGGAGATATTCGTAAGAACACTTTATCACCCACTTCAAACTCTAGGTCTTTTCTTCGGTTGTCGGAATATCTTTTCTGTCGACTCTGAGCTGCTCTTATGTGTTGTTGAATAGATCTGACCTTTTCTGCCATTTCATCAATGAGATCAGGTCCTAATAGCTTTCTTTCCCCAACTTCATCCCATCAAGTTGGAGTCCTGTATTTCTTTCCATAGAGAGCTTTATAAGGAGCCATCTGAATACTGGAGTGAAAGCTATTATTATAAGAAAATTCCACCAAAGGTAGGTGTTGATCCCAACCTCCTTTGAAATCCATAGAGCAAGCTCTAAACATATCTTCTAGGGTTTGAATTGTTCTCTCAGACTAACCGTCTGTCTGGGGATGATAAGCAGTGATGAAACTCAACTCTGTATCCAGAGTATGCTGAAGACTTCGCCAGAACTTCGAGGTAAATCTTGGATCTCGATCAGATATAATAGAAAGTGGTACTCCATGCAATCTTACCACTTCCTTTACATATATCCTGGAAAGCTGATCTAGAGAGAAATCCTCTCTAATAGAAATGAAGTGTGCAGACTTTGTAAGACGATCAACTATGAACCAGATAGCATTATTGCCTTTGGATGTTTTAGGAAGTCCTATGACAAAGTCCATAGTGATGTTTTCCCATTTCCATTCGGGTATGGGTAATGGTTGTAACATCCCCTTAGACTTTTGTCTCTCAGCTTTAACTTGTTGACAAACCAAGCATCGAGAGACATATTCAGCAACATCTCTTTTCATGCCATCCCACCAGAAGTACTCTTTCAGGTCCCTATACATCTTCGTGCTTCCAGGATGAATAGAGAATGATGAACTATGAGCCTCATCCAGCAGCTCCTTCTTTAATTCGGGGATGGGAGGAACACAAACCCGATTCCGGAACTTTATTATCCCATCACAATCAAGGTTGAATTCAGGAACATTTCTCACCTTCTTTTGTAACTCGAAATCTTCTTTCTGTGCCTCTTTAATCTTCACATGTATAGATGGTTGAACATTCATTTGAGAAAGATAATATTTTCCCCTTCCATTATAATTCCAAGATATATCCTTTGTAAATCAATAAATATTGGATCTTTTGTGATCCTCATCATGGATAAACTAGCATGGTCTTGTCGACTTAATGCATCTGCCACCTTGTTTGCTTTCCCAGGGTGGTAATGGATTGAGCAGTCATAATCCTTAATCAGCTCCAACCATCTTCTTTGGCACATATTCAGCTCCTTTTGTGTGAAAATATACTTTAAACTTTTATGATCAGTATAAATATCACACCTTTCACCATAAAGGTAATGCCTCCAAATCTTTAATTGAAAGATTACCGCATCCAACTCCAAATCATGTGTTGGGTAATTTTGCTCATGGATTTTCAACTGTCGTGAGGCATAAGCTATCACCATATCATTTTGCATAAGAACACACCCCAATCCCTTCTTGGATGCATCACTATAGATCACAAACCTTTCTCCACTACAAGGCAGTGTGAGCACAGGTGCACTGGATAACCTTCTTTTCAACTCCTTGAAATTCTCTTCACATTCCTCTGTCCAGACAAACTTAACTCCTTTCCGAGTCAACTTGGTGAGTGGATTAGATAATCGTGAAAAATCTTTTACAAAACTCCGATAATATCCAGCCAAACCAAGAAAACTTAGGATCTCAGTTACTGTTGTTGGTCTCGACCATCTTTCGATAACCTCTATTTTTGCTGGATGCATAGATATCCCCTCTTTTGAGATTATGTGACCCAAAAATGAAACTTTTTGAATCCAAAATTCACACTTGGTAAATTTGGCATAAAGCTTCTCCTTTCTCAGGGTCTTCAATATAATTCTCAAGTGATCTTCATGCTCTTCCTTGCTCTTTGAAAGACAAGAATATCGTCTATAAAGACTACCACAAATTGATCAAGATAGTCTCTAAAGACTCTATTCATTAGATCCATGAAGATAGCAGGGGCATTAGTAAGACCAAACGACATCACTATAAATTCATAGTGTCCATACCTTGTACGGAAAGCCGTCTTTGGTATATCCTCCCTTTTGACCCTTAATTGATGGTACCCTGAACGAAGATCAATCTTGGAAAATTATTGAGCTCCGCGTAGTTGGTCAAATAAGTCATCAATGCGTGGGAGAGGATATTTGTTCTTGATAGTGATTTTGTTAAGTTCTCGATAATCAATGCAGAGTCTCATTGATCCATCTTTCTTCTTAACAAATAGAACAGGTGCTCCCCAAGGTGACGCACTAGGGCGTATGAATCCCTTATCAAGATTATCTTGGAGTTGCTTCTTCAATTCCTGCAACTCAATTGGGTCCATTCTATAAGGTGTCTTTGAAATAGGCAAAGCACCCGGTACGAGTTGTATTGAAAACTCAACTTCACGATTTGGTGGAAGACCCAGTAATTCCTCTGGAAAGACATCATCAAACTCCCGTACAATTGGCATATTCTTAATCGTGAGTTTCTCACCAACCATTTGAGATAAATAACCTTCATTTAGTGGAATCAAGACCCATAAGATGGAAGGAATTTCCACTAGAAGGTTATGTTCATCCTTGCATTGATAGACAATCATAGATTGATCTGGAATATGAAATGTGACTTCCCTTCTTTGGCAATTGATATGAGCTCCATGTAGAGAAAGCCAATCCATGCCAAGAATCACATCAAATTCCACTAAAAGAAGGATCACAAGATTTGAAGGAAGCACTTTCCCACAAACTTCGATCGGAGAAGAATTATAAACTTTTGATGCGACTGTTGTGCCATTAGGTGTTGTCACAGCTAACTCAACATCTAATTGTTGAGGTAATACAGTGATACCCTTAGAAAATTCTTTAGAAATAAAAGAGTGGGTGGATCCAGAATCAAATAAAACATTTGCTACTTTAGAGTGGATGGTAAGTGTACCTTTCACCACTTTGTTATCGTACTCCACATCGCTGATAGAAATTTCATGTGACTTTCCTTTGTCTTTAGCCTTAAGATTTTGTTGACGTCGACCATCATCATCAACCCTTGGATTTGGGCATTGATTGGCATAATTCCCCATCTCCTTGCACTTGAAACATTGAAGTGTAGTAGGTTCATTCTATGTATCCCTTCCTTTGTTTGCGTCATTAGACATCTTCTTCCCATTATCACGGCATTCAAATGCCCGATGACCTTCCTTTCCACATTTAAAACATTTACTTGTCCCTTTATGACAACTCCCTCCATGTTTCTTTCCACACTTTGAGCATAAGGGAAAGCTCATCTTCTTTTCAGTGTGCTCTTTATATTTTCCTTTGAATTCCATCTTCCTCTTCTTATCAAACCCATGTGACTGATGGGTTACTCCAATCTCCATATCGACTTTGAGAGCACATCGAACGATTTACTCATAGCTATTGAAGTCCCTTATGGCTAACGCCCTTCGAAGACTTGGTTTTAAGCCACTAAAGAATCGATCGATCTTACTCTCAGGTTGGATAATAATACCAGAAGCGTACCTTGCAAGTCTTGTAAAATTTGATTCATAGGTACCAACAGATTCATCATCCCTTTGCTTCAGTTCAAGGAACTCTTTCTCCATCTTTGTTCGGAGAATATGAGGGAAGTACTTATTGAAAAATAAGTTCTTGAACTCGTCCCATTCCATAGAGTCAATTTCATCCCTTTGCCTCGTATTCTTAATAAGATTCCACCATTGATCAGCATCTCCTTCCAAACGATACACTGCTAGGATGACTTTATCATGCTCAGAACATTGAAGAACTAAAAATATCTTTTCAGTAGTACTAATCCATTGTTCAGCAACTAATGGATCAGTAGACCCGCTGAAAGATGGTGGATGATGCCTCCTGAAGGATTCAACAGAATGTTGCTCCTTCCTTTGCTCGTTTGGAAGTCCTGCATGATTCATAGCTTGAGAAAGTTGTGTGAGCATGGCTACAAGATTTTGCATTACAGCTCCCATATCGTTTGGTTGCTCAGGGGGACAATCATTGCATTGCCCATCGCATTCCGCATTAACACGGTTCCTTCGGGTTCCAGCCATTGACCAAAACCAAGAAGAATAGTGTGAGCAACACTAATTATAATAGGAAAACCACATAATTCAAGAATAAAATTTTCATGCTTAAGGTCTTATCCTAGGTTATTCAAGGCCATTTCTAAAACACTAAGATTGTGTTCTATGCTTAGACGTATCCTTAGGGTTCTTACTAAGGCTTTCACATCCTAGTTTCCAAAGGTTGACTATACCTTTCCTCTGATACCAACTATAACGACCCATACTTTACATACATTGTTAATACTTCAAAATTGAAGCACACTTATTACAACATATGACAAAACCAGAAAGGACCGTATAGGTATAGTGTCTTTAGAAACTGGGAAACATAAACAACTGGTTCATAAATCTTCTACAGTGTCTCCCATTTATTTCATCATATCTAGGGTCCCTTTTAGCATATTCTACTTAATATCCATCTTCCTGACCTGGGGAAAAGAAAACATAAAAGGGTGAGCTCAAATGCTCAACAAGGGCAAATAAAGGAAATAAAAATCATATCATATCTTTTTAAAAATCATAACCTGCAAAAGAGATCATAAAATCTTAACATGGAATAAATCATAGAAGTGAAAATGAGATCCCCATAATCATAACATGAAACTTGAAACTTTGTGGCATGCACACATAATCATGGAAAATCATTTCTTGTTAGTCATGACTCATTGCCAAGACTATCTTAGTGGACAAAGTCCCTTTCTGAACCGAGTCACCCTCGTTCCAGTCCTATTTCACTGAACCGGTATAACCTACCGTTCCAGCCCTGTCTATCTCATGAGATATAAAATCTTTACCCAATGCATTGGAGGGAGATATAGGTCCCACCCATATTATAATGAATCCTTTCTTATGTGTGCCACATAATCATAAATCATACATCATCGCATAACACATGTAACAAAAATGGGATTCTTGAAACATCATGACATCATAAAACAAACCATATAAGGTAAATGACTTAATAAAAATAATTCCCTCACAACATAATCAAATCAATGTAATAATAGGGATAAAAACAGAACCCTATATTATCTTAGATGGAAAATAATTTTGATAAAACTTTTGAACTCCATTCTTGAGGAAAATATCCTTTCTTCTTCAAAAACATTTTTCCTTTCATAACATGTCATACGTATTTAAAATAAAAGAAGTTGATTACAAATAAACTTGAAAACTTGTAAAGGAAGCTTCTTGGAAACAATGTTTTAAAAATCCATTCATGCCGTATAAGTTAAAAAAACATTCTTCGTACTTTTGTCGGAAAAGTCAAAAAGTACCTCGTACGAAAAAAGACAAAAGTTTCCTTTCATATTCTTTACTAAAAACTCACCTAAGGGTAAAATTGGATTTAAACTATTGTAAGTGGATGGAAATAATATTACATATTTATGAAACATGGATGTGGATGATAAAATACACCCCAGTAAATACTTACGAATAAACAATCTTGGATAAAAATGAGATTGTGATATTTCCCTTACCTTAGGTCCGATTTGCTTTGTACGTGTCCGAAGCTCCTGTATAATGGTTTAAATAATGTTATTGACTTATTCCATAATCATAAATATTGATATTATATCATATATGGTCATATTATTAGCTTCTTGTTAGTAATATTTCATTGTTACTTGTTACTCGGGTCTTTATTGCCTTTTGTTCTTATGCGTGTTTTGCCGAATACATTCTTATTCTTCTTTTAAGGTTATAGATCCCTTATATACAGAATGGTATTAGTGTAAAATATATGATATTTATTCATTCAATTCATTTGTATAATTACTATGTAATGATGATCATGTAGAACGAGTCGCATCACATCGTGGAGACGGTATTCCGTACGTACGCACGAGTGATGATATCGTTCCTATGATCGTGGAACTGTATTGGAGTATATATATATTATTTCAGTATCAATATTACTTTATAATAATCATAAATAGTTACTCATTACACCATTATACCCATCCTTGTAAAGTGATGGTGGAAAAATAGATTACACCACGGCGTGGAGACGGTATTCCGTACGTACGCACGCGCGGTGATTTCATTTTTCCGTGGGATGGATAGAAGGTGAATTAGGGTTGTTTCATATTTTTAATAACATATCAGTATGTAAGTAATACTGATGTTATTACTTTATCATGAAAAAATTAAAGAAGAAGAAGTTGAAGAAGAAATAAATTGAAAAGATCGGTAATGGATATTACCTCTTCTTTGGAACGCCTCTTTGAATCCTCCACTTAGGGAACTAAGATTGGTCTTTGAAGAAGACCAGGACCTCTAGGATTATTCTAGGGAAGTGTAGAGGAGAAAATGGCAGGGGTTTGCCGAGCTTGAGTGCTCAAATTGGTGTGAGGAGGAGGGGGAGGAGGTGCCCTTCTATAAGGGAGGAGAGGGGCACCTTAGGAATATCTCAAAATATTATTTTATATTAAAGTCAAAATCGGTTTATAATGGTTCCAATGGGTCTTATTTCGAAGTTAAAGTGGGTATGGGTCTAAAGACTATCAACCAATAGGATTTATACAAGTTTAGGGTATTATTTTAACCTTATCAATTAGATTTAACTCTAAGTTAAAAAATTTAACTTTTACCATGTCTTTTTGTTTTCTTTCACTATAAGGTTAATACACTTACTATAACATGCCAAATGAACCCCAAATTGTTTATTATTAATATATATATCCTTATCTAAGTCCTTTGGCCGAACCTTATATTTTTAGGAATAAAATAACAATTAATAATATAATATTTGATTTAAAAACTATTTTGTGTCAATTTTGACACTATTTGATATATGATTTTTGTGAAAGTCATAACAGAATTATATGTTCTAAGAAAGTTGATTAAATCAACACTAATATATAATAGTAACCTAGAAAATTAGTGTAATTCATAAAAAGTCTCAACTGACATTTATTTTGGTGTTTATAACACCAATTATGTCAATATTTCATTAATAAGATAATTACTGCATCATCATTGTGTCATAAACAAATTAAATTATTTAATGTCTAAAAATTATAAATAAAATACCATTATGTAGGAAATATTTTTAGCTTTCTAATGAATATTTATAGTCGAATTTATCTTATTTATATCCCCATATTAAAAATGATTTACTTGTTAAACATTGATTTTAACTATTTTAACCCTTCTTTAAATAAATTAATAATAAATGTCCTAATCTAATCCAAGTGGGCCTAAATGGTCATATTTTATTCCTAAGTTTGTTTTTGGTCGAATTACACTTGTCCAATAGAATTAGGACATGTGTTAGGGTAATATTAATATCATATTTACCCTTAGTTACCCTATTTACTATTAACCGCGGTAAAAAAGTAAAAAGTTACTATTCACCAAAAAATTATTTTTATCTCATTGAACCACATTTTACTTACTGATATCAACTGTGTCTGTCGGATTTTTGAAATTCCATTCACAAAAGCGGTAAAATTAAGTTTTATGCAAAATTCAGTTTTTTTAACCTACCACTTAGTGGTTTCACTATTCATCAAAAATTGAAAGTTTTCAGAAAAATACCAAAATTTCACCCTAGGCTAATTTCGATATTCTGAGTCCAAAAATGAAGTCCATTTTGAAAAATAAAATTTATAAAATTTCAAAAAGTGGTTATTACTATTCATAACGGCTAGTTTTAATAGCATATTGTTGTTTAGTGAAACTCGGTATTGCGTACGACGCAAGCTATCGAGGAAGGTCGCGATTGCGTGTAAAGCAAGCCAAGCAAGTGTTTTGTAGAAAAAGATTCCTTTGATGATTCATATAACATAAAAGTCTTGGGTGTTACACCAACCCTTACAGGAATAAGACCTAATGGCTCAAGGAGTAGGTCCTCTTGGAATAAGTGTGCTGTGAGTGGAATCTTTTGGCTGGCTGTGACCTAGAAGGTTTGTGACCTAGAAGCTATGTGACCTAGAAGCTGTGTAACCTAGACATTAGGTGTGTTTACTTAGAGACTATGGGTCTCATAGAGAATGTGTTTCTTACAGATACTATGTGTCTAACCAAGACTGTGTGTCTTATCGAGACTGTGTGTCTCATTGGATTGAGTATACTAGGACTCTATTAGAATATATACTGTAGACATATACCTATGTGAGATGACTGTAATTCATGTATTTCTTTTTGGTATACTTCATGTATTTATTTTTGGTATACTTTATGTATTTTATTATGGTATACTTTGTGTATTTCTTTGTGGTATACTTCATTTATTTCCTTAGTGGTATTCCTTAGTGGTTTTAGGGTGTCCTACTGAGTATTGTTTTACTCACCCCTACAAAGACTTTTCACGCACATGTATTGTCTTGTGAAAATGATTGATGATTTGATGGAGTCCTAGGTGAAGTATGACTAGGTGGTTCTTAGAGAGACCATATAGTTGGGGTTTTCTCCTAAAACTTCATACAACTGTTCCTATAGCAACCCTTCATTTAGGGTTTTCTACAGATGAGTTTCAGAAACTTGTGTGTTCCCTATTTAAAGACTCTTTCTTTTTGCGGGCTTGTATTCTGGCCCCGTTCATTTTTTAGTTTCATACTATCATACTCTGTTGTTAGTATCTTAGTGGTATGAATTCTAGTTTACTCAGTGTTTTATATTTTAGCATTTTGGGCCTGGATATGTGTGCGTGTGTACAAGTACTTAGTAAAATGCCTCCCATTTGTGGGATATTCCTACTCGGTGCTAGTTACCAGCCCCTGTCTTATCGAAGGCAGGATTGGGGTAGTCACCACTCAGGACCCTTTGGGACGGATTATGAAAACTACTTAAAAAATCTAATTATTGAGAGAATATCATAAACAACATGGACAAGAAAATGCATATTGAAAAGGACCTACCCGAGTAATTTTGTAAGGAAATAGTCTTAACATTGGTATATATATCCAACAGAGCTCTGTTATGTCTGATTGAATAAAAGGATCTTTATGAGTTGTGTTTTGAAAATAATATTTCATTTAAATACTTTTGAATATTTGGAAGAAAGTGTTTCATTCTCAATATGGTGAAATATAGGAAATTTGAATCTCATGGAGATGAGGGGATATTACATGGATATTTATAAAAAAAAGCATATAAATGTTTCAACATAAATCTGGGAAACATATTTGAAAGAAATGATGTCATTGTAGTAGGTAATGAAAAGAATCTTCAATAATACTGTGAACAATTTCCTAATAGAAATGATGAGAAGATAAAAATCTTATGGAGAGTAAAAATGTACAATGATTATTCAAAATAAGATACCGATGATGAGAATGAGGAATTCAAATATATATCTGCATGAAATATTATGATTCAAGCTAAAATTTATAGAAAAAACAAAAATGTTTATCAGAAAGTACCAGTTAAAACCCATAGAATGAAGTATTTATAGCAGATATACTTCATATCTCAAGAATAGTCTAACTTTTTTTAATACGTTACAGGAGATTAGACTTGGGTATATGATATGTATGAGGAACTAAACAAATTGAGAATAATCAAACATGGTATTTTGTTCTGAGACATTTAGATAAGAAATTTATCAAGGGATAATGGGTATTCCAGAATAAACTAAATTAAGATGACCCAATTATTCAAAACAAAGCATGACTAGTGTGAAAAGTGTACTCCCAGATAGAGGGTATCAATGTTGATGAAATTTTTTCACCATTTCGAAGGATAGAGATAATCAGATTATTCTTAACCATAACAGTGAAATGAAAGTTCAATCTTTTATAGATGGATATCAATTAAGTATTTACAAATGTGTTTTATAAGAATAAGTATATATCAAGAATCCATATGTCTTTCTCATTCATGAATATGAGAAAATATTTAGTCGGTTTAAGAAGGCACTATATGGGTTGAATCAAGCATTGAGAGTGTGGTATTCAAGGATTGATTAGTTTTTGAAGAATATAGGTTTTCATCATGGTGTAGTTGATTACAATATATATGTCAACCAATTATAGTAATCAAAGGATTATGAAACTGGTGTATGTCGATGATATAATATTTAGTGGATCAGATGAGGGGAAGTGAAAAACATTCATCGAATTCATGAAAAGTGGGTTCAAAATATAAATTATTGGTGGTATTATCTTTTCTTTGGTTTATTGGTATCATGATAAAGGAATGAAACATTTATTCATCAATAAAAATAATCAAAGATGGTTTTGAGAATATTTGGAATGGATAAATCCATGGAGATAATGACTTCAGTGGCTACCCGATTGAAACTATCTTGAGACGATGTAGGAAAAGTGGTTAATTTCAAATAATATAGGTAGATCATTGGTAGTATATTTTATCTAACAATGAAAATAACCAATATTTTTTTTATACATGATTAGAAAAATGATATCAAAGAAGTTCCAATGAATTCCACTTACTTACAGTAAAAATAACACTTCAGTACATCATGGGCATGCTGGATTTTGGTTTGCTGTATAATGAAAAATATCAACAATTGTTATTGGGATATATGCATGGAGATTGGGCAAGATCAGAAGATGATATAAAATCAACATCAGGTGGTGCACCCAATCTTGGTGGATTTTGTATATATTGGCTAATAAATAAACAAGATCTCATTTTTTTTATCACCACAGAAGCTGAATATATTGAGGCCACTCAATGTTACACATAGTTATTATGGATGAAGAATCAAATTGATGATATGGGAGTTGAAGTGATGTATCCTATCACAATACATTGTAATAATTAAATAGCTTCAAATCTTAGTAAAAATCCAGTCCATCATTTAAGGGAAAATCACATTGAAATAAAGTATCATTTTATTAAGGAGAAGGTGGAGCATGGGTTTGTGAAGTTGGAGTATGTTCTTAAATAACTATAGGTTATAGGAATTATAATGAATAACTTACCCATATAAGAATTTGAATGAAATCGATTGGCTCTTAGATTTTAGTTGACTCCACACACTTGAAAAACTATAGATGTGGGATCCCTCTCCATGAGGTATGGTGTGTTTTTCCATTATATGATGATATGTGTTATTTGAAATGTTAAAACCACAAAGGAGTATTCTTTGGATTCATTGATAAAGGCGTATAAAATATCTTGATCATAATAGGGGGAGCATAAAACTAGGGGGAGTTTTAAATTTGATGATGCTAAAGATGATCGATGAAAGGTTATATATGACAATAGATAGAGTTCTTGATCAAATCAGTTTACTGTTTTGGAATTAAGTGATTCATTTATGAAATTTGAATGATACCCTTGTTTCCCAAGTCGAGCATGGATCATGTGGGATTAAATTGTGTGTTAAGTAAATATTTAATTTCAATCCAGAATTGTAATAAGTGAATTTTGGTAAAAGTTTTCGAGAGATTTGAAGTGTTTTCAAAAAACCCAAAGGGTTAGATTGTTGGTCAAATATCCCTTTAGGTGTCATTTTTGGTGTTTTTTTGGGTTGCTTGTGTTTGTTGACAAATACAGTTGACAACATTCCTGCATGGTTGTTTCTGAAGGAGATACTTTGAAGGTATCATAGTTTCCAAGTGTTTGTAAAATTTTTGGTCCTTAGAAATAGGATTTGTTTTATGGAAAAGGATGTACTTCCTCATAGCACATAACATCATATATATTGTGATGTGTGAATTTCATAGAGATTTTGTGGAACCATGAAGGAGGCACATCATTTTTTGGTCAAAGGCAGTGATTTAGGGGAACCACGTGGCATGATTTCTACATTGTATTTTACACTATAAAAACCATAAAGAGTTTCCGTTTGTGGATGATGGTGACTGTGCCTCATGAACCACATAGAGGAAAAAATACACAGTGATGAAATTTTTTTGAAGGAGTGTTTGGTAATTATGTTTATCAATATTCACGTATCTATTTTTCTATATAAAGGACCCTTATTCAAATCATTTAGAAGAGATAATTTCATTATAGAGGATTGTCACTAAAATAATTTGGCTAATTCTAAAGTGGTTTTTGAAGAAGGCTCTCTAGGAAGGAATTGATTCAGAAAATAGGTGATTCATGAAGTAGTATACGATGGGTCTTTTTATGAAGTGGATAGTTCTAAAAGATAGTTCATATAAGGGGTTTGGGGGAAGCTGTCGCTTGGAAAGGAAAAGGGTTCATGAAGCATCTATAGTACACAAGAGAAAGTAGTTCTTGAATAATATTTATTCCATGAAGTTAAGTTAGACTACAATGCAAAATAGATTGTGAATCATAGGCAGTCTGTGAAGAAATGGTAATCTGTGAAGCACTCGCACTCTATGGTGCAATGTATCTCTTGAAGGGATTTAGGAAGTTCCCAAAGGATCATAGACAGTTCTTGAAGGGTATCTCTGCAAGGTAATTTCCACATAGTGAAGTGTATTTTATCTAAAGCGTGAAAACTGGACATCATTGAACACTCATGTCTGAAATAATTCTGAGGTGTTTCAAAAACATAGAAAATTAATATAAAGGTGAAGTGATCACACTTAAGCTGAGAGAGTAGTTAGATTTTAGATTATGATTGGTTATAAACCAGGAGGGTTAGTGAGTCTTCTCCAAACCATGTAACAGAAGTGAGATTGAGTGGGTTTGATATATAGGAACATTTCCTTTGTATTCTCCTTGGACATATCCCAGTGAGGGTGAACCAAGTAAAATTTCTATGTCTTGTTCCTATTTTGAATCTCAGAATATTATTTTCTATGAGAAGGAGATAGATGAGTGTTATATTCCATGATGAAACAAGATCCAAACTGTATATTGTTTTAATCTGTCATACCCTCATTCACCCCCTCCTCGGGGTATTTAACCTAGTTGGGATAGCATAAATTGGAGGTATTACCCTCAAAATCTAAGGAATACAAGATGAATAAAAAAATCCATATAATATAATATAATCCCACTCCAAAATATTTATAAATGTCACATATAAACAAATTCTAAAAAATAAAATACAAAAAATGGAACTCCCAGTGACAAAACCAGTAATCAATACCTTATCAATCTTGTACGGTCCATCTTGATCACAAAATGCATCCAAGAAACCTACACTATATATATATAGGGGTGATAATATAATTATAATCAGTAGGATCCTCCCCAAAACCTATCATGAAAATGTGGAAGAATCACACTAATAACTATTTAGAAAAATAGTAGAGACAAATTATAGATATGATAGGTTAACTATCTCCAAAACTCCCCAATTCTACCTCTTCTAATACCAAATAAAAATATAATAACATATTACTAAAAGAATATAAGTTAATAACTAAACTTTCAACCACTTTCACACTTATATGATCTCTCTCAAATCCGAAATACTTAGATCATATGATTCAACCCTTATTATACAATCACATGACCACATATCCACAAATTTCAACCATATACCTCACACCACAACTATATCATAACCACATATCACATCCTCATCATAGTAGGATACTTTGAACATGAATTACATCAACCTCTTTCCCTCCTCCTACCATGCATGACCCCTAACTTTCATTTACACCACAACCACATAACCAAGTCAACCAGTATATGCTTACACACAAAAATAAAGCCATTATAACTGATATATATATACCTACCATGAGACATCATATATCATAATATATTTTAAAGGGTAGTGATGAAGAGGTAATAGTTATCCATCTATTCCATCAATAACATAGATTTTAGGTAAACACCCATAAACTAAATAATACGACCACTAGTAAAGTCTTCTGAGTCAAGTTTTTATAACAACCAAGGTTTATCATATATATATATTATATATTTTTAGATTAATATTAATTACATTACACAAAAAAATGAATGAGGACTTTAAGAGTTTAGTGCCTTTGGAAACATGGAACACAATCTTATTAATTCTTGAAGGATCTTAAATGTATCCCATAAAGATCTACCCCTTTAGTACACCTACTTAAAATCCTTTCTTAATTACCTGGGGACATGAAACAAAATAAAGGGAGATCTCAGATTATTATTAAGCATAAACAAGAGAGATACATAAGTATAAGATGAGAATAAGGGTATGAGAACATGGGGATAATAATAAAAAACCATACCCTAAATATCAAAGATCATAATATTGAGTCATCGAATAAAGATTAGAAGTTCATAAGACATGAATCATAAGTAAATATAAGAAAATGAGCTATGAGAGAATAAAATTTTCATAAGGCACATATTTTTATCATACACATAAGCATATAAAATAATTTTTGTATTAGTCAAGGAACTTTTCCAAGGTTATCATATTGGAAGGGGTTGACTCCACAAACCATCAAAGCGGTCAAGGTTCACTCCCAAGACCATCATAGTATACAAATTCCTTTATTGAAATGGGATAACTCCCTATTCCAACTCTATATTACTGAACCAATTTCACTCCCTATTCTATTAATCTATAATGGAACTAGGTTCACTTCTCATTTCAGTCCTATCTTATTGAACAAGGTTCAATCCCCATTCCAGTCCTATCTTACTGAACTAGGTTCAATCCCCATTCCAATCCCTTCTTACTGAACCAGGTATATTCCCTATTCCAATATAGTCTTACTGTACCGGGTTCAATCCTTATTGTAGTTGTTTCTATATCATGTAATATAAATATTTACCCAATGAGTTAGAGGGAGATATAGGTCTCACTTGTCTTTGGTTATAAGTAACCAACATCCTTGGTTACAACATAATTACCATATATAATTATAATAAAACCACCATCATGTAATTAAAATCATAAATATTCATTCTACAAGATCATAGAAACATTAATCATTTCATAACCCATGGAATGAAATGGGTTTCATAAACATTTTATCATATCATAACTTATTGAAAAGAAAAATCTTTCAAAATAATATCATCATTTTATCATAATATAAACCATGAAATGAAATGGGTTTCATGAGAGTTTTTCCATGGTCTAACTAATGAAAATAAGTGGGTTGCATAATTATGTTGTCATGGTAAACCATTCATATAAATAATAATAATTTTATTCTTGGATGATATCCTGAATAAGGAATAGGTAGTATCAATGAATGTCATCTAAGATGGAAAATAATTTTGATTGATAACTTAAAAAATTTCTTGAGAAAAATTAATTTTCTTAGAAAATAATTTTGAAAACATAAATCCTTTTTAAAAATCCATTTATTTGAAAATAAACTTGAAATAATTTAAAGGAATCTTTAAAAATAATTTTAAACATTTCTTGGGGAAAATATCATTTCCACATTGAAAAAAACTTTTTAAAAACATTTTTTGAAAATTATATTATTTTAAAATAAAAAATAAAAAAAATAAAATAATATTCAAATAAAATATTTTTCTTGATGACATGAAGTTTTGTTAATTCTGAACATGTTAAAATAAATATTCCTTTCACATTTTTAATAAAACGCAAATAGAAATTATTTGGAAATCTACATGAAGATTCCTTTGATATAATTTTTGTAATAATTAAAATATGGGTAAAAATTTCATTTAAAAATAATATTATAACAATATTTTTTTGAAAATTTTTATAGAAAATATGGTTGTGTAAGGAAAATTCCTTTCAACTAAAAATACAGTTTTTCTTAAAAATATCCTTTTTGAATTCTTGAGTACATAAAGAGAGATAAATGATGAGGAAACATATATTCTCATTACATAAGAAAATGACAAGAAAAGAAATGATTTTATCGAGAGAAATATCATAATATTTCATTCTTGGAAGCATTATTATAAACCAATCTGATAAGATATGATATTTTAACATAAAACTCTTACCACTTTAGTAACCTTGAATCATAAGCCCCATTAATGATAACCATAAAATGAAAATTAAAATTTCATGAGGATAAATAAATTCCTAATATTACATGGTAAATGATTTTTATATACACATAATGAAATAATATAGGTGTATAACATAATTCATGTCTTAAAAATGAAAATTGAGACAAAAATCCCTTAATACTTGAGTAACTTTTGAATTGCAAGCCATTTGAAATAATAAAATCAATAGAAATATTAGTTATCAATAAATTAAGTAGATTAGTGATATATCATATCATGGGAAGGTATATACACTACGAAAATAGGTGGTGAATTTTTAATAAGCCTATTGAAAATAAAAGTGAGACTATACATACCTTTATTTATAGTCTTGACATCCTTCCCACTCATTAGAACCTCGTCTTCTTTAAGTATCCTCCTTAGTTTATTACCAAAGAATTTCTATGTTGGATTTATGTCTATAATAAGACTTATTCAATGATAGGAGGGAAGTTGGGAAGTAATTTGGGTAGGTCTTGTCTAAACCAAAGATGTATGAAGGTTTGAGTAATATAGGAGCGGTGGTGGCCTTTTATAAGCGGTGGAGAAGACAAACTTGGTATTTTTAAAAATAAATAAGTGATACCACATTTTTTATATGTTAAAAGTGTCCAAATTAAGAAATTATCAAACATTATAGGGTTTAATGGTATAAATATATCCATCCATTAGTTTTTAGATATGTTTATAGTTCAATTTCCCTTTATCTTTTTAGTTTAACCCCCCAAAATACATATTTTTACCTTAACCATGGTAATTTATTTTTACTATATTCACTATTAATTTATGTAAAAAATTAATTTTAACTTACTATAAATTATATATTATTATGATTATAAATATGAATTTTTTTTTTAAATTAAATTAATTGAAAGTTTAAATTTTAATTTAAAGATAATCTCATAGATGTGACGAGAAAACTGTTTTTTAAAGAGAAAAAGTTTAGAAGTTTTAAATGTTTTTTATATAAAAATTCAATATGGAATTGATTAAAAAGACCTAAATTAGATTAATTTATATAAAATTTATCTAATTTTACTTTAAACCCAATATAAAATTTAATTGAACACTGTAAATAATTCATTTGATAAGAGAGTTTTCAATTAAAATTCAGTATTTTTCACTATTCATAAAAAATATGAAACGTTTCATAAAAATCCAAAACATTCAGCCTTAGATAATTTTTACATTATTATTTGAATAAAAAAGTTTTTTTATCAAAATAATTTTATATATGTTTTAAAAATTAATTTTATAATAAGTGCACAAAAAGGAAAAAACTGCTTTATTAAAAAAAATACAGTTTTAGGCATAAAATTGGATTGATTATTATTTCTTGTCTGAAAAACACATAAGATAAATGTTAAACATTTGGTTGAATATTTATTATATTTATTTAATAAAAAATAATTATCTAATTGTTATTTGGTTAATTTATTAACATAAAACACACTTGTGTGTATAAAAATACTTTTTTAGAGAAAGATTTCATTTTATATTCACAAGGGGTTTTTTCATTTATAAATAATTGGTCACCAAAGAACTAATTTTAAATACATGCATAAAACATATTTTCTTAATTTAATTAGTCATAACCACCATTTAAATGTCTAGGTGAGGTCTATTATATAATATTTTAATAATATGTCACATTTAATTTAAATTGAGTGTTGCATGTAAATTGAAATATCGAAAAAGTTAAATTAATTTGAAAAATAAATTTCATAAAATATCAAGGTGTTACATTATACCACCTAAATAAATTTCTCCCTAAAAATTATTCTAAATCATCAATGGTTTTACATTTGAAAAATTCCTTCATAGAAACTCACTTCGTACAAATAAATAATAAAACATCATTTAAAAACAGAAAGTTGGAAACATAAAGGTTACCCAATATTACTCATAACTAGGTTTACACATTGGATAACATAGTGGAGAAGTAAATATTTTGACATCGAAGAAAATCATAAATAACTATAGAGAGTTATAAAAATCACCGGTCTCATGAAAGCGAGTGATCCAAATAAAGTTAAAAACAAAAAAAAACCGTAAATCTATAATGATTTAATGGACCATTTGACTCATTGGAAATAAAGGTATCAGGATAATTTTTTTTGTTTTAATATCCTTTTCATAATGTTTAAAAAATTTCAAGATAAGATATACTTACTTGATTTCATTCCATTTCATAAGCATAATCTCATCAATTGGTTGTGCCTTGATCAATTTCCACTTTATCTATTACACCAAGAAATAAAGGTGAAATTTTTATACTTGAAGAACTAATAGATCATAAGATCCATAAATAAAATTATTATTCATTATGTCTATCTTTAGTTATCATCACAACAAATGTTTTAGCGCTTGTTATCCAATATGGGTAAATATTTATATGGTTAAGTAATACATTAATATTTAAAGAGTCATCCAAAGTTTAACTCAAACCATTCCATAAATGGTTGACCTTATAACCCTTCAAAAATTAAATATTTTAGAAAAGGGCAATAAATTTTTCAAAATAAACATAACTTTAATCCCCCATATATCATTAATCTAGTCTTTATTTTCACATAATGAATATGTGAATACCTTCATTATGTATTCTCTTGAAACATGGTAATAACCATAATTACTATAAAACCTAAATCAAAACATTCATTCTTTATCCTTCCTTATATAAAACCACAGATTAATGAATATATTCCATAGATCCAATAATGTTATAAACTCCACCAATGATAACATAAATTACCTTTTCAACAAATCCTTTATCATTTTAAGGTCATACATACTATCCAATTTACTTTATCCATATTAATCATCTATTTATCCAAACTAAACACCATTTTATCCAAACATAGAACATATTAAGGGTAACCTTAACATTATTAAAATATAACCTTTCCATTAAATTAATTTTCTAGTATATCAATATCATTGAACATATTCATTTGAATCATTAATTAAAAACTTATACCAAAAAATCTTTATATATTTCACAATTAATAATTATTTATTCCAAATAAATAAATAATTTAATCATTCACTTCAATGATTAGTATGGAATAGGTACTTCCTTGATCTAGAAGTAAATTATTGGGTTAGGTCTTTCAGCTTGGTAATGACCATGTTCTCCAAAGATAAAACATTGAACTTCTTGAAAATTTTTCACCCTACGACCCCTTTTTCTACAGAGATAACATCTTCCCCTCCATTTGAGATATTCGTTCATATTTTTCTTTACACCTCCTTGAAATGTAGAAATTTGATTTATCTTTCTTTTATGTTCACTACCATATTAAATTTCATAAAATTCTATCTACATTTTATTTTATGTGTTAAGAATCACACTGAAGTTCAACTTTCTAATCATATATCATGAAGGATGATTAAGCATAATCACAATATCTTTTACTCTTGTAATCATCAATTTTTTTCATATAGTCACTAAAATTTCCATCGGATTCAATGTTAACATGATTACTTTTTGATCTAGCCATCGAATAAAACTAAAAATCATTATGTTAGTAATGAAAATCATAACGTTAAAGAAAATAATCATGAAAATCACTTCTAGGATGTCTAAATCATAACACCTTATTTTTAATATATGAAACCTTAGGTTTACCCTAGGTTATTCATATTATTATCATATTTAAATATTTCATTATAGTTTGTAAAGAGTTTTTGAATTTATAAAGTATATACCTCAGGAGTGTCAAACCATGTGTGAAGTAAGGTATGTTGTCTTGAAGCAGTTCTTGATCGAGTCTAGATCAATACAATGTTTTTAGGGTTCTTACTCCTTTGTAAATATATACGAGATCAAAATCCACTTTTAGTATCTTGATAGGGATTCCATTTCTTTGAATCCACTCGATCTATCCTTTAACTAAAGCCAAGACATTTTCCTATACTTTGACTCATCCTTTGACTTATCCTTAGATACATCCCTAGATATATCCTTATAAATATATCTAGGGATCTCACTATTTATTTTCTCATCTTAGTTCCAAAAGGTTAACTAAAAATTTCTTCTGATATCAACTATAACAACCCAAGCTTATCATACATGTATATTAAATATTTTTAGATTAATATTCATTACATTAAACAAACACAAGCTTGAGGACCATTATATTTTAGTACCTTTGGAGACATGGAATACAATCTTCTTAATTATTGATTGATCCTCAATATATCCCACAAATATATTCCACTTTTTTACTCTTACCCAAAAAATTGCTTCATCACATGAGGAAAGGAAGTATAAGGAAAGTTGAGCTCAAATGCTCAGTGAGGGTAAACAAGGGAGATACATAAAAATAACATGAGAATAAGGGTATAAGAACATGTGTATAACATTTTAAAACCATAAATTTCATATAAAATATCATAATATTGATTCTTTGTATAAATATTGTAGGTTCATAAGGTATGAATCATAAAGTAATAAAAGAAAATTGGCCATGAGGTTATAAAATTTTAATAAGACATCGGTTTGAGGCATACACATAAGCATAGAAAATCATTTCCATATTATTCAAGGATATTTGTAAAGGTTATCATATTAGAATTGGTTGACTCCCCAAATAATCATAGTAGTCAATGTTCACTCCCAAGAATATCATAGTGGAAAACTTTCCCTATTGAACTGGGTTCACTCCCTATTCTAGCCCTGTCATACGAAACCAGGTTCACTCCCTATTCTAGTCCTATCTTACTGAACCCGGTTCACTCTCTATTCTAGTGCAATCTTACTGAATCTGGTTTACTCTCTATTTTGGAATCGGGATCGCTCCCCATTCTAGTCCTATCTTACCAAACCAGGGTCACTCCCTGTTCTAGTCTAGTCTTAAGTAACCGAGTTCACTCCCCATTATAGTCCTATCTATATCATGTGATATTAATCCTTACATAATTCTTTTTAGGGAGATATATGTCCCACCCATATTTTGTTATAACATAACCACAATCCTTGGTTATAATGTAACCACTATCCTTGGTTATAATTTAACCATTTTCATATAATTAATATCATACATATTTATTCCATAAGAAAATAAAACATTCATCATTTCATAACTCATGAAATTAAATGGGCTTCATAATCATTATATCATATCATAACCTTTGGAAAATAAATATGTTTAATAATCATTTCATAATAGCATAACCCATGAAAAGGAATGCGTTTGATGAGAGTTATGTCATGGTCTAATACATGAAATGAAGTGGGTTTTGTAAACATCTTTTAATGAGAAAACATCTAGATAATGAATAGAAATGGTATCTAGTAATGAAAAAGAAACATCAACAGATGTCATATTATATGGAAAATAATTTTGATTGACCATTTAAATATTTATTTTAAAAAATTAATTTTCTTGTAAAATCATTTTTAAAACATAAATCCTTTACGAAAATCCATATATTTGAAAATAAACCTTAAATATTATTAAGGAATCTTTAAAAGTCATTTTAAAAATTTCTTGAGAAAAATATCCTTTATACTTTTAAAAAAGAACATTATTAAAAATAAAACATGTTTAAAATACATTTATTTTAAAATAAACTTAAAAAATTATAATGGAAAATTGAAATAAAATAATGGTCATGATGATGAGAATTTTTTTCATGCCATATATGTTAAAACAATAACTCCGTTCATATTTTTTAAGAGAAAAACATGAATTGTTTTGAAAATGATATGAATATTCCTTAGAAAACATTTTTGTAATATGTAAATCTTGGAAAAATTATCTTTTAAAAATAATAGTATAATAACATAACATTTTTCTTTTTATTTTTTTAGAAAGCATGGTTTTTCAAGGAAAACTTTTTTCAAACAAAAAGATGTATTTTCTTAAAAACATTATTTTTGAATTATTGAGTACATAAAGAGAATAAATTGAAGGGGAGAAATGTATTCTCATGAAATAAATAGAGTAGAATAAAATTCAAGAGTTTCTTGAGATATAGATCATAATTTTTAATCATTTTATATATAATCATATATAATTCTGATAAGCAATGAGACTATAACATAGAACTCTTACCACTTTGGTAACCTTGAATCGTAATCCCCATGAATGAGTAATATAAAATGGAACTTATAGTATGATGAGGATAAATAGATTCATTATATTACATATAAAATGGTATTTATATAAAAATAATGAAAGAATATAGCTGTATAACATAATATATGTCTCAAATATAGAAAATTGTGAATAAAATCTCTTACTACTTGAGAAACTTTTGAATTGTAAGCCCCATGAAATAATAAATTCAAAAGAAACATTAAATATCATGAAATGAGGTATATTTATGATATATCATGTCATAAAACCATATATACACCAAAATAATAAATGAGTGGTTAATATAGCATAATTATCTCAGAAATATAGTCGATACTAGGAATCTTTTTACAAAATGTCTCTACTTCTTTCTCACTTGTTCAAACCTCCTCTACTTCAAGAATCCTCTTTAGGTTTGCACTAAAACATTCTTAGATTGGATTTATATCCAAAATAAGACTTACAGGATGAGTTGAGGGAAATTAGGAAATGATTTGGAAATGGATTGGATGAACCAAATAGGTTTATAGGTGTAAAGAAGTGAGAAGAGTGGGTGGCGTTTTATAAGTGTGGGGGGGGGGAGGACACACTTGGTATTTTTGAAAAGAAATAAGTACTCACAAATCTTTCATATGTCACAAAGGTAAAAATTAGTCCATTATCAAATATTTGAAGAGGAATGGTCAGAATATGGCCATCCATTAGTTTTTATACAAGTTTATATTTCGTTTTTACCCTTATTTTTATATTTTAACCCTCAGTAAACACATTTTTACTAGAGCCACAGTAATTAATTTTTACTGTATTCAAAATTCACTATGGTCAATAATTAAGTTGAAATTTTTAAAAATTATAAATTATGATGATTCAAAATATGGAATCCATTTTTCAATATTAAATTCATATAAGTGGAAGAATTTAATTTAAAATTAATTCTACCGACACCATGAGAAAGAGGGTTTTTAACATTCAAAAGTTAAAAAGTTTGAAATGTTTTTAT
Source organism: Viscum album (assembly GCA_963277665.1). Lineage (NCBI taxonomy): Eukaryota > Viridiplantae > Streptophyta > Magnoliopsida > Santalales > Viscaceae > Viscum > Viscum album. Next base: position 1,096,931,778 of record OY728147.1, read on the forward strand.
ATAAACATTCTGTATAAATTTGATGAAAATGACCAAAATTGGATTAATTGATATAAAATATAAATAAAATTACTCTAAAACAAAATTTTAATGTAATTTAACGTTATAAATAAATTAAACAAAATGAAAGTTTTTAATTAAAATTCTGTATTTTTTACTATTCATAAAAAAATAAAACTTTTCAGAAAAATACCAAAATTCACCCTTTTCTAATTATGAAATTTTAATTTAAAAAATTAATTTCATTTTATCACATTAATATTTTTAAATTTTCAAAAATAAAATTTATTATAGGTGCACTAAAAGGTGACAAAACTAATTTTTTAGAAAAATACATTTTTTAAGCTTAAAAATGGATTTATTCTTATTTCTTTTCTTGAAAACACATAAGATGAATGTTAAATATTTGATTGAATATATAATATATTAATTTACTTAAAATAATTAACCAAAATTGATTTGGTTAATTTATTGATATAAAACACACTTGTTTGTATAAAAATAGTTTTTTCATAGAAAGAACTGCTTTTACTTTAAAAAGGGTTTTATTTTCATTTATAACTAATTGGTCACAAAATAATTCATTTTAAATACATGTGTAAACCATATTTTCCTAATTTAGTTAAACATAACCACTATTAAAATGGTTATGTGACAACTATTATAATAATATTTTAAAATTATTTCACATTCTATTTAAATATAGTGTTACGTGTGAAGAAAAATATCGGAAAGATTTAATTAATTTCAAAAATGTATTTTATAAAAACATGGGGTGTTATAGTGGTGGTTTGTAATAAATATAAGGAAAATATAAGATATAAAATAGTCACACACAATCCCAACCTAAGGGTTCATACCAAAACAACACTATTGTTACCCAAAACAGCCACCACATATATACTGCCACTTGATAAGAACAACCAAAATTAATGTGCCATAAAAATACCATATATTCCAAAGAGACAATAATGGAAACACTAATAGCTCCCCAATTTTACATTTCATCCTTAAATTACTGATTTTTTATTACCAATCACACCGTAATCATGTAATTATATTTATTCTTGCCCCTATTTATTATTTTGTATCATTTATTATAGACATTAAATCTTTATAATAGACACCCTAATTCCCATAGTTTTTTTCAACCATACATTAAGTATTAATCACTTTTATCCAAACCTTATAAAAATTTTCAACAATTTTAATTCATTAAATAACTGACATTTATCAATTTCTGCTAATTTCACTTTAATTATAATATTTAAACTAATAATGTTTTATTCCATCAGAAAAATACCATATAACCCACAATAACTAAACCCATAATTGCATAAAAAACCAACCAATCAAATAAAACAACCACTACACAATACAAAACCAACTTCCATATCACAATTTCCTCACTTTCTACATTAATCAATCAAAAATATCAACATCAAAACACATTTACTAAACCACCACAACCATACCATTATAATATTACAAAACTAACCATAATAACCCCCAACTAAATCTAAACAAACCATAGTATTAATAAAAAAACCAACTGGAAAAAAATAATCATATTCAATAGTAAATAACAAAAATTATCTCTTTTAAGAATAGTTTCATATTCATTAAACACTTTAAGTATAAAAATTGAAGTAATGGTTTTTATATTTTTAAAGACACCGAATAATTACAATATTGAAGTGATTTACTATTTATATAAGGTTATTATATCATTACAACAGTAGAAAACAAGGTCTATCACTACAGGAAAAAATCAATAAAATGGACAAAAATTACAAAACATATCACAAGAACTTGTTAACATAAGTGAATTTCCTAATTAATTTAATTTCATTAATTCAAATTGTTATCTTATTTAGGTTGACCCATACTATATACCTTGTGGAGAAGAATATAATTCATCAACATTCACACATAATTAAATAATATAATTATTAAATCCATTTCCTTCATTGAAACTTTAAAGACCCCTACACATGATCAAGGAGAGGAATATAATCACTAGGTTAGGAACATGAATGGAAAATATTAACAACAAATAGAACAACAATTTACATCAATCACTTGACCCATAAATTCCAAAACCAAACCAATAAAATTTCAATATACTACTGAATAATTAATACTAAGAGCAAAAAAAGGAAAAGTGGAGTAGAAATTACATTAGATATCAAGGAAATTGATTTCTTGAAGCTAAGGGTGAAAATACACCAAAGGATTATCAAAGATATACAAGGATTTTACATTGATCACCATGGTTTTAATGGAAGTCTAAAAAATAGTATACAATTAATGAAAAATCATGAATTTATAATAAAACTGAAAAATTAGATCATCATTTCATGAAGGGTATGACAAAATTGCATTGATGGTTTGATCCAAAAATAATGTTTTGATATCCTCTGAATCTCGGTGGTCAAAACACCTTAAAATCGATGTAATTAATTAAGGTCATGACTTAACCATGTTGATGATTCCACAATACTCAAACTCTTAATGATTGCAACATGATCCTAGATATTTCCACAAAAAAAATCATAACATTATGAAAGGTACCATGAAACTGTAGAATACAGATAGAAAGAACTAACAAACCCAACCATCTAGGACTCAATAGTGTAAATAGTATAATCACACCACAATATCCCTTATATAATATAATCCAAAAACCTTGAGACTCACCACACCAAAAAATAACTCTCTATAGAATGACCTATATTATATAATATTAATTTAATATCCTTCATATATGATTAACACTAGGAGTATTCAATTTAAGAGTAACCCATAGACCTTCACTCCCCAACTAAAACCCATCATTACACAACCAAGCATACAATTTGATATTGAGTGAAACTAAAATCTCACTGAATCTCGTCAGGTTATAATAAACTAAGAAATAATAGACCTATCCACTAAATGGATGATATAATTATAATAAAAATTACTATCATGTGATTTGTGTCAATAATATAAAATCATATAAAAATCCATTTAACTCCCCCTCAACCTCCCCTAACCATTATTTGACACTTACAACATTAGATTCATGTAAATTAACATCTTGAGAATGTTTGGTACATTACAACTACCATATGATTTAGATATTACTTAGTTGGGAAACCATAACTATAAGGATTATAGAGGCAAAGTGTTGGGATAATCAATATAATGGATTAGGGTATGCTTTTTTCCATTAAACTATAAAATAGTCATATGTGATATATTGACATGATAATATACTAAATACATTCATGGAATAAGTAAAGATCTTAGCATAATTAATTCATTATGAAATATAGATTTTGGCCCACTAATGTATATGGTGTATATTAAAATGGTTCATAATTTTAGTGAGAGTTAATTTAATAAAATTCCTTATTAAATGATTATAAAATAATATATTTACCTAATAAAAGCATCTTCTTTAGATAAAATGACCCATCTTCATCAAAATTGATTTATAAGATTAATTTATTAAAATGATAATCTTAATAAAAATGAATTTTTTTACTGATAAAGAAATATTATAATAGTTAATAATAAATAAGAAAAAATTTATGTGATTGGGAAACCCCTTCCTAAATATCCATCTAGTGAAGTTATTCCACCATAAAATCTTGATGATTACTTGAAGTAGAAAATGGATTTCTTTTGTGTATCTGATATAATTATTGTGTCAATAGAGTCTATGATTTTAGAGAAACATGAGAACAAGGATGCATTAAATTTTACAGATATCTTGAAAATGATCTATCAAGAAAAAACTATGAATGAGTGGCACAAGTATTTTAAATACTGTTTAGATTCAAAATGATTAAAAGAAATTATTCTACAGTCATTTACTAATAGGATAAATACATGACTTGAAGATTCTTGGGTTTCCTTTAATTTTGGACATGTATTAAAACTTAATTTTGAAGTCATTAATTGATAGATTATGATAATTCATTATGAACTAAATTATGATGAGTTCAATAAAATTTTACTTGAACTATTAAATATATTAAGGATAATTGAGAAAAATGTTGGAGGTCTAAACTTTCTTTTTGTGATGAAAGTAAAAAATAAAAAAAACTTTAATAAAAAAAATAATATTTTAGGGTCAGTGGTTAGCTAGGGTCATCAAAATCTAAAGAAGTTTTCACAGTGGAAGGGTAGTGTTTTCATTAGGGAGATACCATACATTAGAGATGAGATTACCAAAAAATAATTTAAGGGGTGTCAAAAAATTCTTGGAGGGTCCATGATAGGTATTAATTTTATAAAAATAAATTATTTTATTTTTTATTATATATGATACTAACTATATATTTTACAATTTTTATAAATATAGAAGTTTTCTAGACTAAGAAGAATTAATGAAAGGATCTTGATGTTTATATTTAAGTGATAGAGAAAAGGTTAACTACACTATGGTGTTGGGTGGACAACTTTAAAACTTGGTTGGTTTTAAATAATGGTTTTTTATTGTATATAGTTTTATTTATCTTATATAAAAAAATATATTGATTGTAAAAAAAATCATTATTTGTTAAAATTAGATGATATTTTTGATACCCAATGTTTTTGATTCATCTAATTATATAACATGGTTTTATAATAAGATAAGGATGTTTTTTATCATAGTGAAAAGTGTTTTATCAAATTTATTTTTAAAAAAATAAAGGAATGGGTTCTAGCCTTCTCGTAGTGGTATTTTTCAGTTATTATTTTTTAACATATATTTATTTTAAAAAATAAAATTTCACATAAGTTATTATTATAAATAATTTATTATTTAAGTATTTTCACTAGAAGAAATAAATTTTATTTCCTATCACAAAGGTGTTTGTGTTTTAGAAAAAATATTCAGAAAAAATATCATTTCTAAAATTCTTTTAGAAGTATGATTAAACAAATAAAATTTTAAATTTTGATAATTAAAAGATTATACCCATATAATTAAAAGTGAATGTAACTTTACATCCTAAATGCGTATGGGTTATATTGGTAAATAATGATCTTTATATAAATCGATATATTTAAATTTCATACTAGATAGTTGAATTTTTTTTGAATGGAAATGTTATTTGATTATTATTATATAAATTATTGAAATCAGTCAAATTGTTTTATAAAAATATATTATTTTCATTTAAACATTTGATATTGTGCAGTAAAGATGATTGAATATTATATTTATATAGTTACACATGAGGATTATGAATCCTAATCTCACCATTATTCAAGAAATATTACTTTAAAAATGTTATCCCATTAAAAAATTTTAGCAGTAGAATATATTTGATAGTCACATAGAGATATTTTAAGAATTATATAGTATTGTAATGAGTTTAAAAAATAATAAATTATAGAAAACATAAGATTTGTCCAGTGGTTTATCAATTTGGATATTTTTAGACAGACACTTATGTTTGGTTTTTTAGTAATATTATGTGTATTTAAGAATATAAAAAACATATCATTCTATATAAAAAGGAATCTCATCTTTATCATTTATTCATGTTTGATGAATATATTATATAAAGTGAAATGATAGTTAACCACTCAATGAATGAATTTTTATCCCTGATTTATGGTCATCTTGGTGATTTGTGGGGTATGATAAAATTTAATGTCTACCATGGCTTAGGTTTTGAATAGAGATACAAAATTAAATAATATGGTACAAAACAAGTTTTTTATGTCGAATGAATCAATTTGTATACCACTTAGAGCATCATACACCATGTCATTGGTACCACAGGGGTGTATACCTCTAATTAAAGCCCCATTATCTAAGGCTGAAAAAATGGCCATCATGAAACAATTAGAACCTGTCCATTTCCTTGGATAGGATCTGAATTTCACAAAATATAGGCGCATCCCCTAGATCTAAAAGGCTATAAATAAACACCTATAGACCAATCAAATCATTAGGTGATGATTTTCCATCGCATACAAAACAATCTACAATACAAATCTCCTAAAAAATATAAATATGAAACATGGATAAAAAAGGCCAAACTATAATACATAAAATATAAATAAAAAATAATCAAATACACTATAAAAAAAATAATATCTACAAATAAGATGACAACAATGAAGATTAAAAATAAAGAAAAAAATTCCAACATGGCACTCTCACATGCTCAACATGACCTCTACCTCCATGCTCCTAGATCCATCACCCAAGAAAAAATCATCAATATGATATTATTGAAAGGAAAGGGCTATCTCCATACCAACATCATGTCAAATAATGAATGTATACACATCATGATTCTCATAACACCTCCCCCCAAAGAGTACCCATCCCAGGACGAAGATTAGGGAAATAAGATAGTGACTTCCTGAGACCCAACTCCTATAGGCCCTAGTTTGGAGACTATCATTGAGGGTATATCATACTTGTAAATGGGAGGCAATACCTTCTGAGAGAAACATATAGAAGATAGAGATAAGTGAGATAAACCAATAAAATCTTGCTTATATAGATAAAATAAAACCCATGTTCATAAATGTAATGTCATAAAAGAGTAAAACAACTAGAAAGGAAACTAAAAGTATAAAAAAGGTAATTGTGGAAATGAACACAAAGCCCAAATATCTCTTGAAAAACCATGAGGTGGTAATATCCAGATTGATTCCTAACCTAAAACTTCTAACCTAAAAAACAATTAAATATATATGGGGTGAGCTTAACAGTATACTAAGTAGGTTCCTCCCAAAAGCATCTTGTTCAAAATATTAAGAAATCATACTAAGACATAGTGAAAAAAGTAAAACTAACTTGTCACTTAAATAGGTATAATATGTTCCCAACCTCATAATGTTTACCACTCACCAATCATCACATAAAATAGATCATATTACAATATTAAATCAACAAGGGTACCCTACTACCACTTCCCCACTGGTTTTATGCTTTTCCCTACCATCGTACATCCTAAGCCATATTTATACAAACGAAATCCATCCCAAAAAACCCAGGCTAAGTATCCCAACACGCACACCGTGCATCACATAGTCACATATCCATATAGTAACCAAGTAGTTTTAGGGATCCACCGTATCGAGTATGACGTGTATCATACATATGGTATTATACCTCAATCCATCACAACTCATACACTGAGTAAGGTAACTCAAGCCATCGCCACCTATACATTTCACATATATAATAATAATTTGGATACAATATTTGAAGATACATATATGTGAAATAACCCCAAGAAATTACAACCCACTTCACATATATATGGGAAACTAACCACTGCACATACCGGCACATCATACTTCTAATATAAGAGAGAGAGTCCAAAGGGAGTAGTCATACATCCACTATCTACAATGTAGATATTGGGTAAAAAAACCTCTTAAATACCAATGGGTCTCATTCACCCAAAAAGCGCTGATAAAGGGGGTCCTTTATTCGAGTTAAAAAAAGAGTTGATAAAGGGGGTCCTTTAACAGCTCTAAAAAAAGCATTGTTAAAAGTGACCCTTTATCAGCGCATTTTTAGCACTGATAAAGGCCCCCCCTTTATCAGTGCTTTTTTTAGCACTGTTAAAGGGGACCCTTTTATCAGTTATTTTTTAGTAGTGCTGATAAATGGGGGATTTATCAGCGTTTTTTCCTAGTGCTGATAAATTTTATGTTTCAAAAAAAATATTTTTTCATAAAAATAATATATTTTTATATATGTATATTTATATTGATATAAATATAATATATATTTTTTAAATATACGTATAAATGGACTATTACATTCAATATATAATAAATTTAGGGAAAATGGCTTTAAAATATTTTATAAAATATAATTAATTAATAATTTTCTAATTATTATCGGTTAAAAATCATTTAATAATAATTTTAGGACAAAAAAAATCAAAACAATTAATAAAAGATCTAAAATAAGTTGAAAATGTAACTAAAACTTCAAATGGTCATAACTTTTGATCCGGGTGTCCTTTTGAGATCTACAACTTATCAAATCGAAGCCTGTGATGAGCTCTATGCGACTATGACCAAAGCAAATCTTTGTTCACATTTTTAAAGGCCAAAAAATCCTAGAAGTACTCCAAAACTAAGTTTTTAGTCTGGATACCCTGATTTTTTAACATTCAAACATGTATAACTTCTGATCCGGATGTCTGTTAGTCCTGTACCACATATCATATCAAAGATTGTTTCATTTTAGTCGATTTGAATGGTTGTGGAGTTTAAGAGAGATTCTATATTAGAAGTTATGGTTGTTTTAACATTATATGGATTTTCAAATACACACATATATATATATATATGTATTTATTCATAAATATACATATGTCTGTGTGTGTCTTTGTGTGTCTGTTGTATATATGTATATATGTATTTATTTATTTATTTATAAACAAACATAAAAAACATATTTTATAAATTTATTTAAAACTAATCTTAGAAATATATATTAATATACAAATAAATATACGGATAAAAAATTGTAACTAAAAATATATATATATATAAATAGATATAAATATATATTAATATGCGAATAAATATATATATACTAATATATGAATAAACATATATGTATTAATATAACTAAATATATTTATATTAATATGAATCTATATTAATATAAAAATAAAAATAACTATATATATATATAAATAGATGTATCATTAAATAAAAAAAATGAAATCGATTAATGGTAAAGGTGTAGGTGCGAAAGGGGGAGGTCACGGGTTAGAGTTTGGGTAGAAGCAAGGAAGTGCACATGCATGTGTGGGATGCGCGGGCAAGGGCAACATGCGAGAGTGGGAGTGGCCTCCTAGCACTAATAAATGGGGGGGGGGGGGTCAAGCGCTGTTAAAATCCCCCCGAATATAAATTATTTTTTATTTTTTATTTATTTTCTTTTACTTTTATCAGCGCTTTTAAAAAGCACTGATAAAACGCCCCTTTTATCAGTGCTAAAAAAAGCGCAGATAAATGACCCCTTTTATCACCGCTTGTTTTTAACGCTGATAAAAGGGGTCTTTATCAGTGCTTTTCTGAGCGCTAAAAAAGGGACCCCCTTTATCTTCACCTCGATTAACAGTGCTTATTTTAGCGCTGTTAAGGCACTTTTCTAGCATTGATAAAATCCATATTTGTAGTAGTGGAAATAAAAATTGATACAATATATAATATATCTCATAAAAAACTATGGGAACAACCTAGTATTAGTCTCAACTATAGATTTCGTCACTTGATCACCCATATTCCATTACTGAGAACTAGATATTATATAGATACACAATCATTTTAGAGGAGATATATTAAATTATTTTTTTCTTTTTTATCATTCCCTTTATATTAATTAATTTATGAACCCTTAGTTAACCTTGTTCCAAATTACATTTCATAAACCATAAATGTGAAGTCTATTCCCTCAAGGCATAATCCAACAATGTCTATAGTTTCTTAAGATCAACATATTTTCAACTTTCCAACCCGAACCAACCCGTGGGTTGAAACATTTATTAAATGTTATCATTACCATTCCATAATTCTAAGTACTCTAGAAAAAACAACCTCAGCTACAACAAATAGAGTTGCAATCAAACACATATAGCTACCGAAAGTAGTGGGGAAAGGAATGTAGATAAAGAAAGAAACCTAGTCATCAGTAATTAAATAGAATCATTATCAATAAAGAATCTATATTTCATCAAAAAAAGGGTAATCATAGCTTCAACTGATCTTGTTATCTTCAGTGCCATCCCCAAAACCCACATGCATATCATCATGAATCTCTATATCATAAGAATCAACTATTGACACAACCTTAGGCAACCGAACCCACATCTCATCAGATATCACAGGATCATATGTCCTCAAAATTATTGTATACATAGAGCAATGAAGGCATCAAACAAAATATCATAGAAAATAGGGAAAACAAGGCTTTAAAATAAGGAATTCAACTTTTACATGAAAAAGGGTGCTTACGACCCCCAACTCAAGGCATATGGGCTTTATAAACAAATGGGAACTCTCAACCTAAAATATTTATCTTTATACAAAAAACTTGTTTTTATTCCATCTTTAATTAACTAATTCATTATTTACATGTTCTAACTACAAGAAATAAACAACATCAGCTATAAGAATCTATCAAAATTAACTAAATATGCTCTCCAACATAAAACCAATTTCATCAACTATGAGAATAATCATTCTGAATTAACTTTACTTTTATAATTATCAACAAAAATAATTAAAATTATTCATTTTATATTCAATTATATTAGTAAATGGAATTAAAACATAATGAAAACCTGAATTTTAGCATTAATTTTTTTACTATCAAAATACGAGATACACCAGATTTATTAAACATGCCTCTTTGAGTTAATTATCCAACTAATTAATTATGGATTTATGTTTTTTAAAATTTTTAATCTAAAGAAACATAATATTCCAAACATAATATAACATGATAACAATAATAGTATATATTGTACACTATTTAGAAAATAAGGAGTTAAACCATTATAATGGTGGAAAGCAAAAAAATACGATCAGTACAACCATAAACCAATTCCATTATTTAATCTAATTCAATTACTATTAAGAAAATTTTAATTCCATAAAAAGATATAAAATATGATAAATTTATTATTTTATATAAATAAAATAGATGTAATGAATCCCCTACCTCAAAGGAATCAACGTTCTTCTCAGAAGAATGAATCAACGTCGCAGATCTGTGATCCCCTCACCTGTATGAAACTACATCCCTCAATAGACCCCATTATAGAAACACACCAAAGAAAAATAATGAAACCCCATTAGAAAAATGTATATAATCCTCCATTACATGGAAAGGGTAAAATAGAAGAAACAAGATTTATCCAAGAAGAAACTTTGATAAAAGTAAGTAGAACCAACATGGGTCACTATGGACTGATCTCTATAGGTTGGGGTTTGATCTCTATTAGAAGGGTATTCAAAAGTATTAAAATTTTTTTGGGGAACCTAGGGTCTGAGTGGAAGGATTGGGAGAAAACCTGGTTTGAATGGGCCTTAGGGTACTTATAGGTACAGAAAATTTTAGAAGAGCATAGGGCAGCACCTGAGACCATGCCACAATCCTCCAAGACACATTGTATTCTACGACACAACTAAAGGGACAAAAATGCAACCCCCTTGGTAAAAGGATTATTTTAGAACCAAAATAAGATCTTATAAAAGTGAATATAGGGGCTATAACATATCTTTAATACATCATGAATTATCCACATTACCATCGTGAAGGGCCTATGCTGAAACCAAGCCCTAAAGACACATCCACCTCCATTTTGATAGTAGCCTAAAAATCAAACTCGATCCCCCCTACGTCATATTATATAGACCACATGGTAGCCATGTAATATTTGTATATGGATATTCCAAGTGTTATGGTACATCCACCATCTCAACACTGCATCTACCTACACTATGGTGCAACCCAGGGTACCACGCTATAACCATTACATTTTTTCTAGTGCCCCATTACCTTCAAAATCCATCCAAACATCACAAAACCTCCTTCAGGTTCCTCTAATGACCAAACATAAAAAGTTTAAGCTCTATTAGGATCCATAACATTACATGAAATACCTCCAAAACCATTATCATTCTCAATAATTTTAAACCAAACTTGGAGATAAAGAAATAAAATGGGTCATCCAAACTGTCACCCTATGAGAAACCTCTCAATAATCTCACCATCATAGGTTCTCAACCACATTACTGTACAGAAAAAAGTGTAAAACCTAGTATCAAAAACATTATATCCTAAAAAATATCTTGAGGGAGATACTTCTCAAATAGGAGGAAGGCCATAACAAGCAACGAGAGAGAAATTCATTTCATAATATGACAATGGTCAGTATAGACTACTAGAATTGCAATAAGGAAAGAGGTAAACATAAAAAAAAACTTAGGGTACTAAGAATGTATTTGTGAATTATATTCTGAGGTTCATTTCTCCCTTCCACCATGCCACCACAAGACATGAACTAAGAGGATAACATGTCAACATAACACCTTCTCCTGGAAGTCTAGGATCTCCACATGTTGCTCCTCAAAGGTCACATAACCATCATTATCACTGATCTCACCTAATTAATTGAAGTGAAAGTAATCATAAAGGTAACGAAATATCTTTAATAGATGAAAAAATCATGTATAAGAACATCTAAGGGGGGATTTATATATGATCTTTCATATCTCTAATGTGATTCAACACCTAGAAAGGCTCAACAATTTAGGTAAAAAGCTTAATCCCATAACCAAACCTTCATGGTCCATAATAATTAGTCACCTTTAAAAACACATGGTCTCTAAAACCAAACTATATAGGTTTAATCCTATGATATACATATGATGTATGAAGGTCATGTGCTACTTTCATCCTCTCACTAATTACCTAAACCATATATGTCATATTTTTCACAAGCTTCGGCCTAAGAAATGATAACTCTACAACCCCTGTCAATAATAATAGAGAATGTAAAGGTTGGACATAAAAAACTTCAAAAGGTTATATACCAATAGTGGAATGAAAAATATTATTGTAAGAATACTCAACCAAAGGCAGGTTCCTTTTCCACAAACCTTTGAAATCCAAGACACAAGTGCACAACTTTTCTTCAAGAGTATAGATATTCCTCTCTATCTGACCATCCAATAAAAAATTTAAAGTATTTTAAAGGCATTATTGAGATCCAAAAATCATGCTAGAGACCTATAAACACCCTGAAGGTAAAATGAGGATCATGATAAGAAATGATCTTCCTCAGTACTCTTTGGAGTCTAAACACCTCCTTCTTATATTACATTTAAAAAATATTCATTGAAATTGACTTCTTAATCGCTATATAGTGGGATAATTTTATCAAACAGTTTACTACTTCCCATATAAAATAAAATACACCCTAAGATCGAGGTAAAATAGAAATAAAGTAAATTTAGATTTACTGTCACTTATAATAGGGAACATCTAATGACAATAGAAACCCAATGGGAATATAGTTCCCTACCCTCACCTTTTGGAATACCAAACATTGAGAAGAAACACAGAAACTATGTGCTTCAACTAAGGATGGCAAAACCAAACTCTCAAAACATGGAACATCCTTTCCATGCCTGGATGTATTGCCAAAGGTGAGCTATGATACTCATAAATAACTGTATCACACATTTCTAAAGGGATGAAAATTATTCCTTGAAACGACACCTGATGTTATTCATCCACAGACCAGCCATCATGGGAATTGCTAAAAACAACTAGGTTTCTCCCAAAATCCACCTCAAAATCCCATAACTAGGACTCCTCCACCTGCTCCACCAAAGATGATTGTACTATCATCAGAAAAAGATAATCTATTATGTTATTCTCACCCATATAAAGACACATTGCTCAGATATCTTAAAACAATCTCCATGAATATATATATTCATACACAACATCAACATTTGACGTCCTACTCAATCCATCAACTATAATATTATTATTTTTGATCCAAACCACTGGGTCCTGCCTGGACGATGGTAAGTCAGGTATGACAACCACAAGCCTACCTACAATAGGATAGGGGCTTGCGACAAGCACTGAGAAGGCATAAACTGATATGGGATACCTTAGTCTAATGTACCTATATGCATGCATACAACCATCTCCATGAAAAAGTGCACAAAAATAATAAAGGACTACAACATCTAGAGTATATCCATTCATGAAATAACCTCTAGGGAATACATATTTGTATAAAAATATAAAGAAAAATTATAAGGGTAAAAAATACATGCCCAACCGAAAAATGAAGTTCCACCTTGGAAAAAACTAAAATAAGTAAAGATGAATAGATCCTAGCTCTATATCTCCAAGTCCAACCACCAAACATATCCAATACACCCAATATCACTAAGATCCATCGATGTCTCTTTGGATTCAATTTTCATATACAAAATGAATGAAACATATAGGAAAATCCCACACAGGGGTGAGTATATACATGCTTAGTAGGACACCCCAAAAACCACAAAGGGAGAAATAATAAGACACCGCCTAAATCATCTCAACCCAAAAAAACATATATGATCATAAATAAACCCAGGTGAGAGAGAAATAGAATATCCATATCCATAGTCTAGTTATGTACAATGAGTCTTCCTAAAATTCTAAAGGTCCATATCCAATGCCTAGTATCATGCACATCCTTGCAAGAATCTATATGGAGGGTCCCATTTCTCACTACTATGGTCTACATCCAATGGAGAACTCACTCCCATGGAGGACTCTCTCACTACCAAATCTTGATGATGGTGGATTACCACTACATACATAGAGGACTTGTGCCGAGATATAGTATAAGGAATATTGAATCTACCAGAGTAAATATAATGGGGGACTCGTACCCTAGTGTGTCAGGGGAGTATTGACCACGACATATCTCTAGTGATCATTATTTATTGCTACCATTTTTTAGGATTTTCCTAAAGAAGTTTCATGATATAAGAACCTCACATCATATCTCATATTCCACAACAAAGGCTCCCATCAATGTCCCAGGTGAAAAATTACACATGATTGGATACTTGAAGGCCGAACTATGAGTTCTGAAGAGGGATATATGAAATTAATATGTTCTTGGGAGAATTAAATTGCATGTACATGAGGTCACATAGAATGTAAAATTTCCTTGTCTCCTATGCGTGTTCTCCCCTGGACATAGATTGAGAATCCATGTTATACTAAATGTCATGTACATGTGGTGCATAATATGTCTCAGCCCCATGGGCCCTACTTGTGTCCTCCTAGCCCATTGTTGTATAAAATGGTTGTGTCCAAGTATATGGTCATGGCTTTGTACTTTGGCCATGCCTGTGTGCATATCCATGCCTATGTTTTTGTACTCCTTGATTATACACTAAGCCACCTGCATAGGGTCACATTGGGTGTAAGGTCCATATATGGTATGTGATCCTAATCTTCACCTAAAACCCTAATAGATTTATTTTGGGGACTACATTGTGTGTGTTCCTTCGTGATACACTATATTTAGTCGAGTTAAAAAAATGCTTATACCCACAGATCTTAGATCCATCATTTCCACTACAATTCAAGCCTGAATGACTATTTGAATATGATGAAATCATTGGCACCATCACTGAAAATCAATTCCCAGCCTCTAACAATAGTAAATTGAAACTATTATTTCCCATGTTGTATTCCTTCACACACCCACCATCATTTAGAATATCAAATCCATTAATAAATCAACCAAATGATAGATATAACCTATATTTTCCCTCAAATTAATGATATATACATTTTTCACCCAACAATCATAAATTCAGGGGTTCAATTGTGCTCAATCCCTCCCTAAAAATGTCAAACCGTAACCCCATTGACCCGTGAAAAAAAACACACGAAGAATAGCGGGGGAAACTCAATAACGAGGTGAATCTAACATTTTAGAATGAGATAATGGAAAAAAATCTTGGGGATATTATGGGTTCAAGCATGGAAAAATGAATAACATTTTTCAACTGGGATTCGATAAGATTTAATTTGAATCTTTCAATTCACAGAATCAGAGATAAATTAAGAAGATAATAAAAAATCCTTGATCAATAATCAACAAGGTAATAAATAATAAAATTATCAGCCCTACCTTGATTAAGGATCGATATTGGATGAAGATAACATTCATAGATGATGATGAAAGTCCATTGATTTCATTACCAGCATCTTGATTCACCTTTATTAAATCATCAATCCACATCCTTGGGTTTTCCAATACTAATGAAGAATGATTCTACTCTCAAATACTCCTAGGTTTATATAGATAACCCTATAAATTTTACATTGAATCATATTTATAGATGGATTCTAGGTTTAGGGTAATTTAATAAAAATTAATAAATTATTATTATTTTTTAAGCGCACCGTCCAATGTTAATCTCCCACAGAGCGTCCGAAATCTATGAAATTTATGTGATTCCTAGGGTAAACCCTGTTCTCTAGATTAAACCAAAGTATCATATTTCCCATCCAAGGTCACAAAAAATTTGAATTTTTTTAACCAAAATAATTCACATGAAAGGAAGTAAATATTTTAATATTTTTAATGTATTACTTTTGGGCTGCCAAGACTCCCAAACACCACAAGGACTCCACATAAATATCTTGATATATATATATAGAAATTTTCAAAGGATTAATCCGAAAACAATAGAGTCATTACCTTACACTTTACTGGTTTAGATGAAATATCAAATTCATAACCATATAGAAATTTTATCCACCATCATTGTTGCACGTTCTAGTCACTTTTGGAGAATACATACCTCGAACTCTTGTGATTAGTAAAAATAAAAAAAACACTTGTCGATGTGGTAATGTTTCCACAACTTCAATGAATACAAAACTACCACAAACATGAGACCATGGGTGGCATAGTTAGGCTCATGGAAATGTTACTAGTGAGACCCATAAAAGACAACTGATCTCTACTGCATCAGAAAATAGCCTAAATCCATATGTGAACTTTCATAGAAAACCCTAAACTGAAAATTTTCTTCCAGCAGACAATGAACTAGAGCACTGAACAACTTCTCTTTCAGTTACTTAAAAGATCTGTAACACTAGTCAATCCAAAATAAAATATAATAATTTATATTAAAGGATGTTATTGGAGCCTCAACCAAGATAAATCAGCTACACACCTTTTTTAATAGACTATAAGACCAAGGAAAATTCTCACCTTTGAAATAGTATTGGGGGATTCCCAAGAAACGACACCCTCGAATTTTAAATGATCCACATCTACTCCTTACTGGGACATGACATTCCCCACGAAATAGACTTCATGATCTCAAAACTTACACTTCAAAAACTTCCCAATAACCACTAATGATGAAGAACTCCAAATGGCATGAAGATGAAATGTATACTCCTCCTTAGATGCGGGATACACAAGCATTTAATCGATGAAAAAAACTATGAAATTTTATAAAAACTCCATAAAATTTACATTCATCAATCCATTAAACATGGATAGAGAATTCATCACACCAAATGGAATCATAATAAACTCATAATTCTTATAAAGGGGTAAAAAATTAGTGTTCAAAATATCCCCCGCTTTCACTCGCATCAGATTATATCACGACCACATATCAATTTTTAAGAACCAGTTTTCTCCTTTCATCTAATCGAATAAAACATTAATCCATGGAAGAAGATATAATTTATTATCTTTCCCTTGATTCAAGTGATGATAATCAATAGAAATATGAAAACTTCCATCATCCTTATTTACAAAAAAACTGATGCAACTCACAGTGAAACGATCAACCAAACAAAACCTCTCTATAATAGATCATCGATTTGTACTTGAAACTCTCACAACTCATAAGGCACCATCCTATATGAATACATCGATGTAGGAGAACTCCCTGGCTATGGCTTGATCCCAAAAAAAATATCCCATTGAGGGGGTAACACCACATCCTATATAATAAATAAATCAAGTTAATATTCCATAATGCTATAAAATACCATTAGTTAAACCTTTGTCAAACTCAACATCAACTCATCTACTAGGGAATACAAGGACAGAACATGCCAATTACCCATCTAAGGGTCTCTCTCACAAATGAACAGTGCCAAATATCCATCAGCATCATAGAACACAAACTATCTTATCAAATTATCCATGATATTTTTCATTAAATACATCAAATATATAATGAGTATGATGTGGTATGGTTATATCCATATGAATACATAATCTCCCCAAGATAAGTTCTTCCCCATCCCTAGTTCACAATCTCTAAAAACATTATACAAGTCATCTCGACCTCCAACTGGCATAGTCAATGCCAAGGGTACTTGAATAATCTATACCTCAAGTCTTAATGCATGGAAAATGTAAGGTGATATGAAGGAGTGTGTATCTACTGAATCAAAAAATGTATACACCCATGAAAAAAATAAGATATGAGTACCTTGAACGATGGTTATATTTCCTAACACTAGAAAATACAAATCATGAAACTTACCAAGGCCTTCTCCATGGCCTCCCAAACACTGATGTAAATCACCTCCATGGTTTCACTCTTCTCTCTAAGGACAAGGAAAATATTGGGTCTATCCTTTTTCTTCCCCATCTACTTTTTGTTGATCCTAGAACTGAAGACCCTACTTCTGTTTCCTTGGATGAAACTGCCTTAATAGATGGAATTTATGAGGAACACCCACCATATGATGATTAATAATAAAGGTTGGTCACTCTCACCCCTAATGACCTTGTTATCCATAAGAAAAAAAATGCATCTAACCCATTGGAATAGGTTTGAGAGCCTCTACCCCTGGATAAATGAGATAATGAGGGATTGGAACTACCCATAGCTAACCAAAAACTCTTTTTTCTATGAAACTGGGAATCCAAAACCATATCTATACTTCATGAAGAATCATGAAGACTCCCATATGATGAATAAATAGTTTTATACATCATTATCTCAACAACCTCTTTTCTCACTAGCTCCTTGAGATATGTCAAGAAGATGAACATGGTGACATGGGGCTCGATATTTGGTTGCAAAACCTCCTCAAAATGCCTCTCCCTAACCTCACCATTTGGAAATAGATTATAAGAATATTGTAGAAGGGTCATAAAATAGATCTTGAACACATGGACACTAGATATCCCATATGGAAGGGTGAGTAGTTCCTAGTTACTATCCAAATTCATGGTCTAAGAGAGAAACTCTACTTGGAACAAGTCTATGAAATTCTCCCATGTTACTGAAGGCTTGTCACATTTCCTAAAGAATAAAATATACCACTACATCACTACCCCATGTAGCATCATTAGAGCCAACCAAACCCAGTACTCCTTATGAGAATACATTAAACTAAGATCTATCTGCACCTCCTCTAATCAGTATTCTATGAATGAGTCAGAAATGTAGTCCTCATAATTCTATAGACTTTGGAACTAAAATTTTTTGATTTTTCTCCTCGAAGTGTCATTTTTTCCGATCTATACTCTGTGACAATCTAAAAAAACATCATGGTATACATTTTTAGTGTGAACTTTATGAAACATCGACCTAAATCCATTCATACAAGAAGAAAAAATAGATATAGAATCCTCAACCTAGAATAATGAATATTTAATATTAAATAATTAATTATTTTATTTTATTCTTTTAAGGTTCAACCTATCCCAAGGTATTACCATTTGAAACTGAGGTGTAAATAATAATGATTCATGATACTCTCCTAGGTATCTACCCAAAAATAAACTTTACTTCACTTAGAAAGCTTAGAAATATTATAGTTACATGCATTAGATCACATGGGTCCCTACATACCCATGTCTTAGCCGGTATCCCATGTTTAAATCACATATAAATTTAATTGACACCTTTTACTTACTAACCCATGAAATATCACATGTGACTAACTCTAAACACTACAGGAAAACGACCGTTTAGCGGCGGTTTTTTCGCGGTGGTTTTAAAAACCGCCGCTAAACGTGTTTCGGGCTGGCATTTCGCGGCGGTTTTTAAACCGCCGCGAAAACGCCACCACGAAATGCCTTAAAAGTATTTTTTGTTTTGTTTTTTATTTTTTTTAATTTTTTTGATGAATAACGGTGGTTTTTTAAAAAATCGCCGCGAAATAGCGGAGGTTCGGGTAAACCGCTGTGAAATGAAAGCAAGAAAATAAAAAAAAACATGAGAAACCTCGAAATCACTAAAACGACGATAACTTTTGATCTGGGTGTCCGTTGGAGCGCCACGACCAGTTAAATCGAAGCTCATGAAGAGATCTAGAGGCACGTATAATCAAAATTGTGAGATGGTCTAAGGTGCGGAAGATATGAGAGTTTTAAGAAAGTTGGAAAAAGTTCTCCAACTTCAAACGACCATAACTTTCGCTCCGGGTGTCCGTTTGGGCTCTACCGCATATCAAATCAAACCCAAGAAGAGAGCTATGTACTAATTTGATAGCAGTTAGCTCTTGTCATAATTTTAGACCCCAAAACCACTCCGAAGGCCTCAGAAACCTTGTTTTCGTCATCGGTGTCATGTCGAACTTGTCTTCAAACGGACCTAACTTTCGATCCGAGTGTCAGTTTAGAATCCTCCACCTGCCAGATCATAACTCATTCCATGAGATTCAGTTTGACTAGTCGCGACGCCCACATGCACTCCTGGATCATAAGTTATGGCCTTTTTAGTGGGTATTGGGTTTGTTATGTTTTTTGATGCCTCGTTTCTAGCACTCGTTCCACGTCATCTTTTTTTTAAATAGTCATAACTTCCGATCTGACTATCCATTCAGACTCTTTCACATATCAGGTCAAAGATCGTTTCAGGATCTTTGATTTGACAGGTCACGAATCTGAAACAGACTCTCGGATCATAAGTTATCTCTGTTAATGTGAGTCCAATGTTTTTGTCACTTTATGACTGTTTTGACAGGTTTTAACGATTGCTCCATTTATTACTGTTTATTTGGGTTTCCATGACTTGTTATCTTTATCAATGGTTTTTATGGGTTATTATGATTATTATGTTGAATTATTAAGGGGTTTTCCAGAGTTGTCATGAGTTTTAATGCGTTCTCATTCTTTCTATTGCCTCATTCTTCATATGCTTCTCCATCCATTTTCATACGTTTTCATGATTTTCCATCCCTTATCACGTCTTTTCATACTTTTTCATGTGTTTCCCTTATTATTTATTATTTATTATTTATAATATACTTTAATTTATTTATTATCTATTATTTGTTACTTGTTATTTATTATTTATTATTTACTATTTATTATTTATATTTATTAATTATTAATTATTAATTATTAATTATTTATATTTATTTATTATTTATTATTCATTATTCACTATTTATTATTTATTATTTATTATTTATTATTTATAGTTTATTATTTATTATTTGTTATTTGTTATTTGTTATTTATTATTTGTTATTTATTATTTATTATTTGTTATTCATTATTTACTATTTATTATTTATTATTTATATTTATTTATAATTTGTTATTTGTTATTTATTATTTATTATTTGTTATTTATTATTTCTTATTTATTATTTATTATTTATTATTTATTATTTATTATTTATTATTTATTATTTATTATTTATTATTTATTATTTATTATTTAATATTTTTTTTATTACTTATTATTTATTATCTACTACTTATTATTTATTATTTATTACTTATTACTTATTATATATTATATATTATTTATATTTATTTTTTATTTTTATTTATATTTATTTTTTATTTTTTATTTTGTTATTTATTATTTATTATTTGTTATTTGTTATTTATTATTTATTATTTATATTTATTTATTATTTATTATTTATTATTTTTTTATTTTTTTTTATTTTTTATAATTTATAATTTATTACTTATTATTTATTATTTATTACTTATTATTTATTATTTATTATTTATTATTTATATTTATTTATTATTTATTATTTATTATTTATATTTATTTATTATTTATTATTTATATTTATTAATTATTAATTATTAATTATTAATTATTAATATTTATTATTTATTATTTATTAATTGTTAATTATTAATTATTAATTATTAATTATTATTTATATTTATTTATTATTTGTTATTTACTATTTATATTTATTTATTATTTACTATTTATTATTTACTATTTATTATTTAATACTTATTATTTATTATTTATTATTTATTATTTATATTTATTTATTATTTATTATTTATTATTTATTATTTATTATTTATATTTATTTATTATTTATTATTTATTATTTATTATTTATTAGTTATTACTTATTATTTATTACTTATTATTTATTATTTATTAATTATTAATTATTATTTATTACTTATTATTTATTATTTATTATTTATTATTTATTATTTATTATTTATATTTATTTATTATTTATTATTTATTATTTACTATTTATATTTATATATTATTTATTATATATTATATATTATTTATTATTTATATTAAATTTTATTTATTATTTATTATTTATTATCTATGACTTATTATTTATTACTTATTATTTATTATTTATTATTTATTATTTATTATTTATATTTATTTATTATTTATTATATATTATATATTATATATTATATATTATATATTATTTATTATATATTATATATTATTTATTAGTTATTTTTTATTTTTTATTATTTAATATTTATTACTTATTATTTATTATTATTATTTATATTTATTTATTATTTATTATTTATTATTTATTATTTATTATTTATGATTTATTATTTATATTTATTATTTATTATTTATTATTTATTATTTATTATTTATTATTTAGTAGTTATTATTTATTAGTTATTAGTTATTATTTATTATTTATTATTTATATTTATTTATTATTTATTATTTATATTTATTTAATATTTAGTATTTAATATTTAATATTTATTATTTACTATTTATTATTTATTATATATATTAAATTTTATTTATAATTTATTATTTATTACTTATTATTTATTATTTAAATTAAATTTTATTTATTATTTATTATTTATTATTTATTATTTATTATTTATTACTTATTATTTATTGTTTATTGTTTATTATTTATATTTATTTATTATTTATTATTTATTATTATTTATTATTTATTATTTATTGTTTATTATTTATTATTTATTATTTATTATTTATTATTTATTATTTATTACTTATTATTTATTATTTATTAGTTATATTTATTTATTATTTATTATTTATTATTTATTATTTATTATTTATTAGTTATTATTTATTACTTATTATTTATTATTTATTAGTTATATTTATTTATTATTTATTATTTATTATTTATTATTTATTATCTATTATTTATTATTATTGAGTTTATATCTATTATTTATTTATTATTTGTTTTTTCAATTAATATATATAACTATATTAAATTATGTTTATTAACCACATGACGATCTTGCTGGAGTGGTAAAGTCTTTGGAAAATATGCAAGAGGTTAGGGGTTCAAATCTCACCAAACACAGTATTTCTTTATATTGCATGGGCATGTGCATGCATGAATAAATAAATTAATACGAAATAAATAAATAAATAAAATAAATAAGAAAAAAAATAAATACGAAATAAATAATATAAATACGAAATAAATACGAAATAAAATAAATAAAAGAAATAAAATAAATAAATATATAAATAGATAGATAAAATAAATAAATAGATAAAAAAAATAAATAAAATAAAATAAATAACAATAATCAAATATTATAACAATAATAGTATACATAACACACTATACAGTAAATCATGTGGCAATCTGTTATCACAGTGCAAAGAAAAAACATGCGATCACTATAACCATAATCCAATTCCATTATTTAACATGGTTAAATATTTATTAAGTTAATTTCAAGACCAACCAATGGTCTAAACCACAGTAAATTTATGATTTATCATAAATAAAAAAGAAGCAACGAATCCCCTTAATCAAAGGCTTGATGTTCATCACATTATAAAAGATCAATGTCACAGATCTCTTGATCACCTCTCCCACAATAAATTGCATCCCTCTAAGGAATATGCACCACAAACAAGGGAAAAAACTAATAAAACTCTATTATAATTGTTAGTCGGAGTGGACACTCAAGAGGGGGGGTGAATTGAGTTCCAATTAAAATTTCTGCTAAAAACAGTTTCTATTAAAATCCCCCAATTTCAAAAACAAATTAAACTGTAGTGAATTTTTACAGATTATAAAGGTTCAATTAGTTTCTCAAAGATTGATTAATTCTCAGCTAACTTAATCTTATGATTAAATTAACTTTTGAGACTAACTTACTGGTTTATAATAAATATAAACACTTGTGAGTTTAACTATCAAAGTAGCTTTGAAGATAAATTATATTTCAAAGTAATAGCAGCAGAATAAGAAATAAATGTATATAGTATGGATATAGATTTTAACTAAAAACACAAGAGTTAACCAAGAGGTTCAGTCTCAAGCCGAGACTTAGTCCTCTCAAAATTTATATAAAGTAATCCACACCCTGGATCTGGGTTAACAACAGTGATCACACTATTCAGGTCAAGAGACCTCTACCACAGGATACACACACTGCTCGTAATGCAAATACTAAATCACTTAGAGCATGATATAGAGTTTCAAATGGCTTTGGTGATTGCAGTGCAGCTCTGGACTCCTTTGGATTTGATCAGAAATGGTTCTGAGTCCTTCTCTGGTATTTGTCTGAAAAATTGAGTATCGTTTCTTCTTTCAGTGCTTCCAAGTTCAGCTTGGTTATCGGCTCAGAAAATGAAGTGTTCTGTGTAGTTCTTCTTTAGCATAGATTGCTCGATGTATGCTCTGTGTTCTAGAGTCTGGTAGTTGTAGTCTTGTGAGTGCAAGTTCTCCAGTTGTTCTTGGCATGTTTTGAGCTTGATCACCAGTGTGTTCCCCTATGCTCAATCTCTTCAAGTCTCTTGTATTTATTCACTGATATATACACGTTGTCTTTTATGCCTTTTTTTTTGTTGAGAAGAAGGAATGATTATGCTTTTCGATCGTACTTGGTACGGTTTCCTGAAATGGCAACATAAATCATTTAATAACATTAAATGCGTCAAAAGTAACAAATGTAGCCGTTAGTGTAATAAACAAATAGTGTCGAGGATATTGGATTTGACTCCGTAGTTCATTATAGGTAGCCATTTGTTTGTAGACGTGTACGGTTGACTTGGTGTAGGATCTTCCATCGGTAGCTCTTCAAACTCTTATCAGTGGCTCTTATCGGTAGCTCTTATCGGTAGCTCTTATCGGTAGCTCGATGAACTTAGTTCCATCGGCTTCTCTTGGTTGTCGGTAGCTCTATGCATCGGTATCTATGTGCATCGGTAGCTCTGGCTATCGGTAGCTCTGGCTATCAGTAGCTATCTGTCCATCGGTAGCTCTGTGCAGCGATAGCTCTGTGCATCGGTAGCTCTGGCTATCTGTAGCTCTGTGCATCGGTAGCTCTGACTATTATGCATATCGGTAGCTCTCTTCAGGTCAGTGATACTTACACTTGACTGTCTTATGCAAAACACATATAATTCACTTAGAATCATTTCAAAACTTATATAAACATGGATAATCGAGATTAACATAAATCAGAAATTATTTTAGCATTACTATTAACTTGATCATCAATTTGAAAGAATTAAAGTGTAGATCAACAGTAATTGTGAATATCATAATATATGAAAACATAATTGGGATTGTTAAAACATATGAATACCATATTGGTATTATCAAAACAGGTGAGGTCAACAATAATGATGAAGATAATCTACCATAATATAGAAAGAGGAATTTTGTTGAAACAAGAACAATCCAAGAAGAGACCATGTGAAATGAGAGAAGAACCTACCTTAGATAACCACATATTGATCTCTCAAAGCTAAGGCTTGATCCGTATCATAAGGGGATTCAAATGAATTTTGAAAATACTCTGAGGTTCTTTGGGATTGGGCAGAAGGAATGGAATAAAACAATATTTAGATGGTCCTAGGGATATTTATAGGTAGATGAAATTTTATAAGACCATGACAGAACCCATAATACTACGCCAGAACTGTCCTAGATATAGGGAATTATATAACACAGTCTAAGGGACCATGATAGAGCCCCATTGATCAAAGAAACATCCAATAAACATGGGTAGATCCTATAAAAGTGTACCTAGGGTCTACAATGCAACATTAAGACACTATACCACAATCACATGACCAATGGGAAAGGCCTATGCCACAACCAAATCCCTATGAAAAAACCACCTCCATTTTTGTAGTATCCTCAAAATCCATCCTAACACACCCTATTACACATCATGGATATCATTTCATAGCCATTATAGATTTTAATGTGGATCCTCAAGATGTTATGATGCATCCACCAGCTCCACGCTGTAGCCACCTACACTACTATGCAACCTAGGGTTCCATACCACATCCATTCCATTTTTGGTGGGGGTGCCCCACCTTTTCCTCTAAAATTCCTCCAAACAACATAGAGACTCTTCCGAGTGCATCAAACATGAAAAAATCACAAAGGGAAGGGATATCAGGTTTGAGGCCCTTATAATGATGCATACGAATTGGGTGAGTATATAGTCCTACTAGAAAATCCTCCATAGACATACCACTGAATCCACATAAATGAGAACATGTTTACTAAGAAATGTATTTAAAACAAGCGATATGAATATTAAAATTAATAAGATAAAGAAACCCATATTAATAAATCACACAATAATCTAAATATTTTTTAATCCATAATTTTCATAAAGTATCTTACACCAAAAATCATACACCCATTGCATGAACATACACACCCATGCAATGCACCAAACTCCCAGGGAAACATTCACCAACACAATGTATACCATGTCAAAAGGGGAATCCTTTAATAGACTTATCTTAGGATCACAAACTGATTCCCCTAGACCAAAGTCATCATTTGTTGGTAAAATATAGTGTACCCTAATTTTAGCACAATTTACAAGTTTTAATCAATAGGGACACATTCATATGTATCATGAGTAGAAAATAATAACTATATTTTCCAAAACACATTTCCAAATACATATTCTATAAATACATTGAGTGAACACACATTCTTCCATAAACTCCATATTAAAACCAAGTTTATCACATTTCAGTATCATCATTTTAAATCCATATAGTAAAGTATACATTTTATCAAACATGTTGTGTGTGTTTCCAATAAAGTTTTTATAAAACCATTTTCTCCAAGATAATATTCAAAAAATATGTATCAAATTCATTTATAATGTATATACATGATCATTAACCTATAAACATATTAATCTTTCATGTTATTAACACAAATGGAGCAAGAGAGAATCCAATTTCCTCAAATGAGATATCTATGATGAAACAATACAAATACCTTGTATATTATAGCTTTTATAACATCTATATGATGGTTTAAAATATAATACCCATTAAAACCACACCATAACCCGAATTTTCAATCATTCTAGCCCCAGTATAGCATTTCTTGCAAGAGATAATGAGAATAGAAGATAAGAGAATGTGATATGAGTGTATTACCTTTGATCCATAGGCTAACCACTCCAAAAATCCAATATATAGAGCTTTGAAGTGAACAAAACCACAAAAATCCCAAAAGGGAGATCTCTAGTTTTAGAGTTTAGGAAGGAACAAGTAAATTCCAGTTTTAGGGTAAAGTTAAAGTTAAAAATATAATTTCTGGGTCTTAATAATGTTATTCATGGTTAATCTATATGGTTTAGTAAACCATGTGGATGCCACTAGTGAAAAATATCTAGGACCATATGGATTACCTAATTCTATTCCTACCAATTTGTAAAAAATAGGGTTATAAAGTTTTTCACTTGATTTAACCAAACCATGTTCCCAACCATTATTTTTTCCAAAGACCCCCATCTTACCTTGTATAGTTTCGTAGGTATTTATAATGATTTTCCCTAAATGTGCAATAGCATTTTGCAACTTAAAATCTTTCTAAAACACATGGAACCCTACCAAACCTATAAAAGAATACTTGAACCTTTTCATAGCTTATTTTTTTTTTGAAAAAACTAAATACTAAAAATTATAGGTATTTCATTCTCTAACCATTGGGATTTCTGTCCTCTAAAAGATGGAGACTAGCTGTGTCTAGTGAAAATTTATTAAATTATCTAATATACATTCCTCTCACTCCTATGTCTATTAATAGACCCAACCATGATGTTATAAAACGAGCATCATATATATGCATTAGACTCAAAATATATGGTATTTCATATATAAAAATATGAATAACTATGTGAAAATATATAACAACTAGCTTGAGAGTAACATGATCCCAACCAATCAAATGAATAATATTAGACTCTTAATACTACTGTTATGATATATGACAAACACCATGAACTATTATAGATTGGGGATATAATTCTAACCAATATAAAACCTCACCCATACACTCATAAATCTCAAAGTTCCCAACCAGTAGATTCACTAATCTCCTTTTTTAATAAGGATGCAGTTACTTAATTTTAGAAATATGCACAAAAATATATAATTTTTTACCTAAAAATATATTTGAAAACAATTATGATCTAAATAAAATTTATAACTGATCAATTCCATTGCCATGGTTTTCCATATTATTCAATCATGAAAGTTTTCTCTCACTGAAGACATGGTTTGAGAATCAGGATTTCCCTAACATCCACTCAGAATAGTGGATATTAACATAGATAACCATATAATGTGCCAAGTAGAACCATACAAAGTATTTATATATGAATAAGGATATATGAAAACCATCATATTGGGAAAATGTTCCTTTAAAAAACACCATAAGTTCATCACACACAATATAAGAACATCTTCCATGATTAATGATATCTTTGAATAAACTCTAATTTGAGGATGTCTTGTCAATATCATGGTTAACTGGGTTTATAAAGTTTAATGAAACAACCCCAACCCATGAATAAAATCTTGGGTCTATATTAGGGATGATGAAAAAATACACTATTAAACTTCAACACTTCATGATTACAACTTAGTAAAATATTTTATAGAATCCATCTCCCTAATTGAAATGAAATGAGCTAACTTGATTGGTCGATAAACTATATCCCTAATGACTTATGATTTTAGACTATTTTAGGTAATAAAATATCAAATCCCATAATAATTAACTCTCACTACACTATATATATATGAAAGAGGAACAACATTCTCACTAGTCATTTGTGTTTGGAGATGACTTGTGGATAAGCAAGAAAAATCTCCCCATGATCTAACACTTTCCATTTTAATAGCCTCCCACTAAAAGTGGAAATTTATTAAATTGTATTACTATTTAATATCTATATGAATAAACCAATTAAGTTATGTATTTTATGGAGAAACCAATTTTTCATAATGGAAAACTTCAATTAGATTCCAAAAATGTTAGAGATAATTATCATCCTTTGTATATTTTTAGACAGTCACCCAACCATTTAGGGTTGACCTAATGTTAAGGTATCCAGGTATTGAACACTAATCTTACATAACTTGTTTATCCATATCAAGATCTTGAGTCACCAGAAATAATACCATGAGATCATAATAGTATTTGAAACTCAATTACACTTCAATGATTACACCCTTTAATTGGTATATATCTTCTTCTCTATAAAAAAATTAAATATAATACTTGTGACTTCAGTCATATGATATAAAATTTATCATGAGACATTGTTCCTTTTGATTTTCTTTGGTGACACTGGACATGAGAAATCATGAAAAATGGAATGATATTTTGCTGTTAAGCTTAGAAGATAATGGTTATTAGGGTATCTATTCATGATATCATTCATCAGTTCCAATAAGACAACTCATGCATAACTATAACCAAATTAAATCACCATGTGTTTTTATAATGACTATAGATATTTATATATTACCTTTACATTACAGTGCACTAAGCACCACTGGTTTCCTAATACTATCACTTCATCCAATCTATCAGCCCACCCATGTTCTTGAATGGTCACTTATTATTCTAAAACAATCTCCATAGGATAATACATGTTATTTATGTTTGAATTTTTCCTAACCCCCCATAAACATTTGAAAATAAAACCTCTAAATTTAGAGACATGGAAGTATTTCACTAGGCATAGTAATAAATATGAGCATTGAATGATAAAAACTACTCAATCACTAAAATTATTTTAAATATGACCATATATAACATTTTAAATCCCCAAAAAACATACCATGTCAATTATCATTGTGTATATTAACAAATTTAAATTCCGTGATATCTTGTTTCCTGAGAGGTGTCGGGATGTTCATTACATTAGACATTATTTCCACCTTAAATCCATATCTTCCATTACATATATCGTGTTTACCATACAAGAAGAATAACAAGCAAAATTAGAATGACCAATGAAACAGGAAAACATAGAACAATAACTCTAATAATAAAGTATTCATAAATATTTTTCTATAGAAACAAAAAATCAGTACTATAATTTATGGCATGACACAAGAAGGTTTCCACTTGTTAATTTACAATGTTACAATATCCTCTGAATTCATTATTAGGTATTTTGAGATTAAAAAAATTACATAGTTTTCATGAAACAATTATCTTACCAATACCATTTAAAGAGAACACTATAAATATTTTCTATAGTCTAAACATCAGTAAAAACATTCATTGAACATAATAAAAAATAAATTTTTATAAACCCAATTTCAAAATTAGTATAAATTTTAATTGACTAAAAATTTATAATGAAATTATTAAATTTTGAATCATATTTATCAAAATAAATATGTCCTTATCAAATAAATCTTGTAAAAAATTATAAGTAACACTTTGAAAGCATGAACACCTCATTTCATATTAATGCAATAGTTAAACAATTTAGCATCATGTAAAGACCAATAAACCAGTTTAATAAAAACAATAGTTACACAATGTCTAAAAAATATTAAGCATATGAAATTATCATCAATAACTAAAAGATATATTCTTGTAGCACATAGTTTAATTTTATATTTTATGTTATTATTGTCTAAAATTAAAAACTTTTCTGAAACCATTTTTTATCAATCAACCATGCACTATTAATAAAAAAATTAAATAAAAATTGTTAACATGTTGTTATTTTATCATTCTATCATGACTAATGAACTATAAATCTTCAAAGTTCCAAATTACATAAAAAATAATGAGAAGATATCATATTTAACATATTAATAATTTACTTTTGATGAAACACAATATAATAATCTTTAATCACTACTTATATTCATATCATTGAATATAAAAAATAATGTTCTTATTTTTAACATATCTTCAATTTTTTAAAAACAATAATAACTCAAAGCTATAACTTGATTTTTTTTCTATTCATAATAAACATGCACCAAATTTCAAATCATGGAATATAATTTGACACAAGGAATGTCATAAAAATTATAAATTACAAGGTTGAAAAAAATCACTGAATCATGGTTATAAGTTGTCAAATATATTGACATGTCACTAATCATTATAAAATTTGTAATGTAAACTTATAATCATTCATTTAATTAATCATTATGAAGTTTTTGACATTTTATTATATTAATAGGGATTTTAAATATCATTTAATTAATTTCTTCTAAGAATAATTATTACTTGTTTGAGTTCTAATTAAACAGTTATTTCATGTTCTTTTAAGAAATATAAGAACATGAAAGACATAATAATTAATAAATTTAATTAAATATAATCACAAAACATAGTGAGAAATAATATATTACCATTTTTGGGAAATAATTTCTTGGAATTCCTAATTTCATCCACCATCACCAATGAAAATTATAGGAAACAAAGTTATCATGAAACAGTTTACAAAACAAGAAACGATAAAATATCCCATGAACGATGGAATACTAGTGTTATGTCTCTTTATTAATGCATAATACCAAAATTTCATCTGCTTAACCCGTGGTGATGTGGTAAAAACACACCTAGAAGTGTTTAAAAACACTTTCATACCCATAACACCCTTGTTACTTGAATTTTGTTATTAATAGGTTGGAGATATATTTTTATACAATACACTTCAATTCCAAAAACATATTATCCACATGTAAAACATGAAAATTGATGAAATGTAATAAACCAATATCATTTGTAACATTCTGACCACGACTCAATTATTTGGACATTATTAGAATTAAGCTAACTTTAGATGAATCCCTAGGAAACCAAAGTCATGAAATAAATGGTTAGAGATTTATCAGATAGTTGGGGGATGATTTACCCTTTCATAAAAAATAATATATAGTATAAACCTCTAAAACAATATAAATACAATGCATGAATAAAGAATACTAAATTCCAATACATAACATAATAATACATAATAGTTAGAGTTTCAACATAGAACCATATCTTTAAGTGATAATATAAGACCAAATAATCAAAATGAAGAACAAAGTGATAACATGGAACTCTCCCATGATCCACATGAATGATTCCTCCATGCTCCCAAATCCATCAACCAATAACACATCATCAAGTCACTCTTCTAGAAAGTGAATTAATATCTCATTTCCTACATTATTCTGAAAAAAAATTAAATATTCCCCATGTTTCCTATGTGGTGGGTGAGTATATAATCAAATTATTAAATCCATCATAGATATCATATACAAACTTCTTAATCAAGAAAATTTTAACTCAATTTTTTATAAAAAACAAGAGAAAAAAATATAATAAATAAAGAAAAAGTAACACATATGAATAATTGACATCAAAATACACTTTCCTTTATAACCAATTATTTTCATAAAGAAACCCAAAAAATAAATCATAAACCATACCATGTTTAAATAAACACAGACACACACATTCAATACAACAAACCCACCCTCTAGGATCCATGTCACCAACCCAATGCATCCCCCATCAAAGTGGTACTCCTTGAAAAAATAAATATCATGAGAAGAAACCAGTTCACCTTGACCTAATTCATTACTTCATGATGACATCCACTATAACCCAATTTTCATATGATATCCAAGTCTATATCAATAATGTCTCATTAACATAAATCATAAAAACACACCAAAACCTATCTTTTCCCAAATAATTTCACAAAAAAAATTCCATAAAAAAATGAGTGAAAACACACAATCTCACTAAATCCACATAAAATTCCAACATAATATTTTAAAATTCAAATCATAAATTTACAATTTTATCAAACATATTATGGCTGTTAAGCAAATTTTTAAAAAAAAATATATTTCTCACCAAGAGAGTATTCAACTAAGATTTAGAAGAGTAATTTAATTTATATATTTATAATCATTAAACCTTTAAAAAAACAAGATCCCAAGATATTGACATAAGTGGAGTGAGAGAATACACCTATCTAAAATAAGGTCCCAAAGATAAAACTAAACCATGCGCTCATAGATCTATTATCTTATGACCTTACTATGAAGGTTAAAAAACCTATAAAAATCAGACACCAAACTAAAAATATAGGCATGAAATCCATAGACTAGGGTTTCTGTCATGAAAGAATTAAAATAAAAGAAAAAAGGAGAAATAAACTTTTTTCCTTTGAATCATAGGATAATTTCTCCTTGAATATAAGAGAGGGATCTCTAGAGTGAAATAAACCACCAAAATCACCCAAGGGGATCTCTATTTCGAGAGCCCTCACAAGAAAGTAAATAAGAGTTTGGGGGGGGGGATATTTGGGATAAAAATATAATTTTTATGGATCTTTAAAGTTTAAAATGGATGGGATATATGGTTTGGCATCATGATTTAACAATATGTGCACCATAATCACGTTCCTTCCCATGTTAGGAAAACTGGGATTCATAGATTTTTATAGAGTTTACCCAAACCATGGTCTCAACCATGACCCTTCATAGAGGCCTCTATATCACCCCACATGGTTTCTATGGATCCAACATTATTTTCCCTAAAAGTGATCTTACATTACACCACTCAAAATCCTTCCAAATCAATTTAAAACCATTTGTAACCTCCAAAACCAAACTAAAACTATTCATATGTTACGAAAACATCAAGATACACATGAATACCACAAACCAGGTGGTGAAACATAGTAGGATGACCTTCATACTTTGATATATAGTTTTTATGACTGCCACAAGGATAAGATAAATAAAGGTTTTTTGGGTTTGTTACTGATCATTCCATTAAAAGATTTCAACTATGATGAAACTTTTACTCCCATGATATCTGTGTCCTTGGATGATATAAACATTATAAGTAGATATCTAAACCCAGGTATATGAAAATTGATGTTCATATCTATCTAGATGAGGGGAATGTGACATTGTCATCCACCAATGTGAATGACATGTGATGTTCTTGTTCGTCTGATCAGTTTATACACAAAGAATCGTGAGTGTATGAGTTAGCTACATGATATTTACAAACTTTACATATCATGGTCAATTTATGTCTTATAAACAATAATTATATGATTATGTATATTTCATACGATATAATTGGTAGACACTGGTGTAGCACCCCAAACATTTTATGGTATGTTTCTCTTAAATACACTATATTAATTAGATAGCCTATATTTCATGAATCACTAAGACCCTATGGAAAAAAACTTGGTTATTTATAAGATATAGTCAAAACCTATCAATTAAACTTAAATTTTCCAGCTCGATGATTTAATTTTGAAAATTTGACATACACAGTTGTGTTCAGGATGATATTTAGAGTCTGGTAGAATGAACTTAATTTTTGGTGAATAGTAACCTAACCTTATGAATAGTAACATGCTCTTATGAATAGTAACTCAACCTTATGAATAATAATATGACTATTATGAATGGTATCCATACCTTTGAAATTATAAATAAATTTAGGCACCATAAAAATAAAGATGAATAATTTAAGTGTTTATATTTGTCGATTAAATATTTATTTTAATTAAATATTTAATTAATCATATTTAGAAAATTATTTTTGAAAAATGGAATTAATTTTTGGATTCTACACATCAAAAAATTGTTAGGGTGAAATTTTGGTATTTTTCTGAAATACTTGAAGTTTTGATGAATAGTGAAATACCATAATTTACAAAATAAGCTAAATACACTAATTATAGAGTCATGTATGATGTTTTGCTGATGTAAGACCAATTGATTCGGATTCACATGATAAAATTACTATTCTTGGTAATAGAAGACTTACTATTCCTTGTCTTGTGGATAAATAATAAATTAATGAATATAATATAGAGAAATCCCCTCTCCCCTCCACTATATAAACGACCCCTCACCCCTCTTCCTCCCACACCAATCAAGGTTAAATACTTTCCTAAATTCGGCCAAAAACTCTTCCCAAGACCTCTACCCACGCCCAATACCTACTGGTCTCACTAAAAGTCCAAAAAGAAAGGCCTTAAGGAGATTCTCAAGGAGGTGTTCTCAAGAGGTGAACCTCTCTTCTCGTTTCTTTAAATTTCTTTTACATGTTTCATTCTTATGTTCTCTCTTGTCATATCCCTTCATCTAAATGCCTTGACAATTCTAGTAGCTTATATGTACTGTATTTTCCTGATGCAAATGTAATATTTCATCATAATCTCTCTTTTTCCATTCCTTTTATATTATAAATGCAAACACCATTCGAGATGTGTTAATTTATCACACTCAAGGAAGAAAACTTTTCAAATTGCATTACTATCTTAAATAATGGTCATGAAACCTTTTAAATGGTTGAACCAGATCATAATATATGTATTTTATCTTGTTTAATGTTTTGGAATCCTTACACACTCATAATATGGAATAATAATACAAAACAAGTTCATTGTGCACGAAACCACCATGCCAAATCCAAGCATTTATCATTTACTCATCAAATGAGTCATCCTCGTAGTATATAATCATAATAATTATAATATAATTTATATCTCTTTAATTTCACTAATATTATATGTTAACAATTATTTATGTTTAACCACATTTCAAACTAACTTCTATTCATGAATACAAGTAAACAGATCATGAAAACCAAAGAAGAAAATACTTCCAAAACAATAAAATTGAATCTCTTAAACCCATCAAAAAGTCAATTAATGAACCTAATAAGGTTATAAAATATCAATTAAATGTTGATGATTTTATGTAATTATTAATTAATGAAGCGAAATTTTATTATTCAGTTCGCTAAGAACAATCAAAGAACACCTTCAAACATAAGGTAAGGGATCCTCTCTTTCACTTTTGTTCTAGAATCTCCCCTATGTTGTGCCCTTTTATTTTTAATACCTAATGATAGGGTATGTTTACACACCTCCCCCATACTTTTCTTATGATATATAAATATTGTTATAGCCCTTTACCTCTCATTAATCCCTCGTAAGAACACTCGTGACCATGTCAAAATGTTTGTAAAGGGTCTTCTCATCTCACTTTCAATTCTGTGGGATTTCCAATGTTTGCATATTATTTCTTATATGTGGTATAGGTGTACTGACATTTGATATATATTATCATGATTATCCTTATATTCATGGTATTATGTGATTATTTTGGTGGTTATTAACTATAATGTATCGGATTTTTCTGTTTATTATTTTAAATATTATATGGAATTATTTCGAGACCGGGCGTGAAGACGGCACATCGTTCCAAGGTCCAGTGAGCCTGGAATGGTGGTTTGAACTTTTTTTAGTTAAGCGAGTCGACACTTGTGCACGGCTATGGTAGTTTCCAAAACGGATGCCCGAATTAAAAATCTGAGCACACCGTTGTGTCCGGGATGACGACTTTACCTAAGAATGAGGCCAACCTCGACCGGCACGGGTCGAGGGAAAAAGTAAATTTTTGGATGTTTTAACTAAAATAAAAATAAAATAAATTAACAAGTTTATTTTATTTTCATTTAAGGAAACATCTACTGCAGTGCGGAAATGACGCAACTGTTTCCTAAATTAATGGTGTGTCATAATAACTTCAAAATGGCAAGTCAAAGTCATTAATGCTGCTGCGTAATTAAATGACAACATGTTTCCCTTTATAATGGGTTAAGAAATTGTTGATCATTGGAAACGGCTGAGAGGAACCTCTGCCAAATCCGCGGGGCGTTGGAGGAAATTCTCGGTGATGAACGATGACAGATCAAAATCGAGAATCGCTACGCCAACAACTTTGAAGGATCCCGACGACAACGGCAGTGTGACGCCTTCGTCAAGGATCGATCCTTTCAAAAGATAGGGGTTGTTATTTCGATTTATTTTCCCCGTATTTAAGTTTAAATGAAGAACACGGATCAACCATGAACAAGTTGATCCGCGGACTCGTACGTTTTTGCGGGAGGGATTTTCTTCAGGGAGATTATGGGGAATTGATCTATGCTTATGTTGTTGTTGATTCTTACTCCGTTTAAGCCTATTAACAGGAGGGGATCAATGCCGTGACGAACGACGACAGAGGTTTATTCCTCAATTTGTTTATGTGGATTTTCTTCCTCCGTTTTCCTCGCACGTTCTTCACGTTCTTCGCAGGGCGACGAACAAAGGATCGTTGTGCATCCGTTCTGTGACACAACGATCCCAAATCGAAGGTTCGACATCGCAACTACCTTGTGGAGGTGTGGCGATGATGGTGGAAGACAAATCGAACTGGATCAGAAAGAGCGTTCTTCGAGCGTTCTTTGTGCGGGAAGATCAGAACACATTTTCAGAGCCGATCGGAAGCCTGAAAATTTCAGAAGCGGCTTCGTGGTGTCGGGGCAACCAGAACCTGGAAGTTTTGCGGCGATCGGATGGCCAGGTTGATGATTGGAGCAGCACGGGAGGCGCGCCGACGAAGAGCACAGTTTCGGGAAATTTTCGGAATACACGGCATGTACTTCCGAAGAACATGCCGTGTAGTACTGGCAGTGGCGGCTAGGGTTTCGGGTCAGAGAAGAATCACATGGCGTGTGAGCCTGGTCACATAGCGTGTTGGACCTTCCCCGAAGCTCGGCGTGTACTTTGGGTAGTACACAGAAACAGGATGATCTACATGGCTTCAGGCGGCATGGCGTGTACAGCTTGGCAGAGGCGGCTACGTGGAATTCGGCGTGTATCCCAGGGAGACACAGACACGGGATGGAGTAAACGACCATGTACTCCATCACAT
This sequence comes from Viscum album, assembly GCA_963277665.1. Taxonomy (NCBI): domain Eukaryota; kingdom Viridiplantae; phylum Streptophyta; class Magnoliopsida; order Santalales; family Viscaceae; genus Viscum; species Viscum album. The sequence goes on from OY728147.1 coordinate 1,096,969,617, forward strand.
GTCCAGACAAGGCCAGCAGCGTGGGTCACCCCGTGTGCAGTTTACATAGGTCGGAGTACACGGGTTGGTGACCGTGTACGGGCACATGGCCAGAGTACATGAAGCCAACCCTAGTTACCCAGACACAGTGTGTACTCCGTACTACATGTCGTTTAATATGTTTTTTTCTGCACGACCAGCCTCACGACATGGGCTGTTGTACACGGGCAGTACCCGGGGTAGGACAACATGGCGTGTATCATTTCTACACGCTGTGTACTTTTTGGAAAATGGCTTGGTCCTTTTGTTCACCATGCCTTTAACATATTTCATTTGGGTTAGTGCCCCTTTTTCTTGTTTCCCTGAGGGTCAAGCATCTTTCCCTCACGTAGGATAATGATCCCTTCAGCAGGACTTTCTATGATAGAGTCAGACATCAATCCGAGAGGCCCGGATCGAGATCCTCTATCCATTGCATACCCTAGGTAGAGTCAGGTATCGACATTACCAACTCTACCAGGCGTTGATCCTCTACCTAGCGGGTGAATTCCGGATGAGTCGCGGTATCGGCCCTGGCCCTGGTAGTGATCCTCATCTGTGTATCGAGATCTTTCCCACTCAAAAGTGTGTCTCCCGTAATGAGTTCCTCTATCTATCGTAACCCTTACACTCAGGAGTGTGTCTCCCATAATGAGTTTAGCCATCTCTCGTGACGGTTCCCGATGAGTAGCACTTCTCAGATGGACGTCATCAGAGCTATAAGACTCGTGGATTGTGTTCTTCCGGAACAAGCGCATCACGAAATCTTCGAACAGAATCCCTTACGGGGGTATGCAGTTGCGTGACTTGTCTCTAGACCACGGGTCTGGGTTTTGAGTATATCTGGTGTTTTTTATATGTTCTGTAAACATATACTATTCATAGATGACTGTACCATTACATTATATTGCTTTGTGGTTTTTGGGGTCCTCTATTGAGTATTGTTATACTCACCCCTATACGGGATTTTCCCACACGTCTGGTGTCTTGTGTAGACGAGCAGACTTTTTACAGAGTCCAGGGTAGACCAGGACAAGACCGAGCTTTCTGAGTTCCCTACAGGCCGAGGCATTCCTACGGCTACGAGCGGCAGTCCCAGTACCTTTTGTTCTTAGAGGTTGGACTTTGCAGTTTCAGACTCTTGTTTGTTTGTTTTTGGTTGGCTTGTATTTTTGGCCCAGTTTACTTTTACAGTACTCTACCTTTCGTTGTACTCTGTTGGTTGGGGTTTAGTAGTATGCATGCATTTTTTCCTTAGTGTTTTACTTTTCAGCATTTGTGGGCTTAGAGATGTGTACGTTTGTACATGTACTTAGGTAATGCCTTCCATGTTAGTGATATGTCTACTCGGTGCTAGTCACCAGCCCCTAGCCTATTGGAGGCGGGCTTGGGGAGTCACAACGTGGGACCCACTGGGATGGTTCGTGACAGAGTGGTATTAGAGTTGGTCGGTTCTACCTTAGGACCAAGAGTCTATGAGTTTGGTTTGGGGAAACAGTGTTTAGTGTTTATGGTTCGGTTTTCAGGCCAGAGACCCCAGTGTTGGTGTGGCGGCCGACGTATCCATACACCAGGACTCTGATAAACTGCTTTTTGACCCGGTTCACGAAAACACTAGTTGTAGGGAAATAAAAGGTACATGCATCATATAGTAATGGGTTGTGTTTTCCATGTCCTTGGTGTTAGCTATCCAGATATACTCATTGACCGTGACACATCTTGTTTCTTTACAGGATGCCTCCACGACGCATACCCGCTAGGATTCAGCAGCACGATCACGAGGATGACCCCCTCAGTGACGAGGCTTCGATACAGGGACCATCTCCCCAGGCTTTTCCACCTGGTGGTGTACCTGCTATACCAACACTAGTGGAGCGGCCAATGGTACCTGCGATACTGATCGGCGAGGAGCACAGGCTTAGCGCACTCAATTATTTCTAGAGACAGAGACCCCTCAGGTTCCGAGGCGAGCCCGACCCTCAGGTGGCTGAGGACTGGCTTGAGGCGGTGACCAGAGTTTTCCGTCTTGTGAGGACACCAGCAGACCAGATGGTGATCCTAGGAGCAAGCCTTATTCAGGGTTCGGCCGGACGATGGTGGAGTCTGACCACGCAGACTCACGACGAGGGGGATCTTTCATGGACGGAGTTTGAGCGACTCTTTAGGGAGGAGTTCTCTCCGGTTACGCTGAGAGCTATGCGCATCCAGGAGCTTCTTCAACTCCAGCAGGGCAGTATGATGGTGGATGACTATTCATCGAGGTTTACCAACCTCACTAGGTACTCGATGGATATGGTCAGGGATCAGTACTTCAGAGCTCGAACCTTCGAACAAGGTTTACGGCGTGAAATCCAAGCTAGTGTCATGCCTCTATGAATTTCAACTTATGCTGGAGTGCTCGAGCGGGCCTTGGTGATCGAGAGCTTTTTGGCGGAGTAGAGATAGTCGCCGACAGTCAGCAGCTGGCAGACAGGTGCAGAGACACCGGCAGCTGGGAGCCAATGTCATGAACAAGGATCTGGACATGGGAGACGTCATAGGAGGACCTAGGATAGGGGATCGACATTCTAGGGCTCTCAGGCTGGATCCATTTATCCTAGGGACAAGTGATGCTACACATGCGACGGTAGGGGACATCTCGCTAGAGATTTCCCGACCCGTCGAGCTGCTGACAGGGAAGTGGTGGATGGGCCACCCAAGAAGAGGCAGAGAATAGAGTAGGCAGACCCGCCAGACGGCGGACATGGCAGAGGAGCATAGAGAGCTACGGGCAGTGGTAGAAGCTTCGAATTACTTCCACCACCACCCCTAGGAGGTCCGCACCAGGCTCAGGGAGCTGGGGGACTGGGACGGGGACAACTGCATGCGGTCAAGGCATATGACCCAGGGGCTCCTAGGATGATTCGAGGTATAATCTATGTTTTTTATACCTTAGCTACCGTACTCATAGACATAGGTTCCAGTCATTCCCTTATAGTCACATGTCTTGTACAAAACCTCGAGATTCCGGTAGAACCGTTGGCTCGATCCTTATGCTTGAAGACACCTACGGGAGGAGACTCGACGATCACACAACTTTGCTGACAGTGTGATCTTACCCCTAGAGGTGAGAGTTTCGGGTGGAAACTCTTGGTGGTAGCGTCGAGTACTTACGATGTCATTCATGGTATGGATTGGTTATCTTCGGTCCATGCCCAGATTGACTGTTTTAGGCGAAGGGTGCAGTGTGTCCACCGTGATGGAATGACGTTTTCCTTTGTCAGAGAAAGGGAAACCCAGGCAGCATAGAATGGGCTCATACATAGGAGTGTGCAGCCGATCACTCATGAGTTGGCTAGCCTTACCCTCGGGGAAGTAGTTGTTATGAGCTCTCGGTTTCCAGCAGTGGTGGAGGAGTATGAGGACGTCTTTCCTGAAGATATTCCCGGACTACCTCCCCACTGGGAGATTGACTTCTGCATAGACTTACACCCTAGGAAGACTCCAATTTCCTCGTCGGCATATCAGATGGCTCCCGCAGAGCTTCGCAAGTTGAGGTTGCAGTTGGAGGATTTGCAGAGTAAGGGTTTCATGAGACCCAACGTTTCACCCTGGGCGGCCCCGGTCTTGTTTGCTAAGAAGGCTGATGGGAGTTTGAGACTGTGCATGGATTACTGATGCCTGAACCAGGTAACAGTGAAGAACAGGTATCCACTTCCGAGAATCGATGACCTCTTCGATCAGATAAGAGGTGCACAGTGGTTCTCAAAGGTTGACCTTCGATAAGGCTATCACCAGCTACGAGTGCGGGATGAGGATATACCGAAGACGGATTTCAGATGCCGCTACGGTCACTATGAGTACTTGGTGATGCCTTTTGGCATGAAGAATTCCCCCGCCGTGTTCATGGGGTTGATGAACCGGATCTTCCAGCCGTACTTGGACCAATTTGTAGTGGTTTTCATCGTCGACATCCTTGTGTACTTGGTGTCAGAGGAGGAGCACGCAAGACACCTACGGATGGTTTTGGACGTACTTCGGGAGCACCAGCTTTATGGGAAGCTCTCAAAGTGCCAGTTCTAGATTTAGGAGGTCTACCTTCTTGGACATGTCATCTCAGCAGATGGAGTAGCTGTGGACCCAACCAAGGTGGAGACTGTGTTAGCATGAGAGCCACCTCAAAGCGTGATGGAGGTTCGGAGCTTCCTTGGGCTGGCAGGGTATTACCGGAGATTCATTTTTGACTTCTCCCGGATATCAGCACTGGTGAAAGCCTTGAACATGAAAGGGAAACCCTTCATGTGGATAGAAAAGTGCCAGCAGGCTTTCGAGAAGTTGAGACAGAGTTTGAAAAGCGCCCCAGTCTTGAGATTTCTTGAGGAGGGTATCGAGTATGAAGTTTTTTCTGACTCATCAGGGACCGGGCTCGGCTGTGTCCTGATGCAGCAGAATGCAGTGATTGCTTATGGTTCGCGCCAGCTTAGGCTACATGAGTAGAACTATGTGACCCATGATCTCGAGTTGGCAGCGGTATTCTTCGCATTGATGATGTGGCGAAACTACCTTATGGGTGAGCGGTTTATTGTCTACTCTGACCACAAGAGCCTCAAGTACATATTCTCACAGAAGGATCTGAATCTGAGGCAGAGGCGTTGGATAGAGTTCCTCCAGGACTATGATTTTGAGATTATCTACACTCCTGGAAAGGGTAACAAGGTGGCAGATGCCCTTAGTAGAAGGTCTAGCTCACAGCTGTTGGGTGAGGCGACACAGTAGTTAGCAGCGTTACAGTTATCCTTCGTGGATGGAGAGGATACAACTTACCTATAGTCGATGGTTGTCACCCCTCTACTCTTACAATGATTTAGGGAGGAACAACTTGGGGATATCGACTATGTGGCTTTACATGCTTAGTTATCCACAAGACATGCTCCTGATGGATATTCGCAAGGTGGGGAGCACGTACTTCTTTTCAGAGGATGCACTGTTGTACCAGTGTCATTCCAGGAAGAGGTCCTGAGGGAGTTTCATACACCCCCTTTGGCGGTACATCCTGGAGTGGTAAAGATGTACCAGGATCTCCGACGACAGTTCTGGTGGTCAGGCATGAAGAAGGCAGCAACAGAGTTCATTTCTCGATGCCTCACATGCCAGCAGGTGAAGGCTGAGCACCAGGTTCCAGCAGGGTTATCCCACCCCTGGAAGTTCTAGATTAGAAGTGGGATGGAATATCGATGGACTTCGTGAAGGTCTTACCACAGACATCCAAGGGGCACAATTCCATCTGGGTGATCGTTGACCGACTCACCAAGTCGTCCCACTTCATAGCTATCAGGGAGTAGAGTTCCGTAGAGAGATTGGGATGCCTCTACATGCAGGAGATAGTTCGGTTTCATGGAGTCCCCTTGACTATAGTCTCAGACCGAGACACCCGCTTCACATCCCGGTTATGGAAGGGATTGCAGGAGGCTTTCGGGACTCAGCTATGCTTGAGTACAGCATTTCATCCCCAGACGGATGGTCAGACGGAGAGGACCATTCAGGTTCTGGAGGACATGTTGCGAGCCAGTATCTTGGACTTTGGTCATAGTTGGGAGGACCACCTACCACTGGTGGAGTTTGCGTACAACAACAGCTACCACTCCACCATTGGTATGGAACCATTCGAGGCTTTATATGGGAGACCCTACCGGTCACCGCTTTGCTGGACCGACCCCGGAGAGTCATCACTCATGGGTCTAGAGTTAGTGTGAGCTAGCACATAGAAGGTGCAGGTCATCCGAGAGTGGATGAAGACTGCCCAGATCCGGCATAAGTCTTATGTTGATAGGCGATAGATACCTCTAGAGTTCGAGGAGGGAGACCATGTCTTTCTTCGTGTCTCACCTTGATGAGGGTTGCAGAGATTTGACTGAGGCGGCAAGCTATCTCCAAGGTTCATCAGACCTTTCCAGATTCTGTGCAGAGTTGGCGAGGTGGCGTACCACCTAGCTCTACCTCCACAGTTGCATCGGGTACATGATGTCTTCCACGTGTTGCAGCTGAGGAGGTACGTGCATGACCCATCGCACGTCATCGACAGGGGCGAGTTGGACATCGAGGATGGAGTGACCTTTGCTGAGTACTCGGTGGAGATCGAGGATCGGTAGGAGAGGATCCATTGTGGATGATCGATTCCCTTGGTGCGCGTCTGGTGGAAGCACGAGAATCTTCAAGAGAGCACGTGGGAGCGGGAGTCCCAGATCCGTGCCCAATACCCTCATCTTTTTGAGTAGCCTTTATTTTGGCTTTTCAGGGACGTAAAGCCCCAAGGTGGGGAGAATGTAATGTCTAGGATTTTTCCATTTATTATTTTAAATATTATATGGAATTATTTTGAGACCAAACATGAAGATGGAACATCGTTCTGAGGTCCAGTGAGTCAAGAATGGTGGTTTGAACTTTTTTTAGTTAAGTGAGTCAGAACTTGTGCACGGTTGTGGCAGTTTCCAAAACGGATTCCCATATTAAAAATCTGAGTGCACCGTTGTGTCCAGGACGATGAATTTACCTAAGAATGAGGCCAACCTCGACCGGCGTGGGTCGAGGGAAAAAGTTTATTTTCGGATGTTTTTACTAAAATAAAAATAAAATAAATTAACAAGTTTATTTTATTTTCATTTAAGGAAACATCCGCTGCAGCGCGGCAACGACACAACTATTTCCCAAATTAATGGAATGTCATAATAAATTCAAAATGGCGAGTCAAAGTCATTAATTCTACCGCATAATTAAATTACAATATGTTTCCCTTTATAATGGGTTAAGTAATTGTTGATCATTGGAAACGGCTGAGAGGAACCTCTTCCGAATCCACAAGACGTTGGAGGAAATTCTCAGTGACGAATGAAGATGGATCAAAATTGAGAATCGCTATGCCAACAATGTTGAAGTATCCCGATGACAACGACAGTGCGATGCCTTCATCAATGATCGATCTTTTCGAAAGGTAGGTGTTGTTATTTCGATTTCTTTTCCCCTTATTAAAGTTTAAACGATGAACACGGATCAACCACAAACAAGTTGATCCGCGAACTCATACATTTTTGTGGGAGGGATTTTATTCGGGAAGATTATGGGAAATTGATCCATGATTATTTTGTTGTTGATTCTTGCTCTGTTTAAGCCTATTAATGGGAGTGGATCAATGTCGTGATGAACAATGGCGGAGGTTTGTTCCTCAATTTGTTTATTTGGATTTTCTTCCTCCTTTTTCCCCGCGCGTTCTTCGCGTTCTTCATGGGGTGACGAACAACGGATCATTGTGCATCCGTTCTACGACGCAACGATCCCAAATCGAAGGTTCGACATCAAAACAACCTTGTGAAGGTGCGGTGACGATGGCAGATGATGAACCAGACTGAATCAGAAAGAGCGTTCTTCAAGCGTTCTTCGTGCAGGAAGATCAGAACACGTTTTCGGAGCCAATTGGAGGCCTGAAAACATCGAAAGTAGCTTCGTGGTGTCAGGGATACCAGAACATGGATGTTTTGCGGTAATTGGATGACCTGGTTGATGATCAGAGCAGCACAGGAGGTGCGGCGGCGAAGAGCGCAGTTTCTGGAAATTTCCAGAATACATGACGTGTAATTCTGAAGAACACGCCGTGTAGTACTAGCAGTGGCGGCTAGGGTTTCAGGGTCAGAGAAGAATAACATGGAGTGTGACCCTGGTCACACGGCGTATTGGACCTTCCCCAAAGCTCGGTGTGTACTTTGGGTAGTACACAGACACAGGATGATCTACACGGCTTCAAACGAAAAGGAATATAAAGCTTGGAAGAGGCGGCTACATGGAAATCGGCTTGTATACTGGGGAGACACATACATGGGATGGATTACACGACCATGTACTCCATCACACGGCCAGACAAGGCCAGCAGCGCGGGTCACCCCGTGTGCAGTTTACATAGGTCGGAGTACACGGGTTGGTGACCGTGTACGGGCACTTGGCCAGAGTACACGAAACCAACCCCAGTTACCTAGACACGACATGTACTCCATACTACATGCTGTGTACTATGTTTTTTTTCTATATGACCAGCCTCATGACACGGGCCATTGTACACGGACAGTACTCGGGGTCGGACAACACGATCTGTGTCATTTCTACACGCCATGTACTTTTTGGAAAACGACTTGGTCCTTTTGTTCACTGTGCCTTGAACATATTTTGTTTGGGTTAGTGCCCCTCATTCTTGTTTCCCTGAGGTCCAGGCATCTTTCCCTCACACAGGATAATGATCCCTTCAGCAGGACTTTCTGTGATAGAGTCAGGCATCCATCCGAGAGGCCTGGATCAAGATCCTTTATCCATTCCAGACCCTAGGTAGAGTCATGCATCGACGTGACCAACTCTACCGAGAGTTTATCCTTTACCTAGAGGGTGAATTACGGATGAGTCGTGGTATCCTCCATGGCCCAGGCAGTGATCCTCATCTGTGTATCGAGTTTTTTCCCACTCAGGAGTGCGTCTCCCGTAATGAGTGCTTCTATCTATCGTAACCCTTACACTCATGAGTGTGTCTCCCATAATGAGTGTAGCCATATCTCGTTACGGTTCCCGATGAGAAGCACTTCTCGGACGGACATCATCAGAGATATAAGACTCATGGAGTGTGTTCTCCCAGAATGAGCCCATCACGGAATCTTCGAACAAAATCCCTTACGGGGGTATGCAGTTGCGTGACTTGTCTCTAGACCACAGGTTTAGGTTTTGAGTATATCTGGTTTTGTTTTATATGTTCAGTAAAGATATACTGTGCATAGATGACTGTACCTTTACTTTATATTTCTTTGTGGTTTTTGGGGTCCTCTACTGAGTATTGTTATACTCACCCCTGCATGGGTTTTGCCCGCACATCTGGTGTCTTGTGAAGACAAGCAACCTTTTGACAGAGTCCAGGGTGGACCAGGACATAACCGAGCTTTCTGAGTTCCCTATAGGCCGAGGCATTCCTACGGCTACGAGCAGCAGTACCAGTACCTTTTATGCTTACAGGTTGGACTTTGCAGTTTCAGACTCTTGTTTGTTTGTTTTAGGTGGGCTTGTATTTTTGGCCCAGTTTACTTTTACAGTACTCTACCTTTCTTTGTACTCAATTGGTTGGGGTTTAGTTTCATACATGAATTTTGTTCCTCAGTGTTTTACTTTTCATAATTTGTGGGCTTGGAGATGTGTGCGTGTGTACATGTACTTAGGCAATGCCTCCCATGTTAGTGATATGCCTACTCGGTGCTAGTCACCAGTGTCACGAACCGGATCTGGTCGCCACCATTAACGGCACCAAACCCGGCCCGTGGCAAGGACCAAAGGGCGTTCCCTATCCCCACGAGCTGGAACAAGTGCCCGGGTATCAAACAAATCTGGGTTGGGAACGATTTACCCAAGTATGAAAGCATAAATCATAAAAAAAACAATCAATTATTAGAATCTGAAATTTTCATGCTAAAAAATTCTTAACAAAACCAAATCTGAATACATATGTTTAAAGACACTACAGGTGGTCTAAAAAAAATAATTACAACATAAAGACATCACCATGGACTCCACACGACAAGGGGATCATCACCCGCAAGCCATCTCCGCAACTCCGCCCGAACGATGGGGACTGACATCCCGAACCGCCATCACCCTTAGCCTTCCCTTCACCTGAGTCAAGCATAAGCAGGTCTACTTACACCCAAGTCATGTAAGTAGGGTGTGAGGCTAAGACCAATATGATACCACCAGATGATTCCAAAGAGCATGCAATACAATGTGAACAAAACAAGCAATTTTAATACACAAGGTGAAATAGTGATAAAATTCAATGAAATGTAACTTTTAAATGAAAATAGTTTTCAATATGAGAATTTCAGAATTTCAGCACATTAAATAGACATGTGAGCTACTATAAAGTACTGGAAACAACACCCCACAAAAAGGGTAAATACCACAAATCCAATGAGCATCAGAATCGGGAACACCCCTAAGCACTAGGTTGTCTCGGGCCCTATGTACCTCGTACCTTGGTGTAGAGTAACCATAGAAAAATCTGTTCTCATGCACGAGCCACTAGTAGGGAATATACCCAAAACCTATTGGTCCCAAATCATCATCCAAATAGTTTAGTTAGAGTTGTCGTTATCAAAATTCTAAGTAGAACATGGACAAAACCCATCCGATCCACTAGCCGTACTAGTACAAATCCGTCCCACCTAGGTACCCGGGCTTCCCCTTTTTGTGCTCAAACAATTTCAGCTAACAACACACATCCTTTTGCATATAAAATATCAAAACTGGTCACAAACAAATTTCATATTAGCTACACACATTTTATACCATTTAAAACACACAATAAAATAATTTTATTTTCAATAAAACAACCTCTCAAAAGATCACATTGTTTTGCACCCAAAGCTCTTTAAGATATCCACATTTCATACTATGTTAACACTTTTAAGTCATTAAAAAAAAATTTCAGTTCAATACCCTTTAATTAAACCAACAATTCAGTTATGGGGCAGCCCAATGTGAACCAAGAAGTTATATCTTTTAAAAAAACACCATTGTCACACAAACATGGCACTTAAAGCCCATTTGCTTCTCAAACACCATTTAAACAAACTTTCACAGTAACAAAAAAAGAATAAACATTCAAAACATGATTTTCAGTCCTAATACAGTTCAATAAAATCAACTAAGTAATTATAGGTCAACCCAAAATAAACCAATAAAAGATTTGAATGAAAAACCCCCAATTTCACCAAAAATTGGAAATTAAAATTCATTTTCATTATAAATGAAACTAAAACCAATTTTTACAGAAACATTCAAGTAAAATAAACATTAAGGTACCATGAAAACAACAAGCTAATTCACAAAAATTGCACACACAATGGAATCACCTACCAAAGTAACAAAAACCCTTGAATCTCCGTGCGAAAATCAAATCGCACCCCCGCCGCACCAAGAGAGAACTAGATCAAACCTAAAACCACATAAATTGGACAAGAAAGCCCAAAGTTAAACACTAGGTTCGAAAACCTAGTTTTTGGACATTATTAAACTCAATTATAACCAAAGAAACCCTAAGAACAATGAGTTAAACCCAATGTGATTTGAAAGAGGAAAGAAAAGGGCTCATTTACTTGAAGTATCTTGAAATAATCACTCCAAAACACCAGTATCTGACATTTAAAAGAGCCAAAATTTAGGGTTCGTTCGAACAAAATGTATTTGGTCATTTAGGAACTGGAATGGAGGGAAAATATTGAGAATTGAGAGAGTTATTAAAGAAATACTTTACCACTTCAAATCTAGGAGATTTGAAATACCCTATGAATTTAGGCACCAAATAACGATTAACCAGAGCTCCAAAGAGGGGGGAGATAGTTCAGACGCGCGGATGGGTTAATTTCTCTTGGGTGAGACTTGGAATCACTGAAAAAGCCCAAATATTTAATAATTTATAACACAATCAAATGTTATTTTTAAAACAGGAATTGGGATTTCGGGCAGGCCCAACCCCTTAGATAAAATCCCAAATAAAACCTGGTTATGGATTTCTAAAAGCTCCAAATTACCTTGGTTTTGTTAATAGGTTAGGGGAGGTCAAGTAGGAATTTTAATGGATGAAAAATGTTGAAAAATGAAAATGTTATAAAATATACAAAATTTAATTTTTAATCTGGAATTGGGCTCACGGTTTGGCCCAATTCATGAATACTCATCTATTCCTCCCTAAAACCTAGGGAAACCCCCAAAACAAATCAAGGATGTAAATTAAATAAAAAATACCTTTAAAATATTTCTTGTTTGTGACAATTCTCCCCACCATGAAGGACTTCCCACCCTGGAAAGTCAATATGAATCTTGGTTGGAAAACAAGAATGGGTACTCTTCCTCGACCCATTACTTTCACTCCCATGTCTCATGTGTATCATTCCCATGCTGTCATAAAACCTGGACTAAAGGAATAGACTTCCATCGAAGTATCTTCTCTTGGGAGTCCACTATTTTCACCGGCCTCTCAACAATAGACATTTCAGGCTCTATCTCCAGTTCTTCCCAACTCAACACATGGGATGGATCCGGATTGTATTTCTTCAACTGAGGGACGTGGAAGACAACATGGATAGACATAAACTGAGAAGGTAAGGCCAACCTATATTCCACCTTTCCAATACGCTCGGTGATCTCAAAGGGAGCAACATACCGTGGCATCATCTTACCTTGCTTCCCCAATCGACGATGGCCCAGACGAGGGGACACTTTTAAGAATACCCTGTCACCCACAGAAAACTCTAGGTCTCGACACCTCCAGTCAGCATAAGATTTTTGACGACTCTGAGCTGCCAATAAGCACTGTCTGATCAATTTGACCTTCTCAGAAGTCTCCTGCACTAGGCTCGGCCCCAACTGTGAAGTCTCTCCTACCTCATCCCAACATAGGGGGGACCGACAAGGCCGACCATACAACGCCTCAAAAGGGACCATTCGAATCGTGGATTGGTAACTATTATTATAAGAAAACTCAACAAATCCCAAATGGATATCCCAAGAACCTCAAAAGTCTAGGACACATGCACGAAGCATGTCCTCCAAAATCTGATTCGCCCGCTCTGTCTGACCATCCGTCTGAGGGTGGTATGCCGTGCTCATCTTAATCTGAGACCCCAAGGCCTTCTGAAGGCCTTCCCAAAATCGAGAAATTGAGCGAGGGTCTCTATCTGAGACAACAGATGATGGTACACCATGGATTCTCACCACTTCTTGAAGATACAAATAGACCAACTCATCTACTTTAGTTGTATATTTTATCGGAATGAAGTGGGATGATTTGGTCAGACGATAAATCACCACCCAAATAGAATTCTTACCCCGAGGTGTATGAGGTAAGCCAAAAATGAAGTCCATGGAGACCTCTTCCCACTTCCAGGTAAGAATGGGTAGTGGTTGGAGCAAAACGGATGGCCTTTGGTGCTCTGCTTTCACCTGCTGACATGTGTAGCATCTCGAAACAAAGTCTTCTATGTACCATCTCATACCAGGCCACCAAAACTACCGACGAACATCATAATACATCTTAGTGGAACCCAAATGGACAGCCCACTGAGACTGGTGGCTATCTTGAATCACCACCTTCCGTAGAGATAATGGCACTACTGAACGGCCCTTGAAGAACAAGATGCCCTTGGGAGACGACGACCAATCAGAGGATGTCTCCCCACAATGAAGGAACTGCTTCAACTATTAACAAAGATCATCACTGGGTTGTTCCTACTGAATCAACTCCAATAGAGAAGGAGTCAACTAGACACTAGCCAAGAATTCCCCTCCACTGTGTTCCCTGGTCTCCACATGCATTTGAGAAAAGAGACCCATCAATGTCCACTCATCACTAGAATTCCTCAAATCCTACACTGTAAATCTTCTGCTCAAAGAGTCGTCTACTACATTACCCTTGCCTGGGGTATAGACAATGTCAAAGTCAAAACCCTACAAGTACTCGATCCAGCGACATTGCCTCAAGTTGAGGTCCTTCTTCAAGAAGATATAAGCCAAGATTTTCTGATCAGAGTATACCACAAAATTCTCCCCAAAGAGGTAGTGATGCCAAGTCTTCAAAGCATGCATCACCACTGCCAACTCCAAGTCATGGGTCGGGTAGTTCTTTTCATTTGGTCGAAGTTGGCGAGATCCATACGCAACCACATGATCATCCTGCATAAGCACACACCCAAGACCCATACCAGAAGCATCACAATAGACCACATATCCCTTTCTAGCCTCTGGAAAAATCAGCACGGGGGCGGTAGTCAGCCGCCTCTTCAGCTCCTCGAATGACGCTTGACATTCTGGACCCCATACAAACTTCACCCCTTTTAGGGTGAGGGAAGTAATCGGTGAAGCAAGCCGAGAGAAATCCCGAACGAATCACCTGCAATAACCAGCCAAGCCAAGAAAACTTCTGATCTCGAACACATTCTTCAGTTTCTCCCACGACTTGACTGCACTAATTTTCTCAAGGTCCACTAAAACTCCATGCTCTGAGATCACATGCCCTAGAAATATCACCTCTCTAATCCAGAAAGTGCACTTTGACAACTTTTCATAGAGGCGGTGATCTTGTAATGTACCAAAAACAATCCTCAAGTGATGTTCATGTTCCTCCTCAGAGCAAGAGTATACCATAATGTCATCCACGAACACCACAACAAAGGAATCAAGATACTGATGGAACGCCCTATTCATAAGTGCCATAAATACCATTGGAGAATTGGTCAATCTGAAGGGCATGACCAAATACTCAAAGTGGCCGTACTTGCTTCGGAAGGCTGTCTTAGGGATATCTGACTCCTTCACCCTGAGTTGATGATACCCTGAACGCAGGTCTATCTTTTAGAACCACTATTCCCCCTTCAACTGATAAAAAATATCATCTATTCTGGGCAAAGGGTATTTGTTTTTAATTGTTACCTTATTCAGCTTTCGGTAGTCAATGCACAACCAGAGGGATCCATCAACCTTTTTTTCAAACAACATAGGAGTGGCCTAAGGAGAGATGCTCGGGTGAATTAATCCTTTGGATTCTAAGTCGTCCAGCTGTATCTTTAATTCCCTCAACTCGGTGGGGGCTATGCGATAAGAGGGAAGATATATCAGTTGTGTTCCCGGTGCCAGATCAATCGAAAACTCCACATCCCGCTCCGGGGGAAAACCTGAAAAATCATCTGGGAATACCTCGGGAAACTCATTCACTACATGAGGTAGTGAACCTTCAGGGGAAAGACCATCCTCTAGCACAAGCGATGATAACTGAAAGATAACACTTCCCAACTCTGGGAGTGGATGCCCTGCGCGACCTGATCGTGGATCCCATTCTCCATGAAAAACCTAAAGACTTCCATCAGGTGTCGTGAAACTCACACGCCGTCTGTAGAAATCGATGTGTTCTTGGAAGTGTACTAGCCAATCCATCCTAAGTATGACATCAAAAAGGTCCATATCTGAGACCAAGAGGTCCCACTCCATCTCGATCCCTGACACAGAAAGTGCACACGAGGGGCACCTGAGGCCCTGCTCCTTCTTCTTTCCCAAAAGTGTAACCAAATCCATCGCAAAAGACATCAAATCAGTTGGAAAATTCAGCATTTCCACAAAATGTCCATAAATGAATGAAACAAAGACACCTGTATCAAAAAGAGTAGTAGCTATAGAAGATGCGATCAGAACGGTACCTCGAATTGTCGACGGTCCCGCCTCTGATCCTGCTGGTGACTGATCCACTGCATGGAGATGTCCAATATTTTCCTGAGGACGACCGCTAGTCTGTGGCTATGCCCTGAACTGGCTCCGCCCAGAAGATGATCCAGCCCTACCACCATGACCACCAAATCGAGATCCCCCAGTCCTCGATGGCTCGGACTGTGCTGGCGCTCCTCTTGAAGCCACTGACCATTCCCACTTGGGAGTGGACGTGGCACACCACAGAAGTGCTAAAAATGACCTATACCTCCACACTCGTAACAAGGCTTCAGAGGAAGTAGACATGTTGGTCGTATATTCCCAGGCCCCCCTAAATTGGTGGCATACGACCGATCTAGCATCAGAAGCTGCAGAAGAAAACTTCCCGGAAGAGTGGCCCGAACTGCCCCCTCCTTTCTTCACATGATCCTCCCACTTCTTTTTCTTCTTTGAGGAGCTTCCACTACCCACTGCTGATACTGAACCATAGAAACCAGCCCTACCTTTCCTATCAATCTCCACCATGAACTCCCGATCAACAACCTCATCATAGGTCCTTAGCTTAAACAAGAACACCTGGGAGTATATCTCTGGTCACAAGCCTTTCTCAAACCTCTGGGCTTTCGCTTGCTCATTAGAGACAATTTCTGGAGCATACCGAACCAACTCAGTGAAACGGTTGGCATACTACATCACATATAGATTCCACTAAACAAGTTCCATGAACTCTCTAGACCTGGCATAAGCCAACACTTCAGGGCAGTACTGTTCATTGAAGACAACCTTGAAATCTCCCCAGCGCATCTGCTCATTCTTCCCAACCTAAAGCACTGACTCCCACCATTTATGGCTGGGACCCTCCAATAAAAAAAGAGGCACACTTTACCCTGAGCTCCTTGGGTGTTTCCAGGAACTCAAACATACGCTCGATCTTCTCGAGCCATTTTCTGCTTCCTGGGGTTTTGTGCTACCTCGGAAGGTAGGAGGCTTGTTTTTCAGAAACTCTTGTGATTTATCTTTTCTAGGACCTGTCTCTTCTGCCCTAACAGGAATAGGAGCAGGAGATGGTCTCTGTCCCAAAGCATGGATATCCCGAACCACAGCCTCCACGAGCCTCTGATTAATCGGCGTGGGAGAACTCTCTCTGGCTTCCTCCTGTGGGTGCGTTGGAGCTTTCCGGGGAGGCATGTTGCTACAAAATGCAATAGTCACAAAACAATAGTCAATACCACAATTATTAAAA
Organism: Viscum album; assembly: GCA_963277665.1. Classification (NCBI taxonomy): domain Eukaryota; kingdom Viridiplantae; phylum Streptophyta; class Magnoliopsida; order Santalales; family Viscaceae; genus Viscum; species Viscum album. Next base: position 1,096,986,127 of record OY728147.1, read on the forward strand.
TTGTAATCAAATACATCAAATATAAATAAACTAAACACATTTCTGTAATAAAAGAAACAACTATTCCACGTCTGTCTGATTTCCACATGTGGTCTGCAGCCCACACATCTCACCTGGATGTGAAGTCAAACCGTAAATTCCAATATCCCCTGGTGACTCAAGGTCTGCCATGAGAGGTGTGGGCCAGGCACCCTACTCAAAACCAATACCCAGAGCCCCGACATTCCTAGCTCTGGTCTATCCTGACTCATCCCAAAATAACAATATAACCCAAAAACTTTAACCTCCTCTGATTCTATTTTGTCACGAACCAAATTTGGTCGCCCCCATTAACGACACCAAACCCAGCCCGTGGCAAGGCCTGAAGGGTGTTACCTATCCCCACGGTCTGGCACAAGTGCCCGGGTATCAAACAAATCTTGTTTGGGATTGATTTACCCGAGTATGAAAGCATAAATCATAAAAAAAGCAATCAATTATTAGAATCGGAAATTTTCATGCTAAATAATTCTTAACAAAACCAGATCTGAATACATAAGTTTAAAGACACTACAAGTGTTCTAAAAACAAATAATGGCAACATAAAGACATCCCCATGGACTCCACACGACAAGGGGATCATTACCCGCAAGCCGTCTCCGCATCTCCGCCCCAACGATGGGGACTAACATCCCGAACCGCCATCACCCTTAGCCTTCCCTTTACCTGAGTCAAGCATAAGCAGGTCTAATTACACCCAAGGGGTGTAAGTAGGGTGTGAGGCTAAGCCCAATAGGATACCACCAGATGATTCCAAAGAGCATGCAATACAATGTGAACAAAACAAGCAATTTTAATACACAAGGTGAAACAGTGTTAAAATTCAAAGAAATGCAACTTTCAAATGAAAACAGTTTTCAATCCGAGAATTTCAGAATGTTAGAACATTAAATAGAAATGTGATATACTGTAAAGTATTTCCAAAAACACCCCACAATAAGGGTAAATACCACAAATCCAATGAGCATCAAAATCGGGAACACCCCTAAGCACTAGGTTGTCTCAGGCCCTTTGTACCTCGTACCTCGGTGTAGAGTAACCCTAGAAAAATCCATTCTCGTGCACGAGCCACTAGTAGGGAACATACCCATAACCTAGTGGTCCCCAATAATCATCCAAATAGTTTATTTAGAGTTTTCTTTATCTAGATGATAAGTGGAACAAGGACAAAACCCATCCGATCCACTAGCCGTACTAGTACAAATCCGCCCCACCTAGGTACCCGGGCTTCCCCTTTTTGTGCCCAAACAATTTCAGAAAACAACACACATCCTTTTTCATATAAAATATCACTACTAGTCACAAACAAATTTTACAGTAGCTACACACATTTTATACCATTTAAAACAAACAATAAAATAATTTTATTTTCAATAAAACAACCTCTCAAAACATCAAATTGTTTTTCACACAAAGCTCTTTAAGATATCCACTTTGCACACTATTTTAACACTTTTAAGTCATTATAACAAAATTTAAGTTCAATACCATTTAATGAAATCAACAATTCAGTTATGGGTCAGCCCAATGTGAACCAAGAAGTTATATCTTTTAAAAAAACACCATTGTCACACAAACATGGAACTTAAAGCCCATTTGCTTCCCAAACACCATTTAAACAAACTTTCACCGCAACAAAAAAAAAAGAATAAACATTCAAAACATTATTTTCAGTCCTAATACAGTTTAAAAAAATCAACTAAGTAATTATAGGTCAGCCCAAAATGAACCAATAAAAGATTTGAATGAAAAACCCCCAATTTCACCAAAAATTGGAACTTAAAATTCATTTGCATTATAAATGCAACTAAAAACAATTTTTACAGAAACATTCAAGTGAAATAAACATAAGGTACCATGAAAACAGCAAGCTAATTCACAATAATTTCACACACAATGGAATCACCTACCAAAGTAACAAAAACCCTTGAATCTCCGTGCGAAAATCAAATCGCACCCCTGCCGCACTAAGAGAGAACTAGATCAAACCTAAAACCACATAAATTAGCCAAGAAATCCCAAAGTTAAACCCTAGGTTCAAAAACCCAGTTTCTCGACATTAGTAAACTCAATTATAACCGAATAAACCCTAAGAACAATGAGTTAAACCCAAAGTAATTTGAAAGAGGAGAGAAAAGGGCTCATTTACTTGATGTATCTTGAAGTAATCACCCCAAAACACTAGTATCTGACATTTAAAAGAGCCAAAATTTTGGTTTCGTTCGAACAGGATGTATTAGGTCATTTAGGAACTGAAATGGAGAAAAAATATTGAGAATTGAAAGAGTTATGAAAGAAAGACTTTACCTATTCAAATCTGGGAGATTTGAGGAACCCTATTAAGTTCGGCACCAAATTGCGATTAACCAGAGGTCCAAAGAGGGATGAGAGAGCTCAGACGCGTGTCTGGGTTAATTGGTCTTGGGTGAGACTTGGAATCACTGAAAAATACCAAATATTGAATCGGTTATAACACAATAAAATTTTATTTTTAAAATAGGAATTGGGATTTCGGGCAGGCCCAACCCCTTAGATAAAAACCCAAATAAACCCTGGTTATGGATTTCTAAAAGCTCAAAATTACCTTGGTGGTGTTAATAGGTTTGGGTAGGTCAAGTATGAATTTTAATGGATGAAAAATGTTGAAAAATGAAAAAGTTATAAAAGATACAAAAGTTATTTTTCAATCTGGAATTGGGCTCACGGTTTGGCCCAATTCATGAATACTCATCTATTCCTCCCTAAAACATAGGGAAACCCCCAAAACAAAGCAAGGATGTAAATTAAATGAAAAATACCTTTAAAAGATGTTTTGTATGTGACAACCAGCCCATGGCCTATTGGATGCGGGCTTGGGGAGTCATGGCGCGGGCCCCACTGGGATGGGTCATGACTTTAACTTTTGGTCATATGACTCAATTTATTACAACATTGTAACGAGATTTGCCTCAATTTTCACTTTGTTATGACTTTCCTAGTATTGTGAACATAATATTTCTTATTTGGGGTACCTAATTACCAATTGAGAACCATTTTCAATTGAAATTATATTCTATTTTAATTTCCATATTATCATATCATGGATATTATTATTGTCTAAGCCGTATACCATTTTATATACAATATTTATTTTGAATGTTGTTTTGACTGTGGAAATATTGATGAATCTTTATCATCTACTCTATATGGATAATGTAAAGGAATATTGATATTTTGTTGAATCTATGTATAAATAATTCTTTGGATATGCAGTGGTGGTTGGGTCCCAATTCGTCCCCTAGATGCATCAGTAGGTCTCATGAGACAAATCAGTTGGTGATAAACCCATCGAGTTTGTTTCCAAAAATCAGACAGGTTTCTACCCACAGAACTGAACCGTTTTTACAGTATTATGGTATCATGTTCCAGATACATGATTTACAATTAATAATAATTCTCTTTATTCATTATTATTTGTTACTATCTATGAGGTTTTAACAATGACAAAATCTATGGAGGCAGTTTCATTCTCAGTTTATTAATGGGTTGAGTTTTTCATTCATTCACTATTCCATATTGATTATTTCAAATTGTTTACAATTTATTTGTTATTTATTCATGCTTCCATCATTTGTATCCCTTACAGAGCATTATATCTCACCTATTTCATTTGTTTACCTTCAACAGTTTATGAAGAGGAGGCTATTTATTGAGCTCTATGGATGCCGTTTTTAGTTTTTTTATGTATTGTATTTTTTAATCTTTTCCAATGAAGTTTGAGTTACATATATGTATCTAGTTTCTTCAAGACAACTAAATAGATCGTTCCTTCAGGATTTTCATTCCTTCTAACCATTCTAATGTAATTAGTATTGCAATGACTCCGGTCTAGAGAGGTCGGGGCATTATAGTTTGTATCAGAGGAAGTTTAGTAGAAAATATTGAAACTAGAATTAGAAGACGTAGATTAGAGAAGATTCCCTAAGATAGTATTTGAGGATAAACATATAATAACATCCTAGTATTTTGGTAAGGAATTGATTATGTGGGTATCTCAAGTAATACATCCCTGTTTGGATACAAACTGGTAGAGGTAGATCTTACACAGATATATCTAGGAGTGAATGATCCAAAAAGGAGTTTCAGGCTTGACCTAAGGTATCCTAGTACAAGAAAACGGGCATTACAACACTCTTATTTATGAAACTCCTAGGGAATATGCTTAAGATAATTCATATTTTCTTTAAAAGCCATTATGAAGGATTTAAATGCAAATTATTCTTCAAAGAAAACATTTTTCTGATTATGTGATTATCTCTATGTAGGATCTCAATTTATGCAAAGTATTTTGTTAAGTAATGATTAAGAATTATGACTTATACCCTAATCTAGTGTGTTCAAATATTTATAAATGGCATCTAATAGAATAATGGGAATCAATAATTGCGGGAAATTTAGGGATCTCCCCACTGAGCAAGTCAACACAATCAATGTTGGAGCAGATCAAATCATGACCATATTGGGAAAATTTACTCTCGTTGTAATGAATAACCATTCCACACCTGCGTTGGATCGTTTCATGTGGCAAAATCCCCCCATCATTCAGTGGGACTACTAATCTAGTGGTTGCTGAGAAATGGATAAAGTCCCTTGAAAAGATATTCATGGAATTAATATGCAATGAAAATGAAAAGGTAGTACTATAAGTATATTTTCTCAAGGGAGAGGATGATCAATAGTGGTCCTTGATTCAGAATACCATGAAGTAAGAAGAGATAGAATATATGGAATAGAGGACTTTTAAGGAAATATTCTTCAAAATATATTTCCCTCATGAGAAACAAACCGAAATGAAGAGGAAATTTCTTGGATTAAAACAAAGGGAAGAAGATAGTGTAGCAGAGTCTGAGGATACCTTCCCAAGGATAGTGATGTTATTAATATTTTCATGACTTATTATATTCCCCCTTTACTTATTTTATATGAAATTTGCATAATTTGTGTGAAATATTAATGTTTTAATATTAAGTATAATATTTGAGCATTTTTAGAAGTAGTCCAATTGAGTCAGTTTAATGGTTTAATTATAAATGTCACTATACTGATCCAAATTGTGTGGTTCTTCTTTTGTAGGATTCTCCTTTCAATATAAAACATTTCATTAGAAGGAACCATGATCCAATTCTGCAATTTGAAGGGTCATATGGTCCTCACAAACAAGACTAAAGAATCTGTGAACAAACTGGACCAGCCTTGAAGATTGATTCACTGGGCTCAATACAGAAGTCCAAAAACATTAAATCTCCACCATAATTCGGGGGACACTACATGTCATCTTGGATAAAAATTCCATGGCCCAAATCCAAGTACAAGGGGCCCAAATGAAACTTTGAATTCCAGCCCACCATTATGTCCGATAATTAAAATCAGTATACTATTCATGACATATCTCATGATGTAAGCATCAAATAGAGCTGAGATTTTGCAGTGGGAAATAGGAGATATAGGCTGCCGACTTTGTTGAATAAGTCATTTGGATTTGAAGGCATCTTCCTGTTCAAAAATCCATTCACATTTTGGCCATCGAAAAAGCATGGATAGAAATGGACAGTTTACCTTTGTTTAATAAAGCCGCCATAACTTTGGATCCACTTGTCCAAATGCCTCCATATTTTTACATTAGTCGGAAAAATTTATTATATACAACTTTGAAGAAGGAGATATTTGGAGATTCGGCTGTCTGAAAATCCAAATTGGCGATTCAAGTGGAGGGAAAGATTAGGAATGCAAACAGTTTACTCCTTGGGCTATAAATACTCTCCCCTTCTCTTCTTGAGAGGGGTTGGCATTTTAGAAGAGAGGAGATCATATTGGCACAACCAAAGATTTGAAAAAGGCTTGGGAGCACCTTCTATACTCAAGTTTTAACTTGAGATACCTTTCCTCCTCTCTTTGTTTTCACTTACTTTTGTGTTTTTCATTTTTGTAATTTTGTAAGTCCTTTCTTTTGTAATTTTGTAAGTCCTTTCTTTTGTAATTCTGTTTTAATGCAAGTTTCTTCTTCAATATCTCTTATTATCCTCCATATTATGTATTTTAATATTAATGTTATTAAAATAGTTTAAATTCAGTTGAATCCCCTTCCCTTCTTTTGCTTCCTCATTCAATCGAAAATCTGTTTTTAATTATCATCATTGTTCGTGTGTGTGTGTTCAACATACCACTATTTTACAATCCATTTATTTTTCTTCTATTATTAATTTATCATCATAAGTATTATAACCAGAATATTAAACACCCAAATGTCTGAGTAAATATCTCATTGGGGTGAGTCAAAATTTAGAGATGTTAAGTGATTGAGAGTATTTGCTCGATGAGTATTCGTTAATTTAACATTGTGTATGTTGGACTTAATATGTCATGGATTAATGACATATTTTGTTTAGCATGTGGTTTCCATGGATTATTGGAACCATAAATACACTACCATAAACAAGTACTGATTGATTTTAGAATCCTAGTTAAGTTAAGGCTTGGATTAAAGCTTTAACACTTAGGAATTATAATCGACGTCAACTTGTTAAGTGGGTGTTAATTTAAATGCAATATAAAGCAAAGCTCGAGGATATCACAAGATTAACTCCCTAATAATGAACTCACCCCAATATTTATCAATTTGTTAAATCAATTATAGTCAATCAATCATTTCAATTAGGCTCTACAACAAACCCCCCTTATCAAAATACAATCAAATAAAAACAATCGACTACTACAAAGTATCATCGCTGATGATTCGATCCGAGTGCTGCTATACACATTAGCAGAGCACCAGAACTTTGACCGGTCGATAGGCGACAATCGGCCGCGTGCTTTCAAATGGCGCCATTGCCGGGGATGGTGCTTTAAGTAGTCATTAGTTTCTAGTTATTGTAAAAAAAACCCAAAAAAAATCAAAATTTTTGAAAAAAAAATTGAAAAAAAAACACAAAGAAAAATCCATATTCCTCTTAAAAATCATAAACTGAAAAAATACAAAGGAAAACCCGTCTTCCTCATCCTTTATAAATCTCTCTGAATGCCCCGCACCCTCCCAAACAATCCCTTGGATTTGTTTGACCCTGAAATTGATAGAACTCTTCGTCGACTTAAGAGGACCATTAGGGATAACCAAATCACCCAAGAACCAATCATTGCCCTACCAATTGAATTAGATATGACCAATCCTAGGGAACAAACATTGAAAGAACTTGATTCCCCTGATATGAATTACCAACCTCTTGGTATTCAATATCCAAACATTGAAGCTGACTTCGAACTCAAATCAGGTTTGATTCATCTTCTCCCTCATTTTCACAGGCTAGCCGGTGAGGATCCACATCTTCACCTTAAAGAGTTCCAAGTAGTATGCTCTACCATGAAGCCTCAAGGGGTTTCTAAAGAAAAAATCAAGCTTAGAGATTTCCCCTTTTCCCTAGCGGATTCTGCCAAGTCTTGGATCTACTACCTCCCACCTGGTTCCATAAACTCATGGGTTGACATGAAGAGACTTTTCCTTGAGAAGTTCTTTCCCGCTTCCCGAACATCTTCTATCCGAAAGGAAATAAGCGGCATCCGTCAATTCCCTAATTAATCACTCCATGAGTATTGGGAGAGGTTCAAAAAGCTTGTGGCAACTTGTCCACACCATCAAATCCCTGACCAACTCCTGATACAATACTTCTATGAGGGGTTATTGGCTATGGAGGGAACTCTCATTGATGCCGCAAGTGGCGGTGCTCTTGTTGACAAAACTCCTGCAGCTGCACGAGAACTCATAAGCAACATGGCTGCAAACACACAACAATTCCATACTCGAGAACATGCTCAAGTGAAACAAGCCCAATAGAATCAATCCACAGAGCCCAACAAGATGATTGAGTGGATGAGTGAACTTACAGGTCTTGTGCGTCAACTAGCGGTGGCTACCAAAGCCCCAACCTCATCTTCTCCACAATCACTATTCCCTGGACCTATCAAGAATTGTGGAATCTGCAACTCTTCATCTCATCCGACTGACACATGTCCACAACTTCAAGATGATCCATCTGATTCATCTAGTCCAATGGAGCTCAATGCGGTATATGCTCAGCGAAACTTCAACCCTCAACAATCAGGTCAGTTTGTTAGAAACTTCAACCAACCCTACTCTGAGCCCTTCTCTTCTACCTTTAACCCACCTCTGAGGTATGGTAATCCCATTTCTCATCCTGCTCAGTTCCCTCATCAAAATCCAAACCAGTTCCAATATGGTCAAAGTGGTGGTAACATCCATCAACCTTATCCTTTTGTTTCTCAACCCCAAAGGAACAATCCTCCTCCTGGATTCCACTATCCTAACGAGCCTTTCCAATTCCCCACCCAATACAATCGCTTTCCCAAGAACCAAAATCAAGGCCAACCCAATTTGGGACAAGCCTCTTCTTCTAAACAACCATGGGAAAGTGCTGTAGAGGATCTTGCTTCCTTCACCCGTTCTAGCCTCAAGAACATTGAAACCCAAATAGGTCAACTTGCATCCCACCTTAGCCAGCAACAACCATCCAATTCATCCCAACTCCCAACTCAACCATTACCAAACCCTAAGGGTAATTTAAGTGCAATTGCACTTAGATCGGGAAAGAAAATTGCTATGCCCCATGCTGATTGCTCTACCTCCCCTTTTGATGTTGATCTAGAAAATGAAAAGAACAAAAAGCTGGAAAAGTAACTTGAATCCACTCCTTCACCTCCTTCCATTCCACTAAGGAACCCAATTCCTTTTCCTCAAGCCATCTCCAAGCCTAATAAGTCCTTTGAACCTGATCCTGAAATGCTTGACATGTTTAGACGTGTTGAAGTGAACATCCCCCTCTTAGATGCCATCAAACAAATCCCTAAGTATGCCAAGTTTCTTAAGGAATTGTGCACCCATAAGAGGAAACTTAGGAACATTGAAAATGTTTCAACCCAACAATCCATTCCCATGAAGTGCAAAGATCCAGGGACCTTCACAGTTCCATGTCAAATAGGGAGTTCCAAATTTGATGATGCACTCATAGACCTTGGAGCCTCAATAAATGTCATGACCAAATCCATTTTCTCCAACCTTGGTCTAGGTCCCTTGAACCCAATGGGTGTTGTCATTCAATTATCCAATCGAAGCACTGCCAGTCCTGAGGGGATAATTGAGGATGTTCTTGTTCGGGTCAATGATCTTATCTTCCCAGCTGATTTCTATGTCCTTGACATGGAAGGTGAGACGACTTCTTCTCGATCTCCCCTAATTCTAGGAAGACCATTCCTCATGACTGCGAGAACCAATATTGATGTCCATTCAGGCATCTTATCGATGGAATTCGGTGACCAACTGGTCAAGTTCAACATTTTCCAAGACATGCGATACCCATCTGAGGATCACTCTACATTTTTAATCCATGATTTTGAGGACACTTATAAGATTCAATCGAACCCCAATCCACCATGTTCTTCATGTTCTAATGATAAAGGATCTTGTGAAATCTTCACCATGATTAACAAAGTCATAAATGGTGAAGTTTATGTGGACCTCTCATTCATAGACTCCATCAATCTAGAGGAACTTGAAAACTCTCTTGAATCCCACATCAACTCTGATATCTACTGCTCCACCTTGGACAGTGTTGAGGAAAATGATCCAAACCCATATGAAATCCCTTCTCCTGCTCCTAACTTGTCTAGCTCTCAAATCAAGGATGAAACTAATCTAAAACCACTTCCTTCACACCTCAAGTATGCATTCCTTTTCCATGATCCCTCCTACCCTATCATTATCTCTGCTTCACTTTCTGAAACTGAGGAGTCCCAACTTGTTCAAGTGTTAGAGGAAAAAAAATGCCTTAGGCTGGAACCTAGAGGATATTCCAGGAATCAACCCTGCCCTTTGCATGTATCACATCCATCTAGAGGAATCATCCAAACCAATTAGGCAACCTCAAAGAAGACTCAATCCACTCATACTTGAGGTAGTTAGGGAAGAGATTACCAAGCTTCTTCAAGCTGGTATTATCTACCCAATTTCTGATAGTGAATGGGTTAGTCCAATTTAAGTCATTCTTAAGAAGGGTGGGATAACAGTTGTCACAAATGAACATGGAGAAGTGGTCACAACTCGAGTGAAAAACAAATGGCGTGTGTGCATAGATTATCGCAAATTGAATGCTGAAACACGAAAAGATCACTACCCACTTCCTTTCCTTGACCAAATGCTTGAGAGATTGGCCGGAAATTCACACTATTGCTTTCTTGATGGTTATACCGGCTACTTCCAAATTCCAATCGCACCTCAAGACCAAGAAAAGACCACATTCACTTGCCCCTTTGGAACCTATGCCTATAGGCGAATGCCTTTTGGCCTTTGTAATGCTCCTGCAACATTCTAGCGGTGTATGATGAGTATCTTTTCTGAATTCATTGATAATTTCATAAAGGTCTTCATGGATGACTTTACCATTTATGGCGAGTCATTTGAATCTTGCTTACATTCACTCTCTTTGGTCCTTCAAAAGTGTGTCAAGTGCAACCTTGTGCTGAATTTTGAAAAATGTCACTTCATGGTTTCAAATGGGATTGTTATAGGGCACATAATTTCTCAAGAGGGGATCCAAGTTGATCCAGAGGTGATCCAATCACTTCCTGAACCCAAATCTGTTCGAGACATTCGGTCCTTCCTTGGTCATGCCGGTTTCTATCGGCGATTCATTCAGAACTTCAGCAAGATTTCCCTCCCACTCACTCATTTACTTCAAAATGATGTCACATTCAATTTTGATGAGGCTTGCAAGAGAGCCTTCATTGAACTCAAATCTGCTCTCACATCTGCTCCAATAATCCAACCCCCAGATTGGTCCATACCATTTGAATTGATGTGTGATGCTTCTGATAGGGCCATTGGGGCTGTTCTTGGTCAAAGAAGAGAAAACATTCCTCATGTCATCTTTTATGCCTCAAAAACATTGGATGAAACTCAATCACACTAAACTGTTACTGAAAAAGAACTTTTAGCTGTGGTTTTTGCCTTGGATAAATTCCGGCCCTATCTCTTAGGTGCCAAAATCATCATCTTCACGGACCACTCAACATTAAAGTTCATACTTAAGAAAAGTGATTCCAAACCAAGGATAATAAGATGGATTTTAATTCTCCAAGAGTTTGACCTTGTGATAAAAGATAAACCTGGAAAAGAAAACCCTGTGGCTGACCACTTGAGTAGAATTTCTAATTCTTCTCATTCTGAAATAATTGATCCTGAATTTCCAACTGAACACCTCTCATCTCTCACTACAAAGTTACCATGGTATGCCCCAATTGTCAATTACTTGATTTCTGGTGTTTTCCATGAATATTTTTCAAAAGAACAAAAAGAAAAGATGAAAAGTGATTCAAAGAATTATTTTTGGGAAGATAATAAACTTTGGAAAACTGGGGCTGACATGGTAATTAAGAGATGTGTTGATGAAACTGAACAATCCTCCATCTTGGAATTCTGCCACTCAATTCCTGGAGGTGGCCACTTTGGACCACAAAGGACTTATCGAAAGGTCATAGATTCTAGATTCTTTTGGACTTCACTCTTTAAGGACTCAATCGAGTTCTGTCAATCATGTCCCACTTTCCAAAAGTTTGGCACAATTTCCAAAAGAAACGAAATGCCTCAAAATCCATTAATCTTCTGTGAGATTTTCGATGTTTGGGGCATCGATTTCATGGGACCTTTTCCCCCTTCCAATGGATTATCCAAAATTATCCTTGCTGTTGACTATGTTTCTAGGTGGGTCGAGGCCAAACCCACTAGGAAAGATGATGCTCAAACTGTGAGTGAGTTCCTCAAAACCCATATCTTCCATCGATTCGGAACACCACGTGCTTTGATAAGTGACTTAGGAACTCATTTATGTAATAGAACCATGGAGTCACTTTTGAAAAAGAATGGGGTTGTACATAAAACATCCACTGCATATCACCCTCAAACAAATGTAATTGATGAACTTTCTAACAGAGAAGTGAAAAGAGTGATTGAAAGAATTGTTAATCCCACAAGAAAAGACTGGCCCGATAGACTTGGTGAAGCACTTTGGGCCTATCGAACAGCCTATAAGACACCCATTGGGATGTCTCCATTTAGGCTAGTTTTTGGTAAAGCCTGTCATTTACCAATTGAAATCCAACATAAGTCATTTTGGGCTGTCAAAACTTGTAATTTTGATTGTTAAAAATCTGGTGAAGAAAGATTGTTGCTGTTGACTGAATTGGAGGAGCTTCGACATGATTCGTATAAGAACTCCATTCTCTACAAAGAAAAGGCAAAGTCACTCCATGACAAGCACCTTTTTCAAAAGGTATTTCATGAAGGTGAAAAGGTAATGCTCTTCAATTCTCAATTTAGACTTCACCCAGGTAAGCTTAATTCTCGTTGGGAAGGTCCTTTTGTTATTACTAACATTTACCCATTTGGTGGAGTGCAAGTCCAAGACCCCTCTTCCAAAAGAACATTCACGGTTAACGGACATCGGTTAAAGCATCACCATGAGAGGTCTCACAATCCAGGAACCACGTCGACTTCCATCGAAACCCCATCCACCTCAATAGAACCACCACTGGATGGAGACCCGCTAAATCCAAACCAGGGGGCACCTCTTTCCCTTTAACTCTCTCTCTATTTCTTCCTCTCTCTACCTCTTTCTTCTTCTTCCTCTCTCTTTCATTTTTTTACCACTTTATTCATCAAACCCTTTCTTTTTATCTTTCTTGTGTGGGTGTGTATTTTTAAAAAAACCTTAAAAACTAAAAAAAAAACCAAAAAACACAATTACTTAAAAAATTACAAAAAAAGAGTCATGCTTACTCACCATCGAGTTTTGAAATTTTGTCCAACCATTTTGGGGAGTTAACAGACATATTTTCATCTCAAAAATTTTGTATTTTCATCATGAATTTGGATAAAGAATCTTGTGTCAAAACCAACACATTTTGAATGCTCAATTTTTGATTTGGAAAATGCTTTTCCCCTACCGTGAGGAATAACATTAGCCTTCATGCCAAGGTCATCTATGGCCATCTTTTTTATTGTGTGTATTCACCACTGATTGTGAGTCTTTATTTTGTGGACCTTCGAGCTGAATTTCCATCTTTTGTGTGCATTAATATGATAGAGGCATTTTCTAAGCCACATGAGAATTAGAATAGCCAAATAGCCTCCTGTTACCCTTACATTTATCCTACTTTTGAAAGCCCCTTTGAGCCTATGAAAACCTTTCTTTTGATAGCCAAATTACAAGCCTAATACCTTGTCCTACCCAACATCTTCATGGATTTTCATTGTACAATTTATTGAAATTTAAGTGTGGGGGGAATGGACTTCATTTTTGGGCGTACTTTCATTGATTTCCAATGTGTCATCATATGCTTGAGGGCAAGAATCCATTCAAGTGTGGGGGAGAGGTTGTAATTCTGTGAGCTTTGGGGTGTATATGTGTAATTGTCATTTGTAAAAAATTCATTGAAAAGTGTCCAAAAAAAATGAAAAAAATTATATTAAAAAAATGGAAAATAAAAATAAAAAAAAGGAATGGGTTGTGTCTTGGGTGGGTCAAAAATCATTCATCATCAACCTTTGATCGTGTTATAACTACTAAAATTAGTTCCATGAGGAGATCAAGCATGGGTTGGGAGATGACTGTGAGACTTGTTTCAATCACAACTTTCGAAAAAAAGCAAAAAGAGAAAAAAAGAACACTTGAATCATCTTGTATTGTGTAATTATTGGAAGTTTTCTATGTTGTACATATTCCATCATCTCACCCTATTCCATTTTCTATCTCCCTCACTTTTCATTCATCACACATTCATGCCCTTGTAAATATGTGTTTCTATTTCCTTTCAAATCAAATTTCAAAAAAAAGTGCATTGATTTTTCCATGTTGGTGTTTTTAAACCCTCTTTTCATTTGGACATTATATATCTACCGTCCCATAGCCACTGAAAAACCCCTTAAAAGACCTCTTGATTCTTGTTCACATTAGATTTGGGAATGGAAGATGAGAGCTCTTACAAACTCTTGATTTTCACTTTTTGTTGGTGAATGAGTGAACCTCCTAAAATACATTTTTATCATCTTGAGAGGAATAAGTTTTGAGTACCTACATTTTCCAATTCAAACCTTGAACATGAAAAAATGAATTGTTTCTGATGCATTATTGTGAACCAAATTTGTGATGGAATTCAATATGGATGAGTTAAATAGTCTAAACCTCCCCTGATTGGAGAAAACAAAATTTTAATATTTGTTGGTGAGTGAAAATGATTTTGTCATGTTTTTATATTTGTTGCACATGAGGACACGCGCAAATCTAAGTGTGGGGGAGTTGATGTTATTAATATTTTCATTACTTATTATATTCCCCCTTTACTTATTTTATATGAAATGTGCATAATTTGTGTGAAATATTAATGTTTTAATATTAAGTATAATATTTTAGCATTTTTAGAAGTAGTCCAATTGAGTCAGTTTAATGTTTTAATTATAACTATCATTATACTAATCCACATTGCATGGTTATTGTTTTTTAGGATTTTACTTTCAATATAAAAAATTTAATTAGAAGGAACCATGATCCAATTCTGCCATTTGAAGGGTCATATGGTCCTCACAAACAAGACCAAAGAATCTGTGAACAAGCTGGACCAGCCTTGAAGATTGATTTACTGGGCTCAATACAGAAGTCCAAAAACATTAACTCTCCACCATAATTCGGGGGACACTACATTTCATCTTGGATAAAAATCTCATGGTCCAAATCCAAGTACAAGGGGATAAAATGAAGCTTTGAAGTCCAGCCCACCATTCTGTCCGAGAATTAAAATCAGTGTACTATTCATGACATATCTCATGATGTATGCATAAAATCGAGCTGAGATTTTTCAGTGAGAAATAGGAGATATATTCGGCCGACTTTGTTGAAGAAGTCATTCGGATTAGGAGGCATCTTCCTATTCAGAAATCCATTCACATTTTGGCCATTGAAAAAGCATGGATAGAAATGGACAGTTTACATTTGTTTAATAAAACCGCAATAACTTTGGTTCCACTTGTCCAAATGCCTCCATATTTTGACAGTAGTCGGAAAACATTATTATATACAACTTTTGAGAAGGAGATATTGGGATATTCGGCTTTCTGAGAGCCAAATTGGCGATGCAAGAGGAGGGACAGATTAATAATACAAACAGTTTACTCCTGGGGCTATAAATACTCTCCCCTTCTCTCCTTGAGAGGGGTTGGAATTTCAGAAGAGAGGAGATCATATTGGCACGACCAAAGCTTTTCCAAAGGCTTGGGAGGACCTTCCATACTCAAGTTTTTACTTGAGAGACCTTTCCTCCTCTCTTTGTTTTCACTTACTTTTGTGTTTTTCATTTTTATAATTTTGTAAGTCCTTTCTTTTGTAATTCTGTTTAATGCAAGTTTCTTCTTCAATATCTCTTATTATCATCCAACTTATTTATTCTAATATTAATGTTATTAAAAAAGTTTAAATTCAGTTGAATCCCCTTACCTTCTTTTTCTTCCTCATTCAATCGAAAATCTGTTTTTAATTATCATCATTGTTCGTGTGTGTGTGTTCAACGTACCACTCTTTTCTAATCCCTTTCTTTTTCTTCTATTATTAATTTATCATCATAAGTATTATAACCATAATATTAAACACCCAAATTTCTGAGTAAATATCTCATTGGTATGAGTCAAAATTTAGGGATGTTAAGTGATTGAGAGTATTTTCTCGATGAGTATTCATTAATTTAACATTGTGTATGTTGGACTTAATATGTCATGGATTAATGACATATTTTGTTTAGAATGTGGTTTCCATGGATTATTGGAACCATAAATACACTACCATAAACAAGTACTGATTGATTTTAGAATCCTAGTTAAGTTAAGGCTTGGATTAAAGCTTTAACACTTAGGAATTCTAATCGACGTCAACTTGTGAAGTGGGTGTTAATTTAAATGCAATATAAAGAAAAGCTCAAGGATATCACAAGCTTAACTCCCTAATAATGAACTCACCCCAATATTTATCAATTTGTTAAATCAATTATAGTCAATCAATCATTTCAATTAGGCTCTACAACAAACCCCCCTTATCAAAATACAATCAACTAAAAACAATCGACTACTACAAAGTATCATCGCCGAGGATTCGACCTGAGTGCTGCTATACACATTAGCAGAGCACCGGAACTTTGACCGGTCGATAGGCGATAATCGGACTTGCGTTTCAGATAGCTAGGTATGACATAGATTACATACATGACTCAGCAGACAATATTGATCATTTATTTGAAGGTCTTAATCCAATTATTTGAAGGGAACTCGCTTCTTAAACATTTTCACCATATGATGAAATTGTATCAAGTTCCATCAAAATAGAGAATGAATTTTCTAGAACAAATTAGTTCAAGGGAAACCAAGACAAAAATTTGTACTCTGATAACCAAAGGAAAGGTGAAGTACCAAATAAGAACAAGGTAATGGATAAATTACCATTATGCTAGAACTGTGGACAGAATCATCTTGGTAAATGCATGAAAGGCATGGGACTCTACTATAAGTGTGGGGAAAAGGGTCATCTATCTAATGAATTCAAGGAGAAGAAACAATTTTATGATGTTCAATGCTATAATTATATAGATATGGGACACTATAAAAATGAGTGTCCTAAGCACCAAGGAAACATGCCTGAGAAAATGCCAAGAGAGCAAGGGAGTGCTTATGCGATTGCAACCGTATAAGTTGAAGTTCATAATGATGTGGTGTAAGGTACTTTAATTGTTTCCTCAAACATAGAAAACACTTTATTTGATTTTGGATCATTTCATTCATTTATTTCTTCCAAGTTTTCCAAGAAAATTAGAAATGTAAAATTTTATTTAATAAAGGATTTATCAGTCAAAAATCATAGGGGATGCATCATTGCAAAAAAGGCATGTCAACTAGTCCCCCTCGTGACACATAAACATGCTTTAGTTTCTAACCTTATCATAATACCAATTAATGACTTTGATATAATTCTTGGAATGAATTGGCTGTCAAACTATGATGTGAAGATTTATTGTAATAAAAAGGAAGTTACATTTTTTTGAAAATGGGGTAGATTCACTGATCTTTAGAGCATAGACCTCGCCATCTGATTCTATCTAGACCCACCCCTAGTAGCTCTATTTAATGAAATTATTATATTGGAAGAGAACCCAATATCTATGGGTCAGGAATGAAATATTCAAATTGAAGATGTGAAAATAGTGAAAGAATAAATTGATTTATATCCAGAGGATTTACCTGGACATCATCTAGAGTGGGAAATTGAGTTTTCCATTGACTTAATTCCTGATGCAATACCTATATCAAAGACCCCATATATATTAGACATTGTGAATTTAGTGAAGCTAAGTAAACAACTAGAGGAATTGGGTGAAAAATGATTTATTCGAACTAGTGTTTCTCCATGGGGATCCCCTGGCCTCTTTGTCAAGAAGAAAGATGGATCCATGAGGCTATGCATTGATTACAAGGAAATCAATGCTATTAAAATAAAGAATAAGTATCCTATGCCTCATATTGATATTTTATTTGATCAAATTCATGGAGCTCAATACTTTTTGAAGATTTACCTTCGATCCAAATATCACCAGCTGCGTGTGAGGAAGGAAGATATTCTTAAGACAACATTTTGAACCAGGTATGGGCATTACGAGTTTACAGTGATGCCTTTTGGGCCGATTAATTCACCCTCTATTTTCATGGATTTAATGAATAGAGTTTTCAAGGAATATCTTGATAAAGTTTTGTGGTATTCATCGATGATATCTCGGAATACTCAAAAATCTATGAAGACCATGAGAATCGCTTGTGGGTTATTCTGAAAAATCTTAGAAGAAATGAATTATATAGGAAGTTTATCTGGTGCGAATTATGGCTTCAATAAGTTTTTTTTGTCCATATTGTCTCTAAATATGGAATATTAGTTTATCCTACAAAGACAAAGGCAATCCAATAATGTCCCACACCAACTAAAATAACCGAGGTACGCAAGTTTATTGGCTTTACAGGTTACTATCAGTGTTTCGTTCAGAATTTTTCCCAACTGGCTAACCCACTAACCAAGATCAAACGTAAAGGAGTTAAGTTTGTGTGGACAAAATAATGTACATAATGCTTCAAAGAATTGAAAATAAGATTGGTCAATGCTCCAATTTTGACTCTTCCATATGGAAGTGATGGATTTGTAATATACAACGATGCATACAATAATGGACTAGGTTGCGTCCTTATACAAAATTATAAAGTTATGAATTATGAATCAACATAGTTGATGGTTCATGAGAAAAATTATCCAACTCATGATCTCGAGTTAGCAGCGATAATATTTTCTCTGAAAATATGGAGACATTATCTCTATGGAGAAAGATGTGAGTTTTATATGGATCCCAAGAGTTTGAAATAAATTTTCACATAGAAAGAACTGAACATGAGGCAAAGGAGATGGATCCAATTACTAAAAAAATATGATTGTTCAATACGCTACCACCCAGGAAAGAAAAATAAGGTGGCATATGCATTAAGCAGGAAGGATCATGGACTCCTAACCCAAATGAGGATTGAAAAAGATACTATATTCATGGATCTACTAAAGATGGATATTGGAATTGTTAAGGAAGGGGAACCATATTTACTCTTTCAAATGATTTATAAAACATATTTATTAGAGAAGATAAAATGCTCTCAATCTGATGATGAGAATCTAGACAAGAAAATTAATGCTGTCAAGGATGGGAGATAGGCAGAATTCGTATATGAAGAAGGAGTTATGAAATTTGGGAAGAGGTTATGCATTCCATCAGTACCTGATCTAAAAAGGGAACTATTATATTATTCTCAGAGATCAAATTTATCTATACTCCCGGTTAGCACAATGATGTATAGATATTTGAAGGAATATTTTTTGTGGGATAATATGAAGTGGGAAATTACTGACTACGTGTCAAGGTGTCTAGTTTGTCAACAAGTGAAGGCAGAGAGACAACATCCCAAAGGAGTTATGCAACCTCTAACTAATCCTTTGTGGAAGTGGGATAACATTACAATGGATTTTTTCACCAGACTACCGAGGAAACCTAGAAGAAATGATGCAATATGGGTAATTTTTTATCATCTTACAAAATCAGCACATTTCCATCCTATAAGAGAGGATTTACCACTTGATATCATGGAAAGACTTTATACTAATGAAGTTTTAAGACTTTATGGTGCAACTATATCAATTGTGTCCAATCAAGATTTTCAGTTTACATCAAAATTTTGGAAAAGTCTCTAGAAGGCTTTGAATACTGAGCTTTATATGAGTACTACTTATCACCCCCAAACTGATAGAGTGTCTGAAATGACTATTAAAACTCTAAGAAGACATGCTGAGATCATTCCATCTTTACTTCAAAGGTATGTGGGATCAATACTTGCCTTTGGTGGAATTTTCCTACAATAATAGTTTCTATTAAAGTATTCAAATGGCTCCATATAAAGGATTATATGGAAAGAGATGTCAAACTCCAACTTGTTGGGATGAAGTTGGTGAGAGGAAACTTATAGGCCTATAACTTATTGAAGATACCATGACAAAGGTAATGAAAAATTCAAGCCCATATTAAAGCATCCCAAAGTAGGCAGAAGAGTTTTGATGACAAAAATAGAATGGATTTGGAATTACAAGTGGAAGATGATATATTTGTGAATGTATATCCATGGAAGGGTTTCTTAAGGTTCGGAATGAAAGGGAAACTATACCCCAGGTACATCGGACCATTTGAAATTCTAGAAAGAATCGGAGTTGTAGATTACCGTTTAGCTATGCCACCAAGTGTCTCTAAAGTTCATGATATGTTGCATAAGTCATTGTTAAAGAAATATATGCCAGACCCAACGCATGTACTCACCTATGAAAAAATAGAACTGGAACATGATTTTTCATACTGTGAAAATCCTATTGGGATTCTTGACACAAGGTAGAAGGTATTG
The DNA here is from genome assembly GCA_963277665.1 of Viscum album. Lineage (NCBI taxonomy): Eukaryota > Viridiplantae > Streptophyta > Magnoliopsida > Santalales > Viscaceae > Viscum > Viscum album. Next base: position 1,097,006,273 of record OY728147.1, read on the forward strand.
AGAAGCCATACAACTCATCTAGTAAAGGTTATTTAGAGAAAACAGAATATGGAGGAAGCAACGTGGCAACCTGAGGATGTTATGAAGAAAAACCACCCATATCTTTTTGATGGGATTTATACATAAAATTTTGAGTTTGGAATTTCTAAGGGAGGGAATAATGTAACACCCCAAACATTTTATGGTATGTTTCTATAAAATACACTATATTCATTAGATAACCTATATTTCATGAATTAATGAGCCTCTATGGAACAAAAATTGGTTATTTATAAGAGATATTCATAACCGAACCATTAAACTTTAATTTTACACCTCTATGATTTGAATTTTGAAAATCTGACATGCACAGTTGTGTTCAGGATGATATTTAGAGTCTGATAGAATTAACTTAATTTTCATTGAATAGTGACCTACCCTTATGAATAGTAACTTTCCCTTATTAAAAGTAACTTACCCTTATAAATAGTAATTTTACTCTTATGAATTGTATCCATACCCATGAATTTATAAATAAATTTAGGCACCTTAAAAACGAAGATGAATAATTTAAGTGTTTATATTTTTTGATTAAATAATGATTTTAATTAAATATTTAATTAATCATATTTTGAAAATTGTTTTTGAAAAATGGACTTAATTTTTGTATTCTACACATTGAAAAATGGTTTGGGAAAATTTTTGGTATTTTTCTAAAATACTTGAATTTTTTATGAATAGTGAAATGCCATAATTTACAAAATATGCCAACTACACTAATTATAGAGTCATGTATGATGTTCTGTTGATGTAAGACCAATTTATTCATTTCACATGATTAAATTACTATTCTTGGTCATATATGACACACTATTCCTTGTCTTTTAGAGAAATAATAAATTAATGAGTATAATATGGAGAAATCCCCTCTCCCCTCCACTATATAAACCATCCCTCACCCCCTCTTCCTCCCACACCACTCATGCTTAAAGCCTTGCCAAAATTATACCAAATAATCTTCCCAATACCTCTTACCATGTACAATACTTTCTGGTCTCTCCAAATGGCAAAAAATAAAGGCCTTAAAGAGATTCTCAAGGAGGACTACTCAAGAGGTGAACCTCCCTTCTCTTCTCTTTCAATTTCTTTTACAACTTCCATTTTTTTGTTCTCTCTTCTAAACTCCACACATCCAAATACCATGATAATTATAGTAACTTAAATTTACTATATTTTCACTATTATAATGGAATATTTCATCATAATCTCTATTTTTCTCTTTCATTTATAATATAAATCCAAACACCGTCCGAGATGTGTTAATTTATCACACTCATGGAGAAGGCTTTTCAATTTGCGTTACAATATTAAATACTGGTCATGAAACCATTTCAATGGTTTAATGAGATCATAACATATGTGTTTTATCTTTTTTAATGTTCTGGAATCCTTACACACTCATAATATGGATTAATAATACAAAACAAGTTCATTGTGCATAAAACTGCCAAGCCAAATCCAAGCGTTTATCATTAACTCATCGAATGAGTCATCCTCATGGTATATAACCAGAATCATTATAAGATCATTTATATATATTTAATGTCAATAATATTATATATTAACAATTATGGATGTTTAACCACATTTCAAATGAACTTCTATTCATGAATAAAAGTAAACGGATCATGAAAACCGAAGAAGAAAATGCTAACAAAACAATAAAATTGAATCTCTTAAACCCATAAAAAGGAAATTAATGAACCTAATAAGGTTTTAAAATATCAATTAAATGTTGATTAGGTTATTTAATTATTAATTAATGGAGATAAATTTTATTATTCAAGTCGTTAAGAACAATCAAGAACACCTTCAAGCATAAGGTAAGAGATCTGCTCTCTCACTTTTGTTCAAGAATCTCCCCTATGTTGTGCCAATTTATTTTTAATACCTAATGACGGGGTATGTTTCTACACCTCCCCCATATTTCCCTTATGATTTATAAATAATGGTATACCACTTTACCTCTCATTAATCCCTTGTATGAACACTCGTTACCATGCCGAAGTGTTCGTAAGGGGTTTTCCCATCTCACCTTCAATTCATTGGGATTTGCATTGTTCACCTACTATTTCTTATATGTGGTATAAGTGTACTGAAATTTGTTATATATTATCATGATTATTTATATATTAATGGTATTATGTGATTCTTTTGGTTGTTATTAACTTTTGGTCATACGACTCAATTGATTACAATGTGGTAACAAGCTTTGTCTCAATTTTCACTTTGTTGTGACTTGCTCAGTATTATGCACCTACTCTTTATTATGTGGTGTACCTACAACCAAATTCAGAACAATTTTAAATTAAATTATATTCCATTTAAATTTAATTATTCTCATATCATGGATAAGATTATTTTCTAAGCCGTATACCATTTTACATACGATATTTATTTGGAATGTTGTTTTGACTGTGGAAATATTGATGAATCCGTATCTTCTATTCTATAAAGATAATGTAAAGGCATATTGATATTTTTTTGAATCTATGTATAAAGAATTATTTGGACATGAAGAGCTGGGAGGGTCCTGCTAAAACCCCTTGATCCATCAGTAGGTCTCATGAGACAAATCAGTTGGCGACAAACTCTTTGAGTTTGTTTCAAAAAATCAGATGGGTTTTTACCCACAAAACTAAAACATTTTTATAGTATTATTGTATCATGTGCCTGATACAGGATGTACAATTAATAATAATAAATCTCTCCATTCATTATCAGTTATTAATATCCATGAGGTTTTCAATATGAAAAAATCTATGGATGCAGTTTCATTCTCATTTTATTAATGGCAGGAGTTTTTCATTCATTCACCATGCCATATTGATTATGTCAAATTGTTTACAATTAATTTATTATTGATTCATGATTATTCCATTTTTAACACTTATTGATAATTAGGGATCACCCCTTTAATTTTTTTTACCTTCAACTGGATATGAGGAAGAGGCTATTTATTGAGCTATGTGGATGCAGTTTTTAGTTTTTGTTATGTATATTATTTTGTAACCTTTTTCAATTAAATTTGAGTTACATCTATGTATCTAGTTTCTTCAAGACTAATAAAATGATTGTTATTTTTGGATTTTAATTACTTATAACCATTAAAATGTACTTATTAATGCACCATCTTCAGTCTAGAGGGGTCGGGGCATTATAACTGGTTTAGAGATACATGTGTTTGGTGATGATAATGCCTGATATTTTTGTATCTTATACCGAACTGGTGTTTTTCTAGAGTCCACTTGTTTTATAAAATTATGTAATAGAAAATTAATAGCTATTTTTAATACTAATTTTTTGGGGTCTTGTACACATTATATGGTATGATATAGAAATATTGTATTCCACGGTTCATGTAGTCATAATTTACGATGTGCAAGATATTAAAGTATGAAATAAATAAAGGATTAATCTGGGACTAAACCTTAAAATAAGGGCCCAAATGACCTACACACTTGTCCAACACTGATTGGATATCCATATTTTTACCATACACCTTACTTTATTGATTTTGGTTGGTTTGGTAGTACTTTTGTTAGGTAATAACATTCTCACTCCTAATTTGTTTCTAAAAATTCCATGTAAGTCCTTTTCCATCCCTACAAATGGCCACCACTACCCATTCCTCACACATCTCAAATTTTGTTAGTTCATCCAAGATATTCCCAAGTATCCTTTAAAAAATCATCCCTTAAACTTTAAAGCCTCCCTTTGGCCATAAACCCTCTCAAGGAAGACTTTTGGCACAAACCAAAAGGAGTTACCCGATTAAGAGGTAACATCTTCTTTCAAGCTCCCTTCCTTTATTTTCCTTCAACACCCTCCGCTATATTTATTACCCTATTTTGTGAAAAAATCAGTATCCTCCATATACTATGATGTTTTCATGCAAAGGGTATGACCTAGACTTACATAAACCTCCACCTAATGGATGTTGAACATACTGTTTCTTTGAACGAAGAACTATTGTCTCACGTAACGATGATTGTTCATTTCTCATTTACCACATTTCATGGTGAACATTATGATCGAAAATATACTTATATATATATAATATTATATTTATTATTCCTTTAGGAATATGAATTCCTTTTGTAACACACACCTTTTTACCAACCATTTGGTGTTTATATGATAATCTTGTTTAAGGAAGTGGGGACTGCCGCTACCTCAAAGCGATGTGATTCGTTCACACACCACACAGAATGTATTAATGATGGGTTTAATGAACTTATATGATATATATGATACATTAATGATAATTTAATAATGATAAATATATACATATACATACATAAATATAAATATTTCATTTACATACTTTCTTTCAATACGACAATAAAAACCAAAAAAACGTTCATGCGTACGTACGAGTTACTGTCTCCATGAACGGTGTATTCTATTTCATACTTATATATGACATAAATTATTATAATATGAATATAATGGATATAAATGATATTTATAGGATTATATACATTATATAATCATGATATAAGTATAAATACCAACAATATAACAAATTAAGACACATGTGAAGAATAAAGAGAATATTACCCGAAGTGAAACTTTAATATAGGATCGTTAACAAGCGGGTAGTGTATGGTCATAATATAAGAATATATGGTAATATATATAAGAATATTATTCTTTAAAATATGTATCATAAACTTATATTTATTATACAGGAAGCTTGTATGAGTACGGAAAGAGTCAAGACACAAGGTAAGGGGATTTTCATCTCAACATTAATTTCCGTGATATACAAGAAAGGTTCACCACTCATTCCTTTTGTGTGGTGTATGTAATTAAAATGATTTTATTTTATTTTTATTTTAATTAAGTTTATGGTTATTAAAATACCCATTCTATGATATTTCTTTTATGGGGTTTAACATTCAAAAGTTACCAAATATGTAAAATAGTTTTGTCTTAATTTGCCTTCTTTGAGACTCATTTTTTTATGCAGCAAAAACCTTATTCAAGGAATATATAATTTAATTTTACATGTAATATCACAAATATATTTATTTTAATTATATATTAAGATTCATGTGATTTCATTTCCTTACATAGAGATCTTGATCCCAAAAGACCAAGTTATAAGAGTTTATTGAAACAATCACATTGGTTTTCGAGATTGTTTATTTTTATGCTTCTTTTTATGAAATATTATGATCTATATCTCAAAAAAATTCAAGAGTTTTCTTATCCTATATTATTTCATGATATAATAATTTATTGTCACCACTTTTTCCTCTTTGGTACATAATATAGTTAAGGAAGGGTTTTTAGGAAAGCCTAACTTTACCAACTCTTCAATCAGAAATCTATGTTTTCAAAAAACGGTTTACAATAATATTATACCATTCTCCTATAAGATATAAAATATATTTGTACCCATTTTTTCTTTTATCAATCTTTCCAAGGGAATATTATTTTCATTTTCAAAATAAGGAAATTTCCCACCCTATTTTCCGTGCAAAAGGAATGTTCTTTTTTACTTGTACGACATGTACAGATTTACCCATTGTAATTCCTTTGAAGCTTCCTTTGAAATTTTTAAAAGGTTCATATTTAAGAAAACGTTTTAAAAGTATTTTTTAAGAATTTTTTTCAATTTTTTTTCAAAACTATTTTTTAAGTTTTCTATAAAAATGGGTTTCAAAATGTTTCAAGCTCTATTTATAAGTTTTCAAAGTGCATTCAAGGAAATGGTTTTCAAAATATTTTGAAGCTTCTTTATAATCTCTCAAGAAAAATGATTTTCAAAAAGTTTCTAAAATTTATTTATATGTTTTCAAATTATTTTCAAAGAAATGGTTTTCAAAACATTTTCAAGATTTCATTAAAATTTTTCAAGTTTTTCAAAGAAAAAGGGTTTTAAAATGATTTGATGCTTATTTTAAATTTTTTCAAGGAAAAAGGTTTTCAAAATGATTTAATGTATTATTTATAAGTTTTCAAGGTATTTCATAAGAAAATGATTTTAAATGGTTTTATGTATTAAAAATACTTTTTCAAACAAGAAAGTATATTTTCCCTAAAAATGTTTTTAGAGTATATTTAAAAATTATTTTCCATCTAATATGAAATAAATTTATGTTACTCATGACTTTATAGTAAATGATATAAAGGTTACATTAATATCATTTCTATGAATTAGTTATTATTAATTCTATGGTCTTTATGAAACCAATTTATTCTTCATGGTTAAAATGTTTATGAAACCCATTTCTCTTTCATGGGTTATATGCTCTTGAAACCTACTTCCTTTCACTGGTTATGTTTATGATGAAATGATTATGAAACAATTATCTTTCTATAGGTTATGATATGTTTACATATTTATGATACCCATTTAATTTCATGGGTTATGATATATTCAGTTATGATCTTATGACACATGTACGTATGATTTCATTATGTGACGGGTGGGACCTATATCTCCCTCCAATTATTCGAGGAAAGATTTATATCTCATGAGATTGAAAGGGAAGGAATGAGGGTTTACTCTGTTCAGTAATACAAGGATGGAATGGGGGTTTACTCAGTTCAGTAATATAGGGATGGAATGAGTGTTTACTCAGTTTGTTAATATATGGCTAGAATGAGGGTTTACTTGCTTCAGTAATATATGGATGGAACATAGGATCACCTAGTTCAGCAAAGGACAGTTTCTACTAAGATGGCCTAGGTATTGTTGCCTTGGATACTATGACAATCAGTATACGCATATGTGTTTCCACAATTCTATGTCTTATTCCTTTGTTATGATTTTATGGATTATGTTATTTATTTCCTTGTAATTAATGTCTAATAAATTGGAAAACATTATTCCATGATTCATCTTTGTGATCTTTGATATGTAGGGTATGTTCATTTTTTGTGATCCCATTATCATACTCTTATGATCATGTTTATTCTTACATTTATCCCTTTTTTACCCTTATTGAGCATTTGAGCTCACGCCATTATTATGTTTCCTTTATCCAGGTTATGAATAAAGGTTTTAGTATAAGTAATATAGGTGGAGATTTTTTGACTCCTCTTGTTTTAATGCTTACAAATCATATAAATCATGCCAATAATTTAAATCATGTAAATCATTTTTAAATCTTATAAATCATGTTTTATCTTATTCTATTATATTTTCTTATGATTATGTTTTACCTTAATCCATTCTATGAGCATTAATTCTTAAGACATATAGAAGATATTTGATAAAGTATGAGACACTGTTTCTGTGCCCAAACAGTCTCACCGTTTAGTATAGAAATCAGCAAAGTTTGTGACACTATTTCCCTTATAACATAATCAGGCTACCGGTTCTAGAATTCAAAATGTACCATATACTGTAATTGTACTACCGGTTCTAGAATTTTCAAAGGAACAGACACTGTTACCATGCTACCGGTTTCAAAATTTTCAAATGTCTATAGATAGTTTCCGTAACACTAGTAATATGAAACCGTAACAAGACACCATTTATTAGTTTGAAAAGGAAAAGATACCGTTTCTATGACACCGTAATGAGAGACTGTAAGAAAAAACAATCCTAGGTCACCACATCTAACTCACTATGACTGTGGCACTATTCTTGTCTCACCAACAACTGTGATGTCGTTCCTCACTTAACAATTTTTATATATTTTTCAGTTAAATTTAAAAGTTGATTCTAACTTCATATTTTATTCACTTAATGACACTGATATAATTAATGATCTTTTTTAGAACTGACACCTAACAGTTCAAGGTAGGAGGTGTAGAGATCATTCTCCTTGTCGGCCATAACAAAAACACCCAAGATAAAAATACAAGGTGGGACATGATCTTAAAATAGTGTCAAGAAAGAGGGGACTGAAAGAGACGTTATAGAAGAACAAACATGAATTCAAGAACATACAAAATAAAAATGATCATTCATACTACTTTCTTTGTAAAATCCTGATAAAATCCTTACTGCAACAAAAAAAAAAGAGAATAAGAGAAAATCACTGAATTGAAAACCAAAACATCACGACACTCTATTTATAAGTCTGATTTCAGAAGAGGAGCCAATCATCAAATTTTCTACACCCTAGAAGTCCCAAGCTTCATTGAACAACACTCAATGAATTTCTAATCCCTTATTATTATAATATACTCTATCGTGTACTATTTTATTTATATTTCAAGTAGTGTGTGTCTGTACTAAAAATACACACTGTCTCCTAAACTAAATTGAAGGATAGAAGATATCCTCACACAAATATCCTTTTACACCATATTTTACCCACATATAAATATGGAAGAGGTCCTGTGCGACTTGGTTGCTAAATTACCAAGTAGAACTGTGGTTGAGTTTTTTTTGAACTAGATAGTGTTGTGTACTATTTTATAAACCCTGATCTAGGGTATGGATTAATGATTTTTATATATTTTTCTTAGTGGCAGGTGATCACCAAGTAGTGTGTATTAGGTCTTGGATAAGACTAAACCACTTGTTTTAATCCACTGTGTTTTTAAATTTAGTTTACTCAATTTTAACTCATATTTTAGAAAACTAACTTTAACTTTGATAGTTAATATTGGATAGTATTTATAACTACTTTGGTTTAGTAAGTTGGTTTCAAAAGTTATTTTCATCTTTTAGGTAGATATAACTGACAAATAATCAACCTTATGAGAAATTAATTGAATAGTAAAACTATTATAAATTTACTACTTTGATTAACTAGACTATTTTGTTTTTAAATTGGGGATTCTTCAAATAAAGTTTTTAATAGAAATTTTTATAGGAACTCAATTCAAACCCCTATTTAGTGTCCTACTCTGACCAACATTTGGTATTAGTAGTTGTTTTTAAACATATATTCTCAAATTTGTCAAAAATTTTCAAATATTTATAATTGTGATTTAGTTGTGTTTTAAAGATCTCTAAATTTATGTTGGTTCAAAATTTCTATCTCTTTAAAATCTTGCCTTTATTTTTTATTATGGATAATAGGTATAATGGTGCTTCTACCAATAGACCTCCCATCTTTTAATGGAACAAATTAGGCTTAGTGGAAAATTAAAATGAAAATTCACTTAGAAAGCATGGGCTTTGATATTTGGGCAGTAATATAAGATAAATAATATATACCAAAAACTCCAAGAACTACATGTAATTAAGTTACAAAAGCTTCTTAAAATAATAATTTTAAAGTTGTGACTGACTTATTTTGTGCTTTAGGGGTTGGGGAATTTAATAGAATATCATCTTGAAAGACTTCCTATGAAATTTGGGATAACTTATCTGTCTCAAATGAAGGAACTAATCATGATTAAGAAATAAGACTAAACACATATACTATTAAGTAAGATAACATTAAGATAAATTTTGATGAAACCATTTATGATATGTATCTCAAGTTTAATGATATATTTAACATAATGAGCTCTCTTGGAAATCCAGTGGGTGCCAAAGAAGAAATCATTCAGCTACTTAAATGACTAATCGAAAGGTGGAGGGGAACCTCTGTATCAATTAGAGAATCCTGTGACATCAATAACTTTCCATTCAAGGATATGATAGGTAAATTTATGAGGTATGAGTAATAGTTAAAGATAAACAAAGAAGAAGAGGATGAAGCAAAGATAAATTCAGTGTCTTTAAAAACTAATACTACCAAAAAAAGAAAAAGAAAGGATACCGACTCATTGTGACAATACAATTAATCACAACTCACTATCAGACAATGATGAGGGAATGAATCAATTATTCATAAGGTTTAAGAGGTTTTATAGGAGGAATAAATTCTTTATGAAGCCCAATTACAAATGAAAATATGAAAATAAAGGTAATTAGAAGAATGATTGGAAAAGGAATGAGAACTAAAATAAAATAGTCTTCTATGAATGTAAGAGGAAGGGACATGTAAAGGCTGACTATCCCAAGATAAAGTATAAAATGAAAAATTTGGAAAAAGATAGAAAGTACAAAAAAGTAAATTAAAGAAACATGTAATTATTCGTAGGACAACTTAAGTGACTCAGAATCTTCACAAGATTAAAAGGATGTCAAAGAAAATATGTGATTCTTGAAAAACACATTAGAGGTGACACTTTAGTCTCCTGTACAGAATTCCTATTTTTTTGGAGATGATAGTGACTCTGACAATATGACCAATGAATACATGTTTGAATACTGCTAAACGTTTGAAGATACATGCAATGAATTAAAGGATAAATACAATGCTATAAATAAATAACATGATCTTACTTCTACTGTCAAATATGATATTACTATAGAAAAGGAAAATAATTCTCAATTATGTAGGGAGAAAAATGAACTTAAATTATCTAATGAGAAATTGAAAAATGACTTAGAAAAATTTACCAATGTAAAGAATAATATAACATAAATAAATGGTAAACAAGTAGCTCTTAGGTACACTACTGCTCTAGGATACCAACCTAGATAGAGGAACATAGGTAAATCTCATTTTATAAAAAAATATAAAAAATCTGTTTTCATACTCAAAACTGAAAAATATTCTAGTTATAGCTCTCAGAAGTCATTCACTAATGCTAGTTTTTAGAACCAAACAAATTTTAATTTTCTAATACATTACAAACTGTGTATATGAAACCCATCAATCAAGTATGAGTTCCCAAAGATGTTATTACTAATGTTACTGGACCCAAAAAAACATGGGTACCAAAATTGTATCTTACTTAATTATTTTGTAGGAATGTTGTTTAAAGAGATCATGTAGAATTCTACTATACTTGGAAAGTGGATGTTCAAGGCACATGATAAAATATTACTCATGCTTCTAGAATCTGAAAAAGATTGATGGTGGGAAAGTCACTTTTGGTGACAATGATAAAGGAAAAATAATTATCCTTGGCCAGATTAGTAACTTTAACTCAGTTTTAATTTTTAAAGAACTATTTTTGATCAATTAAAATATAATTTACTTATTATTTCACAATTATATGATGATGGATTCAATGTTAAATTTGAAAATGATGCTTTCAATGTTTTTAATTCTAAAAATGAATTAGTATTTTTTTATTTTATAAATGAAAATGTTTATGTTGTTAACTTAGATTCTTTAATTTCTCAAAATGTTTCATGCCTAAGTGTCTTACATTAAGAGTCTTGGATTTGGCCTATAATATTAGAACACTGTAATATACACTCCCTTAGAAATCTTACTAGAAAATTCTTATTTAAGGATCTACCCAAACTTGAGTTTCCAAATGACAAAGCATGTAATCCTTGTCAAAAGTGAAAATAACACAAAATATTTCAAACCAAAGAAATAAGTTTCAACTTCTAACCCTCTTGAGTTAGTTCACGTGGACTTGTTTGGACCATTTAGAGTTTCAAGTATTAATGAGAATCACTATACCTATGTAATTTTAGATGAATTTTCTTGATATAGATGGACCTTTTTATTATTTTAGAAAAGTGAACCTTGTTCTATTTTTTTCAAGTATACTAGAATAGTAGAAAAACTATGTTTTTTTAAAATTAAAACCCTAAAATGTTTCCATGTTTGTGAGTTCGAAACCAAGAGTTTGAATCATTTTTTAACACAAAATGGATATAGTCATAACTTCTATGCCGCTAGGTTAACTCAATAGAAGGGAGTTGTAGAAATAAGAAATAAAACCTTATAGGAAATAACAAGAACATTTCTCAATGATTATGGCCTAAATATCCACTTTTGGGATGAATCTATCAATACAACTTGTTATATTATTAATAGAATCTTAATCAGACCAATTCTCAAGATAACTCATTATGAGTTGTGAAAAAAATGGAAAACCCAAAGTTAATTACTTCAATGTTTTTGGTTTCAAGGTATTTATCTTTAATAATAAAGACAATAATGAAAAATTTTCCTCCAAAAGTGATGAAATAATTTCCCTAGGTTACTCAATATATAGAAATTCCTATAGAGTCTTTAATAAAAGAACTAAGTGTGTGGAAGAATATATACATGTTAAATTTGATGAAACATATCCAAATGTACCTAAGATGTCCTTAGAAAATTGTGAGTATGAAGTGTAAATTTTTTACATAAATGAAAAATTTTATGACCCTATTGTCATGCAATCTATTACATCTTATAGTTCTAGAAATTCTCTAGATTATAGTCATGATGAACCCAAACCTGTTGATGAACCTGAAATATATTTCCCTTCTTTTTCTATATCTGTTAGAACACTCAATAACCATACTTTAGATTCTATAGTTGGAGACTTAGATAAAGGAACTCATATCAGATCTTCTATAATAAATCAGGTTTAACATCAAGCTTTCTTTGTCACAGCTTGTTCCTAAGAACATCAATGAGTCAATCAATGATGAATTTTGGGTGATGGATATGAAAGATAAGTTACATTAGTTTGAAAGAAATAATGTCTGGAAACTAGTGGATAGACCTAAGGAAACTATGACTATAGGCACTAAATGGATGTTTAGTAATAAAGTAGATGAAGCTGGTAATATTGTATGAAATAAAGCTATATTAGTTACACAAGGTTATAGTCTTGAATAAGGGATAGATTATGAGGAAACTTTTGCACCAATTTCTAGACTTGAAGTCATTAGAATATTTATGGCATACATAACACATCAAAATTTCAAACTCTATCAAATGGATTTTAAGAGTGAATTCCTAAATTGGTATATAGTTGAGGATTTTTTTGTTGAACAACCCCCTGGTTTTACAAAAACCCATTTTACAAATAATGTTTTTAAATTAACGTAAGATTTATATGGTTTAGAACATGCTCCATGATCTTGGTATGATAGACTTAGTAGTTTTCTTATTTCAAAAGGTTTTACAAAAGGTATAGCTTATCCAAATCAATTTATAAAAAGAATTTCTAAAGATGTTTTGGTTGTTCAAATCTATATTGATGATATTATTTTTAGACCTTATAAAAATTCTTTATGTGTTGATTTTTCAAATATGATAAAAAATTAATTTGAAATGAGTTTTATGGGTAAACTAAAATTCTTTCTTGGATTTAAAATATTTCAAAATAAGGAAGGTTTTATTTAGAATCGAATTAAATATACTAAATACCATCTATTTTTTTTCTTTGGATAGTAAAAATATTAGTGTCACTTCTATGAGTACCACTTGTAAGTTGGATCTTGATGAGAATTGTAAATCTGTTGATAAATCCACTTGCAGAGGAATGATTAGGATTTTTATATACTTAACTGCTAACATGACTGATATTATGTTTAGTGTGTGTATGTGTGCTTATTTTCAAGAAAATATTAAAGAGTCACATATTCTTGATGTTAAAGGAATTTTCAAATACCTAAAACATTATACCAACTTAGGTCTATTCTATCCCAGAGGAAAATCATTTAACTTAGTTAAATATTCAAATACTGATTTTGGTGGTTGTAAGTTAGATATAAAAAGAACCTATGGAACATGTAACTTTTTGGGAAAGTCATGAGTATCATAGTGTATTGAAAAGAAACATTTTATTGCTTTATCTACTATCTAAGATAAATACATAGATGCTAGTAGTTGTTGTGCTTAGATTTTTGTGGATGAAAGACACCTTGGTAGATTATGGATATCAATTTATACATGTCCCTATAAAAAACAATAACAAAAGTTCAATTAACATCTCTAGGAATCCTATTTCTCATTCAAGAACAAAACATATTTATGTAAGACATAAATTTTTGAGAGAAAATTTTGAAAAGGGTGATATTACCTTATAACTCATTAGAAATGAACATCATCTTGCTGAAATTGTCTCTAAGCCTTTAAATTCTGAACGAATGAGTTACATCATACATGAATTAAGAATGATCATCTTTGAGTAACCAGTTTACTATCTAACAGTTACTATCTCACAATTACTATCTCTCAATTATTGTCTCTCATGTTTTCTATCTCATGTTTACTTTCTCACAGTTATTGTCTCTCAGTTATTGTCTATCATGTTTATTGTGTCACCAGTTATGGTCACAACATTTTGAGTCGTATCGTTATCATGACACTGTGACTACTTTTTCTAGTCCCACTGTTATGATTCAGAATTCTTTTTTAATAAATATTTATCCCATATCATTATGTTGATTATTTTATTTCTTTTATACAACATTTTTGTGTTTTGTGATGTTTGAAATCCCTAAATGCTAAAAACCCATATTTTCACTTCTCTCTTCACTCATAATCTCTACTCTCAAAGAAAATCTATTTTCTCTTGAAATACCTTTCTTTCTTGAGCTTGCGTTGAATTCACAAGTTGAATAATAAATCTTTATAATCTCCTTGAAATCATTGGTCATCAAAGAAATAAAAAGATATCAGATTACCATTACCTAGAAACTACTAAACCGAGGTCTTGAGGATAGAACGATCATTCTAGAGAATGAAATTTGTGAGAAGTTTCTTCTTTCAAGTAACTCTATTATTTTCAAAGTCTTTTAAGAACATATATGGTTAGATTGGTTTACAAAAGCGAAAATACCTATCTATTCAATGTTGGTTTTCTAATTTTATGAGTATGTTTAGTTCTCTTTCAACTCAAAAGATGGTTTTGTGGTTAGAATATAAGTGAATGGATAGATATGTAAATTTTCTTCAAGGTTATGGATACCTACTTAGGAATACCCCACAAATTAATTTTTGAGGACTATCAAAGAGGTCCTACTCCACCAAGTGATTTTTTTAGACTAGAAGAGGCTCTGGGTAGTTTGACTGGAAATAAAAAGAAAAGAAGGCCTATTATTGTTGAACTGCATGGAGAGACTAGGTTATTGATTATGTTTATTAAAAACCTAATATATCTATTTAAAGGAAACTTTTCCACTCTTAAATATCAATATGTTTTTTATACATGTTCTTAAGAATGGACAGAAGATTAATTTTTACAAGTACATTATTCTCAACATTTGTGACATAATCAAGATAACATCAAAGTCAACTTCACTTTTTTATTAAAGGTTTATCTCCACAATTCTTCTAGCCAATGGTGTGGTTGGTTAGAATGAAGAATTGGTTAAATATTATGATTTTAGTATATCTAAGGATACATACAGATGAATGAAGATGAATTAGAATCCATGGAAGTGATCATGGGTTGAAGAAAATAACAGACTGTATGAGGATTTTAATCCTGTTGAGAACCCTTCAAGACCTAAGGATGTATTTGATCCTGGTTTAGAATCTGATGAGATTTTAGAATACTCAGATGAGTGAATATATGTTGATATAACTGAAGAAGAAAAATTTTTAGAAGGAGAAGACCGTAATCCAGATATTCCTCATAGGACTAGAGAACCAACTATTGAATCTATTTTAATACCCCATGATGTCCCCTCTAGAGAATCTCATCTCTCTAAAGGTGATGTAGATCCTATAAAATAAAGTGAAACTGATGATATGAGTAATGATTTAGGATAAGAAAATGCTTCTGTGGAAGAGCATGGTTCTACTGAGTAATAGACAGAGGAAGAATCTATAGAAACAGAAGTGATTTTATCTGCTAAGGAAATAAAGGATTACATTTTCTATTAGCTAAAGATGTGGAAATATTTGATGGAGCCGAGGGTGTGGAAGATGGAAAAGAGATTGAGTCTCTTATTCTTACAAGAGATGTATCTATTAAGGGGTATGAAAATCCCATCATGGAAAGGATTTAAGTTCCAAAACCTGTTGACTCAAGTTCCATGGATACCTGGTATATGTTTCCTTGTTATTTTGATGTTTATGAGTCTCATGGAACCTTAGTAAAGGGAATAGTTCTTTCAAATGTGTTTCAGCTGAATCCAGTCTCTGTTATAAAAGCTTTTTTTTCTAAAGAACCAGATCCTATCTCTGTTCTTGATCATGAACCTACTCTAGAAAATCCTAGTTATGTACATCTAGCAGATCTGAAGGTTTTTTGAGACACCATGTTGTCTAGTTTTGAGAAGATCATGATGTCCCAACCTGATCCTGTAACCAATCTCAGTGAAAGGGATCCTGCATTGATTCTGGGGAAAATTTTATATAAGACCCAACACAAGATGCTTCATTAAATTTAGGAATTCTGGATAGAGAAAAATTAGTTGAGTGATGATGTGAAATCTTTAAAATATATGGTTGAGGAAATGAAGAAAGACTTACAAGCTTCATAAGACCCAATTGCTCATCTCAGTGATGATGATGCTTATAAGATCCCATAGAAGTTTGTATCTTCGATTCAACCCAACTTGATTACTATATATAAAAAGGTGGTTGAGAAAAACACCAAAATAGAAAATGAGATGCACGGGCTTGTCACTAGAATCAATAATCCAACAAGTGAGTATAAATGATGTTTACAGACTGTTCTAAAACATCTTAATTCTCTCAAATCTGTTGTTTTTTCTTTATCTACTCCTTCTTAGCCATCTCAGCCTTTGGAAACTCAAATAATCAGATCAATATTTAGAGATGAACTTTAGTTCGTCTTGAGTGGTACTGATTAGGAGATTCTATCTACAATCATTAGGAACAGTGGCCATGTGATTTACTAGAAAAGAGTTCACTAAAAAATTTCCACTGATGAAGAAGAAGAAATATCTAAGAATGTGGACTTCTACTTTAGGATCTATTCCAAGAATGAGTTGACAACCCATTTCAAGTATCTTGTGGATATTTTAAAGCTACCTCCTGTAACTCATGATTTAAAAAATAGAGTACAAAAGCTACATGACTTCGCACCTACTCTAGAAAAATTCATGGAAAATAAATATGAATTTGAAAAGTCCATATAGTATGGTGGTGAAATAATCATAGATTTTATCAATATGTTGAAGCCTTATCTTCATGTTTATATCACAACCATAATGGCTCCTACAATGGGTCCTTTGAGGACTGGTCTACCCCCTTCCACCCATCCTTCTACCTCCACCTCATTTTCCCCTACTACAATGTCAGTTGTTCAGGCTCTGAGATAGATCAGACCTATTATTGTTGAATATATTTGGACTTGGTCTTCCAACTGACCAACCCTTGAACCTTTTATCATTTAAGGACTTCCATTACCTTCCCATAATACTTATTCTATCACCTATACTTCTGTACCTATTGCTTCTACTCTTATTGTCTCGGATAAAGATAACGTAAAGGCTGTAGAATCTGAAGCGAAGTGAAGGATAATTTTGGATAGGGTTGTGATGTATTCTATTTTTGTGATTATAATAAAATTATGTTTGTATATTCAATGATCCATGTTTTATCCTTTACTCAATTTTTGGTTTCATTTTGTGTTAGTTTTCTTATTCTCTTTTTGATAATCCCAAAAGGGGAGAAATATGAACTGAGTTTTAGGCATTTATGGGATAATAACTACATTTATGCTATTTGTTACATATATGATCAAATACCTTTATATTATAAGAAAATTTATGGATTTTAAATTACATGATTTGTGATCATCAAAAAGGGGGATATTATTGGATTCCTCTTGTTTTAATGCTCACAAATCATGTAAATCATGTAAATCTTGTAAATCCTGTAAATCATTTAAATCATGTTTAAATATTATAAATCATGATTAATATTGTTATATTATGTTTTATTGTGATTATTTTTAACCTTAATCTATTTTGCGAGTATTACTTATTAAGAAAGATGGTAGATATTTGACTAAGTATGAAATAGAATTTCTCTTCCCAAACCGTCTCACAGTTTAGTCCGGAAATTGGAAAAGTCTAGGACACCATTTCCTTAACACCGTAACTATGCTACCAGTTCTATAATTTGAAGAGGACTAGACACTATAACCGTGTGTCCAGTTTTAGAATCTCAAAGGATCAGACACCATAACCGTGCTGCTGGTTCTAGAATTTGCAAAGGACTAGACACCATTTTCATGACACTAGTTTTGTGACACTGTGACATGACACCATTTTGATGTTTGAAAAAGGACAAGATACCATTTCTATAACACCGTAACAAGACACCATAATAAAAAAAATCCCAAATCTCCACTTCTGACTCACCATGACTATGGCACCATTCCTGTCTCACCACCAACTGTGACACCATTCCTTTACAATTTTTTTCTTTTTAAATTACTTATAAAAGTTTTTTCTAATGGTCATATTTGAGTAATTTAATGACAATGACATAGTTAATGATATTTTGTAGACATGACACCAGACATTATGAGGTACCAAGTGTGGAGATCATGCTCCTTGTTGGCCATAACACAAACAGCTAAGATAAAAATACAAGGTGGAACACGATGTGAAAACAGTGTCCAGAAATAGGGGAATAAAATAGAAATTATAAAATAACATACATGAATGAAATAAAATACATAAGAACAAGGAAAATCAATAATTATTGCTATGTACCATCCTATGAACGTCCTTGCAGGAATAACAAAGATAATAGAAGAAGAGAAACTCCCAGAACTAAAATCCAGAACACAGAGCTCAGACCAATCTATTTCTGAGTCTTCTTTCAGAAGAGGAACCAAAAATCAAATAAGATACATCCTAGAATTTTATAGCATCATATATCAATACTCAAATAATTTATAATCCATTATTGTTAAAATATTCTCTGTTGTGTACTGCATAATTAATCTTTTGAGAAGTGTGTGTCTGTACTAAAAATACACACTATCTCTTGCGCTGAACTAAAGGATACATTATATCCTCACACATATATATTTTTAAACCTTGTTTCACCCATATATAACTATAAAATAGGTCTTATGTGACCTAGATGTTATATTACCACATAGAACTATGGTTGAGGTCTTGAAACTTGGACAGTCTTGTGTACTGTTGTGTAAACCCCCATATTGTGTGTGGACCAAAACTTTATATATATTTTCCTTGGTGGTAGATGATCACCAAGTGGAGTGGATTAGGTCTCAACTTGAGACTGAACCAGTTGTTTTAATCTATTGTGTTTTCAAATTTAGTTTACTCTATTTTAACTCATATTTTAGAAAACTAAGTTTCACTTTGATAGTTATTATTGGATAGTATTTATAACTATTTTTATTTAGTAAGTTGGTTTCAAAAGTTATTTTAGTCATTTATGTTTATATAAATTAGAAATAATCAGTCTTATGTGAAATAAATAGAAGAATAAAACTCTTATAAGATTACAACTTTGATTAACTGGCCCATTTTGTTTTTAAATCTGGGGATCTTCAAATAAAGTTGTTAACATAAATTTTTATAGAAACTCAATTCAACCCCCTCATGAGTGTCTTGATCCGACCAACAAAGATCTTTATTGGAGATGTTGAAGGGCTTTCACTAGTATAGAAAATTTTGTTTCTTAGTTTCCAAAGACACTAAACTATTACAGTCCTATGGAATGTATTTTTGAAATGTACAAAATATTCATCTAAAATGATGTAACATCCATACATGTTAATACTGGGTCACTATAGTTGGTATCAAAGGAATGGTTTAGTCAAACATTGGAAACTAGTATGAGAAAACCTTAAAGAGTTTTCTAGGTTTATTTCTGAGGATATGTCTCAGGATGTCTCTAAGGATAAGTATAAGGATGAGTTAACATTTTAGAAAATGTCCTCTAATTTTGGTAAAGGATAGAGTGAGTGGTTTCCAAACAATAAATCGCTGTATAGATACTACAAGTTGATGTGGATTTGGCATATATGTACATAGGGGAAAAAATCTGACAAGATGTTCTGGGCTTGACTCGGGGTAATCTGGTATATGATAACAAACCTCCCTGCACAACTAGTTTGAAACTCCTGGGGGATATGCTTTTTAAATTCACAATCTATTTATGAACCATCTTGTAGTATTTAGATATAAGTTAGATATGGATAAAATAGGATAAATGCAAGGTGTAATATATTATGGAAGGTGTCCTAATTTAGATATCCTCTAAGTAATTCTTTTCATGACATTTTGTTTTTATTATATGATATGTATTTCTCACACTACGCTTCTGGTTTTATTCAAATGAAGAATCTAGAAGGAACTGGATTAATGTTTAATGTGATGGAAGATTTTTTTATACTTAGTAAAGTGGGATGATCATTGGATTGAAAGATGTCATGATCATGCCAAATTAGATTTCACAGAACATGATAACAATGATTACCTTAACCAACTCTTGAACTCTCCAAGGAAGTGAAAGAAGGAGTTTTCTGAGAGTTCGAGTAATAGAGACCATAGAGGAATTAAGATTTGGTTTTCTTTGTGTCAGGAATGTGGAAATAATCACCTAATTGAATGTCTTAGAGGAACAAGAAGGTGTTTTGACTGTGGAAAAGGACACAAAGGAAGTGACTACAAGGGAAAATAAAAGAATTTAGTTAACAAAATGGGTGGTAATTTTGGAACCCCTGAGTCATAATATAAGGTTAAGTGTTTTAAGTGTTGAATAAATGATCTTTATATAACTCAATGCCCCAAGAGGACAGTTACTAAAGAGAAACAACAAGGTGGTGTGATTGATGGTTTCATTTCTGATGATGAAGTGATTATGGATGAAATGTGAAGGAAAAAAGTATTTTTCAATAGGATATAGAAGAATTGTTAATGTATTAAGGATGAAGTAAACAAAGTATTTATGTTTTTGGATTCCAAAATTAGGAATGGTGAATTATGTATGGATTGTTCAATTTATGTTTTGATAAGGATTTACAAGAATATGTTTAATGGTCATGATGGACTAGAAAGGTTATATCATGAAATTTAAACATTTTGACTAAGTAAGGTAACCCATAACATGTTCTTTTTGTTAATATAATGTTGTATTGATAAAGATATGTGGGATATGAATAAGTAAATAGAAAATTACTGATTATCGTAGAACTAAGTAAGTACCTATTTATAAGTGGTTTATTCTACCACTAATAAAGTTTATAATATTTTTGGAGTTAAGTATTATATCCAATATAGTTAGGAATGAGAAATCATGCGTGTTTTACAAAAGTATTTATGGTAATTCAAGTTCTTAAAATGTTTCAGGAGAATATATGATGATGGTAGTCTCATGTTTGGAAGGTGACAACCAATAGCAACTTTGTGTTATATAGGGGAATCAATGTTATAATGATTTTTTGACTTCTTATAACGTTTTATATTTTCATCCTTTGGAATGTTTATATGGTTTACCATTTATGGAATTATTTTTTATTATCTTACCACATGATGATTTATGTATATTGGATATCCTGTTATAAAAACGTGATGATGATGATAACTGACGACATGTGGGATGGCATATCATAGAACTTATGATCTATTAGTACTTTAGAAATACAAAAACATCTTTTTTTATATTTAAAGAAGTTATGTAGATAAAAAAACAATAAATGGTGATGTTTTCTAGAAATCCTGAAAGTTATCTTTTAATAAAAATTCATTAACTTTAGGAAAAAGGACCTTAAAACCAAAAAATGATGTTCTATACCTACATTATTTATGAATTAGAAGGCCCCTTAGGTCATTACAAATTTATGGATTTATAGTTTTCAACACTCTCCTAATATTTTTCTCTATCACTCTCCATCATAAATTGATGGTATGGTTGTAACACACCAAGATTTCATAGTACGTTATCTCTTTAAAGTAATTAAATAGCTCGGGTTACACGCAACACTGACTTCAAGTGCATCACAACCTATCAAACTATCCGTTTAAAAAGGTGTTTGTGAATATTATTAACCAAATTTTGAATTATTTATAACCTATATATTTTTAACATTCATCGTTAGTGTTTCTTAGACATAATATAAGGACAAATTCAATTTTTTAGATAAAAGAAGTATTTTTCAAATATGCAGTTTTTCGCCTTTTAATGGAAAACCATTTTATATCCAATATTTGACACTTTTATATATTAAATTTAATGAAATTAAATTCTTATTTAGAATAAGGGCATACAAATTTAGTTTGGATAAATTTCTGGTACTTTTCTGATAACTTTCATATTTTGATTAATAGTCAAAAATAATAAATTTTAATTGAAAACAACTTTTTTAATCAAAATAATTTATAGTGTAAAGTTATAAATTTGAGTGGTTTTAAACTATAATTATATTATATTTTTATGATTTAATATAATTTAGGTCATTGTATGTAATTTCAAATTTAAATTGGATATAAACAAATGTTAATATTTTGATAGTTTTTATTTCATAAAAACACACTTTCTAGTTTTAACAATGAGAATTAATTTTAAATTAATTAATGAAACTTAAATGCTTTAAATTTGTTTAAATAGAAATAATTTTTGAATTTTTGAATATCAAAATTATCTGAGGGTGAATTTTTGGTATTTTTCTTAAAACTTTCAATTTTTAATCAATAGAAAAAAAACATTGTGTTGTTGTTTAAAACCAAATTTTCATTTAAATAATTAATACATTTATTTAAATTTATTTTAAATTAAAAATATAAACATAATACCTTTATTAGTCCAAGTTAATTCATTTAAGTCATTTTTATAATAAGATTATATATGTAAAATTTTATTGAACTATTTAAGGTCTTTTACCCACCTTTTAAGAACATCTGCAAATTTTCATAAAACGTATTTTTACTGATTCTGTGAATTGAATTTAAAAAATATGAGAGACATGGTTTACATTAGTTTGTAAAATGTGGTTCAATTGGATGAAAATTACTTTTTGGTGAATAGTAACTTTTTAATTTTATTTATCAGTGTTAAAAGTAAATAGGGTAATTAAAGGTAAAAATGATATTAAAAGTACCCTAACACATGTCTTAATTATATTGGATAAATGTATTTAGAACAAAATAAGCATTAGGAAAAAATTATGATCCTTTTTTATCCAATTGGATTAGATTATAACATTTATTATATTTTATTTAAAGAAGAGTTACAAGTGTTTAATTCTTATTTTAATAACTAAACCATTTTAATATAGAGTTATACATAAGATAAATTTGACTATAAATATTCATTTGAAAGATAAAAAGATTTTCCAAATAATACTATTTTATTTATAATTTTTTGACATTAAATAGTTAAATTTATTTATGACACAAGGATGGTGTAGTAATTATCTTATTAATAAAAGACTATAATAATTGATGTTATACATATGAAAATAAATGTAAATTGAAACTTTTAATTCACTCAAAAATTTTATAGGTTAACATTAAATGTTAGGGTTGATTAAATGAATTGTTTTTAAAGTAATTATATTTTTATGACTTTCAAAAAAACCAAATACTAAATAGTGTCAAAGTTGACATAAATTGGTTTTTAAAACAAATACCATTTCATTAAATTATAAAATAGTCTTAAAAATATAAGGTTCAGACAAAGGACTTATATAATGATAGATATTTCATTAATGAACCACTTTAGGTTCTCTTGGAATTTTATAGTATGTTTATTAACTATATATTATAATAATACTAGAAGACATGGTAAAAGTTAATCTATTTAACTAAGGGTTAAATCTAAACAATAAGGTTAATATGGTGAACTAAACTTGTCTAAAACCTATTGGTTGAGAGTATTTATACACATACCCACCTTATAATCTAAATAAATAAATTTTGAGATATTAGAAACAGAAAATGATTTTATAATAAGTTATTATTTCAAACTTTTCTATAAATTCCCCTGACCTCTCTTATAAAAGGGTACTTCTCCTTCTCTCAAATTCACACCTCCAAAGCCTCTTGGCTCAGCCAAACCCTTATAAAATCTCCTCCCAACTTCCCTAAAGCTATCTTAGAGTCCTTAATTCGATCATAAATCCATCATAACGAGCCCTTTTGGTCAAATCAAAAGAAAGCACCTGAAGAAGAGGTAATTATTTGATCATATCTTTCAAAGTTCTTTTCTTCTTCCACTTCCTCTTTATTTGTTGTTTCCATACCAAAAGAATAACTCTAGTAACTTATACATACTGTGATGTTTTTATAATTCTGTTTCAACCATACTCATTATTATTTCCATTCTATGAATGAAAAATTCACCATACGTGCGTACGTACGGATTATAGTCTCCACATCATGGTGTAGTTTGTTATTAAACACTTCATTATTTGGATGGGTATAATAATTAGTATAATTGATTTAAATAATAAATATAACATTTTAATGATTCTATTTATATAATATAACATCCAACTACATATCATTTCACCATAAATAGAATGATATTGTCACTCGTGTGTATGTACGACCTACCATCTCCACGACGCGATAAGATTTAATTATCCATTGTAACTATTAAAGAATAATTTTAATTTTATGATTAAGAATAATTTTTAAGAACTTAATATCATTTTGGATATTAATAAAATACATCCTATCTATGAAAAACATGACTTACATAACAAAACATATAAAGGAAAACAAATCAGTTAACATCCGAAAGAATGATACTACTGAAATATTTTTAACAAGGCAATATTAAAGAATCATATATGATATCATATTTAAGTATGTGGTTCTTGTATAATTTAATAACAATAATTTAACCATTATACAAGAGGTTAATGTACCCTCGACCAAGGAAAACTACAAGGTAATGGTTAATTCCTCAAACTCATTATTATCCGAGATTGTTTATGGGTATGTTTTTACTGAGACATATTTATTATCCATGTACATGTTTTATGAAAGATTTTTCAAAAGGATATTTTAAGGGACTCTTTAACTAAAAAATCATTTTAAATGGTTTAAATATTTATTCTTCTAATTCATTCTAATTAATGTCCATATTTGCAAAATGGTTTTAAGGATTTATTTATATGGACATAAATGTTTTAAAATGTTAATTCCGTTGAAAATTTTCAAATTGGTATGTGAAACTTTGATTCAAAATTGCCTTGTAAATTTCTTACTTTAAAAATTGTGTGACTTTTAAATGATTTCAAGAAAAAAGGATATTTCTCTACAAGAGTTATACTGATCATTTTCAACTATATCAACATCCTTTACTATATATTATTCATGATTGAGGTTTATTTATTACAATAAAATGTTCTATATTGTATTGAATGAGTTATGATATGTTTTAAAATAGATGTTCTATTTTTATACCATTCATGGTTTATGGTTAATTATTGAAATTTTGTATGCGAGTTTTAATACAAATGTTTATGTTATGTTATACCCTTTTCATATAAGGAATGCATTGAACTTAGTAAGTGATGGGTGAGGCCGGCTATAGCCCCTCGATGCATCGATAGGTCTCATAAGATAAATTAGTGTCTTGGCAAAGGGCCATGACAAAATTTTTATTTGTAGTATTAGTATGAGGCGTTGACTATGTGGATATGATGTACGCCATTATGCATTCCCTCATTATGAAATTAGTTATTACATGTGACTATTCAATTAATAGAATATCCATGTTCATGTTTACATGTTAAGGTTTGATTTATTTTTTCCATATTATGTTAATGTTTGTTTTTTAAAGGATGATATTTTTATTATACATGTTGACATAAAAGGTTATAGATTCCACTAAATTATTTACCCTTACAGAGCATCTGAGCACACCCCATCTTATGTTTATTTTACCAGGATATCAAGAAGTGTATTATGATTGATATGTAGGGTTAAGTTAGGAGAATAAAGGCATTCTCAATGGATTATTTATTTTGTGTTTTATGTTAAAAAGTGTAATGTAACATTCATGTATGTAATCTATTTTCAAAGACTAATAAATTTATTGGTCCTTCGGGACTTGATTCCTTATAATCATACCAATGTATTAATATAATGCACTGGATTTGGTAAATGGGGTCGAGGAGTTAAAATTGTTTTCTTCCATATCCTTGTTTTGACTTTCCACTTATGTTCTCCCATGTGGAAACATATTTATATGTTACTTTTGGTAAACATTATGGTTCCAAATTTCCCTTTTTAAGGGAAGTATTAGTATCCATTTTAATGATGTGGGTTTCTATGAATGAGACATTAAAGTATTAAAACTTTTATAACCCAAATAAATTTCTAGGGAGAAATTCATTTTAATGGTGGTAGAATATAACACCCTGAGATTATGAAAATTATTAATTTTCAAATTAATTTATATTTTCAATATTTTTCATTTCACATGACACAAGAAATATATATATATATATATATTAAAACACTATATCAAACATTAATTTTACATGAAATACCAAATTTTCTTGTGTTACATGCAATACAAATTTGGCTTGCGCTACAAGCATCACCGACTTGGCATACAATGCACGCAATAATGAGTTTCTACGAAACATCTCATTTTATTGATTTAATTACATAAATACGATAATTATAACCTAACCATTAAAATTATTAATAACTAATTTTCAAATATTTTGGTTTTATATAAATAAAACATATTGATAATGACAGATAATATTTTTGGTAAAGTCCTTTTATGTTAAAAATATTGTTTTCTAGAATGAATCACTTTTAATAATAAAATTAACTTTAGAAAAATTTAGAAATTTAATTTGATAAAATAAACAGCATTTTTAAATTTATAATATCTAAATTAGACTAGGGTTATTTTTTTTTATTTTTATGAGAAACTTTATTTTTTGATGAATAGTGAAAAATAGTGTTTTTTAGTTAAAAACTACCTTTTTGTATAATTATTTATTAGTGATAAATGATATTATAAATACTTTTTAAGTTGAAATTAGATAAATATTACATATATTAATACAATTTAATTCATTATAATTAATTACATTATGAAATTGAATATAAAAACTTAACAAACTTATGAACGTTTTCCTACCTTAAAACCATGTTATTTCGTCCCATCTGCGAGATTAACACTAATATTAATTTTATCGATTATATGATTGGAATTTAAAAAATCCTATGAAATTTTTTTTATTCATTCTAATATTTAGAGTCTAATAACACCATGTTAATTTTTGACCAAAATTTATTAGTAAAAGTGATTAAAATTAATGACTGTAATTGAAGCCAAATTATGCTGAATTAATGACTAAATCATAAAATTAAGGACCCATATGACCTAGAAACACTTTAAACAGACATTTTATGCACATAGTTCAGATATAAAACTTAAATTATTTATTTTTGTTGGGTTTTTATGAAATTTTTAGGTAATAACATGTGCACACCTAATTTGTTTCTAAAAATTCCACGTGAGTCATTTTCATTCCCTATAAAGGCCACCACTTCTACCCATTCCTCAGACCTCTAGAAACATTTAAGTTCGTCCAAGATTTATCCATGTACACTCAAGAAAACCATACCTTCTAATTTTAAGCCTTCCTTTGGGCATAAAACATCTCAAGGAAGCCTTTTGGCACAAACCAAATGGATTTACCCGATTAAGAGGTAACATCTTCTTTCAAGATCCCTTCCATTATTTTCTTTCTCCACCCCCTCCACTCCATTTATTACATTATTGTATGATAAAAAAGTATAATAAATACACTATGATGTTTCTATACAAGGTTAATGACCTAAACTTACACACACCACCATCTAATGGAAGCTGAAGATACTGTTTCTTTGTACGACGAACTACTACTTCACGAAATGATGATTGTTCATTTATCCTATACCACCAATCATGGTGGACATCATGATTGGAAATATATTTATATATTTAGTATATTATACTTATTATGAATTTAATCTTATGTATTCATTTTTTAACACACATATTTTTACCTTCTCTTTGGTGTTAATACGATAATCTCGTTTGAGGAAGTGGGGACCACCGCCCCCTTAAAGCGGTGTGATTCATTCACACACCACATGGAATGTATAAAGGATGGTTTTAATGAACATATATGATATATTAATGGTACTGTAATAATGATATATATACATGCATACATATATATACATATGTAATTTAAACACTTTCATTCAATACATTAATAAAAATGGAAACAACATTCATGCGTATGTACAACTTACCATCCACATCAATTGTGTATTTAATTTCATAGTTCCATATAATATAAATTCTTATAATATTAATTTAATGGATATAAATTATATTTATACCATGATATTCGTTCTGGAATGATTATATAAGTATCAGGACCAAAAATATAACAAATTAAGACACATGTGGAGAACAAAGAGAATATTACCTGAAGTGAAACTTTAATATAGGATTGTTAACAAGAGGGTAATATAAGGTAATAATAAAATAATATATGGAAATTTATTTAAGAATATTATTATGTAAAATATGTATAATAAACTTATATTTATTATATAGGATTCTTGTACGAGTACAGAGAGAGTCAAGACACAAGGTATGGGGATTTTCTTCTCACTATTAATTAACGTGAGATACAAGCTATGTTCACCACTCATTCCTTTTGTGTGGTGTCTGTAATGACCATGATTTTATATAATTTATGTTTTAATTAAAGTTTTGGGTATTCACATATCCATTCTGTGATCTTTATTTCATGGGGTTTAACTTTCAAATGTTACAAAATTGGTAAAATAGTTTTGTCTCAATTTGCCTTATTTGAGACCCGTGTTTTGTTATAAACCTAAAATCTTATTATGGGCATATGTAATTTAATTTTACATGTTATATAATTAATATTATTATTTTAATTATATATTAAGAATCATTTAATTTCTTTTATTTACATGGATAACATTATCCCAAGATACCGATTTATTTGAGTTTATTGAGATAATCACATTTCATTTAAAGATTGTTTATGTTTTTTATTCCTTTGATGAAATATTATGATATATATCTCAAGAAAATTAGTGAGTTTAATTATACTCTATTATTTTATGATATAATCATTTTTGGTACCATTTTCAAGTCTTTTTTAAATAAGATAGTAAAGAAAGTGTTTTTAGGAATGGTCGATTTTACCCTCTCTTCGGTCAAAAATCTATGTTTTCTAAAAAGTGTTTACAAGAATATTTTACCATTATCCTATAAGATATAAAAGAAATTTTTACCCTTTTTTATTTTACCAATATTTTCAAGGGAATATTCTTGGTGTTTTACAAACAAGGAATATTTCCACCCTTTTTACCGTGCAAAAGAAATGTTCTTTTTACCTTGTATGACATGTACGGATTTACCCACCTTCATTCCATTGAAGATTCCTTTGAAATTTTTAAAAGGATAATCTTTAATAAAATTTGATTAATGTTATTTTTCAAGAATTTTTTTTTAAAATGTTTTGAAACTTACTTTATAAGGTTTCCAAAAATATGGTTTCCAAAACATTTTCAAGATGTATTTATAAGTTTTCAAAGTCATTTCAAAAAACTAGTTTTAATTTTTTTTCCAAATTCTATATAAGTTTTAAATAAAAATAATTTTCAAATAATTTTCAACATTTATTTATGAGTTTAAAAATTATTTTCATGAAATGTTTTTCAAAACATGTTCAGGCTTTATTTAAAATTTTTGTAGTGTTTTCAAAGAAGAAGGGTTTTAAAATGTTTTGAAGATTATTTTAAATGTTTCTAAAGAAAAGGGTTTTCAAAATTATTTCTTAGATTTTTTATAAGTTTTAAATGTATTTCCTAAGAAAATTATTTTCAAATGTTTTTATATATTAAAAAGTATTTTTCAAACAGGAAGGGATATTTTCCTCAAGAAATGTTTTTAGAGTATATTTGAAAATTATTTTCCATCTAAGATAACATATATTGATGTTACTCATGCACTTCTAGAAAATGATATAAATTTTACATTCATATACTTTCTATGAATGAGTTATGATTAATGCGATGGTATTTATAAAACACATTTCTCTTTTGTGGGTAATAATTCTATGAAACATTTTTCTATTTCATGGGTTATATAATTTTGAAACCTACTTCTTTTCACAAGTTATGTTAATGATGAAATGATTATGAAACCTATTCCTTTCCACAAATTATGATATGTTTAAATTTTTATGATACCCATTTAATTTCAGGGGTTATAATATATTCATTTATGATCTTATGGTACATGTATGTATGATTTCATTATGTTATGGGTTGGACCTATATCTCCCTCAAATGCATTGAGTAATGATTCATATCTCATGAGATAGATAGGGGTGCAACAAGTGTTTACTCGGTTAAGTAATACATGGATGGAATGAGGGTTTACAAAATTTTGTAACACAGGGATGTAATAAGGATTTACTCAGTTCAGTAATACAGGGTTGGAATAAGGGTTTACTCGGTTTAGTAATATAGGGCTGGAATGGGGGTTCTCCTGGTTTAATAAAGGGTTTTTTTCACTAAGATTATTTTGGAATTGATTCCTTAGTGACTATAGAATTGGTATATACATATGTGTTTCCACATTTCCATGTCTTATTCCTAGGTTAGGATTTCATGGATTATATTATTTATTTCATTATGATTCATGTCTTATAAAATTCCAAGCTTTATTCCATGAATTATCATTATGATATTTGATATGCAGGGTATGATATTCAATTTTATGGATCACATAATGATAACCTTATAATTAGGTTTATGTTTACTTGTCTCCCTTTTTTACCCTTACTAAGAATTTGAGCTCACCCCTTTCTTATGTTTCCGTTCTCCATGTTATACAGAAATTTTTTAGGTATAACTACTAAAATCGGAGATCTTTATGAGAGTTGTTGAAGATATTTTACCAGGATAGAATTTTTTTCTTCCATGATTCCATATACAGTAAACTATTACGGTCTTTTGGAACTTATTTTTTTAATTTACTATATATTAATCTAAAATGATGTAATATCCATGTACGTTAAGCCTATGTCACTATACGAAGTCCTCCCACCTTCTTAGGGGATGGTGGAACTCAGGATGTTGAGTCATGTCTTGAGGTCATGTTTTCGATCTTCGAGCATATTGATACTCATCTAGAAGGGTGGGTCATGCTTCAAACTAATACAATAAATTATTCTGATAAGAATGGGTGGGGAATTCTTAATTAGGATGGTTAAAATCAGGGTATTTTCTGGGAAGACATATAAACAACCTTATTCAACCACTTATTTCAGTATACTTCGATAACAGATCATGCTCAGGAGTTCATGTACCTTAAACAAGGTGACATGTTAGTGATAAAATATTTTCACCCCTTCAACAAATTATAGTATTTCACTTCTACCTTGAACGGTGATGAGCTAATGACTATGCAGAAATTCAAGGATGGGATTTCATTTTCCTTATGATTGGAAGTGAATGTCTTTCGACTGAACACTATTTCAGCAATAGTGAACCCAACCCTCAACACTCAGTGGAATGTTAAGTAATCATGTGACATGAAATGAGGTAGTTCATCTTTCAAGAATAATAGTTGTTTATTCAGTGGAAGTAAGTGATGTTTCAAGGTTACACGTTAAGGATGTACTAGCTAATTGGAATGCATTGACAACTATGTGGTGTGTCACCAGTACGTGAGTCTTGGACATAAAACCCCCCTATGTATGAGGAAACCGATTGAGTGCTGGGATTGTTATAGTATGGGTTACCTACAGGGTTTCTACAGATCCTTTCCATTAGTTTCGAGTAAGAGGGGTTCTATGCGATCACCACCTTCAGGAGTAGGATCAACGAAACCATGAAAGACTGGAAGTTGGTCTTCTGCTATCCGACTAGGACAAGGCGATGGTCATGTCCCAGGTAATCATGGCTTAGTGTTTCAACATCAGTAGAGTATACCTTCTCAGTCAACTCAAGTAGCATCTTAGGGTTATGTTTCATAACATATATTTGTTTTACAACCTATTCTTGAGGAGAAGAGTCCATGGTGGTCTATAGTTAGTGGTACTATTCTGGTAGCCTCCACTTTAGTATCATCCTTGTTTGATATAGGTGCAGCACAATGTTTTATATCTTCTTCAACTTCGGAAAGTTTGTGATTAGGGTTAGAGTACTCTAGTGGTGTTAGGACTCTTGACACTCCATTAAGATTTCATGTATAGGGTATACACCAATGCAAGGAGTTCCCCATTGATACAGGTAGGTACCATTTTCTATGGGGTTTCTTTATCTTTGATATGACCAGTTTCAAATAAATTTTTGTTATAGAATGACTTGTGCCTTGCCAAGACCATGTGGATTTATATCTCCATCAGGTATTTTTTAAAACACTTTAGGGAAGAATGTATATCCATAAGAGAGAATGGGATATCTAGGAGAGTGGAGATGGACTCAAGAATACTAAACTAGGTGAAGCTATAGACCAGATGGCCAGTCTTTTCATGAGTGATCAGGGGATGCCATTCATGGAATTCTCTCCTCATGTGAATTGTTTCAGGGATGTATTCCCTAAATATTTCTCTAGATTACCTCTCGGGAGAGAGTTTGATTTCATTATGAAGCTTGTACTAGGTGTGGAACCAATGTCCATTCCTCCTTATATAAAGGAACCTATAGATCTCTAGAGGTCAAGGAGTAGTTTTAAGTTCTAGAGGATTAGGGTTTTATCTTAACCAAAACATCACCGTGGGGTTCACCCATCCTTTTATCCAAGAAGGATGATAACACCCTTATGGGATTACCACCAATTGAATGATCTTATAGTGAAAAACTGGTATCCACTTCCTCATATAGAAGGCCTCTTTAACCAGCTCTGAGGAATGGCCATTTTCTCCTATATCAGTTTGAGTTTAAGATACCATCAGGTGTGAGTAATAAAATCAGATATAACATGTACATCATTTCAGATAAGTTACATCTTGTTTGAGTATCTTGGAATTTCATGGGGTCTAAGAAACACACTAGAAATATTCATGGATTTGATGAATTTGTTTTTACAACTTTATCTTGATTCTTTTGTGGTGTTATTTGTAGAAAAAATATTAGTGTACTGACATAATAGACACGACCATGATAATCATATTGAGATCATGTTGAGTACACTGATAGAGTACCAGTTACATAAGAAGAAAATAAAATGAAACATTTGAATTATAATGGTTAACTTATTAGGTTATGTTATCTATAAAAGAGACTTATCAGTTGACCTAGAGAATGTGAGTTCCATGGTTTCTTGGGACCATATAAAGAATTTTTTTATATATGAATCATTTTTTGGGATGGATGGATATTACATGTGATTCATCCAGGACTTATAACATATGGAAGGACCACTAACTAGATTGATGAAGAAATTATTGAAATTATTTTGGAATGAATCTTGTGGTACATATTTTCAAAAGGTAAAGGGAAGAATAGCTCCAGTGCAAATCCTGGTTTTATCTAAGTTAGAAAAAATCCATACTATTTATTGTGATGCTTCAGGAATTGTGATGGGGGAAATGTTGATTCAAAGTCATTGGGTTGTATCATACATGTCCCACTAAATGAGGCTTTATGAGAGGAACTATCCTATAAATAACCTCCAGCCAGCTGCCTTAGTCTACAATCTACATTGTTGGATGTACAATCTATTGGGTGATAGGTTAGTTGTTTATAGGGTTCGTAAAAGTCTCAAATATATCTTCACTCAGTGATACTTGAATCATATGATGCATAGGTTGGTGATATACCTACAATCATCCAACTATGAGCTTACTTACACATATAGAAAAGTAAATTCCATAGTTGATTCCTTAATCATGAAGACTTAGGAACAAGTAATCAATGGGGCCATAAATGAGTGGTATTTGATGGATCTATTATATAAGATACACCTTGAGGTTTTGGTATAGCAGGGGAAACTAGTCCTAGAATCTTTGGAAGTTATATAATTTCTTCTAGAGTGGGTTCAGATGAAGTAGTCATTTAATTCTGAGGGCCTTGTCTTGAGGGAGATCTTCATGTGTGAGAACCCACCTCCTTATTGGGTTTATGAGAAAAATAAGACCTTACTATTCTATGGGATTTTTTGGGTTCCATCAGATGTATGGGATGATTTGATGAGGTAATCACATTCCTCTCTTTGAGATGTTAATCCTAAGATCACCAATATGTAATGAGATATACATCATTAGTATTTTTATCCTTGTATGAAGTGGCAGATAGAAGGTTTCATCACATGGTTCTCTACCTATCAGCAAGTAAAGGTAGATCACCAGTGTCCTACAAGACTTCTACAACCTCTTTCCATTCCTAAGTAAAAATAAAATGATGTCACCATATATTTCATGGTTGGATTTCCATGTTCCCCTCAAGTAAGTGATGCAGTATGGGTGATCTTTGATAGGTTGACCAAGGTTTCATGCTTCCTATCGATATGGGAAACCTTATCTATTGATGAGATAGAAAGTCTCTTTATAATTGAGATAATACACCTTCATGGTGTTCCCTATTCTATCATTTCAAACCAAGATTCCTAGTTCACTTCACAATTCTAGAAAGGGTTTCAAAAGGCATTAGATTCATAGGTTCTCTTGAGTACAACATATCACCCTTAGGCTGATGGGAAGTTCAACCAGATAATATGAGTGTTGGAGATTGTTTTTTGAGCCTATATCCTTGATTTTTGAGGTTCATTAGAAAAACATATTCCTTTGGTTTAGTTTTCCTATGATAATAGTTTTCCAGGAATGATTCATATGGATCCATAGGAGTCAATTTAGGGTAGGCCATGTTGTTCACCTCTGCGATGATTAGAGGGAGGTGAGGTAGCACTACTAGGTACTCATCTTGTTCTAGAGACTTCAAAGCAAGTATAAATGATTTAGAAGTATATGGATACAACTCTTTCTTGTAAGAATTTCTATACTGATTGTTCCTATCGACCTCTATAGTTTATGTGGGACATATGGTCTTAATAATTGTATAATCTATTATGGGTGATAATAAAATCATGATATAGAGAAAGATATCACCTCTTTATTTTAGGCCCTTCGAGATAGTGGAGATAGTTGGGATGGTTACCGATCAGTTGAAACTACCTCATAGATACTATGCCATGCATAATGTCTTCCATGTATCATAGCTTCAACTATATCATTCCAATATGTCTCATTCATTTGATCCTGATGATATTGAGAAGTAGAAATATGCATCCTTATAGGTACATGAGATATGTATCATTGATCATAGAATTAAGGCTCTCTGAGGTAGGTCAGTTCCTCTGGTCTGGGAGCTCTGGTAGTATAGATGTGTAAAAGATGATAAATGGGGGTGAGTAGCCAATGTATGTGTGCAGTGTCCAAAAAGTTTCTAAGAATAAGTTCTACAACCCTCAGAAGGGAAACTTAAGGATGAGTTTTTAAAGGTGTGGAGGTTATAATGTCTTATATTTTCTCTAAGTTAATGATAATTTTTTTCAAGTATAATTTTTTGGGACCTAATAATGTTTACTAAGAGAGTAAAGAAGGCATCGGGGGTTTCCATCTCTCATTCAGAGCCTACAGCCCCAAAATTGTAAGAGGTAGAGTGGGTCACACGATTAGTAGAAACCGTGAAGCCCAACACGCATGGTTTCCCTAACTGTCTGGCTTGAGAAAGTGGGGTATTGGGGTTCTCACAACTTTTTTTTAATTGCATGACCCCATGTGAACAACCGTGTGCGATTGAAAAATACTAGGGTAGAACTGTTTTGCATGGGAGGTACATTGTTTGCCAAACCATGCACCCATCCTGTGTAGGGTTCTATTTGGAGAAAAACCCGACACAGGGTTGGAACAAAATTTGTAAAACCGTAAAACCTAACTATCTCCCAATACTGTGTGGGTTAAATTACAATTTTCCACTCATTAATC
Organism: Viscum album; assembly: GCA_963277665.1. Taxonomy (NCBI): domain Eukaryota; kingdom Viridiplantae; phylum Streptophyta; class Magnoliopsida; order Santalales; family Viscaceae; genus Viscum; species Viscum album. Next base: position 1,097,041,937 of record OY728147.1, read on the forward strand.
TTTTAACCCCTTTTCTCCTTTCCATTTCATTTCTAGTGGGCTCTTCCACCTCCATCAAATACAAGTTTCTCCCTTCGCACACCTAGGGATCCAGATAACTCCACCATATGATATCTGCTTTGATAATTATTAAAACCATCGGGAAGCTAGAGGTAAGCTCTTCAATCCTTTCCCTTCTTATATTTGAGTTTCGATTACCATTTTTTGTGTTATCTACATGTAAGTTAATTTTCTTCATTTTCATAGAATTTGGAGATTTATTTAATATATCATGTTCTAGCTTGAATCAAAGGTATAAATTGGATGAGGGAAGGACTACCTGGATTTAGTAGGTGGTCTAATTTAATTCCCCTTGTTTTATTCTGCTTTATAATTTTCACTATTGTGTTGCGAGCCAGACCACTCGGGAATCACATATAATTTATTAATTAAATTAATTTGAGATCCTCAACATTCAAAATGTGACCTGAGGTAATGGGGAATAAAACCCTAGGGTTTATATACTTGACTTATTTCACCCCAATGGGTGTAATCTACCATAGAGGCCCCTTTTCCTATTGTTCTAAATTGTCCAAACACCCCTTGAGGTGTGTTTTCAAATAATTAATTCCATTATGTAATAAATTAAGATGAACTAATTAAATTCTCCACAAGATTAGGCCATGTGGATTATGCCTCATAACATAAATTGATTGCCAAAGTGAAATTACATGAACAATATTTCTATTATGATATAAATTCTTGAATTAAATGAAATAGTGATTTTGGTTAGACCTTTTTTATATATATTTTTTGATTAAATGAGTTTACCTTAGTGCCAAGGATGATAAAACGGGTTCTGATATAAGGAAATTTTTTAAATACTCTTCGCCCCTTCATGTTAGTATTTGTTAATTTTTGAAAACACACTGGGGGATGCACCAGATATTCCTAGGATAGTATCACCGAGTGCTATTTATTTTTACCTATAGAGAAGTGAAACAAGTTCCCTAAGAGATACCCTATGTATAAGCTCGATAGCACGATTCATGTACCATGCCACGAGAGAGACTCGGGCCCCTATGTGCGATACTGGGGAAGGAATTAAAGGTTAGTTTATGCTATCACCCCACCATGCTGGAAGTGACACTAGGGAATTTATTCTTAGGTTACCTTGTATGGAATCATTAGGAATTGGACTTATATTGAGCCCATATATTAGTAATGTAATTCACTTATAATTTATAGGGATGAACTCAATGTGAACCTCTATATTTTTAAAAAAATTATTAATTGAATCAAAAGTATGTGAATGATTTCAGTAAGAATTGAACCATTGGAATTGTAAAAAATTAGGGATGTACCCACCAAGAACAACCATAATCTGGGGGATATTCCATATTCTTTTTCATTATATCAATCTATTTACCATTATAGGATTACTTGGTTAAAACTCACTGGATTAGGCCAAAGTAAGTAGAATTAGATGGGTTTCCTGTTGGAACCCAGTTTGGTTTATTTATTTATTTATTTATTTATGTCTCTCATTTATAAATTATGGAACACTGTTAATTTTATATTGCATGAAATTGTTTTATCTAGACACTTTCAATGGGGGCCTGCTGTGATTTTATCTCACACCCTACTCGGGGCACATTTGGTACCCAAATATACTTTTTGGTCATAGGGATAGATAAAAGGAAGTGGCCAACTAATGTTTCTTGATTTTTAGTTCTATTCTGGAGTATGGGGCATAGGACCTAGCCTATGATCATGAAGCTAATTGTAGTTGTTTTTGGCCTTTTTTATAATTGGTTAGAATGTGGTATATGACTCAATCATATTCCCCATAATTGTTCATTTTTGTATAACATGAACATCATGAACATATTTTATTTATTCTGATTTCATTTTCCTACTTATATCACATGGTCTATTTCTATTATTTCCACTTCTGTATATTATTTATTTATTCTTTCACTATAGCGAGTTAATGGTCTGGTCACATTGTATTCTTTTTATGTTCCATATTCGATATATATTTTTTCATTATAATCTAATAAATGTGGGAATAATATCCCCAAAGACATACCCTAGGCCCTATCTTCTAGTTGGAGGCTTATGGTGTTCAGGGAGGCGTGCTTGATGTTTTGTGGCCACCATCCCAGGGCACCACTAAGTTAAATCTGGGGTGGGAGTATATAATCTAGTATGCTTGATCACCCATGGTCAGACTAGTAGAGAGATGATAGACCATATAAGAGATATATTTATCATATTTGGTAAGACTAGAAGTCAGTTATGAGTGGTACTTGATATCCTTTTTTATTTTATTGTATAATGGTTGTGGTTCATAGAATTGAACCACCCTAGGTAATATCGAGTTTCATCATATGTTGGTTATCACATGTTGATCCGACATGCATGCTTATATGTAAACGAGTGTTCCTATTAATTTTTTTTATCATGTATAGATTAGTATATCAGGGATTATATTTGGGGATCTATTTATGGTTCCCTATTGATATTTATTTCTCACACCCTACTTGTGCACGCAGGAGGACCTTAAAATCTTATGTTTAATATATAGGTTTTAGTAAAGGTTATATAGTTTATCAGGCCTAAGTTTCTCGATTGCATGTGGAAATGAAAAGAAGCTAAGGATTTTGATTTTTGTTTTTTATTTTAGTTCATTTTATTCATTTATTTATCTTATATTTTCCAACCCAATATTTGATCGTTTTCATATCTATTTTAGTTTGAATTACATATTTATTTTTTATATTATGAGGGTATATAATTTATTTATGGTTTTTATTTTAGTTATACTTTAACATTTATACATTGATTATATATTATGGTTGATATTTATGTTATTTATCTATTATTACATGTTGTGATATCGATATTATAGTCTCCAAAAATAGAATATAGACTCTTACCTCTTGTAGGAAACCTATGGTGTATGGGTAGGCATACCTAAGGCACAATCACATCACGGTATTAAGTATTGTTCAAATGGTTTGGGATAGGGTGTTTCACCCAAGTTTTATCATCTATTTAGAATCCTAGTCTAAATGATAATAAAGGTGCTCCAATACCACTATTAGACTTTAGAGAGGATAAATATTTTCTAAAAAAATAAAAAATTAAAACCAAAACCCAATTAACCTATTTTTCATCCATTCTTATGATTCAAAATAAAATAAATATTTAACATACCTTTTTTCTCTATTTATATGGTTTTTCCAAGATTTACCATGTAATTTTATTAGGGACCCCTTAGAAATATCCAAATACTTCTTTATACTAGGGTATATATGGATATGTGAGTCTCCCAATGCTTGGGATGGATTGTAATGACCTATAAATTTATGGGTCATTGATTTTATGGGGAATCATATTTTCTTTTCCAGGGGTAGGGGATGTTATGAGAATTAAGTTTTTGTTAAGTTTTTTTGGATTAAAGAATATTTGAGATATTTTTTTATATTTTTTAGATTCCTAAGATGTGTTTAGTTTCTTAGATGTTAGCCCGAGTTTGAGGATGAAATTTTATAGTAAGAGAATACCAAAATCTGACACTAGGGTCCGTATCATGGTATAGGTGTCTAATGCAATTTATGTTGACAGAAGGCCACATTGTGGTAAAGGGGTAGCATTACTTGAATATCAGTAGTATGATGAATGTATTTTTGGTGCGATTTTTTTATAATTGATGGTTTGGGATGATTTTAAGGAATATACTATGAATTTTCTATATATGATATGACTGATAGAATACAAAGGCCTTGATTGATATAGGGTTGTATATTTTAGGAGGAAAAATTGTCTAATTCCCCATGAAAAAGTATTTACTCTTATGTAAAGGTGTCTTAAAATGTAATTTTCCTCTCCTTATTTAGTTTTAATCTAAGTGTGGGGGACAACCTATGATATGTAGAATTACTTTAAAATATTTTTCAAGGTAACTCTAAATAACCTAGAGATACATATGGGAAAACAATAAAATATGTTAATGTAACTCTGAGTTACCCATGTATTTATAAGGGTCACATTATTTTTGAAAAATGGTAAAATCATAGAGAATAATATTTTGATCACACATATGGTACCACCCTATGTATTATTTAGTATACATAAGTTTCTTCTTTCCATTTAATTTTTTTTAGTGTTGTAAGGATCTTTGATTTGTAAAGGTACCCCTGACTTGTAAGGATTCTGCGAAGGTGTGAAATTTGTCCATGTGTGGAATTTCACTATGATAAATAGGGTCCAATTACCAATGATACATATGTTTTATTTTCCTGATACATAAATGAAATAAATTTAAAATTCATGGAATTCAAGGGTAATCAATATAATACTTAAGAATAATCCTATATATAAATTTTCTAGAATTGGTTGGTAATTTTTAAATTATTTGGATACCTGATAATATGTAAAGGTATTCTATGTAAGGATACTATAAATTTATGTTTTTATTGATAACTTATAAAGGTTTTTTATAAATAAGGGTATCTAGGTTTATATGTAAGGTTCAATACATAATGGTCACTACGTTATCCAAAAATTGGGCATGATTATTTTTTATAGATTTTTTTAAAATATTAACAAAATTATTAAATGGAATTTAGAAGTATAATTTAGGCTATTTTCATCCCAAAATATAGGAATCATAACCTATAATCTTTCTTCTGGTGTTCGTTTTTATTCAAGGGATATATTCAATGTCTGATATCTAATATTCATATAATCTATTAAAGGGAGTATATGTTGGTAATGATAACTACCCTTGAGTATTTTTTTATTTTTTCTATACATTAAGTCATTTTCTATGAGTGGTTCCTAGAAATAGAAACTTGAATACATTATACTATTTCTTATTATTAGATATGGATTAGCATGTTTTTTTAGTGAGTAGAGTTATATTAATAGATAATGACATAGGTGGCCATTAAATTTCCCAAAAACATTCTTATCTAGTTATTTTAAGTTTGTGAACTATCACAATGATTATTATTTTCATATTTCATGTTTTATGTAGTATTTACACCAAAATTGAAATGATATAAAATAAGTTTTTTAGTTAGAAATTATTGTATATCTCGTCAAATGGTTTTTTTGAGGAACTTTGGTTAAATATGTGTTTTGGACCTTATTTATGGAATGAGTTATAATTTCAAGATAAATGTGTTTTTATTTTTAAATCATGTTATAAAAAATGTGTTTTAATGAAAAATATATTCCTTATAATAATGGTATATGGTGGAATATCAAGACTAATGAGTTGATTTATGGTGATGGTTTTGAAAAAGTTTTTCAAACCATTATAACGTTTTTTAAAGTTATTTTTCATTAGTATTCTAACACAAGGACTATAATTAGTAAAAACGACATGTGATACCTTTTCTAAATGGGTTATAAATATTATTTTGACTTATTTCTTAAGTGAATGTTTGTAGGACATGATTTTATATTATTGTAGTCTAGTTAATCTCATGGGGGGGGGGGGTGACACCCTTTTTTTCTATAGATTTTATGGTTGATGTGATTCTTGGTTATGATTTATATGTATTTTACCATGATTCATGATAATGAAAAAATGTAGAATAAATCCTTACCATGTTATAGTGTTATATAACTTGTATAGACTATTGTGGATGTGCATGCAAGAGACACCCTGATAATGTTCATCTTTTGGAATCAAAGTGTCAGGGGATATGGATGGATGAAATTGAACATTTTGAGGGTAGAAATTAGTAAAATAAAATTTATTGGATAGAAATACTCATTGTTTTATGAAGTAATGATGGGTTGTACACTTGGTTATATTGGGCCTAGAGTGAGTTTGGTAGACCTAGTTAGGGTTGGGGTGACATAGTGGTTTGGTGTACGAGTATGGGGTGATGAGTTCCATTAGTTGAGGAGGTGTAATTTTCATGAACATGGTTACTATGATTAACCTCAAGAGGTTAGTAAGGAAGAAGATGTAGGAATACCCTTATGGAAATTTTAATATCAAGATATTTTTTGGCTAGTATTGCATTGTTTATATTACTTGATTAATTATTCTTACTGCATTCTATATAATGTGTTGAAACTAATGGCTACGACTACATTATAAGTTGTGTGTGGTGGGTTGTGATGTGATGGAATGTGATCAGGTTTTTTGGGCCCTAAGTTGAGTGAGAATGGATGGTACAAGATGCCACTGATTGGCCTTTCTTGAGTGATAAGGGACAGCTCAAGATGTTTACATTTTTACTCACATATGTGAGATGGTATGGTTTGATATTTTTCTAAGTTTACTCACTTAAGTTAGATGTAATGACTAAGATATTGATGGGTAACCATATATGTGAGAAGGGTGGGATAATAGTTGATATGCAATGAACCTTGAGGGAGAATTTATGGTAAAGAAATTAATTTGGATTTGGCGTGTGACCAAACTTGAGTGAGAAGGTGTGTCTTGGGTATTGATGGAGGAGTTTTTGTGTTGCTTACCTTGAGTGAGGAGGTGTGATCAAGGAAATGGTGCGTATATTAGCGAGTTCCCCCTTGATTGAAAAGTGAAGGTGAAATGCTCGTTATGTGATATAATATGGTACATGATGCTCAAACATACCATGATAAAGAAGGCAATGATGAAGTATTTGATGTATTTATGGCTCAAATAGACACAATTGTTTTTGGAATGGAGTCGAAGTAGGTTATGTCAGGTGTTTTTGTGACCCAGTCAGAAAATGATGACCTTATGTGTGTTCTTGAATGTGAATTTTATGTTATGGTTTAGGGAGGGTGTATTTCATGATAATAACATTAGATACCTATATATATTTCATTCAAATTAATTTTATTGCAGCATCATTCAGTATGCTAAAGTGATAGATATTTCTTCTAGGTTGTGGAACTCACCCCTACCCTCGTAGGGTGACTAATATTAAATATACATGGGTAAACATTTTTTTTAATAATAGGTATTTATTGGAGTTAAATATGTGGTTTGTTCTGTCAGGTTGTAAAGGATCATGTTTTGGAATGAATTATTATGTTAGTTGGTATGACTGATGATTTAGTTTTATTTTATAGTTTTATGACTATTCCAACCATTATGCAAACATACTTCTTTATATTGATGATTCATGTTATAGATTTATGCTATTGATTTTATATTATATTGTGATGTATAATATTGTCGATTTAATGAATTATATTTTATATTTTGGGATCTGTTTTGGCTGTTGGTTTACTTCTATATTTTTTTAGGTTTTCCACCATACAAATAAGTTATTCTATATTTTTCTATAGAGTCATTCTTGATCATTGGGATTTAATTATGTAGGAATATTCTGAACATGGCTATTTCAGTCCATCACCACCAATCAATAACCTCTAATGTATTAATTTTAATGAAAGAGTTCAATCCATATCTGCATTTTGGTTCCATTTAAGAGACTCTTACTATGGAATTACAAATTGGAATTAAAGTGTGTGTTTTTGCGGGACAATGTTAGTTAAGGCGTGTTTGGTTTTCAGGAATCAGGAGGTAGATTATAGAATTCATAGCCATTATGGATTTAATTGAATCCCAAGTTACTATAGGATATCTAGGATCAGGACTGAGAACTATAGGAGAACTGATATGTTGGACTATGAATCCTAATATAGGATGGATGGGAGTTTTAATGAGTCATATATCATTATTTGGAGCTAGTAACAATGTTCATCTACCATGATAGTTGAATGATTAAGGTATGATACATGTTATTATGGGGAATAATTTCTTACATATATCCTTATTGGGGTCCACTATTAATTGAAGATACTAAACATATATTTGATTCTTTCTAAAATACATTATAAGGGGGGATTTGGTTAATATGGATACAAGGGGATTTCTCATTGATTTTTTATTGTGATTTTTCAACTTATATTGGAAAATGAATTTTGAGATGTCTAGTTTTTGGGAAAACCCTATTTTAAGAATAAAAATAATGTGATGGGGAATGTTTTTTGAAAAATTGATTTATAAGTTGGTTTTTCTTTAAATGACTCATAGAGATGCATATTTAGAAATGGTTTGGGATTTTATGGTTTTTAGAAAATATAAGGAAAAGGTTTTTGAAACCAGGTTTAAAATATAATTTTGAAAATGATGGTAGTTTTCAGAAAGGAAAAAACCTTCTAGGATAATAATTTTTTAATATAATTATTTTGGTTGAAAAACATTTTGATTGTAATGGTTGTTCTGAACAATCAGGCTATTTGTGGGTGTTCGTAAAATGTTTTGAGCTGGTTTGAATAAGTGACCAGTAACAATGTAAAATGGATTAGTAGGATTTCACTATTGTATCCCAAAGTTTCTTAGTTTTCTGAATTTTTTGGTTGGATAGTGTGGTGTGTTTATTTATAAATATCCAAGTTATTTTGAAGGGTATGATTTTGTTTTTTTTTAATATTTAGAAAATAAAAATATTACCTATTTAGGTCGGGTTGTTTAATTTTTTGTGATTAACTGAGAGAGATCTAGGTGGTCAAATTACAAATTTAAAAGGTATTACAATGTATATATATTTTATGAAATATATTTATATTTTTAAATAATTTTTTTGATAACATGCATCACACACAACACTGAGTTCAAATGAACTGAAATATAGTATTAAAATATTATTATTTAACATTACAATTATTTATTAGCTATTATATTGATAGTTTTTAATATAAATAACTAAATTATGAAAATTAGGTAGTGTAAAAATTTATTATGTAAATCAATTTGATATAGATAAATTATAAATAAAAATAATAATTTGAAAGAAAAATAAATGGGTTTTCTAAAATTGAATTTTTATGTACGAAAAGTGTTTTGGTCTTAATAAATTAAATTAACCACTATTAGAAAATGATTTTAATGAAAAAATATTATACATTAAATAAAATGTTTTATCATTTACCAAATATCTTTCTAGGGATGAGATAATAATAAATCCTATTTTATTCTTAAGAACATAATTTTTTTTTCTAAATAACAGTTTTATCGCATTTTGTATTCTTAATTTTAAAATTTATTTTCCATATTTTCTTAAATTTATTATCAAAATTTAAATTGACATTTTAAATAAAAACATCAATATTATATTGGAGATAATTTTTGATAATTTGTTTGAAAATATTAATTTTTATGAATGAATAGTGAGAAATACTAATTTTTTTTAAAACTGCCTTTTTGTTTAACAAATTTAAAAATTTAAAAATTGTTTTAATAAGGTTTAAAAATAAAATTAGTAAAATTATATTAAAATTAATCCAATTTAGGTTATTTTAATTAATTTAATTTTTATCATTTATATAAAAACTTTTTATACTTAGGAAAACATTTCTTTGAAAAACCACTTTCTCGTCGTGCCTGCGGGTTTCTTATAAATTAAATTATATAAATGATTAAAATTAATTTTGATAAATATAATTAAATATTTTTAGTCATATTAATTTATTTTCTATAATAATTTTTATTTATTTTTTATCTATAAATAATAATAAAAATAGTAAAGATAAATTACTAAGTTTAAGGTTAAAAAAGGGTTTTTAGTGTTACATAATCATGCGCTAAAATTAACTTTCAACACACATAGGATATTTATATAGTGAATTGGATCTCATCTTTAGAATAAGTTAGTCCAAATTATATAATAAGGATCATTTTATGTTTATTATTAAAAGATATATTATTTGGGTAAATAAAAAGGGACTGGTTACCACGATGAAAAATAAATGGTAAAAGTCAGTAAACATAGAGGATAAAGGAATAACAAGTTTAAAGCATGTTTTTTTTAGGTTTAGGTTTGTATTGACCATATAATTCCTCTAATATATTATTTATTAATTTGGGAGGCACATGTATTGAGATTTAATTACCTTTATTCAATATTTTTGGGTATTTAAAAAAATCCCACTCCACCATAATTATAAAAGGGAACCTCTTCCCCAAATTATTCCTGCCTCATAATCCATTTTTATTGAAAAAAAATAAAAAAATCTCTACCCAACATACATATAAATTTTAAAGTGCTACTTATTTTCCCAAAATTTTTACCCTAGGGTCCTTAATAAGAGTTCCAAATGAGGTTGTTCTAAGAGAAGGTAAATCTATTCACTATTATCATTTTTTTACTACATATCTTACTAACTTCATTCATGTGTTAATAATTCCAATATAATTACAAAAGTATCTAACATATACTTGGATTTTTTTATTTCAATTTAATAACCTATATATATATTCTCTTCCATCAAATGGTAAAAGAAACCATTGATCTTGTGTATAATGGGCTACCACCTTGCGAACCGATGCAATTTTTTTCCATTACCACCCATCAAGGATGAATATAATGATGTATTTAACACAATTACATGATATATATTAAATAATTATACTTATTGAAATATAAAATCACATATAACTTCTTACCTTCAAATATATTGGAAGATGATAACATCGCTCGTGCATACGTGTGGAATACCGCCTCCACAAAGAGATGTGATATATTTCTCATTTAATTTATAATTGATGATAATGAGGGTATATTTAATTTAAAAATATGATACTATTATATGAAAATTATTTTTTAAAAGATAATTAACATTTAACTTCCTTTCATTCTATCCATCTAGAAAATTGAAACAACATTCATGCGTACGTACCACCTTCCATTTCCTTGAACGGTTTAATTTATTTTCTAATATAACCTTAATAGAATAAGATAAATAAAATTATCAGGAATATATATTATATTTATATAATTTTAATCCCTATATAGATGATATAACCCTGACCAAAGTAAGAGTATGGAAAATACCAAACCAAAACATACAGAAAAAATGAAGTAGCTATTACCTGAAATGTATTTTAACAAAGAATTATTAATAAACAGGTAGTAAAAGATCATAAGTGAATCATATATTTCATGATATATATTATAAAGGTTCTATAATTGATTTATAATAAATTTATATTTATTATAAACTAGGTTATAATGTGTACGAAGAATGTAATTACTTGTGGTAAGTGATTTCAAGTATCTCTTTTATTCAGGGAAGACATAATCCATATTCACCTCTGATTTATTTTTTGGTGTATACACTTATCCATTAAAATATTATATCTTGAATTTATTTATTCTCAATATATTTAGAGTTTTATTTTAAGTAGTTATTCTATGGGTCTTACAATTTAAAGGATTCCAAATTGGTAAGATATTATCATGTATCTTGTATTTCTATGGGACACATTCCATATTCACCACCTGTTTGTTTTGTATGGCGTATATAATACCCCTGAATGTGTTTTATGATTACTGTAATGAAAAATTATGGTATATTAATATTCATTTATGTTTATTTCCTTCATGTGGTGTGCAATTCAAAATTTACCAAAGTGGTAAGGGCTTTATGTTATAATTTGATTATTTTCTAGGGTAGTTTATGTTTAAGTTTATGGTGATGAAATTTTAAAATCAAACACTAAATTAACTCCTGAATTTTATTCTCATATGGTTATTTCTATAGAATAAATTATATCTTTTCATTTTCTTCTATTTTTTGTAATCAAGATACCAAAATAATGTTTTTAAGGAAAAAAGTCTTTATTTATCTATTCTGTTGAAACCCCTTCATTTTATATATGAATATTTTTATATGTTTTTTTAAATTATTTTTTACTATTATCCAATTATTTTTTAAATAAATATATATCCATGTCTTATTTATTAATAAATGGTTAAAAAGAAATATTCTTGCCATTTTTTGAAAGAGTTACTTTTTTATTATTACTAAAAATGTGAAACAAGCCTTTTTTTAACATGTATGACATTAAATATATTTTCTTACATGATATCTAATAAATTTTTTGAAGATACCTTCTGAATTTTTGAAGGTTATTTTCAAAGTAAACGTTTTATTTAATATTTGGTAAATATTTAGATTTTAAATAGGTGATTTCAAATTAAAAGAGATATTTTCCTCAAGAAATGTTCCAATTGATCTTTCAAAATTATTTTTTACTGAATATGATATCAATTGATGTTACTTATTCATTACTAAGTATATTATCTAGTGATTCGATCATTATTATTTATCTGAAAGGTTTATATTTATGATGATAATATGCTTATAAAACCCATTCCTTTTCCATGAGTTATTCTCTGATGAGATGATGAAATGTTTATGAAACCCATTTCTTTTATATAAGTTATTCTTTCTTGAAATGTTTTTGAAACAATTTTATTTTCATGAGTGTTGATATGATTAATTATTTATGTTCGTATGTAATACATATGTATGTTTTTCACTATATGGTGGGTGTGACCTATATATCCATCTAATGCATTGGGTAATGATTAATGTTCTAGGATCTAAAAGGGTACATGAAAGGTTTTCCCAAGACTAAAAAAGAGGGTACATGGGAGACTATCCAAATCCTAAAAAAATGGTACATAAGAGTTAATACCAAGCCTAAAAGAGAGTATACAGGAGGTTATCCTAGGACCAAAAAGGGTACACATGAAGTTATCACATTTCTAGATCATGTAAATGGTTGTTTATACCAAGCCTAATATGTTATAAATGACTTGGTGATATAATATTTTTTATGTTTATGTGTATGAAAAAATTCTATATCTTATGATTATATTTTGATATTAAGGATTATAATATTTATTGGCTTCATGATTAATATCTTATTAACTTTCATGATTTATTCCATGACCCTAGTATAAGATATATGATATGTAGTTTATGGTTTTTAAAATTTATCCCCATATTCTCATAAACTTATGCTCATGATATGGTGATATATCCATTATTGACCCTCATTGAGAATATGAAAACACCCTTTTTTATGTTTCCTTTATCTAGGTTATAAAGAAATTCATTTTGTGTGATATCTCTAATAAGGGTACTAGTTATGAAGAACTTAGTGGGAGAAGCTATAGTTCACTTATGAACAAGTTGTCTGTATATCCAAGTTTCCAAATTTACTATATCCATTTATTCTAGAATGGATTTCTATGTTATGCCATGAATATTTATGTATTATGATGTAATATATGTGTATGGGTTTTTTGTGTACTTACAAGTATGCCATGGTTTTTAAATAGTTATGTTCTTTTAAATATTAGGATAGATGGTTAATTTTGGTATCAAGTAGACAGATGAGTTTTTTGATGGGTATATGGTTTGGACTAGTTTATTTGGGTTTTGGTAGGAGATTCCTATAGTGGGAAGCACATTTTCCTAGAATTAACCATCATGGGTCAAGCCTTATTATGGGAAACAAAATAATCTTAGATATTGAGTGATTATTATAACTTTTATCCTTGGGAACAATGGGGTCCATTTAGAACCATCATTGGGGTTTCGTGTTTGTTATGAGTAAGGTGCTAAAGAAATGGTTTTTTGGATCTGAGATAATTTTTGGTAATATTGGTATGGAATGATTATAGTGAGAGGATATAGACCATGGTTTGATTGATGATTCATTTTGGAACCCAATAATGACTAGGTTGGTCAAATACATTCATTACATTTGTTAATGGAAATTACATGTGAAATAGATATTATGTGTTTTGGTTTAGTGAGGTGACGAGTAGAACACTCCAATGGTGGGAAGCACTGAATAAGTAACAGATGTACAAGCCTCATATTTTAAGGGTCATTAATGTGGTTAAACTAATTGATAGATTATCAATATTTATTTGATATTTTAGTGGAAATATATATCTACTTTATCCAGTTTCTTAGTGAATATCATATTCGAGATTCAAATCTACTGATTGATAGAGTCCCTTTATTGATATCAATCCATAGGAAGAGTTTAGTGTAATCTGATAGTGAGTCAGATTAGAGATACTTCCGTACTTGAGGGTGAATTATGATGACATATTTGACTATTAAAGGACTAAAACATGGAATTAAATCATGTTTTTAAGTTTATAATTCAATGTGGGAAATTTTATTACCATATAATCCCTTCATAAATTAACGAATCATTATCTCGAGATCTGAAGAGTAATTAATGGGTGAGGTTTAGTATTTTAATGGGAAATTAACCCAAAATGGACCAAATGGTGTTTATTCCTAAAATTAGAGATGGTTAGGTAAAAGTATCATAAATTTAATTATTCGAGATATATCTGATGTGTTTCATGGGTAAAACTTGAGTTTTTTGGAAATATGGGAGTATTTAGGTTCGATACATTGATAATTGGGACACATTAATCCTTTATGGGAATCAGGAATGTATAGTAGTTTAGGATTTTGACTGATATATGAAAAATTGAGGATATTTCTAGGTGATTCTCATGTATAGTAATAATTAATAAGGGTATTTTGTAAAAACCCATAAATATATAGGTATTTTTTAAGGATAAATTAAATTTTGGTCCTGAGGCAGGGGATGTTTTGAGAATTAAGATTCTTATATGAATTCCATGGGTTGGAACATCATTTGAAGATGTTTATGGATGTTTTTAAATATCCATGAGGTTATATAATGCTAAAAATATGTATAGGGTTCAATAATACAATTTTATAACAATATAATACTATGTAATGACATAGGGGATCATAATATAGTGTTGGGGTTTCTTGAGTGCGGTGGGGGCCAATGGTAAATCTATAGCCAAGGGTCACCATAATGTATATATTTGATGAATATTAGAATTATTTTTAGAAAACATATATGATAATTGGATATTTGGGATTATTATGGGGATGTTTTTGAAATTCTAAAAAAATATGGGTTTTTTTCATTAGTTATGAAAAGTGAATGTTATAGGAAATGAATGATTCAGAGGTTTCCAATTTTTGGGTAAAAAAATTAAATGTACCAATGAAACATTATTTTCCCTTACATATTGGTGCCTTGATCAATAGATTCGTAACATTTTTTATTTTTTGGATAAGTTATTGAGTCACCATATGTAACATATTAGTACATTTTATGATACATTAGGGTGGATCAAACTATTTTATGTGATATGTAAAGGTAAAAACTATGATACGTAGGGGTAACCCAAAGATACATTGTGGTACATAAGGGTCACCCTGGGCTATAAAAATAGTAAATTACTATAGATTTTGAGTTTTTTATTACATATGGCTAGCCCATACATAATATTAAGTATACATAAAGTACTTCCTTCCCTTAAAAAAATAGTTAATTGTTGGAAGGCCCTATGATGCATGAAGTCACCCTAGATATATAAGGGTCATTGGAGGAAGAAATATTTGGTTTTGTATAGGATTTCCTTGAGATACATTAGGTTCATTTTTTTTATGATATGTAAGTGTTATTTCACTAAAACATAATTGTTAGAAATAGAAATTACTTGGAATATAAGGGTAATAAATATGATATGTAAGAGATATCCAATACGTATAGGTTATTGATGTTGGTCTAAAGTTGGTAATGTGTTTAGATACCCTATGATATATAATGGTATGATATATAATTGTCCCATACATAAGTGTCCCAAAAATTGATAATATCAGTGGATAATGTTTAAGGGTTAGTAATATGAAAGGGTCCATTAGGGTGATACGTAAAGGTCACCCCATACACAAGGGTTAATACAAAATGGTACCCATGTTTTCTAAAAATTGAGTGTGATGAAGCATTTCTAAATTTTTATAAAATATTATTAAAATTATAAAAATGAAATTTAAAATGGTTATTTTTCACATTTTCATTTAAAAATACATATAGTAAACCCTATATTCTTCCCTCTCATGTTCTTCCTTCCTAAAAGGAGATATTGATTAATTGATGTAAGATCTTCATGATATCTACTGCTGGGAGTGTCTAGAGGAAACAAAATTGGAACCTGGGTATTTATTTATAGTTTTTCACTTAGTTTCCGTATATTATACCATCATTTCTTAGGATTATGGATTTTGTTCGATAAATTATTGTATTTATTCCAATTTGGGCTGGATCAAGTTGAATCTTATAGCGATTATAGGTCTATTAACTTAGAATAATATAGATGGCCTAAAAATTATTGAGTCTCATACTCATTTTGTGATTTTCTATTCATTTTAAATATATTTTAATTTTTTAGATAAATTCAAGGTTTTTATGGCCTCACCACATATATTTGAATGGAATCATATCAACCTAGTAGTCAATAAGGACTATATATCTTGCTAAATGATTCATTGGTGGTGTCTTGGTAAAATGAGTTCCAGTAGTCCTATTTATGGATTGTTTTGTTTTGTGAGTTTTATTTTCACAATACATGAGTTTTAATTTTTTACTAGGGATTTAAATAGGTTTTTTGGTGAAAAATTGATTTATTATGAAAAAACACTATAAAAAAATTTCCAGATAGGTACAATGAATTAATGGGATGGTTTTAAAATAACATTTAAAACAGTTATGGGGTTTTTTTAAAGTATGTTTTCATTGTGATTTCTTCTAAGGTCATAGCTGGGATATAGTTGAAATTTGGTTAATTTTATAAATGGGTTATAAATAGAGTTTTTAGTGGATAACTTTTATGGATTGGTTTTGATATTTTTTTGGTTTGGTTGACATCATGGGAGAAGGGAGAAACCAAACATTTTCTAAATATTGTATTCTTGATGTCAATATTATTATGATTTTTTAGTATGTTTCATAGTTTTACGATTATTCATGATTTTATGGTAATACATCAATTTTTTTTCTATAAAATTATATTTACTATCATGATTTCAGGTGTGTGAGTCACCCCAATAATATTATTCTTTTGGTATTAAATATTTGAGGTTAGTCTGGATTGGTGAAATTGACTTCTTTAGGGGTATATATGGGTAAAATGTCTTATATTTTATTTAATTGTGCCTCATATCAAGGATTTATGTGAGTATACTATTGTGGGTATATTTGGAATAGTGTGAGGTAGGAAAACATAGATAGGGTAGGGGTTACCTTGTAATTTTACGCATGGGTATGGGTGATGAGTCCATTCACTTATGATGGTGTTCATTTCATGGGAATGGGTACTATATGTAACCTTTAGGATTTGGAATGGGAGAATATAATGGGATGTGCTTGTGGTACATTTTTACTTATGATGCATTGTGGGCTAGTGTTGTACTATTTATATTACTTTATTTATTGTTATTACCGCATTATATGTGATGTTTTAGCATTTTTGGTTGTGACAATATCCTATGATATCAGATAATGTGTGGTGATGTGATTTCATATGATCAAGGTCACTAGGTCCTCTCTTGATAAAGAAGTTATGGTTTTAGACGATTCTATGTTCCATCCATTTAGTGGGAAGGGATGGTCTAAGATGTTGACATGTAGCCACCCTTGAGAGAGAAGTAATGGATTGAGATTTTTTTGAGTGGACTTATTTGAGTGAGAAAGGATGGATAAGATATTGATGGGTGACCCCATTTGATTTAGAAGAGGTGGATTGATACTTGATGTTTGAATTACCTTGATTGAGAGGGTGGGGTCGAGGAATTGATGTTGAGATGATGTGTGAACAAACTCGACTGAGAAGTTGTGGCTGGGGGATTGATGTGATGTTTATGCTTGACAAAAATTAAGTGGGATATTTTGGCCAGGGAATTGAAATTCATATGATTGGGATACCTCTATGGAGTGATAAGGGAATGTACAATTATTAATATAATATATGTATTGGTATTTTATGTGGGAACATACCTTGAGTGAGAATGTATCATCCATCTTTTGTATGTATTTATAGCTCAAACCAACTCATATAGAATAAAGATAATGTAGGTGTGGTCTGGTGTCATGGTGACCTGGTTAGAACATGATGACTTGACATGTATTATTATGTGTTCACTTTTATATGTTTTTAGGTTGGTGTGTTTAAAGAGAAAAAAATTAACTCCCTATATATAATTCTTCCCATCCATTTAATTATAATATCATTTAGTATATTGAGGTGATTGGGATTCAAATTGGGTTATTGGACTCACACCTACCCATGTACATTTAATGTGTTTCAATTTATATGGGAAGTCCTTCATGTTTTCTTTTAGGCGTAAATATTTTGCAGTGTTCTACATGTGTTTCAGGTCTAAAAGGTTTTGTAGGCTGGGGGTTTAGTAGATATGACTATGTGAGTTGGGCCGAAGGCTAGTACAATTCACTTTTCAATTTTAGTTATGCATCTGTTCTAACCAGTGCATATTCAAGTATTTTTATATTGATTATAATTAATATGGACTTATACTACTAATTCTGTATTTTCATGTGATTAATCATAAAAAATAATTATTTATTTCTATTATAGACTGCTAGAGAACTATTGGATATACATATATATTATCTATAAGTATTGTATTTTCCCCACAAAACAGATGGGTCATTGTGAATTTTTAGTAGGGTTAGGCATCACCATTTGAATTTATTTATGAGGTAATAATCTCTCAAATACTATCTCAAAATGTTATAATTAGTCATCAAACTATGGTAGATAGATATACGTGCTTGAGGTCATAAAACATCCCCTATATCTGTGTTGTTTGGGTGATCTGAACATGGGTATTACTAGGATTGTATCCATTCCATAGTCTACTAAAACCTTTTATTAATGCCTTCTATAGAAATTGTATATAACGGGATTTTGAGTTTTGGGAGGTTTTAATAGAATTTGGATGTATTAACATATATTAGGCATGATACCATTTTTATAAACATCCAAGGATTCTCCTTGGAGCTTAAATTTTTTGACTTCATCAATTAAATGTTTCTCAGATGTTACAACCATTACTAGTCATTGTATGTCATAATCCAAAACTAATAATGATTGTTTAACATTTAAAAATTTAGTTATTCATTCAAAATACTATGGATATTTTTTAATTTTATTCTAAACTTATCATTAGTAGTTTGGTTGAATATTAGAAAAAGAACACATATTATCATATAACATATGAACTTTCTATCAAAGAACCACAATGTGGTATTCCACATCATAAACGACACATGATTAAAACCACCACATCATAGTTTTTTTCATTAATTAATATTTTTATTTAATCCATTACTAGTTCTAAAAATATTTATAAGAACATGTTCATTCCATTATAATTGAATATATGCTTTATGATTTTGTAATCAATATATATATATATATATATATATATATATATATATATATTTCAAACTACATTTTTTTTATTTTCGTAAAAAATACTATAAAGGGATGAGTGGTAACCTAAAAAATACCTTATTTCAAAGCATTTATTATCATTAAAATAGTTTAAGATAGAAAAAACTATAACATAAAAAAACCATATAATAGATGAAATAAATGATAAAAATCCCAAACCTCTATCTATCTGGTACAAGTCCTAGTTAATGTCTAATGGAAGCAACACCACCACTGCTAGGGAAATTTTTTCCACTTCATGAGAATATTTTACTAAATCAATTTCTACCATTTGGAATACAACTAAAATCAAAGAGATAATTTGTGTCATTTCTATAAGATGAAGAAATATTCAAATCACTTAAGTATAAAAATTATAAGTAACATAAACCAAAATAATTGTAGTTGAGAAAAATTAACTAAAATAAGAATCTACCACCACCACCACCATAGAAGATAATTACCACCATCGAGATATAAATGAGAAAACAACCTATGAATGGATGATTTTTGAATATAATCCCCCCTCAGTAATAGGAATATCTAGAATGACCAATTAATACCACACCAACATTAAAAAATGTATCACCATTATAAAACAAACCCTCATAATATCATTGATCTCTAAAACATTTAGATAATATAAGGATATTCAAAACCATTCAAGGTTTAATATTATAACTTTTTAAAACTTTTAATCACAATAATCGAATAGGATATATAAGAGTCACACCAAAAAACAAATAAATTTACTTGAAAATAAAAAAAAACCGTGATAAGGATATTTAGGAGTAAAGAAGACAATTAAAGAGTATAAAAAAGGTGTATAAACACTGAAAGGGGAACCAATCATCTAATAAATGTAAAATATAATAGAAAAATCTAAAATAGGGGAGAAGAACAAAACATTGTGGAAGAAAATAAGGGCAAAGTGGCAACAAGAGGATGACTCATGGGAGAAAGGATAAGTAAAAATGAGATCATATGATCACTAAGAGTAAGAAAAAGTAGAAGCATCACCACCCTATTATAAGGAATATAGGATACCAAGATTATAAGAGGATCTATTGGAAGATAAAATTATAATCCCATGGAGAAATGGGAAATCCTTATTAATGAATTCCAAGCCCCTACTTGGTCAATTTTTATATATTTTTTTTGAATATATATATATATATATCACCCTTATACTATATTTGTAATTATTCAAGATCCTTAATAAATATATTATCATTACTAAATCTAGATTATGCATCAGGTAATTTTTATCATGGATCATTAATTGAGATAAGGCATACGATATCACCTTACCATTTTCCATTTTAAAACATCCCAAAATCTTCTTTAATGTATCCCTATATATCATTATACTTTTCATACTTGAGGATAGTTCCATCATAGATTAAATGAATAACTTTTTCTAAAAAATTTTGAAGACCAATTTACATTATTATATCCTATTGATCTTTTTATTTTATTTAGACACCCCCTTTCTCATGATTATATCCCCCTACAATGTCACTTTTAATATCTAGAAGTCAATTTTTCATATTTTTTGGAATAAATTATCCTTTTATTATAGTATTTAACATATCTCAAAAATTTTATTCATTTTATTTGTGGATTTTACGATATATGATAATATCACCATCAATTAATACCAAAAAGTTATGGAGATAATCTCAAAAGACTCTATTCATCAAGACCTTGAATATTTTTAGAGAATATTTGAGTCTATGTGAACTTAATATGAACTCATAATTACCAAATATTGATTGAAATGATATATTTATAATGAATTATCATTTCAAATTCAATTTTTGAAATCATAATAAAATATCAATCCTTTATAAGTAGTAAAATTCATAAAATGAAACAATAATGTCCTTTATTTAAGAGATTAGAAATGTTTTCTTTATTTCAATCATGTTAGGCTCAGGAAAATTAACGTAGAGACACATTATCATATCTTTCATATTATCAAATTTTATTGTTTTTCCTTAGGCAAAGCCCTAGGTTTTGTAACATATTTTTAATATTTTTTGTATCTTTCTATTTAATTCCACTAATTATACCAGATCCATTCTATATATTCTATTATATATATACATTGATATATATCTAAATTCAATTCTAAACTCTACCTTATGATCAAGGGTAAGACCATGAAACTCATTTGAGAATATGTTAACATATTCAATCACAATACTCTTGTCTTAATTGTTGATATTCTCTATCATTACAACTATTTACACTAAGTATAATGATGGATGACATAACCAGACCCCTACTTGTGAAGGAGTTGTAAAAAAAAAGACAAAATACTTTCATTTGTATATATTTTTCTGATGATTGAGGATTTATAATTCAATTTCCCGCTTTTTAAATATTATATTGGTTTTTTAGAAGGAGATATAATAAATGACCAATACATAATCAAATTCTACCAATGGAAGTAGTACTCCATTTATAGGAATAATCAATCGAAAAATGTTAATTAGGGATGAGTTATATAAAATATATGTAGTAATTTCACCATTAGGCATTTTCATCATTAAATTAATTTCTAAATCCAATGATAGTTATTGAATATATCTATACAAATTTCATGGTATAAAAGAATATGTTAAAACCAATTAAAATGAAACATTTACCATTCTTGAGTGGATAAGAAGTATACTCGTATCCACTTTATTTTCTTGATCTACCTTAGTGGTGGCGATTACATAAGATATTTTTGATATCTTATATTTAATTTTCCTAGTTATTTATTATCAGTAAAGAGCCTTTCTTTTGTGTACAAACTCACATAATGATCATCTTCCTTGAAAATAAATCACTATAAATGGGTAGTGAATTGAGTAGAATCTTCTATTTTCCATATATTATGTGGCATGTTCATGTATCATAGAAAATATTTATCTTAATGAACTAATTATTTACATATGAGACACTTTCTAGTTCCTTAGAGAATATATCCCAGATGATTCTTCCCACGATTTTGGAATGTGGAAAAAACATCATCTTTCCACTATGATATTTCTCATTTGGACCTTCTAAATAAAAATATAATATTTATATTCTTATATCTATTTCATAGAGATCATTAAGATAATTAAATATCAATTTCATCTCTGATATTAACTTAAAATGTTTTTTATATCTATTAAAATGAAGAATTTGTAAATAATTTTGTAGATGTGTTTTAACTCATTAATTAAATTGCTAATTTTTCATTAATGGTCAATTAGAAATCAATAGTTTTACATAAAAAGTATTCTAAAATTATCATTATAATATACATTATTTTTTACTAATTTTAATTGACTTTATAGAATTATTTCACCATTTTGAATTTAAGCATATGAGGAAAATATTTATTAAAGAATATTTTGTATAATTATTAAAATTACAACAACGCAATTTCATAATTCAAAATGGGTTCTTGTTTATTTTCATTACTGATTAGTTTCACATTGAAGATGGTAAAAATCTAAATAAGTTTTTTTTTGTATCTGAATTTTAGTTAATAGAAAATATATTTTCAAAGTAACTTATCTGTTTCTATTCCATCAATAGATTATATGATCCCTAAAAAAATATGGTCACTACTATATAGAGTTCTTAGCAGAGAGTTTTTCATCATTCAATACCATAAAAATAACTATATATGATTGGTTTTTATAATATACGAAAATTATAAACCATCATATATATATATATATATGTTATATATATATATAATATAGTGGTTTTGGAAACTATCATACACTAAATCACAATATAGTACATATAACATACAATAAAATATGTTTAATCAATATAAAAATCATATATAGTGCAACATGTATGATATATATGGTAATTATATTAAATAATAACTATATAAATCATCCCAAATACAATATAAATAATTATTATTATATACAATTTACATGTATTTTATGTTTTTTAATACAATTTTTATTGCACATATATGAAACAAAACTGAATAAAAAAACATAAGAAAAGTGTCATCATCAAATGTACCTAGTAGAATTATAGAAATAAAATCATGGTAAAATATAAATGAAAACAGAAAAAACTTATTGAAACCATATAGACAATAAAAAATAAAAAATATAAAAATCTTACACCTTTAAACACTTAAAACTTGAAAAAATTAGTGATACTAATTTTAAATATAGATGAAACAATGTTTTTAATTTTTTAAAATACATAACATTTCATTTAATATGTTAAAAAAATAATAAAATGAAATTTTTATCAAATAGTGTTTTCTATCAAAATATATATGATAAATGAAATAAATACGTATTCATATATAATTATAGGTGTTTTATTTGTTCTATTAATCATGACTCCTTTCATTTGAAAATTTGAATATTATATTAGTGTCATCTATAGTTTAAAAGAAATATATTTTTTTATAAATAAATATTTGCTTGAAAAAATTGAATTTATTCAAAATGTAAAAGTATAAGTACGAAGAACCTTGAAAAATCACACAATAAAAGGCCTAAGTAAAGGAACTCAATCCACCCAACTGCCAAATAAATAAAAATAACTAGCCTCAAATTATCTATTGAAAGTTGAAGATAAAGAACAAAAAAATCACAAAAACTAACTATAAGTAGCAATAGAAACATATTCAATCGAGTAGTTCATTCCACTAAATTAATGATTCATGAGAACTATTCTATTGTACATCCACTATGAAATCCATAATAACCCAAAGTCATTCCCTCAATCGACCACCACCTCTTCTGAAATATTTTGTAGTTAAATATGGAGGTGAAATATAATAAATCATTGAATTGATCATCTTCATGTAACAACCCACACATTTCTAAATGAAATTTCATTATTAAATGAGTAAATTCTTTATTAAGAAATGAAATTATAGAAAATACATCCACTTCTTTTGTTATTTTGGACCCTAATAAGTCATGTCATGTCGAATTCAATAGTTTGTTAAGCATCATAACCATTGATAGTATATAGATTATACAGGGACTATATGATTAATATATATATATATATGGTTATGGTCAATCTATTTTATATAATGGAAGCTATGACCCCAACTAGTAAGATCGTACCCTATGAATCCTATTTATAAGATCTTCTAAGGTATATAACATAACTAGGACTTTCCACTAAAAAATCCCAAGATAATATTCTACCACTAAAGCCCTATAAAAACCATTTATAGAGAAGTTTAATCTCACCAATTTCATGAAACAAACCATGGTTACTGAACCACACTAAGAAACTTTCACCACCAAAGACCTTACACTTAGGGGATTCTGTTGTGAAACAAAGGTTTTTGTATCTAAAATCTTAATAGTATGTTTTTTTTCTATTTTTATTATTAATAACATAATTATTATATTTATATTTTATTACTTTTTAACTATTAATATATATGTTCGATAAAAATTAGATTTCGATATGATGAAACACAGATTTCATTTTTGGAAAATATATAGTTTCAATCAAGACACACTTTTTTATTAATTTACCTTTTTTTCAAAATAAATTATAATTTAATAAAATATTACTATTAAATAATATTTATAAAATATAAATTATAATATAATTTAATGAATTAAAATATAATTTTTATAAGGGACTGAAAACTATTATTGTAAAAACACATTTTTGATAAATTCATATTTTTGATTTAATAGTGTAAATTATCATTTTAAAAAATAATTTTGGTAATATAAGTATTATTTTTTAAATCAAAAACCAAAATTATCCACATTTTTATTTTTAATAATTTTATGAGATAGTGTAATTTTTTGGTCAAAATAAAATTCTATATAATTATATGGTAAGTATTGGGGTATCATAAATGACCAAAAGTTATGTAATAAATACTATAAATAGTATCTATGAAAAGAATTATGTTTCCCATTAAATTAAATGGCGTTTTAGAAGTTGTTTGATTAATTTTTTAAACCCTTAATGAATTCTCCAAGTCATATATTATATTTTAATGTTCTAAAATCAATTATGTTTAAATATGAATCACTTCCACATCACCAAGGGTATTATTTTAATGAGTTATGTTTTTAGCCTTAAAATAAAAATTAAATACACTAATCTTTGGTGAAAACCATGGTTAAAAACCATCTGATAGTTTTTGGTTGGGATTAATTTATTATATAGAGTCCAAATCCCATGTTCATAAATCAATAAAGAATTATCCATTCTATTGTTATAAAATCTACCCAACCTTCCATCCCTATTCACTCAAAACTACTGGATCATAAACTAAATCAACCCTTCACCATCCTGATCCCTCCCATGGTGTTTGACCGATATAAAGAATACATTTCCATGCTTTTATAAGAGCCCTATCAAGGTAAGGTACTCTATCCATTTCTTTTTTACTTCATGTACTTTCTCTACAGTAAACCCATTTTAATTTTAATTAACCTTGTTGTAACTATTTTTACACATAAATTTACTTTCCTTTTGGTTTTTATATAATTATATAACTATTATAACTCTAATTTACCTTCCATACACATTTATATACACATGTTATGCAGCCAAAATTATACTATGATTTTCCATGCTAAACATTTTCATAGTGAATACCCATACCCATTTACACTAAATGGTAATAACCAAGATGTAAATAGTTTCTATTGATTTTGGAATTATTTGAATGTATCCTACACTCCTTAATCATGGGTTTAAAAGTTATGAAAGAAATTATTATGTTTTATAATCTATGCGGCACACTTATTCATTTAAATGATATGAATTTGACTGACAGGATTGAAATTATATAGCCCCCTAATTCCTTAGGGAATGTTTTAATATCATTATATGAAATTTATGGTGTATGGGACGTTATACTAAGTAAAATATGTTAATATTTTCTGGGTTTTATCCTTTACATATTCTTATAATTCCATGTTTTATATTGTTGAAAAATTCTCATGTCACCTTTATGTTATCATCTTCTATCATATTTTAACATTCAATTTTATGATTATAACCCCTATTATATTACCTTGACATTCTTATTTACATATATGTATTACTTTCATCATTTTATGACTTTATTATTACCTTAATATGATTTATATTTCACCAATTATTTATGTTTGTCCTTAGGTTATCTCATGTTGTCTTAGAAGATCAAGAGAATTTAAGGACATGCCCCGGAGTTTTATTTTAGGAATTTTTAATTATATTTCATGTTGTTATCGTATACACCTAATTAAAGAAAATAAACTAAATTTTTAAATCTTTTAGGGTTTCATTAAGTTTATCTTTATTCACTAAAACATGAAATAATTTGAATTAAATATATGGGTTTAGATTTTTGGTAATGAAGAAAATTTTAATTATTTTTGTGGATTAAAATAAAAAAACTATATTGAATTCATTAGGAATAAGAAAAAACATAGAAAAAAATTCCCAAATTTTTTAATATTCTATAGTAAATGGTTTCCAAGAAAATACATCCATTTCCGGATACTGCTGGTGGATGTGGATCCAGAATAGTAGTACCTAGTGTTAATAACATTGGAAAAGGTGTGTTGAGCTGGACTTGATAATAACTTAGTGTATGAAAAAGATTCCCTCATACACATATAGTTTTACACTTTTAAAGGATATGATTTGGTAATTTCACAAGATCATTATAAACATTTATCAAGGGGAAAAACTACCATTAGAATATATGATAGGAAATATATCACAAATAACATATATTAAAACATACAAATTCATAGGTAATGGAATATATGTCATTTATGATTCATCCCTTTATTTTTCATGGTCTTCTATTTATGTGTTTAATAGCTTAAAATTTTTTATCCATAAGGTTCCCTTTAGTACATTTAATTTCTATAAACATAAGGAATCAAGTCAACAACAATTGTCCTGAGTAATGTGTTGACTGCCCAAGTGAGATTCCCAACCCAATTTCAGAAGGCATCAGAAACTTCATGATAATACATTCTCAATTAAATCAAGTTTTGTATAGAAACATGAATCATAAGTAAACCACATATCCCCCTAATAAGAATAAAGTTTCTGTTATAAAAGTTATGCAAAAATACCTTTATATTTCAGGGGATATTTTAATCCTTTAATCATGGAACAAGGGATAAACTACATTGGAAATATATTTTAAATCCCTCAATTATTTGAGTAAGAGAAATTCGTGTGGACTATTTATCGTATGCAAGGATAATATGATCAATAATAGACATTGATAAAAATTAAAAATATTGAGGAAGAGTTCAAAGTGATGGAGTAGAACGAATTTTGGAAAAGGTTTCCTGATAAATATTTTCCTCGTACTCTCTGATATAAAATAGAGACACATTTCTAATCCCTCTAAAAAAGGGCAATAATTCAATTACAGTGTATGAGGAGAACTTCATAAGACATATATGATATGGATCTAAATTTTTTATTTCTCCTGAATGTAAATTTGATCACTTATTTAGTGGGATAAATATGAGTCTAAAAAAATAATTAGTGATTCAGGACTTTGAAAATTATAATTAAATTGTTCAATGTTCCCTCACTGTTGAAATAGAGATCAATGAATCTCACGGGTCTGGAGAAAAGAAGAGGAGAAAGGATTTTAATTCATGTGGTGTGATGAAAATGTATCATAGGGGAAAAAATTCCAATATCCCACTTGTATATGTTATGGGAATAAGTATCCTAGGAATTTACATAAGGGGAAGAAGAAATTATTTATTCATGAAAAGGAAGGTAACATTACCATAGATTGTCGATGAGATAAATCTACTAGTGTGACGAAAGAAAGGAATGAATAAGTAAAATCAAAACCTATTGTACAATTCTCTATAAGGAATAAGGACTCTATGAAAATCAATTCACTAATACAAGAGTTATTAATGGAAAACCGATGATAATAACCTCTAAGGCCTAAAAATAAAGGGCGAGATCATTCCATCACAACTGCTAAGGTGAATCCTGACAACAATGTGGGGATATGCATAATAATTATTTATTAAAGGATATAAAAAGTTCTATTTGATTATATATCTACAAATTACTTCATATCGTGAATGTTTAGTAGATCTATTCATGGAATAAAAGAATAGATTATTTAGGGTTTACCAAGACAAATTTAGAGTATTTTTTATAAATTATATTTTTATATAATCTAAATACAAAGAGGAGTATGATGAGTGTTGGGATGCTATACTAAAGAGCTTATAAAAAGAAAATATGTATGAAAATTGTTGTAAATGTGAGTTTTAGAAAGATCATGTAACATTTCTAGGCCATATTATCCACATTAAATGGATTTATGGATCCTAAAAAATAGAGTCAATTTAAAGGTATCTTATACTTAACACTATGATGGAAATACATATTTTCCTTGGATGAGTTGGGAACTATAATTGATTTTTGAGAAAATTCTCATGATTTTAAAGCCCACTAACCAAGATAATTTGGAGGGGAGAAGTTATCTATAATTATGAACAAGGAGAAAGATTTAAAGAGATTCATAAGAGTTTAATAACCATGGTTGTTCTCACATTTCCCAGTATTTGGGAAGGATTTATGATCTATAGAGATTCTTAGAAAAAAGGCATAGGTTGTGTACCCATTCAAGATGAAAAGTTGATTGCCTGTGCCTTCCATGAACAAATGATCCATGAGCAGAACTACCTAACACATGATCTTGTTGACTACAACAATCTTCATTCTGAAGATTTGGTGACATTATATATATGAGGAGAAGTGTGAAATATATATGGATCATTATATCCTCAAGTACATATTCTCACAAAAGGAGATCAATATACACTAATGAAGGTGGTTATATTAGATTTTTGGAATTTGATTTATCAATCTATTACTATCCTCTGAAGGTGTAAAAAGTGGTGAATTCTCTGAGTAAAAAGGATCCTGAAACTCTATCCTTGATGATAATTATAAAGGATTTAATCTTCTCAAACATATATTGTATA
The DNA here is from genome assembly GCA_963277665.1 of Viscum album. Lineage (NCBI taxonomy): Eukaryota > Viridiplantae > Streptophyta > Magnoliopsida > Santalales > Viscaceae > Viscum > Viscum album. Next base: position 1,097,071,092 of record OY728147.1, read on the forward strand.
GAAATAGAAATAATAAAAGGATGTTCATATTAACCTTTCCAAATGGCTGTTTAACCATATATTCCAGGGAGGATCAAAGAGTCTTATAAGGATGATGAGGTACTATAGAAAAAAGTAGAGAATTTTTTAGAGTTAAACTTTTCTATAATATAAGAAAACATAACCTTCAATTTCATTATAGAAATCCACGTGTCCACTAAATGTATTTAAACCATATGGGTGGTAGATGATAACCACACCAAGTTAGTAAATTTCATTTCTGTTAAGGATTAATTCTATCTTAACCAAATTACCGTGATATACAAAAGTGAACTGGTAGGAAAAAATGGAGTGCTACACTCTGTTGTATCTGATTGAGATCTGAAGTTTACCTAGAAGTTTCTAAGATTCCTTTATTAAGTATTGGATACAAAACCAATATTCAAAACTACTTATCATCCTCAAGAGTATTTTCAGTATGAAATAACCATTAAAACTATAGAGAATATACAGAGAGGTTATTTAATGTATTTCCAAAGTTATTTGGATCAACACTTTCCCATAGTGTTGTTTTTTAATAACAATAGTTTACATTATAGAATTAAAATAGAACTTTATGAGGTTCTTTATAGGAATAGGTTTCAAACTTAAACATGTTAGGATGATGTTAGAGAGAGAAATTTTATGGGACCTAAACTTATCCAAGAGATGATATAAAAGGTTCAAACCATTCATTATAATATGAAATACACAAAAGTAGATAAAAAATATGTGCAAAAAATCATTGATGAGACCTAGAGTTTGAGGTCAGAGATAAAGTGTTCCTTGAAATATCACCATAGAAGAATGTATTAAGGTTTAGTAAGAAAGGGAAATATTATTTCCAGGTAAATCAACCCCTTATAGATCCATTATCACATTGAAGTAGTGTCCTATCAACTAGCACTCCCATCCAAGCTATCATAAGTTCCTGATGTGTTTCATGTATCTCTCTAGAGAAATTACATACCAGACCCCTCAAAAGTACTAAATCTAGAGGTGTTGGCATTGGAGAATGATATTTCATACCAAGACCATATTGTGAAGATCTTAAACTATAGAGATAAGGTTCTAAAAAACAAGACAAATCACTTGGTCAATGTGTTGTGGTGGAACCAAAAGTTTGAGGAAGTGACTTGGAAACCAAAAAAGTTGTTGAAATAGAAGCACGTTCATCTATTTTATTGTATGAATGAAATTTTATATGAAAATTTTATAAATGGGGGAATTATTTAATAAACTAAAAATTTATAAATGAAATACTATTTTAAAATAAGTAAATTTATTTATTGAGAAATGAAATTAAGGGAAAAAATGCTCAAATTTGGTTAGTTTGGACTGTTATAAGTTATATCTTATTGGATTTAAAAGACCATTAAAAACCATAAACATTGATAGTATAACCATTATACTGTTATTTTTTGATTATTATATATATACGGTTATAATAAATCAATTGGACACAGACAAAGGAAGAAATGTCTTTAGCCAGTAAGATATTACCTGTAACATCCCATACCTCCTCATTGACTTTAGTAGTGATTGGGGAGATATAGGGACTTAGGTGAAATACCTAATACTATAAAGGTTGAAAATACATTCCAAGGGATTTAAAAACATTTGGTGTATGATTTTATGTTTGAAAAATAAAACATATAAACCACAAAATATATAAGCAAACAAACCACTATATGATTCAAGAATAAAAAATACAACTCAAAACATGACAAAACCAAAAAACCATATCAGAGTATAAAAAGAAACAAAAAGACAAACTTAAGAGGATTAAAAGGTCATAAAACTCAAAAAATTCAAAGCTACAACAAAGAAAAAAACCTCACCCACTCCATGCTCCAACTTCACATAAAAATACCTAGTATCATGAGGCATCATTATATAAATGAGACACCTTACATTTACCTATATCTCGATATATAACATCTGAAAATACACAAAAATGCCCATGTTGGGGGTGAGTCTAAACTTTGTATTTTTTATCAAATGAATTAACAATTCAAAAAACTAAGATAAAACTTTTTATCAAATTATATAAAATAGTTTTGATTAGTAAAAATAGTTCATATCAAATACATTAACCAATTTTACATAGAAAACATCAACAAAGACATCAGAATATTTCTCATTTTATTTATAATATTATATTACATGATTAAAAAAACAACCACACACACACAAACAATCAAGATTGGCATCACCATTGACGATGGAACTTCAATTACATACTCCACCCCTTTGATGGTAGCACATCACGACCATTCTCCATCCCATCAAACTCACACCAACTAGTTATAAGAACATCATGCCAATCCTTTCCCCAAAATCCTATTTCCTTTCCAAACGTTTTACATAAAACCATCAAATTATATTAAATAATTTCAATAACCACTTTACATGAATCAATACCAAACCATAATTTTAAAACATCATTTTCAAATTATAAAAAAAGGGTTTTCCAAAAATGAATCACTTCCCATAAATGCCAAGGCAATACCAAAAAAATATTTCTATCAAGAGTTTCAAAAGAATTACAAAATAATTTTAAGAAAATAATTTAGTTAAAACTAAGGATTTAAGTCTAAATCATGTGGAGTTGAGATATAATCCATGTACCTCCTAAAAATTGGAAAAAATACAGAATGACACAACAAAACATTATGATTCGATCGCAAATCACATTCCTTTCACAATATAAAACAATATTTCATCATAAAACCATTCATAACAAATATATAAATCCTTAATGGAATAGATATATGTTTCTAAGAGAGAGAAAAACCTTGCATCAAAGTATAATAAAGAATAATGAGCAGTTACTAGTGAATTTGGGACTATAACACACTTGGATTTGACTAAGGATTACTCCTGGATCAAAGGGGATCATCTATCACATATTAAGAGAACTATGAATTTGAGTTATTTGAGGATTAAGAAAAAATGAGGGATTAAGTGGTTAATTTGGATTAATTACAATTTTCCAAGAGGGCCAATTTTATTATGTATAGTTAGGCTATATAGTTTAGAAAAACTTGCACCATTTGTGAGGAGATACTATCTTATGGCCATATATCGCATGGTTGTCTCACATGGTTAGACAAACCATTCACTAACTATGATTTTACATCTATTTCATGATTCATGATTTATCCTAGGTAGTCATTTAATTTTTTCTAATCATTCACCAATTGTTATTAGGGCTAGTTCCTGATGTCTTATATTTCTCATTTTCTTAGAGATTCCACATATTTTCTACCAATTGTTCTCAAACCACAAAACTATATAAAAGCCTCTAAAACATGTCAAAACACATCAGAACCTCCCAAAACATTATCCAAAAATTGTATAACCTCAAAATAAAAGAATAAAAGATAATGTAATTGAATCATGGGGTGATAAATTCTCACCACAATTGGAATTTACTTACATGAGAATTAGAAAAGCCTGTCTATCCTAGAAAATCTGTATCATTACTCCACTATTGCCTTTTCAAACTCCCTTGTTTCATCATAAATCCAACCATGTTTTCCTAAGAACAACAATTGACTATTTCTTCTCCACTGAATATTATTCTATTTCCTATCCATAATCTATATTGGAAAATAAATCAACTTAGAATCTAGATCTAGGTCTACATGATCCTATCGAGACACATGGTCAGGATCCGGTTTGTACTTCTTCAAGTAAGATAAATAAAACACATTGTTCATTGAATTGAAACTTAGTAGAAAATCCAACTGATATGCCTCCTCCCCAACTCATTCAAGTATTTGTAAAGGGCCTATGTATGAAGGATATAACTTGATATTAGTACTAAAATGATAGTTCCAAAGCCTTAGAGAGATTATCAAGAACACATTATCACTCACCTCAAATGAAAATAGTCATAAAAAATGATCTTCTTTTGATTTATGATGACTCTAATCCTTATCAATTATCTTTATAAATAATTAAATCTTATCTATTTTTTTTTCACAAAGACGGGTCCAGTTAGTGAAGTCTCATATATTTCCACCCAAAAAAGTGCATAAAAACAAAGAGATCTGTATAATTATTCAAAATTATCCATATGTATTAAGGACTGGTAACTGTTATTATATGAGAACTTAAATAACGATAAATGATATTCCCATAAGGAACCAAAATTGATTACAAAATCCCTAAGACTTTCCTAAAATGTTTGGATTGTCCATTCAAACTGTCCATCCATTTAGGGATGATAATATGTGCTAATAGTAAACTATATTCCAAGATATTTATAAAAGTATTTTGAAAAGACCAGATGTAAAAATAGGGTCTTTGTCCAATAAAGTTGATATTAGAATGTCTTGTATCTTTAAAATTTCCTAGATTTAATTTTTTTAAAGGTATACCAACGAATTAGTTTTTTGAATCAGAATGAAGTGTGTTAACTTTGTGAGAAGAACCATTATCAACCACATTGAATTTTGTTTCTTAATTATAATTGCTAGAAATATTACAAAATCCATGGTTGTTTTCTCCCATTTCCACATGGGAATCAGTATAGACTGCAACATGCATACTGGTCGTGATGATCCATATTTAACAGAAAATAAGTGAGGTTTCTCAAAACATACTCCTCTAGATATATTTTCATACCAACCAACTAAAATTAAAATTTTAATGTTTTTTATATTTTTTTAATCTTTGGGTGAATAATTAATCTCAAAAGGTGGTGGGAAGAAACAAGTTGTTCTTGACAATCCAAAGGTTTTACTCTCCAATATCCTGACTAAAACATTGAATTCCCCTCCTTATTTCATCCCTTAATGGTCTCACAACCACTGAGTTTTGAACCCACATTAACACAATTAGGATCATATGTCTGAGAAAATCCAACATGCTTGACCAAATCAGGAAAAAATGAAATTGGATAGAAAACTGAAAATCTACCTTGGTCAAGGTAATCAAGATGTATATACTCTATAGTTGACATTAGTTTTTATGGGTCCAAATAATATTTAGAAAAATAATAATATAAATTCCTACTTGATAAATTTTCCACAAAGTTCTCTTTACCTGGTGTATAAATCAAGTCGATGTTAATCATCTGGATAAAATCCCTATATCCACTCTAAATTAAATTCTAATATTATTGTGAGAAAATGTGTTTCACAATTATATTATAAAAAACACTATAAATATCTCATCATATTAGTAATGACACCAAGAATTTAAATAATATGTTATAATAGATAATTCCATGTTTTGTGTTAGTTAGTTCTTATCAAGCCACCATAACTACCAAGAGCCATAAACAACAACACATTCTCTTTTCATGAGAACACATCACAAACTAGATCATGATGAATTATAATATACAACATAACCCTAGACAGACTCTATAAACATGAGGATATGTGATGATGTAATTATAACCTTATATTCTTGAAATCATTTAATAAATTTTTCATTTCATTTTAAAGGAACTTATTTTCTCATAATAGATGTGTTTAGTTATGAAGAATGTTTAACATTACATTAAAAACTTCTATAGTATCTCATAAATCAAACGAAACTTCCTATCTCAAAGATATTCTTTGGAGGTTTCCAATAGATAACTACTTATTTCATTTTAAGATATAAATAAATTACTTTTTTAGAAATGACATGGAAAAGGAAAGAAACATCTTATATCCAAAAAATATACTTTGATTACATGGCATACAAATAATGCTCTGACAAGATACCCAATAATATATCCAAGTGCTACTTATGATACCCCATTTTATAAAAATGCACCAGTGTAACACCAATAATAACAAAAAAAGGAATCCATATACTGCTAAAATATATGATTCATCAATTCTATAAATACAGCTGATGGATTTATAAGACTGAAATAAATAATAAAAAATTCATAATGACCATATCTTCTTCAGAAAGTTGTGACCAGAATATCCTCCTTTAGAATTCAAAATTGGTGATATGCCAAACAAAAGTTAATTTTTAAGAACCACTCAGCTCCCCTGAATTGATTAAATAGATCCTTAATTCATGGAAAAATAATTCTTATTATTTATTATATCTTGGTAAATATTTTGATAATCTGCACAAATTATAGGAGTTCTATCCACCTTTTTTAGAAAAAATAATTGATTCTAACCATTGATACCTTCTTGGTTGAATAAATCCTTTGATTTCTAAATCTTCTAACTGAACATTAAATTATATAAATTTGGATGGTGCTATCATATAAGTGGAAAGTGAAATAATACTGATCCCCAGTAGGATATCAATCATAAAAATCACTTTTCTTTTGGGTGGATCCCATAATAAATTTAAGGGAAAAATTTCTGAAAACTAATCAACAGTAGTTTGAAAATATATATTCCCAATATTATCCATATATTCCATGATAAACAATGGAAGCTGATAAGAAATGGTTCCAACCTCTTATTCCAAAATTCATACTTTAGTAAAATTTACAACCCAATTACCTCTAAAGATTTTCCAACACCATCTGAATATGTGAAACTAACCTTTAATTCATAACAAAAAATAAAGTCCTTTAATGATTTCAACCAATCCATACCAAAAATAAAGTCATATATATCTGTCTCAAGCAAAGAGAAATTCTAAATAATCCTATCCCCATCGATTATAATGCAACAATATTTACACAAAAAGGCTTAAAAATATCTTTGGATAAAAGGAGTTTGAAGTTTTAAAATAGAATTTATCATATCAATATAAAAACATATATTATCTATAAAACAAGAAGCAATAAAAAATTGGAACATGACCCTATAAATTAAATATTTTATAAGGTTAGAATTAAAAATAATCATACATCTCACCATTGAAGACCTGATTGATCATACAAGATCATTTACTCAGCTTGATATAATTTCTTACTCACTAAAATTTTATCTTTGTTACTCTATTCATATTTAATTAGTTTAGCAGTCATAGTGTTACAAGAATCACCTTATATTATTCTATTCTAATGAATAGAATTATTTTTCTACACTCATCATGTTGTAACATAACATTCATAAGAAACATGATATATGTCTCTAGCACCTACCCTTGCAGCACCACAATAATAGTGCTGAAGATATAAAATATTTTTATAGTTGTGATATGATCTAGGTGGTGTCATACAATCTCAGTTGATGTGATCTAGTGAACCACACTAAAAACATACCTGCTTACTTTTAGGTCGAAGATGAAGATTTACTAGTCGCATGCTCTAAATATGAGGTGTCCCACCGCTATGTAAGTAGGTTTACCTATTATTTTTTATCCTAGAATTAATATTCCCACTTCCTCCCATTGGAATAAACATTCTCCCCACAACTATATCTCGAAAGATATGTCCTTATTCCACAATCGTTTGATTGAACATATCTATATAATCCATAACACTATGAATGATAATCTTTAAATGAATATGTAGCCTGAATCCTGATTTAAAAGTGAATGACTTCAAGGAAACACTTGTAGAAAATTCCAAGGAAAAATAGAATAAATTAAAAATTTTGCAACATACTATATCACTGAGAGATTATATTATTTTCAACTAGAGAAGTTTGTTGTTCTAGCAATAAAAAATGTGTGTGATTGAATTTCTTATAATAAAATTCTTTAAAATCCTCTCATATCATGCCTTGGTCCAATTTATCATGAGTTTATAATTTCCACTATTTTAATTCCAAATCCTCCAACATAGATGTTTTTAACTTTCCATTCATATTTTTTTGTGTCCCAATGAAGTCAAATATTTGATTCATCTTATGCAACCAGAATTCTTCATTACTTTTTTTTCTTATTGAAAACCCACAAAAAGATTGTTGGATTTTTTATTTGAAACTAAACTAAATGGTACATATTCCATAATTAATAATATTTAATACCCTTACCCATGACCTAGAAATCCAATAAAATGATTTGAACCAACTGTCAGTTCAATTATGGATCAGGTGCAACCACATTTTTAACAACATCTCATCATTATTTTTTACGATCTATTGAAATACCCTGGTAATTTGATGTTCAAAAAAAGAGGTTATATATGAATGTTTATGTACTAAATTTTAAGTTCTGACAATAATACTCCTTATTTAAATCCCAAGAGGTAAGATAACAATATTTCTAACTCTAGGATCAAAAAAGCTGACACCATTTCCTATGTTAATAACTGAAAAATAGTGATACCATTTATCCCAAGAAGATAGATGAACCAAACAAAGTTGATAACACCTATCTCAAATGATATTTGGACTAAACAATTCTGATTCTATTTGTCTCAAAGAGATATTTGGATCAAGCAAGACTGATACCATTTATAATATTCCACCTCTCCTCATTAGTGTGAGGAGTGATGAGAGAGCTACTAGGCCTTAGGTGATATCCCCAAGGCACCAATAGATGTAAATAGAATGAAAGTCCCTCATGAACATTTGGGAGACTATTTGACCATTTAAGTATAAAACATGGGAAAAAAACATTACCAAAAAATCATTTATATGATGCATGGGTAAAAAATAGAACTCAAAAAATAATCAAACCAACAAATCATATCAGAGTACAAGTGGAAACCAAGAGTCATAATCAAGAGGACAAAAAAGTCCAAAAAAATCAAAAAATACAAATTGAAAAAAATAGTGGCACCCCGACCACCCCAAGCTCCAAATCCACATACCGAGCCATTGCAACAAAAATCATCACTAATGAACTGAGATACCATACCATTCTATGTGTGTCGAAAAATGAAATTTTCAAACACACAATTGTTCCCAAGTATGAGGTGAGTCTAAACTCATTAGGTTTTCCCTAATGACTTCACAACTAACCCCACAAGGACAAAACTTGTTCGTATATTATATAAAATAGTTTTAAGTCGCAAAAACAGTTTATGTCAAATCTGTAAACCAATTTTCCCAAAAAAGCATCAACAAATCCTTAAAACCATTTCCAAATTTATTTGGAATATTCTTTTTCATGAACACACACAAAACCACACAGACACACTTAATTTTTATTTCACCATTGAATTCATAACTTCACTTCCATTCTCAATCGCCATGATGGTGTTACATCATGACCATTATCCATTCCATTAACTCACACCCAACCAATTATGCCACATAATGCCAATCCATTTACTAAAAATCAATTTCCATCCCAAAAAATTTCACAAAAAACATTAATTTCAATTAGGTCATTTCCGCAACCAATTTATATGCCTAAAAACCGAAACCTAATTTTAAGAAATCATTTTAAAATTTTAAATAATACAATTTTCAAAAAACCAATAAATTTACACAATTTCCATACGAATAAAAAAACATAATTTCCATCATGTGTCATAAAATAATATCAAATTTATTTCAAAGAAATAATACAATTAAAACTAACACTCAAATTATAAATTAAGTGGAGTAGATAGAGAATCCACTTACCTAACAAACATTGGGGAAAATAAAGAATGGAACAAAAAAACATCAAGATCAGATTAGAACTCATGTTCCCTTTACTAGATACAAAGAGTTGTCATAATAAAACCATTTATAACACATATATATATCCATAATGGACTAGACATATGGTTAAATGATTGGAAAGAGATTTATATATAAAAAGAATAAAAAAAGGGAACTTATCATCGAATTTGATCCTCCAACACACTCTGATTGGCCTAAAAATCACTACCATATTGAATGGGATCATATCTCATGCCTTGGGGGAAAAGTAATTCATGTAATCTGATTAATTGTGAAAAAATGTGGTCTTAATGGGTTAATTCATTTTAGATCCAATTTTTAAGGAAGGATTACTATACATTGCATGGTTAGACCACACGGTTTGTAAAACCATGCACCAACCATGCAATGTTACTCTCTTAAGGCCATTAATCAAATGGTTGGATTGCATGATTAGACAATAATGAATCAATTATGATTTTATCCTCATTCCAAGATTCACGGTTCCTTCTGGGCATTCTCATGGTTTTGAAAAACTATGTGCCTACCCAGTGCCAATTATATTCCCTTTCACCATTTCTTAGAGATACTTGACAATTTATGTGGAATGTTTAAAATCTATTCACCAATATAAAATATACTTAAACATGAAAAAATCCTTCATAATCTCCTGAAAATTTTTTAGAACATTGTATAACCTCTAAATACATGAATAAAAAGTCATATACCTAAAATGAGGGGTTCTATATTACCCTATGATCACATTTATTAGATATTCTGATTGATTTATCATCATAGAATTTTTCCTCGACAAATAGCAATATTATATTTAAGAACAAAATAATAAACAAAAAAATTAATGGGATATGTTCATACTCATCAAGATCACAACCCAAACCGTGTTCATTGTACCAACCCAAGAAAATCTCACCATCGCACTCCTTACCCTTAGAAAAGTCCCCAGTATAATAATGAGATATGTATCTGGAAAACAAATTATTTTTTTTAAATTCTTTAATAAAATAAAGATTTGATTTATCTTTTATTATTTTTAAATAACTAAATAATAATTAAAAAAAAATAGGCTTCGATAGGATGAACACAAATTTCAATTTTGAGAAATCTATAGTTTTAATCAAGAAACAATTTTTGATGAATTCAATAATTGTTTGAAATAAATAATATATTAATAATATATTAATAATAAATAATATTTATTAAATATAAATGAGAATATAATTTTTTGAAGTCAAATGTAATTTTTTAAGGGTCAAAAAACCTTTATTTTCAAAAAACTAGTATTTTTTATAAATATTGAATTTTTTATTTAAAGGTGTAAATTATCATATTTAAAGAATTATTTTTATAAAATAAATATTATTTTTGAACTGATTATTTGATAATTATACAACCTTTAATTTTTATTTGTTTTTTGATAATGAAACTGTGGTGTGAAATTTAAATTCTATATAATTATATGGTTTTTATTATGACATCGTAAAAACCCAAAAGTTGTGTAATAAATAATATAAGAAGAATCAAAGAAAAAAATTTTATTCCATATTTAGGATAATTTATTTTTGAAGTTATTTTATTAATTTTATAAACCATTAATGAATCCTCTTAAACCTATATTATACTTTATGGTTTTAGAAACATTTATTTATAAAAATGATTCTCTTACACATCAAGAAGGGTATTATTTTATAGATTTCAGTTTTTAGCCTTCCAAAATATTGATATCCAATCCCATTTGGTAGAAACCATGGAAAAAACAATGGTATGGTTTGTGGTTTGGATTAGTTTTTCATATAGTGACTGAAAACTATGTTTAGAAATTAATAAAGAATTATCCTCACTTTTGGTCTAAAAACCCATCAAAACACCCATTCTATTAACCCAAAACCCTTGGATAATAAAGTAAATATACCATTATCTCTACATATTAAAACCAAATAATTTCCATTATCTCAATAATCTTTTCCTATGGTTTTAGAAGTTCCAACCCAAGGTAAGGGAATGTCTCATTTTTTATTTCGAATACTTTCTTTGTACTAAACCCCTTTTTATTTCCTATTTTCTATATTTTAATGTGTTTTTACACATAAATTTACTATCATTATAATATACATATAACTATATACATCCTTTGACTCTCATTTACCCCTTATACAAACCTTTATATACACCCATTATTCTACAAAAAATTATCCTGTGATTTTCTAGGACAAACATTTTCATAGTGAATACCCATCCCCATTTCCACTCACTAGTTTTCACCTAAATGTAACTATCATCCGTTGACTGGGGACTTTCATATATGTAACTCACACTCCTTAATCACGGGATTAAAACATAAAAATGTAATTATTATGTTGTATTATCAATGTGGAACACTTATACGTATACATGATATGAATGTGATGGGTGGGCTCAAAATTTTTTATCAATCCAATGAATTGGGTAATATTTTAATCTAATTAGATTCCATATATGGTACATGAGAGGTTATTATAAGTAAAATAGTTTATGTTTTTTTGGATGTTTTCCTTGACTTATGTGTATGACATTTTGTGTTATGTTTCTTCTACTTTCCCATGTCGCGTTTATGTTAACCACTTTTATCATGATTGGATATTCAACCTCATGATTATCACCCCTATTATATTAAATTTATGTTCATATTGAGTGGAATATGTTTCTTTCATCATGTTATTATTTTATTATTCGATTAATGGAATTTATATCTCACCCCCTTTTTTATGAATATCCCTATGTTATCCAATATAGTTTTAGAAGATCAATGAAATTTAAGCGAATGTTATAGATATTTAGTTTATGTAGTTATATTTATGTTTCAAATTATGTGATATATACCTATTTAACAAAATAGACATGGCCTCATGAACTTCTCAGGTTATATTAAATGTTTTTATGGAAGAAATCACGAAATAAAGTCTATAAAATATATGGGTTTTCATACTCTGCAATTGTAGCACTATGAATAGAAAATAGTCTAGCTCAAAAGAAACCTGAACTTGATCACCACATGTCCTATTCATAGAATCCTCAAGACCTTAGGAAATCACAATAAATAATAAATAAGAACTACCCTCCTCTATTGTAAGTTAATAATCTGACATCAATCTGAACTTGAACTTACAACCAAAAAATTATAAAAATATAGGAAGCATTAGAAACTTAGTTAGGATTATGTTGCAGTGAGAGTCGTTATGATTAGTATTTCTTGGAAGATATATTATAAGTGAGAAAAAATATTTTATTAATAAAACATTTAATTAAAGACTCATAATAATAGTCAAAAATAATGTTTCAAGAATTTCATATATGCTAAGTAGGCCAAAAAATCATAATTCTACAAAGATGAAGGAATGTACATAAAGAAACTTTGGGATTCCAAAAAAATCAACAAAATATTTCCATCTATATTATAGAATTTATAGATGAAATATATTATTAATATTAGAAATTACCTTAGATGTGACACAATATTCAATAAAATATGATTTCTAGTTTCACAAACCAAGTTAAAGTTTTTTCATAAAATAAATTAATAACATAAAAAATTGGAACACCACAGCTGTGTAAGAAATAAATATTAAGATGTAGCGACAAACAGAAACCATTTTTGGTATTAGAAAAAGGGCCCTAATAAATATAATTTATATTTATTCTTATCACAACTAGTTAGTAAAAAAATAATTTTCTTAGTCTTTATTCTAGTAAAAGGACGTCCCTTACTCTTCCAACAGTTACAATTATCAATAATATTGACACAAAGTAGTGCATTGTTCCTTAATTTGATAACTCCCTTAAATACACATGATAATGATATTTTAATATGGATACTACAAAAAATTGAACCAGGAATATAATAACTATGAATCCAACAAACACTTAAATATTTCTTCATACCAAATAAATTTCAATGATATTATACCATTAGTGAACTGTCAGATTTTAAAGTAAAATTAATACCTATCCTGATAAAATTAATAAGAGTGTTCATACAGGTTATTAATAAATACTCTATTATTTATGATATAAATAATTTGTTATGTTAATTATGATATTGATAATTAAAAATCAAAATAGTAATAACAATTTTCTCAGAATTATGATACTTTCACAATTTATTTAACATGAATATCCCTTTTCTAAATGAAATATTGAAATATAATATGTTTTAAAAATATGCTATTAATGTATAAATGTACATTAGTTTTAAAAATTATATAATAAAAATTATTTTTGTATGTCCTTTGGGATATGTAAAACTGACATCATATATAAATATTTGAATTATTTGTTCCAATATATTTACTGTCAAATATAAGAGTGTTTTTAGCCAGTAATAAAATTATTCTAGCACCTTCTAATATGGGTTTTTACGATGTAAGGTGAAAACTTTTTTTTGAAATATATATATTTAAAATACATTGTTTTAAAAAATAAGTAACAATGTTTGAGATAAAAGATCATTTAGAAAGTATTAAAAAATCATTGAGGATAAAATCATTGAATAATTTCTTTGAAGATTTAATTATTTTATTGGGTTCACATCTTAAAGATTCCATAGAGTTTCCTTTCACTATATTTATATGTTTTCTTTTAACTAAAGTAATACGAGTGGTCATTATATCATCCAATTTATAATCCATGGTATATTTATAAGAATATTTCAGATTGAAAATTTCATAAAATAAAATCTATGAAAAAGATAAAAATCACTCTAGTATTGATAGAAAACTGACAAGAGATATTTATTTAAATTTAATTACTTTTATATTATAATATTAACAATTGAAAAAATTTCTGTAATCATCTATTATTTTTCAAACCAATAATGCAATGCAATATTTTATCACTATAAATTATTCAATTTTTTTCCAATTGTAATGATTAAAGAGATCATTGTATTACGGAGTCTTGATATCATGTCTGATTGCAAAAAATATTTTTTAATGTGAATAAAAATTGATGATAACTATAAAAATTATACAATTATCTTAGGGAGGATATATTTCACCATTTATACATTTCATGTCATGCTCAAAACCACTTCTTATATAAGAAAAAAATTAAATATTTTAATTAATCACACAAAATATGGATGATATAATGATACATTCTATTATAATAAATTGAAATATCATTCAATTTTAGTGGTAGAATAACTTATCACAACATTGAGTATAACAATAATTGACGATTATTAAATTGATTTCATATTATATATTGTATTAGATGTGAACTATGATCATTATGAAAATCTCTTAGATAGGTTTTTGGTTACTACCTAATAGATTTGTGTTGTTTTCATAGCTATCATCCTATATATTTTATAAATCAAAATCTTCTTATTAGTGACATATAGTTTTTAAAATATATAATGTAATTAGATATGATATCAATATAGTTAAAAAAATCCATACAACTGTTGTGAAAAAATCTCCATGGCCTCTTAGAGGTTATGAACTATCTAAAATAAAAAACTTGATCACACATCAAGAATGATTATATTCTCAAAAGGTATATGTACCATTATTTTTTATATTTTGTCACTCACATTTTATATCATTTTAATGGAAAAATTTCAAATGTTTAGAAATTAAATTTAGTGTTTCACCTCAAATCATAATGAATATATACTGTAGGAAGATGAAATAAGGCTATTTTTTTAAAACTACTATTATTTGACGAAACCAATTGATTTTTCATAGAAATTAAAATACATATAAAATAAATTTTTCATTTCTCATGGAACAAAGAAAAATGTTTTCTGAGAAATGACACTGGATAACTACTGTTAAATTTTATATGAATATTTTATATAATATATATTACATTATTTGTAGTTCTTTTAAAAATTTAAGAGTTATAAAGTATTTAAAAAAAATTAATATTCATAAAAATTTATTCTTATTTATTTGAATCTTCAACGGTTTTATTAAAATAATATTTAGATTTTTCAATATCTTAAAAATATATTATTCTAAACTAAAAGCCATAATATAATGTATCAATAAAAAAAACTATATTCCAAGCTATATAGAACCATAAATGCATGTTATAAATACCAAAACTCTTAAAAAATAAAATTCAAATGATGCTAATAAAAATAATATAAATAAATAGTTATAGTAAATTAATTCAACTTTTGTGCATATGTAATTGATTATTACTCTTTACCACATGCCACTATATAACATTTAAGTTTCTAAAAAACGAATTCTTAAGGATTTAATGTTGTTTTCTATACCTACCGGTGAAATTAAATTGATTTTATTTTGGAATAAATAATATAAATTTTATAATAAAACATAATTATTTTATTTTTCTTTAATAAAATTATTGAAAATTTAAAAAATAACTCAAAAAAATATATATCATATTTTAATATTTATAATGTGTTCTATTAAAAAAATATATAAAATATAAGATAAAATACCATTTATAAATATTCGTGGAATCGTTGAGGATTCTTACATTTAATACATGCATGATTAATATTTATTTTACCACCATTTATTTCATAAAAGATTCCATGAATACTATAGTTAATACATTTGAATATTTTTACTTCAAATGTAGTGAAATAAAAAATAATTTCATCATCCAGACTACAATGTAATAATTTTGTGATAAATATTTATTTTTATAAAGCTTACATAGTTATCTATAATATAATGTTTTAATAACTATTATCTTGTGGATAAAAATTTGCATCTATATACTAAACTTCTATAAGAGAAATAATATTGATGATTTTTCCTCTATAAAAACTTGGTAGACTCTAAATATTATTGACTATAAATTTTTTGGACAGATGGATGTTGATTCATATGCCTAGATTGATGGCAATTCAAAATATAGTTGTGTTTCCATGATTTTTATTTTCCTTATAATCACTGGTTTGGTTATTTTTTTATGGTTATGCATATTAAAATAGAGAGGATGTGAGGATCAATCATCCCATATAAAATATTTTTTTCAAGTCTAGGAATCACTTATATATTAATAATATTTTTTTAATCCTCTATATTAACACCGCCAATTACCCTTTATCATGAAACTGAGTAATCAACATCATACATCACTAATCTAATTTGGGGATATGGCCACTCATTGTATCAAACAATTTATTAAACATGTATATATATTTTTATGGAAATAATTTATTAAAACCATGTAATTTATTTAATATTATATTTATATATTTAAAAAATTAAAAAAAAGATATTGTTCTGTTTTTAAAAATCATGGCTATAGTACATTGACTATTTCAAAAATAATAGATATAGTTTTCAAAATTATAAATTCATTAAATATATAATTATTATTTAAGTAATAAATTAATAACTAATCCTTAGAAAATAAAATTTTAAAATTCATAATAAATATTATGTGATAAAATTTAATAATAATATAGTAAAAATATTAATTAATTTATAATTATTAATTAATGATAAATATTTATTAAATATGTAAACTAAAAATATATAATTTTAAAAATTCATGATGATTATTTAGTGGTTAGAATATTCTATATTTTAGTGGAGGTTACAGGAACAAAAAAATAGAATGTTATATTCTATAATTTTCTATTGACATGTTTTTAAATAGTGTTAATATAAATCTATTTTCATGTTTTTATTTAATCAAGGATGAAGCTCACTATGCCATAAAAAATGTAATAGAAAACATTCAATACTATGAAATAGATTAAATTAAACTGCTTCCATAGTTTTTTACATATTTCAATAGATTTGAACTGTACTAATAGGTCAATTTTATAGCTGTGCATTTAAAATAACACTGAACAATTGAATTATACTCTATCTGATTTGATCTAATTTTTTTATTTCCTTTAAAATTTAAATCCATAAGGGTATTCACTCATGAATTTTTAACTATATAGTTTGGTGGTTGGTGTGGTAATGGAGGGATTAGATAAAAAAATGAGATTCCTATATTATAATATATATATATATATATATATATATTTCATTTTCAATAATATAATATTTCAGAATATATTATAAAACACATGAACCCAAAAAAATATATTCTATTTTTGAACATTACATTTAGAGAATAAATATACCCAATAAAATTGGAAATGAAAAAATTGGAAAATATACAAAAAAAATAATAGTAAAATTCATATCATTTATGTCTCATTGAATAATCAGACTCATGAAAAACACTATAACAAAACACAGGAAATGTAATAAAAATTTAATAAAATTATAGAATAGAACCTTGATATTAATTGAAGAAAATTATGAAGGGATCAAATATTTTTCATTTATAGAACTAATAAAACTTACATGAGCAGATAAAATTATGAAAATTAGGAATTATGATCATTAGTGAATTATATTTTATAAAGTGTTTGTTTAAATTGTTGTATATTAAGAGTAACAACAAAAGATGATTGATTCCGAAGGGAGAAAATATAGACTCAACTAGTCATAATTTCCCTTATAAAGCTTATTTTTTTAGATGGTATAGTTATAGAATGATCTCACTTTTGAGGATTAGCTTGGGAAGATCTTGGACCATACATAAAATTTACATAAAACCTGACAACACACCTTTTCAATGTACTTTAGAGAGATAATAAGTATAAACAGTAATATAGGAATTTAAGGAAGCAATGAAACCTAAGTAGCCTCATTTTTTTACATCTTAGTATGTGAAATAAATTTTTGAGGATAAAATTTATAAATTTGGGATGAATGTAATGAGTTGGACTTTTATATATGGAATTTTCATTCTAAATTAATGTTATAGATAATAATATTATTAAAAATAGACACACCACTAAAAAAACCAATGATAATTTATTATAATTTATAATAATACATATAGAGAATAAATATTCCCAATAAATTTTAAAACAGTACAATGGGACCATAAAAATAAAATAAAATAAAATAAATGTAATAGTAAGATTTTTATTATTTATGTCTCTTAAAATCATCACACTTGAGAATATCACTTTAAAAAAGAAACAATATAACAATAATGTAATCATTATCTTTGAAAATGAAAAGTATAGGAGTGATAAAAATTGAAGTGAATGATCAATGAATGAAATAAAAGGTATTTAGAGGAAGTGTAACATCTACATAACTCATTTTAATTATAATCATTGGGTATTATAACCATTGGTGATTTATCCATTATAAAGTGTCAATTAGAATTAGTGTATGTTAAGGGTAATAATGATAGTCAATTGATTTAGAAGGGATGAACCATGACCTCATCCTATAAGAAAATACATTATGAAGCTCATTTATCATATATTGGGTCGAAGGAAACACCAACTAAGTTCTCCCTTGACCAATACCATGTAAAACTTCAACAATTGAGGTTTGAATGGAATCATATACTAGAGAAGTCCAAATTAGTGAAAATCACTACTAAATCAATGTTGACCAAACCGTCCCATGAGACTATTAAACACAATACCCTTAAAGATTATTTTGGTATGATAAGGGGTTTTAAATATTATGATTGAGTGTTATTAAAGATTAATTCTTTTAGAAATGAAATATTATTTATTTCAACACCACAATTTATCAAATATATAATCCTTATATTAAAGTTAACATATACATGATTATAGGATGACTGTGAAAAAGTGGATTACAATTTGGATTCATGATTTGAAAATTATACATGGAATTAAATTTTATTATTCTTGGAAAAAAATAATAAAATATGGTAAAAAATAATGAAATATTATAAAATATAAAAAATAAGATAATATATATATATATATATATATGTAAGCCTGAATAAACTCACCCAAGGAAGTTCTATTTTCTAATTTTGCAAGTAAAAATTAACGTAGAGTATTAATAGAAATAATTTAAACTATTGTAAGTATTGTATCACTTTATATAATAGAAAAATAAAATATTAAATATTTTATTACATTAAATTCCACTAACCACACTTATAAATACCACCCTCCTTTTATGTCAAGAATTAATTTTCATACATTTTCAGTATCTTTATGATTTAGAGTTTTATATAATAAGATAATAACTCTTACATAATAAAACCATACATTAAAAATTGGACATTCTAATAAGTATCCATTATTTCAATAATTCATTTCTTTTAAAATTAAACGTGATTTGTTTTAATAAAAAATATTCATGATTTTTAACTTGAAATATTCATTGTTCTTAATCATATTTAAACCATATATAAAATATTTGAAAACATGGGATGAGTATAAAAATATTAGTAAGGGACATATAAAAAGAAGAAAGAAACCTATTAGTCTATCTTGAAACCATGAGATTATATAAGATAGTTTTCCTTCCACATAATGATTATTAAGCTAATGTAATAATTTAATTTCACATGAAATTAGTAATAAAACAAAATGTATTTGATAAAAAAATTATAAAAAAAAATTAAGGAGAAGTCATAATCATGTGTGTTTTCCAAAAATCATGAGAACTCATGAATTTGTGTTCGAAAAAAATACATTTTTACCATTAAATGGAATAACCAGACTTTTAAACAAAAGATTATTATATCACATTATGATATTTATTTCATGAAAACTAATTATAATTCAATGAAAAGTGATGTAGTTTATTTGGGACATCATCTTCATAGGACCCTTACAAGAACACTTACAAATTGAATAATATACTCAGTTATTTCCAATATAATTATACAGAGAACAAAATCATTACCCATTGAATTGGAGAGTTATATTGAGCTCAACCATCATCATAAACAATTTCAAAGGACCATGAAATATTTTAAACACATAAAATCATATATTTCCATCAATAAACTCTGAAAATAGACTTTTCAACACATAAGAAAAAAAATTTGGATATTGATATATCCCTTTCCTTTAAAACCCAATTTTCATAACTAAAATAAAAAGTAAAAATGGAAGAAAGGATTTTATTTGAAAAAAATGGAATATTATAATAAAATCCAACCATCAAATAATGTTTATGGTGATGGAAATTTTTTTGATGTCATATACATTAAAATAGAACACTTTTTTTCCATTTTTCAAATAAAGTCTATTCATAAAAATATTCACTTTGAAATACTTTTAAATAAATTTCTCAGAGACACAAAATGTACTATATAATTTATTTATGTCAATATAAATACATTTATAAAAGGATTTTATGAATACATATATTTTGTAAAAATATTTATAAATTAAATATTCAAACATTTATAATGAGGTTTTAAGGTAAAGTGTTTAATACCTCGAGTCATCCTTGTCATGAATTTTCATTATATTTTAGAATAAAAAACTTATGTTAATTATTTACTTTGTTAATAACATATTTTAAGATTATTATTTATTTTATTTCACTTATAATCATGTAATACATAATTACTTAATATATTTATTTTACATGAAATGTTTTGAGAACATTCAACTTATATGTCGTAAATGGATTGGGTAGGTTGAATATGGTTAAAGGGTAACTCTTCCATCATATCTATAATCTTATGCATGATATAATAATCATTTTTATACATAAAATTCAATTTTATAACCATCCTGAATTTCTTATATAAAAAAATAATAACATATCTTTATGGAAGTGGTATACATACATACAAACATACAAAATTATCATTTATCATTGGATGAAAAGGTATGATAAAAGATATTATCTGTACTATCACGAGATTTCAAAAATAATACTATTTTCTATAGTATAAAAGACACGCCACACTGAACATAAATGAACCATAAAAAATATTATTTTAAATAATACCATTATAATCGTTCCGTTTAATTAGGGTGTGTATGAAAAGAAGTACCACAATTATAAATATATAAAAAATGTACATACTAAATAAAAATTTATGGATTAATTATTAGGATATAAGTAGATCAATTTTTAGTAATGTTATTTTATGCTTCAAAAATATACTTTCTTCAAATATTATTTCTATATCCTTTTGTTAGAAAATATTATAATTAATTTATACAACTTCTTGAAATTTTATTTGATAAAAATGATATATACTTTTAAATAATCATATAAGAATTTTCTTAGGGTGATATTTTGGGAATTTGTTTAAAAAGATTAATTTTTAGTGAATAAATAAAAATAACAATTCTTGTAAAAATTCTATTTTTTTTCTTAAAATTACCATTACGATTTGAATTTGATCTTAAGGTAACATATTTCATATTAAATTATATATAATCATATTTTTTTAAATTTGAATCATTATTGTACTTAATTTTGGTATAAGTTCATTTTTGGATTTAAAAACACATTTTTCAAAATTATTTTTTTATTTTGTTTTGCACATTTATATTAAAATTAATTTCTATCTCTTAAAGGAATATAATCATGAAAAAATGATTCCATATTTGGAAAGAATTTGTTAAAATATGGTAAATTTTAACCTCATATTTTAATTTAATTTATAATATTTTTAATCCTTTACCATCCATGTTTTTAATGTGTGGCAATTTATTACCACTTTATTTTGATAATGAGCTTACTATTATTTTAAATAAAGAAAAAAAAAATGAAATTATCATTATTTTAATGTATTTAATATTTTTTCAAAGGGATAAAAAAATGTAATGTTCAGTTATAAAATTTTATTTGTAATATTAATAGATTTTTTATCATGGTAATTTATTTTTAATCATTATTTATGAAATAATTTCTTGAAATTATTACACAATACTAACAGAGTGCTAGTACAAGCACTAGAGAAATCAAGGAAATGATTTATAATAAAATTAAAAGTATTAAAATTTGGATGAATTATTTCCATAAATTATTTTTATAGATAAATATGAACTTTTAGTGATACTTTATAATATTATATTTTGATTCCATTACTATCTTGATGTCATTAAAATCAAACAATGTGAATAGTCCAGAAAATGACTATAATGGTATATTATGTTAAATAATATTTTATATAGTGAGTTAAAATGCATAAAAATATTATATTTAGAAAATTTATTATTATATAGTCAATAATAAAAACTATTATGCATTTTTGTTTTACATTTTTTTATAGTAACTTTCATGACTCCTAAAGAGTAAAAAACATTGATGACATGGTAATCATCTGAAGGGTTAACGGGGGTTAAAAATAAGAGATTAGGCTTAAAAAATCATCCAAACACATATAAAATTTAAATTATGATAGTATTTATACTCATAATTATGATATATTTTAAATATATTAATTTGGTTCGACTTATCTTGGAGAATTAATTTACATTAATTTAATATTTAAGTAATTCCAAGTGTGCCCCTCCAATCACATATAAAAGGCTCCTCCTTTCCTCTTTTTCTCACACATTTTTAGAAGTATAGTTCATTAAATACCTATATATTCCTCTCATAAAAATTCATTTACATTTCTTAAAGGATTTGTTCTCAATAAAAGTCAAACCTAGAAGGCTTAATCTGTAAGCCAAATGTGTTTTCCAAAGAAGTGGTGTAACTATTAATTTTTTATTTTAAATTTACTTATTTTTATACCTTTTTAGATCATATTAAAAATTATGATATAATAACATTAGTGTAACATATATAGTGAAATGTTATTATGAGTATGGTATAAGACTTTTTCATCTAATTTTCCATCAAATGGGGAAAGAATACATCCTTCGTGTGTATGTATAGACTATTGACTTCATGATGCGATGTATTTATTATTTACATTATTTTCTGTCATGTATATTTATAATTATATATTTAATGTATATATATGATATTATCAAAAAAATTATATTTTTTAAAATGATAATATATCATTTATTTTCTTTTCCTTCCATCCGTTAGAAAATGATAGTGGTATTTGTGCGTATGTGTGGATTACCACCACAAATAATTGATGTGATTTGATTTTCTTATATACATTTCATGGATGGTTAAAATATTTTATTTAATATATAAAAATGATTAATATTTCATCATTTTTTATATGATGATATAATTTACTATTTGACCACGTTCAACATATCAATGTTGTTTTGCAACTATGAAGTGTATTCCCTCAAAATATTCAATGTGGACTTAAAAGGTTATGTAATTAAATATGTCATTGAAATAAATGAAATAAATGGTTTAATTATAAGACAATAAAACTCTAAATCATTTTGAAACAATTAAATAATTAATAAATATTTATTATTTAGTATTTAAAGAACATACGTAATGAGTCGCGACTCGATATAAAAGATTTTATAACTCAATTTATATTTATTCGGTTATATTACATATTCATTTTCTATGTTATTCTAGGATAATGTTTATAATTATATATGATTATTTTATGTTATATTTAAAAATTTTAATTTATATTTTCATTTATAACAGATATAAACTTTATCTACTGATTCTCGTCTCAATGTTATGATATTTATAAGCAGTTTCAAAACTAAATTTCCCATCATTGTTTTATATCACTTATTCCTTGAATATCTTATACCATGATTATGTGTGAAATTAAAGTAGTTTTATTAATGTTTTATTTAAAAAACATTTGAGGGGATTTAAGATTTATACACATAATCTATCCATTCATTAATTCTCAACTCAATGATATAATCTTTTTAAGGGTTATTCATCTCAAATCTTCTTGATTTTGTACTTATGTTACTGTTATAAACCTATATTATTTTATGATGTTTATAAACATACCTTTTACATATTACATATTTTTTATACTTATATTCATGATATTTAATGTTTCATTTAAATGAATTTCTTTCACATGAATAAAATTCAATAGTTACCAAAATGGTAAGAATTGATATGATAAAATCTCATATTATTTAATGATTATATATGTTCAATGTTTCGTTGGGAGGGATCATGTGATCTTGTATAAATTTTTTTTATACTTTGGTTATTAATATTGTTTACCTGTTTTTTTTCCATTTCCACTTATTGAATAAAGATAGATCAAGAAATTTGTTCGTAACTAGTAATAATATTGTATTATCTTTTAGATACAAATTATTTCACTTCCATATTTATGATTTATGTTTTTTAAAATAATTTTATTATTTAAAATATAATTATTTATTAAGGTCAATTTAAAGTATCTAATAATATATTTACAAATATTTTAAAAAATTAATCTTTTTACATTGTTCATATGATAGAAATTGAATTTATTTACCACAAAATAAATGGGAAGTTTTATTTTAAAATATATAGACTAACCAAATTTTTATTCCATCATGAATATTTTTTATTTTATCGTTCCTTTGAAATATTTAAATTTTATTTTAAGTTAATTTTTTTCCTTATCTTTTAGAAATTTTTATTTTTAAAAATTCATTTTAAAATTTGATGGGGTATTTTACTCAAGAATGTTTTTAGTGGCCATTAAATTGTATTTATATTAAATAATGAAAAAAACCCTTGATGTTACTTTTTGTGCATTGGGGATAGGTTTTAATGATATAATATTTATTATTTCTCTAGATGGATTTTGATTTTTTCAAATATATTTCCATGAAACCCATTTCCTTTCCATGGGTAAATCTTTCTATTAATAAACAATGGTTATTGTTTTTTTAAAAACTACATGATTCAAATTGTTTTTCACATTATATGGTACTTGTACATATATATATATGGATGATTTATGGGTGGTTTCATTATAAAACAAGGACGAGTGAGTGTACTATATCTATCCAATACATTTGGTAAAGAGAAAGAGATAGCTAGTTATAAGTTTCTCCTAAGATATTGTTTGAATTTTCCAGATAAGATATTTCATTTATAAGAGTGATTGTAAGAGAAATATGATAATTATTTTCAAGATAAAAACTTATTTTATTTATGCTTTCTATGAGATTTAAAATGGAACCTTTGATCAAGATATACATTACATGGATCATTAATATTGATTAATATGAGTCTTAATTTATGTTATTTCTTCGTGCCATGTATCGTGATATACTATTAATGATTTATAGGAATGGATTCTATTCTTTTATGCTCATGAAATTTGATTATGTCATCATACCCTTATTTTTATCTTATAATCACTTATGACATTCAATTATCAATGAATATGTTTACCCAGACCAATAATTTGAGATAACCCTTGTTATATTTTCCAGTTCTATAGGTTATGATTATTGATGTAAAATTATATATTTCTAGAATGGTTTCATGTGTGAATAATTTTATGGGAATTTTCAAAGTTGTAATGTGAAATATGAAAATAGGGGAATAGTGGTAAAAAATCTTACTTGAAGACATGGATATTTTTATGTAAGAGTTTGTATTAATTAGATATAACTCTAAACCTAAAAGTTTCTTTAATATATAAGTGATCCAATATTTTCCTATGGTTCTTTGATTTTTTGAATAATAAAATTAGTTTATTACTATTGGTATCAAATCCAGACATGTAAAGATTATACATTTGGCACCAGATCCGAGAGTGGAAGTTTAGGGCCGTTATAATTGGTATCAGATGAGGGTTTATATAACATTATTTGTTAAGATGCTTTCATGCCAGTTAAAATTTAGAGTTATGAATACTATCATGGGTTTATAAGTTTATGGTTGATTATTTGTTCAATGGTATAAAGAACCCTATTTTGGTTTTAAGTGATGTAATTTGAAGGTGATTAATTATATTTTTGGAGTTGGTATATTGGGTTAAGGTATATGTAACCCTATGTTTTTACATGAAATATTATTTATGATGAATATTATTTAATTTTTGGGATGCCAGATGAATTTTATAAGATAAAATTTAAGTTCAATATTTTTTATTTATTTTACTTTGTAAAAATGGATAATTATTTTTTTGAATGATTTAATGTGATCATTGGGTATTATTGTTGAGTTTTTGATATTAATATATTATTTATTCATATGGATATTTATTCATTTTGGTAACTATATTAACTTAAAAAACCATGTTTGTTTTATTAAAGATATGAATAAAATATTTTCATCGTTTTATATAACTTGTGGTAAGTCTGAAGATGATTATAGTGCTTGGGGGAATAAATATTCATACCCATCATTTGGATAAAAAGACGTTATAAATATATAAATTTATTAAAATAGACAACCAATAGATGTAATTGAATTTATGGATTTGAATAAAATCAATTATGTATATTTTGTTATGTTCTTAGTATAAATGAAAAAGTAATTCACCAACTCTTTCAAAATAATATTAAAATATAAATTTTAACATATCAATTTAATTTATGATGAGTTATGGGTTTTCAAACCTCATTAGTTTATGGTTTTTTGGTCATAAAATTTCTCGTAACCTTTTACGTTCATGTGATCAGTGTTCTCTATCACACTCCATAATTATTTGGAAATTAGTTTTTTTCATTCATGTCCATATTA
The DNA here is from genome assembly GCA_963277665.1 of Viscum album. NCBI lineage: Eukaryota > Viridiplantae > Streptophyta > Magnoliopsida > Santalales > Viscaceae > Viscum > Viscum album. The sequence goes on from OY728147.1 coordinate 1,097,097,988, forward strand.
TCACTTCCCAAGATTTTCATCATATTTGGAAACCTACTTATTTGATATTCCATATGATATTCATATTTTACTTTCCCTTTTTCAAAATTAATATTTATAAATTATTGTTATGATGTTTGTTTTAGAAAAATGTATTTTAAAATGACAAACCTTGAATTACCGATATTAAAATAAATTTATGAGTATAAATTTTTTAAAAGAGGTTTATAATGCAAAAACCTTATATTTTAAAATAATAATACATTCGATATCATACATGAAACATGCCACATAGCTTAAATGAACAACAAAATATTATTATTTAGAAAGTGACTGTTGTAACAAAGCTGTTGAATTAGAGGGTATGAATATGTATTATCGAATTATAAAAAATATATAAAATTATCCTAATAAATAAAAAATTAATGATTATGACTAAGAAAATAATCACCAAATTATTATTAAAATGATTTTATGTTTTAAAAATATTTTTTATACCAAAATAATATTTATTTCTCTTTTGTGATAAAATATTATAATTAATTTCTACCACTTTTAGAAATTTTTGTTTATAAAAAGGATTATGATTTTTTAAATAAAAAATATCAAAATTACCTTATTGTGGAATTTTGGGATTTTTCTGAAAAGATGAATTTTTCACTGAATGGTTAAAATACCTATTTTTTTAAATACCTTAATTTCTTTTCATTCAAATGTCACATTATGATTTTTATCTGTTCTCAAAGTAACACAAATATTCTTTAATTATATATAATAAAATTAATTACAATTTAATAAATAGTATACTTGATTTTGATATAAGTTCATTTTTGGGATTCAAAACATATTTTTTTTCTAAAAACCCATTTTTACTTCGTTTCACACATTTATATAATTATTTATTTCTAAAAATTACATGAATTAAATATTGGAAAATGGATACCATATTATTAATTATGAGTTTAAAATATGGAAAATGATTTTGTTTTATATTTTGGTCATTTTTAATGGTAACCATGTAAAATATTTGTCACCTCGGTATTTGTAAATTGGAAAATAATAGTCAAAAAAATTAGATATGGCCTAAAACTCACCCAAAAACTTGTATTTATTTTATTTTATAAGTTTATTTCTAACATTCCCCTCTAATTTTAATAAATGATCTAATTAACTTCCAATTTTCTTATATAATGTCCTTAATATAATTTTATATATATAATAAAAATAAAATTCCAATCTCTATGTTTCAATATATTTAAATTTATTTTAATATGGTTACAAATAGGTTTTGTTAGGTTATAAATGTTTAATTTAAAAATTAATATTTTTTATCATGGTAATTTATTTTTATGTTTTAGTGGTAAAATAATTTCCTTAAATGTTTACACAACACTAATATATTTCTTGTGCAAGAAGAAAAATTAAGTAAATGATTTTTAAAAACATAAAAAATGATACAATTTGGATGAATTATGAAATTAAAATAATTATCTAGAATATTATAACATTTTATTTTTGTTTTATAAGTTTATATTTTAATTCCATTTTTATCTTGATGACATTAATCTCAAAATATGTAAAGTGTCTTAAAAATGAGTATAATGGGATGTTATGTTAAATTTGTTTTGTTAATGATTTAAAATTAATTGAAATATAATATTTAAAAAATTCAATTTTATATGGTCTATAATATCAATCAATATCCAATTATGGGCCACTTTTCCTTTTATTGTCACTTTTTTGACCCCTAAATAATAAAAACATTTATATCATGGTAATCATCAAAATGGTTAATGAGGTGTTAAAACTCAGAGATCAGGGTTAAAAAATAAACTAAAATTGTTTAAATTTTATATAGAGATAGTATTTAGACTCATAATTATTATATATTCAAAATAATTTTTCCCACATTTCAATGAAAATGAATTTATCTTAATTTAATACTATAAGTAATTACAAGAGTGACCCTCCACTAACTTATAAAATAGGTCCTCCTATCCTCTATTATTCACACATTTTGAGCACTATAGATATTTCAAAACCTACCAAAGTATCTCTAAAACATTATTCTACATGATCTTGAAGCGTGTTTTTCATCAAAATACTAACCTATAAGGATTAAGGTGTAATCCAAATGTGGTTTTCCAAAGAATAGGTATAAATCATAATTGCAAGTTTTCATTTAACCTCATATCATACAAACTTAAAATCCCATTATACCGCATTGTTATAACAATATAAGCTTATCTTATCAATTTAAGGTTTATTATTACTATATTATAACCCTTTGTTATCTCCATTTTGATGAAATGAAAAAATAAAACATCGTTCATGTGTGCGTGTGGACTACCACATCCACAAAGCGATGCATTTCAATTTTGATAACCTCATCTCTTAGATGTTTTTAATGATGAATTTAATATATATATATATATATAATATTCATGAAATAATTATCATTCTAGAAGATAATATATCATCTATTTTCTTACCCAACTATCCCTTGAATAGTGATAACATCATTCATTCGTACCTGTTGATTATCATGTCCATGAAGCTATGTGATTCATTTTACATGTATAAGTTTAATGGATGAGTATAAAATTAAATTTAATGTATAAAAATTTTAATTATGTTAGGATATTTATTTTTTATAGGATTAAAAAACTACCTATTTGACAATGGTGAACACATCATTTTTATTTTTCAATTATGAACTCAACGTCCTCAAAACATGCAACATTGAATTAATTGATTAAGTAATAAAAGTTTTCATTGAAAGAACTGAAATAAATTGATTAATTATAATGAAATAAACCTATAAAATGTTTCTTAAACAAGTAAATAACTAATATAAGTGTATTAAATAGGATTTCTATAATTTATGTAGTTAGTTGGGACTCAAGGTAAGGGATTTCATAGCGCAATTTTTTATAGGTTTATTTTAGTTATTCTGTATCTATGTTGTGCTTGGATTATGTGCGTAACGAAAAATATTTATTTTATGTTTTATTTATAATTTATTTATGTGTATATAAATTTATTACACATAACTATTTCATGATAATAATGTAATAAAACACAAAGTAGTATTAGAAGACAATAATACCCAACCACACCGTAACCAACATCAGAGTTCCAAAGTAGAAGACAAAACCAAAAATATTAAAGACTCCAAATAAATCAACTCAATAACTCCCATCATGATCAAATATCTAATCCCAAAATCCATTCACATGTATCACGAAGCAAAAAAAATGAAAGGTTATACTTTCCCATTTTCTATGTCTCGATACACCATATCTTCTAACACGTTAGTGTGGCCAAGTAGGGGGTGAGTAATGAAACTCAGTATGTTTTTCCACAACTAATTCTCTAATCCTTCCACCAGGATAAAACATGGTAGAATATTTATATAAAACAATTTATCTAATACTATTTAATGTAGTTTATATTATAGTATAAAAGAACTTCTATACCAAAATATTTTTCCAAACCAAAACCATTATAAGGAAAGAAACCGAAAAAGTAATTCAACCATTTCTCAAATCCCATTTTAGAATTACGAATTCGATTTTTTAAAGTTACACAAACACTAAACTACATGGGATTGGTGTTACTATTTATTGTGGAACTTTACATCCAAAATATGTCCCTTTTATGGTGGTACATCATAACCATTATCCACCCCTTTCAAATCTTGCAAAACAATTTAATCCATTAACCACTACAAAAAAATGTCCTAACTAATTTCAATAAAATAAAATTTTATTGAAATCCCTTTTCCAACCTATTTTACATTCATCAAACATATGAACCATTTTAAAATATTCATTTTAAAAACATTTTACCACTTTCACTTTCCACAAAACACCCAATTTTCACAATAACATAAACAATCACCAAATAGGGTTTCCATGAAGAATTTCAAAACAAATGTCACAATCAATTTCAATAAAAAAAATTAATTTGAAATCAATCATTAATTTTCTAATAAATGGAGTCAATAGTGAAGCCACATACCTCAAAAAATTTAGTGATAATTAATAATGACATTAATTCCTCCACAAAATTGGGTTTAAATTCCCAAAAATCACATTAGATCTCATTCCCTAAAATTAAAACAGCAAAATACCATCTTTATTTTTATCCAATATCAAATATATATCCTCAATGGATAAGATATATGAATCCAAGAGAGGTAATAAGTGTATATCTATGAAAAAACACTAAGAACAAAGACTTAATAAACAATTCAGCCTTCACCACAAAAGTATTTGCCAACAGATCACTCTCTAATTGATAGGGAAAGTCTTCATATCATTAAATATGAGAGAAAAACAATTATGTTTGAATTAAGTGAAAAACAAGAAGTTTAATGTAAAAAAAATGTGATATACATTTTTTAGGATCTAAAAACTTACTGTGCATTATTCGTTCACACGACTAAGAAAACTATGTGCCAAATGTGTTTCTTCCACTATATCAAGGAGTACCTTCCATAGTTGGATCACAAGGTTAGACACACAATTCTCCACCCATGAAAAATATATCTTTTCCAAATTCATTGTTTCTCTTAGGTGTTCACCTGGTTTGACCAAACTGTACACCTACCTAGAGTCCACTTCCCCACTCTTTTCGGTTTTATATAGAAGTTTCATAGTTTCTAATAACCATGATAAAAAATGAACCTCTATAAATGTCCCAAAAACATTCCAAAACTCTTCTATTCCTTCCCAAACATAACCCAAACAATTTACATACTTAAAAATCACAAACAAATGGATACTTACTTGAAGACGAGGGTGCTAAATTATTCATCTCAAATTTTCCTACTTTGGTACTTATTGTATGATCAAAAACTTATATTGAGGTAAATTATTATTTGAATTTCGGTTTATGTATCCTTATTTTAAAAAATGAAATGTTTCTTAGGTGTATGAGGTGTTTTAAGGGTCTTCCAGGTCTTTAGGGCCTGAAATAAGGGTGAACAGGGGCATCCATTGAATGTTTCAAGTTTGGGGCATGCTTAGTTGTAAAAATCCACCCTAAACATGATTACCAGGAGGTGTAGTGCATGGTTGATGAACCAATGTATGGTGGGGGGGGGTGAATCCATGAAGACTTAAATAGAGCCAATCTGCATAACTACTGATAGTTTTTTAAGCCATGCTGGAATCCCGGCAAGCAATGCAACCTGGCCCCCTATTTAATAAAGGGTGGCACACAGTTGGTGAACGGTTTGGGTAAACAAGTGTAAAAACAAAGATCCTCAGTAAAATTGTTAGAAATTAACCATTCCCCCTTGAGATTTATTTTCCACCCAATTTTTCCTCCCTATTTTACCTCCACTAGAAAATGTGATGAAGTAAACTCTTCCATAATTTCCAAGGATCAATATCCTTCATCCCTGAGAGGTTTGTAGTGACTTTGGTTTTGAATTGAATCTTCTGTTGAGTCAAACACTCATCCTTCCTCCTTTTTCAAAATTTGGGATTGTATAGCAGTTATTATTATTCTGAATCCCTAAAATCTAATTTTCTAGTATATTTTAGTTTGAGTGTTAAAGGGGTGTTTCTTTCTGAATAGAAGTATAAGGTTAAATGTTATTTTATCTTCAGAATCAGCATAGGTGGTATACAAGTTATATCCATTTTTCTTAATGTTTGGTTTCTATGTATGTGGTGGTTCTATGGTTCCTTATTATTGTGAATTTGATTCATTTATAAATAATTGATAAATTGAGAAGTTAATTGATGAATTAAAACCCTCAAGATCCACATTGGATTCATTCAGGTTGATAAGAACGGGTTGAGGGCCACCCATGGGGTGTGCTACCTTATTGAACAAGAAAATTGAAATGGGAAGTGTAGAATTGATTTGTTATGAAATATATCCCCTGATAGATATATTGACATGTTATCTTGAGTTATAAAATGACACTAATTGTAATTGTTTTAAATTATTGACATGAAATAAGTGGGTGTTGGCTATAAAGTGAATGCATTAAGTGAATTAAAGTGAAGAAGTTAAATAGATTATGGGTTATAATGGAAATGTGTAAAGGAATTAAGGAATTTGAATGATAAATGTGTTAAATGGGTTAGGATATGAAAGGGAAATATATTAAAGGAATATGACATGTAAATGGAAAATATGCTAATGGGTTAAGGCATGAAGATAGAAAATGTGTTGAATGGGTTATTGTTTTTATTGGTAAATGAGTTACGGTTATGTTAGAAATCGTGTTATGAATTACCTATACTAAAGCTTTTAATTCCCCATCCATAGGTCTCCACCATGTTAATTATACTATCATGGCCACCTCGATGCATCCCCTGATACCTGCCTGGATATTCACCTCTCTATAAACAATCGGTTCCCCCAGATTGTTCTCCTCCACTAAAAAGATTAGGTCTCCTCTTGCATCTCCTTGGCGTCCACCTCCTCTACTATGTTATCCTCCATCTACACCTTCACAACCTATTATAGATCTATATTCTCTTCCAAATATACCTCCTATATCTCCTCATCTGCATTGGCCTCCATCTCCTCTTCCACCTCCGACACAATACGATTCATCCCACTCCTTTACACATTTTACTCAACCTCTACCTATGTGTCTTGGTGTAACATCCCAGGTAAATAAATAATAAGAAATATTTAATATTTATTAATATTTTTAAATTAAATATTAGTTTTACTTTAAATGGGTTGCTATGTTCGATAGCGTACCCGATACGCAACAACAAGTTTCTTTGAAATCTTACGTTGCACACTAATAATATAATAATATTATTTTAAATGATAGTTAACTCCTAGACATTGTATTGGAAAAAATGAACAAAACTAATTACAATATAATTATACATGTTTGTTAAATGTATTTACATTTATCGAATAAAATTTTAGAGGCTTAGAATATGAATGAATCTAATTTTAAGCATAATTTACATTAAAAGGATGATTTATCGCCTTTTAATGGAGAACCCTCTTTAAATATAGTTTTGGTTACTTTAATACATTATATATGAACATATAAAATCCTTCTTTATAATGGGGACAACAAAATTTACTTTGTGTAAATTTTTTTCATTTTTCCGATAAAGTCCATTTTTTAATGAATAGTGAAAATATTGTATTTTAATTTAAAAGAGACTTTTAATATAATTTATTTATATAGTTATATTATCTTTTTAATTGGGTTTAAAGTGTAATTAGAATATATTTTTACCATTTAATCTAATTTTGCTCATTGGAATTAATTTTACTTTAAAATTGGACATAAACAAGTATCGATCTTTTGATAGTGATTGTTTCTTAAAAACACGCTATTTGTTTTGATAATGGGAATTAATTTTAAAACTAATTAATGCCACTTATATGTTTTTAATTTGGAAAAATAGACATCATTTTGGAATTCGGAATATCAAATATAGCTTAGGCTGAATTTTTGATATTTTTCTGAAAAACTTCAATTTTTGATGAACAGTGAAACCACTTTGTGGAAGTTAAAAAGATGACATTTTCATTTAAATTAAATCATATCACTTATATGAATTGAATTTCAAAAATACGACATACATGGTTTTTATCAATAAGTAAAATGTGGTTCAATAAGATGAAAATAATTTTTGGTGAATGGTAACTTTTGACTTTTATTTACCGCGGTAAAAGGTAAATAGGTTAATTCAAGTTAAAAAGAATATTATAATAGTTAGACATTACCTTAACACTTGTAAAAACCTTATTGGTTGAGTCATTAACGACCATTATCATCTTTGGGTCGATTGTGGGACCCATTTGAGCCACTTGGGAGTGATAATGACTATTTAGATTACTTAACTTAAAGTAATGGAAAAAATGACAAAAGAAAATATCTTTTAGTAAATTAATTATTAGAAGGGGTTATATAAATTATATTTTAAAATATAAATATTAATTTTAAATACAAAAATATTTCCTATATCATGGTAGTTTTTTATAATTTTTAGACATCAAATAATCTAAATTATTTATGAGACAATAATGATGCAGTGTTTACCTCATTAATAAATAATTTAAATAAATAAGATTATAATGATTAATATATTATCTAAAACCTATCCAATTCTTATTAGATGATTTTATTTCGACCATGAATCATATTATCTTTGACGTAAATGATTTTTGGACCTTTATAAACTGAATATGATTATATAATAAAATAATATTTTCACACTTTCCTAAAGTGCCCCTCCTCCCACTTATAAAATGAGACCACTTCTAACCAATTACTCACACCTTTAAATCCATTTAGATCGTACAAAATCTACCCAATTAAACTCCCTACATCCCTCTCATCCTCCTAGAAGCCTTACCTTATGAATATGGCACTTCAAGAAGTCCTTTGGTTGAAACCAAAGGGAGTTACCCAAATTAAAGGTAACAATTTCACTTAACTTGTTTTCATTTATTTTACTTCTCCAACCCCCTAAAATCTATTTAATATTTTCTTTTGTAAAAAAACCAGTATCCTCAATATACTAGTATGTTGTTATGAGAAGTATTAAAACTACACTTACACACACCTCCATCTAATGGGTGAAGAACATAATGTTTCTGTGGATGGAAAACTAACGTCTCACGAAACGATGATTGTTCGATTATCTCCTACCGCCTATCATGGTGGCCATTATGATGGCACTGTATTTATATATGATATATATTATGTGTATGTTTTCTTTATTCTTCTATATTTTTCATTTATATCATGCCTTTATGGTTTCCGTAGTGGGTAAATATGATAATCTCATTTGAGGAAGTGCGGAATACCGCCCCCTCAAAGTGATGTGACTCGTTAATGGCTTATGTGGGATGTATAAAGGATAGAGTTAATGATATTATATATGATATTATACTGTAACTATAATATACCTATGTATCATTATTCTTTAATTCTATAAAAATAAGAAATAGAAATGAAAGTAGCGTTCATGCGTACGTACGGCTTACCGTCTCCATGAACGGTGCATTTCATTTCTTATCTCCAAATGTTATGTACTATTATAAATAAATGTATATACTAGATATATATGATATATATGATATCTAAATAATGAATATCATTCTGGATATAATGGACTATTGACCACATGGACAACTTGTAAATATAAGGTGTTCATTATTGACTCAAGTACCAAATATCGACAAAATGAACGCTATTAAATAAAATGGTTACATAATAACATGGTAATAAGTGATATAAAAGGAATAATAAAATTGAAAAAGGTTCATAAGTAAGTAGAAATTAAATTTAGTTTATTATTCAGGAGATTAAATAACGACCGAGTCAAGTCAGACACTTGGTAAGGAACTTTGTCTCAATTTCTTTTCATTGAGGCATATTTTGTTTTAATACACGACGTTATTTTATACGCTGTATAAACACCCTTGAATTTTCAAAGGGGATCTTTTTTTACAAATAGTTTTACAAAACAAGAAAAAGAATGTACCTTTTAATGTAAGCGGTGACAACGACCTTTTCTGCCGCCACGAGTAGTATTTGATCTTTGGCTTCCTTAACAAGCTGTAATGTTTTTAAAAGAAAATAAATACCATATACTCTTTTATGTATTTTGGTATTGAAAATATTTTTTATAATGAATTTGTTATGTCAATATATTTAAGTGATATATTGTGATTTATATGTGGAAATGTTTTCTTTCCTTTATATTTGTTTTATGTCTTATGATTTTATAATGGCACTTGGACATTTGACGGGTGGTTATGTGATAAACCAAATGATGGGTGGTGCCATGAATACCAGGATGGGTGGTTACGTTATAACCTCTAATGCATTGGGTATGGAAGTTGGTCGAATGACTATTCCATTTAGTGATATGTGTGGAAGTCGATCGTATGGTTATTCCATTTATGCATGTTTATGTCCCAAGTTACCTTTATAAGTTATGTGTTATTTATATGGGTTTTATGGTAATTTTTTTGTTAAAAAAGGGTAAGTAATGATATTTTATTCAGTGAAGAGTATTTACTACTTCATAAAGGTGAAAAGTATTACTTATGTTAATGTATTCATGGTTTACATATTGTTTTGAAAAACTAACAGTTTTACTTCTTTGTGGATCCCTTACTGGGATTTTTATGCTCATCCCAAGTTTTTGAAATGTTTTCCACATGACATAATGTGAAAGAGGGTCAAGGATGGGATCAAGGAAAATTCATGCAGTCTTAAACATGGAACTAGACATGACTCCTTTTTTCAAGAGTTCATGTTTTGTAAAAAAATGGATACTGGGTAGAAGTGTCTACTTTGTAATTTTTTTTGAAATGTAATAGTTTTTGCCTAACTCTCTAAAACTCTAAACCGGAAAATATCCTCAATGTGAATTATTCATTTAATTCAAGATTATGTAATGTTTTAAGGCTGGGTCTTTAGAGTTGGTTTCAGAGGTCGGTTTAGATAAATTTAGGATTTAGGGTATTGTTTAATCGATATAAATAAATTAATTTACAGTAATATTGAAATTACACTACTGGAAATTCGGGCTATAGCTACGGTTCTAAACAGTGGCTATAGGCCCTAAAAATGTGGCTATATGTAATAGCCACGGTTCCTCAAACCGTGGCTAAGTTTGGCGTGGATATAGGCCTAGACCTAGAGCCACGGTTCCAAACTATGGCTTTAACACTATAGCCACGGTTCAAACCATGGCTATACTAAAGGCCGGACAGACTTAATTGCCATGGTTTTAAGCCATGGCATTATGTCTATAACCATGGTTAATAACCGTGGAAATAAACCAATAGCCACGGTTTAAACCGTGGCTATAGGGTGTCCAAATCCATAAAAAATACCCTCAACACCCTAAAACCCCCCTGGACACCCCCTGGACACCCCCTCGACATCCCCTGGACACCCCCCTGGACACCCCCCGGCAACCCCCCTGCCACCCCCTGCCAGTCCCCCCTGCCACCCCCCTTCCAGTCCCCCCTGCCCCCTGCCACCCCCTGCTAGTCCCCCCTGCCCCCTGCTAGTCCCCCCTGCCCCCTACTAATCCCCTCTGCCACCCCCTGCTTGTCCCCCTGCCAGCCCCCCTGCCCCCTGCTTGTCACCCTGCCAGCCCACCCTGCCCCCTGCTAGTCCCCCCCGCCAACCCCCCTGCCCCCTGCCAGTCCCCCCTGCCAGCCCCCCTTCCCAAGAATGTGTTCATGTTGAAACTGGTAAAGCATAATTCTGCTGGATATATTCTATAAGATGATCCTCAACTCGTACTCCAAACTTGAGCACCTTATCAAAGAGGGTTCTCTACCGCAACTAGAATTAAGATGAAACATCCTATCAACATGGGGTACCAACAACCAACATACATGAATCAAGAAATAAAAAATAGAGAGTTCCCAACATTTTTTACACAACCAGAACATGTCTAGGAGCATCATTACAGACCACACCCTATATGTTACACATGACATATACTTATAGGGCTTCCACATTTTACTCTACCTGCCGTTACACCTATTCATGATCATTCTCAGCTAGACATTCCTCAAGGACAGCCCCTCCCCCTCTACTGGACAGCCCCTCCCCCTGCCTGGACACCCCTCCCCCTGCTGGACACCCCTCCCCCCTGCTGGACACCCCTCCCCCCTGCTAGACACCCCTCCCCCTTGCAAGACAGCCCCTCCCTCTGGTGGACAGCCCCTCCCCCTGCCTGGACACCCCTCCCCCCTGCTGGACACCCCTCCCGCCTGCTTGGACACCCCTCCCCCCTGCTGGACACCCCTACCCCCTGCTGGACAGCCCTCCCCCCTACTGGATAGCCCTCCCCCCCGTGCTGGACAGACCCTCCCCCTACTGGACAGCCCCTCCCCCTGCCTGGACACCCCTCCCCCCCTGTTGGACAGCCCCTCACCCTGCCTGGACACCCCCCCTGCCTGGACACCCCTCCCCCCTACCACCCCCTTCTTGTCCCCCTACCTTTCCCCCTGCCCCATGTTAGTCCCCCCTGCCACCCCCTGCCAGCCCCCCTGCCCCCTGCCCCCTGCTAGTTCCCCCCTCCCACCCCCTGCTTTCCCCCTGCAAGCCATCCCCCCAGCCCCCTGCCAGTCCCCCCTGCCACCCCCTGCCATTCCCCCTACTAGTCCCCCTGCCAGCCCCCCTGCCCCCTACCAGCCCCCCTGCCAGCCCCCTGCCACCTGCTAGTCCCCATGACCCCTGATAAGCCCCCTGTCCCCTGCTAGGCCCCCTACTAGGCCTCCTGCCCCCTGTTAGGCCCCCTACCAGGCCCCCTGCTAGTCCCCCTGCATATTTACCCCTGCTGGACACTGGACACCTGCTAGACACTAGACCCATACTCCCCCACCCCTACCAGCCCCCTTGTACCCCTGCTGGACACATGACTCCCCCTGAAAACTAGTTATTGGGATGCCCGAATCATATTTACCCCTATTGGACACTGGACTCCACCCTTGACACTGAACTACCCCTGCATATTTACCCCTTCTGGACACTGGACCCCTACTGGACACTGCCCCCATACTATAGGTTCTTAGTAGGACCACCCCATACTATAGGTTCTTAGTATGACTTTGGAAACAGTTGAAACAAAATTCAGAAGTAGCTATATATGAGTAATCTAGGAAAACATACATATAATCAGTCTGGAAAATAAAACAGAATAAACTATAAAATGTTTATGGAAATAAAATAAAACATATTTTAAATTGGAAAACATTACCAGAAAAACTGTTTATCAACTAAACAAACTGCTTGGTGAAATCACGGTCACACATGATCATTCTCAGATAAAATCTGCTTGCATTTCTTATAGTACTGCATTAAACAAAACATTGGAATTATGATTTGAAATAGAGTTACCAGATTTTATAGCATCGTGCTCACTATCTATAGGTGGTGAAATAGTTATACCTGGTTCCTGTGAAGTATCTGTGGGATGTTTTATGATATTTTCCAGATCTGGACAGCACTGCATTTTCTCTATAGAGACATTCATAACCTGCATGGGCTTAGGTTCCTGGAAAACCCTCTTTCACCCCCTTTCAACCCCCTAGACAGCCCCCTTGAACACCCCCTGCACCCCCATGCCCCCTTTGGCCCCCCATGCCCCCCTGGACCCCACTGGACAGCCCCCATGTCCCAACTGGACAACCCCACTAGACATCCCCATTGGACACCCCCTGCACCCCCTGGACAGCCCTCCCCCCTACCGGACACCCCTCCCCCCCTGCTTGGACAACCCCTCCCCCTACTGGACACCCCTCCCCCTGCTAAACACCCCTGCCCCCTACCCCCTGTCCCCCTGCCCCCTGACCCTGGACACCCCAGGATAGACCCCACCCCAGGACAGACCCCTCCCCAGACCCTGGACACCCCTACCAGTCCTGCCCCCCCCCCCAGACCCTGGACACCCCAGGACAGACCCCCCACAGAACCTGGACATCCCCCCAGACCATGGACACCCCCCAGAACCTACCCCCCCCCCCCCCAAACCCAGACCCCCCAAGACAGACCCCCCCAGACCCTGGACACCCCAGGACAGACCCCCCCCCCCCCCACTGGACCCCCTAGACACCCCATGGACAGACCCCCCAGGACAGCCCCCCCCCAGACCCTGGACACCCCAGGAAAGACCCCCCCCACTGGACCCCCTAGACAACAGATGGATTTCATGGGCTATTGCTAAAAGACCGAATCCGGCTGGTGAAATCAGTAGTAAGTAAGAAGAGGTAAATGAAGAAAAATGAATAAAATTTTCCCAATATTCTTGGGGAATTTTATTTATTAGCAGGAAGAAGAACAGAAGAATGGTAGGTGAGAGTTCCTTCCCCGGAGGTGGAGAATGATTTTTACATATGATCTGTCTAATATTTAATGGAAGAAAGAGGGAGAGGAAATTAAGTACCTCATTACAAGTGGCAGTATCCAACAAATTCTCTTCCAATGGAATAAAATATTACAAAAAAAATCTATAAACCTTCTCTCTTCTCTTGTGGCTTCCAGGTATCCAGGTGGTTAATAATTTGGTTGAGGTGAGGTTGTGGACTCATGGGGGAAATCATGAAGGAAACTAAGTTGGAATGGATTTTAAGTAGGCTGCTCTTGTTTTTCTGAAGTGTCAGGGCTGATTGGGTCTAAAATAAGTGAGTTGGAACAGAAATTTAGATGAGGGATTAAAATGTTAAGGGGTCTGGTTTAATTGGTTAGAATTGGGTGAGTTTGGGAATGGTTTTAAAGTGGGATGCCTGGTGGAAAATGTGGGGTTGGTGGCTTAGAAGTTAAGAGGTGGGTAGGCCATATTGGTGGTCAAGTTGTGGACGGGTTGCCTAGGTGGATTGAAAAATGGTGGGGGACTAAGAAGGAGTTCATAGAGGCTAAATTGAAGTGGGAGCTTGGAATTGTAGTAGGGATTGAGTTTGGATTTTTTTAGTGAGAGTGGAAATGGCCTTGGAATAACTGGTTTGATTTTGGTGGGTTTGCCATGGGATTTTTATAGTGCGTCGAAAAATAGTCACTAGCAGGGCTTGGTTTGGTGTGAAATTCAGTCAAATGGTTTTGGGAACCATCATGGAAGAAACTACCAAATAAAGACCAGAGCTAGTCTCCTCTATAGTGAAGACCCTTCATGGAAACTCTTGAAGCAAACCAGGTCTACAGTTGCATCTTTGCCAATAACAAACAAGCCCTGTTTGCATAGTCCCAAACAGACCTCCCTTTGCCAGCTTGTGGGGGAAATGTGGGAACTCCAACATGAAATAGGCCCTCAGAATAGAACAGCCTCTTTGGAATTGCATCAAAAGATTTTGTGCAGCCTTTAAAACTCAACTTGGCAGTGATCATCCTCCTCCAATGAGTGCTACATGAGATGAGGGAATTATGGAAGGAATTTCATCTAAAACAGTCAAAAGAAGACATTGAATTTCCATCACAATAGGCTGATCCGGTTCAGACGACATGTGCAGAGGATGAGGATGATCTGGTTCAGACAACATGTAAAGAGGATGAGGAAAAAGAAGAATTACCAAACAAATATTATGTGATACATGTACAATAAAATAATCCAGACAATTCCAAACCAATGTTTTCAGTGGAATTGAGCCTTTGTACCACCTACTATGCACGTTTTGTGGAAATATGGATGAGAGGCAGCGCTGAGAGGAGATATAGTTTAGGAATGAGGAAATACGAAAAATTATAGAGCTAACCATTCAATGTTTCTCTAGGGAGGAGTAACCACCACATGGTGTCGTCCTGGAGTAAGGCCAAATCACGGTGTGACCGCGACATGACTGCAGCGTGACTGCGGCGTGACCGCGGCGTGACCGCGGCGTGACTGCAACATGACCGCTGCAGGGTGTCGTCCTGGAGGAGTAACCGCCACAGGGTGTCGTCCTGGAGCAGGGCCAAATCACGGCGTGACCGCGGCGTGATCGCGGCATGACCGCGGCGTGACCGCGGCGTTACCGCGGCATGACCGCGGCGTGACCGCGGCGTGACCGCGGCGTGACCACGTCGTGACCGCGGCGTGACCGCCGCATGGTGTCATCCTGGAGGAGTAACCGCCGCAGGGTGTCGTCCTGGAGCAGGGCCAAATCACGGCATGACCGCGGCGTGACCGCGGCGTGATCGCGGCGTGACCGCCGTAGGGTGTCGTCCTGGAGGAGTAACCACCGTAGGGTGTCGCCCTGGAGCAGGGCCAAATCACAGTGTGACCGCGGTGTGACCACGGCGTGACCGCTGTGTGACCACGGCGTGACACCCCCTCCCCCTTGTTGGAAACCCCTCCCCCCTGCCGGACACCCCTCCCCCCTGCCAGATAGCCCGTGACAGCCCGTCGCCCTGCCTGACAACCCGCCCCCTGCCGGACAGCCCGCCCCCCTGCCGGACAGCTCACCCCCCCTGCTGGACAGCCCCACCCCCTGCCTGGACACCCCTCCCCCCTACTAGACACCCCTCCCCCTGCTGGACATCCCTCCCCCCTGCCTGGACATCCCTCCCCCCTGCTGGACAGCCCTCCCCCCTGCTGGACAGCCCTCCCCACATAACGTGGGGCTGCATGTTACTGACTATTGCTGTGTGGCTGGAGAGGAGCTGGAGAGGAGCTGGTGAGGTGAGGTTGGAAGTCTTCTACCTGTGTTGCCATTTTTTTGCACAACTATTTATAACAAATTTATATCCATTGACAACAATTTACTTATAATCACGCACCACATCGTTTGGACCAAAGGACAATGATTTTATTTCATCTGATACTTCAATCATTGGTAGATTTAAAACCTAAAAGATGCCAACATAGAATATTAAATAGAGACATGTGATTATGTTATGAGAAGAAGAAAAAGAAGTCTATTACCTTCGACTTTAACCAGGTAGCAAATTCTTTGCTGTGCAACAATTCCTTCCTCTTAATAGATAGAGAGCGATGTGTCTTTATTATAATTTCAAAATTTTCTCTACAAATATGAAAGCATTAAAATTTCACAAGATATAAAGAAATCACACAATGAAAAAAATACATATTTATTAGTTTAATTACTTCATATAATCATCAAGCACACCACAGTTGAATAGTACTGTGCGATGTGCCATTTCCCACTCTTCCCTGCTTAAAGAACACAACGAGTACGTTCCAGATATCCCCCCTGTTTGGGGCATTAAAGGAAATGCAGGCTCAATGGGATCATATTGCTCATATTCAGTTCTCATTAGTCGATTAGACCTCATAGTGACGTTATCTAGGTACGATGAATAGAAATCCATGCATTCTTGTGCTAAATAGAATTTCACAATAGAGCCTGCAGGATGATATTTATTTCTCACATAAGATTTCAATTTAAACATCATTATTTCGGTAGGATACATCCACAAACTCAAAACAGGACCACCAAAGAGAACTTAAGTGGGAAGATGCACAGTCAAATGTAACATAATTGTGAAAAAAGACGGTGGCAAAATTTTCTCCAAGTCGCAAAGAATAATCAGTGCATCTCTCTGCAATTTCTGAACAACACTTCTGCTCAATCTTTTGGCACAAAGATCTTGATAAAATTGACATAACTTAATCACCGAAACTCTAACATTATGTGAAAGTAAATTACAAATGGAAATAGGAATAAACTCATGTAACAAGACATGGTAATCACAGGTTTTAAGAGATTTGAGTTTCACATCTTTTGTATTCACCCTTTTCGAAATATTACTTGAATAACCATCCGGAACCTTCAAACATTCCAAGACTTGAAGAAATTGTTTATTCTCCACATTTGTCATCGAATAACAGGCAACATGGACTTTCCACTTATTTTTACCAATTAACTCAGGATGAAGTCTTGCTCTTATACCCCAATCCATCAAATCACAACAACACCGCAAATCATCTTTTGTTTTGCCTTTGACATTTAAAATAGTAGCAAGTAACATCTCACAAATGTTTTTCTAAATATACATTACATACAAACAATGACGTAATAAATTCGATGACCAATACGGAAACTCAAAGAATATGCTTTTCTTTCTCCAATTTCTGTTAGAATTCGAATTAGCATGCTTTCGCTTTCTGATATTTGATTGACTTTTTCCAAGAACATAATTCAAATCATCAAGTTCTTTAACAATATCAGTCCTTGACATTCGTTGAGGTGTCTCATCTGTCTCGGTGGCATTATCGAACTGTCTCCGATTTTTCCTGTATGGATGATCCATTGGTAGAAAACGTTGATGCCCTATAAAGCTAAAAGTTCGTTGAAACTTTAATCTTCAGAAATGTGTATTTTTCATACAAATAGGATTGGATAATTTCCCTTTAGTACTCCAACCATACATCATTCCGTAGGCAGGGAAATCCTTTATCGTCCATAATAAAGCTGCACGAAACATAAAGTACTCCTTTCTGAATGCATCATACGATTGTGAACCAATAATCCAAAGCTCATTTAACTCCTCTATTAATGGATGCAAGTATATATCAATATCATTTCCAGGATCACTGGGTCCAGATATCAATATACCCAGGATAGTGCACGGCTTCTTCATACACATCCATAAAGGAAAGTTATAAACGTGAATGAAAACAGGCCAAGTACTGTGTGAAGTATGCATTTGGCGAAATGGGTTGAAACCATCACAGGATAATCCCAATCTAACATTTCGTGGGTCGGCTGCAAAATCAGGATGTAACCTATCAAATTTCTTCCAAACCAACCCATCTCCATGATGCACTATTTCATCGTTATCTTTATTTCTTTCATCTGCATGCCATCTCATATTCTTTTCCATTTGTTCTGACATAAAAAATTTTGAATCCTGGGAATTAAAGGGAAGTGCCACATCACTTTCTGTGGTATGCGAGATTGAGATCCGTCTTTATTAGTCTTCCACCTTGATGTGCCACACTGTTTGCACTAACTCAAATCTGCATTATCCTTCCAGAACAAACAACAGTCTTTGAGACAAGAATGAATCTTACTAGATGAAAATCCAAATTTGTCAAACAACTTTGATGCCATGTAATCATTTTCTGGAATACATGCATCATCAGGCAGTAAATCCTTAATAAATGTAAGGAGATAGTCGACCGTAGTATTAATAAATCCATACATTGTTTTCCCATGATATAATCGCATTAAAAACTGAAGTTTGCTCATTTTTCCACATGCTTGATATAATGGGGTATTTGCATCTTCCATAAAATTTCTAACACTCTGAACGTCATCATCCTGATTAATAGATGAGAAATGTGTTCCAGTATTCATTTCCTCTTGCACTAGTCTACATGAGGAGATAGCTTCAGAAACAAAAGGAAACCGATCAGAAATCAATTTTTTCATACCAATATTTTCCGCTGAATCGATGGCATTCAACACTTGAGCTTTTTCTCCATTGTGATACCACACATGATAATTTTTTTGGAACCAATTTTAGTGATATTGTAACTCAATTACTCACGATTTAACCAAGGTCTTCCAACACAATCAAAACACAGGCATCGAATCAACCCGCCATCTGAATCATTAGTGAATGCAAAGTCCAAAAAATATTGTAACTCCTTCTGAAATTCATCAGTGATCTGATCAATGTTGTACATCCAGTATATATCCATCCTGAGGCAGATAAACATACATTAGATAAATAATCTATAAAATGACTTAACATTATATGTATTGTTTCAAAAGATATTAAGTAATCATCAATGTTGACTTTTTATAAATCAACCACAATTATCTAAAGTATTGTTTTTCCCTTCTAATGAAAAAGATATTAATCAATGCTATAACAGGGTTCCATGCCCTATCTTTTATGGATGGATACTCCAGGTATAATCAGACATGGATGGCCCCCAAGGATGTAGAGTCTCCCATAATTATGGTTCCACAGGGGAATTTCTACTTTTAATTGATTCTCATGGGATAGAATAAGGCATAATCCACTTATCAACTATCCATGCACCACATATTCAATCCAATTATCATTAAATTTGTGGAATTCTACTAGGATTATTTGGTGGAAAAATCCTACCATATTTGGATCATCTCAAGGATCTTGAGAAATTGTTTATCTTGCTATATTTCATACACTTTAAGATAAACTCCCTGATGTTCACATTCAATGTTACCTCTATTAGGTTTCTCCACTTTACTACAAGATATATGGTCATCGATATTGACCCAGAGATGATCAAGTCCATCAATCAGATTCCTCCCCCATGGAATCTCTAAGAGTTATGGGGCCTCCATGGTCTATTCACCTATATAAACTGATTTAATGTGAATCTAGTTGGATAGTGTAAGATCATCTAGTGTCTAATGAATAAAAAATATTATCAAATTGACCCTTAATAGAAACATCAATATCTATGTTTGAAACATCACGAATAAGAGAATCAACGAGAGGATCACCTGTCCAATTATCTTTCCAAACCATGGGATAAGAATCCTAAGTGACATTCCATTTAGCATCAACATCAATAAGGGAAAATGAAGATATATAAGAAAACCAAATAGAGGAATACATTTAATTTATGTTTTCACTTCTGATAATAATAATGAACTTAGACGATCAGAATGCAGTAGCTTCTAAGGGGTCAATTACTAGTTTCCAAACTAAATAAGAGTAAAAGGGTTTATTATAAAGACTGATATTTTCGATACCAAGGCCCCCCTATCAAATGATCTACAACAGGTGTTCCAAGGCATAGTTACTAATCTTTTTTCCAAAATACTACCAATCTAAATAAAGATTTTCATGGCCATAGTAATAGACTTGATAAGAGAACAAGGCCATTTATAAACCATATGGGAATCAAAAAATTTAGAAACAATAATAGCTTTAACCAAACAGACATGACAAGCCATTAAAATGGATTTTCTATTCCATGTTTCAAGCTAATTGTTGATCTTACTAATTATCACATGAAAATAATAATCCTTCGGTCGGCCATAGAACATTAAAACACCAAGATATGGAAAGATGGAAAAACATTCCTAATAACCAAATTCGTGATGAATTTTGAGTTAATAATTTTTGAGATATTTCTACCAATATAGACAATGGACTTATTCCAACTAAGTTGTTTCCTAGAAATATTCTCATATTATATAAGAGATTTCATGATATTCTCGATATTTATTTTATCCCATTTATTGAAGAGGATGATATAATCAGCATAATTTAGTTGGGTAGAAGTAAAAGAACTATGACCAACACTAATAGCCTTCATCTTTCCATTTTTATCCATGAGGGAAAACAATCGAAAATGATAATTTAATGAAATAACTAAAATAATAAGAAAAAGTGGATCACCTTGCCTAACTCTTCTAGAACAAGATAAGTATCCATCTGGGGATCCATTTACAAGAAATGAGATATGACAAGATGTAAAATTAATCAAAATCTAATTAATTAATGTGTCCTCAATAACAAACATGAGAATAATTTTAAATATAAATCCCCAATACAAGGTATGAAAAGCCTTTTTAATGTCTAATTTATTGGCAACATTCCCCCCATGAATAGGGTTTTTAAAGAGATTGAATCACTCTAAATCCATAACAATACAATCATCAATGGTCATTCCTTTAATGAATCAAAATTTATTAGAAGGAACAATTTTATTAGAGATGGTAGAATTTCTAATTGAAATGATATCTGTAATAACTTTTTTTAAAGTGTTGATAAGAGAATTAGGCTGGAATTAGTGTATCTCATTTCCATTTTCTGTCATTGGAATTTGGGAATGGAATTGAGAATTTAATCTATTAGTTTGAAGGTACCAATTGAAAAAATTAAGAGCACGGTTGAAAACATCTTCACCAATGATCTCCCAATAATTTGGAAAAAAGAAATTTATAATTCCATCAGGACCCTGGGAGCTTTCTGGCCTAAAACTGAAAATTTCATCGTTGATTTATAGTTCCAAATTAATTGATAAAAGTTTTGTATTATCTTTATGAATTTCCAATTTGGGTATAATACCCTCTATTGTAGGGGATGATAGATGAGCCATTAATGTGATATTCATTATAAAAAATAATGTGCTCTAAAAAGTCATGTCTATTGTCCGGAATTTGATCTCCTATTTTTAGTAAATAAAGAGGTCTAAAAATTTTCTGAACAATTTGAATATTATTAATGAAATTGGAATTTATAACACAATCCTTATTTCAATTATCTCTAGATGAATATTTTTTATTACATATTAAATATTGGATAAATAGTTAAGATTAAGAGTCATCTCAGATTCCAATGAAACAACACTAGAGAAATCATCATGGGTACACTGCTCCTGGATGGATAGATGAGAGGAATCAAGATTGGATATGTCCATGTCAAGATGAATAAACATATCCTTACTCCAATGTTAATGATTTACCTTCTGAATATTTTGTTTAATAATACATGAAATGTCATTCTTCTTACCACCTACTGAACACCAAACTTCCCAAACATCATTTCCACATTCGGGATGAATAACACAATTTTTATTGAATATAAAGGGTAATGGAGACTTAATACCCTTTCTTGAGATAAAATTCAAAATAAGTTGATGATCATTGTAAAGATGAGATAATGATATACTTGAAATGGAATCCCAAGAATGTAAAGAAAAATCATTAACAAAATCCCTATTTATTTTACTGGCCATCGTACATTTGGGGTGCCCTTTATAACAAGTTCTCTTTTCCCCAACGTGATTCACTTCAATCAAATCATTTTGTATAATAAAACTATTGAATTCACTAAAATAAATTGACCAGTTCATAGGACATAATTTTTCTTCCGGATTGATAACCAAATTAAAGTCCCCAAGAATGATCCAAGGATTATTAATATTGTTTTTGAGAGAACCAATTTCACCCCAAAGAGTTCATCGATCTAGATAACTATTACTAGCATAAATTAAAGAATAATCCAACTTGAATCCAAAATCAGAAAAAGAGAAACTAACATGTTGGTTGCCTGATCTGACCAAAAGGGGGTCAAAAAAATAAGAATTAACCCACACCCAATGACTTTTGACATCGAAAAAACTTTTTTAAAACCTAATAATGTGAAGTCAATATTTTTAAAATTAGAAAGGAAATTAGAAAAAACTATTTTGAGATCTTCAATCCCAATTATAATAGGTTAATAAAGACTAATACATAACTTATGATACCTAAATATGTCTCTATTATCTAGGACTTGGAAATTCTAAAATAGGATTCTCATTTTTATCCTGATTTTGGGTGGATCACCCTCTAATTCTCACCCCCTCATTTTATTAGTAATTTCAGGTCGGTTCCCTATATTCATTATGGGTATATAAAGATTTTGAATTTGAAAAGTTATATCTAAAAGAGTGGAAATATTCTTGAGAAGGATCTAATTACTACTGATATGGATTTTGAAAAAACTATTGTTAAAAGATAAAGATACTGGAAATGATAAAAAATGGAATGATAAAGATACTGGAAATGAGGTCATCCGGAGGAAGCCGTCAGGAGGAGGAGAGTTCGTCGGAGGAGGAGATTCCGTCGGGAGCAGGGGAGTTGCGGTCGTCCGGAGGAGGGGAGTCCATCGGGAGGAGGGGAGTCCGTCGGGGGAGGAGGGGAGTCCGTCGGGGGAGGAGGGGAGTTCGTCGGGGTCGTCCGGAGGAGGGGAGTCCGTCAGGGGAGGCGCGGTCGTCCAGGGAGGAGAGGTCGTCGGGAGGAGGGGAGTGTGTCGGGGGAGGAGTGGAGTTCGTCAGCGTCGGGGGAGGCGCTGTCGTCCGGGGAGGGGGGAGGCGCGGTCGTCCGGGGAGGGGAGTGCGTCTGGGGAGGGGAGTGAGTCGGGGAGGGTTCCGTAGGAGGAGCTCGAGATATTGGCCAAATCGCACATATAGCCATGGATGAATTTTCATCCGTTGGTATAACCATGCTATAGCCACGGACTTATAAAACCGTGTCTATAGGTCCGTGGATATAGCTTCATTTTGTAGTAGTGTAATATAGCATTTACAGTTTACCATGTTTCTTCGCCTAAGATATTTCTGTGTTAAGAATGGTTTTTCTTAGAGGAAACAAGGAAGCTAGGATGGGAAGACATACAGAGGGAAATGGCCTTTCAAAATTAGTATTTAGAGATGGTTAGAATTAGAATTGAACAATTTTTTTTTCAATGATGGATCAATTGAATCAGGTGATAAGTTTGTGGTTTTGTTCATTGATGATATTTTGGTTTTTTCTAAAAGTAAATAGGAGCATGAAATTCATTTAAGGGTCATCTTGAAAACCTTAAAAGAAAAGAAACTTTATATGTTAAATTTAGAAAGTGTGAGTTTTGGTTACAACAAAATTATTTCCTTGGTCACATTGTTTCAAAACAATTGCATAACTATTGATTCTGATAAAACAAAAGTTGTTGAAGAAAGACCAAGACCCACAAATATAACCAAGATCCATAGTTTTCTTGGTTTGGCAGGTTATTACCGGAGGTTTGTTGAAATTTTTTCACGGTTATCTAGTCCAATGACTAAGTTAACTCAAAAATGTGTTAAGTTCATTTGGACAAAAAAAATGTGATGATTATTTTAAGGAATTGAAAAGACAATTGGTGAATGCTCCAGTTTTGGCACTGCCATACAGAAATTGTGAGTTTTTTATCTATAGTGATGCTTTTTTGAAAGGACTGGATTGTGTTCTAATGCATAATGATCAGGTAATTGCTTATACTTCACATCAATTGAAACCACATGAGTTAAATTACCCTACACATGATTTGGAATTAGATGTTGTTGTTTTTTCTTTATAAATTTGGAGGCTCCATTTTTATGGAGTAAAATGTGAAATATATACTGATCACAAAAGTTTAAAGTATATATTCATTAAAAAATAATTGAAAATGAGACAGAGGAGATGTCTGGAATTAATCAAGGATTATGACTTCATGATCCATTACCATCTGAGAAAATCAAATAAATTGGTTGATGCTTTGAGTCGAAAAAGTAATGCTTCATTAACCATGTTACGTTTAGAATGAGATCCTTTGGTTTTTGATTTGATAAAATTTGGCATAGAAGTTGTTGGTGCAGGAAATTCTTGTGTTTTGTTTCAGGTGCCAGTGAGATCATCTCTATCAGACAGAATAATGCAAACACAGAAATAAGATAGCGAGTTACAGAAAAAGGTAGAGTTGATTTAGAAAGGTAAGTTGCATGAATTTAACATTTATAATGATTGTGTTTTGAGATTTGGTAAGATATTTTGTGTGCCTTGTGATTCACAGTTGAAGAATGAGTTGTTATGTGAAGCTCATAGTTCTCCATTTTCAGTTCATCCTGGTAGTCTTAAGATGTACAAAGATCTTCAGGAGTATTACTGGTGGGATGGAATGAAAAGAGATATTGTTGATTTTACTGTGAATTGTTTGACTTGTCAGCAGGTTAAAGCAGAGTGAAAGTTACCGAATGGAATGCTTCAGCCTTTATTGGTGACAGAGTAGAAATGGGAAAATATATCCATGGACTTTGTTGGTGGATTACCAAAGACATCTCGAGGTAATAATGCAATTTGGGTTATTGTTGGTCGATTGACTAAATCTTCTCATTTCCTTCCTATTCGAGATACTTTGTCTTTAGATAACCTTACTCAGTTATATGTTAAAGACGTAGTCAGGTTGCATGGTGTTGCCCTCTTTATTGTATTTGATCATGATCCCAGGTTTACTTCTAAATTTTGGAAAGGCCTTCAAAATTTGTTGGATACTGAATTAAATTTTAGTACAACTTTTCATCCTCAATCAGATGGGAAGTCAAAATGAATAATTCAGAACTTGGATGATATGCTATGTTCTTGTTCACTGGATTATCAGGGATGTTGGGACCAACATATTTCTTTGGTTGAATTTTCATATAATAACAGTTTTCATACCAGTATACAGATGACTCCATTTGAGGCATTATCTGGAAAGTGTTGTCGAACTCCAGCTTTTTGGGATGAAGTAGGTGAAAGGAAGCTGATGGGACACGAATTGGTAGAAGAGATGGAATAGAAAGTTCATTTGATTCAGAAGCACATGAGAATAGATCAGAGTAGATAAAAAAGTTATACAGATAACTGGAGGATGGATTTTTCTTTTGAGGTAGGTGATCATGTCTTTCTCAAAGTTTCTCCATGGAAAAGTGTGATGCATTTTGGTAAGAAGGGAAAGTTGAGTCTAAGGTCCATTGGAACTTATGAAATTCTAGGGAAATTTGGATCAGTTTCATATAGAGTGTGTTTACCTCCAATTTTATCCTAGGTACATAATTGTTTTCATGTTTCAATGTTGAGAAAGTATATGTCAGATCCATATCATGTTTTGAGCCCAAAGGTAGTTCAGTTAAAAGAGAATCTCTCTTATGAAGAATAACCAGTCCAGATTATTGACCGTAGAGAACAAGTATTGCAGAATAAGGTAATTCACCGGGTAAAGGGTTTGTGGAAAAACCACATGGTTGTGGAGGCAATGTGGGAATATGAAAATTCTATGAGGGATAAATACCGCAACTTATTTTTTATAAGTGAATAAAAATTGCGAGGACACAATTTTCAAAAGGGGAGAAGGATGAAAAATCCCAGGTAAATAAAGAATAAGGCATATTTCATATTTATTAATATTTGTGAATTAAATATTAATTTTACTTTAATGGGGTTTCTATGTTCGATAGCCTACCTGATACGCAACAATAAGTTTCTTTGAAATCTTACGTTGCACACTAATAATATAATGTTATTATTATAAATGGTAGTTAAATCATAGTCGTTGTATTGAAGGGAATGAATGAAACTAACTACAATATGATTATACAAGTTTGTTAAATTTATTTACATTTATCCAATAAAAATTTAGAGGATTAAAATATGAATGAATCTAATTTTAAGCATAATTTACATTAAAAGGCCGATTTATCATCTTTTAATGGAGAACCCTCTTTAAATTTAGTTTTGGTTACTTTAATACATTCTATATGAAAAAATAAAATACTTCTTTAGAGTAGGGACATCAAAATATACTTTGTGTAATTTTTTGGGATTTTTCCGATAAAGTTAATTTTCAATGAATAGTGAAAATATTGTATTTTAATTCAAAATTTCCTTGTAATAAAATTTATTTATATGGTTAGATTATCTTTTTAATTGGTTTTAAACTGAAATTAGAATAAATTTTTAACATTTAATCCAATTTTTGTCATTGGAATTAATTTCACTTTGAAATTTTACATAAACAAGTGTCGTTTTTTTGATAGTTATTGTTTCTTAAAAACACACTATTTGTTTTGATAATGGGAATTAATTTTAAAAATAATTAATTCCACTTATAGGTTTTGAATTTGAAAGAATAGAAATCATTTTTGAATTTGGAATATCAAATATAGCATAGGATGAATTTTTTTGTATTTTTATGAAAAACTTCAATTTTTGATGAATAGTGAAACCACATAATGATAGTTAAAAAAACCGAATTTTTCATTTAAATAAAATTTTATCACTTATTTGAATTGAATTTCAAAAATCCGATATACATGTTTTTTATCAAGAAGTAAAATGTGGTTCAATAAGATGAAAATAATTTTTGGTGAATAGTAACTTTTCACTTTTATTTACTACGATTAAAGGTAAATAGGTTAATTCATGGTAAAAACAATATTATAATAATTTAAAATTACATTAACACTTGTTAAAACATTATTGGTTGAGTCATTAACGACCATGTGAATCCTTGGGTCGATTTTGGGATCCCTTTGAGCCACCTAGGAGTGATAATGACAATTTAGATTAATTAACTTAAAGTAATGGAAAAATGACAAAAGAAAATATCTTTTAGTAAATTAATTATTAGAAGGGGTTATATAATTTATATTTTAGACTATAAATATTAATTGGAAAGATAAAAATATTTCCTATATAATGGTAGTTTTTTTATAATTTTTAGACATCAAATAAGTTAAATTATTTATGACACAATAATGATACAATGTTTACCTCATTAATAAATCATTTAAATAAATAAGATTATAATGATTAAAATATTATCTAAAAACTGTCCAATTCTTATTGGATGATTTTATTTCAACCATTAGTCATCTTATATTCGACTTTAATAATTTTTAGACCTTTAAAAACTGAATATTATTATATAACAAAATAATATTTTCACACTTTCCTAAAGTTCCATTCCCCACCCTTATAAAAAAGACAACTTATAAACAATTCATAACACCTCTCAAGCCATTTGGCTCGTCCAAAATCTTCCCAATTATGTTCCCTACATCCCTCTCCTCCTCCTAGAATCCTTACCGTAGGTAGAGGGCACATCAAGAAGTCCTTTGGTTCAAACTAAAGGGAGTTACCCAAATTAAAGGTTGTAGTTTCTCTTAACTTGTTTTCTTTTATTTTACTTCTCCAACCCACTAAACTCCATTTAATCATTTCTTTTGTAACAACACCAGTATACTAAATATACTAGGATATTTTTATTATAAGGATTAAAACTAAACTTATACACACCTCCATCTAATGGGTGAAGAACATAATATTTCTGTGGATGGAAAACTAACGCCTCACGAAACAATGATTGTTCGATTATCTCATACCGCCTCTCATGGTGGCCATTATGACAACACTATATTTATATATGATATATATTATGTTCATGTTTTCTTTATTCTTCTGTATTTCTCATTTATATCACACCTTTAGGGTTTCCATAGTGGGGAAATATAATAATCTCATTTTAGGAAGTGCGGAATACCGCCCCCTCAAAGTGATGTGACTCGTTAATGCCTTGTGCGGGATTTATAAAGGATGGATTTAATGATATTATATATGATATTATAGTTTAATTATAATATATCTATGTAACATTATTATTTAATTCTATAAAAATAAGAAATAGAAATGAAAGTAGCGTTCATGCGTACGTAAGGCTTACCGTCTCCATGAACGGTGCATTTCATTTCATACCTCCAAATGTTATGTACTATTATAAATACATGTATATACTAGATATATATGATATATATGATATCTAAATAATGAATATCATTCTGGATATAATGGACTAATGACCACATGGAAAACTTGTAAATATAAAGTGTTCATTATTGACTCAAGTACCAAATATCGACAAAACGAACGTTATTAACTTAAATGGTTACATAATAATATGGTAAGAAGTGATATAAAATGAATAATAAACTTGAAAAAGGTTCTTAAGAAAGTAGAAATTAACTTTAAATTATTATTTAGGATATTAAAGAATGATCAAGTCAATTCAGACACGAGGTAAGGGACTTCGTCTCAATCTCCTTTCATTGAGGCATATTTTGTTTTAATACATGACTTTCTTTTATACGCTGTATAAACACCCTTGACTTTTCAAGGGGAATATTTTTCTATAAAGCATTTTACTAAAAAAAAAGAATGTTCCTTTTAATGTAAGAAGTGACAATGAACTTTTCTTCCACCGCGAATATTAATTGATCTTTGGATTCCTCAACAAGCCATAATGTTTTTAAAAGAAAATAAATACCATATACTCTTTTATGTATTTTGGTATTGAAAAAGGTTTATTATAATGGATTTGTTATGTCAATATATTTAAGTGATATATTGTGATTGAAATGTGGAAATGTTTTCTTTCCATTATATTTGTTTTTTTGTCTTATGATTTTATAATGGTACTTGGACATTTGACGGGTGGTTACGTGATAAACCAAATTACGTGTGGTGCCATGAATACTAGGATGGGTGGTTACATTATAACCTCCAATGAATTGGGCATGGAAGTCGGCCAAATGGCTATTCCATTTAGTGATATGTGTGGAAGTTGATCGTATGTTTATTCCATTTATGTATGTTTATGTCCCAAGTTACCTTTATAAGTTATGTATTCTTTATATGGGTTTTATGGTAATCTTTTGGTTACAAAAGGGTATCTAATGATCTTTTATTTAGTGAAGAGTATTTACTACTGTATAAAGGTGAAAATTATTACTTATGTTAAAGTATTCATGGTTTACTTATTGTTTTGAAAAACTAACAATTTTACTTCTTTGTATATCCCTTACTGAGATTTTTATGCTCATCCCATGTTTTTGAATTTTTTTTCACAGGACATAATGTGGAATAGGGTCATGTATGGGATCAAGGAAAATTTATGATGTCTTAAACATGGAACTAGACATTACTCTTTTTTTCAAGAGTTCATGTTTTGTAAAAAAAAATGGATACTGGGTAGAAGTGTCTACTTTTTAATTTTTTTTGAAATGTAATAGTTATGAACTAACTCTCTAAAACTCTAAACCTAAAAAATCCTCAATTTTAATTAATCATTTAATTCATGATTATGTAATGTTTTAAGGTGGGGTCCTTATACTTGGCCTTTTACTCTACCTAATATCTCCTTATTCACCTGCCATATCAATTCAAAACCCCAATCAATTTTTTTCTTGTGTTGAGGAACATTTTCTTTCTTTAAGAACTTCAATAATCTCTTATAATTCTTCTA
The DNA here is from genome assembly GCA_963277665.1 of Viscum album. Classification (NCBI taxonomy): domain Eukaryota; kingdom Viridiplantae; phylum Streptophyta; class Magnoliopsida; order Santalales; family Viscaceae; genus Viscum; species Viscum album. The sequence goes on from OY728147.1 coordinate 1,097,127,992, forward strand.
TGTAGTATATGATTCTATATAATCCATATTTATGTGTTTTTTATAATATTTAAGTTAATATCCCCTTGTATGTTTCCTTTACATGAGTTAAAATTTGAGTGCAATTATTTCATTGTAAATTAGGAAATGTCAAACCATATTCTATTTCTATAGTTTAAGTCAGCATATTCTATTTTGTTTACTATAGTTAAATTTATCATATTATGTATGCATTTTTTTTGATGCAGTTTAAGTAAACATATTATATTTAATTCGTCATAATTAAATGTAAATATTTGAGTCAGATTATTTCATTGGTTAATTTACACCCGAACATATGCACAAGAAGTTTTAAGCAAAAGTGTCTTAAAAAAAGACAGATTTTAGAAGAAATTTTAGTAGATTTTTTCTATAATAGAATCACTGTAGATAGTTACACACATGGGGATTTGTGATTTTTACTTCACAATGGTCTTTATCTATTTTAAATTTTTTTCATAAACCTTTCCATCTACCATCAATAATTTATTAATCTGTTTATCATTCTAGGTTTTACCTATTCATATCATTGAAGAACTTTCATGAATCCTAAACCTGCAACCCTACTACAAGTCATCACTTCTGTGAAACCCAAACTAATTTCCATTCTCTAAGCTATGCATGTTCAGATCAGTGAGGAACATCTAGCATGCTTCAGGATATCCCATCATTTATCGAACATCTAATATAAATATAATGTTCTAATTGCCTACATATCCAGGTAAAATCATTCCAAACTTATAAAGGTATGTTATTTTTTTAATAATTTTTATTTTAATAGTTGTTATAACTTTTATTCATCTACTATAGTACAAAAACATACATGATCTTCCATCAAAAGTACTATGTATTTTGTAAATACAGTTAAATTCATTGTTCAGTATTACTTTTATATCCTTCATATCCTACATTCACCAATTTTTGAAGAATATATCAATAATTTATATACTCTATTAAATTATAGGATCAATTCCTTCTACTTGTAGGTTTATATTCATCCGAACTTCATCTATTCCTCTACATCGGTCTCCATCTCCACGTAGGTCTCCAGCTAGGTTTCCTATATCACCTTTGCCTTGGTTTCTACCTCCACCTCCACCTCTCCTTATCCTACAATATAGTCCCAATGCTAATATCAAAAGTTTTATGTTATTAAGTTATATGCGTTACTGATTTCCAAAAACCCTAAATTCCTATAATTTGATTTTTTTCTTATTTTAAATGTTTTCTTATTTTACCTTGAATACTATTCTTCATTGGACGAATATAATCCCCAATAATTTCCTATATGTTTATTTATTCATGAAATATAATATATCTATGATATTTCATCACAACTGCAATTTAGTGTCCATGTGAATCTCTTTTGGATTTTTTACTTCATATTGATCTTTATCTGTTTCTAATATTATTTTTTCATGAACCTTCCCATCTATCATCAATTTCATTTTAATCTGTTTATCACTTTATGAATTACCTATTCTTACCAATGAGGACCATTCATGAATCCCAAAACTGAATCCTTAGTTCAATTCATCACTTTTGTGATACCCAATCCCACATCCCTGATTTATTCTATCCATGTTTGAATTAATGAGTAACATCTAGTGTGCTTAAGTTTATCCCAAAATTTATGGAACATATAAAATAAATATAATGTTATCATTTCAAACATCTCTAGTACCCATATACATTCATAAATTTTGATGGTATGTTATTTTTTAATAATATAAATATTAATATCTTTAGATGTTTTATTCACTACTACAGTGGTACAGAATACATTATCTTCTATCACAAATACCATGTATTTTGTAATTACACTTAAATTCATTGTTTGGTATTTTTAAATTAATACTGTATATTTGTATACACACTTGTAGGATATTTAAAATTTAAATTTCAATGATCTATCATGTTTTATGACTCTAAACTCATTTTTTATCATTCAATATTTTAAATTCATTACATATATCCATAATAAAAATAAAATTATAAATTATATCTTACATTGTTTTCATTATTAATTCACAATTAGGAATAATTTTTTGATTTTTACAGTTTTCATTATCTAATACCATTTCCATTTATTGATTTTTAATCCTATATCTATTATCTATAGTAAATCTTGCAATTTTCTCTTCCACGTGTCTCCACTATGTTAATTCTACCGATGTGGGTTTCTCCCCACTTCTCCTGATACCTGAACACCTATTAACCTCTCTCCATACTATTGACTAATTAGAATCATTCTCCTCCCCTCAAACCAGTGGAAGCTCTGACTACATCTTGTCTGCCTCACTCTCCACCTCTGCCTCCTCTTTCGCATCATCCTCCATCCCTACCACCTTCTATACATCAAACTTTTCATCCACCCATGACTATACCTCTGACTACGCATACACCTATGACTATGCCTATAACTACACCTCCACCACCGAGTGCGCCTACGCCTATACCTCACTCTATTCCTCATATACTCCTCCGCATCTACCTCATTTTCCTTCAACTCTCATTCTCCTCCAATACAGACTTTCTGATACCATCCACCACATTGATTCATTATTCATGACTCCCCCTTCTCTGTTCTATATCCAAACCCTAATTACTTTCAATATGGCTCTAATTTCTTCAATCAATTACACCTTCATCCACTCCATTACAACACATATGGAATCATCCCTAAAATTTATTAATCTTGTTGCGGTGGCATTTTTTTGGTTTAAATAAGTGGATTGATTGGACTCCTCTCAAGACACATCTCTTCTCACCCTAATCAGTTGATATTTTTTCATTACAATTTTATTTTTCGATTATTAAACCATATCCTTTGATGCATCCTATTTTCCTTACCATCGTTTACTTTCATGCTATGTGCCCCTTCATTTGTTGAACCCCTAAACTTGTTGTCATAAATTTATAGTGAAGATATTATCTTATCTCTAATCGTCTCTTCAAAATATTCAATAGTCCCCGATACCAATACTCAAAAACATCTTTTATTTTCTTTTTGGCTGGATAAGATAAATTTTTATTACAAATTTATTATAATTAAATTTAAATACACTTGTTCGATGTTTTATTAATTTATAGATTCATGTTCTAATTATTTTGTTCTTATCTATTCACCTATGTCAAATAAAATATATAGTTTCATACATATTCATACATGTTCATATTTATTAACAATAATTATTTATTTTTAACAGTAAATTTTTCTAATATACCATTTTGTAAATGTATATGTTATAATTTTTTTTAATAAATTTACACTTGTATAAATAATTAGTGAATTTTATAAAGCATATATTTTTTATATGAAGAATATATAGGTAATAATTAATTTTAAATGCATAATATATTTGACCCAAATTTAAATGTTTTTTTCACCACCTCATCCTTTTGCATCAGCATGTACTTATTTTTCTTAAATATCAATTATTGTTCACATAGATATCAGTGACCACTACCACAGTTGTAGATATTGAGGTGAGTATTTATGGTTCAATGAAATAATTAGAAAACATGGTGGTAAACACAACCCACACTTTCTACTAACGCATTTCGAAAAAAATTTTATAAATGAATTATATATTAATTTAATCATTAAAAAATTTTCTTCTATTAATTATTAAATACATGTATTTTTTTCCAATAATGGGTTTCAATAAGTATATGGAGTTCTTTATTAACTATACTTGTGAAAAGTATAAGGATTACGTATTTTGTAATTTAATATAAAATTACTATGCATTACTAATTTTTTATGTTAAACCCAACATAAATTAACTATTATACACTATACAAAGTCTATATATTCTCACTTTTTATAATTGTATTATGTATTAAATTAAAAAAAAATATATGATAGGTACATAACCATTATATGATATGCACTTTATATATGTTTTTTTTCATTATTGAATCACTTATCTGTACTCATTTTATATTTTTGTAAAACACTTTATTACATTTTTTATTGTATATATTTTATATATTTTATATTTTTATATATAAATTCATGTAATTATTAATCCGGTTCATGTTTTTAGAGGATATTTCTAGATATATTCATCATCGTGAAGAAATGAAACATTAAGGGTATTCTGATAGGAGAATGTAAGTTGTGTTACTGAATAAAAGGTTATGTTGTACATATTTTTATATATTTAGATATATATATATATATATAATTATATATATGTACTCTGATAAATATATTTATGCATAAAACATCACTTATATGAAGGGAAAATATATATGGACATGAAGTCATTGGTCAAATAAGTTTTAGAGAGGTGCAATGTTTGCATCATTGAAAACGAGTTAAAAGGGTGTACAAAGACTTACCAAATGGTAATAATTATAGTTATATATAATTGGTTTTGATAAATTTCCAGGAAACAAAAAAACACCGCTATGATTTCTCTTATTTTTTTAGTTCATATTAAAATTTAATTCCTGACTCATTAATTGATTTTATAGTAATAGTGTTCAACATGGGTTATACATTTTAATTTTCTAGGTGAGGAAAATTTCATATATATAAAGACACATGTGATTAGAAACTAATTAGTACACACAACATTGCACTTGAGTAGATAAATAATTTCAATATTCAAATAATTTAATTCTTAGTATGAAAAAATATATCAAAACACAAAAGAAGCGTTTCATTGTTACTTCAAATAATTTCATATTACAATCATTTTAAGTACCTCACCAAGGAAAAACAAGGGTTTGTATGGTGTCATCTGTTTTTCATCATTTATTTGATGTCCATTTTTTTATCCTAAGGATCTAATGTTAGATTGTAAATTTCATATGATGGAACAAAAAGTATAAGTTCATAAAGTATCAGTTTCATGTAATTACAATTTATTATTATTTCCAATAATACTATTTATGAATTTATTCCTAATTATATGAAGGTTTTTTTAATTTAAACATGATTTTTAATTAGTGTTATACATTGAATATTAATAAGCCTTGGGATATATAAAATGGGAAGTATTATGTTCTCTAATTTATCTCTAAGAGTAAAAGTTTTCATTTTGTTGGAAAAATTTATTGGTTAGCCAATTTATCTCTGAGGTAATTATAGGTTATTTCAGTAAAAAAAATTAGTGGTGTTAAATTGTTTTTCCACTACAAGTATAAATGACAATTTTTCCAAATAATTTTGAATATACATTTCATATTTTTATATTGTCAATTCATATTTTGAAACTACATTTCAAATATTTTTGAAACATCATTTATAATTTTCATATGTTTATGCAAGAAAATTTCTCCTCCCAAAAGTCACTTTATTTTATGTTATCAATATTCTTATTTAAAAATAATTAGAGGGTAATAGTTTCTAAAAATTTAAACCATTTTTTAAATTCATTACTGGGTAATCCTATTCTATTTTTTCAAGCCATTAAATGTATAATACTACACTAACAATTCTTCTAAAAGATACTTCAAGAGGAGTAACCCTATGCATCGATGTAGTCTAACTATTGACTTCTGATAGAATTAAATTTGTTCGCCCTACTCCCTAAATTTATCATTAAATATATTCAGGCCTTTTAATTCTATTCTTATACTTTTTAAATTCCATTTACTTTCCTAGAATCAAATATTATCAGAGTTCTCTAATATCCCTTTGATCTTAATATAGGTTTTTGCACTAGAAAATATTAATGGCATTGAATTGTTTTTCCTTCATTCAAGATGTTTTTTGGGAATTATTTATTAGATTCTCTTACTAGAGTGAACATCAATTATATGGTATGAATTTATTCTATTTTTTAAATTATGTTGGGTTTCACTTCATTTCATAATTTTTTTCTCTCGTTACTTCTCACCCCAATTAATCATTGAGAAAAAATATATTTAGTTTTATTTCATAAATTTTAAATCATATTTTTCAATCACTTGTACTAAACAGACATGTATTAAACTATGATATGAATTTAATTTTAATGTTATTCACTTTTATGACTAAAACTTTCCCTACTATGACATGAATTTTGATTATGTGATATGGTAATTATGGGAAAACATTAAAACAATGAGGTTATAAATATATTATTTATTTAATAAAGTTGAAAAAAATATGAAAATATAAATAATAAAATGAAAAAATCAATGTATTTTTTGGAACACAGATTAACATGGTTGAATGACACCCGGGTTGAGTGTAGTTAATAGTTCCTTAACATCTCCTTGATCACTTACTCCAAGGAACTATGAGTTATTGATCTGTTATCCATCTATATGAACATTAATCTCTTTGTCTCTTCAGATTGTGAAACAAGTTATTATGAATCCAATGCTACATTTGGCTTATGTTTTTCATTGAGATTTTCAAATGTGTTTCGAGACAATTATATATTATTTTAATTTTGTAATTTTATATTCATATTGAAATATTTACTATCCAAATTTAATCACATTTGGGTACTAATTTTCATAATGCAGGTCATTTGATATACCTTTGGTGAAGAAAATGTGAGTTTTGAATATCAGTTTAATTTGGGATGATTCTATTCTCTGACGCCCTGACCCTAGAAGATTAGAAGTTACAAATCTAAGCAGTAACAATGAGGTTGTGAACATCCCCCCATCTATTGGGGATTTAAACTATCTCAAAGCACTATCCTTTTATTAGGCAGAGTGCATGGTACCTTATCTATAAAAGGTGAAGGAATTTACCGTTCATTTATGTATTTAAATTAATGTGTTATTAATTCAAAATTATCCACAATTTCTAAATGCTCGCAACAGACACCTTATTTGACTTGTTTTCATATTGTTTTTAGGTTTAAAGATGTTGTGAAATTTTTTTAGGTTGTTATGGAATAAAATAAAATATTCCTAGAGATTATGATGTGGTAGCATTGATCCTTTTATAAAACTAGGGAATTGTCACATATTTTTATTTGAATGTTAAATGCAACCAATATACTATAATATTTTATTTTTTGTTTTTTGTTCTAATTTTTGTTTTGGATGTGTTATTTTTAGGACTAGTCATTGAGTTCCCTATTAGTTTATAATTGTCTCGGAGTACCAAAAAAAGTTCATATTTTTCATCCCATCACATATTATTTACCCCCATTTTCAGTTTTATGTCACTAAAAACATGTCCTCTATAAATATCCATTGACTTCTTAGTTTTTGTATCTTCATAATTTTGATTTTATGTATATAGTTATAGAATTATTTACGGTCTTGTATGATGGAAATGTGATGAATAATTTACATTCATGGTATAGGGGATCCCTTTAAAGGGGTTTATCATTGAACAAGAAACCAATAACAATCACTAACTCCCTATACACCCCATATGTTACTTCTCCTGGATTGATATTCCACGAATATATTGAATATTATTTTTTCAATACATGTTTTATTTCATCACATTTAATCCTACTATATTTATAATTTATTTAGACCAAAGGTGATATAAGGACCAATCTTTAAATTTTATATAATCTGGAGTTAAGTCAAGAATTTTACTTTATTTAACTTTTTATATCTTTTTTGGTTTAGAGTTTTAGATAATTAGGTCATATTTACAATTAAAATATTACAATGTAGACACCTGTACTCAATATCCATTTTCCCACAAAAAAACAATTAAAATGAAACATGGATTCTTTTCATGTTTAATCACCATAATTTTTCCCTTGATTAAATCCTTGTATCTATTATCCATTAAATCATATGAAAAACATTTTAAAAATTGAAATGAGCATAAAAATATCATTAAGGGATACATAAAGAAGTTAAAATGTTAATTTTCTGAAATCATGAAAGTCCATGAACAATTTATAATAAAGTAATACATTTTACACTAAAGAAGTAGTAAATAATTTCATTTTATATATGCTCATTTTTAATCCCTTCTAATAATAAATAAATTAAGATAAAAACCATAAATATTATATATAACAAATAAATGTGACTGGGGAAATATTTATACTAAATAAAATAACCCTATGGTGGAGTTCCAAACATATCACTCTTATAAAATGTAATAATCATATGGTCATATTCCATACCCAATTCATTGGATGTTATAATATATAAAACCATCGTTGGTTTACCACAGAACCACACATATTTGGTTTAACATATTACCACCCATTAAATTTTCAAGTACCATTATATAATAATAACATATAAAATATTGCAAATTTTACCATTCCACTCGTGAAATTTTATCTTCAATCACAAGAAATCATTTCAAGATATCTAAATAATGAATATATTATCAAAATTAGTTTCAATTCCAAAATACCTAAAAAATTTAATCAGATATTTCGTTTTCTTTTAAAAAAATTAAGGCTCATAGAGGAATTTAAATATCAAATAACGGTTATAGTGGTGGAGAAGTCGTTGTTTCCATATATGTTAAAAAAATTCCCTCTGTTGTTTTTAAATAAATAAAAACACTCAGTATATGAATATTCATTATTTAAAACTTTTAATGAAATTAAATTTCAAGGGGTTGAATATTAAACTTATCAATGAAGGTGGTGTATAACATTAAAATATGCCTAAATGAAAATAGATTGAAATGAAGACCCATAGATCGAGTCTGACTCATATGGTACATTTTTTTATTTATTAATTACAAAATCTTTTCAATTTATACTTTTATTAGAACCTAATTAATTTTTATTACCCCCTTTATATCACTTATTATAATGTTATAACAATTTTTTAATTATTTTCACTCACGTTGGATGTTTTGTCTATTTGCATTACTCGAGTTCAAGATCACTCTGTTATGATGTCAATAGTCAAAGAGGAAATGATTCCATAATATCTAGAATAATATTCATGAAATAATAATCTTATTTATACATAAATTATACTTTTAAATATTTTTTTTATTTTTATGATAAATGAAAAACATTATAATCATGGAGACAGTAGGTCATACATACACATGAGTCATGGTTCCATTTCTCAATGATCATTATAGAAGTATGGTAATTGTTATTTTATCTTTATATATTTATAATAGTATAATTAAAATCATATTAATAATTTATATATACATATATATCATATATGTGATGTTGTGAAGAAAAACGAATCACATCGCTTCGTGGAGGTGAGAGTTCACACGTACGCATGAGCGACGTTATCATTTTTATGGGCATGGAAGGTAATAAAATAAATTATATATTATTATTTAAAAATTATAAATATTTTATGAATATAATATATAAAAATTAATTTCATCAATATAACTACTCTTGAGAGATGCTAATGGAAAATGAATTATTTCAGTTCGTGGAGGTGACAATTCACACGTAAACACGAATGATTAATTATTTTTCCATTTAATAGAATTAGAGATCGATTTAAATGAATATATTAACATTTAAACTTCTATGAATATTGATGATACTAGATTTATTATCTCATCTTAGTTGGATAATATTTTAAGTAATTTGAAGAAGAAATAAAATAGAAACACATAAATAAAAACATTACCTTTCATTCAGACGATCACCTTTGGTTAACACCTTAACACCTATAAAGAGAGAGTTCTAAATAAAATAATACATCTAAAATGTGGGAAGGTATTATTGGAAGTGTTTTAGGGATATCATGGCTGAACCAAATTGTTTTTAAGTGTAAGTAATAAAGATTAATGAGTGCTATTTTATGGGAGAGGGGAGGAGCACTCTTAGAAATATCAAAAGTATTAAATTAATATAAATTAATTTTATATTAAAAATGGATAAAACAAAATTATTTATAAGATATGATGGGTATGGGTTGAACTATATTAATCTAATTAATGTTATACACGTTTTGATAATTTTTAATTGTTATCCTTTTGTTTTAACTCTTATTTATTCTTACTGTGACATTATGTAATTTACACTTTGAGATTTAATTTAATGACTATAAAATTAAAAATGAAAAAAGAATTATTTTTATAATTAAGCCAATATTTTTCCTATTTTTTTATATTTTTTTTGAATTTTTTATCTTTTAACAAAACTATTATTTATTTTAGTATATCATAAATGTTGATTTTGACACTATTCAATAAATGATGTTTTTAAAATATCATAACAACTTGATTGTTTAAAAAGTACTATTATCTCTAATCTATAACTTGTATAAGTGATCCATATAATTCATTGATGGCATAAAATATTTCTAATTATATTTATTTTAATATTATTAATATTATTTATTTGATTCCTCCTTTAATAAATCTATTAATGCATCATCATTGTGTCCCATTTAAATTTAATTATTTAACACTAAAAATTAAAAATAAATTAACATGGTGTAGAAAATTTTTTTTTCCAAAATAATATTTATAGTCGAATTTAATTTTTATATAACCTTATATTAAAAATTATTTACATATTGACAATATGAGTACAACATTTTTAACTTATCATCAAATAAAATATAATAAAGATCATCTTTTTATCCAGTTGGATTAAAAAGGTTATAGTTTTGGCCTAAGATTTATTTTGGTCAAAAAATATCATCCAATGAAATTAAGAGACGTCTTAGGATAATGTTATAATATTATAATATTATTTTACCATTAATTACCCAATTTACCCTTAACCGTGGTAAATAAAATAGTAAAATTAATATTAACCAAAATTTTTGTTGATCCTATTGGATCAAAATTTTCATACTGATTATAACCATGCATGTCATGTTTTCAAAATTTAATTCATGGAAGTGTCTAAATTAATTTCAACATTAATCCAGTAGATGTGGTGAGAAGGCGTGTAAAAGATATGTTCATATTTTCAATAAGTTTTTATATATAATTTCTATATAAAATGATATTCTAATGATGTAAATTGTATTAATACATGTATTATTGATCTATCATGGCTTTAAAAATTACTTTGAAGTATAATAATTATTTAAATGAAAAAATATTTTTAACCACAATGCAGTATTTTTAACTATTCATCAAAAAATAAAACATTTCAGAAAAATACAAAAAAATCATCCTAAGATATTTTTGATATTCTAAATTAAAAAATAATTTTTTTAAACATATAATATATAAATTTTTTAAAAAATATAGATAAAATAGGTGTACCATCAAAATCTAGAAAAATTGTCTTTTTTTTGAAAAATACTACTTTGGTCAAAAAATTAGATTATTTCTTGTATCATGTCCAGAAAACACATAATATGAAAGTTAAATATTAAATTAAATATAAGAAAATATATATTTTACTAATATAATCCAATAAGAGTGAATTATTAATTTATTAGAATAAAACACACTTATTTAGATTTAAATAGGTTTTCAGAAAAACCCTTACTTTTAATTATAATTAATTGGTCACCAATGAATTGAACATAGTGTTTCATTTTAAAAAATTTGGGATGTTAAATTAAACTCCCCTTAAATAAATTTAATCCAAGAAATATGAACTCAGGATAAAAAAATAGGGGTGTGAATTTTAAAAATACCCTTATTAAAATCCCACACCAAAAAAAGTATTAATGAAACTTCCACTTTAAAATAATGAAATGTAAGTACGCTGGTCACCTAAGATAACACATACTAGTATTCTATATAGGAAGAACTAGACATTGAAGAGAAAAATAACCATCAATTCCAAATTAAGTGTGATTGATAACATGTTAATGATGATGTTAACATTGAAAAAACCCTAATTTTTTATTTGTTAAATGGTCATGGACTTATTAGTAAGAAATATAAATGAATAACATTTTTATTTAAAAATAATTTTCATTGAGTTTTATAATTATTTTACTTCCTAGAATAAGAACATAAAGAAAAACACTTACTTGAAAAATAGAGTTTTATCCTTTAATAGATTTTTTAAAACTTGAATAGTTATCTTATACCTCTCATTTGTATCCCAACTCATAATTACCTCAACATTTTATTTCATGTAGTCTTTTATATATTGAGATTATTCATTTTGTTTCCCTTTGATTTAATAAAACTATTCCCAAAAGAAATAACATCATACCTTGATCATGGTGTCCTCATGGTTTCATCATTATTTTGTCCACATAGATATAAGGTCCATACATTGTAACAATGATTTTTAGATTCTTCAAAATCACTTTCTTCATTTATCCAAATAAAACATGTATAACCTGAATCGTATGGGTGTTCATAGAAAATTAGTTTTTAAAAACAATAATGTATGACATATAATTTCAAAAAATTTGAAAAAACATGATTTTTTTAAACTATTCAGACCAAGTTTGAATTGAAACTCTCAATAAATGGTTCTTTTAAAATACCATAATCATGTGATAAAATACTATATTTTAAAATAAAGTATAAATATTATGTGAAAGGGTCTCTTTATTTTGTATCTTATTAAAAATCATAATATTCTTCAAAATCTCATGATAATGTAAAATATCTAAAAATGTATTGATAATATTTTTTTTTTTGAAAAATGAGAATATTGTAAAAATAGGATTGGATTAAAACCAACCCATGATCCATGATGGTATCAAGTTATAGAGGAGGTGTTCGATATCTTATAAAATTGTTTTCAATAGATTTGTATGTTTTAAAATGTTTGAGAAACATTAGGACATGATTTTTCAGTAATTATTGCAATCAAGTCGTCCCGAAGAAATATGAATGTCGTTTGAGATACTCCACCTTCCATTTTTAACTGATTTCCTCAATCTAAAAAAGTTATAATAAAAAGCTTTAACTAAAAGTTTATACATAGAAACTTTAGATATGTTTAACTGAAATTCATAATCCCTAAAGTTTTCTAAACTGAACTTTGATATCAAATACATGGACCCAACCTCAAAAATTACATAAAACTGAGTTAAGTCATGAATTTTACTCTCTGTCACATTAAGTATCTTTTCCAGGATAAAGTTTTAGAGAATTATATCCTAATTCATATAGAACAACTCAAATATTATAATTTTGACATTTATACTCAATATCCATTTTTCCTATAAAATAGAAACATTTAAAATGAAACATGGGTTTTTTCTTATTGAATCATCCTAATTTTTTGATTGATCTCGTCATTGTCTCTATTGTACCTTTAATCAAATGAAAAAATTTTAAAACTTGGAATGAGCATAAAAATATTATTAAGGGATACACAAATAAGAATAACTATTAGTTTTTTGAAAACATGAAATCTATGAATACTTTATCATAAAATAATAATTATCCCCAACTATAAGTATTTAATAATTTAATTTGAATATAAGATCCTAGCTTAAACATTTTTTTGTAATAAATAGATTACTAGAAACCCCATAAATATCATATATAACAAAAAAAGGAAACTTGGGACATAATTATACTGAAATGGAATAACCATGAATTCGACTTCAATACATGTTACACTTACATAATGGAATAACAATATGGTCAACTTCTATACCCAATGTATTAGAGGTAATAAAGTAACCAACCATCCTTGGTTTATTATATAATGACCCGTCCTTAGGTTATCCTGTAACCACCCATCAAATTTACAGGTACCAATATATAATTATAACATATAAAAGATTGTAATTTTCATCATTTCTATCATAAAATTGCATTTGAAATAACAAGAAATCATTTCTAGATATTTAACTAATAAAAAAATATTCAAAATTATTTTCCATACCAATATACCCAAAAAAATTATTTTCCCAGTAAAAAAATCAAGAGGGGGTGGGGAATTGATTTTCTATAAAAATATCTATTAAATATTGTTTCTATGAAACTTTCCCCCAATTGAAAATAATACATGTCTGTTTGTAGTAAATTTATAATAGTATTGAATTTTTAATTAATTTCTAAAAAGATTGATTAGTTCTCAACTATACTAATATAATGATTAATATAACTTTTGAAAGTAACCTACTGGTTCAAAACTGTTATAAACAATTGAAAAAAATAACTATCATAGTTTTTATTTGTTTGAATGAAATTTTTTATAAAACTGAATAAAAGAAAATAAAAATAGGCACAACAAAATTTCAAACAAGTGGTTAAGTCTCAAGGAAATACATAGTCCTTTCCAAATGGTGATAACCTACCACCAAGAACTTTAAATTAATAAACAAGTTTATCTACACACTAGATTAGGGTTAACAATAGCACACAAGGTTATCAAGGTCACCCTTGACCCCTACCACAATTCTTTATGGGAGAAAAAACAAACAGGTCACACAAGACCTCTTCCACAGTTCTATGTGGGTTAAAAATAGATAAATAGAGTGTGAGATTATGGATATCGAGTATCCTTTAGTTATGCATAGAAGTCAGTGTGTGTCTAATAGACAGATACATACACTGCTCATAAATGTACATAAATAAACACAACATAGCTAAATATGTGGAGTTTAGTTTAGAAGGATTTGTGTTTTATGAGGTGTAGATCTGGACTCGTTTTATGAAGTTGAATTGAAGTTTTATTCCTCTTCATGAAGTTGTCTCCAAAATAGAGTATCATCGCCTCAATGTTCTGGATTCTATGGGTATGAGATATTTAGCTTCTCTTTCGAAAGTTGATCAGGTCAGCTTGTCATGTTTAGATCTTTTTATTGATCTCTCCGTATGTTCTTAATTTTGAGTTCTTGGGTTTTGAAGTATGATCAAGAGTAGCATGAGCTCTTTTCTTTTTCATATTTTATTTTTTTACTGCTATTATCTATGTATTTAAATGATCCATATTTTTATCCTTTTATCCTTTGAGGTCTAATTAGAATAATGATCTCCCCACATAAATGTACCTAATACTATCTTATTAATATCCTAAAAAAAATTAATTAATGTTAGAATAAATAATTTTTTTAAATACAACTATTATATATAAAGCTAAATTAATAAAATAAAAAGAGTTTTAATGACTTTCGGTGAGTCATAAGTATCAGTGAGTCAATAACATTGCTCTATCGACATTAGTTACTCTCTATATCATTGAGTCCTTTCCATCAAAATCCGAGATTATGGGCATCAATGATACATTTGTATTATCGGTCTGTCTGGGCATCAGTGAGTAATCATTAGTGACTCATTTTGAACTATTGGTGCATCTCCTATCGGTGGCTCATTTATTAGTGAGTCTTTTAAACTATCCATGTGTTTCCCATCAGTGAGTCGACTATCGGCGAGTTGCTTGAACTATTAGTTTGACAGATCATAGATGACTTGTCCATCAATGTGTCATTTTTTCAATCCGTGAGTCATGCATCAGTGTCTTCTTCAATCGGTGAGTCCTCATCCGCGAGCCATCATCAGTGACTCGTTTGAACCAATCAGTGTTAGAGACTTTTAAAAACATAAAAAGTTTTTGTCTTATACAGAACAATACAAGATTAAGTGAAATACATAATGTCATGTAAATATATAATTGTAAATATTTGGAAACATAAATATCCATAAATTATTGACTTATTGAAATGTATTATACCATGTGACATAATTTATTCATTTATAAATAATCTTTGACATGATTAACATTAGTTATAACATAATTTTTGAATTATCAGTATTTAAAAATTGGAATAATTTGTGATTATTAAAACAACTATATCAGAAATGGTTCAAGAAAAATGAATATGGTATATTATTTTCTTGTAAAAACATTAAGGCATATAGAGGAATCCAAAATATGCCTCAATAAAAGGATATTGAGATGATGCCCCTTACATTGAGTCTGAGTCATCCCGTATGATCTTTATCTTTATGAATAATAAAATTTTGTTAATTTATAGTTTCTTAAGAAACTTATTTATTTTTATTACTCCATTTATATACCTTATTACAATGTTATAACAATTACTTAATTATTTAAAATCACATCATATGTTTTATCAACATTTAGTACTTGAGTTCAAGATGAATTTGGTATGATTTATGTATTCAATGTGGTCATTATTCCATCATATATAGAATAAAATTTATGAAATAAAAATCACTTTTATACATTAATTATATTCTTAAATTAAACCATTTATGTATTGTTTTGAAAAATGAATAATGTTATAATCCTGGAGACGGTAGGTTGTACATACGCATGAGTAACATTTCCATTTTTAAACAATCATTATAAACATAAGATAATTATTATTTTAACTTCAAATAAGGATAAAAATATCAATAAAATCAATAAAATCATTTAGGTAAATTATATATTATATATGTGATGTAGTGAAGAAAAACTAATCACATCGCTTCGTAAAAGGTGATATTTACCACGTACATGCGAATGATGTTATCATTTTTATGTGCCTAGAAGGTAAAAACATAAATGATATTTATATATTTTTTAAATGATAAATATTTAATTATTATCATATATAAACATTAATTTCATCACTATAACAAGTCTAGAGAGATGGTAATGAAAAAAAAATTATATTACTTTGTGGAAGAGATTGTTCTCACATATGCGTAGACGATTAATTATTTTTCCATTTAATGGAATTATAGATGGATATAAGTGATGATATTAACATAAAACATCTAAGTATACTATGGATACTGGATTTATTATCTCATCATGGTTGGAGAAGATTTGAATGAAGTGGAATAAAAAATAAAATAGAAACACTTAAATAAAAACGCTACCTTTCCTTTGGATGATCACCTTTGATTAACACCTTAACACCTATAAGGAGAGTGTTATGACTAAAATAAGGCCTCTATAATTTGTGGAGGTATTATATTATAGTTTTTGGGTAGATATTGTCCAAACCAAATTGTTTCTGAAGGGGAAGGAATAGAGATGAATGGTTTCCCTTTTATAGGGGAGAGGAGGGGTTCACTTGGAGTTATAAAAAGCATTAAATTAATATAAATTAATTTTATATAAAAAATTGGATCCAAAATAAATTATTAAAAATATAGTATGATTTTAAGACAAAATATTTTCATAAAACTAAAATTATACAATTTTTTGTAATTTTTTAATCCTTATCTTTTTTAACCCTTATTAATTCTTACCATTACATTGTGTAATCTACACTTTGAGAGTTAATATAATTACTATAAAATTATAAACGAAAAAAATGAGTTATTAAGGAAAATTTAAAAATTAACCAAAAAATTTGGCTTAATTATATATTTTTTCTAATTTTAAATAATTTAATAATATATTATTTATTTTAGTATATCAAAAATGTCAATTTTGTCAATATTCATTAATTTATTTATTTAAAATAATAGAAAAACTTTATTACTTAAAAAAATTACTTTAACTCATATATAAAATATAAAATCCATCCATAAAATTTGTGTATGACATAAAATATTTCAAATTATATTTATTTTAATATTATTAATGTTATTTATTTGATTCTTCCTTTAATAAATATTTTACTTCATTATTATTGTGTAAAAATTAAATTAAATTTTTTAATGTTAAAAATTATAAATAAATTATCAAGATGTAGATAAAAATTTTATATTTAAAATTAATATTTGTATTCTAATTCATCTTCTATATAGCATTATATTAACAATGATTTACTTATTAAAAATATGAGTATGACATTGTTAACTGATCTTTAAATAAAATATAATAAAGGTCATATTCATACCGAAGTGTCTTAAAAGGTAATAATTTTGGAATAAGTTTTATTTTGGTATAAAAACACACTTACAATAAAATTAAAACAATTTTTAGTGTAATATTATAATATTATAATATTATTTTTATCTCTAATTACTCAATCTACCCTTAAATGTGGTAAATAAAATACCAAAGTTTTTTATTCAAGATAAATTAAGTTGATTCTATTAGACAAAAACTTTAATAATTATTAAAATCATTTATGTGTGTTTTTTTAGAAATTCTTATTCAAGGAATTGGCTTAATTAATTTTAACACTACTCCCACATATGTGGGGAGAAGGCGGGTAAAAGAGACTTTAAAAATTTTAATAAGTTTTTATATCTAATTTGAATATAAAACTTATTAAAATGACTTAATTTGAATAAATATATGTATTAATGATATATTATGACTTTAAGAATTAGTTTTTATTATAATAATTATTTAAACAAAAAATATTTTTTCACTACAATGCTCTATTTTTCACTATTCATCAAAAAATAAAACTTTTCAGAAAACTACCAAATAATCAGTCTAAGATAACTTTGATATTAAAAATTCAAAATTGAAATTTATTTTGACATATATAACATATAAAATCATCAAAAAATAGATTTAAAATTGGTCCACCATCGAAAGGGAGAAAACCAACTTTTTTTAAAAATAATACTACTTTTATTCATAAAATTGATTTAGTTCTTGTATCATGTCTAGAAAAATTATAAGATGAATTTTGAAAATTAAATTAAATATTATATATATATAAATTTAATTAATAAAATCTAACAAGAGTGATTGATTAATATATTTCTATAAAAAATTGTGCACATTTAAATAGTTTTGTAAAAAAATATTTTCTTTAATTTATAATTAATTGGTCTCCAAATAATTAATTATATACACATATGTAAACCATATTTTCATTATTAAATTAATATTTTTCATTATCTATTTTCTAATGGCTGTGTGATAACTATCATATTAAATAATAATATTTAGTTGTTCATTTAAGCTAAATAGGACATATCATGTATGTTATCGAACACAATGTTTCCTTTTAAAAAAATGGATGTTATAGGTTATAACATTAAAGAGAAGTTTGATGTTATAGAATATTTTAATATATGTAGATGAATACTTCTCACTTTATATATAAATCATTACTATTTGAGTTACCAATATTGAAATGTATATCATGTTATTAAATTTTGGACAAACTATAAGGTTGGAAATTTATGAACTATTAAAACATGGTTCATTGTCACTCTCATTGTAATGTTTCTAATATAGTCTATCTACCATGTATTTTTTTTTGTGAATTACATGATTGATATTATTTTTCTACCCTTTTAATTAAATTTGATGATATTTTTTTCAGGTAAAATATGCTTATTTTATTAGTGGAAATGAGAAAGAGGCACCACCATCATTTTTTTCTAGAAAATATGAAGGCATAAATGTAAAATATCTTAATTATGGGTTTGTAAATACACTTATTATCACTTTACTACAACCATGAGTTCCCCAAATCAGGTAGTATAGATTATTTGGTTCCATCTTATTTCTATTTTCTATCGTGATTCATGAATACTTTTGTAGATATCCTAGTGTTTCTAAATACTTGGATTAGCTAAATGAATTTTTTATATGAAATTCCATAAATGATTAATTTTAATTGAAAAATGTAAATTTTTTTAGTATACAATCACATATATAAACATAAACTATTCTAGGGGTACTGTTATATCAAGTTCACTTACTGAATGACATCAAATATTGAATTTTAGTACTTAAAATTTTTAAATACAATAATACTATTATATAACTCAGGGGTAGGAATTAATGTTCTTTCATTACTCAATAACTTCAATAATATTACTTTAATTATAGTGTGTGAACTGGATATTATGATTATTGTCTATAAACTATGACATGTGGATATAGATTAAACTATATAACATGATTAAAAGATAATTGAAATGAATATTGTATGCTGTATGTTGGGATTTTTTTTGTGGGTTTTTATTATCTTTGTTCCAGTTAATGGAACTGTTAAAAAATGTAAAGATAATGATTTTATATAAATAGATGATCCATGAAAAAAATTAACATTCTTATAAGATTTTATAGTATTTTATGAATAATTATAATGCCATGTTTATATTTTTTCTTACTATTTTTAGCTACTGCATATTTTATTATTTATATTTAAAATAGAAGTAAAATAATTTTTTTATTATAAGTTATCTATTAGAATATTTTTTATTAATAATTTGTGCTGAATGATCCCATCCTTGATATGGAAGGCTTCAATGTCTTGATACCTTTGTTACTGGGGAGAAGGACATAAGGGTTGATCATAGAGAAAAATAAGGGGGTTCCTTGGGATGTTCTCATTCTCTTTATGCATCATTGTAAGTTTATCCTATGCTAATGTTTGGAGGTGAAACATTAACCTCCTTATAGGATGACTATTGACCATGGAAATCCAATCACACGGCTTAAACTAACGAAAAAGTAGGTTCTTCCCATAACACAGCATAAAAATGTATTAGTGATGATCATAAAAATTAAAATATCATACTCTTCAATCTAATGGATTCTCTCATTCCCATTTATATTTAGTCTACACCATAAATGTTTTCTGAGACAATACTTATCTCAAGAATATTAAATTGCGTTTTTTAAATCACCATATTTAAAAAATTATATACTAAAAATTTTTCTTTTTTAAAATAAAATTAGTAACTACAATTTAATTTTTTTAGTTTATTACTGGGTAAAAATTTAGTTCAATACTTAGTAAATATTCTTCATTTAAGAACATAATTTTCATGAGAATCATGATACCTAAAGTGCTGGTTGTTGAGTCATTGATGATGAATCAATCACAATAAAGTTACATCAAAACATAAAAAATTTATGTGGTTCTGTCAATCTAATTTTTATTCATGATGAGGGAAAATATCACTATAAACCCCAATAATTATATATTATTTCAGACCTTAACTACAACTGTTACAAACAAGAATTTGGTTTTGGATAAAAAATAATTGATAAATGGGATGAATTTGACAAATTTTTAAAAACCTAGTCCATATTAACACATGATTTAAAGGATTAAAATATTTATCAATAAAATATAAATGTAAGAATAATAAAAAATTTCTAACTAAATAATTTATTAAGGTAAAAATTTGAAACATGTAGGATTGAATGATACCAAGATCATAGTCATGGAAATCAAGGGTCCCATGTGAAAAAATAGTTGTTTTCTGTAGTTTCCCTTAGTGAATTTTTGAGTTATATTAATAAAGTATGTGATTTATACTTACACGTGTAATAATAACTTATTCTTTATATAGCTTCATATTGGTATTTATTTTCTAATATTCATTACTAATTTTAACTTATATAGAAAATGAATATGAAATGACTACCATATGCATTCTTGTATGCATTTTTTCCACTATGAAACACCAATATGCACTTATATAGAATATATGTGAATTCATGTTCATACTTATTTCCTAGGAATTTATATTGAAAAAAAAATCCAAATTATGTATAAGTGAATGTGTAATTAAATGTTCATGTCATGAAAATGCATAGATTGCGTAATAGTGGTTAAAAAATCACATGCACATGAATAGGATGTATATGTGGGTTATTGGACTTCAAGATCTATTCCCATGGATTGGGTTATAATTATTCTCTAAATGTAACCACTATAATATTGCACAAGTTAGGGAGTCATATGAGGATCCATTTATCTAAGAGATGCATGTGATGAAACTACCTGGAATGAGTCTCCAAGGTAAGTGTTATTGATTGATTACGAAATGTATTTCCCTAGTGATCTAGGGAATTTGAATCCCCCCTTATTCATTGTATATGTTTTTGGCATATGTTGAAGTGGAATTGGTGAGATTACATTACCCATGGAATAAATGATGAAAATAGTTTTAATGAACTTTGTTTACTAATGGTACCTTGTTTACATTATTCTTGTCTTGTTGTTTATTCATTACATGCATACACTATATTGTTAGACTGGTTATTTTATAGACACTATTGGAGGTGGCCTACTAAGTTGTACTCACACCCTACTCAAGTTCCCATTGGGTACTCGAGAAGACTTCATGCTTGCAGGACAAGACAATGTCAATAGACCTATGCTAGATTGTTGATTTGGGCTTGATATTTTCTTGGTTGAGGGATATAGACTTGTATTAGGGACCATTTTGGGTATTTTTAGCTTGTCTTTATTTTTTATTTTTCTTACACATGGCACTATATGACATAACGTAGTATATTAAAGGTTGGTTGTGGGCTTAAACCTAGTTTTGGGAAATAGATTGTGGTGCATGGTTATTGTTTATAATATTTACTTTATTTCTATCTATTATCTACTATGTATTACTCTAATAAATATGGTATAGTCACCCAACACATTACATTATACCCTTGATTCTAGTTGGAAACCTCTAGCGTATAGGGAGGTGAACCTAAGGTCATTTGTCCACCCAGATCGAGGAACCATATACAGTGGATATTAGGGTGTGAACATTACAACGTTGTGTCATTACAATTTTATTTTTAGTGCCTTATTATTTGGGAATGGTGTATGGGAGACTAGGAAGTGTTGGGTCTTGTCAATTATCTCTTTCAATGGAGTAGTTAACCCATGTATGAGGGAAAACCCAAGAACCCATGGTGGGATTGTTGTTTCTCATGCATGTTGTTATGGTTGGATGATATTTAATCTTTGGTAATGCACTTATTGTGTGATGGGACTATGTTATGGTATTTTTATCATGTCATAAATGTAATGAGGTTTTGCAAACATGCATCACTACATTCACCTAGGGATATATGTGACATGAATTGTGGTAGACACACATGGGAAAGTCTTACGAGACATGAGGGATAAAATTATTTTTATGTCCCAAAACATTTGAGAGAAGTGGTGTCTCATAAATTTTGTGCAAATAGATAAATTGATAGAATGTGATTAAATGGTGAAATAATAGAAAATAATAAAGAGTCATAAATGGGTTAAATTTTTTTTGACTGGTGGTAAAGAATTTAATGTTACTTAGTGGATTATTTTTTTGAATGAAAAATGGTTAAAAATGTTGTCTAATGAATGGTTTGTAACCATGTAAGTTACTTACCCTATGTGAAACATGGCCCATGTTAGGTATGGTTTAGGGTAGTGATAGAGTTGTAAATGTATCCTTTAGGATTGTGTGTATGAAATGGGTTGTCCATGGATATTACAGATTATTTATTTACAAAAAATGTTAAAGATTTATGTACGGTGTTTTGAGATGTTTGTTTGTCATTATAGATATATACCAATACAATGATGTGTGCCAGTTGAGGATAAAATATGATATCACTTAGAAAACTCCTCTATTAGTGAAAAAACCCCATTGATCCATGGTAATTGAGGGGAGGAGAAATTCCATGAGAACATTTCTTAATTTATATAGATGATGAAATGAGACTTAGGGTGGGTTGTGTTGAGTATTTTTTACCTAACCATAGAGTTTTAGTTATAACATACTTTGATGTTTTCTGGAGAGAGTTGACTTGAGGTAGCCAAGTTCTAGATAGGATCCATCCAGTTGATTTTGGATCAATTAGAGACTACTCTTAATAAGAGGTCAAGTTGGAAGATTATATATTTTGAGGACCATAAAAGTAGTGGTGTGATATTCCTGTATAGGATCAATAGGTTAATGGAATATTTTATAAATATTTCCAAGAACAGTGTCTAGAATATTTCTATCTAGATACCTTGATATCAAAGAAAGATACAATGTTTATGAGGTTTACCTAGGGGAAAATGACAATGATTCATTATACTGGCCACTTCATCGACTTTCAACACTTTTTTCTAGTCTTGGTAGGGGGTGAGGCCACTAAAACAAGATATTTTTAGAAGAAACATAGAATTTATTTCAATTTATAGGTGAATATGTTTCATTTAAATAGATTTTATGAGGTGGTTGATCAGACCCTTATTTCAGAAGACAACTAAAATAAGGATTCTGTTGGTGGATATGTTGTTCTAGTTGGATGATCTAGTAGTGCGACTTATGATGGTAGGAACCATCATTTTGAGAGTCTCCTCCAGAGAGGTGGCATACATAGTATCCATAGAAGAATTTTTACTTATCAAGGGGGTGAAAAAGTATTTTGTTATCAGTGCAACATGAGGGTATGCAAGCAAGGAAAGTGTCTTCGACCAACAATTCTATTCCAAGCATAGTGCAGGATGGGGAATGGGCATATGTTTTGTTGGAACCCTCAACAGCTGGGTAGTGATGGAGGATCAAGGATGGTGTACGAGGGTCAGTTACCCCATATCAGGAATAAAATTAGAATTTTAATGGTCATAACGGTTGAGGGGGAAAGCATGGTACTTTGGGAAAAGAGTGCCTATATCATTAGGGTTGCGCAGCACCAAGAACTTCTGTTGAAGCCCATGGTAGAGAGGCATAAAAGATTCATGCAGTTCAACCTACACTTGTAGGTGGTGAGGATAAGCTATCATATGTTCAAGGAAAGATTCTGTTCTTTTAGATTCCATGCTTTTTAGTTTTTAATTTGATGCATGTGACTTGAATTCTTTTATATATGCCTAGTATGTGACTATTGTGGGTCTAGCGGTGAAACATATGTGTGTGGTTATATTAATTTATACACTACTAGGGTGAAAAACAGAAAATTTCTGGAAATATAAGGTGTGTGCTCTTGAGTTTATGAGGTATTGTTTCATGTGGGACTTATTTGTGCTGGAGATGATAGGTTTTGGCCCGATATTGGTCATAGACTCATTGGTGTTGTATTAGGAACATATTGATTGTTACCATTTAAGGGTGATGTTTACATCCCATGTGGGTGATACATATGTTCACGGTGTGGAATTGGATATCTAAGTAGGTAGTGCGGGTCTGGTCTATCAGTAGTTGGGTTAACTCAAAGCCTACGTGGCTTATCTTGTTCTTAATGATGGAGAGTAGAGATTATTATCTTTCCTCCTATGGTAGATTAATTTCAAAATGTGTTTTCTGAGGACTTGTTGAGGCTTCCATCTAATATAGTTATTGGGTTCATGAAAGAGTATCTCCCTAGAGTAGAACCATGTTCTATTCCTCCATATAGGATGGTATAGAAATAAATCCAAGAACTTAAAACTCAATTGCAAGATCTAGAAAACAATAGGTTTATTCTTCTATGTACGTCACCTTGGAGATGTATAGTTTTTTTTTCCAATAAGGATGACAGGATATTATGGTTGTGTATCGATTATTGTAAGTTTAATCAAATGATGATAAATAATTACATCACCTTGGAGATCTATAGTTTTTTTTCCAATAAGGCTGACATGATATTGTTGTTGTGTGTCGATTGTCATATGTTTAATTGAATGACATTAAATAATTGATATCATATTCCTCAAATTGAAGATCTTTTTGGTGATATGAGATGTTCTTTGATGTTCTCTAAAATTAATTTAAGATTCAGGTATCATCAAATGAGGGTGATACATTCAAAAATAACATGTATTGCTTTTATAATAAGGTATCGTTTTTATGAGTTTGTTGTCATGTCATTCGGATTAACCGATGAAATAGTCATTATTATGGCCCTATTTAATCGAATATTTCAATCACATCTAGATCAATTCTTAGTTGTTTTTTATGGAATATTATTATACTCTATGAATCATGATGATCATGACAAAATTCTTGACATTGGACTGAGAAAAATAGCTGAGAATAGTTTAAATGCCAAGATATCCTAGTTTCATTTCTAGGTTGACAAGGTAAAATTATTGGGATATGTATTCTCTATGGAAGGTGTGTGAGTAGACTAATAGAAAGTACATAAAGTTTTGTCTTGGTAGAAGCCCAATATCATTTTTTGACATCTGATGTTTTTTCGGTTGGATGACTATTACCAAGGGTTTATGAAAGACTTTTCCATTTGGAAGCCCCATTATTCAGCTTGACCTAGAAGGGAATCAAGTTTGAATTGTTATGGAAATGTAGTTATTTTTTCCCAGAGTGAAAGAAGTTGTTTTCCACTGCATCGATTTTGATCTTACCCAAGTGGGTTTAGGAGTACACCTTGTTTTATAATGCATCTGGTGATGGGATCGAGGAAGTGTTGATGTAGGATGATTTATTTATCGTTTATTAGTCACAAACAATGATACCCCATGAATGAAACTACCTTATTAATGATCTAGAATGTTCTGTGGTGGTTTATGATTTAAAATGTCAATAGAATTACTTATTGGGTTAGGTGAGAGGTTTACTATGTATACTGATCATAAAATCCTTATGTTCATCTTCTCCCAACATGATATGAATATTTGGTAGTAATTATGATTGAGTACATTTATTCCTTTGATTTTAGCTAATAAACATGTTTGAAAAAAGAAATAGTGTTATAGATTCTTTGAGTTGGAAGACTCAGCATCAGGTAGTTTGGGATTCTAGTTTTGAGTGGAAGGTAATGGAATTGTTTTCAAACATATATCTAGAGTTTTAGGATAGAAAATGGTAGAAAAACATTACATCCTTGGTAGTTACATCCTTGATTATAAGATAAATAATAGAAAGTAAGTATCAAGATCCAGGGTGTTTCCCTTGATGGAATGTTTTGATGGTGTAGAGTCACCTTCGGTTTGGACTGTTGAAGATGATGCGATCATTCATGTTAGTGTCTATGTGGTCTTTCCTACTTGTATGTAGGTAGAGTTGATGAATGAGTTCCATGTTTCAATGTGGGTGGTATATCCTGGTTATAATAAGATATAGTGTGATATTCATAGATAGTATCGGTCTTCAAGAATGATGGATAAAGTTACAGGGTCCGTAATACGATGCTATACTTATCAGTAGGTGAAGGCCAAAAATCAGTGAGTGGGTGATTTTTTATAGTCCTTGACTATTCCAGAATAGAATTGGGATGAAATCATGATAGATTTTGTGGTTGGTAATCTGATGATTCCTTTTAAGAATGATGCGATATGGGTAGTTATGGATCAATTGATAAAGATGGAACATTTTTAACCAATACGAGAGACCTTCACCATTGACCAGTTGGGTGAGCTGTATGTTTTAGCGAATGTCGAGTTGAACTGGATTCCATAAAATATTGTTTTGAAGAATTACCCATGTTTTAATTCATGATTCTGGAAGGGGTTATATAATTATCTTGGTACCCAAGTGTTTTTGACTATGAATTTCCACCCACAGGCATATGGGATATCAGAGCATATTATTCATGTTCTAGATGACATGTTGGTTGAATGTGTTGAATATTTTGGAAGATCTTGGGAGAATCACATGGAACTCCTTGAGTTCACCTATAACAACATTTACTAGGCAATGATTCAGATGGAACTATATGAGTTTCTCTATATTAGGCAGTTTGGATTACCATTATTTTGGATGGAGGCTAGGGAAATATAGTTATTGGGATCATGTCTCATAGAGAATACATCCTAACAAGTTTAGTTAATTTTGAAATGAAAGGATGTGGAACAATGTAGTCATAAGTCTTATGCTGATTGATGTAGTTGACCCCTTGATTTTATGGTGGATGATCTTGTTTTTATTCAGGTGTCTCCAAGGCTAGGTCACCATTAGATTAAAAAATAGGGTAAGTTAGAATCCATATATGTGGGGATATTTGAGATTATAGAGAGGCTAAGAATATTGGTGTTTTGATTGGCTCTTCCATAGTGGTATAATAGCATGAACTCCATTTTTCTTATGTCGCATATTTGGTAGTATTACATCGACCCTTCCCATGTGATTTATGTTGATGATGTTGAGATTGAGGTTGATTAATCCTTCAAGGAGAATCTAGTTCATATCATAGATTATATTAAACAAGTATTTCATGGAAATACCATGACTTTGGTTCGATGGTTATTGAAGCATGGTAATGTTTAGAAAGAGACTTGGGAGAGGGAGAGAGATGCGAGGGCCTAATGGTCTAATATTTCTACCTTGGAATATCATTGATACTTGGGAGAGTATCTTGAGGATTAGTTGTTATATGTTGGGAAGAATGTAAGATCCCATACTAACTTTGAGGTATGTTTTTTTTAATTTATAGTTTAATTATCCTTATTTTAGTTAATGATATGTCTAATGGGTGTATGAGGAGGCTCGAGGATGTTCTAGAGGTTTGGGAAATGAAAGAAGAGATAACAGGGCCAGCCGGTGCATGTTACACTGTTAGTGTATTGTTAGTAGTAACTATGCACCCTAACCATGATTACCTAGAGGTGTGGTGCATGATTGATAGAACTATGAAAGGGGGAGGGGAAAAAATGAATACATGTATAAATGCAATATTTATATTTTCAACACTATTTTTTAAACCATGTGGGTGTCCTAGTAAGCCGTGGTACCTAGACCCTTCTTAGACAAAGGGAGGAATATGGTTGGAACATAGTTTGTCCAACCATGCTACTGAACCACACCCTAATTCAAATGGGGGGAAATTGAAAAATTTTCCCCTTTGGAATTTTGATTCTTCACTAGATTTTTCTTTCCCCATTTCTTCTCTATTAGAAAAATTGATGAACCAAAATCTCCCAAGATTTACAAGGATCATTATCTTTCATTTCAAAGTTGTCTGAAGCACTATTATATTTTAAACGATGCTTTGGGAGATTCTAACACTTTTATATCCTACTTTTTTTTCTTTTTTGGGTCTTATATAGACATTTTTATTCTTCTAAATCCATAAACCCTATTTTTCTATTGGATATCAGGTGGATGTTTCGTAGGGTGTTTTTTTCTGGATCTAAGGCTAGGGTTAAGCGAGTGTTCATCTTCAAAACTGAAATTGGCATTATACAAGTTATATCCTTTAGTCTTAATGTTTGGTTTATATTTATGCATTGAGGTATATTGAACTATTTTAAATCCACCCATGGGGGTTTCCACATTATTGAACGTGAAAATTGAAAAGTGAAGTGTATAACTGAACTATTATGAAATATAGACCATGATAGATATTGTGACATGTTATTTTGAGTTATTAAATGAAACTAATGGTAACTTTTTCTAGTTGTTGTCATGGAATAAGGGGGTATTGGGTATAATTTTAATGGGTTGAATTAATTAAATTGAATGGGTTAAATGGATTATGGCTTTTAATGGAAATGTTTAAATGAATTAAATAATTTCAATGAGGAATATGTTAAATTGTTTAGGATATGAAAGATAAAATGGGTTAAAGGGATGTGGAATTTAAATAGAAAATGTGAGAATGGGTTATTTCATAAAGATGAAAAATGTGTTAAAAGACTTATGGTTTGCAATGGTAAATGAGTAATGGTTGTTCCAAAAAATGTGTTATGGTTAAAGAATATTGTTAACATGGATTAATAGCATGTGTGGGATATTGGACATGAGGATCAGTTCTTATATCATGGGTTAGACTGATGATATAGACCCCACCCCTTTAATTCATGTTTTAGGGAGTTGGACTGAGGATCTCTGCCCCAAACAGATTCATGTGATGAGACTACCTCGACTGAGGCACAAAGTTAAGTGTTATCAATTGACTTTGAAATTTACTTTCATTGTGATTTAATGAAATTGATTATCCCCCAAATGAATTGTATATATTTCAAACAAAGGCTGAAGTGATATTTAGGAGAGTGCCTAACCCGTGTAATAAATTATGAAAATGGTATAAGTAAATGTTTTTAACTAATTATAATCAATTTTAATTTTTTTATATTCATGTTTATTTTGTGAATGCATACAATATCTATTTAGATTGGATATTTTGTAGACACTGTTGGTTTTATCCTACTTATTTGTACTCACAGCCTGCTGGGGCTACCATTGGGAACATGAGAAGACTCCATGCTTGCTAGATAGGACAAGGGCTAGGGACTTATGCTAGGTGGTTGATTTAAAATTGAGATATGGATGGATGAGGTATATGAAATTGGAGTCAATACACATTTTTAGATTTTTAGCTTGTATCTATTTTTGGATTTTCTTTCTCTTGGTGTAGTATCAAATAATATAGTATATTAATGGTTGATTGTGGGTTTGTACCTAGTTTTTGTAAATTGATTGTGTTTCATGGTTATTATTTATACTGTTTCATTTATTTCTCTTTATTTAAGATTTGGATTACTCTAATAAAGATGGTATAGTCTCCCCACACATTAAATAAAACCCTTTCTACTAGTCAGTATCTTTTGGTGCTTGGGGAGCCATCCATGGGGTCATTTGGTGACCTGGATTGAGGCACCAGATATTGTGGCTACCAGGTTGGGGATGTTACACTTATGTTTATGTTATGAAAATATATAATTTTATAAATAATATAAGATTCCAATTTAAATGTTTTATATTGTATATACTTATAGTCATGATATTTAATGCTTCATTTTATGTCATTTATTTTAAATAAATAAGACTTAATGGTTACCAGAATGATATGGATTTTTATGATATAATCACATATTATTTAAGAATTTTAAACGTTCAAAGTTTTTTTGGGTAAGATCATATGATACTATTTTCATAAACCCCATATCCTTTATTATCCATTGGTTATGAATTTTGTTTTCATGTTTCATTATAATTTTATCCATTATTGATTAAAGAAACATTAAGAATATTTTTTTTGTAAGTGATACTGATATTGTATCTTATTTTAGATAGGGAATAAGTCTTTTACATATCCATGTTTTTTAAATATAATAAATAATGTTCTTTCTAAACATAAACAATTATTAATGCCATTTTTACTTATATTTAACTTTATTTACAAAGGTTTTAAAAAATACAAATTTATATCATTGTTTATCTGAAACATTTTGAATTTCTTTACCCAAGTGTGAAATGAATGTTTTATTTTAACTGATAAGGATTAACCTAATTTTTATGAATTCATGGATATTTTTTATTTAGATATTTCTTCCAAATATTTCAATTTTATTTTCAATGAAAATATTTTTCCTAATATTTCATAATTTTTAATTTCTTAAATTGATTTCTAATGTGTAAAGTGTATTTTCCTCAAGAATATTTTAAATGAAATTTTAATTTTATTTATATTCCACAATGGAAACAACCCTTTATGTTTTCAATTCTCTACTAGGAATAATTTTTAATTATACCATACTTATTCTTTATATCAATAGGTTATGATTATTTCAAAGAGATTGTCATGAAACCCATTTCTTTTCCAAAGTTCAATCATGTAACAAAAGAAAAATGGTAATTTTGATGTTGAAAAGTGAAAGATAATAATTGTTTTACTCATTATATGGTACTTTGACATTTTTATGGATGAGTTACATGTGTTTTTTTATACACCAAGGATGAGTGATTAAATTATATACCTCTAATGAATTGGGTAAAAAGATATATCTAACCAGTTATAGATTTCTCACAACAGATTGTTGGAATTCACCCAGTTAATTATTCTAGTTGTTAGAATTATTACAAGAGTTATATGATTATGATGTTCCATGATACAAAATCATTTTATTTTTTGATTGTTATGAGTTTCAAGGAAAGCTTTGATGAAGATTGATATCTAATGGATCAGGATTATTAATTCTTATAAATTTAATGATATGTTAAATATTTATTCCATGTATCAGGATTTATGATCCATGTTTTATGGGTATTAATTATCTTTTGTTATTATCATTGAATTTTACTAAATCATCATAACATAATGTTTATCATATTATCTTTGATGAAATTCAATTATTAATTCTTATGTTTACCCATACTATGTATCTGAGATTACCATTATTATTTTTTTCTTTTTACAAGGTAAAAAGGATTGATGATAGATGATTTGTTGTTATAAATGTTTCATGTGCAAATATTTTTATGAGAAATATTAAATAAAGGAGGGGAAATAATAATAGAGGGTAATAGTGGGTAAACAATCAAGTTAAGACATGGGTACTAGTATGTAAGAGTTATTCCAAATTCTTCAAAACTAAATTTTTTTTCCTTCGGTATGTAAGTGATAAAATATTTTCTGATGATTTTTTATGTTTTGGATGAATACAATTTTCTTATGATTATTAGTGTTAGAGAAAATAATTAAAAAATTATATTTTTAGCATTGGATTTTGGAGAGAAAGTTTAGGGATGTTATAATGTATTATCTTTCCAAAATTACAAGTATGGAATGCATATCATATTTTTTATTCAAATTAATAACAATATCCATCCATGTTATATGATGATGAAAATAGAAACACATATCTTTGTGGTGGTGGTAATCTACACATACACATTAGCGATGTTTTATCATCCCAAAGGATTCAAAATAAGATGTAAAAGGTTTGTACCATGATCATAATAACATTAATCTATATTGATGATACTTATGTTATTATTTCACCATGTTAAAACAATATTTGAAGGATATATAAGAATAAATAAACTTGAAATAGGCAAATTAGGAATTATACCTTCTCCTTGGATAAAATATTTTGATTATATATTAAGAATTCAAGGATTGTCCTTTTGGTGAGAGAAAGACATCTTGGTTATGGATAGGGAATTTTTTGAAGGATTTGGGTATGGAATGGATGAACTAGAGTTATAAATTTCTTTTAGGAAGGTAATAGAGGAGTTTCCCTTTATATGTGATGGGGGACCCTTAGAAATATATAATATATTACATCAATATAAATTAATTTTAATTTTAAAATAGAACCAAATTGAAATATTTAGAATCTATGATGGGTATTAGTTTAAATAAAATCATAAAGTAAAATTTATAGATGCTTGGAAAAAATTTTCACCCTTATCTCCCAGTTTTATCCCTTATTAATACTTCTAATTATTACCATGATATAAACATTTTTTACTATATAGGAGTCATGTTTGTTAATATAAAATGGAAAGTGACCCATAAGTGGATAATGGTTGATATTATAGAGAATATCCTACCAAATTAAAATATGATGATATTTTTATATATTTTAAATCATTAAATAGAATATTATTTAACATAATATATAATTAAATCCATTTTCAGGACTATACACATAGTTTAGCTTTAATGACATCAAGATATCATTGGAATTAAAATATAAAATGTTAACACAATGGTAATTTGTTTTTTTTAAATAATTCATTAAACACCAAAATTCATCCAAATTTTATAACATTAAACATTTTTAAAAATAATTTACCTTATTTTTCTATTACTTGAGTGTGCATTGTGAGAGTGTTGTATAAGAATTTAAAAAATAATACCATCAATAAGAAATTAAAATAAATTTCCATGATAAAAAATAATTAATATTTAATTTAACCATGTAGAAATGAATATACCCTCGTTTTATATCTATTAAATTATATTATAGATTTTTTTAAAAAAATAGAGTGACATTTGTTTCTTCTCTTTATATAAAATCATATTAAGGTCATTATCAAAGGAATGTAGAATGAAATTGAAATTATTTAGAACCATTAATGGTTATGGTTGAAAAATTATTTTAAAATAAAATTATGTCAACTTTTGGAGATAATTTTGGGCAATATCTCATAGTTTTACCCATATTTTACCCATTTCACTTTTAATGACATGACAAATACTGATTATGGTTGCTTTAATAATGAAAAAAATAAATGGGATATAATCAAAAAATATAAACCTTATGATTGAAAAAATTTAATTTATTATTAATGATTTAGTTTCTTGACAGGTGTAAATAAATTTTAATTATAATTTTTAAAATGGAAAGAAAATATTTAAAAAAAAATACATCTAATCTAAAAATGAACTTACACCAAAGAAAGGAATTATGCTGATTACTATGTAATTAGTTATTTTATTTATTATCATAGGAAACTTATATTAATTTAATATTAAATTAACAATATAATGAGACTTATATTACTTAATTTAGTGAAATTAAAGATAGTTTTCAAAAATCGGCATCTTTCACTATTCACATAAAAATAAATTTTTTCAGAAAAATCCCAAAACTTCACTATAATCAAAATTTTAATTTTTGATATCAAAAGTAATATTAATTTTATTAAACTATAATTATTTAATTGATAAATTAAACGTTTTAATAAAAACCATACAATAGATTTAAATGAATTTTGTACGATTAAAACATTTTCCTTTTTTATCGAAAAATTACTTAATAATGTTACAGTTAATATAACTCTATAAAATTAAATTTATGAATATTTTTAAGTAATAAAATTTGTCTATTATCAATATTACACATGTAATTACATATATTACTGCCATACATGGATGGTTTTAAAAATAGATTTAATGAATGAATATATTATTTTGGACATTATTAGTACTATAGAAGGGTTTATTGAGCATTATTCCAATGATATTAAAAAAAACTAATCCTGATAACTTCCACAATTTAAAATGAGTGTACAAGGACACTTTTTAATACTTGAAACTATTTTGTACCATCTATTGTGCTATATAACTTTTTTACTAAAAAAATTATATTTAATATATACCTATCAAATTATAGAAATCATGGAACTATTTGAAAATACCATGGATATTGATTTATATACCATAAATGTTTTGGATAAGTTGACTGAACATCACTTATTGGATGATGTGGAAAAAAACAATATAATAAATTTATGATAAATAAAAAAACATAAATTTTAAAAAATAAATTTTACATGAAATAGGTTCTTAATAAATTATATAAAAACATAATTTTATTATTTAATAGGCACTACTGGAAATAATAGATTTACCAACGGTTGAGAAATGTTGGGAAAGGCTGGACAACCGTTGGTATAACATATACCAACGGTTCTGCCAACCGTAGGTAAGTAAGCCGTTGGGAAAAACATTTCCCAACGGTTTACAGTAAACCGTTGGGATAGGGTGGAGAAAGGTTACTCTATCCCAACGGTTCATTAAAACCGTTGGGAAAAAGATTTGCCAACGGTTTAAAACCGTTGGCACAAGGGCTTAAAATTATCATGTTTTTTCCAACGGTTTGGTAAACCGTTGGGAAAAACCCCACATCTACTCTTTCCCAACGGTTTGTTGAACCGTTGGTAAAACTAATCCAAAATTTCTATGCCAACGGTTTTGAACCGTTGGCATAGGCTCTGCTGGGCAAATCACCCAGCAACTCCCCAATTTGCCCAGAAGCTCCCAACCAGGTCTCCAATTTGACCAGCACCACATCTGGTTTTGTGGGTTCCCTCTCATCTTTCAATCCAATTATTGTACCTGCAATAAACTAACACATACATATATAATTATTGTACCTGCAGTAACCAACTAACACTTACATATAGAGAACAAATTCATACACGTTTAACATATAATGGTAGAACTATACACATCCATAATTAAATTATAAACATACATAATTCATTTAGATTTCAATTTAAAATGTAGATGACAATTATATGTGGAATCTGGAAGTCAATTCATAATTTGATCTGTTTTTTGTATACCATTTATTTTTACCTAAAGTAATGTCCGTTTTAAACATAATACATACACCTGGTGTGCTACCATCCACAACGTGCCTCAGATTGAGGCGGGGTTGACTCATACACATCACATATGACCCATGGATCATTGTGCTAATGTATCGACACAATCCGAATGTGTTTGGTCGGTTTTCCGTATGCCAGTTGATGTTTTTCAATTAAAATGACGTACTTTTGAAACAAAATGCAGACACTTTGAGTGGTTCCGGCCACACCGCACCTCAGATTGAGGCGGTGTTGACTCTTACACGTCACATATGACCTATGGATCATTCTCCTAAAGTTTCAATGGAAACCGAATGCGTTTGGTCGGTTTTCCGTATGTACTTAAATTGTTGTCCATTTTAAGCAAAAGAGACACAGTTAGAGCGGTGTCGGCCACACCGCTCCTCATATTGAGGCGGGATTGACTCGTACACGTCACATACGACCCGTGGATCCTTTTCCTAAAGTATGGACACAATCCGAATGCATTTTCTCCGTTTTCCGTATGTCACTTGATGCTTTTCACTTAAAATGATGTCCCTTTGAAACAAAAGACAGACACTTTGAGTGGTGTCGGCCACACCGCGTCTCCAATTGAGGCGGGGTTGATTCGTACACGTCACATATGACCCATGGATCGTTCTTCTAAAGTTTCAACGGAAACCAAATCTGTTTCGTTGGTTTTCCGTATGTACTTAAAATGATGTCCGTTTTAAACAAAAGAGAGCCACTTAGACTGATCTCAGCCACACCATGACTTGGATTCATCCCGGGTCAGCTCGTACATGTCACATATGACCCATGGATCGTTGGGATAAATTATCAACAAATTTGGAATGCGTTTGGTCGGTTTTCCGTA
Source organism: Viscum album (assembly GCA_963277665.1). Lineage (NCBI taxonomy): Eukaryota > Viridiplantae > Streptophyta > Magnoliopsida > Santalales > Viscaceae > Viscum > Viscum album. Next base: position 1,097,163,994 of record OY728147.1, read on the forward strand.
TGCCAGTTGTTCTTTTCACTTATAATCCTGTCCATTTTAAACAAAAGAGACACAGTTAGAATGGTGTCGGCCACACCGCTCCTCGGATTGAGGCAGGATTGACTCGTACAGGTCACATACGACCCATGGATCCTTGTGATAAAGTATCGACACAATCCGAATGCCTTTGGTCAGTTTTTCGTATGTCACTTGATGATTTTCACTTAAAATGACTTCTTTTTGAAACAAAAGACCGACACTTTGAGTGGTGTCGGCCACACCCTGTCTCCGATTGTGGCGGGGTTGATTCGTACACGTCACATATGACCAATGGATCGTTCTCCTAAAGTTTCAACGGAAACCGAATCCGTTTGGTCGTTTTTCCATATGTACTTAAAATGGTGTCCATTTTAAACAAAAGAGAGCCACTTAGACTTATCCCGGCCACACCGCGACTCGGATTCATCCCGGGTTGGCTCGTACACGTCACATATGACCCATGGATTGTTGAGATAAATTATCAACAGATTCGGAATGTGTTTGGTCGGTTTTACGTATGCCAGTTGATGATTTTCACTTAAAATGACGTCCTTTTGACTTGAAACCACCGTGCAACATTCTAATTATTATTCGTGATGTGTACGCGCAGACGACACGTCAATCGGACGTGCGGTTTGCACGGTACGGCTCAATATTCGTGTTTTAAGTGATGCGCGCGCTTCGTAAACGCGCGTGAGGGGGGTCCAAACGGGCCGAACGATGTCGGAATGGCCTGAAATCAGACGACAAATACGGGTGAGTGATTTCTGATGTGGTCGACTAGACGGCACGTCAATCGGACGTGTCCTGTGCCCGCGGTGACCGAGAACGCAGTTCGGGTGTCATAAACGGCCAGAACGGGCGTCCAACGGTCAAATTCATAACGGAGTACCTCGGATTGAGCTGAAACCACCATGGAACATACTAATTATTATTTGTGACGTGTACGCGCAGACGGCACGTCAATCGGACGTGCAGTTTTCACGGTACGGCTCAATATTTGTGTTTTAAGTGATGTGCGTGCTTCGTAAACGCGCGTGAGGGGGGTCCAAACGGGCCGAACGATGTCGGAATGGCCTAAAATCAGACGACAAATACGGGTGAGTGATTTCTGAAGTGGTCGAGCAGACGGCACATCAATCGGACGTTCCGTGTGCCCGCGGTGACTGACAACACAGTTCTGGTGTCATAAACGGCCAGAACGGGCGTCCAACGGTCAAATTCATAGCGGACGACCTCAGATTGAGCTGAAAAAACCGTGGAACATTCTAATTATTATTCGTGACATGTACGCGCAGACGGCACGTCAATCGGACGTGCGGTTTGCGCGGTACGGCTCAATATTCATGTTTTAAGTGATGCGCGCGCTTCGTAAACGCGCGTGAGGGGGGTCCAAACGGGCCGAACGATGTCGGAATGGCCTGAAATCAGACGAAAAATACGGGTGAGTGATTTCTGAAGTGGTCGAGCAGACGGCACGTCAATCGGACGTGCCGTGTGCCCGCGGTGACCGACAACGCAGTTCTGGTGTCATAAACGGCCAGAACGGGCGTCCAACGGTCAAATTCATAGAGGACGGCCTCGGATTGAGCTGAAACCACCATGGAACATTCTAATTATTATTCTTGACGTGTACGCGCAGACGACACGTCAATCGGACGTGCGGTTTGCGCGGTACGGCTCAATATTCGTGTTTTAAGTGATGCGCGCGCTTCGTAAACGCGCGTGAGGGGGGTCCAAACGGGCCGAACGATGTCGGAATGGCCTGAAATCAGACGACAAATACGAGTGAGTGATTTATGAAGTGGTCGAGCAGACGGCACGTCAATCGGACGTGCCGTGTGCCCGCGGTGACCGACAACGCAGTTCTGGTGTCATAAACAGTCAGAACTGGCGTCCAACGGTCAAATTCATAGCGGACGACCTCGGATTGAGCTGAAACCATCGTGGAACATTCTAATTATTATTCGTGACGTGTACGCGCAGACAGAACATCAATCAGACGTGCGGTTTGCGCGGTACGGCTCAATATTCGTGTTTTAAGTGATGCGCGCGCTTCGTAAACGCGCGTGAGGGGGGTCCAAACGGGCCGAACGATGTCGGAATGGCCTGAAATCAGACGACAAATAAGGGTGACTGATTTCTGAAGTGTTCGAGCAGACGGCACGTCAATCAGACGTGCCGTGTGCCCGCGGTGACCGACAACGCAGTTCTGGTGTCAGAAACGGCCAGAACAGGCGTCCAACGGTCAAATTCATAGCGGACGGCCTCAGATTGAGCTGAAACCACCGTGGAACATTCTAATTATTATTCGTGACATGTACGCGCAGACGGAACCTCAATCGGACGTGCGGTTTGCGCGGTACGGCTCAATATTCGTGTTTTAAGTGATGCGCGCGCTTCGTAAACGCGCGTGAGGGGGGTCCAAACGGGCCGAACGATGTCGGAATGGCCTAAAATCAGACGACAAATACGGGTGACTGATTTCTGAAGTGGTCGAGCAGACGGCACATCAATCGGACGTGCCGTGTGCCCGCGGTGACCGACAACGCAGTTCTGGTGTCATAAACGGCCAGAACGGGCATCCAACGGTCAAATTCATAGCGGACGGCCTCGGATTGAGCTGAAACCACCGTGAAACATTCTAATTATTATTCGTGACGTGTACGTGCAGACGACACCTCAATCGGACGTGCGGTTTGCGCGGTACGACTCAATATTCGTGTTTTAAGTGATACGCGTGCTTCGTAAACGCGCGTGAGGGGGGTCCAAACGGGCCGAACGATGTCGGAATGGCCTGAAATCAGACGACAAATACGGGTGAGTGATTTCTGAAGTGGTCGAGCAGACGGCACGTCAATCGGACGTGCCGTGTGCCCGCGGTGACCGACAACACAGTTCTGGTGTCATAAACGGCCAGAACGGGCGTCCAACGGTCAACTTCATAGCGGACGGCCTCGGATTGAGCTGAAACCACCGTGGAACATTCTAATTATTATTCGTGACGTGTACGCGCAGACGGAACCTCAATCGGACGTGTGGTTTGCGCGGTACGGCTCAATATTCGTGTTTTAAGTGATGCACGCGCTTCGTAAACGCGCGTGAGGGGGGTCCAAACGGGCCGAACAATGTCGGAATGGCCTGAAATCAGACGAAAAATACGGGTGAGTGATTTCTGAAGTGGTCGAGCAGACGTCACGTCAATCGGACGTGCCGTGTGCCCGCGGTGACCGACAACGCAGTTCTGGTGTCATAAACGGCCAGAACGGGCATCGAACGGTCAAATTCATAGCGGACGGCCTCGGATTGAGCTGAAACCACCGTGGAACATTCTAATTATTATTCGTGACGTGTACGCGCAGACGGCACGTCAATCGGACGTGCTGTTTGCGCGGTACGGCTCAATATTCGTTTTTAAGTGATGCGCGCGCTTCGTAAACGCGCGTGAGGGGGGTCCAAACGGGCCGAACGATGTCGGAATGGCCTGAAATCAGACGACAAAATACGGGTGAGTGATTTCCGAAGTGTTCGAGCAGACGGCACGTCAATCGGACGTGCCGTGTGCCCGCGGTGACCGACAACGCAGTTGTGGTGTCATAAACGACCAGAACGAGCGTCCAAAGGTCAAATTCATAGCGGACGACCTCAGATTGAGCTGAAACCACCGTGGAACATTCTAATTATTATTCGTGACGTGTACGCGCAGACGGAACGTCAATCGGACGTGCGATTTGTGCGGTACGGCTCAATATTTGTGTTTTAAGTGATGCGCGCGCTTCGTAAACGCGCGTGAGGGGGGTCCAAACAGGCCGAACGATGTCGGAATGGCCTAAAATCAGACGACAAATACGGGTGACTGATTTCTGAAGTGGTCGAGCAGACGGCACGTCAATCGGACGTGCCGTGTGCCCGCGGTGACCGACAACGCAGTTCTGGTGTCATAAACGGCCAGAACGCGCGTCCAACGGTCAAATTCATAGAGGACGGCCTCAGATTGAGCTGAAACCACCGTGGAACATTCTAATTATTATTCGTGACGTGTACGCGCAGACGGAACGTCAATCGGACGTGCGGTTTGCGCGGTACGGCTCAATATTCGTGTTTTAAGTGATGCGCGCGCTTCGTAAACGCGCGTGAGGGGGGTCCAAATGGGCCGAACGATGACGGAATGGCCTGAAATCAGACGAAAAATACGGGTGAGTGATTTCTGAAGTGGTAGAGCAGACGGGATGTCAATCGGACGTGCCGTGTGCCCGCGGTGACCGACAACACAGTTCTGGTGTCATTAACGGCCAGAACGGGCGTCCAACGGTCAAATTCATAGCGGACGGCCTCGGATTGAGCTGAAACCACTGTGGAACATTCTAATTATTATTCTTGATGTGTACGCACAGACGGAACGTCAATCGGACGTGCGGTTTGCGCGGTACGGCTCAATATTCGTGTTTTAAGTGATGCGCGCGCTTCGTAAACGCGCGTGAGGGGGGTCCAAACGGGCCGAACGATGTCGGAATGGCCTGAAATCAGACGAAAAATACGGGTGAGTGATTTCTGAAGTGTTCGAGCAGACGGCACGTCAATCGGACGTGCCGTGTGCCCGCGGTGACCGACAACGCAGTTCTGGTGTCATAAACGGCCAAAACGGGCGTCCAACGGTCAAATTCATAGCGGACGACCACTGATTGAGCTGAAACCACCGTGGAACATTCTAATTATTATTCGTGACGTCTACGCGCAGACGGAACGTCAATCGGACGTGCGGTTTGCGCGGTACGACTCAATATTCATGTTTTAAGTGATGCGCGCGCTTCGTAAACGCGCGTGAGGGGGGTCCAAACGGGCCGAACGATGCCAGTTGATGTTTTTCACTTAAAATGATGTCCTTTTGAAACAAGGGGGAGGGGGGGTTGTCAAGGGTTGTTCAGGGGGTTGTCCGGGGTTGTTCAGGGGGTTGTCCGGGGGGTGTTTGGGGGGTTGTCCGGGGTCCAAGGGGGAGGGTGGGGGGGGGGGGGTTGTCCGGGGGGCTGTCCGGGGGGCTATCTGGGGTCCAGGGTGGATGGTTGGGGGATGTACGGGGGGATGTCCAGGGGGCTGTCCAGGGGGCTGTCCAGGGGGCTGTCCGGGGGGTGTTTGGTGGGTGTTCGGGGTCCAAGGGGGAGGGGGGGTTGTCCAGGGTCCAAGAATGAGGGGGGTTGTCCAGGGAGTTCTCAAACACACAACCACTAAAAGACAACAACATCCATAAAAACAGAAAATATATAAAAATAACTCAACTCCAATACTATACTATGAGTCTAGATAAAACCAACAACTAGAATAGATTAAACATCAAATCTCAAGTCAAAAATGTAACGGATCAATATGTCTCACATCAGTATCACCATCTCCATCATCATCATCATCATCGCCCTCGTCATCGTCCTCCTCTTCGTCCTCACCCTCCACAGCGCCTTCCTCCTCGTCTTCGCCCTCCTCCTCGCCCTCCTCATCTCCCTCATCTTCCGCATCAGACTGCTCGCCATCATCATCTTCAAGCTCGACATCGGCCTGACCACCACTGGAACTGCCACCTGGTGCACCATATATAGAATGTATCGATGATATGTATTCATCAATCGCTGGGCTGGCCTCTGCTGGAAGTGTTGGACGTAGAACTTCAATAAATTTCATAAATGCACTGTTTGCCCTTGCAGACTGTTCTGCCGTCTCTGTGGCCCTTTTCTCAGCCTGTTCTGCCTGTGCCCTAACTTGCTGCAGCTCGGTGGCACTACAACTCGTACCTGAGGCAGGCCAATACCTCGTCGGGGCTATCCTAGGTCGGCAGCATACTCTGCCAGAATGATCATCTCCCAACACCTGATGTAAGTGATCAGATGGCCCAAAATTGTCTGCTTCTTGGGCATCGAGGGCCTCTAAAGCATCCTGTTACAAATATAAATATATTGTTAAGTTAGTAAATAGATATTAAAATATAAAATCAACAGATTAAAACTTACAATCTGTTGCTGAGTCGCTTCGTTGACATCACGTCCATCCTTTTTTCGTCTACTCGAGCAAAACAGTTTTGCTCGAGGCACAAGTCCTTCAATATTTTGTACTTGCCTCTACAATGACATTGAAAACAAAATTTATATAAAGACTTCAGCAAATAATTAAATAATTGAGGAAGAAAAAGAAAATGTAAATCGTAAAGAAAACTTATAAACAATTGTCATACCTACTGCCTCTCATGATCCGGCATCGTCGTGCGTCCTAGTGTATGGAGGTATTTTTTTGCATCAATGTTTTTTTATTTTTTCCAGATGATTCCTAAATAAAATTCGATAATGCAAAGGATAATATTAATGAAAAACTTGAAAGTTATTATTTAAATACCTCAAATGTAATTCATACCTTAAACTGGGTACTCGTCCAATGAGTAATCATATGACGATACTGCTCTATAGGACAATCATCCACGACTGGTACCGCCTCTAACTCAGTGCCAACTCTAGCACGCCAGCCAATATACAGCTCATGCTTTTAGGCTCTCCAAAGCTCGCCTAAATCCTTTAGACATTCCATTCGTGCACCCTCACCATCAGGAAAATTAAATCGAAGCTGAAATGAAAATATTAATTTATATAAATACAAAAAAAATTCATGGCATTAAATACAACAGATTTTTTTACCCATATCTCTGCCCAAGCTCTATCTTTGACCTCATGTGGAAAATGTCCCCATGACAGCGGGCTGACGGGAATGATGTCGGAGTATTTGGCAAGCGTCGCCATAAAACTCCGACATTGCTGCCCTGTTTTCTCAACCATCTGATTGTCTTCATTATATTCCACCATAACCTGTGTGCGACGGTTCCACACCGATCGCATGCGTGTACGGCCCCGCCCCCGCCTCCTTTCAGTAGATGTATCTGTCATGAAAGAAAAACAAATATTTTATCAAAACATGTTATAATGAAAATAAATATTGCTATAAAAATTTGATAGGGTTTTATAAATATACCTGTGCTAGTCTGATCAATGAGTGGCGCCGGATCCACAGAACCTGATGGAACACCCTCTGGTGGAACAAGAGTCGAAGACGATGGAATATAAAAGCTCGGAGAGACAGAAGTAGAAGGAAAAGTAGATGGAACAACTGTATGACCTGATGCTGACTGGGGAGTGGGAATCATCATGGGATGTGAAAATGATGGGGAAGAAGATGCAGAAGGTAGCGAAAACATGGGAGGTCTAAATATCCCGTGTGTCCCTAACGACACACCGGGATCAGAATGTGGGAAGGCTGAAATGTCAGTGGGAGGGGCAGGGTCTAGTCGGGCACGCGCAGCTCTATGTCCACCTCTGGTACGAACCCTCCTCGTACCACCGGCCTGAGTACTAGGACCAGTACTAGGCTCCTCGTCGAATAACTGTCGACGTAATGGTGGATCCTACAAAAAAGTTTACAAAAAAAATTAATCACATGACATTATATATTCTGTAAATATATATATATATATTTGAAATAAAGTACTCACTGTAGGCACTAATGGTGGAATGCCCATCTCCTCCATCCGACGATTGTTCTCCGCCATTTTTTTTCTTCGTCTCTCTTCAATTGGCTTCATTTCCTGCATTGGGAAACAAATATGTAATTAATTAGAAAAAGAAAATTAATGTGTAAACCAAAAAACTAAATATATAAGGGAATGAGGGGATTCATTGGTAATTTAGCTATCAATTGTTTTAGAAGAGCTTGAATGAATTTAATAAAACATACAAGTTATAATGTTCACCAAGTTAGAAATATTGTTTGATTTGGTTTGAATACAGTTCAATTCCAAATTAGAGAATGCAATTCAAATAAAACAGCAACCAATAAACATTGAAAATTCACATAACGGTCAAGTCAGCTAAAACATATTTGTGATCAATACTAAATAAATATGAATATAACCAACCTTAACAACCCAACTCGAGGTAAACCAAAAGAATTGAGAACATGGATGAATGATTCTATATATTTCCAACCACAACTTCAGGTTCACAATCAACTCTGACAATTGAGCTATTGGAGTCATCAAAAGAAATAAATGGATTGGTTCCAATGGAAATAGGGACAGTGTCAATTCCATCATCAGCATCATCAAAAATATGTCTTGGAATTACTTCAACTACGACACCAAATTCAAGTTGAAGTTGATCTTTGACATAAAAAACATGTTTAGCCATTGATGCCAACACATATGGTTCTTCGGTTGCAAGAGTGCGGGTCATATTAATTACTCGAAATCCACAATCATCAATAAATGTGCCATGTCTCGTCATCGAATCAAACCAATGGCATTTCATCATTGTGACTCGTCCATGAGAGTAATAATCCAATATTATTATTTTCTCAACGACTCCATAATAACCCAAATTTTCAAGTCGCGGTCTACTATCTGATGCGCTAGCATAACAATCTGTTGTGGCAGTAACCATAATACCATCATGTTGTGTTCTCATGTTTTTGGCTCGTTCAGTGACAATAAATCTGTACCCATTGATAACAATTGATTTACAGTCACGAACCAGGGTATTAGGACCAAAAGCCAAAGCTCTTATTTCCTCAGAGACAGAGTCAGCAGACAAAATCAATACCTGCAATATAAATGATAGTTAAACTTAAGTAAATATTAAAATAATTAATTTAAACAGTAATATTTTTACCTTCAATTTTAACCAAGCAGAAAACTCTTTGCTATGAAAAGTCTCTCTCCTTCTCAAAGATAAAGAACGATGCTTCCTATTTATCATTGTTTTATGTTCCCTATAGATAAAAAAATATGAATAGTTTAACAGATATATATGTAAGATATACATATTCAATTTTTTTACCTGATATAGTCATCGAACAAATCACAATTGAACAAAACTGTGCGATGTGACATCTCCTGCTCTTCATGGCTTAATGTCTTCAATGTATATGATCCAAGAATTCCTCCTGTTTGATGAAGTGATGGAAAACTGGGTTCAATTTGCTCATATTGTTCTTCTTCATTTTTCATTGGTCTGTTCATTCTTGTAGTAAGATCAGACAAATACATTGAACAGAAATCCATACATTCTTGAGCTAAGTAACCGTTCACGATAGAACCTTCGGGATGATTCTTGTTTCGAACATAAGACTTTAATGTGAACATATTTCTTTCAGTTGGATACATCCAACGAAAAGAAACAGGTCCTCCGAGAAGTATTTCAGTTGGAATATGGACAGTCAGATGCAGCATGCATGTGAAAAATGATGGGGGAAATATTTTCTCCAACTCACACAAAATTAATGGGGCATCTGTCAACATTTTTTGCAAGAAAGACTTGGACAACTTCTTAGCACAAATATCTCTAAACAAATAGAACAACCGAATAACACCCACCCTTACATTATTGGACAAAAGATGACGGATTTCTATTGGAAGCAACTCATGCAGTAGAACGTGATAATCATGAGTCTTCAAAGATTTTAGCTTCAACTCTCTTCTGTTGACCCGTTTAGATATGTTGCTTGAATAGCCATCAGGAACTCTAATAGTCTCTAATACTTCCAAAAATTGTTTTTTTCAGTAGGTGTCATCACATAAGAAGCACATGGAAGTTGCCATTTATTTTCACTGATACGCACAGGATGCAATTCTGGTCTGATGCCCCAATCCACCAAGTCACGTCGAGATTGTAAATCATCTTTTGTCTTCCCCTTGACATTTAGAAGAACTGAAAGCAACATTTCACATATATTCTTTTCAATATGCATTACGTCTAAACAATGACGTAGCAAATTGGTTGACCAATAAGGCAAATCAAAAAAGATACTCCTCTTCCTCCAATTGTAACAGGTTTTTGTGGAAACATTCTTTCTCTTTCCAGATTTGATTTGACCCTTCCCGAACAAAAAACTGAAATCTTTCAATTCATTAAACACATCAGTTCCAGACATACACTGAGGTGGATCATCGGACTCTATAGTATTATCAAATCTTCGACGATTCATTCTATATGGATGATCCTTTGGAAAAAATCGTCGATGTCCCATAAAACTGAAACTACAACAATGTTTCAGTCTTCTGGATCGTGTATTCTTCATACAAACTGGACATGACAGTTTCCCCTTCATGCTCCATCCAGACATCATTGCATAAGCCGGAAAATCATTGATTGTCCACATAAGCGCAGCGCGCATCTGAAATATGTCTTTCGAACATGCATCGTATGTGCGCACACCCACATCCCAAAGAAGCTTCAACTCTTTTATTAAAGGTTGCATGTATACATCAATATCAATGCCGGGATCAGAAGGACCAGATATGAGTATACTCATGAAAGTGAAAGATTTTTTCATACACAACCATGGGGGAAGATTATAAATGTGCATAAAAACGGGCCATGTGCTGTGCGAAGTAAGAATCTGCCCAAACAGATTAAAACCGTCGCATGAAAGACCCAGCTTCACATTACGCATGTCAGCTGCAAAATCATGATGTCGAGCATCAAATCTCTTCCATGCAAATCCATCTGCAGGATGAACCAACTCATCATCAGTCTTCTTTCTCTCGGTATCATGCCATCTCATTTTTATTGATATGTCATCAGACATAAAAAGATTCTGGAGTCTGGGGATCAATGGAAAGTGCCACATTACTTTCTGTGGAACGCGGGATGGTGTTCCATCAGATTTTGACTTCCAGCGGGATGTGCCACATTTTATACATTCATTTCGTTCAGCGGTTTCCTCCCAGAATAAACTGCAATCTTTCGGGCAAGCATGAATTTAGTTTCTTAAAAATCCAAGTTCCTCAACTAACTTCCATGCCATATAGTGGTTTGAGGGAATATATGCATCATCTGGAAGTAAATCCTTCAAGAGGGTAAGAATGTAATCGATTTCTGTATTAGAAATCCCATACATAGTTTTCCCATGAAATAATCGAATTAAAAATTCCAGCTTTTTCATTTTATCGCATTGTCGATATACTGGAGTCGTGGCAGCATCATTCAATTTTTTCACCCTATCAATATCATCATTTTCACTAGATGCATCAGCTGTCCTCATATCGAAGTCTTCTTGAGTCGAAATACTTTCTTTTTCATGATGACGAATAAACGGAAACCGATCATCTAACAAATTCTCCATTCCAGTCTTTTCATTTCGATCATCACCAATTTGAGATTTCGTTTTCTCCCCATTGTGATACCACAGAAAGTAGTTTGCTTGAAACCCATTTTTGGTTATGTGGTAGATGAATTCTTCATGGATCAACCAAGGTCTACCAACACAATTGGAACATGGGCAGTGTATGCGACCACTATCTGAAGCATTGTGAAATGCAAAATCTATAAAGCTCTCCAAATTGTTTTGAAAATCGTCTGAGATCCGATCGGTTTCATACATCCAACTTCTGTCCATTCTGTAAAAAGAATTTATATAAGTCATTTTGTCATAAACAATTCAATAGGCATTAACTATAATAGAAAATACATTTAAGTAAACGATAAAGGAAGAAAATAATCAAGGTATCAACTACACATGTCAAAAAAACATACAAATGTGTTATTGAAAAAATGTAAAACCAACAAGAACTTAATGTGTTATATCACATAACAGCATGACTCATCCCATAACCATATTAGTAGGGTATCATGAACATGAATAACATCAACCTTGTGCCATCCTCCTACCCTACATGACCCCAACCACATGCCACATCTTATTATAGCCTTATCACATCACACCTCAACGAAAAACACTAAGGGAATCATAGTACATCTCACCTGAAGACACATGGACAATCACATCGCATCTTTCCTAAAAACACATGGTCAATCACTTTTGAAGGAAGAGTAGGGAAGACATGGTAGCTATCCAAACATATAACCACCATCCTAGATATTAGAAAAAATACTCATAACTCAAAACCTCTGATCGTTGGTAAGTTTATCCAACTCTGGTTGGGAATGTGTAGAAATAACATAAAAATACATGATATATAGATAGCACAAAATACTCAACCTATGGGTTCACATTAACTACATAATCACACACTTCACTACTACCATAAAACACATAAACCACACCACCACCACACAAGACGCATAGCATTGGAATATAATTCTACATTCAATAAGTCTATCTATGGAATTATCATAAGAATCCATGTATCAATTGGAATATAATTCTACATTCAATAAGTCTATCTATGGAATTATCATAAGAATCCATGTATTAATTGGAATATAATTCTACATTCAATAAGTCTATCTATGGAATCCCTCCCTTGGATCCATGTATCACCCATGGCTTAATCAATATTCAAAGAAATGAGTCTATCCGTGGAATTCCACTATGAATCCATTTATCACATAAAACGTATAAGTTAATAGAAAGAAGATTATATACCTGACATCCTAATAGAATCCATGTATCACTATTTACTATTAATCATTTAATGAATTCCATTTCATTTAAACAATTCATTAAACATACCAAGGTCAAAAACAAAGGTATTTAATACAACTCACCTCAAAATGGCGACTCAATCAAATAATAACCTGAAAAGAATGAAGCTTCATTTACTCATGTTGTAATGACAAGATAATGAGATTCCCTTGCTTAATCAATCAATTCCATATCATGGTCTCAACATAACTCATAATGGCTAGCAATTCAATGAAAATTCAAGCACTCACATGGGAATTTTTAATAGAACACTCCTAACAAGACTATAAAGATATCACATGAATTAGTTATAATATATCTAACATGGTAACATAAAATATAAGATAAATTCAATCCAATTTCATAGATTCATAGCATAGTCTCTACTTTACTCACATTGTCAAGGCAATACAATTAAAACATGTGTTAAAAAATAATTGGCATTCATGTGTTAAAAGGGGAATGCAAACCATAAAATACCCTTAATTAATTTAATTTACAATTCAATTCAGAAATCGAACAATCAATTTGATTTATATAACCTTTCACAAATGACATACCATGTTCAAGGGGTAAAATCCAAAAAGGAATTTTCAAGAAAACTCACCCTTAGGCTGGTCCGGCGGGCAGTAGCTCCAAAATCACCTAAACTGATGGGAAAAATGAAAATAGGTTTAAATACTATCCAAACATTTGAATACGTTTTCAGATAAAGAAGAAGAATAACCTGAAGAAGACCTGGAAGATTCAAGGCCGGCAGTACCTCCAAAATCGCCTAAATCGGCTGCTGCTCCCGTTTTAGGGTTGTGTATCGCGAATGGGGGAGAGAACAGGCGGCTGGGAATTTGGGGAGAACCTTTGCCAATGGTTCTTAAAAACCGTTGGCATATGTATATCTATCCCAACAGTTCTCTAGAACTGTTGGGAAAAACCTCCCAAAGTATATCTATACCAACAGTTCTTATAAACCGTTGGCAAAAACCTATATCTATACCAACGGTTCTCATGAACCGTTGGCAAACACCTCCCCAAAGCCATCTTTACCAACGGTTCATGAGAACCGTTGGGAAAAAACCTCCCTACTACATCTATGCCAACGGTTCATTAGAACCGTTGGGAAAAACCTCCTTCACCAACGGTTCTATCAAACCGTTGGTATGTAACTGTTGGGAAAGACCAGCATTCCAGTAGTGAGGTTATATGCATATATCAAGTCTGATGGGAATAGAGGTAAGGTAACATACAAACCACCACCGTTTCTTATAGGTTATGATTTCTCCATCTGTACCACTCTTTTACTCTCTCTTTATCACTTATAATCATTCTATATTCTTTATATATATTCCTTATATATATAGAAATTATCTTCCATTTCTCTTCATGCAATATATAAATTTTTCATGTTCACTTCCCAATATTTTCATTAATGAAAAACTAATTTAAAGTGATATTTTCAATTCCTTAATCCATTTCATGAATCAATATTATAATTAATTTTATCCTTCATTATATCAAACAATAATAACTTGTTTATGGAATATTATTTTGGTTCATTTTTGGTTTTAAGAAATTAACTATTCACTTACCTTTATTAAAGTTTATTAACTTCTTCATTAAAACCACATTTAAGAGGTTCATTTCTATACCAACTTATTCACTCCTTTCATATTAATATTTTTCAAATGAACATTTTATTCAGGAACTGTGATTATTTAACTAATTTTAAAGATCCAAAATGATTTAATCCTTACATTTAATGGGAATATTTATGATACATAACTTGATTATTCTATGAGAAATTATTATGTAACCCATTTTATTCTCATGTGTTTTCTCATGACTATGATTTATATTTGATTTATTTTTATTATATGGAAGATATATACTTGTACATATAATTATATAATGGGTTTTTCTAAAATTATATACCCCTATAATTCATTGGGTAATGTATTATTCTAATGAGATATAATGCATGGTGCATAAATGATTTGTTTCACACATAATGTTATGTTTTCTTTGAAAATTAATAAGATATAGGGAAGTATGTATATATAGATGTATCCCATGTGACTAGACTAAGCCTAAATAGATTCAAATAGTTTTCTTACTTTGAAGAGTCTACATCCACAAAGGATTACATGATTGAAAAATACTATAAGAATTCATTGCCACTGAGAAATACTAGGGAGATTGTCACTCATAGGATGAGCAATTCTGATTACTAATGGAATACATGATCATATGGGTCACATGAATGTGAAAAATTAACCCATAAAGTATATCAAATGTTTTGTATTAGGCTTAGGTAGAGTAATATTCTTGATGGATGTACCTAGGTGAAAGGGTTTTAATAATAAAATTACTCCATAAATTATATTAGGAGATTGGGGTTTATACTATGGTGGAGTAATAATTTTAGGGGTTTACATAGGTGAAAGTATTTAAATAAGGCACTAGGAGATAATAGGGTGAAATAAAGTCTAATCTCAGTTATGTAAACTTTGAGTGTAGGTAAACCATGTTATCACTTAAGGTATATGTGTGGTTAGTTCTTATTGGAGGAATATAGGGGCTATAAAATGTCATGTTTCTTTCTTGAAGATCACCATAATAGTGGTCTATAACCTTGTTATTTGTAATAATTGGTGAAAATTCTTGTTCAAAATTTATCTTTAATGGAAACCCTTGGGTGAATCATATATTCTCATTTTCTATTTCATTCCATTTGGTTTTGATTAAAAATTAACAAGTGGGAGTTGAAATAATTTTTTGGAGCTTGAGCTAGGTCGCACTACCCTCAAATTCGTAATGTGTCTTTATGTGTCGAGGTTAGAGGTTGGGGTACATTTATAAGCATGATATGGCTTGGTTCCCCAAAATTTTGATAAATACTATGAGAATGTAGAGTTGATTTAGGGTGTCTATGTTGGTTGATATGAGGGAAATGCATTGAGATTATATAGAGAAAATTATCATAGATTAAATGGGTGGGGGGGATTTTGTGGCTTTTAAATTGAACATGAATAATGCTTTGAAAAGGTGAAAACATAGAGATCTGATTGAGTTAATACGATCAATATATCAATTTTTTTTGAAATATCCTTGAAAAATTGTATGATATCATTTGAAAATTTCGAGATCTATGAAACTAAACTCTTTAAATAGGATTAATTTGACATGAAGAGGTTTAAATTTGGAGAAGAATATATCATGTTAAAGGGTTAAAGCTTAAATAAGTGTCTGTTATAAGGTTTGTGGGACGTTTCATTCTTGGATTTGAAGGTATAAATATTTTTATTAGTTTGAACTTTGATTAACACTAAACTATAATTATGCATTGATATAGGATTTGGAGAGTCATGGTCTTCTTTTATAACTACAAGGGTACTACCTTGGTAAGAAACACATAATTGAGAAAATATTATGGTCATAAGCTATAACCTTTCACCTAAGTAGATAAATATTTTTCTTCACATGTAAATCATAATGAGATGCTACTTTTGTAAAGTAAGGTGGGACATACTTGGTTTAACTTGATGAGTGTATATGAACATGTTCATATAACTTGGTACACCATCGTGGGTATAATGAACTGTATTAAGAAGATGGGTACAAATTTATACTTTTCTAAATTTTCACACTCTTTATTTATAATTTATTTAGGTGAACACTTTAATATAATTTTTCTATTTCCTTGTGATATTTATAAGGATCTATAAATTTTTTATTGTCAGAAATGGACCAATCTTCAAATAAATATTTTATTAAATATTTTTCCACAAGAATCTAAGAAATGATTGATAATATTTAGATTGTGTCACAAAATATTATCTGGACATGCCATAATGAACTCTCATATAGTCCCAGTTCAATTATCTTCATGTATCTATTATCTAATACATATCATTTATATAGATTTTTACTCATATAAAATGGACCAATTTTGAGCATATATAAAAAATATTATCACAACCTAAATTTTTTAGATGTGAAGGGATTATTTGGATTAAATTTCTATATATTTCTGATATTTTATAAATTTTTAGGGTTTTAGCACATTGAATGGGGTACAAAGATTGATGGTGTAGAATTTCAGGATGTGAATGATGAAATCGCATCTTGAATAATCATGAGAGTGGGTCCAATTTGATGTATCTTTGGTTCATCTCAAGAGAAACTTTGTAGGACAAAAAATATTCAGGTGGAATGGATTCACATAAAAAACCCTGTTTTTTCATCGTGAACCCATCATCTTAGATATTTATGTTATGGACTCTATATTTTTTCCATAGATCAATATAAACCTATTATTGCCTCTATTTTGGTAGTTTTAAACCCAACTTTCTATCTATCATATATAATACTTCTCTATTAAATTTTTAGTGTGATTTTAGGGAGAATTTACCCTAGATATTCATGGGTATTCTTTTAAAGTGATCCCAATTTTTTCCTTTGGTCTTCCCTCCATCTGGCTAGTGTTTTATTTCAACCTAAAGAATAAACAAGCCTTGGGTTTGTTGGTTCAAAAATTTATGGATGTGGGTTTTTTTAGGGAATTCTATCACTTCTTATGATCATTCTCTCTCAAATTCTTATGGATTCCTTCTATATTTTAGTATTTTTATGTTTTCAAGTTATGTATTTACATAAAAATTCATTTTTATATGAATCATTATTTTTAATTATTGAACTAGGTTTTAAATAGTTTTGAGTCTTGGTTTTGTTTTTATGGAATGCATTTTTAAAATAGAAAATGAATTTTTTCTAAAAAAAGGTCTTTAGGAATGTTTATGCCTAATTTTGGTAATGTTTTTACTTATTTTAAAAATTTTGATTTTTATTAATAAAATACCCCTATAAAATAATTTTAATTGTTAATATAGTGCCTTCGTGAGAGGAGGACAACCCATGTGAACCTAGGTTTTAGGTGTGTAATCAAGTAAAAGAATGGTTAGATGTGGTTATCCACACAATAATTGGATATATATGAAAAACATAATAAAAACATTGGTCTGGTAGGGATACACATGATAGTGATCTCCAATACATTGGCCTAAGTTTTAGGGATGTGAGTGTACAACCAAATATTTTTCCATAGTAATTTGACATGTGAGCATCTTAACTAGCTCTAATGTGATATATCATTGGACTCCTTATCATGGTGCTAATTGTTTTATTATAGCTATTAGATTTTGATTCATATTTTTAGTTTGGTATATATATTTATACATTTTTTACTGTTATATGTTCTTTTTAGACTGGTATGAAATAATTTCTTTCCATGTTTTGTTTTAAACTATTCATAGATTATATAATACATTTATTTAAAAACTAATTTAATATTGGTGTTCATTGTATTTTATGCATAAATATGAAAAGATAAAATCCTATTATTTTATTCTTTTAAATTTATAAAAATTGATTTATTTATTGAAATTTTATTATGAATCTTTTTGAGGGATCTTACCTGAATTTTGAACTTATTGTGTACATGCACCCAATAGGTTTATGTAGATATTATTTTATAATATAGAATAGGTAATATAAATACATGGATTCACTAGGTTCCCATGATAGTTGAGTTCGAGTTATTGTGGTGGCATTGCAGGATGATGACTGACTTGTCACACAAAAATTTTTCATAGTCATTTGCATTTTTTTCTTTATCTTTATACCAGTAATTGTATTTTCACCATGAAACTTTGATATTTTATTGATTAATATTCAGATAAATGTTTTTATGATGCACAGTTATTCATAGTTTCATTTAATTATCTCCTTTTTATAGTTTTTTTATTTTACCTAATTCTTAATATATCATAGGTTTTTATCTAATTATGGGGAAAATCATTCTCAATTTCTAGTTTTTAATGAAAATGACCTTATCACATATCTATGGGGATGATGAATTCAAATTATAAATTTCTATGAGTTGTATTAGGTTTCCTTTGTAAGGAATACCTTAGTTGGTTTGTGATGAATCAGTATCAAAGGTGGTTCTAGATATATGTGATTTTGGAGGTATTTATAGATTAGAGTTTGGGATGTCGAGACATAAAGTGTATGTTTAAATTGAGTTCTTGTATAGATCTAACGTTGGAAGAAATTAAGTTTCCATGGGATATCATGGATTGTGTGTTCTTGAGTATTGTTTTAAATTTATTTCAGATTTTATTTTGGTTGTTTACACATTTGATGTTTTATCTAAATTATTTGGAATTGGGTTATACACTGCCTCCAGGTTGATTTATAGTTAATCCAAGATAGTGATTTGTAGATAATTCTCTATGTGTAAAATCCTTTATTAGATTATAATCAAGTTGATTCTACAACATTCACCATAAATTATATAGTCCAGGTTGCATCTATAGTTCCTACTGGAGCTATAGATGTGTATCTATAAAAGTATGGAGATAGGAATCAAGCCCAAGAGTTTATATTCCTAAAACCACTATCCTTCCAAAGTATAAAATTTACTTTGTAATAATTTGAATGGTTAAGGATTGTTGAAATTTTTTTTTACTTCCTCGAGAATCTTTATTTTATCTAGGTGAAGTGTGTTGTCTTAAATCTTAAATACCATAGTCAAAGGGGGTTGGATTTAGTGGTTCTTGGAAAGTATAATTTGGGGTTGGAATCAAAGGGATTTAAACCCATATCAACCTATAAATTTTACTAATAGGTGATTGTTTTTTATAGTTAATATAGTTCCTTAATTTTAAACATGGTGACTATTTAGTAATGGAATATACCAACTATTTTTTAGAACATTCTCTCTTGTCACTTGAGGTTATATCAAATAAAATAAAAATGAATAAAAGGTTTTAGTTGGGAATAGGACTGTCTATCCTTTAATAGGTTTTCCTATTGAAACATTTAACCATTAATTATGTTGTGTTTAATGATCTAATGGTGAATAATTATCATCTAGGCATGTCGGGATTGGTTGGGATTCCATCCACATCTGATGGTAGTTATAGTGGTCCTTATAAAATAAAGAGAAAGTATAGTGAGGTTCGTAATGGAAGTGTTAGTGGATACCTATAAAAAAAATTATTCACCTAAAATGTGTATCAGAGTCCCTATAAATTACTAACAATTTAGAAATATAAGAAATAATAAACATTATTTCTCTACAAAACCAACAGTTTGGCTTGATTGTGGACGTTTTCGGTATCGACAATGTTTTTTTTCAAGACTTCTCTTCCCAGTGAAGTGGTTCAGGATCTATAGCACCAATAAGGACATTGGTATATCTATATCCTTCTATGTAATTTGATTTACTTCTAATTTCATAAAAGTTAAATAATAACTCATCATCTATGGTGAATCAATTTCATGATGTAGAAAAGATTCAAATGGAGATCAAGGTGGGACCTATGACTATGCGAGCTAAAACATTCATTTCTTTTTCTATAGGTACTAATTTATTTGGAACATGTTTATTCTAAACTATTATATAAAATTTTTATATAATTCATCAACATATTCCTAAGTAACTCATTTTGTATCATATAGAGATAGAGAAACCTCTTCAAAATGAAAAGGAATAGGGTTTCCAGTGCCTCTCATTCGACTTTATTTATCTAATTCTGTGTTATATTGGGGATTCATAGTTCTTTATATAACTTTTTTATGTTATTATCAATATATAATTAATGGTTTCTTAGAGGTATTGTATTAATTATTTTCATTTTTGGGTGCATTTTACTACTACAGACGGGAACACCTTGGGGTTTTAAGGAAAATGGGATCCGAGTTATAATCTTGAAGGACCTTCTCTATTCATTATGGAAAAACATATATCTTCAATTTTTGTTTATCTTTATGAGGAAACCTTGATTTGTAAACTTCCCCTAGAGGTTATGGAGTATCTAGAGGTGTTTCCAACATAATTCATTAGTTTACCTAAAGAGTGGGAAGTGGATTTGTTTATTGAATTACTATCAGGGACCCAAACTGTATCTATACCTAATTTTTATATGCTTCTATTAAAATTTAAAGAGTTTTGGATCCATTTGGATGATTTGGAAAGAAAGGTATTCATCTATCTGAGTGTATTACTGTGGGAGACCCTAATACTATTTTCCAAGAAGGCTGATGGAACTCTCTTTTAGTAAATTGTTTATTATATTCTCAACTAGTTGATGATTATGAAAAAGTATACATTTCCATTCATAAATTATTTTGTAAATAAATTATATGGGAATGTTGGTTCTTGATTCTTGATCTTTGGTTTTGAAATGACCATCTCAAAAATTAGTCATCAAACATCCCAAATACTTTCTCTAGGAGAACGTTTTGTAATCTTGATCATATGATGATGTCATTTAGAATGAATAACATTCCTGAGGCCTCTCTGGTGTTGACGAACTAGATAATACACATGTACCTAGATACATCATCATGGTATGCATGGATGGTATCTTTGTTTGTTCATGGAATGAGGAAGATCATGAATTTCAATTAATAAATGGTTTTGTAACTTTATTAGATGACTATAATTGACATGTAACTTTTATCTCCAAGAATTTTGATTCTCAGGACATGTGGTCTTGGTGAATGGAATCCCATTTGATCCTAAGAAGGTGTATGCTTTCATGTAATGGGAATATCCACGTTTTTTTATATTTTTATCTTCTTGTAATTTTTAGGATATTGATGATGGGTTTTAAATGATTTCTCAAATTTGGAATCACTGTTGACATCTTGAAGTTCGTATTGGATGAATTATATTTATTATTAATGATTCAATGTGAGTTTGGTGTATGATGCTGATTAATATGTATTCTAAGATGGTAATTATGGATTCTTGAGTTTACATTGGATGTCATTCTTGTTAATGACTCTAAATCCATCAATTGTTTTGATTCTAATATATTGAATGAATTATTTTTTATAATATTCAATAAAAATTGATAGTGGATTTAATTTTTAAAAAGACACCCATGTTTAAATTCAGTTTTTGGGAGAGATGTTATTAATTTTTAAAACATGTTCTAATGATGTTTTGAAAGAGTAATTTGTTTACATCATTAAAACATTAAATATGTAAAGATCATTAAAGAAACTATATGAAAAATTAGTGACGATATTTTTGAATCGGGTTTGAAAATTTATTTTTCATGGCGGCCCTAGGTTTTTTGAATTTTAAAAATGGTATTTATTTAATTATGTTTGGAGACACATATTACTAAAAAAATAATACTATATATACCAGCTTCCAAACTAGTCTCATCCACTGATTTTTTGGGTTTCTAGTCAAACATAGCCATCCCAATAGTGGGAGTTGATGGATTGAGCAAATTGGAGGCAATAATTCATGTGTCTGGTGCTTAAATGTGAGTGATCATGAATGGGTGAGTGCACATGTAAGGGTGCTAGTGGGACTATATAGGGAGGTGTGACCAGTGATTACCATCTGTAAAGTGTGTGTGGGGGCCAACCATGGTTCCATTGTTAAGGGGATGATAGAAATTTTTTTATCATTACGTTTATCCAACAGTAACTGAAATCCAATGTGGGATTTATAGATTCTAGATATTGTTCATTCATTATAAATATTACAGAATATCAATAGTTTTTCAATCTACCAAATATATGAAATCAAATAATATTCTCATCATATTCATTACCATGATGTCTGAAGTTACTTAAGTGACTAGGTTTCTACATTCCACCATCTTCGTGAACAAAATGAGCTCAAATAAGTAGGATCTAATGTTAAAAAACTGCTACACTACTCCATACATGCAATCTATATCTCACTTGTAAGCATTTGTGTGATGAACATGAATTTTCAAGAATGATATGAAGTTGAACTTTGTTTTTCATATGATATTATGAATTTTTAATCTTGATTGTTAAGATAAGAATAAGAATACAGATTTCATCACATTCATGAGGGCCATCTATCAAGAAGTAATAAGGATGACACACAAGAGCTCGATTCATTAAGAATTGGCATTACATGAGTTATAATTTGACTAAAATATATGGTTTTATTTATTTTCATTAAAAGGATATAATTTTCATATATTAGGTGTTGAAAAAGTCATCTTTAAAAACTAAGTTAAGAATGAGGGTTTAAAACTACTGATTGATCTATTTTTTAGAGCTCACATTTTTATCAAGAAAATAAATCACTGTAATCACTATTTATTATGAGGAGAAGTGAGACCGTGTAATTTAATGCCTACATGAAGTTCGAGAGACCTTTTATTATTATGTATATGATGAACTAGAGTCATTAAAATGCACTATTCTACATGAATGTGTTCCAAAAAATTGAGTTGATCTCATGGTCATCAGTTCTGTAGAGAACATTAGGTGGAATCGTAAACCTAATTTTGTAAAGAATAACTCACACGACATATGAGCAAAAAGGTGGAGATTATACACTACATAACTATTTATGTTTTTTGAGGAGTACATACATAATAAAAAGGAAAAATGAGGTTAAATCATGCATTTAAATTTGATCACAGCTTCACTAAACAAGATATGCATTAATAATAATATCCACTTTCATAAAGATACTTGGGTTAAAGTTACAAGGATTTTAAAATAGATATAAAAAAAATAATTGATAAAAGGAACATAAAATACTGAGAATATAAATTTTTATTTTATAGTTTATACACAAGATAATATTTCATGCATGCATGAATTGATTTGAGAATTTGAAGACAGATTATTTTGAGTTGTGAATGTTTATTTTTACATTTAATATTTCTACATGAAATAATAATTGGGGCCAAGAACTTCATCAATAAAAGACCATATCTACCCCATCATTTTACTAAGAAGTATATAATCATTCTTTGAAGATTAATATAACCTTAAGAATACCGAAACACTTATGTAAGAGGATGTTGAAGTTATTTAAGAAGTACATTAATAGACCTACTGATTCATCTATTCATGGTGGGAGATCACATGACAAGTGTAAAAGAATAAGTCAAGGGAAAAATATATCTTTCAATAAGAGGATCATGTTTAAAAATATGAGCTTGTTACTATGGGTTAGAAGTTTTTTTGAAGATGCTCATGGTTGAGGTGTATAAACTATTGAGGTAGTAAGAGGATGGTTAAGGTGTCTTTCCACCTATTTTATAATTGTTAGTGGCTTGGGTATAGAACCACAGTCAAATATAATGTTGTTTACTAGGGTTTATAACCAATTTCTTCATACAAAATTGTTATTGACGATAATATTATTTTATAGAATCTATGATGGGATGTTTTATCAGTATAAAAAATGGTCTTAGTATTGAACCTTGTAAATATTTCGTGTTGTGTTATCTCTTATTATTTCTACATATGAGGTGAGAATGTGAGATATCATTGAGTGTATTTATAATCATAACAAGTTTAAGTGGTTTAATTAAAAGAAAATAATTCATCAATGTAGACAAAAAATTCGCACCCTCTCTTTGGCATCTTGACTGGGGATCTATTTGTGGCATCAGATCCATGATACCCTCTACAAATCCAAGAATAATTATGGGACATGGAGAATATTAACTCAGTAAAAAACCAAGGTGTCCCCAAATATTATGGGAATAAGTGTCATAGTTATAGGATTATGATGCAACCATACATCATTTTATATAACCAATAAGTGATAGATACTACAATATTTGTGTTTCCACCCAATTTTGAAGTTGTTATTATGACTAAATCTAAAATGATAAATATATATTTATATTTAAAGAATTATAATTATATATTGATTTCTCTATCACACAAAATCTATACAAATTTCATAGTTATCTAGAGTACAAAAGAGATATTGGAAAAATTTGGAAGTGTCAATGAATTTCATATCATAGTAAAGGAAGCCATACAACATGTTCGATGGATATAGTACGACGACATAAAAATGACTGATGACAGAATTATTGATTAATATTTCCCTTGGGTGGAGGAGATAATGAAATTTATTAATTTTTTTTTGAAATTGGATGCATTAATAATTGTCAAAATTTGAATCTAAATATAATTTGAAGGATTAGAAAAATTTAACTAGAAATTAAATTTAACGAGAAGGAATGGGAATTCCTATTCATCCTGAAGAAGATCTTAAAATGAAAAGGTTAATTTACTTCCTGAAGTTGATGAATGATTTTATATATCAAGAAGCAATTGTGATAGAGTATAAGGGAAAAATCTATAATGAAAGTTACAAGGTGAGTTGGAATCATGAATTTCTGAGATTACAATGATGAGAAAAGAAAAGAAGAAATTATTAAAGGATAAGAATAAAGAAGCAGAAGAAAATGAAAAAATTATAAATAAAAAATAATCTCATGTTTATGAGGCCATTAAGCACAATCTTAGAAAATATGAACATGAAAATATTATTAGTTATTGTAAAAAAATGGTTCTTCTTTGAGGAACATATCCTTTTTATTACATTAATTATCAGTTTAAATGTTTAAATTTGGCCTAATATGAATTAAATTTGAGTTTATTATGCTTTTATGAGTGTTTGGGGCTAGTTAAGAGCAAAAAAATTGTTTTTTGGGGGTGAAAAAAATTTATGATGCATGGATAGTTCAAACCAAATGGGGTAGGCCACACGGTCTGATAAACCATGTGAGGCATGGGTAGAGGGAAGGATGAGGACACATGGTTAAAAAACCTATGAAAATGAGGCACATTTCCATGTGACTATAACATTAATTTTGAAAGTGGGGTTTTTCATAGTTCCCACATGGTTAGTGAAACCGTGCGAGAAAATCATGGGATATAACCCTTCTTAGAGACAACTATGCAAGTTTGGGACATGATTGGTAAAACCATGCTCCTAAACTATGAAACTCTTTAATTATAGGAATTTTTTTTTATTTTAAAACCAATTAAATATAATTTAAACCAAGGTATTTGATTTATTCTTATGATAGAAACCCTCATGTTGGTAGCTCCCCTTAGAAGACTATTCTTTTATTCGAAGAATTATTTGCTTTCAATCTTCGATTCATGAACTTCTCTTCTCGTTAGATTTACATAAGTGAGTAACCAATTACTTTTTATCCATTACTAATTCTTATGGATATTGGCTATGCAATTTAGGTTTGAAATAATATTCCCTATTATGAGGTTCTTAGTCTTTTATTCTATTTCCTCCTGATCTAAGAGCAATCAGAAGTTGACACAAGATGATCAATCAACTACAGACCTAATTTAGGTGGTATCATGACTTTAACTAAATGTTGAGATGTTTATATATATCGTTGTGCTGTGTACCAAATTTATGGGTTTCTTCTAGAAATGAAATTAAATATTAGAATTTATAGGCATGGCCTATGTAATTAATGAGGCATGTTCAAAATTGGTTATAGGTTGACAACCTCAAATTAAATGGTACCACACCTTTGGATTTTGTTTAATAAATTGGACCATTGTGATGTTAAAGTATTGGATACCTTTTAGGAATACCCTTTCCCGAATATTCAAGGGTTATTTAATGTTGAAATTACATTAGTGAATTAATATGGGAAATCAAATTTTGAATTTAATCATGAATTAACATTTTTATTAAATTGTGAAATTAATTGTAAATGGAATTGGTAATGATAGGGGATGAAGGTCATTCCCCTATGAATATGAATTGTATTTATTGACTAATCTTGAGATGAAAATTTATATGAAATGACCATGTGAGTATACTAAGGTTAATACTAATAAGATTATCCTAATGACATAAGTAACCTTTTGAGGTGTGTTTTAAATGTGATGTTCTTGGTTTTGACATTGAAATGTTATATGATATTGTTAATGTAATTAGTCAATTGTCTTGAACTTGTTAAATTATTTTTATCCATGGGAGACATGTGGATTAATATGAGAATTCTATGGATGAACTAATATGCTTGTTGACTTTTATACCCGAGTGATACTTGGTTTTCCAAGGATAGAATTATAGAGGATTTTAAAATTATGTTCCAAGTGATAGTTGGATTCCTTATGGATTTACATGGAATAAATCAAGAGAATTTGATCATACATTGAATGGGTGATACATGGGATCTCTTTGTGGACCACCAAGGACATACTCGAGTGGATGAGACATTATACCCAACCTTGAGCGATACCTGGGTTCTTGAGAGGTTATCGATGGACGAGCTCATAGGGTTCTAGTCATAATTACCCCTAGAGTTAGAATTGGATTCCAACATAGGAATTCCCAAGATGGGATCATGTTCTAAATTTAATAATGAATGAAATAAATTATATATGATGAGTTTTCCAAGCCAAAGAACAATCTTTGATTTAGTCTTTGACTTACACCTTTTAGATGGAATTCTTAGGTATCTTCTGTAGATAGGATTATACAGGGGATTCCTAGATTGTGCCATGTCCTGAGACTTGTTAGTAAAATGATATTTAATTGTTAAATGAACTTTATGAAATGACACAATCCTAAATGATAAATCATAAACCTAGTGATTAAATGAAAATGTTTAAACGAATTGGTTATAAAACGAGAGAAATGAATTATAAGATGTTTATTTTCGAGTAATTTCTTGAATTTTTATTATATCTTACAGGACACTATTCTTATATATATTCATTGAATGGAGATTACATACCTTGGGTGGGTGCCTATTGATATTTTGTCCCACACAATATTTGGGTTTCCTTGTGTACCCAAAAAAAATATATGACTATAGGTGTTGGTAAGGGTAAGCACCCTTCTACATGTTCTTGATTTTTTTCTTAGAAGAAGGGGCATGAGACCAAGTTGAGGTTATGAGGGACCGATTTGATTTCTAATCCAACTATTTTATGGGCCATATACAACACTTCTGCAGAACCTTTCCACCATAAACTAGTGATAGGGGGCCTAAAATGCCTCCATATTCAAGATCAGGGTCAACATATTCTCATTAAGAAGGAAGTTGGAACACGACTAGATAATCAGTCTGAGGTGGTGGTCTTGGTCATGGTCGTCAGATCCTAGCTTGACAGTGATAATAGGGTGGATCTGATAAGGGTATCTAGGAAGTATCATGGGGTTGCAGTTCCGGCCTGGAATATATTGGGAGATAAAACTTTAAGGAGAAAGATCCTAGAAATTATACTATTATAGGTACTATTCTAGTCGCCTCTACTTCATCTTCTTTACTTTTTGATAAAGGTTATTCTCATAGCTTTATATCCATGCCCATTGTGGAGATCCTTCGGTTCAATGTTCAAACATTTGATGACTTTATGATGCTTCACACTTCATTATGATTTATAAAAAAGGGTGTACATCTATGTCGGGAGTACCCCCTTGATATTTTAGGGTGTCACTTTCTCTGGAACCACTTTTTCCTCTAGATGAAAGGTTTTGAATTCATTATCAAGATGGAATGTTTGGTTCCCTTTCATTATTTCATTGATTTCTATCAACATAGGGTGATATTCACATCACTAGAGGGTAGAGAGTTCATTAACAATGGTGAATGGGATGTCTAGGTGAGTTGAGATGGAAACAAGCGTTATAGTTTGGGTAGGATGATATCCTAGATTGAATGTTTATATCTGGATGATTCGAGAATATGTCGTATTGATATCACTCTATCATTTTACCATTTCAGGGATGTTTTCCTAAAATAATTTTTAAGATTACCTTTAGTGAGAGAGGTAGAGTTCTCTTTCTATCTTGTTCCAAGATCTTCACCATTTTAAATTCCTTATTATAGGCTAGCTACGATGGATTTGTAGAAGCTCAAGAGGTATGTAGAAAATTTAGGGGAAAAGGGTTTCATCTGACCCAGTTTTTTAATTTGGGGTTCACCGGTCCTTTTTGAAAAAAAGGTTGATGTTACCATCATGATATATGTGTATTATCAGATATTGAACTGACTAAAGGTTAAGAACCAACATCCTCTTCCGTAGATAGATGATATTTTTGACCAGATATGAGGAGGTCGGGTATTCTCAAAGAATGATTTGTGATAGAGTTATCGTATGGTGTGTTTTATATCATTACATATACATCAAAAAAAATTTATTGATGGTATGGAATATATGAGTATTTAGTTATGCCATTTGATCTCAAGAACATTTTGATGGTCTTCATGGAACTAATGAACCGAGTGATCCATCCTTATCTTGATTCGTTTATGGTGTTTTTCATGGATGATATCTCAGTGTATTCTCAAAATAAACTCAACCATGACACAAAACTTGAGATCATTTTTAATAACCTGAGATAGAATCAATTATATGAGAATCTCACAAAGTGACACTTTAAAAAGGGATCAGATTCACTTCCTAGGTCACATTATTTTAGAGATAAAAGTATCTGTTGACCTAGAAAAAGTGAGAGCGATAGTTTCCTAGGGTAATACTAAGGAATGTTTTGTGGTATGTTTTTTTGGGAATTTATGTTTACAACATGTGTTTCATATAGGAATTCTTACACATAGAATTTCTACTGATTGGCTTAGCTAAGAAGGTTGTGAAGTACATATGGATATATTCCTATGAGATGACCTTTCATGAGATGAAAGGGAGGTTGAATTTAGAAATGATATTGATATTTCCATATCTAGGTAAGAGTTACACTATTTAATATGATTTATTAGGTATCAGGCTAGTAGCAGTTCTTATATAATTAAATAGATACCTAGTGTAATGGTATCGAAAATTGAGGCCACATGATAGGAATTACCAAATACATGATCTCGAGTTAGCTGTGGTTATTAACACATTGTGCTATTGGAGACATTAATTACTTGGAGATTTTTTTGTACATGGAACACAAAATACTCAAGTACATATTTAAAAATAATGATATGAACCTTAAACAATAAATGTGGGTGGAAAAACTGCATTATTTCGATTTCAATCTTACCTACATACCTGGTAAAGAAATTTAGTGGTCGATGCACTGAGTAAGAGGACTCAGATAGATATAGTTCAACATGAAATTATTGAGGGAAAACTTATGTATTAATTTTATGATATGAACTTGGAGGTGAAGGAAAATTAAGATAATAATATTCGATCACCCTTATCTCTTACCTCTACTCTTATGGAAAGAGTGAGGATGAGGAAGCTATAAAAATTAGAAGGCCTAGTCCTATTGAAGAGTGCGGAAGGTAAAAACCCTCCTATGGGTGGGACCATAGGCGAGGATGATATAATTTGGGTACATACTCAGGTATGGGTCTCTACAGACATGCGTGAGTAGTTAATGTAATATTTGAATGTGTTATCTCAAGTAGTGAACCTAGGAGTCACCAAGATGTATCAGAATTTACATTGATAATATTGTTGTTTGGGAATGAATATATATGTAGCTTGTTTTTTTACATGGTGTTCTACATGTCAGTAGGTGAAGGTGGAATGCAATTTGATAGCTATAATTTTATAAAAACTACCTATTTATGAGTGAAAATGGAATGATGTCACAATGGATTTCGCGATGGATTTATCAAGGTATCCTTAAGGTATTGATGTTGTGTGAGTTGTTGGTGATAGGATCATAAAGGTTGAGAATGTTATGCGGATCAAGGAAACCATCAGTGTGGATGATCTTGGAAGGTTGTATATCTATGAGATAAAATTACTTCATGGAGTCCCGCATACAATTGTTTCGTATAGGGATACCTGGTTTACTTCATAATTATAGTAAGTGCTATATAGGGTTTCAGGTACACTATTGATTTTGATCACGACATACCACTCTTAGATAGATGGAAAGTGAGAGCACACAATTTAAGTGCTTGTGGACATGTTTTATTCATGCATCCTAGATTTTGGGGGCTCTTTGGGGAAGCATATACCGCTAGTTGATTCAATTATAATAATAGATTTCAGGATACTATTAAGATGGAGCCATATGAGGATTTATATGATAGGACATACCAATGAACCCTTTTTTGGTTAGAGGTAGGAGAGAAAATTATGTTAGGACCTCAACTTATAAAGGAGACAATAGAGAATGTGGAGTTGATTTAGAAGTGGATAGATAAAATGCTGTTTGTTTATAAATCATATACTAATCATTACAGACGAGCTCCAGAGTTTGAGTCTAGGGATCATATTTACTTGAGTGTTTTATTGAGGTTGGGACATAGAAGAATCATGAGATATGGTAGTATTTCACCATGGTACAATGGGACATTTAGGTTTCTAGAGAGAGTTAGGCCTATATCATACTTGTTGTAGTTACCTCAAAGGTACCAATATATGCATGATTTATTCCACATTTCTCAGCTTTGATGTAACTATTAAATACCATCTCATGATATTTTGTCCGTGGAGGATGAGCTTCAGATAGATGTGTCATCTGAGTATCATCATATTCACCTTATAGATCATATCATGATGGTTCTCTGAGACTGGTTAGTTCCTTTAGTGTGGGTGCTATGGCAGAATGACTGAGTGCATAACGATATTCTTGAAGTGGAAGGATGATGTACACTCATAGTTGCTGAATTTATTCTCAAATCATGCTTCACTACCCTTGGAAATATAATTCAAGGATTAATTGCTTTAAGGGGGAATGTTTTTAAGAAATTGATTATTATTTTAGGTAAGAATCCTTTTATTTCCATTAATTTGTTGTTTAAATGATAAATTATGGCATAATATGAATTCCCTTTGATGAATTTATGGAACACAATTTTTTCAAACAGTGTGGGGTAAGCCAAACATTCTGATAAACCATGAAAGGCATTGGTAGAGAGCAGGATGAGGCTACACAATTAGACCAAATAATGTGAAATGGGGTGCGTGACTGTGCGACCACCTCTACAATTCCGATAGTGTATTTTTGTAGGGTTACTGCATGGTTAGTCAAAATAAGAAAGGAAACCATGATATTTTACCCTTCATACAAAATACCATGAATGGTTGGCCAAGGATTGAAAAACCATTGACCTAAATCATGCAACCATTTAATTTTATGAAATTTTATAATTTTAAAACAAATTACGACTAATTTAAACCTAAAAATTTCATTTCTTCTCATAGACAGTAACCCCCACGTTGGGAGCTCCCCTTGGAAAACTAATCATGATTTGAGGAGTTCTTCCCATATGATCTCTGATTCAGGAACCACTCATCTCATTAAATATGCATCAGTGATTAATCAATTTTATTTTAGTTATTCTTCATTATTTTGGATATCACCCATGATATTTAGGTGCAATAAAACATGCCCTATTATTAGGTTGTTCTTTCTTTCTTTGATTTTCTCCTGACCCAAGCCAAATCAGAAGCTGATACTGGATGAGCTATCAACTTTAAACCAAAGGTAGTTGGTCCTATTCCTTTCAGTAAAATTTGAGATGCTTAAATATGACATTCTGTCATGAAACCAATTTCTAGGCATTACCTTGAAATAAAATTATATCCTATAATTTCTAGGTATGGAGAATTTAATCAAAGAGGTTTGTTAATGATTGTTTATGGGTTGATAACTATGAATTAAATAGGACCATCCCTTTAGGTTTTTTTTAATTTAATAGACCATTATAATGATAAATGGTTAGATACCTTATAGGTGTGCCCTTTTCCCCATGTCAAAGGAATGTTTAGTGTTGAAATACCATTGTAGATTTAATATTTGAATTCAATTGATGAATTTATTTATGAATTAACATGTGTATTGAATAGTGAAATTAATTTTAAATGGAATTGTTAATGAATAAGGGATGGATTTTTTCCCCTAGGAATATGAATTGTATTGGTTGATTAAGTATGAGATGATAATTTAAATAAAATGACCTTTTGAGTAAATTAATGTCAATCCTTATAATCTTAGCCCAATGAATTAATACACCTTTTGAGTGTATTTATAAATGATATTTTCTTGGTTTTTATCTTGACACGTTAAATTATATTATTAATATAATTAATCAATTGGATTGAATTGGTAAAATGCTTTTTATCCCTGTGTTATAGATGAATTCATAAGATCATTCCATGGATGGACTCATCTAACTATTGAATTTTATGCTCAATTGATACTTAGTTTTCCAAGGAAGAGTTCATAGGGGTTTTGACTATTATGTATCAAGTGACACTTGGAATCCTTATGGATTTACATGGATATAATTAGATGAATTTGAACATATATGCCATGGTTGATACTTTGGCTCCATTGGTGGACAACTAAGAATATACTTGAGTGGATGAGACATTTTACCACACCTAGAGTGATACTTGGGTTCCTAATAGGTTTCCCATGGATGAAATCATAGTGTTTTGGTTTATATTACACCTAGTGTGAGACTTGAATTCCAACTTAGGAATTACAGGATTGGGATTAGGTTCAAAATTTATTAACGAATGAAACGAATTATATATGATGAATCTTATAAGAAAATGAATAATATTGGATTTATTCTTTGACTTATATCTTTTATATGGACCTCATAGGTATCTTATTTTCTCATGATTATACAAGGGATGTCAGGATTACACCGAGTCTTGTGAATTATCAATTAAATTAGATTGAATTGTTAAATTAACTTGATTAAATGACACATGCTTGATTTTTTAATCATCAGTTTATTTCTTAAATGAAAATGTTCAAATTAATTGGTTATAAAATGATAACATAGAAGTATAGGATGTTTACTTTTGATTACTTCATTACATTATTATTATATCTTCTTTCACAATGTTATTATATACATTCACTAATTGGATGGCACAAACCTTGTGTAGTTACCTACTGGGATTATGTATCACACATTGTTGAGGTTACCTTGGGTACCTTAAGAGATTATATTATTGTAGGTGTCGATAAATCAAGTACCCTTATACAGGTTCTTAATTGCTTCATCATATCATGGAAACATGCGACCGAGTTTTGGATCATGATACTAGATGGATTATTTTGGCCTTTTTGTACAATTTTTACTTGTATAGTATATATTAATTGTATATATTTTTGGATTATTTATTAGAGACATGTGTCATGTATCATAATTTTTTATATGAGGTGACTTTTGAGATTGCGTATATATCAGTATTCTACTATTTACTTATCACCTCTATGATTAATTGCTTTGGATACTTGTATGTTATTGATATTTAACAATGAGACACTATGATTATGAGGGCATAGTTTCCCCATGAACACAACTAGGCCCTAACTACTAGTTAATATCCTCTAGAGGTAGGGGAGATGTGCTCGGGGATATGTGGCCAACAGGGTGTGGGGAACTGTTGAGTGGAATCCGGGCCTGGGATGTTACATTGATCATGAGGATAAGCTAGCTCTAATATAGGAAAAAATATGTGATACATGATAAAAAAACATTATTAATTAAATATAATAAGATAAAGAAATATAATATTTAATAAAGCCTATTTAATTTAATGGATAATCATACCATGTTAGTGAGATGAAGGGTTTAACTAGGTATGTTAAATACGAGACTAGTTTTACTCAAAGTAATACTTCTATTTCAAATAATTTAGTTTAAAAAAAATAAAATTTTACTTATTTAGACCAAAAATATTAGTGTTAGATCCTCTTTTACTTAAAATATAGAATATAAATAGAAATAAGACCCCCTTGGGAAAATTCATAGTTAGAATAAGTATAACAACAACAATTGTGTGGAAAGAATAATTATCAAGGTGGAAGATCTTTGTCCAGAGTTCTCTACTGGTGATATGGAAGGTATGAAAATAAATTATACTCTTATTGGTATAACACATCATTTATTAAAATGATGAATTAATCTATGGGGAGTTATGCTGAGTATTTGAGAAAAAATTTCTCAAAGAAAGAATGTTTTGACAAAAAAATATAAAATATGGAAACATAAAATATGTATGCATATTTTTAGTGGATTTTTGGTATATGTGACCAAAATGGTCATAAATATTATGAATAAATGACAGTAAAACCCTGAGATATTCCCTATGTTTTTAAAGTGATGAAAATATAGAATGATAAAAAGATAGATCCATTCAATACTAATCCTTTAAAAAGGAAACAAGAAAATCCAAATGAATTCTTAGAGATGTTGTCAGAATAGTTGTATATATCCAAGAGAACAGATAAAGAATAAATGGATACTAAAAATAATGTAAAACGGTGGTTACACATGAATAAGTTATCATTCATGATATTATATAAAAAAATTATTTTCATAAAATATTTAATGAATATTAAATAGGTGATGAGTTAAAGATTAAAAAGAATCAATTTGAAAGGTATGAAAATGTTGGGATTGGGAATAATAATTGTATATAAATTCTTATAGACACAGGAGAGTACATTAAAAAGATAATTTAATAAGATGGGAATTAATTTTTCTTGACTCATGAGGTAAAAAACATTGATTCACACAAATAAGAAGTCCAAGAGGAAAATTTGTTTAAGCAACTAGTTGTGACTATTGATAGAAATAGAACTGATGAATTTGGAAGAAAATTGAATTCTAGGTTGATAGAAAAATCTCTTCCTCGATGATACTTATGAGTAATCTCAGAGGCCCCTCATTATTCCCATTTATAAAAATTATATTTTATTCATGTAGGGAATTTAAGGAGATGAGTTCTACGATTGAGGGGGATCATTTATGATCTGAACTATTAAGTCACCAGTATAGAGTGATTTTTTAATTTCTAAATCATGTTGTTAAATTTTAAAATGATATATTAAAATAAATCTAATATATCTAATTTAATGTATTTCATGATTAAAATAAAGTGTAAGTTTATATTATGTTAAAAAGGGGGAGTTTCAATTTTGAAATCCGTTTATTAAGATAAATTCATAACACAATAAAGTCCTTGAAAAATCTACTTGACCTACCCCAAAAATATGTTTGATTTTTTTTATCATTATATCACATGATAGAAACTTTATGGAAAATATTGATCACCTTGGTTATACAGACTTTCCTTTTACAAAGGGTTTCCCCTTGTAGACTTATATTTGTCAATATAAATGATATTTTCAAAGAGAAACAAGTGATTTCATTCTTATCTTAAAAATGGATATGACTTAGGCTTTAAATAAATATATGAGAATAGAATGTATTGATGGAATAAAAATGATATTGGTGAGATGAGAAGTCATTATAATTGTCTTTGTATTGGTTTCCTATAAGGGTGTTATAGAACCACACATATTAACATAGGAGGTATGTTGTGGTGTTGACATGAAAATACAAGGGGGGAGATTCATGTTCCAATTAGATAAGTTATATTTATTATCAAAGAGTCAATATGTGTTTCGTTTATGAATATAAATATGATGACTACCAATAGTGTTTTAATATATTCATGAGTTGATATTAGATGTCTTTATTTATAATGCATCGAAGAAGATCAATTGTTTTGAGGTTATAATATTGAAACAATTCTTATTTGAAATTTTAAATTCATAGGGGTATTGGATTCCATGATTGAAAAGGAATCCAAGTTTAAATTTGTGTAGTTATATTGTTGATATTAATATTGAAAACATGTTCTAATTATGTCTTGAATGAGAAATTTTTTTATAATATAACAAATGTAACGTGTGGAAATTTCATTGATGATCCGACATAAATATTTAGTAGGGTTATTTCCTAAGAGTTTTTAGAAGGAATTTTATATTACGGGATTTTGTTTTTTGTATTTTACACTTTTTATTTATTTTAATAAATGTGGAGTTGGAGATAACTAAATAAAACGTACAGACTTGGTCTATCCATAGGAACAAGAACATTTATTACATAGGTGTGTTTACAAGAAACTCTATCCAACATAATATTATAAATTGGATGATTGATCATAGTTGAGGCATGAAATCACATGATTGTAATTTAGAAGTGGGATAGCACATATGAGTGAGTGTGTATGAAGGGGTACCAGTGGCCCTAGACATAGAGGCATGTCCCAAGAGTGGCATATGTGAAGTGTGTCTAGGATTAAATTGATGTATCATGGTTGTGTGGTTGATGGACTGAATTTTATTATTATGTGGATCCAAAGCTAATGGAAATCTAATATGGGATTTTCTGAAGTAGGAAACTATTCACGTGTTAAAAAAAATTCACAAATATCAATAGTCATATGATCCACTAAATATATGCCTTCTAATAAGATTAATTTCATCTTTAACCTCTCAATGTATGATGTTCCTTCTTTGATTTATTTTCTTCATTCCACCAAATTCATGATGAAACTGTGAAAAAAAAGTGATATCTCAAGATAAAAATGTAGTGAACCTCCATACATGAAATCTAAGCATCACATTAAATACATTGTGTGAATAACAAATACTTCCAATAATAATACATTATTGAATTGTGTTTTACATATGATATAATGAGTGTTTGATAATATGTTTTAATATAATATGAATAATGTATAAATCATCACTTTCCTAATGGATATTTACTGCAAAAGAAGATGGACGATTCGTGGAAGCTCAACGCCATAAAAATTAGTGTCATGTTTTTTTAAATTTTATAAGAGGTTTGATGATATTTAAATATCTTTAAAATGAATTTATTTTCGAAACTGAGGTGGTATAACCATTATCGATAAATACCCATTTAATGATGATGTTTTATAATTATTTAACGATATATTTTTAGAGCTCTCATTTTCAAGAAAAATATATAACATCATGGGACCTCTATTCTCGTTGGATAAGCAAGGTCATGATATTTCATAGGTATATGATGTATAAGATACTAATTACTCATTAGTATGTGATAAATCTAAGGTATTAATGTGATTTGATATGGAGAAGTAGCGTAACACTCTTTATTTGATTTCATGATCACCACTTGTGTCAAGAACAAAAGGTACAGAATACTCCTACTTATATCTAAAATAACTCACTCAATTTACTAACATGAAGGAGAATTTGACTAACTGTATACCTATTCTATTTTTCTTGAGGTAGATAAAGACAATTTGAAGTAAGAATAAGTGTAACTCAAGAATTATAACTTTCACATAGCTTCAGTAAACATGACAAGAATTAAGTACTTGAGCCACATACATAGAAAAATATGTGTAAAAGAAAAAAGGAATCTTGAAGAGATATAATAAAAAACTGAAAAAGGGAATATAAAATAATAAGAAAAAATGTTTATATACAAAGTTCATGAACCATGTATTATTTCATGCATGCATATATTGAGTAAAGAATTCAAAAATTGATTATTCTTAGATGTGAAAGTTTATACTTGTTTAATGTATTTTCATAGTAATGAATACTAGAGCCTGGGAACTTAATTAATAAAATAACATACCTACCCAATATTTTAACTAACAAGAATATGATCACACATTTTTGGTCAAAATAGTATGAGAGAGACTAGATGTCCTATGAAATATATTATTGAAGTTCATAACATTGTGCATAAATTGAACAACTGATTCACCTATGTGTAGTGGGTGATCAATTAACAACTGCCAAGAATAATTTTTAAGCACAAATATATCTTTAAAAAATTGAATCATTCTTAAATCTTATGACTAGTGTGTCTAACTAGTTTTTTTTGAGGCTCATGGATAGGGTACTTAACTAGTCAGCAAATTAAGAGGATTGTTTGGATGTCTAACCAACTGAGGTAGAAGAGTTAGTGGAATGGGTTTAGAACCAATTACAACTAATGGATCAGTTACTTTGGTGTTTAACTATTTAATTTCTAATAAATTTTTTTAATGATAATAATTTAGTGGAGAATCCATGCTGGTATTTCTAACGATCATGGAAAGAACTAGGTCATAGTACTGAACCATGTAAATAACATGTGTTGTGTTCTCTCTTATTATTTATGTTTATGAGGTGATTCTATGAGATATCATTGAGTGGATTGATAATTTTAACAAGTTCAATATGTTATATTAATAGAAAATAATTTGTAAAAGAAGAAGACTAATTCATCCCTATAATTTTCATCCATTTTAGGGTATACTCAATGATTACCAAAAAGGTAGTGAAATTACATTTTTATTTGAGATGATTGTATTCCATAGATGAATTGAAATGACGTTTATTTTTAACTCTTATCATTATATTTCCAAATTTGATACAATGTTATGTGGTTTATTTTGATTCTTTAAGAACTGGTTTGGTTTTGTTCTGGTGTAAGGTGATCATGTAGAGGCGTATGGTTCACATCGGCTTCAACCAAATGATATGAATTACCTCACCCATGAACTAGATTCTTTTATTATTTTTTATTCCCAAAAGTGTTATAATAATTATCTTTTGTGGGTAATGGTTTACTATATTTTTAACCCAATTTTTTGGATTTTTATCATTTATTATAAGGAATTATACCTCAGAAAATAGAGGTGGGTATATTACCTTCATTCATTTGACTTTGGTATACCCAAAACCTTGATAAAGGGGAATGTGGTTTCCAAATATATTAGTAGATTGTTTCCCCTTTATGATTTGATAGAGTCATTGGATGAATGGAACCTCATGGGACACTTCACTAAGATGATCATGAATGAAAATACAGATGGACATAATGTTTCTCAGATATGTATTCAATTGAAATAGTCTCTTATTGAGTTTTTTTTTCTAGAATTAGTAGTGGGAAGGATAATTTTAGAGTATCATGAATTGTTAACATGATATAGAGAAAATATATATGTTGTATTTCTCCCAATAGGGAGTTCATTGTTTCAGGAACCAGTTTGTTGTTCATTCACCCATGGGAAAGGATGTGATAGAACAATGTCATTTATATTAGTGGGCCATTCACAATTGAACTACAAAGATGTATTATGTCATTAAGAATTAGATTTTGCATTGTAGTTTATATTATGAAATATTTTCTTTTTTGTCCTTTTTTTTATATGTGTTAGTGAAAAAATAAGAGTATCAATAACCTTCCGGTTTTCTTGAAAAACTCTTGGTGCTGGTATGGAAATGTGATAATGTGATCATTTATTTTATCTTTGGAATAACCTAGAAATGGAATAACTCAATATCCATTGTGATTTAATGATTAACTAGGTCAGCTAATTTTATCCTAATTTGAGATACCCCTAGTCTTATTGAGTTATAAAAGAAGTATGTGTATAAAATTATGGGGACATTGAGTTAATTATGGTATATTTTTAGATAGATACCCCTAGGCTACCTCTTACTTTTGAAAAGGTCTCTAGGACGGGATGAGATCTCATGTTAGGATAAAAAACATACCATTTTCTAATGGATGGTTGAATAGATCTTGTGAGTCAAATTTTAGATGATATTCTCCTTGTGTGTATCCTGGACATTGGAGGTGTTTGGGATTTTCATTTTAAACTTGTTGATATTTTTAATAAATATATTACCAGTCCTTACTTATAATGGATCCCTTTGAATAT
This sequence comes from Viscum album, assembly GCA_963277665.1. NCBI lineage: Eukaryota > Viridiplantae > Streptophyta > Magnoliopsida > Santalales > Viscaceae > Viscum > Viscum album. The sequence goes on from OY728147.1 coordinate 1,097,203,771, forward strand.
TTTAATGAAAACCATTTTATATCACCCAATATTTGGTCTTAGGACAGTGATACTTCTTTGGTCGGTCTGAGTGTTGTTTAGGAAACTACAAATAAGATTGATACTATTCATCAATAGTTGGTGAGGTATTAGAGTCAGCATAAATATTATGTTGTTCATTAGAAACATTATATTTAATTTTTTTGTGAACATGTATTATATAATTTTTCACATCGGTTAGGTCACTGATATATTGGGAATTAAGGAAAATTATCTTCAAGAAACATTTTTTTATATCATCAAGAATATTAGAAAGGCGGCATATCATTTGGGCTTAGAATTTCAGTTGGATATGGTCCATGAAATATTTCATGTGACTCTAATAAAAATATATAATCGAATAACTTCTCACATTTTGAATTGGGAGGGACTATATTTGGATTTGGATATGTCAGTTTTCAAGTGACCCATCTTGATAGTTGATTTTTTGGAAAAGATATTGTGTGAAAAATCTATTCTGTTGGTAAGAGTTCATTGGAAGCATGACAAATATTATTATTAAATGTTGGTGAGAGAATATTATGTGAGGTATTTGTGGGTTCACTACTATTTGGATAAACCTTCATCGACTTGAATTTATTGGGAGAGAAATAAATATTTTGTGGAGAATTATCACATCAGATATTGATTTTAGTTAATATGGAATTATTTAACTTTATTATATATCTTTCCGATCTTGTCGAGGTTTTTGGTGTTTTATGTATTTAGAGGACCTGAATCACTGCTAAAATAGTAGTTCATGGTTTGAATTTGGCATTCACATCACTAATAATAATAACAGTGAGTCTAACTTTACCTAACTATAGTTCACATCAGGAAAATTTTTTTATACAACTATACAGTCAGGTGGAAGAGATTTGGGTCATGAATCTTGGTTCGATGCCATGAACTTATCTATCTAGCTACTTAATTTGAGGATATTCTATTTTTTAAATTTATGTTAACTTAACCTTATTTCTTACCTAGATTTTCCAATCTCAAACCTATTAGTATCTATCTGATATAGATTCCTTATCTCCTTCATTTTTAGTGTAATTTTGGAGGTAAACCAGTCTAGATTATTGAGATAGATTATTGAAAGTGACTAATATTACATTATTTTAGTTTTCCTCCCAAATATATATTATTTTATTTGTGACTAATGGATATGTAATCATAGGGTTTATGGTATCTATAATTTATTGATGGATATTTTTGGATTAGGGATTTATATTCTCTCTTAAAAGCCTCATATCTCATAAACATATGGGTGTATTCTAATTTTATAAGTTTGAAGTTTTTGAGGTAGGTGTTTTTATTATTCGATTTTCAAAATAATATTTCTTGATTAATTTTTTAAAATATATTTTAAAATTTTTTAAGGTATGGTTTTGTTTTGTTGAAGTCTATTTTGAATGTGGAAAATGAATTGATGAAGAAAATGGTCAGTAGGTGTGTTTGTGCATTTATTTAAGGAAATTGATTTTGATTTGATAAAAAGTATTTTCATTGATAATAAATCCAATTAAAATGATTTCAATTATGAAAATAGTTTCTATGTGATGAGTGAAAATGCATCGGAGCTTGGGTTTTAGGTGGGTATTCTATGATAAGAAGAACTAGGTATGGTTATTCTACCAGACATTGTATATACATGAATCATATAATAAATAATTGTTATGTTGGGAAGACACATGATAGTGATATTTTATTCCTAGTCTTGAGTTCTAGTGATTTGAGTACTTCCTTAGTTATTTTTCCATGGTAATTTGAGGAGTACAGATCCTAGTTAGCCCTTTCCAAATATGCATTTAAACCCCAAACTATAGTGCTAATTTTTTTGTTACCAATATTAGATACTGATTCATATTTGTAGTGAAGTTAAAAATATGAGTTTTCTATACTATTATATTATCTTTTTAGACTATTATTGAATGGTTGATTTCCTTTTTTTAAATTGAGAAAAAAATGATCTTATGCCTTTCTTTTAGATGTGTTAAAAACTGGCTATTCTTCACATTCTATGAATGAGTTTGAAAATCTGAACTCCTATTTTATTATTCTTTCACAATAACAACAATATATTATATAATAAAATATTATTGTGGAACCCTTAGTGGGATCACATAGGACTTTTAATCTCACACCATGCATATACCCAATGAGTGATTTTGATGCTATCATGTTTGATGAAGGAAAGTTGAAATAAATTCTTTGAAGAATTATTTTCTCATGGTTGTTGAGTTTGATTTATTGTGGTTTCTGGATGTGATGCTGACCTAAAATTCATATGGATATGTTTTATAGTATTTGGTGTTTTTATTTATCTTTAGATCAATATATGTATTCCTATTATGGAACATCTGCACTTTTCTTTATTCATATCAAGATCTATCTTTTTATTATTCTTAAATTATCAAGGTTTCATTTATTTATATTAAGTGTTCTAATGCTATTTATTTTCACTCCATCTTGATAGAACTTATTTTTAAGTCATTATATGAAAAATCATTGTCAAAGGTTGTTCTTTGATCCCGAGACACTTGTTGCCAACATGTGGGGATCAAGAATTCACTTAGAGAATTTCCACAGGTGAGATTGAGTGTCCTATTTGGGTTTGAATCAGGTTGTTTCCTTAAAAATATACCGACAATGTAATTCACACTATCATGGTATTCATCTTGAATGTAAATATAGTTTGACGGAAAAAAATTAGTGATGAAAAACCCTATAATATAGAAAATTATTTTATAAAAATTAAGAACTAGATTTAAATACATGAACCAATTTTCATAGAATAATAAAAAACCCCACGATATTATCCAAAAGATCAAAGGAGAGGATAAATTCTTTAATGGAATCTCTATCCTACAGTAAATATCACAGAATAGTGGTCATGAACATACTTGTTTAACTAGATGTGTACACATTTTGAAACTCAATTATAATCCCTTGAACTATATAAATTGATATGGGGTTCATAGTTTTAGATTAATTAGTATTGTGATTATATGATATTTTTAATTAGAAATAGGTTCTTAGATTCTAATAATTTTCATCTAATACATAGAGAAGTTGATATTATTTGACGATACATATACATAATTTTAAGAGTTCATATCATTGGTGAGATACATGATGAGTTTCTATCAGTACATTATTCATGGAATAACACAAAAAAACTTCATTTCTATTAAGAGAGATACTAAACGAAATTTAAAACAATATAAGGAAAAACTTTATCCTTAATTAAAAATTTCATCCTATACATTGAAAGATATCTATTTACAGTCTCACAGGTTAATTCTAAAGGTATGGAGGTGAATGAATTTCCCATTCCAACTTTCTCATGTGAGAAAGAGAAAACATTGGTCTATCTTTGATGATGACCAATATATGAAATGGGGATATTTTCTCAGATCTAAACCACCTACAAGTCTTTGATTAATAACTTTTTAACAATGTTTCTCAATGGAGGGATATCAATATATATATATATATACATGCACAAGGGAGAGAACAATAATTTTTTATGGATTTGTACTTGGAAGAATTTAATAAAATAAATATTCATATACCTATCCAATGAAAAATTTATTATGTAATTGGTCGAATCTAATGAGGCAAGTCACCACACAGGAATTGTATCCCAATCCAATCCATCCATGGGTGAGTGGAAACATACCTTGGTGGTTAAGAATTCAATAATAATATTTCTATTCTCTACTCTGAGTTTAGAGAAACATTATTGGATAATTTTTGGTATGAGACCAATAATTATTGATTCCCCATATTTTTCTAATGCACTTGGGCTTCATTATTGATTTTAATTTATTCTACAAAAAGAACCCACTGTAGTCAACATAAATTACATCAATGATGTTGTGGATTCCCAATGTTTTATATATTCATTAAAAAATGGAGGGAACATAGATTGAGTTTATGGGATATTAATTTTTCTTCCTATGCATCATATATATTTGAATAGAGAATAATATTTTCTCAGAATGTTAACACATATATATAATTCATTGTGGGTAATGAACAGAAAACAATGATCATTCAATAAATCAATATAATTCTTGAATGAAATGAAATAAATATATTTATTAATATACCATTGATAAATTCTTTAATTGGGTTATCCTAATAATATACTTTATCTTGGGTCTGATTTTACAAAGGCATATCGCTAATGGGGTGTACATGGACCATATTTCAAATAAATATAAAGATATTATACTAATCATGTGACTATAGAAGAAAAAAATCTAAGTAAACATTTGAGGTAGGGTGAAATTTATTTTAATTATATAATAGATGAATAAATAGGATAAGTTGACAATTTTATGGAGTTAGACCCCTTAATGGATGAAGAGAAGATCCTAGTCTTGGGAGTTGATGAAAAATTTAAATAATTTACACCATATTTTATGCTAATATTTTTTAATTACCATAAATCAAAAAATCTAGGTCATTATCATTTAACATATTAACTATAGTGTTACATGTAAAGAGAATATAATAGAAAAATCTCATAAAAAATTTCTAAAAATACATACTATCTAAAATATATGCAATACACACAGTAATTAAGGGACATCGGTGAAATATTATGCTAACATTGAGCCCTTATCTATAATCCCTATTAAATTATCATCAATATCTTTGGGGACCATTTTTACCATTATCCCCATTATTATATATATATAATAATAATAATATGAATTAATTTCTGGGCTAGAATCTGTCAGTATAAATAAAATAATGTAAGGGTGTGTGTTGAAAAATATTCATTCTTGGATTATATAGACTCTCTTAGCATAAACAAATAACATGGAATATGTACTCTAACATATCTTACTAGGTATAATAGAAGGTTTATTTGACTATTTATCAAGGTGTAATTTAATTAGAATAACTATTACTATTATAAGACAATTAGAATCTTGGGAAGATGATCTTAATGTATTCAAGTCACAATTTTTTTACAATACTATTAGAGTATATTATATGATAAAAAAATTAGGAAAAAGTAAATGAATGAAAAAATTGATGTTTGATTTTTTTTATATAGTGGAGATAGAGAAATAAGAGTATTTCAAATCAGTTAGGAAAGTGTTTCTAAATGAAACAGTGATTAGGAATGAAAAAAATCATAAAATATGATAGTAATATTCTATGAGGGTTGAGTAGCTATGTCCACAATCAAAATAAAAGAGCGCTCATAAATCATACCAATAACTATTGATCTATTATTCCTACTAATAATTAGATGAATTAAATTATTCAATCGATACAATTTTTCCACAATTTTTTTGTTTATTTACATCTTTATTTATTTGTTGGCATTATAAAATGTATCTGATTTTTGGATGTTCTCATTTTTTATGCATCTAATTAATTAATTTCATTAATATTTTTTGGATTTTTTTTTCATTATTCCACTTCATCTTAAGAGGTTTATACTAGATTGATAACTCAACATCCTAATTCCCCTTTGGTAATTTTAAATTTCTATCACCACAAATTAATTATTGATAACATGAGAATATATATAAAAAGTGATATCAATAAAACCAAATATATCAGAAAATTTAATAAGGATGTTCATGTTTTAAATCCTAATATAATATTATTTAATTAATGATAAAATGGTTTGAAAAATAAATTATAATTTATCAAATATTTTCTCAGATATGTATAAGTGAGTTTATATGTAGGGAATGAGCTATCACCATTGTCTGAGGTTAACCTACTAGATAAAAGATGAAAGGGATTTCATATTTTTGTTAATAGGTTCTCCCAAATGGCTAGAATTAGTTTATATATGTTCAATATATTCCATACCCACATGCCAAGGTTTTTCTATTCAAATTTTTGAGTATATGTGACTCAAAATAAATAAAATCATGAAGTGGGATTTTATAGTGGATGAAACATTGATAAAAAGGGATTAAATGCCCATGAAATCATATGATCAAGAAATTTTTTTATATTATATAAATTTATATGTATATGGGATGGGGATTGATTGATATTTTTATAGATATTTAGATCTAATAATCATAACTTGAATTTTTCCCAGTATAACAGTTAGTCCTTAAAATCACTTTGTATTTTCCTTTTAAAATTTTACTTTTATGAAATCCCAAGAAATGGTAGGCTAAAAAAGTGAAGTGTTATATTTTTATCAAGTTTTACTTTATCAGTTTTAAAACTAAAATTTTTTATACATATTTTCTATTATTTTTTTACTTTTCTATAATCCATGGAAATAAAAGCATCATAGTGTTGATAAATTTCATTTTTTAGGTTTTTCTTTATGAGTTTTAAACCTAAAAGGTTTTTAATTTTTCAATTTTCATCTATGATCTGGATTTTTAATAATACATGAAATAAAAGTAATATAGATAAAAAATAATACACTTTCTTAGGGCACCTTGTGACATTTTCACCTTGATGAGTGTCATGTCTCTTTTGTTTTAATTTTAAAGTCTCACAATCCATACAAATTTTAGCTGTCCACAATTTAAGGTTATATATATTGGACTAAAAAGGGATTATTTTTAATCTCATAAAAAATATACCAAGGTATTGGTTATGTGGGAGGTTATTCATATGATAAAAGGTTATAAAATACCCACCATTAATGATTATCCGCACACTAGTATAGGGAATCTCCAATAAGGGTTGAATATGTTCATGCATTTTTCGGTCTTACTAGTTAGAATGTACTATTTGTCTAGAGTTTAAGGTCCTAAAAACTTGATAGAAGAGTAGATAATAATTTAGAGTCATGGAGATTAAATTTTAATAGGGGGAAAACGAAAAAGTGGGATTTTTCGTCCATTGAATGTAAATGACCTGGTATGAATAAAAGTGATTCTATTATAAACAAAAATAATATTATTGAATATAATGAACAAATAATGTGATGAGTTTATGATGAAATGAGTATCAGGGGAACCCCATTTTTTGGGAACTCTAATAGAATATATCTAGTGGGTTTATATATTTCTTTTCATGGATTAGGATCAAGATTTATCTAGATTTGTATCAATTTATTTCATCTTTTATACTTAATGAAAAATGGGAGAACCACTATATTTTTTGAGATATTAATGATAATTTATTTTGATATATATTAGAAAGAGATGTTTAAAGATTAACCAATAAATTTTATAGATATTTTCATGAATGTAAAACATAGGGAAATAATAAATTCAAGTGAAATTGAGACATAAGTTTCAATTTATAGTTAGGAAAAGGTACTAACACAAATTTCTTGCAAGAATACTCTCCATTTATATACTTATTCACCTACTCTATTGCACCCTTAAAACTCAATAGGATTAATTCTATCTATAAGTCTAGTTCGAATCCTTTAATGAGGGATTGGAACATTACCTCATTATTGGACAATATATATAAAAGGAGAAATTTTTATAATATACGTTCCATTACTAGGGATATATAAAATTCTCTAATGTGACATAGTTTAGTTTGTAGTAAACTATCCATTTACTAGTATGAATTATTGAAGCACCACTGAAGTACATTTCCCATGTCTAAAAATTTTCAAGGATTGATATAATCTATTATTTTAAGAGTTTTTTATACAAATGTTAATCCTCATCGGAATGGTGTGCTACTATAAAATATCCCTTTTCTTTATCATTTTTCACATTTTAGAAAAAAAATGGATATTTAATTGTTGAAGGAATAAAATACATCTCTATAATTTTGAAGTCAACATAGAATGTAAAGATATTTACATGTGTAGTTCAATTAATGATATTAAAATAAACTCATAATGATAAATAAAGTAGTGTTGATTCAGGGAAGAAAAATACCAAAGAAAGGAGATATTTTTTCTGAAGCTACATATCAACTCTTAACTTCTACCATTTTATGGTTATGGTAATAAAGACTGTTATATTTTCCCATATAAATTTTCTAAGAATTAATTGAACCTATATATCATTCTACAGCTACAACATATTGAATATATGGCATTCAATAAAAATGTGGCATCAATATATGAGTATGTGTGAGATATTTTACAAGGTTGATGAAAAATTCTACTACACATTATTCAATAGATAAGTTACCACTTTCTTTATTAGTTATGTAAAGGGAATATATTTTCTATGGAGGCTTTTAATGAAACACTTGATATGGGAGAGCCTTTATTGGATTCATATAAACATTTAAATGATCTAAGGTGTTTCAAATTCACATATTAAATTATTTTTCCCTAGATAATCCATAATTTAATCATTAAACACCCAAAATCCAAAGAAATTTATAGATTTCATCCAAATTCCCCCTTTAGTGTATTCATTATATATTTTTGTAACTGATGTTTTGAGAAACCTTCATCTAGGTTAGAGAAATTATTACTATATCATTCTTTTATAATTGGATTTGAAATTTTAGAGACAAAAATTAATTATTTTTTAAAAATATACTCATTGGGGTTCTCTATAAGTGTCGAACATCACTTATTTTAGAGCCCTTAATATTGAACTATTTTTTGTATACCCATTTAAAAGGAAAAGTATTGAAATATATTTTCTTTAACAATCATCAATGATTCAATTTGAGTAGGGAAATTTTTTCTAGTTAAATTATAGTTCAAGTCCTATATGTCAATAAAGAATCTAATTTATTCATTCTTATTTTTAAACATGATGACATTGGTGATATCTATATACCATTGTATTTCATAATTAAAACTGAACTTAATCAGTTTTTCCACCTCATCCATTAATTTATTAATATAAGATTGATTATTTATTCTTATTGTTTGTTTATAGTTTTTATGATTGGCAGGTAAACATAGGTTATGAAAAAAAATTTATGGGCCTAAGATCTAAATTTCTATATATCAAATGAAAATACATCATGGTTTTATTTAAAAAAGGAAATGTGCTACTATTTATCCTCTATATCCAGGGTATCAAGAATCATGGTAGGTTATAGATCGTTTTTAGTGTCTATATTCACTTGCTCATGCTCATTGAAAGTGGTTGAATTGTCATCCTCATGGCTAGTGGGGGAATCTATAAGTTATTTTCCTCCAAAATCATTAGAAGTGGATGGTAGATTAATTTAATGAGACATAGAAGATTTTAAAGTGGTATTATCACCTATGTTAAGGTTTTAGTCATTTTATATTGGAAAAATGGACTTGGATTTAGTAAAACCATGTGATTTGAGGAAAATAAACTTAGTCTATCTACTTTATAATGATACTGAATTTTAATGTATTAAAAATACTATTTTATAATGGATAGATAATGATTAATTCTATATTCTCATAATTTTTCTCGAATACAAGATCAATGAACATGGGTTTCAGTAGGATCATTCCATCTATAGGTAGATGAAATTCAATAAATGATCTTTATTTCAAATCATAATGGACGTAGGTGATGTTGGGGTAATTTCCTTCATGTGTAAATGCATACTTATATAAAAAATTGAGACATTTTATATCAATGAAATGTATTAGGAGTATGAAATCCCCTTCTCCTCATTCCGTGGGCTAGTAAGAGAATAATCTAGTACATTAGTAATTACCATATATGTTTTATCCCTTAGTTACATTTTCATTCCAACCTTCTTTTAATAGCCTACATCTATATATCATTATTCACATGAGTCAACAAGGGATATTTCATTATAAATTGAATTGTGTTATCTATAGATAGAGTATTTTAGTAACTTATTTCATGAAGAGGGTGTTACTATATAAATATGAATCCATATCCTTCTTAACTAGGTTTTTAATTCAGTGTATAGATAATCTACCATAAAATAAATAACTAGAAATGAGGTATCCAAATTGTGTCTTCAATATGATCTCCCCCATGGGATTCTATTCACTTTTATCATACCCTTGTATCATCAAATTAGATGGGAAGAAACATACTACCTTATATCCCAAATGAAGTAGGTTTTAAATAATAATAAGATTATTTATTTGAAAATTTCCCACTATGTATCATTGAAGGCTGACTTCAAATAGGTTCCTAGAAATACACAAGGGTGTGATATAGACTTGTATTTGTGGCTGTTAATATTTTTCTATGAGGGTAATAACTATATGGAATCTAAAATGCTTAGTATTGAAACATTTTATTTTAGTAGTGGATTCTATAGTATTGAACTCAAAAGGATATAACAATACATCCATAAGATTTTACTTAAGTTATTTGGAGTGATGGCCGGTATCTAGAATCTAAATTCATGTTGGAGTAATAGTGAGGTGATTTAACTCCTCATAAATTTGATCCAAAGTCCCATGTTTTATATTATACACCTTATGTCAAGTTTGAGTAATAGAGTGATGATATGGAAATGAATACGATGACCCTTATCCATTATTGGGAGGTTCTCTCATTAATGAAGGGATAAAATGATTTTCCCATTTAATTATGGGTATAAATTTAATAATTTTGATCATCCAATCAATACAAAATCTAGACTAGATTAGGATAAAAAATAGAGGGTTAAATATTTAATTAATGCTCTTATTTTTCATGTTAAAGGTCATTTATTCTAGTATCTACACAATATATTATCTCAGTGGGTATATAAAAAAGACACCATGTTATTTAGGTCTTACTATACATTATTTTCCTTCTCTATTATAGTTAACATGAAATATTAGTTTATGAAGTTACAGTTCACCACTATAGTGTTCCACATGTCTAATGACATAGATAAGGTTATACTAGGATTCTTAATTAGAGAAGGGTTCCTTTTGTTGTCATAATTATATTCCTCTAAATGATGGGGGAATAAATTTTGTAAGGGTTTGGAATGTATGTAAAGATTTTTGAAATATTATTCTCATTATTTATTTAACTTATGGTTATTAGATCAGTTCTTGGATTTCTATGAAGAATGGAAAGTTTATACATAGATTATAAAGAGAATTTGGGTTAATAATAGTTGATTCAGTCATACCCTAATTATTTAATGTGAATTTTTTGTAGACTTCTTGTTCATTCCATTATCAAATTATAATATATTATTCTTTAGAAGCACTTTTCATTCTTTCAAATACTAGGATGTATCTGACACACACATTACATGTCACTGAGGACTATCCCTAGTTATTAAAAAGTTATCAACCATTATTGGATTAATCACTTTAAAGAAAAATAAATCCATGATTTTATCGATCTAAATTTGGTCATATGGGAAATAATTTGGGAAATAATTTATCCTTGCCTCATCTTTTTTCCTAACATATATAAATGTAAATATGTATTTTATTAAATCCTAGATGAAATATATAGGTAACTGATGATTCTTAATAGAAAATACACGATTCAACCTATTTTCAAAATCCAAATTCTTATATTCCATGTTCACACCATTTGTTTCTATACTAGATTGTGGGTGTTGTTGTTTTTTTCCAAAATAAGGGACTACATTGAACTTGATAGGCTTAAATTTAAAAATATATGCTGTTAATGGATTGATATTAATAATCATTTCTTTTTCCTAGTAAAAATTCCAAGATGGTGAAATAGGTGATTTACAAGAATTTTTCTAATCCACAGAATGAAATATTCTAATTATTTTAATATTTTAGATAATTCTTGTAATCCTTAAATATACTTTTGTAGAATAATTATAGCATGAAAATCATCTTGTATATTTTTCAGAAGAATTTATAGTAGATTCTATAGAAGATTTTTTATATCCAAGAAAAAAACTGGACAATGAAATCTGTAAATAAGATGTTTGACCCTTTAATTTTCAATATATTTATAGTTAAAAGATCATAATTATATATTTTTCTTTTGGGTGTATCGGAAATATATAGAGTAATATATAGATAGTATCTTCTCTATTAGGGATTAATCTGGTTTCTATTTTACTATTATATAATTATAAAATACCTTCTAATGTACGCGTGAAACATTCAGTCTTGGCTACTTATTTTTGTTCTAGAGTATAAAACACAAAGAGACATATAGATTAGAAATGAGTAATATGTTTTTTAGAATCTCTTATTCTATTTAATATAATGGATCTATAATTCCTAATACTGGGTAGAGGAGGACTAAAATTCTCCTACTAAGGATACAATTTTCTCTCTTTTTTTAACCGATGAATAATACCCATTAATATCCTATAATCATATAGTGATATAATCTAACATCTCTTCTTATAATAATATTTATTATGATAAGGTTGTCCCTTAATTAATTACATGATAGAATACTTGGTGATTTGCTTAATCTTATGATTTATTCTAGAATAGTTGAAGAATATATTAGTAGTGAACATGAGTCATAGTTAATGAATTAACATATCGTTGTTACTGGATAGTTAGTTTTCTAGATTATTATTTTCCAATTTGATAGGTATATTCTTACTGAGGAAGGTCAAACAAAGGGGTCATGAAATATTAATCTTGGAAATCATAGTTAATAGGTATGTTTTCCATGAGTAACCTAGAATTAACTTATTGAATATTTTTTATATTAACCTTAAACTGTAAAATTTACTCAATGTAAAAGAAAACATTGATACACTGGGGTAGTGGGTGGGCTATAGATGTAGCTACACTCTTTCCATTATCCTTATAACTACATTTACATATAGTTATAAATAGTGTAACTAGAGGATAATCTAATTAATTAGAATTCATCTAGGGATGAGAATATATGAATTCATCACATACTTCCATGTGAATGAAATTACCGGTAAATATTATATCTTTCTCCCAGTCATCCACAACATCAAAATTAGAAAAATAGTTGGGTTGTTAGAAATCATATATATATATGAAAATATCATGATATGGACCAACTTTTTATCCATGTATCAGAAGTATAGTTTTTATTAAACATAAAATAAACATTAAATTTTAGTCCCTAATAATTATATGTCTTTATTTTAATTGGGTATATTTTATTTTTTAATCCCTACACAAATTTTTAATTTTATTTCTATCACCTCTATTTATTTGTGTTTCTAAGCTACTCATAATAGATAATATTAAGTGGATCTCTTATGGGTGATACTTAATGTGTTCCTAACAGATGAGATTAATTCCTAAATCCTAAATATATACAGTTAATTTGTTTTATATGCAATTTACATTATATTTGAGGTCATAAATTTTGTAAAATAAGGGGAGTTTTCAATTTATGTATCTCTTTAACGGATTGGAGATACCAAGGTTCTTAATTTGTGTAAAATATCTAGTGCCCAGTGGGTTTGTATTGTCTCACTATTATTATAGATTCTATTAAAACTATCTTCATTTTAATAGATTATAATTATATGATCATAGTACGAAATGTATCTTTTTGTTTTTTTTAATAAATACCCATCAAAGAAAGAAAAACATGATTTTATTATTGAGATAACCCTAGGCTTACTTCCTGTTCGATGTTCATGGTACCCTAAGGAAATAATCTATCAATTAGTCAATAATAATATGTATATATCATAGATTCCTTGGTATTAACCTTGTTTTTTGTAACTATTCAGTAAATTTCTCACTGGTTTGAAAATTTACTGGCAATTATTACATTGAAGAGCCTCTTTATGTAGATAAACATGCTATCACGCAAGTGGTGTGAAATAGTATTCTATAAATTTTATTAGTCCCCTACTATAAAAATTAGGATAATAGTTTTTAATTATTTAGTAAATAATATTGAGGATATATTATTGTCATGCTGTTAGAACTAAAATATTCACCTAATTTTATATTTAATGTAATTGGGAGCATAATAAGATGAGTTTAGAGACCATATTAATCTAAAAATTTAAGATGATTAACATATCCTTTATAAGGAAATGTTTTCCCATAAAATTATAAAATATTTCCTCTCAGTTTTAGTGTATGTTCTAAATGCATTATCCCTTGAGAATTTTCAGAATGATATAAATTGAAAAATAAAGAGACCAAAACATGACTCATATTTTATCCATGACTAATTCCCCCCATATGATTTTAGAACCTTCTTCATCCTCAATAAATTGTTCATCAATCTACCATGACCATAAAGGTCACTATCCAACTTCATTTTTAACTAAGAAATAATGATATTAGACCTTCATGACTATATCTTTAGTTTCAATGTTAAGTGGAGGAATTGATGATTCTCATTGTCTTTGATCACCCATTGGTTTCGATGAGATGTCTATAATTTTTGTGGAATTTTTAGATTAGTAAGAGTTTATTACTCAAGTAACTCTCTCTAATAGGTTAGTTATGGAATAATCATAATATTTTGGGGAACTTCAGGGTGATTCCATTTACTGCTATTGGTAAAACCTTTTCAGTAGGTGCTTTGGGAAGTACTCTAAGATTTATTTGTTTTTCCTTAGATGAGGACCTTCATGGTTAATGATTTCATGGATGTTTGTATAGAAATATAATATATGTTGACTATGTGTATCATTTAAATGTTGATATTCATAAATGGTACCATGGGGTCTACCTTTATGATTTTCTTAAGTAATATTGTAGGTATGACCTCTATAATGATCATTTTTTTGGTACTTCCATGGCTATAATCCTAATGTCCTATATAGAGAGGACCTCTATTTCAGATTCTTATTCTATAATAGGGAGTAATATCATAAAAAGTTCCCTATTAATGACTTATAAGATTATTTTTAATTATATTTCTATAATTTAGAGGATATCCTTATTGGATGTATATTTTTTTAAATGGAGGATGTCCATAGCCAATAAATAAGGGTAATGTCTGATTACCCTTCACCTTGGAGAGGACCTCCATTTTTTTGTTCTATTGGTAGGGAGGAACATCATAGTTGATATTCATGTTGTAATGGAGATTATATACATATCAATATATCTAAAAATTACCACTATATTTTCTTAACACGTAACTATAGTGAGAAACAACATAGTTGTTGTTATTGCTCAGAGGTTGGGAATTTGTTGATGAATCCATCAATACTCACCTTAATAATGTAAAATTCAAAATTAAAGTGATAAAAAATTGTTATTATGTAATTGTTAGAATCTATTAATTTTTAAAGAGGATGAAATAAATTAAATGAGTATTAAAATGAATTTGAACATAAATAACCAGTCACCCAAGAAGGATCTCCTTCTACAAGCACTATTTTGGATGATTGAGGACAACGAGATTCCTCAACAATATTCTAAGAGGTTGGAATTGTGTGAAAATGTAAATGATAAAATTTTAGAAAAACTTTTATATGTGTATTAATGATAGTTTTTATATATAATACATATCCTCCTTAACACCTTACTAATATGGAATGTGTGTAGTGGGTTTCTCTATGGGGAGACTCCATAAGTGGATAGATATTTTATTAGGTACAAATGCAAACTTACTGGATTATAATTTTTGTGGTCTCCTTCATATACTTATCATCTTCCAATTTAAATAATCCATCTATAATGTTAGAATTATCCTAGTACAGATGTATTCCCATATCATTGCATTTACTATTTTCGATGCATCGGTAATAATGTGAAGTGATGCCTATGAGTTGAGGCCATCACAATAAAAATAATAATAGAAGTTTGGGGGTCATTATTAATTATTAATCAACACAACTTATCTACTAGGTGATTTACTATAGGAAATATGGGTAGCTTGAGTCGTCATTGTGTGTTCATTGTGGATGCCTTTTATATTTTATTAGAAGGAATATAAAAAAAACATCAGTAAGATATTTAAAGTAATTTTGAATAGCATATCAATAAGTTTATTGATTGTATGATTTTGTATCGATTTCACAATTTCTTATTTCTAGAGTTTTTATTTTCTTTGTGATCTGATAGATCATTATTCTCTTAGGGGAATGTAGAAATTTAGAGGATGTGAGGTCAACCCATTCCATAAAGAAGATTGTTCTCTAGTCTGAGGCTCTCTTATAGATTTACGATCATTCATGAATACCCTTATTATAATAATATTTGTTTCCAATTTTTATGATAGTGATTATTCAACATATTATATTTAAAATAACACTTCATAGGGGAATTATACAGTCTAAAATTTGATAAAGATGTTTAATCATTGTATAATTTATTGTCATATTAGAAGGAAACCTATGATTCATCACCATATATAAATTTAAAACCTATTATAGAGGTTGGATTGGGACCATAAATGTACATTAATATTTATTCCTATAATGTAAATAAAAAAATCACATCTTTTGGACCAATATTAAAATAATGCTTATACCTTTTAAATTTTGTGTGATAAGTTCGAATGTCGTACCTTTTTAAATTCATGCATTCAAAACTATTTGTTGTGCCATTTGAAGTCTTGTATCAAAGAGAATTATTCTCAATTTTAAATTCAAGAATCCCAAATCATTTTTTTAATATACCTAATGTCATATTTATTGGACAACATGGTTACATTTTATTATAAATGGTTTTGTTTGTGACTCATGCTGCATAAACCATTTGGGTTTACACTAAAAATTGGTTCTCAAGAAGGATGTGGGGGACTTAACATGATTTTTATAAATTAATAGAATCATGGATAGGGAGGAATACCCAATGATAGATATTTTATGGGATTTTAAATTCATATTATTATAGTAATAAATGATCATAATGTCTATATGGATGTGTAAAATGGAACAAACCTATATATTGGGAGGCTAGGGTTTCAGATTGGGTGATGTTGGATTTATGAGGGCTGAACCATGGAAAAATATTTCCAATATGTTCCTAAGAGACACTTATAAGAATATAAAATTATTCACCTCAGTAATAGACTTGTAATAATGGGGTTCCCAAGACATCCCTTTATGGATGGGTGTGGCTGGTCAATATTAAAGAGACCTCAGAATATTTTTTTCCCATTATTTCTTTATTATATCCTTAAAATACCCCTCACCTAATATTTGTGAAAACATTAAGGATGTGGTATTTTGTATGGTTTTTATACAACAAACCCTTATGTTATTGATATACCTTAATTTTATATCTATTTCACTTAGGTTCTAAATCATAAATAACCCATGGGTGTATATGTATTTCTCTGGTGCATAAACTAGGGTTTATACACTGCTATGATTGTGGTGTCTATGTGTGTCAGGGTTTGAGGCCAAGGGAATTTTTATTGAATCAAAAACCCTAGGAACCATACCATTGAGATATCCAACATGGGTTTCTCAGATATATTTAGGGTGTGTGTGGTGGTTCTCATGAGGGTTCACATTGGGATTTAAGATTCTCTACACTTGGGTATTAAAAAATTCACAACCTCAGTGTTTCAACAGGTCACACATGTGGGGTTTATTAATGTAATGAGTGAAGGGCTTCAATAAGGGATTTACCATCCCTTTATCCCAAAACATTTCTTAACATATTATTGAGCATTCCTGTGGTTTTCTTTTATAAAAAGATAAGATACATAAGGTTGACATATTTTCTCCTATAAATAACTATTATTGAGACATAATGTTATTATTGAATCTAAAAGAACAATATAAATAAATATTTAATAAATTATTCAATAAATTTTCATCTTTATGGGTCTTTATTGATTTCTTTCTATTTTTTTGAATGAAAAATATCCAACTACAATAATAATAATCTTTTGTAAATATCTGTAAAAAAAGTAGAGAAAATGAATATTAATCACATATTTATTTATATAATTTATCATTAAATATTATATTAATATTTATAAATATTATTTTATCTATTATTTTATATCTCAATTTAATAGAGTAAATTATAAATATATATCTCTCAATTTTATATTTTACATTATAGAGTAAATCTTTATGCACTTGAACATAGTGAAACTAGTTTATTTATATATAAAAAATACCTATACTATGAGATAAGTAATTAATTTTACACAAAACTAATATATATATATATATATATATATATGAATTTATATTTATTTAACCTATAAAACAAAAATATTTTTTTTGTTATAGAATTTTGATAACATGTATAACATTTTAAATAATTAACTTGGTTTTTAATAACTACAAAATTTATATTTATATAAAAAACATTCGATTTATATACACTTTTTATACGAAACAAACTAATCTAAACACACTCTTATTTTAATTTGAATATTTAAAAACATTTTTACATATCAATAAGTGTTTTTTTATTTTTATTAAAACAATATATAAATCATTTCATCAATTATTTCTGACAATATATCGTTATATAAAAAACTATGATCTGGAAATATTTATGTTAGGCTTCATGGTACCATAAATGTGAATTATATTTACCAATAATGTTTAAAAATTAAACTAAAAACATTATTAGAAATTAAAAATATATTACTATGTTAAAAATAAACTTTAAATTTCTTATACTAACACCTTTATGATTTTACTTACTTATCATTATATTGAAATTTATTAAATGTTTTGATCATAGATAGTATAATTTTTATGAGCTTTTGAAACATTGATGGATTGACTATTATTATGGTCTACAATCAAGATAGTGAGGATAATCTCAACAAAGGAATGGATGAAAACAAAAATTTATGGTAGTTTTGTAAAACTAAGGGCTGCCTATATGATTTAGCAAATATAACATGATTTCTAGTTCCAAAATAGAAGTGGTGAGGAATAATCAATTTATATTAGAAATAATATTTATATAAATGAAAATGAGAAAAATATTCCCCATGAATTAATATGTCTTAATGATGATAATTTTATAACTTGCATTCTAAAATTATTCAATTAATATAAGGCTGTTTAATCCAAAAATAAACTAATTTCACCTTCTTATTATGAATCCTCATATTTTATTTGTTATGTAAAATAATTAAAGTTATAAAAATAATAAATTATAAAACAATATAAAAAAATAAAAAAAAATTATATGAAGGAAATGTAGTAGCACTAACTAATAAATCCTTAATAAATATTAAAAAACAATTACAAGCTATTGAAAATTTTATTTAAAATAAGGAAAAATAGAAAATAACATACATATAAACACAAAACAAATTCATTGATGGTATTATATATTAAAAATATTAATAAAATAGAAATTATTTATTAATTAACCAAATATGAAATAAAATAAAATAGCATATTATAATTTTATTCATTCTATTTAAATGAATTAGTTAATAAAAGAGAAATAATGTTTTTTCTCCTAGTCATCCCTTTATGATGATGATTTGACATAAGTTTTTGGAAAGAATTAATTTCTCAAAATTTACCTCTACATGTAATATTCCACTATTATTAAATAAAACAATAAAAAGAAAAAAATTGATATCTCTTGATTTTCTTTAATATCTATAATAACAAATAGTACAAAATACACTATAAAAAAAATCAATTGCATGTTGGAGATATTGAATTACTCTATTGAGTATTAAACTCATACAACATTAGAGAAAAGTCTTAATTAATGGATTTTTAATGATGATTAACATTTAATCAACAAACTAGATATTAATTAAAAACTCATAATCCAAGATCAACCATGATGTACAATCTATAACTATGTAGTGTAAAATGAATAAAAATGATGTTCTTGTGTATCTTACATAATCAAATACTACTGCTATTATATAAATCCTTTTTATTTAAAGATTATCAAGAGTGGTAACCAAATTACGTACCTCTTTCATGGTGTGTTAATGGGTTCACTTGAATCACTCAAGATTGAGCAAGATTTCTCTTATTTTAATGACATGATTCTTCCTTTCTAGGAAAAGGTGTAAAAGATAGATTCAGTATAGAGAGTGGTTAGTCTAATATATCATGAAACAGTAGCATAAATGTAAATAATGGATACTTTCTTTATATATAGGGTTGTGGAAAACTCTGTATCCACACCATGTCTTATCTCAGGCTTTATAACACATGAGTAAATGTCTTCATCCAATTATGATTTCAATATAGGAGTGCATTGACTCTCCATGAATTTCATCTTATGAAATGTTTTATTAATATAAATTAGTGAAATAAGTACTAAAATTAAACCATTTCAAGTTTTACCTCTTTTTTATAATATATTAGGTTGGGATAGTAAATAATATATCACTATGATCATAGTAAATGATACACAAAAACCATGATATTTAAATAATCATGGAATAATGGATATCATCCCATATGTTATCCCTATATAATACCATACTATTGTTAAAAATATGTACCACATACAGACAATGATTTAGGGTATATATCCATAAATACCCCTGATTCTCTAAAAAATGAAGGCAAAAGAGAATTTAGTCATGGGTTTTATGACCTTTCCTAAATATTTTTTTTGTTTTCAAATAAGTAGGTTTAGATAACCATTATTAATTCATTATGGTCTATAAAAATCATCAAAATTTTAGCGTGGGTTTTAGAAATGGTTAAAAAATTACAAAATTTGAAATGAATTTTTTTATTTATTTAATTTTAGGAGTTGTTTTTTAGAAAACCACAGTGATATTAATGATAAATAATAAATAATAATAACAATTTTAAATTTTAATTATATATTTTTTTTAATAATTAAAAATTTATTATTTAGTTATATTTTTATTATGAAAAAACATATTTAATTACATATTATAAATTACAAATTATTTATAATTAAGAGTTAGTGGATATTAAGAAACTAAATTAATCATTATTTATTTTGTTATTATTAATTATTTACCAATTATTAATCAATAATTTTTAATTACTAAATAGAAATAATTTATATATGTATATATTTAAAAATATTTAGGCACACACACACACATATACTCAATAAAACCGTCTTCATAACTTACTCACTTAACTGTTATTTTAAAAGAAGTTAAAAATGAGACTATAACTTTAAATAACAATAAATTTTAACATGTGTGTCCATTTACACACCACAACTTTTCAATTCAAGGTTGAAAAAAATAAATTCAATATTATTAGATAATAATTTGTAAATAATTTAAAATATAATATTTATAAATTATCTCGGATAAGTTGAAAACCCAACTTCAACCTTCGTCCAGTATAACTTTTGATTAGGGGGCCTCTTTGGACTTCACAAGTAAAAAAAATCTTATTACTAGAACTACAATTTTTTCATTGGGGGTGACTGATTTTTCATTTTTCATATTAAAAATAGTCTTATAATCCATAAAAAATTGAGTATTAAGTTGAGGAACCCTAATTTTATATCTTTTAATGGTATTTCTATTTCATTTAAGTGGTTATTCTTAAAATTTTTGGGTGGGGTTTAAATTTATTCCCTGGATTTACATTCCTGTTGATATGGTTGTATTGACATTTTTTTGTCTCCCCTGTTTTAGTGATTTATTTTTATGATGTGTATTATATTCCAAAGCTTTCCTTACCTTTGATCAATTAATATGGGATACTTACCTCTTGGGAATTCCAATTATTTTATTCAGAAGGAATTCATTATTAAACCTGAATTGTCATGGAAAATCTTTATGGCTGAATGTTGAAGGTGAATAATTGTCCACGTATGTATATATTTATAGCTATTTACATGTATGTATGTATATATATATATATATATATATCTAGTAATGTATATTTAGTTGCATGTATTTATGTGTATATAGGTTTACGAATACACATAATTTTTTTACTCATATATATATATGGATTTATATATAATTACAAATTTTTTTACAAATATTTAAATGTTTTTGTATTTATATATTTATAAATATATACTATGTGGGTATATATCTATATAATTATTTATGAATATATATCTATATATTTATATGTATATTTATGTGTGTGTGTTTGTGTGTTTATATATATATATTTATAGTACATAAAATTATATTAATATATACACATATATATTCATTTTTATTAATTTATGTAAATTTAAATATATATAAATATATATAAATATATTATATATATATTTCAATATATTTGAATATATTTGAATATATTTGAATAAATTTATAAATGTATTTATAACTATATTTATATAAATTTATATGTAATTATATTTTTTGTGTATTAATATTTAAAATTTTAATGTATATATATATGCATGTATATGTATTTAAATTTATTTATTTGTAAATATATAAGTATATTGACATCTATTTAATCACAACTTGAATGGCTTGGTGGAGTGGTAATAGATTTTATAAATAAATATGTGGTCATAGGTTCCTATCTTAGGGTACAAATATATTTGATTAGTTTTTTAGGTAGTTTTTTTTGGTTTGGGGAATGTTGTCGTAGATTATGGGGGCATTATTCAGGATAAGGATTGTGTGTATTGATGCTTATGTTAGAGTGATTCTAATATGGGCCTAGGATTGGTGTGGGTGGGCCCATTATAGGAATTATCCAGGTGAACCCAATATGGATCTAGAGAGGGCAGAACTAAAATGTATAATTTTTAATATATATATATATATATATATATATTAAAAATTAAAAATCATCACTGAATTGTTATCGAGTTTTTTTAAAATGAACACTAAATGATGTTTTTACATTTTATTTAGGAAATTAAAAATAGAAGACTACTTCTAAACATTAAAATCCATCACAAATAAAATCTCATAGATATGATTCTCAATTTCTTGTTTAAATCAATTAAAAATAATCAAAACACTTGAATAAAATATGGTTTTGAAAACCCACCATTAATCAATTTATATAAGTTTAAACATATATGAAATTCCAAAATAATCATTTTAAAAGTGTTTTTTTGGCTTAGTGAAATCTCCATAGACCCAATTCCATTTGAACTTATAATATATCATATATAATGTCTTATGAAACTATATCCAAAACATCTTTTAGATATTTTAAAAAACACTTTTGGAAAGATATCATTAACTTCCCCTTGTATCAAATTATATTTAATACCTTATTACCCATCCAATACTCTTTTTGGATTCACTATAAGACATTTTAATAGAAACTATCACAGTCAAACTCAATCCTTATTCATTTAAACATAATTTGTGACCCCCTGTGTCCTTTATAGTGTGGGAAATAAATTTTAATCACCAGATCCATTTATCTAACAAATGATCAACATTTTTCAAAGCATCTATGCTGCTCAAGCTACTAAGAGATTTGAAATTATCTCTATTAGAAATTTGTATCTCTATACTGATGTCAACCATTTTCATCATATTTAGTAATTAATTTTGATAACATCCCTTTGTTTAAAACATAATGAGTCATTGAGACATAGATTTTTCCAATCCCATATATCGAACTAATATATTCAAGATTCTTCAAGTATATTCATATCAATAGGATAAATACATCACATTTAACCCACTTTATGGATGATAACATCACATATCCCACACCTGAATAGATAAACACATCATATATAAAAATAATGAATATATATACACTTCGTCTATATATATAATTCAAGTTGTTGTATTTCAAATATTTAATATACAAGTAAAAATTAAATCTTGGTTAAGATCTAACAGAAGACATGATTAACAAAACACCCAAACACCCATGATTAGCCAAGAATAAAGGACTTTTAAAGATATTTATTAATATAGGAATGTTATCATTGTTTATATATTACTACCCACAAGTTTTGGTTAATTAAAATATGACCCATGAAACTAAAGAATACAAAAGACATATTGTATTACCCTTGGTATCATGTACTTGATGGTTTATCTAGTGAAACAAATCCATTCTGTGCCTCTTGAGAATATTTTGTATTTTGATATAATAATCATATTCACACTAACCTTAGTATTTAATAATAACATCTAATATTCAACTGAGAAAACTATTTAGTGATAAATAAATTCCATACTTTGAGAGGCCAATTATCCTTTTAATTTACAATACATATTTTGGTTTATAGGTATTTTCAATTAACATGAACCAATAATAAATTATATATTTCTTTTTCTGTAATTTTTTATTTTTTTTACATCTTTAATAATATCAACAAAACCATAAATAAATGACTTTTTAATATATCAGTAATGATAAACTTCTAGATTAACTTTAGGTTTTCTATACTTTTGTTGAATTTT
This sequence comes from Viscum album, assembly GCA_963277665.1. Taxonomy (NCBI): domain Eukaryota; kingdom Viridiplantae; phylum Streptophyta; class Magnoliopsida; order Santalales; family Viscaceae; genus Viscum; species Viscum album. Next base: position 1,097,227,815 of record OY728147.1, read on the forward strand.
AAACTCATTACATGTCTTTGTAATTCCTTCCATATCATTATGCATCCAACTAACAAAAAAATACCTCTAAATTCTACAGTGAGTAATATATATGAAGTAAAAAAGTTTGAATTATAGTGAGACTGAGGAATTATATTCCCAATGTTCAAGCCATTGAAAATATTAAAGATACTTAACTACAATATCATTTTTTATGATTTGAATAACTTCAGTTGTATACTAAGATCTATTTTTATGAAAATCACCATCATTTATGGAATCATTTACATTAAATTTTTCCTTTATTTTTTGATAAATAATATAATTATTTAGAAAAATATTGTACCAATAAGCCCTATAAATATCTGGATATACCTTGACATTCAATTTTTATTTTACCTAGAATAATATTTTACATTTTAACTATGAGATTATCAATGTCAAAATATACTCTAACTATTCTATTAGACCACATATTATCTATAGAATATCATGATGAGATACAAAAAACTCCATTATTAGAAGGTAATAAAACATATTTTCATAAGTGGTAATTCTTAAAAAAAACTATGGAAACACCATATTATTTGCTCTTCTATATAATTAGAGAATTTTCATTTTTATTTGGTACTAATGGTGGTGGAATCCAAATTTGTAATATTAATAACACCATATGGATAAACACTTTTATCATAGATATTAATTTAATCCATGTATCATTTTAAAACATTTTAAATAATGTAATAAATCATAAAACATGTGTATAGAATCCATTGTATCATATTTTTTATAACTACATTTTTATAACAAATTAATTTCTAATATTATAATACAAATGTGATAATTATAAAAATATTTTCAGAATAAAAAAATTGATATATTCAATTATATTAGAATCATTGTTGTAGAAAATATTTTATTCATCACTTAACTGGAAACAACAAGATATATAAAATTATTCTGATGATTATCAACGTTTATATATTCAAAAAATATTTAAATTATAAATTTTATGTCACATACCATTAATAATTGAAGACATAATATGTATAAAACAAGAACATGGAATGAAAATTATATGGAGTTTTATAAACCACTTTATGTATCCTTGTAATATCCATCATATTTTATCAATTTCTACCTTCATGTTAACTATATATTTCAATGTCATTAAATAACCACTAGAATAAATATTGACATACATTAATTCTTAAATTTTTTCTTCTAATATGAACTTTTACCCATTTGTACCACACACATATCACTAGAACCTAAAATTTATATACCCCTTAGACATCAAATTCACCTTCAAATCTACATTCATAACTTTATTTTTCATAAATTCTATATAAAAAATAGGGTAAATAGTTTTTCAAATAAATCCCATTTTTATAAATTCTCTAACTGAATTAATTTTATAACCATAAGAAGCCTTATATAAATCCTTAAGTCTTCAAAAATTATTAAAATACTCAATAATATTCTATATATGAGTGGTGAATAAAGTTATTTAGTTCATTTTGAATCTAATTCCCTTGAAACCCTAATTAATTAATTTTTACTTCTCAAAAGAAACTATTTAATTAACCTATCGTGCTACTTCAATAATATATTACTCAGGAAGGTGTTTCAATTACCCATAGCAGAACTAATCTTACTAAAGAAGTATGTTTAGGTTATTAATATTAGGAGTTTCGTACACTATGTTTTTCAATTAAAATGATTTATCTGAATATCTAATTTGATTATGATGATTTTTTTATCAACAATGGATGATTTTATCTCATGATTACCTTTTTCAAAAAAAAATTATGAGATTTTTTTAAATGTGGTTCCCATTAAATTGTTGAACCTTTAAATCCATTATATAAACTAGTTGGATAAGAACCATATTTTATTATGAATAAATATTATTTTCATATAAATTATCCATGAATTGATATGGTAGAAAACCATTTCAATTCATATTATATACGACTCTTTAATAGTTAACAGGATATCTCTTTATCCAAACCCTTCATGTGAATTCAATCAACTCCATTCTTATGTTATTCTAATGGTTAGTATTTTCCCAACTATGTGTAACCCAAATCAAATAGAAATAACAAGAGACCAAACAGTTACGGTTGCCTCATTTCTCACATTCCTTATATAAGATAATCTAGGGGTACCTATCTTCACCTTGACCTACTCAATTTCATGATCATTGTCTTGACAAGTGTCACATTGGAAGAAATATAACACCCCTTTAAAGGGGATTTAATCTCAAAATCCTATCTTATGTATTCCTGAAACATTTATGTATTCTTTTAATTAGTTATTTTAACATTTTATTCCTTCCATTGATTCAATATATTCAAACCATATTGATTTTTAATTATTAAAAAAACTTATAGATTTTGTTACTAACTCAAATTAAAACATAACAATATAAATTCATATCCATTTTCATTGCATGCATAAGGTACAAGAAATAATTTCATATAAAGTATTAATATCATATTAAATTAAGAATACCTAAATGAGTAATACAATATCCCTAAATATATATCCAATCCACACTTTTAAAGACAAGACATGATCATATATAACAGTGAATTGTTTGATCTGAAGTCCCTCTACCTAGATATATTTTATTAAATAATGATTTCAATTCCCTAATAAAGATTAAACACAACATGGATAAACTATAATTATCATTTAAATTCAAGTTCACAAAACAATACAATCCATTGTCAAGGTAGAAGAAAACTAAATAAGTTGTCATACATTCCATGTGATTCTTTATATAGAACTATGATAATTTATAAAACTATTTTGATAAATTTAAACTAAAACCCTCATTCTTACTCATAATAATTTTTCTAATAAATTGGATTAATAAAAAAAAATAATAATTCAATTATCTAACTAAGAGATAATGATTTATAAATAATTAATAAATAAAAAATTGTTAACACTTCATAATTTAGCTATTCATTATGGATAATCAATAATTTATTTTTATTTACAATATAAACTGTTTCATATTGTCTAATATATTTGACTTTTCTTAAATACAATATAGTATATAAAATATAAACATTTTATACTTCTATTATATTTTTATAATAATTAAAAAAAAAAAAAATATAAAAAATTTATAATATGCAAACATTAATTAATGTAACCATAAAAATTTATTTTGATGTGGTTTAAGTAATTTCTATAATAATTACAATAATTTGAATATATAAAATTAAGTTAATATGAACAAATAAAAATAAAAATATAAGCACTTATGTATTTTTACCTAAATGTTTTTATTTATAAGTATTTATAAATTGTTCATATAATTTTAATATAAACCATTTTTAATTAAATTATAAATCATGGAATATAATTTAAAAAAAGTCAATTCAATATAACAAATTAATATTATAGAATATTAATTTAATTAATCTTTCAAAAACATTTAATTAGTAAATTATAAAAATTTATTAATATTTAATATATAAAAACCTTTATAATTTATAAAATATACAAAAATACCATTTTAAATTATTTATAAATAAATTATAAATGATCTAAATTATATCATACTTGATAATCTAGAAATTCATCTTTCCACACATGTCATTTTCTATAATATACTCAAAATATTCATTTCATTTTTATGAAAGGTTTGGTGCATGATTAAAAATCATTAATCTCACACTGCTAGACTTTTGTAGGGCCAACATATCATTAACTCAATATTTCTTGGGAGATTAAATCAGTGATAACATAATAATACCTGAGCATGATGAGGTAAACATTGGATTAATTGATCATCCACATACAATTAAAATAGACACTAAGACATGATTAATTTACCGAGGATAAGATCTCACATTATTAACTCAATACTTTTGTGAGATTAATTGTGTTCCAAGATTAATTTTTAAGGAGGTAAAAATATGATATGATTGATATGTATGATTAATCACACATAGTGTTGGCCTGTATCTATTCAGAGTAGTGTCGATGTCATACTAACACGAGTAATAAGTGAGATTAATCATTATAGGATTAACTTAATTTTACATAGTTTTCACCTAGTGTTAAGATTAATTAATCACCCAAAGGGTGTCTGTATAATATTATTTATCTCTTACTGGTCATATATAGAGAAATCACCCATAGTTCCTAGATTTTATGAATTATTATATGAAATATATCATAATGATGAAAAAATTATCCCTTTTACGGTTACATTCTTAAATTTATTTTAAATATGATTTATCAATTCATCTAAAATGGTATAGATTATTTTACCATTTTTTAATTTATAATGGTGATCAAAATATATTTAAAACATTATAAATGTGTTATAAACCCATAAAATAAGGTCAAAAAATAATGTAAAATTTAAAACTATGTGCTGTAAAGTGAAAACATTTCTTTGCATATATACCTTGGGCCATTGAATGAAACAACTTCTATCTTCATCCATTAAAAATAATTACTACTAAAATTTATATCTGTTTGAGGCCCTTGAGGTAAAATCCAAATCCCCTTACTCAGGGTATGCTTCCAGGTCATTCTAGACTCCTTACTAATACTTAAATTATTCCGGAGGGTCTCGTACACAGAACCGGTTTTCTCCCCTCAATATATGTAGATGCGGGACCTTCAGGACCTACACATGTGGCTGCATTGATTATTGTGTCCGGTGGGGCCAAGACACCAAAGGTGGCTCCTCCAGAGCATTCAGACCTTCTGACAATATACGGGGGGCCACACCTTAGGGTCCCGATGGTGTCAGCCCAGGAACAGTAGTAGGAATTCGATCTCTTTAATTATCCTCTACCAAATTCATGACTGTCACCCATTGACTATTTCAACTGACGTCCATGACCCTTTTTAGTGGGCATAGTTCTTCCATTGGCATGGTCCACCTTGGTGAGGTTGGTCGGGGCTTCTGGTGGTGCCTTTCTTAGAGGAATACTAGTGATCGTGGAGGTGGATATCCAGACCAACCAAGTTGAGGCACTCCTAATCACTGGTGGGACCATCAGTGGGTCCTAGCCCGAGATTATTGAGGTGAGGTCCGATGATGAGGATCGATCAGACAGCCCAGGTCCCACCATATCTGATCAAACACCATATTTGGACCCTGATGATGAGTTCATGGGGGTGTTCCCCACATATGATCCTAGGCTTGGGTCTCTTCTTGGTTGATGTATGGACACTCTACGGATAGACAACTAGACGACATTTCCACTTATTCCTTAGAACTGGCTTTAAGCTTCTTTACTTTTGAGGACATCTCTTCTAATTCATCGGCCTGAGAATTGTTATTTTCATGTAGATTAGTATATGCATCAATCAGTTTTTCGTTCGGGCTTTTCAATTTTCCAACCTTTATCTTTAACACTCTAACATTGATTTCTCTAGACTCATTTTCCTTCATCGGCTCCATGTTTTCTTTTTTCAGTCTTTGATCTAGCTCCTCTGATGTGTGGATAAGTCCCACATTTGGACTACTTGATATCTCATCATCATCAGTAGATCCAATATCACTTTGGGAATCAGGCTCCTCAGCTAGTCCTATGACATCATTGATTGGATTAATAGACACGCAATTAGATTCATTCATACCTTTTGAAAGCTATAGGAATCTTTCATCTCGATCACACATTTAACAAGAACTGTTCCATTATATTGAATTCCCTTGGAATTTTGCTTCTTTGGATTCTTTCCCCTTATCATGCCACCAAATGAATGTAAGGGTAAAATAGAACGCAACTCCAACAACCACTCGGATCAATTCAAAACAAAAAAAAATCAACAAGATAAACCTCGCACCAATACCAATTGGTAGGACTAAAATGATCATTAATGAGATATTCCTTGAGAAAGGGGGTGAATCAAGGTATGAAACTCATTCTAATTTCCCACTTAAACCTCAAACTCTCACTACCCTATACGATCTTAACCTCATGATTAATAGGGTCACTCTTATGTTATTCGTTAAAATGATTCGCTTATCTTAGCCTTAATCAAATTAGATCAATGATCACTTAACTCACACACTCGTTGATATCTTAGAAAGAGTAAGTTAAACATGCACACAATACATAAGAATTTTACTTTTTTCACCATCATTGAGATATAATTCAAGGAACATACAATGGTAATGTGCCAAAATACCAGAATCCACTAAATCACTTTCAATGATGGGTTTAGGCTAGGTTACTCCAATGTCTGGGGTCACTCCCCTTATAGCTTATAGAGACGACTTACTACCTCACAAGGGCCACTCTCTTTACAATGATTTAGGGTCTAATCACTCCTCGCCTTAGGGTTACTCTCTTTATCCTCTCCTTTGCGCTCTACTCAAAGAGGGAAAATTCTTTGACACACAAGCCAATGCACGACTTCATTGTCATTGTTATTACACCAAGTATGGATAGGTGTTCATTGATCTTCACACTACTCTTTTACAAACTGGATGGGAAATACTTCAAAACAACAGCTTCACTTTCTCTGATGATTTTCGATCTTCAAGGAATAACTTCTTCCTTTAGCAAGGTCTTCAATGAGTATCAACGCATTCTCTATATTTTTCTCTTAGTTTGAATGCCCAATAGTGAATTTCGCACTACTTTATGTCAACGTGAATGTATGTCCTTGTAAGTCCCTACACAAGAACCTGTTCAAGGTATTTCTTTCGCACAAGAATGTCCGCACAAAACAAAGGTTCGCGCAAACAATATGTTCTCTAAACACAATGGTTCAAATAAAACTTCGCACAACTTCTTATGTGGCAAAAACGAAGCGTTCAACTCTCAAGTCGACTAACTCTTCTTTCTTCTTTTGGTTTCGGGTATTTTTAGGCAAATACCAATCGTTCGCACATCGTGAAACCTTTAATTTACGCAAACCCACTTCACTCAAGTCACGTAACCTTTTTTCGTTCATACTGATCCACTTCGGGCAACTCTAATGCATGTAACTCTCCTTTGTGTGGTGCCTCATTTTCACTAACAACGTGAAACTCCACATTTGCGGACCACATCCTTTTTCACCAACTCTAGCGCACTCATGCAAATCCACACTTACACGAGTCCTAGCATGCTTTTGCACCAAAATGCTTCCTTTGTTCAGATTTCCGGTGCAAACTTCATGCACACGCTCAAAACCTTTCAGAACCACTCTTCCATGAATATATCAAGGTTTTCAGGATCCTGGAACTTTATCACAATCTTTACATGATACAACTTTGTATTGATGTTTGTCTATCTTGGGAAAGTCTCTGCGTGATATCAACAACTGCATCCTTATCGCAAACAGGTCTTCTAAAATGACAAAATCCAACACTTACCATTGGATACTCCCCAAAGCTCCTTCAAACAGCTTCAACCCTCTTCCACAAAGTCCATTTACATGCCTCTCAACGTAGTGGCATAAATTCTCATATTGCATGAGCATAAATTCTCATATTGCATGAGAATCAATTCTCATATTGAATGCTAACATCACCTCCAATGAGAAACTCAACAATTCACGCAAATGCTGACATGATGAACAACAAATCCAACATACTCCAACTCATCCTGTCAAGTTTGGCAACAAATTCGCAACGAATTCAACACAAATTACCATTAATTCTCATCAGTAGCCAACACATTGGTATTGACTTTGAATATATGTCATCACCTCAATTCCAGATTCCAACAAGATAGGACCTAGTAGATCAACTATGAACACCAGCATCCGGAGTGGTGTCCACTTGTGCCACTCGATTGATCAATTATATTTAAATGAACTCGATTGATCAATTATATTTCAATGACAATGAAAGATCGACAGAGCCTTTACCGCCCCTTAGTACAAAGAACGCACTTATCATTCCTACAGGAAACTTGCAGAGGGAAAGATTCATTGATGTTACCACGCTGAATAACCTCAAACTTTACCACCATATCCATTGTCACATAACAAATCATCATTCATTCCATGTCAATATAATATTTCCATTGAGCATGCATCATAAGTGGCATCACTATCATGGTATGAAAAAACATATCAATGACAAATCAACACACATAAGGAGTGAAAATCTTAAATAAATGGCAACACTATCTTAACATACTAGTTTTAAAAAATAAGAAGATCTTTTGAGAAATAAATATAATTATCAAATTGAAAGGAAAAAAAAGTTTGGATCACTTAAAAATTGGACGAGAAAAATGATCATGGACTTTAAACTCACGTCCACCGATAATGTCATCAAATTAAGATCCTTTCACTACATGCATTGTTTTACACATACATACAACACAATGCTTTTATCCATCATCAAATTTTATATCAAAAATATCTACCCAACTGAACCACTCATTTTGTAATTAAAAACATAAGCACCAAACTAATATTGAAGTTACACTTAGAATTCACCATGTGAGTCATTGATGTCAGGTTCATTTGTCGAGACCTTTAAGGTTCTGAAATAGCTCAGGAAGGTGGGCATTCGTGAGCCTCGTCCTCTTGTTGATCTCCTTGCTCTTCTTCGGCTTCGACTTGTTCGGAATGCCATGGAGCTAGGCAGAGGCCCTCTTCTCGGCAGTGTTGGTGGCGGGCTTTATCCCATTCTTCAGCAGGTATCGCTCAATGTCAAGCATGTCACGTGGCAGCTCAATCTCATGTATGAGCTGCTTGATGTCATCATCCACCTTGATGACCACGCGCGGGTCGTTTGGATATGCGATATATTCTTGTGAATCGAATTTCGATAACAACCATATCTTCCCCGCAGCTTTCAGTGCCTACCAAATTTAATACAAGAGCAACCTGACCCGAACTCAAACAACAATTGGTAACCCGGCCTCTGACCCAAATGACTTAGCTATAATATAATATAATTTATTTAGGAACATCTAATAAAATGGATGGTTTTCATTAGATATAGCAATTTTGAACCCAACACGAGTTTGGCAAGCTTGGTTCAAGCATAAATGGGTTTGAGTTGTAATCAGGTTGAGTAATCTATGAATAATATTAAGGTCGGATTCAGGTTGACCATTTCTGACATGTCTAACCCGTGTAGACTAAAAATATGACTATAGAAAATATTCAAAATAATAATAATAATTTATTTTATAATATACATCTTATAATCAACTTTATTTGAAATAATTCGATATATTTACAACACATTTATTATAAATGGTTTATGATGATCAACTTGCAACATTGATAACATATGTTTCATATTTATTAGGTTAGTTTTAATTTAAATGAGATAAATGGACTTGGTTAGGTTATTGAGTTGGATCAGGTCAAACCATTTAATTAAATGGATCGGGTTACGAACTTAAATAAGATCACAAGACAGTCAACCTGACAGAAACACGGCCCATGGACCCAAATTTCCACCTCTAGTCTTCATCTACTTTCCAAATAAACAATTCTAACATTTTTGCTAATTCATTTTTCAAAAATAAGAAAGGTTTTCAAAACCATACACTGAGTTGTCTAAATCAAAATGCATGGCTAATAAACATACCCACCATTCCTAGGCATTTTATTTGAATTTTATAAACAATGCTTAAGAAAGGTAAAACATGGATATAGGAACCAAATGAAAAGTTAATATAGGAATCACTTTCCCCGAACCAATCACCCCTCCCAAACATTTTATTTGAATTTTATAAACAATGCTTAATACAGGTAAAAAATGAATATAGGAACCAAATGAAAAGTTAATATAGGAATCACTTTCCTCGAACTAATAAAATAAGTGAATGATTCGTAATTTTTTTCCTTGCTTTCAATGATTTCAACTTCAAAAGAAAAAATAGCTTAGGCCATCACTAAAAAGTAAGTTAAAAATGATTTCAAAAATGATAAAACCAACAGATGATAGGAATACACAAACCTGCAAATCCTCCATCACAGTTGGGTATGCATCCTTGAGATCAATGACAGCCATGCCCTCTGGAAATTTCCAAATTAAATGGAGTAATTGTTCTTTGTACTTCATATTGTGCTTGGACTATATCAAATCAAAAACAATTGTTTAGACATTGTTGGAATTACCATTACTAGTAGCGTGAAATATATCAAGTACCTTGTAGGCGAAGCACTTCCCATAATACTTGACTTTAGGATTATTTCTCAAACTATCAAAGATAGCTTTGTTAGCATTGACATCAACGTAACTCACTTCATTGATTTGCTCTGCTGTAAAGGCTTGCCTTGTCTTCAAATATGTATCCAAAAGAATAATAAACCTGGGAATGGAAAATATATTATAATTATGAAGTATGACGCAAATACATCGATTTGAAATGCACATATTTTTTTTCCACTTTCGGACTTAAAAATGATAAAATTCAATAAAAAAATGAATACAAACATTTAGATTTATTTATACAGAGTAGAATATAACTCAATCAATTTTAAATCACCACTAACAATTCAAGGATTTCACTACAGGGCCATCCTCCTATCTTTTTGCCTTTTTGAACCCTTTATGAAGTAAAAAAAAATTGACACTAGGAGCCTCCTATCACTTTGTTCCGTTTTTGTATATATTCTCAGGTATCAAAAGATTGCCATTCAAAATATGAAAAAAAATTTGGTGGCCAAGTTAGAGAGACGTGAATAAGTCAATTGGTTGGAGTATTGAAGACCTAAACTCAAATTAGTTTCAAATAAATTGTTAGGGAAAGCCACTAAATATTAGGTGGTTGAAAGTAAATATACATGTAGGTGAAAATATGTGAATAAGTCAATTGGTTGGAGGATTGAATGCCTAAACTCAAATTGGCTTCAAATAAATGGTCACCGAAAACAAATAAATGTTAGGTGATCAAAAGTAAATATACATATAGGTGAAAAGATAAGTCACAGAACCTGCAAATTTTGCAACTCAAGTGAACCCATAGATGATAAATTATCAAATTTGTCCTTTGCTCCTTTATGTTTGACATGGGATAAGAAACAGGGTCATAAAACATTATAAAACAATATGTAGATAATGGTCAACACAATATGAGGAATTCCCTCATTATCCATATAAGCTTCAACATGTCCATAACCAATTTTTATATATCAAAATTTCTCTTGAAAATTTAATTTCAACATATGGGGTCGTACCATTCCATGCTAATACTTGAAGTGATACATCACGATATACATTATAAGGAATACATTCCTTAGATAAGGGATTGTAGCACTTGTCAACTCCTTCAAACTCTTAAAAGGCTTCTTGGCATTCATCCGGTATGAAAAATCAAAATGCTTTTCAGGTATTTCTTCATATCCCATGACACACCTAACCAATATTAATCATCTTTCCAAGCATATGATTACTTCAAAATGGAAAATACAGTCTAAATCTAGTGACTTTGTTTGGTAAGGTGCCAATAAGAGAGATGAAGTTGAGATGCAAATTTGGAGAAGAGCCAAAACTATATCTTCATTACAACCTTAGGCTGGAAACTGGTGAAACATATATGCAAACACGTGTGGGCATGTAGATGAATCGTGTTCTTGAAATGAAGGACAAGAACCTGCTATATATCCTATGAGATCCTCCGTGTTTTTCTTAAATTAAAATTTATGTTAATAAAATTTAGAAACCACAACAATGGAAACATGATGAATCTTAGCTCACTACCTTGTTCCAAACTGAATAGAGGGTTTCCAAATTATAGACAGAGAAATGAATTAAATTCACTAGCTTCATTGGAGAGTCGACCCATAATATTTTAAATAAAAGATTCACAATTGTGTAAAGAACAAACCTCTAGTAAAAGATCTATGACACGCTTGATCTGAGCTCCAACAGGTGCCTTCCTTATGTTATTTATGTGTTGAAGCCTCTCGGTATCACTAGAGAATTTGATCGGGGCAGAAGCGTTTTTCAGATCTGAAGACAATCGACTAGCAGAAGCAACCTTCTGCATCGTTGAGGCATTGGAGGATTTGGCAGCTATGTTTGTGAGATTTGTTTGACACTTCTCTTGTTTCTTCTTAAACTTGCTTAAACTTTCTTGCAATGCCATCTGGGATAACAAAAGTTTGATGTTAACCTAAATACTTGAAATTGTAGAACTAAAACAATCTACAAAAAATAGGTAACAATGATTTCTATATTCATGACCAAAAAACATGTAATCTTAAATTTATCTGGGTGTCTTGAAGTGTCTCCATCATTCTAAAACAACTCTTCGTTGTTATTTTTCAAAAAAAAATCATGAGCTTTGTATGATGTAGGTGGTGCAAAAAAAAAACAACATAAAAATAGAAGAAATTGAAAGTATATGCAAGTGCAGACAACAAAATTTTAGTCTATATTTAATGATCATGTCAAACCATGAAAATAGCTAAGAAATTCATAACTACAGAAGAAAAATATTGAACCATAGTCAAAGAGTTGGAGTTTGATCATACATGATAAAACAAAGCAGAACGCCAATAATATCAAATGTACCAAACAACATTTAAAAAAAAAACACCAATACAACAGCCGTATCCTCCCAAAACAAAAATTACTCCTGTATTCATAAATACAAAGTTAAAGTTAGAGCTTAATTTGGTTAAAATGGTTCATTTTATTCAAAAACCAAATTAACCAAATTAAATTTACTTAATAACCAAACCGACCGATTTAATTAACAAAACCAAATTAACCGATCCTGAATTAACATATTAAATTTGATGAATTCGAATTAACCAAATTAACAGAGACAAAAACATCAACATAAACCCACATAAAAAAACTACCGTAAAAAAACTGCCATATGAACATGAATCCCACTGTCAAAGTCCTTATTTGCCAAAAAAAAACAAGCTTGGAAAAAAATTTGTCATAATAAACACACAGAATAAAATAAAAAAAATGGCATATAAATATGGATACCACTGTCCTCATTTGGAAACTTCACTAAATTAGCATAATAAAGAAAAACACTCACCGTTATGTAAAAATAAAACTGCTCATATCACAAAAAACACACATAGGTTTTTAAAATACGATGCTCGTTCCATTACTTCATTTAATCACCTCCTCCCAACAATTACTAAAATCTTCCCTTTGTCCACTGCCCAAATTCAGAAATCCTGGATTATTTAACCCATCTGACGGATCAAAAACTTCTTCATGGTTTGCACCAAAAATGGCTAAAGCCATAGAGACAATTTTGGCCTCACAAAACAAAGACCTTGAATCATTCATACCTAGTTGCTTGAAAGAGTGGATCGTGGATACAAGCACGATGGAGGTCCTCTGATGGACTATTGCTAGCTGCTCGCCTCAGATCCCTCGATCATACTGGTCAAAGAGTCGAAAATTTCTTTCATTGTCAAAACACAAAAATTGAAGGCTATGAAATGGGGCAAACCTACCTCAATCAAATGTAGAGATGACAAAACCTATGAATTCAAGTTGAAAGAGACCTAAAATGGGGATCACACACCCTAGAAACCAACAAACACAAGAAATTAGAATCTGAACCCACCTAGAGTTAGACCCACAATACGACTTAGCAAGGGGAAGAACGAATGAGAAGAAGAAAGGAGAGGAGTGGAAGGAATGAAACCCTTAACCAGACTTATCACACTTGGAATCGAAAAAGGAAACACGAATCAGAGGGGAGGAGGAGCAGGTGAGGCACACGAGGGAGCTCTCCTTGGGTGTGAGTGGTGGAAAAAAAGATTAAAAATTTAATTAGGGTATTGTGGGAAATTCAAAATTTAAAACTTGGGTTAGTCGCACGGTTTGTCTAACATCAAAATTGGCTACCAGGGTTGGTTTATTTTTTATAATTTTAGAGGGTTAATTTTTTTTATTTGGGTATATGGGTCTGTCAAACGCGTCAAACGCCAAATCAATTGGCGCTTTGGGGTTTCTTTTTTTCTAAATTCCCACACCACTCCCTCTAACCCATCTTATATATATACTAGTACCTCGCTCGTGCATACGCACAACACCATCTTATTCATATGGATTAATGGTTATTTTTTAATAAGAGAATACTATTTTTAAAAGTTGAGAACAAACAGTAATATTGAAACTAATGTAATCACAAAGTAGAGGTGCATAATATTGGAGTAGAAGTGAATAAAAAATGGACCATTAAAATAGAAAAAATAAGAAAAATTTAAAGTAAAGGAATTTCTAATTTTTGAGGATAGATATTTCAAATCAATTTCAACTATATTTACAAAACCATTTTTGCGCACAATGAAAGAATGATAATAAATAGATCAACTAATAAGTGACTGCAATAGATAACTCACAAAGTTGATGTCGTTCCTTCATTAGTAGTCTCCTTTGGAACCTTGCATCTCTAGAGTTTGATGGGCTATGCATATTTGATGGGCTATGCCTGTTTGTATTGGTTTTCTTTATATTTAATTGTCAAGGTATGCAATGAAACCATCATAAAATGAATGTAATATACATTGAGAATTCAAACACCAAATTGGCTAAAATTTCCATTGCACTATTTTATACTATCAGTAAATACAAATAAATTAATTATAGAACATAGAAACACTGAATGCTATGTATTGAATAAAATAAGGTAGGCATACCCCTATTAGACGATCTGACGTGTTGTAAGAGAAAGTTGTCAATTCTGCTATTGAACAGAAAGTAGTTCACTGCTGTCGCAGGAATAGGAGGACCTCCCAGCATTATCACCAGCCATCGCTGCCCACGGGTGGGAGGGGGGGGGCTGTCCAACACACCACCCCCACCCAGAAAGCATAAAGCGAGCAGCTCTTAATAAATGAGAGAAACGACATGACCAGACAGTTATTAAACATAAACTAGGCATAATGAGGAAAATGATTCTGACTACGCACACTTACTGAGAACAACACCCTTTCACAAGACTTCACCTTTTGTTGGAGTTACCCCGGCTACGCGCTAGCTTCACTCTGAGGCCTGTGGCTGGAGCTCTAATGAATGAAGCATCTTCCGGCTTCGCAGTCAGGTTTATGAAACCCCAGAAGCATGACACGAGAACCAGAATTTTTAACAATCACACATCCATAAGATCAAAGGTTTAAAAGAGTTCAGCCACAACCATTCTTTAAAATGAAAAAAACGAACACCACAAAACAGTACAAGTAACGATTACTACACCCAAGAGGCATCACGAAAAAGGAAAACATCAAGCTCATCCACCAACATCTCCCTACTCCTGCTGACGGGTTGAGGTGACCTTCGACAATCCAGGTCTGGATTTAGCGCGCTTCTTGGAAACACCTCGGCAGAATCACTTCAAGTGACCCATACGTCCACAGGTGTGGCAGGGTCTTGGAGCACATGGACATGTCAGCCTTTTGTGACCCTGCCTACCACACTGGTGACAGATCACAACATTGCGCTGTGAAGAAGATGACTGAAGGTCTAAAGGCCTCTTGATTCCTCTACCAGCCCCACCAGCATCAGGTCGCTTCTTTCTCTTCTTATTATCATCATCTAAAATTCTTCCCAAAGCTGGAGGATTCGCCACCTCAAGTCCTCCTACTAGCTCATCTTCAGCAAGAAAGGCTTGCTCGACAACATCCGAGAAGGTGGTTAGGTTGAGCTCTTCCACTCTCGATCGCAGCTCAGATCGGAGTCCAGACCCAAATTTTCGAGCCTTCCCTGAATCATTCGCAACAAACCACTGATCATACGGAACTAGGTCTAAAAAATGTCAATAGAACTCTAGTACTGATTCAATGCCCTGCTGGAGACAACACAACTCCATCCTCTTCCTCAGCTTCGTCATCTCAGAGAAGTGTTGTTGGATGAACGATGACTTGAAAAACTCCCATGTCAAATATTTCCCAGGCTTGTTCCGAGACATGGACTTCCACCATTTCCAAGTTGGACCATCAAGCATGAAGGTAGCCAACTTCACCTTTAATGACTCAGGTAGACCAATGGAACTGAACTTCCTCTCAATCTTCTACAACCACTCCTCTGCCTCAAGAGGCCCTGCTTGTCCATAAAAGAGAGGAGGGTTCAACTTCCGGAACTCCAAAACATAATCGATGGGCTGACCAACTAAAAGATTAGCTGAGGATGCACCACTTGAAGCAGCACCTTGAGCATCCATCAAGCCTTCGTGGGGGCGAACACTACGGAACAAATAAATGAGGAACTTGATAAAAACATAATAAATACCACTTTAAATTCAACATTGCTCAATGACCTTAAAAATGAAGGAAAAACCATTCACTAAAGGGGGGGAAACTAGTAATGGTGGGTGACTCGACCATATGGTTGGAAGCCATACGTCAGCCATACCATCGTCACTGAGAGCATTGTAAGGTGAAGTCTCCGGCTCCATAAGGCTTTCCAGGCCCGGTGAGCTCACAAAGCTACTTTCCCAACTCCCTTTTCATTTCCCAACATAAAACAATCCAGAAGACCCAAAAGACACTAACAACCCGGACATCTCATGATAACTCGAGGTTTATAATGAGCAAGGTTTCATGACGTCCTTCCCATTCCCCCACCTCGAGTCCGAGCAACTTTAATCCCTTTACCATGACAACTCCAAATAGCAATGGGCACTCTAAAAAACAAGGTCTGCTCAAGAGCCGACCTGCTCTGATACCATTTTGTCATGAACCAACCCGGGTCGACCCCGAACTGGTCACCCAAGATGGTCCGCGGCATGGCCCGAGAGGCATTCCCGATCCTCCCGGGCTAGCGACAAGTGCCAGGGCATCACAGAGTACACATGGGAACGATTTTTCCCAATAAAAATTTACTAAGAAGCAGAAATAAATAAATGATAATAAAATAAAACATCCAAAAACATAACTAACCTGACCACGAATCAAACTTCTCGTGACCCCGAGAGTTGATCGTCAAACTACAATCAACTGTCGTCCACGACAAGCAAGCTCGAGTCAATCCTGCAACAGAAACTAAAAACAAGAAAACACGATAGGCATGAGTATTAAAACTCAGTAGGCTAGTCCGATAAATCTATTCCCAAATCACTACAAATAAAAGACGAATTTACCAACTTCAAGTTTGAACTACATTATAGAAAATATGGGTTTTCACACACACAGACTTTCCATTTTGAAAACAAGTAATAGACCATTTCCCTTTTTAATTTAGAACAAATTTAATGTTGAAAGAAACATGTAAATTGCATTTTTAAACATTTTGTGAACAATTTAAAAATCCAAACTTTAGTTGTTAGTCAAAAGGAGAATCACACACAACACGCCCTAGGGAAATGGGAAAACATGGCATACAAGGGGCGGCATCCAAACTCGACCTCTTAATCGCCTTCCACATAAAATAAACACTAAAAGAGACATGGGTCGTACCTTGGAGATCGTGAACAATCCAGAACGTACTATACATTTGACTCATCCTGAAAGCATGATCTAACTCGATGACGTCATAATGCCCTAATGCTCGGCATAGCCCTGCATGACCTAACCGAGGGGCCCAATCCCCATAGTAGCAATAAATCAGTATTCCTCTACTATGGAGCCACTAGCCAGTGCGTAATCTAAACTAGTGCAACAATCGTTCTCAGAAGATTCACTCACTATGTCAGGTTCCCATGTCGACCCAAGAAATAAAAGAGGGGTGCATCCACAATGTAAATCAAGCAGTCACAATGCACTAACATCACATACATCTCATGCAATCAACGCACATAGAAGATCACCCCTGAATGGATTTTTTAAAATAATTTATTCTATTAAAGTTCCAAACGGGTCTTCACAATTTTTAAAACAAAACCTCATTTCTCGAGAAAACCGAAAACACTTTTTCAGAAGAAATCAATTATCTTTAAAACTAGAAGTACATTTGAAATTTAGTGAATTATGTTTAAAGGCCAAACGGGCATTCTTTCAAAATTGGGTGTCCGTCCGTCAAGAAAATGTTCCAAGTGTTCGGTATAAACTAAATGTCTCTTTTCACACTAAATAATCATTTAAAATTTTATTATCTAATATTATTTATCATTCATTAAAATTAACAAAACATCAAGCAATTAATAAATTCTAAATTTAAAGGTGAGTGCAATGGGGGACCTACCTCGACTCGCTGCCCAATCACAACGACGCGACACACCTCGCACTAGCACACAAGAAACGTAAGCCGAAAATTCCGATATCATGGGATTACCTCGCCAGCGCGCTACAACAAAAGTAAAACAACTAAAAACACATAAAAACTGAATTAAAATAACTCTAATGAATAAACAATGAAAAACCAACCCGACGTGTTTTCAAAACAAATTTCGCACTAGAAATTATTTAGTAAATCACTTTAAAATTTATAAAACAGCCATAATGAGTAACTCACGGTTTTACACACCCAGAACTCAATCAAAAACCTCTTTTAAATGCAATGCATGACAAAACCAATTAGAAACATTTTTCGTACCATTCACTCATTTTATAAAATCACATACAAAATTTATAAAGTACATTCAAGGAGTATAATAAATAGAAACACTTAAAATACAACACATTTCTTTTTAGAAAACCAACTTCAAGCCACACACGCCACAAATCCATTTCAAATCATCCTCCAAACCACCTACATATTTTATCAAACACCTTTCACCCTTTATAAAACACAATTAAGAGACCCACCATCGGTTCGCATATCATACACAACCCATCTCCTTTTAAAAACCACTTTTCAACACACGAACACCTTAATCCCTTTCAAAAACACATTTCACACCTCATTTATAATCCATAGAATGCAAACAAGAAGCAAAACAAGTATATTAAAATCATTAAACAATGTCATGGATAACTATTTAATCTTCAAGGAATGTGCAATATGAAATAAATTAATGTATTTCTAAATTTAAATTGGAAACACAAAGGGATCCTACCTCAACACCAAGGCGGAATGAAAACGCATGCTCAAGACCGGTGCGAGATCCCGTTTGCACCTCAACCGCATGCTCTAGAAGCTGAATCTAACCCCTATGTAACCAAAATTGAACCCAAATTGAAAAATAAACCTTAAATAAACTCTAGATAAGGAAGAAACCTAATTCAAGGGAGAAAATTACAATATCCATGGGGGAGGAGGAACTCTGTTGTCGGAGAGGGAGGCGGAAGAAGGTCGCATCGGCGAAGAGGCGATGGAGCAGGGGGTCGTGGTTGGACCAGGGGCGTGCGCTAGTGGGGGTTTGTGTGGCTGTGCGGTGCATGATGGAACAAGGCAGTAGGAGGGAGGGTCACACCGTGATAGAGAGGGGAAGAGGCCGGACGTTGGAGGAGGCCGGCAGAGGGAGGAGGTGCGGCAGCCGGAGGCTGGAACAGGAGGGCGTGCGGGAGAGGAGAGGGACGGAAGAGGTGGCTGGGACTGGGAGCTGCAGGAGGCGGGCCGAGGGAGTATTACGAGGTGGTCCGGCGGGAGGGAGAGGGAAGGCGGTGGCAGCCCGGCGACGGGAGAGCAGGAGGGTGGCGGTGGCAGGCCGGTGACGGGGAGAGCAGGAGGGTGGCGGCGGGTCACGCGCAGCAAGGGAAGGGGAGAGGCGCGACGAGAAAGGGGAGAGGGAGGTAGGGTTAGAAAAGAAAGAAGAAAAATAAATAAATAAATAAATAAAACGAATAAAAGAAAATAAATAGAAAGAAATAAGAGAAGAAGAATAAAAGAAAAGAAAGAAAATAAATAAAAGAAAAGAAGAGAAATTAATAAGAGAAAATAAATAAAAACTCAAAAATACATAAGTAAATTATTAAATTTAATAGTAATTATTATTATTATTACAAAACTTCTTTAATCCTAATAAAAATAATAATAATAAAAGGTCATAAATAATAAAAATAAAACAACACCCTCATCTAAATAGATATTTAAGTGTACATATATACACATATATAACAAGTATATAAACACATATAATCATTTATTTAAACATATATATATATATATAACATATATATAAACATATATAAACACATATATATATATATAAACACTTATATATAAACATTTATTATGAACACATATACATATACATATGTATTATATATATATGAACATATATGAACATATATAAACATATATAAACATATATCAACATATAAACATATAAACATATACAAACATATTTACACATAAACATATATAACATATAACATATAACATTACAGAAAATAAGCATATAACACATGTGTATATATAACATAAGCATATATAACATATATATATCAACACATATAAACCTATATACATATATATTTATTTATTTGTTAATTCACTAAACCAACTAATCTAATTAATATTAAAATTAGATGACCGCGCGGCATTTGCGCACCGTATGGTTCCAAGCCGACTGCAAGAAGGCCACGCGACTTAGACTTAAGGAGTTCGTGCACTATCTCAAACCATAAACTCATCCCAAAAATAAAAACTTAGACCAAAACTCACCCGCACACAAGCAAAAACACCCGATGTTAAGATAATTAAAATAAATAAAGTAAATAAATAAAAACAGGTGTGACAGTTCCTCTTCCATAATTTGTCGATAACGTATGGTTGATTAACCATACTTTTCTCTTATCTCATAAAGTATAAAATGCTTTTCATCCTTACGCTACGTTTTTCCACGTAGGGTATAAGCAGTTTTTCCAGAACACGGTAAAGTAGATCCCGAATATGTAGAGCATGAACAGTGTTTACAGAATGCGCTAAATGCGAATACCTTAGAAATTAATTATCGTCTGCAATATTATTAAACAAAAACATTAGAAAATAATTAAGGGTATTTGTGAGCATCAAAATTATCATAAAGAGATAGAGTATTGTTTTCCATAAACTCTCCCTTTAAACAAAAACAGTATGTATTGTTGAAAACAATACTTGCTCAACACAGTCCAACGTGATATCGTAGAACAATTGATGTCCCAAAGAAACAGAAGATACCTTTTAAACCGACGTGGCCTAAGGAGGTCCTTAAAGCTTGATTTAGCGAAGACAGATCTGTATTGAAGAATATCAGGTATAGGTGAAAGTAATAGAAACAATGGGGCTACCGAAGTCGAAGCGGCCGCAATGTCGACCTCAATGGAGTTGAAAATAATGGAAGGAGAATGTCAAAGTTGGTAGTAGTGGGTGAGCGTGGGGAATAGTTTGAGGAGTTGAGGGATTCCAGGAGTGGGGATGAAGTATGGTAAGAGGTAGGGTTACGACAATCGTTCGATGGAGATTCCAGAGGCAACGTGTTTTCGGAGTAATACCACAACTGAACGTCGATGTTAGGGGATGTTAGGGTTCAAGCTTAGTAGGAGGCAACAAATACCTCTAGGAAGCTCGAGAGTCGTAGTTGGAGGATGAATGAAATAAGGAGTAGAGGAAGAAAGAAATCAGAAGGAATCGAATCGGGAGGATGAAAGAAATTGAGAGTCGTAGCCGGAGCTGTGCATTAAACGAATGAAGAATGGATGAAAAGATGCAGTTGTAACCCTAGAAAGCACGGGAGAACGCGACAGGGAATGAGATGTGAGGGACGAAGGGATATAAGGAATTGCGCAGTTGTGAGACGTGGGAGGCTAATTGGGTGACACGTGATGCTGGAGGTATCCAGCTTTAGAATAGACTAGTACTTGCCCGTGCGTTCGCACGGTGATATGGGTCAATGCTTATTTTGAATAAGAGGTTACTATTTTTCAAAATTAATAATAAACATTAATATTGAATATATTTAAATCACAATTTAGTGGTACATAATATTGGAATACGAGTGGAGAAAATATTGAGACATCATCAATATAGTAGAAAAAATTAAGGACAAATTAAAATGGATTTTTTTTGAGGATGGAGATTTCAAATACATGAATGAACTGCATTTGACAGGGATTGAATGTTTATACAATTTTTCAATTTATTGAATTGTCAAGGTGTTCAAGAAAATCATGGTATACATAATTATGAGTATAGTTAATGTAATATATCATGAAAAGTCAAACAACATGTTGACTAAGCATGTAACCGAAGACGATTATAAAAATTGCAATGACCAGCACAACGTATGCATGATAGAAACATGAAAAAGTTTGTACATAATGAAAAAAGTTAGGCTTACCTAAAGTGGTTCATGATTTGATGTGTAGGAGGAAGTTATCTACGCTATTAAAAAATACAAATGTTGAAAGATTCATCGACTGAAAGAAACTGGATACCATGGTAGAAATAATAGTATAATCACTATAATAAGTAGTTTTTTAATGAAAATAATAGTATAATAAGCAGTTTGAATAAACAAATTGTGTACATAAATATTGAAGAGTAGGCAAAAAATAGTATAATAAGCGGCTATAATAAGCCGTTAGAATGAAAATTGTATACAAATTGTATAAGAAAATTGTATACATAAATAGTATAATTAGCAGTTTGAATGCAAATTGTATACAATTTGTGAACATAAATTCTGGTTATAATAATATAATAAGCAGTTTGAATGCAAAAAATATAATGAGGAGAGTAGGCAAGTACCTTTGGTTCCACTCATTTGGAGATGATGTATTGAATAGGAAAATTTTCTTAATATTGCAATTAGAGGAGTATACCCATGTTCCTGAAAGTGTTACATACAGAATATAAAATTAAATATGAAGATATGAAATTATAGACAATGGGGTAAGCATTAAATGAATTTAATGTATATGTGTAAGTGTTTTTCAGAATCCAGATGAACACCACTTATCAAGAATATGAAAATAATGTATCATTTTTATGTTATAAACAATTGTCAATAACCACAGGAAAGTATGGTTATTTTAATTTTATGTTTGTTATAACATTTCAAAGAAACAAAAAAAAACAATAAAACAACTGCACTTGAAAATGCATTACCTCGGATCATCCCCATTCCATGATCATTGTAAAATCAATTTTGAGAAACAAACCAATAAAAATGGAAGACAAAATCGCCAAATAATATGAATATTAAAATAATAAAATAACATTATATGTTGATAATAAAATTCAATATCTTATATGTGTGATAATTTCACATTTTAGGGTATTGTAGTGAAATTTGTAAGAGTCCATACCTTCGCAGAAGTCATGGAAATGACCATTTGATATATTATACCTATATGATGTTATATGTTTGGTAGATGGGCGAACAAATGAAGGTAATAAATAAGAAACAAATTTAGTAACAAAAGATCAAAATGATAAATTTTTATTTAGTTATTTTTTTAACTATAAAAAAGATAAATAAATGAATAAATAAAAAATGAAAGTAAAACCATAAAGAAAAACATATACATTTGAAGTATTTCATTTAATTTTTTTGGCGAACCTGTTGTCGTTGTTGCCTAAGTTGTTGCCTTAGTCACCTTTGAAACCTTGTTTCTCTAAATCCTCACAGAGATTGCATGTTTATGTTGTTTGTCTTTTTATTGAATTGTCAAGACGTTCAAGAAAATTGGGCTATGCATCATTGTGAGTATAGTGGATGTAATATATCTTGGAAAGTCAAATAGCAGGTTGACTAAACATGTAACCGAAGACGATTATAAAAATAACAATAACTAGTACATAAAGGTTGTATGATAAAAACAGCTCAAAGGTTTGTATTGAATAAAAAAAGTTAGGCTTACCAAAACCGGTTCACTATTTGATGTGTTGTGGGAGGAAGCTGTCTACACTGGTAGAAAATGCAGATGTTGAAAGATTCAGCCACCCAAAGAAATATTGGATACCATGGTACAAATAATAGTATAGTTAGTATAATAAGAAGTTATAATTAGCACTTTGAATGCAAATAATAGTATAATAATTAGTTTGAATAAACAAACTGTATACATAAATATTGAAGAGAGGCAAAAAATAGTATAGTAAGCAGTAAAATTGTCAAGCTTCAGCTTCATTCAAGAACTGATGAAACATGGATAACATATGTTTCACATAAATTAGGTTATCTTTAGTCATGCTAAACATATAGTACCAATAGAACTCTTGGAACCAAGGCTTCTACAATCTGAATATGAAATTCAGATCAAGGTCTTTAAGGGTTGTGGTTGCTTCAATTTAAGCGTCAAGTTTATCGGTTGCTCAGCATGAGAAGAACCCTATAAATCATAACACCGAATAATGGAGTGGTCTCTACAGAACTGATTCCCAGTGATAACAAATCGCACCTGACTTCAAGGGTAGCAAGATGCAGAGCATGGGCAGGCGGAGGCGGACCAGCTGGAGGTGGACCAGGCGTAGGCGGAGAAGCCGGAGCCGGAGGAGACGGAGGCGGAGCACGAGGAGGCAGAGCACGAGGAGGCGGAGCATGCGGTTTTCTGCGGGAACCCTAGGTGGTGAGGAGGACTCAGAGGCGGAGTTTCCAGTTGCAGAGCAGGCATAGGCGGAGCACTCAGAGTTGGAGAACGTGGTTTTGTGCGGGAACCTAGGTGGAGCGGAGGGAAATCGCGAGCGAGAGGGCATTATTCGAATGGAGGGAAAGTAGGGGAGGGAATAAGAGGGACGTGGAGGATGGAATGAATGACATGTAGGTCGGATACTGCCCAACTTCTTTTAACTAGACTAAATCATGTTTCTCTCTTATCCACGTGTAGTCACCTCCTCTTTTTTACTACCGTGGCTTGCTCCCCGTGATTCCCGTACACCTCCCGACTCCCCATCTCGCTCCCTCCCCTCCTTATTTCTCATCTCCCTCCCTGCCCGACTCCCCTCTCCTCCTCTGCCTACACCTTCCCCTTCCTCTGCACTTCATCCCTACCTCCACCTCCCCGATTCCTAATACCTCCTCTCTCCATGCATTTGATTCCTCAAATCTCCCCCTCCTCTCAAATTGGTTAGGGTTCCGCCTCTGCTTCCTCCGACCGCGCCTACGCCTCCGTCAGATCCAGAAACCCTATCCGGGTCGATTCCTCAAATCATCCCATTCATATTTTCCCAAATCTCCCTTTTCCCATCCTTCCTAGACCCACCATAGAGAAACCCTAATTGGGTCGAAATCATCGCTCAACCCTTGTAGATCCGGGTTAAAGACTGCACATCGGCAGAATTCCCATCACAGATCGTAGATCGATCTTTTGTAGAAGTGGTAGGGAGCAATGCATGTGTTGGAGGTTGTCGTCGGTTAAGTCCGACAAGAAACCAGAAAGGAGAAGACTTCATCGTCCTTCAGCACACACACCAAAAAGACCAGCGGTGTTGGTTGGGAAGAGTCCTAGAAACCCGCGATACTCATTGGTGACTGCAGGCGAATACCACTGTGTGCATGGTGGCAATCCCGATTATATGAAGCCCGCCTATATCTTGGTGAAAATTTCCTTTTCTTCACGCATCTTTTCTTGATTCATCTTCCCAGCTAATCAAAGCGCCATTTTCTTTAGGGTATCCATGATGTACTTCGTGCTCCACTACCCCAAAAACCAGGTTCGTATGGCAGTTCAATTTATGTAGTTCTAACCATTTTACCAAAGTACAAACTGATCTAAGCTCTCAATCAACGTAAATTTTCACTTCAACAGTGGTACTTGCTTGGGATATTGGTGGAGTAATGAAGTGTTTATTTATGACATGGGGTGTTTGAGCTCCACCATGGGTATGAAATATTGGGCTTCATTATTGAGATGCATAGGTTGGATTTGGGAGGTTGAATAATCTGGATAACTTACTAGAAACAAGAAAATATAGTTCAAAGATGATCACGTCACTCTGTGCAGTCAGTTTCTTATTAGGGACTCCGCCATGGAGTGGCCACAAATTCTTGAAATCTAGGTAAATTTCCCCACAACTACAACGTGAGGTAAATATTGTTATTTGAATTTAAGTTCTTTTCAACCTAGCGAAGAATTCCCTAGGGGTGTCCATGGGTCGGGTTGGGTCGGGTTGAGGGCTATTTTGGACCCGACCCAAGAAAAATAGGTCAGGTCGGGTTGGGTCAGGTTAGATATGTTTTTGGATTCAAACCTGACCTGACCCGACCCGTCTCAAATCGGGTTGGGTCGGGTCGGGTTGATCGGGTTAAGGAAAAAAATCGTTTGGTATTTTTTATGATCCCAACCCTCAGGTTGACCGAGTTGCGAGAAAAAAATTGTTCAATTATTTTTTTGGCTATCACCCCGTGGGTTGATCGGGTTAGGTATTCCTCTGCTTCATATTCTTCACCACACTAGGGAATGCCCGCATCCTCCGCCCTATAATAAATCGACCCAAAAAAATATCAGTCTGCGACTCGATGGTGTAATGTGATTAGCTTGCCTGTAAGTATTTATCATGGTTTGAGGAGGTTGAACGCAAGGCCAAGAAGGTGATGAGAATGAGGTATTGTATGACAATGATAGATTTTGCACCGCACACAGTCGCGATGGAGATGGAGGTGGTGGAAGAGGTAGGGGGTACATAGAGGTGTGACGCGGTGGATACACTGGACTGGTGAGGGTGAGGGAGATGTTCAATGATCATTTTCTTAGTCGATCCTCCACCATCAAATCTTTGAATCATTAAAATCGTACTATCTTCCTTTGGTTTTTTTCTTGTTCTTTAGTTTTCATAGAAAAATCGAATGAAATCCAGTTATCTTCATGTTTTTTTTTGTTGATCGGGCATTTTTTTTCGCCGATTTCACATGTCTCGATTCCTTTGAATTTATTTTATGTTTGTATTAGAAATGTCATGTAAGATTCAATCATTTATACGATTAATAGAGTATTCATGTAATGGTGTGCAATGGAATGGACTCAATGGATAGTGTAGGAAAGGAGAAAGACAGTGGCGTGGGGCAAGGTTGAGGGGGGCATTGGGTCGAGAGGCAAGGGGAGATGGAAAATTCTGAAGAGGCAACTCACAGTAGTCGGGTTGGTTGGGTTGGGTTGAGTCAATTTTTTCCCAACTCGTGACCCGACCCAACCCGACCATGATATAACCCAACCCGATCCAACCCGTGGTATAAATTTTTTAACCCGACCCAACCCGATCGGGTCGAGTCGGGTTGGTCGGGTTGGGTCGGGTCTGGACACCCCTAGAATTCCACTAAGAGTTGCACTGAATAATGTAGTTTATGCATAATAATATATTCTTAGAGTGTTTCTAAATGGATTTTTTGTGGGGCCCAGCTACAAAGTCCCAGTGGGCATCCTCATCAACTCAATTTTTTTTATTAAATTCATGTATGTATCCATATCATGTTTTGTTCTCTTGATCTATATCGGGCTTCATTATTGAGATGCATATATTGAATCTGGGAGGCTGAATAATATAGAGAACTTACTAGAAACAATCAACTATGGTTCAAAGATGATCACGCCACTCTGTGAATCCCGTTTCTTATTAGGGGCTCCGCCATGAAGGGGACACAAATTCTTGAAATCTAGGTAAATTGTCCCACAACAGCAACGTGAGGTAAATATTGTTATTTCAATTTAAGTTCTTTTCAACCCAGCAAAGAATTCTTGTAAGAGCTGTGCTGAATAATGTAGTTTATGCATAACAATGTATTCTTAGAGTGTTTTTGAATGGATTTTTTGTGAGACCCAGCTACAAAGTCTTAGTAGGCATCCTAAGAAACTCAATTTTTTTTATTAAATGCATGTCTATATCCATATCATGTTTTGTTTTCTTAATGAATTTTTAATTTGATGTAGTTTTCATATATTTGCGATGTTAATGTTTCTACAAGTTTAAATTGCTAATTAAAGATCGTGGGTTCAGTAATCATGGTAAATACCCCATCAAACTCTAATATTTGTACCACAATCAACAAAATGTAAAAAATGAGATGATATACATTGTATTATAGACTACATTGACAATTATAGAATAAATGTATTATATAAAATAAGTGTTTTATATTAGTGTTTTATAATCTTATATCCATGTATAACTAGTGTTTTATAGTGTT
The DNA here is from genome assembly GCA_963277665.1 of Viscum album. NCBI lineage: Eukaryota > Viridiplantae > Streptophyta > Magnoliopsida > Santalales > Viscaceae > Viscum > Viscum album. The sequence goes on from OY728147.1 coordinate 1,097,255,645, forward strand.
CTATAATATGCAATTATAGTACAATACAAAATATATGTTTAAAATTTTGAAATATCTTGAATATGGATGAAATTATATAATTTGTATTGTAATCCATATTATGGAATCTAAAATCTTTGTCTGTGCATTATATACATTTGTATGTGTAATAATTGGTTATAATGTGTCTCAAATATGAAATATATGTGACAAAATTCACACAAATAACACGTTATAAAATCCGTAAACTTTTTATAATTATCTATTACGTAATTTAAAATCTATGTCTATAATGTGTCTATAACATGAGATCTTTGTAAAATCTGAAATCTTTGTGTGTTAATAGTGTGACCATTAATTTGGAATATTTTTATGTATTTTTTATGACAAATATAATTGTTCATCATGATTTAGATATTTCCTTAAACTTATTTAGAATAAATTTTACTACATAACAGATTCTATTTATTATCTGTTATCAATTAATGGGTCACATCATTTCTTATTTTTATTTTTTATGCCACATAACATGATTTTTTATTCGTTACATTTACATTCACATCAATTAATTTACACAAACTTCATGTGTTTTCCAAGATGTTGGGTGAGTTGGAAAATATTGGTATAACATCACACCTTTTTAATACATAACTTTTCATTACATTTTACAAACAGAGGATCTTTAAAGTCTAGTGTCTTGGAAATCAGGAACAATAAAAATTGAAAACAACATAAAACATTCTTCTAATCCACTTGTAAGGCTTCATAATATTTTCATCCTAAGTACAATTACTGCATCTCATAACCTGGATACATACATAAAAGGAAATGGTGATAAGAATGCTCAGTAAGGAAAACAAGTGAAACAGTTGACATGTGGTCTTGAACAATAATAATAAGAAAATGATAAAAATAATAAAGACATGAGAAATGAAAGAATAGAAATATCATGATAAAAACAACATGAATCATAACTTGAATATGTGGATACAACATTTCATGTAGACATTCATGAACATATCACCAAGTTTCATCCCCAAGATTTCATAAAAATTACCAAGATTATTCACCAAGGTATCGTGAAACTTGTCATCTCTAAGATTAATTCTTTACCCAATTAATTAGAGCGCTATCAGGGCACACCCTTAATATGTCTTTACTTTCACGTGAGCAACATAGATCATAAAAAAACATATCAGAAATAACCCATAGATAATAAAAGAAATGGGTTCATTTCAAAATCATGACGTTTTAAAAGTTCTTAAAAATAAGATCGTTAAGTCATTTATAACCCATGGAAAAAGAGTGAGGGTTACATGTATGTCAATTCCAGAATCAAATATATCATTTTTTATAACTATTAACACCCATAGAAACGAAATAGGCATGGGTATTCACATATAAAAAATAAGAGAATTTCTTGAGAGAAAGAGAGAGAAATTTTGAGACGAAATTTCTGCAGCATAACGACTATATAACTTGGTTTTAGAAAATAATAAAAGAGCGGGGACAAGGGTATATCATCCATAAATGAATAATTTTTCAGTATAGGGATAAAATAAAAATAAATTAGACCAGGGTGTGAATATTTGAATGACACACCACATGAAAAGGAAACTTGATAAGAAAGAGAAAGCACTATTTCTTTTATGAAAATTCCGCAGCCTAACGACGTCACTTAAAAAATCAGAAAATCAATTTATTAGAGAAGAAAGGACCTCTCATCATTTGGAAATGAAATGGACAGTAGTAAAGATATAGAAGAACAATTACCCACATAAAAAATGAAACTATAAAACATAACATAAAGGAAGTCATGACTTAAAAGAGGAGGGTGAAAGGTTCCCTTACCTTAAAAAGTAACTTCGAAAGCTTAAAGGTCGGGACCTTTGGAGGCTTTAGGGAACCTTGGGAGGGCTCCCTGGGAGTTAAAGAGACTAGAGATTCATTGAGGAGGATTTTGAAATGAAATGGATGAGGGAATGACTTGGTATTTATAGGAGAAGTGAGGGAACAAATCATTAATTTCCAAGAGACACCGCATCAGTGGTATTGACAAAACCATGGGCTTGCTCATAGTATTTTCCCATGGTACTGGCCACTTGGGAAACCTCATAGCATATATTACTATTTATAAGTCGAATAGAATTATTACATAATTATTACATCCTTAATGATGTCATTAAACACTCAACACTTAAAACTGTATTTTCACTATTCACAAAAAATTCAACAGTTTCAAAAAAAAAACCAAAAAATTCACCTTAACCTAATATTGATGATCTCAATTCAAAAATGAACTCAATTTTATGAAAATAATTTTCTAAATATTTTTAAATTAATTTTTTTAAAAAAAGACACTATTCACCTGAAAAAAACTAATACTTAACTAATAATTTCTGAAACTGTTATTTACTTATTTTATTGAATCGCAATACCTAATAAAGGTCCCTAAAATATAATAATAATTTCTTAAGTGATATTTTATTCCATTTGGTCACATCACTATTCATAAGTGTAAAATTACTATTCATAATTTACTATTCACCAAAAATTAAGTTGATCTTATTAGACTCTAAATTTCCTACTGAACACAACTGTAGAAGACCATTTTTTGAAAATCATTACACCTTATTAATTATTTAAGGTTTACATAAATATTTTAAAATATCCCTTTTTTCAAAAATTCATCAATAATATACATCCTTTATTTATCCGGATATTTGAAATTTACAAATTTTACCATAAAAAGAAATAAAAATTTTATTTATCTCAAAGGATTACACAAATAAGCTAAGGTATCATTACATAGCCCCTTATAATACCAGCATAGAACCTAAGTTTAAGGTGTGCTAAGGTGATAAAATCTTGGGGTGGCTCAGCCAGCATTGCCCGAGTGGTGACCTCTATCAACTTGAACTTCTCCTGTAGACAATTCCGTTCAAGCTTCACATGATGAAGTTTGGATTGGGCTTGGTCCAGAGAAAAGCCTAGTGGTGCTACCTCCTTCACAAGTTCCATCAGATGGGCTTTGAATTACCTGAGTCTACTAGATGAGGCCATTTAATCTTTTTTCTGTATTAATTTACCAAGATCACTTGTATTTATAAACAAAAATTGTAATGTTAAGAGTTTAGATTCCAATGGTCATATTGACCAACGGTCATATAACAATTGAAACCCAATGGTATCATTTAATTATTCTCAATTCATTAATTAAAGAATATAGTTTTGTTGAGTATAAAATAAAAACACACACAAAATTAGAAAACAAATATTAATAAAAAGTTCGGGTCGTTACATTCTTCCGCCCTTAAGAAATTTCATCCCCAAAATATTAACTTGTACTCCCTAAAGAGAAAAGGTGTGGGTACTTCTGCCTCATAGACTCCTTTGGTTCCCACATGGATTCTTTGCATTTGTGGTTCCTCTACTACACCTTAACAAGGTGGGTAGTCTTGTTGCGTAGAACCTTGTCTCTACGATTCAAGATCTCCACCGGCTACTCATCATAAGAGAGGTCATGTTCCAGTTGTACCACCACTGGATTTAATACATATGAAGGGTCATGTATGTACTTCCTCAAGAGGGATATGTGGAAGACATCATGAACTTGTGCTATATTTGGAGGAAGTGCAAGCTGAAAGGCCACTGCTTCTACGCGATCAAGGATTTCATAGGGGCCAATGTACCTAGGGCTGAGCTTCCCTTTCTTCCCAAACATCATGACTCTTTTCCAAGGTGAAATTTGAAGAAAGGACTTGTAAACAACATCAAACTCTAGGTCCCTTTGAAGGTTGTCAGCATAGATATTTTGCTGACTCTGAGTTGCCATAATGTGTTGTTGTATGACATGGAATTTTTCTGTTATCTCTTGCACAAGATCAGGCCCAAAAAACTTTCTCTCACCAGTTTCATCCCAACAAGTATGAGTTCTACATCGCTTCCCATATAGAGCTTCATAGGGTTCCATTTGAATGCTCGAGTGGAAGCTATTGTTGTAAGAGAACTCAACTAAAGGGATATGTTGATCCCATCCACCTTTAAATTCTATCTAGCATGTTCTCAGCATGTCCTTGAGTGTTTGAATAGTCCTTTTATATTTTCCATCCATTTGGGGGTGGTAGGTCGTACTAAAATTCAACTCTATACTCAGAGCATGTTGAAGACATCTCCAGAATTTTGATGTGAACCTTGGATCATGATCAGATACGATAGAAAGTGGAATTCCATGTAGCCTTACCACTTCTTTCACATAAATCCTAGCAAGTTGATCAAGAGAGAAATCTTACCGAATGAATATAAAATGGGCAGTCTTGGTGAGATGGTCCACAATAACCCATATCGCATTATTTCCTTTGGAAGATCTCGGGAGACCAGTGACGAAGTCCATAGTGATATTGTCCCACTTCCATGCTGGTATGGGTAGTGGTTGCAATACACCTTTAGGAAGTTGTCACTCTGCCTTCACTTGCTGACATACTAGACACCTTGAAGTGTAGTCAGCAATCTCCCTTTTCACATTATCCTACCAATAATGATCATGAAGGTCCATATACAATTTTTTTGCTTCCAGGATGTATAGAGAAAGTAGTGCTATGAGATTCATCCATCAACTCCTTCTTTATTTCCAGGCTAGATGGAACACATAGTCTTGTATGAAATTTCAGTACACCTTCTTGATCAAAATTGAACTCATGAAACTTCTCATCCTTCACAACCTCAAACATCTTCTGTATCAATGGATCTTCTTTCTGAGCTTTCTTGATCTTCTCTAGTAATGAAGGTTGAGAAATCATTTGGGTTAGGGTTGATGATGTCCCTTCCTTTATAATTCCCATGTCCAACTTTACTAGGTCATTTTTCAATGGATCTCTTTCAATTCTCATCATGGAAAGAACAACTGGGTCTTTCCTGCTTAATGCATCAACAACATTGTTTTCTCTTCCAAGATGATAATGAATTGAACAATCAGAGTCTTTAAGAAGTTCGAACCATCTCCTTTGTCTCATATTCAATTCCTTTTATGTGAAAATTTAATTCAAACTTTAGTGGTCTGTGTATATATCACATTTCTCCCCATAAAGATAGTGCCTTCATATCTTCAGATCAAAAACAACCGCAGCCATCTCCTGATCATGCATAGGATAATTCTGCTCATGATTCTTCAACTGTCGAGATGCATAAGCAATGACTTTGTCATTTTTCATGAGGATGCACCCAAGCCCTTTGAGATATGCATCACTAAAAATGAAAAATCCTTCTCCACTTGAGGGTAGAGTTAACATGAGTGCAGTAACCAATCTATTCTTCAACTCTTGGAAACTTTCCTCACACTCATTTGTGTAGATGAACTTGACCCCTTTTCGAGTTAACTTGGTTAATGGATTAGAAATTCATGAAACGTTTTTCAGAAACCTCCTATAATATCCTGCTAATACAAAGAAACTTTGAATCTCAGTTATTGTTATAGGTTGAGGCTACTCCTCCACAACTTTTGTCTTTTCAGGGTTAACTGTGATTCCTTCATTGGTAACAATGTGTCCCAAGAAAGAAAATTTTTATAACCAGAATTCATATTTATTAATCTTTCCAAAAAGCCTCTCCTTCCGTATAGTTTGAAAAATATCCCTTAGATGATTCTCATGCTCCACGTGACTTTTGGAACATATCAGAATCTCATCAATAAAAATTACCACAAAGTTATCAAGGTAGTCCTTAAAGACTCTATTCATCAAATCCATAAAAATAACAGGTGAATCAGTCAGTCCGAAGGGCATAATACCAAACTCATAATGGCAATATCTTGATCGGAAGGTAGTTATTGAAATATCTTCTTTTTTCACCCTCAATTGATGATAACCAGATCGAAGATCAATCTTAGAGAATAATTAATCCCCAAGAATTTGGTCAAATAAGTCATCAATTCTTTGAAGAGGGTATTTGTTCTTAACTGTGATCCCATTCAATTATCTATAATCAATGCACAACCACATTGATCCATCCTTCTTCTTCACAAAGAGAACCGATGCTCCCCAAAAAGACACACTCGGTCGGATAAACCCCTTCTCCAAAAGATCTTGGAGTTGTTTCTTTAATTCCTATAGCTCCAGATTTTCCATCCTATTGGGGGTCTTTGATATCGGATGAGATCTAGGTATGGGTTCAATGGAGAACTCTACCTCTCTTTTTGGGGGAGGTTCGAGAAACTTATCAGGACATACATCAACATATTTCTGGATGATGGGGAAAATCTCTATCCTTAAACTCTTATCTCTTTCTTCATCTTCACCGATCAACTCCATAAAGAAGGATATAAGGGGTTCCTCTAGACAAAGATCAGGTTTAGATATCTCTCCTTGGAAGATAACTGTAGGTTATCCATTCAAGAATACTGAGATTTCCTTGTTTATGCATTTGATCTTAGCATTATACTTCAAGATCCAGTCCATCCCTAGTATAATGTCAAATTCCAGCATGAGAATGACTACTAGATTTGCGATAAGATTGTACCCACTAAAGTAAATACTAGAGTTTCTAAACACTGATGATGCTTGGATAATCCCACCAGGAGTCTTGATCGATGACTCTACTTTTAGAAAATCAGGTGTTGATTTTAAATTATTTGCAAACTTGAAAAAAATAAAGGAATGCATAGAACCAGAATCAAACAAAGTACTTGCTATCTTTGAGAGAACAACAAGAGTACCTGCTACCACATCATTCAGAACTTCAACTTCAGCTGTCGTGATAGCAAAATCACGACCTTGATCCCTTAGCCTATGGTGAGGCTAATGGGGGTTCCCCTCCACTGCCCTCAAATTTGGACAATGATTAGAAAAGTGCCCAAGTTTTCCACACTTAACACTGGACATCAGGTAGGGCTTGCACCATCTTCCCCTTGTCGTTTGTTTTAGGAAGTTGAGGTTTCACCTCACTATGATAATTCCTCGCAATATGGTCATCTCTTCCACACTTGTAGCATTTCCCGCTCCCGAGCAAGCAGTTCTCCAAATGCTTCTTCCCACATTTATTACACGTGGGATGTTGTACTTGCTTTCATCCTCTTCCCTGATCAAAGGTCCTCCCTAATCTGGGCTCCATCAATAACTTCTTGTCATTTGATTTATGAGACCACTGTGTCTCACCAAACTCTAGCTTGACTTTTATCACACTCCATATGATCTCCTCATAGCTATCATAGTCTCGATTGTCTAGATTCTTCCGCAAATGAGGTCTCAGTACACTGAATAATCTATCAACCTTACCACTTGGATCCATGAAAAATCTAGAGGTGTAACATGAAAGCCTTGTAAAGTTCATCTCGTAGCTTCCCACAAATTCATTCTTCTTCTGTTTCAGCTCGAGAAACTCCTCCATTCTTGTTCTCATAGAACGAGGGAAATACTTACTGGAGAAGATCCCTCTAAACTCTTACTACTCCATATCTTCAACCTCTACTCTTTTCCTCATGTTTTTAATCAGTTTCCTCCACTGATCAGCTTCTCCTTCTAAGTGATAGACAGCCAGGGTGACCTTCTCTTGCTCCGAATAGCAGAGAACAGAAAAGATCTTCTCGATAGAGCTGATCCACTGCTCAGTAATTAATTGGTTAGTCCATCCACAAAAGGTTAGTGGTTCTTGATGCATAAAGGACTCAACAGAATATTGTTCCCTTCATGGTGAGATCGGACTCTTAGCTTGATTCAAGCTATTACCTATACATTGAGTCAGTTGGTTCATCATTCACATGAATGTTTCCATTCCGGCTTCCATCGGAGGTCCATCAGCACACGGTCCATTGTGGTCACCATTTGCACGGTTCCTCCTATTTCCCGCCATTTTCTAAAAGAGTAAAACCATAGTGAGAAACTTATTTCATTTACGAATATTTTAACTATAAAGGATTTTATGTCTTATAACTTCATGCTTAACCAATTACATTTCTCTATAATTTCTTCATAATGATTCATAAAAAGCTTGCGATTAATCAAACATATCCCCCGGGAGTGTCGTAACCAAGAGTAAAAAAAGGCCCATTTTCATGCACTAGTTCCCATTCAAGTCTAGCTCAAAGTGGTGTTTTTGGGTTTTACCCCTATGTACATCTGTGCCAGAGCCGCCTCTACCTGATCATATCTAGACAGGGATGTATTTGTTTGATATACAACTTACTCAATACTCACCAAAATACCAGGAAGTTTTTATATTTTTAAAATTGTTTGTAGGGTTATTCCTAAAGTTATCATATCCTAATTTCCATTAATAACTAAACTATCCGTTGATACCAACTATAACATCACGCCTTTTTAATACATAACTTTTCATTACATTTTACAAATAGATGATCTTTAAAGTCTAGTGTCTTGGAGATCAGGAACAATAAAAATTGAAAATAACATACAACATTATTCTAATACACTTGTAAGGCTTCATAATAAATTCATCCTAAGTAAAATTACTGCATCTCATAACCTAGAGACATACATCAAAGGAAAGGGTGAGCAGAAGGCTCAGTAAGGAAAACAAGTGAAATAGTTGACATGTGGTCTTGAGCAATAATAATAAGAACATGAAAAAAATCATAAAGACATGTGCAATGGAAGAATAGGAATATCATGATAAAAAGAAAATGAATCATAACTTGAATATTTGGATACAACATTTCATTTATACATTCCTGAACATATCAGTAAGGTTCATCCCCAAGGCGTCTTAAAAACTACCAAGGTTATTCACCAAGGTATCGTGAAACTTGTCATCTCTAGAGATTAATTCTTTACCCAATGAATTGGAGAGATATCAAGGAACACCCTTAATATTTCTTTACATTAATGTGATCCACATAGATCATAAACAAACATTTCAAAAATAACCCATAGATAATAAAAGAAATGAGTTCATTTTAAAATCGTGACGTTTTAAAAGTTCTTAAAAATAAGATCTTTAAGTCACTTATAACCCATGGAAAGGGAGTGAGGGTTACATGTATGTCAATTACAGAATAAAATATATAATTTTTTATAACTATGATCACCCATATAAACGAAATAGGTATGGGTATTCACATATATAAAATAAGATAATTTCTTGAGAGAAAGAGAGAGAAATTTTGAGATGAAATTTCTACAGCATAATGACTATATAACTTGGTTTTATAAAATAATAAAAGAGTGGGGAAGAGGGTATCCCATCCATAAATGGATCATTTTGAATTATAGGGAAAAAATAAAAAGAAATTATATCATGGGGTGAATATTTGAATGACACACCACATGAAAAGGAAACTTGAAAAGAAAGAGAAAACACGATTTCTTTTACGAAAATTCGGTAGTCTAAGGGCGTCAATTAAAAATTCAGAAAATAAATTGATGAGAGCGGAAAGGGTATCTCATAATTTGGAAATTAAATGGACAGTAGTAAATATATAGAAGAACAATCCTCCACATATTAAAATGAAACTATAAGACATAACACAAAGGAAGTCATGACTTAAAAGAGGAGGGTGAAAGGTTTTCTTACCTTGAAAAGTAACTTTGAAAGCTTAAAGGTCAGGACCTTGGGAGGACTCCTTGGCAGGTAAAGAGACCAGAGCTTCATTTAGGAGGATTTTGGAATGAAATGGATGAGGGAATGACTTGGTATTTATAGGAGAAGTGAGGGAACAAATCATTAATTTCCAAGGGACACCTCATCGGTGGTATTGGAAAAACCATGGGCTTTCTCACGGTATTGGACACTTGGGACAACTCATATCATATATTACCATTAATAAGTCTACCATAATGATTACATAATTATTACATCCTTAATGATGTCATTAAACACCTGAAACTCAAAATTGTATCTTCACTATTCACTGAAAATTCAACTATTTCAGAAAAATCACAAAAATTCACCTTAACCTAATATTGATGCTCTGAATTCAAAAATGAACCCCATTTTACGAAAATAATTTTATAAATATTTTTAAATTAATTTTTAAATAAAAACACTATTCACATGAGAAAAAACATATACTTAATTAATAATTTCTGAAACAGTTATTTACTTATTTTATTGAATAAAAATACCTAATAAAGTTGCCTAAAATATAATAATAATTTCTTAAGTGAGATTACTATTCCATTTGGTCACATTACTATTCATAAGAGTAAAATTACTATTCATAATTTACTATTCACCAAACATTAAGTTGATCTTATTAGACTCTAAATTTCCTACTGAACACAACTGAAGACCATTTTTTAAAAATAATTACACATTATTAATTATTTAAGGTTTACATAAATATTATAAAATATCCTTTTTTTTCAAAAAGTTCACCAATAATATACATCCTATATTTATCCGGACGTTTGAAATTTACAAACTATACCATAAAAAAGAAATAACAGTTTTATTTATCTCAAAGGATTACACAAAGAAACTAAGGTCTCGTTACATAGCCCCTTATAATATCAGCATAGGACCTAAGTGTAAGGTGTGCTAAGGTGATAGAATCTTGGGGTGGCTCGACCAACATTGCCCAAGTTGTGACCTCTAATAGTTTGAACTTCTCCCATAGGCGATTCCCTTCAAACTTCACATGATGATGTTTGGCTTGGGCTTGGTCCAGAGCAAAGCCCAGTGGTGATACCTCCTTCCCAAGTTCAGTCAGATGGGCTTCGAATGGCCTGAGTCTACTGGATGAGGCCATCTAATCTTCTTTCTGTATTAATTAACCAAGATCACTTGTATTTATAAACAAAAATTGCAACGTTAAGAGTTTAGATTCCAACGATCATATAACAGTCAAACCCAATGGTCTCATTTAATTATACTCACTTCATTAATTAAAGAATATAGTTTTGTTAAGTACAAAATAAAAAAACACACAAACTTAGGAAACAAATATTAATAAAAATTTTAGGTCGTTACATTTAGAACAATGATGAATATAGTACTACAAGATTAAAATCTATTTTGGTGTTTTTCACATTCAATACAATGTATATTGAAAATGATCAGGGAGTAGGAACTATAAAGCTACAAATAAAACTTGCAACACACATATGCAAGAAGACGGGGAGACTTGAACTAAAGACTTTCCTAACACCTCACAAGGCATCAATCACTAATCCAGGCCATGGGGGATTCAATAAAATTCATATTATGCATTATTTATAAATTTTCAATTTATATCATCAAATATTTTTATAGTGTTGCTATTAACCGCACGCTATGAAATGACCATTGATTGATTAACTATATTATTTTACTAAACATTGAATTACTTGAAATTCACATTCAATGTAAAAAATTATTTATGTGAAACTATATCCTCTATTCATATTTACTTTATCATATATGATATATTCATTGTATATTACTCATATGAAACAATTTTCATGACTTGAAAAGTTACTAAAATACATGAACGAGATTTCTCAACATTTGTTCAGTATAATGGTACAAACTCAACATTCAATAATTATTCAATTTTTATAATAATGTATAAAAATAGTACTCAAACATTCTATATTTTTAAAATTACAACAAGTGACAATCAATTAGTATTGAAATAATTTAAACTTTTTTTGGGGGAAAACATGATTTACTCATTGTCTCACTTTTCCCCTTTATTTTCATATAAGAAGTTTGTTTTGATGAAAATTCACTGATAAATAGCTTCCCCAATATATATTCATCATCAATTTATACTACAAAACAAGACTATTTTATTTTATAGTAGTAAAATTAATTTTTAATACACTATGCATCAATGATTTATTTCAATCATACACTTTCACATAATAACAATGTCTCTATAATAAAAATTAGATACCATTTTCCCGGTGTGACATTTTCTATATATTATTATGCATACAGTATTCATGAATTGTTTGAAATCACATAAACCTATATGCATAATTTATACATACATTGATTTAATATATATACACCCGTGCACATAAATGAAAATCTATATTTATATAGAATAGTTCCAAATACACATGTCACCATCATCCTTCACTCTATTTCCATGTGACAGGAGCACCCCACTCACTTCATTTGTTCTTTCAATTTCCTCCCACTCTCCCAACAAGTGAAATAAATTCCATAGATCATCACCACAATTTTTTGAGCATGTGTATGAAAAATTGTAATTAAATGATCATGTCATGCAAAAGCACGGGTTGGGTACTAGTTAATATATATAGTAGATAATAGATTAATTAATAGATTAATAGATTAACATATTAATAGACTGACAGATTAATAGATTAATAGATAATAGATAATAGATATATATCTTATATATATTTATATAATTATAATTATAAATATAAAAAATATATTTATAATAACTATATTTATTAAAATAAATATGACTACTAAAATAAATATAATAAATTTATAATTATATTTATTATATAATAATAATAATTGTATATTTATAATAAATATATAATTATAATAATTTTATATTTATAATAAATATATAATTATAAATATAATAATTATATAATTATAATAAATATACAATTGTAATTACAATAATTATATAATTATAAATATAATAAATATATAATTATAAAAATTATATAATTATAATAAACATATAATTATAAATATAATAAATATATAATTATAATAAATATATAATTACAACAAATATATAATTATAATAATTATATAATTATAATTATAATAAATATATAATTATAATAAATATTCAATTATAATAAATATATAATTATAATAATTAATTAATTATAATTATAATAAATATACAATTATAACAAATATATAATTATAATAATTATATAATTATAATTATAATAAATATATAATTATAATAAATATATATTATAGATATAATAATTAAAAAATTATAATAAATATATAATTATAAATATAATAATTATATAATTATAATAATTATATAATTATAAATATAATAAATATATAATTATAATAAATATACAATTATAATAATTATATAATTATAATTATAATAAATATACAATTATAATAAAAATATAATTATAATAATTAAATAATTATAATTATAATAAATATATAATTATAATAAATATACAATTATAAATATAATAAATATATAATTATAATAATTACATATTTATATATTTATTATAATTATAATAATTATATATTTATATAATAATTATATTTTAATTTATTTTTATATTTATGATAATTATAATAAATATATAAATATATAATTATTCGCCTTAATTCATGGTGCAAATTGGCCGGACTCGTCTTCCCTAAGGAAGAATTAAGATCACGATAAAGATGCCTTGAGGAGCCTTTCTTCTTTCTCAAAATTATTAGGAGGTTCCTTCATACCACCACTACTACAAATAAGGCTTTTATCAGCGCTAAAAACTATTTTTAACAGTGTTAGAAAATCATTGTCAATCACGGTGAAGATAAAGGGGGGTCCCCTTTAACAGCGCTAAAAAAGCACTGATAAAGGGCCACCTTTATCAGTTCTATTTTGAGCATTGATAAAGGCCCATTTTATCAGCGCTTTAATTAGGGATGATAAAATGGGCCTTTATCAGCACTCAAAATAGCGCTGATAAAGGCTGACTCACCTGTGATGTGTTGTTTATTTAACAATACACCCAACACCTGCACTTGCACCTGCACACCTGCACACAAACAACATCTGCACAGAAAACTGCTGCACAAAATAGCACCTGCACACAAAGCACAGAAGAACGAAACAACGCACACAAGAGTTTCACAAAGAATGCTATATACACTTACTTGACATCATGAATAAAAACAAACACACTACTATATACATTTCAAACAATGTTTTATATGGTTACAATTACAATTATCCAACACACAGTTACAAAAATTAACGTTTCATCCTTTTTTCATCTGTGATCCCCTCTCAAAAATTGTCGTCCATGGTATTAGTTGTCGAACAAAGCATCTGAACTCAAGAAAAAAATTCCACCTATACAATAAAACAAATATTATGTTAATAATACAATAATGAAATAAATTAAATATTAATATGAAAGAATACATTAATAAAATGTCAATTTTTAATAAAAAAGACACATTTGGAAACTAAATAGTGTTTCCACCTCAGGTGGCACACTTGGGTGTGATATTTAGCTATTATGTGGATTTTGAATCTTGGCCCAGCATGGAAATTGAGGTTTGATTATGCATCATGATAGGCACTTAGGCTCATATGTATGCTTTATTATGATTTTCATTGGGAACCAAGATTGAGCTAAGAGGGGTTGGACTGTTTCAAGTGTCAATAAAGAAACTAAATAGTGTTTTCTTACTTAGCCTCTTTTGGTGGCATTCTACTTAGCCAACCCAAACATGTGGTTCCAATGTAATCTGTATGTGACTTTATATGCATCTGATATATGGTCCTGACCCTGATAAGGGTAGACATAGATGATGATTAGGGGTGAGTTGTTTAAAGTGTCAACAAAGAAACTAAATAGTGTTTTGCTGTATAACCTCTTTAGTGGAATTATACTCAGCTAACCTGAATTGATACATGAGATTTGATGTCTGGCCTTATCATGGGTATACAAGGGTCCATGAGTCCAAATTATATGTGATGCCTAACTCTAATGTGGGTAGGTAGGGGGGCATAATACTAGATGATATTTGATACCTAACCTTGATATGGGTAGGTAAGCAGCCTTGAGACCAGATGTTGTGTGCCATGGTGTGGTAATTATGATTGGTATTCAGTGGGATGCCACCTAGATGGGATTCAGTGGAGTTTCAGGAGGGCGACGATACGGTGATGCTTAAGTGTTCATGGGATGAGGCCCTTGAAAGTTGGGATAAGGCCCTGAAGGGTCAGGATGATAATGATCTCCAGGTATAGGATTCATTATAGATGAGAAAGATGTATATGGAAAACTTTGGTCCATGTATTAATGAGCAGCTCAGGGTGATACTGGTTCGTTTCATATAGGGCATCGATAGGGGATCCCAGGGAGATGATCCTTTTATGGAGTACTTGACTCGAGAGTTCCAGTCTCAGAACCCATTACTATTTCCGAGTGAATGTGGACCAAAAACAATAGAGAACTTGATAGAGTTGATACAAACTATCTTTGAACAGCTTGAGACACCCTAGGTCAGAGGGTGAGTCTAGTGACATACATGCTTAGAGGAAATACATGACGCTTGTGGGATGTATAGGTATAGGTGGGCAGACACAAGGGACTATCTTAGAAGGATTTTGAGGCCAGATTCTTAAAGCACTTCGTCCAGAGACACCAAGGGTAGACAGAGCTTGTGAGTTCATGAACCTCTAGTAGGGGGATACTTCTTTCATGGACTATGCATCAAATTTCACTAACCTGTCATGATATTCACCTCATATGGTGGGAGATGACATCACTAGGGTGCAACATTTTGAGGATGGCTTGTGACACACAATCAGGGTGCAAGTAAACATCTTCAGACTAACATCCTTCTCAGAGGTAGTAAGAAGTATCAGTAGGGAAGTCCGGCCAAGGACTCAGGCAGACTTATGAGGAGTGGGTTTACAGTACTGTTCATTTAGTGTATGAATCAAGGGCATGTTCATACCCAATGTGATAAGGTTCTAAATTAGTTTCATGTATGCGACCAGATGAGCCATTTCGAAAGGTTCTGTAGGAAGCCTTATCGGACAGGTGGGAGCCATGAAATAGGGTAGACTCAGGGATCTGAGGCTGGAATGAGAGCAGTACCATGAGTGGGTAGTTAGGATTTAACTACACGTGGAGGTCTCGTAAAATATATTAGGACCCAGTAGTGGGATCAGTGGCTAGTGGCTGGTGGAGCTCCACAGGGAGTCCAGAACTCATGTAGTCGGGCATTAGGCCAGAAGCACACTGTCAAGCTATTAGGGTCATAGTAGAATGGTGATCTAATGATAGTTAATGGTATGTTGTGGGTGTGACTGAACTTTTCTTTCATTTTGGATTTGGCTGGTTTTGGTGTATGAGGTGCACGAGTATTGTTTTTAGACTAACTAGGCAATGGTTACTAGGTTTCCATCAATTATGATGTGAGATGTTTATATATATATGAGGTGTGTTGGCACCGGGATTTATGTGGGAATCAAAGCGATGTAGATTTGTATGTGAGGTGTGTATGCAACTGTGCATTGATGTGATACATGTTCTATATGAGGTGCGTAGGCACCTAGATTTTGATTGTCATGAATATGTATATATGATGTGGGTTTATTTGAGCAATTGTTGAGGTACAAGATCTATGGTCATCTGATGAGATGTGGGATTTTATGAGTGTTGTGTATGGAATAGGTATATATGGGAATCTGATGAGATACAAGACTTGATGGGTGTTAAATATGACATGGTTATTATTTGAGGACCTGATGAGGTGCAAGAATGATGATGCATCATGGGAGGAATTTTGGGTCCAGGGATGGTTGGTGGACCATCGATACATTTGAGTTTTGGTTCAAGAAGTGATCGGGTAGGTAACTCCTTAGGTGGGGAGTGCCTTAAGGGGAGTTGACCTATGACTTAATGACTGGAGTAGACCAGGTTGATTTTTGATGAGATGAGTATATGTGGTACCATATCTAGGTAAATCTTGATAGTTTGGGGACGAGCTATATTAAGGTGGGTAGATTGTAATGTATTGGGTTTTTGAGCTGGTCGAAAAATCCTCAACCTGTTTGAATTTTTCATGTTTGGTGAATGGACCATCTTTTTTTTGATATTTGGAACCTAATTCCAAGAGTTTTATTGACCCAAGTCCTTGTTTTTATATGGGGTTTAAGGCTCAAAAAGTGCCTTGGGGTTTTGGGTACAATGGGGCCTGAGAACTTCATTTCAAGAAAGCACGGATAGAGGCACACAGTTTGGAAAAACCATGCGGTCTCCCAGAAGAAATCATATGAGCCACTATAGAAACTTGACACGGTTTAGAAAACTATGTAGGTGGGGGTGAATGGTCGTGTGAAACCTCTTTAGTTTTTAATATAGGTTATTCACATAGTTTTCTCATAGTTTGGAAAATAGTGTGCCTGACTGTGCATAGTGTGGTGGTTAGATAGGGGGAACTGTATGGTTGGCACATAGTTATCCAAGCTGTGTGGTCAAACCATGTGGCCCATTAAAAAGTGGGAAATTAATTTTTTTCCCTCATTGAAAATTTTCTTCTTTCTCCTCCCTTTCCTCCCATTTACAATGCACAATAGAGGGAGGTCCTCCATCTTCCTTCTCCATAGGCTTTGAGGGAACTTCATCATCCAGACTTTGATCTTTGATCCGTTAGTGGATACAAATTCATCTCAATAATACCTTCAATTTTCTAGATTATCTTTTCTATTTATCTTGCCATATAGAGCGATAAATCCATGTGATCCCTTTTTCCCATTTTTAGGGCATTCATCTAAAACACCATTTTCTTCCGATTCAGATCGATTTTGAGGACGATATCAAATGAGTGAACATATAATAGTACAAGGTAGGTGGTTCTTAGATTTCTCCTTGATTTTGTGAGTGTTTTGGGGGTGCATTCATATACACTGTGAGGGTTGTTAGAGCGAGAAACTAGTTAATTAAATACATGCTTATTAAATTTTTCTAATGATTATATGAGATGCCTATGGGCATGCTATTTCTCTACTACGATTGGTTAAGTTGGGTAAGAGGTTTGGAATAACTTGGAAAGTTTACGTCGAGTTTAAATTTTAATTAAATTGATTTGTAATATTGGATACATGATTCCATGGGAATGTAATGGGCTTGGCCTTAGGATTGAGGTGGGTGCTTAATGTCTAGATTAAGGCAATGTGGTTCATAGTGTGGGGCTTGGATCAAATACATAGAGCGAAGATGATCACTAGGTTAAGGTGACTTGGTCACCAAGATTTGAGGTGATGAAGTCATCAGGACAAGGTCATGGCTCTCAAGACTTGATATTGTGTTGTCCATCATGATTTTAAGGACATGGTCATAGGGGCACAAGGTGTCGGATGATGTGGATTAGGTTTTTTTGGTGATTTTCACTAATCATTTGTTGTTCGATGCACTGTTGGAGTCATGTTCACATAGAAAAGACTTAGTCGAGGTGGTGTTGACCACTCTTTGTGGGTGGAGGCCCCTGTAGACTATATAGTTAGGGGATGGTGTTGACCATCAGTATGTCAGTTGTGTTTTTTCTAAAATTAATGTCAATTTTAAATAAAAAGAGACACTTTGAGTCATACCAGTCACATTGTGCATTGAATTTAAGTATAATCGATTCTTATAGGTCAGAAATATCTTATGGATCATTTACCTAAAATATCAAAACAATCAGAATGTGTTTGCTTAGTTTTTAGTATGTCACTTGTTCTTTTTACTAAAAAGAATGTCGATTTTAAATAAAAAGAGACACTTTGAGTCATATAGGTCACATCATGTGTCGTATTAAGGCGAGGTTGATTCCTACACATTTCAAATGACTTATGGATCATCTCTCTAATGTATCAAAACAAATGAATGTGTTTTCTCGACTTTGAATAGGCCAGTTACTCTGATACCAACTATAATGACCTAAACATTTCATAAATTGGTATCACATATGAGTAGATTAATATTTCTTACAGAAAATAAATAAATAAAAAATAAATATGAAATAATTCATTAATTTTATGGACAATGATTTTACTGTGCAAACATCAAGATTACCTTTGTGATTGGGTAGACACAACATCATTGCTCTTCATGCAAAGGTATGTCACATGGAAAGAAATATTCTAAAATAAATGAACCCTATAAGGAATAATGAAAATCAAATAAACATTTCATTATATAATTTTACATTAAAATAGAGATATTATATCATAACATTACCTTTACAGCTTTCCATAAGGTTTCTTTGGTCTAGATATAAGCTAATATAGGTGCAGGAAGAGAATGAAAATTGAATTTTGAATAATGATATCATAGAGATAGTGTGGTATGAGATCATCATGGGGACGCCTGATCAGAAGTTCAGATTAGAAGCTATGCTAAGCGGTAGTTAACCAACAGTAGTAAAGAATCATTAATTTTTCTATTAAATTTGTGAGTGATGCACAACCAATTTTCTTCCAACACACTACATTAGTATAAAAACAGCATAAATTACCAAAATACAAAATATAAATGATCCATGCCATAATAATTTCGGTATAGTTCTTTTAGAAACATGGAAACATAAAGAACTAGTTCATAAGAGTCTCTCATTAATTTATTATTTACTAGAAAGAAAAATAATTTCTAAAACTATTATTCATAACCTAATGATATAAACCATAATAAAGGGTGATCATAGATGCTCAATAATTGTAAACAAGGGAGATATCAATGATTATATAAGGATAACATGAGTATTATAAATTCACCTTTATCTTATTTGTGTACAATCTTCCATTAAGTATGCTTCCCATCTGTTTCTGAACACATCTATATCATCTTATGAATATGATTTTTTGCAACAGTCATGATAGTACTGAAAAAATATAAACACACAAAGGATTAGTAAGTATTATAAATGAAATAGTAATTATTTTTGAAAATACCTCTTTAGGGATGCTAGTTTGTTTATGAAATAAGATCTCTTTCATAAATCTAAAAACATAATAACCACAGTCCTCTCCATTTTTTTGTTTTGGACACTGTAGAAACATCAAGAAAAATAAGTAATTTGTTTTGATATGTGTTTGTATAGTGAAATATTATTATATATACCAGGATACTTGTCCAGTTGAAGATATCGTGGGTGTTCTTGTCCTTAGGCCCTAGATTCATTCCATGAAGTAGACGATATTGATGCACCACCCTATCATAACATAATCCTTATTAAAAGATAATATAAATTATATAACTAGATGTTTAGTTCTAAATTGTTGGATCTAGTGTATTATAAATTGACAAACTCCATAATGCATGGTTGGTTTGTTGGATATCCATGAATTGAATCTAGAAAATATGGTTTTCGATGAATGTTTTAACCTAATTTATTGTGTACCTTGTTTGAAAATGGGACACCCTTGAGTTACTTTAATGCTATATCCTGAGAAATTTCCATAAGCATGAAATTCATTTATCATCCCATACAACATGGGTCTCAAAGTGAAATCTTACTTTTTGTAAGCATCATAAAACGTAACACCTAAATCCCATAATAATTTCAAATAATTGATCAATGGATCCAAATAAACATCAATATCATTACCTGATTATTTTGGTCCTGTTATAATCATAGATAACATGATGTATTTTCATTTCATGCATAACCATGACGGTAAGTTATAATTTACCAATATAACCAGCCATGTACAGTGACTGCTTCTTTGAAAACCAAAAGGATTCACTCAATCTGTAGATAACACAAGATGGAGGTTTCTCAGCTCATTTCCAAATTTAGGATACTCATGATCAATTATCTTCCATTGAGGAGAGTCTACCAAGTGACATAGTTTCTCATCTTTAATTCTTGTATCTGTGTGCCATGTCAATTGTCCTGTAGTCTCCTCACTTCCATATAGGTCCCTAAACCTTGGAATGATTTAAAAGTACTATACAACTTTTGTAGGACTGGATTCATCTTTCTTGTATCGAGAAGCACCACACTTTGGGCATTCTTTAAGTGATTTGTTGTCCTTACGAATCAATATACAATCATTTGGGTAGGTGTGTATTCTTTTAGAGATCATACCCATCGAGCGTAGCATTAGTTTGACATCATATGTTCGGATCAGGAGCTCATTATCTTCTGGGAGCATGCCATTCAGGAGAGCAAGTAGTTCCGTAAAACTGGTGTCACTCCACCCGTTTCCTACTTTCAAATTATACAGCTTTAGTACGACTGACGATGATGTATATTTAGTGCAACCAACATACAATTACGTCTTTGCACAACTCTTTAACATCTCAAACAATTTTGGGCAATCACGAAGTTCATCTTAATATGTCCTTGTCATTTCCTCAATACGATCTTCATCATCATTCACATCTATAATCACATCCTTCATACGATCATCTTTATTGTTCATGCTTGTAATCATTTCAGATGATCCATAAAACACAATGTTGTCCCAGCCACTACCAATATTCATTTTTCCCCATGTTTATTACAACATGTATAACTTCGATAAAATCTATGATAGATCAGGTTTTCTTACAACACCTATGGACTAATTTTTCTTGAATAACAAAAATGTAAACACGAACAAAGGATTTGAGAAGGATCATATGCATGATATTTTACAAACTTGATAAACTCTTTCATGCCATCTTCATACTCTTTTGTCAACCAATTAGAATTCATCCAATCTTTATTCATATTCATCCTATTTGATTCAGTAATATTAATATTTAACAAAATAATTACACAAAAGATGTTCAACTAAGGTCATCATACAACTATAATCAATGGAAATAGCTACGGTAAAAAATACCCTTACCTCTCCATGCATTACTCAAGACCAAAGTAGATCACACCCATCTTCTCAAACACCTGATCAATGGAACTAGCAATGATAAGCCCTTGCACTATAATGTTTTAGTATCCCACATGTGATCTATATGAATTGTTGTAAACCCGTTTTTTTAGTGTTTTCATAGAAATATATGTATCAAGTCAAGAACTATGGTACTAAACTAATATATGGTATGATTTTCAGTAGAGTTCTTGTGGGTGGAAGGATTCATTACATGTGTTGTTATGGTTATTTGACTAGGGTGTTCATAAAGTGTCCCATAGAGTCTTCTAGTGAAGTGGTTTTCTAAGATTTGGTGGAATTTCACTAGTAACAAAGTGGTGGTGCCATTGAAATGGGTAAGGTTTGAATTGATATTGAATGGTGGGGGAACTGCAACATGGAAAAAAATTGCATACCAATCATGCCAACAACCGCAACACCATACAAACACACAATCGTGCTCACAATCGCAACACCATACAAACCAAACAAACACAATTCTAGATTTTACAAATCATCCATTATTCAATTTCGTTTGTTAATTCAGGGGTTATCACATAAGTTTTATCATTTTGAGGCATTCATTCATTATCCACGTATACTTAAATTACAAATTTTATATTCAAATATTCAATAGGAACCAACCAACATGCAATTCATTTAGTGCACAAATAAGGACCACCAACAAAAACTATTTTTAGTGGGGCGTTTAGCCTGTACATTTCACAACATAACCATCAATATCAAATAGTAATAACATGCGAACAAGAGGAAACCAATGAGTAAGAGGATAAAACTCACTGTAAAGGTTTTGTTCAGTGTGCGGTAGAGGTGCATTCGTGTCAGAGGAGAGGCACATAGCAGAGGAGATTTCCAACTAAAAAGAAAACATAAAATGAGAACTCGTATGTTATACCCATCCAAAATGAGTCTAATGAGATTTAAAAATGGGACATGTTTAGTTAAATAATTTTATTGGTTAATAGTGGGATTTTATTTTCCATCTATGATATATTCTTCCTATTTATTTATTTTTTTGCGTATCTTCTATTTTTCTAAATGTTCAACTTATGAATGGGACATGTCTAGTTTTCAGGAGAAATATAATTTTTAATTTACTATAATTTAGGGGTCAAATACTCAACATTAATTGTATCTTTTTCACAGGGGATCATTGCTCTCTCGGAGGGATCATGAACTCCTCTTAGGTTAGTGGAAATTCAGGTCTGTTGTTGGTTATGATACCAGCTTGGGTCATATCATTAAATTTCCAATTGTAACTGACCCATGTCCATTTAAATATAGGATCTGGGGGGGGGGGGTCAGACACTAATATATTCCCAACTCCACTGGAGTTCCTATGGGGGTGGGTCCTGATATTATCATACCTGAAAAATATTTTATAAATTGTACATTAGAGTAGTCACTGCTAAGGTTTGTCCATATGGTTTTCAAAACCATGTGCAAACTATACAGTCTTCACTGTTCAGGACACACCATTTCACATGGTTAATGTGCATGGTTTAACAAATAGTGTGGAAACCATGAGAAATGCCTTTAAAATTAATTAATTAATTTTTTATGGTTTTCTAAGGCCCCTCATGATTTAAAAAAACTGTGTGCCTATGTAAACCAATCTTTACTATTTTGGTGAATGGTTATCACTAATCATGTGCAAACTATGCTCCCTAGGCTGCTACCCCCAAAACTAGAATTTCAACTCCTAAAGCTTCTGTGACTTGTTTAAGTACATAAGACACATCTCAAGCCTTAAAATATATAAAAAAACTCTTTTAAGATGTACCAACTTCCAGGTTCTATATCCAACCCTCATTTTTCAAAATAGTTTGTCCACTAATTGAAAAAAATTTCATCTCCTCCTAAAAATTCAAATTCTAATATGGATGAGGCATTACAAACTCTCCACCATTGTTCTTATCAAACTCTATATGTCCTAGTGGTATACTATTAAATAACCACTATCGGTTATCTATTTGGACTCAAATAAACATATTCTATTCCTGAACTCCCAACATGCTTTCAAATCGTAGCACCCAACAGAAGACACAATGCCACCTGATCCTGAGCCAATGCTCATAACCATCACTGAGATGATGAAATGGTACTTACTTAAGCTTTCCCATATTGAGAAAAGATCATGTCAATGTTTAGTCAATCACCTGGTCTAAGACACTCCCTACCATAATACTTAACCCATGAAAGCGAATTTCGATCCATGGTGCCTCCCACCTACAATTTTTTTTTACCAAAATGCATTTTCAAGTTTTTAATGAAACACCTAGTGCCACTTACAATGAAACATACCTAACCACACATGATAATTATAGTACAATGTTAGTCTTCTCCTTCATTCCCAAATTTCTGAACTCCACGGATACACCTCCATCATACAAGTACAACCTAAACACAAATATTTTCCTTGTAAAGCCTCAGATAGCTCTAAAAAATTCCCATCACAAACAATATTAAATAATCAATGCATGTGTTAAATCGTTATATATAACATCACATGATAGAATAAGTCAAACATCCTCCACCTGAACTACCTCAAAAGGGTTGGCATCCACTAATATGTTATCTCACTTTATAATCTAAATTACTAACTCCGAAGGAATCTAAAAACCTACCAAGAATATACATCATAGTCTGAACCAAAAATATTATGTCATTTTACAATTAAAACCCCAGATAACCAAACTGAATAATTCTCGACTTCCACCACCAATATTTCATTAAGCACTAGAGCACGATTCCTTGTTCGTTGGGGGAATCTCATGCTCATCTTAATATATCATGGTCTAATCTGACCCCTGATGTAATCCATAGCCAAACACTAACCCAATTAAACTAGCAATTATGCTATCAACTAAGAACCAATGTGCAACCAATAGAATCCTTCCTAGACCACGTCATCTATCTCCAACTCAAAATATCCACTTAGACTCTAATCATCACAAAAAAAACAACCTTTACAATTCCAAAAGGCATCCATATTTCATAAAAAAAACATGTGCACCAGTATCCAGTGCTTTCACAGGGACCCAAAGACTAGCTTTGCACACCAACTTCCTTTCTAATGAAGAAGAGTAAAAATTAATTACATAAGAGACTCACTAGGGGGAATCTATGCGTTGTAGAACAGGCTACCAGGACGATCATCAGATGAGGAGGACATGCCAAAGCAGGTCATCTGGACAAGGGGACCATGCAATGAAGAGGCAGAGGAGGCAACGATGGAGGAGGATGAGTCAATAGTCAAAGGAGGAGGAGGAGGAGGAGGCAGCGATAGAGGAGGAGGAGGAGGAGAAGGGTCACAGTGGAGGAGGGGTCGCAGTGGAGGTGGAGGAGAAGGCAACAACGACAAAGGAGGAGGGGGGTCGTGGCAGAGGAGGAGGAAAAGGCAGCGACAATGGAGGAGGAGGAGGAGGAGGGGTCGCAGCAGAGGTGGGGTCGACGACGCAGGGTTCAACTTCCGCGAAAGCTTGAAAGGTTGTGAGGGAGGAGGAGCTTGTTAGGGTTGTTTTATAAAAACCGTTGGAACCTTTATCAATGCTAAAAAGCGCTGATAAAGGCATAATTTTAATAATTTATTTATATTCTTATATATTTATTTAAAATGATATATATGATAAATATATATTTATTTATTAATAATTATAACTATAAATAGTATATATTTATAAATATTGGTATATAATTGTTAATATATATATATTAAGAAAATTATAATTACAAATGTATTTGAAAAGAATTTATATATATCATTAAAAATATAATAAAATATATTTATTATTTAAATATATTTAATGTAATTTTATAAGTACATTTTTTAGAACATATATAGTTCATATGAGAAACATTATGAATTAATCAATATACCACATCAATGGACAACGATATGTAATGTATAAATGAACATTCATGAATTTGATACATAACATATATGCATGATAAATATATTCGTTAACCAAATTCATTAGAAAAAACATATATATTCAATAATTTTAATTATAAATATATATATTAAAAAGTATTATATATTTATAAATAAAATAAATAAATAAAATAAAATAAATAAAATAAATAAAACAAATATATTAAATATAACAAATATAATAAATATAATGAATTAATCCAATAAATCTAATAAATCTATTAAATCTATAATAAATATAATAATTGTAATAAATATATTTATTATTTAATGTAATTTATTATAATCTTATAATTATTTAATTATATATATATATTTATTTAATTATAATCTTAGAAATACCTTTTTTAATTAAAACATTATATATATATATTTGAATTATTAAAAAATATATATTAATTATAATTTTTTTATTTAATGTATACAAATAAAAATTATTTTTTAATATAAATATAATAATTTTATATAAATTAATAATAAAAACTTTTATCAGCGCTAATAATAACGATGATAAATGTACCCTTTATCAGTGCTAAGAAAAACGTTGATAAAGGGTGCGCCTTTATCAGCGCTTGTTTTAGCGCTAATAAAGGGAACATTTATCAGTGATTTTTTCTAATGCTGATAAAGGCCCACACATTTATCAGTGCTTTATGTTTAACACTGATACAAGGTAGTGATTCCCTTGCCCTGTTTTTTGGTAGTGCACCGACAAATCATGCTCTGTGCTGTATAATAAGGAAAGGATCAAAGACACATGTTTCAGCATCGAATGATGCTATTTCAATTTGTCTTGATCTATGTAAACATTCAATAATCATTTAAATTTCACTAATGAAAGGTATGAAACCCTAGAAACTTATATATTTCATCTTGCATTTAGAAGATATTTAGAGTTTTGCGGATTTCAAATGCATCTCCCTTGGAAGTGGTTTTTCCACATATTATTCCCTTCTACATAGCTCAAGGGGCACACATGGAGTATCAAATCTGTGAATCATAGACCAGGGATTCTTCGACTTCATAACTGAAAATTGAACTTTAACCTGAATGAATTCAGAGATACATGTGCTCAGGTATGGATCAAAATACATGGCCTGAATTGGGTTTTATGGCATGATGAGATCCTGTATGAAATAACCTCTATGATAGTTTTCCCAATAAGAATGGATTATTCCACTGAATCAATTAGTTGTGGTCATTATTCACATATTTTAGTTGAAGTCGATTTAATATCTATGCTGATAGACAGGGTGGTTCTATCCACACCACAAGATGAGATCTGTCTTCATATTGAATATGAGAAAACACCCCCTTTTTGTGCTCAATGTCAAATTGTTGGTCATTCAAATGATACTTGCAGAAGAGATATAGTTTGTTCTAACTGTAAGAATAAAGATCATGATTCATAGAACTGCAGAAGGAAGTTCAATCAATAAATTACTGATGAAAACAAGGATGAGATAAATTCTAAAGTCATTGATACTTCATTAAGGCCGAATCAAATTATGGATGATAAACCTATTGGAATCTCCCCTCAGCCTAATGATAAGGCCCCCTCTTTAAAAGATAGATTCTCTCCTAATGAACCTCATGGTCTTGTATCTCTGATTCAATTTAACGGAAAGACCCGATTAACACAAGTTGATCGTACTGAAGATAATAAAATGGATATTGATGGAACAACCTGTAATGATGGTTTAAATGTAGTGACATTTAAAGACGTGCTATCTAAGGGTATAAAAAATAAAGATATGGAAGAATAGGACAATAGTCAAGCAGTCAAAGTGCATTATGCGCAGATGGATGTTGATTACAACCTATGGTAGGAGAATATTATGATTAATGCTAGAAGCAGAAAAGGCAATGATAAGAGGGATGCTGCAATCATAAAGAAGCCTAAGTCTGATACTTTTTAGGCATCATATTTTTCTACTTTAGAGAATGTCAAAAAGAAAGTTCCCACTTATGTAAAGCATGCTGATGGACAAATTGGTTCTATAGGAAAGGAAAGCAAGTCCGCTGATTCTTCCTCACCACAAAATGAGTCTGCTTCAATTAAAGATTACCTAGATATGACTGTTATTGTTTCCTCCATTAATAGTATTAAATTGCTAAATTCTGGTTTGCAAGCTACTCATGAAACAAAACTACTTGATTCAGGTATAATGGGTAACTGTATAGGATCTAGATGCCCCACTAGTGGGTTGAGGACTTATTCTGATCCCCCATCAAACATTCATCCACTGGAAAGCATGAGAGATCTATTGAAAGACATGAGCAGAACAAGCCATCGACTCCTTTCATGGATGATGGTGATATTAATCTTGATTCAACTATTCTTTCACATACTATAGGCATGTTTGAACAACTTCCTACTTAGACGGAGGATTCAATTGTTTAATCCAATCCAGGGGCTTCTCCAGCATCAATTATCAGCGCACCTCATTCACCGACTGGTAAGGTAATTTGTAATGTTAGTATACAAAACTCATTTGATATGCTTTCATAGGCCAACAGTGATGATGATGGGAAAAAATTCGATGGTGTGGCTGGAGCTGAAGTCATGAAGACCGATGTTGCTGCTGAGCTATCAGATGATGATGGCGGTGGTCTATGGATGTAGGCCAAGACTTGGAGGAGGGGATGACACCCTCGTGGGAGAGGTGGTCGTATCACTCATCACAGTATGAACACCCGTTCTTGAGTGGGTTACTCTTTTTTCTACTTGTTTTATGTGGAACTTAGGGGTTAGTATGTTCCTCCGCTTGACTATTTCTTTATATTCAATAAAGAGGCCTTGAGCCTCAACCTTTTCAAAAAAATATAATTTTAATAATTATATAATTATATATTTATTATTATAATTATAAATATAGTTATTATAATTATATAATTATATAATTATAATAATTATATAATTATACTTGGAAAGTTCAAGAGTCGGGTGAGAGCCCAGACCTAAAAATTTATTAATGAAAATAAAAACATAGAAAAGGTACATATTATGTGGCATGAGCACCACCATTCATGAAAAACAACAAAATCAAAGTCTCAAATATAAAAAAGATCTGAGGACTCCCCTACATCGGCCCAAGAAACTGACCCACTATCATAGTACCATTCAGCGACACTTGCGCATCCCAAAATCATCGGCCACCCCGCATCCTGAAGCCTCCCTCTCAGCAACTGAGGTTGCCATCCTGCCCCGTCATCACCATTATTACACTGAATAGCCAACCGTTCACGTCGACAATGAATCCTTCCAGCCTCTATCCACACACACAGCCATCATGAAAACACTGCTTCACTATGCGCCTTCCCGAGTCTAACCAACATCCTGAGGTGTTGTTGCGACCATCACATATCTTCGTCCCAATATCATCACAGGAAAGTGAGGTTCACCGGCCCAAACACCGAGATCCCACTTCACCAGAACCCGACAACCTTCTAGCCACTACGCGTCACGCGAACACCATGTCGGCGCGCCTTTGCAATCCAGCTCTGCCATCTGCATCGTGGGCCTCCTGATGAAACCCTCGGGATCCCAAATCCTGTTGGGATCCCAGATCTCTATGCCGGCCGCAACAATATACCATTTTTATCCTGCTTCATTGCCAATTAGCCTTGAAAAAAAGTTGTTTCTGGTCCTGAGACCCCAAGCGCCACCAGCCTTCTAGATCGACGTCGCCCCAATCGGCCCGAATCACCGAGCGCCCCCATCCTCCAAACGTAATCTCGATGTATGCCTTCCTCAGCACCTTGAAAAAATAGATCTTGAAGATTACCACTCTATCCTTCTTCTTCCTCTTGTCCACACCCTTGGAAACTCGATCTGCTCGAGGCTTCCACATGCCAACAAATTTCTCCGCAGCCCACTTCATCTCAGTCGGCTTATAATCCATCTTCGGTGCAAGAACACATCCCATATCATTTGTAACATGAGAAACCTCCCAGTTAGAACCAGGGAGATCCCCATCAGTATCCTTACGAACCCTATCAAATTTTTCCCAACAGTGTTTGACACCACAAACTGGAAACAAATCAAAATGCCCTACAATTTTTAGATTGCAATTGTGAGGACAATATTTAGGAGAGTGACTCTCTCCATTGTAGAGAGATGGGCTCTCCATTTTCAAATGTTCATTATATAATTATATATTTATTATAATTATAATAATTATAGATTTATTGTGATTATAATAAATATAATAATTATAATACTTTTAAATATAATAAATATAATAAATATAATAAATATATAATTATAATAATTATTTAATTATATAATTATTATAATTAAATATTTATTATATTTAAAATATTTATAATAATTATATTTATTATAATTATAATAAATATACAATTATAAATATAATAAATATATAATTATTAATAATGTATATTATAGGTGATTAGGGAGGATCTAGTGACAAATGAGGAATCAAATTTGCCAAAGTTGGTGTAATGGAGAAGAGGGAGTCACCCAACTAATCAGGGAGGATCTCAGAGTCGGGGCTGGTCCAAGAAGTGGTAATTTTTGGTTTTTAATGTGCATGTTTCTTAATCAGTTTTTCTTAGTATGGTGTGTCACGTGTAAACATTTCCTTCAAACTCTGTTGTTTTTCTACTCTTTTTCAATAAAATTTGGGGTCATGGGTTTGGGTTTCTGAACGCATGGCTGAGCCATTCTTATATAGGTGATTAGGGATAAATATATAAATATATAACTATATAATTATATATTTATTATAATTATAATAATTTTATAAGTATATATTTATTAAAATTATAATAATTATATAATTATATGTTTATTATATTTATAATTATAAATATAATTATTATAATTATATAATTATTATAATTGTATATTTATTATAATTATATATTTATTATATTTATAATTATATAATTATTATATTTATAATTATATAATTATTATAGTTATATAATTATAATAAATATAATAAATATACAATTAAAATAAATATATAATTATAAATATAATAAATATATAATTATAATAAATGTATAATTATAAATATAATAAATATTTCATTATATAATTATTAAAATTATATATTTATTATACTTATATATTTATTATATTTCTAATTATTATAATTATATATTTTTTATAATTTTATAGTTATTATAATTATATATTTATTATATTTATAATTATATATTTATTATATTTATAATTATATATTTATTATAATTATATATTTATTATAATTATATACTTATTATAATCATATATCATTATATTTATAATTATATATTTATTTAAATTATATATTTATTTTAATTATATATTTATTATATTTATAATTATATAATTATTGTAATTATATATTTATTATAATTTTATATTTATTATATTTATAATTATATAATTATTATAATTATATAATTATTATACTTATAATTATAAATTTATTATAATTATATAAGTATTATATTTATAATTATATATTTATTATAAATATACAATTATTATAATTATATAATTTTTATAATTAAATAATTATTATGATTATATAATAATTATGAGTATAATTATTATAATTATATCATTATTATAATTATAATAATTATATTTATTATTATTATATATTTATTATAATTATATAATTGTTATAAATATAATAAATATAATTATGAATCTATTATATTTATTTTAGTAATTATATTTATTATCAATATATTTATTATAATTATATATATATAAGGGGGTTTAGGGAGGGGTGGTGTGGATATTTAGAGTCTGCCCACCATTTAAGGGTTCCATTAGAATGGTGAATCAATAAGGTAAGGACACTCCATGAGAAACACAACAAATCACTACCTAAGTTTCTAATCTAATGGACTTAAACAGAACCTATGATCAAAAGATCATCTATAATTTCACTAAAATAACCACTGATTCTCTAAATAAGAACAAGGACTCAAGTTTCCCAAAGCACCAACCATAGATTAGAATTATATATACTAAAAGGACAAGAAATAGGAAGGAGGGGGAAAGGAAAGGAATAGCTAAAAAATCTCACCAAACCATTTCCAAAGAATAACAAAACCTATAAAATACTCTTATGGTTCCCCAAAGAAAAAGCTACGAAAACTCCCATCGCTACACTTCTATCCAAGAATGGAAGGGAAAAGTGGTATAAATTATTAGTAGGCCTCTCTAAACCACATGACTCCAACTCAAAGGTCAAGGATAAGGAAGGGTAACATAGGACCTCAAATAAAAATCACTAGCTATGGTGATCTCAACAATAATCAAACCAACACTAGCCCAATCGTAAACTCAGCCAGTGTAAAGTCCATCCTAGTGAACCAAAACGCACACACTAAGGGTTTCCCAAGTCCAATCAATCAAAAACAGGCCACATCACAACTCTCATCACCTAAACCCTTAAGAGGCACATCCAAAAAAATGAGACAAAGATATAACCCAAAAGCATCTCAAACCATTTAAAGAATTGAGGAGTGGCCCAAGAGAACATGCTCAAGTATGGACTACTGCAAAAACTCATTCGATCAAGAACCCATAATAAGTAATCTCTAAGGACCAATAACACTTGAGACTTTTCTAGAGGCATATTCAAAAACCATGACACACAAATCTCAAAAGAATATTGAACTCATCATGGTAAAAGAAAATCAAGGTTCATTTCTCAAAAAATCACAAATCCCATCTTTAAAACCAAAACATTTTTTAAGAATCATTTATATTTCTTAAAAATTAAATTTTCATTCCCCTTACATAATCAAAACACAATTTAAACACCCCAACAAAAAATAATTCACATTTCAAAACAACAACTCGAGGACACAAATCTCAATCACATCCCAAATTAATTGAAAACCAAACAAAATTCATGAGTTTCTCTTTAAAATCATTTTCAAAAACCCACATTTGAATTCTAAAATCTTGAAATCTTATTAAAGAACACTTTTGATCCCTACTTTTCAATTTTGAAACTTTGGTGCCCATTAAAACCACTTTAAAACTCCGTAGTCCCATTCCTAAAAATTCGAAATCCCATTTATAGTTGTTTTAAAATTTTACAAGCTCTTTTTGAGAGAACCACATGTAACAACCCAATCTTTTTGAATAATTTTTATTTCATGAGAAAATATGTGTTATATTATATTATACACAA
Organism: Viscum album; assembly: GCA_963277665.1. Classification (NCBI taxonomy): domain Eukaryota; kingdom Viridiplantae; phylum Streptophyta; class Magnoliopsida; order Santalales; family Viscaceae; genus Viscum; species Viscum album. Next base: position 1,097,288,238 of record OY728147.1, read on the forward strand.
TAAAACCGTATCTATTTAAAAATGAAGTAAATATGAATTAAAAATAAAGGGAAATGTGACCATCTAGGTTCAACCATTATATGACCATTGGACAATATTACTATTGGGAATTGCACTCTTGATAATAATTTTAATGTTATCATTAGAGTTTATAAGTAAAGTTTTGACAAAATATAATTGATACAGAAAGAAAAGTTGATGACCTCAACCTATAGAGTCGTGTTGTACAAAGAACATTTGTCAGAGATTGGAAGGGAGGTTTCGCCACTGAGGTTCTACCTTGACTAAGACTGAACTAAGATTCAACAAGTGAAGTTTGAATGAAATCGCCTACTGGAGAAGTTTAAGTTAGTGGAAATTACTACTCGGACGATGTTAGCCAAACCGCCACATGAGTATATCACCATCGCACACCTTACCCTTAGGTCATACATGGGTGTTATAATAGGTTATGTTTCAAGGCCTTAGTTACTTAAACTATAATTTTATTGTATAAATAAAATTGTTATTCCATTATTTTTCATATTAAGAATAGTTTTGCATAATAAAATTGAAATGGAATTTGATAAATTGATTTTTTCAGATATAGATTATACTTTACAGAAAATAAATAATTATTATAATAAATTAAGGTATTATGAATGATGTTTTTAATGAAATATTATGATTAAAACACTCTTATTTAAAATTAAATTATAAAATAATTTTATTTTTTTCAACGTTCACAAATTTTACTATGTATTTTTAATCCGTAGTTATTTTTAATAAATAAGGATTTTTATATTTAAAAGTTAAATTGATCATAATTATAGAATTAATATGATAAAATAAAAATCAATTTTGAACTCATCACGTCAAAGTTAGGTTAGGATGAATTTATGAGAATTTTATAAAATACATTATTTTTTCATGAATAGTAAAAATACAATTTGAGTTTTTTGGTATGTTAATGACATCATAATTATGTCACAATGATGTAATAACTAATTAAAAAAATACACAAATTAAAATATTTTATTTTTTTAATATCAAGTATTTTAATATATTTTAATCAATTTCAAAATATATAATTTACTTCCCAAATTCTAAAATGAAAACTTTAACTTTAAAAATGTTATTTTGTGAAAAGATTAACTTTCCTTGACAAAATAAGTAATATAAATTTATGGTTGACTCTTTTGGATTAAAATAAAATAAAATTTGTCCCATGTTTCCAATATCATGTGAAAATACCATGATAAATCCCATGTTTTTTCATTTACCACTACCTAGGTGTCCAAAGCCTTTATTTAGAAATTAATAAACAAATCCTTCAAATTTTCTATAAATACTCACCAAATTATCCATTTAATTTCACTCACAATTCATCATACATGAATATATACTATTTTTACCTCCCCAAAAGTCACCCCAAGGTGTCCTCAATCACCCATGGTCCCAATCCTCATGTTTTAGGAACTACTCTTCAAGGTTAGAAAAATCTCCACTTCTCTTTTCTATTCATGTTTTCTATTTATGTGGTATGTATTTAAAATTTAAAAACTACATTCTTTTGTACAATTTATTTGACCTATTTACTATATTAATATTCTTTTATGACTATGAGACCCTTGTACCCCCTCTTTTTATCCTTTTCTAAAACCATGTTTTATACCCGTTATGTTGCCGATTTTACTTCTCAAAATTTATCTCTTCTCATAAAAAAATTACCATTTATTTTCTTTATGTGAATATCCAAACCTCTCTATTTTCTAGGTTTATTCACAAATATGTAAAAATTATTTATTTTATTCTAGTATTGACATACATAAAACCAGGATTTCCTTTTTGTGGGTTAAAAATTACATAATGATCTTGTATTTAAGCACTTTTTAAAATGCCATGATTTTTATATGAAAACCATTTATTTTATTCTCCATAGGTTATTTATGAAATGATTTATTACGATCTATGTGAATCATATTAAAATTCATAAATATTAATGGTGCACCCTGGTAGGGATCCAATGCATTGGGTAAATAATTTAATCTCTAAAGATGACATGTTTTACGATACCTTGGTGAATAACCTTGGTAATATTTATGACACCTCGATGAATGTTTTTGGAGATATGCTTATGAATGTCTCATATAAATGTTTTAGGAACATTTAAAATTTATTATTCATGTTATTTTTATTATTATATACCTATTTTTTTATTTCCCATGCCTTTGTGATATTCCTCAAGTTCTTGTTGACATTTTATCAAGAACACATGAAAATTGTTTCCCTCACTTTTCCTTACAGGGCCTTTTGATCACCTTTTCCTGTGATGTATGTACCTAGGTTATGATATGAATTAAATGTACTTAGGATGAACCTATGAATAAGCCTTTAATGTTTATTGGAAGAATTTTTTATTTTTCATGTATTTTGTACCCTTTTATAAGAAACTAAACTTTAAAATATCCTATGTTTGTATAATGTAATGAAAAGATATGTAATAAAAATATGAGATTCCATAGTTGGTATCAAAGGATGGTTTAGTTATTTTTGAAAATTAGGATTTTAAAGCTTTATAAAGAACCTTAGGTACAAGTTAAAATATAGAAAAACATCATGGTATTTTGGTAAAGTATTAGGTAAGTGGTTTCTGAGTGAAGAAATTCCTGTCTGGATATGAACAAGTGGATGTAGCTCTAGAACAAATTTATCTAGGATAAAAACAAAAAAATGCTTTAAGTTAGACTCGAACGGGAATTGGTGCACAAAAAAGAGCCTTGCTGAACTCCTAGTTTGACACTCTTGTGGGATACGTTTGGTTAATCACACGCTATTTTTGAACCATTATAAAGGATTTATAGAAAATTTAATTGTTTTTAATGATTAAAATAATTAATAATGATGTTTTAAGACATAAAATTCATTTAGAGTTATAATATTATTAAAAGAAACAGGTTTCTCACTAATGTTTTCTTTTTTATAAAATTGGTAGGAAATAGAAGGAACCACGTAAATGGTGAGCACAATGAGCCATGCGCTGACAACCCTCCGATGGAAGCTGAAATGGAAAAATTCATGAGAAATATGAATCAACTAACTTGATTTATAAGCATTAACTTGAATCAATCTTGAGATACCATATTCACTTTGAAGGGAGAAACTTTTCGTTGAGTCCTTTATGCATCAATGACCACCTTCTTTCAATGGATATACTAACCCATTGATTACTGAATAGTGGATAAGTTCTATAAAAAAGATCTTTTCTGTACTTTGTTGTTCTAAATAAGAGAAAGTCACCCAAACTATGTACCACTTAGAGGGATAAGTTGGTAAGTAGTGGACACTGATTAAAAACATGAATCTAAGAAAATAGATTGAAGCTATGGTGTGGGAGGAGTTCAAGGGAAAATTTATCATAAAATATTTCCCCCGTTCAATTGAACAAAAATAGAGAAGTAATTTATAGGGATAAAATAGAAGGAAAATGAATCTGTGGGAAGATATGAGATGAAATTTACAAGTCTTTTTCACTACGCCTCTAGCTTTTTCATGGATCACAATGGAAAGTTTGATATATTCTTCGGTGGACTAAGACCCCATCTATAAAAGAATCTAGCCAATTGAGACTATGAAAGTTATGAGGAGATAATGAGAAGTGATATAAAGGTTGAACTAGAGTTTGGAGAGATGTAATGGTAACATATATCAAATGAAAAGAAGAGATATTTGGAGCCAAACCTGGGGAGGACCTTTGATCATGTAAGAGGAGGAAAGCAAGTGAAACTTCCCCCATGCAACAAATGTGGGAAGAAGAATTCGGGGAACTGCTTACTTGAGAGTGGGAAATGTTACAAGTGTGGAAGAGATGGACATATTTCTCAGAACTTTCATAGTGAGGTGAAGCCTCAACTTCTCAATATTAATAAAAAAGTTAATATGGTGCAGGCCCAACCTGAAGTCCAATGCTTCATGTGTGGATATCTTGGACACTTTTATAATCACTGTCCAAATCTGAAGTTAATGGAGGGGAATCACCATCAACCTTAACATAGGCCATGTTATAAAGGTTGGGATTTTTCTATCACAACATATAAAGTTGAATCTCTAAATGATGTGGTGGAATGTACTCTTGTTGTTCTCTCAAATATAGAAATTACTTTGTTTGATTCTAGTTCTACAAATTCCTTTATTTCCTCCAAGTTTGCAAAGAATATAGGATCAATCCCTAAACTACTAGAAGTAGAACTATCAGTCAAGACTCTTGAAGGGATTATCCAAGTATTAACAGTGTATAGAAACTCTATTATTTACTTTGGTGAGCATAATATAATTTCAAATCTAGTAGTTATTCCTATGATGGAATTCGACATTATACTAGGGATGGACATGCTCTCAAAGTATAATGGTAATATCAACTGTAGAAGTAAAGAAATCTTAGTGGTATTGAATGGAAAACCTACAGTTGTTTTTAGAGGAGTGATATATTGACCTAATATTTTTCTATTATCACTTCCCATAGCCTTCTTTATGCAAATTATTGGTGGATATGAAGAAGGGAATGAAAGTATATAAATAGAAAATATCCACATCATTCATGAATATATTGATGTATTTCCTGAGGAATTACCTAGAATTCCCCTAGAAAGAGAGGTAGAGTTATCCATTTAACTCATGATTGTATCCAAACCAATATCAAATACCCCATATATAATGGAAAATGTAGAGCTTAAGGAATTAAAGAAAAAACTTTAAGATCTTTTGGAGAATGGATTTATTTGGCCAAGTGTGTCTCTTTGGGGAGAAAATGTTATCTTTTTAATGAACAAGGGTGGATCAATAAGGCTTTTTATTGATTATAGAGAACTTAATGGGATCATAGTGAAGAACAAGTACCCTCTTCCAAGGATTTATGATTTATTTGACCAGCTTCATGGGGCTCAATTCTTCTCTATGATTGATCATTAATCCAGTTATCATCAATTGATGGTGAAGAAATAATATATTCCAAATATTGACTTCTGATCAAGATGTAAACATTATGAGTTTGTTTCTATGTCATTCGTCTTGACTAATGCACCATCTATATTTATGGATCTGATGAATAGAGTCTTTAAGGGCCGCCTTGATAAAATTTTTGTTGTTTTTATTGACGATATTCTAATATATTTCAAAAGTAGTGAGGATCATGAGGATCATCTAAGGGTATATTGAAAAATCTAAGGAGAGGATATTTGGAAATCCCAGCAAATGTGAATTTTGGTTACAACAAGTTTCTTTCTTGGGGAACATTGTAACCAATGAAGGAATCTCAATTGACCCTGTCAAGAAAAATGTGATAGAGGAGTGACCTCATCCTAAAATAGTACATGATATTGGTAGTTTCATTGGTTTAGTGAGATATTATAGGAGGTTTTTGAAAAAAAATCATGAATTTCTAATCCACTAACCAATTTAAATCAAAAAGGGGAAATGTTAATCTGGAAAAAGGAGTGTGAAGAAAGTTTACAAGAGCTGAAGAAGAGATTGATTACCACACCAGTGTTAACTCTACCGTTTATCAGGGAAGGAATAATTATTTTTATAGATGAATCTCGGAAGGGGATTGGGTGTATCCTAATGAAAAGTGACAATGTGATTACTTTTGCATCTTGATAGTTGAAGCCTCATGAGTAGAATTTTCCTACGCATGACTTGGAGATGGCTGTAATTTTTTTTCTATGAAAATATGGAGGCACTATCTTTATGGGGAGAAATGTGATATATACACAGACCACCAAAGTTTGAAGTATATTTTCACACAAAAGGAATTTAACATGAGAGAGGGGAGACGTTTGGAACTTATTAATGACTATGATTTCTCAATTCATTATCATCCTGGAAGAGAAAACAAATTTGCTAATGCATTAAGTAGGAAAGACCCTGTTATTGTTGTAATGATGAGGATTTAAGGAGATCCATTGACCAAAGACCTAGTAGAATTGGACATGGGAATCATGAGGGAAGGGACATCATCAACCCTATCCCAAATGATTTCTAAACCATCATTACTAGATAATATCAATAAATATCAAAGAGAATATCCTTTGTTATAGAAGAAGATAGAGGTTATGAAGAATGGGAAGTCTTTTGAGTTTAATATTGATCAAGAATGTGTACTAAAATTTGTACATGGATATGTGTTCCATCTATTCTAGAAATAAATAAGTAGATGATAGATGAAGCTCATAACTCTATTTTCTTTATACATCATTGAAGTATGAAAATGTATAGGGGCCTTCGTGATCATTATTTGTGGGATAACATGAAATGGGAGATTTACAACAACACCAAAAGGTGCTTGTTGTGTCAACAAGTGAAGGCAAAAAGACAACTTCCTAAAAGGGTATTATAACTACTACCCACACCAACATGGAAGTGAGACAATATCACTATGGAATTTGTCTCCAGTCTCCAGAAAAGATCCAAAGGAAACAATGAGAAATGGGTTATAGTATACCATATCACCAAGAATACCCATTTTATCTCTATCTAGGAAGACTAATATCTTTATCAAATTTCTAAGATTTATGTAAAGAGAGTGGTGAGGTTACATGAATTTCCACTTTCTATTGTTTTTTATCATGATCCGAGGTTCACATCAAAATTCTGGAGAAGTATTCAGCATGATATGAATACTGAATTGAATTTCAATACAACCTATCACCCACTAATGGATGGACAATCTGAAAGGACTATTCAAACACTCAAGGACATGTTGAGAACATGCTCAATGAAATTTAAAGGTATATGGGATAAACAAATACCATTAGTTGATTTCTCATAAAACAACAAATTCTATTCGAGTATTCAAATGGTACCTTATGAAACTCTATATGGGAAGCGATGTTGAACTTTACTTATTTGTATGAAGTTGGTGAGATAATGTTTCTTAGGCCCAATCCTGTGCAAGAGATGACAAAAAAGGTTTATTCCATCCAACAACACTTAAAGGATACTTAAAGTCGACAGAAGAGCTACGATGACAATCATCGAAGGGACTTGGAGTTTGGTATTTGTGAAAAAGTGTTCCTTAGAATATCACCTTGGAAGAGATTCATGTGATTTGGGAGGAAAGGGAAGCTTAGCCCCAGGTACATTGGCCCCTATGAAATACTTGATCACATAGGATCAGTGAAATACCAGCTATCAATTCCACTGAATCCAGCTCAAGTTCATGTCGTATTATATGTATCACTCTTAAAGTAGTTGGGGTTTGACTTAGTGGTAATCACCCCATAATACTACATGAAAAATGGGGGTTCAAAACCCATTGGGCACAGGTGTTGTAGCAGTACTGTAGTGGACTGTAGCAGTGGCGGCACTGTAGAAACGATGGTAACTGTAGCGGCGGCTGGGTATTGTGTGGTACTACAGCAGGCGATTACTATAGTAGTACTATTCACATAATGGGCTTTGGGCCAAAAATTTGGGCCTACGGGCCATGTAATGGGATAAATTCCCACTGGGCCTTTGGGCTATGTAATGGGTCTCCCTCTACCCAGTTAAAAGAGGTCTTTTCTTTGATTTAATAATAAATGAGGCTTCGACTCGTACCTTTAAAAAAACATGTATCTCTCTTAAGGAAGTACATACATTTCCCATTACATGTACTAAATCCTAAAGTGATATAATCAGAACATGAACTCTCTTATGAGGAGTATCTAGTTGAGATCTTAGACTTTAGAGACAAGGTTATACACAACAAGACTACCCACCCTGTCAAAGTGTTGTGTAGGAACCATAAATATGAAGAAGCGATGTGAGAACTAAAGGAGATAATGAGGTAGAAGTACCCACATCTCTTCTCAATTGAGAGAAAAAGATGAAAAATTGGGGAAAAATTTCTTAAGGGGGGAAGAATGTAATGAACCAAAATTTTTGAATAATTTTTGTTTCCTAAGAAAATGTGTGTTATATTATATTATATACAACAAACCCATATCTCTTTAATAATGAAGTAAATATGAAGTAAATATAAAGGGAAATGTAACCCTAGGGATTCGACCGTTATATGATCATTGATGAATTATGACCATTGGTCAATTATAACCATTGGTCAATATGAATATTGATAATTGTACTCGTGATAATAATTTTAATGTTATCATTAGATTTTATAAGTAAAATTTTGATCAAGGGTAATTAGTACAGAAATAAGAGTCAATGGCCTCAACCAGAAGAGTCATGCCATATGAATCCCATTTATCAGAGTTTGAGAGGGAGGTTTCATCCCTGGGGTTTTCCCCTAACAAAGCCCAAGCCAAGCTTCAACAAGGAAATATTGAATGAAATCACCTACAGGAGAAGTTCAAGTTAGTGAAAATTACCACTCAAGCGATGTTAGCTGAACCGCCACACAAGTCTATCACCATCACACAACTTACCCTTAGGTCATATGCAAATGTTATAATTGGTTATGTTTCAAGGTCTTAGTTACTTAGTGTTTAATTCCATTGTATAAATAAAATTTTTATTCCATCATTTCTATTTTAAGAATAGATTTCCTTAATAAAATTGAGATGGAATTTGATAAATTGATTTTTCTGAAATAGATTATACTTTTCAGAAAATAAAAAATTATTATAATAAACCAAGTTATTATTAATAATGTTTATTTTAATTAAATATTATGATTAAAACACTCTTATTTAAAAATAAATGATAAAATAATTTTATTTTTTTCAAGTGTCAGAAATTTTACTATGTATTTTCAATTTGTTATTATTTTTAATAAATAAGGATTTTTATATTTAAAAGTAAAATTTATCATACTTATAGAATTATTATAATAAAATAAACATCATTTTTGAAATCATCACGTCAAAATCAGGTTAGGTAGAATTTATGATATTTTTCAAAAATACATTATTTTTTCGTGAATAGTAAAAATACAGTTTGAGTTTTCAGTATGTTAATGACATCATAATTATGTCATAATGATGTAATAAATAATTAACAAAAATAAATGAAATTAAATATTCTATTTTATTAATATGAAGTATTTTAATATATTTTGATGAATTTCCAAATATAGAATTTACTTTCCAAATTCTAAAATGGAAACTTTAACTTTAAAAATGTTATTTTGTAAAAACTTTGACTTTACTTGCCAAAATAAGTAATATAAAATTATGTTTAGATCTTTTGGATTAAAATAACATAAAATGTATCCCAACTGTCCAATATCACGGGTAAGACCATGGTTTTTCATCTACTATTACCTAGGTGTCCAAGGCCTTTATGTAGAAATTAATAAACAAATCCTCCACTTTTGCAATAAATACCCACCATTTCACCATTTTATTTCAATAAAAATTCATAATCCATTAATATATGATATTTTTAACTCCCAAGGATTCCCCCAAGGTTTAATCAAGCCCCCAAGGTCCCAATACTCATGTTTTAGGAACTTCTCTTCAAGGTAAGGGAAATCTCAACTTCTCTTTTCCATTCAAGTTTCCTCTTTATCTGGTATGTCTTTCAAATTTTAAAAATATATTATTATGTCCAATTTATTTTATACCTTTACTATATTAAGATTATTTTATGAACGAGATACCCTGTTCTCTCTCTTTTTACCCTTTTCTAAAACAATGTTTTATACCCGTTATGCTGTCGATTTTACTTCTCAAAATTTATCTTTTCTCCAAAAGAAATTCCCTTTTATTTTCTTTATGTGAATACCCAAACCTATTTATTTTCTAAGGGAATTAAAAAATAAGTAAAAATTATTTATTTTATTCTGGTATTTACAAACATAAAACCCACATTCCCTTTCTGTGGGTTAAAAATGACATAATGGTCTTGTATTTAAACACTTTTTAAAACACCATTTTTTTAATATGAAATCCATTTCTTTTATTCCCCATAGGTTATTTATGAAATTATTTATTATGATCTATGTGGATTAAATTAAAATATATACGTATTAATGGTTAACCTTGATATCACTATAATTCATTGGGTAATGAATTTAATCTCTAGAGATGACATGTTTTGTGATACCTTGGTAATATTTATGACACCTCAGTGACAAACCTTGATGATATTCTTATAAACGTATCATTTAAATGTTGTATCCATATTTACATGTTATGATTCATGTTATTTATATTATGATATGAATTTTTTCTATTTCCCATTCCTTTATGATATTCCTCAAGTTCTTATTGACATTTTCTCAATATCACATGTAAATTGTTTCCATCACTTTCCCTTATTGTGCCTTTTGCCCACACTTTTCTTTGTGTAGGTACCTAGGTTATGATATGAAATAAATGTACTTAGGATGAACCCATGAATAATAATTTCAAGTGGGTTATACTAAATTTTTAAGTTTTTGTGTATTTTTTACCCTTTTTCAATGAAACTAAACTTTAAAAGATCATCTGTTTATATAATGTAATGAAAAGTTATTTAATAAAAAAGAAGGATTCCATACAACATGTGACTTAAAATAAAAAATAAATTTTATTTAATTTTAAATAAAATCCTCATAAACCATTTGAAAACTCACTTTTATCATTTAAAACCGAATCCCATTTTTAAAACATCATTAAATTCAAACCAAATCATATTATCATGTTGTTAGGAACAATTCCAAATCCAAAACAACCCAAAATAAAAAATACATAGGGGATAGTGGTCATGCATGATTGGACCACATAGTTTTACATACCATGTCCTAATCACATAATAACTATATATAGTTTCTCAAAAATATATACACAATATCCACATGGTTTTTCATGCCAAGAAAGCTAATGGCGCCTTTAATTCCACCCTTTTTTTCACCCCGAAATCTCAAAAACAGATCCAAAAATCCCATAGAGAACCCAAATAAATCATAATGGAACCAATTAAAAATAAAAATCCATCAAATTAATAAAATAAAAGATCAAATTCAAAATTTGAATCTCGACTTCCCCTGGAAACTCAAGATTCACCACGAGCAGTGGTGATTAGGCACCAACCCATGAGCTACCTTTTGAGCTCCGAAAATCCTATATCTCATATAATCGAATTCCCAAATAACTAGGGAACTTTAAGAACCTAGATCCACTTAAGAACCTACCTATGATACCATTTTTAATGTCCTGGTCTGGGTTTCCATTTGAACTTACACACGAACCGGCCCACCATTAGCCCGAGAGGCATTCTCAATCCCCACAGATTGGAAAAATGTGTCATGGCATATGTAAAAAGAATCAAGAATGATTTTTACCTTAAATAAGAGTTCAATCATAATGTAATTTCTCCCAAAAATCCATCATGGACCATCTATGAGTTGGAAATCCAATCCAAAAAGTAGATATGTTGAAAATAAATAAACAAACAATAAGCACACACAAAGTATTTGTAGAATAAAATAGATTCAAAATAAACTCTCAGGTCACACTCTGAACACCCTCCCCTACATAAATAACCTCCATCAAATGCTTATCCTCAAACACCATAATAATATCATTCCTCCAATCATATAAATCAGTAAAATGACTAAATGGGTGATGTGAAAAAATAAACTGAAATAAAAAATAAACAACCGACATACCTAGCCAAACTATCCCTTGTGACCCATGGTCATACTACACACAAAACTAAAATATAATTTACCCTGAGAGAGATCATATACCAAGTTAGATCCTGGAACTGAAATGTATAAAATATATGTGAGCATAGGAATTCTTAATAGGCCACCACCCACCCCACCACATTCTTTACCTTTAATCAAGGATACATTTTCATGCTAGTTTGAAATATATTAATAAAATATTTTTTTATACTTAATTATATTTAAAACCAATGAAACCTCAAGGTGGGTTTTATAAACTTTCTTCTTTATATTAATTAAATTAAAACAATTAATTTGATTGGGTTACCTCAACCAATGCCTATTTTATTAAACAATCATTTGGAAACCCCTTTTCAAAACAATTTTATAAGAAAAAAATATATAAAATAAATAAACAGTCAAATAAAACCAAATCTAATTAGTATAAAAATAATTGGAATCATCCTAGGAACCAAGGAGCTTAGGGGACAAACTAGGATTTGACTATAAAAATACTATAATATAAGACAAACATCAGATATCTAACAACCTTTCCTAACACATGGTATTTCCCTACCTATCCTAACCAAGGGTAACAATCCCATAAGTATAACATAGTCTATATTATATCCACTAGTTAGAGAGTGATAACAAAATTGTGAAGCACGTTTACCTAGATTTCCCAACTAACTACCCAAATATTCCCATTACATTTAAATGGGGGTGACCATTTCAAGTATAAACAAACAAACATGCGATCATGATATAAAAAGGAAAATAATCATTTTTCCTCACCCTTGAACCATACTCATGGAATTATCCCCCTTTCAAGAAAGTTCATTAAACAAATATACTTCCCTTACATGGGAATTTCATCCCATAATACAAATATGTCAATTTCTCCCACAACATGGAAGGGAATATTCCATGGGTTTTCCTTTTCAATAAAAATATTTTAAAGGTGTAAAATGAGCCTTTTCATCACAAATAAAGTTTAAAAATTGTAAAATTGACCATTAAAACATTAAATTACATGAGGAATATCTAAGGCATTCACTACTTTAGGAGTCCCTTTTTAAAACATTACTTGAAAACTAAGTTTAATTACTAAATTTGGAATTCCTAAGATTCCCTTTTATCACTACGATCATATGAATTTACACATATATATGTCTCTATCATTATAAAAATTTATATATCCACCTATGAATTTTTACATACATATATATGTGTGTGTGTACCTATGTCTATGGGCATAGCCACCAAAGACATTTACAAACCTCACACATTTATTAAGAAAATTTTTTAAAACATTTTATCATTAGTTGGAATTCCATGTATTACTTGGAATGCCAAGTAAAAGTTAAGGATCAACTGAAAATTTACTTTTAAGAGACAAAAACCTTTTGAAATACCAAAAAACATGAGTAAAATCCATTCAGGAATTTTATTATACATTCGATGTGCAAGGTAGTTGTCAAATAAATTTAAAACACATACTTTAAAATGAAAATTCCATTGAATTTAATGTAAACTAAGTGGAGCTTGGTTTCCCTTTCAAAGAAATTCATATATATAAATAATACAAACATTAGGCTTTAAAATTTTAATAAAAAGACAAGCAATTAGTGGTTCCAAAAATTAAATGTTAAGAAATAGGGAAACCATAACTCCATCAAATGTGGAGATGATAAAACCTTTAAATACAGGTTGATGGAGACCTGAAATGGGGATTACACACCCTAGAAACCCAAAATCACAAAAATCAGAAGCTGGATCCACCTAGGGTTTGACCTAAAGTATGATGCAATAAGAGGAAAAGGAAAGAGAATAAGAAAGAAGAGAAGGAGGGGAAGGAAGGAAAGAAACCCTTATATAGACTAATCACACTTGGAATCAGAAGAGGAAATTTCTTAAATTAGAGGGTAGAAGGAGGAGGCGATCCGTGTGAGGGATACCTCCTTGGGAATCTAAGAAAGGGGGAGGTGGAGGTAAAAAAGGGTTGAAAATTTAAATATGTTATTTTAGGAAATTCAATTTTTTGAAGTTTGGGGGAGTTGCATGTTTCTTATGCATGGTTAGAAAATCCATGCACTGACCATACGATCAACAATAGGAAAGTCTAAAACAATCACATGGTTGGGACACATGGTTAGATCTAATTGTGCAATAGACAAAATCTCTTAAAAAATTCAAAAAAAATCTGAAATAAAAGACTCGAGCCTCCAAAACCAAAAATAGAATTAAATAAACAATCAAATAAATAAAATAATTAAAACCAGTAGAGTCAGGTTGTGATATAAACTACTGATCCCATCATGCATCAATGATCCAAATAGAGGATTAGGGAATTAAAATCTATAGTGTAAAAGGAAATAGGAAAGAAATAGATATGAGTTACAATCATATCCTCTATCCCTTATTCATTCTAAATAACTAGAGTAAAATAGAAATACACAGTCAGGTGTGTGGACTCTATTTCATTGGTTTTCATTGAATATGTGATCTTTGGGTTGACCTCTCATCGTAAATGAGAGTTTGAGGGTTGGTAATACTTCACAGAGGGAGAAAAACAAAAAACGGGTAAGAGAGGAATATATAATAGATAAACAAAGTGGAATTAACATTAAAATGTAAAAATAAGTTAAAAATACCTAGATAAAATCATAGGAGCTAACTCATTTAAAAATCGAGGAGTGGGAAATATTTATAGCTATCATCATCTTTCTATTCTAAAAATTAGCACCATGAGTAGTGGGATTCTTCCTCCTTAGATTGCTTCCATGTGTCTAAGTCGGGAGTGAGGATTTCTCCCGGTGAGCACATCCTAAGAATCTACTCCTTTATTTGATACCTTGTTGTCACATACATGGCATATCTTAAAGTTATATTTCATTTAATTTAAATTCATTATTTGTTTTGGGGGTTTTCCATGCATTTTTTAAGGAAATGGTGGGTTTTCAAAATTTGGGCCAACCCGAGAGCCCATTTCCAGTTTTAAAAATAAATTTTGTTTCTTTAATAACTCCTTCGTCTGTCAACCTTTTTCACCCATTAATCTTTAAAAATGACCTTAATTTTACTATTAAAACCAAAAAAGAAATATTTTTCCCTTAAAAAATCATTAGCATCTTGGATTTTGGTGATCAAATTAGGTGTTGGGCCAACCCAAAAGCCCATTTCCAGTTTTAAAATGTTTTTTTAATTCTTTCATAAAATATTCATTTTTATCCTTTTTCGGTGATTCCACCTCTCACATGTTCCCACTGAACCCATCCACACCCCCATCTTCGTTTTCCCATCTTTGAAGTTCAGATTCATCACGGATTAGGGATGAAATTCTCGAGATCCAAAAATCCGTTCAGATTTCTCAAGTAAGTTGGTTCCCTTCCTTCCTCCTCCCTTTTTCTTAGGGTTTCTTTTTTTTATTGAATCCCAAAATGTCCAGAAGCTAGGGATTCGTACCTAGGGTTTTAGTTTTGAGTTTATTGGTCCAATACTTTGGTTTTAGGTTCAATATTACTCCCTTGCGGTGCAGCGAAGGTGCGGTTGAAGTGACGCACAAGGATTTGGGGGTTTTGACTCTTTTGGTAGGTGATTCCATATGTAGGTATTATAGAATGAGTTGTCTTGCTGTATTTCTGTTTCCATTATGTTTCTAATTCATTATTTTAGTTGTAAAAATTGATTTGGGTAGCATTTTCAAGGCGGTTGATTTTTAAGTGCCAATTTTGTGTGAAAATGGGTGTTTTACATGTGCAACCCATGTTGTGCCTCTTGGTGTTATTTTATTATTCATGGATTGGATTTATAAAAATGTTTTGATGCTGAAATTTCTTTTTTGGTATAATATTTGTCTCCATTGAGTTTTAAATGTGGTATTTTAGATGAATTTAATGTGCAAAATTTGATTACTTTTCTTGAAACTGTTTTATGGAAATTATAAGTGGTTTATTGAGTTATATAAAAGGTGCAAAGAATGTGTAGCTACTGTTTTGAATGTGTGTGACTAGAAATGATATTTATATGTAAAAATTGATTTTGGTATCATGTAGTAACTATTTGAGCACAATACGGGAAACCTGGGTAACTAGGTGAGCTAACGTGTACTAGTACGCTAGTGAACGGAGGGGTTTTGACCGTGGTTCACTTAGAAATTCTGACATTTATAACACTAAGAAAACTATAATAGAGATTATTGGAGACCAATAGTTTATGGGTATGCTCCCTACTAGTGTCTCTTGCATGAGAATTTTTTTTATTATGGTTACTTTCACATAGGTACGAGGTACTTGGGGCTCACAACTAACTAGTTCCTAGGGGTGTTCCTATGCTTGGTGCTCATGGACTTTTTGGTATTTATCTTTGCCTTACGGTATTTTGGGATGTGAAAACCAGTATCTTGCACGTTTTATTAAAATTCACTCATTCTTTAAATTTATCCCCATTGAAAGTTATTTTAACTTCAAATTTTCACTTTTAGAAATAAATGCTACCATTTTCTGTTTATAACTCTCACAAGCTTTTTATTTTAAAATGAATATAACATGGAATCCTTGGGTGATATTGTATTGGGCTTAGTCTCACACCCTACTTACACCCTTGGGTGTACGTAGACTTGATCATGTTTGACACAGGCAAAGGCAAGTCCTTGGGCGATGGTGGTTTGGGTTGCTAGTTTCTCTCAATGGTGTGGTGTTGTGGAGACGACCGGTGGGTGATGACCCCTTGTCGCGTGGAGTCTCTTGGGATGTTTTTCTACTAATTTTATACACCTTTGGACCTCTTGTGTATTTTTTAAACCCATATACTCAGTTCTAAATTTTATTAAGTCTTGTTTGGCATAATTTTTCAGATTTGGATTACTGTTTGTTTTTGGTTATTTTATGAATCCAAACTTGGGTAAATCATTACCAAATGAATTTTTATGATACCCGGGAACTTGTTCCAGCCCATGGGGTTAGGGAACGCCCTTCTGGACTTTCCACGGGCCAGGTTTGGTGCCGGTTTGATGGTGATCAAATTCGGTTCATGAAAAAATGGTATCAAAGGGGGTTAACGTTTTTGAGTTATATTATTATTTTGGGATGGGTCAGGTGAGATAGGAGACCAGACTGTCAGGGATCAGAGTTTTTGTCATGAGTAGTGTGCCTAGCCAGTATCCCTCATGACAGACTGCGAGTCACCATGGGATGTCCGAATTGTTTGTTTATCTTTACTTCCAGGTGAGACGTGTGGGATGCAGACTGGACGTGGACATTGAGGGTGGTGAAGTAGTTGTTTATTTTACTATTGTAATGTGTTTGGATTATTTATATATGATGTTATTCCTGAAATTTTCAGAACTATTTTACTGATTTTTTTTCCTTGTGTCTATTTCCTTTTGTAGCAACATGCCTCCCCAAAAATATCCCACACACCCATAGGAGGAAGCCAGAGAGAGTTCTCCTAAACCACTTGATCAAAGAATGATAGAGGCTGTGGTCCGAGCTGTCCAGGCTCTATGATAGGGAGGGGTTCTGGCTCCAACTCTAGTCAGAGAAGATAAGTTTGGGCCCAGGAGGGATAAGGCCCAGGGGTTCATGAAAAATAAACCTCCTTGTTTTCGAGGTAGCTCGGAACCTCAAGAGGAAGAGGAATGGCTTGAGAAGGTAGAACGTATGTTCGAGTTCCTAGACAAACCTAAGGAGGTCCAGGTGAAATGTTCCTCTTTTCAGCTAGAGGGTCCCAGCCGTAGGTGGTGGGAATCAGTGCTTCAATCTGGGAAGCATGAAAACATGAGTTGGAGAGATTTTAAGGCCATCTTTAATGAGATGTATTGTCCAGAGGATCTATCCTATGCCAGATCTCGAGAATTAATGGATTTTTCCCAGGGAGATCATTCAGTAATAGATTATCCTAACTGTTTTTTTGAGTTAGTGCAGTATGCACCGGAGATTGTTTCAAGTTAATACTTTAAAGCTCAAAAATTAGAGAAGGGACTCTGACCAGAAATTTACTCACTGGTCTTCCTATTCAATTTGGGAACTTATGATGAGGTGGTTGATCATGCTTGTATGGTAGATATTGATCAAAAGGGGAATTATGGGATCTTTGGAGGGGTATCTACTATGGGCACTGGTAGCTTTGCTGAAAAGAAGAGGAAGTGGGAAGAGCAGGGAAAGAAGGGAGGTGGTAGTTCATGCCACTTTTCCCGGCAGTTTTTATCAGTGGCTTTAGATGCAAGGACTGTCATGTGCCACCAGTGTGGAAAGATAGGGAACATCCGTCCAGCATTCCCTCATCCTCTAAAGACCTGTTTTCAATGTGGAGGTATAAGACATGTGCAACGCTTTTGTGGGATAGTGCATCAACTTCAAAGTGGGTTAGGATTTTTTCCTCCTAGGAGAGTTCCAGCGTAGTCTGAGCCATCAAGGACAGGGGCATCATGGTTTGGTGGTAATGGCGGTGGGGCTGGATCATCTTTTGGGCAGATCCTATTTAAGATAGAGCCACAGGTGGCTGGACATTCTCAAGTAGGGACCAAACATTTGCATGCTGTAGATCAGGCACCGGCGGGATCTGATGCAGGAACTTCGACTATTCGAGGTACCATTCTGATTGCATCTTATATAGATGCAGTTTTATTTGATACTGGTGCTTCATTTTCTTTTATATCTACCCGTCTTGTGAACTTGTTGAGCCTTCCAACCGAGTTTTTATCTGTTAGAATGGAGTTAGTAACACTGCTGGGTAAGAAAAAGAAGCAGGGTCTTAGGTGCTCGTTGTTCACACTCTCTATGTCAGGAGTCGAGATGGAGTGGGATTTCTTGGTCCTTGATATGGACCCGTTTTATGTGATCCTCGACATGGACTGGATGGTGTGCTTCCAAGTGCATATTGACTGCTATCGGCATCAAGTTAGCTTTATGACACTAGATGGGAGTCCTCAGTTATTTCATGGGGAATGGGATCCTCGGTCAGGTCGCGCAGGACCTCCACTCCATGAGTTGGGGAATCTTGCTTATCAGTTGTCGTCGCTCGCACTGGAGGATTATGGTGGTGTCTCTCAGGGTGGGTTACCTCATGTAGTGGATGAGTTCCCAGTAGTCATCCCAGATGATTTGTTAGGCTTACCCCTAGAGCGGGACGTGGAGTTCTCGATTGAGTTGGCACCGGGAACACAACCTATATCTCATCCCTCATATTGCATGGCCCCCACCTAATTTATGGAATTAAAGATACAGATGGAAGATTTGGAATCCAAAGGATTCATTCGCCCAAGTGTCTCTCCTTGGGCCACCCCGGTCTTATTCACGAAGAAGGCCAATGGAACCCTCCGATTGTACATCGATTATCAGAAATTGAATAAGGTGACCATCAAGAATAAATACCCTTTGACTCGGATTGAAGATTTTTTTTACCAACTAAAGGGGGAAAAGTGGTTCTCCAAAATCGAATTGCGTTCGCAATACCACCAGCTCAGGGTAAGAGAAGCAGACATTCCGAAAACGGATTTCCGAAGAAGGTATGGTCACTTCGATTATCTAGTCATGCCTTTCGGATTGATGAATGCCCTGACAGTTTTCATGGAGCTCATGAATAGGGTGTTCCACCAAAATCTTGACTCATTTGTAGTGGTATTTGTGGACGACATCCTGGTTTATTCTGGATCTTAGGAGGAGCATGAGCACCACCTGCGGGTTGTTTTGAGCACCTTGCGGGACCATCACATGTATGCCAAACTCTCGAAGTGCACATTCTGGATCAGGGAAGTGAAGTTTCTGGGGCATGTCATCTCAGAACATGGGGTTTCAGTGGATCCTGAGAAGATTAGGGCAGTTATTTCATGGGAACAACTGAGAAATGTATTTGAGATTAGGAGTTTTCTTGGCTTGACAGGTTATTACAGGCGCTTTGTCCGGGACTTCTCGCGGCTTGCCTTCCCCATGACCACACTCACCCGGAAAGGGGTTATGTTTGAATAGAGCCCAAAGTGTCAGGAATCCTTTGAAGAGTTGAATCTGTGGTTGACCACCACACCTGTGCTGATTTTACTAGAGTCTGGGAAGGGCTATGTGGTTTATTGTGATGCGTCAGGTATGGGCCTTGGGTGTGTACTCATGCAGGATGACCATGTGGTGGCTTATGGTTCTCGCCAGCTCTGGCCACCTGAGAAGAATTATCCGGCTCACGACTTGGAGTTGGCAGTGGTGATTCATTCTTTAAAGACATGGTGAGACTACCTCTTTGGGGAGAAATTTGTGGTCTATTCTGACCATAAGATCCTAGCCTACATTTTCTCTCAGAAGGATCTCAATCTAAGGCAGTGACATTGGATCGAGTAATTGCAGGGATTTGAATTTGACATTGTCTATACCCCAGGAAAGGGTAATGTGGTGGTGGATGCTTTGTGCAGGAAGGTACTAGTGCAGGCACTGAGGAAGTCCAGTGATGAGTGGACTTTGATGGGGCTCTTCGCCCAGATGCACTTGGAGAGCAGGGAGCATAGCAGAGGTACTTTCTTGGCTAGCATTCAGTTGAATTTTACTCTTCTGGAGTTGATTCAGCGGGAGCAGCCTGGTGATGAGCTGTGTTAGCGATCTATGCAGTTGCTTCATGGTGGGGAGACTCCTTCTGATTGGTCTCTATATCTTAAGAGGATCTTGTGCTTCAAGGGCCGTGCAGTGGTGCCTTTGTCTCCACAGAAGGTGGTGATGCAGGATCGCCACCAATCTCAGTGGGCTGTCCATCCTGTTGCAACCAAGATGCATTACAATGTTTGTTTCCAGTTCTGGTGGCCAAGTATGAGATGGGACATAACCGACTTTGTATCGAGATGCTACGCTTGTCAGTAGGTGAAAGTAGAGCATCAGAGACCATCTGGCCTACTTCAACCATTACCCATTACTACCTGGAAGTGTGACGAGGTCTCCATGGACTTTATTATTGGATTGCCTCATACACCTTGAGGGAGGAATGCTATCTGGGTAGTGATTGACTGTTTGACGAATTCAGCTCACTTTATACCGATAAGAGATAGAACGAAGGTGGATGAGCTGGGCCATTTGTATGTTCAGAAAGTGGTCAGACTTCATGGTGTACCGTCAGCAGTTTTTTCAGATAGGGACCCCTACTTTACATCTCGGTTTTGGGGAGGTCTTCAGTTGGCATTGGGGTCGCAGATTAAGATGGGCACAACTTACCATCCTCAGACGGATGGCAAGATGGAGTGGGCGAATCAGATTCTGGAGGACATGCTTCGCGCATGTGTGTTGAATTTTAGAGGTTCATGGGATATCCATTTGGGATTTCTCAAGTTTACTTATAATAATAGTTACCAATCCTCTATTAGAATGGCACCCTTTGAGGCACTCTACGGTCGGCCTTGTCGGTCTCCTCTATGTTGGGATGAGGTAGGTGAGACATCACTGTTGGGACCGAGCCTTGTGAAAGAGACATCCAAGAAGGTCATGTTGATCAGGAAACATTTATTGACAGCTCAGAGTCGCCAGAAATCATATGCTTATAGGAGGGTTCGAGATCTAGTGTTTTCTGTGGGTGATCGGGTATTTCTGAAAGTGGCCCCTCATTTGGGACACCGCCATTTGGGGAAGCAGGAAAAGTTGACGCCGAGGTATGTCGGACCTTTTGATATCATTGAGCATATTGGTAAGGTGGCATATAGGTTGGATTTTCCTTCTCAGTTGACATCCATCCATGATATTTTAGATGTCTCCCAGTTGAAGAAATACAACTGGGATCCGTCCCATGTGCTGAATTGGGAGGAGTTGGATATAGATCCCGACTTATCTGTTTTTGAGCAGCCAGTGTGAATAGTGGACTCCCAAGAAAATGAGCATATGGGAAAGTCTATTTTACTAGTCCGAGTTCTTTGGAAACATGGGAGTGATACACACGAGACGTGGGAGCGAAAACCATTGGATGAGGAAGAGTACCCGAACCTGTTTTCCAATCAAGCATCGGGTTGAATTTCCGGGGCATAAAGTCCTTAATGGTCGGGAGAATTGTCACATAAATGACATATATTAAAGGTATTTTTAATTTAATTTACATTCTTTCTTTGTTTTGGGGGTTTTCCATGCATTTTTGAAAGAAATGGTGGGTTTTCAAAATTTGGGCCAACCCGAGAGCCCATTTCCGGTTTTAAAAATAAATTTTGTTTCTTTAATAAATCCTTCTATTGTCAACCCTTTTCACCCATTAAACTTCCAAAATGACCTTTAATTTAACTATTAAAACCAACAAATAAATTTGGCCCCTTAAAAAATCATTAGCATCTTTGATTTGGGTGATCAAATTAGGTGTTCGGCCAACCCGAAATCCCATTTCCAGTTTTAAAATGTTTTTTTTAATTATTTCATAAAATATTCATTTTTATCCCTTTTCGGTGATTACACCCCTCAAATGTTCCCAGTGAAGCCATCCGCACCCCCATATTCGTTTTCTCCTCTTTTAAGCTCGGATTCATCGCGAATTAGGGCCGAACTTCTCCAGCTCCAAAAAAACGTCCAGATTTCTCAAGTAAGTTGCTTCCCTTCCTTCCTCCTCCCTTTTTCTTAGGGTTTATTCTTTTTTCATTGAATCCCCAAATATATAGAAGCTTGGGATTCGTACCTAGGGTTTTAGTTTTGAGTTTCTTTGTCCAATACTCTGGTTTTAGCTTCAATCTTACTCCCTTGCGGTGCGCCGAAGGTGCGGTTGAAGTGACGAACAAGGATTTGGGGGTTTTGACACTTTTGGTAGGTGATTCCATATGTAGGTATTGTAGAATGAGTTGGATCTCTGTATTTATGTTTCCATTATGTTCATACTTCATTATTTTGATTTTGAAAATTGATTTGGGAAGCATTTTCAAAGCATTTGATTTTTAAGTGCCAATTTTGTGAGAAAATTGGTGTTTTACATGTGAAACCCATGTTGTGACTCTTGGTGTTGTTTTATAATTCATGGATTGGATTTATAAATTTTTTTTGATGCTGAAATTTATGTTTTGGTATAATATTGGTCTCCATTGTGTTTTAAATTTGGTATTTTAGATGAATTTAATTTGCAAAATTTTATTACATTTCTTGAAATTGTTTTATTGAAATTATAAGTGGTTTATTGAGTTATATAAAAGGTGCAAAGAATGTGTAGCTACTATTTTGAATGTGTGTGACCAGAACTGATATTTATATGTGAAAATTTATTTTGGTATAATGTGGTAACTATTTGATCACAAGACGGGAAACCCGGGTAACTAGGTGGGCTAACGTGTACTAGTACGCTAGTGAACGGAGGGGTTTTGACCATGGTTCACTTAGAAATTATGAAATAGATAAAACTAACAAAACTATAATGGAGATGATTGGAGACCAAAAGGTTATGGGTATGCTCCCTACTAGTGGATCGTGCATGAGAATGAATTTTATTATGGTTACTTTCACCGAGGTACGAGGTACTTGGGGCTCACAACTAACTAGTTCCTAGGGGTGTTCCTATGCTTGGTGCTCGTGGCCTTTTTGGTATTTATCTTTGCCTTATGGTATTTTGGGATGCGAAAACTAGTATATTTTATGTTTTATTAAAATGAACTCATTCTTTAAAGTTATACCCATTGAAAGTTATTTTCACTTCAAAGTTGCACTTTTAGAAATAAATGCTACCATTTTATGTTTATAACTCTCACAAGATTTTTATTTTACAATGCCTATAACTTGGAATCCTTGGGTGATATCCTATTAGGGTTAGTCTCACACCCAACTTACACCTTTGGCTGCAAGTAGACTTTATCATGTTTGACACAGGCAAAGGCAAGGCCTTGGGCGATGGCGGTTCGGGTTGCTAGTTTCTCTCAATGGTGTGGTGTTGTGGAGACGGCTCATGGGTGATGAACCCTTGTCATGTGGAGTCTCTTGGGATGTTTTTATACTACTTTTATACACCTTTGGACCTCTTGTGTATTGTTTTAACCCATATAATCAGTTCTGACTTTTTTTAAGTCTTGTTTGGCATAATTTTTCAGATTTGGATTATTGTTTGTTTTTGGTTATTTTATGAATCCAAACTCAGGTAAATCATTCCCAAATGAATTTTTATGATACCTGGGCACTTGTTCCAGCCCATGGGGATTGGAATTTCCCTTCGGGTCTTGCCACATGCTAGGTTTGGTGACAGTTTGATGGGGACCAAATTCGGTTCGTGACAAAATAGTATCAATGGGGGTTAACATTTTTGAGTTATATTATTATTTTGGTTTGGGTCAGGCTAGACAGGAGATAGGACTGTCGGGGCTCAGAGTTTTGGTCATGAGTAATGTGCCTAGCCCATACCCCTTGTGAAAGACCGTGAGACACCATGGGATGTCCGAATTATTTGTTTATCTTCACTTACAGGTGAGACGTGTGGGCTGCAGACTGCACGTGGACATCGAGGGTGGTGAAGTAGTTGTTTATTTTAATGTTGTAATGTGTTTGGCTTATTTATATATGATGTTGTTCCTAAAATTTTCAGAACTGTTGTACTGATTTTTTTCCTTGTGACTGTTGCCTTTTGTAGCAACATGCCTCCCTAGAAAGCTGCCACGCACCCACAGGAGGAAGCCAGAGAGAGTTCTCCTACACCACTCGATCGAAGGATGATAGAAGCCATGGTCCAAGCTGTCCAGGATCTAGGATATGGAGGGGTTCTGGATCCCACTCCAGCCAGAGAAGATGAGTCTGGGACCAGGAAGGATAAGGCCCAGGAGTTCATAAAAAATAAACCTCCTTCTTTTTGAGGTAGCCCGAAACCTCAAGAGGCAGAGGAATGGATCGAGAAGATAGAGCGTATGTTCGAGTTCCTGGACACACCTAAGGAAGTCCGGGTGAAATATGCCTCTTTTCAGCTAGAGGGTCCCAACCATAGGTGGTGGGAATTAGTGCTTAAATTTGGGAAGTATGAAAACATGAGTTGGAGAGATTTTATGGCCATCATTAATGAATAGTATTGTCCAGAGGTTCTATCCTATGCCAGATCTTGATAATTCATGGATCTTTCCTAGGGAGATCATTTAGTAATTGATTATGCTAATCCTTTTGCTGAGTTAGTGCGGTACATGCCTAAGATTGTTTCAAGTGAATACTTGAAAGCTCCGAAATTCGAGAAGGGACTCCGACCAGAAATTTACTCACAGGTCTTCCTATTCAAGTTGGGAACTTATGCTGAGTTGTTCGATCATGCTTGTATGGTTGAGATTGATTAAAAGGGGAAGTCTGGGATCTTTGGAGGGGTATCTACTATGGGCACTGGTAGATCTGCTGAGAAGAAGAGGAAGCAAGAAGAGCATGAAAAGAGGGGAGATGGTAGTTCAGGCCACTCTTCCAGGCAGTTTTCATCAGTGGCTTCAGATACGAGGACTGTCATGTTCCAATAGTTTGGGAAGACAGGGCACATCCGTTCAGCATGAAATCATCCTCCGAAGACCTGTTTTCAGTGTGGAGGTAAAGGAAACGTGCAAATCATTTGTGGGATAGCACGTCCACTTCAAAGTGGGTCAGGATCTATTCCTCCCAGGGGAGTTCCAGCATAGTCCGAGCCATGAAGGACAGGGGGATCTCAGTTCGGTGGTTGTAGGGCTGGATCATCTTTTTGGTAGAGCCAATTTAGGGTAGAGACACAGGCGGGTGGCCGTTCTCAGGTAGGGACCAGACATTTGCATGCTGTGGATTAGGCACCAGCGGGATCTGATGCAGAACCTTCGACTG
The DNA here is from genome assembly GCA_963277665.1 of Viscum album. Lineage (NCBI taxonomy): Eukaryota > Viridiplantae > Streptophyta > Magnoliopsida > Santalales > Viscaceae > Viscum > Viscum album. The sequence goes on from OY728147.1 coordinate 1,097,313,537, forward strand.
TTCGAGGTACCATTCTGATTGCATCTTCAATAGCTGCAGTTTTATTTGATACTGGTGCTTCAGTTTCTTTTATATCTGCCCGTCTTGTGAACTTGTTGAGCCTTCCAACCGATATTTTATCGATTTCAATGGAGTTAGAAACACTGCTGGGTAAGAAAAAAAAGTAGGGTCTTAGGTGCCCATCGTGCACACTCTCTGTGCCAGGAGTCGAGATGGAGTGGGATTTCTTGGTCCTTGATATGGATGTATTTGATGTGATCCGCAGCATGGACTGGATGGTGCACTTCCAAGCACATATTGACTTCTATCGGCGCCGAGTTAGCTTTATGGCACCAGATGGGAGTCCTCAGTTATTTCATGGAGAATGGGATCCTTGGTCGGGTCGCGTAGGACCTACACTCCCTAAGTTGAGGAATCTTTCTTATCAGTTGTCGTCTCTCACACTGGAGGATTATAGTGGTGTCTCTCAGGGCGGGTTACCTCATGTAGTGTATGAGTTCCCAGAAGTCTTCCCAGATGATTTCTCAGGCTTACCCCCATAGAGGGACGTGGAGTTCTCGATTGAGTTGGTGATGGGAACTGAGCCCATATATATTCCCTCATAACGCATGACCCCCTCCGAATTGTGGGAATTAAAGATACACCTGGACGATTTTGAATCCAAAGGATTCATTCACCTGAGCTTCTCTCCTTAGGCCGCCCTAGTCTTATTCGTGAAGAAGGCCGATGGAAACCTCTGGTTGTGCATCGATTATCGAAAATTGAATAAGGTGACCATCAAGAATAAATACCATTTGCCTTGGATTGACTATTTGTTTGACCAAATGAAAGGGGAAAAGTGGTTCTCTAAAATCGACTTGCATTTGGGATACCACCTGCTCAGGGTAAGATAAGCATACATTCCAAAGACAGCTTTCCGAAGCAGGTATGGTCACTTAAGTATCTAGTCATGCCTTTCGGATTGACGAATTCCCCGACAGTTTTCATGGTGCTCATGAATAGGGTGTTCCACCAATATCTCAACTCATTTGTAGTGGTATTTGTGGATGACATCCTAGTTCATTCTGGATCTGAGGAGGATCATGAACACCACCTACGGGTTGTTTTGAGCACCTTGCAGGACCATCGCTTGTATGCCAAACTCTCGAAGTGCACATTCTGGATAAGGGAAGTGAAGTTTCTGGGGGCATGTCATCTCATAACACGGGGTTTCAGTGGATCCTGAGAAGATTAGGGCAGTTATGTCATGGGAACAACCAAGAAATATGTTTGAGATCAGAAGTTTTCTTGGCCTGGCAGGTTATTACAGACGCTTTGTCTGAGACTTATCGCGGCTCGCCACCCCCATGATCGCACTCACCCAGAAAGGGGTGATGTTTGAATGGATCCCACAATGTCAGGCATCCTTTGAGGATTTGAAGTAATGGTTGACCACCACACCTGTGCTGATTTTACCAGAGTCCGGGAAGGGCTATGTGGTTTATTGTGATGATTCAGGTATGGGCCTTGGGTGTGTACTCATGCAGGATGACCATGTGGTGGCTTATAGTTCTCGCCAGCTCTGGCCGCCTGAGAAGAATTATCCAGCTCACTACTTGGAGTCGGCAGCGGTGATGCATGCTTTAAATAATTGGCGACACTACCTCTTTGAGGAGAAATTTTTGGTCTATTCTGACCATAAGAGCCTACCCTACATTTTCTCTCAGAAGGATCTCAATCTGAGGCAGCGCCGTTGGATCGAGTACTTGTAGGGATTTGACTTTGACATTTACTATACCCCGGGCAAGGGTAATGTGGTGGCAGACACTTTGAGCAGGAAGGTACCAGTGCATGCATTGAGGAAGTCCATCGATGAGTGGAATTTGATGGAGCTCTTCACCTAGATGCACTTGGAGAGCAGGAAGCATAGCGAAGGTACTTTCTTGGCTAGCATTCAGTTGACTCCCGCTCTTCTGGAGTTGATTCAGCGGGATCATCCTGGTGATGAGCTGTGTCAGCGATCTATGCAGTTGCTTCATGGTGGGGAGACTCATTCTGATTGGTCTCTATCTCCTGAGAGGATCTTGTGCTTCAAGGTCCGTGCAGTGGTGACTTTGTCTCTGCGGATGGTGGTGATGCAGGATAGCCACCAATCTTAGTGGTCCATCCATCTTGGTGCAACCAAGATGTATTACGATGTTCTTCACCAGTTCTGGTGTCCAGGTATGAGACAAGACATAGCTGACTTTGTATCGAGATGGTACACTTTTCAGCAAGTGAAAGCAAAGCATTAGAGACCATCTGGCCTACTTTAGCCATTACCCATTCCTACCTGTAAGTGGGACGAGGTCACCATGGACTTCATTATTGGATTGCCTCATACACCTAGAGGGTGGAATGCTATCTGGGTAGTGATTGACCATTTGACCAAGTCACCTCACTTTATCCCGATAAGAGATACAGCGAAGGTATAGGAGCTGGGCTGTTTGTATGTTCTAGAAGTGGTCAGAATTCATGGTGTGCCATCAGCAGTTGTTTCTGATAGGGACCCCACGCTTTACATATCGGTTTTGGGGAGGTCTTCAGAAGGAATTGGGGTCACAGATTAAGATGAGCATGACATACCATCCTCAGACGGATGGCCAGACGGAGTGGGCGAAACAGATTCTGGAGGACATGCCTCACGCATGTGTGTTGGATTTCAGAGGTGCATGGGATAGCCATTTGGGATTGGTCAAGTTTACTTATAATAATAGTTACCAATCCTCTATTAGAATGACACCATTTGAGGCGCTCTACAGTCAGCCTGGTTGGTCTCCTCTGTGTTGGGCTGAGGTAGGTGAGACATCACTGTTGGGACCGAGCCTTGTGCAAGAGACATATGAGAAGGTCAAGTTGATCAGGCAACATTTATTGATAGCTCAGAGTCACCAGAAATAATATGTTGATAAGAGGCGTCGAGATCTAGAGTTTTCTGTGTGTGATCGTGTATTTATGAAAGTGGCCCCTCATTTGGGTCACCGCCACTTGCGGAAGCAGGGAAAGTTAACACCGAGGTATGTAGGACCTTTTGAGATCACCGAGCGTATTGGTAAGGTGGCATATAGGTTGGATTTTACTTGTCTGTTGGCATCCATCCATAATATTTTTCATGTCTCCTAGTTGAAGAAATACAACTCGAATCCGTCCCATGTGCTGAATTGGGAGGAGTTGGATATAGAGCCTGACTTATCTGTTTTTGAGCAGCTAGTGTGAATAGTGGACTCCCAAGAAAAGGTGATTAGGGGAAAGTCTATTACACTATTCTGAGTTCTTTGGTAACATGGGAGTGATACACATGAGGCGTGGGAGCGAAAGTCATGGTTTGAGAAAGAGTACCCGAACCTGTTTTCCAATCAAGCATCGGGTTGAATTTACGGGGAGGAAAATCCTTCATGGTGGGAAGAATTGTCACATACAAGACATATATTAAAGTTATTTTTCATTTAATTTAAATTATTTCTTTGTTTTTGGGGTTTTCCATGCATTTTTGAAAGAAATGGTGGGATTTCAAAATTTGGGCCAACCCGAGAGCCCATTTCCAATTTTAAAAATAAATTTTGTTTCTTTAATAAATCATTTATTTCTCAACCTTTTTCACCCATTAAACTTCCAAAATGAAATTCATTTAACTATTAAAACCACCAATGAAATTTGGGCCCCTTAAAAAATCATTATCATCTTATATTTGGGTGATCAAATTAGGTGTTGGGCCAACCCGAAATCCCATTTCCAGTTTTAAAATGTTTTTTTAATTCTTTCATCAAATATTCATTTTTATCATTTTTCGGTAATTCCACCTCTCAAATGTTCCCACCGAACCCATACACACCCCCCATATTCGTTTGCCCCTCTATGAAGCTTGGATTAAATGCGAATTAGGGCCGAACTTCTCTAGAACCAAAAAAACGTCCAGATTTCTCAAGTAAGTTGGTTCCCTTCCTTCCTCCTCCCTTTTTCTTAGGGTTTATTCTTTTTTTATTGAATCCCCAAATATCCAGAAGCTAGGTATTCGTACCTAGGGTTTTAGTTTTGAGTTTCTTGGTCCAATCCTCTGGTTTTAGGTTTAATATTACTACCTTACGGTGAGGCGACGGCGTAGTTGATGTGACGCACAAGGATTTGGGTGTTTTGACTCTTTTGGTAGGTGATTACATATGTAGGTATTGTATAATTAGTTGGATTGATGTATTTATGTTTAAATAATGTTTCTCATTCATTATTTTGATTGCAAAAATTGATTTCGGTATCATTTTCAAAGCGATTGATTTTTAAGTGCCAATTTTGTGTGAAAATGGGTGTTTTACATGTGCAACCCATGTTGTGCCTCTTGGTGCGGTTTTATAATTCATGGGTTGGATTTATAAAAATTATTTGATTCTTAATTTTTTGTTTTGGTATAATATTGGTCCCCATTGGGTTTTAAATGTGAGATTTTAGATGAATTTAATGTGCAAAATTTGATAACTTTTCTTGAAATTGTTTTATGGAAATTATAAGTGGTTTATTGAGTTATATAAAAGGTGAAAAGAATGTGTAGCTACTGCATGTTTTATTAAAATTCACTCATTCTTTAAATTTATCCCCATTGAAAGTTATTTTCACTTCAAAGTTTCACTTTTAGAAATAAATGCTACCATTTTCTGTTTATAACTCTCGCAAGATTTTTATTTTATAATGCCTATAACTTGGAATCCTTCGGTGATATACTATTTGGATTAGTATCACACTATACTTACACCTTTGGGTGTAAGTATACTTGATCATGTTTGACACAGGCAAAGGCAAGGCCTTGGGCGATGGCGGTTCGGGATGCTAGTTTCTCTCAATGGTGTGGTGTTATGGAGACGGCTCGTGGGTGATGACCCCTTGTCGTGTGGAGTCTCTTGGGATGTTTTTATACTACTTTTATAAACCATTGGACCTATTGTGTATTGTTTAAACCCATATACTTAGTTCTGAATTTTATTAAGTCTTGTTTGGCATAATATTTCAAATTTGGATTATTGTTTGTTTTTGGTTATTTTATGAATCCAAACTCGGGTAAATCGTTCCCAAATGAATTTTTATGATACCCACACACTTTTTCCCACCCGTGGGGATAGGTAACTCCCTTCGGGCCTTACCACAATCTCGGTTTGGTGCCAGTTTGATGGAGACCAAATTCGGTTCGTGACACTTCTTATGATCTCTATCATCTTCACTAGATGAATGTGCACCTTGTGGGTGTTTTAGATTTTCTTCCCAATCTAGGTTGGTATAGGGTATGAAAATTGATTTTGATTTCAGGTCAAGATCACCCCTTTTGGGAAATTTTGAATTTTTATCCCCATGGATAGAAATTTGGACAAGTTCTAGATCAACCACATGAAGGAAATTCATGGTCGATTGGATTAAACCTGCATTCGATCGAATGGAATGATCAATCTAATGGACATGGTTACATGAGAAGCAAAATCATTCATAATCAACTTGTGTTTGATCATTTCCTTTGTATAAATTTTATTATGGTTGATTGGATCTTCACTTATGGTCACTTTAGAAGAGGTGTGATTGATCTTCACATGAGTTCTCTATCTTCACATGGTCGATCCGATGGCTTAGTCGATTGTGTGATAGATTGAACATGTGGTTGCTTTAAGAAAGTCATAGTTGATTACGCACCATGGTCACTCCTGGTAAAGTCATACCACCATGAAAATCACTATTTTAGTGTTGGATTTATTTTTTTAAGATCAAAATGAATGAAAATACTTATGAACAGAATTAAAATCCTTTAAAAAATGAAATTTAAATTCTCCAAATCAATGCATCGATTTTCGATTAATTCTAAAATGAATAAAAAAAATTTAAAAATGATATTTAATACATTTATCAATGAAGTTATATATTCCACTAAAGTAACAAAAATGAATTAATTGCGTAGGTTTTATCTAGATTAGGGTTTAAAATATCAATGAAAAACATCAAAATTAGGGAAACATTTTCTCTCACATGGTATCATTTTTATTATGTTTGAAATGTTTCAAGGTGAATATGTTCATTTATTATTTCAGTATCATTTTAACTCTATTTATTTTTTATTGTATAGTAGGTTTCTCGTGGTTTTGTTTCTTTACAAGTGTTAATACCTCTAAGTTCATAATTGAATTTTTAGACTTTTCATTACCAGCATGATTTTGGGTACTAATCATTATATACAATGCTTATAAGATGAAATCTCAGGTTTTAATTTCATTTCCTATTTTCTAATTTTTTTTAAACTCAAGTAGTTATAGTTAATTTTTTATTATTTATTATGTAATTGAATTTTTTATTTAACTAAATCTATTATAAAATCTATTTTGTAGATATTTTTATCATTTTTTTAATTTTCTATGTATCTAGTTTTGTTTTGTTCTATAATTTAATTTTAGATTTATTTATAATAATATAAAAATGTAAATTATTATTTTTATGTATACTATATCTTGTTCTATATGTATTCTATAAATTTATTTTATGTACGAATTGGTTATGTCTATAATATGATATTTAATTTTAAAATTTTTATATATTGTTATGTTATAATCTATCCTAGATGTCTAAATTTTTTCTTATTTTTTTAGATTGTTTCACTATCATTATATATCATGATACATGAATTATTTTACTTTTTCTATATTTATTCTCATAATTTATCATTTTGAATAGTTTTTTACCATTAATTTTTTTTCATTCTATATTATCTATATTTATTTAGTAACATACATACCAAATGTTTTATAAATAAAATAATTTTTTTATTAAATCAATTTATATTGGTTCTCCACTAATTTTTTTGTATAAAAAATATATTAAGTCCAGTTAAAATTCATTATAAATTATTCAAAATCAAGTTTAATTTTTTAAAATTTAAAATAGTATATTTCTAGCTTTTGTATATTTTATATATGATATTTTTTATTTAATATAAAATACCTATATAATGCGATTTGTTTCAAGTGCATGCAGTACACACTTTGGGGAAGATATAAGCTGTTTCCCTTATTTCAAGTGCTATTCTAGATTTCAAAAGTAGTTGTTTTTATCCATAACCATTTAAAAATCACACATTCAAGATCTAAGCATAACTCATTTCAATTTACATTCTCATACATGCAACCATGTATGACTATATTATTATATATTTAAGCACTACTTAAATTTTAATATCATATGACTTCAAAAGGGTGTTAAAAACCCTTAATTTTTTTCTAAAGCAAATACCAATGTGATCATTTCCATTTTAGATACCATTCCCATCAACATTAAATAAGGCATTCTCAAGTATTATATATTGAACTGATTATATCCTATATTAATTTTCTTATTTCTATTTGATATTTTTAATCCATATTTTATAAATTTATTTAATAAAATTAAATGCATCCAAAAGCTCAAATGTTTACATGCTAAAAATTATATTCAAGAATATTGTTGAAATGGTCTCACTACTAATATTTTTTTGTTCACTTCCTTTGAGAAAATAGGTTTTTTGATCTATATATTTTATATAGGTGATATTATTTCAATGATTTTTTATTTTATTAGAAAAAAGGGGACATAAAACCATGAATTTGAAGAAGATTTTGTGGAAACATTGTGTTAAGCGGTTGAACAAGTAAAAAAACTGGTCTATAACCGATCACTACAAGCTAGGTAGTTTCTATTATTTAATAGAGGTTTGTTTATTTATATAATATACATGAAATTTTTTTCTTTATAATAGTTATAAAATTTATTTTTATCTCCTTCCATTTATTTAAGTGTTTTTATTCTCAAATTTAATTGTAAGAAATATTTCACAATCTAATTTCACTAAATGATAAGTTTCATAAGGAATTTTAAATGTGTTTTTAAATAGAGCATACATAAAAAATTTACACAATTAACTTAGAAAATTTAATGTATTATTATATTATTTTTTATATTTTGTAAATCAATATGGATGTTCCTATTTCATGATTTTAATAGGGATGGATGATACAAAGAGTGTATTTATTTCAATTAAGAATTCTTTAGAGGATAATAAAGGGTATGATACCATATCGAGTACCTTTCTAGCTTGGTGAATTTTATCAAGTGGGTAGTATCCATTTTTCCATTATAGTATTTTATATAAGAATGTGTTTAGGCCAAATGGTTTGATTTTTGGGTTGATATAGATGAAATGTAAAAGGTGTATTCAATATGGAAACTAATGGATAATTGTGTGTGTGAATCTATATAAACATCCATGTTTTGTCTATATGTTAACAAATTTAATGTGGCTTTATTATTTCCCTTGATTTTTATTATTAGACAAAAAATCCAAGGTGATTTTATTCTCTATTCAGCTGACCACCCACACATGAAAGACCTTTCTCTGAAAATTCCACTAAAATTTAATATTTCAATATAATTTAATTTTTTATCTACCCCAACATGCAATAAATTTTCCAGTAACATATTAAAGTGCCTAAAACACTCTTAAAAAAATGTTCACCTGCACTATTTTAAAACACCACCATTATATCACCATGATGCATTTCAATATATGTTTATTTTGGTTATGATAATTCTTTATCTCTTGCAATTGTGTCATTACTACCACTATAATATTTCTGCTACTATTTTCTTGATGTTTACTCACCGCCACTACTTGGTATAAGCATTGAAAACACTAAATTGTCAAAAATAACAAGTATATCACCCACTAAATTTTATTATACTAAATAATTATTTATTAATAGCTATAATATGTTTCTCTATGCATGTGAAATTTACTCACGACCACTCTTATAAAAGATCTCAACTACCTATGATCAAAACTAAATAATAAAACCAATTTCATATTCTTTCCCTTATTTTATAGTATTTCACCCAATTTTATTTAGAGTAGATATTTTATGTTACCACATAGATCATTGATGATTTTATAGTTTCATATAGTTTTAGGAAAATCATCTCTATTTAGAATAGAATGATTTATTATAGTTTATATTAGTATGGATTTATTTGATGAAAAAGACATTTTTTCATGGCTAAGTGTTTTTTTATTTTAATATATTATGACACTCATTTTTTTGGGATTATGGAAAGGAAGGAAGGATACTCTAGTTTATAAATAGATAACATTAATTCACTGGGGAGCATCCATCCATATAAATTTCTTGATATCATCTGATGACTCATGTGTTTGAAACATCCACTTTGACCATTATAGTTTCTAAAACAAATGCTTCTAATAAGAATCCATGTGTGGAGAGATAAATAACAGAGAGTTTTATTATTACTAGAAATAATGAGGGATAAAAAATTACATAGAAAAATAGTGGTAAAGAAAAGTAGAAGAAGAAAATAGAGAATATGAAGAAGAATTCCCCAAGAGATGCTACACCCTAGGCTGAGTCCTAACCCTCAATGTGACATCAACAAAAATCCAACACAAAAACATATTTCTACCTCACCTACTAGCCATGGTCCTCTTTATTATTCCCCAATACTATAAAAACCCTAAAAACTATATAAATTAAAGATAACACTACCAATAACCCAACCTTAGGGACCCTTGCACAGTTTTCCCTTTTGTATCCCACATTAGAGTTTTCTAGTTAACCCCCTATAATGTTCCATGTTTTTGGACCAGATAAATTTCCAAGGGAATTTGAATTTTACCATTCGGTGGATGGTTCGCTCTTTAAACTGAACCTCATATTGTAAATCTAATCCTTTGGATACTTCAATGTGTTTTTCATAGTTTCATCGAGTTTTGTGAGTACCAGACCTCAAAACCTAAAATCTAGAGAAGAACGATAGGGGCGCATGGCTTGACTAAAACTGTGCATCCTTCTAGGAGAAACCATGAAACCTTTTCAGAGAGTCTGAGGGTGTCACACTTTTTTGTCCAAATGTGCATACCAGATCGATGACCATGTGGGCTACTACAGATCTTTGAAAGAGGGGAAATGAATGATTTTTGCACAGTTTCCCAAATCGTGTACAAGAATTGTGTGATCCCCCTTCCAAGGTAGGGGTTGAAGCATTGTTAGTGCATAGTTTGTTCAACCATGTAGCCAAAACATGTGCCTCACTTAATGGGGTAACATCACCCTATTACCCTTCATCCTTTTAATTCTTGTCCCCTCCTTTATTTCTCCTCCTCCACATGCAGTCGCCTCTTCTGCTCGATCTCCTCCTCTCCTCTTAGGCATGGGGAGATATCTTACATTTGGTGTTGGATTCAAGCATTGTTAGGTGCATTGGATAGCTCTCGATGAGTCTAGGAATCCTTTTCACTATATTCTTGGTTTCTATAACCATCTTAAATGCTATCATGGTGCAAGATAATTCACCCTATTTTCTTGTTGTTGGTTCACTTATTTGATTTCTCTCAAATTGGATTGATTCAAGCCTTAATATTGGACGATTAGTGAATCATAAGCTTGAGTTAGGTGATCTATAGAATTTCCCTCAAAGTTTTGTTTATTTATAAAATATGATGTTATTTTGCACACTAGTATTTATTTGAGGCTCATCATAAATATGAAATTAGTTATATAGAACTGAATTCCCTAATTTTGGTAGCCCTTACATATCATTTTTGGCATTGTTTATGGTCATGTACCTCATGTTTTAAACCACTCATATGAGTGTGTTCGTTTAATGCCTTTAATTAATTAATTGTTTCTAATAAACCCCTCATTAAGGTGCACTATATTCTAATTGGAACATGGAGGGATGTGACACCTCACTAAGTTACCCCCTTAGTGACCAAGCCACCTCCTAAGTGGTTATGGACTAATTATTATAGAATGAGCTTAACGATCCTGTATGTCATGAATGTTATCATGGGATATCTATGCAATTTCAGGCTTGGTGTAACTTCCATGGGTATTTCATCGGGCCTTAATACATTTATTAAATTCTTGAAAATTCTTAAATAATGGAAGAGACCTATTAATGAATTAAATGAAATGTTTATGGGCATGGAACTATTTTAGTTTCCTTGGAATGGGTTAAGTAATGATTAGTACATGGCCTTTATTATCCTTAATAATTGTAATGAATAATGGGAAAGACCCTCTTTTGTATACTGAGTTATGTTGTGACATGTTTATGAACATGGCCTCCTTTACTTTTGAACATAAGTAATTAAATGAATGATGAATTCCTCAAGAGATACTTGATTTCCTCTTTACATAATGCCTTGAATGAGCTCATAGGTTGTTAAGATTGTATTATTCCTTGAGTGATACTTGAGATTCCTTTTTTAGAACCCCATGGATGGGCTCATAGGTTACTTGTTTTATATTACACCGGGAGAGATACTTGGTATGCCTTGGATGAGCTCTCCATGTGGATTATCTACCTATTTATGAGTGATATCAGTTCCCTTGGGGATACAATGTGGATGGGCTTAGTGGATAGATGGTAATACTTGGACATGAGTGATACTTAGTCCCCTATGTGAGATACCAAGGATAAACTCAGAGAGGTTTCATCTTCACACCATGTGGAGAGTGATACTTGGGATTTCATTTATGGGTCTCATTGGATGGACTATTATGGTATTAGGTATTTGTAGTGAACCTAGAGAGATACTTGGGATTACTTTTCAGATCACCTTATATGGGCCCAAGGTGCCTCTTATTAAATTGTTATGATTAATTTTATATTAAAAAATAAGAATGCATAGATGTTATCTAGGTATGTGTCTGCTAAGTCAAACCACATTCTTGGGTTCAGTCCAGCTATTAATATATGTTTTATGATGACTTATTTTCGTTATACCCATATCAAATTTGTACAGTTTGACCCTTGTTCAATGGAATTCTGTCTTAGGCCGAAGTAGGTATGGTCGGCCAGGTGTCCCTTAGGAACCTGAGCCAACTTATTCACTTTTATTTATTTATTTTTTACCTGTCATACTTGTAATATACTATAATTTATATTCATGTATTGGACTATTATTTAGAAACCATTGGTGGTTTCCTACTATTTATATCTCACACCCTTCTCGAACCATTATTGTATTGGGGTACCCAAGTAGATCTCATGTTCAAAAGTCCATAGATGATTGATTATGCTATGCATTGTACTTGGGAGTTAGGAGCACAAGACTAAGCTGGTAATCAAGATTCTCATAGAGATTACCCTTGAGACTTTTGTCTTTTCTTTATGTACTTATTTTATCACCTTCTGTATTTTTACTAATTTTTTTAGTTTAAATTCACATGGACATTCATGCATCATTGTATATTTGTAGTGGCAGTTTCATATCATCTATACCAGTTATTATATTTATTCTTTTGTTTCCCTATCATTTATTTATACCACTTCCACTATTGATTGGTCAACTTATTCTTTATATCTTATACCATTGTGATAATATGATCATCAGGGTATAGTCTCCCCATCACACCACCATTTGATCCTAGCTACTATTCAACATCCTCTAGTGTATGAAGAGATGTGCTTAAGGCCATGGGGGGACCGGTCTGGCTATTGGTTTTATAGCTAGCCGGGATGAGTCATTACAAAGTGGTATCAAAGCTTTATTTTAATTTTTCTGACTTTTTTGATAATTGGTAGATAAGAGACTAGGTATGTGCCAGTACTTGATAAATAGTCATGTTTGGGAGTGATCAACCCACGTATGGGGAAAATTCAAGTGGCTAGGGATGAGATTTTTGTTCATGTTGTACATTGTTATAGTTAATTTTGATTTCATCTCGATCGATTGGTGTACTTTTTACTACGTACTAATTTATGAAATTTATGTTATTTTACCATTGGACCAATATGGAATGGAGGTAACATTACATGCATCCTTATAGGAAAATAGATATTCGCATGTCATTAATATTCCATGCCATGTAAATTTCATTATTAGGCTATTTGAGATTTGTTGATGTGACTTGTGTTTCATTAGCATGCTTGTTTGTGTAACATGATGCATTCTTTATTTAGTATGTTTTCCTATACTAAATGATTATGTGATTTTAATGCTATGCTTAGTATGTCTATTTGTGTACCATGCTTGGGTGTTTTTTTACTTAAGTAGTAGGGTGAACTATTTATTAGTCATGTTTTTGTTCTCATTTAGCATTAATCTTTGTATTAATCGATGTGATAGCATGCCTATTTATAAATTATATATACAACTGGTTATTAAAGTGAAAACATCAATATAAATTATATTTCCCCAAATATATTAATGGTGACCCCTTAACTAACCAATTTTGAATTTCTTGATCCATAAACCATTAGTTTCATGGGATAAAACATATTGGTTGTGATTAAATGGGATCCAATTTTCAATCTATAATGTGTATGGAAACTTTATTAATTGGGAAATTATAACCCATATAATTTAACCATCATCTATGAGGTTGATATCCCTTAAGACCATTTATAAATATAAAATCCATTAAATTTTGACTTTAAAAGGGATTGGTTGCCTTTATAAAGGCTTGTGACTCTATCACTTGGTCATGATGACCCATATTAATAAATTCATAAGTGAAAAATTAGACCCAAGTAGGTCAGTTGTGGCATGTTTTTAATGAGATAAACCTATTAAGGGAATTTTTTTAAAAATAATGTTTTAAATAAAATGGGGTTGCACTTAGATGAACCCAGAATGGTTTAATGGGTCCCTCATAGGTTGCCTTATCTTTTCATGTACTACTATTTAACCCCATGGGGGTATGTTTATACTATATAGGGATGATTAATTAAAGTGTCTACAACTGTTTATATAGTTTTACATATAAGCATATAGTGGAATATTATTTGACTAGTCCTCTCTTTAATTAATAAAAGACCTTTTATTGGATTTTCAGTTTTACTTAAATGAGGAGTTAGTTAATTAAAATGATAATTAAAACCTAAAGGGTGTTTTAATCTATAGATTGGAATTGAAATTTTCTTTAACTAAGCCCAATTATTATAATCCTTATGGATAAATAAAATGATTAAAAGGAATTTATGTGATAAATTTCCTAATTATGACAAGATGTTAGTTAAATAATTAATTTTTAAAAGGAAGTTTGATAAATATTTCCTATGTACCTAGTGGATTTAGCTAAATAAAGTACCAAATAATTTTTTTCCTTATTACTGATATTAGATGTTCTTTAAAACTAAACCTTGAAATGTTTAAAGAACTAAATCTGAGTTGCTATAATGCCTTAAAATGAAACCTTAAGTGGTGTTACTAGTTTGAACCTTGTGTACGGATAGTTAAGTGTTTCCTTGAGTTTCTTCCTTGAAATGGGAATATGAGTGTTACCTATATCCCCCTTCTTCTATAGCTCAAACTTAAATGATAAACCCTTAAGCCTAGTGGCTCTTCAAGCATGACCCCCTTGTAGTGTCGATGCTTTATGTTTCAGTGAGGGGATAACCTGAGGTAAGTATCACCGTTAAAACTTTAAAAACTTTATAAATTATTGTGAACCATTGCTGATGTGTGGTAATATTTGGATACTATTGTCATATGTAGAACTTTTAGTTTTTGAAACAATACCTTTATCTTGATGGGTGGTCATTCGATAATTTTACCCTTATAGCGGGCTTGAGCATCATGTAATGCTCTAGTTCAGTAGGTTAAATGTACCAAGGGCATGGTCAACCACTTATTAGGTCATATGACCCTTTTTATTCTTCCTCTTCATTATTGGATGACTCGGGAGGTCATCATCCTATTTTTTAGTTGTATAGTATGGTACAAATTTGTGCTAATTCCTTCTATGGATCATCAGCTGATAGATGCATAAAGAAAATATGCCTATGGGTAGTATCAAGGATGTTCTATTTTTCTAGTGGAACCTCAGGTTTGTATGAATTGGTGCACATGATAACCACCAAAATTCTAATGGTACAACAAACTGTTTAATTTTGGTGGTAATCATTTAATCTTTGAGTTATTATGATTTGATCACTAGTCATCACTAATGTAGAGTGACCTGGTCCTTAATGGAAATCAGTCTTGACCTAATGATTGGGTTTATTTCATAAAAGGATTAGGTGTTTTGACATTCTAGTTAAGTTGTTTTGGATCTCACACCTAATGTTATGAAACACATGTATGTAACTCGGGAGGAGTATCATGCGTATGTCTAATGTAAAATATGAACCTAGTGCACTTGTAAGCATCTAGTTTCTCTCTCTCTTTTATTTTTGGCACTTGGAAAAATAATTTTGGCCATCTCTAAGACCTATAATTAATGGTTTATGGAGAATGTACCGTGGGATGAGTTCTCTTTTTAGTAAATTTGATGATAAGGACACTCCTAAGGTGGGGAGCATCGTATTAATACGAGTAACACATGTCCCTCCAAGTAAAGGGAACACAACTAAGAAGGAACATTTTGAAATGGTTATTAATATTTTTGAACGACCATGAGGGTGGTGAGCTTTCAATTGTGTCCATGCTTATGAGTCATCACAATGACTAAATGGTTGGATGGACATGAAACCCTTAAAAAACACTATTGGATAGGGATAGCCTCCAATGGTTATGCTTGATTAATTGCAAGATGTATTAGTAGTGAGGGAATCATGGTCAAGTTAGGATGATGTGTCATTAGGTGAAGCTAAGATCTTCCAAAAGAAGTCAGTATGAGAGGTTTGACTGACCTTTTATATGTAGATTGAAACCATTGGTTCAAAATTGTACCGAGAAATTCATCCTAGAGATGATAAAACTGCCTCATATTTTCTTGGTATTTCTGATATCCTCTTAGTGTACTCTTTCCTTAGCAATGATCATGTAATCTATCTTGAAATCATCTTGGGTACATTGATATATCATCATTTATACACCGTGATAAATTAAAATTCCCATATGTTTCGATAAACAGACCCCATGGGAGTTATGCTCTTAAAGCATAGTAAATTACGAGGCGTGGTTAACCCAGAGTGATACTTGGGTTCCTAATTAGGAACCTTGGAAGGACTCACAAGAACTAGATATTTCCTTTGACTTGATCTCCAAGAGGATGCCACATTGATATTGGTGTGTGTTTCCTGATACATGGACATCTTAACTTGTACCAACATCTCACTTGTAAATGATGGAGTATGGACTACCTAGGATAAGATCCTTGGACTCTTTTTGATGATTCTGAGGTTACCTAGAGCTTTATCCAGGCTTGAATAATATGTTTAAGGGGTGAAAATCCTAGTGTGCTTGACCTATTATATTCCATATTCGTGCTATGCCACAAAAACATAAATGAACATTTGGGATTGAAACATCACCATAGGTTAGTTACGGGCTTCAGTGGATGTGTTCACATTAAATGTGTGGTGCCTTGTAATAAGGTATTACCATTCAATTATGATACATTGAACATCTAAGATTGAAATTTTTGAGAATACTCGGGCTGGGAGTGGCTTGAATTGTTTCCGCTTGTTGGCATAAATGCAGTCGATGAGGAATCGTTTTAGGCATGTCATCAAGTCAAGACAGGGGCAATAGAAATGTTGGCTGAGAATTTTCATGAAAATATGGCTTGGCCAGGATAATAAGGTTATTTGGGAATTTACCCTTCAAACGAATTGGGAATCAGGTCATGAACATCATTAAAACACTATAGGCATGTTTAAATAAATAATTCCAATGGTGGGAATACCACGAATCGGTTTTGGAATTTAAATTATAGGACCTATGGTGGAAAGTGCTATACGTTGATTGATTAAAGAGAAAATGTGGGACTATTTCTTGAGTTAGATGGGATTGGGTAAGTGTCGTCTTAATGTTTCAGTTAGAAGTATGAGCATTAGCTCAAGTTTCAACAACTTATGTACCATACGCTTAAATCGATGCTTGAAACTATGTTGTAAATTTAGAAATGAAAATAGATATTTAAATGAAAATTCATCACCCGAGTAGGTCGGGTTTTGTTATCATTATTCCCTAAGGATTCTCAGGGATGAGAAGTTATAAAGTGGGTAGGTTGTAACGTTTCATGTTTTTGGATGAGGTAAATTTCCAAGGGTATTTCAATTTTACCATTTGGTGGATGTGAAATTATTTAAACTAAGCCTCATATTGGAAATATGAGCCTTTGAACACATAAATGTGTTGTTTTAGATTGGGTTTCAGGAACAAGAGCTGCCTCGGGTGTTCCGTCGAGTTTCGGGAGCACCATACCCGAAAACCTCAAATCTGAAGAAGGATAAAAGGGGTACACAGTTTGTTTGAAATTTTACAACCCTTCAGAATAAACCATGTGACCTATTCAGAGAGCTTGAGGGTGTCACATAGTTTTGTCCAACCATGTGCACTAGACCGCATGGCTATGCTAGTTGCTGCAGATCTTTGATAAGGGGAAATGCATGATTTGTGCATGGTTTCCAAACTATGCACATGAACCATGTTAACCCCTTCCGAGGTAGTGGATGAAGTACGGTTGACACACATTTTGACCAACCATGTGTCCAAACTGTACCCCTCATTTAATGGGGTAGAATTACCCTCCCCAACCTTTTAATTCTTTTCTCCTCCTTTATTTCTCCTCTGCATGAAGAAAACTCTCCCGCTTGAGCTCCTCCTCTCTTCATATGAACGAAGAGATCTCTAACATCCGACGTCGGATTCGAGCATCGTTAGGTGTGTTGTATAACCATCAGTGATTCAAAAACTAATTTTTTCCTTTATTATTGGTTTATCTCACCATCTTAAATGTTATCATCACATGAGCTAATTCTCCATATTTTTAAGGTTTTGGTCCTTTTCTTAAATTTCCATTGAAATGGATTGATTCAAACCTTGATATTGGATGAGTAGAGAATCCTAAGAATGTGTTAGGAAGCCAATAACTTTTACCTCAAAGTTTTGCTGACTTATAAAATACGTTGTTTTACCACATGCTAGTATTTCCATGCGATGCCTCATAAATTTGAAATTGGTTATATTGAACTAAATTACCTAATTTTGGTAGCCCTTACATATCATTTTGGAATTATTGATGGTCATGGACCTCAAGTTTCAAACAACCCATAGGGGTGTGTTCCTTGAATACCTTAATTAATTTTTTCTAATAAACCCCCTTGTTGAGGTGTTATGTCTTCTAAAATTTAATAGGTTGATTAATAAGAATGTGGAGGGATGTGACACCCCACTAAGTTACCCCCCTTAGTGACTATGAAACCTCCTAAGTGGTTATGGACTAATTATTATGGAACAAGCTTGATGATTCTATATGACATGTATGTTATCATGATCTATCTATACAATTTCATTCTTAGTGTTATCTTCCATGAGCAGTCCACTTGGGCTTAATACATTTATTAAATACTTGTAATTACTTAATAATGACAAGGACCAATTAAAGAATTAAATGACATGTTTATGGGAATGGACCTCTTTTAGTGTCCTTTTAATGGGTTATGGTATGCTTAGTACATGGCCTTTATTATCCTCAATAATTGTAATGAATAATGGGAAACACTACAAGAAAAATTCCATTTAGCGGCGTTTATTTTTGCGTGTAGTGGCGGTTTAAACCGTCACTACATGGTTTGGCGGTGGTTTCTAGAAACCGCCACTAAATTGGGCATCAGAAATCTATTAGTGGCGGTTATTTCCATTTAGCAGCGGTTTAAGGAAAGCGTCGTAACTACCTCATTTCGCGGTGATTTTTACGAACCCTAGATTTTATTTTATTAGCGGCGGTTATAACCGCCGCTAATAAAATAAAATCCAACAGGTGTAAAACGAACGCTAAAGTTATGAGAACCACCACGGAATGCACACCGGTTATGTGACTCTGTAGCGGCAGTTTTAACAGCCGCTAATGTAAAAAATACTTACGTTTAACGGCGGTTTTAACCGCTGTTACTATCTTACCTGTATGCTTGTCGCAGTGGTTAAAACCGCCATGAAAAGATGACCAGAAAAAAAAGAAATTTCTACTTACACTGCACCACTGCCCTGAAAAACAAATCAACCCAGAAATACTAATAGCCTAACAGATTAATGAACACAAAATTTAAAAAAGAATGGAGACAACTAGTAAAAAATTTATGATCGTGATGCTTGGAAAACATAGTGGAACATCCTAAATGGATATGTGTAGTGAGGAGGAGTAAAAAACATGAACTGAATTGATAGATAATGGGTACAACACCACAAAACACATTCTAAGGTTGATTTAAAATTATTTTAGATTAGTGAATCATGGACATGGAATACTCATTTAAGGTTATAGAATTAGGACCATGTGGTGATCATGCAACTCAACCATGCTTGAGGTGGACATCCTCCCAACACCTAAGCCCTACTGAGCCATTATTAATTCAATAATCAAGGATATTTATATAGTTATAATTGATTATAGGGGTGAAACAAATGAGGGGAATAAGTGAACTGAAAAATATCATGATGAAAATTACAACTTTTGAGAATTGGGAAGTGAAATGGGAGTAATCGACAGAAATAGAATTATTATTGACCATGTTTGAAACATAGGATACCTGAGCTGGTTGAGGATAGGATTAAAAATATCATGATCTACTATTTATGGAGATCAAATCATGATATCCTCTTTTTATCAGTAAATTTACTTCATTGAATGAGCTTGAGATGGTATGTAAGACACTATGTCCATAAATCATTTCATTAGAGATCCTTTTTAGATTGGTAGGGTGAGTATTATCCAAATAGTAGAATGTGTGAACTGCAGAAGTGTATGTGGGGATGTTCCATATAGAATATTAGTTTCTATGGGAGATATTTCCTCATGTGCTCGAATGTTCTATTTAAACATGTGGGTTGACAAGATTCAGGCCTGGCCTAGAGGGAAATGTCCCAATGATGAGTTGCTGGTAGGGATGAGACTGAGATAAAATATACATGCATAAATATGTGTCTCCTCAAAATGGGCATCAAGAAAAACATAGTTTTGATGCATGACATGGTAAGAGACTATTGTCGGTGGAGTGATTTCATCTCTAGCAAGGATATCATATAATCTCATATTTAGAGAAATATAAGTTTTATACGGGTAATGTGTGGTTCATTTCATTCTTATCATATGAGGAATCTCAGTTTTATATGTGGTAATTATTTTTATAATCACCCCACACTTATCAGATGAGGCATCCTTATTTCATTTAATAGGGTATGGTTGTTAATTAACATTGTTTGCTGAGGACATTGGGCTTTGATGTTTAAAATCATACAACATGGAATATGAATATAACTAGTTTAAATTCATAGTGCTCCAAATATAGGAATAGGTTTGAGTTAAAGGTCTCTAAGCTTTAAACAATGTAGACAGGAAAGGGAGAAACCTATAATGAGTCGATGATAGGGTTGTGCCCTGGATTAAATATTTATATGTAACTACTTATATTGTAATTATTGTAATCAATCCATATGTTTTTATGATTCACGGTGTCATAGGATACCAATGCCAGAAGGGTTTACCTTCTTGGATGATGATATTGAATAATTACATATTATAATATTAGGCATCGAGAATTTATAAGAGGTGAAATTATATCTCTTTAAGAGACATATCAATTTTTGATGGGGTTAAATTATCTATCACTAATAGGTATATATATTTTATACGGGGTAATGATATAGTCTAAATTCATCTTATTAGAATTTTAGAAGGTCTTTTGCATCTATATACCCATTATTTACTTCCTCATATCAGGAAATGAGAGCATCTTGGCCCACTAATGTGGCAATATAAATGAAAGGAGATTATTGCTAAAAAAGAGGCTCACATGAGTGTTTTGGGGCAATGGCACCTTATGTAATGGATTATTATATGGTGAATCATCAGCTAGGCTCAATGATAGAAGATATATGCATCAATATGTATCTAATGGAAATTGGAATCAATCTACCCATAGTTCTAGAATGTTGTGGAAATAGATGTTTGATGAAACTCTAGGGATGAATAAACCCATGTGATGGATGTATGAGAATATTTTATTGTCATAATTCTTGGACTAGGGATCTCTTGATATAAAATGTTATAGTATATATTGGTGAGGTGGGGGAATCAAGAATGTTTTTGTGGTGAATAAAACCTAGGTTTATAGGATAAAATAGGCCCTTCAACCCATGAAAAATTCCTGAATATGATAACACACAGTGTATGATCAAACAACCAAGACTATGATGAAACCTTTAATGTCATGTCTTGAAGAAAATGATTTTTTTCATCTCACATAATATGATGCTTCCATGTTTTCTATGAGGTAATGTTTTTGAACATATCATAATTATCATAAGAGGAATCCAAATTTTATATAGTGTAATCCTTTTAGATCATCCAATACACATCGTACAATGAATCCCGATTTTATACGGTTTAATAACATCTCCCATTAAGAGGAACCTAGGTTTTATATGAGGTATGACCAAATTTTATCATCATGAATAGAATATGATAACCATTAACAACGCATGAAGATTCACTATCTACACATTCTGCCTCACCGAAGTGTCCACAACACTACCCCCTTGATCACTATGAAATGACCGAATTTTTTCAACACATCAACAATGGGTTTAACTCCTAGTCATCCAAAATCTCGACTACCAATTCGAAGATAGGACTAAATGGAATGATGTATACCACACTCGAGAAATCAAGACATAAAAGGAAACATCAGAAATCAATAAAATGCATAAAAGGAAACATGAAAAATCAAGGAAATGTTAGGACATGAAAATGTTTGGTGGAAACTACGTGCCACACATGTTACATATACAAACCAAATATTCCCATATTTGTTCAACACATCAACAATACAACTACTCATAGTCTGATGATGGATTGTCACCCTCTCCACCTCCATCTCCACTTTGTGCTGTCACCTGTAAGAACATTATATTGAAAATTAAATATTGTTGCATATTTATATTAAAACATAAAACCGATGAAAGTTTTAAAACTAAATGATTTTGATTTTTTGTGATTTACCTGCATACCACCAGTCGATGCACTACCTCCAGGGGCATATCTACTCATCTGCTGATGTATATTAGTCACCACTTTCTATAAAGCGGATATCTGAACCCCCTGGTCTTGAACTGTGGTTTGTTGAGAAGCAATCTCCCTATGAGAATCTTCAGGTATGGAATGACTATAAATAGATGTAGATGCAGCTAGAATCCCTGGTGGCATGCCAAAGACCTTAGATGGTATGGGTCGAAAACCCATCCCGCACACTCTACCGGGATGCTCCTTCCCAAGGACTTCAGCAACTGGGTCATCCTAGGAGACTGAGTAGGACTGTCCAGGATTGACATCCCATATTTCTTTAATTTTTACCTATAAATTAAATATCAATATATATTAACACAATAAAAACTGATAATAAGTTATTATAATAAAAAATTGACTTTATACCCCAACTTCTTTGGCAGGCTCATTAACAAAACTTCCATGTGATTTTTTGTGAACATCCAACCACAGTTTAGTTCGGGATGCTTCATGCCCTAAACTCTGTGACTGCATTAAGCAAAGATAAATCAACAATTCAATATATTAAATAGATAATATTGTATTATAAATATTTAAACTAATTAAAATATTACCAATGTCGTTCAGCTTCTAGAAAAGCTTTTTGAGCCCACAGTGTGAGGGCTGACTTGCTTAGCCCGGTTTGATGTATTCTGTCTTGAGAGATCCTGAAATAAATAAAATAAAATTTAACAGTAATATATTCAATGTCATCTCCTCTTCATATACATGTATAAATGTAAAATGAGGATAATATAATAATATATATTTCAATACCATCCGCTTCTCATCACAGTGTCTATAAAAAAAACTTTACACTGTTCTTTCGGTACCCCACTGGGTAGCTTCTCATTCATTTGTTACAAGGTCAATGAAATATCGTTGAAATAACACCAAAATATCCATTTGAAATCATTCCATTTCTTACCAAGATTTTTCAACGTCCACTTCCATGCTATCACATCAGCAACTGTAAATTGGAAGAATATCTATATATAGAAATTCATTTTGAACATATTAGTAACATGAAATTCAATTAAACCATAATGTAATAAAATTACCTTTATTTGGGAATCAAAAACTTCATTTTTCTATCTTGGAGGCATATATCTCCAATCATCATAAGAAATAATAAGGGAAATGGGCTCCGCTGCCAGCTGGCCTAGAATCTGGCCAAGTAACCCCACGACGTTATCCGTAGGGACCCCATAAGAATCAAATTTAATGAATATCTTCTCTCCATTAATATTCTAAACATATGAACTTTTTATGTTTTTCTCCACGGTTGCATTTTTTTATCTTAAATGAGCAAACAATTATTATAAACAAAATGCAATAAATTTATTTAATTAAAATTTGTACCTATGATAGTGACACTCTAGTATGTCTGTGATGAACTGGAAGGGGCATGTCGCTACCCCACTATTGAGGCTCTTGAAGGGGGAGTCGATGACTCAGAATCTAATGGGACATCCATAGATGGTGTGAGAGATGGTTCAGGGGGAGATGGTGCAGGGGTGTAGGCAGTTGGTGCCTCAGATGCCATGGGGAGGGAGCCAAATGGATCGTCATCTGTTGCAGAACTAGATGAAATAATGTAGCACTTCCTCTTTGGAATTCCTATCATTTAATCAAATAAAAATAAGTTCGGAATATATATTTCAAAAAAATTATGCATAAAAAAATTAAAAATGATAATAGATTCCTAGTACTAATAGACAAAATATATATAACAATGATAATGAATGACTGCAGAAATGAAACAAGTGGTTTCTAAATGAATAAATAATTGTACATACAATCATTTTCCCATTAAATCATTTCGGTTTCCTAATACATTGCTTTATCCACTTAATTTATATTTGCTAGACTAATATTTTCAATATCATGATAGATAAATAATTCTGCTTCCTATTGTTGATTAAATTCAATTTCAGAGGTCAAATCTTCCACCTCATCACCCATATCATACAAATCTCTTTGTTTTACATGAGAAACTACACTCCACCCTTCATCCACAACATCATTCACACAATATACCGTTTTTTCTTGCGATTCTAAGATATATTGATCATGCAGTTCACAATCACCAATATCCATCAAGCGAGAGAAGTTTACAGAAGTAAATTTCAAGGAATCTCTTTTAACACCTCTGATAATATCAACCCATTTGCATTTGAATAAAAAAACAGAAAAATGTCCATGGTATTTTAATTAAATAATATCATGCAACTTTCTATAGTATCCCACTTCAGAAAATGTAAATATACCATTATCCTGTGTTTTCAAAACCACTTCTTGATTGACTATACGAAATCTAAATCCATTCACATTTTAAGCGTCGAAATTTATAACTTGTTTTATAGGACCTCTAGCAAGAAACTTCAAATCTTATGACAAGTCTGCTCAAGTATCAGTATTCATGATTTTAAAAAAGAAATATAATTTAATATATTTACAAAATTTATGTGTCAAACTAATATTCGTATTTATTGCAATATTTATGAACTTACACATCGTGCAAACCATTCTACAAGTTCTTTATTCAATGATTTTGTTATATATTTCTCATTTCACATTCAACCTCTCATTTGTCTCTTTGTTTGGATCCTCAACTCTTCAATAAATGGATCTAAAATTTCACTATTCAGTAACACATATCTATGTTCTTGTAATAATTCCAAATCTATCAATGTCACATTTGAGGTCCTCCCAACTGATCGGCCAATAACAGGAAATATTTTTGATTTCTGATGCATTTGAGATTGATTTGATGTGTCTTCAACACATCCAACTTTATTAAATATTTTCACAATATCATCCAAATATCTATAACAAAAGGTAAGACACTCCTCAACCAAATTTCCTTTATCAATAGAGCCTTCTGGTTGAGCTTTATTTCTCACGTATGCTTTTAAATTCCCAAGATATCTATGAAATAAAATAATAATATTATGAATTTATTTAAATGCCAAAAAATTGTTTACGTAACTGAAAAATATATAAATAAAATACCTCTTAATTGGATACATCTATTGATAATGAACGAGGCCACCTAATTTAGCTTCTTCAACCAAATGCATAGTTAAATGCATCATGACAGTAAAAAATGATGGAGGAAAGATCATATCCATTACACAAAGGGTCAATACAAACATCTCCTGGAGGTTGTCAAGCTAAAATGGATGTAAAGATTTCCCAGATAATTGACTGAAAAATGTGTAGAATTGGAGTACAACAGAAATAACTTTTTCAGGTAATAATGTATGCAATACCAATGGTAGTAACTGTTGTAACAAAATATGTGAATCGTGACTTTTCAATCCATGTAACTTATGAATATTTAAGTAAACACACCTCGAGATGTTACTCAAATACCCATCAGATACCTTCACATTCTTTAAAATTCGAAGTAATGTATGTTTATCCCTATTTTTCATTACAAAAATGGCCGGAGCATACTTTTCGTTCTCATTTGGACAGAGATCACATTTTATGTTCATTATTTGTAAGTCTTTGCGATCATTGCGATGATCCTTTGACATTCCATGCTCATTATGTAATGTGAAAATAAAATTATCACATAAATTCTTCTCAATATGAATCACATCAAGATTGTGTAGCAACAAATTAAATTCCCAATATGGAACATTGAAGAATAAAATTTTTTCTTCCATTGTTGCGTTCTGATTTCACTTGATGATGCACTTCGGACTCGTTTTCTGCTATCATTCAAATGATGAACCTTCCCAAATTTTGTTTCAACATTTTCAAGCTGTGTCAATATTTCAAAACCAGTTAACAACTTTGGAGGTGGTCTATGATCAATGGAACCATTAAATTTTGATATGTTTAGCTGAAATCTATGAGATGCATCGAGAAATATTCGATGGCACAAGAAGCACCATTTTCTACTGTGAGGTAGCCATTTGAACTCAAAATGAAAGTTACAAATTGGACAAGCCAGACCCATGTAAGTGTTCCAACCAGATAAATTCCCAAGCACAGGGAAGTCACTAATGGTCCACATTAAATCAACATGCATTTTGAACATTATTTTAGAAGAAGCATCAAATATCTCAACACTTTTTCTCCATAACTCCAGAAGTTCATCAATCAAAGGTTGCAAGTATACATCAATATCATTTCCAAACATTTTTTTTCCAGGAATAATCCTCGAAATGATAAAATATGTTTGTTTCATACACATCCACGAAGGAAGATTATATGGGATCAAAACAACTGGACAAATTCTATAACTAGTACTCAAAGTCCCAAATGGGTTGAATCCATCGACATCCAATCCCAAACGAACATTCCTAGGATCAGCTGAAAAATCTGGATGTAATGAATCAAATTTCTTCCACCATTGGGAATCTTGTGGATGTCTCATTAAACCATTATTATTATTATCTATAGAATGCCACTTCATGTGTTCTATGGTTTTCGATGACATGAATAATATTTGCAATCAAGGCTTTAAAGGAAAGTAACACAAAACCTTTGTAGGTGTGTTCCTTTTCTTATTCTCCATGAAATTTTATTCATTTAGACTTAAAAAACCACCGTTTGATTTCCATCTAGAAGAAGAACATTTCTTGAAATTCTGTCTACTTGAATTCTCTCCCCAATAAAGAATACAATCATTAGGACACGCATGTATTTTTGTATAATTCAGACCAAGCTTGTTAAAAACTTTTTTAATATCATAAAAAGATTCTGGGATTTTTTCTTCAGGAAATACATCACGAATCAAATCCAATATCATGGACATTTCCTTATTTGTAATTCCACATAGACATTTCATATGGTACAACTTCAGTAGAAATGAAAGCTTGGAATATTTCAAACACCCACTATACAACTCTTGATTTCCATTTTCAACTAAATCATGAAATGTATTTTCATCAGTGAATTTTTCTCTTACATTTGGCTCTACAGAATCAAGAGGAGGATCCAATGATATGTTACAATCTTGATCTAATTGTGTTATAGTCTCAAAAACATCACTTGTAACGTTGTAATTTGTAGCACCCTCTTTTAGTTGTTCTGATATGTTTTGATGCTAATAGTGGTGTCTTGCAGCGCCGAATGCATCCTTTATGAGGTTTTGCATTTCATTTTCCATTTTCGATGAACTCGGGACGTCATTCTGTGGATTAACATCAGTGATCAATATTTCTGTAATGTTTGATTCTCCATGCCAAATTCAACACAAATATTTACTAGGGAATTTCTTCAATATTAAATGTTCATAAACATCATATCTCTTCAAACATGTTCTAAATTTACATTTAGGACATGGACATATTATTCTCCCTTCAACGAATCGATTAGAAAATGAAAAATATAAAAACTCATTCAAACCCTTAACATACTGAGGTGTGTTCCTCAGTAATGTGATCCAGCTTTTATCCATATATATCACAATGTGACTACACAATAATAAAAAAAATTAAAATACATAGTTACTACTAAATAGATAAAGAGATTCATATATACGATAGTGTAAGATTACAGAAACATAATATAATAATGATGATCCCCTGAGTTAGATATGAACCCTCTAGTGTTTGGGATAGGGGAAGTTTCTTCAGTAAAGAGAAACAATGGGCTAACAACGTGGTAGCTACTTTACCATGAAAACCAAAGCACATTGTTAATTTGGAATAACTACATGGATATAAAAATAATTCATAAGGTATGAGAAAACATCTATAATATAGTCCATTCATCCAAACGGTTTTCATGGAAATTAATGGTTAAGAAAAATCTACTGAAATAATAAAAATCGTCAATAGAACCAACAATGATTGATGGTAGTCTTGAGGGATGATAAGTGGTGGTGTTCATGGAAATGCACGATGAAATAACTTGGGAGATTAGGTTTTGTGGTTCTAAGAACCTTGTGTGGATTTAATTCCTAGACCTCTCTTTGGTGTATTCACATAGAAATGAGTGGTGGTGTGACTTGATGGTGATTTGGATCATATATGTGTTAGTTCTCATGAGTGGAGAATTATGGTTAAATGGGATGATCGAGGATCTGACCATGGAGTTGAACTAAGATTTGGATTTATACTTCGGTGTGGGCATTGAACATTTTTGTTATTCCTTGAGTTTTAAGGCATCGTGGTTGGGATATGATAGCACATTGGTGGGTGGGATTGAGTGCCTTTGGTATAATTCATCTAGAGAAGGACTTACTAGTGTTGTTTCATAAAAGTTGATGTGGTAAGGTGGAGAACACATCAGAAATGTTGTTCAAGATGTGGATGATGTGGTTTGAAGATTAAACTAGGGTATTTGAAGAATAGTTGATGTGTTTGGGCTTGGTGTTTGGAGTTTCATAGTTTAATCATGTTGGGAATTTGGAGATGAAATGTGGGGTGTTGGTACTATCCTCCAGGACAACATAATAAGACAATCAGAATCACATAGGTGGAAATAGATCCCAGAAGGAATTCTCTCTAAACATTATATTCGGAAACATAGAAGAATTATATTCATGAAAACCACTAAAATATGTTAGAATGAATTCAAAACCATTCACTTCATCACACAAATGAAATTTATGCATAGTGAAGTAAATGATAGTATGAAAAAACACTTCGGTTTTATGTTGTTTGGATTGAAATTCTGGTTTCAAAGTGAGAAACACTACAACATTCCATTTTATCAAAAATAAAATATTACAACTTCTCAGTAACAATATACATATTATGGCCTCATAATCCACTGTATCAAGGAAACTTTTTAGTAGAATCTATGTTGGGATGTTACATTGGGAATACATAAATATTTCATCAATATACAATTAGTAAAAAATTTCATGTCCCTAAGGTGTTATTTATAGTAGATTTATATATCCATCCTGGTTTACCATCTAACCATTCTCCCAACTCAGCCTTCCATATAGATTCAAGGCCATTCCCAACAACCATAGGAAGGTTACTAGTACCTAGGAATCATAGAACATACATTGGTAATGATTTTTACCTAATGAAATGATATTTATAACAAAAAAAAACCTTACTATAAGATATAAGAATAAAGAAAAAGCTGATAAAAAAATATACAATATTTATATACATGATTCTATATATAAATAGAAAATATAAAATATATGCATAAAACACAAAAGGTCATGTGACCAATATGAATCCAAAAGTTAAAGAAAATCTCTATTGTTATTAAGAATCATTAAATGACCCAATGTCACCATCTAAAGTCCACATAACCCATCAAAGATCAAAATGAATTAATTAGACTCAAATGAACATGGACCTATAAAATATGAATGAGCTAAACAACCCAGTTGGTTATCACTTTCAGAATTTATGCATGTCAAATTCAATTCAATTCCACATAATTACATATTTAAATGCAATAAAGAAATACTCATTTTACATAATCCTCTATATAAATTATCAAGAAAAATATCAATAGTTTTAAAACATGCATTATTAATTGTCATTAAATGAAAAAAGTCACTTGTAAATAACTTTTCCAAGGATGAAGTTCCTTTTTACTAAAAAACCATTTCATAGAACCACATAAAAACCTTCTACAAAATTAATCCTCTAAAAATAATCATTTTAAAATAATAAAGATGTTTCAAATTTTGAAATGGTTTTCAAAACATCTTTTTAAAATAGATTTACTTGTAAAACAAGGAGAAATGGCCTAAGAAACATTTCTAAACCCCATTAACATTGGGGTTTCAAAATATAATAGTTTGAAATTTCTTATAAAAAACACTCAAATAATCATTATAATATAATTTTTAACATTTCAATAGAACTGCTTTCAAAATTATTTTAGAGAATATTGAAGGCACATTTATATCAAACTATTACCACTATGCGAAAAATATTTTAACAATCATTTTTCAAATAATAAAAAAATATAAATGAAATAGGTAAGGTACACATGCTATAACTACTAAATTAATGTCACGAGGAAAATAAACAGACCAAAAATACATTGGTGACATAAATTAATTTGTGAAGAAAATGACATAGTTTAAAAAAATTGGAATAAAAAAAATGATCCTAAAAAGAATCCTAAGGTCATGGGTATTGAACTATGAATCAAGTAATAATGACTTGAGCTGGTGAAAATAAACATTTCCCGAAACTAATAAACCTATTATTGTCCTTGGTAGTCCTGTTAAACTATCCAAAAATAAATGACCTTATCAATCCATCACTATCACATGAAAAAAACAATACCTCTAACTTAAAGGCATATTTTCCCTTTTGGTATATCCATCATTGTTTATCCATACAATACTACCTATTCAACCCACTACATATACTAGAGTTTTCCAATACATAAGCCATCTTAAATAATATGAGGAAACCTATGAAATGTAAAATGGTGGTGTGAAAAAATGAACCATTACATAAATTAAATATAATTTTTTTTAAAAACTCACGACTCACCTCCTTATAAACTCACAAGATCAATTTCAAACACATCAAAGAATAGAAAATATATAAATATGAATCTATATAAGAAATACTCTTATGGTATTACATTCAAGATAAGAACAACAATAATAACATGGGGCTAAATTGGGTCTCATAACATTCCATTGAAACTCATTTTTTTGTAAAGTGATAAACACGTATTATATTACAAAATAGAATTGAAACATCCCTTAAACCATCCTTTGAAATCATGTATGTATATAAAATGATTTTAAATTCATAAAAAAGTATTAGCATAGAATTAAAACCTTAGGGTTTGTATAGGTCGTCAGGGTAGTGGGGGGCCTGGGGAAGCGGGGTCACTGGGGTCGTGGGGTCGCCGGGGTCGCGGGTTCCCGGGGTCGTGAGGGGGTGGGGTCATTGGGGTCGAGGGGTTGTCGGGGTCGTGGGGTCATCGGGGTCATAGGGGTCGGGGTCGCAGGGGAAGCGGGGGGCCAAGGGAAGCGGGGTCGCGGGGTGAGAAGGGGTCAGGGTGGGGGGGGGGGGAAGGGTCAGCAGTGTTGAAAAAAATGTTTCGCAACAGTTTATTATAAACCATCTTGAAACCATTTTAAAAAATGGTTTAGTGGAGGTTCCCAAAACCTCTACTAAAAAATCGCCGCTAAAGGCAATTTCTTTTGTAGTGAAAGTCCCTCTTTTTTATGTTGAGTTATGATGTGGCATGTTTATGAACATGGACTCCTTTATTTTCAAACCTAATTAATTAAATGAATGATGAATTCCTTGAGCGATACTCATGTTCCTCTTTATGGAATGCCTTGGATGGGATTATAGGCTATTAAGAATGTATTATTCCTTGAGAGATACTTGATTTTCATTTTTCAGAACACCAAGGATAGTCTCATAGGCTACTTTTTTATATTACACTAGGGGCGATACTTGGTATGCCTTAGATGGTCTCACTATGCGGATTCTCTACCTCCTTATGAGCGATACGAGTTCCTTAGGGGAGATATAGTGTATGGGATCAGTGGATGATTGTAATACTAGGATACAAGTGATACTCAGTCCCCTATGTAAGATACTAGGGATGGGCTTGGAGAGGTTTCATCTTTACGCAATGTTGAGAGTGATACTTGAGATTCCATTTATGGGTTCCCTTGGATGGACACTTATGGTATTGGATATTTATAGTGCCCCTAAAGTAATAATTGGGATTCTTTTTCAGATCACCTTGGATGGGCTTAGGGTGACTCTTATTAAATTCTTATGTTAAATTTTATATTAAAAACTAAGAATGCGTAACTGTTACCCAGGGATGCGTCCACCAAGCCAAATCACATGCTTGGGTTCAGTCCATCTCTCAATACATGTTTTATGACAATTTATATTCATTACACCCATATCAAATCTATATAGTTTTAACCTAGTTTCGTGGCATTATGGATTAGGCCAAAGTAGGTATGTTCAGCCAAGTGTCCCTAAAGAACCTGAGCCAACTAATTCAATTTTATTTATTTATCGTTTTACCTGTCATACCTGCATACTAATGTAATTTATATTCACAAAACTAAACTATGATTAGTGACAATTTGTGGTGGACTGACGAGTATATCTCACACCCTACTCAGGGAACCATTATATTGGGGAATTTGAGTAGATCTCATGTTTACAGGTCCATGGATTATTGTTTGTGTTGTGCATTGTACATGGCAGTTAAGAGCACACGATTGGGATGGTACATAGAATCCTCATGGAGAACGCCCTTGAGGATTTTGTATTTTCTTTATGTACTTATTATATCATCAACTATATTATTTTCTACTTTGTTTAGTTTAGCTTCACATGGACATGAATGCATTGTTGTATATTTATTGTGGCAATTTCATATTATTTATATCAGTTATTATATTTATTCTTTCATTGCTCTGTCTTTTATTTATACTAATTAAAATATTAATTGTTTAAATTATTCATTATCTCTTATACCACTGTTCTACTCTGACCATGAGGATATAGTATCCCCACTGTACCACTATTCAACCCTCACTGCTAGTCGGTAGCCTCTGGCATATGAGAAGGCATGTTTGAGGCAATGTAGTGACCAGTACAGATACTCGTTTTATAGTCAGTCAGGTCAGGACGTTACACCTATAAACTATGATGCAACAATAGCTAGCTTCCCTAAATCCTCATATACCAAGTTCATATCTACTTATCAATCTATTTCTGTAGGTCGAAAACTAAAAATACCAACTTGATGGCATGGAAAATATGATCAAGAAACAATATATTTCATACCTTATAAGGTAAAGGAAATCCAATCAACCCTATAAAATATGCTAAAAATGATTTTTACTAATGTAAAAAATGTTAATATGTCTTATTTTCAGGTTTTTAACTATTATTTATTGATTATTTTTGTATTGAACTGATTTTTATATATAGGAAAATCGATGTATTATTTTGGGGATCTTCAATGTACATAGGATTAACAAGGTCCATTTACTCATAATTTTTGTCCATTCAAAATTAATAAATTCGGAATCCATGATGTTCTTTAGTGAGTAGTTTTCATAATCTAATAATTTCATCATTATTTACATGTCATTATAATTTACTTTATAACTCCATTTTCCATGATATTCGAACTCATAATGGACTTTAATTTTATTTTTTATCTCCTTTTTACTAAAAAGATATCTAGATGCTTCCTCTTTACTATAAAATTAGATTCCCAATTAACAATCTTAGTTTATTTTTTATCTTTATAAGTGGGTTGATATAACTCTTTCTGGTTACTGTGAAGTGGCAACACATCTTAAAGATTTATCAGTTTCTAATTCCATTGAAAATATTTAACTTTTTACCAACCATATACTTAAACATATATCTTCATAGATCATTAGGTACATGTTTGTAGACTCTGATATGGAAATATATATGTTAACATGTTTTGGATTCATTATGTAAAAGCTATGGTATTGATTCAAGGTGGGATTTCCTCAATATGAACTAAAATAGTTGATTATCCTAAAAGGGATCTCATACCTCTTTCATGCATGTTGCTACTTTGGAATATTTGGCATAATTGGATTTTATTTGGATATGATATAAAGCTGCTGTCTTTCAATTTACATCCATGTGTTCACTGTGTTACAAGGCTCAAATATACCTATCATTTATTTTTTGAAGCTTGTTTTCATGATGTACTTGGAATAATATGATAAGTATTTTTAACTATTAGTTGCATGTTCAAAATGGCCTAAACGTGCTTATAGGCTATGTTTTTGATCTTTCACTCAGTAAAAATATTAGGAATTTACTTCATTTTTAAATACCAACCACTTTTTATTACATTTAGAATGAAGGGAATGGGATCCAGTTTAATGGTAGTGATGCATCACTGAATACTTGTATTGTATGATTACATATGGATGTGAATTTAGATGCATGTATTTAGAAGAAAACCATCAATGATAGTATTGCTGATATGATAATCAATTTCACTCTATGTGTTTATGGGATTATCAAGAAGATAAAATGTTTTTTTAGAAATAATACAATTACCATCTACTATTTTAAAGCTTTTATTTATAAATATTGTAATATTTTTATAGTTTTTTTCAAATAAAGAATTGATCATCTCAACTAATGATGGTTTGATGTCTCTAACTCAATACTATGTTAATTTGATTACTACTTGGAGGATCATGAGGACACCAAAGAAAGTGTCAACTACTAATTCCCCTTATTCATGCACTGTCAATGCCATCTATGATTCTATGATTGAAGATATAGTCCACACTTTTGATATTGTTGGGAAATGTATCTAATAGTTGATTGATGGGTCTAATACAATGAAGGTAAATATAGAGGGTTGTTTCTAATGGATTTAATTATATTAATTATTTTAAAATCATTTTTTTGTTTTATTAATTTATTTTTATTTTCAAAAAAATGCCCATTTTTTACCTCTTGCATGCAAGAAGTAGATCCTCCTATACATGTCATTTTTTTGTATTTAATTATAGATCATTCTAAAAAAGATATATGATATTGAAAACAAATTTAGGTTCTTATATTAAATTTATGTATTTTTGGATAATATATATTTATAATATGAATTTTATTTATATTTTCATCCCATATTTTCATGTTTTAAACTATTTATTACTTTTACCTATATTATTAATATATATGCACATATTTTTTTTTAATTTTTGAGACATGTAGTTTAATGTTACTCTAACTACATAATATCCATTTCTCTTAGTTTTTAATATCATTCAAAAAATTTATAATCATTTCTTACATCTCAGTATTAAAAATACTTCCATCTTTCTTTTTTCTGCTCGATATTTTTTTTGCTCGAGGTACATTACCTTCAATATTTAACACCACCCAGTGTAAATAATTAAAATAGTGGATATAATAAAACAATATTCATTCATAATGTATTAATGAAAAAATCTCAATCAAAATCAAGTGTAGCCAAAACATGATTTTACTTATTATTTACAGCTAAATTTATCAATAACATAATCAAACTCAATTTTACTTAAGAAATACCTAAGTTTTCTCATGTTCATAAATAGTCATCCATCCCAAAGAGTTCACATACTACATAATTGTTTTATTATTATTTTTTTGAATAATCTTAAAAAAATCAATAATAGGAATTAATGTATTAATATAAATCATAATCATTTTCAATCAAAAAATTATATTTCTATAATACCTTAAACCTATCACTCTTTGTGTAGGAAGTCATATCCAAGTACTATGTACTTGGAAAATCATTGAGGGTTGTTATAACCTCTAAATTTTTTCCAACTCTACTGATCTAACCAATATATAAGTCATTCTTATAAGCTTTCCATAGTTACCCTAATTCCATCATCCGTCTTTCCCTCACAACTTGTCCATTAGAAAAATTAAAGCAATACTATAACCAAAATATAAAATTATATAATATAATAATAATTTAAATTTTAATGTAACAAATTTTATTACTTGTATCTCATATCATTCATTATCCTTACTTTTATCACTAGCGTGTCTTTAGAATATTGGATTCACCAGAATGATATCGCTATATTTTTCAAGCATCCCCATAAAAATTTTATATCATCTACCATGCTTCCTAATTATTTAGTTGTCCTTATTAGTATCAACCATTACATGTGTTTAGTGATTCCATACATCACACATGAAAGTATACCCATTGCACATAGTTGTAGATATAACTTTAAAAGATAAAAGAAAAATATAAAATTAATACACATTAAAATTTAAATAAAAACATTGTAAATAAATTTAATAGAGTTGTAAACATATACTTGATTCAGGCTGATTAGTGGGGTTTTATGGATTAGTAGTCAATGAAGGACTGGTAACATGTAAAGGGTTAATAGGGTCTAATGTATTCTTGGGGAGATTAGTATTATTTATATAATCAAAAGGATCTAGAGCATAATTTGATGGTGTATGAGCATAAAATCCCTGATAGATAGGATAACTTGGAAATGTAGGTAACATAAAAGTGGATGAAAAAAATATAATAGAGGTGGGGATCCATCATCATATAGGGAAAATGTATATGAGAAACATAACTTGATTGAAATGGCAATGAAAATATATGCAGTCTAATGAACCATGGTTCCCTAAGGAGAAATATGGGATGCGAGAGTGAGGAAAAAGGGATATATAGTGAGGGGTGTGGGTGTAATCGAGTATGGAAGGTGCTCCGGGTACCTCCACTACCACCCCTTGGTTGTTCATGTAGATCACCACTTTCAGTAGTACAATTAGAGAACTGTTTTCTCCCAGATGATGGTTCTCAATTGAAATTTAAAAATGAATAATAAAATAAATTTTATGTTATGTAATTGATATATTAATTTGAAATACTATAATCATAGCAGCCACCGAAGTACACAATCCCAAATACCATATTCAAAGATACTTGTAAAATTATATTTTCATATGTACCTATTCAATATTTATCATATTCTATACAAGAAAATAAAATTTACATTTTATTAGAAATTAAATACTAATGGGAAATCCAAACAAGGAATAATACATGAAATAACATAATCACGATACACTAATAGGTAAGAAAAACGAGGAATATGAGTTGAAAAAACACAATCAGGGAATAATAATTAGTAATACAAAAAAAAAGGAATAAGAGGCGGCATATAATAATCAAGGCATACTAATTATAATTCTATGTAAGGCATATGAGTTTGCATAACCTAATCAAGGCATACTTATTTTCATATCAAGAAAGTCATAATATATGGCATAACATAATCAATACATACTATGTTGTAAGTATTATTTATAAAATTTATATATTGGTTTGAATATTGTGTTCATATCAAACACTTTTTCAAAACATAGTTATATAGTAGTTATAAAATTAAAAGTTTGGTTTGAAACACACTTTATACACAAAACACAGTCAAAGTAAATAAATTGATTATTAATGAAATCAAATTTTTATTTTTAAAATAGTCCCATACTCATAAATTTTTTACACAAATAATGTTAATATTTGAAAAAACATATTTTAGTTTAAAGATAATTTTTTAATCAACACTTTATAAAACAAATTAAACAAGTATCTGTAAAGTTATCATTTAGCCTCGAACTAATTATATACTTAAAAAATACATATTCATGATGGTATAATATCAATGTTGGTTGATAATTTCCTTTCTTAAATCAAACCATGATTTAATGAATATCTTCAATACTCTATTTAAGGAAACAAAGATGAATAATCATAACAATAAATAAACATCCTCCCATTTTATTTAACATATTCACTTAGATAATTTATTACTAGTTCAAGCATAAATCATTTCATTTGTAACTATAATAATTTGGAAGTCACTTTATTTCTCAAATAATCATAAATAATATTTATATTTATCTCAAATAGTCAAGGTTAAGCTAAATAAGTATAAAATTACAAAATATAATTTCCATTTTATAAAAAAATCATTTACTTCAAAATTATTTGAAAATAATATCACCCCTCTTAAACAAAATTAGCAATAAAAATACATTGAAAAATAATAATATCCATGTCAAAACATGATTCTCTTAAAATTCAATTTTCTATAAACAACCCAATTAATAGCTAACATTCATAAAAAACGAGCTAACTCATTGAATCCATTCTTTTAAAGATCTCAAAATTTTAAGCATTGTCAACATCATATATATTTCAATATGCTCATCGAATTAATAAAAAAAAAACTAACAACGTGTTCAATTCACATTTAATATTTATTTTACTATGAATTTAAAAGAGATATTCCCATCATGCTTATAAGGATCCTAAAAACAAACTATAAATAAAAAAAATACATGTACCAAGATATAAAATTTTCATATCTCCATGTTAACAATCTATTTAAAGATTAACATTTATTAACCCAATAAACATATTATTCAATTATACAATGTTTTTAACAAAAAAAATCACTTAAACCTACATCATCGTAATTTTGTAAATAAATGAAAATGTATCAATGTAAGTGAAACTTTTAAAAAAATCCATAATATTTTTCATATCACTTCCACATGATCCATTTTCCATTTAATCACACTCATTAAGAAATATCATTCAATACATCAAATTCGTTATCACACTTCTTTAACAAAGAAAATCATTGTTAATAAATATTTAAATAGTCAACAAATATCATTATTTTCAACTTAAATTACTTTCATATAATATCTTTACAATTACCAACATACCTATTCAAACATTACACACCAAATTGGATTGAAATTAATTATTATAATTTTTTTACCATTCATTAATTAAAATAACACTATTAAATGAACAAATCAAAACCCCAATACATTTTAAAAAAAAATCAATTACTATAATTAATAATTCTAGAACACCCTAATATATATCACATATAAAACAATTTTACATTGGATTTGGTTAGAACTGGTGAGAAACTATGATTAAAAAAATAAATATACTATAATAAAATTTGTCACACATTGACCCTATATTCCTCTATTAATTTATTTTATTTAGAATATTCCTTGTTTCTCTACCCTCCCTGGTGTTTCCATTGAATTTTGGAGTTTTTGGGCATGTAGTGCATATCACACAGTTATCTTAAAGTTAGAAAAAACCATGTGACAATCATGTGATGAGATTATAGTTATTAATAGAGATATCCACATGTATGGTGCACAAATGGTCTAATAATGAGTCCTACTTATGTGGGATTTGATACCCTCTAGTAGGAGGTGCACGGTTGACACATGGTTTGTCTAACCATATGGATAAACCATGTACAATGTTCAACGCATCAAAAATGAAAGTTTGACTTTAAACCCATGACCAAATTAAACCCCCAATGGGTCTATCCTCTCCCCCATTAAAACCCCTACCACCATATTCACACCCCCTCATTGTATCTTCATCTTCCTTGGATGATTCCTAAGTGATTGTTCAAGGTTTCCCTCAATTCTTCAAGCTAAACTCTCTAGATCTCCATCATTCTTCCCTTTCTTCAAATTTCCATCTTATTATTTCCCAAACATAGTCATAGAGACCAAGGGTTATATTTGAAATGTTTATTATTTGGTTATTTTTGGTTTTAGGGTTTTCTTGGATTCTCCTTGGCCTCTTAAGGCTCTTTGGACCTCGTTTGTGGTGGATTCACATTGTGTTTTGAAAAGTAGTGATATTAAAGGCAGGGGTCCCCTTTTACAACTCTTTAATTTTATAACTATGATTTATTTTTGTTTTAAATTAATTTTTATGTTTTTTAGAAATTATATAAAGTATAACTAGTAAAACTTGTGAAAATAATGTCATTCCCATTGAGTTTTATCAATTGCACATAGTATTCCCCCTTATTTGAAAGTGTAAAGCCTATTTTGGAAGTCCATGCCTATTAAATGCTTATATAAATGTCTAATTTGATATTTTAAATTGATATTTGGATTTATAAAGTTTCTTTTGGTTTTGGAAGGGTTTTTTGTGACTTTTTTTATAAGGAAGTATCATGAGTCCTAATTGATGCTTTCAAAAATGGTTTCTAAAATGAAACCCCCCATTTTAAACATACCTCATGTATTATAAAAATTAATGTTTATTTATTATATATATGTGATGGTTCCAAATTAAGGGGAATGCGTATTTTTATATATGTTCTTGATGAAATTAAATCTATTTCTTATGATGGCGTTGGAGGTGAGGGTGTGGATTAATTGTAAATAGAATGATATGTATATGTATTTCTTCAAAATAATTATTTAACTCATCTCAATTTCTATTCATGGGTGACCATGAGTGTCTAAGTGGGAAGTCTAGATACACATGATGCACTAGTTTAGAATCATTCTCTGACTAATATCCATGATATTGATTTTATTCTACTAATAAGCTATACCCCTCAGTTATGCTGGTGAGAGAACAAAAGGTGTCAAGGTTGGTTGTTGTTATTCAGTGAAAGTCTTATTTAGTAGTTTTATATCCTTTTCCATGATATCTCCTAGGTTCACATGAAATGATGTTTTCAAATTATTTATGTTTAATGATTTTTATAGTGTAAATGTAAATGTTTCTTTATAATATAAAAACCCTAGATCCTTTACCTATTTATATAGAAAGAAATCATATTTCATTCAACTCATTTACCTCATTAAAAGATTGGTTTTAAAAGTTTAATTTATCATTTATTTTCTTTTGAAAACTAAAATCAACTATATATAAATATTGATATATATTTTCAAACTGGCATAGAATAGTTTTAATTTTAAAGGGTACGCTTGGACTAACGGGTGGTTTCTAATTAGGTTGTATAGCTCATGATTATCTTCATTACAG
This sequence comes from Viscum album, assembly GCA_963277665.1. Lineage (NCBI taxonomy): Eukaryota > Viridiplantae > Streptophyta > Magnoliopsida > Santalales > Viscaceae > Viscum > Viscum album. The sequence continues at coordinate 1,097,353,871 of OY728147.1, forward strand.
GTTTTTGAGGTTTCACTGAGTTGTAGTGGATGATATTTGGGTATGGGATGATAACCAATGAACATGTTTCACTTGGTGTATGAAGATTGTAGTTGAGGATTTATTTATTTTATTTATTTTGGTATCTTTGATGTATCATCCTTCTAGGCCTTCTACTATGCACTCTATTTTTATATCATTTCACTTATGTTTATTTGACTAGTCTTGTTTATATTATTTGTTTTTTTCTTTATACTTAAAATTTTATTTTATTAATTATTTGGTTTTTATATCTATTTTGTTCATACTTATTTAATGATTCAACCATCCAACATCTAGAATGGTTGCACCAGGTTTTTAGGTGGAGACTCATTTCTTTATATTTATTCATTTGGAGAAATATTTCCCATTGGAACTATTTGATGCCCTTGGTTCTTTTTTATAGCTCAGGAGGATAGAGAATACCTCTCAGGTATGTCACAAGCGGGCTTAGGTTCTCGGTCTAAGGGGTGGCCTAGGTTGTTTCATGAAAAAATGGAATCATAGCCTAGGTTCTTAAGACATCCTTTATACATTGGGATGTATAATAAATTATAGGTAAGATCATGGGAATTAGAGTGGTCAGTCACTAGTAGGTTATTGATCAACACCTATTTGAGACAAAACATGAATTATTAGGGTAGTCTAATATGTGAATGAGTTGAATTCGAGTATGGTTCTCGATTATTTTTTAGTTTTTTGGTTTTTATTTGATTTTCTATGTATTTGTTTAAGAGTTTATGAGATATTTTGAGAAGATATATTTATTGGATTGTATTTTGGAATAAATTAAGTGGGTTCATAGTTACCAAACATGATTTGTAAAACCCTTCTCAGACCATGCAACCAGATCTGGATGACTCGCAATGAGATTTTCATGGTTTGGACATGGTATACCAAACTGTGCAAACCTTTTATTTCCTTTATTTTTATATTTTTGATTAATTAGGTGTTGGATTTAACTTTATGTTTTTTATAGTGGTTTAGAGTTATTTGGATGTTTAATATGGGTTTTAAATGATATTTTGGTTCATTTGTATTTTATTTATAAATAAAAACCTCATACTGTTTTGAAAATGATTTGTAATTTAAAACATATTTGGATATATTGTTAAATTTTTTATGAATTAAAATAAAATTTTGGTTTATAAAAGTTTTAATTTGATAAATAAATGTTTTTTTAAATTTATCATGACACTTTAAGTGTGTTTTTGTGATATTTTATAAGAAATTATCCCCTATTATTTTAAAAAATGTGTGAATTGGGAGAATTTTTAATAAAGAGTTGAGTAATGTTTGAAAAAAGTTTTAGGGTAAATTTTATGTTTTAAATTATTCAATTATTTTTAAAGTAATGGTTAAAATTATTTTCTAGGATATCTAACAGAAAGGTGTTTTAAATATTTCTTTTATAGATAATTAATTAGAGTAATTTTTCTTAGGAATCTCAGGTATTTTATTTGTCTTTAAATTTTGATGGATGAATATTAATTTTATGTTCCTTTTTACATCTCATAATTAAATTTTTTTTGTATTTGGTTTTGAGGTATTATGGGATTTGATGGAGGTTAAAATATAATTTTGAATTTGATTTATTAATTGGGTTCAAATTCATGGAGTTTTAATTTATTGTGTGTCTTTATTATGTTTTGTGTTTTCTTCTTCTAGAGGATGCCCGCATATAGTCCTAATGGATTGAAAAGTTGGATATGTTAGGGGTTCATTGCTAGAAGACCCTATAGTTGACCAGGCTTCATCCAATTCGTTCCCCCTATCTTCCCTAGCTATAGAGTGTGGTGATATTTCTCTTATAGCCCAACCCTAGGATTTCATTCAAGATCTCCAAGATTGCAATCCTACTCACTTCCTTGGGAAACCAGATTCTCAAAAGTAAGAGGAATGGTTACATAATATCTATCAAATCTTCTTCCATCATGAGATTATCGACTCTCTTAAACTCAATTTCTCTACCTTTGTTCTAGATGGTCCAATTCCACTATCTAGAAAAAACAACTCAAGGACATTTCCTAGTAATTCTTTAAGGAACTATCCATCTAATAGTGTTTTTAGATGTGTTGAAAGTACCTAAGGAAATTAAAATGTAATCCCTCCAACAAAGTGATATATTAGTATCAGCGTATGTCTGTATATTCACCAAGCTAGTGTCATACCTTCCCAACCTGACCGTGGATGAAACTATAAAGGATCATTATTTTAAAAGGGGATTATGACCATATCTTTTATCATTAGTGACTCCTGTTGAACTTAACACCTATGAAGATGTGATAAAGTAGGATATGAGGATTGAATAAGGTATGTAAGGGATGCCTGAATCAATTGAAATTTCACCCATCCCTAGGAGTATTAGAGGAAAGATAAAGTGGAAGGGAAGATATCCATGTCTAGGAAGTGTGACCATGTCATCAAGTAACCACTCAGTTTCTTCAAAGTGGACTCTTTTGGGAACAAATCTTAGGTGTGTTATATGTATGAGAACGCATGGATTAAGAAGAATTATTGTTAATAATCACCTAAATAATGTCACATTTTTGGCTAGTTAGGTCACCTACAAAGGTTTTGTTAAGGATTTTCTTATGAAAAGGTAGGAGCCAAACCTTCCCCTTTTCAACCTTCTAAGCCTAATGTTGATACAATAACTATTTGAATGTCCATGATGTATCGTTGTTTCTATATATCGATGAGTTTTTTTGGTAGTTTGAGTCTAATTATGGGTTTGTAGGAATATTTTCTTAATGGAAATGTCTTACGGTAAATTCTATAATTTGTATTATGTTATTTTTTGAATTTTGGGTGTGATGTGTGGTAAATATTAGGTCATACCTCACTTGTTTCGAGTTCTTAGGTTGCATTGGGAATTGAGTTATCATTTGGGCTTCAAAGGTTATGGTTCAATGAGAGATCTTAATATGGTGGGGATACCACTATAGAAGAATATATTCCCAAACATGATGATTATTTTTCCAAGCCTCTTCTTTAAGTTGTGGTTTTTAGTGGTTAGGTTAGATCTTTGATCCCCTCCCAACCAGATCATATTTTTATCCATTTGGATAGATTTTGATCATGGATTATGTTATGGATACTCTTAGAGATATAGAGTGTGCCATAATAGGTTTATTTTATTATGGTTGTGCTTAGGTTGGGGTGCTACTTATCTCTTGTGACTAATCAAGAATTTCCTTTTTGTGCATCGTTATTTTTCTAGTTGTGAAACCTTATGTTTATCAAAAAAATTTCTTTTAAGGTGATTTCTATGTAAAAAAATTTCGTACACTTTGTATACTCAATTTTCTATTGGTGATTAATCAAGTTATTTAACAATATTCTTTTGGGTTCTGTAATATTTGAGCTTTCAGTTTGTCTTATAGCATAGAATTTGACCTTTAATTCCTAGTCTTGATAAACTAATTCCTTCCAGTGCTTTCTAGGGATAAAAATCAATATTGTGGGAAGAATCGTCACACCCTAAACCCTATTTCCTCTATTATTTTATTTATTTTGAGTCTCCTTTTTTTATCTCCCTTGGTATTTTCCCTTTAATTTTGGAGTTATAAGGCATACAATGCATGTCACATGGTTAGTAAAAACCATGCAATGAATATGTGAAAGTCTTGAAGTTTTTATCAAATCCAAACACACGATTGATTCATAGTTATTCTAACCATGTGTCCTACCCATATTGGTACCCAACCCCTCTAGTAGGAGGTGGATGGTTGGTGCACAGTTTGGCCAAATATGCCTCTAAATAGTTCTCAGTGTCTAGATCATTGAAAATGAAATGTTAATTTTATACCCCTTGATGATTTAAACACCCATGGGATCTCTCCTCTCAACCATTCAACCCCTAAAACAATACAAACTTCCCTCCTTGGATTATTATCTTCCTTGGATGATTCATTAGTGATTATTCAAGGTAAACTCTCTAGATATCATTTCTTATCCCCTTTATCCCTCTTCCCCCCTTATTCGTTCCCTACCATGGTCATGGAGACCTAGGGTTCCATGTATCTTGATTTTTATTTAGGTATTTTGTGGTTTTAGGGTTTTTGTGGCTTATAACTAGTCACTCAAGGCTCTCTTGATCTCGTTTGTGGTGGATTAACACCATGGTTTGAAAAGTAGTGATATTAAATGTATGTGGTCCCTTGCATAGATCTTTAATTTTAGAACTATGATTTCTTATTAGTTTAAATGAATGTTTTTTGAATTTTAGAAATTCTATCAATTATAACTTTTAGTATTTGTGAAAATAATGTTCTTCCCTATGAGTTTCACCAATTATGCATGGGATTTCCTCTTGTTTCAAAGTGTAAAACCTATTTGGGAAATCCGTACCAACTAAATGTTTATATAAATTCTTGGCTTGCTCATTGAAATTTATAGTTGGATTTATAATGCGTGTTTTGGTTTTGTAAGGGTGTTTTATGTCTCAGTTCTATAAGGAAGTCTAATGAGGTCTTCTTGGTTATTTTGAAAATGAATTCTAAAATGAAAACCTCCCCTTGAAACACGCCCCATGTATTATGAAAATGAATATTTATTTAATAAATTAATGTTATGGTGCCCAATTAAGTGTCTTGTTTTATTTTTATATATTTTCTTGATGAAACTGATGTTGTTTCTTACATGGGAATCAAAAGTGAAGTCATGAATTGTTTTCAAATGGTATGATTTGTATATGTATTGCTTTGAAATAATTGTTTAACACACCTCAATTTTTATTCATGGGTGACCATTGTTGTCTAGGTGGGGAGTCTAACTACACATTTTTCACTAGTTTAGAATCAATCTTTTTCTAGTGGACCTAAGATATATTTTATTATGCTTGTGGGCTATGCCCCTCAGTTGGTTCAATGAGGAAAACACCGAGTGTTAGGTCTTGTTGTCCTTATTTAGTACCAATACCATTTAATAGATATATATAATTTTCTAGATTATCCCAATATCTATTAAGTACCTTTTATACAATGTTTTCAAATTATATATGTTTAATGTTTTTTGTAGAGGAAATATAAATATTTCTTTTTAAATTAAAAAAATGGATTATTTACCTATTTATATAGAAATAAATCTTGCTTTATTCAACTCATTTCCCCTTATTAAAATCTTGGTTTTAAATGTGTGATTTATCATTTGTTTTATTTTTAAAATGAAAAAATACATTATATATATTGATATCTATTTTCAAGATGGTATGAAATAGTTTTTCTTTTAATGGTTTTTCTTGGACTGGAAGGTGGTTTCCTACTGGGTTGTATAGCTCACACATACCATCATTACATGTTTTTTATGTTTTGTTGGGTTACATTGGATGACCTTTGGGTTCTAGTTCAGGTATTGGATAGTGGAAAATGAATGTGTTTCACTCGATGCATAAAGATTTTAGTTGAGGGTTTGTTTCTTTTAATTATTTTGGTATCATTGATGTAACAACCTTTTTGGATTTCTGTTATGCACCTTGTTTTTTTATATTTTCAGTAATATATCTTTAAATATTGTTTCTCTTATTAGTGGTCTTGTTTATCTTTATTCTTTGCATTTAATTTTATTCCTCATCTAGTTTTTTTTATCTATTTTGTTCCTACTCATTTTATGATGAATCTATCCAATATATGGAATGGTCATGCTAGGTTTCTGTGTGGAAACCCCTTCCTTTATATTCATTCATCATGAAAAATCATTCCCATTGGTTCAATTTGGTTCCCTTGGTGCTTGTTACTGGATTGGGAAGATCAAGAATTTCTTTTGAGTATGTCACAATCTAGTTTGGGTGCCTGGTCCAAGTGGTGGACCATTTTAGTTTTTTAAAACATTTATGATGCATTATTATAATATATATAATCTAAAAAATCCTCAATTTGATGAATCATAAAGAATAATGACCTAAAAAGATCCTAACTTCCATTTGATACCTAGAAACAAATGTAACTAATACTCGACAGAATAAATGATTGGTTTGGATCTCTGTTATTTCATGATAAATAGGAATAAAATAAAAAAATAGATGAATAGGGGGGATTTTTTGGGTTGATAAAGGGATAAAATGGGATGCCTCACAATAGGATAGGGGAGGAATTATATAACCATGGGAGGTAAGGTCATACAAATAGGATTTAGGGAAATTATATGTCAACAATTTAAAAAAAAATTGATATAGAGTAACTATTTTAAAACTATTCTAATGGTTTTTAAAAATCATTGGTATATCCATATTTATACCCATGGTTATAAAAAAGTTGGGTATATAAGTGTGGGTATAACTCAGACTTCCAGTAGTGGTGTGTGTCTACATTCAGATGTATATATATATATGTGTGTGTGTTTTTTTCATTAAATTTATTAATGAATCTTATATATATTTTGTTTAGAATATATATATTTATATTCCTTATAATATTTATATATAAAAATGATTATATATTTATATATATGTGTTATAAATGTTCACTAAAGGTAGAACCCTGATGTGGTGGTTTGGATAACATCACGTTCTGCATTGGGAAAGACTATAACATGGTGAATGTTTATATATTATGGTGTAGTGCATGGAAGATTGTGCATTGTATAATAATGAATGGTTTGATTACCTTCTCCACTCTAAGATATCACACCTAGTTTGATCATCATGTGATGATGATGCAATGAGTTTGAACATCCTAACATTTTTTTAAATGTTAAAAAAATAAATCATAATGCTGAGTTATAAGTTACAAATAGTTATAACTTATGAAATGTTTCTTTTAATAATTTAACATCTTGAATCCAAGAATTATACTTGGATGTATATATAAAAGAACTCATAGTATGTTATTTTTGATACATTCTAATATTAGATTCATGTTGCAATTCTCCTCAAACCAAAACTCTTTTTCTCTTTATCTATATCTCTCTAAACAAGGTTCTATCAAATTTTGAGAAATATAGGATCCTTCTCAATCATCTAGATATTCATCAGTCCCATAGATACCCTAGGGGTAAGTATCCCATTGAATTCTTATCAGTGATCACTATCAATCTCATATGAAAGAGCTTGGTCAGATTCAGGATCAACCTAGAAAGGGTATGACATTATTTATTTATTTATTTAGTACAACATGAATAGAAGATACCATAGTATTAATTGGTTTTTTTGAAGTTTTATACTATGTTTGGATAAGTTTTATCCCATTCAAAACCTTTTAGTTGTATCATATTAAAGTCTAAATAGTTAAATTATTCCTAGGAACTCTCATGCATGAATGTGTGATAAAGCGTGACTCTCCGCTCAAGAGCTCCATTGATGATGTAGAGAGTTACATAGGCTAAGACTTAGGGTAATTTAGTGCCTTTATAGGTTCATATGGATGTCTCATGGGATGAATTCATACCATGACTTGATATTTCACCAACTTTAGTGGATCAGATCCAAATATATTTTGTTTGGATTGGGTTTTTTAATGGATGAAGAAATTGGAAAAATTATAATTATGAAAACTATGGTGTGTTTAGTTTGAAGGGGGTATGGTTGATAAATATTTCTAAAATATTACTTGTTTTTAAGTGTAAAAGGACACTGATCTTATAAATGTTACAAGACTACATCGTAGTTTATGTAAAACGGTCATAGAAAAGAATTATGAAAAATATAGCATCATTTTTTGATATCACCATAATGTGGTCAATAGATTACTCTATCATGGTGATATCCACCATGAGGACAAACTATATCATGGTAGGTGTTGAAAAGACATGGCCTAAAAATTTCCTGGATCTGGTGGAAATGTCCATAGTTTGTATGAAATATGATTTCATAAGGCCACTACAATGTATCCAAGTTCACCATGCCATAGTCTTCCCAAAATGACATGTTTAAGTCAAAAATGAATTCACCCCAAAATATATTCCTTAAAACAGCTTGATTCTAACAAAAATGGTTAGGATTTTCTCCTTAGTACGATTTTTCACTCAAGGTTATACCACAATATGGTTAATATAAAAAATAGTCATGGTGTGAATAATTTTAAAGATAATTATTTTTTTTAAAAAATTCTCAAATACCTTCACTTTAATGGGATCGTGTTTTAGTGGATATGATCTTGGTTTAAAGTTTACATGGTTAATGATTTATAGAATATTGATAAATTATAAAATAAGGTGAATTATAATAGTGTTTATATTTATTTATGAATTGTTCATAAATGAAAATATAAAATGGTTATATTGAAATGAATTATTTGGAAAATATGTGATGTAAAGTGTTTACATGAAATATGAAATGTTTATATGCTTATAATGTTTTTCATAAATATCACATATTTTGAATATGAAAGTGTTTATATTAATTTAAATGTAAATTATTAATATGAAATAATTTATATTAGAATAAATATGAAATATTTATATTTATTTATTTCATGGAATGTTTATAAGAGAATTATTAAATTATAAAATGTTTATTTTTTTATTTATGAATTGATCATAAATTAGTTGTATCAAATATTAATTTTTTGAATTATTCATTTATTTAGTTTATCCCCCCATTAAACATAGATATAAATTCTTTATATTATAAATTGATGTTTAATTTAGTTTAAATTGTTAAACTGCTTATTTAAATTATCATACATACATTTACTGAGTTACATGCTATGCATGATTATCAATTTAGTTTTATTATACCTTAAATTTAGATTATATTTGGTTATGAGCATGATTTAACAATTTAATTATAGTTTTTATATATTATGTCTCATAATTTTGATATAATTTAACTCTCAATTGAGTGAAGAACCATGGGTAGAGGAATTTTGGCCAGAATAACTCACTATCCTAGGAGCATAGGCTCTATCTATAAAAGTGGGGGTTGACTAGTTTTCACTACATGATTACTATTATAGGGATTATTGATTTCATATGATTATAATACTTTAATTGAAAGGGTTTCATGTACCATATGCATGAGTTGTATTTGGATATATATAAATATAGATGGATTTTAATTTAGGTCAGTAACATGAGCTATGAGTTGCGTAAAGAGTTACACATCAATTTGGTTATAACATATTGATTTGGTGGAAGGAATAAATATTAAAAAATAAATCATTAGAAGCATGCATACATTTAGAGGAAATACATGATCGAATATGGTGAGATAATAAATCCACTTAAAATGCTAATTGTTAGTTTCCTTCCAATGTGACACTTGTCAAGACCTTAATCATCAAACTTGGTAGGTTTTTATAAAGTGATGTTTCAATGGATTATAATGTGTAAGGAAAGAAAGTTATATTTGAACTTAGTAGTATTAGGTGTCTGTATTTGACATATGATTGAGGTTACACTAATCCAAAAAACTTCAACGATTTGGATACTATAGGAATAAAGTTGAGTTTATTTTTGTATGATGCATTAGGAAAGAAATTTTCCACTTAATTATCAAAGAATCACATGGGATATTATTATTGGTTATGAACTTAAAAATATGTATATGATAAATATTTCACCCAAAGTTTTTTTCTAAGTGCATGACTCTTCCACCTTACAAGAATAGTGCATATATCTACCATATATAAACGAATTTTGGTGCTGGAATATTCTCACATAGTTTCATAAGTTATAATACATTATGAATGGATTAAATGAATTGAAATAATTGAAGTAATTAAATGACTAAGTATAATGGGAAATAACATATACAAATACATTTAATATGGTTTATGTTTTCATTAAATGAAACACATTGAGGATAGATATATAAAGAGATAAAAATCCTCCCACTGGATTAAACTGATTGTATTCAAGTCTCTTGATACTATATTAATCTTGAGATATAGTTTATCTATCACAACCTTCCCTCATTTAAACCCCTCTTGGTCGGAAGACGTGATGAGAGTGACCCTATATGCCCCTATCCAATAGGTCCGAAGTTAGAGACTAACACAAAAGGAATCTATCATAATAATGGGAGGTATCAACCTCTTATATCCCAATAGAAAAGAATATAACCACCAATCAACACCCAAAAATATCCATATAGAGTTAAATTGATACCCAAAACCCAATGTAATCTACATGAAATAAATTTATCAAAGTAAAATAAATATATGCAATAGCAGAATCTATACTCTCAATATCCCCCTCTGAGTTTATCTAAGCTACCAAAACAATAGCTCCAATATATCCTAGACTATGCCACAAAACACTTAACAACCTATAGAGTGTGAGTACATGGGATTAATTAGTAGGATCATATTTATATGTTATTCTATATCCATAATAAATAAAATGTTGGGATAGACATGCATGGAAACATCTAAGTAAGACATGTGTGTGAGGAGAATAAATAAGTAGAGTAATACCCATATATCATTCATTCTTATAAACATCACCTATTGATATATTATAATATTATACCAATGATTTATCATAAGTGATAATAATAAATTTTAATTTTCATGGATTTATAATAATAAAAGAGGAAGTCTAGAATATATCTTTAATAAAGAATAAATATTCCTTATAAAAAATACTGCCATAGTATCACAACCATAAAATTATTCAAATAGTTATGAAGGCCTAAATCTCAACCCGCACACTATGTAGCCATATCATCACATACCTAAACCCCATGAAACTACATCATCATATATCCACACCCCATATAGCTACATCATTACATCCTCAGACTATGTGCAACCACATCATCATATCCCTTCACCCCATGCAACTACATCATCATATATCTACACCTAGTGTAGCCACATCATCATATATCTACACCTAGTGTAGCCACATCATCATTTCTTCGACTTGTACTAAACCATGATTCATTATAGCCCACAAAAATACATATAATTATGTCAAAATCACTATTAACTAGCTAACATTAATATAACTCAACTCTATGCATAAATATATAAATTTATTATTAATTTAATGTTATTACATATTTATATTCTCTTTTGAAATACCTTCTCTTACTTAAATTGGTATTCCAGTTTAATATATCATTCATTTATTAATATAACTTTCCACTTAAATTTATTATTTCAATACTACCTTCCCAAAATATTGCAGTAATACATGATTAATTGATACAGTATAAGAATGCTAATCTATATAGAAACGCATATTCACATCAATACATATCCTAATATATTATAAACATCACCATGTAACTACAACCAGAATAAAATCATCATTTAACATCACACCATGTATAAAAAATACACATAAATAAATATTAATGAATTTCTAAGAAACATATCATGCAAAAATATTAATATTAGGATATTTGAAATCATATCACTTTGTATATTTTATAATCCCATCCAATTTTAATTTTTAATTCAGTCTTTATCTTACTTCCCATTCAATTACATGATTTCAATCATAAAATCCCTAATAAGATGAGGATGAAAATGTGCATAAGATAATAACATTAATTTACTACAACAATATAAATATGTCAATGAATAATCAATAAATGGAAATATAATAATGAAATCATATTCATTAAATCTTTTTATTCCACTCTAGACTATACATTGTTACCATCCTTTCATTTTTTTCCATTTTCATATATAATCCAACACTACATTACCAATAAATATATATCATCACATGCATGTATAAAACATAAGGCTTTAATACCAGGAATCAACCAATATTCAAAGAATAATCAAATACAAGTAATACAATTAAGGTTTAATAGGTCCTATTCATTCTTCCATTCCTTTTTTATTTAGGTATCTCATCCTCAAATCTGATTTCAATATAATACCCATTCTATATGGGTGATAACACCTATATATTTCATTTAAATTACATATAAAAATGTTACTATATAAAACTAATATAGAAATCCCAAGAAAAAAAAGAAAGGAATCATAATAAAAGAGGTAGATATAAATACAAAGGAGAAATCATATGATATCCCCTCCCCCAGACTAGATCCCAAAACAACAATCTTGATAAAAGGGATTAAATTATAGAATAAAAGGACTATAATGATAACCCCTTCCCCAGGACCAAAAAAGGTATTGAGATAAGAGTAAAATTAATGAAATGAATTGAGTAAATTGGAACCCCCCAGATGAAATCATCACCACCAACCATGATGAGAGAGTTAAGATTACCTCACCCTATGAGGTTAAGGCAAGGTAAATTATTAGTTTTTTGGATTGGTATAAGGAATATTGTATTAGATAATAAAATGGTGTGTTTCAATCAGGAGAATAAGGATGCCTCCTTGAACTCATTTTGAAGGGATATTAATAAAAGTAAATGATTATGAATCTAGTAATTTGAAACTTAGGGATGATTAAAATTATTTAAGTATTCAAAAAGTGCTGTAATAAGTGTTCTGAGAATATAAAGCATTATTTATTACAGAATATGAAGAAATATATAAATCCTTTATCTACTGCAATTGTACTGGTACCAAAAGAGTGTCAAATATGTTCACACTACCTAGAATTTTTAAGGAAATGTCAAGGTCAAGGACTGGACTGCTTAGAAGCACTCAAAATTCTCCTGAATTCATATATAGCCACACAACACTCAAAATAAACATAGAAATTGGAAATAGGTATGAAAGTAGTTCAAAATTTTAAATAGTGAAAACGCAATGCATTTTACAAACCACATATAATATTGACTATATAGATACACCTTTTTTTAAGTTAAAACCATTTAATGGCTACTTAATGCATTATAAATAAAGGAGGAGATGGTGCTATGTATTAATTCTTCATGAAGTGGTGTAGCTGAAACAACACCTCACTTGGACACTATAACTCTTAAAGTTCCATCTAATTCATGCATGTAGTGTTTGAATAATAAGAAGAGAATGAGAGAGAGAGAGATAATAATAGTTTTCATATATAAAACAAATACCACAACCATTTGATGTTTTCTTAAAAACTCATAAATTCCCTATGTTCTGTTACAAAAAAATAGGAGTATAAGGCTCTCATTAATTCCCATGTATTTATTCTTGTGTTTTAGCTCATCTTTAAAAACTACAATATCACCAGGCATGTATATATATTTATATTTATTAAAATTTCAACATTTATTTCTTTAAAAATACCTCAATTCATTATTTTAAAATTTTTAAATAATAATAATATTATTACATAATTTTAAACACTTATTTTCCTATGATTTTATCTTTAAAACCTCAGACCCCTCCTCAAAATTGAGTTGCATGCGAGTTCTGGAAGAAGAAGGTATTTTTTTGGAAGAAACCCATTACTTACATGCTGGAGAATAGGTTTTTATAAGGGTAGCTCTAATTTTACCCTTAATTAGTATGGAAATAGGACTCGTGTATGGGAACTTTGATATTATGCTTACATAGTGAAATAATTAAGGATCTATATAAGGGTACCCTAGAGTTACCCCTATGTGGTAGGGGTTTGTGTAAGGGAAAGCTAACTCACTATAACATAACACCGGTTAATATAAGGGTAAACATACTTATCCTTATGAAATATCCCAACATACCTTCATATAGGGTGAATAAGACTTACCATTATGAAAGACTCTGACACTTTCTTACACATGAGAGCTGGGCTCACTTTACGTAGTGAATGGAAAACCATGTTGACCTTTACACATGTATATTTCTACTTTCACACAACCATTCAAATATTGGACTACCTTGATGCGAATCCAGTATTACCTTTATGTGAGATTTATAAATTCCACAATACCCTTATGTGAGGACAAACTAAATTTATATTTTAGTACAAAAAATAATCTTACACTTATGTAGAGAAGGAAAAAGGGACCCACATAAGGGTAAAAGGACTTATCTTCATGTAGGGATGGGGTCCTATGTTAGGGTGAAATAATTTTTTAAAATAATTAATTTTTTATTTAAAAATTTATAAATAATTAATAAAAGAGAATTTGATAACCCTCTTGAAACGTCAATCCCCAAGAAATCCCAAAGGGGAGGATTTGAAAATATAGGCCCTTACATCAGATGCCTCTCAAACAATTATCATCCTTGAGAATTTAAAACTAAAACAAAATAAGAAAACACAAAGCTTAATATACAGGGGAAGATACCTCTCAAATATGATCCTTTTTAATGATATAAAACACAAAAAATATAAGAAAACATGTTTCAAAATAGGAACACCTTTGAATAAACAAAAAACCATAATCATTTAAAAAGTGATTTAAATTTCTTGGAAAAAAATTCCATTAAAATTTTTCAGAGTAAAACTAGTCAATTATAGTGAGGAAAAAATCCATTTATTTAACATAAATATATATACATCCTTTTATTTTACATTAAAACCTTAATACTAGTTCCAAAATATATATTAATTTAGGTTATTTTATAATTGGTTTAAAAAATTTCATGATGAAAAGAAACCCTTTTAAAACTTTCAAGGTGTTGTAATTATTTCCACTAGGAATAAAAATTTCAGAATTCATGTACACCCATTTTTTAAATTTCTTTTTAATATTTTGATTACTACTTATCATTTTGATAAGGAAATTTTTTTCATTTTCATTCATAAAAATAATTACCCACCCTACTCTTTGATATAGATTTTAAATTGACTTCTAAAATCATTTTGGTGTTTTATAAAGAGTAAAGAAATCAACCTATAACACACCTCACTCCCAAAAATTATCCACTGAACGAAAAGACTCACTTAGCCTAATATATCTCTACTAATGAAATCCCAGACAAAAATAAAAGGATTATAATATCATACCTTGTTCATGACTTAATGTACTATTCACATCTAAGTAGCTATGTGGTGTTATTCGTCATTCCTAAGCCATTTTAAAGGCAGTCAAAAAGGTTTACACATATCACATAAATCACATAGACTAACTATGTCACACCCATGATTTAATTTGAAGGTATTAATTTGTTTATTTTTTTCTTATATTTATCCCTTGGGTTTTCTATGTGTTTTTGGTGAAAAATAGAGATTTTAGGCTTGGCAGTAGGTAGTTCATAGTTGGTGCATGGTTAAGGGAAGCCGTATGACCTTTCTTAGGAAACCGTGAGGAAAATTTCCATTTGGGATAGTGTAAAACGAATGGTTAGTATCCAATGGAGATCAAGAACACCCTTTGGGCCTTGTTTTGGACTGGTTTAGATATTGGTTTGGATTTCACTCAGACTTGGTTCATGAAGAAATGGTATCAAAGAAGGTCAGGCTCTTTTGGGTCAAGTTATTCAGGAAAGAGTAATGACAGACTAAAGCTAGGATTTTCATGGATTGAGGTTCTGGTTGTGAGTGGGGTTTCTGGCCAACACAACTCATGAAGGGACCCAATTATCCATGGGATATTGGTATTTGGTTTGACTTATCCTCTAGGCGAGACATACAAGATGAATACTGCATATGGACACTGGGTGGAGGTGAAGTGGTTTTGTTAGTCTTGTTATTGTGATGGATTTTGTTATGTTTTGACTTATGGAAGTGTTTTATATTTGTTTTTTTGTTGCTATATTTTAATAGAATGGTTGTGTTGATGGTTCTTCTTCTTGTGGTTGTTACTTGTTATAATAAGATGCCTCCTCAGTTAGTTCATATGAAACCATGGAAAGAGGAAAAAGAGAGTTCTCCCTCACTAATTGATCACAGGTTAGTGGAAGTAGTGGTTTGGGCTCTCTAATATGTAGGACAAGGATTGGCCTATGGTACTAATCATTATAGAAAAGCCAAGCTGGGTCCTAGAAAAGACAAATCTCTAGAGTTCCTTAAGAACAAGCCTCATTATTTTTGGCATATAACCTGAGGAAGAAGAGGAGTGGATTGAGAATATAGAGAGGATGTTTGAGTTTCTTGATAATTATAAGTTAGTTAGATTGAAATGTGCTTCATTCATGTTGGAAGGCCCCAATCGGAAGTGGTGGGACTTAGTGGTGCGAGCTGGAAAGCACGAGTTGATGGGTTGGAAAAAATTCAAGGTTGTTTTCAAAGATTAGTATTTTCCTTAGATATTGGCCTTCACCGGGTCCCATAAGTTTTTAGAGTTTTGACAAGGAGATAATTCTGTGAATTAATATGATAACCACTTTACATATATAGTTTGGTATGCACCTAAGATCACTTCCAATGAGCAGATAAATGATCAAAAGTTTGAGATGGGATTCTGGCTAAAAATCTAATCTCAATTTTTCTTGTTTGAGATGAAAACATATGTTGAGGGGGTCGATTGTTAAATGATGGTAGAAATTGATAGTGGAATAAATTATGGTTTCTATGGAGTAGTATCAGTAGTGTATAGTGGTAGTTCTTTTGAGAAGAAGAGTAAATAGGATTAGAAGGGGAAAAAGGGAGGTGGTAGTTCAGGCCATCCTTCCTAGGTATCTTCATATGTGGCTTCTGATATTGGGTTAGTTGTATGAAATCATTTTGGGAAAGAAGGAAACATGCAACTAGAATATTTCTCTCCACCCAAGACTTATCACCAGTACAGAGTTATGGGTCACTTGATACAATTTTGAAAAGTGTCATGCCCATATCATAGTGGTATAGGATCTGTAGCTTCCAAAGGAATGAAAACCCTATCAGAACTATTCAGGATAGGAGGTTATCATTTTGGAGGTCGTGGAGGTAGGGATGGTTCATCTTCTGTACATATTCAATTTAGGGCAGAGCTACAGGCTAGTGTTCATTCTTAGGAATAGGCTGAGATAAGGCAACTTCATGTGGTGGATTGAGCACTAGTGGAATTAGATGTAGGGACTATGATAATTAGAGGTACCATTCTTATTGCATCATCATTAGCTATTATTCTCTTTGATACCGATTCTTTAGTTTAGTTTATTTTTTCATGTCTTGTGGATGCATTAAAGTTTCCAATCGAGGTTATATCATGTGCAATGGAGTTGGTAATGCCACTTAGTAAAAAGCAAGAGCGGGGTTTTAGGTGTCTATCTTATGCACTCACCGTGTTGAGGGTCGAGTTGGAATGGAATTTTCTAGTTTTTTAGATGGACCTCTTTGACTTGATCCAAAGTATGGATTGGATGGTGCATTTTTAGGCACACATTGATTATTATAGATGTAAAGTGAGTTCATGTCACCTGATGGAAGTACCCATGATTTTCATGGTTAATGGGATCCTTAGTTGGGACGTGCTAGACCCCAACTTCTCAAATTGAGAAACATTGATTTTTAGATATCTTCACTCATGTTAGAGGATGATGATATCACTCTTGAGGATGGATTACCTCCTTTGGTGGATGGGTTACTAGAGGTTTTTCTAGAGGATTTCTCAAGTTTTCCTATGGAGAGAGATGTGGAGTTCCCCATTGATTTGGCACCAGGAACAAAAGCGATATATATTCCCTTGTACCATATGGACCCCATCAATTTGAGGGAATTAAAGGTATAACTGGATGATTTGGAATCCAAAGGATTAATTTACCTAAGCATCTTACCTTGGGCCACCCTAGTTCTGTTTGAAAAAAAGGCCTATGGATCTCTTTGGTTGTGCATTGATCACAAAAATAAAAATATGGAAAAAATTAAGAACAAGTATAATTTTTCCAAATTTATGACCTTTTCGGTCAACTTAAGGGGGAAAGGTGGTTCTCCAAGATTGACTTGCATTCCAAGTATCACCATGTTAGAGTTAGAGAGGCAGATGTTCCAAAAACAACCTTTCAAAGTAGGCATGGCTTTTTTGAGTATTTAGTCATGCCTTTCAAGTTGATGAATTCTCCCATGGTATTTATAGTGCATATGAATAGGGTGTTCCACCAATATCTCGATTCCTTTATTTTGGAATTTTTGGATGATATCCTGGCCTATTTGGGGACTGAGGAGGAGCATGGGAGACATATGATAATTAAATTGGGCACCCTTAGGGATCATCACCTCTATGAGAAGTTTTCTAAGTGAACCTTATGGATTAGGGAGGTGAAGTTTCTGGTCCATGTGATCTTGGAACAAGGGGTTTTAGTAGACCCTAAGAAGATCAGTGTATTGATTTCATGGGAACAATTGAATATTTTTTTTGAAATCAGAAGCTTTTTAGTCCTTCAGGGTATTATAGGTGGTTCATTCAAGATTTATCTCGGATTTATTTGTCCATGAAAAAAATTACCTAAAAAGGGGTAAATTTTTAGTGGAGCTCAGAGTGTTATTCATCCTTTGATGAGCTTAAGTGACAGTTGACCACAACCCCCATTTTGATCTTTCTAGAGTTTGTAAAGGGATATATAGTCTATTGTGATGCCTCAACTATGTTTCTTGGTTGTGTGATGATGTATTATGACTATGTGGTGGATTATGGTTTATGAAAACTCCGACAACATAAAAAAATTACCTAACTCATGACCTAGAGTTAGAAGTGGTGATGTATGCCATGATGACGTGGAACCATTATCTATTTGGTGAGAAGTTTGTAGTTTATTCAGATAAAATTAGAGTAGCATAAATTTTCTCTTATAGAGATCTGAATTTGAGGTAGAATCATTGGATTGAGTACCTTCAAGGGTTCAACATTGATATAGTATATACCCTAGGTAAGGGAAATGTAGTGGAAAATGCTTTGAGTAGAAAAGTGATAGTGTAGGCATTGAAAGAGTCCACTGATGAGTGGAGTTTGATGGGACTCTTTGCTTAGATGCATCTTGAGACCCAGAAACATGGTGGAGGTGTGTTCTTGGATAGTGTGTAGCTGAAACCTTCCCTTATGAAAATGATTCAACAAGAGAATACGAGTGATGAGCTATACTATAATTATTTGTAGTTTCTAAATGGTTAGGAGGTACCCTATGAATGGTTGTCTTCACTTGAGGGAATTTTTCACTTCAAGGGTCGCTTCATGGTGCCGCTGTTGTTGAGGTGGATGGTGATGCAGGATAGACACTAGTCTTAGTGGGTTGTTCATCTTGGTTCTATTGATATGTGCTATGATGTGCATCATTAGTTTTGGTTTCCCGGTGCGAGGTAAGATATAGCTGACTTTGTATGATGATGTTACACATGTTAGCAGGTTAAAGTAGGGCACCAAAGGCCCTTCAGTTTGCTTCAGTCACTACCCATTCTTACCTATAAATCATATGATATTGACATGGATTTCATTTTTATCTTTCCCTGTACACAGAAGGGGAGGAATTCCATTTGGGTAGTGACTGATCATCTGACCAAATTAACCAATTTCATTCCAACTAGGGATTCGACCAAAGTGGATGAGTTGGGTCGGTTGTATGTTCAGGTGGTTTTGAGGCTTCATGGTGTACCATCGACAATTGTTTTAGAGAAAGAGTCCCATTTAAATTCATAGTTTTGGGAAGGACTTCATAAGGAAATGGGGTCACTATTCATGTTGAGCACGACACACCATCATCAATCAGATGGTCAGATAGATTGGGCAGATCAGATTTTGAAAGACATGCTTCATAAAAGTGTTTTTGATTTTATAGGTTCATGGGATAGCCATTTGGGATTGGTTGAGTTTTCATATAAAAAAAGTTACCAATCCTTGATTCAAATGGCTCTTTTTGAGGCTCTTTATGGCCAACTATGTCGGCCCCCTTTGTGTTGGGCTGAAGTGGGAAAGACATCATTATTAGGACCGAGCCTTATGTAAGAAACTTCTGATAAAGTTAAGTTGATTAGGAAGTAGTTGTTGAAGGTGTAGATTCATCAAAAGACATATTTTGATTAGAGGAACTGATATTTGGAGTTTTATATAGGTGACCATGTTTTCTTGAAATTGGCACCATTCTTGGGTCATCGTCATTTGGTTAAGAAAGGGAAGATAACACTAAGGTATGTCAGAACTTTTGAAATTTCAATGAGAGTTGGTAAGGTGGAATACATATTAGATTTTTTCTTTTAGTATATTTCAATTCATAATTTTTTCCATGCATCTTAGTTGAAAAATTATAACCCAGATCCATCTCATGTGTTGAATTGGGAAGAGTTAGAACTGGAGCCTGATTTATCTGTGTTTGAGCGACCGATGAAGATTGTAGATTCTCATGAGAAAGTGATTCATGGAAATTCTATTATGTTGGTCTATGTTATTTGGAATCATGGTAGTGATGATCATGAGGCATGGGAGTAGAATTCTTGGGTTGAGGAGGAGTATCCATTTTCATCCTCTGATCAACCTTCAAGCTGACTTTTTGAGGGTGGAATGTTTTAATGGTGGGGAGAATTACCACATATGTGATTTAATTCTGAGGAATTCATTTGTTTATTTTGTTCTTATATTTATCCCTTGGGTTTTTAATGTGTTTTTGGTGAAAATGGAAATTTTGGACTTGGTAGCAGGTGGCACATGGTTGGTGCACAGTTAAGGGAAAATGTGCACCCTTGACTAGGAAACCATGAGGTAAATTTCTATTTTGGATACCAGAAACCACACAATTAGTGCACAGTTTGGAAAATAGTGTGGGATAACCATATGACTAGTTACTCTTTGATAGCGAGGGACTCATGTTTGCGGCACAGTTTGGAAAACCGTATGACCTATACTATTCATTAAAAAGTGGAAATTTACCTTATACCCTCTTTGATTTTAACTCTAAATCTCCTATATTCCACCCCATTTGGGATTTTCTTTCCACGGGAGCTCTCTCCAAGCCTTATTAGACCTCTTTATCATAAATATTTGGGTATTTTTGGTGTGTAAACTTCAAGGAATCATAAATTAAGTCCCTTATCCTTTGATTTCTACCCCTTTCTAGGGTCTCTCTTCCCTCCTTCTTGAGTTGTTATTTTCCAGTGGGTTGTTTGACCTAGATAGGGTTCAATATTGTGTTTTTTGGGGGAAATATTGATGTTTTTGGTTCAATCATTCCTTTATAGGGTCTTTTGGAGGTGCATTTGTGGTTTCACATCGATTTACGCAAGTTTCCAAGAGTGAGGTGGGTGCTTCCCTACTTTTACATTATTAGATGAGTTTTTATTACTTTATTGATTGTTAAAATTTGTTATATGGATTATTTATGTGGTGAGAAACATGTTTTTGAAAAGTTTTGAGATGCTCAAGTGATGAAAATGGATTTTATATAGGAAAGTAGTTATTTACTCATGTGCTTGTGATGCTTGGAATATGTATGTGAAAGTGTTGTTTTATGTGATATGTGAAATGGAATGTGAGCACAAAGGGAATCCCGAGTATCAAGGTGGGTGGACTAGAACTAGTAATCCGATTGACTCAGTAGTAGCATGGCCAGGATTCATCTAGTAGATTGAGGATTACAACACTAACTAAACATGTGATATGATCATAGACCACTAGACCTTGGGATACATTCCCCTCTAGTGGATCGTCCAAGGGAACTCTGTTTGTTTTGGATTATGATATAGATACCATTAAACCTTGGGATGGGATCCCCTCAAATGGATCATGGATAGGAATGATGTTGGTAGTTGAGTTTGAGAATTTTTGTCACTAAGGTATGAGGCTCATAGTGTACCACTTGTGTTAGTTACCTATAGGGATTTTTCCTATGGTGATCTCTTGTGACATGATGCTTATGTGATGTGGTGATAGTTTTCATCATACTGTAGACCTTGTGTACATTTTTATTTTAAGAAATATTATTTGTGAAAAAGGTTTTCCTTAAAAATAATTTCTTGATAACGTTTTCCTTAAAATGTTTTCCTATAAAATTTTCAAATATTATTATGGAAATATGCATATTGATTTGTATTCTAATGTTATAGCATGAAATATTTCTTTTAGGTGTCATCCTACTGGTATTTGGATCACACCCTACATACATATTTGGGTGTATGTATACTTTATTATGTATAACCCAGGTAAAGTCAAGTTGTGTTATGACGGTAATGGTGGATCCAATTGCTAGTGTTCCACTTATTACAGGTGTTGGTGGTGGGGGATTGAGGGTGATTTCACTCTTATTTTATGGAAGTTTTTGGGATATTTTTTTTGTTCATATTAAATTGCAGTATGTTTGGTGTTGGTTATAGTTGTAAAACATTGAATCCTAAATTTGTTAAACCTTGTTTGGTTATAGTTTCTAGTTATTGTGATGTTTATTCTTGTCGTTTTTATGATTATATAAATAGGTGAAATAATTTCCTAAGTATATTATTGTTATTTAGGAAGTAGTTTCAATCCCATGGGGATTGAGAAAACTATTTGGGCCTTATCTAAGATTGGGTTGGAAACCAGATTGGATGGAACTCTGAATTGGTTTGTGACAAACTAAATTCAAGAACCCAATTTAGAATCATAGTAAGGTTTGATATCTCAAAATATAAAGATGAATAATCTTAAAACCGACAATAATAGATATTCATAATTAAAAACATCAATTCCCTTAAATCATGCATGATTTAAGCAATCATGGCCCTATCTCAACTGGTCACCATAATTAATTTCTAGGAACATCATCCTTTTATGTCTATTTTAATTCATTTGAACATGATTTAAATAGGTTTTGATAAGAATAAAACCAATTATACAATGAATATAGTAACAATAAGTATTAATTTAATATGATCAAGAAAAATTCTATCATTTCATGAAATTTAACAAACCAGATTTAGAAAATAATTAAATATTAACTAGAAAATAATAAAACAGTAGCTGTATAGTAAGATAGATAGAGTCTATCAAAGAAGAAATCAATGGATAAACACCATAACTTACCACCACCTCAAGCCAAAAATCAATTAATTCCCACAAATATTCAATATAACCATGCCTTTCGCACGTTATCAAACCACATCCTTTCAAATAAATGAAAAACATTCCATAATTCTTGGTTTCACATATCATTATCTTAAGATGATTAATCAACATCTATAAAATGAAGCTCATATCATTAAGAAAACATTTCATAAACATAATATATTCTTTTTCAATGGTTGTATAATTATCACACACCTTTATAAAATATAAATTCCACCACATCAATTCATTTATTAATACTTATCATGATTTTCCACTCATCACATATATACCACATGTATTTCTTTCATGGTTCAAATTAAATCAAGAATAAAATAATAAATCATGTAGAAAATTCAAATCATGTACTCAATGAATTTAAATCATGTCATAACTTTAGAAACTTATCATGATTAACATGGAATAACAATAATCAACATGTCACATAATTTAGTATTCTTACATAAAAATAACCATCAAACAATTTAGTCATGTTGTCAATAATAAACAGTTTATGCATGTCACATTAACTTTTAATTTAAAACATGTACCATTCTTCCCATTTAAACACAATATATATACTAGGAATAATTCACAACATTTTATTATGATACTCATATTATGTTACAACAATTTTAAAATCCTAGCATACTCATTAATTAAATAAACTCATGATTTCAACTCACATTCAATTCTAAAAACTCTTTAAATTTTCAATTCAACTTAACCTATAAAATGAAATTTCATTTTAAGAAATGATAAAATCTTTTACATGATGGGAAAAATTTTCTTTTTCAAAATCAATCAAATTTAATAAATAGTTTATAAAAGCATACTTAAACTAGGAATCCCTCATAAAATTTCCATTATGAAACAATATTTTAGACATGATTTATTATTATTGGAAAAATATAAGCATTTAATCATTGATTTATAAAATCATAATTAAACCAGGAATCCTTTAGTAAATTTCCATTGTAAAAAAATCTTTTAGAAATGATGTATTATTCTTGGAAACATATAAGAATTTACTTTTTAATTAATACTTACAAATTATAACATGATAATATAGTTTCTAGCCATATGAAAAAAAAATGGAATATATGACTTCTATACATGATTTTACAATAATAAAATCATACTATCATATGACTACATGAATTTTTAATAACACTTCTAATTCCCAACACATTCTTACTGGTGTATTAATTGACATGAATCAATTATTAAAGAATGAATTTATCATTACATATTATGAAAGAAAAATAAACAACTCACCATTTCATGAGATTTAAGATAACATTTCTTATTAACATGAATAAATATATTAGAATTTAATGTAACATAATAATTAAGGGTGTATCATATAAATATTGGTTAGAAAGAAAATAACACCCAAGGCAAAATCATAAGTCAAGATGAAACTTAAATTTGACCTATGATAGTGATGAATGTATCCCATCCAAATTCTCTACTCTATAATTAGTGAATTATCACATAAAAATGCTTAGTTAGCAGCCATAGATCTTACATAAGATCATAGAGGGCCATACGACTGATTTCCTGGATGGTCTTTATAGACTTAGGGTTATGGTGTCATTCACAAGGGACACTAGATGCATGTGTACTGGCTAGTTCCACACCTTCACCATAAATTAAGTTAAATAACACTATTTACCTACAAAAACCATGCAATAATAACTTTTTACAAACTATAAAAACTGTCATAACTCTCAACAAGAAGCTCTGATACCACTTTGTCATGACCCCCTCACTAAAACCCCCTTGGGTTTGCAAAGGAGACTGGAGTGAACCCTGAGGCCTACCTCCAATAGGACCTATGTTGGTGACTAGAACCATGGGCATATATTAAAATAATGATAGTAATTAACCTCTTAATTTCCTGGAGAAAAGAATAAAACCACCAATCAACACCCAATAATATCCACCGAGAGTTAAATTGATACCCAAAACCTAATGACATTTATATGTTATACATTTATCAAAGTAAAATAAATATACAAAACAAAAATATTGATATTCTCAACCCCCCTATGACTCCATCCATGCCACCCAAATAATAGCTCTAATCTCTCATGGATTATCTTGGAAAACACTTAGCAATCTATGGAAGGGTATAAAATTCGGAGTACTTAGTTAGATCATCATCTTTTGCAATTATATATCCATAAAAAAAATACAATTTTGGGATAGTAATGTGTGGAAACATTTGATAAAGACAATAGTGTGGTAAGAACTAATAAATAGAGTGATAATCACATATTATTCATTCTTAACAACATCACCTAAGAATATCTTATCATATTATACTAACAACTCATCACATGCGAGTATAAGAAATACTAATTTATAGGGATTTATAATAATTAAATAGAAATTACAAAATATATTTTTAGTAAATAATAAACATGACATATCATAAATATTACCATAATACCATAACCATAAAATCATTCAGATAGGTAGGCAAGCCCAACTCTTAACCTACACCCCATGCAGCTGCATCATCACATCCCTACACCTTAAGAAATCACATCATCCCATTACGATGCCCTATGAAACCACATAATCACATCCACACACCCCATGAAACCACACCATCACATCCCTACACCTTGTGAAGCTACACCATCACATCTCTGCACCCCGTTCTACCACATTATCACATCTATGCACCCTATGCAACTACATCATCACATCCTAACAACCAGTGTAACCACATCATCACATCCCTACACCCCATTAAACCACATTATCACTTATTCAACTAATTATAAACCTCAATACGTTATATCCCAAAACATAACATATCCTTAGATCATAATCCCCTCACACTAGCTAACATTAATATGAATCAACATTAGGAATGACCTATATTAATTTATTCTTAATTATGAATTATTATCTATATATATTCTATATTGAAATATATTATGTTATTAAAATTTTTATTATGATTTAATATATCCTTAATATCTTCATATAACTTTATAATTAAATTTATTTTGACACCGCCTTCCCGACATAATGCAGTAACACAAGCTTAGTTGATTCAGTATAGGAATATTGGTCTACATAACAACATGTATCCACATAAATACATATTCCAATATAATATAAACATCACTATGTAAGAAAAAAATAATAAAATAATCTTCTAACATTTCACTATTTATGTTCAATATATATATATATATTCATCAATTTCTAAGCAGAAACACTTGTACAAATATTAATAGCAAGATATTATAAATCATGTCACTTTATATGTTTTATAATCTCATCTAGGTCTACTTTTTAATTCAATCTTTATCTTACTTTACTTTCAATAACATAATTTGAATAATAAAATACTTAATTCAATGAGGTTACAAATACACATAATATGATAACATTAATTTAATGAAACAACATACATATATCAATATATAATCTATAAATTGAAATATATTAATGAAATCAAATTCATTCAATTTTTTATTCCACTCTAGATTATACATTGTCACCATCATTTATTTTTTATTTTCACATGTAATCAAACACTGATTTACTAAAAAATAAATATCATCATATGAATGTATACAACCTAAGGCTTTAATACCAGAGAACAACCAATATTCAAAGCATAATCCATCACCAATAATAAAATAACTGTTTAACAAAACCTAATAATTCTTCCATTCTTTAATTTTTTTCAATTATACAATCATCATATATGATTTCAATATAACATCCATTCCATTTGGGTTATAACATCCACAAATTTCAATTCCATCGTGTATAACAATATAACAATTCAAAAATAAAGGAGAAAACATATAATATACCCTTCCTCCAAACTCAAACCCGCAAAAATGATCCTGATAGATGGGATTATATCATGGAATAAAAGGAATGAAATGATAATCCCTTACCATATAATAAAAAAGGTCCCTAGAGAAGAGTAGAATTAATGAAATTAATTAAGGAAATTGGAACCCCACCCCTGGATAAAATCATCACCACTGAGCTCAGAGAGTGAGTTTAAATTCCCTCACTCTATGAGGTTAATAAAATATAGATAATCTATTTTTTTTTGAGAGATATAAGAAATATTGGATTAGGGAATACAATGGTGTATTTCAATTGACTGAATGAGGAGTTTTCCCTACACTCATTCCAAAGGGCTATCAAGAAAAGAGCCTGACAATGAATCCAATCATTCGATACTAGGGACTCATGTAAAGGATTTAAGGCTTCAAAAAGAGATAATATAAGTTTTATCAATATATCAATAATGATAATTTTCAAAATAAAAAGAAAACAAAAAATCCCTTACCCATTGCAATGAACTACGATAGTACAAGAAGAGCATTAAAGATGTTTTTAGGGATTTAAATTTTCAAGGAAATGTCAAAGCTAAGGACTAGACTGCATGGAAGTACTCTAAATGATCCCCATGTCATATATGGTCATGAAAAACTCAAAAGAAATGTGAAAAGTGAAAATAGGGAAGGAATAAGTTAGAAATATTAAATATTACAAATGAAATGTATTTTAAAAACCACCCAGAATATTAAATATATAGATACAACCATTCCTCATTTAAAACCATTTAATTTATTCTTAATTTATTAAAAACAAAGGGGTGGGTTTGTATATTAATTTTCCATGCAGTGGCTCACCTGCACCAATGCCTCACCTGAACACTATAAATCATCAAGTTCTATCTAATTAATGCATGAAACATTCAAAGAACTAGGATAGAGTGTGTGAGAGAGAAAATCAGTTTTCATATATAAAAAAACAACACAATCGTTTGATGTTTTCTTTAAAACTCATAAATTCTCCCTATTTTATTGCAAAAAAATAATATTAGAAGACTCTAATTAATTCCCAAGTATTTATTTATGTGTTTAATCCCACCTGTAAATGTTGCAATATTACCATGTGTATATATATATATATATATTAATATTTAAAAATTTATTATTTTTTAAAATTATATTTAGTTAATTTTTTTTAGTTGTTTAAATAAAATTATCAATTTTACATGATTTAATACATTTACTTTCCATGATTTTAGCATAAAAACATCATATTACCCTCTCAAAAGTGAGTTGGAGGTGCGTTTTATAAGAAGAATAAGTTTTTCCTAGAAGAAACCTGTTACCCACCTGCAAGAGAAGGGTTATATGTAAAAATAACTTTTATTTTACCCTTAAGAAATGTTAGAAGGTGGGTAACATAATGGTACTTTAATATTTCCCTTACACAACATAAGAATTAAGGATCTATGTAAGGGAACCTCCGAGATACCCCTACATAGTAGGGGTTAACATAATGGTAAACTCACTTGCCTTTACATGGTGATGGTTAAAATAAGGTTAAGAAAAATTACCCTTATATAATGACCTAACATTACTTAACATAGGTAGAAGAATAATTACATTTATGAAAGAATATAATGCTTACCTATAAAAGATATTCGGTCTACCTTTATGTAGTAAATGAAAATATAATATGACGTTTATGAAACCATTCAAATATCAAGCTACCTTGGCATGAATCCAAAAGTACCTTGATGTGATATTTATAAATTATATGGTAAAATTATGTAAGGAAAGACTACCTTTATATGGTAGTTAAAAAAAAGCTAACCCTTACACAAAAAAGTGAAAAGGGAGCTCCATAAGTATAAAAGGAATTACCTTCCTGTAGGGATGAAGTCCGACATAAGAGAAAAATAAATTTTAAAAATAATTAATTTTTAATTAAAAAATTTATAAATAATTAAGAAAAAGGTATTTTATCACCCTCTCAACAACTCCAAGCCTTGAGAAAACACAAAGGGATGGATTTGGAAATCTGATCTGTTACATTATAACTAGTTGATTGTGCTAGCACACCTACTATGTTTAGGGATACACAAGATACATTTTGGGATTATTTAAACAGTTTAATACCCTTATAGGTAAGAATATTTAATTTATTGATAAAGTGGTATTTATTAAGCAAAAAATAAAGTGTAAAATATATATTACACATCACTTTAGGTACACATTTTTTATGTTCTTCATTCCCATTACATGTTGATTCTTTCAAGGATAGAACGGGAATAATATGGGTTTGCTTCTACTATTTTTTTCATATAATGTACCCTAAAAACACATCATTGGTATCAAAGAAAAGGCTAAAGGGTTATTTGATTCCTTGTAACTCTCACACTTGAGCGGTGATGAAGTGTGAATCTCTACCCAGGGACCCTATTATGGATGAAATGAATTTGTTAGCCCAAATGTTGGGGTGATGGAGTGCTTTGATAGATTCATATGGATTTCATGTTGGATGTTTCCATATGATGGAATGTGATTCCCACACATTAGTGGTAACAAAGCCTTCATCCTCATCAAATACATGTATTTATTTCACTGTTAAATGAAGAATAAATTTTATGGATTCATAACTTGTTTTCCCCTCTCTATGCTATGTTATATAATAACATAACATTAAGAGCACCACTCAAGGTTATGTTAAATAGTTTATGTAATGTGGAGTGAAAGGAACGACTTATGTTAAGTAGTTAATGTACATCATTGCTTTAGGAAAACAAAGCATAAAATTTACTTATGATTTATAAATTGTTTATAAATAATGAAATAAGATATTTTGGAATATTTATATAATTTATAAAAGTGTTTTATAAATTAATAAGCTATAAAATGTATATGGTTAATTATTCTAAATTTTTTGAAACAAATATTATAAATATTCCATTAATATTAAAAAGTTACTATTGAGTATTTTATTTTCAAATTTAAATATTTTATAAAATGTTTATAAATAATATTAAAAGGTATTTTACCTTTGGACTAATTATATGACATGCATTTTAATTTTTAAATAATGTCTTTATTAAGAAATTTTAAGGGTAATTTATAAAGAATCCAAAAATTACATAAATTAAGGAAAAATATAAAGGAGATTATATAAATAAATATGAATTATTCATAATTAATTAATTTTAATTTTTTAAATTAAATGAGAATTTATTTAAAATAATATTTAGACCACATAAAAAGTGTTTTGATGATATATTTTTTTTATGGTCTAAATAATGTTTAAATATTTTATATTTATATTATTTAAATTGTTTACATAATATAAATTGGATTATAAAATGTTTATAATTTATAATAATATCATACATTTAAATTGAAATGTCATATATTTAATAATATAAAAGAGTTAATATTTAAAGTGATTATAAGGTGTTCATATTCAAGTTAAAAATTTCATAAGATATAATGGGTTTAAAATGTATGTGATACATTTTATACTGTTAAGTCTTTTAAATTTTAAAATAACTTATAGTTTTTAAATATGTTATAAATGATATGTTTTGGGCTTTAGTAAAAATATTTTTTATAAGACAATGTTAAATATGAAGGATTTCTATATTTATATTATAGTTTATAATATAATTATAAATGATAATTATGGGCTTAATTAAAATGTGTTTAATAAGCCTAAAATTAAATATGGAAATTCATATTTATAACTAATGATTAAATAAAAAGTTTATTTAATCATGAATAATGTTAAGTATTAAGGTTCATAAAATTTGTTTTATAATCTTAAGTTAAATATGATAATTCATATATATTAATAGGATAAAAAAAGTATTTATTTAGTAATCATGATTGTACTTTATAAAAAATTTATAAATTACTTTGATAAAGATAAATTATAAAGTATTTTATACATACATTTATGAATAGTTCATAATCAATTAAATTTGAATTGATCAAATTAGAAGAGGTATTATTAAATATGTTATTTATTTTATATCAAAAGTGTTTTACAGACATGTTTAAATAAGATTTAAATAATGTTTAATTTTATGATATTTAGATTATGTAAATAAATTTCATGATATAAAGTGTGTTATAAAATATTTATAATTCATAATAATATCATATAATATGAAATTTTTCATATTTTAAATGGGATCTAAGGTGTTTGTACACAAAATTATGGAATATACATAATATTTCGCTTAATTATAAAATTTTATAGAATGATTTTATTTATGAATTATTCATATATTTTTATTTATTTTTAAAATTTACAAACATTTTATTTATTCATGAGTTATTAATTAATTAATTAAAGTTTATAAATTGTTTATATAATATGAATAATGTTTTTGATTTATTTATATGATAAATTAATTCTAAGAGATAGAGCCTTGCATTACATGGTAGGTGTGGAACCATAAATTTCAGTTTCTCATCTACTTAGACCTTAGTTTTTATTAGAATTATGAGCTTGAGAATAGTTATTCAATATAGTTTGTGCATACTAGTTATTAGAGATACCATTAATTTAATTCTCTCTTGAGTAAAGTCTCCATGGGGAGAGGGACTTGGGTTCAGATTACCCACCGACCTGGAGGTTTATGCCTTGTTCTAGAAAGGTTATGGGTTGGTTATTTGTCGCTCTATGCTTACTCTTGTAGATATCATTAATCCCATATAAATCTATGACTTTAGATGAAAATTTCATGTAACTTCTGGGTAAATATACATTTGGATATGTTTTAATATACTTGGATTTTGTTTTTTGAAAGTAATAAAAACTTACAGGTCATGTAAAGAGCTACACATTAATGTGGCATAAACACATTGGTTTGGTGGATGGAATAAGGATTCCAAAAACTAAATGATTATAAGCATTCATACAAAAATGAATAAAACATTAGAAAATAAAATATTGCATTTGATTCAGATAGTTATTATTTTGATTCGCATATGATATATATTTAGTTAGTGAGACTTTTGAGAAAACCCCTTAAACACTAAGTGTGATATTCCTTCCAAAATGATAATTTTCATGACCTCTATCATCTAACTAGGTAGTTTAACACTAAATCAGGGTGCCCCTATATTATCTTGTGTAAGAGAAGAAATTAATTAGTGACTTTGGATTATCTAACCATGTAGTATCACGCCAAAGAAGGGTTCCCCTAGATTTTCTTGCGTTGGATCATTTTTAACATTTGTTTTGGGTTACACTTAGATGGGAAACCCCAAGGGATGGGATAGTAGAGGAATAGAGTTGAATATTATATATATTATATATAAGGAATATTTTTTCCCACTTAACCATCTAATAATAAAACTATTTTGATTAGTTGGATAGCCCACCTAAATAAATTCATTTCACACCATAAAAGGATTTTTTCTTAGTGAAATATGGATCTTGGATCCCTAAATGGATATAATGTATGAGGATATTATTTTTAGTGGGATAAATTTCTTAAATATTATTTGATTAAAATATGTAAAACATGATAATTGTTTGATAAAAGATCATGTTATATATAAATAACATAATCACCATTAAAATTATCATTTAACCTTGAGGGGTAACTTAATGTAATCAATTCCTAATATTGGTAACTTAAGAAAAATTCTTTAATTAATATTATATGTGTATAAATAATACCTTATTGAGTAACTAGACTATTAAAGTTGATCAACAAGTGAATCTAATATTTTTATGCAAAACATATAATGATTATATTATGGTTTATTTAGGCCTTTTTTGGTTAAGAAACGTGTCATGTTTTATTTGGTGAAAATTTCACCAAAATGTGGTTGAAATCAAGAAAATTCTACCCAATCTTATCATGTTCTAAGAATAGATAAACTAGGAATTTAATTTCTAGGTTCTAATGTTTTATAGATAGTACAAGTGGGTGAATGTTCAAAATTGAATAATAAAAGTTAATTTATAGAGCCCAATAATGTTTCTTCTAATAGACAAGGTCATTGAAACCTATATTTATAAGGAAAGAAGCGTAATGATCCCATTATATGGAATTGTTCTAGATAATTAAATGGGTTTATGAAACTCTATGAAAGTTCTATATTAGGTATCAGTATTATATAAACCAATTATTAAGTTTTAAGGGAATTTATACCAAATGTATACTTAAAATTGTTTTAAATACATAGGAGTTAAAAAATTAAGGAAATAATTGACTAATATTATAGTTTACATTTAATTGATGAATCAAAAAAATTTAACTTCAATTAATTTAATGTAAATGAGTTTAACAATTTTAGATGATTATAATTAATGAATGTTCATATTTATCTTTTTTCTTATTACATGATAAGAGAATCAATTTGTTAACAAATAATTGTCATAAAAAATTTTAAATGATTAATTATATACACATGATTTATTATTCATTAGATTCTATAGCATATTTTTGAGAGTAATATTAGGATAAAAGTTTTTTATCTAGGATAAAAGTGTTTTATCCAGGTTTTAGTTAAAATATGTGGGAATTTGTTCCCACCAACCTCTAGTGGTATATTTTAAATAATTATCTCATTTTGATGTAAATGATCTGAACACATATATTTCCATATATGATATGAAATAATAGTTTATTTGTTTAATATTCATATTAAAAGTAATTTTGAGTTATTTCATATAAAAATTGGTTTTCATATCATAACATGTTTTTCTATATAGAAATATGTTTTTATAGGATAGTGGGATTATTTTTAAACTTATATAAGTTTAAAATTAATAAATAAAATATAATACCAGTTTAAAGTGAAAGCGAGATTCACTATTTTCTAAATCATTATTCTAGTAAAAGTGAATGTCACTTTGTCTTAAAGATGTTTAAGATATGCTGGTAAATAATAATGTAAAACATTGCATTGATTTCAAGAATTTTTTTTGATGGAATATGGTTCCAAATATTATGATATTAATATTAAAAAAAGTTATTGGTTTAAAACAAAAGTTAATATCATAACATTTTATGTTATGTATTTTAAGAGTTTGAATATGTTCAAAAAATTTAATGTTAGAAATATGATTCCAAAGTCTCACCATTATTTAAATTGGATTACTTCATTAATGTTTCTCATTAAAGTGTTTAGTGGGAGGATTTTATTATATGGTCACATAAAGATATGTTAGGAATTACATATATATGTAATTAATTAATGAAACTGTTATCATAGTAGAAGTATGAGGGTCATGTAAAGTCTCTTGGTATTAAATAGTTAAGACATTATTGTAATGGTTGTATAATACATCATGGATTTATAATAATGAAATTATCTATTTATCATTGATTCCTATGTGAGTGTGTTTGGTTGCTTTTAATCACCTCTACCTATAATATATGGATAATATCCCCTCAAAGTATGACTTTGAGTTGTCCCTAATCAATTATCATCATAGAGTATAATGGTTTGTAATGTTATTTTATGGTTTGCATGAATGGATTCTTATGATCATTACAAAGGGTTCAATATGAGATATGAATAATATATTAATGTGGTAATAATTATAGAGTTATTACTTGGATTGACTTACTAAATTATATCTCATGGAATGTCATATAGTCACTGATATACATAGGGATGTATTCTTGTTATCAATCCTTATTAACTGATATTGGAAACATACCTAGCATGATAACATTCATACTCTGATACCATACTTATGAAAGTCCAATGATATTATTTAATTAGGGGGTGGTTGGGTATATTTTTGATCATGTCATCGGTTGAAGTGAAACTAAGATATGATTTTTGTACTTGTATTAAGAGTAAATAAAATTTCCCCTTGATTGAATAAGACTGAGGAAATGCATTCTCGTGCTTATTTCGGTCACATATGATGTGCTTAACTACTTGAATGATGGATAAGTGATGTACTCATTTTTTAGATGAATGGAATGTGGTGTATTCATTAACTTGGTCAATATTTTTAAAGAACCATGAAAATATGATATGAGCTATACTAGATTGACATTGATCCATGTCTAGTGGTTACTTGATGTTATGGAAAAAATATTATATAGGTATATATATTATGTATACAATAAATCTTTTGGTGGGTATATTCTTATAAAAATATGAGTATGTTAGATGGTGATCACACTAGTCCCCTTAGTATCTTGATTAGCACTATTTATTTACTAAACACCTTTATTTGATTACATTTATGAAATATGAATTTCATATTTATTTCCAATGATACTAAGTACCACAAGGTTACATAGTTATACCTTTGGATAAAGAATATGTTTTGGATAAATTGTTTGATCCAAAATGAAGGGAGATCAATGAAACCATATAAAAAATGAGTTTTGGATGTATTGACAAAGAGTTGTGGAGTTTTTCATAAAGTACTTATGGATTTTATTACAAGTGGGAGATTTTTTATGAAGTAAAAACATATGTATATGATACATATGGAATAATACATTTCACCCAATATTTTAGGTAGTGTATGCATATGCCACTATGATGGATGAGTGCATGCATATGCCATATATGCATTACTTTAGGTGTATGCATATTTTCATTAGGTTTATCAGTTGTAATCCACAGTGAATGGATTAAATATATTACATTCATCAAAGGAATTCAATGAATAATTCCAACATTAATTAAAATATGATGATACATTGAATACGACCAACACATTTTATTAAATGAAACACATTGAGGATGACTATATAAAGGTATGGGGTCCCTTTTTTTGGATACAGATGATTGTATGCAAGTCTACCGATACTCTCTTCCTCTTGCGATATAGTTTATAAATTGGTGAAGGTGCTATCACTCATTCTAGTTTTAGGTATTCTTAAGAAACATTTTGGGTTCCCTGGGATAGTGTAATCCCCTCAGTGGTAGAAATATTTCATCTACTGCTAAGGTAGTCTTTATCAAGCATACAATGAATAGGAAAAAATGTATTAGACATCACTTTAGGTATTTATTATTTATATTCTTCATTTCCATTACAAATTGAAATATATAATGCATATACATGGGTTTACTACCACTTATTCATATGATAAACCCCAAAAAACCATTAATTATTGACATGATCATCTACAAAATATAGTTATGAAATATGTTACAAGATTAACTTGGATAGAATTATTAAATATGAATCTTGGGATACTTATATATTTGATGAATTTAATAGGTGTTATCATTTTTATGGTAGTATATTTAATAAAAGTCATTATTAAATGAATGTCAAAAATGATACTCATATGATAAAAACATATATTGTAGATAAAATGGAATTATCACCATAAAAAATTACTTTGAGATCAATATTATAGTAAAAAAATATTAATGAAAAAAATTTATAGACTGATATAAAAAGATCATAATTATTCATAAGAAAGGGTAAATTCTATGTATCAAAGAAACCCCTTCCCTAGAAGCCAAATGTTGAAGTTGCTCAATAAGAAAATCTACATGATTATTATAAGCATATAATGATTCAATTGAGGTTTCAAAAAGAATTAGATACAATATATCTTACGTTAATTCAGTCTCTACTCATGTACTCAATGTGGTTGAGTATGTTAATGACTAGGAGAGACTAGATGTTTATTTTTAGACATCACATGGCTATAGAATCCATTCTAGAATTATTTATTAAAAGGTTCCAACAATATTAATTACCCTATGTTAAAAGAGTTTAACATTGGGGATATTATTCCTAAGTTTCATTATTATTTAAAAAAACTTTCTTAATCAATGTTACTAAAGGAGTTTGGTGAGAGGTTTTATCAAATATTCACATAGATATGTGGAATGAATTTCATAGAGATGTTGTGAGTTCAAAAAAACCCTAAAAGTGTTTGATGTAAGGCCTCTCTAGAAGTATATAATATGGAATGTTATTAGAAAAATTATTATGTATCGTTTTATTATTATTATTAAAGGATTTTAATAATATAAAATATATCATATTATACAAAAGGTAATCTACACATTATCATTATTTCACATTGGATGCATATATTACAAGAAGTGAAATGATAATTGAACCCTCAAAGTTCAACTTTGAGTTATTACTAACTGATTTTCATCATGAATTATTATAATTTATGATGAAATTTTATGATTATCATGGGTAAGATTTCATTTAAATATACAAAATATTCTCATGAGTCACAAAAGGAGTTTTATGTACTAGATGACCCACTATCTATACCACATAGTATGTCATAAACTATTTATTTTTTATCCTAGGGGTGCATGTTTCATAATGAATCCCATACTTGAGGTTTTTAAGATACCTAACATAAGAAGTTTCATACACTGATACCTTTACTATTCTATCCTTGAGATTGATCTAGTTAGGGGGAGGTTGGGTATGTTTGTTGATCCTGTCATCAGTTGAGGCTTAACTAAAATGATATTTTTTTCTTTCACATGATGAGTTTGAAATATTTTCTGTCGATTAAGATAAAATAAGTAAGTGTATGGTTATACCTAGATAAGGTACATGTGATTTACTTGTCTATTTATACAAGGGGCATGAGATGTGATCATATGTTTGGGTGAATGACATGATATGTGTTCATCTAGTTGGTCGATCTATACTTGGAGAATCAAGGATATATGTGTTAGTTATACAAGATTGAAATATTTTTTGTCTGATGGTCACTCAATATCTTAAATATAGAGATTATATGATTACAAATACTTATATAGGATACAACCAGTGGTCATATGTATGGATATATGTGTGTTTGAAAAAGATCATGTCAGATCTCTTTATAGCATGAGTATCATTGATTCTTTACCATATGCCATTTTTTGTTTACATTTATTGATTATGTAACTGATAATTATTGTAAATTCTACAAAGGAATATAGGGTGATACATTATATTTGTGTGAATTGGGATTACGTTTTATTACAAAGTGTTTGTATAAAAATTTGAGATATACCCCAATAGTGTTTTAGAGGATATCGAAAACATTTTTTGATGCATTTTAGAAATTTGTTACATATGATGTAATATATAGTGAAAATGTATTATGAAATTTCCAAAAGTATTTTTGTAAGATTTCCAAGAGTAATTCAGGTAAGGTTTTATAATTTGTTACATATGATGTGATATATGGTGAAAATTTACTAAGTCTATTAATATTTAGTGCAAGTGGGACATTATTGGAAATGTAAACTCAAGGAACAATCATAGTGTGGTGGTTTAGACCACATCATGGTCTATGTTGGGATAGACTATAAAATGGTGAATGTCACCACTTTGTGGTGTTGTGTATAATAGATTATGTGTTATATGATAATGTATGGTTTATCTGTCTTCTCCAACTTTGAGATATCATATTCATTTTTATCATCATGTGATGATGATATGAGGGGTTTGAACATCTATTTTTAAACATTAAATAAATAAATCAAAACAACTATTTGTATGTTATAAATAGTTTTAATTTATAAAAAGTTTCATTTAATAGTCAAACACATAGAGTCCAAGAAGTATCCTTGGATGATTATA
This sequence comes from Viscum album, assembly GCA_963277665.1. Taxonomy (NCBI): domain Eukaryota; kingdom Viridiplantae; phylum Streptophyta; class Magnoliopsida; order Santalales; family Viscaceae; genus Viscum; species Viscum album. The sequence continues at coordinate 1,097,391,917 of OY728147.1, forward strand.
TAAATAAATTCATAGCATGTGATTTGTGATGCATTCAAATATTAGATTCATGTTGTAATTCCCCTCAAATTAAAGCTCTCTATCTCTCTCTCTAAATAAGGTGCTAGAAAACCATGGGGAAGAGAGGATCCTTCCAAAGTGTTGGGAGATTCATCTAGCCTGTGTATACCATAGGAGGAAGGATCTCATTTACTACTTCTCAGTGATTGATATCAAGCTCATGTGGATGAAATTGGATAGATTTGGGATCAAAAGAGTAAAAGGTATGTTATTATTTTATAAAAGTTGAGGCACAATGTCCTCTTTTTTGAAGCAGAAACAATGTCAATAGTAGTGGTTACAAAGAAGAACTAAAAAGAGTATCATTGACCATATAGAACAAATTACCCAGTTCTAGAGTGGGTACTCATGCTGTGATAGGGCATTCTACCACCCTTTCCACATGAATGATGACCTCCCTTACCCCTTTCACGCATCCATGTGACATTTGCATGATCCTCTGTGGCAATGGGAGTGGAGAAAGTGGCAGTGGGATAACCATTATTTGATATTGTAGTGAGAAAATCAAAAGGATTCGAAGTGTTAACATTACAATGAACCTTCTCATTTGGAGATGTAATAATCCTCATTGGCATTGGACCTTTTTTTTGGATTCAAGTCATCAGATTTTTCCAAAATCATAGTGGGATGATACACAATTTCATTGCTGAGGATCTTATGGTGGTTGGATAGCATGGGGTCAATCTGACTGGGTGAATGGTATTCGGACCAGTGCATGGGATTAGATGCAAAGACATTTACAAACGATGCCTTTAGTAAGGAGGGCTCTATAGAAATTTACCTTTGTTGATTAGACTTAACCTTATCTGAGGTTGAATCATCCATAATAATGTTGACTTTTCTCCTTTTTAGAGCATGCATCTCCTGCCTTACTCTCTCATCCAACATTGCTTGAGATGATTGTTCCTTCTTTGTTGGGATATCTTCTGATTCTATGTTATTTTCTTCCCCTTCCTTGAATGCAAGAAAAGCATATCTAAATGAGAGATTTATTTCAGATATAAAGGTCCCATTTGAATTATCAGACCAGTTTTCATTCATTACTTCAAACAGATGAGGGGAGGAAGGTTCCCCCTTTTCCAAGTGAGATAACTGAATTGGTGGCTGACCAAGGGTCTTCATCAAAGGTTAGGGCTGCATATTCTGGGCATTTTCAGAAGCATTTCTTCAACTCTCAGGGATTAAAGTTACCCCTGGGCCTGGGTTCATAATATCAGAACTTCCTTGACAGGGGTTGAGTTTTTCCTTTCTTATGCATTGTGTTCCATCATGTCCTCTCAGCATGCAATTAGTACATTTAGTACTTGATTGACATACAAATCTAGAGTGTCCTATCATACCACAGGTTTCACAAAACAAAGGTAATTTTTCTTACATAATTCTCAAACTGATTTCATCCTTAGAGGTGCAGAGAACATATTTGTCAATCAAAGTGGATCCTAAGTCAACATCTACTAAGATTTCGGAATAATGACTAAAGGTAGCTTTCTCAATGGCTTGGTCCATACGGATCGGGATGCCTATTGTAGAGGAAATGTTGAAGAGAATTTCAGAATGCCATAAAACCCAAATTAAGCCACATATCTTTATCTAGACTTGTGAAAATGTGTCTTTAAAGTCATTAAGAATAAAGTTAGGTGTCCATTCATAGATCCTAAGTGTTCTTGGTTTGAGCTTTACTGACCCAAAACCCCAGGCGCGACCTTTCAATTCAGAGGGAGGAAACAACAAATGGAAAAATCCCCTCTCTAATGAGACGCATTTGAACTCACTGAAGCCCCAGATTATAGAAAGACGGGCAACTAGGTCAGAAACTTTCCATGGTTGCATTCCCTTGGAAAGTGAAATACGTGAGATGAAATAATTCTTGCATAGTTCTGACATTTGGTTGAAGTTTTCTTATATGTTTGGGTAAGTGTCATCCTCTCTAAAACCCTTCAATATGTTCAAAATTTTATTTGTAAATATTACCTATATTTTTTTCATTCAGATATATATATATATAATTTTATATTATGTTTATAATGAACACACACACACACAATTTATATTTATGTTTTTAAATTATAATTATATACACATATTTATATATATGTTTTATAGTGCATATGAATTTATATGTTTTACACAATATATTTGTGTGTGCATGCGTGTGTGTGTGTTCATAATATTTATGAGTATTTATTATTTGTATAATATTTTTGTATATGATATATATTACAATATATTTTGTTACTAATATATATATATATAATTATATATGATTTGTATGTTTATATATGTATATATAACACAAATTTTCATTTTTGTTTATGTATATATATAATCATATATTGTGTTTATAATATATGTATATTTATGCACTGTATAACTCTAAAATGCTTCAAATCATTGTATTCATGTATGTTTTTTCCATAATATATAAAATCCATCAAGGTATGAGAATAAATTAGGTAAATAGATATCCAATATGTCTTGAATTATATAGTCTTCAGAACATTAATACTTACTACATTGGTATTATTTGATGACTTGGAATATTGAATGTATTATATAATTAAAATAATAGTTTTGGATAAAATAGGATATATGTTAGGCATTCAAAATGGGTGGGCATATCCTAAACATGCTTTTCTTGTATGGTCATAGGTTCGTTTTCGATCTACATTTTTTGGTCAGTTGTTGATATAGGTATAATTTTTCAATCCTAAATTATTTTATATGTTGGTTTAGAAAGACCATTTTTTAAAATATATTATAAATATATTTTATATCACTTAATTTACAAAAAATTCAGGTCGTTTGGTGCTTCACTATGACTAATAACCAAGGGTCTTTTGGTCGAAACATAGAATTCCCATTTTTTAGCCTAACCTAATAATAATGGATATTTAATAATTCTAGTAAAGGGTGATGTGTCTTAATTATAGGTTGGAGTTTTCTATGGATCACTTGAGTGAAATAGGGGAAGAAGGTGAATGTGGAAACCAATGGTGTGTTGTGTGAAGGAGTGACACACAATATGAAACTTGGAGAAATTATGATGGGCAGAATAAATGTAAAAAATAAAATAAAAAATAAAATTATTTTAAAAAACAAATGCTCACAGGATAGAACATATCCATATAGATAAGGGATGGCAGTGAAAGTCATATTTATGAATATTTAAAAAATGGGACAATTTTTTTAATTCCATCCCATAGAAATCCCATAGGCTTGCTTATGAAGCTCATGGTCTTGGGCCTAATTTTTTATTTCTAGTATATTTAAGGTGATGATATTATATTTTCAATAACAAATTGATTATTTTTTTCAAATCATACTACCACACCAAGTAACTTGAGTTCATTTTTGTATAAATAAATCTATTTTAATAAGTAATTATCATTGATCAAAAGAAATTTATAACCTTGAATATCTTTTATCAATGATAATTACTCTAGAAAAGATATTTTTTAATTATAATTTTGTAAAAGAAATATAATTTGGAATCAAGTGTCAATTTATTGTAGGACAACCCTTTCCTTGGGAAATCATAAGAATTTTGTCTTGGACCTAGTGGAGATCATATCTTATATGTTAGGGGATAACAGATACAGGGAATAAAGATAACCAATAAGAACCTTTCATATTTTAATTTATTTATCTAACTTGTGATACAACCAGTGTCTTCTTTACCTCAAGATACTACTCACCCTGATGAATTTTTTTAGTGATCCTAATTATGAGGAAGAAATTATGCTTGATGATAAATATTAAAAAATGCGCATAATTAGATAAATTCTTTAAGAAAATTTATTAAATAAAGTAGCAAAGTTCAAAAATAAAGGTTGGATTGAATGATCGTGGTCAACCCATCAACCCCAATAGATTAATATTTGTTAAATATACAATCATCAATAAAATATATAACATGTCAATTGATAAAAATAGTTTTCATTGTGTGATAACTATAATAAATTACATTATTAGGACGACATTACGGTAACATACTATTACATAATCTATTATATTCCCATTGTATCAAGTTTTGAAATGTTGATTTTTTTCTTTTGAAGTGTGTATTCAATATAATGATTTTGGAATAGATTTTGTTATAAAAGTTTTTTTAAAGAATTATAGATATTTTCAAACAATAATATCCACTAGACACATGTTAGATGTTGATGGGAACATTAATTCTCACCCACAAACATTTTATACCAACTCCATCTCCTAGGAAACATGTAATTATTTTATTTCTAAATGCAAGGAAGATAGTTTGAAGATAAATTGTAATTGATTTTAATTTTTTTGAAATGATATGTCTGATAAAGTCATTTTATTATATATTAATTTATAAAAATATTAAATTAGTACTACAAATAAGAAACATGAATCAAATCCACAATAATTGTATCATAAATTAAGTACAGGGTATGATTCACTTTAAAAACAACTTGTATATCCTCAAAATTTCATTACTATAAAACCCCTATTGTTATTCCCCTATTACCACAATCCCTATATATTGTGGCTATGGGTTAAATTAAATCAATAATCCACATGGATCGTGGAAAGAACAAACTATATTTCCATGGTTTTTAATGACCATGGAAATATAGTCCGCTAAAGCACTACCACCACAACCATTATGTGGCCAACCATAACCCCCCACATGATCAACCAGACATGCACCCCTATTCTATATATTGAATTCCTTATTCTTTTCCTCTCCTCCCACACAATTACTTTTTTATAGATCAATTCAACTAGTATATAAGCCGCTCCCTACAGGTAAGAATGATTCTTTCACGGCGAAACCTAATACGAACTGATCTTCCACCAAATAGATTGATTATTTAACCCATTTTTGTTTTTATATTAAATTTAAATTATTTTTATTTTTATTTATAAATGTCGATTATTTGAGTATAATTGTGTGTCATTTATTGAAAATTTGGATATTATTGACTATTTATTAGTTATAGTGAGTTCTTTAAAAAATCACTATGTTTATTTATTAGAACCATACCCTATTTAAATGTATTTTTAATCAAATAAAAATATATTCATACATAAAAATTAATTTATTTATTAAAAAATATTGGTAATAATGTACCTATTTTAATTTATATAAATGTGTGTGTGTGTGTATACCATTTTTAATTATAAATTTTATCAGTTGATTATATATTATTTGTGATTTTTATCAAAACACAATATAACATTCCTTTAAAATTTATTTATTTTTGATTATTTATAGTCATGTACTTATTTTAAATTATAGGTGTGTGTGTGTGTCATTTTTAATTATATATTATATTTATTTTTAATCAAAATATAATATAACATTCCTTAAAAAATAGATTTATTTCTAAAAAAATATTGATAATTATGTACTTATTTGTAATTTCAAATGTGTGTGTGTGTGTGTGTCATTTTGAATTATAAATTTTATTAGTTGATTATATATTTAAAATATTGCGAGTTTCCTTAAAAAAATGATATAAAAGATAAATAAACAATTGATATATTTTAATAATGAATTTATGATCTATTATTAAGTTTTCTAAAGTTTAATATAATTTTCACTTTACATTTATATTGTTATTTACTTTATAATTATAATGTTGGTAAATTTTTATTTAGTTCATTCTCATTTCTTGATAAACTCTTGATTACCACAACCCATGAGAAAAAGTGGCTTCACCTCAATAACATTGACTTTTAGAAGTTTTCTTTTAAGGTGAAAAAAAACTTACTTCTTCTCCCTCCATGTGATACATTTTTCATTAAATAATATAGAAATATTTCCTTCAATTTAATGTAGTATTTTAATATGTATACGAACATCAAAACCTCTTAAAGCTTATTCTATTCATCTATTTTTATTCAATATTTCTATAACCAATTAATATAATTTTTGACACCAAACTTGAGGTTATTAATATGAATTCTAGGATCAAATAAAAAAAATATTAACCCATAGTTATTTGACCTTCGTAATATAGATATAGAACCGGATCGAGCAAAAAATGGTTCATTCAGATAATGTTAATCTTCATGATATTTTGAAATTAAAAAATTAATGTCTAATTATAAAAATTTAATCTATTAAATTAAATAATAAATATTATCCTTTAATTTATACAGTTATATTATTTGTAATGACGCCATAATTTTTTATAATAGAAGTGATTGAGGTTGGATATACAATACTGATTGAATCTCAAATGAGTTTTAGGGCAAGATTTAATTTTTTTTTAATTTTTTCTTAAAAAATACATTAAATAGTGGACTAATATGATTCCCTTATTATGAATATGATAGAATAATATGGTTTACTCTTGAATAAGAGAGTTACTATATCAAAAAAAGGTTTCCAAACTAATGATCATGTGTGGTATCATAATTGGGAGAATTTTCAAGTAGAGAATGATAATGAAACAACTAAAAATATTGATATATGATTATTTTCCATTCATGTATAAAGATGAATCTATATGCTGACCAATTGAGGTTCTCTAGATCCACACTCCAGGATTTGGTGTTAAAAAACACTTTAATTTCTGTCATCTATACCGAGTGAAATGATCTAATCTAAACTTACATGTATTTTAATAATTTAAACATTAAACCTCACAAAAATAAAAAAAATCCTAGAACCCAAAGGTTTAATGTCTTCAAATATTTTCTATATACATTTTTTATTCTAAACATTTCGCTATAATCAAACCACACTAGAGTCCCTTCAAGACACATCCTAGGTTATAATCATATTTATAACCCAAGGAATAGAAAACATAATAAATGAGTGAGATTAAATACTCTATAAGGGAATTTTTTTTCAAAGAGTCATAAAGCGTAAGGTATTAGGCATGTGAGAAACATGAGCATGGGATAATATCTAATTAAAGGAATACATAATAATAAAAGTTATTAATAAATCATAATAAAAAGATATGTAATCTCAAATGATCAAATATACACCATGGAATAAGAGTTTGGAATCATGATAGAATAATCATGATCTATGGATTACAAAACAGGAATATAATATAGAAAAATGGAATATGAATAAGTATATAAAATTATAACATTATAAACATAGATAGCTGAATCATGTCCATGATCAATATTTTGAACACATCTAACTGCATCATTTATGTGCTCTATCTTGTGAACATAGGTAATAACATAATGTTGATGCTCAATATTGTGAACATAACTAACCACTTCATGTACATGGTCAATATTGTGAACAAAGCTAATTTTATAGTGTCCACACTAAATCTTGTGAGCATAGATTAACTATAATTACACTCATGCACAATCTTTTGATCATTACTTAATATCAGTTACACCCATATGCAATATTTTGGGAAAATATTTATCACAATTACACCCACACACAATATTGCGATCATAACATAACCACATTTACAATCATCCATAATCTTATGAGCATATCTTAACCACAATTACACCCATACACAATATTGTGATCGTAGAAAAAATGCAACTACACCCACAAAAAAATCATAATCTCATGAGATATCAAAATTTACCTAATTCATTGGAGGGATATATAGGACCCAAAAATCACTTAATTAAAAACCATACATATACATTCCAATAGAAAATTAAAACATTCATATTTCAAACATAACTTAATTAACCCATGTAAAAGATACAAGTTTTAAAAAACATACCTAGAACATTTCTCAAGCCATCTAGAGAAATAAGGTGGATGATTGTGTAAGGAAATATACCCAGCAAAGATTAAAAATATTTAAGGATATTTAAATAGATGAAAATGAACTTCATAAGAAGAAAAATTCTAATATTACTACATAATAATGGTTCAAAAGTTAGATCATTTGATTCCATGAGTTTAATACCACAAAATAAGAATACAATAAGTGAATTTAGTGGGTATTTCATGGAAAATAATATCTAAGGAAATAAATCCTTTTGATATAAAGAGTAAAATTAAAGTGAAACTGTAAAAGAGTTTTTAGATTTTTTTTAATATTATCGTGAAAGATGAAGTTATGGGTAACATTCAAAAGTCATTTTTGTAACACCCACAATTTGAGTAACTTCAAAAAATTATTAAATATTTTGATGTCATATAATGTTTGGGTTGATTTATAGAAGTTTTTGGATGTTTTTGTGTGTGTTTTAGATGTGTTTTAAGGATGCATGGTTTGAGCACAGTTAGGGGGAAACTTACAACTTCTCTAGAAAATCATGTAAGAGATTATGGGAGTAACTGGGCAAGTGCATTTTTAGTGAATAGTTTGGATAAACTACATTAAAAAATGTGTAATCTCAACATTTTGGATAGTAGTATTTTAAGTTTTTTAAACCATGTGGTATAACTCTATGTTCACTTGGGTATTATCCAATAACACTCACACTATTGGTGCACATTTTGTTAATTTGTGTGTCCTAACAATGCGACATGCATCAATACATCAAAAAATTGTTCTTTTATTCCATTTTCACCCGAAAAATCTCATTTATATCACGTTGAAATAGAATCTCAAACCTAAGGATTAATCTTGGCATTCATGGCATCTCCACACCCTCCAAAACCCATTTCCAATGGATCAAAGTGTGTTAGATATAGGAGATACAAGGTATGATCCATTTTCTCTTCTTATTTCTATCTTCTTTAAAGATTAACTCATTTTACTTCAAAAATAACATTAGATATGATCTATTATGAATAAATATTTAATCTATGATGTGTTTTATGAGATATTTATTGGATCAAATGAATTAAAGGAATTTTTATCTAGGATCTAGTGGTTTTATTGTTTCATTCTTCATTTTCATGACCCTTTGTGAGGTAGGTGGCTGTTCTATCTTCTTAACTTATTCTAGAACTTAAAGTCTTAGTTATTATTATTATTTTTCCTTTAATTTTTAACGGAAACATTTGATGATTTCTTAAAGGAGAAATCTTTTAGTTTATTATGTTGGAAACATTGGAATTTGAATGGTTTTTGGAAAAACCCTTTGATTTATGATTTTAAATTATAGTATTTTAATTTGAATGGGTTTTGATTAAATGTTTTAAAAAGTAAAGAATGGATCTATATAGAATAATATAAGTGAGAAGATGGAATATGCGGAATGGAAAGTGTGTTCATTTTCATTGGACATGACCCTCAAAAGGGGTGTGGTGTTAGACTATAGGCACCAGAAGAATGGTCACCTAGTGATGAATTGGTGGTTTTAGGACCAAGTTTTCTAAATGATATTTTTAGATACTAAAAGGAGTTTGTGTTGATTATTTTATATTGTGTTTTACTTTTTTTAAGAAAAGGAAATCACATTACTTTGTAAGTTTTGGTGAAAAGAATGAAAGTTTATAAAGTAATATGAAAATAACAAAAAGTTGCAAGGTAATCAGAAAATTTGATGCACATTTGAAATGAAATTTCATTAATTATGGTTTTTCTATTTTAGAGATCTTTTGTGGATGAAGTTTTTTTTGGACTCACCTTGTGTCCGGAATGAAAGTTTCAATCAGTATGAGGAAAAGTATCAGAGACTTGAAAGTATTAATACTAATTCTGATGATGATTTTATGATCTTAGAGTTCTCATAAATTATAAGTTATATAAGAAACTTATGATTAAATACTTATGAAAGAAAGGGGGATAAAAAGTGCTTCCAATCAGTTTGAGGTTTGATTGGAAATAAGGAAGTGCTGGAAGGATGGGAGGTTATAATAATTTCCAATGTAAGTTGGAAGATGATACTCTAATATTAAATTTTATCAAAGTCACGAGGAATTCATCATTATAAGAAGAAGTTTGTGGAAAAATAAAGTATTTTAAATTTTAATTTTTCTAGTCTCAGTTCATCAGTGTGAGAATCATCGAGTGCAGAATTATTTGAAGGTTGGGTAGTTGGAAGTTATTGAAGTTGAAGTTATTGATACTAGTCCATCGGACGCAGTGTGCCACTGATCCATCAGAGGCATAATAGTTTTAAGTGGAAGTTGTTGGGACCAATGAACTATAAAATAATTGGGAGTTTTTGGGACCAATAAATCTAAGGAATATCAACAATTTATTCAACCATTTTAATAAAAATGTTTTATATTACTCATTTAGGTCAAGGGGAAAATAAATGTTGGTTGTTTATAATTGGTTCAAGAATGAAAGAATAAATCTAATATGTTTTACAATTTTGTTAGGTGTCATCATAAATAAAGTGGAACTAACTCATCGGATTGGCCCTAGAACAGATCCATCAACATGAGATAAAGGCTAATCCTTCAGACGCATGCTGACACTGATAAAGTCATCAACTGCTAAACTTCATTGAACGCATGATCATTGGTCCAAGGAAAAGAAGAAAAGGATATTTGTTTTAAGAGTTTTTCAAAAAATATTTTCGAAGTGGTTTTTAAAGCTGTTGTTTAAGTGATTCCAAGAAGTGATAATATCTTTTGAAGTTGCGATGATTTTTATGGAAAAATAAATGAAACATAAGTCTAACAAAGTTTCAACAATGTTTATAGTATAATGGTTTCAATGTTTTATTTTTAAAAGTTGGAATAGAGAATTGTAATGAGATGTATTTAGTCTTATATATGTTTTCATCATAATGAGAATATTCAGTTCTAATATGTTTTCATCATAATGAGAAAAATAAGAATTACAATTGACATCAGATAGAATAATGGTTTGAAAATAGTGAAGTTGGATGAATTTGTGAGAAGATTCAAGAATTTTTAAGAAGATTAGATAAATTTTGAGAAGAGTTGAATAATTCACTGATGTAACTAAAATAAAGGGTAAATTCAAGTTTGGGGAAACTTGGTTAAGTGCAAAAAAAATTCATATTCCTGCCTAAACCAATTTTTACACACCTATAAAAGGAAGAGAGTACATTGTAATTTCAGAAGGATCAATACACTGTTCACATGATAATGAAGATCTATATGTTCTAATGTTTTAGGGAGAAGAAGTTTCTGGATAGAGTTTACCTGATGAAGCTTTCTAGATTAAATAAATTAAGTGATCAAAGTTTGTAGAGACCCGAAGCTTGACGTACATGAACATTACATTACTTTTGCGGAATACTTAGTACATAACAAAAACACACACACAAGGATCGTAATAGTTTAGTGTCTTTGGAAACTCGGAATGTAATCTTCTAATCGCGGTGAAAGATCTTCAATATCTCCCATAAAGATCTTATTTTTTTTACCTAAAACCTTTCTTTATATCCTAGGGAAAAGAAAACATAAAAGGGTGAGCTCAAATTCTCAGTAAGGGTATACAAAAGAAAAATCAATCACATCATATTCATAAGAACATAACTTTTGGAAATCTTAACCTGCAAAAGAGAGCATAATTTCATAACATGGGATAAATCATAGTAGTGAAATGAAATCCCAATAATCATAACTTAAAACATGAAACTTTGTGGCATACACACATAATAATAGAGAATCATTTCTTGTTAGTCAAGACTCATTTCCAAGACTATCTTAGTGGACAAAGTCCCTTTTTGAATCGAGTAACCCTCATTTCAGTCCGGTTTCACTAAACCGGTATAACCTACCATTTCAGCCATGTCTATCTCATGAGATATAAAATCTTTACCCAATGAATTGGAGGGAGATGTAGGTCCCACCCATCTTATAATGAATCCTTTCTTATGTGTGCCACATAATCATAAATCATACATCATCGCATAACCCATGTAATAAAAATGGGATTCTTAAACAACATGACATCATAAAACAATTCATATAAGATAAAGGAATTAATAAAAATGTTTCCATCACAACATAATCAAATCCATTTAACAATAGGGATAAAAACATAACCCTTTTGTTATCTTAGATGGAAAATAATTTTGATAAAATACTTGAACTTCATTCTTGAGGAAAATATCCTTTCTACTTCAAAACACTTTTCCTTTCTTAACATGTCATACAATTTTAAACTAAAAGAAGTTGATTAAAAATAAACTTGAATACTTGTAAAGGAAGCTTCTTGGAAATAATTTTTTTAGAAATCCATTCATGCCGTATAAGTTAAAAAAAACATTCTTCGTACTTTTGTCGGAAAAGTCAAAAAAGCACCTCGTATGAAAAACGTCAAAAGATTCCTTTCATATTTTTTACTAAAAACTCACCGAAGGTTAAAATTGGATTTAAACAATTGTAGTTGGATAGAAATAATATTACATATTGAGGAAACATGTATGTGGATGATAAAATACACCCCAGTAATTACCAAAGTAAAAACAATCTCGGATAAAAGTGAGATTGTGATATTTCCCTTACCTTAGGTCCGATTTGCTTCGTATGTGTCCGAACCTCCTGTATAATGATTTAAATAATGTCATTGACTTATTACAGAATCATATTCATTGTTATGATATCATATATGGTTCACTTATGACATTATATTACCCGTTCTTTTTTAAATTCCATGTTAAAGAAGCGTTTTGGGTAAAATCGTTTCATTTATCGTAGGTGTTTTGACTTGTGGTTCTTGACATCATTATTACTTATATCATGATTTACTTACTTCCAGAAAATAAAATATGATTTATATATCATATATATTCAGTATATATATATATAATAGATAGATAAATAAAATGAAAAACACTGTTCATGGAGACGGTAGTCCGTACGTACGCATGAACGCTGTTTTCCTTTCCTTATTGTCTTGAAATGGAAGTAAGTAGATGACATACATATATATATATACATAAATACAGTAGCTTTATAATGTAATATATTTCATTATTATTTCTTATATATACTTTATAATCATTCTTAAATGGATAACATGGAGAATGAATCTCATCGCGTCGTGGAGATGGTAGTCTGTACGTACGCACGAGCGATGATATCATTTCCATAAATATTGAATTGAATTGGAGTGGATTATAAAATATATCAGAATCAATATGATGTTGTAATAACTATGTATAGTTATTCTTTACACCATTATACCCATCCATGTAAGGTGGTGGTGGAAAATAGATTACACCACGGCGTGGAGACGGTATTCCGTACGTACGCACGCGCGGTGATTTCTTTTTCCGTAGGATGGATAGATGGTGAAATAGGGTTGTTTCTTACTTAAAATAACATATCAGTATATGAGTGATACTGATGTTATTACTTCATAATGAAACAACCTAAGAAGAAGATGTGGAAGAAGAAATAAAGATGAAAGAATTGGTAACGGTAATTACCTCTTCTTTGAAGCGCCTCTTTGAGACCTCCTCTTAGGGCACTAAAATTGGTCTTTGAGGAAGACCATAACCTCTAGGATGTTTCTAGGGATGTGGAGTAGAGATTTTGGCAGGGGTTGGCCGAGCATGAGTGCTCAAATTGGTGTGTGGAGGAGGGGGAGGAGGTGTCCTTTTATAAAGGAGGAGAGGGGCACCTTAGGAATACCTCAAAATATTATTTTATATTAATGCCAAAATCGGTTTATAATGGTTCCAAAGGGTCTCATTTCGAAGCTACAGTGGGGATGGGTCGAAATTTTATCTACCAATAGGATTTAGACATGTTTAGGGTATTATTTTAACCTTATCAATTAGATTTAACTCTAAGTTAAATAATTTAACTTTTACCGTGTTTTTTTGTTTTCTTTCACTATATGGTTAATACACTTACTATAACATGCCAAAAGAACCCCAAATTGTTTATTATTAATATATATATCATTATCTAAGTCATTTGGCCGAACCATAGATTTTTATGAATAAAATAACAATTAATAATATAATATTTTATTTAAAAACTATTTTGTGTCAATTTTGACACTATTTGATATATGATTTTTGTGAAAGTCATAACAGAATTATATGTTCAAAAAAAGTTGATTAAATCAACAGTAATATATCATAGTAACCTAGAAAATCAGTGGAATTCATAAAAAGTCTCAAATTACATTCATTTGAGCATTTATAACATCAATTATGTTAATATTTCCTTAAAAGGGTAATTACTGCATCATCATTGTGTCATAAATAAATTAATTTATTTAAAGTTTAAAAATTATAAATAAAATATAATTATGTAGGAAATCTCTTTAGCTTTCTAATGAATATTTATAGTCGAATTTATATTATGTATAACCCCATATTAAAATTTTTTAGTTATTAAACTTTGATTTTAACTATTTTAACTATTCATTAAATAAATCAATAATAAATGTCATAATCTTATCCAAGTGGACCTAAATGGTCATATTATATTAATAAGGTTGTTTTTGGTCGAATTACACTTATCCAATAGAATTAGGACATGTGTTAGGGTAATAGTAATATCATATTTACCCTTAGTTACCCTATTTACTATTAACCGTGGTAAAAAAAAGTAAAAGTTACTATTCACCAAAAATTATTTTCATCTCATTGAACCAAATTTTAGTCCTTGATATTAACCGTGTCTGTCGGATTTTTGAAATTCCATTCACAGAAGCGGTAAACTTATGTTTTATGCAAAATTCAGTTTTTAACCTACCACTTAGTGGTTTCACTATTCATCGAAAATTGAAAGTTTTCAGAAAAATACCAAAAATTAGGCCTAAGCTATATTTGATATTAAGAACTCAAAAATGATGTCTATTTTACCAAATTCAAAACATATCAGTTTCATTAACTAATTTAAAAATTAATTCTCGTCGTCAAAACAAATAGTGTGTTTTTAAGTGATAATAACTATCAAAAGATTGACACTAGTTTATAACTGGTTTAAATGTGAAATTACATCCAATGACCAACATTGTATTAAATTGTAAAAATATATTCTAAATATACTTTAAAACCACTCAAATTAATAATTTATCACTATTAATTATTTCGATTAAAAAAGTTGTTTTTAATTAAAATTTAGTAATTTTCACTATTCATCAGAATATGAAAGTTATCCGAAAAGTACCAAAATTTCACCCTAAGCTAATTTCGATATTACGAATCCAAAAATGAATTCCATTTTGAAAAAGAAAATTTACAAAATTTCAAAAAGTGGTTATTACTATTCATAACGGCTAGTTTTAATAATATCTTAATAGCATATCGTTGTTTAACGAAACTCGGTGTTGCGTACAACACACACTATCGTGGAAGGTCGCGATTGCGTATAATTCAAGCCAGGTCAGAGATGTGTATTGTGAAAGCTCCTTTTGGTGTAGCGTATAACACAAGACATTAATAAAATATTTTTCATAAAATCTCGGGCTGTTACATTCTACCCCGCTTAAAATGAATTTCGCCCTCGAAATTCGTCAGGGTTATAAATGGTTTACTATTAGAATGTTTCTTTAATAGAAACCCATATCGTAAAAAGGAATACCAAAACATGGCTTTAAAAACTAAAGTATGAAATGTAACGATTACCCAAATAAACTAATCACTGGGTTTCCACATAGGTGAAAATATGGATATGGAAGAGAAATCTAACCATCATGTTCTGATGGAGAGTGGTAGAGAACATGGCTATGGAAAATCCAGTAATCACAAATCCATAAATTTGTGACGATCTAAGGTACCATCTGATTCATCAGGTATAAGATCACTAGGACAACATTTTTGGTTTTCAAGATCATTTCCCTAAAGTTGAAAATTTGAATTAGAATAAATACTTTGTTTATTTTGGTACAATCTCACTGTTGTTCATGCCTTGAACAATTTCCACTTCATCTCTTGAATTAATGAAGTTGAATTTGTTATTTGTGAAGTGTTAGCAGATCATGTGATAGAATGACGGGTCATTCCATCTGTCTCAAACAAAAGGTTAGCAAAAATTATATACATAAGTCGATCTATAGTGAGATAAAGCATATATGGTTCCTAAAATGGACTTATACATCATATATCATACTGCTTAATATAATAAACCTAGTTTCTACTAAACAGGGACTTCCTGTAGGCTAGTGGTAGGCGATAAAGGCCAGTCGCACTTCGGTTGTGGGTTCGATTCCCACAGCCTTGTCCGACGCGATGGGCTGTCCCCCGTCCTGCAGGTTGTCCTTTTTCTAAAACTACATTACTATAACATCCCATCAATAATATCGAATAAAAAAACCTCTATCCTTAAACAATACTCACTTATGTCCAACATAATCCATTTCAATCTTTAGGCTTATCCATAATACTGCAGTCCACTCTCATAACATAGTGATAACGATTACCAGAGATTAATACAATCGTTGATCCCCATACATCATAAGATATGTTTTGTTGGTCACATTCCAAACATTCAAAGTCCTTAATCATGTATTCTCTTTAATACCTTAGTGAAAACATGAATGCAGTTTAAAGTTAACACTTTCCACATACCAAAATCCTCAAAATTCTATATACTCAAACCATGATAACACTTAGTCCTTATATCAATCATGAGCTCATGAATACTATTAAACATTTCATTTTCTCATTTTCCCTTCATTATGCGCATATCATCTTATTTCTAAAAAATATCCCAATCACTTTGAATACCACATCAATAAATATTGCAATACTCAATGATACAACATTATTTTGGAATCCCATTACACAAACACTTAATCATTCCACCACATCGTTGTCATATTCAGCATTGCCAATAGTGATCGCATGTGACTTCCCTTTGTCCTTTTCCTTCAGTGGTTGCTCATGTTGATCATCACTAACCCTTGGATTAGGGCATTTATTAGAATAATGCCCCATTTCCTTGCACTTGAAGCATTGAAGTGTTGGTGGTGCGTTCTCTGCAGTGTTTGCTTTATTCACATCATTAGAAACCCTTTTTCCATTACTTCGACACTCAGCTGCTCGATGAACTTCTTTTCCACACTTAAAAACATTTTCTAGTCCCTTTAAGACAATCTCCACCATGCTTTTTTCCACACTTTGTGCATAAGGAAACATTCATCTTCTTTTCACCATTATTCTGAGATTTCTCCTTGAACTCCATCTTTCGTTTCTTGTCAAAACCATGAGATGGATATGTAACACCAACTTCCATTTCTACCTTGATAGCACAACACACAATTTCTTCATAGCTACTGAAGTCTCTTATAGCTAATTCCCTTCGAAGACTTGGTTTTAAGCCACTGAAAAATCATTCAACTTTACATTCAGGTTGGATGATAATGCCAGATGCATACCTTTCAAGTCTTGTAAAATTCGCTTCGTATATACCAACAGATTCATCATCCTTTTGCTTTAGTTCAAGAAACTCCTTCTCCATCTTTTTTTGAAGAATACGAGGGAAGTACTTATTGAAAAATAAGTTCTTGAACTCATCCCATTCCATGGACTCAATTTCATCTCTTTGCCTTGTATTCTTGATAAGATTCCACCTTTGATCAGCTTCACCTTCCAAACGATATACTGCTAATATGACTTTATCATGTTCAGAACATTGAAGAACTGAAAATATCTTTTCAGTGGTACTGATCCATTGTTCAGCAACAAGTGGATCAGAAGACCCACTGAAAGTAGGTGGACGTTTCCTCATGAAGGACTCAATAGAATATTGTTCCCTTCTCTGCTCATTTGGAAGTCTAGAATGATTCATATCTTGTGCAAGTATAGCAATAAGATTTTGCACTCCATCTCCCATAACATTTGTTTGTTCAGGAAGACAATCATTGCATTGTCCATTGCATTGATCAACACAGCTCCTTCAGTTTCCAGCCATCGTCTAAAACCCAAAAAGAATAGTGTGAGAGGCAAAAATCATGATAGGGAAAACAACATTATAAAGGGGGAGTATCCTCAATATCTAACTTCTTAGGTTAAATTCTAAGATCGTTACCGTAGTTATAGGACTGTATCCTATACGTATACTTATCCTTAGGGACATCCCTAGACAAACCTTATAAATATCTCTAGGGATCTCACTAAAGTTCTTGCATCCTAGTTTCCAAAGGTTGACTAAACCTTTCCTCTGATACCAACTGTAGAGACCCGAAGCTTGACGTACATGAACATTACATTACTTTTGCGGAATACTTAGTACATAACAAAAACACACACACACGGATCGTAATAGTTTAGTTTCTTTGGAAACTCGGAACGTAATCTTCTAATCGTGGTGAAAGATCTTCAATATCTCCCATAAAGATCTTCTTTTTTTTATACCTAAAACCTTTCTTTATATCATGGGGAAAAGAAAACATAAAAGGGTGAGCTCAAATTCTCAGTAAGGGTATACAAAAGAAAAATCAATCACATCATATTCATAAGAACATAACTTTTGGAAATCTTAACCTGTAAAAGAGGGCATAATTTCATAACATGGGATAAATCATAGTAGTGAAATGAAATCCCAATAATCATAACATAAAACATGAAACTTTGTGGCATACACACATAATAATATATAATCATTTCTTGTTAGTCAAGACTCATTGCCAAGACTATCTTAGTGGACAAAGTCCCTTTCTGAATCGAGTAACCCTCATTTCAGTCCTGTTTCACTGAACCGGTATAACCTACCATTTCAGCCATGTCTATCTCATGAGATATAAAATCTTTACCCAATGCATTGGAGGGATATATAGGTCCCACCCATCTTATAATGAATCCTTTCTTATGTGTTCCACATAATCATAAATCATACATCATCGCATAACCCATGTAATAAAAATGGGATTCTTAAACAACATGACATCATAAAACAATTCATATAAGATAAAGGAATTCATAAAAATGTTTCCATCACAACATAATCAAATCCATGTAACAATAGGGATAAAAACAGAACCCTTTTGTTATCTTAGATGGAAAATAATTTTGATAAAATACTTGAACTTCATTCTTGAGGAAAATATCCTTTCTACTTCAAAACACTTTTCCTTTCTTAACATGTCATACAATTTTAAACTAAAATAAGTTGATTAAAAATAAACTTGAATACTTGTAAAGGAAGCTTCTTGGAAATAATTTTTTTAGAAATCCATTCACGCCGTATAAGTTAAAAAAACATTCTTCGTACTTTTGTCGGAAAAGTCAAAAAAGCACCTCGTATGAAAAACGTCAAAAGATTCCTTTCATATTTTTTACTAAAAACCCACCGAAGGGTAAAATTGGATTTAAACAATTGTATTTGGATGGAAATAATATTACATATTGAGGAAACATGGATGTGGATGATAAAATACACCCCAGTAATTACCAAAGTAAAAACAATCTCGGATAAAAGTGAGATTGTGATATTTCCCTTACCTTAGGTCCGATTTGCTTCGTATGTGTCCGAACCTCCTGTATAATGATTTAAATAATGTCATTGACTTATTACAGAATCATATTCATTGTTATGATATCATATATGGTTCACTTATGACATTATATTACCCGTTCTTTTGTAAATTCCATGTTAAACAAGCGTTTTGGGTAAAATCGTTTCATTTATCGTAGGTGTTTTGACTTGTTGTTCTTGACATCATTATTACTTATATCGTGATTTACTTACTTCCAGAATATAAAATATGATTTATATATCATATATATTCAGTATATATATATATATATAATAGATAGATAAATAAAATGAAAAACACCGTTCATGGAGACGGTAGTCCGTACGTACGCATGAATGCTGTTTTCCTTTCCTTATTGTCTTGAAATGGAAGTAAGTAGATGACATACATATATATATATATATATACATAAATCCAGTAGCTTTATAATTTCATATATTTCATTATTATTTCTTATATATACTTTATAATCATTCTTAAATGGTTAACATGGAGAATGTATCTCATCGCGTCGTGGAGACGGTAGTCCGTACGTATGCACGAGCGATGATATCATTTCCATAAATATTGAATTGAATTGGAGTGGATTATACAATATATCAGAATCAATATGATGTTGTAATAACTATGTATGTTTATTCTTTACACCATTATACCCATCCATGTAAGGTGGTGGTGGAAAATAGATTACACCACGGCGTGGAGACGGTATTTCGTACGTACGCACGCGCGGTGATTTATTTTTCCATAGGATGGATAGATGGTGAAATAGGGTTGTTTCTTACTTAAAATAATATACCAGTATATGAGTGATACTTATTTTATTACTTAATAATGAAACAACCTAAGAAGAAGAAGTGGAAGAAGAAATAAAGATGAAAGAATTGGTAACGGTAATTACCTCTTCTTTGAAGCGCCTCTTTCAGACCTCCTCTTAGGGCACTAAATTTGGTCTTTGAGGAATACCATAACCTCTAGGATGTTGCTAGGGAAGTGGAGAAGAGATTTTGGCAGGGGTTGGCCGAGCTTGAGTTCTCAATTTGGTGTGTGGAGGAGGGGGAGGAGGTGTCCTTTTATAAGGGAGGAGAGGGGCACCTTAGGAATACCTCAAAATATTATTTTATATTAATGTCAAAATCGGTTTATAATGGTTCCAAAGGGTCTTATTTCGAAGCTAAAGTGGGTATGGGTCGAAATCCTATCAACCAATAGGATTTAGACAAGTTTATGGTATTATTGTAACCTTATCAATTAGATTTAACTCTAAGTTAAATAATTTAACTTTTACCGTGTCTTTTTGTTTTCTTTCACTATATGGTTAATACACTTACTATAACATGCCACAAGAACCCCAAATTGTTTATTATTAATATATATATATCATTATCTAAGTCATTTGGCCGAACCTTAGATTTTTAGGAATAAAATAACAATTAATAATATAATATTTGATTTAAAAACTATTTTGTGTCAATTTTGACACTATTTGATATATGATTTTTGTGAAAGTCATAACAGAATTATATGTTCGAACCAAGTTTATTAAATCAACACTAATATATCATAGTAACCTAGAAAATTAGTGTAATTCATAAAAAGTCTCAAATTACATTCATTTGGGCATTTATAACATCAATTATGTTAATATTTCCTTAAAAGGGTAATTACTGCATCATCGTTGTGTCATAAATAAATTAATTTATTTAAAGTTTAAAAATTATAAATAAAATATCATTATGTAGGAAATCTTTTTAGCTTTCTAATGAATATTTATAGTTGAATTTATCTTATGTATAACCCCATATTAAAAATGTTTTAGTTATTAAACATTGATTTTAACTATTTTAACTATTCATTAAATAAATTAATAATAAATGTCATAATCTAATCCAAGTGGACCTAAATGGTCATATTATATTCATAAGGTTGTTTTTGGTCGAATTACACTTATCCAATAGAATTAGGACATGTGTTATGGTAATAGTAATATCATATTTACCCTTAGTTACCCTATTTATATTAACCGTGGTAAAAAAAAGTAAAAAGTTACTATTCACCAAAAATTATTTTCATCTCATTGAACCACATTTTAGTCCTTGATATTAACCGTGTCTGTCGGATTTTCGAAATTCCATTCACAGAAGCGGTAAACTTAAGTTTTATGCAAAATTCAGTTTTTAAGCTACCACTTAGTGGTTTCACTATTCATCGAAAATTGAATGTTTTCAGAAAAATACCAAAAATTAGGCCTAAGCTATATTTGATATTATGAACTCAAAATTATGTCTATTTTACCAAATTCAGAACATATCAGTTGCATTAACTAATTTAAAAATTAATTCTCGTCGTCAAAACAAATAGCATGTTTTTAAGAGATAATAACTATCAAAAGATTGACACTAGTTTATAACTGGTTTAAATGTGAAATTACATCCAATGACCAACATTGTATTAAATTGTAAAAATATATTCTAAATATACTTTAAAACCACTCAAATTAATAATTTATCACTATTAATTATTTCGATTAAAAAAGTTGTTTTTAATTAAAATTTAGTAATTTTCACTATTCATCAGAATATGAAAGTTATCCGAAAAGTACCAAAATTTCACCCTAAGCTAATTTCGATAATACGAATCCAAAAATGAATTCCATTTTGAAAAACAAAATTTACAAAATTTCAAAAAGTGGTTATTACTATTCATAACGGCTAGTTTTAATAATATCTTAATAGCATATCGTTGTTTAACAAAACTCGATGTTGCGTACAACACACGCTATCATGGAAGGTCGCGATTGCGTATAATTCAATCCAGGTCAGAGATGTGTATTGTGAAAGCTCCTTTTGGTGTAGCGTATAACACAATACATTAATAAAATATTTTTCATAAAATCTCGGGCTGTTACAAAGTTTCTTATATTAGATTAGGTCATCAATTTGAGTCAAAAGACTGATAGTTTTTTAGAATAAGAAGGAATAAGTTCCGAATCATTTTAGTAATATTTTGGTAGAGTTATATTTTCAGACTGAGTAATCAGACTAAAGAATGAGACTAATCCATTAGTCATAGTGTGTTTATGGATAAGTTCTTACCTATAACTAGGGAGGAAATTGAGGATTTGTTTTAAAGTTTATATAAGTGGAAATTGATAAGTAATCATATTATGTTTTTTGTAACTAACTGGTGAAAGTTTTATTACTTGTTACAAAAACTTATATGACATATTTTATGTATAATAAACATGTGCACTATTGTATTGATCATAATTTAACACAATTTTAAGGGTATATCCTACTTGTTGTATCCATACAAAAGGATTTTTTATATGTATTGTTTGGTATTAGATTGTTTCCAAACCATGCCAAGGATGTAGCTACTCTTATTGAGTAGTAAACCTTATAAATACTTTTATTCTCATGGATGTGTGGTTGTTTTGTATTCATAAAAGTGATAAATATTTAATAGTAGATGAAGGTTGTTTCAAAAGAAATAAAATTAAAATAAAAAGATATCAATGATTCACCCCTCCCCCTCTTAGTGATACAATGATCCTGGTTAGGTAATATCAATTTGTATCAGAGAGTAGATTTACTTTATTTACCCTTTGCTCAAGTGTTTTTAAAGATAAGTGGTGATGAAGAATCTGAATTATGTGAATATTATGTGCATTCCAATATTCGATGGTAATAAGTATCATATTTGGAAAGGTAGAATGTTGCCTTATCTTATGTCTCTTGGGTATGATGTTCTTCAATCATTAATAGATGGACTTACTACTATTGATGAAAAAGTTCCTATTACATCTATTGATAAGAATAATCTTGATAATGATGGTAGAGAAAATAATTCCATGCTCTCATCAGTTTTTGAAAGTGAGTTTCTAAGATTGAAGGGATTTTCTACTGTCAAATGTATCTGGGAAAAGTTGAAGAACATTTATTAAGGAAATACAATGGTAATTAAGGCCAAGCTATAAATTTGGAGGATGAAGTTGAAGATCTCAAAATGGGTGAGTATGAATATGTTGGTGACTTATTTATAAGGGTGGAGATATTATTATCACCATAAGATGTCTTGGTAAAAATTTGGAAGACTCAACCATTGTTGAAAAGATCTAGATAATTCTTACTGATAAGTTTGATGCCAAAGTTTCATCTATGGAGGATAGAGATCTTAAAACTCTATCTTTGGACGTTCTTTATAGTACTCTCATTACTTATGAAATGAGAGGGGAGAAAGTTATGAAAGGAAAAGAAAAAGTTGATTGAGAAATTACTTTCAAAGCTGCAAAGCAAGGAAAGTATAAGAATAATATTGAAGAAGAATAAGGTGGTGATTCTAAATCTGAAAATGAGGTATGTAATAATTTTGATGAATTCTTATCCTTGTTTTCTAAAAATGTGAAAATAGGTACATGAAATTATTATGAGAAACTTCCCTTGAAATGTTTTTAATGTGGATCCGTTAGGCACTTTAATACTAATTTTCCTAAAATAAATAATGAATAAGATTGTGATTAAGATGAAAGATGGCCAAAAAATCTAGGATGAAACATGATGATAATTCTAAATACTATTCAAATGGAAAGGATAAAAAGTTATCTGAATCCAAAATGATAAGATTTTTGTCTAAAGACTATGAAGAGTGAGATAGTGAAGCTGAGACTGAAAATTTTAATGAAGTTTCTAGAGAAATTACATACATTGTAATAGTTAACCATGATGAGTTTGGATGTAGTAGTTTTGAAGAATAATATATTGAGATTGAATTTCATCTGAAGAGATAATTTAAAGAATGCATTAAAAATATTATAAGACTTGAAAAATAAATCAAGATATTGAAGATGGAAAGTCCCATAACAATCATTCAGTAAAGTTCTCTTGAAGAGAATGTTATGTTACTTAAAGAAGTTTATTTTCTGAATAAGTATCTTAAGAAATAAAATAATTTGAATGAACATATTGAAGTTAATTTTAAGGAAATGGAAGAATAGTTGGAACTTGTTCAACAAAAACCTTCTAAAGATGATAATAGAGTTATAAGTTTCACGAAATATATCTTTAAATGTGGTGAATGTTTTGGAAATGATGAAATTGAGAAGGATCAAAAGTTACCTTCAAATATTGAAAATAAAAATGAAATTATTTCTGAGAATAATAAATCCGAGAAAGCTGTGAATGTGGCCAGAACCAACAAAGTGGATAAGTTAAAAGTTTTTAAAAATTCTAAGTCTGAAAAAGTTTCTACTACTTCCAATAAGGTTAAAAATAAATATGAGTTAAAAAAGAAGATTCTAAGTGATAATAGAAAGGTTGGTGGTCAACAAAGTTCTGATGAGAAAAATAAGAAGGATTCTGAGAAACATGCTCACAACTCCGAATAGTATTGGAGTTATAGAGGTAAATATTATTTATATGGGTAATGCTAGTATTGTAGTGGATTAGGGAATATAGAAAACATGTGTTGGTTTAATAAAAAACATTAAAAATATTCCAAAAATTACATAAGTCAGAGTTTGAGGGGTAGTCAATCCTATAAAAGGAATAATTCTGATAAGGATGTTTTGAAGAAATATGAGAAGGTTCGTGTGAAAGTTGAAAATAGATTCCAACCTTTGTAAACTATTTTTGAAAGATGAAAACAACCTGTATATCTTGAAAAAGGATGTACTATTTTGTTTCTGGCACAAAAAAATGTTTATAACAATTCTCATAAGTCGGATGTGAGTAAATATAAAGGGAAGGAAAAAGAGATTGTTTTAGAAACCACTCTCAAATCTATAAAAGGAGAAATAAATTGGATCTTGGATAGTGGGTGTTCTTATCATATTATAGGATACATAAAATTATTGAATAATGTGAAATAATTCAAATAATGAAGAATAAAATTTTCCAATGATGCATTTCTCAGAATCAAAGGTATTGGATTTTCTATTATTAGAGAAGAAAAGTTGAAATAGAAGAAATACATGTTTCTTGATGGGCGGAAAAACAAAATTTTAATTGTTTCACAACTCCATGACGAGGTTAATAAAGTTATTTTAAAAAAAATATTGTTTTTTTGTGAAAAGATAGGAAGATGAAAATTTGTTACAAGAGTCCAACGTATAAAGGGTAACTTCTTTCAAGTTGGTGAAGTTCAAAAATATTGTAACTTAAGAGTGATGGAATATAATTAGTTTCGGAGTAAAAGGTAGGAAATATGTGTTATAGAAACATGATAAAATTATCAAAGTGACATAATGTCTGCGATATTATCGATATGTCAGGAAGAAGAAATTATTGTTTCAAAATTTTTTAGAAAGAGAAGATTACAAAATCTATGCATAAGAAAGTTGATATAAGTTCAACATCCCCCTAGAAATTTTTTGTTTTGATATTTGTGGGCCAATGAGAAAACAATTAACTAACAAAGATAAGTAATTCATTTATTTCATTGATGATTTTAATCACATTACTTCTGTTATGTATTTAAAACATAATTCAGATGATCTAAAGATGCTTAAAAGTTTCAGGAGAAGTGATGAAAAGGAATGTGGGTATTTTGTAAAGATATTTAGAACTGATAATGGAATTGAGTACAAGAATGAATAGTTCAAAACTTATCTTGAAAAACATGGAATTTTTTATGAGTTCATTACACCATACATGCCATGAAAAAATGATGTTTCTAAAAGGAAGAAAATAAGTTTAATTGAAATGGTACATTTACTTGAACATGGTCTCTCTCATTACTTTTTAAGGAATTCTACAAGCACAAATGTTCATATTCAAAACCGATTTTTAAATAAGAAAATTTCTAATATAACTCCCAATAAAATGTTTTTTGAAAAAAATCCAAATTTGAAACACTTAATAGTCTTTGAGAGTCCCTGCATCATAAAGAAAAAAGGTGTAAACCTTGGAAATTTTTATAAGACCGGTGAAGATAAATTTTTAATTGGATATTCTTCATAAGGTAGAGGATATAGATGTTTCAATAAAGAGATAAGAGGATTTTTTGACTCTGTTGATTTGAAATTTATTGAAAAATATAGAGAAGATGTTTCACAAACATGTAAAAATAATAAAGATGAAGGATATGAAAGATATGATAAGGATGCAAAACAATTGTTATCCCTCACAAGAATAAGACTCAGACTTGGCTGTTTCAAGTGATGAGGAAGAATATCAAACATCTCATCCTAGGATGATGAAGCAAGTGGAAGTAGTTCTCTAGGTCAGTTTTATATTTTATTTACCTTGTGGAGTGTACTAACTTCAGATGTTTGGTTTGATATTTTATTTAACTTGTGGAGTGTACTACCTCGACCCTGATTTTACATTAAATAGTTCTTTAGGTCGATTAATCACTCGGCCTTAAGTGTGACTCCCCATACGCCAAAGGTTTCCGACTAGAAGTGAGGGTGTAAAGAGGTGATAGTGAGGAGACTATACCCTCATATGGTGATAATAATAATGTTCTATGTATATAAAATAGTAGAAGAAAGACCACATTCAATGGAAGTAATAAAATGCACACGTGAAAATATAAATAGACAACAATAGTAATAGACATTCCTCATATCATAATACCATTTATGGACTCACAACATCATCAGATAGTAGGTCATACCAAACAGAATATACACAGTAGGGTATCTCATGGCCTACCATCGATACATACATATAATAATGCATGATGAACAAATGAGACTCAAAAGTAAACTCTAGATAATGCAATAACCTCCAAGATCCCTTGCCATTCATCCCATTCAAAAGGTTCGACTTTACTACTAGGGTCCGACTCCTAAGCTTGATCCCTTACTAATCATAGAGACATAAAGTCTACATGAATCCTGAGGGGCCCGTGTAGGGTGTGTGAATAAATCTTAATAGGCCACCACCAATGTGTTCCTATATTACATTCATTTTTATATAGGTGTTTTAAATATAAATAAAAACAATACATGGACATCATATAAATAACCTGCTTCCCCTATACTAAGCATCCACAAGGAAGTTTTCAACCTGATTCAGTCATCATTGGAAATATTTGAATATGTGCACCCAATTATATATATAGCATACAATATATGTCTCCATATATATAACTACAATTTCAAGGATCCATGGTGTAAATCCCTAGGCATCCCCTGACAAAAAATATCCCAGGTGAACCATCGAGTTTCACCTCTGAAAACATAACCCAACACCTCGTGCAATCAATATCATAACCAGTTTCCAGAAATCATGCCCAATAAAGAACTTGGTCCCTCGTAACTTCATTTATAAGTCCTCATCATCTCAAAGCCTGACTTTCCAAGGCACATTGATGTCTGTCCTCTCAATAACTTGGCATAGTGGCCTCAAGCATCTAGGCGGGCCTCATCCCCCAACAGATGGTCTCACCACCATTAACAAATGGTCTATCACCATCCACATGGATTTATATGATGATAACCCCCAACTAATCTAATGGTCAACACCGTCACATAATTCACATAGTCTATGAGGGCCTCCACCCTCATGAGTGGTCCACACCACATCAATTTAATTTCTATTTGTGTGTACATGAATCCAACATTGCGTTGGCCAAAAAATGGAGAGAATCAATCACCCAAGATTACCTAAGACACATAATACAACACCTCATGCCCCTATAACTTCATCACTCAATCACAATGGTCAACACCATCTCAAGTCGTACAGTTCAAGCCCCAATCCTAACAACCTTATTGCCCCATTCCGATGACCATGTAGCCTCAACTAGTGATCAATATCACCCAAGTAATATGGGCCTCACCCAACTTGATGAATTACATTACCTTAATCCAGGTGACCAATATCACATATATCCTTGGGCCAAGCCCATAAAATTCCCATGTAACTCATGCATTCAATATAAACAATTTAGTTTAAACAATCAAATTTAATTCAAATTATACATACAGCCAGAACTTCCCAAGATAGTCCAAGAACATCACCCTACTTGAGCATTTCTAGTTGGACTGTGGCACACCCAACAACATCCTATGGAACCATTTAAACAATTTAGACATAGGAATAAATTTATTTTGGGTCTCTCTGGAATAAACCAACAACACATTTAAGAGAACACCCCCGAAACAACCAAAAAAACATAGAGAAATATAGGCACCACCTACATCATACTCAAAGGTGATTGTTCATCTGATATTGGCCTCTAACTCGAGTCGAATTGGAATAAATTGACATTTTAGATGAATACCCTGAAAATAGATTAAAATGGATTTCATGAATTAAGAATACTTTGTGGAAAGAGTAAATAAGAAAAGAGGGAAGAGGATTGAAAGTCTTACAGAGATGAATCTGTATCCACCAGCAGATTGAATATTGGAGATCAGACATAGTGATTGGCTCAAATCCTTTGTGAGGGAAAAATGGAGAAGCACCCATGTTGTCTACGTGAATGGTAAAAGGATAATATAAGGAGTATCAAAATCATAATTTCACACACATTAATTACCCACATGGTTTGGTCGCATGGTTTGGATAATCATCCGCTAAATGTACGACTCCCTTTGCCTAAGAACCACACCCACATAGGCTAGGCACACAATTTTCCAAACTATATGAAAACCATGTGAATTACCTATATTAAAAACTATGTAGGTTCTCACATAGTTGTGAAATCCCTTCTGTATGGTTTTACAAACCATGCTCAATGCATTTGGAGGTTCACATGGTTACATCTGGGAGGCTACACAGTTTATCCAAACCATGCGCCCTAGTCTAAGCTTTCTTTATGAAGACCCCGACCCGAGAAGCCTGAGGTTGGTGCCTAAAAAATGGTGTGAAAATTGTTTATATAAAAATGAATATAAAAATTAAAAATCTCATTCTATCATAGATAATCTTCTCGGTTTAGGTTTTGGAAAACTAGATACATCTGATACGTTTCTTCAAAAACTTTACAAAGATAAACTTCATATTGTTGCCATCACATAAGAGTACTCAAAGCATTACAAATATAATAACCCTATAAAAATAAATTTAAAACTTACGGTGAACATTTAAAATGCTTGGTAAGGGGTTTTAAAACAAAACCATTAAGAAAATAATTGAATAAATAATTTAAAAAAAATCCCTTTAATTTAATTATACATACATCAGACATTTTCTTGAAATAAAAAAACATTATTTTTAGCACATCATCATCATTTTTCAAAAGATTCTAGAAATCATTTTAGGTTAATCTCATACTTAATTATTTATAAATTTATTAAAATTCTATAAATAAACCATGATACAAAATAAGCATAATTGTACAAAATGCATGAAATTCTACATATGGACTTAGAGTTGACTAAACTTAACTTAGTGTGGAATGCCAAAGGTGTAGGTATATATTAGAACATGAAATAATACATGATTAGAGTTTCACACAAACAATATGTTAAATCACTTGTCATATAGAATGCAAATCATGAAATGACAGTTGGATTTCTAACATTGGTGTTGATGATCTGAAAATAAATGCTGATCTTTATTTATAAAAGATTAATCATTATGCCATGTGCATTTAATGCCATAATCATAAGTAAAAGGTTCTTAACTAAGGATATTCTACTGTTCAAATAATCACTTGGTTGGTCATATACTAATACATAATGAGGGAATGTATATTTCTAGACTGCATAATCTCTTTGTCAAGGCCTTACGCCAAGGCCGTACATAATCATTCTTTCAAGGCCTCATTCCGAGAACATACAGGTAAAACCCCAACTTAATTTGTCTCATGAGACTCAACATTACCCAATGCATTGAAGCGCTATCTGGACACACCCATCATATCATGTAATTCCAATACATTCCTCATATGTTTAGTGTGGACTTACATTCAAAGTGTTCCATACCACATTGAATATTTAAATTCATAATCCATGAGTTATCAAGAGAGATAACTTTCATTCTTTCATTAATTATATACATATTAATAAATGAAGTGAATTATGAAATAAATGTAAAAATGGATCGGTTTTTCAGTTTTAGGTTATCGCTCTATCAAATTTAATAGTGATATGCATGGAAAAAATGACAAGCTTTTGCACACGTGATAATAACTAGTGCACATAAAATAATGGATTGTCACATAAAATAATAAATCTTGTATTCAAACCCTTATCACATGAATGTGAACCTTTTTCATACAAAAATTTACATGTTTTTGAATTTTTGATACTTGTTATTCTTGTTTAAACCATAAACTATTAATGGAAGTTTCAAATGAGTTAAATAAAAAACATTGATATTCAATAGTATCCGTTGTGTTAGATTCATCACAAATTAATATTTAATAGTTATTATTGTAAAACTTTCATTTCATGTGAGGTATTGAAACATAATAAAATAATTGGTCACACATCACTATATGTATTTATTCATGTACATATATGTATTAAGAAAATATAATTCCACCCTTTATCTTATAATTATAAATTGGGTGTGTGCATGTAATGAAATCAGGTTAATGATCCCTCTTAAAAATTTTGTGCATACAATAACAAAACAAGGTTTTGTTATTTTTTTCCATTATCAATTTGTATTCATATTCACAAATACATTTAGGCCATGTAAAAAATAACATCAAATTCAAGTATTTACTTATGAATGTAAAACATGTAAAAAGAGAATATAAATATATTTATGCTTAAACATGAAAACAATTATAAAAATTACTAACATAACTAATACCATTTAAAAACTTATAAT
The DNA here is from genome assembly GCA_963277665.1 of Viscum album. Classification (NCBI taxonomy): domain Eukaryota; kingdom Viridiplantae; phylum Streptophyta; class Magnoliopsida; order Santalales; family Viscaceae; genus Viscum; species Viscum album. The sequence continues at coordinate 1,097,422,950 of OY728147.1, forward strand.
GTCAATATTGAAATAAAAACACACACAAACACATATATAGGTTTTTCATAATCAAAATAATCCTTAAGTAAATTTTGTGGGTCAAAAACACCCTTTTTGAAATGATAGTTCACCCTTAAAATAGGTTGAGTATGCTGTTTATACAAAACACATATTTACCACTAAAAATATATGCCTGTGGAAAACCCCAAAATCATTACTTAGAAAACCTCCACAAATATTATACGCATTATATGGATAAAATAAATACTAGTAATCAATATTTAGAAACCCAAAATAATTTTAAATTTTTAAAGTTGTATAAACCGTATATACACAAAGTGTATATAAGGGATTTCCTATCTAATAAAAAGTTAAATTCGGTCCTTGAAAGCTTTTAATACCTCAAAAAAATTTGTTAAAAATTTATATCAAACTTATAAAAATAAAAATTGAATTAGGATCCATGTATATATTTATATATATAACCGTATGTACACAAAGTGTATATAAGGGTTTTTCATAAGGAAAATAAAATCAAAATAACTCTTACAAGTGTTGTACACATTAAAAAAATTAGTTAAACACTGATAATCACATTTAGATAACCTAAAACGAGTTAAGAATGAAAGTTATATAAAGATATATATATATATATATATATATATATATATAAAATCAAAAAAGTATATATAAATATTTTGCATAATGAAATCAAGGAAAAATAATCCCTTACTTGTCTTCAAGGAGGAGATTGAATCAAGGAGTGGATGTTGGTAAGTTCGGGAGAAGAAATCGGGTAGGGTTATGTTGTGAAATTAGGGTTTATATAATTAGTATATATAAATATATATAAATATATATATTATATATCATAGGTTAAACATAAAATATAAACAATTAAACCCAAGATTAACTAATGAAAAATAAATCTAACACCCTAATTAAGATTAACCCTAAACTAATTAGTGGATTATATATATATATATATATAAAGTTTGTGGAAACTTATATAGGAAGACAAAAGAAATAAAAAAAGACAAATATTGGACTTACGAGTAGAAACTAAGTGCTGGGTTTGAGGATAACGAGGGAGGTTCACGAGAGAAGAGAAAAAAAAAAGAAATAGAATAGGAGGAAAACTGTGGGTCAGGGCCACTGGTTCAGAGTGATGAAGAATAAGAAGAAAAGATAAATGTGGAAAAAGAACTGACATTCCGGATCTATCTAGGTTGATTGAACAACTGAGGTGGGTTCCATGGTTTTAAAAATGAATTGATAGTTGAGATTATCCCAGGATTGATCGGACAGTTGTGGGAATCTGTGAGTTTTTAAAAAGATTGGGTGGTCATGATTAACCACGTCCCCCATCAGATGGTCCAAAGAAAATGTGGAGGAAATTTCGTGATGGTGGGGTTCAAAGTCTGGATGGATCGGACGGTCGAGATCTTGTGCGACGAGATTGAACGACCATGATTAGATATCCCTTTAAAAACTGCATCCCACATCGAAATGGGGAGAGATTTGGGACTGCTATATAAACCTCGACATTTTGGGGCTAGAGAAATGAACTCCCTTACCCCTCCTTTGTACCTCCCCATATAATTTCTCTTCTACGGGCACACTCTACACTCACCTTATGCCACCGTGCCACCCCACATGGTGGCATTGACTTGGTTCCTCCATGCGCCCCCACATGGGTGCACACTAGCACTGGTGCGTGACTCAGTATGCGCTATGCATGCATTGCCCGAGGGTTATCTGACCTTGGGGTTCTATATGAGATTCCCACCAGACCTTGAGGGCGCGGCCTTCAAGTCTTCCCTCAGTTGGGTGGGTAATCACCCATGTTTTTTTAAAAACAAAAATTTATTTATTTTGTTAAACATATGAACATATATATAATAATGTTTTTAAAAACAGAATATATATTCTTTATTATTGTTAAACTAAACCCAAATACCATTGTTTTTATAAATTGTATACTTTTTAGGTTTTAAATCATCATAAGTTCAAAATATAAATACAAAATTTAACTTCCTTTAAGACTTGTCATAAATTCATTTTAACTCATTCTAAAAGAAAAGTGTTATATTTTTAAAATCAAAATATGAAATACATCCTTAATTTGAAACCATATTTTATTTTTAATAAATTTAACACTTAACAAATTTAAAACACTTAAAATATTTGAAACATATATATTTATTTATAAAATAATTGATTACATTTAATTTCTATTAGTAGATAAATAAGTATACAATTTTAATACATTGGGAGGTATTCTTTAAAAAATTTACATTCACATAAAAAATGAATTTATTAACTAAAATTTTACTTCCAATCATTCAAAACTCTTAAAGTTATTAAAGTACTTAAAATAATTCAGATACTTAAAATAATTATAAATTTTTAAAATAATCGAAATACATAAAAATTCCTAACGGTTATAAAGTTTTATGACCATCACAAAAACCGATAGTCATCTCAATTTCCACTAATGATTATATTTAATTTCAAGGCCTTATTTATACTTGTTTAGGGTGTTCCAAACTTCAAAAACCAATTCGGTGAAGATTGTACTCTACATCCCCTTAATGCTTAGTTCGTTTTCCATTGTTATTTCCATAATATTTTTCATTATGACAGATCCAAAGGACTTTCTCTATTTTCTTGGTTTGTTTGTTGTGTTTGGTGGTCTCCTGGTGATTCTTGATTGGTCTCCTCGTAGGTATTCTAGGTTAGTGAGGGGTTTTTGGCCTTATAGCAAAGTAAGGTTTCAACAATTCTATTGAATAAATCATGTATTTATTTCTATTCTGCAAGAATTTTTTTTTATATGACTCCATTATTAATCAAAAAAACAATAATAATACTAATAATTATCAAAATATTATTATTTCAAATTAAATATGTTCGGGGTGTTACATTATCCCCTTATCAAAAGAATTGCATCCTTATAATTCAATTCATACTCACAGGCACTGAACTTCTTCCATCCACCACGATGTCCCTACATAACCATCCTAGGAATTATTAATTAAAAAAGAGAATGGGAAAAAAATTAAGTTATACCTTCACAAGTACCACCGGTGTTGGTGATTTCCCCAGTTTCTGGTTAAATGAATTCCTAGAATAGTTTCAAAACCCTCAATTTCTCTAGTCTAGATGCAATATGAGCAACTTGGGTCAAACTCGTGTAGAAATATATAGTTTCTCAGGAGTGAGGCATGAGGGGTGTGAAGTTGTTAGACATTATCATGGAATTGATGTCTATACAATGAACAAAAAGACTCAACCTCAAGAATTTCAAAGTCCCTTACAAGACCAAAATGACCATAGGGCAAGACCTAACACAGATATACTGCATGAAGGTCACCCTCTCTTATAGCTTCTTTGACATCCTCTAGGGATAAAATTCCTTCAGCTAGAGTAAAACATTAAAAAAGACCCTCAATGTACTTCCCTCGATGTTCATAGGATGAAAATTGGGCATGCATCATGAGGAAATAATCAAAGCCTGATCCTCAATAGAGATGAAGTATACGAGGAGAGTTAGATATGTGGTAGAGATGTTTTCATGTCAAATGAAGATTTTCAAAGGGATCATAGTATTCTAGACATGACTTGGAAATTATTGTCTCTATAATCTCAATAGGAAGAGACAAAACATTTGTTTGTGTTCTTTCTTATTTCATCTGAAAATTTTAAGAAAGAATTATACTTAACAAGGCATAAATAAATTTTTAGTCTTATTCTAATTTTCCAGAGTTGTCTAAACTGATCCTCTAATACCAAATTTGATAGCCCCAACCCTTGAAGCTCAGAGTCGATGCCTAAAACATGGTGTGTAATTCTTTTTATAAAAACATGCAGATAAAAACTACACATCTCATTCCATAACATAAAATATTTTTGGTTTAGATTCTAGAAAACTATATATAGTTGATACATTTCTTCAAAAACTTGACAAATATAAACTTTATATTGTTTCCATCACATAGGAGTACACAAAGCTTGAAAAATATACTAACCCTGTAAAAATAATTTTAAAACCAAGGGTGAGCATTTAAAATGCTCAGTAAGGGGTTAAAAAAAACCATTAAGAAAATAATATGATAAATCTTTTTTAAAAAAACATCACTTTAAAATAATTATACATACATTATACATTTTCTTGAAAGATTATTTATATCACATCATCATCATTTTTCAAAATATTCTAGAAATCATTTTAGGGTAATCTCATAATTCAGTATTTATACATTTATTAATAGTATATAAATAAAACATGATACAAAATAAGCATACTTATAGAAAATGCATGAAATGATACATATGGACTTAGAGTTGACTAATCTTAACTTAGTGTGACATGCCAAAGGTGTAGGTACAAATTAGTACATGAAATAATACATTCTCAGAGTTGCGAACAAACAATATGTTCAATAAATTATCACATAGAATGAAAATAATGAAATGACAGTTGGATTTCTAGCATTGGCATTGATGCTATGAAAATAAATGCTGATCTTTATTTATAAATGATTCATCATTATGCCATTTTCATTTAATTCCATAATCATAAGTAAATGGTTCTTAACCAAGGATATTATACTAATTGAATAATCACTTGGTTGGTCATATACTAATACATAATGAGGGAATGTATAATGTTAGACTTCATAATATCTTTTTGAAGGCCTTACGCCAAGACCGTACAAAATCATTCTAGTTAAGGCCTCATGCCAAGACCATATGGGTAAAAACCCAATATAATTTGTCTCATGAGACTCAACTTTACTCAATGCATTGGAGCACTATCTGGGTGCACCCATCATATAATGTAAGTCCAATACATTCCTCATATGTCTAGTGTGGACTTATATTCAAAGTTTCTTATACCACATTGAATATTTAAATTCTAAATCCATGAATTATTAAGAGAGATAAATTTCATTCTAGCATTAATTATATACATATTCATAAATCAAATTAATTATGCAATAAATGTAAATATGGATAGGTTTTTCAGTTTTAGGTTATGACTATATCAAATTTTATAGTGATATGCCTGGACAAAATGACATGATTTTGAAAATGTGATAATAACTAGTGCACATAAAATAATGTATTATCACCTAAAATAATAATTCTTACATTCAAACCCTTATCACAAAAATGTGAACCTTTTTCATACAACAATTTATATGTATTTGAATTTGTGATACTTATTATTCTTGTTTAAACTACAAACTGTTAATAGAAGTGTCAAACAAGTTAAATCACAAACTTTGATATTCAATAGTATCCATTGTGGAAGATTCATCATGAATTAATATTTAATAGTTATGATTGTAAAACTTTAATTTTTTGTGAGGTATTGAAACATAATAAAATAATTGGGCACTCCTCACTATATGTATTTATGCATGTACATGTATGTATTAACTGTAGGACCCCGGGACACCTTGAGAGGGGAGGGGTGAATCAGGGTGTCAAATTTTCTTTCAAATTTTATTGATCTTTTTCCCACATTGGTCAGAACTAGTCAAACCTGTATGATGGATATGATCAGAAATCAAACATTCACATGCAAAGAGATGACACATCACATTTTACTTGGTTCACCACTAAGGGATATGTCCAAGGAGCATACGCCGATAGGTTGTCAGTCGTACCTAATTCTACTATTTTTCACGAGTTTTGGATTACAAAGCTTCATGAACAGTCACTCTGTCCCAGGCTCACTTCCTTTACAAATGTTCAGGGATAGCCCACTGCGTCCCTCGGGTCACTCCCGTTGACTCCCCCTGGATCACTGCCTTTGGTGAAGTCCCAATTAGTTTATAGACATGAGGGTCTCTTCAATAGATTTTCATTGAAGACTTTGCCTCTGCTTAGCACGAGACTCTGCTTTCATCAAAGACCGGTAATGATGCACCTGAATGCACTGAACCACTGAACCAGATAATCAGAAACATGCAAATAGGTTATACTGAAGATTTCATGCAACACCAACCCTTTGCGTGAAATATCTCACTTTTACGTGAAATACATAATTTTAACATGGAAAATATTTCTCACAACAACCTCCTTTAGATGCATCTTTATGTGAAACACCTTTTTCACACAACTTGGGATTTTCTGTAAAGTTCGGAGTTTTTTGCGCAACCTCAGATTTTTTGCGCAACTCCAGATTTTTCGCGCAATGCCAATGTTTTTCACGCATCTCCCTTTATGAGAACATTTTACATTCATCAGACCTTGGATCTTCTCTAAGTCTTCAACCATATGGAATGAAAGGGGTCACCTCTTATTTATAGGCATCTCAGACCCCTACGTGCAAAACCCCCCCGTGGTGCGAAAAAACCTCTCATTTGGCACGTAATATTTATCATGCAAGAATCATTTTTCGTGCACATCTCCAGATCTACTGAACAACCCATGCCTTTTCCATTTTTCGAAATTCTAATTTTGAAACACTATTTGCGCGAAAATACTCGCTCCACTATTTCGCGCACCACTCTGTTTTTCACGCACAACCCATATATTTCACGCACAACCTAGATTTTTCACGCATGCCGTTGTTTTTCCTTGCACGTCGCTATTTTTCACACACACCTCCTTTATTTCGCGCACCAATTCCTTTCTTCGCGCTTATCTTCTTTCCAATAACCTATGTATTCATTTTTCAGTTTTCAGGTCCAAAAATTTGGCAAACACTGGAGAACAACACCACTTTCAATACTGTTGTCTGCTTGAACTGTATGATCACTTTACTGGCACACATTCTGAACTTTCACTGAGGATTTACAACAAACACAAACCATACTATAATTTATGAATATAATAAAATGACCATGGTTCCAACAATCTCCCCCTTTGGGTTTGTTGGAAATCAGTAAATAAATTCAACAGAGCACCAACCATATGAAAACCACAAACACAAGAATCAACTCATCCAACACTCTAAGTCTACGTGAGAAATGATCAGTGTAGAAAACAAGAGAGGAAGCTTGAATTGGGTTCCCGTGTTTTGTAATTCTCAATGATTCCCAATAAATTCTCTTACAGTGTCACAGAAGCATTACATGTCCAATGTATTCCTTCTCATCCTTCTCATCCTATCACCGACACTGAATTCTCATCGTGTAACAGAAACATTACAAGCCTGAACATGCCTGAATTTATTCCTTTCTCCCCCATTGACAATAAACCCAAAGACCGGTAATTGTTCATTGTTCATCTCAATACACCCCCTGGATAGTATCTCCCCCATAAACCTGCATCATATCCAGAAAAAGATTAAAAACAATTAACATAAATGTGGAGAGGGGTATTGTGTAACCTCCTTATGCACTGGGAGGTTTCTGAACACCGAGGTTCAACCGAGGCTTCGCAAACCCAGCTGCTGACAGTGGCTTAGTCGGGATATCAGCCACTTGCTCATCAGTTCCCACATGATCCATTCTAATCACGCCGTGCTCAACTTTTTCTTTGATAAAGTGATACGTTATTTCAATATGTGTTGTACGAGAATGCTGAAAAGGATTCTTCTTAAGATCAATTGTGCTCTTGTTATTATAGTAAATTACCATTGGTTGATTCACCTCATCACCAATATATGTTCATTGTTGCTTCATCCATAGCAGTTGAGTACATGCCTTTGTGGCAGAGATATACTCAGCTTCAGCAGTACTAAGAGAAGTACTTTCTTGTTTCTTGCTCAACCCGCCAACACATTTATTCCTAATATAGAATGCTCCACCACTGGTGGAGTTTCTTTCCACTACATCTCCAGCCCAGTTAGCATCATAAAATGCTACTAATTCACTATCCCTTCCTGCAACAAAGTATAAGACATAATTGTGAGTACCTTTAATATACCTAATGATTATTTTTACTGCTGTCATATGTTCCTCCTTTGGATTACTCTGAAAGTGGGCCACTAGATAGGTTGAAAAGACAATATCTATCCGTGTCGCTGTTAGGTACAGTAGGCTCCCAATTATCCTCTTGTACAAGGTGGGGTCTATAGATTCCACAACCTCATGCTTTCCAAGTTTGGTTCCAACTATAATCGGAGTTGATATTGGTTTGGAGTCTTGCATATTAAACTTCTTCAGCAGCTCTCTTGCATACTTTTCCTGAGAAATGAATGTGTAATCCTTCTTTTGAATCACCTGTAGCCCCAAGAAACATGTGAGCTCCCCAATCATAGACATTTCAAATTCTGATTTCATGTGATTGGAAAATTCATCCACTGATTTTTGCCTACTACCACCAAATATAATGTCATCAACGTAGACTAGAACGATGAACTGATATTTTGGAGAATTCATCACATATAGATTGAGATCTACTCCTCTTTTGAATTCCAAATTCTTGAGATAAGAGTTCATCTGGGAATACCATGCTCTTGTGCCTGCTTCAAGCCATATAGAGCTTTCTTTAGTTTGCAAACCTTTGTTTCATCAGTACCAAGAACAAAACCCACTGGTTGTTCAATGTAGAATTCTTATTCAAGTACACCATTCCAGAATGATGTCTTGAAATCCATTTGATATACTTTATATCTTCTTTGGAGTGCCATTGCATGGAAAATCTTGATTGACTCCAGTCTACCCACTGGAGAAAAGGTTTCTTCAACATCTAAACCTTCAATCTGGGAGTATCCTTTACATACCAGTCATGCCTTTTTTCTAATAACACTTCCATGCTCATAAAACCTGTTTTTGAAGATCCATTTTGTACCAATCACATTGTGACCTTCAGGTATCTAGACAAGATCCCATGTCTCATTCTTGTCAATCTGATATAACTCTTCATTCATGGATTTCACCCATGATTCATCCTTTACTGCTTCTTCAAATGAGGATGACTCCACAACTGACATAAATGCAGATTGCGTGTTGTTACTCATCCTCCTTGTTTGTGTGGGTGCACTCATGTCCCCAATTATGTTAGATGGATTAATCTCAGCTCTTTGATTTATCCTATTAGGTTAAGTTCAATTCTCTCCATCCAAGGATTCCTCTTCTGATTCTTCTTCTGAGTCAACATCATGATGTGACTGTTGAGTGTTTTGTCCATCTTCCTCTATTCCGGTTTTTATATTTACTCCATGTTCATTTTCTTATTCACTTTCTATCACATTAGTATATGAAATTCGTGAAGAATTTGTGGTTTTCTCTTCAATTATCTTAACATAACTACTTTTCATGATCCTTCCTAATCTCTTGTTGAAACACTTGTAGGATTTGCTGTTCATTGAGTATCCAAGGAGAATTCTTTCATCTGAATTGTCACCATACTTCCCTTGATTTCATTCTTTGTTCCTGATGAAGAATTTACTTACAAAAACATGAAATTATTTCAAAGAGGGCTTCCTTCCATGCCAAAATTCATATGGTGTCTTCATCTCACACATATAAAGTCCAATTTGATTTTGAATATACACTGCAGCTTGAACAACCTATTTCCAGTAATGTTGTGGAATATGACTCTCAATCAGCATAGTTCATACCATGTTGTTCACCTGTCGATTCCTATGTTCAACAACTCCATTTTGTTGTGGATTTCTCACAGTAGCTACCTCATGTTGTATCCCATGCTTCTCTAGGCAATTCTCAAATTCAATGGATGTGTATTCCCATCTATTTTTAGATCGCATCACTTTGATTGTTATTATCAGTGATTTGCCGATATGTTTTCATGTAGTCAAGCACTTGTCGTTTCCTGTGAATGACCATTACACATACCATTATACTGTAATCATCTATGAAAAGGGAAAAGTACCTTTCTCCATGAGTTCCAACAACATTTATCAGCCCACATACATCTATATGAATTAGATCAAGAAGATGAGATACCCTTTTCTTCTTTGGTCGATATGAACTGCAGACCAGCTTCCCATGAATGCAAGCATCACAAGACTTTTCATGCTCATGCTTTAGGTTGGGAATTTCCATGACAATCCTCAGTTTTGATATTTTCTCCATGTATTGTTGATTGATGTGTCCCAGTCTCTGATGCCACAAATTGTTTTCTTCTTCAACAGTCATGAATCAAACATTTTCTTTACTATCAACCTGATACAAGTTGAATTTTGTTTTGTATCCCTTCATAAGTGAATTGCCTATCTTTCCCTTAATAGTGAAACCTTTTTAATTAAAAGTAACTATAAGTCCCGAGTCATAGAGTTGACTCACGTTGAGTAGATTATGATGTAGTCCATCTACATAAAGGACTTCAGTCTTCTTTAGATCTCCATTAGCTAATTCAGCACTTCCACTACCTTTGATTTTCAGAGCTCCATCATTACCAAATCATACTGTACCATCAACCATCCTTTTGATATCCATTAACAGGCCATCATTACCTGTTATATGAGATGAACAACCACTATCCAAAATCCAGGTACTGTAGCTTTTTATAGCTTTGAGGGCCTCCTCTACAAGGTTGGATTTCTCGATCTTCTTCTTTTCTTTCAAAGAGATATTTGATTGAGTGTAATATATTGATGGCCTTATAATTATTTCTTCCACATAATCAGATTCTTCGTACCCATAATCTTCTTCTAGAGGAGAAAACCTGTTTGTGAGATCAACACTATCAGGAGGGTGGATATTGACCTATTTCTGAGAGTTGTATGAATCTATCCTATCAAATCTCTGCCTGTAATACATAGCTTTATGGCCAATGTTAGAACAATGAAAAAAATATCCATAGAAACTATTTATTCTATAAGATGGAGGATATGAAGTTAGTCTCCTTTTTTGATGTCCCGGATCTTCCCCATTCAAGTCGCTCCTTGCCTCTTCGCAATATGACATGGTATGGCCCAGATAGCCACAGAACTGAAACTTCATGAGAGGAAATATCTTCTCACTTGAATTTCTACTCATGCTTTCTTCCTTGGGAGAATAGTTGGACTACCTGTCATTTAAGAAATATTGAGGATAATTTTTATTTCTTCTATTAGTTTGGATTAAGGGTTTCTTTTTCATCACACCAGGCAATGTTCCACAATGTCCAAATTTTATCTTGTCTTTCTTTTGGCTCTCTTCGCTTCCAGAAGTTGATGTCTCAGCTTCACATCCAATTCCACTGTTTCCCATGCAAGCGGGTCTTTGATCACTCAATATTTTTCCAACCCCATCTGAACCACACTTGGCTCTTTCCAGTAATTCTACATCTGATAATCTTCCAAACTGAATTTTCTTCTTACCCTCATTTTTGGTTGATTGAGATTAAATTTTACTCCTAAGAGTAACAAAATTCTTCCTCAAGACCCTAAAATGTCTTGGAATTATATTATAGTCTGGATGAATTATCATTTATGACCTTTGCTTGTTCATAAATTCTAAGCTGTAGTTTCACTACGTCATCTGTGCTTTCAAGGATTGAAAACTGAACTCTCACTAGTTCTTCTAGTTGTTCAATTTCTACTTCATGCTCATCAACATATTTTGATGATTCTTCCACAAGTTCATTCCACTTATTTCATCTCTTACATTTATTCTCACGCTTGGAAAAGGAATCCTTAATTTTAATATTTGCATCACCATTAGGAGTAATTTGATTATCTCTACCTTTATTGATCGAGGGTTATGACTTTTCAATGGTAGCCATCATTGAAGCATGGTTTCCTGTTTTAAATTCTAGTTCTTCTTCTTCATAAGATTTAATATCATCATCTTCTTCTTCAAAGACAAAACTCTTCTTCTGTATTATCTTTCTAGATTTGAAGTCTCCCTTTTTGAAAAACCTTTTTTCGAGGCTTCTCGATGTCTTCTGCTTTACTCTCATCATCATCATCAAACTTTCTTCGGCACTGAGAGGTAATGTGCCCAACTCTTCCACAACGAAAACATGCCAGGGTAGCTTACCTTTAAATTTACCTTTTCCCTTCTTCATCTTCTTGGAGATGAGAGAAATAATTTATTTTTCCTCATAATATTCACCACTACTATATTCTAAAATTTTCAGTTTTTCCATGGCTTTGAATGCCATTTCCTTGCTAACACGAGTCGTGGCATCTTCAGGTTTGACTCTCATCTCATATGCCACTAAACTACTTAACAGATCATACCGAGATAGTTTATAAAGATATCTTTCATCAAGGGCTGACACCTTTTCATTGTACATAAGAGGAATTCCTCTAAATATTTTCTTTACAATATCAATGTCTTTTATATCCTTTCCAAGACCACAAATTGCTCCTACTACTTTAGTAATTTGATTGAATAATGAATCTGCATTCTCCTTAGGATGCATCTTTAGATCGTGAAACCTGTTGTGTAAGACATGAAGTTTTGACTCCTTAACTTTGATGTCTCCTTCATAAATGTTTTCAAGTTTATCCCACATTGACTTTGCTGAGGTAAGAATCATCACCTTTAGATAGATCTGATCTGAAAGAGCCGCAATGATAGCATTCTAATCTTTAGCATCTGCGTCAAAAAATTTCCTATCTGTATCATTCATAGAAATCCCTATTGGATCAATAACTTGTATTCCTTGAAGAGTAGAAAATAGGACTTCCATTCCAAGGGATCTTAAATGAGATTTCATTATGTTATTCAAAATATGAAAATTAATTCAATCTAAGAGTGGTATTCCCATAGCATTGACTGCGTTCTCTATGACGACAAAGGACAGATCTAACACCAGCAACCTCTCTCTGATACCACTTGTAGGACCCCGAGACACCCTGAGAGGGGAGGGGTGAATCAGGGTGTCAAATTTTCTTCCAAATTTTGTGGATCTTGTTCCCAAGTTGTTAGGAACTAGTCAATCCTATATGATGGATATGATCAGAAATCAAACATTCACATGCAAAGAGATGACACAACACATTTTACTTGGTTCACCACTAAGGGCTACGTCCATGGAGCATACACTGACAGGTTTTCGGTCGTACCTAATTCCACTATTTTTCATGAATTGTGGATTAGAAAGGTTCGGGAAAAATCACTCTATCTAAGGCTCACTACCTTTACAAATGTTTGGGGATATCCCACTGCGTCCCTCCAGTCACTCCCATTGACTCCCCCTGGCTCACTGCCTTTGGTGAAGTCCCAGTCAGTTTATAGATGTGAGGGTCTCTTCAATAGATTTGAATTGAAGTCTTTGCCTCTGCTTTGCATGAGACTCTTCTTACATCGAAGACCGATAATGCTGCACTTGAATGCACTGAAACACTGAACCAGATAATCAGAAACACACAAACAGGTTATACTGAAGACTTCACGCAACACCAACCCTTTGCGCGAAATATCTCACTTGTGTGAAAAATACTTAATTTTCGCGAGGAAAATATTTCACAAAACAACCTCCTTTACACGCAGCTTTACACGCAACAAATTTTTCACGCATCTTTGGATTTTTTACAAAGTTCAGAGTTTTTCACGCAACCTTAGATTTTTCGCGCAACTCCAGATTTTTCACACAATGCCAACGTTTTTCATGAGAGTCCCTTTATGCAAACATTTTACGCGCATCAGATCTTGGATCTTCTATAAGTCTTCAATCATAGGGAATGAAGGGGGTCTCCTCTTATTTATAGGAGTCTTATAACCCCGTGTGCAAAACCCCCCCATGGTGCGAAAAAGCCTCTCATTTGGTGCGTAATATTTATCATGAAAGAATCATTTTTCACGCACATTTCTAGATCTTTCGCGCAACACATGCCTTTGCCATTTTTAGATGTTTTGATTCTGAAACACTATTTGAGTGAAAAACCTCACTCCACTATTTCGCGCACCACACTGTTTTTCGTGCACAACCCAGATATTTCATGCACAACCTAAATATTTTGCACAGGCCGCTGTTTTTCTGCACACACCGCTCTTTTTCACGCAAACCTCTTTATTTCGTGCACCACTTCCTTTTTGTGCGCTTCTCTTATTGCCAACAACCTATGTCTTCATTTTTCGATTTTCAGGTCCAAAAATTTGGCAAACACTAGAGAATAAAGCCACCTTCAATACTATTGTCTACTTGAACCGTGTAATCACTTTTCTGGCACACATTCTGAACTTCCACTGAGGATTGAAAACAAACACAAACCATACTCCAATTCATGCCTAGAATAGAATGAACATGGTTCAAACATTAACAAAAGATAATTCCACCCTTTATCTTATAATTATAAATTGGGTGTGTGCATGTAGTGATATTAGGTTAATGCTCCCTCTTAAAAAATTTTGGCCATACAATAACAAAACAGTGTTTTGTTATTGTTTAACATTATCAATTTGTATTAATATTCAAAAATACATTTAGGCCATGTAAATAATAACATTAAATTCATAGATTTACTTATGAATGAAAAACATGTAAAAAGAGTGTATAAATATATTTTTGCTTAAACATGAAAACTATTATACAAAATACTAACATAACTTACACAATTTAAAAACTTATGTATCTAATATTGAAATATACACACACACACATATAGGTTTTTCAAAATCAAAAGAATCCTTAAGTAAATTATATGGGTCAAAAACCACCCTTTTTAAAATGATATTTCACCTTTAAAATAGGTTGAGTATGCTGTTTATAAAAAACAAATATTTACCACTAAAAATATATGGTTGTGGGAAAGCCCAAAATCATTACTTAAAAAACCTCCACAAATATTATATGCATTATAAACATCAAATAAATACTAGAAATCATTATTTATAAACCCAAAATAATTTAGTATTTTGAAAGTTGTATGAACTATATATACACATAGTGTATATAAGGGATTCCATGTCTAATAAAAAGTTTAATTCGATCCTTGAATGCCTTTCATACCTCAAAAACATTTGTTAAAAATTTATATCGACCATAGGAAAACCCAAATTGGATTAGGATTCAAGTGATTGTGTGTGTGTGTGTATATATAACCTTATGTACACAAAGGGTATATAAGGGTTTTTCATAAGGAAAATAAAAGTAAAATAACCCTTACAAGTGTTATATACATTAAAAACATCAGTTAAACCCAGATAATCACATTTAGAAAACCTAAAATGAGTTAGGATTGAAAGTTATATAAAATTATATATATATATATATATATATAAAATCATAAAATTATGTATAAGGATTTATCATAATGAAATCAAGGAAAAATAACCCCTTACTTGTCTTCAAGGAGGAGATTGAGTCCACAAGTGGAAGTTGGTAAGTTGGGGAGAAGAAATCGCGTAGGGTTATATTGTGCAATTAGGGTTTATATAATCAGTATATATATATATATAATATCATAGGTTAAACATAAAATTTAAACAATTAAACCTGAGATTGACTAATAAAAAATTATTCTAACACCCTAATTAAGACAAACCCTAAACTAACTGGTGTATTTATTATATATATATATATAATGTTTATGGAAACTTATCTTGGAAGCCAAAGAAAATTAAAAAAATACCAAGAGTGGACTTACGAGTAGAAACTAAGGGCTGGGTATGAGGAGAGTGAGGGAGGGTCACAAGAGAAGAAAAAAGAAATGGAATAGGAGGAAAACTCTAGGTCAAGGCCACTGGTTCGACGTGAGGAAGAAGAAGAAATAAGAAATGTGAAAAAATAAAAGAGGTTCAAGATCAATTGAGGCAGATTGAACGACTGAGGTGGGTTCCGTGATTTTAAAAATGATTGGACAGTTTCGATTATCCTTCGATTGATCAGATGGTAGCTAGAATCCGTAAGTTTTTAAAAATATTGGGAAATTGAGATTAACCGCATGCCCGATCGAATGGTCCAAATAAAACATGACGAGAATGCCACGACGGTGGGGTTCAAATTCCAGATGGATTGGATGGCTGAGATCTCATGCAATGAGATTGAATACCCAGGATTAGATCTCCCTTTAAAAGTATCCTCCCACGTCAAAATAGAGAGTGATTTGGGACTGCGATATAAACCTCTAAATTTCGGGGCTAGAGAAATAAACTCCCTTCCCCCTCCCCAGTACCGCCCCGTACCAGTTCTCTCCCACAGGCACGCTCTGCACCCATCCTATGTCGTTGTGCCACCCCACATGGTGGTGCCAACCTGGTTCCTCCATGCTCCCATATGTGGGTGTGCACTAACACTGGCGTGCGACTTGGAATGCACCATGCATGCGCTGCCTGAGGGTTCTCTGACCTCAAAGTTATATTTGAGATGCCCACCAGACCTTGAGGGCTTGGCCTTTAAGGCTTCCCTCGGTTGGGTGGGTACTCACCCAAGTTTTTTGTAAAAAAAACTTTATTTTTTTGTTAAACATAAGTACATATATATAATAATGTTTTAAACATAGAATATATATTCTTTTTTATAGTTAAACAAAACCCCAAATACCATTGTTTTCATACATTGTATACATTTTTAGGTTTTAAAGCATCATAAGTTCAAAATATAAATAAAAAATTTAACTTCCACTAAGACATGTCATAAATTCATTTTAACTCATTCTAAAAGAAAAGTATTATATTTTTAAAATCCAAATATGAAATACATCCTTATTTTGAAACCATATTTTCTTTTAACTAAAGATAAAAATTTAACAAATTTAAAACACTTAAAAATATTTTTAACATATATATTTATTTATAAAATAATTTATTACATTTCATTTCTATTAGCAGCTAAATAAGTATACACTTTTAATACATAGGGAGGTATTCTTTCAAAACTATACATTCACTTAAAAACATGCATTTATTAACTAAAATTTTACTTTCAAACATTCATAACTCTTAATGTTTTTAAAGTAATTAAAATAATTAAGATACTTAAAATACATAGAATTTTTTAAAATAATCAAAATAATTAAAAATTCATAATGATTATAAAGTTTTATGACCATTAAAAAAACAAACAGTCATCTCAACAACCATAAACATTCATATTTAATTTCAAGGACTTAGGAATACTTATTTAGGGTGTTTCAAACTTCAAAAACCAATTCGGTGAATATGGTGCTCTACATCCCCTTGATGCTTAGTTTGGTTTCCATTATTCTTTCCATACTATTTCTATTGTGATAGACCGGAAGGAATTTCACTATTTTCTTGGCCTGTTTGTTGTGTTTGGTCGTCTACCGGTGATTCTGATAGGTATCCTAGTAGGTATTCTATGTTAGTGAGGGTATTTTGGCCTTATGGAAATGTAAGGTTTCACTAATTCTATTGAATGAATCATGTCTTTATTTCTATTAGGCAAGTATTTTATTTTATATGGAACCATTATTAAAAAAAATACTAATAACTATCAAAATATTATTATTACAAATTAAATATGTTTGGGGTGTTACATTATTGAAACTGGGTTTTTTGGACCCTCCACACCCAAAACCCACCTAAAACCCAAAGACATTTTAAGATCCTTAAAAATCATCTAAAAATAAGGTCCTGGGTCAAAGTAACTCTCATAACTCGGTTTCAATAATCAAGAAAGGAATTGGGATGCCCACTAAATATAAAAATTCAAATTGGCCTAGAAAATGGACCATTCTAAAAATGAAGGATGTTACAGTATCCCCAACTTAACATATCTCATCCCTGATCTATAAACCATTACCTAGATATTGTACCAAAAATACACATCTCTTTTGAATTAAACTAGTCTACTTCATTCATCAAGTCACAGGTTAACTCCCCTCAAGGTACTCCCTACCTTAAGAGTTACCTACCTGGTCACATCCTGACCCAAAACAAGCACTTTGATGGTCAAACATCTATCCCTAGACTCAAAAGTGCTCCCATTATGCATTTCCACTCTTGTATCTCATCAGGTTCTCAAATCATGTATGTTTCATATCTAACACCAATCATTTACTGTATCTCATCAAATGACCACCTGATGCCTATGTCCCACATAAAACCTATGAGGTCTTGAATCTCATTAGATTCTCATAATAAGTCCCAACGCCATGTACCTCACACATAACCCGCATTTCATCAATGCCCAAATGCCAATACACCTCAAATAAAACCTTCATCACATCGATTCCCATATTAAATCCAAGTTTTGACACACATCACACACAAACAGACACACACACAGACACACACACACATATATCACACATCATAATTGATTCCAACCTACTAACAAGCACTTGGTTAGTGTAAAAACCATACATATGTACCTTATGCATCAAAATCGTCCCAACCACAAAATAAAAGGTAACCTGATCATGCCCATGGTGTACCTCTAACTGTAGTTAGATCCCTGACCTTCTCTCCACTTGGATGCTCCATTGTGTGCACTTAGTTTGGAGCCCAACCACCAGAGGCCTATCCTTCCTGTGGAGCCATTCCAGCCACCGTCCACTGACCCCACATTTGGGTCCCACTATCTCGGTCATGACCTCCGTGTATAGTTGAATCCTAGATACCATCTCCTAGTACCACTCCTACTCCTACCTCTAATTCTTGAGTCTAACTTGGTCCTTGGCTCTTAGATGTCCAAAAAGGCTTCCTGTAGAACCTATTGGGATGGAAATCAGTCCATGTGCTTGAAAATTCTTTGGTGGTCACTCACACTAAGTTCATATATGTACTAGCCACCCACAATAGAATCACTAGGCTGAAGACCCACTCCTCAATGGTCTTTCTAGATCACTATCCTAACTACCCTACTAAGATTCCTCAAGGCCTCACTTCCTGCTACCCGACACATCACCGCTAAAATTACCTAACATTTTCACCCAACTTGAATATGAATAGTTCATCAAATTTCCCTCATCTATTAGTACCTTGTTGACCACCACTAAAAAATATGTCAAATTGAAGATATTTACCTAAACCTTGATGTTATGCCTCAAAACATCCTCAAAACAAAGCACCCTGGTGAGGTCATCACCCACCATCATTGGTGAAAATCATGATAGGTCCATGAAATTACCCATGTAGTTCATGACTGAACTATCCCCCTACTAGATATTGATTAAATCCTAGGATAATTCCATTATTAACATCTATGGAAATAAGTTCTTAATGAATCTATCCTTGAAATCCTTCCAGGCTGGTCCCTTGTGTCTTCTCGTCTGTACTTATACATTTCACCAACTTTTTTACAGTCCTCAGATAATATAGGTATCTAGCTTTACCTTTTTCCTCAGGGTGGTATTTAGTAGATTGAATATGGTTTAGACTGACTCGATCTAGTTTTTGTCTGCCTACAGTCTACCCTCGCCTTGAAATAGTATTGTATGTTGTGAATATAACTCTCGACTCAGGTATTCCATCGATGGATCATCTCCATGAGCTCCTATATCGATTCCATGGATAAACCAAACCATAATCACTCTAAGATGCTCATCTAACCATGGCCCAAGAGCATCCATATCCTAAAACTCTTCTGCCTATACCTGAGCTTGTACCTATGCCTATACCTATAAATCATGATCATCCTGAACCTATAGGACCTCATCCGGACCCTTAGGGGCCACATCCCATGCATGCTCAAATGACACCATATCAATGATCTCTTGACGCTCCACTAGATCCTATCTAGGCGGCATCCCATATAATTCCAACATAATGGTCAAATAGCCATAACAGTATATATATACATATCATAGATAGACAGTTGTAATAGAAAGCACATCTCACCACCCTTATACTCCCCCATCAGACCCTGTCTCATGAAATCCGACATCAAGGTCCCCTTTCCTAACTGTATCAGGGTTAGGTGTCACATATAGCCAGGCCTCATAGCCCCCTACCTACCCACATAAGAGTTAGGTATCAAATATAATTTGAGATAGCTGAGTAGAATCCCACCAAATAGGTTCTATAGGAAAACAGTATTTAGATTCTTTATTGACACTTTATACAACTAATCCCCTATCATCATCCCTGACTACCCTTATCAGGGTCATAACTATATATCACATGCATTTAACATCGCATATCATCACATAAATATTTCATTAGAACCACAAGCCTCTGCTGGTTGAGTAGAATGCCACTAAAGAGAGGCTAATAAAGAGAACAATATTTATCTTCATTTATTGACACCTTAAAAAACCCAAACCCTATTAGAGAATTTCAGGTTTCCAATGACAATAAATTATAGTCACATACAAATATAAAAACACCTTATGTTCCTTACAAGATGAAAATCCAATCCCCCTTTCCATACCGATCCATGGTTCAAAATCCATAATATAGATAAACATCACACCCAAGTAAGCCACTCAAGGTGGGAATCGAATCAATTGTAAATATAACACTATAGAAAATCAATTGTCCACCCTTGGAAACTTGGTCTGTCCCCCATGAATGGGATTGTAGGAACCCAAACATGAGATCTATATACAGTCCCAACTATATCCTAATATCTGATCTACTATAACCCAAATAGTAAGGCCAACTAAAAATAAGATAATTTGATACCATTATAATTCATCAAAAAATTGTTATCAAATAATATAGAAGTAAACATCTATGATACTGTTTATAGCGCCTTGACCCAGATGCCACATTAAATAGTGCTATGGGCTAGTTGACCACTAGGCCTTAGATGCACCTCCCTATATGCCAAAGGCTTCCAAATAATAGAGAGCGTGTAAATAGGTGATAGTGGGGAGACTATACCCTTGGATGGTGATAATAATAATGGTCTATGTATATAAAACAATGAAATAAATACCATATCCAATGGATGTAATAACAAGCAATAGTAGAAGAATAAATAGAAAACAACATTAATAGACATACCTCATATCATAATACCATTTGTAGACTCGTAACAATATGACATGTTAGGTCATAAAAAATAGAAGATAAACAGTAGTGTCTCTCATGTCCAACCATCATTACATACATATAATAAGACATACTGAACAAAGGAGACTCAAAATTAAACTCTAGCTAATGGAAGAACCTCCAAGGTCTCTTATCATCCATCCCATGAAAAAGGTTAAACTTTACCACTAGGGTCTAGCTCTTGAGCTTGGTCCCTTACTTGATCATAGAGATGGAAAGTATACACACATCCTGAGAGGCATGTATAGGGTGTGAGAATAAATATAAATAGGCCACCACCAACGTGTTTCTATCTTACATCCATTTTTATGAAGGTGTTATAAATATATATAAAAATATGACTTGCAAATCATATAAATATCCCACTTCCCCTGTGCTCATCAGCCATAAGGAAGCATTATACTTACTTCAGCTATATCTGTTAAACCCTAAATATGTTCCTGCAATTATATATATAGCACAAAATATTTTATGTATATATATAACTATAATGATGCTGATCCATGACATAAATACGTAGGCATCCCCTAATAAAAAACATCCCAGGTGAACCCTTGGGTTCCACCTCTAAAAACATAACCCGACACCTCATTCCATAAATATCATAACCAGTGTCTAGATGACACACCTAATCAAGTACTGGGTCCCCTAGACCTCAGCTCAAAATTCCCCATCAGATCAAAGCACAACATCTCAAGGCACAATGATGTCTGTCCTCTAAATAACCTGGTCCAATGGCTTCAATAATCTAGGTGAGCCTCAGTCCCCAACCGATGATCTCATCACCATCAAACAATGGTCCATCACTATCCACATGGATTTCTATAGTGATGTACCCCAAAAACTCTGATGGTCAACATCATCAACTAAGACGCATAGTCTATGGGGATCTACACCCACATGAGTGGTCAACACCGCCTCTATCTAAGTCCTATCTATGTGAAAATGACTCCAATGGCGCATTGGCCAAAAAATGGTGTGCATAAATCACCCATGCATACCTACGATATATCATCCTTCACCTTGTTCCCCTATAACCATGTTTCTCAATCATGATAGTCAATACTAACTCAATACATACAGGTCAAGCCCCAATATTGATGATCTCATCATCCCATTCTGATGACCATGTAGCCTTAACTAATGATTAACATCGCCCAAGTAATATGGGCCTCACCCAAGATGAAGAATTACATCACCATAGTCCAGGTGACCAACATCACCTCTATCCTTAGTCCAAGACAAACACATTTCTATAGAACTCAAGAATTCAATATAAAAAGTTGTATTTAAATAATCCAATTTAATTCAAATTATATTCCTGGCCCAAACTAACTAAGCTAGTCTAATCCCATCACCTATCTTGTCCATTTTTAGTTGGACTAGTGCATACCCAACGTCAACCAATAGAACCATTTAAAAAATTTATACATAGGTCTAAATTTATTTAGGGTCTATCTCAGACAAAACATCATTGTATTTAAGAGATAATTCCTGAAATAACTTCAAAAACATAGAGAAATATAGGAACCACCTACATCATACTCATATGTGCTCACTCATATAATATCAACCTATAACTTGAGATGAATTAGAATAAATTGGTGTTTTATATCAACAACTTGAAAATTGGGTAAAATGGATTTCATGTATTTAGTGTACCGTATAGTGAGATAGAATAAGAAAAGGGGGTGATAGATTGAAAGTCTTACCGAGACGAATCCATAGACACCAACAGATTAAAGATTAGAGCTCAGATGGAGTGATTGGATGAAATCCTTGGCGAGAGAAAAATGGAGGACCTCATATATTTTCTACATGAATAGAAGAATGAGGAAGAAATTAGGTTAATAAAAGGAGGGTAAAATCATAATTTCATGCACTTTAATGACCTTCATGGTTTTTCTACACGGTTTGGATAACCATGTACCAACAATGCGATTCCCTCTGCCTAAGAACCACACCTACATGGTCTAGGCACATGGTTTGTCAAACCACATGAAAACCATGTGAATATCTTCTATTAAAAACTATAGAGGTGCTCACACATCCATGCACCCCCTTCTACATGGTTTTCCAAACTGTGATAAGTGCTTATAGAGGGTTGCATGATTACTCATGAGAGGCCACACAGTTTATCCAAACTATATTCCCCTGTATGTGATTTCATCAAATTGGGTTCTCAGGCCTCACTGCACCCAAATATCACCTTAAACCCTGATACACTTGTCAATCCTTAAAACAAATCTAAAAATAAGGTTGTGGGTCAATGAAACTAATAGAATTGGGTTTTGATAATCAAGAAAGGAATTGGACAACTCACTAAACATGAAAAATTAAATTATCCTGGAAAATGGTATGTTTTAAAAAACTAGTACGTTACATGGAGTTTTATTATTGATGACTGCATTGGCATGCTGACTATCCTTGTTTTTCTTCATCTATTTTTGTTTGATTGTTTTTTTACAGAAAACGTTTTCCCTTATGATGTTTCTTGATTCCTTGGTGCTAGTCACTAACACAAGGGGATCAGTAACGTCCTTCAGGATGTGTCAATATTTATACGGGTACTATTTAGGTAGGTTATATGGGTTATTTCATGACACATCCCAATACAAAATGTTAATATATAGAGTGATGCTCAGTTCTTTGTCGATTATTTAATTATGAGACAAATATATTATGCATCTGATAAAATCATACCCATTTTAGGTCTTTAATGAATTTTAGAGAGAGTACACTATACAAATACTATGTAGGCTCGTAATATATATTATACATCACATTAATATGTTTCCTTTACCAATTTAAAAAGCACTCTCCAAAAAATATCTTACACATGATAAAATATCATACATATTCGTTGAATTGAAAATTTTCAGAACAAATATAATAATTTATTTTGTATCCTTCTTAATATAATCTTACATGTCACCGTGATCTATAATACTTTGTCAATTTTCAGCCTCAATCATAGAATTACATAACCTGTGAAAATAAGCTTAAAAACTCTTTGATTATTTTTATGGATTCTATAAATATTTCAAAACATTTCAAAAGAATTTAAATCACTTTAGAAAATATCAATATATTTTCAAACCTCTTAAAACTAATTCCTAAAGTCTTTGTAGTAAATGAATACTTAATTTTGAGTATTTATATGAACCTTAACTACATTCTAATTCCAAATTCATTTTGGAATTCTCAAAACATAATCCATGTGATTCTTTACAAAAATTATATTAGAATAACCCTTAGATGGATTCTTTAATAAACCAGCAAGGTTTTCCCTTTTTAATCATATATATTTATGGTGTATAAATATTTATATCTTTAGAAACCATGTTAAACATTTTTATATAGTTATATTAACCTTCTAATAGAAAATTTCATTAATCATTTACAAAATATCTCTATAATCATTAAATTTAAGGGTTTCTAATTGAATTTATTTATTCAAATAATCAAAGATGTAGCAAAACGTCAATCTTTTTTACCATATATATATGAATATCATCTCATTTATCATCACTCATTAGGATCTTACACATCACTCAAATATTAGAACACATATTTCATTTCCTTCAACTAAACATATTGAAAACAAGTATAACATAAACTTCATCAATCCATTTCATTTTTTCAAGAATAATGATGAGGTTTTAGGGTCCCCTGCCTTAAATTATTTTTCAAGAATCCAGATGATTGTCTCCCAACAAAATTTCATGAAAACATGGATTTTGGTGAATCCAATCGAAACCCCTAAAACCTATTGTTCTATAGTCTAGACTAATAAAAAGAGAATAAAACTACAATGAACATAGGTCTTACCTTTTCTACACTCTAGTTGGTATATTTCCATAATAAAATCACAAATAATCCACAAAATCCAAAATTATAGGAACAATATATAGAAAAAAGGATAGGAGAGGGAGTATTCCTAATTCCTATATAATCCCCCTCGATGCACCCCCCCAAATTTTATTTTAAAAAACAAAACCCCACATAAATTACATGTATGTACCTGCTTAAACAAAAATAATATGACCCCACTAGGATCCCAGTGGCACACCACCAAACCCCCAATGGAATCTAGGGTCTCAATGGAATACCTTTAAACTTTTTATGGTGAAAGGTATTGGAACTTCCACAATATTAGATCACTAAGATTCTAGTCCCCCACTAGTCACCCAATGGGCTTCTATTACTACCACCAATTTTATTTTATTTTTATAATTTACCAAAATTCTTTATACTCTTTTCATTAGCTTTTCATAAATGAAACCTAGAAAAATGGTAAATGAAAAAAATTTCATTCTAAATTTTATAAAAAACACAGTCATTATAATTTATCTAGAAATGGAACTTTTAACATTAATATGCTTCATGGCTTGACATTCCAAATTTTTTTGACAAATATATTCCGTAACTATCCATACACCTTAGTATTTTGACTCATTTCCTCTATACACATACACATAAGGATGAAAAAAATTTATTTTATAGTGGATCATCATAAAAACCACAAGTATAGTTCTCACATTATACATATAAAAGGATATGAATTCCTTCTCATCCCAAAACTAAGATTTATATCTTACTCCTACATTTGACACCATTTATAGTTTATTAAAGATTCACCATTCAAAACACAAGCTTATTCTATTTGTTTCATCTCTAATACTTAAATTTAAACACATCCATGATATCTCTAGTATTCAACCAGTCTTAAGAAAAATTAAAGTATAAATTTCAGTTATATTTTCATGAGCCTTTAATTGTTGAGTTACTTTACCCCTTTTTTATCATATTTCACATTTATTTGATTCCCTTCCCATGAAATTAATCCTTTAATGTTGTGAAATGATTATAGTTAACAAATCACTATCCAAAGAAGACCCTTGTATTTTTCCCCACAATCAAGGATTTTTTTTGAGAAAAGTCCCAAAAATTTTCATTTTAATTATCACAAATAATGATTATTAAGTAATTAATGATTTTAATTTCTATGAATAAGTTTTATCTAAGTATTAATAGAAGTGAGTGTGAGTTTAATGGTTAGTTTAGAAGTGATCATATAATTTTTCAAAAAATTTTCAAAGTATACAAGTGATTGTGACTTCCTAATAAAATAAGTTCCCATCCAATAAAAATAATCATTTATATAAAATCATAAATTTATAAGTAATTATAACTATCCAATATGTCTCAATTTTAAAAGGCCAAAGGTTACCTTGATTTACCTATAGTAAAAATAAAAAAAGTAACGGTGCTTTGAAAAAGAAGTTTTCGTGAGATGAAGTGGTCTTTATACTGAAATTTTATAATGTATGAAAGATAACATGTAGTTGATCAAACCTACTATAATGAAAATTAAAGTAGTCATGAATAAAATTTTATATAATTATGTTTGATTTAGTTAAATATCTATATTTAATGCATCCAATAGAAACTAATACTACATTTAATATTTTTGTCAACTGTTATCAAAGGAAAAGATCTTGTCAACTACTTTATCAGTACAAGGATAATAATGATTAAAAATAAATGGATTTTTATCCAAATATTATTTATAAATGTGATATGGAATCTAAAATACATAAAGGATGAATTAGTGTTCCAATTATACTTCTATAAATTCTCCCCTAGATTTTATGACATTATTTTCACTAAAAAGGTCTTCAAAGGAGCTTAGAACTAAAAGAGAGGGATAATGCATGATTAATAAACTCAAAGTAATTAATATAGGAGATCCTAATTCACCTATATATATATATATAACAAGAACATAGAAATTTTAGCACTTTCCATATTTGAACATTTTGTATTTTCTTAATTTTGAGAGTTATTTTTTTTGTATTGTATGCATTATTTTTTTCTCTCAGGCATTATAAAGAAATTATATTGAAACATTTTATAATGTTTTAATATTATTGAAATTTATTACCTATAAATAAGTATTCAAGAGGTTTTGTTTTAATCTTTGGTAGTTGGGTTACGATGTATACCCATTCTAGATTGAGGACTCACCCCTTGGGTGTGAAATTTACTTTCATTGATTAAAATTTATTAGTAATGATTTTACTATCATGTAGATAGGACTAAGATCTTACTTAGAATATAAAAACATATTTACATTCTGTTATCCTTAATTTTATTTATATTTGTGTTTCATGTTATACATTTAGTTTGACTACATCAGATATTCAACTTTATCACTTGATTTTTTTAAGTAGCTCATTTTTTCACAAATATATTTTACAAACTATTGTTATTTTTAAAATAAATTTTATACTTTAACTAATTTAAATTTCTATTAAAATTTTTGTTTTTGGTGTGAATAATGATATTAAAAAAGTTAATATATATATATATATTCAACTATATTTTACTGATTGATTAGTGATTTCAAAAATATTTAGAAAGCACCAAAACTATTTCTATCATTGTTTTTAATTATAGATATGATTTTGACCAAGGTGATTTCAAAATTAACTTATAGTTTTAATTAATTTTTTTAAAATTGTCTATGATAAACTCACCCACAACTCTTAATCTATGTTTAGGAAAATATCATTTCTATACACATTCAACAACTCACTCAGACTACAATAGGATGATCTACTCTATTCCACATCGATCCTCATAAGTTGGTCGTATCATAGTGTCACACACAATCAGATTATAGTATCATGTATTTCTTAACAAAACCAAATTATCTCCACAATTTATGGTCCTATAAAAAGGATCTTCCATTGATTATTTTCAATCCCTACTCTACTCCATGAGAATCACCACCAAAGCACCTTAATGCTTTTAAACCATTCCCCATTATGAAGAAGGAATAAATACATAACACAACTCATATATAATCAAAACCAATAAATGAAATTATTTTATTATAATATCCATATTCATATAATCAATTATTTTTTAGAAGATCTATACCACTCTCTTTAGTTCCATTTATTGAATAAACTTTCTCATATCTACCACACTAAAGTGAAAGCACTAACCCATCAAGTTTGTGAGTTTCATTACTCATCAATCATCAATTATTCTGCCCCATGTTACATACTAGTGAAAGGATATGCACAACACACTTTCTAAAGCCTTATAATCACATATATAACTTTAATTACACAACATCACACATATAAAAAAAATTCAGCATCCTATATCTCCTTTTCTTTTATAGTTCTTCTTTTCTTTTCTCATGCTAGAAAATGTGATGTAAAAAATACCAAACTCAACCAACCACTAAGTATTTTATTTATATTATAATCATATGTTAAACTTAAATTACTATGAAAGAATTTTCCTTAACCATAATTCTTTTAGGTTTCCCCAAACAGAGCATTATCACATACATTCCTCATAAAAATACTCAATTTACCACTTGCAATTACATAATTGTGAATACCAACCCATTAATAGTTCTAAAAAAACTATTAATAACATAAACTCAATAAATTGAAAGAAACCCACTTACTCACCCATTAATTCTTGGATCACCTCATCATTTAATAAAAACCACCCACTCAGAAGGTTTACGTATAGTTCTCATTTCATAAAAAGAATTCAAATTTCAAATTTCATCATCTCTCATAAAAAATATCCATTAGTTTACCAGTTAAATTTTTTATATATCAAATTTAAAATTCCACTTTACAAAAATCATCAACCTATAATTATGAATTTATATTCTCTATCCAATTCTCTGAAGATTTTATTAAACCCGGTCAATATACCCCACTATCACTATCTCTATCAATTAATTTCCCACTTCCACATTAACACTTAATATGGAACATTCATTTATCATTAATCAATTTATATCATTAACCTTTAACCAAAAAATTCCATTACATCATATCACAATATTTAAACTTTTCAAATTTATATGAAACACTCATTTCACATTAATCAATTTATCCCATTACCCATTAATCACAAATATTCATGCTAGCATATCACAACATTTCAACTTTTAAACATAATCAGCAGTATCAAATGGACCCCTAGGTTCTAACTAATTAAACAATCACACATTAAGATTTTAATTCATCATTAAACACTAATAAGTTTCTTTTAATTGATTATAACATTGTCTTATTCTAATAATATTTTTCAAAATGCTAAATAAACCATTGAAATCAACCATATTATATTATACAACCATTTATTACATAATCAAATAAAAAATGGTATAGATATCAATAGATTAATAATTACATAAATTTTTCACACAAATTGATATTTAATACAATTATTTCACTAATATTTTGATACTAAATCATTAATAATCATTCAATTATACACGTTTCTAAATCAGCCTTTTAATTTCTAATATCACATAAAAATTAAGTAGACATACTCTTTCAAGTAAATTTTTGACCATCAAAAAAATCTATTTTGGGAATGATTTTAAATAAAAACTTAAATATTTTAATCCTTCTAAATAATTAAAATTATAACACTTTTAAATAGACTACTTTCTTAATTTGACATGTTATGAAATAAAACACTTAAAAATTATTTTATAAAGTTCAAAGTTAAAATATATACGCTTCAAGTAAAAAAATAAACTTATTGAATCATATCAGGTAACTAACCTGCATAATTATTTTTTAAAAAACATCATTTCCAATTTAAAAATCTTATAGATATTTTTCCACACTCTTATTGTATCACATCTTATTCAACAACTTGCATTATATTCTTCTAAATAGTAATTCAAAATGTTGAATACATGCACGGACACACATAATATGAAATCATTATAATATCATAACAAAATATATATCAATCAATTATGTAATCAATAACCACTTTAATTTTGATGAAAATTGAAGAACACATCAATAAAAAAATGTAATTTTTATTATTAATTATGTTATTAATGATAACTATTTAAGAAAAATTTAAATATTTATTAATAAATTTTAATTAATGAGAAACATTTATAATTTTTTTGGTTTAACTCAAATCCATTTATGGACTATAATAATATCAATCACACAAAATCACTTGTATGTCAATTTACTTATGTGTTTGTACATGATACACGAATTCCTTAGCACTCTCACCCATACCTATGATCAAGGGATATATCACATTAAATAAATACAAAATAAATAATGTATAAAACACCTTGGAACTTCCTCACTTTTTTACACCCTGGTGTTTGGGAATTCTAATAAAGGTGTTGATCATGAATTTTTAATAGTTTACCTCTAATTTCTCAAACAATCATTATATCCACCACTAAAAAAACCCTTGAAAACCCAAATCATGCTCTGATATCATTTTATATCAACTCACCTATGGGTAGGAAATAAATTAAAAAGAAAAAGTTTCTCAAATCCTTGGGTGTGTTTCTCAATTGAAAATTCCCAAAAGTTAAATTCAATGGTGTACATGAAGTTTTTTTGGGGGGATTTACCCTCAATGAAATAATTTATGATCCAATTAATAATAAAACAATAATTGAATGAACACCAAATAAAATTAACAGACACGATACCTTGATACCCCATTGTCCTATCCATTAATGAATATAGGATATATAACATTCCATGCATCCCAAGAATGAAAATGGTAATGGAAAATACATGTAACAACCAAAATTTTTAAAAGGAAAATTATATTAAATGGTGTATAATACATGAAACACCGAGCCAAATGGAAGCATGAAATGTTAATATTTAAATATGTCTATTATAACCTTCCTATTAAATTGGAAGGTATAAATAGGATTAAATAAATTATGAAATATATATAGATCATACTAAATATAGATTTATTTATAAATTCTTAGTAAATAAACGCACAATTTTTAAGGAATACATTTTATTCTTCAAAAAAATATATTTTCATCAAAAATGTTATTTATTTATTTTTGAGAGAAAATGATACACTAAATTTCTTAAAATTTTATAAATTTTATTTTAAAAAATGAACATAACTTTTTAAATCATTATATCTAAATTTAACTAGGGTAAAATAATGGTATTTTTTCTAAAAAGATTGATTTTTGAGTTAATAGTGAAAATTACTGATTTTTCAAATACTGTCATTTATTTTCATTAAATAAAGTAATTTAAAAGTGTCATTATATTTTGAATTTGGTATTAAATTGAAACATGAACCATTGGATTTATAGTAATCTAATTTATTTCATTTGAATCAATAATTTTCTTGATTTTGGTATAAGTTTATTTTAATGCTTAAAAACACAATATTATGCAAACTATTTTTAAGTGCATAAATTTTATAATTTTTAATTAATTAAAATAATACCTAATAAATAAAAATTTTAATTAAATGAATAATATATATATATATATATTATTATAAATTAAAATTCACATAATTATTATTACTAGTTATATAGTTAATGTAAGATCATCTTATGCTTCAAAAATGCAATTTTTGAAAATTTGTTTTTCAACACATTTTGTAGGTTTATATTTAAATTAAATTAAATAAATTATGTGAATTTAATTTGATAAAATGGTTTAAATATTTTAAATAATAATATTTACTATTTTTTAATCAGTTAAACTTAATTTTTGGTCTTAATGATTAATAAAAATTAATTATTACGGTTAAGATTAAAATGGGGTTTTGCACATTACATGTGATTGTGTTAAAATTAATTTTACACACCCATGGGGGTTTTATTTGAAAAAATGGATGTCATATTTATAATAATTGGTTAAAAATTATCTAATGAGGTTAATTTTATTTTATTATTAAAAGATAAATTACCAAGGTAAAAACTAGTTACCATAGTGAAAACTAAAATGGTAAAAGTGAGTTACCTTAGAGGTTAGGGAATAACATGTTTAAAAAATGTTTATTTTTTAATTTTAGAGGTTTTTATTGACCATATAATCATTTAAATACATTATTTATCAATTTTTTAGGTACTTGGATTGAGAGTGACTTCTCATTATTAAATAGTTTTGGGTGTTTACAAACATATCACTCCTCCTTGCTTATAAAGTGTACCTCATCTCCTATTTTATTCACACATAAAAAATATTTTTGGTTTTTCAATGACTTACCAAAATCTATTACTTACTTTCCTTAACATTTACTAGATTTCTTGGTTTGATTATAAAATTCTCTTAAGAAGGATTTAGTGAAAACCCAAAGAGGGTTTCTGAAGAAGAGGTATAATTCTTAACCAAGTTTTTTCATTTTATTTATTATTTAAACTCATTAAAATATTATTCAAAGATAATGATATAATAACATAAGTTTATATAATATAATAAGATTTTATTATGTTAATTTCATAACCTACATCCATCTCATTTTACATCAAATGGAAAACAAAACCATCATTTGTGTGTATGGTGGATTACCGCCTCATGAACATATATAATTCGTTTTCCATCATCACCTTTCACATTTATTTATGATGATGAATTTAATGTATATATATGATATTCATGAAATATTTATCATTCAGTAAAATTAATATATCATATATTTTCTTACCTTTCCATTCATAAAATAATGATAACATCGTTCGTGCATATGTGCGGACTACCACCTCTATGAAGTGATGTGATTCGTTTTTACTTACCGTATCACATGGATGGTATATATAAGTGTATTTAACGAAATAATGTGATATTTATGATATAATTTTCATTATATAAATATAAAATAATACTTATCTTCTTTCTATCATGATCATTGAAAAATGTAAATGTTACTCATGTGTACGTTTGACCTACCATCTTCGTGATTTCAAGGTAGTTCATTTTTCATAACCATATTTCATGATTGCTTTTAAAATTATAATTTATGTATAAAAATTATAACTATTTCATGATTATTAGTTCATAGATGATAGAACAATGACTTATTTTACCACAGTTAACCAACCAAAGTCATTTTTGGATATATGAACCGAATATCATCAAAACGTCTAAGATGGACTTAATTGATTAAGTAAATAAATAAAAAATGGTAATAAATAAAATAAAATGAATAATAAACTTGAAAATTTTTATTAATCAAGTAAATAATTTACATTATTTTATTCTTCGTAAAGATAAATTATGTATGTGACGATTCAAACATAAGGTAAGGGACTTCTTAACTCAATTTCGAATTCATTAGGTTATACTTATACTTCCTTGTATATTTAAAGACATGATTATGTGTGAGATGAATTTTAATTGTATTATTTTTTATTTATTATTATTTTTTTGGTTTTAAATTTAATTTACATAATCACATCATTGATTAATTCGATCTTTAATATTATGATCATTATAAAGAATTTGGCCTCAATATACTATCATTGAGGCATATTTTAATGTTATGAAACAATTAATTTTATATGGTATATATAATACCAATTTTGTATATTGTATCATTAATCCTTCATTTTTATGGAATTTTAAGTTACAATTCATTTTACTTCATCCAAGGGAATTTTATTCAAAAGCTACTAAAGCGGTAGAGGCTTTATGTTACAATCTCCTTTCTTTTCAAGATTGTTTATATTTAAGGTTCCTTTAGAGGAAATAATATACAATTATTTTATGAAACCACATCTATTTAATTATTCTATATTCATGAATTTGGTTTATATTTTTGGTTTCTATTTCCTCCCTTATTGAATAAAGAATCATCATTAATGTTTTTTTGTGAGTAATATCAATATTGTATCCTATTTTAGATCTGAATTCTTTTACTTATATGTATATATTTTCCTTAAAATATTTTAAATAATATTATTACTATTATCCAATGATTTATTAAATACATTTTTACCTATGCTTTTTTTACAAACTTATTTAAAATTAATCTGCCTATCATTTTCTGAACAAGGTACTTTTATTTTTTTAAAAAAAGTGATAAATAAATGTTTTCTTTTAGCGTATACAGCATGAAAAGAATATCCAAAGTCATGAAAAATCAATGCTTTGAAGATTAATTTATAATTTTACATAATTAATTTCAATTAATATTTTTATGAAATTTTGGAAAATTTTAGATTTTAGAGAAGTAATTTCAATGTGAAAAAATTATTCCTCTCAAGAAATATCTCATGTGATATTTTAAAGTGGTTTTCATCAATAATGACAACCTTTGATGTTATGGATTGCTTCTAAATTATATATAAATGTCTCTTACACATATAAATAGCTCATTATCCATTCCTTTAATGGGGTGATACATACCTTATGTTTCTTTCTCAAATTCTTTTATAATGAAATCTCCATTGATTATGATATGAGGAAAGGTTATGCAACCCATTATATTTCCATGGGTAATTATTATGTTTATGCCTGATGATTTATTTCATTTTTTTGGCACACATAATCAGGAAAATTATATGATGGGTACACCTAAATAGTATTCCAATACATTGAGTAAAGATTGTTTCTCATGAGATGTTATGTATAGGTTTAGGGAATAAACTTAATCCATGATGGGAATTTTTACACCATGTGATATTTTCTAGATAGTTATCCTTGACTCATGTTTGTGTCATGTTATTTTTTATTTCCACATTTCATATATTTTTATAATCTTATGATACCATGTTCTTTATGTTATGCTTCAATGTGATTACATATAAACCTTCTATTTTATGATAACATGTTATACCTTTGACTCACACATTATGTTTCATTATCATTTTTATGCCCTTATTAAGAATTTTAGCTCACCCATTTATTTTATGTATTCCTTATTGAGTCAAAATTTACACTTATGACTTTTCCATTATTTTTATTTTGGAAATCACAAAAACATTCTTAAATACTTGATTACTAATTTTGTATGTGAAAAGTGTTTTTAAAATATTTTTTTGTAGAAAAAATATATTTTACTATACATAGAAATGGTTCTAAAGTATTCATGAATATAAAACAACATTCATCATTATAATTATAGTAATGAGTATAGATCTGATAAGTATCAGATTCACCTTTATCAAATAAAATTTAAGACA
Organism: Viscum album; assembly: GCA_963277665.1. Taxonomy (NCBI): domain Eukaryota; kingdom Viridiplantae; phylum Streptophyta; class Magnoliopsida; order Santalales; family Viscaceae; genus Viscum; species Viscum album. The sequence continues at coordinate 1,097,457,681 of OY728147.1, forward strand.
TTGTTTCTTTTCTTTGCACCGAAAAAATCTTTATAATCAGACTGATGTCAGAACCAATGAACATCAGATTTACACTCATAAAGATTATCATAATAAAATTTGTAAGTAAGTCCATCAGACTATCAAAGCTTAAATTCTGAATATGGAATGCTAATTTCTACCAGAATGTAACATCTTTTACATTGTGATGGTGTAAAATCAATATGCTATCAGACATTATGTTATGCCAGAATGATATGAGTTTTCAAATTCTAGGTGTCCAAGTCCTTATAACAAACTTAGAGAAAATATGACTGTTGGGAGAAAATATGATCATTGGAATGGTCACCATTATATACCTGGTCGTTCGAAGAGTTTGGAGCTGATAAATGATTACTAACGATTCTAATATGATCGATTTCATTCTCAATTTCTCATTATGTGAGAGATCTGAATATTACAAATCATGAACGGATTGTTCCTAGTCTTTTGTAGTTGTTTTAGAGTTTTGTCTTCTTAAGGGAACCTTTTCAGGTTGTTTCATTAAGAATAATTTTGCATTGTAATCTTGCGGTCAATATGTGAATACGATTAAGGTTTTATGAGGATAACAAGATGGAGAATACGAACTTATGATTGAGGGAGTGAAAGTATAGAAAGACAGAGCTGATCCAGCAGATCGAGGGCAACCAAGGATAGACAGACAGAACAAATCTGATCATCGTATCATGGGTTTTTCTTCCTAAGGAAAGATATAGTTTCTTGTAAGTATAAAATAAGGGATACCTTTATCCAAGGTTCTTGTATACCTTATTATTAAGGTTAAGTGTGATCAATTATTTTAAATAGATATAAGTCATTTTTATATTGTTTCTATTGAATTACTTATCTCTTAAAAGTATTTTATTATACTTTTAATGTTTGTAATTATTTTATCTTGACACACCTGAATATGATAAACATATTGTTAATCAGATATTCTGTGAATCTAATCTGTTTACTTTATTATAATTGAATCTTACTTTATTACAATTCTTTTACTCTTATATAATCGTATCTATTATGATTATCATCTAATAATATTCTTTATGATTATAATTATTTTACTCTAATATATGAAAATCATTCCTAATTACGATACATAAGTAATCAAACAAAGGACCAAGTATAAATCTGATCATTTTAATTAAATAGGTTTGTGAGTTGGTTTAGTTTAAACTCTTTTTAGCTAAAGTTTATAAAACTACAATTCACCCCACCCCTCTTGTAATAGAACAATCAAGAAAATATTCTCTCAATCCTAATATCAATATAAATCATATTGATATCTCAAAATTGGTATTAGAGAAGGATTCCTATGCTCGTATACTTAATGAAATTTTTTTTCTTTATTATTGAAAGTCTATTAAGTGTTATTATAAAATTTTTTTCAATAAAATTTATTATATTAACGTGTTTGTGGAAAATAAATTTTTTCTATTAAGATGGTCGGTTTTAATGTTGGATACATAGATAATACCAATAAAAATATACCTGCTATTTTTTAAAAGAGTTGAATATGAATATTGGAGATATAGAATGAATACTTTCATTATCAACATAGGAGTTGATAACTTTATAATGCTCACTGGAGATTACAAAATTCATGATAAGGAAGTTATTTCTTTCAAACATCAAGAAATTCATGAATATCAATTTAATTAAAGAGTAAGGAACACTTTCTTATGTTCTATTCCCAGAGGCATATATACTCAAATATCATCCTATGAAGCAGCTCACAATATTTGGAAGAAGCTATAGGTTACACATTTTGGTACATCTAAGGTTTTTGAAACCAAGGGAGCTATGCTCAGAGTTGATTATCAATATTTTGATTTATTACCTAGTGAATCCATTTATAATATTAATCAAATATTTATAACTATCATAAATATTCTACAATATATTAGTGAAAAAGGATTGGGTGATGAGATTCTAGTTGAGAGGATGATTGATATCATTACCAATGAATGAGAATCAAGGAGGAAAACTATTGATGAAACAAGTAAGGTTAATAATATTACTCTGGATGATATTATCAAAAACATGATGTAGTATGAAAGTAGACTAAAAAGAAATGCATATAAATTGAAAAAGAAGAATGGTGGATTTTATTTTGCTGAAAATACTTTTCCTACTAAATATAAAAATCCTAAAAAAGTTATTAGATCTTCAAGAAAGAATAATGTTGTTATACATTCTGATTCTAGTACTTCTAAACATTCTAAAAATGAATTGGATAATATTTCTAGAAGTATGAACAAGATTTTTGGTAAGAAGGATTTGTAATACCGATATAATAAAGGTAATAAGGATAGGAATGATAGGAAGGATGAAGTTACTTGTTATGAATGCAATAAATTTGTACATATTAGACAAGATTTTACAATGTTAAAAAGAAAAGATATGAAAAATAATAATTAATAAAGGGATTATAAGAGATTTTATAAATCCAAGTGAAAGAAATTTATCAAATATAATGAATCTTGATAAGTCTTATTTTGAAAAATAACTTATTTCTAAAGATTTAGAAAAAGTGATTTCTGAAAAATATAGTTTACAAATTAGTTTTGATAAACTCAATTCCTAAACTATTAAAAAAGAGGATAAGAATTTTGTTGTTAAACTAAAGTATGAAATTTATTATTTGAAGAAACTCCTATTAAAATTTACTATTGTTAAATAAAACTTTTATAATATATATAAGAAAATTCATTCTAATGGAACTCGTTCCAGAATGGGTTATACTCATAAAAAAATAGTTTGTAGTAATAATTAATTTATTCTTAAAAATGAAACCTTTTTTACTGAGTGTCGAAGTGGAGTTCATTGGAAAAATAATTTTTCTCTTAATAAATTTCAATCCCTGGGTTTAGAAAAATCCAATTTTTCTAAACAAACGTGGATTCCAAATTTTTTTTTTCTAATACCACCAGACCCAATTAGGTTTAGTCACCAAAAACATATATATTTTTTGTTTCTAGGAAAACAAAGAAAGTACCTACAACCAGAATACATGGAACATGGATAGTGGTTTGTTCTATCTATATAATTGTAAAAAAAATTCTTTGAAAATATTATCAAGATGAAAGGTAGAAAAGTTACCTTCGGAGATAATGCTCAATAATAGATTATTAGTGTAGGTAACATAGTTCTTCTTAGTAAAGATTTAATTTATAATGTCTTATTTGTTAAAGGTCTTAAGGAAAATCTTATAAGAATAAGTCAATTATGTGATGATAGTTACCTTGTGAATTTTAAAAATGATAAATGTGTAGTACACAATTTCAATGATGAATTTATTCTTTAATAAAATCAGCATGAGAATTTTTAGACTCTTAACTTAGAAGACCTTAGGAGTGAAGAATTACCTTGCCTTAGTGCAATGGAAGATAAATCATGGTTATGGAATAGAATTTCAGGACACTGTAACCTTAGAAACATATGTAAGTTGACTAAGAAAAGACATTTTAAGGATCTACCAGAACTTAGGTTTGATTCTTCAAATGTTTGTGACCCTTTTAAATACGGTTAGAACCATAATTCAAGTTTTAAATCTATTAGTGATGTCTCAACTACTAATTATTTATAGTTAGTGCACTTGGATTTATTCAATAAAACACAAATTGAAATTATTGGAGGAAAATACTATGTATATGTCTTGGTTGATGACTACACTAGATACAGAAGGGTTTATTTTCTCACAAATAAATACAAAGATTTGTTTTATTTAAAAAAATTTTTAGCCAAATTTAAAATGAGAACAACCATCCCTTGATAACTATTCATAGTAACCATGGAGGAGAATTTTTAAATTCTTATTTTGAAACTTTTTTTAATAAGAAAAGTATAGAACAAAACTTTTCATCTCTTAGAGCCCCTTAAAAAAAGGGTGTTATTAAAAGAAGAAATCATATTCTTCAAGAAATAACAATAACCATATTGAGTGAATACTCAATTGCTAATTTTTTTGGGCTGAAGTGTTTAACACTTCTTTATATACTATAAATCGAGTTTTAATTCAACCCATTATTAATAAAATTATTTACGAGTTGTGGACTAGTGGAAAACCAAAAGTTTCTTACATCAGAGTTTTTGAATGAAAAGTATTCCTCTTGAATACAAAAGATAACGTACATAAATTAGTAGCCAAATTCAATGAAGGAATATTTTATAGTATTCCACTACTTCTAAGGAATATAGAGTTTTTAATAAAAATTATTGTACTATTAATGAAGCATTTCATGTTAAGTTTGATGAAACTAATACTTTTGTTTTCAAACAACCCCAACTTACATCATTATCAGATGTTATTTTAAAAACTAATTTCAAAAATTGTTAGAAAATTATTCTTAAAAGGAAAATTCCCAAGAAATTATTTATGGAGTACTTATTCAGGATTATTTTCTACCTTATGTTGATGAACAGAGTTTTCAAAACCCAATAAATCAGTTGTTTCTTAGAAATCATCCTAGTGATAGTATCATTGGCGATGTTGATCAACCAACTAGGATAAGATATTCCTTAAGAAATTTAATTGAACATCTATATTTACTTTCCCAATTTGAACCTAAAAATCATGGTGAGGATTTAGGTGATGAGTATTGGATTAAGGTTATGTAAGATGAACTCAATGAATTTGTGAAAAAAAAGTTTGGAATTTGGTTAAACATCCTATAAAACTTCTATAATTTGAGTAAAATGGGTTTTGAGAAACAAATGTGATAAAATGGAATTATTGTTATAAATAAATCAAGGCTTGTAGATAAAGGTTATAACCAACAAGAATACATAGACTATGAAGAAACCTATGCATCAGTAGCAATATTTGAATATATTCATATTCTAATAGCCTTTGTAGCATTATTTAATTTCAAAAATTTTCAAATAGATGTAATGTGTGATTTTAGTTACCCATATGTTCAAGAGGAAGTTTATATTAAACAAACTCTTGGTTTTGAAAATAAATAACATCCTGAATACATTTATAAACATACCAAAGCTTTATGCGGACTTAAACAATCCCCCGGAGCTTGGTACAATAGATTAACTAGAATTTTGTTACAATTTTTTAAGGGGGATACAGATCCAACCCTTTTTATAAAAGAAGTTAACAAAAATATTATGATTTTTAAAATATATTTTGATGAAATTATAGTCGGATCAACTCAAAAATCCTTAATAGATTCCTTTAAGGATCTTATGAAATCTGAGTTTGAGATGAGTATGATGGGTGAGTTAACATTTTATCTTGGTTTTAAAAGTTCTCAAAAACTAGAAGAAACATATATATTTCAACATAAGTATATAAAATATCTTCTTAAGAAGTTTTTTATGAAAATATAAAATGTATTAGTACTCCCATCAGTGCCGCAAATACACTTGATCTTGATAAAGCTAGGAAACCGGTTGATCAAAAGATTTTTAGATGTGTGATAGGAAGCCTGCTTTACTTAAATTATAGTCATCCTAAAATAATTTTTTTTGTATGATTATTTTAAATATATTAATATAATCCAAAAGAATCCCATATAAAATCTATAAAATGAATTTTTCATTATCTTAAGGGAACTATGGATTTATGACCTTTTTGTTCTTCTAAAAATAGTTTTGAACTTTTCTTTTCAGATGCTAGATTTAGTGGTTATAGAATGGATAAGAAAATAACATCTGGGACATGTAATTTCTTAAGATATTAATTTGTTTCTTGTTCTTGAAGGAAACAAAACTCCATAGCACATTCCACTACTAAAGCTGAATATGTGGCAGTTAGAAGTTGTTGTGATCAAGTGTTGTGGATGAAACACAAACTCACATACTATGACATGAGTTTTACTAAAACTTAAATATTATGTGATAATACTAGTGTCATTGAATTATGTAAAAACCCATCACATCACTCCCATAATAAACACATAGATATTCGGCATCAATTTCTTAGGGATCACACACTTAAAGGAGATATCATTTTACAATCCATCTGAATACAAGATCAAATTGCTGATATTTTTACAAAACCATTACCTTTCTATAGATTTGAATACATTAAACGGAAGCAAGAAATGATCAATGTAAAGTGATATTTCATATATAATTCTTTTTTAACAATCTACTTACATTAAGATACACATTTTCATAGTAGTAGTACATATGTTTGTTGTTTTTAAGAAAAATTATTTTTCAAAAATTTTATTTTTTTCATTCTCAACTATCAGATCAGTTTAAATCAAATCTCAACCATTTAATTATTTATGGAAGATGATATGTCACTCTATTTTCCTATATAAAGGGGACCCCCATGCCCTACATCAGAAATCTCAATCTTCTTATGACAAAGTGCTTCCTCCCTCAAAAGTCTTCGGTAAAAAAAATCAGTTATGTCAGAATCTCCAGTTTCATCTCTAAATACGATGCCGATTGTTAAGGATTTCAAACAGTGGTATGTTTTTTAGAAAATTTAGTTAAAAGATATTTTAATGAGAATTATGAATCTTCGTTGAAAAATATTATAGAATTCCAAGTATGGGAGTCAATATGTGTAAGAAAACCCGATAAGGATTCTTATCCCATTTATCTTGATCTTTTAAGGAATTTCTATAACACTATAAAGTTTTTCATAGAAGGTGGAAAAAATATATTCTTTCCTGATATATTAAAAATGGTACAAAATGTCATATAAAAAGCTATGAACATGCTTAAAATTCCATCCGATGGAGAAGTTTAATGTCCATCTCCTATGATTTCAGATAACCTTGGATATTTTAATATGAAGAAGGAAGATGACTCCTTATTTTATCACTATGAAAAAGTTCAGAAGGTGACTCATCTCACACCAAATAATTTAATTATTATACTTTGTATGCAATGTTTTCTCATTAAAAGGAAAAAAGATCATGAAACTTTAAATGTTTATGATGTTTTTATCTTATACTTTCATGTGAATTTGATAAAAATACATCTTTTTAGTTTAATTTTCCTTACCATCAACAAAACAAAGATCAGATCTATTAAGTATCAAATAATCATTTTTTCAATTGTTCTAAGCAATTTAATGATTGAATGTGTAAAATTTTGCAACATTATAAATAATTCAACTCCAAAGAGATTGAAATTATTATTCATCAGTGATTATACTATGAAGAGATTGAGATTTGGTTTTGATAAAGAAACAAATAAGTTCATTGAAATTTATGGTAAAACTAGTTTAAAAGCATAACCCTCTAAGAAACCTAAGAAAAGTGATCATAACAAGAATAAGAAATCAGACCAGGGTGATCAAGGTAAGAAAAAGAAAATTGATACTTCCCCACCAAAGAAAGAAAAAAAACAAAAGGAATGTGCATGATGATGTCTGAGATGAATGGATTATAATGATGGTTGAAAGGAAAGAAGGGGATCTTGTTATCTACATTGATCTAGTATAAGCTTTGGACATAAATATTCATGTTTCTAATACTCTAAAAGAGGAAATAAAGAAGAAAAAGTAGAAAAAGAAGTCTAGAAAAGATCTTTTATGTTATAGATTAATGAAAGGAATGAAAATATATTTAGGCAATGTTTCTCCAATTGTACCTCCATATCAATCTGATCAACACAATCCATATAACGGGTTAGTATTTTATGAAACCAATGTTGTTAATTTTGAAGTTTCCTCTATCATATACAAGGAAAAGGATAATGTAACTAATAAGAAATCAACACCCACCTAAGAAAAAGAATCATAATCGGTACTAGTTGGTAATGCTGATTTAAGATCACAAGAATATCTCAATAAAGAGTTTCTTAAATCAATGGAGGAATATGATGTTGGAATTAATATGTTATCAAAATAAGGATAATGTTTTGAAGAATAATGTGAATAAAAATAATATTATATTGAAAAAGTTCTTAATGATTAAGATAAAGATGATGAAAAGGATTAAGATGGAGAAGAAGATAAAAACAATGAATCTGGTAAATTTTATTTAAAATTAGTAGAGGCTTCATCATTGAATCTACCTTCCAATACCTATAAAGATGATAAATCTAAAATTTCTAAAAAAGAAAAATCCACTTCAATAACTGAAGCCGATGCTTCAACTAAGAAAGTATAGAATGATCAAAACTTAAATATAGAAGGTAATAAAGCTAATAATGATGATGCGAAAATCATTGAAAATTACGATGGAAATAAAGTTGGAGATAGATTTGAAAAATACATCTCAAAGAAATATGATAAAGGGAAGGAATTAAATAGGGGAAACTAGAACTAGTCACCCTCAACTCCCTAATATTGAAGTATCAGATTCAGCGAATATGATTACAGTGAAAGGAGTTGATTATATTATTCAGGATTTACAAATACTTTAAGGAATAATTCCATAATTTCTAATAATCAAATCCAAAGTAGAATTGATTCATGAAAATCAAATTCAAAGATAAGAATCAATCAAATTTTTAATAGATAGGCTGATTCAAAATGTGGCTAATATCAAAGTTCTTCAAGAAAATTCTCAAGCTCATAAGAAGGCATGAAATAAAGTAATGAAATGGTCTCAAAATATTTCTATTGATGTCAAGTTAAATGAAGAGACTATTGAAGATGTTAATGATAGATAAGGTAAATTTTTTGGAATAATTTAGATATTCAACTATTAACTCGATTGTAGAGGTTAAATAGTTAAATGGGAAGTTATATTATATGTAGTTAGATATATCGAGACTCAAAAATTAAAAAGATGAAATTGTTGATTTGAAGAATCAGAATGAAGTATTGGAATAAAAACATTGAATTCAGGAAGAGAAAAATTGGTCTCAAGATGAATTAATTTCAAATATTGAATAAGAAAAAAAATAATTTAAGAAGATGTAGTCTATTGCTAAATACTTGTTGAAGAAAGATTAAAATATTTTCTATTTTGAACTCTTGTTGTAATTATATTTTGAGAACATGTTTTTAAATGATTGATTTTTCATCCCATTATGATTTGTTTGAATGCTTTCTAATTCCAATTTCTTGAATATTTTTTCAATTTTTTGGATGATTAGGGAGTTAATTACATTGTTTCATATTATTTTACTTTTAAAATTTTTGAGGAAACTCTCAGAATTTTCCCATTCTTTTTTTTAAATCACATAGGGGGGAATTATTCAGGGGGGATTTTTATAAGGGATAATTCCGTAGATAGGGGCATAAATGTTTTCTTAAAAATTAGAAACTTTTATTAAAAGGAGAATACTATCCTTTGGGGGAGATTTTATCCTAAGGAGGAGTTAGTCATATTCATCACCATATTCAGATTAGTTATAAACTCAGAAGGCATTAAGGATTAATGTTTAATTCTAAATATGAAGTAATTTAAAGTAAATGGATTGTAATTTTTTCAAAGTTTTATTTTTTATTAAATTTTTGGGTTAGTGCTTTCTAAAAAGGGAGATATTATTGATTCAAAAGTTATACTTAAGACTCTTCCATTCCTTTTGTTTTGTAAATATTAAACACTTTCTTAAATACTAGATTACTATATTTTTATGCCCAAAGTGTTTTTAGAATGTTTTTGTAGGAAACATATACTTTTACCATACTTATAAATAGTTATAAAGTATTCATGAATATAAACTAACATTCTTCATTATGATTATCACAATGAGTATGGATATGATAAGTATCAGATTCATCTTTATCATATTAGATTTAAGACTTTTTGTCTTGTATCCGTACTGAAACAATCTTTATAATCAGAATAATGTTAGAACCAATGAAAATCATATTTAAACTCATAAAGATTATCGTAATGAAATTTGTAAGGAATTCTATCAAACAAACCAAGGTTAAATTATGAATACGGAAGACTAATTTCTATCATAACGGAACATCTTTTACACTTTGATGATGTAAAATCAATACAACATCATACATTATGTTATTCTAGAATGATATGAGTTGTCAAATTATAGGTGTCTAAGTCCTTGTGACAAGATCAGAGAAAATATGATTGTTGGGAGAAAATATTACTATTGGGAAGGTCACCTATAAATACCCAGTCATTCGAAGTGTTCGGAGATGACAACTAAGTACTGGTGATTCTAATATGATCAATTTCATTAACAATTTCTCATTGTACAAGTGCTCTGAAGATTACAAAGCATGAATGTCTTGTTCTTAGTCTTTTGTAATTGTTTTAGAGTTTTTTCTTTTTAAGGGAACCTTATCAGGTTGTCCTATTAAGGCTTATTTTATGTTGTAATCATGCATCTAATCTATTATTATGATTGAGGGATTTCAAAAATAGAAAGATAGAGAATCTGGTCTTCTGATCAAGGGATTGTGGGGATAGAAAGACAGAGCCAATCCATTAGATCAAGGGCTGGCGAGGATAGGTATACAGAACAAATCCGATCATTATATTGAGAGATTTCCTTGATGAGGAAAGACAAACATGTTTGTAAGTATAAAACAACAGATTCCTTTATCCAAGTTTTGTGGCTACCATACTCTTAAGTTTAAAAGAGATCAATTATTTTAAATATATATTAGTTATTCTTTTATTGTTTCTATTGAATTAATTTTCTTTCTTACAAGTGTATTATTTTTCTATGCATGTTTGTAATTGTTTTATCGTAAAATTATTAAATACGATAAAAATTTAACAGTTAATCAGATATTTTGTTAATCCGAACTTTTTTACTTTATTATAATTGAATATTACTTGATTATGATTCTTTTTCTTTGATTTAGTCATATCTATTATGATTATGATCTAATCATATTCATTATTATTATAATTATTTACTCTAATTTATAAAAATAATGCCTAATTATGATACTTAGGTAATCAGACTAAGGGCCAAGTCTGAATTTTATATTTTTACTTAAATAGATTTTTGAATTGGTTTAGTTTAAACTCTTTAAAACTAAATATTTTAAAACTTCAATTCACCCCCCTCTTGTAATAAATCCATCAAGAAAATATTATTTCCATCCTAATATCAATATAACTCATATTGATATCTAAAATTACTCAGGTTATCCCATGATGTTTTAGGAGCTCACTAAGAAGAATAAAAATAAATATGTTATGTTTTAATTTATTTTTATATTTTATGGACCTAGTCTTCCAAAGACACTAGGCCTAATGATCATTGGGTTGTACTTATGGGATATTTATGTTAAAAATCATGTAATAATACGTGTGAAAGGATTGGGTCTTTATAGTTAGTATTATAGAAATGTCTAATTATTTTGGGAGATTAGGGTTAGAATACTCTAGTGAGAACCCTAGGGATAATTCTAAGTATAGGAGAATATCCTGGAATTTTAGTGAAGGATAGAGTGAGTGATTTCTAAGAAATTACATCCCTATCTAGATATGAAAAGTGGATGTGGATCTGGTATAGTTATTCCTAGGGGTAATAACCCCAAAAGGGTGCATTGGTCTTTAACTTGATTGTCACCTAGTGCATGACAACGAGCCTTATTGCACACTTGGTTTGAAACTATGAGGGGATATATTTGGGAAATTCACAAACTCTTTACAAAAAATCATGAAGTATTTGAATATATGATAATCATGGATGACCTAGGTTAAACCTAAGGTGTCATAAATTTAAAAGGTGCCATGATTTAGACATCCTATAAATTATTTTTCATGATTATGATTATTTTTTCACACACCATGTTTTTTGGTTTTAGTAAAATCTTAGAATGATGAGGATTGATGTTAACACTGAATGTGATAGATTATGTGGTGATTCTAAGAAACCAAGGTGGATTATAACTAAAGTAAACGATATTTTTTTTATTCCTAATCAGTTATCATGATATATGATTAGAAAACTATACCTTAACCAACTATTGATGTTTCCAAAGATGAGAAGGATAGAGTTTGCTAAGAGATCAGGTAGAGGAGACACCCAAGAGATTGTCACAAAGGAACATGAAAGTTTTTTATGTGTGAAAAAGAAGGACATGGAGAAATGAATTTTTCAATGAAAAATGAGGAGTTCAATGGAAAGAAATAAATTTTATCCTATAAATCCATTTATAGTTTATTGTCTTAAATGTGGGGAACCTGAGAATTATCTGAGTCAATTCCCTCTTCTAAAGGCTAACTTCTAGACCAAGGAATGAAATATGTTATATAAATCATTGAGGTGGATGTATTTATATAATGGTATTCTAGAATTATGTTGTAGAAGTATTTTTATCAATGGTGTTTTGGTTATAAGAATCATGAAACATCTAATGATTGTGTTTATTTTTGGAAGCAAATATGATTTTACTATGGATTTATGGTGATTCAAGTTATTTATAGAAATAATTATCATATATGATTAAGTAATATACATTTTGTTATAATACTTTAAGAGTGATTTATTTCATTAAGAGATAAATGTTAAATTTATCTTGGATGAATATGTGATAAAATTATTCAAATCTTTGGGTTTCAACCTTAGTCAGGAATATTTTGAAGAATTTTAAGATTAGTTATTTATTAAATGATAGAAGTTAAGATTTAGGTGTTGTTATTTAGGCTTTTTAGATTAATGTTGTTTTTTTCATATAAAGGTTAAATAATTTTTGGAATTATCTTACATTGTGTAAACTATTTTGGTTTTGGTTAAATTCTAAAGACATGAGGAATAGTTTATTATCCTTTTGTGGAATTATGTGATATGTTAGAAGTTTATTTTGGTACATTAAGTATAAAAAAATTTCAAACACTCATCATTAAGATCAAGAGAAGATATTTTGGTATAAATTGATTAAAGGATGAAATTCTACTTGTCAAGTAAGTATATTTCCTTAAGATCTTAGTCTAGATGGAAAGATAAATCCTAAAATCTAGTAAAAGTATCTTGAAGGATAAAATGTTATCTTATTACCTTTATTTATAATGAATAGATGGTCTTTTTAACACCTCCTTTGTTTATAGTTATGTGGTTGTTATCTTTCTCATGATCATTTACTTTCTTATAATCAATGATTTATGTCACTCTACATCATTATTTGGACATTAAAATTTTCTTCCATATCCATATTTTCACTTACCACTAATTTTTTCCTACTTGGAAACCCGGTTATGTGTTATTATAGAAGACCTTCTTACTTCATTTCCTCTCATATCAAGATGGCGTTTTATTAACTTTTTTACTATATGGGATTTCAACAAAGGTATTTTAATATAAAAAAATTGATTACCGAGAACAAGTTCAAATTGATAGGATGAAATTTATTAAAGGGATTAATAATGTAACACCTTGATATTTTAAAAGTAAAAATACATTCGATAGCATATTTGACACTCTACACCAGTCCTTAACAAACCATGAAATATTATTATTTAAATATCTGGACATTAAATTGGTGGGTATGAATATGATCAACTGATATAGATATATATAGATCCAAATAAATATATATTTATTGATAACTTTTTAGGAAATAATCACTCAATTTATAATGAAGACATTTTATTCTTCAAAGAAATATGTTTTCTTTAAAAATGTTTTTTATTTCTTTTTGAGAGAAAATATTATAATTAATTTATTAAAATTTTATAACTTTTATTTTTTAAAATTAACATCATTTTTTAAATCATCATATCAAAATTTAATTAGGGTGAAATTTTGGAATTTTTCTAAAAAGATTGATTTTTCAATAAATAGTGAAAATTATTAATTTTTAAAATATTATCATTTATTTTCATTAAATAAAGTAATTTAAAAATACCATTATATTTTTAATTTTAAATTTACCTGAAATATGAAACATTTTATGTAGAAAAATATAATTAATTTCATTTGAATCAACAATTTTCATGATTTTGGGATAAGTTTATTTTTATACATAAAAATACAATTTTTTGCAAACTGTTTTTAAGCACATGATGTTTATAATTTTTAATTAATTAAAATATCCCATAATAAATAAATATTTAAATTAAATTTATATATTATGTATCTTTTTATATATTTTTAAATTCAAATAATAATTATTTTCAATCATATAGTTAATATAAGATCATTTTATGCTTGCAAAATGTATTTTTTTTAAAAACCATTTTTTCGACACATTTTGTGTGTTAATTTTTATATTAAGTTATTCCAATTATGTGAATTGAATTTGATAAAATTTATTCTTTATTTTAAATTATAATAATTAATATTAGGTAATATGATAAACTTATTTTTTTTCTTAATGATTACTAAATATTAATTTCAATGGTTAAGGTTAAAACGAGGTTTTGCTCATTACATACGTTTGTGTTCAAATTAGTTTTCCAAACACAATGGATTTTTATTTGATAAAATTGATTTAATATTTATAATAATTATGCATAAATTATTTAATAAGTCTCATTTATTTTTAGTCTTAGAGGATAAATTACAGAGGTAAAAACTAGTTATTGTAGTGAAAACTAAAATGGTAAAAGTGAGTAACCTTAGAGGTAAAGGGAATAAAATGTTTGAAAAATGTTTATTTTTTAATGAATAAGGTTTTTATCAACCATATATTCTACTCAATACATTATTTATCAATTCTGGAGTCACTTGACTTGATAATGACTTCTCATTATTGAATAGTTTTAGGTATTTCCAAAAATATCACTCCTTCTCACTTATAAAAGTGCATTTTTTTCTCCTATTTTTTTCACACATATGAAAGCTTTGGGTTCAGACACGATTTTCATAAATTAGTTCCTTAATTAACTTATAACACCGTAAATGCTTTTTTTATTATAAAACACTTTTAGGAAGGCTTTTGGTTCAAGAGCAAATACGGTGTCCAGAGAAGAGGTATATTTGTTAACCAAGCATTTTCATTTAATTTATTCTTACACCTCCTTTAAATATTATTAAATCATGATGATATAATAACATATATATATTACATATACTAATATGTTCTTATGTTAATGGAATAACCTAAATCAATTGCCTCTTCCATCAAATGGAAAATGAATGTAACACCCCGAGATTTTATGAAAAATATTCTTTTAATTTAATTAATTTCTTGTGTTGTATTCTACACCAAGATTACCTTGTGCTATACGCAACACCATATTAGCTTGCAGTATACGCAACACTATTCTTGGACCGTGTTACACCCAATTTTGATAATAGTTATTCTATGCAACATTGAGTATATATATATATATATATATATATATATATATTAAATGTATAAATGGAATATGGTTGGATTCTGTTATATGAAACAACGAAGGATTCTTTCACAACACGCAACCCTGACTTGGCTTGCATTACACGCAATCGCGACCTTCCTCGATAGCGTGTGTTGTACGCAATACCGGGTTTTAATAAACAATGATATATTATAATATTGTCATGAACTAGCCGTTATGAATAGTATTAACTAAATTTTGAATTTTATAACATTATTATTCATCTTACACATTTTCTAGAACATGTTATAAGAACAAAATAAATTTTTCAGGTAAAATAAGTATTTTTCAAAAAATGCAGTTTTGCCGCCTTTTGATGGCGCACCCACCTTAAATCTAGTTTTTGACATGTTTATATGTTCAATTTGACAAAATAAAATTCTTCTCTTGAATCAGGATGTAAAAATGTACATTAGATAATGTTTTTATATTTTTTCGATAACTTTCATATTTTAATGAATAGTAAAAACACGCTGTATTTTAATTAAAAACAACTTTTTTCATCGTAATATCTTATGTGGTTAAATTATAATATTGAATGGTTTTAAAGTATAAATAGAATATATTTTTACCATTTAATATAATGAATGTCATTAGCATTGATTTTACCTTGAATTCGTAGGTTAAATCAATTCAATCTTTTGCAATGTTTTAAACAAAAACCCGTTTTTATTCGACAACGGGATTAATTTTAATTTAATTTATGCAACTTCTGTGTATTGAATTTTAAAAAATGGATTCCATATTTGGAATCAGTGGGTCCAAATTATATTAATAGGCTACTTTTTATTTTAGGGAATTATGAATAGTAACTACGGTAAATTTTATTTACCATAGTTAAAGGTAAATCGGGTAATTAAGGGTAAATATAATATTATAAAATTACCCTAAAACATGCCAAAATCCTATTGGATGACTAAAAGTAAACCCATATCAACTAAGGGTCGGATTAGATTCATTTTATGGACTTTTGGCCATGAAAATAATTTAATTATTATTAAAACCAAAGAAAGTGACAAAATGTCACTCTCTTAAATCTTATAAGTATAATAATTTTAAATTAGTGATAAACATCATAAAATTTCGAACATGAATAGTCTCCAGAAATCGAACAAAATTATCTACATCATGAGAATTTATTTAGAATTTTTTGGGATTAAATAATTATCATTAATTGTGACACAATAGTGATGCAGAAATTATTTATCTAGTGAAAAATCAAGAATATTGTTTTTATTAAACTTATAGTAACCATAAAAGGCACAAAACCCTAACCAAAACTTATTGGTCATGTAAATGGAAACTATAATAATCCAATGGTCTAATATTTGACCATTTGGAGTCTTATACAAGCTATTATGACACTTATATTATTTTATTTTAAATGATGCCAAAGTTGTCACCTTCATAATTTAATAAATATAACAATTTAAATATTGTGATTTTAAGATGATAAATTCGAGTAAAAGTATTATTGTGAAAGTTAATATATATATATTCATCATAGGATTTTATTTTAAATTTTTATACAACAAATAAGTATATTAAATAATTATACAAAAATGATGTAGTAATTATTTTATTAAGAGATAAACCAAATAAACGGTTTTAAAAATAATAAAATAAATATTATATGAACAATTTAATGTGCTCAACTAATTTTATAGATACATATGAAATTTTATAAATCTATTAAATCTTTTAGTTCGAACATATCTTCTGTATTTATTTTATTTAAATTCAAATAAATGAATAGTGTCTAAATTGACACTATTGTTATTTTATAAAAATAACATATTATAAAATAGTTTAAAAATCACAAAAATATTTAAAAATTATAAATTTAAATTTATATGATCTAAAATGTTATTAAGTATCCAATTATGGACAATTCACAACAAATAAGTAATTATTTGTTATAATTTAAAATTTAGAATATTATTACCACAAATAAAATTAAATTGGTTAAATAAGGATAAATCATGTTGATAATGTTTAAAATAAATTCCTAACATGTCTAAATTCTATTGGCTGATGCGATTACAACCTTATCTTATCTAATATTCGAATATGAGTCATTTTTGGAAGTTTTTAAGTGGGGTTAGATTTATTATAAATTAATATTTTTAAGAATTCCTAAGGTGCCCCTCTCCTCCCTTATAAAAGGGCACCTCCTCCCCCTCCTCCTCACACCAAATTGAGCACTCAAGCTCGGCCAACCCCTGCCAAAATCCCTTCTCCACTTCCCTAGAATAATCCTAGAGGTTCTGGTCTTCTTCAAAGACCAATCTTAGTTCCCTAAGTGGAGGATTGAAAGAGGCGTTCCAAAGAAGAGGTAATATCCATTACCGATCTTTTCAATTTCTTTCTTCTTCAACTTCTTCTTCTTTAGTTGTTTCATGATAAAGTAATAACATCAGTATTACTTACATACTCATATGTTATTATAAATATGAAACAACCCTAATTCACCTTCTATCCATCCTACGGAAAAATGAAATCACCGCGCGTGCGTACGTACGGAATACCGTCTCCACGCCGTGGTGTAATATATTTTCCACCATTAACTTACAAGGATGGGTATATTGGTGTAATGAGTAACTATTTATGATTATTATAAAGTAATATTGATACTGAAATAATATATATATACTCCAATACAGTTCCATAGGAACGATAACATCACTCGTGCGTACGTACGGACTACCGTCTCCACGATGTGATGCGACTCGTTCTACATGATCATCATTACATCGTAATTATATAAATGAATTGAATGAATAAATATGATATATGTTACACTAATACCATTCTGGATATAAGGTATCTATAACCTTAAATGAAGAATAAGAATTTATTCGGCAAAATACGCATAAGAACAAAAGGCAATAAATACCCGAGTAACAAGTAACAATGAAATATTACTAACAAGAAGCTAAGAATATGACCATATATGATATCATATCAATATGTATGATTCTGGAATAAGTCAATAACATTATTTAAACCATTATACAGGAGCTTCGGGCACGTACAAAGCAAATTGGACCTAAGGTAAGGGAAAATACCACAATCTCATTTTTATCCGAGATTGTTTATTCGTAAGTATTTACTGGGGTGTATTTTATCATCCACATCCATGTTCCCTCAATATTTAATATTGTTTCCATCCACTTACAATAGTTTAAATCCAATTTTACCCTTAGGTGAGTTTTTAGTAAAGAATATGAAAGGAATCATTTGTCTTTTTTCGTACGAGGTACTTTTTGACTTTTCCGACAAAAGTACGAAGAATGTTTTTTTTAACTTATACGGCATGAATGGATTTTTAAAACATTGTTTCCAAGAAGCTTAGTTTACAAGTTTTCAAGTTTATTTGTAATCAACTTCTTTTATTTTAAAGATGTATGACATGTTATGAAAGGAAAAATGTTTTTGAAGAAGAAAGGATATTTTCCTCAAGAATGGAGTTCAAATGTTTTATCAAAATTATTTTCCATCTAAGATAATATAGGGTTCTGTTTTTATCCCTATTATTACATTTATTTGATTATGTTGTGAGGAAATTATTTTTATTAAGTCATTTACCTTATATGGTTTGTTTTATGATGTCATGATGTTTCAAGAATCCCATTTTTGTTACATGTGTTATGCGATGATGTATGATTTATGATTATGTGGCACACATAAGAAAGGATTCATTATAAGATGGGTGGGACCTATATCTCCCTCCAATTCATTGGGTAAAGATTTTATATCTCATGAGATAGACAGGGCTGGAATGGTAGGTTATACCGGTTCAGTGAAACAGGACTGAAACGAGGGTTACTCGATTCAGAAAGGGACTTTGTCCACTAAGATAGTCTTGGCAATGAGTCTTGACTAACAAGAAATGATTCTCTATGATTATGTGTGAATGCCACAAAGTTTCATGTTTTAAGTTATGATTATTGTGATTACATTTCACTGCCATGATTTACCCCATGTTATGAAATTATGCTCTCTTTTGCAGTTTAAGATTTCTAAAAGTTATGTTCTTATAAATATGATGTGATTGATTTTTATTTTGTTTACCCTTACTGAGCATTTGAGATCACCCTTTTATGTTTTCTTTTCCCCAGGATATAAAGAAAGGTTTTAGGTAAAAAAAAGGGAAGATCTTTATGGGAGATATTGAAGATCTTTCACCACGATTAGAAGATTATATTCCGAGTTTCCAAAGACACTAAACTATTACGATCCTTGTGTGTGTGTTTTTTTTGTAATGTACTAAGTATTCCGCAAAAGTAATGTAATGTCAATGTACGTCAAGCTTAGGGTCTCTACAGTTGGTATCAGAGGAAAGGTTTAGTCAACCTTTGGAAACTAGGATGCGAAAACGTTAGTGAGATCCCTAGAGTTATTTCTAAGGTATGTCTCGGGATGTCCCTAAGGATAAGTATACGTATAGGATATATTCCTAGAACTATGGTAACGATATTAGATTAAACCTAAGAAGTTAGGTATTGAGGATACTTTCCCTTTACTATGTTGTTTTCTCTAGCATGATTTTTGATTCTCACAAAATTATTTTTGTGTTTTAGTTAATGGAGGGAACCAAAAGGAATTCAGTTAACATTGAATCCAATGGACAAATTGGTGACTATGAGCAACAAAATTGTGTAATGCCTAGAGAGAAAGATGTTGTGATTATGCCGAATCAATCATCGTGATATATGATTAACAAGGTGAAATTTAGTGGTATGCCTAATTCATCAAAGAAGAGGAAGATAGACTATTATGCATGTTTGCATGTTGAGGAGCATAAAGAAAGGAAGATTGAGATTTCTAAAGAAGGGAAGAAGAACCTTGAGGAATACCTCAAATGGAGGGACCGATGTTATCTGTGTGGAGAAAAGGGTCATAGAGTGACAGACTGTTATGGAGTTCAATGTCTTATTTGTGGAGAACATGGGCATTACCCAAATCAATGCCCTGACCTAAAAAGTTACTTCTAAATCAAGGAAGGACTTATTCCAGGATAATCATTGATGTGGATGGACTGAAGTGTTTTGGTATTCAAGAATAATGTTGTTGAGGTACTTTTATGGTGTGTTGAAATATTTAAGTATTGGTATATTGTGGTTTTCAATAATTTTAAGGTACCGGTAACTATGAAAAGTGATTCAAATATTTTGGAAAGTAGATGATAAGTTCATAATGAAAGGATAATAAGATAATGAGATGTTTGATTGTATTCATGAGCTCATGATTGATATAAGGACTATGTGATATCATGGTTTGAGTATAAATAATTTTGAGGATTTTGGTATGTGGAAAGAGTTAACTTTTAACAGCACTCATGTTTTCAATAAGGTTCAATGGGTATTCAAGAGAATACATGATTAAGGACTTTGAATGTTTGGAATGTGGCCAACAAAACATATCTTATGATATATGGGGATCAACGATGGTATTAAATCTCTGGTAATCGTTTTCACTATGTTATGAGAGTGGACTGCAGTATTATGGATAAGCTTAAAGATTGAAATGGATTATGTTGGACATAAGTGAGTATTGTTTAAGGATAGAAGTTGTTTTTCCGATATTATTGATGGGATGTTATAGTAATGTAGTTTTAGAAAAAGGACAACCTGTAGGACGGGCGACAGCCCATCGCTTCGGACAAGGCTGTGGGAATCGAACCCACAACCGAAGTGCGACTGGCATTTATCGCCTACCACTGGCCTACAAGAAGTCCCTGGTTAGTATAAACTAGTTTTATTTTATTAAGCGGTATGATATATGAATTATAAGTTAATTTTTGGAACCATATATGATTAATCTAACCACAAGATGGACTTAAAACTTTTTCTAATATTTTGTTTGAAAGAGATAGAATAACCCATCATTCTATCACATGATCTGCTAACACATCACGAATAACAAATTCAACTTCATTTCTTTAAGGGATGAAGTGGAAATTGTTAAATTCACGAACAACAGTTAGATTTTACCAAAATCAAGTAAGTATTTCTTCTAATTCAAATTTTTCAACTTTAGGGAAATCATATTGAAAACCAAAAATGTTGTCCTAGTGATCTTATATCTGATGAATCGGATGGTACCTCAGATCATCACAAATTTATGGCTTTGTGATTGCTAGCTTTTCCATAGCCATTTCCTCTACCACTTTCCATCAGAACATGACGGTTAGATTTCTCTTCCATGTCCATATTTTCACCTATGTTCTCCTATGTGGATACCCAGTGATTAGTTAACTTGGGTAACCATTACGTTTTATACTTTAGTTTTTAAAGATAAGTTTTGGTTTTCCTTTTTACGATGTGGGTTTCTATCAAAGAAACTTTCAAATAGTAAACCATTTATAACCCCGACGAATTTCGAGGGCGAAATTCATTTTAAGGGGGGTAGAATGTAACACCCCGAGATTTTATGAAAAATATTCTTTTAATTTAATTAATTTCTTGTGTTGTATTCTACACCAAGATTACCTTGTGCTATACGCAACACCATATTATCTTGCAGTATACGCAACACTATTCTTGGACCGTGTTACACCCAATTTTGATAATAGTTATTCTATGCAACATTGAGTATATATATATATATATATTAAATGTATAAATGGAATATGGTTGTATTCTGTTATATGAAACAACGAAGGATTCTTTCACAACACGCAACCCTGACTTGGCTTGCATTACACGCAATCGCGACCTTCCTCGATAGCGTGTGTTGTACGCAATACCGGGTTTTAATAAACAATGATATATTATAATATTGTCATGAACTAGCCGTTATGAATAGTATTAACTAAATTTTGAATTTTATAACATTATTATTCATCTTACACATTTTCTATAACATGTTATAAGAACAAAATAAATTTTTCAGGTAAAATAAGTATTTTTCAAAAAATGCAGTTTTGCCGCCTTTTGATGGCGCACCCACCTTAAATCTAGTTTTTGACATGTTTATATGTTCAATTTGACAAAATAAAATTCTTCTCTTGAATCAAGATGTAAAAATGTACATTATATAATGTTTTGATATTTTTTCGATAACTTTCATATTTTAATGAATAGTAAAAACACGCTGTATTTTAATTAAAAACAACTTTTTTCATCGTAATATCTTATGTGGTTAAATTATAATATTGAATGGTTTTAAAGTATAAATAGAATATATTTTTACCATTTAATATAATGAATGTCATTAGCATTGATTTTACCTTGAATTCGTAGGTTAAATCAATTCAATCTTTTGCAATGTTTTAAACAAAAACCCGTTTTTATTCGACAACGGGATTAATTTTAATTTAATTTATGCAACTTCTGTGTATTGAATTTTAAAAAATGGATTCCATATTTGGAATCATTGGGTCCAAATTATATTAATAAGATACTTTTTATTTTAGGGAATTATGAATAGTAACTACGGTAAATTTTATTTACCATAGTTAAAGGTAAATCGGGTAATTAAGGGTAAATATAATATTATAAAATTACCCTAAAACATTCCAAAATCCTATTGGATGACTAAAAGTAAACCCATATCAACTAAGGGTCGGATTAGATTCATTTTATGGACTTTTGGCCATGAAAATAATTTAATTATTATTAAAACCAAAGAAAGTGACAAAATGTCACTCTCTTAAATCTTATAAGTATAATAATTTTAAATTAGTGATAAACATCATAAAATTTCAAACATGAATAGTCTCCAGAAATCTAACAAAATTATCTACATCATGAGAATTTATTTAGAATTTTTTGGGATTAAATAATTATCATTAATTGTGACACAATAGTGATGCAGAAATTATTTATCTAGTGAAAAATCAAGAATATAGTTTTTATTAAACTAATAGTAACCATAAAAGGCACAAAACCCTAACCAAAACTTATTGGTCATGTAAATGGAAACTATAATAATCCAATGGTCTAATATTTTACCATTTGGAGTCTTATACAAGCTATTATGACACTTATATTATTTTATTTTAAATGATGCCAAAGTTGTCACCTTCATAATTTAATAAATATAACAATTTAAATATTGTGATTTTAAGATGATAAATTCGAGTAAAAGTATTATTGTGAAAGTTAATATATATATCTTCATCATAGGATTTTATTTTAAATTTTTATACAACAAATAAGTATATTAAATAATTATACAAAAATGATGTAGTAATTATTTTATTAAGAGATAAACCAAATAAACGGTTTTAAAAATAATAAAATAAATATTATATGAACTATTTAATGTGCTCAACTAATTTTATAGATACATATGAAATTTTATAAATCTATTAAATCTTTTAGTTCGAACATATCTTCTGTATTTATTTTATTTAAATTCAAATAAATGAATAGTGTCTAAATTGACACTATTGTTATTTTATAAAAATAACATATTATAAAATAGTTTAAAAATCACAAAAAATTTTAAAAATAATAAATTTAAATTTATATGATATAAAATGTTATTAAGTATCCAATTATGGACAATTCACAACAAATAAGTAATTATTTGTTATAATTTAAAATTTAGAATGTTATTACCACAAATAAAATTAAATTGGTTAAATAAGGATAAATCATGTTGATAATGTTTAAAATAAATTCCTAACATGTCTAAATTCTATTGGCTGATGAGATTACAACCTTATCTTATCTAATGTTTGAATATGAGTCATTTTTGGAAGTTTTTAAGTGGGGTTAGATTTATTATAAATTAATATTTTTAAGAATTCCTAAGGTGCCCCTCTCCTCCCTTATAAAAGGGCACCTCATCCCCCTCCTCCTCACACCAAATTGAGCACTCAAGCTCGGCCAAACCCTGAAAAAATCCCTTCTCCACTTCCCTAGAATAATCATAGAGGTTCTGGTCTTCTTCAAAGACCAATCTTAGTTCCCTAAGTGGAGGATTCAAAGAGGCGTTCCAAAGAAGAGGTAATATCCATTACCGATCTTTTCAATTTCTTTCTTCTTCAACTTCTTCTTCTTTAGTTGTTTCATGATAAAGTAATAACATCAGTATTACTTACATACTCATATGTTATTATAAATATGAAACAACCCTAATTCACCTTCTATCCATCCTACGGAATAATGAAATCACCGCGCGTGCGTACGTACGGAATACCGTCTCCACGCCGTGGTGTAATATATTTTCCACCATTACCTTACAAGGATGGGTATATTGGTGTAATGAGTAACTATTTATGATTATTATAAAGTAATATTGATACTGAAATAATATATATATACTCCAATATAGTTCCATAGGAACGATATCATCACTCGTGCGTACGTACGGACTACCGTCTCCACGATGTGATGCGACTCGTTCTACATGATCATCATTACATAATAATTATATAAATGAATTGAATGAATAAATATGATATATGTTACACTAATACCATTCTGGATATAAGGTATCTATAACCTTAAATGAAGAATAAGAATTTATTCGGCAAAATACGCATAAGAACAAAAGGCAATAAATACCCGAGTAACAAGTAACAATGAAATATTACTAACAAGAAGCTATGAATATGACCATATATGATATCATATCAATATGTATGATTCTGGAATAAGTCAATAACATTATTTAAACCATTATACAGGAGCTTCGGGCACGTACAAAGCAAATTGGACCTAAGGTAAGGGAAAATACCACAATCTCATTTTTATCCGAGATTGTTTATTCGTAAGTATTTACTGGGGTGTATTTTATCATCCACATCCATGTTCCCTCAATATGTAATATTGTTTCCATCCACTAACAATAGTTTAAATCCAATTTTACCCTTAGGTGAGTTTTTAGTAAAGAATATGAAAGGAATCTTTTGTCTTTTTTCGTACGAGGTACTTTTTGACTTTTCCGACAAAAGTACGAAGAATGTTTTTTTAACTTATACGGCATGAATGGATTTTTAAAACATTGTTTCCAAGAAGCTTAGTTTACAAGTTTTCAAGTTTATTTGTAATCAACTTATTTTATTTTAAAGATGTATGACATGTTATGAAAGGAAAAATGTTTTTGAAGAAGAAAGGATATTTTCCTCAAGAATGGAGTTCAAATGTTTTATCAAAATTATTTTCCATCTAAGATAATATAGGGTTCTGTTTTTATCCCTATTATTACATTGATTTGATTATGTTGTGAGGAAATTATTTTTATTAAGTCATTTACCTTATATGGTTTGTTTTATGATGTCATGATGTTTCAAGAATCCCATTTTTGTTACATGTGTTATGCGATGATGTATGATTTATGATTATGTGGCACACATAAGAAAGGATTCATTATAAGATGGGTGGGACCTATATCTCCCTCCAATGCATTGGGTAAAGATTTTATATCTCATGAGATAGACAGGGCTGGAATGGTAGGTTATACCGGTTCAGTGAAACAGGACTGAAACGAGGGTTACTCGATTCAGAAAGGGACTTTGTCCACTAAGATATTCTTGGCAATGAGTCTTGACTAACAAGAAATGATTCTCTATGATTATGTGTGAATGCCAAAAAGTTTCATGTTTTAAGTTATGATTATTGTGATTACATTTCACTGCCATGATTTACCCCATGTTATGAAATTATGCTCTCTTTTGCAGTTTAAGATTTCCAAAAGTTATGTTCTTATAAATATGATGTGATTGATTTTTATTTTGTTTACCCTTACTGAGCATTTGAGCTCACCCTTTTATGTTTTATTTTCCCCAGGATATAAAGAAAGGTTTTAGGTAAAAAAAAGGGAAGATCTTTATGGGAGATATTGAAGATCTTTCACCACGATTAGAAGATTATATTCCGAGTTTCCAAAGACACTAAACTATTACGATCCTTGTGTGTGTGTTTTTTTTGTTATGTACTAAGTATTCCGCAAAAGTAATGTAATGTCAATGTACGTCAAGCTTAGGGTCTCTACAATGAAACCATCGTTGGTGTGTACAATGGGCTACCACCTCACGGACTGATGTAATTCATTTTCCATAATCACCTATCATAGATGTTTATGATGATGGATTTAAAGTATATATATGATATTCATGAAAAATTTATAATTCTGAAAAAATAATATATCATATATTTTCTTACCTTTTCAATCATATAATAATGATAATGTCATTCGTGCATACGTGTGGATTACTACCTCCACGAAGTGATATGATTCATTTTTTCTTACCAAATCACATAGATGGTATATATAAGAATATTTAGATAAATAATATTATATTTATGACATAATTATCATTATGTAATGATAAAGTAATACTTACCTTCTTTTCATCATGATCATTGAAAAATGGAAACGTTACCCATGTGTATATACGACCTACCATATTCATGATTGTAACTTAGTTCATTTTTCATAACCAAATTTCATGGTTGGTTTTAAATTATAATTGATGTAAAAAAATTATAATTATTTAATAATAATTATTATGGAGATGATGAAACAATGACTTCTTTTACCATATTCAACCTACCAAATTCATTTTGGATATATGAACCGAATGTCATCAAAACGACTGATGTGAACTTAATTGATGAAGTGAATAAATACAACATGGTAATAAAAAAAATAATGAATAATAAATTTGAATTTTTTATTAATCAAGTAAATAATTAATGTAAGTTTATTATTTAGGAAGATAACGTACATAAGTGATGTGTCTAACTCATGGTAAGGGGTTTCTTAACTAAATTTCCAATTCATTAGGTTAAACTTCTACTACCTTGTCTATGTTATGCCATGATTATGTGTGATATTACTTATAATTTATTATGTTTTATTTCCAATTTTATTTGTGTGGGTTTACATTTGATACACATAATCACATTATTTATTACTCTTTTGCTTTAATGTTATAATCACTCTAAGGGATTTTATCTCAATTTCCTTTCATTGAGGCATATTTTAATGTTATACCCCAATTTATTTTATATGGTGTATATACTATCTATATTAAATATTATATCATTATTACTT
The DNA here is from genome assembly GCA_963277665.1 of Viscum album. NCBI lineage: Eukaryota > Viridiplantae > Streptophyta > Magnoliopsida > Santalales > Viscaceae > Viscum > Viscum album. Next base: position 1,097,484,881 of record OY728147.1, read on the forward strand.
TATACTTAATGGTATTTTAAGTTACAATTCATTTTACTTCATCCAAGGGTATTTGATTCGAAAACTACCAAAGCGGTAGAGGCTTTATGTTACAATCTTCTTTCCATTCGAGATTATTTATATTCAAGTTTCCTATTGTAGAAACTGCATATAATTGTTTTATTGAACCATATCTCTTTCCCTATACTTTTTTCATGAATGTGTTTTACATTTTTGGTTTCTATTTCCTTCCTTATTGAATAAATAAACATCAAAAAAGTTTTTTGTAAGTATTACCGATCTTGTATCATCTTTTAGATTTGGAATTATTCTCTTCCATGTCTATATTTTCCTTAAAATATTTTAAAGAATGTTTTTTATTTTATATAATGATTTATTAAAGACATTTTTATGAATTTTTTACTTTTTTATAAAATAGTTTAAAAGGAATCTTTCTATCATTTTTCGAACAAGGTACTTTTTAACTTTTTTTTACAAAAGTGTGAAATGAATATTTTATTTTAACTTATATAACATGAAAAAAATCTTCTACCATCATGATCATTAAATGATTTTAATATTCATTTACAATTTTCCTCATTTCTTTTCAAAGAAAATGTTTTTATAATATTTTGGAAATTGTTATATTTTAATGAAGTGATTTTAAAGTGAAAAGGGTATTTTCATCACAAAATATATAATGCGATCTTTTAAATACATTTTCATCAATAATGACAACATTTGGTGTTATAGATAACTTATAAATTATATATAAATGTCTCTTGAACATATACTTTGCTCATTATCCCTTCCTTTAATGGGGTAATACACACCTTATGTTAATTTCTCAGATTCCATTATTATGAAATTTCCTTTGATTATGATATGAGGCAAGATTATGTAATCCATTTTATTTCCATGGGTAATTATTATTTTTATGCCGTATGCTTGATTTACATTTTTTGAGACACATAATCATGAACATGTTGTGGTGGGTGCACCTAGATAACACTCCAATGCATTGGGTAAAGATTTTATCTCATTAGATTTTATGTATGGGATTAGGGTGTAAACATAATCCATTATGGGACTTTGTCTACCATGTGATGTTGTCTAGGTAGTTAGTCTTGAATCATGTTTATTTCATGTTATATATTATTTCCATATTTCTTATGTTTTTATGATATTATACTACCATTTTCTTTATGTTATGATTTTGTGTGATTACTCATGATACTTCTCTTTTTTGATATCATGTTATACCTTTAACTCACACATTATGTTTCCTTATCATGTTTATTTCCTTAGTGAGATTTTTAGCCCACCCCTTTATTTTATGTATTCCATAGGTTATCTCATGGAGTTTTGAGATCTCAAATGGATTTAGGATATCACTAGGGAGAATAAAAGTTAAGAGGTCATGTTTTAGTTTCTTTTGATGTTTTATGTACCTATTCTTCCAAAGACACTAGGCCTCATGGTCTTTGGGTTATATTTATGGGATATTTATATAAAAAATCATGTAATGATATGTATAAAAGGCATGGATCTCTATAATACAACCCATCACAATAATATAAGTGATAACTAACAAAATATAATAAAATGAAACTATTTTAACTCACTCCCCAATCATTGTTAGGCGTCAACCAAATCATCACCAAACCCTTAACCAATGTACCTATATACTAACATGTAAACAATTGAATATGGTTCAGGATGCACATTCATGTTGTGAGTAAGAATGACTAAGTAGGGGGAACAACATGAATCAAAACCTATTACAACAATGAAACTATATATGAAACTTATAATGTCATGGGTGAATTGTAAATGCATATCCCAAAATACTTGATAAACATGAGAAGATATGATGAAATAATCACAAAATAAATCATGAATTAATTCATGCATGAGATCACTAGTGACCCCTCTCACACCACCATGAGGTGAACCCATATAAGATAGATTTTTCCTCCCCCACACCACTATAAGGGCCCATACATAATATTATCCACACTCAAAAAATACTATATCAATAGTAACATACCCGTTGGTCGTACCCAAAGAGAGAATTTACCTCAAGCAATTGAATAATGGGATACTCCCACTAAAGATATGGGGGTTTCTATATGAATTGAATTTATGGTATTTCATTTGTATCATATTTTTTAGGCCCACAATAGTCTTTAGTGTGATATTCCCTGGGGGGGGGGGGTGAATCGAGATATGAAACACATTCCAATTTCACAACCTAAACCTAAAACCCTCACTACCGTATATGATCTTGAACTCTCTATTAGTAGGGTCAATCTTATATTCTTACTTGAATGATGTTTTGATTGTGATTAACGTATCTTATCCTTAATCAGATTAGATCAATGATCACTTAACCCACATACACTGATTGAGTTCTTGAAAAGAGTAAGTAAAACATGCACACAAGACACACAAATGTTACTTGTTTCACATGTACTAGAATAATCAAAGGAGTATATTACTGGAATAGTTGAGATAAATCCATTGGATGAAGTTGGGTCAACCATTAGAGGTCATATTGTACAGAAGTTTTCAACTCTCACAGTTCTACCAACTATAGTATAGTTGATCGATAACACAGACATTGGGTACTATAGTAGTGTAGATATTGTCGACACGGCACCATAACAACATAAAATTTACTATAATGGGTAATGTATCTTCTTGGACTTAATTTCACCATTATTGTAGCATAGTGGACCTACTGTATAGATTTGGCACTGTAATAATGTGAGTTATCGTAGCATAATGTTTCCTTATCAGCTCATTTTGAGCTAAGGTTTCGAGACTCTATGTTTTATACCCTATAATGTTCTCCCAAAAATAGTGAATTTTTTCTATATCTTAGTGGGAATAGATATTATTCTTGAACCATGTAAATATTGTGTTCATGTTCTTCTTATTCATTTTTTCTTTTTCTCCCTTTTACTGTTCTTTTGGAATAAACTATCATTGATGTTCCTAGTGTTTCTATAACATATACAATGACAATGTGTCAAAGTACCAGAATCCACTAAATCATTTTTTATTGTTGGGTTTTAGGTCAGGTCACTCTAATTCCAGAGGTCACTCCTCTTAAAATTTTTATGGATAAATCACTGCCTCTGAAGGGTTACTCCCTTCAAAATGATTTAGGGTTCAACTACTCCTCACCTTAGGGTTACTCCCTTTGTCCTTTCCTTTTCTCATTGATTAAGGGGGGAAAAATCATTATCACACAAGCTAATTCATGGATTCACTGTCTGTTGACACTCCATAAAAATATTTAAAGAGTACAAGGGAAACATCAAGAAATACTCCCAAGATTGATGCAATAAACATTCAAAAACATTGCGAGTGAACTATGCGGCCAAGCTTCGCGAACGAGCTCTACGGCCAAGCTTTGTGAGCGAGCTACGCGGACAAGATTCACGAGAGAGATGCACGGCTGAGCTTCGCGACACAGCTATGCATCCAAAATACACGCGAGAAGATTTGGGATGCCTCTATGCGGAGCACCTGCACGGTGGATCTACGAGGCATACGAGCGTGAACAAAGTTTCTTCGGCCAGTCCCATCTGTGCCTATAAATAGGACACTTGGGCTCCCCATTTTCAGACTGAAAAAAGTGAAAGATTCTATGATGCTCCCCTTGCATATCTCTTTCGCCTTGATCTCTCAAATTGTCTCATGTAGTTCTCTAAACAAAAAAATAAGGGATAATTAAAGGGGATAAGAATGTTTTTAAGTTCTTAACATTCTCTTCAGTCCTCATCAATACCTACGCGCTATACCTACATGGGACACTTGCGCACTATACCTGCGCAATAGGGCAAGGTGGGGTACCTACGTGGAACACCTACGCGAGGTACCTACATAACCAGTTAAAATACCCTTTAAAGCCTTTCATGGTGGGGTATCTCTTTCCCTGGTTCCCTTATTCAAAAGGGGCTAAGTTGAAGCCTCCCCCAAAACCTCCTAACTTCTCAGACCTTTGGGCAAGGCACATTAACGTGTCTCCAATTTGGGTTTGTATTTCCGTAGTCAGAATTTTCCCACATTTGTTTCACAATGGGGTTATGATTCATGAGATGTTTCTGGGTTTGTATATCCGCAGTCACATGGACTTTTCTCCTAGAAACAATATTGGGCAGTTCCCGGTTTGGAAGATGGTGGGCTTCTGGCCTCGCTCTTTTTAAAAAGGTGACCTGAGATCTGAGTTCTCTAGTAGGGAAGATACACTTCACACTTTCCATTCCGCACAAGTATAGGAGAAGTATCCCTCCCCTACAAGAACCAATTTTAGGAATGCCATCCTGATATAAGCCCCTAACCTTCACCCCTTATTCCTTATATTGGACCCTTGTCCAATGTAAATAGAACAGAGGGAAGGCTCATCGCCCCACCCTCTTCCACGGTCAACGTGCCCTCTTCCATTAGTGGAGGAGGAGAATTTTGAAGTGTCATTCTGGAATCTTTAACATCCTATTGTTTCTCACATCGAGCATGACTCACGTGGGCTTAAAAATACGTGATGGTTGCAACATGTGGACAAACACTCAATCAGTGAACTACAAGAACTCTGATTTCTGTTCAATCCAGGATACGTAGGAAGTCCTTTCGGGGCCCGATCTCACTGGATATCCTCCTTAGGAATCCAACCCTAATTCCCCCAATTTAGGCATCCTCCTTAGGAAATAAGCCACAAATATAATCCTCAAATCATCAAGGCATCCTTTTTCAGGATGTAATCCCAAACTCATCTTTCTCAGAGGGCTATACTCTCCTATGAGATTTATCAAACTACATGGGCTTTGATTCCCATCCATATGGGATACATAGGAACCCTCCTTGAGGATTAAACCCAACACTTGAGATCAACCCTATTCTATTTGGGCCATATTCCCAATAGGGTTTGATCCTATTTGGAAACCCATATCCTTTTCAATGTTCCTTGGGCTACTTCAGCATAAGTCCCACACTATGTTTCAACTAAGAACCTTCCACTTAGAGGTCCTTATCACATGACCTTAAAAGGTATGATGTGTCCTATTAAGTGGCACCAAAATACGATGGTTTTTATTCCTTTCACAAGGATACGTAAGTATCTCATTTTATGAGCACGATCCCAAGATTAAAACAAACCTTCATCTCCCTAGATGATAATAAATTCCAAAGTGCCCCACTGAGTAGCTTAAAACCTAGTATCATTATAACAATGATCAAAAGAATATATAATCAGCATATTATAGGATACCTTTAATGGAAAACCTCGAATACAAACAAATGTTTCCATTAATGAGGAACCTTGAATGCATACTGATGATTCTAAATTTTACACATGTTAATAAGTGATTAAAAATTCCAAGGGATACTTATGATATACTTGGTAAATTAATAAGTATTTATGAAAATATTTTAATCTTATAAAGAGAGTCTCGAAGTAGACAATAATTCCCCCCAAAAGGGTGTGATGTGTCCGACCTCCCATCCTCTCTACCAATACACGTTCTTAAGTATCGTAAAGTTAAAAACGTAACAAATGCCTGCCTTTGGAAAGCAGGTCCTATTTGGATAAAGAACTATTGGAGGTTTTCGGTTCGATGAATAAATACAATGGAAACCACCTGGAAATAGTGATTCTTAAATCTAGAACGCACGTTTCAAGGATCTATAAAACAAAAATGGTGAAACCAACATGAATACTTAACCAAGTTAATAATGTTACCCACATGTTAGGCCACTATCAATTGATAAAGGAAGGCCAGAAAAAGGAATTAATAACGCATGTATCCATTTGACAAGATGTCAATTTAATAAAACTTATTATTGTTCTCAGTTTTTCATAGAATTCCCTTCAATCCAAAGAATGTATTTCTCCAAGACAACATATGGAAACTTCCCGAATACTGCTCAAGCTGGATCTCCATCCACGGGAAGGATGTTATCACTGACCTAGCATCTTTAACATTGGGTCTCCAATGTGATGATAAAGGAATATCGCTAAAACAGTACAATTTCGACTTTGGAGGCTGCTCAACAGGCTCTATAAGTCAACAATAATACTCAATCATCTGACCAAAAAAGACCAATGATCAAGAAGAAAATGGTTTCGACCACCGTTTCAAATCATTTAGGGTCTTTATCCCTAGAACGCAATAATCAATCTCTACCATAATAAAAGGAGGTAGATCAAGAGGTCACTAAAGGCCTCACTTCAAGAATACATGAGTCCTTCTTAGGGACTCCCACCAGTAATCGCTGTCAGAATCATACGGTAGTATATCCCCAACATGATGGGGGTGTTGCCTCTGGACATTTGGCCAATGTCTCTCAGACCCAGGCATGAAAGTCAAATCACTAGGGACAACGTCTAGTTAACAGGATACAGGTTATTACCTCAACCTCCCCTGGAGAAGTCCATCGATCAAACTTGATGGAAAACAACGAGTGAGAACATACACCCATTCGTCCTAATTTTATTGCTCAGCAGTCTCGTCTAACAGAAACCCACAAATCCCACCAGGTAAACCCAGTGGAGAGCCGTGAAAAGACACATACACCTTTTTCATGTTATCATCCAGTCAGCAGGCTCATCTGACTGCATTTAAATAAACCCACCAATCTAATGTGGTGGCAACTGGTAAGCATGAACATACACCTATTTACAATCACCAATTCTTTCAGCACTCTCGTCTGCCAGTATTAAAGGAAACCCATCAACCATAATTTATGGAGAATATCTAGCAGGCACATACACCTGACAATGTTCATCAAGTCTTCCAATAGTCTCGTTTGTTAGCACCCAGAGAAGTCAGTCAGAAAGTTCCGATGAAAAATTTGCAGCAGACTCAACTCTCTGCCCCTATGCATAAGTACTATCAATATCCGTTGACAGGAAAAGGGGGACAAGAGAGGGCACATACACCTACTCCAGATACATAATGGATGTATATTCCCGTTCTGGTTACTGAAGTCACTAAACACATCTTTTCAATAGTGAAAGGGTAGACTCATATCCCTGCCCATATTCTGGAAGCATGTCATGATATTTTAACAACTACTTCAGTAATATCAGGGTAACATACACATAAATCTATCCCCACACATGGGATAACACATCGGCATGCCATCCTAGATCAGATACACACCTCTATTCCAGTCTAGGAGGGTCATGGGAATACTCCCCCATAACATATGGACAACAAGATCGGGAACATACAACCTTTAAAATTGGAGATAACTAGTCTGTTCCGGAAACTAATCCAAGACATGAACATATACCTTCCGATGATAATCACTTTTCCTTGAAAGTGGCCCCAACTATGTATAGGAGAACATCCAAGAAAAAATCTCACCAAATACCGTTGGAAAATCAAGATTCAAGCTGTAATTTAGCTCCTCTTAATACTCGAGTTCTTGAATCCCTTATACATTTATCTATTGCTGCTCAAGATCCTACCTTCTCATTACCAAATTTTTGGAGTGGTAATTGTAATTCTAATGTTTCTCACCAGAAAATTCATCATGAAGGCTTGATTCCCGAAAATTCAGTCAATCCAGAGTGTCTATCCTTGGATGAGAGCCACAACAACCCTTTGTGTAGCCAGAAGACCGAGGAGCAAGAAGATTTATCCCTTGCTGTAATCCATCATGGTGATCCTCCCCATAATGGCATTTACTGTGAAAGTCCTCTCCGTAGTAGTTTTTTTCAACATCAAAACAATTCTATAATTGACAATGTAGCAACAAGAAAGCCCTCCTATCTTGAGGCACTTGAAAACACAAGGGCAGTCATGTCTGATGCCTTGTCATTGATAGGTGAAACAATTTCTCAGTCAGAAAACATCTTAAGGGAACAATCATTATCCGAACCTCCCTTGAGTCATTTATCCTCAAATGCAGAGCATACACTTTGGTCAGACCAAGTGGAGAAACCTCTAGTAGAAGATGATGAAGACATGTTGAACATGAGGAAAAAATTATCTAAAATATAAATACCAGTCATGTTCTGGACTTCAACAAATTCTCAGTTTGATATTCCTGAATTGATGATAGAAGATTGCATTCATGACATTCGTCTCAACATATGGAAGACTCTTCATCATTTGCAAACTAAAGTATTACAATATGATGAATATCAAAATCATATAAAGGTAATAGAGGGATTACAACGCCAAATTAACTAGGAATCTCTTTCAGTTTTTTTAAAAGGTTGGGGCTGAAGCCTCATTTTATTATTAAAGTAAAGCAAAGACATCTTTTAACTGGGTATAGGGATACCCATTACATAGCCTAAAGGCCTAGTGGGATTGTAGCCCATTACATATCCCGTAGGCCCAAATTTTTTGCCTAAGGACCATTCTGTGAATAGTAACCTGGCTGTTACAGTTCCCTCAACTGCTACAGTTCTCCTTCGCCGCTATAGTATTCTACCGCTGCAACAGTACCCGCCGATCAACAGTACCACCACTACTATAGTTCCGCCACAATACTTTTACAGTACCTTCGCCCCATGAGTTTTGAACCCCTATTTTTCATGTAGGATTACAGGGTGCTTACCATTAATCCATCTCTATCAGTTTCCCAACATCCAAGGGTTGAAAAACAATAGATAACCCTTTAGCGCGCATGTATCAATGCTCTGAAGAGGCTATGCCAATTAATTTCTAATTCCCCATCTAATGTTCTCATCAGAGGATGGGGTGCATATACCGAATTTCATTTCACTGCACTTCAAAATCAAAAAAGTTCACCCAAAGTGGTTTCATGCAATGTTATTGCCCACGACCGACCATAGTAAAAAGGTTTTGTGTGTAATCAATTGTATGCTCAAGAAGAGGCCTCAACTAGTTCTCATCAGAATCAGGCCCAAAGAAAAGAAATTGTTGAACTACATATACATCAAGCCTATGAGAATATTGAGCAGGCATCCTATTTATTGGATGTCAGGCGTCATAGGAAAATTTCCAAAATAGTACAGTGATATTCTAAAACAGGTGATTTAAGTAATTGTTAGATGATGCATCCAACTAATGTCCGATCCAAAATCTGAAAAATCAGAAGAGAAGTTTCATTAATTTCAGATGTAGCAGTTCAAGAATCACCCCAGCTTGCCAGGATGGGGGCTCATTTAATGCAACCTTCAAACTCGTTAAAAATGCTCAAAGATTTGAAGAAGAAGAATAGGATCAACCCCAGCCTGCAAGGCTAGGGGCTATTTTGTATCTTCAATACCCTCCTAAACGGAAGTCAGTTTTCTCCTGATTAGGGAAGAATCCACAAGGAATGCGTACAAATGAACTATCCAATAATTCCCTTCATGTTACTATCCATCAAACAGTTCCAAGGAATTATTCATATAGAAGAACAAAGTTTCGTGAAAGACAAAAAGGGAGACGATCTACCAAAAACACTGACAGAATGCCATTAATGCGTTATGCATTAGTGAATGTTATTAATAACACTACAGAAGATCCTCTAGAAAATAAGTCTAGTTCAGGAGAATCAGAAGATGAAGTTCTTTTCCATAATATGGTACACACTGAGGCAAATGAAGAAGGTGTGAGTACCCAAAATCAAAGGCTTAACCAGGATCTAGGTATGCCTTCAAATAACCAACTCCCTCATCTCCTAAAGGCATCCAACAAAGGGAAAGGAAAATGTCATATTGCATCTCACTTTTCCGCTGGAGAAGGTCAATATCTTTCACTTGAAGAGAGACTTTCATAGAAAGAAGAGGAAATGAAGGAGTTGAAAAGACTCAACATAGAGTTACTTCAAAACATCATTTCTTCTAGACGGTATCCCCTGGAAAGTCCTCAACTTGAAAATACTGTAGGAGCTCCTCATCAAAGAGGATTTGTAGTAACTATAGATGAAGATAATGAATTCCCTCCATTGGGTACACTATCCAGACAGGATCATGTACATCCTGATAGACCTATTTTTGTGGGTTATCCAAGATAGATATCAGCACCACCGTTAGTGGTTTTACCATTTATTGCACCAGCTCAAGTTCCAGTTTCAATACCTGCACAGAATCCATGTCATCCAAATATTCCCCAAATTCTTATGAACACAATTGAGACATTAACAACTCGATTGGAAGCTATGGAAGAACAACGTGCACTAGTTAAACCAAAAAGCGAGCTTAACCTGAATGGGTGGATGCAATTCCCCCCCCATCAAATTTTGCGAATACCACATTCCCAATTTTTTATGGTTTAGGAGATCCAGAACAACACTTAACACATTTTGTTTCTCATTGTGATCCTATGATGGGTACTCCTCATCAATAAGAAGCAGTTAAGCTTAGGTGTTTTGTGCAGTCATTACAAGGACCTTCTTTTGTCTGGTATACAAGTTTGCAATCTCGATCAATTACTGGGTGGGAAGATCTCTGTTAGAAATTCCTTCTTCAATTGAGCTCAACATTACCAAATACAACAATTTTTGATCTTAATAATTGAAAACAAAGGGAAAATGAAAGAGTTTCAGATTTCATTTCTTGCTCGAAGGGATTAACATATTCCATAAGTTTAGCACTCCCTCAAGAAGAGTTGCTTCCAATCTGTGTGGAAAATATGCGTGATGAATTACGCACACCATTGATCCCTGTGAAATACACAGGTGGGTTTCGAGACCTTACTTAAATCACTCAGTAGATAGAAGACTCTCTTATAGAGACTAGGGATAAAACTCATATAATTCCATCAGTTCTAGGAAGGAGAATAAGAAAGGAATAAGCTGCCATAATTACACTCAAACAGGCACCTGTACCTGCTTCTATCTCAAGACCGTAATCATACCGAAGGGATCCACTTCCTGAGCATCAACAACAATGAACACCTCGTCAAGATGATCAAATAGATCAAAGGTGGAAATAGTTTGAGGAAATAAAGAATAAAATCTGTTCTTTCAGTAATGATAAAGTTCCTGACTACTTCATCTCAGCCTTAGAAAACAATTTGATTCAGTTTCCAAGGCTGAAGAATCCAAATAAAGACGGAGATGAAGATTGTCCGAATTATTGTCCCTTTCATCAGATGTTGGGACACCCCATTCATGAGTGCTTTGTTTTTAAAGACCTTTTGGAAACTATGGTAGACTCTAGACAAGTGAAATTGAAAAGTTCATTATCTCAAGTAGTATGTGTTACTACCACCAATCCAAATGAAGAGGGGGAATGAAAAGAAGTTAAAATTAAAAATGTGAAAAAATATGATGATTGGATGATCAGGAAAATAATCAACCGAACTCATGCTATTTTATGAACATAGTTGAAATGATCAATTGTGTCTTCTACCAATCCTACCACAACAAAACCATCTTCATCAAAGGTTCGTTCATCAAAGAAACAAAGTGGTCATAGGGATAAAGAGAAGTTAGAATAAGAAAATATTGCATCAAGGCCAAAGTTGTCCTTAACCTTGGAAGATTTCATTCCATATATCTCAAAATAAAGGGAACCACCCTGCCAAACGGTAAAACCAGAAGTAATCTCTTAGGCAGAATCCTCATCAGATGAAGAATTGATCTTTGGTTCCATTAATGTTATCCATTTAACAGATCCTTATTCCAATGGTGATTCTAATTATGTTGAGCTAGAATTCCTTATGCCTAATTGGGGGACTAGAGGAAGAGGCCAAGGTCGAGGACACAGGAGAAGACGTGGTAATTCCAGAAACAATCGTCTTAACTCTACCCTTTTTCAAACCATATATGCGGCATAAACTCATGGAAGAGATCTTTTGCGATCTCAACAAGAAAAAGGGGTTTCTTCCTTGCAAAAAAAAATCTAGTTATGGCACAATTATTATATTGGAACGATTAAAAGATACACAATATTCTCCTCAGTAGATGAATAGACTTAGTCAGTCTAATTTTCCAAATTCAATGGTATTTCCCACTTCTGTTTCAACACAAAACACATCTACAATAAAAACATCAACTTCCAAAGCACCTACAAAACCACATCTCCATGACGGGAAACACAGACCTTTGGATCAAAAGTATGATATATTGAAACAATTATCCCAAGTACCGACCATGTTATCAATTTTGGATTCATTGAATCTGTCAAAAGATCATCGAGAAGCACTCATTGAGGCCTTATTAAGTCCTAAAGAATTTGAAACTGAAGTTGCTGCTGCTGAGGTTTACTGTATAGAGAATGATTCTACAGAATGTCATACGGTCATATATTTTATAGATGAAGATGAAGACCATGTGGTACATGGACACATCAGACATTTGTATTTGTCTGGAAAGGTCACTGATATGGATATCTGATGAGTCGTCATTGACAATGGCTCCGGAGTCAAACTCATTCCCATTCATACACTTCGTCGATTGGGCCTAACTAAATCTGACTTATATCCTTCAACTTTAATGTTGTAAATATATGAAAAGAATGAACAAGAACCTCTGGGTGAAATTACACTCATAACTCAGTTTGGAGATCTTGTATCTAATTCAGATCTCATGGTTGTTCATCAGGACACATCCTTCAATATTTTGCTTGTAAGGCCTTAGTTTCATCAACATGCAGCCATACCTTCATCATACCACCAATATATGAAATACTATTTCAATGGTCAAATAGGAACATTTTATGGTGACAAGGCTCTGTTTAAAACATGTGAATCTCAATATATTGAGGCAGAGTTTTATCACACAAAACGAACAAAGTCCATGACAAAGGAAATAACCAGAGTTAATGCTCCAAATGGACTGGAAAAGATTCCAGAAAATCCATTCATGAATTTGAGTACAGATTATATTCTACCCATCAATCAAGTTTAAAGGGTAAAGCCAAATCCATGCACTCATCGAATAATTCCCATAATGTTAACAACGACAATTGAAGTTGATAACATGAGATAAATTATTGATGCACCAAGAAATGATGAAAGCCTGAATGGAGATGTTTTTATTTCATTTGCTAAACTACAACGAGCCTCTACTTCGTTAATTAGAATAGAATAAATTGTATAAATATTAGAGGGAGACAAAGATGTTGATTCTCAATCCATCAATCCCTCTTCACCATATGAAGACCCTTCATCATCAGTAGGGTCAGATGTGGTGGTTTCTTATTTGAGATATTCAAATAATGATTCCTCCCCTAACTTTGGGAGTGTTTCCTTATCATCTACCATGAAAATGGAAACAGAAGAAGTGGCACATAATGAAGACGAAGAGGAAGATCTCGAAGATGCTCCCCCAGTATTTGAAAAAGGCGTTTCTACCACCGTGGGTGAACTCAGAGAAATAAATCTGGGTATAGGAGAAGATCCATGCCCCAATCTAATTAGTGCAGCCATGACCTCTGAGGAACAAGAGGTGTATAATTCCTTTCTAAAGCAAAACCGAGATATATTTTCTTGGAATTATACGGAAATGCCAGTTCTTAATCCTAATGTAGCCACCCATCATTTGGGTTTTCCAGAATAACATCATGGGTTCAAGTAAGCAGTAAGTATAACACACCCAACTCATGCCTCTCAAATTGAAGCTGAAGTTGATAAGATTATAAAAGCTAACTTTGTTAGAGAAGTTCAGTATCCCAAATGGCTGGCCAATATTGTCCCAGTGAAAAATAAGAATGGGAAAATTAGAGTCTGCATTGATTTCAGAGATCTTAATAGGCATTATCCTAAATATGATTTTCTAGCCCTAATTACAGAACTTCTAATTGATGTAACAGTTGGCTATTAAACACTTTCATTCATGTATGGATATTCTGGGTATAATCAAATTCTAATGGCCCCAGAGGATGAAGAATCTACAGCCTTTAGATCTCCTCAAGGTGTGTTTTTCTATCAGGTAATGCCCTTTGTCTTAAAGAATGTAGGTGTGACATACCAACGTGCCATGTACCATATCTTCAAACCCTTCTTAGGGAAATTTGTTGAATGTTACGTGGATGATTTGGTAGTCAAATCCAAACAACGTTCCAATCACTTGGATGATTTGTAATCCATATTTCGTAAACTTTGTCAACATAATTTGAATATGAACCCCTTAAAATATGCTTTCGAGGTAACCTTAGGAAAATTCCTTGGCTTCGTTGTACGCCATTACGGTATTGAAGTTGATCCTGAGAAAAAAAAATCAATCCTTGGTATGTTACCTCCTTGAAATTTTAAATAATTGAGAGGACTTCAAGGACACTTGGCCTATATTCGGCGCTTTATCACCAATTTGGTAGGCAAATGTTTACCTTTCACTAGATTAATGATGAAGGGAGTTACTTATCAATGGAACGAGGATTTCTAGGAATCATTTGATATACTCAAGAAATATCTCTTGAGTTTACCAATATTGATTCCACCTGTTGAAGGAAGACCACTCATTCTTTACGTGATAGCTTTAGAGCGATAACTAGGTGCCTTCCTCACCCAAAATAATGATGCTGGAAATGAAAAAAAACCTTTATTATCTCAGTCGCACTATGCTTAATGTGGAAACTCGGAATTCAAGTATTGAGAAATATTGCCTGGCATTAATATTTGTTGTTCATAAATTGAAACATTATCTGCAACATCATGAGGTCCAATTGGTATCTCATAATAACCCGCTCATATTTATCCTCAGTTGTCCTATGCTTACAAGACATCTAGCATGGTGGGCGGTTATTTTGCAATAGTTTGATATCTAGTTTGTGCCTCAAAAGGCAATAAAGGGCCATGCTCTGGCTTATTTCCTTGCCGAGCATCCACCCGCATAAGATACATCATTTAATACTGAAATTCTTAATGAAGAGGTCTTCTTTATTCAAGATAATTCCCAAACATGGGAAATGTATTTTGATGGTGCTTCTAGAAGTCCAACAGGGAAGAGACTGAAATATCTTAAACTTAAAAAGGTTGGATTATGGATAGTTCTTATTTCCCTAGAAAAGGCAGTATTTCCTTATTCTTTCTTATTATCATAAGGTGGTACTAAAAATGAAGAGGAGTATCAAGCTCTCATTGCAGGTTTGGTATTGGCCCTTCAGGTGAGAATGGATCATTTAAAGATAAAAGGTGATTCATAATTGATAATAAAACAAATAAATGGAAAATACTCTATCAAAAAATAAGAGTTTATACCTTTGTGTGATTATGTCAAAGAATTAATGGATAAATTTCCCTCAGAGACAACATTTTCCTATATCCCGCGATCACAAAATGCCCAAGCAGATGCATCAGCTAGTGTAGCTATAGCCCTGGTAGATCCAAATCAGGATGAGACAGTTATTAGCATAACCCATCACCATGTGGTTTCACCTTTTTGTTCAAACCAAAAGGGAGGAAATTAATGAAATTTTCCCTATTTCTGAACCGTATGGTCATACCACGGGATGGATAACATCCATCATGGAATAACTTCAAATTGGGATACTTCCACCAAATAGGGTTGAGAAGGAGCAGATACGGTGATGAGCAGATAATTTTACTCTTTATGATGGTCCAAACCACCAAAATATCCTTTACAAGCGAGGCTTTGATGGAATTATCTTCAGATGTATTGATGGAGAAGAGACTGCAACTATCATGAAAGAAGTCCATTCAGGAGATTGTGGTGCCCACCAATCTAGGAACAAACTATCTAATCATATTCAAAGGCTAGGATACTTTTGGCCTTTAATGACACATGATTTTACAGACTTCATAAATAATGTCATCCCTGTCAAGTGCATGCCAACTTCATTCATCAACCCCTATAGTTGTTACATACAACTAAATACTCTTGGCCATTTGCCTCTTGGGGAATGGATGTAGTAGGGCCTTATCCTCCAGCCACAACTAAGCAATTCAAGTATATTCTCACTACTAATGATTTCTTATCTACGTGGGCTGAGGCAATACCTCTCAAGGAAGTCGAAGCTAAAAAATCATTAGTTTTGTAAAAATTAATATCATCACTAGATTTGGCGTCCCTCGTACTATTTTGATGGAATATGGCACCAATTTTTGTTCTGCTGAAGTAAAAAGGTTATATCAGAAATATAATATCAAATCTAACCATTCATCTCACTATCATGCGGCGGCCAATAGACGAATAAAGGCTTTCAACAAAACCCTATCAAATTTACTCCATAAGATTGTGGCTAAAGATAAGTAATCATGGACTGATAAACTTTTGAATGATTTATGGGCTTATCGAACAACTATTCGTACTTCCACCCAAGAAACTCCTTATTCATTGGTATATGTAACTAAAGTGGTTTTTCCATTTGAAATAAAATTTTCTTCACTTAGAGTTACAATTTATGATCATTTATCTACAGATGATATATCTCAGAAACAGTTTAATGAGTTGGAATGATAATATGAGAAAATATTGCACACTTTGCATCATCTAGAAGTCTATCAAAACATAATAGCATGAACTTTTAATAATAAAGTTCGTCTTCATTCATTTATTTAAGGGGAATTGATATTAGTCCTTAGGACTCCAATGATACCAAGAATGAAACCTCTAAAACTTGAACCAAAATAGAAGGGACCTTATTCCATACATAAAGTCTATTCAAATGGATCTTATGCTTTAATATCAATTGATAGAGATCTCATTACATCTCTAACCAATGCGAGATTCTTGAAGAAATACTTTGTGTAATTATGCACATTAGTCCTCACTGCATGACTTAAAACTGCATAGCCCCCATGTCCTAGTTGTAAGAAATTCAACTCTATAACAACCAAAAGCATCCATCCTGCATGACGTTAAAGTGCATAGCATTTTCGTCATTGTCGCATGACGTTAAACTGCATGAAATCATTTGTACGATTAACATTTTCTCTATAAGATGTTATAAGTTTACATAATCAAACATCATTGAAATCATCACTACTCCTTAGATGTACATGAATCCATCTCTTTCCTATGTCGGAGTCAGATCTGTATAGAGACCAAATTTCAAGAACTACGTACGGATTGAATCTCATTTTCAATGAGATATGGAGAGATGCCTGAATCTCCAATTCTGGGCCCAGCCATAACCACAAAATTTTCTTATTTTCTTTTCTACTCCTGTATATGAATCATATCTATGTAGAGTATTTCCTTAAGATATATAATTTAGTCCTTATACCATTTTATGCCTTAAGATTTATCGTTCTTTTAGAACATATCAAAATACCCATTCCTCATATAAAACTTAGCGTAAGGAATGATCATTTCAAGAACTACGTATGGCTTGATTCTCATTTTCAATGAGATACATAGAGACTCCTAGATCTCCAATCTTGGGCCCAAACACAATAAATCCCTCCCTTTATTTCTTGTATAAAAAAAATCAAATCAGCATATGGAATGTTTTAAAGAAAACTATGTATGACTTGATTCTTTCCCCAACAAGACATATAATGATACTTGGGTTTTATCCCTTAATCGAATTTTCATATCATTTCATTGTCGTCCTTACCTTATGAAATTACAATGAATGAAAATCCAATACCCCTATTCTTTATTTTCATCACCTTTCCATTATAAAAGAAACCATTACTGCTCCTTGTTTCTCACACCGAGCATAGCTCACGTGGGATTATGAGTCGAGTAAATAGTTTCTTTATATAAGGTGTTTTAATTTCTTATAGAGTTACCAATGTCCTCACTGCATGACATAAAACTGCACAGTAGCAATGTCCTCACTGCATGACTTAAAACTGCACAATACCATATTCATTCAAATTTATGGAAACAAAGAAAGCCTCCATTTTACATATGAGTTTGATCTATGTAATGGACATCAAATTTAGGGAAAATATTGATTCAAATATTTCTTATATACATTGGGCATAACCCCCTTCCATATCTCACATATCTTAATCTTGAAGTTTTTCTTTTAGCTTTTCATAATCTTTGTTATGGTTTCTGGTGACAAGGTTTTCAATATCTAAGGGCTCTTTTGCCTGACTATGCAGCACGTGCCCTTAGGCGGCCTTCTATAAGTTTCCTACACAATAGGCCTGTTAGCCAAAAGATACCACTATTTGGCTATGAAACATATGACCCAGTTGGCCCTGCATAATACAACCCCCATAATGGGTTTGTCAAATAATGGTAACTTAGTTCTTGGTTATAGTATCTTTGTACCCTTTAATCTTTGATGAAAATATACAAGAATTTGTATTTTTTAAAACAATCATTCAAGTATACTTGTCCCATTATATTTCTAACAATATGAAAGTCTTCAAGACCATGGTTTACATTTACATTATCATGTGATTGGTACACTGTGAAATAATATTGAAATCACTTGGCCACATGTTATATATTATTTCCATTTATTGTCATAATTATATGACCTAAAATTACAGACACCATATATTTTACATTTGGGTCAGACCTTTGTAAAAGTCTTATTCCTCTGATTCTTTGGATTCCTTGATTGGAAATACCATTTTCCATATTTAGGTACCTTTCTCCATAAACCAAACTCTATGATTTGGAAAATTTTAATCTCCATAAACTTTCTTCGACTTTTAACAATAGAATATCGAACTTCTGAGAGCTCTTTTGCTTGAATATGCAGCACATGCCGTTAGGCGGCCTTTCATAAGTTGCCTAAATAACAGGCCTGCCAGCCAAAGGATACCACTATTTGGCTATGAAATATATTCCCCAGTTGGCCCTGCATAATACATCCCCTATAACGAGTTTTTCAAGTAATGGTAACTTCATTCTTAGGAAATACTTCCTCTAATGATTCTAGCCCTTTTCCCATATCATTCCTCGGTTTCCGAAATTCTCAAATCATAGTTTACAATTTTCCCTTTCATACCTCAATATGATAGTATATTTCCAAACAAATTATCAATAAATTGATAGAGTTTTGTACTTTTGGTTAGAGCCAAAAATTCTTAAATTAAAGTACAAATGTCCTTACAGCATGAGTTAAAACTGCATAGTACCAATGTCCTCACTACATGACTTAAAACTGCACAGTACCAATGTCCTCACTACATGACTTAAAACTGCATAGTACCAATGTCCTCACTATATGACTTTAAACTACGAGTAACAAAATAATTGGTACTCATTAGATTGAGAACTTGTAAGGGGAACTCTAAACAAAACTCGAGTCCCAGCTCACTAAACATACAATTTTGCATGATTTAGGTAATATTGAGCAATAAAAAAATAGGTCAAAAGACACAAAATCTGTAGGGTTATTCATATTACCCTAGAAACAGTCAAATTATGCTTATTAGTCTCCTTTACTTAATAATAAAATTTTGAGCACTTCATTATTATTATTATAAATAATGATTGTTTAATATAAGGGAATCATTATCATCATTTACCTTTCATATTTCTATCATGAAAAACAAGAGTGAAGATTTATATGATTAAAAACAAAAATTTCTTTCATTTATATGAAAATAGAGGGCCATCCAAAAAATACAGCCTCTCTATCATGTTTCAGAATTAACTTTCAACATGAATTTTCATTTGTTGAACCGCTTCATAAGCTCTATCTGCTGCTTGTTGAAGTTGAGATAGTTGAGTGACTCTAACCTCCTCTGCCTGATGAAGTGCTTCCTTAGCCATTGAAATGATAGTTATCCCTTCTAATTGGGTTTCTCCAAATGCCTGATTCAATTTCTCAAGCTTGTTATGAACAACATCCAATTGCTGTTGAAGAGATAATAAATCCTTCGTGGATTCTTTAATTTGTTGGCTAATCTAGAGTGATTTATTGTTGTGATTTTCCTCCTCCTCAACCACTGCAACTTAAAATCCCTTAATATTGATGAGTCTTTTAGCCTCTTCAAAATATTGTCTCAACATATGCTCCTGATCCCATCGGTGAATAGTCTCTTTCATGGCATCATAGACCGGACGATAATTGAACCCACCAAATCCCAACACACAGAATAATGTTGGGAGTTTTGGAAAATGAGATGATAATTCATCCAAAGGATTTTCATTAATTATGCTTCAGATCTGCCACTATGTCTTCTTATGTTCCATTCCAAGAGCATATTTCATCTCTAAATCTGAATCTGAGTCACTACTATGAGGTAAAATGCACTCTGGAAGTAGGTCACTTAAATATTTGTTTTGTTCTACTTATCTTGGGGAAATAGAAGCTTCACCCTCTAATTTAGGAGCTTATAACCCTAAATAATAAATCAAGGTTATTATTAGTTTCAAATGGAGGAAAAAAATGATTCAGACAGCTGACTATATTTACCCAACAATAAGTCAGCTACTTGATTGGATTCATCCCCTGTATTCTCAGCTCTAGTGTTTTGAGAAGGTGTTTCTTGATAGAGTTAATTTATTTTAATTTGTCTAGGTATAACATTTGAAGGCCCTGGAACATCTCCTAATGAAGTATTCTTTGTAAGTATGTCTTCAGTTCCAACAAAATGATAAAGTGGAACACTCTGTTACCGAAGATCCATTGTGACATTTTCTGCAGATAAAGCTGCATAAGGTTATTTTTGATCTAAATAATCAAGTTGAAGAATAAATTATGTATGGAAAATACAAGAATAGGAACTTACTTCCTCACAATTTATCATAGAAATCTCCAAACTCCTTGATGGAACAAGGAATATCAATATTCAGATTAAGGGTGTCCATCATTTCAGTGTATACGACCTGAAATGTTATAGCATCCTCACCATTTAAGGTATCCAAATTTTTTTGGTTGATGCCCAAATTGGATCTGCTGACATTTGATTCTGTTTGCTCCTCAATTGATATGGCAGCATCAGGTTCTTCCAGATTTGGGCCAACATCAGTATCTGTTTTAGATTGCTCTGGATTTTCATTCCTTTCTTCTGAAGCAATGAGAATATCAGTGTCGATTATTTCAGGATTCTTTGACAAGAAGCCACTAAGGAATGTATTTTATCTTACCATGGCTTTCCTCTCTCTCAAAAGAGCTAGGATCAGGTATATATGAATCTTTTTATGGTACAGATATGTCAGCATAAACCTGGGTTTCCCCTGGGACGTCTTTTTCTAGTTCTGGTTGTCAAGAATCAACTCTTAATCCCTTGAGAGAGGAGAGAGACATAGATCCTACAATAGGATAAAATGTTGTTACCAAAATGTCTTGAGAAAGTTGTATGCCCTAAATATTTTATAAATACTTACTCTTTCGGTGAAAACTTCGAAGCAATCTTATTTCTCTTTTGGGTTTCTGTTTAAAAGCTTGAGGAGAGATTGAAACACTTATATTAGTAGGGGAAACTTGAGGTAATGGTGGAGGATTATCTTTTGCCATTACCCCAGTCATGATTCTTTCTCCTGGATAAAGTTCTAGCAACTTGGGAGGATTATTTGTTGCACCAATGGGAGAACCTGTGGGACTATACTAAGGCAATTCAAGAATCGGTCCAGATCTCCCTTCTCTACATTCAAACTGCAGAAATACATTTTCATCAAGATTAATGATGTTAAATGATAAAGCATAGTTGAGACAAAAGAAAAAGGAAAATACATTCTCAGTATTAACATAAATATCCCACTCCTCCTTAGAGTCGATAATTACCCCTTCATGGACTCCAAAATCCATCATATGAGATACTCGTTTAGAGGCTATAATTTTTTCATCGGTTGCATATATAAAAGTCTCTAATTCCGCAATATAATTTTATACTTCAGCCAAGTTAGTTTCCAGATTGAAATCAGAAGGTTCCTTGATATCACAAATCTCTGGTATTTGAATACCATGCTGAAGAAATGCCCATGCATCCCTGAGATCACAGGTTATACTCTCCCAGTGATGAATGGCCGAAGGTTGCACATAATTTGATCTTTGCTTGGTTGACTATGGAAGAGGTTTTATGACTTCCGATTTAAGATCTTATTCAGACCTTTCTTCCTTAGAAAATTCAACAGGTGGAATAGAAATCTCTGTTTGATGGTGGCGACTAGATCGCCTTGGCATTGGAGGTATTGCTTCTTTAGCCTTGTTCTTCCTGGTGTACTTCCTGCGAAGATGTTTTAAGGGATCTGAAACCTCTAGAATTTACGTATCATCACTAGCCTTGGACTTCTTGCCACTATTTCCACATGCAACAGTTTTTGTAGCCGATGCTCGATATACTCCTTTTGTCAGAGCCCCTTGAGGATATGAAGAAACCCAAGCTTTGGCATACCGAGCGTCAAATACGATTAATTCATATGGTGGAGGTAATGTAACTGACAATTTGGATACCTCTAAAGCTGTGAGAATCCCTAATTGTCGTGCTACCATTGGGTGGTTCTCATGTCTAACATATGGGGGTGGAAAGGTGCTTGATTGTTGAAGACACCTGAACTGACGAGAAAACCTATAGGGAACATAAGCCTCATAGATAATTTCACCATCAATTCTAGTTGATAGTACACCATTCCTGAATTCCATAATATAATATCTCAGATCATAATTCTTTTCTTTACCATCATCAATAAATGTTCCAGTTGGTGGATTACCAAAAGGAAAGAAATTGATTTCTCCTGAGACATTCAATACCATCAGTACCTCGTCAGGTCTCAAGTTTAGAGGATTAATGCCAGAAACTTTCTATAAAAACGGGTTGAATAGACCATTAGGAACTATGACTAAGTTCAATACTAATTATGAAGAAAAATGTGCTACAATCCATCCCCACAACACTTGAAATGGCCCTGAAATTCTAAATGGAGCCTTCCCATTGTATAAATGTAGCAAGAGATGGTAAGATATTTCCAAAACAGGGGTTTCTAGCTCAATATACTTTCCCTCTACCAATTTAGCTACAATAATGAAATCCCCTGATCTTATACCCCCACTAGATTCACATACTGGAAGAAAATAAACACTTATCCACATAGGAAGGAAGGTATCTAAGCGTACTTTTTCATCTATATGAGGGTTGACTTTATAACCCCAGTGCTTTTAATTGCCTCTTTCCAGTATAGGCCAATATGTACCTGAACTGCCTCAGTTATCAGCAGAAGGACACACAGTAAGATGTTCACAAGTTGGACCTTCATCTGTTGCTGGTTCTAAGAAAGCTTTCATTCACACTCTAGCTTTAATATCTTTCTTATCCTTGGGTAAATTCCTTTCTATCATAAATAATTCATGGGCCAGCGGTGGAGTTCTAGTAACATCACCCCATGTTGAAGTAGGCAGGATGAATTCATCATACATTTCCCCAATAATATGAATTCCAGCTATTTGGTAAACATCCCAGAGAATAATACTAAATTAACCATGTATCAAATGAAAGAAATTCGTTTGTGGACTCCATCAACTCAGTAATTTAGTAATGAATTCATTTTTGTAAACATAAGTTTTCCCAATCCAGATAGCTTCGTAAATATGAATGTTTGATAACTATTTTCTGAATTCTGTACAAGTCCGACATACCCAGAATTTCCACATCCACTCAGGTTTACACCCCCTCCAGAACGAAGGTCCCAAGCTCCTTTCCAACCATTTGATTGATCTGTTTGAGAAGCCTGAAAAGTAGATCATAACATTGTGGTCTTGGCTCTACAACATGATCCTTCATGTCTGGAGTGCAACCACTGTGATGAAGGATGCAACCAATTGGGACCGTGACTTCTTGTATCAGAACCCCATTTCACTAATATTCATGCTGTTACAGTTGGAGTACTGAATAAACCAGTTCTTTGGAAAGTAATTCTTAATAGATGGAAAATGGGAATCTTGCAAAAGCCCATGCCCGTACAGAGGTAAGTAAGGAATTTGTGGATAGTCACACTGGTACAGAATTAGACATGTCCATAGGCCAGGAAGAGTACTCTCTATAGTATCATAATAATATCGCCCAATGATCCTCATCATTTCATTTTGACGAATCTTAGCTTCATCAGTATGGGTCATCAAATGAATCATTCTTTCCTGCAAAAATAATTATAAAAACTTTCAAAGTCAAATTTTAAAGAAGAAAGTGAATTTTTTTGGCAAAGGAAATTATTCTTGTAGGCCCTTCGACAAGGTCCTTTACTTAGGTCCTTCGATAAGCTCCTTCGACAAGGTCCTTCGCGTAGGTCCTTCGACAAGTTCCTTCGATGAGGTCACTTGCATAGTTCCTTCGAAAAAGATCCTAGCACAACTCTATCAGTGAGGTCCTCTTTGGCATAGCTCAAATCATGTAAACAATTTTACCTTGAAGAAATTTCAAGAGAATTATGCGATAGCACAACGTGATGCAGCTAAGCGAATGAGATATGCAACGAGAACTCTAAAATTCAAAGAAAGAGAAAATGAAGAAAATAATGTGAAAGTTTGAGACCTATTTATAGGTAATAGAAGACCTACACATCATGACTGCGTTCCATAGCTACACGGAATACCTGCACGACATAACTACACGAAATTCTTGCACGAAAAAATTGTGATATTCATTAAATCCATCCTGATCGTTTTCTAGACATTCACCTCAGTACTTGACCCTATTTGTATTTTTCGGATCCAATTCGGAGGGGGGGGGGAGGATTTTTTTGACACTCCTTAAAAAGATTAAAATAGTACAAAGGAAAGATCAAAAAAATACTCCCAATATCGATGTAATAAACATTCAACAACTTCAAGAGCGAGCTACACGGTCAATTTTCGCGAGTGAGCTCCACGGCCAAGCTTCATGAGAGAGCTACGCGACCGAGCTTTGAGACATAGCTACACATCCAAACTATGTGCGAGAAGATTTGGGATGCCTCTACGTAGAGAACCTGCACAGTGGAGCTACGCGTCATACTTGTAAGACCAAAGTTTCTTCGGCCAGGCCCATCCGTGCTTATAAATAGGACCCTTGGGATCCCCATTTTCAGACTAAAAAAAGAAAGATTCTCTGAAGCTCCCATTGCATAGCTCTTTCACTTAGATATCTCAAAATGTATTAGGTAGTCTCTAAACTACAAAATAAGGGATAATTAAAGGGTATAGGCATGTTTTGAAGTTCTTCACATTCACATTAGTCCTCATCTATACCTACACGCTATACCTGCGCGGCACACCTGCACACCATACCTGTGCAATAGGGCAACACGGGGTACCTACGTGGCACACCTGCACGAGGTACCTACACAACTAGTTCAAATACCCTTTAAAGCCATTCATGTAGGGGTATCTCTTCCCTTAGATCCCTTATTCGAAAAGGGATAAGTTAAATCCTCCACCAAAACCTCCTAACTTCTTAGACCTTTGGGTAAGGTACATTAGTGTATCTCCAATTTGGGTTTGTATTTCTACAGTGAGAGGTTTTCCACATTTGTTTCACAATGGGGTTAAGATTCATGGGATTTTTGTGGGTTTGTATATATGCAGTCACCTGGAATTTTCTCCCAGAAACAATGTTGGGAAGTTCCCGGTTTGGAAGATGGTGGGCTTCTGGCCTCTCCCTTTTCAAAGAGGTGACCCGGGATCTGAGTTCTCCGATAGAAAATGTACACTTCACACTTCCCATTCTGTGAAAGTATAGAAGAAGTCTCCCTCCCCTACCAGAACCAATTTCAGGGAATCCATCCTGGTATAATACTTTCACCTTCACCCCTTGTTCCTTACATTGGACCATTTTCCAATGTAAATAGAATAGAGGGAAGGCTCGTCGCCCCACCCTCTTCCACAGTCGATGCGCTCTCTTCCATCAGCGGAGGAGGAGAAGTTTTAAGTTTCATTGTTGAATCTTTTACATCCTCTTGTTTCTCACATCGAGCATGACTCATGTGGTCTTAGAGATATTGGATGGTTGCAACATGAGCATGAACACTCAATCAATGAACTATGAGAACTCTGATTCCTATTCAATCCAGGATACGTAGGAAGCCCTTTCAGGGCCCAATCTCACTGGATATCCTCCTTAGTAATTCAATCATAATTCCCCCAATTTCGGCATCCTCCTTAGTAAATAATCCACAAATACAATCCTTAAATCATCAAGGCATCCTTTTTTAGGAAGTAAGCCCAAACTCATCTTTCTCATAGGACTATACTCTCCTATGAGATTTATGAAACTACGTGGGCTTTGATTCCCATCCATATGGGATACGTAGGAATCCTCCTTGAGGATTAAACCCCACACTTTAGATCAAACCTATTATCTTTAGGTCATATTCCTAATAGGGTTTGATCCTATTTGGAAACCCATATCATTTCCAAAGTTCCTTGGGCTACTTCAGTATAAGTCCCACACTAAGTTTCAACTAAGAACCTTCCACTTAGAGGTCCTTATCACATGAACATAAAAGGTATGATGTGTCCTATTAAGTGGCACTGAAATACGAGGGTTCTGATTCCTTTCACAAGTATACATAGTTAGCTCATTTTATGAGCACAATCCCAAGATTAAAAAATCCTTCGTCTCCCTGAATGACAATAAATTCCAGAGTGCCCCTTTGAGTGGCTTAAAAACCAGTATCATCATAACAATGATTAAAAGAATATCTAATCATCATATTAAAGGATACCATTAATGTAAAACCTCAAATACATACAAGTGTTTCCATTAATGTAGAACCTCGAATGCATACTGATGATTCTAAATTTTACACATGTTAATAAGTGATTATAAATTCCAAGGGATACTTATGATATACTTGGAAAATTAATAAGGATTCATGAAAATATTTTAATCTTATAAAGAGATTCTCAGAGCAGACAATAATTCCCCCAAAAGGGTGTGATGAGTCCAACCTACCATCCACTTGACCAATTCACGTTCTTAAGTATTGTACAGTTCAAAACTTAACAAACGCCTGCATTTGGAAAGTAGGTCCTCTTTGTATAAAGAACTATTGGAGGTTTCTGATTCCATGAATAAATCCAATGGAAACCACATGGAAACAGTGATTCTTAAATCTAGAATGCACGTTTCAAGGATCTACGAAACACTGTAATTATTATTGCATCAAGTATTGGTAGGATTCCATTGATCTTTATACTTCTCTTTCACATACTAGTTGTGAAATCCTTCAAAACAATTGCTTCACATTCCCTGATGATCTTCAGTATTCAAGGAATAACTTCTTCCTTTGAAAAGGTCTTCAATGAGTTTCAAATCACTGTTTATACATTTCTATTAATGTGAATTCATAATACTTAATTTCACATGACTTCATGTCCATGTATGTTCTTATAAGTACATACACAAGAACATGTTAAAGGTAGTTATTTCATGCAAGAATGTCCTTAACATAAAAAAAGGTCCACACAAATAGTGTGTCTACATAATACAGTGGTTTACACAATTCACTCACAAAACACCATGGTTCTTCTACCAACGATCAAGTATTTATAGAAAAATATTGATCCTTCATTCATCATAAATCCTTTGTTCATGGAACTCCACTTTACACAAGTCATGAAATATTTCTTTATTATCATAGATCTTATTTAGGAAACTTTATTCACATAATCCCCCTATGTGTGATGACTCCTTTTTTCTAATGTTGTGCAACTCCATGTTTACACAACACATCCTTTTTTCCAACTCCATCTCACTTGCTCAACTCCAAACATGCACTATTCCCTACATACCTTTGCATGAAAATGCTTCCTTTTCTCAAAATTCTTATGAAAACTTCTTGCATGCACTCAAACCCTTCCAAAATCACTCTTTCATGAATATATCAAGGTTTTCATGGTCCTGGAACTTCATCATGGACTTTTCATGATATATCTTTTTTTTGATGCTCATCTATCTTGGTAAATACTTCACGTGTTTTCGGTTATTGGATCCTTGTCATGGATATGTATTCTATCACGAAAAAGTCAAAATCTTAATATTGGATACCCCCAAGGCTCTTTTATATAGATATATCCCTCTTCCACCTAGAGTATTCATGATAGAAATTTTGAGTTTACAATATGATGCATTAGTCTCAATGCAATCTCCCTTGTCAATCTGTGAACACAATATCACCAATTCCCATATTGGTTGCTAACATTCCCTCCAATAGTAAATAATACTCTTCACACAATTATAGACATAATTAAAAAAATACAACATACTCTAACTCACTATGTCATGGTTGAAAATTAATCCAATACACAAAAGCACCAATTGTCATTGGTGTTCAACAATCTCGCCCTTTGGATTTATTAGAAACACACTACTGGAAAAACAGCCTATACCCACAGTTCAAAACCGTGGGTATAGCCCCCAAAACCGTGGGGATAGCCTATACCCACGGTTTTGGGAACCGTGGGCTGGAACGACGTCGGTATAGGTCCCCAGCCTATACCCACGGTTTTGGAAAACCGTGGGTATAGGTGTCCTGCCACCGTGTCACCGAAACATAGACAATTTCCACGGTGTCAACAGCTTTTACCCACGGTTTCAAAACCGTGGGTATAGGTCCTAAAATAATGCAGCCGCCGAGTTTCGATCCCGCAACCTCTTCGCTGCAAACACCGCGTATTACCACTACCCTAACTTCACATATATGTATATATATATATATTTAGTTAAATATAGTTTTAAAAACCGTGGGTATAGAGGGAAGAACCGTGGGTATAGGGTTCCCGCAAAAAAAAACTCCTTCCCGCGGAAAAAAAAATTTCCCGCGCACACAAAATTGACCTATACCCACGGTTTTTCATAACCGTGGGTATAGGTATTTTATCCCAGACCTATCCCCACGGTTTGGGGGAAAACCGTGGGGATAGGGACCCCTATACCCACGGTTTTGGGAAACCGTGGGTATAGGTGACTTTTCATGACCTATACCCACGGTTTGCCAAAACCGTGGGGATAGACCCCCCTATACCCACGGTTTTGGGAAACCGTGGGTATAGGTCATGAAAAGTCACCTATACCCACGGTTTTCCAAAACCGTGGGTATAGGGGGGGTCTATCCCCACGGTTTCGGTGAAAACCGTGGGGATAGGTACATTTTCCAGTAGTGACACTTTCATGAATCCAATATCATTCACATTATAATACTAAACACATACCTCATAAGACTTATGGTATTACCCATTATAAAGCTTTTAGATTCATGATTATCTCTTCTCCCACTTTTTCATTAACTCTAAATCATATTATATACCAAAATTAAAAAATATAGAATCTTTGGAAAAACATTACATTGGGAGACTGGGGTTTCTCCTATGCTCTCTTCTTCCCCATTCAAGTGATTTGAAACTTCTCAATTTTTTGAAGTCTTTTAGATCACTAGGACCCTTGGTTTTTTCAATGAAAACAATATATTTTATAAATAATGTGCATAGGGGTACTTCCAATGGATATTCTCCCCTTTCTTCATTATGCCCCTTGCATTAGATTAAGAGAGGTTAATCTCCCCTATGATATGAAACACCTACACACCTTTCACTTGTTAGGACCACAAATTCACTTCTCCCCCTATGTCATTTCTCTATATTTTTATTATAGGTTTGAATAATATCTAAAGATCAAACACCTATTTCAATTTAGTTGAATTATCAATGATTTTCAGTTAGTGAGTTTTCCCCATAATAATGAGTCATCAACAAAATATCTATGACTATTGAGTTGAAACTTAGTGTAGGAAACAAGAGTTAAAGTTAATAACATTAGTTTTGTTCATTTCACTCACTTACTTCAATACATGCATGAAACTTTAACAGTTAAATTACTTTAGGAATCTCCCTAAAAACTCAATCAAACTCCCACAAAATCATTAGAAAATAAACCATGAATTACTAAGTGTGTGATTCGTACCAGATTTATTCTTTAAAGAATAAACCACAGACACTAATTTGTTACCAATTATAATAAATGATATCACTTGTTAAAATATATTTCTTATTTCTTCCACTGAGTTTCTTTCCTTGGTTATAGAGATATCAGTTCTCATATCTTCATATTAAAACTACCTATGACTATCAAAACACTATCACCAAATATAGAATTGATATTTAGCATGAGATTTCTCCATCTATAAAATCTTTTGATATCTTGATAGAAACCAAATGATATCATATGTTAGATTAGAAAAATAAGTCATGAAAAATCATTTTGTTGCTGCCTCTCCATCAGTGTGTCCTCTTCTATCTTAATAGTATGATTCCAATTGATAATCACGAGCTCTTGACACCAACACATAAAATGGAACTTGATACCAACCATGATACCACTTGTTATTGTTCTAATTCCCCTTGTTTAAGTCATATTCATAACATTCTCTATTCAACAAGATATCACTTTCACTACTCCAATCATCAATTGGAACTTCAGATTGTGTCACAATATCATAAGTATCTTTTAATGTAATCTCTCCATGGATCATATCTCCCTCAAAACATCCAACACTTTAATAATAGTTATATAATTTAAATACAGGGGGGGAAGTGACCGTTTCTTTCCTGAAGTTGAGAAATGTGGTCAGTCGGGTTGGACCAACCTTTGGCTTCCAACTTCCTTTCAGGCCTTTGCAGTGGTTCTGATTTGTGTGAGACCACTTGTACAAATTTATTTTTGGATATTTAATTTAGAGTTCTTAAACTTCTTTATCTTGGACTTCACCACTACCATGAGTGAAATCCCATTTACACATGTTTTTTCCTTTAATTCCTTATCATTGCATCCTTCATCAAGCTTGCTCCACCATAGAAGGGATCTTCCATCAGTCTTCCCCTCTTGTATTATATTTGTATTAGTGAGACTACTTAGGAATGCTTCGCATCTATCCTATTTGATAGCCATTATATCCACCTTAACCTTTTTCATCCTTGGTGGATCTTTCTTTACATGTTCACTCATATTTCTCACACAACTGCAACAAATTCTTTATTTTTCCACTAATTTTTTTTCTTTATTTCCAAAAGGGTTTTAGTGGGTTATCCATAATAGACTTTCTTGCAATGAAAACCTTCTTATTTGTTATGGAAATAGAGGAATTCTTTATGAAACCCTTAGTTCTTCTGTGACACCCCCTGTTTGAGGTGAATCCTTATTTTAAATTGTTTCTTTTTAAGTTTGTAATGGTTAGGTTGGTTCAATTTATGTGTTCAGAGAACAAATTTGAATGAAAGATAGAATATGGATGGAGTAGTCAGTTCATTATGTGAATGACTATTCATACTGTGAATAGTTCCTAGGAAGAATTTGATGAAAACTATTTAAGGACTTTCATGGCTTGAAACTTTTGTTCAAAAACTTAAAGTGATTCATGGATTCAATGCGTATCATGACTTTAAGAAAGTGGAAACTTATATTTGGTGGGTCATCTACCTTGATAATTCATGATGTGAAATACTGTTTCACACTTTGAATGATTTTAAGCTTAGCTGATTTATTAAATTTTGTCTCCTTCAATCCTAATTAGTCTTTTCTCTTTTTCCCTCAAACCCTAGGTCCTATCTAGAAAAGTTTGGTGACCTCATTCCACCTGAAGACCTTTTTACATATTTTTTGAGCTTTAGATCTAGGGAATCAAAGGTAAGTAATATGATTCTTATTATCCATGTTAATTTGCATGTTTTCTTTTGGGGAGAGACCCTATAACAAGTTAATTGAGACTAGTTCTATGGGTTAGGGAATATTTTGATTAAACTTCATTGGGATCATTGAATGAAAGTGATGAGGAAACCCTTATCTATGTGGTTGTGGTGTTGTTTGTCAAAATGAATGTGTTGAGGTGGGTGGCTTCCCTCCCTCTACAATTTTTCCTATAACTAATGCTTTAGTTTTCTAAATCAAAATTTTGTTTTGTAAATGGATTTCTAGGAATTTTTTTTGGAAAACCTGATGTTGAGGATTCTAAAATAAAAAGGGTTTTGGGAATTGCCCCCAACTTTTTTGATAACTTTCTAAAATGAGAAATGGTTTTAAAATAAAAGTTTTAGGTGTGAGAACTTTGTATAGAAATTGCTGTACGAGTTCATGATGTATATTATAGGGGAATTGTTTGTATGAACTTGTATGTATGTGTTGGAATTAGGCCACACTAGATTATACCACCATTCAACAACTTGAGGCTGAAGGGACTTGTATCGTTCATGAGTATGGATTGTCCATTGGATATTATTGAGGAAATTACATTATTTGGTCATTTGCATGTGTGTGTGCATACATGGAATGGGAGACCTTCATGGTTTGATTTATTTTTATTTCTTATGTATATGGATATCCAACACACTGTTTTATACTATTTCCTCTAGTTTTATATGAAATGTTAGAAAAATTACTTTTGTTACAATGGTATATGTGGAAGGTATTTGTGATTTATTACTATGTAGATATACTCAACCCATGAATGTGCATCTCAGTGCATATGTTGACATTATTTACTATGATATAGGTATAAGGAAAGTCTCATAATTTACTATTGAAGCACCTTGAGGTTACAATATTCTTGTTTGGGATTTAGAAATCAGAGATGTCTTTTGTGGCATTAATCATGGTGTCACATCAATGCCTTGGTTTCTTTTACTGTCTTTTGGTCTTCTATTATTGTAGTATTCTAGTGCTTTTTTTACTATTACAACTCTGATTATGGTTTTGGTTTCTTATTTCATTGGATTTATGTTGATTTTTATATCATAAAACATGTTCATTATATCATGTTGAGTTTTCTATTACAGGTTGTATTGTATGTTAGGGAAAATATTCCCCCACAATATTTTCATGCCCTTAGAATTTATTGTCAGCCTTTGGTGTCCATGGGATGTCACCTAGAGTTAGTAGTGCTTTGGTCATTCCCAATCCAATGGGTTTGGTATGATTGTTACAAATGGTATCAGTTTGGTCAGTTCTATAGTTGTGAATGGTAGGTGTGGAGATAATATGTGTCGGGACTTGAAATGTAAGTATAAAAAGATGTATCTAACCTTTTAATATTGAACATCAAGTTATTAAGGTAGTTCGAGTATGTGAGTGTTGTCAAACACTTCTAGGCATGTCGTTGTCACCTTATAATTGTGGGTTTAGCTGATGGGAGTCCAATATTATGCATTATTAAGAGACTCCCAACTAAGACTGTATTGTCCATATGATATTTATAATCTTATTGTTATGAATTGGTATATGGTAAAGGTTATGGGATTAAATTTTAGGAAAATTACACTAGTCAAGAGACTTAGAAATCACCGAGAGGATGCTGTTGAAAGCATGGTTCCACCTGAGGAACCACATATCAATCAGAAACTTTCCAGAAGAATCATGGAGGCATTCTAATCTGTGGAGAAAGGAATTTGACTGGAGGAACCACATCATGTGTATTGCTCATTGGAATTCTAGAGAAAAAACCCACTGATCTTTTAGGGTGACTCAAGACCTGAGAATGCAGAGGTGTGGATTGCCTTGATGAAAAAACATTAATTTCATGGGAACCACAACACAAGTTAAAACAAATCTAGCTATGTACATGCTCGAGGACCTAACACGACAATGGTGGTATCTATTAATATAATCTATGGTTGATTAAGGGATTACTTGGGAGGGTTTTGAGTAATTGTTCAATAAACAATTATACTGGTATGACTTTCAAGTACCGCGAACCACAAATTTCTTCCAACTAAAGTAAGAGAACCATTTAATTATGGATTATGGATCCCAATTCACATACCTTGCTCAATTTTCATTGTAAGTGGTAGCTAGAAAATCACACAAGGCATTGATATTCGAAGTAGGCTTCCAACCAAACATTAACTCTAGAGTGGTGATGTTATGCATTGAAAACTACTTAGACATGGTGACCAAGGTTATTGTGGTAGAGAAAGTCATCATTGGGAACCTTAGTGGAGGGAACACCTTTTTACTTCTAGACACTTGTGGGAAATCCAATACAAGAAACAAGCGTAGAAGGGACCACTACTCCCAAGGTAATAGAGCACTAGAGAACCAGTACACTAGGTCAATTTAATTTACTCTCTATTGTAGTAACTAGTCAGTTTTCTACCGATATGATTCATTGAAACACATGAAACATGAATATAAAACACCACTTCAAGAGTTTTATAACTGTATTTTCATGGAAAATATCATGATTTATTATATGAAGCCTACAAAGAAATAGGTGGTGATAGTTCTACTATATAATAGGCTTATAATGCTCAACTAGGATGATCTCATCAAAATAGTTCTCATTATCAGAATCGAGGTACTCAGGGTGATTATTGAAATACCCTAACACCTCAATAAGCGCCGCCTTAGTAATGGAGTAGGAATCAATTAGGGGGAGTAGACTGCCAAATTTTTGTTGCTGAGCAGATCATGCCAACCAAGGATACATGTCTCTCGACAATGTGAGATATTATTATTTTGGATTCCACATTGATGTTTCTTTTGTTTGACATCGATACCTCCCATTCTTTT
Source organism: Viscum album (assembly GCA_963277665.1). Taxonomy (NCBI): domain Eukaryota; kingdom Viridiplantae; phylum Streptophyta; class Magnoliopsida; order Santalales; family Viscaceae; genus Viscum; species Viscum album. The sequence continues at coordinate 1,097,519,125 of OY728147.1, forward strand.
ATTACTTCTTGGGTGGTGAAACAATTGGGCTTAATTGTGGAAATTATGTATCACATTATGAGCTTCAAGACACCTCTCAGACAACAAGAATGTAAAGGATTTAAATGTTTGGCATGTTCCATAACAATTGAATCCATCCAATTTTTATGGGACCTTATTTTATTTGACATAGAAATAATTGATCTTATCTTTAGAATTAATTTTTAGTAGTATTAAAGACTCACATTAACTTCTATGCTCAGAAAGTAACCTTCACATCTCATGAATTTTTTTTTTAGTTATTCAATGGGGAATGAGATGTGAATACAGGAAGGGTGAGACCTTTAGTAACAATGGTGGTGAACATTTTGTATCAATTGATATTGATCACCTTGGGTTTTATTGATTCAACTAAAAATAGATATTTTACCACAATATTATATTGATATCTTGAAATCTTTTCATATAACTTCTCTAGGTTACCACATAAAATGAAAGTATAATTTTATATTGACTTACTCCTAGGAATGAATCATATTATTTCCATCATAGAGAATTGTGCCAAAACAATTATGAGAATTAAAGGTCCAACTGGAGGAGTTAGAAATCAAGGGACTCATAAGACCAATTGTGTCCCCTTGGGGTGATCCGGTTCTTTTTGTCAAGAATACAGATGGTATACTTCATCTTTGTTTCAATTATCATAAGATAAATAAGATTATAATAAATAATTAATTCCCTCTTTCTCTAATTAATTATTTTTTTGATTAATTGAATGGAGTCAAGTAGTTCTCCAAAATTGATCTATGATCAGGGTATCACCAACTCCGATTTAGGAAAGAGGATGTTTTGAAGACAACATTCAAAAGTCATTACAACCACTATGAATACTTGGTCATGCATTTTGGTCTCACTAATGCACTAGTAATCTTCATGACATTGATGAATTGTATCTTTCACAACTACATGGATTCCTTCATGGTGGTATTTATCAATGGAATCTTACTGTACTCTCGTACTAAAGATGATCATGGAAGGCACTTATAGATCATGTTGAATACATTGAGAGACCACTATATTTATTTAAAATTCATGAAGGGAAACTTATATATATAATAAGTTTGATTTATTGGGCATGTCATATCGGAAAATGCATATTGCTTGATCCTATGAAAGATGAGGTCATTAGTTCTTAGAAACCACCTAAGAATATCTTCGAGATATGTAACTTCCTGGGATTAGCAGGCTATTATAATTGCTTTGTTTCAAGATTTTCACATCTAACTTCTCCCATTAATACATTAATAAGAAAGGTTATTCCATTATGTTTGAGTAGTGATAGTTAAAAGTACTTTAAGAAACTAAAATCTTGACTTACTTCATCACCTATCCTTATCATTCCAAACCAGGTGCGGGATATGTTATCTTTTGTGATGCTTTTGGATATAGATTGGGTTGTGTTCTCATGTCAGGATATCAGGTCATTGCTTATGGCTCATGACAATTGAGAATACATATGAAGAATTATCCAACTCATCATCTGGAACGTGTTGCAGTGGTATGTGCCTTAAAAACATGGCACCACTATCTATTTAGTGAAAAGTTCATGGTATTAAAGGATCAAAAGTGCTTGGAACATCTCTTTTCACAATAGAACTTGAACCTAAGACAATTAAATTTGATATAATATCTACAAATGTTTGGCTTTGAATTAGTGTATACACCAGGGAAAGGAAATTCAGCGATTAATACATTAAGTCTAGAGTCATATAATCAAGTGGTTTGAGAGGCCTAGAACTAATGGAAACTAATTATTGTGATTATTAATATGAAATTAGAATTTGTTTCTTTCTGGTTAGCCTTATTCATGACTTGGTCAAGATAGACAAGGAGGCTCAGTAGATAGACTCTGATTTTCTTAAAATGTGGGAAAACCTCAATGGTGGGGAGACCATTGATGGTTGTGAAGAAGATTCGAATTTAGTGTTTCACTTTTGAGACCATCCCAAAAAGGATATAGGGAAATAAAGGACCATTTCTAGTGGTCAAAAATGATAAGGAATGTGGTCAACTATATTATGAGATATATCACTTGTTAGTTGGTGAAGGCTGAAAATCAAAAACCAACTGGCATGTTGTAGTCATTTCCCATATATTTATTAAAATTAGAGTATATAGCTATGGATTTTATCATGGGTCTACTGTAAACACATTAGAAGCATGGTGTTATTTGGGTGATTGTGGACCAACTCATGAAGTCAGCACATTTCATTCTAATTTGGGAGAAAAATATGGAAAATTAATTATCAAATATTTATATATGAGAAGTGGTCAAATTAAATGGGGTGACAATTTCCATTATCTCAAAAAAATACCCTAGATTTGCCTCATGGTTTTTGAAGTCCTAGAAACAAGATCTTGGAACCAAGTTGACCATGAGCATAACATATCATCCCGCCAATCAGAGCATACAATTCAAACATTGAAGGATATGATCATAGCTTGTGTGATGGAATTTTTTTGGTTTATGGGAAGACCATTTAAACTTTGTAGAGTAATCCTACAGAAACAATTATCATGACACAATACATATAGAATTGTATGACACGTTGTATGGTTGTCCATGTCATTTTACACTTTATTGGATCAAGGATGGAGAAACTTCACTAGTTAGATGTACACTCTCCAGATGGACAACTCTCCAGATGGACAAATAGATGTCATTGACACTTATTCCTTGGAACTAGATTGGGTTGCTTCTTGGTTATTGTATGGACACTCTTCAGATGGAAAACTAGATGTCATTGCCACTTATTCCTTGGAACTAGATTTAACCTTCTTTACTTTTGAGGATATCTCTTCTAATTCATCAGCTAGAGATTTTTTATTTTCATGTAGATTAGTATATGTATCAATCATTCTTTCATTTGGGCTTTTCAATTTTCCAACATTAATATTTAACACTCTAATGTGTATTTCTCAAGACTTATTTTCCATCTTCGGCTCCATGTTTTCTTTTTTTAGTCTCCAACCTAGCTCCTCTAATGTGTGGATAAGTTCTGACTTTGGACTACTTGATATCTCATCATCATCAATAGATCAAATATCACTTTGGGCATTAGGATCCTTGGATAGTCCCATGACATAATTTATTGGATTAATAGACACACAATTATATTTATTCATACATTTCAAAAGATACAATAATCTTTCATCTCGATCACACATTTACCAATATCTGTTCCATTATATTAAATTGCCTTGGAATTTTGATTCTTCGAATTATTTTCCCTTATCATGCCACCAAATAAATGTAAGGGTAAAATAGAACTCAACTCCAACAACCACTCAGATCAATTAAAAAAACTAACAAGATAAAACTCACACCAATACCAATTGGTAGGACTACAATGATCATTAGTGATATATTTTATGAGAAGGGGGTGAATCAAGGTATGAGGCTCATTCTAATTTCCCAATTAAACCTCAAACTCTAAATAACCTATATGATCTTATCCTCATGATTAATAGGGTCACTCTTATGTTATTCCTTAAAATGATTAACTTATCTTATCCTTAATAAAATTATATCAATGATCACTTAACTCACATACACTAATTGATATCTTACAAAGAGTAAGTTAAACATGCACACAAGACGTAAGGATTTTAATTTGTTCAACAACATTGAGATTTAATTCAACGAACATAAAACGATAATGTTCCAAAATACCAGAATCTGCTAAATCATTTTTAGTGATGGGTTTAGGATATGTTACTCCAATGTATGGGGTCGCTCCCTTTATAGCATATAGAGACAACTAATTGCCTCCCTAGGGCCACTCTCTTTACAATGATTTAGTGCATGATCACTACTCATCTTAGGGTTACTATCTTTGTCCTCTACTTTGAGCTCTACTCAAAGAAATAAAATTCTTTGACATAGATGCCAATGCATGACTTCATTGTCATTGTTTTTGCACCATGTATGGATAAGTGCTTATTGATCTTCACACAACTCTTTTACAGACTGGCTGGGAAATACTTCAAAAACAACAACTCCACTTTCCCTAATGATTTTTGATATTCAAGGAATAACTTCTTCCTTTAGAAAGGTCTTCAATGAGTATCAACAAATTGTATATACTATTATCTTAGTTTGAATTCCCAATAGTGAATTTCTCACAACTTCATGCCAGCATATGTCCTTGTAGGTCCCTACACAAGAACCTGTTCAAGGTAGTTCTTTCACATAAGAATGTCCACATAAAAAAAAGGTTCGTGCAAACAATATGCTCTCAGAACAAAATGGTTCAAATAAAACTTCACACAACTTCTTATTTGAAAAAAAACAGAGCATTTAACTCTCAAGTAAGCTAACTCTTCTTTATTCTTCCTGGTCTTGGGTATTTTTAGGAAAATACCAACCATTAGAACATTGTGAAACCTTTAATTTTCACATCCCCACTTCACTCAAGTCATGTAACCTTTTTTCGCTCATGCAGCTCCGCTTCAGGCAACTCTGATGTGTGTAACTCTCCTTTGTGTGGTGCCTCCTTTTCACTGAAAATGTGAAACTCCACATTTTTAGACCAAATCCTTTTTCACTAACTATAGTGCACTCATGAAACTCCACACTAATGCGATTCCTAGAATGATTTTGCACCAGAATACTTCCTTTGTTCAGATTTCCACTGAAAACTTAATGCTCACACTGAAACACTTTCAGAACCACTCTTTCATCAATATATCATGGTTTTCATGATCCTGGAACTTTATCACAAACTTTTCAGGATACAACTCTATATTGATGTTTTTATATCTTGGGAATGTCTCTACGTGATGTCAACAACTATATCCTTCTCGTGAATAGGTCTTCTAACATGAAAAAATCCAACACTTACCATTGGAAACTCCCTAAATCTCCTTCAAACAGCTTAAAACCACTTCCAAAAAGTGTATGATGCACTTTTATACATGCCTCTCAATGCAATGGAATCAATTATCATATTTTATGAGAATCAATTCTCATATTGTATACTGACATCACCTTTAATCAGAAACTCCACGCTTCACAAAAATGTTGACATGATAAAAAAAATCCAACATACTCAAACTCATCATGTCAAGTTTGGAAAAGAATTCAACACACATTAGCATTAATTATCATCAGTGGCTAACACATTGGTATTGACTTTGAATATTTGTCATCACCTCAATTCCAGATTCCAATAAGACAGGACCTAGTAGATCAACTATGAACACCAGCTTCTGGAGTGGCGTACACTCGTGCCACTCGATTGATCAATTATATTTCAATGAACTCGATTAATCAATTATATTTCAATGACAATGAAATATTGACGAATCCTTTACCCCCACCCCTTATCACAAAGAATTCACTTATCATTACTATAGGAAACTTGAAAAGAGGGAAAGGTTAATTGATGTTACTACAATAAATAACCTTAAACCTCACCACCATATCCATTGTCACATGTCACATCATCATGCTTTCCATGTCAATATAATATTTCCATTGATCATGCATCATAAATGACATCACTATTATTGCATGACGAAACATATCAATGAAAAATCAACACACATATAAGGAGGGTAAATATTAAATAAATAGCAACATTATCTTAACATAATAGTTTTAAAAAATAAGAAAATCTTTTGAGAAATAAATATAATTATCAAATTGAAAAAAAGTTTGGATCGATTTAAAATTAGAAGAGAAAAAGGATCACGACCTTTAAACTCACGTCCACCGATAAATTCATCAAATTAAGATCCTATCACTACATGCATTATTTTACACATACATACAACCCGATGATTTTATCCATCATTAAATTCTATATCAAAAAGATCTACACAATTGAAACACTCATTTAATAATTAAAAACATAAGCACAAAACTAAGATTGAAGTTACACTTCCAATTAACCATGTTAGTCATTGATGTCAGTCTCATTTGTCAAGGCCTTTAAGGTTTTCAAATACCTTAGGAATGTGGGAATTCGTGACCCTCATCCAATTTTTTATCTCCTTGATCTTATTTAGCTTTGGCTTGTTCAAAATTTCATAGAGTTGGGCAGAGGCCCTCCTCTCAGAAATTTTGGTGGCAAGCTTTATCCCATTCTTCAACAGGTATCACTCAATGCCAAGCATGTCATGTGGAAGATCAATCTCACTTATGAGTTGGTTGATGTCATTTTCCACCTTGATGAACACGCACAAGTCATTTGTATATGTGATATATTATTGTGAATCAAAGAATGATAACAACCATATCTTCCCCACAACTTCTAATGTATACCAAATTTAATATAGGAGCAACCCGACCTAAACTCAAACAACAATTGGTAACCTGGCCTTTAACCCAAACGACTTAGCTATAATATAATATAATTTATTTTAGTAAAATCTAAAAAAATTGATGGTTTTCATTAGATATAGAAATTTTGAACCCAAAATGAGTTAGGAATGTTTGGGTCAACCATAAATGGGGTTGTGTTGTAATTAGGTTGAATAATATATGGATGATATTAAGGTCGGATTCAGGTTGACCATTTCTAGCCTGTCTAACCTATGTATACCTATTAAAAATATGACTACATAAAATATTAAAATAATAAAAATAATTTATTTTATAATATACATCCTATAATCAACTTAATTTAGAATAATTAAACGTATTTACAATACATTTACTATAAATGGTTTATGATGATCGAATTAAAACTTGGATAACATATGTTTCATATTTATCAGGTTACTTTTAATTTAAATGAGATAATTTGATTTTGTTAGGTTATTGAGTTAGATCAAGTAAAACTATTTAATTAAATAAATCAGGTTTTAAACTTAAATAAGTTCACAAGATAGCCAACCTGACAGAAACACAACCCATAGACCTAAATTTAAACCTCTAGTCTTTATATACTTTCCAAATAAAAAATTCTAACATTTTTTCTAATTAATTTTTCAAAAATAAGAATTTTTTTGAAAACCATACACTATAAGAGTTGTATAAATCAAAATGCTAGGATAATAAACATAACCACCCCTCCCAGTAATTTTATTTGAATTTTATAAACAATACTTAAGAAAGGTAAAACATGAATATTGGAACCTAATGAAAAGTTAATATAGGAATAAATTTCGTCAAACCAATCAACCCACCAGGGAATTTTATTTTAATTTTATAAAAAATGATTAAGAAAGGTAAAACATGAATATAGGAACCAAATTAAAAGTTAATATAGGAATCAATTTCCTCGTACCGATCAAATAAGTGAATGATTCGTAATTTGTTTCCTAGCTTTCAATGATTTTAACTTGAAAATAAAAAATAGATTAGGTCATCACTAAAAAATAAGTTAAAAATTATTTCAAAAAAGATAAAACCAATAGATAATATGAGTACACAAACCTACAAATCCTCCATCATAGTTGGTTATACATCCTTGAGATCAATGACAACAATGCATTCTAGATATTTTTGAATTAATTGGAGTAATTGTTCTTTATCCTTTAGATTGTTCTTGGACTATAATAAATCAAAAACAATTGTTTATAAATTTCTGTAATTACCCTTTATATTAGTGTGAAATATATTAAGTACCTTGTAGGACAAGAACTTCCCATCATACTTGACTTTAGGATTATTTCTCAAACAATCAAAGGAAACTATGTTAGCATTGACATCAATGTAACTAAATTCATTGATTTACTCTACAGCAAAGGCTTCCCTTATCTTCAAATATGTAAAAAAAAAGAATAATAAACTTGAGAATGGAAAATATATTTTAATTATGAAGTATGGTGCAAATACATCGATTTGAAATGAAAATATTGTTTTCTAATTTGGGACTCAGAAGTGATGAAATTCAATAAGAAAATGAATACAAACATTTAGCATTATTTATACAGAGTCGGATATAACTCAATCAATTTGAAATCACCATTAATAATTCAATTATTTCACTACAAGCCCATCCACTTATATTTTTTCCTTTTTGAACCCGTTATGAAGTAAAAAAATTGACACTAGGAGCCTCCTATCACTCTGTTCTATTTTTTGTATAGATTATTAGGTATTAAAGGATTACCATTCACGATATGATAATTTTTTTGGTGTCCAAGTTAGAGATATGTGAATAACTCAATTGGTTAGAGGCTTGAAGACCTAGAATAAAATTGGTTTCCAATAAATGGTTATGGAAAGATACTAAATATTAGGTGGTTGAAAGTAAATATACATATAGGTGAAAAGATGTGAATAATTAAATTGGATGGAGGTTTGAATGCCTAAATTCAAATTGGTTTCAAATAAATGGTAAAAAAAAACAACTAAATGTTTGGTGATCAAAAGTAAATATACATGTAGGTGAAAAGATAAGTCACAAAACCTGCAAATTTTGAAACTCAAGTCAACCCATAGATGATAAATTATAAAATTTGTCCCCTTCTCCTTTATGTTTGACATGGAATAAGAAATAGGGGTCATAAAAAATTATAAAACAATATGTATATAATGGTCCACATAATATGAGTAATTTCCTCATTATCCATATAAGCTTGAACATGTCCATAACCAATTTTTTTATATCAAAACTTCTCTTGAAAAATTCATTTCAACATCTGGGGTCATACCATTCTATGCTAATACTTCAAGTGGTACATCACAATATACATTATAAGGAATCCATTCCTTAGATAATGGATTATATCACTTGTCAACTCCTTCAAACACTTAAAAGGATTTTGGGCATTCATACGACATGAAAAATTAAAATACTTTTTAGGTATTTCCTCATATACCATGATAAAAATAACCAATATTAATCATCTTTCGAAGAATATGATTGTTTTAAAATGTAAAATATAGTCAAAATAGTGAATCTTTTTGGTAATGTGCCAATAAGAGAGATGAAGTTGAGATTAAAATTTGGATAAGAGTTATAACTATATCTTCATTACACCATTGGGCTAGAAACTAGTGAAAAACATATGCAAACACTTGTAGGCATGTAGATAAATCTTGTTTTTAAATTAAGGACAATAACATACTATATATCCTATGAGATCCACCATATTTTTATTAAATGTTAATAAAATTTAAAAAGAAACACAATGGAAACATGATGAATCTTATCTCACTACCTTATTCCAAACTGAATAGAGGGTTTCCAATTAAAGACAAATAAATAAATCCAATTCACTAGCTTCACTAGAGAGACGACACATAATATTTTAAATAAAAGATTCGCAATTGTGTAGAGAAAAAACCTAAAGTAAAATATCTATGAAATGCTTGATCTGAGATCCAACAAGTGCCTTTATTATGGTTTTTATGTGTTGAAGCCTTTCGATATCACTATAGAATTTCACTGGGGTAGAAACTTTTATCATATCTGAAGATGATAAACTAATAGAAGAAACCTTATACAATGTTGAGGAATTTGAGGATTTGGAATATATGTTTGTGATATTTGTTTGAAACTTCTCTGGTTACTTTTTAAACTTGATTAAACATTCTTACGATGCCATCTGGGATAACAAAAGTTTGATGTTAACCTAAATACTTGAAATTATAGAACTAAAACAATATATGGAAAAAAGGTAACAAGTATTTCTATATTCATGAACAAAAATTACATAATATTGAATTTATTTGGGTGTCTTTAAGTGTATCCATCATGCTAAAACAACCCTTCATTATTATTTTTCAAGAAAAAATTCAAGCACTTTGTATGATGTAGGTGCTGTAAAAAAACAACATAAAAATTAATGAAATTGAAAGTATATGTAAGAGAAGACAAAAAATTCAGTATATATTTAATAAACATGTCAACTCATGAAAATAGATATGAAATTCATGGTAATAGAAGAAAAATACTTAACCATAGTCAAATAGTTATACTTTGTTCATATGTGATAAAACAAAGAAATATAAATGAAAATAATATAAAATATAGCAAGAAATATTTAAAAACAAAAACACAAATACAACAACCGTATCCTCCCAAAAAAAATTACTACAGTATTCATAAATACAATTTAATTTTAGGGCTCAGTTTGGTTAAAATGGTTCATTTTCTTCAAAAACCAAATTAACCAAATTAAATTTATTTAATATCCAAACCGACCGATTTAATTAAAACAACCAAATTAACCAAGCCTAAATTAACCTATTGAAATTTGATGAATTCGAATTAACCAAAATAACAAAGACAAAAATAGAAACATAAACCCATATAAAAAAGCTACTATAACGAAAACTACCATAAGAACATGAATCCCACTATCAAACTCCTGATTTCCAAAAAACAATCTTGGAAAAAAATTCATAATAAACACACACACACACAAAATAAAATAAAAAACTAGCATATAAACATGGATACCACTGTCTGCATTAGGAAAATTCAGTAAATTATCATAACAAAAAAAAACTAAACATTATGTAAAAATAAAACGACTCTTATCAAAAAAAACACACATAGGTTTGTAAAATTCAATTCTCATTCCATTACTTAGTTTAATCAACTCCTCACAAAAGTTACTAAAATCTTCCCTCTATCCACTACCTAAATTCGAAAATCTTGTATTATTTAAACCATCTAATGGATCAAAAAATTCTTCATGATTTTGACTAAAAAAATGGATAAATCCATAGAGAAAATTTTTTCCTTACAAAAAAATAACTTGAATCATTCATGCCTATTTTCTTGAAAGAGAGGATCATGGATACAAGCACGAAGAAGATCCTCTGATGAACTATATTTCTATCTGCTCACCTCAGATCCCACGGTCATTCTAGTCAAAGAGTCGAAACATTATTTTGTTGTCATCACACCAAAAAAATTAATGGCTAAGAAATGGGGAAAATTTACCTAAAACAAATGCTGAGATGACAAAACCTTCAAATTCAGGTTGAAAGAGATCTAAAATGGGGATCACACACCCTAGAAACCAAAAATCCCAAGAAATTGGAATACAAAATCACCTAGGGTTCGACCCATAGTATGAAACAAAAAGGGGAAGAATGAATGAGGATAAGAAAGGAGAGGAGTGTAAGGAATGAAACCCTTATCTAGACTTATCACACTTGGAACTAAAAAAAGGAAACACTAATTAGAGGGGAGGAGGGGTAGGTGAGGCACAAGAGGGATCTCTCCTTGGGTGTGAGTGGTGAAAAAAGAAGGATTAAAAATTTAAATAGGTTATTTTAGGAAATTAAAAATTTAAAACTTGGGTTAGCCGCACGATTTATCTACTGGAAAAATTGGTTACTAGGGTTGGTTAATTTATTTTTTTAATTTAAGGGGGTTAATTTTTTTAATTTGGGTATATGGGTCTGTTAAGCGCCAAATCAATTGGCACTTTGACAAAAAAACCACACCACCAATTGATTTAGTGATTTGGGGTTTCTTTTTTATAAATTCCCACGACACACCCAAACCATATTATATATATATCAGCACCTCACCCATGCATATTCATGAAACCAAATGAATAAGATGGAGACGTGCGTATGCACTAGAGAGGTACTAGTATATTATACATCTTAAAATTTTAATCCTTTTTTTCACCACTCACACCCAAGGAGATCTCCCTCGCATACCTAACATACTCATCCTACCCTATGATTCTTTTTTCCTTTTTCGATTCCATGTGTGATAAGTCTGGATAAGAGTTTTATTCCTTCCACTCCTCATCTTTCTTATTCTCATTCGTTCTTCCCCTTACTGCATCATATTGTGGGTCAAACCCTAGGTTCTTTTAGATTCCAATTTCTTGAAATTGTTGTTTTCTAGTGTGTGAAATCCCTATTTTAGGTCTATTTCAACCAAAATTTGAATGTTTTTTCATCTCTTCATTTGATTGAGGTAGGTTTTCCCAATTTCTTATCTTTTAATTTTTGTGGTGTGATGACAACAGAAGCAAGTTTTGACTCTTTGATCGGCATGATAGAGGGATATGAGGTGAGAAGCTATCAATATAGTCCATCAGAGGAACTTCTTCATGATTGTATCCATGATCCACTCTTTCAAGAAAGTAGTTATGAATGATTCATTTCATTTGTTTTGTGAGGCCAAAATTGTCTCTATAGATTTATCCATTTTTGGTGAAAACCATGAAGATGTTTTTGATCTGTTAGATGGGTTAAATAATCCAGGATTTTTGAATATGGGTGGTGGACAGAGGGAATATTTTACTAACTATTGGGAGGTGATGATTAAATGAAGTAATCGAATGAGCATCATATTTTACAAACCTATGTGTGTTTTTTCTGATAAGAACAGTTTTTTTAAATAATAGTGAATGTTTTTATTTATTATGCTAATTCACTGAAGGTTATTATAGAGTTAATATTTTCCAATTTTTTTGTATGAATTTCAATTATTTCAACCCTCCCAAATTATAAATTGGATCTTATATGGATCAATTTTTGATTTATGATGTGTTTTGAGTAAAATGTTGAAATGTGCTAAATTCTAGATTTTTGAAATATTTTTACATCAAGGGTATTTTAGTAATTTATAGAAAAATATAATTCCAAATTGATTAATTTTTTATAATACTTATTTTATTTCCTTTAACTTTGTATTTTGGACTAGGGGATGATTTGATCATCTAGAGGCTGTAAAAAAATCAATGAAGTTGAAGAATTTTCCGGGTGGACTATGTGGACCCCACCACTGTAACAGATGCACATATAAGCCTACACTTATTCAATTGAAGTGATTCTACTTGGAACAGAACAAGGATACATAAGTTAGTTTCCAAATTAAATTCCATGGAGTTTTGAACCCATTAAGGTGTCCATTGAATGACATATTTTTAAAGGAATCTTCCTAGAACCTACGTCTAGAAAAAGAAGCCACCAATGAAAAATTCATAACTCCAACATACAGTCGCCAAATGAGCTTAAATTTGAGAGTAGATTTTAAAGAAAAGTATGAAAAAATTTTATGAAGGGAACCATGTGTGAATTTTCCATTTAATAGTTCAAAAACGTGTGAACATTCAGATGATAGAAATATACCTATAAAAAAAGAGAAGCTCCTACCTCTCAAATCATTCCAATCCATCCAATTCCATTTGGGGAAATAAGAAGAGGAGGCCAAAGGCTATTTATGAATTTTTATTCCTTTGTTTTATTTTTATTTTAGTTTTCTTTTCTCATTTAATGCATTCATTTTTTTTATATTAAAGTGTTTCCCTTTTTCTTCCACCCCTTTTCTCTTCCAATATAAATCTCTTTCTCTCTCTTCCATCTTTACATCGTGATCTATTTTCACTTTTCCATGGCAAGTGAATAACTCGAGGTTTGGACCTGGGATAGGTTTCATGGTGTTCTTCATTATTGTACTTTAAATTGAAAATGTTTGAAATCTATTTATGGTGGAGGTGAGAATATTGCACGGGTGCAGTGGTCGTCCACCATGACACTATTTCTAAATCCATTTATTTTCCTTGATTAATAATTTTTCCTCTCTTATCTTAGGAAAACCCTTCATACAATGGATTTGGGGTTTCTATAAGGAATGAAATGGAATATGGTGGATTAGGGTCTTCTAGGAATAACATTCTTGGTTGAGGTGTTACCCTATTTGACTATTGGAGGAGGTGTGGTTTGGTGTGTCGTACGCATGATATAATCACACACTTAATAAATCAATGGAGAGTAGTTAATTAATGAGGGTTAAATAAATGTATTATAAAATTGAATTTAAATAATGAATAAGTTAGAAATGAACCTGTGTTATCAAACCTTGGACCAAGACCTTTCTTTCTAATCTGCATTTTGTCTGAATCTGCATTCAGATTTCAATTTTGCATTGCATTAGTTTAATTAAATGTTTTAAAAAACCCCCGAAAACCATTGTTTTCAATAAATTACATAAAAACCAAAAAGAATTATATTAGGTTAATTACAATTAGTGATCGAACCAAATACGATGCTCCTCAAGTGAGACGACCCTGATCAGCCTCTATGCTGCACTAAGAAAACATAGAAATTTGCTTTTTCCATACCCCGTGATAGGTGTGCGTCAAAAATAGAATTGTTTCTGGGGATATAAGTACTTTTTTTAAATAAATATTTAAAAAATTAAGATTTTTTTGATTTTTTTATTTGTAAAAAAATTAAAAAAAATATATTTTTCCATGATGTATTCAAATTAGAATTATTATGCATGGGAAGATTACTTGCAGGTGAAATATCAAGAACCACAAGTTGATTATCATGATTTAAATGACCGGTTGGAAAGGATAAGTAATACTATGAATGATTTGAGGAGTAAAATGCAAAGATAATCTGAATATGTCTGTTCATTAATGGAGCAAACCAACCTTGAACTATAAAAAGAAGTTGAGGTAGTGGTGGAAGACATTTCACCACTCATCATTGAAGAACCAAAGAAGGTAAATGTAGAGGTACCTAAAGACACATTCATCCACACTCAACCAATTATACCCGAGATAGATGAAAAGAAGGATGAATTTCCTTCTGATCCACATGGGGGAGATCAACAGGAGTTAGATGAATTTTGGAATGAATGTGAGGAACTTTTTGATATCCCAAAGCCTTACAAAGAAGAAGAGCCAACACCACAAAAAGAAGACACCACCCAAGTGGTGTAATTTGAAGTCAAGATGGAGGATCCTTACTTCCTAACTCATTCCAGTGATAATAAACTCTAAGAATAACTCTCCACTGAAGAAAAGATTCAAGCTGAACCAAATCAGGGAGATGATACAATCTTGAACTCACACTCTTTTAATTTTTTTGAATCTGAATTAAGTATAGCTCCAAATAGTTCTGAATTTTTAGAATTAGAGGAATATTATTATTCCTTGTAGGATGATTTGAAAAAATATGCACCTGTTGAGGAACACATGGAGGTTCTTGATGAAATTGAACATCTACCGGAGGAGCCCCATCATAAAGAGATCCAAGTTGCTGAGCCTGAGAAAATCAGACAAGAGGTTGAAGCCCCTATGAAGCCAACACTAGAAGATAATATGGTTGCATAAGTAGTAATAAATGAAGAGGAGGTTCCTACTTCATCCTACCCCCTCAATGAAAGTTTTACCACATTGAAAAGGGGGTGGATATAGTGTACTCTATCCATGGATTCCTCCTCAACAAGAATAAGGAAATGTAACCTGGGAAGAACAACATGAGGTGGTTTATGTAAAGGAAGATCCAACCACCATCAGATAATGGATAACAGCTGGTACTATCCACTTAAGGTAGTAAAAATTTAGGTCTCACTTAGGGGATCATACCACAATTTATCTTTACATGCTTTTTATATTTCGAATTCCTTATTTATATTAGTCTAGCATACGGCCCACTTCTCATTATCTTTTTGAGATTTAATGGATTGATCCTTGTTCTTAAGTGAGTAATTCTATTTTGTAGGTTCATAAATGAGAAAAGGAAGCCTTAAATAAATGAATAGGACTGAATATTTATTTTGAAAGGGAGATAACATTTAATGTTTAAACTTTTAAACACCTTACATTTTTTGGTCCAAAACATGTTTTGATCTTTAATGGTAAGAATTTCATGCCCACACTTGAATTATTGATTTACTTGACTTATTTAGGAGACATGAATTTCTTAGAGATCCTATTATTCCATGTTTTATATTTTAATTTTATTAATATTTAATGAGAAAAATGGAAAATTTAATGTTAAAAGTGAAGCATGGATATTGAAATGATTACTCATGATTTAAGGGAATTAGCTGATTTATCTAAATGAAATCTCCCTACCATTTTTCATGATTTGAATTTATAAAATTCATGTGAATTGATTTGTTAATATAAATCATGCCTTGAGTTATTTTCTAATATCATATGTCTCATTTTTGAGAGGATTTATAGACCAAGTACTTGCTATTTATTCTTGAGCATATTTCCTAAGTGATATTGGGACATGTCACCTACCAGTACATTCATTTGAACTTGTAAAAGCTATGACTATACAAAAACACATTTAAAATGATTGAGGTATCTTTTTAAAAGTCTTTGTCCTTAAATACCACCTTTACATAAATCCTTATTTTATCCCATAGAGACTATGAATGGCCTTTATAGGGATGAGCCATGTTTTAATCCATTTTTATCCATTCCTACCCTACTATTGGTATTTGCATAGTATTTTAAATTTGAAGTGTGGGGGTGAAGAGAGTCATGGTGGAAGGGATGATTTACATTATAAGGAAAAAGTGTGGGGGTTTTATTGTTGGATTTGTAAAATGTTGTGGAATAATTCATTGTACATCATTTTTTTCCCCTCTTGAAATAAAAAAAAGGATAAAATGACAAAAAGAACCAAAAAAAGAATATAAAAATGGGTTGTGATTTGGGAGAACCAAAAATCACTATTTTATAGACTGAATATCTTATAATCATATGTTTATAGGTGATGGATGTGAGGTTTGATCTAATTATAACTTTTGAAAAAGGAAAAAAAATTAAAAAATTAAAAAAATCAAGAGGGTGAATTAATCATTCATTATGCTTTACTTTGATCATGAACTTACTTTGAGTTTTGGGGGAAGTGGGTGTTGCTACATTGTAAGGGAGAATTTCATTAAACATTTTGATATCATGCACTATACTTAAGAGATAAACCTTCTACATGAACCTTAATTTTTAAAGCATCAAATCCTACCAACCTTAAGCCTTAGATTCATTTGAACCTCTCTTGGAAGTCCTCATGATTTTATGTTCCTTTTGTCTTTACAAAGCTAATAAAAAAGTTCTTTTACAAGATTATGGAGAAATAGAATATTATAATGATATGAGCATAACTGCATTTTAATTGTATCATGAGAGATGAGAGAAAATATTGAAAAGTTAGGTAGATCATGATTTGACATGTTTAATAAAAATGTATTGAGGAACTTGAATGAATGAAAGGAGAAGTTCCATCATTTTTAAAAGGAGAAAAGTAAAAGATATGAATTGAATGTTTCATTGAAAAATGAGAGATTAAATTGATACTTCATGTGGATTCTTGAAATTTTTTTTAGGAATTGAAAATTGTTTAATTTTATTAGTTTGGAATTTGAATATTGGTAACATTGGTTCCCTTTGAAATTTAATGTTGAGATTTTATTCTTGAGGAAAAGCATGGTTTAAGTGTGGGGGAATTGATAAAGGTAATATTTTATCAATTTTTTTGTATGCATTTTAATTGTTTTAACCCTCCCAAATTATCAATTTGAGATTATATGGATCAATTTTGGATTTATGATGTATTTTGAGTAAAATGGTAAAAAGTCCTTAATTTTGGATTTTGACATATTTTTACATCAAGGGTATGTTAGTCATTTATTGAAAAATATAATTCCAAATTGAGTGATCTTTTTATAATCCTTATTTCATTTCCTCTAAATTTGTCTTCTGGACCAGGGGTTGATTCGATCATCTAAAGGCTGTAAAAAATCAATGAAATTGAAACATTTTTCGGGCGGGCTGCATGGACCCCACCACCGTAACATAAGCACATCTTGGCCTAAACTCTTTTAATTGAGGTTATTATACCTATAATAGAACAATTATATATAGGAATGTTTCTATATTAAATTACATGGAGTTTTAATCCATTAAGGTGGCCATTAAACGATATATTTTTAAAGGAAGCTTCTTGGAACCTATGTCCAGAAAAAACCACCAATGAAAAATTCATAACTCCAAAATACAGTGGCCGAATGAGATTAAATTTTGAAAGGACATCTGGAATACAAGTAGAAACAACTTCTATGAAGGGGCCCATGCGTGAATCATCAATTTAATGATTCAAAAACATGTCAACATTCGGAGGATAGAAATATTCCTATAAAAAGAGAGGATCTATTACCTCTCAAATCAGTCCTATCCATATCATTCCATCCAGGAAACCAAGGATAGGAGACCAAAGGCCATTTAGGAAATTTTATTCCTTTATTTTTTTTATTTTAGTTTTATTTTCTCATGTAATGTATTCATTTTTTTATATTTATGTGTTTCCCTTTCTTCTTCCACCCCTTTTCTCTTCCAATATCAATATCATTCTCTCTCTTCCATATTTCCATCATGATATATTTTCACTTTTCCATGGAAGGTGAATAACTTGAGGCTTAGACTCGGGGGAGGTTTCACAGTGTTATTCATTATTGCGCTTTAAATTGAATTTTTTTTAAATATATTTGTGGTGGAGGCCAGAATATTGCACGAGTGTGGCGTTCATCCACCACAACACTATTTCCAAATCCATTTTTTCCTTGATTAGTCATTTTCCCTATCTTATATTTGGAAAAACCTTCATGTGGTGGATTTGGGGTTTCTATAAGGGATGATATGGAATATGGTGGAGCTGAGTCTTGTAGGAATAACATTCTCGGTTGAGGTGTTACCATATTTGAATACTAGAGGAGGTGTGATTTGGTGTTTCGTCCACATGCTAAAATCACACACTCAATAAATAAATGGAGATTAATTAATTAATGGGGTTTCACTAAATGAATTATCAAATTTAATTTAAATAATAAATAAATAATTAATGAACCCATGTTGTTAAACCTTGGACCAAGACATTTCTTTATAATCTTCATTTTATCTCCATCTGCATTTAGATTTCAATTTTGTATTGCATTATTTTAATTACATGTTTTCAAAAACCCCCAAAACCATTGTTTTCAATAAATAAATAAAAAATAATAATTATATTAGGTGATTTATAATTAGCGATTTAACCAAATGCGACGCTCCTCATGTGAGACAACCCTAATTAGTTTTTTTTGGTGCACTAGGAAAATATAGAAATTTGCTTTTTTCCACACCCCACAAAATGCGTGTGTCAGGTTCCAAATGCGGATAGTGGTATCCATATTCATATGAAAGTTTTTTTATTTTATTTTTTGTATGTGTGTTTATTATGAATTATTTTACAAGCTTGTTTTTTTGGAAAATAAGGACTTTGATAGTGGTATTCATATTCATATGGCAATTTTTTTACAGCAGATTTTTTATACAGGTTTATGTTGATTTTTTTGTCTATGTTATTTTAGTTAATTAGAATTCATCAAATTTAACAGGATAATTTAGGATCGGTTAATTTGGTTTTTTTAATTATATTGTTTGGTTTGGTTATTAAATAAATTTAATTTGGTTAATTTGGATTTTGATAAAAATGAACCATTTTAACCAAAATGAGCCCTAACTTAATTTGTTTTTATGAATATTGTAGTAATTTTTGTTTTGGGAGGATATGAGTATTGTATTGGTGTTTTTGTTTTTAAACGTTTCTTGGTACATTTTATATTATTGGAATTCTGCTTTTTTTATCATGTATGATCAAACTTCAACTCTTTGACTATGGTTCAATATTTTTCTTCTATAACAATGAATTTCATAGTTATTTTCATGGTTTGACATGGTAATTAAATATAGACTGATTTTTTGTTTCCTACACTTACATATACATTCAATTTCTTCTATTTTTATGTTGTTTTTTCAACACCTACATCATACAAAGCTCTTGATTTTTTTATTGAAAAATAATAATGAAGAGTTGTTTTAGCATAATGAAGACACTTCATGAACCTTGATAAATTCAAGATTATGTATTTTTTGGTCATGAATATAGAAATAACTATTACCTTTTTCAAAAAATGTAGAACTTTCTAAGATGTCATCATTATAGTAGAAAACATAAATGATATATAAAAATGAATGAACATTTATTTTGATCACGGAGAAAAAATATACATGAAGTAACCTACATTTAAAATAAGAAAATATAGTCATGAATATTGAAATTTGAGAATTGATATTTTGAATGTAAACATTAAAGAGATAGCTTGAAACTAAGGAAACATAACAAAATGTTTTCACAGAAGGGTTTCCTGCTGAAAAAGGGTAAGTTATGTAACAACACCTAATCTTTATAACATTATCTATTTTATCCTTCCTTCAGATAAATTATTTTCATGGACAAACTTGTTAGTAAAATTCCACCAGTAGTGGTTTGATTCATTGCTATAGTGGATTCCCTATTATGGATGTTGGGTCAATATTGAAGTTGATCCTTGAAGTAGTTAATATAGGTGAGGAAAAAAACTGGGAAATATGTTATGTGTAGAGGGGATAATCATTAGAAACCCAAAAAATGTGAGAATAACATGTTCAGAATATTTGTAAACTCTAATAACATTATATATTATAGTAGAAATTAAAATTTAGAAACTAATTTGAAAATAACATAATAATGTAGGTTTTTCCATTACCTTCAAATTGTAGCATGAAATACTAGTCAATTTTTTTTCTCAGTCTTTTAATTTATGTTTTCCTTCATATGGGTTACAGTTCAATGGTGTGGATTGTTGTTTCTGTAGAGTCCTGAGACATTATTATATTTTGTTGGACCGCATCATCATCATCAAACACAATCAACAAATTTTTCTACATAAATAAATGGCCTCAATGAATAAGTAGGATATAATATTGACAACTGAATTCATTGAAGCAAAATTATGATGTTTAAAATTTACCAATAGAGAAGAGGAAATGAAATATATGATATAATCATAGAGGAAATGAAATTGACAAGAAAAAAATTTAGTATTGTAAGTTCTAACGATTTCATGAAAACAATAGTCAATAAAGATAGAAAACACATACCTTAGTAGAATAAATATTTTTAGTTGTCATAACATAGCTAGATTGAGTGTAATACTAACTCGTAAAGATTCAATGAAAAAAATTCACAAGAAAATAGAAAATTAAAAAATTATTAATTAGATATTTACATAAATAAACAAACCATTCTTGTTCACCTGAAATCACAAATCCTAAAGAGAATCAATGAACTAAGATGAAATTATAATGGAAGGAAAATATAAAAATTGATTAAAAAAAAATAACTACATAATAGAAAAACTATAGAATGTTTAAAATTTAGTATAAAAGAAAAATAATAATAGGAATGGGATCCAAAGATATAAAATAACTATAGAAGAGATAAAATTAGTATAGAATTCTTGAATAAGAACAACTCTTATACAGAGGAATGGTGAACGAAGAGCAGGGTGGTCAATAGAAACTGGGAGCTGAAGGGTGGTGAATGGAGAAGGGGAGGAAAGAGTGCATGAGGTAGGAGTGATGAACAAAGATCCGATGTGATGGGTAAGAACGTCGGATATGGGGAGACATGGTGCAATGAATGTAGATAGAGACAAGGAGATGATGAGTGCTGGATATGGGGAACATGCAGTGATATAGATGAGGATGTAGGAGTGCCAGAGACGGGGAGACGAAGGGTGGTGTATGAAGGTGGAGCAGGTAGAGGTTATGATTCTAGAGGTGGAGAGTGTAGTTGAGGAGGGATATTGAGCGACAGGTAGAGTGGAAAACCCTAGGTCTAGGATGGAACCTGCGAGCGGTTGGTTTCAATTTTGGAGGAAAAGGGTTGTATGATTTTTTGGATGGGATTGAAACGATGAGGGGAGGACACGTGTATCTAGTAACACCTAGCATTAGTATATATAATTAACTAGTACCTTTCCCATTCATACAAATAATGCCATCTTATTCATATGGCACCATTAGTATGCACGGGTGAGGTACTAGTATATATATAAGATGGGTTGGGGGGGCATGAAAATTTTAAAAAACGAAACCCCAAAGCACCAAATCAATTGGCGCTATGGGGTTTTAGTCAAAGTGCCAATTGATTTAGTGCTTGATAGACCTATATACCCAAATAAAAAAAACCCCCTTAAATTAAAAAACAATAAACCAACCCCAGTAGCCAATTTTTCCATTAGAATTATCATGTGACTTACCCAAGTTTTAAATTTTTAATTTCCTAAAATAACATAATTAAATTTTTATTCCTTTTTTTACCACTCACACCCAAGGAGAGCTCCCTTGCACACCTCACCTGCTCCTCCTCCCCTTCGATTTGTGTTTCCTTTTTAAATTCCAAGTGAGATAAGTCTGTATAAGGATTTAATTCCTTCCAATACTCTCCTTTATTCTTCTCATTCATTCTTCACCTTGCTGCTGGATAAGGGTTTCATTCCTTCCACTCCTATCCTTTCTTATTATCATTCATTCTTCCCCTTACTATGTCATACTATGGGTCAAACCCTAGGTGGTTTTAGATTCTGATTTCTTGCAATTGTTGATCTATAGGGTGTGTGATCCCCATTTCAAGTCACCTTCAACCTGAATTCAAAGGTTTTTTCATCTCTGCATTAGATTGAGGTAGGTTTTCCCCATTTATTAGCCTTTAATTTTTGTGGTGTAATGACAACATAAGAAAGTTTCTACTCTTTGACCGGCATGATTAAGGGATCTAAGGTAGGAAACAAGAAATATAGTCCATCAGAGGAACTTCTTCATGCTTGTATCCACAATCCACTCTTTTATGAATCTTGGTATAAATGATTCAAGGTCTTTGTTTTGTGAGGCCAAAATTGTCTCTACGACTTTATCCATTTTTGGTGAAAACCATGAAGTTGTTTTGGATCCGTCGGATGGGTTAAATAATCCGGGATTTCAAAATTTGGGTGGTGGACAGAGGGAAGGTTTTAGTAGCTATTGGGATGAGGTTATTAAACGAAGTAATGGAAGTAGCACCATATTTTACAAACCTATGTGTGTTTTTTTGTGATAAGAGTAGTTTTATTTTTACATTATGGTGAGTGATTTTATTTATTATACTAATTTACTAATGGTTCCAAATGTGGATAGTGGTATCCATATTTATATTCTAGTTTTTATATTTATTTTGTGTGTGTGTGTTTATTATGAAGTTTTTTCCAAGATTGTTTTTTAGAAAAGAAGGACTTTAACAATGGGATTCATGTTCATATGGCAGTTTTTTTCTAGTAGATTTCTATGCTTGTTTATGTTGCTGTTTTTGTCTCCATTATTTTGGATAATTCCAATTCATCAAATTTAATAGGTTAATCCAGGTTCAGTTAATTTGGTTTTGTTAAATAAATCGGTTCATTTGGTTATTAAATAAATTTAATTTGGTTAATTTGGTTTTTGAAGAAAATGAACAATTTTAACTGAACTGAGTCATAACTCTAACTTTTATTTATAAATACTAGTATAAATTTTTATTTGGGGGGGGGGGTATGGATAATATATTTGTGTTTTTATTTTTAAATATTTCTTGGTACATTTTATATTATTGGAATTTTTCTATGTTTTTTTATCATATATGATCAAACTCATACTCTTTGACCACGGTTCAATATTTTTCTTCTATAACCATGAATTGGTTACCTATTTTCATGGTTTGACATATTAATTAAATATATATTGAATTTTTGTTGAATGAAATTTATATACGTTCAATTTATTCTATATTTATGTTGTTGTTTTTTGCAACACCTACATCATACAAAGATCTTGATATTTTCTTGAAAAATAATAATTAAGAGTTGTTTTATTAGGATGAAGACACATCAAGACACCTAGATAAATTCAAGATCATGTATTTTTTTCATGAATATAGAAATCATTGTTACCTTTTTTAAAAATTGTATAACTTTCTAAGATGTCATCATTATAGTAGAAAATATAAACGATATATGAAAATGAATGAAAGAATATTTTTATTAGGGAGAAAAAATGTACATGAAGTAACCTACAATTTAAGTAATAAAATATAGACAGTAATATTAAAATTTTAGAATTGATAGTGTAAATGTCACCATTAAATAGATAGTTTGAAACATTATAAACATAAAACACTGTTTACACAGAAGGGTTTCTTGCTGAGAAAAGGGTAAGTTATGTAACAACACCCGCTAGTAGAAAAATACCCTATACCAATGGTTTGAAACCGTTGGTAGAAACCTCCAAACCATTGGTATATCCTATACTAATGGTTTGGAGAACTGTGGACAAGTAAGCCTTGGGGATAGGTTTATACCAATGGTTTTAGAAACCATTGGTATAAGTAATATGAAAAATCTATACCAACGATTCCATAAAATCATTGGTATATGTATTTCAAAAAAGAAGTATTCTATTGGTTTTGATCCCAGTACCTGCATTTTATGATTGAATGACCTAACAACTAACCTAACCTGACTTTTGTGAACATAATTTCATAAATTATATATGTATTTTCATAAATATTTTAAATTTTGATTTATTTAATGTTTCCTATAAGAAGATTCCATAAAAAATACATGTAACTATACCAACGGTTCTCAAAACCATTGGTATAGAACTATACCAACAGTTTTGAGAACCATTGGTATAGATTCTTTGATTTTGGGGCCTATACCAATGGTTTTGGACAAACTGTTGGTATAAGGGGGGGGGGGGGGGGACCTATACCAACGGTTTGTCCAAAACCGTTGGTATATGTCTTAATTAGTGACCTATACCAACTGTTTTGGCCAAACCGTTGGTATAGGTCCATATAAGTGAACTATACCAATGGTTTTCCCATAAAGTTTGTATAGATATTCTTTCTAGTAGTGACCTAATCTTTATAACATTATCTTGTTTGTACTTTTATCAGATAGATTTTTTTCATGGATTTCCTTTTAGTAAAATTCCACCAGTAGTGGTTTGAGTTGTTTCTTTAGTGGACCCCCTATTATGGATGTTGGGTCCACATTGATGTCGATCCTTGCATGAGTTAATATAGGTGACGAAATAGATACTGGGAAATATGTTAAGTGTATAGGGTATAGTCATTAGAGACCCAAAAAATGTGAGAATAACATGATTAGAATATTAGTAAACTCTAATAAAAATATAGCTTATAGAAGAAATAAAAAATTAAAAATAATTTGGAAATAACACAATCATGTAGGTTTTTCCATTACCTTTTAATTGCATCATGAAATATCAATCAATTTTTTCAGTCTTTTAATTTATGTTTTCCTTCATACGGGTTGCAGTTCAATGACATGACATTTCTTGTTGTTCAATGGATTTTTTAGCATCAAACTTATTCATCATATTTTTCTACATAAATAAATGACTTTAATGAATAAGTAGTAGATAATATTGACAGATGAATTAATTGAAGAAGAATTCTGATGTTTAATAGTTACTAATAGAGAAAAATAAATGCAGTATATGTTACAATCATAGAGGACATGCAATTGACTATAAAAAATTCAGAATTGTTATTTATAATAATTTCATGAAAACAACAATCAATAAATATAGAAAACACATACCTTAGTAGAAGAAATATTTTTTGTTGTTATAACATAGCCACCACAAGTGTAATACTAACTCATAATGATTCACTAGAAAGAAATTCATAACACAATAGAAACAAAAAAATAAAAATGATTAATTACAGATTTACATAAATATAAAAACTATTCTTGTTCACCTAAAATCACAAAACCTGAGGAGAATAAATTAACCAAGATAAAATAATAATGGAAGGAAAATAGAAAAACTGATGAAAGAAAAAATGATTAAAGAAAAAAATAACTATAGAATAGAAAATTATAGAATGTTAAAAATTTATAAAAAGAGAAAAATAAGAACAGAGATGGGAGATGGAGATATTAAATAACAACATAAGAGATAAAATTAGTATAGAATGTTTGGATAACAACAGATATTATATAGAGGAATGGTGAATAGAGATATGAGAGGTGAACAGAGACTAGGAGCTGAAGGGTGGTGAAAAAAGATAGGGAGGTGAGAGCATTGAAATAAGATCTGATATGATGGGTAGGACTGTAGGAGATGAAAATATGGGGTGCGATGAATGTAGATACAGATGAGGAGTTCCAGATATGGGGAACATGTGGAGACAGAGATGAGGAACCAAGAGTGCCGGAGATGGGGAGCCAAAGGGGGATGTATGGAGGTAGAGAAAGCAGAGGCCAAGATGGTGGAGGTGGATATGGTAGTAGATGGAGATCTTGAGTCATAGATAGAATAGAAAACTCTAGGTTAGGGATGGAACCCATAGAAGTTGGTTTCAATTTTTGAGGAAATGGGTTGCAGGATTTTTTGAATGGGATTGAAACGATTAGGGGAAGACACATGTATCTAGGAACACCCAACTTTAGTATGTATAATAGTCTAGTACCTCTCTTGTTCATATGTAGGGCACCATATTATTCATATGGAGTTATAAGTATGCAATATAGAGGTACTAGTATATATATAATATGGGTTGGGGGTGGTTCATGAATTTAGAGAAAATTTGATTTGGCACTTGATAGACCCATATACCCAAATAAAAATAAATTAACCCCCTTAAATTAAAATAAATAAATGAACCCTGGTAGCCAAATCTTCTATTAGAAAAACCACCCAACTAACCCAAGTTTTAAATTTTGAATTTCCTAAAATACCCTAATTAAATTTTTAATCATTTTTTTTCACTACTCACATCTAAGGAGAGCTCCCTCGTGCACCTCACCTACTCCTCCTTCCCTCTAATTTGTGTCTCCTTTTTCAATTCCAAGTGCGATAAGTCTCGATAAGGGTTTCATTCCTTCCACTCCTCTCCTTTATTCTTCTCATTAGTTCTTCTCATTGCTATGTCGTACTGTTTTTTGAACCCTAGGTGGTTTCCGATTCTTATTTCTTGCGATTGTTTATTGTGAAATCCCCATTTTAGGTCTCTTTCAACCTGATTCAAAAGTTTTTTCATCTCTGTATTTTATTGAGGTAGGTTTTATCCATTTCTTAGCCTTTAATTTTTGTGGTGTGATGAAAAAGGAAACACGTTTTGACGCTTTGACTAGCATGATCGAGGGATCTGAGTCGAGCAGCTAGAAATATATTCTATCAGAGGAACTTCTTTGTGATTTTATCCACAATCCACTCTTTCAAGAAAATAAGCATGAATGATTCAAGGTATTTGTTTTGTGTGGCCAAAATCGTATCTATGGATTTATCCATTTTTGGTGAAAACCATGAATAAGCTTTTGATCCATCAAATGGGTTAAATAATCCAAAATTTCTGAATTTTCATGGTGGACAGAAGGTAGGTTTTGGTAATTGTTGGGAGAAGGCGATTAAATGAAGTAATGGAATGATAATCATATTTTTCAAACCTATGTGTGTTTTTTGTGATAAGAGCAGTTTTATTTTTGCATAATGGTGAGTGTTTTTCTTTATTATTCTAATTTACTAAAGGTTCCAAATGCAGATAGTGGTATCCATATTCATATTCTAGTTTTTGTGTGTGTTTATTATGATTTTTTTTCTAATCTTGTTTTTTGGAAAATAAGGACTTTGACAATGGGATTCATGTTCATATGACCATTTTTTACAGTAGCTTTTTATGCGGGTTTATGTTGATATTTTTATTTCTGTTTTCTTGTTAATTCAAATTCATCAAATTTAATAGGTTAATTTAGGCGTGGTTAATTTGGTTTTCTTAATTAAATTGGTCAGTTTGGTTATTAAATAGATTTAGTTTTGTTAGTTTTTTTGAAGAAAATGATCCATTTTAACTAAAATAAGCCCTAAATTTAACTTGTATTTATGAATACTGAAGTAATTTTTATTTTGGGAGGATATGACTGTTGTATTTGTATTTTTGTTTTTAAACGTTGCTTGGTACATTTTATATTATATGTGTTCTTCTTTGTTTGTTTTATCGCATATGATAAAACTATAACTCTTTGAACATAGTTCAATATTTTTCTTATGTAACCATGCATTGCTTATCTATTTTCATGGTTAGACATGTTCATTAAATATAGATTTTTTTTGTCTGCAATTTTATATACTCTAAATTTCTTCTATTTTTATGTTGTTTTTTTATAGCACCAACATCATACAAAGATATTTAATTTTTTATTGAAGAATAAAAATGAAGAGTTGTTTTTTCATGATGAAGACTCTCCAAGACACCCAGAGAAA
Organism: Viscum album; assembly: GCA_963277665.1. Taxonomy (NCBI): domain Eukaryota; kingdom Viridiplantae; phylum Streptophyta; class Magnoliopsida; order Santalales; family Viscaceae; genus Viscum; species Viscum album. Next base: position 1,097,547,013 of record OY728147.1, read on the forward strand.
TTCAAGACTATGTATTTTTTATCATTAATATAGAAATCACTGTTACTTTTTTCAAAAATTGAAGAACTTTCTAAGATGTCGTCATTATAGTAGAAAACATAAATGATATATGAAAATGAATATAAACGTATATTGATCATGGACAAAAAATATACACGAAGTAACCTACATTTCAAGTAAGAGAATATAGTCATGAATATTAAAATTTGAGAATTGATATTGTAAATTTCAACATTAAATAGATTGTTTTAAATTAAGGAAACATAACAAAATGTTTTCCCAGAAGAGTTTCTTACTGAAAAAGGGTAAGTTATGTAACAACACATAATCTTTATAACATTATCTGGTGTGTCCTTCCTTCAGATAGATTGTTTTCTTTGTCTTCCTTGTTAGTAAATGTCTGCCAGTAGTGGATCAAGTCATTTCTGCAATGAATCCTCTATTATGGATGTTGGTTACACATTGATGTCGATCCTTGCAACAATTAATATAGGTGTGGATATGGAAATTGGTAAATATGTTAATTGTAGAGGTTATACTCATTAAAAAACCAAAAAATGTAAGAATAATGTGTTTAGAATATTTGTAAACTCTAATAATAGTATAGATTATAACAGAAATATAAATTAAAAAATGATTTTTAAATTAACATAATCATGCAGGTTTTTCTATTACCTTTAAATTTCATCCTGAAATACCAGTAATTTTTTTTAGTTTTTTAATTTATGTTTTCCTTCATATGGGTTGTAGTTCAATTGCATGGATTTTTGTTTCTGTAGAGTCCTGAGACATTCTTATACTTTGTTGGACTGCATCATCATCATCATCAAAATCTATCAATAGATTTCTCTACATAAATAAATAAATTTAATGAATAAATAGCAGATAATATGGAGAATTGAATTCATTGAATATGAATGATGATGTTTAATAGTTACCAATAGAGAAGTAGAAATGAAGTATATGTTATAATCATAGAAGAAATAAAATTTACAAGAAAAAAATTTTAGTATTATTAGTTCCAATGATGTCATGAAAACAACAGTCAATGAATATAGAAAACACATACCTTAGTAGAAGAAATATTTTTAGTTGTTGTAACATATCCTCCATGAGTGTAATACAAACTCTTGAAGATTCATTGAAAAAAATAACAACACAATAGAAATAGAAAAATAAAAATGACTAATTATAGATTTACATAAATAAACAAACTATTATTTTTCTCCTGAAATCAAAAAACCTGCGGAGAATCAATGAGCTAAGCTGAAATAATAATGTAAGGAAAATAGAAAAACCAATGAAAGAAAACCTGATGAAAGAAAAAATAACAACTACAGATTAAAAAATCTATAGAACATTAAAAATTTAGCAGAAGAGAAAAATAAGAATATATATGAGAGCTAAAGAGATAAAATAACTATAGAAGAGATAAAATTAGTATAGAATGTTTGATTAAGAATATATTTTATATAGAGGAACGGTGAGTGGAGAGTAGAGAAATGAATAGAGACTGGGTACTAAAGGGTGGTGAATAGAGACGAGGAGGTAGGAGTGCTTGAGGTGGGAGCAGTGAAAAAAGATCTGATGCGATGGGTAGGGCTATTAGAGATAGAGATATGGGGTGCGATGAATGTAGACATAGACGAGGAGAGGAGGAGATGGGGATTTCTGGAGACAAGGAACAGGCATAAAAAAAGATAAGGAACCAGGAGTGCTGATGATGGGGATTCAAAGGGTGGTGTACGGAGGTGGAGAAGCCAGAGGCTGAGATAGTGGAGGTGGAGAGGGTAGTTGATGAGGTATATTGAGCCACAAGCGGAGTCAAAAACCATAGGTCAGGGATAGAACTTGTAAGCGATTGGTTTTTATTTTGGAGGAAATGGGTTGCATGATTTTTTGGATGGGATTGAAATGATGAGGGGATGACATGTTTATCTAGGAACACCCATCTTTAGTATGTATAATAGTCTAGTACCTTGCCCATGCATACGCACGATGCCATCTTATTCATATGGCGTTGTGTGTATGCACATGTAAGGTACTGGTATATATATAATATGGTTTGGGGGGGTGGTATAAGAATTCATAAAAAAGAAACCCCAAAATGCCAAATCAATTGGCGCTATGGGGTTTTTGTCAAAGCACCAATTTATTTGGCACTTGATATAACCATATACAAAAAAACCCCTTAAATTAAAAAAACAAACCAACCCAAGCATCTAATTTTTCCATTAGAAAATCCATGAGACTAACCCAAGTTTTAAATTTTGAATTTTATAAAATACCCTAATTAAAATTTTAATCCTTTTTTTCACCACTCACACACAAGGAGAGCTCACTCACATACCTCACCTGCTCCTCCTCCCCTTGGATTCATTTTTCTTTTTTCGATTCCAAGGTTGATAAGTTTGGATAAGGGTTTCATTCCTTCCAATCCTCTCCTTTTTTCTTCTCATTCTTTCTTCTCCTTGCAGCGTCATACTGTGGGTCAAACCCTTAGTGGTTTCAGATTCTAATTTTTTGATATTGTTGGTTTATAGGGTGTTCAACCCCCATTTTAGGTCTCTTTCAACTTGAATTTGAAGGATTTTTCATCTTATCATTTGACTGAGGTTGGTTTTCCTGATTTATTAGCCTTTAATTTTGGGGTGTGATGGAAACAAAAGCATGTTTTGACTCTTTGACAAGCATAATAGAGGGATATGAGGTGAGAAGCTAGTAATATAGTCCATTATTGGACCTTCTTCATGCTTGTATCCATAATCCACTCTTTCATAAAACTAGGTATGAATGATTCAAAATCTTTTTTTGAGGCCAAAATTGTCTCTATGGCTTTTTCCATTTTTGGTGAAAACCATGAAGATGTTTTTGATATGTTAGTTGGGTTAAATAATCCAAGATTTCTGAATTTTTGTGGTGGACAAAGGAAAGGTTTTATTACCTATTTTCAGGAGGGGATTAAATGAAGTAATGGAATGAGCATCGTATTTTACAAACCTATGTGTGTTTTTTGTGATAAGAGCAGTTTTATTTTTACATAACGGTGAGTGTTTTTATTTGTTATGATAATTTACTGAAGGTTTCTAATGTGGATAGTGGTATCCATATTCATATGCTATTTTTTTATTTTATTTTGGTTGTGTGTTCGTATTATGATTTTTTTTGGGGCTTGTTTTTTTGGAAAATAAGGACTTTGATAGTGGGATTTATGTTCATATGCCATTTTTTTTACAAAAACCGTTTTATGAAGGTTTATGTTTATATTTTTGTCTCTGTTATTTTGGTAAATTAAAATTTATCAAATTTAACAGGTTAATTTAGGCTCAGTTAATTTGGTTTTGTTAGTTAATTCGGTTAGTTTGGTTGTTAAATAAATTTAATTTGGTTAATTTCGTTTTTGAAGAAAATGAACCATTTTTACCAAACTAAGACCTAAATTTAACATGTATTTATGAATACTAGAGTAAGTTTTGTTTTGGTAGGATATGACCATTGCAATTAAGTTTTTGTTTTTAAACGTTTCTCGGTACATTTTATATTATTACCGTTCTTCTTTGTTTGTTTTATCACATATAATCAAACTCCAACTCTTTGAATATGGTTCAATATTTTTCTTCTATAACCATTCATTGCTTAGCTATTTGAATGGGCTGACATGTTCATTAAATATAGACTTAATTTTTGTTTTATTTACTTACATATAATTTTAATTTCTTCTATTTTTATTTTTTCCTTTTTGTGACACCTACATTATACAAATATCTTGAATTTTTTGTGGAAAAATAAAAATGAAGAGTTGTTTTAGAATGATGGATAAACTTCAAGACACCTAGAAAAATTCAAGATTATGTATGTTTTTCTCATGAATATAGAAATCACTATTACATTTTTCAAAAAATTTTGAAATTTTTATGATGTCATCATCGTAGTAGAAAACAAAAATGATACATAAAAATGAATGAAAAATTATTTTGATCATGGAGAAAAAATTTATATGAAGTAACCTAAATTTCAAATAAGAAAATATATATTGAAATTTGAGAATTGATATTGTGAATGTCAACATTAAAGAGGTATTTTGAAACTAAGGAGACATAACAAAATTTTTACACAAAAGGGTTCCTTGTTGAAAAAAGGGTAAGTTATGTAACAACACCTAATATTTATAACATTATCTAGTGTGTCCATCCTTCAAATATATTATTTTCATGGATTTCATTATTAGTAAAATTCCACCAGTAGTGGTTTGAGTCATTTCTATAGTGGATCCCCTATTATAGATTTTGGGTCCATATCGATGTTGATCCTTATAGGAGTTAATATAAGCAAGAAAATAGAAACTTGGAAATATGTTAAATGTATAGGGGATAGTCATTATAAACCCGAAAAATGTGAGAATAACATGTTTAGAATATTTCTAAACTCTAATAATAGTATAACTAATAGTATAAATAAAAATTTATAAAACTAATTTGAAAATAACATAATCATGTAGATTTTTCGATTACCTTGCAAGTGCATCATGAAATATTAGTCAATTTTCAGTCATTTAATTTATGTTTTCCTTCATACAGGTTGCAGTTCAATGACATGTCTTGTTGTTGTCATATAGTATTGAGTCATTATTATATTTTATTGGACCTCATCATTAGAATAAAACTCATTCAACTGATTTTTCTACATAAATTAATGACTTTAATGAATAAGTAGTAGATAATATTGACAACTAAATTCATTGAAGAAAATTCTGAGGTTTAATAGTTACCAATAGAGAGAAATAAATGCAGTATATATTATAATCATTGAGGTAATTCAATTTATAAGGAAAAACTCAGTACTGTTAGTTCCAATGATGTAATGAAAACAATATTCAATGAATATAGAAAACACATAACTTATTAGAAGAAATATTTTTTTATTGTAACATAACCATCATGAGGGTAATACTAACTCGTGAAGATTCATTAGAAAAAAATCATAACACAATAGAAATAACAAAATAAAAATTAGTAATTGGAGATTTACATAAATAAACCAACTATTATTGTTCATCTAAAATCACAAAATTTTAGGAGAATCAATGAAGTGAGATGAAATAATAATGGAAGGAAAATAGAAAATCCAATGAAAGAAAAACCGATGAAATAAAAAATATAACTACATAAGAAAAAAACTAAAGAACGTTAAAAATTTAGCAGAAGAGAAAAATAATAACAGATACATGAGTTGAAGAGATAAAATAACTATAGAATAGATAAAATTAGTATAGAATGTTTGAATAATAATAGATCTTATAAATAAGAACGGTGAAATGAGAGCAGGGTGGTGAATAAATATTATGAGTTGAAGTGTGGTTAACGGATATGGGGAGGTAGGAGTACCTAAGGCCGGAGTTGTGAACAAAGATTTGATGTCATGGGTAGAACTGTCAGAGATGAGGAGATAGGGTGGGATGAATTTAGATGGAGACAAGGAGATGAGTTGATGAGGAGTGCTGGAGACGAGGAACAGGCAGAGACGGAGAGGAGGAACCAGGAGTGCCGGAGACAGGGAGCCGAAGGGTGGTGTATGAAGGTGGATCAGGTGGATTCCGAGATGGTGTAGGTGGAGAGGGTATTTGACAAGGGATATAGATCCATAGGTTGATTAGAAAACCCTGGGCTGGGGATGGAACCCGCGAGTGGTTGGTTTCAATTTTGGAGGAAATGGGTTGTGGGATTTTTTAAATGGGATTGAAATGTTGAGGGGATGACATGTGTATCCGGGAAAACACATATTTAGAATGTATAATAGACTAGTACCTCACCCGTGCATATGAATAGTTCTACATTATTCATATGGCACCATATAGATGCATGAGCGAGGTACTAGTATATATATAAGATGAGTTGGTGGGGTGGAATGGGAATTTAGAAAAAAAAAGAATCCCATGTGCGACTAACCTAAGTTTTAAATTTTGAATTTCCTAAAATACCCTGATTAAAATTTTAATCATTTTTTTGACACTCACACCCAAAAAGAGCTCCCTCTCATACGTCACCTATGAATCCTCCCCTCTGATTTGTGTTTCTTTTTCTAATTCCAATTTCAATAAGTCTGGATAAGGGTTTCATACCATCCAATCATCTCCTTTCATCGTCTCATTTGTTATTCCCCTTGTTGTGTCATACTGTGGCTCAAACCCTAAGTGGTTTTAAATTCTAATTTAAAGATATTTTTGGTTTCTAGGGTGTCAAATCCCCATTTTAGGTCTCCTTCAACCTAAATTTGAAGGTTTTTCCATCTCTTTATTTGATTGTGGTAGGTTTTCCACATTTCTCAATATTTAATTTTTGTGGTGTGATGAAAATAGAAGAAATTTTTGACTCTTTGACTGGGATGATTGAGGGATCTGAGGCGAGCATCTAGAAATATAATCCATTAGAGGACATTCTTTGTTCTTATATCGATGATCCACTCTTTCAAGAAACTAGGTATGAATGATTCAAGGTCTTTGTTTTGTGAGGCCAAAATTGTCTATATCGGTTTAACCTTTTTTGGTGAAAACCATGAAGAAGTTTTTGATCCTTCAAGTGGGTTAAATAATCTAGGATTTATGAATTTGGGTGGTGGATATAGGTAAGGTTTTAGTAAGTATTGAGAGGAGGTGATTAAATGATGTAATGGGACAAGAATCATATTTTACAAACCTATGTGTGTTTTTTGTGATAAGAATAATTTTATTTTTACATAATGGTGAGGGTTTTTCTTTATGAAACTAATTTAATGAAGGTTTCAAATGCAGATAGTTGTATCCATATTCATATTCTAGTTTTTTATTTTATTTTTTGTGCGTGTTTTTATTATGAAACTTTTTTCCATGATTTTTTTGGAAATTAAAGACTTTGATAGTGGGATTCATGTTCATATGGAAGTTTTTTTACAACAGATTTTTTATGTGAGTTTATGTTGCTATTTTTGTCTCCATTATTTTGTTAAAATCTAATTCATCAAATTTAATAGGTTAATTCAGTCTTGGTTAATTTGGTTTTGTTAATTAAATTTATTGGTTTGGTTATTAAATAAATTTAATTTAGTTAATTTGGTTTTTGAAGAAAATGATCCGTTGTAACCAAACTAAGCCCTAACTATAACTTGTATTTATAAATACTGGAGTAATTTTTGTTTTGGGAGGATACGACTATTGCATTTGTGTTTTTATCTTTAAACATTGCTTGATACATTTTATATTATGGGCATTCTGATTTGTTTGTTTTATCACGTATGATCAAACTCTATCTCTTTGACTATGGTTAAATATTTTTTATCTATAACCATGAATTTCTTAGTTTTTTACATAGGTTGAAATGTTCATTAAATATAGACTGATTTTTTTTTCTTCACTTACATATACTTTTAATTTATTCTATTTTTATATTGTTTTTTTATAACTCCTACATCATACAAAGCTCATGATTTTTTTTCTTGAAAAATAACAATAAAGAGTTGTTTTAGCAAGATAAAGACACTTAAAGACACCCAGATAAAATCAATATTATGTATTTTTAGGTCATTAATATATAAATCACTCTTACCTTTTTCAAAAAATTGTAGAACTTTCTAAGATTTCATCATTATTATAGAAAACATAAATGATATATGAAAATGAATGAAAAATTATTATGATCATCGAGAAAAAATATACATGAAGTAACCTACATTTAAAATAAGAATATATAGTCCTGAATATAGAAATTTGAGAATTTATATTTTTAATTTCAACATTAAAGAGATATTTTGAAACTAAGAAAACATAACAAAATGTTTACACAGGATGGCTTCTTGCTGAAAAAAGGGTACTTTAAAAAGGGTTTCTTACACATGAAGGGTTTCTTGAACATAAGGGTGTCTTGTTGAATGTTTTTAAAATGGTACGTTATGTAACATTACTTAATCTTTATAACATTATCTATTTTTTTAAAATGACATTTTATAAGAATTAATTTAAAGTAATGAAAAATGTAACATAAACATGTATATTTTAGTAAAATAATTTTTATATGGGGATATATAAGTGATATTTTAGACTATAAATAGTAATTATAAATCGAAAAATATTTCATACATCATGATATTTTATTTATAATATTTATATATCAAATAAATAAATTTATTTATGAAACAATGATGATGTAATGACTACCTTATTAATTAATTATTTAAATAAAGAAGATTATAAATATTAAAATAAATTTATTTTGAAACTTTTTATGCCATGCATGAATATTATGGATGATTATGACTTTTTATATTTAAATTAATGAGATTTTTTTGAAATAATCAGATTGTTTTGGATTTTTAAAAATTCATGATATGAATAGTATAAAAATTGACAAAAATGAGTTTTTAAAAAACATAATATTTTATTAAATAATATAATAGTCATAAAAATCTATGTTTTAGATAAATTACTTATATAATATTGGAAATGTCATTAATGAACCACTTGAGGTTATATGGGCATTTTATGGTAACTGTATTAACTATATAGTATGAATATACAAGAAGGCATGGTAAGAGTTAAATTAGTTAACTAAGGGTTAAAAGTAAATGATAAGGTTAAATTTGAAATCAAAACTTTTCTAAAACCTATTAGTTTAGAGTATTTCGAACAATAATCATCTTATATTCGAATTAAATGAGTTGTGGACGTTTTGAAATTGAAATTCAGTTTAGAATATAATAATCTTTCAAGACATTCCTAAAGTACCCCTCCTCCTCTTATAAAATGTCACCACCTCTAACCCCTTACTCACACATCTCAAGCCACTTGGATCATCCAAAATTTGTCCAAATAATATCCCAACATCTCTCTCTTCCTTATATAATACTTACCTTTTGACGAAGGAAATTCAAGAAATCATTTTAGCTTAAATCAAAAGGAGTTACCCAATTTTAGGTAAGGTCTTCTCTCAAAATTATTTCATTTATTTTCCTTCTATAAACCCCTAAACTCTATTTATTACATTAATTTATAATAAAAAATTTATATATAATATAATACTACTTTTTATGAGAATTATCATAACTACACTTACACACACCTCTATATAATGGATACGAACATACTGTTTCTATGTACGGAGAACTACTGCCTCACGAAACGATGATTATTCGATTTTCCTCTACCACCTCTCATGGTGGACATTCTGATGGAAATATATTTATATATGATATATAATATATTTATATTTTATCTATGATAATGTAATTTTTATTTACAAATATACCTTTATGCTTTTCATGATGTGTAAATATGATAATTTCATTTGAGGAAGTGCAGACTACCGCCCCCTCAAAGCGATATGATCCGTTCATGCCATACATGGAACATATAAAGGATGTAGTTAATGAAATTATGTAATATATATATATATATCATATTATATTATAATTAAATTATAATATACCTATGTATCATTTATTTTTCAATTCTTTAATATGAAATATAAATGAAAGTACAATTCTTACGTACATTTGGCTTACCATCTCCATGGACAATGCATTTCATTTCTTATCTCCAAATGTTATGGAGTATTATAAATACATATATAATGGATATATATGATATTTAAATAATTAATAATATTCTATAGATGATGTACTTTTGAACACATGGATAATTTGTAATTATAACAAGATCATTTTTGACTCAAGTACCCAACATCGACAAAATGACTGATATTAACTTAAATAATTATGTAATTTATATAAAATGGTAATAAGAGATATAAAAAGGAATAATAAACTTGAAAAAGGTTCTTGAGAAAGTATAAATTAACTTAAGTTAATTATTCATGAAGAACAATGAACATACGCGACGAATGAGACTCAAGGTAAGGGAACCTTTCACTCTCCTCTTGTACTCAAAGACTTATTTTATGTTATGTATTTAACTTCCACTTTCTTATGTTTAGATATGTTATTATATATCCTTATTTCTATAAATTTTATTTCTCTGCGACTAGAGACTCTTTTTTCTCTCATCCACTCAATTTATGAATTTTTAAGTGACGTCGTTAGGCTGCCAAATTTTCATAAGGGAATTTTTAAAACTCAATTTCCACTCATTGGGTTTTATTAAAACATAGTTGATTATATTATGCCAATATTATGTGTGTAATAACTATTTATTTATTTATGTTGTAATTTACACTACCTTTTATGTGGATATACGTTTGAAACACAAAATCACCCCATTGATAAATTCTTACATCATTTATACGCACTTTGTAAGGGAAATCTTAGCTCAATATCCATTCATTGAGTTAATTATCAATGTCATTGGTTTTGTTTTCTCAAGAATATGTGTGAATGACCTCTGATTTATTACACTTAATATCCTCTTATATTGGGTGTATTTATATTTTTCACACATAATTATTTCATTGTTTTATCCTTAATCTAATGATAGGATCTTTGTAAGTGACTTAATCTAAATATCCTTTAATTGAGGCATATATTTATGTTTTTCACCTTTATAAACCTATAATGTGTGTCTAAAACCCTTTTCAAGTGTTATATCATGAATTAGTATGTTATCATGATATTTAAAGTTTTATTTAATGTTAATCCTTAATTATTTTTATTCAAGTGTTTCTCAAGTGGTAAGGGAATCTTTAACTAAAACACCATTTTAAATGTCTTAAATATTTATTCATTTAAAAACATCTATTTCCTGTCCATGTTTTCCAAATGTTTTTTAAGAAATTATTTTTGACATGAAGGTTTTGAAATGATAATTTAATTAAAAAGCTTCAAATCGTTATGGGAAACTTTGATTCAAAATTCTCTTTATTAAATGTTTTAAATGGTTTTGGAAATGGGTTGAATATTTATATATATTAAAATGATATCTTGTGATTATAGTGTGGAAATGATAGATTTATTTATTCCTATCTTATGTGTTATGATTATATAATGGTAATTGGACATTTTACGGGTGTTTACGTAGTAAACCAATGATGGGTGGCTATGTGATAAACCAAATGATAGGTGGTTATAATAAACCAAGGACCAGTGGTTAAATTATAACCTCCAATGCATTGGGTATGGATGTAGGCCATATAGATATTTCATTTAGTGATATGTGTTGAAGTTTACTGTATGATTATTCCATTTAAGTAGGTTTATGTATCATGTAACCTTATATGATATATGTTGCTTTCTATGGTATTTATGGTAATATTTTGGTTACAAAAAAGGTAAGAAATGATCTAATATTCAGTGAAGTGTTTTTGCTACTTCTTAAAGGTGAAAAGTATTACTCTATGATAAAGTATTCATGGTTTACATGTTGTTTTGAAATATTAACAATTTTCCTTCTTTATATATCCTTTACTGAGCTTTTTTATGCTCATCCTAATTTTTTGAAATGTTTTTAATAGATGAATAGGGTCAAGGATGAGATCAAGGAAAATTCATGTTGTCTAAAACATGGAACTAAACATATTGATTTTTTTGGAGTTTTTGTTTTATGAAAAAATGGATAATGAGTAGTAGCGTCTAATTGTAATATTCGAGTTGTTATGTATAAGTTATGACCTAATTCTATAAAGCTCTAAACCTGAAAATATCCTCAATGTGAATTATTAATTTAATTCAAGATTAAGTAATGTATAAGGATGGGGCCTTAAAGTTGATATCATAGTTCAGTTTAGACAACTTTAAGACACAGGATATTGTTAAATTAATTAATTTGTGGTAATATTGAAGTAATATAACATTTTATAATTACCATATTGGGAAGTGTTTGACTTTTCAATAGGTTAAACTAGAATGATAGTTATCGAAAGAGATGCTTCAGCCTTTTCCAATTCCAGAGTGGAAATGGGAAAATATTTCCATGTATTTCATAGTGGAATTAACAAATTATTATCGAAGAAACAATGCAATCTGGATTATTGTTGATCGACTGGATTAATCTGCTCATTTTCTTCCTATTAGAGATATGCTGTCTATAGATCAAAATTCTCGATTATATATTAAAGAGATAGAAAGGTTACATGGAGTTCCCCTCTCCATTGTATCTGATTGTGATATAAGGTTCACTTATAACTTTTGGAAAGGTCTTTAGAAGTTGTTGGGTACAGAAGTAAATTTCAGTACAACTTTTGATCCTCAATCAGATGGGAAGTCAGAACAAACAATGCTACATGATTCTTCAATGGATTACCAGGGAAGTTGGGACCCACATCTTTATTTGGTTGAGTTTTCTTATAGTAACAATTTTCATTCCAGTATACAGATGGAACCATTTGAGGCATTAGATGGAAAGGGGAGTTGAACACCAGCTTTATGGGTTGATGTAGGTGAAAGAAAGTTTATGGGACCAGAATTGGTAGAAGAGATGGTAAAAAAATTTCAGTTGATTCAGAAGCAAATGAGAACAACTCAATGTTAGCAAAAAAGTTATGTTGATAACCAGATGAAGGATATTTTTTTCGAGGTAGGTGATCATGTATTTCTCAAAGTTTATCCATGGAAAACTGTGATGCTTTTTTGTAAGAAGATAAAGTTGATTCCGATGTTCATTGGATGCTATGAAATAATTGAGAAAGCTAGATCAGTTTCCTTTAGAGTTGATTTAACTCCAAATTTATCCCAAGTACACAATGTTTGTCATGTTTCAATGTTGAGAAAGTATATGCGAGATCCATCTCATGTTTTGAGTCTAGAGGTAGTTCAGTTTGAAGAAAATTTTTCTTTTAAGGAAAAAATAGTCTAGATTCTTGAATAAAGATAGAAAGTGTGGCGGAATAAGGTAATTAATCAGGTAAAGTTTTTGTGAAAAAACCATAAGGTTGAAGAGGCAACATGAGAATCTGAAAATTTTAGGAGGGATAGATACCCTGACTTATTTATAACTTTATATTATCTTTTTAATTGGTTTTAAAGTTTAATTAAATTATGTTTTATCATTTAATACAATTTTTGTCATTGGAAGTAATTTCTCTTTTTAATTAGACATAAACACATGTCAATCTTTTAGTAAATTTTACTTCTTAAAAACATGTTTTTTGGTTTTGACAACATGAATTAATTTTAAATTAATTTCTGAAAATTAATTTCTGAAACTTATGAGTTTTGAATTTGAAAAAATGGATTATATATTTGGAATTATGATGTCCAAATTTTATAAATAGGTAACGTTTATTTTTATACATTATGAATAGTAACTTTAGTAAATATTTAATTTACCATGGTTAAAAGGTAAATTTGGTAAATAAGAGTAAAAAATAATATTATAATAATATAAAACTACCTTAAAACGTGGCCTACTCCTATTGGATGATATATGTCCGACCATGGGCATCCTTGGGTCAATTTTAGGACCCCATGGAGCCACTTGTGTGTGAAAATAACATTTAATTAATTTAAATTTAATGTTAAGGAAAATATAACATAAACATATATATTTTACTAAAACAATTTTTATATGGGGTAATATAAGTGATATTTTTTTACTATAAATAGTAATTATAAAGATAAAAATATTTCCTACATCATAGTATTTCATTTATAATTTTTAGAGATTAGACAAATAAATTTATGTATGATACAATGGTGATGTAGTGATTACCTTATTAATGAATGATTTAAATAAATGAGATTATAAATATTAAAATAAGTTTATTTTGAAATTTTTTATCTCATCCACATATTTTATGGATGAATATTACTTGTTATATTTTAATTAATTATGTTTTTTTTAAATAATCAAGTTGATATGAATTTTTAAAAAGTCATGTTATGAATAGTACAAAAAATAAAATAAATGAGTTTTTAAAAAAATACTATTTTATTAAATGATATAATAGTCATAGAAATCTAATATTTGGAAAAATGACTTATATAATGTTTAAAATTTCATTAATGAATCATTTTTGGTTCTATTGGCATTTTATGGTAACTACATTAACCATATAGTATGAATACACAAGAAGACATGTTAAGAGTTAAATTCGTTATCTAAGGGTTAAAGCTAAATGATAAAGTTAAATATGAAACAAAAACTTGTCTAACACCTATTAGTTGAGAGTATTTAGAACAATAATAATCTTATCTTCTAATTAAATGAGTTTTGGACTTTTTCAAAATCTAAATTTAGTTTATAATAAAATAATATTTCGAGACATTTTTAAAGTACCCCTCCTTCCTCTTATAAAAGGACACCACCTCTAACCCCTTAATCACAGCTCTCAATCCCCTTGTATCATCTAAACTCTACTAAAATAATCTCCCAATATACCTAGATTCCTCATAGAATCCTTACATTAGGCATAAGGAAATTCCATAAATCCTTTTGGTAGTTACCCGTTTTAAGAGGTAGCATCTTATCTAAAGTTCCTTTCCAATATTTTACTTCTTAACTCCATATTATATTCATATTATTTTATTACATAAAAAAACAGTATCCTAAATATAATAGGATGTTTTTATGATATTCAAACTAAACATACAAAAACCTCTAACTAATGGATACAAACATATTGTTTCTGGGAACGACGAACTACTGCCTCACGAAACGATGATTGTTCGATTTCCCACTGCCACCTCTCATGGTGACCATTATGATGGAGCTGTATTTATATGTTATATATATTATGTTTATATTGTCTCTATGCTTATGTTTTTTATATTCAAATAATACCTTTATTCTTTCCATAATGTGAAAATATGATAATTTCATTTGAGGAAGTGCGGACTACCACCCCCTCAAAGTGATATGACTCATTCATGCCATACATGGAATATATAATGTATGGAATTAAAGATGTTATTTAACATATATAAAATATGATATTATACTGGAATTATAATATACCTATGTATCATTAAGTTTTCATCCCTTTAAATATGAAATAGAAATGAATGAAGCATTCATGCGTACGTACGGTTTACCATCTCCATGAATGGTTCACTCCATTTATTACCTCCAAATATTATGTAATATTATAAATAAATATATATTTTATATATATGATATATATATGAATAATATTTTTGAGATAATGGACTTTTGACCACGTGGACAAATTGTAATTATAACAAGATCATTTTCAACTCAAGTACCCAATATCAACAAAATGACCGATATTAACTTAAATAATTATGTAATTTTTATAATGTGGTACTAAGTGATATAAAAGGAATACTATACATAAAAAGGGTTCTTAAGAAATTATAAATTAACCTAAGTTTATTATTCAGTAAATTGAAGAACGAACGATTCAAGTCGGACACGAGGAAAGGGAACCTTTCAGCTTCCTCTTTTAGTCAAAGAATTCTTTTTATTTTATGTCTTTTAATTTAAATTTTCTTATGTTGAGATATATTCTTATATATAATTATTTCTGTACATTTTATGTCCAAGTGATGAGATACCCTTTTCGCTCTTATCAACTCATTTTCTAAATTTTTAAGTGACGTTGTTTGGCTACCGAATTTTCGTAAGGGACTTTGTCTCAATCTTCTTTCATTAAGGCATGTTTAGATAATATATACCTCCTTATTTTAATAGGTGTATAATAAAACCATTTTACTTTAAATTTCATTCAAAGGGAATCTTTTTTTATGAATCTTTTTACTAAATGACAAAAGGAAATTTTTTAACGTATGCCGTGACAATGACCTCTCTGCCGTGGTAATGATTATTTGGATTCCACTATAAGCCTTAATGTTAAAATAAAGAAAACCTTTATTCCATTTTTTGGTGTTTTTTATTGAAAATGGTTTTTGAAATGGATTTATTATTTCAATATATTGAAATTATTTCTTGTGATTGAAAATGAAATGTTATTAGTGAAATATTGATATTTGCAATATTTTATGTTTTATGATTATATAATGGTATTTGGACAATTGACTGGTGGTTATGTGATAAACCAATTCTGGGTGGTTACATGATAAACAAAATTATATGTGGTTCCATGATAAACCAAGGATGGGTGGTTATACACCGTGTAAAATAAGGCGGCATATATTATCAAAATATGCCTCAATGAAAGGAGATTGAGAAGAAGTCCCTTACCTCATGTCTGACTTGAATCGTTTATTTTTTAATTTCCAGGATAAGAAAATTAGGTTAATTTATACTTGATTCATAACATATTTAAAGTTTATTATTCCTTTTATATCACTTATTACCATGTTATAAAAATTACATAATTATTTAAGTTACTATTGGTCGTTTTGTCGATATTGGGTACTTGAGTTGAAAATGATATTGTTATAATCAAAATTTGTCCATGTGGTCAAAAGTACATTATCTCCAAAATATAATTAATATATATCAGATATATATATTATATATGTATTTATAATATTCCATAACATTTGGAGATAATAAAAGAAATGCACCGTTCATGGAGATGGTAAGCCGTACATACAGATGAACGCTACTTTCATTTCTATTTCATAATTAAAGGAACAAAAACTTAATGATACATAGGTATATTATAATTAAAGTATAATACCATATTTTATATATGTTACAAAAATTCATTAACTTCATCCTTTATATGTTCTATATATGGAATGAACGAGTCATATCAGTTCGAGGGGGTGGTTTTCCGTACTTCCTCAAATGAAATTATCATGTTGACACATCACGAAAAGCATAAAGGTATGTTGTAAATAAAAATTATAGAAGCATAAAGACAATATAAACATAATATAAATCATATATAAATATAGTACCATCATAACAACCACCATGATAGGTGGTAGGGGAAAATCGAACAATCTTTGTTTCGTGAGGCGGTAGTTCGTCGTTCACAGAAACAGTATGTTCATATCCATTAGATGGAGGTGAGTGTAAGTGTATCTAGAATCCTTATCATAAAAACATAATAGTATATTTAGGATACTGGTGTTTTTATTAAATTAATTAATAATAATAGAATAAGGAGTGAATAAGTAAAATATTATAATAGAACTTTAGAGAAGATGCTACCTCTTAAAACGAGTAACACTCTTTGATTTGAGCCAAAAAGATTCCTTGAATTACCTTATACAACAGGTAAGACTAATTGAAGGAATAGATGGATGTTGGGATATTATTTATGCATATTTTGGATGATCTAAGGGGATTTATAGGTGTGTGTAATGGGTTAGAGTTGGTGGCCTTTTATAAGAGGGAGGAGGGGTACTTTAGGAATGTTTTGAAAGATTATTTTATTATAAACTGAATTTCAATTTTCAAAAGGTCCGAAACTCATTTAATTTGAAGATAAGATTATAATGGTTCTAAATACTCTCAACCAATAGGTTTTAGAAAATTTTTGGTTTAAATTTAACCTTATCATTTAGCTTTAACCCGTAGTTAACTATTTTAACTCTTACCATGTCTTCTTGTGTATTCATACTATATGGTTAATATAGTTACCATAAAATTACAATAGAACCACAAGTGGTTAATTAATGACATTTTAAACATTATATAAGTCATTTGGCCTAAAATTAGATTTTTATGACTTTTATATCATTTAATAAAATAGTATTTGTTTTAAAAACCCATTTATGTCAATTTTTATTATATTCATATCATGAATTTTAGAAACTCATAAAAACTTTATTATTTCAAAAAAATTAATTAATTAAAATATAATAAGTAATAATAATCCATAAAATTCTTTTATGACTTAAAAATTGTCAAAATAAATTTATTTTAATATTTATAATCTCATTTATTTAAATCCTTCTTTAATATAGTAATCACTACATCACCATTATGTCATAAATAAATTTATTTACTTAATATTTAAAAATTATAAATAAAATAAAATGATATAAAAAATATTTTTATCTTTCTAATGACTATTTATAGTCGAAAATATCAATCATATAATCCAATATAATTTTTTTTACTAAAAGATACATGCTTATGTTAGATTTTCTTTACTTTAAATTAATTTTTATAAAATGTCATTTTTACATCAAAGTGGCTCAATGTGGTCCCAAAATAGACCCAAGGATGACCATGGTTGGAAATATATCATCAAATAAGAGTAGACACATTTTGGGGTAGTTTTATATTATTATAATATTACTATTTTACCCTTATTTACCACATTTACCCTTTAACCAAGGTAAATAAAATAATTATTGAAGTTACTATTCGTAATTTATAAAATTATAAGCTAACTATTTAAAAAATTTGGACCTCCTGATTTCAAATATGGAATAAATTTTCCAAATTCAAAACACAAAATCGGCAAAAATTAATTTAAAATTAATTCTTATTTTCAAAACCAAAAATCGTGTTTTTAAGAAGTAAAAACAACCAAAAGATTAACATGTGTTTGTGAACAATTTAAAAAGTGAAATTACTTAAAATGACCCAAATTGGATTAAATGATAAATATATAATCCAATTACACTTTAAAACTAATTAAAATTACAATCTAACTATATAAACAATTCAGATGAATAAACAGTTTTGACTTAACATGCAACATTTTTCACTGTTAATTAAAAAATGAAATTTATCAAAAAAATACCAAAAATTTGACCAATGTAAATTTTGATATACCTATTATAAAGAAGAAGTTTATTTTTTCAAATAGAACATATGAAAGTTACAAAATCTAGATTTAAAAAGGGTTCTCCATCAAAATGGGGTAAAACTACCATTTAAAAATATTAGAGTATTTTTTTGCTTAAAATGGGATTCATTCTCATTCTAAGACTATAAATTCTATTGGATAAATGTAAAAACATTTAGAAAACATTTTTAATCATAATATGGTTATTTTTATTCATTCCTTCCAATACAATGGCTAGGTGTTAACTTCCATTTAAAATAAAAATATTATATTATTATTTTTTCTCTATGACTCAGTATTGTGTGCAACATAAGATTTCAGAGAAACCCATTGTTGTGAGTCAGGTACACCATTGAACAAAGAATATACATTAAATTAAAGTTAATATTTAATTCAAATATATTAATAAATATGAAAATTTCATATTATTTATTTACCTGGGATGTTACATCCTTCCACCCATTTGGAAATTGCGTCCTCGTAATTTTATTCACTTATCAAATAAGTTGGGGCATTTATCCCTCATAGAATTTTCAGATTCCCATGTTTCCTCTTCAACCATATGGGTTTTCCACAAAACCTTTACGTGATAAATTACTTTATTCCGCAACACTTGCTCTTTTCGGTCAAGAATTTGGACTGGTTGTTCCTTATAAGAAAAATTTTCTTCTAACTGAACTACCTATGGACTCAAAAATGAGATGGATCCAACATATACTTTATCAACATTGAAACAGGAAAAAAATTGTGTACCTAGGATAAACTTGGAGGTAAATACACTCTATAGGAAATTGATCCAACTTTCTACAGGATTTCATAGGGTCCAATAAACCTTGGACTAAAATTTACCTTCTTACCAAAGTGCATCAAAATTTTCCATAGAGAAACTTTGAGAAAGACATGATCACCTACCTCGAAAGAAAGATCATTCCTTTAGTTATTCGCATAACTTTTCTACCTACTCTAAGATGTTATCATGTGCTTCTGAATCAACTGAACTTACCATCTATTTTTCCAATTGTAGTCCCATAAACTTTCTTTCACCTACATCATCCCTAAAATTTGGAGTTCAACACCACTTTCCATATAATTCCTAAAATGGTTATATCTGTATACTATAATGAAAATTGTTAATATAAGAAAACTCAACCAAAGAAAGTTGTTGATCCCAACTTCCTTGGTAATACATTGAAGAAACATGTAGCATATCTTCCAATGTCTGAATTGTTCATTTTGACTTCCCATATGATTGCGGATGAATAGATATATTGAATTTTAATTCAATACCTATCGACTTATAAAGTCTTTTCCAAAAGATAGATGTGAACCTCATATCATGATCAAATACTATGGAGAGAGGAACTCTATGTAACTTGACTATCTCTTTAATATATAATCGTGGAAGTTAATCTACACATTTTCCCATTTCCACTCTGTAATTGGCAAAGGCTGAAGCATCCCTTTTAGAAACTGTCGTTCTTCTTTAACCTATTGACAAGTCATACACTTCCCAGTAAAGATATTAATATATCTTTTACTTCCATCCCACTAGTAATAATCTCAAAGATCTCTGTACATCTTAGTACTATTAGGATGAACTGAAAATGGAGAACAATGAGCTTCACATAACAACTCTTTTTTCAACATTGAATGACAAGAAACACATAATCTATTCCCAAATCTCAAAACACAATCTTTATCAATGTTAAATTAATGTAACTTACCCTTATGAACCAATTCTACCTAGTTCTACAACTCACTGTCTTCTTTCTGTGCTTGCTTTATTTTGTCTGCTAGAGGCGATTTCACTGCCCCTTGAAATAAAACAGAGTAATTACCTGCACCAATAACTTATAATCCAAAATTCGTCAAATAAAAAACTAAAGGATCTTGTTCCAAATGTAGCTAGGTTAATGTCACATTACTCTTTCGACTTAAAGCATCATTCACTTTATTTTACATTCCTGGATGGTAATGGATCTTGTAATCATGATCCATGATTAATTCTATCCATATCCTCCATCTTATGTTTAATTATTTCTATGTTAATATATACATCAAACTTTTTGGATCAGTATATATTTAATACTTTACTCCATACAAATGATTCATCCAAAATTTTAAAGCAGAAACAACAAAAAATAATTCCAAATCACATATAGGGTAATTTAAATCATGAGGTTTCAACTAACGTGAAGCATAAGAAATTACCTGATCATTCTGCATTTGGACACAACCAAGTTTTTTCAATGAATCAACATTGTAGATAACAAAATCACAATTTTTAGAAGGTAAAGACAATACTGTAGCACTCACCAATCTTCTTTTCAATTTCTGAAAACAATCATCACATTATTATGTCCAGACAAATTTAACACCTTTTCGGGTTATCATAGTCAGTGGGCTAGATAAACATGCAATGTTTTCAACAAACCTTTATTAATAGCCTATCAAAGCAAGAAAACTACAGATATCTGTGATATTGGTAGGTCTTGGCCACTATTCAACAAATTTTGTTTTAGAAGGGTCAACCATTATACCATATTTAGAAACAATATCACCAAGGAATGAAATTTGTTGCAACCAAAATTCACACTTTCTGAATTTCCCATACAATTTCTTTTCCTTTAAGGTTTGAAAGAGAACCCTTAATTGAATTTCATGTTCCTCTTTAATTTTGGAACATACCAAAATATCATCAATAAACACAACCAACAACTTATCCATGAACTCGTGGAAAATTCTATTCGTAAGATCCATGAATACAGCAGGTTCATTAGTTAACCTAAAAGGCATAAATACAAATTCATAATGGCCATATCTAGTACGAAACACGGTCTTTGGAATGTCTGCTTCCTTTACTTTTAACCAATGGTACCCCGACGTCAAATAAATCTTAGAAAAATACTAATCTACCTAGACCTGATCAAACAAATAATAAATATGAGGAAAAATATACTTGTTCTTAACAGTGATATTAATAAAGGCTCTATAATCAATGAAAATTCTCATTGAACCATCTTTCTTTTTAACAAACAAAATTGGAGCACCCCACGATGATGTGATAGGTCAAATGAAACCTTTAAATAACAACTTCTGTAATTGTTTCTTTAACTATAATAGTTCATTTTGATCCATTTGATAAGGGGTTTTTGAAATTATCTTAGTACCAGGAACTAAGAAATGAAATGCACCATTCATGGAGATTGTAATCTGTACATATGCATGAATGCTACTTTCATTTATTTTTCATTTTAAAGAAATGAAAAATAAATTATACATAAGTATATCATAATTATAATATAATATCATATGATATATATGTTACATATGTTCATCAACACCATGCTTTATATGTTCCATGTGTGGTATGAATGAATCATATCACTTTGAGGGGGTGGTAGTCCGCACTTATTCAAATGAAATTATCATATTTTCATATCATTAAAAGCATAAAGGTATGTTTTTAAATAAATATTAAAATATAATAGATAAAATATAAATATAATATATATCATATATAAATATAGTTCCATCATAATGGCCACCATGATAGGTGGTAGGGGAAAATAGAACAATCAACATTTCATGAGGCAGTAGTTCCCCATACATAGAAATAGCATGTTCATATCCATTAGATGGAGGTGTGTGTAAGTGTAGTTATAATAATTCTCATAACAACATCCTAGAATATTTAATATTTTGTTGTTGTTATAAAAGAATGGAATAAAGTGTGTTTTGGGGTTCAGAGAAGGAAAATAATTTATAGAAGCTTGAGAGAATTCATTACCTCAAATCATGTAACTCATTTTGATTTAAGCTAAAAAGATTTCTTGAATTGCCTTCTTCCCAAGGTAAGGTTTCTAGGAGGAATAGAGAGATGTTGGGAGCTTATTTGGGTAGAGGTTTGATAATCAAAGTGGATTTAGAGGTGTGAGTAAGGGGTTTGAGTTGGTGGCATTTTATAAGAGGGAGGAGGGGCACTTTATAAATTTCTTGAAATATTATTTTATTATAAAATGAATTTATATTTCGAAAGATCCACAAATCATTTGATTAGAATATAATATGATTATTTTTCTAAATCATCTAAAAAATGTTTTAGAAATGTTTTGGTTTCAAATTTAACTTTATCATTTGCCTTTAACCCTTATTTAACTATTTTAACTCTTACCACATCTTCTTGTATTTTTATACTATATGGTTAATATAGTTACCATAAAAGGAAAATAGAACCTCACCTCCAACGACCCGAAGGTCTTCATTTTTATTGATTTTGATAATCCACCTTTCAAGGGGTGAGGTGGAACCTTATCATGAAAATAGAACCTCAAGTGGTTAATTAATGAAATTTAAAACATTATATAAGCAATTTGGACGAATATTAAATTTTTAGGACTATTATATCATTTAATAAAATAGTATTTGTTTTAAAAGATCATTTATGTCATTTTTAGACTATTTATATCATGAATTTTTAAAAATAGAAAACAAATTTATTCTTAAAAAAAATCATTATTTCAAATATAAAAATTCATAATCATCCCTAAAATTCATGGATGGAATAAAAAGTTTCAAAATAAATTTATTTTAATATTTATAATCTCATATATTTAAATCATTCCTTAATAAGGTAATCACTACATCATCATTATATCATAAATAAATTTAATTATTGATGTATAGAAATTATAAATAAAATACCATGATGTAGGAAATATTTTTATATTTCTAATTACTATTAATAGTTTAAAATATCACTTATATAACACCATATAAGTATTGTTTTACTAAGAGATACATGTTTATGTTACATTTTTGTTTTCTTTTAATTAATTCTTATAAAATGTCATTTTCACATCCAAGTCGCTCCATGGGGTCCCAAAATCGACCCAATGATTACCATGGTTATAAATATATCATAAAATATAATTAGGACATGTGTTGGGTAGTTAAATATTTTTAAAATATTATTTTTTACCCTTATTTACCAGATTTAGCCTTTATCCCCTATAAATAAAATAATTAATGAAGTTACTATTCATAATGTCTAAAAATAAAAGGTACATATTTACACATTTTTTACGTCCAGATTCCAAATATAGAATCCATTTTTTTAAATTCAAAACACATAAGTTTCATTAATTAATTTAAATTAATTCACGTTGTCAAAAACAAAAAGCAGGTTTTTAAGAAATAATAACTATCAAAAGATTAACGTCTGTTTATGTCCAATTTCAAAGTGAAATTACTTAAAATAATCATAATTTCATTAAATGATGAAAATATAATCCAATTATACTTTTAAATGAATTAAAATTACAATCTAACTATATAAATAAATTAGATTAAAAGGAAATTTTAAATTAAAATGCAGTAATTTTCACTATTCATAAAAAATGAATTTTATCAGAAAATTCCAAAATTTCATCCAAATTAAATTTTGATGTTCCTATTCTAAAGAAGATATTTAATTTTTCAAATTGAACATATAAAAGTGAAAAAAACTAGATTTAAATAGGGTTCTCCAATAAAAGGCAATAAAACAACCTTTTAAAAATATTAGAGTTTCTCGTGCTTAAAATCAGATTCATTATTATTTTAAGCCTCTAAAATTTATTCGATAAATGTAAAAATAATTAACAAACATGTGTAATCATAATCTAGTTAGTTATGTTCATTCTTTTCAATATAATTACTATGAATTAACTATAATTTAAAATAATAATAACAATATATTATTTTTTGGTATAACTCAAAGTTGTTTGCAATGTAAGATTTCAAAAAAACATGTTGTTTCATGTTGAGTATGTTATTGGAAAAAGTGTCCTATTTAAAATAAAATTAATATCTTATTTCTAAGTATTAATAGAAATCAAAAATTATTATTCTATAAATACCCGGGTTGTTACATCCTCCCCCCTTTTGAAAATTGCGTCCTCAAAATTTTAAAATTGGGCTTAGAAACATCATTGGAAGTCCCACATCGAAAAAGAGTTAATAAAACTATCACTTTAAGAGAAAGTAGAAGAAGTAAAAAGGTCACCCACTATAACAAATACTAGTATTATATGTATGAAAAGATGAATATGAAAGAGAAACCAAGTGTCATGTTCTGATGGAGAGTGATAGAAAACATGATCAGGAGAATGTTAACCACCAGAAAACCACAAATATGTGATGGGTTAATCAATATTTGATTTCATATTAGGAAATTTAAATGAACAATGTTTTTGTTTTAATATCATTTTCATAAAGTTGATGAAATAATTAATGAGTTTGACTAATAACTTAAGGAAACATACTTACTTGTCATGTAGACTTTCATCCTTTACTAAATTTCTACCACAAACTCATATTTTCTCTAAACAATGAGTATTCAAGATGACTTAGTCCCATAAAAATTTCTATAATAAACTTCTATAGAATGACATAGTCCAGAAAATATGATCTATATATTTCCCCTATCTTTATATATTAACCAAAACCAAAATGGTTAGTAAAAGATTAGATAATCTCGAAAAAATATAATTCTTTATGAAAATAAATACTACTCTTAATCTCTAAAATTCAACAAACATACCCAAATTTCAAAAAAGACCATTCAATACACAATTTTCCTGAAAATTATTCAATATAATCCAAAGTAAGATTGAAAGCCAAAACTCATAAGAATTTGATCACTTAATCTTCCATGGAAAATCTTAACATTTATCTCAAAAATAAAATCAACTACTATTAGTACCATCCTAAAAAGCAATTCACATATTCACATAATATCTATGATAGGTTAATCATTTCCATAACTAACCCAAATCTCTATAAGTACACAATAAAAAAATAGATTCTTAAAATATAAAATTCAACCATTACTTCTCAAATGAAATCCTATAGTATTCTATTTTCCTTTGGCATATATTTTCCTAAAATAGAAAATGTTTTCCAAAATAACCTTTATCACTTAATCACCATATCATTTTCCTATACTAAGGATATCTATTTGATAAAACATAAGTTCCCAAAATCAACTTATTATTGATCCATAAAATCATGTAACTGAAAATAATAAGTCATACTAACTAGGGAATTCATGTAGGCCAGTGGTGGGTGATACGTCCCTATCGCCCTTCAGTTATGGGTTCGATTTCCATGGCCTTACCAGACGCGACGAGTTTTCACACATCCCGTGGGTTTTGCCTTTTTTAAAACCATATCATTCTTAAAAAATTCCCAAAATGATATAAAAGCATAAAAAATAACCATAACATATTTTAACCTCAAAGGTTATATCATACCTCACATTTTTCATCCCAAAAAGTAATAACCCTTAATTGCCTAAAATTAAAGGACCATATAAACACTAATGGTTCTTTATAACTATATCCACAAAAGAAAAGATAATTATTCATCAATTAAAATTTTTATATAACAAACTTAAGGGTT
The DNA here is from genome assembly GCA_963277665.1 of Viscum album. Taxonomy (NCBI): domain Eukaryota; kingdom Viridiplantae; phylum Streptophyta; class Magnoliopsida; order Santalales; family Viscaceae; genus Viscum; species Viscum album. The sequence goes on from OY728147.1 coordinate 1,097,573,046, forward strand.
ACAAATACTATAATTATTCTAAAGTAATCCCATCATTAATACATTTAAACATAACATCATCCATAGATCAAAAATAATTCTTCAATTCCTAAAATGTAGACATATTAATCATAGAACATTATTCATGATACTTTAACCATTTTTTTCAACTTATTCCATAGTAATTATTTCATACAAAAAAAATCATTAATCATATCATAGGTTTCAATAATATCAAGACATCAGCTAAGAAATAATCCATACCATTCATAGGTCATTTTCAGTTTCCACATATTCTATTGGAATGACATTATGCATTGGTAAAAATATATTTGTATGGTTCGGCTGATCCCATTACCAAAACATATTTTTTGGAAATCTATTTGCGTAATGACCATGAACACCACATTAAAAACATTCAATTGATCCTTCAGAAATAACTTCTTTCCATTTCTTGGATTCAAATGGATGCTTCATTTTTTAATGGCAGGATATTGATTTATGACCTTCGATACCACATATGAAACATCTTCCCGTCCCTTTGAAGCATTTTTCTTGGTATTTATTTCCAAATCCTTGACACATATGTTTTTGAATATACTTACCTTTATGATTATTACCTGAACTACCATTGGGATTCATTTCTAACATATATTATGCCTTAGAAAAATCACCAAGGTTCAAGTGGTAAATCATGACTCCAGATAGTTGGTTAAGAATAACCATAAGAGTTCTCATTTTAGCTCCCATTTCATTCAGTTTCTCATTTAGAAAACCACCACAATTTCCTTCACATAAATTTTTACTTTGGTTCTAGTTAGATCCATCCATTTACTAAAACCAAAAAGGTAAGTGTGAGTACATTAGTAAAATCATCATATACTATCTTATGATGAGGGTAAACACTAAGATAAACTTATTCATGTTATCTTAAAATCATTCAATTTATCTAAAATAACTATGACACTTTTTAATATTCAAACCATTAGGGTTATGTCACTTATGATTAAATAACACCCTAACCTCTAAAGTTATCTAATCCGACTTATGATACCAACTATAAGGCCCCAACCTTAAACATTACATAATTTTTAATGAAGTCAATAATTCACATTGAGGATATTTTCAGGCTTAGATCATTAGAGAATTAAGACATAACTTATACATAACAACTTGAATATTACAAGTAGACATTTATACTCACTATCCATTTTTTTCATGAAATAAAAACTCTATAAAAAAAGAAACATGTTTAGTTTAATGTTTTAGATAGCATGACTTTTCCTTGATCCCATTTTGACCCTATTCATCTTTAATTACTATAAAAAACATTTCAAAACATGGGATGAGTATAAAAGGCTTAGTAAGGGATAAATAAGGAAAGAAAATTGTTAGTCTTTCAAAAACATGTTAACCATGAAAAATTTATCATAAATTAATACTTTTCACCTTTAAGAAGTAGAAAAAACACTTCACTAAATATTAGATAATTGCTTACCCTTTTTGTAACCAAAATATTACCATAAATCCCATATAAAGCAACATATAGAATATAAGTTAACTTGGGACTTAAACATACTTAAATGGAATAACCATTCAGTCAACTTCCACACATATCACTAAATAGAATATCCATACGACCGACTTCCATACCCAATTCATTAGAGGTTATAACGTAACCACCCATACTTGGTTTGTCATGGAACCACCGATCATATGGTTTATCATGTAAACACCCATCATTGGTTTATCACATAACCACCCGTCAAATGTCCAAGTACCATTATATAATCATAACACGTAAGACAAGCATAAATTAAATATATCTTTTCCAAACTATAACTACAAGAGATCATTTTAAGATATAGAAATATTCAACCCATTTCCAAAACCATTTAAAAAATTTAATAAAGATAATTTTGAATCAAAGTGTCCCATAACACTTTGAAACTTTTGAATTAAATTATCATTTCAAAAAATTCATGACAAAAATAAATTAGTAAAAACCATTTTGAAAATATGGACATGAAATAGAATTATTTAAATGAATAAATATTTAAAACATTTAAAATAGTGTTTTAGTTAAAGAGTCCATTTCAACTTGAGAAACAATTGAATAAAAATAATTAAGGAATTACATTAAGTAAAACATCAAATATCCTGATAAAATACTAATTCATGATATAACATTTTAAAAGGGTTTTAGATACAAATTATAGGTTTACAAAGGTGAAAAAATCAATATATTCCTCAATTAAAGGAGATTGAGATGAAGTCCCTTACAAAGATCGTATCATTATATTAAGGACTAATAGATGACATAATTATGTGTGAAAAATATAAATACACCCAATATAAGTGGATATTATGTTTAAACAATCATAGGTCATTCATACATATTCTTGGGAAAACAAAACCAATTACTTGGATATTTAACTCAATGAATGATGATTGAGTTAATATTTTCCACAAAAGTTCATATAAATAATGTAAGAATATATTAATGGAGTGATTATGTGTTTAAAAAATAATCCACACAAAGAGAAGTGGAAATTACAACATAAATAAATAAATAGTTATTACACACATAATCTTGGAATAATATAATCAACTAGGTATGCATAAAACCTAATGAGTGGAAATTGAGTTTTAGAAATTCCCTTATGAAAATTCAGCAGCCTAACGACATCACTTAAAAACACAAAAAATGATTGGATGGGAGTAAAAAGGGTCTTTAATAACTTATAATTAGAATATAAAACAATAAGGATATATAAGAACATATCCCAACATTATAAAATGGAAATTAAAAGTCATAACATAAAATAAGTCTTTGACTAAAAGAGGAGGGTGAAAGGTTCCCTTAGCTTGAGTCTGATTCATCACGTATGTTCCTTGTTATTTCTGAATAATAAACTTAAGTTAATTTCTACATTATTAAGAAACTTTTTAAAGTTTATTATTCATTTTTATATTACTTATTACCACATTATAAAAAATTACATAATAATTTAAATTAATATCGGTTGTTTTTTCGATATTGGGTACTTGAGTCGAAAATGATCTTGTTATAATTACAAATTGTCCATGTGTTCAAAAGTAAATTATCTACCGAATAGTATTAATGAATTAAATATCATATATATCCATTATATATGTATTTATAATAGTCCATAACATTTGGAGAAAAGAAATGAAATGCACCGTTCATGGATATGGTAAGCCATACGTACACAAGAATGCTACTTTCATTTATTTTTCATATTAAATAATTGAAAACTAAATGATACATAGGTATATTATAATTTCAGTATAATATAATATGATATATATATATATATTACATAATTTCATTAAGTACATCCTTTATACGTTCCATCTATGACATGAATGGATCATATCACTTTGAGGGGGCGGTAGTCCCCTCTTCCTCAAATGAAATTATCGTATTTACACATCATGAAAAACATAAAGGAATTTTTGTAAATAAAAATTATAGTATCATAGAGACAATATGAATATAACATATATCATATATAAATACAATTCCATTATAATGTTCACCATGAGAAGTGGTAGGGGAAAATCTAATAATAATCGTTTCGTAAGACAGTAGTTCTCTGTACATAGAAACATTATGTTTGTATCCATTATATGGAGGTGTGTGGAAGTATAGTTAGAATACTTCTCATAAAAACATACTAACTTATCTAATATACTGTTTTTTTATAAAATAATGGAATAAAGAGAGTTTTGGGGTTTTTAGAAGGAAAATAAATGAAAGAATCTTGAGAGAAGACATTACCTCAAATCAGGTAACTCCTTTTGAGTTAAGCTAAAAGGCTTTCTTGAATTGCCTTATGCCCAAGGTGAGGTTTATAAGAGGAATAGAGGGATGTTGGGAGATTATTTGGGAATATTTTTGATGATACAAGTGGTTTTAGAGGTGTGAGTAAGGGTTTAGAGTTGGTGGCATTTTATAAGAGGGAGGAGGGGTACTTTAGGAATGTATTGAAATATTATTTTATTATAAACTGATTTTTGATTTTAATAGTTCCAAAACTCATTTATTTCAAAGATAATATGATTATTGTTCTAAATACACTAAACCAATAGGTTTTAGACAAATTTTGGTTTCAAATTTAACCTTATCATTTACCTTTAACCCTTAGTTAACTAATTTAAATCTTACCATGTCTTCTTGTATATTCATACTATATGGTTAATATAGTTACCATAAAAAGACAATAAAACTTAAATTGGTTTATTAATTAAATTTAAAAAATTATCTAAATAATTTGGCCAAATATTATATTTTTAGGACTAATGTATTATTTAATAAAATAGTATTTGTTTTAAAAACTCATTTAAGTCAATTTTTATACTATTTATATCATGACTTTTTAAAAATCCAAAAAAACTTTATTATTTCAAAAAAATATAATTAATTCAAATATAATAAGTCATAATAATATATAAATTTTTTTATGGAATAATAAGTTTCAAAATAAATTTATTTTAATATTTATAATCTCATTTATTTAAATCATTCATTAATAAGGGAATCACTATATCATCATTGTGTCATAAATAAATTTATTTATTTGATGTCTAAAAATTATAAATAAAATACCAGGATTTATGAAATAGTTTTAACTTTATAATTACTATTTATATTAGAAATTATAACTTATATTAACTCATATAAAAATTGTTTTTCTAAAAGATACATGTTTATGTTACATTTTTCTTTACTTTAAATTGATTCTTATAAAATGTAATTTTCAAATCCATGTTGCTCCATGGGGTCCCAAAATCGACCCAATGATGACCATGGTTGGAAATATGTCATCTAATAGGATTATTACATGTGTTAGGGTAGTTTAAAATTATTATAATATTATTTTCTAACCTTATTTACCAGATTTACCTTTTAACCATGGTAAATAAAATAATTACTGAAGTTATTATTCATAATATCTAAAAATAAAAGGTACCTCTTTACATAATTTGGACCTATGTATTCCTAATATGAAAACCATTTTTATAAATAAAAAACACAGAAGTTACTGTAATTAATTTAAAATTAATTTCTGTTCTCAAAAATAAAAAGTGGGTTTTTAAGAAGTAATAACTATCAAAAGATTGACATTTGTTTATGTCTAATTTCCAAATGAAACTACTTTAAATGATCATAATTGGATTAAATTATAAAAATATAATCCAATTATAATTTAAAACAAATTAAAAGTATAATATAACTATATAAATAAATTATATTATAAGACAGATTTGAATTAAAATTCATTATTTTTTAGTATTCGTAAAAAATGAATTTTATCAGAAAAATTAAAAAATTTCATCCAAAGTAAATTTTTATGTTCTTATTATAAATAAGATATTTGTTTTGTTAAATTGAATATATAAAACTGAAAAACAAGATTTAAAATGGGTTCTCCAACAAAAGACAGTAAAAAGACCTTTAAAAAATATTAGAGTTTTTCATGCTTAAAATCAGATTCATTATTATTTTAGGCATCTAAAATTTAAAGGATAAATATAAAAACATTTAACAAACATTATTTTTCTTCTCAGATTTGAACAAAAAATTTAATGATTTTGGTTTGAAGTATTCATGTGATTGATTCTTTGGGTTTAGTTTGGTTATAAAATATGTATACAATTCTAGCTTACTCGACAAGCATTACTTCAAAACCACAAAATTAGAGGAAATAGAATCATTTTTAGATTTTACATTCTTTTTTGATGGTGATGTGGTGGGTATAAAATTTATATTAAGCATATATGTACATCTACAACAGTAATCTTAAACTACAATTTTGAAAAACCGAACTAAAAAAATTGATCTCAAATAATGGAATAATATAAAACTACTCCTTTTAATATTACATAATATAATTTGGATATAAATTGGAAGATATATGGGGAGTTTAGGAAAATTCGGGTAATCCATGTTTGGTTTCTTCCAAGAAGGAATATTAAGGTGTCCTCTGCTCATGTTTTCTGTAAGGGAGAAATATTTATTTTCAACCTTTCGATTATTTTGAAATATTATTTTAGTAAGAGATAGTTTGAATTTATTTTCATACATTTCTCTTCTTTAATGTTTAATTTTATGGGATTTTTTTATAATGAGAATTTTATTTTTAATAATTTCAATCTTCTGATGCTAAGAGTTTATTATTTGTAATCAAATTATCATTGTTTTATAAACATGTACATATAAATGTGTAAATATATGTATTTACTGATATGAACATGTATTTTTCAATATTTATAAGGTAAGAGAGTAATTAGAATCTATTATGTGTTTTGGTTCATTAAATTATATAAATAATTATTATCAATAGTTTTATTTGATTTATTTTAGCTTATTTATTTGAAATTCATGATTTTAGTTTTACAGTTTAGTGTAAGAAAATTTTATTGAATATATATCTTTTCGATTTTAGTGAATATTTTGATTTTACATTCTAAAAGGAAATTATTTTGATTTCTATATTCTTGAAAACATGTTATGAAAATTATATTTCATTTAAATGAAAATAATTTTCTACGATTAATTATTTAATTAAGATTATGTTATTACAAGTGACTATGTTTTCATTAAGAAAAGATTTATATTGTTTTATAATAACAACAGCATCATGTAGATATATGTATATTATGAAGTTATTTTAAGTATTTGGTTTATTTAGGGATTAAATATTGTTTTTATTTAAGTGGATTTCATATTATCTAAATCAATTTGTCTCTTTTTGAAATATAAAAGTCTATGTGTAATTTCTAACAATAATAGTTAGTTTCGAAACAAAAGACATCACTTTGTGTGTGTGTAAATTATTTATACACTCATGAAAGTCAATTACATTATAAGATATGACCATTACCTATAATATGTGACACATCATGCATATATCAGTGTTTTTCATTAATAAATGTATGTTTTATGAATAAACATTCTTTTGTATTCTTTTTAATAGAAAATGAGAATGGAAACTGTTTTCATCATGCAAAGATAAGCTGACGAGGGATTTGACTATTTTTAATATTTCAAATGTATTATTGAGAATATATATATATATATATATATATGGGAATATGTATTTATATATATATATATATATATGTATTAAAAATGTTTTCATGACTTTAAAGTAGAAATCCAGTGGAAATTTATGTATATATATATAAGCAAGCTTAAAATGTTTTATAAAAACTGGCACTAGAACTTCATAAATATGATAGGCAATTGGGGAGTGAACCTGTCCCTCAAGTGGGTAGGCCTAATAAAGCCTTCAAAGTTCCAAGTAGTCTCACTGTTTTGTTTTCAAAATCTTGCATATTGTTATTAAAAAATACCACTGGACTATTTTTAAGTAATTTTTGAGCGTAAGTATTTTCAAAATGTTGAAATACTTTCGATATGTAAATAATTTCAATGAATTTGTAAAATGGTATTTTCCAAATAAATTTTGATGGTATTGTCAAAAGAGTTTCAAAACCATTTCTCAAAGGTTATTTAAAAAGGAATTTTTAGTAAAAATTAATTCGATGATTTTAAAACACCTTACTAGGCAATTAAATCCTCACCCTTTGTTTTAAAATGATTTTTTACAGGTATCTTAGAAGTTCAAAATTTAGATGTCGTCACTTTTGTAGTTAGTGCAGCAGAATCATAGTAGGTGTTTGATAACTTATTTTTTAACACTGATAAATGTAATGTTTTGTCTAATCATCCAGAACCTATACTAGTAAATGGTCCTCATTTGTTTAAAGTGTTGTGTAATTGTTCAGTTTATTTTATAAGAAAAAAATTATATATAATTTTCAATCACTGAGTCTCGAAGAGTGGGATCGTGGTGTACCAACTATAAGGTCCCATCCTTAAACATTACTTAATCTTGAATTAATTTAATAATTCATATTAAAATTATTGTCAGGTTTAGAGATTTAGATAATTAGGTCAAAACTTATACATAAAAACATGAATATTACAAGTAGGGACTTCTACTCACTATCCATTTTTTCATAAAACAAAAACTCTGAAAAAAGAAACATGCTTAGTTTTATGTTTTAGACAACATGAATTTTCCTTGATCCCATCCTTGACCCTATTCATCTTTAATTCCTATAAAAAAATTTCAAAAAACTTGGGATGAGCATAAAAATCTCAGTAAGGGATACATAAATAAGGAAAGCTGATAGTTTTTCAAAACAACATGTAAACCATGAATACTTTATCATAAAGTAATACTTTTCACCTTAAAGTAGTAGCAAAAACACTTCACTAAATATAAAATTATTTCTTAAACTTTTTTTAACCAAAATATTACCATAGATCCAATAGAAATAAACATATAGCATATAAGGTAATTGGGACATAAACATACTTTAATGGAATAACCATACGATCGACTTCCACACATATCACTAAATATAATAGTCATATGGCCGACTTCCATACCCAATGCATTGTATGTTATAACATAACCACCAATCCTTGGTTTATAGTGGAACCACCCGTCATTTGGTTTATCACATAACCACCCATCATTGGTTTATCATGTAACCACCTATCAAATGTTCAAGTACCATTATATAATCATAACACATAAAATATTGCAAATATCAACATTTCACTAATAACATTTCATTTGAAATCACATGAACTTATTTCAAGATATTGAAATACTCAATATAATTAAAAAACCATTTTCAATACCAAAACACCCAAAAACGGAATAAGGGGTTTATTTTTCTTTTTAAAAACATTAAGGCTTATAGAGGAATCCAAATAATGATTACGGTAGTGGAGAGGTCATTATCACCACAAACATTAAAAAAGTTCCTTTTTTCATTAAATAAAATGCTTCGTAGAAAAAAAATTCCATTTTAATGAAATTAAAAGTCAAAGGGGTTTGTTATAAACCTTGTAAAAGATAGAGGTGTATATTATCAAAATATGCCTCAATAAACAGAGATTGAGACGAATCCCCTAACCTCATATCTGACTTGACTCGTTCATCTTTTAATTTCCTGGATAATAAAATTAAGTTAATTTCTACCTACCACAAATCCTTTTGAATGTTTATTATTCCATTTATATCACTTATTACCACATTATAAAAATTACATAATTATTTAATTTAATATCGATCGTTTTGTCGATATTGGATACTTGAGTCAAAAATGATCTTGTTATAATCATAATTTGTCCATGTGGTCAAAAGTACATTACCTCCAAAATATAATTCATATATATCACATATATCCAATATATATTTATTTATAATATTCCATAACATTTGGAGATAAGAAATGAAATGCACCATTCATGGAGATGGTAAGTCATACTTACACATAGACACTACTTTCATTTCTATTTCATATTTAAAGGAATGAGAACTTAATGATACATATGAATATTATAATTTCAGTATAATATCATATTTTATATATGTTACATAAGTTCATTAACTCCATACTTTATACCTTTCATGCATGGCATGAACGAGTCATATCACTTCAAGGGTGTTGTAGTCCGCACTTCCTCAAAAGAAATTATCGTTTTTAGAAATCATGAAAAGCAAAAAGGTATGTTGTAAATAAAAATTACAGAAGCATAATAAAAATATAAACATAATATATATCATATATAAATAATGTTCTATCATAATTACCACTATGAGAGGCGGAAGGAGATAATCGAAAAATCATCGTTTTGTGAGGCAGTAGTTCGCCATTCATAGAAACTGTATGTTCATATCCATTAGATGGAGTTGTATGTAAGTTTAGTTCAAATATTTCTCATAAAAACATCCTAATATATTTAGGATACTATTTTTGTTATGAAATCAAGGAATAATAATAGAATAGGGAGCAAAGAAGTAAAATATTGGAAAGGAACTTTAGAGAAGAAGCTACCTCTTAAAACAGGAACTATCACAAATATGGCTTTTATCAATGCTAGAAAAGGGCATTAATAATGCTAGAAAAGTGCTGTTAATCGAGGTGATGATATGGGGGGATACCTTTTATTAGCACTAAAAAAAATCCCTGATAAAAGGTGACTTTTATCAGCGCTAAAAGAGTGCTGATAAAAAGGTCATTTATTAGCGTTGATAAAAGAACCCTTTTATTAATGCTTTTTTAGCGATGATAAAGTTGAAAAAAATAAAAAAAGTAAAAATTAAAATGCTAGTAGATCTTTTAATAGTGCTTGACCCCCTTTTATCAGCGCTATGTGGACCCCCTACCACTCTCCCGCGTATTGCACTTGCCCGAGCATCCCATAATTTTCGCACACCCCTCCCTGCTTCCTCCCGAACTCGAACCCATGACCTCACCCCTTGCGCGCCTACATCTTTACCACTAAGCTATTTAATTTTTTTCTCTATTTAATAATATATATATATAGTTATATTTATTCGTATGTGAATATAGATTCATATTAATATAAATATATTTAGTTATATTAATACATATATATTTATTCATATATTAATATATATTTATATTTATATATATAGTTATATTTATTCGTATATTAATATAAATATATTTAGTTATATTAGTATATATATATTTATTCATATATTAGTATATATATATTTTTTTGTTTATTAATATATATTTATATTTATTTAAATATATATTTTTAGTTATAAATTTTTATCAGTATATTTATTTGTATAATAATATATATTTATAAGATTAGTTTTAAATAAATTTATAAAATATTTTTTTATGTGTGTTTAAAAATAAATAAATAAATGCATACATACATATATACAACACACACACACACACACATATTTATGAATAAATACATATATATGTGTATTTGGAAAGCCATAGAATGTTAAAACAACCATAAACTCTAATACAAAAGTCAGTTTCAATTCCACAACCAGTCAAATCTAATAAAATGAATCAATATTCAATATAATATGTGGTACATGCCTAGATGACATCCAGATTGGAATTTATACCTATTTGAATGTTAAAAAATCAGGGCATCCCGACTAAAAACGCAGTTTAGTAGGACTTATGGTCTTTTTTGGTCCTTGAAAAATGTTACAAAAGGTTTCATTGGGTCACTAACATGTAGATCTTGTCACAAGATTTGATTTTATATGCTGTAGAGCTTAAACGGACACCCGGATCAAAAGTTATGGTCGTTTGAAGTTTGGGTTACATTTTCAACTTATTTTAGATATTTTATTGATTTTTTTGTATCTTTAAATTTTTATTAAAGGATTATTAATCAATGATAATTAAAAAATTATTAATTAATAATATTTTTTTAAAATATTTTAAAACTATTTTTACTAAATTTCTTATATATTAAATGTAATACTCTATTTATACTTATATAAAACATATTTAAAAAATATATATTGTACTTATATCAATATAAATATAATTATATAACAATATATTATTTTTCATGATTTTTTTAAAATATAAAATTTATCAGCGCTAGGAAAAAACACCGATAGGGGAGGGATTTATCAGTGCTAAAAAAGTGCTGATAAAGGGTGAATTTTAACATTTATTTTTTAGCATTGTTAAAAGTTCCCATTATCAGTGCTTTTTTAGCACTGATAAAGAGTGGCACAATAGAAACCCAATTTTCTGGTAGTGGGGTAACTCCCTTTGATTAGAGCCAAAAGGATTTCTTGAATTGCCTTCTGCCTAAGGTAAAGCTTCTATGAGTAATTGAGGGATGTTGGGATATTATTAGAGCATAGGTTTGATGAGCCAAGGGGCTTGAGAGGTTTGTGTAAGGGGTTAGTGGTGGTAGCCTTTCATAAGAGAGAGGAGGGGTACTTTAGGAATGTCTTGGAAGATTATTTTATTATAAACTGAATATTGATTTTTAGAAGGTAAAAAACTCATTTAATTAAAAGATAAGATGAGGATTTTCCGAAATCCTATCAAAAAATAGGCTTTATTAAAGTTTTGGTTTCAAATTCAACCTTATCATTTTTCTTTAAAACTTAGTTAACTAATTTGGCTCTTACCACCTCTTCTTGTATATTCACACTATATGGTTAATATAGTTAGCATAAAATTCCAATCAAACCAAAAGTGGCTCATTAATGACATTTAAAAAATTATAAAAGTAATTTGACCAAATATTATATTTTTAGGACTAATATATCATTTATTAAAATAGTATTTGTTTTAAAAACTCATTTATGTCTATTTTTATACTATTCATATCCTGACTTTTTAAAAAAATATAAAAACATTATTATTTCGAAAAAATTCATTAATTAAAAGATAACAAGTAATAATCATCCATAAAATTCATGGATGATATAAAAAAATCAAAATAAATTTATTTTAATATTTATAATCTCGTTTATTTAAATCATTCATTAATAAGCTAATCACTACATCACCATTGTGTCATAAATAAATTAGTTTATTTAATATCTAAAAATTATAAATAAAATACCATAATTTAGTAAATATTTTTATATTTATAATGACTATTTATACTCCAAAACATCACTTATATAACCCCATATATTTTTTTCACTAAAAGATACATGTTTATGTTACATTTTTCTTTACTTTAAATTAATTCTTATAAAATGTCATTTTTACATCAAAGTGAAAAAAATGGGGTCCCAAAATTGACCCAAGGATGCCCATGGTTGGAAATATATCATCTAATAGTATTAGGAAATGTGTTAGGGGAATTTAATATTATTATAATATTATTTTTTACCATTATTTATCAGATTTACCTTTTAACCGTGGTAAATAAAATATTTACTGAAGTTACTATTAATAATATCTAAAAATAAAAGAAAAATATTTACATAATTTGTACCTCCTGATTCCATATATGGAATCCATTTTTCCAAATTCAAAATACAGAAGTGGCAGAAATTAATTTAAAATTAATTCACATTGTGAGAACCAAAAAGAGTGTTTTTAAGAAGTAAAAACTACCAAAAGATTGACATGTTTTTATGTCCAATTTCAATGTGAAACTACTTAAAATGAAAAGGATTGGATTAAATGATAAAAATATAATCCAATTACACTTTCAAACCAATTATAAGAACAATATAACTATATAAATAAATCATATGAATAGACAGTTTTGACTTACCATGCAATATTTTTTACTATTTATTAAAAATTTAACTTTATCATAAAAATAAAAAAAATTACTCAAAGTAAATTTTAATGTCCTTATTCTAAATAATAAGTTTATTTTGTAAAATGAGACATATAAAAGTTACAAAAACAAGATTTAAAAAGGGTTCTCCATCAAAAGGTGGTAAAACTATCTTTTAAAAATATTAGAGTATTTATGCTTAAAATTGGATTCATTCTCATTTTAATCCTTTAAATTTTATTGGATAAATGTAAAAACATTTAAAAAACATGTTTAATCAGAATATGGTTAGTTCTTCTCATTCTCAAAAATACAATGACTAGCCCTTAACTTCCATTTAAAATAATAATATTATATTTTTTTAGTACGACTAATCATTGTGTGCAACATAATATTTCAGAGAAACTCATTGTCATGTGTTGGGTATTCCATCAAACATAGCATCCCCTTTAAATTAATATTAATATTTAATTTAAAAATATTAATAAATATAAAAATGTCATATTCTTTATTTACCTGTGATGTTACGTCCTTCCCCCCTTTCGGAAATTGTGTTATTTCAATTTTATTCACTTATAAAATAAGTGAGGGTATTTATCCCTCATAACATTTTCAGATTCCCATGTTGCCTCCTAAACCAAATAGGGTTTCTAAAAAAACCTTTACCTGATGAATTACCTTATTTTGAAACACTTTCTCTCTTCAGTCAAGAATCTGGACTCATTGTTCCTCATAAGAAAGATCCTCTTCCAACTGAACAATCTCTAGACTCAAAACATGAGATGGATCTGGAAAATACTTTCTCCACATAGAAACATGAAAAACACTGTCTACCTAGGATAAAATTGGAGGTAAATACACTCTATAGAAAACTGATCCAACTTTCTCTAGAATTTCATAGGGTCCAATGAACCTTAGACTCAGCTTTCCCTTTTTACCAAAACGCATCACAATTTTCTATGGAGAAACATTGGGAAAGACATGATCACCTACCTCGAAAGAAACATCCTTCCTTTGGTTATATGAATAACTTTTCTACCTACTATGAGCTATTCTCATGTGATTTTAAACCAACTGAACTTTTTTCTGCCAACTCTTCTACCAATTCTGGTCTAATCAACTTTCTTCCACATACATCATCCAAAAAAACTGGAGTTCGACACCGCTTTCCATATAATGTCTTAAATGGTTCCATCTGTATACTGAAATGAAAATTGATATTAAAATAAAACTCAACCAAAGAAAGATGTTGTTCCCAAATTCCCTATTAATCCATTGGAGGAGCACGTTACATATCATCTAATGTCTAAATTGTTCACTCTGACTGAAATCTAATTGAGGATGAAAAGCTATACTAAAATTTTATTCAGCAGCCAACGACTTATGAAGGCCTTTCCAAAAGTTAGAAGTGAACCTCAGATCATGATCAAATACAATAGAGAGGGGAAATCCATGTAACCTGACTATCTCTTTAATATAAAATCATGAAATTTGATCTAGAGATAGAGTATCTCAAATATGAAGAAAATGAGTATATTTAGTCAATCGATCAATAGTAACCCAGATTACATTGTTACCTCAAGAAGTATTTGGTAATAACCCTATGAAATCCATGGACACATTTTCCATTTCTACTCTAAAATTAAAAAAGGTTTAATCATCCATTTCAGTAACAGTCATTATGCTTTAACCTATTGACAAGTCAAACACTTCCTAGTAAAGTTATTAATATCTATTTTCATTCCATCCCACCAGTAATACTCCCAAAGATATTTCAACATCTTAGTACTGCCAAGATGAACTGAAAATGGAGAAATATGAGATTCATATAACAACATTTTTTTCAACTGTGAAACACAAGTCACACATAATCTCTTCCCAAATCTCAAAACACAATCTTTATCAATGTTAAATTCAGGTAACTTACCCTTCTAAACAAATTCTTCCTTTTTCTACAACTCACTATCTTCTTTTTGTGGTTGCTTTATTCTGTCTGCTAGAGATGATTTCACTACCACATGAAACAAAATAAAGGAATTCCCTATACCAACAACATCTAATAAAAAATTCATCAAATAAAAAACCAAAGGATCTCATTCCAAATATAGCATGGTTAATGTTACATTACTCTTTCAACTTAAAGCGTCAACTACTTTATTTTACTTTACTAGGTGGTAATGGATCGTGAAATCGTAAGCCTAGATTAATTCTAGACATCTTATCTATCTCATGTTTAATTTCTTCTGAGTGAATATATACTTCAAACTTTCATAATTAGTATATATTTCACACTTTACTCCATACAGAGATGCCTCCAAATTTTTAATGAAAAAGAACAAAAGATAATTCCAAATTATGTATAGGGTAATTTAACTCATGAGGTTTCAACTAACATGAAGAATAATAAATTACCTGATCATTCTGTATTAGGACACAACCAAGTCATTTCAACAAAGAATCACTATAGATAACAAACTCACCATGTCTAGAAGGTAATGCCAAAACTAGATAATTCACCAATATTCTTTTCAATTCCTGAAAATAGTCATCACATTATTTTTTCTAGATAAATTTAAGACCTCTTCGAGTTATCTTAGTTAGTGGGCTAGATAACCATGAATAAGTTTCAACAAACCTTCGGTAATAGCCTTCCAAACCAAGAAAACTATGGATCTCTGTGATATTGTTAGGTCTTGGCCACTCTTTAACAACTTTTGTTTTAGAAGGGTCAATTGTTATGCCATCTTTAGAAACAATATGACCAAGGAATTAAATTTTCTGAAACCAAAACACACACTTTCTAAATTTCCCATATTACCCTAAAATGAATTTCATGTTTCTCTTTACTTATAGAATATACCAAAATATCACCGATAAACACAAACAAAAACTTATCCAAGAACTCATGTAAAATTATATTCACAAGATCCATGAATATAGTATGTGCATTGGTTAACCCAAAAGGAATAACTACAAATTTCTAATTTCTATATCTGGTACAAAACACGGTCTTTGGAATGTCTGCTTCCTTTACTTTCAACTGATGGTACCCCGACCTCAAGTCAATCTTCAAAAAATACTGAGCACCCTCAAGTTGATAAAAAATATCATCCATATGAGTCAAAGGATACTTGTTCTTAACAATGATATTATTCAAGGCTATATAATCAATTCAAAGTCTCATTTAATCATCTTTCACTTTAATAAACAAAACTAGAGCACCCGATGGTGATGTGATTGGTAGAATGATCCTTTATCTAACAACTTCTACAATTATTTATATAACTCTAAAAGATTAATTTGAGCAATTTGATAAGGGGGTTTTGAAATTGTCTTATCATTAGGAACTAAGTTAATAGTAAATTAAACTTCCCGATCAGGTATAATACTAGAAAATTCATCAAGAAAAACATCAAGATACTCATTTACTACGGGCACATCATTAATCTGAATAATTCCTTTGTTTTCAGAAATATATACAAGGTAACATTCATTTACATCTTTTACTATTTTCTTAGCTTCCTGATATGTTATCAAAATTAAGGGTTCATTCTTGTACACAAACTAAAATTCTTTCTAAAAAGAAACCTCTTTAAATGGAAGTTAATGCCTTGCCGTTGCATTGGAAATAATGAACACATCCAACCATATTATAATGACGCATGTTTTTTTAAATGTTTTTACATTTATCCAAAAAAATTTATAGGCTTAAAATGAGAATGAATCCAATTTTAAGAAAAAATACTCTAATATTTTTATAAAGTTGTTTTACCACCTTTTGATGGAGAACCCTTCTTAAATATAGTTTTTATCACAATTATATATTAAATTTGAAAAAATAAACTTCTCATTTAGATGTGGGGCATATAAATTTAATTTGGGTAAATTTTTTGTATTTTTCTAATATTGTTAATTTTTAATGAATAGTGAAAAATACTAGATGTTAAGTCCAAACCTTTCTTTTCATCTGATTTATTTATATAGTTAGATTAAACTTTTAATTGGTTTTAAAGTTTTATTGAATTATATTTTTATTATTTAATTCAATTTTGGCCATTTTAATTAATTTGAATTTGAAATTAGATATAAGCACATGTATATCTTTTGGTAGTTTTTAATTCTTAAAAACACATTTTTTTGGTTTTGACAATGGGAATTAATTAAATTAATTTCTCCAACTTATGTGTTTTGAATTTGGAAAAATGGATTCCATATTTGGAATGAGGAGGTCCAAATTGTGTAAATAGGTACCTTTAATTTTTAGACATTATGAATAGGAGTTTCAGTAAATATTTTATTTACCATGGTTAAAGTGTAAATTTAGTAAATAAGGTAAAACAAATATTATAATAATATTAAATTACCCTAAAACATGTCTTAATCCTATTGAATAATATATGTACGGCCATGTAAATCCTTGGGTTAGTTTTAGGACCCCATTGAGCCACTTTTATGTGAAAATGAAATTTTGTAAGAATTAATTTAACGTAAAGAAAAATGTATCATAAACATGTATCTTTTAGTAAAATATTTTTTTGGAGTTATAGAAGTGATATTTTATACTATAAATAGTCATTAGAAATCTAAAAATATTTTCTACAACATGGCATTTTATTTATAATTTTTAAAAATTAAATAAATAAATTTATTTATGAAACAATGGTGATGTAGTTATTACCCTATTAATGAATCATTTAAATAAATGAGATTATAAATATTAAAATAAATTTATTTTGAAAATTTTTATGTCATAAAAATATTTTATAGATGATTATTACTTGTTATATTTGAATTAATGATGTTTTTCCAAAATAATCAAGTAGTTATGAATTTTTAAAAAGTCATGATATGAATAGTATATAAATTGACATAAATGAGTTTTTAAAACAAATACTGTTTTATTAAATGATATAATAGTCCTAAAAATATAATATTCAGAGAATTTTTTTTAAGAAGTTCCACTCACATACAAAATTTTCACTGTTTTATCAAAACCCCCCATGGATAATGAGGGATTTAAACTTTTTTCCTATAAGAAGACAAGGGTCTTCGAGTGATCCCCAAGTGGAGATTGAGCAGAAAACTGAAGAGATTAACCATCAGGAGACTCCTCCTTAGACTGGATCACTAGATGTTGAGGGGACGAGGGACACCTTTTTTGAAAAGAATTCTGAGAAGTAGGCAGAAAGCTCCGACTCTAAAAAAATGATGTTGATACCATATTTGAAAGGATTAAATCTCTTCAACTAAGTGGATGAATATCTAGAGGTCAAGGGCACAGGCGTGGAAGATCTGTTACTGAATGGAATGCACTTAATGCGGAGGAAAGAAGACTAAGTGAAAGATTGTTGAAAAAGTTAGGTAAATAAATTTTTCATTGGGCACTTTTCTTTGTACTCCTGCTCCCTATCTGGTTCCTATGTTTTTTCTTGCTTATTTCTAATAAAAGAGGCACTACCACCTACCTTTTTCAAAAAACAATATAGTATGAGTACAGAAGAAGACATGGTAAGAGTTAAATTAGTTAACTAAGGGATAAATCTAAATGATAAGGTTAAATTTGAAAACAAAACTTGTCTAAAACATATTGGTTGAGAGAATTTATAACAATAATCATCTAATCTTTTAATTAAATGTGTTTTGGACCTTTTGAAAATCGAAATTCAGTTTATAAAAAAATAATCTTTCAATACATTCCTATAGTACCCCTCCTCCCTCTTATAAAATACCACCACCTCTAACCCCTTAATTACACCTCTCAAGCCCCTTGGCTCATCCAACCTATGCTCCACTAATTTCCCAACATCTCTTTATTCCTTATAGAATCCTTACTTTAGGCAGAAGCCAATTCAATATATCCTTTTGGATCAAATCAAAGGGAGTTACCCGCTTTAAGAGGCATCGTATTCTATAAAGTTCCTTTCCAATATTTTACTTATTCACTCCCTATTCTATTCTTATTCCTTTATTTCATAACATATACAATATCCTCAATATACTAGGATGTTTTTATGAGAATTATTTGAACTAAAATTACACACACCTCCATCTAATGGATACAGACATATCGTTTCTATGAACGACGAACCACTGCCTCATGAAATGATGATTATTCAATTTTCCCCTACCACCTCTCATGGTTGCCATTATGAAGGAACTATATTTATATATGATATATATTATGTTTATATTTTATTTATTATTATGTAATTTTTATTTACAACATAAATTTATGCTTTTCATGATGTGTAAGCACGATAATTTCATTTAAGGAAGTGCGGAATACCATCCCCTCGAAGTAATATGACTCGTTCATGCCATACTTGAAACGTATAAAGGATGGAATTAATGAAATTATGTAACATATATAAAATATGATATTATAATATAATTATAATATACTTATGTATTATTAATTTTTCATTTTTTTAAATATGAAATAGAAATGAATGTAGCGTTCATGCGTACATATGACTTACCGTCTCAATAAATGGTGAATTTAATTTCTTATCTCTAAATGTTATAGAATATTATAAATAAATATATACTTGATATATGTGATATATATGAATTATATTCTGAAGATAATATGCTTTTGTCCTCATGAAAAAATTGTGATTATAACAAGATCATTTTTGACTCAAGTACCCAGTATCGAAAAAATGACCAATATTAACTTAAATAAATTTTATAACATGGTAATAAGTGATATAAAAGGAATAATAAAATTTAAAAAGGTTCTGAAGCAATTAAAAATTAACTTAAGTTTATTATCCATGAAAATAAAGAACGGACAATTCAAGTCGTACACGAGGTAAGGGACTTCATATCAATCTCCTTTAATTGAGGCATATTTTAATAATATACACCCCCTTATTTTACATGGTGTATAATAAATCGCTTTGACTTTTAATTTCATTCAAAGGGAATTTTTTTCTATGAAGCGTTTTACCAAACAATAAAAGGATTGTTTTTAATATTTACGGTGATAATGACCACTCTACCACCGTAATCATTTTCTGGCTTCCTCTATAATATTTTAATGTTTTTAAAAAGAAAAATAAACCACTTATTCTATTTTTGGGTGTTTTGGTATTGAAAATGGTTTTTGAAATAGATTAAGTATTTCCATATCTTTAAATGATTTATTATAATTTCAAATGAAATTTTATTAGTGAAATGTTGATATTTGAAATATTTTATGTGTTATGATTATATAATGGTACTTGGACATTTTACAGCTAGTTACGTGATAAACCAATGATGGGTGGTTACGTGATAAACCAAATTATGGGTGGTTCCGTGATAAACTAAGGACAGGTGGTTACGTTATAACCTCCAATGCATTGGGTATGGAAGTCGGTCGTGTGGATACTCCATTTAGTGATATGTGTAGAGGTAATCCATATGGTTATTCCCTTTATGTATATTTGTTTTCCAAGTTAACATATATGCTATATGTTTCTTTTTATGGGATATATGGTAATCTTTTGGTTACAAAAGGGTAAGCAATGAGATTATATTTAGTGAAGTGTTTTGCTACTTCTTTAATGTTAAAAGTATCACTTTATGTTAAAGTATTCATGGTTTACATGTTGTTTTTAAAAACTAACAGTTTTCCTTCTTTATGTATCCCTTTCTGAGCTTTTTATGCTCATCCCAAGTTTTTGAAATGTTTTTCACTGGACATAAAGATGAATATAGTCAAGGGTGGGATTAAGGAAAAGTCATGCTGTCTAAAACATAGAACTAAACATGTTTCTTTTTTTTTAGATTTTTTTTATGAAAAAATGGATAGTGAGTAGAAGTGTCTACTTGTAATATTCAAGTTTTTATGTATAAATTATGACCTAATTCTCTAAAGCTCTAAACTTGAAAAGATCCTCAATGTGAATTATTAACTTAATTCAATATTAATTAATGTTTATGTTTGGGGCCTTATAGTTGGTATTAGAGGATTAAGATAGGGATATTGGGAGTTTATTTTGTCAGAGTTTGGATGATCCAAGGGGGCTTGAGAGGTGTGGGTAAGGGTTAGAGGTGTTTTACTTTTATAAGATGGAGGATGGGTACTTTAATAATGTTTGAAATATTATTTTATTATAAACTGAATTTAGATTTTTAAAAGGTCCAAAACTCATTTAATTTGAATATTAGATGAGGAATGTTCAAAATACATTCAACCAATAGTTTTTAGACAAGTTTTGGTTTCAAATTTAACCTTATCATTTAGCTTTAACCCTTAGTTAACTTATTTGACTCTTACCATGTCTTCTTGTATATTCATACTATATGGTTAATATAGTTACTATAAAATTACAATCGAGCCTCAAGTGATTCATTAATGAAATTTTCAAACTTATCTAAGTAATTTGGACAAATATTAGATTTTTAAGACTATTATATCATTTAATAAAATAGTATTTTTTTAAAAACTCATTTATATCAATTTATATACTATTTATATAATGATTTTTAAAAAATCCATAATAACTTGATTATTTCAGAAACAAATTCATTAATTAAAATATAACAAGTCATAATTATCCATAAAATTCGTGTATGACAAAAAAAGTTTAAAAATAAATCTATTTTAATTTTTCTAATCTCATTTAGTTAAAACATTCATTAATAAGGTAATCACTACATCATCATTGTGCTATAAATATATTTATCTATTTGATGTCTAAAAATTATAAATAAAATACCATGATGTAGGAAATATTTTTATCTTTCTAATGAATATTTATATTAGAATATATCACTTATATTACTCCATATAAAAATTTGTTTAGTAAAAGATATATGTTTATGTTATATTTTCCTTAACATTAAATTAAAAGTAATTAAATTCCATTTTCCCACACAAGTGGCCCCATGGGGTCCTAAAATCGACCCAAGGATGCCCATGGTCAGAAATATCTCATTAAATAGGACTGGTACCTGTGTTATAGTAATTTAATATTATTATAATATTATTTTTTCCCCTTATTTACTAGATTTACCCTTTAACCATGTTAATTAAAATATTACTGAAGTTACTATTCATAATGTCTAAAAATAAAAGTTAACTATTTACATAATTTGGAACTACTGCTTCTAGATATGGAATCCATTTTTATAAATTAAAAAAATAGAAGTTTGAGAAATTGATTTAAAATTAATTCCCATTGTCAAAACCAAAAAGCGTTTTTTTAAGAAGTAAAAACTACCAAAAGATTAACAGGTGTTTATGTTTGATTTCAAAGTGAAATTAATTAAAATGAAAAAAATTGGATTAAATTATAAAAATATAATCCAATTAAACTTTAAAACCAATTAAAATTACAATATAACTATATAAATAAATTAGATTAAAAGGCAGTTTTAAATTAAAATGAAGTATTTTTCACTATTAATAAAAAATGAACTTTATCAGAAAAATACCAAAATTTCATCCAAATTAAATTTCGATTCCCCACTACTAAATAATAATTTTATTTTTTTAAATAGAACATATAAATGTGACAAAAAATATATTTAAAAAGGGTTCACCATCAAAAGGCGGTCAATCATCCTTTAAAAAAATATTAAAGTATTTCATGCTTAAAATCGAATTCGTTCTTATTTGAAGCCACTAAAATTTAGTGGATGAATGCAATAATAATTTAGTTAGTTATGTTCATTCTCGTAAATATAACGTCTATACATTATCTACCATTTAAAATAATAATAATAATATTTTATTTTTCAGTATAACTCAAAGTTGTGTGCAACGTAAGATTTCAAGGAAACACATTGTTGCATGTTGAGTATGATATCAAAAAAAGTGTCGTATTTAACATAAAATAAATATATTATTCATAAATATTAATATAAATAATAAAATTATTATTATATAAAAACCTTGGTCATTACATCCTTCCCCCCATTTGGAAATTTCCTCCTTGTAATTTTAAAATTGGGTTTGGAAACATCATTGAAAGTCCCACATTGGAAAAAGGGTAAATAAAAGTATCACTTTAAAATAAATAAAGAGAAGTTAAAAGGTAACCTGAGATAGCTCATACTATGATTCCATATAGAAAAACATTTATATGGAATAGAAACTAAGTTTCAAGTTCTGATGGGGAGTGATAGAATACATGAGCAGGAGAAAGTTAACTACCGGAAAACCATAAACTTGTGATGGGTTAAACAATCTTTGATTTCCCAGTAGGTAATGTGAACAGAAAATGTTTTCATGAATTAAATATTAATTTTACTTTAAAAGGGATTATATTTTTGATGGCTTACCCTACATGGAATAATGAGATTCTCTAAAAGGTTATGTTGCACACAATGCCGAGTCATACGGAAAATAATAATAATATAATAATATTATTTTAAATGGAAGTTAATGACTCATCATTGTATTGGAAGGAATGAATATAACTGACCATATTATCATTAAATATGTTTTTTAATTGTCCTTAAATTTATCTAATAAATTGTAGTGGCTTAAAATGATAATGAATCCAATTTTAAGTATAAGTACTCTTATATTTTTAAAAGGTATTTTTACCACCGTTTGATGTAGAACACTTTTTAAATATAGTATTTGTCACTTTTATATGTTTTATTTTAAAAAATAAACTTCTTATTTAGAATGAGGACATAAATATTTAATTTGGGTAAATATTTGGTCTTTTTCTGATAAAGTTCATTTTTAATGAATAGTGAAAAATACAGCATGTTAAGTGAAACTTATTTTCATCTGATCTATGTATATGGTTATATTATCTTTTTAATTGGTTTTAAAGTGAAATAAGATTTTTTTTATCATTTAATCAAATTTTGGACATTTAATGTAATTTAAATTTTTAATTATACATAAACCCATGTCAATCTATTGATAGTTATTACTTCTTTAAAACCCATTTTTGGTTTTCACAATAGGAATAAATTTTAAATTAATTTCTGCCACTTATGTATTTTGAATATAAAAAAATAGATTCCATATTTTGAATCAGGAGGTGTAAAATGTGTAAATAGTTACCATTTATTTTTAGAAATTATGAATAGTAGCTTCAGTAATTATTTTATTTACCATGGTTAAAGGGTAAATCTGGCAAATTAGAGTTAAAAATAATAATATTATAATAATATAAAACTACCCTAAAACATGTCCTACTCTTATTTTATGACATATTTCCGACAATGGGCATCCTTTGGTCTATTTTAGGACTCCGTGGAGACACTTTTATGTGAAAATAACATTTTATAAGAATTAATTTAAAGTAACGAAAAATATAATATAAACATGTATCATTTAGTTATTTTTTATATGGGGTTAATAAGTAATCATTTTGACTATAAATAGTAATTATAAATCTAAAAATATTTCCTAAATCAGGGTATTTTATTTATAATTTTTAGACGTCAAATAAATAAATATATTTATGACACAATGATGATGTAGTAATTACCTTATTAATGAATGATTTAAATAAATAAGATTATAAATATTAAAATAAATTTATTTTGAAACTTTTTACACCATACATGAATTTTATAGATGATCACGACTTGTTATATTTTAATTAAGGATGTTTTTTATTAATAATCATGTTATTATGGATTTTTAAAAAGTCATGATATTAATAGTCTGAAAATTGACATAAATGACTTTAAAAAAATACTATTTTATTAAATTATATAATAGTCCTAAAAATATAATATTCAGAAAAATGAATTACATAATGTTGAAAATTTCATTAATGAACCACTTGAGGTTATATTGGAATTTTATAGTAACTATATTAACCAAATAGTATGAATACACAAGAAGACATGGTAAGAGTTAAATTTGTTAACTAAGGGTTAAAGCTAAAAGATGTGGTTACATTTGTGACCTATACTTGTCTAAAACCTATTGTTTGATAGGTTTATACCAAAAAAATCTAAACTTTGATATTAATGAATTTGGTACCATATGAAACCAAACATAATTTTACAATAAAATAATATTTCAAAACCTTCCTAAAGTGCCCCTCCCCCCTCTTATAAAAGGGCATCATCTCAACCCATTTAATCACCCCTCTCAAGAACCTTTTAACATAAAAAATATACTCAAATAATCTCCCAAAATCCCTATCTTACTCCTAGAATCCTTACCTTGGAAATAAGGAAATTCAATAAATCCTTTTTAGCTTAAATCAAAAGGAGTTACCTGATTTGAGGTAATGTCTTCTCTCAAGATTTTTTCATTTATTTTCCTTCTCCAACCACCTAAACTCTCTTTATTACACAATTTTATTAAAAAATGTATCTTAAATATTATAGGATGTTTGTATGATAAGTATTCTAACTACACTTTCACACACCTCCATCTAATGAATACGAACATACTGTTTCTGTGTATGGTGAACCACTGCCTTACAAAATGACGATTGTTCGATTTTTCCCTACAACTTATCATGGTGGATATTATGATGGAATTGTATTTATATTTGATATATATTATATTTATATTTTCTCTATGCTTCGATAATTTTCATTTATATCAGACCTTTATGGTTTTCATAATGGTTAAATATAATAACTTAATTTAAGGAAGTGCATACTACCGCCCCCTCAAATTGATATGACCCGTTCATGACGTACATGGAACTTATAAATGATGGAATTAAAAAACTTATGTAACATATATAAAATATGATATTATACTGGAATTATAATATACCTATATATCATTAAGTTTTCATTCCTTTAAATATGAAATAGAAATGAAAGTAGCGTTCATGCGTACGTATGGCTTATCGTCTCCATAAAAGGTGAATTTAATTTCTTATCTCCAAATGTTATGGAATATTATAACTACATATATATTGGATATATGTGATATATATGAATTATATTTTGGAGATAATGTACTTTTGACCACATGGACAAATTATGATTATAACAAGATCATTTTTGACTCAAGTACCCAATATCAACAAAACGATCGATATTAACTTAAATAATTATGTAATTTTTATAATGTGGTAATAAGTGATATAATTGGAATAATAAACATTCAAAAGGTTTTGTGGTAGGTATAAACTAACTTAAGTTTATTATCCAGGAAACTAAAAGATGAACGAGTCAAGTCAGATATGAGGTTAGGGGATTCGACAAAACTATCGATATTAACTTAAATAATTTTTATAACGTGGTAATAAGAGATATGAAAAGAATAATAAACTTGAAAAAGGTTATAAAGCAATTATAAATTAACTTAAGATTATTATCCAAGAAATTAAATAATGTATGACTCATGTTGGACACAAGATAAGGGACTTTGTCTCAATCTCCTTTAATTGAGGCATATTTTGATAATATACACATCCTTCTTTTACACAGTGTATAACAAACCCCTTTTAATTTTAATTTCATTCAAAAGGAATATTGTTTCTATAAAGCATTTTACTAAATGACAAAAGAGATATTTTTAACATCTTTAGAAACAATGACCTCCCCACTGCCATAATAATTATTTGGAATCCTCTATAATCCTTAAGGTTTTTAAAAGGAAAAGAAATCCCTTATTCCCTTCTTGGGTGTTTTTGTATTGAAAATGGTTTTATAAATGGATTTATTATTTAAATATCTTGAAATTATTTCTTTTGATTTGAAATGAAATGTTATTAGTTAAATATTGATATTTTCAATATTTTATGTTTTATGATTATATAATGGTACTTGGAAATTTGAGGGGTGGTTAAATGATAAACCAATGATGGGTGGTTACGTGATAAAACAAATGATAGGTGGTTCCATGATAAACCAAGGATGGGTGGTTACGTTATAACCTCCAATGCATTGGGTATGGAATTTGGGCATATGGCTATTCCGTTTAGTGATATGTGTGGAAGTAGACCATATGGTTATTCGATTTAAGTATGTTTATGTCTCAAGTTACCTTATATTCTATATACGGATTTTTAAGGGCCATATAGTAATATTTTGGTTAAAAAGGGTAAGAAATGAGCTTATATTTAGTGAAGTGTTTTTTCTATTTCTTTAAGGTGACATGTATTACTTCATGTTAAAGTTTTCATGGTTTACATGTTTTTTTGAAAAACTAACATCTTTCCTTCTTTATGTATCCATTAATAAGCTTTTTTATGCTCATCCAAAGTTTTTGAAATGTTTTTCATAGGACTTCAAGATGAATAGGATCAAGGATGTGATCAAGGAAAAGGCATGCTATCTAAAACCTGGAACTAAACATGTTTATTTTTTTAGAGTTTCTGTTTTATGAACAAATTGATAGTGAGTAGAAGTGTCTACTTATAATATTCAACTTGTTATATATAAGTTATGACCTAGTTATATAAATATCTAAATCTGAAAATATCATCAATGAAAAATTCTTGAATTAACTCAAGATTAAGTAATATTTTAGGGCTGGGGCCTTATAGTTGTTATTAGAGGTAGGTTTAGACAACTTTAGGAGTTAAGATAATGTTAAATTAATTAATTTATGGTAAGATTGAAATTGTATCGCCCCAACCTCAGTTTCCCAGAGTCTGTGCATTATTACATAACATTGGCATGATCACAAAAGATCAAGTCTCGAAAGACCGATTAGTTTAGTAGCCTTGGAAACACTAGATACATTCATAAAGTTTACATTACACCAAAAATGAAAACTACAACAACATAGTCTCCATAGTCAACACTCATATCCCTTCATACTCTCCCTACAGGTCATTCATAAAATACTTCTTCACATCCTGGGAAAATAAAACATAGAAAGGGGTGATCTCAGATGCCCAGTAAGGATAAATATATAGCGGAAACTATAATAAATAAGCATAAACATTTAAGGAAATGGATAACTAAAACAAAAGCCCTTTAAATGTGAAGTTCAGCATAATATGGCAGAAATAAAATAAAATAATTCCATTTACATATTCACATGGATATTATACTAATCGAATAATCACATGCAATATCAATAACCCCTTTAATAATGATGGAATGCATAATTCCTGAATATCATAACCACATAGCCAAGGCCTCATGCCAAGACTACAAATAAGATTTTTTAAAGGCCTCATTACAAGACACTAGTTTGTCTCATGAGACCTACCAATGCATCGAGGAGCAATAGCGGGCTCCACCAATCACTTATTAAGTCCAATGCATTAATCTTATGAATAGGTTTAAATATAACATAAACATTCATGTTAAAACTAGCATACAAAATGTCAATAATTTCTCCATAAACCATGAATGGTATAAAAATAACACATCCACAGTCAAACATATCACAAAACCTTCAATACAATATGGATGTTTCGTATCATAATAAATCAACTTCAAATAAGCTTAAAATCTATCAAATGATGTTGACAAAGATGAAATCAAAACTATTTGAGAGAAATATCTCTTTTTTTGAAATATTTTAAAAATATCATAATTATAAAATAAAATATTTACTTTGAAAATATCCTTATAATCTTGTACGGGAAGCTTCGACGAGTTTATAATGGTAGAAAATAGCCGCACCCGCCATATAAGTTAAAAAAAGACATTCTTACCTTAATTTTGTCGAAAAGGTTAAAAAGGAACTTGTTTGGAAAACAACGAAACAATTCATTTATAAACATATTATAAAAAGTCAAAAAAGGGTATAAATGACTTTAACCCATATTCTGTAAAATAGTAAGAATATTTTGAAAAACATTTTTAAGAAACATGGATGTGGATGATAAAGAGGTCCTAGTAGATAATTATATATAAAAAACCTCGGATAATGAAGATATTGTGAAATAAACCCTTTCCTTGTACTTTTCATTGGTTGAGGGTAGGTTAAACTATTTTATAATGGTGAAATAATTGTTATTAAATTATGAAATAATCATATACATTAATATGATATCATATATGATCTTTTAACATTGATTTGTTAATAATATCTTAGTATTATCATCGTTTCGGGAGTTCTCTTACTAGTTTTATTTTATATATTTTGTTACATAAGCTGTGTTTTTCATGGATAGTTTGTATGTTATTCATATCCAGAATGATATCATGTCCTTAAAAATTATTTTAATCATCAAATGAGAATTATACTTGAATGGATACGATGGGGAATGAATCTCATCGCATTCGTAGAGACGGTAGTCTGTACGTACGCACAAGCAACAATATCATTCTTTTGATATTAAAATAATATATAATTGGATGGTATATCATATATACAAAATAATTATCATGTTATATTTATTATTTACACCAATTAAATATCTGTATCATACCCATCAAAATAATAATGTTTTTGAATAACAAATACACCACGACGTGGAGATGATAAGCCGTATGCATGGACGTATGGTGACATGTCACTCAAAGGATGGATAGAATACTGAATATGGTTGTAAAATATTTATAATAAAATCACAGTATATATAAGATACTGGTGTTATTATTTTATAAAGGAAATAACAAAGAAAGAAGAAGTTGAAGAAGAAAGGAACTTGAAAAAGTGTGGTGAAAACATTACCTCTTCTTCCGGTTCTTCCTTTTGATTTGATCAAAAGGGCTCCTTAGGTTGGCTTTCTGATCAAACTAAGGCCTCTAGGTTGAATTTAGGTAAGTTGAGAGAGTATTTGGGTAGGGTTTGGCCAATCCAAAAGGCATTGAAGGTGTGAATAATTTCTTAGAAGTTGTGTCCTTTTATAAGGGGGATGAGGGGCTCTTTAGAAAACACATAAAGTATTAATTTATAATAAATTCATATTCAGTTATAATGAATCCAAAGTGGATTATTAAAAGTATAAGGTGGTTATGGATCTAAATCCATTCAACAAATATATTTTAGACAGGTTTGGGTCATTATTTGAACCTTGTCTTTTAGTTTTAACTCTTAGTTAATTAGATTGATATTTACCATGTCACTTTGTATTTTTTTATTATATAGCTAATAAACATACTATATACATCCAAGAGACCCCCAAGTGGTCCATTAATCATACAAATATCATGATATAAGTCCTTTGGCCGAACCTTAGATTTTTAGGAATAGAATATCAATTAATAATATAATACTTGTTTTAAAAACTCATTTATGTCAATTTTGACAATATTTAATAAATGATTTTTGTTAAAGTCTTAAAAAATTTATTAATTCGAAAAAAAATAATTTAATAAATACTAACATGTCATATTAACCAATAAAATTCTATTATGGCATCAAAACTTTCAAATTATATTTATTTTAACTTTTATAATACCAATTATTTGATTCTTTCATTAATAAGGAAAATATTGCATCATTATTGTGTCATAAATAAATATAATTTTTAAATGTCTAAAAATTATAAATAAAATACCATTATGTAGGAAATCATTTTATATTTCTAATTTATATTTATAGTAGAAAATATAACATATATAACCCTATGTAAAAATTTGTTTTCTAAAAGATATATGCTTATGTCATTTTTGTATTTACTTTTACTTAATTAATATAAACTGTCCTTATCACCTACAAGTGGCTCCATGGGGTCCCAAAATCGACCCAAATATGACCATGGTCATATATGTATCAAAAAATAAGGTTAGGACACATTTTAGGGTAATTTATTATTATTATAATACTATTTTTTTACCATTATTTAACGGATTTACCCTTTAACCATGGTAAATAAAATATTTACCGAAGTAATTATTCAAAATGTTTAAAAATAAAATTTAAATATTTACATAATTTATACATGCTTATTCCAAATATGTAATACATTTTTCCAAATTCAAAACACAGAAGTGGAAGAAATTAATTTAAAATAAATTCCCACTGTCAAAACAAAAAAGCATGTTTTTAAGAAATAATAACTATCAAAAGATTGACACTTGTTTATGTCCGGTTTAATTGTCAAATTATGTCCAATGACCAAAATTGTATTAAATGGAAAGAATATATTCTAAATATACTTTAAAACCACCCAAATTAATAATTTATCATTATTAATTATTTTTATTAAAAAAGTTGTTTTTAATTAAAATTTAGTAATTTTCACTATTCAACAAAATATAAAAGTTATCCGAAAAGTACCAAAATTTCAACCTAAGATATTTTCGATATTACGAATCCAAAAATTAATTCCATTTTGAGATATAAAATTTATCGAATTTCAAAAAGTGGTTATTATTATTCATAATGGCTAGTTTGATTGGTCATGGTGTGTTAGAATCTCAAAATTGCGTGCAGTGAAAGCTATTACAATATTCAAAGGGAAACGTACCATGGAAGCTTGGGGTGTTACATTATCCCCTCCTTAAAAAAATTTAGTACTCAAAATTTCTAGAATATTACTGCTTAAAAAGACTCGGGTGGTTCTTCATCATAAGTTCCTCGAGTTCCCACGTTGCCTCTTCCCTCTTATGGTTTCTCCATAAAACTTTTACTAGATGAATCATCCGGTTTCTCAGCACTAGTTCTATTGTATCAATAATTCTAATAGAATCTTCACAATAAGACAGATCGGGTTCTAGCTCTAATTCCTCATAGGTGAGTACATGCATTAGGTCAGGCATGTATTTTCTCAACAGTGATATGTGGAACACATCGTGAACTTTGGAGAGATTAGGCGGCATTGCCAAACGATATGATACAACCCCAATTCGTTCTAGAATTTCGAATGGTCCGATGTACCTGGGACTCAATTTACCTTTCCCACTGAAATGTATAACTCCCTTCCATGGAGATACCTTCAAGAAAACATGATCTCCAACCTGAAATTTCAAATCCTTCCTATGATTATCGGCATAGCTCTTCTACCTACTTTGAGCTGCTTTGATGTGGTTTTGGATTACCTTCACCTTTTCCATAATTTCCTCCACCAATTCTGGGCCTATGAGTTTTATTTCACCAACATCATCCCAATAGGTTGGTGTGCAACATCTCTTTCCATACAACGCTTCATATGGTGCCATCCGAATACTTGAATGGAAGCTATTGTTATAGGAAAATTCCACCAGAGGTAAATATTGATCCCACATACCCTGAAAGTCAAGTGAGCATAATCTCAAATTGTCTTCTAAGGTTTGAATAGTCCGTTCTGATTGTCCATCTGTTTGTGGGTGGTAAGCAGTGCTTAAATGAAGTTCAGTATCCAGGGATTTCTAAAGACTTTTCCAGAATCTTGAAGTAAAATGTGGATCACGATCAGAAACAATCGATATGGGTACTACATGAAGTCTCCCAACTTCATTAATATATAGTCTTTCAGGACGTTCAAGTGGTATATCTTCTCTTATAGCAAGAAAATGTGCTGACTTGGTAAGATGATCAACAATGACCCATATTGCATCGTTCCTTCTAGGAGTCTTTGGTAGCCCCATGACGAAGTCCATCGTAATATTATCCCATTTCTACTCAGGTATGGGAAGAGGTTTCATGACTCCTCCAGGTTGTTTCCTTCCAGCTTTCACTTGTTGACAAACCATACATCTTGACACAAAATCAGAAATCTCCCTCTTCATGTTGTCCCACCAAAAAATTTTCCTTCAAATCTCTATACATTTTGGTGCTCCTATGGTTCATAGAAAAATTGGAACTATGAGCATCATCCAACAATTCCCTTTTTATATCAAGTACATTGGGAACACAATGTATCTTCCCAAATTTCAAAATTCCATATTCAAACACAAAGTCACTCAATCTCACATCATTCACATATTTAATCTTATTTAGAAATTCTTCATCATTGGACTGATAACTCTTTATCTTTTCTAGTAAAGAAGGTTTGGAAACCATTTGAAAAAGTATCGGTGTTTCACCCCCCATGGCAATTCCCATATCCATCTTCACTAGATCCATGAAAATAGGATCCCTTTCAATTCTCATCACATTCAAAACTCAATGATCCTTTCTGCTCAAAGCATCTTCCACCTTATTTTCCTCCCGGGTGGTACTGTATCGTGCAATCATAATTCTTGAGTAGTTAGAGCCATCGCCTTTTCCTCATAGTGTGTTCTTTCTGTTAGAAAATGTACTTCAAACTCTTGTAATCAGTATAAATCTCACATTTTTCACCATAGAGATAATGTCTCCATATCTTCAAAGCAAAAATTACAGCAGCTAACTCAAGATCATGAGTAGGATAGTTTTTCTCATGAATTTTTAGCTATCGTGATGCATAGGCAATAACCATATCATTCTTCATAAGGACACAACCAAGTCCTTTCTTCGATGCATCACTATAAATAAGGAACCCATCATTCCCTGATGGCAGTGTCAATATAGGAGAATTGACTAATCTTCTCTTCAGTTCTTCAAAACATTCTTCACACTCTTTTTTTCCAAACAAATTTAACCCCTTTACGTGTGAGCTTCGTTAATGGGTTAGCCATTCGGGACAAATTCTGGGCGAAATATCGATAATAACCTGCTAAAACAATAAAACTACGTACCTCAGTTATACATTTTGGTGTGGGATATTCTTGTATTTCCTTGGTCTTAGAATAATCAACAGAAATTCCATCCTTAGAGACAATATGGCCAAGAAAAGAAATCTCATGAATCCAGAATTTACACTTGCCAAACTTCTTATATAATTCATGTCTTCTACGAGTCTTCAGGATAATGCGCAAGTGATTTTCCTGATCTTCATAGCTTTTGGATTATACCAA
This sequence comes from Viscum album, assembly GCA_963277665.1. NCBI lineage: Eukaryota > Viridiplantae > Streptophyta > Magnoliopsida > Santalales > Viscaceae > Viscum > Viscum album. Next base: position 1,097,606,836 of record OY728147.1, read on the forward strand.
AATATCATTAATAAATACCACCACAAAATCATCAAGATATTCCATGAAAATTCTATTCATCAGATCCATGAAAACAGAGGGTTCATTAGTCAATACAAAAGGCATTACTGTAAACTCGTAATGCCCGTACCTGGTTTGAAATGTTGTCTTCAGAATGTCTTCCTTCTCCACACACAATTGATGGTATCCAAATCAAAGGTCATTCTTTGAAATGTATTGAGCTCCATGCAGTTGGTAAAATAAATCATCAATACGAGGTAGGGGATACTTGTTCTTTATTATTAGAGTATTGATCTTCCTATAGTGGATACATAACCGCATATATCAATATTTCTTTTTAACAAAAAGAACATGGGCTCCCCATAGTGAAACACTAGGGTGAATAAATCCCTTATTACCCAATTCCTATAGTTGTTTATTTAGTTCAAATAATTCCACAGTGGACATTCTATAAGGGGTCTTTGATATAGGCCTTGATCCAGGAATTAAATCAATGGAAAAATCAACTTCTCGTTCTGGAGGATGTCCAGGTAAATCTTCCAGAAACACATCTACATATTCTTTCACAATAGGTACATCCTCTGTTTGAACATTCCTTTTCTCACCCACAGTCATTTCATTCTCTTCCTCCGCAATAATTGAATTTAGTTGAGCTACTGGGGTGGATCTAGATAAGAATTAGGTGGTGATAATTCTGCTATAAAGATAAGGTGTTCCTTATCATCATCATCAGAAATCCTAACCTGATTCTTCTTACAATAAATCTTTGCATCATGCTCCAAAAGCCAATCCATACTGAAGATTATATCTAACTCAATCATAGGTATGACAAAACATTGTTGCAATGATACTTCCCTTAAGATTTTTAACTAACAACTCCCTTGTTAAATAAAATTGGAAATATCTAATTTTCTTAGTAAAATGAGAAGATATGAAACAATGTGATGATCCAGAATCAAATAAATCACTTTCTAAACTTGAGGAAACCATTAAATTACCTGACACCATGTCGTTCGAAGCTTCTACCTCAACACTAGTGATATCATAAAGTTGGCCTTGATCCCTTGGCCTTTTCTAAATTAAGTTCCCCTGACACTTAGTACATTCATTTTCATAATGTCCCATCTATCTACAATTTAAGCATTCCACGTTGACAACAACTCTCTTTCCCTTGAAACCATGAGCTTGGTGGCTTTTTTCACCAAACTTGTAACAGACTCCCATTCCCTTCAAGCAAGTACCGGGGTGTTTCTTCCCACATTTACTACAGGATGAATAATAAACTTTTCCCTTCTTCTATTTATTTCTATTTCTAGAGTGTTCAACAGATCTCTTCTTCTCTTTCTTTGCCTTAAAGTAATAAGACTTAGCGAATTCATTTTCCATCTTGATATCACATGATACAATATATTCGTATGATGAGAAAGATTGTGAGACTAATTCTCAATGGAGAAACGGTTTTAACCCATAAAATAAATGATCAATCTTACTTCTTGGGTTATGTATATAATCTGCTGCATGCCTCGCTAACCTTATAAATTTAGCCTCATACTTTGTGACATTCTCATCTTCCTTTTTCCCCAAACTCAGAAATTTTCTTTCCATATCTACTCTATGGTCACGAGGAAAGTATTTTTATAAGAAAAGCACTTTGAACTCCCTCCATTCCATATTTGATACTTCATCATCTTCCTTCATGTTTTGTATCAATGGCCACCATTGATCAGCATCTCTAGTGAGGTGATAAACTACCACGACAACTTTTTCTCTTTTACTAATCCCCAAAGGCTGAAATATTTTCTCTAGGGAACTTCTCCATTTCTCAGCTACTAATGGATTTGTACTCCCATTGAATGTTGGTGGTTTCTACCTCATGAAGCGATCTAACATTGATCCTCCATGCTGCGGATCAGGGTTGTCCATACGGGTAAGGTTATTATTCCTAACCTGAGTGAGTTGTCCCAGTATAGTGATTAGCTGATCAACACTAGTTGAATCACCAACTCCACTATAATTATCTTGAGCAGGAGGGAAATCCCTATATGGAGTGCATGCATTGATATGGTTTCCATTCCTTCCACTTGGCACCATTTCTAAACAATGGCATAAACTAGATCAGTTTATGAATCAAAATACATAATTCCATACTTGTAAAACATTTACCATAAATTGAACTATTTATGGATATAATCCATAATCATAAAAAAATGTTTTCTTTAAGGAAGTATATACTCATAAACCCTTCATAATGGATTTTAAAGAAGATGAGAATTATCCTAAGCATATCCCCTGGGAGTGTCGTAACCAAGAGTGCAGCAAGGCTCGTTGTCGTGCACCAGTTCCCATTCGAGTCTACCTCAAAGCGGTGTTTTTGGGTTTTAACCCTTGGTATATCTATTCCAGAGCCACCTCTACCTGCTCGTATCTAGATAGGGATTTATTTATCAGAAAACTCACAAAATCTCTACAATACCAAAATTCTAGGAAGTTCTTCTATACTAATCCTCAAAGTCCATCTTAGTTCTATGTGCTCTAATCAGAGTTTATCTAAATCTAGCTTCCAAGGATTGTACTAAAATTAATCTGATACCAACTGTAACGCCCCAACCCCAGTTACTCAGAGTTAGGGTATTATTACATAACATTGGCATAATCACAAAAGATCAAGTCTCAAAATACCGATTAGTTTAGTATCATTGGAAACAATAGATATATTCATAATGTTTACATTACATCAAAAATGAAAACTACAATAACATAGTTTCCATAGTCCACACTCATATCCCCTCATAATATCCCTATAGGTCATTCATAAAATACTTCTTCTCATCTTGTGAAAAATAAAACATAGAAAGGGGTGAGATCAGATGCCCAGTAAGGATAACAATATAGCGGAAACTTTCATAAATAAGCATAAACATTTAAGGAAGTGTATAACTAAAACAAAAGCCCTATAAACATGAACGTTGACATAATATGGAAAAAATAAAATGAAATAATTCCATAGAATTATTCACAAGGATATTTTAATAATCAGATAATCACATGCAATATCAATAACCCCTTTCATAATGATGAAATACATAATTCCAGACTATGATAACTACGTAGCCAAGGCCTCATGCCAAGAATACAAATAATATTTTTTCAAGACCTCGTGCCAAGAAACTAGTTCCCTCATGAGACCTACCGATTCATTGAGGAGTTATAGAGGGCTCCACCCGTCACTTATTAAGTCCAATTCATTCCTCATATGAATAGGTTTTAACATAACGTAAACATTCGTATTAAAACTAGCATACGAAATGTAAATACTTTCTCTATAAACCATGAATGGTATAAAAATAACACATCTTCAATAAAACATATCACAAAACCTTCAATACAAAACAGATGTTTTGTGTCATAATAAATCAACTTCAAATAATCTTAAAATCCATCAAAGGATGTTAACATAGAGGAAATCAAAACTATTTGAGAGAAATTTATCTTTTTTGGAAATCATTTAAAAGTATCATAATTATAAAATAAAACATTTACTTTGAAAATATCCTTATAATCTTGTATGGGAAGCTTCGATGAGTTTATAATGGTAGAAAATAGCCGCACCCACCGTATAAGTTAAAGAAAAAGACATTCTTACATTAATTTTATCGAAAAGGTTAAAAAGAAACTTGTTTGGAAAACAACGAAAAGATTCCTTTATAAACATCTTATAAAAAGTCAAACAAGGGTATAAATGACTTTAAACCATATTCTTTAAAATAGTAAGAATGTTTTGAAATTCATTTTTAAGAAACATGGATGTGGATGATAAAGAGGTCCCAGTATATAATAGTGTATAAACAATCTCGGATAATGAAGAGATTGTGAAATAAACACTTACCTTGTTCTTTTACTTGGTTGAGGGTAGGTTAACCTCCTATATAATTGTGAAATAATTTTTATTAAATTATACAATAATCATATACATTAATATGATATCATATATGATCTTTTAATATTGATTTGTTAATAATATCTTAGTATTATCATTGTTTCAGGTGTTAACTTGTCTTATTTTATATATTTTGTTACATAAGCTATGTTTGTTATGGATAGGCTGTATCTTATTCATATCCAGAATGATATAAAGTCCATAAAAATTATTTTTAATCATCAAATGAGAATTATACTTGAATATATATGATGAGGAATTAATCTTACTGCATTCGTGGAGACGGTAGTCCGTACGTATGCACGTGCGACAATATCATTCTTTTGATATTAAAATAATATATAATTGGATGGTATATAATATATATAGAATCATTATCATGTTATAATTATTATTTACACCAATTAATTATCATTATCATACCCATTCAAATAATAATGTTTTTGAATAACAATTACACCACGACGTGGAGACGGTAAGCCGTACGTATGCACGTATGGTGACATGCCATTCAAAGGATGGATAGAATACTGAATATGTTTGTAACATATTAATAATAACATCAAAGTATATATAAGATACTTGATTTATTAATTTATAAAGGAAATACCAAAAAAAGAAGAAGTTGAAGAAGAAAGGAACATAAAAAATGGTGGTGAAATCATTACATCTTCTTCAGGTTCTTCCTTTTGATTTGATAAAAAGGGATCCCTAGGTTGGATTTATGATCAAAATAAGGGCTCTAAGTTGAATTGAGGGAAGTTGAGAGAGTATTTGGGCAGGGTTTGGCCGATCCGAAAGGCTTTGAAGGTGTGAAGAATTGGTTAGAAGTTGTGTCCTTTTATAAGGGGGAGGACGGGCTCTTTAGGAAAAACTTAAAGTATTAATTTATAATAAATTCATATTCAGTTTCTAATGGCTCAAAATTGGATTATTCAAATTATAAGGTGGGGATGTGTCTAAATAAATTCAACAAATTTATTTTAGATATATTTGGGTCATTATTTTAACCTTATCTTTTAGTTTTAACTCTTAGTTAATTAGATTGACATTTACCATGTCACTTTTTATTTTTATATTATATAGTTAATAAACATACTATATACATACAAGATACCATAAAGTGGTTCATTAATGATACACCTATAATTATATAAGTTCTTTGGCCGACCCTTAGATTTGTAGGAATAGAATATCAATTAATAATATAATACTTGTTTTAAAAACTCATTAATGTCAATTTTGACAATATTAAATAATTGATTTTTGTTAATGTCATAAAAACTTTATTAATTCTAATAAAATTCATTTAAGAAATCCTAACATGTCATATTAACCAATAAAATTCGTGGATGGCATAAGAAACTTTCAAATTATATTTATTTTAACTTTTACAATACCAATTATTTGATTCCTTCATTATTAAGGAAAATACTGCATCATTATTGTGTCATAAATAAATTTTATTATTAAATGTATAAAAATTATAAATAAAATACCATTATGTAGGAAATAGTTTTATATTTCTAATGAATATTTATAGTTGAAAATATAACATATATAACCCTATGTAAAAATTGTTTTTCTTAAAGATATATGCTTATGTCATTTTTGTATTTACTTTAAATTAATTAATATAAAGTGTCCTTATCACCTAAAAGTGGCTTCATGGGGCCCCAAAATCGACCCAAATATGCCCATGGTTGTACATGTATCATCCAATAAGGTTAAAACACATTTTAGTAAAATTTATTATTATTGTAATATTATTTTTTTACCCTTATTCACCGGATTTACCCTTTAACCATGGTAAATAAAATATGTATCGAAGTAATTATTCAAAATGTCTAAAAATAAGAGTTAATTATTTACATAATTTGGATATCCTGATTTAAAATATTGAATCCATTTTTCAAAATTCAAAACATAGAAGTGGCAGAAATTAATTTAATATTAATTCTCGCTATCAAAACAAAAAGCGTGTTTTTAAGAAATAATAACTATGAAAAGATTGACACTTGTTTATGTCCGGTTTAATTGTAAAATTATGTCCAATGAATAAAATTGTTATTAAATGGAAAAATATATACTAAATATAATTTAAAACCACTCAAATTAATAATTTATCTCTATTAATTAATTTGATTAAAAAAGTTGTTTTTAATTAAAATTTAGTAATTTTCACTATTCAAAAAAATATAAAAGTTATCCGAAAAGTACCAAAATTTCACCCTAGGCTAATTTTGATATTCCAAATCCAAAAATGAATTCCATTTTGAGAGATAAAAGTTATAAAATTTCACAAACTGGGTATTACTATTCATAATGGTTAATTTGATTGGTCATGGTGTGTTAAAATCTCGAAATTGCGTATAATGCAAGCTATTGCATTATTCAAAGAGAAACATACCATGGAAGCTTGGGGTGTTACAGAAATAACATAGCATTTTAAGATTACCATATTGCTTAGTCTAAGATATGCTTTTGTACAGAATGGTTTTTCATAGAAGAAATAGGGAGGCTATACTGGGAAGGCATACATAGGAGAATAACCTTCCAAATCACCATCCAGAGATGGTTGGAATTGAAATTGAAAATTTTGTTTCAGTGATGGATCAATTGACTCAGGTGATAATTGGTGGTTTTTTATAGATGATATTTTTTTATATTCTAAAATTAATGAGGAACATGAAAGTCATTTAAGGGTTTTCTTTCAAACCTTAAAGGAAAATAAATTGAATGGGAAATTCAGAAGGTGTGAGTTTTGGTTATAGAAAATTTCATTACATGGTAATATTGTTTCTAAATATTGAATAACTGTTGATCATTCTAAAACAAAAGTTGTTTAAGAGTGTCCAAGACCTAACAATATCATAGAGATCATTAGTTTTCTTGGTTTGGTGGGATATTACTGAATGTTTGTTTAAAATTTTGTACGGTTATCTAGTCCACTTACTAAGATAACATGAAAAGGTGTTAAATTTATCTGGACAAAAGAATGTGATGATTGTTTTTTGGAATTGAAAAGACTATTTTTGAATGCACTAGTATTGGTTTTACCTTCTAGAAATGGTGAGTTTATTATCTACCATGATGCTTAGTTAAAAGAAATAGGTTGTGTCCTAATGCAGAATGATTAGATAATTGCTTATGCTTCATGTTAGTTAAAAACTCATGAGTTAAATTACCCTACACATTATTTGGAATTAGCTATTGTTATTTTTGATTTAAAAATTTAGAGTCATCATTTGTATGAAGTAAAGTGTGAAATATATAATAATAATAAAAGTTTGAAGTATATATTCACTCAGAAATAATTAAACATGAGACAAAGAATATGGATAGAATTATTAAAGGATTATTATTGCACAATCCATTACCATCCAGGAAAGGAAAATAAAGTGGATGATGCTTTAAGTAGAATGAGTAATGATACATTAACCATGATAAGTTTGGAATGAGATCCTTTGGTTTTTTATTTGATGAATTTTGGATTGGAAGTTGTTGGTGTAGGGAATTGCTCTGTTTTGGTTCAGGTGGCAGTGAAATCATCTCTAGAAGACAGAATAAAGAAAGTGCAGAAAGAAGATAGTGAGTTGTAGAAAAATGTAGAATTGATTTAGAAGGGTATGTTACCTGAATTTAACTTTGATAAATATTGTTTTTTGATATTTGGGAAGAGATTATGTCTACCTCGTGATTCACAGTTGAAAAAAGATTTGTTATGTGAAGCTCATAGTTCTCTATTTTCAGTTCATCCTCATAGTACTATGATGTAAAAAGATCTTCAGGAGTATTATTGGTGAGATGGAATGAAAAGATATATTGATAACTTTACTGGGAAGTGTTTGTCTTGTCAGTAGGTTAAAAAAGAATGACATTTATTGAAATTGATGACTCAGACTTTTCCAATTCCAGAGTGGAAATTAAAAAATGTGTCCATGGATTTCATAGTGGGATTACCAAAGACCTATCAAGGTAACAATTCAATCTGGGTTATTGTTGATCAATTTACTAAATCTACTCATTTCTTCCTATTCGAGATACTATATCTCTAGATAAACTTTCTCGATTTTATGTTAAATAGATAGTCAAGTTATATGGAATTACCCTCTCCATTATATCTTATTGTGATCTGAGGTTCACTTTTAACTTTTGTAAAGGCCTTCAGAAGTCGTTGGTTACTAAATTAAATTTCAGTACAGATTTTCATCCTCAATCAGATGGGCAGTCAGAATGAACAATTAAGACATTGGAATATATGCTACGTGCTTCTTCAAAGGATTACCAGGGAAGTTGCGACCAACATATCTCTTTGGTTGAGTTTTATCTTAATAACTTTTTTCATTACAGTATACAGATGGCACCATTTGAGTCATTATTTGGAAATCATTGTCAAACCCCATATTTTTGGGATGATGTAGGTGAAAGAAAGTTGATGGGACTAGAATTGGTAGAAGAGATAGCCAATAAAGTTAAGTTGATTTAGAATCACATGAGGACAGATCAAATCAGGCATAAAAGTTATGCGAATAACTGGAGGAAGGATATTTATTTCGAGGTAGGTGATCATGTATTTCTCAAAGTTTCTCTATGGAAAAGTGTGATGCGTTTTCGTAAGAAGGGAAAGTTGATTCTGGGGATCATTTGACCCTATGAAATCCTGGAGAAAGTTGGATCTGTTGCCTAAAAAGTGGATTTACCTCCAATTTTATCCCAGGTACATAATTTTTTTCATGTTTCAATGTTGAGAAAGTATATTCCATATCCATCTCATGTTTTTAGTCCAGAGGTAGTTTAGTTGGAAGAAAATATTTCTTATGGGGAACAATCAGTCCATATTCTTGACTGAAGAGAGAAACTGTTGTGGAATAAGGTAATTCATGAGGTAAAGTTTTTGTGAAAAAACTGTATAGTTGAAGATGAAACATGGGAATATGAAAATTCTATGAGGGATAAATACCCCCACTTATATAATAAGTGAATAAAATTTTGAGGACGCAATTTCCAAAAGGGGGGAAGGATGTAACATCCAAGGTAAATAACGAATATGAAATTTTCATATTTTTTAATATTTGTGAATTAAATATTAATTTTACTTCAAAAGGGATGATATTTTAGATGGAATACTAGACATGAAACAATGGATTTTTCTAAAATCTTATGTTTCACACAATGCTGAGTCATACTGAAAATAATAGTAATATAATATTATTATTTTAAATTCAAGTTAACGCCTAACCATTGTATCGGTGGGAATGAACAGAACTAATCATATTATGACTAAACATGTTTATTAAATGTTTTTACATTTATATAATAAAAGTTAGTGGCTTAAAATGAGAATGAATCTAATTTTAAACATAAATACTCTAATATTTTTAAAAGGTAGTTTTACTACCTTTTGATGGTGAACCTTTTTTATATCTAGTTTTTGTCACTTTTATATGTTTAATTTGACAAAATAAAAATATTCTTTATAATAGGGACATCAAAATTTACTTTGGGTAATTTTTTGGTATTTTTCTGATAATGATCATTTTTAATGAATAGTTAAAAATACTACATGTTAAGTCAAAACTGTCTTTTCATATAATTTATTTATATGGTTAGATTATCTTTTTAATTGGTTTTAAAGTTTAATTAGATTATGTTTTTATCATTTAATCTAATTTTGGTCATATTAATTAATTTCACTTTTTAATTAAAAATAAACACATGTCAATCTTTTGATAGTTATTACTTCTTAAAAACCTGGTTTTTGGTTTTGACAACAGAAATTAATTTTAAATTAATTTCTACCACTTATGTGTTTTGAATTTGAAAAAATGGATTAAATATTTTGAATCTAGAGGTCTTAATTGTTTAAATAAGTACCTTTTACTTTTAGACATTATGAATAGTAACTTCAGTAATTATTTTATTTACCATGGCTAAATGGTAAATCTGGTAAATATGGGTAATATAATAATATTATAATAATATAAAACTACCCTAAAACGTGTCCTACTACTATTGGATGATATATTTCCAACCATGGGCATCCTTGGGTTGATTTTGGAACCCCATAGATCAATTTTGATGTGAAAAAGAAAATTTTATAAGAATTGATTTAATGTAAAGAAAAATGTAACATAAACATGTATCTTTTAGTAAAACAATTTTTATATGTGGTTATATAAGTGATATTTTTGACTATAAATAGTCATTAGAAATATAGAAATACATCCTATATCATGGTATTTTATTTATAATTTTTAGATATTAAATTAATAAATTGTTTTATGGAAAAATGGTAATGTAGTGATTAAATATACTAGGATGTTTTTATTCCAAGTATTCTATCTACACTCACACACACCTCCATCTATTAGATTTAGAACAAACTGTTTCTGTTGACAGTGAAATATTGCCTCACGAAATGATGATTGTTCAATTATCTCCTACCACCTCTCATGGTGACCATTATGAAGGAACTAAATTTATATATGATATATATTATGTTTATATTGTCTATATATTCTTCTGTAATTTTTATTTACAACATACCTTTATTCTTTTCATGATGTGTAAACATGATAATTTCATTTTAGGAAGTGCGGACTACTGCCCCCACGAAGTGATATTACTCGTTCATGCCATACATGGAACATATAAAATATGGAATTAATAAACTATGTAACACATAGAAAATATGATATTATACTTGAAATTATAAGATACCAATGTATCATTATGTTCTCATTCCTTTAAATATGAAATAGAAATTAATGTAGCGTTCATGCGTACATATGATTTACCGTCTCCATGAATGGTGCATTTCAATTATTATCTCCAAATGTTATGGAATATTATAAATATATATATATACTATATGTATATAAATAAAATTCTGGAGAGAATGTACTTTTAACACATAGACAAATTTTAATTATAATAAGATCATTTTCGACTCAAGTACCCAATATCGACAAAATGACAGATATTAACTTAGGTAATTATGTAATTTTTATAACATGGTAATAAGTGATATAAAGTGAATAATAAAGTTGAAAAAGGATCTTAATCAAGTAGAAATTAACTTAAGTTTTTTATTTTGTAAATTAAAGAATGAACGAGTCAATTAAGACACAAGGTAAGGGAACTTCTTAACCAAATTTCAACTTGTTGGGTTTTATGCATACTTCATTTATTATATTATTCCATGTTTATCTGTGAAATAAATTTTTATATATTTATGTTTTCATTCCCACTTCTATTTTTTTGGATATAATATTGCTACACATAATCACCCCATTGATAAATTCTTATGTCATTTATATGATCATTGTAAGGGACTTCATATCAATCTCCTTTCATTGAGGCAAATTTTGATAATATGCACCTACTTATTTTACACAGTGTATAATAAACACCTTTGACTTTTAATTTCATTCAAAGAGAATATTTTTTCTATGAATCATTTTACTAAACAAAAAAGTAATGTTTTCAACATTTACGGCGATAATGACCTCTCCGCCGCCATAATAGTTATTTAGATTCCTCTATAAGCCTTAATGTTTTTAAAAGGAAAAGAAATCCCTTATTCCATTTTTGGGTGTTTTCATATTGAAAATGGTGTTTTAAATGGAATGATTATTTAAATATCTAGAAATTATTTCCTGTGATTGAAAATTAAATATTATTAGTGAAATATTGATATTTGCAATATTTTATGTTTTATGATTATATAATGGTACTAGGACATTTGACAGGTGGTTACATGATAAATAAATGATGTATGGTTATGTGGTAAACCAAATGATAGGTGGTTCTATGGTAAACCAATGATAGGTGGTTACGTTATAACCTCCAATGCATTGGGTATGGAAGTCGGTCGTATGACTATTCCATTAAGTGATATGTCTGGAAGTTGACCGTATGGTTATTCGATTTAAGTATGTTTACGCCCCAAGTTACCTTATATACTATATGTTTCTTTCTATGGGATATATGGTAATATTTTTGTTACAAAATGGGTAAGCAATTATCTTATATTCAATGAAGTGTTTTATTTACTTCTTTAAGATGATCAATATTACGTTATGTAAAAGTATTCAGGGTTTACGTGTTGTTTTAAAAAACTAAAAGCTTTCCTTCTTTATGTATCTCTTACTGATATTTTTATTCTCATCCCATGTTTTTGAAATGTTTTTCATATTAATTAAATATGAATTGGGTCAAGGATGGGATCACGGAAAAATCATGTTGTCTAAAACATGGAACGAAACATGTTTCTTTTTTTAGAGTTTTTATTTTATGAAAAAAATGGATAGTGAGTATAAGTGTATACTTGTAATATTCATGTTGTTATGTATAATTTATGATATAATTATTTTAAGATCTTAAGCTAAAAGGATCCTCAATGTTAATTATTAACTTAATTCAAAATTAAGTAATGTTTAAGGTTGGGGCCTTATAGTTGGTATCAGAGGTTAGTTTAGATAACTTTATATTACCTTGTTTATCCATCTATGGTATGCTTGTTAATAATGGTTTTCCATAGAGTAAACATGGAAACTATGTTGGGAAGCCATACAGAGGAGAATAAACTTCCAAATCAGCATCCTGAGATGGTGGGAATCAGAACTGAATTTGTTTTGCAGTGATGGGTCAGTTGACTCAGGCGATAAATGGTGGTGGTGTCCATGCAAGAGATCAACCAGATGAACCATAGAAGAACATGTTTGTAGTGAATAATTTCATGATGTATCTTTCCCCATCATTCAGAGGATCATATGAACCTGTGTATGGTGAAGAGAGGATCAAAGCACTAGAAAATATTTTCAATGTCATGGGGTGTACAAACAATCAAAAGGTTAGTCTTGCTGTTTATCGTTTTGAAGGAGAAGCTGATCAGTGGTGGTCGATGATTAAAAATATCTGGGAAAATGTGGAGATTGATGATCTTTGTCGGTAAGAATTCAAAGTTATGTTTCTTGAGAAATATTTTCATATGGAAGTTTGACTTAGGATAGAAAAAAAATTCTTGGAATTGAGGTAGGAGGATAAATTAGTAGCTACTTGCGAAACAAATTTCACTCAACTAGCAAGGTATACTTCATATTTCACCCGATATCATAATAGTAAGATAAATCAGTTTTACTTAGGATTGAAGCCGCAATATCAAAAGGCATTAACCGCTTGTGAATTCAAAAACTATGATAAACTTGTTAGATGTGCTAATAAAGTAGTGATCATTTTTCCTGTTGATCACGTGTTCCATGAGAGCAAGAAAAAGAAGAGGTCCAGTTGGCAGGAAAAAGTAAAGTATTAATCAAAGAAGTTTGTAGGTCAGAAAATTAAATTTCCATCTTGTGATAAGTGTGGTAAAAATCATCCTAGAGGATGTCTCTCAAAATATTGAAAGTACATTCAGTGTGGTAAGACTGGTCATATTTCTCAAAACTGTAAGGAAGATGATCAAATAGGCAATGAAAGGCCAGTGCTAAGATGTTTTAGTTGCAATGAGTTTGGGAATTATGCCAATGTGTGTCCAAAGTTGATTACCCAGGGTAGAAACCCGACAGATCAAAAGAAGAAGGGTGTGGAAAAATCTTTTTATACTACTACGGTTGATATAGGACGATCAAATGAAGTGGTATTAGGTACATTGTTTTTTTCTAGATTATTCTAATGTGTTTTTTGATTCATGGTCTATACATTCCTTCATTTCTAATAATTTTTCTAATAAATTGGGAATTCTATCTCAATATATGAATGCTAAACTTGTGGTAAAAACACCTAGAGGATATGTTGAGACAAAAAGAAATTATAATAACCTTCATGTCCTTGTGTGCGGAAATAATCTAACTACAAACCTTATTGTTTTTCCTATAGTAGTGTTTGATGTTATTTTTTGTATGAATTGTATTTATATTTATCATGAAAAGATTGACTGCAAATCTAAATAGGTTTCTTTTTAGAAATAATTTTAGTTTGTGTACAAGAATGAACTCTTACTTTTGATAACATACCAGGAAGATGAGAAACTAGTAAAAGATGGAAATGAATGTTACCTTGCACATATTGCTGAAAAAAAGGAACTGTTTAGATTAATGATGTTCCAGTAGTAAATGAGTATCTTGATGTTTTTCCTGATGAGTTTCCTGGTATTATACCTAAACTGGAAGTTGAATTTACTATTTAATTAGTTCCTAATGGTAAGACAATTTCAAAACCCCTTAACTAATGTCTCAAATTGATCTTTTAGAGTTAAATAAAAAATTATAGGAGTTGTTAGATAAATATTTCATTCTACCTAGAACATCACTATGGGGTGCTCCAGTTTTGTTTGTTAAAAATAATTATGGTTCAATGAGACTTTTTAATGATTATAGATCCTTGAATAATATCACTGTTAATAACAAGTATCATTTTCTTTATATCGATGATTTTTTTTGATTAGATCCAGGGATCTCAATATTTTTCAAAGATTGGCTTGAGGTTGGGGGACCATCAGTTGAAAGTAAAGGAAGATGATATTCCGAAGACTGCGTTTCATACTAGATACAACTATTATGAATTTTTAGATATGCCTTTTGGGTTAATGAATGCACATGCTATATTCATGGATATTATGAATATAAATTTTTGTGAGTTCTTGAAAAAGTTTGTGGTTGTGTTTATTGATGATATTTTCATATATTCCAAATGTATAGAGGAACATGAAAGTCATTTAAGGGTGGTCTTGAAAACCTTAAAGGAAAATAAATTGTATGGTAAATTCAGAAATTATGAGATTTGGTTCCATAAAATTTCATTCTTTGGTCATATTGTCTCTAAAGATGGCATAAGTGTTGACCCTTCTAAAACAAAAGTTATGAAAGAGTGGCCAAGGCCTACCAATAACACAGATATCTGTAGTTTTCTTGGTTTGGAAAGCTATTACTTAAGGTTTTTTGAAATTATTTCACGGTTATCTAGCCCATTGACTAAGTTAACATGAAAAGGTGTTAAATTTATCTAGATAAAAGAATGTGATGATTATTTTCAAGAATTGAAAATAATATCGGTGAATGCTCCAGTTTTTTCCTTGACTTTCCGAAATAGTGAATTTTTTTATCTATAGTGATGCTTCATTGAAAGGACTTGGTTGTTTCCTAATGCAAAATGATCAGGTAACTACTTATGCATCACGTCAGTTGAAACCTCATGAGTTAAATTACCCTACACATGATTTGGAATCAGCTATTCTTATTTTTTCTTTAAAAATTTAGAGGCATAATTTGTATGGAGTAAAGTGTGAAATACATACTGATCATGAAAGTTTGAAGTATATATTCACTCAGAAAGAATTAAATATGAGACATAGGAGATGGCTAGAATTAATCAAGGATTATGATTGCACAATCCATTACCATTAAGGAATGGAAAATAAAGTGGCTGAAACTTTAATTCGAAAGAGTAATGCTACATTAACCATGCTACATTTAGAATGAGATCCTTTGGTTTTTGATTTAATGAATTTTGGACTAGAAGTTATTGGTCTAGGGAATTCCTCTATTTTGTTTTAGTTAGCAGTAAAATCATCTCGAGCTAACTGAATAAAGCAAGTACAGAAAAAAGATAGTGAGTTTTAGAAAAAGGTATAATTGGTTAAGAAGGGTAAGTTACTTGAATTTAACATTGATAAAGATTGTGTTTTGAGATTTGGTAATAGATTATGTGTTCCTTGTGATTCAAAATTGATAAAAGAGTTTTTATGTGAAGCTCATAGTTATTTGTTTTTAGTTAATCCTAGTAGTACTATGATGTACAATGATCTTCGGGAGTATTAATGGTGGGATGAAATGAAAAGAAATATTGCTAACTTTAATAGGAATTGTTCGACTTTTCAACAGGTTAAAGTAGAACAACAGTTACTAAAAGGGATGCTTCATCATTTTCCAATTTTAGAGTGGAAATGGGGCAATGTGTCCATGTATTTCATAGTGGTATTACCAAAGATTCTCGAGGCAGCAATGTAATTTAGGTTATTGTTGATCGATTGAATAAATCTTCTCATTTTCTTCTCATTAGAGATACTCTGTCTCTAGATCAACTTTATCAATTATATATTAAAGAGATAGTCAGGTTACATGGAGTTACCCTCTCAATTGTATCTGATCATGGTCTGAGGTTCACCTCTAACTCTTGGAAAGGCCTTTAGAAGTCATTGGGTACTGAATTAATTTCCAGTACATATTTTTATCCTAAATCATATGGGTAGTCAGAACGAACAATTCATATATTGGAAGATATGCTATGTGCTTTTTCAATGGATTACCAGGGAAGTTGGGATAAACATATTTCTTTGGTTATGTTTTCTTATAATAACAGTTTTTATTCCAGTTTTGAGGAATTATATAGAAAGTGGTGTCAAACTCTAGCTATTTGGGATGATGTAGGTGAAATAAAGTAGATGGGACCAGAATTGGAGGAGGAGATGGGAGATAAAATTTCATTAATTCAGAAGAACATGATTACAACTTAGAGAAGACATAAAAGTTACGCAAATAACCGAAGGAAGGATCTTTCTTTTAAGGTAGGTGATTACGTCTTTCTCAAAGTTTCTCTATGGAAAAGTGTGATGCGTTTTGGTATGAAGGAAAAGCTAAGTCCGAGGTTCATTAGACCCTATGAAATCCTAGAGAAAGTTGGATCAGTTTCCTACAAAGTGGATTTACCTCCATGTTTATCCTAGGTACACAATTGTTTTCATGTTTCAATGTTAAGAAAGTATATTCTGGATCTATCTCATTTTTTCAGTCCAAAGTTAGTTCAATTAGAAGAGAATATTTCTTTTGAGGAACAACTGGTCTAGATTCTTGACTGAAGAGAGTAAGTGTTGTGGAATAAGGAAATTATTTAGGTAAATATTTTCTAAAAAACCATATGGTTGAAGAGGAAAATGGGAATTTGAAAATGATATGGGGGATAGATACCCCCACTTATTTGATAAATGAATAAAATAGCGAGGACACAATTTCCAAAAGGGGGGAAGGATGTAACATCCCAGGTAAATAAAGAATATGATATTTTCATATTTGTTAATATTTGTGAATTAAATATTAATTTTAATTTATAGTGGATGATTTTTTTTGATAGCATACTCAGCACACAACAATGAGTTTCTTTGAAATCTTATATTGCACACAACTTTTAGTTATACCGAAAAATAATATAATAATATATTTATTTTAAATGGTAGTTAGAGCCTAACCATTGTATTGGAAGGAATGAACATAACTAACAAAAATATGATTACACAAGTTTGTTAAATGTATTTACACTTATCTGATAATTTTAGAGCCATATAATAAGAACAAATCCAATTTTAGGCATGAAATAATGTAATATTTTTTAAAAGGTTGTTTTATCGCCTTTTGATATAGAACCTTATTCAAATAGGGTTTTTGTAACTTTTATATGTTATATTTGACAAAATAAAATTATTCTTTATAAGCAGGACATCAAAATTTACTTTGAATGAAATTTTGGTATTTTTCTGATAATGTTCATTTTTTAATGAATATTGAAAAATACTGCATTTTAATTCAAAACTACCTTTTCAATTAATTTATTTATATAGTTAGATTGTAATTTTTAATTGTTTTAAAGTATAATTGGATTATATTTTTATAATTTAATTGAATTATTATCTTTGTAATTATTTTCACATTTAATTGGGCATAAACACATGTCAATCTTTGGATAATTATTACTTTTTTAAAACCCATGTTTTGGTTTTGACAAAGTGTATTAATTTTAAAATAATTTCTGATAATTATGTGTTTTGAATTTATAAAAATGGATTCCATATTTGGAATCAAGATTTTCAAATTGCGTAAATAGTTACCTTTTATTTTTAGACATTATGAATAGTAAATTCAGTAATTATTTTATTTATCATGGTTAAAGCTAAATCTGGTAAATAAGGGTAAAAAAATAATATTATAATAATATTAAACTACCCCAACACGTGTCATAATACTATTTTGTGAGATATGTCCGACCATGGACATCCTTGGGTCAATTTTGGGACCCTATAGAGCCACTCATATGTGAAAATGACATTTTTAAAAGAATTAATTTAAAGTAAAGAAAAATGTAACATAAACATGTATCTTTTTGTAAAACAATTTTTATATGGGGTTATATAAGTGATAGTCTAGACTATAAATAGTCATTATAAAGATAAAAAATATTTCCTACATCATGGTATTTTATTTATAATTTTTATCCATCAAATATATAAATATATTTATGACACAATGATGATGTAGTGATTACATTATTAATGAATGATTTAAATAAATGAGATTATAAATATGAAAAAAATTTATTTCGTAACTTTTTATGCCATAAAAGAATTTTATGGATTCACATGACTTGTTAAATTTTAATTAATGACATTTTTTTTTGAAATAATAAATTTGTTATGGATTTTGAAATAGTCATGATATGAATAGTATATAAATTGACATAAATTAGGTTTTATAACAAATAATATTTTATTAAATGATATAATAGTCATAAAAATATGATATTAGGCCAAATTACAAATATAATGTTGTAAATTTCATTAATTAACCACTTGAGGTTCGATTTACATTTTACGGTAACTATATTAACCATATAGTATGAATATACAAGAAGACATGGTAAGAGTCAAATAAGTTAACTAAGGGTTAAAGATAAATGATAAGGTAAAATTTAAAACCAAAACTTGTCTAAAAACTATTTATTGAAAGGATTTAGAACAATAATCATATTATATTCAAATTAAACGAGTTTTTGACCTTTTGAAAATCAAAATTTAGTTTATAATAAATTAATGTTTCAAACATTCCTAAAATACCCTTCATCCCTCTTATAAAAGGCCACAAACTATAACCCTTACTAACACCTCTAAAACCACTTGTATAATAAAAAATCTTCCCAAATAATCTCTCAAAACAGCTCTTTTTATTCATTAATCCTCATCTTGGGAATAAGGATATTCAAGAAATCCTTTTGGCTCAAATCAAAGGGAGTTACACATTTTAGAGGCAGCGTCTTCTCTAAAGTTCCTTTCCATTATTTTACTTCTTCAATCTCTATTATATTATTATTATTTGATTAAATAAAAACACTGGTATAATAAATATAATATGATTATGTTATGATATGGATTCTAACTACACTTACGCACACCTCCATATAATGGATACAAACATATTGTTTCTGTGTAAGACAAACTGCTGCCTCACGAAACGACGATTATTCGATTTTCACCTTCCACCTCTCATGGTGGCCATTATGATGGAAATGTATTTATATATGATATATATTATATTTATATAATCTTTATGATTCTATAATTTTTAATTACAAACATACCTTATTCTTTTTATGATGTGTAAATACGATAATTTCATTTTAGGAAGTGCAGACTACCACCCCCTCAATGTGATATGACTCGTTCATGCCATACATGAAACATATAAAGGATAGAATTAATGAAATTATGTAATATATATAAAATATTATATTATAATTTAATTATAATATACATATGTATCATTTAGTTTTAATTCCTTTAAATATAAAAATGAAATGAAAGTAACGTTCATGCGTACGTACGACTTACCATCTCCAGGAGTGATGCATTTCATTTCTTATATACAAATGTTATGGACTATTATAAATAAATATATAATATATATAAATACATATATAATAGATATATATATAATATTTAAATCATGAATATGATTCTGGAGATAGTTGACTTTTGACCACATATACAATTTGTAATTATAATAAGTTCATTTTTGACTCAAGTACCCAATATCGACAAAACGACTGATATTAACTTAAATAATTATTTATTTTTTATTATGTGTTAATAATTGATATAAAAGGAGTAATAAAAATTAAAAGTGTTCTTAGTAATGTAGAAATTAAATGAAGTTTATTATTTAGAAATAACGAGAAACATACGTGATGAGTCAGACTGAAGGTAAGGGAACCTTTCACCCTCCTCTTTTAGTCAAAGAATTATTTTATGTTATGTATTATAATATACATTTTATTATGTTGTGATATGTTTTTATATATATCCTTATTTCCTTACATTTTATGTCCAAGTTATGAGAGACCCTTTTCTATCCCATCAACTCGTTTTCTGAAATTTTAAGTGACACCGTTAGGCTGCCGAATTTTTGTAAGGGAATTTATAAACTCAATTTCCTCTCATTAGGATATTTTGTATACTTTATTGATTATATTATTCCAATATTATGTGTGGAATCACTATTTATTTATTCATGTTGTAATTTCCACTTCCATTTGTGTGGATATACTCTTGCTATACACAATCACCAAATTGATAAATTCTTTTGTCACTTATACGACCATTATAAGGGACTCCATCTCGATCTCCTTTCATTGAGGAATATTTTCATAATATACACCTTATTATTTTATACAGTGTATAATAAACCCCTTTTAATTTTAATTTCATTCAAAGGGAATCTTTTTCTATGAAGTGTTTTACTAAATGACAAAAGGAACATTATTAACATATGCTACGACAACGACCTTTCTTCCATCGCAAGCATTATTTTATATTTGGATTCCTTAACTATCCGTAATGTTTTTAAGAGGAAAATAAAAAACATATAAACTTTTTACATTTTTTTTATTGAAAATGGTTTTTTAAATGGATTGAGTATTTCAAAATCTTGAAAACATTTCTTGTGATTGCAAGTGAAATGTTATTAGTGAAATGTTGATATTTTCAATATTTTATTTTTTATGATTATATATTGGTAATTAGATATTTTATGGGTGGTTACATGATAAATCAATGATGTGTGGTTACGTGATAAACCAAATGATGGGTGGTTCCGTGATAAACCAAGGATGGGTGGTTTCGTTATAACCTCCAATGCATTGGGTATCAAAGTCGGTTGTACGATTATTCTATTTAGTGATATGTGTTGAAGTCAACTGTATGGTTATACCATTTAATTATGTTTATGTCCCAATTTACCTTTATATTCTATATGTTTCTTTATATAGGATTTATGGTAATACTTTGGTTACAAAAACGGTAAGTAAAAATTCTATATTCAGTGAAGTATATTTACTACTTCTTAAAGGTGGAAAGTATTACTTTTTGACAAAGTATTCACGTTTTTCATGTTATACCAAGACTAACAATTTTATTTCTTTATTTATCCCTTGATTATATTATTATTCTCATCCAATGTTTTTAAAAGTTTTTCCCAAGAAATAAGTAAGAATAGAGTCATGTATGGGATCAAGGAAAAGTTATGCTGTTAAAACATGAAACGATGTCATGTTTCATTTTAAAGAGTTTTTGTTTTATGAAAAAAATTAGAGAGAGTGGAAGTGTCAAATATGTAATAATTAAGTTGAAATCTAGTATTTATGGCCTACTTCCTTAAAACTCCATACCTAAAAATATCCTCAATATCGAATTCTTGACTTAACACAAGATTATGAAATGTTTAAGGCTGGGGCCTTATAGTTTATTTATATATATGGTTATATTGAACTTTTAATTTATTTTAAAGTGTAATTAGATTATAATTTTATCATTTAATCCAATTTTCATCATTGGAAGTAATTTTACTATGAAATTGGACATAAACACATGTCAATCTTTCGGAAGTTTTTACTTCTTAAAAACACATTTTTTGGTTTTGACAACGAGAATCAATTTTAAATTAATTTATGAAACTTTTGTGTTTTGAATTTAAATATATGGATTCCATATTTTGAATCAGTATTTCAAAATTTTGTAAATAGGTACATTTTATTTCTAGACATTATGAATAGTAACTTGAGTAATTATTTTATTTACCATAGTTAAAGAGTAAATTTGGTAAATAAGGGTAAAACAAATATTATCATAATAATATAAAACCACCCTAAAACGTGTCCTAATACTATTTTAAGATACATGTACAACCATGGGAATCCATGGGTCGATTTTGGGACCCCATGGAGACACTTGGATGTGAAAAAGATATTTTATAAAAAGTAATTTAAATTAAAGAAAAACGAGACATAAACATGTATCTTTCAATAAAACAATTTTTATATGGGGTTATATAAGTTATCTATTAAACTATAAATATTCATTTAAAATATAAAAATATTTCATACATTATGGTATTTTATTTATAATTTTGAGACATCAAATTATTAAATTTATCTATGACACAATGATGATGTAGTATTTACCTTATTAATGAATGATTTAAATAAATGAGATTATAAATATTAAAATAAATTTATTTTGAAACTTTTTTATGACATACAAAATTTTTAGGGATGATTATGAATTTTTATATTTGAATTAATGATGTTTTATTCTAAATAATCATGTTTTTATGGATTTTTAAAAATTCATGATATGAATATTTTAAAAATTGACATAAATGGGTTTTTAAAACAAATTCTATTTATATTAAATGATATAATAGTCCTAAAAATATAGGATTCTTACAAATGACTTATATAATGTTTTAAATGCCATTAATTAACCATTTTAGGTTATATTGGAATTTTATGGTTACTATATTAACCGTATAGTATAAATATACAAGAAGAAATGGTAAGAGTTAAAATAGTTTACTTAGGGTTAAAGCTAAATAATAAGGTTAAATTTGAAACCAAAACTTTCCGAAAATCTATTTGTTGAGAGGATTTCTAACATTACTCATCATATATATAAATTAAATTAGTTTTGGACCTTTATAAATCGAAATTCATTTTATAATAAAATAATTTTTTCAAGACATTCAAAAGTACCCCTGCTCCCTCTTATAAAAGGCCACCACCTATCACCCCTTACTCACACCTCTCAATATCCTTGGATCATCAAAAATATACGAATATAATCTCCCAAAATCCCTATATTTCTCTTATAAGACTTACCTTGGGTAGAATACAATTAAAGAAATCCTTTTAGCTTAAATCAAAAAAAGTTACCTGAATTGCGGTAGTGTCTTCTCTTAAACTTCTTTCATTTATTTCCCTTATATAACCCTCTAAAATCTATTCATTCCATTAATTTTTAACAAAACATGTATCTTAAATATACTAGGATGTTTTTATGATATCTATTCTAACTAAAATTACACACAACCCCATCTAATGGATATGAAAATACTGTTTCTGTGGACGACAAACTACTACCTCACAAAACGATGATTGTTCAATTATATTTTACCGCCTCTCATGGTGGAAATTATGATGAAAATATATTTATATATGATATATATTATATTTATAATTTCACTATTATAATTTAATTTTTATTTACAAACATACCTTTATGCTTTTCATGATATGTAAATACGATAATATCTTTTGAGGAAGTACGGACTACCGCCCCCTCAAAGTGATATGACTAGTTCATGCCATACATAGAATGTATAAATTATGGAATTAATGAATTAATGAAATCATGTAATCTATATATCATATTATATTATACTGGAATTATAATATACCTATGTATCATTTAGTTTTAATATATTTAATATGAAAAATAAATAAAAGTAGCGTCTATGCGTACGTAGGTCTTACCGTCTCCATGAACGGTGAATTTAATTTAATATCTCAAAATAATATGGACTTTTAGAAATAAATATATACTGGATATATATGGTATTTAAATAATTAATAATATTCTGGAGATAATGGACTTTTAACCACATAGACAATTTGTAATTATAACAAGTTCATTTTTCATTCAAGTATCTAATATCGACAAACAACCGATATTAACTTAAATAATTATGTAATTTTTATAACATTTTAATAAGTGATATAAAATGAATAATAAACTTGAAAAAGGTTCTTAATCAATTATAAATTAACTTAATTTTATTATTCAGGATAAACAAGGAACATACGTGATGAGTCAGACTCAAGGTAAGGGAACTTCTTAACCCAATTTCCATTCTTTGGGTTAATCATATACTTCATGATTATGTCATGCAATGATTATATGAGAAATAAATTTCATTATAATATATTTTATTTTTAATTTATTTATGTTTATTTATAGTGAATAAACATAATCGATCTATTTTATTAAAAAATGATCTTTGTAAGGGAACCTTTCTCCCTCCTCTTTTAGTCAAAGATTTATTTTATGTTATGTATTTTAATTTCCATTTTTTTATGTTAGGATATGTTATTCTATATACTTATTATGGTATATTTTATGTCTATGTTATGAGAGAACCATTTATCTATCATAAACTCATTTTCTAAATATTTAAGTGATGCCGTTAGGCTGTCAAATTTTCATAAGGGAATTTCTAAACTCAATTTACACTCATCGGGTTTTATGAATAATTCGTTGATTATATTATGCCATGATTATGTGTGGAATCACTGTTTATTTATTTATGTTTTAATTTCCACTTACATTTGTGTTTATATAGTGTTTCTACACATAATCATTCCACTAATAAATTCTTACATCATTTATACAAACTTTGTAAGGGAAACCTTAACTCAATCTCTATTCATTGAGTTATATATCCATGTAATCGGTTTTATTTTTCCAAGAATATGTGTGAATGACCTATGATTGTTTTACACTTAATATCCAATTATATTGGGTGTATTTATATTTTCACACATAATAATGCCATTGATTTATCCTTAATCTAATGTTACGATCTTTGTAAGGGATTTTGTCTCGATCTCCTTTCAATGAGGCATATCTTGTTGTTATGTTCATCTATTATCATATAATGAGTAATCACAATTCTTTTGACTCTTTATATCATGAATTAGTATATTCTCTTGATATTTAAAGTTATTTTTATCTTTATTCATTAATAATTTTTATTCAAGTGTTTCTTAAGTGGTAAGGGACTCTTTAACTAAAACATAATTTTAAATGTTTTAAAGATTTACTCATTTAAAACATTCTATTTCATGTCCATGTTTGAAAAATGGGATTTAAGAATATATTTATATGGACATGAATGTTTTTAAATGAAAATTTATTTCAAAAGTTTCAAAGTGGTATGGGACACTTTGATTCAAAATTCTCTTTATTAAATGTTTTAAATGGTTTTTGAAATGGATTAAATATTTCAATATCTTGAAATGAATTATTGTGATTGAAAATTAAATTTTATTAGTGAGATGTTTATATTTGCAATATTTTATGTGTTATGATTATATAATGGTAATTGGACATTTGACGGGTGGTTACGTGATAAGCCAATGACGGGTGGTTATATGATAAACCAAATGATGGGTGGTTCCGTGATAAAACAAGGACAGATGGTTATGTTATAAACTCTAATTCATTGAGTATGGAAGTCAGTCATATGTATATTCCATTTAGTGATATGTGTGGAAGTAGATTGTCATGACCCGTCCTCGAGGCCTGTGCCATGACTAACCCAAGCCTTCTTTCCATAGGTCAGGGGCTGGTGACTAGCACCAAAGGAGTAAATCCCGATAAAAAGGGAAGGCATTGCCTTTATAAAATTAAACAAACACAATAGAGTATGCAACAGAAGAAAGAACTAAGTAACACTGAATACAAAAGTAAGTGATGAAAGGAAAGGGGCTAAAAATACAAGCCCAATAGTAAGTACAATACAACTGAAAAGCTAGTAAAACTATAGTAATGTAAAACAGTGACCACTGAGTCGTCCTCCGGGAATCCCACCTGAAGGGTGGGTACAGATGGCCTAATCAGCACCTCGGGTCGGGCCGTCCGCTCTATGTACATATCACCAAGTGGTCAACCTCCGGGTACCATCCAGCTCTACAAGCCTCCTCCTCGATCAGTGTTGTCCATCGTCTACATCCAACACAACATAGTGCAGGCATAACCCGTGCAGGGGTGAGTATACGATAGTGATTAGGGACCCCAATAACCTCAAAGGTCTCCCAGAATCCATGAATGATAATCCACAGAAGAAAGATAAAATCACGAAGTATCAACCAAATCTACTTAGGTATATACCAATACATATACCAAAGTTATCAGTCACAGTTCGGCTCCAACTCTTGAGCCCAAGCACAACCCAGTCCACACAGGAAATAAATTCAATCACATCGATGATAATGATTTAAAGTCAAGACTCAACTCACACAGGTATACACAACTTAAAGAGAGTAAGATATGATTAGTTGTATCCACTGAATCATCTTTCACTATCGAACTTTAGATACCTACTGAAACCTAAAACAATAATATGTCGTTGCTGTCGAACCCACAGAGGATTCAGTCCAGTCTCATTACTGTCAAACCCAGGGAGGATTCAGTCCAGTCTCGTTGCTATTGGACCCACGGAGGATTTAGTCCAGTCTCATTGCTGTCAAACCCACAAAGGATTTAGTCCAGTCTCGTTGCTGTCGAACCCATGGAGGATTTAGTTCAGTAGCCATCGTCATCGAACCCACAGAGGATTCTAGTACGGTAGTCATCGTAGCCAGCTCTAGGGTTCCCGCACACAGCACGCTCGATTCCTAGAGGGTATGATCCTCGAGAAAATTAAGGGTTGATACATCAACTATCAAAAATTCCTGAGTTTATGTATCCCAAAGATCCGTCTCATCATAAGGAACCCAACGCGACAGATGGTGTGTCAATCAGATGCCTGGTTTTAGAGTTATTAGCTTTTCTGTTCTAGGGGCCCGGTTGGATTTTGGGTACAATCCAACCCGACCATACTCCAATCTCATTTGAATCCCGTGTGGAGTATGCCAAAAGGATCATCTCATAAAAAGATACTAATGTAGTTGATGGTGCATCAATCAGACATTCAGTCCTTAGGTTATAAGCGTTTCCGCTCTGAGGGCCCAGTTGGTTTCGAGTCCGAACCAACCCGGCCGTACCCTATATTTTCCAAAAACTTGAGTATAATATACTGAAATGACCGTATCGATCCAAGGAATCCTACGCTACTAACGGTGCATCGATCGGAGGTATGTATCTCATGTTATGGGTGAAAAACTAAAATGGGTCTGAAGAGGGGGGGGGTCTGGTCCGATCCGGCCCAACTCGCAATGGGTAAGCCCGAACCGGGTCAAACTGAACCAGATCCGGGTCCAGCCCAGTAAAGAGTGGACCGGTCTGGCGGGGCGCGGCCTGGCTCGGGCGACAGGTGGCCTGGCCCGCGCACGGCGGCCCAGTCCGTGCTACTGGCAGCCTGCAGCGACTCGGCCAGCCGGCCGAGCGATCCGGGTGGCACAGCCCCCCGTTTTATGAAATGGAGGCGCTGAGTGGTACTGCCCCTCTTGCCTAGCTGGCCAAAGCCATCCAGCTCTTCTAGCACAAGCAACCCGCACTAGCGGGTCGTGGTTCTCCCGCGCGACACCTGCGGGTGCCGTGGCCTCCTTTAACCCGACTGGCAGGCGGCTGACCGGTTTGCCGCCAAAGCGGACCATGGAGCACGGGTCGTGGTTCTCCATAATGTGGCTCCTTAGATGCGCCACGGTTCTCCAGCCTGGATGGCTACGACCAACCAGTTTTTCTTTGGCCGAGCGGCCCGCGGATGCAGGCTGCAGTTCTTCTCTTCACGACCAGCACACGACCACCACTTCCTCCGGTCACTACTGCCTCCCATTGCCACCGCCAAAAAATTTAAGAACCATTGGAGGGTCATCGAGCCGTGTTTGTTTGTCCCGCTCCCTCCGCGTTAGGTGATAACATAAGGACAAAGACATCCCATGGTTTTCAACGAAGAACAAAGTAAAATTTAATCACTTAAAAATAATACAAACCCCCTACCTCGATTTCAAGAGTGAAGTACGTCAACGAGCCGCGGAAGACAAGAGTTGTGGAAAAAGGACATAGATTTTGTTGACATTGGGGTGCATCTGAAGAAGAAGCGTCATTGGTGACTTCACGTTCTTCGTTATAGATATTCTTCGTTGAAGAACAATGTTCTTCGCCGAGAGAGGAACACATTCTTCTATTTATCCAGAGGTTTCTGCACCGAAATATTTTTCAATCAAATAGCATAGAAAGGCTTCCCCCCAAAAAATATAATTTCCATGCAATTCAAAAAAATTCAAATGAATTGTTTACCCACAAATTAATTAATGAAGTCATTAATTAATTGTGTTGGCATACTTAATGAGAGGGAGGTGGAAAGGCTCCACCATAATAAATGAGCGGGTGTTTTCAAAATAAATAAAGGTGTGTGGGTATTTTAAGGCGGTTGAGGGGAGGTGAAAGGGTTTGGGTTAATGTGGTCCCCACCACACAAAATCCTCACATGGGAGGTTATGTGGGGTCTGGGCCCCACCCCTAACTTCCTCTTGGAGGAATTAACCACCTCTTGAAATAAAATTTTGTATTACCACAATTTTATTTAATTTAAGATAAATCCCCAAATTATAATTTTCAAGTCGCATAAAACGCAACTGCGATAAAGGTCCCCTTAAGAGAATACTTGTTCCGCGAGTTCATTGGTGTTCTCAGATTTCAAGTCTGAGCACCGGTTCAAAATATATAAAAACCTGCTCGTACGTTAGCTGAACGTACCCGAACAAAACTTCAAAAAATTTGATTAATGGCACATCGGGCCACATAATTAGGTGCCGTAAGAAACCACAGACACATAAAATTTCAAAGTATTTAAGAAAAAAAAATTTCTGGAAATTTATGGGTCTTTACATTACCCCCACCTCAGGGCTTTATGTCCCCGTAAAGATACAACACACACTAGGGTAAAAAATGGGGATACTGAGCTCGTATCTGAGCATCCCACTCCCAAGTGCTCTCCTGGAGGTTCCTGTGCTGCCATCGAATGCGCACCATAGGAATCGGCCATCCATGCAGAAACTGCTCTTGTCAATCCTTGATCTCCATTAGAACCTCCATGAATGTCACCCCGTCATTGATGTCCAGCTCCCCATGATAGATGATGTGGGATGGGTTGTGCACGCATCTCCTCAGCTAAGATACGTGGAAGACGTCATGCAACAGGTGCAACTGAGGTGGAAGGGCCAGGTGGTAAGCCACCTCGCCTACTCTGCTGAGGACCTGGAAAGGCCCAATGAAATACGGAGATAACTTACCACCTCGGCCAAATCTCTTTAGACCTCATTGAGGTGAGACCAATAGGAAAACGTGGTCGCCATCCTCGAAATCCAGTGGTCTCCATCTCTTATTAGTATAGGACTTATGTGTTCTCTGTGCAGTCTTCATCCGCTCCTGGATGATTTTCACCTTCTCTGTCATAGCCTGAACCATATCTGGTACTACAAGTGCTGACTCCCTTGGGTCAGTCTAACACAGAGGTGACTTTCATGGTCAGCCATACAATTCCTCGTAAGGGGCCATCCTGATGGTGGAGTGGTAGATGTTGTTGTACGTAAATTCCACCAAGGGTAGGTGATCCCCCCAGTTGTGACCAAAGTCAATGACACATGCATTTAGAATGTCCTTGAGAGTCTAAATGGTCCTCTCAGTCTGACTGTCCGTCTGAGGATGGAAGGCGGTGCTCAAGCGAAGATGTGTTCTAAAAGCCTCCTGTTACCCCTTCCAAAGCTGGGATGTGAAATAAGAATCTTGATCAGAGACGATAATCGATGGCACACCATGAATACATATGATCTCTTGAAGAGGATTATGTGCTCCCAAACTTCAAAAAATCCATCGGGTGCTAGCCCTGAGGATATATGAGCACGTCGCATCTCACAGTCAACGTCCCCACACTGTGCCTCTCTGACTCGCTGAAGAAGTGGAGGAGTGACTCTGAGAGACTGTAGAAAGGCTTCTCTATCTCTATCCATAAAGGATATCTACAATGTGGCCAGCTTCACTGTTACCTCTCCTAGCAGCTGAATGCCCGTTCTTATACTGAGAGCATCTACTACAACATTTCCCTTCACAGAAGTATAGTCTTTCTCGAAGTCATAGTCCTGGAGGAGCTGAGCCACCATCACCGTCTCAAGTCCAGGTCCTTCTACGAGAAGACACACCTGAGACTTTTGAGATTAGAGTAAACCGTAAATAGTTCGCTCAACGAACAATGGGTGTGACTAGCCATTTGTAATGAACATGACTACACCCTTTTTTACTTACGTCCTACAAGAGATGTTAAGATTTCTCCTTTACCAAAAAGAGAAATCTGGTCTCATCCCCTAGATGAACCATGTTCTTTGCCTAATATAGTCAATCCGGACATGAAATCTACTGTTTCATGCCATGGAAGATGTCGTAAGGCCTCATCGCTACTACCAAGATATCCAAACGTTTCTCTTACCTCCAAGGGTCAAGTCACACTGTCGGCAGTAGTGGGTGGTCACTGGGTCTCCTCCAGTAGGAATCTTGAATGTGAGGGTCAAGTCAATGGTTTTAACTGGAACCTATCTGTATCAGCAATATAAAAAGGATATGGAAGCAAACGTCACAAGGAAATGTGTATTTTATTGTAGTAGCTCAAAGTACAAAGACACAAAGAAACCATAAACATGGACATCAATAAAGCTAGATGCATCATGAACAAAAGTC
Organism: Viscum album; assembly: GCA_963277665.1. NCBI lineage: Eukaryota > Viridiplantae > Streptophyta > Magnoliopsida > Santalales > Viscaceae > Viscum > Viscum album. The sequence goes on from OY728147.1 coordinate 1,097,637,321, forward strand.
TCCATGACTGGAGCTAGTCCCACTCCTGTCCACCTGATCCTAGAGCACTATGGTCATAGGCCTCAACTACCTGATGCTGAGCTCTCCCCTGTCCACCCATTCCCTGCAGTCGGGGTGGACCTCCTGGTGGTGGTGGTGGTGGTGGTAGGGCCTTGAAACTTTTTCCACCACCTACTGCTCGGCCAGATCCTCTACCACATCCACCTGCTCCTGGAAGACCACCACGATCGAACCTTTGCCTCTACCTGGGAGGTCCCTCGACTGCCTGTTGCTCATCTTCAAGGAGGGTCGGGCAGTCTCAGGCCATGTGATCTTGCCTGCAACATGCATAACACTGCCTACTCCTCGTATGGATGGCTCTAACTCGTGTTCCCCACACAACCATACCTATATCCTAGGGTCGCCCACCCGTTGGCCAAGTCCACTTGGACTTCTGTGTCATCTATCTACTGCTAGTTGTAGAAGACTCCGCTACGGTCGTAAATCCCTACAGAAAGAGCAGTATATGTGGAGCCCACACAGAGTGTAGAGTTGCTGGCACAAACTCCGCCCTAAAAAGACCCTTGAAGTCTCCCCAAGTGAGAGTTTCCTCATCATAAAACTGGAGCATTAGGTTCCACCACCTCTTAGAAGCTCCCTGAAAGATACTAATAGATAGGTACACCATCAAATCAGCAGGTGTCCTAACTATGTGGAAAACTCGTGCTACATCCTCCAGCCAGCACCCGACTGTCTGAAAATCTGTCTCGCCTCGAAACCTCGGAGGCCTCTGTTGCAAGAACCCATGCAATGTGCTAAAGCAGTGTGAAACCTCTACTGATGGGGTTGGTGGAAATGGTATACCAGCGGTTAGTGGTACCGCTGGTGCCTCCAATGTGATGGGGCCCTACACCATGGCCTCGCTGCTCGGTGGGCAACAATCACACTCTCCACTTGGAACCCATGCTAACTGACTAGGTTAAGACATCATAAAAAGAAACAGGTTCTCCACGATCAAAAGTATACCTGGTGAGCTGACACAAAGTAATCACGAAGAAAACTTTTTCAAAGGAAACACACATGCAATCAGTGTTTTCGTGCACTGAGTCGGAAATCAGAGGTCAGGGTCCTGGTGTATGGATACGTCGATCGCTGCACCAACACTGGACTCCTTGGACTGAAAACCACACTGCTGAAAATCATTTTTTTCCATTTTCTAAAGCCAGGTTAAAGGGGACCGGTACCCCAACGTACAACATTCATACATAGACGAAACTTAATCAAACCAGAACAACACAACCTTACATATCATAATAGCCATAATCGTCTCCAAAACCGAAGCAGGATTCCTCCTCACCCGTATAGTATTGCTTCACAGAAAAGAATGATCTGAGTCCAGAGTTCTGTGGTAGAACCGACTTTTCTAATACCAATTGTCATGACCCGTCCTCAGGCCCCATGCCGTGACTACCCCATGCCCGCCTTCCAGAGGTCATGGGCTGGCTAATAGCACCAAAGGAGAAAATCCCGATAAAAAGGTAAGATATTGCATTTATAAAAGTAAACAAACACAATAGAGTACGCAACAAAAGAATGTACTAAGACATACTGAATACAAAAGTAAGTGCTGAAAGGAAAGGGTCCAGAAATACAAGCCCAACAGTAAGTACAGTACAACTGAAAAGCTAGTACATCTACAGTAAAGTAAAACAACAACCACTGAGTTTTTCTCTAGGAATCCCACCATAAGGGTGGGTACAGATGGCCTCCTCAGCACCTCGGGTCTGGCCGTCCGCTCTGTGTATGTCTCTCCAAGTGGTCCACCTCCGGGTACCTTCCAGTTCCACAAGCCTCCACCTCGATAAGTGTTGTCCATCGTTTGTGTCCAACGCAACGTAGTGTGGGCATAGGCCATGCATGGGTGAGTATACGATACTCAGTAAAGACCCCGAGACCCCCAAAGGTATCCCAAAATCCATGAAGGATAAACCAAAAAAGAAAGATACAATCACGAAGTATTAACCAACCCTACTTAGGTATATGCCCATACATATACCTAAGTTATCAGTCACAGTTCGGCTCCAACTCTCGAGCCCAAGAACAACCCAGTCCACATTATAAAGAAAGTCAATCACATCGATGATAATGATTGAAAGTCAATACTCAACTGACACAGGTATACAAAACTATAAGAGAGTAAGATATGACTAGTTGTATCCACTAAAACATCTTTCACTGTCGAACGACAGATACCCGCTGAAACCTAAAACAACAGTATGTCATTTTTGTCAAACCCACAGAGGATTCAGTCTAGTCTCGTTGCTATCAAATCCATGGAGGATTTACTCCAGTCTCGTTGTTGTCGAACCCACGGAGGATTCAGTCCAGTCTCGTTGTTGTCGAACCCACGGAGGATTCAGTCCAGTCTCAATGCTGTCGAACCCACGGATTATTCAGTCCAGTCTCGTTGCTATCGAACCCATGAAGGATTCAGTCCAGTAGCCATCGTCGTCGAACCCACAGAGGATTCTAGTACGGCAGTCGTCGCAGCTAGCTCTAGGGTTCTCACACACATCACACTTGATTCCTGGAGGGTCTGCTCCTCGAGCAAAGGGGGGTTGATACATCAACTATCACAAAGTCCTGAATCGATGTACCCCGAAGTTCCATCTCATCATAGCGAACCCAACCTGATAGATGGAGCGTCAATTAGATGTCCGGCCTCGGAGTTATTAGCGTTTTCGTTCCAGGGGCCCGGTTGGATTTCAGGTACAATCTTACCCGGCCATACTCCAATATCATATGAATCCCATGTGGAGTGTGCCAAAAGGACTGTATCGTTAAAAGAAACCAACATAGTTGACGAAACTTCAATCGGATGTCCGATCCTTAAGTTATAAGCATTTCCGCTCCGAGGGCCCGGTTGGTTTTGAGTCCGAACCAACTCGGTTGTAACCAAAATTCATCAAAACCTTGAGTTTAATATACCAAAATAGCCGTATTGATCCAAGTAAACCTATGCAATTGACGTTGTGTCGATCAGAGGTCCGTAGCTCATGTTATCGGTGAAAAACTAAAATGGGTCTGAAGAGGGGGGGGGGTTGGGTCTGGTCCGATCCAGCTCAACCCACCATGGGTCGGATAGAACCGGGTCGACCCGACCCAGGTACGGGTCCAGCCTAGTAGGGAGGGGTCCCAGATCAGCGGCTGTGGCCCAGCCCAGCAGGGCGCGGCCCGACCCAGGCAACAGGTAGCATGGCCTGCGCAAGGCGGCCCGGTCCGTGCCGCTGGCGGCCCAGCCGGGCAAGGCCCGGCCCGACCCGGGCGACAGGTGGCCCGACCCCCACAAGGAGGCATGTTCCATGCTGCCGGCGGCCTGGCCTGGAGGGGCGCGGTGCGGCCCGAGCGACAGGCAGCCCGACCCATGCAAGGCGTCCCGGTCCATGCTGTTGGTATCCCGGTCCATGCCACTGGTGGCCTGACCTGGTGGCCGACCGCGGCTCGACCAGCTTGCCGAGCGATCTGGGGGGCGTGACCCCAGTTTTTCAAAATGGTGACGCTGAGCGGCGCCGCCCCTTCTGGCCAGTCGGCCGAAGCCGACCGACTATTCTAATGCGAGCGGCCCACACTAGCGGGCCGCGGTTCTCCCATGCGGCACCTGCAGGTTCCGCGACCTCCTTCAACCCGGCCGGTTCGCCACTGAAGCGGCCCGTGGAGCGCGTGTCGCGGTTCTCCACAGCGCAGTGCCTTAGAGGTGCCTCGGTTCTCTAGCCTGTCCAGCTACAGCCGACCGATTCTTCTTTGGTCGAGCGGCCTACAGATGCGGGCTGTGGTTCATCTCTTCATGGATGGCACACGACCACCACTTCCTCCGGTCACCACTGCCTCTAGTTGCTGCCACCAAAATAGTCAAGAACCATTAGAGGGTTATCGGTCCGTGTTTGTTCGGCCCGTGCCCTCTGTGTTAGGTGATAACATATGGCCGAAGACAAACCATGGTTTTCAACGAAGAAAAAAGTACAATTTAATCACTTTAAAATAATACAGATACCCTACCTTGACTTGAAGATCGGAGTACGTCAACGAGTCACAGAAGACAAGCATCACGGAAAAAGGACGTCGATTTTGTTGACATCGGGGTGCGTTTGAAGAAGAAGCGTCGTTGGTGACTTCATGTTCTTCATCAGAGATATTCTTCGTTGAAGAAAAATGTTCTTCGTCGAGAGAGGAACACCTTCTTCTAATTCTCCAGAGGTTTCTCCACCAAAATCTTTTCCATGCAAATATTATAAAAGGCTTCCCCCAATAAAATAGAATTTAAATGCAATTCAAAACAATTCAAATGAATTGTTCACCCGTAAATTAATTATTGAAGTCATTAATTAATTATGTAGGCATACTTAATGGGAGAGAGGTGGAAATGATCCACTATAATAAATGAGGGGGTTTTGTCAAAATAAATAAAGGGGGGGGGGTGTTAATGGGGAGTTTAAGGTAGTTGAGGGGAGGTGAAAGGGTTTGGGTTCGTGTGGGCCCCATCACACTAAATCCTCACATGGGAGGTTATGTGGGGTGTGTTCCCCACCCCTAACTTCCTCTTGGAGGAATTAACCATCTCTTGAAATAAAATTGTGTATTACCACAATTTTATTTAATTTAAGATAAATCCCCAAATTATAACTTTCAACTCGCATAAAACGCAATTGAAATAAAGGTCCCCTTAAGTGAATACCAGCACTGCGAGTTCATCAGTGTCCTCAGATTTTAATTCTGATCACCGGTTCAAAAGATAAAAAAACCCGCTCATACATTTACTGAACGTACACGAAAAAATCTTCAAAAAAATGATTCTGGGCACATTGGGCCTCAGAATCAAGTGTCGTAAAAAACCACAGACTCATAATATACCAAAGTATTTAAGAAAAAAAATTTCCTTGAATTATCCAAGTCTTTACATAGATCGTATGATTATTCAATTTAAATATGTTTGTGTCCAAAATTACCTTTATATGCTATATTTTTCTTTATATGTGATTTATGGTAATATTTCTTTACAAAAAGGTTATGTAATGAGCTTATATTTAGTGAAGTGTTTTTATTAATTCTTAAATGTAAAAATTATTACTTTATGATAAACTATTCATAGTTATCATGTTATCCCAAGACTAATAGTTTTCATTATTTATGTATCACATACTGAGATTTTTATTCTCATCCCAAGTTTTGAAATGTTTTTTTCACCTGACTTAAAGATGAATAGTGTTAAGGATGGGATCAATGAAAAGTCATGCTATCTAAAACATGGAACTAAACATGTTTATTTTTTAAGATTTTCTGTTTTATGAAAAAATGCATAGTGAGTAGAAGTGTCTTCTTGTAATATTCATATTTTTATGTATAAGGCATGACCTAATTATATAAAAATATAAACCTAAAAGATCATCAATGTTAATTATTAACTTAATTCAAAATTATGTAGTGTTTAAATCTGGGGCATTATAGTTGGTATCAGATGTCGGTTTAGATACCTTTAGAGGTTAGGGTGTTATTTAAACATAAGTGACATGTTTTATATAACCAAAGTGGTTACCATATTAGAAAGATTCATAGTTATATTAGATAAATTGAATGAGTTTAAGATGATATGATTATGTATATCTTAGTGTTTACCCTCCCCATAAGATAGTATATGACAATTTTACTGATATACTCACACCGAACTTTTTGGATTTAGAGTAAATGGTTTGATCTTGTAGGAACCAAATTAATAATAGATGTGAAGGAAACTATGATGGTTTTATGAATAAGAAATTGGATGGAATGGAAGCTGTAATGAGAACTCTTATGTTTATTCTTAACCAACTATCTAGAGTCATGATTAACCACTTGAACCTTGGTGATTTTTCTAAGGCATCATATATTTGGGAAACAAATCCCTATAGAAGTTCATGTAATAATCATAAAGATAAGTATATTCAAAAACCTATGTGTCAAGGATGTGGAAAGAAACACCTAGGAAAATGATTCAAAAGGGACAGGAAGATGTTATAGATGTGGTAATGAAGGTCATAAAACAATAACCTGTCATGGAAAAAGGATGCATTCAATTGACTCTAGGAAAGGGAAATAAGTTCTTTCTGAGAGATCAATTGAATGTTATAAATGTGGTGTTCTTGGTCATTACACAAATAGATTTACTACGAAGAAGGTTTGAGAATGGGATCAACAAGATTGTACAAATATATGTTTACCAATACCTAATGCCATTCCAATTGAGGATAAGGACACTGACAATAACCTATGAATGGTATGGATTATTTCTTAGCTGATGTTTTAAAATTATTGAAATCTTAGGATACAATTCATGATTTTGTTTGTAGGAAATAATTATTATGAAATAAGTTAAAAAACTGGTTAAGGGATCATGAAGAATGCTGGATGATTAAGATGTCTACATTTTAGTAATTCGAGAGTTATGTTAGATATCTAGGTGATGAAATGTTTAAAAGTATTAATGATCTTTTGTTGATGGGATTACTTTGGAATAATTTTCTATTATATTTTTAACCCTTAATTTTGTCATATAATAATGTTAATTGAAGAATATTTATCTTTTCTTTTGTAGATATAGTTATAAAGACACATTAGGGTTTATATGATACCTAAATTTGAGGCAATTATGGTTTATTAGTTTTTGGGATGCAAAATGTGAGGTATGAAATAAAATTTGAGGTTAAAACATGTTATAGATATTTTTAATATTTTTATCTCATTTTTTTAATTTTATTATAATTATATATTTTTTGAAAAAGGACAACATGCAGACCATGTGACAACCTGTCGTTTCAGAAAAAGCAGTAGGAATTAAACCCACAACCAAATTGAGACTATGATTTATCACCTACCATTGGACTATGTGAAGTCCCTGGTTATTATGACTTATTATTTTTTGTTAAATGGTTTTATGTATCAAGAATAAGTTTATTTTGGAACTTATGATTTATCAAATGTATATCATTATTAAAGGAAAATTATTTTGTGATTAAATAATAAATTTTATTTTAGAAGGCGTTCTCTCTATTGGGAACACTATATGCTTAAGGAAAATTGAATACTATGAGAGTTTATTTGTGGAGTAATAGTTGAAATGTTATTTTGGAAGAATATATGTTTTTATTATGGACATATGGATATTTGGGTTATTTATGGAAATGATTATCCTATCATAGAGAATATGTGGTTATGTTCATTACTTTTCAGTATGAGACTTTATGAGTAGTCGATGTTATTTGGAGATAAATGTTAATATTTACAATGTAATATTAAGTGATCAAATTATTCTAACTTTTGGGTTTCAATATCATTTTGAATTATTTTTCATAATTTTAAGGGCTTTTGTGTATTGAATGGTCCTTGTTGAACTTTGGGTATTGTTTTTTAAATTTTGGAGACTAAGAGTATTATTTCGTTTTATAAAGGATTATCCTTTTTGGGGATTATCTGATCTTGTACTAACCATTTTAGTTTTGGTTAATGTCTAAAGATAAGGGAAATATATAGTTCGTCTTTTGTGGATTATGTGATTCTCTAAAAGTTGATTCCATCACTTCAGATGTGACCAACTCATCTTGAATACTCATCGTTTGAAGAAAAGATGAGTTTGTGGTTGACATTTATTAAAGGATGAAACTATACTTGAAAGTTAAGTATATTTCCTTATGTTCTTAGTAAATATCATAAATAAATTTCTCAACTTTATGAAAAGGTTATTTAAACAAAAACTCTGTTTGTTTACTTTTCATACAAGGAAATCAAATACTATTTAACCCATCACATGTTTATGGTTTTCAGGTAGTAACATTCTCCTGATCATGTTTTCTGTCACTCTCCATTAGAACATGATGGTTAATTTCTCTTCCATATCCATGTTTTCATACATAGAATACTAGTATGTGTTATATCAGGTGACCTTTGTACTTATCTTTATTTCTTTTAAAGTGATAGTTTTATTTACTCTTTTTTCAATGTTGGACTTCCAATGAAGTTTTCGATCCTAATTTTAAAATTGTGAGGACACAATTTCCAAAAGGATAGAAGGATGTAACGACCCAGGTATTTATAGAATAATAATTCTTCATTTCTATTAATATTTATGAATAATATATTAATTTTATGTTAAAAAGGACACTTTTCCCGATATCATATTCTATAGCAACAACGAGTTTCTTTGTAATCTTACGTTGCACATAACTTTGAGTTATACTGAAAAATAATAATATAATAAAATTATTTTAAATGGTAGTTAATAAATAGCCATTGTATTGCTAGGAATGAACATAAATAACTAAATTATTATTACACATGTTTTTTAAATGTTATTACATTTATCCAATAAATTTTAGAGGATTAAAATAAGAATTAATCTCATTTTTGGCATGAAAAATTCTATTTTTTTAAAAGGTCATTTTATCATATTTTGATGTTGAACCATTATTAAATCTTTTTTTTGTCACTTATATATGTTATATTTGACAAAATAAAATTCCTCTTTAGAATCAAGACATAAAAATATACTTTGGATGAAATTTTGGTATTTTTCTAATAAAGTTCATTTTTAATGTATAGTGGAAAATACTGTATTTTAATTCAAAAATTCATTTTCATCTAATTTATTTATATACTGTTATATTCTCCTTTTAATTGGTGTTAAATTATAATTGAATTATATTTTTATTATTTATTTTAATTATCATCATTGGAAGTAATTCCACATTTAAATTGGACATAAACACATGTCAATCTTTTGATAGTTATTACTTCTTAAAAACCCGCTTTTTGGTTTTGACAATGAAAAATAATTTTAAAATAATTACTACAGCTTATGTGTTTTGAATTTGAAAAAATGAATTCAATATTTAGAATTAGGAGGTCCAAATTTTTTAAATAGTTACCTTTTATTTTTATACATTATGAATAGTAACTTCATTAATTATTTTATTTACCATGGTTAAAGGGTAAATTTGGTAAATAAGGGGAAAAAATAATATTATAATAATATAAAACTACTCTCACACATGTGACAATCCTATAGGATGATACATGTCCGACCATGGGAATCCTTGGGTAAATTTTTTGACCCAATATAGAAACTTGGATGTGAAATTGACATTTTATAAGAATTAATTTAAAGTAAAGAGAAATGTAACATAAACATGTATATTTTAGTAAAAAATATTATACGGGGTTATATATGCGATATTTTCGACTGTAAATATTAATTAGAAATATAAAAATATTTCCTACATCATGATATTTTATTTATATTTTTTATATATCAAATAGATATATATATTTATGACACAATGATGATGTAGTGATTACCTTATTAATGAATGATTTAAATAAATGAGATTATAAATATTAAAATAAATTTAATTTGAAACTTTTTATGCCATCCATGAATTTTATGGATGCTTATGACTTTCTATATTTTAATTAATGAGTTAGTTTTGAAATAATCAAATTTTTATCAATTTTTAAAAAAGTCATGATATGAATAGTATAAAAATTGACATTAATGAGTTTAAAACAATTACTATTTTAATAAATGATATAGTAGTCCTAAAAATATATGATTCATCCAAATGACTTAGATAATGTTAGAAATGTCATTAATGAAGCACTTGAGGTTCTATTGGTATTTTATGGTAATAATTTTAACTATATAGTTTGAATTGACAAGAAGACATGGTAACAGTTAAATTAGTTAACTAAGGGTTAAAGATAAATGATAAGGTTAAATTTTAAACCAAAACTTTTCTAAAACATATTGGTTTAAGGATTTCGAACAATAATCATATTATATTTGAATTAAATTTGTTTTGGACCTTTGAAAATTGAAATCCAGTTTATAGTAAAATAATCTTTTAAGACATTCCTAATGTACCCCTCCTCCCTCTTATAAAAGACCCTCTAACCCCTTACTAACACCTCTCAACCCCTGTAAATCATCCAAACTCTACTCCAATAATCTCCTAACATCCCTCTATTCCTCCTATAATTATTACTTTATAAATAAGGCAATTCAAGAAATCTTTTTGGCTCAAATCAAAGGGAGTTACCCATTTTAAGAGGTAGCGTCTTCTCCAAAGTTCCTTTCCAATATTTTACTTCTTCAATCCTTATTCCATTATTATTCCTTGATTTCATAACAAAACCAGTATCCTAAATATAATAGGATTTTTTTGAGAATTATTTGAACTAAACATACACACACCTCCATCTAATGGATACGAACATATTGTTTCTATGAACGACGAACTACTGCCTCACAAAACAATGATTGATCGATTTTCCCCTACCACATCTCATGGTGTCCATTATGATGGAAATGTATTTATATATGATATATATTATTTTTTATTGTATTTATTCTTCTTTAATTTTTGTTAACAACATCATTTTATTCTTTTCATGACGTGTGAACACCATAATTTTATTTGAGGTAGTGCGGACTACCGCCCCCTCGAAGTGATATGACTCATTCATGCCATATATGAAATGTATAAAGTATGGAATTAATGAACTTATGTACCAAATATAAAATATGATATTATACTTTAATTATAATATACCTATGTATCATTATGTTTTCAGTCCTTTAAATATGAAATAGAAATGAAAGTAGCGTTCATGCGTACGTACGACTTACCATCTCCATGAACGGTGCATTTCATTTATTATCTCAATATTTTATGGAATATTATAAATACATATATACTAGATATATATGATATGTATATGAGTAATATTTCGAAGAAAATTCAAGTTTTTCCACATGAAAAAATTGTAATTATAATAAGATCCTTTTTGACTCAAGAACCCAATATTGGCAAAATGACCGATATTAACTTAAATAATTATATAATTTTTATAACATGGAAATATGTTATATAAAAGGAATAATAAACTTGAAGAAGGTTCTGAATAAAGTATAATTTAACTGAAGTTTATTATTCATGAAATTAAATAATGGACGGGTTAAGTCGGACAAGAGGTAATGGAACCTGTCACCCTCCTCTTTTAGTCAAAGACTTCTTTTTTATGTTATGTATTTTAATTTCCATTTTCTTATTTTTGGATATGTTCTTATATATACTTATTTTTTTATATTTCATTTCCAATTTATGAGATACCCTTTTCACTCTCATCAACTAATTTTCAGAATTTTTATGTGATGCCGTTAGGCTGTTGAATTTTTGTAAGGCACTTCATCTCAATATCCTTTCATTGATGAATGTTTTGATAATATACACCTCCTTATTTTACACGGTGTATAATAAAACCCTTTTAATTTTAATTACATTCAAAGGGAAGTTTTTTTATGATGTATTTTACTAAATAAAAAAGGAATGTTTTTAACATTTGTGACGAAACTGACCTATCTATCGCTGTAATTGTTATTTGGATTCCTATATAAGAATTAAAATTTAAATAAGAAAAATAAACACCTTATTCCATTTTCGGGTGTTTTGGTATTGAAAATGGTTTTTGAAATAGATTGAGTATTTCAATATCTTGAAATGATTTCTTGTGATTTAAAATGAAATGTTATTAGTGAAATGTTGATTTTTCAAGATTTTATGTGTTATTATTATATAATTGTACTTGGACATTTGATGGGTGGTTACGTGATAAAATATATACAGGTTGTTACGTGATAAACCAAATGATGGGTGGTTCTGTGATAAACCAAGGATGGGTGGTTATGTTATAACCTCAAATGAATTGGGTATGGAAGTCAGCTGTATGGCTATTCCATTTAGAGATATGTGTGGATGTCGACCGTAGGGTAATTACATCTAAGTATGTTTATATGCTAAGTTACCTTTATATGATATATGTTTCTTTCTATGGGATTTATGGTAATATTTTGGTTTCAAAAAGGTTAAGTAATGAGCTTATATTAAGTGAAGTGTTTTTACTACTTCTTAAAGGTGAAAAGTATTAATTTATGATAAATTATTCATAGTTTTCATGTTATTAAAAGACTAATAGTTTTCTTTCTTTATGTATCCCTTAATAATATTTTTATGCTCATACCAAGTTTTTGAAATGTTTTTCACAGGACTAAAAGATTAATAGGGTCAAGATGGTATCAATGAAAATTCATGCTATCCAAAACATGGAACTAAACATGTTTCTCTTTTAGAGTTTCTGTTTTATAAAAAAATGGATAGTGAGTAGAAGTATCTACTTGTTCATTTACTTTTCATACTATGAAATCAAATACTATTTAACCCATCACAATTTTGTGGTTTTCTAGTGGTTAAATTTCTTCTGATCATGTTTTCTATCACTATCTATCAAAACTTGACACTTAGTTTGCTTTCCATATCTATGTTTTCAAACATGGAATCCTAGTGATTTTTATATCGGGTGACCTTTTTTACTTCTCTTTGTTTCTTTTTAAGTGATAGTTTTAATGACAATTTTTCCGATGTGGGACTTCCAATGAAGTTTCTGGGCCCAATTTTACAATTGTGAGGATGCAATTTCCAAAAGGGGGGAAGGATGTAACAACCTAGGTATTTATAGAATAATTAATTTTCATTTATATTAATACTTATGAATAATATATTAATTTTATATTAAAGTGTAAAATTTTTTCGATAGCATACTCAACACGCAACAAAGGGTTTCTTTGAAATCTTACGTTGCACACAACTTTAAGTTATACCGAAAAATAATATAATTATATTATTATTTTAAATGGTAGTTAATGTATAGTTGTTATATTGCCAAGAATGAACTTAACTAACTAGATTATGATTACACATGTTTGTTAAAGTTTTTTAAATTTATCCAATAAATTTTATAGGATTAAATTAAGAATGAATCATATTTTAAGCATAAACAACTCTAATATTTTTAAAAGGTCGTTTTATTTCCATTAGTTGACAGACACTTTTTAAATATAGTTTTTTCACTTTTATATGTTCAATTTTGAAAAATAAATTTATTATTTATAAAAGGAACATAAAATTTACTTTGGATGAAATTTTGGAATTGTTTTGATAAAATTCATATTTTATGAATAGTGAAAAATACTGCATTTTAATGCAAAACTACCTTTTAATATAATTTATTTATATATTTATATTTTACATTTAATTGGGTTTAAAGTATCATTGGATTATATTTTTATCATTTAATACAATTATGATCATTGGAAGTAATTTCATTTTGAAGTTTGGCATAAACATATGTCAATCTTTTGATAGTTATTACTTCTTAAAAACCCATTTTTTTGACAACGAGACTTAATTTTAAATTAATTACTACAACTTTTGTGTTTTTAATTTGAAAAAATTTATTTGATATTTTGAATCAGGAGGTCCAAATTGTGTAAATAATAACCTTTTATTTTTAGACATTATGAATAGTAACTTTAATAATTATTTTATTTACCATGGTTAAAGGATAAATCTGGTAAATAAGGTAAAAATAACAATATTATAACAATACTAAACTACCTTAACATGTGTCCAAATCCTATTTTATGAGATATGACTGACCGTGGGCATCCTTGGGTCGATTTTGGGACCCCATGGTGCCACTTGGATGTGAAAATGACATTTTATAAGAATTAATTTAATGTAAAGAAAAATGTAACATAAACATGTATCTTTTAGTAAAAAAAATTTATATGGGGTTATATAAGTGATGTTTTTGACTATAAATATTATTTAGAAATAAAAAAATATTTCCTACATAATGGTATTTTTTTACAATTTTTAGACATCAAATAAATAAATTTATTTATGACAGAATGATGATGTAGTGATTACCTTATTAATGAACGATTTAAATAAATAAGATTATGAATATTAAAATAAATTTAATTCTCATATATTTTATTTCCATACTCTCATTTTAGACTTAAAAATTAAAGTCAATAAATCATCGATAATATTATTATTATTGACTAACTACAACTGGATATATAATTTCAAATGATTACATTGTATCAATTTTGACTTCATCAGTTGGATGTCAATATTAGCACCATGTCCTGCTCTTAAATAATATATCTATCATGTTTTAGAAGTTCCAATAAACCTCAAAACTCATCTAATTTTTTCCACTTGTAGTATAATATATATTATATTATCAATCAGCTATGTGCCAACTGAGCAAGCATTACCTTAGAACCAAAAATTTTGATATTTGATCTATGTATATATATTTTTCTATTAGTCATGTACACCAAATGATAACCATGTAAAATATATTATTTTTTAATAGAGGTTGCAACTACAATTTAAGTATATCCTTAGTACTCATTTTATCTAAAGTCAGTCCAGTGAGTGTTTGTTAAGCGGGAATGTGGGATGCATCCCTTGTGTTTTCTACTTCTAAAAATATGAGAAATAGAAGAAATAAGAGGTTAAGTCTTATATCATTAGAAACATGATGGTATTATACCTATAAATTTGTAAGGGGTTTATTTATAATTTCATTGTAATTCCATTATTATTTTATTAAGGGATAGTTTTATTTAATTTTCAAATTTATTATTAGTACGAGATAGTTTATTTATTTCAAAATGATGATTTTAATTTTTTGGTTTTTCATAATGAATATATTTCTATTCATTGTTTCCAAATTATGTACCTTAATTATTGAATTAGTGAGATTATTTATTTATCAATGTCAAAGACACATTTTATTAAAGGGAAAATTATTTCTGAAAATGTTTTTATTATTATTTAGTTTTATGTTAAAAAATTATTATTTTTAGAATAATTTTAATTACATGATAGGTATATATCTATCAAAGTTTATTTTTTAATTTTATTTCATATAAACATTTTTACGGGATGATTCTATTTATTTAATATTTACTTAAACATGAATTTATTCTATTATTTTGAGACACATATTTATTTACTTGTATAATTTTTTTGTTAATTAAAATTTCAAATAAATTATGATATAAGTTAAGAATATCATAATTTATTTCAAGTCATATACATGTCATATAAAAATGAAGGTTATGACCATAAATTGAATATTTTTTTGTCATTTATATTCTAACATATACATATATGCATGAACAATTAAGCAAAATTTTAAAAAAAAGATTTTCATGGGAATAAGTATGAAATTTTAAGTGTGTGGATGTTGATTAATCTTCCATTTTATTATGAAAATTCATCTATCATGAGATTTGATCATACCATGTCAAACATGTAATTTTAAATGAAGACTAGTATTTACATAATTATATATAAATAAAAGGGAACGTGTTTATTTCATGTATGATTATATTTATTTAAAACTAAAACTCCAGTGAAAATGTATATATATGTAAAGCAATATTAAAAATGATTTTTATAAAAACCAATACTTTAACTTTGTAAATAATATATGGAATTAGAGAGTGAATTCATCCCTCAAGTGGGTAGGCCCAAGATAGACTTCAAAGTTTCAAGTAGCCTCAATTGTTTTTTTAATAGCTTTCTTAATATTTTCAACCGGATCACTAGATTAGTTTAAAAGAGTTTTCAAAGTATAATTATTTTTCAAAGCATTATAGTATTTTGTAAAAGTTGTTTTAAAAACATATTCCTAATTTAATTTTTCGAATGTATCATCAAATAGATATTTTAATGGTATATATCAAAGGTTTTCACAACTCCTTACTGGGAAATTGAATGCTCACACTTTGTTTTAAAATGTGTTTTCACAGGTATCTTAGAAGTTTAATTACAGATGTTATCACCATTGGAGTTAGCACACTCGAAAGCATAGTGGAAAGTTTTCTCATTATTGTTTAAACCCTAATAAATATAAGGTGGTGTATAATCCTCTATAACCTAGATAGAGAAAAGGTCCTTGATTATGTATATTTTTTTGTAATTGTTTAGTTACTTTTATAATAAAACATTACACAAAATTTTATAGCACTAAGTCTAGAACAGCGGGCTTAGGGCATTATAATTTTTATCAGAGGGGTATGTTACCTGAATTTAACATTGATAAAGATTATTTTTGGAGATTTGGAAAGAGAATATGTGTGCCTTGTGATTCACAGTTGAAAAAAGAGTTGTTATGTGAAGCTCATAGTTCTATGTTTTCATTTCATCATGGCAGTACTAAGATGTACACAGATATTCAAGAGTATTACTGGAGAGATGGAATGAAAAGAGATATTGCTAACTTTAATGGGAAGTGTTTTACTTGTCAATATGTTAAAGCAGAATAACAATTACCAAAATGATGCTTCAGCCTTTTCCAATTCCAGAGTGGAAATGGGAAAATGTAACCATGGATTTCAAATTGGGTTAATGAAATACTTCTCGAGGTAACATTGCAATCTAGGTTATTATTGATCGATTGACTAAATCTGCTCATTTTATTCCTATTCTAGATACTCTGTCTCTAAATCAACTTTCACGATTTTATATTAAATATATAGTCAGGTTACATGGAGTTCCCCTCTCCATTGTATCTGATCATGATCCTAGGATCACTCCTAACTTTTGGAAAGGCCTTCAGAAGTCTTTGGGTACTAAATTAAATTTTAGTACATCTTTTTATCCTTAATTATATGGGATGTTAGAACAGACAATTTAGACATTGGAAGATATGTTACGTGCTTTTTAATGGATTACCAGGGACATTGGGACCAACATCTTTTTTTGGTTGAGCTTTCTTATAATAATAGTATTCATTCTAGTATACATATGACACATTTAACGCATTATATGGAAAGCGGAGTCAAACTATATATTTTTTAGATGATTTAGGTGAAATGAAGTTGATGGGACCTAAATTGGTGAAAGAGATGGGAGAGAAAGTTCAGTTAATTCAGAAGCACATGAGAACAACTCAGATTAGGCCTAAAATTTATGTTGATAACCGAAGGATGGATCTTTCTTTCAAGTTGGGTGATCATGTATTTCTCTAAGTTTCTCTGTGGAAAAGTGTGATGCCTTTTGGTAAGAAGGGAATGTTGAGTCTGAGGTTCATTAGACCCTATGAAATCCTGGAGAAATTTGGAGCATTTTCCTACAAAGTGGATTTACCTCTAATTTTATCCTAGTTATACAATGTTTTTCATGTTTCAATGTTGAGAAAGTATATTCCGGATCCATATCATGTTTTGATTCCAAAGATAGTTCAGTTGGAAGAAAATCTTTCTTATGAGGAACAATGAATCTAAATTATTGACTGAAGAGAGAAACTATTGTGAAATAAGGAAATTAATTAGGTAAAGGATTTGTGGAAAAACCATATGGTTGAAGAGACAACATGAGAATCTCAAAATGCTATGATTGATGAATACCCCCACTTATTTGATTAGTGAATAAAATTGTGGGGACGCAATTTCCAAAAGGGGGAAGGATGTAACACTCCAGGTAAATAAAGAATATGAAATTTTCATATTTATTATGATTTGTTAATTTCATATTTGTTTTACTTTATAGGGTATGCTATGTTCGATGGAGTACCCGACACACAATAATGAGTTTCTCCAAAATCTTATGTTGCACACAATGCTGAGTCATACTGAAAATAATAAAAATATAATATCATTATTTTAAATGGATGTTAATTCATTGGGGTTGTATTAGAAGGAATGATAAAAAATAACCATATTATTATTAAAAATGTTTTTTTAAATGTTTTTAAATTTATCCAATAAAATTTAGAGGCTTAAAATGAGAAGGAATCCAATTTTAAGCATGAATACTCTAATATTTTTAAAAGGTAGTTTTACCGCCTTTTGATAGAACCTTTTTTAAATATAGTTTATGTGACTTCTATATGTTCCATTTAACAAAAATGAACTTCCTATTTAGAATCAGGTCATCAAAATTTACTTTGGGTAAATATTTGATATTTTTCTAATAAGGTTCATTTTTAATGAATAGTTAAAAATATTGCATGTTAAGTAAAAACTACCATTTTATATGATTTATTTATATGGTTAGATTATATTTTTAATTATTTTTAAAGTGTAATTAGATTATGTTTTTATCATTTAATCCAATTTTTTTCCTTGGAAGTAATTTCACTTTTTTAATTAGACATAAAAACATGTCAATCTTTTGATAGTTATTAATTTTTAAAAACCTGCTTTTTATTTTTGACAACAGGAATTAATTTTAAATTAATTTTTGTCACTTATGTGTTTTGAATTTTGAAAAATGGTTTCCATATTTATCATCAAGAGGTCCAAATTGTTTTAATAGGTGACTTTTATTTTTAGACATTATAAATAGTAACATCAGTAACTATTTTATTTACCATGGTTAAAGGGTAAATCTAGTAAATAAGGGAAAAATAATAATATTATAATAATATAAAACTACCATTTAACATGTCCTACTCCTATTGGATGACATATATCCGACCAAGGTCATCTTTGGGTCTATTTTGGGACCACATGGAGCCACTTTGATGTGAAAATGACATTTTATAAGAATTAATTTAAAGTAAAGAAAAATGTAACATAAACATGTATCTTTTAGTAAAACAATTTTTATATGGGGTTATACAAGTGAAATTTTCTACTATAAATCATAATTATAAATCTAAAAATATTTCATACATCATGATATCTTATTTATAATTTTTAGATATCAAATAAATAAATTTATTTATGACACAATGGTGATGTAATGATTACCTTATTAATGAATGATTTAAATAGATGAGATTATAAATATTAAAATAAATTTATTTTGAAACTTTTTATGCCATACACGAATTTTATGAAATATTTTTACTTTTTATCTTTGAATTAATGATGTTTTTTTATAAATAATGAATTTATAAATTTTTAAAAAGTCATGATATGAATTGTATAAAAATTGACATAAATGAGTTTTAAAAAAAAATATTTTATTCAATGAAATAATAGTCCTAAATATCTAATATTAGGAAAAATGACTTATATAATGTTAAAAATATCTTTAATTAAAAACTTGTAGTTATATTGGGATTTTATGTTAACTATATTAACCATATAGTATGAATACACAAGAAGAAATGGTAAGAGTTAAATTAGTTAACTAATGGTTAAAGCTAAATGATAAGGTTAAATTTGAAACAAAAACTCTTCTAAAACATATTGTTTGAGATGATTTAAAACAATACTCATATTATATTATAATTAAATAAGTTTTTTTCATTTTGAAAATTGAAATTATATTTATAATAAAATAATCTTTCAAGACATTCCTAATGTAACCCTTCTCCCTCTTATAAAAGTCCACCACCTCTGACCCCTTACTCACACCTCTCAAGCCCCTTGTCTCATCCAAAAATTTCTCCCATAAACTCCCAAAATCCATATAATCCTCCTAGAAGACTTACATTAGGAATATGGATATTCAAGAAAGTCGTTTGGCTCAAATCAATGGGAGTTACCCATTTGAAGAGGTATCATCTTCTCTAAAGTCCCTTTCTAATATTTTACTTCATCACTCCCTATTCTATTATTATTCATTGATTTCATAACAAAAACAGTATCCTAAATATATCAGGATGTTTTTATGAGAAGTGTTTGAACTACACTTACACACACCTCCATCTAATGGATACAAACATACTACTTCTATGAACGACGAACTACTGCCTCACGAAATGTTGATTGTTCGATTTTCCCCTACCACCTCTCATGGTGGCCATTATGATAGAAATGTATTTATATATGATATATATTATTTTTATATTGTCTTTATTCTTATGTAATTTTTATTTACAACATACCTTTATGCTTCTAATGATGTTTAAACATGATAATTTCATTTTAGGAAGTGCGGAGTACCACCCCCATAAAGTGATATGACTCATTCATGCCATTCATGGAACGTATAAATAATGAAATTAATGAAATTAATTAACATATATAAAATAATATATTATTTTTGAATTTTAATATACATATGTATCATTATTTTTTTATTCCTTTAAATATTAAATAGTAATGAAAGTAGCGTTCATGCGTACGTACATCTTACCATCTCCATGAACGGTACATTTCATTTCTTATCTCAAAATGTTATGGAATATTATAAATACATATATAATGGATAATGTGATATATATGAATTATATTTTGGAGATAATGGACTTTTGAACACATGAAAAAATTGTGATTATAACAAGATCATTTTCAACTCAAGCACCCAATATCAAAAAAACGACCAATATTAACTTATATAATTATGTAATTTTTATAATGTTGTAATAGGTGACATAAAAGGAATAATAAAATTGATTTTTTTTGAATAAAGTAGAAATTATCTTTAGTTTATTATCTAGGAAATTAAATAATGAACAAGTGATGTCATACATGAGGTAAGGGACATCGTCTCAATATCTTTTCATTGAGGAATATTTTGATATTATACACCTCCATATTTTACACAGTGTATAATAAACCCCTTTTACTTTTAATTTCATTCAAAGGGAATCTTTTTTCTATGAAGCATTTTACTAAACCAAAAAAGGAATGTTTTTAAAGTTTTTGATGACAATGACCTATCCGCCACCATAATCGTTATTTGGTTTCCATTATAAGACTTAATGTTTTTTAAAAGATAAAGAAACCCCTTATTCTTTTTTGGGGTGTTTTGGTATAGGAAATGGGTTTTGAAATAGATTGAGTATTTCAATATCTTGAAATAATTTTTTTGTGATTGAAAATGAAATTTTATTTGTGAAATGTTGATATTTTCAATATTATATATGTTATGATTATATAATGGTAATTCAACATTTTACAGGTGGTTACGTGATAAACCAATGACGGGGGGTTATGTGATAAACCAAATGACAGGTAGTTCCATGGTAAACCAAGGTTGGGTGGTTACGTTATAACCTCAAATGCATTAGGTATGGAAGTCAGCCGTATGGCTATTCTATTTAGTGATATGTATGGGAGTCAACCATATGGTTATTCGCTTTAGATATGTTTATATCCAAAGTTACCTTATATGCTATATGTTTCTTTTTAGGGGATATATGGTAATATTTTTGTTAAAAAGAGGGTAATCAATGATCTTATATTTATTAATGTGTTTTTTCTACTTCTTTAAGGTTAAAAGTATTAATTTATATTAAATTATTCATGGTTTACATGTTTTATTGAAAAACTAAAAACTTTCCTTATTTATGTATCCCTTACTGAGATTTTTATGCTTATCCCAAGTTTTTGAAAAGTTTTTCACAGGACTTAAAGATGAATAGGGTCAAGGATGGGATTATGGAAAATTAATGTTGTCTAAAACATGGAACTAAACATGTTTATTTTTTTAGAGTTTTTGTTTTATGAAAAAGTGGATAGTGAGTAGAAGATTATACTTGTAATATTCAAGTTTTTATGTATAAATTATGACCTAATTCTATAAATATATAAACTTGAAAAGATCCTCAATGTGAATTATTAATTTAATTCAGGATTAAGTAATGTTTAAGGTTGGGGCCTTATAATTGGTATCAGAGGGGTCCAAGAGAACACACTCAAGCATGAACTACCTCAAGAACTCATTCGATCAAGAACCCATAATAGATAATCTCTAAGGCCCAATAACACTTGAGACTTTTCTAGAGGCATATTCCAACTATATGACATATGAATATCCAAACAATATCGAACTCATCATGGTAAAGGAAATGTGAGGTTACTTTATAAAAAAATCACAAATCCCATATTTAAAACCAAAACCTTTTATAAGAATCATTTATATTTCTTAAAAATTAACTTTTCATGCCCCTTAAATAATAAAAACACAATTTAAACACCCCAAACAAAAATAAATAAATATAAAAACAACAACTCAAGGACATAAATCTCAATCTCATACAAAATTAATTGTAAACCAAAGAAAATTCATGAGTTCCTTTTTTAAAATAATTTTCAAAAACCCACATTTGAATTCTAAAATCTTTAATTCTTATTAAAGAACACTTTTTATACTTAATTTTAAATTTTGAAACATTCTTTCCCCTTATAACCACCTTAAAACTACATAGACCCATTCATAAAACTTCTAAAACCCATTTATAGTTGTTTTAAAGCTTTACAAGTTCTTTTTTAGAGTACCACATGTAACGACCCAAACTGTTTGAATTTTTTTTGTTTCCTAAAAAAATATGTGCAATATTATTTTATACATATTAAAACCATATCTATTTAATAATAAATTAAATATGAAGTAAAAATAAATAGAAATATGGACCTCTGGATTCGACTGTTATAAGACTGTTTATCAATATGACAATTGGTAATTGTACTCTTGATAATAATTTTAACGTTATCATTAGAGTTAATAAGTAATGTTTTGTCAAAGGATAATTGATACAAAAATAAGAGTCGACGACCTCAACCAATAGTGTCGTGTATTATGATTCCCATTTCTCAAATATTGGGAGGGAGGTTTCATCACGGAGGTTCAACCTTGACCAATCCCAAACTGAGTGTCAGCATGTGAACCTTGAATGAAATCGCTGATGTACATGGATTCTTCTAACATTTTTATTAATTTTTAATTAGTTTTAATTAACTTTCTAACTGATTCTTTGGTTTTTATGTTATTCTTGTATTATTTTAATATTTTAGTTGTTTTTTTAGTTTTTAGTTAATTTTATATTAATATTAGTTTTTTTAGATTTTATTATTATTTTTAGTTTAATTAATATTTTTTTTATATTAATTAATTATATTTATTTACCTTGTAAATATAATATATATATATATAATTAGACTTACTATTTCTACTTTTATTATTATTAATTTATATAAGTTTTTGATAACTATTTTTTTAAATTTTGAATTTGTTTTTTTAAAATTTTAAAATTTAATTTCCCACCATATCTCACTCACCCGCTACTCCCTTATCTCCCCATCCCCCTTGTTGTCCCTTCCCCCTTCCCATTTCACTCATCCACCTCCCCCTCTCTCTCCTCTCACCCGCTCCCCCTATTTCCCCTACCTTCCTTCTCTCCAATCACCCCCATCTCCCTAACCCGATGCCTCACACACCCCTCACCCTTATCTCCCCACCACCTCACCCATTTCCCTCTCCCCTTGTTCATTCCCCACATCGCACCCCCTTATCCCCCCCATCACACCCCCATAATTCCCCCGCCACCCCCTATTTACCTCAACCCACTTCACCGCTCTCCGTCTCCCACTCATCACCCAACCGCCCCCTGTCTCCCCCTAACCCGCATCTCTCCCCTGCTCCTTCTCACCCACTGCCCCATCCTACAGTGCACCATCCTACCTCATGCATCCTGCCAATCCATCGCCAAGAGCAACCACACCGTAGATCTGCATCACCACACTAAGGCACACCTCCCTCACTCAAGATAACTCCTCTTCATGCCACTCCAGGAGTGGATCAAAGCGGAACAAACTCTACTACATCACCAACCTCTTCCATTATAGTGGATGCACAATTGGTGTGTGACCTCATCCTGTGCATAGGAATCATTTTCATTCCTAGATCAATAGGTTTCATGTTTCTTCACACTACAATAGTAAAAACTAAGCTTATTATTTCTTTCGGTGATGCGGTTTTATTTTACATGACTTTTCATCTCATTACCACATTCATTTCCTTAGTTGTGATGTTGGGGTAGTTTTCTTTCTGTCGAGATGTTGATCATGTAATTAAAATCATTGCGCATGCCATTTAATGATTTCATTTTTTGATTAATTGTAAATTAAATTTATTTTAATTGAATTTTTATCTACTTAAATTACTTTTTCACTGAATTAAATTTAAAAAACTGAGACTCACCGTTTTAATAATAATTTTATTCAGCGGTTCCAAGAAGGTAAATTGTGTTGACCGATTGGAAGTGAAAATTAGTGGCATAACTTTGTGAGAAACAAATTGTATCATTTCAGCATGTAGTTAGGTACTTGAACGAGTCTTCTAATTTATTTATAATTCCAGATAACAAGACCTTAAATAAATTAGGATATTTAAAATGAGCATCTAAAAAATGATTATATTTTCAAACTAATGATAATTAAACATAATAAATATCACATAAAAGAATACTTTGCATGGCTGTGTGGTAGTTTAATTACGACATCAACATCCCCAACACCTTTTGTTGATTCAAAGATCATCAACATTTTTAATTTCAGTTTACTTTATTTCTTTCTTCTTCTCAACTTTTAGTTTAATTAAAATAATAAAAAAAGCACATAAAATAGGAATCCCATCAACTTCTTTCCGTTTGAACATTGTCCAATGATATTTTTTTAGTGAACAAGATTCTGTGATCTATGTGGTTCGACATTACTCTCCACTTTTATAGTAGCTGGTTGGTTATAAAAATTATAAAAATAGGACATGTTGCGACATGCATACCAATCGCCTATGGAAGAAGTTCATGTTAGTGGAAATTACTACACGAGCGATGGTAGCCTAACCACCAGACGAGTCTATCGTCCTCGCACCCTTTAAACTTAGGTTGTACATGAGTGTTATAATAGGTTATGTTTAAAGGCCTTATTTACTTAATGTGTAATTTTATTGTATAAATAAAATTCTTATTCCATTATTTTCATTTAAAGAATAGTTTTGCTTAATAAAATTGAGATGGAATTTGATAAATTGATTTTTCAGATATAGATTATACTTTTTCGAAAATAGATAATTATAATAACAAACTAAGGTATTATGAATAATGTTTATTTTAATGAAATAGTATGATTAAAAAACTCTTATATAAAATTAAATTATAAATTAATTTTATTTTTTTCAAATATCATAAATATTACTATGTATTTTTAATCCGTTGTAATTTTTAATAAATAAGTATGTTTATATTTAAAATTTGAATATACCATACTTATAAAATTATTATGATAAAATAAAAATCAAATTTGAAATCATCACATTGAAATTACGTTAGGGTGAATTTATGAGAATTTTCTAAAATACTTTATTTTTTCATGAATAATAAAAATACATTTTTAGTTTTTAAGTATGTTAATGGCACCATAATCATGTCATAATGATGTAATAACTAATTAAGAAAAATAAAAAACATAAAATATTTTATTTTATTAAAATAAACTATTTTAATATATTTTAATCAATTTCAAAATATATCATTTACTTCGCAAATTCTAAAATAGAGACATTAACTTTAAAAATGTTATTTTGTGAAAACTTTAACTTTCCTTGGAAAAATAAGAAATATAAAATTATGGTTGACTCTTTTGGATTAAAATAACATAAAAGGTGTCCCAAGAGTCTAATATCATGTGAAAATACCATGGTAAAGCCCATGGTTTGGCCTTTACCACTACCTAGGTGTCTAAGGCATTTATTTAGAAATTAATAAATAAATTCTCCAATTTTTCTATAAGTACCCACCCATTTTCCCATTTTCTTTCACTCCCAATTCATCATACATGAAGCTATGATAGTTTTACCTCCCAATTAGTACCCCCTAGGATTCCTCCAAGGTTTCCTAAATCCCCCAAGGTCACAATCCTCAAGTTTTAGGAAGTACTCTTCATGGTTAGAGAAATATCCACTTCCCTTTTCCATTCAAGTTTTCTCTTTATGTGTTACATATTTCAAATTTAAAAAATAATTTATTCTATAAAATTTATTTTATACCATTACTATATTAATATTATTTTATGAATTTTATACCCTTGTCCCCTCTCTTTTTACCCTTTTCTAAAACCATGTTTTATACCTATTATACTACCGATTTTACTTCCCAAAATTTCTCTCTTCTCCTAAAAAAATACCTTTTATTTTCTTTATGTGAATATAAAAACCCTTTTATTTTCTAGAGGTATTCAAAAATATTTTAAAAATATTTATTTGATTCTATTATTTACATACATAAAACTAGAATTCCATTTACGTGTGTTAAAAATGACATAATGATCTTGTCTTTAAGCACTTTTTAAAACAACATTATTCTTATATGAAAACCATTTATTTTAGTCTACATGGTTTATTTATGAAATTTTTTTTTATGATCTATGTGGATCATATTATAATTAATACATATTAAGGGTGCACCCTGATAGCGCCTCAATGCATTGGGTAAATAATTTAATCTCAAGAGATGACATATTTTACGATACCTTGATAAATAACCTTGGTAATATTTATAACACCTAAGTGAAAAAATTTGTTGATATGATTATGAATGTCTAATTTAAATGTTATAGACACATTTGTATGTTATTTTTCATGTTATTTTTATTATTATATACCTCTTTTTCTATTTCCCAAACCTTTATGATATTCCTCAAGTTCTTATTGACATTTTATCAAGATCACATGTAAACTGTTTCCATCACTTTCCCTTACTGTTCCTTTTTCTTACACTTTCCTTTCATGTAAATACCTAGGTTTTGATATGTAGTAAATGTACTCAGGATAAACCTTTGGAGAATCCATTCTTGTGTATTTGATGTTTTTTTAGTTTCCACATATTTTGTACCCTTTTCCAAGAAACTAAACTTTAAAACATACTATGTTTAAATAATGCAATGAAAAGTAATGTAATAAAAATAAGGGATGCCATAGTTGTTATCAAAGTATGGTTTAGTTATTTTTAAAAATTAGGATTTGAAAAATTTATAAATAACATTAGGAAGAAGTTAAAATATAGGAAAACATTATGGTATTTTGGGAAAGTATTAGGTAAGTGGTTTCAGAGCGAATAAATACTTGTCTGATATGAAAAAATGGACGTGGCTCTAGAAAAAATGTATCATGGGGTAAAACACAAAAAAAATTCTTTGAGTTAGACTTGAACATGAACTGGTGCACAACAACTGGCCTTATTGCACTCTTGGTTTGACACTAATGTGGGATATGTTTGGTTAATCACAAGCTTTTTATGAACCAATATGAAGGATTTATAGAAAATGTAATTATTGTGAATGATTAACATAATTAATCATGATGTTTTAAGTTCTAAAATTACTTTGGAGATATAATATTATATAAAGAAACCTTCTTCTCACTAAAGTCTTCTTTTTTAGAAAATGGGTGGAAAATATGAGGAACTGCGTAAATGGTGAGAACAATTTTCCATGCACTGACGACCCTCCGATGGAAGCCAAAATGAAAAAATTCACGAGAATAATGAGTCAAATAACTTGAGTTATAAGTAATAACTTGAATAAAGTTGAGAGACTAGATTCAATTTAAAGGTAGAAACGTCATATTGAGTCCTTTATACATCAACAAACACCTTCATTCAATGGATCTACTGACCCATTGATTGCTGAATTGTGGATACGCTCTATAGAAAATATATTTTATGTACTTTGTTGTTCAAAAAAGGAGAAAGTCACCCTGACTATGAACTTATTAGAGGGAGAAGCTGGTAAGTGGTGGACACTGGTTAAAAACACGAAGCCAAGAAAGGAGATTGAAGCTATGGAGTGAGAGGAGTTTAAGGGAAACTTTTTCAAAAAATATTTCCCCTAATAAATGTGAACAAATATAAAGAAGGAATTCCTAGAGATAAAGTAGAAGGAAAATGAATATGTGGGAATCTATAGGATGAAATTTACAAGGATTTCTCACTATACCTCAAGCTTTTTCATGGATCCTAATGGAAAGTTTGATATATTCTTTGGTGGTATAAGACCCAATTTATAGAAGAATCTATCCAATCAAGACTATGAAAGTTATGAGGAGATAGTAAGAAGTGATATGAAGGTTGAACTGGAGTCCGAAGAGACATAATGGTCCCATAGATCTTATTAAAAGAAGATATATTTGGAGCCAAACTTGGGGAGGAACTTTGATCACAGAATTGGAGTAAAGAAAGTACAACTTCACACATGCAACAAATGTGGGAAGAAGCATTATGGGAACTAATTACTCGGGTGCAGGAAATGTTAAAAGTGTGGAAGAGATTAAAATATTTCTCAGAACTATCATAGTGAGGTTATGACTCAAGTTCTCAACACTAATGAAAATGGTAAGATGGCGTAGGCCTATCCTGAAGTCCAATGCTTCAAGTGTAGATAGCTTGGACACTTTTACAATAAGTGTCCAAATCTGAAGTTAATAGAGGGGAATCTCCATCAACCACAGCATAGGAAAAGGGAAAAAGGTCAGGATTTTTCTATCATGATAGATAAATTTGAAGCTCCAAATGATGTAGTTGAAGGTACTCTTGTTGTTCTATCAAAGCTAGAAAGTATCTTGTTTGATTCTAGTTCTACGCATTCCTTTATTTCCTCTAAGTTTCCAAAGAATATAAGATCAATCCCTGAACTACTAGAATTAGAACTATCCATTAAGACTCCTGAATGGATTTTCCAAGTAATAACTATGTATAGAAACTCTATTATTTACTTTGGTGAGCACAATATAATCACAAATATAGTATTCATTCCCATGATGTAATTCTAACTTATACTATGGATGGACTGGATCTCAAAGTATAATGCTAATACCAACTATAGTAGCAAGGAAATATTGGTATTCTTGAATGGAAAACCTAAAGTCATTTTTAAATTGAAGATATCTTGACCTAAGCTTTGTCTAGAAGCACCTCCCAAATCCTTCTTTATCGAAATGGCTGGTGAATATGAATAAGAGAATGAAATTATATGAATATTAAATGTCCCCATCATTCATGAATACATTGATGTATTTCTTAAAGAGTTACATAGACCTCCCCTAGAAAAAGAAGTAGAGTTATCCATTGAACTCATGCTTGGATCCAAACTGATATCAAAGACCCCATATAGAATGGAAAACATGGAGCTATAGGAATTAAATAAACAACTTGAAGATCTTTTGGAGAAGGGATTTATTTATCCAAGTGTGTCTCCTTGGGGAGAAAATGTTATCTTTATGATGAATAAGGGTGGATCAATGAATCTATTAATTGATTATAGATAACTTAATGGGATGATATTAAAGAACAAGTACCCTCTTCCAAGTATTTATGATTTATTTGACTAACTTCATGGGGCTCAATTCTTCTCCAAAATTGATCTCTGATCTGGTTATCATCTATTGAGGGTGAAGAAAGAAGATATTCTGAAGACTGTATTCCGATCAAGATATAGACATTATGAGTTTGTTGTTATGTCATTTGGCTTGACTAATTCAACTTCTATATTAATGGACTTGATGAATAGAGTCTTTAAGGGCTGCCTTGATAAATTTTTGGTAGTTTATATTGATGATATTTTGAAATATTTCAAAATCAGTGAGGATCATGACGATCATATAAGGGTTACATATCAAACTCTAAGGAGAAGCTATTTGGAAAGTTCAAAAAATGTGAATTTTGTTTACAAAATGTTTCTTTCCTCGGGCACATTGTAACCAATGAAGGAATATCAATATTCCATGCCAAGTTAAAGGTGATGTAGGAGTGGCCTCATCCTATAATAGTACCTAATATTGGTAGTTTTTTTGGTTTCCCAACTAGAAAATGGACTTACTACCATGGATGTACAACCACAGTTTTAAAACCGGGGCTATAGTTTAACTTTTTCATTTCCCTATAGCGACAGTTCTCCAAAACCGTGGCTATAGGGTTCCCGTACTTCCACTGGAGAAAATATTCCAGCCAAAAATTTGGCAGGAAGCCGTATCGCCATAGTTTTGAGTATATTCCCACAGTTTTTATTAATATATATATCATAATATATATATATATATGTGTGTGTGTGTGTGTGTGTGTGTGTGTATGTGTGTGTGTGTACCCAAATTATGGCGCGGTGTAGTGGTAAGTGCACTAGACTACATAGTGGAGGTGCAAAGATAAGATCCTGCTGAAGAAATTTATAATTTTGGCTGTTGCCATGGTTTTCTGAGGATACAGCCAGAATTAAAACTGTGGAAATATCCACCTATTACAACAGTTTAAACCGTGGCTATAGGTCAAGCACTACGGTTTTAAATTTGGAGGCCTATTGCCATAGTTTTCAAAACCGTGGCAATAAGTTGCTATTTCCACAGTCAAAACCCTGGAAAAAGGCCATGACCTACTACCACGACGATAGCGGCCACGGTTGGCCAAAACTGTGGCCATAGCCTTTGGACACAGTTTTGGGGCCTATTTCCATGGTTTTTAATCTTGTCAATAACCCTTTTTTCCAGTTGTGTTTAGTGGGATATTATAGGAGGTTTGTGAAAAAAATCATGAATTTATAATCTATTAACAGAGTTAACTAGAAAAAGGGATAAGTTAATCTAGAAAAAGGAGTGTAAAGAATGTTTCTAAGAGATAAATAAGATATTGATTACTGCACCAATGTTAACTCTACTATTTATCAGAGAAGGAATCATTATATTTAGTGACGAATCTATGAAGGGGATTGTGTGTGTCTTCATGAAAAATGACAATGTGATTTCTTATGAATCTTTATAGTTGAATCATCATGAAAAAAGTTGTCATACACATGACCTAGAGATGGCTGTAGTTATTTTCTCTCTGAAGATATGGAGGAACTATTTTTATCGCGAGAAATGTGATATATACACAAACCAGCAAAGTTTAAAGTATATTTTCACAAAAAAGGAATTCAACATGAGATAAGGGAGATAGTGGGAAATTATTGAAAACAATGAGTGTTCAATTCATTATCATCCTGGAAGAGAAAACAAAGTCACTGAAGTATTAATTAGGAAATACCTGATTATTATTGCAATGATGAGGATTCAACAAGATCCTTTGATCAAAGACCTAGTGAAATTGGACATGAGAATCATGAGGGAAGGTACTTCATCAACCCCATCACAAATGATTTATCAACCATCATTACTAGACAAGATCAAGAAATCTCATAGAGAATATCATTTTTTATAGAAGAATATAGAGGATGCAAAGAATGGGAAGTTTCCTAACTTTAATATTGATCAATAAGGTGTACTAAAATTCATTCAGGGATGTGTTTTGCATATATTCCAAAAATAAAGAAAGAGATGATGGATGGAGCTAATAACATTACTTTCTCTATACATCATAGAAGTATGAAAATGTATAAGGACATTCATGATCATTATTGGTGGGATAACATAAAAATGGGGATTATCAACTACACCAAAAGGTTCATGGTGTGTCAAAATGTGAAGGAAAAATGAAAACTTATTAAAGGAGTATTATAACTAAAACCCCTACCAATATGGTAGTGGGACAATATCACTATGGACTTTGTCACTGGTCTCCAGATTATATCCAAAGGAAACAATGTGATATTGGTTATAGTGGACCATCTCACCAAGACTTCCCATTTTATCTCTATACAGGAAGACTAATATGTTGATTAAATTTCCATGATTTATGTAAAAAAAGTGGATATGTTGCATGAAGTTCCACTTTCTATCATTTCTAATCATTATCCAAGGAACACATTAAAATTCTAGAGAAGTCTTCAATATGATCTGAATAATGAAATGAATTTCAGTACGACCTATCACCCACAAACTAATGGAGAATCTGAATGGACTATTCAGACACTCGAGGATATGATGAGAACATTTTCAATGGAATTTAAAGGTGGATGGGATCAACATATCCCATTAGCTTAGTTCTCATATAACAACAACATACATTTGATTATTCAAATGGTATCCTATGAAACACTATATGGGAAGTGATATAGATCACCTAATTTTTGGGATGAAGTTAGTGAGAGAAAGTTTCTTGGGCTTGATCTTGGGAAAGAGATGATAAAAAAGGTTCATTCCATCCAAAAAAACTTATAGGATACTCAAAGTTGGTAGAAGATCAATGATGAAAACTGTTTAAGGGACTTGGAGTTTGGTATTGGTGATAAATTCTTTCTTCGAATATCACCTTGGAAGAGAGTCATGTGGTTTGGGAGGAAATGGAAGATTATTCCTAGGTATATTGGCCCCTATGAAATCCTTGATCACATAAGAGAAGTGACATACCTTCTAGAACTTCAACCATATCTATCTCATGTTCATGATGTATTACATTTATCTCTCTTGAGTACATACCTAACTCATCACATGTACTAAATACAAAGGTGATATAATCAGAACATGAAATCTATTATGTGGATAAGTCAGTGGAGGTCATGGACCATATAGACAGGGTTATACAAAAAAATACAACCATCCTCATCAAAGTGTTATGGAGGAACCATAAATATGAAGAATCCACATGAGAACTAGAGAAGATAATGAGGTAGAATTACCCAAACCTCTTCTAATGTAAGATCACAAGTTGAAATTTTAGGGACACAATTTCTTAAGGGGGAAGAATTTAATGACTCAGACTTTTTTAATAACTTTATTTCTTGAGAAAATGTGTGTTATATTATATTATATACAATAAACCCATATCTCTTTAATAATGGAGTAAATATGAATTAAATATAAATGGAAATGTAACACTATAGATTCAGCCATTATATGACTGTTGGTCATTTACGATCATTTTTCAATTATGACTTTTGGTCAATATGACTATTGAGAACTATACTCTTGATAATAATCATAACGTTATCATTCGAGTTTATTAGTAAAATTTTGATCAAGGGTAATTAGTATAGAAATAAGAGTCAATGGCCTTAACAAGTATAGTCACGCCGTATGAATCACATTTATTAGGGCTTGGGAGGGAGGTTTTATCCCTGGGGTTTACCCTTGACTAATCCCATGTTGAGGTTCAATAAGTGAATATTGAATGAAATCACATATAAGAGAAGTTCAAGTTAGTGGAAATTACCACTCATGCGATGTTAGCCAAATCACCACATGAGTCTCTCACCATCACACATCTTACCATTAGGTCATCTGAAGATGTTATAATAGGTTATGTGTCAATGAATTAGTTTCTTAAAGTGTATTTATAATGTATAAATAAATTTTTTATTCCATCATTTTCATTTTAAGAATAGTTTTTCTTAATAAAATTGAGATGGAATTTGATAAATTTATTTTTCAAAAATATATTATACTTTTCAGAAAATAAAAAATTATTATAATAAAATAAGTTATTATTAATAATGTTTATTTTAATTAAATATTATTATTAAAACAATCTTATTTAAAAATAAATGAGAAAATAATTTTATTTTTTTAAGTGTCATAATGTTTACTATATATTTTCAATCCACTATTTTTTTAATAAATAATGATATTTGGATTTAAAAGATAAATTTATCATACTTAGAGAATTATTATGATAAAATAAACATCATTTTTGAAATTAGAACATCAAAATTAGGTTAGAGATAATTTATGAGATTTTTCAAAAAAACATTATTTTTTTCATGACTAGTAAAAATATAGTTTGAGTTTTTTCAGTATGTTAATGACATCATAATTATTTTATAATAATGTAATAACTCATTAAACACAATCCATGAAATTAAATATGATTTTTTATTAATATTTATTATATTAAAATATTTCATTAAATTTCTAAATATATAATTTACTTTCCAAATCTAAAATGGAATCATTAACTTTTAAAATGATATTTTGTGAAAACTTTAACTTTTGTTGAAACAATATGTAATATAAAATGATTTTAGACTTTTTTGGATTACAATAACATAAACGGTGTCCCTTTTGTCCAATACCATGGGAAATCCCATGGTTTTTCCTTTACTATTACCTAGGTGTCTAAGGCCTTTATATAGAAATTAATAAACAAATCCTCTAATTTTGCTATAAATACACACCCATTTCTCCATTTACTTTCAATACCAACTCATAATCCATAAATATATGATAGTTTTATCTCCCAAGGATTCCACTCAAGGTTTACTAAAGCTCCCAAGGTCCCAATACTCATGTCTCCAAGGTCCCAATACTCATGTTTTGGGAACTACTCTTTAATGTTAGGGAAATAATAACTTCTCTTTTCCATTCAAGTTTCCTCTTTATAAGGTATGTCTTTAAAATTTGAAAACTATGTTATTATATACAATTTATTTTATCCCCTTACTTTATTAATATTATTTTATGAATGGGATACCCTTTCTATTCTCTTATTACCCTTTTATAGAGCCATGATTTATACACATTATGATGCTGATTTTACTTCTCAGAATTCCATTCTTCTCCTAAAAAATAACTTTTATTTTCTTTATATGAATAACCAAACCAAATTATTTTCTAGGGTTATTCAAAGATATGGAAAAATTATTTATTTTATTCTCTTATTTACATACATAAAACCCTCATTCCCTTTCAGTGGGTTAAAAATTACATAATGATCTTATATTTAAACATTTTTTAAAAAGCCATGATTTTTATATGAAACCCATTTATTTTATTTACCATAGGTTTTTTATGAAATGATTTATTATGATATATATGGATAAAATTAAAATATATACTTATGAAGGGTTAACCTTGATAGCACTCTAATGTGTTGGGTAATGAATTTAATCTCTAGAGATGACATGTTCTACGATACCTTGGTAATATTTATGACACGTTAGTGAAGAAACTTGATGATATGCTTATGAATGTATCATTTAAATTTTGTATTAAAATTTCCTTTTTATGATTGATGTTCCTTACAATATGATATTTCTTTTTTTTTCTATTTCCCATGCTTTATGATTTTCCGAAAGTTCTTATTGACATTTTCTCAAGATCACATGTAAATTATTTCAATCACTTTCCCTTAATGGGACTTTTTCTAAACCTTTCCTTTGATGTATGTCCCTAGGTTATGAGATATAGTGAATTTACATAGGATGAACCTATGAAGAATCCATTCAAGTGTATTATAAATAATTTTTAAGTTTTCATAAAATTTTCACCCTTTTTTTAGGAAACTAAACGTTAAAAGATAATCTCTTTGTATAA
Source organism: Viscum album (assembly GCA_963277665.1). Lineage (NCBI taxonomy): Eukaryota > Viridiplantae > Streptophyta > Magnoliopsida > Santalales > Viscaceae > Viscum > Viscum album. The sequence continues at coordinate 1,097,672,153 of OY728147.1, forward strand.
TATAATGAAAATTTATTTAATAAAAAGGTGAGATTTGTAACACCCCAAGCTTCCATGGTACTTTTACCTTTTAATAAGGTAATATCTTTCATTGTATGCAACTTTGATATTTTAACACACCGTGACCAATCAAACTAGCCGTTAGGAATAGTAATACCCACTTTTTGAAATTTTATAAATTTTATCATTCAAAATGGACTTCATTTTTGGGTTTGGAATATCAAAATTAGCTTAGGGTGAATTTTTGGTATTTTTCAGAAAACTTTCAATTTTGGATGAATAGTGAAAAACACCGAGTTATAGTTTAAAACCGAATTTTTATTTAAATAATCATTTATTGTATTTAAATTTATTTTATGTAAAAATAGATACATAATAACTATATATGTTCAATGTAATTCATTAGAGTTAGTTTATAATAATTTTAAATATATAATAATTTTATTGAACCTTTTAACCGTCTTTTATCCACCGCCTACGAGCATTTGCAAATTTGAATAATACTTAATTTTACCACTTTTGTGAATTTAATTTCAAAAATATGAGAGACACAGATGATATCATTATGTAAAATGTGTTCCAATAAGATAAAAATAATTTTTGGTGAATAGTAACTTATGACTTTTATTTATCACAGTTAAAAGTAAATAGGGTAATTAAGGGTAACAATGATATTATTATTACCCAAAAACATGTCCTAATTCTATTGGATAAGTAAAATTTGACCAAAATCAACCTTAGGAATAAAATATGATCCTTTTGGTCCACATGTATTAGATTAAGACATTTATTATTATTTAATTCAAAGAAGTGTTAAAAGTGTTAAATTCAAAGCCTAATAACTAAAAAAATTTTAACATAGGGTTGTACATAAGATAAATTAGAATAAAAATATTCATTAGAAATATAAAAATATTTCCTACATAATGGGATTTTATTTATATTTTTTAGACATTGAATAATTTAATTTATATATGACACAATGATGATGTAGTAATTAAATAAATTAATGAAATATTAAAATATTTGTTATTATAAATATCCAAATAAATGTAATTTGATACTTTTAATGAATTAAAATAATTTTCTAGGTTAATATGAAATATTAGGGTTGGTTAGATGATTTTCTTTCGAAGTAATAATGCTATTATGAATTTAGTAAAAACAAAATACCAAATAGTGACAAAATTGACATAAACGAGTTTTTAAAACAAATATTATATTATTAATTTATATTCTATTCATAAAAATATAATGTTTGGTAAAAATACTTATATAATGATAGGTGTATCATTAATTAACCACTTGGGGTTCTTTTGAAAGTATATAGTGAGTTTATTAACCATATAATATAAAAATACAAAGAGACAAGGTAAATGTCAAACTATTTAACTAAGAGTTAAATCTAAAAGATACGGTTGATATAGTTACCAAAACTATCTAAAACCTATTGGTTGAGTTGTGTTAAACCCATCCCCACCTTATCCTCTATATAATTAATTTTGGAGACATTATAAACCGAAAATTATTTTATTATAAAATAATATTTCTTGCTTTTCCTAAGGTGCCCCTCACCCCTCTTAAAAAAGGGAACTCCCCTTCCCTCAAATTCACAACTTCAAATCCTTTTGTCTCGGCCAAACTATACCCAAATACACCCTAAACTATCCTACATTCATCCTAGAGGACTTACTTTAGTCATAAGGCCAACCTAAAGATCCCTTTTGATCAAATCCTAAAGAAGAACCCGAAGAAGAGGTAAATATTTCATCACCTCTTTCAAGTTCCTTTCTTCTTCCACTTCCTCTTTCTTTGTTGTTTCCATTCTAAAATAATTACTCCAGTATCTTATATATACTGTGATGTTATTATAAATATGGTACAACCATATTAATTATTCTATCCATCCATTCAATGACATGTCACCATACGTGCGTACGTACGGCTTACCGTCTCTACATCATGGTGTAATTGTTATTCAATACATTATTATTTGGATGGGTATAATAATGACGTGTAATTGATGTAAATAAAAAATATAACATGATAATGATTCTGTATATATGATATACCATCCAATTACATATTATTTTAATTTCATAAGACTGATATTGTTCAAAGTAATAATGCTGTTATGAATTTAGCAAAAACAAAATACCAAATACTGTCAAAATTTACATAAAAGAGTTTTTAAAACAAATATTATATTATTAATTGATATTATATTCCTAAAAATATAAGGCTCAGAGAAAAGACTTTTATAATTATAGGTGTATAATTAATGAACCACTTGTGGTTCTCTTGTATGTATATAGTAAGTTTATTAACAATATAATATAAAAATATAAAGAGACATGGTAAATGTCAAACTATTTAACTAAAAGTTAAATCTAAAAGAAAAAGTTAATATAGTGACCCAAACCTATCTAAAACCTATTGGTTGAGTATTTTTAGACCCATACCAATCTTATAAATTAAATAATTTATTTTGGAGCCACTAAAAACAGAAAATGAGTTTATTATAATATAATATTTCTAGCTTTTACTAAGGTGCCCCTCACCCCTCTTATAAAAGGGTACTCCCCTTATCACTAATTAACACCTTAAAATCCATTTGGGTCGGCCAGAACCTTCCCAAATAACCTTTCAACTATACTAACTTCATCATATAGGCCTTAATTTAGTCATAAGGCCAACCTAATGAGCACTTTTTATCAAATCCAAAATAAGAACCCGAAGAAGAGGTAAATATTTCATCACCTCTTTCAAGTTCCTTTCTTCTTCCACTTCCTCATTAATTTTTATTTCCATTATAAAATAATAACTCTAGAATCTTCTATATACATTGATTTTATTATATATATGGTACAACCATATTCATTATTCTATCCATACTTTGAGTTACATGCCACCATATGTCAGTACGTACGACTTACCATCTCAAACTCGTGGTGTAATTTATATTCAATACATTATTATTTGGATGGGTATAATAATGATGTGTATTTGATGTAAATAATAAATATAACATGATAATTATTCTTTATATATGATATTCCATCCAATTATATATTATTTTAATATCAAAAAATGATATTGTCGCCCATGCGTACGTACATATTACCGTCTCCACGAACGCGATGAGATTCATTCCCCATCATATCAATTCAAGATTAATTTTCATTTGATGATTAAAAATAATGTTTATAGACTTGATATAACTCTTAATATGAATAATATACATACAATTCATAACAAACACTCCTTATGAAAAGAATTATATAAAGTAAAACGAACCAGTTAACACCCGAAACGATGATAATACTAAAATATTATTAACAAGGAAATATTAAAAGATCATATATGATATCATATTAATGTATATGATTCTTTTATAATTTAATAAAAATTATTTCAACATTATAATGGAGGTTAAACTACCCTCTACGAAGGAAAATTACAAAGTAAGGGGTTTCTAATTTCACTTTTAATTCCACAAGATTTCCGTTGTTCGCCACTTTTTTATTAAATGTGGTGTATTGTGTACTATCATTTGATATATATATTATCATGATTATCTTTATATTCATGGTATTCTATGATTAATTTGGTTTTTGTTAACTTTTTTCCATATGAACTGATTTATTACAACAAAGTAAGGTTTTTCATCTCACTTGCTATTTTCGTGAGATTCATGCCATACCGCCATTATTTCCTTTTGTGTGGTGTATGTACATCCCAATGATTGTATTATTTGTGTAATATAATTTAAATTATGAGTAATTAAATATTCATTTTATCATCCATCTTTCATGGGATGTATGTTTCATATGTTTCCAAATTGGGAAGAGAATTTGAAATTTCAATTTCGACTCATTCTTCTTTACGCATACATCATTGATTATTTTACTCCATGATTATGTGTGGAATCATTATTTATTATTTGTGAATTAATTTAAACTCACATTTTTGTGGATATAATTTTGATACACATAATAACTCCCTTGATAAATTCTCAAGTCATCTATGTGAACTGTATAAGAGTAATTTTAACTTAATCTCCATTTGTTGAGTTAAACATCCCATTCACTGGTATTGTTTTTAAAAGAATATGTGTGAATGTCTTCTCATTTATTTAAAATGAATATAAAATAATATTGAGTGTATTTATATTATTCACACATAATTACGTTGTTTATTTATCCTTAACCTAAGGATATGGTCTTTATAATAGATTTCATCTCAATTTACATTAAATTGTGACTTCTTTATTGTTATACGCCAATTCAATTTTATATGGTGTATATAATGTACTTTGACATAGTATATCATGAATCCATTTACTCCTATGATATTATAAAGTTTTTATTACCTCAATTATTTGTATTCAAGTGTCTATCTTTTGGGTAGTAACTCTAACTAAAATATCATTTTAAAATGTTTTAAAGATTTATTATTCTAAATATTTATCATTAATGTCAATGTCTTAAAAATGTTTTTAAGGATTTATTTATATGGACATTAATGTTTTAAATTTTAAATTTCTTTTAAAAGTTTCCAAGTTGTATGGGACAATTTTATTCAAAAATATATTTTAAATGGATTCTTTATAAATAGTTACACTTTTAAATGTTTTCAAGAAAAAGGGGGATATTTCTCTCAAATAGTTTTAAAGATTATTTTCATCTATGTAAATATCATTCATTATTCTCTATTGAGGTTGATCTATTATAATAAAATCTTCCATATTGTATTGAATGATTTATGTTTTACTTTGAATGTTCTATTTCTATACCATTCATGGTTTGGGGTTAAAATATTGACATTTCATATGCTAGTTTTAATACAAATGTTCAGATTATGTTTCAACCTTTTCATATGAGGAATGCATTAGACTTATTAAGTGATGGGTGGATCCCGCAATAGCTCCTCGATGCATCGGTATGCCTCATGGGACAAACTAGTGTCTTGGCACAAGGCCTTGACAAAATCTTATTTGTAGTCTTGGCACAAGGCCTTGACTATGTGGTTATGAAAGTCTAGAATTATGCATTCCATAATTATAAAAGTGGCTATTGATATTTAATATGATTATTGGACAAGTATAATATCCATTTTAATAAGTAAATGGCATTATTTGATATTATATTTGCAATATTATGCTGAAGTTCAAGTTTAAAAGGCTTTTGTTTTAGTCTTATACATTTCCTTAAATGTTTATGCTTATTTATGAAGGTTTCTGCTATATTGTTATCCTTACTGAGAATCTAATCTCACACCATTCTATATTTTATCTTTCCCAGGATGTGAAGAAGTATATTATGACCGACCTCTTGGGATAGTCTATGGGATCTCAGTTTTGTCTATGGAAAAAATGTTGTTGTAGTTTTCCATTTTATGATGTAATGTAAACCTTATGAATGTATCCAGTACTTCCAAGGCTACTAAACTAATCAGTCATTTGAGGATTTATCTTTTGTGATAATTCAAATGATACATAATAATGCCCCAAATCTGAGATTCTGGGGTTGGGGAATTCTAATTTGTATTAGAGGAAGTTTAGTATAAACCTTGGAAACTAGATTTAGATAAACAATGATTATAGCACATATCCCTAAGATAGACTTTGAGGATTAGTATAAAAGAACTTCCTAAAATTTTGGCACTGTAGAGATTTTGTGAGTTTTCCATGCAATTAATCCCTGTCTACATATGAGCAGGTAGAGCCGGTTCTGGCACATATGTACCTAGGGGTAAAAACCAAAAACACCACTTTGAGCTAGACTCGAACGGGAACTGGTGCACGACAAGGGGCCTTACTACACTCTTGGATATGAAACTCTTGGGGGATATGCTTAGGATAATTTACAATTTCTTTACAAACAGATTTGAAGTATTTTAATATAAGATGAGAATAAATGACCTTGGTTAATCCTAAGGTGTTTCAAATTGAAAATATGGTGTCATGATATTCTATAAATGATTTTATGACTACTGTTACTCCCACAATGCTTTCTAGTTTTAGTAAATGGACGGATTCCAAGGAAGTCATAATAACATTGAGCATGATGTACAAGGTGGGAACAGTGGTGGAAATGAGAAACAAAATGGAATATTGATAGGGGTAAAAGATATTGTGTTCATGACAAATCAGTTTTCCAAAAATATGATAAAAAATATATATATTAACCAACTCTCAGACTCAACAAAAAAGAGAAAGGTGATGAATGATAAGAGCTCCAGTAGTGGAGACCATGGAGAAAATAATCCTTAATTTCCATCATGCAGGAAATGTGGAAGGAGACACCTTGGAAAGTGTCTCAATGGAACAACGAAATTTCTTATGTGTGGGGAATAAGGACATAAAGTAAAGAATTTCCGAGGAAAAATGAAGTGTACTATGGAAGAAAATAAAAATGGGCCCAAGAATCCATTTACAGTCATTTGTCAAAAATGTTGGGGACCTGTCCATTACCGGAGTGGATGCCCTATTCTATAGGATATTTTCTTGGTCCAAGAAGATTCTATGTGGAAATAAATGGTTGGAGAAATTTTTAAAAGTATTATTGCTTCTTGTTGATGGGATTACTTTGGAATAATTTTCTCTTGTATTTTTAACCCTACAGTTTATCATGTGAAAATGATATTTGAGGAAGAATTATCTTTTCTCATGTGGATATAGTAATAAATAACCATTTGGTTTTATATGATCATTGGGTTTGAGGCAATTAAAAGTTATTATATTTTGGGATGAAAATTCAAGGTATGAGATAACATTTGTGGTTAGATTAGGTTATGGTTATTTTGGGGAATTTATCTCATTTTGGTAATGTTATAAAATAGAGTTTTTGAAAAAGGAAAACACGCAAACCATGTGACAACCCTTCGCTTCAGACAAAGATGTGGGAATCGAATCCACAACCATAGTGCAATTAGGATTTATCACCTACCACAGGACTACGTGAAGTCCCTGGTTAGTGTGACTAATTAGTTTTAGTTAAATATTTTTATTGATCAATAATAATTTGATTTGGGATCTTATGTCTTATCAAATGAATACCCTTAGTATTGGAAAATGATTTATAAATCTTATTTTGGAAGACATTTTCTCTATTGGGAACACTATATGTTTAAGGAAAACTGAATACTATGGGATTTTTTGAGGCGTAATGGTGGATTTTTAGCTATGTTTTTATTTTGGATTTATAGTTATTTGGTTTATTTATGGAAATGATTAACCTATAATAGAGAATATGTAATTAGTTTAATTACTTTAAAGTATGTGACTTTAAGAGTAGTCAATGTCATTCGGAGATACAATTTAACGTGGAAGACTACATAACAAAATTCTTATAAGTTTTGGGTTTCAATATTAGTTTAGAATATATTGAAGGATTTTTAGGACAATTGTTTATTGAATGGTATTTATTTAACTTTGGGATATTGATGGTTTAATTGTAGAAATTAAGATTAGTGTTTCTTTCTCTAAAGAAATGTCCTTTTGGGGGATCATCTGATCTTTTACTAACCATTTTGGTTTTGATTAATCTCTAAAGACAAGGTAAATATATAGTTTATCCTTTGTGGATCATTTGATTCTATAGATGTTTATTCTAGCTCTTCTGGTGTGACCAACTCATCTTGAATACTCATCGTTTGAAAAAAATGAGTTAGTGGTAGAAATTTATTAAATAATAAAACAATACTTAAAAAGTATGTATCTCTCTTTTTGTTCTTATTCAATCTCATAAAAAAATTACTCATCTCTATGAAATATAACTTAAAACAAAAAAAACGTTTTCCATTTACATTTCCTACTGGGAAACTAATCATCGTTTGTCCCATCACAAGTTTGTGGTTTTCTTGTTGTTAACTTTCTCCTGATCATGTTTTCTGTCTCTCTCCACCAGAACTTGACACTTATTTTATCTTCCATATCCATATTTTCCCACATGGAATCCTAGTATGGGTTATCTCAGGTGACCTTTGTACTTCTTTTTCTTTCATTTAAAGTGATAGTTTTAATGACTCTTTTTTCGATGTGGGAATTTCAATTTTGTTCCCAAGCTCAATTTTAAAATTTGTGAGGAAACAATTTCCAAAAGGGGGAAAAATGTAACACCCCAAGATTCCACGGTACATTTCCCTTTGAATAATTTAATATGTTTCATTGTACACAACTTTGAGATTCTAACACACCGTAGCCAATCAAACTAGCCGTTATGAATAGTAATTAACAGTTTTTAAATTTTTATAATTTTTATCATTCAAAATGGACTTCATTTTTGGGTTCGGAATATTGAAATTAACTTAGGTTTAATTTTTGTTATTTTTCTGAAAACATTAAATTTTTGATGAATAGTGAAAAACACTAAGATATAGTTTAAAAGAAAATTTTTATTTAAGAGATTATTTATTTTATTTAAATTTATTTTATGTAAAAATAGATACATAATACCTATATATGTCCAATTTAATTCATTAGAGTTAATTTATAATAATTTTAGATATATAAAAATTTTATTGATCCTTTTAACAGTCTTTTACCCACCTCCTAGGAGCATTTGCAAATTTGAATAAAACTTAATTTTACCGCTTCAATGAATTGAATTTTAAAAATCTTAGAGACACAGTTGATATCAGTAAGTAAAATGTGGTTCAATAAGATAATAATAGTTTTTGGTGAATAGTAACTTTTGACTTTTATTTACCATAGTTAAAAGTAAATAGGGTAAATAAGGGTAAAAATGATATTATTATTACCCCAACACATATCATAATTCTATTTGATAAGATTAATTCGACAAAAAACAACCTTAGGAATAAAATATGATCCTTTAGGTCCACTTGGATTAGATTGATACATTTATTATTATTTAATTCAAAGAAGAGTTAAAAGTGTTAAATTCAAAGCTTAATAACCAAACCACTTTTAATATAGGGTTATACATAAGATAAAATTGATTATAAATATTCATTATAAATATAAGAATATTTAATATATAATGGTATTTTATTGATATTTTTTAGACATTAATTAATTTAATTTATTTATGACACAATGATGATGCAATAATTACCTAATTAATAAAATATTAAATTATTTGATATTATAAATATCCAAATAAATGAAAGTTGAGAGTTTTTATGAATTAAACTAATTTTATATGTTAATAAGATATGTTAGGGTTGGGTAGATGAATTTTTTGAAGTAATAATGCTGTTATGAATTTAGAAAAAACAAAATACCAAATAGTGTCAAAATTGGCATAAAATGGTTTTTAAAACAAATATTATATTATTAATTCATATTATATTCCTGAAAATATAAGGTTTGGTAAAAAAAACTTATATAATTATAGGTGTACCATTAATTAACCACTTGGGGTTCTCTTGGAGTTATATAGTACGTTTATTAACCATATAATATAAAAATACAAAGAGATATTGTAAATGTCAAACTATTTAACTAAGAGTTAAATCTAAAAGATATGGTTAATTTAGTGAACCAAACCTGTCTAAAACCTATTTATTGAGTGTTTTTCGACCCATACCCACCTTATATTTAAATAATTTATTTTTGAGAAATTATAAACCCAAAATGATTTTATTATAAAATAATATTTCTAGCTTTTCCTAAGGATCCCCTCACCCCTCATATAAAAGGGGACTCCCCCTTCCCTCAAATTCACACCTTCAAAGCCTTTTTACATGCCAAAAACTCTGCCCAAATACCATCTCAACAATTCTCCCTTCAACCTAGAGGCCTTAATTTAGTCATAAAGCCAACCTAATAAGCCCTTATCATCAAATCAAAAGGAAGAACCCGAAAAAGAGGTAAATATTTCATCACCTCTTACAAGTTCCTTTCTTCTTCCACTTCCCATTTCTTTGTTATTTCCATTATAAAATAATAAATCCTATATCTTCTATTAACATGATGTTATTATAAATATGGTACGACCATATTCATTATTCTATCCATCATTTGAATGACATGTCATCATACGCACGTACATACGACTTACCGTCTCCACGTCATGGTATAATTGTTATTCAATACATTATTATTTGGGTGGGTATAATAATGATGTGTAATTTATTTAAATAATAAATATAACATGATAATGATTCATTATATATGATATACCATCCAATTATATATTATTTTAATATCAAAAGAATGATATTGTCGCTCGTTCATACGTACGGATTACCGTCTCCACAAACGCAATGAGATTCATTCCCCATCGTAATACATTCAATAATAATTTTCATTAGATGATTAAAAATAATGTTTAAAGACTTAATATTCTTCTGATTATGAATAAGATACATCCTATTCATAACAAACACTACTTATGAAACAAATCATATAAATGAAAATGAATCAGTTAACACCTAAAACGATGATAATATTAAAATATTATTAAAAATCAATATTAAAAGATCATATATGATATCATATTAATGTACATGATTCTTGTATAATTTAATAAAAATTATTTTACCATTATACAAGAGGTTAAACTACCCTCGACCAAGGAAAAATACCATGTAAGGGGTTTCTTATCTCACTTTTAATTCCATGAGATTTCCATTGTTTGCCACTTATTTATTAAATGTGGTGTATTGTGTAATATAATTTGATATATATATTATCATGATTCTCTTTATATTCAGGGTATTATATGATTCATTTGGTTGTTATTAACTTTTGTCCATATGACTCGATTGATTAAAACGAAGTAAGGGTTTTCATCTCACTTCCTATTTCTGTGAGATTCATGCCATACTACCACTATTTCCTTTTGTGTGGTCGATGTACTGCAAAATGATTGTATTATTTGTGTAATATACTTAAATTTATGAGTAATTATATCTTTATTTTATTATCCGTCTTTCATGGGATGTATGTTTCGTAAGTTACCAAATTGTAAGGGAATCTCAAATTTCAATTTCAACTCATTCGGCTTTACGCATACTTCATTGTTTATTTTACTCCATGATTATGTGTGGAATCATTATTTATTATTTGTGTAGTAATTTATACTCCCCTTTATGTGGATATAATTTTGATACACATAATAAATCCATTGATAAATTCTCATGTCATCGATATGAACTTGATAAGAGTAATTTTAACTCAATCTCCATTTATTGAGTTAAACAAACCAATCATTGGTTTTGTTTTTACAAGAATATGTGTGAATGTACTATGATTGATTTACACTGAATATCCAATAATATTGAGTGTATTTATATTTTTAACACATAATTATGTCATTTATTTATCCTTAAGCTAAGGATACAATCTTTATAAGAGATTTCATCTCAATTTACATTCCATTGAGACATATTTGTTGTTATAAGCCAATTCAATTTTATATGATGTATATAATGTACTTTGACATATTATATCATGAATCCTTTTATTCCCATGATATTATAATATTTTTATTACCAAAATTATTTTTATTCAAGTGTCTCTCATTTGGTTAGGAACTATAACTAAAATATCATTTTTAAATGTTTTAAAGATTTATTATTCTAAATCTTTCTCATTAATGTCCATGTTTTAAAAATGGTTTTAAGGATTTATTTATATGGACATTAAAGTTTTAAAATTAAAATTCCTTTTATAATTTACAAAGTGGTATGGGAAATTTTGATTCAAAAATCTATTTTAAACGTCTTCTTTATAAATATTTAGAATTTTAAATGTTTTCAAGAAAAAGGGGGACATTTTACTAAAATAGTTTTGATGATTATTTTCATCTATGTCAACATCATTCATTATTCTCTATTGAGGTCGATCTATTATAATAAAATCTTTCATATTGTATTGAATGAGTTATGTTTGACTGTGGATGTGCTATTTTTATACCATTCATGGTTTGTGGTTAAAATATTGACATTTCGTATGCTAGTTTTAATACAAATGTTCATATTACGTTTCAAACTTTTCATATGAGGAATTCATTGGACTTAGTAAGTGATATGTGGAGCCCGCTATAGCTCTCCAATGCATCGGTAGGTCTCATGAGACAAACTAGTGTCTTGGCACATGGCCTTGACAAAATCTTATTTGTAGTCTTGGCACAAGGCCTTGACTACGTGGTTATGAAAGTCTGGCATTATGCATTCCATCATTATGAAAGTGGCTATTGATATTGCATGTGATTATTGGACTAGTAGAATATACATGTGAATAAGTAAATGGAATTATTTGATTTTATCTTTTTCATATTATGCTGAAGTTCAAGTTTAAATGGCTTTTAATTTAGTCTTATACATTTCCTTAAATGTTTATGCTTGTTTAGGAAAGTTTCCACTATATTGTTATCCTTATTGAGCATCTGACCTCACCCATTTCTATGTTTTATTTTTCCCAGGATGAGAAGAAGTATATTATGACTGACCTGCTAGGATAGTCTATAGGATCTCAATGTTGTATATGGAAACAATTTTGTTGTAGTTTTCCATTTTATAATATAATGTAAAACTTATGAATGTGTCTAGTACTTCCAAGGCTACTAAACTAATTAGTCTTTTGAGACTTGATCTTTTGTGATCATGCAAATGATACATAATAAAGCACTGAATCTGGGATTCTAGGGTCAGGGAATTATATGATTCCATATCAGATGTGACTTAAAATAAAAAATCAATTTTATTTAATTTTAAATAAAATCCTCACCAACCATTTGAAAACTCACTTTTATCATTTAAAACCGAATTCCATTTTTAAAACTCCATTAAATTTAAACCAAATCATATTATCATGTTGTTAGGAAAAATTCCAAATCCAAAAAAACCCAAAATAAAAAATACATAGGGTATAGTGGTCATTCATGATTAGAACACATAGTTTTACAGACCGTGTCCCAATAAAATAATAACCATATATATTTTCTCAAAACTATATACAAAAGATCCACATGGCTTTTAATACCAAGAAAGCTAATGGTGCCTTCAATTCCAACCTTTTTTCACTTTTAAATCTAAAAAACACCTCAAAAAAACCATAGATAAGACAAAGAAATCATAATGAGCCCAATTAAAAATTAAAATCCATCAATTGAATCAAAGAAAAGATCAAATTTAAAAATTGAACCTCGACTTCCCCTAGAATCTCAAACATCACCACGACCGGCGGTGATTAGGAACCAACCCATGAACTAAATCATAAGATCCAACAATCCTATAACTCAAATAACAAAATTCAAAAATAACTAGGGAACTTTATAAACTAATATCCACTTAAGAACCTACCTATCATACCATTTTTAATGTCCTCGCCTAGGATTCCATTTGAACCAATACACGAATCGGTCCACCATTAGCCTAGGCGGCATTCTCAATCCCCACAGATTGTAAAAAAGTGTCATGTATTATATAAAAACCATTAGGAATGTTTTTTAGTTTAAATAAGAGTTTAATAATAATGTAATTTCTCCCCAAAATCCATCATGGACCATCTATAAGTCGGACATCAAAGCCAAAAATTTGATATGCTAAAAATAAATAAATATACAACAAGCATATACAAGGTATTAGTAGAACAAAATAGATTCAAAATAAACTCTCAGGTCACACTCTGAACACCCTACCCTATTGAAATGACCTAAATCAAATGATTATCTTCAAACACCATAATAATGGCACACCTATAACCATATAAATTAGTAAAATTCATAAATGGGTGATGTGAAAAAAACTTGAAATATAAAATAAACAACCAATATACCTAGAAAAACTATCCATTGTGACCTATGATCATAATCCTTCCAAAACGGAAACATATATTAATCTGAGAGAGAACATATACTGAGTTATATCTTAAAATTTAAATGTATAAATAGGCATGGGCATATGAAATCCCAATAGGTCACCACCCACCCCATCACATTCTTTACCTCTAATCAAGGATGCATTTTTATTCTAGTTTGAAATATATTAATGAAATATATATTTTTCATAATTAATTAAATTTAAAACCAATAAAACCTCAATTTTGTTTTTATAAACATTCTTATTTAAATTAATTAAAATTTAATAATTTATTAGATTATGTTACCTCAACTAATGGCTCTTTTATTAAACAAGAATTTGAAAATCCACTTTCAAAATTTTTTTATAATAAAATAATTTCTAAAATAATGAAACAATAAAATAAAACCAAAGTTAATAAGTATAAAAATAACCAGAATCATCACGGGAACCAAAGAGCTCAGGGGACAAACTAGGATGTGACTATAAAACTACTATAATATAAGACCAACGTCAGATATATAATAACCATTCCAAACACCTGGTATTTCCCTACCTAGCCTAACCAAGCGGAGTAATCTCATAAGTATATCAATAGTCTATATTAGATCCACTAGTTAGAGCGTGATACCAAAATAGTGAAGCATATGTACCTAAATTTCCCACATAACTACCCTATGATTCCTAAGCCATTTAAATGTAGGTGATTATTTCAAATATAAACAAATAAATTTGCGATCATGATAGAAAAAGGAAAATAATCATTTTAAATCACCCTTGAACAATCTTCAAAGAATTACCCCCATTTCAATAAAGTTCATTAAACAAATATACTTCCCTTACATGGGGATTTCATCCCATAATATAAAGGTGTCGATTTCTCCCAAAACAGGGAAGAGAATATTCTATGGGTTTTCCATTTCAATAAAAATATTTTAAAGGTGTAAAATGATCCTTTTAATTACTAATAAAGTTGAAAAGTTTTAAAATTGACCATTAAACCATTACATTATATGAGTAATATCTATGTCATTCACCAGTTTAGGAGTTCCATTTTAAAAACATTACCTGAAAATAAGTTTAAGTGCCAAATTTAGAATTCCTAAGATTCCCCTTTATCATTATACTCATATGAATTTACACATATATATGTCTTGATCGTTATAAAAATTCATCTATCCTCCTATGAATTTGTGTATACATATATATATGTGTGTATAACTATGTATATGAGCATAGCCACCAAATACATTTACAAACCTCACACATTTATTAATTTTTTTTAAAAACATTTTATCAATAATTAGAATTCCATGTATTACATGGAATTCCAAGTAAATGTTAAGGATCAACTAAAAATTTACTTGTAAGACCTAAATACCTTTTAAAATATTAGATAAAATGTGTAAAGTCTATTAAGGAATTTTATTAGACATTCAATGCGCAAGGTAGTTGTCAAATAAATGTAAAACAAATACTTTAAAAAGGAAACTCCATTGAATTTAATGTAAACTAAGTAGAACTTGATTTACCTTTCAAAGATATTCATATAAATAGATAATAAAAACATTATGCTTTAAAATTTGAATAAAAATTCAAGCAATTAGTGGTTCCAAAAATTAAATGTTAAGAAATAGGGAAAACCTAACTCCATCAAATGTGGAGATAATGAAACCTTCAAATAAAGGATGAGGGATTCCTCAAATGTTGATTAGAAAACCTAGAAACCCACAATTGTAAAAATATGAAGCTTAATCCACATAGGGTTTGACCTAAAGTATTATGAAACAAGGGGAAAAGGAAAGAGAATAAGCAAGAAAATAAGGGTGCTAAGGATGGAAAGAAACCCTTATATGGACTAATCACACTTTCAATCAGAAGAGGAAATACCTTAAATTAGAGAGTAGGAGGAGGAGGTGATCCATTTAAGGGATACCTCCTTGGGAATGGGGGGGGGTTTGGATAAGAAATGGGGAGGGTGAGGTAAAAAAGGGTTGAAAATTTAATTTGGTTATTTTAGGAAATTAATTTTTTTGAAGTTTGGGAGTGTTGAATGTTTTTTATGCATGCTTAGAAAAACCATGCCCTGACCACACATTCAAAACTAGAAAAGTCTAAAACAATCACACGGTTAGGCCGCATGGTTAGCATTAATCGCACGGAAGACAAAATCTATTAAAAAATTCAAAACAATTTCTGAAATAAGAGACTTGAGCATCCAAAAAAATAGAATTAAATAAACAAACAAATAAATAAAATAATTGAGACCACTAGTGTCAGGGTGTGACACAAACCACTGATCCCATCATGAATAAACGATCCAAACAGAGGATTAGGGAATGAATTTTAGTAGTGTGAATGAAAATGGGAAAGAAAAAGATATGAGTTACAATTATATCCTCTATCCCTTTCACATTAAAAATCCCTAGAGTAAAATAAAAATACACAATCTGGTGTGTGGACTTTGTTTCATTAGTTTTCATTGAATATGTGATCGTTGGGTTGACCTTTCATTGTAAATAAGAGATTGAGGATTGGTAATACTTCATAGAGGGAGAAAATAAAAAAGGGGGAAGATAGGAATACACAATATATGAACCATGTGGAATTAACATTAAAATATAGAAATAAATTACAAATTCATGATCGATTGGATTTAACCTTCATTTGATCAAATCAAATGATCAATCTAATATAAACAATTAATTGAGAATCTTGAACATCCATAATCCACTTGTTGATGATCATTTACTCTATATAACTTTTATTATGGTTGATAGGATCATCACTTGTGGTCACTTCAAAAGAGGCATGATTGATGTTAACACGAGTTATCTATCTTCACATGGTCGGTCAGATGGCATAATAAATCCTGTGATATATTTAACATGTGGTTTCTTCAAGCAAGTCATGGTTGATTAGGAACCATGGTAACTTCTGGTAAAGTCATACATTCCACCTTGAAAATCACTATTTTAGTTTTGGCATTATTTGGTTAAGATAAAAATGAATGAAAATAATTTGGAATAGATTTAAAATCCATTAAACAATGAAATATCAATTCTCAAAAATCAATGTTTGGATTATCAGTTAATTCTAAAATGAAAAAAAAACACTTTAAAAATTATATTTAAGACATTTATCAATGAAGTTACATATTTCACCAGAGTAAAAAAATGAATTAATTATGTATTTTTTATCCTGATTAGGGGGTCAATTATCAATGAAAAAAATTCCAATTAAGGAAAAAATTTCACTCATATGGTATTATTTTTATTATTTTTGAAATGTTTCATGGTCAATATGTTCATTTTTTATTTGAGTATCATTTTAACTCTATTTTTTATATTTTCTTATATATTAGGTTTCATGTAGTTCTATTTCTTTACAAGTGTTAATCCCTCAAAGTTCTTAATTGAATTTTCAAACATTTCATTACCAGCTAGATTCTAGGTACTAATCACTATAGACAATGATTCTGAATATCAGTTTTTAATTTCATTTCCTATTTTAGAATTTTTTCTTTTAAACTCAAGTAGTTATAGTTAATATTTTCTTATTTATCATGTACTTGACTTTTTTATTTTACTAAATCTAATATAAAATCTATTTTGTAGATATGTTTTTAATTTTTTTTAATTTTACATGTATCCAGTTTTGTTTTGTGATGTAATTTTATTTTAGTTTCATTTATATTAATATCAATATGTTAATTATTATTTTTATGTATACTATATCATGTTTTATATGTAATCTATAAATTTATTTTATGTACAAATTGGTTCTATCTATAATCTGATATTTAATTTTAAATTGTTATATATTATTAAGTTATAATCTATCCTAGATGTATAAATTTTTTCTTATTTTGTTAGATTGTTTTACTATTATTGTATATCATGATACATGGATTATTTTACTTTTTTATATTTATTGTAACATCCCAGGTAAATAAAGAATATGATATTTTCATATTTATTAATATTTTTGAATCAAATATTAATTTATCATTAAAGGGGATTCTATGTTCGATGACATACTTGATATGAAACAACAGGTTTCATTGAAATCTTACGTTGTAAACAACATTGAGTTATACTGAAAAATAATAATATAATATTATTATTTTAAAAGGTAGCTAACACCTAGCCGTTGTAATGGAGAGAATGAATAGAACAAACTAAAATATGATTATACATGTTTTTTAAATGGTTTTACATTTATCCAATAAATTTTATAGGCTTAAAATAATAAATAATATGATTTTAAGCATAAATACTCTAATATTCATTAAAAGGTCGATTTTCCACATTTTGACAGAGAACCATTTTTATATCAAGTTTTTGTCACTTTTATATGTTCTATTTGACAAAATAATATTCTTATTTAATATCGGGTCATAAAAATTTACTTTGGATGAAATTTTGGTATTTTTCTGGTAATGTTTATTTTTTAATAAATAGTGAAAATATTGTGTTTTAATTCAAAACTACCTTTTAATATATTTTATTTATAAGGATATATTATCTTTTTAATTGGTTTTAAAGAGTAATTCTATTATGTTTTTACCATTTAATCTAATGTTAGTCATTGGATGTAATTTCACTTTGAAATTGTACATAAAAAAGTATAAGTATTTTGATAGTTATTATTTCTTAAAAACAGACTTTTTGTTTTGAAAGCAGGAATTAATTTTAAATTATCTTCTTCCACTTATGTTTTATGAATTTGGAAAAATAGATTCCATATTTGGAATTAGGATATAAAAATTGTGTAAATTGAAAACATTTAATTTTAGACATTATGAATATTTACTTCAGTAAATATTTTATTTACCATGGTTAAAGTGTAAATCTCATAAATAAGGGTAACAAAGTAATATAATAATAATATTAAATTACCCTAACATATGTCCTAATACTATTTTATGATACATGTTTAATCATGGGAATCCTTGGGTCGATTTTGGGACCCCTTGGAGACACTTGAGAGTGATAATGACACTTTATATTAATTAATTTAAAGTAAAGAAAAAAATAACATAAACATAAATCTTTTAGTAAATCAATTTTTACATGGGGTTATATAAGTTATCTATTTGACTATAAATAATAATTTTAAATATAAAAATATTTACTACATTATGATATTTTATTTATAATTATTAGACATCAAATAAATAAAATTATTTATGACACAATGATGATGCAGTGTTTACCTCATTAATGAATGATTTAAATAAATAAGATTATAAAAATTAAAAAAATATTCAAAACTTGTCAAATTATTATTGGATGATTTTTTTTCTAACATGAAACATCTTATATTCTACTTTAATGTGTTTTGGATATTTAAAAACTGAATATAACTATATAATACAGTAATATTTTAAAACTTTCCTAAAGACCCCTCCCCCCTTATAAAAAGCCCTCACATCTAACCCATTACTCAAACCTCTCAAGCCCCTTGGATCATCCAAACTCTTTCCAAATAATATATCTAGATCCCTATCTTCCTTCTAAAATCCTTACCTTAGGCAGAAGGCGCTTCAAGAAATCCTTTTGTTTCAAACCAAAGGGATTTACCCGAATTAAGGGTTACATCTTCTTTTATGTTCTTTTATTTTATTTTACTTATACAACCCCATAAACTAATTTTATTACTTTATTTTATAAAAAAACTAGTATCCTAAATATATTAGGTTTTTTATGAGAATCTTTCGAACTAAACTTATACACACCTCCATCTAATGGGTAAAGAACATATTGTTTTTGTGGAAGGTGAACTACTGCCTCACGAAACGATGATTGTTCAATATTCTCCTACCACCTATTATGGTGGAAATTAATATGGAAATGTATTTATATGTGATATATATTATATTTATATTGTTTATATTCTTCTATATTTTTCATTTATATCATAAATTTATGGTTTCGATAATGGGTAAATGCGATAATTTCATTTGAGGAAGTGCGGACTACCGCCCCCTCAATGTTATATGACTCAGTAATTCCATACATGGGACGTATAAGGAATGGATTTAATGTAATTATATATTATATTATACTGGAATTATAATATATCTATGTATCATTAAGTTTTCATTCCATTAAAATATGAAATAGAAATGAAAGTAGCGTTCATGCGCACGTACGGCTTGCCATCTCCATGAATGGTGCATTTCATTTCTTATCTCCAAATGTTATGTACTATTATAAATACATATATATACTGAATATATATGACACATATGATATCTAAATCATGAATATCATTCTGGAGATAATGGACCGTTTACCACCTGAACAACTTCTTATTATAAGAAGTTCATTTTTGACTCAAGTACCAAATATCAACAAAATGAACATTATTAACTATAATGATAAAATAATGTTTATAACATGATAATAAGTGATATAAATGGAATAATAAACTTGAAAACTGTTTTTAAGTAGGTAGAAATTAACTTTAGTGTATTATTCTATAGATTAAAGAACGATCGAGTCAAGTCAGACACGAGGTAAGGGTCTTCGTCTCAATCTCCTTTCATTGAGGAATATTTTGTTTTATAAATGAATTTCTTTTATATGGTGTATAAACACCTTTGACTTTTCATTTCATTCAAAAGGAATATTTCTCTATGATGCATTTTACTAAATGAAAAAATAATGTTTTTTAATGTAAGCGGTGACAATGACCTTTTCCATCGCCACGAGTATTATTTGATATATGAATTCTTTAACAAGATGTAATGTTTTTAAAAGGGAAATAAATACCATATTCTATTTTACATATTTTGGTATTGAAAATGGTTTTTATAATGGATTTATTATGTCAATATATTTAAATTATATATTGTGATTAAAATTTGGAAATTAATTATTTCTTTTATGTTCGTTTTATGTGTTATGAATATGTTACGGTTCTTGGGTATTGTTTATGTATACTGGTGGATCCGTGATAAACCTAGGGTAGGTGAGCCTAAGATAGTTCTCCAATACATTGGGTAACGTGACAGAGGTAAACATGAATGTTTCTTCTAAGAGATTTATTGAATATACTGTGATGGGTATTCCAAATGTAACTCCCTACGTGGCTGTGAAAGATAAAATGTAAGTATGTTATGGATTCCACAATTTTCCTTTATGATTTGGGATTACTATGTGTTATTCATAAATCTTATGATTTCATGAGTTATGTTAAAAAGATTATGTTTTTATGGACTAATGTTTTCTTTCTTTATTTTATAACACTTACTGAGTTTTTTATGCTCATCCTATGTTTTGAAAAGTTTTTCACAAGACAAAAAGATGAATAGGGTAAAGGATGGGATTGAGGAAAAATGATGTTGTCTAAAATATGGAACTAGACATGAATCTTTTTTTCCAAGAGTAATTATTTTATGTAAAAAAAGGAAACTGAGTAGAAGTGTCTACTTTGTAATTTTTGAGATGTAATGTAATAGTTATGGCCTAATTATATAAAACTCTAAACTTGATAATATCCTCAATGTGAATTATCCATTTAATTCAAGATTATGTAATGTTTTAAGTCTGGGTCCTTATAGTTAGTATCAGAGGTTAGTTTAGATTACATTAGGTGTTAGGATATTGTTAAATTAATATCCATAAATTAATTTATGTTAAGATTGAAATGATATAGCATTTAAAAATTACCATGTTGCTTCGGCTATGGTATTTCTATGTTTAGAATGGTTTTTCATAGAGGAAATAGGGTAGCTATAATGGGATAACCTCAGAAGGAAGACAAACATCCAAATCAACAACATGAGATGGTTGGAATCAGAAATGAATAGTTTGTTGAAGTGATGGAACAATTGACTCAGGATATAAATGGTGGTTGTATCTACACATGAGATCATCCAGATCAACCACATAGGAACATGTCAGTAGTAAAGCATTTCATGAGGCAACATCTCTCATCATTTATGGGATCATCTGACCCTATTCTATAAGAGGGGTGAATTAAAGCACTGGAAAAGATTTTTTATGTCATGGGGGTGTTCAAAACATCAAAAGGTTAGTCTCGATGTTTACCATTTTGACGTTGAAGCTGATTAGTGGTGGTCTATGGTGAAAAATATCAGGGATAGTGCGGAGATTTATGCTCTTGGTTGGTATGAATTAAAATGTATGTTTCTTGAGAAACATTTTCGTAAGGTGGTCTGTCTTAGGATGGAAAAACAATTAATGTAATTGAGGTAGTAAGATGGCATAGTGGCTTCTTATGAATAAAAATTCACTCGATAGGAAAGGTATACTCAAAATTTCATACGAGATATTGATAGTAAAATAAACCGTTTTTACTCAGTATTAAAGAAAAATTATTGAAGGGATTTAGCTTCTCATGAGTTCAAAAGTTATGAAAAACTAGTTTGATGTGTGAAGAAGGTGGAAATAGAGTTTGCCGATGATCCGGTCCTCTTGGAAAAACAACAAAATAAGAGGTCAAGGTTGTAGATGAAAGGGAATAATACTTCAAAGAAGTCTGATGGTAAGAAATTTAAGTTTACAGTTTGTGAAAATTGCGATAAAAAGCATGTTGTGGAATGTCTTTAGAATTATGGTAAGTGCTATCGATGTGGTAAAATGATACATAAGGCTCGTAACTTCACTGAAGATTTCAGGGTAATGGTAAGAAAATAAAATCTGATTTACAGTCAGTAAAATGATTTAAATGTAATGAAATTGGACATTATCAAAATGAGTGTCCAATGAAGAACTCAACTGAGGGAAAGCAGCTAGACTACAAGTAGAAAGGGGTGGTGAAATCCTTTTCAACTACTTTGATAGATGTTGTTCCATTGAATGAAGTAGTATTAGGTACATTGTTTGTTTATTCATATTATCCCAATGTGTTGTTTGATTTATGGTCTACGCACTCTTTCATTTCTGAGAGGTTTTATAGTAAATTGGGAATTCAATATGAAGATTTGAATCCTGAACTTATGGTAAAAAAACCTGGAGGAAATTTTGAGACAAAAAGAAAAATTAAGAACCTTTCTATACTTGTGTTTGTGGAAAGAATCTACCTGCAAACCTTATTGTTTTTCCACTAGTAGATTTTGATGTTATTTTGGTTATGGATTGGCTTTCTGTTTATCATGCTAAGATAGACTGTAAAGCTAAAGAGGTTTCCTTTTAGAAATATTTTCAGTTTGTGTACAAGAATGAACTCCTACTTTTGATAACATATTAGGAAGCTGGGAAACTAGTAAAAGATGGAAATGAATGTTACCATGCACGTATTTTTTAAAACAAATGAACTTTTTAGATTAATGATGTTCTAGTGGAAAATTAGTACCTTGATGTTTTTTCTGACGAGTTGCTTGGTATTATACCTGATCGAGAAGTTGAATTTACTGTTGACTTAGTTCCTGATGCTATGAAAATTTTAAAACCCTTTTATCAAATGGCTCAAATTAAACCTTTATAGTTAACGAAGAAATTATAGGAGTTATTAGATAAAGGTTTCATTCGACCTAGCACATCACCATGGGGTGCTCCTATCTGGTTTGTTATAAATAAATATGGTTCAATGAGACTTTTCACTGATTATACACCATTGAATAACATCACTGTTAAGAACAAGTTTCCTTTTCCTCATATCAATGATTTGTTTGATCATATCCAGGGGGCTCAGTATTTTTCTAAGATTGATTTGAGTTCGGGGTACCATTAGTTGAAAGTAATGGAAGAAGAAATTCTGAAGACCACATTTTATACTAGATATGGCCATTATGAATTTTTAGTTATGCCTTTTGGGTTAAACAATGTACCTACTATATTCATGGATTTTATGAATAGATTTTTTTGTGAGTTATTGGATAAGTTGGTGGTTGTGTTCGTTGATGATATTTTGGATTATTCTAAAAGTAAAGAGGAGCATCAATGTCATTTAAGGGTTGTCTTGAAAACATTAAAATAAAAGAAATTATATGTGAAATTCTGTAAGTGTGAGTTTTGGTAACAACAAATTTTTTACCTTGGTCACATTGTTTCAAAAAATGACATAACTATCGATCCTGCTAAAACAAAAGTTGTTGAAGAATGGCCAAGACCCACAAATTTAACCAATATTTATAGTTTTATTGGATTAATGGGTTATTACCAGTGGTTTGTTGAAATTTTTTCTTGGTTATCTTTCCCACTGACTAAGTTAACTCTAAAAGATGTTAAGTTCATTTGGACAAAAGAATGTGATGATTGTTTTTAGGAATTGAAAAGAAGATTGGTGAATGCTTCTGTTTTGGAACTACCTTCCAAAAATGGTGAGTATTTTATCTACAATGATGCTTTTTTTAAAGGACTTGGTTGTGTCCTAATACAAAATGATCAGTTAATTGCTTATGCTTCACGTCATTTGAAACCTCATGAGTCAAATTACCCAACACATGATTTAAAATTAGTAGTTGTTTTTTTTGCTTTAAAAATTTGGAGGCATCATCTGCATGGATTAAAATGTGAAATATATACTGATCACAAAAGTTTGAATTATATATCCACTCAGAAAGAATTGAAAACAAGATAGCAGAGATAGATGTAATTAGTCAAGGATTATGATTGCACAATTCATTATCATCCAGAAAAGGAAAATAAAGTTGTCGATGCTTTGATTTTAAAAATTAATGCTACATTAACATTGTTATGTTTGGAACGATATCCTTTGGTTTTTGATTTGATGATCTTTGGAATAGAAGTTTTTGGTGTAGGAAATTCCTCTGTTTTGTTTGAGGTATCAGTGAAATCATCTCTATCAGACATAATTGAGCAAGTAAAGAAGGAAGATAATGAGTTGCAGAAAAAGGTAGAGTTGGTTCAGAAGGGTAAGTTTCCTGATTTTAATATTGATAATGATTGTGTTTAGAGGTTTGGGAATAGATTATGTGTTCCTTGTTATTCAAACTTGAAGAATGAGTTGTTATGTGAATCTCATAGTTCTCTATTTTTGGTTAATCTTGATAGTACTAAGATATAGATAGATCTTCGATATTATTACTGGTGGGATGGAATAAAAAGAGATATTTCTAATTTTAATGTGAAGTGTTTGACTTTTCAATCGTTTAAAGAAGAGCAACAGTTACCAAAATGGATGCTTTAGTCTTTACTGGTGCCATAGTAGAAATAGGAAATTATATCCATGGACTTTGTTGTGGGATTAACAAAGACATCTCGAGGTAATAATTCAATTTGGGTTATTGTTGATCGATTGACTAAATCTACTCATTTCATTCCTATTCGAGATATTTTGTCTCTTTATCATCTTTCTTGGTTGTATGTTAAAGAGATAGTCAGGTTTCATAGAGTTACCCTCTCCATTGTATCTGATCGTGATCCCATGTTTACTTTTAACTTTTTGAAAGGCCTTTAGACGTCGTTCGGTACTGAATTAAATTTTTGTATAGATTTTCATCCTCAATCAGATGGGTAGTTAGAAGGAAAAATTCAGACCTTGGAGGATATGTTACATGCTTGCTCGATGGATTACCAGGGATGTTGGGACTAACCTATTTAATTGGTTGAATTTTATTATAATAACAGTTTTCATTCCAGTATACATATGCCTCCATTTGAGGCATTATATTGTAAGCGACATCAAACTAAAGCTTTTTGGGATGAAGTAGGTGAAAAGAAACTAATGGGACCAAAATTGGTAGAAGAGATGGTAGAAAAAGTTCAGTTGATTCAGAAGCACATGAGAATAGCTCAGATCAGGTAGATATGTTACGCGGATAACTAGATGGAGGATCTTTCTTTTGTTGTAGGTGATCATGACTTTCTCAAAGTTTCTCCATGTAAAAGTGTGATGTTTATTTGTAAGACGGTAAATTTGAGTCTGAGGTTCATTGGACCCTATGAAATCCTAGAGAAAGTTGGATTAACTGCCTACCGAGTGGCTTTACCTCCAAGTTTATCCTAGGAAAACAATGTTTTTCATGTTTCAATGTTGAGAAAGTATATGCCAGATCCATCTCATGTTTTGAGCCCAGAGGTAGTTCAGTTGGAACAGAATATCTCTTATGAGGAACATACAGTCCAGATTCGCAACCGTAGAGTGCAAGTGTTACGAAATAAGGTAATTCCATAAGTAAAGGTTTTCTGAAAAAACCTTATAGTTGAAGAGGAAATGTAGGAATCTGAAAATGTTATGAGGGATAATTACCCCCCATTTATTTGATATGTGAATAAAAATTGTGAGGATGCAATTTCCTAACAGGGAGAAGGATGTAACATCCCAGGTAAATATAGAATATGATATTTTCATATTTATTAATATTTTTGAATTAAATATTAATTTATTCTTAAAGGGGATGCTATGTTCGATGGCATACCTGATATGCCTCAATGGCCCGAAGGCCTTCATTTTTTATTAATTTTTGATGACCCCTCTTTCAAGGGATGAGAGGGAACCCTTACAAGGCCCATAGGCTTAGAGGTTACATGGCCCGTAGGCTTTAGAGATTACATGACCCGAAGGTCTTAAAGGAATTCAACCAGACTATCTACAAGGAACTTCCCATCCCCATCATCTGCATCTTGATAGTAGCACTCCACCTTTTTCATGACCGTCTGGCTAGGCTTCCCGTGCAAGCACAGGCTGGTACCGATGGCATAGCCATACCCTCTCTTTCTGACAATCCATTTGGCTCTACTTTGGTGAGTGTACCTGCTCTGAATCCTCTTCTGGGGATGCTCCTTTTTTTGTAGTGTGTCTGGGCCTGCATTCATGTGGCCCGAAGGCCTTGGGGTGTCCCTAAGGCCTTAAAGTAGCCCGAAGGCCTTGAGAATCAACTGGCCCGAAGTCCTTGGGTGGCCCGAAAGCCTTTCAGGACCCGAGAACCAAACAAGTGGCCCGATGGCCCAGATGGATGAATAGTTCCGACTGCTACAGTACCGAACAGTGCCTGCTACAGTGCCTGCTACAGTGTCGAACCGTGCCTGCTATAATATTATTATTTTGAATGGTAGTTAATGCCTAACCATTGTAATGGTGAGAATGAATATAAATAACTAAAATATGATTATAAATGTTTGTTAAATGTTTTTATATTTATCCAATAAATTTTAGAGGATTAAAATAATAAAGAATCCAATTTTAAGCATAAATACACTAATAATAATTAAAAGATTGATTTACCACCTTTTGATGGAGAACCATTTTTAAATATAGTTTTTTTACTTTTATATGTTTTATTTTATAAAATAATATTATTTTTTATTATTGGGACATAAAAATTT
Source organism: Viscum album (assembly GCA_963277665.1). Taxonomy (NCBI): domain Eukaryota; kingdom Viridiplantae; phylum Streptophyta; class Magnoliopsida; order Santalales; family Viscaceae; genus Viscum; species Viscum album. Next base: position 1,097,699,188 of record OY728147.1, read on the forward strand.
ACTTCGGATGAAATTTTGGTATTTTTCTGATAATGATCATTTTTTAATGAATAGTGAAAATACAGTATTTTAATTCAAAATTGCCTTTTAATCTAATATATTTATAAGGTTATATTATCTTTTAAATTGGATTTAAAGTGTAATTATATTATTTTTTTACCATTTAATCCAATATTGGTAATTTTAAGTAATTTCACTTTGAAATTGGATATAAACAAGAGTCAATCTTTTGATAGTTATTATTTCTTAAAAACATGGTTTTTGTTTTGATAGCGAGAATTAATTTTAAATTAATTTGTGCCACTTCTATGTTTTGAATTTATAAAAATGGATTCCATATTTGGAATTAGGAGTTCCAAATTGTGTAAATAGTTAACTTTTATTTTTAGACAATATGAATATTTACTTCAGTAAATATTTTTTTTACCATTTTTAAAGGGTAAATCTAGTAAATAAGGGTAGAAAAATAATATTATAATAATATTAAATTACCATAACATGTGTCATAATCTTATTTTTTGATACATTTCTGACCATGTAAATCCTTGGGTCGATTTTGGGACCGCATGGAGCAACTTGAGAGTGATAATGACATTTTATATTAATTAATTTAATGTACAGATAAAAATGACATAAACATATATATTTTTGTAAATAAATTTTTACATAGTGTGATATAATTTATATCTTCAACTATAAATATTAATTTAAAATCTAAATTTTGTTTCTACATCATGGTATTTTTTTTATAATTTTTAGACATCAAATAAATAAAATTTTTTATGACACAATAATGATGCAGTGTTTACCTCATTAAGGAATAATTTTAAAAATTAAGATTATAAAAATTAAAAAAATATCCAAAACCTGAAAAATTCTTATTGGATAATTTTTTTTCGAACATTAGTGATATTATAATCTACTTAATGAGTTTTGGACCTTTAGAAACCAAAAATAATTATATAATAAAATAATATTTTTAAACTTTCCTAAAAAACCCCTCCTCACCCTTAAAAAAATCCCTCACCTCTAACCCATTACTCACACCTCTAAAGCCCCTTGGATCATCCAACATCTGTCTAATTAAGCACTAAATATCCCTATATTACTCCTAGAAGCCTTACCATAGGCAGAAGGCACTTCAAGAAATCATTTGGCTTCAAACCAAAGGGAGTTACCTGATTTAAAGGTAACATCTTCTTTTAAGTTATTCTCTTTTATTTTAATTATAAAAACCCCTAAACTATTTTTATTCCTTTGTTTTATACAAAAACCAGTATCCTAAATATAATAGGTTTATTTTATGAAAATTATTCTAACTACACTTACAAACACCTCCATCTAATGGGTAAAGAACATACTGTTTCTGTGGACGACGAACTACTACCTCACAAAATGATGTTTTTTCAATATTCTCCTACCACCTCTTATGGTGGAAATTTAGATAAAAATGTATTTATATGTGATATATATTATATTTATATTGTTTCTAAAATTATTTATTTTTAATTTATATCATACATTTATTCTTTACATAATGGGTAAACACGGTAATTTCATTTGAGGAAGTGCGGAATACCGCCCCCTCTAAGTGATATGACTCGTTCATGCCATAAATGAGTCATATAAAGGATGAATTTAATGAAATTATATATGATATTATACTGGAATTATAATATAACTATGTATCATTAGGTTTTCCTTCCATTAAAATATGAAATAGAAATGAAAGTACCATTCATGCGTACGTACGACTTACCGTCTCTATGAACGGTGCATTCCATTTCTTATCTCCAAATGTTATGTACTATTATAAATACATATATATACCAAATATATATGATATATATGATATCTAAACCGTGAATATAATTATGGAGATAATGGACCTTTGACCACATGAACTACTTGTAATTATAAGAAGTTCATTTTTAACTCAAGTACCAAATATCAACAAAGTGACCATTATTAACTTAAATGATTACATAATTTTTAAACCTGGTAATAAGTGATATAAAAGGAATAATAAACATGAAAAAGGTTCTTAATAAAATATAAATTAACTTTAGTTTATTATTCAAGAGATTAAAGAAAGATCAAGTCAAGTCGGACACGAGGTAAGAGACTTTGTCTCAATCTTCTTTCATTGAGGCATATTTTGTTTTATACAAAACATTTTATTATATGGTGTATAAAAACCTTTGAATTTTCATTTATTTCAAAGGGAATATTTTTCTATGAGGATTTTTACTAAATGAAAAAAACAATGTTTCTTTTTAATGTAAATAGTGACAACAACCTTTTCTGTCACCGCACATATTTTTTGATCTATGGTTTCCTTAACAAGATGTAATGTTTTTAAATGGAAAAAAATACCATATACTCTTTTACATATTTTGGTATTGAAAATGGTTTTCATAATAAATTTTTTTATGTTAATATATTTAAATGATATATTGTGATTGAAATGTGGAAATGTTATCTTTCCTTTATGTTTGTTTTATTTGTATGAATATGTTATGGTTCTTGGTCATTGTTTACTTATACAGGTGGTTTTGTGATAAACCTTGGCCAGGTCAGCCTGAGATAACTCTCCAATGCATTGGGTAACATGATGGAGGTAAACATGAATGTTTATCCTAAGACATTTAGGGAATATACTATGATGGGTATTCCAAAATTAACTCCCTATGTGGCTGTGAAAGCTACAAAATAAGTATGTTAGGGATGCCAAAAGTTACCTTTATGATTTTTATTACTATGTGTTATTCATAAATATTATGATTTCATAAGGCTTGTTAAAAAGATTATGTTTTGAAGGAATAATGCTTTCTTTCATTATTTTATAACCCATACTGAGATTTTTATGCTCATCCCCATTTTTGAAATGTTTTTCAGAGGACTTAATGATAAATAGGGTCAAGGATGGGATTAATGAAAAGTCATGCTATCTAAAACATGGAACTAGGCATGACTATTTTTTTCAAGATTTTTTATTTTACGAAAAAAATGGAAACTGAGTAGAAGTGTCTACTTTGTAATTTTGAGTTGTAATGTAATATTTATGGCTTAATTCTCTAAAACTATAAACATTAAAAGATCATCAATGTGAATTATCCATTTAATTCAATATTATGTAATGTATTAAGGCTATGTCCTTATATTTATTCTCATAATTTATCATTTTGAATAGTAATATTACCATTAAAAGTTTATTCATTCTATTCGTTATATATTTATTTAGTAACATAAAAACCAAATGTTATATCAATAAAATAAGTTTTTATATTTGATCAAATTATATAAGTTTCTCCATTATTTTTCTGTATAAAAATCTATTAAGTCCTGTTAAAATTCATTATAAATTATTCAAAATCTAGTTTAATTTTTTAAAATTTCAATTAGTATGTTACTAGTTTTGTTATATTTTATATATAATATTTTTTATTTTCTATAAAATACATAGATAATGTGATTTATTTAAAGTTCATGCAGTACACACTTTGGGGAAGATATAAGGAGTTTCCCTTATTTCAAGTGCTATTCTAGATTTCAAAAATAGGCATTTCTATCCATAACCATTTAAAAATCAGGCATGTAATATCTAAGCATATCTCATTTCAATTTAAATAATCATACATGAAACCTTTTATGACTATAGTCTTATATATTTATGTACTGCTTAAATTTTAACAACATATGACTCTAAAAGGGTGTTATAAAAACCCTTAATTTTGTTTTCTAAAGAAAATACCAATTTGATCATTGCTGTTTTAGATACCATTCCTATCAATATTAAATAAGGCATACTCAAGTATGATCTATTGAAATAATTATCTCCTATATATATTTTCTTATTTCTCTTATAATATTTTTAAACTATATTTTTTAAATTTATTTATTAAAATTAAATGCATCTAAAAGCTAAAATGATTACATGTTAATAATTATATTCAAGAATATTGTAGAAATGTTCTCCCTGCTAATATTTTTTTTGTTCTCTTGCATTGAGAAAATTTGTTTTTTGATATTTATATTTTATATATGTGGTATTATTTTAATGATTTTTTATTTTATTAAAACAAAGGGGATATGAAACCAATAATATTAAAGAAGAGTTTATGGAAACATTGTGTTGAGTGGTTGAGCATGTGAAAAAACTGTTCTATAAATAATCACTACAAGCTAGGTGGTTGTTATTATTTAATCAAGGTTTGTTTATTTCTATAATATAAATGATTTTTTTTATATTTAAAATAATTATAAAATTTATTTTTATATCCTTCCATGTATTTAAGTGTTTTTATTCTAAAATTTATCTGCAATCAAAATTTCATAAACCAATTTCACTAAATGATAAGTTTCATAAGAAATTTTAAATATGTTGTTAAATGGAGCATACATAAAAGACATCCACAATTAATTTAAAAAATTTAATGTATTATTATATTCTTTTGTATATTATGTAAAACAATATTCATGTTTTTTCCCATGATTTTAGCAGGGATGGATGATCCAAAGAGTGTATTCAATTCAATTAATAATTCATTAGAGGATGATAAAAGGATCTAATACCATACCAAGTACCTTTCTATCTTCGTGAATTTTATCAAGTGGGTAACATTAATTTTTCTATTATAGTATTTTATATATGGATTTGTTTAAGCCAAATGGTTTGTTTTTTGGGTTCATACAAATGAAATGTAGAAGGTGTATTCAATATGGTAACTAATGGATAATTGTGAGTAGGAATCTATATAAACCTCCACATTTAATCTATATTTTATGGATTGATACAGATTCAAAAGAGTCTTTATGTTAGAAAATTTAATGTGGCTATATTATTTCCAGTGATTGTTATTATTAAACAAAAAATACAAGGTTATTTTATTCTCTATTCAGCTGATCACCGATACATGAAAACATTTCTCTCAAAATTTCATTTAAATTTAAGATTTCAATATAATCTGGTTTTTTAGCTACACCCTACATGCAACACCTTTTCTAGTAACATATTAAAGTGCTTAAAACACTCTTAAAAAATGGTCACCTGCACTATTTTGAACCACCACCATTATATCACCATGAGGTGTTTCAATATATGTTTATTTTGGATATGATAATTCTTTATCTCTTCTAATTATGGCATCACTAACACTATAATACTACTGTTTCTATTTTCATAATGTTTGGTCACCACCACTGCTTGGTATAAGCATTGAAAACACTAACTTGTCAAATATAAAAAGTATATCACCTACTAAATTTTATTATAATAAATTATTAATCATTAACAAATATAATATGTGTCTCTCTTCATCGGAAAATTACTCCCAACCACTCTTATAAAATATCACAACTATTTATGATAAGAACTAAATAATAAAACCAATTCCATATTCTTTCCCTTATTTTATAGCATAGCACCCAATTTTATTTAGAGTAGATATTTTATGTTAGCATGTATAGGATTTATTATTTTATAGTTTCATATAGTTATGGGAAAATAATATTTATTTGGAATAGAATGATGTATTGTAGTTTATATTATTATGGATTTCTTTGATGAAAAAAAATACATTTTTCATGGCTAAGTGTTTTTTTATTTTAATATATTATGAAACTCATTTTTTGGGGATTATGGAAAGGAAAGAAGGATACTATAGTTTATGATCAAATAACATTAATGCACCAGGGATCATCAATCCATATAAATTTCTATATATGATCTGATGCCTCATGTATTTGAAACTTCCACTTTGACCATTATAGTTTCTAAAATAAATGCTTCATATAAGAATCCTTGTGCAGATAGATAAATAAAAAAGTGTTTTATTATTACAAGAAATAGTGAGGGACAAAAAATTACAAAGAAAAATAGTGGTAAATAAAAGCAGAAGGAGAAAATAGATAATAAGAAGAAGAATCCCCCAATAGATGTTACACCTTGGGTAGAGTCCTAACACTCAATGAGATATTAACAAAAAGCCAACCCAAAAAACATACGTCTGCCTCACATACTACCCATAGACCTCTTTATTATTCCCCATTACTATAAAAACACTAAAAACTATATAAATGAAATATAAAACTACCCCTATAAGTTAATTCCCCTCTAATAACCTAACCTTAGGGACCATTGCACAGTTTTCCCATTTTCATCCCATATTAGAGTTTTCCAGTTCACCCCTATAACGTTCCATGTATTTGGACTGGATAAATTTCCAAGGGAATTAAAATTTTACAATTTAGTTGATGGTCTATTCTATAAACTGAACCTAGTATTAGAAATACAAGCCTTTGGACACTTAAATGTGTTGTTCGTAGTTTAATCAAGTTTTGGGAGCGCGAGACCCCAAAACCTCAAATCTGGAGAAGGACGATAGGGGCACATGGTTTTCTTGAAACTGTGTGTCCCTCCAGGAGAAACCATGTTGTAACACCCCAAACCTAGTTACCCAGAGTCAATGCATTATTACATATCATTGGTATGATCATAAGAGATCAAGTCTTGAATGAATGATTAGTTTAGTAGACTTGGAAGTACTAAATACACACATAAGTTTTACATTACATCATGAAATAAAGAAAAACAACATTATGTCCCCTTTGAACACACTCATATCCCTTAGACTATTCCGACATGTTAATCATGATATACTTCTTCACATCTTGGGGAAAATAAAAGATATAAAGGGGTGAGATCAGATGCTCAGTAAGGATAACAATATAGCCGAATCTTTCATAAATAAGCACAAACATTAAAGGCAATGTATAAGATTAAAAAAAGTTCTTTTAAACCTAAAGTTCATTATAAAATTGCAAATATAAATCAAATAATTCCATTTAATTATTCACAAGGATATTCTACTAGTCGAATAATTTCATTTAAAATCAATAGATAATTTCATAATGATGGAATGCATAATGCCAGATATCATAACCATATACTCAAAGCCTCATTCCAAGACTACAGAATAATATTTTTTCAAGGCCTTGTGCCAAGACACTAGTTTGTCTCATGAGACCTACCGATGCATCAAGGAGATATAGCAAGATCCACCCATCACTTACTATGTCTAATTCATTCCTCATATAAAAAGGTTGAAACATAATATAAACATTCGTATTAAAACTACCATATGAAATGTTAATATTTTAAGCTTAAACCATGAATGGTATACAAATAACACAACCACAGTCAAATATAACTAATTGAATACAACATGGAATATTTTATTACAATATATCAACCTAAATCAAGAATAATGAAGTATATTAACATAGATAAAAATAACTAGTAAAACTATTTGAGAGAAATATCCCCTTTTTCTTGAAAACATTTAAAAGTCTCACTATTTTTCAAGAAGATGTTACAAATAGATTTTTGAATCATAGTGTCCCATACAAATTTGAATATTTTAAAAGGAATTTTAATTTTAAAACATTAATTTTTACATAAATAAATCCTTAAAACCATTTTTAAAACATGGACATTAATGAGAATGATTTAGAAGAATAAATATTTAAAACATTTTAAATGGTATTTTAGTTAGAGTTCCAAACCAAATGAGAGACACATGAATAAAAATATTTGAGGTTATCAAAAATTTATAATATCTTGAGAATAAATGGATTCATGATATAATTTTTCAAAGTACAGTATATACACCATATAAAAGTGAATTGGCGCGTAACAATAAAGAAGTATCAATGGAATGTACATTGAGATGAAATCCCTTATAAAGATCGTATCCTTAAGTTAAGGATAAATATAAAACATAATTATGTATGAAAAATATATATACACTCAATATGATTGGATATTTATTTTAAATAAATCAGAGTATATTCATAGTTATTCTTGTAAAAACAACACCAATGACTTGGATGTTTAACTCAATGAATGGAAATTGAGTAAAGATTACTCTTATCAAGTTCGTATTGATTAATTGAGAATTTATCAATGGAGTGATTATGTGTATAAAATGTATATCCAAAAAATGGGGAGTGAAAATTACTACATAAATAAATAAATAGTGATTTCACACATAAACATGGAGTAAAATAATCAATGAAGTTTGCGTAAAACCCAATGAGTGGAAAATGAAATTAGAAATTCCCCTACCGATTTGGTAACTTACAAAAAATACATCCAATGAAAGAAGGATCATAAAATGAAGATCTAAATAACCAAAAATTAAAGTATATTTCTCAAAGAATATAACCATTGGCAGTACATACACCACACAAAAGGAAATAGTGGCAAATATAGCATGAATATCATGAGAATAAAAGTGTGATGAAAACCCCTTACCACATTGTAATCAATGAAGTCGTATGAAAAAAAGTTAATAACCAACAAATGAATCATATAATAACATGAATATAAATAAAATAATGATAATATATATTAAATGGTAGTACAAAATATACCACATGTAATAAATAAGTGGCAAACAATGGAAATCTCACGGAATTAGAAGTGAGATAAAAAACCCCCTTAACATGTTTTAATAAATCTAGTCATATGAAAAAAAGTTAATAACCTACAAAAAAATAACTGAATACCATGAATATAAATATAATCATGATAAAATATATCAAATGGCAGTACATAATACACCTCATGTAATAAATAAGTGGTGAACAATGGAAATATCACGAAATTAAAAGTGAGAGAAGAAACCCCTTACCACGGTGTAATAAATCGAGTCTTATGACCAAAAGTTAATAACCACCAAATGAATAACAATAATTATATGAATATAAATATAGTCAGGATAATATATATCAAATGGCAGTACACAATACACCACATGCAACAAATTAGTGGCGAACAATGGAAATCTCACGGAATTAAAAGTGAGATAAGAAACACCTTACCTTGTACTTTTCCTTAGTGTAGGGTACGTTAAAATTCTTTATAATGGTGAAATAATTGTTATTAAATTATACAAGAACCATATACATAAATATGACATCATATATGATCTTTTAATATTGCTTTGTTAATAATATTTCATTTGTATCATTTTTTCGGGTGTTAAATAATTTAGTTTTCTTTATATGTTTTGTTACGTAAGTCATGTTTCTTATGGATAGGATGTATTTGATTCATATCTAGAATAATATTATGTTCTTAAACCTTATTTGTTTAATCAAAAAAATGATATTTCTTCTTGAATGGTTATGATGGGGAATGAATCTCATTGCGTTTGTGGAGATGGTAATCCGTATGTATGCACGAGCGAAAATTCCATTTTATTGATGGTGAAATCATATGTAATTGGAAATTATTTCATATATACAGAATCATTAACATGTTATATTTATTATTTACATAAATTATACTCATTATTATACCTATCCATATAATTAAGTGTTGAATAACAAACTACACCACGACGTGGAGACGGTAAGCCGTACGTGCGCACGTATGTTAATTTTGTCATTCATAGGGTGGATAGAATAATGAATATGGTTGTACCATTTTTATAATAATATAAAATTATTTAGAAGGTATTTTAGTTATTATTTTGGTATTGAAACAATAAATAAACAGGATGTGGAAGAAGAAAAGAACTTTGAGAGAGGTGATGAAATGATTACCTCTTGTTCTGGTGCTTCCTTTTGATATGATCAAAAGGGATCCCTAGGTTGGATTTCTGATAAAATTAAGGACTATAGGTTGAATTGGGGGTTTTTGGGAGATAATTTGAGTATGGTTTGGCTGAGCCAAATGGATTTGGAGGTGTGATTCTGAGAGAAGGGGAAATACACTTTTATAAGAGAGGAGAAGGTCACATTAGGAAACCCTTGAAATATTAATTTATTATACAATCATTTTCAGATTATAATGGCTACAGAAGGATTTATTTTGATTTTAAGGTAATTATAGGTTGAAAACCTCTCATCCAATAGGTTTTAGATAGGTTTAGGACACCATATTGACCTTATATTTTAGATTTAATGCTTGGTTAAATAGTTTAACATTTACAATGTCTCTTTGTATTTTAATATTATATGGTTAATAAACATACCATAAAATGAAAAGATAACCCCAAGTAGTTCATTAATGGAATATATATTATTATATAAGTCCTTTGGTAGAATCTTATATTTTTAGGACTATTATATAATTTAATAATATTGTATTTGTTTTGAAAACTCATTTATGACAATTTTGACAAAATTTATTATTTGGTTTTTTTTATAGTAATAATAATCTGATTTATTAGAAACAAATAAATTAAATCTCCCCTAACATGTAATATTAACATAAAAAATTTGTGTAATTCATAAAAATTCTCAATTTACATTTATTTTAACATTTATATTATCAATTATTTTAATCATTCTTTAATAAGGTAATTAATGCATCATCATTCTGTTTAAAATAAATTTACTTATTTAAATTATAAAAATTATAGATAAAATAAAATGATGTAGGAAATATTTTTATCTTTATAATGAATATTTATAGTCGATATTATCTTATGTATAACCCTATATTAAAAGTGTTTTAGTTATTAAAATTTGAATTTAAACCTTTTAACTCTTCTTTAAATAAAATAATAATAAATGTCCTCATCTAAAACAAGTGAACCCAAAAGGATCATATTTTATTAATAATGTTGATTTTGATCGAAATACACTTATAAAATAGAATTAAGACATGTGTTAGGGTAATAATAATATCATTTTTACCATCAATTACCCTATTTACTTTTAACCGTGGTAAATAAAAGTCCAAAGTTATTGTTCACCAAAATTTATTTTTATCTTATTGAATCACCTTTTTCTTACTGATATCAACCATGTCTCTCAGATTTTTTAAATTTAATTCACAGAAGGGGTAAAATTATATTTTATGCAAATTTGCTAACGTGCTTAGAAGGTGGGTAAAAGATGTTAAAAAATTCAATTAAATTTTATACGTATAATTTTATTATAAAATTACTCCAATAAATTAAATTAAACTAATATACGTATTATGTATCTATTTTCACTCAAAATTAAAATAAAATAAATAACTATTTAAATAAAAATTCTGTTTTTAAACAATAACATAGCGTTTTTCAATATTCATCAAAAATTGAATGTTTTCAGAAAAATACTAAAAATTCACCCTAAGATAATTTTGATATTAAAAATCCAAAATTTATATCTATTTTACCAAATTAAAAACATATACGTTTTAATAATTAATTTAAAATTAATTCCCTCTATCCAAACAAGAAAGCGGGTTTTTGAGAAGTACAAACTATCAAAAGATTTATATGTGTTTATGTTTGGTTTAAAAGTGAAATTACTTCCAATGACCAAAATTGTGTTAAATGATAAAAATATAATCTAATTATACATAAAAACCATTTTAAATGTATAATTTAACACTATAAATTTTTTTTATTAAAAAGGTTATTTTCAATTAAAATTTAGTATCTTTCACTATTCATTAAAATATAAATGTTTTCAGAAAAACACTGAAAGTTTATCCAAACTAATTTTTTATGTTTCAATTATAAATAAAAATTTATTTTCATCAAATTAAATATATAAAAGTTCCAAATATTGGATTTAGAAAGGGTTCACCATTAAAAGGCGGAAATGACTACATTTTTTTAAAAATAGTTCTTTTATCTAAAAAATTGAATTTGTCCTTATATTATGTCTAAGAAACAAAAAAGATGAATGTTAAAATTATATGGGATAAAATTTGAAAATAGGTTTATTAATATTCATTAATTCATTCTAAATGGATAGTTTGATAGGTCGTGGTGCTCTTGAACTCGGTGTTGCGTACATCGCACACTATTGTATTATTCAAAGAGAATCATATCGTGGAAGCTTGGGGTTTTACATTCTTCCCTCTTTTAATAAATTGCATCCTCACAATTTTAAATTGTTCTTCATAAATAAAAGGTTAAAAAAATAGTAACATTTTGTGGAAAACCTACATAAGAAATAGGGTTTATAAAATATAGTCTTAATAAGAAAGAAAATGGAAATGAAAAAGTCACCACCAAATTAGGATTTTTAATAAAAGAGCATTTGTGGAAATTATAATTGGAGGAAAAATTTAAATATTTATAGGGAGTGATTGAGGCCATCAATCACAAACAAGTGAACGGGAAATTGAGGGCCTCAAGGCCATAAATCTATGAAAAATAACGTAAGGTATTAGGATAACACATTTTTTTTGGGATTAAGTTGGTTTCCCTAAGGTTTAAGAATTAATTTATTCATATAATAAGAGAGAAAGAAATACTTGATAAGTAGAGTTCCATCCTTTAAGTAATTTCTACCACAAAATCATCTTCCACTCCAAATGATGAGTATTCAAGATGACTTGGTAACACCTGAAGTGCTAGAATAAACTTATAGAGAATCACATAATCCACAAAGGATGAACTATATATTTCCATTGTCTTTAGATATTAACCATAACCAAAATAGATATTACAAGATCATATGATTACCAAAAAAGATAATCGTTTAGAGAAAGAAATTCTAATCTTAATTTATAAAATTAAACCAACAACACCCAAAGGTCAATAAATACCATTCAATAAATATTTGTTTTTAAAATCCTTCAATAAAATCGAAACTAAATTGAATCCCAAAAATCAGAAGAATTTTATTATGTAATCTTCCACGTTAAATTGTATCTCTAAATAACATCGACTACTATTAACATCACATACTTAAAAGTAATTAACCTAATCAAATATTCTCTATATTTGGTTAATCATTTCAATAAATATCCTAAATCTCTATAAATCCACAATAAAAACATAGATAAATATCGACCATTACTCCTCAAATGAAATCCCATAGTATTCTATTTTGTTTAGGCATATAGTGTTCCCAACAGAGGGATTGTATTCAAAAATAAAATTTATCACTTAATCACAAAATCATTTTCCTAAACTAAGGATATTAGTTTTATAAAACATAAGATCCCAAATATACTTACTATTGATCAATAAAATCATTTATCTAAAAGTAATTAAACACACTAACCAGGGACTTTACGTAGTCCATTGGTAGGCGATAAATCCCAATCACACATTGGTTGTGGGTTCGATTCTCGTAGCTTTGTCTGATGCGACAGGTTGTCACACAGTCTGTGTGTTGTCCTTTTTTAAAAACTATGTTTTATAACATTCCCAAAATAAGATAAATTCCTAAAAATAACCATAACATAATTTAATCCCAAATGTTATCTCATACCTCACATTTTCAACCCAAAAATTAATAACCTGTGATTACCTCAAATTCAAGGATCATATAAACTCAAATATATATTTATAGCTACATCCCGAAAAGAAATGATAATTATTCCTCAAATAGAATTTTCACATAAAAAAATACAGGGTTACACATACAAGAGAAAATTCTTCCAAAGTAATCCCATCAACAAAGAGCACTAATACTTTTCAACATTTCTCCATCCATTTATTTACACATAGGTTCTTCCATGACCAAGAGGTTGTCCTATAGAATAGGTCATTGAAAAAGATAATTACCAGGTCCCCTAAATTTACGATAAATAACTGTAAATGGATTCTTAGGATCATTTTTATTTTCTTCCATAGTACTCTTAATTTTTACTCGGTAATTCTTTACTTTATGTCCTTATTTCCCACTCATAAAGCATTTATTTGTTCCATTGAGACACTTTACTAGGTATCTTCTTCCACATTTACAGCATGATGGAAATTCAGATTTCTTTTCTCCATGGTCTCCACTACTAGAAATCTTATTATTCACTGCTTTTCTCATCTTTGTTGAGTTCAGGAGTGGGTTAATATATATGTTGTTGATCATATTTTTCGAAAACTGGTTCGGAATGAACATGATATCTTTTATTCCTATCATCATTCTATTTTATTTATCAATTCCACCACTATTACCACCTTGTACATCATGTTCAATTTTACTATGAATTCCTTGGAATCCATCCATTTACTAAAACCAAAAAGCATTGTGTGAGTAACAATAGACATAAAATCATTTAGAGAATATAATGACACCATACTTTCAATATAAAACACCATAAGATTAACCAAGGTTATTTATTATCCTCTTATATTAAAATCCTTCAAAGAATTTTGTAAATAATATGTGAATTATCCTAATAATATCCCCCAGGAGTGTCGTAACCAAGAGTGCAGAAATACCCATTATCATGCACCAGTTCTCGTTCGAGTCTAGCTCAAAGTGGTGTTTTCGGGCTTTACCTCTAAGTACATCTGTGCCAGAGCTACCTCTACATACTCATATCTAGACAGGGATGCATTACTTAGAAAACCCACATAATATTTACATTACCCAAAATTTTGGATGTTCTTCTATACAAATCCCCAAAGTCTATCTTTGGGTAATGTTCTATAATCAGTGTTTTTTCTCTAATCAGAGATTTTTTCTTCTAAATCTAGTATCCATGGTTTGTAAAAAAACATTCTATAATACCAACTATAATGCACTAACCCTAGATTCCCAGATCTGGTGAATTATTACATATCATTTGCATGATCACAAGAGATCAAGTCCCTAAGACCAATAAGTTTAGTAGACTTGGAATTACTAGATACATACATAAGTTTACATTATATAATGAGATAAATAAAAACAACATTATTTCCCCTTTGAACACACTCATATCACTTAGCCTACTCTTGTAGGTTAATCATGATATACTTATTCAAATCCTAAGAATAATAAAATATATAAATAGGCGAGCTCAGTTTCTCTGTAAAGATAACAATATAGTAGAAAATTTTATAAATAAGCATAAACATTTAAGGCAATGTATAAGACTAAAAAAAGCCTTTTAAACATAAACTTCAAAATAATATGGAAAATATAAATCAAATAATTCTATTTAATAATTAACATGGATATTATACTAGTTGAATAATCACATGTAATATCAATAGCTAATTTCATAATGATGGAATGCATAATGTCGGACATCATAATCACATAGTGAAGGCCTTGTGCCAAGACTGTAAAATAAGATTTTTTCAAGGACTTGTGCCAAGAAACTAGTTTGTCTCATGGGTCCTAACACTGAATCAATGAGCTTTAGTGGGATCCAACCGTCACTTAATTAGTCCAATTCATTCCTCATTTGAAATGGTTGAAACATTACATTAACATTCATATTAAAACTAAAATATGAAATGTTAATATTTTAACCACAAACCATGAATGCTATAAAAATAGCACATCCACAGTCAAACATAACCCATTCAATACAATATAGAATATTTTATTACAATAGATAAACCTTAATCAAGAATAATTAAGGATATTGACATAGATGAAAATAACCTTTAAAACTATTTGAGAGAAATATCCCCCTTTTCTTGAAAACATTTAAAAGTGTCACTATTTATCAAGAAGATGATAAAAATATATTTTTTAATGAAAGTGTCCCATACCACTTTGAAACTTTTTAAATTAATTTTAATTTTAAAAAATTCATTTCTATATAAATAAATCCTTAAAACCCTTTTTAAAACATGGACATTATTGAGAATGATTTAAGGGAATAAATATTTAAAACATTTAAAATGATATTTTAGTTAGAATTCCTAACCAAATGAAAGACTCTTGAATAAAAATAATTGAGGTAATAAAAACATTATAATATCATGGTAATAATGGGATTCATGATATACTATGTCAATGTATAGTATATACACCATATAAAAGCAATTAGCGCATAACAACAAAGAAGTCTCAATGGAATGAAAATTGAGATGAAATCCCTTATAAAGACCATATCCTTAAGTTAAGGATAAATATATGATGTAATTATGTGTGAAAAATATAAAGACACTAATTATTATTGGATATTTAGTTTAAATAAATCATAGGACATTCACATATATTTTTGTAAAAAAAACATCAATGACTTGGATGTTTTATCTCAATGAATGGAAATTGAGTTTAGATTACTCTTATCAAGTTTATATTGATGAATTGAGAATTTATAAATGGAGTTATTATGTGTATAAAAATTATATCCACCCAAAGGGGAGTTGAAATTACTACATAAATAAATAAATAGTGATTTCACACATAATCATGGAGTAAAATAATCAACAAAGTTTGCGTAAAACCCAATGAGTAGAAATTGAAATTAGAAATTTCCTTACCGATTTGGTAACTTACGAAATATACATCCCATGAAAAAAGAATCATACAATGAATATGTAAATAACCATAAATTAAAGTATATTACACAAAGAATATAACTATGGGCAGTACATACACCACACAAAATAAAATAGTGCCAAATATAACATGAATCTCATGAGAATAAAAGTGAGATGAAAACCCCATACCACATTGTAATCAATTGATTCGTATGACAAAAACTTAATAACCAACAAATTAATCACATAATACCATGAATACAAAGATAACCATGATAATATATATCAAATGTAAGTACAAAATACACCACATGCAATAAATAAGTGGCGAACAATGGAAATCTCACGGAATTAAATGTGAGATAAGAAACCCCTAACCACATTTTAATCAATAGAGTCATATGAAAAAAAGTTAATAACCAACAAATTAATCATATAATAACATGAATATAAAGATAATCGTGATAATATATATCAATGTAAGTATAGAATACACCACATGCAGTAAATATGTGGCGAACAATGGAAATCTCACGGAATTAAAAGTGAGATAAAAAACCCCTTACCACTGTAGTCAATCAATTCGTATGACCAAAAGTTAATAACCACTAAATGAATCAAAAAATACCATGAATATAAAAAGAATAATTATAAAATATATCAAATGTAAGTACACAACACACCATATGCAATAAATAAATGGCAAACAATGGAATTCTCATGGAATTAAAAGTGAGATAAGAAACCCCTTACCTTGTACGTTTCCTTAGTTGAGGGTATGTTAACCTCATGTATAATGGTGAAATAATTTTTATTAAATTATAAATGAACCATATACATAAAAGTGATATCATATATGATCTTTTAATATTGCTTTGTTAATAATATTTCAGTAGTATCATTGTTTTGGGTGTTAAATGATTTGTTTGTCTTTATATGTTTTGTTACATATGTCATGTTTGTTATGGATAGTTTGTATTTGATTCATATCCAGAATGATATTATGTTCTTAAACCATATTTTTTTAATCATAAAATTATATTTATTCTTGAATGGTTATGATGGGGAATGAATCTCATCGCGTTTGTGGAGACAGTAATCTGTATATATGCACGAACGACAATTCCAGTCTATTGATAGAGAAATCATACATAATTGGATGGTATTTCATATATAAAGAATCATTAACATGTTATATTTATTATTTACATCAATTATACTCATTATTATACCTATCCAAATAATTAAGTGTCGAATAACAAACTACACCACGACGTGGAGAGGGTAAGTCGTACGTATGCACGTATGGTGACTTTGTCATTCATAGGGTGGATAAAATAAGGAATATGGTTGAAACTTATTTATAATAACATCAGAGTATGTATAAGGTACTGGAGTTATTATTTGGGTATGGAAACAACAAATAAAGAGGAAGTGGAAGAAGAAAAGAACATTGAAAGAGGTGATGAAATAATTACCTCTTCCTTCGGTGATTCCTTTTTATTTGACCAAAATGGATCCTTAGGTTGGATCTATGATCAAAATAAGGACTCTAAGTTGATGTTAGGGTAGTTTGGAGGATATTTGAGCAGGGTTTGGCCCAGACAAATGTATTTGGAGGTGTGATTTTGAGATAAGGCGAAGTACCTTTTTGTAAGAGAGGTGAGTGTAACTTTAGGAAACCCTTGAAATATTATTTTTTTTATAGAAACATATTTGTTTTATAATGGATCCAAAAGGATTTATTTGGAGTCTAAGATGGGGATGGGTCAAAAAACTTCAACCAATTGGTTTTAGATAGGTTTAGAACACCATATTAACATTATCTTTTAGATTTAACTTTTGGTTAAATAGATTAACAATTACCATGTCTCGTTGTATTTTTATATTATAAAGTTAATAAACATACTAAAAAATTCCAAGTGAACCCGAAGTGGTTCATTAATGAAATATATATTATTATATAATTTATTTGTTTGAACCTTAGATTTTTAGGACTATTATATCATTTAATAATATATTATTTGTTTTAAAAACTCATTTATGACAATTTCGACATTATTTAGTATTTGGTTTTTGTGAAAGTCATAAAAATCAAATTTAGTCAAAAATAATAAATTAGATCAACCCTAAAATGTAATATTAACCTATAAATTTTTTTTAATTAATAAAAAGTCTCAATTTACTTTTATTTTAGTATTTATAATATCAATTATTTTAATCTCTCATTAATATGGTAATTAATGCATCATCATTGTGTCATAAATAAATTTAAATATTTTATGTTTAAAAATTATAAATAAAATAAAAGGATGTATTAAATAATTTTAGATTTATAATGAATATTTATATTCAAAAGTATCTTATGTATAACCCTATATTAAAAATGTTTTAGTTATTAAAATTTGAATTTAGCACTTTTAAGTATTCTTTAAATAAAATAATATTAAATGTCCTAATCCAAACCAAATGGACCAAAAGGATTATATTCTATTTATAAGGTTTATTTTGGTCTAAATAAACTTATCCAATAGAATTAAGACATATGTTAGGGTAATAATTATATCATTTTTACCTGTAATTACCCTATTTACTTTTAACCGTGGTAAATAAGTCAAAAGTTACTATTCACCAAACATTATTTTCATATTATTGAACCAAATTTTACTTAATGATATAAACTGTGTCTCTCATATTTATGAAATTCAATTCACAGAAGTGGTAAAATTAGGTTTTATGAAAATCTGCTAATGTTCCTAGAATGTGGGTAAAAGATATTAAAAAATCCAATAAAATTTTATACATAAAATTTTATCATAAAATGACTCCGATGAATTACATTGAACTAGTATAGGTATTATGTTTCTATTTTGAATAAAAATAAAAATAAAATAAATATTTTTTTAAATAAAAAGTGGGGTTTTAAACAGTAATGCAGTGTTTTTCACTATTCATCAAAAATTAAATGTTTTCAGAAAAATACAAAAATTCACCCTAAGATAATTCTGATATTCAAAATCCAAAAATGACATCTGTTTTATCAAATTCAAAATATATAAGTTACAGTAATTAATTTAAAATTAATTCTCATTTTCAAAACCAGAAAGCAGGTTTTTGAGAGGTAAAAACTATCAAAATAATGATATGAGTTTATGTCCGGTTAAAAAGTGAAATTTCTTCCAATGACTAATATTGTATTGAATGATAAAAATATAATCTAATTATACTTAAAAACCATTAAAATTTATAATTTAACACTATAAATTATTTTGATTAAAAAAGTTGTTTTCAATTAAAATTTAGCATCTTTCACTATTCTTCAAAATATGAAAGTTATCAAAAAATAACAAAAATTTATCCAAGATTAATTTTTATGTCCCACTTTTAAAGAAGAATTTAATTTCATCAAATTTAATATATAAAAGTGTCAAATATTGAATTTATAAAGGGTTATCCATTAAAAGGCGGAAAAAACTACATTTTTTGAAAATTATTTCTTTTATCTAAAAAATTGAATTTCTCCTTAAATTATGTCTAAGAAACAAAAAATATCAATGTTAAAATTATATGGGATAAAATTAAAAATGTTCTTATTACTATTTATAACTTCATTCAAAACGGAAAGTTTGATAGGTTTTGTTCACTTGAACTCAGTGTTGTGTACATCGCATGCTATTGTATTATTCAAAGAGAAAAGTATCATGACAGCTTGGGGTGTTACACATGAAACCTTTTAAGAGAGGTTTAGGGTGTCACACTATTTGGTACAACCATGAACAAAAAATCTATGACCATGCAGGTTGCTATGGATCATTGAAAGAGGAGAAATGCATGATTTTTTCACAGTTTCCCAAACTGTGCACATCAATTTTACAATCCCCCTTCCAAGGCAGTGGTTCAAGCATGGTTAGAGTACAACTTTTCCAACCATTCAAGCAAACTATGTGACATACATAATGGGGTAACATAACTCTTTTACCCTTCATCCTTTTTAATTATTTTCTCCTCCTTTATTTATCCTCCTCCACATGTAGTAGCCTCTTCCGCTCGATTTCCTCCTCTCCTATTAGGCATGGGTAGATCTCTCCCATTCGGTGTTGGATTTGAGTGCTGTCAGGTTCATTGGATAGATCTTGGTGAGTCTAGAACTCATTTTCCCTCAATTCTTGGTTTCTATCACCATATTATATTCTATCATGGTGAAAGACAATTTACACTATTTTTAGGTCGTTGTTTCAATTATTTTATTTCTATGAAACAGTCTCAATTAAAGACTTGATATGGGACCAATTGATAATCATAAGAATGAGCTAGGTGGTCTATAGATTTTACATCAATGATTTGTTGATTTTTAAAATATGATGTTATTTTGCACACTATTATTTATGTGAGACTCTTTGTAAATATGAAATTAGATATATAGAACCAAATTCCCTAATTTTGGTAGCGTTTACAATTCATTTTAGCAATGTTTATGGTTATATACCTTATGTTTTAAACCACTCATAGGAGTGTGTTTCTTTAATGTATTTAATTAATTAATTTTTTCTAATAAATCCCCTCATTGAGGTGAGATGTATTCTAATTGGAATGTAGAGGGATGAAACACCTCACTATGTTACCCCCTTGGTGACCAAGTCACCTATTAAGTGGTTTTGGACTAATTATTATGGAATGAGCTTGATGATCCTTTATAGAATGCATGTTATCATGGGTTATCAATGCAATTTCATGTTTGGTGTTATCTTCCATGGGTAATCAATTGGGCCTTAATAAATTTATTAAATTCTTGGAATTTCTTAATAACGGAAAAGACATCTTAATGAATTAAATAACATGTTTATGGGCATAGAACTCTTTTTGTTTCCTTGTAATAGGTTATGGAATGATTAGTAAATGGACTTTATTATACTTAATAATTATAATGAATAATGGGAAATACCCACTTTTGTATACAATGTTATGATGTGACATGTTTTTGAGCATGGATTCTTTTAATTTTAAACTTACGTAATTAGATGAATGATGAATTCATTGAGAGATATTTGAGTTCCTCTTTACAGAATTCCTTGAATGAAATCATATATTGATAAGAATGTATTATTACTTGAGTGAGACTTGATTGTCCTTTTTTAGAACACCATGGATGGGATCATAGTTTACCTTTTTTATATTACGTTAGGAGAGATACTTAGTATTCCTTGGATGATCTCTCCTTGTGGATTCTCTACCTCTTTATGAGTGATATCAGTTCCCTAGGGGTGACACTATGAATAGGATAATTGGATATATAGTAATACCATACCATGAGTGATACTTGGTCCCCAATGTATGATACCAAGGATAGACTCAGAGAGGTTTAATCTTCATGCCATATGGAGAGTGATACTTAGGATTTCATTTATAGGTCTCATTGGGTGGACTATTATGGTATTGGGTATTAATAGTGACCCTAGATAGATACTTGGGATTCCTTTTTCAATCATCCTAGATGGGATATGGGTGCCCCTTATTAAATTCTTATAATGAATTTTATATTAAAAACTAAGAATGCATAAATGTTACCTAGGGATGTGTCTGCTAAGCCAAATCACATGATTGGGTTCAGTCTATATCTTGATATATGTTTTATAATGACTTATTTTCATTAGACCCATATCAAATCAGTATAGTTTGAATCTAGTTCATATGTATTCCATCTTAGGATGAAGTATGTATGGTCGGATAGGTGTCCCTTAGGAACCTGAGCAACTTATTCATTTTTATTTATTTATTGGTTTAACCATTATACTTATAAATTTATTTAATTTATATTCAAGTAATGGAATATGATTTAGACACCATTGGGGGTGTCCAACTGAGTATATATCACACCCTTCTCTGGCCATCATTGTATTGGGGTACCTAAGAAGATCTCACATTCACAAATCTATGGATTATTGATTTTTCTATGCATTGTACATGGGAGATAGGAGAACAAGATTGAGTTGGTACTCAAGCTGCTTATAGAGATCTCCCTTGAGGATTTTGTCTTTTATTTATGTACTTATTGTACCACCTTTTCTATTTTTACTAATTTTTATTAGTTTAAATTAACATGGACATGAATGCATCATTGTATATTTTTTGTGGAAATTTCATATCATTAGTATTAGTTATTATATTTATTTTTTATTTCCCCATCATTTATTTATATTGTTTCCACTATTGATTGGTCGACTTATTCTTTATCATTTATACTGCTAAGCTACTCTAATCATTAGGGAATAGTCTCCCCACCACACCACCATATGATCCTCACTACTATTTAGCATCCTCTGGTGTATGGAGAGGCATGGTTGAGGCCATGGGGGGACTAGTCCAGCTACTGGTTTTATAGATAGTCAGGACAAGACATTACAAAGTGGTATTAGAGATTTCTTTTAATTTTTCTTACCTTTTTGATAATTGGTAGAGAAGATACTAGTAATGTGTTAGTGTATGATAAATAGTCATGTATGGGAGTGATCAACCCACTTATGGGGGAAAATCCAAGTGGCTAGGGATGATATTATTGTTTATGTTGTTCATTGTTATAGTTAATTATGATTTCACCTCAAGTGATTGGTGTACTTTTTGCTACTTACTAATTTATAAAATTTATCGTATTTTACCCTTATATTGATATGGCATGGAGGTGGAATTACATGAATCATTATAGGAAAATATAGATTCACATGTCATGCATATTCTATTCCATGTAAATTTCATTATTATGCTATTTTGGATTTGTTGATGTGCCTTGTGTTTCATTAGCATGCCTATTTTTGTACTATTATGTTTAATTTATTAAATATGGTTTCATGTACTACATGATTATATTATTTTAGTGCTATGCTTATCATGTCTAGTTGTGAACCATGCTTGGGTGTTTTTATACTTAAGTAGTTGTGTGAACTATTTATTAGTCATGTTTTTGTGCTTATTTAGCATGAATCATTGTATTACTGGTTGTGATAGCATGCCTATTTATAAATATGATATATAACTATTTATTAAAGTGAAAACATAAATCTAAATGTTGTTTTCCCACATTGATTAATGGTGACACCTTTACTAACCAATTATGACATGTTTGATCCATAAACCATTGGTTGCATGGGTTGAGACATATTGGTTGTGATTAAATGGGATCCAATTTTCAATATATAAAGTGTATGTACACTTTATTAATTGGGAAATTATAACCCATATAATTTAACCATCATCTATGAGGTTGATATACCTTAAAACCATTTTATAAATATAAAATCCATTCAATTTTGACTTTAAAAGGGATTGGTTGCCTTTATAAAGGCTTGTGACACTATCACATGGGCATGATGACCCGTATGAAAAAATTCCTATGTGAAAAACTTGACACAAGTATGTCATTTGGGGAATGTTTTTAATGAGATAAACTCATTAAGGTCATTTAAAAAAACTAATGTTTTAAATAAAACGTGGTTGCTATTTGATGATCCCAGAATGGTTTAATTGGGCCCTCGTAGGTTTCCTTATCTTTTCATGTCCTAGATTTTAACCCCATGGGGGTATCTTTATACTATATAAGGATGGTTATTTAAAGTGTATAAAATTGTTTATATAGTTTTACATATAAGCATATGGTGGCATATTATTTGACTAGTCCCATCCTTAATTAATAAAATACCTTTTATCAGGTTTTCAATTGTACTTAAAGGTGGAGTTAGTTAATTAAAATGATAACTACAACCTAAAGGTTGTTTTCCTCTATAGTTTGGAATTAAAATTTTATTTAAGTGAGGCCAACTGTGAGAATCCTTATGGAAAAATAAAATGATTAAAAGTAATTTATGTGATAAATTGCCTAATTATGAAAGGATGTTAGTTAAATAAATAATTTTTAAAAGGATGTATGATAAAGATTTCTTATGTTCCTAGTAGATTTATCTAAATAAAGTACCAAAAACATTCTCCTTATGAATGTTATTATATGTTATTAAAACTAAACCTTGAAATGTTTAAAGAACTAAATCTGAGTTTCTATAATTCCTTAAAATGAAACCTTATGTAGTGTTACTAGTTTGAACCTTGTGTAAGGGTAGTTAAATGTTTCCTTGAGTAGATGACCTGAAACAGAAATGTGAGTGTTACCCATATCCCCTGTTCTTCTATAGTGCAAACTTAAATGATATGCCCTTAAGCCTAGTGACTAATTAGGCGTGACCCCCATGGTAGATTTGATGGTTTATATTTTATTGAGGGGATAACCTATGGTAAGAATCACCCTTATAACTTTAAAAACCTTTTTAAATTCCTGTTAACCATTTCAAATGTGTGTTATTTTTCGGATGGTATTATCACATGTATAACTTTTAGTTTTTGAAACAACACCTTTATCTTGATGGGTAGTCATTTGATAATTTGTCCCTTATAGGGTTCTTTAGAATCAAGTAATTCCCCAGTTCAGCAGGTTAAATATACCAAGGACACGATCGACCACTCATTAGGCCATATGACCCTTTTTATTCTTCCTATTCAGTGTTGGATGACTCGGGATGTCATCATCCTATTTTATAGTTGTATAGAATTGTACAAATTTGTGCTAATTCCTTATATGGAACATCAGGTGATGAATGCATAGGGATAATAAGCCTCTGGGTTGTATCTTGTATGTTCTATTTTTCTAGTGGAACCTTAGGGTAGTATGAATTGGTACACATGATAACCTCTAAGTTTCAAATGGTACATTGAACCATTTAAGTTTGGTGGTAATCATTTATGCCTTGAGCTATTACGCTTGATCACTAGTCATCACTAAAGTAGAGTGACCTCTTCATTAATGGAAATTAGACTCGACCCAATGCATGGGTTGATTTTGTAAAGGGATTAGGTGTTTTGAAATTCTAGTTAGGTTTTTTTGGATCATACACCTAATGTTATAGAACACGTGTACGTAACATAGGAGGAGTATTAGACATAAGTATAATGTAAAATATGAATCTAGTACACTTGTAAGTGGCTAGTTTTTCTCTCTATTTTATTTTTGGCACTTGGAAAAAGCATTTTGGTCACCTCTAAGACCTATAATTAATGGTTTATGAAGCGTATACTACAGGATGAGTTCTCTTTTCAGTAAATTCAATGATAAGTACACTCTTAAGGTGGGGAGCATCATATTAATATCAGTAATGCATGTCCTTCCATGTAAAGGGAACACAACTAAGAATTTTTTTTTGGAAATGGTTAGTAGTATTTTTGAATGACCATGAGGCTGGTGAGATGTCAAATTTGTCCTTGCTTATGAGGCATCACAACGATGAAATCGTTGGATGAATATGAAACCCTTTAAAAACAATATTGTCTAGGGATGGACTCTCATGGTTATGCTTGAGTAATTGTGGAATGTATTTGTAGTGAGGGAATAATGGTAAAGTTATGATGATCCATAATTATGTGAAGATATGATCTTAAAAAAGAAGTTAGTATGAGAGGTATGACTGACCTTTTATATGTAGATTGGAATGATTGGTTCCAAACTATACCGTGAAATTTATCCTGGAGATGACATAAGTGCCTCAGATTTTCGTTGTATTTCTGATATCCTCATAGTGTAATCTTTCCTTAGTGATGATCATGCAATATATCTTGAAATTATCTTGGGTACATTGGTATATCATTCATTATACACTACACTAAATTGAAATTCCTATATGTTTCGATAAACAGACCCCATGTAAGTTATTCTCTTAAAGCATAGTAAACTAGGATGTGTGGTTAAACCTGAGTGATACTTGGGTTCCTATGAAGGAATACCTTGGAAGGACTCATAGGAACTACCAATTTTCTTTTGAATTGATCTCCAGGTAGATGGCGCATTGAAATTGGTGAGTGTTTCTTAATATATGTACATCTTAGCTTGTATCAACATCTCACTTATAAATAATGGAGTACGAAATACCTAGGATAAGATATTTGGACCCTTTTTGATGATTCTAGGGTTACCTAGAACTTTATCCAGGATGAATAATATGTTTAAGGGGTGACAATACTAGTGTTCTAGATTGAGTATATTCCATATTCGTACTGTGCCATGAAAACATAAATAAACATTTATGATTGAAATTTCATCATATGTTAGTTATGGGATTTGGTGGATGTGTTCATAGTAAATGTGTTGTACATTGAAATAAGGCATTACAATTCAGTTATGATACATCGACCATCTAAGATAGGAATTTTTGAGAATAGTCGGTAGAGAGTTTCTTTACGTGTTTCCCCTTGTTAGCATAAATGCAGTCGGTGAGGAATCATTTTATGCATGTCATCAGGTCAAGAAATGGGAAATAGAAATATTAGCTGAGGATTTTCAGAAAAAGATGGCTTGATCAGGCTAATAAGGTTAGTTTTGAATTGACCCTTCAACTGAATTGGGAATTGTGTCATGAGCATCGTTAGAATGCTATAGGAATGTTTAAATAGGCAATTCCAATGGTGGGAATACCATGAATTAGTTTTGGAATTTATAATGCTAGGACCTATGGTGGAAAGTGCTATATGTTGATCAATTAAAGAGATAATGTGGGACTATGTAATGTGTTAGATGGGCTCGAGTAAGTTTCATATTATGGTTTTAGTTTGAAGTATGAGCGTTATCTCAAGTTTCAATGACTTATGTACCTTATGCTTAAAGCTATGATTGGATGTTTTTTGGGAATTTAGAAATGAAAATTGACATTTAAATGAAAAATCATCACCTGAGTAGGTCAGGTTTTGTGTTTTATGATTCCCCACGGATTATCAAGGATGAGAATTTATAAGGTGGGGAGGTTGTAATATTTCACATTTTTGGATGATGTAAATATTCAATGGTATTTCAAATTTACCATTTGGTTAATGGTCCATTATTTAAACCGAGACTTATATTGGAAATACGAGACTTTGGAAACTTAAATATGTTGCTCTTAGATTGGGTTTATGTCAAAAGAGGTACCTCAGGTGTTCCGTCGAGTTTTGAGAGCGCCAAACACAAAAACCTCAAATATGAAGAATGATAAAAGGGGAACATGGTTTGTTTGAAACCATAAAACCCTCTAATATAAACCTTGTGACCTATTCAGAGAGGATAAGTGTGTCACATAGTTTGGTCCAACCATGCGTAACAGATCGCATGACTATTCTAGTTGCTGCAGATCTTTGATATGGGGAAAATGAATGATTTGTGCATGGTTTAAAAACTATTCACATGAATCGTGTGTACCCCATCCAAGGTGCTGTATGAAGTATTATTAGCACAAATTTTGTCCAACCATGCATCCAAACCATGCCCCTCATTTAATGGGGTAAAATTACCCTCCCCAACCTTTTAATTCTTTTCTCCTCCTTTCTTTCTCCTCCTCATGCATCAGCCTTTCCCACTTGATCTCATTATCTTCTCATAGGCATGGACAGATCTCTACCATTCGATGTCAAATTCGAGCATTGTCTAATGCTTTGGATAACCCTCAGTGATTCTAAGACTACTTTTCCCTCTATTATTGTTTTTTCTCACCATCTTAAATGTTACCATAAAATGAGATAATTCTCCCTATTTTTTGGGTTTTGGTTATTTTCTTTGATTTATATCAGAATGGATTGATTCAAGCCTCGATATTAGATGAGTAGATAATTATAAGCATGAGTTAGGTGGTTTATAACTTTTACCTCAAAGTTTTATTGATTTATAAAATACATCATTGTGCCGCATGCATGTATTTCCATGAGATGCCTAGTAAATTTGAATTTGGTTATATAGAACTAAATTACAGAATTTTGGTAGCCCTTACATATCATTTTGAAATTTTTGAGGGTCATGAAACTCTTGTTTCGAACCACCCATAGGGCTGTGTTCTTTGAATAACTTTAATCAATTATTTTTTTCTAAAAAAATCCTTGTTACGATGTGCTATCTTCTAAAATTTAACAGGTTGATTAATAGGAATGTGGAGGGATGTGGCACCCCACTAATTTACCCCCTTAGAGACCATGACACCTTCTAAGTGGTTATGGTCTAATTATTATGGAACAATCTTGATGATCCTATATGACATGTATGTTATCATGACCTCTCTATACAATTTCATTCTTAGTGTTATCTTCCATGGGCAGTCCACCTGGACTTAATATATTTATTAAATCCTTGTAATTACTTAATAACAACAAGGACCAATTAAAGAATTAAATGACATTTTTATGGGAATGGACCTATTTTAGTATCCTTGTAATGGGTTATGTAATTCTTAGTACATGGACTTTATTATCCTGAATAATTGTAATGAATAATGGAAAAGACACTCTTTTTTATATTGAGTTATGATGCAACATGTTTATGAACATCTGATCCTTTATTTTAGAACGTAAGTAATTAAATAAAAGATGAAAACATGAGAGATACTCGAGTTACTCTGTACAGAATGCTTTGTATGGTATTATAGGTTGTTAATACTATAGTATGACTTGATATATACTTGAGTTTCCTTTTTTCAGAATTCCAAGGATATGCTTATAAGTTACTTTTTTATATGATTCTAGGAGTGATACTTGGTATTCATTGGACGGTATTTCTATGTAGATTCTCTACCTCTTTATGAGTGATACCAGTTCCTTATGGGAGACAAAATGGACGGGCTCGATGGATATATGGAAATAATAGTTCACTGGTTAAACTTGGTCCCATATGTAATATACTAGGGATGGTCTTGGAGAGGTTTCATATTTACACGATGTTGGGAGGGATACTTGGGATTATATTAATAGTTTTCCTGGGATAAACTCTTATGTTATTGGCTATTTATAGTTCCCCTAGAGAAATAATTGGGATTCATTTTTGGATCACCTTGGATGGGCATAGGGTGCCTCTTATTAAATTCAAGTTGGAATTTTATATTAAAAACTAAGAATACATAGATGTTATCTAGGGACACATCTACCAAGCCAAATCAAATGCTTAAGTTCAGTCCATCTCTCGAAACATGTTTTATGAAAAATTATATTCATTACACCCATATCACATCTATATAGTTTGAACCTAGTTCATAGGAATTACGGATTTGGCCAATGTAGGTATGGTTGGGCAGGTGTCCCTAAAGAACCTGATCCAGATTATTTAATTTTATTTATTTATTATTTTACCTATAATACCTGCATACTACTATAATTTATATTCATGAAACTAAACTATGATTAGTCACCATTAGTGGTGTCCTACCGATCATATCTCACACCCTACTCAGGAAACCATTACAGTGGGGTATCTGAGAAGATTTCATGTTTGTAGGTCCATCAATTATTACTTGTGTTGTGCGTTATACATGGTAGTTAGGAGCACATGACAGGGATAGTACCCATGATTCTCATGGAGAATGCCCATTAATTTTTTTTATCTTTAATGTACTTATTATATCTTCAACCATATTACTTACTACTTTGTTTAGTTTAGATTCAAATAGACATGCATGAATTGTTGTATATTTATTGTGTCCATTTCATATAATTTATATGAGTTATTATATTTATTCTTTCACTGCTCTGTATTTTATTTATACTAATTTTGATATTAATTTTTTGACGTATTATTTATCTATTATACCCTTATGCTACTCTGCCTATGAGGGTATAGTCTTCCATTGTACCACCATTCAACCCTCATTGCTAGTTAGTAGCCCCTAGAATATTGGGAGGTGATCTTGAGGCCATGTGGTGACTAGTATAGATACCCATTTTATAGTCATTCAAGTCAAGACGTTACACCTACAACCTATCATACAACATTATCTAGATTCTCTAAAACATTATATAACAAGTTCATATATAGTCCTCAATACATTTTTACAAGTTGAAAAATACAAATACCAACTTGATGGAATTGAAAATTTGATCAAGAAAAAATATGTTTCCTACCTTATAAGGTAAAGGAAATCCAATAAACCCTATATAATCTGATAAAAATGATTTTAATTAATGAAAAAAATGTTAATATGTCGTGGTTTAAGGTTCCTAACTATTTTTTAATTTTTTATTGACTTGATCCTTTTATATAGAAAAATTAATGTATTAATTTTGGGATCTTCCATGTATATAGGATTAACAAGGTTCATTTACTCATCATTTTTTCCATTCAAAATTAATAAATTTAGAAACCATGATGTTATTTAGTGATTAGTTTTCATTATTTAATCATTTCATCATTAATTACATGTCATTATCATTTAATTTAAAACTAAATTTTCCATGATATTCCAAATCATAATGGAATTTCCATTTATTTTTTATATGATTTTTACTAAAAATATCTCTAGATGCTTCCTCTTTACTATAATATTATTTCTACAATTATATTACCAGTTATTAATCTTAATTTAATTTTTATATTTATAAGTGGATGGATATAACTCTTGCTGATTATTGTGAACTTAAAAAAAATATTAATTATCTATCAATTTCTAATGGAATTAAAAATAATCAACTTTTTACCTACCATATACTTAAACATATCCCTTCATATATTATTAGGTATATGTTTATAGACTCTGATATAGGAATCTATATATAAACATGGTTTGGATTCATTATGTCTAAGATATGGTATTGATTCAAGGTGGGATTTCCTCAATATGCACTAAAATGGTTGATTATCTTAAAAGGGGTCTCATTACTCCTTCATGCATGTTGATGCTTTGGAATCTTTGGCATAATGGGATTTTATTTGGATATGATCTAAAGGGTGCTATCTTTAAATTTACATCCATTTGTTCACTATGTTATAATGCTCAAATATACCAATAATTTATTTTCTGAATCTCGTTTTCATGATCTACTTAGAATAACATGATAATTATTTTTAACTATGAGTTACATTTTCAAAATGGACTAAACTTACTAATAGGCAATGTTTTTTATCTTTCACTCAGTAAAAATATTAGGAATTTACTTCTCTTTTTAATACCACCAACTTTTCATTACATTTGTAATGAAAGGAATGGGTCCAGTTTAATGGTAATGATGCATCACTAAATACTTGTATTGTATGATTACATAAGGATATGAACATAGATACCTGTATTTAGAAGGAAACCATCAACGATACTATCTATGATATGATGACTACTTTTACTCTATGAGTTTATGGGATTGTCAATAAGATACAATGTTTTTTGTGAGAAATAATACAGTCACCATTTACTATTTTAAATATTTTATTTATAATTGTTATAACATTTTTTATAATTTTTTTCAAATGATTTATTGGTCATCTCAACTAATGGTGGTTTGATGTTTCTAACTCAATAATATGTTAATTTTATTACTACCAGGAAGATCATGAGGCCACAAATGAAAGTGTTAGCTACTAATTCCCCCTATTCATGCACTATCAATTCCATCTATAATTCTATGATTTATGATATACTCCACACTTTTGAGATTGTTGAAAATTTTATATAGTAGTGAATTAATGGGTATGAAATAATTAATGTAAATATATGGGGTTGTTTCTTTGGGATTTCATTATATTACTTATTTTAAAATTATTTGTTTAG
This sequence comes from Viscum album, assembly GCA_963277665.1. Classification (NCBI taxonomy): domain Eukaryota; kingdom Viridiplantae; phylum Streptophyta; class Magnoliopsida; order Santalales; family Viscaceae; genus Viscum; species Viscum album. The sequence goes on from OY728147.1 coordinate 1,097,730,935, forward strand.
TCTTATTTTTATTATTTTCAAAAAAAGTTTTCTTTTTTTACCTATTGCATGAAAGATGTAGATCCTCCTATTATTGTCATTTTTATTTAATTCTAGAATATTCTAAAAACTATATTTGATATTGAAAAAATACGTTCTCATATTATATTTATGTTTTTTAGAATAATATAGATATATAATATGCATTTTATTTATATTTTTATCCATTGTTTTCATGTTTTAAACTATTCATTACTTTTACCTATATTATTAATATTTATGCACGTATATTTTTAAATTTTTTGAGACTTGTAGTTCCATTTTACTGTAACTACATAATATTCATTTCTCTTAGTTTTGAATATAATTCAAAAAAATTATAATCATTTCTTACATCTCAGTATTAAAAATACTTCCATATTTCTTTTTTCTGCTCGATATTTTTTTTTCTTGAGGCACATTCCCTTCAATGTTTAACACCACCTGATGTAAATAATTAAAATAATATATATAAGAAAACAATATTCATTCATAATGTATTAATGAAAAAATATTAATCAAAATCAAGTGTATCCAAAACATTATGTTACTTATTCTTTACAACTAAATTTATCAACAACACAATCAAACTCAATTGTAATTGAAGAATACCTATGTTTTATCATGTTCATAAATAGTCATCCATCCCAAAGTGTTCACATACCACATAATTTTTTTCTTATTTTTTCGGAATAATCATGAAAAAGTCAATAATAGGAATTAAATTATTAAAATAAATCATACTCATTTTAAATCAAAAAATTATATTTGAATAATACCTTAAACCTATCACTCTTTTAGTAGGAATTCATATCCAAGTACTATGCAATTATACAATCACTGTGGGTTGTTATATTCTCTATCTTTGTTCCAACTCTACTGGTCCAACCAATATATAATTCATGCTTATAAGCTCTCCATATTTCCCCTGATTCCATAATTCATCTTTCCCTCACAACTTATCCATCAGGAAAATGAAAGCAATACTACAACTAAAATATAAAATTATATAATATAATAATAATATGAATTTTAATGTAACAAATTTTATTACTTGTATCTCATATCATTCATTATTATTTATTTTATAACTATCATGTATCTAGGATATTGGCTTCACCAAAATGATATCCCTATATTTTGAATTCATCCCTATAAAACTATTATATCATCAACCATTTTTCTTAATTATTTAGTTATCTTTATTAGAATCAACCATTACTTGTGTTTTTCAGTTCCATACATCACGCATGAAAGTAGGCCCATTTCAATTAGTTGTAGACATAAATATGAAAGATAAAATAAAAATATAAAATTAATAGACACAACAATTTGAACAAAAACATTGTAAAAATATTTAACAGATTTGTAAATATATACCTAATGAAGGCTTATTAGTGGGAATTGTTGGATTAGTAGTCAATAGAGGATTGGTAACATGTAAATGGTTAGTAGGTTCTAATTTATTCTTAGGGATATTAGTATTCTTCAGATAATCAAAAGGATTTAGAGCATAAGTCGATTGAGTATGAGAATAAAATCCAAAATAGATAGGATAACTGGGAAATGAAGATGGTATAAAAGTGGATGAAAAAAGATAATAGAGGTGGGGAAAAATCATCATATAGAGAAAACGTATATGAGAAACACAACTTGATTAAAATTGATGTGAAAAAAATGTAGACTAATGAACCATGGTTCCTTGAGGATAACTGTGGGATGAGAAAGTGAGGAAAAAGGTATATGTAGTGAGGGGTGTGGGTGTAATCAATTATTGAAGGTGCACCGAGTACCTCCGCTACCACCCCCCTTAGTTGGTCATGTGGACCACCACTATCACTAGTAAAACTAGAGAACATTTTTATTCTAGATGGTGGTTCTCGATTGAAATTTAAAAATGAATAATAAAATGGATTTTATGTAATGTAAGTGATTTATTAATTTTAAATACTATACTCATAGAAGCCACCAAAGGACACAGTCCCAAATATCACATTAAAATATACTTATAAAATTATATTTTCATATATAACTCTTCAATAAATATCATATTTTACATAAGAAAATAAAATTCACATTTTATTAGAAATTAAATATTAATGGGAAATCCAAACAAGGAATAATAAATGACATAACATAATAAAGATATACTAATTGGTAATCCAAATGAGGAATACAAGTTGACATAACACAATCAGGGAATACTAATTAGAAATACAAACAAGGAATAAGAGGTGGCATAACATAATCAAGTCATACTAATTATCATTCTAATCAAGTCATAAGAGTTTGCAAATCTAAATGAAGGCATATTTATTTTCATATCAAGAAAGTCATAATTGGGGGAATAAAATAATAAAGAAATACTATTTTGTCAGTAGTATTTATAAAATTTAAATATTTGTTTGAATATTGTGTTCATATCAAACACTTTATCAAAACATAGTTATATAGTAGTTATAAAATTAAAATTTTGGTTTGAAATACATTTCATACCCAAAACCTAGTTAATGTAAATAAATTGATTATTGATAAAGTTAATGTTTTATTTTTAAAATATTCCCATTCTCATAAATTTATTACACAAATAAAGTTAATGTTTTGAAAAGAAAAATTTTATTTTAAAGCTAATTTTTCAATCAACACTTTATAAAACAAATTAAACAAGTATTTGTAATGTTATCATTTAGCTGTGAACTAATTACATAATTAAAAATACATATTCATGATGGTATAATATAAATGATAGCTAATAATTTCATTTCTTAACTCAAACCATGATTTAAATAATATCTTTAATACTATATTTCAGGATATAAATATGAATAATCGTAACCATAAATAAACATCCTCCCATTTTATTTAACATATCCACCTAGATAATTTATTACTAGTTCAAGAATATATCATTTAATTTGTAAATATAATAATTTGGAAGTCACTTTATTTATCAAATAATCATAAAGAATATTTATATTTATAAAAAATAGTAAATGGTAAGCTAAATAAGTATAAAATTCCAATATATAATTTCCATTATATAAAAAAATCATTCACTTAAACATGATTTGAACATAATATCACCCCTTTTAAAAAAACTTAACAACCAAAATATGATGAAAAATAAAAATATCCATTTAAAAACATGATTCTATAACAATTGAATTTTCTACAAAAAACTCAATTAACAACTAATATTCATAAAAGACAACGTAACTAATTTAATCTATCCTTTTAATTCTCTCAACATTTTAACTATTTTCAACACCATCTATATTCCAATATTCTCATTGAAGGAATAAAAAAATCTAACAACATGTTCAATTCACATTTAATATTTATTTTACTATGAATTTAAACAATATATTCACATCATTCTTATAAGGTGCCTAACAATAAAATGTAAATAAAAAAATACATGTACCACGATATAAAATTTTAAAATCTCCATGTTAACATTACATTTAAAGATTAACATTTGTAAGCCCAATAAAAATATTATTTACTTATAAAATGTTTTTTAACAAAAACAATCACTTAACAATACAACATCATGATTTTTAAAATAAATGAAAATGTATCAATGTAAGTCAAACTTTTAACAAAATATATAATATTTTATTAAACCACTTCCTCATGCTCTATTTTCCATTTAATAATACTTATTAAGAAATATCATTCAATCCATGAAAATAGTTATCAATATTCTTAACAAAATAAAATTATGGTTAATCAATATTTAAATAGTAAAAAATATATTTATTTTCAACATAAATTACTTTCATATAATTTATTTACAATTACCAACATACCTATTCAAACATTACACACCATATTATATTGAAATTAATTATTATAATTTTTTTATCATTAATTAATAAAAATAACACTACTAAATGAATAAATCATAACCCCAACAAATTTTTAAAAAAATCAATTACTATAAGGAATAATTCTATAACCCAATAATATAAATCACATGAAAAACAACTTTACATTGGATTTGGTTAGAACTAGTGATAAACTAAGATTATAAAAAATACATAGACTATGATCAAATTTGTCACAAATAGACCCCATATTCCCCTATTATTTTATTTATTTTATAATATCCCTTGTTTCTCTACCCTCCCTGGTGTTTCCCTTGAATTTTGGTGTTTTTTGGGATGTAGTGAATATCACATAGTTATCACACAGTTAGAAAAAACTATGAGATGATCGTGTGACATGACTATAGTTTTTAATAGAACTAGCCACATGTATGGTTCACAATTAGTCTAATAATGAGGCCTACCCATGTGGGTTTCGAGACCCTCTAGTATGAGGTACACGATTGACCCATGGTTTGTCTAACCATATGGATAAACCATGTACAATGTACAACTCATCAAAAATGAAATTTTAAATTTATACCCTTGACCAAATTAAACCCCCAAGGGGTCTCTCCTCTCCCCCATTCAAATCCCTATAACCATGAAAACCCCCCTCCTTATATCCTCCTCTTCCTTGGATGATTCTTAATTGATTATTCAAGGTTTCCCTCGATTCCTCAAGTTAAACTCTCCATACCTCTGTCATTCTTCCCTTTCTTCCACTTTACATCTTATTCTTTCACTACCATGGTTCTAGAGACCAAGGGTTCCATGTGGAATGTTTTTTATTTGGTTAGTTTTTGGTTTTAGGGTTTGTGTGGATTCTCCATGGACTCTTAAGTCTCTTTAGACCTCGTTTGTGTTGGATTAACATTATGTTTTGAAAAGTAGTGATATTAAAGGTAGGTGTTCCCTTTCACAACTCTTTACTTTTAGAACTATGATTGATTTACGTTTTAAATTAATTTTTATGTGTTTTAGAAATGATATCAAGTATAACTAGTAAAACTTGTGAAAATAATGTTTTTCCTATAGAGTTTCATCAATTGCACATAGTATTTCCCCTTATTGGAAAGTGTAAAGCCTATTTTAGAAATACATGCCTACTAAATGCTTATATAAATGCTTTATTTTTTATTTTAAATTTATATTTGGATTTATGAAGTTCTTTTTTTGTTTTGGAAGTGTGTTTTGTGACTTTGTTTTTAAAAGAAGTCTCATGACGAATGATTGGAACTTTCAAAAATGGTTTATAAAATGAAAATACCCCTTTGAAACAATCCTCTTGTATTATAAAAATGAATGTTTATTTATGTTATATATGTGATAGTTCCAAATTAAGGGGCCTATGTATTTTTATATATGTTCTTGATCAAACTAAATCTATTTCTTATTAGGGTATTAGAGGTGAGGGTGTGGATTATTTTTAAATGGAATGATATGTATATTTATTGCTTCAAAATAATTATTTGAATCATATCAATTTCTATTCATGGGTGATTATGAGTGTCTACGTGATAAGTCTAGATACACATGATGCACTAGTTTAGAATCATTCTATAACTAGTATCCATGAGATTGATTTTATTCTGTGTATAAGATATACCCATCAGTTAGGTTGATAAGGGAAATTCCAGGTGTTAAGGTTGGTTGTTTTTTTCAGTGAAAGCCTTATTTATAAGTTTTACAACCTTTTCCCTAATAGCTTCTATGATCTCATTAAATGTTGTTTTCAAATTATTTATGTTTAATAATTTTTATAGTAGAAATGTAAATGTTTCTTTCTAAAGTAAAAACCATAGATCATTTGCATATTTCTATAGAATGAAATTATATTTCCTTCAACTCAGTTCCCTTATTAAAATTTTTTTTTAAAGTGAAATTTATCATTTATTTTATTTTGAAAATTTTAATCAACTATATATATATTGATATATATTTTCAAATTGGCATGGAATAGTTTTAATTTTAATGGGTATGCTTTGATTGACAGGTGGTTGATAATTGGGTTGTATAGCTCATGCTTATTTTCATTACGGGTTTTTGAGGTTTCACTAAGTTGCATTGGATGATATTTGGGTATGGGATGATGACTAGGGAACACGTTTCACTCAGCGTATAAAGAATTTAGTTAAGGATTTATTTATTTTATTTATTTTGTTATATTTGATGCATCATCCTTTTAGGCCTTCAACTATGCAATCTACTTTTTAAAATCATTTCACTTATGTTGATTTGACTAGTGTTGTTTTTATTATTGGTTTTTTAATTTATGCCTTAAATTTACTTGTATTCCTTGTTTGTTTTTTGTATCTATTTTGTTCTTACTTATTTAATGATTCGACCATCCAACATCACGAATGGTCACACCAGGTTTTTAGGGGGAACCTTTTGTATTTATATTTATTCATTAGGATAAATCTTTCCCATTGGTGTTATTTGATTCCCTTGGTGCTTTTTCCATCTCAGGATGATAGAAAATTCCTCTCAATTATCTCATATGCTAGCTCAGGTTCCCAGTCCAAGGGGTGGCCTAGGTTGGTTCATGAAAGAAATGGTATCATAGAGTAGGTTCTTAAGCCACCATTTATATTTTAGGATATCCAATAAATTAGAGGTAAGATCATGGGTATTCGAGTGGTCATTCAAAAGAATGTTTTTGATCAACACCTATTTGAGAAAAAACATGAATGATTAGGGTAGTCTAATATGTGAATGAGTCAAATTCGAGTATGGTTCTCAATTTTTTATGAGTTTTTTATTCTTATTTGAGTGTTTATTCTTTTTTAAGAGTTTATGAGATATATTGAGAAGATCTATGTATTGGATTGGATTTTTGAATGAATTCAGTGGGTTCATAGTTACCAAACATGATTTGAAAAAACCTTCTTATGCCAAGAAATCAGATCTGGATGACTCGCAATGAGAATTTTCATGGTTGGTGTATAGTATACTAAACCATTCACACCTTTTATTTCCTTTTGTTTTTTATTTTTTATTAATTAAGTGTTGGATTTACTTTTTTCTTTTTTTATACTAGTTTAGGGTGATTTTGGATGTTTATTATGGGGTATAAATGATATTTTTGTTCATTTGTATTTTATTTTTAATTAAAAACCTCAGGATATTTTGAAAATGATTTGGAATTTTAAATATATTTGGATATTTTGTTAATTTTTTATGATTGAAAATAAAACGGTGGTTTATAAAAGTTTTAATTTGATAAATAAAAGTTGTTTTAAATTCATCATGACACTTTAAGTTTGTTTTTCTAAAATTGTATAAGAAATTATCCCATATTATTTTGAAAAATATGTGAATTGAAAGAAGATTTAATAATGAGTTAAGTGAAGTTTGAAAAAATGTTTTAGGGGAAATTTGATGTTTTAAATTATTCAATTATTTTTAAAGGAATGATTAAAATTATTTTCTAAGATATCTAGAAGATAGGGGTTTTAAATATTTCTTTTATAGAGAATTAATTAGAGTAATTTTTCCATGGAATCTGATGTATTTTTATTTATCTTTAAATTTTGATTGATGGATATTAATTTTATGTTATTTTTTTACATCTCATAATTTAACTTTTTTTTTGTTTTTCGTTTTGAGGTATAATGGATTTTGAAGGATGTTAAAATAGTATTTTGAATTTTATTTATTAATTGGGTTCAAATTCATTGAGTTTGAATTTATTTTGTGTTTTGATTTTGTTTTGTGTTTTATTCTTCTAGAGGACACCCATATATATTTCTAATGGATTCAAAATTTTGATATATGGGTGGTTCACTGCTAGAAGACCCTATAGTTGATCAGTCTTCATCCAAGTCATTCCCTATGTGTTCCCTAGCTACAGAGTGTGGTGATCTTTCTCTTCTAGCTCAACCCTAGGTTTTCATTCAAGAGTTCCAATATTTTAATCCTACTCACTTCCTTGGGAAACCAAATTCTCAAAAGGAAGAGGAATGGTTGCATAGTATTGAGTGGATCTTCATCCATCATGAGATTATCGACTATCTTAAAGTCAAATTTTCAACCTTTGAGCTAGATGGTCCATGTACACTATCTAGAAAAAACCACTCAAGGACTTTTCTTGGGATTGATTTAAGGAACTATCCATCTAATAGGTTGTCCATTTGTGTTGAATGTACCTAAGGAAATTAAAATTTACTCCCTCTAACAAGGTGATATATTGGTATCAGAGTATGTTTGTCTATTCACCGTGCTAGTTTCATACCTTCCAGACCTGACCATGGATGAAATTCTAAAGGATTAATATTTTAAAAGGGGACTATGACCGTATCTTTTATCAGTAGTGACTCCTCTCAACCTTAATACCTATGAAGATGTGGTAAAGTAGGCTATGAAGATTGAATATGGTATGGAAGGGATGCTAGAATCAATTTAAATTTCACCAATACCAAGGAGTAGTAGAGGAATGATAAATTGGAAGGGATGTGAGGCAAGTCTAGGAAGTGTGACCATGTCATCATGTAACCACCAGATTTATTCAAAGTGAACTATTTTGGGAACAAATCTTGTGTGTGTTGCCAGTGTGAGAAAATATTGCTTAAGAAGAATTATTTTCAAGAATCACCTAAATCCTTTCATATTTGTGGCAATCTAGGTCACCTACAAAAGTTCTATTAAGGATTTTATTATAATAAGGGAGGAGAAAAACCTTCCCATTTTTAACCTTCTAAGACTTATGTTGATACAATAACTATTTTAATGTCCATGATGTATCCTTTTTTCTCTATATCAATGATTTTTTGGGAGTTTGAGTCTAATTTTATTTTTTTGGGAATATTTTCTTAATAGAAATGTCTTAAGGTAAATTCTACAATTTTCCTGATAGTTTTATTGAATTTTGGGTGTAATGTGTGGTAAATCTTAGGTCATAACTCAATTATTTTGAGTTCTTATGTTTCATTGGGAATTGAGTTATCATTTCGACTTCAAAGGTCATGGTGAAATGAGAGCTCTTAAATGTTTGGAATACCACTATAGAAGTATCTCTTCCCAAACTTGATGATTATTTTTCTATGTCTATTCTTTATGTTATGGTTTTTATTGCTTAGGTTAGATCTTTGACCTCCTCCAAACCCGATCATTTTTTTAACCATTTGGATAGATTTTTATCATGGATTATGTTATGTATACTCATAGAGATATAGAGTGAGCCATAATAGTTTTATTTTATTTTGGTTGTGCATAGGTTGGGGTGCTACTAATGTCTTGTTACTAAGCTATAATTTCCTTTTTGGGCATCGTTGTTTTTCTATTTGTGAAACCCTATGTTTATCGACATTTTTTCATTTTTGGTGACTTCTATGTCAAAACATTTAGTATACTTTGTATAATCAATTTTATCTTGCTGATTAATCAAGTTATTTAACAATATTCTTTAGGTTTCTATAATAGTTGGGATTTCAGTTTGTATTATAGCATGGAATTTGAACATTAATTCCTAGTCTTGATAAAATAAATCCATCCAATGCTTTCTAGAGATAAAAATCAATATGTTGGAAAGAATTATTACAACCTGAACCCTCTTTCCTATATTATTTTATTTATTTTGAGTCTCAGTTTTTATCTCCCTTCCTTGGTATTTTCCCTTAAATTTTAGAGTTATAAGGCATAAAATGCATGTCACATGATTAGTATAAACCATGAAATGAACATGTTAAAGGCCTCTATTTTTTATCAAATCCAACCACATGATTTCTTCATAGTTATAATTAGCATGTGTCCTGACCATACCGGTTCCCAAATGCTCTATTAGGAGGTGGATGTCTGTTGTACAGTTTGGCCAACTATGCATCCAAACTTTTCTCAGTGTCTAGATCATTAAAAATTCAATTTTAATTTTATACCCCTTGATGAATTAAACACCCATGGTATCTCTCCTCCCACTAATTAATCCCCTAAAACCATGCACACCTCCCTCCTTGGATCATCATCTTCCATGGATGATTCCTTAGTGATTCTTCATGGTAGACTCTCTAGATATCCTACCTTATCCCCTTTCTCTTTCCCAACCATGGTCATGGAGACCTAGGGTTCCATGTTTCTTGATTTTTATTTGGGTATTTTGTGGTTTTAGGGTTCTTGTGGATTCTAACTGGCCACTTAAGTCTCTATTGATCTCGTTTGTGGTGGATTAACACCATGGTTTGAAAATTAGTGATATTAAAGGTAGGTGGTCCCTTACACAGATCATTAATTTTAGAACTATGATTGATTATTATTTTAAATGCATGTTTTATGAATTCTAGGAATTATATCAAGTACCTTATAGTATTTGTGAAAATAATGTTCTTCCCTTTGAGTTTCATCAATTTCACATGGAATTTCCTCTTATTTCAAAGTGTATAGACTATTTGGGAAATACGCTCCAACTCAATAATTATATAAATTCTTGGTTGGATAATTTAATTTGATAGTTGGATTTATAATAAGAGTTTTGGTTTTTTAAGGGTGTTTTATGGCTTAGTTCTATAAGTAAGTCTCATGTGGTATGCTTGGCACTTTCAAAAAAGGAAGTCTAAAATGAAAACGTCCCCTTGAAATATTCCCAATTTATTCTAAAAATGCATGTTTATTTATGAAATGCATGTGATGGTTCCCAATTAATTTTCTTGTGTATTTTTATATATGTTATTGATAAAACTGAGGCTATTTCTTTCATGGGAATTAGAGGTGAGGTCATGAATTGTTTTCAAATGGTGTGATGTGTATATGTATTTCTTTGAAATAATTGTTTAAATCACCTCAATTTTTATTCATGGGTGACCATGGATATCCAGGTGGGAAGTCTAGGTAATCATTATTCACTAGTTTAGAATCAATCTTTGACTAGTGGGCCTAATATAGATTTTATTCTACTTATGGGATATTCCCTATAGTGGGGTAAATGAGGGAAACACCGAGTATTAGGCCTGGTTGTCCTTATTCAGTGCTGATACTATTAAATAGTTATATATAATTTTCATAGATTATCCCAATATCTATTAGGTTCCTATGATATGATGCTTTTAAATTATTTATGTTGAATGATTTTTATAGTGGAAATATAAATATTTATTTTTAAAGTAAAAACCATGGATTATTTACCTATTTCCATAGAAAGAAATAATGTTTTCTTCAACTCAATTTTCTTTCTTAAAATCTTGGTTTTAAATGTTTGATTTAGCATTTCTTTTAATTTGAAAATTAAAAAAAATTATATATATTGATATCTATTTTCAAGATGTCATGAAATAGTTTTACTTTTAATGGTTATTTTAGGATTGGAAGGTGGTTTCCTACCAGGTTGTATAGCTCACACCTACCATCATTATAAGTTTCCCTTGTTCTATTGGGTTACATTGGATGACCTTTAAAAACTAGTCCAGGTAATGGATAGTGAAAAATGAATGTGTTTCACTCGATGCATAGAGATTTTAGTTGAGTATTGGTTTCTTTCAATTATTTTGGTATCAATGATGTAACAAACTTTTAGGATTTCTGTTATACACGTTGTTTTTTTATCTTTTCAGTAATATGGATTTAACTATTTTTTCTCTTATTAGTGGTCTTTTTTATCTTTATTCCTTGAATTTAATTTTATTCCTCATCTAGTTTTTGTATCTATTTTGTTCCTGATAATTTGATGATGATGCTATCCAACATATGGAATGGTTATACTGGGTTTCCAAGTGGAAAACCCATCCTTTATATTCACCCATCAAGAAAAATCATTCCCATTGGTGCTATTTGGCTCCCATGGTGCTTGTTGCTGGACTGGGAAGATCATGAATTTCTATTGAGTATATCACAATCCAGCTTGGGTGCTCGGTCCAAGTGGCGGGCTAGATTAGTTCGTGAAAACATTTATGATGCATTATTATAATAAATATAATCTAAAAAAGCCCCAATTTGATGAATCATAAAGATTAATGGCCTAAAAGGATCTTAACTTCTATTTGATACCTAGAAAAAATGGAACTATTACTCAACAGAATAAATGATAGATTTGGATCAATCTGATTTCATGATAAATTGGAATCAAATAAAAAAAATAGATGAATATGGGATATTTTTTGTGTTGATAAAGAGATAAAATGGGTGGCCTCATAACAAGAGAGGGGATAAATTAGAGAACCATGGGAGGGGAGATCATACAAATAGAATTTACGGAAATTATCTATCAACAGTTTAGAAAATATTGATATATAGTAACTATTTTAAAACTACTCTAATGGTTTTTAAAAACCATTGGTATATCTATATATATACCAATGGTTATAGAAAACTGTAGGTATAACTCATATTTCTAGTAGTGGTGCATGTCTATATTCAGATGTATATATATGTGTATGTTTTTCATTTACTTTATTAATGAATCTTATATATATTTTGTTTAATATATATATATATGTTTTATAATATTTATATATAAAAATAATGATAAATTTATATATGTGTTTTATAAATGTGCACAAAAGGAAGAACCATGATGCGGTGGTTAGGACCACATCATAGTCTTCATTGGGATATACTATAACATGGTGAATGTTTCTATATTATGGTGTAGTTCATGGAATCTTGTGCATTGTATAATAATGAATTGTTTGATTTCCTTCTCACACTCTATGATATCATACCTAGTTTGATCAAAATGTGATAATGATATGAAGAGTTTATATTTTCAATCATTTCTTTAAATATTAAAAAAATAAATCATAATTCAGAGTTATAAGCTATAAAGAGTTATAACTTATGAAATGTTTCATTTAATAATTTAACATCTTGAATACAAGATGTTTACTTGGATATATATAAAAAATAACTCATAGTATGTGATTTGTGATACCTTTAATTATTATATTTCTATTTCAATTCTCTTTAAATCAAAACTCTCTTTATCTGTATATATATCTCTCTCTAAAAAAGGTTTTATAAAATTTTGAGGAAGAGAGGATCCTTCCCAATCATCTAGAGATTCATCTGGACCATAGATACACTAGGAGGAAGGATCACATTAACTTGTTATCAGTGATCACTATCAATCTCAAGATAAAGAGCTTGGTTAGATTCAAGATCATCCTAGAAAGGGTATGAAATTATTTATTTATTTATTTAGTACAACAAGAATAGAAGATACCCTTATGTTAAACATGTTTTTTGAAGTTCTATAATTTTTTTTGGATAAGTGTTATCCCATTCAAAACCTTTTAGTGGTATCAAATTAAAGGTTAAAGAGTTAACTTATTCCTAGGAACTCTCATGCATGAATGTATGATGAATTGTGACTCTCTGCTCAAGAGATCCATTGATGATGTAAAGTGTTACATAGGATAAAAATTAAGGTAATTTAGTGCTTTGATAGGTTCATATAGATGTCTCATGGGATGAATCCATACAATGACTTGATATTTCACCACCTTTAGTGGATTAGATCCAATTCTATTCTGTTTGGATTGGGTTTTTGAATGGATAAAGAAATTATAAAAATGATAATTACAGAAACCATGGTGTGTTTAGTTCGATGGGTGTATTGTTGGTAAATATTTCTAGAATATGACTTGTTTAGAATTGTAAAATTACATTTATCTTATAAAATTTACCAGACCACATCGTAGTTTATGTAAAATGGTCATATAAAATTATTATGAAAAAATATAGTTTCATTTTTTGATATCACCATAATGCGGCCAAATGATTTCTCTATCATGGTGATATCCACCATGAGGAAAGACATCATCATGGCAGGTGTTAACAAGACATGGTATAATAATGTCTTGGATCTAGTGGAAATGGTCATAGTTTGTATGAAATATGATTTCATAAGGCCATTGTAATGTAGCCAAGTTCACCATGCCATAGTGTTCCCAAAATGCCATGTTTAAGTCAAAAATGAATTCTACCAAAAATAGATTCATTAAAATAGCTTGATTCTAACCAAAATGGATAGGATTTTCTCCTTAGTAAGAGTTTTCACTCAAGGTTAGAACAAAATTTGGTTAATATAAAAAATAGTCATGGTGTGAATAATTTTAAAGATAATTATTTTTTAAAAAATATGAAATACCTTTACTTGAATGGGATTGCATTTTAGTGGATATGATCAAGGTTTAAAGTATATTTACATGGTTAATAATTTATAGAATGTTGATAAATTATAAAATAATGTTAATTAGAATAGTTTTTATATTTATTTATGAATTTTTCATAAATGAAAATATAAAAATGTTATATTGAAACGAATTATTAGGAAAATATGGGATTTTTCATGTTTACATGAAATATTAGATGTTCATATAATTATAATGTTTTTCATTAATATCACATAATTTGAATTTGAAAGTGTTTATATTAAATTAAATGTAAATTAATAATATGAAATAATTTATGTTATAATAAATATGAAATATTCATATTTATTTATGTCATGGAATGTTTATAAGAGAATTCATAAATTATAAAATGTTTATAGTTTTTTTATTTATGAATTGATGATAAACTAGTTATATCAAATCAAAATTTTTAAATTGTTCATTTTTTTATTTTATCCCCCCATTAAACATAGATATATATTTTTTATATTATAAATTGATGTATGATTTAGTTTAAATTAATAAACTAGTTATTTAAATTATTATACATGCATTTACGGAGTTACATACTATGCATGATTATTGATTTATTATTATTCTACCCTAAATTTAGATTATATTAGTTATGAGAATGAATTAAAAATTTAATTATAGGTTTTTTATATTATGTGTCACAATTATGATATAATTTAAGTCTCTATTGAGTGAATAAACCTGGGTAGTGGAACTTTGGCAAGAGTAACTCACAATCCTAGGATATAGGCTTCGTCTAGAAAAGTGGGGGTTGACTAATTTTTACTCCATGATTACTACTATAGGTATTATTTATTTCATAAAATTATATTAATTTAATTTAAAGGTTTTCATGTACCATATTCATGAGTTTTATTTGGATATGTATAAATATATATGGATTTCAAATTGGGTCACAAACACAAGTTGTAAGTTGCGTAAAGAGTTACACATCAATGTGGTTATAACATATTGATTTGGTGGAAGGAATAAATATTAAAAACTAAATAATTAGAAGCATTCATACATTTAGAGGATGTACATGATATAATATGGTGAGATAGTAAATCCCCTTAAAATTCTAACTGTTAGTTTCCTTCAAATGTGACACTTGTTAAGAACTTAATCATCAAACCAGGTAGGTTTTGCTAAAGTGGGGTGTCAATGGATTATCATGTGTTAGGAAATCATGTTATATATGAACATAAAAGGATTAGGTGTCTATATTTGACATATGATTTAGGTTACACTTATCCAAAAAACTCTAATGATTAGGATATTAGAGGAATAAAGTTGAGATTATTGTTTTATGATGTACCAAAAAGAAGTTGTCCAATAAATTAGCCAAGAATAATATTTGATTTTATTATTGGTTATGCACATAAAAATATGTCTATGATATATATTTCACCCAATGTTTTTCTCTAAGTTCATGAATATTCCACCTTACAGGCATAATGCATTTATCTTCCATATATAAACGAATTTTCGTGATGGAATATTCCCACATAGTTTCATAAGTTACAATCCATTATGAATGGATTAAGCGAATTGAATTAATTGAAGGAATTAAATGACTAATTATAATGGTAAATAAAATATACTGATACATAGAATATGTTTTATGTTTTCATTAAATGAAACACATTGAGGATAGATATATAAAGGGATTAAATCCCTCCCCCTGGATACAACTAATTTTATGAAAGTCTCCTGATACTATCTTCATCTCGAGATGTAGTTTATCTAACATGAACTTCCCACATTTAAACCCCTCTGGGTCGGAAGAGTTGATGAGATTAACCCTAGATTCCCCTCTCTAATAGGGCCCTTGTTAGAGACTAACACAAAAGGAATCTGTCATAATAATGGGAGGCATCAACCTCTTATATCCCAAGATAAAAGAATATAACCACAAATAAACACCCAAAAATATCCATAGAGAGTTAAATTGATACCAAAAACCAAATTTAATATACATGTAATAAATTTATCAAAGTAAAAAAAATATATTCAATAGAAAAATCTATACTCTCAATCTCTCCCTCTGAGTCCATCTATGCTACCCAAACAATAACCACAATATATCCTAAACTATGCTACAAAACACATAACAACCTATAGAGGGTGAGTACTGTGGATTACTTTTTAGGATCATATTTATGTGGTATTATATATCCATATTAAATACTATTCTGGGATTGACATTCATTGAAACATCTAAGTAATACATGAGTGTGAGGAGGATAAATAAGTAGAGTAATACTCATATACCGTTCATTCTTAACAATATCACCTATTGATATATTATCATATTATACAAATGATTTATCATAAGTTATCATAATAAATTTTAATTTTAATTGAATTATAAAACTAAAAGAGGAAGTCTAGAATACATCTTCAATAAATAATAAACATTCCATTTCAAAAATACTGCCATAGTATCACAACCATAAAATTATTCAAATAGTTAGGAAGGCCAAACTCTCAACCTCCACCCTGCATCGCCATATCATCACATCCCTACACCCCATGAATCTACATCATCATAAATCCACACCCCATATAACCACATAATTACATCCTCACACCATGTGCAATCACATCATCATATCCCTTCACCCCATGCAAATATATCATCATATCTCTGCACCCATTGTAGCGACATGATCATTTATTTGACTCATACTAAAATTTTATCCATTATAGCCCAAAAAATACATACAATTATCTAAAAATCACTATGAACTATATCGAATTAATAAATATGAACTCTAATAATAAATACATAAATTTATTTTTAATTTTATGTTATTCTATATTTATATTATCTTTTGAAATACCTTCTCTTAGTTAAATTGGTATTCTAGTTTAATATATAATTTATGTATTCATCCAAATTTCCACTTAAATTTATTATTTCAATACTTACTTCCCAAAATAAGGTAGTAACACATGATTAATTGATTATGTATAAGAATATTAGTCTATACAATAACACATTTTCAAATCAATACATATCCCAATATATTATAAACATCACTATGTTACTACAACTAGAATAAAATAACCATTTAACATTGCACCATGTATTAAAAATATGCATAAATAAATATTAATGAATTTATAAGGAACAACTCATGAAAAAATATTAATATTAAGATTTTTGAAATAATGTAACTTTTTATATTATATAATCCCATCCGTGATTATTTTTTAATTCTGTCTTTATCTTACTTCCGATTTAATTACATAATTTCAATCATAGAATCACTAATAAGATGAGTATCCAAATGTGCATAATATAATAACATTAATTTACTACAAAAAAATAAAAATATCAATGCATAATCAATAAATGGAAATATAATAATGAAATCATATTCATTTAATCTGTCTATTCCACTCTAGATTATACTTTGATTCCATCCTTTCATTTTTCACCGTTTTCCCAAATAACCAACACTTCTTTACTAATAAATAAATATTAGCACATGAATTTATAGAAAAATATGGATTTAATACTAGGAATCAACCAATATTCAAAGCATAATCAAATAACAGTAATACAATTAAGGTTTAACAGATCCTATTCATTCTACAATTACATTTTTTATTTAGGTATCCCATCCTCATATCTGATTTCAACATAACACCAATTCTATATGATTCATAACACACTCAAATTTCAATTCAATCATGTGTAATAATGTTACCATATTAAACTAATATTTAAATCCCATGGAAAAATGAAAGGAATCATAATAAAAGAGGTAGATATAAATAAAAAGGAGAAAGTATATGATATCCCGTCCCCCCAAATAGATCCCAAAACACCAAGTGTGATAGAAGGGATTACATTATAAAATAAAAGGACTAAAATGATAAAACATTCCCCAAGACCAAAAAAGTTCTTAAGAGAAGAGTAAAATTAATGAAAAAAATTAATTAAATTAGAACCCCTAGATGAAATCATCACCACCAACCATGATCAAAGAGTTATGTTTACCCACTCTAAAAGGTTAATACAAGGTAAATTATCTTTTTTGGGGTGGTATAAGGAATATTGTATTTGGTAATAAAATGGTGTGATTCAATAAAGAGAATAAGTAGGATTCCTTGAACTCATTTTGAGGGGATATTAAGAAAAGAAAATGATTATGAATCTAGTAATTTGAAACTAAGGGATGATTCAATGTATTTAAGGATTCAAAAAGTGCTCATATAAGTGTTATGAGAATATAAATCATTATTTATTATGAAATATAAATAAATATATAAATCCCTTATCTACTACAATTTCACTGGCACCAGAAGAGTGTCAGATATGTTTAAACTACCTAGAATTTGCAAGGAAATGTTGAGGTCAAGGACTGGGATACTTAGAAGAACTCAAAATGACCCTAAAGTCATATCTATCTTCAAAACACTCAAAATAAACATAGAAATTGTAAATAGGTACGAAATTAGGTCAAAATATTAAATAGTGAAAATGCAGTTCATTTTACAAACCATCTATAATATTAACTATATAAGTATACTTATTCCTAATTTAAAACCATTTAATAGATTCTTAATTCATTATAAATAAAGGTGGAGATGGTGTTGTGTATTAATTCTCCATGAAGTGGTGTAGCCACACCAAAACCTCACATGGACACTATAACTCTTCAAGTTCCATCTAATTGATGGATGAAGTGTTCAAAGAACAATAAGATAATGAGTGTGAGAGAGAGAATACCATATTTCATATGTAAATCAAACAAAACAACCATCTGATGTTTTCTTAAAAAACTCATAAATTCTTCATGTTCCATTACAAAAAAAATAAGATTATAAGACTCTCATTAATTACCATGTATTTAATCATGTGTTTTAGGTCAAATTTAAAAACTACAATATTACCAGAAGTATATATATATATATTAAAATTTTAAAATTTATTTCTTTAAACAGACATCAATTAATTATTTTAAATTGTTTAAATAATAGTTTTATTATTACATTATTTTAGACATTTGTTTTACTATGATTTTATTTTTAAACCTCAAACCCCTCTACAAAATCAAGTTGCATGTGAGTTCTGAAGGAAGAAGATATTTTTTTGGAAGAAACCTATTACCTATATGCTGGAGAAGAGGTTTTCATAAGGGTAGCACTGATTTTACACTAAATTAGTATGGAAGTGGGGATCTTATAGGCGAAATTTGACATTATTATTACATAGGAAAATAAATAAGGATCTATGTAAGGGTACCCTAGATTTACCCCTACTTATTAGGGGTTTGTGTAAGGGAAAAATAACCCACCATTACATAACACCAGTTAAAATAACGATAAAAATACTTACCCTTATGCAACAGTCCAAAATTCCTTCATATATGGTGAAGATGACTTACCATTATGAAAGACTCTGACAGTTTCCTACACATGAGAGTTGGGCTAACTTTATATAGTGAATGGAAAACCATGTTGACCTTTACACATGTAGATTTATACTTTCACACAACCATTCAAATACTAGGATACGTTGATGTGAATCTAGTATTACCATTATGTGATATTTATATTTTCCATAATACTATTATGTGAGGAAAAACTCAATTTATATCTTAGTTCAAACATTTATCTTACACTTACATAGAGAAAGAAAAAGGGATCCACGTAAAGGAAAAAAGATTTTCCTTCATGTAGGGATGGTGTCCAATGTGTGGGTGAAATAATGTTTTAAAATAAATAAATTTTTATTAAACAAAATTATAAATATTTAATAAAATAGAATTTTAGAACCCTATTGAAACTTCTAAACCCCAATAAATCACAAAAGGAGGGATTTAAAAATCTAGGTCCTTACATCAGATGCCTTCTAAAAAATTATTATCCTTGAGAATTTAAAACTAAAACCAAATATGAAAACCCAAATCATAATATATAGGTGAGGTTACCTGTCAAATATGATCTTTTATACTGATGGAAACCAAAAAACATCCAGGGAAACATGTTTTAAAATAGAAACACCTTTGAATAAACAAAAAACCAATATCATTTAAAAACTAATTTAAATTTCTTGGAAAGTAAATTCCCTTAAAACATTTTAGAGTATAACTAGTCAATTATAGTGAGGAGAAAATCCATTTATTTAACATAAATCCATACTCATCTCTTTATTTTAAGAAAAAAAGTCAATACTAGTTCCCAAATATATATTAATTTCGGTTTATTTCTTAATTGGTTTATAAAATTTCATGATTAAAAAAAACCCCCTTTAAAACATTCAAGGTGTTATATTTATTTCAAGTAGGAATAAAAATTTAAGAATTAATGTTCCCCCTTTTTTCCATTATTTTTTTTATTATTTTTATTACTACTTACCATTTTGATAAGAAATTTTTTTTCATTTTTATTCATAAAAATAAGTACCCACCCTACTCTTACAAATATATTTTAAATTGACTTCCAAAATCATTTTGGTGTTCTATAAAGAGTAGAGAAATCTACCTATAACACTCCCCACTCCCCAAAATTATCCGCTTAAGGAAAAGACTCAATTATCCTAATATATCTATAATGATGAAATCCCATACAGAACTAGAAGGAGTAAAATATATCATACCCAGTTTAGGACTTATTTCACCCCCCACATCCGAGTAGCTATGTCGTGTTATTCATCATTCCTAATCTATTTTCAAGGAAATCAAAATGGTTTACACATATAACATAAATCACATAGACTAACTATGTCCTATCCATGATTTCATTTTATGTTATTCATTTTTATTTTTGTTCATATATTTATCCATTGGCTTTCCCATGTGTTTTGGTGAAAAATGGAGATTTTAGGCTTGTAAGTAGGTGGTGAAGAGTTGGCGCATTGTTAAGAGAAACTGTGTTCCATTTCCTAGGAAACTGTGTGTAAAATTTTCATTTTGGACTGTGGAAACCACATGGTTGGAAACCAATGGGGATCAAGAACACCCTTCAAGACTTATCATGGACCGGGTCATATGTTGGTTTGTATTTCACTCTGAATTAGTTTATAAAAAATTGGTATCAGACAAGGTCATGCTCTATGGGTCAAGTTATTTGGGAAAGAGTATGGATAGAATGAAGCTAGGATTATTAGAATTTTAGGTTCTGGTTGTGAGTGGGGTGTCTGGGAAACACACATCGTAACAGGACTCAAGTCGCTATGGGATGTGGGTATTTAGTTTGACATCTCCTCTTGGTGTGACATAAAAGATTAATACTATATATGCACACTAGTGGAGGTGCAGTGGTTTTGTTCGTATTTTCATTATGATAGATTTGGTTATGTTTTGACTTATGAAAGTTTTTGAGATTTTTTTGTTGTTGCTAAATTTTTTTAGAATGGTTGTGTTGATGGTTCTTCCTTGTGTTTGTTACTTTTTTTAGTACGATTCCTACTCAGTTAGTTCCTATGAAACCATGGAAAGAGGATGGAGAGAGTTCTCCCTCAATAATCGATCAGAGGTTAGTGGAATTAGTGGTTTGGAATATCTAATCTTTGGTACAAGTAGTGGCCTCTAGTCTTTCTTAGGCTAGATAATCCAAAACAGGTCCTATAAAAGACAAGGCTTTAGACTTACTCGAGAACAATCCTCCTTCATTCTGAGGTATCATAGAACCTCAAGAAGAAGAGGAGTGGCTTTATAAGATAGATAAGATGTTTTATTATCTAGATATTACTAAGGTAGTTAGAGTGATACGTTCTTTGTTTATGGTGGAAGGTCCCAATTGTAAGTGGTGGGACTTAGTGCTGCAAGCTATAAAGCACAAGCTGATGGGTTGGATATACTTCATGGTTGTTTTCAAAGATCATTATTGTCCTTATATTTTGGCCTTCTCTAGGTCCCATAAGTAATGACCCAAAAATTCATTAATTAAAATTCCTCTTGGTCTATTTAAATATATTATTATGGTTATGTAAAATGTATGCACTTATTTGGATTTATTTTTTGGATTTTAATATACAATTACAAATTGTTACCGTTAATAATATAACCATTGAATAGTGATCTCAATATTAGTATAAATATCGGGATTTAACAAATCTAATATACCCAGAAAAAGGAAGTGATGGCCTCATCCAGTACACTTTCCCCGTATGAAGCCCATTTGTTAGAGCTCAGAAAGGAGGTGACATCATTGGGATTCGATCTTGACCAAGCCCAAGCTGAGCTTGAATACATTAAGCTTGAGAAGAACCGCCTATGAGAGAAGTGGAAGTTGATAGAGATGACCACTCGAGCGATGTTATCTTAGCCACCCCAAAAGCCTATCACCATCACACGCCTTTACCCTAAGGTCTTATGTGGGTTTTTAAAGGGGTTATGAAACAATACCCTAGAATTATGATTATGTACATTATTTTTGTATATAATAAAGAATATACTTTCATTTTATTATTGTTACTTTGTAAATAGTTTTTAAACCACATATAGTATTTTTTTTAGTTAATGTTAAACTAAGGAATCTATTTTGATTAATTAATGGATTTTTCAATGAAATAATATTTTAATAAAATACTATTATTAGTAAATTACTTTTTATTAATAATAAATGATCATATAATTTTTATGAATACAATTGTAATTTTTAATATGGTTTGAAATCTATTTTTGTGAAAACCCATTAATTTTAGATAAATGTTGGTTTTTATTTTAAAAGTTAAAATTCAAATATTTAAAAAATTATTTTGATAAAAAGAATATTATTTTTTGAATGTGGACATCAAAATTATCCAATGGTGATTTTTTCATAATTTTCTGAGACCATTGAATTTTTCTGTAAAAATTAAACATCATTTAAATATATAATGTGTTTTATGACCTCATAATTACCCAATAGTGATGACATAAAATACTATAAACATTATGTTCTACCAATATATCTTTTACCATTAAAATAATGTGATTTTAGGTTTTTTTGATTTATTTTAAAAAGCTTTAGTGGACCCTTTATGACATATAAAAAAATTTAGTTTTTTAAATTGATTTCCTTGAGAGTGTGACTGACCTCCACATAAGTAACTCTATTATTTTTAAAAGTTCGGCCATTTTACTTATAAAATATTTTTTCCACTCCCCTTTGGCGAAAACCATGGGCAGAAACCATGGGCTGGTTTGTTGTTTTGATTAGTTTAATGTGTGGTGTCCCAAACCTAAATAATAAAGAATTCCCTCTCATTTCCTATATACACCCACCCAAGATCCCACTTCCTCTTTACTCAATGCCTTTGTATTTCTTCCAAACTCTACCATAATCTCTCTATAATCCTCCCAAGGTGTCCCAAGCTCTCAAGAAGCCTCTCCCAAGCCCCTCCCAAGCCTTTGGGATCACACTTCCAAGCAAGGGATTCTCACTTTCCTTATTTATGCCCAATTTTCCTTATATTGTTATACCCTTTAATTTTCAATTATAAATGTTGGGGTATGATTTTTCACCTCCCCCATACCGCACTATTCTTTTTTTTAATAATGATATATCCCCTTTATCTCTCATTAATGCCTCCCATATACACCTGTAACCATGTTGAAATTCCATATGAAATTTATCTCTCCTCATTTACATTAAAGCAATTATTTTGTATTATGTATCTAAATTCCATTAAATTTGTTGGAACATGTATCCATATAACCACACTTACTATACATTTAATATAAATATTAAGAGGCACCCATTTATCTCCCATCAACCATTTTTATTAATTTTTATGTCACACTGTTAAGCTGCCAAAATTTCACAGCATTTTTCCAACGCAAGATCATTGTGTAGTGAATACCGTACCCATGTCCCTATCAAGGGTATTCACCTTTATGTACATATACATTTTGAATGGAATTTTCATGTATTTATCCCACATTCCTTAATTGTGGAATAACTTATTATGTTGATTTATTCCATGTTATGTGATCCATGTGGCACACTTATGCATGGAATGATATGTTTAAGAAGGGTGAGCCCTAATAGCGCTTTAATTCTTTGGGTAAATTATATTATCATGATACATCATTTTCAGTGAGTGTTTAGTCATTCCAATTCAAGTGAAATGAATTCTTAATCGTGCTTCTTGTTGAATGAGGGTTTACTCATGCTCCATGTGCAATGTGCTTTGGGTTATGCTAATATCATGTTAAATGTTGTTTCCACATCTCCATGTTATGATTATCATTCTTTATCATTCCTTTATGTTCATGTTTATCTTGTAATCCATTGATATTCCTATTTTATAACATTTATTGTATTCCTTATTTTATTCCCTTACTGGGCTTTATAGCTCATCTATTTCTTATGTATGTCATTAGGTTATCCCATGCAATTTTAAATACGAAGTAATGATGGGGTCATGTAAAGGATGTTTTCAATAAAGATGTTGTATTTCATGTTTTAAGTTATTATGTAATGATCATAAGCCCCAAAGATACTATACCTCTTTATCTTCTATGTTGTATCAATTGAAGGTTTTATGTAATAATTTGTGTTAAATGTGTAATAAAAATAAGGGTTGTCATAGTTGGTATTAGAGGATAGGTTTAGTTATTTTTGGGATTAGGATTAGAAAAACATAGTAAAAACCTTAGGGATAGGACTAAGTATAATAAAAACACACCTATGTTTTGGTGAGTATTGAGTAAGTGGTTTATCAATCAAATACATCCCTGTCTGGATACAAGTAGGTAGAGGTGGATTTGGCCTAGATGTACCTAGGAGTTAAAACTCCGACAAGGAGTTTCGGTCTTGACCCGAGGTATCTTGGTACAAGACAACAAGCCTTACTGCACTCTTGGTTATGACACTCCCATGGGATATGCTTTGGTAAATTCACAATCTTAGTATGAACCATTATTAAGGGAATTAAAAAAATGCCCCTAAGAATATATGTTAAAATTTATATCATGGATAACATAGATTGAATCCTATAGATTCATAAGTTAAGGAAATAAAAATTATTTATTATTCATACATTTTTATCTTTGGATTACCCTTTATGTGTTACCCCTAAATTTCGTTTTATTCTATCCAATGGCCAGTAATAAGAGGAATCGGGCTAACAATCGATGTGAAGATCAATGCGACGACTATTCCAATGAGATTCCCAATCCGATGGGAGCGAGAATCATGAACTTTGTCAGGATACTCTCTTAGTTAACTCAAGAATGGAAAAGAAACATGGGTCAATAGGAACGTTTAACCCCCCTAAGAATGAAAAAGTTTCTATCGAGAGCTTCATGAGACAAAGACCTCCTACTTTTAATGGATCATCTGATCCCTCAATCACTGAATAATGGATAAAATCCATTAAAAAGATATTCTTCATCCTTCAATGTTCTGAACAGGAGAAGGTTCTCCTAGATTCTTATCATATGAATGGTGAAGCTAATCAATGGTGGAAATTTATCAAAATATGATGCCTGAGGAGGAGATCGAGGTGTTAGAATGGAAGGATTTCTGGAAGATGTTTTTTGATAAATATTTTTTGTGCACCCTCCAGCTTATGTTGAAAAGGGACTTCCTTACCCTCAAGAATAAAGATGATGAATCTATCGGAGCATAGAAGGAAAATCTCACAAGGCTTTCATGATACGCCTCCGGATTTGTTGTTACCCCAGAATACAAGGTTTAACGCTTCTTTGGTGGGTTTCAACCTAGCCTGTGGATAGCCCTTGTGATCTGTGACTTTGACAGCTATGATGAAATTGTCTGATGTGCCCTCAGGGTCGAAATAGAGATCGATGAATCTCAGGGATACCATGAAGATAGGAAGTGTAAGGTGGAATTCAATTCTGGAAGTCCTATGGATAAATCCAATGATGCTAAGAAGATACAATAGCCCACTTACCAACAGTTTATAAAGAAGAACCCCAGAAATTGCTTGAAGGGGACAAGGAATTACTTTAGTTGTGGAAGAGAAAGACACCTAGATGTTAACTACTGAAAAGAAAAACCCATGACTGTGACAAAGGAGAGTAATGATCCGTTCAAATCTTAACACTTTGTTCATTGCTTCAACTAAAAATAACCATGTCATATTTCAAATGAGTACCATAATTTAAGGGTTTTCAGAGGCAACCAAGAACCTCGAAGGTAGAAAGGGAGAGATTTTTCCGTCACTACTGTCGAAGTGAACCACGAAAACGAAGTGGTGATAGGAACACTAGTAATTCATTCAATAATAGTTAATGTACTTTTTGATTCAAGTTATACACATTCTTTTATATCCCTAATGTTTAGTAGAACAATCCCAACACAACCACAAATCATGGATGTAAAGATGTTAGTGAGTACCGAAAATGGGGCAATCATTTCATCCCATGAATATAAATCCTCTCATGTCATAATTTGTGGATTGAACTTCTCAGTGTACCTCTTCATACTCCCTCTGGGGGATTTGATGTAATTCTTGTCATGGATTGAATTTCCTTATATAGAGACAACATAAATTTTCATGAGAGGGAAATCAATCTCCATGTGGAGAATCGACACCCTAATTCTCTACAAGTGCATGGAGGAGGTTGAATCTTCTTTAGTTCTATCATATCAAGCATGGATATTACTACCCTATGAGAATTCATATCTGGCTCAAATGATTGAGTCCAAGGACGCAACCATTCTTGAAGACTTTCCTATCATGAGAGAATTCGCTGAAGTGTTTCCAAAGGAATTTTCTAGTCTCCCTCCTAAAAGAGATGTTGAATTCTCAATTGACCATATACCTGGGGCATAACCAATATTCAAGACTCTGTATAGAATGAATGTTGTGGAGATTGAGGAGCTAGATAAAAAATTATAGGAGAATCTCAATAAAGGGTTTATACGCCCAAGTGTGTCACCATGGGGTGCACTAGTCCTCTTCGTCAAGAATAAGGATGGATCAATGAGCCTTTGCATCGATTATCAGGATCTTAAAAAAATCACGATATCCTCTCCCAATAATTGATGAATTTTTTGATTTGATACTTAGAGCACAATAATTCTCCAAGATAGATTTATGATTGGGATATTATCAAGTAAGGGTCATGAAGGAAGATATCTCCAAGACTGCTTTTCATACAAGATTGGGTCACTATGAATTCATAATAATGCCTTTTGGATTAACTAATGCTCCAAAAATATTCATGGACTTGATGAATAGAGTATTTTGAGATTACCTTGAATTTTTTTTTTAGTATTTATAGATGATATTCTAATATACTCCAAAAACAAGGAGGTTCATGAGGAGCATCTAAGAACTGTACTAGAGACATTACGGAAGAAGAAGCTCTATGAAAAGTACAACATGTGTAAGTTCAGGTTGAAGGATGTTTTATTCTTGGGTCATATCATCACAAGCAATTGGATATCTGTGGATCCCTACAAGATAACTACAATTGAGGGATGGATGAGGCCAACATCAGTAATAAATATCTGATTCTTTTTATGGTTAGCTGGATATTATCACCGATTTTTGAGAAATTTTTCACCATTTTCAAACCCTCTTAACAAGATAACTCAGAAGGGGGTTTAGTTTTCATGGAGTTATGAATGTGAAGAAATATTCAAGGAGTTGAAAAAGAGGCTTATCACTGCACCTATGCTCACATTACCCACAAGTGGAGAAATATTTGTGCTATTTAGGGATTCTTCGAAGAAGGAACTCAGTTGTGTGTTGATGCAGAATGATAAAGTGATAGCCTACACCTCAAGGTTACTGAAAAGCCATGAGAAAGACTATCCCACACAGGATCTGGAGTTGGAGGCGGTGATATTTCAATTGAAAATCTGTCGGAATTTTCTCTATGGAGAGAATTGTGATATATATACTGATCCCAAGAGCCTCAAATATAAATTCACACAGAAAGAGCTTAATATGCATAAATGAAGATGGATAGAACTCATCATGGATTATGACTGCTCAATCCATTAAAACCCTATAAAATATATCACATACATAACATATTTTAATGGTATTTTTATTTTAATTTCCAGTATTTCTTTTTTTGAGGGTTCCTATGCTTTTATGGAGGAATGAGTGAGTTTTCATGAATTCGCTTAAACAGTGAGCCCAAATCCAGATTTAAAAATAAATTTTGTTTCTTTTGTAACTCATTAATTTTTTAACATTTTTCATTAATTATAATTTATAATTGACCTCCCCTTACCTATTAACACTAAAATGTCAATTTGGAGCCTTTAGAAATCCATAACCAAGGTGTATTTGGGTTTTTATTTAAGGTATTGGGCCTTCCCAGAAGTCCATTTCTGATTTTAAAAATCAATTTGTTTATTTAATGAATTATTCAGTTTTAATGATATTTTGGTGATTCCAAGAGTCACGAAAGACCACTGAACCTAGACACGTGAAAAAACTCTTTAACCCCACTTTGGAGCTCCTGTTAATAATAAAGAAGTGCATAACATTATAGGGTTTCTCAAATTGTCCATAAATGAAGAGGTACCTTCATTCCTTCTTAACTCTCTCAATTATTACTGTTTTTTCTCCATTACAGTCCCTAATTTGACCCTTTATCCTCCTATTAAAATATAAAACCCATGATATCCCTCCAAGACATTCAAAACCCCTTTGAAATCCCATTTTAACAGGAATTTGTTGGTGGAACTTCAAAGAATCTCAAGTAAGTGTCTCTCCTCCTTAGTTTATCCCCATTCCGTGAAGTTTATTTAAATTTCATTGAAGTTACAAATGATCAGGGGGTCGGGTTTTAAACATAGGGTTTAAAATTGGGCTTTCTTGTTCAATTTTTTGTGGTTTTATGTTCGATATAAGTCCCTCTTGGTGCAATGTTAGTGCGACCTGATTTTTGCACGAGGATTAAAGGGTTTCATTTTATTTGGTAGGTGATTCTAATGTTTATGAAATATTTATGTAGTTTCATGTTGTATTTATCATATTTTAAGGTTTATCTAGTTTTATTATTTCTGCAAAAATTAGTTTTAGTTGTATTTTTTTTGCAATTGAATTTTAAATGCCAATTTTGTGTGAAATTATGGGTTTTCCAAAGAAATGTTATATTGGTTTATTTGGGGAATCCCTATAAATACTTATTTTTTTTATTGAAATATAATAGGTATGAAAATACTATTTTTAATGTTTATCCCCTTTGGTTGTTTCTTTGAAAATGGGTTTTAATGGTATTTGTGGAACATGTGAACATTAAGTGTCCTATTTGTGTGTAAATGGAGGTTTTACAAAGTTATCATTTCTTGGTTCACATGGCGCTGACATAAAATTAATTTATTCTTTTAATTGAAATGTATTAGGCAGCCTTTTCTATTTTGGTAACTTACAAGTGGCACATAGTGTACAATGTGGGATTTTCAAAGAGTTTTGGGTGAAAAACAACGCATGATTTTGAGAAATTGTTTCATTTAAAAATAAAAGTGTTTTGTTGTGTGTTTTAG
Organism: Viscum album; assembly: GCA_963277665.1. Lineage (NCBI taxonomy): Eukaryota > Viridiplantae > Streptophyta > Magnoliopsida > Santalales > Viscaceae > Viscum > Viscum album. The sequence goes on from OY728147.1 coordinate 1,097,760,357, forward strand.
GAGGTTTAAAATGTTTTTAGATACTGTACTTATTTTATGTGAAAAGTTGTGGTGTTTTATATGAAAATGGTTTTATTTGGAATGATAAATTTTTTTGACCATAAAGGGGGAAGCCCAAGTACTTAACTGGGGTGGATGTGTACTAGTATAACTAGTAGACCGTATGAGTTTTGTACCTTTTTCACATAGAATATGGATAAGTAAAACTTTAACTAAACTATATGGATGATTATTGGGTACCAATAGGTGATGGGTATTCTCCCTACTAGTGGCTCATGCACAAGAATAGTTTTTTTACTATGGTTACTTTACACTGAGGTATAAGGTTCATGGGGCCCGAGACAATCTAGTTCCTAAGGGTGTTCCCAATTTTGTTGCTTATTTTATTTTTGGTATTTCCCTTGTTTTGGGGTGTTTTTGGAAGTAATTTATAGTATCTATCATGTCTATTTAAATGTGTTAAAATTCTGAAAATTTTATCTTGAAATCTGTTTTCAATTGAAAGTTGTGTTTCTTGGAAGTTATCACTGTTTTCCTATGCGTATTAAAACTACTTTATTTTTTAAATTTTATTGAATGGTCTTTGGAATAATTGGGTGGTATCCTATTAGGCTTATTCTCACACCCTAATTACAACCATTTAGTGTAAGTAAATGTTTTTATGCTTGACTCAGGTAAAGGGATGGTTATGGGTGATGGCAGTTCAGGGTGTTAGTTCTCATCCTTTGTGTGAAGTTGTGGAGACAGCTTGTTTGTGATTACCCCATGTAGTGTAGAGTCCTTGGGTTTTTTTTCTATTGTTCCATTGTGTATTTGGACCTTTTTTAGTGCATTTCAACTTATGTATTCAGTTCTGGATTTTTTTATAAACCTTGTTTGGTATGAATTTTTCAGATCCAGTTTATCAAATGTTTTTGATGATTTATGTATACATATTCAGGTAAATCGTTCCCAAACCAAGATAAATGATACACGGGCACTTGTGCTAGACCATGGGGATAAGGAAAACCCTTTGGGCCTTGTCACGGGCCGGTTTTGGTGGCGACTAGATTCAGTTCGTGATAAAAGCGAACAAGGTGGCATATGCTCTATGTAGAAAGGATCCAATGATTCTGTCATTAATGAGAATTGAGAAGGATCCAATCTTATTAGATTTTCAGAGGATGGAAAAGGGAATCATTAAGGGGGGAACATCATCAATCCTTTCTCAAATGATTTCTCAACCATCCCACTTGGAGAAAATAAAGGATGATCAAAGAATGGATGTGGAAATTATGAAAAGGGTGGAATCTATCAGAAATGGGAAATCCTCAGAGTTCATGGTTGACAAGGATAGAATTGTGAGAGTTGGGTCATGATTATGTGTACCATTTGATCTAGAGATAAAAAAGGATCTTCTGAATGATTCACATAGATCATCCTTCTCTATTCACCCAGAGAGGAAAAAGTTGTATTGAGATATCTGAGAAAACTTTTGGTGGGACAATATGAATAGGGACATTACTGAATATACCTCAAAGTGCTTGGTATGTCAGCAAGTGAAGTCTGAGAGATAAAAGCCTAAGGGGATGATGCAACCACAACCCATACTAACATGGAAGTGGGAGAATATTACCATGGAAATTTTCACTGGACTTATATGGACATCTAGAGGAAACAATGCTATATGGGTCATTGTGGATCATCTTACATATACAACTCACTTTATCATGATTCGAGAGGACTTATAATTGTATCAACTTGTACGGATTTACATCAAAGAAGTCATAAGGCTGCATGGAGTACCACTATCTATTGTATCCGATAATGATACGAGAATCACCTCAAAGTTATGGAAAAGTCTCAAACATTTTCTAAGAACTGAACTGAACTTTAGTACGGTTTATCATCCTCAAACTAATGGCCAATCTAAGCGAACTTTTTAGACACATGAAGAAATGTTAAGATCATGTTCTATGGAATTCAAAGGAGTGTGGGACAAACATATTCCACTGGTTGAATTCTCCTACAATAACAGTTTCCACATGAGTATACGAATGGCACAATATGAAGTCCTTTATAGGAAACTGTGCAGAACCCTGGCGTGTTGGGATAATGTCAGTGAGCGCAAGCTGCTAGGACCTGAAATGGTTCAAGAAATGCGGGAGAAGGTGAAAACCATTCAGCAGCATATCATGGAAGCCCAAAGTCGACTGAAGAGTTATGCAGATAACTGTTGATGATACCTTGGGTTGAAATTTGAAGACATGGTGTTTCTACACATATCTACGTGGAATAAGGTCATGAGGTTTGGAAAGAAGGGGAATTTAAGTCCTAGGTACATATGCCCCTTCATGATTCTTGATCATGTCGGGGATGTGGCCAATCGACTAGAACTTCTACCTACAATGGCTAAAGTACATGATATCTTTCATGTATATCTATTAAGAAAGTACATACCAGACCCTTCACATGTACTCTCTTCAGCGGTTTTTCAACTACAGTATGATCTTTCTTATGAGGATCAACCAGTGAAGATCTTATATCTTAGTGAAAAAGTTCTATGAAATAATACAATGCCCCTCATCAAGGTGTTGTGAAAAAACCACTAGTTTGAAGATGAGATGTGAGAATCAGATGAAGTGATGAAGCAGAGTTACCCACATTTATTTTAGTGTGGGAAAAGGAAATTTCAAGGGTGAAATTTCTTAAGGGGGAAGATTGTAATAACCCAAAAATTCATTAATAAAAATTCCACTTGGTCTATTTAAATGTCTTCTTGTGGTTATGTAAAACACATGCACTTATTTTGTATTATGTTTTGGATTTTAAAATACTATTACAAACTGTGATCGTTGCTAATATAGCTATTGAATAGTGATCACATGATTAGTATAAATATATGGTTTTAACAAATCCAATTTACTGAGACAAATGAAGCGATGACCTCATCCAATAGACTTTCCCTATATGAAGAAAATTTTTTAGAGATCAGAAAGGAGGTGGTGTGATTGGGCTTCACTCTTGATGATTCCCAAGCTGAGTTTGAATACATTAAGCTTGAGCAGAACCACCTATGAGAGATGTGGAAATTGATAGAGATTACCACTCGAGCGATGTTATCTGAGCCACCCCAAGAGTCTTTCACCATCATGCACCTTACCTTAAGGACATATGTTGGTGTTTTAAGGGTTTATGTAAAAATACCATAGCATTATGATTATGTACATTATTTTTGTATATAATAAAGTATATAATTTCATTTTATTATTATTATGTTATAAATAGTTTTTAAAGCACAAATAGTACTATTTTAGTTAATGTTCAACTAAGGAATCTATTTTGATTAATTAATGGATTTTTGAATTAAATAATATTTTAATAAAATATTATTATTAGTAAATTACTTTTTATTAATTATAAATTATCGTATAATTTTTATAAATACAATTGTAATTTTTATTATCGTTTGAAATCTATTTTTGTCAAAACCAATTAATTTTCGATAAATGTTGGTTTTTATTTTAAAATTAAAAATTAAAATATTTATAAAATTATTTTGATAAAATAATTATTATTTTTGGAATCATGATATTGAAATTATCCAACAGTGAATTTTTCATAATTTTCTGAGACAATTGAATTTTTAGGTAAAAATTAAATACCAGTTAAATATATAATGTGTTTTATGACATCATAATGACCCAATAGTGATGTAATAAAATACTATAAACTTTATGATAAGAAAATATATGTTTTACCATTAAAATAATGTGATTTTAGGTTGTTTTATTTATTTTACAAATATTTAGTGGACCCTTAAAGACTTATTAAACATTTTAGTTTTTAAAATTGATTTCCTTGAGAGTGTGACTCAACTCCGCATAAGCAACCCTGTTATTTTAAGAATTTCAGACATTGGACTTATAATATATTGTTTTTCAATCCTCTTTGGAATAAACCATGGGATAAAACCATGGGCTGGTTTGTGGTTTTGATTAGTTTAATATGTGGTGTCCAAAACCTAAATAATAAAGAATTCCCTCTCCTTTCCTATATAAACCCACCCAAGCTCCCACTTACTATTCACTAAAAGACTTTTGAGTTCATCCGACCTATTAACTTATATCCCTAAAATACTCCAAAGACTCCCCAATCTCTCAGGAAGCCTCTCTCAAGCCCCTTTCAAGACTTCGGGATCACACTTCCAAGTAAGGGATTTTCACTTTCCTTATTTATGTCCAAGTTTCCTTATATTGTTATGCCGTTTTATTTTCTGTTATTAATATTGGGGTATGATTTCGAACCTCCCCCATAATTCCCATTTTTTGTTTTAATAATGAGAGATCACATTTCTTTCTCATTAATTCCTCCCATGTACACCCGTTACCAAGTTGAAATCCCACAAAGAATTTCTCTCTCCTCATTTTCATTCAAGCAATTATTTTTTATTACGTATCTAAATTCCATTACATTTATTGGGAAATGTATCTATATGAACCCCCTTAATTTCAATTTCATGTAAAAATTATTATACACACATTTCTATCTCATCAACCATTTTTATGAATTCTTATGTCACGTCGTTATGCTGCTGAAATTGCACCGCATTTTTCCATGCCAAGACCATTGGGTAGTGAATACCATACCAATATCTATATCAAGGGTATTCATCTTTATTCACATATACATATTTAATGGTAATTTCATTTATTTATTGCACATTCCTTAATCGTGGAATAACTTATGATGTTGATTGATTCCATGTTATATGATCGATGTGGCAAACTTATGCATGAAATGAAATGTTTAAGAATGGTGTGCCCAGATAGTGCTCCAATGCATTGGGTAAAGTATATTATCATGATATGTCATGTGCAATGAGTGTTTACTCATGATAATTCAAGTTCAATAAGGGTTTAATTGTGCTTCATGTGCAATAATGGTTTACTCATTCTCCATGTGTAATGAGCCTTGGCTCATGCTAATATCATGTTAAATGTTGTTGCCACATATCCATGTTATGATTATCATGATTTATCAAGCCTTTATTTTCATTTTTATCTTGTGCTCCATTTATATTTCTATTGTCTAACTTGTATTTTATTATTTATGTTAGTCTATGTTTATTCCCTTACCGGGCTTTATAGATCACCTCTTTCTTATGTATTTCCTCAGGTTATCCCATTCAATGTTAAGTACAAAGGAATATTGTGGTCATGTAAAATAAGTTTTCAATAAAGATGTTGTATTTCAAGTTTTAAGTTGTTATGTAATGATCCTAGTCCCCAATTACACTATACCTCTCTATCTTCTATGTTTCATCAAGTGAAGATTTTATGTAATACTTTATGTTAAGTGTGTAATAAAAAAGAAGGGTTGTTATACTATAAGTTTTCAGAGTTTTCCTAGGGAGACCATTCCATTAGGGAATATTCTAACCACATCACAGATATAGTTTGGTATGCACCTAATATAATTTTCATGGAGCTTATGAAGGCTTAGATGTTTGATATGGGATTATAGCTAAAAATACGATCTCATGTTTTCTTGTTCATGATGAAAACTTATACTCAGGTGGTCGATCATTCCAAGATGGTGTAAATTTATAGTGGAAGAAATTATGGTTTTTAGGGAGCTGTATAAGTATTGGGTAGTGGTAGTTCTTTTGAGGAGAATAGAAAATAAGATGATCAGTAGAAAAAAGGGAGGTGGTAGTTCCGGACATTCTTCCCAGATATCTTTGTATGTGGCTTCTGATGTTGGGTCAGTTGTGTGCCATCAGTGTGGGAAAGAAGTTCACATGTGACAAAAATAATTCACTCCACCCAAGCCTTTTCAGCGATGCTGAGTTATGGGTTAATTGTTATGATTTTGAAAATTGGCATGCCCATATCAGAGTGGTGTAGGTTCTGTAGCTTCTAATGTGATGAAAACCTGGATTGAATTGTCCAGGATAAGATGTTCTCATTTTGGATGTCATTGAGGTAGGTATGGATCATCGTATGAACATATTTACTCCAGGGAAGAGCTATAGGCTAGTGGTTATTCTCCGAAATAGGCTAAGACAAGGCAACTTCATGTGGTGGATTAAGCACTAGTGGAATCAGATGCAGGGACTACAATTATTAGAGGTATCATTCTTATTCCATAATCAGAATCTATTATTATCTTTAATAATGGTTCTTTAGTTTCTTTTTTTTCCCATCTTGTGGATGTGTTAAATTTTTTAACCGATCTTATATTATATGCGATGGAGATGGTAATGCTGCTTGGTAAGAAGTGAGAGAAGGGTTTCGGGTGTCTGTCTCATGCACTCACAATGTTGAGGGTCGAGTTGGAATGTGATTTTATAGTTTTTGAGATAGAACTCTTTGACTTGATCCTCAGCATGGATTGGATGGTGTGTTGTTAGGCACACATCGATTATTATAGGCAGCGAGTGAGTTTCATGTCACCTGATGAAAGTACACATGTTCTTCCTGGTGAATGGGATCCTCAGTCGAGATATTCTAGACCTCCACTTCTAGAATTGGGAAAATGTGTTTTTATATAACTTCACTCATGTTATAGGACAATCATAGTGCTTTGAGGGTGGATTTCCTCCTATGGTGGATGGGTTCCCAAAGGTTTTTTCTAGAGGATTTCTCAGGTTTTCCTCTGGGGAGGGATATGGAGTTCTCCTTTAATTTTTCACTGGGAATGAAAATGATATATATTCCCTTATACCGTATAGCCCCAATAAATTTGATGGAATTAAAGGTCTAACTGGATGATTTGGAATCCAAAGGATTCAGTTACCTAAGTATCTTACCTTAGGACACCCCAGTTCTATTTTTAAAAAGGCCGATGAATCTCTTTGGATGTGAATTGATTACCAAAATCCGTATAATGTATCAATTAAGAAAAGGTATCATCTGACCCAAAATGTTGAACTTTTTGATCAGCTTAAGAGATAAATGTGATTCTCCAAGATTGACTTGCATTCCATGTATCACCATATTAGATTTAGAGAGGCAGATGTTACAAAAACATCCTTTCAAAGAATGTATGACCATTATGAGTATTTATTCATGACTTTCAGGTTGACGAATGCTCTGGTGGTATTTATAGCACATATGAATAGGGTGTTCTAAAAATATCTCTATTCCTTTATTTTGGAATTTTTGGATGACATCCTAGTCTATTCTGAGACTGAGGAGGATCATGAGCATTATTTGAGAATTGTATTGGGCACCCTTAGGTATCATCTCCTCTATGAGAATTTTTTTAAGTGCACCTTCTGGATTAGGGAGGTGATGTTTATGGTCCATGTTATCTTGGAACAAGGGGATTTAGTGGACCTTGAGAAGATCAGTGTAGTGATTTCATGAGAACAATCGAATAATATTTTTGAAATCAGAAGCTTTTTGGTCCTGGAAGGGTATTATATGTTGTTCGTTAATGATTTATCTCAAAAATTTTTTCTGATGAAAAAACATTCTTTGAAATGGGTAAAGTTTGAGTGGATCCCAGAGTGTCAAGATTGCTTTTATATTCTTAATCAATAGTTGACCAAAACCCCCATTTTGATCTATAAAAAGTCTGCAAATGGATATATGGTCTATTGAGATGCCTCAAGTATGGGTCTTGGGTGTGTGCTGATTTAGTATGACCATGTGGTGGCTTATGGTTTATGCTAAATCTGACCAAATGAAATGAATTACCCAACTCATGACCTAGTGTTGGAAGTGATAATGCATGCCCTGAAGATGATGAACCATTATCTATTTGGTTTGAAGTTTGAAGTTTATTCAAATAAAAATACATTAGCCTACATTTTCTCTTAGAAATATCGTAATTTCGGGTAGTGACGTTGGATTAGGTACCTTCAAGGGTTAAAATTTGATTTAGTCTATACCCCTGGTAAGGGAAATGTAAATGAAAATGCATTTAGCAAAAAAGTGATAGTGAAGGTGATAAAAGAGTCCACTAATGAGTGGAGGTTGTTGGTACTCTTTTATTAGATGCGTATTAAGACCAAGGAACATGGTGATGTTGTGTTCTTGGATAATGTGTAGCTGGCACCTTCTCTTTTGAAAATGACTCAACAAGAGTAGTTGAGTGAAGAGCTATAATAAAATTATTTACAGTTCTTAAATGGTGAGGAGGTTCCCTATGAATGGTCATGTGTTACAAGTGTGAGAACGCATGGATTAAGAAGACTTATTGTCAAGAATAACCTAAAGCTTTTCATATTTGTGGCTATCTAGGTAACCTAAAAAGTTTTTGTTAAGTATTTTCTTATAATAAGGGAGGAGCCAAACCTTCCCCCTTTCAACCTTTTATGCCAGATGTTGATACAAAAACTATTTGAATGTCCATGATGTATCATTTTATCTCTATATCGATGAGTTTTTGAGAGGTTGAGTCTAATTATGGATTTTTGGGAATATCTCTTTAGTGTAAATGTCTTATAGTAAATTATATAATTTTCATTATGGTTTTTTTGAATTTTGGGTGTGATGTGTGGTATATATTAAGTCATACCTCACTTATTTTGTGTTTTTATGTTGCATTGGGAATTGATTTGTCATTTAGGATTCAAAGGTTATGGTGCAATTAGAGCTCTTAATATGGTGGGAATACCACTATATAATAATCACTTCCCAAACATGATGATTATTTTCTAGTCCTCTTCTTTAAGTTATGGTTTTTAGTGGTTAGGTTAGATCTTTGATCCTCTCCAAACCTGATCATATTTTTTTCCATTTGGACTAATTTTTATCATGGATTATGTTATGGATAATCTTATAGATATATGGTGGGCCATAATAGGTTTATTTTATTATGGTTGTTCTTAGGCTGGGGTGCTACTTATCTCTTGTGACTAAAGATAGACTTTCCTTTTTGTGCATCTCTATTTTTCTAGTTGTGAAACCTTATGTTTATCAAAAAAATTATTTTGAGGTGAATTCTATTTCAAAACATTTGGTGCACTTTGGATGCTCAATTTTCTCTTGGTGATTAATCAAGTTCTTTAGCAATATTATTTTGGGTTCTATAATATTTAAGCTTTCAGTTTGTCTAATAGCATGGAATTTGAACCTTAATTCCTAGTATTGATTAACTAATTTCTTCTAATGATTTTTGAGGATAAAAATAATTATGGTGGGAAGAATTGTCACACCATAAAACTTATTTCCTCTATTATATTTTTTTTGAGTCTCATTTTTTTATCTCCCTTCCATGGTATTTTATCTTGAATTTTGGAGTTATAAGGCCTACAATGCATGTCACATGGTTAGTACAAACCATTCAATGAATATGTGAAAGGATTTCTATTTTTAAAAAATCCAACAACATGATTGATTCATAGATGGACTAACAATGTGTCCTACCCATATTTGTGCCCAAACCCTCTAGTAGGAGGTGGATGATTGGTGCACAGTTTGGATAACTCTTCCTCCAAACCGTTCTCAGTGTCGAGATCATTGAAAATAAAATTTTATTTTTATACCCTTTGTTGATTTAAACACCCATGTGATCTCTCATCCCACCCATTCAACCCCTAAAACCATGCACACCTCCCTCTTTGTATCATTATATTCCTTGTATAATTCATTAGTGATACTTCAAGGTAGACTCTCTATAACTCCTTCCTTATCCACTTTATTCCTTTTTCATCTAGTTTTTACCTACCATGGTCATGGAGACCTAGGGTTCTATGTGTCTTGATTTTTGTTTGGGTATTTTGTGGTTTTAGGGTTCGTGTGGCTTCTAACTAGCCACTAAAGGCTCTATTGATCTTGTTTGTGGTGGATTAACACCTTGGTTTGAAAAGTAGTGATATTAAATGTATGTGTTCCCTTGTGTAGATATTTAATTTTAGAACTATGATTTCTTATTATTTTAAATGAATGTTTTAGGAATTTTACAAATTCTATAAATTATACCTTATAGTATTTGTGAAAATAATGTTCTTCCCATTGAGGTTCATCAATTCTGCATGGGATTTCCTCTTGTTTCTAAGTGTAAAGACTATTTGGGAAATCCATTCCAACTAAATGTATATATAAATTCTTGGTTGGATCCTTGAAACTTATAGATGGATTTATAATGTGTGTTTTGGTTTTGGAATGGTTTTTTATATCTTAGTTCTATAAGTAAGTCTAATGAGTTCTACTTGCACTTTCGAATAGGAAATGTAAAATGAAAACCTCCCCTTGAAACATGCCCCATGTATTCAAAAAATGAATATATATTTAATGAATGTTTGTGATGGTGCCCAATTAAGTGTCCTGTGTATTTTTATATATGTTCTTGAAGAAAATTAGGTTATTTCTTACATGGGAATCAGAGGTGAGGGCATGAATTGTTTTCAAATGGTATGATATATATATGTATTTCTTTGAAATAATTGTTTAACTCACCTAAATTTTAATCATGGGTAACCATGGATGTTAAGGTGGGAAGTCTAACTACACATTTTTCACTATTTTAGAATCACTCTTTGACTAGTGGACCTAATATAGATTTTATTATGCTTATGAAATATTCCCCTCAGTTGGGTCAATGAGGGAAACACCGAGTGTTAGGTCTGGTTGCCCTTATTCAGTGCCAATAATATTTAATAGTTATATATAATTTTCTTATATTATCCCAATATCTATTAATTCTCTATGATATGATGTTTTAAAATTATCGTTGTTGAATTATTTTTATAGTGTAAATATAAATATTTATTTTTAGAGTAAAAAACATGGATGATTTACCAATTTCTATAAAAATAAATCATATTTCCCTCTACCCATTTTCCCATCTTAAAATCTTGGTTTTAAATGTTAGATTTATCATTTTTTTATTTTGAAAATGAAAAACTACTTTATATATATTGATATCTATTTTCAAGATGGATTGAAATATTTTTTCTTTTAAAAGTTCTACTTGGACTGGAAGGTTGTTTCCTACCTGGTTGTATAGCTCACACATGCCATCATTATAAGTTTTCTAGGTTCTATTGGTTTAGATTGGATGAACATTGGGTTCCAGTTTAGGTATTAGATAGTGCCAAATGAATGTGTTTCACTTGATTCATAGAGATTTTAGTTGAGGGTTAGTTTCTTTTAATTATTTTGGTATTATTTATGTAACAACATTTTAGGATTTTTACTATGGACCTTGTTTTTTTTATATTTTCAGTAATGTATCTTTAGATAGTGTTTCTCTTATCAGTGGTCTTGTATATCATTATTACTTGAATTTAATTTTATTCATCATATAGTTTTTGTATCTACTTTGTTTCTTCTCATTTTATGATGCCGTTATCCAACATATAGAATGGTCTTTCTGGGTTTCCTAGTGGAAACCCCATCCTTCATATTCATTCATCAAGAAAAATCATTCCCATTGGTGCTAATTGGTTACCTTGGTTCTTGTTACTGGATTAGGAATATCTAGAATTTCTTCTGAGTATGTCACAATCTAGTTTGGGTGCTTGGTCCATGTGGTGGACCATTTTAGTTTGTGAAAACATTTATGATGCATTATTATAACATATATAATCTAAAAAGCCTCAATTTGATGAATCATAAAGAATAATGTCTTGAAAATATCTTAACTTCCATTTGATAACTAGAAGCAAATGGAACTAATACTCGACAGAATAAACGATAGATTTGGATCTCTCTAATTTCATGATAAATAGGAATCAAATAAAAGAATAGATGAATATGGGGGATTTTTTGGGTCAATAATGGGATAAAATGGGATCCCTCATAGCAAGAGAGGAGAGGAATTAACGAACCTTGGGATGGGAGGTCATATAGATAGGATTTAGAGAAATTCTATGTCAGCAGTATAAAAAAATATTGATATAGAGTAAATATTATAAAACTATTCTAATATTTTTCAAAAACCATTGGTATATCCATATCTATAACCATGGTTATAGAAAATGGTGGGTATATAAGTGTGTGCATAACTTAGACTTCTAGTAGTGGTGTGTGTCTATATTCAGATGAATATATATGCATGTATCTATATATATATATATATATATATTTTTATTTACATTATTAATGAATCTTACATATATTTTGTTTAGAATATATATATATATATATATTATAATATTTATATATAAATATGATGATATATTTATATATATTTTTTATAAATGTGCAGTAAATGTAGAACCATGATGTGGTGGTTTGGACAACATCATGGTCTGCATTGGGATAGACTATAACATGGTGAATGTTTCTATGTTGTGGTGTATTGCATGGTAGCTTGTGAATTGTATAATAATGAATGGTTTTATACCTTCACCCACTATAATATATCATACCTAGTTTTATCATCATGTGATGATGATACGATGAGTTTGAACATCCAAACATTTTTTTTAAAATTTTAAAAAATAAATCATAATGCTAAGTTTTGTGTTACAAAGGGTTATAACTTATGAAATGTTTCATTTAATAATTGAACATCTAGAATCCAAGAATTATACTTGGATAGATATATAAAAGACCTAATAATATGTGATTTTTGATACATTCAAATATTATATTCATGTTGCAATTCTCCCAAAACCAAAACCCTCTCTCTCTCTCTCTCTAGACAAGGTTATATCTAATTTTGAGAAAGAGAGGATGCATCCCAATAATTAAGAGATTCATCCGGCCCATAGATTACCTAGGAGGAAGTATCCAATTGACTTCTTATCAGTGATCACTATCAATATCATGTGGAAGATCTTGGTCAGATTCATCATCAACCTAGAAAGGGTATGACATTATTTATTTATTTATTTATTTAATACAACATGAATAGAAGATAAACTAGTGTTAATTTGTTTTGATGTTATAGACTTTTTTGGATAAGGGTTATCTCATTCAACACCTTTTAGTGGTATCATATTAATGGTTAAAGAGTTAAATGATTCCTAGGAACTCTCATACATGAATGTGTGATGAAGTCTGACTCTCTATTCAAGAGCTCCATTGATGATGTAAAGAGTTACACAGGATAATAATTAGGGTAATTTAGTGATTTGATAGGTTCATATGGATGTATCATGGGATGAATTCATATGATGACTCAATATTTTACAACCTTTATTGGATAAGATCCAATTATATTTTGTTTGGATTGGGTTTTTGAATGGATGAAGAGATTGTAAAAATGATAATTACAAAAACCATGGTGTGTTTAGTTTGAAAGGGGTATGGTTGATAAATATTTTTAGAATATGACTTGTTTATAATTTTAAAAGGACACTGATCATATAAATTTTTCAAGACCACGTTTTTGTTTAGGTAAAATGGTCATAAAAAAATCATTATAAAAAATGTATTTTCATTTTTCTATATCACCATAATGTGGTCTACTGATTACTCTATCATGGTGATATCCACCATGAGGTCATACTACATCATGGTAGGTGTTGGAAAAACATGGCCTAAATATGTCTTAGATCTAATAGAAATGGTTATATTTTGTATGAAATATGATTTCATAAGGCCACTACAATGTAGACAAGTTCACCATGCTTTAGTCTTCCAAAAATGACATGTTTAAGTCAAAAATGAATTCTACCCAAAATAGATTGCATAAAACTGCTTTATTATAACCAAAATGGTCTGGATTTTCTCCTTAGTAAGTGTTTTCACTCAAGATTATACCACAATATGGTTAATATAATAAATATTCATGGTGTGAATAATTTTAAAGATAATTAATTTTGGTAAAAATTCTCAAATACCTTCACTTGAATGGGCTCATGTTTAGTGGATATAATCTTGGTTTAAAGTATATTTACATGAATAATTTATAGAATGTTGTTAAATTATAAAATAAGGTGAATTATAATAATGTTTATATTTATTTATGAATTGTTCATAAATGAAAATATAAAATGGTTATATTGAAATGAATTATTTGGAAAATATATGATGTAAAGTGTTTACATGAAATATGAAATGTTTATATGATTATAATGTTTTTATAATTATCAAATATTTTTAATACTAAAGTGTTTATATTATAATTAATTTAAATTAATAAAAAAATAATTTATATTATAATAAATATGAAATATTTATATTTATTTTTGTCATGGATTTTTTATAAGAGAATATGTAAATAATAAAATGTTTATCGTTTTTTATTTATGAACTGATCATAAATTAGTTGTATCAAATATAATTTTTTTAATTGTTAATTTATTTAGTTTATACCCCCATTAAACATATATATAAATTTTTTATTTTATAAATTGATTTATGATTTAGTTTAAATTATTAAACTGCTTATTTAAATTATCATACATGCATTTACAAAGTTACATGCTATGCATGATTATAGATTTATATTTATTATACCTTATATTTAGATTGTATAATCTTATGAGCATTATGAAAAAAAAATTAATTATATTTTTTATATATTATGTCTCATAATTTTGATATAATTTAAGTATATATTGAGTGAATAACCATGGGTAGAAGAATTTTGGCCAGAATAACTCACTGTCCTCAGAGCTTAGGCTCTATCAAGAAAAGTGGGGGTTGAATAATTTTCACTCCATGATTACTATTATAGGGATTATTGATTTCATATGAATATAATAACTTAATTGAAAGGGTTTCATGTACCATTTTCATGATTTTTATTTGGATATTTATAAATATAGATGGATTTTAATTTGGGTTAGTAATATAAGCTATGAGTTGCGTAAAGAGTTACACATCATTTTTGTTATAACATACTGATTTGGTGGAAGGAATAAAGATTAAAAAACAAAATCATTTGAAGAATGTATACATATAGAGGAAACACATGATATAATATGGTGAGATAGTAAATCCCCTTAAAATACTAATTGTCAGTTTCCTTCCAATGTGACACTTTTGAAGACCTTAATCATTAAACTCTGTATGTTCTGCTAAAGTGAGGTGTCGATGGATTATCATACGTTAGGAAATAAAGTTATATGTGACCTTAATTGGATTAGTTTTATGTATTTGAAATATGATTTTGGTCACACTTATAAAAAAAGTAATGATTAGTATATGAGAGGAATAAAGTTGAGTCTATTTTTTTTACAATGTATCAGGAAAGAAGTTGTCCACTAAATTATCCAAGAATCATATGTGATATTATTATTGGCTATGCACTTAAAAAAATGTATATGATATATATTTCGCCCAACATTTTTGTCTATGTGCATTAATCTTCCACATTACAGGAAATGTGCATATATCTTCCATATATAAACGAATTTTGGTGCTAGAATATTCCCACACAGTTTCATAAGTTATAATACATTATGAATGGATTATATTAATTGAATTAATTGAAGTAATTAAATGACTAAGTGTAATGGGAAATAAAATATACTGATACATTGAATGTGGTTTATGTTTTCATTAAATAAAACACATTTAGGATAGACAGATAAAGGGAGAAAAACCTTCCCATTGGATACAACTGATTGTATGCAAGTCTCCTGATACTATCTTCATCTTGAGATGTAGTTTATCTATCATGAACATCCCTCATTTAAACCCCTATAGGTCAGAAGAGGTGATGAGGGTGACCCTAGATGCCCCTCTCTAACAGGGCTCGAGTTAGAGAGTAAAATTGTTACCCAAAACCCAATCTAATCTACATGAAATAAATTTATTAAAGTAAAATAAATATTTGCAACAATAGAATATATATTATAAATCTTCCCCTCTCAGTCCATCTAAGATACCAAAAAAACAACTCCAATATATCCTAGAATATTCTACAAAACACTTAACAACCTATAGAGGGTGAGTACTTGGGATTATTTAGTAGGATCATCTTTATGTGGTATTCTATATCCATAATAAATAAAATAATGGCATTGACTTGCATTGAAACATCTAAGTAATACATTAGTGTGAGGAGAATAAATAGGTAGAGTAATACTCATATACCATTTATTCTTAACAACATCACCTATTGATATCTTAACATATTGTACCAATGATTTATAATAAGTGATCATAATAAATTTTAATTTTTATGGATTTATAATAATAAAAGAGGAAGTCTAGAATATATCTTCAATAAAGAATAAACATTCTAGATCAAAAATACAGTCATAGTATCACAACTGTAAAATTATTCCAATAGTTAGGAAGGCCCAAATCTCAACTCGCACCCTATGTAGTGATATCATCACATCCCTGAACACCATGAAACTAATCATCATATATCCACACCCCATACCAACACATAATTAAATCCTTAGACCATTTTAAACCACATCATCATATCCCTTTACCCCATGCAACTACATCATCATATCTCCGCACCCAATGTAACCACATCGTCATTTCTTCGACTCGTATCAAACCTTGATCCATTATTGCCCAAAAAAAACATAAAATTATCTCTAAATCACTATAAACAAGATAAACTTAATACAACTCAACTATAAGAATAAATACATAAATTTATTATTAATTTTATGTTATTACATATTTATATTCTTTTTTGAAATACATTCTCTAACTTAAATTGGTATTATAGTTTAATATATCATTCATGTATTCATCAAAATTTCCACTTAAATTTATTATTTTAATTATACCTTCGCAAAATATTATAGTAACACATGATTAATTGATTCAGTATAAGAATATTAATCTTTACATCAACACATATTAACATCAATACATATCCCAATATATTATAAACATCACCATGTAACTACAACCAGAATAAAATCATCATTTAACATTACATGATGTACACAAAATATATATAAATAAATATTAATGAATTTATAAGAAACATATCATGAACAAATATTAATATTATGATATTTGAAATCACTTCACTTTGTATATTTTATAATCCCATCCATTTTTAATTTTTAATTCAGTCTTTATCTTATTTCCCATTCAATTACATGATTTCAATCATAGAATCCCTAATAAGATGAGGCTATAAATGTGCATAAGATAATAACATTAATTTACTACAAAAACATAAATATATCAATGATTAATAAATAAATGGAAATATAACAATGAAATTATATTCATTCAATCATTTTATTCCACTCTAGACTATACATTGTTACCGTCCTTTCATTTTTTTCCATCATCACATATAATCCAACACTAATTTACCAATAAATAAATATCACCAAATTCATGTATACAACATACGACTTTAATATCAAGAATAAACCAATATTTATAGCATAATAAAATAACAGTAATACAATTAAGTTTTAACAGATCATATTCAATCTTCTATTCCTTTCTTTTTTTAGGTATCCCATCCTCATATCTAATTTCAACATAATACCCATTACATATGGGTCATAACACCTATAAATTTCAATTCAATCACGTGTAACAATGTTACCATATAGAACTAATATATAAATTCCAAGAAAGAAAGAAAGGAATAATAATAAAAGAGGAATATATAAATACAAAGGGGAAAGCATATGATATCCCCTCCCCCAGACTAAATCCCAAAACACCAAGCTTTATAGAAGGGATTAAATTATAGAATAAAAGGACTATAATGGTAACCCCTTCCCTAGGACCAAAAAATATCTTGATAGAAGAGTAAAATTAATGAAATCAAGTAAGTAAATTGGAACCCCCTAGATGAAATCATCACCACCAACCATGATGAGAGAGTTAAGCTTACCTCACCCTATGAGCATAAGGCAAGGTAAATTATCCGTTTTTTTAGAGTGGTATAAGGAATATTGTATTAGGTAAAAAAATGGGGTGTTTCAATCATGATAATAAAGAGGCTTCCTTGCACTCATTTTGAAGGGTTATTAAGAAAATAAAATGATTATTAATCTAGTAATTTGAATCTAAGGGATGATTCAAATTATTTAAGGATTCAACAAGTGATGAAATACGTGTTTTGAGAATACCAAGTATTATTTATTACAAAATAAACGAAAATATATAAATCTCTTATCTACTGAAATTAAACTATTACTAAAAGAGTGTTAGAGAAGTTCACACTACCAAGAATTTTCAAGGAAATGTCGAGGTCAAGGAATAGACTTCTTAGAAGCACTAAAAACCCTCTTCAGGTCATATCAAGCCACACAACACTCAAAATAAATATATAAATTTGAAATAGTTAAGAAATTAGTTTAAAATATTAAATAGTGAAAATGAAATTCATTTTACAAACCACCTACAGTATTAAATATATAGATATACCCATTCCTAAGTTAAAACCATTTAATGACTACTTAATGCTTTATAAATAAAGGGGGATATGGTGATATGTATTAATTCTTCGTAAAGGGCTGTAGCGACACCAACACCTTAGTTAGACACTATAACTCTTCAAGTTCCATCTAATTCATGCATTTAGTGTTCCAAGAATAAGAAGAGAATGGGAGAGATAGAATACCAGTTTGTAAATATACAAAAAAACACAACCATTATATTTTGTCTTAAAAACTCATAAATTCCCCATGTTCTGTTATAAAAAAATAAGAGTATAAGACTCTAATTAATTCCCATGTGTTCATTCATGTGTTTTAGCTCAACATTGAAAACTACAATATTACCATGCATGTATATATATGTATATATATTAATACTACAACATTTATTTATTTAAATATCCCTGAATTCATTATTTTAATTTTTTTAAATAATAATAATGATATTACATAATTTTAAACATTTATTTTCCCATGATTTTATCTTTGAAAACATATAACCCTCCTCAAAATAGAGTTTCATGTGATTTCTGGAAGAAGAAGGTGTTATTTTGGAAGAAACATATTACTTACATGATAAAGAAGAGGTTTTCATAAGGGTAGCTCAGATTTTACCCTTAATTAGTATGTAAATGGGGCTCATGTAGGGGAACATTTCTATTACACTTACATAGTGTAAAAATTAAGGATCTATGTAAGAGTACCCTAGAGTTACCCCTATGTAGTAGGGGTTTGAGTAAGGGGAAGCTAACTCACTATTTCATAAAAATGGTTAATGTAAGGGTAAAAGTACTTACCCTTATGAAATAGCCCAACACAGCTTCATATAGCATGAAGAAGACTTAACATTATGCAAGACTCTAACACTTTCCTACACATGACAGCTAGGTTAACTTTACATAGTGAATGTAAAACCATGTTGAACTTTACACATGTAGATTTATACTTTCAAACATCCATTAAAATATTGTACTACATTGATGCGAATATAGCATTAACTTTAGGTGATATTTTGAAATTCTATAATAACCTTATGTGAGGAAAAATTAAAATTATATTGTAGTTCAAATAATCCTCTTACAATTACGAAGAGAAGGAAAAAGGGATCCACATAAGGGTAAAATGACTTACCTTCATGTAGGGATGGGGTCCTATGTGAGGGTGAAATAATTTTTTATAATAATTAAATTTTTATTAAAAAAATTATAAATAATTAATAGAATATAATTTGATAACCCTCTTGAAACTTCCAAGACCCAAGAAATCACAAAGGTTGGGACTTAAAAATCTAGTTCCTTACATTAGATGCCTCTCAAACAATTCTCATCCTTGAGAACTTAAAACTAAACCGAAATAAGAAAACCCAAAGATTAATATATAGGGGAAGATACCTATCAAATGTGATCCTTTCTAATGATGGAAACCAAAACACATCCAAGAAAACATGTTTCAAAATTGGAACACCTTTGAATAAAATAATAACCATAATCATTTAAAAAATAATTTAAATTTCTTGGAAAAAATTCCCTTAAAACTTTTCAGAGTACAACTAGTTAATTATAGTGAGGATAAAATCCATTTATTTAACATAAATCTATACAAATACCTTTATTTTAGGTTAAAACCTTAACAATAGTTACCAAATATATATTAATTTAGGTTATTTTCTTACTAGTTTATAAACATTCATGATTAAAAAAAACCATTTTAAAAATTTCAAGGTGCTATAATTATTTCTAGTAGGAATACAAATTTCATAATTAATGTACAACATTTTTTAATTTTTTTTTATATTTTGATTACTACTTACCATTTTTAAAGAAATTTTTTTTCATTTTCATTCATAAAATAATTACCCACCCTGCTCTTCGAAATATATTTTAAATTGACTTCCAAAATCATTTTTGTGTTTTATAAAGTGTATAGAAATCAACCTATAACACACCTCACTCCTAAACATTATATATTGAAGGAAAATACTAACTTAGCCTAATATATATCTACTGATGAAATCCAAGACAAAACTAAAATGAGTATAATATCATACCTTTTTCATGACATAATGCACTATCCACATCCGAGTAGCTATGTGGCGTTATTTATCATTCCTAATCCATTTTCACGGAAATCAACAAGGTTTACACATATCACATAATTCACATAGACTAACTATGTCACATACATGATTTCAAATAGAGGTATTACTTTGTTTATTTTGTACATATATTTATCCCTTGGGTTTCCCATGTGTTTTTGGTGAAAAAAGGAGATTTTACGTTTGCCAGTAGATGGTGCACAGTTGGTGCATGGTTAAAGGGAAACCACGAAAAAATTTCTTGGAAATAGTGATAAAAATTTCCATTTGGGATAGTGGAAACCACATGGTTGTTAGCCAATGGGGATCAAGAACACCCTTCAGTCCTCGTTTTAGACTAGGTTAGATATCAGTTAAGATTTCATGTAGACTTGGCTCATGAAAAAATGGCATCAGAGCAGGTCATGCTCTTTTGGGTCAAGTTATTTAAGAAAGAGTATTGATATAATGAAGCTTGGATTTTTATGGATTGATGTTCTAGTTGTGAGTGGGGTTCCTGGGCAACAAATCTCATGACAAAACTCAATTCACCATGGGATGTTGGTATTTGGTTTGACTTCTCCTCTATCTGAGACATATGAGATGAATACTGCATATAGAAAGACTTCAAGATTAAAGGTGATTCATTAATGTTGGAGGGTCCCAATTGGAAGTGGTGGGACTTAGTGGTTCAAGATAGAAAGCATGATTTGATGGGTTGGAAAGACTTCAAGGTTGTTTTCAAAGATCAAAATTGTCCTTAGATTTTGGGCTTCACCAGGTCCCTTATGTTTTTACAGTTTTTCCAAGGTGATCAGTATATGAAAGAATATGATAAAAACTTTACAAATATAGTTTGGTATACACCTAAGATCATTTCTAATGAGAATATTGAGGCTCAAAAGTTTGATATGGGATTTTGACTAAAAATCCGATCTCAGGTTTTCTTGTTCAAGATGAAAACTATGCCGAGGTGGTTGATTGTTCCATGATAGAGGAAATTGATAGTGGAAAAATTTATGGTTTCTATAGAATAGTATCAATAGTGGGTATTAGTAGTTCTTTTGAGAAGAAGAGGAAATAGGATGAGTGGGGTAAAATGGAGGTGGTAGTTCAGGCCATCCTTACTTGCTATCATCGTATGTGGCTCCTGATGTTGGGTCTGTTGTATGCCATAGATGTGGAAAAGAAGGGAACATGAAACTAGAATATTTCTCTCCACCCAAGCCTTGTCACCAGTGCAATGTGATTATAACAACCCATACTTTACATACTTTGTAATTAATTCAGAATTGAAGCATACTTATTACAACATATAACAAAACCATGATAGGACAATATAGGTATAGTGTCTTTAGAAACTGAGAAACATAAACAACTGGTTCATAAACCATCTACATTATCTCCCATTTATTTCATCATATCTATTGTATCTTTTTTCATATCCTACCTAATACCCTTCTTCCTAACCTGGGGAAAAGAAAACATACAAAATGGTGAGATCAAATGATTAGTAAGGGTTAACAAAGTAAATATCAATAATATCATATTCATAATAACATAACATTTTGAAAATCTTTACATGCAGAAGAGATCATAATATCATAACATGGGATAAATCATGGTAGTGAAATGTAATCCTAATAATCATAACATAAAACATGAAACTCTATGGAATACACAAATAATCATTGAGAATCATTTCTTAGTAGTCAAGACTCATTTCCAAGACTATCCTAGCGGACAAAGTCCATTTCTAAACCGAGTTCACTCCTCGTTTCAGTCCTGTATCACTAAACTGGATTAACCTGTCATTCCAGCCATGTCTATCTCATGAGATATAAATATTTACCCAATTAATTTGAGGGATATATAGGTCCCACCCATATCATAATTATACCATTCTTATGTGTTCCACAAGATCATAAATCATACATCACAACATAACCCATATAATAAAAATGGGATTCCTAAACATCATGCCATCATAACATAATCCATATAAGATTAAAGGACATCATAAAAATAATTCCACCATAACATAATAAAATCAATTTAAAAAATATGGATAGAAACAGAACCATATATTATCTTAGATGGAAAATTATTTTGATAAAACACCTGAACTCCATTATTGAGGAAAATATATGTTCTACTTCAAAAAAAAATTTCATTATAAACATGTCATGCTATTTTAAAACAAAAGACGTTTATTAAAAATAAACTTGAATACTTTTAAAGGAATCTTCATGTAAATAATTTTTTATGAAATCATAAAAATCCATTCATTCCGTATAAGTTAAAAAAACATTCTTCTCATACTTTGGATGGAAAAGTCAAAAAGTACCTCGTACTAAAAACGACAAAAGATTCCTTTAATATATTTTACTAAAAAATCACCTATGGTTGAAATAGGATTTAAAAAATTGTAGGAGGATATAAATAATATTAAATATTGAGGAAACATGGATGTGGATGATAAATATTCCCCAGTAAATTCTGAAGTATATACAATCTCGGATAAAATTGAGCTTGTGAGATTTTCCCTTACCTTAGGTCCGATTTGCTTCATACATATCTGAACCTCATGTATAATGATTTAAATAATGTCATTTACTTATTACAGAATCATATTCTTTGTTATGATATCATATATGGTCATATTCTTATCTTCTTATTAGTAATATTTCATTGGTACTTGTTATTCGGGTGTTCATTAGTTTATGTTCTTATGCATGTTTTGTTGAATAAATTCTTATTCTTATTTTTAGGTTATAGATACCTCATTTCAAGAATGGTATTAGTGTAATATATATCATATTTATTCATTCAATTCATTTATTTAATCATTATTCAATGAAGATCATGTAGAACGAGTCGCTTCACATCGTGGAGATGGTAGGTCGTACGTACACACAAGCGATGATATCGTTCCAATGATCGTGGAATTGTATTGAAGTGTATGTATACTATTTCAGAATCTATATCAATTTATAATAATCATATAAAGTTATTCCTTAGACCATTTTACCCATCCATGTAAGGTGGTTATGGAAAACAAGTTACACCAAGGCGTGAAGACGATATTCCATACGTACGCAGGCACGATGATTTCATTTTCCATAGGATGGATAGAAGGTGAAATAGGGTTGTTTCATATTTATAATAAAATATCAGTATATCAGTGATACTGATGTTATTACTTTATAATTAAACAACTAAAGAAGAGGAAGTAAAAGAAGAAATAAATTTGAAAGAATCGGTAATAGATATTACCTCTTCTTCGACGCGCCTCTTTGAAACCTCCTCTTAGGGCACTAAAAATTGGTCTTTGAAGAATACCAGGACCTCTAGTATGTTTCTATGGAAGTTGATAAGGGAAATGGGCAGGGTTTGGCCGAGCATTAAGGCTCAAAATTGTGTGAGGAGGACAGGGAGGAGGTTCCATTTTATAAGGGAGGAGAGGGGAACATTAAGAAAAATTTAAAATATTATTTTATAATAAAGTAATATTAGGTTTTTAATAGCTCAAAATTGATTTATTTCGAAGTTAAGGTAGGTATGGGTCTAAATAATCTCAACAAATAGGGTTTAGATAAGTTTAGGTTACTATTTTATCCTTATCATTTAGATTTATCTCTAAGTTAAATAATTTAACTTTTACCATGTCTTCTTGTTTTCTTACACTATTTGGTTAATAAACTTACTATATACATCCAAACGAACCCCAAGTGGTTCATTATTAATATATAAAACATTATCTATGTCAATTGTCCAAACCTTAGATTTTTAGGAATATAATAACAATTAATTATATAATATGTTTTTTAAAAACTATTTTATGTCAATTTTGACACTATTTGGTAATTGATTTTTGTGAAAATCATAACAACATGATTAGTTCTAAAAAAGTTAATTGAATAAATAATAACATTTTATATTAACCTATAATATTAGTGTAATTCATAAAAAGTATCAAATTACATTTATTTGGGTATTTATAACATTAATTATGTTAATATTTCATTAATAAGGAAATTACTACATCGTCATTGTGTCATAAATAAATTAAAATATATAATGTGTAAAAATTATAAATAAAATCCCATTATATATGAAATCTTTTTATATTTCTAATGAATATTTATAATCGATTTTATCTTATGTATATCCTTATATTAAAAGTGTTTTAGTTATTAAACATTGACTTTAACTCTTTTAACTCTTCTTTAAGTAAAATAATAATAAGTGTCCTAATCTAATCCAAGTGGACCTAAATGGTAATTTTTTTTCCTAAGGTTGTTTTTAGACAAATTAAACTTATCCAATATAATTAGGACATGTTTTAGGGTAATAATAATACCATTTTTACCCTTAATTACCCTATTTACTTTTAACCGTGGTAAATAAATTTAAAAAGATACTATTTACCAAAAATTATTTTTATCTTATTGAACCACATTTTACTCCTTGATATTAACTGTGTCTCTATGATTTTCAAAATTCCACTCACAGAAGCGGTAAAATTATGTTTTATGTAAATTTGCAAATTCTCTTAGCAGGTGGGTAAAAGATGGTGAAAAGTTCAATAAAAGATTTATATATCTAAAATTATAATTAAATTACTCCAATGAATTAAGTTGAACATATATAGGTATTATGTATCAAGTTTTACCTAAAATAAATTTAAATAAAATATATAATTTTTAAAATAAAAAGTTGGTTTTTAAATTGTAACCCAGTGTTTTGACTATTCATCAAAAAATAAATTTTTCATAAAAATACCAAAATTTTACCCAAGGCTAATTTCGATATTCTAAATCAAAAAATGAAGTCCATTTTGAAAGATAAAATTTATAAAATTTCAAAAAGTGGGTATTACTATTCATAACTACTAGTTTATATAATATTTTAATAGCATGTCGTTGTTTAGTGAAACTCGGTATTGCGTACAACACACGCTATCGTGGAAGGTCGTGATTGCGTGTAAAGAAAACCAATATAGTGTTGTGTGTAATGAAAGATTCCTTTGATGTTGCATATAACATAAAACATAAAAAAATATACTTCTCATAAAATATCAGGGTGTTACATTCGACCCCCATTAAAATGAATTTCGCCCTCCAAATTCGTCACTTCGTAACAAATAGATGAGGATACCTCTCTCTCATTATATCCTCAAGCTCCCATGTATCTTATTATAATTGGTGGTTCCCCTATAAAACTTTCCCCAAGCTAGTGGTCTTGTTCTGTAGAAATTTTTCGCTATGATCCAGTATCTTTATCGGCTGTTCCTCATAAGAAAGATCTTTCTCCAGCGGTACAACTTCGAGATTAGTACATGTGAAGGATCAGGTATTTACTTTCTCAGGAGAGATACATGGAACACATCATGAAATTGAGAGAGATTCGGTGGAAGCGCCAATCGGTAAGTTACCTTCCCAGCACGATCCAATATTTCAAAAGGACCGATATACATAGGGCTCAGTTTTCCATTCTTTCCAAATCTCATTACTCTCTTCCAAGGAGATATTCGTGAGAACACTTTATCACCCAGTTCAAACTGTAGGTCATTTCTTTGGTTGTCGGCATAAATTTTTTGTCGACTTTGAGCTGCTCTTATGTGTTGTTGAATAGATCTGACCTTTTCTACCATCTCATCAACAAGATCAGGTCCTAATAGTTTTATTTCCCCATCTTTATCCCAGCAAGTTAGAGTCCTGCATTTGTTTCCATAGAGAGCTTCATAAGAATCCATCTGAATACAGGAGTGAAAGCTATTATTTTAAGAAAATTCCACCAAAGGTAGTTGTTGATCCCAACCACCTTTGAAATCCATAGAGCAAGCTCTCAACATGTCTTCTAGAGTTTGAATTGTTCTCTCAGACTGACCGTCTGTCTGAGGATGATAAGCAGTGCTAAAACTCAACTCTATATCTAAATTATGCTGAAGACTTCTCCAGAACTTCGAGGTAAACCTCAGATCCCAATCAGATATAATGGAATGTGGTACTCCATGAAATCTTACCACTTCCTTTACATATATCCCGACAAGATGATCCAAAGAGAAATCTTCTCTAATAGTAATGAAGTGTGTTGTCTTTGTAAGATGATCAACTATGACCTAGATAACATTATTGCCTTTGTATGTTTTAGTAAGTCCAGTGAAAAAGTCTATAGTGGTGTTTTCCGATTTCCATTCGGGTATGGGTAATGGCTGTAACATCCCCTTATACTTATGTCTCTCAGCTTTAACTTACTGACAAACCATGCATCGAGAGACATATTCAGCAACATCACTTTTCATGACATCCCACTAGAAGTACTCTTTCATATCCCTATACATCTTTGTGCTTCCAGGGTGAATAGAGAATGAAGAACTATGAACCTCATCCAGCAGCTCCTTCTTTAATTCTGGGATGGGAGGAACACAAACCCGATTCCTGAACATTATTATTTCATCACAATCAATATGGAATTCAAGAACATTTCTCACCTTCTTTTGTAACTCTAAATCTTCTTTCCGTGCCTCTTTAATCTTCACATGTATAGATGGTTGAACATTCATTTGAGAAATATAATATTTTTCCACTTGCATTATAATTCCAAGATCCATCCTTTGTAAATCCATAAATATTGGATCTTTTGTGATCCTCATCATGGATAAGCTAGAATGATATTGTCAGGTTAATGTGTCTACCACCATGTTTTCTTTCCCAGGGAGGTAATGAATTGAGCAGTTGTAATCCTCAATCAGCTCCAACCATCTTTTTTGGTGCATATTCAGCTCCTTTTGTGTGAAAATATACTTTAAACATTTATGTTCAGTATAAATATCACACCATTCCCCATAATGATAATGCCTCCAAATCTTTAATTCAATGATTACTGCAGCTAACTCCAAATCATGAGTTGGGTAATTTTTCTCATGGATTTTCAACTATCATGAGGCATAAGCTATAACCATATCATTTTTCATAAGAACATACCCCAATCCCTTCTTGGATGCATCACTGTAGATCACAAACCTTTCTCCACTACAAGGCAGTCTGAGCAAAGGTGAAATGGATAACCTTCTTTTTAACTCCTTGAAATTCTCTTCACACTCCTCCGTCCAAACGAACTTAACTCCATTTCGAGTCAACCTAGTGAGTGGATTAGATAACCGTGAAAAAGCTTTCACAAAAAGTTGATAATATCCAGCCAAACCAAGAAAACTTTAGATCTCAGTTACTGTCGTTGGTCTCAAACATCTTTCAAATACCTCTATTTTTGCTGGATCCATAGATATCCCCTCTTTTGAGATTCTGTGACCCAAAAATGAAACTTTTTGAATCCAAAATTCAAACTTGGTAAATTTGGCATAAAGCTTACCATTTCTTAGGGTCTTTAATACAATTATCAAGTGATATTAATGTTCTTTATCTTTGAATAAACAAGAATATCGTCTATAAATACTACCAAAACTGATCAAGATAGTCTCTAAAGACTCTATTCATCAGATCCATGAAGATAGCAGGGGCATTAGTAAGGCCAAATGGAATCACTATAAATTCATAGTGTCCATGCCTTGTACAAAAATCCGTCTTTGGTATATCCTCCATTTTGACCCTTAATTGATGATAACCTTAACAAAGATCAATCTTGGAAAAGTATTGAGCTTCGTGTAGTTGGTTAAATAAGTCATCAATGAATGGGAGAGGATATTTGTTCTTGATAGTGATCTTGTTATTTTCTCAATAATCAATTCAGAGTCTCATTGATCCATCTTTCTTCTTAACAAAAAAAAATGTGCTCCAAAAGGTGACACACTAGGGTGTATGAATCCTTTATCAAGATTCTCTTAGAGTTTCTTCTTCAATTCCTGAAATTCAATTGAGGCCATTCTATATGGTGTCTTTGAAATAGGAATAGAACCCGGTATGAGTTTTATTGAAAACTCAACTTCATGATTTGGTGGGAGACCTGAAAATTCCTCCGGAAAGACTTCATCAAATTCCTGTACAATGGACATATTCGTAATCATGAGTTTCTCTCCAACCATTTGAGATAAATAACCTTCATTTATTGGAATCAAGACCCGTAATATGGAAGAAATTTCCACTGGAAGGTTATATTCATCCTTGCATCGATAGACGATCATAGATTGATCTAGAATATGAAATATGACTTCCCTTCTTTTGAAATTTATATGAGCTCTATATAAAGAAATCCAATCCATTCCAAGAACCACATCAAATTCCACTCTAGGAATGATCACAAGATTTTCAGGAAGCACTTTCCCACAAACATCAATCAGAGAAGAATTGTAAACTTTTGATGAGACTGTTGTGCCATTAGGGGTTGTCATAGCTAACTCAACATCTAATTGTTGAGGTAATATGGAGATACCCTTATCAAATTCGTTATAAATAAAAGAGTGGGTGGATCCAGAGTCAAATAAAACATTTTCTACTTTAGAGTGTATTGTAAGTGTACCTTTCACCACTTCGTTATCATACTCCACATCGCCGATAGAAATTGCATGCGACTTTCCTTTATCTTTGGACTTAAGAGTTTTTTGAAGTCTATCATCATCAATAATACTTGGATTAGGGCCTTGATTAGCATAATTCCCCATTTCCTTGCACTTGTAACATTGAAGTGTTGGAGGGGCATTCTGTGTAGCCTTTTCTTTGTTCACATCACTAGAAATCTTTTTCCCATCACTACAACATTCAATTACTCGATGACCCTCCTCTCCACATTTGAAACGTTTACTTGTCCCTTTTAGACACTTCCCTCCATGTTTCTTTCCACACTTTGAGCATAAGAGAAAACTCATCTTCTTTTAAGTGTGGTCTTTTTATTTTCCATTGAATTCCATTTTTCTCTTATTATCAAACCCATATGATTGATGGGTTACTCCAATCTCCATTTCAACCTTGAGTGCACATCAAACAATTTCCTCATATCTATTGAAGTCCCTTTGGATAACGCCCTTTTAAGACTTGGTTTTAAGACACTAACGAATCGATCAATCTTAATCTCAGGTTGGATAATAATCCCAGAAGCGTACATTACAAGTCTTGTAAAATTTTCTTTGTAGATACCAACAGATTCATAATCCTTTTGATTTAGTTCAAGAAACTCCTTCTCTATATTTTTTTTTGAAAAATACGAGGGAATTACTTGTTAAAAAATAAGTTCTTGAACTCGTCCCATTCCATGGACTCAATTTCATCCCTTTGACCCTTATTCTTAATAAGATTCCACCATTATTCAGATTCAACTTCCAAAAGATATACTGATAAGATGACTTTATCATGTTCAGAACATTGTAGAACTGAAAATATCTTTTCAGTGGTACCGATCCATTGTTTATCCACTAATGGATCATAAGACCCACTGAATGAAGGTGGACGCTACCTCATGAAGGATTCAATAGAATGTTTCTCCTTCCTTTGCTCGTTTGAAAGTCCAGCATGATTCATATATTGAGAAAGTTGTGTGAGCATGGATAAAAGATTTTGCATTCCAGTTCTCATAACTTTTGGTTGCTCAAGGGGACAATAATTGCATTTCCCGTCGCATTCAGCATTAACACGTTTCCTTCGGGTTCCAGCCATTGACTAAAACCAAGAAGCATAGTGTGAGAAACACTAACCATAACAGAAAAACCACATAATCAAGAATAAAATTTCACATTTTAGGTCTTATCAAAAGTTTTTCATGGCCATTTCTAAAACACTAATATTATGTTCTATGTTTATACATATCCTTAGAGTTCTTACTAAGGCTTCCACATCAGAGTTTCCAACGGTTGACTATACCTTTCCTCTAATACCAGTTGTAGCTGAAGGGAATTACTTCTAATGGACTATAATTGATACCAATCAGGGCACTCCATGGGTGGCTACACCCCCTGGGCGGGACACACCACCATCCCCAGTGGCAGCCATTTCCCCCTGAAGCCCTTCGGTGGAGATCCATGCTTCGTCCAACGCTCACATGTGAGAGTTCCCAAGGATTGGATTCATTCTTACCTCCATTGCCTCTGAAACCAACTATAATGACCCATACATTACATACATTGTTATTAATTCTGAATTGAAGCATACTTATTACAACATATAACAAAACCATGATAAGACCATATAGGTATAGTGTCTTTAGAAACTGGGAAACATAAACAACTAGTTCATAAATCATCTTCATTGTCTCCCGTTTATTTCATCATATCTAGAGTCCCTTTTGTAATATCCTACCTAATACCCTTCTACCTGACATGGGGAAAAGAAAACATACAAAAGGGTGAGATAAAATGCTCAGTAAGGGTAAAAAAAGTAAATATCAATCATATCATATTCATAAGAACATAACATTTTGAAAATCATTACCTAACAAAGAGATCATAATATCAGAACATGGGATAAATCATGGTAATGAAATGTAATCCCAATAATCATAACATAAACCATGAATTTTTTTTTCATACACACATAATCTTAGATAGTCATTTCTTAGTAGTGAAGACTCATTGCAAAGAATATCCTAAAGGACAAAGTCCATTTCTGAACAGAGTTCACTCCTCATTTCAGTCATGTATCACTGAACCAGATTAACCTGTCATTCCAGTCATGTCTATCTCATGAAATAAAAATCTTTACCCAATGCATTAGAGGGAGATATAAGTCCCACCCATCTCATAATGATACCATTCTTATGTGTTCCACAAGATCATAAATCATACATCATAGCGTAACCCATGTAATAAAAATGGGATTCTTAAACATCATGTCATCATAACATAATCCATATAAAATAAGAGGACATCATAAAAATAATTCCATCATGACATAATAAAATCAATGTAAAAATAGGGATAAAAACAGAAACCTATATTATCTTATATGGAAAATAATTTTGATAAAACGCTTGAACTCTATTCTTGAGGAAAATATCCTTTCTACTTTAAAAACATTTTTCCTTCCTAAACATGTCACACTGTTTTAAAATAAAATAATTTGATTAGAAATAAACTTGAAAACTTGTAAAGGAAGATTCATGGAAATAATGTTCAATGAAATAATAAGAATCCATTCATGTCGTATAAGGTAAAAAAACATTCTTCTTGTACTTTGGCTGGAAAAGTCAAAACGTACCACGTACTAAAAACGAAAAAAGATTTCTTTCATATAATTTACTAAAAACTCACCAATGGGTAAAATTGGATTTAAAAAATTGTAATAGGATATAAATAATATTAAATATTTAGGAAACATGGATGTGGATGATAAATATTCCCCAGTAAATTCTAAAGTATAAACAATCTATGATAAAAATGAGCTTGCGAGATTTTCGCTTACCTTAGGTCCGATTTGCTTCGTACGTATCCAAACCTCCTGTATAATGATTTAAATAATTTCATTGACTTATTACAGTATCATATTATTTGTTATGATATCATATATTGTCATATTATTATCTTCTTAGTAGTAATATTTCATTGTTACTTGTTATTCAGGTGTTCATTGCTTTATGTTATTATGCATGTTTTGTCGAATAAATTCTTATTATTCTTTTTAGGTTATAGATACTCATTTACAGAATGCTATTAGTCTAATATATATCATATTTATTCATTAAATTCATTTATATAATCATTATTCAATGAATATCATGTAGAACGAGTCGCATCACATCATGGAGATGGTAGGCCGTACGTACGCACAAGCGATGATATTGTTCCCATGATCGTGAATTTTTATTGAAGTGTATGTATACTATTTATGAATCAATAGCACTCTAAAATAATCATATATAGTTATTCTTTACACCATTATACCCATCCAAGTAAGGTGGTGGTGGAAAACTGATTACACCACGACGTGGAGACGGTATTCCGTACATACGCACGCGCGGTGATTTCGTTTTTCGTAGGATGGATAGAAGGTGAAATAGAGTTGTTTCATATTTATAATAACATATCAGTATAAGAGTGAAACTGATGTTATTTATTCATAATGAAACAACTAAATAAGAGTAATTAGATGAAGAATCAAATTTGAATGAATCGGTAATGGATATTACCTCTTCTTCGACACGTCTCTTTGAAACCTACTCTTAGGGCACTAAAAATTGATCTTTGAAGAAGACAAGGACCTATATAATGTATATAAGGACGTTGAGAAGGGAAATGGGCATGGTTTGGACGATCTTTAAGGCTCAAAATTGTTCGAGGAGGAGAGGGAGGAGGTGCCCTTTTATAAGGGAGGAGAGGGGCACCTTAGAAAAAACTTAAAATATTATTTTATAATAAAGTCATATTAAGTATTTAATAGCTCCAAATTGATTTATTTCAAAGATATGGTGGGATGGGTCGACAGCCTCTCAAACAATAGTTTTTATACAAGTTTAGGTTACTATTTTAACCATATCATTTAGATTTATCTTTAAGTTAAATAATTTATCTTTTACCATGCCTTCTTGTTTTCTTACACTATATGGTTAATAAACATACTATAACAAGCCAAATGAACCCCTAGTGGTTAATTAATAATATATATAACCTTATCTAAGTCCTTTTTCAGAACCTTATATTTTTAGGAATATAATAACAATTAATAATATAATATTTGTTTTAAAAACTATTTTCTGTCAATTTTGACACTATTTGGTAATTGAGTTTTGTGAAAATCATAAAAACATGATTAGTTCTAAAAACATTAATTGAATCAATACTAACATGTTATATTAACCTATAAAATTATTTTAATTCATAAAAAGTCTCATATTACATTTATTTATGTATTTATAACATTAATTATCGTAATATTTCATTAATAAGGTAATTACTGCATTATCATTATATCATAAATAGATTACATTATTTAATGTATAAAAATTATAAATAAAGTACCATTATTTAAGAAATCTTTTTATATTTCTAATTAATATTTATAATTGAATTTATCTTATGTATAACCTTATATTAAATTTTTTTTATTTATTAATCATTGATTTTAACTCTTTTAACTCTTCTGTAAATAAAATAATAATAAGTGTCCAAATCTAATACAAGTGGAACTAAATGGTCATATTTTATTCCTAAGGTTGTTTTTGGTCGAATTAAACTTATCCAATATAATTAGTACATGTGTTAGGGTAACAATAATATCATTTTTACCCTTAAATACCCTATTTACTTTTAACCGTGGTAAATAAAAGTAAAAATTTACTATTCAACAATTTTTTTTATCTTATTGAACCACATTTTACTCCTTGATGTTAACCGTGTCTCTCAGATTTGTGAAATTACACTCACAGAAGCGGTAAAATAACGTTTTATGTAAATTTGCAAATTCTCCTAGGAGGTGGGTAAAAGACGGTGAAAAGTTCAATAAAATTTTTATATATCTAAAATTATTATAAAATGACTCCAATAAATTACATTGAACTTATATAGGTATTATGTATCAATTTTTACAAAAAATAAATTTAAATAAAATAAATAATTCTTTAAATAAAAAGTCGGTTTTTAAATAATAACCCAGTGTTTTCACTATTCATCAAAAATTGAAAGTTTTCAGAAAAATACCAAACTTTTACCATACGATAATTTCGATATTCAAATCCAAAAATTAATTCCATTTTGAAAGATAAAATTTATAAAATTTTAAAAAGTGGGTATTATTATTCATAATAGCTAGTTTATATAATATTTTAATAGCACATCGTTGTTTAATGAAACTCGGTATTGCATACAACCCACACTATCATGGAAGGTCATGATTGCATGTAAAGAAAACCAAGATAGTGTTGTGTGTAATGAAATATTACTTTGATGTTGCATATAACATAAGACATAAAAAAATAAACTTCTCATAAAATATCAGGGTGTTACAGTTATGGATCACTTGCTACAATTTTGAAAAGTGGCATGCCTATATTAGAGTGGTGTAGGATTTATAGCTACCAAAGGGATGAAAACATGGTCAGAACTATTCATGACAAGAGGTTCTCATTTTGGAGGTTGTGGAGGTAGGGATAGATCATCTTCTAGACATATTCAATTCAGGGTAGAGCTGCGGGCTAGTGGTCATTCTTTGGAACAAGCTGAGACAAGGCAACTTCTTGTGGTGGATTGAGAACCAGTGAAATCAGATGTAGGAACTATGATATTTAGAGTCACCATTCTTATTGATTCATCATTAGATATTATTCTCTTTGATTCCAATGATTTTAATTTATTTTATTTTTTCCTATATTTTGGATGCGTTAAAGTTTCCAATCGATCTTATATCATATGAAATAGAGTTGGTAATGCCACTTATTAAAAAATGAGAGTAGGGTTTCAGGTATCCGTCTCATGCATTCACCCTATTGAGGGTTTAGTTGGATTGGGATTTTCTAGTTTTGTAGATGGATATATTTGCCTTGATCCTCATTATTGATTAGATGGTGAGTTTTCAGACACACATCAATTATTATAAGTGGCGAGTGAGTTTCATGTCACCTGATGGAAGTACCCATGTTTTTCATGGTGAACGTGATCCTCAGCTGAGACGTGCTAGATCCCCACTTATAGAATTGAGAAACCTTGTTTTATAGATATCTTCACTCGTCTATTATAATGATGAGAGTTCTCTTGATGATGAATTACCTCCGTTTGTGGATGGGTTCTAAAATGTTTTTATAGGGGATTTCTTAGTTTTTCCTCTAGAGAGAGATGTGGAGTTCTCCATTGATTTGGAATTAGGAACACAAACGATATATATTCCCTTGTACCCTATGTACCCCATCAAGTTGATGGAATTAAAGGTATTACTAGAAAATTTGGAATCCAAAGTATTAATTTACTTAAGCATCTCACCTTGGGTCGCCCCAGTTATATTTTCAAAAAAGGCCTATGGATATATTTGGTTGTTCATTATTTACCAAAATAAAAATAAAGTAACAATTACGAACAATTATCATTTTCCCTAAATTGATGACCTTTTCAATCATCCTAATGGTGAATGGTGGTTCTCCATGATTGAATTGTGTTTCAAGTATCACCATGTTAGAGTTAGAGAGGTGGATGTTCTGAAAATAGATTTTAGAAGTAGTTATGTCCATTTAGAGTATTTGTTCATGCCTTTCAGGTTGAGGAATAATCCAGTGGTATTTATAGTGCTTATGAATAGGGTGTTCCACCAAATTCTAAATTCCGTTATTTTGGTATTTTGGGATGACATCTTGGTATATTCGGGGACTGACAGGGAGCATGGGAGACATTTTAGAATTGTGTTGGGCACCCTTAGGGATCATTTCCTCTATGAGAAGTTTTCAAATTGCACATTCTGGATTAGGGAGGTGAAGTTTTTGGTCCATGTGATCTTGGAACAAGGGATTTTAGTGGTCCCTGAGAAGATTAGTGTAGTGATTTCACAGGAACAATATAATATTGTTTTTGAAATCAAAAGTTTTTTAGTCCTTAAAGGGTAATATAGGTGGTTCGTTTGAGATTTATCTTGGCTTTCTTTGTCCATGACTTACCTAGAAAGGGGTAAAGTTTGAGAGGATCTTAGAGTTTTAAGCTTACTTTGAGAAGGTGAAGTGACAGTTGACCACAACCCCCATTTTGACCTTTCTAGAGCCAGTAAAAGAATGTGTTGTCTATTGTGATGACTGAAGTATGATTATTGGGTGTGTGATATTTTAGTATGACCATGTGGTGGATTATGGTTAATGGAAACTATGACAACATGAAAAAATTACCTAACTCATGACTTGGAGTTATAAGTTTTGATGCATTCCATGAAGATATGGAACAATTATCTATTTGGTGTGAAGTTTATAGTTTATTCAGATCAAAAGAGATTAGCCTACATTTTCTTTTAGAATGATCTGAAATTTAGGTAGAGTCGTTGAATTTAATACCTTCAATGGTTCAACATTGATATAGTATATACCCTAGGGAAGGGAAATGTAGTGTAAAATGATTTGTGTAGAAAAGTGATACTGCATGCATTGAAAGAGTCCACTGATGAGTGGAGTTTGATGGGACTCTTTTTTTAGATGCATGTAGAGACCCATGAACATGGTGGAGGTGTGTTCTTGGCTAGTGTGTAGCTGAAACCTTCCCTTATGAAAATTATTCAACAAGATCATTTTAGTGATGATCTATACTATAATTCTTTGTGGTTACTAAATGGTTAGGAGGTACCATGGGAATAGTCATTGTCTCCTAAGAGAGTTTTTAACTTCAAGGGTCGCTTCATGGTGACACTGTAGTTGAGGAGGGTGGTGATGCAGGCTAGCTACTAGTCTCATTAGTCTGTTCATCTTGGTTCGTCTAAGATTTACTATGATGTGCATCGATGTTTTGGGTTTCCAGGTGTGAGGTAAGATATAGATGACATTGTATCACAATGATACACATGTTAGCAGGATAAAGTAGAGCACCAAAGGCCCTTCAGTTTGCTTCTTCCACTACCCATTCCTACCTATAAGTGGTATGATATTTCCATGGATTTAATTGTTTGCTTGCCTCATACACCCCAGGGGAGGAACACCATTTGGGTATTGATTGATCATCTAACTAAATATTCCCATTTCATTCCAACTAGGTATTCAACCAAAGTGGATGAGTTGGGTTGGTTGTATGTTCAGGTGGTTGTGAGGCTTCATGGTGTACCATCGAAAATTGTTTTAGAAAAATCACCCCATTTTACATCACAATTTTGGGAAGGCCTTTAGAAGGGAATGGGGTCACTAGTCATGTTGATCATGAAATACCATCCCGAATCATATGGTCTGACAGAGTAGGAAGATCATATTTTGGAAGACATGCTTCATACAACTGTTTTGGATTTTAGAGGTCTTTGGGATAGGCATTTGGGATTGGATGAGTTTTCATATAAAAATTGTTACCAATCCTCGATTCAAATGGATCATTTTGAGGATCTTTATGGATAGCTATGTCGACCCCCTTTGTATTGGGATGAGGTGGATAAGACCTCTTTATTAGGATAGATCCTTATGTAAGAAACATTGGATAAAGTTAAGTTGATTAGGAAGTAGCTGTTGAAGGTTCTAATTAATCACAAGAAATATGTCAATTAGAGGAACCAAGTTTTGGATTTTTCTATGGGTGAACATGTGTTATTGAAAGTGGCACCTTTCTTGTGCCATCGTCATTTGGGTAATAAAGGGAAGATAACACTAAGGTATTTCATTCATTTTTAAATTCCCAAGAGAGTTGGTTAAGTGGAATAAATAGTAGCTTCTCCATCTTTGTATATTTCAATTCATAATTTCTTTCATTCCTATCATTTAAAAAATTATAATGCAGATCAGTCTCATGTGTTGAACTGGGAAGAGTTAGAATTGGAGCTTGATTTATCTGTGTTTGAGAAACCAGTGAAGATTGTAGATTCTCAAGAGAAAGTGATTCATGGAAAGTCTATTCTATTGGTCTACATTATTTGGAATCATGATATCTAGAGAATGAGACATGGGCGAAGAAGTATTGGGTTGAGGAGGAGTATCCATTTTTATCCTCTGATGAACCTTCAAGTTGAATTTTTGAGGGTGGAAAGTTTTCATGGTGGGGAGAATTATCACTTTTATGATTTCATTTTGAGGTACTCCTTTTTTATTTTGTTCTTATATTTATACCTTGGCTTTGTCATGTGTTTTTGGTGGAAAAATGATATTTTGTTCTTGGTAGTAGGTGTTTCCTGGTTGGTTCATGGTTAGGGGAACCGTTCATCCTTTCCCAAGAAACCATGAGGAAAATTTCTATTTTGGATACCAGAAACCACAGGGTTGGTGCACATTTTGGAAAAGTGTGTTGGCTAACAATATGGATTGTTCCTCTTTGATAGTTAGGGAATCATGGTAGTGACACAGTTTAGAAAACCGTGCGACCTATACAGTTCATTAAAAATTGGAAATTTACCTTCTACCCTATTTGATTTTAACTCTAAAAAATCTATATTCCACCCCATTTGGGATTTTCTCCCATTAGAACTGTCTCTAAGCCTTATTGGACCTATTTATAATCAATATTTGGATAGTTTTGGTATGGGAACTTCATGTAACCATCAAGTAAGTACCCTCTCCTTCAAATTCTCCCTCTTTATAGGGGTTCTCTTCCCTCCTTGATTAGTTATTTTCCAGTGGGTTGTTTGACCTAGATAGGGTTCAATATTGTGTTTTTAGGGGAAATATTGATGTTTTTGGTTCAATATTTGTTTTATAGTGTCTTTTGGAAGTTCATTTGTGGTTTTACATCAATTTCTTTAAGTTTCCAAGATCATGGTGGGTATTTTCTTACTTTTAAATTGTTATATGAGTTTTTATTACCTTCTTGATTTTTAAATTTGTTTTATGGATTATTGTTATGGTGAGAATCATGTTTTTTAAAAGGATTGAGACTCTCATGTGTTGAAAATAAATTTTCTAAAGGAATGTAGTGATTTCATTATGTTCTTATGATGCCTGGAATATGTATATGAAAGTGGTGATTTATATGATATGTGAAATGGAATGTGAGCACAAAAGGAATCCCATGTATCTAGGTGGGTGGACTAGAAATAGTACTCAAGTTGACTTAGTTGTGGCATGGACTGGATTCATCTTGCAAAATTTATGATTACAACACTAACTAAACATGTGACATGATCAGAGACCACTAGAACTTGGGATACATTCCACTCTAGTGGATCATCCAAGGGAACTCTGTTGATTTTGGATTATGATATAGAGACTATTAAAACTTGGGATGGGATCCTCTCTAATAGATTATGGATAAGAACGTTGTTGGCAGTTGAGTTGGATGATTTTTGTCTTTGATATATGAGGTTCATAGTGTCCCACATGTGCTAGTTACCTATAGGGATTTTTCCATGGTTCTCTCTTATGACATGATGATTATGTGATGTGGTGACAGTCATCAACATGCTGCTGACCTTGTGTAATTTTTTATTTCAAGAAAAATTATTTGTTAAAATGGTTTTCCAAAAAAATAATTTCTTGATAAAGTTTTCCTTAAAATGTATTCCTATTAATTTTTTAAATATTATTCTGGAAATATGCATATCGATTTGTCTTCTAATGTTATAGCATGAAATATTTCTTTTAGGTCGCATCTTACTAGTATTTGGATCACACCCTACATACATATTTCGG
This sequence comes from Viscum album, assembly GCA_963277665.1. NCBI lineage: Eukaryota > Viridiplantae > Streptophyta > Magnoliopsida > Santalales > Viscaceae > Viscum > Viscum album. The sequence continues at coordinate 1,097,799,803 of OY728147.1, forward strand.
TGTATGTACACTTTGTTATGTATGACCCAGGTAAAGGAAGGATGTGTCATGGCAGTGATGGGGGATCCAATTGCTAGTGTTCCACTTATTACAGGTGTTAGTGGTGGTGGCTTGAGGGTGATTTTCCTCTTGTTTCATGAATTTTTTTGGGATAGTTTTGTTGTTCATATTCCATTTTAGTATGTTTGATTTTGGTTAATGTTGTAAAACATTGAATTCGAAAATTATTGAAACGTGTTTGGTTATAGTTACCAATTATTGTGATGTTTATTCTTGTCAGTTTTTTATAATTATATAAATGGGTGAAATGATTTCTTAAGTATATTGTTGATATTTAGGAACTAGTTTCCCACCCATGGGGATCAAGAACACCATTCAGGCCTTGTCTAATATTGGGTTCGATACCGAGTTGGATGGATCTATAATTAGTTCGTGATAAACTAAATTCAAGAACCCTATTTAGAATCAGAGTAAGTCTTTATATCTCAAAATATAAAGATTCATAATATTTAAACTAATAATAATGGATATTCATAATTAAAAACATCAATTCCCTTAAATCATGCATGATTTAAGCAATCATGGCCCTAACTCAACTGGTCACCATCATTAATTTCCAATAACATAATCCTTTTTTTCTATTTTAATTCATTTGAACATGATATTAACAGGTTTTGACAAGAATAAAACCAATTATACAATGAATATAGTAACAATACGTATCAATTCAACTTGATAAAGAATCATTCTATCATTTCATGCAATATAACAAAAAATATTTAGAAAATAATTAAATATTAGATAAAAAATAATAAACCAATAGCTAGATAATAAGAGATATTGAGTCTATCAAACAACAAATCAATGGATAAACACTATAAATTTACACCACCTCAAGACAAACATCAATTAATTCCCACATATATCCAAGCTAACCACACCTTTCACATATTATCAAACCATATCCTCCCAAAGAAATCAACAACATTCCATAATGCTTTGTTTCACATAGAATTATCTTCGGATAATTAATCAAAATCCATAAAACCAAGCTCATATCATTAAGAAAACATTTCATAAACATGATATACTCTTTTTCAATGGTTTTATAATCATTACAAACCTTTACAAAATATAAATTCCACCACATAAATTCATTTATTAATAATTATCATGCTTTCCCACTCATCACATATTTACCACATGTATTTATTTCATGGTTCGCATTAAATCAAGAATAAGATAATAAATTATGTAGAAAATTCAAATCATGTACAAAATGAATTTAAATAATATCATAACTTTAGAAACTTATCATGATTAACATGGAATAACAAAAATCAACATGCTGCATAATTTATTATTCTTACATAAAAATAATCCTCGAACAATTTAGTTATGTTTTCAATAGTAAATAGTTTATGCATGTCACATTAAATTTTAATTTAAACCATGAACCATTAAACCCCTTTAAACACAATATATATACTATGAATGATTCACAACCTTTTATTATGATACTCATGATATGTTATAAGAATTTTAAAATTCTATTATACTCATTAATTAAATAAAATCATGATTTCAATAAATTATATTATAAAAACTCAATAATTTTCTAATTCAACTTAACATATAAAATGAAATTTAACTTTATGAAATGTTAAAATTTTTAACCTGATGGGAAAAATTTTCTCTTTAAAAATATATCAAATTTAATCAATGGTTTATAAATTCATACTTAAACTAGAAATACTTTAGAAAATTTCCATTACAAAACAATATTCTAGACATGATTTTTTATTCTTGGAAACAAATAAGCATTTAATAAATGATTTATAAAATCATAATTAAACAAGGAATCCTTCAGAAAATTTCCATTGTAAAACAATCTTTTAGACATGCTTTATTATTCTTGGAAACATATAAGAATTTAATTTTTAAGTAATACTTCCAAATTCTAAAATTAAAATAGATTTTCTAGTCACATGCAAACAAAAATGGAATATACAACTTCTAGACATGATTTTAAAATAATAAAATCATATTATCTATGAAAGAAATTATTTTTTAGTAAAACATGAAATTCCCAACACACTTTTACTGGTGTATTAATTAACATGCATCAATTTATAATGCATGAATTTATCATTACATATTTTGAAAGAAAAATAGACAACTCACCATTTCATGAGATTTAAGATAGCATTTCATATTAACATGAATAAATAGATTAGAATTGAATGTAACATAATTATTAAGGGTGTATCATATCATTATAGGATAGAAAGGAAATAACCCACAAGGAAAAATCATAAGTCTAGATTAAACATAAATGTGACCTATGATAGTGACACATGTATCCCATCTAAATTTTCTACTCTATAATTAGTGAATTTCACTTGTAATTCTTTATTAGATACCATGTACCTTACATAATATCACATAGTTCCATAGGACCGATGTACTGGATGATCTCCATGGACTTAGGGTTATGGTTTCATTCACAAGGGACACTAGATGCATGTGTACTAGCTAGATCCACACATTCACCAAAAATTAAGAAAAATAACACTATTTCCCTACTAAACCTATGCAAGAATCACTTTTTCCAAACTATAAAAACTATACTAACTCTCAACAAAAAATCTCTGATACTGATGTGTCATGAACCCCTCACTAAAACCCCCTTGGATTTGTTGAGGAGACTAGAGTGACCTTCGAGGCCTGCCTCCAATTGGCCCTATGTTGGTGACTAGCACTACGAGAATCAATCAAAAGAATGAGAGGAATTACCCTCTTAATCCCCTTTAGAAAAGAATAAAACCACCAATCAACACCCAATAATATCCATTGAGAGTTAAATTGATACCCAAAACCTTATGTCATTTACATGTTAAACATATATCAAATTAAAATAAATATACGAAACAACAATATTAATATTATTAATCCCACCATATGACTCCATTTATTCCACCCAAACAATAGCTCCAATCTGTCCTAGATTATCCAGAAAAATAATTTGCAACCTATGGAAGGGTGATAAATTGGGAGTACATAGTAGGATCATCATTTTATGCAATTATATATCCATAAAAAATACAATTTTGGGATAAACATGTGTTAAAACATTTGAAAAAGAAAATGGCATGGTAAGAACTAATAAATAAAGTGATATTCACATATTATTCATTCTTAACAACATCACCTGAGAATATCTTGTCATATTATACCAATGACTCATCACATGTGGGTATAAGAAATACCAATTTCTAGGGATTTATAATAATAAAATAGAAAGTATAAAATATATTTTTAATAACAAATAAACATGAAATATCACAAACACTACCATAATATCATAACCATAATACATTTAGATAGGTAGGAAAGCCCAACTCGTAACCTACACCCCATGCAACTCCATCATCACATCCCTGTACCTCAAGAAATCACATCATCCCACTATAATTCCCCATTAAACCACATCATCACATCCACAATACCCATGAAACCACATCATCACATCCCTCCACCCTGTTTGTAAAACACTAAGATTCCATAATATGCTTTTCTTTGAATAATATAATATCGTGCGATGTACGCAATACTGAGTTCAAGTGCACCACGACCTATCAAACTAGCCATTTAGAAAGCAGTTATGAATAGTAATAACCAAATTTTTAATTTAATCCCATATAGTTTTAACATTCATATTTTTTGTTTCTTAGACAAAATATAACGACAAATTCATTTTTTCAGATAAAAGAAGTATTTTTCAAAAAAATGTAGTTTTTCTGCCTTTTAACGGAAAAATCCTTATAAATCCAATTTTTTACACTTTTATATATTCAATTTGATGAAATTAATTTTTTATTTTGAAGTGGGACACAAAAATTTAATTTGGATAAATTTTTGGTGTTTTTCTGATAACTTTTATGTTTTGATGAACGGAGAAAGATACCAAATTTTAATTGAAAACAACTTTTTTAATAAAAATAATTTATAGTGTTAAATTATAAAATTGGATGGTTTTTAAGTATAATTAGACTATATTTTTATCATTTAATACAATTTGGTTCATTGGAAGTAACTTCACTTTTAAACCGAACATAAATACCTATCAGCCTTCTGATAGTATTTACTTCTCAAAAACCCAATTTCTGGATTTTTCAACAGGAATTAATTTTAAATTAATTAATGAAATTTAAATGTTTTCAATTTGGTAAAATAGACATCATTTTTGGATTCTAAATATCAAAATTATCTTTGGTTGAATTTTTGGTATTTTTTTGAAAACATTCAATTTTTGATGAATAGTGAAAAACACTGTGTTATTGTTTAAAAACCGACTTTTTATTTAAATAATAATTATTTTTTATTTTAAGTCAAAATAGATACATAATACCTATATTATTTCAATTCAATTCATCAGATTAATTTTATAATAAACTTAAATGTATACAATTTTATTGAATTTTTTAACGTCTTTTATCCACCTTTTAGGCATGTTAGCAAATTTGCATAAAACGTAATTTTACCACTTCTATGAATTGAATTTCAAAAATACAAGATACATGGTTGATATTAGTAAGTAAAATTTGGATCAATAATATGAGAATAATTTTTGATGAATAGTAACTTTTGGCTTTTATTTACCATAGTTAAAAGTAAATAGGATAATTAAAGGTAAAAATTTTATTATTATTACCCTAACACATATCCTAATTCTATTAGATAAGTTTATTTAAACCAAAATCAACCTTAGGAATAAAATATGAACCTTTTGGTCCACATGGTTTAGATTTGGACATTTATTATTATTTTATTTAAAGAAGAGTTAAAAGTTTTAAATTGAAATTTTAATAACTAAAACATTTTTAATATAGGGTTATACTTAATATAAATTCAACTAAAAATATTCATTAAAAATATAAAAAACATTCCTACATCGTGGTATTTTATTTATAATTTTTAATAATTAAATAATTAAATTTATTTTTGACACAATGATGATGCAGTTATTACCTTATTAATGAAGGATTAAAATAATTAATATTATAAATATTAAAATAAATGTAAATTGAGACTTTTTATGTATTAAAAAATTTTTATTGGATAATATTACATGCTAGTTTTGATTCATTTTATTTTATTTTTGAAAAAATTAGATTGTTATGACTTTCACATAAACCAAATACTAAATAATGTCAAAATTTTCATAGATGAGTTTTTAAAACAAATACTATATTATTAAATTATATAATAGTTATAAAAATATAAGTTTATGCAAAAGTACCTATATAATAAAATATATGTCATTAAAGAACCACTTTGGGTTCACTTTGCATTTTATAGTAAGTTTATTAACCATATTATATAAAACTTCAAGGAGATATGGCAAATATTAAACTATTTAACCAATAGTTAAATATAAACGATAAGGTTAATATGGGGACCTAAACCTGCATAAAACCAATTTTTTTAGAGTTTTTAGACCCATAACAATCTTATCCTCAAAATATATCCTTTTGGTGAAATTATAAACCGAATATGATGGTATAATAAAATAATATTTCAAGGGTTTCCTAAAGTGACCCTCACCTCTCTTATAAAACGGTACGTACCCTTCTCTCAAAATCACACCTCCAAAGCCATTTGGATCAACCAAAACCTACTCAAATATCCTCCAAACTACCCTCACATCAACCTAGAGTCCTTACTCTGATCAGAAATCCAACGTAAGGAGCCCTTTTGATCTAAATAAATGGAATCACTCGAAGAAGAGGTAATTATTTCATGACCTCTTTCAATGTTCTCTTCTTCTTCCACTTCCTCTTTATTTATTGTTTCTATACCAAAATAATAACTCCAATACCTTATACATATTTTTATGTTACTATAAATATTGTTCATCTATATTCATTATTCTATCCATCCTACGAATGACAAAGTAACCATATGTGCGTACACACGGCTTACCGTTTCCACGTCGTGGTGTAGTTTGTTATTCAAAACATAATTATTTGGATAGGTATAATAATGAGAATAATTTATGTAAAAAATAAATATAACATGTTAATGATTATTTATATATTATATACCATCCAATTACAAACAATTTCACCATCAATAAAATGGTATTGTCACTCGTGCGGACGTACAGATTACCATCTCCACAAACACGGTGAGATTAATTCTCCATCATAACCATTCAATAATAAATATCATTTTATGTTTTAAAAAATATTTTTTAAGAACATAATATAATTATGGATATGAATCAAATACATCCTATCCATAACAAACATGTCATACGTAACAAAACATATAAAGAAAACAAATCAGTTAAAACCCGAAACAATGATACTATTGAAATATTATTAACAAATAATTATTAAAAGATCATATATGATATCATATTAATGTATATGGTTAATTTATAATTTAATTACAATTATTTCACCATTATACAGTAGGTTAATGTACCCTCAAATAAGGAAAAGTACAAGGTAAGGGGTTTCTTATCTCACTTTTAATTCCATGAGATTTTCATTGTTTTCCACTTATTTATTAAATGTGGTGTATTGTGTACTTCCATTTGATATATATTATCATGATTCTATTTATATTCATGGTATTGTGTGATAAATTTACTGTTTATTAATTTTTTTTCATACGACTCCATTGATTTTAACATGGTAAGGGGTTTCTTATCTCACTTTTAATTCTATGAGATTTGCATTTTTCGCCACTTATTTATTTAATGTGGTATATTTTGTACTTCCATTTGATATATATTATCATGATTATCTTTATATTCATATTATTTTGTGATTAATTTTCCGGATATTAACTTTTGGTCATTCGACTCGATTGATTACAATGTGGTAAGAGGTTTTCATCTCACTTTTATTCCCGTGAGATTCATGATATATTTGCCACTATTTCCATTTGTGTAGTGTATGTACTGCCCATGGGTGAATTATTTGTGTAATATACTTTAATTTATGGGTCTTTATATCTTCATTTTATGATCCATCTTTAATGCGATGTATGTTTCATAATTTAAAAAATCTGTAAGGGAATTTCTAATTTCAATTTCTACTCATTGGGTTTTATGAAATCTTCATTGATTATTCTACTCCAGGATTATGTGTGAAATCACTATTTATTTAATTATGTAGTAATTTCTGCTCCTCTTTGTGTGGATATAATTTTGATACACATAATTACTCCATTGATAAATTCTCAAGCCATCAATATGAACTTGATAAGAGTAATCTTAACTCAATTTCTATTCATTGAGTTAAACATCCAAGTCATTGGTGTTGTTTTTACAAGAATATGTGTGTATGTCCTCTGATTGATTTACACTGAATATCCAATCATATGGAGTGTATTTATATTTTTCATACATAATTATGTCATTGATTTATCCTTAACTTAAGGATACAATTATTATAATGGATTTCATCTCAATTTACATTCCATTGAGACTTCTTTGTTGTTATGTGCAAATTCACTTTTATATGGTGTACATACTGTACTTAAACATATTATATAATTAATATTTATATTCTAATTATATTATAATGTTTTTATTACCTCAATTATTATAATTTAATTATCTCTCATTTTGTTAAAAACTCTAACTAAAATATCTTTTTAAATGTTTTAAGTATTTATTCTTCTAAATAATTCTCATTAATGTTCTTGTCTTAAAAATAGTTTTATGGATTTATTTATATAAACATTAATGTTTTAAAATAACAATTCCTTTCAAAAGTTTTAAATTTTTATAAGACAGTTTGATTCAAAAATATATTTTTAACATCTTCTAGATAAACAGTGATACTTTTAAATGTTTTCAAGAAAAGGGGGTATTTCTCTCAAATAGTTTTACTGGTTATTTTCATCTACGTCAATATCCTTAATTATTATTGATTGAGGTTGATCTATTATAATACAATATTCTATATTGTATTCAATGAGTTATGTTTGACTGTGGATGTGCTATTTTTATACTATCAATGGTTTGTGGTTAAAATATTAACATTTAATATGCTAGTTTTAATACGAATGTTTATGTTATGTTTCAACCTTTTCATATGAGGGATGCATTGGAATTAGTAAGTGATGGGTGGATCCCACTATAGCTCCTCGATGCATCTGTAGGTATCATGAGAAAAACTAGTGTCAGGGTACAAGGCCTTGAAAAAATCTTTTTTTGTAGTCTTGGCACGAGGCCTTCACTATGTGGTTATGATGTCAGACATTATGAATTCCATCATTATTAAATTCGTTATTGATATTACATGTAATGATTCTACTAGAATAATATCCATGTGAATAAATAAATGTAAATATTTGATTTATATTTTCCATATTATGCTGTATTTAAAGTTTAAAAGGCTTTTTTTAGTTCTATACATTGCCTTAAATTTTTATGCTTATTTATGAAAGTTTCGTCTATATTGTTATCCTTACTTAGAATCTGAGATCACCCCTTCTATCATTTATTTTTTCCAGGATGTGAAGAAGTATATCATGATTAACCTATAGGAATAGGCTAAGGGATATGAGTGTGTTCAAAGGGGATGTAGTGTTGTTTTTCATTATTTCGTGATGTAATGTAAAACTTATGTATGTATCTAGTACTTCCAAGGATACTAAACTAATCGTTCTTTCAAGAATTGATCTCTTATGATAATTCCAATGATATGTAATTATTCTCCAACACTAGGTAACTAGGGTTGGGGTGATACAGTTGGTATGAGAGTAAGTTTAATACAAACCTTGGAAACTAGATTTAGAAAAAAAAACTCTGATTAGAGAACATTACCCAAAGATTGATTTTGGTGATTAGTATAGAAGAATATCCAAAATTTTTGGTAATGTAAATATTATATGGGTTTTACAAGTAATGCATCCCTGTCTGGATACAAGCAGGTAGAGGTGGATCTGGAAGAGATGTACTCAAGGGTAAAACATGAAAACAGTGCTTTGAGATAGACATGAATGGGAACTAGTGCACAACAATGGGCCCAACTACACTCTTGGTTATGATAATCTTGTGCGATATGCTTAGGATACTTCACATTTTCTTTTTCAAACTGATTTGATGGATTTTAATATAATATGAGAATAAATAACCTTGCTTAATCCCAAGATTCTTTAGATTTAAAATAAGGTGTCATGATATTCTCTAAATGATTTTATGACTATTGTTACTCACAAAATGATTTCTGGTTTTAGTCAATGGATGGATTCCAAGGAATTCATAGTAACATTTAACATGATGTACAATGTGGGAACTGTGGTGGAAGTGAGCAACGAAATGGATTGTTTATAGGCATAAAAGATATCATGTTCATGCCAAATCAGTTTTCAAAAAAATATTATCAACAACATGTATATTAACCAAATTCTAGACTCAACAATGAAGAGAAAGATGGTTAATGATAAGAGTTCCGACAATGGAGACCATAGAGAAAAGAAAGCTCAATTTCCATCATGTAAGAAATGTGGAAGGAGACACCCATGAATGTGTCTCAATGGAACCAAGAAACACTTTATTTTTTGGAAATATTGACATAATGTAATGAATTTCCAAGTAAAAAATGAAGATTACAATAAAAGAAAATAAAAATGATCCCAAGAATCTATTTACAGTCATTTTCCATAAATTTAGGGGACCTGGGCATTACCAGAGTCAATTCTCTATTCTCTAGGATAACCTCTTGGTCATAGAAGAACCTATATATAAATAAATGGATACCGAAATGTTTAAAATCATTAATTCTCTTTGTTGATGGGATTACTTTGGAAGACTTTTCTCTTGTATGTGTAACCCTGTAGTTTTTTATGTGAAAATGCTATTTGAGGAATACTTATCTTTTCTTTTTGGGGATATAGTTATAAATAACCATTGGATTTTATATGATCCTTGAATTTGAGGAAATTATAGGTTATTAATTTTTGGGATGAAAATGCGAGTTATGAGATAAAATTTGTGGTTAAATTATGTTATGGTTATTTTGAGGAATTTATCTCATTTTGGGAATGTTATAAAATATAGTTTTTGAAAAAGTACAACATGTAGACTGTGTGACAACCTGTCGCGTTGAACAAATCTGCAGGGATCAAACCCACAACCAAAGTGCGACTAGGATTTATCGGCTACTACTAGAATACTTGAAGTCCTTAGTTAGTGTGTCTAATTATTTTTAGTTAAATGATTTTATTGATCAATAATAAGTTGATTTGGGATCTTATGTTTTATCAAATAAATATCCTATGTGTAGGAAAATGATTTGGTGATTAATTATTAAATGTTATTTTGGAAGACACTCACTATGTTGGGAACAATATATGCCTATAGAAAATAGAATACTATGGGATTTAATTTGGGGAGAAATGGTGGATTTTTAACTATGTTTTTTATTGTGTATTTATAGATATTTGGGTTATTTATGGAAATGATTAACCTATCATATAAAATATGTGATTAGGTTAATTACTTTTAAGTTTATTAATTTAAGAGTAGTCGATGTTATTTGGAGATACAATTTAATTTATCAGACTCCACAATCAAATTCTTTAGAGTTTTGGGTTTAAATATTATTTTAGATTATATTGAATGTTTTTAAGGATAATTGTTTATTGAATCGTATTTATTGAACTTTGTGTATTGTTGGTTTAATTTTACAAATTAAGATCAGTATTTCTTTCTCAAAATGATTATAATTTTTGGGAATCATCAGATCTTGTACTAACCATTTTGCTTTTGGTTAATCTCTAAAGACAAGGGAAATATATATTTCATCCTTTGTGGATTATGTGACTCTCTATAAGTTGATTCTATCACTTCAGGTGTGACCAAGTAATCTTGAATACTCATTATTTGGAGTGAAAGATGAGTTTGTGGTAAAAATTAGTTAATGGATGGAACTCTACTTATCAAGTATTTTTCTCTCTCTTATTCTATGAAGAAATTAATTCTTAAACCTTAGGGAAATTAAATTAAATCCAAAAAATGTGTTATCCTAATAAGTTATGTTATTCTTCATAGATTTATGGCCTTGAGGCTATCAATTTTCCATTCACTTGTTTGTGAATGATGACCTCAATCAATCCCTATAAATATTTATGTTTTCCTACAATTATAATTTCCACTAATGTTCTACTATTCAAAATCCTAATTTGGTGGTGACTTTTTCATTTCCCTTTCCTTCTTATTAAGATTAAATTTTATAAACCCTATTTTCGATGTGGATTTTCCACAAAGGTATTTTCTATTTTTTAACATTTTATTTAGGAAGAACAATTTCAAATTGTGAGGTTTCTATTTATTTAAACAGAAAATAATGTAACACCCCAAGATTCCATAATACACTTGTCTTTGCATAATACAATAGCGTGCGATGTACACAACACCGAGTTCAAGCGCACCACGACCTATCAAAATAGCCATTAAGAAAGAAGTTATGAATAGTAATAACCACATTTTAAATTTCATCCCATATAATATTAACATTCATCTTTTGTGTTTCTTAGACATAATATAAGGAAAAATTCAATTTTTCAGATAAAAGAAGTATTTTCCAAAAAATGCTATTTTTCTGACTTTTAATGGAAACCCGTTTCTAAATATAATATTTGAAACTATTATATAGTCAATTATATTAAATTAAATTCTTATTTATAATTGGGACATAAAAATTTATATTGGATATATTTTTGGTGTTTTTCTGATAACTTTTATACTTTAATGAATAGTGGAAGATACAAAATTTTAATTGAAAAAAACTTTTTTAATAAAAATAATTTATAGTGTTAAATTATACATTTGAATGTTTTTATGTATAATTAGATTATATTTTTATCATTTAATACATTGTTGGTCATTGGAAGTAATTTCAATTTTAAAACAGACATAAACACATATCAATCTTTTGATAGTTTTTACTTCCTTAAAACCCGCTTTCTGGTTTTGACAACGAGAATTAATTTTAAATTAATTAATATTACTTTTATGTCTTTAATTTGTTAAAATATTCATCATTTTTGTATTTTTAATATCAAAATTTTCTTAGGGTGAATTTTTGGTATTTTTCTGAAAACATTCAATTTTTGTGGAATAGTGAAAAACACTGTGTTGTTGTTAAAAAAAAGACTTTTTATTTAAATAATAATAATAATATTTTATTTTAAGTAAATATAGATACATAATACTTATATTAGTTCAATGTAATTCATTGGAGTCATTTTATAATAAAATTAGATGTGTAAAATTTTATTGAATTTTTTAACGTCTTTTACCCACCATCTAGCACGTTAGAAAATTTTCATAAAATGTAATTTTACCACATCTATGAATTGAATTTCAAAAATCTTAGAGACATTGTTGATATAAGAAAGTAAAATGTGGTTCAATAATATGAAAATAATTTTTTGTGAATAGTAACTTTTCACTTTTATTTTACATGGTTAAAAGTAAATAGGGTAATTAAAGGTAAAAATTATATTATTATTACCCTAACACATGTCATAATTCTATTTTATAAGTTTATTTCAACGAAAATAAAACTTAGGAATTATATATGATCCTTTTGGTCAAATTGGTTAAGATTAGGACATTTATTATTATTTTATTTAAAGAATAGTTAAAAGTGTTAAATTCAAATTTTAGTAACTAAAACATTTTTCATATAGGGTTATACATTAGATAATTTTGACTATAAATATTAATTAGAATGATAAAAAGATTTCCTAAATCATGGTATTTGTTTTATAATTGTTAGACATTAAATAATTAAATTTATTTATGACATAATGATGATGAAATAATTACCTTATTAATTATAGATTAAAATAATTAATATTATAAATATTAAAATAAATGTAAATTGAGACTTTTTTTGCATTAATTTTTTTTATAAGTTAGTATTACATGTTATGGTTGATTAAATCTATTTTGTTCGAATAAATCATATTTTTATGACTTTTAAAAAAACCAAATACTGAATAATGTTAAAATTTTCATAAATGAGTTTTTAAAACAAAAACTATATTATTAAATGATATAATAGTCCTAAAAATCTAAGGTTTGGCCAAAAGACTTATATAATAATATATATTTCATTAATAAACCACTTGGGGTTCTCTTGGAATTTTATAGTAAGTTTTCTAACCATATAATATAAATATACAAGGAGACGTGGTAAATGTTAAACTATTTAACCAAGAGTAAAATCTAAAATATATGGTTAATATGGTGACATAAACCTATATAAAACCTATTGATTTAGAGTTTTTATACCAAGAACCCCCTTAGATTCAAAGTAAATCTTTTTTGAGCCATTATAAACTGAATATTTTAGTATAACAAAATAATATTTCAAGGGTTTCCTAATGTGATCCTCACCTCTCTTATAAAACGGTACTTCTCCTTCTCTCCAAATAAAACCTCCAAACACATTTGGCTCAGCCGAATACTTCACCAATATCCTCCCAACTACCCTCACTTCATCCTATAATCATTAATTTGATCATAAATTACACTTAAGGAGCCCTGTTGATCAAATAAAAAGGAAGCACCCGGAGAAGAGGTTATTATTTGATCACCTCTTTCAACGTACTTTTCTTCTTCCACTTCCTCTTTCTGTGTCATTTCCATAACAAAATAATAACTCTAGTACCTTATACATATTTTTATGTTTTTATAAATATGGTATAACCATATTCCTTATTCTATCCATCCTATGATTGATAAAGTCACCACAAATGCGTACATACGGCTTACTATCTCAATGTCGTGGTGTGGTTTGTTATACAACAATTAATTATTTGGATATATATAATAATGATTATAATTGATATAAATGATAAATATAACATGTTAATGACTCTGTATATATGAAATACAATCCAATTACATATGACTTCACCATCAATAGAATGGTATTGTCGCTCGTGTGTACGTACCGATTACGATATCCACGAACGCGATGAGATTCATTCCCCATCGTAACCATTCAAGAATAAATATCATTTTATGATTAAAAAAATATAATTTAAGAACAAAATATCAATATGGATACGAATCAAGTACATCCTATCAAAAACAAACATGACTTACATAACAAAACATATAAAGAAAAACAAATCACTTAACACCCGAAATAATGATACTACTGAAATATTATTATAAAATAAATATTAAAAGATCATATATGATATAAAATTTATGTATATAGTTCATGTATAATTTAATAAAAATTATTTCACCATTATACAGGATGTTAACAAACCCTCAACTAAGGAAAAGTACAAGGTATGGGGTTTCTTATCTCACATTTAATTCCATGATATTTCAATTGTTCACCAATTATTTATTGCACGTGGTGTATTGTGTACTGCCATTTGATATATATTATCATGATCCTCTTTATATTCATGGTATTCTCTGATTAATTTTGTGGTTATTAACTTTTGGTCATATAACTCGATTGATTACAACGTGGTAAGGGGTTTCTTATATCACTTTTAATTCCATGAGATTTCCATTGTTTTCCACTTATTTGTTGCATGTGGTGTATTGTGTGCTACCATTTGATATATATTATCATTATTCTATTTATATTAATGGAAATATATGATTAATTTTGTGGTTATTAACCTTTGTTCATAGGAATCAATTGATTACAATGTGGTAATTTGTTTTCATCTCACTTTTATTCTTGTGAGATTCATGCTATATTTTCTACTATTTACTTTTGTGTGGTGTATATACGGCCCATGGTTGTATTCTTTGTGTAATATACTTTTATTTATGAGTATTTACATCTTTATTGTATGAACCTTTTTTCATGGGATGTATGTTTCTTATGTTACCAAATCGGTAAGGGAATTTCTAATTTCAATTTCCACTTATTGGGTTTTACGTAAACATCATTGATTATTTTACTCCAAGATTATTTGTGAAATCAGTATTTATTTTTTATGTAGTAATTTATACTACCCTTTATATGGATATAATTTTTATACATATAATCACTCCATTTATAAATTCTCAAGTCATCAATATAAACTTGATAAGAGTAATCATAACTCAATTTCCATTCATTGAGTTAAACATCCAAGTCATTGTTGTTGTTTTTACAAGAATATGTGTTAATTTACTCTGATGGATTTACACTGAATATCAAATCATATTGAGTGTATTTATATTTTTCACACATAATTATGTCATTGGTTTATCCCAAACTTAAGGATACCGTCTTTATAAGGGATTTCATCTCATTTTACATTCCATTTAGACTTATTTGTTGTTATGTGCCAATTCACTTTTATATTGTGTATATACTATAGTTTAACACACTATATCATGAATACCTTTATTCTCATGATATTAAAAAGTTTTGATTACCTCAATTATTTGTATTCAAGCATCTCTCATTTGGTTAGGAACTCTATTTAAAATATCATTTTAAATGTTTTAAATATTTATTCTTCTAAATCATTCACATTAATGTCCATGGTTTGAAAATGGTTTTAATGACTTATTTATATGGAGATAATTTTTTTTGAAATTAAAATATATTTTATATGTTTAAAGTTGGTATGGGACACATTGATTCAAAAATCTATTTTAACAGCTTCTTAATAAATAGTGAGAGTTTTAAATGTTTTCAAGAAAAGGGGGATATTTCTATCAAATATTTTTACTCGTTATTTTCTTCTATATCAATATCATTCATTATTCTTAATTGAGGTTTCTCTATTGAAATAAAATATTCTATATTGTATTGAATGAGTTATGTTTTACTGTGGATGTGCTATTTCTATATCATTCATGGTTTGTGGTTAAAATATTAACATTTCGTATGCTAGTTTTAATACGAATGTTTATGTTATGTTTCAAAATTTTCACATTAGGAATGCATTGGAATTAGTAGGTGATGGGTGGAGCCTTCTATAGCTTCTCGATGCATCGGTAGGTCTAATGAGACAAACTAGTGTCTTGGCATAAGGCCTTGACAAAATTTTTTTTTGTAGTCTTGGCACGAGGCCTTGACTATGTGGTTAGGATGTCCAAAATTTTTCATTCCATCATTATGAAATTAGATACTGATATTACATTCAATTATTCAACTAGTAGAATATCCATGTGAATAATTAAATGGAATTATTTTATTTATATTTTCCATAATATGCAGAATTTTTAGTTTAAAAGGGGTTTGTTTTAGTCTTATACATTGCCTTAAATGTTTGTGCTTATTTATGAATGTTTCTGCTATATTGTTATCCTTGATAAGCATATGAGATCACCCCTTTATATCTTTTATTTTTATTAGGATATGAAGAAGTATATCATGATTAACCTGGAGGAACATGCTAAGGGAAATTGGTGTGTTCAAAGGAGACATAATGTTGTTTTTATTTATTACATGATGTAATGTAAAACTTATGTATGTATCCAGTACATCCAAGGATACTAAACTAATCTGTCTATTGGGACTTAATATCTTGTTATCATTCCAATGATATGTATTAATGCACTGACTTTGGGTAACTAGTGTCGGGGCGTTACACTGTTTTACCACATCATCACATCTACACACCCTGTGTAACTGCATCATCACATCCCTGGATCCTGTATAGCCACAAAATCACATCCCTACACCCCATGAAACCACATTATCACTTATTCAACTCATACTAAACCTCAATACAATTTATCCCAAAACATTATGTATCCTTATATCATAATCCCCTCACACTAGCTAACATTAATACGAATCAATACTAACCATGTCCTACATTAATTTTTTGTTAATTATTAATTATTCTCTCTATATATTCTATCATGAGATAGATTATGTTATTTAAATTGGTATTATGATTTAATATATCATTAATGTATTCATATAACATTATGCATACATTTATTTCAACATCTCCTTCCCGATATAATGCAGTAACACATTCTTAGTTGATTTAATATAAGAATATTGGTCTACATAGCAACATGCATCCACATAAATACATATTCCATTATAATATAAAAATCACTATACAACAAAAAAACAACAAAATCAACATCTAACATTAAACCATTTATGTTCAATATATATATATATATATTCATCAATTTATAAGCAGTAATGCATGTAAAAATATTAATAGCAAGATATTATAAATCATGTCACTT
Source organism: Viscum album (assembly GCA_963277665.1). NCBI lineage: Eukaryota > Viridiplantae > Streptophyta > Magnoliopsida > Santalales > Viscaceae > Viscum > Viscum album. The sequence goes on from OY728147.1 coordinate 1,097,817,024, forward strand.
TCTATATTTGATAATCTCATCTAGGTTTAACTTTTAATTAACTCTTCATCTTACATTATATTCAATCACATAATTTGAATAATAAAATCCTTAATACAATGATGTTACAAATGCAGATAAGATGATAACATTAATTTAATGAAAAATCATACATATATCAATATATAATCTATAAATTGAAATATAATTGAAATCATATTAATTCAATTTTTTTATTCCACTCTAGATTATACATCGTCACCATCATTTATTATTTATTTTCACATGAAATCAAACAATTACTTACTAAAAAATAAATATTATCATATGCGTGTGTACAACATAAGGCTTCAATACCAGGGAGAATCCAATATTCAAAGCATAATCAATCATTAGTAATAAAATAAAGTCTTAACAAAAACTAATCATTCTTCCATTCTTTCCTTTTGTTCAAGTATCCCATCATCATATCTTATTTCAACATAATATACATTTAATTTGTGTTATAAAACCCAAAAATTTTCATTCCATCATGTATAATAATATACCCATGAAAACTTAAGGAGAAAACATAGAATATACACTTTTTCCAAACTCAAACCCACAGAAATGATCCCGATAAAACAGATTATACCATGGAATATAAGGAATGAAACGATAAACCCTTCCCATATAACAAAAAAGGTCCATAGAGAAGAGTAGAATTAATTAAATGCATTAAGTAAACTAGAACCCCGCCCTAGAGGAAATCTTCACCACCGAGCTCAAGGAATGAGTTGAACTTCCCTCACTCTCTGAGGTTAAGGAAATGTAGATTATCATTTTTTTAGAGTGCTACAAGGAATATTGGATTAGAGAATACAACGGTGTATTTTAATAAAATGAATGAGTAGTCTTACCTACACTCCTTAAAAAGGGATATCAAGAAATGATCTTGACAATGAATACAATCATTCGATACTAGGTACTGATTAAAAGGATTTAAGGATTCAAAAAGAGCTAATAGAAGTTTTCTTAGTATGTCAAGAATGATAATATTCAAAAGAATAAGAAAAAACCCTTACCCATTGCAATGAAATATGATAGTACAAGAAGAGTGTCAGAGATGTTTTTAGGGATTTTAATTTGAATGTAAATCTATAAGTTAAGGACTAGACTACATGGAAGTACTAATAATTCTCCTCAATTTATATATGGTATTGAAACACTCGAAAGAAATGTGAAAAGATAAGATAGGGATGAAATAAGTTCAAAATATTAAATATTACAAATGAAATGTATTTTATAAACCACTCAGAATATTAAATATACAAACACAACCATTCCTCATTTAAAAACATTTAATGGATTCCAAATGCATTGCAAATAAAGGGTTGGTTTGGTATATTAATTTTCTATGCAGTAGTAAACCTACACCAATGCCTCACATGAACATTATAACTCTCAAGTTCCATCTAATTCATGCATGAAACATTCAAATAACCAAGATAGAGTGTGTGAGAGAGAAAATTAGTTTTCATATATAAAAAAATGACCCAACCATTGGATGTTTTATTTAAAACTCATAGATTCTCCCCATTATTTTGCAAAAAAATAATATTAAAAGACTCCCATTAATTACCACGTATTTATTTATGTGTTTCATCCCACCTATAATATGTTGCAACATTACTAGGTGTGTATATATATTTTAATATTTAATAATTTATTTCTTTAAAATTCAATTTAGTTAATGTTTTTTAGTTGTTTAAAAATTTATTATGATTCCATGATTTAGTACATTTATTTTTCCATGATTTTATCATCAAAACATCATATTCACCTCTCAAAATTTAGTTGGAGGTGAGTTATATAAGAATAAAAGGTTTTTCCAAGAAGAAACCTATTACCCACATGCAAGATAAGGGTATATGTACGAGTAACTTTTCCTTTACCCTTAAGAAATGTTGGAAGGTGGATCACATAATGGTACTTTAATATTTCCTTTACAGAACATATTAATTAAGGATATATGTAAGGGAACCTTAGAGTTACCCCTACATAGTTGGGGTTCACATAATGTAACAACCCCAAATTTTGAATAAATCTTGTTTTCTTATTTTGTGTGTTATTTTATTTTATACTCAACAAAACTGTTTCATTTGATTACATGAGTATAATTAAAATGATACCGTTGGGTTTTGGCTATTATATGACCACTGGTCAATATGACCGTTGGAAACTAAATTTTGAGATTATTGTCTCTAAATACAAGTGATCTTGGTTAATTAATATAAAAATAAGATTAGATGGCCTCATCCAATAGTATATGGCCAATCGAAGCCCATCTAACAGAACTTGGGAAGCAGGTAGCACCATTGGGCTTTTCTCTAGACCAAACCCAAGCCAAACTTCATCGTGTGAAGCTAGAACGGAATCTTCTTCATGACAAGTTCAAACTGATAGAAATTACTACTAGTGCAATGTTGGCCGAACCACCCTCAGATTCTCTCACCATAGCACACCTTACACTTATGTCCTATGCTGGGGTTATAAGGCGATATGTAAGGAGACCGTAACTGCTTTGTGTAATCCTTTGAGACAAATAAAATTGTGATTTATTGTTATGGTGAAGTCTGTGAAATTTCAAATGTCCAGATAATTTTAGTATGTATATTATTGATGAATTTTGAAAAAAGGATATTTTAAAATATTTATGTAAAACTTAAATAATTAATTATGTGTAAAAATTTTCAAAAAATGGTCTTCTACAAATGTGTTCAGTAATAAATTTAGAGTCTAATAAGATCAACTTAATTTTTGGTGAATAGTAATTTATGAATAGTGATTTTACACTTAGGATTAGTAATGTGACCAAATGGATTAGTATTCTCACTTAAAGAAATTATTAATATAATATAAGAACCTTGATTAAGTAATGTAATTCAATAAAATATGTAAACAACTGTTTCAGAAATTATTAGTCAAGTACTAGATTTTTCGGATGAATAGTGTTTTTAATTAAAAATTTAATTAAAAATATTTAGAAAATTATTTTTATAAAATGGACTTTATTTTTGAATTCAGAACATTGATATTATCTTAAGGAAATTTTTGGGGTTTTTTCTGAAAAAAATGAATTTTCGGTGAATAGTTTTTTTATTTAAAAATTAAATTAAAAATATTTAGAAATTTATTTTTATAAAATGGAGTTTATTTTTGAATTCATAGCATTGATATTGTGTTAAGGTAAATTTTTGGGAGTTTCCTGAAAAAGTTGAATTTTTAGTGAATAATAAAAATATAGTTTTAGGGTTTCGGTATGTTTAATGACATCATAGCTGCATCATGATGATGTCATGAGATATTTTTAGGGATGGTAGACTTTTTAATAGTATGATAAGGTATTCGGTGTCCCAAGTAGCCAAAACCAGGAAGAAATACCACTTGATTTTCCAATACCACCAATGAGGTGTCCCTTGGCAATTAATGCCTTGTCCCCTCACTTTCTCTACTAATACCAAGCTATTCTCTCATCCTTTCCATTACAAAATGTTCCTCAAAGAAGTTTTGGTCTCCTTACCTCCCAAGGAGTCCTCCTAAGGTGCCCTCAATCCACCCAAGGTCCCAGACGTCTAGATTTCGACGTTACTTTTCAAAGTAAGGGATCCTACCTCTCTCTTTCTTTCCAAGTACTCTCTTTTATGTCATTTCTTTTATGCTCCATGTTCTTATGTTGGGGATGTTATTTTATATTAATACTAATGTCCTTTTCATTTTCATATGATGAGATACCCCATATTTTATTTCATCAATCCATTTTTGGACATTTTATGTGGCGTCGTTAGGCTGCCGAATTTTTAAAGGATTCCTTCACCCTTCTCGTTTTCAAGATCTATTTTCATGTCAAGTCTTTCATGTTACTTCTTATTATGTTTCATTATGATCTATATATCTATCATATAGATATTTTATTTTCATATGATGAGAGACCCTATTTGATATCTTCAATTCATTTTTTTTTAAGTTTTAAGTGACGCCGTTAGGCTGCCGAATTCTCATAAGAGAAATCTTATTTTTGTCTTCCTTCCATGTTTTTCATTTCATATGGTGTGTCTTCCAAATTTTATTACCATGTTCTTATATCCTTTATATTATTTCCCTATACTTTTTTATGGGTCATTTATGAGTGGGTGACCCATGTCCCCTTTCTTTTCAACATTTTCTAAAACCCTATGGCATAGTCGTTATGCTGCAGAATTTCCGTCTCAAGATGTCTCTCTCTTTTTCTCAAATTCTTTTATTTTATTATGTGAATACTCAAAGCTCTTTCTTATATATGGGTATTCACATATATATCAAAATTTTCTAATTTAATTTTGGGACTTAAATATATGAAACCCGCTTTCCTTTTTCTATGGTTTTAAAGTGACATAAAGATCATGTCTTTAAAGCAGATTTTAAAATGTTATGATTATGAAATAAACCAATTTCTTTTATGATATATGGGTTATTTATGAAATTTTTGATGATTATATACATGTCTCAAATGATAATAAAGACAAATTTAAGGGTGTTCCCTGATAGCGCTCCAATTCACTAGGTAATGATGTAACCACTAGAGATTATAATTTTAACGATACCTTGGTGAATAACCATGGTAATTTCAAATGACACCTTGGGGATGTACCTTGGTGATATGTTCATGATTGTCTATGTTAAATGTTGTAGACACATCATCAAGTTATGAAAAACATTATTTTTATTATGATATGCCTCATGATATTTTTCTCATGCCTTAAAGTTATTTTTCATGAATTTCGATATATCTCAAGTTCACATGTAAAATGTTTCCCTTGTTTCTATTACTGGGCCTTATGTTCACCCTTTCCATTGATGTATGCTACCGGGTTATGAGATGATGTAATGAACATAGGATGAAAAAAATGAATGATCCTTTCAAGTGTATAATAAGAATGTTCTATGTCATCATGTATTAAGTTCCTGGTTTCCAAGACACTAAACCTTAAGGATCCTCGGTTTTGTATAATTTAATGAAATTTAATGTGATACAAAGGCGGGATATTATAGTTGGTATCAATGGATGGTTTAGTTATTTGCGGAAATTAGGATATGAAAAATTTAATAATAACCCTAAGTAAAAGTTTGAATATAGGAAATATTCCTAGTATTTTGTTGAGTATTGAGTAAGTCGGTTCCACACAAATAAATCCATGTCTGGATACGAACAAGTAGAGGTGGCTCTAGAAAAAATGTTCCTAGGAGTCAAAACTCTGACAAGGTGTTTCAGGCTTGACCCGGGGTAACTTGGTGCATGACAACGGGCCTTTATGCACTCTTGGTTTGACACCCCCGGGGGATATGATTTTGTAAATTCATAAGCTTTGTATGAACCATTATTAAAGCGACACAGATAAAATAAAATAAATATTCACATAAGAATATATGATCATGGATAACCTAGATTGGAACCTAGGGGATCACAAGTTTTGTTATACTTTTCTTCTAAAAGTTTATCCTTATATTCTTTAAGTTTCCTTTTCATGATTATTGGCTATGTATTTAAGCCCCCTAATTATACTTTCTTTTCTTAGTTAATGGCGGGAAATGGAAGAACATGTCCCAACAACCAATGTGATAGGTAATGTGACGATTTCCCTATTAATATGATAGAGATGACAAGGGATCATGTTGAACATATTTTGATTATGACAAACTAGCTAACAAAAATTATAATTAATAATTGGTACCAAGTTGAATGCAAAAATTCATCAAGGAAGAAGAAGATGAAGTCTCAAGGATGTTCATCTGATAAAGTTGATAAGAGAAAGAAGACCCAATTTCCATTGTGCAAAAAGTGTGGAAAGGGGCACCAAGGAGAATGTCACAAAGGAACTTAGAGATGTTTTATGTGTTGTGTGATAGGGTATAAATTATACAATTTATTTAAAAAATGGATAATGTGATGAATTGAGATAAGGTTCGATCTAATGTACCCTATACTTTTCAATGTTGTAAATGTGGAGAATTTGGACATTATCCCAGGAAATTCTCTCTTGGAAGGGAAGAGAAGCATGATGAGCATCAACAGTCTTCAAGGACAAGGGAACAATGAAAGTCCTATGCTGAGATGGATCATGATGACTAAAGTCCATGTAACTTCTTTGCAATAATTGTCTATGTTATGTTGTATTTTAGTTCATGCCCTTTGTGCATAACTTTAATGTTTTCTAATAACATCGAGTCACTACCTAAAATGGTTTTATATCATTAAGGAAAACATCTATTGTTTTGTACCACATGTTGATGTTGTGAAGTTGTTCATCCTGAAAAAAAAAGATCATTAGGAGATTAAAAGATGATTATTATTTTGGAAGACCTTCACTATTTTGGGAACCCTATATGATCGAGGTAAATGGATTACTATGGTATTTCATTTGATGAGTAAAAGTTGACTTATATTTTGGAGAATCAATGAATTTAAGGTGAACTTATAGTAATTTAGGTTACTTATAGAAATGAATAACCTATCTTGGGGAAAATATGTTTTGGTTAGTTACTTTTGTTATAAGATGTTAGGAGTGGTTGATGTAGTTTGGAGATGAATGATAAAGATTATCTTGGAGGACTATGTTATCAAATCCTTCTTATATTTGGGTTCCAATCTTAGTTTGGTTTGTTTTGAGAAATTTTAAGGATAGTTATTTAGGGAATGGTCTATGATGAACTTTGGAAAATACCATAGAATTTTGACGATTTAAATGTAGTTTCCCTTCCTATGGGGTTATTTCATTTTTTTAAGAGTTGTTTTATCTTACCCATTCTATTTTTCGGATAATTTATAAAGATAGAATAAATAGAGAGTTAATATTTTGTAGATTATGTGATTCTCTAGAAGATTATTCTTGTGCTTTTTAGGAGACCAAGTGTTTTTGAATGCTCATCATTGAGAGAAAAGATTAGTTTTTGTAGAAATTTATTAAAGGATGAAACTCTACTTGAAGGTAGGTATAATTATTTAGGTTTTTATTCTATGTAGTAAATGAATTCCTCAAAATTATGAAATGGAATGTAAAACAAAAACGTTGTTGGTTTAAATTTTCTACTGAGTTATCAAAGACCGTTTACACACATCATATGTTTTTGATTTTCTTGTGGTTAAATTTCTCCTAATCATGTTTTCTATCACTCTCCATCAGAACATGAGTCTTTGTTTTCTCTTTCATATCCATGTTTCCCTACATGGAATTCTAATATGGGTTAACTCGGGTGACCTTTTTACTTCCCTTTATTTCTTTTAAAGTAATAGTTTTACTATCTCCTTTTCCATTGTGGGACATTCAATGAAATTTCCAAGCCCAATTTTAAAAATTGAGATGATGAATTTTCTTAAGGGGGGAAGAATGTAACGACCAGAAATTTTGAATAAATATTGTTTCCTAATTTTGTGTGTTATTTTATTTTATACTCAAAAAACTATTTTATTTGATAACATGAGTATAATTAAAATGAGACCGTTGGGTTTCGACTGTTATATGACCACTGGTCAATGTGACCGTTGGAAACTAAATGTTGCGATTATTGTCTCTAAATACAAGTGATATTGGTTAATTAATATAGAAAGAAGATTCTATGGCCTCATCCAGTAGTCTCGGTCTAATCGAAGCCCATCTAACAGAACTTGGGAAGGAGGTAGCACCACTGGGCTTTGCTCTGGAGCAAACCCAAGCCAAACTTCATCATGTAAAGCTAGAACGGAATTGTCTTTGTGAGAAGTTCAAACTGATAGAATTACAACTCATGAAATGTTGGTCGAGCCGCCCTCAGATTCTCTCATCTTATCACACCTAACAATTAGGTCCTATGTTGTGGTTATGAGGGGCTATGTAAGGAGACATTAACATCATCGTGTAATCATTTGAGATAAATAAAATTGTGATTTCTTCTTATTGTGATGTTTGTGAAATTTCAAATGTCTGGATAATTTTAGGATGTATATTATTGATGAATTTTGGAAAAAGGATATTTTAAAATATTTAGGTAAACCTTAAATAATTAAGGATGTGTAAATATTTTCAATAAGTGGTCTTCTAAAAATGTGTTCAGTAAGAAATTTAGAGTCTAATAAGATCAACGTAATTTTTGGTGAATAATAATTTATGAACATTGATTTTATGCTTAGGATGAGTAATGTGACCAAATGGATTAGTATTGTAACTTAATGAAAGTATTAATATAATATAGGCACCATGATTAAGTAATGTGATTCAATAAAATAGGTAAACAACTGTTTCAGAAATTATTAGTCAAGTATTAGTTTTTTCGGATGAATATTGTTTTTAATTGAAAATTAAATTAAAAATATTTAGAAAATTATTTTTATAAAATGGACTTTATTTTTGAAATCAGAACATTGATATTATGTTAAGGTAATTTTAATGATTTTTCTGAAAAAAATGAATTTTCAGTGAATAGTGTTTTTATTTAAAAATTAAATTAAAAATATTTAGAAAAATATTTTTATAAAATAGAGTTTATTTTTGAATTTATAGCATTGATATTATGTTAAGGTAAATTTTTGGGAGTTTTTTGAAATAGTTGAATTTTCAGTGAATAGTAAAAATATAGTTTTAGGGTTTCGGTATGTTTAACAACATCATAACTGAATCATGATGATGTCATGAGATATTTTAAGGTGTGGTAAAATTTTGAATAGTAAGATAAGGTATAAGGTGTCCCAAGTGGCGAAAACCATGAGGAAATACCACTTGATTTTCCAATACCACCAATGAGGTGTCCCTTGGACATTAATGCCTTGTCCCCTCACTTTCTCTATAAATACCAAGCCATTATCTCATCCATTCCATTCCAAAACCCTCCTCAACAATGTTCTGGTCTCATTACCTCCCAAGGAGTCCTCCCAAGGTTTCCTCAATCCTTCCAATGTCCCAAACTGCAAGATTTCGGTGTTACTCTTCATGGTAAGGGATCCAACCTCTCTCTTTCTTTCAAAGTACTCTCTTTTATGTCATTTCTTTTATGCTCCATGTTCTTATTTGGGGATGTTATTTTATATTCATACTAATGTAATTTTCATGTAAATAGGATGAGAGACCTCCTATTTGATCTCATCAATCCATTTTTTGATGTTTTAAGTGGCGCCGTTAGGCTGTCGAATTTTTAAGGGATTCTTTCACCCTTCTAATTTTCGAGATCTATTTTCATTTCATGTCTTCCATGTTCCTTTTTATTATGTTGGGAAATGATCTCTATATCTATCATACTGATGTTTTATGTTCATATGATGAGATACCCTATTTGATCTCGTCAATTCATTTTTCTATGTTTTAAGTGACGTCGTTAGACTGCCGAATTTTCATAAGAGAAATCTTATATTTGTATTCCTTCAATGTTTTTAATTTCATAGGGTATGTATTTCAAATTTCATTACCATGTTCTTATATCCTTTATATACTGTCCCTATACTGTTTTATGGATCATTTATGAGTGGGTGACCATGTCCCCTTTCTTTTCAATATTTTCTAAAACCCTATAACATAGCCGTTATGCTGCAGAATTTTCGTCTCAATATGTCTCTCTATTTTTCTCAAATTATTTTATTTTATTAAGTGAATAATCGAATATATTTCTTCTATATGGGTATTCACATATATATAAACATTTTCTATTTTAATTCTGGGACTTACATACATGAAACCTGCATTCCTTTTTCTGTGGATTTAAAGTGACATAAAGATCATGTCTTTAAAGTAGTTTTTAAAACGTTAGGTTTATGAAATGAAACCCGTTTATTTTATGTATATGGGTTATTTATGAAATTTTTTATGATGATATATGTGTCTCACATGATAATAAAGAAAAATTTAAGGGTAGTCCCTCATATCCCTCCAATGTATTGGTTAATGATGTAACCACTACAGATTACAATTTCAACGATACCTTGGTGAATAACCTTGGTAATTTCATATGACACCTTAGGGATGAACCTTGGTGATATCTTCATGATTTTCTAGGTTCAATATTGTAGCCACATCTTCAAGTTATGAAAAACGTTATTTTTATTATGATATGCCTCATGATTTCATTATCATGCCTTAAAGTTATTTTTCATGAATTTTGATATATCTTAAATTCACATGTAAAATGTTTCCCTTATATCCCTTATTGGGCCTTCTGCTCACCCTTTCCGTTGATGTATGCTTGCAGGTTATGAGATGATGTAATGAACTTAGGATGAACTAATGAAGCATCCTTTCAAGTGTTTAAGAAGAATGTTTTATGTTGTCATGTTTTAAGTTCCTGGTTTCCAAGACACTAAACCTTAAAGATCACCGGTTTTGTATAATGTAATGAAATTTAAAGTGATAAAAAGGCGGGATATTATCCATAAGGGTAAGCTGACTTGCCTTTATATGGTGATGGTTAACATAAGGGTAAGAAAAATTGCCCTTATATAATGAACCAAAATTCCTTAACATAAGTAGAATAATACTTACATTTATTCAAGACTCTAATTCTTACTTATACAAAATATTTGGTCTACCATTTTAGAGTGAATGAAAATATAATATTAAAATTATGAAATGATTCAAATATCAATCTACCTTGGTGTGAATCCAAAAGTACCTTGACGCGAGATTTAGAAATTATATAGTAACCTTATGTAAGGAAAGACTACCTTTACATGTTAGTTAAAATAATAGCTAATCCTTATACAAAAAATGGAAAAGGGACCTCCATAAGTGTAAAAGGAATTACCTTCATGTAGGTATGAGGTCTGACATAAGAGGGAAAATAAATTTTAAAAATAATTTAATTTTATTTAAAAAAATTATAAATAATTTTAAAAATTGTCTTTTAGCACCCTCTCAGCAAATCCAAGAATAAAGAAAACAAAAAGGGAGGGATTTGAAAATCTAATCCTTTACATTATCACATGGTGATTGTGCTAGAACACCTTCTCTGTTTAGGGATACTCAAGATATATTCTGGGATTCTTTGAACAATATAATATCCTCAAAGGTAAGAATATTTTATTTATTGATAAAGTGGTATTTATTAAGCATAAAATGAAGAGTAATATATATATTACACATCACTTCAGGTATACATTGCTTATGTTCTTCATTCCCATAACATTTTGATTCTATCAAAGATATATCGGGAAAAATATGGGTTTGCTTCATCTTTTTTTTCATATGATGTACCCAAAAAACCAATCATTGGTATCATAGAAAAGGATAAAGGGTGAGTTGATTCCTTATAACTATCACCCTTGAGCGGTGATGAAGTGTGGACCTCTACCAAGGGACTCTATTATTGATGAATCAAATTTAATAGCCAAAATGTTGGGGTGATGGAGTGCTTTGATAGATTCATATGGATGTCATGTTGGATGTGTCCATATAATTAAATGTAATTCCAACACATCAGTGGTTTCAAAGTCTTCATCCTCATCAAATCCCTGTATTTATTTAACTGTTAAATGAAGAACACATTTTATGAATTCATAACTTGTTTCCCCTCCCTATGCTATGTTATATAATAACGTAATGTTAATAAAACCACTTGAGGGTATGTCAAAAAGTTAATGTAGTGTGGAGTAGAAGGCATGACTTATGTTAAGTAGTTAACGTATCCTGGATAATTGCTTCAGGAAAACAAAGAATAAAATTTACTTATGATTTATAAATTGTTCATAAATAATGGAATAAGACATTTTGGAATATTTATATAATTTATAAAAGTGTTTTATAAATTAATATGATATAAAATTTATATGGTTAATTATTTTAATATTTGTGACACAATTATTATAAATATTCAAATAATATTAAAGGGTTAATATTGTGAATATTTTTTCAAATTTAAATATTTTATAAAATGTTTATAAATAATAGTAAAAGGTATTTTACCTTTGGCCTAATTATATGACATGCCTTATAATTTTGAAATAAAGTATTTATTATGAAATTATAAGGGTGATTTATAAAGAATACATAAATTACATAAATAATGGAAAAATATAGAGGAGATTATATCTAAAATTATGAATTATTCATAATTAATTATTTTGAATTTTTTTAATTAAAATGGAATTTGTTTAAAATATTATTTAGACCACATAATAAGTGTTTTGATGATATATTTTTTATGGTCTAAATAATGTTTAAATATTTTATATTTAGATTATTTAAATTGTTTATATAATATAAACTGGATTATAAAAGTTTTATAATTTATAATAATATCATACATCTAAATTTAAATGTCATATAATTAAAAACATAAAAGTGTTCATATTTAAAGTTCGTATAAAGTTTTCATACCCAAGATAAAAATTTCATAAGTTATAATGGGTTTAACATGTATGTGAATCAATTTATACTAGTAAGTCTTTTAAATTTTAAAATAAATTACAGTTTATAAATATATTATAAAAGATATGTTTTGGGATTTAATAAAAATATTTTTCTATAACACAATGTTAAATATGAAGTATTTCTATATTTATATTATAGTTTATAATTCAATTATAAATGATAATTGTAAGCTTAATTAAATTGTGTTTAATAAGCCTAAAATTAAATATAGAATATCATATTTATAACTAATGATTAAATAAAATGTTTGTTTAATCATGAATAATGTTATGTATTAATATTCATAAAATTTGTTTTATAATATTATGTTAAATATGATAATTCATATATATTTCTCAAGATAAATAAAGTATTTATTTAGTAATCATGAGTGTACTTTATAAAGAATTTATAAATTACTTTGATAAGGGTAAAGTATAAAGTGTTTTATACATACATTTATGAATAGTAATAATCAATTGAATTTGAATTGATAAAATTATAAGATTCCTTATTTAATAAATTATTTATTTCATATCAAAGGTGATTTACTGAAATGTTTAAATATGGTTTAAATAATATTTAATTTTGTGATATTTAGATTATGTAAATAATTTTCATTATATAAAGTGGGTTATAAAATATTTATAATTCATAATAATATAATATAATATGAAAACCATGATATTGTAAATTGGATTTATGGTGTTTATAAACAAAATTATGGAATATACATAATATTTGTCTTAATTATAAAATGTTTATGGTAAGATTTTATTTATGAGTTATTCATATATTTTTATCTATTCATAAAATTTATTAATTTTTTATTTATTCATTAGTTATTAATTACTTAATTAATATTTATAAATTATTTATATAATATGAATAATTTTTTTGATTTACTTATATGATAAAGTAATTCTAAGAGATAGAGCCTTGCATTACATGTTAGGCATGGACACATAAATTTTAGTTTCTTATGTACTTTAACATTAGTTTGTATTAGAATTACGATCTTGAGAATAGTTGTTGAATATAGTTTATGAATACTAGTTATTAGATATATCATTAATTGAATTTTCTCTTGAGTAAATTACCCATGGGGAGAGGGACTTGGGTTTAGATTACCCATCGGTTTAGCGGGTTATGACTTGTTATAGAAAGGTTAGGGGTTGGTTATTTTTCTCTCCATGATTACTCTTATAGAGATCATTAATTCCATATAACTATATGCATTTAAATTAAATGTTCCTATAACTTATCTGTAAAGATTCATTTTTATATGTTTTAATATGCTTAGATTTTGTTTTTTTGAAGTAATAAAAACTTATGGGACATGTAAATAGATACACATTAATGTTGCATGGATACATTGGATTGGTTGAAGGAATAAGGATTCCAAAAGCTAAATTATTATAAGAATTAATACACAAATGAATAAAACATTATAAGATAAAATATTTCATTTGATTCAAATAGTTATATGTTTAGTTTTAATATAATATATATTAAGTTAGTGAGACTTTTGAGAAAATAACTTAAATACTAAGTGTTATATTCCTTCCAAAATGATAATTTTCAAGACCTCCATCATCAAACCAGGTAGTTTCACACTAAATTAGGGTTCCACTACATTATCTTTTGTAAGATAAGAAAGTAATTAGTGACTCTAGATTATCCAACCATGTAGTATCACACCAAAGTAGGGTTCCACTAGATTATCTTTCATTGGATCATTTTTGATAATTTTTTGGGTTACACTTAGCTGGGAAACCCCAAGGGTTGGGATACTATAGGAATAGAGTTGAATATTATCCATATATGGATAAGTACAATTATTTTCCACTCAAAAATCTCAGAATACAATTGTTTTGATTAGCTAGATAGCCCAACTAAATAACTAATGTGGTGAATTTCACACCAAAGAAGGGTCCTTTCTTAGTGAAATATGGATCTTGGTTCCCTAAATTGATATTATTTATGAGGATATTATTTTTATTGGGAGATATTTTATAAAAATTATTTTATTAAAATACGTAAAACATGATACTTGTTTGATAAAAGCTTATTTTATAGATAAATAACATTACGACCATTAAACTTAACATTTACCCTTAATAGGTAGTTTAATGTAAGCAATTCATAAGATTAGAAACTTAATAAAATTTCTTAATTAATATTATATGTTTTTGAATATTGCCTTCTTGAGTAACTAGAGTATTAAATTTGATCAACGAGTGAATTTATGATTTTTATGTGAAGTATATAATGATTATATTATGCATTCTTTAGGCCTTGTTTTGGTTAATAAATTTTTCATGTTTTATTTGAGGAAAATTTCATGAAAATATGGATGAAATAAAGAATATTTTACCCTATGTTATTATGTTCTTAGAATAGATAAACTAGGAATGTAATGTCTAGGTTCTAATGTTTTAAAGACAGTACAATTGGGTGAAAGTTGAAAATATAATAATAAAAGTTAAGTTAGAGAGCCCAATAAGGTTTCTTATAATAGACAAGGTCATTGAAACCTATAGTTATAAAAAAAAGAGAGTAATGATCCCATGATATTGAACTGTTTTTGATACATAAATGGGTTTATGAAACTCTATAGAAGTTATATTAGTTATCTGTCTTATATAAACCAATTCTTACGTTTTTAAGGGTATCAGTACCAAATGTATATTTAAAATTGTTGTAAATATATAGGAGTTAAATAATAAAGGAAATAATTGATTAATATTATAGTTTACATTTAAGTGATGAAGAAAATATTTTCCACTTCATTGATTTTAATATAAAGGAGTTTAACAATCTTAGATGATTCTAAGTAACGAATGTTAATATTTATCTTTTTTCTCTTACATGATAAGTGAATCTATTTGTTAACAAATAATTTTTATAAAAAATTTGAAATTATTAATTCTATACACATGATTTATTATTAATTACATTCTATGACATATTTTTGAGAATAATATTAGGATAAAAGTAGTTAATTGAGGATAAAAGGGTTTTATCCATCATTAGTTAAAATATGAGGGGATTTGTTCCAGCCACCCTCTAGTGGTATATTTTAATAAATTATCTCATTTTTAAGAAAATGATCAAAACACATAGATTTCCTTATATGATATATAAATAATATTTTATTTGTTTAGTATTCATATTAAAAAGGATTTAGGTTTATTTCTTATAAATGTTGGTTTTCATATCTTGACATGTTATTCTGTAGAGAAATGTGTGTTTAGAGGCTAGTGGGATTATATTTGAAATTATATAAGTTTAAAATTAATAAATAATAATATTATATCATTTTAAATTGAAATAATGATTCAATATTTTCTAAATAATTATTCTAGTTAAAGTGAATGTCACTTTATCTTAAAGAAGATTAAGATATGATGGTAAATAATAATGTAAAAATTTACCTTGATTTTAAGAAAAATTTTTAATGGAATATGGTTCAAAATATGGTGATATTAATATTAAAAAGTGTTCTTGGTTTAAAAAAAAGTTAATATCATAACATTTCATGTTATGAATTTTAAGAGTTTGAATACGTTCAAAAAATTAAATGTTAAAAATATGATTCCTTAGTCTCACCATTATTTAAATTTGATTACTTCATTAATGTTTCTCATTAAATTGTTCATTTATATGATTTTATTAAATGGTCACATAAATATATGTTAAGAATTACATATATATGTATTTAAATATTGAAATTGTTATCATAGTAGAAGCATGAAGGTTACATAATGTATATTAGTATGAAATAGTTAATATATTATTGTAATGGTTGTATAATATATCATTGTTTTATAATAATGAAATTATCTTTTTATCATTCATTCCTATGTGTGTTTGTTTGGTTTTTTTAATCACCTCTTCCTATAATTTATAGATAATATCCCCTCAAATTATGACTTTTAGTTGTCCCTAAAAAATTATCATCAGGGAGTATAATAGGTTGTAAGTATATTTTATGGTTTGCATGAATAGATTATTATACTCATTAAAAAGGGTTATATATAAGATATGAATAGTATATTTATGTGGTAATAAGTCTAGAATTATTACTTGGATTGACTCACCATATTATATTTCATGGAATGTCATATGGTCACTGATATACTTAGGGGCGTATGCTTATTATCAATTTCTAACCCGAGGTTGGAAGGATACCTATCATGTGAAAATTCATACTATGATACCATACTTATTAAAGTCAAAATATATTATCTAATTAGGGGGTGGTTTGGCATATGTTTTATCATTTAGCTGGTTAAAGTGAAACAATGATGGGATTTGTGCACTTCTATTAGGAGTAAATACATTTTCTCTTTGATATAACAAGACTAAAGATATACATGACCATGATATGTTTGGTCACATATGATGTGATTAACTTTTTCAATCTGGAATAAGTGATGTAGTCATTTGTTATTTGAATTTAATGTGGTGTATTCATTTACCTAGTCAATATTTTTAGAGAATAATGAAAAGATGATATGGCCTATACTAGATTGAAATTGATCAATGTCTATGGGTTACTTGATGTCATGGAAACAAATATTATATAGGTATATATATGATGTATATAATAAAATTTTTGTGGTTATATTCCAATAAAAATATGAGTATATTTGACAGTGATCACACTAGACCCCTTAGTAGCTTAATTAGCATTGTTTATTTAATGAACAGCTTTATTTGATTACATTTATGAAATATGGATTTCATATTTATTGTATATGATACTAAGTTCCATAAGGTTACATAGTAATAACTTTTGATAAATACTATGTTTTGGATAAATTGTTTGATCCAAGATAAAGGGAGTTCAATGAAACCATATCCAAAATGATTTTTGGATGTATTCACAATTATTTGTGGAGTTTTTTCATGAGGTAATTATGGATTTTATTACAAGTGGGATATTTTTTATGAAGTAAAAAACATATGTATATGATAAATATGGAATAATACATTGCAGTAAACATTTTTGGCTAAGTGTATGCATATGCCACCAGGCCGGATGAGTACATGCATCTTCCATATATACATGTATTTAGGTGTATGAATATTTTCATGCAGTTTATCGGTTTTAATCCACTATGAATAGATTAAATATATAACACTCATAAAAGGAATTAAATGAATAACTCCAACATGAATTAAAATATGATGATACATTGAATATGGATGACACATTTCATTAAATGAAACACATTGAGGATGACTATATAAAGGGATGAGGTCCCTCTTATTGGATATAAATGATTGTATACAAGTCTCATGACACTCTCTACCTCTTGATACATAGTTTATAAATTGGTTAAGTCATTATCACTTGTTCCACTTTTAGGTATCCTTAAGAAACATTTTGCGTTCCCTTATCTAGTGTAATCTCCTCATAGGTATAAATATTTCATCCATTATTAAGGTTCTCTTTATCAAGCATACAATGAATAGGAAAATATGGATTAGACATCAATTTGGGTATTCATTATTTATATTCTTAATTTCCATTACATGTTGAGATATATAATGTACATATATGGTGTTTCTTATACTATATTTATTCATATGATAATCCCAACAACCCCATTAATTATCGTCATGATCTTCTACCAAAAATAGTTATGGAATATGTTACAAGATTAACTAAGATAAAATGATTAAATATTAATCTTGGTACACTGATAGATATGATGAATTTAATAGGTTTTATCATTTTTATGGTAGTATATTTAATAAAATTCATTATTAAATAAATCTAAAACATGATAATCATATGATAAAAACTTATATTGTAGATAAAATGGCATTATAAACATCAAACAAGACTTTGAGATCCGTATTATATGGAAACATCTCTCTGGAATAAAATTTATAGACCAATATAAAAACTTTATAATTATTCGTAAGAAAGAGGGGAAATTATATGGGTTAGAGAAAACCCTTCCTAAGAAGCCAAATGTTAAAATTTTTCAATAATAAAATCTATATGCTTATGATAAGAATATAATGATTCAATTGATATTGCAAAAAATTAGATACAAAATAACTTAAGGTAATTCAGTCTCCACTCATGTACTCAATGTAGTTGAGTATGCTAATTCCTTGTAGATACGTGAGGTTTATTTTAATACATCACCTCACAATGGAATCCATTATAGAATTATTAATTAAAAGGTTCCAAAATATTAATTATCTAAATAAAATTTTACCAATTTTCTTCAAATTTTTTAGGGTAATTGTGTATGGAAAGTGATGTTTACGATCTGGTGTTTTATTGATAACACATATGGGTAAAAGTTTAGTCAATAAAGAAAATATCATATGGTGTAACTGTGATCCTTGGAAATTTAAACCCAAAGTATGTTTCAAGTGGGAGGTTAAATGTTTCCATATGATATAGAATTTTCCAAAATGCATGAATGGTTTCATGAAACTATCATGTAAAGTTTAGATTAGGTATTAGTGTAATAGAAATTAATTCTTCGGTTTTCATGGATTTTGATACCAAATGTATATTTTAAAAATGTAGTGAATATCATGCGTTCAAAATAAAGGTAAAAATTGATGGATATTGTAAGATGAATTAATATTTATTGGAAAAGGATGTTACTATAGATATTTAGAATGAAAATGAACATTTCAAGATAATATGGATTTAAATAAAGGGTGTATATTTACATATTAGTTTCTCTTATATAATAAAATAACTTATTTATTAATAAATAATTGTCATAAACAACATGAGATGGTGGATATAATTCACATGGTTTATCAATCATCAAACTTTATAACATTATTGAAAAGAAGATATGGAAATAATACATTTATCTATGATAAAAGAACCCTTCTAGCATATTTTTTAAAATATGAGTGAAATATTTCCCACCTCCCAATAGTGGCATATTTTAAAAAAATAAAATTTCCTTAACAGAAAAATTTATCCAAACACATATACAAACATATATGATATGGGTGTAATAATTAATTTTATAAACATTACCACTTTAGTAATAAAGAATTATTTTCTAAAACAAGAATTTGGTTATAAAAAATGATATTTTTGAGAAAATATAGTTTATTAGAGGCTAGTGGGAGTATTTTTAGACTTATATAAGTTCAAAGGGTATCATGTAAAATATTATACCAATAAAACTCAAAGTGAAAGTCAATTTATATCCCAAAATTTTTTATGGTATATTGTTTAAAAAAATTAAAGAGTTAAATTTAGTTAATAAAATAATCATAGATAAAAGTTTATATGGAAATGTTCTATGATGATGAATATGAAATTACAAAATAGTTATATATAGAAAATATAAGTGAATAAAAGTGTAAAATTTCATATTGAGAAGTAAATATGTTTGGATATTATGTTTAAGGAGTTTAACATTAGGGATATGATTCCTAAGTATCACTATTATTTAAAAAACATTCTTAATCTATGTTACCAAAGGAGTTTGGTGAGATTTTTTATCAAATATTCACATAGATATGTTGAAAAAAATTCATATAGATGTAGTGAGTTTAAAAGAAACCCTAAAATTGTTTAATATAAGGCCTCTATAGTATTCTATCATTTGTAATTTTATTAGAAAAATAATTATGTATAGTTTTATTATTATTATTATTAAATGAATTTAAGAATATAAAATACATGATATTATACAAAATTTAATCTACACATTATAATTATTTCACAATGGATGTTTATATTACATGAAGTGAAATGATAATTTTACTCTCAAAGTATGATTTTGAGTTATTCCTAACCAATGATCTTCATAATGTTTTATTTTTTTGGATTAAACTTTGTTATTATTATTGGTAAGATATCATATAAAGATACAAAATATTCCCATGAGTCACAAAAAAAGTTTTATGTGATGGATGACCCACTATCTATACCATATAGCATGTCATATACTATTTATTTGTTATTCTAGGGGTGTATGTTTCATATTGAATCCCATACATGAGGTTGGTAAGATACCTAACATGAGAAATTTGATACAATTATACCTTTTTTATTCTATCGTTGAGATTGATCAAGTTAGGGGGAGGTTGGTTATGTTGTTAATCCTGTCATCAGTTGAGGCATAACTAAAAAGATATTTTTTCTATCACATGATGAGTTTGAAATATTTACATTCGATTAAGAAAAAATAAGTAAGTTTATGGTCATACCTAAATAAAGTACACATGATTTACTTGTCAATTTATACAAGGGGCCTGTGAAGTGCTCATATGTTTGGGTGACTGACATGAGATGTGTTCATCTATTTGGTCAGTTTGTACTTGGAGAATCAAGAATATATGTGCTGGTTATATAATATTGATATATTTTGTATCTGATGGTCACTCAATATCTTAAATAGAGAGATTATATTATTATGAATATTTATATAGGATACAACTGCTGGACATATGTGTGGATATGCGTGTTTTTGAAAAAGATCACATTC
This sequence comes from Viscum album, assembly GCA_963277665.1. Lineage (NCBI taxonomy): Eukaryota > Viridiplantae > Streptophyta > Magnoliopsida > Santalales > Viscaceae > Viscum > Viscum album. Next base: position 1,097,837,881 of record OY728147.1, read on the forward strand.
AATCTCTTTGTAGAATTAATATTATTGATTCTTTCCCATATTCTATTTTTTGTTTACATTTATGGATTATGTAATTCATAATTATTGTAAATTATACAAAGTCCCACGGGGTGATACACTATGGTTGTGTTAATTAGGATTAAGTTTTTTTTCAAAGTGTTTGTATACAATTTTGAGATCTACCCCAAAATTGTTTTAGAGGACATCCATAATAAATTTTGATGGATTTTAAAAATTATGTTACATATGACGTAAGTTATTAAATATGATGTGATATATGGTGAATGTGTACTATGTTTATTAATAATTAGTGTAAGTGGGACATTATTGGAAATGTGAAATCAATGGACAATCATAGTGTGGTGGTTTAGACCACATCATGGTCTATGTTGGGATAGACTATGAAATGGTGAATGTCAACACTTTGTGGTGTAGTGTATAATAGATTATGTGTTATATAATAATGTATGTTTTATCTATATTATCCTACTTTGAGATGTCATACTCATTTTGATCATCACGTGATGATGATATGTGGGGTTTGAACATCTATTTTTTTAAACATTAATTAAATAAATAAAAATGATGATTTGTAACTTATAAATAGTTTTAATTTATAATAAGTTTCATTTAATATTCAAAAACATAGAGTCAAAGAAGTATCCTTGGATGATTATATAAAGAAACTAATAGTTTGTGATTTGTGATGCATTCAAATATTAGATTCCTGTTGTAATTCCCCTCAAATCAATGCTCTCTCTCTCTCTCTCTCTAAATAAGGTTCTAGAAAACCATGAGGAAGAGAGGATCCTTCCCATCTGTTGGGAGAATCATCTATCCTATGGATATCTAAGGAGGAATCATCTCATTGAATACTTCTTAGTCATTTATATCAAGATCGTTTTGAATAAATTGGACATATTTGGGATCTAAAGAGTAAATGGTATGTTATTCTTTATTTATTTTTTCCGTCCACCATGAATGGAATATCATACGGTGCTAACCGGTTTTGGATGAAGTTTTATTCTATGTTTGGATAAGTGTCTCCTCTCTAAAAACCTTCAATATGTTCAAAATGTTATATGTAAATATTCCCTATATTTTTTTTCATTTATATATATATATATATAATTTTATATTTTGTTTATAATGAACACACAAACACATTTCATATTTATGTTTATAAATTATAATTATATACACATATTTATATATATGTTTTATAGTGCATATGAATTTATATGTTTTACAAAATATATACGTGTGTGTATCTGTGTGTGTGTGTTCATAATATTAATATGTATATATTATTTGCATAATATTTCTATATATGATATATATAACAATATATATTTTTTCTAATATATAAATATATATAATTATATACGAGTTATATATTTATATATGTATATATAACATATATTTTCGATTTTTAATGTATATATATATACTCATATATCGTGTTATAATATTTGTATATTTATGCACTGTATAACTCTAAAATTATTCAAATACTTGTATTCATCTATGTCTTTTCCATTATATATAAAAACCATAAAGGGATGAGAATAAATTAGGTAGATAGATATCCAATATGATATGAATAATGAAATATTTTAAACATTACTATTTACTAAAATGGTCTTGTTAGATGATATAGAATATTGAATACATTACGTAATTAAAATAATTGTTTTTGATAAAAAATGATATATGTTAGGCATGGAAAATTAGTGGGCTGAGCCTGAACATGCTTAGCTCGTATGGTCCTAGGTCCATTTTGGATCTATCTTTTTTGGCCAGTTATTGATATAGGTATAATTTTTCAATCCTAAACTATTTTTTATGTTGGTTGGGAAAGACCATTTTTAAAATATATTATAACTATATTTTATATCACTTAATTTACAAAAAATTCAGGTTTTTTGGTGTTTCACTTGGACTAATAACCATGGGTCCTTTGGTAAAAATGTAGAATTCCCATTTTTTGGCCTAACCTAATAATAATGGATATTTAATAATTTAGGTAAAGGGTGATTTAACTTAATTCTAGGTTAGAGTTTTCTATGGATCACTTGAGTGAAATAGGGGAATAAGGTGAATGTGGAAACTATTGGTGTGTTGTGTGAAGGACTGTCAAACAATATAAAACCTGGTGAAACTATGATTAGGTGAATAAATGTAAAAAATAATATAAAAAATTTAGTTATTTTAAAAAAAAATGCTAATAGTCGAGACCATATCCATATAGATAAGAGTTGGTAGTTAAAGTCTCATTTTAGAATATTTTAAAAATGGGATTTGTTTTAATTCTATCCCATAAAAATCCCACAAGCTTCCTTATGAAGCTCATGGCCTTGGGAATTTTTTTTATTTTCTAGTATATTTAATATGATGATATTAGGTTGTCAATAATAAACTACTTGTTTTGGTCAAATCCTACCACCACACCAAGCAACTTGAGTTCATTTTTGTATAAAAAATCTATTTTACAAGGTAATTATCATTGATCAAAAGCAAGGTATAACGTTGAATATCTTTTATCAATGATAATTACTCTAGAAAAGATATTTTTTAATTATTATTTTGGAAATGAAATAATGTTTGGAATCAATTTTCAATTTATTAGAGGATAACCCTTTCCTTGGGAAATCATAAGAATTTTGTGTTGGACCTAGTGGGTATGATATCTTACATGTTAGAGGATAATAGATAGTGAGAACAAAGATAACCAATAAAAATATTTCATATTTTAATTTATTGATCTAAATTTTGATACAACCAATATATTTTTTACCTCAAGATGCTACTCACCCTAATGAGAAAACATTATCCGATCCTAATTATGAGGAATAAATTATGCTTGATTAGAAATAGTAAAAAAAGAATAATTAGATAAAGTATTTAACAACATTTATTAAATAATGTATAAAATTTCAAAAATCAAGGTTGGATGGAATGATCGTGGTTAACCCATCAAACTTAATAGATTAATATTTGTTAAATATAAAATTATCAGTATAATATCTAATATGTAAATTAATACATATATTTTTAATTATGTAATACCATTAATAAAATACATTTTAGGAGGAAATTTCTATAACATACTATTACACAATCTATTATTTTCCCATTGGATCGTGTTTTGAAATGATGATTTTTTTTCTTTTGAAGTGTGTATCTAATCTAAGGATTTTGGAATAGATTTTGTTTGAAATGTTTTTTTAAAGATTCATAGATATTTTCAAATAATACTATCCACTAGACACATATTATATGTATATGGGAACATAAATTCTCACCCACAAACATTTTATTATAGCTATATTTCCTAGGAAACTTGTAATTTGTTCATTTCCAAATGCGAGGAAGAGAGTTTGAAGAGAAATTGTAATTAATTTTAATTTATTTTAATTGATATGTATAATAAGGTAACTCTCGTATATGTTATTTTATAAATATATTGAATTAGTTCAAAAAATAAGATACATGATCAAAGGATGAATACTGGTACTATAAATCAAGTATGGGGTATGCTACACTTGAAAAAAACTAGTATGTTCTCAAAATTTCACCACTATAAAAATCCCTATTATTATGCCCCTATTACAAAATCCATATATATTGTGGCCATGGGTTAACCTAAATCCAAAATAAACATGGATCATGGAAACAAAATACTATATTTCCATGGTTTTTAATGAAGATGGAAATATATTCCACTAAAGCACTACCACCGCAACCATTATGTGGCCAACCCTAACCCCCCCACATGATCAACAAGACATGAACCCCTAGGCCATATATTTAAATTTTTATGATTTCTCCCTCATACCACATAATTCCTTTTTTATATATCAATTCAACAAGTTTATAAGACAATACATACAAGTAAGAATGTTTTTTTTACCGTAAAGCCTAACGAAAACAGATCTTCCACCAAATAGATTGATTATTTAACCCATTTTTGTTTTTATATTAAATTTAAATTGATATTTTTTATTTATAAATGATGATTATTTTAATATAATTGTGTTTCATTTATTTAAAATTTGGATATTATTGACAACTTATTATTTATACTGAGTTCTTCAAAAAATCACTATGTTTATTTATTTGAATCATACCCTATTTAAATATATTTTTAATTGAATAAAAATATATTCCACCATAAAAATTTGTTTATTTATTAAAATATATTGGTAATCATGCACCAATTTTAAATTCTATAAATTTGTGTGTGTGTTCAATTTTGAATTAAAAATTTTATCATTTGATTATATGTTATTTGTAATTTTTATCAAAGCACAATATAACATTCCATAACAATTTATTTAATTTTGAATTTTTTATAATCATGTAGTTATTTTTAATTATATATGCATGTGTTTACTTTTTAATTATATATTTTATTAGTTTATTATATATTATATTTATTTTTAATCAAAATATAATATAACATTCTTTCAAAAATAGAATTATTTCTATAAAATATTGATAATTATGTACATATTTGTAATTTAAAATGTGTGTGTGTGTGTCATTTTAAATGAGAAATTTTATTAGTTGATTATATATTGAAAATATTGTGAGTTTTGTTTCAAAAAAGAATATAAAAGACAAATAAACAGTTGATATACTTTAATAATGAATTTATGTTCTATTAATAAGTTTTCTTATAGTTTAATATAATTTTCACTTTACATTTATATTATTATTTACTTTACAATTTTAATGTTGGTAAATTTCTATTTAGTTCATTCTCATTTCTTGATAAACTCTTGATTACCACAAACCATGAGAAAAGGTGGATTAACCTCAACAACAATGACTTTTAGAAGTTTTCTTTTTTGGAGAAAACGTCACTTATTTCTTCTCCATACATGTGATACATTTGTCATTAAATAATATAGAAATATGTTATTAAATTTAATGTAGTATTTTAATGTGCATACAAACCTCAACATATCTTAAAGCTTATGTTATTCATCTATTTTTATTCAATCTTTCTATAACCAATATATATAATTTTTAAAACCAAACTAGATGTTATTAATGGGAATTAAAGGATCAAATATAAAAAAATAATAAATCATATTTATTTATACTTAGTAATATAGATATAGATCTAGATCATGCAAAAAATGGTTCATTACGATAACATTAATGTTCATGATATTTTTAAATTACATAATTAATTTATAAATTTAAATTATCATCTATTAAATAAAATATTATATATTCTTCTTTAATTTATTCACTTATATTATTTTTAATGACACCATAATGTTTTATATTATAAGTGATAGAGGTTGGATATACAATACTTATTGAATCTCAAATTAGTTTAAAAGAAGGATTTTTTTTGGATTTTCTTTAAAAAAAATACTTCAAATAGTGGACTAATATGATGACCTTATTATGAATGTGATAGAAAAACATGGTTGAATCCCAAATAATAGAGTTACCATATCACAAAAAAGGTTTCCAAGCTAACGATCATGTGTGGTATCAAAAAAGAGATAATTTTCAAGTGGACAATGATTATTAAACAACTGAAAATATTTATATATTATTATTTTCCATTCATGTATAAAGATGAATCTATATGATGACCAACTAAGGTTATCCAGATCCAAACTCTGGGATTTGGGGATAAAAACACTTTAATTTATGGCTTCTATACATAGTGAGATGATCCAAGCTAAACTTACATATATTTAAATAATTTAAACATTACATATCACAACAATAAAAAATCCTAGAACCTAAAGGTTTAGTATCTTCAAATATTAGTTATATAAAAAGTTTATTCTGAACGTTTCTCTATAATAAAACCATACCAGATTGCCTTATAGATATATACTAGGTCATAATCATATTCATAACCCAAGGAATATAAATCATATTAAATGGGTGATATTAAATGCTATGTAAGGGATTTTTTTTTTCAAAAAGTCATAATGGGTAAGGTATTAGTCATGTGAGAAACATGATCATGGGATAATATATAATTAAAATAATATGGAATAATAAAAGTTATTAACAAATCATAATAAAAGGACATGTAATCTCAAATGACAAAATATACACCATGGCATAATAGTTGGGAATCATGAGACAATAATCATGATGTATAGATTATAACATTGGTATATAATATAGAAAAGTGGTATATGAATAAGCATAGAAAATTATAACATTATAACCATAGCTTTCTGAATCATGTCCATGATCAGTATTTTGAACACATCTAACCAGATCATGTATGTGCTCCATCTTGTGAACGTATCTAATCAGATAATGTAAATTCTCAATATTGTGAACATAACTAACCACACTATGTCCATGGACAATCTTGTGAACATAACTAGTTGTATAGTGTCCAAACCCAATCTTTTAAGCATATATTAACCGTAATTACACCCATGCACAATCTTGTGAGCATAACTTAATATCAGTTACACCCATACACAATCTTGTCGTCATAAATTTATCACAATTACACCCACACACAATATTGTGATAATAAATTAACCACATTTACAACAATGCACAATCATATAAGCATAGATTAACCACAATTACACCCATACACAATCTTGTGATCATAGACAAAATGAAATTAAAAACACACAAAAAATCATTATCTCATGATATATCAGAATTTACCAATTTCATTGGAGGGATATATAGGACCCAACAATCACTTAATGAAAAAAACATACATATACATTCCAATAGAAAATTAAAACATTCATATTTCAAACATAACTTATTTAACCATTGGAAAAGGTATGATTTTTAAGAAAACATCACAAGAACATTTCATAAGAAATATAAAGAAATAAGGTAGATATTTGTGTAAGTATTTATATCCAATAAATCTTAAAAACTATTAAGGATATTGAAATAGATTAAAATTGACTTTAGAAGAAGAATACTTCTAATGGTACAACAGAAGAATGGATAAAAAGTTATATCATTTTATTCCACTAGTTTGATACCCCAAAAGAAGAATATAATAAGTGAATTTAGTGGGTATTTCATTGAAAATATTTTCTAATGAATGAAATCCTTTTGATATAAATATTAAAATGAATGTGAAATTACAAAATAGTTTTTTAAAAATGTTTTAAACATTATCATCCAAGATGATGTTATGGGTGACATTGAAAATTAATTTTTTTAACACCCACAATTTGAGTTACATCAACAATTTATTATATATTTTTAAGTTATATAATGTTTGGGATGAGTTATAGGAGTATTTGGATGGGTTTTTTGTGTTTTTGAAGTGTTTTAAGGGTGCATGGTTTGAGCACACTTAGGGGGAAAATTAAAACTTCTCTAGGAAACCATGTAAAAGATTACAAGAGTAACTAGAAAAGTGCATGGTTAGGGAATAGTTAACATAAAATACATGAATAAATGTGTAATATAAACATTTTTAGGATATAAGTATTTTACATTGTTTTTTAAACTATGTGGTATAACTGTGCGGACACCTGGGTATTATCCAATATCACTCACATGGTTGGTGCACATTTTTTAAAATCGTGTGGCCAAACAATGCAACATGCATCAATAAATTAGAAATTTTTTCTTTTATTCAATTTTCATGAAAAAGCTCTCATTTATATCATGTTTAACTATGCTCTCAAACCTAAGGATTCATCTTGGAATTATTGGAATCTCTCCACCCTCCAGAACCCATATCCAGCGGATCAATGTGAGTTAGAAATATGAGATTCATGGTAAGATCCATTTTCTCTCCATTTTTCTCTCTTCATTAAAGATTAACATGTTTTACTTCAAACATAACATTATATCTGATCTATTTTGAATAAATATTTTATCTATTATGTGTTTTTATGAGATAATTATTATATCTAATGAAGATAATTAATTTTGAGAAAGGATCTAGTGGTTTTATTTTGTCGTTCTTCATTTTCATGACCTTCTATTATGTAGGTGGCTTTTTTTCTCTTCTCTACTTATTCTAGAACATAAAGTATCAGTTTTTTTCATTTATTTTCAAATAAAACTTTTGATTATTTCTTAAAGGAAAAATATTTTTGTTTATTATTTCGGAAGCATTAGAATTTCAATGGTTTTTGGAAAACCCCTTTGATTTATGATTTTAAATTATAGTGTTGTAATTTGAATGATTTTTTATTAAATGTTTTACAAAGTGAAGAATGGTTATATGTAGAGTAATATAATTGTGAATATTGAATATATGAAATGGTGAGTGTGTTCATTTTTATTGGACATGACCCTTAAAAGGGGTTTGGTACAGGAATGAAGGCACTTAATGAATGGTCACCTATCGATGACTTGGTGGGGTTATGGCCATGTTTTATAAATGATATTTTTAGATACTGAAAGTAGTTTCTGTTGATTATTTTATATTGTTTTTTCCATTGTTTTCAAGAAAAGTAAATCACATTACTTTGTATGTTTTGGTGAAAATAATTAAAGGTCTTAAGGTAATTTTAAAATGAGATGCATATTTGAAAATAAATTTCATTAGTATTGGTTTTTCTGTTCTGGATATGTTTTCTGGAAGAAGTTGTTTTTTGGACTCACGTTATGTCCATAATTAATGTTTTAATAAGTATGAGGAAATTTATCATAGTCTTGAAAGTATTCATAATAAATATGATGATGATATTCAGATCTGGGAGTTCTCATATGTCATATGTTGTATGAGAAACTTATAATTAAAGCCTTATGAAATAAAGTGGGAGAAAAACTTCTCCAAAATGATTTGAGGTTTGATTGGAAAGATAGAAGTGCTGGAAGGATGGAAAGTTATAATACTTTCCAATGTAAGTTTGAGGATGCTACACCAATCTTAATTTTTTTTCAAAGTTATGATTATAAGATTAATTTTGTTGAAAAATATAGTATATGAAGTTGAAGTTTTATAGTCTGAGTTCATTGGTGTGAGAATAAATGAATGCAGAATTATTTGAAGGTAGGTAAGTTGGAAGTTGTTAAATTTGAACATGATGATACCATTCCATCATACACGGGGTTCCACCGATCCATTAGAGGCAAAATAGTGTTAATCAGAGGTTGTTGAGACTAATGAACTATAAAATAAGTTGGATTTGTTGGGACAAATAAATATGATGAATATCAAAAAAATTGTAAACCATTTTCATAAAAAATGTTTTATCTTAATCATATAGGTCAAGGGAAAAAAGAAATACTGGTTTTCTACAATTTGTTAAATAATGAAAGAATAACTCTGATATGTTTTACAATTAGTTCAGAAGTCATTGAACATAAAGTAGCATCGAATCATCTAATTGGACCTAATATAGATCCATCAACATGTGAAAAAGGCAGACCCTTTAGACACATGTTGACACCGATAAATTCATTAACTGATGAAATTCATTGAATGAGTGATCATTGTTCTATGGAAAATAAGAATATGAGATTTATTTGAAGATTTTTGGAAATGTTTTTGAAAAAAAGGGTTTTGAAGCTCTTGTTTAAGTCATTTCAATAAGTGATGATATATTTAAGTGTTTCAATGATGTTTATGGAAAAGGAAAAGAATCATAAGTCTAAAAAAGTTTCAACAATGTTTATGGTATAATGGTTTCAATATTTTATTTTTAAAATTTGGAACATAGCAACATAATGAGATGTATTCAGTCTTATATATGTTTTCATCATAATGAGAATATTGAGTTATAATATGTTTTCATAATAATTGGAAAAAAAGAATGAAAATTGACATTAGGAAGAAAAATGGTTACAAAATAATTAAGCTAGATGACATTGTGAGAAGATTCAAGAAGGTTTGAGAAGATCAAATTTTTTTTAGAAGCACTAAAGAATTCAAAGATAGCTAAAATGAAGGGGAAATTCATGTTCTGTGAAATTTTTTTAAGTGGATTTTTATTATATTCCCACTTAAACCAATTTTGACACACCTATAATAGGAAGAGAGTACATTGTTCTTTCTGAAGAATCAGAACACTATTCACATGCAGATAAAGATAGATATGTTCTAATGTTTTAGTGATATGATGTTTTTGGTCAGAGATTGCCTAATTAATCTTTCTAGATAGAATAAAGTTACTAATCAGCATTTCTCATATCAGATAGGGTCATCATATAGGGTCAACAGACAGACAGGTTTTCAAACTAAGATAGAAGAAGTTCAAAATTGTTTCAGTAGTATTCTGGTAGAGTTATATTTTCAGACTAAGCAATCCGACTAAAGAATCAGACTGAGCCATTGGAATTAGTGTGTGTATGGATAATTTATTACCTGTAACTAGGGAGGAAAGTGAGGATTTGTTTTAAAGTTTATAAAAGCGGAAATTGATAAGGCATCATATTAATATTTTTGGAACTAAATGGTGAATGTTTCATTACATGTTACACAAATAAGTATTACATATTTTTTATAGAAGAAACATATGCACAATTGTATTGATCATAGTGAAACACAAGTGTAAGGGTATATAATACTTGTTTTATCAACAAAAAATGATTTTTTTCATATGGATTTTTTTGTACTTGATTGTTTACAGGCCTTGTCAAGGATATAACTAATCTTGTTGAGTTGTGAACCTTAAAAATACATTTCTTCTTGTGGATGTGTTATTGTGTTGTTTTCATAAAAGCGATAAATCTATAACAAGAGGTGAAGGTTGTTTCAAAAGAAAGTAAAACTAAAAGAAAAAGATATCAATGATTCACCCCATCCCCCTCTCAGTGATACATTGCATCTAGTTAGGCATTATCAATTGGTATCGGTGGGAAGGTTCCCTTCATTTAATCTTTGCAGAAGTGTTTTTGAAGAGAACTGGTGATGAAGAATCTGAATTATGTTAATAGTAAGGAGATTCTAGTAGTATGTGGTAAGAAGTATCGTATTTAGGAAGGTATAATGTTTCCTTATCTTATGTCTCTTGGGTATTATATTCTTGAATCATAAATAGATGGATTTCATCCAATTGATGAAAAAGATCCTCTGACATCAGTTTATAAGAAGAATCATGAGAATAATGGTAGAGATAAGAATGTTATGCTCTCACTAGTTTCTGAAAGTGAGTTTCTAAGAGTGAATGGAAATTTTACTAATGAAGGTATCTGGGAAAAGTTGAAGAACATTTATAAAGGAAATATAAAGGTAAATAAGGACAAGCTATAAATTTAGAGGATAAAGTTGAAGATATCAAAATGGGTGAGTATGAATATGTTGGTCAATATTTACAAGGGATAATGATATTCTTATAACCATAATATGTCTTGGTGAAAATTTGGACGACTCAACTATTGTTGAAAAGTTCTTGAAAGTTATTTTTGATATGTTTGATTCCAAAGTTTCATCTCTGGAGGACATAGATCTTAAAAATATATCTTTGAATGATCTTCATATTACTCTCATTACTTATGAAATGATAGGAGATAAATATGTGAAGGGAAACTAAAAACATGATTGAGAAATATATTTTAAGGATTCCGAGCAAGGAAAGAATAAGAATAATCTTGATGAAGAATAATGTGGTGATTCTAAATATAAAAATAAGCTCTGTAATAATCTTGATGAATTCTTATCCTTCATTTCAAAAAATTTAAAAATAGGAACATGAAATTATATAGGGAAACTTCCCTTATAAATGTTTTTAATGTGGATCTATTGGGCACTTTACTACTAATTTTTTGTGATGAAATAATGAATAAGATAGCGATGAAGATGGAAGAAGGCCATGAATATTTGGGATAAAACATGATGATAAGTCTAAATACTTTTCAAATTGAAATGAGAAAAATTTCACCAAATACAGAAGGATAATATTTTTATCTGAAGTTGATAAAGAGTGAGATAGTGAATCTGAGATCTAAAAGTGTAATAAAGTTTCTAGATAAATTACTTAAATTGTAACAGTTAACCATAAAGAGTTTGGAATTAGTAGTTTTGAAGAATAAGATATTGACCTTGAATTTCATCTAAAGAGATAATTGAAATTATGCATGAGAAATATTTTTAGACTTGAAAAATAAATCAAGATATTGAACATGGAAAATCCCACAAAAATCATTCAATAATGTCTCCTGAATATAATGTTATGTTACTTGAATAAGATGATTTTCGAAAGAATTATCTTGAGAAATTAAATAATTTGAATTAACATATTAAAGTTAAGTTGAAGGAAAATGAATAAGATTTGGAACTTGTCCAATAAAAAACTTCTAAATATAAGTAGAGAATTCTATGTTTTAAGAAATATATCTCTAAATATGGTGAATGTTTTGGAAAGGGTGAACTTGAAAAGTATCAAAAGATACCTTCAAAGGTTGATAAAAAAGATGAACTTTTCTATGAGAATAATAAATATAGGAAGGTTGTTAATGCGGCCAAAACCAACAAAGTGGATTAGTTAAAAGTTTTTAAAAAATCTAAGTATAAAAATGTTTTTACTACTTCGTATATGGTTATAAAGAAATATGAGTTAAAAAAATATTCTAGGTGATAATAGAAAGTTTGGTGTTCAACAAAGTTATGATGAGAAAGATAAGAAGTTTGTTGAGAAACATTCTCTCAACTCTAAACAGTATGGGTTTTATAGAGGCAAATATTAGTTCTATGGGTAATGCTAGTATTGTGGTGGATTGGGTCATATAGAAAATATGCATTGGTTTAATAAAAAAATTAAAACTATTCCAAAAATTACAGAAGTAAATGTTTGAGGGGTAGTAAATCATATCAAATAAATAATTATGAGAAGGATGTTTTGATGAATTCTCAGAAGGTTGTTGTGAATGTTGAAAATAGATTCCAACCTTTGGAAACTATTTATGAAATATGTTAACAACCTATATATCTTTTAAAAAGACGTATTGTTTTGTTTCTAGAACAACAAAATGTTTATAACAGTTCTCATAAGATGGATTTGAAGAAATATAATGGGAAAGAAAAAGTTCTTGTTGTAAAAATGACTCTAAAAACTAAAAAAGGAGAATTAACTTGGATCTTGGATAGTGGATTTTCCTCTCATATAAAATGATATATAAAAATATTGAATAATGTGAAAGAATTCAAATAATGAAGAATGAAATTTAGAAATTATGAATTCCTCAAAATCAAAGGTTTTGGATCTGTTATTATTGGGGGAGAAAATCTGAAATCGAAGAAATACATGTTTCTTGATGGGTTGGAACACTACTTGTTTTGTTTTTTCTATCTTTTTGATGACGTTAATAAAGTTGTTTTAAAAAATATGTTTTTTTGTGAAAAAATAGGAAGCTGGAAAATTTGTTATAAGAGGACAATGTACAAAGGGTAACATGTTTCAAATTGGTAAAGTTAAAAAATATTGTTAATTAAGAGTGATGGAATAAAATCAATTTTGGCATAAAAGGTTGGGATATATGTGTTATATAAACATGATAAAGTTATCAAAGTGTGATAGTGTTCATGGTATTCTTGATATGTTATGAACAATAGATTGTTGTTTCATAATTTGTCAAAAAGGGATGATTACAAACTCTGTGAACAAGAAAGTTGATATTAGTTCAACATTAACCCTTAAAATGATACATTTTAATATTTGTGGGTCAATGAGAAAACAATAAACTCACAAAGATAAGTAATTTATTTTTTTCATTGATGATTTTACTCAAATTACTTATGTTATGTATTTGAAACATAAGTCAGATGCCCTGAAGATGGTTAAAAGTATCAGGAGAAGCGATGAGAAGGAATGTGGGTATTCTGGAAAAAATTTATTACTAATAATGGTGCTATGTACATGAATGACGAGTTCAATATTTATCTTTAAAAACATGGAATTTATTCGAGTTCAGTAAACAATACACACCATGAAAAAATGTTGTTGCTGAAAGGAAGAATATTATTTTAATTGAAATGGTACATTTACTTGAACATGGTATTTCTCATTACTTTTGAAGGAAATATATGAGAAAAAATATTCATATTTGAAACCAATTTTTCTATAATTCACGTTCTGATATGAATCCTTATAAAATCATTTATGAAAAAAATCCAAATTTCAAAACTAAAGAGTCTAAGGAGTACCTGGATCACAAATAAAGAATATGAAACTTTGTAAATTTTGATAAGAGAGGTTAAGATGAAATTTTTATTATATATTATTCAGAAGGAAGAGGATATAGATGTTTCAACAAAGTGATATGAGTATTTTTTTAACTCTGTTAATGTGAAAGTTATTTAAAAAGATAGAGAAGATGTTTCACAAACACATACATAAAAAGAATATGAATGAGATGAAAGATCTGATAAGGATGAAAAACAATTTTTATCACTAAAAATTATAAGAATTAGACTCGTCTATTTTGAGTGATGAGGAAGAATATCAAACATCTCATCCTAGGTTGACGAAGCAAGTGGAAGCTCAAATAATTATCGGTGATCAAAATAAAATTTTTCAATTAATAAGAACATAAAAAGTTATTTCTAATATTTATTTTTATTCAAAATTTGAGCTGAAAGATGTTAGAGAATATTTTGAGAATCCAGAATATATTGAGTATATGAATGAAGAATTGGATCAAATCAAGAATAATGAAACTTGGGATCACGTACCTATGGAAAATGATTTTTTTATTTCTACAAAGTGTATGTTTTAGAACAGGTTGAATTAATATGGTGATGTGATTAGAAAAAAGTCATGGTTAGTGTGTAAATGTTACCCATATATAGAAGGCATTGATTTTTATGAGACTTGTTCTCTAGTGGTAAATTTAAATACAATTATAATATATCTTTATATTGTAGCACAATGAAGCTACACAGTTTTTCATATGGATATGAAGTTGGTATTTTTGAATGGTGAACTTTATGATGATTTTTATATTGAAAAACCATGTGGATTTATTTTTGGGAAATATGAAATCTATTTGTGTATGTTGAGGAAATAATTTTATGGGATAAATGAAGCTCCAGGGTCATGGTACTACAAATTAGATATTTTCTGAAGAAAGATGGGTTTTAAAAAGGGAAGGGTTGATAGTAATATGAAATCAAATAAAGTCATGAGTTTTCCACCATTGTAATTGTTTATTTTGTTTAAATTATCTGTATTGGGAATAATTAAAGAACTTCTGAAATATTTTCATAAGAGAATATTTTTTTAAGATTTCCATACTTGGTGAAATGAAACATTTTCATGGGTTAAAAATCTCAAAAAAGAAGAAACATATATTTATTTCCCAAGAAACGTTTTCTAAATAACTTCCTAAGAAGTTTGACACAGACAATTTTAAACCTGTTTCCATACCAATTTCAGTGGGAACCATGTTGACTAAATATGAGGAAGGTAAAAAAATTTACTTTGAAGAGTTTCAAAAGAATATTGGAAGTCTGTTGTATTTGACTATCTAAAGACCATCCATTGTTTATATTGTTATCTTATGTGCAAGATTACAAAGTACTCCAAAATAATCACATCCATTCTATGGAAAAATAATTCTCAGATACATCAAATGAAAAATATAATTCCGAGTCAGATATTATAGCTCCGAAAGAATTGACTTGTTTGGGTATTCAGATAGTGATTGGGTAAGATGTTTTGATGATATAATATCATGATCTAGTGGAGTAGGTAAAATTTGTGTAATTTGGCATACTAAGAAATTAAATTCAGTAACTCTTAGTATTTATGAAGCAAAATATATTTCTTCTACCCAAGATTCCACCCAAATTATATCAATGAAGAGTTAGTTAGAATACTTACTTGTTGAAGTAAATTTACCATTTCTCTTCGGTTGTGATAATAATATTTCCATCAATCTTATTGGTTTCCTAGTACAACATTCTAATTCAAAATATATTGATATCATTTACCACTTCACCAAATAACATGTGTAGAATAAAGAATTGAATTTGGAGTACGTTCCTCTATTGAAAAAAGTTACTGATATATTCCCAAAACCTTTACTGAAGGAATTTTTTTTTCAAACTAAGGTTGAACATGGGTGTACAACCTATTTATCTTCATGGTTTAGGTATGTGTCTCTATCCCCTCTCTCATATCATATTTGGATCTTATAGTAAAATGGGGATAATGTTTCACAAATCTACCCATGGATAGGTACTAAAATATTTATGGAAGTATGTATGTAGGGGGAGTTATATGTATGATATGAACTCAGTATGTAAGTGTGTCATATATTATAAAAATTTGTTGAAGTGGTTTTTGGAATCTTATGTTTAATGGTAAGTAAAATGAGTGAAGAAATATTTGAAGTAAATCTGAAGAAGTTTCACGAGTCACAACTTTTGGACATCATTGTTTTTTTGTCAGTGATTCTTGTTTCCTACAATGAGTTCCCTCACATAGGATTAGAATTTTTGATAAGCAATCCATTGATTTAGTTTATAAATTTCAATGATTTATGAACCTTAGTTGATGAAAAAAATCCAAAGTGGGGAGATTGTTAGGACCATGTTTTTTGAAAGAGTTTTTTATATGCTAAATGAATTTTGTATTGATTATTTTTCATTATGTTGTATTTTGTTAACAAGAAATAGAAATCACATTGCATTGTAAGTTTTAGTGAAAATAATGATAAGTTTAAAAGTAATAAAAACAATAAAAGTTTGTAAAGTAATCATAAAATTGGATGCACATTTTAAAAGAAAGATCATCAGTTTCAGTTTCACTGTTTTGGAGATGTTTTGTGGAAGAAGTTATTTTTTCAGACTCACCTTATGTCTAGAATGAATGTTTCGATTGATATAAGGAAAATTATTAGAGTCTTGAAATTATTCATACTAAATATTGTTATGATTTTCTGATCTTGGAGTTCGCATAAATCAAATTTTTTCTAAGAAACTTTTGATGCAATACTTATGAAATAAAGAGGGACAACAAGTGGTGCCAATCAGTTTGAGGTTTGATTGGAAGGAAGGAAGTGTTGGAAGGATGGGAAGTTATAATACTTTCCAACATAAGTAATAAGATTCTACAGCAATATTAAATATTCTTTAAGTCACAAGGAATTCTTGATTATAAGAATAAGTTTTTGTAAAAATAAATTCTGTGAAGTTGATGTTTTTAGTATCATTTCATTGATGTGAGATTCACCAGTTATAAAATTGTTGGAAAGTAGGGAAGTTGGGATTTGATGAAGTCTATGTTTTTGATAACAATCCATATAATGTGGTGTTCCATTTATCCATCAATGGTAGAATATTTTTAAGTGGATTTTTTTGGGAGCAACCAAGAAGAAAATAAGTGGGAGTTTTTGAGATCAATCAATCTGATAAAGATAAATAATTTTGCCAAGAATTTTCATAAAAAAATGTTTTATGTTACTCATCTTGGTAAAGGAAAAAAATTAATATTGTTTATATATTGTTGGTTCAAGATCAAAATAATAAATCTGATATTTTTTTCAATTCTTCCAGGAGTCATCATACATAATGTTGCACTGACTCATCGGACTTTAACTGACATAGATCCATCGATGTGAGACAAATATTGATCCATCAGAGACATGATAACATTGATAAAGTCATTGGATGATGAACTTCATCAGATATAGGATAATTGTTATGAGTAAAATAATAAGTGGATATTTGTTTGAAGAGATTTGCAGAAGTGTTTTTCAATGGGTGTTTTAAAGCTGTTGTTGATGTTCTGCCTAGAAGTGATGATATATTTAAAAGTTATGATATTTATGGAAAAATAAAATAAAAAAAGTCTAATGAAGTTTCAAAAATGTTTATGAAAAAAATTAATATAATTATATATGTTCAAAAGTTGGTACATAGAATTATAATGAGAAGTATTTAGTTTTATACATGTCTTCGTCTAATGAGAATATTTAGTTTTGATATGTTTTCATCCTAATGATAAAAATTGGAATTAAAATTAACATATAATTAAAGAATGGTTGGAAAATAATGAATTTGGATGAGGTTTTGAGAAGATTAAATAATTTTTGATAAGATTCAATAATTTTTTTGAAGAACTAAATAAGTCACAGATGAAGTTGAAAGGAAGGGGAAAATCAGGTTTCAAGAAATTTGGTTAAGCGGGAAAAATTTCCTGATTCCCTTCTAAACAACTTTTAGTGAACCTATAAAAGTAAGGGAGTACATTTTACTTTCTAAAAAATAAGAAAACTATTCTTGTGAAAAAAACAGGTAGAATTTTGGAAGTTTTATTTAGAAAATATTTATAGACAGAGTTTACATGAAGAAGTTTTCACTACTAAAAATAGGGATTTTAAAAGCACTAAAAATGCCTTTAATAGTGCTATAAAATCCCTGTTAATTTCTATTAAGATACGGGGGGGTCCCCTTTAACAGTGATAAAAAAACTGATAAACTTCCCCCTTTATCAGTGCTATTTTGAGCTCTGATAAAGGACACCTTTATTAGCTCTATTTTGAGCGATGATGAAGGAGCCCTTTATGAGTTCTATTTTGAGCGAAGATAAAGGCCATGTTTCCTGATAAAACCTAGAACTTGCGTAGAACCTGTACACTTGAGACAACACATGCACAAACACCACCTAACAACACCTTCACACAAAATAGCCGCATAAAACAACACCTATACACAAACAAATCATAGAAAAATAAAACAGCATGCACAAGAGTTTTGGAAAAAATGCTATATACATTTACATGAAATAATGAATACAAAAAATAAACTTCTATATATACTTCAAACAATGTTTTATATGGTTACAATTACAATTATCTAACAAATATTTAAAAAAATTAATGTTTCATCCTTTTTTCATCTGTGATCCCCTCTCAATAAATTTCATCCATGGTATTAGTTGTTGAAAAAAGCATCCAAATTCAGGAATGAAATTCCACCTATATAAGAAATCAAATATTAAGTCACTAATACAATAATGAAATAAATTGAACATTAATATGAAAGAATACATTAATAAAATTTCAATTTTTAATAAAAAAGACAAATTTGGGTAGGTTGGGGTCCATAAGACTAGATGATACTTGATACCTCACCATGATAAGGGTAGGTAAGTGGCCATGATAAGCTACTAGATTAATGAAAAGGGAAAAAATTCCATAAAGTACAAAAATTAATGATTTTCGAGGTTTCTTGGTAGCATCCCCAAAAAATAAATAATATGACATTTTCATATTTATTAATATTTTTGAATTGATGGGGATTCTATATTAAATGGCGTACCTAACATGCAATAACGAGTTTCTTTGAAATATTACGTTGCACACTAATAATATAATATTATTATTTTAAATGGTAGTTAACACCTAACCATTCTATTGGCGAGAATTAAGAGAACTAACATAAACATGATAATATATGTTTATTAAATCTTTTTTACATTCATCCAATAAATTTAAGAGGATTAAAATGTAAATGTATCTAATTTTAAGCATAATATACTTTAAAAGGTCGATTTACCGCCTTTTGATGGAAAACCCTTTTTAAATCTAGTTTTCATCACTTTTATATATTGTATGTGACAAAATAATTTTCATATTTAGAAACGGGACATCAAAATTTACTTTGGATGAAATTTTGATATTTTTCTATTAATGTACATTTTTAATGAATAGTGAAAAAATGTTATATTTTAATTCAAAACCTCTTTTTAATATAATTTATTTATATGGTTAGATTATCTTTTTAATTGATTTTAATGTGTAAATGAATTATATTTTTACCATTTAACCCAATGTTGGCTGAGCCGACCTCAAATTCTATAACCTTAGCACACCTTAAACTTAAGTCATATGTTGATGTTATAAGGGGCTATGTAATGTGACCTTTGCTGCTTCATGTAATCCTTTGATATAAATAAAAATTTTGATTTATTCTTATGGTGAAGATTGTGAATTATCAAATGTCCGGATAAATATAGGATGTATATTATTGATGAATTTTGGAAAAAGGATATTTTAAAATATTTTTGTAAACATTGAATAATTAATAATGTGTAATGATTTTCAAAAAATGGTATTCTACAGTTATGTTCAGTAAACAATTTAGATCCTAATAAGATCAACATAATTTTTTATGAATAGTAAATTATGAATAGTAATTTTAAGCTTATGATTAGTTATGTGACCAAATGGATTAAGTAACCTCAATTAATAATGTATTAATATAATTTAGGCACCTTGATTAAGTAATGTGATTAAGTAAAATAGGTAAATAACATCTTCAAAAATTGTTGGCTAAGTATTAGTTTTTTAGGTGAATAGTGTTTTTTATTTAAAAATTAAATTAAAAATATTTAAAAAATTATTTTCTTAAAATGGAGTACATTTTTGAAATCAGAGCATCGATATTTGGTTTAGGTGGATTTTTGGAATTTTTCTGAAACAATTAATTTTTCAGTGAATAGTGTTTTTATTTAAAACATAAATTAAAAATATTTAGAAAATTATTTTCATAAAATGGAGTTCATTTTTGAAATCAGAGCATTGATATTTGGTTAAGGTGAATTTTGGGATTTTTCTGAGAAAGTTGAATTTTTAGTGAATAGTGAAAATACAGTTTTGTGTTTCGGGTATTTAATGACATCATTAACGATTTAATAATTATAAAATCATTCTGGTCGACTAATGAATAGTAATATAAGGTATGAGATGTCCTAAGTGGCTAATACCATGGGAAAATACCATGGGCAAGCCCATGGTGTTTCCAATACCACCAATGAGGTGTCCTTTGGCCATTAATGACTTGTCCCCTCACTTCTCTTATAAACACTAAGCCATTCCATCATCCATTTCATTCCAAAATCCTCCCCAATGAATTTCTGGTCTCTTTACCTCCCAAGTAGTCCTCCCAATGTTACCTGAAGCCTCCCAAGGTCCCGACCTTTTTTTTTAAGTTACTCTTCAAGGTAAGGGATCATTTCACCCTCCTCTTTTAGGTCACGACTTCCATTGTGTTGTGTCCTATAATTTCCATCTCTTTATGTAGAGGGTATGTTCTTATATGTTCTAATTTTTATCCATTTCATGTATAATTTCTGAGAGACCCTTTCCACTCTCATCAATTTGTTTTCTGAATTTTTAAGTGACGCCGTTAGGCTTCTGAATTTCTCATAAAAGAAATCGCATCTTCTCCTTTCATTAATGTTTTCTTTGCATGTGGTATGTCATTAAAATGTTCATACAATGATCTTATTCAGTACCCATTTTGTATTATGAATTATTTATGAGTGTTTTACCCTTTTCTCATCACTTTTTAATGTTTTCTAAAACCATGTTATATAGTCGTTATACTGCAGAAATTTCGTCTCAAAATTTCTCTCTTTCCCTCAAGAAATTCTCTTGTTTTATTTATGTGAGTACCGAGAAATATTTCATTTCTATCGGTGTTAATAAATATATAAATATGATATATTTGATTCTATAATTGACATAAATATAACCCTCACTCCCTTTCCATGGGTTATAAATTATATAATGATCTTATTTTTAATCTCTTTTTAAACGTTATGATTTTGACAAAAAACACATTACTTTGATTATATTTGGGTTATTTGTGAAATATTTTATTATGATATATGTGGATCACATGAATGTAAATACATATTAATGTTGCACCTTGATAGCTCTCAAATGCATTGGGTAAGGAATTAATCTCTAGAGATGACAAGTTTCACGATACCTTGGTAATCTTTATGACACCTCGGGGATGGAACTTAGTGATATGTTCATGAATTTATAAATGAAATGTTGTAGCACATATTCAAGATATGTTTAAAGTAATTTTCATTATGATAATCCTATTATTTCATTACTATTTTCTTTATTTTTTATTCATGTTATTATTGATATCACAAGTAAACTGATTCCCTTGCTTACCCTTACTGGGCTTTCTTCTCACCCTTTTCCTTTGATGTATGTATCCAGGATATCATATGTAGTAATTATACTTAGGATGAGCTTATAATGAATACTTACAAGTGAATTATAAGAATGTTTTCTGTTGTATTCAAGTTTTATTCTCCTGATTTCCAAGACACTAGACTTTAAAGATCCTCTGTTTGTAAAATGTAATGAAAAGTTATGTATTAAAAAGGCGGGATGCCATAGTTGGTATCAATGGATAGTTTAGTTATTTATGGAAATTAGTATATGAAAACATTAGAAAGAACCCTATAGAAAAGTTTAAATATATGAAATCTTCCTGGTATTTTGATGAGTATTGAGTAAGTGGTTTATCAAGAAAATACATCCTTGTCTAGATATGAGCAGGTAGAGGTGGCTCTAGCACTGATGTATATAGGGGTAAAACACGAAAACACAGTTTTGAGCTAGACTCGAACAGAAATTGGTACATGATAACGGGCCTTGATTCATTCATGGTTATGACACTCCCAAGGGATATGATTGGTTAATCTCAATATTTTTATGAATCATTATGAAGGAATTATAGAAAAATGTAATTGTCTAATAATGAATTTTTAAGATATAAAATCCTTTTTAGTTAAAAGATTCGTAAATGAAATAAGTTTATCACCAAATATTTTTTCTTTTAGAAAATTTCCCCATCATCCAGGATTACATTGACATATTTCCTAAGGAGTTACCCATACCTCCCCTAGAAAGAGAGGTATAGTTCCCCATTGAACTTGTACCTGGATCTCATCTGATATCAAAGAAACCATCTAGGATGTAAAATGTGGATCTAGAGGAATTATAGAAACAACTCCAAGAACTTTTGGAGATGGGGTTCATCTGACCAATTGTGACTCCTTGTGGAGCACCAGTTCTCTCTGTGAAGAAGAAGGATGGATCGATGTGGATATGCATTGATTATAGAGAACTGAATGGGGTCACAGTGATGAAAAAATACCCTCTTCTAAGAATTAATGACTTATTTGACCAAATTTGTGGGGCTCAATTCTTCTCTAATATTTATCTTTGTTCTGGTTATCATCAATTGAGGGTGAAGAATGATGATATTCCAAAAACGTACTTTAGATCAAGATATGGGAATCATGAGTTTGTTGTTATTCCCTTCAAACTGACTAATGCACCTGCTATTTTTATGGATCAAGAATAAGTGGATTTTTGAAACTTATGTTTTATAAAATGGATTTCTTTTGTATAGGAAAATGATTTGGTGATTAAATGATAAAGGTTATTTTGGACAATGTTTTCTCTTTTGTAATACTATATGCCTATGGAAAATAAAATACTATAGGATTTAATTTGTGGATGAATGATTGATTTTTTTGTCAGAATCTATGTATTTATTGTGGACATATAGTGATTTTGGTTATTTCTGGAAAATGATTAAACTATCATAGAGAATATTTGATCATGTTAATTACACTTTAGTATGAGACTTTAACAGTAGTTGATTTTATTTAAAGATAAATGTTAAGATTTATTATTGAAGACAATGTGATTAAATCCTTCTGAGTTTTGGGTTCCAATCTTAGTTTGGATTATTCTGAAGAATTTTAAGGATGATTGTGTTTTGAATGGTTTTTTTGGAAATTTGGGTACTTTTTGTCGAATTTTAGAGATTAATAGTCATATTTCTTTTTATAAAGGATTATCCTTTTTGGGGATTATATGATGTAGTACTAACCATTTTAGTTTTAGTTGATGACTAAAGAGAAGGGAAATATATACTTATTATTTTATAGATTATGTGATTCTCTAGAAGATGATTCTTGTGATTTTGATGAGACAAAGTCTTTTTGAATGCTCATTGTTTGGAGAAAAGATTAGTATTGGTAGAAAGTTTTAATAAGATGTAACTCTACTTGAAGGTAAGTATATTTCCTTATGTTTTTATTCTATGTTGTAAATGAATTCCTGAAAACCATGAAAAGGAACATAAAACAAAAAAGTTGTTGGTTTACGTTTCATACTGGGTAACCAAACACCGTTTAACACATCATAATTTTGTGATATTATCATGGTTAACTTTCTCCAAATCATTATTTCTATCACTCTCCATCATAACTTCACCCTTTTTTTTCTCTTACATATCCATGTTTTTCTACACAGAATCCTAGTATGGGTTAACTCGGGTTACCTTTGTACTTCCCTTTCTTTATTTTAAAGTAATAGTTTTACTGACTCTTTTTCCGATGTGGGACTTTCAATGAAATTTCCAAGACTAATTTTAAAATTGTGAGTATGTAATTACCAAAAGGGGGGTAGAATGGAGCATCCCAAGAAAATAAAGAATATTTAATTTTCATATTTATTAATATTTTTGAATTAATGGGGATTATATATTCAATGGTGTACCTGACACGCAAAAAAATGTTTCTTTGAAATCATACATTGAACAATAATAATATAATATTATTATTTTAAATGCTAGTTAACACCTAGATGTTGTATTTAAGGGAATTAAGATTACTAACTTAAACATGATATCATATTTTTGTTAAATGTTTTTACATTAATCCAATAAATGTAAGAGGCTTAAAATGTAAATGAATATAATTTTGAGCATAATTTACTTTAAAAGGGCGATTCACCTCCATTTGATGGAGAACCCTTTTTAAATCTAGTTTTTTTCAGTTTTACTTATTGTATATCAAAAAATAATTTTCATCTTTAGAAATGGGATATCAAAATTTTCTTTGGATGAAATTTTTATATTTTTCTGATAATGTACATTTTTAATGAATAGTGAAACAATGTGGTATTTTAATTCAATAACTCTATTTAATATAATATATTTATATGGTTAGATTATCTTTTTAAATGTTTTTATCTTTTAAATGGATTATATTTTCACCATTTAACCCAATGTTGGCCAAGCCGCCCCTAGATTCTATCACCTTAGCACACCTTACACTTAGGTCTTATGCTGGTGTTATAAGGGGTTATGTAACGATACCTTAGCTGCTTTATGTAATCGTTTGATATAAATAAAAATTGTGATTTTTTCTTATGGTGAAGTTTGTGAATTTTCAAATTTTTGGATAAATATAGGTTGTATATTATTTATGAATTTTAGAAAAAGGATATTTTAAAATATTTATATAAAGCATAAATAATTAATATTGTGTAATGATTTTAAAAAAATGGTCTTCTAGAGTTATGTTCATTAATAAGTTAAGAGTCTAATAAGATCAAATTAATTTTTTATGAATAGTAAATTATGAATAGTAATTTTATGCTTATGATTAGTAATGTGACGAAATGGATTAAGTAACCTCAAATAAGAAAGTATTAATATAATTTAGGAACCTTGATTACGTAATGTGATTCAATAAAATAGGTAAAGAACTGTTTCGGAAATTATTGGTTAAGTATTCATTTTTTCAGGTGAATAGTATTTTTTATTTAAAAATTAAATTAAAATTATTTAGAAAATTATTTTCATAAAATGGAGTTCATTTTTCAAATCAGAGCATCGATATTTGGTTAAGGTAAAGTTTTGGGATATTTCTGAAACAGTTGAATTTTTAAGGAATAGTGTTTTTATTTTAAAATTAAATTAAAAATATTTAGAAAAATTATTTTCATAAAATGGAGTTCATTTTTGAAATCAGTGCATCGATATTTGGTTAAGGTGAATTTTTGGGATTTTTTCTAAGAAAGTTGAATTTTCAGTGAATAATGAAAATACAGTTTTGAGTTTCGGGTGTTTAATGACATCATTAAGGATGTAATAATTATGTAATTATTCTAGTAGACTTATGAATAGTATGAAATGGTATGAGGTGTTCGAAGTGGATAATACCATGGGAAAAATACCATGGGAAAGCCCATGGTTTGGCCTATACCACCGATGAGGTGTCCCTTGGCCATTAATGACTTGTCCCCTCACTTCTCCTATAAATACCAAGCCATTACCTCATCCATTTCATTTGAAAATCCTCCCCAACGAATGTATGGTATCTTTATCTCCCAAGGATTCCTCCCAAGGTTCCCTGAAGCCTCTAAGGTCCCAACCTTCATGTTTTCAAAATTACTCTTCAAGGTAAGGGATCCTTTCACCCTCCTCTTTTAAGTCATGACTTCCTTTATGTTGTGTCTTCTAATTTCCATCTCTTTATGTTGAGGGTATGTTCTTATATATTCTAATTTTTTCCCATTTCTTGTCTAATTGGTGAGAGACCCATTTTTCTCTCATCAATTTGTTTTCTGAATTTTTAAGTGACGTCATTAGGCTATCAAATTTCTCATAAAAGAAATTGCATCTTCTCTTTTCTTTCATGTTTCCATTTCATGTGGTATGTCATTCAAATATTCATACCATGATCTTATTCAGTACCCATAATATATTATGAATTACTTATGAGTGGGTGAACCTTTTCCCCTATCTTTTCAGGGTTTTCTAAAACCATGTTATATTGCCGTTATGCTGCAGAAATTTCATCTCAACATTTCCATCTCTTTCACTCAAGAAATTATATTGTTTTATTTATGTGAATACCTAGACCTATTTCGTTTCTATGGTTGTTCATAAATATATAAATATGATATATTTTATTCTAGAATGGACATAAATATAACCCTCACTCCATTTCCATGGGTTATAAATGACATAATGATCTTATTATTAGTCTCTGTTTAAACGTCATGATTTTGAGAAAAAACCCATTTATTTGATTATATTTGGGTTATTTATGAAATTTTTTATTATGATCTATGTGGATCACATTAAAGTAAAGATATATTAATGGTGCACCCTGATAGTGATCCAATGAATTGGGTAAGGAATTAATCTCTAGATATGACAAGTTTCAAAATACCTTGGTGAACAACTTGGGTAATTTTTATGACACCTTGGGGATAGACCTTAGTGATATGTTCATGAATGTCTCAATGAAATGTTGTAGCCACATATTCAAACTATGTTTCAGGTTCTTTTCATTATGATACACCTATTCTTTCATTGCTCTTATCTTTATGTTTTATTCAAGTTTGTATTGATATCACAAGTAAATTGATTCCCCTGCTTAACCTTACGGGGCTTTCTGCTCACCCTTTTCCTTTATTGTATGTCTCCAGGCTATGAGAAGCAGTAATTGTACTTAGGATGATCTTATGATGAATCCTTAAAAGTAGATTAGAATAATGTTTAATGTTGTATTCAAGATTTATGTTCCTG
This sequence comes from Viscum album, assembly GCA_963277665.1. Lineage (NCBI taxonomy): Eukaryota > Viridiplantae > Streptophyta > Magnoliopsida > Santalales > Viscaceae > Viscum > Viscum album. The sequence goes on from OY728147.1 coordinate 1,097,864,966, forward strand.
ATTTCCAAGACACTAGACTTTAAAGATCATCTGTTTTTAAAATGTAATGAAAAGTTATGCATTAAAAAGGCGGGATGCCATATTATTAGTGTATGGACATTCCCACTTTCTATTCTTAGACTTCTTAGAGGAAGGAACTGCAAATTACGACTTGAGGTGCCAAAGGTGGTGCTGATAGAGGCACAAATGGTGTTTACTTTGGATCAGAAACAACCACATCCATGAGCTCCACTTGACTTGGATGGCCCTAATCATCAGACTCTCAGTCACTTTTTTAACCAACCTTGCCCACCGTGTCCCTGGGAAAGTAAACTGGAGATGTGGGAGGTGACAAAATTTTACTAGCCTATTGAAATATCCAAGAGGAAAAGGGTTAAAGGATTCTCCCACTGCGACGATTGTGACCACTGAGCCGGTCCATCCCCCACTGAAGGGGGAGGGACCTCCATCATCCTCTAAGAGAGTGATGGCCTCTTTCTCCCCATTCTCAAGACCTGATCTCCTTCCTCCTTTCTCGTAGAGCTTCCTTTGACCTAAGGTTCCCAAGCTCTATGGAGGGAGCCCATATCTGCCTTTATCGATCGTAGAATTTAGTGATGCCTCAGTGCTCCTCAATCAGACCCTGGAATAGTAAGTTTCCCATAGAAAAGACGATTGGTGGACACCTTTGATAGGTTTGTTTTTTGGTTCTTGGGATCAAGAAGAGAGGGTGATGGTGGGTCTGCTCGACAACAGATTCATTTTGATCTATTTCGCATTGGAGGACGACCTAATCAAAGCTGGTTCAAGTGTGACTCATAGCTGCATTAGGTAGCGCTTCTTCCTCCAAAGATGGTCTTATGACTTCCTTATGAAGAAGGACTCCCCTTTAGTGGTGATCAGAGTGAGTTTCCCTAGCCTCCCAATCCTTTTCAACATCCTTCTATCATTAGTATTTTTGGGAACCTCATAGGGAGGTATTTATCCTATGATCACCAAACCACTACTGTGTGCCATCCTATTAATCCCTATGTGTGCATGGAAGTGGATTCTGTGAGGAAGCCTTTTGAGTTCGTTTGGATTACCATAGGAGATGAATACTGTTGTAGACAACAGGTTGTGTATGAGTCATGGGATGGGTTCTGTTCCAGTTACAAGAATTTGGGACACTTATTGGCGACATGTAGATGTGGGTCTGGACACCGGATTTTTGCTAAGCAGAATATGGTCCCAGGTGAGGTTGTTGTTCATGAAATCCCCATGAGGGTCTATTTTAGTGGCCAAAATGCAGAGGGGAAATTCGATACACCTGATCAATCTCACTTCCAGGGTACTGGGAGTTTAGGTTTGCAGAAGGCAGGCATTGGTTTCTAAGAAATGAGTGGGGATCCCTCTCGGCACTAAATCATTTTAGTGTGTTGTAGGGGCTTTAAGGGATGACTCTACCTGTGGTTCTGACATTAATGCAGGTGTGGAGAGCTCAGACCCTCAATCTCCCTCCCAAGGTGGGGATGTTCAACCAGATAGAAATATTAATTTAGTGGTAGAATGCATTGTATCTCATATTTATGAGCCTCCATTCGAAGAAGTTGCGGTTCCAAAGACAACATTGGTTTCTTATAGGAGGTCCACATAGATGCTACAATGATGTTGCACAGTGAAGAGGCTCATCCTACAGGGAACATATTGTAGGAGGTGTCCTTACTAACTGCTACGGTGCCTCCACATATCAAAGGGAGGCTTGAGGAAGGGAGTGTGGCTGAGCCTCCTGGAATGCAAGAGGTGCACCAGTTATCTACAGTAGTGTCTCAAAATGGAAAAGGGAGTCGGGATGAGGGGAGTGTCTTGAGCCCCTTGTACCCAAAGATTTTCGGTTAAAAACCCACATCCTATCTAAAGGCTGAGTGTATAGGGAAGAAAATGCATAACTCCGTTGACCAGGGAAACTTCTTTAGGCTGAGGCCCCCCACAGAAGGCCCAAGGATTGAGTTGAAGAACCCTTTTGATAGTATAGCAGTTTAAGATCAAGATGTGTCTCATGAGTAGGATGATTCAGGTGATGATAGTTATTGCCAAATCTTAGTGGATAGTTGGGACTGTTTTGAAGGGAATGGTTCTAACAACCCTATAAGTAATAAGGGACTAAAAGGGAAGCATGGCCCCGAAAAATGAATTATCATCTAGGGGAAAAAACCCAAGGGACATAAATAAAATTCTTACTTTCCCAACCCAATGGAAACTATGATGGCCACGAAAATTGGGGGCAAGGAAAGCGAAGACCTGCAAGATGGTGAATGTGGTGATCCATGATGAGATCCAAATGTGATGAAAGAAGAGGTACGGGAGTGCCTGAAACTCATATTCCACTCAAAGGAAGAAATTATTGAATTTTTTTGGACCAATGCCTCAAATGTAGAGATTGTAATAATTTATCATTATATAATCTGTGGGTGTGTAATGGTCTTGGCCTATGATAGAATGAATCACCACACTATGTTCTTGGATAAATGATTTGAATTTAATGGGTTGTTGTTATTAGAAGATTCCTTTTGAAGCGATCACCCTCCCAAATACCTCTAGCTCTATTTCCACTTGACACAACACTCTATAGACCTCTATGGTCAATGTATTCTTCTTATAGTTTTCCTAGTATTGGAATGTGATGGGAAACACCACCATAATTAGAGCAGATCCCCCACTGACTGGAACTATTTTCATGCGAACCCCATACATTGTTTCCAAATCCGATGGCACCCTCATTATTGATGGTTTTGGATATAATTGCCTCATTTTATTCTAAGAAATCTAGATATTTGAGGGTCTTCTGGAAGATGTTTTTTTTCTGGAATTTGATGGTGCCAGAGCCCTTGTGTAGGGGAGGAGTGGTGAATTTCATCTGAATGCACTGAACTATCTTCCAAAGTGGAATGATTCATACCACTCGTCAGTTAATACAAGTTGATAAAACACCCTCGCATATGGATAAAAGATATTCTTATTCTACATGATCACAATTTACATTAATGGTAATTTCATAGTTTTTTGCTTTGTATGGTATAAAAAAATTGATCATACCGATTCACTTTTCTTTTGATCTTCTAGTTCTTTAGTGTGATTAGCCAAACCCCACTGATACATTATAGAAATTTCTTAAACTGGTAACTTTGGATGTTTTGAGTATTAATTAACTCATATCCACAAATGTGGGCCCCCATACAACCCCACCGAAGTTGGAAGGGGCTGAATTTACTCATCATACTTGTCTCCTAAAACCATCTCACCATAGATCATCTTTATGTCCCATATACTGATGTCAAACTCACCATTCATAAAATAAAATTTGTTCATGTATTGACTCTATAAACAAAACAAGTCGACCATAAAATTTTATTTTCAATAAGTAACGGTTTGGTAAGCCTAAATAGATTCAAAAAATCCTATCTTTTTCCAATCAACCACAAACTCTGTGGCAGTATACTCAACCAAGAATTGAAAACCACGGTTCATCCCAAAGCTTCCACCTGATCAAATAACGCTGCTAAATAACCACCCAAACATCTAATTTGATATAGAATTATACATTTTTTATCTGTAAATATTGGTTTTAAGCTCAAAATCATGTTATAACCATTTAAAATCAATCCACATAGGATTCCAAATTAAGTGCATGACGTGTTCAAAGTCATGTGATCACATGACCAAAATAGGATCACATGATCAAATGAACATGGGAGATTTATATGATTACATGTATCTTGATGCTTTTTTCAATCATGTAGATAAGACAAGAATACCCAAATCATGGATCATGTGAATTACATTGATTACGTGATTTGTTTATGTGATTTGATCATGTGATGAGATCACATGATCAGTTCAGATGAAGCATTCATACAAAGGAGCTTATGTGACATCATCACATGAAGAGGCTTATGTGAAGTAGAGAAAAAACTTATGAGTTCTCATAGAACTATGAAATATTGAGTCATTGGTGAAATAGATTTCCCAATACTCTTCTATCTATTGTAAATTTCACAGAATACCAAGAGTATCTTAGAATAAAAAAAGGAAAATAGAAGGCCCAGAGAATCATTCAGGTATTCACTTCCTTATAAAAAAGTCATTTTTTTCATCTCCTAAAATTTGTATGTGAGGTGTGTATGCATCTAGGCATTGATGTGATGTAGGTTCTATATGAGGTGCGTAGTAACCCAGATTTTGATGGGCATGCATATGTATATATGATTCGTGTTTATTTGATCAATTGTTGAGATGCAAGATCTATGGACAATGATTATACTGTTCAAACATCAAGATTAACTCTATGATTGAGCAGACACAACGTCGTTGCTCTTCCAACAAAGGCATGTAATATGGACAAAAATATTCTAAATTAAACTAACTCTGAAAGGAATAATGAAAATCAAAAAAACATTTCATTATATAATTTTTCATTAAAATAGACATATTATATTGTAATACTACCATTACATCATTCCAAATGGTTTATTTGTTCCAAATATAAGCTAATAACAGAACTAATGATTATTTGTGCACTATACTATTGTTGGTTAACTACCGCTTAGCATAACATATGATCTGAACTTCCAATCCAGCGTCCCCAAGATTCTCTCATCTGACACCATCTCTATGATATCATCATTCAATATGAACGTTTACTTCTATTTTTCACTCATTTACCTAGTAAATGGGTGCATAAAGAGAAGGAAAAGTGAAAGAAAAATGATGATATCATAGAGATGGTGTTGGATGATAGCATTATGGGGATGTTGTATCAGAAGTTCAGATCTGATACTATGCTAAGCAGTAGTTAACCAATAGTAGTGAATAATCCTTAGTTTTGTTATTAAATTTGTGAATGGTGCACAACCAATATTTTTCCAACACACTGAATCAGTAGAAAAAGACACAAAAATGATAAAAATGTATAATATAAATGATCAGTGCCATAATAGTTAGGTTTAGTGCTTTTGGAAATTTGGATACATAAAGAACTAGTTCACAAGAGTCTCTCATTATGTTATGCTTTACTAGAAAGAAAATTCATTTCTAAAACCATCATTTATAACCTAATGATATAAAACACAATAAAGGGTGATCATATATGCTCAATACATGTATGAAATGGAGATATAAATGATTATATAAGGATAACATAAGTATTATGAATTCACTTTCATCCTATTTGTGCACAGTCTTCCAACAGGTATGCGGCCCATTAGTTTCTAAACACATCTATATCATCTTGTGAATATGAGTTTTTATGACAGTCATGGTAGTACTAAAACCATATAAATACACAACGAAATAATAAATATTTTAAATGAACTCGTAATTATTTTAAAAAATACCACTTTAGTGATTTAGTATAGAATTCAATGGCTTCCTCAACAATATATTTATCCACAATACAACCCTCTGGACGAATTTGATTTTTGAAACAGCCTTTCAAAATCTTCATCTACCATTCAATGGGGTACATCCATCTATATTGTACAGGACTACATAGTAGAATCTCTCTCACCAAATAAACCATCAAATGAACCATCATATCTAATAATGTCGGCGGGAAGAACATTTCCAATTCCTATAATATGATTAAAATTTCTCTTTCCATAGTTGGAAATTTATATGGGTCTATAACTTTACCACATATAGCTTTGGATAAGAAACATATTTTTTTAAGGTATAATAGAAATTCTTGGAAAAAATGAAACGTAAAACTATAGGAATTAGATTGTGCAATAAAACATGGAAATCATGTGATTTCAGGCCCTTAAACTTTAAATCCCTCATTGAAACAATGTTCTTGATATTTGATGAATACCCCTCTAGAACCTTTACGTTATTTAATAAGTTGAAAAACATATATATCTCCTACTTGGAAAGAGTATAAGTAGCAGGAGGAAGAAATGTTCATTTTTCACCATTCACTGGTGCCAACTTTTCCCTTATTCCCATCTCACCCATGTCTAATCTAGACTTAATTCCATATTTTATTTTGCTAGGTGAATTTAGAAACATTCTGATGAAACTATCACATACTTTTTTTTTTCATCTTGGATAAAATCAATAAAATGTATGAAATACAAACAATTCCAATATGGTAATTAAAAAAAAACTAATCACTTTTTACAACCGGTTTTTGTATGGTTTTTCAAAAAAGGTTTACCAAAAGTAGTGTCCACATACTTTTCTTTTGAAAAAAATAGATCTCATCTTAGTGAAGATGGTCCTGTACATTATTCTAAACTTATATTGAATGATTTCATCCAAGATCTGTACTTATGTCATCGGGGTATAAATCTATGATGTCCTAGAAACTCAATTTTTTATGAATGTTTCAACCTAATTGACGGTGTACCTTGTTCATAAATGGTACAACCTTGAGTTATTTTAATGCTATATCGTAAAAAAATTTCGTAACAAGGAATTTCATTTGTCGTCTCATACAACATGGCTCTCAAAGTGAAATCTTAATTTCTGTAAGCATCATAAAACGTAACACATGGATCCCACAATAATTTCAAATCCTCGATCAATGGATACAAATAAATATCAATATCATTACCTGATTGTTTTGGTCCGAATATAATCATAGACAACATGTTGTATTTTCGTTTCATGTATATACACGGTGTTATGTTATAATTTACCATCATAACCGGCCATGTATTGTGACTTATGATTTGAAAACCAAAATGTTTCACTCCATCTGTAGATAACGCAAGATGATGGTCTCTAGGATCATTTAAAATTGAAGATACTCATGATCAATTCTCTTTCACTGAGGAGAGTCTAACAGGTGACGTAGTTTCCTATCTTTAATTCATGTATCTGCATGCCATGTCAATTTCCATGCAGTCTCCTCACTTCCATATAGGCGCCTAAACCTTGGAATAATTGGAAAGTACCATACAACTTTTGTAGGACTGGATTCTTCTTTCTTGTATTGAGAAGCACCACATTTTGCGAATTCTTAAAGTGATTGGTGGTCCTTGAAAAACAATATACAGACATTTGGGCATGCGTGTATTCTTTCAGAGATCATACCCATCGATTGTATCATTATTTTGGCATCGTATGTTCTTCTTGGGAGTTTATTATCTTCTAGGAGCATGTAATTTAGGAGAGTAAGTAGTTCTGTAAAACTGGAATCACTCAACCCATTGCCTGCATTCAAATTATACAGCTTCAGTTTGCCTGAAAATGTTGTATATTTTGTGAAAATAGCATACAATGATGTATTTTCACAACTCTTTAACTTCTCAAGCAATTTTGGGAAATCAATAAGTTCATCTTAAACTATCCTTGTCATTTACCCAATACAATCTTCATCAGCATTCAAATCTATAATCACATCCTCCATACGATTGTCTTCATTGTTCACATTTGTAATCATAAAAGAAGATCCATAAAACAAAGTTCTATCCCAGCCACTACCATCATTCATTTTCCCCATGTTTATTCCAACATGTATAACTTTGATCTATTCTGTGACAAATCAGGTGTTCTTCAAACTTCTCTGGACTAATTTGTCTTGAGTAACAACAACGTAAACACAGAAAAAGGATTTCAGAAGGGCCATATGCATGATCTTTTTCAAACATGATAAACTCTTTCATGCCATATTCATACTCTTTTGTCAACCAATTTTCATTCATCCATTCTTTATTCATATTCATCCTATTTGATGCAGTAATATTAATATTTTAAAAAATAATTACACAAATGATGTTTAACTAGGGTCACCATATAACTATAATCAATGGAACTAGCTATGGTAAACAATACTATTGCCTCTCCATGCATTACTCAAGACCAAATTAGATCACACTCATCTTCCCAACCACCTGATCAGTGGAACTAGCTATGAGAATCTCATGAACTAGAATGTTTTAGTATCCCACATGTAATCTATATACATTACTATAAACTGGTTTTTTAATGTTTCTCTAAAAACATAATGTCTCTAGTCAATAACTATGGTACTAAACTAATAGATGGTATGATTTTCAATAGAGTGCTTGTGGGTGGAAGGATTCATTACGTGTGTTGTTATGGTTATTTGACTAGGGAGTCAATAAAGTGTTTGCTAGAGTCCTGTAGTGAAGTGATTTTCTATGATTCAGTGGAATTTCAATAGTAACAAATTGGTGGTTCCATTAAAATGGGTAAATATTGGATTGATATTCAGTGGTGGAAGAATGAAAAAATGTAAAAAATGGCATACCAATCATGCCAACAACCACAACACCATACAAACACACAATCGTGCTCACAATCACAACACTGTAAAAACCAAACAATCACAATTTAATATTTTACAAAGAATCCATTATTCAATTTTTTTGTTAATTCATGGGTTATAATAGAAGTTTTATCATCCTTTGTAATTCATTCATTAGTCTGTATATGTAAATTACTAATTTTTATATTCAAATGTTCAACAAGAAACAACCAACATGCTATTCATTTAGTGTGCAAACAATGACCACTAATGGCCACGATTTTCTATAGGGAGTTTATCCCATATATTTCAAAACATAACCTTCAATATCAAACAATAATAACATGAAAAAAAAGAGAAAACAAATGAGTAAAAGGAGAAAACTCGCCACGAAGGTATCATTCAACATGCAACAAAGGTGTGTTCGTGGCAAAGGAGAGGCATGCGACAGAGGGGATTTCCAACTGAAATGAAAACATAAAATGAGAACTCACATGTTAAACAATTTTACTGATCAATAATGGGATTTTATTTTCCATCTATGATATCTGATTCCTATTTATTTATTTTTATCATATCTACTATTTTCCTAGATGTTCAAATTATGAATGAGACATGTCTTCTTTTCAAGAGAATGATCATTTTTAATTTACTCTAATTTAGGGGTAAAATATTCGACATTAATTTTATTTTTTTCCAAGGTAATCGTTGCTATCCCGTAGGGATCATGAACACCTCTTAGGTTAGTGGAATGTCAGGTCATTTGTTGGTTATGGTACTGGTCTGGACTACATCATTACAGTTCTAATTATAATTGACCCATGTCCATTTAAATATAGGATTGGGGGGGGGGTCAGACACTAATATATAGAAGGAATAAGATAGGTAAAAATTATCCTAGGCACACCAATACAAGTGATGAAAGATGAAACATACACCAGGTGAGGGAGAAACACCCAAGAGGAGAGGAGGGGGGGGGGGTTGGTGTAGCAGGAAAGGATTACAAACATTTGTTTTTTCTACATTACTAAGGATATGATTTTCTCTCATAGATCATGACTGATTATTAAAGATTTCTCACTATTGCAAATATATTTTACATGGATACATGTAGCCTAATTTACCTAAGGCTGAATATCCTCCACAAAATCAATATTCTTTATGCCTCCCCAAAAAATTGACCTCCTTGTCAAAAATCATAATGCATTAGATTAAACTATTTCAATAATTTAATATGATTTGGGTGAGAAGATCTATGATGACAACATTGAAATGTTTTCATTAGAAGAGATAATGAACCTGATGTTCACAAGGGAAAAAACAATTATTGAGGTATAGGTTGTGGTTCGAGAACTTTTATCTCTAGGGAAATTAGAAAATGGGACTTGAGACAAACTTCCTACTAGCCAACACATGAACTACTTTGAAAACTGGTGAAATCCATCTATATAAATTCCATTAAATTTTTTTTGATGGCTTCACTCTTGAGATGAATCATTTTACACTATAATAATATCTATTACCTTATACTTTTATAGAACAAACAACACACTGTCAAAGAAAATGGGGTGAGTTGATGTTTGATATCTAGTTTCATCGCCTAAAAAAATAGCACACCATAGAATTATTTTAAAGAATAATGTTATAAGTATATAAAATAATATTCTAAATATAAATTCCGAACTATTATATATTGGATCTCCCCTATTAGATAGAAAAAAAACACATGTCGTTGTTTCTACTTCAATTAAAAATAAATGAAATTATCTAACGATTGACTACAAGACATCTACCATGATATCTCTAGATCCTAATAATCAACTAGAAACAAGATCTATCCCTAATGAATAGATACCAAAAACAATATAATAAACAATAGAATACAATGCTCTTTTATATAATGAATAAAAATAAAACAAATCTAAACATCCTATAACCATATCTCTATCTACTAATTAGGGATATTTACCTCATAATTCAATAAGAACTAATGCTGGAACTCACAAAATGAATTCCTCTTAGAGTTATCCTACATAGAGATCACCCTTATAGAGTCAATTGAAGCATCCTAAATCACCCCACCCAACTCAACTACAAGTATAATCCTCTTCCCATAAACAAAATATCATAGTGCATGAAACAATTCATAAAACATTGGTAATGGTTTAAAACCACCAATATCAAAGTGGAGGAGGAGGATTTGGTGGTCGGAGGAGGAGTAGGAGGACACAATGGCAGTGAAGGATGAAGAGAATTAGGGTCGCGGTGTAGGAGGGATCACGTCAGAGGATGAGGAGAAGGAAACATTAGTGGGGGAGTAGGAAGAAAATTGTGGTGGAGGAGGGATCATGGTAGAGGATGAGGAGAAAGCAGCGATGGCGGAGGAGGAGGAGGACAGTCACAACAGAGGAGTAGGATAGGGCAGCAATGGTGGTGGCGGTGGCGGATGAGAAGGAGGAGGAGGAGGTGGAGGAGGAGGAGGAGTTACAGTGCCGGGTTTAGCTTCCAGGAAAGCTTGGATGCATGCAACAAAGGAGGGGCATGTTAGGGATATTTTATAAAAAATGATAGAACATTTATCAGTGATAGTTAAAAGCACTGATAAATGTATGTTCTATCAGCACTAAAATAAAAGCACTGATAAAATATTCCTTTATCAGTGCTTTTTGAGCACTGATAAATATATTCCTTTATCAGTTCTAAAAAAGCACTGATAAGGGACCTATTCATCAGTGCGAAAATGTTAGCACTGATAAATAGGTATGTTATCAGGGCTTTTTTTAGCACCGATAAAGGCATATCTTTATGATCACAAAAAATCGATGATAAAACAAATATTTATCTGCGCTAAAATTAGTGTGCTGATAAATACTTATTTCAAAAATCCTTTTTAAATATATATATATATATATATTAAAAATAATTATATATTTATAAATAAAATAAATATATTTAATATAAAAAATATAATAAATACAATTAATTAATCTAATAAATCTAATAAATATCTAATAAACTTTATTAATAATAAAAACATTTATTAGTGCTAATTATAGCACTAATAAATGTACACTTTTTCCGTGCTAAAAAATATCTCATAAAGGGTACACCTATATTAGTGCTTGTTTTAGAGCTGATAAAGTCAACATTTATCAGTTCTATTAGCTAGTGATAATAAAGTCCCACCCCTTTATCAGCACTTTCGGCTTAGTGTGAATAAAGGGTAGTTCTTCTCTTGCACTATTTTGTGGTAGTGAATCAAATTGAAGAATCAGACTGAGCCATTAGACTCAGTGTGTGTATGAAAAAGTTCTTACCAGGTACTAGGTAGGAAAGTGAGGATTTTTTAAAGGTTATATTAGTGTAAATTGATAATTTAACACATTAATATTTTTGGAACTAGTTAGTGAAAGTTTCATTACTTGTTACACAAAAGTTTATTACATATTTTTTTCTACAAGAAGAGCTTGTACTATTGTATTGATCATAGTTTCACATAAGTGTAATGGTATATCCTACTTGTTAAATACACACAAAAGGATTGTTTTTCAGTGGAGGGTGTGGTATTGGATTATTTCAAAACCATGCCAAGGATGTAGATACTCTTGTTGAGTAGTGAAACTTGTAAATACTTGTGTTCTTGTGGATGCATGATTTTTCTTCTTCAGAAAATCGATAAATATTTAATAGGATATAAACATTGTTTCAAAATAAAGGAAACATAAAATAAAAAGAAATAACTAATTCACCCCTCCCCTCTAAGTGATACATTGATCCTAGCTGGGCAATATCAGGTGGATCATTGAGTAACTTCACATGAGTATGTGACTGTCACCTAATATGCATGTTTCTGTATGTGATTGTGGAATGGATATGACAAATTTGATAATTGGGTATCTATTTATACTTTTAAATTAAATTATTTTAATTGTTAAATAGTTTTTATATATTTATATTTTTTAAAATTATATTTTTGAACTGTGAGATAACATGTTCATGTCTTGGTGGCATGAGTTGGGAAGTCTATTGGGTAAATACTCACTCCATTCATATGCACCTTAGTGTGTACACATACTTTTTTCTTTTTCAAATATGTAAAGTAAAGGTCTTCCATTTCTCTAGTGGAGTATCATGATGATAATTTCACTAGATGATGATTAGAGCATAGAGTTCTCATTAGAGTAGGCTATATCCTTAGAGTTTATAATGGTACCACCTTAGTTCCTATGTCACATATATTTTAGTGTATTTTTTTTGGGTTTATTTTTTCATAGTTACTATGATATTATGGTTTTTGGTATTTTAGTTTAGTTGTATTTCTTAAAATTCATGCATCATATCGTTTGGTTTGGTTGTTTTTATTTTATCTTTATAGGATTTGTTTGTTCTAAAGGTAAAATCATCCCCCAAAATTTTAGTAAGTCCTTCATATTTATTACCATCCATTAGTGTCTTGGGGATTTCAATTAAGGCTAGTGGAACCTCAGCTCTTTAAAATCCAATTGTTAGGGTTAGGATATTATAAATTTTATTCTTTTTGGTCGATCCATAATTTTGGGATGTTAGAAAGGAGATAAAAAATGACAAAACATGAAGGGTATAGAATAAAAATATGTAGGTAACCTCTTTACACTAAACGTTAAGTCACCAGGGTGCTCTAGGAAAAAAGGAGTTTGTGAGAAACCTAGGAGGATGTTGTCAGCTCATCATCATGGGTTTAGTTGATGAGTGTATTATATCATGCATTAATAATGAGTACTCCCCCTAGGAATGCATTTATTATATTATATTAGATTATTTTTGGAAATTGGTTGTAATGATTGTTTATTTTAATGATTTTTTATATTCTAAGCCTTCATTTTCCTAAATAGTGATGAATAATTGGTGGTTTTCATATTTAGATAAATGACATTGGTTAGAAATTCTAAACACCTTCTAGAGGAGGCTATAGAGAATGTGGTTCCACCAAAACCACATGTGGAATTATAACTTTTTCATGTATTTTAAACTATTGATATGGGAAATCAAGATGGAAAACCAATATAAGTGGATCATTTTATGAAATTTATAAAACTAAACTCACCAATGTTTTGGGGGAATTTGGAACCTAAAAATATAGATTCATGATGAATATTATTAATCAAATATTTTAGTTTCTTAAAATAATGGTTGATATAAAGGTCAAATTAGTAGTCCACATGTTGTAGGATCTTGCTTGTTAATGGTTGGATTTTGTGGTCTAAGATAAATACAACCAAGAGCTTACATGGTAGGGATTTAAAGAATTCTTTAACGTAAAATTAGACCAACACAAATTTAAGATAGAAAGAATGATATATTTTTTCATTCTTAAGAAAGAAAATCTATTAGTAATGGAATATTCAGTTAAGTTTATGAAGTTGGCTCTTTTTTCTATAAAAGTGTCTAATAGTGAGACTTTGAAGGAACACATATTTGAGTTTGGATGGTGAAAGAAAATTCCTTTTAAGATATTCATGCTCTGTATTACTAATTATACAGACCTGGTTAATAGAGTGATATTAGTGAAAAAGAATATTACATGGAATTATACTTGATTATGTACTTTTTTCAACATGGGAACATGTGGAAAAACTAATGTTGGGAACAAGTCGAAGAGGGGACACTTACTACCATGGTGGTATAGCATCCCAGAATCAACCAACTAGATCAATTAGCATTCTTTAATGCACCAGTAGTAATACTAGATGTTTCCAATATGTTTTGTTAGAGCATAAGAAGCTAAAATGTATGAAACCACCCAAAACATGTCACACCAATAATCAAATGGGCCATATTCAATTTTATTTCCTCAATGCTATAAAATTAGTTACTGGAAATATATATCATGTATCTGAGACATATTATTATTTGATTGGATGACCATGATAGAATAGTTTTCTTCCTCATAACTGAGTGAGAAAAGGTTATTCAAAGAATATCACCAATCCTTAGGAAATGCACCCATAATAGGGAACTAATTAACATAGAGAAGTGAGTAAGTAATTATACAGTGTTGAGGGGATGATCCCAAATGATAAGTCAGTTCTATCAACTATGTGAGTTACCATTCATCTTAAATCATAACTTTTTCAAATACTATTTTATTTTGTTTGATCCAACTCTTTTATTTCTTCGCATTTCATTAATAAAACTGGGTTACATATTGAGATTATTTCCCATGTGATGATTATATTGATACCTATTGGGTAGTTGGAGTGCATGGGATTTAAATATGTATCTTGTTCAATAACTGTTTATGGAGTCTAATTTTTTGGAAATTTTCTATTTTGGACATGGATATCTTTGACTTAATCCTGGGAATGGATTGGATGTTTTTTAAGGCTTATATGTATTTTTATATGTGATGAGTGAATTTTATATATTTTTATAGAAAAATGCATATTTTTAAATAATACAAGGATGTAAGGGATGTAAAATTATGAACATTAACACAAATGGTTAAAACATTTGTTATCAATTTTTATAAGTCACTTTGGGTTCTAATGAAATAATTGAGAGTAGAAAATTTCCTACCATTTTGGATTAGTATCCAAACACATTTCCAGAAATTTTCACCAATTTTTCACTTGAAATGGAAGATTAATTTTCAATTGATTCTATTATAGGAAAAAATACAATTTCACTTCCATCCTATTGAATGGAACCAACATAAATTAATTAATAGAAGGTATAATTGGAATAATTTGAATGTAAAGGGTTTATAAGACTAATTAGAATATATTTGGATGATCTAGTACTTTTTATAAGGTAAATGGTCTGTTATGAATCTATGTTTGTTATCATAAAATGAATTAGGTTATGATGAAGAATATATATTCTCTTCCAAAAATTGAATTTCTTTTTGATCAATTTAATGGAGCCTAATGGTTCTCTAAAATTCATGTATTGTACGGCTATCACTAACTCTAGGTTAGAAAAGAGGATATTCCAAAGATTGCTTTTCAGGGTCATTATTGTCATTATAAATATCTAGTCATGCCTATTGTTCTAAAAAAATGCACCAAATTATTTCTTGGAATTAATGAATCATATCTATAACACACAAATAATTTAATGTAAATTAATTTTAAATAAATTTAATCTATTTAAAATCTTTCTATACCCACAATCTCGAGTCTAAAATATTCGTAAAATAGTATACTTCTATAACCTAGACATTAAATTAGAAGGTATGAATACAATTAATTAGAATGTAAAATATATATAAAGGTACTAATAAATAAAAATTTATTGATAAATTCTTAGTAAATAATCACTCAATTTCTTAGTAGTCATTTTATGCTTTAAAATACATTTTGTTCAAAGATGGTTTTATTTTTAATTTTATGTATGGAAATTATAATTAATTTATACTAATTTTAGAAATTTTATTTTATATAAATAATATAATTTCTTAAATCAACATATAATTTTATTTTTGGGTGTATTTTTTATTTTTTCTGAAAATGTAGATTTTTTCAGTGAATAGTAAAAAAATGAATTTTCAAATTATGTTATTTCTTTTCATTAAGTTAATAAATTTTAAAGTCCTATTATGATTTGAATTTGATTTAAAAATAAAAAAATTATTATTTAGTTATATTTAAAATAATTAATTACATTTTAATTATCCTTATACTTGATTTTAATACAAGTTTATTTTTAGGCATAAAAACACATTTTTCTGAAAACTTTTTTTAATTCATAATTTTCTTATATTTTATTTAATTATAATAACTAGTAATATTGAATGTTTTAAATTAAATTTTTCTATTATATTTCTAAATATATTAATTTAAATCAATATAATTATGATTATTATTCATATAGTTAATATAATACCATCTTATGCTCGAAACATAATTTCTTAAAAACCCATTTTTCGACATGAATTGGAGATCTATTTTAAATTGACTTTTTCAACTTATGTGATTTTAATTTGGTAAAATGGATTTTAAATAAAAATAATTAAAATTAGTTAGTATGTTCATATTAATTTTTTCTCATAATTATTAGTAAATACATTAAAAATTAATTATGCTGGTTAAGTTTAACAAGAGTTTTTTATGCGTAAAATATGCATGTGTTAAAATTAATTTTAAACAAATATAGAATATTTATTTAATAAATTTTATATCATATTTAGAATAATTGGGAAAAAATTATCCAATAATTTTCATTTTAATTTTATTATTAATAGATAAACTACTAGGTAAATAAAAAATGACTAGTTACTGTGGTGAAAACTAAAATGATAAAAGTAAGGAAACATAGATTTTAAGGAACAAAATATTTAATACATGTTTTTGTAGGTTGTGGATGTTTTTATAGATCATATCTTATATTAAATATTTTAATTATAATATTTTCTAGGCACGTGGGGTTAGAGTAACTTCCCGTTATTGAATAGTTTTGGGTATTTACAAGAATGCCATTTCTCTTCAATTATAAAAGGGCACTCCCCCCTCACATATTCAAACATATAAAGAAATTTTTATTTACAAAACTATTCCAAAATATCTTCAAAATATAAATATCTACATTTTATAGTGTTTATTATTCCCAAAGTCTCACCCTATAGTCCTTAAGAAGAGATCCAAAGGATATTTCTCTAAGAGAAGGTAATCCTCTTAACGAAGATCATTCTTTTTTTTTTCTTCTTCTTTTACAACCTTATATTATGTATAAACACTTCAAATATAATAAAAAAACATATACCATATGATTATATGTTATTATGTTAATGTAATAACCTATATTTATAACCTCTCCATCAAATAGGAAACGAAATCACCGATTGTGTGTACAATGGACTATTTCCTTAGGAGCTGATGTAACTCATTTTACATAAACACTTATAATGATTAGATATAAAGATGCATTTAATGAAAATATATAATAATTATGATATAAAAACACATATATAATTATAATATCTTATATACCATCTTAATTTCCATTTTATTAAAATACAATAATGTCACTTGTGTGAACGAACTACCGCCTAGTGAAGTGATGTTGACACGAACCAAGTCGGGTCAACATCCGAACCAGCACCCAACCCAATCTGTGGCATGGACTGAAGGAAGATTCTAATCCACATGTGATGGAAATAGGAGCTCGGGTATCAAAAATAAAAACATGGTAATCATTTTTCCAGATTACATAAATATAACAATCAAAAAAATAAATCTAACAAAACAAAAAATGTACGCCCAAAAAGTGTATAAAATTTTTTCCAGATTAATGTTTACATCCTAGAAAAAAATCCCCGAAATACTAAAACAAAAGGGGACTAAAACACTATCCCAAACCTCTATCTAATGAGAGGATCCACCTCCTCATGCCACTTCCATATAGATCCACAAAAGGAGACCACTAGGAACGCAAATCTCCATCTTGGTATAATATGACTTTAGGTGAATCAAATATACAATAATTTCTACAAACACTAAAATGTGTGTGTAGGGTGTGAGCCAAGGAATAGTATTATGCAACCCAAAGGAATAATTCAATGCTATAACATTAGAATAAAATTCAACATGTTCATTTATATAAAGTAAAACAATGAAACATTTCAAGGAGAACATTTTTTAAAGAAAAACACTTTAAAAAGAAACCATTCAAGGATAACCATTCCCTTAAGAAATATTTATTAATATATACTTTATTTAAAACAAAATAAACTTAGGGTCCCCCATATGATTAATTATGTTACCATATCACATTATTCTCAAATGAGCACCATGGGTAAATCCCTATGTAAAATCAAGTAGGAGTGGGACCCTTAAAACCTCATTCCTTTGTGAAAGGTTGAATAATAACCACAAATGTCATTGTCCTCGTGTGTGATCCACAAGATAAGAGAAACATCAAAAATTAAAATGGAAATAAATCATCATAATAATTTAGTTAGTATTTTAAGTGTCAATCCTACTAGATGAATTTGAGATGAACCTCGTACAATATGTCTAGCATACAAGTTCTAGTCCACCCACCAAGATACTCGGGATTCCCTTTGTGCTCAATTCCAAGTTCACATGTCACACATACCTCCACTTTCACAAACAGATGCCAAGAATTATAAACACACCAATAAATCATGGTTTTCCATCAACCAATCCATTTTCCATTTTACACACACCAACAAACATTTTAAAACACTTTTAACCCCTATCACATTTCATGAATCTAATTTAGAAAAGCTACAAGAAAAACACAAAAAAAATGAAAACATTTCTATGGATCCAGACCCTTTTCAAGTCCACACATAATACCAATTCACTTTAAACATGATTTCATCATTTACACAATTCATATTTAATATAAAAAGGGCACAATCAAGAAGAATTCACACCATGGAAATTCTTTTATTTTGGAAAACTCACCCCAATGTACATTCTCACCTCAAGTTCCTTTAAAAAAACATTTCCCACCTTCCATAAAAGTTATAAAACCCTATTAAAAGAGAATAACAATTAATCATACAAAAAACATAAAAATTTTCTTTTATAAATCTTGTTTATTTAAATATAAAAGCCCAAATACGTTCAAAAATCATTTCTCACCACACAATCAAATCGTAGATCATATTTATGAAATCAAACAAGAAAAATAAAATCATCTAAAAATATTAATGTATGGAACCACCTACCCTTTATGAAGAAGATTTCAGAAAATTGTGTAAAACCAAAACAAATTCTTTAACCAACCCTAAAAAGGAAATATCCGACCAAATGCACCAAAATTAGACCCCAAATAAACACGATCTAACCCTAAATTGAACACCCTACTTTCTAGAAAACCAAAACCACAAAGAAGAAGGAAAATGTCCTGAAAATAAGAGATAACTAAGAGAGAATAGGAATTACTTAATTTGAGCCAAATATTCCCAAAAATTGAAGCCCGAGGGGAGGAGAGACTAGAGGGAGGCACAATTAGGGATGGTTGGCTGAATGGGTCGAGCAATAGGGGGAGATGCGGTTAAAATTGTGAAGGGAGAAAATTAAATCTAAAAATTTTAATGAGATGGGAGGCCGAATGATTTTTAAAACCTTTCAATGATTGTGTGACCACCTCTTCCAAGAAGGACACATAATGCATGGTTTCTTGGCCAAGGCACATGACCACGCACTAGCCGTGCGGTAGCTATTACCTTGACCTACAAATACCGCACAGTTAGCTGGGGATGGTGCAGAGTTACTTATAACCATGTGACAACCATACACCATGGACCGTCCAACCAAAAATATCGATTCTCTTGAAAATAAAAGTGGAGACTCAAGGGTACAACCATATTGAGAATAAAAAAAAGAAAATATGTAAAAAAATCAAACGTGTCACACATGGTTCTTGAGAAAAATAACAGATAACCCAACCCAATAGAGAAAAAATATAATTTAAAAAGTCCGGGTGTGACAAATCTCCCCACCATAACTCGTTCCACCCTTAGAAATCCATCCCAATGTTTATTCTAAATAAAGTACCTATAACCCTCTACAAATCAAGGAGATTCCAAATGAATGAAAAATGAAAAGATAAAAAGAACACTACTAGAAGGAAAATAAGTTTATAAATCGAACTTCGATACCTAAATGGACTCCCCACTATGTGCTTCCAACCCCAAAAAGCTATGACACCTCAAGTTGATCGATCAAAGGAAAAGATCGCCCACAATGTACCATACAAACTATTGAGTCAAACATCCTGAACATTACCAAATGAAACTCATTCCACTTACCTAAAATGAACAGACAAATCTAAACCACTTCTTGGGAAATACTTCTAAAACCTTAACAACACTGTTTGGTGCGCTCTAACCCCAAATTTTTCTTAAATAAGTAACTAACAATTGGGTAGCTCTGAATGTGGCTACACAATTGAAATCTGAATCTCAAAAAAAAACTGAGATACTAACATGGGGAGGCACAAATGGACTCCCCACCATAAGGAGTAGCCTAATCATTGATTTATTCCATAGGAATTTCAGTGAGACCCACAGTGTTTCTCCCCACCATGAGGAAAAAATTTCATAACTAAATAAAACATAATGACATTGGAAACCTGACATGGGATAACATGGGAGCTTCCTGCAAAACCTAATCTACCACCATAAGGGATCTAAAAAAACAAACTCCAAACCAAACAGAAGACACTATACAGTTCACTATGCCTATGGGAATTACCATCATCAGATGAGCCCAACCAGAACCAAGACTGAAACAGACTTACAAGGTTATTCATACATGGAAAACCACATGGAGAGAATCACCCACAAGGTTACTAACACTGAGGTTTAAGAAAATGAAACCACCAAACCTCCTTATAACTATGAAAAATATCACACACCAACATGGTTATCAGCAAAGAAATAGGGTCCCTATGTACCATTCCACAAAATAGGATTATCTAGAATGAAACTTCCAGAAAAAATTCTTAACAGTATCTGTATTCCACATTGAGAATAACAGTTGGACCCAGATCCATTAGACACCTAGGTGTTGCTGACTATGTGTCAGAGTCACTCTAGGACCTATGGCTGGAGCACTGATGATTGAAGCATCTCCTATCTCACAGTTAGGCATTGAAATCCCCTGAACAGAACCCATATTTATGGTTCTCCAAGAAACCACACCCCTTTTTAGATAGAAGAAATAGGACACAACACACATCAAAACCCACTTTACTCCAACATTAAACTTTTACTAAGAAAATGGATTGAAAGATGCACATGAATTATCCATTATCACTTCAAACGAGGAACAGAAAATGAATGAAAACATGGAATACATCTTCATCCAAACATATAAATTCAGAATTTTGGAAAGAATGAAATGTTTTTGTTAAAACAAACATTCTTATAAGGTTCCACAACATCCACCATTGCATCATAACAAAAACACAACACTATAAAACACCACTGAAAATGACCAATTCAACCTAATGTCCTGACAAGGAAAGGTACTTTAAACTGAGTCCTGAGAAACATATGATTTATAAAAGTGTCCATAACAGCCTCTTAGGGTCAAACATGCCACAATGGTGGCCTGCCACAATACCTCACTTACAAGAAACTGAAGACCGATCCGAGATCATTTTTAGACAAAAACTAACACCAACAACCCCAGACATCATTCCACTTTCCCCCTATAATTCCCTTCACCACCTCTAGGAAGAAACTTCAGGCTTATAGGTTCCAAATTTCACCTTTGATTAATTAAAAAACACACAGAAATGAAAGTTTTTTTTAACTCCACTCACATCTATTCTCTCTCTGCGAGAAGATCCGCTTAACTAAAAAAGGATAGGTGGATTCAATTCTTGAAGCACAAGAAGAAAGTCATTAATTTGATTAACTAGAGGGTATATAAATGGCGAATCTCCCATGGCCGCACTTCAAACGTGCATTAATTCCTTATTGGGATGAATGATAGCCAACAAGGTAGAACCAAGGACCTAACAAAACTAGTCCATTGGCCAAAACATATGATAGAAAAAAATGTGATGCCCGAAAGGGAAGCTACTCAAAGGAATCCCCAAAAAAATTTCAGATAAACCCACAAACCATTATCCTAAACTGGCTCACTTACCAAATGAAACTTCAAATATTTTCCAGGAATAAATAGTTCCCAAACTCAAAATACCTTGGTAGAAACAATCCAAAATCATGAATAAACACACCAAACAACTACAAATTATCAAATAACACATCCTTTATTTAAAATAACTTTTGGAAATAAAGAAAGACTTGTGGGTTGCATATTTACCATGGGTATCCCATGGAGTCTCACAAATTCATTTTCCCGTTCCAAATTTGGCACTCATCCACTTTCTACAAATACTATAAAGTGGTAACTCTTGAGAACACAAAAGTTCTAAACAAAAATATTCCAACTTTCTAAACAAAACATTCAATCCATATCCTAAACTTTCACAATTTACTTACAATTTCAAAATCTCTAGAAATATTTCAAAAATTCACTAACCACTAAATCAACAACCATTTCAAATAAAACTAGTTTTCAAACTATACACAATAACTCTAAATTATCTCACCCATTTCAAAACACTTATAGTTGCAAAACAGGCCCCATTTCATCAATTCCTATTGAATTATAAAATTCATTTATTCTCATTTGAAACAAGTTTTCCAAAATTACATAAACCATTTCAAATTCCCATGAGTTACTAAGTAATAGAAAACTTTCAAACCCCATGAATAAATCACAAAAAATGTAATCCCATTCAAAACACCCTTCATTAGTTTAACAAATCTAATTGAAAAAAGAATTACAAAACCCGCTTCAATTTAATCCATGTTTTCTAAACCATCGATTTTTTTAATCAAAAAGTTTCAATTTCAAAAAACGAATACTAATAATTGAATCCCCATTTAAAGAAAAATTATTTTAGAGAAATCCACTTTTCTAAATCTTACTTTAAGATGATTATGAAAACTAATTTTTTTACACCTTTCCAAAACCCAATTATTTTTTCATTAAAATCAAACATCAATGAATCCAAAACAAGGGATTTTCAAACAATTTTTAGAACCCAAATTGACACCAAATAGTTCAAGAGTAAAATATTGTTGATGGGGGACTCAAACATATGGTTGGTATCCATACTTCAGCCACACCACCATCACAGAGAGTGTTCTAGGACCACTTCTCAGGATCCACATGGCCTGAATGGTTCATACAATCTCACTAAGATGATTATCCCAACTCCCATTTCATTTCCCAAAACATCAAATAACCACAAGAACCAAATGACCCTAAAAAAACAGAATTCCCCTGGTAACTTGAGTCCCATCACAAGGTGTGCTGGCAAGGCACCGTGCTCATAACTGGAACATCAAGTTTTGCTAACCCTAGACCTGGTCTACCCAAAATCTTCCCCAAGGAACCTGACCCAAAATAGAGAATCCTACTTTTATATCATTGTTTTAGGAACCAAACTGGGGCATCATCTGAATCGGCGGCTGACTCGATCCGTGGGATGGCCCAAAGGGAATTACGGTTCCCCATAGGATGTAAACAAGTTCCCAAGTATCAAAAATAAAAATAGGGGGACAATTTTTCCAGATTACATAAACATAAATAACAAAAAAATAAATAAAAAAACTAAAAATGTACAACCAAATATGGTATAATTTTTTTTTCTAGATTAAAACTTATATCTTAGAACAAAAACCCCAAAATACTATAACAAAATGGGTCAAAAACTCTACCCCAAACCTCCATGTAATGATAGGATCCAACTCCTCAAGCCACCACTATCATGATCCACAAAATAATACCACTAGGAACCTAAAACTCTTTCCATGTATACCATTACGTTACCTAAATCAAACATACAACAAGATCTAAACACACCCAAAGGTGTATGTAGGGTGTAATCCAAAGCGTAGTTGGATTCCACCCAAAGGAAGAATTCCATTATATAATATTAGAATAAAATTCAATATTCTCATTTATATAAATGAAAACTTTGAAACCTTTCAAGAAGATTTTTTTAATGAAAACCACTTTTAAAAGAAACCATTCAAGTAAAAACATCCCTTTAAGATATATTTATTAAAATAAACATGCATTAAAACAAAACTCACTCAAGATACCACATATACCGACATATGATACCATATCACATAAGTCTCAAGTGTGCACCTTGGGTAAATACCTAGGGGAAATCTATCTTGAGTGGGACCCAAGAACCTCACACCTTTGGGAAAGGTGGTATAGTAACCACAACTATCATTGTACTCATGCATGATCCCCTAGAGAGAAGGAACATCCAAAATTTCAGTGGTGATCAATCGTTATCATAGTTTAGTATGTTTTGTATGAATCTACACTACTAGATGAATTTAGGATGAAACCATTCCAAGAAGCATATCATACTAGTTCTATTCTACCATCCTAGATATCCAAGATTCCCTTTATGAACAATTCCAAGTTCACATGTCACACATACAACTACCTTCATACACATATTCCAAGCATTATAAACATACTAAGAAATCACCATTTTCCATAAACCAAACCACTTTATGTTTTACACACACCCAAAACCGTTTTGAAACAATTTTAACCCCACATTCACATCTCATGAAACTCCTTTAGCAAATCCATAATAAAAACAAAAAAACCATGAAATAATTTCCATGGGCCAAGCCCTTTTTCAAATCCACACATAACCCCATTTCACATAAGACATGCTTTCATCATTGACACAATTCATATTTAATATAAAAGGGCACAACCAATAATCCTTCACATCATAAATATTCCTTTACATTAAAAAACTCAACCCAAATTACATTCTCCCCTCAATTCCTTTGAAAAAAAAAACTTCCTACCTTCCATGCAAGGTGGAAAACCACTTTCAAGGAGCATCATAATGATGCATGCACAAAACATAACAATTTTACTCTATAAATCCACTTTCGTCATATATATGATCCAAAACACATTTAAAACACATTTAGAACCACATAATAAAATGATAGAACATATTTACGAACTCAAACAAGAAATATAAAATCATGTAAAAATTATATTGCATGGAATCACCTACCACATGTAATGAAGGATTCAAAAAATGGTGCAAAATCGCAACCACACCTCGAAAAACCCTAAAAGGAAATATATGGCCAAATAAACCAAGATTAGACCATAATAAACAATATCTAACCATAAATCAAACACTATACCCACTAGAAAACTGAAACCTCAAATAGAAGGAAGAAAACCCTAAACAGAAGAGAGTAACAAGAGTGAAGAGCAATTACTTGAGAGATCATGAGGAAAATGAGGTGAAGATGCCCAAAAATTGAATCCCAAGGGGAGGAGAGGATGTAGGGAGGAACATATATGGATGGGAGGATGAATGGGTCTAGAAATAGGGGGAGATGGGGTCTCAGTTTGGGAGAGAGAAAATAAAACCCCCCAAATTTTAATGAGCCGGTAGGCCGCATCGTTAGTCTTAACAGTTTTTCAAACCATATGACATACCTATGAATGCCTCTTCTAAGGAGTAAATCTATTACATGGTTTCTAGGATGAGGAACATGGCCATTAACTAGCCATTTTTTGGCTACTGTCTTGACCTGTAGCTATCACATGGTTACCTGGAGAAGGGGAACAATTACTACTAACTGTGCACCAATCATGCACCATGGAATGCCCATCCAAAAACATAAATTTTATTAAAAATATAATTGTATAATAAATTATAAGCACTAGGTTAAGAATAAACAAAGTTAAATAAATAAAAAATTGAAACCAATCACACTCGGTTCCAATGAAAAATAACTGATAAACTGACCCGATTCGGAACAAAGATAAGTTTTAAAACCTAGGTGTGATAGATATGATTATTTTTTCAATGACACTTTACACTGAAGGTAATAAGGATAAATTTAATGAATTTATGTGATATATACATGTTTATTATGAATATATTTTTTCAATAGTGGTTGATTGTAATGGGTTGAATTGTGTGCAATCACTGACATCAGGTATGACATCATCGAATAGTCTCCAATAGGTTTTTTTCATGGAGCCAAAAAATCCCATTGACTCTCATATCCATGAAGACTCATGGAACTAATTTCCAAAGGAATATTTTCATTGGGTAACTTGAAAAAATATACATAAGAAATCACATTTGTCGAGAGGATGGAAATTTATGATTATCGCACCCTTTTAGGGGGAACTATTTCCTATTTCATGACTCTCTTACAAATTTAATATATGTTCACAAATCCCTTTTCATTCCCATATATGTATACAAAAATCATCCCAAGATAATGATCAATTAGAGAGATGTGGGGTTTAATTATAATCTTTATGTATATGAGGTTCTCTATAAATAGAGGGATCAACATGTATCCTAGGTTATCCATAAATGGTACCCATTTTATACAGGGATCGAAGATTCTTTAGTCGTTTATTAGGATAATGCTAGTTTTAAGCCTTGCAGTGGGGTTAACTAAAGTTTACCATCATCCAGGGGTAAAAATTGGTATTTATATTTGGATCGAACCAATAATATGGTATCCTTATATATCTTTGTCAAAGGAATCAGAACCCCTATAGTTCGGTACCACTTAACAAGAAACATCACCTTTTAAGGTCTTGTGACAAGGACCAAACCATGCATTTTAACATCATGTAGTAAAGATGTTTAGGTGAAAGGTACCTAGTCAAAATATGGTGTGAGACTTATACTGAGTCTACTCGAGAGACCTAGAAGATATTTTGTCTCCCAGGTGAATACGAACCTACCGAAAATGTGGCCCAAAAAACATTAAAGTAAATTTAGGTGTTAGGTTTGGACCTCAGTGAGGCTTACTATGAATCACAATTAGTTGGGAATAAAAGCCTATATAGTTCTATATGTTTGGTGATTACACCTATGAAGGAGTTCCATTTATGGTGATGTGATTAGGGATCACACCATAGAACTCTTTATTTCCATAATAAACTAAATCATGAAACAAATTTTTCTCCTTAGTGAAGTTACCTTTTTAAATTAGTCTCCATAGAATCAAGAGGTTGATGCAATGATATGTTACAATATTGATATACTTGTCTTATATTCTCAAAAACCTCACTTTCTAAGTTACTATTTTAGAACTCTCAATTGGTTGTTATGATCTGTTTTGATATTGTTTTTTTGTCTTGAAATTCCAAAAGCATCATTTATACGGTTTTTTATTTTCATTTTCCTTTGTTGAAGAAGTTGGGAGATCATTTTGTTGATTGAAAACAGTTCAATAACTATCTGTATTGTTTGATTCTACATTCCAAATCCAACAAAAATATTGAGTAGGTAATTGTTTAAATATAAAGTGTTCATAAACATTATCTCTCATCATCCATTCTCTAAATTTACATTTGGAACATTGCCATCTTATTTTCCCATCAACAGATCAATTGAAAATTGAAAAATCTAAAAAATATTCCAAAACCATAGTATAATGAGGTGTGTTCCTCGGTAATTTGATCCAACTTCTATCCATATATATCATAACGTGCCTACAAATTATTTTAAATAATTAAAACACATAAGTATTACTTATTAGAAAAAGATATCAAAATCAAACTATCATTAATTTAAAATAAGTATCATGGGTAAAACACCATATGGTCACTAAGTCTAGGTGCCCCTAGTAACTCTTTAACACCCCTGTAGTGGATTTAGAGTTGTAACATATATCTAGCTAGTGGGGATGTCACATAATACTTCACCAGAATTTCTAGTGGTGGAGGTTCTATTCATGTCTAGCTTAGCCTACCCAATAACCCTAGGTTTCTCATAAGGTTTAAAAAAACAAAAACAACATATAATAGATAATATTTTATTAATAATAAAATGAACTAGTCTCTTTACAATACCTATAATCATTTAGAAAACAAAATAATGAATTAATATTAATGTGAAAATTTACTACATTTATTATTATATACACATACATTTACACATTTATGTATATACATATATCACACTACACAAATTCAAATTTTCTCAAGTAAATTTATACACAAAGACATATATATGTATACTTATGTATACGTGTTGAAAAAATATATATCTCAAAAGTCATTTTAAAAACATATAAAATTAACAATTTTTGTTAAAAAAAGAGATAAAGCCACTTCTAAAACCAAAATCTCTATCAAAGAATTTATCTTATTAATTAAAGGTTGTTTTGGTTTTTAAAAAATATTTAGTGTGTTAAAAAAAATAAATTATGATTTTAAGAAAATTTAAATTAAGGAAAATCCTTATACTTTAAGTGAAAATAAATTGAAACTTTATTTCCACATCAAATACCCTTTTAACTTTATTATTATTATAATTTGATATCCAAATGAAGGATTAAAAATGAAATCAAGAAATGTTTTAATATTTAAAGATATTAAACAAAGGGCCACTTACCTGAAACTCTTAATCTTTGAAAATGGAAAAACTATGCCACCTCAACAAGGTCTAAGACACCCTAGAGAACAATGTATGACCTTAAAATCAGTAAAACCCTAATTAAAATGATTCCAAAGTGGAAAAAATAACCAAAAAACAATCTGTAATGATGGAAACGAAATTCAATCATGCATACTCATGCATAAAAATGAAAATAGTTTTTTATTAAATGGTAAACCTACTAAAAAATATGATTTACCACTCAAGAAATTATATACCTGACCACATCCATGATCTTTATGCATTTCAAAATATTATAGCACCTTTAGAGATATTATCTGACAACATTACATTGAAATAATTTTTTTAAACAATTTATAATTTTTTTGTTAAATTTAATAATAATACTAATATTCACCGAAAAAATCATTAGGTACCATTAATCCACTAAAAATAATAACAAAAAATCCAAGAAGTTCCATACGGTACCCTTGACACCACCATGTAAAAATTTCATGACATTATGCACCTGATCAATTACCATTTTCATCCAACTTAGGGGAAAACTATAATTTAATTCACTAAGAGATATACCTTCAATGAAATAGTGAGAAATGATGTGTGATATTCATTATGATATTTCCTTTATCTGTCACTTTCAAAAGTCCCATCACATTCCTGCAATTCAAATATTAATTGATAGAATAAGAATTGAAACCCTCTTAGGAATCATACTAAATTCTATGAGATGGGTTGAGGATCCATGATTGAGGGGGAAGGAGAGAGGATGAGGGTGAAGGATCAACGATGGGGGGGGGGATAAGCGGTGAGATGATGATGGGGGGGAAGTAGTGGGGGTTCATGGTAGAGAGGGTCTTGTGGATCGATATTGGGATCCTGGGGATCAAGGGATAAGGGGGCTGACAATGATGGATTAAGATCAAATCTTGGTAGTGAGGGATTGAGCTTGGTGTCTTATGGGGAGAGAGGGTGGGGGAGTTTGAGGTGGGTGGTGTGTTAGGGTGATAATTTTATTTCAAAAAATGTAAAATATTTAGCAGTAGTTATTCAGAATCTGCTACTAGAAAACTACATCTAATAACTGATTTTGGTGTTTTGTGGTTTCCACATCTATAATATTTGAGTATGTTGTGGCTTCTGATATGTCTAAAAAAATTTGTTTTAGTAACATCCTATTCTAATTTTTGTATATTCCAAAATGAAATAAATTTATAATTTATGATAATATTTGACTATGGATTTAGTCAGGAAGTCACGATTTTGTCATGGTAATAAGTGGTAGATACTTGGGTATATCACTACTGGAGAGATTTTCTCAATATAGTAATTTTGATGAAAATAGATATTCCAAATAGAAATTTGGATTTAAAAACCCTATATATGAAAACATTGTAGGCCTAGTAGTTGTATCCATACTTAGTAGAAGCATATTTGTTATGTGAGGAATGTACATTCATTAGCAGTAGGATATTGTGAAAGTGGGATTTTTTAGAGTTGGAACCCTAGAACCAACTAATATTTACATTAGATTACATGAATAATTAAATGTATGATATTTATATAAATATATTATCACATATTGATTTTTCATATACATAACATTGATGTGTTAATGTATTAGAGTATTTTTCATAATGATACGGTCATATTAGTTTCTTTCTATAATGAGAACCCTTGAATTTCATGTTGATATTCTTAAAAATAGTTCTACATCTAGATAATGTACTATGAGAGGGAATATAGTATATGCATTTTCATTTGTGATTACTCGTAAGTAGATAGGTCTTCTTCTCAAAAAAGTCCACACTTAGTAATCTCTAATATGGGAGATGCTGATAATGGACCAACTAGTAGGAATTCTATATGTTTTGGTGTCGTCAGATATTCCTATATGTGAGTATGTGTAATAGTCCTTAGTTTTTAATATTATTATTAATGAATATTATGACTTGTGAAATTAGATATATTTCATAAAGAATGAAAATAATAGTTCATAGTGAAGTTGGATATGGTTGGTGTGTTATAAATGATATGTTAATTAATATACTGATGAAGGATTTATCCTTTTAATATTTATAAAATTTGATATCTAGCCAATTTGATTGAAATATAACTATCACATTAAATTCCATAACCATGTGTTGTGTTTTTTATTTCAGATTGTCAAAGAAATACATATAAATCATATAGGTTGATGACATTGATGTAAAACCTCATTGATGAGATATTAAGGCAAAGATATTACATTACACAGTGGAAATTCATATGTGGTTTCCATTGTTGTGACATTAATTTCTTTCCCTTGGGTACCTTGACACGTTGCTAGATTGTAATCATGTACTTTAGTTGATTCCACTTAATGCCAACAATAATGAATTCTATAGGGTCAAACTCTAAGCAGTTTCATTATTCTTGATTATATTTTATTTGAATTTAATTAATGGAATAAATATTATTCTCAAGATTGAGGAATAATTTAATTCATGTTTCATAGATCACAGAAATTAAAGAATTAATTATTGACCGGATTGTGAATAATATATATAAATATATATATATATTATTTAATATTTAATAAGTACTTTTATTTTTATTTTTGTATAAAATATTTATTTATGAATAATATGTTTAATCAGGTATTCAATAAATTCCTAGATGTTTTAATAGACCAAGATCGTATCATATGAAAAATATTAATTTACAATCTAGTTAAATAATATATTTTATTAAGAAAGTTTTATCCTGCACTATAAAATAATATTAATAAAAATTATTATTTTAACAGGGGTTTTAATAAATATTATTATACTACTTAAGGGATGGCATGTAATTAAATAATATTTTAACCAAAACTATAAATCTAAAAATATATGGTTTTGTCTATTGTATAGGGTTTTTTCAAAATTGAGAATAGTGAATTATTATGCACAATAGACCTCTCTCTCTCTCTCAGACTTCTCCTCTCTTCCCATCAAGAATGAGAAGAACCCCTTCAGGCCTGAAGGATCTTGGAGTGATCAAGTAAAATAATAAAAGATGATTGACTAACCATGATAGAACCTGAAAATCAATAATCATTTCTCAAAGATCAAAATAGGACATGTGGATCACCGCTAGAGAAATTATACACTTGGATCATTAGAGGTCAACAAAGGTAATCCAAAAGGTCTTTCAAAAGATAAAAAGTTTCATCAAATAAAGGATCCTAATAAGAGGAAATCATTAATTCCAATAGTAAATAAATTAATTGTAAATGTAATGTGAAATATCCTTTATTGTGGTTTCAGGAAACTCTAAGATAAAAAAAATTCTAATTTAATGCCCACCATAGAACATCTATGAAACCCATAACCTACATAAGTTCCAATCTAATCATATCTTATATGATAAGTCATTAGAGAGGCCTTGTGTTTCATATGTTTTTATGGATTTATTAAACTCATTATATCACTATGTAATTCATGGTACATTTTTATGTGACTATCACATAAACCCTCCAACAAAAATACATTAATAGGTAACCACTATAAAGAAATATAGTTTGAATAATAATTCATATTAGGATTCATAAACCCGATGTTCAACTCTTTGAACATAGTATTCAAGCCACTATACTTCACAAAATCCTTTGTTATAATGTTAATTTCTTTTTTTGACTACTTAAAAATATTTATAAGTTTATCACCATCATCTTAGAACTTTTATATTCAAAATTTTATTTGATATAATTTAGAAATAAAATTTAACTTTTTACATTAATATTTTTCTTCACTGTTACATCCTATAATGTTTTATTATATAAAGTGACATTCAATTTGAATTAAACTGGTTTAATATTTTATTTTTCACAATTTTAAATTCTCTAAGTCTAAATATACTTCTTCTAACCTCTTATAAACTATATTGTTTCTCAAAAAATATCATTATAGGAAGAAAAAACTCTTTTATGTAAGTAAATAAAATTAATTTTTATTAGTGATAATATTTAACATATAAATTATCAACACCCATATATTATATTGTATATTATGTATTTTTTGAAATATTCTAAAAACTAGATTTTATTCATAAACATATTCCATTTAAAGGTGGTCATAATTCAATCACTCAAATTTAAATAAATTTCTTGGGTAAATTATTCTATCCTCAATAAAACTCATTTTATCCTTTATTTCTTTTGAAAAATGTTATAGAAGTATATCAATCATAACCATGTTTATCAAAACCATTATCTCTTTCTTTATTTCCATAATAAATATTCTTTACTGTGTTATGTGGGAACCCTCACATACTTCTCATCAGAGAACAAACCACTATAATTATATAACCACATTAATAATAAAAAACCATAGGAAACTATCAAGACAACGACAACATTTCCAAAACAATAAGAGAATACCGCTAACAAAAAACAACACACCAAGAAAAAATGACACCTCTAAATACCTTTATTCTGTTAAAACACAAATGTTTTTATTCTTCCAATGTTTTCATCTCAAGTGATGAGACTTAGAATAAATTTTATAAGATCAGTCATTTTATAGGTTTCTTGGAGACGCATTTTTTATCTCAACTCCCATATGTTTATTTAATTCTCTATTATTAACCGATTCACCCTAATAACCTACTTTTACAATGGATTATACTTCTTCCAATACTGATAACTAATTCTATATCTCTTTTAGGGGATTTTATAGTTTGAATGTACTATTGAGTCTTCTAAATATGCTAGAATGATAGGTTTATTCATAAAAAAACATTCTCATTGTTTATTATAAGTATTTATATCCTCACTTGTATTTTTCCTATGAATTTTTAATAGTGTCACTATCAATTTAAGAATTTTCAACTATCATGTTAATCTAAAAAATAGTTTTAGAACAATGACTTGGTGACCTTATCTAAGATTTAGACTCCCTTAGAAAAGGAGATACTCTAAATGTCATTGTTCCACTGATTTGAACCTTCATGGTCTGGGTCTAATAAAATATCATATTTTAATATCCCAATAATTTATTTAATACTCTTTTATGGATTTATTTTTTAAATATTTCATATAAATCAGTTATTGAACGAGACTTACCAACATCATGTTTTATCTTGGTTGTAGACTGTTATAACAAACTAGATAAATTTTATTCTATATTAATAAGATTTATCTAAATTTTTGAATCATGAACCATGACTGGGGGACAAATCATTACTGTTATAACCACTTCTAAAACTAGATACATGAAGCCATTACTTAGAAAAATGTTCCATGGTTGAGATTATATGACCTTCTATTAAAATAGAAATGTTTACATGACATAAAATTTCACTACAACAAGATAATAAGTAGTTGTGAAATCCTTAACATGATGGATGATAACCGTAGCCTTGACATACCCCTATGTAACTCTTTAAAGTTCCTTGGTACAAAATTCCTCCAACCATGTATGAGGAAATATCCATGAGGCATAAAATAAGAAAAATAATAAAATTTAGTTTCATACGATATTAGTTTCTTTAAATTGAATCCTTCGTTGATACCGAACCAAATAATACTTAGAATTTTCTTGGAAAAGGAAAACTAAATACACAAACAAACATGAATCAAATGTTTTCCTAATAGTGTATTTAAATAAATAAATAAAAATATTTTATGATATTTTCCAAAAAAAATAGAATATAAATATTTTGGATGGGATTGTGAAAATTGGGAAGCTAAATCTAGAGGGATTAACATGTATAGTCTTTCCTATAGCGAACATCTGGGTTCCACTAATAGAGTAAAAATTGGGAAAAAATAAAATTTCATAGGTACTTGGAGAAAGATAAAGACATATACTCCTCATCTTATAGGCCAATAATGATTTGAAAAGAACGAAATTGATTTTATGATTTATCAATTATTTATAATACAATTATAATTAGAATGATTACTAACACCAATAACCGGAGGGATTCGCTTACCAAACATCACAACCAAAGAAAGATAAAAAGGGACCCTTACATTCAAAAAGTATTGGGAAGAATTATCAACAAAAAAATGATTTAAGAAATCTAGAAACTCTATAATTCAACTATATTCCTATAATAAACATAAACATGTGGTATTTTATGATAAATTCATGTCAATATACTTGAATATATTTTATAAATGAATATATAAAGGAACACTTTAACGAAATAGAATAGAGAGGGACAATGAGATATGAATATATGAATTGGATGAGTAGTCTAAAAGGTTTCTCTGAAACTCCAAAATCCTATATCGTTAGCTTCATCACCAATCCAAAGAGACACTCTAATGTTTTTCTAAAAACTGCTCAAAACCATGATCACATCTATTTGTATCAATCATTGTTAACAATAACTCCTATTATCACATAAGAGGAAAGTATGATTAGAAATATAAAATAGTAATTTTGACCCATTAGAGCCTTGAACATGACCAATGCATAAAAATAACTGATGTAGAAAATCTTTTATTCATCATTTGAATACATACTTCAATTTAAAACCATGAATCCATTTTCAATTTTTAAATCCTATACATATTCATAATGATGGTTTAATGTGTAATCAGTATTATACACACTTTAAAATAGATGGATTAAATTCTATAACATTAACATGTACTATCCAAATATTTTCTTATACCCCTTAAGGAATCCTAGATATTTTTCTTTATAATGACCAGTTTTCCAATACTAAAATCACTAACCTTTCTTAGAAACACATTTCTTCAGTTTAAAAGTTGGTTTATACTCTCTATGATCTCTCTTATTATATTTATAATTTTTCCCTTTTCATTTATTATGACATTATCACGACACTTGGTCTTACACCACCCAAGTCCAAATTAATAATACTTAACATATTTGACATATTGGGTATTCTTTTAATGAACTAATTCATATTGTAATTCCCAATAATCTATCAGAACCTTTTTATAATGATTATGGAATAAAATTTCTTACTATATCAAGCCTGAGCGGTGATCTCAGTCACTCCAAGTCATTTATATACCTAATAATATTGATTAAATGAGTTGATACTGAAGTACCCACAACAATATTACATCGAAAGATTCCTTTTGAATGTTTATATCTCTCATACGTAGCTAATAATTGATTGTTCCTTTTTATGTAATCCAAAAATCAACAATATTGTCATGTTTTTTTCAAATCTTTGGATCTATAGAGACAATAATTAATATATATATGTTAATAGAATCCTTTTTATGATTATTGAAAGAATATTTATCTTCATTAATATCTTTATCAATAAGATATTTCATAGGAAGTGTCTTCTCTAATATATAGATGTTTAATTTTTTACTTAAGAATGATTCTTAAGAAACTATACAAGTATATAAATCATTATGTTATTCATTCCATATATTTGATCTTAAATTCATGTTTTATGATGGTGATTCTGTTTTATCCAGAAAAAAATATTTTATCATAAGATTATCATGTTTTAAATTCAATTAATAATGAATCTTTTTAAATTTGCTCCCATAAAAATGAAAACCCTTTTAAATTACATCATATCCATTAGTATTTATAGTAAAGGAGATATATACTAATATCCTCATTTCATATTGTACAATATGTGCATGGCATATAGTAAAACATGCATGACTATAAAGAATATCACATTTCATTGTAAATGGATATTGTAAGTAATGGATTTAAATGTAATACCACTGACTATACACATCATATCATATGATATAATGATATCATAACACATTGGATTGTATTAATCGTCTGGGTGATAAATCTTTCAAATCAATATTCCATATAAAGAATATCATTTATTTCTATGATTTATATGATGAAACATATGGGAGTATTAAGGCAATCATGTGATTACTTTGTGACTTAAAAGGAATTAAATCATACATTATAAATATATAATTTAATTCATGGGAAAATATCATTGGATATATAAGGATGCATACAACATTGTGATGGTGTGTTTTTCACCCTATATAGATTCTTAATGATTATACATCACCCTAAATCTCTCTATTTTTTCTTCAAAATTTTTCAATTAATAGGTACTAGTATACCATAGGGGAAGGAGAGTCCCACCTGAGAATCATGTTATCCAGTTGATAATTAGATATATCATTTTGGGTGAAGTCCTTCATATGCCTCTTTTTGATCTTTATCAAGAACATATAGTTGGAGATAGTCACAAAAGCTGCTCTGTGTAAGGAACAAAAATCATTTTCTTCATTTTACTTATAGTGTGCTTCAATTTTAAAGAATGATATATCTTAACAATGAAGTTTCTTATCTATTACAGTGTATTGATTGAGTTTTAATCGATCTTAATTAACCCATCAATGGTATTATAGCAACACAATGTTCTTTGATTCTCTACATCATGTATTAAATTAAGAAATATTATTTAGTTTTTGATATTTTAATATCTATCATCATATATGATCAATATTTTATTCTATGGGTTGGTATATGATATTGGATATTGTAAACAGTGAATGTGATGCATAATAAGAAATGTGATATCATAGGCAGTGGTGCAGTTCAATTATTCTGGTTTTTAATAAATCGTAGCATATGATATAGGATGTCATATTATATGATAATGATAATAGAAATCCAAAAAACAATGTTATGTATCATATATAAATAGAATTCCAATCATAAAAAGGAGTTATTCAGGTCATCATGTATTTTTTATTCCTACGCAAGTCTTATTTTAAATCATGGTTACTGAGCACCGAGTTTATATTATGCTTGGAATTGTTGCATGGTTTTAATATTATGTAGTCCATACACTCTAAGCTTCAAGTCTCAATCCTACGATACTACTCTTATGAAATCCCCCTTCATTAAGAAAATCTTAATACGGCTATATTTTATTCCACATTTGCTTATACAACTACGTTTATCTTATATAGGCTAACCCATGAGATGTTTTATCTATCATATGATATGATAGGTATCTCACATTGATTCCTCACACATATAGTATGAAATTTATTAAAATTTAGGTATATCATAGAATATTATAAAGCATAAAAAAATATTTTTTGTTAAATTTCAGTTATGAATTGATTTAAATGGTTTATAACGTGATTATAATTCACAATAAAAGGTATTTTGGAATGTTTATTGATTTATATTGATGACTAAAAATTAATTAATTCGAAAAGTGATTATAACTAATTAATTAAATGTTAATGAGAAATTTAATAAATAAATATTCCATCAATATTAAATATTAATATTAAATACCTTTATAAATAACATGGGATGATTTATTATTTAGATATAAAGTGTTTATAAGGAAATAATAAGGATAATTTGTTTTCAAAAGTTAAATTTATGAATTATATAATCCTAATTTGAAAAAATTAATTTAATTTGGCAATTTATCATGATGATATTATCTTAAGTTAAATTTTTGGGATTCTTATAAAGAAATTTATTTTTATCAGAATAGTGAAAAAAATCATTTATTACAAAAAACAATATTTTTACAACATTATTAGTTTGAAAATGTAACTTGGAAAAAAATGAAACAATTTTATAAAAAATTAATTATTTTTAGGTGAATTTATAATTTAAACATATTTATTTTTTATTTAAAATCTTCTATTTTATATTTTTAAACTTATATTTTATTCTTTAGAAATTGTTTTAATACATTATACAATTATTATTTTAAAATTGACATCGATTACATTTTGAAAATTAATATCATAAATGGATTTTCTATATGAAATTATAAAGACTAAATTATTTTATAATGAATGATTTATTTTAGGTTATAAATGAAAGATACCTTGGTAAAATACCGGTTACTATAGAAGAAAACCATAATAGAAAAAAGGGGTTACCTAACGAGTAAAAGGTATAAAATGTTTAAAAAAGTATTTTTAATTGAGGGTTTGAGATTTAAATAATACAAAAATTATCTACACTCAATTATTTTCCATTTTTTTAGCTAATTGAAAATTTTATCATGCTATCTATTTATATTAAGTAGCTATTGTTACGAAAATGTCATCTACACCACTTATAAAAGGTGCCTCTCACCACCCAATCAAGAACACTTTAAAATTTAGTTTTTCACATAAAAATATAACCATTGTACTTAATTTATATCCTTATTACTTTTTTACTTGAGCCTATGGTCATAAGTTATTGTCTTAAGACCTCCATTTCTAAGGATTCCCCATAAGAAAAACACAAATATTTCAATGTTAGTACTCTATTTTTCCATAAATCAGTTCCCTTTCTATCTTATTTCCACAAATATAATTTTATAATTCATTTATAATTAAATAATTATTTTTTTTCAAACTTAATTATAATTTTACTATGTAATATCAATTGACCACATTGTTTCTTTTATATTAAGAAAAAAATAGTATTTGTGAGTTGTGAAGACTACCGCATCCGTGAAGCAACAAATTACGTTTCTTCACAACTATTTAATTTCACTAATTAATGGGGATAAATTGAATATGTTTTTAAAATAAATTATATAAATATGATTATTTATGTAAAAATTATAACCCAGCTTTTCTACCCCCATTATTCAAGAAAAGAAAACGTTAACCGTGTGTTGTGCAGACTACCGCCACCAGAAAGTAACACATATCACTTTTTGTCTAGTTTCATTATTTATTTTTAAAATATCTTATAATATTTTTCAAAAAATGTAAATTATATAAATAATATCACTATTATTCTATAATAATAACATCATTCTAAATTATACCACCTTCATATTCATTATCACCCATTAAATATGGTATATTCATGTTTGGGTTGGTCTAACCACCCACTTAATCAAATCTATAAAATAATGTCATGGATGACTATGAGAACATAATTATTGATAATAAATGACATAAATAATATAATAAATATTTTATTTTGGTTCAATATTGGTAAATTTAAAAACAAATTCGTTAATTAAGATACTAATACTCATTCATCGAAAATCAACGAAACATGATCATCGCTGATTTCTTCTATAAGGATCATAACCAAAACTCCGATAGAATAATATTATAAAATTGTTAATAATAAAAAAATAATAAAATAAATACCTTTTATTATTTTTTAATGATGAAAATTTGGAGAAGAATTGATAACATCAATGTTATTATGTAACTAGCTAAATCCTATTATGATTACTCGTACACGATATTGAAAATGGAATGAAATAACGAATATGCATATTTAGAAAAATTATAAATTATGTATATAAAATGTTATGTATATGAATAAGTTTCTTAAATACATGTTTATGATTTTTATTTTTGTTATAAATTTATTTAAATCACTTTCATGGAATTCAAGAATGAAGGTAAGGTATTTGATAACTCCAAATTCTTCCTTTGAGTTATATAATTTATTCTTGAATTTATTTACCTTATATTCACTAAATATTACATTTATATGATATTATATCTTACATGAATGGGAATTTTTTTTTAAATTCATTTTTACTTCTATGAATTTTTTATTTCAACTTTTTTTTATGAAAACAAAGGTGAATTTTTTAAAGTAGTCTCGCAACTATGGTGTTTACATCGATGATCCTACAATTATTTCAAGAAATATCATGTGATTTTTGTTTTAATTTTCTTCTACATATTTAAAAATATTTATCTCTAATGGGGTTATGTTTCAATTTTTACCCTTAATTTTTTATTGTGATATAATTTGGGGTAATCATGTTTTAAATTAATCAATTAATCGCAATTAATTATTTATGACTTACCCAATACCAATACTTTGAATGTGGTCATATTATCACTTATAAGATTCCTAAATTTTATTTATACATTAAAGGGAGAGTTTAATATTCTTTTGGATGATTTACTATTCATAAAGGTCATATTACTATTCATAAAGGTAGATTACTATTCACAAGGGTTGGTTACTATTCTCTAAAAAATTATGTTTGGCTTATTGGACTCTAAACATCTTACTGACCGCAACAGTTTTTGTCAGATTTTTTAAATTCAAATCACATAAGTGAAAATATTATGTTTAAAGGTAACATAATACATAGTAGTTCATTGAGTTGTTATTTCAAGTGATTATATGACATAATTATAAGAATTCAATTTCTGTTGATAATACGTTGGGACATTACATGGATGTTTCTGTTGCTAATGATGGACTTCCTTTTCTGGATGATATAGGCTATCAACAAGGGAGTGGATCCTTTGTCATGAATTGGATCATGAATAATCATGGGGTCCATTTACTCTTGGATAAGAGTGAGAATCATCTAGTCACATAGGCTCTGTCTTGTGTGTATTTCCTTTTCCCCCTCTTATTTAGAGCTCCCCTACCCATAGTATTTAGTAAAAGTGAGAAGGACACTCCCTCTATAGTTCAAAACCACCCCTTCTCCTTGCATCACCCCTGAGAGACACGAAAAATCATTGTTTATTTTGAAAACCATGACTGCAGGCATCCACCATACCCAGTGACCCGTCGTCCTAGATATAGAGGGATGCACCAGTGACACACTCACCTACAGAGGTCTCAAACAGGGTGCATCGCACTAGTTGTTGATCATGCTAACCATATCAATGAGGAGGGATCATGTTCATATTATAATGGATTTTATTATAGACACAAACCCCTCAAACCTATCCTTATTCATGGCCTACCATATACACCGACAACCCATACTCAGAATCATAGTTCTTTCCATTTTTTCTAGTCTATAAGCATTCGAGCCATTAAACCATCTCTCTAAAAAATGAGGTATTAAGAACATATAGAGATAGCAGGCTAGTTAAATCACTAAAGAACTTCCAAACCACCTAGTCCAATTAATCCTCAAAGAAGAGGTGATTCGAGTTATCCTCCATGTGATTATAGAAACATTTAAATCTAGAAAATAGGTTGAACCCCACCTTTTTTCATGTTATCATCTATGTGAAAGACATGATTTCTTATCCTCTAGGTTAGGAAATTAATTAGTTGGGACTATATTGCACTAGACCATGCTATTCAAGCTATCCCCCTCTCTCTAAGATATCAGTATCCATCGAAAATTCATTGAGAAGAAGGTAACAACATTATAGGCACTAAAAACAAATTTGTATGATTCATAATTAAGACCAATTATATCATACAAATTCCATTGTTCCTCATCCATAACAGTTCTGATAAAGTGATGATGTAGGCTGGACTCTCTAAAAGAGATCAGAGGGGTGGGACACCCCAGGAAACCAGTCAAAAAACTCATCTAGTTGTGATTCCAAGTTAACTCTTGTATTTTTCACATTCCAATGCATGTTATGGATATTATGCTTTTTGTTGATCTCTTATGGATTTAAGTTATTATTAAATTTCCTTTAAAGAACACTTATATTTTATGACGATCAATCATGACTATATGATATTTATCCCATGTTCATGTTTTTTTATTATTCTTAAGAAATCATCATTGATTAAATGTTTATTCATCCTTTACTAAACATTTCAGATCGTCTATTTATTATGTTTTCATTACCAAGGTTATGATGATGAGTTTTTATAATGGGATGTTTAGGATATGTTCTAGTATGGTTCACTTTAGAATAAATGATCACAAGCATTGTCAAATATGTTTTTATATAGTTAATACTTAATGTAACTAATCCTTTAGTCCTCTGATTTATGTGACCATTTACAAGATGTAATATTTATTCATGTTAAGTAATTATATAAATGTTTATTTTTTGTTTGGGTCTCCATATAAATGGTGAGGTTCACACACATAGGGCCATTTATTAGTGAAATATGGATTTCTGTCCACTAATGGATGCGATTTGTTTAAATGGGTCATCATTTTAGTGAGATAATATTTAATAAAAATCCTTTTTATATTATATAAAACATAATAATAATCTGATAAAAGTATTTATTATAGATAAATTTATGGGAATATTAATTTAAGAAACTTATTTGATGGGTAGAAAAACATAAGAATTATTTTTAGGGAAAAATTATATGTGTAAGAGTAACTCCTTATTGAGTAACCAACCATTAAATTATTTTACAAGTAGATATACATGCTTATGTGAAGTATATAAGAACCCACTAATGATTTATTTAAGGCTTGTTTTTACTATATAATTTATTTTATTGTAATTTATGGAAATTTTCTAAAAATGTGAATGAGTTCATGAAATGTTTACATGATATTATAATTTTTTAGTCTAATTGAACTAGGAAATGTGATGTTTAGGTTCTATTGTTATATTTTTTGTACAAGTGGTAAACATTCATACTAGAAGATGAAAATTTAGTGGGAAAATACAACAATGTTTCATCAAGTACATAGTCAGCATGATTGAAACCTAAAGGTATTATTATAGAGGAGGAGTAATGATTCCATAAGGTAGAATTATATGGAATACTTGAAGGATTTTGACAAACTAGATGGAGATTCTATGTTAGGTATTGATTTCATAGAATCAATACTTAATTTTTAATGGTATATAATACCTACTATCTTCATTAAAAGTGTTGTAAATATATAGTATTTGAAAATCAAGGAATGAATTGATGGAGCTTGTAATTTATATTAATTTGATAAAGAAACAAGTTTCAATATCAAAGATTTGAATATAATGAAATATATCATGTTTAGATAGATCTAACTAAATAATGTGTATCTTTATCACATTTCTATTATATAATAAAAATATTTAATTAAAAAAATTTCATGAACAATATGATATTAATACACATAGGTTACAATTCATCTAATTATATAACATCTTTTGAGAAGAAGAAAAGGAAAAAAATATTTTATATAGGATTAGAGTGTTTATCCAGGCGTTTTTTAAAATTTGAGATATATGATCTCCCCACTTCCTATAAAATATTTTTGAACAATAATATTATTTTCAAGAAAATTCATCAAAACAAATATAATTTCATATATGATATGGAAACTATATTTTTTTGTTAAATATTCCCAATTAAAGAAATGCGTTTTATTTCCTAACATAAAGGATTCTTTACATCACAAAATGATATCCAGAAGTAAATATAGAAAAAAAATTGAGTAGGAGTGTGTTTGGACATTATAAAGTTTAATGTTAACAAATAAAATATTATTAATGTCAAATTGAAGGCCACTTTTTTACTTAAAAGGGTTAGGGTATTTAAAAAATTATTAATGTAATTATTTACAATAATTACCAAAATATTTTGAGGAAAAAATTGATGGAAAAGTTCTATGAATAATGATGATGATAAAATTTGAAAAAAAATCTAAGTAGACAACATAAGTTATTAACATCATAAAATTTGATGTTATGATGTTAAAAAGTTTGAATAAATAGTTTTCAGAGTTAAACATTATGAATATGATTCAAAAATCACACCATTATTCACACTTTATTAGTTCCAAGATTCTACCCACTAAATATTTCAATGGGAGAGTTTTATCAAGATTTCACACGTAAGTGTTCTAGGAATTACATAGAGATTTAATATGTTTACCAAAACCCTTGAAATATTAGTAAACATATGTTTGATCTAGAATTATATCATTTTTGATATGTTATATAGGAACTTATGTACGGTTTTGGTTAAGTATTATTAAATAATTTTATGGATATAAAATATATAATGTTAGAAAAAAGTCAATATACACTTTATCATTTTTTCACATTGGTTGTACCCACACAGACACACACATATACCATAAAGTGAAATGATAATTGACCCTTCAACATATTACTTTGATATATCCATAACCAATGTTCATGATGGAGTATGATATGTTATAATAAAATACTAAGGTTATCCTGGGTAGGATTCCTGTATTGGGACACTAAATATGCTTATAATGCACAACATGAGTTTTGTGTACTCGATGAACCACAAATTATACCACATGATGTATCATACACCATGTATTTCGTATAATAGGATGATTGGTTCATATTTATAGTCCACAATATCTATGGTTGTTGAGATACAATGTTTTAGAACCTTCATAATTTGATACATTTCTCACACAATCCTTGAGGCTTTTCTAATCAAGGGGTAGTTGGGTATGTTGTTGATCATGTCATCTATTGGAGTTTAAGAAAGATGAGACATTTACCCTCATATAATGAGCATGAAATTTATTCCCATGATTTAGATAGAAAAATAATGTGTATGTTTGTACCTAGATAACACATATGATGTTCTTGTTTATCTAGTGAGGAGCATGTGAGGTTCTTATCTATAAATGTAAATTATATGTGTTGTATTTATATACCTAGCCAATGTATACCCACAGAATCGAGAATGTATGAGTATGATAAATGAGATAGAAATAATTTGTGTCCAATGATCACTCAATGTCTTTTACAAAGGTATGATATAAAATTGTATAAACACATATGATGAAACTAGTGGACATGGGTATAGAGATACGTGTTTTAGATGGAGATCACCCCATATCCAATTATATATTGA
Organism: Viscum album; assembly: GCA_963277665.1. Lineage (NCBI taxonomy): Eukaryota > Viridiplantae > Streptophyta > Magnoliopsida > Santalales > Viscaceae > Viscum > Viscum album. The sequence continues at coordinate 1,097,909,636 of OY728147.1, forward strand.
TCATAATTGATGATTTTTGATTTGATACTCTTTTATTATATTTATAAATTCTATAAATCATTTTTATTTTTAATGATAGATAGGCATATGGGGTCACACTTTGTGGTTGAATATATGGGGATTAATTTTGACATAGAGAGTTCCTTTAAAATTATTTTAGAGATTATAAAAAAAGAGTTTTGGATATATATTCACAAAATATTACATATGATGAGATACATAGTTAATTTAATGATATATTTACAAAATTGATCCATAGAATTTCCAAAATAGTTTTGGGTATGGTTTCATGAGTAGTTGTATATGATATAATATAAGGTGGAATGACACTAATTCTATGACACTTTAGTGCAAGTGGGATATTGAAGGAGATATTCCCTAAGTACCTCATTTCACATTTTATGGTGTGTTCATTTCATATAGTATGAAATTAATGATTATAGGGCATATCATATGCCATTTTAAAGGGTTATTGTAATTAATGGTATATGATATCTTGAAACTATCCACACACATCATATCATATGATATGATGATATCATAATGAGTTGATTAGCACGAATCATTAAGTCAATACATCATTTGAATCAATATTACTCATAAATACTATCATTTATTTACAAAATTCATAGAAAAACCACATGGTTGTATTAATGCACTCAATTTATTAATGCATGAATAGCTGAGTCATTAATGAAAACGTTATAAATGCATGAGGTAATGCATGAGAACTACCTATTGGGTAAATGGTTATTAAATAGAAAAATATACTAGTAAGGTAAAGTAAATACTTATAAATAATGACCAGTGTTTAAAGGCATTAGACAACTTAATGGAATTAACTATGGTGAAACTTTCTCTCCAATTTCTATTTTTAAACCCATCATAAGTTTTCCTTCTATAATATATTACCGTTACTATGATATATAGAAAATGGTGGTAAAAATTACTTTCCTTAATGGTAACCTTCAAGAGGATCTATATATAACAAAACCAAAAGAGTTTATGACTCCATTAAATTACAAAAATGTATGAAAGTTACAGAGATCTATTTATATGTTAAAGAAAACATCCAGGGTATGTAATATTTTGTTCAATGAAGCCAAAAAATAATTATGTTTTGTTATGAATGAAAGTGAGCAATGTGATTACAAGTGGTTTAGTGGTATTATAGTAATTTTTATAGTAGTATAGGTTTATAAGATATTACTAATTGGAAATGATATAACATCCTTACAAGAGGTTAAAGAATGGTTGAATGAATCCTTCTCAAAAAAAAACAAAAGTAAAACAACCAACATTCTAGGGATCAAGATCTTTCATGATAGATCCCAGAGGAATATTTAACTAAATAAAGGTACATACATTGAACAGATACTAAAAATGTTTAATATAGAACTATCAAAGAGGGGATTGTCTCAAATGACACATGGTATATATATTTCCAAGAAAATGTGTCATCAGAAACAAGAGAGAGGATGTAGAATGGGTAAATTTCCATACACTTCTTCTATACGATCCAACATAAATGAAATGTTAGGAATGAGGACTAATGTTAACTATTTTTTGAGTATAGTATGTGTATTTCAAGAAGATCCATGTGAACAATATTTTATTTTTGTTAAGGATATTCTAAATTATCTAAGATAAATTAAGGATATGATCATGCTGTATAGAGGAGATTAATATCTAGTCATCAAGGGTTATTTAAATTATATCATTCATATAGATCATAATGATCTAAATTCATTGTCAAGATATGTCTTTCTTTCATGGGGGATCTGTGAGCTGGAAGAGTTTAATGTATCCAGTTTTCACTGATCCTGAAATAGTACCCAAGTATATTGTGGATTTTTATATATCCAAGGAAGTAGTATGTACTCAAAAACTTTTCCAAGTGTTTAATGTGTTCCTAGAATTAAAAAACCTGTCAGATATTACTATGATAACATTTTAGTGATGGATCTCTCCAAAGAGAAGAGGTCATAATAAAGGAAAAAGGCACATACATTAGAATATTTATCTTTTGAGGGATTTTTCTAAAAAATCTGAATTTTTGGTTAGTAGAGTATGAATATATGAAAACATGATATACCTATTGGATAAGGATATATCTCACCAAAGGAAAGATTATTATGTGATTTCTAGTGGATAGAAATTTACCATTAGTTGAATCTAGTGAAGCTGGGAATCTGATGAAGATGATACCTTAGAACCAACTTATTTAGTAGTTTATTACATATTTTAATTATTAATGACTTTTCATTGTCTCATAATTATTTTTCCTATACCTGAAATTTTTATGTGATAATTTCCTAAGAATATATATTGAAATGAAAGGTCATATCACTTCCCCTCTATGATGAGAACCTATTAGCATTACAATATTATTCATGAAACTTATTCAATATCCAAATGTTATTTTATGATGGGAAATTGATGATACATACTACTAGGGTTTTGAGGCTCCTAAATCCTTGATACACACTCTCATGGTTTTCACCCTTGTAAATCTCTAAGATGAGAGGTTATAATAACATACCCATTAATAGAAAATCCACATTTCCATGTTTCATTGAATGTTCCAATATGAATATGAGTATTTTTATCCATGGAATTTAATATTATCATTAATAAATATCATAAATCACATAGTTTGATGTATTAATGAAAATTTTGGTGACATATGCTCATAGTGTGGTAGGATGTGTTGGGTACATCATGAGTGACATTGAATTAATGAATAATTTGGAAAAGGATTTATCACTTATTTCCCTTTACAAAAGGTTATATCTCAATTCCATTTATGGTAATAGAACATCTAAGATAAATCTATGGCCATGGTGTTCTGTGGGTGAGTTTATTTTTGAAAAATCAAAGAAAGAGTCATCAAGCATATAGGTTGATGACACTGACATGTAACTTTTCTGATTTGAGATATCATGATAAGGGGATTATATTACATGGTAATAATTCCGATAAGTATGGATATCATTGTGAAATTATATTATATATCTATGGGAGCCTTTTTATGTTTCTAGATGCTAAAATCATACTTTAGGTAGTTATCACTAATTCCATTGAGAAAGAGGCCCAAAGGTTCACACACTAACCCTATTTCAATCTTAGTTAAATTTAAGTGTTGAATATATCATGTTAAAATAGATAATATTTATTCAGTTTAGTTGATCACCATGATTTAATAAAAAGTTATTCATAAGAATAATTTAGTTAAATTATAAAAATAAATATTTTTTTCATGGATTGGAGAATATAATATTTATTATAATTAAAATGGAATAATGAAATGTTATTTTTTACAAAATAAATAGTCATTATTCATGGATTAGTAAATATAAAAAAAGGAAAGAAGACTGAGACTAATGTTCTAATTATAAATGTTATAAATGATATTTATTTATATTCTTAATATATTTCATGTGTCATGAGATTAATAATATTATTATTATTACAAGATATTTGGCCAACTAGGATTTATTAGGTCAGATAGGGGTGTGAGTGAGATTTTATAACTCCAAACCTTCTATAGAAAATATTTAATTGTATCAATTTCTATAACACTCTTTTATTGTGCACAATGAGTAGAGTGAGACTCTATAAATCCATAGAGATAAATCTAGATATCTATAATTCACTCTATTTTACTCAAATATCAATAAGTCATGAGAACACCAAGATTTATTTCTCGTTCAAAAAAAATAATGTTGTGTTCAACCATAAACAATGAAAGTGATCAAGATTAGCCATGCTAGAACTTGACAATTCAAGGATGAAATTTACAGATTGTATTTCATGTGTTGATCACTACTAAATATTTTTTTATCCTAGATCATGTAACACAATGATGGTATGGTGATATCTTGTAAAATTTATTATCAGTAAAGAGATAATTACATTTTGAGGTATGTCTATATATGATCTTAAATCAATTATAAATTACATGTGAAGGTCACTCTCTTCTGTTTCTAACATTTTAATCTAGTCAAGTAATCAATGATTTTGGTCAAGAATGATATTTTAATAATGTGTGGAAATGATTACATGTAAATTAATACCAAATTATTAGTTAGTCATACCATCAATGGATGATTCTTATGTAATAAGAACCCAAAGAATCAACCTCATGAGCATCGGATTATTTAAAAATTTAGGGTTTTAACACTTTAATACCACTCGAGTGGTACTTCAATTAGTCATCCAATCAATAAAATATTCAAATGTACTATTGGAGCATTTATTTTTGAAGGTTGGGAAATTTATTTTCCAAGATTTAACTATTTTTATTGATATGGAAGAAGATATTTAATCATCATTGAATTAGGGGAGATCATTCCTTTCAACTTGAATGGGTTTAATTGATGTTTATTAAGGTGAGATGATTTTTCACGTGGGTGATGTAAAGGTTACTCCAAATGTGATCATGATTCACAGGTATATTTCCCTTATGAAGTATGAAGATTTTTGTTCTATATAAACCTTGGATAATTTCTTGGGTGGGCATAAATTGACAAGGGGTGTTTCCAATCGCCTAAAAAATAAGTTGATGAAGAATTCTAGTAAAGTTAGTTATAAGAATAAATAAAAAATATATCTATCTAGGATGGGTTTTATAGGTATTTGAAGGTGATTCTAGACAACTTTTAAATATATAATACTAAACCATTTGTGGATTTAGTACTTACGACACTCCAAATAGAGTTAAATACCCATCCATCATCATTGATGTATGACTACATGGGAGAAAAATATACACTTCTTGTTATCCACAACTCACCCCCCCACTAGTGATCAAGGAGATGGTTTTTAAATGTGATTAAGAGGAGAAATAAATCTATTTTATGGACCATTTCTAACCACTAGGGAATCATACCTAGAATTTAAATCACAAGTTATTATTGGAAAAATGGTCAATACCATATTTTAAACCACAAAGAAGGTTGTAACCTATAATAAATGAGGTGTTTAAGAAGGAAGTTGTAATGTCTCAGAATTTCCTTATATTTTTTTAAATTGTATGGAATTATTTTGAGACCACAGGCTTTAATAGAATATGATTCTGAGGCTCCAGGATCTCTAAATGGAATTTTGAACTTTTTTAAGTTCACTTAAGTAAACGACAGAGTGGGTTTTCTTAACTTTTGAACTGATAATCATATCAAAAATCTGAGGGTACTATTTAACTTGGAACATCAAGATTCACCAAGAAAGGATATAACTTTGTCCTGCAACGGCCGGATGGAGAAGTTAATTTTCGGAATTTCCAGAAACTAATAAAATAACTATAAAATAATATATTATCTCTTTTCTCACTGTTGAGCGGGAGACAACAGTGCTGCGGTGTGGAGAAAATGTCCATTAAAGGAAGCTCCTTAATGGCTCATTTTTGTTTAGCATAACAAAAATCCTATTTCATAATTGAAACTATGTAATGACACAACATCACATCATAACAAAAAAATTGTGGCGTGTTTCATTTTATTAATATAATGCATTAGAGAGTTGAGAATTAAACCCTGGAGACTCTCTATTGAAGCTAAGGCAAGGACTCCCTCCATATACGAATGAAAAACACTAATATGATCCATAGAAACGTCGATGCCTTACGAATAATGGTACCAAGAAGCAAAAAAATGAAGCAAAGATTAAATCCTCAAGCATATAGAGCTTCAACGATGAACGCCAATAGAGGTAGGGGTTTATTTGTTTAACATTTCCTCGTTCTCCATTCTAAACGATGAAAACTGATCTTCCCATGAACAGTTTGACCGATGGATCGTTTGTTCTTTTATAAGAGTGATGTTTCTTGGGATTTCATTTTGGGATTGATTTTTGTTGGTATAACATCTTCCCCAAACCTGTCCTATTTTAAAACTTTAACATAGAGGGTGCGGGCCAACACAAATATGGCTTGAACCCCTCCACTTGTGCGTTCTTCATGGCTGATTTTTTTATTTGGTGAGAAGGAGAATACAAGGACTTTGTAGGGAAGAGGGGATCCCCTAGAGGCTATAGGTGAAAGAGACGTGAAGAATGGACCATCGGAGCGGACCTGGTGGTCCACGGAAGAGCCCAACAGTGGTGGCTACGGGAGGGCGACAGTGCACCAGGAGGACATCGTGGGTGGGATATGGCACAGCATGATGACCCAACAAGAGGAAACCACGATCAACTTACCGCAGTGCTGTAGCAAGGGCTTCCAGCTAGCGGCGGGTGGACATGACCACTCGATCATGTCAGAGCAGCATAGACGTGGCTGTCACGGTCAATCGATGGCGACTGGATAGGCGGCCCTATGGAGGACTTGCGGGGCGAGGGATTCGGATGGGGCTTCCAGCCGCATCCTGGCTAGGGGGATTGGTCTACCTACGGTGGACCAAGTAGTCAAGTGAGTGAGACCTACCCCAATGGGATGGATCATCCATAGTGGTGCAATGGGCCCACAACCCAATGGACTAGACCAAGTTTGGGTCGTGACCAAGTTGGGTGGGTCTGACCAGGTCAGAGCGAACTCAGACCCATCCAAATCCTTTTTGATAAAACAGCAATATCTTTTAGAAGAGGAATATGATTTGGGAGATGTTTATAGCATTGTAACCCTCATTAAGAGGTGGATATTTTGGAATTCTGTATGGGGGATTTTGTGGAAGTTGAAATTTTAAGAATGGCTTGAGGAGCGGTTCTCCTGAGATCAAGCGTGATATGTGCAGAAACCTTGTGGGTGCCTGAGACCTAAAGACTACTAATGAGATAACCTATGTGGATTGGATAATATGGAATACTAGGAAGTATCTTTTGTGTGACTCAAAAGGACTACATTGTTGAGCTTATTCTATGTAACCCATCAAACCCACGATACTAAACATGAGGAGTATCTCAGTATGGCCAAAGGTGGGAAGTGACTTCTGTGTGACCTGACATACCCACGGTGGGGAGCGACTTCTATGTGACCTAGCATACCCATGATAATTATCAGGGATGAGTACCACATCAGTCCTAAGTTTAGTGGGAAGTGACTTTATTGTTACCCAGCAAGCACACTATACTCATTGAGAAGAAGATCTGTAGAAGCCCATGGTGTTCGATGATGTGACTAATGGTTCTACATTCTGAATCTAGAATATACCTTGTGTGAGTTGTCTTGATTCATGATCATGCTTCATGGTTTGTTTGTGGATTGATTTTTGGTCTTTAATTTTTAATTTGTGGTCCCTACTAAGTATTTTTTTTACTCACCCCTATACGTGCATCACCCACACAAGTTTTGTGTGGTGTAGACGATCGCCACCTTGACAACGGACTTAGTGGTCTAGGACCTAGTGATGCCTGTGAGACTAGGTAGGTGAGGAATACCTCTACGAATTCCGGATGCTACTCTGTATTTACCCATCAGGTGGGGTTTCCAGCTGATGACTTCTATAGTTTCTTTTGTACTTCCCTATTTTCCAGTTAGGTTTTTATTCTGGCCCATTTTTCTTTTAGTTTTACTTTTACTCAGTGGTTATCTATAGTGGCTTTACTTTTTTTACTTTTCTAGATTTGGGATGTGGTTGTGTGTGCATGCATATAGTTACTTAGTCTAATTCCTCAAGTTTTAGGTTAACAGATACAACGCTAGTCTCTAAACCCTTGGATATGGGAGGCGGGGTTGGAGTATGTCACGACACGGTCCCCAGGGGACAAGTTGCGACAAAGTGGTATCAGAGGTGGTTAGTTATACCTCATAGACCAAGAGTTTGTTGTTTTATTTTTGGGGGAATAGTGTTGAATATTTCATGTTCAACATTCATATTTAGAGAGTCCAGTGTTGGTGCGGTGGCTGACGTATCCATACAACATGACCATGAATTATGATTTTCGGATTAGTACATGAAAACACTAGTTGAATAAGTGTCTCCATATGATTTTATTGAATAAGAGTCAGATGACAAGGTATAATATTCTGATTGCAGTACATCTTGATCTATTTCTGGATTCCTTCTCACAGATAGCCAACTAGTCTTTCGATACGTTGTCATGTGGACAACCCACCAAGCTATGTGGTGTCAGTTTAGGGATTAGTGCTAGAGATATCCCTACAAGGTGGTGCATTGGTGATTCCATCACACATCGATATGTAGTTACTTTTAGCATTATTAGTAGAAGATGTACACAGACTCAGTGCCTTGTATGAATTTTAGAGATAGATATCTCCCAAGTTCAGAGGAGAGATAGATCCTCAGGTCATGTAGGACTGGATTAAGGTAGTGATGTGGTTCTTCCCCTTAGTGAGGACACCACTTGCTCAGATGGAGATCTTTACTGTGGGCCTTTTTTAGGGTTTGATAGGGTGATGGGGGAACCTGACGAATTAGACTCATGATGAGGTGACTCTAACCTAGATAGACTTTGCATGAATTTTTCAAGAGGAGTTCTTCCCTGCGACCTTGCACACAGTGCCCATTCATGAGCTCCATCACTTACAGTAGGGCAGACTGTCGGTGGATGAGTACTCTATGAGGTTTACTGACCTCTCATGGTACTTTACATACATGATGTGATACCCTTTATTAAGGACTTGGACCTTTGATCATGGACTTATATGGGAGATGAGGGCATCCATGGTGTCTCTTAGCATCCCCACTCAGGAAAGAGTGCTGGAGAGAGCCCTTCTTATAGAGAGCTTCTTAGCAGAGCAGGTATTGACAGCTGGAGACACTAGAATACCTTATGTGGTAGAGTCTTTAGTAGTGAGCAGAAGATAGAAGACAAACGCCCCCAAGTGTTCCAGGTATTCTAGGGGTTGACACCAGAACTCAGGGTTAGTAGTACGAGGCTCCCATAGTAGAGGGAGTAAGCAGGGAACCAGGATGTGCTTTCGGTATGGCAGGAAGAGTCACTTGGCTTGTGACTGCCCAACCCACTAAACAAACAATCATCAGATAATTCAATGACCACCAAGGAATAGGCAGATGATCATAAAAAGAGGTCCGCTGTGTGGTGGAAGTGGAAGTGGAGTAGGATGAGCAGTAGTTAGTGGACGACAGTACATGGTTCTACCACCACCACCCAAAAGTGGTCCACTATGGGATGAAGGATATTGTAGACAATGGTGTGGCTAGCTTTAGGAGACAGAGGCCTACAAACACGGAACTCCAGAGATGGTTATATGTATGATCTGTGTCTTTTCCACCTTAGATATAGTTCTTATAGACACAATTGTCAGTCACTCATTCCTTTCCACAGACCACGTTTGGGGCTTAGAGATTTCGGTGGAGTCTTTAGGTCAATCCTTACGATTAGAGACTCCTATAAGAGGGGATTCTATGATTACACACTTGTTCTGGCAGTGCGAGCTTACTCTAGAAGGTGAGAGCATTGTCTGGGATCTTGTAGTAGCAACATCATGTCCTTGTGATGTCATCTTGGGTATGGATTGGTTATCTACATTCCATGATTAGATTGACTATTTTAGAGCAAAGTGCATTGTGTCTGTGAATATGGGACCCAGTATTCCTTCACCGGTGAAAATATAACATTTGACGCACATGATATACTTTATTAGGGAAGGATTAATCCATTCACTCACCAGTTGGATAGACTCACCCTCAGTGCAGTGGAAGAGAGGACTCTAAAATTTGCTGTAGTGGTGGACGAGTATAATGATGTATTTCCTTAGGACGTTCATGGACTACCTCCACACAGCGAGGTTGACATCTACTTCAATCTATACTACGGTATGGCACCGATATACAAACCTAAATATGGGATGGATATTACAAATATTCATGAGTTAAGGGTACAACTAGAGGACTTGTAGGATAAGGGGTTCATAAGGCCCAACATTTCACCATGGACTGCACCAATGTTGTTTTCCAAGAAGGCAGACATGAGATTTTGGCTATCCGTGAACTTCCAGTGCCTGAACAGGGTGACTGTGAAGAACAAGTATCCACTATTGAGGATTTATGAACTCTTCAATCAACTAAAGGGAGTAAGGTGGTTCTCTAAGACCGACCTCATATCAGGCTATCATCAGCTTCGGGTAAGAGATGAGGATATATCAAAAAAATCTTTTAGGTGATGGAATGGATACCACAAGTTCTTGGAGATGCCCTTCCACATGGACAATGCCCCAATAGTGTCCATGGGAATCCTGAACATGATATTCTAGTCTTACTTCAATCATTTCATGGTGGTCTTCATTGATGACTTCTTATTGTACTCGACATAAGAGGAGGAACATGCTACACACCTACAAATAGTTCTCGATACACTCTAAGATAACCAACATTATCTTAAGCTCCCAAAGATCCAGTTCTAGATTTGGTAGGTCCACATTCCAGGATGCATCATATCAGAGGCTGCAGTTGCAGTGGATTCAGTAAATATAGAGGCAGTTCTTGCTTGGGAGCCACCCAGGAGCGTGACTGAGGTGTGAAGTTTCTTGGGGTTGGTTGGATACAATCAAAGGTTTGTGCATGAATTTTCTAGCATAGAAAAACCATTATAATCCTTGATGATAAATGGAAAACCCTTCAGGTGGAAATAGACATGCCATCATAGTTTCCAAGAAATGAGGTGAAGATTGACGAGTGCCTCCATTTTGAGACTACTAGAAGAGGGTGTTGGGAATGTACTCTTATATGATGCATCAGTGACTAGATTTGGAGGTGTCCTGATACAGGAGTGAGAAATGATCACCTATGGATCACAAAAGTTGAGGCATCATGAGAAGAACTACGCGACTCATGACCTAGAGTTATCAATAGTGGACATTACCATGAAGATGTGGTGACACTACTGGATTGGTGAACAATTTACTATCTACTATAACCAAAAGAGTCTTAGGTATATCTTCTCATAGAAGGATCTGAACATGAGATAGTGGTGATGGCTAGAGTTCCTTCGGGACAATGACATGGACATCGTTGATACTCCTGGGAAGGGAAACGTGGTGGAAGACGCACTCAGTAGGAGGTATGGTTTAAAACGATTTAGTGAGGCAAAAAAGTAGCTAGCCGCGATGAAAATATCCTTTTTGGATGATGATGGAGCAGTTTACCTTCAGTAAATGATTGTCACTCCCCCACACTTACAATGAGTTGGGGAGGCATAACTTTTGGATGTTTACTGCAAGGTCAAACATGCTCAATTATCCTCAGGACAAGCTCCTGATGGATTTTTGATAGGTCAGAAGCCCCTCATACTTTTAAAAGCATGCACCATAGTAACAGTGATGTTGCAGAAGGAGATGTTGAAGTAGTTTCATAAATCCCCTTTTGCGGTACATCCTGATGCGACAAAGATGTACCAGGACATCCAACGCTTGTATTGGTGGCCATGGATGAGGAAAACGTTGGCATAGTTCCTTTCACGATGCCTCACTTTTTATCATGTGAAGGCCAAGGTTTAGGTCCTGGAAGACATGGAAAAAACACTTGAGGTACCAGAATGGAAGTGGGATTGTATCTCCATAGATATTGTGTTGGGGTTACCATGCATATCAAGGGGGCATGATTCTATCTGGGTGATCATTGACCGACTCACCAAGTTAGCTCACATCCTACCCATCTAAGTGTAGGGATCAGTAGAGTGTTTGAGACACCTCTATGTGTAGGTGATAGTGAAGTTTCACACAGTGACTACAATGATCATATCATACTATGATTGATGATTTGCATCTTGACTGTGGAAGGGGTTGCAGGAGAGGTTTGGGACTTAGCTGCAGTTGAGCACATCATTTCACCCCTAGAAAGATAGTCAGACGGTGCAGACCATACAGACCTTGGAGGACATGATTCATGCTTGTGTCCTTGATTTTGGTCATATTTGGGAGGACCACATACCACTGGTGGAGTTTTCATTCAACAATAGATATCACTCTTCCATTTGCATAACACCATTTGAGAACTTGTTTGGGTGGCCATGCAAATAACCTCTATTCTAGAAAAACCCAAGGGAGTAAGAAATCCTCGGTCCAGAGTTGGTATGAGATACCACTAAGAAGGTTCAAATCATCTAGTAGTGGATGAGGACATAATAGATCATGTAGAAATCATATGATGATAGAAGAAAGAGACCCTTGGAATTAGAGGAGGGAGACTATGTTTTCCTTCGCATCTCACCACATCAGGTATTGCAGAGATTTGGTTGGGTCGGCAAGTTATCTATCAGGTTCATCAGACCATTACTTGTTCTTAGCAGAGTTGGTGAGGCGGTGTACCACCTAGCTCTTCCCCCATAGATGCACTGGGTGCACGTTGTTTTCCACGTGTCGTAGTTGAGGTGGTACATGCATCATCCATCACATGTCATTGATTGGGGCGAGCTGGAAATTGATGATGGGGAGACATTTGAAGAGTTCCTAGTGGAGATATAGGAACTAAAGGAGTGGGTCCTTTGTGGATGGTTGATTCATATTGTGTGCATTCAGTTGAAGCACATTAATCTGCAAGAGAGAACATGGGAGTGAGAGGCTCAGATTCTTGCTCAGTCCCCCTATTTGTTTGATTAGACCTTATTGCTTTTGGGGATGTAAATCCCTAAGGTGGGGAGAATGTTATGTCTGGGAATTTTCACATATATATATTTTTAAATTTTGAGTAATTATTTTGAAAAAAATATTGACGACACGTGATTCCAAGGCCCTGTGAACCCAAAACAAAAGTTTGAACTTTTTTAAGTTCAATTAAGTAAACATGTGAGAACGTTTTTATAAATTTTGAAATGGTGCTCAGATCTAAAATCTGAGGGCATCATTGAACTCAAAAATGTTGGGATTCAACTAGAAAGGACTTAACTTCTACTGACAAGGGTTGGATGGAAAAATTAATTTTCAGGCTTTTCGGAAAGTAATAAAATAACTTAAAAAGGTTATTTTATTTCTTCTCTCATAGTTAAGTAGCATACGATGGTGTTGTAGTGTGGTGATGATGCGCATAACGTGATGCTCCTTAATGGTTTTTTTTTGTGCAGCGTAACGACACAACCTCACAACATAACAGAAACACTGTGACATGTTTCCTTTTATTAAGAAAACATGTTGGAGAGTTGAATATTAAATCTTGGGGATTCTCTTACGAACCTACAATAGGGACTCCAACCAATGATGAATGATGAAAGATAGTAGGATTTCTATAAATGTTAATGACTTGTGAATAATAGTACCATGAAGAGATGAACACCATCAGAGCTTGAATACTCAAGGATGGAGTGCTTCAAAGAAAAATGTCAATCGATATAGGGGTTTCTTTGTTTTAAATTTTCACGGTTCGTTATCCTAAATTATGAACTCAGATCAACCCAAGAACATGTTGATATGCAGATCATCTGTTCTTGTGGGAGGGTGATGTTTCTTGTGATTTCAATTCAGGATTGATTATAGGTGGTGGAACATCATCCCCAAACCTCCCCTGTTTTAAAACATAAACCGAGAGGGCACAAGACGACATGAAAAAGGCCCGAGCCCCTTGGATTGTGCATTCTTAATGGATGAGATTTCAATTTGGTGATAAGGAGGAATTGAGAACATTGAAGGAAATAGGGGATCCCCCAAAATCCATAGGCTTAAACGACGTGAATAATGGGCCACTAGTGCGGACCCGATGGTCTGTAGAACAGCCTACAAACAGCACCTACAGGCGGGAAGCGACACATCACAACGACGCGCCAGGAGGATGCCACGGTCAACTGACCACCATTGTGCATCAAGGGCTGCCAACTAGTCTGGAGGTTGGAAGTGGGTGGAAGCAACCACCCAGCCACATCAGAGCATCGTGGACGCGGATGCCGCTGTCGATCAACCACGGCTGGGCAAGTGGCCCTGTGGACGACCCGTGGGCCAAGGGAGCCAGACGTGGCTTCCAGCCATGTCCCAAGTAGGTGGAACGGTCTACCTATGGAAGACTAGGTAGGCCAGATGGCCTGTCCCGCAGCCCAATAGACCGAATCAAGGCATGGTAGGGTGAGTCCGACCAGGTCGGACCAGACCCGAACCCAACCAACCAATTTTTTTGGGAAAATGGCAATATCGTTCTAATCGGGTGTCTAGTTGATGTGATGTTTAGGGCATTGGAACCATCATGATAAGGAAGATATTTTGGATTAATCTATGGAGGATTTCATAGAAGATAAAATTTGATTAATGGCGTGGGGAGAGGTTCTCCCAACAACAAGTGTGCTATATGCGGAAACCCTACAGTGGGATGAGACCTAAATACTATTGATGAGTGACCCTGTGTGGATTGGATACTATGGCCCAGTGGGATGAAAATTATATTTGATCCAACCTACCCATGGTGGATAGAAACTTCTGTGTGACCCAGTAGACCCACTATACTCAACAGGAAGAGTACCTCGGTATGACCATAGGTGGAAAGTAGCTTCTGTGTGACCCGACATGCCCACGGTGGGGAGTAGCTTCTGTGTGACCCAACATACCCATGGTAATAATCAAGTCTGAGTACCACATTAGTCCTAATAATAGTTGGAAGCTTCTTTTGTGTGACCGGGCTAACCCACTATACTCATTGAGGAGGATTTTTCAAGCATCCCATTGTGTTTGACATTGTGACTAATGTTTCTACTTTCCTACTCTAGAATATACCTGGGGTGATCTATCTGGCTTTGTGATCATGCTTCCTGATCATGATTTATTGTTTGTTAATGGATTTATTTGTGGTCTTTCCTTTGTATTTTTGGGTCTCTACTGAGTATTCTTTTACTCACCCTTGCACGGGCATCACCCACAAATGTTGTGTCTGGTGAAGACCACCACCACCTTGATGTAGGACTTGGTGGCCTAGGATCGGGTGGTGCCCAGTGAGACCAGACATGCGGGGCATACTTTTAGGGCTTCCATTAGCTACACGGTACTTAGCCATCAAGTTGGGTTTCCAGCATATGACTTCTAGAGTTTCTTTTGTACATACCTATTTATTTGTTAGTCTTTTGTGGGGTTTTTATTCTGGACCATTTTACATTCAGCTATACATGTTCTTAGTGGTTATCAAAAGATGATTACTTGTTTTAATTTTATATTTTTTGGACGTGGTGCGTGTGCATGTGTATAGGTACTCAGGCTAATGCTTCCCACTTGCAGGTTGACGCCTTTGGTACTAGTCGCCAACCCCTAGCCTTTATTTTGGGGGCTTGGGGTATATAAAAACATGAGGCCCATGGGATGGATCATGACATAAGTAATTAATATTCTTGATTTGGGTATAATCTACCCTACTATAGATAATTCGTCAGTGATCCTCTTACAGGTGGTTCCTAAAAAGGGTGAAATTACAATAACCTCTAATGAAAATTGTAACACCTTAAGATTTTAAGATATATTTATTTTAATTAAATTTAATCTCTTCTATATTGTGTGGTACACACAAGCTTGATATTTTAAAATAATAACATTATTTTTGATATCATACAAGACATTCCACAACAAGCTTAAATGACTTGTGAAATATACATTATTTAAATATGGTTATTATAAATTAGAAAATAAATTAGTGGGTTTGAATAGGATTACCTAAATTGTGAAATATATATAAAGGTTATAATCAATTAAAATTTATTGATAATAATCACTCAATTTTAAGTAATGTTAATTTATTCCTAAAAAACATGTTTTTCATTAAAAATGATTTTTACTGCACCTTGTGAGAAAATAAAATAATAAATTTCTTCCAATTTATATAATTTATTTGATAAAATGAACGTAATTTTTTCAATAATCATATAAAAATTATCTTAGAGGTGAGATTTTTAGATTTTTCAATAAAGGATGATTTTTTAGTCAATAGTGAAAAATACTGATTTTTCGAATAGTGATTTTTCATTGAATTAAGTTATTTTAATGTCCCATTTTGATTTGAATTTGATTTCAATGTAAAAGAAGAATTATTTAGTTATATTTAAAATAATTAATTACATTTGATTCATATTTACACTCGAATTTTTATATTTTTTTTTTAGGTTTAATACAACATTTTTCTAAAAGTTTCTTTTAAATGCGTAATGTTCCTCCATTTTATTCAATGAAAATAATAATAAATAACTATATATATAAATATAATAATTATATTATATATATAAATATTTAAATTTAAACCCATATATCTATCATCACAAGTAATATAGTTAATTCAATATCATCTTATGCGTGAAAAATGCATTTCTTGAAAAACCATTTTTCAATAGGATTTGCGTGTTTTTTTAATTATAATCTATCAATTATATGAATTTATTTTTATAAAAAAATATTTCACATTTTTAATCACTATAATTATTATTATAAAATAATTTCAACTTATTTTTTTCATAATGGTTACTAAATATGGTAATTTGGTTACTGTTGTAAAGGTTAAAATGAGGTTTTCGTACGTTACATGCACTTGTGTTAAATATGATTTTCCACACAAATAACATTTTAATTTGATAAGTTGTATTTTATATTTATAATAAAGGTTTTAAAATTATCAAATAAGGATTTATTTGTTTTTTTTCTCTGTGGATGAATTACTTAGTTTAAATAAACTAATTTCCATGGTGAAAAATAAAATGGTAAAAGTAAAGAAACTTAGAGGATAATGATTAAAATGCATAAAAATGTATTTTTTATTATGTGATAAATTTATATCTCGACCTTAAATCCTTAAAATAAATTATTTATCAAAATTTTAGGTAACTTGGGTGAGAGTGACTTCCGATTATTAAATATTTTTTGGTATTTACTAAAATGACACTTCTCCTAAATTATAAAAGGGTACTCCCTCCCCCCATTATTCACACCTATAAAGAAATTTGAATAACAAACACTACCAAAATCCATCCCCAAAATATTTAAAAAAATTATAGAGCTTGTGGTATCCCAAAAATATGAACCATAGGGTCTTTATTAAGAGATTTGAAGGAGGTTCATCTAAGTGAAGGTAATTGTCTTCACTAAGATACTTCTTTTTCTTTATTTATCTAAAACCTTCAATTATGTATTAAAAACTACAATATAATTAAAAAATTATCTAACATATACTTATATTTAATTATGTTCTTGGAATAATATTTATCCATTTCCTCTCCCATCAAATGAGAAATAAATCCATCATTCATGTGCACGGAGAACTACCCCCTCGCGAACCAATTTAATTTGTTTTCCACCACTGAATCACATGGATAGTAATAATAATAGAAAAAATGAATATATATAATACTAATATAATTTTATTTATTATGTTAAATTAATATTTCAAAAAATTCATTACCCTTTCACCCATTAAGAAAATGATATTGTCACTTGCATGTACGTACGACCTACAGTATCCATGAAGCGATGCAATTAAATTTTCAGGTACAACATTAAATAATGTTTTTAAAAATGAAACCAATAATTTAATATGATATTTTAAAAATTAATATAATTCTAGAGATGATGTAACTATATACTACAGTTCATAACCAAAACATTCATGACAAAACACGAATGGGAAAACAATACAATTAACACCCAAAATAATAATAATAAAATGATTTTTAATGATCAGGTTTTAATATGTTATAAGCTAATAATATATGATATTATACACATGAGTATAGTTCTGGTATAAATTAATAACATGATATAAATCATTTTAAATGCGTTTAAAGTGTGTTCAATCAAAAAGAAGTGTGAGGAAAGAGATTTTTGTCACAATTTCAATTTATTGAGGAAAATTGTAATGTTTTGATCCTAATTTCTTTTATATGGTGTATATACTACCCATATTATATGTAATATCATGAATAATTCATACTGGTATTTTATGTTTCAATTTTAATTATTTCCATCAAGGGGATTTGATTTGAATGTAACCCAGTGGTAGGGAATTTCATAACTCAATTTTTTTCATTGGTTTATATTAATTATTAATTGTCTTTGATATTATAAGATTGTGTGTGTAATTTATTTTAAATATATTATTCATTATTTACACCTTTTCTAACTAGATTTATATTTTAGACACATTATTGATTCATAGATTAATTTTCACTTCAACATTTTGATCATTGTATGGGTTTTCATCTGAAAAATTTCTTCATTCAAAAACATGTTCTTTTATATACCTAATTCATTTTAAATAGTGTATATTATAAGATACTGACTTAAAATTGTGGTACATCCTTTTTTAAATTTTGGTTAAACTTTCTTGTCTTTTATAATGATGTTATTCTTCGGTGTATGATGAGTTTCAATGGTATCCTTGGGGTTTGTGAAATGAAAGGGGAATGAAAAGTGGTGAAACAATGTTCAACACATGGTTAGTGAAAACTATGAACATGGCCAAGGAAACCATGCATCCAGAACTCCTTTCATATATATGATGATGCATAATAACTTCATGGTTTTCTAAACTCTACATGTTCCTCCAAAAAACTGTGTGGCTTGGCCCCTCTTGGACCGAGGGAGCCACATGGTTGGCTCATGTTTTTCCAACTATGATGCCAAACTATGTGTCCCTTAAAAATTGTGAAATGATAGTTTTTTCCCTATCATTATTTAAGGGTTATAATCTTATTTTCTCCCTATTTATCCTTTAATAGCCTTGTTGATGAACCAAACCCTGCTATACTTCCAAGGTATGATCCTTATTCGATTGTTTTCCTTTTAGATAGTGTTTGGGTGTGAATCCTAGATCTGGGTGTTTCTAACACTTCTATTTTCTCTATGTTATGGATTAGTGCTTGTAGAATCATTCTACTTCTTATTAACTCCTAAAACCATAACTTTTACAGTGGATTATATGTTGGGGATTTAATGGGTGTTTGAGTTTGAATTAAGGGTGGAGGTTTGGAAAGTGTTCGTCAACGAACATGAGGTATGTGGTCATAATTATTTTTCCCATAGGCTCATTATTAAATATATGTGTATGTAGATGTGTTAATTCACCACCTTTTCACATTCTAATGTAATAGATTTTATAAATTGATTAGGGTATTAGATTTATGTGATAAACCCATTTGGTTCATAGATGATGTGAGACCAAACCAAGGGCTACACATGGGGTATGGAAAATCATTTAGAATGGTTCTATGAATCAGTTAATGTTGTTATAGGGGAAATATGATAGGGAATGAGATGTGAATTTCAATAATTCTTGTGGGCCTAGTTGAAGGGTTAATTTAATTGACTATTTTTTTATTTTTTGAGAAATTATTTAGGGTCTCTTGAAATGGTTGAAATAATGATTTTTTGATTTTGATCTGGATGCTTTTATAAATAAACAATATGATGTTTTGATGTAGAAAATGTCTTAAAAAATTATGTGTTCCTCTCAAGGTGATTTTACATGTGGTTTCATTTATATATTTCCAATTATGGTTTGAATTGAGGGCATAAATCCCCTTTTTATGAAAATTCCTTAATGATTGCTTGAAATTCAAGGAATAGAAATGAAATCCATGGGGCTTGCTTTAGTTTTTCAAAAAGAATTAATCATGTTTAAGGGGTGGATTCTATATTATTTTTAATTGAGTAATTTGAATTATGTTTTATCATGGATTATGGAATTAATTTTATTTTGATTGTTTCATAGTTAAATATAACATAAGTGGTTCTTTTGAATAATGTTATATGTGTTAATGAGTTATGAATTGTTAATGGAACGTGTTTGATGAGTTATAATTGTTAATGATTAATGTGTTTAATGGTTATGGGTTGTGTTTGGAAAATTTTTTAGGGTTAAAGAAATACATGGACATGTATTGGGGGTATATTGGTTGTTGGATTGAGGCTCCTCTCACGGGTTGGGTAAGACCGGGGTTCTAAACCCCACCCATATAATGATCAGGTTTGGGAGTCAAACTGAGGTTTTAGGCTCCTAACGGTTGCTTTTGTTGAGACTAAATGGACCAAGGATCCACGGTAAGTGTTATGTATCATGTGTTTGGGATGTTAGATTGAGGCTCTATGCTTCCTAACATATGGTCATGGTGTTGGTTGGGATATCAGACATAGAATCTATGCTTCCCAAATACATGGACATGGAATGATTACCAGATTGAGGCTCTAGGGTGTGTTGATAAGTTGTTATTAGTGAATTTTCCTTCATGATTAAAAGTGTGATTAACCCTTATTTTGTGTCTTAGGATCCCAGTGTGAATGAAGCTAGTTATCTAGTTAGTTTCCTAAATAGAGCTAAACGGTTAAAATAGTTATTTGATATTTTTCCAACTATGACATGTTCAGAAATCTATACATCTTTTTCTTTCTCATTTAATTATTTCATTGGGGTTATCTATATACACTATTTCATATAATTGTTTCTGATTTAGACATCATTGGTGGTAGCCTACTGAGTTCTAACCACACCCTTCTCAGGATGCTATGGCATTTGGGTACCTGATTAGATGTTACTTGTTTTCAGGTATAGGTTCATAATTGGGATAGATTGTTTGGTTCATGCATGGGCCATTTGGGTGGGGCATGGGATGTATGAATCAGGATAAGGCTTATGTCCGTTCTTGGTATCCTTTGGTAGTTTTTGTTTTCGGATTTTTTCTATATGAGTACTTTGAATATAGTATATTCATCCTATTTTTATAGATTTTCATATTTGGTTACCTATTTTAATTTGTTATATGCTATCCATTTATTTGTTTTTACTAATTATTATCTTTTTTGATATTATTTATTTAGTTTTATTACTCTATAATGTGAGTATAGTCTTGCAAAAGTTTCTCCATAAACATGAACTTCTATTCGGTAGCCTATGGCATTTGGAGAGGCGTGTGTGAGGTCATGTGATGACCCGACATGGGGCATTAGATATTTTCCACTGATTTGAGGATATTAAGATGTGGTTTCAGAGCATATATTGTGTATTAATATTTGGGGCAGGGTAGAAAAGAGACTAGGGATCTTTTTGGTCCTGGTAATGATCTTGGGCCTATGTTCCTGCAACCCCACATATAAAAGAAAATCTATGTTTTCAAGGGTGGGAATTGATGTTCGGTTTTGTGATTTTATGGTTGACTATTATTTCCACATTGAGTGAATCACATGGATGTAATTTTACTAATTTAGGAGGTTCTATATTTTTTACCAGTTTGGAAGAAGAGGGTGTGTGAATTTATGCATTATACTAGGCACATATGATTGATAGGTCATCTGTATGTTTCCTATCATTGGTATTTCCTTGGGAATCATATGCTGGTAGTGTAATTTTATTCTTGTTGATTTTTTCTATTTATATTTTCCTAAAATGTTCAATAAATATAATGTTTTGAAACGTGGATTTTAATGAAGATTGAGTTTTTTAGATGTTGGGTTAACAAAATAGTTTATGAAAATGTAAATTCTTTGGTTTTGAAATCTTTTTTTAATTGTTTTGAAATGTGAATCATTGGGTTTTAAATGGTATATATTACTTTACTAGGTAAATAGGGAAATGATGGAACTTGAATACACTTTTTTTGTGGTTATCCCTTATGTTGGTCCTTGACCCTATGTATGGGTGGTTTGGGTAGCGAGAGTTCCTTATTTTAATACCATGAATTTTAAGATATGAAACCTTGATGGGTTGGATGTGATAGTGTATGGAATATTTCTTGTTGTGTCTTTGGTTCACTTCTGACCTTGAATTGTGAAATGACATATATTAGTGTGGTTGTGGTGAATCTTATTCGTTAATAACGTGTGAGTTGTGTTTTGAACCCTATATCGTGTGTTTGGTTCATGGTAAAGATGTAAGTGTGTGAGTATCTTTATTGTGAAAGCTAGAGTTAACGGTTTCCTGTATTGTTACACACCATATGATTGGACCAAAGGTAGGAATTCTTCCCGTGATTAGGAGGATTTTTGAGGTTAGATGTGTATTTCTTAAAGGTAGAGATAATGGACTTTGTTAGGCATGACCCCCATTTAAATATTTGGTATCGTTTGATTCTCATGGTGTCCTTGGAGAAGGTTCCGTTTGGGTTTCTAATTCTTTTGGGAGCATATAGAATTGGTGGATGTTTTAGACTTGGGGAATTGAATAATTTATGTGTTTCCCAATGTGGGTTTTCCCAAGGTGGATAAGTGGGATGGTTGATGGTTTTGGTGAGGTGACATGAGCTATGGTTATGAGTTGAAAGTCTTTGAATAAACTGAGGGTAACCTTGAGGGATGTTGAACAAGTGTAACAGGTACGTTGGAATTTGAATCATGAGTAGTTACTCCAGATCTGAAATTGATGCATGTTTGGTGTTGTCGAGTGTGGTAATGGTGCATGGTTATGCCTTGTTGTCTTCCTTAGGGAGGTATCTGAGAGCTTTGGTTAGTGAAAAGGTTAGTATTGGGTAGAGGAAAGGACGTGAGGAACCTTTCCCTGTGGTATTGATGGTGTTAGATATGGAAAATGATTTTGATTTTAGGTGAAAAAGACAAGGGTGGAAAAAGAAAGGATGTGCACTTTTGGTTTGTAAGTAACACGCAGGGTGGTGGTGGTCATGTATTTGGGATGGTTGTATGATTATTTGGATGGTTAAGTGAGAATTTTTCGAATGAAACAAGTTTAATAAGGCATGCATATTAGGTGGCATAGTCAGTTTGGTGAGTAGGAATTTGGACCTAACATTGGTAATGTATGACTTCTGTGATTTTGAGTCGAGTCTAATGGGTGATCGTAGTAAACATTGGGACTTTAAGGGACTTGAGAATTTCCATATGCGGGAATATGTTAGAATGGAACGATTTAGCATTGGATAGGTGAACATATGGATCTGGAGAAGTGCCATTCATGTTTTGATGTGATCATGTGGTAAGTTAAATTTATGCATGATATGGTTGGGTTATTGAATAGTGTGATGGTCATTGTGTCCCTGTGTTAATCACCAAGTTAATACAGGAAGTACTCGAGTGGGGTAACATTACGGGGTGCTAAAGGGAATATTGGGTTACGACTGCTTGAAAAAGGGTCATGAAGTAGTAGTGAGTTTTGGTTGGAAATCCCATTCAAGTTATAGTAATTGAATACTAATGAGACATTGGTAGGAAGGGAAGCCCATAATTTTTGGCAGGTTAAGGTGTCCCCATGTTGGGAGGTGATATCAGTTATGGATAGTTTGTGGCAGTGTTTGTCAATGAATCCATGGTGTACAATTTTCTAGTGACGATCATGTCAAATAACATGAAATCATCTCGGGTATGCCGAGGGAGCTAAAGCTTTTTTCCTAGCTTCTAAGATATGTTTTGTTTATACATGGAGCCTCTTGGTGGGTGTGTTCATGGAGTGGTATATGTGGAGTCATATGATGGGAAGTATACAATCAACTGTTTATAGGTGAGGTTCTTGGTATGAACAAGATGTTCAAAAATTCAATGGGGTTTGTTCTTGAAATCTAGGAACTAGTATCAGTTGGTGATGTTATGTTGTCATAGAGAAAAACTAGATGGCCACACCCAAGTTTTTATGTTTATCTTTTGATCGAATCATGAGCCCTAGTGGTTGGAATTGATTGAGGAAAGAGGGGATAATTATAATCTTAAGGTGGGGAGTGATATTCTGGTCATAGATACGTGGAGTATACTGTGGAGTGAATATAGTGGCATCAAGATTTCAGTGAGAAGACTAAAAGGTGAATGTTTGTATTCCATGGGAAGGGATAGGTGGGTCTTGGATGTAGTGGTTGATCGAGATGAGCTTCTGATTTGGGCTCAGGGTGGTTCTGGAAGGAATTCAAGATGCCATTACTAGGTATGTTTATGTGCATGATAAGGTATGACAATAGTCATGAAAATAAAAGTTTAGTGCTAGATCCTCATTGTAAGTTTGGTAGGGACCTAGGTAGGTGTGTTTGGGTGACCTTTTAATGACATTAAATATGAAGGAATTTTCGTCAAGTGAAGCAGTGACATGATAATCGAGAAGTTGGATGTTCCCAAGATGAGTGGCTAGATGTAGATCAACTTGTCTAGGTTAGAGGGGAATGAAAGTGGCGAGTTGGAAACCACCTTTGGTGGGTGTTTCTGTATGATAATTTCATTTCCATGTGGAAGTGAGTTTTAAGGAAGAAACAAGTTTTCATTAGTTGAGATATGGATGAAAGAAGTGTGGCTGATCTAAGTAGTTTTGAAGCCAGAGCTATATGCCAGAGTTGGGTGGAGTCTGATGGAAGTTGGATGCGGTTAGTGGGGAGACAAGTCAGGTAATTTGTAATGTTGAGATGTGGTTATATTGGTCTCCTTTATATGGTTTAGATTCCCAACATCGGGTTATGGTAGGGGATATCTAAAGTGTATGGTGGGTAGCACCATAGTGGTCAAGTCACTACGGGAAAACCGTTTTTGCAATAGACTATTTGCGACGGGAATAAATCCCATCGCAAATAGTCCGTCAAAGAGGTTAATTGTGATGGGTTGGAAATCCCGTCGCAAATAACCAATTATATGCGACAGGAATAGGGGCCTCATCGCAAAAACATATGCGCGAATTGGGGAAGTTTGCACACCAAACCGCGCGAAAGGGTATTTGTGATGGGTAGGCACTACCCATCGGAAATGTCGGGAGGCGGTAAGACCTAGTTGTGATGGGGGATCCCCCGTCGCCACTAGTTCTACCCCCGAAGGGTATTTGCGATAGGCCCCGTCGCAAATAACCGGCAGTGGTAAAACCCTATTTGTGATGGGATGTTGTCTCATCGCAAATAGTGTGTTGGCATGTTAATTTTTGCGATGGGCCCCGACGCAAATAACCTTTTAACCGCCGAACATAATTAATGCGGCCAAAGGTATTTGCGACATGACCAATCGTAATAAATACTATTAGCGACGATAATTCCATCACAAATAGTCCTATCACAACTAATCTGTCCTATATATACCCTCATCCATTTTTTCTTCCCTCGTCTTGAATTTTTCTTTATCTGCTACTCTAAACACTAAATTTAGAGTGAAAATTTTGGAGAGTTGGTTTTTTTACGAAGAAGTTGTGAAGTCGTCTACAATTATAAGAGATCAAGTTTAAAGGTAGTTATGTTTTATTTAATTTAGTAGTTTTTTCAATTTTTTATATTAATTTTAATTATTGTTTATTAGTTGCAATTAAGTTAGATTTAAATTGTTTTTCCATTCATAATAATTAGTAATAATTAGTAATAATTAGTAATAAGTAACAATAATTTGTAATAAATAGTAATAAGTAGTAATAAATAGTAATAATTAGTAATAAATAGTAATAAATAGTAATAAATAGTAATAAATATTAATAAATAGTACTAATTAATAATAAATGGTAATAAATAGTTTTAAATAGTATTAATTAGTAATAATTGGTAATAAATAATAATAATTAGAAATAAATAGTAATAATTGTAATAAATAGTAATAATTAGTAATAAATAGTAATGATTAGTAATAAATAGTAATAATAAGTAATAACCAGTTATAATTAGGAATAATTAGTAATAATCTGGAAAGAATACAAATAAATACGAATAAATAAAAATAAATACGAATAAATACAAATACATATTAATAAATAGAAATAAAAAAGAAATAAAAAGAAATAAATAGAAATAAATAGCAATAAATAACAATAAATAATAATAAATATCATAAATAGAAACAAATAGTAATAAATAGCAATAATAAGCAATAATTTGCAATAATTTGCAATAATTTGCAACAATTAGCTATAAATGGAAATAATTAGGAATAATTAGAAATAATTAGGAATAATTAGTAATAATTAATAATAATTAGAAATAATTATTAATAATTAGTAATAAATAGTAATAAATAGAAATAAATAGCAATAATTAGCAACACATACCATAAATAGCAATAAATAGGAAAAAATAGCAATAAATAGCAATAAATAACAATAATTATCAAAAATAGAAAAAATTAGGAATAATTAGCAATAATTAGGAATAAATATCAATAAATAGCAATAAATAACAATAAATAACAATAAATTGCAATAAATTGCAATAAATAACAATAAATAGATATAAATGGCAATAAATAGAAATAAATAACAATAAACAACAACAATTAGCAGTAATTAGAAATAATTAGAAATAATTAGCAATAATTAGCAATAAATAATGTAACATCCCAGACCCGTGTGCCACGCAACGGGTGCCCTGAGCCTGGTTCACCACGTGACCTCAAGCGCATTTCCCCAAACGCCAGAGGCTGCCGACTAGCAGTGAGGGCCCAAGTCTGATAGTGGGGAAACTATGCCCTCATTTGTCAAAGTGTACCTCAGTGGAATATAGAATAAACATACAATGACAGCGGAAGCAATAAACCATACAAAACTGAAATAAACTAAAATAGTGGATATAACCGACAATATATAAGTGATGATTCTACATGATTCATGTTCTAAGAAAATTTCCAGAACATGTTATACATCAATATAGTACATCAAAATACAGAGTACAAAAAAACAAGAAAAACAGATGGCAGTGGCATCGCGAGCCTAGGCTCGGTCCCATGCCCTCCTACTCCTCAGCAACATGCAAGTACCTATATATGGACTCTTTCCCCTATCTACACCTGCAGAAATGTAATCTGTTTGGGCCAAAAAGAATGAACCAAATAGGGTGTGAGGAATATATCTTAGTAGGCACCCACCAAAGGCCCGTCCCCAACTGCGTGTAAGCATGCAACAATAGTGTGCAGTAGTAAAATCCAATAAAGTAAGCAGTACTCAAAAGTAACTAACTACCAGTAATATTACCATTTTATTATTCATTTAATCATTTAACTTAGTAACATTCTGTGCTCAACAACACCAATCCCTCAGGCCAACCAGAGGTTTTCCCTTAGGCTAAAATAGTAAACGACTCCCTCAGGCTTGCCCTCAGGCCATACAGAATCCAACCCACGGGTACTGCCCTCAGGTGTAATAGAAAGTGACCTCAGGCATAGGAAGTGTCGCCCTCAGGCACAGAAGTCAAGCCATCGGGTACAAAAGGTTTCCCTCAGGAGAAATACTACATCCCTTGGGCTAAATAGTGCAGTGCCCTAAGGCTAATCACAACAACACCCTCAGGCCAAAAACAACAATGCCCTTACGCTAAACAGGTAACCAAGCCATGACCAACAGGTAAACAAGCAGTAACAAGAAATTCCTCTCAAGGTAATTCTACATTTACTACTTTAAGGGAATACCCTCGGGTATCCTTGCCAAACAGCTAAACTATGAAACACACCCCTGGGGTGGTTCCAGATCCAAGAAACGATCCCAACCATCATTTTATTATCAAAATTTAATCACCTATGCAATTCTAGTCATTAAATATAGCAACGGCCTCAGCCATACGACACCCAAACATGGTTTTGTGGCAAAAAAATGTACAAAAATGCACGACAGTTGGAAAATAAACTCAAAGACAGCTACCTTATTCACCAACGAACGTTATACCCGAACACCGACTCTAGAAACACCCAAGAACTACGTAAATATGATGAAGAAGAAAACCCATTCAAACATAAATAACTTATGTTAGGGAAAGAATTGGTAAGAATGGTACCATGAGAGGAGAGGGCTTACCCATGTGGTACCAATGAGATCGTCCGAAGCCGAAACGGATTCCAGATGAACACCCGGCGGATCATCAAAGGGTCGGTCATCCTACTTGGCTACAAAATGGCACAAACACCTCCTCTGCCAAATGAGGAGGCTATTGCCTATTTTAAGCCAAAAAAACAAAGTACACGTCGTGTAATTCTTTCATTTAACTGTTCATTTGGTGGCACCACCACACTGTTCATCCGTTGACATGAGTACACAACATGTACTCCCAATTACACGGCGTGTACTGTCGTCCAGCTGGCAGCAACTCCACCGCCTTACTATTCAAGCCTACCGACTGACTACATGGCATGTAAGGTACCACTACAAGGTGTATAGTCGGTTCATACACCCCTCATCGCCGATAAGGCTAAACGCCCCGTGTACTCATCCCAACACGGCTAAAAGTACATGGCATGTGGAAAAAGTACATGGCGTGTAGTTTCGAAAATTTTCATTTTCCCCATTTTCCATATTTTCTCAAAAACACTTAAGGAAAATGAAAAAGAAGACGCCCGTACCTCAAAATAAGAACCCGGTTCTTACAAACATCCCCCTTTATAGAAATTTATCCCCAAATTTCCCTTCCAAGGGAGGCGAAGATAAAGCTCAGAACAACTCTGGCCACTGAGCATGTACGTCGGCCTCCCACTCCCAAGTCTCTTCTTACACCCGGCCATGCTGCCATAGCACCCGTACGAGAGGAAATAACCGGCCTAAGAGAAAATTTGTGCTCATGTCAATGATATGGATCGGATTCTCCTCAAAGGATGCATCATGCGGCAGCTCAACCTCCTCTGGCTGAAAGGTGTGAGACGGGTCTGAATGGTAGCGATGCAACTGAGACACGTGGAAGACGTCGTGCATGGATTGGTACCGCTGTGGTAACTGCAACCAATAGGCAACCAGCATGAATCTCTCCAGAATCTTGAATGGCCCCACATACCTCGGTGAAATATTACCCAATCTTTTGAGCCGCTTGTGTCCCAGCCTCGGCGAAACACATTCAAGAAAACCTGATCCCTGACAACGAACTCCAAAGGTCATCTGCGGCGATCAACATAGGATTTCTGATGAGACTGCATGGTAGCCATCTGCTTCCGAATCAATTGGACCTGCTCAGATGTCTCCTGCATAAGATGTGACCCCAGTAAAGCTGCATCACCTGCCTCTAACCAGCACAGAGGTGATCGGTATGGCCTATCATATAAATCCTCTTATGGTTCCATCTCAATAGTCACCTACAAACTGTTGTAATAGGAAAACTCGACTAAGGGTATATGCTTCTCCCAAGAGCCCCCAAAGTCTAGGATGCATGCGCACAGCATGTCCTCATACACATGTATCATCCGCTCTGACTGGCCATCTGTATGAGGGTGGTATGCTGTGCTCAGAAGCACCTGTGTACCCAACTCCCTCTGAAAACTCTGCCAGAAATGAGACGTAAAGCGGGTGTCCCTATCTAAAATGATAGAACGAGGGACCCCATGAAGACATATGATCTCTCAGATATACAACCTTCCGATATCATCCATACCAATGGTCTCCTTGATCTGCAAGAAGTGAGCTACCTTCGTGAGTCTGTCCATAACAACCCACACGAAGTCATTGCCTCGAGGTGACCTCGACAATCCCATCACGAAATCCATCACAACATCATCCCATTTCCACTCTGGAATAGGAAACTGCTGTAACAGCCCAGCTGGTCTCTGATGCTCTACCTTCACCTGCTGACAGGTGGAACTTCTCATAACGAACCCAACTATCTCTCTCTTCATACCAGACCACTTGTACTGACGTCTCACGTCTCGGTACATCTTGGTAACCCCAGGATGAACTGCCCAAGCTGAAGCATGAAACTCCCACATCATCTCCTCACGTATATCCCCTAGAACCCATACACATCCATGGAAATGCATAACCTCATCATTGCCTATCGTCCAACTGGGAGGAGGGTCCTTACTTTCCACCGACTCTCGTAGAACTATGCCTTTTGAAACTGATAGCTGCCTCATCCTCACTCTTTCCAGGAGTGTAGAAGTCACAGCTAACGATGAAAGTTAAGTCTTCCCCTGGCTGTCATGAACCACCAAATGTATCTCAAAGAACAAAGCCATGAGCTCCCACTCACCACTGGCCTCATGCACTACCTGGATTTGAGTCTTCCTGCTCAGTGCATCAGCTATTGCATTACCTTTACCAGGTGTGTATGCAAGCTCAAAATCGAAGGAATGTAGGTACTCAACCCACCTTCTCTGCCTCAGATTCAGGTCATGCTGTGTAAAGATATACATGAGGATTTTGTGGTCAATGAAAACCACAAAATTATCTCACAACCGGTAATGTCTCCAACAGCGCAACACATGCACAACTGCAACCAACTCGAGATCATTCATCGGGTAATTCCTCTCATGTGGCCTCAGCTACCGAGACCCGTACGCAATAACTCGGTCGCCCTGCATCATAACTGCTCCTAGCCCAATTCCTGATGCATCATAGTAAACTGTTTAGCTCTTCCCATGCTCTGGGAGTATTAGGATCGGTACTGATGTCAACCTTCCCTTCTGGTCCTGAAAAGAGGTCTCGCAATCTTCTGACCAACCGAACTTCACACCCTTCTTTGTCAGACACGTCAATGGTGCTTCTAAGCAAGAGAAGTCCTGTATGAAGCATCTATAGTAACCAGCTAGCCCTAATAAACTCCTTACCTCAAACACGTTCTTAGGATGCTCCCAGGAAACTACTGCTCTCACCTTCTCTGGGTCTACTGCAACTCCTTCCTTTGAGATAATGTGACTAAGGAAGTGAATCTGGTCCACACAAAAGTGGCACTTTGAGAGCTTAGCATATAGCCGATGCTCTCTCAGTGTACCCAATACGATCTCAAGATGGGATTCATGGTCATGTCTAGTGTGAGAGTACACCAAGATGTCATCCACGAATACTACCACAAAAGAATCATGGTACGGATGGAACACACGATTCATGAGAGCCATAAAAACTACTGGAGTGTTCGTCAGTCTGAACGGCATAACCGTATACTCATATAGACCATACCTACTCTTGAATGATGTGAGAGGTATATCAGATGGTCTAACGTGCAGCTAATGATATCCTGATCTCAAGTCAATATTCGAGAACACTCGTGCTCCACGAAGCTGATCATACAGATCATATATCCTCGTCAAGGCATATCGTTTCTTAACTATCAATTGGTTCAGATTCCAATAATCCACGCAAAGTCTAATGGTATTGTCCTCCTTTTTCGCAAAAAGGACTGGAGAAACCTATGGAGAAGTACTGGGTTGGATAAAACCCTTTTCCTGTAGCTCCTCTAACTACTTCTTGATCTCCTGCAACTCAGGCGTGGCCATCCTATAAGGAGGAATGGACACCGGTGCTACTCCTTGCACAAGCTCGATAGAGAAATCCACCTCACGCACCGGAGGTAGACCTGAAAAGTCATCTGGGAAGACATCCCTGAAACGATCATCAACCAGAGGAAAATCCGTCTGACAAGTCCCCTGATCATCCAGATATAAGCTCGATATCTGGGCTGTGACTCAACCTCGCCCATGATGCTCCGGTCCAACTCGACTCGCCTAAACATCCCATTCTCCCTTGTAAAGAAACTCTCTGCCCTCCGGTGATGTGAAATGCACCCTGCGACGATAGCAGTCTACAATGGCTCGGAAGGGAACCAACCAGTCCATCCTGAGAATGACATCATAGCTCATCATCTTCAAGACATAGAGGTCCCAAAGGAAGTGACACCCACCAACCTCAAGGAGGTACTCCTTGCACTGACGCACACCAGCCATTCTAGTCCCCAACGGAGTGTCTAGAATCATGATATCAGATGAAGAAGAAACACCGATCCCAAGGCTCTATACAATGGGTACATGTCTAAAACTATGCGTAGCACCCGTATCAAAAATTACTGAAGACAAGACAAAAGATACTCTAATAGTACCTCTAACTGTCGAAGGTCCAGGATCCTGCTCCTGCTAGGTCTGTTGCACTGCATATGCCTACCTAGTGTCGTGGCCCTGCGACACAACTTGGCTACCTTGAGCTGTCCCACCTTGCTACCTCTTCGATCGTGGTGTCTTGCTACCATGGCGACGACCACCATCTCTGCATGCATGCCCTGATGTATTCCAGTTCCCAGACTGGTAAGAAGCCGCTGGTCCTGCTCCCACATGTGGAGTCTGCACAGAACCCCTCTCACTAGCCACTAGTAGAAACGCCCTGTAAAAGTGTTTCAGATGAGCCATCTTGCCGCAAGCTCGGCACTCCTCTGGGTCTCGTGGACAATGCGGTCTCTTCTTCCCCTCTCTAGCACAATGGTGGCACCTGATCAGGCCACCTGAAGAAGCTGCCTGGCTGGTACTGCCACCCTGAGAGAAGTCCATCTATCTCTTCCTCTTGCCAGCAGAAACCACATCAGTAACTGGTGCTGAACCGCCCTAGCCCACACCACTTGATTCCCGCAGGTTCCTCTCTGTAATCAGCGCCTGATTCACAATCGCGTGTACAGTAGGCAACCTGAAAACATTTACTAGTTCTCGGATTTCATACCAAATACCATCCTCAAAACTCCTGGCTCTCAACGTCTCATCACACACCAGCACGGGTGTAAAAGGATGAAGCTCTGTAAAACGAGAAGAATAGTACATCACCGACATAGTGCCCTGCTACAAATTCATGAACTCTCGACCTCTATCTGCCCTCAATTTCTCGGGAAAGAAGAAGTTATAGAAGACAGCCTGAAAATATTCCCATGCCATCTCCCTATGATGCTCTGAATGGGTGGTAACATCCCATCACCTCTTGGCGGAATCACGCAGCATGTAAATCGCGAGCTTGACCCTCCGCCCTGGAGGCGTCTCCAGATGCTCAAAAATAGTGTACATTGATCCTAGACAAGACTCTACTGCCTGTGGTCTGCCATCCCCTGAAAATGTAGGCGGATTCTGTTGCTGAAAGATATGAGTCAGGTCAGCCATAGATGTGGCAGCCTGCATTGCTCCCTGAAAGGTCTGCATGAACCGCATAAAGCCTTCACGGAACTGTGCCTCGGCGCCTGTGTCCGGTGTAACATCTGGTGTTGCATATGGCTCTGCTGGAGGATCCACTGAAAGCCCATGGACCACCACCTCCAGAGTATAATCATCGCCACTCTCTTGGCGAACAACATCCGGTCGCCTAGGCGGCATGACACTACAAGGTCGAAAGCACGCCTCAAATTCAAGATTATTATGACCGAAAATCGAAGGAACAAGAAGGGAAACAAGAGGAAGAAGGCATTCAAAATTTTAAAAACAAGAATACACGGCGTGTACACTGACTACACGACATGTACTTCACTTTCCTTCCCCTGCCTGGGTCCTTCTACATGGCTAACCCATACGACTTCCATTGAACAAAACAACACAGTGTGTATAATATCTACACGGTGTGTATGGTGTTATTTTCCAACTGCCCGTGTCGTCTGTGACATGGACGACTACTTGGCTTGACCCTACAAGGCGTGTTACACCCGCACATGGTGTGTACACCACCCTGTTTCCCAGCCACACGGCTAACTCCACACGGTCTGTCCTCGGACAAGACTACACAGCGTGTCCCACAGGTACCCGACGTGTTCAAGGAGAGGTGACACCGGCCCATGTTTTTAGCTACACGGCCAAGTCCCCAGGTCATACTACACGGCGTGTCCAGCATTGACACAGCGTGGTTTGTATAGGAGTTCACCGACCCGTGTTGTTAGTTACACGACCAGACTCCGGGTCACACTACACGGCATGTCCATTCAGTACACGACGCATTTTACCCAAGTCTTTCCATACCCCATGTCACTACCCACAAGGCTTGTGACACAGAAAGAGACTACACAGCGTGTACTTAGGGTACACGGTGTGTACTCAAAAAGTTCATTCTTCTTCCCGAAAAGAAGAGCATACATGGCGTGTATAAAAATACTACACTGCGTGTATACTGGGTTTTTAGAGAGTATGCCTCAGAAACTTCTCCGGAACCCAGAAAATACCGTAAAACAACACCTAAGTGTCCAATTATGACCCTTGGGGGCCCATACTACCCACAAATCAAAGTTGGACATCTTATATGTGTTATAACCAACAAACAGTCAATGATCCACCAATTTTCAGTCAATGGGGGCCCATACTCTCCAAAAGCCAAAGTTTGGCATCCATTTTATAAACAAGCTCAAACAAAAATACCATATCACAAGGCAGGTATTTATCATGCAACTATCACAACAACATGATTTTCTAGCACAACAACTATCACAACAGCAAGAGAATTTATAATGCACCAACATGGCATGGAAACTATGCATGGCATTTGATATCTAGCATGTGCCTATATGATGCATGAGACGGCATACCCTCATCTCATTGGGTTTCAACTAAATAGGACCCACAGATAAAATATAAATAGCAAAATCTCAAGTGCGTCACCGAACAATGAAAACAAATCAACTGTAATTTCAAAAATCAACCAAAATTGAAATCACGAGGTAAATTGGATTTTCCCTGTATGCGGGTTAGCTACACCCAGGCACAGCTTATTACCAACTACCGTTCTGTCCTATCCCTGACTATGGCTCCAAATAGTAAGTCAATGAAAAGAACGCCTCTGATACAACTTTGTAACGTCCCGGACCCGGGTGCCATGCAACCGGTCCCTCGAGCCCGGTTCGCCACGTGACCTCAAGTGCATTTCCCCAAACACCAGAGGCTGCCAACTTGCAGTGAGGGCCCGAGTCTGATTGAGGGGAAACTATGCGCTCATTTGTCAAAGTGTAGCTCAGCAGAATACAAAATAAACATACAATGACAGCGGAAGCAGTAAACCATACACAACTAAAATAAACTACAACAGTGGATTTAACCAACAGTATATAAGTGATGATGCTACATGTTTCATGTTCTATGAAAACAGCCAGAACATGTTATACATCAATACAGTACAACAAAATACAGAGTAAAACAAAACAAGAAAAACA
This sequence comes from Viscum album, assembly GCA_963277665.1. NCBI lineage: Eukaryota > Viridiplantae > Streptophyta > Magnoliopsida > Santalales > Viscaceae > Viscum > Viscum album. The sequence continues at coordinate 1,097,944,211 of OY728147.1, forward strand.
GCTGGCAGTGGCATCGCGAGCCTAGGCTCGATCCCATGCCCTCCTACTCCTCAACAACAGTCAAGTACCTGTATAGGGACTCTTGACCCTATCTACACCTTTAGAAATGTAATCTGTTTGGGCCGAAAAGCATGACCCAAACAGGGTGTGAGAAATATATCTCAGTAGGGACCCACCAAAGGACCTTGCCCAACTGCGTGTAAGCATGCAACAACAGTGTGCAATAGTAAAATGCAATAAAGTAAGCAGTACTCAAAAGTAACTAACTACCAGTAATATAGCCATTTTATTATTCATTTAATCATTTAACTTAGTAACAGTATGTGCTCAACAACATCAAACCCTCAGGCCAACCAGAAGCTTGCCCTTAGGCTAAAATAGTAAACCACACCCTCAGGCTTTCCATAAGACCATACAGAATACAACCCGTAGGTATTGCCCTCAAGCATAACAGAAAGTGCCCTCAAGCGTAGGATGTGTCGCCCTCAGTCACAGAAGTCAAGCCCTCAGGCACGAAAGGTTTCCCTCAGGCCAAATACTACAGCCCTCAGGCTAAATAGTGCAGTGCCCTTAGGCTAATCACAAGAACGCCCTCAGGACAAACACAACAACGCCCTCAGGCTAAACAGGTAATTGGGCCATGCCCAACAGGTAAACAAGATGTAACAAGCAATTCCTCTCAAGGCAATTCTACATTTACTACTTTAAGGGCATACCCTTAGGTATCCTGGCCAAACAGCTAAACAGTGAAACACACCCTTGGGGTGGTTCTGGATCCAAGCAACGATCCCAACCATAATTTTATTATCAAAATTTAATCACCTATGCAATTATAGGCATTAAATATATCAACGAGCTCAGCCACACGACACCCCAACATGGGTTCGTGGCACAAAAACACACAAAAACGCACAAGAGTTGGAAAATAAACACAAAGCCACCTACCTTATTCACCAACGAACGTTATACCCAAACACCGACTCCAGAAATGCCCAAGAACGGCATAAATCTGACGAAGAACAAAACCCATTCAAATGTAAATAACATACGTTAGGGAAAGAATTGGTAAGAATGGTACCAGGAGAGGAGAGGGCTTACCCGTGTGATTCCAACGAGATCGTCCGAAGCCGAAACGGATTCCAGACGAACACCCGACGGATCTTCAAAGGGTCGGCCATTCTCCTTGGCTCCAAAATGGTTCAAACACCTCCTCTACCAAATGAGGAGGCTACTACCTGTTTTAAGTCAAAAAAACAAAGTACATGGTGTGTACTTCTGAGTACATGGTGTGTACTTCTTTCATTTAACTATTCATTTGGCGGCACCACCACACTATTAATATGTCGACATGAGTACACGGCATGTACTCTCAAGTACACGGCGTGTACTATCGCCCAGCTGGCAGCGACTCCACCGCCTTACTATTCAAGCCTGCCGACTAACTACACGGTGTGTAAGGTACCACTACACGGCGTGTAGTCGGTTCCTACACCCCTCGTCGCCAACAAGGCTACATGCCCCGTGTACTCATCCCAACACGGCCAAAAGTACACGGCATGTGGAAAAAGTACACGGCGTGTAGTTTCGAAATTTAGCATTTTTCCCCATTTTCCATATTTTCTAAAACACACTTAAGGAAAAGGAAAAAGAAGAAGCTCGTTCCTCAAAATAAGAACTAGATTCTTACAAATAACAATAAATAGAAATTAGTAGAAATAAAAAATAATAAATAGAAATAAATAGAAGTAAATAGTAATAAATAGTAATAATTCATAATAATGAGTAATAAATAGTAATAAATAGTAATAAATAGTAGTAAGTAGTAATAAATAGTAATAAATAGTAATAATTAGTAACAATTAGTAATAAATAGTAATAATTTGTAATAATTAGTAATAAATGGTAATAATTAGTTATAAATAGTAATAAATAGTAATAAATAGTACTAAATAGTAATAAATAGTAATAATTCGATATAATTAGTATTAATTAGTAATAATTAGTAATAATTAGTAATAAACAGTAATAATTACCAATAATTAGCAATAATTAGCAATAATTAGCAATAAACAGAAATAAATAGAAATAAATAGGAATAACTAAAAGAAAATAGGAATAACTAGCAATAATTAGGAATAAATAGCAATAATTAGTAATAATTAGAAATAATTAGAAACAAATAGCACTAATTACCAATAATTAGGACTAAATAGCAGTAAATAGGACAAAATAACAGTAAATAAAAGTAATTAGCATTAATTTGGACTAAATAATATTAATATTATTTTTTTATTAATCATTAATATTATTTTTATTTTATTAAGTATTTTTGATGAGTCCTTTTACGATGGGGGCCCATCAAAAATAGATTATATATATATATTTTAAAAGTTGTTGCGACGAGTTGCTTTACCCTTACAATAACATTGTTGCAATGATCCCGTCACAATAGGGTTATAACATATAATCTATTTGTGACGGGCCGACGTCCCGTCGTAAATAATTTTTGCAACAGGCCCATCATGAAAGGTTCTTGTATATATAATGTATTTAATTGAACATCTATTTGCAATGAGACTACTTCTCATCACAAGTAGTATTGTTTGCGATAGGCCTATCGCATAAAATTATAGTTGCGACACCGTTTTCTGCAACATTCTATTTGTGACGGGACACCATCTCCAAAGAGTTTTTGCGATAGGATCCTACCACAAATAGCCCATCACAAATATCTGAAATTCCATCGTGAGTGGTGGTACGGGTTGGGCGAAATGGATGAGCACCATTTTGGTGTGATTGTTTGGGTAATTATCATTGGATTGTGTTTTGAACGATTGAGTACCTTTAGGTAAATGTTTTTCTTGGGTTATGGTTTGGTTGATCAGATATGGAGTGAGGCCATTGGGCCTCAAGTTGTGGATTTTCTAATTGGATCACCCCGAGGTAGTGTTTTTCTTTGTTGGTATCCTCTTATGTAGTGGTTTAGTAACAATACCCAAATATTTCTCATGTGTTTGATGTTGAAAATGATGAGTTGAGGTACATGTGTCCTTGAGGAGAACCAAATTTGTTGCTGTGGACTATGGTGGTGGATGTTTCATTGGGCATGACTTTTTCCTCAGTATGAGTGTTGTTACTACATGAACGAGTTTAGAGATATATATAGGAGATGAGAGTGGATATGTGGACCCCTTGGCTTGACCTTTTTTCCTTGGAGTCTTAGTGATGTTTGGGAATCTTGCTTGAGGACGAGCCTTTATAACATGGGGAGGTAATAAGATCCCAAATTTGGGTGGTGGTACATCATTGTTTAAAATTTGTTTAAAGTTACTTCTTTTTATAATGATGTGATTATTTTGTGTATGAGGAGTTTCAAAGGTTCCCCAAGGTTTCATGACCTGAAATTATATGGAAAATGGGCCAAATAGTGTGTAGTGCATGGTTGATGCACAATTATTGAAAACCGTGCACCAAGCTAGGGAAACTAGGTGGCGAGACCTCCTTTTGAACAATGGATAATGCATGATTTTCCAAACAATGTAGGTGCCTCTAGGAAACTGTGGAACTTTTCCCCTCTTCGATATAGGGAGCCACATGGTTGGGGTAGAGTTTGGTTGGCTGTGTGACCAAACCATGTGGCCCTTATAAATTTAGAAATTCTAGATTTCCCTCCCGATATTTATGGGTTCTAATTACATTTTCATTCTTATTACTCCTCCAAAAGCTTTGGTGACAATATAAACTCTAAAATACTTCAAAGGGATGATTCTTTTTCGATTATTGGCTATTTGGAGAGTGTTTGGGTGAGAATAGAAGATTCAGGTGAGTCTAACACTCCTCATTGCTCCAATTTCTAGATTAAGGACTGTAGAATCATTCTACTTATTCTAATACCCTAAAACCTTGAATTTTACAAAATATTATAATTTTAGGGTTTAATAAGCGTTTGATTTTGAATTAAGGGCATATGTTAGGATATCATTCATCAACAGACATGAAGTAGGTGGTCTTAATGCTTTTTTTCCCACAGTCTTTTTGCTAAATATTAGTGTATGTAGATGTGTTAACTCACTAATTTGTCACATTATAATTTCCTTGAGTTTGGAAAGTGACCAAGGCCTTATATTGTTGTGAGAAACCCTTTACAGACCTCATTGGGTTCATATATGGTGTGAGAAAAAAAGATTGGGCTACCGATGGGGTATGCCGAATATTTGATAATGTTTCCATAAATTGGTAAACATCGTGATTGGGATAATATGAGAGTTAATTGGTTGTGAATTGTTATCAGTCATGTGGGAATGGTTAAAGGGTGAATTAAATTTACTATATGATGAATTTTTTTATGAAAAGTCTGTTGGCTCCAAAATATTGCACGAAAGGAAGGGACGAAAAAGAAGGCGGGCGCACTGCCTCACGAAGCACTGATGCGAAGCACCAACACGAAGCACCGACGCGAAGCGCCCCGATCATCGTGGCCTCGTGAAGCTACAAAGGCGGTAATTCTCCGCGAACACATTTGACGTTCACGAGCCTGCCGCAAAGCTCCAGAGGCAGTAATTCTCTGCGAAAGCATTTGACGTTCGCGAGCCCACCGCGATGCTCCAGAGGCGGTAACCCTCCACGAACGACGTTGACGTTCGTGAACGCGCCGAGAAGCATTTGGGGCGGAGCGCGAGTTCTGCTTCGCGGCGCCCCTTCCCTATAAAAACTGGACTCCCCCTGAGTCCTAAGGATGGACAATCCGACCTTTCGGCTTCTCCTCTCCCGAATTGCGAAGCTATCTTTGCCTCGGGAATCATGAGCACCACGAGGTACTTCTACTTCGCGAGACGCCTTTGCTTTGTCTCGTTTTGAGCCCCTCTTCCGAGAGGGATGCCCTTCGTGAAGCTCAATGGAATTCGCAAGGTAATTCCCAAGGGAACCCGTGCAGCTGCAGAGAATTTATGCTTCACAAAACACCCAAGCTGCACTGGTGATCCCTATGCTAAGGCAGTATCGCTACACATCGCGAAGCACACTGCTTCACAGGACCCTGCTTCGCGAGGCACCTCTTCTTCATGAGGCAGTGCTCCGTGAACACTGTTCCACTTCACGAAGCACCTTCCACTCACACCTATGCCCCATGCTAAGTCCAAGGCACTCCACTTCGCGAAGCACACTCCTTTACTTAGCAATTCCTATTCCCGTGCGACCCTCCAGGTTTGCACGATGTGATTTCAAAGTCCCATGGACGATACCACTAGTAGCGTTGCTTCGCCTAATGCTTCTTCGCATAGGCACGCTAACAACTATTGCTTCTTTTCATAGCCACACTAATGTGGACCCCTTGGTGGTTCGTTCCACAACCCCCCTTGACCATGGCCTTACTGGTACCTTCCCTTCCCCAAGGACCAGAGGGTACCTGTTATGTAAGTCCTAGGGGTGCGGAGTGAACCCTCCTCGTCCGAGCTGCAAGACGATAAACTGTCAAGCACCACGTCCTCAACACATGACGTTAAACTGTGACCCGACCTCATGCCTCTCACGAAGGGTCCCCCCAGCTTGAACATTCTTTACACCACTCGTCTCAACAGGAATGGAATCACCCATCCACAAGGGATGATATCCTCCTTATTGGAGTGGCGTTTGTTCATAGGAGAAGGGCGTCACTAGTTCCCCAACGGATGGCTGCACCTCTGCATCTTCGTACTTCCCCACTACCAAGGTCAGTGGAGGGCGTGATAGGGAACGAGGAACCTCCCATCAGTGATCCCAAATCCCTCTTTCGCTGCGCTTTGTCGCACCCTGGGCCTCCATCCTGCAGTAATTCCCAGCAACATGGGCAGCCTAACACGTAAGCCCCTCTTTGCTTCTCACGGACGCATCCTTCATGACGTGATGGTCAGGTCCTTGCAACCTCTTGTTTCTGACACAGAGCATGACTCAGGTGGGCTTAGAGTGAGCACTGACCCTGACCCCCACCCATAGCGAACTACGAGGACGTTGATCCATGTCAAGGCATGGTATGTAGGAAGCCTCCATGAGGTTCAAGCCACATTTCTCGGTCGTTCATTCACATCGATTTTCGCCCTCATCCAGCATGACGTTAAACTGTATGCCCCTCTTGTCCCGTATGACACAAAACTACACACCCATTTGAACTACGAGGACTTTGATCCATGTAAAGGCGTGGTACGTAGGAAGCCTTCATAAGGTTAAAGCCTACCCATCATCATTCATGTCGAGTTCTACCTTCATCCATAATTACTTTAAACTGCATTCTAGTCCGACGGCAAGCCGTTGTGACTAACCCGAACTACGAGGTCTTTGATCCATGTAAAGGCGTAGTACGTAGGAAGCCTCTACGAGGTTCAAACCCACCATCCGGTCGTTCCGACCTCATTCACGTCGGTTCACCCCCGTCCCGCATGACGTTAAACTGTATTCCACAACCCAAACAACGAGGAATTTGATTCGTGTCAAGGCATGGTACGTAGGAATCCTTCCACAGGTTCAAGTCCATCTCCCATCGGACCAAGGTCCTTCATTTACGTCGTTTCATCGACACCCAATTCCCATCATTTATTCATGTCAGGGTTCACTATCGTCCTGCATGACGTTAAACTGTATTACACAACCCAAACTACGAGGTATTTGATCTATGTCAAGGCATGGTACGTAGGAACCCTCCCCGAGGTTCAAGCCCATCTCTCATCAGACCAAGGTCCACCTTCACGTTGGTACGCTGACGATGCCCATCGGACCATGTTCCACCTTCACGTCGGTACGCTGACGATGCCCATCGGACCAAGGTCCACCTTCACATTGGTTCGCTGACGACATTCATCGGTCCAAGGTCCACCTTCACGTCGCTTTACCGACACCATCCCAAACTACGCGGACTTTGATTCCCTGCCACGGGGATACGTAGGAAGCCTTTTCAAGGCTCAAGCCCAACTTCACCGTCGCCCCTGCGATGGTCCCATTTCACTCCCCCTCCACTCCATTCATCCACCTATCACCCATCCCGATTCTCACCCGGACCGTCATATCTCGGTGAGACCATGTCAGTACACTCCTCTTCACAGCCGTCTATGGGCTGGACCTGATATCGGCATCCCTTCAAGGGAAATCCCTCAATCTGATCTATCCTAGCTAATGCTCCAGTTGGGTTGATCCATCTTCGCTGGACGTTAAACTCGCGGTGTACCCTGTGTTAAACACGGGAAGCTGAGGAAAACCTCAGATATGTGTCTATGACATATAATTCCCCGCTCTCAACGTGGGATGCCTCGGGATTCCACACCCTCGAGAAGCCCTATGACCAGGGATAATAGACAGACATTCCAGGTTCCCCAGCATCCAGACACGCTACTGATGCATCAACATGACTACTCCTCCGACTGAAGGTTGCTGCCCTGACCAGAACCTTTGGAATGTCCCGATAAAATCAGTGCAATTAACCGGCGTCCATGGAAACATGGCACTGTGAAGAGTTTCACGAACTACGTATTAAATATATGAGGGAGACCCGGACTAGGTGACAAGTTCTGAGGAGGAATCCACAGAAGGAAGAACCAACATCCCATCATCCCATTTTGATCAAGGAGCAGACGTCCCTAAATAAGGAGCGAATGCCGCCCTCCCTTGGAAAGCGGGAAAGCGGGGCAACATGCAAAGCGCGTCCTCCTCCTCCACGGACGGATGCGCGCGCGCCCCGGTGAATGCGTCGGAAATAGAAATGGTGAACCCGACGTGAAATTCTTCTCCTCAATATGGAGATTAGTATCATTCGATACACCAGTAGATTGACGTGTCACTAGATCCAGATATCCGGTGCCTTTTCCCGCCAAACAAATAGCGGCCCTGTCGTGAAACTCACTGGAAGTCGGGGCAGTAGAACATGGGGCTCTCTGTTCTATAGCATGTTGGCGTGGATCCTTCATACAAATTTGGAGAATGGAAGGACGCTGGGGAACTGGTTATCAATCCTCTTCCCTCTCAGTGCTGATGAGTTTATCCCTTCGTTTCTCAGGAACCAGGTTGCTGTTACAGAGACGTGATCACCGCCTGCTAGCCTACGCAGGGGCAGGGGAAACGTTGCCACAACCACCCCACATGGCGCTGCTACCACCACGACGGCTGCCACATCGCGGAATACGGGGCGCCCACGTCCCCTTTCCCCATCAGAGGTCATCCAGTGAAGGGTGATCAACAACCTCGTGCGCAGGTACGAGGAGGAAGGGGTCATCCCAACTAGGGATATGGCCCGCTTGGACCTGGAGGCCTCCAGGCCCCGCCGTCAACGCCGCCCTAATAGGCCGCGCAGGGAGCCCCTACTCCCCACCCCAAAGTTCAACCGTTTCGGAAGCCTATCCCCGGAACGCCTTGAAGACTCCTCGCCATACGCTGAAGAGGCGGGCACCGTCCGGATCAGCCCGCTCAGGGTCCCGACCCAAGGGCTCCAGGCGAGAGCTCCCGTCTGGCTGCGTCAGCGGCACCGTCCGACTCCGCAGGAAGAGCAGGCCGGCCATGCCCCTGCACCACCTGCACCATCTCGCCTAACCCGACGTCAGTGCTGGGCCCGGGCTGAGGACGCTCGCCCAGGCGCGTCAATGTCGACAGCTACAGTGGCCCGAGCCACTGCTGACGTGCATCATGAAGCCCCTGCATACACTGAGGAGGGGCACTCCTTCACCCAACCATGATCGAGACCCCAAACGCCCCACGGGCAGGATGGGGTGACTCTCTGGGTTGTAGGCCCAAGTGGTGATCGCCGCGAACTAACCCGCGATGATGTCACCCCGTATGGAGGTCATCCCCGTACCACTACTCCACAGAGCATGGGCCTTCCCCGCTTCGAACTTCGTCATGGAGGTATGCCTCGTGCTACCCCCATCCTGAAGGAAGACCTGCCCCGCAGTAGTGACGCTCGGCGCAGAAACCTTTCCCGCGCCCACTATACATGGTATGGAGTTCGTCCTCCTGCCCCCGACCGCCGATCTGAAGGCACCGTCCATCCGGTCCTTCTCCAACGTGGGGCCCTCCCTACGTCCTCTCTGCAACCGGCGAAGGACCTCCTCACCCCAGCAACTCGAGGAGTGAAGGTCAGCATCGTTTCGCCCACATCGACCATGGAGGTCCTCCCCATGCTCCTGCCAATTCCAATAAAGACTCCGCCTAAATGGGTGTTGTTCATGGAGGTCCTCCCCATGTACCCTTCGACATTTTCCCTGGTGCCCCTCACACCTCAGCTATCTCGAGTGGGGGCCCCCTCCGCCATGGCGCCACCGCCGCCCCGAGACTCCATGATAGGGATCAACCCTGTCCCGAAGAGCCACCTCGGGGAAGGAGAGCGGGTCGTCGCCGCTACAATAAGAATCCTGGGAAGGCCTGAGTGGAGATCAAACCTGCCCGCTTCAAAGAATTTGAAGCGGAATGAGACTCAGCGATGGAACCTTCTCCCCGCTCCTCCGTATCGAGGACTGGGGCAGGAACCAGATGCGTTAGCCTCATTCTCCCGGAATATGATGTCCACTAGATTCCCATCTCTCTCCGTAGGTACATCCAGGAGGAAGAAATCTCGGGAATTCTGCAGGTCTCGACCGTGCAATCACCGCCATTGTCACCAGAAGCGCCCCTACCTCTACCAGAGATCACAGAGAGCTATTTTGGGGGCCAACGACGGTAGAGCGACGACATGACCGGTCGACAGTAGCTGCGATTCTTGTGCTGAAAGATGTGGCTATCAGCCCATCGTATCGTGAAATCGTGGCCAGGTCACCTTACTCTTCGGAGGATGGCCCGGAATTCGGCGGCCAGTCATCCCGTTCTCCGTATACTCCACCGCCGAGTTTGTTATCCCAGAGGTCCGCCTCGGTACTGCTACCGGTCCCTCAGCCGCCCCCGGTTGATGAGTGGGGCAATACAGGGCCAGACCCTGAGTCCGAGCCCAGGAGCTTCTGGAGTATTCTTGCAGCGGATTACTTCCCGGAGAAGTTCTGGCCGACAACGGCGCTGAATTTTCGCGTACTACAGTCTCTTACCCCTGAATAAGTGTGGTGATTTTGTCGAACCCTATGGGCGACACACTTCCGCCTTCGTTACGAACGGGTGGTGTACCCCAGAAGTCGAGATCACTTCGATGAAATCGGCGAGCAGTGCCGCCTGATCGATGCGGCCGCACTCCATGTGGCTCAGCACCCCGAGTCGCCAGGCCGTCAGAGCGCTCTTCAACGGAAATGTGTTCAGAATTTTAAAGCACTCCGCAGAATCGTCAAGGAGGCTACCCCCAATGTGCAAGTCCGTGGTTGGGGACACTATGCCACTCTTCTCTTCGACCCTATCCAATGGCAGCCCGATTCGTTATGCGACATCGAGGACATGCCCTCGAGAGGGGTCGTGGTCCACATGGATGACGTAGTGGACAAGGAAGATGGGTTTGAATTGTTTTATGGAGACTTACCCCCCGAGAGCGTACCGCCACTACTGGATCCATCATGGAGAGTTACCCGTCCGCAGAGAAACCTCCTAGGCCTCCCCGTACCCACCGAGTCACTGGTACTCGGTCGAAATGCCGGATAGGGTAAGTAACACGTCGGAACTGTCAAGCACTCCGACCCATCCGCCTCTGCGCAGAAAAAAGAAGAAGATCCTGAGAAGGCCACATTACGCCAGCAGCTTGCTGAGCAGAAGAGGCTAGTTGACAAACTCTTGGCTGAGCGCGCCGCAGAGCGGTGACCTGACTATGGTGATCCCAGGCCGAGGCAGAAGGGGCAGGAACAATTTCCCTCGGTGAGATGCCTCTAGGCAACCTTGATCATGCTACTACAGCAGACAGGGTAGAAGCCGAAACGTATGGTAGGAGGGAGCCATACGTCGCCAAACCCCCCTGAGCGATGGGGAAATATGAAGAACCCAGTCTGGGTTCCCCCAGTCGCCCCGCAGGTCGTCCAGCCAGTTGATCCATGAGCGGCCGAAACCATTTACCGTGTTGAAAAACCTGGCAATGCACTTGTGGTTAGAGATCCCTATCAAGACAGGGACCCCCACCCGGATGATCTTATTGCGGCACTCACAGCCCGCCTCGAAGCGTTGCAAACGCGGCAGGTGGCGGTCCCACTAGATGGCAAGCCATATCCCGCGTGGGTGGTTGATACGCCCGCACCTCCGGGTTTTGGGAACCCATATTTCTCACATTTCAACGGGATAGGGGACCCGCCCCAGCACTTGAAACATTTTTCTTCCAGGTGTGGCCCCATTCTGGGGACCCCTACTCAGCAAGAAGCCACCAAACTCCGGTGTTTCGTACAAACATTGGAAGGTCCAGCATTCGTCTGGTACAGCCAGCTCCCTATCGGATCCGTGACCAGTTGGGAGGAACTCCGCTGGTAGTTCCTGTACCAGTTCAGCTCCACCACGCGGAAGACCAGCATTGCAGACCTCTACAAGTGCAAGCAAAGGCCTGATGAGCGGGTTGCAGATTTCATCGCCCGGTGGAAGGGACTTAAGTATTCCCTCGATATGCCACTGACTCAGGAGCAATTACTGACGATGTGTGTGGGGAACATCAAAATGGAGCTGATAACCTCCCTGATTACTCAGAACTACCCTGGAGGGTTCAAAGATTTCTCAGATAAGGCTCAGAGCCTTGAGGAAGCCCTGCAATAGGCTAGTCAGGCACGTTTGTTTCCCCCTATGATCCCATCGAGGTGGAAAGCCAGGGTTGAACCCGCTGCAGTGGCCCAAATAGATGCCCCGAGGCAGCTGGGGTTACTGCCGGCGGCACCATCCCCGCAACCCCGCAGAGGTCCTCTACCTTAAGCACAGGCTCCTTCCCAGTAGCGACCGCCTTAGTACAGACAGGTCCCCCCGCGCAATGCGCCACCGCCACCTAGGCGAGACAATCAGGCGCCGCCTCCTCTGCAGGCCCCTCCGGCCCCACGTCAAAGCCAGTCCCCCAGGTCCCCCTATCTGGAAAGAAGGCACTAGACTTTTTTGTTCAATGAAAATCAGGTCCATGTCTACTTCCGAAGTGCTCTAGAGCAAGGGATTGTGTGTCTGCCCGAGTGCAGAAGGCTGGCAGTGGCGAATCTCACTGATCACCCCAACTACCTCCCTTATCATCGGCTTCTGGGGCACACCCTCAAGCAATGCTATGTGTTTAAAGACTGGCTTCAAGACCAGGTCAACAACAACATAGTCATGTTGGGCACGACACCACCACAAGTGGCGTGTGTCTTTGCAGTATCAGAGATCGGCAGCGACAGTGAAGGCGAGTGGCAGCAGGTCCCCAGCCGAGGATCCCAGAAATACGATGACTAGATGGCTTGAAATACCGTCATCCGTGCCCATGGTATCATCCGGGCGTTCATGAAGCAGTCGGAACCTTCAGAAGAAGTAGCCGGTGCCTCCGCATCGTCTTCACAATCGACCTCTTCCCAAAAGGGCAAGCAGCGGCAACACAAGAAGAAGCTACGCGCACCGCTGATGCCATCGTCATCCTGTACTCTCGGCGACTATATGCCCCCTGAAATGGGGATTCCTCCCAGAATTTACCCAGTGGTGGATGACTCCTCGAGCGAAATCTAGGGGTACACTTCGGTTAACACCGTGGAGCTGGTAAAGCCATATATCACCCCCGACGAGGGGGAACGCCAGGCGGACCTCCCCAACATTTCAAGCCGACATCAACGTTAGTAGAATCACAACTGCACCAGTCATCGAGGTATGTCAGCAGGCACTTTTAGTTGGCGGGCATAGTTAACATATGACGACAGGGGAACCGGTAGAGGAGACTTACGAAGATCAACCTCTTGGCGCTTCTCTTGAGCCGGTACTGACGGGACCCCGAGGCGAGGGCCTCCGTATACTATTGGAAGGTCTGGAGATTCCGGAGGAGCCACCTCGGGTGCTTTGGTCCCACCAGACGTGGAACTGGACGCAGCCATAGGCGCAGGTTTTGAAGGTCCCGCATCATCACCCGCCAAGGGGCGAGAACGAGGCCTGCGAACAAGTTCCTCCTACATGACTCAAACATCGGTGAGAAGTTCATAGTGACCCAAGGACGGATCGTAAGGAAAGAAGTTCAGAATGCTACCTCGAGAGCCTCTACGAATTCGTCGGAATTTGAGCCTCGGTCTCCGACCTCTCCCTCCTCCAACGGGCTCCCTCCTCCAGCCTCATCCTCCTGAGAGGAGTCCTCTGATTCTTCCGGCAGGGGGAAGCACTCCCTCAGATTGGCAGTCGATAACTGTGGGGGGACCGTTTGATTCAACAGTACCCTCACCCAGTCTGTCATTGGGCGAGGGACACCACTAGAGTGAATGTAATCTTCCAGCTCATCCAGGTATTGTTTGGCCTCTACCGGAGACGCCATGAATCCAGCCCAAACTGGGCCTATGCCCGGTAATTCCATCTCGAGGCGATTCAGGTGGGCCCATATCTCAGGTGGGCTGAGGAATTGTCGGTTAACATCCCAAATGTCCCAGGCTTCCAGGAAGACAGCATCCTCTGCCATGTCGATATGACGCAGCCGCTTCCCCAGAGCTTGAGTAGATATCCTACGAAATCCCCTCGGTGGCCGCCCCTCCGGATGTCCTAGATCTTCTGGAATCACCGGAACCACCGTTGCTTCCATACCCTCAGCCGGTGCAGTTCTCGCCGCCATGGCAGCCTCGCTACCGCGAGCGGCCCTAGCTGCCCTCTGACCCCGACCTCGGGATAGGGGAGGCCCACCGTCACCAACCCGAATAGTTGGTTGCTTCAGCATCTCCTCTGGGTAAGAAGCCTCCCAACTAATGGCATACTCTCTCACCAATCCGAAAGTGGCGGTGGATGGAGGCAATGCAATCTGCATCTTCCCATCTTCCTGTGTGAACATGAGCCACAACTGCCTCATCACACATGGGTGCTCCTCGTGACGCACCTCCCAGTAGACCTGCGGGGTCAGCCGCTGGAGGCACCGGAACTGGCTCGCAAACCGATGCGGGGTGTACGGTTCGCAGAGTGCCTCACGATCTATCCGTGCCACCAAAACTCCACCTCGAAAGGCCAGGAGGTAAGCCCGATGTACTTCAGTTCCCTGCCCGTCATCAGTATGTATCCCCGTCGGCAATGGGAAGGGCTGGAAATTAAACTCATCCGCCCTCCACACCCGATTCAGCACCATCAGAATGGCTAGTTTGAACGAGAAGCTCCCCACCACGTTCAGGATGGAGGGGAGGATGTTCGATCCCGGCAGCGAAATGGGGTTTGGATACTCGTAAATCCCCCTAATGTGCGTTGCGATCCACCCGTACAGGTGGTGGAAGGGCCCGCATATCCTTGGCATCTTCTTGCCCTCGCTAATGTGCCGCATCATTCTGTACAGTTTGGTGAGCATCGGAATCCCCAGATTTATCTGCTGCCCCATGGCCAACATCGACGCCATAATAAACGAGCTGGGCCAGACCCCCATGCTTGTATCCCTCACCGGTAGGATCCAACCACAGATGAGAGCCACGATGAACGCCGCCAGCCTGACTATCGGCTGTTGTTCAGTGCTAACACTGAAACCCCAAGTCTTCCATTGGCTGTCCACCAAGACCCGCCAATACGAGTGCCCCTTGCCCCGTTGGGACACCCTTGGACATGTTTGAGGCCTCAGAGGGAACTGTCGATTCTCTGGGAAATTCAGGAAGCATTTGAACCATCTCCTAAAGTGGACATCCCTCACTGCTTCCGTGTCCTCTCTTGGGACGAGGGCCATCAGCGCTGATGCCAGTCAGGGCATTTGCTATGTATCCTCCCACGCGCTGATGACAGGGAGGAACTAGTCATACATGGCCCCCAAGATCGGAACCCCAGAAATCTGGCGGACATCCCACAGGCTGATGCCCACCTCCCTGTGATGCCAGTGAAAGTTATTGGTCCTAGACGACCATCTGCTCAGCATTTCCGGCATCAGTTGCTTGGGTTGGTAAATGTGGAATTGGGAGGCCCATGCCGCCTCATACAACCCCACTCTCCTCAGCTCGGCCCCAAACTCCTCGCATGAGGCACCTACCCAGTAGGCCCAGGCCTGGTCATCAGTAATGTTGCCACCCTGGCGCAGGTCCCACTCATCGGACCATCCCTTCTTCGAATCCTGAAAAGCCGCCTTCAACATGGTACGGTGGAGAGGAGGAGATGTCTCCGGTTGCAGTGGGTTCCCGTCAATATTGTTCACATGGTTGTAGAGATAGTCAGCGGTGACGGGTGTGAAGTCCTTCCGCGCATGACCATCGGCCGCCCTGAACCATTGGTGCTGGCATGGTGTGCTTCTGAACCAGCAAGCTGGTTCGTCCCTACTCGCCTCCGGGATGAAGAAGTCATCCCTCAACCCGAAGCCGTACAATGGCAGTTTCTTGAACTGCGGATAATCTTTCTGACCCTCCGATAGCAGATCTGTCAAATAAGTGTGGTCCGAGTGGCTTCGGACCATCGCTCATAGGTCTGGACAGTTGGCCATCTCATCCCGATGAGCAGCATCTGCAAGCACCCCTAATATAGATTCTTGATGGGCCATTTCGATTCCGGCCCTCAAAAAGAATTTTTTCAGCTAGATCGTGAAGCTAGACGGTGAAGCTGAATCGCGAAGCCAGATCGTGAAGATTGGTCACGACACCAACCCACGAGGTCTGGCCGAGACCGACAAGCAGAAGTTCACTTGGCGCGGACGCGGAGTCGGAGACCCGCGGTTCGCCACGAAGCACGATTCACGGGGGGCTGTCGTGGAGTACGCGGAGATTCGTGAAGTCGAGAGCACAAAATGTAAAGTAAGTCATGTGAAGACAAAAAAGGTCGACCCCCTATTTATAGGCGGCGACCCCGGAGCATCGCGGCGCGTCCGGATCCGTGGCCCCGGTCATCACCGCGAGCCCCCCTTCGCATAGCTGCATCGCGAACCCCCGACAATTTTTGCGATTATCCCTAAGACTTCGACCCTTCGCCCTCCGCGCCTCCAAGTCTGAGGGGGGGGGGGGGCATTTGTTGGCGCCAAAATATGGCATGAAACGAATGAATGAAAAAGAAGGTGGGCACGCTGCCTCGCGAAGCACCGACGTGAAGCAATGACGTGAAGCACCGACGTGAAGCGCCCCGATCATCGCGGCCTCACGAAGCTCCAGAGGAGGTAATTCTCTGCGAACGCATTTGACGTTCACGAGCCCGCCGCGACGCTCTAGAGGCAGTAATTCTCTGTGAAAGAATTTGACGTTCGCTAGCCCGCCGCGAAGCTCTAGAGGCAGTAACCCTCCGAGAACGACGTTGACGTTCGCGAGCATGCCGCGAAGCACCTAAGGCGGCACGTGAGTTCTGCTTCGCGACACCCCTTCCCTATAAATACTAGACTCCCCTAGAGTCCCGAGGATGGACAATCCGACCTTTAGGCTTCTCCTCTCTTGAATCGTGAAGCACTCATTGCCCTGGGAATCATGAGCTCCGCGAGGTACTTCTACTTCGCGAGATGTAACACCCCAAGATTTCCTAGTGTGTTATTTCTTCAAAATAATTCAATAACTTGCACTACACACAACACCGAGTTCAATAACACCATGAATTAAAAAAAAAGCCATTAAAAGAGGTCATGAATAGCATTAACTACATTTTTAAATTTATATAATCCTTATAATTTTAGAATCCATATTATGAGTTTCTTATTCATAATGCAAGAACAGATTCATTTTCAGTATTGCTCTTTTATCAACTTTTAATAGTGAAACCTTTTTAAATACAATATTTTAAACTTTTTGACTAAATGGGGACATCAAAAAATTTAAAATGAAACATCCCAAGCTTACACGGTACGCTTTCCTTTGAATAAAACAGTAGCGTGTGTTGTACGCAACTACGAGTTTTAACACACACCACAACCGATCAAACTAGCCGTTATGAATAGTAATACCCAATTTTTGAAATTATATATATTTTATATTTAAAAATGGACTTCATTTTTGGATTCGGAATATAAAATTTAGCCTAAGGTGAAATTTTGGTACTTTTCGGATAACTTTAATATTTTGATGGATAGTGAAAATTACTAAATTTTAATTAAAAACATCTTTTTTTAATCAAAATAATTAATAGTGATAAATTATGAATTTGAGTGGTTTTAAAGTATATTTAGAATATATTTTTACAATTTAATATAATGTTGGTCATTGGACATAATTTTACAATTAAACCGAACATAAACAAGTGTCAATCTTTTGATAGTTATTATCTCTTAAAAACACGCTTTTTGTTTTGACAGCGGGAATTAATATTAAATTAATTTCTTCCACTTCTGTGTTTTGAATTTAGAAAAATGGATTCCATATTTGGAATCAGGATGTCCAAATTGTGTAAATAGGTAACTTTTATTTTTAGACATTTTGAATAATTACTGTGGTAAATATTTTATTTACCATGGTTAAGGGTAAATCTGGTAAATAAGGGTTACAAAATAATATTATAATAATACTAAATTACCCTAAAACGTGTCCTAGCCTTATTGGTTGATACATGTTCGACCTTAGGCATCTTTGGGTCGATTTGGGGACCCCATGGTGCCACTTTTAGGTGATAGGGACACTTTATTTTAATTAAGTTAAAATGAATACAAAAATGACACAAGCATATATATTTTAGAAAAACAATTATTACATAGCGTTATATATGTTGGATTTTAGATTATAAATATTCATTAGAAATATAAAAAGATTTCATACATAATGATATTTTATTTATTATTTTTAGACATTAAATAATTTATTTTATTTATGAAACAATGATGATGCAGTAATTACTAAAATAGTGAAAAATTAAATTAATTGATATTATAAATACACAAATAAATATAATATGAAACTTTTAATGAATTAAACTAATTTTATAGGTTAATATGATATATTAGTATTGATTTAATTGACTTTGTTCGAAGTAATAAATATTTTATGAGATTCAAAAAAATCAACTATTGAATAGTGTCAAAATTGACATAAAAGAGTTCTTAAAAGAAATATTATATTATTAATTGATATTAAATTCCTAAAAATCTAAGGTTCGTCCAAGAGACATATATCATGATATTTTAATCATTAAAGGACCACTTGGGGGTCGCTTGGATGTATATAGTAAGTTTATTAACCATACTATATAAAAATACAAAGAGACATTGTAAAAGTGAAACTAATTAACTTAGAGTTAATACTTAAAGATAAGGTTAATATAAGTACCCCAACCTGTCTAAATTCTATTAGATGAGTTTTTTTCGACCCATCCCCACCTTAAACTTTGAATAGTAAACTTTGGAGCCATTAGAAACCGAATATGAATTTATTATAAATTAATATTTCTAGCTTTTCCAAAGGTGCCCCTCACCCCTCTTATAAAAGGGCACTCCTCCTTCTCATTTCTTCACACCTTAAAAGCCTTTTGGTTCGGCCAAACTCTGCCCAAATACTCTCCCAACTTCCCTAAATACAACCTGGAGGCATTAGTTTGATCAGAAAGCCAACCTAAGGAGCCCTTTTGATCAAATCAAAAGGAAGAAACCGATGAAGAGGTGATGATTTCACCACCCTTTTCCAAGTTCATTTCTTCTTCCACTTCTTCTTCCTTTGTTGTTACCATTATAAAATAATAACTCCAGTATCATATATATACTGTGATGTTATTATAAATATGTTACAACCATATTTAGTGTTCTATCCACCCTTTTAATAACATGTCAGCATACGTGCGTATGTACGGCTTACCGTCTCCACGTCGTGGTGTAATTGTTATTCAATATAATATTATTTGGATGGGTATAATAATGATGTGTAACTCATGAAAATAATAAATATAACATTTTAATTATTCTTTATATATTATATACCATCCATTTATATATTATTTTAATATCAAAAGAATGATATTGTCACTCGTGCATACGTACGGACTACCGTCTCCACGAACGCGATGAGATTCATTCTCCATCTTAACCATTAAAGTATAATTATCATTTTATGATTTAAAAATGATGTTTATGGACTTGAAATCATTCTGGATATGAATAATATACAACCTATCCTTTACAAACATGTCTTACGTAACAAAACATATAAAAGAAAATAAGTAAGTTAACACCCGAAACAACGATAATACTAAGATACTATTATCAAATCAATATTAAAAGATATTATATGATATAATATTAATGTATATGATTCTTGTATAATTTAATAACAATTATTTCACCATTATACAGGAGTTTAACCTACCCCAACCAAGGAAAAGTACAAGGTAAGGGATTTTCTTATCTCACATTCAATTCTGTGAGATTTCCATTATTCGCCACTAAATTATTGAAAGTGGTGTATTGTGTACTGGCATTTGATATATATATTATCATGATTATCGTTATATTCATGTTATTATGTAAATAATTTGGTGGTTATTAACTTTTGGCCATACGACTCAGTTGATTAACGTGGTAAGGGGTTTTCATCTCACTCTTTATTTCCGTGAGATTCAAGCCATATTTCCACTATTATCTTTTGTGTGGTGTATGTACTGCCCATAATTGTATTCTTTGTGTAATACACTTTAACTTATGTGTATTTACATTTTCATTGTATGATACCTCTTTCATGGGTTGTATGTTTCATAAGTTACCAAATCGATAAGGGTTTACTTCACAATCTCTTTAATATCCGAGGTTGTTTTTACGTAAGTATCTACAGGGACATATTTACTATCCATGTCCATATTTCATAAAAGAGTTTTCAAAGGGATTCTTTCTAAGAGAACTTTTACTAAACCATCATTTTAAATGTTTTAAATATTTATTCTTCTAAATCATTCTCATTTATGTCCATGTTTTCAAAATGGTTTGTAAGGATTTATTTATATGAAAATGAATGTTTTAAAAGTGTTAATTCCATTCAAAAGTTTCAAAGTGGTATGGGACACTTTGATTCAAAAATTTATTTAAATGCCTTACTTTCTAAATTGTGTAACATTAAAATGTTTTCATGAAAAAGGGATATTTCTCTCAATAATTTTTTTTAAAAAAATTCATCTATGTCAACATCCTTTGATGGATTTTATGATTATTTGATGTTGATTTATTATGATATAAAACTTCCATATTGTAATGAAGTTTTGTGATATGTTTGACTGTAGATGTGTCATTTATATAGCATTCATGGTTTATGAGTAAAGTATTGACATTTCGTATGCTAGTTCCAATAAGAATGTTTATGTTATATTTCAACCTTTACTTCATATGAATGTGTTGGACAAGTATGTTCCAGGTTGGGGACTGGTTAAAGTAAGCCCTCCAGGTTGGGGACTGGTAAATGTAAGCCCTCCAGGTTAGGGACTGGTAAAAGTAAGCCCTCCGGTTTGGTCTCCGGTTATTAGAGGCACTCCGGGTTGGTGTACGGTTATTAGAGGCACTCCGGGTTGGTGTCCGGTTATTAGAGGCACTCCGGGTTGGGTTCTGGTTACAGTTAGCCCCATGGTCTTGGGACGAGGCCTTGAAAAGAAATTAAAGTTTAGCATTATGCATTCCATCATTATGAAAGTGGTTAGTGATTTTGCATGTGATTATTCGATTAGTAGAATATCCATGTGAATGAGTAAATGGAATTATTTCATTTTATTTATTCCATAAAAAGTTGAAAGTTCATGTTTGAAAGGTTGTTGATTTAGTTATACATTGCCTTAAATGTTTATTCTTATTTATGAAAGTTTCCGCTATATTGTTATCCTTACTGGGCATTTGAGCTCACCCCTTTTCTATGTTTTATTTTTCCCAGGAAGTGAAGAAGTAAATTATGAATGACCTGCGGGGATATTATGTGGGGATATGAGTGTGGATTATGGAGACATTATGTTGTTGTAGTAGTTTTTCATTTTATTATGTAATGTCAAACTTATGAATGTATCTAGTGTTTCCAAGGTTACTAAACCAATCGGTCTTTCGAGATTTGATCTTTCTTGTGATCATGCCAATGTTATGTAATAATGCACTGACTCTGGGTAACTCGGGTCGGGGCGTTACAGTTGGTATCAAAGGAAGTTTAGTACAAACCTTGGAAGCTATATTTAGATAAACTCTGATTAGAGCACGTAGACCTAAGATGATCTTTGAGGATTAGTATAGAAGAACTTCCTAGAATTTTGGTATTGTAGACATTTTGTGAGTTTTCTGAGCAATACATCCTTGTCTGGATATGAGCAGGTAGAGGCGGCTCTGGTACAGATGTACCTAGGGGTAAAACCCGAAAACACCGCTTTGAGATAGACTCGAACGGGAATTGGTGCACGACAACGGGCCTTGCTGCACTCTTGGTTACAACACTCCCGGGGGATATGCTTAGGATAATTCTCATTTTCTTTACAAACCATTATGAAGGGTTTATGATTATATACATCCTCAAAGGAGACATTTTTATGATTATGGATTATATCCATAAATAGTTCAATTTATGTTAAGTGTTTTATAAGTATGGGATTATGTATTTTGATTCATAAACTGATTAATGATTTGTATATTTCATCATTGTTGGGGTTTAAATTTTTTTTGGATTAATGAAGTATATCCAGCAATCTATATGGAATAAGGGAACATGAATGTAATCAATAAAGAATATGGTAATACATGATGAAGGTATTCATATGCTATTATGGGGTAAAAAGGATCTATATTATGTTTACCTTCCTTATAAATGTGGGACTGTGAGTTTGGACAGAAGTATTTTGGATAGTTATAGTTTGGATTATTTTGGATTGCCATAAAAGGACAACCCGGAGGTCGGGCGGCAACCCGTCGCGTCCGGCAAGGCTGCGAGACTTGAACACGCAACCGAAGGGCGACAAGGGTGTATCACCTACCACTGGCCCACGAGATGTCCTGGATTAAATAATGTAGTTTTTTTAAAAGATCTGGTAGATGAATTATAAATTCATTTATTTTGAAACCCTGTACGAACAGTATAAATAGAAATTTTCTTTACGTTCTATTATCTTTTAGAGTGAAAGATGAGTTTGTGGTAGAAATTTATTAATGGATAAAACTCTAATTATAATGTATGTATATCTCTTTATGATCATAGCCAATCTCATAAATAAATTCCTCAAAATTAATAAAAGGAACTTAGAACAAAAATGTTGTCCTAGATGGTACCTTAAATCATCACTAATTTATGGCTTTGGGATTGTTGGCCTTTTCATAGCCATGTTCTCTACCACTCTCCATCAGATAATTGAGGGTTAGATTTCTCTTCCATATCCATATTTTCCTACATGGAACCCTAGTATGTGTTATTTTCGGTAATCTTCATACTTTCCACTCTTTATTTTAAACAGAGGCCTCATTAATTCATTTTTCTATGTGGGATTTCAACTAAGATATTTTGAAACGTCAAAAATGTGTTATCCCAATACCCTATATTTTTTTGAACCGATGGTACTTCAAATCATCATAGATTGATGATTTTAAGGACCTAAATTTTATACTTGTTTGTGATTGATGAACTCAATCACTACCAATAAATATTTACGTTTTTCCTCCAATTATATGTCTCTAATTGCCACCAATGTTCTCCTAATCAAGATCATAATTTGGTGGTGACCCTTTCATTTCTCTTTTCCTCATATTAAGACTAAATATTAGAAACCCAATTTCCGATGTGGGTTTTCCCACAAATATATTTTCTATTTTCAACCTTTTATTTTTGAAGAACAATTTCAAATTGCGAGGACGCAATTTATTGAAGGAGGGGAGAATGTAACACCCCAAGATTTCATAGTGTGTTATTTTTTTCAAAATAATTCAATAACTTGCACTACACGCAACACCGAGTTCAATCACACCATGACTTAAAAAAAAGCCATTAAAAGAGGTCATGAATAGAATTAACTACATTTTTAACTTTATATAATCCTTATAATTTTAGAATCCATATTATGAGTTTCTTAGTCATAATGCAAGAACAGATTCATTTTCAGTATTGCAGTTTTATCAACTTTTAATAGTGAAACCTTTTTAAATACAATATTTTAAACTTTTTGACTGAATGTGGACATCAAAAAATTTAAAATGAAACATCCCAAGCTTACACGGTACGCTTTCCTTTGAATAAAACAGTAGCGTGTGTTGTACGCAACTTCGAGTTTTAACACACACCACAACCGATCAAACTAGCCGTTATGAATAGTAATACCTAATTTTTGAAATTATATATATTTTATATTTCAAAATGGACTTCATTTTTGGATTCAGAATATCGAATTTAGCCTAAGGTGAAATTTTGGTAATTTCGGATAACTTTAATATTTTGATGAATAGTGAAAATTACTAGATTTTAATTAAAAACAACTTTTTTAATCAAAATAATTAATAGTGATAAATTATGAATTTGAGTGGTTTTAAAGTATATTTAGAATATATTTTTACAATTTAATATAATGTTGGTCATTGGACATAATTTTACAATTAAACCAAACATAAACAAGTGTCAATCTTTTGATAGTTATTATCTCTTAAAAACACGCTTTTTGTTTTGACAGCGGGAATTAATATTAAATTAATTTCTTCCACTTCTGTGTTTTGAATTTAGAAAAATGGATTCCATATTTGGAATCAGGATGTCTAAATCGTGTAAATAGGTAAATTTTATTTTTAGACATTTTGAATAATTACTGTGGTAAATATTTTATTTACCATGGTTACGGGTAAATCTAGTAAATAAGGGTTAAAAAATAATATTATAATAATACTAAATTACCCTAAAACGTGTCCTAGCCTTATTGGTTGATAATTGATCGACCATAGGCATCTTTGGGTGTATTTGGGGACCCCATGGTGCCACTTGTAGGTGATAGGGACACTTTATTTTAATTAAGTTAAAATGAATACAAAAATGACACAAGCATATATATTTTAGGAAAACAATTATTACATAGGGTTATATATGTTAGATTTTAGATTATAAATATTAATTAGAAAGATAAAAAGATTTCCTACATAATGATATTTTATTTATAATTTTTAGACATTAAATAATTTATTTTATTTATGAAACAATGATGATGCAGTAATTACTAAAATAGTGAAAAATTAAATTAATTGATATTATAAATACCCAAATAAATATAATATGAAACTTTAAATGAATTAAACTAATTTTATAGGATAATATGATATATTAGTATTGATTTAATGGACTTTTTTCGAAGTAATCAATCTGTTATGAGTTTCACAAAAATCAAATATTTAATAGTGTCAAAATTGACATAAAAGAGTTCTTAAAACAAATATTATATTATTAATTGATATTAAATTCCTAAAAATCTACGGTTCGGCCAAGAGACTTATATCACGATAAGTTCATCATTAATGGACCACTTGGGGGTCTCTTGGATGTATATAGTATGTTTATTAACCATATTATATAAAAATACAAAGAGACATTGTAAAAGTGAAACTAATTAACTTAGAGTTAATAATTAAAGATAAGGTTAATATAAGTACCCAAACCTGTCTAAATTATATTGGATGAGTTGTTTTAGACCCATCCCCATATTAACCTTTGAATAGTCAACTTTGGAGCTATTAGAAACCCAATATGAATTTATTATAAATTAATATTTCTAGCTTTTCCAAAGGTTCCCCTCACCCCTCTTATAAAAGGGCACTCCTCCTTCTCATTTATTCACACCTTCAAAGCATTTTGGTTCGGCCAAACTCTGCCCAAATACTCTCCCAACTTCCCTCACTACAACATAGAGTCATTATTTTGATCAGAATTCCAACCTAAGGAGCCCTTTGGATCAAATCAAAAGGAAGAAACCGAAGAAGAGGTGATGATTTCACCACCCTTTTCCAAGTTCATTTGTTCTTCCACTTCTTCTTACTTTGTTGTTACCATTATAAAATAATAACTCCAGTATCATATATACACTGTGATTTTATTATAAATAAGTTAAAACCATATTCAGTGTTCTATCCACCCTTTGAATAACATGTCACCATACGTGCGTACGTACAACTTACCGTCTCCACGTCGTGGTGTAATTGTTATTCAATATAATATTATTTGGATGGGTATAATAATGATGTGTAACTCATGTAAATAATAAATATAATATGTTAATGATTCTGTATATATTATATACCATCCATTTATATATTATTATAATATCAAAAGAATGATATTGTCGCTCGTGCGTACGTACGGACTACCGTCTCCACGAACGCGATGAGATTCATTCTCCATCGTAACCATTAAAGTATAATTATCATTTTATGATTTAAAAATGATGTTTAAGGACTTGAAATCATTCTGGATATGAATAATATACCACCTATCCTTTACAAACATGTCTTACGTAACAAAACATATAAAAGAAAACAAGTAAGTTAACACCTGAAACAACGACAATACTAAGATATTATTATCAAATCAATATTAAAAGATCATATATGATATCATATTAATGTATATGATTATTGTATAATTTAATAACAATTATTTCACCATTATATAGGAGGTTAACCTACCCCAACCAAGGAAAAGTACAAGGTAAGGGATTTTCTTATCTCACATTCAATTCCGTGAGATTTCCATTATTCGCCACTAAATTATTGAAAGTGGTGTATTATGTACTGGAATTTGATATATATATTATCATGATTATCTTTATATTCATGTTATTCTGTAAATAATTTGGTGGTTATTAACTTTTGGCCATACGACTCAGTTGATTAACGTGGTAAGGGGTTTTCATCTCACTCTTTATTTCTGTGAGATTCATGCCATATTTCCACTATTATCTTTTGTGTGGTGTATGTACTGCCCATAATTGTAATCTTTGTGTAATACACTTTAACTTATGTGTATTTACATTTTCATTGTATGATACCTCTTTCATGGGTTGTATGTTTAATATGTTACCAAATTGACAAGGGTTTACTTCACAATCTCTTTAATATCCGAGGTTGTTTTTACGTAAGTATCTACAGGGACATATTTACTATCCATGTCCATATTTCATAAAAGAGTTTTCAAAGGGATTATTTCTAAGGGAACTTTTACTAAAACATCATTTTAAATGTTTTAAATATTTATTCTTCTAAATCATTCTCATTTATGTCCATGTATTCAAAATGGTTTGTAAGGATTTATTTATATGAAAATGAATGTTTTAAAAGTGTTAATTCCATTCAAAAGTTTCAAAGTGGTATGCGACACTTTGATTCAAAAATGTATTTAAATGCCTAACTTTCTAAATTGTGTAACATTAAAATTTTTACATGAAAAAGGTATATTTCTCTCAATAATTTTTAAAAAACATTTTCATCTATGTCAACATCCTTTGATGGATTTTAAGATTATTTGAAGTTGATTTATTATGATATAAAACATCCATATTGTAATGAAGTTTTGTGATATGTTTGACTGTAGATGTGTCATTTATATAGAATTCATGGTTTATAAGTAAAGTATTGACATTTTGTATGCTAGTTCCAATAAGAATGTTTATGTTATATTTCAACCTTTACTTCATATGAATGTGTTGGACAAGTATGTTCCAGGTTGGGGACTAGTTAAAGTAAGCCCTCCAGGTTGGGGACTGGTCAAAGTAAGCCCTCCAGGTTAGGGACTGGTAAAAGTAATCCCTCAGGTTTGGTCTCCGGTTATTAGAGGCACTCCGGGTTGGTGTCCTGTTATTAGAGGCACTCCGGGTTGGTGTCTGGTTATTAGAGGCACTCCGGGTTGGGTTCCGGTTACAGTTAGCCCCAAGGACTTGGGACGAGGCCTTGAAAAGAAATTAATGTTTAGCATTATGCATTCCATCATTATGAAAGTGGTTAGTGATTTTGAATGTGATTATTCGATTAGTAGAATATCCATGTGAATGAGTAAATGGCATTATTTCATTTTACGTATGCCATACAAAGTTGAAAGTTCAAGTTTGAAAGGTTGTTGTTTTAGTTATAAATTGCCTTAAATGTTTATTCTTATTTATGAAAGTTTCCGCTATATTGTTATCCTTACTGGGCATTTGAGCTCACCCCTTTTCCATGTTTTATTTTTCTCAGGAAGTGAAGAAGTAAATTATGAATGACCTGCAGAGATATTATGTGGGGATATGAGTGTGGATTATGGAGACATTATGTTTTTGTAGTAGTTTTTCATTTTATGATGTAATGTAAAACTTATGAATATATCTAGTGTTTCCAAGGCTACTAAACCAATCGGTCTTTCGAGATTTGATATTTCTTGTGATCATGCCAATGTTATGTAATAATGCACTGACTCTGGGTAACTCGGGTCAGGGCGTTACACGAGACGCCTTTGCATTGTCTCGTTTTGAGCCCCTCTTCTGAGAGGGATGCCCTTCGTGAAGCTCAAGGGCATTCACGATGGAAGGGGATTCCCAAGGGAACCCAGGCAGCCGCGGAGTGTTTATGCTTCGCGAAACACCCAAGCTGCACTAGTGATCCCTATGATAAGGCAGGATCGCTACACATCGCGATGCACACTACTTCGCAGGACCCTGCTTCGCGAGGCACCTCTTCTTCGCGAGGCAGTGCTCCGCGAACACTGTTCCACTTCGCGAAGAACCTTCCCCTCACACTTATGCCCCATGCTAGGGCCAAGGCACTCCACATCGCGAAGCACACTCCTTTGCTTAGAAATTCCTCTTCCCGTGCGACCCTCCAGGTTTGAACGATGTGATTTCAAAGTCCCACGGACAATACCACTCGTAAAGCTGCTTCGCCTAATGCTTCTTCACAAAGGAACGCTAACGGCTGTTGCTTCTTCGCATAGCCACGCTAACGTGGACCCCTTGGTGGTTCATTCCACAACCCCCCTTGACCATGTCCTTACTGGTACCTTCCCATCCCCAAGGACAAGAGGGTACCGGTTATGTCAGTCCTAGGGGTGTGGAGTGAACCCATCTCGTCCGAGCTGCAGGATGTTAAACTGTCAAGCACCACGTCCTCAACACATGACGTTAAACTGTGACCCGACCTCGTGCCTCTCACGAAGGGTCCCCCCAGCTCGAATAATCTTTACACCACTCATCTCCACAGGAATGGAATCACCCATCCACAAGGGATGATATCCTCCTTATTGGAGTGGTGTATGTTCATAGGAGAAGGGCGACCCTAGTTCCCCAACGGATGGCTGCACCTCTGCATCTCCGTACTTCCCCACTACCAAGGTCCGTGGAGGTCGTGATAGGGAATGAGGAACCTCCCATCAGTGGTCCCAAATCCATCTTTCGCTGTGCTTTGTCGCACCCTGGGCCTCCATCCTGGAGTAATTCCCAGCACCATGGGCTGCCTAACACGTAAGCCCCTATTCACTTCTCACGGACCCATCCTTCGCGACGTGATCGTCAGGTCCTTGCAACCTCTTGTTTCTCACACCAAGCATGACTCACGTGGGCTTAGAGTGAGCACTGACCCTGACCCCCACCCATATAGAACTACGAGGACTTTGATCTATGTCATGGCATGGTACGTAGGAAGCCTCCATGAGGTTCAAGCCACATTGCTCGGTCGTTCATTCACGTCGAGTTTCGCCCTCGTCCAACATGACGTTAAACTGTATGCCCCCTCTTGTCCCGTATGACAGTAAACTACACACCCATTTGAACTACGAGGTCTTTGATCCATGTCAAGGCGTTGTACGTAGGAAGCCTTCCTGAGGTTCAAGCCCACCCATCATCATTCATGTCAAGTTCTACCTTCGTCCAGCATGACTTTAAACTGCATTCTAGTCCAATGGCAAGCCGTTGTGACTAACCCAAACTACGAGGTCTTTGATCCATGTCAAGGTGTGGTACGTAGGAAGCCTATATGAGGTTCAAACCCACCATCCCGTTTTTCCAACCTCATTCAAGTTAGTTCACCCCCGTCCCGCATGACGTTAAACTGTATTCCACAACCCGAACTACGAGGACTTTGATCCGTGTCAAGGCATGGTACGTAGGAATCCTTCAAGAGGTTCAAGCCCATCACCCATCGGACTAAGGTCCCTCATTTACATTGTTTCACCGACACCCAATGCCCATATTTTATTCAGGTCAGGGTTCACTATCGTCTCGCATGACGTTAAACTCTATTCCACAACCCGAACTATGAGGTCTTTGATCCATGTCAAGGCATGGTACGTAGGAAGCCTCCCCGAGGTTCAAGACCATCTCTCATCGGACCAAGGTCCACCTTCACGTCGGTATGATGACGATGCCCATCCAACCAAGGTCCACCTTCACGTTGGTACGCTGGCATTTCCCATCAGACCAAGGTCCACCTTCACGTTGGTTTGCTGACGACATTCATCGGGCCAAGGTCCACCTTCACGTCTGTTTACCGGCACCATCCCGAACTACGCGAACTTTGATTCCCTACCATGGGGATACGTAGGAAGCCTCTTCAAGGCTCAAGACCAACTTCACCGTCTCCCCTGCGATGGCCCCATTTAACTCCCCCTGCACTCCATTCATCCACCTATCACCCATCCCGATTCTCGCCCGGACCGTCATATCTTGGTGAGACCATGTCGGTACGCTCCTCTTCATAGCTGCCCATGGGCTGGCCCCGGTATCAGCATCCCTTCAAAGGAAATCCCTCAACTCGATCAATCCTAGCTAATGCTCTGGTTGGGTTGATCCGTCTTCGCTGGACGTTAAACTCGCGGCGTACCCTGTGTTAAACACGGGAATCTGAGGAAAACCTCAGATATGTGTCTATGAAATATAATTCCCCGTGCTCGATGTGGGATGCCTCGGGCTTCCACGCCCTCGAGAAGCCTTGTGACCAGGGATAAAAGACAGACATGCCTGGTTCCCCAACATCTAGACACGCTACTGATGCCTCAACGTGACTACTCCCCCGACTGAAGGTTGCTGCCCTGACCGGACCATTTGGAATGTCCCAACAAAAGCAGTGTAATTAACAGGCGTCCATGGAAACATGGCACTGGGAATATTTTCATGAACTACGTATTAAATCTATGAGGGAGACTTGGACTAGGTGATGAGTTCTGAGGACGAATCCACAGAAGGAAGAACAGACACCCATCATCCCGTTTTGATCAAGGAGCAGACGTCCCTGAATAAGGAGCGAATTCCGCCCGCCTTTGGAAAGCAGGAACGTGGGGCAACAAGCGCAGCACGCCCTCCTCCTCTACGGACGGATGCGCGCGCGCCCTAGTGAAAGCGTCAGAAATAAAGTCTAAGGGGATTTTGAAATGGTTTAATAATGAATTTTTTATTTTGACTTGGTTATGTTTTTTTAAATAAAGGATATGATTTTTTGAAGTGGGAAATTTTTTTAAAAAACATGTGTTAACCTCAAGGTTATTTTGAATGTGGTTTCCATTATATATTTCCAATGACGGATTGAATTGAAGGTGTAACTCCACTTTTTGCAAAAAATCCTTGATGATTATTTTAAATGGATGAGAATGGGAATGAAAGCCTTGGGGATTGGTTATGTTTTTTAAAAGGAAATAATCATGTTTAAAGGGTGGATTATGGATTATTTTTAAAAAAGGATTTTGACTTGTGTGTTATAATGGATTGAAAAATAAATTTTATGTTGATTGTATTCCAATTTAATATAGTATAAGGAGGTGTTTGGAATAATGGTATATGTGTTCATGGGTTATTCCTTGTTAATGGAATGTGTATAATGGGTTATAAATGTAAATGATGAATGTGTTTAATGGTTTTGTTTTGTGTTAGGAAAATGTGTTATGGTTAACAATGTATTTTCACATGGCTTGGTTGTATGTGGTTTAATGGATCGAGGATCCTTTCATAGGTTGGGTTTAACTGGGGCTCTATACCCCACCCAGATAATGCATTGGTTAGGGATTCTGATCATGGATTTAGGACCCTAACAGTTTCATTTGGTGAGACTGCATGGACAGAGGATCCAAGGTAGGTGTTATTTATTTTTTGGTTTAGATATCAAAATACGACTCTATTATTCCCAACATATAGTCATGGTGTGAATTAGGATATTGGATTGAGTCCTTATGCTTCCCAAACACATGGACATGGCCTGATTACCAGACTGAGGATATGGGGTGTGTTGATAAATTATGATTAGTGAATATAACCTTGTGATTAAAAGTGTGTGTAACCATTATGTTGTTTCTTCGTCTCCTGGTGTGAATAGAGCTAGTTCACTGGTTAGTTTCCCCTAGAGAACTAAATAGTTAAAATGGTTATTTGATATTTTCTAAACTGTGACATGTTTAGATATCTACACTTATTTTAACACATAGTTTATTTATTAAATTGGGGGTATCGTTATACACTATTATATATAATAGTTATTTCTTTAGATATCGTTGGTGGTGTCCTAATGAGATATACTCACATCCTTCTCGGGATTCCAGGGCCCTTGGGTACCCGAGTAGATGTTAATTGTTTTTAGGTGTTGGTTTACAACATGAACCAGGTGTTTGGTTCATGTATGGGCTATTTGGGAGGAGAATGTGATGTGTAGACTAGGTAGGGACACAGGTCCATGCTTGGGATATTTTGGTGGCTTTTGTTTTTGAATTTTATCTATATGAAAACTTCGAATATAGTTTATTAATCCTATTTTTGTATCTTGTGATACTTGGTTACCTATTGGTATTTTTTGCATGTTGTCAATTTATTAGTTACAGTTGGTTATTATCTATGTTGATATTGTTTCTTCAATATAATTACTCTGATATGAATGTTTATTTTACCTAAATATTCTCCATAAACCCGCACTACTAGTCGGCGGCCTCAGGCGTATGGGGAGGCGTTCCTAAGGTCATGTGACGACATGGCTCAGGGTACCAGATAGTGGCCACTAGGTTTGGGATGTTACTTATAAAATGCTATATGAATACTTGAAATAATTTATTATTCTTATTCATGGTGTTTAAACTTCGATATATATCTCTCTCTCTATCTTATGAGTGGGTTTTATTAAGACATTCCTTATATTTTAAGGTATGTTGTCTCAATTTCCCTTCTTGAGGAATGTATTAATGTTATGCACCTAAATTATTTTATACAGTGTATGTAATTATTCTTTTACGTATTATATAATGAATACCTCATAACTAAAGGTATTATGTGTTTTAATTTTAATTACTTCTTCTGAGTAGATTTGACATGAAAATTATGATGTGGTAACAATTATTATAATTTAATATAATTTCTTTGGGTTAAATTACTTATTCACTGTATTTGATATTATAATATTATGTGTGTAATGATTTTTTATCATATTATTTTGTATTTCCACCTTTTTTATGTTTATTTACATTTGACACACATAATTGATTCAATGATTAAGTTTCACTTCAACGTTATGATCATTGTAAGGGTTACTCGTCTAAAATTATCTTCTTTAAGACACATGTCATATCATAAACTAATTTACTTTTATGCGGTGTATCTACTTCCACACTGATATGTTATATAATTAAACTCTTTATATTTGAGGTATTTAATGTTTTATTTGATGTTATTCCTTTTACGGGGCATAAAATTCAAAAGTTATCAATGGGGTGAGTGATTTATGTTTCAATCTACATTTAATCAGGATTTTTTATAACTTAATTAAAATTAAATGATTTTTTTTATCATTATCTAATAAACCCATTTCATTTTATTCTCATATGTTTATTTTTAAAATTTTCAAGTAACAGTACCATTTTCCCTTGTTTGGTACTTAAAAGTATTGATAACATGTTTTAATAAATTTTGACATCATTTATATCTTATGTCAAAATTCCTTTTCTATTCTAAAAATGTTTTCAAAAATGTTTTTCTAAGATTATTTAAAGTTAGTTTTACCTAAAAATTTTGTTACAATATTTTTTTTAAGGAACATTCTTATCATTTTCCAATGAAGGTAATTTTGACTTTTCTTACAAAAAAGGTACATTTGAGTATTCCAAACAAGGTACTTTTGTTTTAACATACATGATATGAACAAAATTTTTTAACATCATAAATAAACATTTTTTTGAAACATTATTTGACTATATAAAAGTTTATTTTTATAAATATAGTGTTTTAATAAAATTGTAGATACTTATTTGTTTTAAAGTTATTTTTAAAATTTAAATGATATTTTTCATAAGAATGTTTTTAAATATATTTTTATGGTATTTATATTAATCAATTAA
The DNA here is from genome assembly GCA_963277665.1 of Viscum album. Lineage (NCBI taxonomy): Eukaryota > Viridiplantae > Streptophyta > Magnoliopsida > Santalales > Viscaceae > Viscum > Viscum album. Next base: position 1,097,977,390 of record OY728147.1, read on the forward strand.
AAAGAATATATTTTATATATACTTTACATGAGATATGTTGTAACGATACCATCCTTATTATTTATTTGCATTGTTTATGATATGTTTTTCTGAAAAAAAGTATTGAAATAATCTTTCTTGATTTTTTTAATCATATAATTTTCCTTGAAATATTAACCTTATTATTACAATTAAACATTAAATTTCACTATAAAATACATATTATTTATCATGGATATTCATACTAATTAATCCATATATCATTTTTATATATGGTGTTTTAATTTAAAATTTATTTGATTGATTAGGGAAATATTGTTATTATGTATTCTTTATTCGCTACAGACATTTATTGATAGGTAATATTATTCATGAATTAAATAGATAATACAATATATGATTAATGCATTTGGAATGCAGTGATGAGTGGGGCTTGAAATTATATAGCCTCTCGATGCATCGATATTCTCATAAGACAAATTAGTAAGATAACACTAAATAAATTTTTACAAATAGTTTTAAACCATCATGGGAAACGTCTTGCTGGTAAAAATATAATTATTTATGAAATCATGATTTCCCATATTAATAATTTATTTCAATAAGAATAAAATTATTATTATCCATGATATTATATCATTGATATTATACATGTATTGTGATCAAGTTATTTATTAAATGGTATGTGTGTTTATTTATTTTCTTTCGCAAATTGATTATGCCTTATCTAATCCAGATAGTTATGTTATTTATTAAATTGAATGTTTTTAGATATTAACCTTTTACATATTTATTATTACTTATCAATTATGATTTATTTATTCACGATAGATTCTATTTTATGTAACTATTATTGAGTATCTGAGTTCAACCTTATTTTGTTTTCTTTTCCTAGGATATAAAGGAGGAATAATTTAATGAGTTCAAGGATGAAAAATATTAAATTTAACAATATTTTATTTTATGTTTTCCAATGAAATGATAGTATCAAGTATGTATCTATTTTATCAATAATACTAAACTATTTTGTCCTTTAAGATACGATTGATTGTATCTAGTACCAATATAATTTTGTAGACACAAAATCTGGGCTACTAGGATTAGGTTATTTATAGTTTGTAACATGGAATTTTTATTAGAAACCTTTAAAAAATATATTTAAGAAAACATAGATTAACTAAAATAACATAATGATATAATTTAGGGATATACATAGAAAAAAATCATAATGCTTCTGCTAGGAAGATATTATTTTTCTTTTCGTAGAAATAAATCTTTATGTGGATACTATAAGTGGACATAATTATTTAATAGTTATACCTAGGGGTAATAAATATGAAAATGGTGAATTAGTATTTGACTCGATCATCACCTGGTTTATGATAATGGTCTTTACTATGAACCTAATTTGATACTCCCAGGGGATATTCTTTTGAAAATTCACATTTTATTTATGAACCATTATGATGGATATGAATAGATTATGATGATTAATATCATCGGTTAATAATAATTTTTCTTAGATTAAAATTAATGTGTCATTATTTAGACATCCTATAAATGATTATATAGTTTATTTATTAAAATTATTGTTTCTCACACTATGCTTTTTGGTTTTAGTCAATGGATGGAACCTAAATGGATCATGTTGAAATTGAATACGATGAACAATGTGGTGATTGTGAACCACCAAATGGGATGATTATTGGATTGAAATATATCATGATTATGCTGAATCATATTTCATGATATATTATTAATGATAAATACCTTATCAATCTCTTGGAATCCCCAAATAAGAGAAAGATGGATTCTGCTAAGATCAATAGTGGTGTATACTATGGATGAAAGAAGGCTCAATTTCATTGATGTCATAAATATGGAAAGATACACTAAGGATAAAGTATCAATGAAGAGGTAAAATGTTTTATTTGGGTAAAATAAAGTTATAGAACAATTAATTTCCAAATAAAAGAGAGGTGTTCAGTGGAGAGAAAAAATGTTCATCACTGAAATACACTTATAATTTTTTCCTTGAATATGAGGAACCTATGAATTGTCCAACTCAATGCCATTTTTATTGGATAACTCATTGAAAAGGGAATGACCTATTTTAAAGTAAAAATTTTGAATTATATATGTACTGGGATTAAATAATTATATTGTAGAATTATTTTTTTCAATGGTATTTTGGTTATAAGAATCATAAAACATATAAGGATTGTGATAATATTTTGTAGAATATATGTATTCATTAAGATTAATTATATAATTATGGATAAAATTATTGTTTTATGAGTGTATGGTTAATCATAGTTTAAATATTTTAAAAAACTTATATTGAATGTTTTATATTATGGGATTTTATCGAGATTAATGATATTTATAGAGATATTTTCTGTAATACATTCCATTGGTTTAGTATATGAAAATGTTATTCAAGGAAGAATGTCTTTAAAATTTTTGGACATAAAATTAATGGTATTAGTAACCTTTAATGTTTATCATATAATTTATTTTGTAGTAATTATGTGTCATCAAAATCTGGGAATGTTAAATGCGTTATATTAATATATTTTCGGAAAAAGGAAAACTTTCATGTTGTGTGACAACCCGTTACATCTGTCCAGGCCGTGGGGATTGAACTGAAAACCGAAGGGTGATAAGGTTACAATGAATACCACTAGCTGGTGTGATACACTGGTTAATATGACATGATTTTTACTTAAGTAATTCAATGGATAAATATTAATTTGAACTTTGGGTGTTATTGTTGAGGTTCAGAGATTATTGTATTATATTAAATTTTTCTATCCATTTTATTTTTGGAATGTATTTATAAATATAATGAAATACTTGTCACTATGTTATGGATCATAAGATCCATAAAAAGTAAATTTTTGTGCTTTAGGAATAAAAATTCATTTTGGATATTAATTTACTGGTGTAAGAGATGAAGTGTAAATTGATTGAAACATAACAAAATGAAGAAATTGTGTATATGAAATAGAAAGATATAAAGTAAGTATATTTTATTATATTATTATACAGTTAAATAATTACACCATTTTAGGGAAAAAATATTAAAATAACAAATTTATCCTATTAAAATCACATCAGATGAATCAATGTTCATTTAACTTATCACATATTTATGGTTTTGTCACTCTTATCTTTCTTTTGATCATTCAAGTTCTTGTGATCAATGATCTCTATCACTCTACATAATTAATTATGATTTTCTTTCCATGACCATAATTACAATTCTACCCAATGTTATATTACATGTTAACCTCATTATGATTTATTTTTTATGACCTTAATACTTCTATTTATCTCTTATAAATAAAATGTTTTTAACCCTTTTATAACGGGGATTTTCAATAAAGTAATTTTCAAATTTCAAACCCTTGATTTCCAAGTGAATGTTACAATTACAAGGAAGAAATTTATTGAATGTGGGGAGAAAGTAACACCCAATTATTTTAAGTTATATTTAATTTAAATAACTCCAATATCCTATTTATTATTTGGTATACACAATAATGACATTTTATAAAAATAACAATATGTTCAATAGGGTATATGACAGGAAACATCGTGCTTAAATGAGACATTAAATTTATATTATTTAAATATGATTGTTATATCCTAGTATTTTAATTGGTAGGTGTAAATATGATTAAATAAATTATTAAATATATATATATATAAACTAATAAACAAAAAACTATTGATAATAATCACTCATTTTTTATTAAAGTCAATTTATTTATCCAAAAAATTTATTTTCATCAAAATTTATTTTCAACAATCCTTTTGAGAAAATAATATATATACATATTTTAAAATTTTTGAAAATTTATTTGATTAAATGAACTTAATTTTTGAAATTATCGTATCAAAAATATCACTCGGTGATACTTATTTATTTTTCCGTAAAAATTTATTTTTCAATTAATAGTGAAAAATACCAATATTTCAAATACATTTTTATCATTAGATTAATTATATTTAATGTTCCATTATTTTTTTATTTGATTTAAAATTAAATATTATTATACATTTATATTTAAAATAAATAATTACCTTTTAATCATCATTATACGTGATTTTGGTATAAGTTTTTTTTCAACTGAAAAATGCATTTTTCTGAAAACTGTTTTAAATACATATCATTCCCCTATTTTCATTGATTAATATAACTAATAAAAATGAAAGATTTAAATAAAATTTATGGATTATATATCTAAATATATAAATCTAAATCCATATAATACTGATCACTAGTCACATAGTTAATTCAAGATCATCTTATGATTGAAAAATACATTTTGTGAAAAAACCTTTTTTAGACTCAATTTGGTTGTTTATTTTTTAAATTAAATTTTACCATGAACTGTAGAAGCTATTTTAGTAATAACTATAGTAGGTACTATAGTAGCCAGAATTATTCATCCATCTGGGCCTCTAGGCCATATGTTTGGTCATTGGGTTCAACAAAGCTTTTGAGCAACCCAAGGCCTTCAGGTTATTTGTCTCTTAAGGCCTTCATGCCACCCCAAGGCCTTTGGGCCACCCTAAGGACTTAGGGTCACATGAATTTGTATATGTAATAGTCAGACTATAAGGGAAAAGGCTCTAGATAAGGATTCAGAGCTGGAAAATTCACTAGAGAAGAGCTAACCAGAATTAGAAGATTAAGAGGGTATGGAATTTCTATCGGTACCAAGCCTGTGCAGATATGCACAGGAAAACTAGCCAATAAGCCCTGAAAAAGTTGAATTTTGATATCATGACATGTGATTGGAAGGAGTACTTCCAAGTTGTCTTGTCTAGGAGATTCCCTCTAAGGATTAGGAGTCATGTAATTGTCTCTAAGACTTCTGACCTTGTAAGGGTTCAACCTCCCCATTTGAAAGGTGGATCATCAGAATAATAAAAAAATGAAGGCCTTTGGTCCATTAAGTCATAATATTTAGTAAATATGATAAATTTTACTTACTATAGTTAAGGTTAAAACGTGGGTTTTCACATTATAAGATCTTGTGTTAAAATTAATTTTACAAACACATATAATTTTCATTAGATATATTGGATTTAATATTTATGATAATTGGGTCCAAATTATTTATTAATTCTCAATTTATTTTAGCGCTAAAGGATAAATTACGAAGTTTAAATAAACTAATTAAGGTGCGAAAAAATAAAATGGTTAAAGTAAAAAAACATAGAGGATAATGAAGATAATGTTTAAAAAATGTTAATTTTTTATGTAGTGGAGGTTTGGATATAACTTAAACTCCATAAAACCCATTATTTATCAATTTTGTAGGTACTTGGGATGAGAGATACTTCTCATTATTAAATAGTTTTGGTTATTTACAAAAATACCGCTCCTCAAAAATTATATATGGGAACTCCCTCCCCACATTTATTTACACTTTTAAATCCATTTGGATTAAAAAACCTCTACCAAAATCCATCCCTGACATCCTTATACACATTCTATAGATTTTTTTATCCTCGAAAGACTGACCATAGGGTATATAATAAGATATCTAAGGGAGTTTCTTCTAAGAAAAGGTAATTGTATTCACTAAACAGTTTTTTTATATCTTCTTTTAAAACCTTAAATTATCCATTAAAAAATACAATATAATAACAAAAATATATACCATATAGTTATATATTATTATGTTTATGTAATAATATTTACCCATCTCCTCCTCCATCAAATGGGAAACAAATCCATCGCTCATGTGTATGTTGAACTACAATCTTGTGAATTGATGTGTTTTGTATTCAATTACTGAATCACATGGGAAGTCATAATGAAGGAAATATTAAATATATAAGATAATTATAAAGTGATATTGATTCTATTATAGTAAAAATAACATCAACTTCCTTACCCTTTCACCCATTAAGGAAATGATATTGTCTCTCACGAGTAGGTTCTACCTACCATCTCCATAAAGAGATGTGATTCATTTTCCATGTCCAAATTTCAATAATGGTTTAAAAAATTCAAAAAATAAGTAAATATGATATTTATAAAATTAATATAATTCTTAATATGATTAAAATATATCATATACCCAATAACCATAACTTTCATAAAAAAAGACACATGAGAAAACAAAACCATTAACACCTGAAACAACAAAGACAATAATAATATATTGTTAATGAACAAGTGGTAATATTTTATAAGGTGATTATACATGATATTATGAACATGAATATGGTTTTTTAATAAATTAATAATATTATTAAAACAATTATACATGATGTTAATGTGCGTTCAACCAAAAGGAAGTGTGAGGTAAGGGATTTTGCCTAAATTTTCTTTCATTGCGACATATTGTAATGTTATTCACTTGATTTTTTATATGTTTTGTTTTATAAAAATTGTAAATGAAATATAATAAATAATTAAAATATAATGGAATTTTATGTTTCAATTTTAATTATTTCATCCAAGGTTATTTGTCTTGGAACTTACCTGGTTGAAATGAATTTTATAACTCATTTTATATTCATTATGTTATCTTACTTCATTAAATTTTGTATTGAAAGATTGTGTTTTTAATGTTTTTTTATTATAATATTTATTATTTAAACTTTATGTGTATTTTATTTCAACACACATAGTCGATTTATTGATTAATGCTCACTTCAACATTATGATCATTGTTAGGGTTTTTGGTCTCAATACTTCCATCTTTGAGACACTTGTTCTTTTATTTAAACTTTTATGAAAGTAATTTATTTTGTATAATGTATATTCATTTAGTCTTAAATATTATATTATTAATAAATCATAATTCATGGGTTTTCATGTTTTAATTTTAATTTTTTTCATCTAAGGTGATTTGAATTCAAAATTACCAAGTGGTAAAAAATTTCATAATTCAATTTCTTTTTAGTGGGCTATATTTCTTATTCATAGTCTTTGATAGTCTAAGATTGTGTTTGTAATGAATTTTTATTATGTTATGTTTGATTTAATATTATTTTATGTGGGTTTACATTTTATACACATAATCAATTCATTGTTTAATTCTCACCTCTATGTTAAGATCATTGTAAGGGTTTATCTTCTAAAATTGTCTTCTTTGGGACATATGTTTTGTTATACACCTATACAATTTAATGAGAAGTTTCTAAATAAAATTTTATATGTTATATAATCAATATATTTGTAATCATGGTATTTAATATTTTATTTTATGTTATTACTTTCATGGGTCTTACGATTCAAAAGTTACATAAGTGGTGAGAGATTTATGTTTCATTCTCTTTTTAATCAGGAATGTTTATACATTAATTTACATTGAAATAAATTATTTTATAATTTTCTAATAAACCCATTTAGTTTTATTCACCTTAGTTTATTCAATATTTTTTGATGTAATAGTAAAATTTTCCTCTCTTGGTCACTTAAAAGTATATAAAACATAGTTTTAATAAAATTTTTCTTCATTTATCACTTTAGTTAAAAATAATTTTATTAGAATTAAATATTTTATTAAAATGTTTTGAATTTTTTATTATGATTTTTTAAATTCATTTTCACCCATAATTAGATTTTTATTTTTTTAAAAAAGGATACTTATTCTTGTTTTCCAAACAAGGTACTTTTGATTATTAATAGTGAAATTTGAAAGGAATATATGTTTTACGAAACTCAGCATGAACAAAACCATACCTATTTTATGACCAATCATATATTTGAACCTTAATTTACATTTTTAAAAACATATTTTAATAAATAATAATTTTTTCTAATATTTTCTATACTTATAGATTAAAAAAAGTTATTTTCAAAGTTAAAAGGTTATTTTCTTCAAGAAAGTTTTTGAAGATATTTTTAGGGAATTTCTATTAATTAATGAAAAAACCCGTTATTTTTTATATACACCATTGGATATATCCTATAGTAATACCATTATTATCCTTTTTATGTATGCCTTATGATCGGTTTGACCGTGGAAAATATTGACAATCACTCTCTTGATTAATTTTTGTAATCATTATCATCACCTTGAAATATTTACTTTCTTCTGATTATTAGACATGAAATTCCCCTAAATATATATATTATTTATCATAGATATGATTATCCCTTAAACCATGTATCATTTATATACACCATGTTTTACTTTTCATGTTATATGATTTACTTGGGAAATATTGATATTCCATATTTTTTATTCAATAATGAAATTTATTGATAATATATATTGTTCATGAATTAAATCGATAATTCAATATATTAGGAATTAAATGGAAATTTATTGATGGGTGGGCCTGGAATTATATAGCTCCTCAATGCATCAATATTCTGAGGAGGCAAATATATAATTTAGTTTTAAATGGGATTTCCCATAGTTTTTATATTTATTGTAAAAGTTAATGATGGTATTGATATCATGATGTATGAGATCATGAAATACAATATTAATAATTTAATTCATTTAGAGTTTATTTATTATTATCCATGACATTATTTCATTGATATTATTCATGGATTCATTTTTTGATCTCTTTATTTAATAAATTACACGCATGTTTAGTTAATGACCTTTACATATTGATTATGACTTATCTTATCATGATAGTAATATTATTGATTAAATGACATATATGTTATGATATTTACTTTTCCATATTTTTTATTTTATATTGGTTATGATTTATTTATTTATGATACCCTTTTCTTTAGATAAATCTTACCAAGAATCTGAGATCACCCTTTTTTCCACCAGGATACAATGAAATAATATTTTAATGAGTTCAAGTATTTAGTATTTTTTATTTCACTATGTTATATTTCATGTTTTAAAATGTAATTCAACACAAAATTGTGTATCTAGTTTATGAAGACTAATAAAGGATTCATCCCTTGGATATTTGATATCATGTATTCAAAACCAATGTAAGAAAGTGGAAATGGGATTAGAGCTACTGAGGTCGGGGTATTTATTAGAATAATGAGTTGATATCCATGAGAAAAATATCAAGGTAGAGCGTTTGTGTGGAATTCACAAGAAAAATGATTCCGCACAGAAATCATATGCCCCTATGGAAGATTTTTCAACTGTCTAATTTCAATTGGGATGTGAAATGATTTGAACACTTTCCAATAGTGCATGATGGATATATTACATGAAATAATTGAATGCATATTAGAAATATTTATGGTCAAATTCTTAGTGTACATAAACCCATTTGGTTCATGCTTGAAGAATTTAAAGCTTGTATTGAAATGTGCGAACAAATTAATTTAGTTCTCAATTGGGAAAACAAGACACTTTATGGTTCAAAATTCCATTTTTAGGACACAAGATACATAGAAAATTAATAAGAGTTTATATAATGAATATTGATTATATTTATCACCTACCAATACTACATTTAATATTGAAAATCCATTGTTTTCTTAGACCTTCAGGATTATATGCAATGTTCATAAGATATTTATGTAAAATAGAACAACTGTTAACAATTATCTTTAAAAATGATGCCATATTTTGATTTTTTGATTTATCCATAAAATAATTTAAATTTCTTAAACAAATATTTGTGGGATCCCTAATCATGATTTCTTAAAATTATAATGATTAATTCAAGTTAATGTGTGTTACTAATGACTATGTCATTTGATTAGTTCTTATAAAATGTTTTGACTGCACCTTTTATCTAATATATTTTGTGTGTTTATCATTGAATAAATCCTAAATTAAAAAATCACATATGAAGAAGGGTTTTTTGTGGTGTTTTATTTTGATAAATTACAGTCATATTTGGTGCTTTCAATGTTGAACATTTACACAAATTATACAACAATAAAATACCAACATTATATGAAATATGAAATCCACATTTGATCAAATGGGATCTCTTAATTCAAGGTTTTGATCTAGAAATATAAAATAAAAGGGGAGTGAAAATCTTTTCATGGATCATATCTCAAGATTAGAGTTAAGTCACATCGAGGGGGAATATGATAGATACATTCAAGAAATTCTTATGGATGAAAAATTATTCATTTCAATAATTGAATACTTGACATTGGTTTACCGATATTATAAACTAATTGTACACAGTATCACTACATCCATATCTCTCATTCTAATAATGAAATAAATTTTTAGCTAAGGTAAAAAATTATTTCAAAGAGGATATTATTTTTTTCCCATATAAATATAGAATCATTTTAAAGTTTATTTCAGAGGGTAAAATTAGGGGAATGCCTAAATTCTCTCATACACCCTTATATGGTAGGAATCATGGTCCAAACCACATGGTGGAAAAGGTAAATCTAATTTGGATTATTTTGGATCATGATATATTGAGCCACTAAAAGGTTAATGCCTTCCATTTAGTGTGTGATTCTATACACTTGGTGCTAGTCGCCACTCTGGGGCCTATTGAAGGCGGGTTTCGGGGGACATTATCTATCCTTCAACTTGAAGAAGGGCCTGACAATCTGCTGACCCTTCCCTCCTTTTGGTGAAGGCAGGTCGTGAAAAATAGATTGTGTTAGGTTTTGAATTAATATATGTATTCATATAATATTAACTCAATATTTATGGATACAATCATTGGTTTATGAGTTTAATGTTCATCATATGTTCTATGTATTGGACACCCCTTTTTAGGTTTTAAGTGATGGTATTTTTATGTGATTGATGAAATTTTGGATGTTGTTTTATTGGGTTGAGGTATATGCAACACTTAGATAGTGTGATATTATTTTTACTATATCATTTTGACTGAAATATATATATGTAATGTAAAAAGTTCTATTTTGGTTGTTAATATTTAGTTCTATATATTAATGTATTATATTGGATAACATGTTATAAAAATTTTGGTTTTGGTAAATATATAGGGATAGAAAAAATCGATTATCACTCATTTATAAATCATAGGATGTGTTACAGGTAATGTTATGTTCTTTATGAATACAAAATTGATATTGGAAATTCATTTCTTGGAGTAATAAATGAAGTTGAAATTGATCAAAGCATAACCAATTGTTGAAAATTATTCTTACAAAAATAAAAAGATAATGAGTAAGTGTTTTTAATGGTGTTCCCTATCATGATAGTAAAAGAATCCATCATAACTATTATAATGATATTGGATCAAAACAATTATAATATCACCTTCATTAATGATGAATCAATGGTCTTTCTCACACCTCGATGGTTTTTGGTTTTATGGACATTAACTTTATCATGATCATTAACTTTATTATGATCAATGATATCTATCACTCCCTGTAATTGTTTAAAATTTTATTCTATGTAAATAATTTTATTCCCTATAATAGTTTGTTACTTGGAATCCTAGTTACGTCTTATTGAAAATGACCTTTTTATTTCACATTCCATCCTTTTAAGAGGATGTTTTATTAACCATTTTAAAATGCTGGTCTTCAACAAAGATGTTATGAAATTTCAAAACATTAATTTTAGAGTGAAAGTTTAAATAATGAGGATTTAATTTGTTAATGATGGGGATAATTTAACACCCTCATATTTTAAAATAATAACAATGTGTTCGATATCAGATATGACACACAATATCCTCATTTAAGTGAATCATGATATATTATTATAATATTATTACCTAATGAAACCATTATAATAGAGACGATATGTTTGTGGGAATGTAAGATATAAATCACATTATGAAAATATGTATAAAGGTGTCATATAATTTATTTATAAATAATTACATAATTCTAAATTAAATCATTTTATGCATCAAATATATATTTTAATCAAAAATTGTTTTAATTTTCATTTTATGTTTGGGAATTATAATTACTTTATAACACTTTTAGAATTTTTTTAGAAAAAAATTATCAATTTTTAAAAAATATTTTAAAATTTTTATTATGATGAAATATTTATATTTTTTTTGAAAAGGATTATTTTTTAGTGAATAGTGAAAAAATACTGATTTTTCAAATACATTAATTTATTTTCAGTAAATTAAGTAATACTAATTTCCTATTGTTCTATGAATTTGAATTCAGAGTAACATAAGTATAATTTAGTTGTATTTAATATAATTAATTTCATTTTAAAAATCTTGTTACCCAATTTTTCCATAAGTTAAATTTTAGGCTTGAAAATGCATATTTCTGAAAACAGTTTTTTAATGCCTAATGTTTCCCCATTTTAATTAATTAAAATTACCTCTAATGAGGAATAATTTTAATTAATTTTATAATATATATATGTATATAATTTTTTTAATCCATAATATTATTATTACTGGTCATATATTTAATGTAATTCCATATTATGCTTAAAAAATGCATTTATTAAGAAACAATTTTTTGACAAGTTTTTTGGGTTTATTTTTAAATTAAATCCCACCACTTATGTGAATTTAATTTCATATAATTTATTACATATTTATAATATTAATATTAAATATTATATATTAAGTTAATGTAACTTTTTTATCATAATCATTAGCGATGAAAATATAGTTTATTTACTGTAATGAAGGTTAAAATCAGGTTTTGCATGTTACATGCGTTTGTGTTAAAATTAATATTCCATAAACATTTAATTTATTAATTGATAAAATTATTTTATTATTGTTAATAATTGGATGCAAATTATATAATAAGGCTATTTTTAGTTTAGTCTTATAGGATAAATTACCTTGGTTAAAAAAACTATTATCCTGGTGAAAAATAAAATAGTAAAAGTAAGTAAACATAAATGATAATAGAAAAACATGTTTAAAACTTGTTTTGATATTATTCTTGTGGTTAAGGTGTAGATAATCCTTAAATTCCATCAAATAAGTTACGTATAAAATTTTTAAGCACTTGGGGATAGAGTGATTCACATTATTGTACAGTTTTTTGTATTTACAAAAAATGAGAGTCCTCCTCAATTATTAAATGAAATTCACCAACCTCACTTATTCACACATATGAAGACATTTAGATCAACAAAAACCTAAAAAAATCTCTCAAATTAATCCATTTATACATTCAATAACTTATGTTATTTCTAAAAGATCAAACAAAGGGTCTATAATATGATATCCAATGGTGGTTCTTCTAAGTATAGTTAATTGTATCCACAATGTTCCTTATTTTTTACCTCTTATTTTCAAAAATTCAATTATTTATAAAAAAATAAAATATAATAAAAAATAATATCTCAAATATTGATATTTTATTATCTCTATTAGAAAATATTTACCCACATCCTTGTCCATAAAATGAGAAACAAATTTATCACATGTGTGTACAGTGGATTACCGCCTCACGGACCGATGTAATTTGTTCTCCATCACTGACTCAGATGGATAGTCATATGATAGAAATAATGAATATATAAGATACATGTTACATTATATTAATTCTTTAAAATTAATATATCATCCAGTTCCTCACCCTTTTATCCATTAAGGGAATGATTTCGTTGCTCTTGTATACGTTCACCCTACCATCTCCATGAAGTGATGCGATTCATTTTCTTTGTTCAAATAGAATTAATGGTTCAAAAAATGTATCTAATGAATAAATATTTTTTTTAATGTTATTATAATTATTTATATGATGTATATATATAGTATATACAATAATAATAAGTTACATGAAAAAATATGTATGATAAATCAATGTATTTAACCCCCAAAACAATTGTAATAAAGAGGTATTATCAATGAAATGTAAATACGATTTTATAAGAAGATAATATATGATATTATAAATATAAATTTGGTTGATTTATAAATTAATAACCCATTTAAAACTATTATAAATGATGTCAAATCATGTTCTTCTATAGGGAAACCCGAGGTAAAGGATATCATATCCATTTTCTTCCTAGAGATATATTTTTATGTTATGCACCAATTTCATTTATATGTTGTATATAATGAAACTTTTAAATAATATATCAGGAATACATAATAAATCATGGTATTTTATTTTTCAAATCGAATTATTTAATTTAATAGGGTTTTACTTGAATTTTAAATGGTGGTTTGTTTTACACTACTCAATTTGTTTTCATTAGGTTATATTACTCCTTTATTATCTTTGATATTACATGATTATTTGGGTAATAAATTTTGATTATTTGTTGTTTTGTTTGGAATTTTTTATGTGTATTTACATTTTATACACATAATCAATTCATTGATTAATTCTCACTTCAGTGGGATGATAATTGTAAGAAATTTCACCTCAAATTTCACTTATTTGAAACATATTTTGTATTATGAAACAATTTTTTTGAGGTTTATATACTTCACCATTTATAAGTTATATCATGAATATATTTATAGTTATTGAATTTATGTCTCATTTTTAGTTTTTTCTTTTATGGGGGTTATGATTTAAAAGGCACCAAAGTGGCAAGGGTTGATGCTTCAATCTCATTTTAATCAAAATTGTCTATGCTTGAATTTCAGTTGATGGAAATTAATAGATCATTGTATAATAAAAAAATTTAATTTATTATCCAATATTTTTTCATGAAATTGTCAAGTAATATTATCATTTTCATCTCTTTGTTAATTAAAATTATTTTAAATTTTTTTACGGAAAAAATATAACATTATTCCACCCTTCGATATTCAATCATTTTTCTTCCAAATCAGTGTTTTCCAAATAAATTCAATAATGTTTAAAATATTATTCTATAATTATTTAATTTTGTTTTTAACAATGATGGTATATCAAAAAACTATTTTAAATGGAATATTTCTATCATTTTTGAATAAGGTTGTTTTTTAAATTTCATATAAAAACATAAAAGGGATCATTATTTTAATATACTTATAATGAACAAAAATTTCATGCTATCATGATGACTTATTTATAGAAATATTCCTTTTAAAGTTTCAATGAGTATTTAATTATAATTTTTTTTCCATAATATTCATGAATTTATTTTTTTAAATGTTATTTTCAAATTCAAAAGGATATTTCCCACAATAAGGTTTTCAATGATCTTTTTATGGTGTTTATATTAATCAATGATTATAAACGTTTATTTTAATTATAATCCACTGAGTATATGTTGAAATTATATAATCCTTATGCTTTATCTAGATGGTTTATGGTCAATTTAACCAGGGAATGTATGGAAATTCATGTCCTAGATTAATATTGGTTGTCATAAACATTCACTTGATACATTTTCTTTCTTACGATTATTAGAGATTATGTATCCCATAAATTTCTATATTATTTATCATGGATATGATTATTTATTAAACTATATATCATTTATACATATGGTGCTCTATGATGAATGTTATTTTATTAACTGAGGAATTATTAATAATATGTATTCTTTACTTAATACAGACATTTGGTAATAAGGTATATTGTTCATTAATTAAATTGATCAGTTGATATATGAGGAATGATTTCAACATATTGTTATGGGTGGGGTCTTGAATTATATATCCCCTTTATGAGTTGAAATTTGTTAATAAAAAATCATTAAGATAAAATTTAATGGGTTATCACCCTAATTTTAAACTCTCTATGTGAAAGGTTTTGATAGTATAGATATCATGATGTCTAATATCATGACATCTAATATTAAAAATTTATTTTATTAATAATTTTGTTATTATCATTCATAAGATTACTATATTGTTATTATATATGTATTAGCATCAAGATCATGTGAATATTTATATGGAATTATTTTATCATCATTTATTCATATCATATTATTCTCCATGATAATGTTGTTAATTAAATGCAATGTGTTTTCAGTTAATTACCTTTACATGTTGATTATGACTTTTTTATTCATGATATATTACATTTAACATAACCCTTACTAAGTATATGAGCTCACCCTTTTTTGTATTCCCTTCCCTAGTTTATGATAAAGGAATATATATATGAGTTTAAGGATGCATAATTTTTTACTTTCTTTATGTTTTATTTAATTTTTTCAAATTTAATGTGAGATTCAATTATGAATCATGTTTATCAAGATTACTAAACTATTTTCTCTTATAAGATGTGGTCACTCTATCTTATGTGAAATTAGTAATGTAACCACCTAATTTTGGATACTGGGGTCAGGAGATTTACATTAAATTAATTGTATGACTATGAATAAAAACATTATGAAAATATTTATAATGATTTTATATATTTAAAATTGTTTTATTACTGTATAATAAATAAGTTACCAATTTCCAATAATGTAATATTATGTTTCAAATGTATGTTTTCTATAAAAAAGGGGTTTAATGGTATTATATGTTTGGATATTATAAATAATTACAAACAATTGTTGAAATTTTATTTTATAAAAAGGTTACATATTTTAAAATCATAATATGAAAAGCTTCTTAAGGTAAAATGTTGGAATTTTTTAAAAGGATTAAATTTTCACTAAATAGTTAAAAATACCAATGTATATAAAACTAAATTTATTTTCAAGTATAATTACCATTATGTTTTGAATTCCATTATAATGTATCATTGTTTTAATTTAATTAGATGCAATATAATTAATTATAGATGAATCAACATAAATGATGATTTTATCAGAAGTTCATTTTTGGGATTATGAAATCATTTTTCAAGAATCTATTTTAATAAACCCAATGTGTTTTTGAATTAATTAATTAAATTAATAACTACTTATAAATTATTTAAATGAATTTTTTTTGAAAATATATTAAATAAAATATTATAAAAATCATCAAATTATTTTTCTAGATTTCAAGGAATAAATTTAAAATATTTTTTGGCATACAAATATTGTTTTTACAATGATGATTTTTTTTACTCTTCAGATTTATTTTAAAATAAAATTATTCTACAAGAATAAATTTGTAAAACCCCAAGGAATTAAATATAAATTTAATATATAATGTAATACACACAACACTATGTCTCTACAAAACAACACTTTGTTATAATAATTATTTTAATAAGATAGTTATATCCTAGCCATTAAAAACAATTTTTCCACTTCTGTGAATTGAATTTGAAAAAATAGACATACACAGTTTCAATTAGTAAGATATTTAGAATATTATATGATCATATTAATTTATTTTTCAACAGTAACATGACCCTTTTGGATAGTAATAAATAGTAATATGATCCTTATGAATATTAGATCGGCTAAATGAATAGTAATTTCACCTATAAGAGAATAATTAAATTTAGGCATCTTATAAATTAATTTATGATATAATTATACCAAAATATAAGTAAAAAAATATTTTATAAATTTTTAATTAAGTATTAAAATTTTTCTAAAATATAAATGTTTATTTAAACTTTTATATTTAATATAATGAATAAAAATAGAATTTATTTTCATAAAATAGAATAATTAGTAAATATTATGATGTATTTTTATTATAAAACAATTTTATGAGATGTAGTTAATTTTTCAATGTGTCCTCAAATCATTAATAATTTTAAAATTTTATTTTTTGAGTAAATGATGATTTTAATTAAAAATATAATATATCATATATAGAAAAAATATTTTCATAAAATAGAGTTCAGTTTTTAATTCTACAGGTTGAACAATGGTATGGAATAATTTTTGTGATTTGTTTTAAATAGTTGAATTTTTAGTGAATAGTAATCAATACAGTTTTTAAGAAAATTTGATATTTTTTTTACAAGTGTGTCAATAGATATTTATAAATCAAAATTTATTAAACTTATGGAATAAATAAATAATTATTTTATAATAGAAGTTTTTCTTAGTAATAAATCATAATATAACAATTATAATTTTCATGATAAGTATAAATGAACTGTTGTCATTGTCGACGCATTGCTTGCATCGTGCTGCCAAAACCAATTTTTTTTCATAATAATAATAATTTAGAGCTAAAAATTATTTTCATGAAATTTTTATTAATTATTATGTATAATGGATGTTTTGGATGATAATTTATAACTTTATATTCATATAATATCTATCTTTTTCAAATTATTATGCAATACTTGTGTAGGTCAAGAAAAGGAAAAATAATAAATTTAAGGTGTTTTCTTATTATTTATATGAGTGAATTATAGGATGAAAAAATAATATGTAGATAGATCAATTATGGGGGGGGGGGTGAATTGTAGGTTTTAAAAACCTTCATTTTTACCCATAAGAAAATCTATGTTTAATAACGGTAAACAAGATGAATTCACAAACACTATTTAGTTCTTAATAAAGAAATAGACATTCCTAGGATCTGATAATGTGGATCTGACAATGAAGAATAAAAAAGATTACTTAAGGAAAGATTCTACCTTAAAGCATATAGAATTTAATATATCAGATTTTGTACAAGAACTATAAAGGGTAATAATGTTACACTTTCAATCAATAACTAAATGTAGCAAAATACAAGAACTTGGAGTTAAACAAGTAATACAAGTTTAATGAAATATTTTAACCCAAAGATATGGGTATCCAAAAACCATGGATAAAGGTACCTTGATTTATACATTCAAGAAAGTCTATCTTACCAATGCTTGGATAAGCCCTCGATACGAATATTGGAACCTGTCATGCCATCCTCACAAGCCCTTCATCTGTAAGGTGATCGACACCTCTCTCTTCCTTCATCTTGGAAACCCATTATTATATAGAGCCAAAATTGGAATCACACTATGGAGAACTAATATTTTTCAATATTTAAGTAATTTAATCAAGACCTTTACAACTTAAACTCATTAAGTCTTTTGTAAAAACAAAATCTGACAGGTACTCTCAAATAGTGTCAATTATCCCAAGATTTCATAGCATCCACCATGTTCAAATTATTGGGTATTTATATGCGAGATCTATAATGGTCACATTTTTCTCCAACAATCATATTTCCCTGAAATTTAGAAGGTACTTGTTCATTTATCATTTATACAATGACTATTTTGTAACATATTTGATGCCACTGTTTTATATAACAAACTTTAAGACACTTTTTGACGAAATCATTTTGTATAACACAATATGAGAAACATTATAAAACCATAGATCTGATAAAATGTAAAACTACATTAATGAAATTTGGTAACTATATGAAAAAATAGGATTCTAAAACTATTAAATATTATATTTTGAGTCTTGATGAAATTAGAGTATGATTTATGAGAAAATCAGACTCTGAATTTAGAAGATATCAGAGATAGATTTCTAAGAAAATCAGAATCTGAAGTTAGAAGAAATTGTAGTCTGATTTCAGAGGAAATTAGAATTTGATTTCTAGGGAAATCAGAATCCAATTTCAGAAGAAATCAGATTCACAATTCTATGGAAATAGAATTTACAAATAAGGATCTTATTTAACATAAAGAAATTTTGACATAATGAAAATTACAATAATTGGTTAAGAAAACATTTGGTTAAGATGAAGAAAACTATGAGTAAGGTATAACATGTTTTAGAATAAAATCATTCTTATGGAATGAAAAAATAACTTTAAGAATATGCTTTTGAGATTTTCAAAACATAGTTGAATGTAATAGTCATAAAAAAACATTAGAATCAATAATCTCCCCCTTTTTATATAGTAAAAAAATATTTTCATAAAAGAATATAAATAAATAAGGTTTCCGTTTTTGAGCTTAAAAAAAATAATGATCTCCATTTTTTTAACACTAATAAGGAATATGACTAACTCCCCCTTAGGTTATAAAATCCCTTATATATACCATACTCTTATCTTTGAGTTTGTATATCTTTCATAAATAAAGTATTCCCCCTTTATTTAAGGATTTCATCATTAAGTAATCTACCCCTTTGATAAACATCATCCCACTTAGTTTAATATTATTTTTAAACTGTCTTTTACTCCCCTTTATGATTATTAAAAAGTAACGGGATGATATATATTGTGCTTGAAACGTTAATAAACATACAAGACGAAACAATTAAAATCGACAATATCATTAGATAACTAAAGTGTTGCAAAATTTTGATCACAATAAAAGATTATTTTTGAAAAAAATATTCATCCTTATTATTTCCTCACATCAACTATTTCATGATAGATTTCAAATTATTCGACTCCTTGTGATCGTCTTGAAACATCTTGATCAACTCTTCCTAATCCTGATTTTTCTCCTCAAGGTTTTTGATCCTTTATTCCAGATACATAACTAATTAATTTTGGGACTTAATCAAATCTTCTTGATTTTTATGTTTCTAATCCAACTATTCTTTAATTTCATTTTACCTTTTAATATTTAGAGCAATGAATTTCAATTTTCCATTCATATATTTATCTTCTTATTGGTGGATAGATTGCTCTTCCTTTAGTATCTTTGAAAATCTTGATGAGGGAATCTTGAGTTTTCTATCGGACTTATCAAATGAATCCTTGACTAAGTTAGTGAAGTCATCAATGATCTCGAGATCATTGATGATAAATTTTTAAAATTTGTTTATCTATTTTCATGACTTTATATGATCATCATTATTGTTGAGGAATGTGATGAAATTGGATTCGAGTTTGATGAATTTCTCCATTAAAAGTTTTGTTCATTATATCTTCAGATTAACTGAATCATGAATCATTGGACACCTTTAGTATATTCTTGGAAATGATGGAATATATTTTATAAGAATTTTTAGGGAATGAACCACGAAATAATTACCTATTGATGAGGATTCTTGAGAAATAGAAACTTTTCTTGGTGAGGTAACTTGAATTTGATTATCAAATTTATTCTTGGATGTACAAACAAAATCCTTCTTTGTTTTTGAAACATCAACTTTTTGAGTCACATTAACATCCACTTTCTTTAATTTATCTTCCTTAAATACTATCACATCAATTTTATGAGTTTCTCTCTCTCGAATAGAAAATTTTTCAATTCTATCATCATCATCATCAAATTCATTATCATCATATTTTTCAACAATGTCAGCACATTTTCCTTCAACATGTTGTACAATATATATCATTATCACTTTCATTATATAATATAGTTTTATTTACTTCCTCATAAGAAACATCATCCTTCTGAATAGTTTTTTCTTTTGAAATTGTCTTGGTGGGGGAAGCTTGGGTTGTTCTTATTGAGAACTTGTCTGAATGACTTTATTTTATAGCTCCATCAACAATTTGGATATCATTTTCACTTTTCTCTTATTCATTGGTTTTTGATTATTGTTGGGATATTTCTTTATGTATCAGAGTTGGAATTGAAATATATTTCTTTATTTTATTTGGAACCAGTGTCTAAATTATTACTTGTGCAGGAGGAGCCTTAGGTTGTTATAAGAAATATTCTGGTACATGAATTAAATCAGAGGATTTCTTGTTGTCTCTCATAAAAGATAGGATAATTTCAGCTTCTTAAATTTTCTTATTAAATATCTTCTCTTTTCCTGGTTTCTCAGGCACTAAAGTAGTTCGTATTTTTAAGGCGTTGGCCTCAGTATGATGTAATCCAAAAATAAGATCTATTTATTTTCTTTTTTTCTTCTTATCTCTCTAGTTATATTTAACTTATTGTAAGAAGGTTTTCTATTTCTTTGGATTAGGAGGAGAAGATTTATTTTTAGAGTCATGAGTGGTTTCTGTGGTTCTATTACATTATGTTCTGATTCATGAACTTTTCTTTTCTTGGGATTTGGAAATAAACATTCCGCAACTTGGTCTTATTTTCCATCTAGATCAACAAACTCATATGTCATGACAGAGAAGCCAAACATCATCCTCTTGAGAGTTTCATCATTCAAAAACATGATTTTGAATATCTTAGGCATTGAATTGTAAGGAACTTTTCATGTTTTTAAGAATATAACAATCAGGTTGGACAATATAGCTGGATACATTAAAATATGATACTTTATAGTTCCATTATTTATGTTGCTGATGGTATAGAAGATATAATTTATCAAGTTAATATTTCGTATATTAACTATAAAATCCATCATTAATATGTATGACGTCTTATGGTTTTACTTGTTCACTTTTCTCAGAATCAGGTTTCTTTGTATCCAAAGCGATACTATTCTGTGGTTTACTGAGAGATTGAAGATCTTAGGTTTCTTCACTCCTTGAATTCCTATAAGAAACCATTGAGAACAAAAGTAATCCAATTCATCATAAGGTATCTCAATAACACTTATGACTTTCTTGTAGGATAAAGAATAGTTATTTCCAAAACTCTTGAACTGAAACATATATTTTCCTCCCTTTTTTTCCAAAAGATGATATATTTCATAAAATTATATTATAAGATATGGATAAAACAAATCTCGATTATTTACCTCTACAATAACAAAACATTCCTATCTATTGAGTATGATAATTTTCCTTATGAGCAATTCATTCTTCGTAAATAAACTATGAGGTAATAAACTTTCTCAAATGATTATCCAGTCTTTGGTTTCCATATGAAAAGATACAATAGATTCATAAGAAAATTCTAGTGATATTTAGAACATATACGAATGATGGAAGAATTGGATCAACAAATTTGAAGGGCGATAGAGCTTGAGCGCAAAGACTGCAGAAACCAATGTTAGATGTAGGGGGGCTTTATATAGACATCGTGGTGATGATTTAACTTCTTGGTAAAATCAAATGTTTGAAATTATCTTGATCTGATCTAATGATTGATATTGATGTTGAAGAAGGATTAATTTTCCATTCTTTTTATGTTTTGAAGAAATAATCAGATTTATGGAATAATGAATCCGATAAAATTTTCTTAAAAAAGTGTAAAATACAAACAAACAAAAATGTAATTTAAGAAAATATTAGTAAGAAAATGTACCTTATAATGTTATCATAATGATTTTTCAGTATTGATAATGTCTATATTAGAAAATATATGTTCTGAAAAAAATTAGGTTCCAAAAAACTTTAGGTTCGGAAAACCTTTAGGTTTAGAAAACATTTAGGTTTTAAAAGCATTTAGTAAACAAAATTTAAAATAATGAACTGATGTACTCCCCCTATGAAAAGGAATATCTCTATTTTAGGATATAGGTTCAACAAAATTTAGATATAAATTATTACCTTACAGTTATCATTCTTAATTTTTTTAATGTTTCCAAATCAATTAGAAGGTAATTATTTTGTAAATATATTTGAAATATATTCTTGAGTTCTAATAAACTGTAAAATAATATATATTTTTGTGTGTGTGATCCCAACGAAAGTTATGCCTAATATCTATATGATATTCACAAGAGTGATGTGAAGGTTTTTTTCATAAGGATATGGCACTAGTGTTATCGCACAGTATCTGAGTTTAAGAAATTATCATGCCATAATCTGTGAGTTTGTGCTGCATCCACAACACTTGAGCACAAAAATATCCACCTGCCACATATTTAACTTAATAGCAGAACGTTCTACAAATTTTAATTTTTTACAAGACCAAGAAACTAAAACATCTTCTAAAAAATGACATGTTTCAGATATATTTTTTCCATTCCATTCTACATACAGCAAATTCAGTATCTGATTTTTTTTAAATTAAACCATTTCTAGAAGAATAGAAGAGTCATTAGTTCAAATTTCCCTTTAAATAAAGAAAAATTATTTTCACAGCTTTTAAATGGGATTATTTTAGATTATATTGATATCTTGTACATAAGAACACTAAAAACATTATGCCTAGACAACCAGCTATTAAGTATAGTATACTTCCAATCATACCTCTAAAAGATATTTGATCTACTAGTTTCCTGTATACATCAATATCAAGAGTATTTGAGGTACCGATTGGAGTGATAACACTTTTATTGTTGTCATATCCATACTTTAATAATAAGATATTTAATATACTTATATTAGGATATATAAGTTCCTTCTGGTTTTTGAAAAATTTGAAAACCATGATAAACTGTTAACTCACCTATCATTCTCATTTCAAATTCATATTTCATAATATTTAGAAAAGAAACAGTTAAGGATTTTTGAGTTGATCGAAAAATTATGTCATCAACATATTTTTGAACAACAAAAAAAATTATTTTCTTTATTTATAAATAGGTTTGGATCAACAGTTCCCGTAACATAATTATTTTTTCACAAAAATCTTATAATTATATCATACCAAGCACTAGTGGATTGTTTTAGACCATATAGAGATTTAGTATATTTAAAAAAATGATTAGGTTGCTTTGTGTCTTCATAAATAGGAGTTTTTTTTGGAATAAACTTCCTCTTAAACATATCTATTAAGGAAATGACACTTCACATCCATTTTAAAAAGTTTGAAATTAATGAATATGACAAAGGATAAGAGGATTCAGATAGATTCAAGTCTATCTATTAGAGCATAGGTTTCTTCATAGTACATTCTTATTAATTATATCTTTTAGAAACGAATCATGATTTATTTCTTAAAATGATTCAATTTTCATAACTTTTTTTCCATAAAGAACCTCTTTACTCCAATTATAGATGTTTTTTAGGTCATTCAACCAAGGTCCAAACATTATTCCTTTCAAATTCATTTAGTTCATCATATAAAGATTTAATCCAATACTTATCACATAAAGCCTCATCAATAGTTTTAGGTTATATTTGAGAAATAAATTTTATATGATCTACTTGATTTCATAAATAACTTCTAGTCCTTATAGGTTGATGTACATAACCAATGATACTTTAACTAGGATGATTCATAAGAAATAACTAACTTGGGTTTTGTAAAACTTGTTCAAAAACATAAGGTAGAAAATCTTATGGAGTGAATATTTCAAAAAAAATCTTTAATATTCCCCTGATTAGAAGAATATTTAATCAAAGGTTGATAATCTGTTTTTTAAAACACATCCTATGATATTGGTTGGGGTTGTTTAAAAAAGGGACCGGTTTCATCAAATTTAAAATATACTATTTCCTGATCAATACATGAATTTTTGTTAAAAACTTTATAATCCTTCTAAGTTGTGGAGTATCCTAAGAAATTTTCTTCATCCGATTTGTGTGTGAATTTTTATAAGTTATCTTTAGTATTCCAAATTAATACTTTTCAACCAAATAATCTGATGTATGAAGCTATAGGTTTTTGACAAGTCCATAACTCATAATGTGTTTTATTAATAAATGGTATAATTAAAACACAATTTATAGTAAAACAATTACTAATTATTCATTCAGTCCAAAAGTATTTAAAATTGAGTATTCAATCACCATGGTTCTTATTATTTATTGAATAATTCAATTTCTTCATTCAACAACACCAGTTTTCCGAGGAATTAAAGAGGATGGGAAGTTATGATTAATGGATTTCTTACTAATTTTTTTTTCAAAATAAGAATTTTTAAATTATATAAAATGATCACTACGAATAGTTATTGATGGAAGGTTTATTTATTTTTAACTTTGTCTTAACAGAATTTAAAATAAGAAAAATACTCAGATTTCATTGCTAGAAAATAGACCCATGTAAATCTAGTGTAATCATCAACTAGAACAAATACATAGTACTTTACTCAAATACTTATGGTTTGTGTTGAATTGAAAAGATCTATGTAGACTACTTGTAATGCATTAGAAGTTGATACATCATTTATTTATTTAAAGCTATACTAATGTTTCTTTACATATTGAAAAGGATAAGAAAAATTTGAAGAATCAAATCTAAGATCTGGTATATCCTTAACAAGTCTTTTATTAGAAGTTTCACATAAGTTCTTTGGAGACAATGTATTAATCTTCTATTCCATAACCAATATTGATCTTCCATTTCACTAAGGGAAGGTATGGTTTGGCTCCTAAGGTCTTTTATTTTATGTGTGTAAACATTCTCATTCCAGTGGGTAGATAGAATGAAATCATCCTTCTAATTGTGTACACAGTATTTATCATTCCTAAAATTCAACAGAAAAACTTAATCAGATAATTATATAATGTTTTTATGGTTTTTTTCAAGACATTTATCAAATAAATCTTTTGAATTTAAGGCTTTTCCAAGCTAAATATAGTTACATATACCGACAATTTCTCCTTGAACATTGTCTCCGAAAGTGACTTTTCCACCTTTCATATTCAAAATCATTTTAGTGATATTTTTATTACCAGTCATGTGATGGGAATATCCACTATCCATGTACCATGTATTTTTGTTGGTACTTCCTTTATTTTCTTGAAAATTAAACAATTAGACTTTCAGAATCCAAACTTGATTGGATTTGGAATTGATAAAAAGTAAAATCTAAGGTATCATTATTCTTTTTAGAAAAGTAATATTTAGGAAAACCTAAGGATTTAATTTTGTTTAAAGAATAATTTTCTCCCAATTTCCACCACTTTGACACTTAGTGCAAAAAAAGGGAACTTTGAGGTATAAAAATATTGTGATTAAAAACTAGTTTGAAGTGAGAATAACTAAATCCATAACTATTCATTAGAGGATGAAATTGTGAATACATATTATTATAACCTTCCTTTCCAGGATTAAAATTTAAAAAATTTTCATTTAATTAAAATATTTCAGATTTTAGTCTAATGAATAAATTCTTATCCTCATAGTTTATAGTATTATAATTTGAGTTGGTCTCTAAAACATTTTTCTTAGAAATAAATTTTTCTTAATGGTTAGAATGTTTATACTTATTATAATTAACTTTATTATGGTTTTTAAAAATAGAAGGAATTTCAAAATATTTTTCATCAAGATCTTTAGAAACATCTGATAGTTATTTTGTTAAAATATTAATTCTAGATTTTTCCTTGTCAATATTCTTATTGATCGTTCTATTTTCATTCTCATGAGACATGGAAAACCATGATAATTCTTCAAAAGAAGATAATATATCTTATACTATGTATGATTCTTCATCTGAAGAAATATAACCATCATTGTTAGGATAGTTATAATTTAAATACAAATTGGTTATGGATTCTGTAGTGTGTACCATAGCCCTAAAATATAGATTTTCAATAGGTATTCTATAAATAATACCAATTTTTTATATCCTAAAGATTCAATATCTGATGATTCATGAGATGATTCTCCACCACTTTAACTTAAAAAATAATTATCCTTCAAGGAATTCCTTCCCTTGGGATTATAATATATTTTCTAATTCCACTCAAAATGTCTATCTTTCATATACTTTAATTTAAGTCTAAGACAATCATGTCTAAAATATCCAGGTTTCATGAATCCATAACAAGTGTCTTTAGAATCATTTTTATCTTTTCTATACTTATTGATATATATGTATTGAAATTCCTTCTTACTAAATATCTTGTTCATCTTTCGAGTAAGATTGGTTAGCTCATTCTCGGACTATCGAAATTCACTTTTGTCTAACTAAAAACAACTTTATTAGACTCTGTTGACTTAACAAAATTTCTCATGAGTCTTGGATTTCATATGATTTGAATTAGTTGCAAAAGAAATACTCCCATTCTTCTTCATAATATTATCATCATCTCTCTTCAATATATTCTCATATTGCAAGAGATTCCCAAATAGCTCATCATAATTAACTGTTATAACATTCATCTATTCATAAATTGATTTTATATTTTATTCTAACTCATTGGGGGTGATATCAATGATCTTTTCAACATGTATCTCATCATCTAGACCTTTTTCACCCACTTATTATAGATGGTTAACAATTTTAATGACCATTATTGGAATTTACATATGGGTTCACCATAGGGAAATAAAAATCCAGGGTAGTCAGCACTTAACAAAGATATTCTTGTTTTACTAACATTGGATGTACTAAAATGTGTAAATTATAACTTCTTCAAAATGCAATTATCATCTTCACATGATGAAATATGGATATAGATGTTCATAGTTATATAATTTAATAACTTATGTTATTCTTTAATTTTAATCTAATACTCTTGTTTTTCTTGATTTGTAAAGGTATCAACTTCCTTTTGAGGAATCTTGTAGTCTCCAGTAATCATGAGGAATTTTTCAACTCCTGTTTTGAAAACCAAAGTCTACATTCTATATCTCCAGTATTCATTATTATTCCCATAAAATATTGGAGATCTGGTAGTATCTACGTTCTTTATTGATCCAACTTTCATTCCTCCCTTTCTTAAATCAATTCTTTTCCACAAAACAAATTAGAAGAAAATGTTTATAAAAAAATGTTTATAAAGAAAATTTTAAGAAAAACATGAACAAGTAATGATAAGAAAGAAAATTTGTTTAAGAAAACTTATATGTAAGTATAATTATTTTGGATAACTCCTATGTTACCAATTGTAAGATTGAAATATACCATGTAGATAGCTCAATTAAAAGATGGGGCGGGTAATTTTAGGATTTAAAAACATTAATTTGTAACCATAAGAAAATATTAGTTTAACACAGTTAAAAAATATGAATTTAAAAACCCTACATAGTTCTTAATAAAGAAACTTACTTGCTTAGGATACGATAAATAGAATTAGACAAGTTTAATTAAGGAAATACTCTAACTTAAGGCACATAGAATCTAATATATCCTTGTTTTTATAAGAATAATAAAGTGTAAGAAAGTTAAACTTTCAATCTGTAAATAAATGGTGTGGAATAAAGGAAATTATCGTTAAATAAGTAATACATGTGTCATGAAATATTTTAACCCAAATTTATTGGTATACAACAAATTTGGATAAAGGTACATTGATTTATAATTTCATGAAAGTGTGAATTTCCCACACCATGAGAAGCCCTCGATACAAAAATCAGAATATATCTTGTTATCCTCTCAAACCCTAAATCTGTAAGGTGATTAGTACCTCTATCTTGCTTCATTTTGGAAGCCCTAGATTGTATACAACAACAATTGGAATCACACTAGGAATAACGAAGCTTGATGAAGATTTATGTAAGTAGAACAAGTTGTTCACAACTTAAACTCTTCAAGGATTTCGAACGAAGTAAATCTGGAATTTCTCTCACAGAGTGTCAATTCACCCAAAATTTTACAAAATAGATAATGTTCAAATGAATAGGTACTTATATATGAGATATCTAATGGAAACATTTTCCTCTATTTGTAATGTTTCTATAATACTTCAGAGGCACCTGTATAAGTGGAATTAATACAACAGTTATTTTGTAACTAATTTGATGACACCATTTAATATAACGAACTAAGAGAATCATTATGATGACATTATTTTGTATAAAACAATATGAGAAAAATTATCAAACCTTGGATTCAATAAAATGGATTATTACATTAAATAAATTCAGTAATTGTAAGAAAAATAAATATTTGGATTCTAAAAACATTAAAGGTCAGATTCAAATATCTAAAGAAATCAGTGTCTGATTTCTGAGGAAATCAGAATCGAATTTTAAAAAAAATTGAATTCTAATTTATGGGAAAATAAGAATCTGATTTCAAAAGAAATTGGATTCTGATTTATAAAGAAATCAAGAAAATGATTTCTAGGGAAATCAGAATCAGATTTTAGAAGAAATTCGATTCACAATTCTAGGAAAATTGAATTTATAAATGAGAATCTAATTTAAATTAAAGAAATTTTTAGTTAAGGAAACCGGTTTGACTTGGTTAAGAAAACATTTGGTTAAGATGATTTATAAATGGGGTAAAGTATAATATTTTCTAGAATAAAATCATTATTAGGGAAACAAAAACTATCTTTAAGAATATGTGTTTTTAATTTTCAAAACATAATGGAATGGAAAAGTCATTAAAAACATTTGACTCAATATTAATATACATAAGGAATGAATACATTCTTTTATTTTGATCCTAATTAATTTTATATTTATGATAGGTATTTATTTTTACGTTTTATATATGAAATAAATAATATTAAGTATTATTCAATGCTGATGCAGTGCTTATGCAAGAAAAAAAATAAACAAAGTATTTTTAGTTAGAATTATAATAAATATTAAATGAACAATATTCTAGATAAAACGTTTTTATATAATAAAGTGTATAAAATTATCATTTTTATATGAATTTGGGACATTTTGGACACACATGAATCACTTTAAATCCTTTATAATATTTTATTTTAAAATAATGTCATGTTGTCACATTATAGTTTTTAATTTGTATAATATTATAATATTAGGTTGTACAGAATTTGAATTTGAAAAAAAATATTCTCTAGAAAGATAATAAAATTATATTTCTCATAGAATTTTATTTTTAGTTTTTAGATTTCAAATAAATACCATAATAAATTTTACAAAGATGATGTAGTATTAATTTAATTAATGAATAAATGAAATTAATGATATTAAAAATAAATTAATAAATATAATATTATGTTTTAAGATAATTAATGTTTATTATAGATTAATATGATGTGTCTATGATATAATAAAAGAATTTATTTAAATTTTAAATTTTAATTGAGGTGTTTGAAGTCCTAGTTTTGAATAGATTATATTTTGAAAATGATTATTTTTCATGAATAAAATATTTTATTAAATTATTTTAAAATTCCAAAATTATAGAATAAGTCCAAAAATGATATTATTCCTTCTAAAGTGTAATACCCTTTAGTTTATTTGCCTTTTTGTAATTCTAAACCCTATACTAGATTTATTATATTTTAATAATTTGAGTAATTACTAAGTTACACCTCACCTCACTTATAAAAGGAGACTCTTTCCTTTAAAAATATTTATCACCTTAAGCATTATTTCTCAAATATACTCTACCAATATCCCTTATAATCATCCCTTTACACATTATAGTTCTTCAGATATCTCAAAAAGTCTACTTGTAATAGCCTAATGAGGTTCTAAAGGATAAAAGACTCAAGAGGTAAGATTCCTTTTTCTTCGCTTTTAAATTAATTTTCACTTCTACCATATACTCAAATCCTATAAAATTATTCATGAAAATTAATGTATCATATGTATAAATTAATGTTCTTTTTTGATTTTATATTAATCATAAAAACTTTTAATTTATCCTTTCATTCTGAAATAATGAAATCATCTTTCATGGTGTGTCAATTCACCACCTTTGTGGATGAGTTATCATTTCAATTTATTGCAATCAAGGGAAGTTTTTGTTCACACATAATTTTTTAAAATGAAATATAAATAAATGTTATCAATCCGAGTTTATTATTTTTTTACAAGGAATACTTTAATAAACTGACATTGGAAACCAAGAAAATAACACACACGAAATAATGGAAATAACAAAATATTGTTAATAAATGGGTAGAAAATGTTATAATAAGATTTTTTAAGGTATAGTAAATGTGATTTTAGTACTGTAATAAATTAATAGAACTATTCAAACCATTATATAGGAGGTTTTAATTTTTTTAAGGTGGTAAAATCCAAGGTAAGGGATATCTTAACTCAATTTCCATTCATTGAGTTAAACATATATGCCATTATTTATGTTTTTTACAAGAATATGTGTGAGTGAAATATGATTGTTTTATACTTTATATCCACTTATTTTGTACGTATTTATATTTTTTCACACATAATTATTTCATTTATTTATCCTTACTCTAATGATATGATTTTAGTAAGGGTTAGTTTCACAATCTTAATATTATCCGAGATTGTTTATATGAAAGTATTTATTGGGACATATTAATCATCCCTGTCCAGGTTTTTTTAAATATTTTCAAAAGGAATATTTTTATGGTTTTGAGAAAGGAATATTTAACTTAAACATTGTTTTAAATATTTCAATGATTTATTCATCTAAATATTTCCCATTCAATTCTATGTTTTCAATATTGGTTTTATGGATTTAATTATAATGACATGAATAATTTAAAATTACTCTCAAATTTTTCAAAATTGTATGGTAAAATTTGATTACAAAATATATTTTTAAATGTATTATTTTATAAATTCATGGATTTTGAACAAGTGATTTCAATGTAAAAAATCATATTTTATTGAAGATTTTTTAATGATTTTATTAGTGTATTTTCATCTATATAAACATCCTTTGTAGATATTATGTTTGATTTAGGTTTATCTATTATGATATCATTTACTATATTTAATTGAATGGTTTATGATTAGTTTGGATGTAGATGTGATTTTATGATAACGTTCACCATGTTACTCTCAATGGTTAGTGATTATGTTTACTTATTTGGGAAGGTTATTTACATTTCATTTTTTAGTTTCAATACGAAGGTATATGTTTATTTCATTTCACCCCTTTCATATGAGGAATTAAATGGACCTATTAAGTGTTAGGTGGGGCTTTCTATTGTCCCTCGGTTGGTCCCATGATACAAATTATTTTGGGTTTTACATGTTTATGTATGGTATTGGTATGAGACCTTAAATATATGGTTTTGATGTCCCACATTATACATTACATCATTATGAAATAGTTATTTATAGTCCATGTGATTATTCGATTAGTAAGATATCCATGGTTATGTTTTATTATGACATTATTTATTCAATTTTTATTCATGCCATATTATTCTAAAGATTATGTTTTAATGGATGTTTTTCTTTAGTAAATTATCATGTGTTATTATTTATGCTTTAGTTGTACTACATACTCTTACTGATCATCTGAGATCACCCCTTTATTATGTTTCCTTTCTCTATGTAATGAAGACAAAAATTTGGAATAATATTCCAAGGATGCATTTTATTTATTTTAATATTTGTATATTGATTTATTTTCTATTATAAATATTTATGGGTATCCGGAATTTAATTTGGTCTTCTATAACTACTAAACTAATCGGTTCTTTAGGATTTGATTCCTTGTTATCACGCTAATGTAATAAAATAATGCACCAGATCTCATATTTTAGGGTCAGAGTATTAAAAAATTTAATCTCATAAAATAGATTGCATATTTTAACAACAATACACAATATTTTTAATAGAGTAAAACTTAATTTTTGGTTAAAAAAATATTAAAAATAGTAAAAAAAATTCCCTACTGTAAAGTGTAAATCAGGTTAAATAAGGTTAAAAATAAGTGCTCAAGTTAGAGTTTTTCATCTTAAATATCATAGGATGGATTTATTAAACATAGAATCAAAATTAATTTTTTATGGTAAACTTTCCAATATAAATGAATTTTTAATACTTTAATTATTTAAAATATTCTTATTTTCCCCTCCCTCCACTTAAAAATGGATACCCCTCCGCTCTTTTCAGTACAAATTATTGAGAAACCTATCTCAAGAAAAATCTTCCAAATTATATTATACAATTACCTAGACCTAAATTTGTGGTTATTATCTTATTAAAATACCATTTATAGGGTCCTTAAAAATGTATCAAAATGTGGTCTACCGAAGAAGTAGTAATCATCTTACCCAACCGGATTGTATTTATTTACTCTTATACCTCCTTTAAATATGCGGGTTTAAATATAAAATTATAAATTAAGTATCCTAAATATATTTAAAATTTATTATGATTATATAACCATCATTACCCACCCTCTTTTATATCAAATGGGAAATGAATTTATCTCTTGTGCATACATGTGGACTACCACCTCAACACAGTGATATAATTCACTTCCAATCACCATAATTCATGGTTTGTTTTTTTGATGTATTTAAAATTTATATATGATATTAATTAATTAATTATTATTTTTTAATTATATTTTATAACACATGTTCAATCATTACCATCCTTTTGAAAATGGTAACACTTCTCAAGCATATATGTGGACTACCACCTCCATAAAGTGATGTGATTGATCATTAATTTTCTATTTACAATGATTTTAATAATAATAGAATTAATAAAAATATATGATAATTATTATATAATAATTTTTATATAGAGGTTAATTTTTATTTAGCTTTCTTCTATTAAACCAATCAAAAAGTTTAAACATCACCTGTGTGTATTTATACACTACTCTCTCTGTGAAGTGATGTAATTAAATATTTATCACCTCTTTATATGAATTAATATAAGTGTGTATATATAAAATAAATATTATAAATATGTAACAATTGGATTTTTGGATATTATTAATCCATGAAAAAAGATCAATCATCAGAACCATTGATCAGAAACATGCATGGAAAATAGATCTATTTTCACAAGATTGTTTATTTTAAGGAATAATTGTTAATAAAAGGGTATTTGGAAATTATAATGGATTACTAAAATAAATGTTAAGAATTAATATTACTGTATTATAGATTTATAATTAATCATTATTTACACTAAATTATTTTTTAATTTAGACAATTAAATATGAGACTAAAAGTGTGATATTTATGATTGAATTCAATTTTAATCTTGATTGATTATGAGTGAATTTCCATTGGGGAAATTATATGATACATTTCTATAAAAACTATTTAATTCTTATTATCCTATATATACTCATGAAATTTTGAAGTCATAATATCATTTTACTCTCTTGGTAATTCAAAATGGTTTATGAAATGATTTTATAAAAATCATTCCTTATTTATCCTCTTTCCGTTTTATTTTTTTTCTTTCATATCCATGTTTTATTAAATGTTTTAAAAATGTTTTTGAATATTATTAAATTATTTTTTTAATTAATATTAATCCATGTTTTTAATTTTATATATATTTTTTTTAAATTGCATACTTCTTATTTTCTAAACAAGGTATTTTTCCAAAGTTGTGAACTAAATATTGTTTAGTGATCACAATATAGACAAAATTTACCACTATCATGAACACTCAATTATTTGATGCTTAATTTAAAATTTTCCAACGATATTTCCAAATAATAATTATTTCAGAATATTTTTTTTATTTTTTTTTTATTTTAAATATGTAATATTAAAAAGTAATAGGGGAATTTACTAAGGAAATGTTCCAGTGACATTTTAAATGAATTTTAAATTATGAAAACATAAATTAATATTACTAATGATCCACTAAGAAGATGATAAAATTATATCATACTTATTATTTAAATATTGGGTTATTTATCCCAATGATGAAATTATAATGATACCCATTTCCTTTCCAAAAGATATAATATAATGATATGATGAATGTTTTATGACATTTTGGAATAAATATAAATGAATTTTTATTAAGTGATGGATGGGTCCGTCATATCCCACCGATGTACTGGGAAATGTGATGTTGATATAACATGTAAGGATTATGATATGCATGGAAATTATTGTGAATATATTTGTTCACATATTTATGTATGAATATGATTTATTCAATCTATGATCATAAAAATAGGTGTAGACATGATTGAGAACAGATTTTTTCACATTTTGATGTTAGAGTATAAATATTTATTCTCATTATCAAAATATTATATGTGTACATTATAGTGTTTATATATGTTCAAAATATTATAATTTCCTATGCATATGACGCCAGATGCCTATGTTATAACCCCTGAATGATGATCACTAATTTGACATCCTAATTTATCTCTCATCTGACTATGAGATGATTTTTTAATTTATCATCTAAAATTTTACGGGTTTGAATATTTTAAATTGATAATATAAATATAAATATGTTATCATTATATTATCATAATGTTATTATATAATGATTTATGTCTCTCACGATTAAACTGACTAAGTATTTGAGGTCACCCTTTATTATGTTTTACTTAACTCAATATTTATGAAAGGTTTAATGTGTGATGATCTTATAAGGGAACATTATATAAAGAAATATTTTTGAGATAATGAATATTATTTCTAAAAAATATGTTTATGCATTTATTCTCCTAGAAAACTAAACCATCATGGTCCACCAACATTTATATTATTGAGATAAATTGATTATTCAATGAAAAGAAATATATATATTTTTATAAAATTATTTTGTCGTTATAGTTAATACAAAAGGATGGTTTATTTATTTTTATAGATTAGGTTATTGGAAATATGATTACAGTACGTATGAAAATCCATTGGTGAACCAAAAGTGATATTTTTTAAACCTATTGTATTATAGGATGATTACAAGATTTCAAAATTTAGGATATCTCAAGAATGATTTTAAAGAATCTTTGATTGTTCATTCTAATTATCATATATTGATTATAAAACCCTGATCTTGGTTGTATTTAATGAATAAAACATTAAGGAATCATGTGAACCAAGAAATTGAGGCCAATAAAATGAATTTTCTAAAGATGAACCAATTGATCTTTTTCCCAGATGTCATATATTAAGACTATTATCAATCATCCCTCTCAATATATAAGAAATAAAAAAAATCATGTCTAGATTATAAAGTCACAATATTTAGAGAAATATTCCATTAAATATTTTATATTGAAATGTACAAAATCATTCTTTGGATATTTTGATCTAATATTATCCATGAAATAAATCAATTCGAGGGAAAAAATATTTTCGGTTCTTTAGTGCTCGAACCATGATAAATTTATCTTGGAAATCTATTACTTGGAATGAAAATATGACCAATTTTGGACTCTTATAAAGTGAATGATTTGAGAGGAATAAAAAATCTATGGAATGATATTAAATTAAGAGGGTATTTGTTAATAAACACTTTCCTATAATATTTCTTACTAAGATGTAAAGGGAATTTATGGATCCTAAAAAAATGAAGAATCCATAGGTAGAATTGAATAAAACATTTCAAGACATTCAAGTTAGGATTTAAAATTTATAAATTACTACTTTATAAAAAATGAATGATTATTTAGTAGGATAAAACCAAGTCTATGAAATGTGTTATACATAAGTGACCCTCATAACTATAAAAAATCATTTAATGTACTTTGAGGTATAAATATATAGTGGTAACTCTAATTATTCTTTTGTATTTAGTGATAAGAATAGATAAATAAAGCCTAATATACAATCTAATGGTAAATTACAAGGTGTAATAAAATTAAAAAAAACATACATTCCAAAAGGTGGGGGAGAGTATTTGAAAAATTATATTATAGTAACTTAGAAATTCATCAATAATAGAAACGATAGTCATCGAGATAATGAATATCAATGGGGTATTAAAATTTTAGAAAATAAAATAGAGAATAATAATTATTAAATTAATTATGTTTAATGTTTTAGATATAGAAATATTTTAAATTTTATGAATCAATTCCCTAATCTAAGAGTTAGTGAGGATTGTGTCCCCCAAAACCCCTTAAGGAAATGGATAAACATATTTCCTTTGCAATTAAAACTGATATTAGTTAGGATAAAAATATTTTTAAAGGTACACATACTATCCACTGTATAATTAGAAATGTTGTATTTGATTATGTATCTAACAAAAATTTTATATATGAAGGGTTTTTTAAGGGTATTACATTACTACATCAACAAATTTATGTTGAGTTAGCAGAAAAATCTATTATTGGAATGATGATCACATCTTATTCTAAAAGATGTGGTTTTGAATCCTAGAAACCCATTGAGGGGGATTAGTAGGGGGTGATGTATCCATGATTGAATAAACTTTTCCTTGGTCCTATGATCTTTATGATGGGTCTCCCTCAATGCAGATAGAAAGAGGACTATTCTTTCATAATGAAATGTTCATTCATTTCTAACCTTTTTTAAAAAAAATGACGATCACATATCATGTATACAGATCCTCTCAAATAGAATGATATATGATTTTTTTTATTAAAAATTCTATTATCTTACCTATAGTTTATTTTTATAGGATTTTTGGCTTTGATTGGCTCTATATATATAGATCCCATATAAATTTATGAGGTTGGGAAGTCATGATTGATATTCCAAATAAACCTATTATCTTTATTGGTGTGAGGATTAATATGAAATTAACAGGGAAACTATGTCCATATTATTGGTTTTACTACGTATTCATAAATAAAATTTATCTCAAATGATTCATGAAAAAATCAACATTAAAGATATTCCTATCATTTGATATTATAGTAATGTATTTCTTGAAGACTTTCCTAGTATTATATGGAATCGAGAAGAGGATTTTTAAATAGAACTTATACCAGGTACTTCACCTATTTCAAATAATATATATAATGTATTCAATTGAGTGGAAGGAATTGAATTAGTAAATCATGGAGAATATAGATAAGGGATTCATTCAACCTAGTGTTTCAATGTGTGGTTCACCTATTATTTTTATTTGGAAGAATGATGCTTCAATGCATCTTTATATTGATTATATGGATTTTAAATAGACCACTATCAAGAATAAGTATGATCTATACCATATTGTGTATTTATTTAACCAAATTCATATAGATTAATACTTTTCCATGATTTAGCATCATTCAAGATATCATAAATTTAGATTCAAGAAGGAGGATATACCAAATACAATCTTCCATATAAAGTATTATTGTAATGAATTTACTGTAGTTTCATTTGGATGAACCAATTATCCCTATATATTAATGGATTTATTGAATAAATCCATCAAAGATTACCTTTTTTAGTTTTTGGTATTATTTTAGGTGATATTATTTTATATTAAAATAGAAAGTATGTGCATAATTAATATTTTAGGATTATCCTAATGTCTCTAAGGAAGGATAAACTATATGAGAAAATTATAATTTGTGGATTTTGATGACATAAAGTCTCATTTTTGGGGAATATATTTTTAAGTGAGGGTATATAAGTAGATCCTTAAAAGAAAGAAGTTATTATCCATTTTCCCTGCACAACTATATTAATTAAGTTCCATAGTCTTCTTGGGTTGGTTGTATACTACTAGTTATTTTTGAGATATTTCCCACTACTATCTTATACAATAACCACATTATACTGAAAGGGAGACATTTTCCTTTAAATAAATGAATGTGAGTAAACTTTCAAGGAACTAAAAATAATGTTCATTAGGATACATGTGATTACTTTTCCCTATAAGAAACAAGTATTTGTAGGCTTTTATACTGCATCAAAGTAGAAACTAGGATTCATTTTCAGGAAGAATGGTATGGTGATAGCTTATTTTTCATGAAAATTGGAAATTCATGAGAAAAATTCCCCGACTCTTGATTTAGAGTTTGCATCAGTGATTATTTAACTGAAAATATAGATTCATTTTATTCATATTGAATGGTTTGATATATATATATATACTAATCCTAAAATATTGATGAATAAATTAGGGTATACAGAGTTAAAAGTTTCTAGAGATGATGTTTGGAGTTGATCAAAGATTATGAATCCTAAATACATTACCACCATTGGAAAAAGAATAAGTTGGATGATTCTATTAGTCCAAATGACCATGATAGTTTTTTTTATGATGAGGTTTGAAAGGGATTTAAAATTTCTAGAATTATAGAACATGGATCTTGAAATCATGAAGAAAATGTATAGATCAAATATTTTTCAACTGAATGTATAACCATTAATCCATATAATGATTAAATAGGTATAGAATGATGATATGGAACTACTGAAGATGGTGAGAAATATTCCCATGAAAAACCATGATAATGATGGATGATAAGGTTTAGGAATGGATTATTGGTTCCAATAATACTAAATCTGATGGAGTAGTTAGATGAAGCTCATAGTTCACAATTCTTTATTCATTAAACTATTATAATGATTTATATGGATCTAATAGATTATTTCAAATGGGGAAACAAGAAATATGATATTAAAGATTAGAAATATTGATTCCAAGTATGTCAGTATGTTTCGACAAAGAGATATAAATATAATGGTATTTCATAACTATTACCTAGACTATAATGGAAATAGTAAATCAATACCCTTGATTTCATCATTAGACTCCCCAAAAAATTTAAATGAAATAATTATATTTGGGTTATAGTTGATATATTTATTAAATAAACACATTTAATTTCCATCCATGAACATTTCTCTCTTGATCATATTTCAAGGAAATATATTAAGTAAGTGATAAGTAATCATAAAGAACAATATTATGTGGTATCTGATTTGGATCTAAAGTTTACCTTAGTGTCAAGAAAAATATTCAGTATGATATATATATATATATGATTTTTAATACTACATATCACCCTCAGATAGAATGTAGTGTTGATAGGATAATTGAGACTCTAGAAGACATATTTAGAACGTAATCTTTGTATTTCAATGGATGTTGTTATTGACACCTTCCTGAGGTTTAATTTTCGTACAATAATATATTTCCCTCAAGAATTCAAATGGATACATATGAATCCCTCTATGGAGGTGTATAAAAAACTATGAAGATCAGTTATAATGATTGGGAATGAATGATATTGGGTCCTAATCCAACTGAGTAAATTTCAGACAAGGTTATAAGTCTTCAGCAACACATCAAGGTAGCTCAGAGTGAATAGAAAAGTTATGATGACTATCATCAACAAGATATAGAATTTTAAATTAGTTAATAATAATTTATATAAATTTCTAGTTGGTTTATGTTTATATGTTTTTTAAATATGGAAAATATAAGACCTAGAAATATATTTCCCATTTAAATTACTCATTTTATTGTGACAGTTTCTTTTTTCATAAAGATTCCACTGATCCTCTCTGAAGTTCACTAGGTATTCCATGTATCTATCCTAAGGAATAACAAAATTGATCCTTACCATGTCGTGAAATCAGAGTTCATATCACTAGAGCATGATCATTATTATGAAGAACTACTAGTATAAATATATTATCAGAGAGATAATGTTCCATGGAACAAGACTGTTAATCTGCTTAACGTCCTTTGGAGGAATCAAAAATTTTAGGAAGCTATATGGTAAACCAAGGTTGTGATGAGGAAGTGGTATCCCTAGATTTTTGCATCAATGTGATGTAATATTAATAGAGATATTATTCTATAGAGGTATAATATAACACCTTGAGATTATTATTATTATTATATATATTTATATATTATTTTGAGATAAACATGTGGTGTTCAATATTTTTTTTCACATAACCTTGACTCTAAATGTACTTTAAATAATGTATAATGTTGTAAACTACCAATTAAATTGTTGATATGAATATTAATAATAAATTAATAAAAAAATATGTATAATGTTTTTATATAATTCAAATGTATTGATTAATATATAATATATAAGTACTCAATTATAAAAAAAATCTATTTTTTGTTTCTCAAATATGACTTCTTAGAAAATGGTTTTTTTAATTTTATTTGTTGATATTATAAATAATTTATACAAATTTAATAATTTCTTTTATAAAAAATATATCATTTTGAAATAAGTATATAAAAATTATCCTAAGTTAAAAAATTGGGATTATTTTCTCAAAATTGAATTTTCAGTGGAAAATATAGACTTTTGTAAAACTATCATTTCTCTTAATATAAAAGTAAAATTATATTTTTGATTTAATATTAATGTAAAATATGGGTATGTTAATTATAAATATTAAAATTAATTATTTATGAGTCATCATTATACTTTATATTTTAGTATAAGTTTATTTTTGGGATTAAAAACACATTTTTCTAAAAACTCTATTTATACACATAATGTGTTTTTATCTTAATAAATAAAATTAATCGTTTTTAATGAATTAGTTTAATGAAATTATAAGATAATTCATTTATAAAAATATTTTAACATTAATAAATTGTTTTTTACATGGAATGGAATGATTGTAAACTCAGTTTTGTGTTTGAAATATTTTTTTTCTAACATGGATTTTATTTTGTTTTGAATAATTATTTTAAAATGAATTCATTCCACATGTGGAAATTGAATTTTATAAAATGGACCCCATATTTGGAATCCTAATAATTAATATTATTCAATAATTCTAGATTATTTCTTTCCATAATGAATAGTAAAGATAGTAAAAAATCACTAAGGAAAAATGTTAAATCAGGTAACCCAAGGTTAAAAATAATTGTTAATGAAAAACAATTTCATCTAAATTTATATTGTATGAAATGTTTCCACTTTATATGAATAATTATTATAGTTAATATAATGAATAAATATTATATTCATGTCATGAATATGATTTTGGATATTATTTAACTATAACAACCCCAACAACAATAACCCAGAGACGGTGATTACATTATTACATTTCCTGTAGATAAAAGTGATTGCCTCAAAATTGAATATAAAATTCAGTATTCTTGGTAATCTACATACAAACATGATTTCTATATTAAATTGTTAATAAAATATAAAAAATAGAAAATTTAATTATTCTACATCCTTTAACTATTTCAAATATTTATTATTCATATCATGGTAAATGAAAAAAATAACGGTTACCTCAAATTATTAGTAAGGGTCATATACAATGGAAGATATAGAGTAAATAAGATATAATAAATATGTCTAGTTAAATAAAAAAAATCACATTCCATTTATTAAATAACTAGAGAACATTGAATTATTTGGCACGAATAAATGTTGATCAAATAATTCCATATAAATAATAACATGATCTTGAAACCTTTCAATGGATACCAAAACTATTCAAATAATCACATGGATATAAATAAATTATTTCATAATTATTTAATTCATAATTTTGGACATCTTACACTTACCATCAAGGCCTCATGCCAAGGAAACATAAATAAATGGATAAGGCCTCATCCAAATACTCAATAATATTTTGTATCCTAAGATCTAACGATGCATCAAGGGGATATCTATAACTAGGCCCCACCCATTTCATAATAAGTTTAACTTATTATTCATTTATTTAATGATAAATTTATTAAATAAATTATATATTGTATCAATAAATATCTTTATTGAGTAAAGAACGATGAATATTCAAATTTCCCAAGTCAATAATGTTGAAAAACACAGTATGTATAAATGGTATATTATTTTGGGAAGAAGAATATCCATAATTTAAGGAGTATGGAAATTTTTTATTGAAAAATCTATAAATAAAGTTAATGTTTTAGGATCAATTAAATTACAGAAAAATTAATTAAGAGGTGACACATATCCATTAATTTATTAGAAAAGTAGATTTTATAGTAAAATAATATCTTTTAGTGGATAGAATAAAATACACATGAAACATTTAAAATAACGTGTCTTTAAATAAGATCCAATATAAAAACATTGAAAACCTATACATTATCATTATTGGAATATAAAATTAATGTCGCGGAGAAAGCCTATTAATGTTATATATGTTAACAACACATTCATTTCTACTTTTTAAAGGAAATTAAAAAATTAAAATTTCAGAAAAAAATTATAAATATTACTTTAAAATCATGTAAATAGTCAAATATATATTAAAATATTATTAATAAATCATTTGAGAAAATAAAATATTATTTTTTTAAAATATGGTAATGGAATAAAAGTATTCTCGATTAAAATTGAAAGAAGATCAATATTCCTTTTAAATAACTAATTTACAGATTTAATTTCCAAATAGAGAAAAATCTAGAATTAAAAAAGAAAACTTCTAAAATATCTATGTATAATAAAATATTTGTTCTTTATAAAGGATATATTATAATATCTATTCAATTATAAATATAATCAATCACCAAAAAATGAGATTGTAAAATAAATTCATACTTCTCTATTAACATTTAAATTGTAAACCCTTGAATGTGAAAATTTTAATTTTAAATTTAATCATCATGAATAAATAGAAATTCATGTTAAATATGTGAAATTTTCAGTATGTATCACACAAATAACAAATAAGTATATAAAACAAAATATGCCTCAATAGAGTAGAAATTGAGATGAAATCCCTTACAAAGATCATATATTTGATGTGAGAAATAATCAATGAAGTGATTATGTGTGAAAAAACTAAATCCACAAAAAAACTGTATATAAAAAAACAAAATCAAATTCCTTTTCACACATAACCACAACATAAAATATAAAATAAATTATATGTACAACCCAATGAATGGAAATTGAGTTATTAAACACCTTACCCAACGATTATACTTTTTTAAAAGTCCATTAAACTCTTTTATAATTGTTATAAATTTGGTAATAATTTATAATTAAACCATATTTATATTATATTATCATATATTATCTATTTATAACATTTAAA
The DNA here is from genome assembly GCA_963277665.1 of Viscum album. NCBI lineage: Eukaryota > Viridiplantae > Streptophyta > Magnoliopsida > Santalales > Viscaceae > Viscum > Viscum album. Next base: position 1,098,021,280 of record OY728147.1, read on the forward strand.
TACCCATATAATTAAAACTATTTATTAAAATCACTATTTTCGAGTGTTACCTATCTCATTTTTCACATATGTTTTGGTTTGGTAGTTTGAATCCTTTCAAAAGAAATCATGGTTTTATAATATCCAAAAATATATTAATGCCCTATATATTATATTTTTTTCATTATTTAAATTTTTATAACCATTATTGAATGGTTGATATAGAAATATGAATCACACTGCTCATGGAGACGGCAGACCGTACATACACATGAATACTATATTAACTTTTCAATTAATGGAATAAATGAAATGTAAATTATAATTAAAGATTAATGAATTATTATTATATCATATATATCATATATACTCATCAAATACATCCTTATTCCCTCCCATGTAGATCATTAATGAAAAATTATTCACATCACTTCAAAGAGGTGGTAGTCAACACGTACACACGATCAATGTTATCATTTTCCAATAGACGGGAAAGTAAAAAAGGTAATATATATATATATTATATTCAAAGATAAATAATTATATCATGATAATAATATATTCTCCTTATTTATATATTTATAACCATTTAATTAAACAGTTGTTGAAATATGATGTACATCGCTTTGTGGAGACGATAAGTCGTATGTACACACATATGATGCTTTCAATTCCTATAGGATAGATAAAAGGTTGAAAATGGTTATACTATAATCACAATAAGAAATAAATTTATTTTCAAAAAATTTATGATTATATTATGATGGTTATAATAAATTTATATAATGTAGAAGAATAAATAAACCTGAATGAGTCTGTAAAAGTGGTTACCTCTACTTTGGTAGGCTTTCTTTTAGACCACTTCTTGAGGAATCCTGGGTGGGTGTTTTGTGAATAAAATTAACTTTAGAATGTATACAAGGATGTTGAGTAGATATTTATATAGGTTTGGTCAAGCTAAATGGACCAATAGGTGTAAATAAGTGAGGGGAGGAGGTTCCATATTATTATTGAGGTGAGTGGGACACTTGTAATTTTTCAATGTTTCAAAATATTATTAAGCCACTTTTTTTGGAAAAACTGATACACAATGGATCATGTTGAATGTTTATAGGGGTAAGGTTTAAATAAAAACAACCAATGAGGTTAATTAATGTGTTTAGATATGTTTACCCCTTATCTTTATGTTTAACCACATTATTCTACATTTTTAACAATAATTATATTAATGGTTTTCTCAATTATAAAGGTTTATGATTTTACATAAAAGATAAAAATTTGACCATAAATGTACAAGGGATGAAATTTTATACCATGTATCATTATATTTGTAGTATTTATGTATTTTTTATGATTTTTAAATAATTTAACAAAGTATTATTTTTAATAAAATACCATTTGACATTAAAGACATCAAGAAAGAAATGGAATTTAAATATAAACCTTTAAAACATCACTAATATGTTATATTAATCTATAAATTTAATGTTTAACTATAATTAACCAAAAAATATTACTTTTAGAGTTTTAAAATAATTTACATGATTTTTCCTACATCCTACACACGTATTGTTTCGACATTGTGGAAGAATTTCAGTTAAACATTTAATCACTAAAAATAAAAAATATTATGGTAAAAAATAAACTCAAATTTAAAATAAATATTTATATCTGATCTTATCTTATTTTTATCCATATATATATATTTTAAATTTATTAAATTTAAAAGAGTGAAATTTTTTAATTTTCTTTACATAAAATAATATAAATGAATATATCAAAAAAAATTGAAAAAATGTCCATATATTTGAATACAGGATGGTTGTGCTCGATTTACTCACATAAAATGAATTTAAGGAAACTCTTAGGTTGATTTTGAGGCCTTATTTCATGGTTTCATCCTTGTTTTACACATTTCACCCATATCGAGCTGACATATATTTACCCTAGTAACTATTTGTAATTACAAAAAAGGGACCTACTAACAAAATTAGAAAAAAATGATTCAAAATATGGTATCCATTTTTTCAGATTTAGTTTCTATAAGTGGATGAAATTAATTTTAATATAAATGTTTAAAATTTAATGAAAATCAGTGCCTATAAATTTTTGAAGCCTAAAAATTTACTGATTTCACAATCTTGAATATTAGTGATTAAATTGAAATTAATTAGATGATTTTAAATCAAATGGATAATATGTAACTACATAAAATATTTATGAGACATTTATATTTTATTATTTTAATGAAATGAAATGACAATATTTGAAAAATTAGTACTTTTACTATTCACTAAAAAATCGATCATTTCAGAAAAATTACAAAATTTAACCTAATGTTAATTTTGATATTTTTATTTAAAAAATTATATTAATATTATTAAATAAATTCAATAAAATTGTAATGAATAATTATAATTACAATATACCAAATGCAATAAAATCACTTATAAAGAAAAATAATTTTTGAATCATAAAAAAATTCAATATAAAAATGAGTTTTTATTTACTAAGAATTAATTAATCCATTAGTACTATTCAGGACAACTATATTTCCATTTCATAATTTATTTATTTATATTAATAACCTCAAATTTAATAACTTGGTTATAATGGTTTTATTTTAATAATAATATTTATTATACTATATCACAATTCACTTATAGCTCAATGTTGCGAGTTAAGAAAGATATCAATATTATAAATATTTTAAACTAAATTTTCAAGGGGTTATTGATACCATAAGAATGTTCACTGTATGGGAACCATTTATCTGAAACATGCATGGAAAAAATAATAGCTTTCACCCAAATGTGCATTTTAAAGAACATTTTTTAATAAAATTATAATTGTAAATTATAATGGAATATAACATATAATTTTATCCATGAATATGTTTTTATAATTAACTTATAATAAATATATATTTATTATATAGGAGTTTTGAACACATACAAATCAATATGAGACTTGTGGTAATGGATTTATGTTTCAATGCCATTATAATCTGGATTGTTTATGATTGAATGTGATTTAAAAAAATTATAATATCGTTGTTTAAAAAAACCTTCCGTTTTCCTCTCATATGGTTATTAATGAAGATTTTATGTAATATTATCGTTTTGTTCTCTTTGGTACTCAAAATGGTTCAAAAAACAATTTGATGAAAAGTTTTCCTTATATCTTCTCCTTGTATTGGAAAATCATTTTCTTCCATGTACATGTTTTTTAATTTTTTAAATATTTTTCAATTATTATTTAATTTCATTTTTATCCATGTTTTAATTTTTTTAAATGGCTTCAAAATATTTGTTTTTCCATATTTAGTAGGTATTGTACAAAATGTGTGAACAAAAACATTTTTTAACCAATATAACATTAGAAGAGTGTCCCTCCATGATAAAAACTCAAGGATTTGAAGCGTACATTAGAATTTTCCATAGTTATTTTTAAATAAAATCATTTCAATAATATTTTTGAATATTTAGATTTCAAATAATTAATTTAATAAATGAAAATGTTTTTTACTCAAAAAATATTCTAGTGATATTTAAATGTGGTTTGTGTCAATTACCACATCCATTGATGTTAATTCGTCTTCATATAATGACCTATTACTTTTGACCCTAGATATTAGATCTTTATAGATGAATATTCAGTACATTACACAAACCCATGCTTGCAAATTTTTAAAGGTATAATTCATTTGAAACCTAGAAACATAAATAAAAAGATCATAATATTTCTATATCATCTCCCACATATTTCCACTTAACATGTACCCTTATTAGTCACATTAGACATAATACCTTCCAAAATAAAATGGGAAAAGCACACATAATAAAGGGTGACCTTAGATGCTTAGTTTGGGTAAATATGGGAAATAATTAAAAATTACATGAGCATAAGGGTATGATAACAGGAGAATAATATATGAAAACCATACCTTGTGTATCAAAGATTAAAATATTGAGTCATGGAATAAATATTATTAGTTAATAAGAGATGAATCATAATGGACTCATAGAGCATAATCCATGAGTGCATAATATAGGAATAAGACATAAAATTGTGGCATATAGATAAGAATAGAAAATCATTTACATAATAGCCAAGGCTCATTGAAAAATATATCATAGGGGAATTGAATCACTCTCTAAACCATCAGAGTATTCAACGTTCACTCCCATGAATATCAGAGTGGAAAATGTCTCTAACTGAACTGAGTTCACTCCAAATTAGAATCATTTTTATCTCATGGAATTTTAACCATTACCTAGTGCATTAGAGCGAGATATTAGTCCCAACCATCACATAAGGAGAATAATTTAAATGTGTTCCACAAGATCATTAAACATTCATCATACAAAAAACCAGGATAATAAATATGTTTCATAACGATTACATCATAGCATAACCTATAAAAAATAAATGGGTTTCATATACATTTCATCATAGAATAACCCATGGAAATGAAATAATTTTCATAAAAATACCTTCCTCATAATAATAAACCATCTAGATAAAGATTATGTATTCTAAAAATTGTTTATATCCCTAGTAACAAATAATCAACAACAAAGGTTGATGTCATTGATAAATAGAAATTCAACAAAAAAAATTAAAACATAATTTTTGAAAATATCCATTCGATTTTGAAAAATCAACTTTAAAATTAAAATATCCAAAATATTAAAGAAAAAAATTTCTTTGAAAATAATCAAGGAATAATTTAATGTATGATTTATAACATTGAGTGGTAATTATGGAATAAAACATAATTCATACAATACAATTTTAAATAAATATTTCATTTACCTAATCGGTAAAAGAAAAAACCTTCTCATTAAGAAAAAGATAAGAATATTTATTTTAAATTTTTTAAAATAATTCGAACCACTGTAGAAGTACATTTAATAAATATTAAGTAATTTTTAGAAACATTTTTCCAAAACATTGATATGGAAGAAAAATCATTTCCCATCAAATAAAAAAATAAAAAAGGTTTCAATTAAAAAGACATATGTTTGATAACTTTAGAAATTAAAAAAAATGAAAATTAATGGAAAAAAATAATTCTAATGAAATAAACATAGGATAAGAAAATACATTAGTTTCTTGAGATATAGATCATATGGCCTCATCAATTGAATCATAATCATAAACAATCTTGATAAATGATAAGATTGTAACATAAAATATTTACCACTTTGGAATATTTTAAATTTGAAACACAATTAAAGATTAACATCAAATAAAAAACTATTTACCATAGAAATAAGTATATTCATGATATAACATGTTAAATGTAATTATATAAACTACATAATAGAACATAGGTGCATAACAGATCTTCTGTACCAAAGAAGAAAATTTGAGGCATAAATATGTTACCTTAAGTCTTGTCACCATTCCTACTCATTCAAACCTCTTATATAATAAATATAATACTAATATACATCTATTATAGAACCATACTCATATTTATCATACAATATATTATTTAATTGGGAATTTTCATTACAAATTTATAATTATTCTTTATTAAAATCACATTTTAGGTAACAACAGATTCTTATTTCCTATATGTTTTGATTTGGAAATTTTGGTCCTTTTAAATTGATCATGGTTCTATTATATCCATAATTTTAAAATTATATATGTTATATCCCAAACATTTGTGGAGGTATGTACCTATTAAAATTTATATTAAACATCATTTGTTTTGGTTAATGAAATGGTTCATGGGTGTAAGGGAAGTCTGATGGTGTTCTAGGAGATCAGGATTTGTGGGAGGAAAAAAATGGTCACCCTGTGCATATTTCATGGTCGGTGAACAATTTTTAGTAACTGTCTACAACAACCATGTGGTTCTTCGATGAAAGGTGCACAGTTTGGAAACTGTACAAGGTGGAGAGTGAGAACATGTGGGCTTGGACAATTCCACCTCACCTGGCTACAAAACCTTTTGTCAAACTGTGTAGACTCCCAAGAGGCTGGGAAACCCATTACCCCTCTTGGATAGAGGGTGGAACATGGTTGGGGTATGGTTTGTCCAACCATGTAGCCAAACTGAATGCCTCATTAAAGAAGGGTGAATATCCGATTTTTATCCTCAGGATTTATAAATCCTCACCGGAATTTCTCCCATATTTCTCGTCTAGCAGCTTGGGTGAATAAATATACCCTCCTAAACTTCCAAAGTATGTTTCTTCATCTATTATAATCTGTTTGGGGTGACATTACATGATGATAAATGCTCTGGAATATTATAATATAGGAATTTAGAGTTCAATAGAGATTGAATTTGGGGTTTCTTTTTGAAGAGTGGTTGACTACAAATATGAGGTAGGTGGTATTAAATATTTTTCCCACAGTCTTGGGTTTTCATAAGTTTATGTGGTTGTTACAATTTTTCTACCTTGTTGTGTTTGATTTCTTTGACTAAGAATAATAATTTGGGCCATAGATTAAGATGTGAGACCAGTCATAAACCATGTTGGCTTCTTTGATGATTTGACACCAGACCTAGGTTTACCTATTGGGTATGAAAAAAAATTGAAAAATGGTTCAAGGAATTGGTAAAATTCAGCATTGTTTGATTTTAAAAGTGAATGTATTGTAATTGTTAAATTGGTTTACGAGCATGTTTAAAGGGATAAATGATATTTTATATGCTATATCTTGTGAAATGTGTAATAGGATTTTGAAATGTTTTAAAGGGTGTGTTTTCTAGTTTGATATGTTCATGGTATCAAAATTATGAAAACAACATTTTAAAGTTGGGAATGTTTTCTAATGGGGGTGTTTACCTCAAGGCAATTGAAAGAGGAGTTCATATTGGATTCCAAATGATATTTAAAATGTGTGTGTGATTTTACACTAATGAAATCCCATAGTGGTTAATTTTAATTACATGAGGGAAATGGTTAGACTTTGGATGCTATTTGATGTTAAAGAGAAATACCCTTGTTGAATGGTGGTTTAGAAATGTTTTAATGAAGTGACTTTTTTTCAAAGTCCCACAAATTTTTTAAGTGGTGTTATAAAATTGTGAATAAATGGATGTGCTTTATTGTGATGCGTTTGGTTTTAAATGTTTTTTGGGATAAATGATGTGATTAATATTGAAATGAATGATGATGGAATAGTTGGGGATGGTTAAGAAGAAATGTTCCAAATATCCATTAGAGTATTGGAATAATGCTCCATTTTTTATGACCTGTGACAAGTGGTTTTGGGTTGTTGGATTTATGCTCCACTCCTCGGTTATGGGATGTATAGAATGAATCTCTAGGTTCCCTAGTTCACTATAGTTTTTAGGGGAAATACTGATGATCCTAAGCCAAATGGTATAGAAATGGTGTTACATATTCTTATTGGGATGGTTAGAAGTGATGTTCAATGTGCTAATTGGATTTAGGGACTGATGATCTATGTTTTTTGACCTATATCCTAGTGATTAAGATATAGAGACATGACGTAATGGATCCCAGTTGGATTCTTGGCATATGATTCCTTGAATACCAAACTATTCCATTTGTGATAAATGATATGGGTTCCTTGACTAAAATTATAATGTACATTAGATTAATGTAAAGCATTCTATATGGCCTTCTTTAATAAAATGGTATAATTTCCATGGTGATGATATGAAGTAACATAAAATATGTGAATAGATAAATAAAAATTGTTCAAAAGTAAAACCATGTAACCGTGTTGCATATTTATTTACCAATATTTTTTTATCTTCATAAACTATTTTATAGACTGACTCTTTATTTAGACACCATTCGTGGTGGCCTATAGATTTTTACACAATCCCTACTTGGGACACCAAGGAACTTCAGTACCCGAGAATAGGATACTTATTTTTAGGCACATGTTCAAGATATGGACCTGGGGTATGGTTCATGCCCGAGCTGTTTGGTGAGATAAGTGGATGTCAGGACGGAGTTGAGACTCAGATCTATGTTTGGGATCATTTTTATAATATTTTGTTTTGGACTTTATTTATATGACTACCTAACATATAATTTATCCATTATATTTTTTAGCCTGCTCTACTAGGTTATTTATTAAATTTTGTTGTATTCTTTCCATTAATTGTTCATTTTGGTTATTTTATTTGTTGATGCTACTTATGTTGTGTATTAATCTGATAGGTGGGTATAGTTTCCTCATGTTTCTCTTTAGACCTGTGAGAAATTTAGAACTGTCTTGGGTATTTGGAGGCATGCCTGAGGTTATGTAGCGACCCGGCTTAGGGCACTAGTTATAGTGCACAACAGGTCAGGGATGTTACAAAGTGGTATCATAGGAGAATATTTTTTTACTAATTGGGCATGTTAGATAGGATAATATTATATTTCCATGACTTTTTAATGAGCTCATTCATGGGTTTCTACAACCCCATGTATGAGGGAAAACCCAAGATTCCAGGGGTCCGAAATGATGTTCTGTTTTGTTCTTTTATGATAGGATGATATTTCCACCTTGATTGGTCCAGTTGGATGTGATGTTTTTTGTTTATGAGGATTTATGTCTTGGACTGATATGAAAAAAGAGGGTTTGTTAGTCCATGCTTCATTTTAGACACATAGGATTGATTATTCATCTATATATTTTCTGTGACAGATAGTTCCTTAGTATACATATGCTGATAGTGTAATTTCTGGCTATGGATTATTCCTATTGACAATTATTAATTTTTTTGTTAATTAAAATGTTCTAAAATGTGAATTTGAATAAAGTTGTTTTCTTTAAAATTTGGTTAAATAAAAATGTTTTGGACACTGTAAACTTTTGGGGTTTTAAAATGTAAAGTCATTAAATGTGAATTCTTTTGTTTTTAATATGGAAAAGTATATTAATAGGAAATTTTAAATAGTGTAACTTTTAGGGAAACTTATGGTGAGTATCCATTGTTTTGATCATTGATCCTATGTATGGTTGGTTTGGGTAGTGGGAGTTACCTAGTTTGCGACCTTGGTTATGGGTCACGAGGCTTTGATGGGTTTGATTTGCGGTAAAAGAGTCATGCATTTTATACCCTCAATAGGGTTGTGACCTTCATATCATGACATGTTGCTTGGTAAGGTGAGTATGGAAACCCTTGTGGGATGTTATGAGGAGAGTTTTGTTTCCGACCATAGAGTGGGAGTTTGTCTTGTAGTGATGATGTATGTGTGGGATTATCTTGGCTGTGAACCCTAGAGTAAAGTTTTACTGGGTTGCATTGGATGCAATGTATTTCTTATTAGAGACATGAGTTCCAACCATTATTATTGATTTGTTCAAGGTTTGATGTGTATAGATTTGATAGAGTGCCAATGGACTTGTCATACCATGAATTTATTTTATGGAGTTGGTATTGTTTGAATTTCGAGGTGACTTGTGAGAGGGGTCAGTTAGGATGGTCATGTTTTGGGGTATATATAACACAAGTAGCCATTGTGTAATTTGAATGTTGAACACATAGAGTGATTCTTTTTCCACATTTTTCCTAGAAGGATGAGTGATAATGTTACTTTTTTGGACACATGACTCAATTTGTGGTTAGGAGATGACATTTTTGAAAAAAATTGAGGGTAACCTTGAGGGAGTTCGGCCTAGTGTTTTAGGGGCCATAGAATATGGAGAACATATTTTTGCTTCAGATGGGAAATTGATGTATGGTGAGTGTCATTGATTTTTTGGTAAATGTTCATGTCTATTACTTGGATTATTTCTCATGGAGGAATACATGTTCCTATGATTTTTTGTAAGGTTGGTTTTGATGGGTAGGATTAGTAGGGTACCTAGCCCAATAGAGTTTATAACATTTAGTGAAGTAATGAGGTTGAGATAATCGGAAGATACATGTGTAACCGATGAATGGATGGATTATTTTGATATGGAAGTGAACTCAGAATAATGGGGTGTCATGGGATAGGATTGTTGGGTGAAAGGTTTGGTCATTGGAAGGGAACATTGAGAATGCCATGAGTCTGATGAGGCTGATGGACCGAGAGGCATGGTCATTTGAGTAAGAGTGGTTTTGGGTATATCTTTAGTTATGTATGGAACATGGGATCTATAGTCTGGATCATTGAATGATTACGGGAAGGAGTGTGACCTTGAGGGTTTCTTTGAGCTCTAGATAAGGGAATGTATTGGGAAGGAATGATTCTATTTTGAAGGGTGAATAGGTGGATTTAGATAAGCACCTCTTGTTTTCTTTGAAACAAAAGTTGGAATCACATGTTATGTATGAGACTGATTGTTTATGGGATTGGTGTGGTGGATCATTTAACATCTATTGGGATTCACCAGGGGTCATTCAGGAAGAATCGAGAGGTGGGGTAGCAGTAGTACTCCTAGAAGCATTGGTTCACAACTGCTTAGTAGAGAGTCATGAAGTGGTGGAATGTTATGATGGAAACCCCAATTGGGTTTTGATGGAATGATGTTAATGAAATGTTATAGGGTAGGTAATCCCAAGACTTTCGAGAAGTTAAGGACTCCCAGTGGTGGGAGGTGACATAGGTGATGGGTTGTTGTGGTGGTATTCATTGGCGACTTCTCAACAAACATTTAGCTAGTGATGATCATTCCCAATATCATGACATCGAACTAGGTATGCTAAGAGAGAACTATATTTATTCTTATCTAGATAAATGTGTTTGGTTGGATATGGGGCGTCTTGGTGGTCAAGCTCATGGGGAGGTATTTTTGGATTCAGATGGTTGAGAATACACCATCAGCTATTTACTTGTGAAGTCGTCAGGTTGGACTGAATGCTAACGAATGATCTGGGTTCGTTTCACCAAAATTGAGAGTAGGTACCGGTCTAAGTTTTTTGTGTTGTTCTAGGAAAACTAAATATCCATGTTTTTGTTTTAGGGTCCAACTTATGATTTCGGGGTAGGACATGGTGGTTATAATTGATTTAAGAAAGCATTGATAGTAACACTCCTACGGTGGGGAGTAGAATGTCATCCATGTATGTGTTTGTTGATCTAACCAAGCATGGATTTGGGAATAATTTAGTTATAAAGTAAATATTACATTCTTTCATTAGATTCATTGATGATTGTGATAGGAAATGAAAATGGTTGATGGAGATAGAGGTTGGGTGTTATAACATCATTTGAAGTTGAGAATGGACTCAAATAGGTGTGTTTGAGTGACCTGGGGATTTATTTTATTGTGAATATAGCTTAATCATGTGAAGTAGTTACATAGCAACAGTGAAGGTGGGAATTTCCTGGATGAGCTGGTCAGGGACATCCCAACTCGGTGGATAAAAAGGAATGAAAGGGGTGAGTTGTGTACCGCCTTCAATGGATGTTCTGGAATGAGAAGTGTGTTAGATAATGGAAATGGGTTTTGAGGATCAACCTAGTCGACTTTAGTCAATGTGAGTATGACATAGGTTCTTTTTTAGAATGTTTATTACTGTGATTGAGCATGATGTATACAAGTAGATTGGTGGATTTTTTAGTGGTATGATTTTATCGGAAGTCGGGGGATGACATTGGTAGGTGTGCTAGATGGTGGTGGTATTCCTTGTGTGAGGAGTTAAGGGTGGAATGTTTCCAGTGGGAGATGGGTGTTTTGAGAATATTCATTTAGGATAGTTCGATATGGTATGCTAAGAGGAATGAATGTGGTATTCTATAAGCCTCATCAAGTTTTATGTTCTTAGGGAAAGTGTGCATCATAGTTGAAGGTGAACTTGGGTGAGTTCAAGTTGTTTTTATCATACTAATGGATGGTGAATTCTTGTCCATTCTGGGTGGTTTTGAAGGAAAGGTTGGATACCAGTGTCGGGTGATTTTCTTATGGATGTTTTTGTGTGGTTATTTGGGAAATGCATTAGGTATGTTGTGAAAGTTGATTTTTAGTTTGAATTCGTCTTCTAATGATGGAGGTTCCAACCATTAGAAGATGGTGTAAATGAGTTAAAAAATATGGGGGGGACATAATCAGTAATAGGCCAGTTTATGACATGTTTGGTACTACAGGATAGATAGGATTGAGTGAGCGTCATATTGTTTTTTCAGTTTTGGCAATTAGTGTTCACTTGGGTTTTGACTGGTTGAGTATTATGAGGTGAATGTCATGTTTAGTTGTGCTTCAAATGATTGGATATTTAATGAGGTCATTAGGGATTTGAGTTGTAAACCGATGAATATTGAGAATTTCAGTGGGAAAATCGTTTTTTCTTTGGGTGAGGATGAGCTTGGGTCATGTTGGATTTTTAAAAATGGGGTAAGATAGTGCCAAGCGATTTGATCCATGAGTAGTGGAGAGGATCGAATAGATGGTGTTCTGAATGAATCTCCCAGGGTAGAGTAGTGATTTTTCTATACCCTTTTACAGTGGGTTAATGTTATTACTCAATGTTTTCTATTGTGTTTGATGTTAGTAGTGATAAGTTTGAAATTTATGTATCCCATAGGAGCATTAGGTTCATGATTGTGGATCAATGTAGGACTAATATTTTGGGGTAGAACCCTTTATTTGGGTTGAGTGTGATAATGGAAGGAACGTGTTATGGAGGAAACATGGGATATAGAAGTAGATGTGTGGGCCCCATGTCTCGACCCTTATGTCTTGAGGGCTTGGTGATGCATGGGGATTTAAGCTCAAGAATGAGCCGTTATATGGTTTGGAGGTTGAAAGATCCCGACCTTTCACGGAATGCATTCTTGTTTAATTTTTTATTAAAACCCTTTGTTTTGGATAATAAAATGGTTTTTGAGGGAATGGAAAGTTTGAGGGTGTCATGATAGTTCATGATGTAAAGTACATACGAAATGGTGATCCAGTTCATATTGCACGATTGATGCATAATTAGTAGTAACTGTTTCCCACAATCATGAGAGCCTGGGAAGAGATGTGCATAGATTGGACACTATTCAAGGGGGATCCTAAAACCATGTAGGCTTGGACAGATCCATTATATATGGCTACCACATGGTTTTTCAAACTATGCGGACTCCAAGGTAATCACACGACCCATGACCCCTCTTGTAGAGAGTGTGGTGCATGGTTGGTGCTTTGATTGGACAACTACAAGAACCAACTGTGCAACCCATTAAAGAATGGGGAAATTCAAATTTTTTCTCATGAGGATTTATCAACCCTGAAAAAAAAATTCACCTATTCCCCTCCAGTATATTGGGTGACAAAAAACTCATAATCTTTCAAGATAACTTTCTCTTTCAATCCTATTCCATTTGTAGTATCAATTGGTGCAACTCAATGCTTCAAAAAATTATAATTTGGGTAATTAAATTCCAATTTATATTGAATCATGGATTTATTTTGGATGAGAGGTTATCTATAAACATGAGGTGGGTGGTGATAAATCTTTTTTACCATAGTGTTGGTGTTTTAAATGTTTATTTGTTTGTTCCCAATTCAATGCCTTTTTGTCTTTGATATCTTTGACTAAGAAAAGTAATTTGGTCCTTAGATTAAGATGTGATACCACTCACAGATGTTATTGGGTTCATTAATTATTTGATATAAGTACTAGGGTTACCCATGTTGTATGATAAACCCATGAAAAAATGTTAAATGAAGTGGTAAAAGTAGATATTGGGTAATTTTTGAAGTGAATGGGTTGTTATTTTTAAATTGGTTTATGGGAATGGTTAGAGGGATAATAAAGATGTTATATGATAGATTTTTGGAAATTTATATGAGTATTTTGAAATAAAATAAAGTAATTTTGTTGAATTTTATCCATCCATGGTTTTAAAATAAAGGAAAATCATGTTTTGATGTTGGGAATGTTTTTTAAATGAGGTGTTAACTTCAAGATTAGTGAAAGTCGTGTTATTATTGTTTTCAAAATGGTATTTAAAATGTGTGTTTGGTTTTATACTATTGAATTCCTATAGTGGATTCTTTTAATGAAAAAAGGGAAATTGTTGGTTCTTGGTAATATTTTTATATTTAAGAGAAATTCCAGTTTTGGAGGATAGTTTTGAAATGTTTTAATAAAGTGAGTTGTTTTTTAAGAACATAAAATGTTTTTAGTGGTGTTATAAAATTTTATAAAATGGGTTGGGTCTTATTGGGACATGTTTTACTTTAAAGGTTTGTTGGGATCAAGTTAAATAATGGATTATTAATGATATTTAAATATGATTAATGATTTGATGAATATAAAAATAAATGACGATGGAATGTTTGGGATGGTCTAGAAGAGACATTTTGATTCTTGGTTGGATTCATTGGCTGAGGCTCTATATTTTAGGACCTATGAAAAATAGTCTTTGGACATTGGACTGAAACTCCACTCCCTAGTTTTGGGATGGAATCATCGATTCTCCAGGAACCATGGTGCACTGTAGTTATTTGGACAAAGGAATGACTCTCCTAAACCCAATGGTACGGAAATGGAATTCTATTCATGGTTGGGATGGTCAGATATGATGTTACAAGTCTCAGTTGGATTCATGGATTGACGCTCCAATTTTTCTGACCTGTGACCTAGTGGTTGGAATGGCCAGACATGATATACCAGATTCCAGATGGATTCACGAGTTGAGGTTCAATGAATAATGAACTGTAAGCACTGTGATATATGTTATGGGTTCTTAGACTAATATTTTGATGTACGATCAATTTAAATAATGCATAATAAATATATTTGTGAAATAAAATGGTATAATTTACATGGTGATGATATGACATAACTTAAAGGATGTGAATGCATAAATAATAAATGTTCAAAAGTAAAACCCTATACCGTTGATTCTTATTTATTTATCACACATTTTTTATCTACATTCACTATTTTACAGAATAATTATTTCTTTAGACACCATTGATGGTGGCCTACTGAGTTGTACTCACACACTTATCGGGACACCAAGACTCTTAGGAGCCTGAGAAGATGTTACATATTGTTAGGTATAAGTTTAAGATGTGGACCTGATATATAGTTCATGTAGGGGATGTTATATTTGAGAAGGGGATGTTAGGACCGATTTGGGACTCAGGTCTATGTTTGCGATCATTTTGGTAGTCTTGGGTTTTGTACATTAATTGTCTGAATTCCTATCATGTAGTGTATTCATCATATTGTTGTAGCATATTCAAATTGGTTATTTATTATTTTTTGTTGTAGGTTGTCCATTAATTTTTTGTGTTGGTAATTTCATCTCTTCATGTTACTTTTATTTTTATTACTTTTACAAGTGTGTATAGTCTCCCCATTTTTTCCTTAGACCCACTATGCTAGTTGGTAGCCTTTTGCATATGAGGAGGTGCATCTTAGGTTATGTGGTGCCTTAGATCGGAGAAATAGTAATTGTGTCTACTAGTCTGGGTATTTCACAATATAAACATAATATATATTCATTATATATGTAGTTAGAGAAATCAAATAATGTTAAATATAAAAAATGAGGTATACTATTTATGGAGAGAGTAAGATATACATAGACATGAACATTGTTTAAATTTTCCTAATGGATCAAAATAAATGATGGTAAATTACATATTAACATTGTATATTAATTATTACACCATATATATCACATATATTCATAAAATGTATCCATATTAGCTTCTTTGTAAATAGTTATTGAAAACTTAATCACATCACTTCGCAAGGTGATAAATCATTGTACACATGAGTGATGTTATTTTATCATAATTGAATGGAATGAAAAAAGGGAATATGTGATATCAGGATTCCATAAGTATAATAATATAATAATTATCATATAGGGTCAATAAATATATCATTATATCTATACAAGATAGACGGTGATGGAAAAAAATTAAATCTGTTCGTGAGGCAGTAGTTCACTGTACATATGATTGACTATTTCATTTCTCATTTGGGGTATAAGAGAAATATGTAGGTACATAAGTTATTATAATTACATAATATTATATTTAATATAAGTTACCATGAAGGAGCTTATGGAGGAGCGAAGAGACAGGGTGAAACCCTAGATGCATGCGGCAGAGTCTCCCCCCCCCTTTCCGGCGGCAGGTGGGGGGAGGATGAAGCTGTTCGTCCGCCTCTATGCAAGAGGAAACCTTTCATCCCATTCTCCAACCATAGATCCCTCTTGGGATTTCTGACGATATCACTAAGCCCAAAAGTTCCCGAACTGCATCTTGGTGATCCCCATATTGTGATTTCACAGTCAGAGTTCTATGAAGTGTCAAGTCTTGTGGATCTGACGTTGGTAGCCAGATTCAATCATCGGCGTCCTTCGGTTGATGATTTTTATCGATTCGTGTTCAGTGATTGGGATTTTCATGAACACGCAATTATTGATATTCTTGATACAAGACATCTTATGATTCAATTTTCCAATGGGGATGATCTGATATGGGCCTGGTCCGGCGCTCCTCGACGTTGTGGTGGCTGCAAGTTCTTACTCCTTCGATGATCATTTGATCTATGCATGAATCGCGATCCACACTCAATCGAGGCATGGGTAAGTTTGCCTCACCTTCCTTCACCCTTTAAAAACCCTTCTATTATCCATATCATTGGTAATATAGTGGGTCATTTCTTATTCTCTGATGTCCGCACCTCTATTGTTTGTCATCCCATAAACCCAGGCATCTGTGTTCAGGTGGATGCGTCGAAGCCCCTGGTTGACTGGTTTTGAATTTCAGTTGGAACAGAATTTAGATAGAATTAGGACATGGTGTTTGAGTCCAAGGTTCCCTACTACTTGATTTGTTATCGTTTGGGGAATCTGGTGTCGTAGTGTAATGGTGAATGGAGGAGCAGGTTGTTTGAGCTGAAGGTGAGGATAGGTGAGGGGCAAAGTCAGTTTCCCAGTGTGGCCAGCGGAAGGGTTGTTGTTTTTGGGAAGCGAGGCACATTGGTAGTGGGAAAAAAGGTAGTGTCCTCTCCCAATATTCTGGACAAAGTTTTCTTTGATTGGCTCAAAAACGATCTTACAGTGGAGGAAGGTGAGAAGCAAGAGTTTGATTGGGGTAATGGTAAGGATGTTCCTTGTTCTGAAGGGTGATGGATTGCTATCAATAATGGTGTTGTTCGGGCTGAAGAACAGAGGTGTGGAGTAGTGGGGTTCTTGAAGTCTTCTAGTTGTGAGCAGCGGCTGTCTGTTGGGATTTTAGAAGTATGTGCTGTTGGAATTCATTCAGGGCCGATGGGAAGGATAGTGTTTTGGTCAATGCCCCCACGGGCATTCAGTTTCAAGGGCTGTTGTAGGAGGTTGTGAAGGAGGTTGTGCCGAATAGTTCCATTTTGCAGACTAATGTAATTCTTCAGGAGGATGTGGAACTTAATGAGGGTAGTGAAAAAGGGATATGTGAAGGAATTGAATTGCTGTAATATCCACAATGCCTACCTGTGATTGACACAAATTTCCAGCTTCATCACTAGGATTGATCCCTCTCAGAACATGCAGATTCTCAGCAATTGGGGGTATGTATCTGACAGTGACAATGAAAATGAGAGCTACAAGATCCAAACCTCATATAGTGATGTTGTTCAGGGTGGAAAAAACATGTTTATTGGGAACCAAGGGGATGTTCTTTCATCGCCGCAAAGACGGCCAAGGAAGGACAACTCTAACCTATCAAAGCCGATGCCCACCAGCTCTTTTAATAAAGGTATGCAAACTACTAATGAATTCCTATATTTGGAATGGTTGAATCTCAGGTGGAATTATTTCAAGGTCCTCAAGAAATATGACAGCTGGGAATGGGAATCAGTGACTGTGGATGAAGCTTTTGGTCATAGAGGTAGTGTTGGTTTGGATTTTGATGGTATTTGGTTTTTGTTTTTGTTCTGTGGCTTTTATTTTCTGGACCTTTCATTTATTTTAATAAATAGATAAGGGCTTCTCCCCTAACTAAGCATTCAGGTATAATTTATTTTATTGAGGTTGTTATATTATCATATTTCAATATGTTTTTAAGGATTTAGAGGATGAAATAAATAAAAAACACAAGTTTTATAATTTTAATTCTTCTTCAAAGAGTATCTTCAGGATTATAATTATACCCTAAATATGAGGGTTTTCTAATAAAAATAGGGAATATTAAATGATATTATGGAATAAAGTAATTTAAATTGGTATTTATCGGTGTAACCAAATGTTTTTGAAGTTTTAAGAGGAGATTAGGGGGCTGGCCTTTTAAAAGTTGGGGAGAGAACACACATGCATTTTTTTTGAAAGGATAAAGTGTACCCACATTTTTTAAATTCCAAGAGGACATAAAATGGGTCATTATTGAACATTAGAGGCGATAAAGTTTAAATAATTTATTAAATGCGTGTTAGACAAGTTTATCATCCATTTTTACTTATATCTTTTTTGATTAACTCTCAGTAAACCCGTTTTATCCTTAACTATGATAAATAGTTTTTAATATTTTCACTATTCAATATTTGAAAAAATTATGTTGAATATATAATTAGTTTTAATTTATAAATATTATAAGTATTTAATATAGTTTTCCAAATTCAATTCATAAAATTGGAAGAATTTAAGTTAAAATTAATCTCACAAACATGATGAAAAAGTTGTTTTCCAAAGAGAAAATGTCCAAAAGTTAAAAATGTTTTTATAAAAAAACTCATTTTAAAACTGATTAATATTAACCATATTAGATTAATAATAATATAATTTAAATAATTTACTATTAAAAATATTTTGAAGAAAAATTAAGAGTTATAAATTCTTTAAATGAAAATGGAGTTTCTAAAAAAATCAGTATTCATTAAAAAAGTAATTTTATTATAAAAATCCTAAAATTTTCCCTAATAAAATTTTGAAATTTTGATTAAAAAAATTAAGTCAATTTTATCGAATAAAATTTCTAACAATTTTGAAAATTAATTTATTATTTTTTCACAAAAACAAATAAATGTTTTTTTAGAAAATAGAATTTACGAAACATAAAAATACATTACCTTAAAATAAGTAAATTTTTATAAAAATGTTATATTTATTTAAAAACATTATAATTTATATTTACAATGTATTTATTCATATTAAAACCTCCAAGTTTAATGGCTTGATCATAATGGCTATGTTAAATAGTAATATTAATAGTATATTGTTGTTCATTAGAACACGATGTTGTGTATAGAGAAATATATTGAAAAAATTAGATTTATACAAAAATATTTCCTAAAATATATGGTTGTTACATTCTATTTCATAAAAAATATTTTTTACCTTAAATTATTTCACTCCAATATAAAAAATAAGGATAATATTTCCTCATTTCATTCTGATGTTCCATTACAGCTTCTTGAAGTTGGTGGTTTCACAAAAAAACATTGATTAGGTGAGTGGTCTTGTTTTAAATGAATTGTACTTATATGATCCAAAATATCCATTGGTTGTTCCTCATAGGAATAATCACTCTACAATGGTATGACCTATTATGTTATTACAAGTGAAGAGTCATGTATGTATTTTCTCATGAGATATGCATGGAACACATCATTAACTTGAGAGAGGTTTAGTGGATGCCCAACCGATAGGATGACATCCCAATATGATCATGAATTTCAAAGGGTTTGATATTCCATGGGATTATTTTTTTCCATCATTCAAACTCTATATATGTTAATCCTTTTTGAAATTATAAGAAACACCTTACCACAAAAATAAAATTTTCAATCTGGTTGATGATTGTTAGCATAACATTTTTTTGAATTTTTCTTACCCTTATGTATTGTACAATGGATCTAAACTTCTATGACATTTCTCTAGATATATCAAAAAAAAATATTTTTTTCTATGACTTCATTTCATCACATTGGAGCTCTACATTTCTTTTCATAGAGGGTTTTGTAAGGATCCATCTGATTTTTTGTGTGAATGCTGTTGTTGTATGAGAAATAAACTAGGAGAAGGTGTTGATCCAAACCACCATTGAAATCCATATGAAATTATCTAAACATATACTATAGTGTGTTAATTGTTCTGTAAAAATGAATATATTAATAAGGATTATATGAAGTTTTAAAATATAACTATGTATCAAGATCTTGCTGAAGACATCACTAGAACTTCATGGTAAAACATAGATCCGAATATGACATAGTGGAATGTGGTACTTCTTGAAAACTTACCACATTCTTATTGTATATCCCGGAAAGCTAATCCAAATGGAAATATTCTATTGTAATAATGAATTGTGAGGAAATTTTAAGGTGATCGACTACAACACATATTTCATTGTAACCATTAGATGTTTTGGGGTGTCTAATGAAAAAATCCATAAAGTTGTTTTCCATTTCCATTTCTCTATAGGTATTGGATATATCATCCCCTCGTAACTTTTTTCTCTCAACCTTAACTTATTAAAGTATCAATCATTGAGATACAAACTCTATGATATCACCCTTCATTAAGTTCAACTAAAAATACTATTTCAAATATCTATAATCCTTCGCACTTCAAGGATGAATGGAGAACAAATAACTATGAGGCTCATATAACAACTCCACCAATCCTAGTATGGATAGAACAGATACATGGTTCCTAAACAAAGTCATTATTTCACAATAAAGGATAAACACATAAAAATATCACACCTTCTTCTGGATATCTATATCATCATTCTATGACTCTTTATTATTCACATGGAAATATGTTTAAAAACTCATTTAAGAAATACAATACTTCTCTCCTTCATGATTTCCATATCAATCATTTTCAATGATAGTAATATTGGATATTTTTTTCCTTATCTTGGATAAGCTATCATGATCCTTTCGAGTCAATGCATATGCCACCTTATTTCTATTCCTAGGGAGTTAAAAATTTGAACAGTCATAATCATTAAAAAGATTTAACCAACTCTTTTGGTTCATGTTTAACTCCTTATATATGAGTTATAATTAAAGATTTTTTGATTAGTATATATATATATTATACTTTTCCTATAATGATGATTCATCCTTATCATTAATGAAAAATTACTACAGCAAACTCCAAATCATGAATTGGGTAATTTTTCTCACAAACCATCAATTTTTATAAGGAATAATCTATAACAATGTAATTTTTCATAAGAATGCATCCCAAAAATTTCTTGGATTCATTATTGACTAATCTTCTCTTTAGATCATTGATGTTTTACTCACATTCAACTGTCCAAAAGAACCTGGATCCCTTTCAAGTTAACTATGTGAGTGTATTAGATAGTCAATAGAAATTTTACATAATCCATTGATAATATCTATAAAAAAAAGAAAATTTTAGATATCATCCATTATGGTTGGTTTTGGACAATATTCCATAGTCATTGTATTTGATGGAACCACTGATATACCTTCAGTTGAGATTATATGGCCCAATAATTAATCATTTGTAGCCAAAATTCACACTTTTTAAATTTTTTATACAACTGATTATTCCTTAGGGTATTCAGTTTAATTCTCAAGTGATCATTATTCTCTTCCTTTACCAACTAATATATAAGAATATCATCTATAATTACTTCCACAAATAGATCGAGGTACACTCTAAAGAATATATTCATTAAATCAATGAAGATAGTGGGTGCATCAGTAAGAGAAAATTGAATCACATTATAATCATAGATTCTATACCATGTATAGAATAATGTCATGTTTACATACTTCTTCTTGATCCTCAATTTATGGTATCCATAATGAAGTTCAATCTTAGAAAATTATTGTGCTCTTTACAGTTGATCAACCAAGTCAACAATATGGGGCAGATAATACTTTTTCTTGATTGTGATCCTGATATGCTCTTGATAATCAATGAAAATTTATATTCATCCATATATCATTTTGATATAGGGAATGGGTGTACCCCATGGTTAAAAACCTGGCCAAATGAATCCCACATCAATATTTTCTTGGAGTTTCTTCTTGAATTCATATTACCCAATTCAATCCATTCTATAGAGAGTCTTTGAAATATTTGTGGCACCAGGTATGAGTTATATTTAAAAATCAACTTCTTAATTTAGTGTAAGATATAGAAAATATTCTATAAAAATAAAAAAAAAACTCCTTAAAAATAGGAATATAATTGATGATGAGATTCTACCTAATTATCAAAGATAAAAAATCTTTTTAAAAGGAAGAAAACCCCATAAAATGGATGGGATTTCTCTTGGATGTTCTAATTTTTCATCAAAATGATAGATGATCACAGAGTTGATTAGAATATTAAACATGAATTACCTTCCAAAAAAAATAATGTCGCATTTATGTAGAGAAATCATATCAATGATGAAGAGAACATCAATTTCAACCAAAGTAAGAATGACCATGTCTGAAAGAGCACATTCCAAAAAATATCAACTATAGAGGGATAATATACTTGATATGTGATCATGATACTATTATGGGTTTTCACAACTAATTCTACATCAGACCATGTGGGTGGCATCTTGACACCCTTATAGAATTATTCAAAATTAAAGGAATGATTAGATCCATAGTTAAATAAGAAATTCTAAGCTCTAGAGTGTATGGTAAGTGTACCTTTAACCACATCATTATCACACCCTCATCATAAATAGAAATCCCAAGCGATTTACCCTTGTCTCTCATCTAAAGTTATTGCTAACGTTGATCATCATCATTAACATTCATGTTTTAAAACTGGTAAGAATAGTGACCATACTACTTTAATTTGAAACACTAGATTGTGGGTACTAAATTCTATAGATATTTTATCTATTCAAATCATTAGTTATCTTCTTACAATAACTCCATGATTCCATTTCCTGCTGACCTACCCTTCAACAAATAAAACATATACCAACCACTTTAAGGTAGTTTCTTCCATGATTCCTACCACACATTGTGTATTAAGGAAATATAATCTTATTTTATCCATATTTCTTAGTATTTACTTTTACCTCAATATTTATTTTATTTTAAAAACCATGTGATTAATGGGTAACTGTAATATCCATTTCCACATTAAGAGAATATCAAATGATTTCTTTATACCTTTTAATGTCCTTTATTGATAATTCCCTTCATAGACATGGATTTAATACAATGATGAATAAATCAACCTTAATTTATGGTTGGATGATAATACTAGTAACTTACATAAAAAGTATTGTAAAATTGTCATCATAGGTACCAATGGATTCATTATTAATTTTCTTCAGATCATGAAATTCCATCTCTATTTTTATATGAATATTTTAAGGAAAATAATTATTGAAAATTAATCTCTTAAACTCATCCCAATAAATGGATTTAATTTAATCTTGTTTCCCTATATTCTTGATGATATTCTACTTTTGGTCCACTTCTTATTACAAACGATAGGCATCCAAATTGTATTATTCATGTTTTAACCAATGGAGAATGGAAAATATATTATCCATGATACTAATCCATTTACTAGTAACTAGAGGGTCATTGGAACCACTAATATATTGAGTACATTACCTAATAAAGTACCCCATTAAAATTTTATATAATTTTCTTGTTTGAATGTTCATCATTAATCATACCTAGAGAACTTTGTGTGGGCATAGCGATGACATTTTGTATTCTATCACCGAAAATATTAAATTTATCAAGTGTAAAATCATTGAGTTTAATATTTTATTTAACATTAACATAGTTCTTTCAGGTTCAATTCACTGACTAAAATATAAAATCATAGTGTGTACAATAATATTCATTGTTTAAAAATACATGATCATGAAAAATCATTTTTATTATGTATAAATCAATACACATTCATTTAAGTCCATGGAACCTAAGGTTTAACCTAGGTTGTTCATGGTAATCATCTATTCAAACCCATCATGATGGGTTTTGAAGATAATGTAAATTAAATAAAGAAAATATTTTAGGAGTGTAAACCAAGTGCCCAGTAAATCCCATTGTCATGTTAAATGTAATTATCAAGTCAACACTGATTTTCCTTTTTTGATGTTATTATCCCTAAGTAAATCTATTCCAAAACATATTTAACTTGTTTTATCTATATAGAGATGTATTTCTAGTTAAACAAAAAAATATTTTCCCTACCAAAACATTAGTACGTTACCCTATACAAATGATTATCCTAATGGTTCTGACTAATGTTTTCTCATGCTACTTTCTAGTGATTAAACAAAACAATTCCTTTGATACCAACTATAAAAATAAAGTATCTTCATACATTTATATGAAATATTTTTAGATGAATACTCAATACATTAAAAAACACATGGATATGGATATTAAAGGTATTGTCCATTTGGAATCTAGGAATCATAAACAATTGGTTCATTAGAGTCATATATCATCTTTCAGTCAATTCCTCATAAATAAAACCTCTCTTTGTCATATCATAATTAATGCCTATAATCATAAAATGGGGAAAATAAAAAAAAGGGTGATCTCAAATACATAGTAATGGTAAAACAGGGAAATACTAAAACATAATGTAAGCATAATTATATGAGATCATGAATATAATATATAAAAACATACCCTGTAGATCAAAGATCAAAATCTTGAGTCATGGAATTTATATTAGCAGTTTATAATACATGAATCATAAAGGAATAAAAGAACATCATTTATGAGACCATAACATAGGTAGAAGACATGATATTATTGCATACACATATGAAAAGAAAATCATTTCCATATTTGTCAAGGTTTATTTCCATATCTATCATAGTAAAATGTGTTCACTCCCCAAACCATCATAGCATCAAATGTTCACTCCAAATACCATCATAGTAGAAAAAGTCCATTACTAAACTAGGGTCACATCCAAATCTTTTCCAATTTATATTATGATATTCCAATCTTTATTTAATGCATTGGAGGAAGATATAGGCCCCACACATAAAATGATAAAAATCATAAAAATGTCGGCCACAAGATCATAAAAAATCCTCACATCAGAACCCTTAAAAATAAATGGGGTTTATAAGAATTTCACCATTGCATAACCAATGAAAATAATGTGCTTCATATAAATTTTATCATAGAATG
The DNA here is from genome assembly GCA_963277665.1 of Viscum album. Lineage (NCBI taxonomy): Eukaryota > Viridiplantae > Streptophyta > Magnoliopsida > Santalales > Viscaceae > Viscum > Viscum album. The sequence continues at coordinate 1,098,046,223 of OY728147.1, forward strand.
ATCAATGGAAACTAAATGAGTTCTATAAACACCAATTCGTCAAAATCACAAACCACCCTGAGAAAGATAAGTATGGTACAACTTGATCATGTCTTATTCAAAACATAAATGACACCAATGGTTATTATCGTTATTAAAATGAAATACAAAAAATATATCATTAAAATTTTATGGAGGAAAATTTAATTTCCATTCTAAGAAAATTCTTTAAAATCCAGAAAATCCAAATATTAAAGAAAATTTTTTATTTCAAAATTTTATATGAAACTCTTAATACAATATTTATAACATTTTGGGTTCATGATGATAGAAAATTCCATTCTCGATGTATAATTTAAAATGAATATTCCATTCAAATTTTTGGTAACATTCAAAACCACCTCATTCGAAATAATATGGAAATTCATTTTGAAAACATATTATGAAAATTAAAACATATATGGAAATGAATTTATAAACCTTTTATGAGTTTTTAAAATAAATATTTAAAACATAATTTTTAAAACATTGATATGATTGAATAGTTATTCTTGACTGAAGAGGGATATAATATTTATTATTCTTAAAAAGACATATTTTTGATCCCATTAGTACTTAAAAAAAGGAAAAAGAAAGGAAAAAGAAAGGAAAAAAAGTATTCTCAACTTATAAAAAAAGGAAAAGAAAATAAATGAATTTCAGGATTGATATATTATAAGTTTAAATCATTAGGAACCTAATCATAAACAATCTGATAAATGATGAGATAGTAACATAAAATATTTACCACAATGGCATCTTTTTAATCAACACACCATTAAATATTAACATAAAATGACACATTATCCTAAAATAAAATATATTCCTGACCTAACATGTCAAATATTATTATATATACCTCATAAAACATGATAGGTGGATAATATATCTTTTATCCCTAAGATGAAAATTTGAGAGAAAAAAATCCCTAACACAAAGTATTGACTTCCTTTATAAACATTAAAAACTATTATATAATAAATATAATTTTATTATTAATCTATTATATAACTATACACACATTTATCATAACACATATGATTTACTTAGGAGTTTTATTATGAATTTATCAATGACTCATTGTTAAAATAATGTTTCAGGTAATAACTGATGCATTTTTACGTATGTTTTGGTTTGGTATGTTTGTCCCTTTTACTTTGGTCATTTTTTCATCATATATAAATTTTTAACCAGAAATTTACTATCATTTATATTCATTATATATGTATTTAGAGTTATCCATTAATGTTAGATATATAAAATTAGTTATGCCATTCATAGAGATAGTATGTTGTACATACACATGAATTAAATTTCCCTTTTCTTTAGGGATTAAAAGAAAGGTAAAAAATATATCCTCTTTCAAGAGTCATTATGATTTCATATATATCACATATATTCATTAAATTTATCCTTATCATTCTTTTATGTAAATCCTTCTTAAGTGTTTTTAGTAATACACATAATTTCACTACGATGAGAGGTGTGAAGTAATGAATGAAATTAGTGAGGTATTGGATGAAATAATGGTATTTGGATTTATAGATAGGAGAGTATATGGGGTGTCCTTTTATAGGTGGGTGAAATGACACACATTGAATGTTTGAAGAGAAGAAAGTGTACCCACATTTTTTACATGCCAAATAGATAAAAATTTGGTCACTCTCAAAACTTATATGTTATAAGGTCGAAATATTTCTGTCCAATTTATTTTGGGTAATATTCTAGTGCATTTTATCCCTTATATTTTTAGATAAACTCCTGGGTAAGCTCGTTTTGACCTTAAGAGCGATTTTTTTCTATTTTTACTATTCACTATGGTAAAAAAATCTAAGCTAACCTTATTATATTATTTTAATTATAATTATTACAAATATGGGATTCAATTTTATAAATTCAATTCATAAAAGTGATAGAATCTAATTTTAAAATCAAACCTGTAGTCATGAAGAAAGTGTGGTTTTCTAATAAGAAAAGGTTCAAAATTTTAAATTTTTTGATATAAAAATCAATTTGAAATTGATTAAAATGATTATATTTGTTTAATTATAGAATAATTTAACTAATTATAATTTTAAACCCATTTATAAATTCTTTAAAAGAAATGATATTTCTCAGTAAAAACTTGTATTTTTTACAGTTCATCAAAAAATTACTCTTTTCTATAATATCCCAAAAATCCATCAAAAATAATTTTTACATGTTAATTCAAAAAATTATTTTCATTTTGGAAAATAAATTTTTAAAATTTTGAATGTTTACATTTATCATTTTTTCACAAAATAAATTAAATATTTTTTAAGGAAATAGTATTTTTGAAACATATAAAGGCTATAAAAATTAATTAAATTTTTAAAATATATTTTATTTATATAAAACGATTATAAAAAATATTCAAAATTCATTTTTTTAATTTTCATACCACTATGTTTAATGGAAATTTCATAATGACCATGATAAATTGTAATATAAATAGTATACCGTGATTAATCGGATGTCAGGGTTGCATGTAGCGTAATATATCAATGAAATTAAATTTATTAAAAAATTATAAAATATTAGGGTGTTACACTTAACTATAGACATGATCCAATGATGGCATCATTATTATTTATTTATATGTTTATTGATAATGATGATGCAATCTTGAAGAAATTTGTTTCCATTCTATGGGTTATAATATAATGATATGATGAATGTTTTATGAACATATAGAGTAAATATGAATAGATTTTTAATACATGATAGTTGAGTACATTTTATACCTCCAATACATTCAGTAATGTGATATTCATAGCTCATGAGATATGGAGGATAAGCATGGACATAAAGGAATAGTGCCTCACTCACCTAGTGTCTGCCTTCAGGCTCTTAGATTCTTCTCTCCCTCTTAGGGTTTTTCTTTCACCCTGACAACACCCATCCATTCCCCTCCCTCTCTCTAGCCTCATCTCTCCCATATCTCCCCATCTGGTTCCACCTAGGGTTTCCTCTGGGCAGATAGCTCGTTTGAGCACCATGTTTCTTATGTTTTTTCTTTTTCTCACCTTTTTTATCCTTCTTTTTCCTCATTGATACTCCATATTCATGACACCCCAAAGGTTCAGGCAGTCTTTTGTTTTGGTTATGCTTCTTATGTTTGATAAGGAGATGGTTAAATGGTTCCTTTCATATTGATGTAGACTTCTATTAAAGAGGCATTTGTAGCCTGACGATGTTTGTTTGCTGGTAAACCACATGGCCACTCAATCTTTTATGAAATCATGTTCTTATGTTCCTCTCCTATTTGGATATAAAAAATGCTAACAATGATGTTTTGGGATTTTTGGTTTATCAGACAATGGATTTCAATCCACGACCAGAGTTGGGTTGCTTTCATTTTGGTGTTTTTTTTCAGTTTCGTCCATGTTGTCTTCGTGATGAGGCCTTGGCTGACTAATTCACTACTCTGGATTATCATTCCACTACTCCTCTCAAAGGTGGATTCGGGGAAGGGGTAACATTGATGTTTTGGTATGTGTGTTTAAGTGGCCGTTATTTCAGGCACAAAGACTTAGATGTTGGTGTCATTCTGATTTGGCATCAGCAATGTCAATGGATATTATTAGATTGCTAGAATTTTTTGATTATTATACCTTTTTCTTTCATAAAGGTTCTTTGGTTTCATCTCTGTGTGTTTGTCCTATTTGTTTCTAGTTTTGGGGTATTTTTTTTGATCATGGGTTTGGGTGATTTTTTTACAGATAGTGATGGCTTCCATTGGTAGTCTACGATGGAGACATATCATTGTTGGTGGCGTTTTTTTCAATTTGTATCCTTTGTAATGGTTTTCTGGTTTACATTTTATGAAGTCAGTGACAATGTATTCTGTAATTATGTTTGATAATGCTGCGGTCATGGTAGATGGATTATTATTGGTGATGTATGAAGAAGGTGTTGTTGTTGATGACATGGCGGTTCACCATCGGGGGGGGCTTGAGGAGGCTCACTAATCGAGGATCCATGTCCTGAGGCATCCCTACTGACGTTGATTTTGAATTTTTAATCATTATTGTTCTCACATGTATTTTCATGAATTTGATGTTATGATAATTTTGTGTATATCCCGGTTCCCACTCACCCAAAAAGCGGTTTTCTAAAATCAAATAAAAATATAATTTTTTTCAGCATGGACATGATTATAAATATCATTATCCACATATTGATGTGTGAGTATGATTTATTATAGTTTTACTCATAATAATTTGTATGGAACTGATTATGAATATATTTTTTCACACTTTTATGTGTGAGTATGATCACATTCTTTTTATGCTCACAGGATTATTCATGGACATGATTGAAATTATCTATGTTCACAAGATTATAGTATCCTATGATTATGATGACACATTCCTATGCTGTAACCCTTGAATGATAATTAATACTCTAACACCCTTATTTACATTTCTTATATATATGATTTTGTTTTGGAGTTAATGATATAAGATTTTATGAGTATTAATATTTTATTTTGAGATTATATATTGAATAATTTATCATATGATTATAATCATCTCATTCTCTAATGATTGATATCTCCCATGATTACCCTTTTTGAGAATTTAGTCTTACCCTTTCTTATATTTTCCATCCTCAAGTTTTGATATAAGTTTATAGGTGTGATAGGTCTTCAAGGAATAAACATATAAAGAATTGTGTTCTATATGTTAAAGATTTCACTTAAATAATATTTTTATATATATAGAATTCAAGTAAACTAAACCTTTACAGTCATTGGGCATTTATATTTGTGATATATATTGATTATTCATCAGAAATATCTAATATCTATATAAGTTATTCTTGGGTTGTTATACCCAGTATCTGACCTAATCCATGTAAAGTAGAAATATTATCATGGTAGTAAATCCCATGACTAAATCTATATATAATATGGGAAATACACTTATAAAAATAAATAAATATTCAATATAAGTACTTCTTATATACATACCAACTGACATGAATGTTTTTACCATGTGCATACAAAGGTGTCCAAGAAAGTTATTTCTTAAAAAATCCCAAATAAGATAATCTTTTTATAGTAGTTCTAATATTAGTGGATAACATTAAATCATAGAGACCCATGGAAATTTACATGATTAGAAAAATAGAACTGTTTGAATGCTACATTAACTCTAAAAAATAAAATCATGAAGACTGACTTGGATTATTAATCGAAACACATCTTATAGTCAGTTGGAAAATAAGAATACATTTAAACTCTATAAATGTTAATTAACAATGATTTGGTATTGTCTTTGTACACTACCTTTATATCCTGGGTTGATTAGTTTTTACAATTGATGTTTCACTCTCAAGATTCATATAAACTAAGATTTTCTAGATTAGTGATCATTAATTGATCATATTTATTATTAAATAAAGTTGGTTCAAGGAGTTAAATTATTGAATTGTATTTAGTGGAAATTAAATTCAATACTAAGGAATTATAATTCTTTAGGAAGACTTCTCATTATAGATACATTTTTCATGAGAAATGGTTTAGAAGGGTAATACCCAACCATGTATAAAATTATATATTTTAACCTAAATAAATAAAATAAGAAGATATTAATTGGATAATGAAGAAATTTTACATAAAAATAGATAAACATGAGAAAAGAAAATAAAAAAATATTTAATAATATAATGAAATCCTCTTAGAAGAGATCCTTGAATGTTGGTTTTCATTTTAATAAATTATTAGATATGTGTACGAGAACGACTGAATTTTTATAATCAATCTGTATTCTAAAAAATATCCCATTCAATGGTGGAAGAAAAAAATTTATATTATGGAGTGGAGGCTGGGGTTACAAATGCTAAAGAATATAATTTTAAAAATTACATTAATTTAATCCATATATCGGTTCCACATCATTTACCCTCAAAAGAAAAACACAAGATGTGGATCCATTAAAATTAAATATTATTTTTTTAGTCCTATACCTTATTTAAATATTACATCCCAATCTATAAATAAATGAAACAATTAGGGGGCTGACCTTGAAGTGATATATAGATTAATTAATCTAGTATAACATTGAATTATGGTTATATGTTGTGCATTAAAAATAGTGATCTAGATCAATGTATTAAAATAAAATATACATGCCAACATGTTTATAAGTATTATAAAATACTTTAGAAATAAAATTTTGCCCATAGAAATCTTTTGGATAAAAATATTAGTGTTTAGCTGAAAGGAAGAAACTAAAATTTCATTCCTACGTTCAAATTCAAGATATAATTAAAATTCCCACTAAAAAATCACTTAAATCTCAATGTGGGAGAGTTAAATTATTTATTAATAATTAAATTATTTAATAAAATAATTGCATATAAAATTCATTGGTTACAATATCTCTTATATAAAATACATGATGTGATTATTTTATTTTTATTCAGGGATCAGAGTTATCAATTAATCTGACATTTAATATCCTAAGATACAATATGTATAAACCAAAATAGTATGAATTATGTAACATCCTATGGCATCCTATATCATAGAGTGTGACTATAATGATTATAATGATATCACATATCATAATATGAAATTATAAACTTAATTCCAATTATTTTTAATAATATAGAATTCAATAACAATACAATATGGATTCTAATTCATTTAAAACATGATTTTGTGAATAAAATATCATCAAATTTAAATGATTCCATAGAATGATTTCTAATGATTTAATAAAACTTCTTCAACATTACAAATAAAGTTAGAAATCCTAGAAATAATTATCCACCATATTTTGAAACCAAAACCATGGATAAACAGACAAAAAATATTGACTTCCTTTCTCTAAATAGAAAATAACTCTATTTTTATCATGAATGATAAAGATCATAATGTATAAATTAAAGGACTCCCTCCTCTATGATGTATCTACATACTAATTTTAAATTTACAATCACATGTGTAGGAACCTATTATCTCTCTCAACAAAATATTGCATTTTGAGATAAATAAAGAAGCGAGAATAATGATATGATGATGTAAAATAAATTTTCAAGGTTAGAAAATGTTCTTAGAACACAAAATGGCATTTATACTCCTTTATATTATCCCACTAGGAAATTAGTTGACTTCTATTCATTTTGTAACATCCCAAGTAATTAATGAATAATAGATATTTTTATCTATGTCTATTAATGATTATGATAGTGTTTTAGGGGCTTAAAATCAAAATAAATACAATCTTATGCATAGAATACACTAATATTCTTAAAAGATTGTTTTACTGCCTTTTGATGGAAAACCCTTTTTAAATCAATCTTTTGACAATTTTATAATCTATATTTGTCAAAATAAACATATTCATTATGATTGGGACATTGAATTTTACATTGGATAAATTTTTGGTATTTTTCTGACAATGTTCATTTTTTAATGAATAGTGTAAAATACTCCATTTTACTTCAAAACGGCTTCTTAATCTAATTTATTTATATGATTAGATTATATTTTGAATTGGTTTTGAAGTGGAATTAGAATATATTTTTACCATTTTATCCAATGATGGTCATTGGAATCAATTTCACTTTGAAATTGGACTTAAACTGGTATCAATCTTTTGATACTTATTGTTTCATAAAAACACGCTATTTGTCATTACAACGTGAATTAATTATTAAATAAATTAATGTGACTTATATGTTTTGAATTTTGTAAAATAGAATTCATTTTTGAATTCAGAATATCATGTATAGCTTAGGGTAAATTTTGGTAATTTTCTGAAAAACCTCAATTTTTTGATGAATAGTGAAACCACTAAGTGGTACTTATAAAAACTGATTTTTCCGTTTAAATGAAATTTTGCCATCATTGTGTTTTTAATTTCAAAAATCCGACATACATGGTTGTCATTAAGAGGTAAAATGTGGTTCAATTAGATTAAGATAATTCTTTGGTGAATAGTAACTTATTAAGTTTTTAATCGCGATTAGTGGTAATTAGTGTAGTTTAAGGTAAAAATAATGATTTAATAAAATGAGATTAGCTTGACACATGTCCTACCCTCATTGGTTGTGTCATGGTCGACCAAGAAATGCCATGGGTCAACTTGGGGACCCCATGGAGCCACTTTGGTTGGGAAATGACATAAATAACTTTTTATTTAATGTAAAAGTAAAAATGACACAAACATCATATGTTTTACGAAAACAATTTTTACATGGGGTTATAAAGATCAGATTTTTGATTATAAATAGTCATTGGAAAGATAAAAATATTTCCTAAATGAGGATATATTTTTTGATATTTTTTAGACATTAAATAAATTAATTTAATTATGACATCATGATGATGCAATGATGACCTCATTAATGAACAGTTTAAATAAAATGAAACGATAATATAAAACTAAGACCTACACTTGTCCAAAAACTGTTGGATGGAAATATTGCAAAGCCTTATCATCTTATCTTCGAAATATATCAATGTGGGACCTTAGAAATTCGAAACACTTTTGAAAATAAAATAATAGTTTCATGATTTCCAAAAGTTCCCCTCCTCTCCTCTTATAAAAGGCCCCCACCTATACCTCATTTCACACACTCCTCAAGCCTTTGGATCGGCCATCCCCTGCCCATTTAATCACTCAACATCCCTATCCTCATCCTAGAGGATTCCCTTTGGGCATAATCCTTTCAAAATAAGCCTTTAGGCTCAAATAAAAAGGAGGTACACTTTTAAAGGTAATTCATTCTCTCATGTTCATTTGTTTTATTTTGCTTATGCAACCCCCTAAACTATTTTTATTTACTTATTTTTTAACAAAACCAGTATCTTAAATATAATAGGATGTTGTTATAAGATTTATTCGAGCTACACTCTCACACAACTACATCAAATGGTTATAGAACTTACGGTTTCCGTGGATGGCGAAATTCTGCCTCCCGAAACGATGATTGTTCAATACTCATTTAACACCTTCAAAGGTGTCCATTATGATGTCACTATTTTTATATATGATATATAATATGTTTTTTCTATCCTTAAGCTTCTGTGTTTTTCATTTATGGCATACCATTATTGTTTCCATTATGGGTAAACACGATATCTTCATTTTAGGAAGTGCGGACTACCGCCCCCTGAAAGTGATTTGATTTGTTAATACCATATGTGGGATGTGTAAAGGATAAAGTTAATGATATTATATATGTTATTATACTGGAATTATAATATACTCTTATATCATTATGATTCCATTCCAGAAAATACGAAATAGAAATGGAAGTAGCGTTCATGCGTACGTACGGCTTACCATCTCCATGAACGGTACATTTCATTTCTTACCTCTAAATGTGATGTAATATTATAAATACATGTATATGCTGAATATATAAGATATATATGTTATCCAAATAATTAATATCATTCTGGATATAATGAACCTTTGAAAAAATTAACAACATGTAAGTGTAAGAAGTCTATTTTTGACTTATGAACCAAATACCGACAAAATGAACATTATTAACTTAAATGATAAAATGATGTTCATAACACGGTATAAAAGGAATAATGAACTTGATAAAGGTTCATAATCATGTAGATATTAACTCAAGTTTATTATTCAGGAGATTAAAGAACGGTCAGGTCAAGTCGAATATGAGGTAAGGGAACTTCTTAACCCAATTTCCATTCTTTGGGTTAATCTCCTACTTTCAAATTATGTCATGATATTATTATATCCTATATTGTATTTTTACTTTCTTTATGTGTACATATAATTAATACACATAATAGATCTATTTTATTCTAAAAATGATCTTTGTATGAGACTTCGTCTCAATCTCCTTTCATTGAGGCATATTTTGTTTTATACACAACCTTCTTTTATACGGTGTATAAACCCCTTTGAATTTTTATGGTTATTGAAAAGAAATCTTTTTTATACGAAGCATTTACTAAATGATAAAAGGGAATGTTTTTGTCATACTTATGCGGCAACAACGACTTCTCCGCCGTCGTGACCGTTATTTGAGTTTCAGATTCCTCTTCAAGTCATACCTTCTTTTTAAAAGGAAAATAAATACCATGTTTTACTTTTCATTTATTTTGGTATTGAAAATGGTTTTCATAATGTTTTTATATCAATTTGTTGTATTGATATATTGTGATTGAACGGTGGAAATGTTATGTTTCCTATATGCATGTTTTATGTGATACGATTATGTTGAGGTTCTTGGGCATTATTATGAAGACGGGTGGTTCCGTGATAAACTAAGGGCGGGTGAGCCCGATATAGCTCTCCAATGCATTGGGTAACGCGAAGGAGTGAAACGTTAAGGTTTCTCTGAAGAGATTTAGGGAATATACTGTGATGGGTATTCCAAACGTAACCAAGAGGGTTACTCCCTACGTAAGAATGTTATTAATGCCTCAAGTTACCTTTATGTCTTATGATTTCTATGATTTATTCATGATTTGATGAGGTATGTTAAAGTGGTTATGTTTTATGGGTAAAGTATGATCTCATCCTTATGTATATATGTACCCATGTTTCCTTTCCATATTTTTATATCCCTTACTGAGCTTTTTATGCTCATCCCAAGTTTTTTTGAAATGTTTTTCACAGGTCAAGGTAAAGGTACATGATATGATGATAGTGTCAAGGAAGTGTCAAGAAAGAATACATGTTTATTTTAAATATGTTTCCATTGATGGGAATTAAGAATACTATCTTTATGTAACCACTTTTTTTTTATGTAGAATGTAATGCAAGTTTTATGTTCTAATTCTCTAAAACTCTAAACTCGAAAAGATCTTCAATGTGTAATCTTGTAATAACTCAAGATTAAGTAAGGTTTAAGGCTGGGGCCTTATAGTTGGTATCAGAGGTCAGTTTAGATAACTTTAGGAGTTAGAATTCTATTAAATGATTATCCAAAAATATTTTTTTTGAAATGATATAGCATTTATAGATAACCATGTTGCCTCAAATAAGGTATTTCTGTGATAAGATTTGCTTTCCATAGTGAAAATAGAAAATCTTTTCTAGGAAGGGATACAGAGGGAAATGACCTTTCAAATCAGTATCCTGAGATGGTCAGAATCAGAACTAAACAGCTTGCTGTCGGGATGGCTCAGTTGACTCAGGTGAAAAATGTTTGTTGTTTTTATTGATGATATTTTGGTGTTTTCTAAAAGTAAAGAAGAGCATGAAAGACATTTAAGGGTTATTTTGCAAACCTTAAAAGAAAAGAAATTGTATGGGAAATTCATCAAATGTGAGTTTTGGTTGCAACAAATTTCTTTCCTTGGTCACATTGTTTCAAAAGATGGCCTAACCGTTGATCCTGCAAAAACAAAAGTTGTTGAAGAATGGCCAAGACCCACAAATGTAACCGAGATTTGTAGCTTCCTTCGTTTGGTAGGATATTACCGAAGGTTTGTTAGAAATTTTTCACGGTTATCTAGTCCAAAGACTAAGCTAACTCGGAAGGGTGTTAGGTTTATCTGGACAAAAGAATGTGATGATTGTTTTCAGGAATTGAAAAGAAGATTGGTGAATGCTCCAGTTTTGGCACTACCTTCCAGGAATGGTGAGTTTGTTATATACAGTGATGCTTCATTGAAAGGACTTGGTTGCGTCCTAAAGCAGAATGATCAGGTAATTGCTTATGCTTCACGACAGTTGAAAACTCATGAGGTAAATTACCCAACACATGATTTGGAATTAGCTGCTGTTGTTTTTTGCTTTAAAAATTTGGAGGCATCATTTGTATGGAGTAAAGTGTGAAATATATACTGGACACAAAAGTTTAAAGTATATATTCACTCAGAAATAATTGAACATGAGACAAAGGATATGGCTAGAATTAATCAAGGATTATGATTGTACAATTCATTACCATCCGGGAAAAGAAAATAAAGTGGCTGATGCTTTGAGTCGAAAAAGTAATGCTTCATTAGCAATATTGCGCTTGGAACGTGATCCTTTGGTTATGGATTTGATGACCTTTGGAATAGAAGTTGTTGGTGCAGGAAGTTCTTCTGTTTTGTTTCAGGTATCAGTGAGATCATCTCTATCAGATAGAATCAAGAAAGCAGAGAATCAAGATAGTGAGTTGCAGAAAAAGGTAGAGCTGGTTCAGAAAGGTAAGTCTCCTGAATTAAACATTTACAATGAATGTGTTTTGAGATTTGGGAAGAGATTGTGTGTGCCTTGTGATTCATAGTTGAAGAGAGAGTTGTTATGTGAAGATCATAGTTCTCCATTTTCAGTTCATCCTGGCAGTACTAAGATGTATAGAGATCTGCGGGAGTATTACTGGTGGGAAGGAATGAAAAGAGATATTGCTGATTTTACTGTGAAGTGTTTGACATGTCAACTGGTTAAAGCAGAGCCGTAGTTACCGAAAGGGATGCTTCAGCCTTTACTAGTGTCAGAGTGGAAATGGGAGAATATATCCATGGACTTTGTTGTGGGAGTACCGAAGACATCTCGAGGTAATAATGCAATCTGGGTTATTGTTGATTGCCTGACTAAATCTGCTCATTTCCTTGCTATACGAGATACTTTTTCCCTAGATAAACATTCCCGTTTGTATCTTAAAAAGATAGTCAGGTTACATGGATTTCCTCTCTCCATTGTATCTGATCGTGATACTAGGTTCACTTCTAACATTTGGAAAGGCCTTCAGAAGTCATTGGGTACTGAATTAAATTTTAGTACAGCTTTTCATCCTCAATCAGATGGGCAGTCAGAACGAACAATTCAGACCTTGGAGGATTTGCTACGTTCTTGCTCTATGGATTATCAGGGAAGTTGGGACCAACATCTTTCTTTGGTTGAATTTTCATATAATAACAGTTTTCATTCCAGTATATAGATGGCACCATTTCAGGCATTATATGGGAAGCAGTGTCGAACTCCAGCTTTCTAGGATGAAGTGGGTGAAAGGAAGTTGATGGGACCAGAATTGGTAGATAAGAGGGCAGAAAAAGTTCATCTGATTCAGAAGAACATGAGAACAGCTCAGAGTAGGCAGAAGAGTTTTGCAGACAACAGGAGGAAGAATCTATCTTTTGAGGTAGGTGATCATATTTTTCTCAAAGTATCACCATGGAAAACTGTGATTTGATATGGTAAGAAAGGAAAGCTGAGTCCAAGGTTTATTGGACCATATGAAATTTTGGAGAGATTTGGATCAGTTGCTTACCGAGTGGCTTTACCTCCGAGTTTATCTCAGGTACACAATGTTTTTCACGTTTCGATGTTGAGAAAGTATATACCAGATCCATCTCATGTTTTGAGTCCAGAGGTAGTTCAACTGGAAGAGAACCTATCTTATGAGGAACAACCGGTTCAGATTCTTGACCATAGGGAGCAAGTGTTACGGAATAAGGTGATTAATCAGGTAATGGTTTTGTGGAAAAACCATATGATTGAAGAGGCATCATGGGAATCTAAAAATGCAATGAGGGATAAGTACCCCCATTTATTCGATAAGTAAATAAATTGCGGGGACGCAATTTTCAAAAGGGGGGAAGGATGTAACATCCCAAGTAAAGAATGAATAATAGAAATTTTTATCTATGTCTATTAATTATTAAGAGAGTGTTTTAGAGGTTTAAAATCAAAATAAATACAATCTTATGCATGGAATACACTAATATTCTTAAAAGATTGTTTCACTTCCTTTTGATGGAAAACCCTTTTTAAATCAATCATTTGAAAATTTTATAATCTATATTTTTCAAAATAAACATATTCATTTTGATTGGGAAATTGAATATTACATTGGATCAATTTTTGGTATTTTTCTGACAATGTTCATTTTTTAATGAATAGTGAAAAATACTGCATTTTACATCAAAACTGCTTCTTAATCTAATTTATTTATATGATTAGATTATCTTTTGAATTGGTTTTGAAGTGGAATTAGAATATATTTTTACCATTTTATCAAATTATGGTCATTGGAATAAATTTCACTTTGAAATTGGACTTAAACTGGTATTAATCTTTTGATACTTATTCTTTCATAAAAACACGCTATTTGTCATGACAGTGGGAATTAATTACTAAATTAATTCATGTGACTTATATGTTTCGAATTTTGTAAAATAGACTTCATTTTTGAATTCAGAATATCAAATATAGCTTAGGTTGAATTTTTGGTAATTTTCTGAAAAACATCAATTTTTTGATGAATAGTGAAACCACTAAGTGGTACTTATGAAAACTGATTTTTCCATTTAAATGAAATTATGCCATCATTTTGTTCTGAATTTAAAAAATCTGACATAAATGTTTGTCATTAATAAGTAAAATGTGGTTCAATGAGATTAAAATAATTTTTTGGTGAATAGTAACTTATTAAGTTTTTAATCGCGATTAGTGGTAATTAGTGTAGTTTTGTAACACCCCAAGCTTCCACGGTACGTTTCCCTTCGAATAATGCGATAGCGTGTGTTGTACACAACCTCGAGTTCTAACACACACCACAACTAATTAAAATAGCCGTTGTGAATAGTAATACCTAGTTTTTGAAATCATATATATTTTATATTTCAAAACGGACTTCATTTTTGGATTCGGAATATTGAAATTAGCCTAGGGTGAAATTTTGGTACTTTTCGGATAACTTTAATATTTTGATGAATAGTGAAAATTTCTAAATTTTAATTAAAAACAACTTTTTTAATCAAAATAATTAATAGTGATAAATTATGAATTTGAGTGGTTTTAAAGTATATTTAGAATATATTTTTACCATTCAATTTAATGTTTATCATTGGACATAATTTCACAATTAAACCGAACATAAACAAGTGTCAATCTTTTGATAGTTATTATCTTTTAAAAACACGCTTTTTGTTTTGACAGCGGGAATTAATTTTAAATTAATTTCTGCCACTTCTGTGTTTTGAATTTAGGAAAATGGATTCCATATTTGAAATCAGGATGTTCAAATTGTGTAAATAGGTAACTTTTATTTTTAGACATTTTGAATAGTTACTGTGGTAAATATTTTATTTACCATGGTTAAAGGGTAAATCCGGTAAATAAGGGTTAAAAAATAATATTAAAATAATACAAAATTACCCTAAAACGTGTCCTAACCATATTGGTGGACACATACCCGACCATTAGCATCCTTGGGTCAATTTGGGGACCCCTTTCAGCAACTTGTATGTGGCAGGGACACATTATATTAATAAAGTTAAAATAAAAATAAAAATGGCATAAGCTTACATCTTTTAGAAGAACAATTTTTACATAGGGTTATACATGTTGGATTTTCGATTATAAATATTCATTAGAAAGATAAAAAGATTTCCTACATGATGATATTTTATTTATAATTTTTAGACATCAAATAAGTTAAATTATTAATGACACAATAATGATTCAATGTTTACCTCATTAATAAATCATTGAAATAAATAATATTATAATGATTAAAATATTATCTAAAACCTGTCCAATTCTTATTGGTTGATGTTATTTAGAATATGAGTCATCTTATATTAGACCTCAATGATTTTTGGACCATTATAAACCGAATATAATTATATTATAAAGTAATACTTTCACTCTTTCCTAAAGAGCCCCTCCTCTCCCTTATAAAAGGAGACCACTTCTACTCATTCCTCACACCTCTCAAGCCACTTGGCTCATCCCAACTCTGACCAAATAAGCTCCCCACATCCCTCTCCTCCTCCTTGAAGCTTCCCCTTAGGCAGAAAGCATTTCAACAAGTCCTTTGGTTCCAACCAAAGTGAGTTACCTAAATTAAAGGTAACGATTTCTCTTAAATTATTTTCCATTATTTTGCTTCTCCAACCCCCAAACTCTTTTTATTTCCTTTCTTTTGTAACAAAACCAGTATCCTCAATATACTAGGATTTTGTTGTAAGAAGGATTCAAACTACACATACACACAACTCCATGTAATGGATGATGAACATAATGTTTCTGTGGATGGCAAACTAACGCCTCACGAAACGATGATTGTTCAAATACATCTTACCGCCTCTCATGGTGGCCATTATGATGGCACTGTAATTAAAAATGATATTAATGATATATATTTTATATATAAGCTTCTGTAATTCCATTTTATTTCATACCATTATTCGTTTCATGTTGTATATACATACGATAATTTCATTTGAGGAAGTGCGGACTACCGCCCCCTTAAAATGATATGACTCGTTCATACCACACATGGAACGTATAAAGGATGGTGTTAATGAACTTAAGTAACATATATAAAATATTATATTATACTGGAATAGTAATATACCTATGTATCATTTGGATTCGATTCTTTTAAAATAAAAATTAAATGGAAGTAGCGTTCGTGCGTACGTACGGACTACCGTCTCCACGAACGCGATGAGATTCATTCTCCATCGTATCCATTCAAGTATAATTATCATTTAATGATTTAAAAATGATGTTTAAGGACTTGATATCATTCTGGATATGAATAAGATACAACAAACATGACTTATGTAACAAAACATATAAAGAAAATGAGTAAGTTAACACCCGAAACGGCGATAATACTAAGATATTATTATCAAATCAATATTAAAAGATCATATATGATATCATATTAATGTATATGATTCTTGTATAATTTAGTAACAATTATTTCACTATTATACAGGAGGTTAACCTACCCCAACCAAGGAAAAGTACAAGGTAAGGGTTATTTCACAATCTCTTCATTATCCGAGGTTGTTTATACGTAATAATCTACTGGGATCTCGTTATCATCGACATCCATGTTTCTTAAAAATGTATTTCAAAACATTTTTAATATTTAAAAGAATATGGGTTAAAGTCATTTATACCCTTGTTTGACTTTTTAAAAGAGGTTTATAAGGGAATCTTTCCGTCGTTTTCCAAACAAAGTGCTTTTTAACCTTTTCGACAGAATTAAGATAAGAATGTTTTTTTTAACTTATACGGCGGGTGCGGTTATTTTTCGCCGTTATAAAATCATCTAAGCTTTCCATACAAGCATATAAGAATATTTTCAAAGAAAATGTTTTATTTTATATGGATCTTAAATGATTTCAAAATAAAAGGAGATACTTCTTTAAAAAGAATTTTGATTTCATCTATGTCAACATCCTTTGATGGATTTTAAGATTATTTGAAGTTGATTTATTATGATACAAAACTTCTATATTGTATTGAAGGTTTTGTGATATGTTTGACTGTGGATGTGCTATTTTTATACCATTCATAGTTTATGGTGAAATTATTGACATTTCGTATGCTAGTTTTAATACGAATGTTTATGTTATGTTTAAACCTTTTCATATGGGAATGCATTGGACTTAATAAGTGACGGGTGGAGCCCGCTATAGCTCCTCGATGCATCGGTAGGTCTCATGAGACAAACTAGTGTCTTGGCACAAGCCCTTGACAAAATCTTATTTGTAGTCTTGGCACGAGGCCTTAACTATGTGGTTATGATAGTCTGGCATTATGCATTCCAACATTATGAAAGTGGTTATTGATTTTTGCATGTGATTATTCGATTAGTAGAATATCCATGTGAATAAGTAAATGGAATTATTTCATTTTATTTATGCCATACCATGTTGAAAGTTAATATTTAAAAGGCTTTTGTTTTAGTTATACATTGCCTTAAATGTTTATTCTTATTTATGAAAGTTTCCGCTATATTGTTATCCTTACTGGGCATTTGAGCTCACCCCTTTTCTATGATTTATTTTTCCCAGGAAGTGAAGATGTAAGTTATGAATGACCTGCAGGGATATTATGAGGGGATTATAGTGTGGACTGTGGAAACATTATGTTGTTGTAGTAGTTTTTCATTTTATGATGTAATGTAAAACTTATGAATATATCTAGTGTTTCCAAGGCTACTAAACCATTCGGTCTTTCGAGATTTGATCTTTCTTGTGATCATGCCAATGTTATGTAATAATGCACCGACTCTGGGTAGCTGGGGTCGGGGCGTTACAGTTGGTATCAGAGGAAGTTTAGTACAAACCTTGGAAGCTAGATTTAGATAAACTCTGATTAGAGCATGTAGACATAAGATGAACTTTGAGGATTAGTATAGAAGAACTTCCTAAAATTTTGGTATTGTAGAGATTTTGTGAGTTTTACGAGCAATACATCCCTGTCTGGATACGAGCAGGTAGAGGCGGCTCTGGCACAGATGTACCTAGGGGTAAAACCCGAAAACACCGCTTTGAGCTAGACTCGAACGGGAACTGGTGCACGACAACGGGCCTTGCTGCACTCTTGGTTACGACACTCCCGGGGGATATGCTTAGGATAACTCTCACTATCTTTACAAATCATTATGAAGGGTTTATGAGTATATACTTCCTCAAAGAAAACATTTTTATGATTATGGATTATATCCATAAATAGTTCAATTTATGTTAAGTGTTTTATAAGTATGGGATTATGTATATTGATTCCTAAACTGATCTAGTTTATGCCATTGTTTAGAAATGGCGCCTAGTGGAAGAAATGGAAACTGTATCAATGCATGCACTCCATGTAGGGATTGCCCTCCTGATCAAGATAATTATAGTGGGGCTGGTGATGCAACTGGTGCCAATCAGCTAATCACCATACTGGGACAACTTACTCAGGTTATGAATAATAACCTTACCCGTATGGAGCACCCTGATCCGCAGCGTGGAGGATCAATGTTAGATCGATTCATGAGGCAACAACCACCAACGTTCAATGGGAGTACAAATCCCTTAGTAGCTGAGCAATGGATAAATTCCCTAGAGAAAATATTTCAGGCTTTGGGGAGCAGTGAAAGGGAAAAAGTTATCATGGTAGTTTACCGCCTCACTGGAGATGCTGATCAATGGTGGTCATTGATTCAAAATATGAAGGAAGATGATGAAGTATCAAATATGGAGTGGAGGGAGTTCAAGGATCTGTTTGTAGAAAAATACTTCCCTCGCGACCATCGAGCAGATATGGAAAGGCAATTTCTCAGTCTGAGACAAAAGGAGGATGAGAATGTCACAAAGTATGAGGCTAACTTTACAAGGTTAGCGAGGTACGCTGGTGATTATATTTGCAACCCAAGAAGTAAGATTGATCGTTTCTTTGATGGGTTAAAACCACTTCTCCATCGAGCATTAGTCTCACAATCCTTTTCATCGTACGAAGACATTGTCTCATGTGCTATCAAGACCGAAAAGGAATTCTCTAAGTCTTATGACTTTAAAGCAAAGCAAGAGAAGAAGAGACCTGCTGATCAATCTGGGAATGGAAATAAGGGGAAGAAAGGAAAGGTTGAATATCCATCATGTGGTAAATGTGGGAAGAAACACCCCGGTACTTGCTTGAAGGGAATGGGAGTCTGTTACAAGTGTGGTGAAAAAGGCCACCAAGCTCATGATTGCAAGGGGAAGAAGGCAGCTACCAACGTTCAGTGCTACAATTGCAGGGAGATGGGGCATTATGCAAATGCATGTCCTAAGCGTCAGGAGAACTTACCTCAGAAAAGGCCAAGGGATCAAGGCCAGGCTTATGCTATCACTACTGCTGAGGTAGAAGCTCCGAAAGACGTGGTGGCAGGTAATTTAATGGTTTCCTCAAGTTTAGGAAATGCATTATTTGATTCTGGATCATCACATTGTTTCATCTCTTCCCAGTTTTCTAAGAAAATTAGATATTTCCAATTTGATTTAATAAGGGAGTTGTCAGTTAAAACTCCTAAGGGATGTATCGTTGCAACAAAGTTTTGTGAATCAGTCCCCATTAGAGCACATAAATTTTCTTTATCTGCTGATCTCATCGTCATACCTATGATTGAGTTTGATATAATCCTCGGTATGGACTGGCTTTCGGACTATGATGCGAAGATTTATTGTAAGAAGAAAGAGGTTACGATTCTTGATGATAATGATAAGGAACACCTTATTTTTAGAGCAGAATCGTCACCACCTAATTCTTATTTAGATCCACCCCTAGTAGCTCAACTAAATTCAATTATTGGGGAGGAAGAGAATGAAGTAACTATCGGTGAGGAAAGGAATGTTCAAATAGAGGATGTACCTGTTGTGAAAGAATTTGTAGATGTATTTCCGGAAGATTTACCTGGACATCCTCCAGAACGAGAAGTTGAGTTTTCCATTGATTTGATTCCTGGATCAAGGCCTATATCGAAGACCCCTTATAGAATGGGCACTGTAGAGTTAGTCGAACTAAAGAAACAACTAGAGGAATTGAGTAATAAGGGATTTATTCACCCTAGTGTTTCTCCATGGGGAGCCCCTGTTCTTTTTGTTAAAAAGAAATATGGATCTATGAGGTTATGTATCGACTACAGGGAGATCAATGCTATAACGATAAAGAAAAAGTATCCCCTACCTCGTATTGATGATTTATTTGACCAACTGCGTGGAGCTCAATACTTTTCAAAGATTGACCTTCGATCTGGGTAACATCAGTTGTGTGTGAAGAAGGAAGACATTCCGAAAACATCATTTCGAACCAGGTACGGGCATTACGAGTTTACTGTAATGCCGTTTGGATTGACTAATGCACCCTCTGTATTCATGGATCTAATGAATAGAGTTTTCAAGGAGTATCTCGATGAATTTGTGGTGGTATTTATTGATGATATCTTGGTATACTCCAAAACCTACGAAGATCATGAAAATCACTTGCGCATTATCTTGAAGACTCTGAGGAGGCATGAATTATATGGGAAGTTTAGCAAGTGTGAATTCTGGCTTCAGGAGATTTCTTTTCTTGGCCATATTGTCTCTAAAGATGGAATCTCTATTGATCCTTCTAAGACCAAGGCAATCCAAGAATGGCCAGCACCTACGAGTATAACTGAGGTACGTACTTTTATTGGTTTGGCAGGTTATTATCGACGTTTCGTCCAGAATTTTTCCCGATTGGCTAACCCATTAACGAAGCTCACACGTAAAGGGGTTAAATTTGTTTGGACAAAAGAGTGTGAAGAATGTTTCGAAGAACTGAAGAGAAGATTAGTCAATGCTCCTATATTGACACTACCATCGGGGAATGATGGGTTCGTTATTTATAGTGATGCATCGAAGAAAGCACTTGGCTGTGTCCTTATGCAGAATGATAGAGTTATTGACTATGCATCACGACAGTTGAAAATTCATGAACAAAACTATCCTACTCATGATCTCGAGTTAGCAGCAGTGATCTTTGCTTTGAAGATATGGAGGCACTGCCTCTATGGTGAAAAATGTGATATTTATACTGATCACAAGAGTTTGATGTATATTTTCTCACAAAAATAACTCAACATGAGGCAAAGGAGATGGCTTGAATTACTCAAGGATTATGATTGTACGATACACTACCACCCAGGGAAGGCAAACATGGTGGCAGATGCTTTGAGTAGAAAAGACCATGGAGTTTTGAACAATATGAGAATTGAAAGGGATCCAATTTTCATGGATCTAGTGAAGATGGACATGGGAATAACCAGGGAAGGTGAAACATCAATTCTTTTTCAAATGGTTGCCAAACCATCTTTACTAGAAAGGATTAAGAGTTCTCAGACCGATGATGAAGAATTCCAAAAGAAGATTAAAGCTGTGAATGATGGGAGATTGAGAGACTTTGTGTATGAAGATGGAATTTTTAAATTCGGGAAGAGACTTTGTGTTCCCAATATACCTGATCTAAAAAGGGAATTGCTGGATGATGCTCATAGTTCCAATTTCTCTATACACCCTGGGAGCACCAAAATGTATAGATATTTGAAGGAACATTTTTGGTGGGACAACATGAAGAGGGAGATTGCTGATTTTGTGTCAAGATGTATGGTTTGTCAACAAGTGAAAGCTGGAAGGCAACAGCCTGGAGGAGTCATGCAACCTCTTCCCATACCGGAGTGGAAATGGGACAATGTTACGATGAACTTTGTCATGGGGCTACCAAAGACTCCTAGAAGGAACGATGCAATATGGGTTATTGTTGATCGTCTTACCAAGACAACACATTTTCTTGCTATAAGAGAAGATTTACCCCTGGAACGTCTAGCAAGACTATATATTAATGAAGTTGTGAGACTTCATGGAGTACCCCTATCGATTGCTTCTGATCGTGATCCCTGTTTTACTTCAAGATTCTGGAAAAGTCTTCAGAAATCCCTGGATACTGAACTTCATTTGAGCACCGCTTACCACCCTCAGACAGATGGACAATTAGAACGGACTATTCAAACCTTAGAAGACATGTTGAGATCTTGCTCACTTGACTTTCAGGGTATGTGGGATCAATATTTACCTCTGGTAGAATTTTCCTATAACAATAGCTTCCATTCGAGTATTCAGATGGCACCATATGAAGCGTTATACGGAAAGAGATGTCGTACACCAACCTGTTGGGATGACGTTGGTGAAAGAAAACTTGTAGGCCCAGAACTGGTGGAGGAAATGGTGGAAAAGGTAAAAGTAATCCAAAATCACATCAAAGCAGCTCAAAGTAGGCAGAAGAGCTATGCCGATAATCGAAGGAAGGATTTGGAATTTCAAGTCGGTGATCATGTTTTTCTGAAGGTATCTCCGTGGAAGGGAGTCATACGTTTTGGTAAGAAAGGTAAATTGAGTCCAAGGTACATCAGACGTTTCGAAATTCTAGAACGAATTGGGGCTGTAGCTTACCGATTGGCAATGCCGCCAAGTCTCTCCAAAGTTCACGATGTGTTCCACGTATCTCTGTTGAGAAAATACATGCCTAACCCAACGCATGTACTCACCTATGAGGAATTAGAACTGGAACCCGATCTGTCTTATTGTGAAGAGCCCGTCAAGATTCTTGATACAAGAGAACAAGTACAGAGAAACCGGACGACACGTCTGGTAAAAGTTTTGTGGAGAAATCATAAGATGGAAGAGGCAACGTGGGAACCCGAGGAACTTATGATGAAGAACCACCCGAGTCTTTTCATGTTATAAGTATTCTAGAAATTTCGAGGATGAAATTATATGAAGGAGGGGAGAATGTAACACCCCAAGCATCCACGGTACGTTTCCCTTCGAATAATGCGATAGCGTGTGTTATACGCAACCTCGAGTTCTAACACACACCACAACTAATTAAAATAGCCGTTGTGAATAGTAATACCTACTTTTTGAAATCATATATATTTTATATTTCAAAATGGACTTCATTTTTGGATTCGGAATATTGAAATTAGCCTAGGGTGAAATTTTGGTACTTTTCGGATAACTTTAATATTTTGATGAATAGTGAAAATTTCTAAATTTTAACTAAAAACAACTTTTTTAATCAAAATAATTAATAGTGATAAATTATGAATTTGAGTGGTTTTAAAGTATATTTACAATATATTTTTACCATTCAATTTAATGTTTATCATTGGACATAATTTTACAATTAAACCGAACATTAACAAGTGTCAATCTTTTGATAGTTTTTATCTTTTAAAAACACGCTTTTTGTTTTGACAGCGGGAATTAATTTTAAATTAATTTCTGCCACTTCTGTGTTTTAAATTTAGGAAAATGGATTCCATATTTGGAATCAGGATGTTCAAATTGTGTAAATAGTTAACTTTTATTTTTAGACATTTTGAATAGTTACTGTGGTAAATATTTTATTTACCATGGTTAAAGGGTAAATCCGGTAAATAAGGGTTAAAAAATAATATTATAATAATACAAAATTACCCTAAAACGTGTCCTAACCTTATTGGTGGACACGTACCCGACCATGAGCATCCTTGGGTCAATTTGGGGACCCCTTGGAGCCACTTGTATGTGGTAGGGACACATTATATTAATAAAGTTAAAATAAAAATAAAAATGGCATAAGCTTACATCTTTTAGAAGAACAATTTTTACATTGGGTTATACATGTTGGATTTTCGATTATAAATATTCATTAGAAATCTAAAGAGATTTCCTACATGATGATATTTTATTTATAATTTTTAGACATCAAATAAGTTAAATTATTAATGACACAATAATGATGCAATGTTTACCTCATTAATAAATCATTGAAATAAATAATATTATAATGATTTAAATATTATCTAAAACCTGTCCAATTCTTATTGGATGATGTTATTTAGAATATGAGTCATCTTATATTAGACCTCAATGATTTTTGGACCATTATAAACCGAATATAATTATATTATAAAGTAATACTTTCACTCTTTCCTAAAGAGCCCCTCCTCTCCCTTATAAAAGGAGACCACTTATACTCATTCCTCACACCTCTCAAGCCACTTGGCTCGTCCAAACTCTGCCCAACTAAGCTCCCCACATCCCTATCCTACTCCTTGAAGCTTCCCCTTAGGAAGAAAGCATTTCAACAAGTCCTTCGGTTCCAACCAAAGTGAGTTACCTAAATTAAAGGTAACGATTTCTCTTAAATTATTTTCCTTTATTTTGCTTCTCCAACCCCCAAACTCTTTTTATTTCTTTTCTTTTGTAACAACACCAGTATCCTAAATATACTAGGATGTTGTTATAAGAAGGATTCAAACTACACATACACACAACTCCATCTAATGGATGATGAACATAATGTTTCTGTGGATGACAAACTAACGCCTCACGAAACGATGATTGTTCAAATACATCTTACCACCTCTCATGGTGGCCATTATGATGGAAATGTAATTAAAAATGATATTAATGATATATATTTTATATATAAGCTTCTGTAATTCCATTTTATTTCATACCATTATTCGTTTCATGTTGTATATACATACGATAATTTCATTTGAGGAAGTGCGGACTACCGCCCCCTTAAAATGATATGACTCATTCATACCACACATGGAACGTATAAAGGATGGTGTTAATGAACTTAAGTAACATATATAAAATATTATATTATACTAGAATAGTAATATACCTATGTATC
The DNA here is from genome assembly GCA_963277665.1 of Viscum album. Taxonomy (NCBI): domain Eukaryota; kingdom Viridiplantae; phylum Streptophyta; class Magnoliopsida; order Santalales; family Viscaceae; genus Viscum; species Viscum album. Next base: position 1,098,071,176 of record OY728147.1, read on the forward strand.
ATTTGGATTCGATTCTTTTAAAATAAAAATTAAATGGAAGTAGCGTTCGTGCGTACGTACGGACTACCGTCTCCACGAACGCGATGAGATTCATTCTCCATCGTATCCATTCAAGTATAATTATCATTTAATGATTTAAAAATGATGTTTAAAGACTTGATATAATTCTGGATATGAATAAGATACAACAAACATGACTTATGTAACAAAACATATAAAGAAAATGAGTAAGTTAACACCCGAAACGGCGATAATACTAAGATATTATAATCAAATCAATATTAAAAGATCATATATGATATCATATTAATGTATATGATTCTTGTATAATTTAGTAACAATTATTTCACTATTATACAGGAGGTTAACCTACCCCAACCAAGGAAAAGTACAAGGTAAGGGTTATTTCACAATCTCTTCATTATCCGAGGTTGTTTATACGTAATAATCTACTGGGATCTCGTTATCATCGACATCCATGTTTCTTCAAAATGTATTTCAAAACATTTTTAATATTTAAAAGAATATGGGTTAAAGTCATTTATACCCTTGTTTGACTTTTTATAAGAGGTTTATAAGGGAATCTTTCCGTCGTTTTCCAAAGAAAGTGCTTTTTAACCTTTTTGACAGAATTAAGATAAGAATGTTTTTTTAACTTATACGGAGGGTGCAGTTATTTTTCGCCGTTATAAAATCGTCGAAGCTTTCCATACAAGCTTATAAGAATATTTTCAAAGAAAATGTTTTATTTTATATGGATCTTAAATGATTTCAAAATAAAAGGAGATACTTCTTTAAAAAGAATTTTGATTTCATCTATGTCAACATCCTTTGATGGATTTTAAGATTATTTGAAGTTGATTTATTATGATACAAAACTTCTATATTGTATTCAAGGTTTTGTGATATGTTTGACTGTGGATGTGCTATTTTTATACCATTCATAGTTTATGGTGAAATTATTGACATTTCGTATGCTAGTTTTAATACGAATGTTTATGTTATGTTTAAACCTTTTCATATGGGAATGCATTGGACTTAATAAGTGACGGGTGGAGCCCGCTATATCTCCTCGATGCATCGGTAGGTCTCATGAGACAAACTAGTGTCTTGGCACAAGGCCTTGACAAAATCTTATTTGTAGTCTTGGCACGAGGCCTTGGCTATGTGGTTATGATAGTCTGGCATTATGCATTCCAACATTATGAAAGTGGTTATTGATTTTTGCATGTGATTATTCGATTAGTAGAATATCCATGTGAATAAGTAAATGGCATTATTTCATTTTATTTATGCCATACCATGTTGAAAGTTCATATTTAAAAGGCTTTTGTTTTAGTTATACATTGCCTTAAATGTTTATTCTTATTTATGAAAGTTTCCGCTATATTGTTATCCTTACTGGGCATTTGAGCTCACCCCGTTTCTATGTTTTATTTTTCCCAGGAAGTGAAGATGTAAGTTATGAATGACCTTCAGGGATATTATGAGGGGATTATAGTGTGGACTGTGGAAACATTATGTTGTTGTAGTAGTTTTTCATTTTATGATGTAATGTAAAACTTATGAATATATCTAGTGTTTCCAAGGCTACTAAACCAATCGGTCTTTCGAGATTTGATCTTTCATGTGATCATGCCAATGTTATGTAATAATGCACCGACTCTGGGTAGCTGGGGTCGGGGCGTTACAAGTTTAAGGTAAAAATAATGCATTAATAAAATGAGATGAGCTTGAAAAATGTCCTAACCTCATTGGTTGTGTCATGGCCGACCAATACAAGCCATGGGTCAACTTGGGGACCCCATGGAGCCACATTGGTTGGGAAATGACATAAATAACTTTATATTTAATGTAAAAGTAAAAATGACACAAACATCATATGTTTTACAAAAACAATTTTTACATGGGGTTATTAAGATCTGATTTTTGATTATAAATAGTCATTGGAAAGATAAAAAGATTTACTACATCAGGATATTTTTATTATAATTTTTAGACATTAAATAAATTAATTTAATTATGACATCATGATGATGCAACGATGACCTCATTAATGAACAGTTTAAATAAAATGAAACGATAATATAAATTCTAAGACCTAAACTTGTCCAAAAACTATTGGATGGGAATATTTCGAAGACTTATCATCGTATCATCGAAATATATCAATTTGGGACCTTAGAAATTCGAAACACTTTTGAAAATAAAATAATAGTTTCATGATTTCCAAAAGTGCCCCTCCTCTCCTCTTATTAAAGGCCCCCACCTCTACCTCATTTCACACACTTCTCAAGCCTTTGTCTCAGCCATACCCTGCCCATTTACTCTCTCCACATCCCTATCCTCATCCTAGAGGATTCCCTTTGGGCATAATCCATTCAAAAAAAGCCTTTAGGATCAAATCAAAAGGAGTTACACTTTTAAAGGTAATTCATTCTCTCATGTTCATTTGTTTTATTTTTCTTCTACAACCCCCTATACTCTCTTTATTTACTTATTTTGTAACAACTCCAGTATATTCAATATACTAGGATGTTTTTATAAGATTTATTTGAGCTACACTCTCACACAACTACATCAAATGGTTATAGAACTTACGGTTTCTGTGGATGGCGAAATTATGCCTCCCGAAACGATGATTGTTCAATACTCATTTAACACCTTCAAAGGTGGCCATTATGATGTCACTATTTTTATATATGATATATAATATGTTAATTATTTCTTTAAGCTTCTGTATTTTTCATTTATGGCATACCATTATTGTTTCCTTTATGGGTAAACATGATATCTTCATTTTAGGAAGTGCAGACTACCGCCCCCTGAAAGTGATTTGATTCGTTAATACCATATGTGGGATGTGTAAAGGATAAAGTTAATGATATTATATATGTTATTATACTGGAATTATAATATACTCTTATATCATTATGATTCCATTCCAGAAAATATGAAATAGAAATGGAAGTAGCGTTCATGCGTACGTACGGCTTACCGTCTCCATGAATGGTGCATTTCATTTCTTACCTCTAAATGTGATGAAATATTATAAATACATGTATATGCTGAGTATATAAGATATATATGTTATCCAAATCATTAATATAATTCTGTATATAACAAAACTTTTACCAAATTAATAACATGTAAGTGTAAGAAGTCTATTTTTGACTTAAGAACCAAATACCGACAAAATGAACATTATTAACTTAAATGATTACATGATGTTCATAACATGGTATAAAAGGAATAATGAAATTGATCAAGGTTATATAAGAAAGTAGAGATTAACTCAAGTTTAATATTCAGGAGATTAAAGAACGGTCGGGTCAAGTCGGATACGATGTAAGGGAACTTCTTAACCCAATTTCTATTCTTTGGGTTAATCTCCTACATTCAAATTATGTCATGATATTATTATATCCTATATTGTATTTGTACTTTCTTTATGTGTACATATAATGAATACACATAATAGATCTATTTAATTCAAAAAATGATCTTTGTATGGGACTTCGTCTCAATGTCCTTTCATTGAGGCATATTTTGTTTTATACACAACCTTCTTTTATACCGTGTATAAACCCCTATGACTTTTTATGGTTATTAAAAAGGAATATTTTTTATACAAAGAATTTACTAAATGATAAAAGGAAATGTTTTTGTCGTACGTATGCGGCAACAACGACTTCTCCACCATCGTGACCGTTATTTGAGTTTCGAATTCCTCTACAAGCCATACCTTCTTTTTAAAAGAAAAATAAATACCATGTTTTACTTTTCTTTTATTTTGTTATTGAGAATTGTTTTCATAATGTTTTTATATCAATTTGCTGTATTGATATCTTGTGATTGAAAGGTGGAAATATTATGTTTCATATATGCATGTTTTATGTGATGCGATTACGTTGAGGTTCTTGGGCATTATTATGAAGACGGGTGGTTCCGTGATAAACTAAGGGCGGGTGAGCCCGATATAGATCTCCAATGCATTGGGTAATGCGAAGGAGTGAAACGTTAAGGTTTCTCCGAAGAGATTTAGGGAATATACTATGATGGGTATTCCAAACGTAACCAAGAAGGTTACTCCCTATGTAAGAATGTTATGAATGCCTCAAGTTACCTTTATGTCTTATGATTTCTATGATTTATTCATGATTTGATGAGGTATGTTAAAGTGCTTATGTTTTATGGGTAATTTATGATCTCATCCTTATGTATATATGTACCCATGTTTCCATTCCATATTTTTATATCCCTTACTGAGCTTTTTATGCTCATCCCAAGTTTTTTTGAAATGTTTTTCACAGGTCAAGGGAAAGGTACATGATATAATGATAGGGTCAAGGAAGTGTCAAGAAAGAATCCATGTTTATTTTAAATATGTTTCCATTGATGGGAATGAAGAATACTATCTTTATGTAACCACTATGTTTATATGTGGAATGTAATGCAAGTTTTATGTTCTAATTCTCTAAAACTCTAAACCCGAAAAGATCCTCAATGTGTAATCTTGTAATAACTCAAGATTAAGTAAGGTTTAAGGATGGGGCCTTATACATTTACCCATGAATTATAAAATTCACGAGTAAGTAGATTAATATATTTTTTCCTTATTTAAATGGATTTATCCTTACCCCTTTGGGTTTTATCTTATAAAATGTTCATTATTAATGATATCCAATAAGGAATAGAGAAATATTGATGCATAAAATTCAACAGTTTCTCTTAGTCATATTAACTCATATTATTACCCATTTTGATTTTCCCTTATTGAAATATATGACATGGTACAGGTAAAAGTTCAATATTTATAAATTAAAACATATGATATGAAAAAACCATGGAATAAGATATTCATATGGATCATGGTTTTAATTTTATATGAAATTTATATATCACATTCAATGATATATTGTATTAATGTAATATCACCTATAGTGGATTCAATTTATTTTTTGTATAAGATTGATTATTATAGAACCAAGTATTGTTACTAATGTGACCATATTATTGCATTTGGGTATGAATTGGTTGTATTGTTTTTAATACCATGATAATTTATATCGATGAAGGGTGATCTTCTCCAACCTAGTAATAGAGAATCAAATATTTTTTAGGGAAAGATATTTTTATTTCAGGGATATAAGAATTAATTCAAACAGTGTTACAACTCAACTAGAATGTATAATAATCAGAAAGTGAATGTGGAGGAGTTTCCCTGAGTTATAGGGGAATATAACAATGTTTTCATTGAAGAAGCCCTGTGCTCATCTCTATGACTAGGTAAGGAGTTATTTAATATATTTATGTCTACTTTTTAAAACTATTTTTATGGAATATTATCATATAAAACATATAGATATTCCAGTATTAATGACTAAAATTATAAATTATTTCCTAGAGGCTTTATTTTATGTAGTGTATCTGTATGGCCCACTCTATCTTTTTTCATAAGAATGAGGTTTATAAATTGAAGTTACACATTTATTATATATGTTTATATCAAGTTACAGTAAATAATATTAATCTATATACTAGAATAAATGACTTAGTTCAATTATTAAAATTATTTATCTGGTTCTCGAAGAACTTTTAAAGAGTTTAATATCAACAAATGATAATTAAATATGAGGGAATTCCATAGATATTTTTTTAATTCATTATGGACACATAATATTTTAGGGACTCCATTTATAGTTATAAATATATCTATTATTTTTGTAGGTCCAATGAATTGTGTGATTTATCCCTTTCGTGATGATTTTGTAATGGAATTTTTTAATGATATTCTTATATATTCTATAACACCCCAAAATTTTTATGGTATGTTCCTATTAAATATTGTCTACTAATTAGATAACCATTATTGCATAAATAATTATGTCATTTGTGAATCCAAACATTATATGTGAAAGTTATAAGCTATCCATTAAACATAAATTTTCCACTTCTATGATTGGAATTTTAAAAAATGGTCATCTAGACTTGTGACCAGTAAGCCATTTATAGTCTGATAGAACCAACTAGATTTTATGATGAATAGTAACATACCATTATGAATAGTAATATGACACTTATAAATAGTAAATAATAATAATAATTTATTTTGTTAAGGTAATAAGATAATGATATCTTAATTTATTTTTCAATTTGATATAGAACCAATTATACCTTGAAAATTGTTATTTTTAGAATTTTCTATGATTTTATTTTAAAATTAAAGTCAAAATACATAGAAAATTATTTTCAAAAAATGGGGTTGATTTTTTAATTCTACAAGTCGAAAAATGGTTAAAGATAATTTTTGGGAATTTTCTAAAATACATAGATTTTTCATGAATAGTAAAAATATAGATTTGTGTTTTAGGTAATTTAATGACATCACAATGATGTAATAATTAAATATATAATGATTTTCTACTTTTTATAGTAAATTATGACATGAGGTTCCCCAAGTGGCTAAAACCATGGGCAAATACCACGTGAAAGCCCATGGTTTTTCAAAAACCACTAATGAGGTGTCCCTTTTAATTAATAAAAAACCCCTCTTAATTAATATAAATAACCACTCATTCCCTTAGTTTTTTTCATTCCAAACTCATTATCCTCAAAGATATAGTGGTAATAACTCCCTAGGAGTCCTCCCAAGGTGTCCTCAATCCCCCATGGTCCCAACCTTCACGTTTTGGGAGTTATTGACTGAAAAATAAATTCTTATACCAAAATCACTTTTGAGGAAAAAGTGGGAAACTAGAAATACAACCAAGACTTAAAGCACAACCATGCATCCATAGGCCAGGATCATTAAGACAAAGGACACACCAATACATGTGTAAGGAAAACCTCCACCCTAGCAATAAAAATAATATGATTAGTGACCCCCTTCATTTTTGATTTCTCTTTTGTTTTCAAATGGATTATGCCGGGATAATAAATTATATATTCCCCTTACTGTGTATATTATTTATGAGTGATGACATACCCCTTTCTCTCATCAAAATATTTTATGAAACCTTATGTGACACCGTTAGGCTGCAGAATTTTGGTAAGAGATTTCACAATTTTTCTCTTATTTTGAGTTCATTATTTTATACTTATTTACTCACATCACTTTGTCCAATATCTATGATAATTACATTAACTTAAATGAACTGGAATTATATTATGCTATTGAAATATTTCATCATCAGCTCTCTTTCCCCCTATTATACTAAATATTAAAACACCATCCGAGATGTGTTAATTTATCACATCCCAGGATGACAGGTTCTTAATTTTTGTAACCGTCTTCATTTATGGTCTTGAAACCATTTTTATGGTTGAACCAGATTAGAATATTTTTATTTCTTCTCATTAATGTTTTGTAATCCCTACACACTCATAATATAGAATAATAATACAAAATAAGTTCATTGTACACCAAACCGCAAAGCTAAATCCAAGCGTCTATCAATAACATTTAACTAATGATTCAACCTCAAGTATATAACCTAGAATCATTATAAAATCATTTATATATATTTAATTTCCCTAATAATATATATTAACAATTATGTATCTTTAATCACATTTCAAATGAACTTCCATTCCTGAATGCAATTAAACAAATCATGATAACCAGGAAAACAAATGCTTCCAAAACAAAAAAAATGAAACTCTTAAACCCATAAAAGGGCCATAAATGAAACTAATAAGGTTATAATAAACCAATTAAATGTATATTATGTTATGTAGTTATTAATTAATGAATATAAATTTTATTATTTAGGTCATTAAAAAAATGAAGAACACACTCAAGAATTAGGTAAGGGGTTTCTCATATCACTTTCATTTTCGTGATATTTACATTGTTAACCAATTATTTTTTGTACGTGGTATATGTGTACTTCCATTTGATAAATAATAACATTATTCTCTATATATTCATGGTGTTCAATGATTCATTTTAGCGTTATTATGTTCTGGTCATATGATTCGACTGATTACATTGTGGTAAGAGTCTTTTTTTCAACTACTATTTTGTTGCGACTAACTTTGTATTGTGAACCTAATAATCCTTATGTGGTGAACCTAATAACAATTTGATATAAATTTTCATTTAAAATTATATTTATATTAAATATAAATAATCTCATATCATGAATATGTTTTTTTCCTATACCGTATACCATTTAACTTACGGTGTTTATTTGGAACGTTTTTTTTAACTATGGAAGTATTGATGAATCTATATACTATACTCTTCATGGATATCGAAAAGGAATATTGATATTGTATTGAATCAATTTATAAATAATTATTTGGACAAAAAGTGGTAGGTGGGGCCTGTTATATCCCCGCAATGCTTCGGCATGTCTCATGAGACAGATCAGTTGGTGACAAACCCTTCGAGTTTGTTTCCAAAAAAATCAGACGTGTTTCTACCCACAAAACTAAACCATTTTAACAGTATTATGGTATCATGTGACAGATACATGATGTCCAATTACAAAAAATTCTCATTATTCATTATCATTTATTACTATCAATGAGGTTTTCACTATGACAAAATCTATGGATGCAGTTTCAACCTCAATTTATTAATGGCATGTGTCATTCATTTATTCACCATTCCATATTGACTATATCAAATTTTTTATGATTCAGTTACTATTGATTCATGATTCTGCTATTTTCAACCCTTAATGAGAATTTGAGCTCACCCCTTTCATTATTTACCCTCAATAGGTGATGAAGATGAGATCATTTATTGAGTTCCCGTGGATGCAGTTTTTAGTTTTTGTTACGTGTTGTATTTTGTATCCTTTTCAAATGTAATTTGAGTTACATTTATGTATCTATTTTTTCAAGAATACTTAACTAATTGTTCCTTTTGTATTTTCATTCCTTCTAACCATGCCAATATAACAAGTAATGCACCGACTCCTTTCTAGAGTGGTTGGGGTGTTACAGTTTGTTTTAGAGGAAGTTTAGTATAAAACATGGAAGCTAGAGTAGGAAATGAATTGCAGTGAACAAAGTCCTAAGTTAGTATTTGAGGATAAATTTAAAATAACGTCCTGGTATTTTGGTAAGGATTCGATTATGTGGATATTTCTAGAAAATACATCCTTGTCTGGATACGAGCAGGTAGAGGTGGCTCTGGAAAAGATGTGCCTTGAAGTGAAAGCTCTGACAAGGAGTTTCAGGCTGGACCCGTGGTATCCTGGTACACGACAACATGCCTTGCTAAACTCCTTTTTATGACAGTCTCGAGGGATATTTTTAGGATAATTCATATTTTCTTTAAAAGCCATTATGAAGTATTGAAAAGTAAATTATTCCCCAATGAAATATTTTTTTCTTATTATGGGATTATCCATGCTTAGGATCTCAATTTATTCTAAGTATTTTGTTATTCTACGATTATAATTTATGATTCCTACCCTAATCTAGTGTGTGCCATTATTTAGAAATGGAATCTAATGGAAGAAGGGGAATCAATACTCCTGGGTGACATATGGATATCCCCACTGATCAGGTCAATACATTCAATGTTGGATCAGATAAGATCATGACCATATTGGGACACATACTCATGTTGAAACAAAAAATCATTATACACATGTGCTGGATAGTTTCTTGCAGCAGATGACCCCATCCTTATGTAGGACTACTAATCTAGTGGTTACTGATCAATGGTTCAATTCCTTGAAACGATATTCATGGCATTAAGATGCAATGAAAATGAAATGGTAGTACTGATAGTATATTTTCTCAAGGGAGACGTTGATCAATGGTGGTACTTGATTCAGAATACCACGAAGGAAGAAGAAATAGAAGATATGGAATAGAGGAATTTTAATGAAAATATTATTCAAAAAATATTTCCATTGTGATCAATGAACAAAAATGAAGAAGAAATTCATTGGCTGAACGAAAAGGGAAAATGATAGTGTTGCAAAGTATGAGGCTACCCATATATGTCATAGATTTCGTATGTGACATAGTGGATAAGATTGATCATTTTTTTGAATGTATTACGTGAAGTCTTCGAAGGGAACTGGATTCTAATTCATTTTCTTCATAATATGAAATTTTATCAAGTGCCATAAAAACTGAGAAGGAATTTTATAGATCAAATTTATTCAAGGGAAACCAAGATAAGAAGAGGTACTCTAATAACTAAGGGAAATTTTAAGTGCCAAAGAAGAACAAGGGAAAGATGAAATTCCCATTATGCAAAAACTGTGGAAAGAATCATATCGGGAAATGCTTAAAAGGCATGGGAGTCAGCTATATGTGTGGAGAAAAGGGTCATCTATCTCATGAATGCAAGGGGAAGAAACAATTTGATGATGTTAAATGCTAAAATTGTAGAGATATGAGACACTATGAAAATTAGTGTCCTAAGAACCAATGAAATATGCTTCATAAAATGCCCAAAGAGCAAGAGAGAGCTTATGTGATTACAACCTCATAATTTAAAGTTCCTAATGGTGTGGTGGTAGGTACTTTAATTGTTTCCTCAAACTTAGCCAACACTTTATCTGATTCTAGATCATCACATTCATTTATATGTTCTCAGTTTTCCAACAAAATTAAACATGTCCAATTTCATTTAATAAAGGATTTATCAGTCAAAACTCCTAGGGGATGCATCATTTAAACAAAGGCATGTCAAATATTCCCCTCGTGACACATAAATTTTTTTAGTTGCTAACATTATCATCATACTAATGGATAACTTTTATAAAATTATAAGTATGAATTGGCTATCAAACTATGATGTGATGATTTATTGTAAGAAAAAGGATGTTTCAATTTTTGAAAATGGTGTAGAATATCTTATATTTATCTTAGAGACATCACCATCTGATTATCATCTAGACCCACCCCCTAGAGCTCTATTGAATAAAATTCTTAGAGGGGAAGAAAACCCAATATATTAGGGTGAGGAATGAAATATTCAAATTGAATATGTGCATATAGTGCAAGAATAAATTGATGTTTTTTTAGAGGATTTACCTGGTCATCCTACAGAGCGAAAAATCGATTTTTCCATTGAAATAATTCTTGGTGAAAGAAATATATCAAATATTCCCTATAGAATGGCCACTGTGGAGTTAGTGGAGCAAAATAAACAACAAGATGAGTTTAAGGACAAAGAATATATTTGACCTAGTGTTTCTCCATGGGGATCCCAAGTCTTTTTTTCCAAAAATAATGATAGACCCATTAAGCTATGCATTTATTACAGGGAAATCAATGTTATTACAATAAAGAATATGTATCATCTATCCTGTATTGATGATTTATTTGATCAACCTCCTGGTGTTCAATACTTTTTAAAGATTGACCTTCGATCTGAATATCATCAACTGCATGTGAGGAAGGAATATATTCTAAAGAGAGCATTTCGATCTAGGTATGGGCATTACGAGTTTACAGCGATTCCTTTTTGATTGATGAATACACCGTTTATTTTCATTGATTTAATGAATAGAGTTTTCAAGGAATATCTTGATAACTTTGTTGTGGTATTCATTGATGATATCTTGGTACGCAGAAATCTATGAGGACCGTGAGTATCACTTGCAGATTATTCTAAAAACACTTAGAAGAAATGAATTATGTGGGAAGTTTAGAAAATGTGAAATATGGATTCAATCAGTTTATTTTCAATATCATATTGTCTTTAAGGATAGAATCCTAGTAGATCTTTTGAAGACAAAGGCAATCCAAGATTCACCCATGCCAACAAACATAACTGAAGTATGTAGTTTTATTGGATTAGTAGGATACTATTGGTCTTTTTATCATAATTTTTCTCCACTGGCTAACCCGCTAACCAAGATCGCATGTAAAGGAGTTATGTTTATATAGAAAAATGAATTTATAGAAAGTATTGAAGAATTGAAAAGAAGATTGGTCAATGCTCCAATTTTGACTCTTCCAAATGGAAGAGATGGATTTGTAGTATACAGTGATACATCAAAGAATGGTCTAGGTTGTACCCTTATGAAAAATGGTAATGTTATTGCTTATGTATAAAGGTAGTTGAAGACTCATGAGAAAAATTATACAACAGATGATATTGAGTTAGCATTTGTAATATTTTCTCTGAAGATATGGAGACATTAACTATACAGTAAAAAATGTGAGATATACATAGATCATAAGGGTTATAAATACATTTTCACACAAAAATAAATCAACATGAGGCTAAAAAAGATGGCTCGAGTTACTTAAATATTACAATTGTTCAATACACTACCACCCAAGAAAGGAAGATAAGGCGGCCGATGCATTAAGCAGGAAAGATCAGGGAATTTTGACTAAAATGGGGATTGAGAGAGATCCAATATTCATGGATGGAATAAAGTAGGAATTGGGGATTGTTAAGGAAGGGGAACCATCTTTACTAGGGAAGATAAAAGGATCTAAATCTGATGATGAAAATATATACAAGAAAATTATTACTATTATGTATGGGAGATTGGAAGACTTTGTGTATGAGGAACGAGTTCTGAAGTTTCGTAAAAGGTTATGTGTTCCAGCATTACCTGAGCTAAAAAGGGAACTATTAGATGATGATCATAGCTCAAATTTCTCTATACACACAGGTCGCACAAAGATGTATAGAGACCTGAACGAATATTTATGGTGGTATAATATGAAGTGGGAAATCGATGACTGCGTGTCAAGGTGTCTAGTTTGTCATCAAGTGAAGGCAGAGAGACAAAATCCTAGAGGAGTGATGAAACCTCTACCTATTGCTATGTGGAGATGGGATAACATTATGATGGATTTTGTCACTAGACTACCGAGGACACAGAGAAGGAATAATGCAACATGGGTAATTTTTGATCATCTCACAAAATCAGAACATTTACTTCTTATAATAGATGATTTACCACTAAAACGCCATGAAAGACTTTATATTAATGAAGTTTTAAGAGTTCATGGTGCACCTATATCGATTGTTTCTGATCAAGATCCCCTATTTACATCAAAATTCTAGAAAATTATCCAGAAGGATTTGAATGTTGAGCTTTGTATGAGTACAACTTATCACCCCCAAACTAACAGATAGTCTAAAAGGAGTAATCAAACTCTAGAAGAAATTCTGAGGGCATGCTCTCTTGACTTCCATGGCATGTGGGATCAATAGTTGGATTTGGTGGAATTTGCATAAAATAATAGTTTCCATTCTATTATTCAAACGGATCCATATGAAGTATTATATGGAAAGAGATATCGAACTCTAAATTGTTGGGATGAAGTTGGTGAGAAGAAAATTATAGGCCTAAAACTTATTGGAGAGACCGTGGAAAAGGTGAAGACAATCCACGCCCATATTAAAGTATCCTAATGTAGGAAGAAGAGTTATACTGACAACCGGAGAAAGGATTTGGAACTCAAATTTAGTGATAATGTATTTCTAAAAGTATCTCCATGGAAGGGTGTCTTAAGGCTTAGTAAGAAAGGGAATCTGAGCCCTAGGTACATCAGGCCATTTGAAATTCTGGAATGAATTGGAGCATTAGCTTACCATTTAGAAATGCCGCCAAGTCTCTCCATTGTTCATGATGTGTTCCATGTCTCATTGGGGAGGAAATACATGAAAGACCCAATGCATGTACTCCCCTATGAAGAAATAGAATTGAAACATGATTTAACATACAGTGAAGAGCCATTCAGTATTCTTGACACAAGGGAGCAGGTATTGAGAAATCATATGACTCGTTTAGTAATGGTTCCTTGAAAAAACCATAATATGGAGGAAGCAACATGGGAACCTGAGGATGTTAAGGAGAAGAACCACCCCTATCTTTTTGGTGGGCTTTATACATAAAGTTTCATGTATGAAATTACCGATGGAGGGAGTAATATAACACCCCAAACATTTTATGGTATGTTCCTCTTAAATACATTTTATTCATTAGATAGCCTATATTTCATGAAGAACTATGTCTTTTATAAATCAAAACATTTTAGGAGAATGTAATAAGTTATCCTTTAAACATAAATTTCGACTTTTATGTTTTGAATTTCTAAAAATGGTCATCTACAGTTATGACCAGTAAGTCATTTGGAATATGATATTACCAACTTGATTTTTTGATAAATAGTGACATACACTTATGAATAGTAACATGACCCTTGTAAATATTAAATAATGATAATATTTTATTTTTTTAAGGTACTAAGATAATGATATCTTAATAAAATTTTCAATGTGGTATAGAACTAATTATACCTTTAAAATTGTTATATTTCAAATTAACTATGATTTTATTTAGAAAATAAATTAAAAATACATAGAAAATTATTTTCAAAAAAAGAAGTTCATTTTTTAATTATTCACATCAAAAAATGGTAGGGGTTAATTTTTGGGATTTTTCTAAAATACATGAATTTTTCGTGATTAGTAAAAATACAGTTTTGAGTTTTCGGTAGTTTAATGACATCATAATGATTTAATTATTATTTATAAAAGGCTGGTTGACTTTTTAACATTATATTATGTCATGAGGTGTCCCAAGCAGAAAAAAACATGGAAAAATACCATTGGTAAGCCCATGGTTTTGCAAAGACCACAAATGAGGTGTCCCTTTTAATTAATAAAAAAACTTCCTCTAAATTTCTATAAATACCCACTAACCCCCTTCATTTTAATTCATTAAAAATAGACTATCCTCGAATATCTTGTGGTTTTACCTCCCAAGGAGTCCTCCAAAGGTGTCCTAAAACCCCCATGGTCCCAACCTTCGTGTTTTTGGAGTTACTCAACAATGTAAGAGAATCAACCACCCTTCTCTTTTCTTAAAGATTTCATTTATCTTTTATCTTTTATTTTCAATTGGATTATGTTGGGATATGTCATTACATATTACACTTACATCCTATATTATTTATGAGTTATTATATACCCCCTTTCTTTCATCAAACTATTTTATGAAATTTTAAGTGATGCAGTTAGGCTGCCAAATTTTCGTAAGAGATTTCTCAAGTTTTCTCTTATTTTGAGTTCCTTTATTTTATACTTATTTACTCACCTCACATCATCTAAATTCTATTATAATTCCAGTACCTTACATGAACTATAATTATATTATGCTAATGGAATATTTCATCATCATCTCTCTTTTCCCCTCCCCTTATACTAAAAATGAAAACACCATCCGATATGTGTGAATTTATCACATTCAAGGAAGACGAGTTCTTAATTTTCATTACCATATACAATTCTGGCCATGAAACCATTTTTATGGTTGAAACAGATTATAATACATTTATTTTATCTCATTAATGTTCTATAATCCATACACACACTTAATATGGAATAACAATACAAAATAAGTTTATTTTACACAAAATCGCCATTATAAATCCAAGCGTTTATCAGTAACTTTTAACTAATTATTCATCCTCATGTATATAACCAAGAATCATTATAAGACCATTTATATCTCTTTAATTTCAATAATAATATATATTAACAATTATTTATGTTTAACCACTTTTCAAATGAACTTCCATTCATGAATACAATTAAATGAATCATGAAAACCAAGGAATAAAATACTTCCAAAAAAATTAAATTAAACCTCTTAAACCCATAAAAGGGCCATTAATGAACCTAATAAGGTTATAACAAACCAATAATATGTATAAGAGGATTGGTAGATATTAGTTAATGAAGATAAATGTTTATTATTCATTTCATTAAAATAAACGGAGAACACACTCTAGCATAAGGTAAGGGGTTTCTCTTCTCACTTTCATTTCCGAGATATTTCCATTGTTAGACAATTATTTCTTGTATGTGGTATATTTGTACATACATTTGATAAATAATAACATGATTATATTTATATTCATGGAATTCAATGACTCTTTTGGGGGTTATTAAGTTTTGTTCTTATGATTTGACTAATTACATTGTTGTAAGAGACTTTATGTCAACTACTATTTTCTTGTGACAAACTTTGTATTGTGCACCTAATAAATCTTATATGATGTACCTACTAGAAATTTGGGATAAATTTTAATTTGAAATTATATTTATATTAAATACCTTTAATCTCATATAATGGATTATTTGTTTTCTAAACCATATACCATTTTACATACGGTGTTTATTTGGAAAGTTATTTTCACTATGGAAAATTGATGAATCTCTATACTCTACTCTATGTGGATATGGAGATGGTATATTGATCTTGTATTGAATCAATTTATAAAGATTTTTTTGGAAATTCAGTGGTGGTTGGGGCCCACTATATCCCATCGATGAATCGGCATGCCTCATGAGACAAATCAATTGGCGACAAACCCTTCTAGTTCGTTTCCAAAAAATCAGACGGGTTTCTACCCATAGAACTAAACAATTTTAATAGTATTATTATATCATGTGATAGATACATAACATACAATTAATGATAATTTTTTTTATTCAAAATCAATTTTTACTATCCATGAGGTTTCCACTATGTCAAAATTTTGGATGCAGTTTCAACCTCAGTTTATTAAAGGCATGAGTCATTTATTTATTCACCAGGACATATTGAATATGTCAAAATGTTTATGATTGATTTATTATTGATTCGTTCATCCAATATTTGTAACCCTCACCAAGAAATTGAGCTCACCCCTTTAATTGTCTACCCTCAAGAGGTTATGATGTTGAGATCATTAATTGAGTTCCTATGGATGCAAGTTTTAGTTTTTATTATGTATTTTATTTTGTATCCTTTTCCAATGTAATTTGAGTTACATTTATGTATCTAGTTTCTTCAAGACTATATAACTGATCATTCCTTCAGGATTTTAATTCCATATAACCATGCCAATATAACATGTAATGCACTAGCTCCAGTCTAGATGGGTTGGGGTGTTATATATTCTTGTAAGGGGGAGGATATTGAAAATAATATCATGATGGGATTATATTTTCTACATAAAAAATTATTTTAAAATATGTAATTGTGTGAATTTTGAACATGTGATGTTCAGTATGAGGGACTTGTTATCATGAATCATAACATAGAAGTTGAACCATTAAAATTGAAGTGATTATTTCAAGGTAGCCACCATAGTAAGTTACTAAGGTTTTGAATTTTTTAGGAATATATTGTTATTATCATTGTATTGTACCAAACATTCATGGATAATGATACCACCCTCAACCATGATAATAATTTCCTTTACTTTACATCGATGGATGTATTTAAATAATATTTCTTATTATTGATGTATAATAAATGTAATTTCCTATTCCTGATACAAAAACTGCTTCATCGCAACACCTTAGGCACACTTTCCAATTTTTTGATAATGGAAAAAATGTAGAGAGATAATATATACTACAATGTGAGAAATGGTTTATCTCATTATTAAATTGTTTAAAATATATTAGATTTTTTAAAATTCCTTCATGACTATTTTCAAACAATGAAAAACTGAAATACGGAAATTTGTACATCAAGGGAACCTTAGTGCCAGTACACCCATTATATCAGTATAAAATATATGCATCAATATATGTGAACATGAAACTATATTACATATTAATTCAAAATTACCCATTAAAAATATCAATCATGTAGTTCTAAACATAAATTTTAGACATAAAAAGTGAGTGAACCAAATAATTTTTAATGGGTGTGAAAATAAATCCCATGTATGTTGTAAACCCAAAGGAAAAACTATAGAGAACTCTGGAATCCTTTCATTAATATAGCATTCTCAGGCCTTATCCTCCTTCATTAACACTCTGGAACTCCTTAGTTTTAGGTAGGTTCCTCATGTGCATGATCCCTATTAAATATCCTTTAGTATTTTTTACTTTAAAGTTGTAGCACACACATGGTTTCAAATCTTTAGTAATTCTATACTTTATAAAGATATACAATATACAAAATGAAATTAGATAATATGACATAACCTGTTCATAAAAAACCTTAATGTAATGTGATAAGTACAATATAATGTAAAAATCCTAATTCATGCATGGGAATATAAATACTACAAATTATAATATCCAACTAATCCACCACATCATTCTTCTATATCATTATTTCTAATTAACATTCCATGTTATAGTGAAACGAACTGGCTATGGTGTAGCTTATTTTATCTGACCATAGACTAAAAGGTGTAGACTGAAATGATATACCCATGATTCCACCACCCCTAATCATTGTGATATCCATGCATAACTATGACACATATCCGTAGTTTCTATGTTAGGATACTAAAAATTACAATGGATAAAAAATTTATATTTAATCAACCATGGTGTAATTTTGGTGCGTTAGGGGTGGTGATGGTGAAACTACTATGTGTGAGGATGATAATACAAAAAATCGCTAATGATGAAACAATTTTGGTGAGTTCATAGTACCAAGGGTGAAATAAATATACCATATTAAAAAAATTTAGGGGTGGAATCCTCTAAATAAGAGACTCCACCACATAAATTGGGAAACAATGCTCGGTGGATGTCGAAGAACTCTTACCACCATTGTGTACCTCCACAAATCAATGAAACTCTATTCATTACACCTTATAAACTCTCTTCCCATGTATCAATATAGATTTTAACATCATCGTGTGCCATGTGGAACCTATGATTTTCTCTTTTCCTATGAGAATGCCATCCCAATTACTTGTTCATGAGCCTTATGGAGTGTCCATATAGCTTGAATCCTGGTTAAGGTCTAACATAGGATATGGATAAATTTTAGGTGATGTAGTTGGTTATCTTTTCTATTTTAGTTCCCCTAAAAACGACAAAAAACCCATAAAAACCTCAAAAAAATATAAACTTTTAATCATATTTGTTTTATTTTTTCAAAAATCAATATTAAAATAAAATTCAACCAAATATATACAATTCAATCAAAAATTGGAAAAAAATTAGTTAAATTGTCAGTTACACAAAATTAAATTTGAAAAAGTATGAATTTAGTAAACTCATCAATCCTACATCAAATGCCAAAAAAGTTGTCAAGATGAATTTGAGGTTCATATCTCATAAACCACCAAACCATAGTTCTTTCCATTTCTTATGTCACACAAAATAATAGATACACTCATCCCAAAGGTACTTGTGTAGGGTTTGATTAAATCATACTAAATTTGTGGTTACCATCCTACCCCAGTCAACCTATAATAAAAATATGCCTATAAATTACACTATAAAGTAAATAGTGAATAAAATATATAATGTAGTAAATAATTTATGATATGAATACAAAAATAAATTCGTTTATTATTTGAAATTTTATATTCCAGGTGTTAAAAAATCTCCAGTCAATCTAAGGGTATCTACATCATCCTACGTAGACTCCATAATTCTTATTCTGTAAATTATTATACACAAGTGGAAAAGTGACGAAGTGACTGCGGAATTAACAATTAGAAGAAGATATCCAAAATCCATGAAAATATTTTGGGGTCATTCGTTATCTTAAACATGGATTATCCACATTTTATAACAACAAAATATTGGAAATACTCTAGCCTAAACAACTGAAATTATTATTACAAAAAAATTGTAGGGATTGTATTTCCCCATAACCTATCATATAAATATATAAGTATAGAATATAGATATAGTAAACATACCTATATAGAACATGAGTAACCCAATTTAACTATTCTCTCATCTCCAATGACTAGTAATGAAGACTCATGAAATATCTACATCTATATTTTATAATTTATTAAATTAGTCTACATATACATATAAAAAAAAGAAAAATATGATAAAAATGCATGGTAAGTCAGTGTGTGGCTCTGTGTTTATATATATGTATATCAATAACATAAAAACCTACTGAAAAAATATTATATTCTCACGTCAATATGACATAGGAAATAGGTCAATAATAAATTTATCAAATAATGAAATTTAACATTCATCAACATGAGTATAAAACACCATATATTGAAACTATGAAAAATTAAATTCAATTGTTAGAAAAATAATTTATCTTCAATATGAAAGTGGTTTTAAGATCAATATAACTCTACCACATGTCACTTGGTGCTATAAACATGAGTAGAATGATAATAAGTAAGGTGTATCTGATCAAAATAGGTATTGAATCAAATTATTAATCTCATTGGATTTAGAAATTTTACTAAATGAATGTTTTTGGGGAATAATTTCTAGAAAAATGATATTTAATTTTATTTATAAAGATAAAATAAAGAGGATGACAATCATGGTTTCCTAAAAAATAACAATATAACCATCCAATAACCCATTAGGGAAATAATAATCAATGGATTCAATGGATTTTCAAACTACAAAAAAGTGGGATATTATGTATTTGATTTTACAACAAAGGTAGTAGTATAATCTTGATATTATATGTGATCATACAATAGACCATTCAATAGAGATCCTTTGCACACACTAGAAGAAGGATTGAAATAACTTTCAGCAGGGATCCATATTTAAGAGATTATAGAAGAGGGAAAACTCAGTAGGAGGAGGTTTATATGGTTAGGAATGCATAAATATTAAGGGGTTTAGTTAGAATATATTTTTAAATTTTTTAATAAAATATACTAATTTAATATCATTAGTAAATGTTTTATTGAAACCCACCTATAATCTAGTGTAATACCACTAGACTTTTGGTAAAATTAAATATGAAACTAGATTCTTAGTGGTATTCACAAGATGTTTGGAAATGTTATAGTATAACTTCCCACTTTTTTTCACCCCTACATGTTATAAATAAATATATCTTCAATTAAAAACACCTCTAATCCGAAAATATAATAACATAAAAAATTTAAATGGAAGGAATAAAAAAATAATAACACATTAGGTAAGGAATTTAAAAACTCCCATTGAATAGGATTTTCATTCCGAAGAATCATTAATGATCCTCTTGAGGAAATATCATTGAACAAAAAGTTTTTATTTTAGCCTCCATTTCTAAAGTTTTGTCCTTTATTTTCTCATGTATCCATTAAATTTCGAATAAATTAATGAACATAACCTCTAATTTTTTTCACATGGATTGATGATACAAATACGTAATTCCACATAAGAATATTGTACCTATAACTTGATATCTTAAAATTATGTCACATATGTGGGATCAAGTGTGTACCTTATTAGTATCCAAAAAATAAAAAAATTGTGGATGAAATTTAATATATGTAATAAAATAATATTAAATCACATTTGAGTGATTTTATCCTTGATCTAGATTGGTTCATTAAAAAATAGAGTTTACTCAAACTTATTGCCAATGTGTTGTTGTATTAGTCAAGGAGAAAATAAAAGGTAAATATAAACATATACATGAGATTCTAACAATCATAAAATAAGGTCAATATAGGACTTGTAGTTGTTATGAGTGTTGCTCACTATTTTTCAAATAAACTTCAACAACATTTTTATCTCCTCAATGACATAAGGTCAAATAATATATTATTATCCAATATAATTCTATCATTATAGAGGGAAAAATACAATTTTATGTTTAATCTATTGGAACCATATAAATATATTAATAATTATTATATAAGAACTATTTTATTTAATTTTTTTTAAATAAATTAATAAAATTAATAATTAAATCATATAGAATATATTTATGGATATTAATAGTATACTTGAACTAACCATCATTCTAGGGGTAGTTAGCTACACTTAATTTGACCTAAGTACCAAGAGACCTTTGATTTTTTTTTTGAATATATATTTTAACATCAGGTCTTAATAAAAAATAATATTGGCTTACACCTCATAAATATTTATTATCTATAAAAAAACACTCCACATTTATTCATAAAATAAAATTTTGTAAAAGAAAAAAAGAATTTACATAATATTGTGATCAATAACCCATAACATTGTATCATGGATTTTCTAAAATTGTGGAATGATAGTTACAATTATGATTATAATTTATTTATATTTATATTCTAGTAATTATATTGATATAAGATATAGAATTTTTTTTTAATGTTATACATTCACTTTGTGGAAATTGAAACACTTAAAAAAACACAAAATGATTATGCTCTATGATAGGCCACAAAACAGTCTTTGAATGTCATGATATATATTTGTAATAATTGGATGCACTAACCCATTGTACTCTTGGTATGTTTTCATCACATTACCATTAATGTAATTATGGATTACCAACCTACCATTAATATAGATAAAATAATGCAAATCAAAGAATGAAAAAGAAAAGTATCTCTCTATGACTGAGTGTTTCTCAAATAGTGATGATAAATATTAGAGTCATTAAATCAATCAATATTTACCATCATTAAATTATATTATTGAAGTAATATGTTGAACAAATAAGGAAACACAGGGGAGGGAATCTAGGGGGTCTATAAAAATAGATCCCTAATGAATTATACCAAATAATAACTCCCTTTTCAGAAAAATACAAGAGTTAAAAATCAAATGATTTCAATTACTCAGAATAAAGATCTTATACCGGGTTAATAAATCACTATAAGAAGATATAACTATGAAATTAATTGTTAGTGTATAAATTAAAACATTCACTAAAGAGTTAAGAATCATGTAACTTAAGGCATACACCTCCATGGTATGTTATATATAATGTTTTGGGGAATTAAATATAATAATTAAATGATTCCCAGATCCATAATTGATTACAAGGGGGTTATACATTAGAAAAAATTTCATACCTACTAAATAATGATCATAATAGAACCCAACTGCTCCATTGAAATAAGTTAATATTAATATAAGAGTTATCATCATTAAATTTTAGCTCGTAATTTGGGATTCCATAATGATATAACTATATATAAAGAAATTATATTTTCAATAAATTAATTATGTGATATGTAATTATATACAATATTTTTTTAAGCTATTGTGCAATCTAAAAAATCCAAGAAAAAATTGAATCATTAATTTTTTTTTTAGAACTCCCTAAGGCATTAAAAGTCTAAAATTACCTAGATTAGTAGACGATATAGATTCTATGACTATGGACTTAAGAAAATTATATTCCTGAATGCACAAATAACACTTAAAAATTTTATTTTACAATTGATTATATAACAATGTCTCTAAATTAATTTGAATTTTCCAACCATACACATCACATGATCTAGAATAAAACAAGAAATCATCTGCCAAAACCACCACAATGGAATCAGGTAAATGATGAAATATCTACTTCAATATATCTATAAAATCTATAGGTAAATTTTTTAAACCAAAGTATAAGACTAAATACTCATAACGAATTTAACATATCGAGAAGTATAACTTTAGGTTGTCTTTTATCCTCACATGAAGATGATTATTTAAAAAAAATATCTATCATTAAAAAACACTTATCTCCCTTTAACAATAAAACAATCAATTATAGACAAATAATAGAGGTTATTTATAAATACATCATATACCATTTTTTTGTTTAAACAATTCCATATATTTATATCAAATATATTTTTGAAAATAATTATATAACTTAAAAGAAATGTGATCAGTCTGATAAGGACCTTTGTATTAAGCTACTCTAATTAAATTATTTGAAAATTAAATCTATAAATATATGGGTTTAGTTTTTGGTAAATATCATCATGGATATCCTCTATAAAACTCATGGAGTAGTTTTAGATTTCTTTCATGGAGTTAAATAATTTTTTGTAGGTTATTTTGGGATTTTATATCCTAGAGTGTTGTAATACATTCCCTAAAATATAATATCACACTATAATGAGCACCCCATTAATTTTTTTGGGACTATATGAAAATGGAATAATTATTTCAATATAAATAAGAATATCATATTATAATGGTCCTATATAAGATTAAAACTTTATTGTTTAAGAATATCTATTAATGAATCATGCCATAATGTGTTGTCCCATGTCTTAATGGATATTATTTATGAATAAATAGATCACACCATGGAGGAATTTTTTTATTGTGACGGATGGAATAATTTTTTCAATGAAGAGAATTTTTTTTGAAATTTTATGAATAGTGTATCATGGGTAATTGAAACACCAAAAATCTATAAATCATTCTTTAAATAAGGTGCCTACAGAATGATCTATATGCAAAAAAATACTCATATTCTATGAGAAGGTGTAAATTGGATTATAGAGAACTGATTATTACATGATATGTATATTGAGGGTATATTCAAAAAAATTATAAAAATCATATTATGATATTTTATTTTTTAAGTAGATGTTAATATATACATGATATATATTATCATTCCATGAGACTATTGAAGTTTGATGTATTGTCTAGTTTTTAAAGTTCTCATAAATTATAACATTTTAAAAGAACAAAATTAAAGTAAATTGGATTTAATTTAGAAGAATTATATGAAATATTTTTTGAATTGATTTTAATATTACATGAAGACATTAAAAATGGGAATTTTGATTATTTTATTAGGGGATAAAATAAATGTATTCTTTTATAAAAGGAGGAATAAGATCAGAAATTTATAATTAATATAGAGTGTTGGTGGGGGGGATCCAGATTTTTTTTGAAATTAGTGAGACAGGTACAGGTGTATATCTCACTAGAATCCCATAGAGATTTGTTATGTGGATGAATAAAGAGTAAATTTACAAAAAATTATTGGTGTTATTATCATTCCTGGCTCATTGAAGATCATAATTTCCTTTTAAAAAGTAGTGTGTTATTTCTATATATAGGTAAAATGAGTTATGCTATATTATTATGGTTATACACCAAGATTTATAATGGGAATAATTTGCATTTTTAATGAGAAATAATTGAACATATTATATTTTGGTAAAATTTCGCACCACCACTAGTTTCTCTTTATACAAAGCCATATTTCGGTGAACTATGTAAAATCACATTTGTCTCTTTTTTATTATTTATCGCTTCCCTATTTTTTGTTTGGGAGTAAAAATTATTTTATTTAACCAAAAAACATTACCATTGGTATGAGTCATTTGAAATAAAAATATTATAATTCAACCCATTTAATTGTATATTTTTAATGTGGTAATAAAAATTTTTATTACATTGGAGGGTTCAATCCGGAGAAATTTTCATCTCTTTAGAATCTGTGAATGTATTTGGAAATAAATAGGGTTTCAAAATATTTGATGGTCACAATTTATAATTATAAATTATTTAGATTAAACAATATATTTGATCAATATGAATTGATGTATAAGAAATTGGAATAAATGTACTTTTGTTCAGAAATGAAATTAGATATATATCAAAAAGAGATTATAAGTATCTAAACACTGACACCAAAGGAATAATTTTCATAGGGGGAGTCTCATCCAATGTTATCTATATAAATTTTATTTAATGTAAATACTTATACACCATGTGGAAAATATACATAAAAATATATAAAGGTGAATCAATTATACATGAGATGAATTTTAGATTTTATAGAATATGTAAAAAAACATGAGTGCACACAAAAAAGAAACCCTTCAATGCATTCACTAGTTAAAGGAATGAAATTATAAATGATATACAAGAACTCAGAGAAAACGTACATAACATTTAAATTGTGAATTGAATTATGTAAATATTTCCACCTCAATTCAATTTGATGGTTTCATTACTATGGAAAAAATGATCCAAATGAGGTTAAAATGGGAAATATTATTAGCACTCTTTTTTTTCATATGAAATAATGAATTTGGAGAATGAATATATAGAATGATAAAATTATAAATAAGTTTCATTAAATTAATTAAAACAATTTTAGTGGAATGTGATCCATTAGAATGGAAAATCGATGATGTTATGTCATTCATTTTGTTGAATTTTAAATGTGAAAAATAAAAGTTAAAAATAAAGATTTCACAAATTTGTTATTTTTGTGGAATGTTTTAAAACATTAATAATATGTGTTTCATGAAATTATATGGCTATTTTGAAAATGGAGACCCCACTAAGAAATATTTTGAATATTGGAAAGCTAATAATTTCACATAGTATAAATTACAAAAAAAATATATTAACATTATTTTACAAGTTGGTTTTATCTTTTAAAAAACTAAAATGGATGAAATTCAGGTTTGGAAATCCCTCAATAATGATATTATTTTTTTTATCATAGAAAATCCACAAATAGAAGAGAAATTTCATTTAGATTAATATGATGTTGAGTGTCTGATAGACCTTAGAGTGGAGTTAGATTCCATTTTCAGAGAAATAGAGGTTTAAAGAGATAAAAAAAGAGATAAAATGGATATCTTTATTATTTTGAAATTTATATGTAAAAAAAATAAATAAAAAATTCATGTGAAATGTTGATATTAGAGGGATTAAATTTTAAAATATAAAATATCAAGGGAGGTTCTTGAGTAAAACCAGAAAATTAAAGAGCAATGTTAAATTATTAATACATTTATTAGTATAGGGAAATATAAAGTTAAACCAATTATGGAGATTGAAGGATTAATTAGTTCATTATGTTTAATATTTGAATATCAAGAGAGGATAATGACTCCTAGTATGAAATCAGTAACTTGACTATGCAGGATAAAAATAATGTAAAAGAAAAACATGGTGATCCAACATACAAATAGGAGTATTATCTTTAGAAATAAACAACTCTTCAAAAAGATTAATATGGTGTAGAAATTTATCAATTTGTTTATCTTCACTATGGTAAAGTGAAAATTAACAAATGATAGACTAATTATTGTTGTGGTGATACTCAAAAGACACAAAAATCTAGTAGCATTGTAATTAATATACAAAATAATAAACTACAAATTAGGTATTACTGTTGTGGAAAGATGGGGAAATCACAATATTTTTATCCCCTATAAAAGAACTAATCTAGGGAATATTAAAAATGGTAAAAAAAACCTGAATACAATATAAATAGAATTTTTTGGGTGAAAAATATTCTTATTTAAAATTACATGGACGCAAAGCTGTGTTTTCCACATCATGGATAAAAAGGTGTGTATTGAGGGAGATATGAATTTTAGATTATAAAAATGTTTTCTTTATGTGAAATAAATAAACAAAATTAATATTTAGCTCTAAAAAATAGTATTGATCAATTATATTTAGATGATTAATAATCTTAGTCAATATAGAAGGAGAAAAATCATTTCACACGGATCAAAAAATAAAAAGTTTGAGAATGTGATTATAGTTGGGATTAATTTGAATTTAATTTAATGATCTAGATTATGGATACTTTGTAATAGATGTGATTTATATATTAATATAAAAATGTATTGTTCCCTAATGCACATGAGCCTTAGCCCAGTTGGTGAGGACTCCTTACGTGCATTCAGGGCACCCAAGAACAACTACATGCAGTGGCATAATTTCTAGGTTATGGTAGCAGGACTAAAGCATGTACTATAGAAGGAACTTTAGCGGGAATTTTTTGGCACTATAGAAGCTTGAACTATTCCCCTGTTTGGGCCTTCAGACCACCTATTTGGTCCCTGAGTCCTATAAGGCCTTCGATCCACTAAGGCCTTGGGGTGAGTAAGGCCTTTGAGCCACCTCAAGGCCTTCGGGCCACCATAAGTGCAGATGCAAACCAGACAACCTACAAGGAACATGCTCTAAAAGGAGGATGAGTAAGGATCTTTCACCATAACAAAAGCTAAACGGATTACAAAAATGAGAGGCTATAGCACCTTCCATTGGGACAAGCCTGTGCATGCACGAGAAAGCCTAGACAAACAACCATGCAAAGGTGGAGAGAAGATATCTGGGAGAAGATGTTGGGGAGGATAAGTTTCAAATAGTTTGTCTTAGTTGTATGTAAAGTTTGAAGACTATGGGAAATGAATTCCTCTAAGACCTACAATCCATGTAATAATTATTTCTACGGGCCTTGTAAGGGTTCCACCCCACCCATTACAATTTGGATGTTCATTATAAATAAAAATGAATGCCTTCAAGCCATTGGAGGAGGATCGTTCCCTAAGAATAAAGTATGATAATGAAATTGTAATTCATTAAAAAAATTATGAAGGTTTAATAATTATTTTATTTAGGAAATCCAAAATTATAGTGAAATGCATTATTATCAAGGATTTATTTGATGATAATGTCCTTAGTCAGAATTTACTATGTGTAATCCAATTGTGTGACTTGGGTAATGTAATAAATTTAACCAAGAATACATCTACAATATAGGGTAATGATATTTCAATCGTAATTCAATGTAAATATATGATGGTGAAGCTATACCTCATTAGTAGAGAAGAATACATCTCAATTATATCAGAATAAGAAAAGGTAAATATTTTCTAAAAAATGATTTTAAATATATCAAAATTACCATGGTTGATTTGTAGATAAATGTTTAAACTTCTGATATTAAAAAACTCACATGTCATCATACTCATACATGTGATATTTTTTAAAAGGAAATGATCATTTAGAATATATAAACTTCTATTATTCATTATTGATTTGAGTAGGAATTCATGTATGATGGTGATTACCCATATATTCGAGGTATTTAATTACATTACATGCTATTAGAGGTTGGTGAAGAAGATATATGTATGAAAATGATCAATATTCCAGATTGATAAAAAAATTAATTTTAATAAAATCCAAGTGGAGGATTATTTTTAATCACATGGTATTAGGCACCATGTTTCATTGGTAAGGAAACCCCAATTAAAATTTTTGGTTGAGAGGAGGAACTAGATCATTTAAAACATGGATCAAATAATGTTCATTGAGAAAGACCAATTAAATAACTATTGTAAGGAACTGGTATGATCAAAATTATATATAAATAATAAGGCATTTTTTGGGTGAAGAAAAGAGTCTATAAAATATGTGTAATGGGAAGAATGAAAAATTGAAATAATTTTTAATCTTTGAAAGTAAATTCATAAATATTAATAGGGAGAAGTTTCATCAATGGTTATAATATCATGATGATGAATGCATTTTTTTGGATAAAAATTTAATATGAATAAATATAAATGTTTTAACAGATTTCTTGTAATATTATTGAAAATTTATACGTAACTATTATGGAAATAAAGAATATTTTAAAAAAACACAGTGAAAAAATAATCGATTTTTCTAATTTATATTTGATATCACATGAGTTTGTTGGTGATTTGAAGAAGATACAGATGACGTGGTTAATGAATCAAGTTAATTAGGTTTTCAGATGATAAGAAGTAAGGATGAGATCAAAGGATAAAACATTATATGTGATATATTAATCCTAAAGGATGGAGTATCTACAAAAAAACGTCATATATTTTTCTTGTAGAGACTAATTGTTCTGATGAAGCTATTAAGGATAGGTGTTAGAATAATGAGATGAATGAATGATATAACCAAATTGAAAAAAATCATAGCTAAGAGATTATTTCAAGTTCGACATTAAATAATTTTATTACAAACAAATGGGTTTTCTATAAAAAACTCAATAATGAAGGTAATATTATTCAAAAAAGAATAAATAGTTTTATAAGGATATTCCAAAATCAATGGAATCAATAAATATGATATATTTTCTCATATCCATAGGTGGGGCACAATTTGATTATTTTTTTCTATCGTGGTGAAAAGAAGATTTAGGGTTTTCTCGTTGTATATAAAATTAACATTACTAAATAGATTCCTTGAAGAATATATGTGATTTTATTAAACAAATTGATTTTGTATTCATGTGGATGATAGATAAATAAGTCAATATACTGAATTAATAAAGAACTCAGAGCTTGATATTTTAGGATTCATCAATTCTTGAGTAAGTGTTTATTACAAAATGAAAGAGTTTATTATAAAATCTATTTCAAGAAATAGAATGATCAATAGAATATGTATTTCATTTATGTGGATGAACTAATATTTTTATTATTTTATTAATCACAATTAACGAATTTATAAAAATATATTAGGTGTAAGTTAATTTTGTTTTATGATTATATAATTTTTATTTTTCGTTGGTATACATGTGATTCAAGAAATATAACATTCATTTATCAATAAAAATATAATAATGAAGTGATAATTGGGTTTGGAATGGAGGATTATAAGGCTATGATAAATTTGTAACTTATTGAATGAATGTTTCAATGGATTATGTGGAAAATTGGTCAACGTGATGGAGTATAGGTAAGTTGTTGGGTTCCAATTGTACTTAAGGACAACAGAACCCAATATTTGTTTTTCATATGTTAAGACAAATGTTCTTAATGATATTATAAATAAATCCACCTTAAATTAGCTAATATAATAATATATTTTATCCTAGGTATAATGAATGTGATATTTATTTATAATTAAATAGATGAATGTGAGTTTTGGGGATTTTGATATGTGAATTAGGTCAGTATAACATATAATATAATATAAAAATTTGATGGTTAATTTTTATCTAGGAGATATGAATATTTAATTGATAGGAAATAAGAAATAATATAACTTATAAAGAATCATGAAAAATAAACAAATCCTGAATACTGAAGAATATACATACCTTTAATGTATGAAGCAACAAATAGAGGATTTTGGAGTTATGATGAAATATCTTATTCTATTATAGTGTGATAACTCATGTTCTATTAATCTTATAAAAATACTATCCATCTCACATGGAAATATCATTTTAATATTATATAAAAATTCATTAGGAACAATATCTTATAAGGGTTAGTATGGTAGGATTACAATTATACTTAAAGATAAAAAGATGACATTATGAAAAGGAACTTCCCAAAGAAGTGTTTAAATGGAAATTTTTTTTCTCTTAGAGTTCAAAATATTAATTTACATAAATTTATAGAGAAAGAAACCCAACACCACTAAGGTATTTTACATCTAATGATTTTAATTTAATTATTTTAATCAAAAAGTGGCATCTTCATCTAGGGGTCATGTAATGGTTAATTATTCCCCAATGTATTATTGATTGATAAATTTTTTTAATTATTGAACATTTAATGTAGTTATATCTTGATTCATTGACAAGGGGGAAGATAAAACCTTATTCAAAGAGAGATATATCTAATTATCAATTAAAGGGAGATAGAATATTCAGGATGTAAAATAAAAAACTAGGAGGACATTTCGTTGAAAAGGTGTTATGGGAGATTTAATAAATGTTTATAGAGAGAGAGTTTAATGAAAATTCGATTAGAATGTGACAATTTAACAAAAACTAGAGTCTTGAAGAATGATTACCAAGGAAATTTTGTTGAGGATCTGGTAAAATGTGATATCAGAAGTTTTCTTATTCTATCACCCCATGATTTTGGATTATATATATTTCTATTTAATAAAATTTAATTGTTAAATTTATTTTTTATATAAACACTATGTTTAGATGAACCAAAATATAATATTGAAATGTTATTGTTAAAAATGAATGTTATTATAGAGTTTTGGTATTTGTGGGTATGCATACAAATAATTGAATTAGGATTAATATGTATAAAATCATTCTTTAATTAAAACATATTAGCTACTTATTAGGAAATATGTACTCAAACTTTAATGGTATGAATAAAAGACCATATTTTCAAAGAAGTTCATTTCTTATATAAAATGTATTTTTATCAAAATAAATTATTTAGATAATTATTGATCAATGAAGAAATATATTGATTATTTATATATCTGAAGTAATAATTATTTATACATTACTTAGTAATTGTATAGAAATTAATATAAATGAGTTTAAAGGTAAAGAGTGTTATTACTTTAGTAAATTATTTTTATTGTGAATAATGTGTCTTATCATAATAAATTTGATATTCACTATAGATGAATTATTTTAATTAAATTTTTTATATAATATATTAAATAAAATATATTAAAATTCATATATTAAATTTTTTTAGACAATGAATGAGAATAAAATCATTTTCATTCTTGAAAAAAATTCTCTAAAAATTATTTTTATGTTTTTTGTGCATGCATATTAGAATTAATTTCTATCACATATATGAATTTAATCATGTAATATTCATTAAATATTATGAATAAACATAATTAATATTAAATAAGAAAATAACTTAAATTTTATCCATAATGAACATTTACAGTGGTATGATGATTTTTCTACTATTGTATGTGTTAAAAGGGTTTGGAAATGGGTTAACCAAAGAAATGGTGTTTAAAATAACCATTTTTTTAAATATCATTGGTTTTTAATATTTTGGTAATAAAATTAATATATTCATAACAATAATAACTTGGAGAAACTTTACCATAGTAATACATATATTGTATAATAATGGTTCATGTTTTTAATGGGTTTCCACACAACCACTTATAAATGGGATATTTCCTTTATCACTTATCCTCACTATTTGAGTGATCATGTTTAGTGAAATATTACCAAAATATCATTAAATATATCCTCTATATTTACTATAGGTCTTCGAATCACCAAAATAATATATTAGTAAGGATTAAGGTGTAAGATAAATGATGATTTATGAAGAATATGTAATTGTGTTTACCGGTATATATCAATTTTCAATTTTAATTACCCTCAAAAAAATCATCAATATATAGATTAACATGATTAAATTATTAAATTAACTATAAATAAATGTTTCTATGTTATTAGTATATCCATTTTCTATCTTCTTTACATCTAATTGAAAAAAAAGACATCACTTATGCATACGTAAGGTCTACCGCCTCCTCAAAGTGATATTATTCATTTTTCAACACTAATTTTTCATAATGGTAATAAAATTAATGTAATTAAAGAATATGATGATTCTAATATTACTAAGATTATTGATATGTTGAGACTATTGCCGTGGTGCAGGTACCAGAACCGTTGAACTAACAATTTCATTAAAAAGACAACAGTTAACACCCAAATGTAGATTTTAATGAATAATTATTAGTATTTTTATTGTACTATTTTTATTTATATTGTTTTCATGTTTTCCATTCAATATCATATCTTTTAAATTAATATTATTGAGAAAATAATTTAATTAAAAGTTATCCTTATATCTTTTTTCACTCTAGAATAATTATCTTTCATTTCCACATTCATCAAATTATTATATAGAGGTTTTTACATATAAATAAAGATTTTATAAATTAATTTTTATCTACCATTTAATTTATTTATAAATTATTATAATTAAAATTTTCAATTATTTTTTTTACAACACCCTTTCTACTTTTATAAAAAGTGTGAAAAGTGTTTTCTATTTTATCATATAATATATGAATTGATATTCCCATAATAATTTCATTCCTTCATCTAAAAATTTCCTTTAAATGTTTTAAATGTATTAAAAATAAAATAAAATTATATTTTTTCTATGAATTTTAGTTTTTAAAATTTTCCAAAATAAAAGGGTCATTTTTTCGTTATTTTTAGAAATTATTTTAAATTACATTATAAAATATATATTTTCATTAATTTCCACAACCTTCAAGGATTTTTAAGATTCAATGGGGATATTATTTATAACACCTTTCACTTTCTATCCCTATATTTATTATGATTATGATTTTTTAATGGTGATTACATGAAGATGCTTTCTTTCCCATGGGATAGTTATCCTACGATGATACAAATATTTTTATGATATTTTGGTACATATATGTATGGTTTTAAATATCTAAAAGTTTGGAATGTAATTATATAGACCACTAATGTATTGGGTAAAAATATACATCTCATTAGATAATATAAACTAGATTGGGGAGTGAACCTAGTCTATTAAGGGATTCTATCCACTATAATAGTCCTACAAATGATCCTCGAATAAGGAAATGTTGAGAATGAGGAGAGAACCCAATCCATTATAGGACTATATCCACTATTATAGTCTTTACAATGATCCATTACTAAGGAAATTAAATTCTATTCTTATATGTGTTAAACAAACATTTTTTTATTCTTATGATTTGATCTTATAGATCTTGAATTGTTCTTGATGATTCCATAGTATTATGACTCATATATTTTTCTATGATAAGTCCTTATTCCATGATTCATTATATATAGTTTATGAAAATATATGATTGTTTTTGTATATTATTATTATCTTTTTATACCCTTATACTTATCTTATCCACACTTGTGATCATCAATTGATATCTCTCATTTTTACTCATACTGAAAATCTGATCTCACCATTTATTATGATTTATTTTTCCATAAATTATGATGAATTTTACTATGTTTGTTTTATAGAATAAGGGTTATATGTGAGAAGAATGTTTTGGTATTTATTATTGATATTTCATAAAATAACATTGTAATTTATCTAGTCTCTAAAGACTCTAAAATGTTAAAGTTATAAAGAATTTTTTATTGTCTCCTTTATTGATTATTAATCTAAAAGTTTGAAATATTTATGTATGTAATTATTTTTTAAAGAATAAATTTTTACCTTGTAAAACTTGAAAAACATTAATGAATATATTCACTATTAGGAAGAAATTCATTAGGGGATTTTAGGGCCCTTGGATCCTCAGTATAGATATAGTAAAAATAGTATATATTATATATCTCATGAAAATAGTTTTTATAAAATAATAGAATATCTACTAAATGGTTATTTATAGGGGAGAACTGTGAAAAACATGAAATGAAAAAATGTGGGATTTACTCTAGGCATGACATAATCTTTCAATACGATAAGTATTTTATTTAAGGGTATTCACAGAGGGAATACTAATGAAATAAATTATATTATTTATTTATTTAACTGGCTATGACCTAATCCCTCTCCTTTTCCAACACGGTTATAGAAAGATAAAGGGTTATCCATATAAAAATAAGGATTGGAGTGGATCATTTAGGATAAATTTTGTATATAAAGATAGAATTATTGATTGATGAGGAATTTTCCTTGGAGTTTTCATAAAATATGGAGTGCTTGGATCAAAAAAATGATGATTATTTAGAAACAATTCTTAAATAATTATTTATCTAATGTTTATGGAAGTTTTTTATGTTAATACTCATTTTTTATTCTCCCTTATTGTGCTTAAATTAACTCCTTATCTAATTAATTCAGACATTGATTGTTTATTTGTGGTTGAGGGTGTATCATCCTATAATTATGAATTGATTTGGGATTTTTGATCCTTATTTATTCTTCTAAAATAATTTTTTACGCAGTTAATGGATCATGTCCAAATTGAACAGTGTTGTATATTAATTTTGTCACTTTTGTGTTTTTTTAATTTCTCCCCTTATTCTTTGAGCATTCATCATCTATATTACATTTGAACAGATGATCAACTATACTAAAAATATTTTATTTTGAAATAAATTTTTATCCCAATTAATTTCTACCATGGGTCTAGATTCAGTATTGAAGGTATAATCAATGTGTGATTACGTTAAGAGAAGATCAATTGTTTGATCAAGAGTTTTTCATCCATGGTTTGGAATTTCGGTGATGTATTGTGAAGGGAGGTATTCCTATAATGATGGGTGGAACGAATCCAGCTACTCATTATGGATCATTAATGGTAAAAAATAGATATGATATCTAGACATGATTCTATAGTGGAATCGGAGGCATTGGTGGAATAAGGGAAGATGTGCAAGTGTTTATGAGTTTCTATTAACCCCTAACATACACAACATGTTATTCAAAAGATGAAATGTTATATGGATCCAATTTTTCAGTGGCTATGTTTTATAGACAAGAATAAATATATTATGTAGTGTTAATTTTAACATATTGTGAGACCCTTGATCAATTACCCGATATGAACCCCAAGGGAACACGAGACTGGAAATAGCTAGCAAACATGGAGATAGCTCATGTACATAGACAAGGCTAGTGTGAAGTGGCATGACCAGATTACATAAGGATGGGATAAATTAATTGAGCATGGGTGTAGACTCTAGTATGTTCAGAGTAACAAAAAATACATGTATTTCCCGATACACATCATGAACTCCTTCCATGGTAGGTTTAATACCCTTTCCTCTTCAACCTAGTTAAGAATCAATTTGTTACATTCTCCTGGTTCGTCCCCATGAAGTTATAGTGAGGCATCATATACTTACCATAGGATGAGTACTACCGTATATGGGTCAGTTATAGATGGATATAGGTAAACCTCGGTGTGGATCTATGTGTGATCTTCTACAATTACTTCTAATATTGAATCTGGTATCCCTTTATCGATATTTAGGGAATGGGACGACCAATACTATTGGATTACACTAGGTAGGATTATGTATCTCTGTTGAACCTCATTTCCATCATAGAGTCTAAAATAATGAAAAAGGAAATACATTGAACTCAAAGTGATTCATCCTTTGAAGAAACATTAAAAATTAACAATGGTATGAACAAAGGTTCAAATGCACTTGGGTCGAAAAGTTCCACCAAGGTCACACAAGTATACTTTCGTGCCGCCATATGATCACGCAGGTGACTTGCGCACACTCTTTGAATTTCTCCTAGGGTCTTCTACAGCCTATAAATACCCCCTGTGGGCCCCCACATTTGAGGACAAAAAATTCCAGAAACTCAAATTTGAGGTCCCGATGCCCTAGTCTCTTCTCAAATCTTCGGTACACTTCTAAGGTAATTTCTTACCTAGAACAGAAGATCTAAAGATGGGGAGGAAGGCCAAAGTGTTGAAACTCATCAACACTTGCATGCCTAAGTGGCCAGTCCTTAAGGGAAATGTCCACACTTACGCACCACCTTTCTCCTTTAATAGAACTTGCGCACCCCTCTTCTGGAATCCTCTATGGATAGTACTAAGGGATTGAGCCAAGCCTCGCCCAAGTATTACCCTAAGGGTGGACTGTCGCGCAAGTACCCCTGTGTCGCGCAAGTATACCTGCGTGACCAGGACTTGCACGCCCATGCAAGACTTGCACTCCACCTTATTTTTCGGTTCCCCTCCTACCTATATCACCTCTCTTATTCCTATACAGTCATCCTATTCAACATTAATCCTTCAGAACTCTCTCCAAAGTAATTCATGACATGATTTCTTTGTTGGCTTCCTTATCTGATAGAAATTCTGTGGAACATCTCTTAAAACCTAATAATTTATATATCCTCATGTCACTAAGGTCAGAGATTTCATTCATTCAACCTCATCCTTTAATATGAGAGAATCCTTAACCTGGGCCCCCTTTTCAGGTGTAAGCCCCAGTCCATGTTCTCTTAATTTGGCCTTCGTCCTTAGGAGTAAGCCCCAAGTCCTCTAAATCTTGGCCTCCTTTTCAAGAGTAAGCCCCAGTCTTTAAATTCCCTTTAATTTTGTGCATCCTCCTTAGGAGTAATCCCTAACCTTAATTATTTTAATATAGGCATCCTCCTTAGGAGTAAGCCCCATGTTCCCAAAATCCAAATTTCCTTAACCTATGCTTCCTTTTTAGGAGTAAGCCCGAGCCATAATTTCCATTAACCATGGCCTCCTCCTTTGGAGTAAGTCCCAGTCATAATTCTCTTAACCAGTATTAATTTAATTTTTATTTGGGCTTCATTATCAGGAGTAAAACACAGTCACGAGTCCCCTTCTAATTTGGGCATCTTCATCAGGAATAAGCCCCATGTTTGAGTATCCAAAACCCTTAATGTACATATACCTTTATGGACGTTGTTCCCAAGTTTCTTCCCTGAATTAAATCCTAATCTTCATCTATTCTGGGTAGTCATATATACATAATCCCCACATTATTTCTTATAATTTCATATTTGATGGCACAATTTTCTAGTTTTATCAATACCTCTTGTTTGTCACACAGAGCATGACACACATGAGCATAGAGTGTAAAAGTAATTATGACATCTTTATTTGAGCCATCAATCATGCCTAAACATCATACTCCCTTACTCGAACTACGTGGGTTGTGATTCATTTTACAAAGGATATGTAGGTATCCCATATATGGGTATGATCCCAACTCTAAAATAATCCATGTCCTTCTGAATGACATTCAACTTCAAGTGCCCCACTGAGTGGCTTTAAAACCAGAATGGTTATCATAATGACCAAGAGATTTCTATATAATGTGTCTATGGATACCATTGACTAATAATCTCTAACAAATACAGATGATTCTCTACTGATGAAGAAACTTGAAAACATATAAAATATTCTATAAATCTCATATATATTAATCATTGATTGACAGATCTAATGGAAAGCTCATTTTTCATACTTGGTAGTGTAATATGGATTCACGAACATAACTTAAATCTATAAAAAGAGTCCCGGAGTAGACAATAATTACCCTAAAAAAGGTGTGATGAGTCCGACCTCCCATCCTCTTGACCAATGAAAAATCTTAAGCCTTATTGGTTCATAACTAATGAGAACATACCTTTGGAAAGTTGGTCCAGATGGATATGGAATCATTGGATGTTTCCGGATCTATGAACAAACCCGTTAGAATCTGCTTGGAATGTTTGAACCTTAAATCAATTAGGTCGTACCCAATCCAGAGGAAACAAAAAATGGTGAACCCGACGTGAATCCTTAACCAAGTTAAAATGATGTTTTACTTATTTTTTAGGCCTCTATTTAAACACAATGAGAAGGCCAACAAAGCAATCAATAACATATGTGATCATCCAAAATATATTGCATCCAAAATTATCTTAATTATGTTTGTTATATTAAACATGCACTCTTTTCCAAGATCTTCTGCATTACCAGAATGACTTCTCTTAAATTTGAACCTATGAATACCTCTATTGTGAATGCCTCTACTGTGAAGGCATCTGCTTCTACTCCTGCTGGATCGTCGTCTGCTCTGAGGACGACATCACCTACTCAGTGTATTCAACACTTATAATCGAATGCACTGGTTAAGGAGTACCATCAACATGGTACCATTCCAACTTTGAAGGCTGCTCGACAAGCCCTCCAAGTAAACAACTCACCCTGGTCGTCCAGACAGTGACAACCATTGATCAAAAAGTAGGCTGTGCTAACCACCGCCTCCAACTATTTGGGGTCGTTATCACCGGAACGCAACAACCATTCCATCCCATATTCTGAAGAGGTGAATGAGAAGGCCAATTAGGGCCTTAATTCAAGGAAAAAGGAGTCCTTTCCGAGGGCTCCCACTAACAAATGCTACCAGACTATGCGGTAGTGCACCCTCAACATGATGAGGGTGTCTTCTACAGGTGTTCGGCTTAGGTTCCTAAAACCTTATTAGGAAAGACGAACCACCAGAGGCAAAAACCGGTTAAGAATGAGCAGGTTCTTATCTTTGCAGTTTCTGGAGAAGTCCACCAACCTAACTTGGTGGCAAGCAACGAGCAGGCACAGACACCCATCCGTTTTAATCCCACTATCCAGCAGACTCGTCTGGCAGCAGCAAGCCAATCCCACTAGGAAATTCTAGTGGAGTACTATAGACATGAACATACACCTATTTATAAATCATCGGCTAGTCAGAAGGCTCGTCTGACTACATGTGACGGAGCCCGCCAACCCAATGTGTTGACAAATGGTAAACATGTACATAAACCTTCTTACACTCATCAATATTTCCAGCAACCTTGTCTGTCAGTATTGAAGGAAGATCGTCAACCATGTTCGGTGGAGTGAAATTAGCAGGCACATACACCTGCTAGTATTGATCAAGCCTACCAATAGTATCGTTTGGTAGAATTCAGAGATGTCAGTCAGAAAGCTCTGGTGACAAATAGGAGGCAGACTCAACTCTCTGCCCCCACACATGAGTACTGTCAGAATTCAAAGACAGGAAAAGGAGGATAGGAGCAGGCACATACACCTACTCCAAGAACGGAATGGTAATATATCCCGGTTCTGGCCACTGAAGTCACCAAGAACATTCTGTTAATGGTGGAAGAGCTGAAGAAAATCCCTACTCATATTCTGGATGCCATCCAGGATATTATAATAGCTTAAGTAGCATCTTAGGGAAAGACAGATAAATATATCTCTTCTAGTGGAGTGACACATCAACAGTACATTTCAAAATACCCACACACATCTATTCCAGTCCAAGAGGATTGTGGGGCGTACTCCCCCATATCATACAGGCATCCAAGTAAGGCACATACACCTAATTTGAGTGAAGATGATCAGCCTAACTTGATCATTTCTCCTGAGCAGGAACATACACCTACCCATAATGACCACTTTCGTCACCATGTGGTTCCCAAAGTGAGTAAGAAGGCGTCTAAGAAGAATAACCACCCAACACAGTCAAGAAACCAAGGGCTAGTCTGTAATAAGGCCTTACTCAATTCTGGAGTTCTTGATACACTCACACAGTTATTTGTTGGAACTCAAGATTCTACTCTCTCAGTTCCCAATAGGTGGAACATCAATTCTGAATGTTTGTATCAGACACTTCCTCATGAAGGCTTGATTCCTGAAAATTCGGTCGATCAAGAAATTTCATCTTCATATGAGAGCAACAAGAACCCTCTGTGTGGCCAGAATACCAAGGAGAAAAATGTTTCATCTTTTTTTGTAACCCACCATGGTGGTCCTCCCCATGATGTTGAATATATCTGTGAAAGTCCTCTCCATATTAGTGATTCACATTGCTTGGAAAATTCTCCAACAGACAATGTAGTGATGAGATATCCCTCTTTTCTTGAGGCACTTGAAAATGTGAAGCCATTCATGTCTGATGCTTTACCACTATCTGGTGAAACACTTTCTCAATCAGAAGAAATCACAAGGTGTAAATCATTCTCTGATCCACACCTAAGTCATGCATCTTCTAGTTTGATCAATGAATTCTCTACCAATCTTGTTGAATTCGATGAAGCAGCAAGGAAGCACCATCTATGGACTAATTAGGTAGAATATTCTTCATTGAATGACAAAGAGGATGTACTAAATATGAGAAAACAACTGGAAAAAGGTTAAGTGCCAGTTATGTTTGGGCCTTTGGCTGATTCTCAGAATGACATTCCAGAGATTTTGAAAGAAAATGAAATTCTGAGATTGGTCTCAACATATGGAAAACACTTTGTCAGTTGAAAAAGAAAATATTTTCTTATGATGAATATGAAAATCATGTCAAG
Source organism: Viscum album (assembly GCA_963277665.1). Taxonomy (NCBI): domain Eukaryota; kingdom Viridiplantae; phylum Streptophyta; class Magnoliopsida; order Santalales; family Viscaceae; genus Viscum; species Viscum album. The sequence continues at coordinate 1,098,112,171 of OY728147.1, forward strand.
ATAATATAAGGGTTATAATGCCAAATTTATTTGGCATATATCTCAATTTCTCGATATCTGAAGACTGAAAAATAGCAGAGAGCCCTTTAGCGTTCATGTATTGGAGCACTAAGAAGATTGCGCCAGTTAATTTCCAATACCTCGTCTGGTATTCATATCAGAGGATGGGGTGTTCATGGAGCGCTAAATTTCACTGTACTCTCCATTAAGTATATCCCACTAAAAATGGCCTCATGCAATGTTATTGCCCATGGCCGACCACATTCAATGGGTTTTGTTTGTAATCAAAAGCTTACCCAAGAATAGGCCACACCTAGTTCCTCTCCAAATAAAGAATACATAGAAAAAGTTGTTGAATTATTCCTGCATCAATCAAACAAGAATATTGAACTGGCCTCTCATTTGGAGCAAGCACGTCATTAAGTAACAGAAGTCTCATAAATCATCCAACGATCTTTGGAGCCGAGTGATAAAAGTGGATGCATGTTGATGGATCCAGCTAATTTCTAGACTAAAGTCCACAAGATCAGGAGAGCTTTCGAGAAATTCTTAGATATAGAATTTCAAGAACCACCCCAGCTTTCCAGACCAGAGACTCTTTTAACCCAACCCTCAGAATCATCAAATAGGATTCAAGGAGTTGAGCAAGAACAACCCCAGTCCACTAGACTAGGGACTTTTTCAAATACTCAATCCCTCCCTCATAAAAAGCCAATCTTCTCTTTATTGGGGAAGAATCCTCAAGAGGAACGAAGAGCCAATTTATCAAGAGGTTCCCTCCAAATTACGGTTCGTCAAGAAGTTCCTGAGGGATCAAATCATCAAAAGGAAATGTATTATCAAAGACATGAAAGGAGACAATATTGCCGAAATGCCGATATAAAGGATGCAATGAATTATGCATCAATAAATTTCATCAAGGCCGTAGTTGCTGATCCACCAGATGAGGCTCACTCAGAGGGATCAGATGAAAAGGTTCCTGCTCAAGATGTTTTATGAACAGACACAAATGAAGAAGGTGTGCGTACATAAAATCAAAGGATTACTCAGAACCTAGATAATCCTTCATGTAACCCACTTCCCACTCTTCAAAAGGTATCCAATAATGGGAAAGGAAAGAATCAGGTTACATACCCTTCCTCTGGATTAATCCAATTGCTCTAACTAGTGAAATTATTTGCACAAAAAGAGGGAGAAATGAAAGAATTGAGGAGGTTGAACACAAAACTACTTCAAGGCAGTCTTCCTCCTAAGCATGATGGTGTCAGTCAGCCAATGGATTTTTTTGCGGTTACCATGATAGATCAAGAATATCCTCCTCTACCAGTACACCCTCATAGGTCTATGTCTACAGGTCAAGTGCAACAACAATCGGCAGTGCTACCATCAGTTGCAGTACTAGAGACCACATCTATACCAGATCCAGTCATTGCACCTGTTCAGGTCCAAGATCAACCGGATGTTTATCAAAAGTTAATAACTACTATTGAGTCATTAACAGATCTATTGGAAGACATGGAGGGAAAGCGTGCTCAAATTAAACTAGAAAAAAGAGCTTAACCTGATTAGGTTGATGCAATTCCTCCCCCATAAAATTTTTCAAGTACCAAATTCCCAATCTTTAATGGTTCAAGAGACCCATAGAAACACGTAACACATATTGTTTCTCATTGTGATCCTATGATGGGAACCCCTTAACAATAGGAAGTAGTTATGTTCAGGTGTTTTGTACAGTCATTGCAAGGGCCTACATTTTTATCGTACAAAAGCTTGCAATCCCGGTCAATTTCCAGATGGGAGGATCTCCGCCAAATATTTCTTCTTCAATTCAGCTCAAAATTTCCAAAGACAACAATTTATTATCTTAAAAATTGTAATAAAAGGGAGAATGAAAGGGTTTCAGATTTCGTTGCTCGCTGGAAGGGATTTACTTATTCCTTGAGCTTAACACTCTCTCAAGGGGTATTGTTTTATATATGTCTGGAAAATATACGTGATGAGATAAGCACACCATTGATCCCTTTGAAATACACATGAGGGTTTCGAGACCTTAGTTTAATCGCTCAAAAGATTGATGATTCCATTATGAAGACAAAGGATAAAGATCATGAAATTCCATCTGCTCTAGGAAGGAGAATCGGTAAAGTAGAGACTGCTATAGTTATTCTTAAACAAGAACCTATACCTGCTTCTACTTCAAAACCTTCATCTTCTCGAAGGGATCCACCTTTTGAGCGCCAAAAATAGAGGCCATTTTGTCAAGATGATCAAAGAGATCAAAGACGGAAACAATTTGAGGATCTAAAGAACAAATTTAATTCTTTCCAAAATGAACAAGTTCCTGGTTACTTTATTTCGGATCTAGAAAATAATTTGGTTCAATTGCCAAGGCCCAAGTGGCCAAACAAGGAAGGAGATGAAGACCATCCCAACTATTTCCCATTTTGTCGAATGTTGGGGCATCCCATTCAGGAGTGTTTTGTCTTCAAGGAACACCTACAACAAATGGTTGATTAGGACAAGTCAAACTGAAAGGTTCTTCAGCTCAGGTAGAATCTGTTACTACTATGAATCCAGAGGAATAGGGAGAGTGGCAAGAAGTCAAGAACAGAAATGTGCAAAAATATGATGATTGTACAGTCAGAAAAATGATCAACCGAACTCATTCCATTTTGCGAACGTAATTGAAGAAAGAAATTGGGTCTTCCGCAATGAATGCCACAGCAAAACTCTCTTCATCAGAGCGAAAATATTCAAAAGGGCAGCATAATTCCATGAAAGAGGAACAATCAGAAGAAGATGAAATCATGTCAAAGACCAAGTTGTCTTTGACTCTGGCAGATTTTATGCCATCTACATTGAAGCAACATGCACCACACTATCAAATGGAACAGCCTAAATAGGCTAACCAGGGAGAGTCTTCATCAGATGAATAGTTGATCTTCAGTTCTGTTAATATGATTCAATTAACAGATCCATATGCCCGTCGCAGTTTTGATTTTGATAAGCCTAAGTTCTCTGTATCAAATAGAGGAATTAAGGGATGTTCTAAAGGCTCAGGATAAAATAGAAGATGTGGATATTTCAGAGGCCACTATTTTAATTCTACCCCTGCTAGATCTGTGTATGTGCTAGAAAATCTTGGTAGAGCCCTTCAACGAGCTCAAAAAGAACAAGAAAATTCTTACAACAATAGAAGACTCAGTCCTAGCATAGTTATTCTGGAAGATCGGTTGGAGGTTCCACCTTCTTCCTCTCAGCAGGTAAATAGACCCAATAGGTCTAGTATTCCAAATATAGGAGTATTACCAACTCCAATCCCAGTACAAGATGCATCAATTTCCAAAACATCAACTTCTAAGGAACCTGCGAAACCACGTGTTTCTATTGGGAAACAAAGACCTTTGGATCAAAAGTATGATGTATTGAAACACATGGACCAAATACTGACCAAGTTATAAATTGTGGATGCTTGGAATTTATCAAAGGATCTTCTGGAATCACTCATCAAGGCTTGGTCGAGTCCTCAGGATTTTGAAACTGAAATTGCTGCAGATGAAGTCTACCATGTAGAGAATAATCCTACAGAATTCCATGTAGTGATATCTTTCACAGATGAAGATGAAAATGATGTTGTTCATGGGCATATCAGACCTTTATAGTTATCTGGAAAGGTCAATGGGGTAGACGTCTGAATATATTTCATTGATAATGGTTCAGGAGTCAACCTCATCCACCATTCATACACTTTGTCGATTGGGCCTCAAAAAATCTGATTTATCTCCTTATACTCTAATTTTGCAAGGATATGATAAAAATGAACAAGAAGCACTGGGTGAGATTACACTCAGAACTCAGTTTGGAGATCTTGTATCCAATTCAGATTTCATGTTCATTGATCATGACACAACCTTCAACATCTTTCTTGGGAGAACCTGGCTACATCAACATGTGGCGATCCCTTCATTATACCATCAATGTCTCAAATATTGTTTTGATGGTCAAATTGGGACATTGTGTGGGGATAAAACCCCATTCAAGATATGTGAATCTCAATACATTGAGGTTTAATTTTATCACATAAAGGGAAAGGAGAAATCCACAACAAGGGAGGTCACCAAAGTTAATGCTCCATTTGGTTTGGAAAAGATTCTAGTAAATCCATTTACACATGTGAGTGTAGATTATGTGTTTCCTATCATTCCAATTGAATGGATAGACCCAAATCAAAATACTTTTATGGAAACTTCCATAATATCAATTACGATAAATTAATCCAGACAACATGGGAGGAAGTGGTGATCCACCATGCAATGGTGAAAGCTCAAATAGAGATGTCTTCATTTCATCTACTAAAATACAGCAAGTCTATACTTCACCAATCAGGCAAGATCAAGTTATAGCATTGTCAGAGGTAAACGATGATGTCAATTCTCAATCCATTATCTCCCCTTTATTACCCAAAGAAGACCCTTCATCATCAATTGAGTTGGAAATGGAAGTTTCTTCTTCAAGATGTGAAAATTTTAACGTCTCTTCTGATCATGAAAATTCTGCTTCATCATCTACTATTCAAGTAGAAACAGAAGAAATAACACATGTTGAAGAAGAAGAGGAAGATCTCAGGGATGCCCCTCCAGCATTTGAAGAGGGTATCTCTACCACCATGGATGAACTCAGAGAAATAAATCTGGGTACAAAATAAGATCCACACACCACTTTAATTAGTGCGGCTATGACACTTGAAGAGCAAGAGATGTATATTTCCTTTCTAAAGAAAAATCGAGATATATTTTCTTGGAACTATACAATGATTCTAGGTCATGATCCTGATGTTGCCACTCATAATTTGGGTTTTCCAAAAGAACATCGAGGATTCCAACAAGCTGCTAGAAGAACACACCCAACCTATGCTTCCAAAATTGAGGCTGAAGTGGATATGATTATCAAAGATAACTTCTTAAGAGAATTTCAACATCCAAAATGGTAGGATAATATTGTCCCAATGAAAAATAAGAATGGGAAAATTAAAGTTTTCATTGATTTCAGAGATCTTAACAAACATTGTCCTAAGGATGATTTCCCAGTACTGATTACAGAACACTTAATTGATGCAAGAACTGGATATGAAACACTTTCCTTCATGGATGGATATTCTAGGTATAATCAAATCTGAATGGATCCAGAAGATGAAGAATCTACAACCTTTAGATCTCTTCAGGGTGTGTTTTTCTATCATGTAATGCCCTTTGGCCTAAATAATGCGGGCACAACATATCAGCGTTCCGTGAATTGTATCTTCAAACCCCTTTTAGGGAAGTTTATTGAATGTTATGTGGACAATTTGGTGGTTAAATTAAAACAACGTTATAATCACTTGGATGATTTGGAAATCATATTCCACAAACATCGACAAAATAATTTGAAGATAAACCCCTTAAAATGTTCTTTTGTGGTAACCTTATAGAAATTTCTCGGCTTTTTTGTATGCCATCATGGAATCAAAGTCGATCATGAGAAGACAAAGTCAATCCTTGGTATGTCACCTCCTTAAAATTTAATTTAATTTAGAGTAATTCATGGACACTTGGCCTATATTCAGCATTTCATCACCAATATGGTAGGAAAAAGTATACCCTTCACCAAATTAATGAAGAAGGGAGTCCCTTACCAATGGACTGAAGAATGTCAAGAAGCATTAGATATAGTCATGAAGTATCTCTTGAGTCCACCCGTGTTGATGCCACCCATTGAAGGAAGACCACTTATCCTCTATGTGACATCTCTAGAGTGATCATTGGGTGCCTTTATTGCTCAGAAGAATGATGCTGGGAATGAAAACAACCTCTACTATCTCAGTCAGACTTTGCTTGAAGTAGAAACCCGATACTAAAATATTGAGAAGTGCTACCTAGCATTAATCTTTGCAGTTAAAAAATTGAGACACTGCTTGCAACATCACGAGGTCCAATTGGTATCTCACAATAACCCGCTCAAATTCATCCTTAGTCATCCAATGCTTACAGGACGTCTGGCAAGGTGGGCAGTTATTTTGTAGCAATTTGAAATTCAATATTTGTCTCAAAAGGCACTAGAGGGCCAAGCTCTGGCTGATTTCATTGTTGAACACCCTTCACTAGAAGACACATCTTCAGATATTGAACTCCCTGATGAGGAAGCCTTCTCTTTTCAATAATGTCTTCAAACATGGGAAATGTACTTTGATGGTTCTTCCAAAAGTCCAACAGGGAGGAAAATGGAAAATCCTAAATTCAACAATGTTGGGTTTGGAATTATACTCATTTCCCCAGAAAAGGCAGTGCTATCTTATTCGTTCTCATTGATGGGAGGCGGTACAAATAAGGAAGTGGAATACCAAGAACTTATTGTAGGACTGGAGTTGGCGATTCAAGGACAACTGAATCAGTTAAAGGTGTAAGATGATTCAGACCTGATAATCAAATAAGTCAATGGGGATTACACAATCAGAAAAGAAGAACTAATCCCTTTGTATGATTATGTTAGAGAGTTAATGGTAGAGTTTCCTTTAGAACCGATGTTTTCTTATGTCTCAAGATCACAAAATTCCCAAGATGATGCACTGGCTAATATAGCCACCCCTCTGGAAGATCCAAATCGGGATGAGACAAGCATCAGTATTGCCCACTGTCGTAAAATTTTTCCTTATGTTCAAACCAGAAGATAGGAAATCAATGAAATAAGTCCCATTCCTAAACCATATGGTCATAATACAGGATTGATGACACCTATCAGAGAATACCTTCAAAATGGAACATTTCCACCTGATAGAGCCTAGAAAGAACAAGTCTAGAGACGTGTGGTCAATTTCACTCTTTTTGATAGCCCAGATCAGCTAGAGAAAATTCTCTACAAGTGTGGTTTTGATGGAGTTCTCTTCAGATGTATTGATGGTGAAGAGATAATGGCTGTCATGAAAGAATTACATGCATGAGTCTATGGTGCCCATTACTCTGGACATAGACTATCTGATCAAATTAGAAGGCTTTGATATTTTTGGTCTTAAAAGATACAAGATTGTGTTGATTTCACAAATAAGTGTCATTCTTGCCAAGTACATGCCAAATTCATTTATGAACCCCCAGAGTTGCTTCATACAGCTAAATACTCGTGGCCATTTTTCCACATGGGGAATGGATGTGGTGGGACCCTATCCTTTGGCTACATCCAAACAGTTTAAGTACATTCTTACTGCTACTGACTTCTTTTCCAAATGGGAAGAGGCAATACCCCTCTAAAAAGTCAGTTCTAAATGCATTGTTAGATTCAACAAGTCTAACATCATTACCATACTTTGTGTCCCTCATACCATATTGATAGGCAATGGTGCCAACTTCTGTTCATTCGATGTGAGGAAGTTTTATCAAGAATACAACATTAAATCCAATTATTCCTCTCAGTATCATGCAGTGACCAATGGCCAGATAGAAGCATTCAACAAGACTCTTTCAAACATACTGAAAAAGATGATGGATAAAGATAATAAATCATGGCCTAATAAACTCTATCATATTTTATGGGATTATCAAACTACCACCCACACTACAACGCGGTCAACTCCATATTCATTGGTATTTGGAATAGATGAAGTATTGCCAATTGAGGTTCAAATACCCTTGCTTAGAGTAGCCATTTGTGATTAGTCATCTATAGATTAACAATATGAAAAGCGAATGGATGAATTAGAATGGTTAGATTAGAAAAGATTTTTCACCCTGCACCATATGGAAGTGTATCAGAATCGAATAGCACGAGCTTTCAACAAAAAAGTACATTTTCATTCATTTGTTCAGGGAGAATTGGTATTGGTTCTTAGAACTCCAATGATAGCAAGAAAGAAACCCCCCAATCTTTATCCAAAATGGGAAGGACCTTACTCAAAACAAAAGGTCAACTCCAATGGAGCTTATTATTTAATCTCAATGGATGGAGAACTCTTCACTACTCCAACCAATGCCAGATTTCTAAAAAAGTATTTTTTATAAAGACAAAATACATCCACAATCCATGCATACGACCTTATACTATTGGAATTTCATATTGTACATAAAGATGTTATACTGCATTATCCACGGTCCATGCATACGACCTTAAACTATTTTCATCCTTATCATCCAACATGACGTTAAACTGTATCGTCCCTTATTGTCCAACAAGACGATAAACTATGTCAATGTCCAGCAAGACTTTAAACTCCACCATATATGGTCTATGAATATGACCTTAAAATATTCTCACCATCATCCAACATGACGTTAAACTACTATGTCCTAGCTACATGACGCTAAACTGTACAGAAGTCCCTTACATCCAACAAGACGTTAAACTGCATCATCAGTTGTGGTCCATTCATATGAACTTAAACTATTTTCAATATTTTCGTCCAACATGATGTTAAACTATGAAAAAAGGCCCTAATACGTCCAACATGATGTTAAACTGTGTCTTCTTTTTTCCTTACTACATGACATTAAACTGCACAGTCCCCCTTTCATCCATGATGACATTAAACTATATTGTCCTCATCATCTTAGCTATAGGCCGCTAAACTATACCACACCCTCACATCCAACATGATGTTAAAATGTGTCCCTATATTTTTCCCACATGATGTTAAACTGTATTTTGTCTATGCTACATGACACTATATTGTCCGGCACCAATAGTCATCACAGCAAGACTTTAAACTGCATAGTCCCTTCATATGTCCTACATTACTTTATGTTTTGCATCATTAAGATTGTTTCTACATCTTGTTTCTCAAATCAAGTATGAATCACGTGAGCTTAGAGTAAACTTCATCCATAACACCCTCTCTGAGATATTAACCATTTGTAAGTCCCAACATCATTTTTAGGTCGTTGTTCTCAAAAAAAACTTGATTACTAATTTATTCATTAATGGAACTATGCAGACTTTGATCCTTTCCTTCTAGGCTGGGTACGTAGGCAACCTCCCAAGGTTCAAACCCAAAATCAATATCTTCACATCAGTTCACCTAACCCTCATACGATGTTCATTTGTGAAGGCACTTTCAGAATACATATATTTAAATTGGTTCACCATTTTCCTTGATATACGACGTTATACTGTAAAACACATTTGCCCTGTACGACAATAAACTACAACATTCTTTGATGCCTTCACCGGAGAGGGAATCATTGTTTACATTGATTTTCAATCATATTATATTCTAAATACAACGTGCGTACATGGAAATGGCTGAACCTTTTATCTTGGGTCAAACCATCATTGCACTAAATTCCCCTTTCACCATTCACTTCTACAACTAAATATGTAGAAAGGGTATTTCTAGAACTACATGGGCTTGATCCCCATCCTTATGGGATACGTAGGAGCATTCTAGTGTCCCTCAAATGCAGCCCCAAGACTTTTGGGCCTAACCCCAAATTCTAATTTCAGTCCCCCGGATGAAAAGTCCCCGTGAAAACACACTCAATGTATTTCTTATAATGGTCCGAGTTCTATGACCCTAAAATAAGATCTCTTACACTTTCGTCCCACATGACATTAAACTGTATTTCAAGAAATATGTATGGCTTTATTCCCTTCCTTATGGGATACGTAGTGCAGTCCATCATTTCAATTCAGGACCCATAAACCACATGATTATGGTTAGGATTGATCTGTATATCTCTACATATATTGGACAGTACACATTTTTCTGTTTTATAATCCTAACCTTAAATATTTTTAGATCCTGATAACACTTTTCTTGACTTCTGGTCACAAAATTTCCAATTTCTGAGAGGCCATTTTCCTGACCATGTAGCAAGAGCCCTTAGGCGGCCTTCCATAAACAGTCTACATAACAGACGTGTCAGCCAAAAGATGCTATTATTTGACTATGCAGCCAATTCCCATAGGAGGCCTTGCATAATTCGACCCCCTAACATGTTTCTCAAATACTGGTAACATCATTCATGGGTAGAAAACTTCTTTTGTCCTTATTGGTCTTATAAAAAATATATAAGGATCCGTAGAAAATAGTCATCTTTAACATATTTTTCCCATGTTCTTTTTCATGATATGAATGTATTCAAGTCTATGGTTTATATTTCTCTTCCCTAAATTTGGGTCAGACCTTTGTAGGAGTGACATTCATCTATTTCATAGATGATCTTGCTTGAAAATATCTTCTCCATATTATTGTACCTCTCTCCATACAGAAAACTCTATGCATTGGGAAATTTTAATCCCTATAAACATTCACTGGCTTTTTAGTAGTAGAAAAGAAAATTTCTGAGAGTTCTTTTTCCTGAATATGAAGCACATGCCCTTAGGCAGCCTTGTATAAACAGTCTACATAACAGACTTGTCAGCTAAAAGATACTATTATTTGACAATGCAGCCAATACCCATATGAGGCCCTGCATAATTCAACCCCCTAACGGGTTTTTTAAATATTGGTAACTTCATTCTTGGTAAATACTTCTTCTAATGCCTTTCAGCCATTTTTTCATATCATTCCTAAGATTCAAAATTTCTTAAGTCATAGTTTACATATTTTCCCTCATAATTCAACATGGTAATATGTTTTCAGATATATTTTCAAGGAATTGAGTTAGTGTTAATCCATTTGGATAAAGCTATTTTGAACTTAAACATTACCCTTTTTATATCCAACGTGCACGACTTTAAACTGCTCACGAATGACAAGGGAACTCTGAATAAAATTCAAGTTCCAGCTCACTAAACATACTTTTTGCATGATTTAGGTAATATTTAGAAATTAAAAGATTCAATGTTTGTAGGGTTATTTATAATAATCCTAGAAAAAGTCAAACTATGATTACTAGGCCCATTGGCTTAGGAAAAAATTTAAAGAAGGTAGTGGGAAAATGCGTGCACAGATGATTGAAAATGAATGATTTTTTTCATTAGATTCCCAAGAATTAGAGGGAAATACACATACTAGATTCTATTAACTTTTCCAAGAATTACAAAAGGTTGTCAACAAAGGTATTCACTTGATGTAAAACATCCCGAGCTTCATCAAGAGCCACTTGAAGTTCATTCACTCGACCAATTTCACTCTTTTCAGCCTGATAGAGTGCTTTCTTTGCAACCACGATGACTTTTATCCCATTTTCTTGAGCTCTCTCCAACAAATTATTGAGATGGTAAAGTTCCCCAGTAACAACATCTAACTGTTGATGAAGATACATCTATTGGATGACTTTATCTTTGATATTATGCTTCCACTCCTTCATCTTGGCAGCATAGTCAGCCTCAGCACGAGATACCGCAGCCTCAAAATCACTGATATTGGATGACAGCTTCACCCTGGTCAGATCATCATGGCACTTTTACTCCTTCACCCTCTTTAAGATAACTTGTTTCACTACAGCATGGATCTGTTTATATACAAAACCGCCAAGTCCCAACATAACAAACATGGATGATAGTCGTGGGATCTTTGATTACAGCTCTTCAAGAGGCACTTCAGATATGATTTTCCATATATTTTTCTATGCCTTGCGTCGTGAAAATTGGTGAACCTTTTGTACTTCTGGATCCGGCTCAACATCACTATCACAGGGGGGAATATAATCCAGGATTAATGCACTTAGGGAAGTTCCCTATTCTTCTCTTCCCCCCCTGACCTGTGCTTCTTCAATTTCAATTCCCGTTGGAGTGGAGGCTCAGGCTTCACCTCCAGATCTAGCCACTAAAATTGATGTCCCTGCATAATCAATTGAAATATTTGGTTAGTTTCAAAGGACAACAAATGTTAATTGGATATCTTTAAAATTAAGTATAGTATCAATTATTGTTATCCCTTACCCAATGATAGATCAATAACTTTAGAAGGCTCATCCCCATATTTCCTAGCCTCAAAAGGATTTTCAAGGTTAGTTTGAGGAAGCTCTACGGGGTTCAGCTCCACTTGCGCTAATGTTTCTACAATAGTAGTGTTTTCTGTACCCCCTTCAGGAATTGGTAGTTCAATATCTTGCTCATATAGAGTTCTATATTTGAACTGATCATGATTAGAAATGTAATAATAAGTTATTTTTAATAGGATGATGGATAACACTCACGTCCATAATCTACTTAAATTACATGGTAAGTTAACATGATCTAAAAAATCATCAAAAGATGTGCCAAGTCCCATCATTTAATCTAATGTAATCTCAGAATCTTGGTCAATCTCACCAGTGGGAGAATTTGGTATGTCTTCATGGCAACCTTCATCCTGTGGTCTCTGACCCTGAACATCATCTTCAGATAAAATATCAGCATCAGTTGCAATGGACACCAAAATCTCAAGTGCAGGGGTTAAACCTAAAGTATTACATAATGGAAGTCAGTCAATGTTTCATTAAACATTTTATGAAGCATTGTTAACTTACCAGAAGTAGGTTCTTCTCTTCTTGCAACAGCAGCAGGAGGGATACTCGGAACAGACGCTAGCTCTTCTCCAGGAGTAGCCACGCCAGCCTGAACTTATAATTATGCACCAGTACCCTCCATTGACTTCAATGGAGGGTCTGTCCTTTCTCTCAGAGGGGACATTTAAGAATCCCTAAAAATCCCAAAAATAATGAGCAATCTGTTCATGGGTTAAGACTCATGATTATCCGAAGGACTTACCACTACTTTTGAAGGGTTTTGTTGTGCACTTCCTCCTTTGATGCCTTTGCTTATTTGGCTTTTTGGGTGTGTCGAAATTCTCCTTTATAGGTGATTGAATTTGAGAATGGAAAGCCATATCCATCTCCTCATCCATGTATTACTGGATTGGATATATCTTGCCCGACTCGTTAGGAGATTAAGCAGCATCCCTGATGGCAGTACCACCAGGGCTATACTTTGGTAAAGGAACCTCAATATATTTTTTCTTTCCAAGCTGTAGGATGAAGAAAATAATTTCCTCGAGTAAACAAAGATTTGACTAAAATCAAGTTGCAAAGCAAATGAGGAAAGAGACTTACATCTTCAGGATCCACATAATCGTGCCACTCCTCATCTTTGGAACCACCCTTAGTGGCACCACGATTTATCATTTCCTTCACTCGCTTGGTGATAAGAATGTAATCATCAGTGGCATATATGAGAATTTACAGCTCTCTGATGTAAGACCACACTTCATCGGGGTTCTCCCTGTAATTGATATCTATAGAATCTAGGAGTTTCCCTATTTCAGGGAGGTTTATCCCCTCACACAAATATAGCCAGGAAGTTTCAGTATAAACTTTGCCATGTCTGGATAGCCTATAGTCATAGATATTTAGTATGTGTACCAGAAGGTTGCGAGGAAGGTCCGATAATCTTCGACTTCAGCTTCTTCCCAGATCCTACAACTACAGATAGAGAATTAAGAAAATAAGAATTTTTTCTCTATAAAGAAATGGTGATTAAATTTCCACAATTAAGTAACTCACCAGGAGTTGATAGAGTGGGTATTTTGATTCTGACTGGAGGATTATATTGGGAATGAGGCCGCTTTTCCTCTTATTGTGCCTCATCATCCCCTTATTGGGAATCATGTGAGTTAGTCCTAGATGAGGAATTCAGTGAATCATCTTCAATTGGGGAAGAATCACCTTCTTGAGAAAGGGTGTCTTTCTCTACAATTATCCTCCATTTCCCCACCTGATAAACCAGGTGATTCAGCACCCCTCTAGGGTATGATGCTATCTAGTGCTCGATATACCGTGTAGTCAAATTATTTGCCACTTTATCAACTGGTAGATCAAATACTGCCCCAGTCTTCTCACTATATGTTAGCAACCATAGTTTCCAGGGAACCATCGGATGATGCTCTAACCTGAAATGCACAGGTGGAGATATAGCAGTCTATTGAAAATACATTAATTGGCATGAAAATCTATATAGATCATAGGCCTCGCATATAATCTCTACGTCAATCCTAGAGACCAGCCCACCATCTCTTTAGGCCAGAATGTATGCCCTTAATTCCAGACTAGCTATTCCAACATCAACAAAATTCTGGGTTGGGGGATTTCCATAAGGAATGAAATTAAATTCCTTATACATTCTCATCATCACCTTCATGTCATATGAATTGAGATCTAGTGGAGAAATTCCAATGAATGCCTGCACTGATGGCCTGAAAGTACTTCTAGGAATCTATACTCCGTTCTGTACATTATACATCATAAAGTGAGTGGCGATCCATCCCCAAAAAACTTGAAATGGTCCCACTATTCTTAAAAGAGATTTACACATGAATACAAAGAGTAAACTCCTGTGAATCATTGCTAAAATAGGGTTAGAAAACCTAACCATTTTCCCCTCATCCAATTTAGATGCAATAACGAAGGTACCTAGCCTGAAGCCTCCCTTCGAGTCCTTAACTAGCAAGAGACAAACACTGAGCCACAAGGCTAAGAACCCTGCCAGATGAGTCTTCTTTGGGATTCTCTGATTAACTTCATATCCCCACATCTCAAATTCCCCTACTTCTCGGGTCAGCCCAAATGTTCCAAGAGCACAACTTTTCTCTGTTTTGGGGCAAGTGGTAGGATGAGTGGGCCTCTTATCCTTGGGCCCCTTCTTCTTGGATCCCTTCTCCTTCGATCCCTTTTCCTTCAGCTCCTTCTCCTGCTTATCGATAAGAAACATATTTATCCACTCCTCTAGATGAATATCCTTTCTAGAATGAGTTAAGGAGGTCTATAAACTCTTGAGCTTGTGGAATATTTTCAATAATTCCCGAGATAAATCCGGAGTCTTCTACGAATCATTCCAAGTCACCATGAGAGGGATAAATTAATCATACACATCACCCCAAATTGGAGCCCCTGAGATCTTGTGGACATCCCACAGACTAATGCCTACTTCTCTACGATTCAGATGGAATGAATTGGTTTCTGGGCTCCAATGACTGAGTATCTATGGCATGAAGTTATCATGTCTGTAAACATATATTTGCCCATCCCAGACGGCTTCATATATCGCCAATCCTTTCAAATCCTCGACAAACTCTGCACAGGTTTGTCGTACCCAATACGCCCACATCCAAGTTGGATTCACACCTCCTCCAGGATGGAAGTCCAGCTTTTCTTCCAGCCTTCGGATTGATCCATCTGAGAATTTCAGAATATTGAAGGATAACAGTGTGGTTGCAGCTTAGGCTTGTGAGGTTTCAAATCCGTCGTACAAGGGCTATGATGAATCATATGGGCTTTCTCCACTGTTCCAGCATTTAAAAATGCTCCTCTACATGAAATATTTCCTGAAGAAAAGTTGGTGTAATTATAAAACAAAGAAATTGAATGATAATTCTTTGCCTCTGAAATGGTATCTTCTCATAGATGAACATAGCCATACAAAGGAAGATCGATTCTTTATGGGAAATAAAGATGATACTTCTTTAGGTAGTTGGCCAAATCTAGGAGAGTGTTATCATAGACGGTATAATAATCATGACCAATGATGCTCATCATATCACCAGTCCATTTTCTTGCCAGTTCATCAGCCGTTCTGATTATCTTGGGAGACATTGAATATACACAAAAGGTGAATAAATTAAGTCTTAAATGGGTTCATTATTTATAAAATTTGTGAAGAAATTTGAGAAAATGGAAAAGTCATTAAGGTATGCAAGTCTAATTCTGGCGCGCAAGTATGATGTGCCACGCAAGTTTTTGGCGTGCAAGTATCACCGCACAAGTCCAAATACCTTGTCTAAAGCATGATAGAAAATAAATAGTGGAAAATGGAGAAACATGTGTGGAAAAAGGAACTTGCATGGCGATAGCACGAAATTATGAAATTTGTTGCTTTGAGCGGGAAATGGCCGCATATATATAGGCCAGGCCTCAACCCTACGCACCTAAAGCCTACGCGCGCAACCAGGTGTGCCGACGCCTACACGGTTCAACACTTGCGCGCCACCCTATGCGCGCTCAACACTATCGCACCGCAGATTCCTTGGTTTTATTATTTTCCTCAGAGTCACATCCTCATTTCATTCGGATCCAACTCTGAGGGGGGACTTTTGTTGATGCTTATTTCCGTCACAAAGTCTAAAAGAATGAAAAGGGAAGTACCTTTAACTCAAAGTGATTCATCCTTTGAAGAAACATCAAAAATTGAAAATGGTATGAACAAAGGTTCAAATAAACTTGGGTTGCACAAGTTTCACCAAGGATGCACAAGTTTATGTGCGCGGTGCCAAATGGTCGCGCAGGGGACCTACGTGCCCTCTTTGAATTTCCCATGGTCTTCTTCAACCTGTAAATACCCCCTATGGGCCACCCATTTGAGGACGAAAAATTCCAGAAACTCAGATTTGAGCTCCCAGCGCCCTAGTATCTTCTCAAAGCTTCCGAACACTTCTAAGGTTATTTATTACTTAGAACAGAAGATCTAAAGAGGGGGAGGAAGGCTTAAGTGTTGAAACTCATCAACACTTGCGCGCCTAAGTGGCCAGCCCTTAAAGGAAATGGACACACTTGTGTGCCGCCTTTATCCTTCAATAGAACTTGCGGGACCCTCTTCTTGAAGCCTCTAGGGATATTACTAAGGGCTTGAGCCAAGTCTCACCCAAGTATTACCCTAAGGGTTGACTGTCGTGCGTGTACCCCTGTGTCACGCATGTATACTTGCGTGACCAAGATTGCACGCCTCTATCGTTTTGGGTGCCCCTCCTGCCTATTTCACCACTCTTATGCCTATACACTCATCCTCATCAAGATTAAACCTTCAGAACTCTCTGCATAGTCATTCATGACATGATTTCTTTGTTGGATTCTTTATCTGAAATGAATTCTATGGAACATCTCTTAAAACCTAGTGATTTACATATCCTCATTTCACTAAGGTCATAGATTTCATTCATTCATCCTCATCCTTTAATATGATAGAATTCTTATCCTGGTCCCCCTTTTGAGGAGTAAGCCCCAGTCCAAGTTCTCTTAATTTGGACATCTTCCTTAAGATTAAGCCCCAAGTCCACAAAATCTGGGCCTCCTTTTCACGGGTAAGACGTAGTCTTTAAATTCCCTTAATTATTGGCATCCTCTATAAGAGTAATCCCCAACATTAATTCTTTTAATATCGACATCCTCCTTAATATTAATCCCCATGTTCCAAAAATCCAAATTTCCTTAACTTGGGCTTCCTTTTCAAGAGTAATCCCCAACCATAATTTCCTTTAACCTGGGCCTCCTCCTTAGGAGTATGTCCTAGTCATAATTCTCTTAACCATTCTTAATTTACTTTTTATTTGGGCTTATTTATTATGAGTAAAACCCAATCATGAGTCCCATCCTAATTTTGGCATCTTCCTCAAGAATAAGACCCAAGTTAGAGTATCGAAATCTCCATAAAGTACATATAACTTTATAGACCTTTTTCCCAGGTTTCTTCCCAGAAGTAAATCCTAATAATCATCTATTCTGGGAAGTAATATATAAATAATCCCCACATCATTTCATATAGTTGTATCTTTGATGGAACAATTGTTTGGATTTACCAATACATCTTGTTTCTCACACCGATTATGACTCATGTGAGATTAGAGTTTAAAAGTAATTATGACAACTTTCTTTGAGCCATCAATCATGCATAAACATCATACTACGTTACTCGAACTACGTGGGTTCTGATTCCTTTTACAAAGGATACGTAGGTAGCCCATCTGCAGGTACGATCCCAACTCTAAAACAATCCATGTCCTTCTGAATGACAATAATCTTCATGTTCCCCACTGAGTGGATTTAAAACAAGTACGGTTATCATAATGACCAAGAGATTTATATATAATGTGTCGAAGGATACCATTGACTAAGAATCTATAAAAAATACAGATGATTCTCTATTGATGAAGAACCTCGAATACATATAAAATATTCTCTAAATCTCATACATATTAATCATTGGTTGACAGATCTGAAGGAATGCTCATTTTTCATACTTGGCAGTGTAATAAGGATTCTTGAACATAACTTAAATATATAAAGAGAGTCCCGGAGTAGACAATAATTCCCCTAAAAAAGGTGTGATGAGTATGACCTCCCATCCTCTCGACCAATAAAAATTCTTAAGCCTTATTGGTTCATAACTAATGAGCACCTACCTTTGGAATGTAGGTCTGGATGGATATGGAATCATTAGATGTTTTCAGTTCTATGAACAAACCTATTAGAAACCGCTTGGATTGTTTGAACATTAAATCAGTGAGGCCATTCCAAATTCCAGAGGAAAAAATCTCCCATAGGACTTATATGTGATCCCTATCAATGAATTGATATATTCTATGTTATAGTGTGAAACTATTCATGGAGAGGACCAATGGTCATGACCTCATGGATAAGTTCCATTAGTGTCAAAAATACCCAAGGGATGAGATCTCACAAATTAGTGTTACTGTATATCATTTAGAAGAAACCTTGGATGAAAATGTGGACATGAAATTAATTTGAGACATAATTTATATATTTCAACATATCATGGTTGTTAGGAACCTTTTCTTTGGGATGAATATATTTTAACATTTATGTTTCGTGATTTTGGTGTGTCTTTTTCGATAAGATTATGCTAACTTATATATGGTATCTTTCCACAAGTTTCATATCATATGAAAAGAACATTACATTCAATGGGGTCCCAGGAGGACAAAAATCAGCTAGAGAATAATTTATCTAGATGTAAATTAGATGGTTTTAGTAGTTGTATCTTGATAGCAGTCCTCTACCATCTAGCACGTTGTAATATTTTATAGTTTTGGTGGGCTTATATTTGTCACTTTTTCATTCCCATGCATCTATCAGACTATGATGTGGGATTTTTTCTGTTCATGCTTACTTGTTAATAGTTATCTAATTATTTCTGCATTATATAACGGTGTTTTGGGATCTCTATGTGTGTTCATATGTATCATAGTATACGGCCTCCCATGTGTGTGATATACCTATTCGATGGTAGATGCTAGTCCTAGGCCTATTGGAGGTGAGATTGGAGTGTCACACTTGTCTTACAATTATTCAAGTGGGCCCATGTGGGTCGGTTCATGATAATGTGGTATTAGATTGGGTTATCCCAGGATTGAATTTTGATGATAGTCTGACTATGTAGTTTGGTTTGGGAACAAGGTAAACAATGTTAATGTTTATCATGTTTTGCTCTCAGGACAGGTAACCTAGTTATGGTTTTACATCCAATTTTTCTATTCACATGGACATTCATAACTTGTTTATTGTCTAAGTACATGTAGTAACTACTTACACGTAAAACATTGGCACATGCTTCATATAGTATTGGGTTATGGTTTCCATATAATTTTTGAGACAACTACCAAAATATGTTCTTTCATCATATTTTTTATTTTCTTTTACAGGAAACCTCCACAATGGCAGCTAGCTAGGATCCCCCAGTGAGATTGTGATAATGATATTCCTAGTGATGATGTTTATGTTAAGGGACATGTATTGATGGTGGTACATTTAGGTGTTTTATCTTTTTTACCTACACCTATTGAGGAAGCTGTAATGAACTAGCCCATGATACAAACTAACTTGTCCCCAAACCTAGCCTTCCACAAGGATCAAAGGGAATATCCAATCACCATGGGCTGGAAAAAAGCTCATGGACATCAGCGGAATCCCTTTTTGAATTATTTCCTATAAATAATAGATAAATATAACAAAATAAATAAATACAAGATATAAAATAATTAAATATTCGAAACAAGTTATTACCATATAAACCAAACCAACCCATTTTCATAAATATACATATAATATATAAATAAGAATATGGAACAAGGAGGTGAGTAAAAAATAAATAAAAAACAACTACTAGAAAACCATAACTAAGGCTTGCAACATCATTATGAAACCATCAGTTATTGGACACCACCCAAGTCACCCCATATCATCCTCAAGGCCCAAAGGATAATTACAACTAGATACCTAGAACCTGAAATATATAGTCCTGAGATGAAAATCCAAATAAGTCACCAAAACCCACCAAAATAATGAAATCTGATTCAAAAATAAATTCAGAAATTATATATTTCAAATAATATAGATGGTAATATCTCCACATATAATTTTTGGAAAACCAAAAAAATCATAATAATATTTAAAAACATTTCACTTTTTTTCCCTAAGTGAAAAACAACAATTTTAAACATTTACATTACCTTATGACATTTCAAAATGAAACTCCTTTTATAATATCTTTGAACAACCAACTTATTTTATTTAAACAAAAATGAAAACCTCAAAATATTTCACTGGTCGAAGCCACCTTAAATCCAAATAACTCATTTTGAAATCTACATTAAAAACTCACAGAAGAGCCTCTAAATTCATAATAGGTTTTTAAAACATCTTATGAACCTTACATTACAAAGGAAATAACTGAACACATATGGAAAGGTCAAGAAAAATTACCAGGTACGATATATTAAAAGGAAAAAAATAATATAAAGAAGAAATTATTCCATAATAATGAAAGAAGGGGAAATGATATGAGTAAAAACTAGATTAGACCCCTCTATATCAATAAATAATGAAAAAATTGAATGTGTCATGTGTTCTTACTTGGATCCCTATTATAGGAATCATCTAACTATATAAGTGTATTTTAACCCATGAACCAACTACGAACATGCGGTAATATTCAAACCCCAAGTCATCCAACTAGAAGACACAAGCCTTGTTGTAATGACATCACCTTCTAGACGTAATTCCTATATTGAATGGAGAGCCACTAGTGGTTTATAATCTGTCTATAAGTATAGTCTAATATATCCCACATAGTACCTAGGTTTTGTGGACTAAAAAGGAATCAAGTCATAAGAACATACATAAAAATTCTGACACATAAGAAATAACCATAGGTACCCTCACCAATAACAACCAACAATGAATAAATGAAAATTTAAAATCTATCCACTGTAGAAATATGAAAACTACCCTATAAAGTTAATACAAATCACCTAATAATGATAAATAAAACACACATATGGGGAAAAGAAAACAAGGGGTCAATTAAGGGGTGCCTTTCACATCAACAATTTTAAAAAAAGTTTTAACTAGGACATTAACATAAAAACATGGAATGGGATGCCAAAACCTTTTACATTTAATTAAAAACCACATTAGTCATTTCATACAAAATGATGGAAAAAATAGACACCCTTTAAAAACATTCTAATCCACTCTAAAAAACAAATCTTTTTTGAAATCCAAAATAAGGACAGTGTAAATCCTTTTTAATATAACCATTTATAAGTATCCAATGAGGAATGTTTACAAGGGGAAAACCACAAAATCATTTCAAATCAGAATTTAAAATCCACCAAATAACTACATTGAAAATCATTTTGAGGTCTACATCTCATTTTAAAACTAAAACATATCTCAAACATAGTTTATATCCTTTGAAAACAAAAACCCCAATTTACAAAAAAACAATTACATTTAAAACAATTTAAAAATCCACACATTCTATACATAATGACATATCATATGAAACAATTTCCATTAAAAACATTAAAAACATGGACCAAAAAGGAGAATCCATTTATTACATGATAAAAAAATTAAAATAATCATAAAATATATCATATGTTCATACCTTAAATTACAAGGAATTTAGAAATCAAAATTAAACTTTGTGAGAATCAATTAAAAAGAAGCGATTAAATGGATAAATAAATATCCAAGCTAAAATGAGCTAGCTTCAATAGTTACCACAGCAATGGTAAAAGAGATAGCATATACAAATCATAGACCCAAAAAAACACATTATTATTACCAAAGAGAAAAATAGAATCAACTAAAAGAAATATAAGGTTCATGGGGGAATCCAAAACCAAGACAATAGAGAGAGGGAAGAGACGAAGAAAGAAATAAAGGATGAAATACCTGAAATATTTTTATAAATCACCAAAAGAGGCCATGAATCAAGAGAGAAGGAGGATGAAGATCCTAATTAGGGTCCCATGGGTCGACTAATGTTAATGTGGGGAGTAGGGGTGACACCCAATTTAATTCAGATAATAAAGCATGGGAATTTTACAAAATAAAAGCACCTAACCATGTCACATGATTTGGGTACACAATTTTCTAATCCGTGAAACAAACATACGTATCACACTTCTATGAAATAGAGACCCTATGCGGTTTTACCACACCATTTTCCAAATTTCATGAAATCCATGCACAAGCCTCTACCATTGATAAAGAGGCTCTATCGTTTCTAATGAGATTTATAACATTTGAAAAACCATGTGGATGTTGTGAAAAAATTTATATCACAATGACATACCCATATCCATGGAGACCCCATAGTTACTCTCAAATATTATGGTTTAACCATGATTTTCCCAAAAAATACTTCAAAAAATTGAAATTCAACCCTTAAAACTATTGAAAATCAAAACAACTCAAGGTAAGATAAGATTATACAACCATAAAAATGTACTGACAGGTGGGGGTCATAAGCTCCAAAAAATGCCAAATTCTTCCCATAGAAATCATTGTTGAAGAAAAATGAATGAGAAAATGAATGATACAAATATGACCTAAAAAATATAACCCCTTGACACAACTCAACCTTCAGTCCAACAACCAACTTTCTAAAAAAATCCATTATGTTCCCAAAAGACTAAAAAAATAGAAAAAATAAGAACATGAAATAAGAATACTTATGAAGAATTAGAGACTTATCATGCTATCCCCACCATTTATAATTCCTCCAACATGGTGGCACAAAAGATAAACTACATGAAAAACATTCTGAAATAACCAAGAAACCATGGAAAAAAAATCACTGTCACACCCAAATCTCTTATAAACCTAAATAAGGGATGAAAATCACAAACATTCTCAAAAGAGTGAAACAATATCTCACCTTAGGTTATGACAGACACAAAATAATTAGGGTAAAAACATGGATCACCCTCATATATTTTATCCAAATGACCACATCCAAACTACAATTAGTAAAATAACTTAACTAGAAGATTAAACACCCATGTTACCCAATGAAAAACCCAAGGCCCCTCACATGTTAATGAAATGAGCACAACTAAGGATTAAAACAATTATTGGCTCAACCCACATCCTCTAAAAAATGATCTCCCAAAAAATGAGGTACATAAAAAAACACTCACATCCAAACACAATATAACAAACCAACCCAGATGAATAACCTCATTGTAAACTCATGAGGTATGAGGTATTCCAAATCAAAAAAAAACTTGTAGAAAGTGATAGAAAATTCTAAAAATAAAACATTCTGAAAAGTGAAAAATCGTGAATATTATTATAACCACAATTTAATCTCACAATACCAATGATTTTACCATCAAAGGGAAGGTCCCAAAAACAAAAACCCTTAAAAAGATCAAACCTATGTCTACTTCTAAAATAATATATTAAAATACATATTTTGTTGGACCAAACAACCAAAATGGGGTTATCCTTACACCAATGGGAAAGACCCATTACCCCAAGATCTTGGATAAATACTTCTTCTTCATTCTAACTGGGGTATCCTTACAGCAACAAAACTTTTTTTTGTTCATTAGATGGAAACAATTCATCACCCACTATAGGTTTCCTAGGCCGGTACACTTCCACATAAATGTAATCATTGATTAACACATAAAAATATGATAGGAGAAATATAGTTATAAATGAACCAATATCTAATTGAAAACCACATCCTAATGAAGGACCTTTCTTTGAATCACTAAAGGACAACTTTTGAGAAAAGATGAGTAACTATAGGAAGTGATTGATGTACTCCCTAATTGATCAATCACCCTAATTATTATTGAAAAGATCATGCACTTTCTCTAGTTTCACCACCTCAATAAAGACACACTGAATTAATGTTATCCTAATGTGATCTCAAGAAACAAATTTATTCATCTGAGATGTTGTAATTGAATCCCAAGAATCATCGGCAAAACTAAATATAAAACTCCAAGAGTAATCACGTAAAAAGATACCAGTGTTCAATGAGAATTGAGTATCACCTCAATCTCTAACAGCCACCACACTACTTCTACTGACCCTTTATCACATCCAAAAAAAGGTGGATGTTGAAATAAGAAGTCCAAAATGGATTTTGATCTCAATAAAGGCTCGACATACACCACACCACTCATAGTTTGGGTTGGAACCATAACTGAAGAAACAATTTCCACCATTATAGGAGGAATACTAAAAACAATAAATGAAAATAACCACATCAACTGAATCCACAAAAAATAAACCAAATGATTCATCCATATTCAGGAATCATGCCAAAATAGAAAACCATCAAATATGGACCACATCATATTCAACAAGAAAATCATATTTTATTTTAAAAAAAACATTTTAAACAAGGTTTTTTGAAATAAAACTCCACTATGGTTTACAATTTCATAAAAATCCATCATAATATATAATGAAATAATGAAGCCTTCGAGAACCACACATCACCCAAACAAGGAATGTACAAAAATTCCTTTAAAAATCCGTTTTTGTTTTAAAAACCAAGCATAGAATGAATTCTAATAATGGCTATTTTTTAATTTTGAAAACTCATTTTACATATATTTGAAATTGAAATCCCATTTTTAACCTAAAACACATTCAAAACTCACATTTAAAATCATTTTTTCTCCTGAAATCCCAGGTAATAAATTTTTTAAATGACCCAATTTAGAAATAGCAGTAGGGAAAACTATTTTTTAAAAAATCGTTAAAAAATGTTTGGAAATAAGAATTTTTTTCAAAAACCCATCAATTACCTATAATAATATTTTAAAATCCATGAATAAACAAATAATCACAGATACATCACACAAGGTTCACAATAACAACATACAAAAATGGAAGCAAAACAATACTCATACAACCTCTTACATGTGGGAACCAATTTTTGATAAATACCTAATATATAGGTTCTAAAATATTCTAACTAGAGGAGAAATAGTGATGCAAGAACTTTCACCATAATGGTTTGGCGAGCACATTCCATTCATGCAACAAAATCTATAATAAAGGAAGACTTTACTACAAATACACCACATAGTTTCCCAAACCATGTAAGTAAATATAGTCACTCAATGTTCCCTCCAATTATACCCGAAAACCAAAGGAAGACCCCTAATATCACATATACAATCAAATATGACCATAACAACATCAATTTACATTTAAAACAATTGATGTTAAACTATAATTCACAATTCAAAATCCAACTTCTCATAATAGCATGAGGATTGGGATGGTAAAGTGTTAGTTAGACTCTCCTCACCCATTCCTCACATTTTTTGAAAACCTAAATCTCATTTCTACTAGTACATACTCAAATAAAAGTGATTACAAAAGAGGATTTGACTTTTACTAAAACAAATCCTTTGATAACAATTTTTAATGAACCTATCCAAGATGCCAATGAACCTGACACACAAATCGATATTCCATATGTCTTGAAATATATTCCTGATCCCAAGAGTGAAGAAACTATTAACCAAACACCAAAGGAATCCCTTCTGGAATAAGTTCTCTATATTCTGAGATAAAGATAAAATAAATAAATAAATACTAGAACCAAAAAAAATTTACATCCCAAATAGGTCATAACAAACTAAACTGATCCAACACATTTTCATAAATATAAACACCATCTATAAATAGGAGGATAAAAGAAGTAAATACAACATTAAATAAAAATATCAAACTAAAAACTAACTTTATCTTAGCACAAACCATCTCCACACAATCTCGAGTTTCTCACCACCACCCAACTCACCCAACATCTACCGTAACATTGAATGTATATATCTAAATGAAAACATAGAAGAGTAAATTTATATGTGTGAACTAAAATCCATGTTGGTCACCACAACTAGCCAAAACTTTGTAATTATTTTCATCAGGGAGTTCATTACTTCTATATTGAAAATAAATAGAAATTTATTCTTTTCACATATATTTTTTTGAAATCCAATACATTCCATAAGCATCTTTTAAACATTTCACATTATTTTCTCCAATTTAAAACCAAACTTGGAAAAAATTTCCAATAGTATAACCAATTTTAAAATAAGATTCTTGTTAAAATTTAAAAAAATCATTATTTTTTAAAATTAAAATAGTCATTATAAACCATTTCACTGGACAAAACCACCTTTGAACCAATATATCAATTTTGAAATCCACTTTACAATATCATATAATATCCATTAAATTCAAAATGGATTTCCCAAAAATCTTTGAAAACTAAATTTCCAATGGAAATTATCTAACACACTTTCACAGGTCAAGAACATGATGTTATAACCTTATATCACAAGGAATGCAACCAATATAAACAATAAATTATGCTATGGAAATGGAAACATTTGAAATGACACAAATGATAACTAGATCAAACTCCCTTTAATTAATAACTAATTAAACACTAAAATGTGTCAAAGGATCTACCCTAGATACATAACTTGAGATTCATCTTACCATATAAGAGTATTCCTTCCTGTGAACCTATTACTAGCATTCACTGAAGTTCAAACCACAATTCATCCATCTATCCCCCAAAAGGCTTATTGTGGTGAACACCCTCCTAGAATTTGTGCTAAAAATGACTAGAGGGAAACTATTAGCATGTTAACTAACAAGGATAATAGACATTGATCCCCAACATTGTACCTAGTTTCCCATGACCAAAAAGAATGATAGGCATAATATCATTCTATACAAATCCAACACATAATGTAGAACCATAGATACCTACACCCATAACACCCAAAAATGAATATCCTCACAACTTAAATACACCCACATCATAAAGAATAACCATTTTACCTAATGGGATGAAGAATCATCTCATAGAGATAAATAAAACCCACCGAATTTGTAAACAAAAATAGGTGAAATCAAGGGGTTTCCATCACATAAACCATTTTTAAACCAAAGATCTGACAAAAAAATTAACACCTACAAATGGATTTGGAGGTTAATACACTTTATATTTCATAAACACTAACTTTATCCATTTCTTATATAATTATGGAAAGCAAACACATCATTTAAAAACATTCAAATAAACCATTAAACTTGGTTATCCTTTTTATAATTAAAAAATAATAACATATTCCATCCATTTGAATCAAACCATTTTAAATATTCCATTAGAGAATTTTAAAAGAGGTAAACCACACACTAATTTCAAATCACCATTTGGAATCCATAAAATAATCCCTCTTTAAATCATGTTGGTGGGTAAAACCCCACGTTAAAAAAACACTCTCACTAAAAAATAGTTCTCAGGTAATGAAAACATAAAAACAAATTTAAATCCCAAAATTTAAAATTAAAACTATTTAAAAATCCACATGGGCATTTCAGAATTTTTTGGCACAATCAAATATTTGAATTTGAAACATGAAAATATGAATTTAATGGAGAAACCATTTATTATAAGATCAATATAATACCAAATGGGTTTAAATCATACAAAAATATCACATATAATCATTATTTTATTATAAATTAATGTATAAATAAAAAAGCACGCTTTCCATTCAAAAATGAAACAATTTCATGAAACACCTACTTAGAATAAGAAGAAACTAAGAAGAAACATGTCACATTAAATGGAGACCACAACAATGGGAAAAGATATGGAATCAACCAACCATAAAAAGAAAAATTCCCAATATTATATCCTCCACGAACCCTAAATTCAGCTACAATAGTTCTAGGGTTAATGGAGGAATCAAAAAATGGGTTATAAGAGAGTTGGAAGTGAAAAAGAGAGAAGTGGTAGAAGAAACACCTCAATTACTCCTTGAAATCACTATAGATTGGCTTAGAATCAAAGTAGGAGGAGTTTAATGCTCCCCCTTAGGATCCCTTGGGTTGGTCAATGTGAATATGGGATATATGGATCAAATGTATCTTAATTAAAATATTAGAATAAGGATAATTTCAAAAAAATAAACACCTGGAAATGTTTCATGATTTGGATGTAGGGTTTCCCAAACCTTACATCCACTGTACCCAACCTAATGCCTTGAAATAGAGTACTCAAATGGTTTTC
The DNA here is from genome assembly GCA_963277665.1 of Viscum album. Classification (NCBI taxonomy): domain Eukaryota; kingdom Viridiplantae; phylum Streptophyta; class Magnoliopsida; order Santalales; family Viscaceae; genus Viscum; species Viscum album. The sequence continues at coordinate 1,098,140,260 of OY728147.1, forward strand.
TTCAAATTATTTCCAAAACATGCACCAAATGTGATACACACTTCCATTATGCTAATGAGGCCACACTATTTCTAGCATACTCCAAATAGTTTTACATAATGTTTGGAAGTTGTGAAAAACAAATCTGTCGCCATAAAAAGACCATTTGTATGGGAACCAAACAGTTACATTTAATAGTGTGGGATAATTGGGCTTCTTCCCAAAAGCCATAAAAACATGAAATTATTTCCCACAGACTATGACAACTCACAAGTAATCTAAAAAAGATAATATTAAACAAAAAAATAAATATAGTGACATGAGGGTTGTCAAACATATTTTTTTATCAACAGTACCATAATATGAACTTAATAGACTAAGAGAACATCACATGTTCTAAAAGAATGGTCCTCCTAGGTTCTAGGGCTATTTATGCCCCCATTTAAGAAAGGGATGACTCAATATAGTTAGGAGAATTTTAAACATTGTTAGGACTCCTCGTGATCATATGGGTTTCCTATGAGTGAGCCTTCTCTATGGTTATATTGGGTGACGGTGGATCTTGGTGATGTATATTAAAGAAGAGGAAACTCTCACATGGATAGTGTTAGAGAACCCAATAAAAGAGTATTCTTACCCATTTATGTTATGGGAAATATGCATCTATGAGCATTTGGAAAAAAAATAACGGGATTATGTTAGTCTCATAGTATATAAATAGATTCATTATCCTATGGACATGGTTTCTGATGCATATATTTGAGGAAAATACTATGAGGATGGCCTAACGTGGGTTTTATAGGAAATTGTTTAATCTCTCTATATCTATTCATATATTGGGATTCTATAGAATGTCCTAGTAGTGGAGAAATGTTAAGCTGAATAATCACAGAATGTTGATACTAGTAGTAGGAACCCTGAATCTAAGACATTCATTAATGGATGTTAATGAAAGACTCAGGGATATAGGTGTGCAGGGTGATTCTAAACATAGTCTCATGATAGAGGGTTATATATATAGTTGTATCGGGGTGGTTCCTATCAGCCACAGGAGATGCAATGCTACATCAATTATGGGTGAGGACATATCATGCTATATTTTCAAACCTTCATTGTATAAGAAAGGGAGATAGTTAATGGACCCCTAAATAGTGGAAAAAACTAGAGAATTGAGTAATTTTGGATTGTGGATGAGGAAAAGCATCTTGGAGAGTAGCTGGAGGTGGCCTAAATTTTGATCTATTTCCACCACCACCCACAGTTTTTTCAGACAAGGCTTAGAGAGATGGTGGTCAGGGATGTGGGAAGCTATTGGTAGCAGAGGATTATGAACTAGAGGTTCTATGGATAATTTTCAGTATTATTTTAGTATTATTTAATTCAATTTTAGTATTGGGAGATATAACAATGAACCTATTTTATATCCACATAAGTTTTTAAATATATATAGATTACATAGGAAATGTTGGTTCAAAAATAAGGTTTCGAGACTCAAACCATGGGAGATTCAGTGATCACTCACTTCTGTCGATAGTGTGACCTGAATCTTGGACAAGATAACTTCTTGTTTGATAATTTCATAGTTGTGATAAGGCCTTATGATTTAATTATAAGTATATTCTAGATCTCTAAGGATTATTAATAGATCGACTAAATTAGTTAGTGGATATGTTGCGTCCATGTTGATATGATTAGGTTTTCATTTGTCAGTGAGAAGGAATACAATGTTGATAATAATGAGATTATACATAGAACAATATAGCTGATTACTTATCTGTTGGACAATATTACCCTTGGAGAATTATATTTTATGATATTTCAACTTCATTGTGTAGTTGTGGAGTATGAGGACATATTCCCAAAGGATGTGTTGGGATTACCTCTCCATCAATAGAGTGTTTTATATATATACTTAAACCCAGAGACTGACCCAATATCTATTCTAACATATCATATGGATACTAATGAGCATTAATAACTAAAGGGTAAATTATAGGATTTTTAGAGGATGGTCTTTCCTACACCATTCCAGTACCCCTAGGTGACCCCTATACAATTTTTTAAGAAGGAAAATGGAAAATTGAGGGAATTTTTAGAATACTGTCATCTAAATCTAGTGTACATCAAGAACAATTGTCTAGTTTTGAAAATTTATTACATATTAGAATAAATGATGTTGTAGAGGTGGTTATTGGAGATTGAACTCATTTCAAGATATCACTAGCTTCGAGTTTGATAGGAGGATATATTGTAAACAGAATTTTGATGTCTCTATAGTCAGTACGAGTATTTATTTATGCACTTCATCATAATTAGTACCCTAGCTTTATTCATGGGACATATGAACTAGATCTTTAAAACTATCATGGACTAGTTCATGGTAGTATTCATATATGGATTCGTTGTGTACTCGGGGTTAGAGGAGGATCACATGATAAATTTGAGAATGGTTCTGGACATACTCTTAGAGAACCATCTTTATTTAATGTTATCAAAGAGTCAATTCAAGCTTTTGGAGGTCCACTAATTACGATATTTCATCTTAAAAGGGGGATTAGTAGTGGACTATACAATTTTTAGGGGTGTTATATTGGGATCCACATAGGATCATGACTCTAAGGAGGGTAGTAATTGATAAAAATAGCTTGAAATGTGGGTCATACTTATTATGTTAATTCATTGTGTCTATAGGAAAAACAAGTATTGATGTAAATGTGGTCTCAAGATAAAGGATTTTCAAAGGTTACCTCAATGGTTTTAAATATATTTTTGCACAATAATTAGTTTTGACAAGTTTCAATGCATGTTTAGTTATGTGGAATGACCCAAGATCACTAATGAAAAATGATCAAGAATAAATATGAAGTACTTGGTCATGAAATCCCTTCAAGAATGTGACATTTTATTTTGCGAAATGACTAATGGAATTCCTAATAATAATAAACCAATTTTAAAAACACTATATTTTTAATTAATAATATATGGACTTGGAATTTCATTGACATGAATCGACTAATTCTCTCCAATTATGATGCCTTAGTTAAATTTCAATGATTCACATTAATAATTCAATTATCTCATTTACTCATTCAATATCAATAGCATTGAAATATAAAACATTTAATCATTGGGTTTCCAATAAAATTATGTCTCCTAGATAAGTAAAATAAATAAATAATTTAGTCATGGGCATAACCGTTTAGTTTCATTATCAAAAAATGTTATAGACAAAAATATATAGATTTTAAAAGATAAACATTAAAAGTGAACTTCATTATAAAATGATGTTTTAGTTCTCTTCCTCCACTATTTGTGGCTGCCATATTACATCCCTCCATGGTAATATTATTAAATAAAAACACTATCTATAGTGTAAGAACCATTCTATTAAAGATCAAAGGGATGAATAAAGAGATAAATAAATCCTTAATCATAATTATGTAAAAAAATTAGGTGGCCTCACTGATGATCATATGATTAATGATTTTGGATTGACCCAACCTGATGATAATAAATTGGTATATGGGTTGGAGATGTTTGATCTCCACCAGTAGTTATTGTGGTAAACACTCATGAAATATTTCATTGTTTTTGTATTTATAGTAATAGGGTTTCTTTTCTGTTCATTATTTATATGGAATTAACTTCTGTCTGGAATTTTAGAATATGACATGGTCTCCCAGAAGAACGAAACTTGGTCAAATCAATTTTTCATGTTCCACTTGAGTTATTTATTTGTAAATAATTTAATTTTCAAAATATTCTCATATTATTTATTCAAACTCCTATAGCTGATGTTTACTATATTTTCTAACACTATATATATATCAAAATTCCCCTTTTTTAGCCCAATATGCTTGCTGCTCCAATTCCATGAGTAGATGAAAACATTATCTATAAATTAACTATTAGAGGAAAACAATTATCGGTGTTTTTATGCTTTTCAGTATGTCCATATGGTGTCTTAATTCATTTGGATGCAATCCTTTTAGTTTGGTTGGAATATTTTCTACAAAATACCTTTAATGACTCAATTAGACACATCATCATGGAAATTTTTTTTGGGATGGTAATTTTTTGAAATCATGTAGTTAAAATATTACATTTTTATAGCATCCTCTATTAATCTATCAAAACAATGTGTCCCTTGTTCAGTGTGGATGGCCATTAGCATTCCAAACCTACAAAAGATGTTTCCCCCGAAAAAATCACACACAACATTGGCATAATTAGCCTTGGCGACCCTGGATTTCACCCAAATAGAGAAATTATAAAAAAAATTAAAATATAATATTTCCAAAAAGATATGGGAAAGGGTACAATAAAATCAATTCCCTATACTTTAAATATTTAAAAAATGATGGGTTTTTTGATAATCTATTATTTCTTTGATATATTTCCTTAAAATTGAAACTTTTCACATTTTTTATAATAATCATGAGAATATGTAAACAAATCTAGAAAATAAATTATAGATTAATTTAATTTTATATACATTATTTGAGAACCAAAGTGGACTCCACAAGAAAGTGTATAAAAAATGTAAAAAAAGATTCTATTTCACTTGTTGGTAAGAATGTTCTTACTACTTTTTCAATGTAAATTTTATAGAGGGATAGATATTCCGAGATTATGAATATTTATTTAACATTTAGTTAATTATATTGATTAGATTTAATGGAATAAGGTACCTAATATATGGAAAGATAATTTACTATATTAGTATAACAAGGTACATAACCTTAAATTATGTAAATATTCTATATGGGTATGCGATCAGTGAGTGGGATCAGTTTTAGAATTTATATTTCAGCTATGTTGGGTAGCCTACATAGGTGATATGTCACTTGATTTTGAGATCCATTTTTTTCTTCATCTATAGATTCAATCCTATAAGCTTAAATTATTTTTTACTAGACTTGGTTTGAAATTATCCTTATTTATCAAGTACATTAGTTCTTCATGATCAGAAAATACAACCAATTTAGTTCTATGTAAATATGACATGAATTTATCAAATGTAAATTCAACAAAAAGGTAAATTTTTTTACTCATTGTGTAATTAATCTATTTTCCAGAAATGGTTCTTGAGGAAGAGGTTATGACTTTGGGTTTGTATAATTTTTTTTGGAAAGATATTCTACTACATATTTGTTTAATGTATTATAAAGAAACTCAAATATGTTTTCCCAATTCAGTGGAAACATTATTAGTGTGTTAATGGACTTCAATTTCAGCTCATCATATTCCTCTATAAAATTATCATTAAAAACAAATTCTTTTTATTTGAAATGTAATATTGAAGGTGGAAGTTAAAAATTATGGTACTCTTTGATGAATCTTCTATTAAATATTATAAGGAAAAAAAATGTTCTAATGTTCCCCACATAAGGGGGAAATTGGAAAATAATTTTTCACTTCAATTTTAGACTCATCCACCTCAATTATATTTTTGAAATGATATAACACATAACTAATCCCTCCAAAAACATAAAGTGACACTTTTCAATGTTTAAAACTAGTTTTTTATGTATAAATGTTTTCAAATATTTCTCTAGATTCCCTAATAAATGATCAAAGGAGTTTACAAAAATAGTTAATTAATCATGAAATAACTCTAGGAAGTCATCATTTTCATATGAGAATATGATTACAATACTTCCATAAAATATACCTAGATCATTTTATAATATGAAAGGAATCCTCTTGTAAGATAATATCCCGAAAGGATAGGTGAATGATTTCTTTTCTTGGTCCAATAGGGAAATTGGTATCTAAAAATAATTGTAAAACCATAAAAACTAGTGTAAGATGTCATACCTGCTAACCTTTTTGTCATTTTATAAATGAGTGAGATTAGGAAGTTGTCATTTCAGGTGAGATATTTCAATTTTCTGTAATCAATCCATACCATCTAACTATTTTAAAATACAATTTTAAATAATTTATTATTAACATTTTCCAAAATGTTAAATCCTACTTTCTTATGAACCACATGGATCGGGATGACCCATTGGGAGTCATAAATTGAGTAAAAGATGTTTTCTACCAAATTTTCTATAATTTATTTTTAACAACCTCCCTGATGGTGGGGTTAGTCCTCTATAGGGATTCCTAACAGGAAAACATTCATCTTATAAAAAAATATAGGAGAACACCATGGGTTTTATTTTGTGTATATATCTAAGAATCCATCATATAGATTAGGAAATTCTTTTTAGAAGGCCAGTTATAGTTTTTATCTAGTCTCTAGTATATTATTTCAAATGATCACTAGAAATATTTATCCCTCCATAATATACACATATCTTTTTTCAGATGGTAGGGGTTTTAATTCTATATTTATGGTTTTCTATAGAGATGATATTGAATTCAAATTTCCAGCTTCAAAAGATTATATATTCTCATTAAAGGGTATTATATCATCTAATTCTAGAAACCATTCATTATATTTAGTTGAATTTCCTGATTTCTGATTACTCACTTATTCCCTAGTGTTCTAAATAGCAAGTTGATATCCTAAGGATAAGAATTCTCAGGTAATTCCAAAATTTTTAATGAGATCAATACCTTTAAAAAGGAAATTTTCAAATATTGAATGAATAATTGAAGGGTTCTTATTAGAGTCAGGAACATTGATGTTCACCTTTCATTCACCCAGCTCCATGGTGGGGTTTTTGTTAAGGACAATGATGATGATTTTATCCATCATTTAGAATTGTATTCCCAAAATAATGGGTGAATTTACTGGTGTTTTATCTTCCTACATGGTATGAAAACGAAATTCTATTGGAAAAATAAATACATCAACTCATACAAGGACATATTATAACAGTCCAGCCAAAAAATAGTAGATCAGTTTGTTAGTGGGAAAACTACTCTTGTGGGATTTATTTAACCTATTTTTTAAATGAAAATATAGAGTTATAAATAAAATTAATTAAATCACTGAGATCAAAAAAATAATTATAAATTTTCAAAGAAGAAATAGTGCATGGAATAAAAAATAACACTAGATCTTGACATTTTTTGGGTAGTGGTGGAGAGATTATGGATGAAAGAGTCCTCCCGAAGATAAATTATTCATTCCCGTCAGTCCTCTTTTGTTGGCGCGTACTTATCTAATAAACATTTCATATTTCATGATTTTTCTGGGTTATCTATAATAGTGGAATTTTTAATTCAACTTTATAGAAGGTTTATGGGATTTACTTTTTATTTTCTATTCTTTAATTTTTTTGATCAAATTAACATAGAAGGGAATATGGCCTTTTTTAATTATTTTTATCCCTTTTTACATACGTAAACTAATTTTTTTACCTATGCCTCCTGAAGTAGATATTTTTTACTTTATTGTTATGGTCCCCTTTTTTTGGATGAAATGGTTGAGATTCAATATGTTTGTCAGGATTAGAATACTCACTTTTTTCAGGTAGATAATTCTATTTCTTTCTTCATGATATAATTTCTCTTACATTCTCCCAAGGATTAGGAACTATCTAGGATAAAATATTTCTTGGATTTAGGGTCAGAATGTCCATAAAACTTATTAATTTATTAGATAAATCATTAAATTTTATTTTAACCCTTAAACATCATAATTTATTTTTTTGGTTCCCAATTTATGGTGCATTGTTTTATGGATGTTAAAAATAATTTAACTAGAAATGTGGTGGATGAATGTTTTTTAGTTAATACTATGGTTTCTTGTATGATTGATAGAATGGTATCTAATTGAAAAAAGGTGGGCTGACCTTGTTTTTCTGACCTTCAAATCCTTTTGGCCTTTTCCTTCTATCTATTGGGGATTTTGTTGAAATATATTTAGTAGTAATAAAGTTACCAAACTCTCCATACCACTTATTTCGGCAAGTTGATTAGTGTAGCGATAGGATGAAGAACATACACCATATTTCTAAGGTGGGGAAGATGTTTCTCGTAATTGAATCATTGAAAATTTTCAAACTAAACTAGTTATCACATAAATATTGGTTATAAATGGAGGTGATGTATCGGAAGATCTTACCTAATGTATTCCTTTGGTTGATGTACCTCTAGTGCAAATTTTTTGAGAGTTTTGAGAAATATAAGCAATTAGTCATATGAAATAGTTAGGTGAAAAGTCAATCAAGGAACTTTCAGATGATTCATAAAGAAAACATTGATCATTAACGACTAGGTATTTTTTGATGAAAATGAGGAAGTGGTTTTCCTCTATAGTCTGATACAGGTAGATGAAATAGTGTTTCTTGAAGTGTTCCCAATACTTTTATAGAGTCTCTTTAGTTGATTGGCATATGATGTAAATCTCCTTTATAGTTATCATTCCCCATGACATGGGGAATAGTGTTTGCATGAATAATATTTTGAGATACACCCAATCATTAACATCCCTTAGTTGTAGATGGTAAAACTATTCATTAGAATATGTTTCTAGTAAAAAGTAGAATACAGTCCAATGAATTTGGTCTTCAGGTTCTCCTCTTGTCCTAAAACGAAAGAAAGTGTAGCTGAATTCTTGAATGCTCTGATTTTAGTCTTCTGATATAAGACCATGATCATTTTGAAGCATATGAATTGTTTTAATGTTTAATTGAATATCATTCTATGTTTTTGGAATCGTAATTTCATTTTGAGGATTGGTGAATTGGGGTGTGTAAATGTCCCGAAGTATTTTCCTGGAATTTCAATCCATTTCCTTAGGTTTAGAGTGAAAACTAGATGATTTAATCAGGTCCTCTAAATTGAATTATTATAATTTTTATATTTCTTGAGTAAGGTTCACTTAAGCTCTGGATCTCAAGGAAATATTGCCTTATTAGAGGTCATGGTCATGAATTTTTTTGGGGTAATATTAACACTAAGTAACTAACAAAGAATATAGATTTGGTTACATTAATTCCATAAGGAATGGATGAAAAAAAAAATTCTAAATTGTATCCTAGTGAAACACAATTTATGATTAGAATATTCTCACTTTAGGTTCTTCACAGTTCCATTACACACTTAATCTAATTCACCTATGAAATTTTTCCATCTATTTTTTTTATTTTGTTAAAACAATGATAAATGCTTGGGGTTTTTATTAAATTATAAAATATTTAAATGATAAGGAGAATGGAAATTCAAAAAAACAAACATGAATTACTAAATAGAATGTGACTATAGAGAATGAACTTATTCTCGAGTTTGGTTTTGCATTATATAATTATTCTTCTTCATTTGTTTAAAATTAGTTTGATAATTCAATCCTGAAATATCATGATGAATAAATATCATTTTATTTATTGTTTTGAAATATCAAATGCCTTATTGGAATCTAAATCCCACCTACTCCTATAATCAAGGTCGATGGAACACCTCAATTGAGAGTTTGACATATTCTAGGACAGAACTCCATTATTTTCTATGTCATCTATTGATTGGGTCAACCTAATCATGTGAGGAACTGACCAATAGATGAGAGGGAAAATAAAATAAATAAAATAAAACAATATATATATATATATGTTTCATGTCAGGGAAGATAATCTCCACACCTTTTCAGGCCACTAACATCTAACAAAAACCTAAAATACACATAGCCAAAAATTCTAGAACACCTAGCCTCCCATTGGGCCAATACTTGGGTCAACCCCTCATTTTGAGGGTAAGATATCACTTGGTGAAAAGAGGTAAGTAATGAATACGGGAAAATTAAATGATAATATATATTTACATAAAAAGAATTATGACAATGAAATAGATTGAATAGTGGGGGATGATAGAGAAATAAAAGAAAAAGAGAAAGAAATAATAAGGAAATCAAAGAACATGAAAAATTAAAATTAAAATAACATAAGAGGAAAAATAGAATAAGAAATAAAATAATAAAATTTCGAAGAATCAAAAAAAAATATGTATAAGAAGAAGAAGATAAATAAAATTGGTGGAAGATACACTTAAATAAAAATCGTGCATGGATTATATTTATAAAACAAATTAAATTGAAATTACATATAATATAATAAAAAATAAAAAATAAAAAAAAGGATGTAAGTAGGTGCATCATGGCCCAATAGTGTGGCTTCAGTCTCTACCTCTCCTAATGGAGGATGTGATCCTCTTAAAAGTGGTATTTCTCCTCATTTCATAGGCAGTAAGGACTTCCTTGGCATTCCCTTTAAAATCCTCAGTGGATAAGCTAGATCTTCATATATCTATTTTATTTTAAAAACGATAGAGACCTGCATGTGAATGTTTTCGAAAAACCACAACATATATGGTTTTCATATTTTTTCCCACATGAGGGCATCATCTTCATATTTTTATATATATGAAAACCCTGAATGGCTGGGATTTGGTAGGAGGATCCACATTGTAGTGGCTCAGTAGTCCATAAAAGGTAGTTTATAAATGGAGAAATTGGTAGTGGTGGCCTTCATAAAACCTCATCTAGTATAAAAAGTTTCTAGATGACTCGATCACTCATTCACATAGGTTTGAGTAAGGTCTTGAGGCGATCACAAGTTGTGGAAGGCCTTCACAATGGCTAATGAGCTCATTCTCAAGCTCATCAGCAACTTCCATGATGGTTTTTAGGGGTTTCGATAGTGGTTGGTGATGTCGTGAGGTGACAGTGTGTAGTGTATATGGAATAAGACAACAAAATGTGCATGTCCAAGCATGGGGGCATGCTAGGATGAGTAACATAATGTCATTTCAAAAAATTTTGAAAATACCCCATCACTGGACTCCCACACTAGGGTAGAGGGTGGAGGGAGTTATTGTATATAATATAAGGTGTGGCATCTTCAACAAATTGCCTACTCTAGGGTGGGAACCTAGATCAACATTCATGCATACCTATGGAACACTCAATACATGGCTCGGGTAGGTTATGGCTTATCCTTAGTCACCACGGTCCACACACTTCAAGGCCTGGTACCCCAATGCAGCCTCACACCCTTACCAGCTAGATTTTTCCCTCATGGACATTTCTTGGTCGGCCATCCCCTTGTGGTATTTTTATTTGGCTAGATGTCGTATGTTTAAGGCTTACTAGCCTTGGCATAATTTTTTAAATGAAAATGATCAAATAATTAAACAAATTTTATAAAAATGATCAAATAAATAATAAACATCAAATTTATAACAAATTAATTTATTTCACATCATTTTATTTCCATTATTATAAATTCATATAATTTAATAAAATAATTAATTTCATCGGAATTTAGGTTAAAATTTTATCAAAAATACTTTAAATTCCTAAAATATTTTCATAAAAATATATCTCGGCCAGGAAAAAAGATGAATGATAGTTTCTATCATTTTGTGAAAAGCCTAAATACAAAAAATGATGTTTGAAATAACATATAATATATGGATTCTCTTCTTTAATGGATAGGGTTTACACATGGGAATAAATATCACATACCTTGTGACTTTTCACAAGATGTGTGACCCTTGATCTGTTACCTGCCATGTACACTAGGGGTAAAAAAGGCATAAAAAACCTATAGAATTGGTATGGAAAGTATACAAAGACATGAAAAATGTACACAGGTATAATTAAAGCACATGATAATGGGACATAGGGCATGGGCATGGGAATACACTCTTGAAAGTAAGGAATAACCTTGAAATGCAATGTATTTTCCCATTATTGTCATGTAATCAATCCATTGTAGGTTGAATCCCCCATACTCTTTAGTCTACATAAGTTTATATAAATTAAGTTCTCTTGGACTATCCTCATGAGGGTATAGTGAGGTATCCCATCCTGGGAATTATATATGTGATCCCCTCTATGCTTTATTTCTTTATAGTCTCAGGCATCAGTCTCTTCTTCTTAAGGTGTGATCCTCTATCATTTTCACCTTGGTTGCGTCAGGTATCCCATTACCAACATTTAGGGAATGTCATCCAATCCAATTGGATTACTCTATTTAGGGTTATGTATCACCCATATGCCCAAAGTGTGATCCCCTATCTATGTATCAATATCTTATGAGTTATAATATGGACTTCTACAAGCGAGACCTAATGGTAATGACCTATTTGATGAGTGCCATCCGTTTTAGTAAGAAAATAAGATTTTGATCTCTTAGATGCGAATTACCTTGAATCTGTGAGTGGAAACCCATGATGGATTTGTGGAACTGAAATTTCATTAAGACATGGTGTTTATCATTGAGCTTTTCAAGGTGTTCACCAACATTTCCTTTGAGATGATTTTTTTTAACTTTGTGATTTCTCCTATTGGGGACTTTTACTAGGTACATTAATACTCACCCCACCATATATTACTAAATGTTTCATGTCTTATTTAGATGAAATTCCTTTTAAAGGAGTATTTGGAGAACCGATAGCTTGTTGACTGTTGTTTTTATAGATGGATTTTAGATATTTTGAGGGTCTGTGTCTTGACTAGAGTCCCATATGTACTACTTGGTAAGACACTTTTCTAGTTTTTTGGTAGCCATGTATTTGACCATTTTATTTCATGTACTTGTGTCCTAATATAAATTGGGATTAGTTTTGTGCATGAATATTTGGTTTTAGTTGTTTCATTACCTTTTTAATAAATATCTGTGTCTGGGGATGCGTGTGTGTAGGTACCTTAGGCTATGGCGTCCCATGTGTACGCCATGTGTTGTCGGTACTAGTAACCAGTCCCTCACATATTGGAATATGAATTCGGTTGTCACCATCATCTTATCACCATGAAGGTGGGTCCTAGTAGGTGGGTTGATGATATATTGGGTCCCCTCAGTTATTATGTAGTGTTTAGAGCATGATCATAATTTGGTATGAAGTGTTTCAAAGATAATTTTTCATTAAATCTCCTCTATCACGTTATGAAAGACACATGTGATCTTAGAGTGAATGATTAGTATGTCATTGAGAAATTTTTTTATAAAGGTTGGTATATTCTGGATATTTTAATTTAATAATGATTTTTTGGGTTTAAGTAGTGTTTTAAAAATTCTAAAGGCATATGTTTTTACAAAAATGATTTTATGCATTTTGTAATTTTTTTTGAAAAATGCTTGGTAGATATATTATAAAATAATATTTTAGTCATTATAGCATCGTTTCATATATTTTTATGATGTTTGGATAAATTATAGAGATGTTTAATCCAAAAATATAGAAATCACATTAAAATTATGTAAACTACATCATTAAATTTACACTCACACCTCAAGAGTTGTCAAAATATGGAATCACTATTATACCATGTACAATAAGATCATGAAATAAAGATCTCATATAAAAGTAAATATTTCTAATATATTAATAGTTATGGATGAATAAAAACACATGTGTTTTCAACACACTGAAACTATGCAAAATGAGATAAAAATTCTCTAAATAGTTGATCCTAGGTTGAGGTCCTCACACAACTCTAGATCTTCATCTATAAAAAATGGGCAAACACTATTCTATGGATGTCAAAAAATTATAGTCATCTACTATATGTTGTTTATTACACCATCAATAATGGATTTAATGATGATATTCAAATTAATGATATATTAAATGTGATAAAAAAAATATGAATCATGATCCTTGATTTTTAGAGGAGAATGGAATTTCTATGTGATGGTGATGATCATGCTATGAATTTGCCAAGTCAAAAATATTATCCAATTTTAATGGTTAATATATTTCAAAAAAATTTAAGTGATCCTTGTTAATTTAAGTTAACATAGTTTAGAAATACTTTTATATAAACAATTTTCCATTTATTTGACTAATACTCGTAGTTATTAATAATTGTAAGTATGGAGATACTCTTTAGAGATCCAATAGATATATTTGTATATAAAAATTGGAGGAATACTAGAGATTAATTATGTGAACATCAATAAACTTGAATTCGAAAATTTTATTTACAGATTAGAGGGCCATCTAGGAATTATAATAGCTAGAATTTTTCTGAGATTCATATTTTCTATGAATAATAAGTATATTGATACATCATTATTATTGTAAATCTAATTTTTAGTTCATGAAAGGACATTTTTACACATAGAGGAGTAGTGAAGTTTTTTTAGGTGAGGATAGTAGTGAGTTATATTCCATTTGGAAGGTTAAAAAACATATTGGTTAGTGGGAGAAATTAAAATTTCCAATTAATAATAATTACACTTATGGTATTTTGGTATATGAATATAACCCCATTGTATATTCCTTGGATGTTTCCCAGTATGGGTGAACCTATTAATATTTATTTTTCCTCTCATTTGGGCTTCATAACTTCCATATTTTTTATGAGAGAATATATATATATATATTTCATAATTTTGGTTAAATATCCATTGTTATGGTCCATTTGAAATCTGTTTACCCTAATTCAATCATGAATTATTGTATACTCCATGTACGTGTTCACCAAGAATCTATAATTGCATAAAATTAGTTAAACCAATATGATATAAAATTATAAAGACACGTTCTATTCTATGAAATAAATCTATTAAAAATTAGTCCTCCTGTAAAGAAAGTAGTTTTAGAATACGAAATTTCTCCTAACGATCAAATACATTGTACATAGTGATAATCTATCACAAAATTAAAGAAATGATGTTTTGGAACGAGATTTATTAGAGTAGTGTTGACATTTGAATAGTGGAATCACAAAATTCCATCCATATGAATTACTTTATACTATATAATAATAGTGTTACAAAATTTTAATTTCATGAATGACACTACATGGAATATGTTTGGTGTTATAAAACTCATACAACACCCAATAATTTATTCAAAAGTCTTCACACAACACTAAAAATTGGCCATTATTACTTAATCCTTCATCTACTCATCCTAATATATATCATGCCTCACCTTGAAAATTATTATTTGTATGTGAAATATATTTAGCTATCATTTCACTATCCCTATAGACATGACCCAAAAACCCTATAAATATCCCCATAACACCAATAATTTGGGAGTGATAAATTCTATCCATATAGGAATGGATGGAGTGCTCTATGAAAGGAAGAATAATCATATATATGTGAACCACACATCAATGTACCTCCTTTGATCCAAAACCCATTATTTAGTTACAATATATTTTAGTTTCCTATTTATCATAAAATAAATTGGATCCTTCCATGCTTAACATATAGATCTTTTATCAACACGATAATAGTTCCCCAAGTCTATTGGGTAACCAATTGAGATGTTTATTTCTGTGGAACCTAAAGGGACTCACACTCTTTATATATATGTTTGAATCCATAATAATGGCTATACTGATGTGTTTTATTAATAAAATGAACCTAAACATCATTTCCCATGAGTAACTTTAACTTATACACAATGTACCACTCATTAATTTGGAACGTATGTATATCTACATAATATAAAGCCTTTTCCTGAGAATA
The DNA here is from genome assembly GCA_963277665.1 of Viscum album. NCBI lineage: Eukaryota > Viridiplantae > Streptophyta > Magnoliopsida > Santalales > Viscaceae > Viscum > Viscum album. The sequence goes on from OY728147.1 coordinate 1,098,155,625, forward strand.
AGTCCCATAATTCAAAAAAGTATGTAAAATACTAACATGTCCTTTCATTCCCATATAATAAATGAATTTATCAAATTCTAAGAGATCTATATTTTCTTTATCATTACCAATGTGCTATGTATTACTCTATGAATAAATCGCAACTATGAGGATGGAAGAAAAGGAGAGGAAACACTCGTCGCCACACCCCGTAGCTTCGGCTGCCCCATCTCACCCATGAAAAGTCAATCATCACTTGTTTGATGAGTTTAGACATGAAAATAAAACTTTTCTGGATCGAGAGGAAAAGAAGAAGGATCATGATGCACTGAATAACCTATCCTCTTTCAAGGGTTTCTCGGGGGGATCATTAATTACTCTTTCAAATCGCGCGCCCATAGAATTATTCGGAAAGGGTTAACAACACATGTTTCAGCCTCAGAGGATGTAATAGAGGAAAGGATTGATCTGTGCAAGCATTCATTTATCGCTTGAATCTCCTTAATGAAAGGTATGGAACCCTGGAGGACTTCAGATCTCATCTCTCAGTAAGCTGATATTTGGGGATTCAATGAATTCAAATGCGTGTTCCTCGGTCGCGGACTCTTTCACATCCTATTTCCTTCGGTGGAGCTCAAAAGTAGTGCTTGGAGTATCGAATCCATAAATATCAGTCCAGGTACACTAAGATATCATGCGTGGAAATTGAACTTCAATTATCTTGATTTTAAAGATACCTGTGCGCAAGTGTGGATAAAAATACACGGTCTCAACTAGGTATTGTGTCGTGATGAAATTTTGTTCGATATTGCATCTGCTATTGGGATTCCGATTAGAATGGATCATGTTATAGAATCAGTCTGCTACGGTCATTTTTCTCGAGTCTTAGTAGAGATTGACCTTATTTATACTTTAATTGATAAGGTGATTTTATCTACTCAATAGGATTATATTTGTCATCGGATTGAATATGAAAGCCCTCCTCCTTTCTGCGTTTCTTGTCAAATTACTGGGCATGATGAATCTTCATGCAGAAGAAATGTTATTTGTGAAAACTGTCAAATTAAAGGGCAAGACCTACAACACTGTAGGAAGACACCCAAACAAGGTATGACACAAAGCATTGAGTAGAATAAGACAGTTACTATTATTGATAATGATCTGCTAATGGACTCTGAAAAAGAGACTGTTGTGTCTGCTGAAACGCCTCAATGGTCTTTTGATGAAGAGCCCAAAAAGGGATGTTCTGAAGACCATATCAAGACTAGCACTTCTTCAAAAAAATGCGAGAGTTCTCTTATCCTGCACAGATCTTGATGATGATATCCAGCTACCTGTTGATGCAAATTATGGTATGGATGATATGAATGGAGCCTCATTCAATGAAATATTGACAAGAGGCTTCCAAGATGATGAAGACTATGAATCAATTTATAACCTTGATGCTTTGGAAAATACTTCTCTTGAAGATGCAGACTCCCGCATAAGACATGAAATGATCTTGGTCAATGCCAAAAGCAGAAGAGGCACGGAAAAGATGGACCTTTCTATCTCAATGAAATCTAAAGAAAGGAAATAGGTGACTGATGTTTGTAACTATACTTAGACAAAGGACAATAAAAAGGTACAACCCTCTGGTCAGTCTCTGTTTCCAAAATATAGAGAAACAACCACTATTTCTACAGTTCCTCATGTCTTTAATATGGTAGTCTCCCATCCGGAAGGTACTCCTAGAGCCCAAGTTAAGACCACTTTATTCCATGATTTTCCAGCAAAGTCTAGTGCTGGTGATTCCTCACCTATGCATGCTAAAGAAGGTAGGGATACAACTTCTGTTACAGACATGGTATCTTCTAAAAATGCTATCCCTAAGGATTCAAAGTACCCCCACAACATGTACCATAAACCCACTCCAACTAGGCAGTATAAACAGACAGTTCCTCTGAAGGAATCTGTCCAAGTGTCCCCTGAACTGCAGGCGGTCCTTCCCAGTCTGGAGGGAAAAAAATGACATAATGTCAAGATCATCCCAGCCTTCACCATGCTGTGGCACCACTCAATCTCATATTCAGAAAGTTATAAAATAGGTGAGTACCTATAATTCGTTTGAATTACATGAATCTGCTAGTAGTGATGATGATAGGAAACCAATGGAAGATCGGGATTGAGTTAAGTGTGTGAACACGGATGAAACATCTGAGACCCCGGATGATGGTGTAGGTCCCTATATATAGGAAAAGTCTAGGTGGAGGGGGAGACAACCAAGTGTAATGGATCCTAAAACATCTCTTCATAGTATGAACACTCTCTCACGAGTGCGCTGATGACTTTTTTATGGACATATTTTGCTGTTTTTACTCCTTTGTCTTTACTCCTCTGTCTTTAATAATAGGGGAATTTGCATCCCAACCTTCATAATTAAATGTATTACTCTAGGTTAATTTTAACTAGGTTTCAAATATTCCCTACACTCATTAGTATACATCGAACTCTTTGTAGCCTCTATATTAGCCCCAATCATATTATATGCTTCCCACATGGAGTTAGTAACCAAATAATTATCCCTAATTGATAAAGTTGGTACATTATAACATGAATCCCAATCTTGAGACATGGGATTAATATATATACCTCACTTTAATAAATTACCACAACTTGGGTTCAATATGTTTAATTGGATTCCCACCCAACATTATCCTCTTACCTTGATTTTTCTATTAAATATTCCACCTTTTGGACACTATTTTATTGTAATATCCTATTCTATAAGAAACAAAATTATTAATAACCTATATACCCATTTTTTTATTTGATGTAAGCCAAATAATTCCTCATTCTCAATCACATCACTTATATATCCAATCATACATCCCACCTATAAAATAATCTACAAGAAGGGGATAAGTACAAACATACAACCATTCCTAGGTAGGACCCCATGACATAATTGAGTTCATTCAGGAATTCATGCTTATAAAGCCTATAACCTATTTTGGAATTAATCCTTCACGTAACCCATTTATTAAGTAAAACCATAAAAAATATATTCATTCCTATTTCATGAACCAAACCATCAACAAATACATTTCATAGGGTAGTCCTATATGCATGACTGTAAACTGAAAAATGGTCATAGCCCTATGAATATAATCTAAAAGACACCATTGTTTATGATTCTTGAATATAAAATACACATCCTGTATCATTGATACATAATCTAAAAAGACATATTATTGATCATATATCCAAAAAGATATATAGAGCACCATTTTCAAAAATATATGATAATAAAATTTACCATTATGGTTTTTTTCACATGTCCATAAAATATAAAACTTAATTTTTTTTAAAATGAACTATCATAATTTTTATTCTTATCATAGTGATATATTGAAATCATATATTAATTGATTAATCGATAATTTTTTACTCCTTCCACCTCCACCCCCAAAATCCTTAAATCCTCCTAAGAGAATATAAAGCTCAGCATAACCCCTTAGGCCTTATTATATGGAATGAAAATCTATCATGTGCACTATTACTACTCTTGAAAATTTGAATATATAGTGTATACTTTTAATCCCTCATTGATGAAATAAAACACCCTTATAACAGTTTAATCTTTTTTATATGGAACAAAACTATAGTGTACCCTCTTAAATATTCTTGTATGGAACAAAAATCATGTGTAACCCTCTTAATAGTTACTTTATTACATTAAACTATTATATAAAACTCTTAATAATTTTATATTTAATAAAATTACAATGAATTTTTTTTACGCCTTTATATATGAAAAAAAATTTAAAATATTTCTTCACCATGATTATTTTTTGTGATGAACCTACATAAAAATCAGTTGTTTATGAGCCAAGAGATCCATACCCTTATCTATGATGAGATGACGAATTAGTATAACTAAATTGTTGATTAACTAAATGGATTAACCCATGGCGATGTGATAGTAAATCCTCAACTCACAAAATGATTATCAAAATGATTCAAGTGCCTCCCCATAGGGAGTTAAAATTTATTGCTCCCTTTTAGAAGACAATAAACAATAAGATCAAGAAATCATACAAAAATGTGATTCCTTATTCAATGGTTAATATATAAGTCTCATCATGATCATGGGATAGCATAATATAACTAAAACATCAGTTTATTTCTCTGAGCGATCAACCCCATCTCTAGTGGGCACTTACTTTGTAGAGGATGAAAATGATATAAACCAAACCATTATTCTTACCAAGATAAAACTAAAAAACATATGATTAATATTAGGAGATATTTTAAAAATTGAAAAAAGACACATTATGAGATGAGATGACCAACCATACTCTTATTATGGACATGTAATCCTCAAGTAATTAACCAAGTGGGTCAACAGAATGTCAAAAAAATAATGATAATAAAAAATTGGAGAACCAGTATTTTTTCCCTACCCATGAAATAGTTTGATCAATCATACTCGATTACATACGAAGCTACATTGATGGGTATATTTATTTACTTGATTCCACTTAGAATACAAAATTGATTCAAATATATACCAATCTATTATAACTCCCAATAGATGTGAGAGTATAATAAAGGTCTCTAGAGGGATCATGAATTGGGACCCTCCTTTAATAAATCCCTTTATATATACAATTTCTGTATCTATTTTTTATCCCATAGATCATGAGTAACATTACTAACTCTATAACACCCACTATATCCATAAACATATGGTCAATAAATTTTTCTATGAGTATATTATGGATGGAGAAACCCTAAAACGATATTCATCTTGGGAAATCCATGGAGGTATGAAGATGCATAGGCCAGCCCAATTTTTGGAAACCAACAGGGGCAGACAGATCTCATCACCACGTTTAATTGTTTTATGGGTATCTATCCTGAATACCATAATGTGTTACATCCATAAATATTATATTATTTTGAGTACTCAACCTAATTTCATAAATCTATACTATAGTCATCCAACAAGTGTCTAAACTGACATGACTATTATCAATTCAAAATGGAACTTTCTTCTATGAAGACCATGAATGAAACCTAAACTTGGGTTGTATAGGCTCATGCAAAAAGGGGGAGGTCTTATCATGGACATTCCAAAACAATAATCTATTGGGAGACAACCAACCCATAAAATTTTAACAATATTTAGGTTCAAATTCATATTATGGTGGTGACATGAATTGGATTTAGCATCATGATGGTAAATAAGAACCTGTAGCCCCATGGGCATTATCTAGTTGCCCCAATATCTAAACCAATCTATGTATGTGAGAAAAATTACCATGGTGGTAAAAACCAGAATTAAATCAATATATAACATAATAAATATAATTTTTATAATAAATGACCAATACATATAGTTCCTTGTTATGTAAAAACCAACTAGGATTAATGACTTAACCATTCACATTCATATGAGTTATCACATAAGACCTCTCAAAAAGTTTTCCAATTAACATCCCATTTAACATGATTTATTTAACTAGATGAAAAAATAAATATATTTATATAAATCATTTGAAAATATAAAAACTCTTGTATTATAATTCCAATATCATCCTTTTTCTCCTCTATACAAAAATAATCATAGTTTGAGTTGGCATCTTCGATGAAAAAACTTTTAGTATATACATTGGTTTCCACATAGGCACTGTCATACTAGGAAATATTCGTAAGGAAAGAACATCCCATAACATAGATTTTGTGGACCCTAAATATAACATGTAAACAATTATATATTTATTTATTTCAATTAATAATGTTTCTGGAGTTTGGAATTTGAAAATATAAAAAATGGGAGGGCAACATAAGATACACAATTAGAACATTAGAAGTGATAACCCCTCATCCCAGTTATTCCTAGCGGGTGGCAACATTTGAGAGGCTTAGGATTTGATGAAACACACTTTTCCTAACCATGTTTCCAAACCACACATCTTTCCCAGGTGACTCCGGAAACAATAGTATGGTTTTCCCATTGTTTCTTTAACCCTTTAACCAAATCATACAATGATCCTTGAAATTAATATTTATATTTACAAATTTCCCTTACCAAAATTTTAACCCCAATAGTCACCTCTATCATCAATTTACCTCTCTTAAAACATGTTATAGTAGAATCCATAACCTTTAACATGCTTCATTGGTGTTCCACCTTCTTTTCAAGTGTAATCATAATAGTAACTTCCTTATCCTTATCCATTTATCATTATTATATTATACTCTTACCTTATTCATCCATGCTATCCCATATTCCTTACCCTAACATGCCATGGAAGAAAATATCGATGTAAGGGGTTGGTATAATCATCAGTTTCTTAATTCCCAATATATTTAAGTGGTATCTATTATTCTAAAATTTCATTATTAGAAGAATGTAACTAGGTTTATATGGACATAGGTAAGTGTCACTATGAAATAAAATTTTCTATGGTACACACATGGTGCTTGAGATTTTAAAATTTTTGTTTTCATAATGTGGTTGAAATACGATTACCTTATTAGGGTATACTTATTTTATTATTTTTATTTTTATTTTTAATGTGATGCATGTTTCTTGATTTTTAAGTGTTATTCAACTAATAATAATTTTTATTGTAAAATAGAATTGGATAATATTCCTCTGAGATTATATTTTATTTAAATGAAACTATTAATGATGTTTTGGAATAGGTATTATTTATTGTATTTATGTTTCATGGATTTGGACTTTTTTATTCCATATAGGTATTAGTTTTTAACATCATTTATTTGACAGGGGTTGTTAATTTGTTTTAGGTGTTATTGTGATTGATATAATATTTTTTATTGAAATATTAGTAATTGTGTGGTGAGATTTGAATTTGGACTATATTAACATGAGAACCTTAGCTAGTTATATTGGGGATAAGTATGAGTGATACACAAGTTTAGATATGCACTGGATAGTTCCCCTAATAATGTTAAGGACCTGGAAAATGTGTATTTCTTGATGAAGTGAAGAGGGTATATTGGGGGTCCAAATATATCAAGTTAAAATATGTTTATATGTTTTCCATAAGTGAGATCCTAGGTTATCCCATTGAATTCATTTTTGGGATCCCAAATTAGGTAATGTTCACGGGATGTTAACTCATTACTTATTTTACATTGTAAATCTTACTTGAAGTGATTTTTTAGATTATTTAAATTTTCTTTTCTTGTTATCCTTTTAAAAAATTTATTTTTTACCAATAAAAAGAAATTTTATTTTTTTACACACACAAATAATATAAAAAGTACCATATAATTATATTTTATAATAGTGATTTGATATTTCATTATGGTAGGATTTATATAGAATAATATAGCTACCATACTAGATTATTGCTTTCACACTACATACACCCACTTAATATATTGACCATTTTATGATTGATGCAGGTAAATATAAGTGAGATAATTCCTATTTGATAATACTATTATGTCTCATTTACATAGTGGAATTGTTATTGGGTGGTGTTAATATCCCTTGAGGAGATAGTTCATCAAATATTTATAAAATTTAGATTACTTTAAATCAATGAAGTATCAACCACTTTATATTTATTTTTTTTTATCTTTGATGTATTTTTTATTTAATTTTTGTAACATTAAATTTTGTAATAATGTTATATTTTGATGTTTAAATTTTGAATTTTGTCCCCTTATGCCATTTTTTATTGAATGTATATTTTTGAATACATTCATTTATTTATTAGGATTGTACAATATATGAACACCACTTAAATAATTCCTCATTTGAGTATATTAAAATATTTATTTGATATATAGGTCCAAAACATTCCCATATGGTATTTTTTTGATTCCATTAGGTCTTATATCTGGCCCATGGTGATCAAGAATTGATTTTGGACCTTGTGGTGGGATGGATTAGGTGACATGAAGTGTTCCCAAAATATTTTATATTACAATATAGAATTAAAACACTCTTATTATTTGGGGCGTAAAGGTATAAGGGATCTTTGGAAGTAAGATCATGACATGTAAGTAAAACAAAATATAAGGCAGACTATTTATTATATTGATCCATTAGTTACCATGGTTGGTTATTAATTTGGCCTTGAAATCAAGATTTATCTAGAAATTATTTTGTGATATTTTGATATGGTTTATTTCCATTATGTGTTTTATGAATATTTGATGAGTTATTTAGAGAAACTCATTGTCATGGGGTAAAAATGAGTGAAAATATAGGGATACACTATTACAATATATAGTCTAAAAAACTGTTCACAAACTATAAAACCCATTCTAGATAAACTCTAGTAGTAATTACATGGTTGTTGAGTTTTTTACAAACCATGAAACCATAACTTTTGAAGTTATAAAACGTAGATACTTTTTTTTCCACCCATTTGGGTATTTAAACCAACATTAATATTATTTTAATTTGATTATGATTAATTGAAACTTGTATTTGTTATGTATTGTTTTTATTTTTAATTTATATATATGATGAAATATTTTCATATTTTGTGTTTTATTGAAGATGCCTCATAGAAAGAGTATATGAACTATCGAGAGGGATAATGGATAATTTTTTCCAAAGTATCTTTCCTGTAGATTACACCCCTATCATGTATTCTATTTGGTCCATTGAGACTTTAGGTATGTGAAGGTGACTACGATTAATTTCAAGTGGTGTATAATTATCACTAATTCCTGAAAAAATTCCACTTTCAATCTATGGAGATCGATGGTCTTAGAAGAATTAGGAATTTATGGAGAAAATTGATCATATCTTGGGTTTTCTTTAGACACAAAAAAAATTCAAAAGTGATGTTTTCTTTATATATTTGGGAAAGATCTGATTTTAAATAATGGGAATTGATAGTTTAGGCTAAGATTCAATATGGTCTAATTGGTGAAAACTTTAAGGATATTTTCATGCCTCAATTTTACCAAAATGCCCTAAAAATGACAAAAAATAGATATTTTCTCTGTGGATAAAATGGAATAATTATATTAAAAAGTATGACACTATATTTTCTATACTGCTTTTTTCTTTAGAGCTTTAAAATAACGATTTTATCAATTAGAAATGAATAAATATGGTATTATACCTATGAATTGTTTAAATATTTTTTCCTTTTTTCTCATCTAATACTGATTTTGTCAATGATGTAGTAATTTAGATAATTGATATTGTAGGGTAAATTAGTTTGGGAAGAGCCAAAAGTGTAATAGGATGAATCAAGATTTACTTATGTATTTAGAAACTAAATCATGGTGAATATCATAGGGGTAGTAGTGTGAGTGTTAAATACCCCTCAAACCCACTTCTTTTGATCCATTTAGAATAAGGATTCCTATATGATTTCTATGTAGGAATTTTGGTCATTATAAACTAGATTTCGAGGAATATTCAAAGTATTTTCACTTGTCATGGATATATAGTGAACTAAAGATTCTTTTATACACATTTTACTAATTATAGTAAGTTTTATATTCAAATATCAGGGGCTCTTGGTTGTAATTAGTTGAATCTGAGGGAGCATGTTCCCATTCATAGCGATGGGAGGAATATATTCAAATAATGGTAGATTCTCTCCTAATATGAAATACCATAATGACAAAAAAATATGGGAATATATATACTATAAAAAATGAATATATGGAATTGGATGTTTAGGCAATGACTTTTATAGGTACCATTTTTATTAAATCTTATATTCTCTTATATTTATTTGACATTGTTTTGAAAATAAATGTGACTCCTTAGGTGGTAGATGTAACACCCGAGACTTTTATGTTATATGAATCATCAAAGAAATCTTTTTCTACACAACACTTGCTTGGCTTGCTTTACACGCAATCGCGACCTTCCTCGATAGCTTGTGTCGTACACAATACCGAGTTTCACTAAACAACAATATGCTATTAAAACTAGCCGTTATGAATAGTAATAACCACTTTTTGAAATTTTATAAATTTTATTTTTCAAAATGGACTTCATTTTTGGACTCAGAATATCAAAATTAGCCTAGGGTGAAATTTTGGTATTTTTCTGAAAACTTTGAATTTTTGATGAATAGTGAAACCACTAAGTGGTAGGTTAAAAAACTGAATTTTGCATAAAACTTAATTTTACCACTTCTGTGAATGGAATTTCAAAAATCCAATAGACACGGTTGATATCAGTAAGTAAAATGTGGTTCAATGAGATAAAAATAATTTTTTGGTGAATAGTAACTTTTACTTTTTTTACCGCGATTAATAGTAAATAGGGTAACTAAGGGTAAATATGATATTAATATTACCCTAACACATTTCCTAATTCTATTGGACAAGTTTAATTCGACCAAAAAGAAACTTAGGAATACAATATGACCATTTAGTCCCACTTGGATTAGATTAGGACATTTATTATTAATTTATTTAAAGAAGGGTTAAAATAGTTAAAATCAATGTTTAATAAGTAAATCATTTTTAATATGGGATTATACATAAGATAAATTCGACTATAAATAATCATTAGAAAGCTAAAAAGATTTCTTACATAATGGTATTTTATTTATAATTTTTAGACATTAAATAATTTAATTTGTTTATGACACAATGATGATGCAGTAATTATCTTATTAATGAAATATTGACATAATTGGTGTTTTAAACACCAAAATAAATGTAATTTGAGACTTTTTATGAATTCCACTAATTTTATAGGTTACTATTATATATTTTTGTTGATTTAATCAACTTTATTCGAACATATAATTCTGTTATGACTTTCACAAAAATCATATATCAAATAGTGTCAAAATTGACACAAAATAGTTTTTAAATAAAATATTATATAATTAATTGTTATTTTATTCCTAAAAATCTAAGGTTCGGCCAAATTACTTAGATAAGGATATATATATTAATAATAAACAATTTGGGGTTCATTTGGTATGTTATAGTAAGTGTATTAACCTTATAGTGAAAGAAAACAAAAAGACACGGTAAAAGTTAAATTTTTTAACTTAGAGTTAAATCTAATTGATAAGATTAAAATAATACCCTAAACTTGTCTAAATCCTATTTTTTGATAGGATTTCGACCCATACCCACTTTAGCTTCGAAATAAGACCCTTTGGAACCATTATAAACCGATTTTGACTTTAATATAAAATAATATTTTGAGATATTCCTAAGGTGCCCCTCTCCTCCCTTATAAAAGGGCACCTCCTCCCCCTCCTCCTCACACCAATTTGAGCACTAAAGCTCGGACAACCCCTGCCATTTTCTCCTCTCCACTTCCCTAGAATAATCCTAGAGGTCATGGTCTTCTTCAAAGACCAATCTTAGTTCCCTAAGTGGAGGATTCAAAGAGGCGTTCCAAAGAAGAGGTAATATCCATTACCGATCTTTTCAATTTCTTTCTTCTTCAACTTCTTCTTCATTAGTTGTTTCATGATAATGTAATAACATCAGTATTACTTACATACTGATATGTTATTATAAATATGAAACAACCCTAATTCACCTTCTATCCATCCCACGGAAAAATGAAATCACCGCGCGTGCGTACGTACGGAATACCATCTCCACGCCGTGGTGTAATCTATTTTTCCACCATCACATTACAAGGATGGGTATAATTGTGTAATGAGTAACTATTTATGATTATTATAAAGTAATATTGATACTGAAATAATATATATATACTCCAATACAGTTCCACGATCATAGGAATGATATCATCACTCGTTCGTACGTACGGAATATCGTCTCCACGATGTGATGCGACTCGTTCTACATGATCATCATTACATAGTAATTATATAAATGAATTGAATGAATAAATATGATATATGTTACACTAATACCATTCTGGATATAAGGTATCTATAACCTTAAAAGAAGAATAAGAATGTATTCGAAAAAACACGCATAAGAACAAAAGCCAATAAAGACCCGAGTAAGAAGTAACAATGAAATATTACTAACAAGAAGCTAAGAATATTACCATATATGATATCATATCAATATGTATGATTATGGAATAAGTCAATAACATTATTTAAACCATTATACAGGAGCTTCAGACATGCACAAAGAAAATCGGACCTAAGGTAAGGGAAATATCACAATCTCATTTTTATCCGAGATTGTTTATACTTTAGTATTTACTGGGGTGTATTTTATCATCCACATCCATATTTCCTCAATATGTAATATTATTTACATCCAACTACAATTGTGTAAATCCAATTTTACCTATTCGGTGAGTTTTTAGTAAAAAATATGAAAGGAATCTTTTGAAGTTTTTCATACGAGGTGCTTTTTTGACTTTTCCGACAAAAGTACGAGAAGAATGTTTTTTTAACTTATACGGCACGAACGGATTTTTACGGTTTTATAAAGCCTTATTTTCATGAACTTTCCCCCAAAATATTTCATGACTATTTTCAATAAAATCTCTTTCTTTTAAAATTGCATGATGTTTTGTGAAAAGGAATTGATTTTGAAGAAGAAAGGATATTTTCCTCAAGAATTTATTTCAAGTGTTTTATAAAAATTATTTTCCATCTAAGATAATAAAGGGTTCTGTTTCTATCCATATTTTTACATTGATTTGACTATGTTGTGATGGAATTATGTTTATGAATTCCTTTATCTTATATGAATGGTTGTATGGTGTCATGTTGTTTAAGAATCCCATTTTTATTACATGGGTTATGCTATGATGTATGGTTTATGATTTTGTGGCACACATAAGAATGAAATCATTATGAGATGGGTGTGACCTATATCTCCCTCCAATTCATTGGGTAAAGATTTTATATCTAATGAGATAGACATGGTTGAAATGTTAGGTTATACCGGTTCAGTGAAACAGGACTGGAACGAGGGTGACTCGGTTTAGAAAGGGACTTTGTCCACTAAGATAGTCTTGGCAATGAGTCATGACTAACAAGAAATGATTTTCCATGATTATGTGTGCATGCCACAATGTTTCAAGTTTCATGTTATGATTATGGGGATCTCATTTTCACTTCTATGATTTATTCCGTGTTAAGATTTTATGATCTCTTTTGCAGGTTATGATTTTCAAAAAGATATGATTTGATTTTTATTTCCTTTATTTTCCCTTACTGAGCATTTGAGCTCACCCTTTTATTTTTTCTTTTCCCCAGGTCAGGAAGATGGATATTAAGTATAATATGCTAAAAGGGACCCTAGATATGATGAAATAAATGGGAGACACTGTAGAAGATTTATGAACCAGTAGTTTATGTTTCTTAGTTTCTAAAGACACTATACTTATACGGTCCTTTGTGGTTTTGTCATATGTTGTAATAAGTGTGCTTCAATTTTGAAGTATTAACAATGTATGTAAAGTATGGGTCGTTATATTTGGTATCAGAGGAAAGGTATAGTCAACCTTTGGAAACTAGGATGTGAAAGCCTTAGTAAGAACCCTAAGGATAAGTCTAAGCATAGAACACAATCTTAGTGTTTTAGAAATGGACTTGAATAACCTAGGATAAGGCCTTAAGCACGAAAAATTTATTCTTGAATTATGTGGTTTTCCTATTATAATTAGTGTTGCTCACACTATTCTTCTTGGTTTTAGTCAATGGCTGGAACCCGAAGGAACCGTGTTAATGCGCAATGCGATGGGCAATGCAATGATTGTCCCCCTGAGCAACCAAACGATATGGGAGCTGGAATGAAAAATCTTGTAGCCATGCTCACACAACTTTCTCAAGCTATGAATCATGCAGGACATCCAAACGAGCAAAGGAAGGAGCAACATTCTGTTGAATCCTTCATGAGGCAGCGTCCACCATCTTTCAGCGGGTGTATTAATCCATTAGTTTCTGAACAATGGATTAGTACTACTGAAAAGATATTTTCAGTTCTTCAATGTTCTGAGCATGATAAAGTCATCCTAGCAGTGTATCGTTTGGAAGGAGATGCTGATCAATGGTGGAATCTTATTAAGAATACGAGGAAAAGGGATAAAATTGAGTCTATGGAATGGGATGAGTTCAAGAACTTATTTTTCAATAAGTACTTCCCTCGTATTCTCCGAACAAAGATGGAGAAAGAGTTCCTTGAACTGAAGCAAAGGGATGATGAATCTGTTGGTACTTATGAAGCAAATTTTACAAGACTTGCAAGGTACGCTTCTGGTATTATTATCCAACCTGAGAGTAAGATCGATCGATTCTTTAGTGGCTTAAAACCAAGTCTTCTAAGGGCGTTAGCCTTAAGGGACTTCAATAGCTACGAGAAAATTGTTTGATGTGCTCTCAAAGTCGAGATGGAGATTGGAGTAACCCATCAGTCACATGGGTTTGATAAGAAGAGGAAGATGGAATTCAAAGGAAAATCTAAAGAGCACACTGAAAAGAAGATGAGCTTTCCCTTATACTCAAAGTGTGGAAAGAAACATGGAGGGAGTTGTCTTAAAGGGACAAGTAAATGTTTTAAATGTGGAAAGGAAGGTCATCGGGCATTTGAATGCCGTGATAATGGGAAGAAGATGTCTAATGACGCAAACAAAGGAAGGGATACACAGAATGAACCTACTACACTTCAATGTTTCAAGTGCAAGGAGATGGGGCATTATGCCAATCAATTCCCAAATCCAAGGGTTGATGATGATGGTCGACGTCAACAAAATATTAAGGCTAAAGACAAAGGAAAGTCACATGAAATTTCTATCAGTGATGTGGAGTACGATAACGAAGTGGTGAAAGGTACACTTATCATCCACTCTAAAGTAGAAAATGTTTTATTTGATTCTGGATCCACCCACTCTTTTATTTCCAAAGAATTTTCTAAGGGTATCACCGTATTACCTCAACAATTAGATGTTGAGTTAGCTGTGACAACACCTAATGGCACAACAGTCGCATCAACAGTTTATAATTCTTCTCCGATCGAAGTTTGTGGGAAAGTGCTTCCTGCAAATCTTGTGATCCTTCCTTTAGTGGAATTTGATGTGATTCTTGGCATGTATTGGCTTTCTCTACATGGAGCTCATATAAATTGCCAAAGAAGGGAAGTCACATTTCATATTGCAGATCAATCTACGATCGTCTATCAATGCAAAGATGAACATAACCTTCCAGTGGAAATTCCTTCCATCTTATGGGTCTTGATTCCACTAAATGAAGGTTATTTATCTCAAATGGTTGGTTAGAAACTCACGATTAAGAATATGCCCATTGTACGGGAGTTTGATGATGTCTTTCCGGAGGAATTACCGGGTCTTCCACGAAATCGTGAAGTTGAGTTTTCAATAGAACTCGTAAAGGGTGCTTTACCTATTTCAAGGACACCTTATAGAATGGCCCCAATTGAGTTGCAGAAATTGAAGAAGCAACTCCAATAGAATCTTGATAAGGGATTCATACGCCCTAGTGCGTCACCTTGGGGAGCACTTGTTCTATTTGTTAAGAAGAAAGATGGATCAATAAAACTATGCATTGATTATCGAGAACTTAACAAGATCACTATCAATAACAAATATCCTCTCCCACGAATTGATGACTTATTTGACCAACTACGCGGAGCTCAATACTTTTCCAAGATTGATCTTCATTCAGGGTATCATCAATTAAGGGTCAAAAGGGAGGATATACCAAAGACGGCTTTCCTTACAAGGTATGGACACTATTAATTTATAGTGATGCCGTTTGGTCTTACTAATTCCCCTGCTATCTTCATGGATCTAATGAATAGAGTCTTTAGAGACTATCTTGATCAATTTGTGGTAGTCTTTATAGACGATATTCTTGTCTATTCAAAGACCAAGTAAGATCATTAATATCACTTGAGAATTATATTGAATACCCTGAGAAAGGAGAAGCTTTATGCCAAATTTACCAAGTGTGAATTTTGGCTTCAAAAAGTTGCATTTTTGGGTCACATAATCTCAAAAGAGGGGATATCTGTGGATCCAGAAAAAACAGAGGTTATCGAAAGATGGTCGAGACCAACAATAGTAACTGAGATCTGAAGTTTTCTTGGTTTGGCTGGATATTATCGACGTTTTGTAAAAGATTTTTCACGATTATCTAATCCACTCACCAAGTTGACTCGGAAAGGAGTTAAGTTTGTCTGGACAGAGGAATGTGAAGAGAATTTCAAGGAGTTGAAAAGAAGGTTATCCAGTGCACCTGTGCTCATACTGCCTTGTAGTGGAGAATGGTTTGTGATCTACAGTGATGCATCCAAGAAGGGATTGGGGTGTGTTCTTATGCAAAATGATATGCTGATAGCTTATGCCTCACGACAATTGAAAATCCATGAGAAAAATTACCCAACACATGATTTGGAGTTGGATGCGGTAATCTTTGCATTAAAGATTTGGAGGCATTACCTTTATGGTGAAAGGTGTGATATTTATACTGATCATAGAAGTCTAAAGTATATTTTAACACAAAAGGAGCTGAATATGCACCAAAGAAGATGGTTGGAGCTAATTAAGGATTATGACTGCTCAATCCATTACCACCCTGGGAAAGCAAACAAGGTGGCAGATGCATTAAGTCGACAAGACCATTCTAGTTTATCCATGATGAGGATCACAAAAGATCCAATATTTATGGATTTACAAAGGATGGATCTTGGAATTATAATGGAAGTGGAAAAATCTTATCTTTCTCAAATGAATGTTCAACCATCTATACATGTGAAGATTAAAGAGGCACAGAAAGAAGATGTCGAGTTACAAAAGAAGGTGAGAAATGTTCCTGAATTCAACCTTGATTGTGATGGGATAATAATGTTCCGGAATCGGGTTTGTGTTCCTCCCATCCCCGAATTAAAGAAGGTGCTGCTGGATGAGGCTCATAATTCATCATTCTCTATTCATCCTTGAAGCACGAAGATGTATAGGGACCTGAAAGAGTACTTCTGGTGGGATGGCATGAAAAGAGAGGTTGCTGAATATGTCTCTTGATGCTTGGTTTGTCAACAAGTTAAAGCTGAGACAAAAGTCTAAGGGTATGTTACAACCATTACCCATACCTGAATGGAAATGGGAAAACATCAATATGGACTTTGTCACAGGAATTCCTAAAACATCCAAAGGCAATAATGCTATCTGGGTCATAGTTTATCGTCTTACAAATTCTGCACACTTCATTGCTATTAGAGAGGATTTCTCTCTAGATCAGCTTGCCAGAATATATGTAAAGGAAGTGGTAAGATTGCATGGAGTACCACTTTCTATTATATCTGATCGAGATCCGAGATTTACCTCGAAGTTCTGGCGAAGTCTTCAGCATACTCTGGATACAGAGTTGAGTTTCAGCACTGCTTATCATCCCCAGACAGACGGTCAGTCTGAGAGAACAATTCAAACCCTAGAAGATATTTTGAGAGCTTGTTCTATGGATTTCAAAGGAGGTTGGGATCAACACCTACCTTTGGTGGAATTTTCTTATAATAATAGCTTTCACTCCAGTATTCAGATGGCTCCTTATGAAGCTCTCTATGGAAAGAAATGCAGGACTCCAACTTGCTGGGATGAAGTTGGGGAAAGAAAGCTATTAGGACCTGATCTCGTTGATGAAATGGCAGAAAAGGTCAAATCTATTCAACAACACATAAGAGCAGCTTAGAGTCGACAAAAAAGTTATGCCGACAACCGAAGAAAAGACCTAGAGTTTGAAGTGGGTGATAAAGTGTTCTTACGAATATCTCCCTGGAAGAGGGTTATGAGATTTGGAAAGAAGGGGAAGTTGAGCCTTAGATATATCGGTCCTTTCAAAATACTGGATCGTGTTGGGAAGGTAGCTTACCGATTGGCGGTTCCACCGAATCTCTCTCATGTTCACGATGTGTTCCATGTATCTCTCCTGAGAAAGTACATACCAGATCCTTCACATGTACTCAGCTCAGAAGTTGTACCACTGGAGCAAGATCTTTCTTATGAAGAACAGCCGATAGAGATTCTGGATCGTAGTGAAAAAGTCCTACGAAACAAGACAACTCGATTGGTGAAAGTTTTATGGAGGAACCACCAACTTGAAGAAACTACAAGGGAGCATGAGGATATGATGAGGGAGAAGTATCCTCATCTGTTTGTTAAAAAGTGACGAATTTCGAGGGAGAAATTCTTTTTAAGGGGGGTAGAATGTAACACCCGAGACTTTTATGTTATATGAATCATCAAAGGAATATTTTTCTACACAACACTTGCTTGGCTTGCTTTACACGCAATCACGACCTTCCTCGATAGCTTGCATCGTACGCAATACCGAGTTTCACTAAACAACAATATGCTATTAAAACTAGCCGTTATGAATAGTAATAACCACTTTTTGAAATTTTATAAATTTTATTTTTAAAAATGGACTTCATTTTTGGACTCAGAATATCGAAATTAGCCTAGGGTAAAATTTTGGTATTTTTCTGAAAACTTTCAATTTTTGATGAATAGTGCAACCACTAAGTGGTAGGTTAAAAAACTGCATTTTGCATAAAACGTAATTTTACCACTTCTGTGAATGGAATTTCAAAAATCCGACAGACACGGTTGATATCAGTAAGTAAAATTTGGTTCAATGAGATAAAAATAATTTTTTGGTGAATAGTAACTTTTTACTTTTTTTACCGTAGTTAATAGTAAATAGGGTAACTAAGGGTAAATATGATATTAATATTACCCTAAAACATGTCTTAATTCTATTGGACAAGTGTAATTCGACCAAAAACAAACTTAGGAATAAAATATGACCATTTAGGCCCACTTGGATTAGATTAGGACATTTATTATTAATTTATTTAAAGAAGGGTTAAAATAGTTAAAATCAATGTTTAATAAGTAAATCATTTTTAATATGGGGTTATACATAAGATAAATTCGACTATAAATATTCATTAGAAAGCTAAAAAGATTTCCTACATTATGTTATTTTATTTATAATTTTTAGACTTTAATTAATTTAATTTGTTTATGACACATTGATGATGCAGTAATTATCTTATTAATGAAATATTGACATAATTGGTGTTATAAAAACCAAAATAAATGTCATTTGAGACTTTTTATGAATTCCACTAATTTTCTAGGTTACTATTTTATATTAGTGTTGATTTAATAAACTTTATTCCAACATATAATTCTGTTATGACTTTCACAAAAATAATATATCAAATAGTGTCAAAATTGACACAAAATAGTTTTTAAATCAAATATTATATTATTAATTGTTATTTTATTCCTAAAAATCTAAGGTTCGGCCAAATGACTTAGATAAGAATATATATATTAATAATAAACAATTTGGGGTTCATTTGGCATGTTATAGTAAGTGTATTAACCTTATAGTGAAAGCAAACAAAAAGACACGGTAAAAGTTAAATTTTTTAACTTAGAGTTAAATATAATTGATAAGGTTAAAATAATACCCTAAACTTGTCTAAATCCTATTGGTTTATATGCTTTCGAACCATCCTCACTTTAGCTTCGAAATAAGACCCTTTGGAACCATTATAAACCGATTTTGACTTTAATATAAAATAATATTTTGAGATATTCCTAAGGTGCCCCTCTCCTCCCTTATAAAAGGGCACCTCCTCCCCCTTCTCCTCACACCAATTTGAGCACTCAAGCTCGGCCAACCCCTGCCATTTTCTCCTATCCACTTCCCTAGAATAATCCTAGAGCTCCTGGTCTTCTTAAATGACCAATCTTAGTTCCCTAAGTGGAGGATTCAAAGAGGCGTTCCAAAGAAGAGGTAATATCCATTACCGATCTTTTCAATTTCTTTCTTCTTCAACTTATTCTTCTTTAGTTGTTTCACGATAAAGTAATAACATCAGTATTACTTACATACTGATATGTTATTATAAATATGAAACAACCCTAATTCACCTTCTATCCATCCCACGGAAAAATGAAATCACCGCGCGTGCGTACGTACGGAATACCGTCTCCACGCCGTGGTGTAATCTATTTTTCCACCATCACTTTACAAGGATGGGTATAATGGTGTAATGAGTAACTATTTATGATTATTATAAAGTAATATTGATAATGAAATAATATATATATACTCCAATATAGTTCCATGATCATAGGAACGATATCATCACTCATGCGTACGTACGGAATACCGTCTCCACGATGTGATGCGACTCGTTCTACATGATCATCATTACATAATGATTATATAAATGAATTGAATGAATAAATATGATATATGTTACACTAATACCATTCTGGATATAAGGTATCTATAAACATAAAAAAATAATAAGAATGTATTCGGCAAAACACGCATAAGAACAAAAGGCAATAAAGACCCGAGTAACAAGTAACAATGAAATATCACTAACAAGAAGCTAAGAATATGACCATATATGATATCATATCAATATGTATGATTATGGAATAAGTCAATAACATTATTTAAACCATTATACAGGAGCTTCAGACACGTAAAAAGAAAATCGGACCTAAGGTAAGGGAAATATCACAATCTCATTTTTATCCGAGATTGTTTATACTTTAGTATTTACTGGGGTGTATTTTATCATCCACATCCATATTTCCTCAATATGTAATATTATTTCCATCCAACTACAATTGTTTAAATCCAATTTTACCCTTCGGTGAGTTTATAGTAAAAAATATGAAAGGAATCTTTTGACGTTTTTCATACGAGGTGCTTTTTTTACTTTTCCGACAAATGTACGAGAAGAATGTTTTTTTTAACTTATACGGAACGAACGGATTTTTATGGTTTTATAAAGCCTTATTTTCACGAACCTTCCTCCAAAATATTTCATGACTATTTTCAATAAAATTACTTTCTTTTAAAATTGCATGATGTAATGTGAAAAGGAATTGATTTTGAAGAAGAAAGGATATTTTCCTCGAGAATTCATTTCAAGTGTTTTATCTAAATTATTTTCCACCTAAGATATTAAAGGGTTCTGTTTCTATCCATATTTTTACATTGATTTGACTATGTTTTGATGGAATTATGTTTATGAATTCCTTTGTCTTATATGAATGGTTTTATGATATCATGTTGTTTAAGAATCCCATTTTTATTACATGGGTTATGCTATGATGTATGGTTTATGATTTTGTGGGACACATAAGAATGGTATCATTATGAGATGGGTGGGACCTATATCTCCCTCCAATGCATTGGGTATAGATTTTATATCTCACGAGATAGACATGGCTGAAATGGTAGGTTATACCGGTTCAGTGAAACAGGACTGGAACGAGGGTGACTCGGTTCAGAAAGGGACTTTGTCCACTAAGATAGTCTTGGAAATGAGTCATGACTAACAAGAAATGATTTTCCATGATTATGTGTGCATGCCACAAAGTTTCAAGTTTCATGTTATGATTATGGGGATCTCATTTTCACTTCTATGATTTATTCCATGTTAAGATTTTATGATCTCTTTTACAGGTTATGATTTTCAAAAAGATATGATATGATTTTTATTTCCTTTATTTGCCCTTGCTGAGCATTTGAGCTCACCCTTTTATGTTTTCTTTTCCCCAGGTCAGGAAGATGGATATTAAGTAGAATATGCTAAAAGGGACCCTAGATATGATGAAATAAATGGGAGACACTGTAGAAGATTTATGAACCAGTTGTTTATGTTTCCCAGTTTCTAAATACACTATACCTATACGGTCCTTTGTGGTTTTGTCATATATTGTAATAAGTGTGCTTCAATTTTTAAGTATTAACAATTTATGTAAAGTATGGGTCATTATAGTAGATTTCCCAATTCTTTTGGGAAGATGAAGCAGGCTGGTTTTATGTTCCCATAATTTCATGTGATACTTCTTAATGTGGAATTAATGTGTGATTTTAATGTAATATATATATATATGTTAAATCTAATATTTTTCATAGACTATATGATCGAATCCAAGTATCAAAAGGATTATTATCTAATAAAATACATTTTTCAGTCCCCTTATGGAAAAAACCATGTTTTCAAGGTGATTGGGATTTCATATTGTGCAGAGAAGATCCTATCATTTTATAATTTAGACTAATATACTACGAGATATATGAAAATGTGATGAATTTGGAGGAATTTGGGTGATTAATTTCCTATGGTGGTAGAAATGTTAAAAATTGTATTTCTCAAGGATTACATCCATATTTCACTAGATAGAGGACTTGATTTATCTATTGACTTTCTTCTAGGTACATGTCACACATCATTACCATCATATTGAATGGATGTAACTGAGTTTAAGGAATTTAAAGCCTAACATGATGATATTTTTTTCAAGGGTTTCATATTACCAATGTGTCACCGATGGTGCCCTCAATTAACTTTTCAAATACAGAAGAAAACATTCATCTACTTTAAAGTGATTATAAAAAGATCAAATTGCTGACCATTGAAAATAAATATGTGTTTAATTGTATTTAATACCTAATTTATCATCTCAAAGGATAAAGTTGGTTTTGAAATATTTAATTCAGATTATGATACACTCAGTTGAGAGTGAAGAAATCCAATATTAAGGAGATCAATTTTAATATAAATTTAATAAATTATTAGTTTCTCATTGAATCCCTTGGACATAATAATTATCCTATTATAATTATGGATTTAATTCCCTATATATTCCATAAATACATCAATACACTTTTCATGGTGTTTTTTGGAACATATTATGGTTTACTCTAAGATGATAGAGGATCATATGCATCATCTAAGAATTGTTCTAAGTAATTGAAGGAGAATGCCCTATACGAAAGATTATATAAGTGGTAATTTTGGATTTAGTATTTAAAATTCATGGTTCATTTTGTTTCTAAATGTGGTGTTTCTATAAATGTTGAGATGTTTCATGTACTATTTTCTTTGGAAAGACCCAAGGGTGCCTTCAAAATTAGAATATTTTTTTTTGGAATAGACCGAAATTAAAAATTTGTTTTTGGACTTCAAAATTTAATTAATCATTGATTGATTTTACTTGAAAGGGGGTATGTTCTAAATTAGATGAAATATTTTATAAGTATTTCTAAAATTTGAAATAAAATTTTTCATCCACACCTATTAAAATTATTCCATAGACAAAAAATCTATATGGCCTATATGTATATTTTAGGTATGAGGTTGGGTGTGTATTGATGCAACATTACCATGTTGTGGTATATTTATATTTCATGTTATTACCTATTATGAAGAATTAATCTTAACAAAAAAATTTATTGAGTAGTGGTGATTAATGCATTAAAAAAATTACACCACTATCTCTTTATTAATTAGCCTATCATGTATACCGATCGCAAATGCATGACATAAAACTTATCATAGAAATATATGAACATATAATATAGATATTGGGTGAAATATCAAAAACAATTATGGTTTTGATATAAATTATAAAATTGGAAAAATAAATATTGTTTATGATTCTCTAAATATAAAATTACCTATGTAAGTGGTTAATCAATATATGGAATAGTGGAATTGATGGGATATTTTATAGTTATGTCTATATGTGAAGGAGAATCGAGAGTTTGTATTCATATATATTATGTATGAAACTTATTCCTTGGATGATAACATTTATCCAAAGTAGGAATTTATTCCCTAATATAAGTTTATGAGAGAAATTTCGAATGGTGGGTATACTTGGGGGGACTGGTTATAATCTATCGATCCTGAATTTTTCTCTAAGTGGTTTGAGTTTGTTTAGATTTATAATAGTATGTGATGAAATATATTCATCATTCTAACTAACTCTCACCCTAGTAATACCGTGATGTTTTATAACCTCATGTTCCATTATTTTTGTTTGGGAAAAAAGTGAGTGATTTCTATGATTTTATCTCATTATCTAAATTATAAAAAGGTCAAGGTTGAGAATAAAAATTCATTTGATTTATTACACCTGCTTACATTAATATATAGAAATAGAATGGGGGTACCCATAGGGTTTTTATTTATTACCTAAAACATCATGTGGTAAGGATACTATTTGGGTGATTATTTATCAATTGAAGGAATCATCACACTTTCTTCTTATAAGGTATAGTATAATAGTGGATGAGATTTTAAACATTTATGTTTTAGTGATTTTGAAGCTTTATTATGTTAAAACTACTATTTTATCAAAATAATTCCCACATATCATTTATTGATTCTAAAAAGGGATATAATAAGTGACGGCTTCTTATTTTAAGATGATCACAAATTAGAACACTTAAATAGATGTTTATACTATACAGATAATATAGATTATAAAAACTATGCATAATTCATGAGTTCTTGGATTTGGATGTTAATGTAAGAAACATCCATAATTGATTGAGTTATATTATAATAACCATTATAAATCATCAGAAATTATATAACCTTTTTATTCATTTTATAAATGTACATGTTAGTCCACTCCTTGTTCATCTTGGATGGTAATCACTCACAGTTGGGACTAAGAATTATTTAAGAGATGAATAATAAAACCAATGCAATATATAATATATTGGTGATGTCTTAATGTAAGAAAAAATAATATGAAAACTGATTAAATAATACCATTTTTTCAATTGGTGATTGATTATTTCTCAAAGTCTCTCCTCTGTTGGGACAACAAAAACTAGAAAATTTTGGTACGATTATATCACGATATGTTAGTCCACTTGAGATTGTCAAGCCTCTTTAGGATTTGGAATGTCGAATATACCAAAAATCATAGTTAATTTATTTTCATGATATATTCCATTTATCCCTATTGAATAATATCATCATAGTCTATCTAAAATAGTGTAATGGGAATATTAGGATGTGGGTCCCGATGTTTCTTTGGTTGAATAACAATTTCACATTAGGTATCATTGTCATATTGTTATTAGGGGTAAATAATTTGGTCTATGTGTTATGAAGATATTAAATAATTAACCAGGAGACCAAGATGAGGCTATATTGAGGGATACATGGCCTTAATTATTCAACGATTAAGAACACTGAGGTACTTTTAGTGGAAGTATGTATCATGGGGTGGGGGGATAATTGTGGAAACTATAACCGTAAAGGTCAATAATGATTTATTTATTTATTTAATTTAATTATTTTTTGATAATAGTTTATTTGAAAAAAATTAATAGGGTAATGTAGGAATCAAGAATAATAGTGGGTTAGTATTGACCATGTTTGCCAACCCTTCTTATAGGGGTTAAATTGTAATGGAATATAAATGATTGGAATATATATTCCCCTACCCTGATTCCAATCTTTATAGCCTAGACAAGGGTATCCAGATTGCACTTATTTATTTCTCTAACCATATAACCAAACAATTGGGTCCACCCAAAAATTTAAATTTACTTTTTTAAATTTTCCTTTAATTGGATTTACAAAACATTGGTATCCCCCCCACTTCAATTGATCAAAAAATAACTTCTCCCTATCCTCCTAAAATCTTATTTGGTGAACCTCCCATATTTCAATGGGATTCGTCAATGTGCGCTTTTAGAGAACAAAACCTCTAAAATATAAAATTTATATATTTTATGATTAATATTGAATAATTTTTTGAAATATACTCCTAGGTAATGTATAGGTTTAGGGTCTTTGGATACTAGATTATCTATATTTTAATTTCAGGAATGTCTTTCAATGTCTCCAACAATAATCATCCCACATATTACTATTTATATAAAAATCATAAATAAAAAAATTATTTATATCCTTGGGAAAAAAATAATAAATTGAGATGTTAGATGCTCAGTTATGTTAAACAAGATATATATAAATATAATATGAATATCTATTTATGAGAATATGAGAATAACATTTGTAGACTATACCATGCATATCATAGATCATAAACATTTGTCCTAACATAAATCATAGTAGTTATTTAGACACAAATCATAATGTGGAAAATTAACATTATCCATGGTAATATGACATTTTCATAAGATATATATTTTTTGAATATAAATTATTATAGAAAATATTATGTGATGGATACCTAGAAACACATTCATAACATGTTAGGCTTGGGATAACCACCCATGTACCATCATAAATATTTGGATAACCTCTAGTGTAACCCTGTTTGGTCATGGGACAACCTCTTATATACAATAATTTAGGATTGTGATATACTCTAGTGTACCCTTTGAGCACATATAACATTATTCGTTAACCACATCATTAGAGGGAGAGATAGTCCCCACCTATCACAGAATCCATACATCTATGTTACAAAATATCATAAAACATTCATCATATCACCACAACATTATCCAAATAAAAAATTGGATTCAAAATCATTTTATCATGGTATAACTTGTAGAAGAGAAATAGGTTTCATAATTATCATTTCATAAAAAACATAATCTATTCAAAGAAATAACAGGAATTGAATTCTTGAATCATATCCCTATTAAAGAATAAGTATAATCAAACTATTCTATATTAGAAATAAAATTATTTTTAATAATCACATAGAAAATATATTGAGGAAAATATACTTCGAAAATGAAAACCCACCTTTAATAGAAAAAACATTTTCAAAATCCTTTAAATTAATAATAACCTTCGATACTAATAAAAGTTGTTCTAAAGACAATTTCAATCATTTCTTGAGGAAAATATAATTTCCACTTTTAAAAATACTTTTTAAAACATAAAAAAGTTTTAAAATAGTTTTCTATAAAAATAACAGTGGAATATTATAAAGGATGTCTTTTAAATAATTTAAAACATCACTTAAGAAAAATATCCTATCTATTTGGAAAATAATTTTTTATTAAAAAAATTCATAAAACATTTTTCAAAATAATATTTTTTTAAATTTAATTTGTAAACATATAATGAATGATTTAAAAAAATTGAGTGGTCATGATGTTGGAAAATATAGTACACATAAAAAAAAGATTTCATTTATATTTTTAGTAGATTCCTAATAGGAAAGGTTTGGAAAATGACATTATGATTCCATTAAAATAAATTTTTTAAAATTAAAACATGGGAAAATTGTATTTTGTAAATTATTTAAGGAATATTAATAACATTTTTATGAAAATTTTTAGAAATCAATATTTTGGAATAAAAAGGGGTTTTCAACTAATGAGAGAAATGAAGGCAATTATTCTTAAAAATATTCCTTTAAAATATTGAGCACATAAAGAGTGAAAAGGGAAATGAAAACTAGTATTTTCGTTAAATAAACATAATAAAATTAAATTAATGAGTATATTAAGAGATGGATTATAATATTTTATCATCAGAAACATATTCATAAACATTCTTAATAAACAATGACATTCTATAATAAAATGATTCACACTTTTATAAAAATAAATTTCAATCCCCATGAATTAAATATAAATAAATGGATATGTAAATAAATATAATATTGATTATGATAATAGTAAAATAAATCATGGTAAGTAAACACACCACATGAAAGGATACATATTGTGAATATGGCATTTTTCTTGCATAAATTAATAGTAAGACAGAAATCCCTTACCACTTTAGAAATAATTGGAATTGTAAGCCATAATAAACCATGTAATAAAATGAAATATTAAATACCATTAAAATAATTATATTAATGATATAACATGTAAATGGGGAATTATATACACCATAAAAAAGTAAGGAGTTGTATATTCTTATATGCATGTCAAAAATAAAGGATAGACTAGAAATCTCTTAACTTATGTCTCGATTTCATTCGTACGTGATCAAAAATACTATATTATATATATAATATTATTATATATCTTTTTAGATGCATAATTATATATAATATACTATATATTATTTACTTATGACCTTTTTATGCTTTTATTAATAATTACCAGTTAAAATCACCTTTCAGGTAATAATAGCTTTGTTTTTCATGTATGAATTGATTTCTAATTTAATGGTTTTTTAATTTAATCATGGTTCCATTCTATATGAAATTTTAAAAATTATATATATAATATATAATATTTATATATTCAGCTATAATAATCCCTAAGCCTTATAAATAGAAAATTAAATACACCATTCATGTAGATGACATGCCTTAAGTGTGCATTAACGATGTTTCCATTTTCTCAACAGACAAAAAGAAAGAAAGGTAAATAATATATTAACATTAAATAAACTTTTAAATATGATATATATCACATATATTCATTTAATTTACCTTTATTACAATTCATTAAAAGTGTTAGTGAAAAATGAATCACATCGCTTCATGGGGTGGTAGTGTGTTGTATACACGAACATTGTTATTGTATCCCCCAAATAATGGAATATAAAAAATTTATCTGTTATATAGTTACTAAATAAGTGTAATTATTTTAAAAATATATTATTTATATAACTTATATTTCCTTATTACCATTCAAGTAATTCATAAATGAAAAACACATCACATCGGTTCGTGAGGCGGTAGTTTACCAAACACACAAATGATGACTTCACATCACATTTGATAAAAGAGGAAAATGAAACAGGTTGTTAAATTAAAATAATAGAATTCATATATTTAGTAGATAATTATTTTATTATATTTACATGTTTTAATAATAATTTAATGTGGTGGAGAAATATATAAAATAAAATTCTCAGTTAGAGACGTTACCTCTTCTTCGGAAAACATCTTTTGGTATACACAAAAAGACTTATTATGATGGATTTATGACAAAAATAAGGATTATAGGATTATATTAGAGAATTAAGGAAATTATTTGGTCTGTATTGGACAATATAATGGGTTTTGGAAGTGTGAAGATGAGAGGATAGGGGGAGGCTTTTTTTAAGTGAGGTGAGTGGCGTAATTTTTATTTTTGGAAAGAAAAATGTTTTCCCTTCCTTTAACAAGTAAAAAGAATGAAAAATCTGATATTATATAACCTCATAGGTTATAAGGTATAAATATTTCAATATAATATGTTTTTGACTTGTTTATAGGTCATTTTACCCATTGTTCATTTAATTTATCTCCCAATAAACTTGTTCTAACCATAAAAGTAGTAATTAATTTTAATTGTTTTTACTAATCATTATTGTAAACAAATTAAGATACATTTATTAGAATATATAAATTATTATAATTCCAAATATGGAATCCATTTTTCCAAATTACATTCACAAAAGTGGAAATTTTAATTTAAAATTAATCCCACAAATGCGATGATAGCGTGAATTTCCAAAGAGAATAGTTTCAAAAGATTTAGAGGTTTTTATAATAAAAAAACATGAAATTAATTTAAATGAGAAAAATTGGATTATTAGATATAATATTTAAATAATTTTATTTTGAAAACCATATTAAAACATTTTTACATTTTTAAATGATTTTAATGAAATTAAATTTCTTAATAAAAAAAGAGTATATTCATTATTCCTCAAAAAATTTATCTTTTCGGAAAATTCTGAAAAATTTACACAAAAATAATTTGAAAGTGAAAATTTAAAAAAAATTCATCATTTTATTAAAAAATAAATTTTATAAATGTGAAAAATATTAATTTCATATTAATTCACAAAATGGGAAAGAATGGAGTTTCAGAAAAATACATTTTTGAAGATTAAAATTAGATTTATACTTATATCATCCCTAGAAAACACATTATATGAATGTTAACATTTTTATTGATTACGTAATGTTTTAATTTCATTAAAATTATTCCCCAAAGGTTATTTATTTTAATTTATTAAGGTAAAACAAATTTTTGCGCATAAAAATTATTTTTCAGAAAAATATTTCCTTTATTTTCAAATGCTATTTATTTTTGTGTATTATTAATCATTCATCAAATAATTCATTAAATATCCATGTTTAGATATATATTTTCATAATTTAGTAAATCCAATCTATACCCTCTATTCCAATGATTAGGATAATACTATCATATTAAATAAAAATATTTTAAATGTATATCATGTTTTATTAAACTCAATGTTTCGTGTTATGCAAGATAAATTCATTATTGTGTGTAACACAAGATAAAAACAACATTTCTTGTAATTAAAAATTTGTAAAAGTTTATATTCATTTGAAAAAATATATTACACAATTCTTTGTGTCTTACATTCTAACTCCCTTTAAATGAATTTCACCCATGAAATTTTCCAATTTGGTACTAAAACATGAAGATAACTATAAAATATGAAGCACTGAGGTTCTCATGTAACTTCTTCATAATTGTTGATTCACCACAAAATATCAACCATGATAGTGGAATTTTTTCCTAAAACATTCTCAGTATAATCTATAATATCCATAAGTAATTCCCCATAATAAATATCATGATCTAGTGGTATAACCTTTGAGTTTAGAATATGTGATTTATCAGGAATGTACATCCTTTGGAGAGATTCATGGAACACATCATGAACCTGAGATAAGTTTAATGGAATCTTTAAGAGACATGCTATAGTCCTGATATGATCAATAATTTCAATGGGACCAATATACATAGGGTATAGTTTTCCCTTTTTTCATCCATTAAGATTTTTCTAGAAATTACTTATTACAATATTCAAATTCTAATTGACATAAAATATTATGAACATAAATTTTTTATAAACATTTGTTCATCTTACGTGTTGATGAATGGATCTATCCTTTTCTTCCATTTCAATAGCATGTACAATCATGATAGTTTTCTTTCTATAATGCCATTCTAGTATAGTGAAGCTATATATAATTCTATAAAGGTATTTAAAAGGATCTATATTAATGCTTGAGTGAATTCTATTTTTGAGGGAGAAGTAAAATAATGTATATTGTTGATTCCAACCACCTTTTAAATCTATAGAACAAGATATTATAATATCCTCTAGGGTTTGAATTATTCTCTCAATCTGACAATCTATTAGAGGATGATATGTAGTGATGAAACTAAACTATATATCGAGAGCTTGTTGAATAATTTTCCAAAACATTAAAGTAATTTCTAGATTGATATCATATACAATTGAATGTGGTACTCAATGAAACCTTTTTACTTATTTTGGTAAACAAGATCAACATAAAAATCATCTTTGTAAATAATGAACTATGCTAACTTCATAAGGTGATTGACTTAAATACATAATTACCTCAAAATGAAATATTAGATAAAACCAAAATGTCACCAATAACTTTAATATTATATCAAAAAACTATAACGGAACGTCTCAGAAAATAAAATTTTTTGTAAAACATAAACAAAACTAAAGGTTTTTATTCCCATAACGTGTCTTAAAATGTCCTTAATATTGATAAAATACCATCCTATAAAACAATAGAAGGGGTTTTAATGAATTCAATAATATGATAAACTGTAAACTCATAAACCATTTTCTAGTGGGTCTCATAATCCACTAGTCATTGTCAAAATTTATAGTTGAACATTATTTTTTGTGGAACTAATCCATTTAAAAATGACTAGTGGATTAGAAGATCCACTATTAATAGAATTTTCCTTCCAAATGATAGACAACAAACTGATTTTTTCATCCTCCGAACATAGGAGATTGGAAAAATATATTTTTACTGGAACTGATCCATTTATCAATAACCAGTTTATTAGCAGACCCATTAAAATAGGGTGGATGTTTCCTCATGATGTAATCAACTAATAATTGTTCACCTCATTCCTCATTTAAAAGTTCAGTATGATTCATAGATTTTGAACAATGAGTGTCCATAATAATGATGTATTTCATTCTAACTCACATAACATTAGGTATCATAGGAGGAAAATAATTTCATTCTTTATTTTATTAAACATTAATATTGTTCATTTGGGTTACATTAATTGACTAAAACTTGAATGTATAGTGTGAGAAAAACGAATCGTAGATGAATCCAACATAATCATGAAAAATAATTAACAAGATATTGAAATTATAAAAAAGTATTTTCAATATATTAAACCTTATGGTTATCCTTGGTCATTCATGGGAACTATTCAAATCCTTAATGATGGTTAGTAATGATTTTTTTAATTTCTAAAACTTATTCCCAAAGAGTTAAAACCATTTGTGCAGCAAGACCTATTTTCCAACTTCAGATAATCATTTATCCCATATCAATTTTCCATTTTTTTATTTATTACCCCTATGTACCTCTATGAAAGAGCCACACACAATATTAGAATCTCTAAATGGATGTAATTTCTTGGAAAAACCAGTCTATATCATTTACCAAAATTCTAGGACATCATTATATTCCTTAACATATCCATAGAAATGACATTAGACATTTCCCTAGACATATACATAGAAAAATCCCTATGGATCTCACAAAGATTTTTTCATCCTAGTTTCCAATGTTTAAAAAATATTTTGGTCTGATACCAACTATAGAGACAAAAAATTCACATACATAAATATTAAATCCTTTTAGAATCATATTCATTACATTTCACAAATACCTTCCCACGAACCATATAGGATTAGTGTATTTGGGGAATAGATTCACTATCTTATTATTTCATGAAATATCTTATGTTTCTCCCACTAATCTCTTCAAACTTAGTAATCTTTATATACATACCCTAATTAAAAAATTTCTTCATAACCTAGTGAAATGAAACATAATAAATGGTGATTTAAATTCGCAGTAAAGGTAAAAAAAGGTAGATATCAATATATCATGTGGATATGTATTTGAGTACATGATAATAACATTTAAAGACCTTACCAAGCTTATCCTAGATCATAAACATGATTCATGACATAAATCATGGTAGTTCATAATAAACTAACTATAATTGGACCAAAGCACCTGATCCAAGAGAGAATAACATTTTCAAAAGATATAGATTTGTGTCATATATATAAGAATAGAAAATATTATGTCATGGATACCCACCAAGATATTCATAATAAATTATTATTAGGATAACCACCTTGGTACCTAATTTTATCTTCAGATAACCTCTTAGGTAACCTTTTTTTGGATTGGGATAACCTATGGTGTACACTATTTCAGGCTTCAGATAACCTCTCTTATCCTTTTAGTTCATATGTAATTAATCATTACCTAATGCATTGGAAGGATATATAATTCCCACCATTCACATAGTCCATACACATATATGACATAATATCATAAAATATTCATCATATCACCCTAACATAACCAGGGTAAATAAACATGTTTCATAAAATATTTATCATGGTATAACCCATAGAAGAGAAACAAATTTCGTAAAAACATGTTATCATAAATATAAAAAATTTAGATAAGGAATAAGAATGGTATCATTAGACCATATCCCTAGTAAAGAATAAAAAACATCGAAGGATGTCATCTTAGATAGAAAATAATTTTGAAATATAACATGGAACATTAATTAATTACAGTATATTTCTTACTTTTAAAACAACTTTTTAAGGAAAAAAATAATTTCAAAATTATTTTCATTGAAAATAACCTTCAAAACATAAAATTTTGGTTTTAAATATCATTCAATAATATCTTTTGGAAAATAACCTTCCCACTTAAAAAACCTTTTTCAAACATAAAACATTTACAATATCTTTTTTCATAAAATTAACATTTAAAAAATATAAAAGAATCATTAAAAATAATTTAAAACATTTCTTGGTGAAAATATCCTTTCCATTTAAAAAATTACTTTTTTCAACTAAAAATTCAAAAAAATATTTTTTAAATCCTTTTCTAGTAAAATATACTTTTAATATTAAAAAGTAATATTTAACACACTAAGGGTTCATTAGGACGAATGATGTCATACGTGCTAAAACAAATATTCATTTCATATTTTTCGTAAAATACAAATAAGAATTTTTTGGTAAAGGATATTAAGATTACATTCAAAAAAATTAATTATTAAAAATGGTTAAATTAACCTTAATAAATCATTTAGATAATGTTAAAAAAATTTAGATAAATATATATAATACAAGATATTTGAAGAAAAATGGGTTTTAGACTAAAGAGAAAAATAAAGATGAATTTTTTTAAAATATTTCTTTTAAAATATTGAGAAAATAAGGGAATGTGAAGGGAAAACATGTATACTCATGAAATTACTAAAGTATAAAAACATTATTGAGATTATTTGTGAGATTTATCATAATATTTCATCAACAGAAACATATTCATAAAAAATCATGACAAACGAAGAGATTGTATCTTTAATCCATTACAACTTTGGTAACATTGAATAATAAGACCAATGAAAGGATTATGATCAAAGGATATATAAATTAAAATAAATTTCAATATAAGAATCATAAATTACATTAATTTGAAGTAAATACACCAAATTAAATAATCAAATGTTGGATATGGAATTTGTCTTAGTGAAAATTGAAGTGAGGTGGAAATCCCATTCCGATTTAGTAAACATTTGAATAATAAGAGAAAGTACAGAATAAAATCAGACGAAAGTTTTAATATCATTAATATAACTATATTCATGATATAATATATTAAACGGTATGTATATACAGTACACAAAATAAATTAGTGGTAAATTGTTTTATGTCTTCCAGAAATAAAGGAGAGACTAGAAATCACACACCATATGTTTCGATTTCCTTGATACACCTTAGAAATTCATGTATAGTAAATTTAATATTATTATAAATATATTTTAAAACCATTATTATATATATCATGAATTATTTTATTTACTTATTTCCTTTTATAATCCATTTATTAAAAATTATTTTTTAAAACCCCATTTCGGTTAATAACTGCTTAGTTTCTCATGTATGCTATGATTTTTTGGTCATCTTATTATGATCATGGTTGCATAATATAAAATATGTTATAAATGATATAAATATCATATTTTTTGTTATATATTTATTTATACTAATCCATTAATGATTTATATGTAAAATTAAATACATAATTCATTGTGATGGTTGGCCACACATACGCATAGACAATGATTCCATTTTCTCAACAGAAGAAATGAATGAAAGTTAAATTATATATTACCATTAAAGAATAATTTTTATGTCATTTATATCTCATATATTCATTAAATTTACCCTTATTAACTTCCATGAAAATTGTTTGTACAAAATGAATAACATCACTTCATAAGGTAATAATCTTCCATTAGCATGAATTATGTTATTATATCTCCCCCAAAATGGAATGTAAGAAGGTATAAGTGATATTATTAATACAAAATTATAATTTTGTTAATGGTATCATATATATTTATTTAATCTATACTTATTACCATCCATTGAAATTAGAAATTAAAAATACATCACAACAGTTTGTGAGGGGGTAGTCCACCAAACACACAAATGATGATTTCATATGCCATATGATGTAAAAGGAGAAAGATAAGGGTTATTAAATTTTCATAATATAATATTATTATATTTAATATATTTTTGTTATTATATCATAATAGCTTAATAAAAAATTATTGAGGTGGGAGAAAAATAAAATAAATTGATCAATTAGGTATGTTACCCCTTCGTTAGACAACTACCTTTGGTTTTCACCAAAAGACTTCATAGGTTAGTTTTATGACCCAGATCAGCTTATAAGATTTAATAATAAAATTAAAGAAGTTAGTTTTCAAGGTCTTGTCCAAACCAATTTGTTTTGGAAGGGTAAATATATGTTCAGAGAGGGTTCCCTTTTATATGTTAGGTGAGTGTCCCACTTTTCATTTTTGTAAAGAAAAAATATGTACCCATGTTTTTCACATTACATAATTATAATAAAATGAGGTATTATAAAAAATAATTGGTTATATGGCCAAAATATAGTTATAAAATAAGTTTTGGACAAGTTTCTATTTCATTTTACAACTTATGATTTAGTTTAACCCCTGGTAAACCTGTTTTAACCTTAATTGTGTTAACTAAGTTTAAATATTTTGAATATTTCATAGGGTAAAAAATTAAATAGAAATTATTATATAATATAAATAATTATGGTTACAAATATCAAATTTATTTACCCATATTCCATTCACATATTTAGAAAATATTAATTTAAATTTATTCTCACGAACTCGGTGTGAAAGAACGGTTTTCCAAAGTGAGATGTTTCCATTTTTTTAAAAGTATTTACATAAAAATTATATATGAAATTGATTCCAATAAAATTAATTTGTTTAAAATATATATAATTAATATAATTTTACTTCTAAAATCATATTAAAATAATTTGGATGTTATAAAATTCTTTAAAATAAATCATAACTTTAAATAAAAACACAATTTTTTTAACATTCATCAGGAAATTTATCTTTTTAGAAAATTATCCAAAATTAATTCCAATATAGTTTTTAAATTATGATTTAAAAAACTAATACTATTTTTCAAAATAATTTTTCTAAAAGTGGAAAAAAATATTTTAATATAAGTGCATAAAAAATGGCAAAAATATTTTTAAGAAAAATAAAAATTTTAAGTGTAAAATTAGATTTATTCTTCAATGTTATCTAGAAAATGAATAAGATGTAAGTTAAAAATAAAATTTAATATAAATTATATTTATATTTAATTAAATTATTTCACCAAAATTAACTTTTTTAATTTATTATGTTAAAACAAACCTATGCATGTAAAAATAGTTTTTCATAAAAAGGTTTCTTTTATATTCAAATGGATTTATTATTTCTATTTATTTGGACATAAAAGAATTTATTATATAGACATGTGTAAAAATATATCTTTATAGATTATTTATTCTTATTCATACCCCCCCATTCTAATGGTTAACTGATAACTATCATATGAAATAATAATATTTTAATAGTATTTCATGTTTCATTAAAACTCAATGTGGTGTGTAATGTAAGATAAACTCATTATTTCATGTGATGAGATATAATTCTATTCTACATGTAAAAAAATTTCCCAAAGATTAAATTCATTTGAAAATAAAAATTTCACAAAACTTGGGGGTGTCACTAATCTCTATTTCCTTCTACATTTTTTACTTTCTCACTCCCCTATTTCTCATCTTATTCTATTATCTTACCTCCATTTTGATATATAGTCATGGTATAAAATATATATGTTTAGAGTTGGGATAATGATGATTTTAGGGATTCCTAGGTACTATATAGTATCTATATTGTATTGATCTATTTTTAATTGATGAATGTGTCTTTATATTGGAATAATTCAAGATGGGTTTATATAAAATATACTCTTCTTCGGAACAATCATAGTTATTAATATTTTATCATAATTTATTTATCATATTACGGTATAAATAATGTTTTTAGGTTTTTTTAGTTATTCATAGGATGAAGTTATTCAACTCAAAAATGTATCACTCTCCCGATGAAGTTATAGATAATCAAGATCTCTTCCATAGAGCTTCTTCTAATGTATCATACGAAGATTTTTAAAGAGATCAATTAATTTACTTCACCATCATCCTTAAATCCAATGAAAATAGAGTGAAACCCTACCTCAAACTCTCAAAATTTTATTATTTATGATTCTGGCCACCCCCTACAGATTCAATAGAGATATAGTAATCACGTTTTCAAAGGTAGTTTTCATGTTTCATTCCAATTTATTTATAATTATTAAATACTTTCTTATATTTTATAATAATAATTAATTGATATAAATAATGATAGTGGTTATTAGTATTTCGAGGGTAAAAAATGCTCTCCATCTTGATCTTAATTTAACTTTTCAATTTGATGACATCAGTGAATTTTATCATTTATAGAATCATGAATCATGGATCATTACTCATAATAGGATGGCTATCAAAAACGGTTTTTTGGTTCCAAAGGGATGTAAATCCCCATTCCTTCTTATATGGGTTGTCTTTTTCCACTATTATATTTATATGTTTCATCTAGATTCCCTTTTAGTGACTAAGAATCTTTTCAAAAACCCGATCTGGTTTGAATCTTCAATTATTTAACTTTTAAGACCCTATATTTATCATATTTATAGAGGTTTATATTTTATAAGATCTCCCCCAATGAATTCATAAAATTAATTGGTCTAAAAATTTTATTATATATGATTGATATGTGGATATCCCTATATATTTATCAAACTATAATCATCATGTCCATCTTGATTCTAATTTTGGAAAACCCCAATTTTCAGGGTATCAAAAAATATGATCCAATCATGTAGATTCTAGTTATATAGTAAAATTTACATTGAAATCTATAGATAATTGATTAATAATAGAACCAATAATTGTTATTTATAACATAAAAAGGGTTAAAAATAATGGTTCTTCTAATCCAGAGATGATTTTTAAGGGATAAATTTCTCTGGTATTCCTGGATATACGATATAATATTCAGGCTACGAGAACTTTACTAGAGGGATATAGGGATCCAGAATAATTATTTATTCTGATGAAGGACATATTTATTATGGTTGGGTCACTATAGAAAAAAACTGAGATCTAAGAATTAGGTGGTTCAATTTAAACATGAGTGGATAAGAATAATTTTATACATAATAATGATTCTTTTGGATCCATTAGTGATATTGGACTGAAGCCAAATTTCTTTAGTTAAGGATCATGATGATCTTCTCTATATTTTTTCTCCATCTAGTGATCTTTTAGTGGTTGTGATTAAATATAGAACTAGGAATGTAAAGGTTGATATATTGATTCAAGATGTTATTTATAAAATATCTAGGAAGATTTATATAGGGTACTTGGAGGAACAAGCTAAGAAAAGGATAAAGATACAAAAGTAGCTTATGATGTCTTGTTGTTTGTATATTTGGTTTCCCTTTCTTCCCCCATTGTAAAAAAAGTTTTTTATTACTATAAGGGGATTAATCAGAAGGATATGAATTTAATTGTTGTTTGTAATTAATTTTTTATGTAGCTCTATAGGAATTCAAGATCTTATATTAATTATCTAGAGATTCAATGCATTTTGATTGAATGGTATTGTTGTAAGGAACTCAATTTCAAAACCATATTTAAAATATAATTTGATAAATCTTTTATTGATTCCCTTCAACCAAAAAAATCACCTATAAACACTCTATATGAGTATGTATTTATTTTTTTGATTAATTATTGATGATAATTTAGTGGGCCTATTAATTTTCAAGGGAGTATCTAGGATAAAGAGAGATGGGAGATCTCTAAAAAGTTATTAATGAAACAATATAACATATATTTTTTTATATTTACAAGAAAATATATCGTCTAAAAAATTAAATTTCATAAGTTTGATTTTATTTCAGCATGGTTTATAATGAATGGGAAAAACCCTTAATTATTTGATGGACCTCTCTCCGCATACCAATATATAACTATTGGAATTATTTATTTTTAATTACACTAAGAACATAAATAATGTTAAAATTTATTTGAGGCAAGGATAAAAATTCAATAATATTTTTCCATATATTCAAGATTTGTAAAAAAAAATTATTCTATGATTTTCATCCATCTCAAATGAGGATTTAAAGATGTTTTCTTTTCCAAAAAACAAATGATGTTAATTTTTATTTTTTTTGTTTTTATTGTCTTGATTTTTTTTATGATGGGTGTTTCATATAAATCATGTGTAATTAGTTATCATCAACCAAGAAAATTAGTTATCTTTCTCTCACCACATGTGCAGTTCCATCCATATATCTCACTCACACCTAGACAACAATCAGAATATCCCAAGGTTGGTCCCTATGAATGGACTCATTCAAACATCTAAACTAAGTCCCACATCGTGTATTCTCTATGAATGTTAATTTATAGGATTGTTGTTTTTACCCGCATCCAATAACACATTGACTATCAAATAAACCATCTTATTGTACCCATGAATAGGGGTCATAAAACCATTAACCATGGTCCATACATCACACATATAAGGACTACACATGGCCATCCCACTCATACAGTAGTTCCATATCTTGCAATAAATCACTACATATTATCATATCACACTATTTAAAACATTAAAACCCAAAACACATACATCCGTTATATGGGACACACACTCCATATTCCTATGGATCATTACATATTATATGGATTTTAATATACTGCTCGTTGATAATAACCACAACAGGTTCCATTATCTTATGTGTGTTACTCCTCCAGATACATACTCTTCCACTGTCAATAGTAAAGATTTACCTTTATCATCGCTTTTTTGCTTAGTACTGATAAAAGGTGGCGCTTATCTTTCCCATTTTTGTAGTATTGATGTGTTTATTTGACCCCTCTACCATAGAATTTTGGTAATCCAAATATACCATCCTTCAACATTATGGTTGGACTATCAAATTTACTAATCCATTTCTTTCCTGGTATGGCCAAATGGTGGGAACGGTCAAAAAGTATTAAGTAATAAATCTCAGATGATTCCTGAAATTACTGAAAGGAACAATTTTATATGGTATTATAACCTATAATAAGTTTCCATTACTAGTTTGGGGGAAATAAAAAAAATTCTTATGTTGTTTTAGTTCAGCATTGAACGAATTATATATTCATTTCAACCAGAATTATAAGAAATGGGATAATGAAAGGGTATCTAATTTCATCAACAAATTTAAGGTCTTGAAATCATTCAAAAAGATGAAATTACATAGGATAAAATATTTTAAAAATGATTGGATAACCTAATAGACTAATTGGATACCATATTGACGTCATAGAAATATTCAGGTAGATTCTTTCTATTCACCCCAATGAAATAATGTTTTGAGGACTCTAGCTTCTAAATTAAAATAATATTATAATAGTAATAAATAAATTAAAATGGAAAAATAATAATAAATAACCACCACTAAATTCTAGAAAATAATATCACATATCCCATCCCATGATCCAGTTATTTTTTAGGTGTCACCATCACTTAGACCTCAACATTAATAAATAAAATATTTCCCCTATTACATAACATAAGATACCAATGGGGAATAATGGTCCCATGAATTTGAGTCTAGGAAGAGTAATTTATATATATTATAATGTAAGGAAGTTCTTAGGATACTTTCATAATTTATGCAACACTACATGATTACATTTTCTGATATTTGATATCTTAATGAGCATGGTGTTATCATTAATTCCTATTAATACCCCTTTGACCGAATATTAGGGAACAAAATTCAAGAATTAATTGTGTTTATGGATTTAATATAGAGTTATATGGATGATGGTAATGAAATATTCAATACACTCTATGGGTATATATGAAACATTTTGATTTCACCCATAATTACGATGGATAAGAGTGATATGTTGTGAAAAACTAGAATGTATAAATATTTTATAATTTTATTATGTTGAATTAGGATAATCACATGAATGATATCATCATATATTGAATACACATGAAATTATTCACCCTAATTTCTTTAGTATCTCTATTTGTGGATTATTTAAAATCATATTCTTATCATAGATTACACCATCAACATCAATGCATAAATGATAATTAGCAGAAGTGTAACAAGACAAAAGTTTAAAATAGTAACATCATATTCGATAGAATTTCGTACACAAACATCATTCATAGAAGGGAATATAAAATCTTGACAATTTATGATATATTTATTATATTAAATAAATTCAATAAATTATATTTCATTCAATCTACACAACAATGATTTTATCATCCGTTACTCACAAGATCGAGTTTTACCAAACAAAAATATACTATTAATATTATTATTTAGCATGAAAATTATGAAATATATATTAAAATAATGATAAAGTATAGTATTATGTTTTAAAAAATATATATTTTACAATATTTTAATAATTATATATTTATTAGTAATACAATATGTATTATTTAAAAGAAGAATAAATGTTTTTACAAAAAACAATATATTTATAAAATTCATATTAGACTCGCATTACGCACATAATTTTAAACTAATGTTTAAATTTTTTTGAAATTTAATTTGATAAAATATGACCACATTTGAAATTGGAATAAAAAAATTATCTTAGAGTGAATTTATTTTATTTTTCTTAATAACCAATATATAATTTTTATTAAACACTTTATTTTTATTTAAATACCTTATAATGTTAATTTTAATCTTGAATTTCTTTTTAAGATAAATTAGTTATATGATATATCTATTTATTCAATTTATTACATTTTAAAAAATTATTTTTATTATATATAGAAAAACAATATATACATTTGAGCATTTTCATTGTCAAATCCCACTTTCTCAGTACATCTGTGTGATTAATTTCAATTTAATTTCTCAAATTTCTATGAAATGAATTTGGAAATATGGTTTCTATATATCTAATCATAAAAATTTATAATTTCAAAAATTTTCAAAATAATATTCATCTAAAATTAATGGCAAATGCAGTAAGAATTAATTATCAAATTTAAGGAGAAATTTGATATATCAACTGTTAAACAAAAAATTTAATGGTTGAAATGACCTATATTTTTAAAAAAAATAATTGATGTAATTCTATAATTAATTCTATAATGTTATGTAATTTATTTGTACCATTTTTTCATATTGAAACTATGGGAGGTCTCAAATATTTTCAATAACACCCAGTGCGTCCTCTCACCCACTTATAAAAGGATAGCTCCTCTATTATCTTCTTCACACCATAAAAGCTATTTGGTTTGGAAAATAACTACTCAAATAACTCCCAAATTACATATCCACATACTATAAGACTTATTTTTGTCATAAATATAACCTGATAAGTATTTATTTCAAACCTAAATAGGATACCTGAAGAATATGTAATGTTTTTCAAAGAGAATCATTATTTTACTTCTTTCTACAACTCCTTAAATTCATATTAAACCATGATGATATAATATAATTAGTATATTTCATATAATTTTATGTTTTTAAAATAATTTCATGACCAAAAACATTTTCCATTTATATTAAATGGGTTATGGAATCATCATTAGTGCGTACAGTGGACTACCACCCCACGAACTGATGTCGTTCTTTCTTCCATTATCAACTATCACAATTGGGTATGATAATGGAAATAAAGTAAATAAATGATATTAATAAAATATTTATATATATGGAGTAAATATTTCAAATGTAACTTTTTATCTTCCCTTTTGCAGGAGATACGATAATGTCTCTTGTGTGTATGACAGACTACCACCTTGCAAAGCAATCTGATTTTTCATTTACTAACACTTCACGTGGAAGGTGATAAAGATAGGGTTATTGATTCTATGTGATATAACTGAAATAAATATGATTTTAATGAAATATTAATAATTATATAAATATAACATATATCATATTCTTTCATTCATTTTCACTCATGTAAAGATGATAACATTGTTCATGTATTTGTGG
This sequence comes from Viscum album, assembly GCA_963277665.1. Taxonomy (NCBI): domain Eukaryota; kingdom Viridiplantae; phylum Streptophyta; class Magnoliopsida; order Santalales; family Viscaceae; genus Viscum; species Viscum album. The sequence goes on from OY728147.1 coordinate 1,098,198,846, forward strand.
ACTACAACCATCACGAAGTGATATAGATCTCTTTTAAGCATGACAACACATGGAATATATATAAATATATATGAGTATTTAAAGAACTAATATATTATATATTATATAATTATAATTACATAAAATTAATGTATTATATATATCCCTTCCATAATGAACATTGAATGATGGAAGCATTACTCATGCATACGTATGACCTACCATCTCCATGATCATAACGTACTTCATTTTACACAAAAATAATTAATGATGGTGTTTATATGTAAAATTTAATTAAAAATATGATAATTATTTATTTATTATTATTCTATAAATGATAGAACTATATAATATTTTCAAGAAACAACTCTTTCATGATGAAACATGTGTGAGAAAACATGGAAAATAACACCCAAAATTGTGAAAATAATAAAATTTTATTAACAAATAGATGATATGATTTTATAAAAGGATGATATATGATATTATAAATATTAATATAGTTATTTTTTAAGTTTATAACATGTTTAAAAACACTATTCATGATATTAAATCACGTTCAACCAAAAGGGAGTGTAAGGTAAGGGATTTCATCTCAATTTACTTTCCATTAGGAGTTATTTGTTGTAATGCATCAATTTTCTTTCATGTGGTGTATATAATACCATATTGAAATGAAATATAACTATTCAACAATAATTAAATTAAATTTTAATATAAATTTTAATTATTTCATATAAACAAATTTAAGTTAAAAGTTTCCAATTGGTAAAAAATTACATAACCCAATTTGTTGGGGTTATATTACATCTTTTTTATAATTGATATTATAATATAACGTGTAATTACTTATTATTATATCATTTTTTATATCCTCTTATTTTATGTGGATTTATAGTTTCCACCAAAATTGATTTTTTGTTTAATTTTCACTTCATCATTATGGTCACTATAATGGTTTATTTCATAATGTAATCCAAATAATGGGTTTTGTTAATAAATTTTAATTGAATGATATTATTTTGTCATTTTTTAATAAAAACTCAAAATTTTCATCTCCTCTAGTTATTAAATATATTTAAATGTAATATTACCATTTTCACTTTTTAGTACATAATATTTTTTAGAAAATATTACCAATAAAATATGACATCATTTTACTCTACGGTAGGAAGTATGTTTTTTTTAAAAACCATGGTTTTGTAAAATGTTTTAAAAAAGTTTAAAAATTTTCAAAATTATATATTAACATAATTTTCACTAATTTTTTCAGTTTGATATAAATTTTCAAAGGAATTATTATATATTTTTAAAAAAAAAATCATGTTTGTCATTTACAAAAAAAAAATATAGGAAACTATGTTTTATCTTGTATAACATGAAGAGGGTTTCTAAATGTGAAAACCAATACTTTGTTTCTAATAATATTTTATACGTTTTGATATTTATTTCTTATGTCAATTATATTAAAATTTTTTTTCTGATATTTTAGTTTTTAAAATAAAATTTCAAAGAAAATATTTTTAAATATGTTTTTCAAAATGAAATGGATATTTTCATCAGGAATGTTTTATAGATATTTATATTTTAATTATATTCTTCAATCACAAAAAACCCTTTATTATTATTCCAATTGTTATATATTTTATTGATATCACCACGAATATTCTTTTAGATGGGTTATGACCACATTGACTAAGTAATGTATTGACATTGACTTCCAAGATTTATTCATCTTATCATTAACATTATCTCAAATTATTAACATTTATATTGAAATTTTATTTTCCCTAAATATTCATATTATTTATCTCGGATTTAATATTTTCATAAAATATATATAATTTTTTTAATATGATTTTTTACTTTGATAATTATTTGATTAGAAAAGGGAATATTGATAAATATGTTTCACCTAGCCAATTAATATACTTGATGATTAGAAACATTGTCTACAAAATAAATTAATTACTCGATATATAAGGAATTACTAGAAAATGTATAACATGGATATGGATCAGTTATAGATATGCCCCTAATGAATAAATAGTCTTATGAGACAAATATGTTGTCTAGCCCTATTTATGGGGGTTTTCACCCAATGGTTTTACACCATATTTTCAATGGTATTGATGGTGAAAGTATCATGTAGCTTGGAAACACATAATAAAATAATTGAAAACTCTCTTCAATAAATATTCTATTATTACTATTCAAGATCCTTTCACTATTACATTATCTCTAAATGCATTTGATTATCAGGTATTGATTAAATGTCATTTTTTCAGTCATATAACTTTCCATATTCGTTATATCTTATCTATTCATGTAGTATAGTTTTATAAATTGAATTCATGTTATGTTATTTAACATTCCATATAGATTATTATAATTGATTCCAGATAGCTTTTACTGTACTTAACCCTTAATGATAAGTTGAGATCACACATATTTTATTTCATTCCACAAGATTCCATGAAGTTTATTATGACTGATATGTAGGAATAATCTAGAAGGAAAGAATTTATTATCTATAATTTTTTTTAATTATTTTATTAAATTTTATTTCATGACTAAAGTATGTATATATTTTACTAAGAATACTAAACAATTCAGTCCTTCGGTATATGATTACTTGTATATATTCCAATGTAATGGTAGTAGGCACTTACTCTGTAAATTTGGGGATGGTGTTACCCAAATTTGTATCCATGTAAGTTTAGTAGAATCATTAGGAACTATATATATGAATACATTGATTAGGTAGTATTACCCAATAATAGAAATTGAGGATAAATATAGAAGAATATCTTAATGTTTTGGTAAGTGAAGGATTATATGGTTTTCCCATTCAATACATCCCTATCTTGATAATACAGGTGAACATGGTTCTGGAACATATGTACATAGGTGTAATAACTTAGAAAAAGGTGTGTCGAGATTGATTATATCATTAGCTGCTACACAAGAACATGCCTTTCTTCACAACTAGTTTGATACTCTCAGGGTATATGACTAAAATAATTCACATTTTTATTATAATACATTATGATGGATATGAATAGATGATGATAAATAATGGCCTATTATAAAATTTAGGTTTATTAGATGTAATGTAATGTGTCATTATTTAAACATCCTATAAATGATTATATAGATTTCCCTCTATAATTATTATGATCATACAATGCTTTTTGGGTTCAGTAAATTGATAGAACGCAATGAAAATGTGGTAATAATAAATAGAAAGGAAAATTTGGTGACCATGAATTACCAAATGGGATTATTATTGGAGTAAATGATATTGTGATTATCCCTTATTAGTTTTCCCAAAATTTGATTAAAAAACTACGCATTAATGAACCCCTGGACTCACCAAAGAATAAAAGGGTGAGATTTTCTTAGAACATGAGTAGCAGAGACCACAGAGGTAATACGTATCAATTTTCATCATATTATAAATTTGGAATGATACACCTTGAAATTAATGTCAATGTAATGATAAAATGATTCATATGTGGAAAGTAAGGTTATAAGTAAAATAATCATTCAGAAGAATTGAATAGTATGATGAAATGAAATAAATCTCCACATTATGATCCATTTATTGTTAATTTATTAAATGTAGAGAACCTAGGAATTACCCAAATAAATTCCATATTCTAAATCATAAATTCTACTCCAAGAGGAACCTAATATGATATAAAATGGATGGCATATTTTTGTGAAAGTATTTTTCCAATTGAATTTTGGTTATAAGAGTCATAAAATATCTTTGAATTATGTCAAATATTACTATATTATATGTATTAATTAATATAATATAAATAAATACCATCAAAATTTTGAGTTTAATGTTAATCATAAGTTAAATTTATTTAATGTCACTTTTTAAAAATTATGTGGCAGGAATATAACATGACTTATGATATTTTTGAAGAAATATATGGAAATGATTTAATTTTTTTGAAAAGTTTTTTGGGGAATAATACCATTACATTTTCTTGAGATAATTATATGGCATTGATAACATTTAGGTTCAATATGATCATTAATGATATTGTAATAATAGTGAAATAATATTTTTAGACTTTGTAAAAAAATAAACTGTATTTAAATCATTAATAAAATTGTTATTTAATGATTAATTTTATTTCAAGGATGTGCATAATATTTGGTTTGTGAACATTATGAAAATTTTATCTAATTTATAAAAAGGGAAAACTGAATTCTTAAAAACACCCTCACACATAGAGTAAGGATGTGGGGATTAAACCGATGACTAAAGGATGATATGGTTTTAGTACAAACCACTGGCCTATGTTATATCCTAGTTAATGTGCCATTTTTTATATAAAATTTTATAAAAAATATTAATGATGAAAAAATAGTGTTACTAATGATGTTTATAGATTAATTTATTGGTTATATTGTGTTAACAATATTGGTTTTGTAAAATAGTTAGAACTAGTAGTATTGATTTTTTACAGAACAAACGATCCATTAAAAGTGAATTTTTATGACTCATACATAAAAATATAATTTATAGATATTAATTTAATAGAGTAAGAGTTGAATTGAAAATTGATCGAAGAGAAAACATAGAGTCAAATTGTGCATATGTATTTTAAGCATGTCAAGAAATTATATATCCTTATATTCTGAAGCACTAAAATAAATTTTCATCATTAAAAAAATTATCATGAAATTTTTTATCCTATTACATTAATATATGATCAATCAGATGTTTATTTAAATTGTCATTGATTTATAGTTTAAATACCCATAAAATTACTTTGATCAATCAATTACTTCTGATCAATGAAATATATCACACCAAAACATTATTTATTCTTTTTCCAAATGTCCATATCATCACATTCCACCAATGTTTTCTAACACAGGAGCGTAGTTATGTGTTATTCCATATGAACATGGTGGTTACCTATCTATCATATTAATGGAATATTTTATTAATTATTTTAATATGAGGGTTTCAAAATAATAATTTAAAAATATCAAAACCTTTATTAACAATATCATGTTTAAATTTGAATGACTCAATCTCTCTTTTGATGGGAGAATACAACACCGAGAAATTTTAATATATGAACATCATATTCAATAGAATATATGAAACACAACACTAAGAATATAATGGAATATAACATAATAATAATTTATTACATATTTAATACTGTAAATTAATTCAATATATTCTATATCTTACAATGCATGAAATACTTAGTTTAGCTTGCATTACAAAAAAGACATAGTTTTACTAAAAAATGATATACTATTAAAATTATTATTAAATAAAGAAACTACCTTCTAAACCATGTAACATATGAAATGAATAGGATGAACTAACTAATGAAAATATATATTTTATACATTTCTTGTTTATTAATTATTGGTTAGTTACAAAAAAATTATAATTTAGGAGAAAAATAAATACATTTAGAAAAATAGTATTTTTCTTGAAAAGTGATTAATCACGCTTTGCAAATATAATATAAAATTTATCTATAATATTTTATAAATAGTAATTTTAAATAATAAATTATATTTTTTAAATCAAAATATAAAAAATTTTGTATGGTTACTTTATTTATTTTTTCCAAAATGTTAAATGTTTTGATGAATAGTAAAAAATTATGAATTTTAATTGAAAAAAATTCAATTAAATAATATGTAATGTTAAACTATATTTTGAATTAGATTGAAAGTAAAATAAGTTAAATAATATATATGTTAAACTAATTTATTTTTTTACCCATTTTAATATTTAATTAAAATCAAATCATTATAAATATTTGAACATTTTAGCATTAAAACCCTGTTTTCTCGTCATGTCTCAAGGATAAATTTTAAATAATTTTTTTTTCTAATTATGTGAATTTAAATCGAAAAAATGGATTATATATTTTCAATAATCATAATTTATAATTCATAATAATTTTAACTTAATTTTTGACCAAAATGAATAATTAATTTAATAAAAATTATTCACAATAATTAAGGTAAATATTTGTTTACAATGGGGTTAAAAACATATTATATGGTTTGAAATAACCTATAAAATTGTCTAAAAACTATATTATGGAAATATTTATTCCATTATCCCCATAAGAATTAATAATTATCCATTTTTTATCCATTTTTTTTACAAATTCATAATGTGGGAGCACTCAATTATTTTAAGAAACACGATATGTGTCTTCTCCCCAACATATAAAATGAAACACATATCCTCTATTATTTAAACATTAACACCACCTTGTTTTAGAAAATCCATATAAAAATCAATTAAAAAAACCTACCCTTATATAATAATCCTTTTTTGTGAACAAAAACATCATAGGAAGGATTTAGTGAAATCCTAATTAGATACCCAAAGAAGAGGAAATGTTCTTCATCGTGCATCTATATTTTACTTCATTCACAACATACTTAAATTTTTAAATAAACCATGATGATGTAATAATAATATTATATTTCATATACTATGATTTATTTATAATACGTAAATCACCAAATACCTTATCCACTACTATAAAATGGGTCACAAAATCATTATTTGTTTTTACAATAGACTACGGCCTTGCGAACTGATGTCATTTGTTCTTCCATTACCAACATTCACAGTTAGGTATGATGAGGATTATTATGTGTAGATATGAAATTTATATCATATTTATACTTATATAGTCACTATGTCATATATATTTTTTTCAATTCAATTCAATTCCATAGTAGATAAGATAATGTCTCTTTTGTGTATGACATATGACCAACTCACGACGTGATATGTGTCGTCTTTCATTAATAATTCAAATGGAAGGTCGTAATGATATATTTATTGATTATATGTGATAAAAATGACATATTTATGATAATAATGACATATTTATCATTTTGGAATGATATATGGTTCATTTTCATCCAATCCTTTTCACTCATGTAAATATTATAACATCATTTCTATATGTGTGGACAACCACCTTCACGATGTGATGTGACTCAATTTTCATAACCATGCCACATGGAATATATATATCTATATATATATATATATATAAATAATACAGCTTATATTGAATCATTATAATTCTGAAAATTTTATATATTACTTACCTCCTTTCCATAATGATCATTGAAAAATCTAAATGTTAATCATGTGTACAAACACCCTACCATCTCCATGATCTTAACATAATTCATTTTTCATAAGCATCATTCATGATTAGTTTAAATTGTAATAATGACGTTAAGATATGGTAATTAAGTCATTATTATTATTCTATAGATGATACACTTATATAATATGCATAAGATATAGATCTTTCATGATGGAACACGCATGAGAAAACAAGGAAATTAACACCTAGAACAATGAAAATAATGAATGATTATTAATAAATGGGTGATATGATGTTATAAAAGGATCATATATGATATTTTAAATAAAAATATGGTTCTAGAATAATTTAATAACATGTTTAAAACCATTATACATGATGCTAAATCATGTCCAACCAATAGGGAGAGTAAGGTAAGGGATTTCATCTCAATTCACATTGCATTGAGTCTTATTTATTATTACGAATCAATTAACTTTTATGTGGTGCATATACATAACCTTTGAAATGAAATATAAATATGCATTCATCTTTAAAGTTATTTTAGTTTTTAACTTTCAATTATATGATCTAAGTAGATTTGAGTTATTATTTACCAAGTGGAAAAGGACTCCATAACACAATGATTTGCATTGGGGTTATATTATATATTTATTGTATTTGAAATCATAATAAAAATGTACTAATTATTTTTATCTTATATTTTATTTATTCCACCTTTGTATGGATTTCTAGTAGATACAAGTAATATATTCATTAATTAATTATCACTTCATTTTTTATGATCATGGTAATGGTTTATTTCATAATCTCATTATAATTGAGATTGATTATTCTTAAATTTATGTTGAAGGTAATTATTTAATCATTTTCTAATTAGGCCCTATAAATTTCTCCTCCCTTTGTTACAAATGAAATTTACAAGTAATAATAAAAAATTTATACTCTTTGGAAATTAAAATGTTTTAGAAATTTTGTTTGAAGAAAATCCCACTTCAATTCTCTCTTCGGTAGGGAATATGTTTTATTCAAAAACCATGCTTTCTAAAAATTGTTTATCCTTTTCCAAATGATTTATGAGAGGAATTTTCACCTTTTTTACCCTTAAAAATAACAATGAAATCATTATGTGTTTTTTAAAATAATTTCAATATGGATTTTGGCAAAAAAATTAAAGGAAAAATTGTTTTTTCATGTATGAAATTAACAACATTTACAACCAACATGACCACTCAAATTATTTCAAGATTATTTTATATGTTTAATATATTATGTTCACATATTTTTTTCTACATTTTTTTTAAAATCGATTATAAAAGATAAATAGTTTCAAAATGGTTTTATAATGATAGGGTTATTTTTCTCAAGAATGTTTTTAATGATATTTTTATGGAGTTTCTTTTCATAAATGAAAAAACACTTTATTAATACTTCAATGGGTTTATATTTTATTCACACCATCCAAAATCTTTAACTGTATGGTTTATGAAAACTTTGGCCCAGGAAAGTATTAATATTTACTTCCTCAATTCATTTTGTCATAATTAACTTTACCTTGAATTATTCACTTTTCGATGGATATTAAATTTCCCCTAAATTAAAAAAACATTATAATGGTTTTTTATTTCAAAAAACACCTATTTTGTAAGTGGTGTTTTCTTTGATATTTATTTGATTATATGGGGAAACATTGATAAATTTATATCCTTTACTCAATACAGATACATGATGATAAATAACATTGTTAAAAAATTAAATTGATTATTCAATTTATGATGAATGCATTAGAAAGGTATAACATAGTTGGAGATCAGTTATAGATATCCCCTTCAGGCATCAGTATTCTCATGAGATTAATATGTTGGCTGGCCTTAGTTTTGTGGGTTTTCACCCAGTATGTTTTAAACCATCCTATAAATCGTCTGGATGATAATGATATCATGTCTCTGAGAAACATAAAATCTAATTATTATGCATCCACTTCATTCAGTATTCTTTTATTATTTTCTAATTAATTTTAAATATTACATTATCTCTTGATGATTTTTTTTCAATTATTGATTAAATTGAATATGTTTTTAGTTATTTAACTAAAAGTATTGATTATGCCTTATCTTTTCAAACAATCAAGTTGTTTAATTGCAATGGGTGTTCAATTATTTACCTTTAAATATTTCATATTATTATTTATTCATTATTTCCTCCACTATAATAATCCATACTGGGAATTTGATCTCACACTTATTTTGTTTCCTTTTTCTAGAATTCTATACAGTTTACTATGACTAATATGTAGGGAAAAACTAGATAGAATAAAGTCACTCTCAAAAAACATTACATTAAAAATTTTGAATTCAAATTTAATTCATGAATAAATTTTGTATCTAATTTTCTAATATTACTAAACTATTTATTCCTTCTAGATGTGATTTCTTGTATCAATGCCAATGAAATTGTTTTGAAAATTGAATTGGGTCTTCTGGGTATGGGGTAACTATTAGAGGGCCCCATTATTCCATAATATAGTTTAAACCATCATGGATTCATTTACTTAAACATTGATTGGATGGTCTCCAACCCAAAAATCTATACACTTTTTAGGAAGAGAAGATAAATACACCTTAGTTGGTGTCATTCAGTTAACAAACTCATGAGAATATAAGAAATGTATATTTATTTAGATTAATCATATTCCACTCATGGAAGGAATAATTTTTCCCAACCTGTATTATGTATCCTATTGTAGATCATTCCACTCATATGGTAGAAACCAATAAGATGGTTATGGAGTAATTTTGATAAGAATAAAAACATATTAAAATGTATTCATGGGATTTTACAACACTATTTTTTATAATCAATCATTTAGGTAAAGTAAAATCATTTATAAATTTAGGGGTATTAATTTTCTTTTAAAAAATATAATTACCTAAGCTCAAAAATATGTTCTCAATAGAAAAATTAGGCCAATTAAATAGAAATAGGATGTACTATACCACTTTTCCAAACCTCTAATACAAGTATAGAGTTTTTGATTCCCTTCACCAATTCATTAACATATAGAATCCCTTAATGAATCCTAAAAAATCAATAGGACATACTGGTTGATGTTGTAACATGTGAAATCTATCATTCTAAAAGTGAATTCCTTGACTGGACTATGATAAGCTCCTTCAAAGAGTGTCAGAAGAGAGAGAAGTTATAATATTAAATCATTCCCCTTAGGTATCAAATTAAATCAATGAGGTAGAAATCAATAGGATCATAGATAATAATGGTTTTAGGAACAATCTCATCACATATTGAACCCTCCAATGTCTTATATTAATGGAGGATAATTTAATCATATATGGATTATCAATTTAGGATTATGATAAGAGAGAGAAGAATCTATGGGGAACAATATTATACATAACATAATTTAGGGATCATATTATTAACATGAAATTATTGATTTTTTATCAATATATAGCACTTAATTATTTTATTTTCAAATAATGGATTTAACTACATATATAAGTACCATAATCATATCATTAGTGTTTGAAATCATATATCAGTATATAGATAAAAATGAATAGTGGAAATATATCCTCGTCAAACCATATAAAAATTGATTCATTGATTATAAGTATTAGTATTGAGAGGGAAAGAATCCATTAAAAGAGAGAAATGTTCAGTTTGAAGCTCTAAATAAAAAATAAATTACCCTATCTAAAATGTTGAATGAGGTGAAGGAGATATTATTATGAGCAATTCCTGTGTAGTTATATGGTGAAACCAGATAATGGAAACTAAAATGTGAACCTATTGAAAGGAAATACCCCCAAATTACTGCTTCCCCTACTTAGTATAGTTACATGTTGTCATCAAAACTCTGTTCATTCTATAAGGAGAGAATAAATCCATTATACCCATGTGAGTAGAGACATATATGCCATAAGTCAATAAGAAATAAATGTTTTTAAATATCTAATTGGCACAAATTAGATTTTTTATGGAAGAATAAATCATCTTATAAATAAAATAAAAGTTTTGGGAACCTCTAAAGACATTAACATGAACTCTATAAAATAATAAGAGTACACATTAAGTTTGGATAAAATAAAAAATACCTCCAATAATGAAGTAAAATTGCAAAATCCTAATTCTGAAATTCAAGATGAAATCCATCAATTTATTTTATTGATTTTGTGGAGGAGGATCATGATTGTCTTCAATGTGCGTGTGAAAGGGTATGAAAAAACTATTGATGAGATCATACTGTTTAATCTATGTACCAATGAGGACTCATGACCAATGTTAATTAGTTATTCCATGTTTTTTATTGAAAATAATAATGAATTATATTCCTCAAGAAACCTTGAGATGTCATCTCTTATAAGTACATGAACATGTTGGGTATTAACTCTTAGGTGTGAGCTCTTCACCTTATCCTCCAAAATAAGTATCACTACTATAAAAAATTCATAAGAAGGATTATTCTTTCTTGTAGTACCCTACATGAGTACGATGTTAAGAAAAAATAATATTTCCCCATTTCAGTTAATAAGTTCAATGTTCTAAATAGATAACCAATATTTTAATCATAAAAATGAATAAAAGACAAAATATAGTCTTTATAAACATCTGAAACATTTATAATCACTTCCCAAATTGTGACTTAATTATCTTATTTATAAATTACTAATCAATTAAATGAAATGTCTTAAATCCCTTTAGTTTAATGATTGTTACTATAGATTTGACCATATTATTATGGTTACTTAAAATGAATAATAAATTGATATTTGGAAACCCTAGGTGGTATATATCAAGTGACTCATTTTCGTTTCATGGGAATTAGAGACACATATTGATATGAAATATATAAAATACATAATCCATTTTTAGGAATGGTGAAATTCTATGTAGACAGTCTAGTGGTTAAGTTCCACCAATGTTGTGGACACATTGTAGACCTCAGAAAGGAATTTACAAGATTTTAGTGACATATCAAAAAATGAATGCACTAAAATGTGCATCAATATTAAAAACTAATAAATTCATTATATTCATGGTTCATAATCAAGGTGTTGATTTTGATCAAAAAATTCTATGTATATTCATGAAATTATCATCATATAGAGGCCTAGATAGTTTCAATGAATTCATGTATGCCTCTTTGATATTAGGAAATTCACTAAAACACAACAAAAAGTATCTAACCATCATAAATATAATTAAAAAAGTCAAGACCTACTATTTTGATGAATACTAACAATGTGTGTTTGATAACATGAAATGATACCTCTCTCACTCTCTAATTGTTCTTCCATTCATATAAGGTAAACCTCTCACCATATATGTGGCTGTTCTAAATATGTCACATGTTATGTTGTTTTCCCATTAAAATCATGAAGGCCATGAGAATAATTTATACTACCATAGCCACTCCATACTGAAGATAGAGTTAAGATATATCATGGTTAATAATAATTTTCGCATGCATATATTTTTAGTGAAAAGCTACATCATTACTTTAAGTATCATAAGTTCAATGTAGAATTCAATATGGATCCATTGAAATACATCCTGAATGAAACATTTTTGAAAAGTAATTTTGAATAATGGCCTATAATAATACAAGATTTGGGCATCTAATTTTCCCCTTATAAGTCAAACATGGGGTTGGAACATATATATATTCTTAAAACCCACCCTTTACTAAGGGAACTATCATTAGATTTGAATTACAAGACAATCAATTTTTCTACATCATTATAAACCCTCAAGAATCAAAGATGATCATTAATAATATTTTTAAGAGTAATATTTGTAAGGATATGGACATCCCGTGTTCAAAAAGGTTATCCTAGGTGTTGTATTAAACTCAAGTGAAAAGGAACTATTATCATATTTTTTTCTTCTCCTAGAGGGATATTGCATAAATGAGGTAGATTACTATATATTAATCATAATATTGGAGCTATAAATGAAAATAGTAATATCGAAAAAAATATCAATTACAATTTGAAGTTGGTAATTAATCAAAATCTTGGAGAAAATGTCATCAAGATGGATGAGATGAAGCTTATAGAAGTTCATAATCAATAGATAATGATGAAATTACCCATAGAAGAACTTATATCATATATCCGAGGCCTATATAATAACCATTTATATAATTTTTCCAATTTTTGTGTTAAAATTTCTTATTTGGATAATTTAAATATTATTATAAATGTGGAACATTTAAGAGAAGTGAAACAATTACCTAATGAGAAAATTGGATGAGTGAATGAAGACAATAGCAAGCCACTATAGATGAACTATTTCAAGAACATAAAATTTCTCAAAAAAAATTTAATATCCTTAATATATTAAAATATCTAATATATGTATATTTTGTAGTTTTGAGTGAAAAGGTAAAAACATCATAAATAATGGATGTCCATCATCCTTCAAGATGAATTTAATTAAGTGCAAAAATCTATATAAATAATGTTTTAAGGTGATACTAATTTGTTGAATTAAAGGTGGATAATTCCCTAAACTAATAGAATAAGTCTTGTAGGAATATGAGGAGGTTATTAAATGGAAGTGGACCACACTCACCAGGTTAGGAAACTTGAATACTTCTAGCCTTTAGTTATAGATGATTAAACAGAATTTATGATGAAATTTCATCGGTTTAAAATAAAAGATAATTTCATACATAAAGACCCAATAATAAATACTTCACTATGTTTTGCAAGTCATTTTCCACATGGTTTTTAGATTTTATAGCCTCATGCCCATCCATGATGGTCTAACAATTAAAATTCATTCACTGCCCCACTAATTTATTCTCCATATGGGACGAATCAATACACTTAATTGATGTTCGGGAAATGGTTTTTAGATAAATAATAAAATCCAACATAATTTAATGATTTAGATTTAGTCATATAATCATTAAGGAAAATGACAAAGATTTCCATGAACATGTGTTGAGAATATTATATGAAAAATACAACTTCTAATCTAATAACTCTTACTAATGTAACATGACCACTAATTGATTTATGGTGGAATTAAACTTGAAACTATGGAATATCCTCGAAAATATGGTGGATAAGATAAAACGATATGGTCAGATAGTCTCTTCAATGAGTTGATATATTATCATATTACAATTTACAGTCAAACATAAGTAACTCCATATTCTTTAGTGTATGTATGAAAATCAATCATGAAAATTGAGGTATATCTAAACTCACATAGGATAGATATCTGTGATCAATTTAATGAATTCTAATTTTAACAAATAAGGTTAAATGAGATATAATGTTTTAATGAAAAGAGATTACAATATCTCTAAAACATCATGGCCCCTTAGAATAGAATTTCAAAATAATTTAATAATTGTGTTTGAATTTATTTGTTCAAGGTGGAATGGTGTCTTGTTTGAAGGTACCATTTATAATAAGAAATAAGCCTCTTAAATTAGAATCTAAATTGAAGGGGATTATTTACGATGAAAGGATTACTATAATTTAGAATTGTTCTTAATTATGTCGGTTGGATACTCTATCACCCCTATACAAGCTTTCCAAATATGTATTTTTACTAAGTTCATATTATTTCATAAATTCCTTATCATAAGAGTTTAAAGTGAATGAAATAAAGTCCTTATCACATTAATATAACCTACATGATGCATTTATTCTTAGCTAATGACTAAAAACTATATTATTGTGGGTCCTCATTTTATGATCATATATTACACATACAAGTTTCTATAAACTATGAGGTCTTCCATGCATAAGATTCTAATCTATGTAAGAGCCATTATATTGGAAAATTGATATCGATAATGATACTCTCTACACTATGATGTCAAATGTCTTATGAACTATGTCTAAAATTCTCCCTCTTATCCAACACATGACCCGTATTTATATAGAGACCACCTTCTCTAGTTCCATTAATATATTAGTTATATAAATTATAAAAATATATATACATACATGTGTTCGAGTGTGTTTAAAAACACATATTCAAACACACATAGACATATTTTTGTGTATATATTTTTTAATTTATCTAAGTAATATATATGTATACACTCACATGTATGAATATATGTATATAAGTCTGTATGTATGTATGTATGTATGTATGTATGTATGTATGTATGTATGTATGTATGTATGTATGTATGTATGTATGTATGTATGTATGTATGTATGTATATATGTATGAATGTATGTTTTTATGTTTGTATTTTAGAAAGTATATATATATATATATGTATGTATATATATAAACATATATATTTATATATAAGTTAGTGTGTGTGAGTGAGTGTCTATATTGAAACATATATATAAAAGTATATGTATATATTATGTATGGATGAGTTAGTGTCTCTGTGTGTTAATTTTATATAGATAAAATGTATAAATATATATATATTAAATTTAATGTGTGGACACTTTTTATTTTAATTAATTTTTTCAATATTAATTTAAATAATTTCTTATTTTATAAATTATAAATTATATATGTCTATATGGGTGTTAAAATTTAAAATTTAATAAAAATTATATATATCTATATCTATATTACATAAATATCTTATATATTATTTTTTAATTTATAATTTTTTAAAATCAGGGATAAAAAAATCATTCCCAAATTTTAAAACTACAACAAAACCAAATTGGTTACATTTTAATTTAGCCACATTTTTAAGAAACATGAATAAATGTAAAAAATATAGACATTTTAATAAGAGGTTAAAAAAATTAACCATATTTTTAAATAAATATAACTAAATACATGAATAAATATATACTATGGTTTTAGAATATGTGTGTCGTTATTTGTGTTACTCCAAGATATTTCATGATTTCAAGATTTAATATCTCGAGCATAACTAAAAATTCTATTACAGCTGTATCCTTGTTCATGCATCTATTAGTTGGATTTTTTCCAGACAAGCCTACACCAAGGGAAAACCATACACATTTTAATATTAATTTACAACAATTTCCCCATGTCATGTGATTATAAACTATTTTCTACATTGTCCTAATGTCCTACAACATAAACTATATCGCATGTCTTTGGTCGATGTTGTACAACATTAAACTAATAATATTTTTTATCAAATTTTTATGACCCTTTACTTATAATTTTTCATTGATAGATCCATAAAACCTAATCATCCAAGAAATTATTTTTCAATGTAACACACTGATATTTTATGAAATATATTTTTTCAAATAAATTTAATTTCATTGATAGTTTATGTTTCACAAAACACCATTATTTAACAAACCCTGATATTCTATTAAAATATTATTATCTTACATCCACAAGATTGGATGTTTTGAATATTACTAAATAATGTTTTCTTAAGATTTATGGTTTTATATCTATAAATAATTTCACTAGGTATCAATTAATTTATAATAAAATTAAATATAATTTGTAAGTAGAAGGAACGTTTAATGAAAAATAGTTTAAATGTTTATAATATATTTTTATAATAATTAATTAAATTATTCACTATTGGAGAGGGATATTAATTAAATAGACACATTATGGGTAATATAATTTTTTTATATTCATTTAATATTTTTCTTGGAATGGGATAATAAATAACCATTTTTATGCTTAAAATGTATTTATCTAAAAATAGATTTTTTATCGTGTGTTGTGAACTTATTTTAAAATTATTTTGTCCCCCTTATAGAAATTAAATTTTATAAATGGATTCCTAATTTTAAATCAAGAGGTTAAAATTTCGTAAATTTTTTCTCTTATTTTTGGTTAATATAAATAGTAACTATGGTAAAATTTATAACCTTGGTAAAGGTTAAATCAGGTAAATCAAGGTTAAAAATAAGTGACAAGGATAACATTTTTAATCATAATTCATATTTAACGAATTTAATTTGTTATTTATCACATTGCGCTCGAAATATATATATTTAATGGAAACTTGTCCCTGAAAATGACCTATATAATATTTAAATCAAGGAATGATAGAAAATTTCATTCTATTCATTTTAAATATCCGTTTTGTGTCCATATAAGTAAAAGGGAATTTTATGAATTAGTATAAGATTTTATTTTGAGGTTAGTAAATTTTTATTCATGATACAAATTTATTTATATATTTTAGTAAATGTATAATTACCATATAATTATTATGAAAAACTGATGCAATATTCTTCCAGTTAATTAAGAAAATATAATAAGCGATTTTAAAAATATTATTGCAATATAATTTTACTTATTTTATCCATTCCATGATTTTTTTATTATTAAAACATATACGTTTTATTTTAGTTCATAATATTTCAATTATAACTTTTCATTTATGATTTTTAAGTCAAATTAAATGAATAGGGTGAAAATTGCGAATAACGTTATATTATTATAATAATATTTTGTTAAATTAATTAAAAATAATATGAATATTTATTTTGGACAAAGGGTATAATATATAGTCTATAATTTCATACGTTTCCCATTTATAGGCAATTTCTATGGATAAATAATTCATTATATTTTAAACATTTAGGAAATTCCAAGGATTCCCCTTTCCTCAATTATAAAAGGACACCAAACATTTATCTTCTTTACACAAAATTGATCCTTGTTGATCAAAAAAACTATACCAATTTCAATTTTAAACTCCCCTATACACATTTTATTGGTTTTTTTATCCCCATAATACAATCCCTATAGCCCTTAAGAAGATATCTAAAGGAGTTATTTCAAATAAGAGGTAATTACCTTAATCGATCAATTTCTTTGAAATTATTATATTTCCTTCTAAAAATCATTTATATTCCTAATTAAATAATAAATTTAGTAT
Source organism: Viscum album (assembly GCA_963277665.1). Taxonomy (NCBI): domain Eukaryota; kingdom Viridiplantae; phylum Streptophyta; class Magnoliopsida; order Santalales; family Viscaceae; genus Viscum; species Viscum album. The sequence continues at coordinate 1,098,216,822 of OY728147.1, forward strand.
CATAAAAATAATTAAATATTATTATTATATTAAAAAATCATTTTTCATCACCTTTTTATGAAATGAGATGTCGAAATATCGTTTGTGCGTATGTATGACTTACCATCTCCATATGTCAATACAATTTATTTCTCATCACCATATTTTATGGATGAGTTTTATGATGTGTTTAATATTTATATATGATAATTACAAAATAAATTTACTACCATAATGATAATATAATATCATCCTTTTTATATTATTAACCATTGGAAAATGTTAACATTGATCGTGCATACATGTGGACTATAACCTCCATGAAGCAATGATATTCATTTTTAACCTATATTTTATTTGGATGTTAATAAGGATAAATTTAATTAATATATATGATATATATAATATATTAATTATTAATGAAATTTTATTTATTATTTTGTTTTGATTCATTCTTTCTGTTGGAAAATGGGAAAAACATTTATGTGTATGTTTGACTTTCCTTCTCCCTGAATGGTGTAATTCATTTCTATACCTTTATATTTAATGTATCAATTTGAAAATGTTTATATGAATATAAATTATATTTATTTCACTATTAAAATTCTATATATTATTGAACCGTTATAAAATTCAAGGACAAAAACTCACGAACAAAAATATTCCTAAAAATGATGTAGATATCACTATGAATAGTAATTTTAATAATGAAGTGTTAATAATTGAAAGATAAATGGTCATAAGTAAATATAATTTGTTATTGTATATATAATTATGGATATTTAATATATTTAATATAAATATATATTTAATGTACATGAGGTTCCAATGCATACAAAATAAGTTAGAATATAGGTATGGGATTCTTGTAGAACTTTTATTTCAGCCTAACACATACCTTATGCACCACTTATTTATTTTGTATGGATTATATAGTTCCCATAAATGTATTTTATGATTATTCTCATGAAAAATATTTTATATAAATATCCATATAAGTTTATTCATTTCACAAGGATTATGATTAAAAATTTACCTAAGTGATAAGGATTTTATGTTACAATCTCAATGTTTATCCGGCTTGTTTATTATTTTGTTTTCAATGATAAAATATAATGATATGTATCTCATGAAAGTCATGAATTTATTTACCTTTTAGTTATTTATTTACAATACATTTTTTTCTTCCGTTCTTCAAATATTTTCTACACATGATACCAAAAATCCAATTTTAAGGAAAATCATCTTTATTTCTATCTTTAGTTGAAAAAAACATATTTCATTAATATACATGTTTTATAAAAATGTTTTAATGAAAGTTTTTTACTATTATACTATAATGGTTTAAATAAATGTTTAACCATATTTTAATTTTAACAAAATGGTTCAAAATTTAATATTATTTTTATTTTAATGAAAGCCGTTTTCTTTTCCATGGGTTATACAATGATGAAATGATAAAATATTTATGAAATAAAATTATTTTCCATGGGTTTTTCTAAAATAAATAGTTCATGAAACCTATTTCCTTTCATCGTTTTGGATATAATGATTTTTTTTATAATCTTTTGGTATAAATATAACGTATTAATTTTGTTACTATGGTTATGTTATAACAAAGGATGGTGGGTATTTTATAACCATGGATGATGGTTATTTTATAACTAAGGATCGTGTTCATATTATAACCATGGATTGTTGGGACTTATCTGTCTCTCCAATTAATTGGATAAATATTTATGTATAATGAGACAAATATTTATTTTTTGGGGTTTGAATCCATTTTATTAATAAATTTTTACTACTATGATAATATTGGGAGTGAAGCTTGACTACTATGATGGATCGAGGAATGAACCCATTACACTATGATAGTATTGGAGATGATCCTTGAATAACAAGGAAATGATTTTCTATACTTATGTGTATGCAAAAATTCAACATCTTACCCCAATTTTATACTATCATGGATCATGTACTTTTATTTTGTTATGATTCATGTCTTAAAAATTCCCTGATTTATGTCATAACTCAATCTTATGATCTCTAATATAGAGTTTACAGATTAATAATGATAATATCATGTTCTTATTTTCATATCCTCATGTTTTGCTTATATGATCATTAATGTGACCCTCATATACAATTTATAAGAATCTTATCTTACCCTTTATTATGTTTCCCTTACAAAAATTATGAAGAAAACATATAATAATTGTATGTCTATAATGGGTTCCAGTTATGAAGAACATAATGAGAGACTCTTATGAACTAGATGATTATGTCTCTATGATTCCATAGATAATATACCTATAAATTACTAGAATATATCATTTGGATATGTAATTAATATTAATATAATAATATGTAATCCATATATTTGTAAATTATGGGTTACTATATTTAGTATCGAATATTTTTGTATTGAGTGGGAGTTATTGGATTTATTTTCTGATGAATTGTCTGTTATTACACCAAATATTTAAGTGGAGTTCTCAATATAACTCATACCTAGTTCTATAACTATTTCAATGACTCCATATATAATTTCACTGATTGTGTTATAGGAACTGAAGAATAAAATACCAGAGAATATATATAGGGAATTTATTCATCCAACTATATCACCATGGGGTGAACCCGTTCTTTTTGTTAAGAATAATGATGTACCCAAAGGAACATTGAATTTATTTTTAATAATGTAACAAAATAACTATCAAAAACTAATTTCCTCTACCCCATATTAAATATTTTCCTATTGTGTGGGTGTTTGTTGATGTCTTTTCAGATGAATTTATGGTTTCCCCACTGAATCATGAATTTGAGTTATCAGTAAAATTAATATAAAGTTATATAACTATTTTAAAGACTCTATAAAAATTGTATTGATTGAGTTAAAAGAAATTAAGAATAAACTCCAAGAGATTATTGATAAAGGATTCATTCAGTTAAGGGAATCACCATGGGGTGAAACATCTCTTTTTGTTAAGTAAAATGATTTACCAACACTACAATGCATTGATTATAGAAACCATGAAAAAAAACTACCAAGAATATATATCTTCTACCCAATATTTATGGATTGTATGGTCAACTACATGTAGATAAATGTGATTATAATATTGAACTTTATTCTAGATAAAATATATTAGGGTTCATGTAGGAGGATATCCTCAAGATATAATTCCACATAAGTTACGAACAATATGAATTTCTCATGATTCCATTTGTTCCTTCAAATGTCCCATATATGTTTATGGATTTAATGAATAAAATTTTTATTGATTAACTTGATCAGTGTGTGGTAGTCTTTATAGATGATAATATTTTACATTAAAATAGTATGTAAGATCATAATGATCACTTGGTAATTGTATTGAAGACCCTATAGAAGGATACTATTTATAATAAATTTACCAAGTCTGAATGATGGATTCCTAAATTTTCATTTTTTGGTTATGTAATCTCAAGTAAATATATATTAATAGATTCTTTAGAGACATAATTTATTTATCTTTACGATAAAATAAACATTTTGACTATTATATATAGTTTTATTGGTGTGGATACATATTATCATTAATTGTGGATAATTTTTTACAACTATCTAATACAATCAATATGTTAACATGGAAGGTAGAGAAGTTCCTTTGGACAGGTGAATGTGATGAAAATTTCAAGGAATTCAAGGAAATGTGATTTAGTGAACATTTTCTTAATTTACCTATCCATCCTAGAAAAAGACTTGGATGAGTTATCAGGAAGAATTATATGGTGATAGCTTATGCATCATGCTAATTGAATGAGCATGATAAAAATTACCAAACTCATGATATGGAGTTAACTATATAAACTGTTTCATTAATGGTATATAGTTATTATATTTATATATAATGATATGATATATATACTAATAATAATTTCTTAATTAATATTTTCACATAGGAAGAGTTGAATGTTCACCAGAGAAGGTGGTTTAAGGTTATTAAATATTATGACTACTCAATATATTTCCACCATAGGAGATAAAATAAGGTGGCATATGCTCTAAGAAAAAAGAATCATGCTACTTTATTTATGACGAGGATAAAAAAATCTAATATTTCATTATTTAAAATGTATGTGTCTTGAAATCCTGACGGAAGGGGAGAAATATTTTATTTATTAAATGAGTGTTCTATAATTTATCAAAGTGAATACTAAAGAAGAGAAAAAGAAGCACATAGAAATGAAAATGAAGGATAGAAATATTCTTGAATTTATCCTTTATTGTGATTTCATGATAGGTTTTTGAAACCATGTATCTATTGCATCTATGCTATATTTGAATAATCTATTGGAAGAATCTCATAGATAATCATTCTTAATTCATCAATGATGTATAAAGATACAAAGAGATCTGAAAGAGTATTTTTACTTGGACAACATGAAGAGAGATATTGCTTAGTATGTATATAGATTATTCATATTTTAATATATTAATCATAAGAGACAAAAGTACAATAGTATTTTACAACCATTACACATACCAAAATTAAAATTGGAATAAATCACTATGGATTTATTCATTGGACTACCCAAAACATCAAAATGGAACAATGATATATGGGTTTTAGTCGATCACCATACGAAGCTAGAACATTTCAATATATAATAGGAAATTTTTTTTCTAGATAGAAGTTATAGATTCTTTATTAAGAAAGTGATAAGGTTGCAAGGGTTGACACATTCTTTTATATCTGACCAGGATTTGAATTCCCCCCCCCCTATGTTTTGGTGAAGTATTTAGAAGGGTCTAGATACATATTTTTGTTTCAACACAATATATGACCCTAATAAATATGATCATTATGAATGAGTAATTCAAACCCTATAGGGTATTCTAAGATATTATTTTATGGATTTCAAAGGTGGTTGGGATTAACACATTCATCTAGGGGAGTATTCTTACAATAATACCGTTCACTCCTTCATTCAGAAATCCCCTTATGAATATATATATTGAAAATTTTATATAACTACAAAATTATGGAATCAAATTGGATAATTAAATCTAATAAGACTTATTATAGATGAGGTAGTGACATGGAAAGTCAGATCCATTCAAAAACCATCATAGGAGCTTAGATTTGATAGAAACATTATGATGACAATATTCTTTTTGACATGGATTTTGATGTTGTTGATATGTTTTTTATAAAACATTATCAATGGAATAAGGATATGAGATTCCAAATTATGGGAATTTTTATCCCTTAGTATATTGTACATATTATTATTTTTGATCGAGTAAAGATGATAGATTACCACTTGGCCCTTACAGCAAACATGTCTCATGTTTACAATGTGTTCTATGTATCTCTCCCGAGGAAGTACATACCTGATTCATCACATGTAATAAACACGGAGGTCATACCATTATAAAATTATCAATATTTTGGGGAGCAACTACTATTAACATTGTATCATCGATATAAAGTGATACAAAACTATACCACACACCTGGTGAATGTTGTAAAGAGAAATAACAAATTTAGTGAAGCTACATGCCAAACCAAGGATGTTATGAGACAATTATTTTCTCATTTTTTATTAGAGTGATAAACTTAAATGCCTAAATTGATTTTAATGGTTTTATAATGAAATAAACTAATATTTTTGGAAATACATATTCCAAATAAATTTAATTTCTTCGATATCTTGTGTTACACAGAACATTGAGTTTAAAAAAAACCCACAAAAATCAGTTAAATAATAGTTATACACTATCCATTGGACGTGAGGGTATGCAGAATAATAATTAAATAAAAAAATGTTCCCTAAAGTATAAATGAATTATTTAGGTATCAAATAATTTTAAGTAAAAATAACAATCATTTGTAAGTGAAAGAAGTATTTTCTTTATAAATTATTTGTTACTCAAAATGTACTTTTATCATAATAAAATAAATTATTCATGTTTTTGAATTATTTTAATGATATATATATATATAATATTAAAGAATTTTTTTTAAAATTTACATAAAATTTTTCTTGGCATGTGATAACAATTAAAAAATTATACTTAAATTGTATTTTTCTAAAAGTGATTCTTTACACCTATTGAGCGCTTATATTAAAATTAATTTATTCCACTAAAATAAATATAATTTTATTAAATTTATTACATATTTTAATTATTAGGATAAATTTTTTTAAATAGTTCCATTTTTTCTGAACAAGAATAGTAATCAAGGAAATATTTTTCACCTCAATAAAGGGTAAATCAGGTAGATATTGGATAAAAATAAGTGACAAGGCTATAATTTTTCATATAAATTTTTATTATATGAAATTAATTATAACATTATAATAATTTTCTCTAAATTAAGGTTTTAATGGGAACCTATCCCTATGAATTTCCTATATAATATATAAATCAATGAAAGTTACCAAATGTCACTCTCTTAGTTTTAAATTCATCTTAAGTGTAAACATGTGGATAAAAAAATTATTCAATGAATATATCTCTCCATTTTAAGAAAAATGAAATTATATTCATGATGGAAATTAATTTCTAATTTTTAGTAATTATATAATGACTTTAAATAATTATGAATTACTGGTATAGTATTTCCCCAATTTATAAAAAAAGTAATAAATGATTTTAAAAATATTAAATGTAATATATTTTGTGTGAGATAATGTATAACATGAATTTTTTAAATTTTAATTAATTATAAGTTTTATTTTAAGGAATTATATTCTAATTACAACTTTTTTGAGGACTTTTATGTCAAATTAAATGAATAGTGTCTAAATTAGAAATAATGAAATTTAATGAAAATAATAAATTTTTATATAACATAAAATAAAAATATTAAAATTGGGAATGTGGGACAATATATGTTCTACAATTTCATTGATTAAAATTTTATTGGTCATTTTGAACAATTTGGATTGAGAAAGTATTTTATATTTTAATCTTTTATGAAATTCTAAGAGTAAGCCTCCCCTCAATCATAAATGGTCACATCATATTTCTCTTCATCACTCCACATTGAGACTTATATATCAATAAATCTAAAACAATTTATCTCATAAACTCCCCTTTCTTCATTATATATGTACTGGTATTCCTAAAAGTCCAACCCAAGATCCCTTTATAGGGGATCTAAAAGAGTTATTTCAATGAAGAGGTAATCGCCTTAGTCGATAAGTTTCATTTTAATTACTATATTAACAAATATAAATCTATTATATTATTCAAAAAATAATAAATTTAGTATCATAAATATACTAAAATTTAATTGTTATAATCAAATGACCTTTATTTCCCCCCATCCATCAAGTGGGATGTTGAAATATTGCTGGTCTGTATGTATGGCTTAACATCTCCTTGTAGTTATACAATTTTGTTCTCATCAATATTTTAGGGATGATTATTATAATGGGTTCAATGTATATATTTTATAATTATGAAAAAATTATAATTTTATGAAGATTATATTATATATACCTTCCTACCTTAACCCAATGAAAAATGATAACGTTGATTGTGCTTAAATGTGGACTACCATCTCTAGGAAGTGATGTGATTACTTTTTCATCTATGTTTTATTTGGATGGAAATAATGAAACATTTAATGAATATATATATTATATATATAATTTAATAATTATTATTTAAAGGTGGATTATTATTTACATTTATTTCATTTCTTCTTTTAAAAAATAGAAACAATGTTCATGCTTACATACGACCTACCATCTCCATAACCAATGTAATTAATTTTTCTATAACAATGTTTTATTAATGAATATAAAAATGTATATAATGAATATATAAGATATATATATAATTATTAAAATTATGTTTATTATTTAACCATTATCAAAATACAAGGACAAAAACTATCAAACCAAAAACATTCATGAAAAACAAAGTAGATATCACTAGGAAACACAATTTTAATTAAGAATTGTTTACAAATGGGTGAGAAAATGTCATATTTAAGTCATATAATTTTTGATATATGTATAATAAATAAATATTTATTATATATCTATTGAAAACATTTATTATGAAATTTATAACTATGGTAATGGATTTTAATCTCACTTTTATCTATGTGGGGAATCTAATTTCCCTGATCCGGGTGCCGCCCAAAGGTTCCCCATACCCGGTTGGTCACATGACCTCAAGAGCATTTCCCAAAATTCCAGAGGCATCCAACTAGTTGTGAGGGCTATGTTCTGATAATGTAAAAACTATACCCTCATTAAAAGAGTATACAAATATAATAAAAAAATAATAAACCATTTTGGAAGCAGTAATATTGTACACCGGAAGTAAACAATAGAATATTGATAGTAATAAAACAACTAGAGTTTATATATAATTATTTCATGTCACATGTGTCTAAGAAAACATCTAAACAAGTCACAATGCTGGAAAGTAATATAGAAACCATAGTACAAAAGAAATAGTAAACTCCAACAGTATCGTAAGTCTCAGCTTGGTCCCATGCTCTCCAGTAATCACGTACCTAATGAAGAAGGGAGTTTGATCTTGTCTATAACTATAACAATATAATCTGTTTGGGTCCATACCATGACCCAAATAGGGTGTGAGATGAATCATAGTAGAAGTACACAAAATATTTGTGTCTAACTGTCATTGAATATATATAGCAGGAAATATGCAGAATGACGCAATAAACTATAAAGTACCCAAAAAGTAACCAATCCAATAGTTTTAAATTTCATTCATTTACATTTATCATTTAATCTGTTGAAACATGTAAACCTTGGGATCTATACTAATCTATGTATTCTTTGTGAAGGTAAAAATAGATGTCTCATAATACCATCTAAACAAAATAATTAGGATCCAGTCCAAGCTAGTGATTTGGCATCGAATAATTGTCACAATCTTTCAATTATTCAATAATGACCCTTTGGGGAAGTTCTCATAGTCCAATTCCCCTTGTCTAACATGTCAACAATTCATTTAATAATGACCATCTGGGATGCTCTCCTAGTCTAACCCCTTTGGTCTAACATAGAACTAATAATTTACAAACAACCACCTAGGAAGCTCTCACGGTCAATTCCCCATATCAACATAGAATCAATAAATTTTAAAATACCACCTAAGAAGATCTCAAAGTCTATACCCCCTGGTCAATGACCACCTGGAAGCTCTCATAGTTAACACCCCTAGGTAAAAATAATAGTACAACAAAATTAAATGACCCTTCCTTAGGAAGCTCTCATAGTCAAATTCCTCCTTTTCAAACTTACATAATGCATATCACATGCATCTCATATAATTAGTAACACCATCCTAAAGAAACAAGTTATGGAAAACATGACAATACTAACAGGCATTCTAGACCAAGTGACCATAAAAAGTCAATTAAAGGATAAACACCCACACGGTGTGCCGTAAACAATGTGTGTAACCTTAAACATATGATAACATCCTTTATCAATCATCCAAACCATAGAAGATAATAAATTGGTTTTAATTCCAAAACACATAGTACACCAAAACGTGGGTATGTGGCACTTTTAGAATATATAATCCTAGGACGAACAACGAAAGGAAAAAACCTCCTAACTCGATATATCATGATCTATATTGTTGAATGTTATCCCCTGAATCAGCCTATATCAATGTATATATACAATAGGTGAAAACGATTCAACCTTGATTGAACTCGAAGAGAGGAAGAATTTGGAAGAAAGGCTCTAGTGGTTTTGAGAACTCACTGTGGGGATTCCAACGCACCCAAAAACATCTCATTTAGTGCTCGGATGGAGAATTTGGAGGGGTTAAATGTTCGTCATCTATTCCATCCCTCTCCTACATGAACGAAGGGGAGAAGAAGACAATTCTGCACAAGAGACGCGACCATACTCCGATATATCAATTATAACGAAAAATAAAAGGAATGTTCATTAAATGTACACATTGTGTAGTAGCATTAACCAGCCCATCCCTTATGAAATCTTCTAGGTTAGCAAATGGCCATGTACTGGGCTATTACATAGCTAGTACACGGTTGTACATGGAAACCGGGTACACGGTGTGTCCTCATAAGTACACGGTGTGTACATAAAAAACCCCATTTCATCCATTTCCTAAAAACAACCCAAAATCAAGATCCATACCTAAAATGTAGATACTAGTTCCTATAAACATCTCCCTTAAATAAATTCATCCCTAGATTTCCCTTCCATAGGTCGTGATGAAGAAACTTCAATCAACTTTGGCCATTGTGATCATAGATTGGCGTCCCTCTCCCATGTCTTGTCATGTGCTCGACAATGCTTCCATATCACCTATAATAATGAAACAACCCATCCATGGAGAAACTTTGTGATGCGATACACAATCCGAATTGGGTGCTCTTAAAGGATGTATCCACATCTAACTCATCATACTCAGGTTGAAAAACATGAGATGAGTCTCAAAAGTTACTTCGTGGCTGAGAAACATGATAGACATCATGCATAGGAAAATACCAATAAGGTAACTACAACGGATAGGCAATCATCATGACTCTCTCCAAAACCTAAAATGACCGGATGTATGTCAATGAATGATTCCCCTCTCTCCTAACCCCCCTGTGTCCCAACATATGTGTGACATGTAAGAAAACATGATCGCCGACTTCGAACTCTATAGGTTGTCTACGTTGATCATCATAATATTTATAGAGAGATTCTGTAGTATCCATCCTCTTTTGAATTAACTCCACTGACTTAGTGGTATCCTAGACAAGACAAGGTCCATGAATAGCTACCTCTCCTTCCTCCAGCCAAAACAATGGTGATCGGAATGGCCTATCGTAAAAAGCCTCATGCAATGTCATCTGAATCATTTTTTGAAAACTATTATTGTAGGAAAAATCCACCAGGGATATGTTTATCTCCCAAGATGCCCCGAAATATAGTATGCAATCTCAAAGAATTTCCTCCAATACCTTAATCATGCCCTTAGACTATTAATCTATCTAGGGATGGTAATATTTAGTCAGAAGTACATGGGTACGGAAATCTCTAAGTAGTCCTAGCTAGACATGAGAAGTAGACCATGCATCCATATCTGAAAGGATAGTGTACAGAACCACATGAAAACGTATAATATCTTGAATATACAACATGACAAGATCATAAGCTTTTATGAATTCCTAGATCAGAAGAAAATATGAATCCCTCATAAGCCTGCCAAAGACCACCCATACAACATCATTTCCTTAAGGCGAACCAGGTAAACCTATCACGGAATCCATTGCGACATCATTTCACTTCCACTAAGGAATGGGTAACTGTTGTAATTTCCCTGCGGGTTTCTGATGCTCTAACTTCACCTACTGATAGGTGGAACACCTCATAAAAATAAAAGATATACCCACTTCATGCCTAGCCACCAATACTGACAATGTATGTCTCAATACATCTTGGTGACACCTGAATTAATTTTCCATACAGACAAATTAAAATCTCACTACATCTCTTCATGTATTTCTGTTGACACCCATACATGACCATGAAAACAAAAAACCTCATCCTCGCATATGGTCCACCCAGGAGTAGGGTCCTTGCCTGACACAATCTCTAGTAGGACTAACCCTTTGAAATCCAATATCTTCCTCATTAAGACTCAATCATGTAGAGTAGAGGTAACATCTATAGAAGAATGAAATTTCAACCCTTGTCTATTATGAACCTCCAAATGAATCTTGTAAAATAAAGCCATAAGCTACCACTCAATGATGGACTCCTGAATTGCATGAATCTGAGTCCTCTTACTCAACGCATCAGCCACATTGATGTCTTCCCCAGGTGTGTAGGAATGCCAAAAGTTAAAATACTGAAGGGACTCAACCCACCTTCACTATCTCAAATTTATATCATGTTGACTGAAGATATAATTGAGGCCTTCATGGTTAGTGTATTCCACAAATTCTCTCCCAAAAGATAATTCCTAGAACAACATAAATCATAAAAGTGTATATCTAACTTGAGATCATGCACATGGTAATTCCTACCATGTGGCCTCAACTGCTGAGACCTGTATACAATGACTCCTTCCCCCTATAAATGCACTGCTCTGTAACACCCCGACCCCTCTTGGATGGAGCCGGTGCATAACTTGTGATTTTGGAATGGTAAGAAGGAATGAGAAATCCTGAAGGAATGATCACTTTAGTAGTCTATAAGATACTAGATACATTTATGTAACACAAATTACATTGAAAAAGGTTACAAGATACAAAACATAACAAAACTAAAAACTGCAACCACTTGAACTCAATAAATGACCTTCTATTCATCACCAGTTGAAGGTAAACAATGAAAGGGGTGATATACAATGCTCAGTAAGGGTTAAAAATATCACAATCATCAATAAAATAATAATTTAATAATAATCAATATGACATAAAGAATATGGCATGGTGAATTAATGAAAAAAATTCCATTAATAAATTAAGAATGAAACTGTATACATAGATTTTGACATAGTGAAAATCTCATGTATAATAATAATAACCGACAATGAATAAAGAGAATGATTATCAATTGGAAGTCATGTATCTGGCACATGAAAACATAATACCGTTAAAATGGATTAGTTCTATTGGTAGAAACCCATCTTATTTTTTGAAAGAAACTCGAAGGCTTTGTTGCCCAACTGATTTGTCTCATGCAACCTACCGATGCATCGAGGGGTTGTAGTGAGACCCACCCACCACTGAATGTCCAAATAATTCTATATACATTTATTAAATAAAAGTGCAACATGCCTTTTCAATATCTGTATATAGTAGAGTATATAGATTCATCAATATTTCTATAATTAAAGTAACATTTCAAATAAAACCCGTATGTAAAATGGTATAAGGTTTACAAAACAACATATCTGTGATATGAGATTATGGATATTTAATATAAATATAATTTGATATGAAAAGTGATCTCAAATGGGTAGGAGGTGCACCAAATAAAGATTATTAGGTGCATAATACAATGTTAGTCACAATAAAATAGTAGTTGAGACAAAGTCTCTTACCACAATGTAATCGGTCGAATCATATGACCAGAACCTAATAAAACTCAGATAAATCGTTGAATAACATGAATATAATGAATATATGTTATTATATATTAAATTTAAGTACACATATACCACATAAAATAAATAAGTGGTGAATAATGAAAAGCTCACAGAACTGAACGTGGGATGAGAAACCCCTTACAAACATTTCGACATGGTAGCGAGTGTTATTGCAAGGGCTTAATGAGACCTAAAGTGGTATTACATTATCTATATGTCACAAGGGATGTATTGGGGATATTGTTTTAAAAAACATACCCCATCATTTTGAATTATGAATAAATGGGAACAACATAGGGGGGATTCTTGAACAAAAGTGTGAGAGAGGATCTTTTACCATATGATCGAAGGTGTTCATGATTATTCATAACAACCAGAATAATGAAATTTTGATTCATTAATTAACAAATATAGAACCTCATAAACATATAATTGATATGTTATGGCCTTATTAAGTTCATTAATGGCATTTTTGATGGTTTGATGGATTAAATTTTATTGTTTTGGTAGTATTTTCTTCTTTGGTTTTCATGTTCCGTTTACTTGTATTCATGAATGGATGTTTGTTTGAAATATAGTTAAACATAAAAAATTGTTAATATACATTTTTTGTTACAATAAAGGGATATAATTAGTCTTATAATGATTCGGGTTATATACGTTGAGGATGACTCATTTGATGAGTTAAAATACATGCTTGGATTTGGCTTGGCGGTTTTGTTCACAATAAACATGTTTTGTATTATTATTCCATATTATGAATGTGTAAAGATTCCAGAACATTATTAAAGATAAAATAAATATACAATGATCTGTTTCAACCATTTAAAAGGTTACATGACCAATATTTAAGATAGTAATTCAAATTTAAAACTCTTCTTCCTTGAGTGTGATAAATTTACACATTCTCGGACTGTGTTTGCATTTGTTGTATAAAAGGAGAGGAAAAAGAGAGATTATGATGAAATATTCCATTAGCGTAATGAAAATATTTTACATGTATGTTAATGGAATTATCATGGCATTTTGATGAGTGGAGGTGAGAAGGGAGAACAAAATAATGGAGCTTTGTAAAAGAAATTGATAGAAAAGAGAAGGAAGGTTCACCTCTTGAGTACTCCTCCTTGAGAATCTCTATAAGGACTTTGTTTTTAGAATTTTGGTGATACCAGAAGGTCATGTACGTGGGGAGAGTGATTGGGAAGATTATTTGGAAGAATTTAGGAAAGGATTGAAGCTTTATTGGTGTGGGAGGAAGAGGGGGTGAGGGGTGGTTTATAAAGTGGAGGGTGATGAGTTTTCTTAATATTAAAATCATATATTTATTATTTCCGCTCAAGAAAACAAATAGTGAGTATTACATGACCAATAATAGTAATATATGCATGTGAATTATAACCAATTGGGTTAAAAACAATAGATCATCATCAACGACTCAATAAATTCCTTATTTAGCATCTATCATAAATTATCGCATTTTATCATTCATAAAAAATTTTAGTATTTCAGAAAAATCCCAAAACTTCACTTAACAATTTTTTGATGTGTAGAATCCATAAATTAATTGCATTTTTCAAAAATAATTTTCTAAATCTGATTAATTAAATATTCAATTAAAATATTATTTAATTAAAAAATATAAACCCTTAAAATATTCATCTTCATTTTTAAGGTGCCTAAATTCGTTTATACATTCAAGGGCATGGATAACATTAAAAAAAGACTTATTACTATTCATAAGGTTATGATACTATTCATAAGGGTAGGTTACTATTCATAATGGGTAGGTTACTATCCACTGAAAATTACGTTGATTCTATCAAACTCTAAATATCAACTTGAACACAACAATGTATGTCATATTTTTAAAATTCAAATCACAGAGTTGGAAAATATATGTTTAATGACTAGGTTATGGATATCTCCTATAAGTTACCATGTTTTTTTCCATATAGGCTTAGTAAATCATGAAATATAGGCTATAAAAAGAAAGTATTTAATAGAAACATACAATGAAGTGTTTTGGGTGCTACATTATTTCGTCCTTTGGAAATTTCGTCCTTGGAATTTTATGTCTGAAACGCCATAAAAACATGTGTGTGATTATTTTTCATAACATCCTTACGTTCCCATGTTTCTTCCTTCATATTCGGGTTTCTACAAATAACCTTTACTAGAAGAGTTTTCCTATTTCTCAATACCTAGTCCCTTGTGTCAAGAATCATGATAGGCTTCTAACTATATTAATAATCAGGTTCCAGTTCAATTAAATCAAATGTGAGTACATGTGTTGGGTATGGCATGTATTTCTTTAACAATGACATGTGGAACACATCATGAACTCTGGAGAGATTTGGCGGCATTGCTAAATGTTAAGCTACAACTCTGATTATTTCCAGAATTTCAAATGGTCGGATATACCTGGGGCTTAGTTTCCCTTTCTCACTAAACCTTAAGACACCCTTTCGTAGAGATACTTTAAGAAATACAATATCTCCCACTTAGAATTCAAAGTCCTTTCTCCGGTTGTCAGCATAACTCTTCTTCCTACATTGTGCTACTTTAATAAGGGCTTGTATTTTCTTTACCTTTGTCTTGGTCTCTTCAATATGTTCTGGGCCTATAAGTTTCATCTCACCAACATCTTCCCAACTTGTTGGAGTTCCACATCTCTTTTCATATAATGCTTCATGTAGAGCCATTTTAATACTAGAACGAAAACTACTATTGTAGGAAAATTCCACCAAAGATAAGTATTGATCCCACATACCTTGGAACTCAAGATAGCATGACCTCACCATGTCTTCTAGATTTTGAATAGTCCTTTCAGACTGTCCCTCAGTTTGGGGGTGATAAGCAGTACTCATATGAGGCTCAGTATTCAAAGACTTCTGGAGAGTTTTCCTGACTTTTGATGTAAACTGGGGATCTCGATCGTACACAATCAATAGAGGTTCACCATGAAGTCTTACAACATCATTAATATAAAGTCTTGCCAAGAACTCAAGTGGAAAATCCTCTCTTATAGGAAGTAAATGTGTTGATTTTGTGAGCTGATAAAAAATTACCCATATTGCATCATTCCTTCTTGGTGTCCTTGGTAGTCTAGTGATAAAATCCATCGTAATGTTATCCCACTACCACATAAGAATAGGTAGAGTTTGCATCACTCCTTTGGGATGTTGTCTCTCTTCCTTCACTTATTGACAAACAAGACATCTTGACACATAGTAAGAAATTTCCCACTTGATATTATCCAACCAAAAATAGTTTTTTAGATCTCTATAGATCTTGGTGCTACCTGGGTGTATAGAGTAATTTGAGCTATGAGTGTCGTCTAATAGTTCCCTTCTTTCTCTGGTACTTATGGAACAAATATCCTCTTCCAAAATTTCATAACTCCTTCTTCATACATGAATTCATCCAGTCTCCCATCCTTAACTGCATTAATTTTCTTGTGCAGATTATCATCATCATATTGAGAGATTTTAATCTTCTCTATTAAAGATGGTTTAGCATTCATTTGAAATTGGGTGAGGTTTTCCCTTTCTTAACAATTACCATATTCATCTTTAGTATATCCATGAATATAGGATCTCTTTCTATCTTCATTTGAGTCAAAAGGCCATGATCTATCCTGCTTAATGCATCATCCACCTTATTCTCCTTTCATGGGTTGTAGTGTATTGAACAATTTTAATATTTGAGAAACTCGATCCATCTTCTTTGCCACATGTTGAGTTATTTTTGTGTGAAAATTTATTTTGAACTCTTATGGTCCGTATAAATCTCACATATCTCTCCATAGAGATAATGCCTCTATATTTTCAGAGCAATGATTATGGCTGCTAACTCAAGATCATGAGTTGGATAATTTGTTTTATGAGTCTTCAAATCTCTTGATGTATAAGCAATAACTTTATCATTTTGCATAAGAACGTAACCCAATCCATTCATTGATGCGTCGTTGTATATTAAAAATCCACCACTTCCAGATGGAAGAGTCTAAATTGGAGTGTTGACCAATCTTATTTTCAATTATTCAATGCATTCTATACATTATTTTGTCCACACAAACTTAACTATTTTACGTGTGACCTTGTTTAGTGGGTTAGCCAGTCGGGTAAAATTTTGAACAAAAGGCTGACAGTTACCTACTAAGACAATAAAACTGCATACCTCGGTTATGTTAAATGGTGTGGGACATTCTTGGATTACCGTTGTATTTGCAGGATCAACTGGGATTTTATCCTTAGAGATTATATGGCCTAGAAAAGAAACTAATTGAAGCCAAAATTCACACTTACTAAACATCCTATATAATTTATTTCATATAAGAGTTCTCAGAATAACCCGCAAGTGATTTTCATGTCTTTATATCTTTTTGAGTATTCGAGAATATAATCGATGAATACCATAAAAAATTTATCATGATTTTACTTGAAAACTCTATTCATTAAATCCATTAAAACAGAGGGTGCATTTGTCAGTCCAAAAGGCATCACTGTAAACTCGTAGTGCCCATACCAGGTCAGAAATGTTGTCTTAGGAATATCTTTCTCCCTCAAACGCAACTGATGATATCTGGATGGAATTTCAATCTTAAAAAAGTATTTAGCTCCATGAATTTGATCAAATAAATCATCATTCTAGGGTAGAGGATACATATTCATTATTGTAATAGCATTTATTTCCCTATAATCAATGAAAATCCTCATGGATCCAACTTTTTTTAACAAAGAGGACAGGGCCTCCCCATAGAGAAACACTAGGACAAATAAATCATTTTCACTCAAATCATCTAGTTGTTCATTTAGCTCTACTAATTCCACATTGGCCATTATATAGGGAGTCTTTGATATAGGTCTTGCAAAAGGAATTAAATCAATTGAAAACTCAACTTCTCACACTGGAGGAAGCCCAGGTAAATCCAATAGAAATACAACAATGTACTCTTGCACTATGTGCACGTCTTCAATATGAATATTTCCTTCCTCACCCATAGATATTGGTTTATCTTCCACTCAAATTATTGCATTCAGTAGAGCTACTGGCGGTGGATCTAGATAGGAATCAGGTGGAAAATATTGTACCCAAAAGAAAAGGGATTCCACACCATTTTCAAAAATTGTAACTTCCTTATTCTTATAATAAATCTTTACATCATAATTTTAATACCAATTAATCCCATTAATTATATCAATGTCTGTCATTGGTATGATGAAAAGGTTAGAAATTAAAGCACGTTTTGGTGTCTAGAGGGGGACTAGTCACAATGCATTTGTTGCAACGGTACATCCCCCAGGGGTTTTTACTGACAAATCCTTTATTAAATAAAATTGGATGTATATAATTTTCTTGCCAAACTGATAAGATATAAATGAATGTGATGATCCAGAATCAAATAAAGTGTTGCCTATGTTTGAGGAAACAATTAATGTACCTTCCCCCACATCATTAGGAATATCAACCTCCACAGTTGTAATAACATAGGCTCTCCCTTGTTCTCTTGGATTTTTAGGAGTCATGTTTCCTTCGCGCTTAGGACACTCATTTGCATAGTATTCCATCTCTCTGCAATTTGTAGCATTGAATATCATTGAATCGTTTCTTCCCCTTGCATTCATTAGATCGATGACCCTTTTATCCACAGTTATAATAGACTCCCTTGCCATTCAAGCATTTCTTGAGATGATTCTTTCCCCAGTACTCACATAATGGGAAGACCATTATTCCCTTTCTCTTCTTTGGTGATTCTCCTTTTCCTTTGTTATCAGAGTACCACTTCTTATTTGGGTTTTCTTTCAAAATATTTGATCTAGAAAATTCCATCTCTGTTTTGATGGAACTTGATACAATTTCATCATATGATGAAAATAATTGAGAAGCCAGTTCCCTTCTAAGACTTTTATTAATACCTTTAAAGAAATGATCAATCTTATCTTCCGAGTCATGAATGTAATATACATCATTTCTTGGCCTACCTTGTGTATGTATCCTCATACTCTGCATCACTGTCTTCTTTTCATTGTTTTAAGCTAAGGAATTTCCTCTTAATATCAGTTCGTTGCTCATGAGGGAAATATTTTTCAAATAATATTTTCTTAAAAGTATTTCATTCCATATCATCTCATTCTTCTTCCTCTGTGGTATTCTGAATCAAGGACCACCATTGATCAGTATCACCCTTGAGATAATATACTGCTAATACTTACTTTTCATTTTTGTTTCATCTTAGTGCCATGAATATCTTTTCAAGGGACATGATCCATTGCTCAGCAACCACTGGGTTAGTAGTCCCACTAAAATATGGGGGCTTCTGCCACATGAAAGGATCTATCAGAGGTGCGAAATGTTTATTCTTTATAACTTGAGTAAGTTGTCCCAATATGGTCATGATCTGATATCCTCTAACATTGACTGTGTTTACTTTCTCAATAGGGCGATCCCTACCTTTCCCATGAGTATTGATTCCCCTTCTTCTATTAGGAGCCATTTCTAAACAATGAGATACACTAGATTAGTTTATAAAACAAAAATATAAAAGCACTGAATATATATTGAAATTCTATTCATAGCTAATCTTATAAACCAAGGTTTCTCTAAGGAAAAATTTACATTAAACTCCTTCATAATGGATTGTAATGAAAATTTAAATTAACCTATGTATATCCCCCGGAAGTGTCATGGCCAAGAGTGTAGCAAGGCCCATTGTCATGCACCAGTTCCCATTCGAGTCTAGCTCAAAGTAGTGTTTTCTAGTTTCACCTCTAGATACATCTCTGCTAGAGCCGCCTCTACCTGCTCGTATCCAGACACGGATGTGTTGCTTAAAAATCCACATAAACTATTCCTTACCAAAATACCCGGACATTATTGTACGTTTATCTTCAAATAATACCTTAGGTATTATTTCCCTACTATAAATTTCCTACTCTAGTTTCTAGGTTTTATACTAAGGTACCTCTGATATCAACTGTAACTCGCCGACACCTCTAGGATGGAGCCGATGCATTACTTGTGATATTGGAATAGTTAGAAGAATTGAAAAATCTCAAAGAAACAATCAATTTAGTAGTATTGAGGAAACTAGATAGATTGATGTATGACAAATTATATTGAAAAAGATTACGAGATACAATACATAACAAAACTAAAAACAGCAACCACATGAACTCAATAAATGACCATATCTTCATCAACTATTAAAGGTAAAAAATGAAAGTGGTGAGCTCAAATGATCAGTAATGGTTAAAAATAGTAGAAGCAATAATAAAATAATTAGTGAATCATAATCAATCTGACATAAAAAATATGGAATGGTGTATAAAAGAAAAACTAATGCAATTAATAAACATAGAATGAAACTGCATCCATAGATTTTGTTATAGTGAAAAATTCATTTATAATAATAATAACCGATAATGAATAAAGATAATTCTTATTAATTGGAAGTCATGTATCTATCACAAGAAACCATAATACCATTAAAACAGTTTAGTTCTGTGGGTTGAAACCCATCTGTTTTTTGGAGGAAAACTTGAAGGGTTTGTCACTAAACTGATTTGTCTCATGAGACCTACTGATGAATCGAGGGGCTGTAGCAGGCCCCACCAACCACTGCATGTTGAAATCATTCATTATACATTGATTCAATACAAGAGAAACATTTATTTTTAATATCCGTATAAAGTAGAGTATATAGATTCATCAATATTTCCATAATTGAAATCACTTTCCAAATAAACACCGTATATAAAATGGTATACAGTTTCGAAAACTACATATCCATGATATGAGATAATGTATATTTAATATAAATATAAATTCAAATGAAAAGTGATCTCAAATCGGCAGTTGGGACACCACATAAGGATTATTAGGTGCCCAATACAATGTTAGTCACAATAAAAAAGTAGTTGATACAAAGTCTCTTACCATAATGTAATCATTCAGATCATATGACCAGAACCTAATAACCCTCAAATAAATCATTGAATAACATGAATATAAAGAGAATAATGTTATTATATATAAAATGTCTGTACACATATACCAAATACAAGGAATATGTGGTGAACAATGAAAATCTCACAGAAATGAAAGTGAGATAAGAAACCCCTTACAATCATTTTGGCATGGCAACGAGTGTTATTGTGAGGGATAAATGAGGGGTAAAGGGGTATTACATTATCTATAAGTCACAACGGTAGTATGGAGGAGGTGTGAAAAAAATTCCCCATCATTTGGAATTAATAATAAATGAAAACAATATAGGGGAGATTCTTGAACAAAAGCTAGGGAGATGATCCCTTACCTTATGATCAAAGGTGTTCTTGATTATTCTTAACAACATGAATAATCAAATTTATCTTCATTAATTAATATTTTAGTACCTCATCAACATATAATTGATATTTTATGACCATATCAGGTTCATTAATGGCATTTTTTATGGTTTAAGAGATTAAATTTTTAATGTTTTGGTAGCATTTTCTTCATTGGATTTCATGATTTGTTTACTTGTATTCATGAATGGATTTTTTATTGATATATGGTTAAACATAAATTTTTTTTGATATAAATTCATTGTGAAATTAAAGAGATATAAACAATATTATAATGATTTTGGTTATATACCATGAGGATGACTCATTTGATGAATTAAAATAAACGCTTGGATTTGGCTTAGACGGTTTTGTGCACAATAAACTTTTTTGGTATTATTATTACATATTATGAATGTGTAAAGATTACAGAACATTAATAAATATAAAATAAATTTATTATGACCTGGTTAAACAATTTAAAAGTTTTCATGACCAGTGTTGAATATAATAATGCAAATTAAAAACTCATCTTCCTTGAGTGTGATAAATTTACACATTCTCAAACGGTGTTTGCATTTATTGTATAAAAGGAGGGGAAAAGAGAGATTATGATGAAATATTCCATTATCACAATGAAAATCCAGTACATGTAAGGTACTGGATTTATAATTTCATATGGATTAGGGTAGGTGATAAGGGAGAACAATAGAATGGAACATTGTAAAAGAAATTGAATGAAAAGAGATGGAAGGTTCACCTTTTGAGTACTCCTCCATGAGAATCTCCTTAAGGCCTTTTTTTGGGACTTTTGGTGAGAACATTAGGTCATGGACGTGGGGAGAGGGCTTGGAAAGAGTATTTTGTAGAATTTAGGCAAGGCTTGAATCTTGAGTGGTGTGGGAGGAAGAGGGGGGGAGGGGTCGTTTATATAGTATAGAGAAGAGGAGTTTTCTTAATATTATAATCATTAATTTATTATTTCCTCTCAATACAACCAATAGTGAGTATTACATGACCACAGAAAGTAATATATGCATGTGACATCGACCCAATTGGGCTTACATCAACAGATCATCATCAATGACTCAATAAATTCCATATTTACCATTTATCATAAATTATCGCATTTTATTATTCATAAAAAGTTTAAGTATTTCAGAAAAATCAAAAAATACCACCCTAACCATTTTTTGACGTGTAGAATCCAAAAATAAAATTTTTTAAAATTAATTTTTTAAATATGATTAAATAAATATTTAGTTAAAATAATTATTATATAGAATAATATAAACACTTAAAATATTCATCTTCATTTATAAGGTGCCTAAAATAATTTATACATTCATGGGCATGGATACCACTCATAAAGGTCATATTACTATTCATAAGGGTATGTTACTATTCATTAGGGTAAGTTACTATTTATATGGGTAGGTTACTATTCACTGAAAATTATGTTAATTTGATCAGACTCTAAATTTCATCTTGAACACAACCGTGTATGTCAGATTTTTAAAATTCAAATCGTAGAGTCGAAAAATTTATGTTTAATGGATAGGTTATGGTTATCTCCTATAAGTAACCATGTTTTGTTCCATATAGGCTCATTTATTCATGAAATATAGGATAGAACATGAATGTGTTTAAGGGAAACATACAATGAAGTGTTCAGGGTGCTACATGATCCCAACCTAATACCCGATGTATTATATTAAACGTTGGAAATATTTCTTGGATACGGTAAAATTAGTATCTGTGATGAAGTCAATCATTCTTTCATCACCTAAAATGATGAATCATAGGAATTTATCCATAATTACATTTCACCCTTCTTAGTTAGGATCGTCTGTAGAACTTCTAAGAATGAAATTTCTGGAATAAAGTGATTATTGTAACCATCTAGTCCCAAAAAACTCTATACCTTAAAGACATTCTACATATTCTCCCAAGAAACTATTTCCCTTAATATATCTGGGTCTACTTATACTCATGTATCTAAGATAAAATTTCCCAAAAAGATAATCTGGTCCATCCAAAAGTGACATTTTGAGACATTGGTATATAAATGATTCTCTCTTAGTGTACTCAATATGATCTCAAGATGGATTGAATGGTTGTGTTGAGTGTGACAGTACACCAAGATATCATCCACGAAGACTAGCACAATAGAATCTAAGTAAGGATGAAACACTTGATTCATCAGTTCTATGAAAACTTTTGGTGCATTCGTTAGAAGAAAAGGCAAACCAAGTACACATATAGACCATACCTACTCTATATGGTTGTAAGAGGTACATCTGGAATTCTAACATGAAACTGATGATAACTAGATCTCATGTCAATCATCGAGAATACATAGGATCCTCAAAGCTGATCCAAGAGATCGTCAATCCTCGGTAAGGGATATCGGTTCGTGACCATCAACTGGTTCAACCTCTAATAATCCATAAAAATTCTATGGTTACCATCCTCCTTCTTTTGAAAAAGGAAAGGGGAACCCAAAGGAGAAGTACTGGGTCAGGTGATTCCTTTTTCATGTAGCTATTCCAACTACTTCATGAGCTCATGTAACTATGGTGTAGTCATCCTATCGGGATGAATAGCCCCCGGTTCCACTCCTAGCACAAAATTAATAGAGAAATCTACCCCTCTATCTGGAGGTAAACCTGAAAATTCATGTGGAAATTCAACACAGAAATGATCCACAACTGGAGGAAATTCCATCTATAATGTTCCCTAATCATCCAAATATATCCTAGAAATCTAGATTGTAATTCCTCCCCACCCATGATGCTTGGATCCAACACTAATCGATTGGATATCCCAATTTCCCTTTTATAGAAAATACCATTCCTATGGTGACATGAAACTCCCCCTATGATGATAGAAGGAAACAAATGCCTAGAAATAGACCAACAATTCCATTACAAGAATGACATCGAATCTTGTCATCTCTAAGACATTGAGGTCTAAAATAAGATACACCCACCATCCTCAAGAGGTTACTCATTGATTTGACATACACAAGCTATCGTAATCCCCAACAGAGTTTCTAGCATCAAAAAATCATCATATTCAAATATATAGAGCCCATGACTCTCCACAACATAAATAGATATAAAACTATGGGAACTCCCTGAATCAAAAAGAGATGAAGCTAAAACTGAGGATAGTAGTATCATACCTATAACTAAAGAGGGTCCAGGATCCACCCCTTGGTGGGTCTATTCCATTGCAAAAGTCTAACCTGTACCATGGCCCTGGGACCCCACCTGGCTACCCTAAGTTGGTCCACCCTATTGTTGTTGAAAACATGACATCTGGATACCACAAAAAAGGTCACCTATTTGGCCTGATGAACCCAAATTCCATGACTGATGGTAAAGTGGTGGTCATGCTCATGTACGTGGAGTCATAACAGATCCACTATGACTAATTTCCAGTGTGAACATACATTAAAAAAGATAGATGTGGCTTATAAAACTGCAAGATTAGCACTCGAATGGGTCCTTCGGGCAATGAGATCTCATATACCCACTCTTCCCACACAGGATGCACAACACATGGATACCTGGAGAAACATCTCGTGAAATATCCTAACGGTGCTTCCTACTATGATTCTAAAGTGTTCCAACCATGGATGTTGGACCTCTTTAGCTCATAGCTCCTAAATCTCTTAGATTTCACCTGGTAAATAGGTTATGATTTAGTACTATAGTCAACATAGTCTGCCTGAAAAATACACCTATGATTGGATGTCGTAGCTAAAACCATCCTCAAATCGAATATCCAGTGATAACTTGTGACCTCCCAAAATAGGTGTGGTGTACTGAGGATTTTTAAAATGAGATGAGTAAACCATTACTAAAAGAGTGCCCTACTCCATATTCATTAACTCCCGAGCTGGATCGGCCTTCAATGTCTCGGGGTAGAATTAATCATAGAAGGTTCTCTAAAACAATTATTAATCCATATCCCAAGGATATCCTTCCCATCAGATAACATCACACCACATATTAGAGGAATCACATAGCATGTATGTTATGAGTATTATCCTCCTCTCCAGAGGCAAATTCAGATGCTTGAAGATATACGACATGTTCTCTAACAATGAATTTGAAGCATGTGGTCCTCTATCCCTTGAGAATTTGGGAGGATGCTTCTACTGGAATACCCACGTCAACTCTTCCATAGTTGTGGATAGGATGTGGTGCTCCATAAAAAGAATTCATCATTATCAAAATCCTTCATGGAACTGATCATCGGCACCTACATCCGGTATAACCACTGGTGCCAAGATGGGTTCGATGGGAGGATGTACTGATAATCCATGATCTACCTATTCTAGTGCATGCTCGTCACTATATACCTAGTGTACAACTAGAGGATGTCTTAGTTGCATAAATAAACACGTTAAAGTGCATATATCAGTTCATGGTTATCAAGGATAGCATCATATAAGTGTTATAATGGAAGAGGAGAAGAAATAATTTGTGTTTTACAAAAGAGGGTTAGAAGACGTGGAGAACTACTACCTAACATGTTCCCATTAATCCTTAACATGGTTGTGAACCTCTGCCAACCGAGTTGTGTACAACCCCAAACACCCAGAATGTTCATCCTCAGACACGACATGTAATTGAATAGTACTTCTTTCCCAAGTACTCCTACATGGCTAGACCTATATGATTTTGTTTTTGTACCACTACACGACGTGTTCACCATGGACACGATGTGTTATACATAATTTCCATTCACCTTTGTGGTTAGACACATAGATGTTTACATAGATGATTACTACACAACGTGTATAAGCTAGAAAAGACTTATAAAACCCAAGTTTCATCCACCCGTTTCATTATCCACAAGGCCGGATACCTCGTGTTTTACAACACGGTGTGTACTCCGAATACACGGTGTGTTCTACCAAATGTTTATCAACCCCGTGTCTCTGATCACATAGTTAGTCACATGGTCAACTATTACACAAAATGTGTATATAGTAAACAAAATGTACTTATAAATAGTCATTTCTTTCAGAATAGAAGAACACATGGTGTGTTTTTATAACATCACACACCGTGTTGTTTGGATTTCTGGACAGTAAGCCTCTAAAACATATTTGGAACCCTAAAAATCATAAAATTTGTCCTTGGAATGCCATGTTATAATCCATGAGATCCCATACTTTCTACAAATCAATTTTTTCATCCTTATTCATGTCATATTAACAAAATTGAATTAAAGATCAAACATGGTGCACCAAATTTTGATCCAAGATTTCCCATAACACCTCAGAGACAAAATCATGGCATCCATCTAAATGAAACTATACCTATACGAATACCCTATCAAATACCAGGTATTTATATCATGTAGTCTATCATAACAGTATGCATATCTAGAACAACATCTGTCACAACAGCATGAAATCAGAAATGAACCTTAATTGGAATGACATTAATGCATGACAAGTGTTCTCTAGCAAGTACCGAAATGATGCATGAGATGGAATAACCTCATCTCATCCGGTTGAAATAGAAATAGAACCACAATGCTATCAACCAAAAAATTAAAAAATAAGTTTGTCAGCCAATGGTGAAATCCTATAAACTATAACAAATGCTATAATAGAAAAATTGCAACATGTGAGGTAAATTAGCTTTTCCCTATACACAGGTTAGATACTTATGGGCATTGATTATTACCACCTACCTATTCCTTCATATCCATGTATATTGGCTCTAAATAGTAATGCAAAGCAATAAAGAACCACCTTTTTTACCACTTTGTAACATCCCAGATCTTGGTGCTGCAAAAAGGTGCCCCGTACCCAGTAGGTTACATGAATTCGAGCACATTTTACCAAATTCCAGAGGCTGCTGACTTGTACTGAGAGCCATGTTCTGGTGATAGGGAAACTAAGACCTCAATGGAAGAGTATAGAAATTGGAAAAACAAATATTAATCAATTTCAAAAGAAGTAATACCATACAAGAGAAGTAAACAATGGAAGGCTGATAATAATAATAATGAAACTAGAGAATATATATAGATGATGCATGTCACATGTTTCTATGAAAACATACAACCAAGTCACAATGCTAGGAAGAAATACAAAAACCAAAGCACAAAAGAAACAATAAACTCCAATATCATCGCAAGCCTCAGTTTAGTCCCTTGTTATCCAGCTCCTATAGCAATCCAGAACCTAATAAAGAATTCCATTTTCCCTTATCAATATATGAAATCATATTATCTGTTTGGGTCTAAAACAGAACCCAAAAAATGTGTGAGATGAATCCTAGTACAAAACCAGCAAAAGAGTCGTGTCTAACTATCGGTGAATATATATAAAAGGCAATATGAAGATTGAATAAATAATCTAATATGTTCTCAAAAGTAACCAATCCTAAATATTTAAATTAAAATCATGTACATGTATTATTTATCCTTTAGAAAAATGTAAACCTTGTAATCTATCCAATGATTCGTATCCCTAGTGAAGTTAACAAAAAGATGTCTTAGAAGACCTTAAAAACCAAATAATTAAGATCGAGTCTAAGCTTGTGCCTTGTGTAACGACTAAAACATTCATTAATGAAAATTCCTCACAATCTAATCAAATTTCTTATTATGGTTATATAAAATGTAAAACTCTTTTGTTTTATGTTATGTATTTTAAAATACCTTTATGAATTGTGACCATTTATAATATAGCTGATGAATAGTGATCACATCATTAGTATAAATATAGGGCTTTAACAAATCCAATTTACTCAAACAAAGGAAGCGATGACCTCATCCAGTAGACATTCCCTATAAAAGCCAATTTTTCGGAGCTTAGAAAGGAGCCGCGTTATTGAGCTTCTGTCTTGACCAATCCCAAGCTGAGCAAGAACACATTAAGCTTGACCAGAACCGACTACAAGAGAAGTGAAGTTAATAAAGATTACCACCCGAACGATGTTATCCAAGCCACCCCAATAGTCTATCACCATCACACACCTTACCATTCAGTCTTATGATGGTTTTATAAGGGGTTATTTAACAAGACCCTAGAACTATAACTATGTACAATATTTTTGTATATAGGATGTGCATTAATATTATTATTGTTACTTTGTAAATAGTTTTTAAAGAACAATTAGTATTTTTAGATAATATTAGAATAAGAAATATACTTTTATAAATTAATGGATTTTTAATTAAATATTATTTTAATAAAATATTATTATTATTAAATTACTTTTTTTTAAATATAAATTAATTATAATTTTATGAATTCAATTGTAATTTTTTAAATGTTTGAAATCTGTTTTTGTCAAAACCCATGAATTTTCAATACATGTTGGTCTTTATTATAAAAGTAAAAAATTCACATATTTAGAAAATTATTTTTATAAACTCAATATTATTTTTGGAATCAAGATGTCGAAATTATCCAATGGAATTTTATTTATAATTTTCTTAGACAATCGATTTTTTGGTAAGATTTAAATATCATTTAAATATATAATGTGTTTTGTGACATCATAATGACCCAATAGTGATTTAATAAAATAAAATAAATATTATTTTCGGAGAATATATGGTTAATCATTTAAATAATTTGATTTTATATTTTTTTTATTTATTTTACAATGCTTTAGTGGACCCTCCAAAACATATAAAACATTTTATCTTTTTTAATTGTTTTCGTTGAGAGTGTGACTCACCTCCACATAAGAAACCAAATTATTTTAAGAATTTAGTACATTTTATTCATAAAATATTGTTTTCCACTCCCCTTTGGAAAAAAACATGGGAAAACCCGTGGTCTGGTTTGTGGTTTTGACTCCCAAAATTTGTGGTGTCCCAAACCTAAATAATAAATAATTCCCTCTCCTTTCCTAAATAAAACCACCCAAGCTCCCAATTCCTCTTCATTCAAAGCCTTTGGAGTTCTTCTAACCTCTACCCTCATCTTTCTATAATCCTCCCAAGGTACCCCAAGCTCCCAAGAAGCCTTTCTCAAGCCTCTCTTAAGCTTTTGGGATCACACATACAAGTAAGGGATTTCTTCCTTTCTTATTTTTGTCCAATTTTATTTAAGTTGTTATGCCATATTGTTTTCAACTAAAAATGTTGGGGTATGATTTTTCACTACCCCCATACTTCCCTGTTTATGTTTGGATTATGGGATACCATTTCTTTCTCAATAAGTCCTCCCATGTACACCTGTTACAATGTCGAAATTTCGTAAGGGATTTCACCCTTTCTCATTTTTGTCCAATTATCTTTAATTGTAATGCCCTTTTGTTTTCAATTGAAAATGTTTGGTAGTGATTTATCACCTCAACCATACTTCTATATTTATGTTTGGATGGTTGGATACCCCTTTGTCTCTTATTAATTCATCCCATGTACACCTGTTACCATGCTGAAATTCTGTGAGGGATTTATCTCTCTTCTTTTATATCCAAGTAATTCCTTGGAATTATGCATCTAAATTCCATTATGATTGTTGGTACATGTATATATATGACCTAGTTACTTCCCATTTATGTAAATATGATGAGACACCCCCTTCTCTATCATAAACCTTTTTGATGAGTTCTTATTTCACTCATTATGCTGCCAAAATTACACTATGACTTTCCAAGCCATTGTCATTGTGTATTGAATACCATGCCCATTTATCTATTAAGGGTATTTTTAATGGCCCGGACCTCTCCGGTCCATTACGTTGTGAAATGTTGGTGTTGGAGGTGTTCTGGGAGGTCAAGAGGACTTATCCCCAACACTTTGCCAATTTTCCAGTTCTGTGAATAGTGTTTCCAGTTTTATGAACAGTAAGAGATCGGTAGCACTGATCGGTAGCACTGATCGGTAGCACAGATTGGTAGCACTGATCGGTACCACAGATCGGTAGCACAGATAGGTAGCACAGATCGGTAGCACTGATCGGTAGCACTGATCGGTATCACTGATCGGTAGCACGGATCGGTAGCACAGATCGGTAGCACCGATCGGTAGCACAGATCGGTAGCACGGATCCGTAGCACGGATCGGTAGCACGGATCGGTAGCACTGATCGGTAGCACTGATCGGTAGCACAGATCGGTAGCACAGATCGGTAGGTGTACAGTAACGGTGGGTGAACAGTGTTTCCAGACTCATACAGTTTTTCCCTTTTGACGTTTCCATTGACGTAAAATACATTTAAAGCCATATTTTTAAGGGCTCTTAAGGCCGATTCAAATGCCATAAATCCTATATTAATTATTCCTAAGGCTTGGAATGTTTTACTTGGTCAAACCGCGTGGGTTAATGCGATCCGTTTTTAATGGAGAATTAACCGGATCTTAAACCGTCACCTCGTTAAATCTTAAAAAGGGACGAGATATCATTCTCCCTTGTTCTTTCCCTTTGTTCTCAACTAAGAGGTGCTAGAACCATTCAATCCTTTCCGTATGAGTTGCACAATCAATATTTACTCCTAGGATTGGTTCTGCTCTGTTTTTGATGCAACCAAGCTGTGTCGATCATTCTTCCACATAAGTTGTCGCGAGAGAAGGATTGTGGCCCGCTGTGTGGATAAAGGATGTAAAGAACTCTTTGAGGTAGGGGATTCATGGCTTCTCTAATTGTTTATGTGCAACTTTAGAATTATCATGATTTAACCCTTTGGATCACAATGAAATTGACCTAATTAAATACTTGAACCGGATTAAAAGAATTGGTTGATCGCATGCTGTTGCTTTATACCGTAATGACGGTTTGCCTCATGTTTTCCTAGATATAGAGATATCTATGTTTCTTTGATTTGTTGATCGTTCATGATAGAAATTGATAACGAACGTAAAGCCAAAATTAATTGTTAATTAATTGGCTACAGATAAAGAGGCATGTAAATTAATCTGGTTATTGTCGTTGTTGTAGTTGTTCTAATTTGAGGATAATCAAATTAGGGAAGTAAGCATGGTTATTTAATTGTGATAGCTTGCTGATTAGGTATCCATGATTGGAACCTACGAATAACAAATCTTCCAATTCCATATGGATTAGAAAACAGATTATGTGGCAATTTCAAAAGGGTTCTGAGTTACCTGCTTGCTTGTAAGGATGAATGCCTTGTGGTTTGGAGCTCTGAGTGCTCATTGTGTTTGAAGGTTGAATGCCTTGTTAAAGGGCCAAGAGCCCATTTTGTGATGTTTGTTTTCCTGCTTCTTGTGCTTTGATGTGAGCCTGGATGGTTGTTGTGATATGTGGAGGCATGGAGGCCTTGTGGTTGTGGCATCAGATGAAGCCTAGTGTGGCGAGATGCATCGGTTTATGCATGTGGGTGTCGGGGAGGACACCAGGGGTGATGGAATGGGATGGATGTGGTTGTTGGTTGATTGTGGTTTTCTTGAATGTTAATCTGCTTTGCTTTTCCCCACTGCTCAAGGCAGCTGGTCTTGCTACCATTCTTCTGAAGGAGGAAAAGACGCGCGGGGTATGCCACGTGCTTTCCGTGTTCAGCCTCTCGAGGGAGAATGGGTATATGCTCTTTCTATAGGCGGCAAAGACTCGACGGGTAGTATATCAACTCACCGTGTTGAGCCTCGTTTGTGTTTAACAGCATAGGATGTTTTTCTAGAATTCCTGGGAATGTGGAAAAGTAATTCTGTAATGAATGTTTGATTAAATGGTGAAAATCCACTGGGATGGAGATGCTGGAAATTTAAAGGTGATGTGAATCTTAAGAAGGAGCAGTTGTTTTTAAAAGTGATGCCAAATCAGTTTAATAAGGAATTGTTCATTCTTAATTAATGTTTAATTAATTAATTAATGTACAGTGGAACTGATAAATAAGAATGGAGTAATCTAATAAAGCTCTTCAATTGGTTGTGTGCTTATAGGATACCTAGTCTTTGAAGTAGCAGCCTGGAGTCTGAGAGACGTTAGCTGCAGTTGTATCTAAGACTAGGTAATGCCCATAGTGTGGATGTGAGATATATATATATTCTGTACTTTTTGTGTTTCTATACGCTACTCCACCCTATCGGTAAGGGAAACTGACACCTCGGGGATTCTGAGCCCTGGGGGGTGGTGTTTTCCCCAACATTCTGATGGGAGGTTGAATGGCTGACTACCCCCTTTGGCCCCACTCTCTTATCTTGGTAGATCTTTGTGTTGGTAGGCACAGTGGTTAGTTTTACCCATATATGTATGTAGAGGGTTGTGATGGCTTGTGGTTATTTCCCAGACATATATTCTGGATATAGTATCCTATGGACTACTATAGGTGTAACGTGTATAGGCTATAATGTCTTGAGGATCCTTACTCGGAGTATGGGCTGTAATGGCTTGAGGTATTATACCCGATGTATGATACACGTTATACGAGCTGTGGTGGCTCCCAGAAATTACCTGATTACTTTGGTTGTGAGGATGGTTTGGTGCTTCGCCCAGGTGTCTCCGGGCAAGCCTTTGTGGTGCACGAGGTGCAGATTGTGGAGCTTAGCCCAGGTGTCTGCGGGAAAGCCTTTGGAGAGAGATGCACAAGACGTATGTCATTGGGGCAAAGCGGCAAACCATTGGGGAAGTAGTAGCGGGGTACCCTTGATATTCTTTACTACATTCCATATTCTTGTATGCGTTACATGGTGAGAGTAGCCATGGTGTGGTTGGGAACTTAGTATACCTGTTTAGATAACGAGTTAGTTTCACTTGTTGTTCACTGGGAATTAGCATGCTTTCTTTACTTTTGCACGAGAGGCTTGGGGAGGATCCTACTGAGTATACTGTTATACTAACCCTATGTATATATAAACTATTTTTCAGGTCACTTGGAGCAGGTTGGAGATCAAGCTGGTTACTACTAGCTTGCGGTTGGAGGAGGAGCTGTTCGAGCTTGTGGTTGCTGTCGTTTTACATTCTTTTGGGTACTTTTAGTTTTCCCTTTCAGTTGTAGTACTTTTGCATGACATTTCATATATGTAGTTGGGTTTCTTTTTTTTTCAGTTATGAGTTGGAGTTGGTTGGAGTCTATTCTATCTCTCTCTTCTGCATGTGTTCTCTTAGAGGGTAATGCCTCCCATTTGTGTGTGTATTATACCCTCGGTGCTAGTCGCCAACCCGGGGCCTACTGGAGGCGGGACTCGGGGGTCATTATCTCCCTTCTCACATTGCCGGCCCAGGAGGGGTACACTTTGTGGGGAGGGGGTCGTGACAGAGTGGTATGAGTGGTCTGGTTGAGAGATAGGATGGAGTTTGGAGTTAGGCACAGATGAGGATGCATGGGATGGTAGGGCAACGGTGTCATTCATGTTTAGCAAGTGGGGTAAACACTGGAGACCGGCAGAGACATAGGCATTTAGGGCCCCCTATGATCTGTTGCACGGACCTTTATGTTTACGATAGCTACTAAAAAAAGTGATACTGGTTGCAGGGTAGAGACCTAGGAAAGGATCATGCATCATTATTCTTTGCGCTTGTGTTTGAATGGGTAGACCTTGGGATAGGTAACCTAAAAATTAATAAAACAAAAAAATTAATTAATTAATGTTGAGTCTTCAATATTCCAGGCTTAGGAGCTCTAACAGTTGTTATTTTATAGGTATGGCTCAAGGTCGACATCCTCGTCAGGTTTGCGCAGAAGATGCCCAGCAGTCTGTTCCAGCAGAACGCCGTCGGGTAGAGGTTGACGACGATGACACTTGGAGGAAGACACTACGAGAGTTCCAGCGCCAGAGTCTACATAAGTACGAGGGCTCCGTTTCAGATGCAGTCACAGAAGACTGGCTGGAGGAGGTCAAGATAGGCTTCAGTTCGATTCGTGCTCGGAAGGAACACTCGGTGTCCTTGGTTGCGACGATGCTGCGTGGAGCAGCGAGGCAATGGTGGTTCTTGTTCCTCGGTGATCGTGAGGATTCATCAATCTCATGGGAGGAGTTTCAAGACATGTTTAGAGTCGAGTTTCTTTCGTCGACTGCGAAGGCGTCCAGTCGCCAGGAGCTTCGTACCCTTCGATAGGGGAGCTCCAGTGTTCGGGCGTTTTGAATCCGTTTCAAGAACCTTCTACAATATGCTTCAGACCTGTTACCAGAGGATGAGGCCAGGGTGAGGCATTTCGAGGAGGCTTTGCGTCCAGAGATCCAGCGCCAGGTCACCCCATTTATGCTGAAGACATATCTAGAGGTGCTGGCAAGGGAAGAGGTTGTTGAGAGGAATTTGTCCAGGACCGGATCATCACGAGAGGGGAATCATCATGATTCCTCACGAAGCAGAGCTGTGGTCTGGGGTTCCCGGTTTTCAGGGCAGAAGAGTTTTCGTTCACCTGGGGGTAGGTCCCAGCCCTTTCCATCTCGTTTCTCCGGAGGTAGAAACTCTCAGACCTATGCCAAGGGATCAGGCGCTTTCTTTTCTTGTGGTGAACGTGGTCATCAGCAGCGGGAGTGACCAACTTTTTAGAGCAGTCATCGTGCACCAGGCGCTCCACTCCAGGTTCCTCCGTTGAGGCAGTTCCAGCCGAGGCAGCAGCAGCAGGTTGCACCAGCTTTAGATCACCCGATGGTAGATGGAGCAGGCAGAGGACAGCCCCATGATGCTCCCCGTCCTCAGAGAGCAGAGCGTGGCCGTGGTGGTGGTCGTCATCAGGGTCAGAGGGGCCATGGAGGTGGTGGTGGTCAGCTTCATGCTCCAGCGTTGCCAGCCCCAGGCGAGCCAGATGTCGTTCGACGTACCCTTTGCTTGTTTTCTACCTTGGTGTATGCCTTGTTTGATTCAGGAGAAACACACTCCTTCATATCTCCTACCCTTGTCCATGCTTTGGGACTTGAGGTAGAGAGGCTTCCAATGCCCTTGGCGTTGACTACGCCAGTTGGAGGTCGAGCTGACTTGTTTGAAATATGTATAGATTGTGAACTAGTGTTGGGGCAACACCGATCTTGGGGAGATTTCCTATGTTTGCGAAAACAACCATATGATGTCATTCTTGGCATGGATTGGTTGTATTCGGTGCAGGCTGTTGTGGATTGTTATAGGAAGAAGGTCGTTTTCTTTGATGAAGATGGAGAGAAAGTGGTGTTTGATGGTGAGAGAGATCCTCAGATGAGTCATAGACGAGTTCCATCCTTATCATCCATAATGGCTGGGATGACGCTGAGTTCTTCAGAGGTTCAACAGTTGGTGTTTCCTAGGGTCGTAGAGGAGTACCCTGACGTCTTTCTAGAAGAGGTTGTATCCTTACCCCCTCGACGAGAGATCGAGTTTGGGATCGAGCTACATCCAGGAGCGTCTCCTATCTCTATGTCTCTGTATAGGATGACCCCTTCTGAGTTATGAGAGCTACGTATTCCGCTCGATGGTCTGTTGCAGTGTGGTTTTTTTCGGCCAAGTGTGTCACCGTGGGGTGCACCAGTCTTGTTCGTGAAAAAGGCTGATGGCAGTTTGCGGTTGTGCATCGATTATCGTCGCTTAAACAAAGTGACAATAAAGAACCGATATCCTCTTCCACAGATTGATGACCTATTCGATCAACTGAAGGGTGCAAGTTGGTTCTCAAAGATCGACTTGCGGTCAAGATATCATCAGATGCGTGTAAAGGATGAGGATATCCCAAAGACTGCTTTCCGCTGTCGTCATGGGCATTATGAGTTTGTTGTAATGCCATTCGGCGTGACAAATGCTCCAGCTGTTTTCATGGGGTTGATGAATGCTGTGTTCCATGAATTCCTGGACAAGTTTGTTGTGGTTTTAATTGACGACATCCTTGTGTACTCCACATCTGAAGAAGATCATGCAGAGCATCTACAAGCCGTTTTGTGAGTTCTTCGCCAACATCGGTTGTTTGGGAAGTTGTCCAAGTGTGAGTTCTGGGCTCGAGAAGTTCATTTCTTGGGACATGTTGTGTCCCAATAGGGACTAGCTGTGGATCCTTCGAAGATAGAAGTAGTGGTGTCTTGCCCAGCCCCCAAGACCGTGTCAGAGGTGCGAAGTTTCCTTGGTCTCACAGGCTATTATAGGAGTTTGTGGATAATTTCTCTCGAGTTGCGACTCCTCTGACAGCTTTGACCAGGAAGGATCAAGCTTTCATATGGACTGATTAGTGTTAGACAGCTTTCGAGTATCTAAAGGAGATTTTGGTAAGTGCTCCAGTCCTTTTTCTTCCAGCGGAGGGAGTCCAGTTTGATGTTTTCTGTGATGCTTCACATCTGGGGCTAGGATGTGTTCTCATGCAGCAGAGGTCTGTTGTTTCCTATGGGTCTCGGTAGTTGCGTCCCCATGAATGCAACTATGCCACCGATGACCTTGAGTTGGCAGCCGTGGTGTTTGCTCTGAAGTTGTGGAGACATTACCTCATTGGTGAGCGCTTTGTGGTTTTCACCGATCATAAGAGTTTGAGGTATGTTTTCTCCCAATGTGACTTGAACATGAGGCAGCATCGGTGGATGGAGTTCTTGCAGGAATACGACTTTGAAATATCGTATACACCTGGGAAGGGAAATGTTGTTACTGATGCACTGAGCCGAAAGTCACGTAATGATGTTGTGCGTGAATCTGGTGATTCATGGAGAGTGATGGAAGAGCTATCAGCTTTTCATCTTGATATGGGAGAAGTTGGGGGTAGAGGTTGTCTTTTCCAGATGACGGTGCAGTCATCCCTGATGCAGAAGGTGGAAGAGTCTCAGTTGGGTGATCCATAAGTGGAAGTTTGGAGAGATAGAGTTGTTTGTGGAGAGGCCCCTGATGGTTGGTCGGGGGACGAACAACACCGAGTGTTGTATCATGGCAGGCTTTTTGTTCCCTTAGAGATGCGTGAGACTGTTCTCCGAGAGTTCCATATCTCGCCCTTATCTATACATCCTGGTGTGACAAAGATGTACCGGTCCTTGAAGATTCAGTTTTGGTGGCCTGGGCTGAAGCGTGTAGTGGTAGAGTTTGTGTCTCGATGTTTATTCTTCCAGAAGGTGAATGTCGAACACCGTGTTCCTGGTGGTCTTCTCCAACACATAGAGATTCCTCAGTGGAAGTGGGAGGACATCTCAATGGACTTTGTTACAGGTTTACCTCGGGCTCCGGGAGGACATGATGCTATATGGGTGGTAGTGGATCGTTTAACAAAATTGGCCCACTTCATAGCAATCAAGGAGTCGAGCTCAGTAGAGGTTTTGTCGAGGCAGTATCTGGAGGAGGTGGTGAGGCTTCATGAAGTTCCTAAGACGATCATTTCTGATCGAGATCCTCATTTTACATCTAGGGTGTGGAGAGGTCTCCAGCATGCTTTTGGCTCTCAACTGTTCCTTAGCACTGCTTTTCATCATCAAACGGATGGTCAGACAGAGCGAACCATCCAGACTATTGAAGACATGTTGCGCTCTTGTGTTCTTGCTTTTGGAGGTTCATGGGTGAAGCACTTGTCCTTGGTAGAGTTAGCTTAAAATAATGGTTTTCACTCTACCATCAGTATGGCGTCGTTTGAAGCCTTGTATGGTCGGCCATGCCGTTCTTTGTTGTGCTGGACTGGGGTCAGAGAGTCAGCAATTCTCAGACCATAACTAGTGCAGAATACAACAGAGATGGTTCAGTTGATTCGTGAGAGGATGAAGAAAACACAAGATCGTCAGAAATCTTATGCTGATCAAAGAAGGAGACCCTTAGAGTTTAATGTTGGGGATCATGTGTTTTTAAAGGTGACTCCTCGTCGTGGGCAGCGAAGGTTTGGTCGTGGGAGTAAGCTTTCTCCCCATTTTGTTGGGCCTTTCGAGGTGTTAGCTCGTGTTGGAGCTATGGCGTATCGAGTAGCACTTCCCCCTTAGATGAGTCGGATACATGATGTCTTCCATGTATCACAGCTCTGTCGCTATCTTCATGATGAATCTCATGTTATCGACTGGGGAGAGATCGATATTGATGATGATGCAACCTTCGAGGAGCGACCTATGGAGATCCAAGACCACAAGGAGAAGGTGTTGCGTGGGCGTTCTATCCCTTTAGTTCGTGTCTTGTGGAGACACGGTGGCATGGAGGAGAGTACCTAGGAGCGTGAGTCACAGATACGTTCTCATTACCCAGAGTTGTTTAATGTTTAACTCCTTTCATGTAATGATGTTTTCTTTGTGGTTGGACCTTTCATGTTTTATTTATGTACCTTTGATGTGATGTTATGTTTGATTTGTTTGTATGGGTTGTTTGTTCTCGGATGTCATAGTTTTGTTCCAGCTTTTGAACAACTCATGGTGGTTTTCCCCTGAGAGGTATCTTATGGGGTGGTTGTTCGGACCCCTCTTTTCTTCTAGGTTGGTTTTTAATTCTTGAGGACGAGAATGTTTTGAGAGGTATCTAATGTAATGGCCCGGACCTCTCCGGTCCATTACATTGTGAAATGTTGGTGTTGGAGGTGTTTTGGGAGGTCAAGAGGACTTATCCCCAACACTTTGCCAATTTTCCAGTTCTGTGAACAGTGTTTCCAGTTTTATGAACAGTAACAGATCGGTAGCACAGATCGGTAGCACAGATCGGTAGCACAGATCGGTAGCACTGATCGGTAGCACAGATAAGTAGCACAGATCGGTAGCACTGATCGGTAGCACAGATCGTTAGCACAGATCGATAGCACAGATCGGTAGCACTGATTGGTAGAACAGATCGGTAGCACTGATCGGTAGAAGTGATCAGTAGCACTGATCAGTAGCACTGATTGGTAGCACAGATCGGTAGCATAGATCGGTAGGTGTACAGTAACGGTGGGTGAACAGTGTTTCCAGACTCCTACAGTTTTGCCCTTTTGACGTTTCCTTTGACGTAAAATAAATTTAAAGCCTTATTTTTAAGGGCTCTTAAGGCCGATTCAAATTCCATAAATCCTATATTAAGTATTCCTAAGGCTTGGAATGTTTTACTTGGTCAAACCACGTGGGTTAATGAGATCCTTTTTTAATGGAGAATTAACCGGATCTTAAACCGTCACCTCGTTAAATCTTAAAAGGGACGAGATATCATTCTCCCTTTTTCTTTCCCTTTGTTCTCAACTAAGAGGCGCTAGAACCATTCAATCCTTTCCGTAGGAGTTGCACAATCAATCTTTACTCCTAGGATTGGTTCTGCTCTGTTTTTGATGCCACCAAGCTGTGTCGATCATTCTTCCACATAAGTTGTCGCGAGAGAAGTATTGTGGCCCACTGTGTGGATAAAGGACGTCAAGAACTCTTCGAGGTAGGGGATTCATGGCTTCTCTAATTTTTTATGTGCAACTATAGAATTAGCATGATTTAAACCATTGGATCACAATGAAATTGACCTAATTAAATACTTGAACCGGATTAAAAGAATTGGTTGATCGCATGCTGTTTCTTTATACCGTAATGACGGTTTGCCTCATGTTTTCCTAGATATAGTGATATCTATGCTTCTTTGATTTGTTGATCGTTCATGATAGAAATTGATAACGGAGGTAAAGCCGAAATTAATTGTTAATTAATTGGCTAAAGATAAAGAGGCATGTAAATTAATCTGGTTATTGTCGTTGTTGTAGTTGTTCTAATTTGAGGACAATCAAATTAGGGAAGTAAGCATGGTTATTTAATTGTGATAGCTTGCAGATTAGGTATCCATGATTGGAACCTATGAATAACAAATCTGCCAATTCCATATGGATTAGAAAACAGATTATGTGGAAATTTCAAAAGGGTTCTGAGTTACCCGCTTGCTTGTAAGGCTGAATGCCTTGTGGTTTGGAGCTCTGAGTGCTCATTGTGTTTAAAGGCTGAATGCCTTGTTAAAGGGCCGAGAGCCCATTTTGTGATGTTTTTTTTCCTGCTGCTTGTGCTTTGTTGTGATCCTGGATGGTTGTTGTGATATGTGGATGCATGGAGGCCTTGTGGCTGTGGCAGCAGATGACGCCTAGTGTGGCGAGATGCATCGGTTTATGCATGTGGGTTTCGGGGAGGACACCAGGGGTGATGGAATGGGATGGATGTGGTTGTTGGTTGCTTTTGGTTTTCTTGAATGTTAATCTGCTTTTCTTTTCCCCACGGCTCAAGGCAGCTGGTCTTGCTACCATTCTTTTGAAGGAGGCGAAGACGCGTGGGGTATGCCACGTGCTTTCCGTGTTCAGCCTCTCGAGGGAGAATGGGTATATGCTCTTTCTATAGGCGGCAAAGACTCGACGGGTAGTATATATACTCACCCTGTTGAGCCTCCTTTATGTTTAACAGCATAGGATGTTCTTCTAGAATTCCTGGGAATGTGGAAAAGTAATTCTGTAATGAATGTTTGATTAAATGGTGAAAATCCACCGGGATGGAGATGCTGGAAATTTAAAGGTGATGTGAATCTTAAAAAGGAGCAGTTGTTTTTAAAAGTGATGCCAAATCAGTTTAATAAGGAATTGTTCATTCTTAATTAATGTTTAAAGAATTAATTAATGTACAGTGGAACTGATAAATAAGAATGGAGTAATCTAATAAAGCTCTTCAATTGGTTGTGTGCTTATAGGATACCTAGTCTTTGAAGTAGCAGCCTGGAGTCTGAGAGACGTTAGCTGCAGTTGTATCTAAGACTAGGTAATGCCCATAGTGTGGATGTGAGATATATATATATTCTGTACTTTTTGTGTTTCTATGAGCTACTCCACCCTATCGGTAAGGGCAACTGACACCCTGGGGATTCTGATCCCTGGGGGGGTGTTTTCCCAAACATTCTGATGGGAGGTTGAATGGCTGACTACCCCCTTTGGCCCCGCTCTCTTCTCTTGGTAGATCTTTGTGCTGGTAGGCATAGTGGTTAGTTTTACCCATATATGTGTGTAGAGGGCTGTGATGGCTTGTGGTTATTTCCCACACAAATATTCTGGATATAGTATCCTATGGACTACTATAGGTGCAACGTGTATCGGCTATAATGGCTTGAGGATCCTTACTCGGATTATGGGCTGTAATGGCTTGAGGTATTATACCCGATGTATGATACACGTTATACGATATGCGGTTGCTATTGGAAACTACCTGGTTACTTTGGTTGTGAGGACGGTGTGGTGCTTCGCCCAGGTGTCTACGGGCAACCCATTGTGGTGCACGAGGTGCAGATTGCGGAGCTTAGCCCAGGTGTCTGCGAGCAAGCCTTTGGAGAGAGATGCACAGGACGTATGTCGTTGGGGCAAAGCGGCAAACCAGTAGGGAAGTAGTAGTGGGGTACCCTTGATATTCTTTACTATATTCCATATTCTTGTATGCGTTACTTGGTGAGAGTAGCCATGGTGAGGTTGGGAACTTAGTATACCTGTTTAGATAACGAGTTAGTTTCACTTGTTGTTCACTGGGATTTAGCATGCTTTCTTTACTTTTGCACGAGAGGCTTGGGAAGGATCCTACTGAGTATACTGTTATACTCACCCTATGTATATATAAACTATTTTTCAGGTCACTTGGAGCAGGTTGGAGATCAAGCTGGTTACTACTAGCTTGCGGTTGTAGGAGGAGCTGTTCGGGCTTGTGGTTGCTCTCGTTTTACTTTCTTTTGGGTACTTTTAGTTTTCCCTTTCAGTTGTAGTACTATTGCATGACATTTCATATATGTAGTTGGGTTTTTTTTAATTTTTTTCAGTTATGAGTTGGAGTTGGTTGGAGTCTATTCTATCTCTCTCTTCGGCATGTGTTCTCTTAGGGGGTAATGCCCCCCATTTGTGTATTTATTATACCCTCGGTGCTAGTCGCCAACCCGAGGCCTACTGGAGGCGGGACTCGGGGGTCATTATCTCCATTTTCACATTGCCGGACCAGGAGGGGTACACTTTGTGGGGAGGGGGTCATGACAGCATTCACCTTTAGAAACATTTAATTATTTATTATAAATATTCGGTTATGTATTCCAAATCCCTTTATCGTGGAATAAATTATGATGATTGATTCAATTTTGTATGATCTATGTGGCACACTTATGTATGAAATGAAAAGTTTAAGAAGGGTGTGCCCTGATAGCATTCCAATGCATTGGATAAAGTATAGTATCATGATACATCAAGTGGAATGAGTGTTGAATCATGCTAATTCATGTGAAATGAGGGTTTACTCATGATTCATGTGCAATGAGTAGTTACTCATGCTCCTTGTGCAATGAGCCTTGGATCATTCTAATTCCATGTTATGTGTTGTTGCCACTTTTCCATGTTATGATTATCATGATTTATCATTCCTTTATGTTCATGTTCTCTTAAACTCTATTGATATGACTATTTTATAACATGTATTTTATTCCTTATGTTATTCCATTTTTATTCCCTTACTAGGCTTTATAGCTCACCCTTTTCTTATGCATGTCCTCAGGTTATCCCAAGAAATGACAAGTACGAGGGAATGTAGTGATAGTGTAAAGGAAGTTTTCAATAAGATTATTTGTTTCATGTTTTCAGTTGTTATGTAATGATCCTAAGCCCCAAATACACTATAGATCTCTATCTTCTATTTTGTATCAAGTGAAGTGTTTGTGATAAATCATGTTTAAGTGTGTAATAAAGATCAAGGTTGTTGTAGTTGTTATAAGAGGATATGTTTAGTTATTTATTGGGATTGGGATTAGAAAACCCTTGTGAAAACCATAGGGATAATAATATGTATAATAAAAACTTCCCTATGTTTTGGTGAGTACTGATTAAGTGGTGTATCATGAAAATACATCCTTGTCTGGATACGAGAAGGAAACGATGGCTCTGACACATATATACTTAGGGGTGAAAACCCCAAAAAGGAGTTTAGGGCTTTAGTTGGGGTATCCTGGTACACGAAAATGGGCCTTGCGGCACTCTTGGTTATGACACACCTGGGGGATATGCATTGGAAAATTTACAAGCTTAGTATGAACCATTATTAAGTGAATAAAAAAATCCCCTAAGAATATCTGTTAGAAAGTCGATCAAGGATAACATAGATTGAAGCATATAGATTCATATGTTAAGGAAATAAAATCTATCTATAAGTCATATATTTTCATCTCAGATTACCCTTTATGTGTTACCCCTAACTTTCCTTTTATTCCTGCTAATGGCTGGTAATAGGAGGACTCAGGCTAACAATAGATGTGAAGAA
Organism: Viscum album; assembly: GCA_963277665.1. Lineage (NCBI taxonomy): Eukaryota > Viridiplantae > Streptophyta > Magnoliopsida > Santalales > Viscaceae > Viscum > Viscum album. The sequence goes on from OY728147.1 coordinate 1,098,260,288, forward strand.
GAATGTGATGACTATTCTAATGAGATGTGAAATCTGATGGGAGTAGGAATCATGAACTTTGTAATGATACTCTCTCAGTTAACTCAATCATTGAATATAAACATGATTCAATAAAAACGTTCAACCCCCCCCCCCTAAGAAAGAACAAGTCACTATCGAGAAATTCATGAGACAAAGGCCTCCTACTTTTAATGGATCATCTGATCCCTCAATCCTCGAACAATGGATCAACTCCATTGGAAAGATCTTCTCCATCTTTAAATGTTCTGAACAAGGGAAGGTTATTCTGGTTGCTTACTCTATAGAGGGTGAAGCCGATCAACGGTGGACATTGATTAAAAATATGAAGCCTAAGGAGGAGTTTGAGTCATTGGAATGGAAGTATTTCTTGAAGATGTTTATTGATAAATATTTTCTGCGACCCTCCAGGTTATGATGGAAAGGGGCTGCCTTTCCCTGATGAAAAAAGATAATGAATCTATCCGAGCATATGAGGAAAACATCACAAGGCTAACACTATCTGATCCCAGGTTTGTCTTTACCCTCGAATTCAAGTTTAACAGCTTCTTTGGTGGGCTCAAACCTAACCTGCAGAAAGCCCTAGTGATCCCCGACTTTGACAGCTAGGTGGAAATTGTCCAGTGTAACCTCAAGGTTGAAATGGAGATCAGAGAACCTAAGGGGTATCATGGGGATAAGACGCATAAGGTGGGATTCAATTGTAGTGGTCCTATAAATAAATCCAATGATGCTAAGAAAATCCAGTACCCCACTTGCCAAAGGTGCAGAAAGAAACACCCCAGAAATTTCTTGAAGGGGATGAGGAAATGATTTTGCTGTGGATGAGAAGGGAACCTAGTTATTAACTATTGGCCAAAAACCCTGGAGCTATGATAGTGGAGAGGAATGCTCCGTTCGAATCTCAATGCATTTTTCATTTATTCAACTACAAAGAACCAGTGCATCTTGTAAATCAGTTCCCTAAGACAAGGGTTTTCGGAGGAAACCAACAACCTCCAAAGTAGTAAGGGCAAGATTTTTCCATCACTACTACTAAAGTAAAACCCGACAATGATGTGGAGATAGGTACACTAGTTATTCATTCCAGAGTAGCATACATACTTTTTGATTCAGGTTCTATGCATTCTTTTTTATACTTATTGTTTTGTAGAACAATCCCAACGCCCCCACAAATCATGGAAGTAATGATATTAGTGAGTATGGAAAATGAGGAAATAATTGCATCCATTGAATATAAATCCTCATCTATCTTAATCGGTGGTTTGAACTTCCTGATGATCCTCTTCATACTCACTCTAGTGAAATTTGATGCAATTCTTGGCATGGATAGGAATTTCATATATAGTGTGAACATAAATTTCGTTGAGAGGGAAATAAATCTCCAGGTGGAGAATCGACCCCCAATTCTATACTAGTGAAAGGAGAAAAATGAATAATATTTAGCTTTAGAATCCCAAGCATGGATATTACTACCCTATGAGAATGTGTATCTGTCTCATATGATTGATTCTAAGGAGGCAACCATCATTGATGACATGTCTATTGTGTGGGAATTTGCAGAAGTGTTTCCCATGGAATTGTTTGGTCTTCCTCCTAGAAGAGATATTGAATTCCCAATTGATCATATACCTGGGGTGTTGCCAATATCCATGAATCCATATATAATGGATTTTGTTGAGCCTTAGGAGCTAAAGAAAAAACAAAAGGAGATTCTAGATAAAGGTTTTATACTCCCAAGTTCTTCACCATGGGGTGAACCAGTCCTCTTCGTCAAGAAGAAGGATAGGTCAATGAGCCTTTGAATCGATTATCATGAGCTTAAAAAATCACGATAAAGAATAAGTATCCTCTCCCACGAATTGATGACTTCTTTGATCAATTCCATGGAGAACAATAATTTTCAAAGGTATATTTTCGGTCGGGATATTATCATGTAAGGGTGAAGAAGGAATATATCCCCATGACTTATTTTTATACAAGATATGGGCACAATGAATTCATAATAATGCCTTTCTAACTTACTAATGCTCTAGAAGTCTTCATGGACTTGATGAATAGAGTTTTTAGGGATTACTTCCACAAATTTGTAGTAGTATTTATAGATGATATTTTGATATACTCTAAAACCATGGAGGATCATGAGGAACATCTAAGAACAATACTAGAGATCTTACGGAAGGATTAGCTCTATGCAAAGTACAACAAGTGTGAGTTCTGGTTGAAGGAGGTCACATTTTTGGGCCATGTAATCACAAGCAATGAGATATCTATGGATCCCTCCAAAATAGATGAAAATGAGGGATGGTTGAGGCCAACATCAGTAAAAGATATCTGTATCTTCTTGGGGTTAAATGGATATTATCGAAAATTTGAGTGAAATTTATCACGATTGTCCAACCCTCTTACCAAGATAACTCAAAAGGGAGTAACGTTTTCTTGGAGTGATGAATGCGAAGAAAGATTCAATGAGTTAAAAAGGATTCTTATCACTACGACCATGATCACTTTACCCAAAAGTGTAGATCACTTTGTGGTATTCAGTGATGCATCGAAGAAGGGCCTGGGATGTGTGTTGATGCAAAATGACTAAGTCATTGCCTATGCTTTATGGAAATAGAAAGTTCATGAGAAGAATTGTCCAACACATGATTTGGAGTTGGCTGTAGTGATCTTCACTTTAAAAATTTGTTGGCATTATCTCTTTTGGGAGAAGTGTGAAATATATATGGACCAAAAAATCCTCAAGTATATATTCACATAGAAAGAGTTTAACATGCTCCAATAAAGATGGTTAGAGCTGATTAAAGACTATTACTACTCAATCCATTACCACCCTGGGAAAGCGAAAAAGGTGGTAGATGCTCCATGTAGAAAGGACCCAACGATTGTATCACGAATTAGAATTCAGAAGGATCCAATCTTCATAGACTTGATGAATATGGACATGGGAATCATAAAGAAGGGAACATCATAAATCCTTTCAAAAATGATTTCTCAACCATCTCTTTTAGAAATGTTAAATGATGCTCAAAAGGATGATGTGGGAATTCAAAAGAAAGTGGAAGCTATCATAAAAAGGGAAATCCTCATAGTTCAATGTTATTGAAGAAGGAATTGTGAGATTTGGGAAACGACTATGTGTTCCATCAAGTCTGGAGCTGAAGAAGTAACTTTTAAATGATGAACATAGGTTGAGTTTCTCTATTCACCCAGTAAACACAATGATGTATCAAGATTTATGAGAGCATTATTCATGGGATGAAATAAAGAAGTGTATCATTTATTATACATCAAAGTGCCTGGTGTGTCAGTAAGTGAAGGCAGAGAGGTAGAAGTCTAAGGGGATGATGGAAAAATTTCCAATATGAACATGGAAATGGGAGAACATCACTATGGACTTTGTCACCAGACATCAAAAGACATCCAAAGGAAACACTAAAATATAGATTGTTGTGGATCGTCTTACAAAGTCTCCACCCTTCATTACAATTTCGGAGGATTTCTCATTGGATCGACTAGCATGGATATATATCAGGGAAGTGGTAAGGCTGTATGGAGTACCACTATCTATTATATCTGATCGAGATCCAAGATTCATATCTATGTTTTGGAAGAGTCTTCAACATGCTCTGGATACCGAACTGAATTGGATACAGAACAGAACTTCAGTACAACCTATCATCCTCAAACAGATGGCCAATCTGAGAAAACTATTTAGACACTAGAGTATATGTTAAGATCATGTTCTATGGAAATTAAAGGAGGGTGGTACCAACATCTTCCACTGGTTGAATTCTCCTACAATAACAGTTTCCACTCGAGCATCCGAATGGCACATTGTGAAGCCCTGCATGGAAATAGGTGTAGAATATTGACATGTTGGGATGAAGTTAGTGAGTGTAAGCTTCAAGGACCATAAATGGTCTAAGAAATAGTGGAGAAGGTAAAACCCATTCAGCGACATATCAAGGCAACCTAGAGTCGAGAGAAGAGTCATGCAGATAACTGTCGATGAGACCTTGAGTTTAAAATTAGAGACATATAATTTCTATGAATATCTCCATGGAAGAATGTCATGAGGTTTTGAATAAAAGGGTTGTAAAGTCCTAGGTACATCGTCCCCTTCGAGATTATTGATCGTGTTGGGGTTGGGGACTATTGACTAGCACATCCACCTACTATGACCAATGTACATAATGTATTTCATGTATCCATCTTAAGGAAGTACATACCAGACCCTTCAAATGTACACTCTTTTAGAGGTAGAATAGTTAGATGATGATCTTTATTATGAGGAGAAACCAGTGAAGATCCTAGATCATAGAGAAAAGGTTCTATGAAACAAGACAATGCCCCTCATCAAGGTGTTATGGAGAAACCACAAGTTCGAAGAAGTGACGTGGGAATCAGAGGAAGTGATGAAGCAGAGTTACCCTAATCTTTTTTAGTATGGGAAAATAAAAATTTGAGGGAGAAATTTATTAAGGGGGATGATTGTAATGACCCAAACTTTCATTAATGAAGATTTTTCTTGATCTAATTAAATGTTTTATTATGGTTTTATAAAATGTGAAATTATATGGTTTTAGGTTTTGGATTTAAAAATATCGTGATGAATTGTGACCGTTTCTAATATAGTCATTGAATAATGATCGCATGATTAGTATAAATATAGGGCTTTAACAAATCCAATTTACTCAGAAAAAGGAAGCGATAACCTCATCCATTAGACTTGCCCCATACGAAGCCCATTTTTCGGAGCTCAGAAAGGAGGTGGCGTTATTTGGATTCAATATTTAACAATCCCATTCCGATCTTGAACATGTTAAGCTTGAGCGGAACTGACTATGTGAGAAGTGGAAGTTAATAGATATTACCACCCGAGTGATGTTATCCGTGGCACCCCAAGAGTCTGTCACAATCACACACCTTACCCTTCGGTCTTATGCAGGTGTTATAATCAGTTATATAAGAAGCCCCTAAAACTATGAATATGTACATTATTTTTGTATAAAGAACTTGAATTCATTTTATTAATGTTACATTGTAAATATTTTTTAAAGAAAAAATAGTATTTTTAATTAATATTTGACTAAGAAATCTATTTTGGTTAATTAATAAATTTTTGAACTAAATAATATTTTAATAAAATATTGTTATTATTATTATTAAAATTACTTTTTATTAAATATATATTATCATATAATTTTATTAATGCAACTGTAATTTTTATTATGGTTTGAATGTTGTTTTCGTCAAAACCCATGAATTTTCGACATATGTCAGTTTTTTATTTTAAAAGTTAAAAATCACATATTTATAAAATTATTTAGATAAAATAAATAATATTATTGGAATCAGGATGTCAGAATTATCCAATGGATAATTTTTTATAATTTTATGAGGTATTAAAATTTTTTGGTAAAAATTAAATAACTTTTAAATATATAATGTGTCTTATGACATCATAATGACACAATAGTGATGTAATAAAATACTATAAACATTAGTTTTCCAATATATGTTTTATCATTAAAATAATTTGATTTTATATTTTTTTTATTTATTTTACAAAGCATTAGTGTACCGTCCAAGGCTTATACAACATTTTGTCTTTTTAAATTGTATTCCTTGAGAGTGTGACTCACCTCCACATAAGCAACCCTATTATTTTAAGATGTTACACCATTTGACTCAGATTATATTTTTTTACACGCATATTTGGAAAAAATGAAGGGAAAAAACTATGGGATGGTTTGTGGTTTTGATTAGTTTAATGTGTGGTGTCCCAAACCTAAATAATAACGAATTCCCTCTCCTTTAATATATAAACCCACCCAAGCTCCCACTTCCTCTTCACTCAAAGCCTTTTTATTTCCTCCAACCTCTGACCTCATCTCTATATAATACTTCAAAGGTTCTCCAATCTCCCAGGAAGTCTCTCTCAGGTCTCTCCCAAGATTTTGGGATCACACTTCCAAGTAAGAGATTTCTTCTTTTCTCATTTTGTCCAATTTTATTTAAGTTGTTATGCCCCATTTGCAATTAAAAAAGTTGGGGTATGATTTTTCACCTCCCCAATACTTCCCTCTATATTTTTGAATGATGGGAGACCCCTTTCTCTCTCATAAATTCCTCTCATGTACACCCTTTACAATGTCGAAATTCCGTAAGGGAATTTATCCTTTCTCATTTTCGTCCAATTTTTATTAAGTTGTTCTGCCCATTTGTTTTTAAGTAAAAATGTTGGGGAATAATTTTTCACCTCCCACATACTGACCTCTTTATGGTTGGATAATGGGATACCCCTTTCTCTCACATCAATTCCTCTCATGTACTCTAGTTTCCATGCTGAAATTCTGTGAGGGATTTCCATCTCCTCTTTTACATCCAAGTAATTCTATTGAATAATGAATCTAAATTCCATTGTGTTATTTGAGAAATGTATCTATATTACCCCTTTCTATCCATTTTATGTAAATATTTTCATACACCACATTCTCTTTAATCAAGCTTTTTTTATGAGTTCTTATTTCATGTTGTTATGCTGCCGAAATTGCACTATGATTTTCCAAGCCAATGTCAATGTGTAGTGAATATCATGCATAATTCTCAATCATGGGGTATTAAGAATTATGAACATTTACATATTGATTATAAAGAATCATGTATTTATTACATATCAATTTATCATGGAATAAATGATGATGATTGATTCCATGTTGTATGATCCACGTGGCACACTTATACATGAATTGAAAAGTTTATGAAGGGTGCGCCCTGATGGAACTCTAATTCATTGGGTAATGTATAGTATCATGATACATCATGTGAAATGAGTGTGAATCATGATAATTCATGTGAAACATGGGTTTAATCGTGCTTCATGTGCAATGGGGGTTTACTCATGCTCCATGTGCAATGAGCCTTGGCTCATGCTAATCCATGTTAAGTGTTGTTCCCACATTTACAAGTTCCGATTATCATGATTTATCATACAATTATGTTCATGTTTTTCTTCTATTCCATTGATATGTCTATTGTCTAACATGTATTTAATTTCTCATTTTATTCCATGTTTATTCCCTTACTGGTCATTATAGCTCATCCTTTTCTTATGCATGTCCTCAGGTTATTCCATGCAATGCTAAGTATGAGGGAATGTAGTGGTAATGTAAAGGATGTTTTCAATAATATGTTTTGTTTCATACATTATGTTGTTATGTAATTATCATAATCCCAAAAGACAACAGAACTCTTGATCTTCTATGTTGTATCAAGTGATGCATATGTAATAAATCATGTTTAAGTGTGTAATAAAGAACTGGGTCATTATAATTTGGCTTAGAAGACTCATCACAAACATTCAATTTTACAATAATGACCCTTTGAGAAATTTCTCACAGTCCAATCCCCCTAGTATAATATAATAACAATTCATTTAATAACAACCCTCTAGGAATCTCTCATAGGTTCACCACTTTGGTCCAAGTTAGAAATAATCATTTTAAAAACGACCACCTCGGATGCTCTCAGGGTCAATATCCCTTGGTCAATATAGAATAATTAATATTAAACAACAACTAGGTAAGCTCTCATGATACAAACCCCCAGGCCGATGACCACCAAGAAGCTCTAAAATTCAATACCACTGGGTCCACATAATAGAAAAATATAGTCAAATGAACCTACATTATAAAGATCTCTAACACCCGAGACTTTTATGTTATATAAATCATCCATGGAATCTTTTTTTACACAACACTTTCTTGGCTTGATTTACACGAAATCACGACCTTCCTCAATAGCTTGCGTCGTACGCAATACCGAGTTTCATTAAACAACAATATGCTATTAAAATATTATTAAAACTAGCCATTATGAATAGTAATAACCACTTTTTGAAATTGTATAAATTTTATTTTTCAAAATGGACTTCATTTTTGGATTCGGAATATCGAAATTATCCTAGGGTGAAATTTTGGTATTATTCTGAAAACATTCGATTTTTGATGAATAGTGAAACCACTAAGTGGTAGTTAAAAAACTGAATTTTTCATAAAACATAATTGTTCCAATTTTGTGAGTGGAATTTCAAAAATCCGAGAGACATGGTTTATGTCAGTAATTAAAATGTGGTTCAATGAGATGAAAATAATTTTTTGGTGAATAGTAACTTTTTACTTTTTTACCATGGTTAAAAGTAAATAGGGTAATTAAGGGTAAATATGATATTATTATTACCCTAACACATGTCCTAATTCTATTGGATAAGTTTTTCGACCAAAAACAAACTTAGGAATAACATATGACCATTTAGGCCCACTTGAATTAGATTAGGACATTTATTATTAATTTATTTAAAGAAGGGTTAAAATAGTTAAAATCAATGTTTAATAAGTAAATAACTATTAATATGGGGTTATACATAAGATAAATTCGACTATAAATATTAATTAGAAAGATAAAAAGATTTCCTACATAATGGTATTTTATTTGTAATTTTTAGACATTAAATAATTTAATTTATTTATGACACAATGTTGATGCAGTAATTATCTTATTAATGAAATATTGACATAATTCATGTTATAAACACCAAACTAATTGTAATTTGAGACTTTTTATGAATCCCACTAATTTTATAGGTTAACATGACATGTTAGTATTGATTTAATTAACCTGGTTCGAACTAATAATTCTGTTATGATTTTCACAAAAATCAATTATTAAATAGTGTCAAAATTGACATAAAATAGTTTTTAAAACAAATATTATATTGGTAATTGTTATTTTATTCCTAAAAATCTAAGGATCGGCCAAATTACTTGGATAAGGTTATATTTATTAATAATAAACAACTTGGGGTTCGTTTGGCTGCTTATAGTAAGTTAATTATCCTTATTGTATAATAACACAAGAAGACATGGTAAAAGAAAATTTAATTAACTTAATGTTAAATCTAAATGATAAGGTTAAAATAGGGACCTAAACATGTCTAAATTATATTGGATGAAATAATTTCGACCCATCCCCACCTTAGCTTCGAAATAAATCAATTTGGAGCTATTTAAAACCGAACATGACTTTATAATAAAATAATATTTTTAGTTATTCCAAAGGTGCCCCTCTCCTCCCTTATAAAAGGGCACCTCCTCCCTCTCTTCCTCACACCACTTTGAGCCTTCAAGCTCGGCCAACCCCTGCCACTTTCTCCTCTCCGCTTCCCTAGAGACATCATAGAGGTACTGGTTTTCTTCAAAGACCAATTTTAGTACCCTAAAAGAAGGTCTCAAAGAAGCACTTCAAAGAAGAGGTAATGTCCGTTACCGATTCTTTCATCTTTATTTCTTCTTCCACTTCTTCTTCTTTAGTTGTTTCATTATTAAGTAATAACATCAGTATCACTCATATACTGATATGTTATTATAAGTATGAAACATCCCTATTTCACCATATATCTATCCTACGGAAAAAGAAATCACCGCGCGTGCGTACGTACGGAATACCGTCTCCACGCCATGGTGTAATCTATTTTCCAACACCACCTTACATGGATGGGTATAATGGTGTAAATAATGACTATATATTACTATTATAAATTGATACTGATTCTGAAATAGTATACATACACTTCAATACAATTCCACGATCATAGGAACGATATCATCACTCTTGCGTACGTACGGAATACCGTCTCCACAATGTGATGTGACTCGTTCTACATGATCTTCATTTCATAATGATTATATAAATGAATTGAATGAATAAATATGATATATATTACACTAATAACATTCTACAAATGATGTATCTATAACCTAAAGAGAATAATAAGAATTTATTCGATAAGACACGCATAAGAACAAAAAGTTATAAACACCCGAATAACAAGTAGCAATGAAATAGTACTACTAAGAAGCTAATAATATGACCATATATGATATCATAAAAATAAGTATGATTCTGGAATAAGTAAATAACATTATTTAAATCATTATACAGTAGGTTCAGACACTTACAAAGCAAGTCGGACCTAAGGTAAGGGAAATATCACAATCTCATTTTTATCCGAGATTGTTTATACTTTAGTATTTACTGGGGTGTATTGTATCATCCACATCCATGTTTCCTCAATATGTAATATTATTTCCATCCACCTACAATTTTTCAAATCCAATTTTACCCTTCGGTGAGTTTTTAGTAAAAGATATGAAAGGAATCTTTTGTCGTTTTTCGTACGAGGTACTTTTTTGACTTTTCCGACACAAGTACGAGAAGAATGTTTTTTTTAACTTATACGGCATGAATGGATTTTTAAAACATTATTTCCATGAAGCTTCCTTTATATTTTTTCAAGTTTATTTTTAATCAACTTCATTTATTTTAAAATTGTATGACATGTTAAGAAAGGAAAATGTTTTTGAAGTAGAAAGGATATTTTCCTCAAGAATGGAGTTCAAGTGTTTTATCAAAATTATTTTCCATATAAGATAATAAAGGGTTCTGTTTCTATACCTATTATTAGATGGATTTTATTATGTTGTGATGGAAATATTTTTATGAACTACTTTATCTTATATAAATTGTTTTATGATGTCATGTTGTTTAAGAATCCCATTTTTATTACATGGGTTATGCTATGATGTATGGTTTATGATTTTGTGGCTCACATAAGAATGGTATCATTATGAGATGGGTGGGACCTATATCTCCCTCCATTTCATTGGGTAAAGATTTTATATCTCATGAGATAGACATGGCTGGAACGGTAGGTTATACCAGTTCAGTGAAACAGGACTGAAACGAGGGTGACTCAGTTCAGAAAGGGACTTTGTCCACTTCGATAATCTTGGAAATGAGTCTTGACTAACAAGAAATGATTTTCTATGATTATGTGTGTATGCCACAAAGTTTCATGTTTTATGTTATGATTATTGTGATTACATTTCACTACCATGATTTATCCAAGGTTATGAAATTATGATCTCTTTTGCAGGTTAAGATTTCCAAAAGTTACGTGCTTATGTATACGATGTGATTGATATTTCTTTTGTTTACCCTTACTTAGAATTTGAGCTCACCCTTTTGTATGTTTTCATTCACCAGGTCAGGAAGAAGGTTATTTAGTAAGAAATTCCAAAAGGGACTATAGATATGATGTAATAAATGGGAGACAGTGTAGACGATTTATGAAGCAGTTGTTTATGTTTCCCAGTTTCTAAAGACACTATACCTATACAGTCCTTTCGTTGTTTTTTTATATGTTGTAATAAGTATGCTTCAATTTTGCAGTATTAAAAATGTATGTAAAGTATGGGTCGTTATATTTGGTATCAAATTAAATGTATAGTCAACCTTTGGAAACTAGGATATGAAAGCCTTAGTAAGAACCCTAAGGATAAGTATAAGCATAAAACACAATCTTATTGTTTTATAAATGGCCATGAATAACCTAGGATAAGACTTTAAGTGTGAAATTTTATTCGTGATTATGTGGTTTTCCTATTATAATTACTGTTGCTCACACTATTCTTCTTGGTTTTAGTCAATGGCTGGAACCCGAAGGAATCATGTTAATGCGGAATGCGATGGGCAATGCAATGATTGTCCCCATGAGCAACCAAACGTTATGGGAGATGGAATGAAAAATCTTGTTGCCATGCTCACACAACTTTCTGAAGCTATGAATCATGCAGGACTTCCAAATGAGCAAAGGAAGAAGCAACATTCTGTTGAATCCTTCATGAGGAAGCGTCCACCTTCTTTCAGTGGGTCTACTGATCCATTAGTTGCTGAACAATGGATTAGTACTACTGAAATGATATTTTCAGTTCTTCAATGTTCTGAACATGATAAATTCATCCTAGAAGTGTATCGTTTGGAAGGAGATTCTGATCAATGGTGGAATTTTATTAAGAATACGAGGCAAAGGGATGAAATTGAGTCCATGGAATGGGACGAGTTTAAGAACTTATTTTTCAATAAATACTTCCCTCGTATTCTCTGAACAAATATATAGAAACAGTTTCTTGAACTGAAGCAAAAGGATGATGAATTTGTTGGTACCTATGAATCAAATTTTACAATACTTTCAATGTATGATTCTGGTATTATTATCCAACCTGAGAGTAAGATCGATAGATTCTTTAGTGGCTTAAAACCAAGTCTTCGAAGGGCGTTAGCCATAAGGGACTTCAATAGCTACGAGGAAATCGTTCGATGTGATCTCAAAGTCGAGATGGAGATTGGAGTAACCCATCAGTCATATGGGTTTGATAAGAAGAGGAAAATGGAATTCAAAGGAAAATCTAAAGAGCACACTGAAAATAAGATGAGCTTTCCCTTACGCTCAAAGTGTGGAAAGAAACATGGAGGGAGTTGTCTTAAAGGGACAAGTAAATGTTTCAAATGTGGAAAGGAAGGTCATCGAGCATTTGAATGCCGCGATGATGGGAAGAAGATGTCTAATGATACAAACAAAGGAAAGGATACACAGAATGAACCTACTACACTTCAATTATTCAAGTGCAAGGAGATTGGGAATTATGCCAATAAATGCCCTAATGCAAGGGTTGATGATGATGGTCGACGTCAACAAACTCTTAAGGCTAAAGACAAAGGAAAGTCACATGCAATTTCTATCAGCGATGTGGAGTACGATAACGATGTGGTGAAAGGTACACTTACCATCAACTATAAAGTAACAAATGATTTATTTGATTCTGGATCCACCCACTCTTTTATTTCTGAAGAATTTTCTAAGGGTATCGCCATATTACCTCAACAATTAGATGTTGAGTTAGCTGGGACAACACCTAATGGCACAACAGTCGCATCAAAAGTTTATAATTCTTCTCCAATTTAAGTTTGTGGGAAAGTGCTTCCTGCAAATCTTGTGATACTTCCTATAGTAGAATTTGATGTGATTCTTGGCATGGATTTCCTTTCTTTATATGGATCCCATATCAATTTCCAAAGAAGGGAAGTCACATTTCATATTCCAGATCAATCTATGATCATCTATCAATGCAAGGATGAACATAACCTTCCAGTGGAAATTTCTTCCATTTTATGGGTATTGATTCCACTAAATGAAGGTTATTTATCTCAAATGGTTGGTGAGAAACTAACGATTAAGAATATGCCCATCGTACGGGAGTTTGATGATGTCTTTCCAGAGGAATTACCGGGTCTTACACCAAATCGTGAAGTTGAGTTTTCAATAGAACTCGTACCGGGTGCTTTGCCTATTTCAATGACACCTTATTGAATGGCCCCAATTGAGTTTCAGGAATTGAAGAAGCAACTCCAAGAGAATCTTGATAAGGGATTCATACGCTCTAGTGCGTCACCTTGGGGAGCACCTATTCTATTTGTTAAGAAGAAAGATGGATCAATGAGACTCTGCATTGATTATCGAGAACTTAAAAAGATCACTATCAAGAACAAATATCCTCTCCCACACATTGATGACTTATTTGACCAACTACGCGGAGCTCAATAATTTTCCAAGATTGATCTTCGTTCAGGGTATCATCAATTAAGGGTCAAAAGGGAGGATATACCAAAGACCGCTTTCCGTACAAGGTATGGACACTATGAATTTATAGTGATGCCATTTGGTCTTACTAATGCCCCTGCTATCTTCATGGATCTAATGAATAGAGTCTTTAGAGACTATCTTGATCAATTTGTGGTAGTCTTTATAGACGATATTATTGTATATTCAAAGAGTAAGGAAGAACATGAAGATCACTTGAGAATTATATTTAAGACCCTGAGAAAGGAGAAGCTTTATGAAAAATTTACCAAGGGTGAATTTTGGCTTCAAAAAGTTGCATTTTTGGGTCACATAATCTCAAAAGAGGGGATATTTGTGGATCCAGTAAAAACAGAGGCTATCGAAAGATGGTCGAGACCAACAACAGTAACTGAGATCTAAAGTTTTCTTGGTTTGGCTAGATATTATCGACGTTTTGTGAAATATTTTTCACGATTATCTAATCCACTCCCCAAGTTGACTCGGAAAGGAGTTAAGTTTGTCTGGACGGAGGAATTTGAAGAGAATTTCAAGGAGTTGAAAAGAAGGTTATCCAGTGCACTTGTGCTCACACTGCCTTGTAGTGGATAAAGGTTTGTGATCTACAGTGATGCATCCAAGAAAATATTGGGGTGTGTTCTTATGAAAAATTATATGGTGAAAGCTTATGACTCACGACAGTTGAAAATCCATGAACAAAATTACCCAACACATGATTTGGAGTTAGCTGCGGTAATCTTTGCATTAATGATTTGGAGGCATTACCTTTATGGTGAAAAGTGTGATATTTATACTGATAATATAAGTTTAAAGTATATTTTCACACAAAATGAGCTGAATATGCCTCAAAGAAGATGGTTGGAGCTGATTAAGGATTATGACTGGTCAATCCATTACCACCCTGGGAAAGCAAACAAGGTGGCAGATGCATTAAGTCGACAAGACCATGCTAGTTTATCCATGATGAGGATCACAAAAGATCCAATATTTATGGATTTACAAAGGATGGATCTTGGAGTTATAATGAAAGGGGAAACATCTTATCTTTCTCAAATGAATGTTCAACCATCTATACATGTGAAGATTAAAGAGGCACAGAAAGAAGATGTCGAGTTACAAACAAAGATGAGAAATGTTCCTGAATTCAACCTTGATTGTGATGGGATAATAAAGTTCAGGAATTGGGTTTGTGTTCCTCCCATCCCCGAAATAAAGAAGGATCTGCTATATGAGGCTCATAGTTCTTCATTCTCTATTCATCCTTGAAGCACGAAGATGTATAGAGACCTGAAAGAGTACTTCTGGTGGGATGGCATGAAAAGAGATGTTGCTGAATATGTCTCTTGATGCTTGGTTTGTCAACAAGTTAAAGCTGAGAGACAGAAGTCTAAGGGGATGTTACGACCATTACCCATACCCGAATGGAAATGGGAAAACATCACTATAGACTTTGTCACAGGACTTCCTAAAACATCCAAAGGCAATAATGCTATCTGGGTCATAGTTGATCGTCTTACAAAGTCTGCACACTTCATTGCTATTAGAGAGGATTTCTCTCTAGATCAGCTTGCCAGGATATATATAAAGGAAGTGGTAAGATTGCATGGAGTACCACTTTCTATTATATCTGATCAGGATCCGAGATTTACCTTGAAGTTCTGGCGAAGTCTTCAGCATACTCTGGATACAGAGTTGAGTTTCAGCACTGCTTATCATCCTCAGACAGACGGCCAGTCTGAGAGAACAATTCAAACCCTAGAAGATATGTTGAGAGCTTGCTCTATAGATTTCAAAGGAGGTTGGGATCAACACCTACCTTTGGTGGACGTTTCTTATAATAATAGCTTTCACTCCAGTATTCAGTTGGCTCCTTATGAAGATCTCTATGGAATGAAATGAAGGACTACAACTTTCTTGGATGAAGTTGGGGAAAGAAAGCTATTAGGACCTGATCTCGTTGATGAAATGGCAGAAAAGGTCAGATATATTCAACAACACATAAGAGCAGCTCAGAGTCGACAGAAAAGTTATGCAGACAACCGAAAAAAAGACCTAGAGTTTGAAGTGGGTGATAAAGTTTTCTTACGAATATCTCCCTGGAAGAGGGTTATGAGATTTGGAAAGAAGGGGAAGTTGAGCCCTAGATATATCGGTCCTTTTGAAATACTGGATCGTGTTGGGAAGGTAGCTTACCGATTGGCGCTTCCACCGAATCTCTCTCAAGTTCACGATGTGTTCCATGTATCTCTCCTGAGAAAGTACATAAATGATCCTTCACATGTACTCAGCTCAGAAGTTATACCACTGGAGCAAGATCTTTCTTATGAAGAACAACCGATAGAGATTCTGGATCGTAGCGAAAAAGTCCTATGAAACAAGACCACTCGATTGGTGAAAGTTTTATGGAGGAACCACAAATTAGATGAAGCTACATGGGAGCTTGAGGATATAATAAGGGAGAGGTATCCTCATCTGTTTGTTACAAAGTGACGAATTTCGAGGGCAAAATTCATTTTAAGGGGGGTAGAATGTAACACCCGAGACATTTATGTTATATAAATCATTAAAGGAAACTTTTTTTTACACAACACTTTATTGGCTTGCTTTATATGAAATCGCGACCTTCCTCGATAGCTTGCGTCATACGCAATACCGAGTTTCACTAAACAACGATATGCTATTAAAATATTATTAAAACTAGCCGTTATGAATAGTAATAACCACTTTTTGAAATTTTATAAATTTTATTTTTCAAAATGGACTTCATTTTTGGATTCGGAATATCGAAATTATCCTAGGGTGAAATTTTGGTATTTTTCTGAAAACTTTCAATTTTTGATGAATAGTGAAACCACTAAGTGGTAGTTAAAAAACTGATTTTTTATAAAACTTAATTTTACCGCTTCTGTGAGTGGAATTTCAAAAATCCGAGAGACACGGTTGATGTCAGTAAGTAAAATGTGGTTCAATGTGATGAAAATAATTTTTTTGTGAATAGTATGTTTTTACTTTTTTACCACGGTTAAAATTAAATAGGGTAATTAAGGGTAAATATGATATTATTATTACCCTAACACATGTCCTAATTCTATTGGATAAGTGTAATTCGACCAAAAACAAACTTAGGAATAAAATATGACCATTTAGGCCCACTTGGATTAGATTAGGATATTTATTATTAATTTATTTAAAGAAGTGTTAAAATAGTTAAAATCAATGTTTAATAAGTAAATAATTATTAATATGGGGTTATACATAAGATAAACTTGACTATAAATATTCATTAGAAATCTAAAACGATTTCCTACATAAGGGTATTTTATTTTTAATTTTTAGACATTAAATAATTTAATTTATTTATGACACAATGATGATGCAATAATTATCTTATTAATGAAATATTGACATAATTTATGTTATAAACACCAAAATAAAAGTAATTTAAGACTTTTTATGAATCCCACTAATTTTATAGGTTAATATGACATGTTAGTATTGATTTAATTAACTTGTATTGAACTAATAATTCTATTATAAATTTCACACAAATCAATTATTAAATAGTGTCAAAATTGACATAAAATAGTTTTTAAAACAAATATTATATTGGTAATTGATATTTTATTCCTAAAAATCAACGGTTCGGCCTAATGACTTGGATAAGGTTATATATATTAATAATAAACAACTTGGGGTTCGTTTGGCTGCTTATAGTATGTTTATTAACCTTATAGTATAAGAACACAAGAAGACATGGTAAAAGTAAAATTATTTAACTTAATGTTAAATCTAAATGATAAGGTTAAAATAGGAACCTAAACTTGTCTAAATTCAATTGGATGAGAGGATTTCGACCCATCCCAACCTTAGACTCGAAATAAATCAATTTGGAGATATTTATAACCAATCTTGATTTTATAATAAAATAATATTTTTTTTTATTCCAAAGGTGCCCCTCTCCTCCCTTATAAAAGGGCACCTCCTCCCTCTCTTCCACACACCACTTTGAGCCTTCAAGCTCGTCCAAACCCTGCCCCTTTCTCCTCTACACTTCCCTAGAGACATCCTAGAGGTTATGGTTCACTTAAAAGACCAATTTTAGAACCCTAAAAGAAGGTCTCAAAGAAGCACTTCAAAGAAGAGGTAATGTCCGTTACCGATTCATTCATCTTTATTTCATCTTCCACTTCTTATTATTTAGTTGCTTCATTATGAAGTAATAACATCAGTATCACTCATATACTGATATGTTATTATAAGTATGAAACAACCCTATTTCACCATCTATCCATCCTATGGAAAAAGAAATCACCGCGCGTGCGTATGTACGGAATACCGTCTCCACGCCGTGGTGTAATCTATTTTCCACCACCACCTTACTTGGATGGGTATAATGGTGAAAATAATGACTATATGTGACTATTATAAAGTGATACTGATTCTGAAATAGTATACATACACTCCAATACAATTCCATGATCATTGGAACGATATCATCACTCGTGCGTACGTACGGAATACCGTCTCCACGATGTGATACGACTCGTTTTACATGATCTTCATTTCATAATGATTATATAAATGGATTTAATGAATAAATATGATATATATTACACTAATACCATTCTAGAAATTATATATCTATAACCTAAAGAGAAGAATAAGAATTTATTCGACAAGACATGCATAAGAACAAAAAGTTATAAACACCCGAATAACAAGTAGCAATGAAATATTACTACTAAGAAGCTATGAATATGACCATATATGATATCATAAAAATAATTATGATTCTGGAATAAGTCAATAACATTATTTAAATCATTATATAGGAGGTTCAGACACTTACAATGCAAGTCGAACCTAAGGTAAGGGAAATATCACAATCTCATTTTTATCCGAGATTGTTTATATTTTGGTATTTACTGGGGTGTATTTTATCATCCACATCCATGTTTCCTCAATATGTAATATTATTTCCATCCACCTACAATTTTTCAAATCCAATTTTACCCTTCGGTGAGTTTTTATTAAATGATATGAAAGGAATCTTTTGTCGTTTTTTGTACAAGGTACTTTTTTGACTTTTCCAACAAAAGTACGAGAAGAATGTTTTTTAACTTATACGGCATGAATGGATTTTTAAAAAATTATTTCCAAGAAGCTTCCTTTACAAGTTTTCAAGTTTATTTTTAATCAACTTCATTTAGTTTAAAATTGTATGACATGTTAAGAAAGGAAATTGTTTTTGAAGTAGAATGGATATTTTCCTCAAGAATAGAGTTCAAGTGTTTTATCAAAATTATTTTTTTCCATCTAAGATAATAAAGGGTTCTGTTTCTATCCCTATTATTACATGGATTTTATTATGCTGTGATGGAAATATTTTTATGAATTCATTTATCTTATATGAATTGTTTTATGATGTCATGTTGTTTAAGAATCCCATTTTTAATACATGGGTTATGCTATGATGTATGGTTTATGATTTTGTGGCACACATAATAATGGTATCATTATGAGATGGGTGGGACCTATATCTCCCTCCAATGCATTGGGTAAAGATTTTATATCTCATGAGATAGACATGGCTGGAACGGTAGGTTATACCAGTTCAGTGAAACAGGACTGAAACGAGGGTGACTCGGTTCAGAAAGGGACTTTGTCCACTAAGATAGTCTTGGCAATGAGTCTTGAATAACAAGAAATGATTCTCTATGATTATGTGTGTATTCCCCAAAGTTTCATGTTTTAAGTTATGATTATTGTCATTAAATTTCACTACCATGATTTATCCCATGTTATGAAATTATGATCTCTGTTGCAGGTTACGATTTCCAAAAGTTACGTGCTTATGTAAACGATGTGATTGATATTTCTTTTGTTTACCCTTACTGAGAATTTGAGCTCACACTTTTGTATTTTTTCTTTCCCCAGGTCAGGAAGAAGGTCATTAAGTAAGATAAGCCAAAAGGGAAAATAGATATGATGAAATAAATGGGAGACATTTTAGACGCTTTATGAACCAGTTGTTTATGTTTCCCAGTTTCTAGAGACACTGTACCTATACGGTCCTTTCGTGGTTTTGTTATATGTTGTAATAAGTATGCTTCAATTTTGAATTATTAACAATGTATGTAAAGTATGGGTCGTTATAAGATCTCAGTCAAAATCCCTTTTTCAAATATCCAAAGGCATTTCAAGGAATCTCATATAATCAGTAACTCTATCCTAACAAAACAAATCATAGAAAACAAGGCAATCCTAATAGGAATTGTAGACTAAATGACCTTAAACAATCAATCAAGGGAAAATCACCCATGGGGTGTCCCATAAATGAGGTATGTAACCTTAAAAATATGGAGCTACCCTTTATCAATAAACCAATCCATAATAGGTAATAAAAATGGTTTAATTCCAAAACAAACAATACCCCAAAATGTTGGTTTGTGGAAATTTTAGCACATATAATCCATGAATGAACAACGAAAGGCACAAAAACCTACCTCAAGGTCGCATGATCTATTTCCTTCAATATTGGCCATTGAATCTTCCAAGATCAGCATAGATCTACAAATATTTTAAAAAACTACTCAACCTTGAATAACCCTAAAGAGAGATAGAATCAAGAAGAAATTCTCTATGGGTTTTAAGAACTCATCTGTGGGATTACAATGCCCATGAAGACATATCATTCAGAGCTCAGACGGACAATTAGGAGGGGTTTGAATTTTATTGGTTGTTCCATCAATCTCTTATACAAACCAGAGGGAGAAGAAGACAGTTCCAGACATGATATGATACCCAAATATAATATATCAATTAAGAAAAAAAAAATACATGGAGTGTTCATTAAATGTACTTGCTATGTAGTTTCCTTAACCAGCCCGGCCTTAAGTGGTCTGGAAGGTCACCCCACAACTATGTACTTGGTCATTACATGGCTAGTACATTGCTGTACGTGGTAACTGGGTACATGTTGTGTGCTCATAAGTACATGGCATGTACTTATAAAAACATCACTTCTTCCTTTTTCAAAAAAAACTGATATCAAGATCCACACCTGAAATGCATATTTGGGTTCTTACAAACCTCCCCCTAAAATAAATTTGTTCCTCAATTTCCCTTCCAAGGGTAGCGAAGAAGAAACTTCAAAAAACTATACCCACTGGGATCATATGTTGGCCTCCCTCTCCCATGTCTTTTCCTGGACTTTCTCTTGCGACCATAACTCTTATTCCATAGAAATAGACTGACCATATATAACCTTCATGCTATGATAGACAATCCAAATTGGGTACTCCTCAAAGGATGGATCCACCTCTAACTCAACCTCCCTGAGTTACAAAACATGTGATGGGTTTGAAAAAACATTGTATCAGAGAAACATGAAAGACATCCTTTATATCCCATTACCTCTAAGATAACTACAACTTATAGGCAGCCAACCGGACTCTCTCCAAAACCTCAAACGTCCCAACAAATCTTGGTGAAATATTCCCTTTTCTCATAATCCTTTTGTGTTCCAACCTCAGTGTGACACATAAGAAAACCTGATCTCGGTCCTCGAACTCCTTTGGACATCACTGTCAACCAATATAAGATTTCTGGTGGGATTGTGTTGTAGCCTTCTTTTTCTAAATCAACTCCACCTACTCAGTGGTCTCCAAAAGAAGACAAGTTCCCAACATAGATGACTCTCCTACTTCTAGCCAACATATGGTTGATTGGAATGGACTCCCGTACAAAGGCTTATAAGGGGCCATATGAATCATTCCCCGAAAACTATTATTGTAGGAAAACTCCACTTGGGGTATGTGTCTCTCCCAACAATCCCAAAATTCAAATATTCATTCTTGAAGAATGCCCTCCAAAACATGAATCACGTGCTCAAACTGGCCATCGGTCTGGTGATGGTAAGCTACACTCATAAGTACATCTATACCTAAAGCCCTCTGTAGTCCCTTCCTAACACTAGAAATAAATAGGGAAACCCATTTTGAAATAATAGAGTGAAGAACCCGTTTAAAAAGTACAATCTCTTAGATATACAACAATACAAGCTCATCAACACCGAAGGTTTCATTGATCAAAAAGAAATATAAACCATTTTATGTCTATAAAAAACCAACCATACAACATCATTTCCTCGAGGTGACCTTGGTAAACCTATCACAAAATCCATTGTGACATCATTCCACTTCCACTCTATAAAAGGGTAAGTATTGTAATACCCTTGCCGATCACGGATGCTTTGCCTCACCTAATTACAGGTAGAAAACCTCATAAAAAACCATCTACATCCTTCTTCATTCTTAGACACCAATACCGATTATGTGGGACTTGATACATCTTGGTGACACTAGGATAAAATACCCATACAGAGTCATGAAAATCTCACAACAACTCTTTGTGTATGTGTAACACCCTGAGTTTTTATAAGAATTATTCTTTTTAATTTATTTGAGGTCTAGTGTTGTATGCTACACCAAGATTATCTTGCACTATATGCAACATCATATTAGCTTGCAGTATATGAAACACTATTCTTAGATCCTGTTACACAAAATTTCATGTTCTTTTGATAGAAATTATTGTATGCAATATTGAGTATATATATATATATATTCAATGTATAAATGAAATATGGTTGGATTCTATTATATGAAAAAACAAATGAATCATGCAATACATGAAACCCCGACTTGGCTTTCATTACACACAATCACGACCTTCCATGATAGCGTGTGTTGTACGCAATACCGAGTTTCACTAAACAACGATATGTTATTATAATAATCTTATGAACTAGCAGTTATGAATAGTAATACCCACTTTTTGAAATTTTATAAATTTACCTTTAAAAATGGACTTCATTTTTGGATTTGGAATATCGAAATTAGCCAATTTTGAATTTTTGATATTTTTCTGAAAACATTCAATTTTTGATGAATAGTGAAAAACAATAAGTTATAGTTTTAAACTGAATTTTTATTTAAATAATTATTTATTTTATTTAAATTTATTTTAGGTCACAATTGATATATAATACCTATATAATTTCAATTTAGTTCTTTTGATTCATTTTATTGTAATTTTAGATATATAAAAATTTTATTGAACTTTTCACTGTCTTTTACCCACTTCCTATGAGAATTTTCAAATTTACATAAACTTAATTTTACCACTTCTGTGAGTGGAATTTTGAAAATCTGCGAGATACGGTTAACATCAAAGATTAAAATGTGGGTTGATAAGATAAAAATAATTTTTGATGAATAGTAACTTTTTACTTTTATTTACCATGGTTAAAAGTAAATAGGTAATTAAGGGTAAAAATGATATTATTATTACACTTACACATGTAATAATTATACTGGATAAGTGTAATTCAACCAAAAACAACATTAGGAATATAATATTATCACTTATGTCCACTTGGATTTGATTAGGACCTTTATTATAATTTAATTCAAAGAAGAGTTAAAAGAGTTAAAATCAATGTTTAACAACTAAAACATTTTTAATATAGGGTTATACATAAGATAAATTCGACTATAAATATTCATTAGAAAGATAAAACGATTTCCTATATAATTTTATTTTATTTATAATTTTTAGAAATTAAATAATTTAATTATTTATGACACAATGATGATGCAATAATTACCTTATTAATGAAATATTAAAATAATTGATGTTATAAATACCCAAATAAATGTAATTTGAAAGCTTTTATGAATTAAACTAATTTTATAGGTTAATATGATATGTTAGTATTGATTAAATTAACTTTTTTAGATATAAAAATGCGGTTATGATTTTCATAAAAATCAACTACCAAATAGTGTCAAAATTGACATAAAATAGTTTTTAAAACAAATATTATATTATTAATTGATATTCTATTCTTAAAAATTTAATTATAGGCCAAATGAATTATATGTGGTTATATATCTTAAAACTGAACAACTTGTGGTTCTTTTGGCTTGTTATAGTATGTTTATTGACCATATAGTTTAAGAAAACAAGAAGACACGGTAAACTTTGAGTTAAATATAAATGATAAGGTTAAAATAGTAACCTAAATTTATATAAAATCTATTGGTTGAGAGGATTTAGACCCACACCCAATTTATCTTCTAAATAAATCAATTTTGAGCTATTATAAACCAAATATTACTTTATTATAAAATAATATTTTTTGTTTTTCCTAAGGTGCCCCTCTCCTCCCTTATAAAAGGGAACCTCCTCCCTCTTCTATTTACACATTTTTGAGCCTTCATGCTCGGAAAAAACTCTTCCATTTCCCTTATCAACTTCCCTAGAAATATTATAGTGGTTCTTGTCTCCTCAAAAGTCCAACTCTGGTGCGTTGAGAGGAAGCTTAAAAGAGGTGCCTCGAAGAAGAGGTAATCTCTTCTACCGATTCTTTCATGTTTTCTTTCTTCATCAACTTTTTATTCTTTAGATGTTTCATTATAAAGTAATAAAATAAGTATCACTAATATATATATATATATATGTTATTATAAATATGAAAAATCCACTTTTCACGTTCTATCCATCCTACGAAAAATGAAATCACCGCGCGTGCGTACGTACAGAATACCATCTCCACGTAGTGGTGTAATCTGTTTTTCCACCACCACATTACTTGGATGGGTATAATGGAGTAAATAATAACTATATAGAGTTATTATAACATCATTCTGATTCTAAGATATTATATCATCCACTCAAATTCAGTTCAATAATCATAGGAACGATATCATCGCTCGTGCGTATGTACGGATTACCGTCTCTATGACGCGATGAGATTCATTCTCCATGTTAACCATTCAAGAAAGACTATAAAGTATATATAATGAATAATAATGAAATATATGACATGATAAAGCAACTGGATATATATATATATATATATATATATTTCATCTACTTACTTCCATTCATGTCAATAAGGAAAGGAAAACAATGTTCATGCGTACGTACGGCCTACCGTCTCCATAAACGGTGTATTTCATTTCATTTATCTATCCATTATATATAACAATATACTGAATATATATCATATATAAATCATGATTTAGATTCTATATCTAAGTAAATCATGATATTATTAATAATAATATCAAGAACAACAAGTCCAAACACGTAAGATAAACAAAATGATTTTACCCAAAACGCTGCTTTAACATGGAATTTACAAAAGAACGGGTAATATAAAGTCATAAGTGAACCATATATGATATCATAACAATGAATATGATTATTTAATTAGTAAATGGAATTATTTAAATCCTTATATAGGAGGTTCAGATACGTATGAAGCATATCGGACCTAAGGTAAGGGATAACTTTTCCAATCTCGTTTTTATCTGAGATTGTTTATTCGTAAGTATTTACTGGGATTATAATTATCATCCATGTCCATGATTTCTAAAAATGGTTTCATATATGTTTAAAGTCATTTTGACCAAGTTTTTACTTTTACTACATGGTATGTAAAGAATCTTTCTTTTGTTTACCATACCTGGTACTTTTTGACTTTTCCGTTAAAAGATCGAGGAGAATGTTTTTTTATACGGCATGAACAGATTTTTATGGTTTTCTAACGCCTTATTTTCATGAAGCATACTCTACAATATATCATGGTTATTTTCAAAAAACCCTTTTTCTTTTAAAATTATGTGGTATTTTGGGAATTGAAAATGATTTTTAATGGGAAAGGATATTTTACTCAAAAATTCATTTCAACTGTTTTATAAAAACCATTTTCATCTAAGATGACATTATGTTCATATGTGTATGTTTCAAATATAATGTCTCTATTATTTGTATGGTTTCACTTTTCTTATGATGAAACTATATACATTTGTTTTATATGGATTATGTTATGATGGGATGATGTTTATGAAACCCATTTCATTCCTTGGGTAATATGAATGATTTATGTTTATGTTGTAGCACATGTAAGAATTATTTAATTATGAGATGGGTGGGACCTATATATCCCTCCAATGCATTGGGTAAATATTAATATCTCATTAGATAGATATGGCTGGAATGGTAAGTTAATCTGGTTCAGTGATATAGGACTAGAACGAGGAGTGAACTCAATTCAGAAAGGGACTTTGTCCACTAAGATGGTGTTGGCAGCAATTCCTTGGCTACTATGGATATCATATCATGTGATTAATGGTTTTCCACAATTACATGTTTTATTCCAATGAAAATTTATCATGATTTATGTTCCTTTATGATATATTCCTCATGTACTTCCAAGATTTATGTCTTTTCTCATGATTTTGAGGTTTAGATTTTATTTTCAAGTTTTTTGCATTCAAATGTTTATGGATTGTTTTATGTTCTATATGTTTACCCTTAATGAGCATTTGAGCTCACCCTTTATATGTTTTATTTTCCCTAGGATATAAAGATAGGTTTTAGGTAATAAAACAAATGGGGAATATCTTTATGGGAGATGTTGAAGATCTTTCACCATGATTAGAAGATTATGTTCCGAGTTTCCAAAGACACTAAACTATTAAGGTCCATGTGTGTTAGTTTTTGTTTTGTATTAATTATTCTGAAAAGGTAATGTAATGTCTATGTATATCAAGATTCGTGTCTCTATAGTTGGTGTCAGAGGAAAGGTTTAGTAAACCTTTGGAAACTAGTATGCGAGAACTTTAGTGAGATCCCTAGAGATATTTCCAAGGTATGTCTAGGGATGTCCCTAAGGTATCGTATAACTATAGGTTATAGTCCTAGAATTATTTTTACAATCATGAATAAACTAGGTTGAACCTAGGGTGTCATGGATTAAATACTGTGTGATAAGTTATACATCCCTCAAGTGACTCATTATGATTATGTGGTTCCATGTTATTTTAACGGTTTCTTACACCATAGTTTTTGGTTTTAGTCAATGGAGGGAACTAGAAGGAATTGGGTCAACATTGAATCCAATGGAAAAATTGGTGATTATGAGAAACAAAATTGCATAATTCCTAGAAAAAAAGATTCTATGATTATGTCGAATCAGTCATGGCAATATATGATTAACAAGGTGAACTTTAGTGGTATTCCTAATTCATCAAATAAGAGGAAGAAGGGCTTTTATGCATATTATCATGGTGAGGAGCAAAGAGAAAGGAAGATTGAGATTTCTAAATAAGGGAAGAAGAACCTAGATGAATAAATCAAATGGAGGGGAAGATGTTATCTGTGTAGAGAGAAGGGCCATAGAGTGAAAAACTATTATGGAGTTTAATGTCTTATCTATGGAGAACATGGGAATTTCACAACTCAATGCCCTGACCTAAGAGGTTACTTCTAAATCAAAAAAGGACTTATTCCATGACAATAATTGAAGAGAATGGATTTAAGTGTTTATGTATTGGTATTCAAGAATAATGTTGTTGATGTACTTTTATGGTATATTGGAATATCTATGTACTGGTCCATTGTGGTTTTAAATAATTATATGGTACCGGTAACCATGAAAAGTGATTGAAATATTTTTGGAAAGCAGATGATATGTGAATTAATGATGGGATAAGGAGAAAATGAAATGTTTTATAGTATTCATGAGCTCATGACTGATATAAGGACAAAGTGATATCATTGTTTGTGTATATAGAAATTTTGGGATTTTAGAATGTGGGAAGAGTTAACTTTTGACAGCATTCAAGTTTTCACTAAGGTTCAATGGGTATTCATTTTTCAAGTGAATACATGATTAAGGTATTCACATGTTTTTAATGTGACCAACAAGATATATCGTACGATAAATGATGGTATTCACGTGCTTGTTATGTGACCTTTCAAGTAATCATTTTCTTTATACTATGAGGTTGGAAAAATGTATTTTGGATAGTCCTAAATATTGGAATGGATTATGTTGGACATCAGATAGTATTATGTAATGATAGAACATGTTTTTAGATATTATTTCTGGAATTTTATAATCATATAGTTTTAGAAAAAGGACAACCCATAGGGAGAGCGACAACCCGTCGTGTCAGACAATGCTATGGGAATCAAACCCAAAAATAAAGTGCGACATGCCTTTATCGCATACCACAGGCCTACATGAAGTCCCTGGTTTGTATAAACTAGTTGTATTTTATTAAGTGGTATGATAGATGATGTATAAGTCCATTTTTGGAAACATATAAAATTAACCTCACCATATATGGACTTATGTATATTTGTTAAATTTTTCTAACCTTTTATTTGAGACAGATGGAATGACTCATCATTCTATCACATGATCTGCTAAAACATCAAGAATAAAAAATTCAGCTTCATTTCATTAAGAGATGAAGTGGAAATTGTTCAAGTCACGAACAACGGTGATATTGTACCAAAATAAAGTAAGTATTTCTTCTAATTCGAATTCTTCAACATTAGGGAAATGATCTTGAAAACCAAAAATGTTGTCCTAGTGTCCTCATATCCGATAAATCATATGGTATCTTAGATCATCAGAAATTTAGGGCATTGTGATTGTTGGATTTTTTAAATCCATGTTCTCTACCACTCTTCATCAGAAGATTATGGTTATATTTCTCTACCATATCCATATTTCCACCAAGTCATCTTATGTGGAAACTCAATGATGAGTTAATTTAGGTTACCATTACATTCCATATATTAGTTATTAAAATTATGTTTTAGTATTCCTTTTTACAATGTGGGTTTCTATGAATGAAACTTTCAAGTAGTAAACGATTTATAACCCCGATGAATTTCGAGGGAGAAATTCCTTTTAAGTGGGGTAGAATGTAAAACCCTAATATTTTATAAGAAGGATTCTTTTTAATTTATTTGATGTTTTTTGTTGTATTCTACACCAACATTATCTTGCATTATACTTAACACCATGTTATCTTGAAGTATACACACCACTATTCTTGGATCGTGTTACACACAATTTCAAGTTTGTTTAATAGTTGTTATTCTACACAACATTGAGTGTGAATATATATATATATATATATATATTCAATCTATAAATGAAATATGGTTGGATTATATTATACGCAACAAAAAATAAATATTGCACTACATGTAACCATGACTTGGATTTCATTAAACGCAATCGCGACCTTCCACGATAGTGTGTGTTGTACGCAATACCGAGTTTCACTAAACAACGATATGTTATTATAATATTATTATGAACTAGCCATTATGCATAGTAATAACCACTTTTTGATGATTTTTAAATTAATAATTCAAAATGGACTTTATTTTTGGATTCAAAATATCGAAATTAGCCTAGGGTGAATTTTTGGTATTTTTCTGAAAACATTTCATTTTAGATGAATAGTGAAAAACACTGAATTATAGTTTAAAACAGAATTTTAATTTAAATAATAATTTATTTTATTTAAATTTATTTTAAGTCAAAATTGATATATAATACCTATATAATTTCAATGTAATTCATTAGAGTCATTTTATATTAATTTTAGATATAAAAAATTTTATTGTACTTTTCACCATCTTTTACCCACCTCCTAGGTGAATTTGAAAATTTACATAAACATAATT
The DNA here is from genome assembly GCA_963277665.1 of Viscum album. Lineage (NCBI taxonomy): Eukaryota > Viridiplantae > Streptophyta > Magnoliopsida > Santalales > Viscaceae > Viscum > Viscum album. The sequence goes on from OY728147.1 coordinate 1,098,289,419, forward strand.
TTACCACTACTGTGAGTGGAATTATGAAAATATGAGTGAAACAGTTAACATCAGGAGTAAAATGTGGTTCAATATGATGAAAATAATTTTTGGTGAATAGTAACTTTTTACTTTTATTTACCACGGTTAAAAGTAAATAGGGTAATTAAGGGTAAAAATGATATTATTATTGCCCTAACACATGTCCTAATTTTATTGGATAATGGTAATTCGACCAAAAGAAACCTTAGTATTATAATATTATCATTTAGGTCTTCTTTGATTAGATTAGGACATTTATTATTTTTTAATTCAACGAAGAGATAAAAGAGTTAAAATCAATGTTTAATAACTAAACATTTTAATATAGGGTTATACATAAGATAAATTCAAATATAAATATTAATTAGAAAGCTAAAACGATTTTCTATATAATGGTAGTTTATTTATAATTTTTAGACATTAAATAATTTAATTTATTTATGACACAATGATGATGCAGTAAATACCTTATTAATGAAATATTAACATAATTGATGTTATAAATACCCAAATAAATGTAATTTGAGACTTTTTATGAATTAAAATAATATTATAGATAAATATGAAATGTTGGTATTGATTCAATTAACTTTTTTTGATCTAATAATTCTGTTATGATTTTCAGAAAAATCATTTACCAAAAAGTGTCAAAATTGACATAAAATAGTTTTTAAAACAAATATTATATTATGAATTGATATTCTATTCCTAAAAATCTAAGGTTAGGCAAAATTACTTAGATAAGGTTACATATATTAATAATGAAACACTAGAGGTTCTTTTGACTTGTTATAGTTTGTTTATTAACCATATAGTTTATGAAAACAAGAAGACATAGTAAAGGTTAAATTATTTACCTTGGAGTTAAATCTAAATGATAAGGTTAAAATAGTAACCTAAACTTTTCTAAAACCTATTGGTTTAGAGGATTTAGACCCATACCCACTATATCATTAAAATTAATAAATTTGAAGCTATTATAAACCGAATTGGACTTTATTATAAAATAATATTTTATGTTTTTCCTAAGGTGCCCCTCTCTTCCCTTATAAAAGGGAACCTCCTCCATCTCCTCTTTACACTTTTTTGAGCCTTCATTCTCGGAAAAACCCTACCCATTTCCCTTATCAACATCCATAGATACATTATAGAGGTTCTGGTCTCCTCTAAATACATTCTCAGGTGCCTTAAGTGGATTCTTAAAAGAGGTGCATCGAAGAAGAGGTAATCTCTTCTACCGATTCTTTCATGTTTTTTTCTTCTTCAAATTCTTCTTATTTAGTTGTTTCACTATAAATTAATAACATAAGTATAACTAATATACTGATATATTATTATAAATATGAAACAACCCCATTTCACCTTCTATCCATCCTACGGAAAATGAAATCACCGCGCGTGCGTACGTACAAAATACTGTCCACACGCCGTGGTGTAATATTTTTTTTCCACCACCACCTTACTTGGATGGGTATAATGTTGTAAAGAACAACTAAATATTGTTATTATAACATCATACTAATTATGATATACTGTATCATCCACTCCAATTCAATTCAATAATTATGAGAATGATATAATCGCTCGTGCGTACGTACGGATTACCGTCTCCACGAAGCAATGAGATTCATTCTCCATGTTAACCATTCAAGAATAATTATACATTATATATAATGAATAATAATGAAATATATGACATGATAAAGCTACTGTATTTATATATATATATATATATCATGTACTTACTTCCATTCAAGTCAATAAGGAATGGAAAACAACGTTAATGCGTACGCACGACCTACCGTCTCCATGAACGGTGTATTCCATTTAATTTATCTATGAATTGTATATATATATATATATACATATACTGAATATATATGATATATAAATCATGATTTACATTATGGAAGTAATAAAATCAGGATATATGTAATAATAATATCATTAACAACAAGTCCAAACACGTACGATAAATAAAACGATTTTACCTAAAACACTTGTTTAACATGGAATGTACAAAATAAAAGGTAATATAAAGTCATAAGTGAACCATATATGATATCACAACAATGAATATGATTCTTTAATAAGTCATTGACATTATTTAAATCATTATACAGGAGATTCGGATACGTACGAAGCATATCAGTCCTAAGGTAAGGGATAACTTTTCTAATCTCGTTTTTATATGAGATTGTTTATTCATAAGTATTACAAGGTTTATATTTATCATCCATGTCCATGTTTTCTAAAAATGGTTTTTTGTATTTTTAAATTCCTTTTTACACATTTTTGACTTTTACTACATGGTATGTAAGTAATCTTTCTTTTCTTTACCAAATGTGGTACTTTTTGATTTTTCTATTTAAAGTTCGAGGAGAATGTTTATTATACGACATGATCAGATTTTTACGGTTACATAACGCCTTGTTTCATGAAGCTTACTCTACAATATTTCATGGTTATTTTCAACAAAATAATTTTCTTTTAAAATTGAGTGGTATTTTGTGAAAAGAAAAGTATATTTATGGAAAAATGATATTATCCTCAAGAATTCGTTTCAATTGTTTTATCAAAACCATTTTCCATATAAGATGATATTATTTTTATATGTGTATGTTTCATATATAATGTTTATATGATTTACATGGTTTCACTTTTCTTATGATGAAATTATATCCCTTTGTTTTATATGGATTATGTTATTATGGGATGATGTTTTTGAAACCCATTTTATTTTTGGATTCAGATAAACAATTTATGTTTATGTTGTGGAACATTTAGGAATGATTTTATTATGAGATGGATGAGACTTATATCTCCCTCCAATAGATTGGGTAAATATTTATATCTCATGGTATATACATGGCTCGAATGGTAAGTTAATCTGGTTCAGTGATATAGGACTAGAACAAGGAGTGAACTCAATTCAGAAAGGGACTTTGTCAACTAATATGGTCTTGGCAGCGATGCCTTGGCTATTATGGAAATCATATTATGTGATTAATGGTTTTCCACAATTACATGTTTTATTCCCATTCAATTTTACCATGATTTATGTTCCTTTATGATATATGCCTCGCGTACTTCCAAGATTTATGTCATTGCCCAAGATTTTGATGTCTAGATTTTATGTTCATGTATTTTGTATTCAAAAGTTTATGGATTGTCTTATGTTCTCTATGTTTACCCTTATCGAGCATTTGAAGTCAACCTTTATATGTTTTCTTTTCCCATGATATAAATATCGGTTTTATGTAAGAAAACAAAAGGGGAAGATCTTTATGGGAGATGTCGAAGATCTTTCACCATGATTAGAAGATTATGTTTCAAGTTTCCAAAGACACAAAACTATTACCGTCCATGTGTGTTGGTTTTTATTTGTATTAAGTATTCCTCAGAAGTAATGTAATGTCTATGCAGGTCATGATTTGGGTCTCTACAGTTGGTATATGAGGAATGGTTTATTCAACTATTGGAAACTAGGATGCGAGAACTTTAGTGAGACCCCTAGATGTATTTCAAAGGTATGTCTAGGGATGTCCCTAAGGATTAGTATAACTATATGTTATAGTCTTAGAATTATTTTGATGATTATTAATATCCTTGGGTGAACCTAGGGTGTCATGGATTAATGAATTTGTAATAAGTTATACATCCCATAAGTGACTATTTATGATTATATCATTCATTTTTATTTTAACGGTTTCTTACACCATGGTTTTTGGTTTTAGTCAATGGTAGGAAATAGAAGGAATTGGGTCGACATTGAATCCAATGTAAAAATTGGTGACAATGAGAAGCAAAATTTCGCAATTCCTAGAAATAAAGATTTTTTGATTATGCTGAATCAGTCATCATGATATATCATTAACAAGGTGAACTTTAGTGGTATTCCTAATTCATCAAATAAGATGAATATGGAGTTTTATGCATATTCGCATGGTGAGGAGCATAAAAAACGAATATTGATATTTCTAAATAATGGATGAAGAAATGTGATGAATACATCAAATGGAGGGTAAGATGTTATCTGTGTGGAGAGAAGGGTCCTAGAGTGATAGACTGTTATGGAGTTCAATGTCTTATCTGTGGAGAATGTAGGCATTACCCAACTCAATGCCCTGACCTAAGAGGTTACTTCTAAATAAAGGAAGGAATTATTCAAAGACAATCATTGAAGAGAATGGATTTAAGTGTTTATGTATTGGTATTCCAGAATAATGTTGTTGAGGTACTTTTATGGTATATTGGAATATCTATGTGTTGGTCCGTTGTGGTTTTAAATAATTATATGGCACCAGTAACCATGAAAATTGATTGAAATATTTTAGGAAAGCAGATGATATGAGAATAATGAAGGGATAATGAGAAAATGAAATTTTTGATAGTATTCATGAGCTCATGACTGATATAAGGAAAAATTGATATCATTGTTTGATTATATAGAAAATTTTGGATTTTGGTATGTGGAAAGAGTTAACTTTTTACAGCATTCAAGTTTTTACTAAGGTTCAGTGGGTATTAATTTTACAAGAGAATATATGATTAAGTTATTCACATGTTTGGAATGTGACCAAAAAGATATATTGTATGATAAATGATGGTATTCACGTGCTTGTTATGTGACCTTTTAAGTAATCATTTTCTTTATACTATGAGATTAAACAGATGTATTTTGGATAATCCTAAATATTGTAATGGATTTTGTTGGACATCAGATAGTATTATTTAAGCATATAACTTGTTTTTTGATATTATTTCTAGAATTTTATATAGTATAGTTTTAGAAAAGGGACAACCCATATGAAGAGAGACAACCCGTCGCCTCAGACAAGGGTGTGGGAATCGAACCCACAACTGAAGTGCGACATGCCTTTATCGCATACCACTAGCCTACATGAAGTCCCTGGTTTGTAAAAATAGTTTTATTTTATTAAGAGGTATGATAGATGAAGTATAAGACCATTTTTGGAACCATATACGATTAACCTCACCATAGATGGACTTATGTATATTTGATAAATTTTTCTGACCTTCTGTTTGAGATAGATGGAATGAATCAACATTCTATCACATGATCTGCTAACACTTCATGAATGAAAAATTCAACTTCATTTCAGAAAGAGATGAAGTGGAAATTGTTCAAGGCACGAACAATGGTGAGATTGTACCAAAATAAATTAAGTATTTCTTCTAATTCAAATTCTTCAACTTTAGGGTAATGATCTTGAAAACCAAAAATGTTGCCCTAGTGTTCTCATATCTGATGAATCATATGCTACCTTAGATCATCACAAATTTATGGATTTTTGATTGTTGAATTTTTATAGCCATGTTCTCTACCACTCTTCATCAGGATTTCATGGTTATATTTCTCTTCTATATCCATATTTTCATCTATGTTCACATATGTGGAAACCCAGTGATGAGTTAATTTGGGTAACCATTATGTTTCATAGAGTAGTTTTTAAAGTTACGTTTTAGTATTCCTTTTAACGATGTGAGTTTCTATGAACGAAACATTCAAGTAGTAAACGATTTATAACCCCGACGAATTTCGAAGGAGAAATTCATTTTAAGGAGGGTAGAATGTAACACCCTGAGAATTTATAAGAAGTATTATTTTAAATTAATTTGATTTCATGTGTTGTATGATACACCAAGATTATCTTTCTCTATACACAACACCATATTATCTTGCAGTATACACAACACTATTCTTGCATCATGTTACACACAATTTCAAGTTCGTTTAATAGAAGTTATTCTACGCAACATTGAGTGTATATATATATATATTCAATGTATAATAGAAATATGGATGGATTATATTATACAAAACAATAAAGGAATATTTCACTACACACAACCCTGACTTAGATTTCATTACATTCAATCATGACCTTCCATGATAGCGTGTGTTGTACGCAATACCGAGTTTCACTAAACAACGATATGTTATTATAATATTATTGTGAACTAGGCATTATGAATAGTAATACCCAATTTTTTAATTTTATAAATTTATCTTCCAAAAAGGAATTCATTTTTGGATTCGGGATATCAAAATTATCCTAGGGTGAATTTTCAGTATTTTTATGAAAACTTTCACTTTTTTATGATTAGTGAAAAACACTAAGTTATAGTTTAAAACCGATTTTTTATTTAAATAATTATTTACATTATTTAAATTTATTTTAGGTCAAAAATGATATATAATACCTATATAATTTCAATTTAATTAATTAGAGTCATTTTATAGTAATTTTAGATATATAAAAATTTTATTGAACTTTTCACCGTCTTTTACCCACCTCCTAGGAGAATTTGAAAATTTACATAAACAAAATATTACCAATTCAGTGAGTGGAATTCAGAAAATCCAAGAGACATGGTTAAAATAATGGTGTAATATGTTGTTTAATAAGATAAAAATAATTTTTAGAGAATAGTAACTTTTTACTTTTATTTACCATGTTTAAAAGTAAATAGGGTAATTAAGGGTAAAAATGATATTATTAGTACCCAAACACAAGTCCTAATTTTATTAGATAAGTGTAATTAGATCAAAAAAACCTTAGGAATATAATATTATCATTTAGGTCCACATGGATTAGATGAGTACATTTTTTATTATTTAATTCAAAGAAGAGTTAAAAGAGTTAAAATCAAAGATTAATAACTAAAAAGTTTTTAATATTGGGTTATACATAAGATAAATTAGACTATAAATATTAATAAGAAAGATAAAAATATTTCCTACATAATGGTATTTTATTTTTAATTTTTAAACATTAAATAATTTAATTTATTAATGACAAAATGATGATGCAGTAATTACCTTATTAATGAAACATTGACATAATTGATTTTATAAATATTTAAATCAGTTTAATTTGAGACTTTTTATGAATTAAACTAATTTTACTGGTTAATATGACATGTTAGTATTTATTCAATTAACTTTTTTCGATTTAATCATGCTGTTATAATTTTTATAAAAATTTATTACCAAATAGTGTCAAAGTTGAAATAAAATAGTTTTTAGAGAAAATATTATATTATTAATTGATATTGTATTCCTAAAAATCTATGGTTCGATAAAATGGAATTTAAAAGGTTATATATATTAATAATTAACCACTTGGGGTTATTTTGGCTTGTTATTTTATGTTTATTAACCATATATTTTAAGAAAACAAGAAGACACGTTAAAAGTTAAATTATTTAACTTAGAGTTAAATCTAAATGATAATGTTAAAATAGTAACCTAAACATGTATAAAACCTATTGGTTGGGATGATTTAGACCCAAACCCACTTTATATTATAAATAATTCAATTTGGAGCTATTATGAACCGAATATGACTTTATTATAAAATAATATTTTATGTTTTTTCTAAGGTGCCCCTCTCCTCCCTTATAAAAGGGAACCTCCTCCCTCTTCCCTTTACACATTTTTGAGCATTCAAGATCGGAAAAAACCTTCCCATTTCCCTTAAAAATTCCCTAGAAACATTATAAAGGTTCTAGCATCCTCAAAATACCAACTCTGGTGCCTTAAGAGGAAGCTTAAAAGAGACGCGTCAAAGAAGAGGTAATCTCTTCTACCGATTATTTCATGTTTTCATTCTTCTTAAACATCTTCTTATTTAGTTGTTTAACTATAAAGTAATAACATCAGTATCAATAATACACTGATATGTTATTATAAATAAGAAACAACCCCATTTCACCTTATATCCATCCTACGGAAAACGAAATCACCGCTCATGCATACGTATGGAATATCGTCTCCACGCCGTGGTGTAATCTGTTTTTCCACCACCACCTTACATGGATTGGTATAATGGTGTAAAGAATAACTATATATATTTATTATAACATCATACTAATTCTGAGATATTATATCATCCACCTCAATTCAATTAAATAATTATGGGAATAATATCGTCACTCATGCGTACGTACGGATTACCGTCTCCACGACCCGATGAGATTCATTCTCCATGATAACCATTCAAGAATGATTATTAAGTATATATAATGAATAATAATGAAATATATGACATGATAATGATACTGGATTTATGTATATATATATGTCATCAACTTATTTCCATTGAAGTCAATAAGGAATGGAAAACAACGTTCATGCGTATGTACGACCTACCGTCTCCATGAACGGTGTATTTCATTTAATTTATCTATCTATTATATATATATATACCGAATATATATGATATATAAATAATTATTTACATTCATGAAGTAATTAAATCATAACATAAGTAATAATAATATCAATAACAACAATTCCAAACACGTACGATAAATAAAACAATTTTACCCAGAATGCTTCTTTAACATGGAATTTACAAAAAATGGGTAATATATAGTCATAAGTGAACCATATATGATATCATAAAAATTAATATTATTATTTAATAAATCAATGCCATTATTTAATTCATTATACAGGAGGTTTGGATATGTATGAAGCATATCAGACCTAAGGTAAGGGACAACTTTTCCAATCTCGTTTTATACGAGATTGTTTATTCGTAAGTATTTACTAGGGTTATATTTATCATCCATGTACATGTTTTCTAAAAATTGTTTCATGTATGTTTAAATTCCTTTTTACCGATTTTTTACTTCTACTAGATGGTATGTAAGTAATCTTTCTTTTTTTTACCATACTTGGTACTTTTTAACTTTTCTGTTAAAATTACAAGGAGAATGTTTTTTATACAACATGAACAGAATTTTACGATTTTTTAACGCCTTATTTTTATGAAGAATACTCTAAAAGAATTCATGGTTATTTTCAATTAAATTATTTCCTTTTAAAATTATGTGTCATATTGTAAAAATAAAATTATTTTTATGGAGAAAGGATATTTTCGTCAAGAATTCATTTCAAGTGTTTTATCAAAACCATTTTTAATCTAAGATGACATTATTATCATTTGTGTATGTTTCAAGTATAATGTCTCTATGATTTACATGGTTTCACTTTTCTTATGATGAAATGATATCAATTTATTTTATATGGATTATGTTATGATGGGATTTTTTTTATGAAACCCATTTCATTCTTTGGGTTATGATGAACGATTTATGTTTATGTTGCGGCACACGTAATAATGATTTCATTATGAGATGGGTGGGACCTATATCTCACTAAAATTAATTGGGTAAAGATTTATATATTATGATATAGACATGGTTGTAATGGTAAGTTAATCCGGTTGAGTGATACAGGACTAGAACGAGGAGTGATCTTGATTCAGAAAGGGACTTTGTCCACTAAGATGGTCTTGGAAGCAATGCCTTGGCTACTATGGAAATAATATCATGTACATAATGGTGTGCCATAATTACATGTTTTATTCCCATTCTATTTTATCATGATTGATGTTCCTTTATTATATATGCCTTACGTACTTCCATGATTTATGCCTCTGCTCATGATTTTGATGTTTAGATTTTATGTTCAAGTTTTTTGCATTCAAATGTTTATGGATTGTTTTATGTTCTTTATGTTTTCCCTTACTGAGAATTTGAGATCACCATTTTAATGTTTTCTTTTCCCAAGGATATAAAGAGAGGTTTTAGGTAAGAAAACAATAGAGGAAGATCTTTATGGGAGATGTCGATGAAATTTCATCAGGATTAGAAGATTATATTCTGAGTTTCCAAAGACACTAAACTATTACGTCCTTATGTGTCGGATTTTGTTATATATTAATTATTCTTCAAATGTAATGTAATATCTATGTATGTAAAGCTTCGGGTCTCTATTTTTGGTATTAGAGGAAAGGTTTAGTCAAACTTTGGAAACTAGGATGCCAGAACTTTAGTGAGATCCCTAGAGATATTTCCACAGTATGTCTAGGGATGTCCCTAACTCTTAGTATAACAATAGGTTAAAGTACTAGAATTATTTTGACTATCATGAGTAACCTAGGGTGAACCTAGGGTGTCATGGATTAAAGAATGTGTGGTATGTTATAGATCCTATAAGTGAAACTTTATGATTATGTGGTTCCTTGTTATTTTAACGGTTTCATACACCATGGTTTTTGGTTTTAGTCAATGGAGGGAACACGAAGGAATTCGGTCAACATTGAATCCAATGGAAAAATTGGAGACTATGAGAAACAAAATTGCGTAATTCCTAGAATGAATGATTTTGTGATTATGCCGAATCAGTCATCGCGATATATGATTAACAAGGTGAACTTTTGGGGTGTTCCTAATTTATCAAATAATAGGAAGATGGAATTTTAATAATATTATCATGGTGAGGAGAATAGATAAAGGAAGATTGAAATTTATAATGAAGGGAAGAAGAAACATGATGAATACATTAAATGGAGGGGAATATTTTTTCTGTGTGGATAGAAGGGTCATAGAGTGACAGACTGTTATGGAGTTCAATGTCTTATCTATCGAGAACATGGGCATTACCCAACTCAATGCCCTGTCCTAAGAGATTACTTCTAAATCAAGGAAGGTATTATTCCATAAAAATAATTGAAGAGAATGTATTTAAGTTTTTATGTATTGGTATTAAAAAATAATTTTATTGAGGTAGTTTTATGGTATATTGGAATATCTATTTATTGGTCCATTGTGGTTTTAAATAATTATATGGAACCAGAAAGCATGAAAAGTGATTGAAATATTTTTGGAAACTAGATTATATGCACATAATGAAGGGATAAAGAGAACATGAAATGTTTGATAGTATTAATGAGCTCATGAATGATATAAGGACAAAGTGATATCATTGATTGTGTATATAGAAATTTTTGGATTTTGGTATGTGGAAAGAGTTAACTTTTGACAACATTCATGTTTTCACTAATTTTAAATGGGTATTCATTTTTCAAGAGAATACATGATTAAGGTATTCACATGTTTGGAATGTGACCAATAAGATATACCGTATGATAAATGATGGTATTCATGTGCTTGTTATGCGACCCTTCAAGTAGTCATTTTCTTTATACTATCAGATTGGACAGATGTATTTTTGATAAGCCTAAAGATTAGAATGGATTATGTTTAAAATCAGATAGTATTATTTAAGGATAGAACTTTTTTTTTTGATATTATTTATGGAATGCTATAATAGTATAGTTTTAGAAAAAGGACACCCCATAGGACGAGTGACAACCCTTCGAGTCAGACAAGGCTATGGGAATCAAACCCACAACTGAAGTGGGATCGGCCGTTATTGCATACCATTGGCCTACAGGATGTCCCTGGTTTTTATAATATAGTTGTATTTTATTAAGCGGTATGATAGATGATGTATAAGTCCATTTTTTGAACCATGTACAATTAACCTCACCCTAGATGTACTTATATATATTTGATAAATTATGCTAACCTTTTGTTTGAGATAGATGGAATGAAAAATCATTATTTCACATGATCTCCTAACACTTCAAGAATGAAAAATTCAAATTCATTTCATTATGAGATTAAGTGGAAATTGTTCAAGGCATGAAAAATGGTGATATTATACCGAAATAAAGTATGTATTTATTCTAATTCAAATTATTCAACTTTAGGGAAATGATCTTGAAAACAAAAAATGTTGTCCTAGTGTCCTCATATCTGATGAATCATATGGTTCCTTAGATCATCACAAATTTATGGCTTTGTGATTGTTGGCTTTTTTTATATTAATGTTCTCTACCACTCTTCATCAGAAGTTGATGGTTATATTTCTCTTCCACATCCATTTTTTAACCTATGTTCTCCTATGTGGAAACACGGTGATGAGTTAATTTGGGTAACTGTAACATTCCATACATTAGTTTTTAAAATTAAGTTTTAGCATTCCATTTTATGATCTGGGTTTCTATGAAAGAAACTTTCAAGTATTAAACGATTTATAACCCCTATGAATTTCGAGGGAGAAATTTATTTTAAAAGGGGTAGAATTTAACACCCCAATATTTTATAAGAAGTATTCTTTTAATTTTTTTTTGATGCCTTGTTTTGTATACTACACCATGATTATCTTGCGCTATACGCAACACCGTATTAGCTTGCAGTATACACAACACTATTCTTGGATCATGTAACACACAATTTCAAGTTCATTTGATAGAATTTATTCTATGCAACATTGGGTATATATATATATATACATTCAATGTATAAATTAAATATGGTTGGATTATATTATACCCAAAAACAAAGGAATCTTTCACTACATGCAACCCTTACTTGGCTTTCATTACATGCAATCGTGACCCTCCATGATAGCTTGTGTTGTACGTAATACCAAGTTTCACTAAACAACGATATATTATTATAATATTATTATGAACTAGCCGTTATGAATAGTAATACCCAATTTTTTAAATTTTATAAATTTATCTTTCAAAATGGACTTCATTTTTGGATTTGTAATATCAAAATTACCCTAGAGTGAAATTTTGGTATTTTTCTGAAAACATTCAATTTTTGATGATTAGTGAAAAACACTGAGTTATAGTTTAGAATGGAATTTTTATTTAAATTTTTATTTATTTTATTTAAATTAATTTTAGGTAAAAATTGATATATAATAACTATATAATTTCAATGTAATTCATTAGATTAATTTTATAGTAATTTTAGATATATAATAATTTTATTGAACTTTTCACCGTCTTTTACCCACCTCCTTGGAAATTTTCAAATTTACATAAACTTAATTTTACCTCTTCTGTGAGTGGAATTTCAAAAATCCAAGAGACACGGTTAACATCAAGGTGTAAAATGTGTTTCAATAAGATAAAAATAATTTTTGTTGAATAGTAACCATTTACTTTTATTTACCACGGTTAAAACTAAATAGGGTAATTAAGCGTAAAAATGATATTATTATTACCCTAACACATGTAATAATTATATTAGATAAGTTTAATTCGATCAAAAACAACCTTAGGAATATAATATTATCATTTTTGTCCACACGGATTAGATGAGTACATTTATTATTATTTAATTCACAGAAGAGTTAAAAGAGGTAAAATAAATGTTTAATAACTAAAACGTTTTTAATATAGGGTTATACATAAGATAAATTCGACTATAAATATTAATTAGAAAGATAAAAAAATTTCCTACATAATGGTATTTTATTTATATTTTTTAAACATTAAATAATTTAATTTATTTATGACACAATGATGATGTAGTAATTACCCTATTAATTAAATATTAACATAATTGATGTTATAAATACATAAATAAATGTAATTTGAGGTTTTTTATGAATTAAAATAATTTTATTGGTTAATTGGACATGTTATTATTGAATAAATTAACTTTATTTGATCTAATCATGCTGTTATAATTTTCATAAAACTCAATTACCAAATAGTGTCAAAATTGACATAAAATAGTTTTTTTAAAAACATATTATATTATTAATTGATATTCTATTGCTAAAAAATTAATGTTTCTGAAAAATAACATAAATAAGGTTATATATATTAATAATTGACCACATGGGGTTCGTTTGACTTGTTATAGTATGTTTATTAACCATATATTTTAAGAAAACAAGAAGACACGGTAAAGGTTAAATTATTTAACTTAGAGGTAAATCTAAATGATAAAGTTCAAATAGTAACCTAAACTTGTCTAAAAACTATTTTTTTGAGAGTTTTTAGACACATAACCGCTTTATCTTTGAAATAAATCAATTTGGAGCTATGATTAACCGAATATGACTTTATTATAAAATAATATTTTATGTTTTTCCTAAGGTGCCTCTCTCCTCCCTTAAAAAAGGGCACCTCCCCCCTCTTCTCTTTACACATTTTTGAGCCTTCAAGCTCGTCCAAACCCTACCAATTTTACTTATCAACTTTCCTAGAAAAATTATAGAGGTTTTAGTCTCCTCAAAAGACTAACTCTGCTACCTTAAGAGGAAGCTTAAAAGAGGTGCGTCGAAGAAGAGGTAATCTTTTCTACCGATTCTTTGATGTTTTTTTTCTTCTTCATCTTCTTCTTAATTTTTTGTTTCATTATAAATTAATAACATAAGTATCCATAATATAATGATATGTTATTATAAATATGAAACAACCCCATCACATCTTTAATCCATACTATGGAAAACGAAATCACCGCGCATGCGTACGTACGGAATACCATCTCTACGCCATAGTGTAATCTACTTTTCCACCACCACCGTACTTGGATGGGTATAATGGTGTAAAGAATAACTATATATAGTTATTATAAAATCATACTGATTCTGAGGTATTATATCATCCACTCCAATTCAATTCAATAATTATGGGAACAATATAATCATTCGTGTGTACGTAGGGATTACTGTCTCCACGACGCGATGAGATTCATTCTCCATGTTAACCATTAAAGAATGATTATAAAGTATATATAATGAATAATAATGAAATATATGACATGATAAAGCTACCTTATTAGGGTATATATATATATCTCATCTAATTACTTCCATTCATGCCAATAAATAAAGGAAAACAACATTTATGCGTACGTACGGCCTACCGTCTCCATGAATGGTGTATTTCATTTCATTTATCTATATATTATATATATATATACTTATACTGAATATATATGATATATAAATCATGATTTAAATTTTGGGAGTAAGTGAATCATGATATAAGTAATAATAATATCACGAACAACAAGTCCAAACACGTACGATATATAAAACAATTTTACACAAAACGCCGCTTTAACATTGAATTTACAAAAGAAAGGGTAATATAAAGTCATAAGTGATCCATATATTATATCATAACAATGAATATGATTATGTAATAAGTCAATTACATTATTTAAATCATTATACAGGAGGTTCAGATACGTATGAAGCATATCAGACCTAAGGTAAGGGATAAAGTCTCCAATCTCATTTTTATCCGAGACTGTTTATTTGTAAGTATTTACTGGGTTTATATTTATCATCCATGTATATGTTTTCTAAAAATGGTTTCATGTATGTTTAATTTCATTTTTACCCATTTTTTACTTTTACTACATGGTATGTAAGGAATCATTTTTTTGTGAACCATACGTGGTACTTTTTGACTTTTCTGTTAAAAGTATGAGGAGAATGTTTTTTATATAGAATGAACAGATTTTTATGGTTTTATAATGCCTTATTTTCATGAAGCTTACTCTACAATATTTCAGGGTTATTTTCAATAAAATCATTTTCTTTTAATTTTTTTAGCATTTTTAGAAAAGAAACTGCTTTTTAAAGAGAAAGGATATTTTCCTCAAGAATTCATTTCAAGTGTTTTATCAAAAACATTTTCCATATAAGATGCCATTATTTTCATATGTGTATGTTTCAAGTATAATGTATCTATTATTTACATGGATTCACTTATCTTATGATGAAATTAAATCCAATTGTTTTATATGGATTATGTTATGATGGGATGTTGTTTATGAAACACATTTTATTCATTGGGTTATGATGAATGATTTATGTTTATGCTATGGAACACGTAAGAATGATTTCATTCTAAGATTGATGGGAACTATATATCCCTCCAATTCATTAGGTAAATATTTATATCTCATGAGATAGACATGGCTGGAATGGTAAGTTAATCTGGTTCAGTGATACAGGACTGGAACGAGTAGTGAACTCGATTTAGAAAGGGACTTTGCCCACTAAGATGGTCTTGGCAGCAATGCCTTGGAAACTATGGAAATTATATCATGTGCTTAATGGTTATCCAAAATTACATGTTTTATTCCCATGCAATTTTATCATGATTGATGTTCCTTTATGATATATTCCTTACATAATTCCATGATTTATGTCTTTTCTCATGATTTTGATGTTTTTATTTTATGTTTATGTTTTTTTCATTAAAATGTTCATGGATTATTTTGTGTCATCTATTTTTACCCTTAATGGGAATTTGAGCTCACCCTCTATATATTTTCTTTTCACGAGGATATAAATAATTTTTTTATGTAAGAAAACAAAAGGGGGTGATCATTATAGGAGATGTTGAAGATCTTTCACCATGATTAGAAGATTATGATCTGAGTTTCCAAATATACTAAACTATTACGGTCCTTGTGTTTTGGTTTTTATTATGTATTAATTATTCCAAAAAAGTAATGTAATTTCAATGTAATTCAAGATTCGGGTATCTACAGTATGCCTGCGGACAACCATATTCACCCATAAAAAACATAAAATCTCATCCTTTCCTCCAGTCTATCCATAATTTGGGTCCCCACCCAACACACTTTCTCATAGGACTAGGCCTTCGAAATATGATAGATACCTCATTCTCACATGGTCCAGTAGAGGAGAGGTAACAACAATTGAAGAAAGAAATATCTGCCCCTATCTATCTTGCACCTCTAAATGCATCTCAGGGAATAGAGACAAATGGTGCCACTCACTACTGGTCTCCTAAACTGCTTATACTAGAGTCCTCCTATTGAACACATCAGCCACTAAATTTCCTTTCTCAAGTGTGTAGGAAAGTGAAACGATAAAAGTCTAAAGGTTCTCAACCAACATTCACTATATCAAATTAGGATCACACTGATTAAAGATATACTTAAGGATTTTGTTGTTAGTGAAAAACAAAAAATTCTCTCCCAAAAGATAATGTATCCAATAGTGTAAATCATGAAAAACTGCAGGAAACTCGATATCTTTCATTGGTTAATTCATCTCATGTGGCCTCAACTACCAACACCCATAATCAATGAATTCTCCCCCTTGCATAAGCACTGCTCCCAGCCCGATACATGATGCATCGAAGTAAAATGTGTAACTCTTGGAAGACTCTGGTTAAATCAATATCAGTGATGAATTCAATCTCCCTTTCCTCTCTTGAAAGGATGAATCACTTGAATATATCCATAAGTACTTTGTTCCCTTATTAGTCAGTCCCGTTTGTGGAGCTTCTAATCATGAAAAGTCTTGAATTAAGCCCCTGTAGAAACCAGCCATCCCCAAAAAACTATATTTCACTATGATGTTCCTCATATTCTTCTGGGAAACTATTACTCTAACTTTCTATTGGTCTACTGATACTCATTACTATGAGATGACATGACCCAGGATGAAAATCATGTCCATCCATATGTGGAATTTTGAGAGATTGACATATAACTGATGATCTCTTAGTGTACTCAATATGATCTAATGATGGATGGCATGGCCATGTAGTGTGTGATATTACACCAAGATATCATCAGTGAAGAATGCCACAAAATAATCCAAGTATGTATGGAACAATTAGGTCATCAGTGTCATGAAAAATGCTGGTGCATTCATGAGATGGAATGGCATAACCAAGCATTCATATAGACCATACCTACTATGATAGTATATAAGAGGTATATCTGATGGTCTAACATCAAACTGATGATAACCAGATATCAAGTCAATATTCAAGAACACATGGGATCCTCATAGAAGATCAAAGAGATCATTAATCCTCGACAAGGGATATCCATTCATGATCGTCAACTGGTTCAGCTTCCATTAATCTACAGAATGTCTAAGGGAATTGTCTACCTTCATTCCAAAAAGGATAGGTGGACCCTATGGATAAGTACTAGGTCGGATGAATCCTTTTTCATACAGCTCCTACAATTTCTTCTTGAGCTCTTGTAACTCTGGGGTAGCCATCGTATAAGGATGAATGGACACTAGTGCCACACCTAAAAAAATCCCAATAGAGAAATATACATCTCTCTCGAGATGTAAACCTGAAAATTCATCATTAAATACATCTCTGAAATGATGCACCACTAGAAGAAAGTCCATCTATGAAGATCCCTAGTCATCTGGTTATAAACTAGAAATCTGGGCTGCAATTACTCCCAACCCATGATACTTGTGTCTAGCTCTTCTCATCTGGACATCCCACACACCATTGTGTATAAAAGACCAACCCTCTGGTGATGTGAAACTCACCCTACGACAATAGAAGTCACAAAAGGCCTAGAAGGAGACCAAAAATCGATTTCACAATTAACATCGGAGATTTTCATCTCTATGACCTAGAGGTCCCACAAGAAGTGAAAACCACCAACCAGAAGAGGGATTTCCTTGCACAGATGTAAACTTGTTGTCCTAATCCCCAACGGAATTTCTAGCATCATAACATCATCAGACATAAAAATACAAGGCCCAAGGCTCTCCACAATGGTAATAGATTTAAAACTATGGGAATCCCCAGTATCAAAAAGTGATGAAGCTAAAACCGAGGAAACCAGAATTGTATCTCTAACTATAGAGGGTTTGGGATCCTACTCATGCTAGGTCAGTTCCATCACAAAATTATAACCTATATCATGGCCCAGTGACCCTAACAGGCTACCCTAAGCTAGTCCACTATGTTGTTGCTAAAAAACTAATGTCTGGCTACCACGACCATCACCACATCCTCAGCCTGATGAACCCCAATTTCAAGATTTATGAGAAACTGATGGTCCTTATCCTATACAGGGAGTCATAACAGATCCTCTCTCACTCACTTATGGTGAGAAAATAATCCAAAAAAGTTTAATGTGGAACATAATTCCATAATATCATCACTCGACTAGGCCCTTTGGGCTATGTGTTTATGAATTTTCACTCTTCCCGCATTGGTAGTACACCACTTGGATACATGAATAAATATCCCATGTAAGCTCCCTACTGCGCTTCCTACTATAATTAAAAATTGTTCCAACCCTGTATGTTGAACTACCCTTGTTCACAGCTCCTAACTCAATCATATTTCTCTCAGTAATCAAACCCTAATTTCTATAGCTCTCACCAAAATCAGACTGAAAACATTCACTTGTAATCAGATATCATACATAAGACCATCCTCAAATCTCTTGTCCAGTGATAATTTGTCACCTCCAAAAATTGGTGCGAAGCGCACAAGCTCTATAAAATTTGAAGATTAATCCATTACTGGAATATTTTCCTTCTCCAAATGCATGATGTCCTAGGCTTGATCGACCCTCAACATCTCAGGGTAGAAGTAATCATATAGGTTCCTTTGAAACTCATCACAATCCATACCCCAATGACGTCGTTGTGGTGAGATATCATCCCACCATATCATGGAAGAATCACATAAAATATACATTTTGAGCTTCAAAATCTTATACGGAGGCATATCTAGATGCTCAAAGATAGAAAGGATGGCCTCAAACCATTACCCTGCACCATGTGGTCCTCCATTCTCAGAGAAAGGAGGAGGATGCTGCAGCTGGAACACCTTCGTCAGCTATTCCATAGTCAGGGCAGGATGTGGGGTTCCCTGAAATGTCTGCACAATATTCATAAAGCATTCATAGAATTGTGAATCAATATCTATGTCTGGTATAATAGTTGGTGCCTAAATGGGCATGATGAGAGGATTTGTTGGTAGTCCCTAATCTACCATTTACAGTGTCTGGTCATCACCCTATACCTGGAATACAACCGGAGGATGTCTCGGTGGAATGAATATGAAAGGTCAAGTGCACAAATTAGTTGAATATTATCATGGTTATCATTATATAAGTGTAAGAGTTGAACATGAGAATAAATAATTCATGTTTTACAAAAAAAGGGTCATGTGGTGTGTAGAACTCCTACATGATGTGTTCCCTTTAGGCCTTCACATGGGTGTGTACCTCTACCAACCTAGACATGTAACACCCCATACATAGGGTGTGTTCCTCCTTATACATGACATATACTTGAATATTCTTTCCATTACAAGTACTCTTACATGGATAGAACTACACAATTCGGCCAGTGTAACGCTATACGACATGTTCACCCTAGACACGACATGTTCCATGTAAGTTCCATTCACCCATGTCGTTGGCCACTTGGCCAGATACATAGTAGATTACTACATGACATGTATAATCTAGACACAGTTTGTACAACCCGAGTTTCATCCACCCCTATCATTAGTCACATAGATGGATACCTTGTATTTTACATCACGATGTGTACTACCAGTACATAGCATGTTATACCAAATGTTTATTAACCCCATGTCTCTGCTCACAAGGTCAGTAACAAGGCCAACAACTATAAGTCATGTACATACGGTACACGGAATGTACTTAGGAAAGGTCATTTCTTCCATAGTATGAGAACACAGGGTGTGTGTTCATAGCATCACACACTGGGTTATCTGGGTTTCCAGACATTAAGCCTCTGAAACTTCTCTAGAACCCTCTAAAACATAAAATTTTTCTATGGCATTCCATGTTCTGATCCATGAGAGCCCAAACTCCCTAAAAATCAAAGTTTTACATCTCTATTCATGTCATATTAACATAACTCAATTAAATTTCAATTATGATCCCATAAATTTAGATCCAACTGGTCTCATAACACCTTAGGAACTAAATCATCGAGTCCATCCAAATGAAACATTACATATACCAATACACTATCAAATATAGGGTATTTCTATCATAGAATCTATCACAAAAGCAAGATTATCTAGAAGAACATCTATCACAACATCATCCAATCAATAATGCACCCTAATTGGCATCACAAGAATGCCTGACATGTGATCTATAGAAAGTTCATATATAATGTATGAGATGGAATACCATTATATCATTGGGTTTTAATTGAAATATAACGATAATGATATCAACCATAATAGCATAAAATAAGTGTGTCACCCAATGGTGAAATAAAATCAACTATAACAATTTCAAAACCATTAAAAATTGCAATATATGGGTTAGCTTCATA
This sequence comes from Viscum album, assembly GCA_963277665.1. Classification (NCBI taxonomy): domain Eukaryota; kingdom Viridiplantae; phylum Streptophyta; class Magnoliopsida; order Santalales; family Viscaceae; genus Viscum; species Viscum album. The sequence goes on from OY728147.1 coordinate 1,098,310,222, forward strand.
CAGACACAACTTATTACCAACAACCTATTCCTTCCTATCCCAATCTATTTGCTCCATGTAGTAAGAAAAAGTAGGAATGAACCTCCTTTTATAGTACATTGTATTGTCTTGAAACTGAGTGCTGCCCAAAGTTATCCCATACATGATTGGACACATGACCTGAAGCCTATTTCCCCAGATGACAGAGGATACCAATTAGCAACGAAGTCCAAGGTATGATAATGGGGAAATGATGACATCATTTTCAAAGTATATGCAATGAAAAGACAAATAGTAAACAATTTATGAAGTATTGATACCATAAAACAGTAGTAAACTATAGAATAATGATAGAAATAATAAAACTGGAGCATATATGTAAATGATGGACGTCACATGTGTCTAAGAAAAAAACAAAATGAGTCACAATGCTGGAAAGCAATACAGAAACCAATGTACGAAAGAAATAGTAAACTCCATCAGTATCACAAGCCTCATCTTGGTCCCATGCTCTCTGACTCCTACAATAATCAAGTACCTGATGAAGAAGAACGTTTTCCCATTTATATACAGGCAACCATATAATCTGTTTAGTTCTAAAACATGACCCAAAACTAGTGTGACATGAATCCTAGTAAGCGACCACCAAAATATCTATGCCTAACTATCTGTGAATATATATACCACTAAATATGTAGAAAGAATCAATAAACTGTGAAGTACTCAAAAGTGACCAATCCTTAAATTTAAATTACCTCCATTTTCATTTATTATTCAATCTACTGAGACATTTAATCCTCAGTATATAGCCTAAGCTCTATATCCCCTGTAAATGTAACAAAATGATGTCTTAGAATACAATTTAAAAAAATAGTAAGCTCGAGTCCATGTTTGTGATTTTTATTAGAAAACTCATCTAAACCATTCAATGATTCAACAACACCCCTTTGGAAATGTTCTCACAATATAATCTCCATGGTCTAACATAACAAAAATTCATTTAATAATTAATCTCTTGGAATAACTCACAGTTTAATACCATTGGCCTAAATTAGCACTAATCATTTCCAAATAACCACCTTGGTAGCTATCATGGTAAATACCCTTTGGTGTAGAAAGCATCAATAAATTATAAACGACCAACTGGGAAAATCTGATGGTCTAAACACCTCGGTCGTTGCCCCCTTGGAACCTCTCACATTCAATACCCATATGTCAACAATATAGTAAAACAAACATAAATGTACCTAACTCAGGAAGCTCCTATAATCAAATTCCCCTTGGTAAGAACTCCTCAATTCATATCACATGTGTCTTATATAATTAATAACTCAATTTTAAAAAAACACGGCATTGAAAACAAGAAATTCTAAAATGCAATAGAGACCAAACAACTATAAACAATCAATCAAGGGAAAATCACCCACGAGGTGTCCAATAAACAAGGTATGTAACCTTACACATATGAAACTACCCTTTAACAATCAAACAAACACTAATAGTTAATAAATAGGGTTTATTTCCAAAACATGAAATACCCAAAATTAGTGTAGGCCTCACTTTTAGCACATATAATACAAGGTTGAATAACTAAAGGTATAAACCACCTACCTCGATGTTTCACAATCAATATCATTGAATTTTGACCCTTAGATTGGCCTAGATCGGTGTCGATTTAGAGAAAGGTGAATAATAGTTAACCTTGAATATCCCTGAAGAGGGGAAGAATCAGAAAGAAAGGCTTTTTTGTTTTTTTGGAACTCACTAGTCAAATTCTGACACACCTAAGAACATCTTAATCATAGCTTAGATGGAAAATTAGGAGGGGATCGAAGTTCGTCATGCATTATGATACTCTCCTGTATGAACCATGGGGAGAATAAGATAGTTACAAACATCAAACGCGATGCCACTCCGATAAATCAATAATAAAGAAATCTACATGGGATGTTCATTAAATGTATACACCGTGTTGTAACCTTAACAGGACACCGCCTTAAGTTGTCTGGCAGGTCACCACACAACCATGTACTTGGCCGTTACATGGCTAGTACATGGTTGTACACAGTAACTGGTTATACGACGTGTGATCATAAGTACACAATGTGTACATAAAAAACCCTATTTCTTCCTTTTTTATAAAAAACAACCTGAAATAAAGATCAATACAAAAATGTAGATTTGGGTCCTTACAACGCACATGCCTTATAGAGCACTTGTTTCATTAGTGTGGTGTATACACTTCTTCGGAATGAATTTGAAAATTATTATCATTAAAATTATATTATATAAATATTTAAATAGGGTTCTTTATTTCATTAAGATTATGGCATATATGATACAAACATGGTAAGGGTTTTATGTTAGAATATCATTTTCTATCAGGATTGATTATGATTATGTTTTTGATGATGGAAAATAATGTTATACTTCTCAAAGAATCTCATTAATTTTCTTATACTCTAGTTATTTATTATTAATAAATGTTTTCCATTCATTTTTCTCATCATATGTACTCAATATTCTTAAAATGTTTCATAAGAAAAATTTAATTTATATCCTTCTTCTATTGATTTGTTTTCTTCCATATCCACTTCTCATAAAAAAATTTAATATGTTTTTTAATATTCCCCAATGATTTATTAATGAAATCATTACCCATGTTTTAATTTTTCCAAAATGGTTCAAAAATTATATTCTTTTCCTTTTCTAAACATGGTACTTTTTTATTACAAAAGTGTAAAAGTAATGTTTTATATAAACTTATAGGGTATGAAAAAGAATTTTCATCAGTAATGAAATATAATGACATAATGTTTTATCAGTGTAAATTACATTCTTATAATTATGTCTTATAATTAGATGAAATCACAACATAATGAACTACTATGTACTATGTGACATTTAAAAATAATATTTTCACATCTTTGATTTGAATTTTGAAAATTTGACATACACTATTGCAGTAATTAAGATGTTTGGAGTTTGATAAAGAAAAAATTGTTTTTTTAGTGAATAGTAACCTACCCATATGAATAGTAACCTACCCTTATGAATAATAATATGAACCTTATGAATATTAAATAATCCAAAAAATAGTATCCTTAGCCATGAATGTGTAAATAAAATTTAGGCATCTTATAATAGATAATATTACCATAGTTAAAGTATTTGTATATTTGTAAGTCATAAATAAATAATTACAATTAATTAATTAATTTAAAAGAAAATAATTTCCCTAAAAGATGTTCATAAATTAATAATTATATGTCTTCGGGATTTATGATAATTTTATAAGACTTTTTTTAATTTTTGAAACCGTTATAAAATCAGTTATAGTATTAAAATCTGTATTTTTCAAGGAAATTATGATTTTAATTAAAAATTAAATTAATTATATTTAGAAAATTATTTCTGAAAAATGGAGTTAATTTTTGGATTTTACACATCAAAAAATGGTTAGGGTAAATTTTTGGGATTTTGCGAAAATACTTGAATTTTTTATGAATAGTACAATACGATAATTCACAATATATGCTAAAACTGAATTTATGTATCATGACTCAGCCATGGATGATGTAAATGGACATTTTTTCTAACTCACATGCACATTTTATGTTTTTTGGTCACAATATTTGTTACAATTTCTTGTATAATGGAAAATATTAAACTAATGATTAAAATATTAAGAAAACCCACCTCCCCTCCACTATAAAAACCACCCACACTCCCCTCTTCTCTTAACACCTCTCGAGCCTTGTTACTTCCATATATTTGACTCAAATATCTCCCTAAATTCCTTCCACACATTCATAATCCCTTGATCCACTCGAAGGTCCAAATCCTCCCCCCTTAAGAGGCTCTCAAGGAAAATTGAATCAAGAGATTAAATCCTATTTTATTTTCTTTCTTTTTTGTTTCAAGTTCATTTGTTTTGTTGACAATCCTTTCCTATCCACATATAAATGTTATGAAAACTATAGTACCATAAATTTTCTGTATCTTTTTATGATAATTTTATATGTTATTATCATCTCTCATTTCCTTATATTTTATATGAAAGAAATGAAAACACTGTCCGAGATGTGTTAATTTATAACATTCAGGGATGACAATTTATCAATTTCAATTACTGTATTCAATTAGGGTCATGAAAAAACTTTCATGGATGAAATAGAACAGAACATATGTATTATGTCTCATCTATGATTCTGTAATCTTTTTGTACACATGTTTTTTATTTATAAAACAAAATGTGGTCATTGTGGTCAAAAACCACCAATTAACCCAAAACGTTGTCACTAATAATTTATATAATGATTCAACATAACTCCAAGTAACCAAATTTAACTTACAAACATGTATCATTATAGATTTTAAATAATTAAATATATCTCCAAATCTGTAAAAACATCTCAATTTTACATGATTCACAATTCATGAAAATAAGTAAACCGATCGTAAAAACTAAGAAAACAAACAGACCCGAAAAATGAAATTGAACCACTTAACCAATCAAAAAGGACATTAATGAACATAAAAAAGTTATAATAAATAATTTAAATATATAAGATGCTCTGGAATTATTAATTAATGAACCTAATTTGATTATTCAGGTCATTAATATCAATTTGGGAACACCATCAGACATAAGGTAAGGGATCCTCTCTATTTCACTTTTATTCAAGAATATCCTCTATGTTATGCCATTTTATGTGTACTACCTAATGATGGAGTATGATTTTTAACGTCCCCCATACTAACCTAATGATTTAAAAGTGATGAAAAAATCCCTTTATCTCTCATTAATACCTCTTATGTACACATGATACTAAGTCGATAATCCGTAGCAGATTCCGCCCAAACATTCTTTGTTTCATTGGGTTTCCTTATCTTTATTTTACCAAAATGATGTTATCTTATATTTTTGTGTAAATATTATAAATAATTTTTACATGTACCAAATTCATTTATAAATACCCTTTAATCATTTTATTTTGTGCATATACATGGTTTTAAGTGATTTCCCTCCTCAATAATTACCGATAAGAAAAGCAGTTTTGAGGGAACTTCCCAAATTCATAGCTGATTTCAAGTGAAATATATCTTCAATTTAAATCCAAAATATTATTTATGAAATCAGTGTATTTATTATGATAGGCTTCTTGGTACACTTCTAGTTTTATATAATTTATTTTTTCCTTTTATATTTTAAAGGCTCTATAGTATTTTCCTTAAAACTGTACAAAAATATTTAATGATGAAATATCTTAAATACGTTTCTTAGATGTTGTCACCTATACTAGACATCACTTACCATGGTACATGCCTTTATTTTATTATAAATCTCCATGTATATTTTAGTTCCTTTATTTCATGGAAACTTTTATGATATGACCATTTGTTATGCTTTATGACATTATTGTGGGGCCCAATTCTTTCAATGGGGATCCTTTATGTTTATGTTTGATTAATTATATATGATTATTTATGTGGAAACATATTCATGAAAAGTTAATATGGGTGGGCCGAGATAGTGCTTAATGTTTTGTGTAATGTTGAGTCTCATGATGCATTATATGCAATGATCTTGGCGGTTAGTCTTGACATGTACTACTGTGTGCGATGGTCTTAGTAGTTATAAATAACATGTGATACAATGTGTAATAGTCTTGGATATTAGCCTTGAATCATGATAAAGTCATGTTTTATGTTGCTGTCACATTATAATGACACAATTTTTATATAATTCTATGTTTATAAGTTAATATTCTACATGATACATGCCTTTTTATATCATCATGGCATGCCTTCTATCTGTTGTGCTAATGATTTGTTCTTATAGTTATTCCCTTACTAGGCTATTTAGCTCATCAAATTGTTCATGTGTTCCCTAGGGTACCCTATGCATATGTTTGATCACAATGTAAGTTAGGATCATGGTTTGAATATTAAATAATGAAATGTTTTATTTAGTTCCACGTTTTTTTACCTAGTCTTCCAAGACAATAGACTTTACGATCGTTAGCTTGTACTCTGATTAATAATTATGCTTAAAATCATGTAATTTTATATGAAAAAGGATAGGTATTCTATATTTGGAATCATATTGTGGTATAGTTATTTTATGGAGATTAGGAATAGAGAACATTAGAAAGAACCTTAAGGATGAGACTAATTATAATAATATTTCCTTAATTTTTGGTTAATATAGAGTAAGTTGTTTATTGAGAAAATACATCCCTGTCTAGATACAAATAGGTAGAAGTGGATCTGGAACAGATGTATCAAGGGGTAAAACCTAAGAACACCACTTTGATCTATACATGAATGGGAACTAGTGCATGATAACCGGCCTTGCTGCAGTCATGGTTTGACACTCCCAGGGATAATCTTTGGTAAATTCTTGAGCATAGTAAAAACCACTATTAATGGAAAATCCCCCATTATAATATAAGTTAAGAAATAGATCAGGTATAACCTAGATTGAAACCTATGTAATCAAAATTTGGGATATTATCTACCTTTACAAGTTTATACTCTTTTGTTCAATGTTTCATTTTTATGCTTAATAGATAAGTATTCAAGAACTCTAATTGTAACCACTTTTTCTTTGTTGATGGTGGAAAATAGAAGAACACATATTGAAAATTAGTGTGATAGGGAATGCAAATATTTCCCAAATGATATGCCTAATATGATGGGAATGAGTGCTCAAAACATCATTATAGTGCTTGTTTATCTGGGTCAAGTTATGAATAATAACATGAATTATGTGGAACACCCTCCTCCAATATAGAAAGAGAATGTTTTCACTGAATTCTTCTTGTTTAAAAGGCCTCCAATGTTAAGTGTATCTTTTGATACCCTATTCATGGAATAATGGATTAACTCTATTGAAATGATATCCCTTACCCTCCAGTGCTCAGAAGAAGAGAAAGTAATACTGGAAGTCTATTGTTTGATAGGGAAACAGTTCAGTGGTGGACAATGATCAAGAATAAAACGCCCCAGAAGAAAATTGATTCCATGGATTGGGAGTAAATTTAGATAATGTTTTTCAAAAAATATTTTTCCCAGACCCTCTCTATCAATATAGAAATAGAGTTCCTTGGACCCAACCAGAAGGAAGATGAGTCAATCTGGGCATATGAAGAAAACATTACAAGGCTTGCAAGGAACGTCTTTGTCATTGTCATGAAAACCAAAAGAATGGTGGATCAATTCATTAGTATAATAAATCCAAGTCTATGAGAATCATTGGTGATTCAAGACTTCGACATCAATGAGGAGTTTTTATGTTATGTCCTCAAGGTTGAAATAGTGATTGGAGACTCTTAGTGGTATCATGGGCCCGATGAAATGAATAATAAAATGAAATCAAGTGTGGTTGCTCCCATAAATAAATTCCATTATGGAGAGAAGCTCGATCATCCCACATGTAAAAATTGTGGGAAGAATAATCCTATAAACTACTTAAAGGGAAACATTAATTTCTTCAAATGTGGAAAGCTAGGATATATAGATAAAAACTGAAGAAGAGATATGAAAATTATGTTAATGTCGACGATGAAAGGAATGTCCATATAAATTCTCAACTAGTGGTGTAGTGTTACAACTAAAATGAACATGGTAATTATGGAAACAATTTCCCTAAGCCAATGTGTATCGAAGGAAATCAACAAAAACCACTAGGAAAATAGGGAAGGGGTTTTTCAATCACTACTGCTGAAGTGGATATAGACAAGGATGTGGTGAATGGTATTATAGTTATTCATTCATGAATAGTAAAAATACTATTTGATTCTAGTTCTACACATTCTTTCTTATCTTGCAATTTTAGTAGATATATTGAAGATCCAAATCAAAATTTGGGGGATAAGTTATCTGTGAGAACTATGAATAGGGAAATTATTGCACCCATCATTTATAACTACTCCCTAATAAATATTTGAGGGATGAACCTCCCAACAAATATTTTCCTACATCCTTTAGTGGAGTTCAATGTTATCTTGAGAATGGATTGACAATATTAATACAAATAAAACATAAATTTTCTAGAGATGGAGATCACTCTTCACATCCTGAAGCATCATACTATTCATTAAAAGTGTATGGAAGATATGATTATCCTATAGAATCATTGTCTAAATTGTGGATATTAATTTCTTATAGGCAAGAATTTCTAGCTCAAATAATTGATTCAACGGAGAGAATAATGCTTGATGACATGCCGATCATGAGGGATTACACTGGTGTATTCCTCAAAGACATTTCTGGTCATCATCCTAATTGAGAGGTTGAGTTATTAATTGATAATATTCATTGATCTATACCTATTTTAATGAATCCTTATAGAATGGTAACTGTTGAGTTAGAAGAGTTTAAGAAGCAGTTATAGGAGAATCTAGAGAAAAGTTTTATATACCAGAGTGCTTCACGATGGGTTTCATGTTCTCTTTGTTAAGAAGAAGAATGGATCAAGGCACCTCCACATTGATTATCGTGAGCTCAATTATATCACTATAACGAACAAGTATAACCTACAATGGATAGATTACTTTTTTATCATCTTTATGGGGCCAGTTATTTTTCTAAGGCAAACCTTCAACCGAGATATCACTTATTAAAGGTGATGAAGGAAGAAATTCCAAAAAATACCTTTCAAAAGAGGTATGGAAACTATGAATTAATAGTTATTTCCTTTATAATCACCAATGAACTGTAAATATTAATGGAAATAATTAATAGGGTCTTTATAGATTACCTTAAAAAAAATTGGCTGTCTTTATTGATGATATTATGATATACTCCAAGAGCAAGGAGGAGCATGAAGAGCATCTCAATACTATGATAAAGACATTACGAAGGGAGAATCTGTATGAAAAGTACAATAAATGTGAGTTTTGGATGGATTAAGTATCATTCTTAGGGATTGTTATCACCATCAAAGGGATATCTATAGCCCTTTCCAAGATAAAGGAAATTGAAGAGTGGCCCACGATAACATCTGTAATGGAGATCCGTATCTTTCTGGGTCTAGATGGGTATTGATGATGATTTGTGAAAAAAAATTCATGATTTTCAAACCCAAAGACCAAGTTAACATGAAATATAGTGAATTTTATCTAGATATAGGAATTTTAATACTGTTTTAATTATTTGAAAAAGAGGCTTATAATTGCGCCCGTACTCACACTACCAACTAGTAGAGAACTCTTTTTGGTGTACAGTGATGATTAAAAGAAGGGATTAGGCTATGTTCTAATGAAAAATGATAAATTTATATCATATTCCTCATGGTATTTGAAAATACATGAGAAAACCTATCCTATGGATGACCTGGAGTTGGCAGTTGTGATCATTGCATTAAAAATCTGGCAGCACGATCTCCATGGGGAGAAGTGTGAGATATATACTGATCAAAAGAGTCTAAAATATATATTTACAAATAAAGAGATAAATATGAGATAGTGAAAATGGATATAACTCATAATGAATTATGACATCTCAATCCACTACCATCCAGGTAAGGAAAATAAGGTGGAGAATACTCTGAGTAGAAATGATCCTACATATTTATCAATGATGAGAATTGAAAAGGATCCGATCTTCTTAAATTTATATAGGATATACATGAGAATAATTAAGGGAATAACATCATCAATACTTTATCCAATGAATGCTAAACCATCCCTTATTGAGAAAATAAATGATGCTCAAAGAAAAGATGTGGAAATTCATAATAGTGTTGAAGCCATTAAAAATAGGAAATCCTATGAGTTCCTGATTGACGAGTAAGGAGTTGTAAGATTCAAGTCACGATTATGTATACCATACTATCCAATGATAAATAATAATCTTTTGAATGATGCACATAACTGATCCTTCCATATTCACCTTAGGACCACAAACATGTATCAAGATATCCAAGAGAACATTTTATGGGACAATATGAATAAAGAGATTGCTAAGTATACATAAAAGTGCTCAGTATGTCAACAAGTGAAGGATGAAATACATATGTCTAAGGGGTTGATACAACCACTACCCATAACAACATGGAAGTGGGATAACATCAGTATTAAATGGGTCACTATATCTCCAAGTAAATCTGGTGAAAAAAATGATATATAGGTCATTGTGGATCGCCTTATAAAGAGAACTCACATTGTCACAATTTGAGAGGACTTATAATTGGATCAACATTCACGGATATATATATATTAATGATGTGGTAATAATACATGGTGTACCACTATCTATTGTATCCGATAAATATTTTAGATTCACCTTGATGTTTTGGAAAAGTATCCAATATTCTCTATGCACTGAACTAAACTTTATTACAGCCTATCATCTTCACAATGATTTCCAATATGAGAAAAATAATCAGACACTAGAGGATATTTTCAGATCATATATATGGACTTCAAAGGAGGACGTGACCAACATATTTCACTAGTTGAATTATCCTAGAATAATAGTTTCTACTCAAGCATCTGAATAGAACCTTAAGAAGACCTTTATGGTAAAAGGTGTAGAGCACCAGTATGTTGGGATGATGTCGGTGAGCGTAAGCTTCTATGACATGAAGTGGTAGATGAAATGGTAGATAAGTTGAAAATAATTCAACATCACATCAATGTATCCCAAATTCTATAGAGGGGTTATACAAAAAATCGTCAACGAGTCCTTGAGTTCAATGATAGAGACATGGTATTTCTCCGCATATCTCCATGGAAGAAGGTCATGAGGTTTGAGAAGAAAGGATAGTTAAGTATGAGGTACATCAACACCTTTGAGATTCTTGATCATTTCATGGCTATGGCCTATTGACTAGAACTTATAACTACCATGTCCAATGTACATGATGTCTTTCATGTATCTCTCTTAAAGACATATATACCCGATCCTTCATATGTAATCTCTTTAGAGGTGATATAGTTGAAAAATGATCTTTCTTACAAGGAGATTTAATTGAAGATTATGGATTGTGGAGATAATGTTTGACGAATCAAAACTACTCACACGGTCAATGTACTATGTTATAACCATAAGTACGAAGAGGAAACATGGGAACTAGAGAAAGAAATGAAGGAAAATTACCTATACCTATTTATGGTATAGAATGTAAAATGAAATTTCAAGGGAGGCATTTCATAAGGGGGGATTAATGTAACGACCCAATGTTTTATAAGTGGAAATTCCATTCATATAACTATGTCATATAATCAGATGAAAGTACAACACAATGAACAAATATGTACTATGTGACCTTTAAAAATAATATTGTCACCTATCTGATTTGAATTTTTAAAATCTAACATAAATAGTTGTGATCAGTAATATATTTGTAGTCCAATAAGTAAAATTTATTTTTGGGTGAATAATAACTCATCCTTTTGAATAGTAACCCACCCTTATGAATAGTAATATGAAATTTATGAAAAGTAAATGATCCAAAATAATAGTATCCTTACACATGGATGTATAAATTAAATTTAGGCATCTTATAAGAGATAATATAACCATAGTAAAAGTATTTGTATTTTTGTAAGTTATATATATCTAATAACATTAATTAATTAATTTCAAACAAAATGTATTTTCCTAAAATGTGTTAATAAATTAACAATTTTATTTATCAAGGTTTTAAGACAATTTTATAAGAACTTATTAAATCTTTGAATGCATTTTAAAATTAGTAATAGTTTTAAATTCGGTATTTTTCATGTAAATTATGATTTTAGTTAAGTATTAAATTAATTATATTTAGAAAATTATTTTTGAAAACTGTAGTTCATTTTTGCATTCTAAAAGTTGAAAAATGTTTTGGGTTATTTTTTGGAATTTTCTGAAAATACATAAATTTTTTATGAATAGTAATATATGATAATTCAAAATATATGCTAAAACCAGAATGTCTACATCATACCTGAGTCATGGATGATGTAAATGGCCATTGGATAAAACTAAAATGCCTATATTACTGTTTTTTTGTAACAAGAGTCATTATTATTTATTTTATTATGGGAAAATAATAAACTAATTATTATAATATTATGAAAACCTTCCTCCCCTCATCTATAAAAACCACCCACACTCCCCTAATCACTTTACTCCTCTAAAGCCTTGAAACTTCTATAAAATATGCCCAAATCTCTCCCTAATATCCTACCCACATCTAGAATCCCTTGTTCTCATAAAAAGTCCAAATCCTCTCCCCTTAAGAGGCTCTCAAGGATGATTGAATCAAGAGATAAATTCCAATTTCCTTTTATTTCATTTTCTTTTGACGATCAATTGTTTTATTTTATAGCCATACCTCTCCATATTGAAATGTTATGAAAAATAAAGTAACATACATTTACTGGAATGTTTTTTTATACTATAATAATTTATTATCTTCAATCCTTTCCCATTCTTTTATAAAAAAGAAATGAACACACCATCCTAGATGTGTTAATTTATAACATACAGGGATGGTCGTTTATCAATTTATATTATCATCTTCAATTCTATTCATGAAATGATTTTCATGTTTTAACTAGACAATAACTTATTTATTATTTCTAATTTATGGTTTTGGAATCTTTTTTACACATTTTTTTTATTTATAAAAAAAACGTGTTCATTGTGGTCAAAACCACCAATTAATCCAAAAGGTTGTCACTAAAGTTTTATATAATGATTCCACATAACTCCAAGTTACAAAATTAAGTTTACAACCATGTATCCTTCTATATGTTCAATAATAAAATATAATTACAATTCTAGTCAACTATCCTCATTTTAAATGAATCTCAATTCATTAAAATAAATACATAGATTGTAAAAACTAATAAAACAAAAAGGCTCGTAAAATGAAATTGAACTACTTAACCCATAAAAATGAAAATGAATGAACTTAAAAAGTTTCTAATAAATCTTTAATATATATAATAGGTTATGTAATTATCAATTAATGAACATAATTTGATTATTTTGGTCATTAATATCAAGTGGAGAACACGATTATACTTAAGGTAAGGGATCCCCTCAATTTTACTTTTATTCAAGAATGTCCTCTATGTTATTCCCTTTAATGTGAAATACCTAAGGATGGGGTTATAATTCACACCTCCCCTATAATAAACTCATGATTTTTAAGTGATGAGAATACCCATTTTCTCTCATTAATCCCTTTTGAGTACACACAATACCATGCCGATAATCCACAAGGGATTCCTCCCAAACCTTTTTTGTTCCTTGGGGTTTCCTTATCATTTTTTTACAAAAATGAAGGTATCTTATACTTTTATGTGAAAATTTTAAAATCAGTGTATATAAAGTAAATTCATTTATCATGACCCATTTATCATTCTCTTTTGAGTATATATGTGATTTTATGTGATTTCCCTCTTATATAATTCTCGATAATAAATCCCTTTTGGAGGGAACTTCATGAATTCTTAACCGATTTCAAGTGCACTCTATATTCATTTTTAAGACACCATTGAATTTATAAAAAAAAATTTATTTTGAAAGCCTTCTTGGTTCACTTCTATTTTTTTGTAAATTATTGATTTATTTTTTATTTTAAGGTATTTATAGTATTTTCCTTAAAATCACTCAAAAATGTTTTAATGCTAAAATTCCATAAAGAATTTTCCTACATGTTGTAACTTCTTCTGAAAATAACTTACCGTGATACATGCCTATTTCCAATTTTGAGTTTCCATTTATATTAGAGTTCCTTTATTTCATAGAAACTTTTATGATACAACCATTTATTATGCTTTATGACATGATTATATACCTAATGTTTTCCATGGGTAGCCCTTATGTTTATATAAGATTGATTATGTATAATTATTTTTATAGAATCATATTCATGAAAATTTAATATAAATTTTCCTAGATAGAACTCCAATGCATTGGTCAAGCTGAGTCTCATAAGACGTTATATGCGACAATATTAGCATTTAGCCTTGGCTTGTACTACCATGTGCGTCATTCTTGATAGTTAGGCTTAGACTGTGCTACCATGTGAAACAGTCATGGTGATTAGAATTGACTCGTGATAAATTAATTTTTTAAAATTCTACCACATTTTTATGACTCATTGTTTATATGATTCATTGTTTATATGTTATCATTCCATATGTTTCATACCTTTTTATTTCATCATGTGATGCCTTTAATCCCTTATGCTTATGTTTTGTTCTTATGGTTATTTCCTTACTGGGATATTTAGCTCATCCCATTGTTCTTGTGTTTCCCAGTGTACCTTATGATGATGTTTGAACACAATGGGTGTTAGGAGCTCAATTTGAAGATTAAATAAATAAATGTTTTATTTTGTTCCATGTTGTTTAGTTTTATGTACCTAGACTTCCTAGACACTAGACTTTATGATAATTGGCTTTTACATTGATGAAAAATTATGATTAAAATAATTCAATGTTATGTGTAAAAGGATAGGAACCATATATGAACATTCAATGATATGAATCTTCTTTTCAAATTTGACATTTTTATTTTAAAAGAAAATGTTTTTAAAATGTTTTAGTATTTTTTATATTATTAATAAGTGATTTCAAAATGGAAATTTTATATACCTTATGAATGTTTTAATGGTATTTTATTGGTATTTGTATTCCTCAATTTCAACAATACTTGATTTCAATTAAGATTTTATAGGGATATTATCCAGGGTTACCATCCAAATTATTTCTATGGATTGATTATTTTTATGATGATAAAATGCTTATTAATATTTTTATTTTCTAAAGGTTATACAATGTTTAAATGATGAAATTTTTATAAACACCATTTTTTTCATGTGGTATTCATTAATGAACTATTTATTAAACCAATTTATTTTCATGTGTTCTGATATGACAAATTTTTTATGATCTTGTGATACAAATATGTATGGTATTTATTATGTAAAGGTGGTTACATTGTGATAAATTGTAGTGGTTACATTATAACCAAGAACTGTTCATATATTATAACCATGGAAGGTGGTTAAATTATAAATATTGAAGTTAGTCACATTATAAAAATTTAAAGGAGGGAAATTATCACCCTCCAATGAATTGTAAAATAATGATATCTCATGAGATATATAGGGCTGGATTTGGGGGAAACCCTATTGAGTAAGGGATTTTTTCCACTATGATAATATTATTAGGGAACCTTGACTACAATAATGGTTTTTGGAGTGAAGCCATTACACTATGGTTGTCTTGAAAATGATCCATGACAACTAAGGAAATGATTTTCTATTCTTATGTGTTTTTTCAAAATTCCATGTCTGACAAAAATATAATGCTCTCATGGATCATTTTCATGGATTCTATTATAATTCATGTCTTATAAAATACCAATATTTATGTCATGACTCAATATTATAATATGTGATATGAATGGTATTGGTTTATAATGTAAAACTAATTTTCACATACCCATACAATCATGTTCTGATTATTTAATCATTAATATCTCTTTTTCTAATCTAACTGAGCATCTAAGATCACCCTTTCATATGATTCATTTCCCCAGTTTTTGGAGAATTTAGTTTATATTATATGTCTAAGAAGGGTTATAATTAGAAAATACTTAATGAGATACTATAATAAACCATTTTTTTATGTTTCCATGTCCTTAATGATTCCATACCTATATGATATTAGGAAATATCATTTTAATATGTAATGAATATTCATCCAATAAGATTTAATATCAATATATGAAAATTATTGGTCACCATAGTAAATTAGTTAAACTCTTAAACTACTATCATTTTATGTCTAATGATGTATGAACACAAACTCCAATTTCCTCTTGATCAAAACTATACGAACAAAAAATTCTCTCATTTAATAATCTAGTATATTTAACCAAAAACTCACAACACCTCTTCATCCAATCTTTATGACCTTAAAAATCATTGGTAAATTAGTGCAAACATATAGAACCTTAACTAAAATATAACCTGTTCAGAAAATGAAAAACCATAAACTGTTAAATTAATGATATATATATATATATATCTCATTTTTTTGATAAAATCCACCCATTGGAGACCTGAGAAAAATTCATATATTCACTAAGTAATCTAGAATTATCTCAAGGGATAATAAAGTGTTCAGGTGTTGTAAGGAAGTGGAACAATTCTCATGGAACTAAATATTAGACACAGTAAAATTTAATCCTTGATCATTAGGTCCAATGGGTTTAGGAAAGTCATTAGAGTACTTTTTTATTTTTTAAACATGTTCTACATGATGTATTAGAATGTGTGTCAGATTTTGTTCCCAGAAACAAACTACTTTATACTATTTATTTCCTTTATATTCATGGTATTGAATATTAATACATTTCTCATCACATATTTAGTGTTATTAAATATAAAATAAAGGGGAAAATGTCATTATAGTGTTAATCACATCAAAATTTTATAGAATATCCATTTTATGATGATAACCTTGAAGTTTTATGATGATATTGTTAAGATTATGTTCTATGTAAGGATGAAATATAACTAATGTGATATATTTGATGTAGGACATCATAAATTGGGGGATCAAAATATACTAAAACTTATTCTTATAATGTTTTCACTTTGTAATGTCTAAGTGAGGAGTTTATATGAATGGATTCACCTATGGTAATTCTTTGTTATATTTTTTTCATTGGAAATTCTTATTTTCGGACATTTGTATTAGTATTTAGAATTAAAATTATTATAAATGTGTATCATAATTTATTTACCTAAATTTATTAATGTAAATTATAATGATATATGGTAACAGTGGGGTATGATATATTGTATGCATCATACGTGATGTGAAATCAATGTAGATACGAAGAAAGGATTTTCCCTTCTAATTTAATGGATTTAAATATCCCATAACCATTTATTGGAATGGAAATATATGATTATTTCCATGGATATTGATGTATTTTTTGGGACCCAAGCCAATCACATCAGTTTTTATTTAATTTATATAATTTTTATATTACTTCTAATAAATAATCCCACAATACCATGAATCAATGCTTTATTATTTTTGATGATTAGATAAATAGGTGATAAAATTTATAATAATCATAATAATTAATCCTATGTAAAACCCAAATACACTACCTAATATACTTCTCATAAGTTATACTCATCTTCATAACATGAAGAATAAATATATCAGAATGAGGTGATATCAAACAATTTGAAATGGAAAACATACCAATGATTAAGAAATGATTTTTATTGAACTTGATTTTATACATGTATAGGGGAGAAATATCCTATTAATATATCATGGGATCATAAAATTTGATCATACAACTGGTTCAAGCATTTAGGATCATGATATATGAATATAAGAACATATAAATTTCCTCATGGAAGATTAATATTAATAACATGGCCTAGAAGCATGATCAAATAATCATGAATCACATGGTCATAATATAAAAAATTGTAATATTATAGAAATATTCCACCAATATAATAATATAAAATCATAACATTATGAGTGAACCAATGATTACCACACATTACATTGTGAGAAAACCCATGATTCCCACACTTCATGTTGTGAAAAAGTCTTAGATGTTCACACATTATAATCTCATTAGATTTATAAAATTATATAATTAATTATTGGGAGATATAGGATCCCACCAATAAGAAACAAAACATATTTTTTTCCATTTTATATCAAGCAATTACTATACCATGCGAACCCTTGGAAATTAAGTTAATTATATTTCAGTTCCACGTGGTATCACATATTGTGATACTAAAATTAGACCATTTTGTTAAAAAAATTAAACCACCCAAAAGAAGTATTTCATAATTTAATTTAGGGGTTTATTAATAAAAAATAACTTCATAGGTGTTATATCTTATGGAATTAAATATGAAAATCAACGTGTCATATTAAAGTGTCTTTAAAGGAATTATTAACATTATCTTATAAATAATAAGTTATGATTCACATTCAAAAAATATCATTTTTGAGGAATTGAATGGAAAAAAATTCCAAACATCATTTTCGAATAAAATTATATATTGGATGGTTTAAAATTCATATATATTATTTTAAATAAATGTAGGTTGGATGATAAAATACATAATCATTGAATTGGAAAACAATAATATTATGAAATTTCAATTTTGATTCCATATCCTAAAAAGTGTAATAATGCTTATGTTCTAATGTTCATAAAGGACAATATTACATACAAAATCAATAATATATCTATTTATTTACAAATTATATAATTTTTTTTTGAAATTAATGAATATGGATTCATAAGAAAAAGATTTATTAATGTCATGACCCATCCTCATGAACCGTGCTGTGACTACCCCAAGCCCGCCTTCCATAGGCCAGGGGCTGGAGACTATCACCAAAGGCGTAAATCCTGATAAAAGGGAAGTCATTGTGTTTTTATACAAAACAAACACCACAGTGTATGGAAGCTGATGTAAACACTAAGTAAACTGAGTACAAAAGTTAGTTCTCGAAAGTAAATGGTCCGGTATACAAACCCTACTCGAAGTACAGTACAATTGAGAAAAAATTAGAACAGCTGAAAAGTAAAGCAGCAACCACCAATTCGTCCTCTGGAAGCCCTCGCCTAAAGGGTGGGTACAGATGGTCTCCTCTACTCCTGAATCTTTCTGTCCGTACCATGTATGCCCCGCCGGATGGTCCACCTCCGGATACCATCCCGCTCCATAAGTCTCAACCACGATCAGTGATGTCCGTCTTCTGCATCCAATACAACGTAGTGCGGGCATAGCCCGTGAAGGGGTGAGTATACGATACTCAGTAGGGACACCGAGACCACCGAAGGCCTACCAGAATCCACAAAGGATAAAACACAAAAGAACGATGCAAACACAATGTATCAATCAACTCTACTTAGGTATATGACCATACATATACCTAAGTCATCAATTCTTGTTCTGCTCCAACTCACGAGCCCACGTACAATCCAGTCCACACACGAATGAATAACCCAACCCAAACAAGAAAGCACAACTCAGTCCACATAGGAAAGAAAGACAATCATATCGAAGATAATGATTGAAAGTCAAGACTCGACTCACACAGTTATAATACTCACGAAGAGGGGTGGAGATTATTAGATGTTGCATTTGAATCATCTCCTCTGCCGAACCCACATAGGATCCATGTACAGAATTCGTCACTACCGCACCCACGTAGGATCCAAGTACAGTAACCATCACTGCCAAACCCATGTAGGATCGAAGTACAGTCATCATCGCTGCCGGACCCATGGATTATCCAAGTACAGTCATCCTCGCTACCGAACCCACGTAGGATCCAAGTACAGTCACCATCGTCATCCCAGTCGCAGCTATCTCTAGGGTTCCCGCACACAGCACGCTTGATTCCGAGAGTGTCTGCTCCACATGCCAAAGGGGTCGACACATCAACTCTCACAAATTCCAGAGTTTATGTATCACAAAGGTTCATCTCGTAAATTGGAACTCAACGTGACAGATGGCGCGTCAATCAGATGCCCGGTCTGAGAGATATTGGCCTTTTCGTCCCAGGAGCCCGGTTTGTTTTTAGGCAAAAACCAACCTGACCATACTCCAGCTGAATCCAAACCATAATTGGATTAAGACAAAAGAACTGTCTCACTAAGAGGAATTCAACATGATTGACCACACGTCATCCGTACATGCGGTCGTTAAGTTATAAGCGTTTCTTCTCTAAGGGCCCGATTGGTTTTGGGTTCGAACCAACCCGGCCATACAAAAACTTCGCCAAATCCTCAAGTGTAATATCCCGAAACGGCCGTCTCGATCGAAGGATCCCAACTCAACTGATTGTGTATCGATCGGAAGTCCCTAGCCCATGATATGGGCGTTTTAAAAAACCTGGTCTAAAAAATAGTGGGGTTGGGCCCGGTCCAACACGGCCCAATACCCCCTGGGTCGGCCCGAACCGTGTTGACCCTACCTGAGTCCGGGTCCAGCCCAATTGGGGGTAGTCCGGCCCAGCTGGCGTGGCCCGGTCCGCAGCTGGCATTGCTCGGCGCAGCTGGGCGTGGCCTGCAGCCCGGCTCGGAAGCTGTTCGCAGCTCGTCTCGTGGCCGAGCGGGGTGTGAAAGGGGGCGCCACCCCCTTGTCTCCAAAATTGTGGATCCAGTGGGGTCCGCCCTATTTTCCGGTGGGGGGGGGGGGGTTACACCCCCCCAGTTTTTTCTGGGAAATGGCCGGGCAGTTTTCTTGAACCGCCGCGGGACCCTGAAGGGTGCCGCCTCCTGGAACGTTGGTGGTTGGCTGAGCCTGGCCGCCCCTGCTGTTGACCACAGTGGCCTTATGGCGTGGCCCTCATTCGACTGACGCTGGGTGACGACGTCGTGCACCACCTCCACGGCCCGCTCCGGCCGAGTTCCCCTTCATTTACGCACGGTGCAATGACACCGCACCTCCTTCACCACAATGATCAAAGAAAATCCACAAAAAGGGGAGGAGGATCGACCATGTTTGTGCGGTCTAATCTCCTCCCGTTATAATGATAACAAGTGGCCAGAATTTAATCAATGAAGATTGATAGATAAAACTTGAATGAAGTTAACCCATACCTCAATAAACGATGTTGTTTTTCGGCGACGTGGAAGATGGCGTCGCAGGGTGAGGTTTCAAAAATGGTGTTGGTGTGCATCCAAGGAGGGGACGACGTCTCACACTAGCTGCAGAGAGAATATGGAATGGCACGTTGTCTCTCCTTGTGGTGACGACGTTCTTTGTCGGAGGGTGTCGTTCTTCATGGGAGGATGAAGTTCTTCCAATAAAGATAAGCTCTCTCCCCAATTCCCAACACAATAAACTAACACAAAAATAAAATAAGATTTCCCTTATTTTATTTTACCTTGACATGCATTTCAAAAACTCAAAATTCAAAACTTAATCCAATTAATTTAAGAGGTTCAATTAATTAAATTAATTTGATTTGGAATTATTAAAGAGGGAGATATGGGAGTTAAGGAGTTAGGGAATGTGAAGAGATTGGGGCTTGTGTGGGCCCCACCTCACCTTTATCCTCTCAAGGGTAGTTAGTAACTAGTGGGTCCCACCCCAATTCCCACGCCTAGGATATAACCACATAGAATAAAGAAAAAAAATTGTTCTACATTTTTTATTCAATAATTATTTAAACAAAAAAATTAAACTCCTTCTCCTGTGAAATTGCATATCTGGAAAAATCTCTCTTAAGAAATTACCCGCATTGTGGTTCTATCACTGCCCTCAGATTTCAAATCCGAGCATCGGTTCAAAAGATAGAAAAACCCGCTCGCTTTTTCACTTAACTTACCCAAGCTAATCTTCAGAAATTGATTTCGGGCACACTGGGCCTCAGAATCAGGTTCCATCACAAACTGCATTCTCATAAAATCCCAAAGAATTTAAGAAAAACTTTTACTTGAAATTTATAGGAATTTACATTACTCCCCCCTCAGGGCTTTACATCCTCGTAAAGATACATCATAAACTAGGGAAACAAATGAGGATACTGCACACGCATCTTATCTTCTAACTCCCATGTGCTCTCCTGGAGGTTCCTCTACTACCACCTGATGGGCACTAGAGTAATCGAACATCCACATAGGAACCACTCCTATCAATCCTCTATCTTCACCAGAACCTCTGCAAATGTCGCCCCGCCATCGATGTCCAGCTCCCCGTGATCAATGATATGTGTCGGGTCATGCACGTATCTCTTTAGCTGAGATACGTGGAAGACGTCATGAACCCAGTACAACTGAGGTGGAAGAGCCAGGTGATAAGCTACCACACCTATCCTGTTGAGAACCTGGAATGGTCCGATGAAGCATGGACATAACTTATTGCCCCGGAAAAATCACTGTAATGCACGTCGAGGTGAGACCTGTAAGAAAACATGGCCGCCATCCTCTATCTCTAGTGGTCTCCGAATCCTGTCAGCATATGACTTCTGTCAGCTCTGGGCAGTAATCATCCGCTCCTAGATGATCTACACCTTCTCCGTCATGGCCTGGACCATCTCTGGTCCAACAAGTGTTGACTACCCAGGGTCTGTCCAACACAGAGGTGATATACATGGTCGGTCGTACAATTCCTCATATGGTGCCATCCCGATGGTGGATTGGTAGCTGTTGTTGTATGCAAACTCTATCTAAGGTAGGTGATCCTCCCACCTGCAACCAAAGTGGAGGACACATGCACAGAGCATGCCCTTGAGAGTCTGAATGGTCCTCTCTGTCTGGCCATCTGTCTAAGGGTGAAAGGCGGTGCTCAGGCATAGCTGCATCCCACATGCCTCCTGCAACCCATTCCGAAG
The DNA here is from genome assembly GCA_963277665.1 of Viscum album. Classification (NCBI taxonomy): domain Eukaryota; kingdom Viridiplantae; phylum Streptophyta; class Magnoliopsida; order Santalales; family Viscaceae; genus Viscum; species Viscum album. The sequence goes on from OY728147.1 coordinate 1,098,332,562, forward strand.
CTGGGAAGTAAAGCGAGCATCTCGATTAGAGAAGATAGACGATGGCACACCATGAATCCGTATGATCTCATGAACTTAAGGGCGTCCCAAGATCTCCAATGAGCCCATCTCTCTGATGGATAAGAAGTGGTCCGACTTGGTGAGTCGGTCTACGATCACCTAGATGGAGTCGTGTCTTTTGGAATAATGTTGAAGCCCTGTAACGAAATCCATAGATATCCTATTCCACTTCCACTCTGGGACCTCTAAGGGTTGTACCAAGCCTGCTAGTACATGGTGCTCTGCCTTCACCTGCTGACAGGTGAGGCATCGGGAATTTAACTCTGCCACAACCTTCTTCATACCCGGCCACCAGTGATGTTGCCTGAGATCCTGGTACATCTTCGCTACTCTGGGATGTACTACCAATTGGGAGTTGTGAAACTCCCTCAGCACCTCCTCCTATAATGTGACTGGTTCCAAGGTACATCCTCTGAAAAGGATGACGTTCTCTCCTCCTATAGAAAATCCATCAGGTGCATGTCCTGTGGATATCGATGCATGTCACGTCTCATAGTCAACAACCCACGCTGTTCCTCCTTGACTTGCTGAAGTAGTGGAGGAGTGATTGTGAGCGACTGTAGAAAGGCCGCCTCATCTCTATCCATGAAGGATATCTCCAAAGTGGCTAACTGCTATGTCGCCTCTCCAAGTAGCTGAATTCCAGAACTCCTGATGAGAGAATCAGCTAAAACATTCCCCTTCCCCGGAGTATAGACTATCTGAAAGTCATAGTCCTAGTGGAACTCGAGCGATATCTTTTGTCTCATGTTCAGGTCCTTATGCGAGAAGATGTACTAGAGACTATGGTGGGCAGAGTAGACTGTAAAGCGCTCGCCCATCAGATAGTTCCGCCACATCTTCAAGGAGAAGACCACTACTACTAACTCCAAGTCATGGGTAGCATAGTTCTTCTCATGATGCCTCAACTGTTGTGAACCATAGGTGATCACTTCCCACTCCTGCATCAGGACACACCCGAGTCTGGTCCCTGATGCATCGCAGCAAACTACATGTCATACGCCCTCCTCCGGTAGCCTCAAGATGGGTGCGCTGGTCAATATCTGTCTCATCTTCTGGAAGCTCTGCTGACATAAATCTCACTACACGAACGTTTTCACCTTTTTCGTCAAATATAAAAGTGGTTCTGCTACTCTGCAGAAGTCTGGAAAAAATCTATGATAATATCCAACCAGACCTAGGAAACTCCGCACCTCCTTGACGCTACTGGGTGGATCCCAGGCTAGAACTTCCTCAATCTTCACAGGATCCACCACAACTCCTGCCTCAGAGATGACATGTCCCAAGAAGTGGACCTCTCGAATCCAAAATTGACACTTCGAAATCTTATCATAAAGATGGTGCTTTTAGAGTGTGTCCAGTACAACCCGCAAGTGGTAGGCTTGCTCCTCCTTAGTAGTCGAGTAAATCAATATGTCGTCGATGAAGATTATGAGAAATCGATCGAGGAAAGGCTGGATTATCCAGTTCATGAGACTCATGAACACTAATGGAGAGTTGGTTACGCCAAAAGGCATAACCAAGAACTCAAAGTGGCCATACCGACACCTGAAGGCCATCTTCTGCACATCCTTGTCTCGAACTCTGAACTAATGATAGCCTGACTTGAGGTCTATCTTTGAGAACCATCGTTCTCCCTTGAGCTGATCGAAGAGGTCATCATTCATCGGAAGTGGATATCTGTTCTTCACAGTCACTTGATTCTGGCGATGGTAGTCGACACATGCCGCAAGATCCCGTCTGCCTTCTTGGGTAACAAAATCGGGGAATCCCAGGGTGAAACACTGGGTTGAATAAATCCCTTGCCCTGCAAGTCCTCCAGCTATACTCACAGCTCTCAAAGCTCAGCGGGAGCCATCTGATATGATAGAGTAGATATTGGGTCTGTCCCGAGGTACTGGTAAATTTAGAAGTCTACTTCTCTGCGTGGAGGTAGTCCTGGAATGTTATTAGGAAAAATATTCTCATACTAATCCACCACAACAGGAAAACTAGGTCTTTGCACATCAACTACTCCTAGGATGATACTAGACAAATGATGAGTGACCATCTGTCCTTTCCTCTATGTGAGTCCATCCTGCGCTGCGAAGGCTCCCTTCTCGCCGGTGATGGTGAACTTGATCCCATCTGTGTGGACACACCGCACTTTGCGCCTAATACAGTCGATCAAATAATGGACCATAGTTGACAAATCCATTCCAAAGATGACATCGTAAGGCCTCTACACCACTACAAGAAGATCCCAGCCGAAGATATCTCCTCCTAGAATAAGTTCACACTACCAACAGTAGGGCCTAATCATCGAGTCTGCTCTTGTAGTAGTCTCTAGCCGTAAGGATCAAGCCAACAGCTATATCAGAATCTCCAAGCTCCGAACAAGGGCAGCGACAATGAAAGAATGACTCACTCCTGTGTCTATAAGAACTATACAAAGGGTGTAGTAGACACATATATTACCTTGAATCATCTTAGGTGCACCGTGGTCATAGGCCTCCACTTCCTGAAGATGAGCCTGCCTCTGTTCGCAAGCTCCCTGTGGTTGGGGTGGAACTCCTGGTGGTGGTGGTGGTAGAGCCCCGAAGCATCGTCCACCACCTGCTGCTCGGCCATATCCTCTACCTCATCCGCCTGCTCCCTACGGACCGCCATGGTCGAACCTCTACCTCTGCCTGGGTGGTCCCTCAAACGTCTTCTGCTCCTCTTCATGTTGGGTTGGGCAGTCGCGAGCCACGTGGCCCTGCCTGCCACATGCATTGCACAGTCTTCTGCTCGTATGACTGGATCTGCTTCATGTTCCTCGCACCACCAAACCAGTATCCTGAGGTCTCCCACTAGATGGTCTTGTCCGCTTGGAACTCTATGACATCTGTCTAATTCCGGATCCTAAAGACTCCACTACGTACTGCCCTATGGTAGGTCTCGCTGCTGGTGTAGGCTCAGCAAGAAATCGCTCCACAAGAAGGGCTCACTCCAGCACTCCTGCCAGCATCAGAATGCTGAGGGAAATTATCGAAGCCCGGATCTCATGCCTCAATCCATGATTGAAGGTTAGGGATTAGAAGAATGGGTCCCATACTATGTTCGTCAAATAGCATGAGGGATCAGTAAATCTCACCGAGTACTGTGCTACTGTCATGCTGCCCTGCCGCAGCTGTAGTAAATCCTAGATTCACACCGCAAGAAGGGTGGCTGAAATGAACTCTGAGAGTAAGAGGCTCTCGAAGTCCATCCAAAGAAGAGATGCCTCATCGTGCACCTGGAGCATCAGGCTCCACCATCTACCTGCTGCCGCGTGCAGGAGACTCACCACAAGGATCACCATGAAGTCTACTGGTGTCCCCACCAATCTGAAGACTCGAACAACAGACTCCAACCAATCCCCGGCTGCCTGATGGTCCGTCTCCCCGCAGATCCTGGGCGGTCTCTGACGCTGAAAATCATGCAGTGCACTCAAGATAAGTGCACTCTCAGCTGCTGGGGCTGGTGGAATCGATGTCTCGATGGGTAGAGGTACCGCCAGTGCCTCTACTGTAATGGGGCCCTGCACCAAGGCCTCGTCGCTCGGTGTGCTACCATCATGTACAAATCTCAGAACCCTAGCTAGCTGCCATCATGGGGCTAACCTAAAAAAGAAACAGGTGCACCACGGTTAATACAATATACATGGGGAGATAGCACAAAGTAATCACAAAGAAAACTTTTGAAACACACATGAAATCAATGTTTTCATGAATTGTATCGGAAATCAGAAGTCAGGTTACTGGTTTATGGATATGTCAGCTGCCACACCAACACTGGACTCCCTAGTCTGATAACCACACTCAATACCCTTAACACTATTTCTTCACATAGAATAAATTATAAGAGTCATGAGTTCTATGGTAGAACATACTCCTCTGATACCAATTTGTCACGACCCTTTCTCAGGGCCCATGTCGTGACTACCCCAAGCCCACTATCCATAGCCCAGGGGCTGGCGACTAGCACTAAAGGTATAAATTCCAATAAAAATGAAGGCATTACCTTTATATAAGAAAAAAACGCCACAGAGTATGGAAGCTAAAGTAAACACTATGTAAACTGACTACAAAAGTAAGTGCTGGAAAGTAAATGGGCCGGTATACAAACCCAACTAGAAGTACAGTACAATTGAGAAAATAAATTACAACAGCTGAAAAGTAAATTAACATCCACCAAGTCGTCCTCCGAAAACCCACCTGAAGTGTGGTTACAGATGGTCTCCTCTGCTCCTCGATCCATCTGTCCACACCATGTACATCCCATCTAATGGTCCACCTCCGGATACTGTCCCGCTCCACAAGTCTTAACCACAATCAACACCGTCTGTCGTCTGTATCCAACACAACATAGTGTGGGCATAGCCCATGCAGGGGTGAGTATACGATACTCAGTAGGGACCCCGAGACCCCCAAAGCCCTCCAAAAACCAACAAAGGATAACCCACAATGGAAAGATACAAACACGAAGTATCAACCAACCGTACTTAGGTATATGCCCATACATAAACCTAAGTCATCAATTAAAATTCTGCTCCAACTCACGAGCCCAAGTACAACCCAGTCCACACAAAAATGCATAACCCTTTCCAAAAAAAACACAACTCAGTCCACACAGGAAAGAAAGACAATCATATCGAAGATAATGATTGAATGTAAAGACTCAGCTCACATAGGTACACTACTCATGAAGAGGGGTGGATATGATTAGATGTAGCCTCTGAATCATATCCTCTGCCGAACCCATGTAGGATCCAAGTAGAGAATTCGTTGTTACTGAACTCACGTAGTATCCAAGTACAATAACCTTCGCTGCCAAACCCACGTAGGATCCAAGTACATTCGTCATCGCTGTCGAACACACGGAGGATCCATGTACAGTCTTCCTCGTTACCGAACATACGTAGGATCCATGTACAGTCACCATCTTCGTCGCAGTCGCAGCCAGCTCTAGGGTTCCCACACACAGCACGCTCGATTCCGGGAGGCTTTGCTCCATGATCCAAGGGGTTAGATACATAAACTATCATTAATTCAAGATTTTATGTATCACAATGTTCTGTCTCTTCAATAGGAACACAACTCGATAGATGACACATCAATCAGATGCCCGTTATGAGAGATATTTTCTTTTTCATCCAAGGGGCCCATTTGGTTTTTAGGCTAAAACCAACCCTACCGTACTCCAGCTACATCCAAACATCAAGTGGATTAATCCAATAGAACTGTATCACTATGTGTAATTCAACATGATTGATGGAACGTCATTCGAACGTCCGGTCATTATGTTATAAGAGTTTCGGCTCCAAGGGCCCGGTTGGTTTTGGGTTCGAACCAACCCAGCCATACACAAACTTTTCTGAATCATCGAGTGTAAAATACCTAAATGACAATCTCGATATATGGATCCCAATGCAACTGACAGTGAATTGATTAGAAGTCCTTTTCCCATGATATGGGAGATTGAATGAACCTACTAAAAAAATAGGGGGTTTGGGCCCGGTCCAACCTGGCCCAATACCCCATGGGTCAGACTGAACCAGGTTGACCTGACTCGGGTGCAAGACAATTGGGCGTGGCCCGGCCCGGCTTGGCCCAGCCCAGCCCGGTGGGGCGCGGCCCGGCTCGGAAGCCGACCGAGGCCCAGCTCGCGGCCGAGCGGGGTGCGAAGGGGGGCGCCACAACCTTGTCTCTGAAACAGCGGACCCAGTGGGGTCCTCCCTATTTTCTGTTTGTGGGGGGGGGGGGAAGTTACACCCACCCCCGTTTTTCTTGGAAAGGGCCGTCCTTTATGGCCGGATGGTTTTCTTGAACCACCGCGGGACCCTGAAGGGTCCCTCCTCCTGGAGCACCGATGGCCGGCCGAGCCCGGCCGCCCCTGCTAGTGACCGTCATGTCCATAGGCTGCGGCCCTCCTTCAACAGGCGTGGCGCGATGGCACTGCGCCCCTCCGTCATGGCCCAATCCGGTTTTGACATCCCTCATGTCCTTCGGCGCGGCACGATAGTGCCACACACCATCGCCGGGGCCCGCTCCGGCCGCAGTCCCCTTCGTTCTCGTGCGGTGCAACGACACCACGCTTCCTTCGCCACAATAATCAAAGAAAATCAACAAGAAGGAGAGGAGGATCAGCTATGTTTGTGTGGTCTGATGTCCTCCCGTTATAATGATAACAAGCGGCCATAATTTAATCAACAAAGTTAGATAGATAAAACTTGAATGAAGTAAACCCCTACCTCTATAAATGATGTCATTTGTTGGTGATGCTGAAGATGATGTCATGGGGTGAGGTTTCTAAGATGGAGTTGGCTTGCATCCAATGAGAGGACGACAACTCACACTAGATGGGGAGAGAAGAAGGAATGTCACATCGTCTCTCCTTGTGGTGACGACGTTCTTCGTCGAAGGGTGTCGTTCTTCATGGGAGGATGAAGTTATTTTAGTAAAGCTATGCTCTCTCCCCAATTCCCAACATAAAAATCTATCCCCAAAATAAAATAAGCTTTCCTTATTTTATTTTACCTTTCCATGCATTTCAAAAACTCAAAATTTGATACTTAATCCAATTAATTGAAGAGGATTAGTTTATTAAATTAATTTGAGTTGGAATTATTAAAGAGGGAGAGAGGGGAGTTAGAGAGTTAGGGAATGTGAAGAGTTTGGGGCTCGTGTGGGCCCCACCTCACCTATATCATCTCAAGTGTAGTTAGTAACTAATGGGTCCCAACCCAACTCCCACACCTTGGATATAACCACTTAGAATAAAGAATAAAATTTGTTCTGCAATTTTTATTCAATTCTTTTTAAACCATAAAATTAAACTCTTTCTCCCTTGAAAACACATCTACGGTAAAAATCCTCTTAAGAAATTACCGGCACTGTGGTTCCATCATTGCCCTCAGATTTTAAATCCGAGCACCGTTTCAAAAGATAGAAAATCCCGCTCGTTCTTTCACTGAACATACCTGAGCTAAACTTCGGAAATTGATTTCGAGCACACCGGGCCTTGGAATCTGGTTCTGTCAGAAACTGCGTACTCTTAAAATCCCAAAGATTTTATGAAAAAATTTTCCTTGATATTTATGGGTCTTTATAATTAAATTGGATGAAAATGATTCTTAATAACCTTGTACATTTCTGTGAAATAAATTCATCAAGGAAGAATATTTGAATTAAAAAATTCATATTCCAAAGTGATAAAAATATATTCTTTATAATATAATATTTGGTTATAATACACCAATCATAGAAGAAAGAAGTAAATGAATTAATCTTAAAACTCAATGAAAGTGAGTTGAGAGAACAAAAAACCATTACCATATATAATAACATAAACAAAAGTGAAATAACATTATCTAAATTAAATAAAACCATAATAATATATAAATATATAAATATATAAATATATATTATTCAAAAATATATTTAATTATAATAAATTAATATACATTTATTAGTTAGTTATAATTTTTTTTTTCAAATGTTAGTAATTTTGATTGTTTCATACTTGATTTAAAATATTGATGTCAACCCACATTAATTGATAGAATTTTCAACATTAATATAACACCCATGATAATGGTATATATTATTTATATTGATTTATAAATATTAATTTTTTTCCCTTTTTATTTTACTCATGAAACTAGAAGACAGAATCACTGACAAGCTAGTTTTTGAATATTTTTATAGAAAAAATTTGGTATAATAATAATTAGTCAAATATTAACATAACCATTCTATTTATTTAAAGAAATTAAAAAAATAATAATAATTCATTAAATACATCCTTATAATCATCGAATTTGGCTGGTGATGAAAAATGAAATACTTCAATCCATGAACGCAGTAATGTAGATCTACACACAAATAATGTTTTTGTTTTAAATAAAATAAAATGAAGGTAAAAATTGGTTTTTATTATAAAAATATTATTCATTTTATAAATTTAATATTTATTAACTATACATATTTTTATAACTATCCATGTGAATTAGTGATAAAAAACAATATTGTTAGTTTATGGAGGTAGTAGTTTGTATGTACACACAAGCAGAATTTTCATTTTTTTAATTGATGAAAGGAAGTTAAAAATTATTATTTAATAAATATCATATCATTTCTTTATAAATATTATAAAAAATTAATTTTTAGTGAGTTTGTAATAGGTTTTTTTGATAATGATAGAGAAAAAAAAATTAAAGAGTAAATTTTACTAACATTAGGAAATTGAATGTTCTCTTTAAAGTTCCATTAGAGAATGTCTTTGCGGATTCCTCATAGAATAATGGTATTAGAGAAAAATTTAAATGCATCCATTCATAAACATTGTACATTATAGAAGGAATTTTAATTTTCAGTTACTATATGTTTAAAATTTTGAATCAAGTCTCGAAACTGGATTCTTAGAGTTGGAATGCCTCCAAATGATTATTTGTGTCAAAGGATGAGGTTGTGGGGGTAGCTCAGGGGTTTCATTAAATACCCATGGAATTAAGTTATGTTTCATAATCTTTATATTTTTATAGATAAGTTTCATGGGTTTTTATGAATTTTTTAGAATAATCCATGTGACACCTTGATGATCAGGGGGTTTTAGTTCATTTTAAAATGAACATGGTTGGGTTGTATGGTTAGAGAATGATTTGGGGTACACTTTACTTGACAAAGTTTCAATAATGGGAGGTCTTGTATAGAATTTTGAATGATTCATGAACATCACATGGATTGAAAGAAACCATGCACCTTATAGAATAGAGGGGGGTGATGGTGACAACATAGTTGGCACATATTATTCATAACCATATGGTGTAACCATGCAAGGAATGGGATGTTGGGATATAGGGGGTTCAAAGTTAGAAAAAAATTTAGATAACCATGAAACAAAACATTATGGATTCATATAACTTCATTAAAAGTTTAATTTTACTGAAATTCCCCCCATGGGTTTTTAGGATACTTCAACATCTTCCTCCATCTTTAGGAGCTCACCAACTTGTGGGAGTGGGGGGGGGGGGGGTAGCCCAACCCATTTCCCCATCTCCATAACTGTACTTGGGGGGGGGGGGTTCATGGTGGAACATTGGAATATTATGTGAGTTATTCTAGGATTTTGGATTATTTTTATATTTAATCTTCCCCTTTAAAATTATTTATTTCTCCAATTTATCCTTTTTGACGATTCCATCAGGGCATGGTGGAATATTTGGTTTCGCGTTGGGTTTTTTTATTAACTTCCATAAATGAGATACCAAGATGATTTTTTCACCTGGTTTCATGATGATTAATTATTGTATGTGATTACAGTGAAAATTATTTATTTTAAAGAAAATTTGGTTATTTATTAACCTTTGGAATGGAATTTCCTATTAGGTCATTGGCTAAGATTATTGTTCTTTTTATATGGGACATTAAATATAATTTTGTTTTTTATGTATGTCATGATAACCCAGTGAGTTTTCTAAAATTATTCTAAGTTTGGGATTATTTGATTAATTAATTAGAATTTTTATAATTGATTATTATTGATTTCTTTGTGGGAGGTTATATTTTGGGTGGTTAATACAAGCACTTTTTGACATGAACAGGTTGGATGAGACTGGGAAAGGCTGCTCGATTTTGTAATTTTTATGTAAATTTTCATTTCTATAGTAGGTGGTGTACATTCTAAAGATGTAGTCTTGTTAATTTATTATCATGTGTATGTGTTATGTTCCTTAAATGTCTTATGTGGTGTGTTAAATTACTTGGTTTAAGTGAGGGGTTGTAGGGTTCAAATTGATTTCATATACATTCCACAAATCTTGTAGGATCTGTTGATGTTTATAATACCAAACAAACAGCTTTCCTTGGAGGATTCCATTTCATGGAAATGTAAAATAGTATTTAAAAATATGGAAGAATGTGGTTTTTGAAAGTAACATTGTTAAACTCATCCATTGGATTGATATAATGGTTATGAGATACTTTATATTTCATAAGGATATACATTTTATTAAGATTCTTTAAGTAATAATAAAAAATAAAATTATATGCTAAGAGATTATAAAAGACCTATGAGGGATTTAAAGTGGTTTTATCCAAGAACATTCGAGTTTGAACTAGTTTTAGTCTTCAAATGGTAAATTCTACTTTTAGAAATGAATCTTGAATTAAAATGAGGTTTTTAACTCTATTCTGTTTCTTATAAATGGGGTTACAATGAAATTTTAAAAGTTGAGTAAAAATGGTTGCGTTGTTTCCCCTTTTGAGACACACCATGATGGATTATTTAATGACTTGATACAAAAAATAAAATTTTCCTTGTTTTAGTGTTGAAGGCCCATAGGGACCTTGGTAAATCATAATGGTTTAAAAATGTTTTTTATGTTCTCAAATATTTTTTAAGGAAAATATGATGAATCTCTATAATTGAGGTTTGATGAAACAATTTAGGAGTTATACAGATGCTCCATGAACTCGTTAAAAACTATGTGGCTTAGGTGTTTTCCTAAATATTAATGAATTGGTAATAAACAATGTGGGATATTTGGAAAAAAGATTCTCCAAAAACATGAGGTATATCATATAGACTAGTTTTTAGAAAGAGGCTTTGTGAACTTAAGGTATGAATTATGGTTTAAGTGCTCTAATTATTTTATATGGAGGCTAGTATACTAGGTTGAAATAATGGAGAGATTATTCTATACATTTTTTGTTTGGTGCAAGACTAATGCCCTAGGCCCTATTGTAGATGTTGGACTGATGCTCAGGGAACTATTTTTTTACATATAAGAAGGTACTATACTAATAATATGGTAACTATTATCATGATTTATGATTATAATATTATAAATTATTCTCCATATCAAAAAAAATATCCTTATACATAGTTTTTATGCTAGACTAATGTTCATGACACATTTTAAATTGACACGCTGGTGAGATTTTAGATGGATTCTCTAGGAATTGAATGAATGAGGGCATAAGATTGATAATTAGTTTTGATTCTATATTCATATATTAGTTATATGATGGATAAAAATCCTAAATTTCATTATTTAATATATGGTACACCCAGTATTTTATGTATTAGATGATATTCATGGATCAATTCATATTTATTAAACCTAGTTGTATCCTTAGAACCAGATGTCCTTAAGTTACTTGATATGTTGTTCTCCTTTTTAGATATGTATTCATTTATGTACAATTAATTTATTTCACTATTTATTTCCATACTCTTCTCTAATGATAGGAATTATCTTTATACACTATTTCTTGTGGCCCGCTAAATTTTAACCACACTATATTCGGGTTTCCACTACATAAGCGTACCCGAGTAGTTCTCATATGTTAATTGTAGGCACTAGTGTTGGATAAGTATCATGTTGAGTTTTATTTGATATAGAAGGATATATTGGATGGTATCTGAATACTAGATAATGTTCGGCTAGGATGTGAATTAGAGCCCCCTTTTCTTTTTTTTTTATTTTCTTCAAACATGTAATGTCACCTACCATGTCGGTGCTTAAATATATTGTTATTTTGGTTATTCAAGAAATTATTACATTTTATTTAATTTTAAATTATGATATAATGTGTTATTTTTTTAAGTACTATGATGTGTATTATGGTTATTTATTTATATTGTTATTGTTCTCTTTGATATGGGTTATAGTCTCCTCAAAGTACCACCTTAGTCCCCCACTTTTAATTAACAACCTATGGAATGCATGGAGGCACACTTGAATTGACGTGGTAAGTTAGACTGGGTAACTGGTTCAGTATAATCCAATTTTAGATGTTAAAAAGTGGTATTAGAGTATTTACTTTCATTCTATTTTACTATTGGGGATTTAGTTGATTGGATATATTATATTTTTTCAGAATTTTTTATGGATATTGGATGGTGCATTGTGAACTCCAATTCCTATAGTAAGTCAACGTTAATTGGAGCAGGGATTAATGTTCATGGTATTAAATGTTATTTTTTATATATTATTTTCACCATGGGAGAAACAGGTGGCTTGGGTGTTTTGATTTATGGTGTGTTTCTGGATCTTTTTCGGCTGACAAGTGGCAAGTGAATTTTTTTGGATCTTCCTTTCCATAGGAAAGAAGCATTTCATGCATAATGATAGGCATATTGGATGCATATTTTATATTCCAGATGGTGTATTAATTTTTTGATGATATAGACTCAGTAGTTTAAAGAATCAAAAAATTATTAAATTGAATTTTCCCATATATGTACTTGGTGGAAATCTACTTAGCTAAGAGGAATTGAATATGGATCTCTTTATGATGGTAGGTTATATGGATCTTTGGTGAGATGGATGATGGTGAGAATGTTGATGTATTACTTGTAAAAAATATATAAATTATCCTTGGTAGGTTGGTATAATATAAGTGTATGACCCTTATACCCCATGTGGGTGTTTTTCTCGAGGTATGTTATGTGTCATGGTATTTTAGGCAGAAATATGATGTACCAATTAATTGAGGTGATATGTTCCTTGGATGTGAGATATTTCATGGTAGATTAAGTTTATTATATATGTGTCCCGAGAGATGTGTGTTTTTACATGGTGTTGTTTGGTAATGTTGGGATGAGAGAGTGTTTTATGCATTTAAATTGTGACCTTCTCTGAGTTAGCACGAATCTTGGGGGTTGGACCTAGTGACTAGATATGTGTCTTGACAATTGGGTGTTGGTAGTAGAGCATATTGAGTTTTTTTATGTTACGTTGGTTTAGGAATTTTGTGTCGTTTTCCCTTCAAGTGTGACCCATGAGAGGAATCAACCATGTTCTGTGTGCTTTTCAATGCTTGTGGTATAGATGGATGATTTGGAATGGTGACAATAGTTTATCAATGGTGAAACCTAGATTGTTATTTATGTGAATTGAATTTATCTAGTATTGAGAGGGATTAATTTCATACATGTGTTTCAGCTTGTGGTTATATTCAAGTTGTGTAGGTTCATCTAAGTGAATACCCCAAGTAATGGTTTAATAAAAGGGTTGATCATATTGGTTATGATCTATATTTGGAGCATATGAGGTGATCAAGGGTTTTTAGTTAGGGATTCTGAACAAAGCTTACATGGGGTGTGACTCGCTGGAGATGGAGTAGGTTTTTTGGTTGGGTTACAAAATATAATGCACCAATTAAGTATTGATGGAATCTTGGAGACACGATAACTGATGATGCATTATGTCACTTGGCTAGAGGATAAAATGTTAAAGGACTACATACCTGGGGAGAATGAGTTGAACAAGGAGTTACGAGTCAGATTAAAAATGATGTGGATTTAATGAGACACTTGTAATAAAGGATTCCCATAACAATTGAATGGGTTTTTCATGTCTTGGAAGATATAGGTGGCTTTAGGAATAGAAGAGTCTTTTGTGGTATTCATTGATAAAATCTTAGTGTACTCTTATCCTAGAGATGATCATTTCTTATATCATTACATTTTCTTGAGTACCCTATGAGTGCATTAGATATATACCAATGTTCAAAAATCTATTATCTAGATTGATAAAGGTCCTCCTAGGAGATCATTCCAATGGAGTGAATAAAGTTGACCATTAGATTGGAATGTGCACCATCAACAATATATGAATAAAGTATGGATGTTGTACCAGATCCCACTAGATGCTATGGGTTCTATTCTCAAAATCATGGAAAATGTGATAGTTGAGGTTTTTTTTGGTTTCTATGGTGAGATAAATATGGCCACATGAAATTAATAGGTCATAAATCAATGAAACGTGGGCCATGGTAGTTGGGTATTTTTAAGTGAGGTATTTACTACATCACTGTTATAGTTGGGATTGATGTGTTTGGCTAGGAGGTGTAATACTCATGCTGGAATGTTTACATGGGAGTGGAACTGAACATGGATTAGTAATTATTTCATAGTGATTCTTGTTAGGATCCAATTAAGAGCATGACTAAATTTCACAGGGGAGGATATAATAAACCTGTTATGGTGGATGATCGATATTGGTTTCAGGATTGAGGTGGTTTAGAAGGGTAATCTGAGGTTCTTTTGTGAGAGTTGTATTGGTGGTGCAACAGGGAACCATGATGATTTTGGGGTCAATAGTGGATTTGAATTTTAATTATCACATTATTTTGGGTACAGAATCCATTGGGAGTTTTTTATGGTCATGTAATTACTTTGGGAATGAATTCATTATAATTAGGTGACTGTGACAAGCCAACCGTTTCTACCAATCATTTTAGGGACATGATTACTGAGGATAGACTCACCTATCATAGAATATAAAATGATATGTTAAATTATAAGTCACATTTATATTTATGTTTTATAAATTAAAGGTAAATTTAGAAAATTGAATTTTGATTTCAATGAAAATACATTTTTTTAGTTCATGCATAGAAAGTTAGTATGCATCCACTCTAGTTGGTTTTTGATAATTAGAATGGGAGCCGATCTTGATTCACATTCTGACAGCCATTGCATGAGATGAATAAATAAACATTCTAGTTGTATTTTGGGGGTGTTGGGTTGATGATATTTTGATCCTTTCAAATGGTGATGGCACCAAACATGGAATGTTAGTGGTTATAAATGGAAGCTTGTGGTGTAGAACACCAAAGATATGATGAGTAACAGGGTGATGACATGAACAGTGTTTGGTCAGATGGGCTTGGATGAGATCCATTTTGGTGTTTTAGTTTTGATAATGGAAATTTTGTTGGGATTTTTGATTGTTTAGAGCCATTAGATTGAGTTTTTCCTTGGGTTTTTTAGGAAATACGGAACAAGATGAGGTTGTTTGTTATAACTCATGACTAAGGTAGGTCGGGTGGTATAGATAGATGACAACAATGAGTTATCAAGGATGAGAAGTATTATTATTGAAATTCTATAATATTATTCATCTATACATGTTTTAAATTATTTAAAAATTTTAATTTTTGTTTACTAGATGGATAAATTTATGAATTAAGATTCCAAATGTGGTTATGAGGGTTGTACTACCTAAAAATGATGTTTTAAATGAGGAATGTGGATAATGTGGTAGTTTAGGTGATTGGGTGAGCATCGAAATATTGGGTTATTTTTAGTATATTGGGAGATTTTTCTCCAAGAATAATGGTTTGGTGTATATGGTTTATGTTAAACCATGAGACACCAGGTTCCTAAGAGAAATTTTTGATCATTTTAAACTGATCATAGGTACATTTCATCTTCAAAAAATAGTTTTGGATAAACTATGTAAAATGAAGGGGAAATTGAAAAAGGTGGTGGATATCATGGGATATGTTAATTTCCTTTTTCATGGTTGCAGACAAATGTTTCACCATCCTACAAAGGGTATGTGGTGTTGATATCATAGATAGAAAATAGTTTTCCTAACTATACAGTCTAACCATTTGATGCATGGGATGTTGGGAATTAGAGGGTTCAAGGTTGGATCATAGTTTCTCAACCATTTTTAAAAACAATGTGTCTTACTAGGATTTCATTAAATAGAGTATTTAAACAAAATTACCCTTCATGTTTTTAGGATACTCCCTTTATCTCCCCACTATAGGTCTGTGTCGACCAAGGGACTCCCAACCCCTCTCCCATTCTCCAACCCTTGATTTGTGGGGTGTGTTCATCAATATTATTTTGAATTTAAGGATATTTATTCTTCTATGGTGGCTTCCATTCATATTCCTTCTTCTTACTTTATAATTTTTCCTTCCTGTAGTAAATATTTTGTTGTTGATTCTATCGAATGAGGGTGTAATCTTCAGTTTCACAAGGGGAATTTTGATGAAATTCATAGAGGAGACCCCAATATGTTTTCTGAACATTGTTTCAAAAAAATTTATTATGTTTTGTTACAATGGTAAATTTTATTAGGTTTTCCATCAAATTAATTTTTTATTAACCTTAGGAATGGAATCACTTATTTGGGATTTGGTCTGGATTGTGGCAAGAGTTTTTCCAAGGGGATTTGGAAAGGGTTTGTATTTTGTTTCATTGTAATTCCATGACTGGGTGAGTTTTTTTTTTCATTTTGCTGTTTTGGGGATTAATTGATTAATTAATTATATTTTTTATAATTAATTAGTTTTTGTTTTTTGGATGGAGGATACTGCTTGCGTAGTTTATATTAGAACATTTGGATTCCACGAAGTTGGATGAGGCTTAGACATCTTTATTAAGGTCACCTGACCTTGAAATTATAATTGAAAGCTTCATTGATGATTTAGGTGGTCTTAGAGATTCACATATAGTATTGTTAATTTATTTTCATGTTTATGTTGTATATACCTTAATGCCCATGGGTGGTTAGTTTAATTCCTTAGTCATTGTGAATGGTTGTAGGCTTTATGTTGATACCATAGTCCTTTCATAGATCTAATTGGAAACCATGATAAATATAAGAATGAACATAAATCATCCATTGGGGTGTTCCATTTCATGGAAATGGTTAATTGAGGATATAAATATTAAATATGGTGTGTTATGAGATTAACATTGTTAAGCTTGTTTGTTGGCTTGATTTAATGGTTAAGTGTTACTTGGTAGGACATGGGGATAACTATTTTTATAATATTTTTAAGTAATGAATAAACAAGTTTTTATATTTTAAAGTCTTATAAAATATGTTTGTATAATAGTAATAATGTTTTAACCTTATACATTGGGTATTGACATGGTATTGGGTTTCATAGGGGTTGGCTATATTCTGAAATGATTCTTTCTTCAAAATTGATGTGTCGACCTGCATATGGTTTTATAAAAATAGGTTTATAAATGTGTTTCAAATGATTAGTAGCAATGGGTATGTGGTTTACCATTTGGGAATATTACACGATGAATCTTTTAATGATTTTATGGAATGGGAGTATTTTTTATGTGTTGAAGGCCCTTAGGGACCTTGGTAAATCCAGATGTTTTAAAAAGATTTAATATAGTTTTTAGAAGTATTTTATGGTAAAGATGTTTCTCCTTAATAATTGAGGATTGATGAAATGGTTTCGGTGATAGAATGATGGTATATGCACTAGTAAAAAAATATGTTGTTTAAAATTTAGACTATTGATCAAGGAACTGGTAATAAACTATGTGGGTTAGGTGTCAGAATGAAACTCCAAGAACATATATTATACCATATGGACTAGGTTTTACACTAAGCATTTGGGCACTGATGGTATCCATGATGGTTTATGTGCTATATTGATTCTATGGTATACTATATTACAAAGTGGAATGGTTGGTGAACTGACACTCTGTATCTATGGTTAAGAACTATATTGGTTCTCTAGGATATACTAAAAATATTGGATTGATGCTTAGGGAACCATTGTTTTATGTATTTGATGGTGATGGAATGATGCTTCAGGAAATGTGGTCATGGTGTATGATATGAATTTCAATCATGATTCACTATATCATTACTAATATCCTTGTATATACTTTTGGTGATGTAACAAGGTTCCATTCATCTTTTATATTGATACATGGTTGAGATTCTAGATGGACACTCTGAGCACTGATAACATGAGAGAATATGGAGGATATTCAGAATTGATGCCTTATGCATCCATATGTTAAATTTTTTATGACAATCCAACTTTAATAATTTAATATAATTTACATCCTATGTTTTATGATTGAAATTATTTTCATGGGTCAATGCACATTTGATTGGGCTAAGTGTCTATTTAGAACTTGAGGGCCATAGGTCACTATGTATTCTATTGTTCATTTTTTAATATGTATTAATTTATTTATTATTTATTTATACCACTATTTATCTAGATAAATTATTTTAAAAATTCATATTTTCATTTACCAATATTTAAAGTGGTCTACTATGTTTTACTCACTCCCTTTTTGGGCCTCCATTGTACATGGGTACCCAAGATTCTCTTATATAATTATTTCAGGCATAGGTTTTGGATGAGGCCCATATTGGGTATTAGATTATTAGTAAGGATACATTAGATTGCATTAATTTAATAGGTTTAGTTTTTATTAGAGATATACTATATTACATTTTCATTATTTTCACAATATTCTTGAAGGTAATGTCAACAACCCAATTGGTGGTTAGATGTTTGGATATTTTCACTGTTCTGGCCTTTATTCTATTTCAATTTATATGAGAGAATGATTTTATGGTTTTTAATTTTATTAATTTGATGTGTTTGATGAATTATTTTTTATTTTGTAATTTAACACTCTAATATAGAGGTATAGTCTCCTCATATAACCACCTTAGACCCTGGTGGCTAGTCGATAGCCTATCAGAGGCAAAGAGGCATGCCTTAGGTCATGTGGTGAACTAGGTCACTGAACTGATTCAATGGAATCTAGTCTAGGATATTAAAATAGAATAATATAGGAGAAGTAAAATTCATAGGGATCCACGAATAAATTTAATGGTATGTTTGGCTTAGTGTGGGTGGAAATGTTCTTCATTTATAAGTGAAAAATATATACTATTAATTTTAAATGAAAGTTATGTAAGGAACAATAATTTAATTTGATATGTTATATGTGATGAAATTTTGGTGATACATGTATCCATGACATTCCAAACTAAAAAAATTAATATTATAGGTTTTTATGTCATGTCAAAGTACTAAAATCTGATGTACATAATGTTACACATTTTCTAGAGTTATTAACATTTATTAAAAGTTAACCAAGATAATTATATATTTACTATAAATATTAGATCAACCCTCATAAAAAATTTGATATGAATATTCATTATTTGGACTTTATTTAATCTAATTAAATTTATAAATATGATAACACTAACTTTTAAATTGAAACATATTATATATAGAATAAATTGATTTAATAGAAAAATGAATTTTAAAATATTTACAGCTTTTATTCCCATTTCGTATCAATTACTATTTAAATTCGTGTTAAGATATTATTAATATCAAAAATTTGTTTTTACATAATAATAGAATTGGGTTTATGATATAAAATTTCATAGCGCGTAAAAATCCAATTTTTAGTGAAAAAATAAATTTTACGTGTAAAATGATTTTGTTAGATGCATAGATACACTAATTTAATTTCATCAATGAACAAGTCTTTAAATTTTTCATTACATATATATATTTATATATCATATTACTTTTACCTATACTTATACCCTCTAATTTAATGGCTACATAAAATAGATTCATTTATCTTAATAAAACATATCATGGTTCATTTTTGTATGGTGTATTATTTGAAATAGTCTATTTAATACAATCATTATTTAATGGGGGTGGATATTTATTAAAATCTTGTGTTATTACACTATAACCCCATAAAAATGAATTATTCCTTGTAATTTTATTATTATGATGAAATAATAGATGGTATTTTTATCATAATACATCCATTGGATCCAACATAGGTTCCTCAAACTTGTGATTTTATCTTACAACATTGACTAGAAGGGTGGAATTATTAAAAACCCACTTATCAATTTGATCCATGATCTTAAATGTTAATTCCTCATATTAGAGATCAAGTTACAATTTTATTGCTCCTATGTTCAGTACATGATAAGGGTGTAGCCAACCTGGCCCATGTTGCACGGAGCTGGTGAATACAACAATACATTGGAAAAGATAAAAAGAATCACATCCCAAAGGACTGAAAAGTTTATTAGTCTTAGTAAACAAGATAAAAACTTTAAATTATTATTTCAATTTAAAATATTTATCACATGGAGTATTTTCTTTTAGAATGCCATAATCTCTCATATTGTATCCCTACTTATCAACCAAAGAACTCTTCCTAGATCCTATGGAAAATAAATTATAATAAAGTGGTGAGATAAGATACTCATTCAATGTAATAATATAGTAAAAGATATGAATAAATAAGGAATAATAAATTTATAAAGGTAAGTAACCAAAATACGATCATTTTAATAAATAACTTTATCAAAACATGTAAGAAATAAATGATGATCAAATAATTATATGTAAATAATCACATAATCTGGAAAAGATAACCATGGATAATTTAACTAATAAAATAATCAGATATAATATAAATAAAATAATTTATAATGATGAAATGTATAATGATGAGCATACAAAACATACCATTAATTCCTTGTTCCAAGAAAACTAAAAAAATTGGGAAGACATCGGCTAAACCCAATATAGTTTGTCTCATGAGACCTACGAAAGAATGAATGTGTTATAGAGCGCCTCTACCATCACATACGAAGTTCAAATAATTTCTAATATGAATGGAATGAAACATAACAAACATAAAAATTCTTGTTCTAAAACTTATATACAAACTACAAATACTAACAACAATTTATAAAAAATAATGAAGCTTCTAGAGTAAAATTTTGAATGGTAATAAAATTGGACATCTATAGTCATAATGATAATAAACTATCAAGTGAAATAATAATAATGGTATTAATATAAAATATCCTTACTGTATCATAAGTAAAATTGAGGCCTGCTTTCATTTAATAATATTAAAACAATTAAAACATACATAAAATAATCTATGGGAAAAATAACATTTTCATTTTGAAAATATCATTAAAAAAAGTTTAAAAACCTTCGAAAAATAATTTTAATAAAAAATAAAATTTTATAAAATTTTAAAATAAAAAATAAACCACTAAGAATTAATTAAATTTGAAATTTCTATTTATTCGATAAAGCAAAAAATAATGATTCATTTTATATTTTTAGTAATGTCATAATTGGTATTGTTTTAAAAATGAAAAGAAAATTCATTGATTTTTTTAAAAAAAATTAAAAATGTGTAAAATTTTATTTAATAAATAATTTTAAAATAGTTAAAAAAGTTTTTTGACAGCATAATTAGAAATAATGTGCTTTGATGAAAAACTCTATCCGAATGAAGAGAGACATACGGTTGTATTTTCATAAAAACATTTTCTCGGTCATTTTAATTACCTAATAGTTGAAAAAATATACAATTATAGGAAAAATTTCATCAATAAATATAAATTAAGAAAATATATTTATTTTATGATATAAAATTAAAATAATTCCCTCAAGGGATATTTATACATAAACAATCATGATTAATGATGAGATTTTTATTTAAACCCTTTCCACTTAGGTAATTTCATAATCGAAAGACCCATAAAATAAATGAAATAAAATGAAACATTAAATTCCATTACTATAAATATATTAATGAAATTAAATATCAAAGTGGAATTATATAAACATTTTAATGAAAATAAGTAGTGAATATGGAACATGTCTCAATGAAGTAAAAGTCTGATAAGAAACACTTACCTCATGTTTGATTTCCTTTATACATGTACATAACTACATTATAGTGATTTAAAGAATTTTATATATATATATACCAAAATCATATTGATATTTATTATATTATATATTATCCTATTATAAATTATTTCCACCCATTTGTAAATAATATTTCATTAGTTTCATTAATTTTTTTGTTAATTTCCTTGTTTTCTCATGGGGGTTTTACCGTGAATGTGTCAATTATTATGCATAAGATATATATATATATATATATATATATATCATCTATTTAATTATAATAATTATATAAATACCAATTTTACTCATTTTATAAATTATTATAACAATTTATTAATATTGGAGACGGATAATGAATCACATCACGTAATGTAGACAATAGGCTATACATACTCACGAAAAACAATATCATTCACTTAATGAGTGAAAGGGTAATGATGTGGGTGATATTTTAACTTTAAAAATTTAATATCACATATATTCATTACTATTATATTTATTTCATTCCATGTAAATCTTAAGGGAACAATGAATGGCGTCACTTCATGTGATAGAGTCTTTCGTACACACAATTGACATTATTGTATTTGAAATGGAATGGAATGTAAAATTAATATGGGATATTTAAATTAAATAAGTATAATAAAATTATACCTATGATATATATATATATAATCCAATATTATAGCCATACAAAAAATTTGGTTAAGGGAAATGAACTACGTCGATTCACAAGGTTGTTGTTTTCCGTACACACGATCAATGATTTCATTTCCCATTTGATCTAAGTTGAGTTTAAGGAATATTATAACATAAATAAAATAACATAAAAAATATGTAATATAATTTTTTTAGTGTATTTTATGTCCTAAAAATTAATTTAATGTGTAAAAAAATTTTGGAAAATGAAAGATTTCTGTTAAGATAATTACATTTTCTAAGAGAAACCACAAATTGATCTCCTCTTATGGACCATAGGGATGGTATTTTGGGAGGAATAAAATCTATAGAATATGTATAGTGATTTTAGAGAGATATTTTTGTTGTGTTTGGTAAATAAAATGGTTTTTAGTGGTGTGAATAAGTGAGTGGAGGTTGTACCCTTTTATATGTGGGGAAATGGAACCCTCTTTGAAATTACATAGAAATTTCCTTAAAGAAATAAAAATGTTAAAATCAATAATGTGAAAAAAGATTTAAAATTACAATAGGATATAATTTGAGAGAAAATAATTTTTAAATACGGCCAAGAAATTATATTTTTACACATTGGTGGGTCAAGTTAACCCCTTTCCTCTTAGCTTTACTATGTAGTAGACACATTTTTAACATAATTACTGTAATTAAATTTTACTATTTTCACTATTTTTTTGGTAAGAAATGAATTTTAACCTATTATATTAAATAAATTATTCTTATTCAAAATATTGAATCAATTTTTAAAAATTTAATTCACATATGTGGTAGAGTTCAATTTAAAATTATATTCACAGATTCGATGAAAAAGTAGATTTTCAAAGAGAAAAATCTCATAAGTATAAATTTTTTTAATATCCAAATTTAGTATTAAATTGATTCCAATTACTTCAATTAGTAAAAAAAATTTATATTTGAACTAATTTTACTTTTAAACCAATTTTAAATATAATTTATCTTTATAAATGATATACATGAAAATGCAGCTTTTACTAAAAATCAGTATGTTTCAGTATTCATTAAAAAATGAAACATTTCAAAAAAAATCCAAAATCATCACTATATGATTATTTTTTATATGATTTTTTAAAAAATTATGTCAATTTTTTTAAAAAATAATTTATATAGAACTGTTAAAAATTAATTTTAAATTATGTGTAAAAAGCATGACTGAACCTCATTTTTGAGAGATACAATTTTCAAAAAATAATTCTTTTACTTTCAATTTATTTTTATTTTATTTATAAGAAATATAAAACCATTTAATATATATTAAATATTTTATAATATACTTACTACAATTCATACTCTCAAACATAACAACTTGGTTATAATGGTGTTGTTTAAATAATAATATTTTAATAGAGTTTAACGTTTCATGAAAAACCATTGTTTTGTGAATAAAAATCTATCAAAGAGATTAAATTTATTGAAAAATAAATTTATGTAAATTATTGGAATGTTATATTATCTTTTATTTTTTTTGTCACACAAGATATCAAACATGATTTTCCAATTTTAAAAAATCTCAAGGCGTTTCATATCCCCCTAAATAAATTATTTCCTCAAAATTTAATCTTGATCTCGATAATAAAGGGTTTAGAATTTCAAAATACCTTCCTTGAAATCCCACAGAGTAAAAAAGTTTGAAAGACACCCACATGACAAGAGAGAATTGAAATTAACAATTTCATATGGAATAAAACATGACAGGGTTTCTACATAAGATAATGTTGGTGGAATGTGATGATATTGACATGGAAAAAACATAAATAATTATAGAGAGCCACAAATTTCATTGATATCAAGAAACATATTGATCAATGGAATGTTAAGGACCTGAAAACCATAAATTTGTGACGATTTAATAGACCATCGGTTCAACATAAATAAACGTATTAGGATATATCTTTTTTCAATATCCTTTTCATATAGTCAAGGAATTTTTTTACCATCTAGATTGAAAATATATTATAATTTACTTACTTGATATATTTTTAATTCTTAGGAACAATTCCTTATTTAGTTTGTCCATTGATTATTCTTCACTTCATTTCTCATTTGAAAAAACGAATTTAAAAGAATATTTTTTATGTTAAAATCACTAAAACTAACATCTAATGGATAATAATATCCATAAAAGAGTGAAAATTATTTCTTTCTATTGGTAATTATTTTCCAAAACCAATACGGTTTTCAAAATTTATCCAATATAATACATAAATTTTTAATACTTAGTAGTATTAGCAGTAGTTCAACATTAATTTAACCTATCAAATTATTTAACAAGAAATAAAGACATATTAATAATGAAATCACATAAGTCAGTGGTAGGAACTAAATCCTTATCATCCATTGAAAGTGGGTTTAACAAACACATCCTTTCTGGATTCCATGGGTAGTCACCTGAAATGCAGGTTATACTTTTCCAAAAATGATATTAATATAATTCAAATAACATTACCAAATTTTAATATCCCATATTTACCTCATCATTGAAATTTCTATTTACCTTAATGGTTACCAATAACTTCATTAAAATCTATTAATAATTATTATCTCAACATTAGGAACATAATATGTATTATCCTCTATCAATAAATTGTTTTCAATTAATTTCAACTTTCTACTGAATCATTTCTCCTGGTATAATTCAACACATGCTTTCAAATCCTCAATGAAATAATTTTTTTTGTAAAATCCTTATAAATATCAATATTTTCACATCCTAAATATCTTTGATTAAAATACTCCTATAATATAAATATCTTTTACATACCCAATAACATTAAGCATTCCTCTTTTTCTTTAGTATTAGCACAAGCTTATCATTGATCCCTTAGATTATTTTGATGTATATTCCCTTGATTGTTGGTTAATTCATTAAATTAGGGCCCAATACACCTAAATTTTAAGAATTTCACAATGGAATATTATTTGTTTCCCTTATAATAATGATTATATTTTCCTTTTTATGCACACTTGAAGAAAACAACTTTTACTTTAAATCATTTACAAAGGCTCTTCTTTCAACAACCATCACTTGTTGGAAAATCCTTTTTTCCAATCTTCCCCTTATCTATTTTTTCTATTCCATACTATTATTATCTATAATCTATTATAATATATAATACATATAGAATTAATTATTTTTCTTGATATCAAATTATAGTATGTCTATAACTAATTAGAATGTTTAGGTGACTTTTTTCCATTGAAAAATTGGATTAAACTCATCAAATAAAAAATCAGTCTTACTCTTTGAATTGCATGCATTTATATGGTTCTCATTAATTCTATTAGGATCCATTTCTAAACAATGAAATAAAATATATTATATCATATTTTTAAAAAAAATAATGTATATTCCCTAAACTAGTGAAATACATAACGTAAATAGAAAATATTATGCATAGATAGTATTATAATCATGAATACGGTTTCTTTAGGGATATCATTATTATCAATTATGTCATAATGTTAGATAAATAAAACTTTAATTATCCTAATCATATCCCATAAGAGTGTCGATAAGGCATGTTGTAAGACCTATTTTTAGGAACTATGTGATGATTTGGTCAATCCCAATTCATCATTTTTAGAGATACTACCCTAGATGCATTTATCCCAAAACCATTTCCATTTTTAGAATCCATTCACGGATTTTTTCCAAGAAAAATAACATAAAATCTTTTATACATAGATAATAAGATATTGTTACCTAATTATTGTTAAATTATATTGTAGTTTTATGTTCTGTAATATATATTTTCCTAAATATTGTTTCTAAGGATTCTAACAAACATCACTCTAATATAAATTATAGTGAACCACACCCCAGTATCCCAGAGCTGGTGTCTAAATTATTAATATGTAATAAGACATAAGGAATCACATCCCAAAAGACCCAATAATTTATTTGTTTTGTTAAACTAGATACATACATGAAATTATTAAAAATATTCAGAACAAAAAATATTCAATGTATTATCTTTGATAATTCCATTTTTACTCATAGTGTACCCTACATATCAATCCAAAAGCACCTACTGGCATCCTTGGGAAAATAGTAAATATGATCATGGTGATCCCAAATTCTTAGTATGGTTAATTACACAATAAAAACTATGAATAAATAAATAATACTTTATAATTAAATGCAAATAACTAAAACACGTGACAATTAATCATTAACTTGAGTATAATATTGAAGGGATAAGCGATTATAAAATAATTCCACATAAATAGTCACAAGAGATTGAAAATATTTCCATGTATATTAAAACTAATATATTAATCACATGTAACATCAATAACAGAATTAATAATAATGGAATTTATAATACTATTAATATGATACATAATGTCAAGGGATTATTATAAGGCATCTAAATAAATTGGGAGGGCCTCAACAAAAACCCATCCTAGTTTGTATCATGAAACCTAATGATGCATAGAGGGGCCACAATGGACCCACCATAAATTATTTTGTTTAATTCATTACTCATATGAATTGAGTGATTCTTAATGATCATTAACAATCATATTGAGAAACTATCATTAAATATTTTAATACTTACCCCAATCAATACACATAATCATATTCCATCCTGAGTAAAATGGTGAATAATAGTTTGTCTCCAAGATATGATGGTTGGTGGTTTTGGGATCTGATGTGGTGTTTTTTTGTAAGTATTACACTTTTGTGATATTTCTTTAGTTGATCTGATTGTGTTGACAGTGTTTGACTAAGGCTTTGGGTGTCGACAAAGGTGTTTTCCTATTTAAGGTGTCTTTTTCCAAACCTTTAAGCGATGGATTGATGTGTTGGTTGTCATATTTGTTCCTATGGGATTCTTTTTCTTAGTTTGCGTTCTTTATATCCTTCAGTCATGTAATGGATATTCCCTTCACCCATACAAAAAGGGACTACTATTTTTTTATTTTATTTTTTGATAAAGGGCCTTGTTTGAAACCTATTTCTATAAAATGT
The DNA here is from genome assembly GCA_963277665.1 of Viscum album. Taxonomy (NCBI): domain Eukaryota; kingdom Viridiplantae; phylum Streptophyta; class Magnoliopsida; order Santalales; family Viscaceae; genus Viscum; species Viscum album. Next base: position 1,098,359,607 of record OY728147.1, read on the forward strand.
AGAATGATAATAAAATTGTACATCCCTAGTCATACTAATCATAAAACATGTGGCGAAATAATATGGATAGTATTAATAAGAAATTTCCTCTATGTATCATATATAAAATATTGGGTTGAATATATTGATGAATATAAATACAATGAAATGATCCTTAAATTAATTTTTTTGAGAAAAATAACCTGTTAATGTTGAAAATTTCATTTGGATAAAATATCACAAAAAAATTTGAATATAATTTTCATTTAATATATCCTTTTTAGAGATGTAAAAAAATCATTAAAACATTGATTGGTCATGATGCTGGAAAATTTCATTCATTCTGTACAGATTAAAACAATGATTCCTTACAAATTTTCAGTAAATTCCAAACGATTACTGTTTTGAAAATGAAAACACGATTTCATTCATTTTTTTCAAAATAAATTAAAAATGGAAACAATATATATAATAAATAGTTTTTAAATGGTTAAAATATTTTTATCAAATCATGGTTTTTATGAAATGTGATTTCTTACCGAAGAAATAATGTAATATTTTCTTAAATAATATTTCTCAATCATTTAAAGTAACAAAGAGTCTAAAATGATAATATTGCTAAAAAAGTTCATTAATAACACCTTCTGAATAACATAGATTAATTTTTAGATAGAAATATCAAATAATTATCCCAAGGTATATGTAAACATAAACAATCTTATATAATTATAAGATTGTGAAATAAACCATTACCACTTTTGGAACATCTTAATTGTAAACCATGAAAATAAATGGAATAAAATAAAACAATAAATACCATGAATATAATTATATTAAAAATATACCATTTAAAATTAATATAATATAATACACATAAATGTTATAAGTGGTGAATATGGAATATGTCTCACTGATGTTAAAGTGAGATGATAAACCCTTACATCATGTATGATTTCCTAAGTACATGTTTTTACATAATTTATAATTGTTTAAGAGTGTTAATAACATTTGAAAAAACAGTAATAATTTTTATAATGTCATATATTATCCCCTTATGACATTTTCCCCCCATTTATTAAAAATAGATCTTTATTTTTATTGTTTCAGATATTAATTCCCATGATTTCTCATATGCATTTTATGATAAAAGTTAGAGTTCTTGTTCATAATATATACATATGTATTATATAAAATTCATAATAATGTTATAGATATCATATTTACCTAATAAAATCATTTTTATGACCACTAATGATAGTTGGACATAGTAAATGAATCACATTACTTTACAGAGATGGTAAATCATTTGTACAAAAAAGCAATGATATCATTCCATTAAAAGGTGAAAGGGAAAGGATGTGGGTGATATATTAATTTTAAGGAATAAATATCATATCATATATAGAACATATAGTAATTAATGTTTCCACTACTATATTCCATTTAAAGTTTATGTGAAAAATGAATCACATTACTTCTCGAGGAGGTAGTCTTTTGTACGCACTGGCAATTGTAATGTATTTGAAACAAAATGTAATGTAAAATGGTATATGTTATATTAAAATAAAATAATTCCTATAAAAGCCTAAATATTATATACATGTGGTAAATACAAAATTATATCCGGCCTTGAATTATGGTGATGGAAAATGAATTGCATCAGTTCGTGAGGTGGTAGTCTTCCATACAGATGATGTATGATTTCGTGACCCATATGATAGAAGTAGAGATAGAAATATATTATGAAATAAAAATAGTAACATCTTTGTATATATTATAAAATGTTTTTATTATAATTTATGTTTTAATACAAAATTTAATGTAGAAAAAATAATAATAATGAAATACCTTCGTTAATATAATTACATTCTCTACAAGAAATCTCATTTAGATATCATATTAACGTCCCTATGGATGTTGTTTTTGGGAAACAATAAGCACTATAATATGTTTAAGTGTGTTGGGAGAGTTATTTTTCTAGTTTTGGTATATCTAAATTGATTTATTTTTGTATGTATGTGAGTGTATAGAGTTCCCTTTTATAATTAGAGAATGGGAACCCTCTTGGAAATTACTTTTAAATTTACCAAAATAATCCATAATGATAAAGTCATTCACTGGGAAAACATTAAAATTACCACATGTTCAATTTTTTTGATTTTATGGGGTTTAAAGATGGTAATCTAATATTTTTTTTACATGTTTGTTTGGTATTTTTAACCCTATCTTCTTAGCTTAACCACATAGTAAACACATTTTTAGCTTAACCACGATAATTAACTTTTTCATAATCACTATTCATTTTGGTCATACATTAATTTGAACTTATATAATAATTTAAAATATTCTAATTCCAAATATTCAATACATATTTTCAAAATTAATTCATAGATTTATAATAATTCAATTTAAAATTATACAAATAGAAATGACAAAAAAACAGGTTCTCAAATAGAATTTCCTCAAAATTATAAAACGTTTTAAAAAAATCAATATAAAATTTATTAAAATGACTTATGTTATATAAATGATATATAATTTAACTAATTTTACATTATAACAGATTTAAAATATCAATTAATTTTGTACATAATTTAAATAAAAATTATGTTTTTTGTAAAAATTTGTACGTTTAGTTTTCATCAAAAAATTAACCACTTAAAAAAAATCACAATAATTGTCTATAATATCTTTTTGATATTATAATTCAAAAAATTATGTTTATTATTATAATAATTTTTTTTTTTTTAAAAGTAATGTTAAATTATGTTCATCAAGCCCGATTAAAATACCTTTTGGAAAAAAAATTTTTTACTAAAACAATTCTTTTAAATTAGGATAATTCTTATTATATTTATAATAAATTGAATGAAATGAAATTTATATTATAAATATGTAAACAATAAATGATACATATTTTATTTATTACTATTTATATCATTCACCTTAACATCTAGGTTATAATTTTCATTTTTTTAATAATAATATTTTAATAGAGTGTCATGTTTTTTTTAAAATTGATATTGTGTGCATCACTAGCTATCAATGAGATTGAGTTTATTTAAAAATAAATATATCAAAAAGTCTTGAGATATCATATTTTATTATATTTTTAGTTTTTTGGGTGATACATGATATTGAACAAGATGTTTCTATTTTTAAAAAATTTCGAAGTGTTTCAAAGTGTCCAGTATGTACTTCTATAAATGTGATTAATGGAAAAAATTATGTACATAGGATAGGGTTGGTGGTAGTTATTTGTGATAATGTACATCCCATAAATTATCAAGGATATTTAATGGATATATATATATTTAGGTATCATCTTTTGTTTCTTATAAAATCTCAAAAACCGAATTCAATGAGATTTCAAGAGTAACACCTTACAACTAAATTAAAAATCAAGATCTCCTTGATGATATCAATATAACTATTTTTATAATTTAATTACAATTTATTATGAAAATAAATGGTTTAAACCTTCTCTCTCCTTTTTTACAAGTTTATATCATATTATCTTCCTCTCTCCAACTTTAACCTAACATGTTTGAGTCGTGCATCTCTTCCCACACAAAGCCAAATAAGGAGACATATAAATGGAATAATAAAATTTGTTATATATAATAAATAATATAGGGGGAGGTGTTGATCCAATAAACTTTATAAATCAATTAAATACAATCTCATAATATCCTCAAGAGTTTTAATCACCGGTTCATAATGGAATTTTTTTGAGGGTGATATATAGTGCCAAAACATAGTCATGATTCCAGTTTTTTCAAATAGATTCCCTAGAACCACATAGTAAAAATTAGATCGTGATTAGATAAAATAGATAGTGTTTCTCCCTAAATCCTCACCACTTACATTATTCAAAATTTGGAAAGATATTATAATGAGAAATATTATTTGATTGAAATAAAAAGAACTAAAATCATATGATGATATGTATTAACCCAAATAACATTACGACCTTTAGTTGTCATAGACAGATCTATAAAAAAATATGTGGTTATTTTTTCCCATTTTTACACAAGTATGGGTAATGGTATCGTCATACCCTTATAATTTTATCACTTAGTGTTAACTTTTTTTCATATTAAGAATCGAGATATATGCTCTAAAATTTTACTCTTCATGTTATCCCACCATTTTTTACATTAAATCATTATTAACCTACATAAACCCTAGAAAAATGGTTATGGATGAGATATGTAGGTCATAACAAGTTCCATATTTAGTTATTTTATATGGGACTTAAATCATGGATAATATATTTATAACATCCTATTTATCAAAGATGAACATTGGATTATTCACGACCTTTTTCTATGTCTATATATCATCATTATGAACTCAGTTGATCTCTATAAGGATGTATGTTGAAGTAATAACTTGGGAATGATCATATTTCTTCCCATAGAAATTGATTTTCTGATTCAACCTTTGAAAATACATGAGTACGGTATATTTTTTATCGGTCTTCATGGATAAGGTAGCATGATATTGGTTACATGGAGCATCATCCCCATTGTTTTTAATCCCTGGGTGGTAACCTATTGTCCAATTACAACCTTTTGTTAGTTCCAACAATATTAATGGGATCATATTTATCTCTTTTTATGTGAATATATATATTTCGTAAACATTATCTTATTATATTTATCACAGTACTCATTATAAATAAAGCTTTACCAAATCTTTAGTGAAAATATCACCATCACCATATTTAAAGGTTGTGTTGAGTATTTTTTTATCATGATTATTTAACATACATGAGGCATAATAATTTAAAGTCTAATTCTAAAAGATTAGTTATCTCACACCATTATTTTAAGTATTAATTTATATTAAAAACCCTTCCCAATATTAATGTAATGTAAATACAGGTGTAGTGACCATCCTTTTAATTAATTCCTCAAATATTTATTCATATTTCTATATTTAAATGAACTATACTCCATTAAATGTTAAAACAGTTAATCTATTATATATCCATGTGAAATATCTCAAAACCCCTAATAATATCCATCCAATCCTAGAAAACAATGAATATCGGTTTTAGTGGTCATTTTGGGAAACGGTAAATAATATTTTTTATTTTGAGTAATTAGATATATAGCTTTCTAATGATTACATGATCCTCATGTGATATGTTTTTCAACAAAAATTCTCAATTTCCAAATTTGGAATATGGAATTTCATTTTTTATTTATATAAAAAAATACACAAATTATATCAATTATAATAATTTCTATATGAATATATGAATTTACCCACCATGAATAAAAAAAATTGATAAATGTAATCTCTAAAGATAATATTCATCAGATCCCTGAAGGTAACATAATTATTAATATGTAATATAGGAATCACTATAAATTCCCAGTTTCCATGCCTCATAGAAAAATCTATCTTGAAAATATCCCCCCTTTTGAGACTTAATTGATGATATCGAGATCAAAAGTAAATTTTTGACAAGTACTGATCTCCTATGAGTTGATCAAATAAGTCATTCATATGGGGTAAATTTTGATTTTACAGTATCATGAATTTATTAAGATCATGATCATTAATGATCATTCTTTTGACAAAGTGGATCGGTGCACCCCATAGTGAATCACTATGTTGTATAAAACCCTTTCCTGTATTCTATTATAGTTGGTTATTTAATTATTCTAAATAAAAAATCCATTATATTTAGACTCATTGATATTATCATGTATCTAGGTGTTATTTTATTCAAAAAAAACTTCATGCAGTGGTGAATGACTATAATTTTTATCTATATATACATTATTATATTCTTATATAAAAGGTTTTTCGTCAATTTTTAGTTACACACTATTTGATTTTGTTAAAATCCCTTAATTCTATAATTTCAAGACTTATATAATTTAATTTTCATCCAAAGGGTGTTAATGATCATTCTTATATTTATATTTTATTATAATATGGTTAGAGATATGAAATGAGATTTCCTTAACTTGATAATAAATATCTAATATATATAAGGAAAGCCAATACATATTAATTATATGTCAAATTAAAATAAGGGATGGAAAATTAGTTGCACATAAAGTATATTTCCAAAAAAATTTATCAGAGTAGGGTTATATATATTAGATGTGATCATCATGCAACTAGGTTTTTCACGATATAGATTGATATGAAAAATAAGAGGTAGTAAATCATTGTTTTTAAAAAACATTTTATGATATAAAAAATATGAAGAATAAAAATCATGTAAGGAATTTTTTATCCACCTTAGTGATAGTTATTTGATATGTTTTCCTTATTCCATTGGATTAAGAGACTGATTGTTTCTTTAATAATTATTTTCTCTAGGGTTTTGTAATTTATTTTCATAATTCCAAAAAACTTTTCATTTATGTTTTATACTATGGGTGGTGGATCAGAAGGGGTCTTTCCCCTACCCTATTATGTTAATAAGACTCAAATCATTACATCAGTGATTTTTTTATTTTCATCATATATTACCATTACTAAAATAATTCCATGATCCCCAAATAAATTACCAATGTGTTTCCACCAACATTTTTTTACATGTAGTAAATTTTTATTTATTTCCACAATATGATTAATCATTAGAGCTTCCATGATAAGCCAAATTTTTTTCTTTCTATATAAAAATTTTATTCCCCACTTTCTAGATCCACATTTTTCACATAAATATGAATTTATTCAATTATTGGAATGAATTTTTTAGATACTTCCATTTGAATACATGGATTTAAGGCACTAAATATGTTCTACATTACTTTTAGGTTCAAAGATAAAATCAATGGCATACATTGAAAGCCTCATAATGTTTTCTTTCATTATTCTAATGGATTAATAATATTTTTCAAATAAAATAATTATTTCTCCATCTTCATGTGATGATTTCAAGGAAATTAGTTATTCAATTTTTTTTTCTCAAACATGACCCATTCCATGGAGTCTACTTAACCTTTTTCCGGTAATTTTTAATGAGATAACACAATTTTCCAACCTCACTTACCAAAATATAAATTAATAGGAAAACCTTATTTTTTTAAATAATTATTGAATTTAAAATATATTTTCAATCTGATAGATCAATTTTTGAAATATAATTTGATTGGAATAGACACATATAGAGAATGGGCGTTGTATCCTGAATTTCTTGACAGTATGTTTCTCCTATCATAGTGTGTTTAAGAGATCAACATGACATATATTATTATTCATATATTATGATTGGTATGTGAGAATTACCACACAATTTTATACTCTATATCAAATCCCATTTGGGTTTTCATATGAAAATCACTGAATTTTCCTTTTCATTTTTTTAACTTGGAAAATTCTTATTTAAACCAATAAATAAATATTTTTTTATTATTCATAATATATATAAATTATATGAATAAAAATAAAACTAGAGAATATATACATTATAAATAATGTGTATATTCCAACTTATAATGTAACACCCCGACCCCAAATACCCATAGTCGGTGCATTATTACGTATCATTGGCATGATCACAAAAGATCAATTCTCAATAGACCGATTAGTTTATTAGCCTTATAATCACTAGATACATTAAAAAATGTTGCATTACATTATAAAATGAAAAAAAAAATAATATAGTCTCCATGGTCCACACTCATATCCCCTTCAGACTATCCCTGTAGGTTAGCCATAAAATATTTCTTCACATCCAGGGAAAAATAAAACATTGAAAGGGGTGAGCTCAGATTCTCAGTAAGGATAACAATATAGCAGAAACATTCATAAATAATCCTAAACACTTAAGGCAATATGGAACTAAAACAAAATCATTTTAAACATGAACTTCAACATAATATGGCAAAAATAAAAATAAATAATTCCATTTACTTATTCATATGGATATTCTACTAGTTGAATAATCACATGCAATATCACTAAACACATTCATATTGATGGAATGCATAATGCCAGACTATCATAACCACATAGTCAAGGCCATATGCCAGGACTACAAATAAGATTTTGTGAAGACCTTGTGACAAGACACTAGTTTTTCTCATGAGACCTACCGATGCATCGAGGAGCTATAGCGGGCTCCACTCGTCACTTACTAAGTCCAATGCATTTCTCATATGAATAGGTTTAAACATAACATAAACATTCGTATTAAAACTAGCATAAGAAATGTCAACACATTCTCCATAAACCATGAATGGTATAAAAACAACACATCCAATGTCAAAAATATCACAAAACCATCAATACAATATTTACGTTTTGTGTCATAATAAATCAACTTCAAATAATATTAAAATCCATCAAAGTATGTTGACATAGATTAAATCAAAACTATTTGATAGAAATATCACTTTTTTTAAATCATTTAAAATTCACATAATTATAAAATAAAAAAATTACATTGAAAATATACTTATAATATTTTAAGGGAAGTTTTGATGATTTTATAATGGCAGAAAATAGCTGCACCCACCGTATAAGTTAAAAAATACATTCTTACCTTAATTTTGTCGAAAAGGTTAAAAAGGACCTTGTTTGGAAAACGACGGAAAGATTCCTTTCAAACCATTTTTGAAAAATTATAATGAGGGTATAAATTACATTAACCCATAGTCTATTAAATAGTAATAATGTTTTGAAATACGTTTTTAAGAAACATGGATGTGGATTATAAATAAGTCCCTGTAGATAATTACGTATAAACAACCGCGGATAATGAAGATATTGTGAAATAAACCCTAACCTAGTACTTTTCCTTCGTTAAGGGTCGTTTAAACTACTTCAGAATAGTGAAATAATTTTTATTAAATTATAAAATAATCACATATGTTAATATTATATCATATATGATCTTTTATCATTTCTTTGTTAATAATATTTTATTATTATCTTCACTTTGGGTGTTAACATACTCGTTTTATTATATACATTTTGTTACATAATTCATGTTTGTTATGGATAAGTTGTAGATTATTCATATCCAGAATGATATAAAGTCCTTAAATATTATGTTTAATCATAAAATGAGAAATATACTCGAATGGATACGATGGGGAATGAATTTCATCACGTTCATGGAGACGGTGTTCCGTCCATACCCACGAACACTACTTCCATTTCATTCTTTATTTTAAAAGGAATAAAAACCAAATGATACATAGGTATATTATTATTCCAGTATAATATAATATCTTGTATGTGTTACTTAAGTTCGTTAACACCATCTTCTATACGTTCCATGTATGGTATGAACAAGTCATATCACTTTGAGGGGGCGGTAGTCCGCACTTCCTCAAATGAAATTATCATATATATAAATACAACCTGAAATAAATAATGTTACACTATAAAATGGAATTAAAGAAGCTTATATATAAAATAAATATCATTAATATCATATTTAATTATAGTTCCATCATAATAGACACCATTAGAGGCAGTAAGAGATAATTGAACAATCATCATTTTGTGAGGCATTTGGTTTCCATCCAAAGAAACATTATGTTTTTCACCCATTAGATGGAGGTGTGTGGGATATTAGTTTGAATACATCTCATAGAAATATCCTCGTATATTTAAGATAATGGTTCTTTAACAAAAAATAATAATACGAAGACATTAGGGGTTGGAAAATTAAAATAATAGAAAATAAGCTAAGAGAAATCGTTACCTTTAATTTGGGTAACTCTCTTTGGTTTGAACCAAAAAGGACTCTTGAAGTGCCTTATTCCAAAGGTAAGGCTTCTAGAATGTGTAGAGGGATTTAGGGAGCTTAATTGGGAAGAGGTTGGATGAGCCAAAAGGCTTGATAGACATGAGGAATTGGTTAGAAGTGGTGTCCTTTTATAAGGTGGAGGAGGGGCCCTTTAGGAAAAACTTAATGTATTATTTTATAATAATTTAATATTAGGTTTATAATGGCTCCAAACTGGATTATTTAAAGTATATTGTGGGTATGGGTCTAAATAAACTCAACAAATCGGTTTTAGACAAGTTTGGGTCACTATTTTACCCTTATCTTTTTTATTTAACTTTTAGTTTAATAGTTTGACATTAACCATGTCTCTTGGTATTTCTATATTATATGGTTAATATACTTACTATAAACTACCAAGAAAACCCCAAGTGATTAATTAATGACATAACTATAATAATATAAGTTTTTTGACTGAACTATATATTTTTAGTAATATTATATCACTTAATAATATAATATTTGTTTTAAAAACTCTTTTATGTCAATTTTGACACTATTTAATAATTAATTTTTTTTAAATTCTTAATAACTTTATTAATTCAAAGAAAATTCATTTAATAAATTTAACATGTCATATTAACTAATAAAATTCTCATAATTCATTAAAAGTGTCAAATTATATTTATTTGTGTATTTATAATATCAATTATTTTAATATTTCACTAATAAAGTAATTACTACATCGTCATTGTGTCATAAATGAATTAAAATCTTTAATGAAAAAAAACATAAATAAAATACCATTATGTTGGAAATATTTTTATATTTCTAATGAATATTTATAATCGAATTTATATTATGTATAACCATATATTAAAAAACATTTATTTATTAAACTTTGATTTTAACTCTTTTAACTCTTCTTTGAATTAAATAACAATAAATGTATTAATATAATCCATGAGGACCAAAGAGGTTAATATTTTATTAATAAGGTTTTTGGTCGAATTATACATATCCAATAGAATTAGGACATGTGTTAGGTTAATAATATTATTATTTTTACCCTTAATTACCCTATTTTTTTCTGTGGTAAATAAAAGTAAACAGTTACTATTCAACAAAAATTATTTTTATCTTATTGAACCACATTTTCCTATTGATATTAGCTATCTATCTAATATTTTCAAAATTCCACTCACAGAAGTGGTAAAATTATGTTTTATGTGAATTTGCAAATTCTCCTAGGAGGTGGATAAAAGACTGTGAAAAGGTGAATAAAATTTTTATATATGTAAAATTATTATAAACTGACTCCAATGAATTACATTGAACTTATATAGTTATTATGTTTATATTTTGACATATAATAAATTTTAAATAAAATAATTAATTATTTAAATAAAAATTCTGTTTTAAACCATAACTCAGTGTTTTTCACTATTCCTTAAAAAATAAAAGTTTTCAGAAAAATACCATACATTTAACTTAAGCTAATTTTGTTATTACGAATTAAATAATTAAGACTATTTTAGAAAATTCAAAACATATAAGTTACATTTATTAATTTAAAATTAATTGACGCTGTCAAAACCAAAAGGTGTATTTTTGAGAAATAATAACTACCAAAAGTTTGACACTTGTTTATGTCCAATTTCAAAGTGAAATTACATACAATGACCATCATTGGATAAAATGGTAAAAATATAATCTATTTATACTTCCAAACCATTAAAATGTATAATTTAATAATACAAATTACTTTGATTTAAAAAGTCATTTTCAGTTAAAATATAGTATTTTTCACAATTCACCCAAATATGAAAGTTATCAGAAAAAACCAAAACATTATCGAAACTAAATTCTTATGATTTGGACATCGGTTCGTGTAGTGTCCAAACTCCATGAAGATTAATCATTGTTCATTTCACACTTTTTTCTTACCATTGCAGTCATGTACTTGGTGTCCCTTTCTCCACACTTAAAAAGAACTCCCATTCCCTTTAGGAATGTTCGAGGGTGTTTCTTCCCACAGTTATCACATATGGGAAAACTATTCTTTTCCACTTCCCATTATCCACCTTTATCTCTTCCATCCTTTCAATCTCTTACATCCCTTCAAATCTATAGGACTCGGAGAATTATTTACTTGTCTTATTAACACATGATAATATTTCTTCATATGTTGAGAATATATGTGATACTATTTACCTTCTAAATGTTTTCTTAATAATATGAAATATAAGATCCTTCTTACTCATTAGATCATACGTATTGCTGGGGTTCACATTCCTTCTACTTTGTGCCATTTCTATACAATAGCATAAACTAGGTCAGTTTATGAATTGAAATGAATAATTCTGAACTTGTAAAATACCTAATGTAAATTGAATGGTTTATGGATATAATCCATAATCATAAAAAAATTTATTTCAGGAATTTTATACTCATAAACCCTTCATAATGGTTTGTAATGAAAATTAGAATTATCCTAAACATATCCCCTGAGAGTGTCATAACCAAGAGTGCAGCAAGGCCCATTGTCATGCATCAGTTCCCGTTTGAGTCTAGATCAAAGCGGTGTTTTTGTGTTTTACCCCTAGGTACATCTGTGCCAGAGCTGCCTTTACCTACCCGTATCCAGATAGGGATGTATTTCTCGGAAAACTCACAAAATCTCTACAATAACTAAATTCTAGGAAATTATTCTATACTAATCCTAAAAGTCCATCTTAGGTCTATGTGATCTAATCAGAGTTTATCTAAATCTAGATTCCACGGTTTGTACTAAACATTCTCTGACACCAACTATAACGTCCTGACCCCAGTTACCCAGAGTCAGTGCATTATTATGTATCATTGGCAAGATCACAAAAGATCAAGTCTCGAAAGACAAATTAGTTTAGTATCCTTGGAATCACTAGATACATTCATAAATGTTACATTACATCATAATGTGAAAAACTACAATAATATAGTCTCCATGGTCCACAATCATATCCCCTTCAGACTATCCCTGTAGGTCAGTCATAAAATATTTCTTCATATCCTGGGAAAAATAAAACATAGAAACGGGAGAGCTCTGATGCTCAGTAAGGATAACAATATAGAGGAAACATTCATAAATAAGCATAAACACTTAAGGCAATGTATAACTAATACAAAAGCCTTTTAAACATGATATTTTGCATAATATGGAAAAAATAAAATTAAATAATTCTATTTACTTATTCACATGGATATTCAACTAGTCGAATAATCACATGAAATATCACTACCCACTTCTATATTGATGGAATGCATAATGGCAGACTATCATAACCACATAGTCAAGGCCTTGTTCCAAGAAAATAATTATGATTTTGTCAAAGACTTGTTCCAAGACACTAGTTTTTTTTCCTGACACCTACCAATGCATTGAAGAGCTATAGCGGGCTCCACCCGTCACTTACTACGTCTAATACATTCCTCATATGAATATGTTTAAAAATAACATAAACATTCGTATTAAAACTAGCATAAAAAATGTCAACACTTTCTCAATAAACCATGAATGGTATAAAAATAAAACATCCACAGTCAAACAAATCACAGAACCTTCAATACAATATGAATGTTTTGTTTCATAATAAGTCAACTTCAAATAAGCGTAAAATCAATCAAAGGATGTTGACATAGATGAAATCAAAAATATTTGGGAGAAATATCTCTTTTTTTTGAAATCATTTAAAAGTCACATTATTATAAAATAAAACATTTACTTTTAAAATATATTTATAAGATTTTAAGGGAAGCTTCGGAGAATTTTTAATTGGGGAAAATACCCTTACCCACCATATAAGCTAAAAAAGACATTCTTACATTAATTTTGTCAAAAAGGTTAAAAAGGACCATGTTTGGAAAATGACAGAAATATTCCTTTCAAACCATTTTAAAAAAAGTATAAAAAGGGTATAAATGACTTTAACCCATATTCTAGTAAATATTAAATTTTTTTGAAATACATTTTTAAGAAATATGGATGTGGATGATAATGAAGTCCCAGTAGATTATTACATATAAACATCCTCGGATAATGTAGAGATTGTGAAATAAACCCTTACCTTGTACTTTTACATGGTTGAGGGTAGTTTAACATCCTATATAATGGTAAAATAATTTTTATTAAATTATAAAAGAATCATATACGTTAATATGATATCATATATTATCTTTTAACATTTCTTTGTTAATAATATCTTAGTATTATCGTCGTTTCGGGTGTTAACTTACTCCTTTTATTTTATATGTTTTGTTACATTAGCCGTGTTTTTTATGGATAAGTGGTATATTATTCATATCTAGAATGATATTAAGTCCTTAAAAATTATTTTTAATCTTAAATGAGAATTATATTTTAGTGGATACGACAGGGAATTAATCTCATCGCGTTCGTGGAGACGGTAGTCCGTACGTATGCAGGCACACTACTTTTATTTCATTTTTCATTTTAAAAGGAATAAAAATCAAATAATACATAGGTATATTATTGATAAATTATAATATAATATCTTATATGTGTTACTTAGGTTAATTAATACCATCCTTTATAAGTTCCATGTATGGTATGAACGAGTCATATCACTTTGAGGGGGCGGTAGTCCGCACTTCCTCAAATGAAATTATCGTATATATATACAAAATTAAATGAATAATGGTATGAAATAAAATGGAATTTAATATAATTATATATAAAATAAATATCATAAATATATTATTTAATTATTTTTCCATCATAATGGACACCATGAGAGGTTGTAGGAGATAATTGAACAATCATCGTTTCGTGAGGCGTTTAGTTGCCATCCGCAGAAACGTTATGCTTTCACCCATTAGATTGAGGTGTGTGTAAGTGTAGTTAGAATAATTCTCATAACTATATCCTATTTTATTTAGGATACTGGTTTTGTTACAAAATAAATGAATTAGAATAGTTTAGGGGTTGTAGAACTAAAATAAAAGAAAAGAAGCTAAAAGAAATCGTTAACTTTAATTTGGGTAACTCCCTTTGGTTTGAACCAAAAAGGACTCTTGAAGTTCATTATTCTTAAGTTATGGCTTCAAGGAGGAGGCGAAAGATGTAGGGAGATTAATTGGGCAGAGGTTTGACGAGCCAAAATGCTTGAGAGGTGTGAGGAATTGGATAGAAGTGGTGCCATTTTATAAGGGGGGAGTGGCTCTTTTGGAAAAACATAAAGTATTATTTTATAATAAATTCATATTCGGTTTATAATGGCTAAAAACTCAATTATTTAAAGTATAAGGTGGTTATGTGTCAAAAAACTCTCATCCAATAGTTTTTATACATGTTTGTGTCAGTATTTTACCCATACCTTTTAGATTTTACTCTTAGTTATATAGTTTGACATTTACCATGTCTCTTTATATTTTTATATTATATGGTTAATAAACATACTATAAAATTCCAAGATAACCCCAAGTGGTTCATTAATGACGTAACTATCATAATATATGTCCTTTTTCTGAACCTTAAAATTTTAAAACTAATATATCAATTAATAATATAATATTTTTTTAAAAAACTCCTTTATGTCAATTTTGACACTATTTAATAATAGATTTTTTTAAAGTCTTAAAAAATTTATTAATTCGAAAATAATTAATTTATTCAATCCTAACATGTCATATTAAACAATATAATTTTTGGAATTCATTAAAAGTTTCAAATTATATTTATTTGGGTATTTATAATATCAATTATTTTAATATTTCATCAATAATGTAATTACCGTATCATCATTGTGTCATAAATAAAATAAATTATTTAATGTCCAATAATTATAATTAAAATACAATTATCTAGGAAATATTTATATCATTCTAATTAATATTTATAATTGAATTTATATTATGTATAACCCTATATTAAAAATGTTTTTGTTATTAAACTTTGATTTTAACTCTTTTATCTATTCTTTGAATTAAATAGTAATAAATATTTTAATCTAATCCAAGTTGACCAAATAGGATCATATTTTATTCCTAAGGTTTTTTTTGTAAAATTATACTTATCCAATAGAATTATGAAATGTGTTGGGTTAATAATAATAACATTTTTACCCTTAATTACCATATTTACTTTTTACTGTGGTAAATAAAAGTAAAAAGTTACTATTTACCAAAAATTATTTTTATCCTATTGAACCACATTTTACTCCCCTATTTTATCCATGTCTCTCATATTTTTAAAATTCAAATCACAGAAGTGGTAAAATTATGTTTTATGTGAATTTGCAAATTCTCCCAGGAGATTGGTAAAAGACGGTGAAAAGTTCAATAAAATTTTTATATATCTATAATTATTATAAACTGACTCCAATGAATTAAATTGAACTTATATTGGTATTATGTATCGATTTTTAGATAAAATAAATTTAAATAAAATAAATAATTATTTAAATAATAATTCAGTTTTAAACTATAACTCAGTGTTTTTCACTATTCATCAAAAATTTAAAGTTTTCAGAAAAATACAAAAAATTTACCCTAAGATAATTTTGATATTCCAAATTCAATAATTATGTCTATTTTACCCTATTAAAATCATAGAAGTTTGATTTATTAAATTAAAATTAATTTCCACTGTCAAAATCAAAAGGTGTATTTTTAAGATATAATAACTACCAAAAGTTTGACACTTGTTTATGTCCAATTTCAAAGTGAAATTACTTAAAATTTCCATCATTGGATTAAATGGTAAAAATATAATCTATTTATAATTCCAAAACATTAAAATTTATAATTTTATAATATAAATTATTTTTATTTAAAATGTTGTTTTCAGTTAAAATATAGTATTTTCACTATTCACCCAAATATGAATGTTATCAGAAAAACACCAAAACATTATCGAAACTAAATTCTTATGTAATTATTCTAAATAAGAAGTTTATTTTCTCAAATTTAATATATAAAAGTTTAAAATATTGTATTCAAAAAATATTCTCCATTCAAATACGGTAAAATTGCATTTTTTAAAAATAATTTTTTTATCTAAAAATTATATTTGTCCTAAAATTATGTCTAAGAAACTCATAATACGGATTCTAAAATTTTAAGGATTATATAAAGTTCAAAATTCAGTAAATAATATTCATAACCACTTTTGAACGGCTTGTTTGTTAAGTCATGGTGCGCCAGGAGTCGGTGTTGCGGGTAGTGCAAGTTATTGAATTACATTGAAGAAATAACATACTATGGAATCATTTGGTGTTACATTTAAATTTCTAGGCTTCAAAGTAGGTTATCCATGGTAATTTTATAATTAGGTTCTCTACCCCAAATTTTTTCAAATACCTCATAATGATTCATAATTAGGTTGTGAATCACTAAACAATATATATATAGAGTTTCAAACAAATATTTCAGTCGTGCCTCTTTATCATACACCATATGAAGATTTAATCAATACCTTACCATCAATTTCATGTTTGTTACACCTAGGTGTATCAATTATAGAGATTTCATTAACATGTCTTTATCCATATAGAAATGTAATATTTTAAACCCAAAACAAAATTAATTTTCAAAAGTTTTCGGATGTTATTCTAAACATAGACTGATCTATTGGATTTTTAAAAATGTTATCTAATCCTAATCCCTAATAAATATATAAATTTCTCTAATACCAACTAAGGAGACCTAATAAGAACATTCTAGTATATTACATAATTTTCCATAAATTTTACATTTCATTTTAGATATACTCTCTTAATACAAATAAATCAAGGTTTAGTTTCATTTAGGGATATGTTATGACCCATTCATTTACCATATCACTAAATGATTTTAACTATAATTAAATATACAATTAAAAGACAGAGATTATAAAGTATATTGTCTTGGAGATTAGGTAAATAATTAAACATCATGATTTCTAAAGAATTTTTTTATTTAATCTTCATAGATATATACAATATTTCCTTGATGCCTTATAAAGGAATAGGATAAATTTCAGACAACATGAACAAAGGGATGAGCTAAAATCCCTGTACGGTAATAAACATTTGAATAAAGCATAACACATGGGTTAAAAGGAATTACATAATGATATATAAAAAGGAAGGTAACATGATTAAATATAAGTAATCCTAATAGGGTATCATATAATAATGGATTTATAATATTTTTCTAGAAACATAAAAGTAGACTTTAGCACGAGTCTAGTCTCACTTCACATAGAGGATCATGATTCAAGGATAATCACCATGACCGTTGCACATAAAGTCTCATGATACTAAAAATTAAAAAATCCAATGGATCACTACCTATGTGTTCCCATAATAACATGTTCATGAATATGTTTTCCACAAAAATAATCATATAGAAGAATCAAATTTATACATAAGGGTTCCCATGGAATGAAATGGGTATCAAAATCATTTAATAAAGCCAAATAAATGGGTGTATCATAAAAATGTATATTAAAGAAAGGAATTAAATAATAAATATAAATTTATAATGTAATATAGGAATATATCATGATTATTTATGTCAAACTGAGTTATGACATATAAAAATAGTATTTAAGAGACTTTATAATTAAAGCATTTTTGTACGGTTTAAGAAAAATATTAAAAAGAATTTAATGAAGAAAATATAAGAATAATTTAACTAAAAATAGAATTTAACCAGTAATTATTTCAAAATAAACTAGGTGATTTTAGAAATATAATTTTGTTTTAAAATAGATTAAAGAGTTCACTTGAAATTTGGGAAGAATTCAGGATGTTCCTTTAAATCTGGTGTGCATATCAGGAAGAATTGAGTAGGGAAACTTTTACAAATATGTATATCCCAAAAAAATATCAATGGATATTGATCCATGAATTTGGAAAATATATAAAATATTTAGAATATTTACATAATAATAAAATAGAATTTAATTTGGGTAAAAATACATAAAAAGTATCCTCAAGAAAAATAATGGAGGTTCAAGTAGAATCCCTTACCTTATGTCTGAAGGTGTTATTCAATTTATCTTATTGTCTAGGATAATTAAATTATATTCATTAATTAATATTTATTACACGTATTTTATTTATTTTTACTTTATTATGTCCATTTATTGCCATTATTATGTGTTTTGAGGTTCAATTTCGTATTTAGGAGCATTGGATTCCTTGGTTTTCATGTCTGGTTTTCTTTTATACATGCATGAAATGTAATATAAATCAAGGATAGTTATCCAGTATTGAAATTATATGTTATTAATTGTATTATAGAGGTTAAATTGGTATTATATATCAATTTTATAACATGATGACGAATCATTAGATAAATACTTAATGGCATTCGTTTGGGTTTATTTTGGTGCTTTTCGATCACAACAAAAAAAATTTGTTTTATAAATTAATATCTCGTGTAAAAACTGATTATAGAATATTAAATAATAATTAATTCATATATTATAATATTTTTCAAACAAATAAAAGGTTTCTAGAATATCCTTGGATACGAAAATGGAAATTGAAAACATTGTCGTCCTTGAATGTGATAAATTAACAGATCAGATAAGATGTTTTCATCTTTGGAATAAAGGAGGTGGAAAGAGAGTTGATGATGAATTATTCAATTATAATAAAACAATTCTAGTATATTTAAGTTATTGGAGTTATTATACCATTTTGGATAATATGATGTTTAGAGATAAAAAGAAAATAATGGAACATGAAAAGAAATTAAAAGAAAATAAAATAGATTTCACTTCTTGATTCCTTCTTCTTAGGAACCTCATTAGAGGATTAGTTTTGGTATATTGTTACAAAATAAAGATCATGGAAATTGGGGAGTGGCATTTGGAGAGATTTTAGTAGAATTGGTTAATGGATCAAGGATTTATAGGTGTGAAGAGAGGATGTGGTGAGGGTAGTTCTTTATAATGAAGGAGAGGGGGTGTTTTCTCATTATTTTACTCGATATTTTATTATTTTTTTCAATAAAAAAATATTTATAATTCTTGAGACTTAACACAGTAATTATTTCATGTTAATTCTAACTAATGATTGATTATATCATCCATGACTCATTCATGACTATGAAATTCATTTATTTACTTATACTATAAATTAACGCATTTATCTATTTACCAAAAATTCATTCATTTGTGAAAAATTAAACAAATTAACCCTAACAATTTTACAATACATGTTATCATAAAAAGAAATCCATTTCACAAAAATATTTTTCTAAATATGAGAAATTTTAATTTAATTAAAAACATCATTTACTAAGAGAATATAGATTCTAAAATTACTACTACTTTTATATCGATTTAAAAAATTAAAAAATGTCTCCTAAAATTATGTTATAATCATTAGAAATAAAAATATTATTTTATAAATACAATTTATGAAAATATAATTTCATTTAAATTATTAAAGTAGTCATAAAATTGTAATTAAATAGTTATGACATATATAAAATAACAACACATAATTGATAATTTTTAAATAATTATTTTATTATACTATGATATAATTATATAATAGTCTTAGTTATAAGTTGTAGAAATTTTATTTACAATTTAATTTTAGTGGTTACTATTCAGTTGTCTAATTTAATATTCATATGGGTCATGTTACTATTCCAATGTTTGATTTACAATTACTTTAGTATATGTTCCTTGACCTTTATAAATGCCTTTTTTATTTCATTTATTCTTCATTTCTAATGTTTGTATTGTGTTCTTGATGTGATTTTATGTAATTATAATATATGACATAATTATAATAAGTTAATTTCATTGATTAATATTTTGGTTCATTATATTATTTCCCCCTTTGTAATATTTCCACTGAAATTTTATTTTACACTATATGTTGAAAAAAATGTATGTACTTTTCCATCATCGCTTCCTCTAGTTCCAATGATGCCTCCTCACACACATGGTTCCACTATAGTATTTTAACCTAGTGAGTATTCTTGTTTTTTAGAACATTATCTTTATGATCCAAGATCTTTACTGGTTGATCCATGTAAGAAATATCATTTTCCAACTTTACCAACTCCGAATTAAATACATGTGAGGGATCCAATAATTACTTACTTAAGAGGGATACATGAAATACATTATTTACTTCATACATGGTTAGTGAATGTGCTAGTCGATAGTCCCAAACTCCAACATGATCATGGATCTCAAAGGGGGGATATAACTAGGGATTAGCATCCCTTTTATCTAAAATCTCGTGATCTTATTCCAAAGAGATATACGAGGGAATACCATGTCCATAGCCTTATACACTAAGTCCAGGCAACAATTGTCTTCATATCTCTTTTTTCAACAAGGCGATGACCTGATGTGAAGTTGAATGGTTTTCACCTTCTCCATCATTTCATCGATCATATCAAGTCCTAGCATCTTACGTTAACCAACACCATCCCTTTATTCTAGTGTTGTACACCTTTTCCCCTAAAGGGATTCATTTGGAGCCATTTGAATTCTCAAGTGGAAACTATTGTTGTAAGGGAGCACAACCAGAGGTAAATGTTGCCCCCACCCTCCATTGAAGTCAACAGAACACACTCTCAACATTTCATCTAGTGTATGAATAGTTTTCTCAAATTGGCCAGTACTTTGAGGATGATAGGTTGTGTTGAAGTACAAATCAGTGCATTGAGAATATTGTAGACTTTTCCAGAATATTGAGGTAAATCATAGATCTCAATTAGATACAATGGATTACGGTACTCCGTGCAGCATTAGAAGTTCCTTGATATATATCTGTACAAGTTGATACAGTGACAAATAATCTCTAATTGAAATAATGTGAGCTATCCTTTGTAAGATGATCCACAATAACCGATATAAATTTTTTTCCTATGGTTGTATTTGGATGTCCAATGATAATGTCCATGGTAATGTTTTACCATTTTCATGTTGGTATGGGTAAGGGTTACATCATTCCTTTAGATTTTATCCATTTATTCTTCACTTGCTGACATATCAGGCACTTTGATGTATATTATGGGGTCCCCTTTTTCATATTGTCCAATAAAAAGTTATCAAGGATATCTCGATACATCTTTGTGCTTTGTGGGTGAATAAAGAAGGTTGAGTTATGTGAAACATTTAAAATATACTTCATTATCTCAAGATTTGTTGGTACACATAATTTTGAACCAAATCATATGACTCCATCCTCACTGATCTTGAACAAGGAGGATTTACCATTTTGGATAGCTTACACCCTTTTCAGAATTTCCACATCATTTCATTAAGCATCCATTATTTTCTCCAAGAGGGATGGTTGAGAAATATTCTGAGAATGTATTGAATATTTTCCTCCCTTAATGATTCCAACGAATATATTTTATGTCTAATAGGATTAGATCCTTATCAATTGTCATAATTGAAAAAGATGCAAAATTATTTCTATTAGAAGAATTAACCACCTTATTTTCCTTACAAGGATGGTTGTGGATTGAGAAGTCATAATCCTTGATAATCTTAAACAATCTTCACCAGTGAATATTAAGATTATTATATGTGAATATATATTCGAGACCCTTTTGATCAATATATATCTCACACTTCTCCAAATAGGGATAATACAACCAGAATTTCAATGGAAAGATCATATCCACCAACTACAGATCATGCGTGGGATAGTCTTGATCATAGATATTCATAAAACATTAATAATAGTGTATTAATTTTTCATTTTTCATTAGTACATAGACCATGACTTTATTTTAATAATAACTTTATGATATAAATAGTTCTCCAGTTGTTGGTAGTGTGAGTAATTGAATAATAATAAGCCTATTTTTACACTCCATAATGCTTTCCTCAAATTCTTGAGTCCCAATAAACATCACTCCCTTCAGTGTCAGCTAGGTTATTGTGATTTACAATCCTTATAATTTACAACTCAACGATAATAACAAGTTACGCCTATGAAACTACAGATCTCTATTACATAAGTTGGCATGGGGCACTCTTCTATTGTCTTTATCTTGGAAGGGTCCACAAATATCCATTTGTTGGTAATAACACATCCATAGAATTATACTTCTTCTACCCGAAACTCATATTTACATTATTTAACATGGAGTTTCTCCCTTCATATAGTCTAGAAAACAGTATTCAAATTCTCTTCATGTTCCTTCCGGACCTTGGAGTATATTAAATTATCATCCATAAAGAATACTGTAAAATTTTTGAGGTAATATCTAATGACTATATTCATTTTTTCCATGAATATTGTAGGGGAATTAGTGAGTCCAAAGAGTATCACTTTGACCTAATATATACCAAACTTTATTTGAAGTAAATCATTGGAATATCTTATTTCTTCACCTTTAATTGGTTATATCCCAATAAAAGGCCCGCCGTAGAGAAATTAATAGCCTAAAATAAGTTATAAAACAATTCATATTTTTGAGGAAGGGGATACTTAATCTTTTCAATGATTTTTTAATCTCATGATAATCAATGGAGACGGACATTGATTCATCCATCTTTAAGAAAAAGAGGACCGGTGAACCCCCTGATGATGTACTCGGGAAGAAGAAACCCTTGTATAAATTATCCTGTAAATTCTTCTTCAGTTCTTTTAGCTCTATGGTGTAAATTATATAAGGTTTCTATGATATTGGTAGAGTTCGAGGAATATGTTCAATTGAGAACTCAACCACTCAGTCATGAGTGAGACCAGAAAAATATTCAAGGAACACATCAGTGTAGTCCCTTATACTGGGAATGTCTTTGAGAATAATTCTATAATTTGCCTATATCAATTATGGTAGATATGCTTTCTCATAAGGAAATAATAAACATACTTGAGATGATGATTCTGAAGGAGAATAATCTTCATCCTTATAGTTGTAAAGAATTAAAGGATGCTTTAGGATGTGAATGGTGATCTCCATTTCTCAACAGTTGTTGTTTGATTTGCTTAAAGATATCAAATACATGCCTAATGTAGCATCAAACTCCACCAAATGAAGTAATATAATATTTTATATGAGGCCAATTCTATAAACATTAAACAGGGAATCATTACATACTTTGGATGAAATAATTTACCAATTAGTTATTCTCATAGATAACTCAACCTCTATATTTTTAGGTTGAGATGGAATATTTATACAAATCATTAAATATATGATGGACTGTGTAGAACATGAATCAAATAACATGTTTTCTAATCATGAATGAATAACTAGCTTACATATCACCACATCATTTTCTAGCTCCACCTCAGTATCTAAGATAACTTATTCCCTTACTTATTTCCTTAGAGGTAGTTATTGATTTCCTCCGACAACCCTACGCTTAGGTTATTGGTTTTAAAAATTACAATGTTCTTTTCAATTGAAACACTGCACTACAATATGAGTTTTGATATGAACCTGCCATTTGAATTCCAAATTGGTGTAATTCTTCATGTCCCATTGTTTATTCTTATCCAGATGCCCTATTCTTCCACATTTAAAGCATTTCCTGGTTTCCTTTAGATAGTTCCCAGGATGGTTATTCCCAAAATTTTGAAACATGGGATATTCATTATTTCTTCCATCATAGGATTTATTTTCAAATCTACCCATAATAGATTCCATTTTACACTTTTTTTCACCAGGCCCATGTGACCACTGAGAGTTCTGATCACTATTTAAAACATACATGAATAATGTAAAATCTCATAATAAATATTGAAATATCATATTGACAACACCTTTCACTGACTCAGATTTAGTACGTTAATGAAGTGATCCACATTTCTTTATGTGTTTATGAAAAATCCAGAGGTGTATCTTACAATTTTTATGATGGTTTATTTATACACCTCGATAGAATCATCTTACTTATTCTTAAGTTTGAGGAACTCTATTTCCATCATGAGATGGAGGGTTTGGGGAATATTATTATTAAAAAACATTTTCTTGAATTCATCCTAATACATGGAATCAATTTCCTCCTTGGACTCTATATTTTTTATTAGTGTACATGACTGATTAGCTTCCCTATCAAAATGATAGTCTTCTAGCAAAACCATCTCTTCAAATGAGAATTAGAGGATAGATAATATCATTTCAATGGAGTAAATCCACTGTTCAAAGAGGAGGTTATTAGAAGATGCACAAAATATGGGTGGCCTTTTCTTTATGAAGGATTTTAAGACAACATTAACTTTCCTTGTAGAAGGTGGGTGTTCCACACGATTCATGTTATTGTTTATAAGTTCAGCTAGCGTAACAAGTACATTCCTAATTTTTTGAGAACCAATTCCAAAAATATTTGTTATATCATTAGGAATATCATCAAATTTCCTATCACATTAATTTTTGTAACATGTTCTTCTATATCCTGCCATTAACTAAAAAAATGAAATTACGGGGCTTGAATACATAGCTAATAAGGAAAATAAGAAAACAATACAGATAAAAGGACAAATCATAAAAGAAAATTACATACTAACTTATGATTCCCATGGTGTAGATCTAGGAAATATATTATTAATTTCCTCAAATATATTCTTATAGTATTTTTATTTATTCCCTTAATAATGGGATGTAATGATCTTTTTAATTTACCCAATCGTATCCATTGGGAGTGTCAAATCTGGTGCGCAATAAGTATAATTTCATGGTACATAATTTTCATAAGTTAGTGCTAGAATACCTTGTCAGTGTTGTTGATCCTAGGAACATATATTCCATAACAACATCGACTAATAATACATAGAAAGATATCTATTTTATTAATATATCAATTACTCTATACATACCAAAACATAGGGATATTTTCTTAGACTTAATCATGTTTTTAAGGTTATTAATAACATCGTCAATTATTAATCTATTAATGTTACTAAACATTCCCTCTGATACCAACTATAAAGACCCAATACTTTTCACATATAATTACATGATTTTAAGAATAATTAAAAATCAAAATAAAAACCAAGGATCCCAAAGTATAGTGTCTTATAAAATAGGTATATAGTTAAGCATCATCATTCCAAAATAAGAACATATATTATTTAATCTTCATAATGATCTCCTAACTTCTTTTGATCCATTACATAGACATACAATAACCTAAGGATAACATGAACAATGGGATGAGCTAAAATCCTAGTAAGGAAATAAAAAAATGAAAAAATCCTAACACATGGGTTAGAAGGAATAACATAATGATATAAAAAGGAATGAAACATGATGAAATATAAGGAATCATAGCATGGGTTTATATTATAATGGATTCAATTTAATGTGGAAGCAATATAAATCATGACATTTGCATGTATCTAGGCTCGTTGTACATAGAGGAGTATGAGTTAAGGATAACCACCAAGATCATTACACATAACGACCCATGAGACTAAACATTGGGAAATATATTGGAGTGCTAACTATTAAAACCCATAAAAACATTCTCATGAATATTTTTTCCACATAAATAATCCTATATAAGAAATCATACAGAAACATAAGAGTTACCCATGGAAAAAATTAGGTACCATAATCTTGCCATAAAGCATATTAAATGGGTATACCATAATAGTTTCTATGAAATAAAGGAATTAAAACCTATATTGTAATTAATAAATAAAAATTGACATATATCAAGATTAGTTATGTAAAACTGAAGTCATATAATGCTCAAATAATTTTATTTCAGAAACTGTATAATTATAACAATTTAGTGCATTTTCTATAAAATATTAAACGGTATTTAAATTAGAAGAGGGAATAATATTTTATATAAAATCAAAATTCAGCCGAGAATTATTTCAAAATAAAATGAGTGATTTTAGATTAATAATTGTGTATTCGAATATATTACAGAGTGAACATAAAATTGGGTATGAATTTGGAATGTTCCTTAAACTAGACATTCTTATCAGAAAAAATCTTTGCCATGAACCTTCTTAAAATATGTATATCCATTAGAATATAAGTATAAATGTATATTGATACATGATTTTAGAAAATAAAAATATAATTTAGAATATTCACATAAAAATATAAGGGAATATAGTTTGGGTAAAAAGAGAGAAAGGGTAATCAAATGGAAAATGGAGGTCCAAGTAAAATCCATTACTTTTAGTCTGAAGGTGTTATTCACTTGAACTTAAGGTCCTATATAATAAATTTTTATTAATAAATTAAAAATTATAGAACCCTTTTTATATTTATTTTATCTATTATTACTTTATTAAGTTCATTTATGATTGTTTTGATGGGTTAATTTGTTCAATTCCCTCATTTAGGAGCATTGGTATCGTTGGATTTCATGATAACATTACGTGTATAAATGTACGAAGGTCATATAAAGTGGGTATAATTATAAAGAATTGAAATTATTTTTTATTAATGATCTTAAATAGTTTAAATTGGTCTTATATATCATTTTGTGTTTTGGAATGAGGATAAATCAATAGATAAATAGTTAATTATAATCATTTCTGTTTATTTTGGTAGTTTTTGATCACAATATACTGATTTTGATTTATAAATTAATATATTTGGTAAAAATGATTCAATAAAATAACATAATATATAATAAATATATTCTAATCTGTGTCAACTATAAAAATTCTTTTATGACCATCCTTGTAGGTAGTAATTAAAATTGAAAACTTTGTTGACCTAGAATGATATAAATTAACACATCATGGATAATGTTTTCATATTTAGTATAAATGATGGGTAAGGAGATATGATGATGAATTATTTTATTTAAATAAAAACATTTTAGTATATTTATTTTAATATATTAATTATATCATTTTGATATGGGGTGTTGAGGAGAGAAAAATAAACGAAAATAACTTGAAATGAAATTAAAATAAAGCGAAGAGGGTTTTACCTCTTGATTCCTTCTTTTTGAGAACCATATAAGGGGATTTGATTGTCTATTTTATTAATACCAAAATCTATTGGATGAGGGGAATGGGATCAGGAGGATATTTGATCAGAATATGGACATGGAAAAATGCCAGAGATGTGTGAGTAGAAGAGGTGGTGAGGGGTGCTATTTATAGTGTATGAGATGGGTTTTTTGTCATTATTTTACAAAATAATTTATTATTTTTATCAATAAAATAAATAGTACTTATTATTGAGACTAAATATAGTTAATTAGTGTTTTTGAATTTTAATAAATGGATACTTACATCATCTATGAGTCAAGAATGACTCAAAAATTCACATATTTACTTATACTGCAGTTTACTGGATTTCCCTATTGACCAAAAATACATGTTTCTTACAAAAATCCAGAAAAAATCACCCAAAACCTTTATTTAATGTGTAGAATTAAAAAATGAACTCCATTTTGTGAAAATAATTTTCTAAATCAGGTAAATTTTAAATTTAATTAAAATCATTATTTTCTTGGAAAATAGAGATTTTAAATTTATAACTACGTTTATATCATTTGAAAAAAATTACCGATGGTCTCATAAAATTATATTATTATCATATGTAAGAAATAATAATTTATGAATAATTTTTATGGAAATAAATTTTCTTTTAAAATTTATCATTTGTCATTAAATTGTAATTAAATATTTTTGAGTTAAAAAATACTAACACATAATTAATAATTTTTAAAATATTAATTTACTTATACTGTGATATAAGTATATAAGATGTTCACTTATATGATGGGAAAATTTTATTTGTACTTTCATTAGTGAGGTCACTATTAAAATGTTTTGTTTATTATTCATAAGGGCCATGTTACTAGTCCAAAGGTTATGTTAATATTCATTTGGTATATGTTCGTTACTTATAAAATTACTTTTATTTAATTAATTATTCATCTATACAATTTTTATTGTGATATAAAAGTGACATTATGTCATTTTAATGTATGAAATAATTATAATAAGGTAATCTCATCGAAATATTTTTTGGGTCGTTACAAGTTTGGTTTATAGGATACTTATTTTACATTACATATACAGATTTATCAATGATGACATGTAGTAAACCCCATTCTATAGTTCTAATATGTTATAATCACTGTCATAACATGGATAATGGAATCATAATAATGAAGTGATGTAAAAATATTATTAGGGGAAAGAATGTCAATGAATAATAATGGTTAGATCATAACCATTATGTAAACATGGATAGTAGATAAATTTTTGATTAAAAGATTACAGGATCATAAAAAGAAATCATAAAACATTTTTGAAAATTAAGGATCATGATATTTTTACATATGATATTATAAAGGTCATCAAGAAGCATGAAAACTAATATATTGTTTGTAAGAGTATAAAAATAATCCTAAATCATGAGACTATAAAATTTTAAAGAGGAATATTAAAAATATATGGCATAAACATAAACATATAAAATCATTAAATTTTTCTCAAACACATGATACTAATTCTATATGTCAAGACAAAAACCATGATAATTTTTGTTGTGAGTAAACTCTTGATGCCCATGCATCATGTTGTGAATAAACTCTTTACGTCCACAGATTATTCTACAATAATATATAAAACATAATAAAATAAATTTATCATGATATAAGACCCCAACCATCAACATAAATACACATGTGATCCATAAAATATCAATAAAAAATCATATATTTATAACCCACACAAATAAAATGTGATTCATATCACTTACAAGAGGCATTTAGTAGCATGATATCTATGTAGATAAGTTGATATAAAAAAAATCCCTCAAAATGATTATTGTATAATGTTATTTAGATGTTTATTCATAAAACATAACATAAATTAACTTATATATTCTATATTTAAACAATAAAATGTAAGGGAAACATAACATTATCCTTATAATTAGTTCACAACATTTTCTTGAAGGGAAACATTTTTATTCACTCTAAAAAATGTAACATTTGTTTAATTGAAATGAAAAATAATTAAAACATTATTTCAATTATTTTTCATAATGGATCTATGAAAACCAATAATTCCTATCTGAAGGAAATGTGGAAAGTATGTTAAAATATACAACTCTTGAAGGGAAACCCATGGATATTATAAAATACCTTTATTGAAAACAACATTTTAAAAAATAAATAATGTTTATTTTTTAAATATGGTAATGAAAAATAAGATGATAAAAAGAGATAATACATATTTGGTTTTCAAAATAATAAAGTAAACCATTTTTGTAATGAAAAATATGGAAATAGAAGGAATATAGTATTTAAATAGGATTAGAATTATTCTAAGTAAACATATACATTTATATGAATAAGATTAATCAAGGAATAATCCAGAAATTAATTTTTTATTTTTTAATAGAGATAAAGATAATGTTTTAAATAATAAAACCATATGTTAAAATACAACAAAAACATAAGAAAAAATTTCAAGAATAAATATTATAACTCAATGAAAGGGATTTAAGATAAATAAATAATTAAATATGATATCAATGTCTACCAATGTGATTTAAATTTAGGTATAATTAATATAAAAATATAGATAAATTATTTAAAAGGCTTATACTTATATATTACCCCATATAATCTTTAATTATAATCATCTATTATAAATTTACTTGTTAGTTAAATATTATTTTATATTTGCATATTTGTTATTTTGATTATTTCATACATTCTATGAAGTGATGATACCATAACTTTTTTCATTGATTCCAAGTTAATAATTTATAATATTTATGTTGTAATATAATATATGATTTATAATTAAAAAATAATAACTTATTTCATTCCATGAGTTTTCTACTCATGATTCATAATTATAAAATCAATGAAAAGATTGTTTCAATAAATTTTTACGAACAAAAGTTATTAAAATAATATTCAATTAAATTTTAATATAACTATTTAATAACCTTAATATTTCAACTAGTATAATTTTAAATAATTAAATACATTATTATAACCATCCTTGTAGGGTAGTTATGAATATTAAATATGTTATTACCTGGATGCGGTAGTCAGCACATACACACAACTTATGTTTTCATTGTTCATAGAAAGGAATAAATAATAAATTTTATATATGTTATAAAAATAATAATCATTTTATAAATATTATACAAATCTATTAATTAAAATTTTATATTCATTCATGTGTCGAAGTGTTTAAAAATTAAATATTCCATTCATCGATAATGAAATATGCACATATGTATGAGCAACAATTTATTTTTTTATAAATTGAAAATAAGGTAAAAAATTATATTTATTTAACATAATAATATTTATTTATACCTATTACACTCATGTAATTATTTTATCATGGATAGAATAGATTTTTGAGGATGAATATAGATGAAAAAAATATTAACGAGCTTATACTACTCATGTTGAGAAGCTAACCCTCTCTTTTTAAATCATTTAGAAATATAGGACATAAGAATTATTTAAGAAATAATGTTTTCCAAAAAAGTAATAATACTCTAGGAAAATTAAAATTGTAATTTATATAATAGGAATTCAAATTATTAGTGTGGGTTGGATTTGGTGTAGGTGTTCCCCTTTTATTACAGAAAATATGATATTTTCCATAAAAATGAATGTTGTATAAGGGGTATGAATGGATTCTCATTTGGGTTAGGTGAGTTAGGTGTTGAAATACAGTTGATACATGTAGGTATGACATCCCATACTAACACATTTTTTATATAATGTGTTTTTTAATGTTAATTTATTAAATTTTTATCCAATTTATGTTACTCATTTTTAGCCTTGTTAACCTTTACTAAAAAATGTCCACGATAATTTTTTTATTACAACAAATTTGTGATGAAACCTCTTAAAAATTTATAATATGTTGATTATTAATTTTTATGATGTTTAATATAATTTAATTTCTTTATTTGTGATAATTAACTTTTATTTTAAAATATATGACATATAAAATAAATTATTTGTTATACCAAAATTAACTTTTATATAGGCACATTTCCTATTAATATTTCATATCAAATACTAATTAAATTAGAATTAATACATTATTCATATAAAAAATATATCGTATCACTATAATATAGTTATTTTCTCGAAATAAAAAGACATAACTTATAAAAATGTATTTGTTGATAAAATACATTTTTAAACATAAAGTGATCTATTTAGTTGATTAGATATACTTATTTAATATTAGTAGAGGAATAGTATTAAAAGTAATATTTATTTTTCATTTTCCTTATATTTTATTATGTTATTATCCTTAGTTATACCCACCAATTAAATAACTAGTTGTCAACTATTATATATAACTTAATAAATTTATTCGTTGTTCTTTTTTGTTCAGTGTTTCTTGTGAAATGTGTGATTCATGAAAAAAATTTAATTTTATCAAAAAATATTTTCTGAAATAAAGGGGTTTTATTGATTTATTTTACATTTCATTTTTGGAATGTAAAATAATAATACATCAGTCATATAGGTTTTTTGAAACAGTAATTCCACATGTTTGATGAGATATTGAGGGAAAGTGATTATATTACATAGTTATAATTCAAAGGACGTTGTTCTCAATAAGACATTAATTTTTTTATCTATTGGTTCTATGATATTTTTCTGGACATTGAACTTTGAAATTAAGTTATTTATCCCAATTCCATCGAGAAATGGGACTATAGGGTCACATAATAAGTGTATCCATAGACATAGTTAAATTAAATATGTATTCAATATTTGGAAAAATATTATTCATAAGTTATGAGGGATAATAATTATTAATCTTATATTTATTAAATAAACATCTATTGAATGGTTGTAATAGTGATATTTTCTATTTAAATAAATAGTTATTATTTTATGTTTGATTAATGTTGAGGATTGACTAGCCGAGTAAAAGTTGTGGAGGAAATGATATTTAAATATCCACATGTCTATATCCTTGTAGGGGAATAATAATATGATTATTATTATTATTCTAAATCTATTCCCCATAAAATTAAGATCCTAGTAAAGAGATATTGTGAAATAGATTATTCATTAGCCTATGTATTTAAATTAGGTTATTATAAATTGTATTGTGGTTGAGTGGTACTCAGCAGCTAGCCTCCGCATCCATGAGGTCTAGGATTCATGTCCTAATGGGAATAAATAATATTATATCACTATAATGGGTGTGATGCAAATGATGATTTAGGTAGAAGGTTTTTTAGGCATGATGCATGATGTAGGCCTAGTGACATAAGAATGGCGATTCATGCATGATTCTGCTTTGGGGGTTTAGGCAAGTAAATGGGCCTTTCGTCCATGTGATGGGTTTTGTTACAACTCGGACTTCGGTCCAAAATAATAATGTAATAATGTGGCTGGTTTGATGGGTTATCCCTAAGGTGGTATATTAAATATCCTTCTG
This sequence comes from Viscum album, assembly GCA_963277665.1. Classification (NCBI taxonomy): domain Eukaryota; kingdom Viridiplantae; phylum Streptophyta; class Magnoliopsida; order Santalales; family Viscaceae; genus Viscum; species Viscum album. Next base: position 1,098,392,661 of record OY728147.1, read on the forward strand.
GTCCATCGGTGTGTTTATGTGTGTTTCATTGTATTGTAAACTAAAATTTTAACCTATTATTAGAACTTCGTTATATCATTTATAAGATAAGGAATTTTAGTGAAACAATTCCCTCCCCAAAGAACTCTCTCGACCATAGTGATAAATTTCTCTAGAACACACAAATTAATTGATAGAAGAATCTACCTCTACCCTCACAAGTAACTAAGAGAACTAGATATAATTCCATTGTTGTAAAAACTAATTTTTTCCAATATATAAAATTTCATATAATTTTTTAATGATCAAAATTTTCTTTATTTTAATTCAACTTTTATCTATTGAAGTGTGTGGATAAATAATTTTAGTTGATGATTTCTTCTATGTGTTCATGTCATATATTAATGTAATATAAAGTAATGATTCCTTATGCTTAAGTCTTATGAAAAATATAAAGACTAGTAGAAATTATATTTTTTTCATATATTTTCCATATTAATTATTTCTTATTATCATAAAAATAATTATGTTCAAGATGTATATTGCAATATTGACTTATATTGATGTTTGATCATAATAATTTCTTATAATTACATCCAGATAGAAGTAGCACAGTGATATATAATGGGGAATTCATATTTATTATGTAAAAATGTTTAATCATAATCAATATTTATGATCCATCAATCCATTCTATAAAAATGGAAGATTAGAGTGTATTTTGATCATATGATAATGTCTTATCATATTCATTAAGGTCATATGATCTGATACAAACTTGTGATAATTCATCTTATGATGTTGAATAATTAAAAATTAGAGTAATTTTATGCGTGTTTAAGGAGTTTTCTTTAAACATTTCCCAGATATTATTACAATTTCAACATATAAAGGAAAGTATTATCATAAATTAGTTATATCAAAAGTATAGATGTCTGAATTAGGAAAGGTGTATGTAATTAAAGATAATAGTTATCATAAGTGAAATGTAAAAGGACGATACTACGAGCAAGAACATGATACTCATTTTTTCCTATTTTTAGAAGATGTCATAGGAAAAGTGAAAAATCATTCTTTTTTGGGAATTATTTTATTTAATCTTGACAGGTTTAATTCTAGATATATTCTTCAATTAAAAAAGCATTATTGTATATATTCATTAGATGGTTTTTAATAATAAAAGATTAATGGAACATTCACATAATTGATTTTTCTAATCATTTAAAATGAAATACTCAAAAGAGAAATATTCTAATGTTGTATCCTTTCAAGTTAAATATATTAAAAAAATCTCTAATACTTCTTTAATGATTTTTTCTATCTCTGAGGATGTTAGAATAATTTCTTTTTTTTTCATTGAACTATATACTGAACCAATAATAATTTCTATATTTGTTTCCATAAAGTATAAAAACATTGTATTGAGTGTGTGAGGGTAGAGGATATTTATTTTAAAAGTGATATCCCAGTTAAAATAACATAGAATTTTCGTAAATAATTCTCGATTAATTTCACTCAACTATTATGGTCACTGCTAAAAGGGCTTGCATTGTGAAAATAATCAATAGAGTGATTTATATAGTCGATTGAAGAATATTTCTGTCTATAACTAGTATAAATTCTCTATGTTCTACTCCTTATATTTGGTTATAAATTCCAATACCCATCTAATTTAATTTGAAAGATTAATTCTTTTTTGGAGACAACGAGGGTGGTTTTAATTCAATGAAATTTTAAGAACTCAATTCAACCTCAGCCCCTCTTGAGTCGTTATTCAACACCTAATGGGACAATAATTTTTATCAAATAAAGTGAAATTTTTGTTATAAAAAATTATCTAGTTGAATTATAAATAAAAGTATCTAAACATTCTAAAATGGATGATTCAAAATAATTAATATATATGATAATAGAGCCATACATTATTAAATAATATATGGTTATTGAAAATACCATATGATTATCTACATGGGGAATCTTATTATGAATGTTAGTCTAAATTATGTTTAAGCTTATAAAATTCTTAAGGGTGAATCATAGAGTTGGGTATATAACACTAAAGTTAAATATGATCTATAATCCAAATTCATGAATGATTTTCTTTGTAGATTAGTTCATGAAGAGATTAGTTTTGTTTCATTGTGTGGTACTTCTCCTAAAATTTGGAATACCATTTTAGTTTCATATAAAGAAATTGAAAATAGAATTTAACTATTGTAAAACCACATCAACATTAAATTGTCACCTTTATAATGAAATATGGTGAAATAATTTCTCAATTGAATGGTTTACTCATGGAAATTGGTAGTTGCTCCTTTAGAAACTCTAATTACTAAAAAAATAAAAATCAAAATGTTTTAGTAGTATTAAAAATATATTTGACAAGAATAATTATTATGTTATGGAAATATACACTAGTTAATGATTTATAGACAAAGTATCATATTGAAACACTAATGATGTTTGAAGAAAAAATGTTGGTTGAATATGCTAATGAAAAAAATAATAAAAAAGATAATGTTTCCATGAATATTTCTAATTAAAAAATTTAAATAATTATAATTAAAATTATTTTTCAGATAATCCATTGCATAAGGATCAGGCTCATACAAATATTATGGATAACATACCATATTTTCAAGGAAATTGAAAATGTTTTATAATAAGGGGCTAAGATTTAATAAATCATATCATAAGTATTTTTTTTTAAATTATAAAAATGTTAGATGATTAGAAAGTAGAAATTTGAAAAAATCAATCCTTAGTGTCTTAAACATAAGATGAAGAAGAATTTATAAAATAATACTCATAACAAATATGATTATATTAAAAAGGATAATAATGAGATGAAGTAAATTGGAGTTCTTATAAAGAGTCTTGAAGTAATACATGTTCAAAATTTTATGATGTATAATCAAACTAGAATGTTAGAATGTTCTTAATAAATTAGATGATTTATGTGAAACCAAATTATTATTAATCTTTTGAATCTGAATCTTAATCAAATATAAAAAACAATGCTGATTAAAAATTGAATTAATATTTTTCATTTTTATAATACAACTACGTGTCCTTGAACAAAAATAATAAGACTCTTAAAAAACAATACGATTCGATTATTAATGAATTATTTTTATGTATATTTATTTTTGAACTAAAATAAAAAACGGATTCATTTAATTATAGGTGTACTGAGTATGATAGAATAATAAATGAAATAATGTTTGAGCATAATTACCAAAATATGTTTCTAGTTTCAATAATAATGTAGAGAATTATCTCAAACACTTAGTTGGTGAAAAATAATGAAAAATATACAAACAAGTCATAGTTATTTAAAGATAGAAAACCACATTATTTAAGAATTATTTTTTGTCATGTTATAAATATATTAACATGTTAAATATCACTTTTTTTCATTATAGTAAAAATGTTCATAATGCAAATGATTTGTGCTTAAAATATCCCAAATTTTGTGGTATTATGAAATATTTTGTATCTAGAATCATATCTATCATTAATTCATGAAATTATTTAAAGTGAGACTATATTTTGGTTCTAAAATTTTATTTATATAAAACATATAATCAAAAGAGAATCTTGATACAAAGACATCTTATTATGTAATGTGTTTTTAGGGATAAATCCATAGGTACAATAATCAACATTGTTTATTAAAACGGTTTCTCAAAAACATGAACGTATATTTATCAAAATTTCAATCACTATCTAAATTTATGGCGGATATTTTACCTTTAGAAAAAAAATTATGTGGAGAAATAATTATCCTTGGATTAGTTGGATATTATGATTTTTTGTTTATCAACAATGTTTTATATGGTCATGGGTGGGAAAAATCGGATATGTATCTCTTAGCTCTATGATGATGGTTTTTAATGGATTTTTTTAACAATGAATGTTCAATTTTAAAAGATAAATTTTTTAAATTTTGGCGCACCTATAACATAATGTATTTACACTCTACATCTACATACATTTATAAAAGAAATGTGAACTATTTAAATAATGATATTAATGAATCCCAGATTTTGAAAACAAGTGTTGGATATTTTAATGTTTATTCATTAAGTGATTTATAATAGGAATATTTTATTACAAATTATCCTCAAGTTAAATTAGAAAAAAAATACTATGTGATGTGCACCAAATGAGAATGAAACAAAACACTTATTCAAAAACAACTAAGGAAGTTCCATATTTGATATTACTAAAAATTGTTCATATGGATCCTTTTGTTCCCTCTATAACTGAAGGGATTGGTTGAAGTAATTTTCTTAATTTTTTAGTCTGAGTTTTATAGAAATTTTATTTGGTTTAAATATTATGAATTATAAAGTAAATCATGTACTATTTTTTATAAAATTATTCTTGAAAGTAAAAAAATAAAAGGGTTGTAAAATTATTTCCTTAATAATTTACTATTATAATAGTTTCTGAATCATGAATTAAATTTAATTTTCTCAAAATATGGAATTAATAACATCTATTATACCCATAGAACACCTCACCAGAAGGATTTTATAAAAATGAAGAATATGAATTTTTAAAAAAATTAAAGGATAATGTTCAATGAAAACAGAATAACATATAGTTACCCTGATTTTTCATATATAATGACTACATCATTTTTATGAAAAAAATAAAAAAAATTACAAAACATGATTCAAAGGTTTAGTGTGTTTGAAAATTTTTTATCATACATAACTTATATATAGTAAAAAAAATTATTTAGTTCCTTATTATTCATCCTTCTAAATGATAATCTTCTCCTTAATACATATATTGAGATGAGTATATACATCAAAGAAATGAGTGAGTGAAAATCCCAGTAAGAGAAGGAGAAAGGGAAATGAATCAATATAACATGGTTGAGATTAATAATCATTACTATATCATAATCATTTGATAATCATCATAATAATGAGGGAAATATTTTATAATTTCATGGAATGAGGAATATGTATAAAATGAAACATGAAGTCTTAATAGTCAAATATGACACAATTTTTGGAAAAAACTACTGTCATGTTCACAAATAACATATATACATAAATAAAAAAATAAAAAAAATCATAACTTTGAACAAATATAAAATCAAGTACATTAATATTTCACAATATCTCATGAGGTACATCACATTAACCAATGATTTTTAGGGAAATATAAATCTGGTCCCACCCCTCACATTATAAATACTCGTGATCTTTCATGCCACATTGAAAGTATAATAGTCATCGATATAAAATAAACCAAAGGAAGAGAATGGGTCTAATTAGGATTTATTAAACATTAATTTCATTAATGAAACTATTGGTTCCCTAATTATTAAGAGATATTATAGATGAACATAAACCATTATAATTATGGATTGGACAAGATGTATTTCAAGAAGATTAAAATACAATATTCAATAAATTGGAGTCACTTTGAAAAAAATGTTTTTCTTAGAAGTGTTTTTGACATAGTAGGAATCTGTATACAGAAAATTGAAAAGGGAAAAGAAATTTTTGTTAAAAATTCTGAACTATCACAATGTAGAAGAGAGGAGAACCCAAATAAAGGAATTCAGATCAAGAATCCCCTTTCATAAAGTCTCTTTTTATTTTATCGCATTTCCTTCCGTTGAATAATAAATATGGGATTATTAAAACATAGTTAAATAAGTAATTTATTTTCCTTTTTTAACTATTTATCTATTATTATTATTGGATTCTATATTATAACACATTCTAATTTTTTGATATCAAGTTTTTATTAAATATTCCCATTTTGTTTTTATTTCTCTAATTTTGTTCAATATTTTCCTACATGAGTACAATTAATTACAATAGATTATAACAAATGTAATTATGTGTTTATGCATTATATATAGTTAATTATATAAATGCTAGATAATATTTATATGTGTTTATATGTAAATGTATCTGTTGGTGGTTAATACACCCTTGAAGAGACATTATCGAGAGAGCGATATTTTTTATAGAAAATTATAAATATCATAAATATAATAATTGTAGTTGGTTAATATCATTAATTTATTTTTAAATTAATTTATAATTAATATTATATGTTTTTTGAAAAGGGTATTGAAATAAAAAATTAATGAAAAAAATTAAGAAGATTTGATTGATACATACTCAATCGTCCATATAGATTCTCTTGTATGACACTATAATTCCCTATATTATTAGAGTTAGAATACTAAAAAAATATAACTATGGATGATAATGGGTATGAGGAAAATGGGTTTGGTATATCATAGGCTTTTTTTAAATTTAGGGATGAGTGGTTTTTAACAGGGAGGGAGAGGGGTTATTTATACTTAAGAAGATGGGTATTTATAGAATAATATAATATATCAAAGGAAAAACTTGAAATTGTGATTTTTTGAAATTATAAATAATATTTAAAAACAATTTTATAGGTTTTAATAATATAAAATTATAATAATTCTATTTTATTAGTTCAATAAAAAGGGAAGTGGAAAAACGAAAAACTATTATTTTTAGGGATCACTTTAGATTTTAGGTTTTAGAAAGTGATTTTAAGGATTTGAAATTACGTTTATTGTATTCTAAACTCATTCACGAATCTAAATAAATTAGGGATGAACCAAAAGTTTTAGATGTTATTAGGTCATTATAAAATCAAGAATGATGTAATTCAAGAAACACCAGTTTTGTGAAAAAACTATACTTTTCTATTCACCTGAAAAGGAAGTGTTTCAGAAACATACCAAAAAATAACCCTTAAGCAATTTCAACCTGATGATTTCAAATAAGATATTCATTTTATGAAAATAATTTTATAGATTTTGTAATATTCAATTTATATATATAATTTTCTATTTTTATGGAATAATTTAAAATGGAGTTGATTGAAAATTTTCCAATATTTTCTTTGAGTTTTTTAATTATGGTATTTTTTTAGAAATATAATATTAATAATAACCTATATTAATCCTAATAGTTATTATTTATAGTTAATTTTATTATTATGAGGTCAAATTACTATTACAACATTCATCTTAATCTTCCCAATGGTCATATTACAATTCCCAATGGTGGGGATACTATTATAACAGTCACATTACTATTCAAATGGTCACCATTACTCCTATAATTATAAATTCATTGTTTTAATCAATATTAAATTAAATTACTCACAAGGTTATGTATTTCTATTTTCTAAGATATTGAACAGTTTACTAATATTTTGTTTCTTTTGTAATGGGTTGGTAGGGGTGATGATTATAGTAGATTATGGTGATTCATATTTTCTAATTTTTTATTCTATATTTTATATATTTTTCCCATTTTTTATTTTTGAAATATTAATTAGCTTCATTTTTTATTAATGTAACAATATTTTTTAATGAAATAATAATTTTTGTTTCTTTATATATATAATATAATATAATAACACATATTTATTTCCAGAGGAAAATATATTTTATCAACACATGGTTGTTACATTATTCTACCCTTTAGATATTTGATCCCCAAAATTTAGACTCATGTTATTAGTTTAGAATAAGTGATGGTACTTCTTTTTCATTTTTTCCTCTGGTTCCAAAGTCACCTCTTCATACATATGGTTTATCCAAAACACTTTGACAAGGTGAGTTGTCTTGTAACGTAGAGCTCTGTCTTTATTATTTATGATTTTTACTAACTATAATTCATACTAGATGTCATTTTTTTGTTTTCCAACCTCTAATTTCAGTACATGTGGTGGGTTAGGTATGTACTTCTTAGTAGAGATACATGGAAAAAATCATGAACATTAGACATATTTGGGGGATGTGAAAGCCGATAGGCTAGTTTTTTTATGTGATTAAGTATCTCAAAGTCGATAATTACCTATGTAAATGTTCCCCTTTCATTCGAAACCATATGACTCTCTTGCATATTGATATTTGAATAAAAAAAATTCTCCAACATTAAACACCAAGTCCCTTCAATGGTAGTTAATAAAAAACATTTTCCAACAACGAGTATATTTCATATGATATTGAATGGATTAAACCATATCTACAATTTATTTCACATATTTAGGTCAAATGAAATTTCTTTTGCAAACATCATACCAAAAAATTAGAGTTCAACATCGATTCCCATACAATGATTTATATGGAGAAATTTTTATATTTTAATGTAAGATATTTTTTATGTGAACTTAACCAATGGAAGACATTTATCCCATACTCTATTGATTCCCTTTGATCATAATATTAACGTGTCTTAGAGTGTCTGAATAGTAATTTTAGATCGGCCATCATTTTTGGGGTGATAAGCCATACTGAAATTCATTTTTTTTACTTAAATCATGTTGAAGAATTCACCATAATTTAGTTTTTACCCTTCGTTTACGATCATAAATGATTGAAAGTGGTACCCCTGTAAGAAAAAAACATACATTATGTATATTTTTGTATGTTATAATATATAAAAGTTTTCATGAATGGTGATGACGTGGTCAATCCTAGTGAGTCGATCTACCAAAAACCACATCATATTTTTCCTTTGGATGTCTTTCAGAGACCTATGGCATTGTCTATAGTGAAATTCTTTAATAAACTCATAGGTATAGGATATGGTCGCAACATATTTTTGGACTTGCATCACTCTACTTTAATTAGATGATATATGAAACATCATTATATATACTCCTCAATATACTTCCTCATTTTTTCCCACCAGATATTCTCTTAATGACCATAGTTTATCATGATGATTCCCGGATGGATACAGAAACATGAGTAAACCACATTATACAATATCTATGCCTATATATGGGGTGACGAAGGCATTGAAAGCATCATTTAAAACTAAATCACAAAATCATCATTGATGTGAAACTCATTTATCTTACACTACTAAAAAGTATGTCTTTAACAGTGCTAGAAATGGCCTTTATTAATGCTAAATATGCACTAACTACTAGAGCAAGATTAAAATCCATATTCTTTTCTTAGTGCTAAAAAAATTCTGATATAGGGGCATATTATAGTATTATGCAACAACACATTGCTACACTGATGTAGTGTGTTGTAACAGAGCAACACAACACCAAAAAAACTCTGAAATTAGAAAAATCCAGAATATATACAAAACATAAATGAAATAAAATTTACAACAAAAATATAAGAAAAAATTGTATTATAGTCATTTAAAACATTTTGTATACAATTAAATTAGTACAAATTATTTCATACATTCAAAAATAGCAGTCTTACTTTGTATTTTTATCATAACACCTACTCGAACAAAAAACACACATCTATAAGAATGAAATTATTATGTTAGTAATAATATAAAGTAATAAATTAATAGAAAGTTAAAATTTTAAACTAATCACTGAGACGTACTAGGAACATTGTGTATCATATCGAGTTGTGGCCGATTTTTTCATGTCGCACCATTTCTTTTTCATCATCATGCATTATCTGTCTGAAAACTAACCAAATAAGAATATGATTATGATGATAAGGAAATTAATAAGTAATAGCATATATAATGATTAGAAAACATTCTAGGTTTATTTTATTAGTTTTGGAAAGGTAATGTGTGTTTTAAACTAAAATGAGACTTATATATTGAAAAGCTTCACTTTCAGTAGTCCAAGTCACATCGGGCTTTATATTGAGGTTCAAATGATTCTAAAACATATCAAATTAATTTTGGATAATTTCCCTAAGGCATCAAAATAATTTAATATTTTTTCATGGTTTTAAATACATCACTGGTCGTTTTTACTGAAATGCCATTTTAAATTTAAAACATGTTCTATGAATCATACTGGTCACATTGTCTGTTAGTTTGACATTATAATGATTCATACATTTCACAGATGAATTATTAATCATTTTCATAAATTATAGATATAATCTGATGATTTTCTCTTGGTTTTTATTGAGGGACACTTTTTGTACTAAAATATTGATTTTAAACTGATAACAATCACATTGAGTTATACCGCGAATATTGTGTATCAGATTTTGATGTGGCTGATTTATACACATAAAAAGTTTGTTATTTATTATTTAAAAATTGTATCAAAATAATATGAATTCTTTTTATAGGTTTTGAGTTGGTTATTTTTTCTTTTTACATAAATTTATTCCAATTAAAAATAAAAAATCCATTTTTAGTCATATCGGTCACACCGTGTGTCAGATTGAGGTTTGACTAATTCATACAAATAAAAATGAACTACATATCATTTTCTTAATAAATCAAAACATTATAAAGGTATTTTATTTATTTTTTGTTGGCTAGTTGTTATTTTTTTTTTTCAGAAATTGATGTCAATTTTAAATAAAAAGTCACCCTTAGAGTCATGTTGGTCATATCATGTGTCGGATTGATGTGAGGCTAATTACAACATGTAAAAAATATATTTTAGATCATTTTCATAATTTATCAAAATAGTTCAAATATGTTTACTCAGCTTGGAGTATGTTTCTTTTCTTTTTTTCTAAAATGTCATTTTAAAATGGAAATATGCACTTCAGCTCATACTGATCACAACATGTATCATTTTTTTGTGAGACTAATATATATATATGTTACAATTAACTTATGAATAATTTTATATATTATAAAGCTATTATCTGTGTTTGTGTTTTTGGATTTTAGGGAGTGTCATTTTTTGAACTAAACTAATGATTTTAAACTGATAACTGTCATATTGAGTCATACTGGGCATATCTTGTATCAAATTGAGGTGCGTATAATTTTTATAGATAAAAAATGAGTTATGAATCATTTACCTAATGTATCAAAATAATCCTAATGGGTCTTCTTAGTTTTGAGTTGTTCAGTTTATCTTTTTACTAAAATTGATGTAAAATTAAAATTGGAGTCATTCCATTCACACTGTGCATCAGATTGAGTTGTGACTAATTTATACACTTATTAATTGACTTATGGAACATGGTATGAATTTTTCAATACAATATAAATATGTTTCCTTGGTTTTGACTACATCGATTATTTTTTTATACTAAAATATTTATTTGAAATGGAAACAGACACTTTGAATCAGTCCGATCACATCATGTATCAATTTGAAGCAAGAAAAATTCCTTCACACTACAAATGAATTATTTTTTTTGAATTATAATATTTATTTTAATCTAATATTGAAAACATTGATTCATAGTTGTCGCACTATGAATAAAATTAATGTATGTATAATTCTACACACCCAAATGACTTATGTATAATTTACCTAAAGTATCAAAAAAATCAGAATATGTTTGCCCAATTTTGAGTATGTTAGTTGTATTTTATAATAAAAATAATGTAAATTTTAAATAAAAATAATCACTTGGAGTCATAAATGTCACACATTATGTGAGATTGAGGTGAAACTAATTCCTATATATAAAACGGTTTTAAAAAAACCAAACTACTAATGTTACCACCTTTTTATTTTCTATTTATGTTGAACTGGATAGACTTTATATATCTTCAATCGAAGTTCTTATCCAAAAGAAACATTCTCATTGTTGAAATATATAATAGAATAAGAAGCTCATATACCAACTATATCATGAGAAGTCACCACAATGGGCTCATGATCATCCTACACTCATTTGGATTTCATCATTAAAAAAGGGTTTTCAGATGACAACATCAAATCAATATATAGAATTATAAATTTGACAAGGAAAGGAAATTAAATGAAAACATAAACATGGGGAGAAAAAAACATTTTTTTTTTCTCTTTTATGGGTTTTTGTAGATAGTTGAATGAAATATATGACTCCCCAAATGATTTTTTAAAAATACATAAAACGTATTAGATAAAAATAATGAATTTAACTAACAAATTGAATATAAAATGATTACAAATTTCATTAAATACGTAGTAGAAATTCACCTTTTCCTGATGGTTATATGCATTCTTGACACATTTCCTTGTTTTCATTATATTTGTTTCAAGTTTGAAGTCATATCCCTCACAAGGAAGTGAAGCTTAAAACAAACCACCCCACCTCAAACAATATATTCCACTTGCAAAATAAAAAAACTAATTTATGAGTAATACTAAAAAGAAATAAATTAATGATTAATATTAAACAATACATTAATTATATGGAAAATTATTTTACTATGAACCCATTTTTTACCACAGGGATATGCTCAAGGTAAAAAAATAATGAAGATAACAAATTAAAAATAGGTCACTCCATACAATCAATTAAAAAACGAGGAGGATGAAAAGAATATAAGATACCTTAGATTGAAGCTTTGAATTTTCTGATAGAGAGTATAGATATCCTATCTGTTTCATCAAATATTCATTTTGTGCAATAAATAAATAAATATATATAAGATATTTATTTTCAAATGATAATTTTATAACTAATTATAATAAGGGAATCCCAATATTTTATTGTTTCTATGAATTTTAGTATTGTTTGAAGAAAATAAGTACCTGAATTTAAGTAAAGAATTAATCCACTAATGTACCTGTTATCCTCTTAATTCATCAAAGGGTTAAAGCTATTAAAAAGTTTCATCCTCTTTATCTCATCATCTAAATAGTTATCATTGTATTTTGTTGTTTTGAAACCATCACCCATATCTTTATGACACATACCTATGTTGTTTGAAATACTTATAGATGTAGTCATCCATATGATGAATACTACTTAGAGTATAAAAAGCATAAATGTGATAGATGATGAGTCCCAAGAATTAAATTTTAATAATAACTATTATAAATATGAAACTAATGATGATGATATTTATACTCCATTGTGTTCTCTAAAAGGGACAATGTCTCCAGTTTGTGAGAATTATATTGATGGTAATAAGATATTACTAAGGGTGGAACCAAAATCTAATGTTAAAGAATGATGTATTTTTAAATGGGTTAAAGTAAAACATATATATTGTTTATTTGATGTGTGATGAAATAAATGAAATTATTTTTAAGAAGTATTAATTATTGGGTTATCGTCTCAAATATGGCTATATTTTCATAAAGGTATTGAAAACTAAATGAAGTATTTTTAGATTCGGGGTAAAAAAATTATTTTAATTTAGATCGAAAAAAATTAATTAATTTTTAGTGAAATATCATCATTTAATATAATGATATAATTAAATACTAATATAGAAATGGTGGATTGAGTTACGTTTATGATGAAAAGAGAAAATTGATCGATATTGTTTACTAATTAGAATGAGGAGATTGTTAATAATTAAAATAATGACAACACATCAGAGTAAATTTATATTGAATTGTGTATAATATGGCAGAGCATAGGGAGATGAGGTGCACTATTAAAAAGAAATTGATGATGAGGAAAATGAAGAGTGATTATCTACTATATGAAATATAAGAAAATTCAAAATCAATGAATAAAATTTCATTGGTGTTTGGATAGTTTTTGTTAAAACTCGAAGGTGTAGGATTCCACAAAAAACCCATTTTTTCCGAAGTAGTTCTTAAATAATATCGGGTTGTTGACAATGATGATAAATAGATCAAATATATGCATGAGGAGCTATATCCGAATTATAAAAATTCTAAATAGGAAATGTTTCCAGTGATGGAAGACATAAATGTTATCAAACCCATATGGGTGTTCAGAAATAAAAGCATTGAAAATGGAAAATTGGCTCAAAATAAAGAATGGATAGTGTGAAAGGGGAAATCCTAGATCAGATGAATTTATATTTATGATATATTTACTCGAAATATCCCAGTAGGAAACTATTTTAATCCTTTTGGCTATTTCAATGAAAATGGAGTTAAAAGTATTCCAAATAGATTCCAAAGCAATGTTCCTCAATGGAGTTCTTAAGGGTGTATATGTTGAGAAACGAGATGGGTTTATTATAGATGAAAATAAGAGATAGGTGTGCCAGTAAATGAATTCATTGTATAAGATAAACTAATCACTGAGGACCTGGTATTTAAGGCTAGATAAATACTATAGAAATCTTGAGTTTTATCTAGGTATAGTAGATTATAACCTCTACATCAATATGGAGAATGATAAATGGATTTTAGTACTCATATACATCAAAGACATAATAATTGAGGATTGTAAAAAGCACAAATAAATATTTCTTGTATCTGATGAAGCATGATATTAAGATTTATTGGATTGGTGAAAAATTTTCCTCGGTTTAAAGGCTAATCAAGGAAATAATGGCACATTAATTTCTTTAAAAAAATATGAAAAAGAGGTTCTATAGTGATTTTCAATAGAATATTCCAAACTACTAACCACACTTACTATGATATGGATGCTTTTTCAAAATTCAATGATTGAAAATAGGTAGGTGTCATGAAATATAGGTATCAGTAGCCTATTACCCCTCACAATAACATAACCCAATAATGGGTTTTATATATTCATGTTGCATAGTACCAAGGAGATCCACATACTATTGGGGATGATGATACATCAATATATCGAAAAAACTAAATATTGGGTGGTTTAATTATAGGAAATTTGAACTGGTGTTGTTGGGATACAAAGATATTGGATAAGAAGATTTAGTGGAAACCTGATGGAAAGTAATGATATCAGAAAACCTTGATTTTTCAAGCCTTTGTTTCGATCAACTATTGAACCGCTTGAGATTTCTAATAGTTGGATCCCTAAATCTATCCTAGATTTAATCCAGGATTCTTAAAAGTGTTACACTTCCAGCATGTGGCTTCCTTGGAGAGCTTCAGATATCAAAAAAAAATTTTGATGGTTAGGGTTCATAAAATATATGAGGACACTTTTATCAGTGCTTCTAAAAAAGTACTGATGAAGATACATTTTATCAACACTATGTTAATAAGTGCTGATAAAAATAATCATTATCATCCCTAAAACATTTTCATTTCTAATGAATGATTTTATCAATTATTTTTTAGAATTTATAAATCTCGATATTTATCAATGATAAAAAAGAATTATAAATTAATTTTAATACCTTTTTTAAAAGTAATACTTCTTAAAAAGGTATAATTATTATATATAATAATAATACTTATAATAACACATTTTATAATTATAAAAAATATATATATTTATTTATAATTATAAAAATACTTTTAAAAAAGAATATTTACATTAATATATATATATTTGTATAATTATATATTAAATAAATATAAATATAGTAAATATATTCATTATTTTGTAAATTTAATATAATTTTTTAATTCTTTAAATATATGTAAATTTTTATTAATAATTATATAAACACAGTTAAAAAAAATATTTTTGTAAAATTATAAATGTATTAAAATAGTAAATATATATTTATAAATATAGATTTTTATTAATTATTATTAAAAAATATATTCCTGACAATATTATTAAATATTTAATCCTAAGTGAATGCATGATAAGAATGAGTAAAATTGATTAATTAAAGTTGATTACACATTATCAATATTATATAATTGGAAATTTTTGTTAATTAAATATAAATTATAAGAAAATGAATATATATTGAAATAATGATGAATACTTATTCGAAATTTTAAAACATGATAAATAAATAAATATTTATATATATATAATATTAGAAATTGAATAAATTTCCCAAAAAATATTTGTGTGTGCGCACTATTTATAAATATGATTAATTATATATGTGTGAAATAAATATAATACATTTGATCTATGTTAAATTGAAAAATCAAATGACATTAAATCAGGTCCATTACTCGATGAAATTAGATAGAATTTTTAATTCATATTAATTGTTAATTATAAACCTTTATTCACTAAATATATTAATATTTAATTTAAATCATAAATATTCGGTATTATATAAATAATTTTTATATACAATCATAAATATCTATATATTTGTTATGTACTGTTTATTAACATTATCAATAATTATTTAATTATTAAAATTTTCAATTTATTTTTTCAATTTACTTATTTTTTAATTTTTTTTAATTTCCATTTTACATATCTATATTTTTAATATATACTATTTATTATTATTTATAATATATATAGAGTATAATCAATTTATTCATTTTTATCAATAATTATTTAATTAGTTAAATTTTTAATTTTTTTAGTAAAATTATATTTATTTTTTATATGATTATTTATTTTTATTCCGGAATTTATCATCACTAAAAATTCAGGGTTAAAGGATTCTTTTGTGGGTGCTAAAAATAAATAAATGATAAAGGGTTTTTTTAATTCTCGAAAAAAATCTAATAAAAAGAAAACATTATCATTGGGTTTTTAGCACTGATCAAGAAAACCATTATGATTTATTTTTTATAACAATGAAAAATGTAAGCAGTATTATGGGCATTTATTATAGTAGTATACCCTTACTTTACTACTTTCACCTTCTATTGTAGCTCTAGATGATCCCTTAATTCCTCCTTGATATTCTCTTGGATAAATGATTTGAAAATCATTTGGTTATGTTAGGATGTATTCTGTGCTATTTTGATTTCCATATCCATTCTTTTTATATCCATGAATATAGGTTCTGTATTTTCTCAGACCCTCATGGTCCATTACTTTTCAAAATTATAAGTGTTGTGGTGTCCTAGACACCATCAGTGAATTAGGAAGATGTCAGTGTTAGTGGAAACACATCATCGTGGTGTCACCTATTAGTACCACAGATCAGTCTCACTGATCAGTTCCACCCATCAGTTTCACAGATAAGCTTCACTGATCAGCTTCACTAATCAGATTCAAAAATCATCTTCACATATCAGGTTCACAGATCAGCTTCACTTATTAGCTTCACATGATCAACTTCATAGATCAGCTACACTGGTTTCACCCATCGGTCTCACTGATCTGTTTCAGCCATCGGTCACACTGATCGGTGTCTAAAAAATAGGTGTCTCACTGAACGGTTTCACAAATCAGTCTCACCAATCAGTGTCTCACCAATCTGTTTCACCCACCAGTCTCACCGATATGTTTCACCCATCAGTATCACCAAATGGTTTTGGCTATCAGTCTCACCAATAAGTTTCACCCGTCGGTCTCACCGATTAGCTTCACCCAATCAGTTTCACTGATCAGCTTCACCGGATCTGCTTTACCTAATTCTTTCCACTGATCGGTTTCACTGATAAGTCTCACCAATCGTCCATTGAGGGGTGTTGTGGTTTTCTTCCCTAGTTTTCCCATATCTCCAGTTTTCTGTAATTTTAACATTTTAAAGTGGTTCAAGTCCATTATTAAAGCCCATAAATTATATCTAAAATCCCCCAATATCTGAGCAACCCTTGACATACCAAAATATGTTTCTTTTTCCTTAGAACCATCCTTTTTCTCATACTTTTTAGTACCATACCTCTAAATTGGTTTTTCTGTTTAAAGGAAAGCTTTTAACTCACAACAGTTATCATCATATTTCCAAGGAGGATTACTAAATAAAAATTAATTTCATCATGTGTAACCGCCCAACCATGTGCAGAAACAACTATCCTCTATTAAAGTCATTCAAGATTTATTATCTCTTAACTCTAGGATCTCACCTTTTATCGCATGAAGTTTCACTCTCCTTCTGGGCTCGTCACTTTTCCATTCCATAGCGCATTTAGAGCCCCTCTTCCTAAGGCTACTTATGCACTAGTGGTGGAGGCTTTTCTACTCACTCTTGGAGTCATTGGATTTCCTCCCCTGCAAGTAGTGTATCCCAAATTCTTGGTGTCAGGAAGAAAAAATTGATCGATAATCATATATGTAAGGATTCTTCCTCTATATCTCTTTATTTTTCTTCATGCTTGGTGTGTATGATGATGTTCCCTCTTAACGTTGATGGAATCAAAATTAAAAATGATAATAAATAAATCTTTAATGAATTAATAGTTGGGAATGATGATGTTTTTTATGTGTTATAACATTGTTGTTATATTATGAATTGTATGTCCTTTTGTCAGCTGAAAATCATGGTCTTTGGTGGCCCTTCCTATTACAATAATGACCCTCTATTTTTATGGTAAATTATGTGATTGAATGGCTACAACATGGAAAATAGTTAATAATGTAAAAATTTTTAATTATATTAATGCCCAATGACTAATAATTATTGTGTGATCAACATGGTTAACCAAATGGAAATAAGGAACATAATGAATGATGAGGTTAAATCTTGAAAAACATCCTTTCTCTATTCTGGTGATATGTGTGGCGGCTCTTCTTGATTCCATTTGGGGATATGTGGATGGGGATGAGATCCCTTGTTGATGATTTGTTGGTCAGGGACTTGAGGCCGTGTGGGGTCGTACGATGGGGCATTGGTTAGTTCCAGTACTTCGAGGGATCTCAGTGATCTCTTTTGTTTTTTTTTTACTTTATATGATAACTGGGTGTGAATGCTTAAATTACTGCTTTGCTGTTTTTCGTTCCTTGGATTATGGCTATTCCTGTTAGTTTCCTGGTAGTGAACAATTTTTTAAATGGAATCACTTAAATATGTTAAAAAGAATTTGTTTAATGGGGAATTGTTTTCTTGGAATGAGTTGTGGTCTAGTTATGGCTTTTGTTCTTTTGTATGAATGAATAATAACAAGGGTGTTTGTGTATGGGCAGATTTTGGACCCCATAGGTTGGTATTTGTGCATGTTTACCTATATGTATAAATTTATTTTTGTTTTTCTTATTCGCACCCCACCCAATTTGAGCACTTCGTGTCGAACACCCTCATTTCCGGAGGGTGGGTGTATTTTCCAACATCCTATTGGGTGGCTGGATATTAGTTCATTTCTAGTCCCTCTCACAAGTATCCCAAGACTCTTAAGGGAGGATGTGATAGCCTGAGGTCCATTTTTTAGCCCAAGACTCTTCGGGAAGTGTATGTTGTGGTGGTTGGATCAGGTGTGTCCGTGTAGGTTTATTTCTCAAGTGTCTTCAGCATAAATTCCACGTGTCTTTAGGCATGGTAGTAGTTTTTCTGGCCTAGGTGTGTTCAGGCATGTTTATGTATAGTTGTGGTGGACCATAAGGTTGTTGTTGGGGCAGTAGTGAGACTATAGTGAAAATAGTGGGGGAGGTCTGATGTATAGGATTTCTTAAATAACCATTGGGAAAGCGATGCGAGGGTACCCAAAGGATTATGTCCTATTACAATTACTTTACATGAATTTCATTATTTGGGGAGTGTTCTTTGGTGAGGTTGGGTGGATAGATTTCTTTGATAGGTGTTTTAGTTATCTCTATTTTCTCATGGGGCATTATATTGTCTCCTAACTTGTGCACAAGATATTTTGGTATTCCATACTGTGTATACCTGTATACTCACCGTATGTATATAAAACTGCTTTTAGGTTTATGGGAGGACTTCCTGGACCGTGTGGGACCATACTAGCTCAAACATCGAGATAGTTTTTTTTTCTTTTTATTTCATTTGTACTTTCCCATTGGAGTTTTTCTTATACTTGTATGGTATTATGTCTGTACATGTATATGGGAATGGGTCTTGGCTTTACCTTTACCATCAGTTTTGGAGTTTTGTGGGTTTTTAACATTGTATCTCCCAATCCTAATAAATAAAAACGACAATTCCTTCTATGTAATGTGTGGTTCTATACCCTAGGTTCTTGTCGCCACTTCGGGGCCTATTGAAGGCTGGACTCGTGGGGTCTTTATATCTAATTCCAGTTGAGGAATGAAGGGTCTGTCATTTTTTTATTTCTTCCCTCGTCTCAGTGATGGAGGGACGTGATAGAATGGTATCAAAGGTAGATTGTTGAGAGATAGGTTGGAGCACGAGGTTATTAACGCTGAGGATTGCATGGGATTTGTAGGGAAACAGTGTTATGAAATCATGGTGCATGAAATATGCCCGGTATTATCGGCTAGGACACTAGATTTTAGGCCCCCCATATGATCCGATGTAAGGACTCTAGACCAATTGAACGACCATGTGAGGCTACACTGATTGCAGGGTAGAAATCTTAGGAATGGTACATGCATCATAATGACTTGTGTTCTTGTGTGTTATGGATGTGATTGGAATTTAAATAAATAACAAGTTAAGAAAAATTAAAATGAAATATTCTACACCACTCATGATTAGGGATTCCTTGTTTACCTTCCATCTATGGCACCCAGATGACAACCACTATTAGTGAGTGCAATCATAGACCAGAAGCTGATCTAGATGATCAGTAGAAGACTGATTGAGAGGAGGATGTTGAACAATGAAAAAATATTCTTTGTTCCTTTCAATGGAAGACCCTTGGAATGTATGAGGGAATATTCTTATACATGGAGACTGAAAGTTGGCTTGAGGAGTTGGTGATAGATTTTAGCTTGATCAGGGCTCTAGATGAGTATTGGGTTCCGTTGGCAGTTAGTCAGATGAGAGGAGCAACACGTATGTGGTAGATGCTCTACCTAGGGGAGAGGATATAGAGTGTGATTTTGTAGGATGAATTCGAGAAGGAGTTTCAGGAGGAATTCCTTTCTTCTTTGATGAAGGCTGAGAAGAGGCAAGAGGTAATCACCCATCAGTAGGGGTGTATGTTATTTCAGGATATGGGGATCAAGTGTAAAGTTATCTTTCTTTTTTCTTTGGATCTTTTTTCAGATGGTGATAATTGGGCGATATGTTTTGAGGTGGAACTCTAACCTTCTCTTCAGCATGCTATTACTCCCTTCACCATATCGACGTATTTGGAGGTCTAGAAGAAGGTTGAAGTGGTAGAGAGGATGCACACGCTGGGAGGTTTTCCATGATAGGGGAGCCATTGGGGATTGTCAAAGGGGAATGCCTTCATCTATAGACCTTAAGTGTCATGGAATTATAGGTTTTTCCTAGTGTGGAGCAGTCTCCAGCAGTTCCAGTCATGATATCTCGGTCCGCACCCTTTCATCTTTGGCCCAGGACCAATGTACTTCATCTTTGGTAGCCATGGTCACCTTCAGAATCAGTGACCAGACCAAGTGCATTATAGAGGGGGTGGGCAGGTTCAACGCCCACCTCAGCAGTAGTATTTTCTAACCAGGCCCTTTTAGAAGTAGCAGTATGGAAAACGAGCTGCCAGTCCTCTGAGAGAAGACATTTTAGGAAGAAGCCAACCTCTAGACGCTCTGTAGGGACCTTGACCAGGGCATGGTTAGGGAGACAACTGACCTCCTAGGTGCAGAGGAGCTAAGCATGGGTAGTTGCACACCACAGAGGAAGCAGTACCATCAGGTCCAGAAGTCGTTCAAGGTACGATCAGATTGTTTAGCACTCTTGCATGTGTCTTTTTTGATTCAAGATCTCTATACTCCTTTGTTACACTCAGTCTAGCCCATGACATGGGTCTAGACGGAGATAGAATCTCCATTCCCCTGGTGTTGAGTACGCTATTTGTTGGTCACAACATCTTGTTTTATGATTTTCAATTATGTATACTTGTGTTGTGGCCACATTAATATAGTGGGGATATCCTTTTACTACAAATTCAGCAATACGATGTAATCCTAGGCATCAACCGACTGTTTTTTGTGTACGCTGTTATCGACTGCTTCTGGGGAAGAGTCATGTTCTCCGATTAGGATGGCCAACATGTGGCCTTTGTTGGAGAATGGTGTTTTCAGGTGGGTAGATGGGATGTGGAGCCCATTCATTCTATCTTGGATGAGATTTCTGTTGAATTAGTGGATGCAGAGATGATGGATGTTCCAAGAGTTGTTAGAGAGTTCTTGGACGTTTTTTCGAAGGCGTTTGTGACTCTACACCCATGACGTGATGTTGAGTTAGGGATAGACTTATAACCTGGTGCACATTTGATTTCGATGGCTCCTTATTGGATGGAACATTATGAGTTTTGGGAGTTGCGAATTAATATTGACGATCTGATGAAGAAGGGTATTGTATGACTAAGTGTGTCACCATGGGGTGCTCCGATCTTGTTTACGAAGATGGAAGATGGTGGTCGCAAGCTGTTCATAGACTACTAGAGAATAAATCATGTAATGGTCAAGAAATGTTACCCTCTCCTGAGGATAGATAATCCCTTTGACTAGCTGAGGGGAGCAAGTTGGTTATCTAAGATCGATCTATGCTCTGGGTATCACCAGTTAAAGGTGAAAAATAGTGATATCCAGATTAATGCTTTCATTTGCATGTATGGGAACATTGAGTTTGTAGTCATGTCGTTCGGTGTTACGAACACACCTTCTATGTTCATGGGGTCATGAACTCTTCTTTCCACTAGTTTTTTGACCAGTTCATCATTGTGTTAATCAATGTCATATTGATATAATCACGATCATATGAGGAACATTCTAAGCACCTCAGGATGGTCATAGAGATCCGTTGACATCACTTGATCTATTGAATGTTCTCCAAGTGCAAGTTCTTAACAGCATAAGTGCATTATCTTGAACACATGTTGTCTCCATAATGGGTAGCGGTTGATCCATCAAAGGGTGAAGCAGTTGTCTCTTGGGAATCACCCTAGAATGTGATGGAGATTCATAGTTTCTTTGGTCTGGCAGGCTATTATTGGAGGTTCGTACCCGAATTATTTTCAGTTTCAAATCCTTTGATAGTTTTAACCCAAAAGGACCAGGCCATTGTGTGGAGTGAGAAATGATAGGTAGCCTTCATCTATATGAAGGAATGATTGGTCAGTGCTCTAGTGCTCAGGTTGCCAGAGGAAGGGGGTTTTTGAAGTGTTTTGGGATGCTTCCGGACTTGGCCTGGGGTGTGTGCTGATGTAGCAACCGAGAGTGATCTCTTATGGGATTAGGCAGTTACGTCCTCATAAGTGTAACTATGACACCCTTGACCTAGAGGTTACAGAAGTAGTATTGCTGTTGAATTTATGGAGGCATTAGCTCATCGGGGAGAACTTTGTGGTCTTCACAGATCACAAGAGTTTGAGGCATATATTTTCCTTGCAATAACTGAACATGTGACGAAGGTGTGTGAAGTTTATTCAGGACTATAAGATCAATATATCTTACACTAAAGGTAAGGGTAATGTAGTTGCTGATGTCTTCAGTAGGAATTCACAGAGGGAAGCTGTTTAGAAATCTATGGTTGGTTGGAAGGTAGTGGAGGAGTTGGATGCTTTACACCTAGATGCAAGGGTGGATGGTGGTGGAGGTTTTCTATTTTAGATGACAGTTCAGTCCTCTCTATTGCGGAAGGAGGAGGCGTCCTAGTGGGGATATGGTTTTTTTGAGAAGAAAGAAGGATTATATTAAGTATGAATATCCTCATCCATACATAAGCAGAGCCATGAAGGGAAATTGTCTAGCCATATCTGGTTGACATCGAAGGGGCCTGAGGCCGCCAGCTGATGGGATGCATTGTTTCCTTCCCTTTTGGTAAATGAGAATGTCCAACAAGAGAAGACATGGCGCAGCGAGCGGATTCTTTGAATTATGAAGTAAAAGGATTGGATTCCGACGTCATTGTGGTTAATGGCATTGATAGCAGAGAGGTAGTCAGACTCAATGATAATATCAACCCATCCACATTCCGTAGCAAGCATCATGCCTGCTAGGATGGCAGTGGCCTTAGCAACTGTAGGTTCCCAGGAGGCCTGATGGGATTCAACTTTGGCCACCACAATCTACCCCAGATGATTATGCACTAGGATTATGAGATCAACATGCCCATCCTAGAGGAGAGAAGCATCCACATTAAGCTTATTACTCCCTTTTGATGGGGGTCCAAGGAGGGGGGCAGGAGGGGGGAGCATCGGGCCCAAACTGCCCTTTACGGTCCTTCCATCCATCAATCCATGAAGTTGCACATTCAATCCAGAACTCAGGAGGCTGAAGAACATGGTGGAAAACCGAGTAATTACACCAAACCCAAATGATCCAGGCCAGGGTACAGCAGGAACTGGCATCGATCGGTGACAGAGAGGAACACCATTGCATCAGAAGATCTGGGAGATCAGAGACAAAATCCAGAGAAGAATCCGAAGCCGGGCCCCATTTATTCCATATTTCCTTGGCTCCTGGGCATTGAGTGATGGCATGATAGGGAGTTTCAGGAATATTCTGGTAGAAAGGATAGGATTCGGCATTGGCCAAGTGATAGTAAACAAGGAGGCTCATGGTAGGGAGGGTGCTCATGCACACCTGCCACCAAAATTAGCGTATTTGGGGGGGGGGGTGTTGAGTTTCCAAAGTGCTTTCCATGGTCCATCATCACGGTCGATAGAGTGAATGCCACAAACCAGTATGTACCTGGATCTCACCGTGTAGTCTTCTGATACATCATTGGTCAAAAATAGATGGTCGGTGCCTGCATCCAGGACACAGGGGATGCTCAAAATAATTTTTTGGTCTCTTTCATTGAACCAGTCTTTGATATTTTCCACAAACCACCCCGGGCCCTGATCTGAAAAGAGGTAGTTGATAGTGGCATCTTCAAGACCAGATTGGGCAGGGGATGTGTCCTGCATGTCGTCCTTGTCGACAAGCCATGGATTGGTCCATATGTTGAAAGATGATCCATTTCCAATCCACCAGGACACCCCATTATCAAGGAGATTTCAGGCCCCACAAATAATTCTCCAGAGGAAGCTAGGACGGTGCCCCAGAAAGGTACCAAGGATTTCTGTGTGGGGAAAGTACTTGGCACATAGTACCCACACACACAACTATGATGGACATTTCAAAAGGCACCATCCTTGCCTGGCCAGCAGTGCATCATTGAACAGAAGAAGGTTCCAAAATCCCATCCTTCCCTCTGAATTGGGTTTTCAGAGTTTCTCCCAGGCCTCCCAGTGGGCTTTATTTCTTCCATCGTCTACCCCCCACCAATGGTTGGCAGTATGAAAATGGATCGGGTTGACGATGGCCATCGAGAGCTTAAATATAGACATAAAGTAGCTGGGGATAGATTGAATGATCACTTTAATGAGGGTTCCATTTCCTGCTTTGGAGATGCTTTCTTGGGTCCAGCCTTGATTTTTTTCTCAGTTCTGTCCACCAGGGCTGTAAAGATTTCTTTTTTGGACCGGCCAATCACCATAGGGAGTTTGAGATACTTCTGGGGTTTATCGACCATATAGATGCCTGCATATGCACAAAGATCAGCTCTCTTGGCAGGAGGCACCCCTGCACTAAAGGAGATTTTCGCTTTTTCGTGGTTGATAGACTGTCCAGACACCCAGTCATATTGCTGAATCACATGGCTGATCACCCGTCACTCATTAATAGTGGCTCTTGAGAAAAGAAGGCAATTTTAGGTGAAAAAAAATATGTGACACTTGTGAGCTCTTACGAAATACCTTTGCTCCATGAATAGATGAAGAGGATGCATCCCTGGAAATAAGGTTAGAGAAGACGTCAACCCCCAAGATGAAGAGAAAAGGGGAGAAAGGATCTCCCTGGCGTAGGCCTCGGTTTGGGGGAATCCTCGGGTGAGCTCCCTATTGACCTTGATTCTGAAGGAGACGGTCGAGATGCAGTGCATGACGATATCTGTCCATTTAGTGTATAAGCCCATTCTCATCATCATAGCTCTTAGGAATTACCATTCCACTTTATCATAGGCTTTGGTCATATATAGTTTCTAGGCCATTTATCCTTTTTTTCAGTGGAACACAGTTTCATAGAGTGGAACACTTCATGGGACACAATTTCATTATCCGTAGTCAGCCACTTGGCCACGAAGGTGCTTTGGTTTTCAGAGATAATATCAGGAAGTGACAGATGAAATCGATTGACAAGGATTTTTGAGAAGATATTATAAGAGAAATTACAGAGGCTGATAGGTCTAAAATCCAGGATCGCATGAGGTTTCATGATTTTGGGGATGAGGATGAGGACAATTTCGTTGATGGAGGAAATGATTTTATTCCACACCAAGATGTTTTTTTATCATTTTTCACATGTCAGGACCGACAATGTGCTAGTATTGTTTAAAAAATAGAGCATGAAAACCATCCAGTCCCGGGGCCTTAGTGTGGTGGA
The DNA here is from genome assembly GCA_963277665.1 of Viscum album. Taxonomy (NCBI): domain Eukaryota; kingdom Viridiplantae; phylum Streptophyta; class Magnoliopsida; order Santalales; family Viscaceae; genus Viscum; species Viscum album. The sequence continues at coordinate 1,098,418,567 of OY728147.1, forward strand.
TTTGTTTCAAAGCTAGGTGAATCTCATCATTCGTCGCATCTTTTGTAAGTTTCTGATTAATCTCATCGGTGATCATGGGTCTGATTCATTCTTCCACTTCAGCTGACATGAAAAGAGTTCCTGTGGAGAAGTGGCTTTGGAAATAGTCTACCAAAGCATTGTGTATGCCATTGGTGTCATAGACTTTTCTTCCATCAGGTCATGATAAGCTCATGATAGAGTTTTTCTGACGCCTAACTGATGCTTTCAGATGGAAATACCTTATATTAGCATCATCCCCTTTAAGGTGGATGTCACGCACCCGCATAGCCCAGAAGCTTTCCTTAACACGAAGGCCCCCGTCCAACTATCTTTGAGTAGAAACATTCCTAGTGATGATTTCATTTGATGGGGGTTGCCTGAGTATGTTGTGCAACATCTTTTCAAGGGCATCACAATGCCCATCAGGTTGGTGGAATTTCTTGTAACTCCATGATCTCAGACCGGATGCAACCTGTTAGAGATTGAAGCCACCATCTTCGTGGGAGATCTTCCAGCTTGATCGGACCACCTCTTCTCATTCCTGATCTTTTGACCAGAAGCTCTCAAATCTGAAGGGTCTACTGGTTTTTCGCTTACATTTTCCTTGAAAACAACCAATGAGAATTGGGCAGTGATCTGAACAGTTAAGGGCCAAGTGGCCAACATGAAACATGTTGAACAGATTAGTCCAATAAGTAGAACCCAGGAATCTATCAAGATGCTCGGAGATGCAGGTGCCTTTAGTGTTGCCGCAGAACCATGTAAAGGGATTACCTGTGTATCCCAGATCGACCAGGTTTTCCCTATAAACCGCGTCCTTGAAATTAGACATCAAGGCTGAATGTCAAGTATTTCCACCTCTCTTTTCCTTATATAACATTATCTCATTGAAATATCTACAAAAAATAATAGGTCTAAGACCTAGTGGGGATAATTAGAGTGTGACGTGATGTGTGATTTGGTTGACCATGGAAATTCTCTAGAAGGGTGGTCGAAGGATGGTCATAATTGAATACTTTTCTGAGGAATGTTTTTGTCCTAGAGACGATGCACGAGGGTGTTCTACCTGAGTCCCATAACTCACTTTTAGTGGTACAATTAGGAGGTTCCAAGATGTAATGAGGCCTAAGGGAATAGTTTAGGTGGCCTAAGGTAAAATGGTTAGTGGCAGAGTTTGTGGCAAGGTGCCTACTGTGTCACCAGGTGTAGGATTAACACCGCATACCAGGAGGTTTGTTTCAGCCTTTAGATGTCCCCAAGTTGAAGAGGGATGAAATATCAATGTATTTCGATTAGGAAAAAATATATCAAGGTATCGTTGAAACATTTTTTAGGTGGTTGTGTTTATTGACAAAGCCGGCCTCCATGTTGAGTTTTTTGAAAAAGAAGACCATGATGTCCATTTTGATGAGAAAGTGAGTTTTCATGGTGATTTTTAGGGTCTAATAGATGTTGTTATCCATCCATGTTTGAAAAATAAAACCTCACAAAAGGAATGGATGATCTAGAGGTTGTATAAAAGGATCAGATACTAGGTGGCACTGTTTTCCAATTTTTGAAAAAAAATTTGGCTTGAAAATTAAAAAATTGAGATATGTGTTTTAGGGAAAGGGCAGTATGCGAAAAATTAGAGCAGTTCATGAAAAAGAAAGTGGTGTGAGAAATATTGGTGTGGTGTGTCAAATAGAGGAATGGAGTTTTTCGTGCAACAGGTGTTTGGAGATTAGAAACTTTAAAATGGGAAAATTCTTGAGGTGCACAAAAAATTAGAGCATTGTACGAAATATGGTGTCATATAGAAGATTTGTTTTTTATGCTCAAAGAGGATTACATGTGCATGGATTTTATTTTGCATAGGGGTCAAGTGTACCTATAAATAAGAAGATAACACCTTATTTTATGTATCTAAAGACTTAAAGAGTATTCGAGATTTGATGCGTGAAATTGGAGTCTGCAAGGGAGTTGGGTATAAGCTACAAGTTTGCACGTAAAAGAGTTTTTTTGAGAATATAGAAATGGTTTCACATATAATGCAGTTGTTATGATTAAAATAATTGTTTTCATGTAAAGAAAACGTTTCACATAAAATAAGACTTTTGTGTATAAAATAATTGGTTGCCCGTAAAAGAGGTGTTGCTGGAAAAGTGGAATTCCTACAAAAGTAGTGAATTATGCGTGAGGCGCAGTGAAGGCTGCGTGTAAAAATATGAGTTGCACTATACCCCCGGTGCAATGGGAGATTCATCTACGGGTGAATATTAGATGTCAAAAGAGCATCTATCAACAGTTAAGGATGTAGAATTCATTCGAGATAATGAAGAGACCTATAAGTATATAAACTGTGATTGGATCCGTTACAAATGTAGTGAGCAGAGGAATTGGACGAACGTTGTCCTTTTTATCAGTAGTGAGATAGAGAGAGAAAAATAGGGTGTGACCCTTGGGAAAGTACTGAGCAGACCCTAAACATTATAAAGACAGTGTTCCTGGGTATAAAAGTGATTTAGGCCAAACATTATTGGCTGGGAGATTTAGTGGATTTGGTTCAGTGGCACATTGCCATTGTATGCTCCTTGGACATATCCCATTGAGGGTGAACCAACTAAAAATCACTGTGTCTTCCCAATTGCTTCCCTGCATTGCATTTAAATCATCATCAAATAAAGACAAAAAGAAGTGACCATCATAAACACACAACTACAAACAATGTGACCTTCATAATAAAGAGGTCAAGATCCAGTGGGGCATGAATAATTTAGGTAATGAATATCCATACACTAATTCAACCCCCTATCATGGTATCTAGGCCACTTTTTCTTGTAAAAATTGGTATCAAAGGTAAGGTTTCTATTATATAATTTTTTTCTCTAACTTTGTTCAACCGATTACGCACATTACTGATTCATGCTGCTCTTATCTTGGTGTTCCTGGGAAAAGGGAAAAACATAAGTGAAGATGAAAATGTCTTGGGAATTTCTGCAATGTTGAAGTGTTAACAGAAAAAGTGTGATTTAGTTAGAGGAATAATGTAGTGAATAGAATAATGGATTGGTTGAATCATAAAGTGAAAATACTTACACATTCAATTATGCTAAATGAATGAGTGAAGAACCTGATATTCCATGTTTTGTTGGAACTACTATGGATGAAAAAATTCCCAAAGGTTAAAATTGGATGTTGTCCATGAAATAATGGAATTGGATCAAAAGTTGGGTGAAGAGATTAAATCTAACGATATTTAGATACAAGAAATGGAAATTGTGGTTAAAATGTTATGAGGGTTAAATCAAAGGCTTATTGAAGTGGGCATTGATCTGAGGGAGACTAATGATTCTCAGGACGAAGAACTGAAAAAGTTGCCTATAAAGAGAGAGAATCTCAAAGCCAATGTTATTTGAAAGAATCTAAACACAGATGAAATTCTAAAACTGAAATCCAAAAATGATGATCTTACTACACACCTATCAAAATTAGTTATGAAGAATCAAATTCTACAATAAGTGAATGCACCCGTGTCTGATTCTATTTCTCAAGAAAAAGTAGATAATCTCACACGAGAACTGAAAGATGATATGAGTAATGTAAAGAATCTAAAAATAGAAATCAATTCTCAACTAGAATCATGAGATAAGAAGATTCTTAAATTAGTGTAAGAGAAAGAGATAGTTAGGAAATAAATGGATAAATCTAATTCCAACAAGAATCCCAAGTTGAAGGATGATTTACACTTATTATTTGATTATATTTTTGTAGGGGATGATGAATTGAAATCCAAATATGCTACTTCATAGGAGAATCATGAATGAATTGTATTATCCAAAAGGAAATAAATTTTTAGAAATATCTGGAATTGGTTTTGATGATCCCACTCTTATGTGTGATAGGAAAAGTGTAGTTAAAATCTCTAGAAATATGAAACACCTAGTAGATTTAGGAGACAGACCAAAAAAGGATTTTACACGATCCAATGATAGAATATGCTATTTTTTTGGGATTCATGGTTATATATCAATATTTTTTTAGAGGATCAGGAATAAATTTCAGGCTATGAAAATAGAAACTTTAATAAATCCGAGAATAATAAAAAATTTCATGAGAAATAAAAAAATAGAGTATATCAGAAGAAATCATTCATTAGATTATATTACTATGGAAGAATGGGACTGAACATGAGTATGTGTCAGGAAGCTCTAGAGTTGAATTTCAGTGGAAGAACTCAGGATGAATCAACATCTCAACATAGGAATGATGAAATGAAGTATTCCGTTAATTAAAAATGTTTTATATGTTCTGAGTTTGGGCATTTGGCAAGACATTGCAGCATTAAGAACGAAAGAAAGGAAATTAAACTCAAAAGGATATTCTTGACTCTAGTGGTGCATGGTCAAAAATATTGCACTGGAAGAAAAAGTGGTATGTTGATGAAAAAACATATAACCTCATATAAATCACAAGAAGTTGAAATAAAGGTGTATCAATCACCTTCATTGTCACACTCAGAACATCTTTTGTGGAGAGAATGTGAACAAGCCAAGAAGATTAAATAGATACCTACTCCATCTCTAAGTAAAATTAAGGTATATTTAGTGGAAGACTCATTACTAGTGAAAAATAGTGTGGTGACACAAATATCTGATAAATGAAATATGGATAAAGAATGTATTGAAAAAATCACTTGTCATGTTCCACAAAGGTAAGTGGAGGAATGTGTAAGATCCATGCAATGGTGGAAGAAGCAAGGGAAGATGACTAGTAGTGTGATTCCTACTCAAATAAAGAATCAGGGTATATGGAATATTGTTGAAACATCACAGAATGAAATTAGTACTAGTGGGTTTAAACCTCAAAGTGTGAGAAAGGCCAAGACTGCAGAATCTATATATCAAAAAAAGGCACAACATGTGGGTAAATAATGCCAAATCATATAGCCTAAACAGTTGAAGTTGGGCAGCCAGTTGGAGTAGGTAAGGAAGGAGTGTGATGCTCTGATAGAAAGAATCAATGGGTTGACCCATTAGGATCAACTGAAATCCTCATCTTGAGGATTCCAGAAGATCCCCTCTCTCTGGGTATATAAATGATATTAACTGATGATTTATGTGTTTTAGGTTTTAGGGAGATACGATCCAAGGGTAAGTCGCATCTGAATATGCAAAGTGATGAGGTGATATGCTTGAGAGTTTCAATTGGTTCAAATCAGGATCTAGAGATGAAAAATAAATGGATAGATTAAGTTCCAGAGAAAGTGATTGTGTTATTAACTTTATCCCTTGTTTCATACAATGAGTTTCAACTCAGTAGGATTAAAGTTTTTGTTAATGGAAAATTGATAAATGTTAAATTCACCCAATGAAGATCTCATTAATTTAATTGAGTTGGATATGTTTTTCAAAACTACATACACATGTGGGGAATTAATGAAGGAGGGGAAAAATGATTGTGAGTTCTGACATTAGGAAGCCCATTGGAGGATAAGTAGAAACACATAGGTTTTTCATGATTATCTATTTTGTTATAACAATGTGGTATCATCTGATTGTTTTCATGAATCCAAGAAGCTATGAAAAAATATCAAAAATCATTAAATAATAATCTGAGAAAAGAAGATGAAATAAATTAAATGACATAGTGACAAGATGATTGTTAAAAGTGATTATGTGGTAAGAGACCTAGGGGAGAAATGGTGGAAAATGTTGAATCCAAATCAAATATAGATAATGATCATGAGGAGGTAAATTCATTATCTCTAATGATGCTAAAGAGTCACGATGAAATTAAACAACAGAATGCTATTGGTTATCAAATGGTGCCAGTCCAGACAAAGAAGACGTGAACTCTACAAAAAGAATGATACTTATCACAGGTAGAGCCTAAATGTTTTGAATAAGGAACTAGTAATGGGGATTTGGTTCCAGATATGAATGAATATCATGGAAAAGGTGAGAAAAATTAAACCTGGGAGTGTGTTTTAAGAGTTATAGATAAGATGGAATTGTGATTCGAAAAAAATCATGACTATTGTGCTAATCTACTCCCATATAGGAGATATCTATGTCGATATGATATTTTCACCCATGACAAGGTAGGAGACAATCATATTATTCATGATAGTTATAGTGCAACAAATGTTCAGAGTGTTCTAGATCCATGTGAAGTCATCATTTTTGAATGGGGTCATGGAAGAATAATTAGATATTGAGCATCTAAAAGGGCGTGGTATTCAATGGTGGATTAGTCATTGATGAAGCTCAATATCCAGTATGGTGGAATTGATTGCAATCTATATGTAAAAAATTATTGTAATCAAATTATGATGGTTCTAGTTTATGTTGAAGACATAATATTCAATGGATCTAATGAAGTATAGTTAAAGTAGTTTTCTATGTTTTGAAAATGAGGTGTTGAGCTGGTTTTGGAATGGATAATTCCAAGAATATGAGAATTCTGGTTGCTACTAGGATGAAAAAATCATGGGATATACAAATGAAAATTTTTCCAGTTCATTGGATGATAGGAAATCAACTTGAGTAGGTGCATCTATCTTGATGGTTTGTGTATTTCTTGGAAAAGCATGAAGTAAGATTTCATTTCATTGTGCACTGCAGAAGCTGAGAATATTTCCTCCACTCAATCATGCACATAGTTTTTATGGATAAAACAGTAGCTTGATGATATAGGCATTAAAGTGAATAATCTATTCCAAATCTTTTGTGATAACAAAAGTTCTATAATTATTAGAAAAAATCAAGTCCATCACTCAATTACAAAGCACACTAAGATAAAATATCATTTTATCAATGATAAAGTGGATCACGGGCAAGTGAAGTCAGTGTATGGGCCTACAGATCTATAGGTTCTAAACATTCTGACAAAGGCCTTACCCAAGGATTAATTTGAGAGGCATAGGGTGGCATAGAGTGTCCAGTCGACTCCCGAAACTAGAAAATGTGTGGATGTGCCCCCCTCCCTGAGGTATAATGTGTTTTCCTTAATACACTAATATGTTCTCACTACTCTATTGCAGAATAAACATGAGTGACCAGTGGGTTTGTTTAAAATGGTGGAGAAAGAGTGAATCCTAAAGTGGGAGAAACTATTTCTAGAAAAGGGAGATAATTTCTTTTTCAAAGACATGGGGAGAAGCTGACCCGTGGAGCAGTGAAATATGGGGAGTTGAAAAATGAAGAGGAGTTGAATCTGTAAGTAGACAATTGGAGTTCTAAATCTGATGATGTTATAAGTGATTGATCAATAAATAGATATCACGACAACTAAGGATTGTGATAAAAGAAGAAGAGTGATTTTTGAAGTGTGTGAGAAGGTTTCCAATGATCAAAAATTGGTTTCATTTTAGCAATTGGTATCAGTTTTGTGTCAATATTTGGTGTCAGAAATGATGTTATTCATTGATGATATTTTCATTTACTCTTATTTCTCATGACTAGAATTGTTCATGCGGTCATAGAGTGTGTGTGAATTGAATTCTTAAACTCTATCAGATTTGAAAGAGTTGAATGTGGTAGTGGTTGAAAGATTCTTTAATGAGGCATCAAAGTTCAGTGAATTTTTATGAGAAGAGTTGTAAAAAAACCAATGGGGGGATTATTGGGAAAAAATACCTCAAGGTATCATTGAAGCATTTTTTATGTGATTGTGTTTGTTGACATAGTGAGCCTCCATATTGTGTTTGAGGACAAAGTGGACCATGATGTCCAATTTGTTGAAAAATGGGGTTTGCATGGTGATTTTTTGGGTTCAATAGATGTTGTTGGCCATCCATGATTGAAAGAAAAACCTCAATAAAGGAATGAATGATTTTGAGGAGGTACAAAAATATCAGATAAAGGGGACACTATTTTCCAATTTTTTCACAATTTTAGGGCCTGAAAATCAGAAAATTGAGAGATGTGTTTTTGGAAAAGAGAGGTGTGTACAAAATTAGTGTAGTGGCCGAAAAATAAATTGGTTCATGAAATATTGGTATAGTGGGTGAAATAGAGGATTCCATATTTTCATGAAAGAGGTGTTTTGAGAATAGAAGCTCGAAAATTGGAAAAGGCATGTGGTGCATGAAAAATTAGAGCATTGCAAGAAATATGGTGTTGTACATACTATGTTTTTTTCACACTCAAAGAGGATTACACACAGGAGTCCACAAGGGAGTTGCGTATAAATGACAAGTTTGCACGTAAAAGATTTGTTTTCTCATAAAGAAAAACATGCACGTAAAATAAGGTTGTTGCACATAAAACAAGTTTTGAGCGTAATGAAAAGGATGAGAATAAAAGAAAAATGTTGGGTGTAATATAATTGGTTCTATGCAAAATATATGATGTGAAAAAGTAGAATTCATGTAGAAGTAGATAATTACACACAATGTCTAGTGAACGCTACATGTAAAAATTACAGTTACATAGTCAACCCGGTGTAAAGTGAGATTTATCTACTGGTGAATGTTGGATGTCAACAGAGCATATATCAACAGTAAAGGATGCAGAATTCAATAGAGATAATCAAGAAACCTACATGTCGATAAACTAAGAGTGGATCCCTTCCAAGTGTAGTGAACAGAAGAAGTGGAAGAAGGTTTTCCTTTATACCAACAGTGAGCCATAGAGAGAGAAATATAGAATGACCCTTGGGAAAGTAGTGAGATGATCCTAAACATTGTAATGATAGTGTGTATAGTAATAGATGTAATCTAGCCTCAACATTATTGTTATTGAGATTTAGTGGATTTGGTACAGTGGAACATCACCGTTGAATGCTCCTTGGACGTAGCCCAGTGAGGGTAAACCATGTAAAAATTGTTGTGTTTGCCTACTTTCTTCTCTGCATTTCATTTTACTGAATCATCATGAGATAAAGGCGAATGGAATTGATTCTTATAAACACACATGTCCAAAAAGAGTGACACTCATAATAAAAAGGTTATGATCCAGTAGGGAATGAATAAATTTGGTATTGAATATTCATACCCTGATTCACCCCCCACGTAGTGTATCTAGGCCCCTTTTGGTCCTAAAAAATTCTTCACAAGACTACTCAGGTTTCAAGGAGGTTGCGATGCTAACTAGGTAGTGGTAGGAATAATGAAAAAATCATCTCACATCCTGACAATGAAGGAGTCATGTGTGGTGGATGCCTTAGCACGATGATACATGGATGAGGTGGTGTGGCTTCATGGAGTTCTGAGGTCCATTGTCATGGATAGTGATGCACAGTTTGCCTCATGAGTCTGGAGGGGATTGCAACATGATTTTGGAACCAAGCTATTCCGTAGCACTGCTTTCCACCCCTAGACAGATGGGGAGATAGAGAGTACTATCCTTACAATAGAGGACATGCTATGAGAATGTTTTTTGGACATAGGAGGATCATGGAAACGACATTTTCCCTAGGTAGAGTTCTCCTACAATAATAACAGTCACTATAATATTGTAATGGAACCGTTTCAAGCCTTGTATGATAGGTCATGTTGTTCACCCATGTGTAGGAACAAGTTTGGGAAGGCAGGTGTTCTTGGACCAGATTTAGTGTAGAGCACAACATAAAAGGTTCTGCTTGTTTGAGAGAGGATAAAGACAGCCCAGGACCGATATAAGTCATAGGCTGATCATTGCAGGAGGCCCTCGAATTTTTATGTTGGAGATCATGTGTTCTTTAAGGTTTCCCCTCAACATGGGAAGTGATGTTTCAGAAAGGGGATAAATCACTCTCCTAGGTTCATCAGGCCTTTCGAAGTGTTCGGGCGAGTCGGTGAAGTGGAATATCAGCTAGAATTTCCACATATGTTGGAATGGATCCATCACGTTTTCCACATCTCCCAACTTCATTGATATGTACACATGGATTCCAAATTCATGGACTGTGGAGAGTTCGATATATGGGATGACACTATGTTTGTGGAGAAACTAGTGAGAATCGAGGATCGAAAGAAGAATGTGTTTCCTGAAAAGACCATCCCATTGGTTTGTGTGTTGTGGAGGATAGAGGAGAGTACTTGGGAGTGATAAGCTCAAATATGCAACCAGTACCCAGAGCTATTTGGAGTTTCTATTCCAATATTTTCCATAATGTTTTTATTTTTGTGACTTGTTGTGATGTAATGCTGACCATTTTGGATTATGAGATGAGTTGTTTCCTTAACTTATAAATGTTTATGAAAAGTCATGATATGTGGGGAAGGGAGAACCTAATTCCTAATTAAGATTCATCCACACAGATGCAATTAAACCTATGCGGGTGAGTTAGTTTCACTCAACGTGGATAATATCTTGACATGGAGGAACGAACACCCTGATCAGTGTGTCGAGACAATGTGATCATTGTGGTTCATATGGCTGTTTTTGGTGGTTTGTCCCTAAGAGGTATCTTCTGGAGTGGTTTTTCGGGTTACTTTAGTATTATTGTGGACGAGAATAGTTTGAGAGGTATCTGATGTAATGGACCGGACCCTCCTGGTCCATTATGTTTCCAAATGATAAGTGTTGGGGTGTCCTGGACACGATCGGTGAGTTAGGAGGATGTCAGTGTCAGTAGAAACATGTCACAGTGGTGTCACCTATCTGTGCCACTGATTGGTCTCACCGGTCAATTCCACCCATCGGTCTTGCAGATTAGCTTCACTGATAAGCTTCATAGATAAGATTTATTGATCAGATTCACTAATCCACTTCACTGATCAGCTTCCCTAATCAGCTTCACCGACCAGCTTCATAAATCAGCTTCACTGATCAGCTTCATAGATTAGCATAACAGATCCACTTCATAGATTATCTTCATGGATCAACATCACGTGATCAGCTTCACGGATTACCTCCACTGGTTTCACCCATCAGTCGCACTGATCGGTCTCACCGATCGGTGACTCAGTAATCAGTTTCACTCATCGGTCTCACTGATCAGTTTCACTAATCGGGCTCAACAAACAGTGTCCCAACGATTAGTTTCACCCATATGTCTCACCCATCAGTTTCACCCATCAGTCTCACCGATCAGTTTCACCCATTGGTCACATGGATTGGTTTCACCCATCGGTCTCACAGGCGTGTTTCACCAATTGGTCTCACCGATCGTTTTCACCGATCACTCTCTCCAATCTGCTTCCCCAGATCAGTTTCGCCCGTTTAGTTTCACTAATCAGCTTCACTAGATCTGCTTCACGGATCAGCTTCACTGATCCGCTCCATTGATTGGTTTCACCGATCAGTCTCACCAATCACCCAAAAAAGGGGAGTCGGGGTTTCCTTCCCCTGTTTTCCCATAACGACACTTTTATGTCTTTTTATTCTTTTAAAGTTGTTCATGGACATTATTAAGGCCCATAAATGTTATCTAAAATCCCCAAAGTGTCGGAAAAATCTTGACATAGAAAAATGTGTGGCCTTTTCCTCAGTGTCACCCATCTTCCCGTACTTTTTATCTCACACCTGTTAAGTGATTTTTCTGTTTAAAGGAAACCCTTTAACTCACAACTATTACCAGCACCTCACAGATGACAATTATAAAATAGAAGTTAATTCAATCATGTGTAACCACCCAACCATGTGGAGAAAAAAATATCATCCTTTAATGGAATTCGATATTTCATATCTCATAAATCCAAGATCTCACCTTTTATCATACAGAATTTCATTCTTCTTCTCTGCTAGTCTCTTTTCCTTTACTTAGTGCATTTGGAGTCAATATACCTGGGGCTAGTTGTGATCCTGTGCTGGAGACTTTTCTACTAACTCCTGGATTCCTTGGAGTTCCTCCCCTACAAGTTGCACATCCCCAGTTCTTGGCATGAGGAAGCAAACATCGATCGATAATCATCAATGTAGGGATTCTTCCTCCATATCAATTTAGTGTACATCTTGCAGGGTGGGTATAATTATGTTCCATCATGATGTAGATAAAATAAAATTTTAAAAAGATAATAAATGATTCATTAATGAATTAATGGAAGGGAATGATTTTGTTGTTTTTGTGTTATACCATTGTTTTTATGTTACAAACTGTATAGGTTTTTGTCCACTAAAAATTGTGGTTGTTGGTGGTCCTTCTTAGTGCACTAATGATCCTTTGTTTTTCTAGTTAATCCTGTGATTGAATTGGTACATCATGGAATAGGGTTAAACATGTAAACATGTTTGATTAAATTGATACCCAATGAACAATAATACTTTTCCGATCATCTCGGTTAACCAAATGGAAGGAAGGAACTTAATGGATGGTGTGGTTAAATTTGGAAAAAACATCCTTCCTCTATTCTGGTGATATGTGTGGTGGATCTACAGGATACCATGTGGGGTGATGTGGATTGGGATGGGATCCCCTATTGTTGAGTTGTTGTTTGTGGATTTGAGGCCATGTGCGGCCATACGATGGGGCTTGGGTTGGTTCTAGTACATTGAGGGATCTCATGGATCCCTATTGTTGTTGTGACATTACTAGAGAACCAGGTGTGAATACTAAAATTATAGCTTGGATATTTTTCCTTCCATAGATTGTAGCCATGCCTATTATATTCATGGTAGTGAAGAACTATTTAAATTTAATCACATGAATATGATAACAAGAATGTATTTAATGGGGAATTGTCTTCCAGGAATGAGTTGTGCTTTTGTTTTAGATGTTGGGATTTTGTATGAATTAACAGTAATGAGGATATTTTTGTATTGTATGTTTTTTAAACCCTTACATTGTGATGAGTTCGTGTTTACTTATATGTATAAATTTATTTATGTGTTTCTTATTCACACCCCACCTGAGTTGATCACTTTGTGTTGAACACCATCATTTCTTGGGGGAGGGTGTTTTTTCTATCATCATATTGGGTGGTTGGATATTAGATCCTTTCTTATCCCTCTCCTAAGTAGCCCAATACTATATGGGTAGGATGTGATGGCCTAAGATCCATTTTTTGGACCACGACTCTTCAGCCAAGGTATGTTGTGGTGGTTGGAGTAGGTGTGTGTGCGGAGGTTTGTTTCCCAAGTGTATTCGGGATGAGTCCCATGTGTCTTCAAGAATGGAAATAGTAGTGGTGGACTATGTGTCTTCAGGTGTGGTTATATATTGTTATGGTGACCCATAAGGTAGTTTTTGGGGCGGTAATGGGACTATAGTGAAAATGGAGTGGGAGGTATGATGCGTATGACGTCTTAAATAACTAGTGGGAAAGTGGTGTGGGTACCCAATTGTCGATGTGCTATTACTATTACTTTACCTAACTTTAGTTATTTGGGGAGTGTGCATTGGTGATGCTGGGTGGTTATTCATCCTTTCTAGGTGATTTAGTTATCTCTATTTTCTCATGGGTCATTAGATCATCTCCCTACTTGTCCATGGGAGCTTTTGGGTTTCCCTACTGAGTATATCTGTATAATCATCGTACGTATATACAACAACTTTCATGTTTCTAGGAGGAATTCATGGACCGTACTGTCTTGGACATCAAGACGATTTTCATTTCAATTTATTTCTTTTTTTAATTTCCCTTTGGTGTTTTACTTGTAGTTTTATGGGTCTATATTTGAACATGTATATGGGAATGCGTTTTGGCTTTACTTTATCATTCGGTTTTGGAGTTGTCTGAGTTTTTACCATCGTATCTTCTGATCCTACTAAAGAAAAAAGGTAATTCCTTCCATATTACATGTAATTATATGCCCTTGGTGCTAGTCTCCACTTCGAGGCCTATTGATGGTGGGATTTGGGGGTCATTATCTCTCATTCAACTTGAGGAAGGATGGTCATTCCAATTTTCTATCCCTTCCCTAATCTCGGTGAAGGTGGGTCATGATAGGGTCTTTCCCAATCCCCAATGTGGATAAAGTTGCCATTCATTTTCTTTTAAGAGCATCATATACCATGTTTACCATTACCAGATGGTAGTGAGTAGAGAAATCATATTCAATGATTAGCTCTATCCATCATCTATGATGTATGTTGACCGCCTTCTATAAGAATATATACATTAGACTCTTATGATTTGTATAAAGGTCACACTTCTCTCCATAGAGATAGTGATGCCAAATATTCATGGAAAATGTTATATCTACTAACTCTAGATCACGAACTGGGTGGTTTCTCACATAGATCATCAATGTTTTTGAGTCATTGGCTATCAAATTATAATTAATCTTGATTACAAAACCTATGAAACTCTTTTAAGGATCAATGTATATCACATAGCCTTTCCACTCTTTTGTCGAGTGAGTATAAAAAAAATGATTAGCCTCTTCTTCATCTCTTTAATGATTTCCTCATATTATTTCATCTAGACATAAATTAATCATTTCCATTTTTACTTTTTCAGCATTATAGACAATAAAAAGAAATTTTCCCAAGGCATCGATAATTCCCTACAAAGCCAAGAAAACTACAGATTTATTTGACACTAGTGGGTCATGATCATTCTTAAATTTCCATTTTCATAAAGGATCTATAGATAATCCCTCACATGTGATCAGATGACATAATATTGTGACTTTATTCATCTAAAAGTCACACTTTTTGAACAAAGAATACATTTTCTACTTTTTTTAATACCTCCATCATTATCCAATGATTCTTTTCATGTTCCTCTTTTCTCCTAGAGTATATGATAATATAATCGATAATGACTATTAAGAAATTTCATGGTATTATCATAACATTATATTCCAAAATTCAATGAATATTATCGGGGAATTAGTAATTCTTAAGTGCTTCCCTATAAACACATAGTGGCCATAGCATATATAGGAGGTCATCTTCTGAATATCTTCTTTCATCACCTTTAGTATTTTATATCCAAAGTGAATATCCAATTTTGATAAGTAACGATCTTATAATAATTAATAAATCAACTCATAAATTATATATAGGGAATAATTATTTATGGTGATCTTTTTGAGATCCCATTAATTGGTACACAACCATATTTATCTTTCCATTTTCTCAACAAATAGAAATAGAACACCCTAAAGTGATGCACAATGGAAATGATCCCTTTGTCTAAATACTCTTGCAAATTCTTCTTTAACTCTTACAATTAGATTATGGTTATCTTTAATGGGAATCTTGAGACAGTAGTGACTCGGGATATGATCCCAATTAAAAAATATAACTCACAATATGGGGGAAGTCTAGTTAACTCTTCAGGTAATACATCAATTCATTCCATCGCAAAGGTAATTTCTTCTAGGATGATACCTTCCTTTGAGTGAACCATTAGGGAAAGGTATTATCCTTCATAGGGTATCCATACCAACACAATTAAAAAAATTTAAAAAGGATATTCATGATCATCCTTGAATATTAAGAGTAGAGTTGGATGGTTTAGATTATGAAAATATATTTTTTTTTCTCAAAAGATTATTTGTACTCTATATAATGAGATTCAATCCACACCATATATAAAATTAAATTTACCAATGAAAAGGATTATAAGATTCATAGGAAGAATCATCCCACATATCTTAAGGGCATGAGTCTAATACATGGGTTTAAATGATTTAACTACTAGTTATTTTTATATATATCTCTAGTTTAAGATATTTGTGCTTTCATTCAACATTTCTAGAAAACTTGTAGATTATATAGTAATCTGTAGAACCAATATAAAATAAAACTTTTTAAATTTATATACTGAATATTAGTTTTACCATATATAAATTCATTTTCATACCCCACGTTATATTTAGTGATGGGATAATATTTCCATAACATCATTGTATTAGGTGGTTGATAATGCCCATTACCCTAAATGATTCATGGTTTAGTGAACTGGCCTACATGGTGACCTTAATCCCTATAGTTGAAGCATGTAACCAAGGGTGGTGAATTAAGAGTTTTATTCCTTTCATATATCAAGTTGGAAGTCTAATTAATGTCTTCCCAATATTTACGTGCTTTGAAAATTTCTCTCATACACATCATGAATTTCCCCATTTCGTGGATGAAATTCCCAAGATGTTTCTTCCCTTATTTTTGACATGTGGTAGATGAAACCTCTTTACTCTTTTTTTTGTTTCACCCAACATATTAAAAGTCCATTATTCCAATCTTATACCCATGTCCATATGTCTAATACTCTAACCCCATATATAATTTAGAATAAAATAAAACCACTTCTTCATAACATCTGAATTCTCGAATAGCTAATTCTTTTTGATGCCATAGTTTTAAACCACTAAATAATATATATATATATATATAAATACTGAAATCGTTATCAATAACAAATTCCAAGGTGTATCATTCCTGGCTTGTGATATTTTATTTATAATCCATTGTAAACTCTCCTTTATTTTTTAAGTACCATAAATTTTCTCTCCTTATTTATTCTAAGAGTTCAAGGAAAAGACTTATTTAGAAATATTTTCTTAAAGTCATACCACTCCATATCATTAATTTCATTATTTTAATTTGTGTTCTTTACAAACACACAACATGTATCATTAAATCCATAAAAATTATAGATAGATAGATTCACCTCCTCCATCAAAGAAGAATAGATAAAAAAAGATCTTGTCCATTGAGTAAAACCATTATTCCTCCACAAGTGGATTTAAAGATCCTATAAATCTTGGTGGTTGCTTCCACAAAAAAGTCTCAATGTATATTTGAACCTCTTAGGAGAAGGTGGTTGTTCCACCTGGTAAATGTTATTATTCGTATCCTAAGACAAATGGATAAGCATATCCATGATATTTTGAACTCCACATATTTTGGAATTAGGGATATCGTCCCATCAATCATTGAATTGTACCTCACTTGGGTTATTGTTTTTGTTTCTCCTTGTTCCCATCATTTTATAAAATATAAAATTTCTAAATAATAAATAATTCAAATAAAAATTAATTATTTTATGAAATTAACACTAAAGGAAATATTATGGGATACATATGTGTAGTCATTATCTAAAATAATGTTTCCTATATATTTAAACATACATAGAATTTTCGTCATGGTTTTCCCTAAAATTTTATAATCCTAATTCCCAAATTAAATCAACGGTATCTCCAATAACAACTATAATGAACCTAATTTTTTGACATGAATATTAAATCATTCAAAAGTTAAAAAAATAAAATAATTACAATCCATGATCCAAATTATTAGGGTATTGGAAAAATTTTAATCACACATCACATATACATAATTAAACACAAAAATTTATTTAAATCCTTCTTATTTTGCATTCAAAATTCTTGTCTTCTATTTAGTACATGTAGTCACCAAAAGATATACATCAAATAAAGGATAGATCTAAATGATTAGTAAGAGTAGGAATAATTGAAATGAATCAATATAAAATGGGTGTGTATAATCATCATCACTATATCATAAGCATATAACAATAATCCTAATCATGATATAAATATTTTATAAATCCATGTAATTTTTGATATGATTAAAATTAAACACCCTAACATAGTGGTCAAATATCAAGCATAGTTTTGAATAAATCTAACATCATCATCTGGAATAACATATTTTCATAAATAATAAAATCCTTGTTTAGAACAAATATAGCATCATGTACGTGAATATTTCATATAAACGCATGAGATACATCACATTTAACAATGTATTATGGGGATATATAATTCCATTCCGAATGATCACATCATAAATTATCATAATCATGCATGCCTCATAGAATATATAAATATAAAAGTTATTAAATAATCCAAAGGAAGAGAGTGGTTTTCATAAGAATTTCCTAAATCATATATTAAATAATAAACTATTTGGTTCCCAAATAAAAATGTAACCATACATGGATAGAAAATATCATTATTCTTGAGTGGACAAGAAGCATTTTAAGAGGAGTAAAATTGGATGATTTTGAAATTAAAATCAATTTTTAAATATATTTTATTAGAAAAAATATTAAATTTGTTGGATCATGAATATAATAAAATTAAAAGGGAAAAGAAATTTTATGGATAGAATATGAACATTAATACTATAAAAGAATTTATAACCCAAAGAAAGGAATTTGGTTTGGGAGTCCCCTTAACTTATATCCTTTGTTTTATCACTTTCCTACCTCATGAATAATAATTATAGGATTATTAAAACATAGTTATGGAGGTTAATTATGTTTATTTATTCTACTATATATCCATTATAATTATTTTATTCTATTTTATAACACTTGTGAAATGTTTTGATATCATGTTTTCATTAAATTTTTCTGTATTGATTCGATTTCTCTAATTTTGGTCAATGTTGTTATACATGAATATAATTAATTCAATTATTTTATAATATATGCAATTAAATGTTTATATATTATATATAGTTCATTATATACATTAATTATAATGGTTATAAGTGTTTACATGAAAATTTCATTGTTGGTGGTTAACCGACCTTTGACGTGACATTATCAAGAGAGCGAGAAAGAAAAATTTGAAATTTATATATATCATAAATATAATAAATATACTATGATAATCTCATTGACATTATGTTGGTTTAATTCCTAATTATTATTAGAGTACTTTTTTGAAAGGGATGTTATGAAAATAAAGGGAATAATAAAAAATAATATTTGATCGATACTTACTTAATCCTTAGTGTAGCTTCTCTAGTATGAGACTAAAACATCCTTGATTCATGGAGTTGGATTACTACAAAATTTAAATAAGCTTGAGATAGTGTTTTTAAACAGTTTAAGATTTGTAATGTGTGGGATGAGTGTTTTTAAAAGGGGAGGGAGTGGGTTTATTTATACGTGAGAGGAGGGTTATTTTTAAAATAAAATATTAAATAAATTAATACATCAGAAGTAATGTATGTTGTGGCGAATTTTTAACACTATACATCATATATAAATACAATATAATGTTTTTTTGACACTAATTTTTTTTTATGTATAATTAATTAGTTCATTAAAATTTAAATTGGGAAAAAAGAAAAAAAATTAATTTATGGGATCACATTTGACTTTAGGATTTAGAATGTTATTTTTAGGTTTGGAAATTAAATTTATAGTATTTTAAAGACCCATTTATGAAATTGAAATTATCTTCGGGAAACCTCTAGTTATTGAAAATAATAATTCATTTTTAAAACATTGGTGGTGTTATTTAAGAGACATCAGTTATATGGAAAATTGTTTTGTACTATTAATTAAAAAATTGAAGTATTTAATAAAATTTCCAAACAAACAATCTTGGAAAAATTTGTTTTTTTGAATAAAAAAAAGTTTTTTTATAAATAAATTTCTATAACATTTAATTTTAATTTTTAATATAAATGATATAATTTTTATGAAATATTTCAAAATAAAGTTTATAAAAAAGTGCATATATTATCATTGAATTGTTTAATCATGGTATATATTTTTTAACGTTATATTTTTTATTTTTAAATATATTTATAATTTTATATATTAATTATATTACATTATATTATTTTGAAGTCAAACTACTAGTTGAATACTCAGTTTAGTATTCCCTATTGTTTGTCACTATTCCCAATGGTCAGGTTATTATTCTAATGGTCAAATTATTATTTCTATGGTCACCTTGAATTTTAAAAATAACACTTCATTCTTTAAATAAATATTCATATAAATTCCTCTCAAGGTTCTATATTTACATTTTCTAATAGATTTATTGGATTACAAATATTTATTTCTTTTATATTGTGTTGGAAATGAGGGTGGTTATTCTAACAGATTAGACTAATCGATATTTTTCCATATTATATTTTTTATTTAATATATTTCACCCTATTGTAATGATTGGAATTTTAATTGGAAACATTTATTCCTTAATGTAAAAGTATTTATTAATAAAAAAAGTATTTTTTGTTTCATTTTAACTATAATACTATATTATAACACTAATTTATTTCAAGAGAAAAATATAATTTATAAACTATGGGTTGTTACATTATTCCCCCATTTAAAGGTTTTATCCCCTAATTGTAAACTCATTTTATTAGTTGAGAATATGGGAGGGTATTTCTGTTACATTTCCCCTCTATTTCCCACATCACCTCATCATAGTTAGGGTTCCTCCAGAATACATTAACAAGGTGATTTTTATGTTGGGTAGAACTGTTTCTCTACAACCATAGATCTTCAAAATATAATCTTTATATAAGTGGTCAATTTCCAATTATACCACCTTTTGATTCAGTACATCTTACAGGTCATGTATGTACTACCTCATGAGATATATGTGGAATATGTCATGGACAAGATCAATATTTGGTGTATGTATAAGCTGATAGGATACTGCTCCTACACAATCAAGGATCTCAGAGGGGGAAATGTTCCTAGGGATAAGATTCCCTTTCTTTAAAAACTGCATGAATCTATTCCATAGTTATATTTGAAAGAATTTTTTGTCTCCAACATCAAACAAAAATACCCTTAGAAAATTTTTAGTGTAGAACTTGTACTGACATTTAGTAGCTTTTATATGTTGTTGGATTACTTGATCCTTCTCTATAATTTCTATCACAAGGTAAGGTCCATGTACCTTTATTTCACCGACTCCATCCTAGTATGTTAGTTTTATAAAAGAATTATCATATATAGATTCAAATGATTCCATATGAATAGTTGATTAGAAAAAACATTTATATGATATATAAAAAAATGGGAGATATTGATCCCATCAACCATTAAATTCCATTGAGTAGGCTCTTAACATGTCCTTGAGTGTTTGCATAGTTAATTTAGATTACCCTTATATATAGGGGTGATAGTTGATGATGAAATTCAATTCAGTAATCCAATAATGTTGAATACTAATCTAGAATTTAGAGGTGAGCCTTGGATCATGATCAGAGATGATCGAATGTGGAACTCTTGAAGCCACATTTTTTCCTTGATTTATATAATGGAATGTTATTCCAATGGGAAATATTTCTGAATGGTTCTGAAGTGGGAATTCCTGGAAAGTCTATCCACCACAACCCATAACATGTTTTTCCATTTGAATGTCTTCATAATACTAGTGAAAAAGTCTATAGTTACATTTTCCCATTTCCTCATGGTTATTAGAATGGTTGGAACCACCCTTTGGACTTCTATTTCTCTGAATGAACTTTCTAGCATACCGAAAACAATGATATATACTCCAAAATAATCATATTTATATTTTAACACTATACGTTATCTCAATTATCATGGTAAATATTTATACATCTAGTTTGGATAGATATACACAATCTATATAAATTATACAATTGATCCATCTTTATATCAGGTGACGAAGGCACAAAGAGCCACATAGATAATCGAAACACACCATAATAATCAATGTGGAAATCATGTATCTTCCCTTACTTTACTAGTTTGACCATATTTTGTAGCTCTCGATCATCCCTTTGTGCCCCATTTATCTTCTCCACAATAGACGGTTGGGAATTTTTTTTGGAAAGGTAGGATTTTTTCTCTTCTGTTATGATTTTTTATCCATCCATTATATATCCATGAAGATAGGGTCCTTCTCAATCCATATCATGGATAAAGTAGCAAGGATATTTTTTTTCAAAGAGCAATACATACCTTGATTAAATATCTCTGATGGTAGAGAATAGAAAAATTATAGTACTTGATTAGCTTCATCCTTCTAACTTGACTCATTTTGATATCGTTATGTGTAAATATGTACTTTAGAATCTTCTGATCAGTATATATGTCAATATTATCACCATAGAGATAGTTCTAATAAACCATCAAGGATAATATTAGATCTTATGACTCGATATCATGAATTGGGTAGTTTTTCTCATTGATTTTTAACTATCATGAGGAATAAGTTTTCACTTTATCAATATGCATGATTATGAAACCCAATCAATCCTTTAAATCATCATCGTATATCACAAAACATTTTCTAAATATTGGTCATGTGATTACAGGATCATCGATTTGCCTCTTTTTTAGCTCCTTAAATATTTTCTCACATTATTTATTCTATACATACATTACCCTTTCCATGTTAACTTTGTTATATTATTATAAAATCGTAAGAAATTTCATACAATGTGTCAGTAGTACACTGATAAGACAATAAAATTTTGAATTTTTATGACACTAGTGGGCTAGGGAAATTAAACCATTCCTAATTTATTGGAAGGGTCTATAGATATTTATATACATGTGATTATGAGACAAAATAATGTTACTTTATGCATCCAAAAGTCACACATGCTGGACATAATGAACATTTTATCCTTTCATAATGTTTCCCGAAAAATCCAGAGGTGGTCTTCATGTCATTCTTTCCCCATAGAGTAAATGTGAATATCATCGATAAATACTCCAAAAAATTTGTAATGGTAATATCAAAATACTATATTCTTGAAATCAATAATGATTATATGGTAATTAGTCAGTGTGAAGATCATCACCACGAACTCATAGTTCGCATACCTTGTATCGAAGGTCATATTCTAAATATCTTCATTTCACCTTTAGCTGATGATATCCAGTACAAAGATCTACATTTTTGAAGTATTTATCTCACATTATTTGGTCATAAAATTCCTTAATCCTTGGTATGTGACACCTTTTCTTCATGGTGATCATATTAAGCTCCTAGTAATTAATAAAATACCACAATGATGCATATTTTTTCATAAAAAAAGAGCAATAGAATACACTAATGTGATGCACTAGGGTGTATTAACCCTTTGTCCAAATACTCATGTATTGTCTTCTTTAACCCTAATATTAAATTGTGGTCATACTATAGAGTAATTTTGAGATAGGAGTAGCTCCAGGTATGATATCTATTGAAAATTAAACCTCATCTTCTTTGATAAGTCTTTGTAAGAAATTATTAAATACATCAGTGTATTCCCTCATAATTTGAATTTCGTCCAGGTTGATACCATCCTTTGAATCAACCATTTGGTCAAGGTATGCTTCTTTATAGGGTATAAACACCCACAATGTTCATGTATTTTACAAATAAGATTAATTATATTCATTCAATTTTTAGAAGAGTATTCAATGGTTCATAATATGAAAATATAATTCTTTTTCTTGATAGTTGATGTCTTCTATATATAATTAGATTCAATCGACAAATTTTATACAGTCAAATTCCAATAATTAAAGTATTATGTGATTTTATAAAAGAATATTCCCACAAATTCTAACAAGGGAAGATTCAAACACTTGTCTTGCAATGATTTCACCACTAGGGGTTTTTACAATTATCATTATGTCATTGTATCATGTATTTGATTTAATAGTTGTTGGAAACATGTAGTCTAAAAAGAAATGTGTGAAACCATAATCAAAAACCAATTCCATTTTTGAGTGAATATGAAGTGTACCTTGTATGAATTCATTTCCATGATCCACTTTAGTAGAAGTGATGACAAAATACATCGCATTCTCTTTTACATTTGGTGGTTGTTAACATTGATTTTCTTCAAGGACCTACTGTTAAGTGAACATGATTTTGTAGTTCATTTCTAACTACAGTTTAAGCATTGAACCATGGGTGGTGAATTATGAGGATCCTTACTTTCCATTATCTTGTTGAATGAATTATCAACATCTATTCAATAGTCATGATTATGGTGATCTTATTTCCCAGGAAATAAAAATTTACCAATACCATTTATGTAATTCCCATGATGTTTCGTCAAACATTTTTATATATGAGGAATTTGATCATATTTACCCATTTTTCACTTGATTCACCATATTGAAACCCAATTCTTCTATTCTTATTCCCATGTCCAAATGCTTAATCATCAAACTCCATCTCTACTTTGATAGAAGATCTAACCACTTCCTCAAAATTTGTGATGTCTCAAATAGATAGATACTTTAAATGGTGTGGATTAAAACCATTAAATAATTTAACTATTTTTATAACATTGTTGATAAAAAAACCTAAAGCATATATTGAACGACATTTGAGTTTTTCTCCATATGAAATGATAAATCCACATTCCTTTTTCTTCATATATATTAATTTTTTATATATATTTGTTTGATAGTTTAAGGGAAATATTTTATTAAGAAATAATTTCTTAATGTCTTCCTACTCCATAACATCCATTTTATCCTTCAGATATGTGTTCATTATCAATTAACACTATTGATCTACCTCTCTATCAAAATGATATATTGATAGATTCACCTTCTCATTTTCAGACTAAGGGAGCGTAAAAAATATCTTCTCCATTGAATTAACCCATTTTTGCGACAAGTAGATTAGAAGATTCATTAAATGTTGGTGGTTATTGTTTTATAAAATTATAAATGTGTAGTTGATCCTTCTTTGGTTATGGGAGGTGTTCTGAATAGGTTAGGTTATTATTCATACCCTGATACAACTGGGTAAGCGTCACCATGAAGTGTTGAACTCCACCTACAATGGATTTAGGGATGGATTTTGGGAAACCATGGAATCATACCACAAATGGGTTGTTATCCAGGTTTCTAATAGTTCCCTACATTTTAGAAACTTGTACTAATCATAAGTCATCCAAGAATGGATAAATAAGTAATTTTCATTATGGAATTAACACTAAATAATATCTTAATGGATCCATCTATTTAGCCATTTTCTAAAAAAATTAATGGATATTTAATTATACTTAGACTTATCATAAGGGTTTACTCTATTGTTTTATAATCATAATTACTATATTAACTAAACCATATCTATGATACCAACTATAGAGACCCCTATTTTTTGTACAAGATTTTTTTACCATATTTTAGATAAAAAACATAAATGAATTATAATCTAAGATCTAAAGGTTTATTGTATTAGGGAAAATTAGGATCAATCATCACTTGTACACTTTAAAAAAATTATTTAATTCTTTCTTCTTTATTTTATAAAATATTATGTTATCATTGGCTCGTTTAATTACCTAATGATATACATTAAATAAAGGAGTGATCTATAAGCCCAAAAAGTCGATGAATATGGGAAATAAATCTATATAACATGGGTGAGAAAATTAATTTCCATTAAATCATAAGAATATGATCATCATAATAATACAAAGGGAATCATTTGAAAAAGTCATGGAGTATTACATATGAATAAAATTAAATATAATGACTTAGTTGTCAAATTCCAAACATAGTTGTGAATAAAGATAACGTCATGATCACAAGTATCATATTTGAATACACTATAAAATCATCATTGTGAATAAATATAGAATCATGTTCAGACATATTGTACATAATATCCTGATATACATCACATTACACAATGAATTGGAGACCTATATAATTTTGGGCCCACCTATTACATCATAAATTCTCACAATCACACATTCCAAATTGAACGTATAACAATCATAGCTATAAAATATACCCTAGGAAGTGAATGGTTTTCTTAAGGATTTATTAAATAATAGTTTGATTAATAAATCTTTTAGTTCCCAAATTAATAATTGGGATCGTACTTGTTCATAAGAAAACATTAATCTTGAGTGGATTAGAAGAATCTGAAGAGGAGTTAAATTAGACGGTTTTGACATTGATGTCACTTTTAAAAAAAGTATTTCACACAATTTTTTTGGCATTATAGGAACATTTATATCCCTGATTTAAAATGTAAAGGACATTTTAAGGACATAATATGAACATTCATTCAATAGAAGATAGGATAACCCAGAGAAAGGAATTAGGTTTGAGATTCCCCATTCCTTATGTCCTCCTTTAGTTTTTCACTATTACACCACTAAAATAAATAAATTAGGTTTATTAAAACAATGTTATAGAGATGATTTATGTTCATTTTTTCACTATTTATACTTTAAAATTATTTAATTATATTTCAAAACAATTATTATTTTTTTGATATCATAATTTTATCAATTGTTCTTTTTCTTTATTTCGCTACTTTTGAGAAATGTTTTTATACATGAGTATAATTAATTAAATAAGATTATAATACATGTAGTTACATGTTTATATATGATATATAGTTCTTTATATATATTAAATCTTATTCTTTCATGTACTTACATGTCAATGTCTTTGTAGGTGGTTAACTGACCTATGACAGGACATTATTGAGAGAGCAGGAAAGAAAATTTTAAAATTTATATATATAAAAAATAAGATACTTGGAGTTTGTTAAAATAAATAATATAATGTTAAATTTAAAAAAATTAATCTTATAATGTTTTATTTTTAAAGGGGTGTCTTTGAAATGAGAAGAAGAAAGAATGAGTTGATCGATACTTAGTCCTCAGTGTAGCTTCTCTTGAATGATTATAAAAATCCCTTGATGCTAAGAGTTGGATTAATCCTGAATTCCAATAAGTATTATAAAGGGATATATAGGATTGTTTTTTAAAGATATTAGTAATTGTAATGTGATGGATGAGTTTATTTTTGGATGGAGAGGATTGATTTATACATTAAGAGGGGGGTATTTTTAGAATAAAATATTACATAAAATAATATATCAAATATAAAACCTGTAATATTACATTTTTTGACATTATAAATCATATTTAAATATAACTTAATGTTTTTAACTCTTTAAAACTATTTATATTTATTTTCAATTAGTTTATTAAAAATGAAAGTTGGAAAAATTGTTATTTTAAGGGATTACTTTTAACTTTAGGTTTTGATAATTTATTTTTTGGGTTAAAAAAATAATTAATTTTTTAAAGAATAATATATGAAATTAAATAAGCCATGGATGAACCCAAAGTTCTATAAATTATTAGTTAATTATTATATAATTAAATAGGTAATTTAATATACACCGGTTTTGTGAAAACCATTATTTTTACAATTCATTTGAAAATTGAAGTATTTCAGAAACATACAAAAAAGAACCCTTGAACAGTATCAACATGATGATTTCAAAAATTATATTCATTTTATCAAAATAAATTTCAATCATATTTAATTTTAATTTTTCGTATAAAATTTTTAATTTTATTAAAATTCTATAAAATAATGATTATTAAAAATCTGCTTATATTTTCATTGAGTTTTTTAATCATGGTATTTATTTTTTGGAATGAGAATAATTAAATTTACTTATATCAATCATGAAAATAATAAATATGTCACATTTTATTATTTTGATGTCATATTACTATTCTGGCTATTATGTTACTATTCCCATGTGTAATGTTACTATTCCAAATGGTAATGTTATAATTCTAAGAGTCAAATTACTATTCCAATGATCACCCTGACTTTTATTAATAGCACTCAATTATTTTACTCGATATTCAACTAAATTATTCTCAAGGTTCTATATTTATATTTTAAAATATGTTTATTATAATAATAATATTTTGTTTCATTTTATTAATATTAGTGGTAGTAGTGATAATTATATCAGATTTGGGTGATCCATATTTTCACATTTTAGATTCTATATTTTATATTGTTTTCCAATTGTAACGTTTATAATTTTATGTGGTCTCATTACTTATTAATGTAATAATATTTAATAGTGAAATATATTATGTTTGGTTTATTTATTTGTATAATACCATTTATTAACACACATTTATTTCAGGTTAAAAATATCATCTATAAACTCTTATTATAGAATGGGTACTCATTAATTTGTTGAATTTGTTAACGTAGATTGATATTCCATGAAAAATGTTCTATTAAGGCCTATCTTAATGAAAATAATTTCAAAGTTATGGAATAATATAAAACCAAAGGGTTGTTTCTTTAATGTTTTTGGATAGAAAGTGTATATCATAAACACTGTGTATAATCTTTGTATGTTTGAAATAAATGGAAATAAAGGAGTCATCATAAATTATTATATCACTTATAAAGACCATATATTTTTTAAAAGAAATCATATATAATTAACTTATCATCTCATGTCAAATTTTATATAGGGGGTCCCATTATTCGTAAAATGACTCAGAATGGTGACTGGTGTTATTATATTAAAAATATGATACTTGAACTCTCTTATATAACAAAATTATTGAAGATAAATAGCATGATAATTTATAATCTAGTGATGAAACAAATGAATATAAATAACATAAATGTCTGCTTCCTATATAGACTAATATCATTATATATATTCCTTTAGTAATTATTATAGGAATATTAGATAAGAAAGTTATAACATGAAGTTTTTTCTGAAAACATATTTGAGTTTTATACCTTTTTATCCAATTTTAAATGTAAAACCACCAAATAATCCTTCACATATGAGAGCTGGATACTTTCCATGCAATAATAATTAAACCAGATCAAAATGGATCTTATATGAGAGTTAGTTGATAGAATCTCTAATTATATTTTCATTGGAACAAATTTTTTATTTTGAAAAAAAAAATGGATTTTCAAGGTCTGTTAAATAGAAATAACGATATGATTTTATTCGAAATCCTATAACCAATATGAATGGATATATTATGAGCATACCTTTCATATATAACTATATTAGAGTAAATTCAAATCATTTTAGTAAATTTATCTTATAATTATTTTAAATAATTTATAATCGATGTAAAATATTATTTTCTAATTGGTTTTCATATAAAGGAGGTTTATGTTAAACAAACTCTAGGTTTTGAAAATTCATTATTTCTAATTTTTTTTAAACATACCAAAACCACATATGGTTTAAAACAAAAAATTAGAGTTGGGTATGAACTCCTGAGATATTTTATCTTATTAAATTAATTTTCTATGCGTTTGGTGGACCCTTCTCATAATAGGATTACGTTATTAAAGAAAAAAAAATTAGTTAATTTTTTTATGATTTTTTTTTTCGAAAAATTGAGAAATTGTGTAATGAATTTTGAAAACTCAATAAATTATTTTTAAATGAACATAATGACTATGTTTTTTATCATTATTTGAATTAAAATTTATTAAAAATATTTTTATAATTTTTCAACTTATGGAAAATAAATATAGTATTTCTTATAATTTTTGGACTTCAAATTAGTAATAATGTTTAACTCATATGAGTTATAATATTAAAATCTATTTAGATGAATCTAAGAAATCAATTGCCAATAATATATAGAGAGTAATTATTGGAATATTTCTTAATATAACTGAATGTAGATGAGATATAATGTGTTTCATGTCTTTTTGAGCTATATTTTAGGAAAAAAAATCTCATCAAATAGTCACCAAAAAAATTTAAGGCATTTAAATTGAACAATTTCTCTATACATACTTTTTTAAAAAATTATTCCTTTTGATTTAATATCATATTCAGAAACTGATTTTAGTAGTTGGTTATTAGATCAAAATATTTTCTCATGAACCTACCAATGTTTAGGATAATATCTTGTTTTATGGTCATGTAATGAAAATTATATTGCATTATCAAATACAAAAGTTGATTACACTGAGTCTAATAGTTATTATGCCCATGTTTTTTCAATGAAAAACACATGAAGGTGTTTTAATTCAATTTCTATCATGTAATAATTAAATTTGAAAACAATTATTCTATATATTTTTTCAAAAATCTAATAAGACAATCAAGAAAAATAATATTTGATTCAAGGAATAATTATTTCTTATGGGATCATTCATAAAAGGGTAACATTTTATTATACATAGATGGTACTAAATATCAGATAGTAGAAATATTTCATAATCTATTATCTGCTAAAAGATATTGTTTATTACATGTGAATTAGGATTATTTTATTTTAATTGTTTTTATACTTCGTGAAATTTATTAATTTTTTTCATGACATTTTTAATTCATAACATATTTATTTGGATGAAAATTAGTTGTATTCAATATTACAAAATTTACTTCTTCCCCATTATTTGTTTTGTTTTACCGTTTATTTGTAAGACATCATGTTCCTAGTTTCATGAAAGTTGAAAAATAGTATTTCTTTAAATAATTCATTAGAATTTGAATAATATTTTTGATCAAAACGAATAATTTTTTAACCTAAAATATAAATTTATATTCTAAAATTGATTCCTAACACTAATTAATTTCAGTTTATACCAATAAAATACTTTATGAGTATTTTTATATCCAAAATATATGATTATAGAGCATAGGTATGTTCAAATAAAGATAATTTAAGTGGTTATGATTTTTGAGGGCCACTTTGAAGAGCTATGGATCTTAGTTGAATGTGTAAAATGATTCTCATGAATAAGAGTATTCAATGTTTTCAAGCATGGGGATTGATATTTGATGAGAATAATATATAATCCATTTTCAAAAATAAACTAATAAAGTGATATGATAATTTCCAATTTCTCTTTACTCAATATGGAGATGTTGTTAAATTAGAATTGAATGTGTGAGACATAACCGTTTCTAATGGGAAAATTTAAAAATATTATAAATATCCTCATGAGGTTATGTATATTTATATACAATCCATGATCTATGATAACAAGATAAGGTTTTCAGTAAACATTTAATCTTTTTTGAGAAATCATTTTTTAAAAAATAGATCACAAAAAACCTAAAGTCTAATGAAATATTCCTCTCCAATATTATTTAAACTGTTATATCTAGAAGAGCTATAAAATTTGAAAAATTAGTTTTCAAGCCATAAATTTGATGCATATATTATATAAGTTTTTTATAGAGAATATTAAAATATTTATGATTCCTTATATGCATCAATACTATCCAAAAAGTGTAGGGATGATATTTTACCTTGTGAAATATTTTTTACCTTGATCATTAATAAGAAATATATATGCCTAATTAATGATGAAATGACCATGTTTCAGTGAAATCACACTCTATATCATGGCCTATAAAAATAACATAATTTTTTTTGAATGAATCTCTAAATATTCATGAGGTGGAAATGAAAGGGGAGAAGGTTGTAGAAGAGGATGTTTTTTCTTGATTCGGTGCCCATGATTAGTGGAAGAATTCTAGATTTATTGATCTTTTTTATTCCAAAAATGTTTTTTCAGGAGTCAAGACCTACTATTGTGGGGGAGTTCTTGTTAGAGAACATGATATGGGTGAGGTTTCTCCTATAGAATAAATAGATAGAGATGGTGAGAATCCGTCTCCTGATGATGGACCTAGTGATGAGATCAGACCTGAAGCTGATATTGGAGTAAGTGTTTTAGTGATAACATTTTCTATCAGTATAGTAGAATAACAATAGGCTGAGGTCGATAGATAATATATTGATGATTCAAATAGTTGTAACTTATATGTTTCTTATTTAAAAATAAATTAGCAAGTGTTATATGAGAATATATGTTCATTAGGTAAAAAATATAGTGATGAATTTCTTTTATGTAGTGAAACTGAAATGTTACCATCCATTAATAAAGAAATGGATGATTCTACAAAATCAATAAATCATAGAGAAAATTATTATGATTTTGAATGTCAGGTTCTAAACATTATACATTTTATTTTCAATGAGTTTTATAGTTATAATGTATGGATATATGATCTTATTGATGATATTAAAGAAGATAATGTCACTTCTGAATGATTAAATGAAAATTTAGTCTCTAAAATGACTTATCTTCTATGGTGGTGATGATGGATACTCAATCTCAGATGATAATAATTCATCAGAAAATTAGATAGGTGATTCAATCGATATTTTGAAATATGTAAAATCATCAAAGGATAAACTAAAGGAAGTGAAATAATGTTATTCAAGAATAGACTTCAAATAGATAAAAGAAAAATTATTTTTAACACCACTCTTGTTGATATTAATGAAATAGTGAAAGGGTAATTTTAATTCCCTATGAATATAAATTTAATAAATATAAATATATTTCTATATTTTAATTCAACAAGAAAATTTCATCTTCTCATGTGGATTTCTGATATCCCACTCTCATAGAGTTTGATTCATTTAGCGGTTTTTTGAAACATTTTCCATATATATAAAGTTCATGAATGAATGAATCCAATATCATTATTTTTATACTTTTAACTTTAATATAACTTGTAATTGTTAAATAACATCATAACTCAAATTATGGAGATCAAAATTAAAAGGAGAAATATATTTATTCTTTTAAAATAATTATAAGTGATTCTTGGCAGTCGTCAAATGAGCATTTAAAGATATACAAGGGAAAAATAATAGAATCATCGTTATTATTTTATCCAAAATCAAAAGGAAGTGAAGTTAGTTTAATCTCATGAATTTCATAACCTTTATAAGGATATGAAATCGCATGAGCCATGGAAGGTCATACAAGTGGGTCATGCACAACACATGATCTGTTGTTAATCATGAAAGGCCCCTTTAACAAGTATACAAATTCTTGTAAAGAAACCCATAAAATAAAAACCCGTCATGAAAAGGATTCCAGACAAGTTCTTATTATCACCAAAAATAATGACAGGTTGATGCTTGAAAATCATCCAAACCCCATTAAAAATCAATGAAAAAAATATATAAAAGGTAGAGACCATATACCGTAGTATATTTTCCCAAAAAAATGAAATGGTGGTTTGAAATACCCGTTGATATCTATTGGAGACATGTCCTCCATGTCACACAAAACCAAATTGGCATGAAAAATTTATCATGTTAAGGGTATAAAACATGTCCATTCAATTATTTGTTTCCCCTCTGGTTCTATAGAAAAGAAGAGGGGGCGGGGTCCACCACAATTACCATGCATCACCACAAGATGCAATATTTTTCATGCAATATATAATAGAAAAGGAGAGTGATTTTATGTTCCAAAAATAACATGGTAGCATGAGATATCATGTCCCTGAACAATAAAGAAGGGAATAAAAGGGTAAAGGAATAAGCATCATGTGAAGGGGATTTATTCCATTCTTCAAACCCCCCCACGCGAAAAACCAGAATGATCTCACAAGGGACCTTACACAAGATTTCATTATCCTGTAGAGGATCTGATGATAAGTCAGATAAGTCTCATGAATGATCCCAAACTAGTCATATTCATTCATGTGAAACCCCTTCCATGGGTTTCTTGATCTCATAAACACTCATATACCTATAGGACTGAATTTGTAATGGTCGGTTGACCTGTAAAAATTGGTTATGTGAAATACATTTGATTAGACATGGTCCAATATATAAGATGATTTTTGTACATTCCTATGATAACTAGAAATTATGTGATGCTTGTGGTGCCCCCATCCCAGAAGCCACTAGAAGAGTTCTCTGAGCCGGGTTTTCCACATAACCTCAATCACATCTTCTCAAATTATAGAGGTTTGCCTACTAGTACCAAGGGCCTTTTAAACATATCTATGGGGAGGACTATCCATTATATGTAATAAGTAATATATTGTGGATGAAAACCAGTTTACAAAAATATCAGAAGCATATATACAATCAAAATATAGTAGAGGAAATAAGAATAACCCTATAGAATAAATGAATAGTGTGTAAGATGACAGATAAACCATATACACAATAATGTCATTACATGATATCTGGTAAAAAATGAATGTACAGAAAATAGGAACACAAGCATACTTCCAAAATGAAATGATAATACACATAATATGACAACAACATCACATGCAAGGCACAGCCCTCTGCCCACAGTGTCCATCCTAAGTAGCAAGAACCAATCATGCATCAAAAGTAGCACAATTCCCTTTTTCATTACCTTTGATCGTATAATATAATTAGTTGCCAATGATACACATTTAGGGGTGTGAGATAAAATCATAGTAGGCTGGCACCCATGGTGTCTAATCATTTTCATTTCGTTCACGAAAAAATATTGTAATTTTATATAATAAATTCTATCAATTAAATGGACAAACAATGTATGAGTAATTAGGTACGATCTTCATTGGTACCCCTATCACATCACCTAATTCTGTCTAAGATGGGATTTAGGATAAATTACCTCTAGGATTAAGGATTCAAACACACACACACTCATATATATAAATTCTATAAATAAATAGTCATACAAAAGGATCAATACCACAAGAATGTTTTTTATACTGGGGTCTAGTTTATGTGAAAAAAAAGTATTCTTCGGACACCAGAAAGGTATTAAAATCTACTA
Source organism: Viscum album (assembly GCA_963277665.1). Taxonomy (NCBI): domain Eukaryota; kingdom Viridiplantae; phylum Streptophyta; class Magnoliopsida; order Santalales; family Viscaceae; genus Viscum; species Viscum album. The sequence goes on from OY728147.1 coordinate 1,098,452,537, forward strand.
AAGAATAAATTTTGCATAAATAAAAACATTCCAGGCATTATTATTATTATTATTATGTTCAAGTTGTATAGTTGGTGTCTGAAAAAATCACGGAGGTATCGCTATGGTACATCCTCTAATTGTTCCAATACTACTGATCCCATCCAAAACAATATTTCAAAAGACCATGTAACAGCCAATACATGTCTTTATCATGAGCCCATCCGTGTACCATACAAAAGGGGTCATGTATTACCTGAGGACAGGTGGAACCCCATTTCTAATGGATCCATCTTTGAATGTAACTTTGGGAACCAATATCACTTATGTGTATTTTATAAACCAAGGGAAACACTCATCTGGATGAGCCTAAGACATCGTCTCCCTGGTGTAATGTTTAACCAGTCAGTAATTAGGAGTCCTTGTGTAGTCTTTAATATGGAACTCATGTTGTTTCACCATCCTGGATTTAATTAGTTTTCAAATAAGCATATATCACAAGATATGAATTTATAATTGTAGAAAATTAATAAGAGAAACTCAAACCGCATACAAATTATAGTTATATTCAATCAGTTATAGCCGAGGAAATTTATCAGCAAATAAAAACTCACATTTTAATTAGAAGATAAATTAGTCCAACAAAAAAATCAAAATCCAAACAATTGATGGCTCATAATTATTCTAAAATTATTATTTAATTTAAACTCAACCAAAATGGAATGAACAATACATCCAATTAAATAAATTAAATATTTGGTGATAACAGTATTTATACCGACCACGTAGGCACACCCAAATGGGTGTCCGACCATGATGAATCAATTTTAATTATTCAATATATGATAAATAATGATGCAAGTATTAAGAGAAAAAATTAATTTAGAAATATTGGGTGAAAATGGAGAAAGCCTGTAGGCACCGATGAGCAGCACAATGATGCATTTTTTAAAAATCATAGTGAAATAAAGGGAAAGTGAGTTGTATCCCTACTATATAGTCAAAAATCATCCTATGATCTGTGATAGGCATGGATTTTAACTAAAATAGTATAAAAGATATGATTTAAAAAAACCAAATTTTGGGAAAAATCCTTCCATGTTAGATCATGTGATGGATTTGGAATGATATCACGAGATTCTTTGTGCATGGGGTTAGCCTTACTGAGAGGTTTACTGTGCACATGATGGCAAAGAAATAAGACGATGAAGGATGGTTTAACGGCCATTAGAATGAGGAGGAGGTTGGTGTGAACCACTTAGTAGGGGAGGTGCACCACAAACAATAGTGGGGGAGGAAGAAAGAAAGAGAGAAAAATGGAAAAAATAATATAAAATGAATAAAATACGAAAATAATGTAAAATAGAAAAGTGAAAATAAAAATGAAGTATATAAAATAAAAAAAATTGAGTGAGAAATAAAAATAATTAATTAAAATGGGATTATCCCTTTTAATTATTTCATATTTCTGTCCAACTGTTTTCATTCTTATTATTTATTTTTATACCCTTTTTAAATTCTTTTAAACCTAAATAAAATTATTTTTAATTCTTTTAATATTTTTTTATTTTAGTCGAAATATTTCTCTAAGGTGTGATGCAAACATTTACATATGTCCCGAGAAAATTATTTAATTAATTTAAATAGCTTTCTGGGACCTGCAATAGGGTGCGTAGGCACTCTCCAAGAATTCTATTAAAGATTTGGACATAAAAACATCACAAACCATACCTTTATTAAAGCTGGGACATTACAATTCCACAAAAATGAATTGTAGAAGGATCACGAAAACAGAATGATGTGATTCTCCCTCCACATACTCCAACTCATATATGTGAGATATGATATGTGAAAAAATGTGTATTACTAGGTTGTAGAGGCCTATAGATTCCCCCTCAACCTAAAAAATATAATTTTAAACACACACAGAGTTGATGGTGTGAGTAAAGTTGAGAAATTTATAAAGAGGAAGGTCATACAGTCCCAAGGTCTTCCACCATGTAAACCCCAAGGAACAACATAGGGGTTCATTGGGCATGGATATTTTCCTCATTGGATCACATGATTGATCACATGACGAAATTATATCATGTAATAAATATTATTCAAAGGGGTTTCCACACATAGAATATGTCACATGAAACCTAAATAAGATTAATACATGAAAACCAATTGGGAACCTATGAAATAATGACTAAAAGGGATGAATAATTATTAATAAATGAGTATTATATCATATAATGGCATGGCATTATCTACAATACCTATCTGGATCATGTGACAGCAACATGATGTTCCACCCAGGTCTCATGAATCCCTATAGACATGTCATCCGAAATCTATCAAAAACCCTTAGTACATGTAGACTATCTATCGGATCTAATAAATGTCACCTAAATATTACAAATTCCTCTTGACATATCAAGAAGTCATGTCATATTATCTAAAAATATCTTGGTTAATCATACAATATCCTCGTAGAAAATTCATTTGGTTCATGCGATGAAACATGTAAATGTTAGGCAAGTCATGTGATTACACTCGGAAATGTCGTCCAAATCAAGAGATGTCCTCTAGAAAAGCCATACAGGTATCGTGAAGTCCACATACATATCAAGAAAGTCATATAGGAACACCAAAAAATCTCTATGTTGAAAATGGAAAATACTCATAGACATGTCATTTAGGTAATACAGAACCCTTCTAAGAAGGTCTCCCATGTCTAGCAATGCTTTAATGACATGTGGGTATTGATCATGAGATTCCATCCATATATGCCAACCATATCATGTGATGTACTTAAGATGAGGCAAATGGATCATGCGATTGTCTTTGGACATTTTTCCTAGACCATCAAGATGTTTCCATACATCGTCAAATTTGTCCTGAAGAAAATTGAGACATGTGAGGTAGTTACCCCGAGATTTCATTACCCTGCCCAGAGGGCATACTCAGGAATACCACCAAAATAAACTATGAGAAATATAATTACTTCTATAATAAGAATACATAGGATTCCACTATGTATCTAGAAATTTAATGTGGTCTACCTCTATGTAAGTCCCTCCATGTCTTTGACTTTATAACCATCAAGACCAACCTCTCCAAATAGACATATAATTTATCCTCATATGAGTTGATTGAGAATATAACAAAACTACGTTGACATTGATTACTACTATAACTAAGAAACTTATCTGACCTATATGTGGACGAATCTCTAATGGGAATCCACCTTAGTGTATGTCCCTAAATATCCAAACTGAACTATGAGATCTTGGTTTCTGACTATAACCAAGATACGTAGGATGCCTCTATGAGGACTGAGCACAAATCGGCATCGACCACAATGTATGTTCCACAATATCAAAAATTAACTATTATAAATTTTATTCCATATATAAACTTGATACGCAGGATTCCACTTAGATGATCGAGCTCTAATGGGAATCCAACTTAGTGTGAGTCCCACTATATCCACACTGAACTATGATAAATTTGATTTTTGTAATCATAATGATATATAGGATTCCTCTCAATGGACTAAGCTCTATTAGGAATCCAACTCTATATAACTCCTTCAATACGTAAACTGGATTTTGAGAAATATCTCAAATCTATATTTTTTATTTTCAAATAACACTTTTAAAGGTGAAGTGTGAACCTTTACAATGTTCCGGCCAGATTAAACATTCAAACATTCAAGAGATTTAAAACCATCACAAAATGGAAACTTCAAAATCTAAAAACAAATGCGTCATGAAGAAAAAATATAATTTCAAAATTCATATAGAAGTTGTCACATGCCTACCTAAGCCAGTCCAAGGAAAAACCGTCCTCCACCATCAACGCCAACCATGACTCCACAATCTCGCCAAACGAAAAAACCATTTAAAATTTTGAAATTTGAAGGAAAGCTAGACCATCATCATGCCTCAGTCGCCATCATCTCTGGACGCACACCTGACACTGAAGATGTCGTCCAAACACACTTTGGTTGCCATCAACACCAGAAACAGTCTGTCGTCGACGGCAACCCATCATCGCTATCATTTTCTCCATCCTTTATCACACCCATATGCCGAAAAACATATTTCTTCGTAGCCGATCTGTGTCGCTCCACAGCCACTACGAACATCCCATCATCGTTGGAGTCCATCATCACCATCATAAAAAAACCAAAAATAAACATCACATAACAACATAACACCAACAATGAACCTCCTGAAATCATCATCAACATCACTGTTTACCATCATCATCAACAAATACACAGAGAGAACCGAAATACCCCATTTCATGTAACCGAAGGTCACCTTTATCCTCCCAGGGCCAACAAAGATGAAACCACAACGAGTTGAATGAATTATCGAACTCACATCCCAATGTACTGGGAAGACCACCGTGCAAATCCACCTCGGAGTGAGTGGTGGAGACGTTGAGCCAGAGTAGAGAAACAAGCGGGCGAAGACCACGATAGAGCTCATCTGCATGAACCCCCAAAAATGGGCCCAAAATCAAATCCAAAGAACACAAAATAGAAAAAATAAAACCCAAAAACAAGAATGAATCCTAGAGAGAATAATAGATAAATTGGGATGCAACCCTAAGGGAACCCATAACTGAGACAAAGGATGGAAAATCAGGGGATAAAACCTGAAAAGAGAAGGCAAAACTCTGGGAGAACCCAAAACCTCCAAGCCTTAGCCCAAAACCTATAAGTATCTAACGCTCAGATCTGACCTGGAGGAAATCATTGGAACGTGAGGTCAGAGCATGGACCAATTGCCCAGGGTAAGATCGAAGTGCCTCCACTGAAACAAAATGAAGAGCGGGACGAAGGAGAAAACCAGTGCGGACCAGCCGTGGAAGGAAGCAGAGGAATGAACACTAAGAGAAGCGATGGAAGAGGCTGCGTAAAGAAAGGGGAGGCGAAGAGAAGTGAGGAAGCCTGAATGGAGAGATCAGGAGAAATCCCTATATGCCTAGAGGGTGGAGCAAATAGGAGTGCAGAACGAGCCTAGGGAATTCAGGGCCATCAAAAATGTCAATGAAACTAGACTATGAGAACTATAATAGCTACTATAACCATGATATGTAGGTCACCTCTCTATGGCCCGACCACTAATGGGAATCCACCTCATTTCATGTCCATCAATATCAAAAATAATCATGAGAAATCATATTCTTGTTATAACTAGGATATGTAGTATTCCTCTTCTATGCCTGTTCTTTAATGGGAATCCACTGTAGTGTATGTCCCCTTATGTCTTTGACATTCAAAGCATCAGGACCCATCCTCTCCCATATGATTTTCATTATTCCTCATCTATCAATAGATTGATAAGGTAACTAAACTATGATGAATTTTATTCCTACTATTATTTGGATACATAGGTTACCTTTCTAAGGATAGAGCACTATATTGAAAACACAATAAGGACTTGCCTAGTGCATTAGACTTAAATCCATGTGATGTGTGATTGATCATTTTCAATCTATTATTTGACCACACCTATAATGGATCGCATGTGTTAGGGAATCACAATAATAATATCATTCAAATTTTAATTTTACTAGGCTTGGGAAACATCATCATGTAATCCCCATTCAGTAGTATAGTTTGACTAACCCCATAGAAGGGTATTAACCACAGTTAATGTCCTAGGTGCATGATCATACTTTGTTGACTCTAATTACAGTTATAACCAGGATATGTAGGATTCTTTTGTGAGGATTGATATTTATTCCTAGTGACTGTGTTTCCCCACATATTTACTTTTCATGTGACATTAAACTACTAGGGTCCAAGGAACTAATGGGGTTTTGATTATTTGAAAAAAAGATATGTAGGATGCCACAAAATATTAAATTCCATACTAGAGATATAAATCACTTCCCAAGATGGTAGTAACCATGGAGTTATAGCTTCTAAGGATTCATAAAAAAGAAGCTACTCATTATTGGGGAAATGGAGGACGAACCATTGATACCTATATATGGACTCATGATGAAAACCCTCCATATAGAGGGAAGGTTTCGACACTTGATCATTTTATTAGGATAACCAGACATGTATTGTGATTATGAAGTGATTCAAGAAAATTTATTAAATCAATTATATAGTCCCTATGTTGAAAACAATTACCCCTAAAAGAGTTTGATGTGTCAATCCACGCATCCTCTCAAACAATGTTAGTTCTAATGATCCATTGGGATTGGAGCCACAATTGACCGCATGTATTTGGAAAGTGGTTCATACACAGTTATAAATGTTGGAATATTGGGGTGTTTCTATGAATGAAAAAAATGGTGAAACCGATGAGATGAATTGTGAATCACATTTTACCCCATCATAATCAACTGTACGGATTTCCCAAACAAACTATCTCCCATGCAACAAAAATGTTGAACCCAAATTGAATGGCTTTACAGACGTTAATCCCATCATAATCAACCATCAGGAAAAACCATCCACATATTTCGATTGAAAATAAACAGTTAACCCAACATGAATATATAAAATAATAAAAATTATTGGTTGATAAAATTTAATTGTGGTTCTCATGAAATAGGTTTATCAGCTCTATGATAGGTCCATGTGATTAAAATTGCATCACTGTAAATAATAAAGGAAAACCGTGGTACATGTGCATAACTGATTGAGAAAGTATGATGCATGCTATGGTGAACATATCAATCACTTTTTTCCTTATTTCCATCATCACTACAGATACCACTATAAAAAAATACATGACCCAATATCAGGTCTTCATCTGGAAACTGATCGAGAAAATAAGCTATGACTGAAAAACTTGTGGGTGATAAAAAGTCTACACCATCCAAAAATATTCAGTATTGGGCGGTGAATGAAATATTCTATAAATACTACTTACATAGTACAATATCAACCATTGGGGAAAATTAAAAGGGTATCCAAATTCTAAAACCAATGATTATACATCATCTAATGAAGTTGGTAGTGAAACCAGTGGCACTTGGTTCCACCACTAACTACATCAGAAGATTATCCCCAGAGAATGAAAATAACCACCTTTAGTATATGATGATTATCATATAGGATTAAACTATAACTCTCTTTAGTTTATGAACTAGTGAGGGGGTCTCATATTAACCGAAGTCACCAACACCATCCTATTGGTTCCTCTAAGTCTCCTGTTGAGGCAACCACCAAACACATTGCCACCTATGATGCTCATGCATGGGAATAAACGAAAAAACATATAGAGAAAAATGTTTTTGATAACCATGAGGGGTATCATAACCCTATATACACTGAGGAAGCTCAATAGCATATTCTAGTGGTAAATAGTGAGTATACACAAATTCTATCTCTCCTAGAGGATGTTTGTGATAATTTTCATATAGTAATCATGAAGGAGGTGCATATCCATAACTGAACACCTGAAATCCATCAAAATATTTATTTGGACTAGACAGGAGAGAAGTGGTCTCATATTCTCACTTCAATTGAAGATCTCTTCCAGTATATGTTGGAGATAGAAAATTTTCAGGCCCACATTCCTATGTAGACTTTTCTAAAATTAAACTACATTTTAGAAAAAAATGAAGAATTCATATAACATTTTATAAATCAAGTATAGATATATGGATAGATACATGTTCTTAGCCCTATAATATGGTAATAAAAACCAAGTGATCATTATGAACATGTGTTTTCTCTAGAGAAATCACACATTCTTTCTTCCATCAATTTGAACTATCAACATATTTTGGTAAAGGAAGTGGAAACTGACTAGGTTCATATTACCTTTACAACTTGGCCTCACCAAGTTAGAGCATAACATGCCTTGAGACATTATCATATTCTTATCGAAAAAACCAATGGCCTAATCCAACATCACTAGATTAGTCTCATATTCCCATTCCAACTGGGCTCAACAAGTAAGAGATGCCCATGCCTATAAACATGCTCATATCCCTATCAAAAAAAAAAATAAGGGATAATATAAATTAATAGTATTAGGCTCTTATACCCACTCCAATCAGGGTCCACCAAGTGAGAGTGGAACACTTCTAGGGGCTGGATCATATTTTTTTCAACAATGCTAAATGGCATATTCGAGCAGCTAATTGATGCATGGATCATATGCCTACCTTCACTAATGAAATACTACACTGGCTTCTTTCAGAGGCTATATAAAATGAGTCTCATATACCTTATTCCACTATAGAGTTCCATCAATATTTTATTTAGGGTATGAATATTTGGACCTGACTCATATCCCTAATTTATCCAGGATTAAAAAACATATTCCTAGAACCACCCACAAGAAATCTTATATTTTTTTCGATAATGCAGAGGATCATTTTCATAGACCAAAGTCATCCTAATAGTGGGATATTACCCCCAAAACACCATATAGTTAGAATTATATTAATGAAACCATCATACAGTAGGCTCATATTCATGTACATCCCTAAAAGGGAGGTAAACATATTCCATCTATGATGTATAATCAATCTTATATCCCTAATACGCTAAATTCCATTGTCCTGGAGTTTTTTTGAGAAACATTACAAAACCCAAAGGGTCACATGACTATTCAACTGAAAAAGAATGAAATAATTACTATGATATTCCTCATCATGGTTGTTTGGAGATGGATAGTAGGGAATATACACTTGACATCCCTCATAATCATCCTCCCCATGGTAATATTTACCTCATAAAATAATATCCTATCATTTTAGAAACACATTTATATAGCAAGTTGTTATAAATTGTGATGCCTTTTTCTAGATTGGGTTTTCAACCCAAGGTCAACCATATATAATTAATTATAAACTATAAGAAACCCTTCACCATGGTCAATATGTGTCCCATAGAAGAAAATTATGGGTTATTCCCTAGTGGAGGTGTGTAAGTTTGATGAAGAGGATTCTGACATTGATATTTGTAGAGAGTTAGTTGGATGAACACTCCCAACCTTGATTTAGCACCACACCACTTATTACTAAGATATTTCAGGCATGCTAGTAAAGGAGTTCTTTCGTTACATATGAATAAATATGCGAGAAACTCATAGGTGAATGAAGGATAGATATATCTGTTTTCCAAGATATGATTATCAACATCAGAACATTAATAATCTATGTTATCAACTTTATATGGGCACCTTTTCCATACCCTAGAACCCATGAGTATCATGGAATGAAAATTTCAAATAGTATTTGTATTTATATCACGACAACTCTCCGTCAACTGATTTTAAAATAAATATAAGTATTACATATTAGAGGATGGGATAAATAAAAATAATTACACATCACTATACCCATTATATAATAGAACAACTTGGATATGACATCTGATAACATCACAGCCTCCAAAGAAATCAAGTTACATGGTAACTTGTGAGCTAGTTGGTTACTACAATGGAACTCCCGCACATTATAGATTCTATGAAATCACAAATAGATATAGATGGATACCAAAATTTCATTGAACATGGTCTCTTAAATAAATGGAATCATTTTTTAGATATGGAAGACGAATTCATTTCCAACCTAGAGACTCCCCGTAAAAATGACTCCCATAATGGTCTTCCATTACACTCTTCTCATACATAATCATAGTTGTTCCAAATAAAAACTCAAAAACGTTATTACCATAGTAATCATCCAAGATAAAACCTATCCCAATGGGATGAGGGAATATTTACCACCACCTCCATCCAATGGATCATCAATCCTAGATAGCATTCACGAAATATCATGAGTAACATAAAATCAACCCCAACACATGGGGGAATTGGAAATTATATCTCAATTACCACCACTTGGTTCATCATACCCTGAGATGGTCCTGAAAATATCAACAATGGTTCTATATAAACCCCATCTTGCTGGTCTGGGGGGAATATATATGCCAATTTGCATCCCATGAGTCATCTAAACCTCTATCAGTGTCTTTAAATCCACCACATCAGGATCAAAAAATACAAGATTTGGCCTCATAATAGTCCTCACCCCATGGTGTTGGGTTCATTTTCATCACCATCACCACTATGTAGGAATCCATATTTTCCATATTTGGAGGTAAAAATCAATGATCAAAATAAAATATGTTATTCCCATCGAAATAAAAAAAATTCCTTTTCAGGGACCATTCAAAAAAATACTTGAAATGCCCCTGAAGCCACTAATCACATACTAACATTGATGGAGATTATGTATAAGGTAATCAAAACAAATAGGTTCATAAGCCTAAAAGGTCCAATATAAACAAGGGTTTATAAATTTTACTTGATGCAACTAGTGAAGAATCATCATACTGTGTTGAGAGTATGGGTATAGCTAACATTTCTTGATATACCTCTATGAATGTTGTCATCATGAAAACAACATATAATGTTTATAAAGACAAAAATCTAGTGAGAAAAATACAAATAACGTACCTTGAGGGGAAGGGGATGTCGATACACCAACTAAGGTTGTGTATACATAAAATTAAATGAGAATCCCAAACACTGAACCTCCAAATATTGTGCTACATCCTCTAAGATAGAACACTACCAAAGATAAATGGAAAGGTGTGTTTGTATCCCAACCACCACCCAAAAGAACTGAGATTCCTTCCAAGGAGGGAAATATAGAACAACATGAGAATGAGATTCAAAGTATCATACACATCAATGAAAGAACTACTTAAAATAAAACATTCTATGATGGTATCATCTCTAGACATAAGTGAATATTCCTCTTAAAAAATTTCATGAAATAGAATATTTACCTATAATATCAGTATCTTAGTTCCATACAAGCTCGGGATCCAGGAATATGGTCAACATAAATGAGGAATTTAATGATGATAATGAATTCACTCTTTTACATCCATAACCTCTCCCTCTCATGTGTGATCACTCAATCTTATCACGGATCAAATTTTTTTAGGGAAATGAAAAAGGAATTCCTCATTAGGAGCCACTAGCTCCCTCTAGATGAGAGGCAGTTCAGAAAACAATTACAATGAAACTAATAAATGTTATTTAGTTTCTAGATACTCAAATAGAATCCATAGATGGAGGATGCACAACTATGTGGCCTAAGAATAAGACATATCCCAATTGGGTGGATTACAATTTTCCCCAACCCAACTTACGAATCCCTCCTTATCATGTTTTTATTGCATGGGAGATCCCAAAAAATATTTCAAACATTTATTATCCAGATGTGGCCTGATGATGGGACATCTAGATCAGTATGAGTCATCAAAGTCGACATTTTTTATAGACACAAATGCTCCATTCTTAATTTTGTACAATAGCATGTCAATTGAATATTTTTCAGGATGGGAATGCCATAATCAATAACTACAATACCAATTCATCTCTATATTAAGGAAAAAAATAATTTTCCACATGAACAATAACAAATAATCTGAAAATGATAGCATTTATAACCTCATCACTAGATTGAAGGCCATAATATATGCACTCATCATCCATCTCTCACCAGTGCAGTTACTAGAAAATTATAATAAAAATATATAGGAAGAGATACATACACCACTAATTGTGAGAAGTATCTAGGTAGTTTCTTTGGGTTTTCAGAAATAGAAAAACACTTTGAAAATTCTAATTAGTGGGCTCAGGCTAAGTCTTGACTAATGAATTAATCATATTGTAAAATTCTTGGGATGACAAAAATTGAATCTATTAGCCTCATTCTAGCAGAAATTTCCATTAAATCACTTATCATGGGACATAATAAGATAGTGACTCATATCAAGTGTTAGTAATAGTAAAATATCTCTCAAATATAAATATAAAAGGGATAATGGTTTCTTGATATTTTAGGAATGGATGATAAAGAATAATCCATCCAAAATATGAAATTACAAAGATACTTCCATGTTTCCATAAAAAAACCTACTCAATCTCCCACAACCAAAGAATCCAGATGAGGTAAACCTCACCGATCATTCAGATTATTACAGTTTCTAAAGGTTGCTAGTTCACAACAAACATGATTGATTCATCTTAATATAAATCCACCAAAGAATGATTGATTATTAACTGGTGATGATGGAAATGTCCCCAATATAGGTGAAATTATTAATTATTTCCTTTTCGTAAGAAGGCGATGATTCGTAAAATGATCAAACCATACATGGTAAGAAGTTAAAAAATTGGATGAATCGAAAAACATTGACCAATCTTTTTTAAATCCAATGAAAACATCTTCTAAAACCCATAAATATCCATTAAATTGGGGTGGTGTAATCTAAAAATAATCCTAGAGATTTATTCAATAATCAAACATAGAAATAGACATGAGTGGAATAGTCAAATTCATATACTATGAAGGCTCTAACTGTTGCAGACTTAATTCCTGAAAAGCCCAAAAATTGACAAGTCCACGCCAAATAGAACCCTCATCAGATTAGCTGATTATATTTTCTAAAATTAACATAATAAACTTTTCATAACCCTTATCTTATGATTAATACTAAATATAATATGAGTTCCCCATATTTTACTATGGATCTAGAGGCCTAAGGAATATAAGCCAAGGATACAAGGGAAAACATGGGTGTGATCAACTACAATTTTTCAGTCACATCCCCATAGAGGAAATATATGAAACAGAGAATCGTGGGAAATAACTCCTACAAGAATAACAAGCACACAATGGTGTCTCAAATACTTGCAAAGATTGATCAAGCCCAATCATCTTACAAGACCATCAAAAAGGGGTTCTACTATCTGATCAGCCCAAAAAAATTGGAAGTTTGGTGTGATCTACATCAGTGGTATCATATGATCCATATATTTTTCCTCAAGTTTCAAGCTTCTACACAAGAATAATTTCATCTCTTGATCCACATAATATGGATCAATTCAACATCATCATGATCTGACCATTGGTACAAATGTACGTAATTATGAAATAAATGGTGATTATCTGAGAAAAACTCCCAATCATGGATTCTCTCTATCTATTAAAAGATCATTTTTATGGAATCATTGAAGCCCTCTAGATTAATCTAGAGTTATAAAAATATTTCAATTCCATCGAGGATTATCTTTTAGAGACCATGAAATCCGAATTTCATGAAACCATCACATTTATTGAGATGGATCAATAAGAGGCCATCCATAGACATATCAAACCCATGTATATATCTGGACAACTTGATAATATTGATATATCAAGGGATCTAATTGAAACTTTCTTTATGATCGAACTCATCATTATCTAGAACCTTAAATGTTTTGGATTTATAGAGAGATTTATCTACAAAAAATCTAACCAATGAAGGATATGATAAGGGTGAGAAAATACCTCTTGGGGAGATCAAGATCAAGACTCGGTTTGGGGATCTTACATCTAACTATGTGTTCATGGTTATCTATAAAGACACCAAATATAACATCCTACTAGGAAGACCTTTTCTCCACATCCATGTTGTGTAACCTTTAACATTTCATCAATTCTTGAGATACCCCATCGATGGGATGGTCGACACACTATATGGTAGCAACACCACCTATGAGTCTGGTGAAGCCATATATGTTGTCAAATGTTTTTATAAAAGGGAGGGAAAACAACTTATAGTGGTTCTAAATATACAGGTTTATAACCCTAATGGATTAGTCACCAACCTTTAAAATCCATAGAGTATGTTTGAAATATATTATGCATTACCCTAAAAACTAGATGAAGAAATAGACATAATACAATATGTATGTGATCCTTCTATCCCTAGAGATATTATAAAAGAAAACAATCTGCTCAATAATCTCTCTATAATAACATGAGAAGTAAAGGATGACAATGTCCCTTCCCATGGAATCTCTCATCCTAACAATGATAGATAAGCCTTCTATTTTGAACCTCATATGACTGTTCCTCCATAGACTCAAAGGTGGTATATAGAGAGAATAACCTTAAAAACTCCCCTCCCAAATTTGAGGAAGGAAAATCTATCGCCATTAGTGAGCACATGAAAATAAATTTGAGAACAAAATAAAAACCATTACCTATATTTATTAGTTCTTAAATGCCTCTCGAGGGGCATGATATGTGCATCTCATTTATAAAGAAACATCGATATGTGTTCTCTTGGAATTATATATAAATTCTACGATTAAACCATGAATTTTCTGCACACCATCTAGGATTACCCGATAAACATTAAGGATTCAAGAATGCGACTAGGAGGATAATACAATCCTATACTAATAATGTGTTGTTTTAATTCTATAAGTCGATCAAAGATATTTTTTTCAGGTTGTGAAATACAGAAGTTGGGGATCCAACATCTTCTATGTGATGAATAAGTGGACAGATTAAGTCCTACATGAATTTCTGATACCTTATTCCATAGTCCCTGATAGAATATTTTCTATTACTAATCATATAACACATGAATAATGAATATTATGGATTATAATACCTTTCTTCTATGATTTGGAATTAATGATAAACCAAATGAAAATTTTCATTGAATATGAGGAATCCAATACCTTCATAGAATCCCTGAGGATCTTTTTCTCTCTGGTCATTTTGTTTAGGCTGAATAACATTCATTCCACATATCAACGTTCCATAAATCATATATTTAGGACCTTCTTGGGGTGAATAACATTATTCTACATCGACGACCTTGTGGTTAAATGTTGACAATGATGCGATCACTTCATTAATCTTCTAATAGACTTCAACAAGTTGTGACAACATTGTATGTAGATGAATCTAATAAACTGCGCCTTCAGGGTAATTTATGGAAAAATTCTTAGAATTTTGGTATTCCTCCATAATATTGAGGTCTTCCCTAAATATACAAGTGCAATTTTAGTGATGTTACACACTCAACATCTAATTGAACTATTGGGTATTTAGGGGAACCTCATGCACATTTGATATTTCATAACAAACCTAGCTATAAAATCTCTCCCTTTTACCATGATAATGAATAATGGAGTTTACATCAATGGAATGATGGATGATTTCCCTTTTTAATCCATATTTAATCATGTAACCAGATCACACAATGCATGTTATGATGCACTAGCTAATGTAGATACAATTATGGCCAACTCTAACCAGGAATGGTTGGTCTTCCCCACCACATACCAATGGATGGTCTCATCAATCACTATCTATGAAATGGAAGAGATAAATCTGATAATGAGTACCCCATACCTTGATGAACCAATATCCACCCTTAGATAAATGGATCTCATAATCTTTTATATCTAAATTAAGGCCCACATGATATATTGAGCCATAAGGGAACATATGTTCCACAAAAAACAAAACATTACCTTCATAGATAGTCCAAATGAGAAAAAATTCTAATATAAATGTGATTTTAGAGGAATCATCCTGCTATTCATAGAAGAAAAGGATATTAATTTTTTCATTGAGGATTTCTGTGTATGATCCTATAATTCTCATCATTCTGGGACTAGGATCACCCATAAAATTAGGAGGCTTGGTTACTACTGACAAACATTGATACAAGACATTGTGGATTTCACTATGTAATGTCATGCATACAAGATTAATGAAATATTCTACTATCAACCCCTTGAATTTTTGTATAATGATAAATACTTCATTCCGTTTTTCATTATGGGGAGTGGATGTAGTGGGGTCATATCCCCTAACTACTACCAATAAGTTTTAGTACATCCCAAAATATACTGAATTCTTTTCTAAATGGGTAGATGCAATACCCCTCATGGAATTTGGCATGGATAATATCATTAAATTATTGAAGTCTGATATTATTATGAGTTTTTAAGTACATAACATGATATTAAGGGAAAATGTAACCGACTTCTTATCTATCGATTTGATAAAATTGTACTAGTAATACAACATCATGTAAAATCATTCATCCCACTATCTTACAACATATAATGTACAAATAGAGTTCATCATTAGGACTCGGTCAAATATAATATAGTAGATGGTGAATAAGGATAATAATTCATTGTCAAACAATCTATTTCATGCATTATGGGAATACTATACCACAATATGCACTACTACACAATAAAATTTCTATTTACCAGTGTTTGTAACCAATGTAGTGTTTCCCATAGAATTTTAATTTACCTCGCTATGAATAGCTATCTATAGAGAACCCTTGTAAATTTTTTAATCAAAAAATTCCTTGGGTGATTTCGAATTAATTAATGATAAAAGGTTGCGTACACTACACAACCTCGATGTCAATCATAATTAGATTGCATGAGGATTTTGTAAAAACAATCTACATCATTCAATGTTTCAATGAGACTCGTATTGGCTTTCAGAAACCCAATTTTACTACGAATTAACCCTCCTAAGATTGAACTCAAATTTGAAGGGAATTATATCATACATAAGGTTTATCATAATGGAGCTTACTCAATGGACACATTGTATGGGAAATATGTCAACTAAAGGAACCTAGACCACCCTGAGGGGGGGGGGTGAATAAGGGTGCCACCATTCTCTATAAAAATGATGGATCTTGTTTTGATGTTGGTAGGAACATTTTTATCATTTTTTTAAGGACATGTACAGTAATTAAATCATCTTCATGTAGAGGGAAAAAAACACTTTTACTCAGTTCGCCACTAAGGGATACGTCCAAGGAGAATATGTTGATAGGTTGTCTATCATACCAAATTCCATTATTTTTCACTGGATGTGGATTATAAAGGTTTAGGTACAGTCACTATATCTCATGAAAACTGACTTTATAAAGGTTCAAGTATAGCTCACATCTTCCCATGGATCACTTCTATTCACTCCCCCTATCTCACTGCCTTGGGTGAAGTCTCAATCTGTTTGATGACTTGAAGGTCTCTTAAATTGATAAGAATATAATTGGGTATCTATCTCCAACATGAGTTACTTTTTACATCAGTGTCCTTATTTGTTTCTCATTTATACCCACTCTTCATCTTTAGTGCTATAACAAAATGCACTAAATCATCACTTCCATTTTATCCAGAATCACAAACACCTATGTGATTGTTCAAGAAATGAATATAAGATCATAGGGAATCATCAAAATCATCTTATTATCTTTTCGTATATATATGAATTCATGTGTCAATTTGAATGATCGTTTCCTCTTCACTTATTATTTACACACATCCAACCAATGTATTGAATCTTCATTTATGTGTCTTTCCATATTCATGTGCATGTAGGAGTTCTTGCACTATCCACTACTTATATACTGTGTGAAAGAAACCAATGGGTATAAATCTTTTCACACACACACATGGCCAATTTTCATCTTACCTTACTCTTATTTTCATAGTTATTGGTTCGGGTGTTTTAGGTTTTATATGTCTATTCCTTCAAATCTGAATGATGGAATTTGAATTCACACCTTATTATTGCACAATCAGGTCCTTCGGTTCCATCAAGAAAAGAACATAAGTGCATTCACATTCATATAGACCTGCTTCATGGAAATTAATTCTTCATCAAAATAAACCCCTCTAAACTGTAGAGTATTTATTTGCATTCCTGAGGGTTTTCATTATTCTTATTCATACAAGAGATTCATGCTTATTCCACACATAGTATGTGCTACCCTTTTTGAAGCAAGGGTCTTCCACACAAGGAAGTGTAGTTTTATCAATGCACATTAGGATCACTAGCTCACAGACCTATGAGGGAAATTCACAATCTAGGAGGGTTTCCTGATCCTCAATTCATTGCGAATGTCATGGAGATGCTTTGTGTTTTCCTGTGAATATTCAGAGTGTGGTTCTTTGCAATGAATATTCAATATTTTGTTTCACTCAATCAAAGGTAATATGGTATCATTTATTTTCGGAGCCTTGAAGGATCATGGTTCTCATTTCCCTTTGCGAAAAAAATTCGTAGATAGATTCTTTTTCATTCGACATGAGCTCTCGGGAATGCGTTTGGTGGCTCCCTCTCTCTAATTGGAAATTCTCCTTTTTATAGTCAAAGATATATTTCTTCACACATTCAAATTCTATAGATATCATTTAAAGATCGTCCCCATGAATGCCCTAAATCTTCAACATTTTATGATTTGTTTATGTCCATGTAAAATATATGCTGAAAATCAAGGGATTTTTCTTTTTCAGGCTTGCAACTTTCTCATTTTTATTGAACCAATCATGTATATGTGATTAAAATCATATGAAGATATTATTTATAAGTGAATGAGCTCCATGATGTGGCCCTCATAGCATCAATTTCTTTGGCCACACATAAACATCGTTATGTCATCACATATATGTAAATTCAATTGCTTGTATGATCTTGGTGAATGCCTACCACTATAATAAAGTGGAGTGGATTATTAAATATGGATGGGATCTCGATATTGGAGATATATCACTAACTCTAGTGATTTGTGCATCAGGAGCCATTTGGGAATCTGGAAGTTGAAGATGACGCTTTTGCGGGATCATCGAATGGTCCTGGTTCAAACCTTCGAGGTGCGGGATAGATGAATAGTTATGATTAGATCTTGATTGTGGATGATATGGATGTCCAGGATTGTTCCACATTTTTAATGATGAATAGTAAACACATTTTTCACCCACATCAAATATGAAACATGAGAATGTCATGGTATTAAAATAAAATTGATATGATACATCGGTAAATTACTCCTCCTCCCTCCATGGTACCACCTCGTACCATGTTCCTTGGGTTTACACTGTGCCCACACTCTACGGACAACTACCCATGCTCTACAGGTGTGCTCTAATTCAACTATATAATCCTTCTAGGACAACCGTGGCTGGCTTCCCTATGCCATGGTTTACCCATGTGGTCCCACATGTGGCTCAGGATGAGGGTGGTTGGCTAGCTCAGGGGTTGGACCAATTTCGTAAGTTAAGGCCATAAATAAATGTTTACATCAAACATATACTGGGTAACCTTTATCTCAAAACACATGCATGTAAAAGATATAGTTCTTTACCTATACCATCATATTTTCCTTTTGTTTTACTCCATTTATAACCATAATTCCAAATAACACTTAAACCATCCTTTATTGTTCTAGAAATCATATCACTCCTGATACATGTATTTGGAACAAAGGGTCACTGCTTCAATCATCAGAATTTTCAATCTATATTTTGACTAGTATTTACAACTATAGAAAAATAAAATCAACATACAAAATTTGGTCCCAACAATATACCCCTTTGTATTTTTTAGAAATATTTCAATGTTCTCTCAAATGAATGTGTCAATATAAAATGGGAATCTTCTCTCTCCCCCCTTTACTTCTATTTCTCCATCTAAAATTTTCGTTTCACATTCGCTCCCCAATATTGATAAGAAATAATTTTTTTTGGAAGAGTGGGTATCATTCCGTACATAAGAATTGTTCTGTCAATCATTTCACTATAAGTATATATGAGCTATGATTGGTGTAGAAAACAATAGGATTATATTTAGATAACAAATTTGTCCGTTACCCACTAATCATGATACCTCATGAGATGAGAAATCATATACTTCTCTTAAAGGGTTTTCCTCTTTCATTATAGGATGAGGATAATAAATGTGATAGGAATTAATCAACCTAAAACTCATGCACATTCATCAACAATAAGGCCAAAAACATTAAAGTAAAATTGACTAGATAGGTGACCTTGGGGAACTTCCATTCTTCTTTTTCCACTGAATAACTTAGTCAAACTCTCTTTTTAGAATGATCAATATTTTCAGTATCAAAGCATGATAAATATATACTATTCTTTTCCCATTGACATGATATTCAAGAAATTTCTAGAGTAATTGAATTTCATACAACTTGATTTTTATAATAACTATGAAAGTTTATTCACTTGTCTCCCCCTAAGGGAAACACTTATTAGGTTCTCCCCGTGAGAGCTTTCTTGACCTTCAATTCGTTGTATTATATGAACATATAAAATACAAAACTATTTAATGGAATAAGTCCAATCCTCCTTTCTTTTTAATTGTCAATATCATGGTTGATATGGTTTTATCAACCAAGTTGTCACATATCCTCTAGTATTAATGATTTCACATCTATACTTTTTTTATTATTTATGTTGAGGTATCATTGATTTCTTTAAATTCTATTCTATTTTGTGTGGAGAAGTTTTCTTATTAATAGAATTTATGTATGAGAAACCATTCCTCCTTTTTAAGGCTTCTTCATTCTCTGGTATTAAGGTTAGGCAACATTTAGCAATGTCATGATATTTCTTGCATCACTCACACAAAACATATTTAACACATGATTTTCCATCACTTTTCCTCATTTTGTCCAAGTCTTCTAGCCAGATGAACAATATGACATTATGGATTGAGGGATCAAGAATAGTTCTTCCATATGGATTATTATGAGTGTCAACCGTCTTAGAAATTCTTTTGCATGCACAACCCTTCACATTCTTTGATTTGGAATCCAAGGTCTTCAAACCTTCCATTTTTAAAATATTCTAGGGAGAGTTTTTTTCACAACAATATCATGATTTCTACCCAAGATAGCTTCTTCATTCCTAGCTGAATTTTGTGATATTTTATTCATATAATTTTTGGATTCATGTTGATATGAGCATGTTCCTACTTTTTGACCAGTTCTATTACAATAATAAAAGATGTTTTTAAGAATTCCAAATCTTTTTGCAGAATACTGAAGCTTTTGGACCTATGGATATTGCTTCTTCTTCCCTAGATTTACCTCCCTTGATATGGTCATCGTTTTTTCTTTTCATTTTTAGGATTATACCAATAATCTAATGCACAATTCCCAAACCTATTGCAGCACCAACATTGGCCCACAAATCAAGACCTCTTGATATCTTCTAGATATGTTAGTCAGACCTTATTCTTGATTTTTGTGCCCTATTGGGGGAACCACCTTCCAAATTCATTTTCCTATCCACCATATCCATTTTGGTAGGGATCTCATCACCTTTCCCCATCTTTACATGTTTATAATATTTCATCAAACCTGCAATTGTTTTGGAAACAAATTTAGAAACATTTGTAAAAGATGGTATGGATGGTACCTGTTCTTTCTCAGATACTTATGATAGATCATTAAATAAAGTGATGATTCTTTTATTACATGTTTGGGGTCTTCCAACCATAGAATCATCTAGTGATAATTGAGTACCAATAGCTATTATTTCCTTCTTCTATGAAGTATTAATATGTGTCTTCTCAAGATTGGTCAATTGATCTTCCAATTATATACATTTCATATTAGGTATGAATTTATGATCTTCAATCTTAATAATATTCTATGCACAGGGTTGCTTCATTCATTCAACATCAACTTCATGTAACTTAATTTTTTTTTGCAAAGAGTATTGTTCTTTGACTTCCTTCGATGTTATTTCCAAACAAAAACTCTTGACTTCAGTGCTATTCTTTATCTCACCTTAAAGTGAATGGATCTTTAAGTCCAGATATTTATTGAATCTTTTATTTTCAAAGGCCTTAATCTATTTGGAGATATTAAATAATACAATATATTTTCCTTCTAATTCATTTTACATATTATCATCTTCTCTTTCCAATTGGATAATCATAGCCTGCATATGTTGAAAAATTCTACAAATGAAGGTTTTTCTTTATTCCAGAATATAATAAATATAATTTCATAATTCCTCAATTGTATTATCTTTTGAGGTAAAATTTTGATCAACATCACCACTTGTGCAAGAATCCTTGTTTTGGGTGGAAACCCGACCAACCTTCTCTATAATTTCCATGCTTGAAATTTTTTCATTTTTGGAAAGGCATGGAGAACCAGATACAACATCTTAATTATACATGAGGGAATTATTCAATTGTATATTCTATTTATTTTTCCAATTTTTCATTGTCTTTATGGATATAGACTTCTTCTCAAAGAAGACTGAATCTTCATCAAAATTTCACTTAATTTTTGACCTGGGAACGAAAACTCAAATCCTATATTTAATAGAATTACTGTATAGAATCCAAACTTCATGAACCTCTATTTGAATACAATTTAATGACCGTAGACCACCTAGATTGGGGGCAAGGAAGACTCAGGGTGTCACCTTATTCTCACAAAATTATGCATATTGTTCCCACTTTGGAAAGAAGTTTTTTTTACCATATATGATGGATATGTGCTATAATTAAAATATTCTCATATAGAAGGATAAAAAATTACTATTATAGGGTTCACCACTATGGGATACGTCTATGGATCATACACTGACATGTTGTCGGTTGTACATAATTCCACTATTCTCCACTAGTTTTGGATTACAAAGGTTTGGGTATTGTCACTCAGTCCCCAGTTCATTGTCTTTATAAAGGTTTAGGGATAGGTCAATGCTTCCCTATCATCACTTTCATTGACTCCCCCTAGATCAATGCATTGGGTTAAGTCTAACTCAGCTTATCTCTTTGAATGTCTCTCAAATAAATAACAACAAATGTCTTTGCCTATCTCCTATATGAGACACATCATTAATCAGAGTCCTAATTTGAGTCTCTTTTATACTAAATCTTCTTCTTTAGTGCAATAACTGAATGCAATAAGTATTATTCTATTTTTAGTCCAAAATCATAAACACCTATGTGATGGTTCAAGCAATGAAGATCAGATTATTGTGCATCATCAAAATCATCTTCTTCTCTTTTCTAATATGTGTGAATGCAAGAATCAATTTGAATGAACATTTCTTATTCACTTCTTCTTCTTCTTTACACAAATTCACCGAATATATTGATTCTTAATTTAAGTGACTTCATGTATGCATGTTCATGAAAGATTTCATGAACTTTCCACTTCTTCACTCTTGTTTGAAATCCACAATGGTTATAAATCTATGCAGAGACACATGACCTCTTTTAGTCTTCACTTCTTCTTATTTTCATAGCACACAGTTCAGGTGTTTTCGGTATTATGTGTGTGTTCCTTAAAATTCGAATGAGTGTAACCACAATAAAACTTATTATTTCACACTCGATGCCTCAGGTTCCATCAAGAAAATCACACAAGTGCATTCATGTGCATACAACCATCCTTTATGAAATTTCCTTCTTCTTCAAAATAAAACCTTTTAAAACAGAAGAGTATTAATGTGAAAACCTATGGGTGTTCACTGTTCTTCTTTGTGAAAGAGATACATGAATATTCCTTGCACAATATTTTCCACCCATTTCAATGTAGGTGTCTTCCACACACAGGAAGTGCAATTTTCAAGATGCACATTGAAATCACTGGATGACAAACCACTGAGGGTAAATCACAAATAATGATTGATTCGTTAATTTCAATTCATCATAAAATTCAGGGAGATTATTTTTAGTTTCCATTGGATTTACATAGAATGGTTCTTCACAAAGAAAATTTAAGAGTGCATTGCACTCAATCGAAGGATATATGGGATCCTTTCATCATGAAGCCTTGAAGTATTGAAGTTCTCCCTTTCCTTAATGAAACTAACACATAGATGGATGTTATTTCTTTTGATAGGAGGTCTTAAGAATGTGTATAGAAGCTCTATATCTTAGGTTGGGTCTTCCAAATTTTATATATGAAGATCACCACCTTCATGAGCTCAAATTCCATTTGTATACTTTGAATATTGTCCCCTTGAATGAAAAGAATCTTCAGCATTTTAAGATTCTTCAAATCTGCATAAAATATATGTCGAGACTCACAAGAGTTTAATTTTCAAGCTCACAGGTTTCTCATGTCAATTTAACCAATCATGTTCAAGAGAATAAAATCACATGAAACTCTTCTTTATGATTTCATGAGCTCCATGATGTGGCTACACATAAACTTCTTTTTGTCGTTGCATGCATGAAAAGGCAATTGCATGCATGATCTCTTAGCTTCACAGTGACCATAATTTTGTGGAGTGGATTATTAAATATAGTTGGAAGTCCAATCAAGAAGTTTTATATCCAAATAAAGTGAGCTATGAATCAGGAACCCATTGGGAGTCCAAAGGTTCATGATGACACAAACAACGAGATCATTGGACAGTCCCGGTTCAAACTCGGGAGGTGTGGGATGGATTGGTGTCCATGATTAGATCATAAGGATAGATGAGATGTATGGCTTGGATTAAATACATGTTTTTAATTGATGAAAATTAACCACATTTGTTCTCCCATATAGAATATGAGACATGAGGATTCCATGGTATAACAATCAAATCGATCCACTACATCTGCAGATTACTCCTCCTCTCTCCATGGTACCATCCAATATTGTGTTCTGTAGCCATGATTTACACCCACCCTCTACGGATTTTTCCCACGCTCTATGGGAGAACTCTATTCACACTCTCTATTGCTTGCGGGCTACCCTTGGCTGGCTTCCCTTTTCCGCGATTGGCCCTTGCAGTCCCGCATGTAGATCGGGTTGAGGATGGATGGCTAGCTCATGGGTTGGCCCAATTTTTTAGGTTATCTCCATACACAAAAACGTTAACATAAAACATATGCACGGTAACCCTTTATATCAAAACACATGTGTTTACAACTTAGAATTCCAAGCCTCTTCGTCACCCTATTCTTCCCCATTCCTTTTACTCCTTTGGGAATAATAATTCCAAAGAACACATTAACCATCCTTCATTATTGTAGACAATGTATCAATCTTAATACATGTATTCGGAACATAGTATCAATGCAACAATCATTGGAATTTTCAATATCCATTTTGACTCGTATAGACAATAGTTGACAAAAAATACCATATTCATACACAAAGTGGTCCCAACCTCGCCCCCACCAATAAAATCTTCCTCTATAAATGGTTTTCATATAAATTTTAATTTCGTCTGACATCCTAAAAGCATGATGTTAAACTATATGGAAGAAATCATAACGATGTGATATTAAGATGTATGAAATACATCCTAAAAACATGATTTCAACAGCACAAATGATGTCTAGAACACATGATGTTAACCTATTTGAAATACATCTTGTCCACATGATGTTAAACTATTTGGAAGATGATATATCCATATGGAGTTAAATTCCATGGGATACATCCTGACCACATGATGTTACACTATAAGGAACATGTCCAAACCACTTGATTTAAATCTAAATAGAGAACGTTTTCAATGCATGACATTAAAACTACATGGGAAGCGTCATCTCCTAGGAAATTCATCACACAAAAGATAGTTCTATGAAAAAGAGAAAAGTAGTTACCCCATCCCTAGTGTGAGTAAGATACAAATATGGGATTAACAATAAAAGAGATATGAATGAATTTATTCCTATTTTTACAAGATATGTAGAGAAACCTAGGTCCCATGTCTTGGGAATAACCACAATATATCTTTCTAGGTTACAAGACATCATAACACATCTTAATGTTCCAAGCCTAGATTTTCACATTGTTTAACCTTATTCTATTCCATATGAAATTAAACAGCATAGATCTACTAGATTTATTTTATTTTTATTTCAATTCTACTTTTTCCTTATTACATGACATTAAACTGCAAGGCTTATATCTGCACCATGTCATACAAACCTACATAGTTTTCATGAATTGTATATGGATTTATTATCATTACAATAAAATACGTAGTGATGTTTATATAATAAGTGTAGGAATAAACATAACATGATACAAAATTCTAATGTCCAAATTGTCAATAACGTATGACTGGGGACATAATCATTTTCAATTCCATATTTTTAACACCACACATATCTCATGTGGGCTTAGAAACTATGGTAAAATATTCCCGACATGATCGAGACATATTATTTCACAAAATGTTCAAAAACATCATCGATAAAATACCATAAAAGAAAATCCATAAGTCCATGCTTTATGGTGTTGAAATTTGTAGTTGATGTCTCTTGCATGACATAAAACTCTACATTTCCATGGACCTCAGCTTAGAAGACCATTATCCATGTTGTTGTTCACCCATCACACCTCTATTGAAGAACTATGTGTGGATTGATTCATGACATTGAAGGATGCATAGTTAAACGAAGATCTAGGGTCTTATTACCATCCAAAATATTTCCTCTTCACATAAGGGAACCTATGTCCTCACCACATGATGTTAAATTACATGTTTTATAAATAATTATATGTGGCTTGACTCCTATCACCATATGATACATAGTGATACCCGGATCTCCGATACAATTTCAAAATGAAACAATTAAAAGTAGTGATGACCCCTATATGTATGGGTCAAATATACGTAGATATTTTTATATTCACAAACTGTTTTTGGCTTGATTCCTTCCATTGCGTGATACATAGTGACACAAATATCTCAAGTATTAAGAGGAGTTGAAGTATTTTATATTTTTCACCGGGGAACCTACATTCTCTTTGCATGATGTTAAACTATATGGTTTATCTATAATAATGTGTTGATTTATTAATTTCCTCAAGGGAAAAGTAGTGAATCCCAGATCTCTAGACAGGGGTCTAGCTACAACAGTCAATGGAAACAATGACATGAACTTCATACGGGATAAAACATGTATAAAGAGTTTTCCATCAAATAACTACACGTGGCTTGATTCCTAACATTAAAGTATACATAGTGTAACCCCAATATTTAATCAAGGGTTAATCCACATTATATGAGTTGATAAAAATACACCGCCAATAAGATATGGGTTGGACCAATGCACTATGTTATGTGATTCCCCCTCTTCTGAAACTTAAACGACTACCCTACTATCCATTGTTTCTCTTTCCAAGCATTTCCAATGTCATCTTAGGGAGCCTAGAATTTAAATACACTAACCCCAGTTTCCTAGATCTATTTCCTTAATTCATTTAATTTTAAAAATCAATAAGGAAGACACATTCTGAAGGACCATATAGTTTAGTAGTTTTTAGAAAACATATACCAATATAAGATTTATATTAAAAATTTAAATGAAATAAAATATAGAAATACCTTTAGAAATATATATAAATTCAAGATTATTCTTTCAAGTCATTCATAATATTAATCATCGCATTTTAGGAAAAAATAAAATATAAGAAAAGGGTGATCTATGAAGTTTTGTAAGTTTATGTAATACAGTAGGAGCTAATATAAACAACAAGTAATTGTGAATGACTTAAAAAATTGTTATTATAACATAAACATGAGCAACATATGTTATGAATAAGAACTAAATAAATAATTCCATAAAAATAATCACTTGAGAGTGAGGCTTAACTAATATTTTTATAATAGTAGAATATTAACATGGATTACCAATTAATAATATAATAATGAGGGAATGAATAATGACATACATATAAAACAAAACGTTGAGGCCTTGTCCAAGACATCTGAATTTTTTTAAGGCCTCAACAGAAACCATATCTAAAAATTGGAATGGACTCAGCCAAGTCAATATATGTTTTTCCTCATGAGACCTTCTGATTCATCGAGGGGATATAGCGAGCCCAAATCATTATTTACTACGTAAAATTAATTCCTCATAAGAATCGGTCAAAATATAAAAAACATATACATATGAAATGTAAATATCATTCCCTAATCATTAATCACAATCACTAACCATTCTGAGTATTATGGTGAATGATATCAAGAAATCGCATCCATATTCAAACAGATCATAAACCACTTAATAAAACATTATAGACGATAATCATAAGAGATAAAAATCAATTAATAATATAACTCAATAGAGGTGTTGAAATATATTAATATACTATAATAAAATCATCAATGTGATTTTTGAGAGAAATATATATTTTACTTATAAAGAAGAGTTCTTTTGAAAAAATCATTTGTATTATTCATAATTAATTGATAAAACAATAAATGAAAAATATTGATTTTCATGAAAAAGATATTGATGCTTTAAAAAAATTAGATTCATAAAATATATTATGGATGGTACTTAAAAATTTGAAAGATATATAGAATGTTCCCTTTAATAGGGAATGCATATAAAGAAGAATATAGGTGAGAATCATGTAAAAAATGTAATTACAATAAAATAAATATTAAATGACCAAGATATATAATTTTGGAATGTATAAACTGAATTTATAATACATTTATTGAAATAATGATGAATTACATTAGTTTATAGTGGAAGAAATCATAACCCGAATAAAAATGAGGGTTCGGGAAGAAAAACACTACCATATGTCCAAATGTGTAAGGTGCTTGACATTAATGTAAAAAATAATAAAATTAAATCCCTTAATTAACTAAATAAGAACCTTTTATTAATTTATTTGATTTGTTATAATTTTATTAAGTTCATTTGTATCTTTATTAACGATTTATAGATATTTATTTCATTATTCAGGAACATTCATTTTCTTCATTTTCATGATCTATTTGCTACTTTATATGTAATAAAGTTCATTTAAAATGGAAATAATTCTCCAAATTTGGAATTATATATTATTAATGAACATATAGAAGTGTAATTGGTTTTATATATTTTTTCCATTATATGAGGGAGAATCATTCGATAACATGTTAATGATAATCATTTAGATTAATTTTAGGGGTTTTATATGACAATGAACTCAGTTTGTTATATGATTTTGTATTATGTAAATATATTACTTTTAGAACATAAAAGGGTTGTAATATAAGATTTTTAAAAAATTCAACCATTAAAATGATTTTGTGAATAGTCTTGAATACAGTGAAGGAAAATTAAAACATGTCATCCTTGAGGGTGATTGAACAACACCTCGAAGATGATGTTTCCTTTTTTTGAATAAAGATGTGAGTAGAAGGGGCTTGATGATGGATTATTCTGTTAGAATAATAAAATTACATTATATATAAGTTAATATATTAATAATTATATTTTTATGTAGGCAGGTGAGGATATAATAATAATATAAAAGAACTTGAAAAGAAATTAATGGAAAAAGAATTTAGTTTTTACCTATTGATTTCCCCTCCTTGGGAACCTCCTTAGGGAAAGGGTTTTGTTCTTTTGAAGCAGCCAATAGCTACTAGAAGTGTAATATTGTCATGGATATATTATTATTTATATTTTTGGAATATATCAAATCATGGAATGTATTAGGATAAGGGGTGGTGAGGTGTGGTATTTATAGTGGAGGGGATGGGTCTTTTCGAATATTTTATTAATTTATTTATTATTTTGGCTAAAGACTATGAATATTATGCGAATTATCAAAAATTAAATCAAATTAATAATTTATAGTTCAATTTTATTATCTCACATCTTCCATACATGAATTATGAATCTATAATTCATGTATCTAATATTTATCATAAAATATCATATTTTACTATTCACAAAAAAAAATATTGTATTTTAGAAAAAAACCAATTTTTCACCCTAAACCTTTTTGAATTTGTAGAATTCAAAAAATAACTCCATTTTATCAAAATATTTATTTAATATAGGAAATTTAATTTTTATGAAAAATCATCAATTACTCTAAAAAAATATTTTTTAAATTTATAACTGATTTTATAACACAATGAAAAATTTACTATGGCCTTATAAAAATATCTAAAAATCATAAGAAAAAAATATTAATATATGAATCTATTTTATGAAAGTAAACTTTCTTTTAAATAGTTATTTTAAATATAAAAAAGTGAAGAAATATTAATGACACAGAAAAATATCATCTCTTAATTAATATTTTTTGAAATATTCATATAATTATACTATGAAATTATTAAATCCTACATTCATTTATATGATGCCAAAATTTTATTTTTAATTTCATGAGTAAGGTTAATCTTAATTTAGGTCATTTACTATAAATAAGGTTCATATTACTATTCCTAAGGTTAGATAAGTATTTCTTTGGTATAGTACCATAACTTATAGAAATACCTCTTATTTCATTCATTTATCATTTAAAAATTTTGTATTGTGTTATATGAGTGATTTTATGTTATTTATAACATATGAAATAATCATATGAAATGAAATTTTATTAACATAATTTTGGGTTGTTACATTCTTCCAAGCTAGAAAACCTCCATCCTCAAAATATCAAGAATGTAACCTCATAAAAGGACTTGGGTACTTCTTTATCATACGTTCCTCAGGATGCAACATGGCCTCTTCAATTTAATGATTTTTTCAAAGTAACATTACCATCCCAATCACACAATGCCTCAAAACTTATTTGTTGGTGTCTAGAATTTGGATATCCTCTTCACTATAAGATAAATAGGTTCCAAATCTATTCCTTCAGAAGTAAGGACATGCATTGGTCAAGAATGTTCTTCCTTAACAAACAGATATGGAAGACATTATATAATTTAGGAATGCTAGGAGGTATTCCCAGATGATAAACTACGTCCCATATGCTCTCCAGAATTTCAAAAGGGCCAATGCATTTAGAGATCAGTTTCCTCTTCTTCCCAATTTTTATAACACCCTTCCATGGAGAAACCTTCAGGAAAACACGATCTCCCACTTGAAATTTCTAATCCTTACTTTTATTATCATCACAAGTTTTTCATAATTTTATATTCTTTTATAGGTTTTTGACTAATATTTACATTTTACGTTTTATTCTCAAAAACCTCTGGTCCTAAAAGCATCCTTTCTCCAAATTCAATCCAATATGTTGGTGTGCACCATCTCGTTCCATACAATGCTTTATATGGTAAAATTTTAATACTATAACAGAAACTATTATTTTAGTAAAACTCTCCAGAATTTAAATAAGGACCCAAAATACATTTAAAGTCATGTGAGAACGATTTCAACATGTCTTCTAAATTTTGGATCATCCTTTCTAATTATCAATCAGTTTGAGGTGATAAGTAGTACTCAAATGAATCTCAATATCGCCTTCTGGGGACTTTTCCATAATTTCCATGTCAATCATGGATCGTGATAAGATAGAAATGAAATAGGTGCTCCATGAAGTCTTACAACATCATTAATATAGAGTTATGAAAGGTGTTATACTAGAAATACAATCTTGTGGTAAATAAATGAGTATATTTTGTGATTTTATCAACTATTACCCATATTTAAACTTTAATTATTGATGTTTTTGGTAATACATTGAGAAAAATACATAGTGATTTCATCCTATTTTTATGTAGGAATATGCTGAGGTTGCATCATTCCTATAGAATGTTGTCTTTCAACCTTCACATACTAATAGACTAAACATTATGATACACAATCAGTAATTTTGTGCTTCATATTATCCCCCAAAAAATATTGATACAAATCCCTATATATCTTATATCTACCATGGTGTATCGAGAAATTTGAGATATGGACATCATCCAATAACTCCCTTTTTAGCATAGGTATACATGGAACACCAAGCCTCTTCGCAAATTTTATAATTCCATCCTCACAAATTAAGTCTTCCAACATCCCACAATTCACAAATTTATGTTTATCTTGAATATTCTCATCATTAGAATGACAACATTTAATCATTTCAAATAAATATTGTTGGGAAACTAAATAAAAAGTAATAAAGTTTCATCTTCCTTGATAATTCCAATATTGATCTTTTCATGATCCATTTATAGAGGATCATTTTTAATTCTCATTTTTTTATAAACTCCATGATCCATCCTACTCAATGCATCGACTACATTATTCACCTTGTCTAGGTGGTAGTGTATTGAACAGTTGTAATCCTTGAGAATCCCGAGCCATCATCTTATCCTCTTGTTGTGTTCATTACATGAGAATATATATTCCAATCTATTGTGGTCATTATATATCTTAAATATTTCTCAATATAAATAGTGTCTCTATATCACCAATAAAAAATTATGGATATAAAATCAAGATCATGATTTGGCTATATCTGTTCATGAGTTTTAACTACCTTGATGCATAAAATATAACTTTATCATTAGGTATATGTAAACAACCATTTCCTTTCATTGATGGATAACTATAAATTATAGACCCACCATGTCTCAATGGTAGAGTCAAGATCAGAGAATATAGTAATATATTATTTAATTATTAAAAGAATTATTCACATCCATTTTCAAAAATAAACATAACCCCTTTATGAGTAATATTGGTTAATAGGTTATCTAACATGGTATGTTTTAGATAAAATGATTATAATAACCTGCTAAACTAATAAATCTTTGTACCTCATTTATGCTTGTTGGTGTACGCTATTCCTAAACTGTCTTTATCTTCATAGGATCCATTGAATTTAAATCCTTAGAGATAATATGGACAGGAAAAGAAACTTTTTGAAGCTATAATTCACATATTCTAAAATTCTCATATAACTCTTTTCTTCTAAGATTCTCTAGAAAAACTCACAAGTGGTTATCATGTTCATCATATCTTTTAGATTAAACCAATAAATCATCAATAAATACCATAAAAATCTTCATTATATTCCTTTTGCACTCTATTTATTATATCTCTAAAAATTGAGGGTGTAATAGTCAGTCTAAATGGAATTACTGTAAAATAGTAATGCCCATACTTGGGTCAAAAGGCAGTCTTTGGAATATCATGAAATTGCTGATATTTTGATCGAAGTCCAATATGTGAAAAATATTGAGATATGTGAAAATTAAAAAATAAATCATCAATGTGAGTTAGGGGATACATGTTATTTTTTATAATGACATTTATTTCTCTATAATCAATGCACAACCTCATGGATACAACTTTCTTCTAGAAAAAAAAGAACATGGGTCCCCATAGAGAAACATTAGGAAGAATAAATATTTATCACTCAATTAATCTAGTTGTTTCTTGAGTTATACTAATTCCACAATAGCCATTATATAAGTATTTTTTATATATGTCTTTAAGTTGGAAGTAAATTAATATAGAACTCAACTTCATTCTCTAGAGGATGTCCTAGTAAATCCTCTAGAAATACATAAATATATTCTTATACAATGGAATATCATTAATTTGAAAATTTCATTCCACTTCCATTGATGAAGTTTTATCTTCCCCACCAAGAATTTAATTTTGAGGAGATACAAGAGGTGGATCTAGATATGGCTTAAATGATGAGGCTTCTACTCTAATGATATAGAATTCTACATATTCCCCAACAATCATAATTACTTGTTTTTGCGATATATTTTCACATCATATTTTGAAATACGATCTATACTGTGGATTATATAAAATTAAATAATATGTATAATGACAAAATCATCAAATAAATCACATTTATGTGTTCTAGATTGGACTTACCCTCACATATTGGTTGTGAAGATACATCCCTTACGAGTTTTGACTAGATAACTCATTTATTAAATAGAAAGGGAAATGTATAATTTTATTGGAAAACTGGGAAGATATAAAATAGAAGGATGATGTAGAATCCAATAAATAATTTTCTAATTTTAACTAAAGAATTAATTTTTCTTTAACCACATCATTTAGAGCTTCCATATATGAATTTATGATCGCATAAGATTGGCCTTCCTCTCATGGTCATTTAAAAATAATGTTTCCTTGACACTTTGGAAAATTATTTGAATAGTTTTCCAAATCACTAGAATTATTTCATTAAAAATTGATAGCTTCATTGTTTTCCTTGTAATAAATAGAATGAGGGCCTTTCTCTCCACAATTTTAACAAACTCCATTTCATTTTTAGCAATAAAGGGTGTTTCCATCAACAAGTATCAGATGATGAAAATTTCCCATTTTTATTCTACCTTTTATCCATTATTTCCTATAACATCAACTTCTTCTATTTTTTCCATTAATATTATAAGAATTTGATATTTCATTATCCATCTTGATAGTATATGAGACTATATATTCATATGATGAGAAAATTTGGGAGACTAGTTCCATTTCAAGGAATTAGTTTAAAAAATCAATGAATCAGTCAATATTGATCCTTAGGTTAGGAATATAGTAGTTGACATGATTTTATAATCATGAGAATTTGGATTCTTTCTTTTGAACACTTTCATACTCTCTTTTTAAGACTCTATCACTGCCCCTCCATATCTGCATGTTGTTTTCAAGGAAAATATTTTTTCTAGGAAAATTTGATTAAAATTCTTCCATTCCATATTTTTAATTTATTCCTCCACCTTTGTGTTTTGAATAAATGACCACCATTTATCTACATCTCCTGGTCAATGATATACTTCCATGAACACATTCTCCCATTCTTTATATCCCAAAGATAGATATATCTTCTCTAAGGAACTTAACCTCTACTCGCCTAAAAATGGTATTGTAGTCCCATTGAATGACAGAGGCTACTATGGCATAAATCAGGCAAATGGTTCTCCTCAAAATTATCGATAAGGATAATCCATAAAGGTAAGGATATTATTCATTACCTAAGTAAGTTTTCCTAGTATAGTTGTAAGTTTCTTAGCACCAGTTGCAGCCCCAGTAACAATATTATTATCTTGTATGGGAGGGAAATATCTATATGGGATACTTGTATGGATATAGTTATCATTCTTTCCATGAATATTCATTTCTAAAAAATGGAATACACTATATTATGTTTTGAATAATAATGTATAATTTAAAACTAGAAAAAAACATAACAAAAATTGGAAATTTATGCATAGATAATCTCATATTCATAAACATGGGTTCTTTGGGGACATATTTTCTTTTGATTCCTTCATATTTTTTTAAAATGAAAATCTACATTAACCTATGAATATCCCCTGGAATTTTTAAATCAGGGGTGTTGTAAGGCCTGTTATCATGTACCAGGTAACCTTGAGTCAGGCATGGGACACGCTATCGAAGTTGTTACCCCTAGCTACATCTGTTCGAGAACAACACACGCTTGTAATATCCATACATGGATGTATTTCTAAGAAGACCCACATAAACACTATATTACCAAAATTATTGTATGTTTATATATACGTATCCAAATATACTATCGTAGGGTTATATTAATTAATGTATTTTTTGTAATTAAATTTTCTGTTTTTTCTACTAAAATTCCTCTCATACAAACTGTAAATACCCCAACCCCTATTTCCTAGAGTCGGTGTATTACTATATTATATTAACATAAAAAATAATAAAGTCACAACCCAAAGGAATGAATTGTTTTGCAGTTTTGGAAAACTAGATACAATGAAAAGTATTACATTACAAATTGAAAGGATATTCAATATAGTAATTCCATTGGAAACTTCCATTACTCCTAGATTATCCCCTTAATTAATTTATAACATTCATCTTTGCATCATGGGGAAAAATAAAAAAAATAAAGGGGTGAGATCTAATTCTCAGTAAGGGTATGTGATACAATAAAAGATAATATAAATAATATTTTATGGTGAATGATTATAAAAACATGTTGTTATAACATAAACATTATCATAATATAGAATGAATAAAAGCTAAAACAGCAACCCCATAAAAATTATCACATGAGAATTAATATTAACCATTAATATTGTTCTGGTTGAATATTAAAATGGATTATCAATTACTAATATAATAATGGGAGAATTCATAATTTTGGACATATGAAAACTACTATTGAGGCCTCATCTTAGAAATCTGAAGATAAATTGTTAAGGAATTAGCTAAACCAATATCTTAAAATGGAGAAGGCATTTTCCATGTCCATACCAATTTGGTCTCATGAGACCTTCCAAATCATCGATAAGCTATATAGAGACCCAAACATCATTTACTAATTACAATGCATTCCTCATATGAATGAGGATAAACATAAACTAAATAAACATATGAAATATAAATAATTTTCCTCAATATATAACCATAATCACTTAGCATTCTGATTATTATGTTGAATTGTATTATGATAGCACATCCACAGTCAAACTAGTAATAAACCATTTAAAAAAATGTAGTACTTTATAACTATAATATATAAATATCAATAACAAATACAATTAAATATAGGTTTTTAAATATATGAATGTACTCTAATAATATAATTGAGATTTTTTGAGAGAAATACCCCTTTTACATGAAAAGAAGTGTTCTTCTGGAAAAATATTTTTTGTTTGACATAATTCATTATATAAAATGAGAAATGAAATAATATAGTTTAACATGAAAAAATTCATAATTTTTAAAAAATAATGGTTTCATAAAATATATTATTTATAAAACATGAAAATGGGTAATAAATCGATATGTTCGGTTTAATCGGGCTTGCATACTAGGAATAAATGAGAATGGAATGTGGTAAAAAATGTAATTCCCTTAAAAATGATGAAATGATTGGGATACATAATTTTGGAATGTTTTAATAGAATGTATATTAATTATATAAAAATAATTAATAATTATATTGGTTGTCAGAGGATGAAATCATAACCAAAATGAAAATGATGTTTTGGGAAAAAACCCTTACCTTATGTCCGAATGTGTTCTACAATTGACCTTAATGTACAAGATAATGAAATTAATTAATTAATTAATTAATTAATTCAGAATGTTTTATAAATTTATATTATTCATAAATTTTTTAATTTTTTTTGGCCTTATTGAGTATTTATAGAGTTTAATTTCATTGTTTGAGAGCATTCATTTTCTTGGTTTTCAGGACTGGTTCTCTTGTTTATAAGTAATGAAGTTTATTTAAAATGGGAACAATTTTAAAGAATTGGAATAATATGTTATTAATTAAAACAATGATTTTTAATGGGGTTTATATACTATTTTCCAAATATATGATGATGAATCCTTATATAACTTGTTAATGATATTTTTTTAAGTATGTTTTAGTGGTTTTAGATCACAACGACCTTTTTTTTATCATTTAGTGTTTTTTAAATATTTTACTTTAGGAACATAAATTATTTTTGTAATAAATTTTAAAATCTATTTCATCCATTGAAATTATTTTACGAACACCCTTGAAGATGGTTACAAAAAATGAAAACATGTCGTCCTTGAAGGCGATGGAACAACATGTCACGGTTGAAGATTCCATTTTTAGAATAAATGGGGGAGTAGAAGGGGATTGCTGATAGATTATTACATTAGCATAGTAAAATTATTTTTTATTTTATTTAATAATGTTATTATTCTATATGTATTAGTGGAGGATAGGAGATATTCCGAAAAAATAACCTTAAAATAAATATAAGGAAAAAGAAAGAGGTTTTTACCTCTTGATTTTCTCCTCATTGAGAACCTCCGTAGGGAAAAGGTTTTTTACTTTTTCTAATACCAAGAGATAATAGACATGGTTGAGGGACTTGTGAAGTTTATTGTGTAGAATTTTTACAAGTTATAAATCTTGGAAGGTGTGAGGAGAAGGGGTGGTGTGGGGTGGTATTTATAGTGAATAAGACGAGTGCTTTTTTGAATATTTTGTTAATTTTTTTATTATATTGGGTCGAGACTATGAATATTTTTATAATTATCATCAAATATATTAAAATAATGAATTATATTTCTATATTGTTATATTAAATGATCTATAATTCACTTATGACTCAATAATTCATGTATTAACATTTATCGTAAATTATCTTATTTTATTATTACCAAAAATATAAATTATTTTAGAGAAATCCAAAACAATTACCCAACATTTTTTTAACATGTATAATAAAAAAGTAATCTCCAATTATTGAAATAATTTTTTAAAAATAAATATTTATTTTCTAATTATAATTATCATTTATTCCAAAAATATAAATTATAAAAATATAACTAATAATATAACCCTTTAAAAAATTAACTAAGTTGTCATAAAATTAACTTGAAATAATAAGGAAAAAATATATTAATCTATTAATATATTTTATGAAAATTGTTTTTTTAAAATATTTATATTAATTATAAAATTTTAATAAAATATTTATGACTTACAAAAATACCAAGTCATTATGAATTTTTTTAAATTATTTATTTTCTAGTACTAGGATATAATTATATAATACTATCATTTGAAAGATGTATAAATTTTATTTATACTTTCAAGGGTGAAGTTCCTATTTAATTCACTGATTTACTATTGATAATTTTCATATTAATATTCATAAGGTCATGCTATTATTTCATCAATATTGGTTCCTTGACTTCATGAACTACCTCTTATTTCATTCATTGGTCATTTATAATGTTTTTATTATCTTAACTAATTGATTTTATGTTATTTATTTTATATCAAATAATCAGAAGAAAGGATTTTTAATTGATATAATTTTGGTTCATTACATATAAGGCCAATCATTCCAATGTAATAGTGGAAAATAGTAGATCATATTTAATTTCCTCAACAAATGATATTAAATTAAATGGAAAATGTCCATACCACATGAAATTAAACTAAGAGGAAAAAAACTTATCATATGAAATTAAACTGCACGATATAAGTGTCCCCACAAAAAGAAGTTAAAATGTCTAGGCTATCACTCATTTTTATTCCATGTTAGATGACCATAGTAGGATGACCCCAATCAAAGAGAGAATGAGTTGCATCAGTCAACATTTTGATCACCTAAACACAGAAACCATCCTTCATGTATTGATCACCTAGGGTTTACAAAACTCATTAATAGGCCATACAAAAGAAAAAAATTTAAGTATTTTTATCCATATTATTGATGCATATCGGCTTTGTCTTACTATCTAGAGTCATCTTCGCCCTATGAGAAGGGATTTCTGATCTTTGGGAGCCTGAAGTCTCTATGGAAGAAACAAACACCCAATCGTTTTATGTGCCATCATTGAAATAATTTCCTTATACCATTACTCATGTCCCATGAACCAAAATCCATGATTTAAAAAAAATCATTTATCTCTTAGAAGGATGTTGGATTACTTATAATCCTAGATATCATAATTCTGTTGTTGTGTAACATTCCCCTCACGATTGGTCTATGTGTTTCATGAATATATAATTTATACATATTGAAAATAATTGTTCGACTATAAAAATTATCCTTTATTAATACAAATCAAATAGCCTTAAAATTACTAAGAATGATACACAAAACATGTCAAGGTGAAAATCTATAATGGGTGGAAAGAGTAGAAGTCAAGCGTTTCTTCACTAAACTCTTCATCCCAAAAAGTTTAGTTAAAACAATTAGAGTGTAAATGAACTAGGAATAAAGAAAATATAGTCCAGATTATGGTCCTAATAAAAGGTGATTCATGTTTGTTAGACCCCCTAATACCTGAAAAATATGGAGTAATGAATTGTCACATCTCCTCGCTTTGATGACATGGTCACTAAGAGGAAAAAAATTTGTATGGTGTTAGAATCCATACTGAATTTTAATTTTTCCAAAAATCAATATTTTTTTATTTGAGTGCCTCGAGTCATAAAAACCCATCCATTCCCCTTGTTAGAGGATAATCAGCTTCAGGCTACCCTTTGTTTAACAATGAATATATGAATATGGATACTAAATATGATCTTATGGACATATTCCAAATGATTCATTACATTGAAAAAAGGGATTTCCAATGTTGTGATCCCTTACATCACCATGGTGGAGGGAAACACCTTAGGCTATTTTTTTATCATCCGCGACATGATTTTCCCATTTGATCGTCACAATTTGAGTGCCTTGGACAATTATTTTAAATTCCCATAACCAGATAATTCAACAGGATTGGACAACTCCAATGTTGTAACGTCCCTGAAATTCCATCTAGTTTTTTAATTACATTGAATTATTTCGAGACTGTAAAATATGACGGCCTGCGAAATCGAGGCCCAGATTCCACAAAATGATCTGTCAAAGTTTTGTTATGCTTTAATTAGCATGCGTAACCAGTTTTCCTAAAAAAGTGGAATAAATATTAAATGGTTACTTGGATAAAAAATAAGAGGGAACTATTGCACTCAGGATGGCAGGTTTACCCTAGACAGGACTTATGTTTAGTCTGCATAAGCCTCCTATTTGAAAACCCGAATGTGGCATAACCGTAAAAATAATATTTAAATAACGTTTTTTTTATTTTTCAAATACTTATAACATAGAAATAGTAACTCAGATTAAAAATATTAGACCACCATTAGACTCGTGAGGGTATGGTTTATTTAGGAAGATACTAACATTGGCCGATGCAGGCCACCAGTGAAAGTTAGTTTTTGGCCATAAATAAAATAATTAAGTGACAAATATTTTATTGTATACTCTATATCTTTTTTAATAGTAATTTAGATGGAAGTCTGAGAGTACCGTAGGGTTCTTTGGGGCGTGTCTCAATTAGGCAGAGCCTAACCTTGACTAGCAATGGTTGATGTCTACTGTTAAAAATTTTACGAACTTTTTTTCAGCTACATTCAGTAAACACATGAGCGGCATTTTTTAACTTTTGAACCGGTGCTCGAAAGTGAAATTCAAGGACAACATTGAAATCACAGCACCGATATTCGCTTAAGGAGACCTTCACCTTGGCCACAATATGTCGAGGGTAGAAATTAGTTTTCCGACTTTTTGTGGAAAAAAATAAAATAAACATGCATTATTTTATTTTTGATATTGAAACCTCCCAATTTACTCATGTAGGTGGGGACAACATGAGGGTGGTTGAGAATTTAATTCTAGGCATTAAATGCCTGATTACAGAAAATGAGAAAACATAATTGTTTGTTAATTAATAGGATTCAATAATTTTGAATTAATGAATCAGCTTGTTAACTCTTGGGATCTCCCCATTGATGTGCCAATATTAAATATTAAGCTATTAATTTGGAACCACACCTCTTGCGGGGAAAGGGATTGAAAATGGAGCGCCTATGGAGAAACATGCACTAGATGAAGAACCTGTCCAACGAAGAACACTCTCTAGATCAAGAACAAGAAACTGACTTTGGAGCCAGTAACGGGGGCGACGGACATCGGCGACTTCACCATCTTCATCTCCTTCCTCATGCCACCTCCAACAAAAAATTGAGGTTGGGGATTTATTTATATATGATTGAACTTATATATTTATTCTTCATATTCTGGCTTCACAAAGGAGATGGAAGAACTAACATTTCCATCGTCCTACGCATAGACCTAGCCTCTTATCTTTTGATTCTCCACGCGTTCTTCATGTGTTCGTCAATTCCAAATATTTAATGATGCTGGAAACACAGTATTTTTTTAGTGCGAAGTATGGATGTGGAGCCCTCGACCCAAGGATTTTGAATATGCAATCGTTTAATTTTTCGGTCTAAGAATAGAGATGCAGTGATTCGTGGAAGATGAGGAGGGCTGAAACACCAACCAGCCACATGAAGGTAGGGCGGCACGCGTCTGCACCACAAAAAGAGTAGGAGGCTGCAGACGCATTGCTACATTAGAGGCCGAAGACAATCTGGCACCTAGCCTGCCGCGGTGGATCAACGGCGCCTGACCGCACCGTTGGGAGGAGGATCAGCTGGAACACTGGGTTACGAAATAGCGGGAACTGCTTGGGTCTCGTGGTTTTCATGGAAGCTTTTAATAATCTACCCTTTGGTAACATGAATGGAAGGGGGTCTGATCCCCCTTTGGTGGTGCTTGCGCGGACCGCGCCACCGGGCCGCGCCAAGCAACCAGGTGTGGCCCTCCCCATCGCATGTTAGGCCGGACCACTACCTAGCGGGCTAGGACCACCGTAGCCCAAGCCAACCAGTCCAAACTCAAATCGAGCTAGGTCGACCTGAACTAGTTTGGGTCAGCCCCAGCTAGGTCGGGCCGGATTGGTCCGACTGGGTCGGACAGGACCCGAGCCCATCTGAACACAGTTTCTCCTTTTCAACCATAACATGAGAACCAGGGATCCATTTGATGAACCATTAATGGAACAATAATCCTTTGGTGGAGACTGTCCATTTGGTATACTCCACTTGTGTTTTGGATAAAGTTGGAGTATGCAAGGTTCAGATCGAACCCCAAATCCAACAAGGTCCTCGGAGCGGAAATGCTAATATCTTACAGACCGGGCGTCCGATTAATGGGTCATCTATTTGGTTGGGTCCCTTATGACATTACCGACCATTGGGATTATTCATTATAGGTTCTCAGGGTGGTTGAGGTATGTCCAATGGCCTGGGGAGCTGTTCTCCCAAGCGCGCTACGTACAGAATAGTTCACACACATACGAATGTCTGAGACTTGATGACTGCTAACCATTTCGACTTGGAGTGACTCGACATGACCATTGGTGAGAGCCTCTATTTGACATGGTATACCAATGGTGGGTAGAACCTTTGTGTGATGTGGCAGACTCACGGTACTCGATAGTAGGAGTACCTTAGGAGGCCAGGAGGGAGAGACCCTCTGTGTGACATGGGAAACCCATGGTGGGGAGCATCTTTGTGTGATGTCGTAGACCCACGGTACTCAACAGGAGGAGTACCCTGGAAATCCATGGTTAGTGGGAAGCACCTCTGTGTGACGTGTCAGACCCACTGTATTCATTAGAATAGGAGTTCCCTAGCAGCTGAGGAGTTCAACATTGTGACTGGGAATGTTACTTGTAATTAACCATAAATAATCTTGTGGCTAGATATCACCATTCATAGCAATCATGTTTGGTTCTGAACTTGTGTGGGTCAGTGCTTAGCGATCCTGTGTAGGTCAGCACATACCGATCCTATGTGGGTCTGATCCTATGTGGGTCATCACTCAGTGATCATGTGTGGGTCCACGCATACCGATATTGTGTGGTCCAGATCCTATGTGGATAATTTCAGGGGTTAGTAAATATCGATCGTATGTGGGTCAGACTCCGTATAATCCGCAAAAGTTCCTCTTGATGGAATAAGATGATCTATCTTCTTGACTAATCATTTGTAGTTCTACACATCACTGAAAACCTGGTTTGAGTAGAGCCTCTATTTGAACTATGAATTTTACCTTCGTGGTACTATCTTAGAGGTGATACCTGTGTGGTACTCATATCTTTGTGGTACAATCTTCATGGTGATATATGTAATGTTCTTTTACCTTCATTGGGTAACCATCGTGGCGTCACCTGTGTGGTACTTTTACCTTCATGGTCTTACCATCGTGGTGTTACCTTTGTGGTATTCTTCCCTCCTGAATGAGTTGTGTATATCTCGATAACATAGGTGTATTTATGGGAACATACATAAGTAGAGTTGATTTATTGATTTATGGTTCTACTTTGTGAAACTATAGGAGACCTATGGGGTCTCCGGTTCCCTACTAAGTATTGTTATACTCACCCCATTACGGGATATACTCACTCCTCATTGTGTCTTGTGTAGAAAACGGACTGCGCTGACTGAGGATGTGGGTACCATGACTGGAGGCTACTCAAGGAAGACCAAAGATGAGGCATACTGTAGAGATGACCTTTCGAGATATTTACCTACCCTTCAGGTAGGATCCTCAATGGGTGTTCATAGGTGCTAATATTCGGTTATACTTATACTTTTCAGTTTTACTATTAATTTCTAGTTGGGATAGTATTCAAGACCCTTTTACTTACTATACTCACTCAATATACAATATAGTTTACATAGTGCATGTATCTTGTTGCATGATTGGTTGTGTGAGTTTATATGTTATAAAGGCAATGCCTTCCTGGTTTTAGGGATATCCCTTTCCGGTGCTTGTCGCCAGTCCTAGGCATATGGAAGGCGGGCTTGGGGTAGTCAGGGAATGGGCCCCAAGGGAATGGTCATGAAAAGGTTGTATCAGAGGAATTCTGTTCTACCGAAGATCTAGGACACTGATCATTCCTATGATGCAATAGTATTAAGTGTTATGAGTGTGGTTTTCTGTATAAGGAGTCCAGTGTTGGTATGGTGGCCGACGTATCCATACACCAGGACCCATAATTCTGATTTCTGACTCGGCGCATGAAAACACTAATTGCATGTGTTTTTGGAAAGTTTTTCTTTTTATTTCCTTCATGTCAGCTCATCAGTTATAACTTAATGAGCATTGTGCCCTTTTTCCATATCAGGATTCCACCACATGAACAGCTGGCTAGGATTCTTGAGATAG
This sequence comes from Viscum album, assembly GCA_963277665.1. NCBI lineage: Eukaryota > Viridiplantae > Streptophyta > Magnoliopsida > Santalales > Viscaceae > Viscum > Viscum album. The sequence continues at coordinate 1,098,496,399 of OY728147.1, forward strand.
TACATGAGGATAGCCCACCATGCAACAAGGCCTCGGTATAGGGACCTCTTATGGCATTAGCACATTTAGGTGGTGTCACAGGAGAACCACTACCCATTGGATGAGTGTTTCCACTTTCCCCACCATTAGAGGATGCACGCCGACTGTGTGCATTGTATGAGTTCCAATGACAGAGGCCTCCAAGGTTTCGAGGCGAGTCAGACTCCCAGGCATCTGAGGGCCTGCTAAAGGAAGTGGCTAGGGTTTTCTTCCTAGTTGAGACACTAGTAGAAAATATGGTAATTATAACTACAGGTCTTTTCCAGTATGTGTCAATGAAAATGGTCTGCAGGTTAATGATCATTCAGTAATTAGACTATTGCCCGAGTTGGTACCTTCGGGTAGTGTGCTAGCTATGTCACTTCTTGTTGGTCAGCAATTACAACCAGCAGTTACAGTAGAGGAAACATTTATGCTTAAGTTCCTTACACGAGTTTGAGCATCAGATACCCTGTAGATTCAAAGTAGAGCCCGACTCACAGGTGGCTTAGGACTAGCTTGAGGAGGTGGATAAGAGTTCACTAGAGATTCTACAAAATCTGTAGGATGACATGTCGGTAGCTGAATATTCATCAAGGATAACATACCATTCATGGTACTCTATGGACACGATACGATTAGTGCTTCAGGGCTCGGACTTCCGAGAGAGGTGTCTTTAGGGACATCTGGGCCAAATCTATTCCTCTATGAATTCCTACATATTTTTGGGTGCTAGAGTGAACCTTTTTTGGTTGAATGTCCTTTTGATGAGTGGGTACAACCAGTGATTGTTACTAGTGTGAAGGCGCCAGTCTCAAAGACTTGGGCATGTAAAAATGTTTCATGAAGAAGAAGTATTAGGGAGAGATGAATCTGTAGGGCTACAAATGTGGAAGTAGATTTAGGAAAGAAAAATGAGGTGGTGTACATTTGGACATGTTACAACCACCCCCCATTGTGGTCCCCACCAGACCTATGAAGCTGGAAGAAAGGGGAATGGAGTAGTTTCATATGGTCATTGAGTGCAACCCAAGGGTTCTAGGAATGATTCGATGAACAATATGTGTTTACTAATAGCTTCCATATTAATAGACATAGGTACCAATCATTCCTTCCTAAAATATTGTCCAAAACCTAGAGTTTACAGTTAATACATTGACTTGACCCCCATTTATGGAGGTACCTTTGGGAGGAGACTCGGTAATCACACTTACACCGATGATGTGATCTGACCCTTATGGCCAGTGTTTTAGTAGGAATCACTTGGTTGTAGCGTCGAGGCCATACGATGTTAGTTTGGGATGGACTGGACATCCACAGTTCTTACTCAGATTGACTATATTAGGAAAAAAGGTAGTTGCTTACCTACAATGTTGGTATGGGATTTTCCTTGGTTGATGGAAAAGGAAACCCATACAGCATAGGATAATCTCCAACATTGGAGGCTGTGGCTAATCACTCATGAGTCGGCCAGCCTTACCCTCATGGTAGAAGAAGTTTTATGTTTTTAGTTCCCAATATAAGTGGCATGAGTTCCTACAGTACTATGACTTTGAGATAGTCTATACTCCTGGGAAGGGGAATGTGGTAGAAGATGCACATAGTAGGAAGTTTTTTCTACAACGGTTGAGTGAGGCGTCAGAGTAGCTAGTCACGGTGCAAATATCCTTCATGGATAGGGATAGGGTTTCTTACATCTAGTTTATGACTTTCACTCCCCCACGCATTCAGTAAGTTAGGGAGGTGAATATTGGGGGAATTGATTGTGGGGATCAATGTGCTCAAATATCCTTAGGGAAGGCACCTGGTCGATTTTCTAAAGGTGGGGAGAAAGTTGTCTCCTTTAGAGGATGTAACATGGTACCATTATCACTATAGGAGGATGTGTTGAGTGAGTTCCATAAATCCCATCAGGAATTACATCCTGGTGTGGTGAAGATGTACCATGTCCATCAGCATCAACATAGGTGGCAAGGAATAATGAAATTAGTGGTGGATTTTTTATCACGATGCCTCACTTGTTAGCAGGTGAAAACTGCTCAGAGCTAGCAAAAGTCTTATGCCTCCAGGTGGAGGGAGATCGTGTCTTCTTACAGGCCTCACCTCAACAAGGCTTGTAGAGATTTTTTTGGGGTCACAAGTTATCTTTGAGGTTCATAGGGCCTCTCTAGATTCTCAGCAAAGTGGGTCATATGGCATACCATCTATCTCTTTCCCCATAGATGCACCAGGTGCATAATGTTTTCCATGTGTTGCAGATGAGGAGATGCATGCGTGATCCATTGCACGTTATCGACCACGGTGATGTGGACTTACACGATGGGGTGATGTTTATGGAGGTTCCAGTAGATATTGATGATCGATAGGAGCAAGTACTTCGTGGGAAATCGAATCCTCTGTTGCGCATTTGCTGGTAGAATGGGAACCTCCAGGAGAGAACATGGGAACAGGAGGCTCAAATTCTTGATCAGTACCCCCATTTGTTTCCTTATTCCATGTTTCATATTTTGGGGAAATAATTCCCTAATGTGGGGAGAATTTAATTTCCCCAAAATTTCATATAATGTTTTTAATTAAATGAAATTATTTTAAGATCGAAAAATCCAACGGTACGAGATTCCGAGGCCCAGATTGCCATAAATGATCCATAGATGTTTTTAAGCTTTAATTATTGTGTGTAAGTAGTTCTCATTAAAAAGTTGAATAACTCTAAAATGGTAACTCTGAAAAGAAATATGAGGGCACTGTTTCACTCAGGATGACTGGTTTACACTAGATGGGACTTAAGTTTAGTCGGCACGGGCCACCTGTGTGAAAACCTTAAAGTGGCATAACCATAAATAAAATAATAAAATAATGTTATTTTATTTTTCAAATTCTTATAACTCGGAAATGGTATCTTAGATTATAAATTTGAGACCACCGATGAACTCTTGAGGGTATTATTTCTTTAGGAAAATACTAAAATTGGCCGACGTGGGCCACCTGGGAAGGTTAGTTTTTGGTGGTAATTAAAATAATTAAGTTAAAAATATTTTATTATAAAGTCCATAACATTAAAACGGTAACCCAGATTGGAAATCCAAGAGTACTGTTGGGTTCATTGGGGAGTGTTTCACTTTGGCAGAGCCTAACCTTGACCAGTGTGGTTTGAGGGTAACTGTTAATAATTTTCCGAACATTTTTACAAGTATGTTCAGAAAACGTGTGAGTAGCATTTTGTAACTTTTGAACTAGTGCTCTGAATTGAAATCTAAGAACAACATTGAACTTGCAGTGTAGATATTCACTTAAGGAGATATTCACATCGACTGCAGTAGGTTGATGGTGGAAATTAGTTTTTAGACATTTCATGGCATAAAATAAAATAAACATGCTTTATTTATTTTTGAAATTGAATCCTCCCATTTGAATCATGAAGGGTGGGGGGGGACCACACAAGGGTGGTCAGGTATTTAATGTTTGGAATTAAATGCATAGTTAAACAAAAAGGGAAACTTTATTATTCTTTAGTTAATAGAATTAATTAATTATGAATTAATTAATCAACTAGTTAACTCTTGGAATCTCCGCGTTGATGTGCCAATATTAAATCTTAACCTATTAATTTTGAAGCACACCTCTTGCAGGGAAGGATTTTGGCGAAGGAGAGACTTTTGAGGTACGTCCTCTAGATGAAGAACCTCTCCAACGAAGAACGCTATCCAGATCAAGAACAAGGAAGCGAATTTGGAGCCTGTTGAGGGTGAGACAGACGTGGGTGACTTCACCATCTTCATCTCCTTCCTCGTACCACATCCAATATAAAATTAAGGTGGAGGATTTATTTATATATGATTGAATTTATTTATCAATTATTTATATTTTTGATTCATAAATAAGATTTCCAAACTAACATGGCCATCATCCCGCTCATATACCTTGCCTCTTATCTTGGGATTCTTCGTATGTTCTTCATGCATTCTTCAAAGCCTAATATTTAATGACGCTGCAAAAACAATATTTTTTTGAGCGCGACATATGGACATGGAGCCCTCGACCCACGGATTATGAATATGTGATCATTTAATTTTTCTAACTAAAAACAGAGAAGCAATGATTTGTAGAGGAGGAGGAGGGATAACACACTAGAAATCCACCTGAATGTTGGGAGGAACCCGTCTGCGCCGCCAGATAAGTAGGAGACCACATCCACTTGGCCACAGTGGAGGATGAAGAGTGGTTGGCAACCAACTAGCCATGGTGGATCAGTAGAGTACGACCGTTCCATTGGGAGGAGGACCGACCAGAACACCGGCCGACCATTATGGAATGGTGGGACCCGCTTGAGTCTCGTGGGCGTCATGGGAGCGCCAAAGGAATTTCCCTTTGGTAACCGAACAGAAGGGGGTCTTCTCCCCCTTCGGCGACAGCTCTGGGGGACCGTTCCATAGGGCCACGCCACTAGGCCGTGGTCAGTGGGCCGGACCATGGCCCCACGGGCTGGGCCCACCACAACCCATGCCAACAAAGACAGACCTGAATTAGGCCGGGTTGACCTAATCCAGTTCGGGTTGGCGAAGGCTGGGATGGGCTGGGTCGGTCCGACTGGGTCAGACCAGACCCGGGCCTAGCAGGACACAGTTTCGCCTTTTTGGTCGTACATTGTGAACTAGGTATCCATTTGATGAATATTCATTGGCACAAGATTCCTTGGATCGATATGGTCCATTTGGTATACTCCACATGAGTTTTTGAAAAAGTTGGAGTACCACCGGGTTGGATCGAATCCCAAATCCAACTGGGCCCTTAGAGCAGAAATGCTAATAACTTACAGACCGGGTGTCCGATTGACACGCCGTCTATTGTGTTGGGTCCCTTATTATGCGATAGAACTTTGGTATAAATCTTAGTGAGATTTATGGGCGATTGAGGTATGAACTTTGGCTTGGGTAGTTGTTCTCCCAATCACGCTATGTATGGAACCCTGCCACTGGCTGAGACTTGATGACTGCTAACCATTTCAACTCGGATTGAATCAACAGTCCTAGTGGGGAGAATATCAGTGTGACATGGTAGACCCATGGTGGGGATCACCTCTTTGTTATTTATCATACCCATTGTACTTGAAAGTAGTTGTACCTAAGTAGGCCACGAGGGGGAGTGCCTCGGTGTGAAACCATAGAGCCACGGTGGGGAGTGCCATTGTGTGATGTGGCAGCCCCACGGTACTCAATAGAAGAAGTAATTCATCAGTCCATGGATAGTGGGAAACACCTATGAGTGATACGGTAGGACAATTGTACTCATTATAGGATGATTTCTTCATCATCCAAGGTGTTCGACGCTGTGACATGGAATTTTACTTGTTATTATCTCTAGAGAATCTCATGGCTGTCTATCAACTTTCATAGCGATCCTGTGTGGGTCAGATCTTGTCTGGGTTAGCACTCAGTGATCCTGTGTGGGTCAGCGCATACCGATCCTATGTGTCTCATATCCTGTGTGGGTCAGCTCTCAGCGATCCAGTGTGGGTCACCGCACACTTATCATGTGTGGGTCAGATCCTGTGTGAGTCATTGTGGGGTGTAGTACCTGTCGATCCTGTGTGGGTCAAACTCCATTTAATCAGCAGTAGTGCCTCTTGACAGAAAAAGATGTTCAAGCTTCGTGACTAATCATCTGTACTTCTATATGTCACTGAAAACCTGGTTTGAGTTGAGAGTCTATTTTAACAAATAATTTCACATTTATGGTACTATATTTGTGATGATACATGTGTTCTACTTTTAACATTGTGCTACTATATTCATGGTGATATCTGTGTGATACTTTTACCTTCATGGTGTTACCTATGTGGTAGTTTTACCTTCGATGTGTTACCTTCGTGATGTTACATTTTTGTAATTATTCCCACATGTATGAGGTGTGTATATCTTAATAACGTAGGTTTATGTATGGGAATATACCTAAGAATAGTTGATGTATTTCTTTGTGGTTTTACTTTGTGAACATTAGGAGACCTACGGTGTCTCAGGGTCCCTAATGAGAATTGTTATACTCATCCCTGCATGGGCCACGCCCTCACCTCGTTGTGTCTTATGCAGATGATAGACATTTCTAATTGAGGATGAGGGTACTAGGAGTAGAGGCTACTCGGGGAAGACTATAGATAAGGCATACCGTAGAGACGACCATTCGAGATTTGTACCTACCCTTTAGGTAGGATCCTCAATAGGTGTTCGCAGGAGCTATAATTCAGTTTTACTTCTATTTTTCAGTTTTCCTTTTACTTTCTAGTTGGGAATGTATTCCGGAACATTTTACTTATTGTACTCACTATGTTTACTATATAATTTACTTTGTTCATATATCTTGCAGCATTACTGGTTGTGTGAGTATACAGGTTCATAAGGAAATGCCTCTCAGATTTGGGGTTATGCCTTTTAGGTGCTACTCTCTAGCCCCTGGCCTTTGAAAGGTGGGCTTGGGGTAGTCACAACATATGCCCCGGGGTATGGGTCATGAAAAATGTCATGTCACTGGGTATTGTTCTCTTTCTCAATGAATGAATGATATACTACATTCCCAATCTTTTTAATTGACCACACCCCATGACTCTAAACTATAGGTTATAGGGCCTGAGATTCCCAAATAAGATATAAACAATCCTAGGGTTTGATTATCCATCTGTGAAAGAAGTCAATGCACTCCCAACATCATATTTTAGAAATTTGAGTCATCCCAGATATTTCATGGCCCTCAAAAAAGGTTGGTGACACCACTATTTGATTATGATATCCACACATAAGGTCTTTGACCTACCAACCAGAGGCATCTCCTTCTTGTAGGAATAGAACTATGATCCTTTAAGCCCATTAAAACACTATGGAAGAACCCGAAAACTTATCTTTTTTGGGTAATCCCTTGAATTTCTAAATCATTTCATAGTCACTAACTCAAAATTTTGGGTTTTGGGTTTCTCTAAGCATATTCCAACTATCTATGTGAACTCAGCTTCCCTATGTTTTCAAAATCATCCAATACAATTTTTAATATCATTCAATTCCCTTGGAAAGGAGTAGGGAAACCTCTACATGACCATGACAGTGATTCATAAGGTTTTTTACCTAACAATTGGAGGTATCCCCTTTGTGCAGGAATGAATATCCAATCCTTGTGAGACCCGGAAACACCAGTGTTGAAGTCGGTACCTAATAGTGTTTTGGGGCATCCTTGGCATGTCTTCCTCAAAATCCATGTTCATAAATTACATCTTGAAATAAATAATTTAAACTACATGAATATTTATGTCCTTAGTACATGACATTAAGCATTACAATAGACGTCCGTACCAAATAAAATAAATCTACACAACATATTTCCGTAATGAGTGATGTCAAACTGCATTGTATACGTCCTTACCAAATTATGTTAAAATGCCTGAGGCATATTACATCACAAAATGTATTCTACATGAAGAATAGATTTTTATATAGAATAATATAATCAACTTGTTAGAGAATTTACAAGATAGAAGATCCTAAAATACCACACAACAATAATCTAGTTTTCCAGAACATAAAAAATCCAACTAAAAGGGCACAATGATCACTAGGTTGAAAACCTAAAAAGTTAACCCTAGGAAATATTCAAGTCATTTCTCACCAGAAATTATCTTTTCATGTTTCAAGAAATAATGATCATAGATAATTAGAAATGGAACAAAAACTATTTGTGTGAAAACTCATTAGAGGGGGGCTTGAGAAAATGTTCAGTTCATGCCCTCTAAGTCTTCCTTGATATCAATCTTAGGATAAAAATTATGGCTACATAAATAAATATATATAATGATTGTGGCGTCAACCTTATATACCTAACAAATAAACTAGCTACGCTCGTGAATTCCAATGAAATCCATGCAAGATTGATAATTTTCCCATGGGGACATATATATAATTAAATTATCATTGAAAATCAAGTGATCTTAAGATATGTGGATCATGTAAATCATCAAGGAATCATCTATTCATGTGAATTAACTATTATTCCACAAGTGAAACCTATTTTTATTTCAACATTCATTTCCATACATTCATATTCACTTGATATTATACCAAGGAAGGTTATTATTAATGATATATGAAACATTAAAAAAATTAAAGTCATGCACATCACGCAAAAATAAAAACTAGATATTGTCATATAAAGTTCTAAAGATATGCTCACTTGTATCCTATAGAAGGAACAATATCCATATAACACATTCTCTCTTATAAATATATGAGAAAGGGCAGTGTCACAAAATTATAATAATGTCAACACATGTGTTCGAAAGAGTACATTATGTCTTCATATTTATATTCAATAAAGGAAATTGAATTGTGTGACTGGTCAAATGATTTAGTTTCTATATCCATAGTCTACATTAATGACTCCACTCTAGAAACAATATCAATCCTAACATTTTCTACCTTTTCAATGATTCATTACTTCTCCAATATTGTTTTCACAAATTTTTTATGTGAGTGATGTAAGTTAGATAAATCTTCCAGTAGATGAATAATTTCATGATGAAAATGGATGATTAAAAGCATATTATACTGAACAAGTCATGGGGGACTATCTCCTCCACTTCATAGTGGGAATATTCACCGAGGGCCTCATCACAACATTGTTTTTTCTAAAGAAGAAGCCTCATCCACTACCACCCTTAGTTCAGGGGCCCTATTTTTTCCCTCATGGAAATCACATCCTTCAATGAAGCATAATGGGTAGTATAAAAAACATCAAAACCAATGGTGGTGAACAAGAATTAAATATGACCCACCTGATCCATCATACCTTCCAGAGGGGCCTCTGAAATTAATGTCAGAATATCCCTTAATACTTACCATTGAATCAATAGATAAAGTGTACAATACTCTAAACTTTATCTAAATCCCATCCTAGGATCCAAAATATATTCTTGTACTAATAAACTAAGTGAGGGGGTCATTCTCATGGTCTTCGACGATGTGGTTAGGGATCTGGTCTCTATATTAGTTGATTCAGTTGGATAGATTCCCTTGGACAATGAGATTGAAACATCCAAGATTTAGACATCATGATAAGAGTAATAAGTTATTATTAGTCATAATATATATTACATGAAGTCAACGGATGAAAAAAATATACGAAATTTTTTATAAATATAATTTCTCACTTTCATCATAGGAAATGTCTATTTCCCCCACCCCACTCTCTGATTAAGTGGCAACACCCACTTTTGGCGATTGTCTTGGTGTCACCACCAGGGCATTCTATGATGTCATAATTTTATCTCCACTAGTAAGGCATTCAATAGAAATAACATATCAGAAAAGATAATATAAAATTAAAAATTTTCCTTATATATCAAAAAGTGTCCACCTTCTTTAAAAAACACCTCCCTCAATTACAAATCGATTATGATGTTGTTACCAACATTTATTTCCTCTATGAGTTAATTCACCAATTCGTAATTGAATAGAATGACCATTTTAATATCAACAGCACGAACCAGTCCTGAAGGATCTAGAACATTAACCCTATCTACTTATTTACTTGTCGGTTGCAGTTGTGAAGGATATTCTTAGGAAACATAACAATCCCCCACATCTTCAGGAGAAAATATATGCTCTTCTAAGAGGGATTAGAGGGGATTATTAATTTTTTGAAAAATTATTCTATGCTACATAAATTTTCTAAAATTGGTAATGGAAGAATCATACTGAAACCCAAATTTATATTGGGGAATCCCATGTGATAAAGAAGATTTACAATGTCAATGAAGATATGATTATTTAGAACCTCACAGTCAGAGTGAACACGGTGACGAGGATCAATCGTATAATGTTTTATAATTATGGAACAATGGTTGGTCATGTTGAAATCACCCTTAGAACTTTTATCTATCTGTATAGAGAGAAGAAAAACATGTTGGATAAATTAACGAGACCTAGTGAATGAAATTCATGATCCAAGAATAATCATGTGAATCTAAAGAACCATAAAGTGATTCATGATCATGTGATTAGTTAGAGGTCTCATAGACCTTGATGGTCTCTTATCCCTTCATAAGTCAAAATACTCAATATCTCATGACCTTCAGATGGTCATGTGAGCTGGTTGTTGATTGAATAATTACTTTACCAAACCAACATGTCATGTGAAACCTTCCAAGGAATCCTTGCTGACAAAGAATTGGGTTAAGGTTCATGAAATTTTGGAGAATTGAATCATGGTTAATTTCATAAAGTGATTGAGAAAAATATTTTCAGTAGAGTGAGGAGGCAGCGATCTCTCATGAAAAAGAATTTTGAAAAAAGAATCATGATAAATTATCATAATGGGGTCTTGTGAAAAGGATATTGTGGCTACATATTATGATAGAATAATATGTTGAGTGAAATCACAATTTCTATAGAGAGTTGAGGAAGCTCGTGGAATGATCTACTCCATTTCACCTATTTATAGGGTTCTTTTCGCAATACCAAGAATCACTTAGATGAAAAAACATCAACCATGACACCAATTAGTGGTAGCCATAATGACTTGAGTAGGCATTTAAATTCATCATAAGTGATTACTTATAAATGCAGATGTCAATTCTGAGTGGGGGAATTTTTAGATTCCCATGAAATGTTTATTGGAAAATCTAAAAGGAAGAAATACCTCAACAATTATTATTATTTTCTCCATAGATAAAAGGAAGGTAAATGGACTGAATCTCCAGGATCACATATCCTTCATAAAGAAGTATGATCACATGAACCATTCAATGTCATGTGTTTGGGTTAGGCATAACAAATGATATACTTTTAATAATGTGATGCCCCTTGGAAAGCCTCAATTTTCCCAAAAATGAATGTCCCGGTCGCTGCGGAAGAGCATGGGTGGATGTGCCCACTTGGATTTTTGTAATTAACAATGTTGAATCCGGGATCAATACGATGATAAACACCAGTCTCCATGGATAGAATCAAAAAAATAGACAAAAGAAATAGAAATTCCTGGAACCACAATGTAGGATAGTTACAGGTTTATTATAATTAATTTAATCATTGAAAAGAAATACATTTTGGGTGTTCTTTCTTCATTGATGTTCTTGATCACATTCTGATGTTATTCGTCGTTGCGTCGCAGAAGCCATGTGTAGAATTCCTCTAGCAGTGATCCACATGTGTACCTCATATCTCAGGACATCGCCAAAGGAGTCTCCGGGTGCTAGCGTGGATAAAAATTCTCTTGAATTGTCTTCCTTAGATCGTCTTGATCCAATGGAAGAGGACCTATCTTGTTCTTGAGAGCATTCTTGGAGGAAGTGGTTCTTTCGGCCGTGAAATAATTCTCCCGAGAAGTTGTGTACACCGATTCTCTTGTGTGTCTGAAAAGAGTTGGGGTTTTGAGGATATTTATAATCAGGCTTGAGGTTGTAGAGTTATGACAATAAATAAATGCATTATGTGTTTTATTTATTTCAATGACTCTTATTTAAAACCCCTATTTTGAATAATTAATTCTTTGACATGCACCCACGCTGATTATAATAAATATCACCGAATACAATATTATATCCTCAAAATCCCATCTGGAAAAACTACACGGTGTGTATTAATAAATACATGACATGTACCTGTTTTTCATTGAAAACTACACAGCATGTATATTCAATGTTCATGGTGTGTATATCTTGTTTTCCATCATTCCTTTCTTTTCCATAATGAAAACTACACGACGTGTAATTATTAATACACGGTGTGTACTTGTTTTCCAAGAAAAACTACATGGCGTGTAATCTTTAATACACACTGTGTATATCTTTTTTTTCATTTCTTTCTTCATCCATCCTTAAAACGATTTAGGATTCCTACAATAATTATTAAAACACGTACGAGAATAATCATTATTATACTTGAGATACTTAAATACACTTAGTGTGTGACCCTCTATGCCTCTTTCTCGTTGGCATTAGGCGAGCTTGCCTAAAGTCCTAGATTACTGTCTAACATTGGTTCAAGGCACCCAAGAGAAAAATGCTGACACCGCATTGACGTGACACCTCATATGAACTCTTACTATGTAATTTAATCCCTTTTCCTCGATATCTTATCAAGAAGGTTTCATGGCAGTGTCATAAACCTATATGCTTGATCCGTCGTTCTTTGACTACCTAAAATAAACTCTTCGTTCACACCATGGCCATGGAATTTAATGAGATAGTTCTATTTCAATCAATGGGACGTGATATCAACTTCCAGAAATGGAAGGAAAAATCCTACCTTGACTTATCCATTAACAATATGTCACTCGTGACGCACCCAACATACCCTACTTCCTGCCAACTGTCTACGTGATGGGTTTTTGAGTAAATCTAATTGTGCGAGTCATGACATGAGTTAATGATAATCTTCCAGTTTAAGGACCTTTACACACGCTCGTAGATAGAAATTTTTTATGACACCAAGACATGCGGAACTACTACTAGTGGGTCTGTAATCATAATCTCCCATCTTGGAGATTAACAAGTGCGAACTCCACGAGAGAGAGTCTCATCTTCTTACGAGTACTCACCCATGACGGTCTATATATTATGTGTCCTATCATAGTATGTAATCCAACCATAGAAATCATTTAAATTATTGTTATAGCATTTCATGGTTCTCATCATAGCGTGGATCTACCATGACCTTATCAATGCAGAAAATATTCCAGGACATTATTATATTATAGTCATGCAGATCAATGAAAAATATATAATAAGTGATCATTCATGTAATCAAAGTACAAAAATGTTGGTTCTTAGGACAAAAATCCTTAAAAACTCCCACTTGGACTAGATCCAACTGCCTATGACTTTTAGTCATCTAGACCATACATGATGTTCATGTTTCTGCTATCTCAAGCTTTTAGTCAAGGGGTCTGCCACATTGTCTTCTGTGGAGATAATGTTCACTACAACTTCACATCTCTCAAAAAAATCCCTCAAGAGATGATACTTCCGAAGTATGTTCTTTGTCCGCTGATGTGACATTGTCTTTTTTCAGGTACCACTGCTGCAGTGTTATAATAATAGAGTGTGATAGGATATTTACTGATTGGTACTACATCCACCTCTTGGACAAAGTTTCACATCCATATTGCTTCTTTAGCTGCCTCAGAAGCTGAGATATACTCGGACTCCGCTGTAGAATCTGCCACCACACTTTTCTTTGAGCTCTTCCAGCTCATTGAACCTCCATTCAAACTGAAGATGTATCCAGTCAGCGACTTCATGTCATCTTGATCTATTTAGAAATTAGCATCTACGTGTCCTCTGATGACTAGTTCCTCATCTCCTCCATAAACGAGGAACATATCTGTAGTACTCCATAGATACTTAAGGATAGTCTTGACTGCCATCCAATGGCAGTCTCCTAGAGCATCTTGATATCTGCCTACCGCACTTAATGCGTAAGCAACATCTAGCCTCGTACATATCATAACTTACATGACTGACCCAATTGCGGATGTGTAAGGGATCCTTGCCATTATTATTCTTTCCTCATGTGTCTAAGGACAAATTTTATTAGAAAGATGAATACAATGTGACACTAGGAACAATACCCTCTTAGACTCTTCCATACTGAATATCTTCAGTATCTTGTCAATGTATGTACCTTGACACAGGCCCAACATTCTCTTGGATCTATCATGATGGATCATGATCCCAAGAATATATGTTGCCTCACCCAAGTATTTCATGGAGAATCATTTATGCAACCATGCCTTAACTGGATATAAGACAGGAACTTAATTTCCAACTAGTAATATATCATCAACATATACTATTAAGAAAACGACTACACTTCCACTAAACCCCTTGTAGACACAAGGCTCACATTCATTCTTAACAAAGCCAAATTCCATTACAGCTTCATAAAAACGAATTTTCCATGACCACGATGCTTGCTTTAATCCATAAATGGATTTCTGCAACTTGCATACCTTGTTGGTATCCTTTGCAGTCACAAACCTTTCAGGTTATGTCATGTAGACATCTTCCTGTGGGTTCCCATTAAGGAATGATGTTTTGACATCTATTTTCCAAATTTCAATGTCATGGAAAGAGGAAATGTCCAATAGGATTCTAATGGGTTTTAGCATCACAACTGGTGAAAAATTTTCATCATAGTCAATTCCATGACGCTGTCTAAAACCTTTTGCAACCAGTCATGCCTTGTAGGTGCTGACTTTCCCCTCCATGTCCAGTTTCATCTTGAATACCCATTTATTACCAATAGGCTTTACATAAACTGGAGGATCTACCAAAATCCCGACTTGGTTTTGGTACATGGAATCCATTTCAGAATACATGGCTTCTTGCCACTTTGCAACGTATTTGCCTTTAACTTCTTCCTTGTAGGTAAGAGGATCATCATTTTCAACCAATAATGAGTCACCATCCTCGGTGATACGAAAACCATATCGTTCTAGTTCTCTCACCTCTCACGTGCTCCTGCACAGTTCTCGTGTCTCCAGAACAGATTGTTCTTCCACGAGGCTTTGTGTAATCTGTTCTTATACCAACTCCTATGTATCTTGATCCTCGACTTCATCAAAGTCTATCTCGCTCCCACTGTCTCTTTTGGAGATGTGTTCCCTCTCAAGGAATATGGCGTGTCTTGCCACTATAACCTTTTTGTCTGAGGGGTTGTATAGGTAATATCCCCTTGTTTCCTTGGGATATCCTATAAATATACACGTTCTGCCTCGAGGTGCATGTTTGTTACCTGAAGAGGCCGTAACAAATACATCGCTACCCCAATCATGTAAATTCGATAACATGGATTTACGTCCACTCCATAACTCGTATGGAATACCATTTATCGATTTTTTAGTACTTGGTTTAGTATGTGCATTGCTGTTTGTAATGCATATCCAGAAAAGGATAATGGAATAATCACATGACTCATCATTGATCTCACCATGTCCAACAGGGTGCAGTTCCTCCTTTCACTTACACCATTCCACTATGTTGTGTAAGGAGGAGTGAGTTGAGATAGAATTGCAACCTCAAATAAGAAATCAATGAAGTTTGGATTAAAATATTTTCCTCCTATGTCTGAGCGGAGTTTCTTAATCTTCTTACCAAGATGGTTCTCAACATCATTCTTGTATTATTTGAACCGATCAAAAGAATCTGACTTATACCACATTAAGTAGATATATCCATATCTACTAAAATAATTTGTAAATGTTATGAAGTACGAGAACCCACCCCTTGCCTCAACGGAAAATTGTCCACACACAACAATGTGAACTAATTATAGAAGCTCTTTAGCTCTTTCACCATTCCCAATAAATGGGGATTTGGTCATTTTGCCTTGTAGACACGCATGACATTCACCAAGTGGTTTTAGTTCGAAATAATCTCAATACCCATCTTGATGTAATTTTGTCAAAAATTTCACATTGACATGACCTAGCTAGTGATTCTAATTTTGGGTGTGGTATGAGTCATGGGAATTAATTTTTTTTATCGATTTTGATTACTTGGTTTGTGTATTCTAACACATAAAGTCCATTATATAAATGTGCCCTACCAAAAAAATTGCTATCTTTATAAAAATATCAACATCCACATCCAAACATGAAGATGAATCCATCCGTATCTAATATGAATACTGAAATAATGTTATTTGTTATAGAGGGTACATAATAACATCCTATCAAAACCAAGACTATCCCCATAGGCAATGTGAGGTGGTAGACCCTGACAGCTACAATAGCAAGTCTGGCTCCGTTGGCTGCTCGTAGATCTACCTCCCCTCTATCAATCTTCCTGAATCTACTTGGTTCCTATATTTGGATACAGATGTTAGCACCACAAGCAGTATCTAATACCCAATTATTAGAAATAGATAGATTTCATTCAATAACAAATGCACCTTAAGCTTCCCCTTGATTCCTCGACAAGGTGCAGTTTTTCTTCCAGTGGCCCTTATATCCACATGTGAAACAAATAGCATCATCTTCCTTTTCCTCCCCTTTGATCATCATTTTCTTGGAAGGCCTTGAAGAAGCTTTGGGATTAAATCTCTTCGCCTTCACTTTCCTTTTATTCATCATAAGGACAGAAGGTTTTTCACACTTCATGTCACTGTCCACTTGGAGAATAAGGATAAGAAGATCAGATAGAGACTTCTCAATGTTTTTCCTGTTGAAGTTCACAACAAATTTTGAGAAACTCTAGGGAAGTGATGTGAGAATGAGATCTATACCTAGTTATTCAGGGAGTTTAAACCCTAGAACCTCTAAGCGCTCAATGTAGCTAATGAGCTTGACTACATGAGGCCCAGCTGGGGAACCCTCTACAAACTTGCTCTGAAATAGAGCCCTGGAGATCTCAAACCTTTCCTATCTGTCCCTCTCCTGGTATAGACCACAGAGGTTCTCGAGCATGCTGTAGGAATCCCTATATTCATGAGACTTCATGAGCTCACTAGACATAGAAAACATCATCAAACATTAAACATCGACAGTGTCATTCAAATGTTTATCATTGAACATGAAATCTTCATCACTCGCCCCTGGGGTAGGATAATCAGGAAGCGAGGAATCCAGCACATAAAACATTCGTTCATGGTGTAGGGGAACCCAAATCCACCTAAACCATTCATGAAAGTTACTGCCGGTGAGGATATTGTCTTTATCCTGAATTGATCGCAGAGAAAAGGTGGTTAACGAGTTTTTCATATCGATTCTAAAAATTAAAAGAGCATATTTATCAGTACTTTCTTGATTACATTTTATGAGAAATAATAAATGAATTAATTAATTCTCCCACTATTTTATCATGTCCTAATGGTACTCACCATTAAACTCGGAAAGTCCAGTTGCTTTGACATTCTAATGGCAAGGATCCATATTACCCTTTGCATAACCCCAACAAGGGTTGGTCAAGCTATTTGAAGGTATTTAGGTAGGAAGTCATTTCCATCTGTGAGCTTACAGTTCCTTGATCTGTTGAGAGGAATCCCCAATCCTGAAATCCTAACTTGGATTTCCTCAACTCTTGCCTCCAATATTACATCAAGTCTAGAAAGGGATAATTCTCTTGATATAATATGGTTATGTCAACCCAAAACCTTTCATAAGGGCTTCCTTTACAAAACTAAGTGTCCCAACAAGGGTTGGTCAAACACATTATTTTATTCTGTCTTACCCTTAATCATGTAACGGAAGGCTATTTATGACTTAATATGGTATTGAGGGAGTTTAATCCTTTATTAATAGTTTTGCATTATCACATGCTTGTTAATATTAAGTGATTATTTCTTAAGTTATTAACCATGTTCTAATAATGTTTACGCATAGTCCAGATTTTATTTTATTCCATCTTTACATGTTTTTTAATTTTATTAACTATGTGATCACGACAACACATACATAATAAATAAACCATGAAATTTAGACAGAAATAAAATAAGATGGCATGATCATGAGCTTCTATTGGTTATCTTATCTAGCGGTTTTGATAAGCTAACCTTAACCTAGGGAAAACACCTTGAACCTGATGGTTTGTGTTTTGTAGCTCCCACTTGTCCACATTTGTATATTCTTGCGTTGGATTCACCTTGGCTTCGGGATTTGAACCATCTCCTCTGGCATGGGAGATCCTCCATTACATGGTTTTACAATAAAGAAACCATGGGCGCACATGCCCTACATTTTATTAGAAGAAGGCTTGCATGCCAACAAATTAAAATTAAATAAATTTAAATGAAAACATACACATACAAAGGTTCTTTGTTCTAGCTCATGATCATCCATATCATGCAACTACATTTACGCAAATTTAGAATTCAAATTCCTTTAATCATTCTTTCATTTAAGATATGTCGCGCTCAAATTCAATTAATTATGATCTTATAATTAATCAATTATTTATCTTAAATTAATTTATGAATTTCCTTGAAATTCTTCTCATCCATATTCCTTGTACGGGTCTTTGTACATTGGAGGAAACTTGGTGAAATTCCATTTTTTGAAATTACACGACGTGTAGTTTCTAATTACATGTCATGTATTTCTTTTCACTCTTTATCCAAAGAACACACTGGGGGATTTGGCGTGTTGCTCTGTACTTCGGAAATTTTGGCGTACATGGCATGTAGATAAATCATACATGGCGTGTACTTCCTTGTTATGTGGTAACCAGCCTGGCGATCCCGTGTACGCGGTACGTAGCTTATCCTTGTACACGGTTTCATCTGGGCCGGAACAGACTACACGATTTGTTGCTCCAACATACACGCCGTGTATTCCAATTTCTATACGCCAATCAGTTCTGGTCAACACGGCGTGATTAATACTTAAGAATATTCAATTCACACGGCATGGTTTGGCAGACCAGTGCCAGTTCGTTGAACATGAGTACACATCGTGTAGTTTTAATTACACTCTGTGTAATCCCTTGTTGTACAGATAGAAAGAGAGACTCAGCTGGATGGGTCTCTCATTTATATTTTAATCAAAATTAAAATTAAAAAGTCATTTCTTTGATGTCAATTGAGAAACAATGGAGGAAGAATAGATCTTGTTTATTTATATTGACAAGAACAGTTTATTTTGAATTGAATAAAATATAATTGTGTAAATTATCATCGAAAATTAAATAACTATAACTAACGGTGTAACCTCACTCTGATACTATTTGAAGGTTCCGGGCACAGCGGAAGCACGTGAGTGGATGTTACCACATGTCTTTTTTTTCATTAGAAATGATCAATCTGGGATCAATACGATGATAAACCCCAGCCTCCACATATCGAGTCACAGAAATAGACAAAAGAAATAGAAATTCCCGGAACCACAAAGTAGGATCATTACAGGTTGATTATAATTAATTTAATAAATTTAAAATAAATACCTTTTGGGTGTTCTTTCTTCATTGATTTTCTTGATCACGTTCCTATGTGATTCATCATTTCGTCATAGAAACCAAGTGTATACTTCCTCTAGCGGTGATCCACACGTGTACCTCGTATCTCGGGATGTCGCCAAAGGAGTCTCCGGGTTCAAGCATAGAGAAACCCTTGCTTGCGTTTTCCGCCTTAGATCGTCTTAATCCAATGGAAGAGGATCTCTCTCAGTCATGAGATCGTCTTGAGATCGTTCTTGGAGGAAGAGGTTATTTTGTCCTTGAACGAATTCTCCAGGGAAGTTGTGTATAATGATTCTCTTGTGTGTCAGAAATGAGTTGGGGTTGTAAGGATATTTATAATCAGGCTTGAGGTTGTAGAGTTATGACAATAAATAAACACGTTACACGTTTTATTTATTTCATTGACTCTTATTTAAAACCCCCATGTCAAATAATTAATTCCTTGACATTCTCCCACAGTGATTATAATAAATATCATTTAAAACAATATTATATCATCAAAATCCCGACTGGGAAAACTACACGGCGTGTATTAATAAATACACGGTGTGTACTTTTATTCATTGAAAACTACACGGCGTGTACATTCAAAGTACACGACATGTATATCTTGTTTTTATTTATTCATTTTTCCATAAATAAAACTACATGGCGTGTGATTATTAAAACACGACGTGTACTTGTATTCCATGAAAAATTACACGGCGTGTAATCATTAATACACGGCGTGTATATCTTGTTTTTGAATTCCTTCTTCCTGCATAATTAAAACGATTTAGGCTTCCTCGAATAATTATTCAACCATGTATGGGAATAATCTTTACTCTACATGAGATACTTGAATACACTTATTGTGTGACCCTCTAGGCCTCTTTCTCGTTGGCATTAGGAGAGCTTGCCTAAAGTCTGAGATTACTGTCTAGCAATGGGTCAAGCCATCCAAGAGAATGAAGTTGACGCCGCATTTACGTGTCACCTCATATGAATTCTTACTATGTAATTTAATCCCTTTAGCTAGATATCTCATCAAGAAGGCTTCATGGAAATGTGATAAACCTATATGCTGGATCTGTCATTCTTTGACTACCTAAAATAAACTCGTCGTTCACACCATGGCCCTGGAATTTAATGCGACAGTTCTATTTCAATCAAAGGGCCGAGATATCAAATTCCATAAATGGAAGGTACAAATCCTTCCTCAACTTATCCATTAACAACATGTCACTCATGACACACCCAACGTACCCTACTTCCCGCCAACTGTCTGTGTGATAGTTTTCGTCAGTAAATCTAAGTGCGCAAGTCATGACATGAGCTAATGATAATCTTCCAGTCAAAGGACCATTACACACGCTCATAGATAGCAATGTCCGATGACACCAAGACATGCAGAATTGCTACTGGAGGGTCTATTCTCATAATATCCCATCTTGGAGATTTCCAAGTGTGAACTCCATGAGAGAGAGTCTCGTCTTCTTACGTGTACTCGCACATGATGGACTGTATACTATGTGTCCTATCATAGCATGTCATCCAACCGTATAACTTTATTTATCAATAATGTTATAGCATTTCAAGGATCTCATCATAGCGGGGATCTGCCATGACCTTATAAATGAAAAAAATATTCAGGTCATTATTATATTATAGTCTTGCAGAACAATGAACAATATATAATAAGTGAACATTCATGTAATCAAAGTACAAAACAGTTGGTTCTCAGGACACCAAACCATACAAAAAAGGCATCCAAAAAATTGATGATGATCCTGTGTAGTCTACCAGACAATCTATTTTTTTCATGATACTTTTTTATTGGGAGATTCCTAAAAATAATTCAAATTATTTTGAAAAATAAATGATGAAAATATTAAAAGGTAGATAACTTATGAAATATTTTATTTCCATGAAACAAGATAATGCAATTCGCAAGACCTCATGATGATCATGCTGACATGTCCAAAATGTCATGAAAATAATATTAGCACGAATCCTTTATCATGCATAGGATCTCAGACATGTCCATTTGATTATATGTTATCCCTCTAGAGGTACCAAATAGAATATGGGTTTCCCATGATTATGCTCATGCAAAATCACAAGTTCCATTATTTTTTACACGATTTATCTTATACCGGGAGAGTGATTATATTTGTTAACACTGAAAAGGTTGCATGAGATCTATTGTACATGAATAATAAATAATTAAATAAAAAAGGGAACGATGGAATCCTATATGATGGGAAGTTACATTGTTCTTTACATGAGGCCCCCTTGACAAGCCATCATGATATCGTTAGGGTCATTAGACAATTCAGCCAATTCTCATGGAGGATCTCATGAAGATCTTCCATAGTCTCCTAAATTACCCCATACAATTATTTTGTATCATGTAAAATCTCTTCCATGGGTGTCTTGATATTTTGGAGACACCTAGACATCTCAACCTGACTTTGTAATGGCTATTTGACATGTCAACATGGTTCTCTAAAAACCTATTTGATCAGAAAAGGTCCAATAAATCGTAATAATTTGGGACATTCTTGTAGTCATTGAAAATCATGTGACACCCAATGGATGACCTATGGTAGGATCATGTGAAGTGAATGATGAAAGTCTCCCTCAATTGGCTCCAAATAAAATATATGAGATACAGAACATATATTAATGTATATAAATAGACTGTCGAGGCCTATAAATCCCCCCATTCAACAAAAAAATGTCAAACACACACAAAGATGATGGTGAGAGAAAGGTTACAGTGTTCCAAGAGAGGAAGGTCACGTGATCACAAGGTATTCCACCGGTAGACCGTAAGGAATGACCTAGGGGATCATGGGTCAGGAATATGTGCCTCACATGATCAATTTATAGTTCACAAGATGGAATTTTGTTTTTTCATCTAAATTATGCGATGGTGTTTCCACATTTCGATTGTGTCACAAAAAACCAAAATAATAGTAATACTTGAAATACCATGTGGCACATGCAAAATAAAGACAGAAAAGGCTTTATGAAATATGAAAAGACAAATATCCTATCATGAAAAGGAATTATGAACTTTTCATGACCTGTCCAGATCATGCGTTGAGGACACGACATGTCACCCAGATCTCACAAACCCTTCTTGGCATATCAGTCAATGTCTCACAATACCTTCAAGACATGTCAACCAAATATTGTGTTTTCTCCAAACATGTCATTAATTTTAGGTGATGGAACTCTAACATGACACCCTTGTGTCAATAAGTCATCTTAAAATATTATTTGAGTCATGTTATTTCACAAAGTCATGTCAGTATCAATGAAACAACATCCTCTTAGACATGTTATATGGTTCATGCGATGATATGTGGACATGTCTTCTAGGTCATGTGTTGTAATATGAAAAGGTCAACCAGGTCATGAAATGTTTTCCAAAAAAAGGTTTATCTAGTCATATTGTAGAACAATGACACATCTATGTTGATCAATCAATATCCTATAAGAAATGTAATTTTTTTCTTTTGAATCCCTCCAGGTATGTCAGCTACATGTTGAGGCACCCTCAAAACATGTAATCCATGATCATGATATGTCTTCTACAAATGACACTCAAATCACGTGATATCATTTGGAAAAGACAAATAGATCATGTGACTATCTTCAGACATATCTTGAAGACAACTAGGTCATGATTATACATCATTTAACGTGTCATGTAGTCAATTGGGACATGTCAGGAAGATTCAATACGACGTGATAACATAGCACAATACACAATCTCGGCCATAATACCGAACAAAACTATGATAAAATTAATTAATACAATAAACAGTATATATTGGAGACCTCATCTAGGCCTGATCTCTAATGGAAATCCATGGAATTTTATGTCCCCACATGTATATGATAATCCAACCATCGAGAAACAAACTCTCTAATGGTTTTATCATTATTCTATATCCAATAAAATATTGTAAAGGTAACTAAACTATGATGAATTTGATTCATGGTATAACTATGAAATATAGGAAAACTATCTAAGGCCGGAGATCAAATGTTAATCTACATCATTGTATGTCCCTCAATATTCAAACCGAACAATGAAATCTCTGACTCTTACTATAACAATGTTATATAGGATACCTCTCTATGTCTGGAGAACTAATAGGAATCCACATTAATGTAGGTACTTCAAGATCCAAATAGAATTATGAGAACTCTATCTCATAATATAACCTGGATACGTAGGATGCCTCACTTAGGCCAGAGATCTAATGGGATTCCACATTAGTGTAAGTCTCTCAATGTCAAAACTAAATAAAAAAAAACTCTAATTTATACTATAATAAGGATACATAAGATTTATCTATAATTTTCGCATTTTAATGGGAGTGCACATAAATATATTTCCTTAAATATACCAACAAAACAATGAGAATTTTTTTTCTTTCTATAACTTGGATACACATGATGCCTCTATGAGGCCTAAGCTCTAATGGAAATCCACCTCAGTATAAGTCCTTCAATATCAAAATAGAACTATGAGAACTATTATTATTTCTATAAAAAGGATGCATATGATGCCACTCTGAGGCTTGAGTTCTAAGGACATCCACTGTAGTGCAAGTCCATCCACATCTCGGAAATTCCAACCATCAACACCAAAATTTTCCAATGTGTTTTTCATTATTCGTCATTCTTCTACACATTGAGAAGGCAACTAATCTATGATGACTCTGATTCATGTTATACCCATGATAAGTAGGATGCCTCCCTAAGACCCTATCCCTATATCAAACACCCAAAAGGTTCCCCCTGGTTCATAATTATCGCATCAATATTCATTGAGAGTGATCAATTAATATCCCTTGTTTACCACACTAATAATGGATCACATGGGAATCGGGATTGTCAATAATAACATCATTTTCATCAAAATGTTCTCTTATCTTGGGAAACCTCAGAATGTAATCCTCATTCCTCAGCATAATGTGACTAGCCCTATAAAAGGGAATCGACCTTGAGGAAATTTCTAGGTGTTTTTGAACTACATTGAATCTAATTCCATACATTTCCTAGATATGTAGGATGCCTCCCTAGGGAACGATCTCAACATTTGATCCCAAATTTAGCTAATATATTTCTATTTCATGTGATGTTAAATTACACAGGTATAATGAACTATATGATTTTTGATTCCTAAAATAAATATGATACATAATATTTCCTATAAAGGTCCAATCCCACCCTTAAGATACTAATCTACTACCGAGATTACAAAAAACTCTAGATTTCGTTATTATATATCTTAAAAATATAAGAAGCTACGAATTAATGGGTAAATGGATGAAGATCAAAAATAAATATAGATGGACTGATTAACAGACAATTCTATAAACATGGAAGGGTTTAAAACTTGATCACTTTATTAGGGTGACAGGTCCTACATAAGTATTTTGAAGAGATTCATTAAAACATCAAAATTATACAAGAGAGTCATAGTGTACGAAAAAACTCCCCTGAAATGTGTGTGATGCGCTTGAGCTCCCATCCACTATACCAATATGAGTTGCTATGTTTCATTGGGTATGAAACCCAAATTTATAGACATCCATTA
Organism: Viscum album; assembly: GCA_963277665.1. Lineage (NCBI taxonomy): Eukaryota > Viridiplantae > Streptophyta > Magnoliopsida > Santalales > Viscaceae > Viscum > Viscum album. The sequence goes on from OY728147.1 coordinate 1,098,520,947, forward strand.
GAATGTAGGTTTGTACTCAATTATAGATATGGGAACTGTTGAGAGTTTTTGTGAAAGGATAAAAATGAGAACATGACATGAAAAATTGTGCAATACATTCAACCCCCTCATAATCAACTATTGAGATTTCCTAAACCCTTTTTCCAATGAAAAAATGGTAATCCCAATAAAAGGATTGAAAATAAAATTAACCTACCACTAGAATCCATCTATAAAAACCATCCACATATTTCCCATGAAATAGGGACCATCAATCAAAATTTCATATTCCGGGCCACAAATCCAAAAGTGGTTAACCAAAACATTTACTATATGATGGTTCCCAAATTTTGACCATTATTTGGTGAAAAAATTCATAGGTTTCCTAATTTTAAAGGGATCTATCAAATAAAAATGGAATTGATTTTTTTTCTGAAGAAACATTCTATTTATCTTGTAGTTTGTTTTGATTCTCTATATAATTCTTGAAAATATATAGAAAATCGATTATTTGGCCAACACTAATATTACCAAAATTCCATACAGAGTTATTCAATCTAGTATGAGAATGAGATTCATGATTCTCGGCAACCATTGTGACTATGATATAATGTATAGGTTATAAGACCATGCTCATTTTCTTTTTGAAATCATAGATAGAGAATATATTGGGCTACTTATTCCTATGAAATAATCTCAATCCAAAGAGCTGTAATATATATTTTTTCTCATGGGAATTTTCTTAAGGTAAAAATTCTAAATGGCCTTAAAAGAAAGGTTACTATTTCATTAAAGAACTTTTTTGAAGAAAATACTTAACATTTAGAATCTACCTCACCCTCTTTCACTATTATCATGGTTTGATTATCCTCAAACAAACAATATCCTAAACCTCTTTCAGCTCAACAAAACATTTCACATGATGTATTTAATTTATTTATTATTTCTTAGAACTATTTGTTCAGACCAGAAAGATGATAAATTCATTGGATGAAACTTTCCACTTCTTATATATAAACCATATGTTAGTTATTTTGGAAATATATAAAATTATATCTATAGAATGAAGAAGTGTTATATAGTGTTTTATGATTACTATAAGTATTTTATTATGAGAAGAAAGGATATTGTTAGAAAATACCAATTTGAAATGATTAGTGGAAAGTATATGCATTAAATTACACCTAAAATATATTCATCTTCCAGAATAAGGTAGGAATAATTTTATGGTACTATAAATTTATTCCATATTCCTATATCATATACCATCTCTCTTACTAGGAGAAAACTATATGTTATCTATGAATAAGTACATCCAAAACTAATTATTTTTTAATCTAATGTTAAATAGTATTATTATGGGAATATATATATAATTTTTGATTATATATTATGAGTTATGACTCATTATAGTTGAGGTAAAATTTCTATTTGAGATATTAGATCTAAAATCATTCATGTCACAAGTAATAATTTTTTATTTATGAAAGTTCATCTTGGTCTAGGTGCCAGACTTACTCCCAATACGTTAGATTGATTTAATAATACACTAAATAAAACCATATCCAAGCCTACTCATGATCCTAAAAACAATAGTATTCTATGTTTTTTTAATATTTTATATTATATAGTTCTATTTTATTTGTTAAATATAATATGGGGGATTAATCATTTATTTATTTGGATGCCTGATATGCTTTTCTACATTCCTTCTATAATTTGATATTTATTTAATTTCAATAGTTTAATTCCAAAATCACATTCATGTATGTCTTATATTCTTATTTTTTTGAAATCAATTATTCCATATTGAATGTATAACATATATTTTTATCTTTTGTTTTGATCTCAAAATATAGAGGAGAAAAAAATGGAATAAAGTAAAATTTTTATTACATTTTAATATTATTATGTATTATTATCCATACATTATAGAAATATTCTTATTTAAAATATCTTTTAAAAAAATGGAAAAATATTCCGTATGTTTTATGTGTATTGTGATTATCAAAAGGGGGTAGATTGTTTGACACATAAATGTTGTTCCAACATATAACTTTTTATCCAATGATTAGATGATCATAGAAGCCCTAAATTTTGATTTAAAAATTTCCATAATGTTTATATATCAATCTTTTTAGTGTTTTAAATATTTTTTTAATATGTTTTTAATAGCCATGTTGAATAAATTTTATAATTGTTGAAGACATGAATTCAATACATATTATTTACAGAAGCCTTGAGTTGGAGCCATTATAAAGGTATAAAGTCTAAGAAAAATTTAATTTTTTCATATATTTTAATATATCCAGTCATCTTATAGCTAGAAAAGGTGTTACATTCAACAATTATGATTTGATAAAGAACATCACCGATGACTTACAATAATAAACTATTTTGATAAAAGCTTACATAAAAAAAAAATTATCACAGTAAGGTCATTTGATAAATCCTTATATTAATGGTAAATTATTTGCAATCATAATATAGTTTATTGATATATAATGTAACTAGATCAAAAAATCTTACAAAAAAATCTTAAAATTGTACACTTATGTCTTTCTATTATGAAAATCGTCACACAATCATATAAAATCTTACAATGTTGAAAAAATATAATTCTAGGTAATTTTATGTAATTTTAGTAAATTTTGTTATTGTTGTGAGGATTTAATTTCAGTTTCTTAATATCTATAAATTTACACTATTACTTTAGTTTTATAAAAATTATAGTTTTCTGAATAAGTTAGGGCTGGTGTAATTAATGATAATATTTTAAAGTCTTATAAAGTTTGAAAGAAGATACAAGGTGAGCTTAAAAGAAACACTATTTTTTCTATTTTTTGATGAACTCAAGTGAAAAATAAAAATTTATTAATTTCTAAGTATTATATTATTTATTCATGACCATTTTGATCCATTACATATTCTCATACTGAAAAGATAGAATAAAAATAATTGAAAACATGTTTTTCAAAAATAAGAGATATACAAAAAACATTTATGCTATATTTTCTTTCTCATTAAAGCTTTTTGAATAAAAAAATAATTTTATATTGTGATTTATAGTTACATAATAAAATAAATGATGTTAATCCGAGCTTATTAAAAGTTCATTTATTTCTCTTAGGTAGTTTGACCAACTATCAAATTTTAATTGCAATTGTGTTTAACATATAATATTTTTATCATATATATATTTTTATTAAATAATATATTTGATTTGAGTGTGTGAAGCATGAGGATGTTTATTGTAAAATTAGGAGATCAGTTAAAAGATATTAAAACCATTGTAACATGTTTTAATAGCTTTAAATAGACTATCGAGGTCCCTAGAAAATGGATATGTATAGTAAAGAAGACCAAGATAACCGAGAGAGTGATTGGTATAGGGAATAAAGGGATAATTATGCTCCAAACCAATATAAATTCTCTATTTTCTTCTCGTTCTATTATATTTTAATATTCCACTACTTATCTGGTTTATATTGACTGATACATTACTTTCATGATTCAAAAAGGGTAGTTTTAATTCAATAAAATTTAAATTTATAAATTCACCTTCCCCCATATAGAGTAACTGTTAAACACCTATTGGAAAAAATAAATTAACATTCAAATATATTTCTATTACAATCAAATGGTAAATTACATGAGTAGCTCAGTTCTTCCATGGATTCTCCCAAATATCCATTGATGATGGTTTTAGGTTCTTCAAACATGATTGGATACCAATAATGTTATTTTACCCTTAGATCCTTCATCTAAATGAGAGTACTATAATACTTGTCAATTAATTTAACAGTCAATAAATAACTTAATGTAAAATGTATTTTTTATTTATATAAACTAATTATAAATTATATTTGAAATCATATTTTCATCTATTCTTTAGGGTTTCCTCTCATTGAGCTCAATAGATTTATCCCAGGAAAATGAAAAAAATGAAATGTTGTTAAGTATACTAAATCACTTATTTTTATTTCCTAGAACTGTAATGTAGTATCAATGTATTCAAATATTATTAAAATTTATAAATAAATGAATTTAGTTTTTATTTTGATGGGTTTTTTATTATTTATCTTAAATGTTGAGATATTATGATTATTAACTATCATATGCCATGAATATCCTAATAATATATGAAGAATCATGAATATACCATCTATATGTAACGAATAATCGATTTATATAATAGTGATATATAACATGTGTTTAAAATTTACATGTCATGTACCTAGATCCATTGTACGTAGACCAGTTATGCAAATCATGGATCTTTTTAAGCGATAAATGTGTTCTTGTTATAAGGGGTGCAATGGAAACATAAATTCACATGAAATTAATATTATTACCAATATATTGACATCATGAAATCCAAATTTTCATTCCAATACCTAGTCATCATCAAAATGATTTTGTGTGAATTAAATGTGGAAGAGAAATCAAAATAAAAACATTACGTCATTTAATTTTCATTGATCACATGTTCTTCTCGTAGTCGATGATCTATTCTTGAAGGAACCAAATCCAGAACACACTAAATAAACCTAATATACTCTAGAAATATATGTATGTTTCTATTTTCAAAATTTTCATTCCATTTTAAATAATTTAGGGGTATTTCAATGAATCTATGATCATCAGGGCACCAATTCATAGGTCTAATAAGTATAACATGATTCAGAGTATTCATATTTAACACTTTTCACTATAGGGTACAACAATTCATAGAGATATGATCTTAAATTTTTAGGATGATCAATCATAAAAAACATGATATTATCTTAAATTAAATAAGTTGATAAAAAAAATAAATATTCACTTTATCCCTGTGACATGTCATAAATTTTAGTCATTCCCAAAATTAAAACTAATTACTAATCTCTCTTATAATAAATGTAAAAAAATATTTTATCACATACATGTAATATAAAATAATATATCACAATAAAATATGATATAGTCATTTGAATCATTTCACGTATAAAATATAAAATGGAACATTAATATAAAATATTTATTCATAAAATATTTCTCTTTATATTCAATTTATATCTTATGAATATTGTGTGTAAATAAATTAATATAATATTATTATAAATTCAAATAATTTTGAATTTAATTTATTTATTGGATTATTAAAACATGAAAATTTTAATAATCTAGATGCTTGGTCAATCATGTCCTAAAATCAATTCATTGGAATTTGAAAAAATTATAGATACACTTTTTTTGTGACGCTTATGTATCCGATCTCAAAAAAAAGATTCACACTTAGAAGAAAATATATAGTATCTAGAAACAAATCATAAAACCTATGGGGATAAGGACTACTCAGAGAAATGAAAACCTCCAATGAGAATGCTCTGTGTAATATAATCTATATACCTCATGATATCTCAAAAATAAAGATAAAAAACTTATATCAACATCTTAATATGATTTATTTATTAGTTAAAGAGAAAACAATATAGGTGGTAATTCTTATACCAACTATATAGATTTAAAGAAGATACAACCATCACAGTGAAATGGTCCTAGGATATATCTTCCCATTTTGAAGTGAAAATTATTACCTTAATCATTCATTCAATATTATACAAACAATGAAACACCTAAATCATGTTACTTCAATACAAACATAGCTGGGATATTTTCCATTTTTAATCATTGTATGATATTAAATAGAAAACATTGATAATTATCTTATTTTGAGAGACTGATACATGTCTTCATAAATTATAATAATCAATTATACATGAAACATATTGTTTTCTAATCATATGTTCATCCCTCTTGACCTATTCTATTTGACATAACTGAATGAATTTTTTTTGAAAGAAAATATCAATGTTAGTGATCCTCAAAAAACACATTGATAGATATCATTTGTTTCGTGATAGTATGATTTATCTAAGATATATGAAATACGATTCAAATTATTTTCATATTATCAAAATTTTATTTTTATATCAATAAACTTATATAACCTATTGATATAATAAATAAATATATAAAATTACCATGTAAATAGTATATGTTGAAGTATTAATTCTGTTATAGTAAGATAAAATCATGAACAACTCTCTATATACAAGGTATGGTAATCTAAAAATATTGTTAAGGTTGGGTCTAAAGAAGTTACTTTCACAACACACCAACTTACTCTACATCAAACATGCTAACAAATAAACTACTATTACTCACATGATAAGGTCATTGTTCTAATAAGTTAACAATTTACTCATTATGTCTGCCAATTTTTCATAGAAGGCTAATTTACTATTTATGACTTCGCCTCCTTGTAAAAATCACTATAATAAGAACATAAAAATGAGTATGGATATTTTTTAATCTATCATAATAATGAATTCATAGGTAAAACAATTTTCATAATTTAAACACAACTTATATCATGATAATATTTTACATTATCTTTATGAATACGATAACTAAAACTAACCATTTCATGTTAATACTTCTACTTCAACTACATTAAATGTTTCAACATACAACGTTTTTTGAGAAATGGATACCATTGTTTTTAATGATCATTAAATGGTCATTTATCTATTCAAACTATGACATATTGTTCAAATAATATGAAGAAATATTATTTAATGTATCCCCTTGATAACGATCATTATTTTCTACCCATGTATAAGTTACATATAAAGGTTTCAGGTATTTTGTAAGTAGTGGATTGGTCATGCCAAAAATCCATATTTTTTCATTATCAATGATAAATCTATTATTTACCTGATAATAAATAATGCATTCAATGAAATTGAATTATTGAATATGGATAATAGAAAAATTATAGATTCAAATATATTGATCTTCGCATATTGTTTATATTAAATTTATGATATTAAATATCAATATTGAAAGGAATTATTTCTAAATTTAAGGATATAAAAACGTCTCAACCTTGTACAATAAATTCATTATAAAAATAAATAATGGATTCCTTAAAGAAGTGATTCAAAAAAAAATTCAGGAACCCCCAAACATTACTATAGGAATCTCTTGGTACTAGTATCAATGATCTTAACACTTAGACCATTCTCCATCCATTACCCCAAGAATCACTTCAAGGGACAATTCACATTGATCTCTCAAAATGTAGAGTTGTGGTGGAAGATAGATTCTATCCTTTCTTGAGAGAGTTCTCAGATAGGGAGCCCTATATGTCTTTGAGATAAGGATATCAGGATCACAACGTGAAAAAATGAATTTTCTATATTAAGAAACAAATATAACCGTGTTTATATACCGATAGGGTTAGAAAATAGTTATTTAACAAGGTAACTTTTTATTTCTATAATCCCTTCAGAACCTCATTTCTATAATAATAATAATAATATTTTTATTACTATTATTATTTATTGATGATTGATAAACTCACAAATTAAATTAAATATTATTTATTCAAATAATATTCAATATATATTATCTCTAACTAAACCATAAAACAAGGTTCTCTACTTGTCCCCAATATTTTTCGGGCCCTGAATAATTACTAGATATGTAATAATTTAATACCACTTCATTATTTGAATATAAATAGATAAATATTATATTCACTAAATAATAAAATATATTTAATAAATATTTTGATAAAAATATTTCTCTAAAATAAATCTGTATAGAATATATACAATCAAGAAAATATGAAATATTATTTAACCACATACAATAATAAAATTTTTCAACCTGTTAAATTATATTATTATTTAAATAAGATTTTGGATACACTTAGTGTGTGGCTCTCTTGGCCTCTTTTTCAGAAGCATTAAGCGAAGAATCCAATTTACTGAGGTTAGTATAGAGAAATATTCATAGGTATCCATATAGAATTATTTAAATTTTTAATAAAATAATACCTCATGAATAATATTAATAGGTAATATAACCCATTTATAATGATATCTATAATAAAGATGGTTTCATGCTGGTTCAATCAACATATGTTCTCAAAATCTCATTACTTGAATTTAAATAAATTTTACTTGCCTATAGAACACCATGTACATGGACTTATTTAGACTATATAATTTCTATAAAAGTGCCTAAGATATCAAATTATATTTAAAAAAAGGGATAAATCCTTTCTATCATTATTCATGAATGAAATTTTACTCATGTCACACCCAATATATCCTAAATCACCAAGAACGTAATTCTTTTATTTTATCAACAATACATAATATTATATTACATATAATAACAATTAATAATAATCCTTACGTCTAAGGATAAATAAACACATATACATTTAAGAAAATCCAATGACACATATAAATGTGGATTTCCAACTATCCAGCCATGTTTTAATAATATCCTAAAGTGGATATTAAAAAGGGAATATGCCATGAAAAGGTGACTCAATTTCCTTTAAGTCTCCAACATAGAGAGCCATTATCATTTTTTCCCACAAATAATTATATTTTTATATAGAATATATATTTAATAATACTATATTTGTACATTTATGTTATCATCATAGAGGAGGAATTCTATAACCTTACACTATTATGGACACTCTTAAGACTTTATAGCATACTATGATACATATATGAAAAGTTATGATGTGATAAATAGTTTCTTATTATTAAAAAAATTAATACAAGTTATCATAATGTATAAAAATGTTAGTTCCTGGAAACCAAATCCAACAGAATCAAACTTTTAATATAGCCAACTACTGATAAATTTGAGTATGATAACTCTCACATGACACTAATTATTCTACTAAAATAAAAACATTTCAAGGGTTCCACCATGTTTTCTTTGAAGGCAACTCTGTAGAAAGTAACTTCACCACTCTTACAATAATTTATCAAGATGTGATACTTTTATAGTATTTGATTTTTCCACTGGTTTGGTCATTTCTCTTTAGCTAGAGTCACCACTATTTTATTATCACAATACACTATGATTGGGTATTGACTACATAATTCCACATCAATATCCTATACAAAGATTCATATCCAAACAGTTTACTTGGCTGCTTTAGAAGCTACTATATACTCAAACTAGATTGTAGAATCCATGAAAACTATATATGTTCAACTATACTAGCTCATAGATCCTCCATTGAGATTGAAAACATATCAGGACTGTGACTTCAAATCATTCATAACTATTTTAAAATAAGAATTAGTATAACCCATAAAATCCATCTCTTTCACTCCTCCATACACCAGTAACATCTCCTTAGTTATCCACATATACTTAAAGAGAGCCTTAACAGTAGACCAATGTTGTTCTCCAGAATATTATTTATATCTTCCCAACATGATCAATGTGTATGAAACATCATGTCTAGTACCTAACATATAATACATGATTGATCATATTTCTAATTCTTATGGGATCATAATCACTCTCTTTCTATCTTGTTGTGTCTAAGGGCACATTTACATAGAAATTTGTATACCATGTGACACTAGAACTAATCCCCGCATGAATTTCTCCGTATTAAATATCCATAGTATATAGTTAATGTATTCACTATAAATTATTCCATTAATCTTTTTAGATCTATCATGAAAGATATTGACTTAAATAATGTAGGCTACTTCACCTACATCCTTCCGGGATAAGAATTTGTTTAAATATTCCTTAATAGAATGTAATCCAATTATGTCATTTCCAAAATGTAATATTTAATCAATAAATAATAATAGGTTAATGAACATATTCCAAAAAACCCACTTATAAAAAATTACCCTCTATTAATTAATAATTAAAAAATTATATTTAATACCTTCATCAAATCAAATTTTTCATGACCAAAATGGTTTCTTCAATACATTAAGGTATCTACCACATGAAAATATATTTGGTATCACATGGAGTCACAAAAGTTTTTGGATGTTTTATGTATAAGTATTACAAAAGGTTCTCATAAATGATTACATCTTTGAAAAACATATTATAAAAATTTATATTCATGTTAAGATACTATAGAAATTATAATTTTCATTGAATTAATTGTGGAAAATGATGAAAAGGATATATCATAGTCATTTCCTTGATGTTGTTTCAAACATTTATCCACTAGCCTTGCCTTATTGGTATTTATATTACCACAAATTTAATGAATAAACATTTTCACCCTATCTATTGAATGATGATTTTTTTTCTTTTTCCTCGTAAATAGGCATGTCATCATTCATGCAGTCATAGCTCAAAAGTGTCCAAATTACCTTCTTGATAGAGCCTTTTCGATTTATTCTTGTTTACAAATCCAAGATATTGATTCCATAACTGGGTGTTATATGGGTCATTTGAACATGATTCATTTTCTATTGTTAATACTCTTTTTAATAATTTAATACATAATGAACATTATTTTAATATTATATACCATATCATATGTTTTCTTTATAAAAAACTACATTTTATTTTCAAATATGAACATAAAATCATCGGTATATATAAATGATACAGACATTTTATCATGGTAACTATTTTAAAAAACTAAAACATTTTTGATAATTTATATCATTCATGATTTCATGGAATGGTGGATGTCTCTAATGGCTAGAGTATCCATCCTTACAACATTGACAACTCGTAAATCCACCTCTCCTGGAGAAATCATTTGGAATCGACGTGTATCCTATAGTTAGATATATATGTGAGTAACAAAAGTGTTATATAATACACAATGTGTATATATTTGAAGTTTTCATTTGATAAATAATGATATTTTAAATTCCTCGAGATTATGGGTGAAATTATTCTTCTAGTTTCCTTGTTTTATACATGAAAAACATATTAATTTTTCTTCCTTTCCCTAAACTCCAATGGCCCAAAGGCCTTCAATTTTTATCATTTTTTTATGATCCACCTTTCTATGGGTATGGTGGAAACCTTAAAAGGCCCATAGGAATTAGTATTACCTATCCCATATGCTTTAGAAGAATTCATTGCTAGTAGGATTCAAAAGTTACATAAAACCAAGACTAACTACTTGGAACTGCTCCTCCCCAACATCCTCATCATGAAATCATCTCAACACCATCGCATGGATGTTCGACTAGGATTTCATGTGCATGCATAGGCTTCCCCCATAGAAGGTTCCATACACTCTAATTGTAGCAATCTGTTTAGCTTATGCTATGGTGAATACTCCTTGATCATCCTCCTTCTAGTGTTTGTTCCTTGTAGGTTTTCTTTTTTGCATCTACACTTATGGTGGCCCGAAGGCCTCAAGGTGGTCCAAAGGCCTTATGGTGGGCTGAAGGCCATGAGGATTCCAGAGGGAATTACTATCCCAAGGCATGGGTTGCCCGAATGCCTTCATGGTCTTGGGGACAAAATCAGTGTCCTTAAGGCCCAAACGGGGGAATATTCTTGGCTGCTATAGGTCCAAACAACATCTGTTATAGTTTCTGCTAAATTATTACTTTTTATTCCTTTTATCACTCACCATAAAGACTATAGGTTTGTGACCCATAATGTCCTTATCCACTTGGAGAATCCGAGTACGATATTATGAATGAATATTCTCATTATTTCTCATGTTATTTTTTACAATAAAACTAGTGAAGGATTTGTGTAGTATGGAATTTATGAGATATGTGGACACCTTATCTAGGAATTAAATCCCTAATATTTCTCAGTGCTCAACAATTTAAATAATATTTAATACATGTAGACTAGTTGGACTTCACACATTATGATTATTTCTAAATAAATAAATAGATATAATGTATCTTTCTTATCTCACCAACTATTTATAGAGATCTTAATGCTAATATATGATTCTATTCGCATACATGCCCTTATGATGCTTCAGAATCTCATTGGTCATCGATTAGAGAATGAAACACTCAACATCCATGGAATCATTCAAAGTATTCGTATAATGAGATGTCTCTTACCCACTAACCATTTTACCGGGTTCTTCAATAATCCGTTCTTTTATAACATATTTTTTTGTTCATGGATAGGTCAACATATAAGTTTGTTTTCCACTCTTTGAATTTTGTGTTGGTGAGAAGCATATCCTTCTCAAGTATAGATCATATTTATATGTTCCAGTTAATTTTTATCATCCTTTTACTCATTAAAATAGTGGTATTATGGTACTTTATCAGATAAAATTATGCAATTAAATAAATATTATATTTACAAACATCCCACAATTTTATTGAAACCCAATACCCATCACTATTGGCTTTGGAATATCCTTCCTCTTGGATATTTTGGTTAGAATATCATATTTCATGGACATTATAATTTCAATGATCCACATTCCCCTTCTAATTACCCTAACAATGGTTGATTAAGTAATTTGATGTGTTTTAGGTAGGAATTTTTAAGGCCAACTGTATTAGATCACATTTCCATGATTTGTTTTTTGAACTCCCATATCATAAAATATTTATATTGGATTTTTAAATACTTTTTCACTTCGTTAAACCATGTACTACTTTTTTAGTAAACCCTTTATGTGAATTAAGTTAATTCAACTGAATAATAAAGATTTTATTTCGTAATAATTAAAATCACCACATCATTGGCTGATCAAACACTATGAAATATGGTTTGATTTTAACTAATGTAAATGAAGGGTATACAGACATTACATATATAGTTTATGCATTTTATATTTATGCTTTAATTTCTAATTATTATTATATTACATTATTGATAATATTATGTGGATTTATATAAGTGATTAATATATTAGATAATGATTATGCATAAGTTAGAAAAATTTAGTTATAGATTGTTTGATTGTAAATTCATTAATTTTTTGATCAATAAACAAATCCATAATGGAATAACCATTCAAATTTATTTGAATAAAATATTAAATTGGTATACTAATGAACATTCACTAATGTTTAGTTTTTCGAGAGGGTGACTAAAAAACTATCGATTTGGGGTGAAAACAACTTGATCCATTAATCGTTCATATTGAAAACTTCCACCAATCCACCTATGCATCTATCTTCAATTTGTATCTACTCCACTCCAAATATGAACTGCCTCCAATAGCATGTGAGCTCTATCCATTACATAAGGTTTTACTCCCACAATGTTGAAGGGAATCAAATTATAAGTTAAGTGTTTTATATAAAATAACCCATTGGCATGTATTCCCTTAAATAACTAGAGGATAGATGATACATAAGAAAAAAGTTCATTCATTAATAAATTAAAATAAAACAATCGCATACAATGTTGTATTCGAGGAACTTGATCATCCACATGAATGAAAAAAATTATGCATTTTATAAAATTAGAATTCAATTATAATATTTTTTATTTATAATAAATAATGCTTGAAACAACTAATTATATTCCACAATTAAATAATTATTACATCTTAATTATCAATCATATTTTCTAGAGTTTCTCATCCAGAAAAATTTAAAATAAATTAAACAAATTAATTTAATATTTACTGTGTATAGAAAAATTTACCTTAGAGGTAACATTGTAAGTACCCATTTGAACTACCTAATGTTTATTATACTCATATACATTTTACACATATGACATATGACAAACATGAAAAAAAATAAATTGATGTCATGTACTATCAACTAAATGAACACACCGAACACATGGTATTTACATAGTGTGTGATGCTTAAATGCATGTAGATTAATACCTATAACATAATTTAGACATGATATCTAGATATAAACACTTCATAAAAATTATTTAGACATTGATGTGTATAAACTCATCAAATAGTGTGTAGAATCAACTTAATGACCACAAAACACATGTTGATAAGGTTCAAATAGTATAATAAATTAATATTAAATTTTATATAATTTAATAATAGTACATGGAATGTACATTATAACTTCATGTTCTGTATTATTCTTCCTGTCTATTATTTCAACTCTCCTAGGAACTCAATATGTAACTATGACATGGAATGTATTAGATCAAATGATGTGTTCATGTGATAAATATTGTGTGGTATTTGAGTTAAATGGTTACCTATCATGTAGGAAATTTAATTAGATAAAAAATCCATCTATGAATAAATAACTAAACATCATATTTAGATGTTGAAAAATATGTACTTCAGCTGACCATGTTAGAGGATGGCCTTGTAAACACATGTTGTGTAATTAAATTCACCACTTGTAATAAATTTACATGGATGAAAGTAATTGGGAATTCATTCAAGGAACATTAAATTGAATTACTATACATGAACTATTTGGTTTTTAGGAGGAATCCTTAGCATCTCCTAATAAGAAATTCAAATTTAATTAATTCAGAATATTTATCGATTTTCATATATTTTCTTGAATGAAGAGAAAGAAGATAAGATTTCATAATTTTTGTTAAAGAATGATTTAACTATATTTTTAAACAAACAAAAAATTTGTAAACAAATCAATGATATTACTATAATGTCATATAAATATGATACCCTATTTGATAAAAATTTATGGTTCTGGGAGTAGAGGAAGTAGTGGATAGGGAATACCCAACTAATATTTTTGTAGAGATTAATGATTAATTTGATATTTACACAATAATAAAAATCAAGATCAATGTAATTGAGTAAAAAATATATATATAATATGAATATTCATGAACTAATGTGTTTAATAATCACATATTTCTTATCATTAATTTAGGTAATTAAAGAATTACCTTGAAAGGAACCCCTTCTTCATTGATGGATGTAAAAATGCCTCTTAGTTGTAGTTTCATTTTATTAATGAATAAAGAATAAATCCACTCCAAGATTTATCCACACATGTTTCACAAATATCCAAACATCACCATAAGATTATAATGGTTCTATCATGACAAATCTTAACTATTATTTCATTTTCCTTTGATCACCCCAAAAATTGTATTACAGATGGTTTCTCTTTGATATCTCTAGACATGAGAGTGGTGGTAGAGGAGGATCGTTATCCATTTTGGATATCTTTATTACAGACAGATCTCTCTAGGGATTTTAGCGGATTCCCTGTGTACATCAGTGTTCACGACAAAGGAATTGGAACTATTAATAAAATAAAATAATTTTGTTTATATATCCCTACAGTTATAAAATAATAATTTAACATGTGCCGTTATTATTTTTATATTCCCAGTGAAACACATTGTGTTTAATAATAATATAATTATTTTTATTTCTTAACAGATTCTATACTTTATAATAAAATAAAATATTATTTAATCAAATAATATTAAATAAATATTATTTCTCATCAGACCATTAAATTCGGTCCGCCATTCCTCCAAAGTATTTATAGGACCTTGAATAATTACTATTTTGTTTAATAAATACTTACCACCCAATTATTCACAAATAAATAAAATAAATAAAATATTTCAAAATAGTAAAAATATATTCCTTAAATATTCTTCAATATAATATTTTCTTGAATAACTGATGGTATATTATATGCGATCAAGAAAACATGAAAAATTATTAATCCATATTCCAGAATAAATTTTATTCAAATTTTTGAATAATAAGATTATTTAACTAAGATTCTAAACAGACTTACTGTCAGACCCCTCAGACCTCTTTCGTAGAGGCATCTTCCAAATTACCGCAAAGTCAAAGGATAGAATAATAAAACATGTAAATGATCCCATAAAGAAATAATTTATTTCTTCAATGAAATAATACATCATGAATATTATTACTATGTAATGTAATATATTTATCGTGATATCTCTAATCAAGAAGATTGAATGTCAGTTCCATCCACCATTGTGCTTGACATCACATTTCTAAAATTATGGATATCAAAAATTCGTATTGAACACCATGGAAAATGATTTATTTATGATATAATGATTACAACAAAGGGACTAAGATATCACCTTCATTTAAATAATATAAGGAAAATAAACATTTCTCCATTAGTAATTAATGATATATTACTCATGAAACACCCAATTTATCCTACTTCACTATTAACAAATGTCATCTTGGCAATTGTCATTAAGGCAATGTACCCGACTTATAATACTCATTATTAAAAATATCAACGTCTTAAGATCAATTATCACGTACAAAGATATTAAAATCTAATAACACATATAAATGTGGATTTCCAACTAAAGGGGCCATTCTCATAATATCTTATTTTGAATATTACCAAGGCTGTAAACTATGAGAAGTTTCCTTAAAGTTCAACAAGTCGTTATCCATGATACCTTATATCATCTTTCCCTCAAATGATTTCATCGGGTTATAGAATTTGTATTTTAGAATAATATTATCGAACATAGTAATTATCATCTTATTGGTGAATTTTTATGACCATTCACTGTGATTTCTACTCTTAGGATATCACACATACTATGTTACCAAGATGAACAATCATGATGTGATAATAAATTTTTTAATATTAAAAACACCACCACATATTATCATATAATACATAGATGTTGGCTCTATAGAACCAAATCTAATAATATATACCTAGTTCCTTATCAATAACTAATAGATAGTTATGACTACTATATTTTTAGTCTTACTGTATTTGTCATAAAATTTATAATGGTATTGTATTTTAAGGGAATATCATATCTATTATTTAAAATGTAATATTTGGTAGATCCATAATTGTTGTGTTTGGAGGTATACTAACCATTCATTCTCCTATTATGTCTTATACATGCCTTCATGGAGATGTTTCAAATTCTTTGAACTTGTATTTTTATAATATTTCATTTTATGTACTATGACTTGGACCAAACAACCCATACAGATAGATCAGTAGATCATCTTACCAAGAACTATTGTGACTACTTTAAGTCAATATTTAGATAGTTTATTTCACTATAGTCTTAAATATATTTAAAAATAATTGGTGTTTGACATATTTTATCAGAATGTTTTACATGAAAAAATATGGGGCTCCAACATATAAATTTTAGAAACCTAGATTAATTTAATTCCAAATAAATACTCTATAAACACTATGATTTCATTAATTCATAAATGGATATATAGAACATGAATTTCTTATTACAATTCAATGGATTAACCATCCTTTTTGGTATCATCTTATTGAAACCATCCATGAATGGTGGTCTTGATATACAATTCCTAATATAATGATCAATGAATGCTTCTATGTTAAGTTTAATTCTATTTAGTTTACTCATAATGACTAGGTACAATGAATCTATACTTATTATCACCAGACATTTCCACAAAATGTATAGTTTATTTTAAATACCCACCAATGAAATTAGATAAATTTAAGAATCTTATTTAATTAAAAATTTTGATTCTGATACATGGAATAAATCATTGAAATCATATGAACTCTAGAATAAATAACATTTTCTACTTTATTATCGTATAAGTGATTATTATTAATAATGAATGTTATTCTACCTAGCTCCGTGATCATATGCTCAACCTTTTGGTTCCTGTAATCTTACATAACATTTTCCCTATAACAACTCTTTTCCCTGGTCTCTTGTATAAATTGTTCCTATGAAAACTTATTACACATAAAAAACATGATTATTTCAAGTCAATATCATCTTCACTGTATCTGAAGATATTTGAACCATTTAATATAACTATATTATTTCACATGAAGATAATTATTTTCAAAAAGCGATTTATTAATATACTTATCAATTTAAAGAAAATTACCTGATATGTAGTTTTTATATAAGTTTGTTTATTTACTTAATAATAATAAGATCATTACATCTAAACAAATTTTTGTGGTGTAATGGTCTTTTTTCATAATTTAAAATATATGATCACTAAATTTTATTATATTTGGAATATGGTTTTGGGTTAATTCATATATGTGATAAAAATGTCTCCAAAATATAATTGAATAATTTCTATGAATTATAAGTCTCATCCTTCATCCTATTTCACATAAATCGTCTCTATAATTTGAGTAATTAAATGCATGTTTTAGAATAAAAATATCTACATTTTAAAAATGAATGAATTTCTATAAGTCTCATCATCAACACTTCCATTACTAACATCATCGATCAACTTTATATAAGGTAATTCACATTTTTTCATAAATCAATTCCCCATTTTTAAACATGGTAAATGATTGGCTAACATATTGTTTATTTCACCATCCAAATGTATCTTTTATATTTTACCAGTAATATGAAATAAATCACTTTTAAATTCATTTACCAACACAATGGAATGTCATGAAGAACACAAATCTAAATCTATAATCTATTTTAAAATTTTCACGTGTATCTTGTTGAACTAGTACTATAAAATTTACAAAATTTTTCCCCATTAACACATATGTGTTTTTATTAATATATTTTATGAAATAATTATTAATTTACTAGATTTTAAGTTCATTAAGAGTCTAAAATCCCTTTATATTATTTCCTTGACATTTTCTTTTAGTTATAATTGGAAATGTTTTATCTTTCCATAACTAGGTTCAATTGAGTCTTGAATATTATATTCAAAACTTATTGCCAATGATTCAAGTATTAATAACATTTTAGTCGAGTATGAGACACCACAAATAATAACCATTTCTAAATTATATAATATGATGATGGGTCCAATTAGCATATGAGATAACTATTTTTTTATACTCAATACAAATATAATAGATCAACTATAATCAATTAACTTGGAAAATGAAAAGTCATTTTAGTCTCACAACTGACATAAGAATCACTTGTTCTTTGATACATGGAGAATTCAACATAAATATTGTTTTTTAAAAAAATTTCAATGTTATTGTATTTTGATACAAATTTTTGAAAAAACATATAGAATCTATTTCTTAAAAAGTAAGACAAAAAAGATAATTGAAATGATAAATATACATGAAGTTGAATCATCTACTTGATTCAACTTCAATTCATTAAATTTTCTTGTCTAGTGGCCTTTATATCCACATTTGAATCAAATAGAAACATGTTTGATTTAATCTATATTTACGGTTGGTTTCATAGAAAGATTTAGTAAAAGCACCATTGATAGAGAAATACTCATTGGATTTGCAACTTTTTCATTTATTTTTTTCACCATTAGAAATAAATATTTTTCATTTAATGGGTTCATATAAACATATCAAACTGTACCTAAAATATATTAAATTAGTTTCCCCATAATATCTATATGATAATAGTATATTAAACTAAACAAAAATATTTATATGGATGAAATATTTTTATATACTAACATATCATTATTCATCTTTAAATTTAAAGTTGTTTAGTGAAATTATAAAATATTCATTTTTTTTCTTTACTTTCACAACATAATCTTCTTAGAGATAAGAAAAGTGGTTACAAAATTTATCTATTAATGTTTTTCATGGAAATATGTAATAAATTTGGATATAATTATGACGTAAATATCAAATTATTCATCCATTATTCTTATATAATATTCTTTTTCACACTTACATTAGTCATGAGGTGGTATATTAGGTAATGGAGACTCCAAAACATACAAAATGTTTTTATATTTTAGTACTATTAAAATGTTATTAAACTCTCTATGAAATTAGTGTCAGTTATGATATATTATTTGTCTAATTTTTATTTAATTTAAAGGTTCTTATTATGTGCATTTATCCTATAAAATTTGATTTAGTGGAATTGTACACTTATCTCGATTACCAATTTTATGACATTGTAGATTTATTAATTTTAAATGTCTCCCAATATATTTTTTCAAATACATAAATCAATCAAATAATATATTTATAATACATATTTTCTTCTGCTTTATAGTAGAAATAATACCTCAAAACCTCTCATCACATACCCAGTTAGGGTATTCCACTATATGTAGATTTTTAATGTAGGATTTTGGATGGCCAGCTGCATTGACTCACAGATCCCTGATCTATAGAGTGAATTCCCAAATTCTACATATAGTGACCATAATTTACACAATGTTTTCTTCAATTATTTCAACAATCTATATATAGAAACTTCGTTGATGCAAATTTTACAAAACATGGCCCAAAAGTACTATTTTCACTCCCCAATAAGAGGGGGAACCGTTTATTATGGCTAACAAGAGCCTGAACTATAGATTTACTCAGACTTATATGATGGAAGGTGTTAAGGACATATTTTATTTATAATATTTTAGTTTATTACTAGTGAATGAAACCCTTTTCTAATTAACATGTTTTTTCTATGTGATCACACACATCGATTAACCATGATTTATATCAAATCTGTCACAATAGATCAATATAATTTCACCAATGCATGATTATTTATTAATCTCAATGATTACATGTATGGAACACATTTACATTATATTAAGCCATAACTAAATAAATAAAATTGGAATGATCTAGAAAAATGTTCAAAATTTTGATTAATTGAACAATAATGTATCCACATAGAGCTTATGGGAATAACCTGAGTCATGCCTGACTCAAGTTGAAAAACCCACTATGTTCAATGCATCTTAATCCAATTTGAAATTACTCAATAACATGGTAAAATCTATTTCTCCTTTCATTATAATAATTATATATAAAAACTCCACTGTGCGAGAGGGGTTATTAGGAATTTGAGATACACAAGAATTAAATCACATAGAGATATATAGTCGCATGTATATAATATGAGGGGTGTGGGATGATACATATACCCTATTTTTATAATAAATTATTACAAACATTCCCACATTACAATAAATAATTAAATAAATAAAAATAAAAAACATATATTGGGTTGTTACTGTAGTGATTTTCAAATATGTAATAAAATGGATGAAATAAATTAAATTTGAAATTAATTATATTTCAATTAATTAATATTGAGTATAAATAAAATAAAATCATTTTAATTAATAAATATATTTGTCATAATTTCTATAAAATTTTTTATAAAATTATTTATATTTTAGAAATCATTTTAGAAATTTTTAAAAAAACATTCATTAAACAAAGTATTTTTAGCCCTTGAAGTTGTTTCACACCCTAATTGGGCCCAAGGGGGTCGTGTGATTCTAACCTAGCCAATATAGCTCGGTGACTCGGTCATGGGTGGTGTTCATCTAGTGGAGCATGTAGGTAGGAAGCAATGGTTTAACAAAATTTCCTATCTTTTTAAAAAAAAAATATATATGAAGACACTGGTAATGTTGTTGTCATGCCCCCAACAAAAAGAAATGGGGGAACTATTGAAAAAAACATGAAACTCATATTACCACTTTTATGAATTGTTTTTATCCAATTATAATTACTATATGTTTTTTTTAATTTTTTCAAAAAACATGTAGAAACAAAATATACATAATGTCTAGTGTGGTTCTCCATCCAATACATACCAAAAGCAAGAAAAAACTCACCTACCACCCTGTTTATTATTATGGAATACATGTAATATATATATATATATACATATATATATATTTTTTAAAAATGTTGTTCATGACCATAAATAATCATAGTTCCAAATTAAAATGAATAAAAATTATCTCCATAGATTCTATGATGTTTTGATAGATATAAATATATATCAATGAATATTATTCACTACAATTGAGATCATAGAATATTAGATTTTAGAGAAAACATGTTCTGGGGTTTATCCGATTACAATGAAATGGATTCATGGACAAGGTGAGTCCCACATTAGGGTTTGGGTAATGTTTGAATTTGAACTGGCACAAAGAAATAAATAACATCATTATTATTAGATATTAGATCAATTAGTACTGAAAATTATATTGTGAGTATCATATAATTAGTGACATTTTATGGATTAATTGGTATGTGTAACATGTTTTGGGTCCAAAATGAAATTTTAAAATGTTCACCTTAACTATTTAGCTTTTGAGAAGCTAATATTAACCATTACTACCCATCCAATGGAATTGATATTTTCACTATCATCTCACCGAACTCATAAAGTAATGTGTTGTACATCTTATAATCTGGATCCAATTCATTCTTCTTTGATATATGAAGCGGTTTCCTAAAAACCATAGATACAATGGAAGCTCCCTCGATTATCTACACTAGCACAAAAAAATATATGATCAATACAACTTCATAATTTTTGAGAATGCGTGGATGTTATAGATGGATTCAAATTTATTTCCATCTATAAAATCTTTTAAATTAAGATCAAAACCTTTGTTCAATACATTTTTAATTATCAATGGTTTTGATTTTTAATTTCCTTACCTATTTAATTAAAACCATATTTATAAGGTTGTATTCATGTACTACTATGTCAGAGAGGATTTTATGACATTGATCTACTGCTATAATTGTAATTTTTCATGAATTTTCCCATCATCTACATTAAATATACCAAAAAAGTTCATCATATTTACTATGTAATTACTTAATATGAATTACAATTATGTTTAAAATATTGTTCATGATGATAATTAAGTCTGTATACCATCCCATTATATGAATTAAAAAATAAGCATAGTTCCAAGTTCATAAATTTCCCAACTTGGAGTGCATTTGATTATCAGTTAATTTTAGAAAAAAATTTGGGTAGGCTTATCTTAGTTTAAATAGAGTGCTAACAACATATGAACAAAATAGTCTAACTAGGAGGGATGGGGTGAGGAAATATGAGTTAGGTATTTGAAGATCGAGTTGTGCACTTAATATATCAAGTATTTATGAGTAAATTAAATCTACAAGACCCACCTACCAAAATCCATTCTAATAAATTCTCAATCCCATGTATGGATTATGGGAATAAAAATAATTATACTTTACCCTAGAATATCTATATGATATTATATTCTGAATCCAATGATGAGGGATCATAAGAATTAGTGAAATAGTGGGATAATAATAAATAAAATTTATTAGATCACATTTGATAATTAATATAATGTACTAAAAATGATTTTATTTGGTTATATAAAATTTAAATTCATATAAACTGGAAATTATCACTTTTATTGATACTAGTGATGGAATATTTCATTCATAATAGTGACTTTCACGAGTGATACTAGGACATGGGAATCATGTTATGCAAATACATAAATTAATACATGTTGGAATCCCCAGTTACTGTTATTTTACATAAAAAGTGAGCTCCAAAAGCTATAGAAAAACATTGATTCATATAGCATGTCGTCTCAAATATGTGATCCTATTCATGATAAGGAAAGAAACCAGTGGTATGATTTTTCAAAGGTACACTTTACATGAAATCATGGAGAATAAATTCTAGCTGGACAACATGTAGTTTATTTGACTGGTTATATTGATTATTTGGAAATCATGGATATCAATATTTTCTTAATTTACCTCATACATTCTTCATTACCATAGATATTCTCTAGTTTTATTACGAAATATAATATAAAAAATATTGAAAAGTTTCACCCAATTATTTTTACCCAGATTCACCATGATGATAAGGATATGAGGTATGGAAAACACTGATTTAATATGGTGAATAAGAGGAAGGGCACGGAAAAGGGAGCTAAGAATATTGAAAATTATAAGGATCCTTCCCACCATCCTACTAGTATTGGAAGTATCTATAATCATGCTAAGGAACAAGATGAAATATTTTTTTAATGTGTCAATATCTGCTACTAGAAGATGAACTACACCACAGTAATGAATTGCAAGGAAGCTCTATCAGCATCTATTATCAAATATAACCTATCCATATCTACCACTTAGTTATTGATACATATTTTTGCAAAGATATTAATATCCAAATATAAGATAAATATAGATTAAAGGTGATTTATAGAGCTAATTTGGATCCCTAGTCTGGAAATGATTCATGATTTATTGCTCTGACTATAGGATACTACCACCATACATTGCTGATGGGATTATTTACAGTTAAAAATATATATTAATATGTTTATAATGTTAATGATAACAATTTAACCATATTTATTTTACACATTTAGGGATTCATAATCTTATTTTATAATAAAAAAATATATTTTGACAAATACATGGTTTTGGAAACCTTGATAATAGACTTTATATTTTAGATTATAAAACTCATGTATGGGATATCGATAATGAATCACGGTGTTTTGGACCAAGATGATAAGGATGATCATATTCAGGTTTTTTCCATTATTGTCAATGATGTTTAAGAGGAAAAGGATATTTAAGATGAAGAGAAATCACCTCACCTTTTTTATATTGAAAATCAGAGAGACCATTTTATTCATGAGACTCGAACCCATAATGGTTGGGAATGTACATCATATTGGGAAGATATTATTTGGATAAAAAGGATCTTCAGACCCACATTGGGTCGAAATAATAGATCATAATGGGGGAGAATCATAATCATAATGAATATGATATAAATGTTATGATGCATTTGTGATCGTATAGTTCCCATTGATCATGTATATTATGTAAAACTTTAGATTTAATCTTGATAAAAAGGGGTGTGAAATAGGTGTTGGAAATCATATTCATTCTGATCATAATCATGTCAACCATATTCAGTATGATCATGAAATAAAGATGTTGTTGGAAGATTAGTGAGTTATAATACCTCCTAATGAAAGTATGAAAATGCTGGAATGGGTGGGAAGTTAAAATACTTTTTTTGGTAAGTGAGATAGTACTCAAGATAAACATAAAAGTATTCAAAGTCATGAAGGAAGTCATGTTACAATCTGATGTTTGTGAAAGATATACATTGCTGAAGTCAAATCCATTGAAACCGGTCCATCTTATTTAGCATGTCAATGTATTCATCAAATCAGGAATTTTTTGTGTATGAAAAGTCATTGGTATAATATTCTGAAGAGAAAACATGTTTCTGAAGTGGTTGATACTACTCCACAAGATTTTGTATGCCATAGTAATCATATGAAAAAGATTTATTTGGGGCCGATGGATGCAATGATGAAGAAGAATCATACTTAGATATTGTTGGATGTTTTTTCAAAGGGGGATCTGGAATTTAGAATAAGGTTTTTCTTTATTTAGTTGGTATAGATCATCATAATGAATAAACCATATTGGGCTATCAGAATCGTGTCTATTTTGTAATATGTGCTACTAGTAAAGAGCATTATAATTTATAAATTATACTGATCTAATCAGAATGGGAAATCAGAATTGGACTAGTGTTTCATAATATAGTCCAAAAATATATGATGTTTTTATAAGATTTGAGAAGAGTCTAGAAGAAATTATATGATTTGGGAAATATTTAAAAAGTAATGATGAACCCATAATTCAAGGAAACTTGAAAATTTAGATAATTTGGTTGAGTGGGAAAATTTGTAGAAATCCTATCCAAACCATGTTTGTGGTGATTATAAAAGGTGAAACGTACATTATAATTTTTTAACAAAAGTAATGTTTATGAGAAATAGATTGATGGAATATATTTAGAGAGAATAATGTTTTTAAAATTATTTTTCTTGAAGAATTCATGCTGAATAGATGAGATGAGAGAAGTGACAAGATATCAACGTATTCAGATGATCATCATATTGAGATGATTATCATATTTATCCGATTATATTATTAGGAAGGATTATCATATTTGGATTTCTGGACTGATACAGAATGTCATCCAAATTGTCTCAATTTTATTCTATAGGTATATATTTCCATATTGATAAACCAGATTGGGAAAAATCAGACATCAAAATATGATAGTTTTTTATTACAAAAACTATGTTGTTCTCTTTACCTTTTGGGTAAGAAAGTGGGGAATTTATTTTTAAGATTTTATTTTTTAAAGTTGATAATGAATCATTTTTACATTTTTTGTTACAAAAACATTTTCTTACATCATTTTTTCTAGAAGGAAAACAAACACTATTGAATTGTTTACAAAATTCTACATGAGTGAAATGGAATATCCAACTCGTTGTATTCCATATTATTGTATATCGTTATAGTGGATTATGTGGTATAGAATCATTTACAAAGCATACCTAGGATGTAGCAATCATTGTTGAGTAGTGAACCTTGCAAATTATTTTGTTCATGTGTATGTGTGTTTAAATTGATTTTGGGAGGGAAAGTAATCCTTAACACGATGTGAATTTTGTTTCATAATTAAGAAAAAATTATGTAAAAAAGGTATAATAGATTCACCCCCTCCCCTATGAGTAATATAATTATCATGACTATGAACTTACAATTTGTATCAGAGTGAAGGTTCCCTTCATTTTCCGTTTCAGAAGTTTATGAAAACATATAGATAGATATTATGAATTGTGTAAACAGTAAAGGTATGCCAGTTTTTAAGGAAATATCTATCATATAGAGAAAAATATAATTTCTCTTTATCTTATTTCTATTAGTTATAATGTTTATGAAGCTGAAATAGATGGATTTCCTCCTATTTATGACAAAATTCCTTTTAAATCAATTGATTAGAAGAGTATTCAGAATGATGGAAGGGAAAAGAATAACATACTATCATCACATTATGAAAGTGAATTTATAAATGTGAAAGGTCTTTCCACAAGCAAAGGTATATGGGATAAATTAAAAACATATACGTAGGCAATACAAAAGTGAAAAAAGAAAAATTACAAATATAAAGACTGAAGTATGATGATTTGAAAAAGATTGAGTATGAATCTGTTGGAAAATCCTTTACCATGGTAAATGATATTTTCAGAACAATCAGATGTCTTGGTAGAAATTTAGATGATTCCAGAGTTGTTTAAAAATATTTTTAGAATCATTCCTGACAAGTTTGAATGTATTGATTCTTTATTAGAAGATTTAGATCCTAAAACATTATATCTAGATCATTTGTATATCAATCACATCACT
The DNA here is from genome assembly GCA_963277665.1 of Viscum album. NCBI lineage: Eukaryota > Viridiplantae > Streptophyta > Magnoliopsida > Santalales > Viscaceae > Viscum > Viscum album. The sequence goes on from OY728147.1 coordinate 1,098,547,667, forward strand.
TAAGAAATGATAAGGGAGAAAGAAATGAAAAAGAAAAATAAAATCATATAGAAATGTCTTTCAAGGATTCAAAGACAAGTATGTAAATGAAGATCCTTATTCATGAAGATGTAGGTGATTCAAATTTTGTAAATGAGGTTTATAAAAAATATGATGATATTTTGTCATTTTCTTCTAAAAATGTGATATTTTGTATAGGGAAATACAAATTAAAATTACTATTTAATTTTTCATTGAATGTGGAATGGTTGGAAATTTTGATGAAAATCATCCTCAAAGAATGAATGATGTGGATAGTGATGAAAATGTAAAATTTCGTAGAAGATCCTGGAAGAAACATGGTGATAAAGATAAATCGCTATTTATAAAAAAATATAAGAAGGTATTCAAATATAAAATAAGGAGTTTATTATCAAAAGATGAAGAAGATTACGATAGTGAAGCTAAATCCAAAAATTCATCTGGACATGTTAGTGAGAATTATTTTATAGCAACAATCCAAAATGAAGAATCCTGAAGAAGCAGTTTTGATGAAGAAGATACTCAACTTGAATTTCATTTGTAAAAAAAGTTGAATGAATTTCTGAGGAAGATTAGAAGGGTTGAATAAGAAAAATGATATGTTGGAAGATGAATCATCATAAAAAAACTCAAGAATGTTTTTTTTATAAGATAATAAAAATATTTTATTGGAGAATCAATAATTGAAGTAATCTCATGAAGAATAGAAAATCATAATGAACATCTGGATGTGAAGATGAAGGAAAAATGTAGAATAATTAGAACATTTCCATAATTTTTTTTAAATATGAACATAAATTTACACGTTTCATAAACTCTATATCTAAAGTTGGTGAATGTTATTATAATGAAAAACGTTATTAGGATTAAAAAATTATACTCTTAATGGTTGAGAAGAAAACTAGAAGTGTTAATGAAAAGAAGAGTGCTGGGAATGGTATATATGTGGTTAGGACCAACAAAGTTGGGAATTAAGAATTTTATAAAAACTTAAGTCTGAATATATTTTTATTATTTTTGGTTCTGATAATTCTAAGAAGAAAAATAATATTCCAATATATAATACAATTCATGGTGTTTTAGAAAAGGAAAATAATAATATTTCATAGAAACATATTCACAACACTAATCAGAATTGCTGTTTTAGAATAAAATGTTATTTCTATGGTTACTATTGGTGTTGTAGTGGATTTAGTCATACAAAAAATATATGTTGGTTTAGTCAAAAAATTACTATTATCCATAGGTTATTCAAGGAAAAGTTTTATGGGGATTCAATCTTTTCAAAAGAAGAAATATGAGAATAATTTTTGAAAGGAACCTGAGAAGATTGTATAAATAGTTGAAAAAAATATTAAAACCTTTGTAACTAGTTGTGAATGTTTTAAACAACATATAAAGCTTGTAAAATGATGTTTTGTTTTGTTTTTGGTACAAAAAAAGATTCTTGACAACTATAAGAGGCTAGAAGTGAAGAAATAGTAGGAGGAAGAAAAGGCTCTTGTCGTTAAAACCCGCTCTAAATGATTTAAAAAGAGAATAAACAAGCAATCTTGATAGTGGATGTTCTTATCATATGAAATGAGACATATCATTTTTGAATAATTTGAGAGACTTCAAAAAAAGAATTATAGTTTTTGGAAATGATGAATCGTTAATAATAAAATGTATTGGTTCAACCATTATTGGGAACAAAAAGATGAAATCCACAAAAGCATTATATGTTGATGTGTTTAAAAACAACTTTTTACATGTTTAAAAACATTGTGAAGTGCGTAGAAATGTTATCTTCATAAAATATGAGTTTTTTTGTAAAAAGTGAGGAATATGGAATGATTGTTTCTAGAGGACAACATAAGAAATGTAACATATTTCAAGTTGGTGAAAAAACTCTTATTCCAAGAGTATGGTGGAAGGGAATCAATTGTGGAATAGAATTATATGACACAAGTTACAAGGAAACATTGGAAATTTACCAAATTGATATAGTGTTCGTGATATTCTTGATTTCCCAAAATATGATATTGGTGTTTATATATTTTTCAGAAAGGAATGATTATAAATTACTATAATGATAAAGTTGATAATTTTCAAAATAACCCCTCAAACAATTCATTCCATTATTTGAGGGCATATGAGAAAAAAATAGAGAAATAGAGATATATACTTCATTACATTCAATGATGACTTTACGTGTATTACTTGTGTTATGTATAGGAAATATAACTAAGATTCTATAAAAATGTATAAAAGTTTGGTGAAGAAATATAATATGGGATTTGAGTATTCAGTGATGAAGTTGAGATATGATAATGGTGGTGAGTATAAGAATGAATAATTTGGAAGTTATCACTAAAGTCATGGAATTAAACATTATTATAAAACCTTATACACTTCAACATAAAATGTGGTTGTTGAAAGGAAGAATATAAGTGTGGTGGATTTATAGAGAACTATGTTACTTGAACATGATATTTCTCACAACTATTTGAGGCAGGCCATGAGTGTGACAACGTACAGTCAAATATGATAATTCTACAGACTAATTTTAGATATGATTCCATAAAAATTGTTTTATTGAAAAACTCCAAGTCTGAAACACTTAAGAGTTTTTCGCAGTGTATGTATTATAAAGAAGAATGGTGTAAAATTTAGACTATTTGTTCAGAAAGGTGAAGATAGAATTTTTCAAGGATATTCTATAAAAGGAAGAGGATACAAATGTACAAATTGTGAAAATTTAATAATTTTTAATTCTATTGATGTAAATGTTATTGAAAAACCTAAGGACGATAAACATACTAAGACTAATAAGGAAGTTGAATAGGGTAAGTAATGTTTTTCTATCAATTTTGGTAACGATACAGAAATTTGACATCCTCCTAAATAAAAAGAATAATTTGGTAATCTACTTCCAATGATGAGGAAGATACTTTAAAATATAATCCTAGGCTGAGAATGAAATTAGAATCCAATAATGTTGTTGGTGATTAACATTAGGAATTTAAGAAAAGAAGAACATTGAATGCTATTACACACACTTCATTGTATTCAAAAGATGAGAAGAATGATGTGATGGAATATATGGATTATTCAGAATGGTTTCAAGCCATGAATGAAGAGATGGACGAGATAGAAAAGAATGATACATGGTAACTTGTACTTAATCTAGATATAAAAAAATTATTGTTACAAATTTAGTTTTCTGAAACAAACTGAATGAAAAAGCTTAATTTATAATATACAATGTAATATTATTAAGCAATGGTCACTCACAATTTAAAGGTAATGATTTTGATGAAACATTTTCTATGATTGATAGGTAAGACCCAATTGGTATTTTTCTAGAAATTTCTTGCATAAAGAAGTTACAAAATATTCCAAAATAATGTAAGGTATACATTTTTGAATTGGGATATTTATGAGGATGTATAAATTAAACAAACTCAGGGATTTTTTGTTGGGAAAGTTATACGTTATGTAAGAATATTGAATAAAGTCTTTTATGGGATGAAACAATCTATGAGGGCATGGTATTACAAATTGGATACTTTATTAGTAAAGGATGATATGATAAAAATATTTATATCAATGAAATTCAGGAGTATTCCCTCATTGTGATTATTTATGTTGATAAAATTATCTTTACTAGGAACAGTGAATGATCATGTGGAATATTTTCTAATGAAATGATTTTTTTTTCTGAGATTTCAATGATGGGAGAAATGAATTATTTTTTTGGGTTATAAATTTAAAAAAATAATACACAAGTTTATATTTTTCAAGAAATATATGTTACATTATGTGAAATATTAAAAAGTGATCCAAAATAATCACATTAAATTTCTATAAAAATCCTTCTCAGATATATCAAGGGCGCACAAAAAAAGTAGAATCAGTTTTGATAGATATGAAAGTATTTAATTTTTGGGTTTTTAGATGTTGATTGGGAAAAAAATATTGATGAAAAAAGATAGACATATTGAAGAGGTTTATTTCTGGGGAATTTTTTTATTTGTTTTACAAAGAAACTAAATTCAATAATCCTAAGGGAGGCTAAATCTTATTATGTTTTTTTTTCTCAAGATGCTCCCCAATATATATTGATGATGACTCAATTAGATGATTAACTTGTTGATTTGAAGTTACCCTAGCTCTTGGGTTGTGATAATCAAAGTGAAGTCAACCTTAACAATAATATGGGACAACATTCTCATTTAAAAAATATTGAAATATAATATAACTTCATCAAATAGAATAAGGAAAATAAGGAATAAAAAATAGAGTATGTTCCAACATCGGAAGAAGTTGCTAGTATTTTTTCAAAAACATTACTGAAGGATTTTTTTCTAAATTAATGATTAAAATGGTTCTCCAACTTCTTTCTAATCAAGGATGAGGTATGTAATTTTTTACCCAATATAATTTTATCTTTCGATAGTGCTGTTAAGTGGGAGAATTTTTTCATTAATCTATCCTTACTTATGAAAGTAAATAAGGTAGGTGTGGGAAAGATGTGAATTCATCATTTTATGTGTTTGAACTATTCTAACTGTTTGTTGGAGTGGTAATAGGAAACAAAAATTTTTATTCCAAGATAGAAGAAAATGCAAGGAAGAATAGTCAAGGAAATAAGTTAAGGCTGAAGGATGAAGATGTTTTAACAATAACTAATTTTGGAAAGCATGGTTTTTCATTCAAGGATTATTCCTTATAATGAGTTAGCTAACGTAGGCTTAGAATTTTCGATAAGTAATCTATATATTGGGGCAAAAAAGTTCATTGATTTATGAATATTGATTGAAAACAAATCACCATTAAAAGATTTTTAGGACCAAGATAATAAGGATGATCATATTCAGGTATTGTCTTTTGTATAAATGATGATTAAGAAGAAAAGAAAGTTTAAGAAGAAAATAAATAACCTCACTTTGTTTTTGGTGAAAAATAGAATGAGAATTGTATTCAAAAAAACTCCGAATCATAATGGTTGAGAAAGTCCAAAATGTTGATATTTTTTTGGGAAGTAAAAAGATCATCAGACTCACTTGTGTCTAGAACAAAATAAGAGATTATAATAGGGGAGAATAAGAATATGCATGAATGTGATATATATTTTATGAAGCTTTTCTAATCATGGATTTATATTAAATCAAATTTATTCTATAAAACCATTTATGCAATCTTGATAAATAAAAAGGTGGGGAAAATTTCATGGAAATCATATTAATTATGATCATAATCATGTCTATTGTATTTAGGTTGATCAGGAAAGGAAGATGTTTCTTTAAGATTTGGATGCTATAATACTTCCTAATGAAAGTAATACGATGATGGAAAGGATGGGAAGTTAAAATAATTTCCTTATTAAGTTGGATCGCGACCATAAATGTTTTTAATGTATTAAAATTTGTGATGGAAGTCATGATACATGCTGATGAATCTGAAAGATAGATGTTGCTGAATTGGAAGATGATAACACCGGTATATAGTATTCAATATGTCAACCTTTTCATCAAAGGAATAATTTTTTGGGAAATAAAAGTCATTGGTATAATATTTTCAAGAGAAAAAACATTATGACGATACTGATACTAGTCTATTGGATTCATTATTCCACCATAATCATCTATAGAAATTTTGTTTGTGACTAATCAGGGAAATGAATAGGAACAATCTTACTTAGGGAATATTGGATGTATCATTAAAGGGGGAGATTTAAGCTATAAAATGATGTCTCTTTTCATCAGTTGATATAGAGAATCATAATGAAGAAATAATATCTAGAAATTCTAATAGTTCCTTTTTATTTATATACAAAACATGTACTGAGAATCATAATGAAGAAATCATATTGAGTGAATCAGAATTGAAATTCAAAATTCTACTTGTATTTGTAATGGATTTCAAAGAGAACTAATTTTTTTAGAAGATGTTATAAGGATCAAGAAGAAACGAGAACAGTTGATAAACATTTATGAAGTCGAGATGCGCCCAAAATTCAAGGAAACATTCTAATTTAGATAATTTGGTTGATCATGAATGTTTTTAGAAATATATACCAAACCAAATTTGGGGATAAAATTAAATGAAAAAAATATATTATAATTTTTTGACTATTGTATTGTTCAAGAGAAGTAGAGAAAAGGAGACGCTCTATAGAGTAGAAGGGTTTCCAAGTTGTTTTTCTGGAAGAAGTTGTGCTTGATAGAAGAAAAAGATGAAGAGATAAGATTGAAACATATTCAATTGATCATCATATTCATCTCGTTATCGTATTTGGAATGATTAAAATATTGTAATTTTTGGACTATAGTAGAAACTTGTCAGTATTTTCCCAATTATATTCTGTAGTTATATATTTCTTTATTAAGAAATAAAACTAAAAAAGTGGACTAGGAAATCAGACTGAGTTATATTACAAAGTCTAGGATGATATTACAAGCTTATGGTCAAGAATGGGAAGCATTTATTTGAATGTTTATATTTTTTATTATCAATAAAGAATCATTATAGCATGTTTTTTTACAAAAACATTCTATTGCATTATTTATTCCCAAAGGAGAGCATGAATGATTAAATGGTTTACATAGTGATCCATGTGTGAAATAGGACATCCTACTCATTTTTTTCACTAAAAATGAATGTTTCCTAGTAAATTTGTTTGTATTGGGTCATTTCCAAACCCTACCAAGGACATAGTAATTCTTATTGAACAATGATCCTTATAAATTCTTCTTTTCATGTGCATGTGTGTTTAAATAATTTTTTGGTGGGAAATTAATCCTTAACAAGATTTAATGGTTATTTCATAATAAATGAAACATAAAGAAAAAGGTACCATTGATTCACCCCTCCCCTGTCAGTGATACAATTATCTGGATTGAGAACATACAAAATTCACATAAAATATTTTACACATTGTTTTGGCCTCATAATAATAAACCTGTAAATGGGAATGGATTACCATAGTTTTGTCTTGATAGTTATTTAGACTCATAAAATGTAAAATCACCTGTTTGTTTATAGATTCTGTTATTTATAATGAAAAAAATAATCATTTTTATGACAAATTTCAATTTTTTATCCACTTCAAACTAACTATTTTATTAAAATGTTATATATATTTATTTATCATATAATTTGATAAAATAGGTTAAAATGATGATTTTTAATTATTTTTTAAATTTTGATGTTCTTGTTTACCCTTAAACATGGCTTAAGGTAGTTATAAGGGTAGAATTTTATATATCCATACACATGGGACGTTTTAAAATTCTATATATGGGTATCCCCCATCCTTTTAACTTGAATAAGGGTAATTAAACTATTTCCTAGGGGATACTGGGGGTTTTAGAGGGATGAATAAATGTATGTGTTGTAATTTATGAAGGTAATGGAGAGGTTTTTAATGGTACCCAAGATTTATCAAAGGATTCATAAAGTTAAGTGCAATGAAGTGTTATGGTTCTTATGGATTTTAATAAGATATGTATAGTTAAGGATATTATTTTTATAAAGTTATAAATATTGTGTATATTTAACAATGATTTTTATTAAGGATCTATAAAGATAAACTAAATTATTTGTAAGGGTATCTCAAGCTTTTCTAGAGTTTCAAAAAATGTAACAATATGAATTTTATATATATGTATGGGTATATTAAAAAAATTATAGTTTGAGTAAGGGTTATAGAACACCACTTGTAAACCATTTACACCAAATCTATGATACATTTGTTACCACAAAATTGAATGGACATTTATAGCTACTAGATAATTCATAGTAGCTATGTCGCATGAAAAACATTGTGTCATGGACCATTGTGGAGGATGGACTAGAGATGAAGGATGTGTCACATTCATGCACCCTAGAGGTTACAAAATTGTTATATAATGGAAAATAATGAGGATGAAGCTATGTTTATGGAAAATTTTGCGATGTTATATACATGCAGATGCCAACTTTAGGAAGAAGGGATTTACTGTAGGGTTTCTCTCAATGCCATAGTGCTTCATTAACAATAATATTTAAATATTGATATCCTTGGAGAATATATGATATAAATATGATGAGTTCAATGGATATTTAATGTGGACTCCTGCATAAAATATATAGATCCAAATAAAAATCCAAAATTAAGAACATTGACTTGAGAGAAAGAAGATACATGATTTGTATACAAATAGATGGTCGATCCATGGTCTGTAAATAATGGGATTTTCTGAAATAATGAAGGTACCAAGAGATCAACTAAAGGTATGAAGCTACTATTTATTTTCATTGCTTATATAGTATATTTTTAATGAAACACCTTTTTAATATTGTTATTAAAGTGATTAATGCAACTCTATCTCTCTCTCTCTTCCACCGTGATCTCTGACACTGTCTATGGTGAGTGAATGACCAAAGGATTGTCCTTGGGTGAGGTTTTTGGTGTTTCTAAACTCTATAAATCAATATTTTATGTTTTATTATCTATTTATGATAGAATAATGTGTATTACTTTTGATAGCTATGGTGTTCATACACTACTCGATTTGGAGCCTCTTAGCCTCAATTTATTAATTAATTTTAAAATTTACCTCCCATTTATTGTAATAAACATTTTATATGATTGAATATTGTTTATATCATTTATTAAACACTATATTATGGTTCCTAGACATGGAATGTGTTTCACCATTGATTTTTGTTTTCCATTGATCATGATTATAGGAGTTGGTGATGTTTGAGAGAAAAATAATTGTACTAGGAATGAAAATATTCATAGTTAATAAATTATTGGACAATAATTCATGAAAAATGTATCCAATATAATTTAAAATACAAAAAATTTAATAATGAAAGAACCCATCTATCAAACCCTAAGACCATGACCCAAAATTTATAACATCATTATATTAACATTTCATCTTCATGATATTTTAGGGTTTTCAATTTCTTATAAATTTTCCTTTTATTTCTCAATAAAAGAAATTAAGAAAAATACATTTAAGTAAATCAGGATTAGTGTATGAATGAATATGAATCTTCAAAATTGAGACTATACTGGTCATCCATTATGCTTTACTAAGAAAAGTAATATTTTTTACTATCATATGATAGATGTTTCAAAACATTGGGGGAATTTCAATAGTTCCAATCACGTTTTCATTAGATTTGATTTTATTATATATATATATATATATTCCTTTTTTGATAAAAAGTTATAATAATAAGTATTCCTTGGTTTATTAAAATTTCCCTTATTCATTATTGTCTAATTAGTCATATGTTCATGGAATATTTGTTGAAAATATTTAAGATTACCACTTTAAGAGAATGAATTATCTTATTATTTTGGTCTAATAAAAATTTTAATTTCTATGTTATAGGTATCATTCTTGAAAGACTAATAGACATGGAAAATCAAGCGAAGGGAGATATTAATTGACTGAAGGAGAAAAGTGAAGTAGCATTATTCCCTATAATGTTTTCTAATGTGGTCCAACAAGTTGTAGCCCATCTGTATGAATATCTATAACTGAAAAATCTAAGGATATTAATCCATACCTACCATTAATATATAAGCTTGAGTGATAATTAATACATTCTAACAGATATATATATATGGTAGATTAAGGGGATTTTTATGAATTCAATAGTTAATATGAAGTGCAATATGATATCACCATCATAAAAAACTATAAGAATACAAAAATCTACCCCTATCTGTATCCATGTATGAATAAGAAACAACCCATGTGGTGGAATTTGAGGACATGATGGATGAGCCAGATTACCTACCTATATCTTGATAAATAGAACTCTTAGAGAAATTTGACACTAAATAAGTGATTGAAATAAAAAATCAAGGAGATTATCTTTTAATGAACTCGTTATCATCCAATTAATTGGAAAATAAATTTAGTGTCCCCTATTATTGTTTTGAATTTTCATATTTGGTTAACATTTATTTTTCCTTAGGAATATTATAAATCAAAGAATACACCTGATGAGGGCTATATGGAGATCACAAAACATGTTGATCATTTATTTAAGGGTATCCCTGATAAAATAAAAATGGGAATTCATTATCGAATAGAGACACCGACTAATTATATTAAAGGGTAATAATTAGATACATATTTCTATGCTTTATTGTTGTTCAAAAAAATTAAATTCTAACTTTACATTTAATTATTAAATTGATTCATTAATACTGAGGAACCCATTAGAGATAGAATAACATTTTTTCAGGTGATATCATATAATAAATACATTTCAAACTTCATCATACACATAAAATGAATCTATATATATTATCTGTTGGAAACTATTTTCTATACTCCTTCCACAGTGTCCTAAAAAGTATGTATTATGTCACACATTCTAGAAGGAATAATTTTTTGTAATATAGATATAATAAAATCAACCTACAATTTGATAATTTATAACAACCAGCACTACCCTTCTCAAAAAAATAAAATTATAGGGCCCACTTTGGGAGATCAAACCCATAATCAATTTTTTCTCAATTTCTAGAACATTAGATTACAATTTCTTATCCATTAGGTATTTTAATATTTTAGGATACATTCTAATAAACCTCTATATTTTTTAGACTCCTTTTACATGTTCCATACACTTTATTATTAGAGTTTGTATTATAGGTCCTTGATAATGGAATATGGTATCCCCAAATAGAAATAAGGTGGGGGTTATTGATTCATTGAAATGGGTGACCACTTTTAAGTTTTAATTTTGAGTCCCTACAAATCTATTCTGAGTTTTAAAATAAAATATTAATTCTCACAATTATAATTTCTTCCTACTCAAGTAGTCGATGATTCGTGAGTTTAAATAGAAGATTACAATTCCATGTTTTAGATATCATATATAATGATACTGGATTTGTAAGATAAATATTTGAATGATTACAGTGAATAATATATATTAAGTATATGAATCATAATTTGAGGGAATTGGATGATTCATTTAAATTAAAATTCCCAACCATTTTCCATACATTAGTTTCCAAATATTCATGATTATTGGCTTATATTATTCTATATTTAATAAGTGATTTTTAATATCATATGTTTCATTCCCTAGATGATTTATAGAAAGAAAATCTAATTAAATAATCAATCTATTTCATGGGTGATATTGAGTTAGACTACCTACTAGAACAAGAATTTGAACCACTCAATGCCATGATTGTGAAATGTAAACATTATTTTGATTAAGTAATTTTTTTTGATTTATCCTTTATCCTTGAGACTACCATTTATATTAATAATTATTTTTATCATAGAATCCTTGAATGACCTTTTTAGTAATGAGTCACATTAAAATCTAATTATAACAATATTTACCATCATCTTGGTATCATATATGATATTTTAATGTTGATGTGTGGGGGTGAGGGAAGTCATGGATGAATGGATGAAATAAATTTTAACGAATTTGTGTGGGGTGATATTTGTGGATTTTTAATGGGTTAATGATTAATCCATTTTAATAATATTTTTTCCCCATAGGAATGATAAGAATTAAAAAAGAAATGAAAAATAATAAAATAGAATAAAAATGTGTTAAGATTTTGGAGAATTAAAAATCACCATTACCAAACTATTGGTTTTATTATATGGGGTTAGGTAGTGGATATTAGATTCATTACAAGAATAACATAAAAATATATTTTAAAAATATCTATTGAAATAGTTTGGAAAATAAATAATGGGAAAAGAAGTAAAATTGACAATGTTGTAAATCATTTATTTTTCGTACATTGATCCATAAAAAATAATTAGTTCTATTAAGTGGGAGTTTTCATTATTATGGGGAGATTTATATTGAGTTTTTTATTTTGGATATCATGCATTATGCATTAGATATAATCCTCATAATTGAGCCTTATGGTTTTAATATAAATTCCTATCAACATTAGGCCTTAGACTCCTCAGAACCTTAATTTCAAATTCCTCATGATTTTATGTTATTTTTTCATTTCATTTGTGTATAACTTCGAACTTTTTCAACCCTATGGAAGAGAAAAATGTACTCAGGGAAAGAAAACAAGATTCCTTGAATTTGTCCCATGAGTAAAGAGAGAATAACACAAATCAATGTGAAGTAAATCATGACTTGAAATGTTTAATAATAATAGTTAATAATCTTGAATGGAATAAAGGATAACTTCCATTATTTTCTAATAGGAAAATGTAAAATTATTGGGTTGGTTATCCACGTGAAAATTATCAAATTAAATTGTTATTTTAATAGAATCAAAAAATTGGTTTACTATTTATAGATTATTGATTTTGAAACTTTTAGATTTAAATATTTATTACAAATATTCGTTTTGGGGTTCTTTATTGATATTCAATGAATTCGGACAATAATAGATCAAGTGTGGGATTATTTGATTCCATTATTATTCACAAAAACATTTGTATAATTTTATAATAAATTTCATTGATTATAAATTATTTCCTAGTGAAATTAATCATTTAATTTAAAGTTGGGTGATTTTCGTCTAATGAATAATTTTGGGATAAGAGGTGAAAATATGGAATTTTAAAGTATTTGGATTTTTTTATGCTATTGTATACCCTTTTTCATGACCTAAGGGTTGAATAATGTAATTATTACCTATTCCATTATGAAAGGTTATCAAATGTTATATAAAGATATAACTCTACCTTATTATATATGTAAGGGTAACCATAAATTTCCAAGGGGTGTGAAGTGGAATGTGTTACACATTGTAATAATATAGAAGTGTATTGTTAGGGTACCCCGTGTGTCTAAATTTTTTTGTAACGCTTTGTGAAAAACATTGTAAGAATACTCTTTCATATCAATGATCTATTTAATATCAATTAAATTCATTTCATAAAGGTAATCATGATGCATAATGGTAACATTGATTTTTTAAGGATGCAGAAAGGTAACCCAAATTCTATTTAAGGGAACCCTGTTCTTTTCTAGAGTTTTATAAAGGTAATAATCATCATTTTAATGATACATATGGGTAACTCAGAACTCAAACAAGTTGTATAAGGGTAATCAAAAACCACATATACATCATCACCAATATTTTTGATCCACATTTAATCTGTGGAAGTATAAGGGAGAGTCTGAGCTACTTGAAAAATAACACTTTCAACCCATTAAGCCATCCCTTGAATCATAGAAGTTATGGGAGGATAAACTAGAGATTAAATCTATGTTGTAGGGTTTTCATGTACTATAGAAGAATAATAAAAATAAATATCATGTAAATAAAAGAGGAATAAGCGACATCCTAAGAGAAGTTGGATACACAATATCTATACAGAGGAAAACCTAAGGAGAAATGGTTTCACTATAGGGGGTTTCATAATGCTGTAGTGTATTCTATGCTCGAAATATTAAAATCTAGATATCCTTGGATAATATACTTGAAAAAATAAATATTCATTGAATATATGATTTGGATGAATATATAAAAAAATATATCCCAATTGGAGGGAAACTATGCGAAATTTTATTGGAGATAATGAATATATGAGTTTGGTGAAAGATCAACTGTGAATTACAAACATAATTTAGATAACCAAAAAATTGTAATGAAGGATCCCAAGTAACCAAATCATAGACAAAGACTATTCTATTTTAAATTTATTAAATATTTTTTATTGTTAATTTTTTTCATTCAATTTTCTATTTTTCATGGTTTTTTAAAAATAAGGCAACACTAAAAAGAAAATAGAGTGAGTTAGGGTTACTACAAGATCAATAATCAAGATCATTAAATGACACAACATTGTCCATACATTATGCAGTACTAGTATAAGAATAACATCTTTTGTACAAACCTATAAAATTTGTTTTAGTCGTACTTGTTTAAAAGTAAAAAATAACCAAACCTCTATTTTTGGGGAAGATGAAAAATGTATATGGTGGTTTCATAATTGTTTCACAAATATTTTTGTGGATAATTTCTAGTTTAAGATAGAGGTGGATACTGACACATCAAAAGTTTTATTACCATTTTTAGTATATATGGATATTTCAATATAATGAGGTATAATTCTAAATCCCTTCTAATATTATGGATTTAAGGAATGATGTAGAGAATAAACTAAGTATAAATATAAATAAATATCAATAAAATTAAGGTGTACATTTTTTAACTAATATTTAATTGAATATCACATGGAGTTCGGTATTTTATGAGAACACACAACTCTTTATTCACCATAGTGCGACGGTGTTAGTAAATGTAAAAACTACACCTTGCTAGACCTAGTAAGGTAAATTATGATTCATTAATATCTTCCATTCTCCCTTTGGGTATATCAATTATTGTATATTTTATACACAATAAACTATGTGAATCCTAATGTGGAAATTAGAATTATATTGAATTTATATAGTCAAAAGATACTCTTTTTTCACATACTCATTTATGTGGTTGTTGATTTCCAATTGAGTATATCTCTAGAAATAAACATTCACAAAAGGGAATATAGTGTATATTTATTTGATACCCTAAGGACATAAAATGATATTATCTATTGGTACCTCACATAATAATGTAGGAGTGGAATGATAGGCAATATTTCATTAATGAATGTATGTATAGAGAATAGATAGTTAGATAAAGATTGACTTTGATAATGTTAATGCTCGAGATACATAGGAGTTGGAACATGATGAAATTTACCAAGGCCCCATGGAAGAGGTTGTTTTAGAGACAGAAGTACTTTGTGGGAGCACTTTATTGGTTATAGAACTAGATATTTATGATCTTTTAGTCGGGGTGGATGGTAACACATTATTAGTTGATAATAATTATGCTCTATCCTAAAACAGTAATCAAAAAAGTTTTTATATGGAATGAATACTTGAGTTTTGAGTTGGAATCCATATACTCGAACCATGTATTGATTCTGGTAGATCCACCAGTATAATCAAATCATGTTGAGTTAAAAAGGGTTTTCAAAATGAAATTAAACATAGACGTTAAGTCATAACTATTGTTCATTGTTTTTAAACAAAGTTATGGAATAAAAAATGAAAAAATATTTTTAATAGTTTCTATAATGAAATCGATTATAATTATACATTCAACATCACCTCTCCATGATTATGATATTTGGTAAATTAGTATCAAAACATATTTTTCTAATGGGTAACTTATATAAGATGTATATATGAAATAACTAGAAGGGTTTGTTACTCTAAAGGATTCTAATAATGTATGAAAATTGTAGTGATCCATTAATGGATTCTAGTAAGAAACCATACTAGAGATAATTCACATTGATGAATCCAGAAGTGATTTTTTTACATATATTATGAATATGGACCCTATTACTACTAGAGGATAAGTTTTAGTGGATTATTTTTTTTCTATTTTTATATGTTAAAAAAATTTAAATAATTGAAAAACAATTCAAATCATGCAATTATTTGAGACACATATGAACATATTCTTATAGATGAAAGAATTTGGTGAAGAATCATATATTATAGAGATCAACATCTTTAAAGATATATATAATAAGATAATAGTACAATGTAAGGGATTTTACAATAATAATGTTTAAATAAATTTAAAATATAATATTTCAAGAGTATTTTTACAAATGTAACATGAAACCCGCCTATGAAAATGTATAATCAAATCGAGGAGAAAGAGATTGGGGAAGAAAAATTTAATTATGCATCTTCTATAAAATCACTCATGTATCCATGATATGATCAAAGCATCATATTTCCAATTCCATTATTATTTCAAAAATACATTAGTATGATCTATGAGACCATAATTGAATGTCCATAAAGCCCATCTTAAATAATTTTAGGTTCACTATGTATATATTCCTTATTTACATAGGATATAAGTAACTAGTAATTATGAAATATATATTTTATATTATTAATATATTATGTTGATTTTGAAATCATAGTAGAGATATATATTAACCCTTAGTAGACTATATGTGGGTATAAATAGATGAAGGCAACTAGTAGTATATAATTCTATAATAAAGTATGATTATATTTAGACTTATGATGTAGATGAATATGAAATAAGGATATAAAACACTATCATGGATCATTATTTGAAAAATAAAAGTAAATATCACAAAAAATAGTATTGTGAAAATAATATTATAGTGGCCCTTCTAAAGGAGGCAATGTCACATCATTAAAATAAGTATATAGATCAAAATTATCAGCTCTTATGGGACTTTATATCAATTGGGTGATGTCAAAGTAAGTATATATTTTATAGGGGATAAAATATAAGATCCCATAAATATGGCCTTATATCGAAACTGAAATGGATATCATATATAATATAGATATCTTGAAGTCATTTAATAGTAGGATTTAGTTAAAGTGTGTGTCTATATGATTTTGTTACCTTGAATTAACTATATGGTAATGTCAATTACCTTTATATTTATGGTATTTTATATTATTAAATACCTAATAAAATTATGATTATTCTTTTTCAAAACATTGGTTTGAGAATAAATCTTGTGTGACTCACTTTGGATTAATTTTATCCAGACAATGTATGGAAGCTCAAAAATTAACTAGAATCAAATCCACATTGAGTCTCATATCTAGAAAATAATTTAGAATTTATATCATCCTATTTTTTAAGAATATAATTAGATTTTTAGTAGATGGGATCTTTCATTATGGAAGCACAATTGGGTGGGTACTCCACAATTCCTTCATAAGTTTCATTACATGGATTTCACCTTAAAATATTAAACTACAAATCCAATATTCATTGATGTTTGTCTCAATGGGTATAAAAAATACATGTTTAAGAGCATTAAAATGGTATTTGAATAGGATCATTGTATAATTATCATCTCTCCATGGAGTATGTTTATTTGTTCATTTTTATAGAAAATTCATCACACTCCTGAAAATGTGGACATCATGTACCACAAGTTTTAGTGCAAATGAATTCGATCAAAAATAAACATTCCAGTTCAACAGATCAACAACCTATACATACCTATTTAAATTAATATATGATGTCTATTTTTATATGTTACAATTAAATCTTGATGGGGTGAAAATGATATGATTGAAACAGGGATACACTCTTTCCAAAAATTCAACTAGGATCGATATATTTCTTGTCCCCTTAATCATTTTCTAGGGATCACTCATATCCAAAATTCCATAGGGGATCTACTCCAAGTCAAATTACCTATTCATAATTCTTATTTTTATGTTCATAGAAGGTACATCATTTTTACTACATGTTAATGGGTAAAATGGGAATCTCATAATACATCTTATCACCAAGGTCTAAGGCCCAACAATTCATTTATTCATTCAAGATTCATAAATCGTATCAAATTGAATATATATGTGTGAAAGAAGTCAAAAAACACAATCTATTCATGAACATATATCAACTGTTATTATTTCATTTTCCATGTATTCTCATAATGTTGAGTTCTAGGAAACTATCTTTTCCGAAAGAAAGATATGCTTGTCTTGAAACTAAACATGGATATTCATATACTAATAAAATCATGCATGGTGGTGGCCTTGTATGGGACCCTAAAATATCATTCCTCTATTAAATATCACATTTTTAAAGGATTTGAATTTTTTTCAAGATGAATACCATGATATGATCATGGGTTCTAAACATTGAACGAATAAAAAACCATTCCCTTTATGTGGCTGAGTGTGACACAACTTTCATGATTGAAGAATTATCGGGTATCTGCCTCTTTCCAGGGATTATCATTTACTCTACCAGTGAATATAAAAGAATTCGCTATTATAATGTGGGATTGTTTTATCCTTGGATTCATTGGAATGTTGTAGCTAATTAAAATTCTTCCAAGGGATATTTGGATGAGATGTTTTCCATCTATTCTGATCTCATCCATATTCTATTGGAATATATTATCTTTATAATATGGGTTTCCCTCAATATTAATAAAGTTAATCCAAAATTACTTATTGATATTTTCATTATTATTATAGTATTTTTTACTAAATAATTATTTAATGAATCAAAATATAGACCAGTTCTCCAATATTATGAGAGCCTTGAAATTTTTAATGATATTCTAGTGAATATGCCGTTTGGATGGATGAAAAATATTTGATAGGAAAAATGTGAAGTAGGTTGTCTTGTATTGGAGAATTATTATACATTGGGAATAATTTTTTATAAATTTCACACTTAGTAATATACATGAGAGGCTATTTTGATAAAATCACCACAAATATGAATTTCACATGATATAGGTGTTGTTTGATGATCCAAACTGTGGATGTGTGTATTAGTATTTTGTATTTATGTTTTTTTATTCGTATAATGATTCATGTACATAGATATATTGAAAAAAACCAGGATACCTAATTCTTATGAATATATAGGATACGTTGGGTGTGTCATGGGTGATATAAAATTGTTGAAGAATTCACGAAAGGATATTTCCCATCTATGTTAATGGAAGTAAATATCTAATTCCCTTTTAATGAATTTGAACTAGAAAATTGAGTCCATTATAATAGTGGTTTTATTAAGATGTTCAATTTAAGGATGATAAAGAATGAAATAAAATAATATTGGATAATGACACCGGTACTATCACCTACAAGATGAGATATTTATATAAAAGGATAATATTATTATAAGAGTGTTCATATGAGATTTTTTTTCATTGATACATTAACAACTTTATCTATGAGTTGCATACTGTATAGAAATATGTTGATGATAGAATATAGGTTAGTTAGCTTAATTATAATGATAAAGTGGCCCATAAGGACAGAAACTAAGCGTATATAAACCCTTAGTAAAATTCTATATAATATTAATAATATAATAAATTTTATTTTCGTGTTATATGGAGTAATACATATTTAGTTTATGTTAATACACTAAATATTTAATAAAAAAATAATAAAAATTATAATTATTTATTTGAATAAGTAGATATTATTCATTGTTTTATGAATTACAATGATTTATATGCTGATCTAAATGCCCAAAATAAATACCATTTAAATATATTTGAGTTGTGGAATATCAATGAAATAATATTATTATTATTTCTAATATTCGACTTGGATTTTTATTAAAATATTGATAATAGAATAGCGATGTTGTGAAATATATTATTATATAAACTATGTTTCTAAAACGTATTATATCATTTCAAGGATATCAATTTTTTTCCCAATATCTCCCTCCGTATAAATCTCTAATTGATAAGGAAAATTATATATTGAACACATTCAAGAGTATAGAGAATCTATCATCATCCTCCCTCTTTAGTCCATGAGAGAACTAGATAAAACACATAAAGAATGTATGGAAATATTTTTTCAATCCACATTGAATGAAAAATGGGTTCATTTATTCTATTATACAACTTGATGACCTAGCAATGATTTATTGTGGTTCATAGAGAATTTTTGGACACTGTTAATAGAGTTATACAATTAGATCCTTCATCATAATAGTGTAATCAGAAGAGTGGTCAAATTATTTGACATAGAATAAATTTTTTGAAGATAAATGTAATTATTTTTTATATTAATAAATAATAAATTACTTTGGTAAAATACTCTATTCAATAATTCTAGGGCTTCTATCATCATGTTTTGAGGATTTATCTGATGAGATCAATAAAATCCATTATTAGGAACCTTCCTGAAGTGCTTTCATTTTTTCCGAAAACCCAAAAAGGGGATAATGGATAATATTTTTTTTCATGGACCCAAATTATAAAAATTTTATTCCATTTAACACCATAATATGATTTAAATTTCATTTTTCATCCAAATACTCTAATAAATTAATAATCTGTCCTTGATTTGTAGTGACAATAAAATCCAAAATTTCTTACTGATTCTCTCACATATCATGGAGCAGATCATGATCATTTCCCATTTAATAATATCATCCTTGGTTTATAATGATTGTGTATGAACTTATAAACTTCCAATACCCATCCAATTGAACACATATAATATAATAGTGAATTATCATTTGTTATCTTATAGACTAACCTCTATTAATATGTTGGTTTAATGGAACATAACCTAAAAAGTCTTTTCCAGGTGCACACCATTCATACCATTAATTTCCCTTAACTAAAGAGAATTTTTTGATAATGTAAAAAAATATTTCACCCCTTACGACCAAGATAATGTTTCCACACAATGAGTTGGTTTCTAGGAATTTTATAGGATATAAGTATTATTTCATAAGTTAAATCCTAAGGAGACACTTCCTTAATTAAATCAATGGATACCGAATCATTGAAACCGAAACAACACCGTGATCAATTCTAAAAGCTTTATATGAATAAAACAATTAATTTAATATGAACAATAAATACCATAAGCTAATGGAGGCTTATCCAAAAATTTTTTATTCTCATCTGACTAGACACCTTCAACTAATTACATTATATCTTTATTTATCCATTGCAAAGAATATTCTTTTAAATGATGATTTTAAAAATCAGTTTCAATTGAATTTGAAAGAATCAAATGATTAGGGGTTAGTTTTTATACATATTAATGTATCTAATCTACCAAATCCAATGATCAAATATATGATCTATCATATATTTGATGAAAAAAGTTAACACACCTTTATCGGAAGAAATAAGTTGGGCATGGGTTATGGAATACTAAATTTACATTGGCCTAAACTGTGTCACATGCACAAATAGAGGTTCTTATAATGTAAAACATCCTAAACAAAAACGAGTACCTCAATTATCAATGCCACCATATTGATCTAGAACATAATAATTTAGTACCATGTATGTAAACACATATTCTAGAAATTTGTTGTTTCTAGCTACATCCACAATCAATGTATCATTACCCTTTGTGCAGCTTTCAATGAGACATTTTTTAGAAAATGTAGTAAAATTTGGATAATTTGTCCATATACATGTATGAGGGTCCAAATACTATTTAAATATTCCCAAAGGCTAATAAATAGGGTTAGATAACTTTATTCCATCTAGTAAAATAATAAAGTGTTCTGTATGAGCGAAGGTTCTCAAATTAGTGTGAACCATACTTTGATGTTTATTTTTTAAAAAACATATAACATAGTTGGAACATACCTTGGGTGCCTAATTATTCTAAAATAAAATAAATCATTTCATACCTAGTGTCTGGAACAAGTCTATAAATAAATCTAGCACACAAGGATAATTTAAGCTCTGAAATAATTATTTTGTTATAGAATGACCCTAAGGGTCTTTCTTATCAAATGAACATGTGTGAGTCCCCAAGAATGTATATTACTAATAATTGTCTCAAACACTACTCATAAACCCAAAATTTGTTAGATACCTTAACATATACATAAAGTGTCCCTCATCAATGTGGACAGTGTTTGTAAGAATTTAATATGATGGGTATCCCTTAAGAATAATCTAAACCTTTAGCACAATGAAGTTAAACATCACACAATCATATAAGCCCCTTTATCAAAGGGATTAAAACTTCTATTAGATATATATATATATATATATCAATTTTACATCATATATATACTAGAAAATAGACAATGTCTATTCTCAATTGGTCAATATCTTTTCCAAAGATCATTAATAGACCCAAAGATCGTTGTTTCTTACACATAATCCCTATTTCTCTTATTTCCTCCCCTCATGTGTCTGGATACTATCTACTATTAACCACGTTAGATCTAGAAAACATTGTGAATTTTCTACATATGTTAAAATCATGTTAAATGGCCTTTAATATTTAACTCTCTTATATGGACTCTAAAAACATTGGGTATGTATGTAAAATTGGATGTCAACATAAAATAATCATTTTCTATCTCTTTGTATCTTAGTGATTTTAGTTTATAGTATCCTTTATTAGTGGAACATACCATGCTAAAAACCATAGTATTCATTGATCCCCATATTACGCTAGCTAGAAATCCATTATAAGACCATCTTTTCTACCACTAGTTCGAAATAGCAATGCATCTAGTAATCCTTTCACCTATATAGTTATAAATAGGATAAGGATGAATACTTAGTGGAAAAAATTCATAGGTAGTCCATAAATCCCCTAAATAAAATTATCCCCAAACTCAAACTTATCGAGATGCTAATATGATATAAAAACCAATACATCACTTCAAACATCTTTTATATAGTATTAAAAAATAGATACCCATAAAAAATTTCCACAATAAATCATTTATATTTATCTTTCATATATTAGTCCACTTTAAGTGAATCCAAACAACCCTAAAATGGTCATAACCATATGAAAATAAATTATAAGATACATTTGTCCGAGATTTATAACCATAAAAGTAAAATTGGTGGGAATGGATGATCAACCTCTGTAGGAACATCACAAAATTGATGTGTGGATTTAAAAGGAAAAATATTACTTATGGGTGCATTACTATAGAAGAAATATTAACAGTCACAAACATGTCACCATAAAGGGTATAACTGAAACATTATATTACACCAAACTTTATGAGTTTTGATCCAATTTATATTGATACATAATAATACCATTTAATGATATCAATACCAATAACAGTTCACTTTTCCCCTAATCTATCATAAACAATTGATTTCTTAAAGCTGGACTTAGACCATAGAATAAACCATTAATGCATCAAGGATGTCACTGGACTTTATTATACCAGTTATGACTTCCTAAATGGTATGAAACTCCAGTTTATAATTTTAAAACATCCAATATGGAATGACAGTTAACTATAAATTTTATTTCTATCCTATAAATCATGAAACATTAAAATACCAACTTTAGCCTTACTAGGCAAGATAAAAAAACATAACCCTCATTTATTATTGGATAGTGTTTTCCACTAGATTAATTCACTTAAGCCTTCATCGATGACATGGAAGTATAGAATAACCCTCTTGATCATTTATATATGGTGTAAAAATCTTGTATAACTCTTCATATTTACTTTTGGGGATGATATAGTAGACCAATCGGTGTGTTATGAACCAACATATCCACAACCTTACTAGTTTGGGATTTCAAATCCATATATTCGTGATAATACAATTTATTAACCCACTAATGAAAATCTAGTCATTACAAATCTCCCATAGTCAATCAATAATTGATTTAATAAATCCCTTGAATGGAATTAGGTTTTAGATTATACTTTCATATGGATTTAAACAATACAATATCAAAAAACATTCACACAAACACCTACTTATTCAATGAGAATGAGATTCCCAATACCATGGGAAGATGATGACATA
This sequence comes from Viscum album, assembly GCA_963277665.1. Classification (NCBI taxonomy): domain Eukaryota; kingdom Viridiplantae; phylum Streptophyta; class Magnoliopsida; order Santalales; family Viscaceae; genus Viscum; species Viscum album. Next base: position 1,098,570,976 of record OY728147.1, read on the forward strand.
ATCTAATTATAATGATTATTCAATATACAGATCGATCAATTCTTCCCATGATGGGTGTTTACCCACTACAATGGATTAAATTTTAAATATTTTATTATTTTTATTTCCTAGGATTTCATGAACATATTCTTCAGTCAATAATAGAGTGTTGGATAAAATAACACAATCCCATTGGGGTGATTATAACTACCAACTTCTCATGTTTTTCATGAAATCCCTAAGGAAGTAACCAAATGAGTTCATGAAATTTGAAAGTGAAAAATTCCAAAAGCATTAGCCCCTAAAAATCATTAGGTAACACATCAAAAAAATATTCAACCTCTATAGGTATAAATTTTTTAATTTCATTATTTACCACTTCAAGAATTATTAAATATACCTCAAATGTTTTAGACCCTATATAGTACTTATCAAGAACTACTCCACCATCTTGAAATCCAAACACATTTATAAATAAATACCAATCACTAATAAAAGTTAATAAATACATCTACCATTTAAAATAATTCATAAGAGCATATACTAACTGAAAATTCATTTTTATTGATTTCTGAAAAACACTTTTTGGTTAATTGAGAACCCACCATTATAAATAACTTTGAGGGTATTTGAGAACCAGCATGTCATCACAAGGAGCCATTGAGGGGATGACCAAATAACACTATCTTGGACCAGACCCGCCCAAAAACTCCACAAAACCACATGTGACCATCACTTTGTGGATAAGTGAGAACCGAAGAAAAAAATAAAATTGAAAAAACAAATATTAGACCATCATCGCTAGAACCAATTGTAAGAAAACAACATCCAAGAGCCTCCAAGATTAGAAAACTCATCATCAGATCCACCAAAACCATCAAAAATTTTCAATGAAACCTTCAAACCAGTCCATAGTGGGGGAGTGCTTGAAGGGAAAGACAAAAAGAGCACAGGAAAATAGGAAAATGATGGAACCAGAACCTGGAACACAAAAACGTAACCCCAAATGGGAAAACATAAAAATAGAGGAGAACAGAATAGGGAGCTTCTCAAGCACCGAGCATTACTGGTGTCGCCCTCTGTGACCTTGTATTGACCCGAGAGAAGATGTTGACCCTGCCTGTTCCGAACCTGAAGTAAACTAGAAGAGAACTTTTGAGGAGAGGACATAGTCTGTATCGAGAATTCTTGCATCTTCCATCCGTATCTTCCTACTAACTCTAGAAAAAAACAACAATTCCCCGGCCTCAAACCATTACCATAGAATCCAAATAACTGAAATGTGGCAATCTCTCCAAAAAATAGAATTAAACATTTTCATATATATGATATTGAAAGGAAATTTATATAAGTATGACCCACTATAATAGATAATTTAGACATTTCATACTTGTTTTTATTTGTTTACATAATTCTGTGTCAATTCTCATCAACTTTAATATTATTTATACATTAAATCATTGAATAATATCTAGTTTCTAAAGAATTAATAAATAGAAGGAACACATATCAAATAATGAAATGAAAATTATGATGATACTATAATAATTCATCTTTCTATATAAGGAATATCTTAAACATCAATCATGGACATCTATATTTCATTCATATGGCCTACTCTGTACGACTATCCCTGCAAGGGAAAATCTCTAATTAGAAGATGGATCGTTTAATCACCCACACTTCTACTATGTGTACCTCCTTGATGAATATTATTATTATAAGGCCTTATACAACCCATAGATTGGTCATGATATTGTTTGGGTTTTTAAAATAACTAAGAAATACTAATTAAATAATTAATTGAAGAAAACCATTGTAAATTACCAAAGTATCCACACAACCTACATTGTTTCCTCTCTATTTATGATGCATAATGCACCAAGTCTTTTTAATGAGTTTTTACAGATATACATTTTAATGGAAAGTGGAAATATGGACTTTACTATTGAAATATCGGTTGTCTGTAGGCTGAGAGGATTGGAGGTAAATATAATCACACCCATTTGGGGGTAATTATTTCCTAATTTTCCCCTCTCATGTATATTTAATAAATAATATGTTATCCTTTTCAAATACGATTGTGGGGATTGCATCCTAGAGACTCGTGATTTGATTTAAACCATACATTAATGTGAAAATCTATATGTATTAAATTCTCTCCATTAGTGGTATCAATATATATATATATATATACCTTTTTTCCCATTTAGGGGATGATTTCGTTATCTTTGTTTTGTAAATTGGTGGTTTTATGACTTAAATACTTGAAATTGCGTGCTCTAAAATTAACAACTATCTAGGGAGATAGTAAATGTTGTGGTGTTGAGGTCAATATCATGAAATGATTTTCTTATATAACCATATAAAGATAATTATAACCCACATAGTATAGTTTCACATAATGGATACAATGACTTGGTATTATTTTAATATATTTTCAACTTGAGTATTGATGAATTAATTGTACTTTTAAAGGTGAAAAATAATTTTTATTGGATAATTAGTTAATATTTATAATAAGTAATGTTTTTTATTCATATAATAATTTACAAAAATGAGGAATTTTTGTTATTCAATGATTAAAATTGTATTTTAATTTATTTCTATATTTTTAGAAGCATTTTTTTCTTATTTCTAAATGAACATACGAGTTTATTGATATTTTAATGATTTTGAAATTATTGAAATTAAATCATTCAACGATTATTAATTTTTATTTAATTAAGTCATTTTATTGTTTCTTTAGTATTTAATTATAATTTGAAATTTTAAATATGTTTTTAAAGTGTGTTTTTATAGTTTTATAAAAAAACATGGTGCTTTAGTAGTATAAACTAGATTATGTGGTAGTTTTAAATAACTGCTTGAAAATTGTCGAACTGAAAATTTTGTATTCTCATCAACTACAAGAATATATTTTGTGTTCACTCAGTGAACCATGATTGAAAATATGTTTATGTCCCCTAATGACCATAAGAAAATAATTCATTCATTCACAAGTGTAAAATTGTAACATATAATGAGCTACTAAAAGAGTAAAGATCAACCAACCATTCTACCCTAAGACACTAAATTTAAAAAACTAGACCAATCACAAGATGAATCAAAAACATCCACACATAAAAATTGAATGAATCAACCATCCGATGTAAATGAATCAAATACATGATGAATTTTTAATCATTCATTCCTATATTAACTAACCGCATGCCCAAAATGATTATTCCATGGAAAACATGTCATTCTAAAATTTCATAAACGTTTGAACCTAAATATCCTCTATATAGTGAACCCAAAATGGAAGGGTCAATTTACATCATTGATAAATATTTTACCGACCAAACACAAAAATGAGGACCAATAGTGCATGGTGATATAAACACTAATGTTGGGGTATCATAGCTGATTGAAGATCCATAATGAACAAACAAGGAACAATGTGAGACTAAATAATATGATAGATGAATATTGGGAGTCAAAGATGTGTTGACCCAAATTGATAATAAAAACAAGTTTTTCTTGACATGGTTTAAAAAAATTAAGGTATATATAGACAAATATTTATTCTTGGATTTAAAAATTATTATTGAAAAATGAACGGTGATCTCACCCTTCATGGTGAACACTACTTGCTTAAGTAAAAAATTTCAAAAAAAATGGAAGGAATGTGAATTTAATTATCCAATTTGTGGTTTTAAACAACTAAATACCCCAAATAATACCAAGCTCATAAATTAAAGATGCCCTCAAAAATAAAATACTACAATTGAACCCTATCAACATTCTATGAAGCTTCATGTGCATTGTATAATGAAAAAATACTTAATAAAATACTAGAATAACAGATTTATTATTCCTAGTGATAAACATGATCAATTAAAGTAATTATTAGAGATATTTTTGTAGTGATCACTACTCCATTATTGATGAATATATAGGGACCCCATAATTGATAATGTTGTCAAAATCGATGATGGATTTGGAAAAAGATAAAAACGAATTGTGTGTATGTTGAAGATATATAACCATTAATTGATTGGATTTTTGGTTATAATATTGAAATTAAGATGACATGGTGTACTAAAATTGGCCTCAATGATGATTTAATGATCATATTGATAAAGGATTACCAACTATAAGATTTAAGGCCATAATAAAGAATTAGTGTCTATATAACTCTATGATGGTTTGTAGTTCATTTTATGATGACATAATGGCCACTCTCAATTTTAATTTCATTTAATGATTCTAAGAATAAATATAAATCTTAATTAAAATGCAATGTGATTGTAGGAGTTTGGGGCCCTAATGAGGTATAAGTAAAATATATTTGTGGTAGAAGATTAGTCACATGAACTGAGAAAATGTTTGTGATAAAAATATTTTACTATTTTAGACCATGATAGTATAATATTGAAATTCTATCTAACTAAGAGTTCTCCAATACCAGTAATTGATTATGCCAACAATTTTTATATAGATATGAAATTGACTTTAACAAGGTGGATGAAATATTTTTGAATAAGGGTTTTTACAGATTCATTATTACTCTAGAAAATAATTTTCCATTGTGTAGTTCATAAATGAGTTATTAGAATTGAGAATGAGAATGAACATCTTTAGTACTAACCTGGGTTATTGTTGGGGTGAAGTCCTAGATTAATTTTGTAATTCTAGAAGTGGTTACATGGTTGACTATTAAATAAAGAAAAAATTTAATTGACATAATATTTTGGTAGTAAGAAATTTGTGTTGTGTAAAGTAATCAATTTTAAATAAATAGGGTATATAAAGGTACATGATTTATTTTAATCTATATGGAAGAGTATCTAGGATATTCCATAGTGGTCTACAAGAGAATCTTTCTTTTAAAACACTAGGCCTTTGAAGGATACATTGAATGGGCTTAAAAACTATTCCAAGGTCCATAAAAAAATAAAATATTGGGTTTCCATAAATTTTTAATTTCAAAAATTAAATGTTCATGGAGATGTAGGTTGATCCTATATCCTACTTGAAGATGTGAGGAGATAAAGGAATAATGACTACTTTATCCATGCCCACTTGGGGATATCAAATTTTCTTAGAGGATCTTAATCAATGTTAGTGGTAATTTACTCGAAGATGATGATTTTCACCTAAAAACATAAAATTGGGATGTCACTTCATGTTTTTTAGGATGTTACAAGGTTCCACTTTTTATCATGTATAGAGATTGATTCATGTAATTCATGAATCATAGATAGTGGATTGTTTCCACAATTTCATTCTCAGTTTCTATCTTCTATAATTCTATAATCAATTTGTAAAAAAAATTATATTGTTCATTATTCCACCCTATGTTTTGATATTCAATTTTCAGGAATAAAGAGATAATTTGTGAGTCTCTAGAAAATAATTGAAGATCCAGGTATCTATGAAAACTTTGGAATATATTCAACATCCTCATTCTTCTTCACTTCGAGGATATTGTGATGGAAACATGGGGTAAGAGTCAACACAGACACTTGAAAGAGTGGTAATTTAATCATTCACATTAATCATTATCCCTTAATTTTCTCAGTCCACTTTAATGAGTTTATTAATGTAGTTTAATGTTTATTAATCCCTAATATAATCACTTTGGATAGAAGAGATTCTTAACTACAGTTTCTTAATATGATGATTCCGTCAATCTTTTAAGAGTCTCAAAAACCAAAAGATGTTTGTGTGTATGTGAATTGTCTAGATGAATGAGTCATTTAATATGGGAAATCAAACATGCATTGAGTGAGATTTCATGTTGTTGGTCGTTACTACAGTATATCCATGATAGGTGGTTAAAGTGTTAATCAACCATATTCTGGACTTCTTCTAATAGTTTTTTTGTTATTCCTTATTATTAATTTATTACCACTATTAGTGTTTCCTCTACTATCATCATTATTTATACTATTTCATCATAATTTATTCATGTACTATTTTTAAATTCACAAAAAAATATCTAGAGAATTACATGAGTGAGCGAGAATGTGTCTTTGAAGACAAAATATTGTTCAAACATTATTCTATATATTAATAGATTATAAATGCTTCTCAAATCATAGATTATTATTGGCAGATTATAGGATTTTTCTCATTAATAAATAACCAAATGCATATTTTAGTGATACTTCACTTTCTATTATTTTATAAATAATTACCATTGTTAATAGTGATACACAAATATGTTTCTTTTTAATTATCATTATAATTTAATGGTTACGTGAATGAAATGCATGGGGATATAAAAAAATAAATTTTGGATATAAGAATGAAAATATTAGGAGCTCGCTTATTCTTTCTGTTTAGTTTCTAAAAAAATGAAGGTATTTTTTATGAAAATTGTTAATTAAATTAGAATGGGTCAAGAGGGTAATTCACCTATATGTAATTATGTGGATCCAAAACTTTCTTTTAGTACATTATCCATATAATGAGGTGTAATAAAATAAGGCAATACTATAGTGACATGAAATTTTTTTTACTGGAATGAAATTGAGAAGAGACCAAAAAAGAAGTAGAAGATTAAATAAGAAGTTAGAGCTACCTATATTTGAGAATTATTTTACCTTTAATTAAAAATAATTAATATTTGATCCACATATTGAGGAATATTTTAACAGGAAACAAGTTATTTGAGATGATGAATTTAAGGAATATGGTCATTTATTATATTAATTTAAATTATTATTAATGAATTTTAAGATGTTTTTTCATTCATTTCTCATATAGCTTTTAACTACCTTTATAGATAATATATTTTCATGAATTGAAATTATTTTCACAAGAAGAAAGTGTATATGAATATTCTTGATTTGAAGAGGTACTCGAGGATGCCAAAAATCTATCTCAAACCCTAGATCTACTCCCTAGATCACTATACTATCTTGGTAAAGATAAATCTGAACATATTCAAGAAGTTTACAATCTCATGGAAGATTATTTATTTTTATTTAATTCAAATAATATGTAATAATGTCTTCATAATGGATTCCCCTATGTTATTAATTAAGATATATATCACTATTTTTATTTCCAAGAGAATAATTATAAAGATATTGTTTCACCTATTGCGGCACATTGGTAATTCCTTTTTTAATGAAACTTTAATAATAAATGTTGATGAAATAGAATATGTGGTGTTGGAACAGGTCACAAGTTTCAATGTCAATATTTAAATGGTTTACGTTTTCAAGGAATAAATAATAGTATAAATAGTTATAAATGGACTATAATATTCAATATTATATTTCACACAACCTATGACCACCAATTCCTAATGTAAAAAATATTGTATGTGCCCATATATTTTCCCCTCCATCACACTAAAACATATACAATACCAAGGTGTGGGATTGGTTTGAAGATGAAAAAGGGTTACTCCACCAGCTATATAGTTTTGAAATTGGAATGGATCTTGTATAGTGGTTCTTAAGTAAGTGGTTATACCACAATCAGATTGGGGATAAACTAAAAGACTGTCTATAAATGGAAATTCTAAATAAAAAACTCATTGTGAGGTTATCCGGGGATTATATATTTTTTATTTTTTGCCTTTCTTCATTTAATGATTACATGGCTAGGTGTTTGATGTATTTTTGTAGTAAAAAACTAGGAAGTGAAATCAAAATATGAAATGAATGATATAAAATAACTAGATGAAAAATGAGGATCATAAATGGAAACATACATGCAATATAAACTCCAATATGTTCGTTACGGATGAAAGGAGTTAATATAAAAATAATATTTCTTCAAACATTCTAAATAAACAAATTATAATAATTTTTTACCATAATTTAATTAATTATATTTATTATTTTCATTTGATCTTGTTGGAAATAAATTGGAGAATTCGTGGATACTTTATGAATCTAATGAAGGGGGTGTCTTACATGAACATAAATGGTTAGAGATTCCATATTTTGGTAGTAGTTGTTTCAATTCCTATAGATTTAATACTACCCAGTTTTTGTGAAATGGTATTTCTGGGTAGTGGGATAAATTTTGAAAATAATTTATAAAAGAGAATGCATGATTTAATCTTATTTATTTTTATTATTAAGTATTAAAACCTTGATTTCTTTGTGTGCTGAAAATCATGGATCCATATTATTTTTTTAATTAACTTTTAAAAATACTCCACGAACTCAATTGGTTTCATGCATTTTTTTGGAAACTATTTTTCTACAATAGAATTTATAAATAGTGACTAGTCATAATTTGAGTTCATGTGGTAGATATTTTTCTCACTATTTTGTGTCAAGATATTCTTGAAATTTCTTATTACCCTTTTATTTGATTTTTAACAGCTAATTGCAAATTTTTTAACACAAAATTCCCTAAAATGTTATTCCACCTTGAGAGGTAAATTTGGGAATTCTATTCTCTGATACGTATATAGAGAGGTTTTATAAATGTAATATTTTTTATTATAATTTTTTACAAACACTATACAAAGCATAAAAAATGTAAAAATATTATTCTTTTATAAATTTTTTTATGACTTTTAAAAACACAGATGAGAATATATTTTTAATTTTTTAATTTATTATTTTTAGATTATTATTACATAATTAAATAGAGATCAGAAATTTCCTACATATGGTAAATATCCCATGATTTTTTTAGGTATTTCACTAATTCCAAAATTGTTGGACGTGAATGATTGGAGAGGGAATATTGAATACTATTTCTATATAAATTCTATTTAGCAATTAGGATTTAATAGTGTGATTTGATAGATTATTATGGAATTATAGTTAGATCCTATGGAAGTTAGATGTTGGAACCTGAATATAGTAACTTAGAATTTGTGAAATTAAACACCTCAGAGTGCCATCCAAAATAATAGTTATATAAATAATTAGAAACATGACTAAAATTGGTAGTGGGGATCCACCAGTGAAAATTTGAGACAATAATAACTGGTTGTTTTTTGGTGTGTAAAAAAATCAAATAAATTTTAATATTCATCAATTGATTTTAACCTTCATGGATGGAAAAATTGAAATAAAAATCCAAAACATGAAAAAATGAATATAATGTGGTGAGGTGAATTATAAACCCTAATTAATAATTTTAGAATTAAAATCAGATAAAATAATTTTAGTTTTATAAATGATGTGGAATATAAATATTTGGTTGGAAAATTTAGGGAGAGAGTGATTATTGATTATAAAATATGTTAATATTTTAATACTTGTTCATTATAGAGCGTCTTCCATCCTATAACTGTTACATATATTTGAATTGATACCGATAATGTGAGCCAGAATCACATAGTAAGAATTATATATCCAATAATGTATAGATATTTCATTTCAACCATTTCAAGTGTGTATTAAAATATTATAAGTTTAATCAATTTTTTTATAATAATTTAGAATAAATGAATTTAACTGTACTTACAATGAGTTTAATGTCTTAAGTGTAAGTAAATTTTTGGTGGAATCATTTTAGTATATTTTTTTCACTTTTATTTTATGAATTTATTTTTTCATAATGGAGAAAATATGTTATCAGTTCAGAATTAATTGATATTTAAAAAAAATTATTTTTGTAGTTATTATTTTAATAATTATTTGTAAATGAGTTATTTTGGTGCTTTAATGATTAATCAAATCATGTGTTCTATTTAAATATTTTATAAATAAAAACCATTTTTATGATATTTTTATGAAAATATAATTTAAAGATGTTTTGATAATATTTAAATTCTAGAAATAAATTATTTAATTAATTCCAAAATTCTATTTCAGAATTGAAATATTGTTTTGGTTTTTTATCTAATTATCAATAAAAATTAATTCAATGTTTGATGTTTGTTTTTTTAATTTTGTTGATTTATTTTTTATTTGAATTATATGAACATGGTTGGGTGGTAAATCTAATAGACCAGAAACCAAGTTTCAAAGTGAATAGGTGATCACTTCATTAACCACAATAGTTGAGTCCATCATCATTCAATTGACTATGAGTAAAAAATATTTCAATCCATTTAATGATTTTAAAATGAAAATTCCAATCAATCACAAGTGGACCATTGGAATGGAAAATAAGATATTGTAAGAGAAAATTTCAACCTAGATTACAAAATAAAGATATCATAACAAATAATCCCAACCTAGCTCAAGAAGACTCGAAATGGACTGCACATAACCAAGGCATGAAGATACACAATTAGAAAATGATGTTTCCTCAGGATGAATTTTCATCTTTTTATACCTATGTCAATATTTTTGAAGGATAAATCAATGAATCCTTAGGAAATTGGGAATAATAAAATTTTTATAAAATGGATAATTTTCCATTCCCGTTGATAATAGAACATCAGTGGAAGAGTCAATATACCATATGTAGAAAGTTGAATTCATTTAGAAATATTCATTGACCATTCATGGTGAAACTGAAACCAAATATTAGGGTATCATTTCTAATAAAATATTGAAAATTATTGACGAAAATAAAATATCATTTTTAGAAGACAATATATGAAACATGAGATTTGATGTTGGGCCTTAAGGAATTTATCATTGAAATTAGTTTTTTTTTGACATAGTGAAATTAAATATTAAGGATGAATGGTACCAAGATTAAGGTTCATTTTTCCATGGACACATGAATAATATAAGATAACCTCAACATTCATATTGAACACTTATTTGTTGATTGATTATTTTGTACACAAATTATTGAAATGAAAAGTTGAATTTTTTATTTTTCAGTTCAAATATTTAAAGACCATAAATCCACCCAAGATCACAGATTAAAGATGACTTCAATACTAATGGAAATCAATCTAGATAAACCTATGTTCGATAAAGCCTTATGTTCAATAGAATATGAAAAAATACATAATGACATACAAGAATAATGGAATGTTTCTGGATAGTAATATAGATGCTCAATTAAAGAAATTTAATATTCAATCAACAAAATGATCACAATCATGTACATGGTGGATATATGAAAATTATATTCAAGAGGATGAACTTAATTATATTAATGATGTTGAACTAAGCATAGAAATTATGTTTGGATAGTATGATGTTGTATAATTTTCAATTTTATTAATTTTATTATTTTATAATTGAAATGAAGCTAAAAAACATTACTCTAATCTTCCTTGATTCTATGGTCTTCAGAATGTTGATGAATGATTACCAACAACATGAAATTATTACATGGTATGGAAATGACATTTGAAGACCTGCATGATGGTTTTGAGTTAAATGTTTAATGGTCTATTTATCCCTCTTATTTTTTATTTCATTAATCAATTCTGAGTAGAAAACTGAATTTTATGTCAAATAGAGTATGATTAGAGGGGTTTTGAGGTCGTATGAGCTCAGATTAAATCGTTTTTAATGTTGAATCCGGTCCAAAAGAAGATATATGTTATTGATGATATAATATTTACTCTTCAAGACCATGATTTTATAATATTAATTTTTGATATGATTAGGAGTTGTTAAATATGAACAATTATTTAGTTTAATCATTTTTGAGAAGAGATACATATTTACATAACATGGTGATTAAATGTTTCATTAAGTGATGATTATGATGAGTAACCATTTTTTTATACAATCCTTGGTTGAGATTTTGTAGGCCTGTTAATTTTATTCTATAGATAATGATAAATATTATCTTAAATAAAAATCTATATTAATGTTGTGGTTAGTTATGGATTATATGTCGTATAATACAAGCAAGAACATGGTTGACTGTTAAATATAGAACATGTTAATTATAAGTAATGTTTAGGTAGTGCAAAATTAATGGCTTGTAAGGCTATCCCAATCATCTGTAACGGCTATGTGAAGGTAATTGAATAATATTATTATATATATAAGAGTATATAGGTCATTCCAAAATGGGATAAAGGAGAATATTACTCTTTAAACAATAGACTTCCAAAAATACTTATATTTGGGATAAAAATTCTTCCAATGCCTATAAAATAGAATTAAAATCCTGTGGTTCCTGAAAATATTAATTAAAAAATAATTATTTGAGAGTAAATTTTAGAAGGTTATATATCTTGGGGGAAGAGTTTAGGAGAAGTATGTAATAATTTATTCATAAACCATGACACTATAGGAATATCACATTATAGTTAGTAGAGGTTAATAAATATAACTTGGACTTTACAAGAAGACGGTAATGTGTACGGGAATATTCCATCTATAATTCATGTATGATTAGTTAGAAATTAATCATGTATAATTATTAATTAATATGAGATATTGAGCTATATAGATTCTCATTCCGAGAGTTGGATTGATTTACTAGTTTTATTCATAGTTTATCTCTTCTGTAACTATAGAATTTATTTGTATATGATGTGTTTTTAATTATCATTCCTCATTTTATTACGATCTAAAGTATTCAGAAATAGAGGCCCAATGTTTGAGTCTAAAACTAATAAGTGGTTCTCTAGGTTATATAGAGATTAGATAATTATTCTAGTCATATTCCTACTACATAACTACTAGTATATTGTGATTGAAACTCAGGGTTTGTGGCTGAAAACTCGCATGAAAATATGTTTTTCTACATTTTTCCCCATTATAATTATTCTCTTTTTTATAATTCTACTTTATTAATTGTTTTATGAGAGTTTGGTCATTTATTGATCATATGGGGATCACTTTGGCTAGAAGATATTCTTAACAAATGTTGCCTAATTTGTGGTTTCCTTCATTATAGGGAAAGCTCTCATGAACCAAAAGAAAATATATGTATGTATGATCAATTTTTTTGATGAGTGTGTTTTAGAATTAATTGAGTGTGTTTAAATGTTGTTGGTATTTACTTCAGTAGATCCATTAGAGGTTGTTGAAGAGTGAATCAAACTAGTTATTTCTATATTCTCATTGTCTTTATATTATTCCCTATTCATGATTTTATTTCCTTTTTACTTTATTATATTTTCATCAATTATCATCATTTTTAAACTATTGTTTCATCATATTTTCATTTAGTTTATTCAAATTTACCAGGATATAATTTTTTTTGGGAATTACTAGAGTGACTGAGATTTGATCCTTGGAACTAATACCTAGTTTATACACATTTTTATATATAGGGAGATTATAAATTTACCACCAATATACCCTTATGTAAGTGGAGAAATCAGACCAAATAACTTTTATGGTTATGTGAAATAAACAAATATGGTTCATTTTAATTTCATCTGTCTATGTACAGGTGAAGTAATATTTATGTTTATGCCTCTATGACATATTACGTGCAGTTTAGAGTTATACAGAATGAACTACAAGATTGAATGTTATATAGAATTGTATGAGTGGGACCAATGCATGTGAATCAATTTCTAGTTCATCTTATCCATTGGTAATGGGATATGATAGGGAATGACAGACCCTCGGGGAATATGGCCCTTGTGAGAGTTGGTAATGCAGCTCATAGGGAATATATCATGATGATGAAGATTCTAATGGCTCATAATGAATACATCTTGACGAGGATATAGTTCTATTATGAATGAGTTATAGATAAAATAAGACATAGGTTTTGGGTATGAACCATAGAGAAAAATCCTATGTATCCTAGTTAACAAGAATCAAATCCCACATGATATGAGTTTCACTATTTAGGGTCTTGAAATAAGACCATTCCATGTAGTTTAACATCATGAAGTAAGGATGTTTATGTCATTAAAGGAGAAACAAAAAAATATTGAGTGGGTATTACACATGGTAATACCATATATTATTGAACTCATAATAAGTTTACATACAGTTATATATTTTTGGGCATACACCTAGTATGATGACAATTGGGATAGGTTGGGGCTCATATCTAATGGGGAGGCCAGAATTTAATTAGGATGAAGGAAGACACTATTTGAGGATTTTGTATAATATGATTGATGGTATATAAAATTCCTATTAATTATAAATTTGGACTAGAAAGGTTGCCCTGATACATGTAGTATATAACCCCATAAGGACATTTTTTGGATTATTCATAGGTTTCCCTTGGAATATGGGTTGGGGATTACACCTAATAAGAGGCCAATATTAATGGATCCTTAGTTCATTGAATTGAACAATGTGTTTTAAATTTTACACTTGATACCAAAGATAAATATAATTATATGTGGGAATCTTCACCAGTTTCTTTATGAAAAATTATATAATTATCAAGGGGATACATGATTTAAATCTCTTAAGGGACATATTGGTTATGTAGGGAAATCAAGATGATTGATTTATTAGGGGAATAAAATATTGAATTTGTATGTGATGATTTGTTTTATAGGATGATGTTTCTCAAGAGGCCATAATGGAGCACTCACTAGAATAAAATTTTAGGGATATTATCATGGTTGAATGGAATCTATGAATGTCATTTAGATAAGCCTGGCCCAGGTAGATGACATGGGTTAATGAAAGGATTCTAATGATGTGTGGTTACCCACAAAAGTTTTTCTGTGTGTAGTGGTTATCTTTTTTTTTTGAAAATCTGAAATCATATCCATTTTAAGGAGGATAAAATGTATACTAGGAATTATGATATGTGCATAATCATTTTTTTGCTATATAGATAGACCTATAATGTTAATTAAGGGTTCTATATTTTGAACGATACTACAAGAACTACCCTATGTGAACAATGTACACAAGGATTCATTATGAAGGATCCTTGAAAATTTCCCTTACTGATGGTGCTATAAGGATGGCCTTCAAAAATGGGCTCTATGAATTCGCTTCATGAACACGATTCATGAAGAAAATTTATGTTAATTTATATATGTGGTACTCTACCAAGTTTACTTTATGAGGGTTCATATGAAGCCACCATCTCTAATGGTACTGTACAAATATTCTAATTATATAATTATTTAGATTTTTATTATAAATTTTATATTGGATTTATTAGAACGTTTGGGTAAAGAACAAATTAAAAAATTATGGTATCATCATGAGTAAATCATCCCTTTATCAAAGTGGATAATCCATTATCAAAAAATGGATTTATCAAAAATTTATAGGGGTAATTTTAAGAAATCCTTGATAAAATATATGGCTACAATAGAATTTTATGAACACATAGGATTAGCTTTAAATTTACACAAGTAGAATAATTATATGAAGATGGTTTATTCCCACATAGTAATATTGTGTCGTGGATTCAAATGAATATTGATCGTCTAAGGAATCAATGAAAGAGTGAAGACTGGAATCATCCGATGATCATTGGTGTCCCAATTAATTCTGAGTTTATAATGGAATCATACCAATCCCCCATGAATTAACTTTTTTCTTTATTTTATTATTCACATGTGATGTGAATACACAGTTGTGGAGGAATATAACCCTTATTAATGAAATTTACAATCCCAAAATTTCATCCAGGTTATGATTTTTTACCTTTAAATAGATGATCAATAAATAAATAGTTTCAAAATATTACCCCAGTAGAATTAAGATCAAACTCTATGAAGAGGGATATAATTCAAGGATGTATAGTAGCCTATGTAATTTTTTAATGATGTTAATATGAGCTTCATAGTTTAAAAAGGATTTTTGGACCCCTCATAAATAATGGATGTTTTTTTCATTCACTTTTCATAAATGACACATGATTCTTTCTCAAAAATAAGATCTCTACATGAGACTCATCATGAAATAATTCTCTCAAATGGAATATCAAATATGACTATTTGACTATGGTTAATCACATAAGAATTTTTAAAAACAATCTACTGTGAGAAGGATTAATGGGAACCACATGTGAGGAGTTCTCTCCGTGAACACTCCTATATGAACTCTCTATTATCATGAATACATTTTGACTTAATAATTGGTACTGGATCTCATAAATTATTTTTAATAATGTGGGAGATATTTGATTACATAATTTCTTTTTGGATATGTAAGAGATACATGATATCATACATATTATGAGAAAATGTATACTTTTAAATTTTCTTATAATTTCATTTAAAGCTACTTGATTGTTTTTATACTTTGATGAGATGAAATCAAATTGTGTGACTATTCCATGATCATTACCATGATAAGGACTAAAATTATTGCCAATATAGATACTATACAATACTAGTGTGTCCTCTTAAAGAATCAATTTCATTCAAGGATCATAAGAGAGGGATTATAAATTTATTTTTTTTGGATCGACATACCGTAAAAGGGAAAGGGAATTTATGTGACAAAACCATACTTGTTCCATGGTTGGGGAATCATCCAATTATTTTAGTAAATCAGTATTTTCAAGTGACAAGAGCAAACATTACTTTAGTAATTCATTTCATCAAAGAGGTTAACTGCCTATATGGTTATGCCATGAGATAAACACCATTTAATCCAGAGGAATTATGACATGAACCATAGTTATAGGTTCACAAATATGGATCCATATAAAATAAATAAATAAAAAAATATAGGCTAGAATATATATCATATTGGGATTTTCTCATTGGATGAAATTTTGGCATGGACTATGGTTAGACCATCTTGGTTCGATAGAGGTGTTCAGAGTTTTAATAGTAGATCAATGTAGTGTGGATGTATGAGGTTTTATGGGTAACATAGTCCTTATCCATTTATAATAAGAATAACATTACATACACTATAAAAATATGAATCCTAGATATGAATACCCTAAATATGATATATTGAGGGGTTTTTGTAAAATTCTAGAAAGAGCATATGGTTATCAGAGAACAAATTTTGGGTGATATGCAAGTTGAATTCACTTGAAAAATTTCAATATATTGAAAACATAAAGGGCATAGCATATCATATGGTAGATAATTATTCTAGAAATTAACTCAATAGGATATGATATTTTTACATGAATGAATATCACCTTTGATACTTAGGAGTATATTTTTTATTAAGCCCAATGGTCATGATATATAATCTTAGAGTCTTAGAAACTATCCATCAGGTAGTACTCATAATATTCCCAGTTATTATCACCCCTTTGTGGAAGAGTGTCACTATAATAAAAGGGATTGTGAGTTCACCCCTATATTAATTGGTTGGTCTTCCTAGTGAACATCTATGTAATTAATATCACTGAATATATCCTACCAGTATGAGAATCACATACTAGAGTAAGAGTTGTTAAATTGATGATGAAATTGAAACTATAAGGTGGTAGATTTATTATCTTGGTGGTTCTTGTATGGGAATAATTATACCAACAACTCAAGAATATCAATAATGAACACATCCCATATTTATATTCCCTTCGATGTTCTATGGGGATTGATCAAAGCCTATATGGGAGATTATGAAATTTTCAACTACTAGATGATACACTTTTACTAATTCAAACCTTATCGATAATGTATAACAAGAGTTAATCAATTTTGGATGAATTAATGACACTTTTAAAACAATCTAAATCCGCATAAACCAAGTCATATTTTAATTATATGATGTCACAACTAACATCATTTTTTGAGGAAACAACTAGAATCCTTGTATAATGATCATAAATAATTTCATTATAAATGGGGCGTTGGATGAAAAAAAATTATAGGGATATAATATTAGAGAAATATTCACCATGAAAATTTTTGTGGCAGTTTAGATGGGTTGAGGGGGATTTCCCTTCCCATTCATAGAGGCAATGTGTTGAGAATCATACTCTAGTATTTTACCAGTTATGATTAATCTTTATGGGGGAAGATATATGTATCCGACCCAATATCCAAGTAATGGAAAATTCTACATTGTTGATAACTAAAAATATTTATACCTAGATTCAATCATATCTTGATGAGAACTATCTAATTTATTGCCTATGTTTGAGGTCTAACTAGCAAATGATGGTCAATTATCAAGAACAATTGACGTAGGCGATGGGATTTCATAGGAGTATGTCTTCATGAGATCCACTAGTTTTTGTGATTCTAGTGAAAAAACTGAAAAAATTGGAGGCTACACCTTTGATGAGTGAGATAAAATCCCTTCCTCTATATCCAATTACTTCTTGGTGTCCAAAGGACTGGAGAGAGTATGACTCATGGAAGGGAACCTCATCTACCATGTAAATCCTGGATGCACTCTAGTGGGAGGAGGTGATTCCAATAGACTTGTTAAAAATTATTGTTTATACCAACATTTCTTTTAATTATCATCCCAATGAGGGGAAGATATATGAGGGAACTCAGATATTCATTCCAGTACTAGAAAATATTTTCCCCCACTCAGGAAGAGTATTCGAGATGTTGACGAATGATACACGTAGTGATGATGATGATGATTATCGATGATATTCTCAATAACATGTGATATATTTCCCTATTTTAAGTTTATATTATATCATTTAAACACCCTAAAATATATCTTTAAACATTATAGGGGATGTAAGGGGCTCAATTTCCCATCACATTCCCAAAATACTTGGATAAGGAAATGATGACAGTATAGAGCAGTCACTTGGGTTACAGGAATGATGTGGTATATTATTCTTACTTGGTGAAGGATACTCAGTTGGTGGATACTATAAATATGATAGTGTTCTTGGAACACCCACTAGATACTCCTCCCATATATTTGTCTTCATAATAAAATTTTAAACGAAAGCATTAATACACATAAACAATCCATATTTTCCAAAATTTAAAATGTATGGTTTTATAATCATATACTTTTATCTTTTAGATAAATTTTAAACATTGAATGCACTAATAATTATATTAAAATGTTTTATAGAGTTTTAATGGCCCATAAGAATCATCTATTGAGTAGAATATAGCCCCTAAAATAATTTAAGGGATTTTATGGTAGAAATGAAGGGAAATATCATGATAGATTAGAACTGGATCCCAATTTTTATGTATTGGCCATCATCATGGATGATTCAAGGACATAAGTTGACCTTATGAAGGTTTTATACCTTATTGGAAATTCCAATTCCGGTATCACTATTATTGGTGAATCATTAAATTAATATAATATATCATTATGTTTTCACCATCGTTTATGGTCCCACTAACCCATGTTAATCCCAACATGTAGTATTCATCAATGATGATACCAGTGTTTTGTGGTAAGATATACATTCTATCACCACCACTTTGTTTAATAGTGAAATTTTTTATTAGTTTATATAGCATCACAAAGTTAAGTGTGGAAGTTTCCAGGAAAGTAACCACCTATTGTGAATTATTATGAGATAGAAACAACTGAAAGGATTGATGGGACAACAACTAAAGGTGATCATTCACACCTCCATTCATCTAGAATCTACTCAAATAAATTATATTAGATATTACAAGTGTAAATTTATGTATCCTTTCTGCAGACTACATATAATCAAAATGAATCTATTTGAAAATTAAAATCAATAATGTTAGTGTATAAACATTTTGATGTGGTGTCATTGGACACATAAGTCATCAAGAACCTACCCTTCTTGAGTGATTTATTCCTGAATTATATTCCCATATCATTGACCAATCCAGATTCATCCCTCGATGATTATTCAATGCAATAAGAATGTAGTAGTGTTTATGGATGAATATCTCAAAACTGGGGTTTTAGAATCATCTTAGTGATCCTAGGAATTAGCTACATCACAACCAATACATGTTCATCAGATATATATTTGAAAATTATGATTACCATCTCATACATTCCAAAGTGAATGAAATAATAACTATATAAGAGAGAAGGAAAACTCTCTAGATGAATACTTATATGTTTCCAAAAATTAAAAAAATATTTATATTTTCTATGATTCATAAGACAAAAAATACATTAACAAATAATAATTCTACAACCAAATTCTAGAATCCCAATAAATAAATAATTCACCCATTTAAATTAAATTATTTCTATAACATACGTACATCGTTTATTTTGTATTTAACATTATATAGGGGTAATTGACTTAGATAATGAAAAATTTCACCACATTCAGGAAAACATAATATAAATGGATCTATAGGTTGAAATTTATTTCTCTCAATTTAAATCATCTATTTTCTTCAAAAATTTATTCTTTATTCCCATAATTTACACACAGAAAACATTATTCTATTCCTTTGGTACATTCTCATATGGGACTCTTTCCCAATTTTTGATATTAATGGAATCTATCCTTCTTACCTTAATTTTTTCCACCACTCAACATCTTAATGACCTTCATCCTCCTTTTCTTTGGTGAGTCAAAGAGGTGGTTAATGTATGG
Source organism: Viscum album (assembly GCA_963277665.1). Classification (NCBI taxonomy): domain Eukaryota; kingdom Viridiplantae; phylum Streptophyta; class Magnoliopsida; order Santalales; family Viscaceae; genus Viscum; species Viscum album. The sequence goes on from OY728147.1 coordinate 1,098,591,181, forward strand.
GATTTTGATCATATATCAATATAAAAAATTAGGAATAATTACATTATCTTTCACTCAAGTCATCATTCCATATAGTTTCTCTTAATCATCACATTTTCTATCATATAAAATGTAAACATGATTCGTTTAGATTCCCACTATTGACTAAAACCATAAATCATAGCATGGGGAACCTTAATCATAGTGTAAAAACATGTAATCATTTATAGAATGTATAAATCAAGAAAAATTGTTTTATATATAAGACAACATATATTTAACCCAGTCTAATAATTATCATCATCTATTCAAATCCTTCACAATGGTTCATAATGAATCTGATAATTAACCAATTAATATCCCTTATGAGTGGAAACTATGTGTATAGTAAGGCTCATTTTTGTGCACGAAGTGGTGATCAAGTCAAATCCCAATGCACTATTTTCAGAGTTTTTACCCTTATGATCAATTATTATAATGATTAATCAACTTGTTGTATCCAAATCGGGATGTATTTCTAGGAAACAACCATAATCTTTAACTTACCAAAACAATATGATGTTACATTATAATTGTTATTATCCACAAAGTCATTAATTTACAAATATCCACTAAACTATTTTTTCATAAATATAGTTTTCATGGTTTCTACTAGGCATACTACAATACCAACTATAAAGACCTTGACCCTAGTAGTCGATAGTGGGTGGTACCATTATTACATTGGCATAATATAAAAGTGATAAAATACAAAAGTATAAAATATTTTAGTAGTATTATTAAACTAGATACATACATGAATCTCTAATTATATTTGAAATAAAGAAATAAAAAACTATAAAATTAAAATATCTACATCAGATTCCTTCTACATATCTATGGGAAATGAATTCAAATAATAAATGTGCATTGTGATTCAACATAGATTACATAAAGAGCAATCAATCATGAATTAATTAGAAATAATCAATATGGGAAGGTAAATATTATAGAACACATTAGATTAATAATATAACATTGTCATGATGAATAATATGAATGAAAAACTAGTTATCAAATAATTTTATATAAATATGCAAATGATTATGATGTTAATCCATGTATAATATCAATATTATAATCTCATGGATAGTAATAACTAAATTTGGAATTAAGGAAATACATAATATTGGTCCACATAATCTTATTCAACATGATATCAGTAATATCAAGACCTTTCACTAAGAAAATTTTAAACTATGAATAATGTCTCATTTAATTTTAGCTTACAAATTTTTAACGTGAGACTTGTCAATGCTATAAGGGGATATATAATTCATGGTACCACAAATCACATTATGTAAAATTAATTCCTCATAAATAAAATGATTAAATTTATTCATAAAAAATATACCATTATAATAAATTCCCATATTGATTGAATAATAAAAAAATTTATAATTTATATAATTTGAAAAAATTATTTTCAAATAAAAACACCTAATGTAGAATTGATGTACAATTTATGAAATTAGAATATACATGAGAACATATTAATTTTCATGGGAAATAAAATTTCTAATAAAATATTATCAAAAGAATGTTATTGTTTTAAAAAAAATCAACAATCAAAAAATTAATCAGGATATGAGAGGTGATTATCAGTTTATCAGGAATACATGTTTCATAATAAAATATAGTCCTTTGTAAAATTAAATAGAATTGAATTGAAATATTTAAAATATTTTCATATTTAATAGATTTCATTATAAAAATAATTAAAACATATATAATATGTTAAATTTCATAACATGGTTATAGTAGTGGAGATTTCGGTTATCACTATATATGATAAAAACATTCCTTAGGATTATTTATAAACAAATTCAAAAACATCCCATTCAGAAGATAGTTTAATATTCCATTCAAATGTGTTTAATATAAATTTAAAGCTTAATATTTCCATGAAAAATTTCGGTAGATAAAATTCCATTTTAAAACATTTTTAAAAAAACTGAACATGGTAGGAAAATATATCTGATTTAAGTTTAAATAATGTTATTTTTTATTTTAAACAATTATTTTACAAATTAATGTAAAAACTCATGTAAATTTAGAAAAAATATATTTAAACTCCCTCAATATCCAGTGTATAATAAATTTATTGTATCTTAAGAAGGATAAATGATAAGAATCCTATGATGAAAATAAAAGAATTCCCCAAATTAAGTGATATTATAAAATAAATTCATAGCACTTTGCTAACATTTAAATTGTATCCCATTAAAATAATTTAATTTAATATAAAAATTAATCATGATGAATATATATTAATTCATGTTCAAAAAACTACAAGGGTATTATATGCACTGCATAAAATTTAATTAGAGCATAATAACAAATATGTATTAATGAAGTGTATATTTATATGAAAGCAGATATAATGATAATAATTTTGATGTCAAAATTAGTCAATTAATTGAATATGTATACAAAATGTAAATAAATATAAAAGGGTTAAATTCCATAAAAAATAAAAAAAATTCTTGCATTCATAATCAATTAATATCAAAGATAATGAAGAAGTAATATAACCCAATGAAAAATAAGAGATATGAAATTCCATACCACTTGGTAACTATCAATTAAAGTACCATTGGGTGAAACAATATGAAAAGAAACTTAGAATACAATGAATTAGAAATTATTCATGACATAACATCAAAAATTTGTAGTCTTTACACCATATAAAATAAATTAGGTGTATTAAATTAAAATATGCCTCGTTGAATGGAAATTAAGATGATGTATCATAAAAAGTTCATACAATTAATGTGAGAAAAAAAAATGAATTGATAATGTGTTTAAAATGTAAATAAAAATAATAAAAATATAAATAAGAAATAAAATAATCCATATTCATTAGATATATAATATTATAATAACAATTGAAATGAAGAAGTAATATATATATATATATATAAATAAACTGAGCTATGAATTTCCTACCACTCGGATACATTAATATCATATCCTCTTTGATGAAATAATTACAATTGAAACATAAAATACCAATAATTATAATGGATTTAGGATATTACTTATAAAGAGGACAATATATAAAATTTATAAAATAAATTAGTTGTATAACCTTAAATTATTCCTCAATTAAGGGAAATTGAGATGAAGTCCCTAACCTTAGGTTTTCCTTTAGTTGAATGTCATTTAACCTCATATCTACTTGTTTTAATGAATATATAAATTTATAACCAAACCCAAAAAACATTCAAATATGTAATATCGTATATTAGATTTCTATAAAATCTATTTACCCATATTTTAATATGATTTCTTTTTTATCATTGCTTCATGAGTTAACTGCTTAGTCTAATCAAGCATGTTTTATCTTAAACTTTTTTGTTCTTCTGCGCTATAAATATATCAATATTAAAATAACAATAATTTTTTAAATAACACATTTATTAATTGGATACATTTTTAAACCTTTCATTAAATCTGTACATGGAAAATGAATTGTATTAATTCACGGAGGAAATATTTTTTATGTACACATGAATGATGATATCATTCCTTTAATTGTTGAATGGGATAGTATTAGATGATATATTAATATTAAAAAATAAATATCATTCCATAATTATCTTATATATTAATTACTTCTATCATTATGACTATCCTTTTGAGTCATTAATTGAGAACAATTTACATCAGTTCACGAGGCGGTAGTCTTCCGTACACAAGGGTGATGGATTTGTTTTCCATTAGAAGGATAATGAGATGGATAAATATTATTTCCCTAAAAGAATAATATCACATTATATGAAAGATACTTTGGTAAATATATACTAATTATTAGTACATAAATGATTATTGAAAAAGTATGATTAATAGATAAGGATCTTAGTAAAGACAATAGTCTTTACTTAAATGAATATCCACTGGATATCTTATTAAGGATCCAAAGGTTAGTCTTTGATAAATTCCATAAGTTATAGAATGTGCATACTTATTTTTTGAAGATATAGTTTGTGGTTTTGTGGTACTAAATATTTTTATATTTGTTTTATGTGAGGAGAGGGGATTCCATTTTAAAATTGAAGAGGAGTGAAATTTTTTAAAATACCCCAAAATTTTCAATAACTGGAAGTCAATGCCACCCAAAGTTTGTCATAAATTGTTAAATAAAGGATTTTATGGAATTAAAGAATTATCCAATGTAACGCCCCGACCCCAGCTACCCAGAGTCGGTGCATTACTTCGTAACATTGGCATGATCACAAAAGATCAAGTCTCGAAAGACCGATTAGTTTAGTAGCCTTGGAAAACACTAGATACATTCATAAGTCTTTCATTACATCAAAATTAAACAAACTACAAAAAAAACATGGTCTTCATATTCCACACTCATATCTTCACTGATTATTCTTGCAAGTCAGTCATAAAATACTTCTTCACAACCTGGAAAATTTTTAAACATTGAAAGGGGTGAGCTCAAATGCTCAGTAAGGATAACAATAATGCGGAAGCTTTCATAAATAAACATTAACATTTAAGGCAATGTATAACTAAAACAAAAGCTTCTTAAACATGAACTTCAACATAATATGGCAAAAGTAAAATGAGATAATGCCATTTACTTCTTCACATGGATATTCTACTGGTCGAATAATCACATGTAATATCAATAACCACTTTCATAATGATGGAATGCATAATGCCAGACTATCTTAACCACGTAGTCAAGGCCTCGTGCCAAGACCACAAATAATATTTTGTCAAGGCCTTGTGCCAAGACACTAGTTTGTCTCATGAGACCTGCCGATGCATCGAGGAGCTATAGCGGGCTCCACCCGTCACTTATTAAGTCCAATGCATTCCTCATATGAATAGGTTTAAACATATCATAAACCATAACATAATCATATCACATAAACAATGCATAAAGGAAACATAACATTTCCACATTTCAATCACAAGATATCAATACAAAACATTGATATAATAAAAACGCTTTCAAAACCATTTTCAATACCAAAATAAAATAAAGTTAAAACTTTGTATTTATTTTTCATTAAAAAAATGATGGCTTGTAGAGGAAGCCGAAACTCAAATAATGGTCACGGCGGCGGAGAAGTCATTGTCGCCGCATAAGTACGGAAAGAAAAACATTCCCTTTTGTCGTTTAGCAAAATGCTTCGTATAAAAAGATTCCATTTGAATAAACGTAAAAGTCAAAGGGGTTTATACACCGTATAAAAGAAATTTGTGTATAAAACAAAATATGCCTCAATGAAAGGAGATTGAGACGAAGTCCTTAAAAAGATCATTTTTAAAATAGAATAGATATATTATGTGTATTCACTATAGGTACACATAAAGAAAGTAAAAATACAAAATAGGGCATAATAACATCATGACATAATTTGAAAGTAGGAGATTAACCCAAAGAATGGAAATTGGGTTAAGAAATTCCCTTACCTCGTGTCTGACTTGACTCAACCGTTCTTTAACCTCCTGAATAATAAACTAGAGTTAATATATACCTTATTAAGAACCATTTTCAACTTCATTATCCTTATTATATCACTTATTACAATGATATGAACATTATGTAATTATTTAAGTTAATAACGGTCGTTTTGTCGATCTTTCGTACTTGAGTCAAAAATAAACTTCTTATAATTACAAGTTGTTCATGTGGTAGAATATCCATTATCTCCAGAATTATATTAATGATTTAGATGTCATATATATCTTATATATCCAGTATATAAATTCATTTATAATATTACGTAACATTTAGAGGTAAGAAATGAAATGCACCGTTCATGGAGACGGTAAGCCGTACGTACGCATGAACGCTACTTCCATTTCTATTTCATATTTTCTGGAATGGAATCATAATGATATAAGAGTATATTATAATTCCAGTATAATAACATATATAATATCATTAACTTTATCCTTCACACATCCCACATATGGTATTAACGAATCAAATCACTTTCAGGGGGCGGTAGTCCGCACTTCCTTAAATGAAGATATCGTGTTTACCCATAATGGAAACCATAAAGGTAAGACAAAAATGAAAAATAGAGAAGCATAAGTAAAACAAAAACATATTATATATCATATATAAAAATAGTGACATCTTAATGGCCACATTTGAAGGTGTTATACGAGTGTTGAACAATCATCGCTTCGTGAGGCAGAAATTCGCCATCCACAGAAACCGTATGTTCTTTAACCATTTGATGTAGGTGTGTGTAAGTGTAGCTCTAATCCTTCTTATAACAACATCCTAGTATATTGAGGATACTGGTGTTGTTACAAAAGAAATGAATAAAAAGAGTTTATGGGGTTGGAGAAGAAAAACAAAACAAAACAACATTATAAAAGACATTACCTCAAAATCGGGTAACTATTTTTGATTTGAGCTAAAGGCTTCCTTGGGAAGAGTTCTGCCCAAAGTGAGGCTTCTAGGAGTAAGGGAGGAATGTTGGGAGAGTATTTGGGCAGAGGTTGGCCGAGCCAAATGGCTTGAAAGTGTAAATGAGGTGGGAGAGGTGGGGGCCTTTTATAAGTGGAGAGGAGGGGCACTTTTGGAAAGATTGAAATGTTACATTATTTCACAATGCTTTTTCGGATTCTAAAGGTCCCACACTTATATGATTCGAGCCTAAGTTGATAAGGTTTCGAGATCTCTTCATCCAATAGGCTTTGGACAAGTGTAAGCCTTGGATTTTGCATTATCTTCTCATTTTATTTAAATCGTTAAATAATGAGGTCATCGCCACATCATAATGATGTCATAAATAATTTAATTTATTTAATGTCTAAAAATTATAAAACAAATACTATGATGTGGGAAATCTTTTTAGCTTTCCAATGACTATTTATAATCAAAATTTGGACTTGTATAACCCCACTTAAAAATTGTTTTAGTAAAACAATTTATGTTAGTGTCATTTTCACTTTAACATTAAATAAAAACTAATTTATGTCATTTCCCAATAAAAGTGGATCCATGGGGTCCCCAAGTTAGGCCATGGCTTGTCTTGGTCGGCCATGACACAACCAATGAGGTTGGGACATGTGTCTAGGTCATTTTATATTATTAAAGTATTATTTATACCTTAAACCACACTAATTACCACTAATCGCGATTAAGAACTTAATAAGTTACTATTCACCAAAAAAATTATTATAATCCCATTGAACCACATTTTACTTCTTAATGACAACCATGTATGTCGGATTTTTGAAAATCAAATCACAGAAGTGGTAATATTTCATTTAAACGAAAAATCAGTTATTTAACTACCACTTAGTGGTTTCACTATTCATCAAAAATTGAAGTTTTTTAGAACAATGCCAAAATTTCACCCTAAGCTATAATTGATATTCCGAATTCAAAAATGATGTCTATTTTACAAAATTCCAAACATATAAGTTGCATTAATTAATTTTATAATTAATTCCCGCTGTTACGACAAATAGCGTGTTTTTAAGAAACAATTTATATCAAAAGATTGGCAATTGTTTATGTCCATTTTCAATGTTAAATTAATCCTAATGACCACCATTGGATAAAATGGTAAAAATATATTCCAATTATACTTTAAAACCACTAAATAGTATAACTTATCACTATAAATTATTTTGATTAAAAAAGTTGTTTTATGTAATTTTCACTATTCATAAAAATTTGGAAGTTCTCGGAAAATTACAAAAAATTCAACATAGGTTAATTTCAATATTAGGAATACAAAAATGAAGTCCATTTTGAAATATAAAATTTCTATAATTTTAAAAAGTGGTTATTACTATTCATAACGGCTACTTTGATTTGTCGCGATGTTTTAGAACTCGAAGTTGCGTACAATGCAAGCTATTGCATTATTGAAAGAGAGGCGTATCGTGGAAGCTCGGGGTGTTACATTCTCCCCTCCTTCAATAAATTGCGTCCTCGCAATTTGATATAAGAGGGTGAAAATAGAAAATACCTTTGTGGAAAACCCACATCGGAAATAAGGTTAATAAAATTTAGCCTTAATAAGAGGGAAAATGGAAATAAGAAAGTCACCACCAAATTATGATCTCGATAAGGAGAACATTGGTGGCAATTAAAGACATATAATTGGAGGAAAAACGTAAATATTTGTAGGGAGTGATTGAGGTCATCAATCACAATCAACTGTCAAATTGAGGGCCTCAAAGCCTTCAATCTATGTTGATTTAAAATATCATCAGTTCAACCAGACATTAGGATAACACATTTTTTTTTTTAATATCCCTTTACCAAAGTTTAAGAATTAATTTATTCATTGAATAATAGATAGGTATATATATATTTATGCCTGAAAATTGGAGTTTCAACCTTCAACTCACCTTTCACTCAAAAAGATAATAGAACCCAAAAATATTATACTTTTCCTAGTTGTATAAGGTTCCAATTGTTAACACATAAAATTTAGATTAGTAAAATTATTTTGTAATAACCAGGGACTTCCTGTAGGCTAGTGGTAGGAAATAAAGTCCTGTCGCACTATGATTGTGGGTTCGATTCCTACAGCTTTGTCCGACGCGACGGTTTATGCCCCACCCTGCAGGTTGTCCTTTTTCCTAAAACTATAGTATTATAATATTCTAAAAATAATCTTCATAAATTTTTTAACTTTAAATAATACTATCCAAAGATCAACTTAATCCATTCCAACCTTAATAGTTATCCAAAATACTTCTGTTCAACTCACAGTCCAAATTTTATAAGGAAGGTAAACATAATGAAGATCCTTTTTTTCCATGTAACAACATGCGAACACCTTCATCATGTATTCTTTTTAAACATACTGAATTACCATGATCCCTTATTCCTTATAGAATACTAGATATACTCCTTCTATCCAAAAATGTATACAAAACATCAATCAGTTTCAAGGAAGTTAAGTATATCCAATATAATTTATCCAAATCAATCACGTCTTATTCCAAAATCACAATCTCAGTATCAGAACCATATTATGGTTTATCTTTCTCTTAACCATATATTTTCCAAAAATTTAACCTACTGTGGAGTCACTTTTCTTGGTTCCACACAATCTCAAGTCCTTGATGAAATAGTACTGCAGTACAATCCTTATATACTCCATAATTATTATAACCAGTACATCATTGATACAACACTCAAATTACAAAATTCTTTAATAACAACATAAGAACTCTAATCATTACTCCTCATCTGTGGTAGTATCATAACTTGATTATTATCCAATAACATCATTTGGGGCATACTCTGATGATTTGGACATTGGTTTGCGTAGTGTCCCCAATCCTTGCAGAAGAAGCATTGTACATTTGAAACCATTTTCTTACCCTTGCAGTCACGCACTTTGTGTCCTTTTTCTCTACACTTATAACAAACTCCCATTCCCTTTAGGCAAGTTCCATGATGTTTCTTCCCACAATTACCACATATTGGAAAATTCTTCTTTCCCCTCATCCCTTTATCCATCATTCTCTCTTTCATCCCTTTTGTCTCTTGCTTCGCTTCAAAGCCATAGGACTCAGAGAATTCTTTACTTATCTTATTAACACATGATACTATTTCTTCATATGTTGAGAACACATGGGAGACTATTTCCCTTCGAGATGTTGGCTCAATACCGTGAAAGATACGATCCTTCTTACTCTTTGGATCATACGTATTGATGAAGTTCACATTCCTTCTACTGGGCGCCATTTCTATATAATGCCATAAACTAGGTTAGTTTATGAATCGAAATACATAATAACAAACATGAAAACACTTATAATAAATCGAACTATTTATGGATATAATCCATAATCATAAAAAGAAATGTTTTCTTTGAGAAAGTATATACTCATAACCCTTCATAGTGGTTTGTATATAAAATGAGAATTATCCTAAGCATATCCCCCGGGAGTGTCGTAACCAAGAGTGCAGCAAGGCCCGTTGTCGTGCACCAGTTCCCGTTCGAGTCTAGCTCAAAGCGGTGTTTTCGGGTTTTACCCCTAGGTACATCTGTGCCAGAGCCGCCTCTACCTGCTCGTATCCAGACAGGGATGCATTGCTCAAAAAAACTCATAACATCTCTATAATACCAAAATTCTAAGAAGTTCTTCTATACTAATCCTCAAAGTCTATCTTCGGGCTATGTGCTCTAATCAGAGTTTATCTAAATCTAGCTTCCAAGGTTAGTACTAAACTGCCTCTGATACCAACTGTAACGCCCCGACCCCAGCTACCCAGAGTCGGTGCATTACTTCGTAACATTGGCATGATCACAAAAGATCAAGTCTCGAAAGACCGATTAGTTTAGTAGCCTTGGAAAACACTAGATACATTCATAAGTCTTTCATTACATCAAAATTAAACAAACTACAAAAAAAACATGGTCTTCATATTCCACACTCATATCTTCACTGATTATTCTTGCAAGTCAGTCATAAAATACTTCTTCACAACCTGGAAAATTTTTAAACATTGAAAGGGGTGAGCTCAAATGCTCAGTAAGGATAACAATAATGCGGAAGCTTTCATAAATAAACATTAACATTTAAGGCAATGTATAACTAAAACAAAAGCCTCTTAAACATGAACTTCAACATAATATGGCAAAAGTAAAATGAGATAATGCCATTTACTTCTTCACATGGATATTCTACTGGTCGAATAATCACATGTAATATCAATAACCACTTTCATAATGATGGAATGCATAATGCCAGACTATCTTAACCACGTAGTCAAGGCCTCGTGCCAAGACCACAAATAATATTTTGTCAAGGCCTTGTGCCAAGACACTAGTTTGTCTCATGAGACCTGCCGATGCATCGAGGAGCTATAGCGGGCTCCACCCGTCACTTATTAAGTCCAATGCATTCCTCATATGAATAGGTTTAAACATATCATAAACCATAACATAATCATATCACATAAACAATGCATAAAGGAAACATAACATTTCCACATTTCAATCACAAGATATCAATACAAAACATTGATATAATAAAAACGCTTTCAAAACCATTTTCAATACCAAAATAAAAGAAAGTTAAAACTTTGTATTTATTTTTCATTAAAAAAATGATGGCTTGTAGAGGAAGCCGAAACTCAAATAATGGTCACGGCAGCGGAGAAGTCATTGTCGCCGCATAAGTACGGAAAGAAAAACATTCCCTTTTTTCGTTTAGCAAAATGCTTCGTATAAAAAGATTCCATTTGAATAAACGTAAAAGTCAAAGGGGTTTATACACCGTATAAAAGAAATTTGTGTATAAAACAAAATATGCCTCAATGAAAGGAGATTGAGACGAAGTCCTTAAAAAGATCATTTTTAAAATAGAATAGATATATTATGTGTATTCACTATAGGTACACATAAAGAAAGTAAAAATACAAAATAGGGCATAATAACATCATGACATAATTTGAAAGTAGGAGATTAACCCAAAGAATGGAAATTGGGTTAAGAAATTCCCTTACCTCGTGTCTGACTTGACTCAACCGTTCTTTAACCTCCTGAATAATAAACTAGAGTTAATATATACCTTATTAAGAACCATTTTCAACTTCATTATCCTTATTATATCACTTATTACAATGATATGAACATTATGTAATTATTTAAGTTAATAACGGTCGTTTTGTCGATCTTTCGTACTTGAGTCAAAAATAAACTTCTTATAATTACAAGTTGTTCATGTGGTAGAATATCCATTATCTCCAGAATTATATTAATGATTTAGATGTCATATATATCTTATATATCCAGTATATAAATTCATTTATAATATTACGTAACATTTAGAGGTAAGAAATGAAATGCACCGTTCATGGAGACGGTAAGCCGTACGTACGCATGAACGCTACTTCCATTTCTATTTCATATTTTCTGGAATGGAATCATAATGATATAAGAGTATATTATAATTCCAGTATAATAACATATATAATATCATTAACTTTATCCTTCACACATCCCACATATGGTATTAACGAATCAAATCACTTTCAGGGGGCGGTAGTCCGCACTTCCTTAAATGAAGATATCGTGTTTACCCATAATGGAAACCATAAAGGTAAGACAAAAATGAAAAATAGAGAAGCATAAGTAAAACAAAAACATATTATATATCATATATAAAAATAGTGACATCTTAATGGCCACCTTTGAAGGTGTTATACGAGTGTTGAACAATCATCGCTTCGTGAGGCAGAAATTCGCCATCCACAGAAACCGTATGTTCTTTAACCCTTTGATGTAGGTGTGTGTAAGTGTAGCTCTAATCCTTCTTATAACAACATCCTAGTATATTGAGGATACTGGTGTTGTTACAAAAGAAATGAATAAAAAGAGTTTATGGGGTTGGAGAAGAAAAACAAAACAAAACAACATTATAAAAGACATTACCTCAAAATCGGGTAACTCTTTTTGATTTGAGCTAAAGGCTTCCTTGGGAAGAGTTCTGCCCAAAGTGAGGCTTCTAGGAGTAAGGGAGGAATGTTGGGAGAGTATTTGGGCAGAGGTTGGCCGAGCCAAATGGCTTGAAAGTGTAAATGAGGTGGGAGAGGTGGGGGCCTTTTATAAGTGGAGAGGAGGGGCACTTTTGGAAAGATTGAAATGTTACATTATTTCACAATGCTTTTTCGGATTCTAAAGGTCCCACACTTATATGATTCGAGCCTAAGTTGATAAGGTTTCGAAATATCTTCATCCAATAGGCTTTGGACAAGTGTAAGCCTTGGATTTTGCATTATCTTCTCATTTTATTTAAATCGTTAAATAATGAGGTCATCGCCACATCATAATGATGTCATGAATAATTTAATTTATTTAATGTCTAAAAATTATAAAACAAATACTATGATGTGGGAAATCTTTTTAGCTTTCCAATGACTATTTATAATCAAAATTTGGACTTGTATAACCCCACTTAAAAATTGTTTTAGTAAAACAATTTATGTTAGTGTCATTTTCACTTTAACATTAAATAAAAACTAATTTATGTCATTTCCCAATAAAAGTGGATCCATGGGGTCCCCAAGTTAGGCCATGGCTTGTCTTGGTCGGCCATGACACAACCAATGAGGTTGGGACATGTGTCTAGGTCATTTTATATTATTAAAGTATTATTTATACCTTAAACCACACTAATTACCACTAATCGCGATTAAGAACTTAATAAGTTACTATTCACCAAAAAAATTATTATAATCCCATTGAACCACATTTTACTTCTTAATGACAACCATGTATGTCGGATTTTTGAAAATCAAATCACAGAAGTGGTAATATTTCATTTAAACGAAAAATCAGTTATTTAACTACCACTTAGTGGTTTCACTATTCATCAAAAATTGAAGTTTTTTAGAACAATGCCAAAATTTCACCCTAAGCTATAATTGATATTCCGAATTCAAAAATGATGTCTATTTTACAAAATTCCAAACATATAAGTTGCATTAATTAATTTTATAATTAATTCCCGCTGTTACGACAAATAGTGTGTTTTTAAGAAACAATTTATATCAAAAGATTGGCAATTGTTTATGTCCATTTTCAATGTTAAATTAATCCTAATGACCACCATTGGATAAAATGGTAAAAATATATTCCAATTATACTTTAAAACCACTAAATAGTATAACTTATCACTATAAATTATTTTGATTAAAAAAGTTGTTTTATGTAATTTTCACTATTCATAAAAATTTGGAAGTTCTCGGAAAATTACAAAAAATTCAACATAGGTTAATTTCAATATTAGGAATACAAAAATGAAGTCCATTTTGAAATATAAAATTTCTATAATTTTAAAAAGTGGTTATTACTATTCATAACGGCTACTTTGATTTGTCGCGATGTTTTAGAACTCGAAGTTGCGTACAATGCAAGCTATTGCATTATTGAAAGAGAGGCGTATCGTGGAAGCTCGGGGTGTTACATCCAAACCCTAAATAAAATTAATGAAACATTTTTTAAAAGGTTATTCTTTATCTTCTATTTTTACTTACTTTGACCATTTTATTTCTCACCGTGGAAATTTGTTTTTTTAAAATTTGTAATTTATAATTGAAGCATAACATAAATCTATTATTATTAGATAATTTAGAACCACTTATTCTTAATATCAAATAATATTTATCAGATAAAAATTCCTTGTTTCTGGATAATTAAATTTTACACAAACTCTTGTAATGTACAAAACCCTGTTCTAACCAAAATCGTAATAAATAAATTTTAAAATCTTTACATATCACAATGATCAATAATAAAGTTCACCATATTATTTTATATTTTTTTTTTGAAATTATTTAATCAATTCTATTAATTTATATTCACATATGTATTTTAATTTAATTTACAAAAATACTCAAAAAACATGTTGAAAACATTTTAAAAAAAATGTATTTTCAAGCATATGATTATCTTACATTAACTATATGACTATTTATAATAACTAGTTGCATTTAAATTAATATATTTATATATATAATTTATATATATAATTTAAATCACTTGTTGTTATAATGATCATTAATTAATTAAAATGGCTAAACATTATGCACTTAAAAATAGTTTTCAGAAATTTGTGGTTTTAAGCCTAAAAATTAAATTATACAAAATATGGAGTAAATATGATTCCAATGAAATTAATTATATAAAATATAAATAAATTATATATATATTTCTATTAATCAAATTCAAATCATAAGAGAACATTATTATTACTAAATTTAATGAAAAGGCACAACAATATTTGAAAAATTGTTATTTTTAACTAATCGGTGATAAATTTATATTCTCTAAAAAATATAAAAATTTAACCATAATAAAATTTTTATATTATTATTTCAAAAATGATATTATTTTTATGAAATCCAATATTTAATGTGTTATAAATTAATTGAAAATTTAAAACATAAAATGAAAAATAAAACCAATTTTTTATGAACATGTATTTTTGAAGCGTAAAATGATTTAATTGTGAACAAAGTAATTATTTATGATTAATTATATAAAAAACTTTTAAATCATTCTATAATATTATTAAAAATGTTTATTACCACAGATTTAATGGATAGATTTTGAATCATTCATTATATAATATTATTTTAATAGTATATCATGGTTCACATTGAACTCTGTATTGTGTGTCATATACAGTATAAAACACAATTGTATTCCTATAAAATATAAATTAATTACAAGAAAACAAAATATTTTGATAAAATATTAAGTGAATAAGTGATATTACATAATGAAATAAAATTTAGTTAGGAAACAACATACCTTGGAATCTTAGTCAAAAACATTCTAACATCGTGTATAATAAATGTAAAAATATTATAAAACATTATCACAGTCCAATTTATATGTAATTTACTATATTTAATAAATATTTTATTATCAATTACCAATTTAGTGATAATTATTTTTTTAAAAAGTCAATGTTTTTTTGTAATTTTTTTTATTTCCCATGCATTCTTCAATTCAGCGGTTTCTGTAAATTTACCTTGGTCATGGTTTGAAAATAAATAGAATTTTTTCTAAATATATTTAGAATTTATTTCAAATGGTTTTATAGTTCCATAAACAATTTATGTAACTGAGGTAAAAAGTTCACATGGAAGGCCTAAAAGTTCTCTTTTTTGATGATTATTGAATTTGAAAAATAATTGAATTTATAAGAAAATATTCTTTTGAATATTAAAACTTTAGAATAATGAATGAATCAGAAATTAACAATTATATGATAATATTACAAGTGCATAGAATTCCTTAATAATTTATTAAAAATAATTATAATAATATTCATGTAGGTTTTAAAACTGACCCTAATAAGAACAGAATACATCGACCAAATGAGTAAGATTATATAATTTTATATTGATATTATCACATTAAAAGAAACTAAATGATTATAATAAATGTTATAATGGTGATAAATCATAATTTATAAGAGAAAGATAATGAACCAAAAATTCAATTACATGTAAGAGGATATTACGTCATGGTGTGTCTATCAGATTGATTCAAGAAACATAATATTTTAATGATCATTAATTATTAATATTTTTCATAAAATGAAAAAAATATCATTAAATAAATATAATAATATTATAAATTTAATATTATTTACTCACATAATTCAAAAAAATATCCATGTAATGTGGAAATGAAAATCTAAATACATGGTTTCATGGATTTGGTAGTTTGAATGCACACATGAGTGAAGTTTCCATTTTTAAAAAGATAGTATTGATGGAAAGTAGATAATATATTATATTTATGGAATAATAATTATTTCATAACCATAAAATTTATTTAGTTAAATTCTAATTTAAATCCATCAATGTGAGGTAGTGAGAAAAAATGAAATACATCGCATTGGGGTGGTTTTAGTCCATGCATACCCTTGATCGATGTTTTCATCTTCCATTGAATGATATAAAGGTAGAAATAGTTGTTACATAATAAAATTAAATTTCAGTATAGTAAATATACATATTTATTAATATTAATATGGTTGAAATGGATTTTATATATGAATAATAATAAATTAACTTGTAAGAACTTTGTTAAGACTTATACCTCTTCCTTGAAAATCATCCTTTAGGATACACCTCAAGCTTCCTTGGATTGGTATTTTGGTGATACCAAAACCTATAAAAAATGGATATAGATGTAGGGAAGGTATTAACTCATGTATTTGTTGATAAAAATCATTCAATTTGTGTTAATTAGTGATAATATGAGGTTCCATTTAATAATTAATAAGATTAACACCCTTCTAAATATTAAGATTCATAAAATATAATAAATTTCTGTCTCATGTAAAGTGGAAAAATTTAAATTGAAATTTTAATATCATATATGATAGGTATAGGTACACTCAAAAAAATAAAATTTATCAAATATATATACATATATATATATATATTTGAATCTTTATTGTATCGTTTAACCCCCTCATTATCCCATTTCACTCATACTATGACGACTGAGATTTATGTTGGTAACATAATGGCTGTATCTTAAAATTAAATACACATATTACCTAATTTTTATCATATCATTCCATAAATTAAATATATTTAATTATATTCTATTTAATTAAGTGGTAAGATTTTATTTTATTATAAATTATTAAATTTCATAATTCGATTTATAGATGGATTACTTTTTATAAATATATATGATTTTACAAAAAAACATAATATACAGAATTGATCCCCAAGAAAATTAGTGATTTGTAAATAAAAAATAAAATTTCTATGGCATTAAAATTAGTTAACAACATAAAGGAAGAATATGAAATCTTAATCAAATGTAATGTTTATTGTATTTGAGAAGATGATATTTTTCACTATTCACCTAAAAATATATTATTTTTCAAAATTCCCTAAAATTCAACCAAATATGATTTTTATATGATGAATCAAAACATTATTATCATTTATTAATGATCAATTAAAAAATTCATAAATTTATCATTGAAATGAGTTTAGAATTATAATTAAAAATTTCTATTACAAAAAATTACCCTTTAAAACATTATGTTTTATTAACCTCATAAAAACATCCAATGAATGTTAATTTATTTTGTTATCAATATATATTAATAATGTAATTATTTATATGACTTATTTTAATAAATTATTAGTTATTTTTGTTCAATGTTGTGTATATCCTACAATATTCAACAAGATATTTACTTAGAGTAATATATACTAAAATCTCTAGGTGTTAGATGAATAGTATCTGATCAAAAATCTTAATTTGAGGGAAGATTATTTTAAACCCTAAAAATGGAAGATTAATAAAAAATGAAAAATATATGTGACAAGGTATATTAAGATAATTACAGACCTATATAAATGTAATGAGAAAATCTTAAAGGCTACGCAAAGTTCGACTACAAAGTCAATAAACTGTGTAAGTGTACAACAAAAGTTATATGATATTTTAAAAGGTAAACATGAAACATGAATAATGTTAATTATGAATCTTAATAATCTACATATGAGTGACTTCTATTAAATTCATAATATTTTATATTTTTATGTTTTTATATTGTGAATATGAACGAGATGATTTAAAGTGTTAAACATATAAGAAAGAAGTTGTGAACTAATTTGGACTATGATTAAAGAGAAAAGATGAGTTCGATGATATTTTTTGAGTATATTAATTTTAGATGAAATATAATGGATTATTATAAGTTTTACCTCCTGATTTATATTATGATGGAGCTATTTTGGAGTGAGTTCCATGTCATAGAATGAGAGTCTAAATCACAAAATTCATTGAAATGATGGAAACTATACTATAGTGACTTTTATGTGGTTGTTTTGATCAATGATTCCTAAAATGAAAATAGATATGATAAATAAATATCTATAATGCACTATAGAGTAATTCATGGTGTTATAAGTTGAATCTTAGAGATCAATATGACAAATCCATGTCGTTGTGTTCTTTTCGTGACTCTTTTGAGAGAATTGTGAAGAAATTGAACACAAGATTGAACAGTATGATTATAGAATATGAATATATTGAAAAAAGATGATTAAAATATGAAAATTTTTGGAATAATATATAAAATTTAATTTATTCTGGAAAATTGTGAAGAAATTTTAATTAGATAAGGTGAATGGTAAATATGTATTTTTTTATGGAGAATAAATTTGAGTGGTAGATAAAATATTGAGAATATGGGTTCTTCAACACTTACAATCACAGTTATATAAAAGTATATTATTATCCTGGGAACCAAAAAATTTAAAGGCATATGAAATATTTCAAATATATAAATTTTTAATTGGTGACAAGTATATATGTGTACATGAAAAAATAAGGAATAGAGTGAAGGGTTTTTGGAAAGAGAACAATGAGACTAATATGAGAAAAACATGAAACTATCCATCTAAATGATTTTTATTCTTTGGAAAAATTCCCTATAGGTAACATTGCATCATTTTTGGGTTGTTTTTATTTGCTTAAAAATATGGAACTCAAGGAATGGAAGATCTGGAGGTGGTACAAAAAGAACTGAATCAATGTGGCTCTGGTTTCTAGTGTTTGAAAAAATTTCGTGGTCCAAAATTTAATGTTTTGTGATCTTTGTAAAAAATATAATTTTTTCATGATCTCATCAATATATGGAAAATTCCTAAATTTCACAATGATGGGATTTACGATTCCAATTTGGAAAATACATGAAGAATATTTTTGGAGAGAAATGTGATAATGAAAAGCTTCAAAAACAGAAGAGTTGAGCTTTAAAAAAAGTTGATTTCTTTGAAGATCTCATCAAAATATGAAAACGTGTAGATTTTAGTGAAGATGGGATTCATGAAGTGGTTTTGGAAAAGACATAAAAAAAATGGTTATGGTGATCTTTGCGATTACGATGAGCTTCACTAAAGAGATTCACAATGGAGTTTCACAATCATAAAATTTTAGAGATTTTCCAAATGGGTTGAAGTGGCGTTGACTTCACATGGAAGGTTCGAGGGTTGGTGGAATTACCAATAAATATCCCTCATCCCTCTTGAAATAGGGGGTGCCCTAGACCCATCTATATAGTGCTTTTGATTACAACATCATGTGTACAGTTAGTTATGCATGATGTTATCTTACCATTATAGTGAAGTCTTTTTTGCGTCCACTATGATAATGGTAATTTCCAATGGTTGATTTTTATGTCAAGAGTTTATAATAGATCCCAGGCTATAATGAGAACCTCAAGATTCAATGATATTGATCTTAAATATATGTTCTATAATATAGATACAACTTACTGACTAGACACAGTAGATGTATGACTATCATGTGTTGGAGGCTCATATGCATTGAGACTTATTCTCATGAGGTTATCACATAGTGATATTTAGTAGTGATATCACGAGGACAACCTCGTCAATCGGAACACCACATGTTTTGGGTGTCATTGGTTCTTCCAATCTATAGATATGTGTATTGGTCTCCTAACTTGAGACCATTACCAATAAATATCATTTAATTACGTACTTTTATGAAAGGCGAAAACCATCGCGTTAATTTTGTGGTGAGGTAGTTTTGGTTAGGTG
This sequence comes from Viscum album, assembly GCA_963277665.1. Lineage (NCBI taxonomy): Eukaryota > Viridiplantae > Streptophyta > Magnoliopsida > Santalales > Viscaceae > Viscum > Viscum album. The sequence goes on from OY728147.1 coordinate 1,098,611,282, forward strand.
CATCGTTGGTGGTATGACATTGGCTGAATGGTAAGGAAATGATTTTTCACTTCCAAGTTTAAGAAGTTGTATATCTTAGGCCCGATTGATCAGGATGGTGTCGCCTTTATAAGTCTTTGGCCAAAGCAGTAGAAAGGAAAATACATCCTGATATATCAACAAATAATAAAGCATGATAATGATGATGACCCAAGAGTGCGTCCAACTTTATGAGATATTTAATGACAAAGAGACTACAATACACAGTCAGTGTTCGTAGGTTGGTGGTCGTTGCAATGACTATCCTTATCTTTTTAGGGGCCATGATGGGTTGCTAGACCCCGCTCTTGGTCTGTGGATTTTATTCACTACTATTTAGATAAGGTCCTAGAGGGTCACAGACAATAGCGTATTCAAGAATCTTCCCTATTTAGATTAATAGGTATACTGACATAGTGGGCCCCACCATGGGGTCTAAGCATTTCCCTTATTTTCTTTCACCAAAAGAATTAAATAAATTCATTAATATTCATGTTATGAATATATGGGACTGAATTTATTTAATATATTCACAAGTTCAGTAAATATGAGAAAATATTAATCGAACAAATATTATTCTAATATTTAAGGTTCGCTTAATATTAAGCGGGAGAATGAGTCCAGTATAATTGCTCATATTTTATCATGCAATATATTTCATATATTTTACTAGTATGTGATAAAATAAATTAATAATATTGATGCATTTTTAATTCATCATAGTTATTTATTTATTGGACATGGAATAAACAGGGTTTGGGGAACCCAACTGGGAAATCTCCACAATCTTCTATAAATATAGGAGAGGGGCTCAAGCACAACAAAATTTTCATTTCATTTTGGCCAGAGATCCTCTCTTATCTCTCTCTCTAGATAGAGAATCTGTGGATCCATGCTCTGATCGAGTTTCTTCTCATGTATCGTAAGATCGACGATGTGATGATCGTCGGGTCATTGAATATATCATCAGATCGCCGCACTAGAACCCGGAGTTTGATGATCGGTGTTCTAGAAGATTTCCTAAGCGCGTGTGGATGATATAGAGGGATCCTGCTATGGATCCTTCATTCAACGATCACCGATGACATGTTGTAGTCGACAATGGCTTCAGATATGAAATGTGTAAGTTTTCTATTTATTATTGTGCTCCTTACAATTTATGTGAGATCCTCAGACCTCTACGGGGCTCGGATCATCAGCGACGACAAGTTTCATTATCCCGCTGACAAAAATTTTAAAATCCCTAGCCCAATGGCATCTGTCGCGGGCCCCGAAGACCTAATAGTGGTATCAGATGGATTTCATATATTTTCTTATCCAAATAAAATTATTTTTCATAAAATTTAAGTGGAGGGTTTAAAATTGATCAAAACGGATCAAACTGTGTTTCAATCCGATTTCGAATGACCAAGATATGGTTATTTGAAATTTCTGGAATGGATCATGTTTGTATTTTTACTCATGTTTTAAATTTTGTTGATTATTTTCATTTATCGAAAATAATACAAGTTTTAATAAATTATAAGTATTATAATTATAATTATTATAATAATAATTTTAAATTTATAATTTTATATCATAATGAAAATAAAAATAATTATTATTATTATAATATTATAACAATAATATATTATTATTATATTAAGAGATGTAAACTTGATTGGTGGTCATGTCTGAAAAAAAACCCATTTGTGGTTCTTCTCACGTTGAAGGAACCAGGATGAGACCCCTTTTGGGTCCTCCGCGTGGAGAACCAAAAGCAAGACCCCCTTGGGTCTTGCTGCAACTGGAAAACAAATTGGAGGGGTCTGTCGTGTGAGGATAAAAACAAAAAAAAAGGAAAATACAAGGGGTTCGAGTGGACCCCCTCCTTCCTCCCCACATGGTGCATGCCTGCAAGGGCCATCGCGCCGTCCGTCATGGAGGACCTCCGAGCCGACGCCACCCTCCGCCGCTTGTGCCAGCTCCGACCGCCCGCCTCCGCCTGCCTCCTACCTTGCATGCCTTCTGCGCGCCCAGTCGAGCCCCTTGTCCCGGCTGCCATCCCACTTCCTTGTTTCCACTAGTAGGGGTCTGATTGAACACCTCTCCATCCGGCATAGTGCACTGCAGCACCTCACTCCGGTGCGACACACAGCGCAAGGCCGCCGGCGCCGCACTCCCGCCCCGCATTCCGCACAGGTGGCTTGGCCAGCTTCCTGTTGCTCTCCCTGCGGACCACCCCAACACCCCCCCTCTAGTACCGAAGGCCGCCTCTCGGCCTCCTCCCACCAGGTGTGACATCAATGGACCCTCCCTAGACCCGTGCGTGAACCCGCCTAGTGCAAGCATAGTTAGTGCAGCCGCGACCGGCCGCCTACCTCAGCTCCTCTCTGGCAGAACCCTGGCCAAGGTTACCCGGCCGCTGCCCGGTCCTCCTAGTTGATAGGTAACCCCTGACTCGGGTTATGTTAAATCAATGAATATAATTAATTAATTAATTAAATTAATTAATATATTAATTCTAGTGAAAATAAATTTTAATATCCTAGGTTAAAATTAATATAATGTTTTTAATTAAATTAATCAATTATTTAATTTAATCTTATGTATTAAAATAAAACTAATTGCATGACTAATAATTAATTAAATTATTTGAATTTGTTAATTCATTTAATTTAATTAAATTAATTAACCTTCTTACTTATTTATGCATTTTAATTTTATCACGCTTTAAATTACCTACCGTCTGGTCTCGAGTATTGACCTTTGTATGTATGCATTTAATTATTTATTTAATTATTTATTTAAATTAGTGTGATTCTTGTAAATTAATTAAATAGATGGTCTGCACATCATCTTTATATTTCAGTTAAAATGTATAAGGGCATGCACGACCAATTTTTATATGATGTACATTTATACCCGAGTCCCCCTCACCTACGCGCGAGTATCGATGTACTTTGGATGAAGTAGATGAGCGACATGTACATCACCATGATGAGGCGGGGCATGAAGGTGCAAGATCACATGTGGATTCATTCAAGACGAGGAGGAACTCCAAGACGTGACGTATACCCTGCCAAGGCAAAGCAATGTTCTAGAAGTGAAGCAAACATACATGACAGGGGGAATGCTGTATTTTGAGTCATGGTTCGACTCTGGTAAAATGCCCTTAGGTCATTTAAATTCACAAGACCAGTCGGGTTGTAGTTTACCTTTATGCATTTTTTTATAATTTTATGCATTTTAGAACAGTGAGATAAATACATAAAATATTAGATAATAAAATGCATAAAGAAGCGGCGTATGTTTTTCTATTAAGGTTTAGTGGTGAGCACGACAAACATAGATTAACATGTTTAATAGAAATGGATCACATTCTTCGAGAGAAAACAAATAAAACCCTCAATGAAAATATTATGTCACAAACAGCCTTCCATCATTCAAGTTTGAACAAAACTGGGTGTTCGAGGTGCTGGTTCATGCCTCAGCTGAGGGTGCCTCTTACTACCGGGGAGTTCTTATTCGTGTGGTGGGTCAACATAACTAAAACTGAAGCAATGGAATTTCCTTAGCTAGCTTGTTGTAATTTTAGAGTCATGGTTTGAGTAAATCAGTAAATGATTTTTAATGATGGGACTTCACTCAACAGATCAAGGAACATCGAGTTAATGTTGTTGGCCAGCCAAAAGTGTACCTTGGACCATCCAATTATTGGAGTAGCCATATCTTTTTGACTGTGAGGGAGGTTCATGGATCCTTTCCACTAGTAAAACTCAAGAGTATTCCGATTCTAGTAGAGAGGGTTCCTATAATTCAAAAACAATTACTGGGATACATTTAATTATTAAATAATCAGTAATGTCACATTAGGCAATCGCATAAAAAACAATCTTCTAAGGTATATTTTTAGATAATGGCAAGAAATACCATAAGAAAACTGTGATAAAAATTGGTCAGGGTTTATGTCCAAACAAGAAATAAATTCCATGTATAGTATATGCGCTTGTGCACATTACTACCATGATGGAAATTCAAGGTGCTTGTGTCCCAACCTGTTAAGACACCTTAAGAAGTGAGGGTGTAAAAATGCTTACAAGTGACTCATGAATCAAGCATATAATTCTTCTATCATAATTATATCATCAACGTATGAGGTTAGTTGCAGTCGCTACATCAATACATGGATGATGTTACATGTAGTCTCTTCTCTAAGATCTTTTCGAGGAGAATGTGAAGCATGATTTGAATGTGATGGTTGCACTCGGTTTGTGTAAAGTGAAAGATGGATCACAATATTTCATTTCATCCCATTATTATACCTTTTTACGCACAATTACTCTAGTATCATTTAAAGTTGCAAACGAACCGTATAGAGTAAGCGCTTCATTATCGCTAAGGTAACATTCACCAGGTAATAAGAATATTAGTGATAACACCATCTTTTATTATTATGGCGAATAAATTAAATGACAAGAGGAAAAGGCCTATGGAATGTTTTACCAAAGGAACCATCATCATTACCTTCAAACAAAAGTGGATTGTTATTTAATTGGAGGTTATTTTTATCACATAATGAAATTAATTCATGGATGTTTAAAATATAATATACAAGAAGCAAGTACCCGCTCCTCGTTCAGTTAATATTCAACAAATAAGATTATTTTTTTCTCTCATACTTCTTGTGTATTAAAATGCAATATTATTTTCTCATATATGTATTAAAATACAATAACCACGTAAGTAGAGAAACATTACTAGAAGTAAAGTGTCTTCTCAAAGCAGCTTAGAAAGGGTGATTCTAAGTCAGAAGTGAGAAACCCATAACATTTAATTACCAAATGATTGATTCAAATTGAACAGGTTATAGAGTATAACCAAAAACATTTATCTCATGTGACCATTTGGACATGATGAGACATTATTCCATGTTTTGGATTGAATGTTGTTTTTGGTAACATATTCAATAAATAGTTCACTACTACTTGAATCAATGGAAATACATGATGAATATAAAATTTAAGACCTACCCAATTGTGGAAATGTGATTCTTAGTCATGTAAAACTAAAGGAGGATTTCAACTATATACCATGTATGGTATTTAGGCTTAGCATAGCTAAACACCTATGGTATTATTGACACCCTTAGTTTAGTCAAAGAAAACATTAGAAAAAAAGGTATGCCACAAAGATTTCTGATGTTCGTTCAAGAAGGCAGTGCGAACAATTCCAAAGAAAGCAATAGGTAGATATACTTCATAAGATTCCTCTAAGTCATTAAGGAATAGTGAAGTATAAGTTTGGTAAGAAGATATGAGTTTCTTCAGATTGGCATGTCAAATAATATCTGGACCAAACAATCATCGGTCATGATAATGTAGTGTGGAGTAATTCCTAAATCCATGTTACCTTATCTACATCACTATATTGATGTTCATATGGTGGATCGATGATGAGTCTTACATAATAATATTGATCAAAAAAATGTAGCATGGATAACTTCCTAGATGCACATTTTATACATCAAAGTTATGATATAAGTTGTATCAATGTTACAACATGTAGAAACTTCTATTATATTTCATGATGTGCTTTGCAAATAAGGACTTAAATCCATAACCAATATGCCAACTAAAATGAAAAATGGATATTATACGAGTCATATTATGATAGAAAATCTATTAAGTCATAGGATGTGTTTAGATGAAAAATGTTTGTTAGGATTTAGAAAATCATGTATCAAGTTAAACACGTTGTGCATCTAAGTTAATTATCCTAATAGTTTCTTAAGATATTACCTAAATCCCTACGATGGAAAAGATTTAGTTAGGTACTAGACCACATTCCTATATAAGGATGCACATCTCTATTAGAGATAGTTGGAGGTGAATTTACTTGGACTTAGTCAATGCTCGAGATGCACAAATGGTTGACATAGGGAAGAAGTTCCAGAAGTACATGTGGAATAGTAATATTCCAGAGACACCTACTGCATAGGACGTATGAAACCATGGTGATGGTTTTATATTCACCGTGGTCTGTGATATATTATTCATTGAGAATAATAAATCCTACAAGTAAGCAGTATATGGAAATGAGCTAAGATTGACAGGATCAACTAAAATTCAATAATGGATTCTAGGTATCAAATTGCAATGGGGGATTATAAATTGAATACTGCGATGGGTATTCAAATGAAATGATACATGGATGGTACATGTATGGTACCAATAAGGCTCGATTGGTTATACCAAGTCGGTACACATAAATCTATTAGAATTTTACTTGTCATAGCTGAACTTCTATGATCTTTTTATTTTTTATTGGAAATCAGGATCATCATTCGTGGAAGTTGTCTATCTGACACAACCAGAAAGAGGTGATGCCATCAAATGATGCCAATAATGGTTGCAAGTTTCTGAAATCTAGATATGGACTAAAGTGAGTGACAAAATTTTATAACATTCATTATAAATTAATAATTTCCTTTTGTATACCAAAGTTTAGTGGGAGCAGCAAGGTTTTCCAAGTGAAATATTTCCGGCAACATATAGAAAACAGATTTTGATCATACAATTAGATAAGATCAGGTTAAAATCAATTCTACAATGATTGACATCAAGTACCAAAATAAGTTATATAGAACAGGATCCACTGAGATATATCCAATGGTTTCTTAGTCCTAGTCAATCGTACATAGAGTGACATTGTATCAAAAGAAATACAAGTTTAATCAATTCAAGTTCATAACTGTTGCCTATGTCACATGGCTCAATCTCTTCAAGTTAACATGTTTGGAACATAGGAAGAGATTAAAATTGTATGTTGACTTCCATAAGCTCTAGTGATGGATCAATGACACATTCTATAATATGTACAAGAATTGATATTGCCGGTATATATTTTTCAATAGGAAGATATCAATTAATTCTAGAATCACTTCAAGTGATGCAGTCAGAACCATCATCTTCTTCTTCGACATGTATAAATGATATGTACCTGGAATATAGGGAAGAAGGTGTACTAGTAATGATTAGACACAAACTATTAATCCTTATATCAATTTGATCTAATATCAAAGTTAGGCAAAGTTGATGAGTGAGACAAGATCATAAAATCTAGTGGTAGCCATGTCTACAAATACTGAGTACATTGAAGCTTCTAAAGTAGCTAAGAATTAGTTATAAATCACAATGATTTATTTCAATTCTTGGATTCTCACATAGTGAGAAAAGTATTATCATAATGGGAATTATGATATTCTCTCTAGCCAAGCTGCCACGTTATGACAATGAAAAAAGTGATATACTCGGGGATACCATATCTTGAGAAGTTCTACTCAAGCATATGAGGTCGCACGTAGCAGATATGCCATGCATCAAAAATATGGCAGGCCCAGTAGTTAAATATATTACTCAGAAGAAGCATGGTATTTATCATGTGAGTAGCTAGCAAGACTAGTTAGAAATTTTGCTCAAGAAGAAGTGGGAGTGTTTGAATAGTGTGTGCCTTAGACCCAACTATGTAGTACTTTTGATTACCACATCATGTGTATAGTTAGTTAAGAATTATGTTATCTTACCATTATAGTGAAGACTTTTCTGCAGCCACTATGATAATGGTAATGTCCAAAAGATAATTATTGTGTAGAGAGTTTATAGCAGATCCCAGGCTATAATGAGAACCTTGAGATACAATGACATTGATCTTAAATATATGTTCTATAGTCTAGATACATCTTACTAACTAGACATAGTAGATGTCTGACTATCAGTTGTTGGTGGATCATAAGCATTGATACTTCTTCTCATGAAGTTCACACTTATTGATCTCTAGTAGTGAGATCATGAGGACAGACCCGTCAATATGAACAACACATGTTTTGGGTGTTATTCTTTTTTCCTACTTACAGACATGTGTATTGTTCTCCTAACTTGAGACCATTCCCAATGTATATCATTTAATTGTGTACTTTAATACAAGGTGAAAACCATGACAGTAATGTCGTGGTGAGGTAGTTTGTGTTAGGTGCGTCGTTGGTGGTGTGACATTGTTTGAATGGCCAAGAAATGATTTGTCGCTTCCATGTTTAGGAAGTTTTATATCTCATGCTTGGTTGATCAGGATGTTGCTGCCTTCATAAGTCGTTGGCCAAAGCAATAGAAAGAAAAATCCATCCGGATAGATCAAAAAATAATAAAGAAATATACTGGTGATGACATAAGAGTGTGTCCTGCTTTATGAGATATTTAATGACAAATAGACTATAGTACACAGTCAGTGTTCGTTGGTTGGTAGTCGTTGTAATGACAATCATTATCTCTTTAGGGGACATGACGGGTTTCTAGTCCTTGCTCTTGGTATGTGGATTTTATTTACTAATATCGAGATGAGGGCCTAGAGGGTCACACACAATATCGTATTCAATAATCCTCCCTATTCTGTTGAATAGGTATATGGACATAGTGGGCCCCGTGATGGGGTCCGAGCGTTTTCCATGTTTTCAGTCACTAAAAGAATTTAATAAATTCATTAATATTCAAGTTATGAATATTTGGTATTGAATTTATTTAATGTATTTACGATTAAAGTAAATATGAGAAAATATTAATGGAACAAATATTATTTAAATATTCAGGGGTCTATTAATATTAAGAAAGACAACGAGTCGAGTTTAATGGCTCAGATTTTATCACGTAATATGTTTCATATATATTACATGAATTTGATAAAATAACTAAATAATATTTACACAGTTTTATGTCTTCATAGTTAGTTATTTAGTCGACGTGGAATTAACCGGGGTCGGGGAACCCAACCAGGTAATTTCCACAATCCACTATAAATAGAGGAGAGGGGCATAAGAACGACAAATTTTTCATGTAATTTCGGCCAGTGCTCATATCTCCTCCCAATCTCTAGAGAAAGAAGTTGTTAATCCATGCTCTGATCAAGTTTCTTTTCATGCATCTTAAGATCGACGATGCGGTGATCATCGAGGCATCGAATATATTGTAGTATCGTCGTGCTAGCACCCGGAGTTCGACGATCGACGTTCTAGAGGATTTATGAAGTGCGTGCAGACAATCTAGAGGGGTCCTTCTATGGACCCATCATTCAAAGATCACTGATGACATGTTTTAGTCGATAACAGCTTCGAATTGGAAACGAGTATGTTTTATGTTTATGTTTTGTATACTTAAAATTTATGCTGGATCCTCAGGCCTCTCCGGGGCTCGGATCGTCGGTGACGACAAGTTTCGTCTACCCGCCAATGAAAAATTTAAAACCCTCGGCCCACCAGCTTCTGCTGTGGGTCCTGGAGACCAAACAGTCCCCCTAAAGAAGAGTATAGATTTTTTCATCAAAAAGCTTTTGTCTCTCTAATAGGGAAGAATGTTCTCGAAGTAGCTTCTCTAAGGAGCTTCACGAAGAATCTATGCAGTGGCTGATTTGAGTTCTGTGAAATTGGAAGGATTGTGAGGAAGCTTCTAAACAGATCATCAAAATAGAGAATAACAATGAAGCTTTGTAATAGATCCTCACAAAGGAGATTCGTAATAGAGCTTCATGAGATATTTTCTCAACATATCTTCGCAATATAGATTCACAACATAGCACCGCAACTCAGCTTCATAAATGAGTTTTTCAAGAGAGGTTCACAATGGACCTTTGAAAAAGATATTCATAATAGAGCTTTGAAATATATTTTTGCAATGTATGAATTGGGTATTGAAAAATGGAGATCATTGAGAAGTAGTGATCGATGAAATGGTAGTTCAAAGGTTATTGTCTATAGATCAGTGGAAAAGGATTATTCATCAGTGGATGAAATTTAGACTTCAACAGAGAATCTGCATAAAGTTGTAGATGCATTAATTAGTGATAACGATCAGACCTTCAAGTCCATAAAATATGAGTGGATTCCTTCCATGTGAAGTGAAAAAAGGAAGAGGAAGCCAAAGATCTTTTCTACCGTTAGTGATACAAAGATAGAGGATCAGGGAGTGACCCTTGGGAAGTAGTGTGATAACCCTAAACATTATAATAGTAGTGATCCTCGGCATAGAAATGATTTAGCACAAACATTATTTGCAGTGAGAGTTAATGGATTTGGAACAGTGGAACATTTTCATTGTATACTCCATGGATGTATCCTAGTGAGGTTGAACCAAGTAAAAATCTCTATGTCTACCCGCTTACATCACTAAATTAAATCCAAATTATCATCATCTGGTAAATAAGAAAGTAAGTGACCAAAATAACCACCCAAGTGAAAAAAAGTGACCCTTGTGGTAAAGAGGTCGAGATTTTATGGGGTAAGAATAATTTAGAAAAGAATATCCATACCTTGATTCAACCCCCTCTTAGTGTATATATAAACCATTGGTTCCAAAAAAATCATTATCAAAGGGAAGGTTTCATTTATCATATTTGTTTTCTCTAACTTCGTTCAGTCAATTTCTAATGTTAAATAGTTTTCTTACTCTTATCTAAGTGTTCCATGAAAAAGGGAAGAAATTGAAAGAAGAATAAGAAGTCTGGTGAAATTCCCTAGTGTTGAAGTGTCAACAGAAAAGGTGTGATTTAGTTAAAGGAATCATATAGTGAAGAGAAGAATGGTGTGGAAGAATAATACAGTGAAAATACTTACTCATTCAATGATGTTGTAGGAATGAGAGAATAACATGATATTTCAACAGATGTTGGAAATACTAATGATAAAGAAACTCCAAGAAGTTGAAAAATGTCAAATTTCTATGGGCCAATGGAATTGGATCTGAAATTGAATGAATAAATTAAATGTAATGATATCCATATCTAGATACTGAAAATTGAAGTAAAAATGATAAGAGGCTTAAATCAAAAGATTATTTGTATGGATAATTATCTGAGGGATAAGAGTCACTAATAGAAATGTAGGTCATAGCCACATACCTATTCCCAATGTTTTATAGGTCTTTGGATATATCCTCTTTATATCAACAATTTTTTTTTAAAAAATCATGGCTAAGATTTGTCATCCCTTTTTTTCCAAAATATGTCGGCTCTATTTCTGCTCTCCCCTGATCTGTGACACTCCACGCCGTCCTCCTCCATCCTCCCTTGATCATCAACCCTCTTCCCTCAACCTATCATTCATGGTGGTTCCCTCCTACACGATCCTCCCCTGATCTGTGCCCCTCCACCATCGACCTCTCTCACAAAGCCTCTATCCTCCTCCATCCTCCCCCAATCTGCGACCCTCTACCCTCGACCTATCACACGGCGGTGCCCTCTTCATGGATTCCTTTTGTGTGAGACCATCTAAACCCGATGGTACCCATTATAACCTATATCACCATTCCTTTTCATTTCATTCTAAATCCATAACATGTGGTATTTAATATATTTCAAGGAATCATGTTGATTTAGATCGGTCCATCCATTAATATCAGATGGAGATACTTATATAACAATGTGGTAGGTGGTCCCTATGTTTCTTCTTCTATTTACATGTGTTATATTTGGTTTATGATGTGCGAGTCTTGAAATGAATGTGAAAATGTCTAGAGAAGAAACCATATTTCATTTAATCATGTTTAAAGAGTGAAATAAAAATTTTATGGTTGTGAGAGGTCCTTAGGGTGCTGTGTTTTACTACATGGACATCTATAACCATTTACATAACGTTAAACATTAAGGGATTATGGATTGATAACTTAAGAGGGTTTCATTTGATATGTTTGACTTAGTAGACATTGTTAGGATCCATTGAGTTCCCCATGATGATGGGGAACTCTTATATGTGAGAGGTTAACATGGGGATTTCCTCATGGTGGGATTTTGTTTATGATCGTTCAATCAATCAATCGATTTTTCATATGTTGTGCCACATTACGGTTTTATTATGTTTGGTGCTTAATTTTTTTAAAAAAAATATATATTTATTGAATTTTTTCTATTCTAAAACCGGTTTGGGGGATTATTTTTTATGTATTTTGAATATTAGGTATAATTTTTTCAAGAGTAGACAGGTTTAAAAAAGAAATGGGTAAATGATTTAAAATGAAAATACATTACATGAAGTGTTTTAATTTAAAACATTTTCAGAGATTAATTTGAAAATGGGACTCGTGGAAGATTCGAGTTAAAAAATAGGTTTTATGATTCATTTTGACTTTACTTGATTCTGTAAAAGTATGTGATTACATTATATAATTTTGGAGGTGATTTATAACGAAATGAGATTTTAGGAATTTTTTGTTCATAGGATGAAATTCATGAGTTTTTTTGAAAACAAAGGAATGATTTAGGAAGTTTTAGTGAGATTTTATTTTAAATAAGTTCTTAATTATAAAATATGGTGTCAATATTTTTTAAAATTATATTCTTGGAAATTTTTAATTTTACTCTATGAAATGGATTTTGAAATTTTTAAGGAAGTGATATTCTTTTCAATGTTCTTTTCTTTTTAAAATGTGTTTCCGTACTTATTTTTAAAATGTGGGGAATTTTATGAAATATATTTTTACAGTTTGATATCTTTTAAGTGATTTTACATAATCCCAATGCTCTAAATGATATTTTTGTTTATTTGGAGGTATAAATCATATATGGTTTAGAACCATGGATTGTGATATTTAAATTAATAATCACATAATGGTCTTAGTATAAAGTATAGGTTGTGTCTTTTTGGATGACCATGAGGATGATTCTTCTCATCATTTGGTGTAGCTATTATAGTGATTAACTATTCCCAAACATTTAATGGAGTGGTAATGTTGATCCATTCCCTATTTTGTGTTTCTTGTATCATTGTCCTATGTTTCACAGTGATTGATGTTTTCTGTAGATGAAAGTGTAGTTTGAATTTGACTGGACATATTAGAATGTTATTTCCTATCCAATGTATTTTTTATGGTCATCAAGATTTTAGTGATCAACATTGTTAGGTCCTATTATGGTCTTAAAATTAATTATAACCTGAGTGGGGGGATCCTGGTATTCCATGAAAAACCAATTTAAACACTTTACCTTAAATATCTCACTGCCTTATTTTTATATTGGCCTCTTAAACTTAAGGTTCACATTTTTTATCTTTTGATTAAATTGATCCAATTACCAATTCATTTGACCACTTATTACAATATATTCATTATGTTTTCATAACTCAATTTTGGTGTGCATAAAGTTCCCCATGTTTTTTGAGGATGCCTAAGGGGATAATTCATAAAGACAATGTGTCAAAAGAGGGGGAGTATTGTGACACATAAATGATATGTCATGAATCATTACATATTTTACATAGTCTTGGATAAAGTTTAAGAAATAATTTTGGTGTGTAATAGGTTCTTGAATAGCAAGAAATGGACGATGGGGAAGGATAGGGGGAGGTGTGCAAGGGGGGTCTATATGAGATGGGGTGTGAGGGGGTGGCAAGGGGAATGGGTGAAAGGGGAATGGAGGGTGATGGGGAAGGTGGTTGGGGTATGAAGGGTTTGGGTGGTTCAAGAGGCAGTGGTGTAGTGGGATGGTGATGGGGAAGGGGCAGGGGGTGTGGAGGGTGGGGGCAGTGGGGAGGGGCAGGGGAGTGGTTTTGCAGAGTGAGGGGGAGGGGGTGTGTAGTGGGTAGGTGGAAGTTGGGGTGAAAGGGTTAGGGGAGGCGTGCATGGTGGAGAGGGGTTGTGTTAGGAGCAGGGGGTGAAAGGGGTGGGGGGCATGAGGTTTGGTGGTGTAGGGGTAGGGGTGAAAGAGCTTATTGATTAAAAAACTATCATGAGTTTTACGAATAATATAGATTCTGTTGATTCAATGGTTGGGTTATTAATCATAGATTAAATCAGTGTGATTTCAGTTGAATGAGTGATGTTTTAAGAATAAAGATCTTCATTAATGATCATGTTATTTAGTATTGGGATGTACATATCAATTTGAATATTATTTGTTCATAGTTGGTTATGGATTCATGTATCATTTATCATGTATAGTAAACACACATATCACATATATATATGAAGTCATTATATATCATTTATGTTCCCACTGTTCTTTATAGTTGGAGTCTTATGGTGATGCCAGTTCTGTCCACCACCATCTATGATAGTGAGTTCAACATCATATTTCGGTATGGTTTATTCCATTTTTATCATTTAGACAAATTTTAATTAGAGTTTTTTTATATTTGGGTTCCTTATATTTTTGTAGTGTGTTTTCGATTTCGTTGAGGTGGATTTCAGTTGCTGTTAATGAAGGGTTACATGGTTATTCATAGGTATACATATACATATATAAGTTCCCCCTTTATATATATATTCACTCATGGCAGTATGAATATATAAATATTGGGGCTGGGTGTGCTTATATATAGATATGATAAATGCATACATGTGTAATTGTAAAAGGGTATATTCAAGTATAAACCTATATCTAAGGACCTCCTTCTGCATTTTTGTTCACATCAATATATACAGAGGGGCTAGGTGTACTTATATATAAATGAATTTTCATATGCGTGAAAGTGGAAAAAAGGAAGATCTGATTTGTCGTCATCAAAAGGAAATGTGCCTTGAGGTTGAGGTTGGTTCCCACTATCTAATCCTTTAACTTGATTTCTATAATTGCCTGATTGTTTTGAAAAAATATTTCCATAATTTCATTGTTGTTTTGGAAAAATTTTTTCTAATAACCACTAACTTTTTCAAGGAAGAATATGAATATATCCCTTGATCATATTTAGAGACCTTGTTCAAAGAGGTTAAAAATTACTAGTAGTTTATAGATAAAAGAACAAGAGTTATAAAAACAATAAATTGATCATCCATAGAGACATTAGTGATCTCATTAAACATCCAATTAAATTCATCATAAAATACCACTATATAATTTAACGATATATTATTTCCAATACCAAGATTCTTGACATCTTCTCTAGTATAATGGAACTCATCCATAACATTCCTCTTTGAATCATGAATAAGTAATCGTGTGAACATATCCCACTATAGGGACTGAATCTATAAGGATACATGATTCAATTTCGAGAGAAATTGATCAACTCCACTATAAAAAAATTGTAACAACTAAAGGTTCTATGGTGGATGGTATATAGGGTTGAAACATATTAATGAACTCAAACTATCTTAATAAAACACTTTATAAATGGTGTATGATTTCCTTCATTTTAGTCCCGAAAGACATAATGACATCAATAACATCTTGATACATGTTTAATTTCACAATTGGAAGATTTTGGAATATATACCATTGAGATACAACCATAACACCCAGATCATTGAAATCAGACATGGTAGTATAATAATGAGGTTAGACTACACTTGTGTTATCCAATGGTTATGAGGGTATTGAAAACGGATTCTAGAAAGAGTAGTAGAATATCCAAGAATGGAGGATGAGGAAGATCTATGGGTGTATGAAACCATTGAATATCAACTATAGCTAAGAGAAAATGATAAATATTTTTATGAATTAAAGTAAGGGAAATGGAATTTTTTCCCAAAAATTCCACTACACATGGTTTTTTCACATGATTCACAAACAGTGTGCAAAACGTGTAAAATTGATAATCCCTCCTTCTGCAATAGGCCACAGGGTTGTGCACATAATCCTGCACTATTTTAGACAAACTGTGTGGACATTTATATTCCACGGGCTATAGCCATATCATTTAAAAAAACCATGCGTCTTGGGTCACATAGTTTCCACTAATCATTCTATCCAGAACCCTCTCACTCAAGAAGGGGTCCCATAACAAGTTACGATCTCATGTTTAATTTTATACATCCACCCACCCTCTCAATGTGAGGTTTCATAATATATCTAATAACACCTCCCACTCACTTAGAGTTACTCACATAAACTGTCTCAAATGGACATAATCTCACATTGGGTGAGGTCTTGTATCTTTTCTTATACCACAAACATCTCACTCATGGTGAGGTATTTCTTCTCAACTCATTAAATCACCCACTTTCATTGGTTGAGGTCCCATATATCATCTCATATCACCAATATATTCTTTATGTCAGGTCTCTTATCATATCATTTACCACCACTATCTCATTCAAGTCATGGCCTACATGAAAACAACATTAGAGTGTGAAATACATAGTGAACACAACCTTAAACTGAGAACATGGATATCCAGTAATCCATACCTAGTTACCCACTAGAGTATACCCCACAATAAATCTCATAATTAACAATTTTTTCCTTTATTAGACTTGGTACCCAGTGTACCTAGACATGGTAATTGATTGACCTTAAAATTAAGTGGAATGGACTAGAAACCCACTAACTACTATATGATTACCCCATGAACCACCTGAAAACCTAAATAGGTCTACAAACACTTCAAGATAAATCTCAACACTCATATTGATTTTCTAAATACAACTTCTTGAAACTCTCTCTACATGGAGACCAAAAAATCAATTTCATTTGAATTATCTTACTCATAATGATATATGAAATTATAAACACGCCACAAAATGGATACACATCACTGGAAAGTATTATGGATTATCCAACAAATCATGATTTATTAATAATAATGAAAACAAGTACTCATTCCAAATTTAATATTGGATTCCTAGAAATCATTCATCATCTAGATCTAGAAAAAAATATGTTTTTTTAAAAACATCATGAATGATCTTATATACATTTATTTCATTAAGAGGATGAAGTGGAATGAAATTTGGAGGGTAGCATGGGGGGTTCATGGGGTGGGTAGGGGGTGTGGGGTGGGAAGGGGGTGGGACGAGGAGGGGGTAGGGGGTGTATAGGTGGGGGGGGGGGGGTAAGGGGAGTGTGTTGGGGTTAGGAGTGTTCTTGGGTAGGGTGAGGGGGGGTGCAGGTGGGTGGAGGAGGGAATAGGGGTGTTCCGGGGAGAGGGATGTGGATTTGGGGGGCAGAGGAGGGTATAAAGGTGTGCAGGTGGGGGTAGGGGCATGGGGTGTGCTGGGGGCATGGGGAGGGGGTGTGCTGGTGGGGGGAAGGGGGAGGGGTGTGCAGGTGCGGGTCGGGTGAGGGGGTGTGCTGGGGGAGGGGAGGGGGTGTGTTGGGGGAAGGGGGTGTTCTGGGGTTAGGGGGTGTGTGTTTGGGGGGTAGGGGGAGGGGGATTTTTATGGGGTATACTACAAGATGATGGGGGTCCAGGAGGGATGGTAGGGTTTTACAATAGAAGGGTTGTCCAGGGGGTGTGATTAGGAGAACCAAATCTCTTTGTGTTTATCACTGTAAGTCATTGAATCTTAGTTTAAAGTAGTTTTTTTATCATGTTGATGTTTCTTTATCATTGTATACTATAATTATTTCTTATTTTGGTATTATTAAAATACATGAGTCCAGGTGGTGTTTTTTCTAGGAACTTAGGTTCCAAAAAAACTAAATAACATAAATAATGTGTTTCTTACTTATTTCATTAAATTATTGTATATTTAATATTTTGATTTTGTTGTATTGGACTGTTACCATTAAAACCCCATATTTGTCCATTGGTGTTTGCATGTTATTCATTTTTGACGTTTCACCCTTACCCCTCATAATGTTGTATCAGATCAAGATTTGTTTTTTCTATCAAACCCATTTATTTTTTTAGTATTTTATTTTTAGTGTTTATGCATAATGATCACACTATAAATTTCCTCATTTTATCTATTATATTTGATTAGAGATAATATTACATTCAAATTTACTCTGTGTTTCAAATCTATTTTGATAAACATAGTTCATGCTTGATATTGGTTATATTTAATGTGCGTACACTCAGCATTGTATGCATGAACTAGAAATTTATTCTTCTTGTAAACATTTCAAAATCTAGGTTTGAAATTAAAAAAATCTATGGTGACAATGAATTTAGCATTTGAAAAACTAAAATGAGGCCCATGCTAGTTGAGAAGGGAATATATGATTCCATATGTAGGCCCATTAAATCCAATTGTTACTATAAATAAAACTTGAAAAACTATCACAGAATATAAATATTTTTCCATGGATGTTTTAGTTAAAGAACATAGTTTTATGTTGCTTTCCTTATAATATAAATGGATTTAGGAAACATCTTTTGACCCTATAGCTGCTATTATTTGTATTAAACTATAAAAAATATACATGACATCCACTTTAGTCAGCATTTATTATAAAAGACACCAAATTTTCAAATTTATGATAAAACCCATTAGTTATATAAAGTCACATTTAGATTATTTGAACACAATAATGTAATATCTATCCAAAATTAATATTATTAAGATGACATTACAAAACATTACGAAAATAAAATTTTCCTTATTGTTATCCATTGTACTTTTCCTTAAATTAGTGCATTTAATTTTCATTAGATTACTTCATTTACTTTTGTGTAATCTACTGATAAAAAATATACTCTACTTCCATGATCCTTCATTTGGTACTTAAATATCCAACGTTGGATTTATTCATAATAAAAATTTCTCATTAATGCTTCCTTAAATTCAATTACTTATTATCTACCTAATATTGATAAAAATTAAATGTCACTTTGTGTTTTATAAATTTCATCAATTTTCCATTGATATTATTGATCTAAATTCAAATCCCTTTGAAATTTTCAGATGAGGGAAATATTTCTTCATGTTTATGATTTTTCAAGCTTTATCTTCCATTGAATTGAATACAACTATTATGTTTATTGAGATAGGTATAACAACATGTTTCTTAAATAAAATGGTCCCAAATCAGCGAAATGTAAGTCTATGAAATCTATATTCATTTTATAAGACAAGTGTGATTTACTAAGACATTAATACTATTAGTAAAATTAATAACATGTTTCCAAGTTCTAAAAAATCATCTCTTAGGGTTAAATACATTATATTTCCATTCATATTAATTTCATTCATCCATATCAATATATAGATCAAAATTTATAAAACATTAAATAACAGGTTTCTAAAATTATGTGAAAACTTTTTTTTCATCAATAAATCATTTTTATCTCATTTTATAAAATCATACTTTTTTATATAATAATTGGAAATTATGGAAAAAAATTCTCCTATATGAATACAACTATAATTATATGGATTTTATATATTGGTAATTTATTCAGCATAGTTTATAGATTTATTTTATGGGAAGATTAAATTTCACTTTACCAGAACATTAGAATTCACTTTTTATATCAATAACTTTTGGGATTTTTAATAAATTATATAAACTTCATTAGGTCTCCAAAATCCACTTCTTTAACATTTATTAATTTATAAGGGTAAACAGTTAATCAATTGCATCACCTTAAATTTTCTTTTTTATTGAACAACATCAAAACAAAACAAGGAATACGGTCGATCTACCATTCCTTATTAGATTGAGTAATAGGGTTGAGTGTATTATCTCAATAAAAAATAATTATTCATGTTAGCTTCATATATCTTCATTTTACCACCATTGATTATCTAGTAATTAATCTGCTTATGCTTTATAGACTTCTTTTTCTATGTTTTCTTTTTTATATGTGGGGTTTTTTTCATCATATACTCTAGAAAAGAACATTCAACCTTATTTTCTTTTTCATCCAACCACTTTTATTCCTCAAATTTTTTTGTCTATATATCAATGAAAATATTCAGAATATTTTTATCTTTATTATTACATTGCTATTTTTTCAAAATAACTGAATATTTTATTAAAAAAGTATCTTTTAATGTATTAGATTTTTCATACCAAGGTAATCACATCATTCATTTTTTATAGTGCAGTTAACATCCTTACATCATCCAAAATGATTATTTTCCTTTTTAATGTTACCCGTCAGTGGTAACATCTAATTAACATTAACTTATTTCTTGGATATGTCTTACACCATTCCAATATTCATGTGTTATTATTGTATTGATTCAATTTGTTTCTTTATAGATATTTCATTAACATCAATATTGAATGATTTTTTATAGTTTCCTAAAATGTGGCATTCCCTTCAATAGTATAAGCCTATTTGTTTTAGTATGGCATTTTCTTTTACTTTTATCAGTGGAGTAACCTTATTTGTAACTTAATTTTCATCATTACCTAGAGTGGAGTTGTGAACCATTTTCATTTTATTTTTCTTCAACTATTTTGGTCACCTTAAATTATTTGTACTGAATTTATTCTTGGTAGTTTTCACCCTTTACTCGCCATCACGATTACCACATCTTCCAAAAAGAATAATGAATTTTCCAAGATATTGAATTTTATTTGAAAATATTTTATCATTTTATGTACTAATATTGAATTTATCAGAATTTTTCTTAAATCCTATTCATCACCCCTTGAAATGTGCTATATTAATTTATAATAGTTTTTTATGTTTTTCTAATAGTCAATGTCATGGGGTTTGAAAATTCCCTAACACTAGTAGTTTCCAAGAAATCTAATCTTATTTCATTGAGTATAATTTTATTGGTGGAGAGATATTTCATAAATACTTCCATATTTCCCCCTTATGTGAGAATTCTTACATTAATTCATTCTTACATATTCACTAAAGTGGTGAATTTGACAATATATTTATTCACCCATCGTTATGGAGAATGAAAACCAAAACCTTTAAATGTAGTAGAATTTTTGTATATATATTCATTAGAATATGGGGTTAAAATATTATTATGATTTTTATAAGATTATTCTGCTGATTTTTTTGAGCTTATCGCACTACTATAATGGGTTTTCTATTGTGTATGAGTTTTATTAAAAACATCGTTTGAGGTTCCTCTATCAATATCAAGTGAGTTTTCAACTTTAGTGCTTTAAAAGTTATTTAATTAAATTATAACTCATTAAATGTTAAATTTTATGTTTTTTATAGTCTATAATAATGTTTAAATTATCTATATATTCTTCGATAAATTTTTTAATATTTTAATCATTCACCTAACATTCATTCTATATTGAAATATCTCACACATTTATTATAATAGATTAAATTTTACACTGCGAGTTATTGGATTCAAGGGGGAGGGTGGAGGAGGGTTTGCAGGGGAAGGGGGTCTACAGGGGAAGGGGGAGGGGTGGGGTGGGGTGGTGTGGTGTGGTGTGAAGATGGGTTACAAGAGGGGAGGGTGTAGGGGTTTTGCAGGGGCATAGGGGTCTACCGCGGCCTGGGGAGGGGGGAAAGGTCGGGCGGGGGGTGTAGGTGGGAAGTGGGGGGGGGGGTGGTCTACAAGGCAGGGGTGCAAGTGGGTGGGGCATTGGGACAAGTGGTGCAAGGGGCATTGGGACAAGTGGTGCAAGGGGCATTGGGGGTGGGAAAACTGGTTGGGGGGGGGGGGTGGGGGTCTGTAGGGAAGTGGGGGAGGTGCAGTTAGGGTGCAAGGGGGAAATGGGAGGAGGGAAAAATGGAAGGGGTGCAAGGGGTAGAGGAAATGGGGTCTATTGGTTAATGGGGAGGGTGCATGTGGAGTGTATGGGGGAAGTGGGGGGAGGTAAAACTAGTAGGGGTAGGTTGAATGGGGGTTTTTTAGAGAATGGGGGGTGCATGTTGGGTGCAAGGGGGGGTCTACAGGGTAGTTGGTCCAGTGTAGGAGAGGTGAGGGGGGGATTCAAGGGGGGGGCTTAGGTTAATGATGAATCCATTAATGAATAAACTTTAGATATTCACCCAATAACATAAAGTTTTCCCCAATATGGACTAATGTTTCATTTATTTCAATGAATTATAATAATTTCCCCCTTTCATGAAATCCATACATAGATGAACATATAGAGTAATAACATCATTAAATAAATATGATTTAATATTTTACCCATCTCCAAACTTGATTACTCTTTCATTCTTATTTTGTTCTATTTAGACCATAAGACTCTCACTAATTATATATATTCTAAACATCATTCTTATTTCTCTTAAATATTAAGTGCACAAATCATCATACACAAGAATATTTCAAGGTTTTCATGAATTATATGTGTTCTAATTTTTATTCATTATGTTTATCAGAGTATTTTATTAGTAACATAATGATATTATATGAATCACCATATAAAAATTGAATTTTATCATTAATAAAATGTGTTCTCGTTTGTATGCATTATGTTTATCGGGATTCTATGCATAAAATAATGAATATTTTAATGATAAATATGGTTGTGGTGGTGGTGGTAGCCCCAAAGGAGGTGATAATGATGTCGGTGTTTCTCTAGGAGATGATGAGGGTCATGATGGTTCTGGTGATGCTGATATTGAGGTATATTTCAGATGTAAATTTTATTCTCGGTTTATACATTTAATTTTATCAAATAGTTATTTTTATTATAATGATAATGATAAGTATATTTTATATTTTATATATTGGAGAGAGTTTGAATTGTTATGATATATATTTTATTATTCTTGAGTTCAGTATTATTTGGAAGGTGGGTTTTTTTCTTATAGCTATAGGATGTGAGTGCTGCTATAAAGGGATGTTACTGTGGAAGCATTTGGTGATTAAGTATAGCTAGGTATGAATCAATTTACAAGGTTATCAACTATGGTTGTAGGGTTTATTTTACATGGTTTTCAATGTTTTCTTAGGAACCATGATCCATGGTGTTACTATGGGGGCTGGCGGGGGGGGGGGTTGTGTGGGATAGAAGGTGTAGGGTATGGGTGTGCATGTGGAAGGGATGGGGGAGTGGCGGGGGAAGGGTGAGTGGTTTACATAGTTTGTCCTAGGAGGGGGGTGGTTCTTTCATGGGTCTGTCCTGGGTAGGGGGTCTATCTGTGGAGTGTCCATAGGGGGTGTCTAGGGGGGTTTTCCAGGGTTGGCGGGGGGGTCGGTCTGTGGAGTGTCCAGGGGGGTGTCTCGGGGGTTTTACAGGGTCTTGGGGGGCCATGGTCTTTTCAGGGGGGGGGGGCTGTTCAGGGGAGTTGAGGTCTGAGTGTGTCCTTGGGGGAGGGGTCTATCCAGTGTCTCTCTGGGGGGATGTCCAGGGGAGGGGAAGGGTGTGCATGTGGAAGGGAGGGGAGGGTAGGGTGAGGGGTGTACATAGTCTTTCCTACGGGGGGGGGGGGGGGGGTTGTATGTGGAGTGTCCATGAGGGTGTCTAGGGGGTTTTCCAGGATCTGGGGGGTCTAGGGTATGATCAAGGGGGGTTCTTAGGGGAGTGGATGTCTGGGTGTGTCCTGGGGGGGGGTTTCTAGTGTCTGTCTAGGGGGTGGTGTATAAGGTCTGTCTAGGGGGGTTGTCTACGGTTTAGGTGGGGGGTCTGTTTATGGTTTATCTGAGGGGTGTCCAAGGACTGGGGGGTGTCCCGGGTCTATCTGGGGGTGGAGGTATGGGTCAATCCTTGGGGGGGAGGGGGTCTGTCTAGGGTCTGTATAGGTTGTTTCTAAGGTCTGGGGTGGTGTACTGGGTCTCTCCAGGAGAGGGGTATCCAATGGAGTGGAGGTTTCATTGCATGGGGTAAGGGGTGTTGTGGGGGAGGGGGTTGCTTTGTAGGGTGTGGGGTGTTTTTTATGAAATGGGAAACCCCATATCCACAATTTGAAACTTTCTCTATAGACCTATAGCCACGGTTTGAACCATGGTTACAGCCCTATATCCACAGTTTAAAAAAGTGTCTATAGCCCTCTCTACCGTAAGATTCTCCCACAGTTTTGAACAATTGATTTAGATATTTCGCCTTAGTTGAAACTGTGGCTATAGCCTTATAGCCATGGTTTAGAACCGTGGATATAGGTCTTTTCCCTATATCCACTCCAATACTAACTGTAGTTCATAAAACAATAGATATAACCTATATCAACAGTTTTAGGACTTATAGCCATGGTTTAAAACCATGGACATAAGATACATTTCTAGTAGTGAATGATTCTAATGATGAAGAACTGAAAAAGTGGTCAAAAAAGAGATAAATTCCGATTAATGAAATTAAGGGAAAGAATTTGAACTTAGAGGAAATTGATAATTTGAAATATATAAATGATGATATTTCTACACAACTTTTGAAACTTTATTTTAAGAATCAATGGCTACAAAATGGAATGCATGTTGTTCTGATTCTATGTCTCTGGGAAAATTGAAAGTAAAAAAGAAATGTGACATGGTGGATAAGCTCACACGTGAATTAAAAAATGATATATGTAGGGGGTGTATCTTAATAAATAACTCAATTATAAAATTTAATAAAGTGATATGACGATTCAAAAACTAAGATATGAGATTGAATTATAAAATAAAGAAGTGGAGAAATCTAGTATAAAAGGAAATCCCAAGTTAAAGGATGCCTTTAACATAATATTTTGTTATCCTTCAACTACTGATAATGAAATTAAAAGAAAATAAGCTGTTTTTGAAGAGAAATAAGAAGATATTTTCTCATCTCAAAGGCCATATAGTCTGGGAAAAACCGGAATTAGATTTGATGAATCTCATCCCATGCATGTTAGGAAGTGAGCCGTGAATAGTTCCAAAAATAGAAAAAGTCATGATGTTTCTAAAGATAGACCTAACAAGTCTTTTACATGAAGTAATGAACTCATATTCTATTTCTATATGATTCATGTCCATACATACTGCTTTTGTTCATGGGATCATGTATACATTTTGTACTCTAGTCATAGATATTTTTCTTAATCTGAGAATAAAAAGAGGCATTATGAGAAATATGAATGAAGAGTCTCTAAAAAGAGTGTATTCATGATGTTCTTCTATAGTAAGAGAATGGGACACAACATGAGTATGTGTACGAAATATTAGGATCTCATTGTAAGAAGAATAAATCAAACTGCATCAACATCACATGTGAGAAATAATTAAATGAGGTATGTATTCAGTACAAGATGTTTTATATGTTCTACTAATTGGAATTTTGGAAAGACAATGTATTAAGAAGAAAGTCGGGAGGGAAAAGGATCCTAGAAGGAGATCCAAATTACGAGAAATGTATAATGAAAACACTTATAATGGAAGATTAGATGGTGATATGGAAAATAGTTATATGGCCTCTAAAGAATAAAAAGGAGTTCAATGAAAGTTTTATCAATCACCTCCTCTATTACACTCACAACACTCCCCTGGAATGGTTGTCGACAACCCATGAAGAAAAAGGGAGGAGATAACCCAAGTATAATTAAGTGGAATGTAAAGTCAGTAAAAGTTTCATTCCCCACAAGAAAATGGGGTGTCACTCGAACAAATGATAAATGAAATATGACTAAATAATTTCCTAGAAAAGTTTTCTATCAGGACACACAGCATGAAGTTCAGGCAATAGAAGAATCTCATCAATAGTGGAATAAGAAACAGAAGATGACTAGTGGAGATGTTCATGATTGGAGAAATAATAATGAAAAATTGAATATTTTTGGAGCATTAAAGAATGAAATTTATAATAATAGGATTAATTATCAAATTGAAAAAAAGTACATGAAACCATAATCTAAATATCACAGGAAGACTCAAAATTTGGGTAAAGAATGCCTTTCCAAATATCCAAAATAGTTGAATATGACAAGGTATTTGGAGATGGAAAGGGAAGAGTATGATGATTTGAAAGAAATAATCAAAGGATTTACCCATCAGTATCTATCACAATTATCTACTTGAAGATTCTATAAGAACCCCTCTCCCTATGTGATTAAATTTTACTAACAGATGTTCAAGTGTTTCATGTTTATAGGGAGATACAATCCAAGGGGAGGTTTCATCAAAAGATGCATGGTGGTGAAGTGATGTTCATAATAATATAAAATGATCCAAATCAGTTATTATAGTTGAATATGAGAGGATGTAATTTTGTATAATAGACAGTGATGGTGTTATAAACTTTATCTTTTGTTCCATACACATAGTTCCAACTCAGAGGCATAGAGTTCTTGTATTTGTCTCATTTTTAAGTGATTAATTCAACTAATGATGATCTCATTGATGTAATTGATCTGGATATGTTTCTCACACCTATAGTAACATTTGTAGTAATGATGCAGTCGAATAAGAATGTTTTTGGGTATAAATAGTGGGACTAAGAATAGGAAGTGTTTTATAACATTGGGGGAGAACTCAATATCATTAACTGATGAAAGAGAAATCAAAGAAAAATTTTAATGACCCAGTTCAGTTGTTAGCTGCCCATCGAGAGAAGACATATTGCGGGAGATGTAGTATCATTCATGTATTTCATGATTATCTATTTTATTCTGACAATGTGGTATTAGTTGACTATTCTCAAGCTACGAAAAACCTGTGAGAGATTATCAAGAATGTGCAACAAGAAGAGAAGAAATGTAGTTGAATGAAATGATGTAAATACAATAGATAATGAACATAATCTTCTCCAACATAGTGAACAGTTTTCTGATGAAGGTTATAAAAATGAAAGAGACTCAGGGTGAGTAAAAGTGGAAAATACTTACCTAGAATCAAATACTAATAATGGCCATTGGGAATTAAAATCCATATCTGCATAAAAATTAAAAATGGAAAGAAGATATGGACTTGAATTATATAATTGGTAAACTAACAATGTTAGTTCAGACACGGAAGATGAGAACTATATAACAAGAATTTTAGTTATCATAGGTAGAGTCTAACAGTTTTAGAGAAGTATATGGAGATGAAAATTGGGTTCAGGCTATGAATAAAGGGAATGACCAAATAACGTGGTATTCAAGGATTAATGGGACAATCACCAAAAATAGAATAATATCATTAGGACTTAATGGGAAAATCACAAAAAATATTAATGAACTTGGTGTAGTGATTAAAAACAAAGAGCAAGTGGTGTGAAAATAATACTCCAAGATATGAAGGGAAACAGAAGTTTGAAGTTGTCCAAATAGATTTCAAGTCATCATTTCTGAATGGGGTTCTAGAAGAATAAGTCTACATTGACTTGAAATATGTTTTTTTTCATTCATGAATATGATAACATTGTTTTCTGACTGATAAAGTATTTATATTGTATAAAACATGCACCCAGAATGTGGTATTCATGGATAGATCAGATTCGGAAGTATCATCTGGAAGATATGGGTGTTGGAGTGAAGTCTCCTTTCAGAATCCATTATGATAATTTGAGTCACATCGATGTTATCAAAAATATAGTCCATCAATCAAGGAAAAATAATCTTGAGATAAAATATCATCTTTTCATGGAAATGGTGTATAATGAGATTGTGAAGTTAGAGTTTGTTCCAACAGAACTACATGTTGTAGAAATTATGACAAAGGGCTTACCCAAGAGTGCTTTGGGATTGATGATTAAGGGGTAAAATGTGACTGTTCAATATGGAGAAAGTATGCATTTTATGAGAGAAAATATTTTATTTCAAGATACTTGGAGAAGCTGACAGGTGGACATAGAGATAGGGAGAGAAATGATATTGGGGGATAGTATCAAATCAAACAATGCTTCAAGTGATCGATGAAATATTAAATATCATGAAAGCTGTGGTTTGTGATGAATGTAGTTTATTTTTATCAGTATGGTATCAAAAATTTGTTTCAAAAATGAAGTGACTAATTGATGAAATTTTCATACTACTCTTATTTCTCACACTGAGCACTGCTCATGCGGGCATAGTGTATATGGTGAGTGAATATTTGGTCAGTATTTGAATCGCATGAGCCAAATGTTGGTAGATGATGGAAAGAGATTTATTGAGGTATCAAAGTATAAAGAATTGTAATGAGAATAATTTTTGATAAAACTAAAGTGGTAGATTGTTTGGAAAAAATCCATTGAGGTAGCATTAAATCATTTTTGGGTTGGTTGTGTTTATTGACAAAGCATGATCTCAAGGAAAGGAAGATCCAGTGGTGGTATGAAATGTACAGAAACATGGTTGCTTCGGTGTCCAGTGTATGCAAAATTTTTGGGGTCCCAAATTTGATGTTTGGTGAGCAATGCTAAAATTGGATTTCCATAACTATCTCATCAAAATGTGGAAAATGGATAAATTTTATGAAAATGGGTTTCTTGAAGTGAATTTGGAAAAGACATGAAAATGTTGATGAAGATATCTATTCTAAGGACGTGCTTCGTGAATGGAAGAGTTGAGCATTATGAAAAGTAGATTTCCTTGAACATCTCATCAAAAATGTCAAAGTGCTTAATTTTAAGAATATGGGATTCATGAAGTGATTTTGGAAATGTCATAAAGAATGTTTACGGTGAGATTTGTGATTACAAAGAGGTTCGCTAAAGAGATTTACGATGGAATTTTTCATTCTGAAAATATTAGAGCACTTACAATTGGGATGTTTTCAAGTTGACTTCACACATAAGGTTATAGGGTTGGTGGAATCATCTATAAATAGACATCAACACCCTCAATAAGAGTATATATTTTTTCATGAGAAATATTAAGTCTCTCGAATAGTGAAGGAAGTTCCCAAGGTGGCTTCACCAAAGAGCTTCGTAGTGGCTTGTTTGAGCACTACAAATTTCGGAGCTTCATGAGTGAGCTTCACAATAGAAATTTGAAATGATGTGTTAAAACCAAGATTCACAATGGATCATCACAATATAGCTTTATGAGAGAGATTCTCAATAGTTCTTTTCAACCAAGGTTCACATTAGAGCTTTACAATAGAGCTTCACAACGGAGCTTCGCTATAGAGATTCACAAAGGAGCATCCCAATAGATCTTTACAATGCATAATCACAATGATGATTTGTAAAGGCTGGTTTGGGCATTGTAAATTGAGTAGCTCTACAAATTAGTGAGCTCTTTAAAGGTATTTCATTGGTTATTCACTAGTGTTTAGTGGGAAAGGTGTATTTATTAGTGGATGAAATTTGGACTTCAATAGAGTATCTACATAAAGTGATGGATGCATTCATTAGTGTTAATTAATATATCAACAAGTCCATAAACTATTATTGGATGCATTTCAGGTGCAATGAGTAAAGGAAGAGGAAGAAGATGGTCCTTTCTACCGATTGTGATCCAGAGAGAGAGAGGAACATGGAGTGACCATTTGGAAGTATCAGGCTAACTCTAAACATCTTAATGGAAGTGATCATAGGAATATAAGTATTACATCCCTAAAATTATTTGATATGACATTTAATGGATTTGGTACAATGACACATTTTCGTTGTATGCTCCTTGGATGTAGCCCAGTGAGTGTGAACTAAGTAAAAATCTATTTTTCTTCTTTCTTGCTTCCCTATATTTCATCCAAAGAATCATCAGAAGGTAAAGAAGAATGGAAGTGATCATAATAAACACACAATTGAAAACAAAGGGACCTTGTTGTAAAAAGGTTATGATCTTTTGGGGTTAGATGAATTTAGAAATGAATATCCATACCCTAATTCACCCCCTCTAAAGTTATATTCGCCCCTTTCAGTCCTAAAAATTTTGATGATTATATAGATCACATGCTTTGATAAAAAACCTTATAGGTATTGAAGGTAAATTTGAGAAGAAAAATATATTAATGTGTCAATGGGTACTGTTAATCAGATAGTGTTGAGAAATAAGAACAAAATAAAATAAGCTTTGAAGAGCCTGTGAATATCCAAAGTCACATATACTAAAGAATAGAAATTGTGAGTAAGATAATACTACAATGTTTTCCAGAATATTACCCAGAATGATTTTTCAAAAAAGAAATATTCTGTGTGTAAAATACTCGTAAATATATTTCATTCTCAATTCCTGATTTATGAGTTGAGAAATATAGCAGAAAACATATTTATATAGATAAATTTGGGAGTAGTGAAAAGATATAAAATCTAGATTTCTTGTGTTTTGCTGGAATACATTGATTTAGTCAATTCCACTATATATTGTAGAATTATATCAATATTTATATGTGTAGTGACATCCCAATATGGCCAATGATCATCTTTTATAGATGAAAATTTTTATGAAGCAAATCTAGTAGGATGCCAGTATAAAGATTGTTAATGTGATGAGGGAGTGATCACATGTGTCATATTGTGATCTCACACAAGTTTCCTATGGTGTTCATTCATTTCTGGATGATACCTTCCAAACTCCACATGTATTGGGGATAATACTATTGTGTATAATACATTAATTAGACAACATAATAATGACATATAGTATGTTTCTTGAGACGGTATGAACATCGTTAATATATATTTGATGATTAACTTTCCTGTATTAAACTATATATAGGATTATTAGATGATATTAAAAACAGTAAAAAATAAAACTAATTGATAATTTTTTTAGTCTAATGGTTTTTCAATGTCTCAAAATAAAAAATATAAATTTGGTAAAATTAAACAACACCGAATTCACCCCCTCTAAAGTGTGTCTGTAAGGCCTATTGAGAATCTACATTAGTTTGAAAGCGTATATTCTATAAAAAATGATCTAAAATTACATCATAACTGGAAATCGAAAATAATGGTTCTATCTAATTTTTTTTACATTATATCATATTTATTTTTTTTACATTTCAAATATGATGTGTATATTTGAGGATATTTTAGAACACCCTCATCTGTTGGAATTTATTCATATTTTTATTGTTAATAAAAAAATGCTTACAAAAAATAATTTAAGAAGAATGATAAAAGATAAATAATGTTCATAAATAATGGAAACTTGTAAGAGGAAACGCGATTTTGTGAAGTTATTCAAGATGATAAGAGCTTATTAGTTTAATTTATTTATTATATTTCTTCAAAACAAGTAATTTCTAGTTACAATGATGGTTTCATTGAAAATATTAATTACCTATATCTCTAATTTAAGGATTATGTTAATAATAACCAATTGATGTAGTGAAATATATATATTTGAATTATTTAATGGCCTTCAAGATGAAAATTCATTGATGGAAGAAGAAGTTAAATTAATTTTAATAATCCTTAGTAAAGAATGTGATATCGTGCAATAATCTCACTACGATACTTAATATCAAGGGAAAATTTTATATTATTTTAAATGAAATTATCTATTTTAGGGATATTTTTTTCAATTAATTTTTATAAATTTATTTTGTCAAGGTGATCTCGGTTTTGGAGAATCTATACTAAGAATATGTGGATTCAAAAAGTGTATAACATAAATTAAAGTGGAATATAATAAATAATTTTGAATGTTATTCAAAATAAATACATAATATTCATGATAAATAAGTTGGAATAAAAATTATTGTGTTTATGGATAGGTGGATCTCAGTTATGTCTAAAACGAAAATACTCTTTTAAACTATCATGATTTTGATGTAAAACTAAAAATTTTGGAAGTGGCATAACATGAATTCCCATGATGTTGAGAAATTTAAAATAATCACAGAAACCTTAGTTTAGAGTTTATATTTAAAAATGATATATATTCTGGAAACAAGTTCATTACATCATCCAGAGAAGCCACCACCTAAGGAACATTTTAAAAGATACCCCAAACCCAATTCATTCACATAGTACTAAATCTATATTTTATAGTTTTGTATGAAAAACGAAAAAATATATATAATGGTGGAAAAATTAAATTATTTAGGATACTCATAAATTTTTAAATAAATAAGTGATCATGTCTAATAATGTTTTCCTCGACAAACAGATCCGAAAAATGGGGTTATGAAAAAAGGTAGAATCATGCTAATCTGGACAACTATGATGCACAAACAAAATGACAATATTGATTGGGATATTTCTGGTTCTATGGGAGATTTTGTAACAAATCCATTAAATTATAGAAAAGAATTCCGGTTTTCACTGGTTCAATAATCCCTCTATAATATGATAATATAGATGAATGTTAGAGGAATCCAATTAATGGATTATATAACTCACCAAAAAATAGTTTTCTATTAACAAGGAACAAATATGATATCTTTGAAAATTTCTATAAAATGTTAAACATTAATGGAAACTGATATGATGAATTCTAGTATAACCCAACTATATATCATTTATATTCTATAGATATTAATGGTCCACCATGTTCTGGAAATCTGGATTATGAGAAAAGAATGTCTTCATTGAAGGATAGATTATTTAAAAAGGTAGTTAAATAAAATCCACCAAAAAACACAATTAAAAAAGGGTATTAATACATTTAAAATATCAAAAATAAATTCATTTAACATGAATAATATTCCATATCATGGAAAATTGTAAAAAAATAAATATAATGAAATAATGGAATAATATACAAATTAATAAGAAATCTATTTAAGAAAATGATAGATGGATTAGTATGGTTATTGAAACACCCAATGAAGCGGTTGAGAGGTTTCAAAAATTGGGTGACTCAAAGGTGGTCAAATATGTGTGTGGAATATACTACACCATCATTTTCATATAGAGATATTACATCTTAATAGATTTATATTTATGAACAACATTACAGTCCACATCAGAATCATATAGGTCTAGCATCTTTGGAAACATCAATACATAATCATGTTTTTCATAAGAGATATAAAATATATTCCACTAAGCTCTTCTAGAATAAAAACATTCATAGACATATCATATATCAAATCACTATACAAATCCAACAAAATTTAAAAATATTAATTTTTGAGCTATGATTATCATTAATGGAAAAAATGTTGATATCAATGATTACATAAACATAACAATAACATAATGGTATCATAAAATTGGAATTACAATATAAAACCATACCCAAAGTATCCTATATTATTATATTGAGTCTTTTTATGAATCATGGTAGTTAATAATATATGAATGATAATGTAAACAATGGACATGATCTATGAAAACATAACAACAATATAGGACATGTGTTTTTGTAATACACATAATAAGTGAAAATAATTTCACTATTAGTCAAGTATTTAATCCAATACTATCCTAGTGGATTTAGTTCACACCCAAAATCATTGTATCCATATTCAATGTCCACTCTCAAGACAATTACTATATAAAGGGTCACTTTTTGAACTGGGTTCAATCCCCATTCTAGTCTAGAATATGTCATGAGATATCAATATTTTCATAACACGATGGAGGGAAATATAAATCTGATCCCCCAATTACATAGTGAAAATAATAAAAAATGGCCACAATAATATCATAAATCATCTATCATATAATAAACTATGGAAAATCAATGGGTTATATAAATATATTTTATTATAATATAACCCATAAAAAAAAGCGGTTTAAATAAGGTTTCATTATAACATAATTAACTAATGGGAAAGAATAGGGTTTCATACAATAATCTTTAAATTAGCATCATAATAAGTCATCCAAATAATTAAATTTGATGATATAATTTGATCATATCCATATTAATGAAAAACTAATTACAAATCATTTCATCTTATTTAAAAATTCCTTTAGAATATATCTCTAATATTTCTTTGGGAAAATATTATTTTCATTTTAAAATCACTCTATTAAAATCAACAAATATAATAAATATTAATTGAAATATTTGCATTGAAAATAAAAATGGAAAATTTTAATGTAATCATAAAATCATTGAGTACTCATGAATAGGGGAAATTAAATTTATCCAATGAATGTTATAATAATGATTCATTTTACAAATTCGTTAAAATGAAAAAATTATATCATATAGAAAGTAACATCAAGATTACATTAAATTAATTTTAAAAATTCCAATAATGGGTAAAAATGACATTAAAATATCATAGGATAATATAAATATTTTATAAATGATTTTATAAATACATGGACATGAAAGAAAATGGATTTTAAACAAAAATGAGAAATGATGTTGATTCTCCTCCTTTCATTCTCTTGGGTACATACATAAAGGAAAATGAAAGGGAATACAATTTTACTATAGAAATAAAAATATTAAATGAAAAATTTTAATATTCTTAATAGTTATGTCATGAAAATTATTTATTTGAAAATTAATTTAAAACTATTTTGGAAAACAATGAGATTATAAAATAAAACCCTCACATTGAGTTCTACATTCTTGAAAAGTGATTTTTTCCATTATAAAAAATTAAAAATCATTATAATTCCACAATAGATTCATTTCAATACTTATAATATCATATATTAACCACTTATAATTTTTTCCCACCCATTTATGAAACATTCAATATTAAAATCATCGTTTAAGGGTGTTAATTGTTTAATTTATCACAATAATTTTTTTTAGTAATTCAAGTCCTTTTATATTGATCATGTTTCAAATGAACAAATGATTTTATTATTGATTTTTTTTCATATATATTAATTCTATGTATATCTTAATATTCATCTATAAAGCATAAAGTTTTAATAATTATGTATACCTTTAATAGAGACGGTAAGTCATATGTACGCAATCATGTCATTATCACTTTTCAAAGGATATAACTAAAGGAAAATAAATAAAATTTCACCATTCAAAGTCATTATTATATCATATATATCATATATATTTATTAAACCCCTCCTTATTAGCATACATTAAAGAATAAATGAAAAATGAATCACATTACTTTATGGAGGTAGTCAACACTTATGCATGTGTCATGTAATAATTTTCTAATGGATTGTAATGTGAGAAAGGTATTTAGAATATTAAAATTATTGAAGATTGGTTATTTCAAAAAAAAAATTATAAAAATTCAACCCATATAAATAACCATCCATGAAACATGGTGATGTAAATTGATTTGTATCACTATGTGGAGGTGGTAGACTGCGTGTACACACAAGTGATATTTTTACATTCTATTTGATGGAAAATAATGTGGATAATGGTATTTCAATTATTATCATAAAATCTAAGAATAATGTATGTCAAAAAATTATTATTTTATGATCCATACCATTTATTTATTTTATTTTGAAGAAGAAATAAATCAAAGATGTCGGGTTATTTGAACACATATCTTTCACATTGTCACCCTTAGATAATTCCGTAAACCCCATTGGATTAAAATTTTAAAAAAAACATAAAATAATCGATTGGAAAGTTTACAAGAGTTTTTGGTAGGGTAATTTCAATATATAATGATCAAATTAGTATAAAAAATAAAAATAATGTGTTTCAATTTATAAGTGGGGGAGAATACACACTTAAAATTTCTTACATGATTTAAATATAATAAATTCATTCTCTTGAAATATGATTCCAAATGGATATATATTCAATGGGTGTGCATTATGAGGTAAAAATGTTATTAAAATAGTATTTATATGGGTTTAAAGGGAAAAATACCGTTATCCTTTTTTACCCCTTGGTAAAGTAGTTTTAACCTTAACCGTGGTGACAAATTTTTATTGTTTTTACTTTTAATTATGAATAATATTTAAAGTGGTATTATTAAAAAATATGGATATACTCATTAAAATTATGTAATCAATTTTATCAATTTAATTTTAAAAAATTGGCAAGAAATACATTTAATGTCAACTCAGAAAATGTGATTAAAAATGAATTTCTAGGTAAAAAATCTTTTCTTAAGTATAAAATGTTCTTACACCAAAACTCACATAAATGTAATTAAAATTAAAATAATTAAATTATTAATAATATAAATAAACTAATTTTCTTTTTAACAATTTAAAAAAATGTATCTTAATAAATTCATTAATCAAAAACGTAGTCTTCTATAAGTATTTTATTTTTCACTATTCATCAAAAATTAATCTTTTAATAAATTTTCAAAAATTCACCCTAAGAAAATTTTAAAATGCTTACTTGAAAATTAATTTATTTTTATCAAATATTTTTTCTATAAGTTTCCAAAATAATTATATTATATACAGAAAAAACCAATAAAAATTTTTTTGAGGGGAAATTTATTTTAAGAAATCAAGAATGTCTGTATTAAAAATGAAATAATTATGCATTTTATTTTTCTAAGACATTTATACATGTTTTAAAAAAAATTCATTTATTTTCATACTTATAATTTAATGTGTTCATTATGTTTTTATACAAAATTATGGTTTATTTAGACTCAGGTTTATGTATGTCACTATATATCATTTAAATTAAATATAAATAAATATATATATATATATATATAAATATTTCATATAATCTTTGTGTCTTACATTCTACACAAAATTATAATGATTTTTTTATTAGTTTTATTCACTATAATAAAAATAATGCAGATATCTATTTTTTATAGCATCCTCAGGTCCCCATGTAGTTTCTTTGTATTTCTAATACCTTGAGACAATATTAGCAAGGTGAGTAATTTTAATCCCAATAATTTTATTGATATGATCCATAGTTTATACCATTTTTTATTAATTATAAATATCATGATATAGCGATACTACCTATAATTTTATTACATGTGAGATATTAGGTTTATACTTCTTTATGAGTGATATATAGACTAGATTGTGTACTTTTGAGAGGTTTGGGTGAATCTCTAGAAAATAAGATATCATCTCTACTCAATATAGAATCTCCAATGTCCAAAGATACCTAGGGTTAAAGTGTCCCTTATTTAAAAACCTCATAAATATATTCCTTAGATAAATTAAATTGAATAACCTATCACCAATACTGAATTCTTTATTTAATCGATTGATGTCAACATAACTTTTGTGTGGACTATGAGCTGCAATGATGTGTTTCTAAATTGATCTTATTTTCTCATCCATATTGTCAACTAGATTAAGTCCCAATAGCCTTATTCCTCTAACATCATCCCAATACATTGGATTTATAAGATTATTTTCATATATGGCATCCTAATGATCCATCTGAATTATTGATTAAAAGATGATTTTATAAGAAAATTCCCCCAATGGAGGTTGTTTAATCCAATCCTCTTTGAAATACATTGAATAAGATATCAATATATCTTTTAGGTACTAAATGGTTATGTCAGAATAAATATCTATTTTATGATTCCCAAATTCTGAAACTCAAATTTGTATCCAAGGCCTACTGAGGAGTTCAATATAAAATCGATGTAAACCTAAAATCATAATTTGAAAAAATTTAATTTAATAATCTATTAAACCATATTTCTAACATAATATATATTGAAAAAGGATTATCAATATATAAATATTATATAATTAAAATAATGTTTTATGATGGTAGAGAGTGATCGAAAACAAAAAAAATATAATTATGTCCATCGTATTTTTTGCATAGTTTGATGACCAAATCCATGGTGATATTTTTCATTTCTATTATAATATGGGTAATGGTTATAAGATACCCTCGAACTACTATCTATCACCCATAAATTTATAACATAAAAATCATCAAGATATGTACTCAACAATATATCTCTTCTTTTTGTCCCACTAGAAATACTGTTTCAGATTACTACACATATTTTTACTTCTCAGATAAATAGAGAATGATAAACTATGATGTTCATCCAATATATAGTTCTTCAAGTATGGTATTGACAAGACACAAACAAGTTTCCAAATCCTTATTCTTTCATCTCAATCATGGATAAACTGGGGAACAATTATCTCTATCTTTTGTATCTATAAATCTTAATTATTTACCACATTAATCCTCATTTGGATAGATTTTTTAACACTCAATTGAGAAATATACGAATTTTCCACTTCCATCAGTATTTTCAAAACCACCATTTGAAAATCATTAAATATTGGATATTTTTTTATTCTCATCATAGATAATTTACCTTGATTGTTTTGAATCAAATAATTGACCACCTTATTCTCTTTCCTTGGGTGGTAGTCTATTGATCTGTTATACTATTTAATCAACTTCAACCATATTTTCTACAAAAAAATCAACTGTTATATAGTGATTATTTTATTTAAACATTATGATTAGTATATATGTCTCACCATTCTATAAAGGGATAATTCATACATATATTCAATGAAAAATAACTATGTTAAAATATAAATACTGATTTGGGTAATTTAGCACCTAAACCATTAATTTTTATGATGAATAATCTATAATGATATCATTATGCATCGGAAAAAATCTCATTTCCTTCTTTGATGAATCAAATTTTTTCAAAACCATTATCAACTAATTTGTAAAGTAATAAAATGTATGTTTACTATTAATATCTTAAATTCCATAAAATGTTCTACACATTCATCTCTCTAGAGAAACCAGTCTCTGATCTATGTTAACATGGTTAATTTATTATATAACCTTGAGAAATTGTCCACAATGCATAGATAATATCTAGAAAATCCTTGATAATTATGGATCTAATTCCACATGGTTGGTCAAGGATTATATTCAACAACTTTATTCTTGATAAATACACATATATACCCTAACTGGAGACGATATAACACAAAAATAATTTATTTTTAGAGAAAAATTATAGGTTTTAACTTTTTCATACAACATTTCCTTATTTAGAGTCTTTAGTGAAATTATCAAGTTATCTTTAGGATGTTCATTTTTCATGGAATATGTAATATTATCATCTATAAATACTCCTACAAACTAATAAATCTATTCTCTAAAGACATAATTGATTAAATACATTATGATAGCAGGGTAATTAATATGAAAAAATATCATCACTATAAATTCATAGTGTATTTTCCACATACATAAATCTAGTTTTGGGTATATCCTCCCTCTTGACCCTCAATTAATGATAAATTTAATGAATTAAATCATGAGAACTGTATTGAATCCTGCATAATTAATCAAACCATTCATCAATATAGGGTGGTGGATTCTTATAAGTTTTTATCATCTTATTATGTACATAATAATCAATGTAGAGTCACATTGATCCATCATTCTTCTTAAGGAAAATAATAAGTGCACCCTATGTTGATGAAAATGGTAGAATAAATGCTTTTTCAGGATTCTCCTATAGTTTCTTCATTAATTCTCAAAAATCAATCAATTATATTATACATGTAGTCTTTGGAAATATAGTACCACAAGTTATTAGATATATTGAAAAATATACATTATGGTTCAGTGGAAGCCTAGAAAAGTTTTCCATAATGTCATTGAATAACTCTTTCAAAATAGGTATATCACTGATGGGGTTTAATTTCAAAAAAATATTATATAAAAATTTCATATTAATAGGAATAAGTTTCCACCTAATGGATTTCATTTAAATAAAAATTTTATATTTATCATCACATTGATAAAGGGTCTTAGGATGGTTAATTATATCAAAGGCGACATAAAATTATGCTTTATTTATGAGGGATTTATGTAGAAAAAAATATCTAATTCCAATGATAACATAAAATTTAACCAAGGGAGAATAATAGGATTTTCACATTGAAAATTACCAAACTATTTCATTTATAAAATAATTATTGACTTGAGATGTGATCAACATAAAAATTGAGGTTTTCACTACTTATTCTCTATCTAATTGTTGATTTGGTATTATTATACCCTTAAAAATATATAGATGAAATATAATTGGTAAATCTATAATGAATTAATACATTATAAATCCAATAGTGGATGGTAATTTTATATTTCACCATGTTGTTGTAATTCCTATCATCATCAATTGTGATCATATGAGATTTCTCAATGTCTCTAAGATTAAGACGTTACTAACATATATCATCATAAATAACCTTCATATTTTACCACTTGTTAACATAATTCCCATATACCTTGAATTTGAGACATGGTAATGTTTGTGGATTATTTTATTGGTCTTTCTATCTATTGACATCATTATCTAACTTCTTCCCATCACTTCAAAATTTCATTTCTCAATGACATTCCTTTAAAAAATAAAAAAAAAATTAATATTCCACTTAAGAAGATTTACTCCATGTTTCATTCCACACATAAAGCATAACGTAAATTTCAACTTCTTCCCTCCCTGGTTTTTAGAATTATTTATTAATTCCATCATTATTTTCTTAACAAAATCATGAGATTAATGGATAACTCAAAAATTTATTTCCTCCTTGATAATAAGAATAATGATTTCTTCACAACTAGTAAATTATTTTATGTGGAACACCAAAAAGATATTTAGTTTTAAGAAACTAAATAATCCATAATCCATAATTTCATATTGGATGATAATACAATAAGCATACATCAAAAGTATTGTATAATTTACCTCATTAGAGCTGGCATATTAATCATTCTTATACTTTAGTTCAAATAATTTATTCACTATTTTTGTATGATGAATAAAAGTTATTTTATTATTGAAAATTAATCCAATAAACTCATCCCACCCCATGGAGTCAATTAATTCAAATTTCTTATAATTATAAATAAGAGTTCATCACTAATCTACTTCACCTTCTATAAAATAGAAAACCAAAATAAATATTTTCATGTTCAAAATAGTGCTGAATAGAACTTATATTTTTAGAGGTAATTATCCATTTCTAAAAAACTAATGGATTGGTAGACCCACTTTTTTAAGGTGGATTTATCCTCATGAAGTACTCAATATAATTTTATTCCCTCTTTTCTAATTTGGAATCTCATCATGATTCATAGATTAATAAAATTTCATATGAAAAGAAAAAGATTTTTAATTTCATATCTCATAATATTTTGTCACTAAGGAAGGAAATAATGAAATTTTAAATCAATATATGTATTAACACATATAGTTTGGGTTCAATCCATTGCATAAAACTAGAAATCACATTGTTATAAAAAACAATCACAGTGGGAAACCAAATAATAAAGAAAAATAATTATTTGGAGTTCTAAATCTTGAAATATAATTTCCAATATATTACACATTAGGATTATTCTTGTAAATTTATTGTCATCATATATTCAAATGATTCATAATGGATAGTAAAAAAATGATTTGTCCAATAATATCCCATTGGAGTGCAAATTGAGGTGCGATATAAGAGCACACACACCATATACAAGAATGTTATCTAGTATATAACCACCTAACTCATTTTGGGGTTATTTACCTTAGAATAATTTATTCCAAAATCATACTCACATATAATGGACATATTGAGATGTTTTTATAAGAAAAACACACTCCTTTGTTTTCCAAAACATTGTTTTTTCACATATATATAATATTTTTAAGGGTTTTTGCTAATGTTTTCTCAACCTAGATTCCAAGGAAAACTAAATCATGCAATGACACCAACTATAGTGATCCTAGCCTTTAAAACATTTATATTAAATCATAATTGATTAATATTTAATATGTATAATTAAAATCCATGCTATAATTATATATGCCCTATTTTATATGAAACATTGATACAAAATCCACTTTTTTCATAAGTGATTTTAATTATGTCCCACTAAATTATTCATAACATGAACCCTTATTAGACATATCTTAATGAAAAATTTTCTTTCTAACATAGGGTAAATATAAATAATAATGGGTGATATATTATGTTCATTAAGGATCAATAAAGGATATATTAATGATCATTGGAATTAAAAACAAAAATAAGGGTGTGATATCATGAACATAAAATCTGAAAATGATACCCTATATATCATAGAACAATATTGTGGGTCATGACATATATATAGGAAGCTTGTAAGACATGAATCATAGAGGAATCATATAATATAAACCATGAAAACATAACATCAGCAAAATACATAATGTTTTCCATACAAATAAACATAGAAAGTAATTTCCTTACTAGTAAAGGCTCATATCCAAGACTATAATAGTATATTGAGTTCACTCCACTATACATCATATACTAAATCAATATTAACTCCCATGACAATCCTATTAGAAAAAGTTAGTTATCGAACAATGTTTACTTCTGATTATAGTCGTTATTATCTCATGAGTTGTCCATATTTATCCAATGCATTAGAGGGATATATAATTATTGGGCCACCAATCACATAATGAAGATCATATATATATGTTCCATAAGATTATAAATCATTCATTGTAGAATAAAACAAAATAATAAAATTTGTTTTTTAAAGAAGGTATGATAGTATCTGAGAATAACCCAGGGAAAAGAAATAAGTTTCATAAAGGTTTATTTATATAAAAATAAAACTATGGGATCAAATGAGTTTAATATAATGATACACAAAGCATCATAACCATTATCCATCCAAAGAATGAAATTTTATGGTATTATTAGATCAAATCCCATATAAATCATAAATAACTTTAAAGGAAGTTATGTAACATGGAAATACCCTAGTAGGATATCAAGAGTATTTCATGGGGGAAAATAACCTTTTCAATTAGAAATAACATATTTAAAGTTAAAAAATTTGAAAATATTTAAAAAATGTTTTATTCTAATAGAACCATGGAAAATTTACACAGAATCATCAAATCATTGAAAATCTACGATGGTTGATATTATATTAATCCCATGTACATTAATAAAAATATTCCTTTCAAAATTTCTATAAAATGTCACAAGTACCATATTCATAAAATGAAAAAATGAGTCATTTTTAAACATATTTTCAACAATAAATAATTGTAAAATGACATCAAATAATCATATAATGATAAATAAATCGTTGAAAACATTTCTAAAAACATGGACGTTGAATAAAATGGATTTTGGACTGAAAATAAAAAAAGTTATTTTTTCTGTGAAAACATTCCTTCACAGTCTAGACTATATAGAGTGGAAAATGAAACAAAATCATGATTTATAAAAAAATAACCATATTATAAGAAAATTATTAACTTTTTTGATAGTAATTTCATGAAATTTTTTCTTTAGAAATTTAATTATAAATAATATCATTAAATAAAAAGATTATTACAAAAACCCCTTACCTCGAGTTTGGATAGCTTTAAATGATTTTTTATGCCTTGTATAAGAAATATAGATTTATTCTAAATATATATTACAGTCTTAGACCTACTTATAATATCATATATTATCGAATTTTAATATTTCAATTTATATTTATTATTAATTCTGAATTGAATTCATCATTTCCAAGTGTTAACTGTTTTATTTTTTTCAAAAACTTTCCTTTTGTAATTCTAGTCCTTGTACATTTATCATGGTTGCATTTTCTCATGATTTTATGTCATTATATAAATAATATATATTCCTTGAATATATATTTATATTACTTCTTAAATTATAGAGATAGAGAAATTAATTACACTATTCAATGAGAAAGTATGTCATACATATGCTTTAATGTTTTTTTTCACTTTTACATGGATAGAATGAAAGATTTATAAATAATATTTAAATTTTAAAAGAACATTTTTTAATTCATATATGTCATATATATTTATTAAATTAATTTTTATTAAAATCCATTTAAGCAATAATAATAAAAAATAGCATCAGTCCTGGAGGTGGTAGTTCGCACATACACAAGAGAAACATTATAATTTTTGAACAATTTGGATACTAAAAAGGTATGTTTTATATTTAATTTAAATAATCATAATTATTTTATAAATTTAATGTTAAAACATTAAAAACATTAATTAAATATGGGTATGGAAAATTAATTGTATCTCTATGTGGAGGCATTAGTGAACACGTAAACACAAGTTATACATTCACTTTATATTTAATTGATAAGGATCGTGGGTAATGGTGGCTTCATGGCCATAATAATTTATTTGTATAATTAAGTTAATAAAGATATTATTTTATGAATAATACCATATATTTATTTGAGTTAGAAGACGAAATAAATTCACTGTTTTTAGGTAAGATGATTATATATCCTTCGGTTGTCCTCCCCTAGATCTATTTTTACATAACCTTAGATTGTTCTTTTTTGAAGACTATAACCTCAAAACTATCAAAAAATAGATGAGAAGATATTTATTTAGGATTTTATAGAGATATAGGACTTAATGTGGTGTAAATAATGGAAATAATGGGTGTCCTTTTATAAGTGATGGAGAGGACACAATTAGAATTTCATAATGAAATAAAATATAATAATGACATTCTCGAGCTAAATTCTTCTATATATACAAATATTATATGTTGGTATATGATGAGGTTAGAATAATTACCTTATATTTTATTTATAATATGTTTTCATTAAATATACTCTTATTTTTTCTTTTAACCCTAGGTAAACCCAATTGACTATTAAGCACAAGAACAAATTTTTTCTGTGTTTATAATTAATTATGAATAAGAATGAAAGTGTCGTCATAAAAAATTTGAAAATTATGATTTAAAATATGTAATCCATAATATAAAATTCAATATCTAAAATGGGTAGAAGTTAATTTTAAAATAAACTCACAAATTACTAGGAAAATACAGTTTTTCGAAAAATGTTATCCTATCTATACAATGTAATAATTCAAAAATTCACCTCAAATTAATTCTAAAAAAGAATGTTGTATTAATCATAACATAAATTAATTTAATTTAATTTTAAAACCATTTTAAAAGAAAATTTTACATTTTATATTATTTATATCCATAGACTCCTTTCAGTAAAAATTGCATATTTTTTCACTATTCATCAAGAAAATTAATTTTTTTCTCAGATAATTATAAAAAATCAATCTATGATAATTTTTAAATTATGATTTAAATTTTATTTTATTAATTTTTTCCTTTAAATTTTATAAAATTTTGAAAAAATTTATTTATTTACTCATAAAAATAATTAAAAAACATTTTTGTGGGAAAATATATTTTTAAAACATAGAAGGACTCTTTTAAAAATGGGGTGTTTATTTGTTTTATTTATCTAGGACACTATAAATATTTTTTATATTGATAATATTATATTTATATTACATATTTAATGGTTATGTTGTAAGGTTATGAAATATTATATTTCATTTAGACTTAGGTTATCATGTATCAAAAGCTATCGAATAAATTAATTTTGTTTGAAAAATATCATTAAATATTTTTATTTTACATGGATGGTAAAAGAAGTCTAGTAATAGTGAAATAACATTTTTGACAAGTCCACTTCAACAATAATTGATAAATAAATCTATATATAAATCAACAATGAAACTAATTTGTACAAAACAT
The DNA here is from genome assembly GCA_963277665.1 of Viscum album. NCBI lineage: Eukaryota > Viridiplantae > Streptophyta > Magnoliopsida > Santalales > Viscaceae > Viscum > Viscum album. The sequence continues at coordinate 1,098,656,087 of OY728147.1, forward strand.
CATATAAATAGAGTCAAAACAAGTGGAAATATATGAGAATGAGCCTAATGATATATTAATCATATATTCTAAATAGTTGGAGTTGGATAAATAATAAACGAACTCTGAAGGAATCAAACTAATAACGTTTCCCATGTATATAAACCTATTCCATCAATGAATAAATTATGAGAAAATTCATTTTCTTTCTACCAAAAGTGGATTTAATCAGTAATATAAATTAAAATAAGAGAATGGAAAGGTCTAGATATTTCAAACATTTAAGGAATGATTTTCTAAGATAATAAATTTGTCGTAGACTTATTTTTGAATATTAGAGGCTATTAAAAGATCCACCTCAGTCTAGAATTTGATTTTTTATTATTAAATTCTCATTATAAAAGGTAAAATATTATGGAAATAACCTCTTGATGTGATCTTTATAAATTGGTGAAGTTACTATAATTAATTACCTTCAATAAAGTTTTAAATCTACATTTCTAATATATAATCTAAATATGAGGTATTATTTTAACTCACATAATCCCTCATTGGATTTTTAAGAGGTTTTTAAAAAGGAATTATTATCAATAAAAATTATTAATCACATTACACTTGAGTCATTTTTATTTGTATGTTTGAGTCTATTTAGATTCATGAAATCCATTGAAAATATATTTAATTTTCCGTCAATAATTGAATATTATATGTGGCATCATATTAATTAAATTTTTTGATAAAATTATTATTTAAATTGGACTATTTTTATTTCTAGAATGGTTTATCCCATGTAAACATTGATATAGTTAATTTATGGGAGAATTTTATGGTTCTATTATTTTCTCCCTGATAGAATGGAGTATAGTAGAAATAAAAAACAATGTGGAAGAGTATTGTTCAAAGAGTTTATAAATGTCTAGTCCAATTATAATCCATTTCTTCAGAATTTATAAAGGGAAATAAGAATATCTTTAGGCTTACACATAGTATATTTAAGGAGGATAACCATTTACATTTTTTAAATTTCTTTCTAGTTTGTGTTAGAAATGATGCATTTTCATTTGGAATAAAAGTTGTAGAAGACAAAAAATCCATGGGGGGAATTAACGATACTTTGGATTTTATTAATCTTGTATAGTACTTTTGTCAATAATAATTAATTCATTGTGTTATAGATAATGAATATTTAGATTTTTAACATGTATAGTAGATCTACTATATACTAGAAATTGATTATGGAATGAAGAGGTTCTACAAACTATGAAGAGATGGATGGACTGACCTAAATTCGATAACATGTGTAGCCTTTATTTAAATAAAAAATCGGGTTTAAAGAGATATATAGTCTCGTATTAGAGATTTAGAAACTATAAAATATGTAATACAGTCACAGATGATAGTTGGATAAAGCTGATTTAATTTTATATAGATCAAGATTTATTGGAATGAAGTCTAAAATTCTATAAATCATTCTATAACATTAGTGCATAAATAAGAAAATCATTCAAGCCTAAGATATATTGTATGTTTCATTAGTTTCCAATATATGACTGGATATTTGGGTATGAATCACTATAAGTAGATATAGAAAATTTTAAAATGGATTTAAAATTATGAATTTTTGTGTAATACTTTTACAATCTAGTGTAATCCTTTTGTTGAGTGTATGTTTTTTTATGTTCTAAACGTAAGCCCATTCTATGAATTTCAGGAATTTATAACCTACTTTATTCCTTTACTACGAGTACATTTTATTATATTCATATGTATTTTAAATATAACATAATACTATGAAGCTAGTCATAGGACATTATGAGAATGTGTCTTTAATGACTCATAGAATAAAGAACCATATGAATTATATATCATATATACTGAGAGAAATCATCAGAATATTTATAGACGAAAATTGGGATTTTAATATTTAGAATTTAAAATATGTATTCAAATATAATGTTTCATTTGATGTTCCTCATGGATTTTAATATCACCAAGACATGGGATAGTGTGTGATCCAAAAATGAATTAGTGAGAATATTATCTTTCACCTTGAAAAGGGAATATAAATTAAATATGGGAAGTGGAGATTATTAGTTGTTTAAAGATAAGTAGGTACCTATTTAAAGGTAATGGGTTAATCATGATGGTAATTTAAGGATCATCTATAATCTCTATTATATGTTTAAGGTCACGAATAATGTTCTCTGAAATGAAAAAAATGTAATCATGATCCCTACATAATGGTAATCAATTAACTCAATAATATATATAAGTTAAACTAATGATAAATTCAATATATACTATATTATAAGAATTTTTTATTCTAAAGATTCTCGATATGATCTAATGTGTTGTAAATATCATAAATAATTTTTCAATAAAGTTATATTTTGTTTGATGGGTTGAGAGGAGTTCAATACAATTCTCTAAGAATATTTATTCATGATAAAATATATGGTATTTTTAGAAAAAAAAACAATAAAATATAGAAATTAAAGATCCATCTCTGAGTGATATACATGACTATGAAGAAGATTCTATTCTATATAAATCATTCAAATAAATGTGAAGACACCATAATGAATTTTCAATGGTCATTTTGGAAGAGTATTTCATAAATGATACCTACCTTTGAAAAATGTCTATTCAAGATACATCATATAGTAATTAACTGTGATATAAACTAAAACATGGAGGTCTAAATCGAATGAACTATGAAATAGTGTATTTTCAATGACCATTTTCAGAGTAGTGTAAAGAAATTCATATCGGTCCACATCAATGAGAATGTTGAATATGAGTATTCAAAGAATAAAAATATAAGAATATTAAGAAAAATAAAATAATATATAGTAAGAAATACAACTATGATAAATTAGAAGAAATTCAAATGAGTTAATTTCAAGGGAACTCCTATAATTTCTAAAGATACAACATGTGGGTGATAAATACAATATTCAGATTGTGGGAGATCACCCTCATCCTAAAATTGCGAGATAAGAGTAAATGGGGATTGTGAGAAAAAAATATTTCATGGGGTATTCTATATATAAAATATATCTAATTTATTTTGGATACTTATATATATTAGTAAATAAATATTTTAGTGTTCATGTGAGAATATAATCTCTTATGACTATAAAAAACCCTAAACTATTGCATGGAGAGGTAGAAAACGATTATTTCTATATTGGGAGGAGTTATGTGATTATTTTGGTATAAAATATTATCTTCAATGGTAAAAGGGATCAATCATCCCACCGATATTATAGAATTGATAGAGTCTATCAGCAAGACGAAAATAAAAATAAGAATTGTGATCTAGAAATGAGCCTGTGATGTTTTTTCAAATGAATATAATTATTGATAAAATGAAAATGTGATTAGTGATGTAAAAATATCTAGGAAAGTTCTATGAAAAAAATTTATTCAGTGTGAAAAATCCATGGAAAGATATTTTGAGATGTATTCCTGACTTTTCAAAAGAGAATTAAACAAATATAATTTATATAAAAAATCTAAAGAGTATTGGGGAGACAAAACGGTTGAGTTGAATGCATTTTCCTCAAATACATAGAGTTTATTAAAGGAACTATCTTGAGAAGTAAAATATCAATATTATTTGGCTTAAAAAATTAATTAAATATCATGATATCTAATTCATTAGAAGAATAAAATGTTGAAGGGAAAATTCTGGTATCTTAGTATAACTAAGTGTATTGTGTTTTTATATTGATCACATGTGTAATATAGAGATCTCACACCTATGTAATATAGTTATCATTACTTTTAATATGATACCAGTCCAATAATTTTTATATTGATGATATGATTATTGTGAAACTTTTTTTAATTGGAAAAAACATGTGTGGTAAGGATTAGGTTTTATGAGATGAGTTAAAAATTGTGAATATAGTTGGGCTGATTTACATTCCTAGAATTCATTGCATATAGGTGTGTGTTAGGATAAGAAACAAAAAATCTAAAAATATTAATAAAAATCATAGGTTTAAGTCTAAAGGTTTTGTAATGGTTCAGAATAATATTTTTTGGTAATATTAGAAGCACTCGATTAACCCCCCCCCCCCCGGGTGAGGCTATATGGTCAATTGGGTATCTCAATTCATACATATGTTCTACACAAATATTTTTCTCTCACATAAGAAGACATTAGGATGAATTGAATACCATTTTTTGTGTGATAAGTTGTGAAAATTGAAATGAATGGGGAAGGATCTCCTCACAAGTAATGAACTAGGTATATAGATAAAGTATATGTCTAGGTTTGGGATACCAGATCCCGAAATCACTGTATATCTCATGAAATTATGAAAAATCGACATATAGTTCTTATATAATTTGGGAATTTTTAATCTCAGTGAAAATTAGCGAGTATATGTGAACACACACTAGGAAACTCGATAATGGTCTATCTGTCATGGAGGAAAAATAGATTAATCTAATAAAAAATTTGATAGATTTAAGATGCCCGGTATGATATACTAGATGAAATGTAGTTTTATATCATGAGACAAAGAAATATATGTTTTAGTGATTAATTTTATAATACAGTGAAAACTCCATGAAATTTATAGTAATGAATAACATTATTCATTCTATAAAATTTAATTTTATGTTACATGTATTTACATTTTAGGTTGTTTGAAGTCATACAACATGGACTATGGTGTTATACAATTTATAGTCATTAATCATGGATTATTTTGAACTCAACATGAATATTAGTAATGTATTTATTAAGGAAACATTCCTTGGTGGTCAAAATGCAGTTATATTTGTCATTTACGATGAGGGAATAAGAACTCTAGGATTATAACTTATATAGGTAGTAAGGTATCTCCCACTTAATTTCAATAATTGGATGATTATTACCAAACCTCATAGGTGAAGGACCCTAGAACACCCTATAATGGGAGGGGTGAATAAGGGTGTTAACTTTTTCTTTTAAATGGAATGATCTTGTTCACACGTTGTTAGGAACCTGTTAAAACTATCTGAAGATAAAGTGAAGAAAAAAAACAATCACATGCAATGAAAAGACACATTAATTTTACATGGTTCACCATGAAGGGATACACTCAAGGAGGATACATCAAAAGGGTGTTGGTCATACCAATGTCCACTAATCTTCAAAATTTGTGGTATAAAAATGTTTAGCACCACCACTATGTTCTAGACACATTGCATTTACAAGGGTTTAGTGATAACACACTACGTCCCTCATATCACTTCCGTTGAATCCACCATGGTAAATTTGTTGGGAAGAATATGAACTCATATTATCGAATATAAGGCCACTATAATGGATTGGAATTAAATCTATAATCCTCAAGTGTAAATGGATTCTCTTTTGATGTTATGTTTTCACCCACATATGAAGTCCACTTCTCTACATACGAATAGTTCACAATCTTCTCCTCTGAAGACTACTCCTCTACAAACTGACCTTCTTCATCCACACATAGTGCTACTTCATCTCTATACTACATTAATTCATGTACTTCCCTAATTTTCTAACCACTACCCTACTCCATGTACTTCCCTACTCCAATACAAGAAAATATTCCTTCACAAACTGTGATTCTCTACGAACTATCTATGATTGTTCTCTATATGATGCAAGTAATCCGTAGACTGAGTTCTTCTTGTATGTATTTTCTCCCATAAAAACACATTTCTTTCTTAAAACAAGCCTTCTTACTCCACATACTATCTTCTTTGAACTGTTCTGGATGTCACCAAATTTTATTAGCTTTTTAATTAAATTCATTGTGGGGGGGGTCCAACAAACTACATCCATATTTTGGTGAATTCCACTAAGAATTTTAATCTCAATGACACATCTTAATAATTGTATTAGTACTCCTTATATAGGTAAATTGATATACATAATTCGCTAACTCTAAATTTTACGAAATCTTTATTGAAGCACCATCTACACATTGTAACACACTTCTACTGTGAAACATTTTCCATACATGGTCCACATACCACCATTCTCACAATGCATTGACATAAATCACTATGTTGTTTCCGTAATTGACACCCTTTGCCGTTTCTCAAAAATAAACCTCAATTACATGAATGGAATATTGTCCTTTGAACCGTTATGCCATTTGTATATAGCGAGCATTCCTGCAATTAATAAATCATTACCTATAACCCATTTTTACTCTGCAAATTGATCCTCCTACATAGTCCACATACCATTTTTGATCGGAGGTTCATGGTTCACCATTACCCGTACAAAATTAATTGATCTATGCAATATTTACAGAACATTGTAAGTGGTTCATGACATGTACTACATAGTTCCATTTTGATTTTAAATACAAACTCATGATTTTGAGGTCCAAAAATTTAGAAAACACTGAGAACTATGTCACCATAAACACCAGCTTTAGCCTACACTATAAGATAATTTGTTTTGAAAATCCTTGATCAACCCAATGAGGATTGAAAAAAACAAACAAACCATACACCAATTCCATCAAATAACATCCCTCATCCAATAATCCTTGCCTTCGAGTTTATTGAGAATCTGCAAATAAATTTACAAAATCACCATACACAATCAAAACCTAATACACGAAGAAAAAATCATCCATAACTCACATTCTACATGAGAAAATATCAGTTTAGAAATAAGGAGGAGATTGACTTTTGTTCTCTTGTGTTGTAAATCATAATTTCCCTCTCATCATTTTTCTTTATTGTAATATGTTTGGAATTTATATATTCTTCATCTTCTTACAACCAATAAGAAAAAAATTAAATTATCATCGAATTTGTCTATTCTACCCTATTGGTAATAAATCCAAAGAACTAAATTTTAACTTATAGAGCATAGAAAATACTACCCCTGGATTGTATCTCCCCCAAAAACCTACATCACTTTGATAAAATGATTAAAATGGTAAAAACAACTGGGGATAAGTGTTTTTTATAACCTCATCATGTTGGAGGATGTGGCTGAACACCATGATAAAACTTATTCTTCTCAAACACATGTGATGATAATGGCTTGGTTAGTATGTATGACACATGATAATCATTTCCAATGTTATCCATTTCAATCATTCTTTATTCCACTTTCTCCTAGATAAAGTGATATATGATTTCAGTGTGATTGGTACAAGAATGCTGAATGAGATTATTCATAAGAATAATCACACGCTTATTACCATAGTGAATCACCGATGGTTGTTGTTTCATACAAAGAAGATGAGTGAAAGTCTTCGTAGAAGTTGTAAATTCAGCTTTAGCAGTACTGAGAGAAGTGCTTTCTGATTTCTTACTCCACCAGCCCACACATCTCTTTCCAATAATGAATGATCTACCACATGTGGATCTTCTATGAACCACATATCCATCCAAGTTAGCATCAAGAAATCCAAAATGTTTATAATCATTTCCTTTAGAAAAGTATGATCCAAAATTGTGAGTACCTTGAATGTACCTCATGATTCTTTTCACTATACCATATTTTTATTCTTCAGATTACATTAAAATTGAGCTTCTGAGGATATTTCAAAGAAAATATATAACCATGTCGTATTCAAGTTCAATTAGCTTACAATGATTCTCCTTTAAATTATGGGATCCACATATGTCCCATCTTCATGCTTTCATAGTTTTTTCCTAATCTCAATCAGAGTCGACATTGGTCTGGAATCATGCATATTGAATTTTTTCAGAAAATCTCTTGCATACTTTTCTATATAAATGAAAGTGAAGTATTTACTCTAACTAAATTGTAAACCCATGATTTTCCTGAGTTCACCATTCACAGACATTTAATATTCTAATTTCCAGTGATTGGAATATCCATCCACTTAAACCTATCTATTTCATCTGAATATAATAACATCTGTATTCACCATTACTATGAACTAATATTTTTGAGAATTATATACATTAATATTCTGATCATGTCCTCCTATTATAAATTCTATCTTCTTCAGATAAGAATCCATCCAAGAGAACCATGCCTCTGGTGCCTATTTCAGACCATATATGGCCTTCTTTAACCAACAAACCTTCATATACTCATTACAAAGTAGAATACCCAGTATTTTTTTAATATAGACTTCTTCTTCAAGAAAGCATTTTAATAAAGTTTTATTGACATCCATTTGATAAAAATTGTATCCCCTTTTAATTTACAAGGAAAGAAACAGTCTAATTGACATCAGTCTAGGTGCCGGAGAAACTTTAGCTTCAACATCAACACCTTCAATATTTGAATAGCATTTACACGCCATTTATGCCTTATTTTTTATCACATTTCCATTATCATCAAATTTATTTTTGAAAATCCACTTCATACCAATCACATTGTTTATATCAGGTCTCTTATCTAGATCCCACTGTTTGTTATTATCGATCTAATCCAATTCATCATTCATGGACTTAACCCATGATTCATCCTTTGAAAAATCTTAAAATGAGGATGGTTTCACAACTGAGAGGAATAAATATTGTGCCTTATTACTCAATATACATGTCTGTCTGGGTACAGTCAAATTCCCAATGATGTTGGATCGATCAATTTATGTGCTTTGATTTCTCTATTGGAGTTTAAAATAATATTCTTCAGTCATGGTTTTATCTTCTAATTATTCTTAGTAGTCAACATCATGAAGTGATTTCTAAGTGTTTATCATGTCATCCTCTATTTATATGTTGGAATATTTTAGATTTCCACATTATTCCTCGTCATCAACCACATAATTAGATGAATTTCATGAGACAATTATGGTTTTATCATCAATTATCATCACATCACTACTTTCTACAATTATCCTAAGACGTATATTGCATCATTTTAGGCTTTTCTAATCATTGAATACCTAATTTATATTCTTTAATATACTACATTACCATACATACCTCAATTTACTTATTTTTTTCAGATAAATCATTTACTTTTGAGAATAAAAAAATAATTCAAAGAGGGTTTCCTTCAAAGCCACAACTCATACGGTGTCTTGGTTTCTCCCATATATATCCCTATTCAATTTTGAATATACAGAGCCTATTGGATAGCCTCTTTCTAATAATGTTGAGGGATATGTATCTCAACCAACATAGTTCTGGTCATATTGTTAACCTATCGATTCGTGCCCTCAAAAACTCTATTTTTATGGGGTTCTCACAACAGCCACATCATGTTGTTTTTTATTTCTCTAGGTAATTTTCAAATTCAATGGATGTTTAATCCCCTCTATTGTTAGACCATAGAACTTTTATTTTTCATCCAATATCATTCTCAGCTATTCAACGATAATTTTTCCTACAATCAAGCACTTTTCATTTCCTAAGTATATCGATCAGACAAGCCATTCTACTATAGTAATCCTTGAAAAGGATGAATTAGATTTCTACATATGTTCCGACAACATTTATTAGAAAAAATATATCTGTATAAATGATATTAAGAATATTTTATACCCTTTTATTCTTTAGACGATATGAACTCCACTCCAAATTTCCTCACAACAAAGAATCACATGTATTCTACCATTCATTATTCATATTTGGGATATTCATGAAAATATTCAGTTAAGATATCATTTCCATATATTGTTGATTGATGTGACCCAAACATCAGTGCCACAAGTTGTTTTCATTCTCAAGAGTCATGAATCAATTTTTCTATTTACTATCAACATTATATATGTTTCTTTGTTTTCTACATCCTTTCATTGGATAATTCCTTATTCTTTCTTTTATAGTTCACACATTTTCATTGAATATTACAATAAGCCACGCATCATAAATTTGGTTCACACTCAAATTTTTTTGATGAAACCTATCCACATAATGAACTGATTTCTCCTTCCATGTGAGTAGGTTCTCCATAGTAATAGTATTTTTAATGTGGAGAAACATGTCTATAATAAAAATACCATCTAGTTGGTGAGTGATGAGTTGTCTCTGAGTTCTATACGAATTGTTGCTTTCATTCATCAGCCTATTGTAAATAAAATTATGACCAATGTTGGAATAATGAAAACAATATCCATAGAAACTATTTCATCAATATTAATTATGATATGAGTTTATTATCCTTTGATGACTTCCTAGCTCTTATCAATTCACGTTTATTCATGCCTCGTCACAATATTACATGGTGTGTCCCAGATACCCCATAATCGAAATTTCATAAGTGGGTATGAATTTTTACTTATAGTATATCTCATTTCAACTTCCTTAGGAGGTTATTTTGACTCCCTATCATCCCGGGATTCTTGGGAATAATTTATAGTTATCCATTCAGTTTCAATTGAGGGTTTCTTATTTAATGCTTCAAGTGACCTTTTAACCTGTGCTACTTTCATATCTCCTTTATTTTGACTCATTCTATTTCTAGAATTCAATTATTTAGCATCACAACTAATTCCACAATTACCCAAGCATGTAGGAATTTAGTCAATAAAAATCATTTCAACTCCTTCAAAATCACGCCTAGCTATCTCCACCAACATAACATCAAATAATTTTCTGAAAAATATTTTTTCTCTTCTTCTTTTGATAATGATTCAATTTTGAGTTTACTATTAAAATAAAAATCTTGTTCCACTGTACCTTAAACAATGTTGGACTTCACTTCAAGTCTGAAGGTAAGGTCATTACATACCATTAACTATTTATCAATTTTTTGTTTTAGTTCAACTCCATTATCTTTGATCTCAAGGATCAATGAATATACGCTCAAAAATTCATCTAGTCATTCAATTTTAGATAAATGTATATCAACATATTCAAATGATTCTTACACAATTGTTCTCTACTTATTTCATCTCATACATTGATTCTCAAGCTTACCAAAATCATCATGGCATCTGTGGATCAATCTTAGTGATCAAATTATTATCTCCAACATTATCATTTGAGGGTTTTGTTTTTTAATTATAGCCATCAGGGATTCATGGTTTATATATATATAATAAGCTTCTTTTTCCTCAAATAATTCACTTCCATCATCTTATTATTCTAATAAGAAACAATTTGTTGTTATTTATTTCCATATTTGAATGCTCTAATTTTAAAAAACATTTTATGAGATTATAAAAATCTCAGGTTTTTTATTCTTTATCAGCAAACTTTATTGAGAACTAAGAAGAAATGTTCCTAACTCGTCCTTTGAGAAAACAAGCCTATGGTGACATGCCTTTAAATTTCCATGTCCCCTTTTTGAATTTCATGGCAACGAGGGAAAGAATTTATGTTACTTCATTATCTTCATCAATAATATCCCCAAAAATTTCCAGTTTTTTCTATGGCTCTGATTTCAATTTCCTTGCATACGTGAGACATTTCATGTTCTGGTTTGACTCTCATTTCATAGGCCACTGGACTACTCATCAGATCATCCAAAGAAATTCAAGAGAGATCCCTTTCTTCAAGGGATTACAACTTTTCATTGTAATGAGAAGGAAGTCTTCTCAAAACTTTCGTAAAAATTTTAATGACTTTTATGTATCCATAAAGTCAACGTATATCTCTAACATCTTCAGTAATTCGATTAAAATGCGTCTTCATTTTTATATCATCAAACGTATTTTTAAAACATGAAGTTTCGCCTCCATCATTTTGTTAATCTCCATGGTATATGTTCTCTAGTTTTTCCACTCATAAATTGCCTACATAAAGATCTTAACTTTTAGATAAAATTTTTTAGAAAAAAACTGCAGTGAGAGAATTTTGGTCTTTAGCATCTACATCGAGAATTTTTATTTCTGTATCAGTAATTGATATCCTAGTTGGATAGGTGACCTGTATTCCTTATGAAGTTGTAAACATAACAGCCATTCCAATAGACCATAGATTAGATATCATCATATTATTCCATATCTGAAAGTTTCTTCAATCAAAGTGGCATACTCCCCTGAATTTTACTATATTCTCACTTGTAGAAATGAAGGGAAGATTTAACACCAGCAACCTTTACCCTCTCATACCACATTAACGACCCTAAAACACCCTGAGTGTGGAGAGGTTAATCGATGTGTCAAACATTTCTTTTAAACTAAGGGATTGTGTTCCATCATTGGTAGGAAACCGTTAAAACACTTTGAGTAGTAATCCAAAAAACAAACAATCAGATGCAATGAAAAGACACAACAATTTTACTTGGTTCACCATGAATGGATACGTCCAAAGAGAATATGTTGAAAGGTTTTTAGTCATACCAAAGTCCATTATTCTTAATAATTTGTGGAGTAAAAATGAATTGCATATTCATTTTTTTCAAGGCACACTACCTTTAGAAGGTGTTTTGGACAACACCATACATCCCTCTTATCACATATGTTGACTCCCCCTGTCACACTGCATTGCGAAGAATCCAAACATAGATTATCGACCTGACGTTCACTTCATTGGAATATAATTAAATAATTAATCTTCAACTATATATGGATGGTCTATTGACGTTTCATTTTTACCCACAGATGAATTCTACTTTCCACATACTAATAGTCCACAAACAGCTCCTCTGCAAACTTCTCCTCCATGAACTGACCTTTTTCCTATACATATTGGTCTCCTACCTCTGTGAACAACAATACTTTTCATACAACACTACTCTGCTATACAGTACCCTACTCCACATACTACCCTACTCTGTGTAATATGAATGCTTCCTTCGTGAACCACGTTGCACTACGTAATATCTCCACATCCTGTTAGCATACTCCAAGAAATCTACGGACCGAGTTCTTCCTCCACATGATGGGTATACAATGTGGGCATGTCTTCCTTCAAACTGGCCTTCTTTTTCTATATACATTCATCCTTCAAATATTCTATATTTCACCGGATTCCTTTTAGATTTTAAATTAATGTCTTTTTGGGGTTTTCATCCTATGAACTATTTCTAGATTTCAACAAATTTCATTTTGATTTCTAATCTCAAGGACACCTCTTAATGAAAGGATAAGTGATCCTAATACATGAAAAAAGATCTGTTTAATCTTCAAAACCATAATTTTATAAAATCATCATTGCAGTACCACCTTCACCACATATTTCACCTCCCCTGCAGATCATTTTCCTTACGTGATCCATGTAACACCATTCTCCCTACACAGCGGCACAAATCACCACCTCATTTCTTAAAACAAAACTGTTCATGGATTCTTAGAACTGCACCTCAATTTTCAGAATGAAACACCATCCTACGAACCATTATTCCTTTTGTGTACAACAATCCTTCCCTTGAACTAAAAATCTTCACATGCAAACATCCTTCAATATGTGAACCATTCCTCATACACAGTATGCATATTGTTTCTACATCATGGTTCACAGTTTTCTATTCCATGTACCAAATTTCATGATCTGTGAACTATTCCTAAAACATAATATGTGGTTCATAACCTATATTATGCATTTCTGATTCTATTGAAAATATAAAATCTTAATTTTGAGTCCCAAAAATTTAAAAAACACTATGAAACTACAACACCTGAAAAAACGACATCATCCTATAATAGAGGATAACTTGATTTGAAAACTCCTTGATCATCCTGAGGAAGATTGATAATAAACAGAAACTATACTGTACTTATAGAAAGGAAAAACCTAGGTTCCAAAAATAGGGTCTCAAAAGGCATGTACTAATTATCAGAGGTAGTATTGATTTCATTTATCTGCTCGATATCATTATTATAAAATGAAAACCCACCCATTAATGTGTATTAAGAATGACTATTTTATCCTTGTGTGTATATGTAAGTGACCTGACTATATTAGTTACTGTATCTATATAAAAATTTTATATACAAAATATGTGATACAATATTGTCTTTTAGTGAAATTCATACCTTAAACATCACATGTAATCAATAAAGTTGGTTAATTATACATTTTAAGTGAAGACATTCCACTAATATGCGTGATTAAAAAATTTGAATCACCATTTATATTTAATTGGGGAATTTGTATCTATAATAACATTCCAATACTAAAATGAGGACCTATTTTTCTAAATTATTACTAGTGAAACCATCTTATAAAATTAAAAATTATATAAGAACTATTTGACTAATGAGATATTTTCAATCCCCAATCAATCCCAGTTGAACATCATGATTTCAATTCTTCCTCTTTTTGGGATCATAGAGGCACTATCCATGTATATCTCCCATGTATTGGGATTTTCATGTTTGGACAATTATTCTTATTTGGGGAGAATTTTATTTAACAAAAAACATTCTTGGTAAGGATAAACTATGAGGTATTCTAACAATTCATGCTCTTTGACTGCCATTTGGGGCACAAATTAGATATAAAATTATTGAAAGATGACCACCAATCATGTTAGATATATACTTTTCATGACATAAAACTGGACATATTGAATTAAATCAATATGATATGCCAAGTGGATCACATAATAGTGTAGGCAGTGAAATAATTTTTTCAATAAAAAAAGAAAATATATACTAAATATTAGAGTATCCATTCTTTGTGTCCAATACTATTCTACTGAGATAGTAGAGGTTAGTATCCCTTATTGTGACATTATTTGGTGAAGTAAAATCACTAAGTTATCACTCTATGGTTACCATATAATGAATGAGAGACTTCCTCTCTCCCAAATTTTTTAAAATGGTTGTTATTGATGGCACTGAATGGCGTTTTCAAAAAATATCTGAAAAATCTATTCCCGCCAATATGTAATTCCTGTCATTAGCAAAATCATAAAGGCAAAGGACATTCTATTGAGGTTGAATATGAAGTGTGTAATATATCCAAGACATTATTGGAGTCCCATAAAATTCTTGATATCTGGAAGAGATCCATTTTAATGATTACATAGGTCTTTTATGGGTTTAATTCCATACTATGATGACATACCTACAACTTAAGAAATTTACCTAATGTTAATGAGAATCCTATTTCGATGGGTATACCACTTGGATGTGTTTTAATAATTTTTTAAAAATTGATCCAATATTAGAAATACTGTCGCCATGTTGTGAGGACATGGTGATAAAAAAAATTTGGAAGATTTTATTGATCATAAATGATACAATTTCCACACATTTTGTAAAATATGTTCATTCATAAAATATTTGGGATTGGATCATTCATTTGAAAATTTGTTGATAATTAAAAATTTACTCTTTAAAAATTCACTATTGTATTTCAAAAAAATAATTTTATGTGAATTATTTAAAATTAATATTTTGGAATTTTGTTCCTAACATAATGTGCTACAAATTATATACATGACATTGGAGTTGGATCATTTATTTTAGCGGGATAAATGGTCCATGAAATCACATATGAGTTGGAATTACTAGATTGGACATCACTTTAGTATGTTGGTTGTGTATTCATCATACATGCTAGAAATGGGCCCTAACCAAGAGGGGAGCTTGAAGAACCAATTCATCCGAAATCATCCTTATTGAAGGAAATATAATTCATGTTCTTTGGAGGTCATCGATGTTGTGAAATTGGGATTAAAATATTTGGATTAATATCCCTTTAACACATAAAAATTGTCTATAACCCTAGCACTCGAAAACTACTTTTAAATGATATTTTCACTCTTTTGGAGGACTGGATGAGGATATGGGAAGGTGTGTCTGAATGTTTTTCTCATATGAGATTCTCAAACCTCTTGTATGTAGTAAGGACTTGTGCAATGAAATCATCCATGAAGGATCACCCCTCCATCCTCAACATTGCGTTCCATTGTTTTCATGCTTGTATCATGAATTTTTATTCAGATATTATTCTTTTTTATTCTCTTTTAATATACTCATTTTACTTTTTGGGAGATAATCTTAGAGTGGAGATGAGATTGGGTGTTCCCGTTTCAATTGATTACATATGAAAAACATCTCCACAATGACATCTCCACCAATGGAAGATTGATTTCATTCTTAGTCAATTTAATCCCAAACCCCATAATTTATTTACTATTAATCCATAAACATACGAAAATTCATTCATTTTGACCAACTAATTGAATTTTAATTTCTATGTAACTAGATCGACTTACACATGACCACGTGGTCAGAGTTGTGTAAATCGTGTGGCTGAAACTTCAATCCAAAAAAATAAACATGGGATAGAAAATAAGGGTCCAAGTCACATAGCTAAGCATAATTAATTCTCAAATACAGATTGGATATAATTCTCTAATTTACCATTGATCAGATGTTACTTTTTGGATCATAATAAAATCATGGTACTGCGATTGGAAGTCCCAAAGATGACCGAAGGCTCATTTTTCCATCATTTCTGGTCATCTTAATTTCCATTTTTTTATGGGGTTGACAAGGGTAGGGGATCAAAATTGAATTAATTCTAATCATATGGGATAATGATAAATGAATTTTGAAGGGGGTATATTAGATTGACAACATGTTTTCATGTTATTGTTTTAATAGAAATTGTGTCCTTGATTGTACCTTCTCGTTTGTTTGTTTTGTTTATTTTCTAAAAGTCATTAAACCAAACCCCCAATCTTTTTCATTTTTTAACTAATTTCCATGATTTCATCATTTATATTTATTATTGTTTAATTCAACTCTTCCACATGATAATGACCTAGGTCGGACACTGTGTTGTATTTACTTAAATCACAAATTATTTTAAAAGAGCCCACGATAGCACCATTCAAATAGGTGATGCTTTAAAGGAGGCAAGTATTTTATTCAAATAATTATATGTACTTATTAATTATTATTTTGTCCCATTTTATCTTCATTCTTATTTCTTCGTCCCCCTTTCTCAATTTATGTTGGTTTTTCTCTATCTCTTTCTTCTTCCTATCTCTTTTCATCTCTATTATACAGTCAATTGAAACATATTATCGTGATATTATGGTATAATTTTCGCAATTTATATAATTTATGACATGATCCCATCCCATGTATATCTTTGATCTTGACCCTAAAATTAAATTCTTCTATAGGGCTCGAATAAGACAATCTCGGTATATGGAAAGTGTCAACATTTACCCAACTAAAGAATTCCTACACTCTAAGAACATTGAAATTGGAAAAACTATTGAATCCTATATAAAACATGTTCCAATGGATAAAAATAATAATAATGATCTCAATAGAACCATTCAAGAGTTGGTTTCACCTAACATTAAATATCAACCAAAATATATTGCATATACAATCCTATAATCATACGTTGGATTGAAATATGGGTTAATTTAATTAATTTCAAAATTATATGGATTGCCTAGTGATGATCCTAACAAACATATAAAAGAATTTATTATGTTTTTCTCAACCCTTAAAACAATAAATTCCCCTTAATAAAACATAAAACTAATAGAATTCCTATTCTCACATGATGGAGCAGAAAAACACAGGATGTATAATTTACGAACTGAAGATGTAACATGTTTGAACAATTTAAAACATATTTTCATGAAAATATATTTTCCATCATTGAGGACCATAAACATTCAAAAGGAGAGATGAGGGAACATGGAATCACAATCCAAGTCAATATATGAGTACTGGGAGTGATTCATGAAATTGTCTGCAAGCTACCAGCATCACCCAAGTAGTGAGAAATTGCTCATCTAGTACTTTTATGATGTCCTCAAATATATAGAGAGAATCATGGTGGATTCCGCAACTGGAGGAGCATTGGTGGGGGAAAAAAGTAGATTGGTGTTCATTGATCAGCAATATGGCACAAAACTACAAACAATTTTGCGATTGAGGTACACCACATGTTAGGGGAATACATTAGAATAATCTATATTCTCTTTAGAGTATTATAATTGATTCCAAGTTATAAGAATTGATCACTAAGGTGACACAAATTTATTTGTGTCAAAAGAAATACCAACCCACTCCTATGAGACATTGTGGAGTTTTCACAGAAATAGACCACCCGACTAATTGTTGTCCCCAATTATAATAGACGGAGGATTCCACTACAATATTTACATAGTGACCATATTAGCACGAACAACATCCACAACCCTAAAATAATTATGATTACTTTTCACCAACATACAACCATAGTTGGAAGGATCAATCACACAAGAGTTATAGCTCTAGAAAACAACAAAGGCCCCCTTTTCAACCAAATTTCTTATAGACTTCACATTACCAATAGGGTTTCCAACAACCCTGAAATAGATTTGAAGCTCAATTATCAGAAAGATAATAACAAGGGTCTTTTCAACCAAAGGTAGATTATATTACTGATGATCACATGACACAAATTTTTCATAATCAACCCAATGTGATAAAGACTCAAAGTTCTATTTTAAGGGAGTTTAAGACCCAATTGATCCATATTTCCACATCCCTTCATGAACTAGTATGTAATAAATCTGGAAATATTGCTTCTCAACCTACTCCAAATCCAAAGGGAAAGGTTAGTGACATCACATTTAGAAGTGAAAGAAAACAACTGATAAATCTTCACTTATCATTCTACCAGGATTCACCTCAACCTTATAGAAGCCCCATTCCATACCAACTGATGAGAAACCCAATGATAAATATAAATGTACAAAAATAATTGATGATATTCCTTTGGAATCCTTTACATTTCTAAATAGAGTTGTTCAATAAAAAAATATGGCAGAACAGGAGATGAAAAAAGTTGTTTTAGATACATTCAAACATGTTGAGATCAACATCCCTTTACATGAGGCCATAAATAAATACCACAGTGTTCCAAATTCATTAAATTATTTTTTATTAATTGATTAGGGATCTTGGGAATAGAAAGGATCAAACTTGTATGGAATGTATCAGCACTCTCTAAAACAACTCAAGAAATGCCAAAATAGTGAAATGATCCTCATACATTCACCATACTAGGACCCATAGGGGAGATTCAATTTTTTGATGCTATATGTGATTTTGGAGATTTAATAAATGTGATGAATCACGCTTTATTATCTTTTGTATAGGCTAGTGAGTTGAGGCCAGTGAGAGTAGTGGTGTAGTTGGTGAATAGAGCTATGACATACCCATTATGATTTATTTGTTTGGGTAAGAGACATGATCTTTCCAACATTTTTCTATATCCTTAACATGGAGTATGATTAGGTAAGTTCCCATGCTCTCATTATCTTAGCTATTCCCTTACGAAAAACTACCAAAACGATCATTAATGTCCATGAGGTTACAATTTATATAGATTTTGGAGATATTTTGATATTTAATGTTCTAGAATCCATTAAGTAAACCTAAAAGAGAATCTCTGCTTTTGTTATATCCTATTTTAAAACACCTAATAAAAACCCCATGGAATTTTATTTTCATGTTCTTATGAAGATTATGAGCATCGGTTCTATTATGTTGTCTATGAGCACATCAACACAGGTTTCTAATTCACAAATTTATCTTAGATTTTATTTTTAAATGGATTCGTAATGTGATTTTGATCATGTGAACTCTGATTATGACATGGTTGTTGAGTATGATGATGTATTTGATGCTCTATTCTGTGATTTAGATGATGTATATTCTGATACTAAGGTTCAATATGAACATATTTTAATTCATTCAATTTCTTCATCCATGCATCACACCCTACACAAGAACGCAATCCATTGCCACCAAATCTAAAATAATCATACTTGTTGAGTGGTGAGTAATTACATATTATATTTGATAACAATATCCCTTTTAAAAAGAAATAAAAACTTTTAAATATTTTGAGGGAGAATATTATGGAAATTGGGTGAATATTTCCTAATATATCAGGTATTAACCCATCATCTTCAGGAATATGATTCTTTTAGAGGATGCTGTTAAACTAGTTAGGCATCCAAAAAGGAGATTCAATCCAACCATTCTAGAAGTTTTTATAATAGAGGTTTAAAATTTTCTTAAGGATGGTATAAATTATCCCATTTTAGATTCAGAGTTGGTAAGTCCTATTCATGTTGTGCATAAGAAAATTGGTGTTACAGTTGTTAAAAATGATAAAGAGGAGTTTTTTCTAATGAGGATTCAAAGCAGTTGTCATGCATGTGTTGATTATTGGAAACTATTTCATTCCAATCAAAATGACCATGTCCCCTACCATTTATTAGTCAAATGCTTGAGAGACTTACTGGAAAACAAAATTCTTTTTTGCTGATCGATTTTCTGCATATATTTAGGTTTTTATTATTCTATAGGATTAGGTGAAGATGACATTCACTTTTCCATTCATAACATTTTCCTACTAGAGGATGAAATTTCGAGTTTACCATACCCCATGACATCCATTGATGTGCTAAAAAAATATCTTACCACTCTACTGGTCAGACAGACCCCATGGTGGGATCTTCCTTTTGAAATTATACGTGATGCCTCCAACTTAATGGTTGGAGATATCTTATCTCAGATGGTGGAGAGACTTTTCGATGTTATTTTTGTATTCATTGAGGACACATGATACAGCCCATTCAAACTACACAGCCACATAAAATCAGTTTTCTGCCATCATATTTTCAATAGAAAAATTCCATTCAAAATTTTTGGGCTCTAAAGTAATTGTTTTTTACGTTCATGAAACTCTGATACACCTCTTGAAGAATCCATATGCAAAGCCAATACTTATCTTATGGATGCTCCTTCTTTAGTAATTCGATACTATGGTAAAGGATAAGAAGGGGTTAGAGAACTTGGGGGAAGACCACATCAGCAATCTTACTCACACAGTAGAGGCTGACACATTGGACCATGTACCACTTCGAGACACTTTCCCTAATGAAAATATTTATTTCACATTAGTTATGCATCCTTGGTATGCTGATTTAGTTAACTACATTTTTTCCTTTAAAATTCCTTCAAATTTAAAGAATCCTCATTTAAAAAAGTTAAAGAGGGAGAATGGTTTTTTTGTTTTGGATGGTCTATACCTATGGTGAATGTGTAGTGATAATGTTATTAGGAGGTGTGTTCCTAATCATGAGTTTTATTCTGTTCTGCATTTCTATCATAGAACATCATGTGGAGGACACTTTGGAACCCAATGAACATCTAGGAACGTCTTATAATTTATATTATATTGTCCTAGCTTATTCCATGATGCTCATGTGGTTTTTAATTTGTGATCATGTTGCTAACACAATGGGAACATTTCTATGAGACCCAAAATGTCCCAACAAACCATATAATTCTATAATATTTTTGATGCAAGGGGCATCAGTTTTATGGGTCCTTTTTATAGTTCATTTTGTTTTTTATATTTTGGTTTCATTTGATAATGTGATTAAATCGGTGGATGATAATTCCACAAATGCTGATGATTCTCATGTTGTAGTAGAATTTTCCAAGAAATAAATTTTGTATATTATTGGAGTTTCAAAGGTCATTAGCAGAGACAATGTAATAAAATTTTACAGTTTTAATTTGCCTTTCCTCCATCGGAATTATGGGGTGACACACAAAACATCAACCCATACCACCCCTAAACAAATGGCCAATCTGATGTTTCAAATTGTGAGTTGAATAAAATTTTGGATAAAACCATGCAGTCGAATAGGAAGGATTGGAGAGAGTTCCTGGATAATGCTCTTTGGGCTGATATGAAAGCATTCGAGACACCCATTAGCATGTCCCTATTTGAGATTATTTGTGGGAAAGAAAGTTATCTCCTGTTAGAAGTGGTTCTTCAAGAATATTGGGCTTTAAAGAAATACCGTATGGATTTTTCCCAAGATGGAATTCAAAGGAAGCTACAAATTCAAGAGCTTTAGGATCTTCTATTTTCATCATATGTGAAATCTAGGCTCTATAATGAAATATCAAAATATGTTCATGAAAAAATGATCCAACAAAGGGAGTTTAATGTTGTAGAGAATGTCCTACTCTACAGATCACAACTAAAGTTGATGCCTGGTATGTTTCATTCTAGATGGTTAGGTCCTTATATGGTACCTATTTTTTTCCTTATGGTGCATTGGAGATCACAGAAGAAGACACTGGAAGATGATTTATAGTAAATGGGCAATGTTTGAAAAAATAAATTGAGGGACTTCTTACTAATTTAGTTTATTTCATCACACTACATGACCCCATCATCACTTGAGAGTATCAGGTTTTCCATAACCCTTTCACTTAAATATTCAATGACATATTTAAAATTTTGAATTTAATGTAGATTTATCATTTCAGAAGTTCACATTGAGTAAAATGAAACATTTTATTTGTGGGGGAGTGTACAACATTTTGGGAACGATATTTATGATTTTCATTTCTATGTTTTCTATGTGCTTTATATTAATTTTTTGTTAACATATTTAAAATAAATCCAAAATAGAACACATCATGTAACTAGGTCATTTAGATATATAATATATGAAATGTGAATAATTCCTAAATTCATTAGTTGAATGATAATCATGAGTAATGTTTTATCATCAAGGGTTGATTTTGATAAATATTGAAGTCGTCAATTATATGATTGGTTGTTTCATTATAGAACCTTTTAGTCATTGACATCATTATGTGTGACATTTTTTTATTTTAAATTATGTCATTTATTTTGCCACACAAATTCTCTGTCAACCATGACTTGTAAATTTTGTCCTACTCAATTGATGGTATTGTCAAGATAGGTAAACAATTAATTGGTTGATCCATACATTCATTTATCTTTCAATATTTTTTATTAATGTAACAAATTGATTTATGTCTATATACATGTTATTCAAATACTGTATGCCCTAAAAAGTATTCATATAAATAAAAAAATTGGCTTTTGTCTTGGGCTGGTAAAAACCACTCTTTCTCAACCTTTGATCATGTTATAACTATTACAATTATTGTCGTGAGGAGATCCAACACATCTTAAGAGATGAGTATGATTTTTTTCGATGTTCAACATAAAATAACAAAAAAATAATAAATGAGGGGAGTTAGGAAATATACCACATATGGGGAATATAGGTCAGTAACTTAAGGTTTTACTTTTGGGAATGAATAAGTTAGTGGGTCTTGAAATATGATTGCAAAGGAATTTATAACATGTATACTGAAATTAAACTATGTAAGAATAATGGTTTTACTTGATTTGAATATACTGAATAATGGGTGAATATATGATCTTGAAATGGTTGGCACACACACATGTAGGGAATTACTATCATGGTAGACCCATGACATGTTTCACTATGATTAGTGTTATGAATATCACTAGATTTTGTTTTGACAAATTATATTAAACAATGAAATTAAAATTTATTGATATTGAATCATGATGGGATTCTTACTTTTCCTATATTTATACTTTTGATTGAGAAATATGAACATGTATATCATGTCACAATTTTTTTGAATACATGATATGAGGGTTTTCCCAAGAGTGAAAAAGCTTAAGTGTGGGGGAGTTGATAAAACAAAAAAATTTAAATATTTTATTGATAATAAATGATATTATATTCTCTCATTGTGTAAAATATGTTTATTTATAAAATATTTAGGATTATATCATTCTTTTCAAAATATGATGAAAATAATAGTTTCACTCTTTAAAACTTCACTGTACTATTTTCAACATAAATAAATTTATTTAAATTATTTGAACTTAATATTTTTTAACTGTGTTCCCAACATAATTGGACTAAAATTCTCTTCAATAAATTAGTGTTGGATCATGCATTTGAGTGGGCTATATGAGCCATGAATGCAAATATTTCAAGGACATATTTTATTATATATCAATTTAGTATTTGGGACGTATTTTTTATCCATTCTTGGAATGTACCAACATTTAGAAGAAGTATCGATAAAGAAATTTCCCAAAAAATCATCCTTTTAGAAGGATAAATAATTCATGTGTTTTGGAGGTCTAAGATGCGGTGAAATTTGGTTTAAAATATTTGGATGAACTTCCCTTTCACACATAATAACGTTTTGTAACCCTATCCATCAAAAATTATATTTAAATGAAATTTTGCATCATTGGGAGGGATGCTTGGGGATTTGGGAAGGTGTGTCTGATGTTTTGTCTCTTGGGATCATCTAAAACCTCTTGTATGTAGTAAGGGAATGTGCAATGATCTCTTCAAAGAAGGATCTCCAATCCCACCTCCACATTGTGTTTATTTGTTTTCATGAGGGTATCATGAATTTTTCATCAATTAATCATCTATGTTAATATCTTTTCATATTCATATTTTTCTTCTTTTGTATGAATATAATAGTTGATATGATATTGGGTGTTCCCCTTTCAACCCGTTGCTTATGAAAAACGTCTACAAGATGACATCGCCACCCACAGAAGAGTGATTTAACTCAAAGTTGATCTAATCCTAACTCCCTTCATTTATTTAGTTTGAATCCATAAACATACCACAATTCACAAATTGTGATAAACTAATTGTGTTTTACTTTCTATATAGCTCGATCAAATTGGAATTGACCGCATGGTCAGACTTGTGTAAATTATGTGAGTGGACTTCAATCGGAAAATAAAATCAACTTTGTATTGAATATTATGGTTATATTCTCAAACATAAGAAAAATTAATTCAAAAATCTATGGAGGATATGATTCCCTAATTTACCAAAAATCATAAGTTGAATTTTAGATCATAATCAAAGTAGGGTGCAATGATTGGATGTCTTGAAGTTGATTGCATGTTAATTTTTTCAATATTTCTAGACATGTAATTTTTCATAGGAATCGGGGGTTGACATGGTTTGGCGATCATAATTGAATGAATATTACTCATATGTAATAATTATAAATTAATGGTTAATGGGGTAGATTATATTGACTATGACATCTCATATTAGAGTTTTTAACATAATTGTGTCCTTGATTGTGGCTTCCCAATTGTTTTTGTTTATTTTCCAAAAGTCATTAAAATAAAACCCCCAATAATTTTTTCTTTTTTCACCAATTTCCCTAGTTTCATCATGAATATTACTATTTGATTAATTAAATTTATCCTCAAGAGAATGACCTAAGTAATATTTTTTATAAATTTGAGACGATGAGGCCTCATAATATAATTAAAAAAGGAGTCCAGCTGAGGAACATGGAAGCATGAAAATAAAAGGAAAACAGTAAGAAAATTTTACCTGTTTTAGTGTGGGTACTCAACCTGTGGTAATGAAGGCACCCATCTTTTTCAATGACCTAGGTCATCCATTTTTTTTACATTGTTAAATCACCAATTAATTTTAAATCTCAAATGATAATACCTTTCAAATCTACCTCATTTTAGGGAGTAGATTATTTTATTCAACTAATTAGAGTTATTTTATAACTATTATTTTATCATGTTGTTTTATCTATATTCTTCCTTCTCCTTTCCCCTTTCTCATTTTTTTGTTTCTATATCTCTCTAATTCTTGTTCCTCTCTCATTTTATCTCTATTAGATCATTAATGGAAACTTATTACCATGATATTATGGTATAATTGTATCTATTTATATGATTTATAAAATGATCCAATCCCGATTATCTCTATGATCTAGACCCTATGATTGAACACAGGCATATAGCTTGAATTAAAAAATCATAGTCTATAGGTTGTGTTGAAATTTTCCTAACTGGGGAATTCCTACACTCTAAGAATATTTAACATAGAAACACTTATAAATTTAACATTAAATAAAAATCAATGGATGAAAATAATAATAATGAACTCAATAGATCAATTCTAGAGTTGGTTGCACCTGACATGAACTATAAACCAAATTGTATTGCACATACAAACATAAAAACATACTTGGAATTGAAATCTTGGATAATTCACCTACTTTCAAAATTTCATGGTTTATTTGGTGAGGATCCAAAAATATATTTAGAAGAATTTAATGTGATTTTCTCAACCCTAAATGAAGAAATGTCTCTAAAGAACAAATAAAACGAAGAGCATTCACATTATCACCTATTCGAGCAGCAAAAGGCTAGATTTATTATTTACAACCTAAATACGTTACATGTTGGAATGATTTGAAACTACTTTTCATGTATGAGTTTTGTCAAATATCAAGGAAAACATCTATTCTAAAGGATATATAATGGATTAAGAAATCAAAAGGGGAATAAATGTATAAGTAATATGAGTGATTCAATAAGTTGTGTGCTAGCTACCCACAACATCAAATTAGTTAGAAACTTCTAATCCTATACTTATACGAAGGACTCACACCTTTGGAGAGAAGAATGGTGGATGTCATCACTAGAGGATCCTCAGTGGACAAAACACTAGTAGTTTCATGTGCATTGATTGACAAGGTGGCAAACAAATATTAATAAGTTAGTGATTGAGGTACACCCCACATTAGTGGAGTACATCAGGTATGTCCATATTCTCATAAAATTCATTTAATTGATTCCATTATAGAATAACTGAGAACTATGGTGAGGAAGATTTCTTTGGCTCAAAAGACATCCCCACCCATGACGGTGAGACCATGTGGAATTTACACTAAAACATAACACTCTACTTATTGATGACCCCATTTACAAAAGATAGAGGATTTCCCGGTAGTATTTCATGTGAGACCATAACAATAGAAAAAACCGTCACAACCCAAAAAGAAGTATGAAACCTTTGCACCAACATACAACCAAGGGTGGAAGGATCCATCAAACATGAGGTACGACTCTATACAAAAACAAATATCCCCATTTCAATAAAATTTCCTATAGCCTCTGCCTTACCAATAGGGTTTCCAACAACCCCAAAAGAGATTTAAATCTTGAGAATGATCTAGTCAAAAAATGGGATTTCTCAACCAAAGGTAGATTCTAATACCGATGATCATCTGAAACAAAATTTTCATAATAAAATGAATGAGATAATGACTCAAGGTATGGAGATGTGGTAATTTAAGACTTATATGAGCCAGATTTATACCGCCCTCCATGAATTGGTATATAAGTTCTCATGAAATTTTCCTTCCCAAGATCCTCCAAATCCCAAGGGTAATTCCAGTGCCATCACATTGAGAAGTAGGAAGCAAACAACTGATATATCTACACCTATCATTCCACTTAGATTCACCTCAACCTTATTGAATCCAATTCCATAACAACAGAGGATAATCCCAAGTATAATGACAAATGTAAGAAAAATATTGATTAAAATCATCTTAAACCCCTTCATTTTCCAAAATAGAGTTGTTCAATCCCAAAACATGGATGATAAAGCAATGTAAAAAAGGTTTTGGATACATTCAAGAATGATTAGATGAAAATCCATTTACATGAATCCATTAAACAAGTACCAAGGAATTAAAAATTCATAGAGAAACTTTTTACCAATCAAGTAGGGATAATGTTAAATAAGAAGATCAATGTTGGAAGGAATGTGTTAGCACTCTTTACATCAAATATAGAATTGAAAACAAAGTGAAAGGATCCTAGGACATTCACCTTTCCATGAACCATTTGGGGAGTTACAGATTTCTAATGCTCTTTGTGATTTGGGTGATTCTATAAATATGAAGCCTAAATATGTGTTCTCTTCATTAATGGTTGTTGGGTTATAGCTGACTAGTTTAGTGGTACAATTTTTGAATGGAGTTATGGGACACCCTACAGGAGTCATTAAGGACGTACTTGTTCAGATTAGAGACCTGATCTTTCCAGCATATTTCTATGATCTTATCATGTAGGATGATCAGTTAAGTTCCCATGCTCCTATTATATTAGATAGTCCCTTAGTAAAAACTAAAAAATGATCCTAAATGTCCAAGATGTTAAATATTTGTTGGATTTTGTAGATGAAGTTGTGATATTTAATGTTATGGATTCCATGAAGTACCCCTCATAGGACCACATCAATTTTTTAATCTCCCATTTTGAACCATAAAATAAAAACCCCATGGAATTTTGCTGTCTTATGCTTAGGAATATTATGTTAATTGGATCTAGTTTGATGTCTATGTGCACATTCACCCCTGTCTCTAATGCACAAACCTTTCATAGATTTGATTTTGAAATTGATTCATATTCTGATTTTGATCATGTGAACTCTGATTATGAAATGGATGTTGAGTATGTTGATGTATTTGATGATTAATTATCTAATTTTGATGATGTATACTATGATACTGATGTTCATTGTGATAATATTTTAGTTCCATCAATGTCTCCTTCCATACATCAACCCCTACATTATAACTCAATCCATTCCCACCGAATCTAAAATTCCGATACTAGTTGATTGGAGAGAAATTACGTATTATCATTGTTAAAAATACCTATTTTGAACATGAAGAAAAAAATTTAAATCTTTTGAGGGAGAACATCAGGGAAATCAGGTAGGGCATAGATGATAAATCAGGTAGTGGACCCTCCATTGTCATGCATAGGATTCTTTTGGAGGATTAGGATAAACTAGTTAGGTAGCTACAACGGAGACACAATCAATCCATTCTTGTTGTTGTTAAAAAAAAATTTAAAAATTGCTTGAGGTAGGTACAATTTATCCCATTTATTATTTATAATGGGTACATCCTATTCAAGTTGAGCCTATGAAAAGTTGTGTTACTATTTTTAAAAAGGATAAAGATGTGTTAGATAAAATAAAGCAACAAAAAAGTTGGTGTGTATGTATTTATTATAGGAATCCAAATTTGGCCATTCATAAGGACTATTTCCCCTCCCATTTATTGATCAAATGCATGAGGGGCTAGTTAGAAAACACGCTATTGTTTCTTGGATGGATTTTCTGGATATTTTCAGGATCCTACTTCTCCATAGGATCAGAATAAGAAAACATTCACTCGTCCATTCGGCACATATTCGTACCGGAGTATGCCATTTAGACTTTTCAATTCCCCATGAATTCCTTTCAAGATCTAAAGAAGTTTCTGACAACTATTCCACTCATAGAGCTTCCATGGTGGGAGCCTCCTTTTGAGAATATGTGTGACACCTCCAACTTCGTGGTTGGAGAGTTCTTATGTTGTAGGGTGGATGGATGTTCACATGTGATTTCCTATTCCTCCAGGACACTGGATTCAGGCCAATAAAAATACACAACCACAAAAATAGAGTTTATTCCCGTCATATTTTCTTTAGATATATTCCATTTATATTAATTGGCATGTAATGTAGTTGTATTTTCTATCCATGCATCTAATAGGTACCTCTTGAAGAATCCAAATGAAAAGGATAGACTTATTTGACAGATTCTTCTTCTTCAAGAATTCAATATTCACATAAAGCATATGAATGGGATAGAGAACTTGGTGGTGGACCACATGAGTCAGATTACTGACACATTAGAGGATTATACCTAGGACAATGTACCAAAATGGGTTACTTTCTCCACTGAGCATCTGTATTCCATCTCATGTATGCATCATTGGTATGCTAATTTATTTAACTGCCTTGTAGCCTATGAAATTAAACCAAATTTAAAGAAATATCATATCCAAAAGTTAAAGTGTTACTCAAGATTTTATGTTTGGGATGAGGCATACGTCTAGTGCATGTTTAGTGATCAAGTTATTAGGAGGTGTGTTCTTGATCATGAGTTGGAGCCTATTCTACATTTCTGACATATGCTATCATGTGGAGGACACTTTGGACCCCAACAGATAGATAGGAATGTCATAGACTTTGGATTATATTGTCCTAGATTATTTCATGATGCTCATGTGTTTTGTAAATCATTCTCTTGTTTCCAACACACTGGGATCATTTCTAGGAGACAAGAGATTCCTAAACAACCCATATTATTCTAAGAGATTTTTTTTGTGTACACAACATTGATTTTATGTATTATTTTCATAGTTCATTTGGTTTTTTTGTATATTTTCATTTATGTTTAGTATGTGATTAAATGGGTGGATGCTAAGACAACTAGGAATAATGATTATCATGATGTTGTGGTAATTGTCAACAAACAGATTTTTTTATGATTCATAGTACCGAAGGACATCATCAGTGACCATGGGACACACATATACAATCAAAATTTGTATTCCATCCTTTGGAAGTATGGGGTGACAAAAAAAAATTAAAACCATACCACCCCAATACAAATGGACATGATACTGTTTTAAATCATGAGTTGAAATAAATTTTGGAGAAAATCATGCAGCCAAATAGGAAGGATTAGAGCAAGTGCATGGATAATAAACTTTTGTCTAATATCAGATCATACAAGACACCCAACGGTTTGTACCAAATTGGGATTGTTTTTTAGGAAATTATATCATCCCCTAGTGGAAGTCAAGCATTATGCATATTGGGCTATAAAGTAATGAAACATTAATTTGGACAAAGATTGAATTCAATGGAAGCTACAAATTCAAGAGCATGTGGAGATTCGATGGTCATCATATAATAACTCAAGACTCTATATGGAATGATCATTAGAATACCATGATAGAATGATCCAATAAAGGGAGTTTCATGTTGGAGATAAATTTCTACTCTATAGTTCATGAATAAAGATGATACATGGTAAGTGATATTCTAAATTTCTAGTTCCTTCTATTTTATTTAATATTGTTTCCTTATGGTGCAGTGGAGATTACACAAGAGGACACTAGAAGAATATTTACAGAACACTATGAACATCTGAAGAAATACATTGGTGGACATCATACTAATGTAGTTTAATTCATCACACTTCATGGAACCATCAAACCTTGAGAGTATCATAATGTTCCTAACCCTTTTACTTTTATATTCATTATAATTTTTGAAAATATGGTTTCCATGTGGATTTATCATTTCATAAGATCACATTGAGTACAATAAAATATTTTAATGTGTGTGGGAGTGGAAAACATTATGGGTTTGATATTTTGGATTTTCATTTTTGCGTTTTGTGTGTGTATTATGTTATATTTTTTAATAAAATTACAAAAAAAACCAAAAAACATATAATGCAACATGGTCATTTATATAATTTATATATTAAAAATTCATAAATTCAAAATTTATTAGTCGCATGATAAGAATGAGTTATATTTCATAATCAGGGTTTTATTTTTTTAAAAATTGAATTTTCTGATGATATGATTAGTTCTGTCATTATAAAACCATTTAGATTATGAAATCATTATTTTTGATAATTTTTCATGGTAAATTATGTCATTTATTTCACCACACAAATTTTAATCCAACCACATCTTGTAAATTTTTACCTACTCAAATGTAGGTATAGTCAAGTTAAGTAAAAAATATTGATTGATCCATTTGTTTGTTTCTATTCTGACTGCTTTCATTATTGTACCGAATTTACCTATGCATGTGTACCTGTTATCCAAAAGTTGTATACGCTAAAAAATAAAATAGATACAGGTTTTACCTTGGGCAGGTCAAAAACCACACTTCCTTGACCGTTGAACATTTTATAACTACTATAATTAGTGCCATGAAGAGATCAAGCCCGGCTTGAGAGATGATTGTGATATTTTCTTGAATTGGAATGAAAATATAAGAATATTAATAAATGATGGGTGTGATGAAATTTACAACATATGGGGATATCTAGGTTGGGAGCTTGTATATTGAATTAAGAAATGCATATGTGAGTGGTTCTTGAAATATGATTTCAAATTAATGTAGAACATGTTCAGTGAATTAAAATAGGTAAGAATATTTTTTTATATGATCTGAATATACCGAGTAAAGGGTGAAGATATGACCTTGAAAGGGTTGGCACACACACACATGGGGAATTAGTAGCATGGTAGACCCATGTCTTATTTAACTGTGATTAGTGTTATGAATCTCACTAGATTTTGATTTGAAATAATTTATTAGATAATGAATATAAAATTTATTTATATTGACTTGTGATGGAATTATTACTTTTCCTATATTTCCACTCTATATTGTGAAATATGAACATGCATATCTAGTAACAATTTTTTCAAATACATGATAAGAGCTTTTTCCAAGGAGTTCAAAAGGGAATGTGTGGGGGAGTTGATAAAACCCAATATTTATGAATATTTTATTAATAATATATTAAATAATTTCCACATATTGAGTTTAATATGTTTATTTATAAAATATTTGGGATTAGATCATTCATTTGAATATTTGACGAAAATTTAAATTTTACTCATTAAAAATTCATTGTAGTATATCTAAAATAAATAATTTTATTTGAATTATTTTAACATAATATTTTATACCTATGTTACTAACTTAATCGGATTCAAATTCTATTACAGATATTGGAGTTGGATTCTGCATTTGAGTGGGTTATATGGGCTTTGAAATCAATGATGAACTGGACTCACCAGATTGGATATCACTTTATTAATTTAGCCACATCATCATCATCCATTCTAATAATGGGACAAAATTTACAAGGGAGATTGATAACCCCCTTCTACACAAATAATTGTTCTGGAAGGATAAATAATTCACGGTTTTTGGATGTCAACGATACAGTGAATATGGGATTAAAATATTTTTCCTAGTTTAACATTCACACATAACATGGATTTGTTACCCTAAACCTCTAAAACTCAATTTAAATGATATTTCACTCTTTGGGAGGACTGATCGAGGCTTTAGGAATGTGTGGTTGATGGGTTTTCTCCTATTAGCATCTAAAACCTCTTGGAAGTAATAAAGACTTGTACAATAAATTCTTCTAAGAAGTCTCTCCTCTCCCACCTCCACATCATGTTTCTTTGTTTTCATGCTTGTATCATGAATTTTTCCTCAATTAATAATTCTTGTTATTATCTTTTCATCTTCTTATTCTTATTCGTGTGATTTAATCTAAGAGTTGAGATGAGACTGGGTGTTATTCTTTTGGTCGATTGCTTGTGAAAAATGTCTCTACAATGACATATCCTCCCATAGAAAATTGTTTTCATTCGTATTATATTTAATCACAACTCCCATAATTTATTTATTTTGAATCAATAAACATACTACAATTCATAAATTGTGATAAATTAATTTAGTTTTATTTTCTACATAACTTGATCTACTTGCAGTTGACTGCATTGTCAGACTTTTATTAATCATGTGAGTGAAACTTCAATCAAAAAATAAAATCAAAATGGGATAGAATTGTAGTGTTAAAGTCTCATCGCTATGTTAAATTAATTTTAAAATATAGGGAGTATATGATTCCAAAATAGATCATTGAACATAATTTGGGTTCTGGATCACAATCCAATTAGGGTTTTTAGATTGGAACTCACAAAGATGATCGAAGGCTCTTTTTTCCATAATTTCTGGTTATGTTAATTTCTGTAGGGTTCAGGGGTTGATAAGCTCAGGGGATCAAATTTGAATGAATTTTAATAATATAAGATAATTATATATTAATTTTGAAGGGTGTAGATTTTATTGACTACATCTTCTCATATTAGCATTTTAAAAGAAATTGTCTCCTTGATTGTACATTCTTCTTTGTGTATTTTTATTATTGACTAAAATTCATTAAACCTAACCCCTTATATTATGTATCATTTTTTTAGTAATTTCTATGGTTTAATCATGCCTATTAATGTTTTTTTAATTCTGTTCCTCTTTAAGAGAACAACCAAGTTCAGGAACTATGCTGCACTTAGATAAATCAAAAATTAATTTGAAAGTACCCACAACAACCCCTTTCAAACTGGTATTGTTACCGGGGTGAAAATTATTTTATTCCTCTAATTGGTTGTATTTCTTCCCTTTTATTTTATCCTTTTTTCTCTATTATTTGTTATTATTTCCCCTTTCTCAATTTTTATATTTCTCTCTCTCTCTTTCTTCTTCCTCTCACATTTCTTCTCTATTATACCATCAGTTGAAACTTATTCTAATGATTTTATGGTATAATTTTATCAATTTATATGTTTTATAACATGATCCCATCCTAAGTATCTCTTTGATCTACACCCTATGACTGAACATAGCTTTAGGAATAAAATCACAAAATATCTATCTATCGGAACTGTAGACACTATGCCGATTGAAAAATTCATACACTCTAAGAACATTGAAATTGGAAACACTTCTGAATACAACAATAATTAATAACCATTGAAAGAAAAAAATAGTAACAAAATAAATAGAATCACTGAGGAGTTGGATACACCTGACCTTAACTATCAACCAAATTGAATTTCATATCCAAACCTTGAATCAGACTCTAAATTGAAATCTGGGTTAATTTACGTAATTCTAATTTTCATGGATTATCTGCTGAGGATATAAAAAACATTTAAAAGAATTTAACATGGTTTATTAAACCCTTAATCCATGAAATGTGTCTAAATATAAAATACAACTAAGAGGATTCCCATTCTCACTTGATGGAGATGAAAAAGACAAGATGTATTATTTATAAACTGAAGACGTATCATGTTGGAATAATTTGAAACATCTTTTCTTGTAGTGATTTTTTCAGTATTAAGGACCAATTCAATTCGAAAGAACATATCAGGGGATAATAAATCATAAGTGGATTAAATGTATGTTTACTAAAAGTGAGTCAAGAAGTTATATAGAAGCTCACCCATCACCAAATTAGTATGTAACATCTCATACAATACTTATATGAAGGAATCACACCTATAGATAAAATAATTGTGGATACCATGGATAGAAGAGAAATGGTGGACAAAAAACCAGTAGCCAAATGTACATTTATCGATAAGATGGCACAAAACTCCCAAAAATTTGGAGATCTATGTACACCACATATTAGGGGAGTATATCAAGTAATTCCAACTTTTCTTGAAAGTCATTTAATTGATACCTCGTTGGAAGAATTTATCACTATGGTGAGGCAGATTTCTTTGGCTCAAAAGACATCCCAACCCACTCCTGTGAGACCTTGTGGAATTTTCACTGAAGCAGAACACTCGACTGATTATTTCCCCAAATTACATGTGATTAAGGATTGTGTGGAAGTATTTCATAGGAGTCCATAACATCAGCAACAATAGTCGCATCCCCAATATAATAATGATTCATTTTAACCAACAAACAACCAAGGGTGGAATGATCAATCAGACATGAGTTATGGATATGGACAACAACAAAGGACCCCTTTCAATAAAATTTCCAGTAGCCCATGCCTTACTAATAGGGTTACCAAAAATCCCAATGGAAATTTGAACCTTAATAATTATCAAGTACACAACACGAGACTTCCAAAAAAATGGTAGATTCTAGTACTGATGATCATTTGTATCAAATTGTTCTTAACAAACAGAATGAGATGAAGACTCAACATTTACCAATGAGGGAGTTGAAGTCTCAAATGATCCAGAATTTCACCGCCCTATATGAACTAGAAATTAAGAAAATCAGAAATCTTCCTTCCTAACCTACTTCAAATCTCAAGGAAAATGTCAGTGCCATCACATTGGGAATTTAGATGTAAACAACTGCTACATCTACACCTATCACTCCACTGGGATTCAACTAAACCCTAGATAAGTCATATTCTATTCCCACTAATGAGAACCCCAAGGAAAAAGATATAGTTAATTAATAGATTTATGATATTCCTCCTAAACCCATACCTTTTTCAAATAGAGTTGTTCAAACCCAAAAGATAGCTGAAGTGGCGATTCAAAAAAGTTGTTTTGTATACGTTCAAATATGTAGAGATCAACATCCCTTTACATGAATCCATTAAGAAGATAAAAAGGTATGTAAAATTCGTAAAATAAATTTTTTACCAATCTATGAGGGCCCTAGTGAAATGAAAAGATCAATCTTGGAAGGATTGTGTCATCACTCATTACATAAACTCCAGCAATTCCGACAAATAATATTGATCCTAGGACATTAATCATACCATGAACTGGAGAGGAGATTCATGTTTTAGATTCTCTTTGTGATTTTGGAGCTTCAATAAATGTGATTCATCACTCTGTATTTTCTTTTTTAATGTTTCGTTAGTCGAAGACAATGAGAGAAGTTCTGTAGTTGGTGAATATAGCTATGACATACCCAGTGGGAGTCCTTGAGGATGCACATGTTCAGGAAATAGACAAGATCTTCTTTATATATTTCTTTATTATCAACATAGAGGATGATTAGTTAATTTTCCATTCTCCCATTATCTTATGTTGGAACTTCCTCAAAACTGATAAAATGATCATAAATGATCAAGAGGGTACAACTTCGATTGAGTTTGGAGATGATGTTGTGATATTTAAAGTTATGGACTCCATGAAGTACCCTGTATAGGACCACTCTGCTTTTTTTTTATCTCCCATTTTGAACAAAAAAATAAAAACACCATATAATTTTATTATCCTATGCTTAGGTAGATTATGATCATTTGTTATAGTATGATTTCTAAGACCACTTCCAAACCAGTTTCTAATTCAAAAAAACCTCTCGTATATTTGATTTTGTACTAGATTCATATTCTCTTTTTGATAATTTGAACTCTAATTAAGACATGGGTATTGAGTATGAAAATGGTTTTGACCCTTAATTCTATAATTTCGATGATGTATATTATGATACTGATGTTCATTGTGCATATATTTCAGTTCCTTCAATTTCTCCATCCATACATCACCCCCTACGTTGGATCTCAAGAAATATCCTCTGAATGTAAACTAACAATACTTGTTTAGTAATCGGAAATTACCTATTATCATTGAAAACAATCTCCTTTTTTTAACACGAAGAAAAAAATTAAATCTTTTGAGGGAGAAAATCATGGAAATCGGGGAGATTTTGGATGACATATCAGGTATTAGCCCCTCCATTTTCCTGTATGGGTTTTTTCTAGAGGATGAGGCTTCACCAGTTAGGTAGCCACAAAAAGAGACACAATCCAACCTTTCTGGAAGATTTTAGAAAAGAGGTTGAATATTTTTTTAGGCAGGTATAATTTATCCCATTCCAGATTCACAATGGGTATGTCCTATTCATGTTGTGCTTAATAAAAATGGTGTTACTGTTGTTAAAAATGATAATGAATAGTTAGTTCCAATAAGGATAAAAAAAAATTTTGTGTGTCTTTTTATTATAGGAATCTAAATCATTTCACTTGTGAGGACCATTTTACCATTCTATTTATTAGTCAAATGCTTGAGATACTAGTAGGGAAAAACATAATATTGTTTCTTGGATGAATTTTTTGGATATTTTTTTGTTCTTATTGCTCTAAAAGTATCAGGATAAGACAACCTTAATTTGTAAATTCATCAAATTTACCTACTAAAGGATTCTATTTAGACTTAGTAATTCCTCGGGACTTACTTTGATGACCTAATGATGTGTTTGACCACTCCCTTGATCATACAACCCCCACGGTGGGAGTATCCTTTTCAGAGTATGTGTGATGCCTCCAACTTTTCGGTTAGAGTTGTCTTATCTCAAAAGGTGGAGGGACATTAAAATGTGATTTAATATTCATCGAGTACACTGGATTCAACCTAATAAAATGACACAACCATAAAAAATGTTTCTTGTTGTCATATTTCCTTAAGATAAATCCATTCCATATTTATTAGGCTCAAAAGTAGTTGTTTTTTTTACTAT
This sequence comes from Viscum album, assembly GCA_963277665.1. NCBI lineage: Eukaryota > Viridiplantae > Streptophyta > Magnoliopsida > Santalales > Viscaceae > Viscum > Viscum album. The sequence goes on from OY728147.1 coordinate 1,098,693,500, forward strand.
CTAGCTCTGAGGTACCTCTTGAATAAGACAGATCCAAATCCCATACTTATCCAATGTATTATTCTTATTTAAAAATTTAATATTGAGATATTGGACAAGAAGGGGTCAAAGAACTTGGTGGCGGACCACATGAGTAGTCTTACTCAGAAATTTGTGGCTAACTCTTTGGACCATATACAAATTCAGGATACTTTCCCAGATGAGAATATTTATTCCATATCAAGAATGATTTCTTGGCATGTTGATTTAGTTAACTACCTTTTTTCCTCTATAATTCCTTAAAATATAAAAAAAATAATGTCAAAAATTTTAAGAGTGAGATGAGATTTTATGTTTGGGATTATCCATAACTCTAGCACATGTGTAGTGATCATGTTATTTGGAGACGTTTTTCTGGTTATGAGTATGAGTTTGTTCTACATTTGTGTCATACGCATTCATGTGTTGAACACAATGGACCCCAATGAATTTCTAGTAATGTCTTATACTCTGGATTACAATGTATTAGCTTATTTCATGATGCTCATGTGTTTTATAAGTCGTGCTCACATTTCCAACACACTGGGAACATTTCTAAGAGACATGAGATTCCCCAACAACCCATATTATTTTTTAATATTTTTGATGCATGGGGATCAATTTAATGTGTCATTTTATTATTATAATAAATTTTTTGTATATTTTGGTAGCTTTTAATTTTGTGAGTAAATGGGTGGAGTCTAAGGCCACAAGGATTGATGATTCTCATGTTGTAGTATATTTTTTCAAGACACTGATATTTTGTAGGTTTGGAGTACCAAAGTCCATCATCGGTGACTATGTGATACACATCTGCAATCAGAATTTAGATTCCCTCCTTAAAATTATGGGGTGAAACACAAAACATCAACACCATACCGCACATAACAAATGAAAAAGTTGAGGTTTCAAACCACGAGTTCAATTAAATTTTAGATAAAAGTATGAAACCAAATAGGAAGGATTATAGAAATTGCATGGATGACGCACTTTCAGATTATATGATAGCATACAAGACATGCATTTTTATGTCCCCATTTCAATTTTTTTGGAAAATCATGTCATCTCTCATTGGAAGTTGACCATCAGGAATATTGAGTTATACGAAATGAAACATGAATTTAGACTATGTTGGAATTCAATGGAAGCTACAAATTAAAAGGATTTAGGAGATTCAATTATCTTTATATGAGAACTCAAGGCTATATAATGAATTATAAATAGAATCTCATGATATAATGATCCAACAAAGGGAGATTCATTTTGGAGAGAACCACCTACTCTACAGTTCATGACTACAGATGATTCCCTATAAGATGCAATCCAAATGGTTAGGTCCTTATATCGTATCCAATGTTTTCCATTATGATTTAGTGGTAATTAAATAACAGGACACTGGAATAATAATTATAGAAAATGGAAAACATTTGAAGAAATGTAATGAGGTACTACCTATTGATGCAATTGATTTCATCACCCTGCATGACCATATCTTCACTTGAAAATATCATGATGTTCCTAACCCTTTCACAATTATTTTCTTTTTCCTATTTAAAAATTTTCATTTCATTGGATATATCATTTAATATGTTCACATTGAGGACAATACAATATTTTACATGTGGGGGATGAGACCACATTTTGGGTTAGATATTTATTATCTTAATTTCAATTTTTGTGTCTGTCTTCTAATAAGTGGTTCGCTAAAATTTTCAAAAAAACACATCTTTTAACATGGTCATTTAAATATGGAATATATAGAAAATGAATAATTTCAAAATTAATTAGGGGAATGATAATAATGATTAATATTTTATCATCAAGGGTTGATTTTTATAAAATTTGATGTCACTGATTATATGATTGGTTTTTTCATTATAAAACATTTATGATTATGATATCATTATTTGTGATATTTGTTCATGGTAGTTATGTCATTGATTTTTTGACACAAATTTTCACACAACCAAGACTTGTAAATTTTTTCAAACTCAATTGATGGTATAGTCATGTAAAGTAAAAAAATTCATTGGTTGGTCCATACTTTCGTTTCTCTTTCTATCGGTTTCATTATTGTACCGAAGTGACCTATGCACATGTAAATGTTATCCTCCTGTTGTATGCCCTCAGAAAAAAGATACAAATATGGGTTGTGTCTTGGGCAGGTTAAAAATAAATATTCCTCAACCTTTTATTTTTTTATAAATATTACAATTATTGTTGTGAGGAGATCAAACATGGGTTGAGAGATGATTGTTAGACCTTTTCCACATGAAACTTAAAAAACCAAAAAATAATAAATGAGGGGAGTGATAAAATGTACAATATATGGGGATATCTAGTTAGGGGGCTTATGGTTTCACTTTCTGGGATGCATAAGGGAGTGGGACTTGAAATATGATTGCAAAAGAACGTAGAACATGTTTAATGAATTAAAATAGGTAAGAAGAATTGTTTTATTTGATCTTAACATACTGATTAAATGGGTGAGATGTGATCATTAAATGGTTGGTAGACACACATGTGGGGAATTAGTTCAATGGTAGACCCATTAATTGTTTCTATTATTACTGTTATTAATCTCATTGGATTTTATTTTGACATAGTTTATGAGTAAATGAAATTATATTTATTGATATTGAGTCCTGATGGGATTCTTACTTTTCCTATTTTTCCACTGTGGATTGAGAAATATGAATATGCATATCTTCTCACAAATTTTTCGAATACATGATATGAGGTTTCTTATTATGAGTGAAAAAGTTTAAGTACTAGGAAGTTAATAAAACACAATTTTTTAGAATATTCTATGGAAAATAAATGATAAAATTTCCTCACATTGTGTTAAATATGTTTACTTATAAAATATTTGGGATTAGATCATTCATTTGAAAATTTGAGGAAAATTCTAGTTTTACTATTTACAAATTCACAATAGGATTTCAAAAATAAATCTTTTTATTTAATTTATTTGAACTTAATATCATGTAACTATGTTTCTGACATAGTGGGATACAAATTCTATTTAGGACATTGGAGCTGGATTGTGCATTTGTTTGAGATAAATGGGAAATGAAATGAAAGATGGACTAAACTCACCATATTGGATATCACTTCCATATTTGGGTTGTATCTCCTATATCAATTCTAGGAATGAGCACAAATTTGGAGGGGAACTTGATGATCCAATTACTCATAATAATCCTTCTAAAAAGATAGCTAATTCACACGTTTTTGAATTAAAACAAGAGTTTCATATGGGATTAAAAAAATCGAAGAATTTCCCTTTCACACTTAAAAAATGTTTGTAAGCCCAGAATTCTAGAAATCTGTTAAAATTATATTTTCACTCTTTTTGGAGAGATTATCGAGGCATTAGGAAGGTTTGGATGAAGTGTTGTCTCTTGGGATCATCTCAAACCTCTTGTAAGTAGTAATTACTTTTGCTAAGAACTTTTCGAAGAAGGATATCCTCTCCCACCTCCACAATGTGCTTCGTTGTTTTCCTGGTTTAATATTGAATTTTACTTCAATTAATCTTCTCTATTATTATATTTTTGACATTTAGTTAATATTCTTTGGAAATAATCTATGAGTGGAGATGAAATTGGTTGTTACCCTTTCAATCCATTACTTATGAAATAGGTCTCCAGGATGACATATCCACCCACAGAAGAGTGATTTCATTCATTGTCAATATAATCCTGAATCACTTAATTTATTTATTTTTTTGAATCCATAAACAGAATAGAATTCATAAATTGCGATCAATTAATTTAGTTGTAAATTCTATGAAAATTGATTTACCATTACATGACTGTGTGTTCAGACTTTTCTAAATCGTGTGAGTGACACTTCAATTAAAAGATCAAGTCAACATGGTATAGAATTTTAGGGTTCAAGTATCATACCAAAGATTATTTAATTCTCAAATCTTGTGATTATATTCTACTCTAATTTAAAATTGACCATAAGTTAGAATTTTTATCACCATCAATGCATGGTTCTACGATTGGAAGTCCCAAAGTTGACCGAGGTCACATTTTTCTAATATTTCGTGTCATGTAAAATTCTATAGGGTTTAATGGTTGATATGGTTAGGGGATCACAACTGAATAAATTATAATAATATGGGATAATGATAAATGAATTGTGATGGGGGTAGAATAGATTGACCATGTCTTCTCATATTAGAGTTCTTATTGAAATTGTGCCCTTGATTAGACCTTCTCATTTGTTTGATTTGTTTTTTTCTGAAAGTCATTAAACCAAGACCCCTCATATTTTTTCATTTTTTCACTAATTTTCATGATCACATCATGCATATTAAGGGTTTTTTAATTGAATTCCCCCTCAATAGAATGACCTAGGCCTACCACATTGTTTCACATAGTTAAATTAAAAATTAATTTGAAAGCGGCCATAATAGCGCCTATCAAATTTGTGTCATTTCCAGGGAGGAAATTATTGTATTAAACTAATTAATGGTTTCTGTTCAATTTGATTTTTACCTATTTTATTATATTTATTCTTCCGTCATATTTCTCCTTTCATAATTTTTATTTGTTTTTTCTGTCTCTTTATTTTTCTACTCCCTTTTCATCTCTAGTAGATCATAAATTGATACTCATTCTCAGGATATTATGGTCTTATTTTACCATTTTATATCATTTAGGACATGATTCCATACCAAGGATATATTTTATCTAGACAATGATATTGAACACATCCTTAGGGATCGAATCATAAAATCTTGGGATATGGGAAGTGTTGAAATTTACCCAACTTGGTAATTCCAATAATCTAATAACATTGAAATTTGAAACACTTCTAAATCCAACATTAAACAAGAACCAATGGTAGAAAAATAATGAACTCAATAGAACCATTTGAGAGTTGGATGAACCTAAACATAACTATAAAACAAATTGTATTGCATATCAAAACCATGAATCAGAAATTGAATTGAAATATAGGTTAATTAACCTACATCAAAAATTTCATGGATTATCTGGTGAGGAACCAAACAATCATTTAAAATAATTTAATTTTATTTTATCAGCCCTCAAAATAAGAAATTTTTATGAAGATCAAATAAAACTAAGATCATTCCCATTATCACATAATGGAGCTGAAAAAGACTGGATATATTATTTACAACATTAAGAGGAAACATGTTGGAACTGTTTGAAACATATTTTCTATCAAAAAATTTATCCATCATCGAGGACCACTTCCATTCGAAAGATGATATAAGGGATCAAGCATGAACAAGGTTATTCAATGTATGAGTATTGGGAGTTATTTAAGAAGTCATGTGCAAGCTACCCACATCACCAAATTAGTTAGAAACTTCTCATCTAGTACATTTATGAAAGCATCAGGCATATGGTGATAAGAATGGTAGATTTCATGGCTATAGTATCATTGGTGGACAAAACACCAGTATTCGCCCATTCGTTGAATGAGTAGATGGCACAAAAATCCCCAAATCTTGTGATTGAGGTACATCACCTATTAGGGGAGTATATCAGTTATGTTTATAATTTCATGAAAGAAATTTTATTAATAACATGTTGGAATAATTGAACACTACGGTGAGGTAAAGTGCTTTGGTTGAAAATGCATCCCAAACCACTCTTGTGAGACCTTGTAGAATTTTAACACAAAAAGTCCACCTGATTGACTGTTTCTCCCTAATACAAGAGACATAGGATTTCAAGATGGTATTTCCTGGGAGACCATATCAACAGAAACAATAAACACATTCCCAAAGTAAGTATAATTACTTTTAACCAACATAAAACCAAGGGTGGGGGGATCAATAATACATGAGGTATGGCTCATAACAATAACAAAGCTCCACTTTTCAACAAAATTTCCCACAACATCCACCTTACCAATAGGGTTTCCAATATCCCCAACCATGATTTAAATCTCAAGAATCATCAATTCAACAACCTGGGACTTCTCAAAAAATGATAGATTCTAATATTAATGATTTATTGAAACAAATTTTTCTTAATAAACTGAATTAGATGAAGACACAAGGTTCAGGGATGAGTGAGTTGAGGACACAAATGAACAAGATTTCTACCGCCCTCTATGAACTGGTAAGTAAAAAATCCAAATATAGTCCTTCCCAACCAACTCCAAATCACATGGGAAATTTCAATTCCAATACAATATGAAGTGGGAAGAAAAAAACTAATACATTTACACCTATAGTTCCCTTGAGTTCACCTCAACCTTAGAGAATTCCCATTCCATACCTACTGATGAGAAACACATGGAGAAATATAATTGTAAGTAAAATATTCATTATATTCCTCATAAACCCCTTAATTTTATAAATAGAGTTGTTCAAACCAAAAATATGGATGAAGAGGTGATGAAAAAAGTGGTTTTGGATATATTCAAGCAAGTTGAGATCAACATCCATTTTATTGAATCCATTAAAAAGTACTATGGTATTCAAAATTCATAGAAACAACTTTTTACCAATAAATGATGGATAAAGTGAAATTAGAGGATAAATCTTGTATGGAATATGTCAGTAATCAATAAACCAACTCTACAAATTCCAAAAAAGTTCAACGATCCCAAGACCTTCACCATATCATGCACCACAATGGAGAGTAACTTTTTTTATGCTCTTTGTGATTTTGGATCTTCCATGAATTTTATGACTCACTCTATATTCTCTTATTTAGATGTTGGTGAGTTGAATCCGATGAGAGTAGTGGTGAATATGGAGAATAGAGTTACAACATACCCAGCAAGAGTACTTAATAATTTACCGGTTTGGGTAAGAGACACAATCTTTCCAAAATATTTCAATGTGATTAACATAGAGGATGATCATGTACATTCCAATGATCCCATTATCTTATGTATTATCTTCCTAAAAACTGAAAAAATGATCATTAATGTCCCATAGGGTATACTTTTGATGGATATTGGATATGAAGTTGTGATATTTAATGTTATGGACTCTATGAATTACCCCATAGAGAAAAACACTTATTTTGTTATCTCCCATTTTGACCCACAAAATAAAAACCCCAGGGAATTTTATTGTTCTATTATAAAGTATATTGTGAGAATTAGTTGTATTTTGATTTTTAAAACCACTTACACACCATTTTATAATGCACGAACCTCTGTTGGATTTGATTTTGAAATGGATTCATATTTTTATATTGATCTTGTGAACTCTGACTATGACATGGTTGTTGAATATGCTGATGAATGTGATGCTTTATTATTTGAATTTTATGATGTATAACTTTATACTGATGTTTATTTTTCATATATTATTGTTCTTTCAATTTCTACTTCCGTACATCACCACCTACATTGGATATGAATCCATTTCCACTGATTCTAAACCACTCAGACATGTTGGGTGGTGAAAAATTACTTTATTTCATTTTAAACAATCTCCCTTTTGAACATTAAGAAATACATTCAAATATTTTGAGGGAGAACATCAACGAAATTAGCTTTAGCTAGGATGACATATCAGGTATTTTCTTGCATATGATTCTTTTGGATGATGGGGAAAAATCACATAATCTGCTGCAAAGGAGTCTAAATCCAACCATTTTGGAAGATGTTAAAAAGTGGTTGAAAAATTTCCTAAGGTAACTATAATTTATCCCATTTAATATTCATAATGTTAATGTATTATCCATGTTTTACCTTATAAAAGTGATGTTAATTTTTTAAAAATTGATAAATATGAGTTAGTTCCAATGGGGGTACAAAAACACTATTCTGTGTGTTTTTATTATAAAAATCTAAATTAGTCAACTTGAAATGACCAATTTCTCCTCCTATTTATTCATCTAATGCTTGAGATACTAGTAAGAAAAAAATTATATTATTTTTTGGATGGATTTTATGGATATTTTCTTGTACCTATTTCTCTAGAGAATCAAGATAAAAAACATTCACTTATCCACTTGGAACATTTGCCTACTAGAGGATTCCATTTGGACATTGCAATGATCAAGGACTTCCTTTGTTGATATAACGAAGTGTCTAAACACTACATCGATCATACCACCACCATGGTGGGTGATTCCTTTTGAGCTAATGTGTGACACCTCCAACTTCACGGCTGGAGATGTGTTATCTCAGAGGGTGGAGCAACATTCACATGTGATTTTCTATGCTTCGAGGAAACTAGATTTAGCCCAATTGAAAATACAAAACCACAAAAAATGGTTTCCATCGATAATATTTTCTTTAGATAATTTTTTTCATATTTAATGTGATCTAAAGTAGTTATTATTCTACCTTCTTTCTTTGAGGTCCCTCTTAATAAATCCGGATGAAAATTAATGGATTATGCAATGGATTATCCTTATTTAGGAATTTAATATTCAGATAATGGATAAGAAGGGGTCAGAGAACTAGGTGGAGGTAAACATGATTAGTCTTACCCACAAATTTGAGGCTTCCATCTTTGATTATGTATGACTTTGAGACACATTCTCCAATGAGAATATTTATTCCATATTAGAAACACATCATTATTCTGCAGATTTAGTTAACTACATTCATGCCTCTTAAATTCATAAAAAATTGAAGAAACATCAATTCACAATGATAGAGAGTGAGTCAATATTTTATGTATTGGATGATCAATACCTAGGGTTCATGTGTAGTGATCATGTTATTAGGAGTTGTCTTCACGATCATGAGTTTGAGTCTATTCTGCATTCCTTCCATAAGCTTTCTTGTGGAGGACTCTTTGAACCCCAAAAAATATCTAGGAACCTCTTAGACTCTAGATTATTTTTTTCTAGATTATTCCATGATAATAACGTGCTTTGTATTTCACGGTCATGTTTCCAAAGAACAAGAATGATTATATGAGACACGAGATTCCCCAACAACCCATATTATTCTGTGATGTTTTATATATATGGGAATCAATTTTAAGGGTCCTTTTACTAGTTCATTTATGTTTTTTTATATTATAGATGTTGTAGATTGTGTGAGTAAATGTGTGGAGGCTAAGGCCACTAGGTCTGATGATTCTATTGTTGTAGTGGAAATTGTCAGAAAAAATATTTTTTATTGGTTTGGAGTACCAAATTCCATCATATGTGACCAAGGGACACACTTCTTCGATCATAATTTTGTATCCCTCCTTCATAAGAATGAGGTGACAAAAAAACATCAACACCATACCATCCCCAAACAAATGGCCTGGTTGAGGTTTCAAAGAATGAGTTAATACAAATTTTAGAGAAAAATGTGCATCAAAATAGGAAGGATTAGTGAAATCGCTTGGATTATGCACTTTGGGATTATCAGACAGCATAAAAAACACCAATTTGATTGAAGTCATTTAGGATTTTTTTTGGGAAAGCATATCATATCCTAGTGGATGTCAAGCCTCAGACATATTGGGCTATAATGAAATGCAACATGGATTTGTCACAAGCTAGAAATAAAATGAATCTGAAAAATCAAGAGGTTGTGGTGATTCCATTGTAATAATATGAGAACTAAATTCTTTATAAAGAAACATAAAAATCATCTCATGAATTAATGATCATAATATAGATGTTTCATATTGGAGAGAACGTCTTACTCAATAGTTCATGACTAAAGATGATGCCTGGTAACTTGGGTTCCAGGTGGATAGGTCCATATATTGTATCTAAATTTTTTCCTTATGGTGAAGTGGAGATCACATAAGAGGACAGTAGAATAAAATTTAAAATTAATAGGAAACATTTGAAGAAATAAATTCAGGGACTTCCTACTGATGTAGTTGATTTCATCACATTGTATGACCCCATCATCACTTGAGAATATCAGGTTATTCCTAACCCTTTCACTCTTTTAATCTTTTTCCTATTTACAATTATTTATTTCATGTGTACTTATCATTTTATAATTTCACATTGAGGAAAATGAAATATTTTATGCATTGGGGAGGGGACAACATTTTGGGGTATATATTTAGGATTTTCAGTTCTATATTATTTGGGTGTTTTTTGTTATGTTTTTTGTTAAAATATAAAAAAACATATCATGTAACATGGTCATTTAGATATGTAATATATGGAAAATGAATAATTTCTATATTAATTAACAGCATGATAATGTTGAGTTATATTTCATCACCAAGGGTTGATTTTAATAAAAATTAACGTCATCAATGATATAATAGGTTGTCTCATTAAAAATCCTTTTATATTTTGAAATCATTATTTTTGATATTTAGTAATGTTAAATTATGTAATTCATTTCTCGACAAAAAATTCACTCAACCAAGACTTTTAAAAAGTTTCCAACTCAATTGAAGGTATATTCATGTTAGTTAAAAAAAATTCATTGGTCAATCCATATATTCTTTTATGTTACAATAAATTTCATTACTATACCTAATTTACCTATGTGTGTTTTCATGGTATCTAAATATTGTATTACATAAAAAACAAAAACAAAAACAAAAACAAAAAAATATGTGTTGTGTCTTGGGAATGTCAAAAACCACTATTCCTTGAACATTGATCATGTTATAACTATTACATTTATTTTCATGAAGAGATCAACCCATAGTTGAGATATGAGTGTGCTATTTTGTTTCATGTGAAACTTAAAAAAACAAAAATAAAAAAAATCTTGGGAGGGATGAAATGTAGAACATATGGGGATATCTAGGTTAGGAGATTAAGGTTTGACATTTGGGAATGCATAAATGAGTGGGTCTTGAAATCTTATTGAAATAAAAATTATATCATGATATGTTAATTAAACTAGGTAAGAATAATTCTTTTACTTGATTTGAATATGCAGAATAAAGGGTGGAGATGTGACCTCGAAATGGTTGGGACACACACAAATGGGGAATTATTCGCAAAGTAGACCCTAGAAATGTTTCTCTATGAATATTGTTATAAATATCAATAGATTATTTTTTACACAATATATGAAGAAATGAATTTAAAATTTATTGATATTTACTATTTATGAGATTGTAAATTTTCCAATATTTCAACTGTTGATTGAAAAACATGAACATGAAAATCATATCACAATTTTTTAGAATACATGGTATGATGTTTTTTCCAAGAGTGAAAAAGGGTAAGTGTGGAGGGTTTGATAAAACTAAATTTTTATGGATATTTTATTGATAATAAATGATATAATTTCATTACATTTTGTTATAAATTTATATTTGCAAAATATTTGGGATTAGATCATTTATTAAAATATTTGATTTTAATTCAAGTTTTAATCTTTAAAAATTCTCATTAGTATTTAAAATATAAATAATTTTATTCTAATTATTTCAACTTAATCCATTGTAAATGAGTTGTTGACTTAATGTGCTACAAATTATTTTCATGAAATTGGAGCTGGATCGTGCATTTGTGTGAGAAAAATGGTCAATGAAATAAAAGCGGGGATAGACTCAATATATTAGATATCACATCTGTATTTGGATCATATCAAATTAAATTGTTTTTTGGAATGGGCCCAAATTTATAAGGTAGCTCGATTTCCCAATTTCTCACAAATCATATTTTTGTAAGGACAACTAATTGATGCGTTTTCGAGGTCAAAAATTTGGTGAAAGTGGGATTAAAATAGTTGGTCGAATTTCCCTTTCACACTTAAACAAGATTTGTAACCCTATCCATCCAAAACTATATTAAAATATGATTTTCACTCTTTATGAGAGAAGTTCCGGTCTTTGGGATTGTTTGGAAAAAATTTTGTCTCATAGTATCATCTCATACCTCTTCGAAGTAGTAATGAATTGTGCAAAGAACTCTTCCAGGAAGGCTCTCATCTCCCACATCAACATTGTGATTTTTTTTCATTCATGAATCTTAATTTTTCGTTCAAATAATCATTTTTTGTCACTTTTCATATTCTTATTTCTATTATTTTTTTGGAATATAAGAGTGGAGATGAGATTGGTAGTTACCATTCTAATCTATTTCTTATGCAAATCATATCCACAATTACATCTCCACCCATGAAAGAGTGATTTTATTCATCGTAAATTTAATCCAAACTTCATTAATTTATTTTCATTGAATACTAAAAAATACTACAATTCTTAAATTGTGATCAATTAATTGAGTTAATATCTACTCTACTTGATCGACATGAAATTGACTCCGTGGTTGGACTTTTTTAATTCATGTGAGTGAAACTTCAATCAAAAAATCAAATCAACATGGGAATGAATTGTAAGGTTCAAGTATCTTCCATAAGAACAACTAATTCTTAAATACATGGAGGATATTATTCCCTAACTCACCATTTACCATAGGTTGTCTTTTGGATCACAATCATAACTGGGTGCTACGATTGTAAGTCCCGAAGTTGGTCGAATGCTCATTCTTCCAATATTTCTGGTTGTGCTAAGTTCCATAGGGTTTAGTGGTTGACAATGTTAGGTGTCACAATTGTATGAATTCTAATAATATTGGATAATAATAAATTAATTCTGACGGGGTATATTATATTAACTATTTATTCTCATATTAGTTTTCTTGAAATAAATTGTGTCCTTAATTGAACTTTCTTGTTTTTTTGTTTTTTATTGTACAATTATTATTAAAAAATATCCCCCATATATTGTAATTTTTTTTTACTAATTTACATGGATTCATCATTCCTATTTTGGGTTGTTTTATTAACATCCTTTTTAATTTAATTCCCTAGGTTATCCACCATGTTGCACTTAGTAAAATCAAAAATTAATCTGAAACCTCCCATAACAACACAATTCACATATCCACCAAATCATCGACATAAAATTTTATTGTCTTCACCAAAATGGTCTTGAAAATATGTTCCATAGATCCATGGTACGTGGATCCTGAATTATTCAATCCAAATAGAATAAATTTAATGAAATATATCTCTTATAGTGTATTTAATGTTGTTTTATGATCATTTTTTGGGACCAACTAAATTTAATTATATCCAATATATTCATCTATGAATATGGGTGTCTAGAAGATAGTTGACTCATCAACTAGCAGCTCTATGACCATGACTGGGAAATTTATATTTTTTCACTATTTTTTGAGATCCCTAAAGTCTATGTAAAGACCAATATACTAATTATTATAGTTGATAATAATGAAATTAGTAATCTATTATAGCCATTAATCCACTTTAATGTTATTGGAATTGATAATATTTTCAACATTGAATTCTACCTTGGAAATATGGGTTGGGTACAATCATTTAGTTACATTATTATAACAACGCAGATAATCTAGAAAACTAATGTGATTCCTAGACACTTCTAGATCTAATATAGACATATGGTTGTATTTATAGGTGAATAAATTATAGTGATCTTTAAATAATGAGATATATATACCCTATTTGTTAGGATCCATAAAGAACTGATAAACCTAGTCAATATATCCTACTCTAAACCCAAATTAATATATCTGCATCCATCAAAATTAGTTTAAGAAAATTGATTGAATTATAAAGATGTATCTTAGAGATCTCTTGCTTCATATGTTTTCACATTTCCATTATCAGGTGCGGAATATATATGTGAATAACCTTATGTGTAGTAGAAGCATTTATACCCATTCTAAATAATGATTTTCAATTAGATTATTCATATTTCTTCACAAAACTAAATGAATAGAAACCCCAAAATCCATTAGAGATGATATTTCATATATAATTTATAATTAATTTATAAATATAGTTACCACTTGTTATGGAATTCATTCTTCATATTAAAATCAGTTGACCTCTCTCATCATAAAATCACTATAATAAAGAAATCAGGTGAAAGATAATTATTTCAATAATTCATAAATGCTCAATGAACCATAGAAAATTATATTCAGTTCAATGAGTTCTTGTATAGAAGAATTAGATTGATTTTGTTGTCCATTGTGGGTCATAACAAGAACCCATTTATTGATTGAATGATTTTATTAAGTTAAATATTTATTCATGATATTGAGTAGTTATAATGGTGATCTACATTCTTTAGAGAGTTTTAGAGAAGTGGTTCTCGTTATATTTGATATAAATATCTAGAGAATATTTTATATTTATTTAAATATTCATACCATTGAAATTTCATAACAATGGTTTATATATGTGGGTTAAAAAAAATTATTTTACATAGGATCCTTGGAAAACACCAAATTGGAAAATAAAATATAATATTATGTCCCATACATGGAAAAAAATAGGTATAACATTATTATCATTTCATGAAAAATAAATAAACATTTATAAAAATATATACTAAATATCTTATTTCCATCAGACCCTTAACTCGATCCGTAAATCATACAGTATTATTTTCCAACAATAAATACTGTTTATTTATTTAAATATAAAAATATTGAAACATTAATAATCTAATGAAAAAATATGTAATCAAAATAACTTGAATAATTATTATTACTCAAAATAGAAGAATAATATTTATTTTAATATTAAATTCAAATAATATTTAACTAAGGTTCGGGACATCCTTATTATGTTACTATTTAGGACACTTTCTTTGTGTAATTATGATATCTTTCCCAACATTAAAGACATACATACTGAAATATTTCATGGAACTCATTGGGAAAAAATTTTCTACCACAATGAAAATAATGACCCATAAATGCTCATTTTGTAATACAGCCACTTTGTTTAAATGTCACTTTGAAGACATTTCAAAACTAGTATCATAAACCTATAATATTGATAAATTATTCAATGAATTTCCTGAAATTGACACCCAAATAAAACCACCATCGAAATAAAAAAATCAGGAAGTTTTATTCAAATAAATGGGACCAGAGGTATCTAAATCCATTAAATAGGCCTGGAAAATCCTTGGAAGACTTATTCATTAATTATTTATCACTTGTGATGTGCCCAAATTATCCAACATTTTCAAAATCGAAATGAAAAAATAATTTTCAAAAATACATATAAGTTCACAAAGCATGATATCCATTAAAATTATTCTAATGTCTAAACACTAATACAAATATCCATAGATTGTAATATCTAGTGACACATTTAACATATGGATTTCCTAGAAGTGGGTACATTATCCTAACATTCTCTCCAGAAAATATAAATTGGAAAATCCATTTTTAATATGTGTCAATGACTTATGATTCTGTTACACTAGATAGCCTATATTATTTATGTCCATTCAGATGATATCATCTAAATATAAAACATATTTTTATGAATAACTTTATATAACTTCATGGTTATCATCATAGTGAGGAACTATTATGACCGTCTGATGTGGTAGATACTATAAATATATTGTCACATTAAAATTTAATTTAATAACACTCTTAATGGGATATGATATTTATTAATATTCAGAAACATAAATATAAAGGTAATACATACTCAAAGTAGTCTTTTCTTGGGAAATAACTCTAAGACACTTGGATTTGGACTAGAGATAACTACTACAATATTTTATTCCTCTAAAACATGAATTAGATTCATGACTATACTAAGATAAGTCTTTAGTATGTGTGTTTTAATCATTATCCTCAATGTCAAATCATCTTACTATGCCCCTATCACGTTAAAAAATGTCTCTCAAATGGATATACTTTTGAAATATGTTATTTTTCTATTGAAGAAACTATGGATCATTTGATAGGGTAATCATTATAGTATTATCATAGTATAATTTGATAGGGTATTTACTAGTACGAACCAAATAAAACTATTTGAAAAGGTTTTTTATACACTACACATCAACAGATAAATCATAAGTCATAATATAATTAGACTATATTTTATAATTATTTCCCATTTCCATCTTGATATCTCCATGCACACAAATCATATGTTGAGTGTGACGATATATACTAACTATGACATTAGATCATTATAAACTATTAAAAAACCCCTATGTATATAACTTAATGATTATATCCTTGTCTATTATATAATATAGAAGCATATATTAGTAATAATAATATGCCTTTTGATATTATTCACTACCATCAAATGACAGTCATACAATTTCCCATGATATATTCGTACATCATATAAGTAATAGGTAACATCAATCATTTTTAAAAGATTTATGTACATGAATGATTATATGATAAATTCATAAGGAATAATGGTAATCCTTTATCTCACCACTTATGTCTAAGGTTACATTTTATTATACATATATATATAATGTGACACTTGTATCATTCTCTTCATGGATATTTCAATACTGACAGTCGAAGTTGCCTCATAGATCTATCTTGAGTGTTCATGATCCAAAAAACATGTTCATCCATGTATAAACTGAATATTATATGGATTTCCCATTTCCCATAAGTAAACATTCATCACCTTATACTAGTTTTAATAATCGTGCAATCAAACCAAATTACTTGTAGATATAGGGGTTAAAATTCATTAGTTATGAAGCCAAATTCTATTATGGATCAATTTAAGTAAATTATTCATGATATAGTGAATTGTTGGACCCATAATGAGTTACCCATAACTTCCATACCTTATTATAATATTTGGATACATAAAACCCTCTGGTTATTCCATTTATACATACTTTATAAGGATTCCATTAAGGAATTTGGCATTGATAGATATCATCCAAATCACATAATCATGCTATGTTCTAATGGGAAGATAAATTCTAAGGTATTTTAGTATACCAAATGTGGAAAATATTTTTTCTTAGTGTATTAATTGATTTTTACTAAACACTTTATCAACTAATGGTGAGAAATAGTTACTAACATGACCTTCATTGTCCATTTTATTCATAAAATTTTCATTTTAAACAAATATGTTTTATATCTATAGAAGGATATACTAGAATCAAATTTTTTTATAATAAAATTATATTATCATATATTTCATCTCTTTTTTCTATCATGAAACATCTAAGATACATAGTTCATCCTTATGGGATATAGGTTCATCATAATGAACTAATAACGAGAGTCCATCCTCGATTACTAGAACCCTATAAATGAATGGTCATGCAACCTATTTGGTTATGATACCAGAACATTCAACCGTTGAAAAACCTAATTATTGGATTATTGTGGAATTTTATCATCTGAAAACTATTGGGTATCTTGAGCATCAACTATATTGAATATTATAATGATTCAACTATCACTTTTGGGTAGATTCTCACTCTCAAGGAATAAGTCATTCTTTTATACTGTTACCACCTTATCAAATATTTCATTTAGATAATACCCCTTTTTTCCTTTGGATGTCCTATAATGATACACATAAATCTATAGGGTATTAGTTTTTTTATATATGTTGACTTGAAAAATGATCGGAAACCCAATATATAATTATGTGAAAAACAATTATTATTATATTACATAATTAAAATGGAATATTATTTTCCACCTTAGTTGGAAATCTATTTATGGGGTTCACCATCGTCTATAATTTATACCCTAAAAAGTATAATTGAATATCTACATGACTCATCATTAAATACCCCATGTCTAATTAAGTTTGGATCCTCTTTCACTAACAACATTCCACAGTGAAATTTAAGAAAGAGTTAGTTGATGTAGTTTCTCAAACTCCCTGATATTGTTGCTAAACTTGCTGAAAAAATATTCTCTTCCTTGATCTTATAGATGATTTTTTGTCCTCTTACCAAGAAGATTCTATAGTTTATTCATGATTTTTTAAACCGATAAAATTATTCATACTTATACATCATTAAGTAAACAATTCAAAATCTATTAATGACATGAATATAAGTGATTATGTATGAGTATCCACCTATCTCATCAATTAAAAAAGTTCCACAAACATTTATATTCTCTAATTGTATAACCTATGTGGTACTTTTACCATTTTTTGAAAATGGTGTTTTAGTAATTTTACATTGCAATAACTATAGACATCTATCATGTATTAGTTTTCTAGAATATAATTACACATCGTGAAAGTGCTTTGTTAAGAAAATATCATTTACATAGTGAAAATGGTGATACAACAACATGGTGTTAAATTATTCTTTTGAACTAGATTCATTATCAATATCCATTAAATTATTTTCATATTCTTGTACATTAAGACTATTTTGGAGATGTAACATACCATAAAAGATGATATCTTCATCATATTATTTGATTTTATTTCTAAAAAATAATATAATTATCTTTATACCTGTCATGGATATGGATATAATGTTTTTATAAACATTAGGCATGTAATAATAGGTTTACAATACTATAATGAATCTTCTTGGTAACTTAAGATGGGTCTAATAGAACAAGGAAACTAGTACTATATCATTGATATCTCTATGATGTTCCTCATATTTGAAACCTTCTTAAATGTACTTGGATTCTATATTAGGCTAAAAATTTAATCACTAAAATCTATATTTAATACCAACCTTATGGATATGGATATATGATATTAGATAACAATCATAGTTTAAACATCCCAATTATTCTTTATGGAGGTGTTGTTCTTATTTTTGTATTACTACATGACATATTAAAAACATTCTACATCATGTACCACTTACCTACTTATAGATATTTACCTTATTATATTATTCATGTGAACAATAACTAGAAATTGAAATAGTATTTGGGCATTTATCCATTCTATTCCTCTTACTCGCTATAATGAAATTGGACCTTTAACACATCATGTCCTTTTTAGGATGAGGAATACATTTTGATATTATTCATATTATAATTTACAATAAATATATAAAATATCTACGGTAATGAGAAATTCATTAGATTAATGAACAATCATTGAGTATCTTGGCACCCTATATAGAAGGACAATAAATTAGTTAAACAATATTTAATCTATGAGGCTTGGAAAGAAAAAAATATCCAAAATTGCATGTGAAAAGTGATTTGGAGAACTTCTAACAATCTTGACTTTCCTTCCAATGATAATGATCATGGATATGGGACAACATGATATACGCATCTATATCCACATGGAACCTCTATATCTACTTATATAGGAAAAAACATGAGTCACTAATCATAAAATCCATTTTCTATATGATTTCGTAAAACAATACACCCATCCTCACTAGCTTCCATAGAAAAATAATTACATGCAAATGAGACATATAATAAAGAATGTTTTTTCATTATGTTTTATTATGTGAAATCTATTTTACAACTCCTAAAAACTCAATCTTATGAGAATATTATATTTCTCCCAAGACAAATGTAATTATAATGTCATGATTTCATGACATTCCATTTTCATTAAAAAAATTGATGAAGTTTTTATTACATTATATTAAATATAAGAATATGATATAAAAATTAGTTATTAGCCCTTAAATATTTTATCAAATAACAATATGACTCACCATGGATTCATAATATATTTTCACGTAGATATTCTAGTGGTAAGAATACATATATCCCTTTTTATATTATTTTCACTGAAGTTTCAAACTAATAAATTGTATTTGGGTAGGATGGTCGTTAAAACAGTTTTTAATCAAATATTTTTTATTTGTTGAGTGGACTTCCTGATACTAGAATCCTTAACATTTATTTCCTCAGTACTTGCCTCTTAGTTACAAAAATTCATTTATAGGAAATTAACTCCTTCTGTGAACTAGTTTAATTAAACCCAAAACTTATGATAAATTTCTCTAATAATTAAAACCACTCTAACATGAGCCAAATGATAACTTTAATCAATGGTTTCAGTTTAACTCATGTAATGTATGTTTATCCCAGCTTAATAATTCTCTTTCTAGTTTTTATCACATTTATCTAATTCCAACATTTATCATTTTCCATGTTTGTTATTGTTATGTGTATTTTTTGAAATTTATCAAACAATTGTTGATAAAACAATTAATTCATAATTCGTTTATTTTAAACAATAATTTATTCTTCTTAATTGATTTCGTTTATATTTTCACAATAAATAATCCAATTAACAAAAATATTTAACCATAATCTAGATTGCAATTAAATTAAAAAATTTGTCATGATCATGAAATTTTCTATTGGTTAGTTTATCGAGGAGATAATAAAATAAACTTTAACCCTAGGGGGATAAATCTTCAAACCAATCATTGTTTGAATTATATCATTCTACATATTTCCATATATTACCACAATTTGTTTTTCACTTCATCTATGAACTTGAACCACCTCCAATCATATGGAATCTCTATGGATTTCATATGATTTACTCACATATAGGAGAGTGGAAAATGTGATATGGTGTTATATAAATATAAATATATGAATCAAATATCATACATAATAATATGAGGGGTTGATTTGTTGATATTAATTTAAATGTAATAATTTTTATTACAAAAAATGAAATAATAATTTAATTAAATAAAAATATTACCCATACATAGTTCATTAAAACTCATTATCCTCCATGCAAGAAATTAATTCCCATTTAAATAAACTATCTATAATTCCTTATAATCCATTATTTATCAACATGAATCACATAAATTATTAAATTGCATAATTAATTCATTAATTCATTAATTCATTAATTCATTAATTTATCTTAAATTCCAATCCAGAAAGACATATATATTCATATCACTTGTAATTTTAAATAAATATATTTTATTTAGATTTATAAATCACCCCATGTGTACTAGAGGAAATATTGTATGTACCCCTTGGTAATACTCATTGTATTGTATGGTCCTTTTTTGAACCATTTACCTACACTCTGTATATTGTTCATAATGTGTCGCATTATTACATGAAATATAGTTCTATTTGTCAATCAATGTAGTCAATCTAGGATTTAAGACTCATCGAACACATTAATATACAAGAAATGTATATCTACAAAGTCATGTTATGTAAACATTATGTTTAATGGAATTATATGGTGTGTATTTATGATATATTTTTTGAAATTAATCAATTATTTAATTCTATATAATCCCTGTAAAACAACATATACCTCAACTACAAGTCTATTACATTGGCTTAATGCGACAATTAATTTCCATTATTTGTAATTAATTTAATAGGTGTGTAGAATTTCATGAAATGTACATTGATTAAATGGGAATGAGTTACATGATACTTATATCTTACTACATATCATGTAAAATGTACAATTTTCAAATGAACGACACCCCAATGGACATATTGCCTATTCCACAAAAGAATTTATGTGACACGCTATATCTAAAATAGAATCACATTGTATAATATGATTTTTCCCGGATTATTAGTTTTATGTTACTAATCAAAATGTATTAAACACATATTTCATATATTGAACACACATATTCCACATTTACATTGAGACTCATCCTTATCATGTTACATAATTTATATTCCAACTACATTCTGTATAACACAAAAAAATGTTCCATATTGGCAATAAAAACACTCTTCATAATTATTTCACATACTCTAAAATGAAATTATGAGTTCAATGAATTTGGTACAGGACATATGCTATTATGTTGCATGAAATGTAGTCCCATGTTATCTAGTTATAATCCCTGCTCCTCTTAATATGATATTTGAACATTATTCTACTGTTCTTTTCCATGTATTGGTGATAAGAAAATGTATAATAATAATATATGATCTTTTTGATTAATAACAAATAAAAAAAGTTAATAAATAACAATCAAATACATAAATTGATAAATGATAAATAAATAATTGTAAATTAATATGTGACTACTCTGATACGACATGTATATTACAAGGAAATGAAAAAGTGGTCAGTTCTATGCCTAATAGCGGGTTTTCATTGGTTTCTTTCATATTTATCCTCCGAATAATAACAATATAAATCCAAAAATACCTTAAGAATGATCTTCCACCAATAATTTATAATTAATATATAAATCAAAATACCTATTTTTGTGGAATTCATTTTTAATTTTCTAATATTTTACAATTCCAATAATTACATCACTGTAATGAATGATTAAAGGGTAGAATCCTTCAATTGGTAATCCACATGTGCTTCACCAACATTGAAACATCACTGTTGGACCTCCAAGTGTTATCATAAATGTACTAGATAACATCCATCAATAGATACTGATAAAAAAAGTGCCCCTTCTATGATTAAAGGGTTCCATAAATTTCTGTTTTTTTCTAGAGATGAAGGAGACGTATCAGGGATATATGTTCCTGAAATTATTTAGGAAATATGGTTTTATATATATGAGATTATTTTTTAGAGTTTATTTTTTTATAACAATTTTTTTACCCTATAAATGACATAATATGCATTATATATCTAGGATAGAGAATTATTTATTTCATATAGATCCTTATCCATTCAATTATTTATTATAAGACCAGACATCAAAAAAATTATTATTCCCACAACATGATAAAATAATTATTGATATCATTAATATAATTTCTGAAATAAAAAATAATTTTTTTATTTAAATTATAACAAATAAATCATTTCCACTAGACCCTTTACCTCGTCTAAAGTCTTCATTATCATTTATCTAACATTGAATAATGACTATTTTTTAAAATAAATAAAAATACATGAAATTTTCTTTCAATAAATAATTATCTTTTTAATATAAATAGATTAATTATAATTCCTTTTAAATAAGGAATATAATTTTTTCTAAAATTATATTAAAATATAATTTAATTATTCTTTGGGATGCACATAGTGTGTGACAATAAAGGTCTATTTACTAGTGGAATAAGGCTAACTCTCCTAAAGGGGAATATCTGAATCTATAAACATAGTATGATATTATAGAGGAATATGTTGGTTTTGAAACAATAATAACCTCCTATAAATGTTTTTTGTGAAATATAGTTCTTTATCTCAATATCCCATCATGCATGTTTCATCACTATTTTAATAAATAAATGTCTCTGATATATGATTATTTGAAATTTGTTAAATGAATATACCAATACATATTCCATTTACATGGACATTATTTTTGTATTTATATTCCATTAAAAGGGCTACAGATATCTACTTCTATAATCTCATAAGGGAAAAATCTTTATTTTAATTATGAACTAATTTTATATCACTTATGACACACTAAACATTTACAAATTCACCATGGTCATATGTTGAAATGGTTTTTGAAATTAAATATAAGAGTGTGGTTCTTGGTATTTATTGTTTACAATATAAAGTACAAGAAAAAATACACATATTAAAAGGAATGAATATCCAATGAAACATATAATATGTGGAATTCCTATAGACAATGTTTTTCATATAATCAAATCTACTTGAGATTAACAAGCCCAATGTTTGTGAGAAAAAATAATCAATTTATTATAGTCCTCCTACACATGATACCATTTATCATCAATGTCGAGTTAGATTATATCATTCAACCTTATAATATATATTAAATAATATCATCATAACACTTCATTGTTCTAATCATTGTAGGGAATTATTATGACCTTTCAATGCACTTGATAAACTAATGACAATATCAAATTTATTTTACAAAAAAAGAACAATAAACATCTGATAATATATTTATTAATACCAAAAACCATGAACATATATGGAATATGAAGTATAATGTAGTTTGTTGTAGGTAAATAAGTATAACATGATGTAAATTATGATAACTGTCATACCATGTGGCTGTATATTGGAAATTTCATCCATCCTCTCCATTTTAATTAGCGGTGAATGATATATTAATATCCTAGGGAGAAATATATGATGTGGTATAATTTCTATAATGGGTATTATTATCTTCACTAAGATCACACCTTTTCTTTTACACAATAGGATTCAATTAACAGAACTAATATAATAGGGATTTGGGAAAATATACCAGGACCCACTATTTCCTTATTCTTGACGGATTTATAACCACTTTGTTGGAGAGTCTAGGATATGATGATGGATAATTAGAAATGAAAAAATTATTATCGTGATAAATATATTTTTGGAACCATGTTAACGTGAATGTATTATGAATAAATATTTTCTTTCCATTCTAGTGGTTTCTACATGGGGACATTTACCTGACCAACATATGAAAGGAATGTGATTAGTTGTTTTAGATTATCATCAAATTCAACCTTCATTAACTAATTAATATCTAGATCATGAGGTTTTCCATCAATATATTTTATTGGAAATTAATAGTATTTTCCACACCTTGTCATTTTAGAATATATTTTTATAAAATAAAATATAAGTGTTTGGTATCATGCTTTACATGCAACACCAAGCTTAAAATGAACCCCCAATATATAATGACATTCCATTAAATTTCAGCTATGAATTTGAATAATAATAGTAAAAAAAATATATATAATTATTTTATATATGGAATATTTATTTATTAGTTCCTAATATTTATGTTCTCATTTTTTAGAAAATTTATTTTTTTCTTAATAAATTTGTTTTCTTTAAAAAAACATTTAATAGATTTTATGAGCACAGAAATTAATATTTATTTTTAAAATTTCTATAAATTATGTTTTATGAAATGTATATAATTTTTTAAATTAATAAGGAAATATTATGTTGGGGTAAATTTTAAAGAATATTTTTAAAAAAAATTATTTTTTCAGCGAATGGTGAACAATATATATTTTTGTATGAATTATAATATATTTTCATGAAAAATTACAAATATTTTTTGAATAAAATATTAATTTATAATAATTATACAATAATTAAATATAATCTAAATAATTATATAATATTCATTATTATACATTACTTTCATATAAGTTCTATTTTGGGCTTTAAATCACATTTAAAAAACTATTTTTATGCATGCATACTATTTTAATCTTAATAAAAAAAATTATTCAATATTGATTAATGTTTTTAATTAAATTATTATATAATATATTAAATCATATATTTTAACATATAGTCAATATTTTTTCAAGGAAGGTAATTTAAGTTAATTTGATATTATGCATAAATATTGATTCTTCTAAATTGGATTTTCTTTATGGGGTGTGCACTTATTCAAAATTAAATTATAATAAAATTATTTATTGAATATTTTCAAATATATTAATTGTTTTTAATGGTTATAAATTATATAATTCAATATTTGAAACTTACTTTTATCATAGTGAATAGTACAAACATAACCTTTTTGCCATAGTTAATGTTAAAAAAGGTTTACCGGGGGTTAAATCCTAAGATAAGAGAAGGGATACTACCCAAACCTATATACTTTTATATATTTTGAAGATATTTAAACCTTTTATTATCCTATATTCAATGAAATGTCAATTTATAGAAACTATCCCTTTAATTATACCGTATATTGTTGAAATATTAAATGAAATTACTTGTTGGTCCCTCCCCTCAGTTTTAAAAGGGAACCTCTCCTCCCGTCTTACTCAGACCATTTAATTAATATAAATTGGAAAATAAATACTCAAAATTGTTTCTCTAGTTCTTACCTTCATTATAGAGCTTCTTCTATTCTATTAAGAACAATCTTTCATGAATTAAAGTGTTTTCTAAAGGGGTCTTAGACAAAAAAGGTAGAAATCTTACCCAAGATCCTTCAATATTATATCCCGTTGTATAGTCTAGAAAATTGATGTATAAATATAAAAATTGAATAAATTATATTAACTATTATTATATTTTATTATGATGATGTAAGAAACATTTTCCATTGTTTCTCTATCAAATGGGACGTAAATGTTTCACTCATGCGTACTTGTTGACTATTGTCTCCATGTAGGGATACAATTCATGTCCCACCACAATATTTCATGGGATTTTATATAGGGTGATTTAAAGTTTTATATGATAATTATAAATTATTTATTCATGTTTAATAAAAATATCATATTTACCTTCTTAACATATTATCTTTTTCTAATTGATAACAGCCCCCATGCATACATGTGTACTACGACCTCCATAATGCAATGTGATTTGTTTTCATTTATTATTTATATTATTGTTAATGAGGATATAGTTAATGAAAATATATGATATTTATGAAATAATAAATATTCTATAATGGTGAAATGTTATTTACCATTCCTTTGTTTCTTTATAAAAAAATGTAGTCATCACTCATAATGTGTATGAACTATTGTTAGCCCTTAATAATGTAATAAATTTTTCATCATCACATTATATGAATGTTTATAAATATGTATATAATTTATATTTATTATATTTATATCATTATAAAAATTTTATAGATGGTGGAACCATGATCATTTTTCAAGGACTATAACTATCAAAGAAAAACATACATGATAATTGAAGCAATTAACTCCTAAAATGGCGAATTGTTAATAAACAGGTACTGAAATTATATAAGTGGTTCATATAAGATAATATATATATATATATTAATATGGGTTTTTATATATCTAAATAATTTTATTTTAGTATATAGTAGGTTAGAACACTTATGACAATCATAGTCTTGAGGTAAGGGTTTCTTCAAAATTTCTCTTTATTGAGATATGTATTAATGTTATGAACATATTTATAATTTATATGAACTATATACTAAAAAATAATTTATTTTAGACTAATAAATTATTTATTTAAATATATTTATAAAACCATTTTATTTTCATGTTCTAATTACATTCGATTCCAGAATTACTACGACCATAACAATTCTATATCTTGATTTTGTTTCTTTGAGAATGTTTATTTTTTTAACTAAAACATTATTTTATTAAGTGTATGTGTTGTAAAATAGATTTTATTTATCATTGTTATTCTAATTTTAATTTTATTAAATTTATCAATTTAATTTAAATCATTGACATGGGTTTGGATTCATAAGTTACCAAAACTGTAGGGGTTTCGTCTTACAATCTTGTTTTCACTATGACTTTTTAGTTTAGATATATAATGATGAAATTATATGAAATATATTCCTAATTTTGTTATTATAATAATAATAGGTTATTTATATATATTAAATGTTTTTTCTAAATCCATTTATGTTCTCAAAATATTTGAGGGAATTTTTTAAGGAATTCATCCTCATTTCTCTCCCAAGATAGGAATATTTTCTTTCATAACTATATTTTCTAAAATAATTTCTCAAGAATATTTTTGATATCCTCAAAATATTATTTAAGGTAATTTTTAACTATATTTTACTTTATTTACCCAGTATTATAATTACTTTCCTTACCACATTGAAAATGGGTAGCATTTGATTTTTTTAAATTGTGATTTCTTTTTAACATACACTGTTTGGCCAGATTTCAATTCCATTTTGAACAGACTTTTACTTAATGATTACTTTATATTTTTCCTTTTTCATTATCATTGAATATTTTGTCCTTAATATATTTTAAAATATTAAATTTTAAATATGTGATTTCAAAATGAAAGGAAATTCTCTACAAGAAATGTTCTTATGACCCATTAATGATATCTTCATGTATAACATCATTCCAAAATGTTTTTTTAGATTTAATTGGGGATATAAAATTTTTTTACAATCATTATTATTTCTTAAGAATTTAAATTATTATAATTATGAAATTTTTGTGTTACTCATATCCCTTTTATATGTTTTGTTTTGATGATATGATGATAGTTTGACGATATTATGGAATATATATATATATGGTTTCCTTATGTGATTGGTTGGGACAAAATTATGCATCCCTTCAATTTTTATGGAAAATAAGGATATATTATGAGATAATGCGGAATATAATTTGAAGTGAACACAATTTAGTAAAGTATATTTTCTAGTAAGGTAATCTTGGGATTGAACCTCGATTGGAGAAATGATGGAAAGTTGCATGATCTCAATCCACTATATGATTATTATCTATGATTCTTTACTAATGAAATTATTTTGTATAGTTATTTTCATGCCAAGAACATATTTATTATTATTATAAATTTTTTCCCATTGATCTTGATTTATTATTATTTATTTTTTTAATACTAACTTCATTTGATTGATAAGAAATAATGGCATGTTTCATGATTATTATATATAAAATGATGGGTTTGAATTTGTATTCTATAGATAGTATTCTTATACAGTTTTTCATATCTTATTTTCATTTATTATTATTTATTTATATATATTATTTTTCACGTTACTAGTAATATGAACTGACCCTTTCATGTTATTTCCATCACTAGGTTATGGTGAAATATTTTAATTATATTGTGCCAGTTATGAAGAATTAAAAGAAAAATTATTTATATAATTTTTGTACTAGATTTTTATTTACTCAAGCTGACATGACCTTAAACATATATGTTCCTTTGGAATGTATTTTTGTGAAATTTACTGAGTATTCTTGAAAACCCATTTAATATTTATGTATTAATGGTTTGGGTCGATATAGTTGGTAACATAGGTATGTTTTACTAACTATTGGAAGAAAGGATAAGGAAAAATTCATGATAAATGTTGGTCAGAGTGGATACTCAAGAGGGGTGAATTTATTTCCAAATAAAATTTCTGTTTAAAAACTAGAATAAAAATAGCCTAAATATAAAACAAGCAAGTTAATTAAGGAATTAGAAATATAAATGATTTACTGTTCAACATGTTACTCACAGGTTGATTAATCCTCAGCTGAATTAGTGTGGAAACAAATTCAAATTCTAAAACATGTTTACTAAATTAATCACATATACACACTAACCATAACTACCTATTAGAGTTATTATAAAAATGGATTTCTATATTTGAAAACATTAGTATCAGATAAATTAAAAAGATAATACATGAATGATAAGAACCTTATTTTAAACAAGAGGTTCAGTATTAAGTCAAGACTAAATCCACTCTACGTGGTGATCACCTGACACCATGTATTTTATATGAAAACTTGATACAAAGCCTATATCAGGAAGTAAAATAGTATTCAAAAACTACCCATGTTTAGAAACCTCTACCACAGTTACACGTGGGAAAACAAAAACCCAAGAAACACTAGGCTTCTTCCACAGTTATGCTTGTGAAAAAGTGTAGAGAGAGTTTGGTATGAGGATGATTAGGATCCCCCAGTTCAAGCACAAGAGACAGTGTGTGTAAAATTTCCAGACTTCTCACAAATGTAAAATACTAAACACAGTATATCTAAAGATATTTGGAACGAGTTTAGAATGCTCTATATGTTGGAAGATCAGCCCTCGACTCCTTGGAAAGAAAGAAATGATGTTCTGGTCCTTCATTGCAAGAATACTTTAAAATAGAGTGTCGCAACATCCAGGTTCTAACTTTGAGCTGTAAATATGATCAGCTTATTGGATCAGAATCTCTTTGTATCACATCACTACAGCCTTGAAGATGATCTTCCAACAGATCATTATGAAGCTCTAGTATCTTTAGAATGTGTTCTCATGTGTTCTTCTTCTTGCTTTATATATCTGGTACTGTATGTGTTTCCCTTATCTATGTATCTCAATATTTTTATGACTACACCGTATATCTCTATATGTGTCTATATATCATTCCACCTTTTCTTTGGGTCTCTAAATATATAATTTTTCCAGCTCATCTTTCCTTTATTTATTTCAGCAGGGAATAACAAGATGAAAGATCCACCCATGTGTGGTATTCCACGTACCTCGTACGGTTTCCTCATATGCCAGAAAATATCATTAAATAATGGCAGGTGCATTAAATTTTCCATACATGACCGTTATGAAAATTTAAGAAAATTTGTAAAGTAAATAATAGGTTATCATTAGACTGGTAGTAGATTCTTGTTAAGTAGTGGACTTCAACTGTAAGCTCCTAAACATTAGAATTCATTGGTAGGCTCAACAGTAGACCTTTCTAGTGGCAAACTGTCTCAACAGATGATTGTATCAATAGTAAACATCTTCGGTAGGCTCAACAGTAGTCCTTTCTAGTGGTAGACTATCTCAACGGTTGACTTCACAAATGATGGAGATATCTAGATGTAGACTTCCACTAACAGTAGACTTGTCTCGCGATTGACTTGAACTGAGAACCATATAACAGTATACCTTCCATGGTATATCTGACAGTAGACATCTAACAGAAGCATTGATAATAGTGACATTGTCATAAAAATGACCTGTAATAGTGACTCTTCATCTGTATGCTTTGGTAATACTCCAATGATAGACTTGTAACAGTGACCTTTGACAGACAGCATGAAACAGTAACTAGATATCTTCAACGCTGACCGTTATCAACCTTCAATAGAAGTGTTCTCAATGGTGAACTTTATC
Organism: Viscum album; assembly: GCA_963277665.1. Lineage (NCBI taxonomy): Eukaryota > Viridiplantae > Streptophyta > Magnoliopsida > Santalales > Viscaceae > Viscum > Viscum album. The sequence continues at coordinate 1,098,723,704 of OY728147.1, forward strand.
ATGAATGTGACTTTTAGCAAAAACGGCCAATAATGGTGGTCTTGAATACAAATCTCTTACTAGTAGCATTTAGCTGTGAACTTTTACTTAGGGAAATGTAAACTATAAGCTGATGCAACAAAGTCATTAGACTAATGGTATACAAATTGTTCAAGATAAATAATATAAAGAAAGATTAAAAGGGATTATTAAAGGACATAATATATTATGATCAGTATTAAACATGATTTTGGATTATCAAAATAGGTGAGTCCAATAATCTCCATCTATTTTATAATCACAAATTATAACAATATGTATAGATTATTGGTATTACAGATAAGCATATAATATAGTTATTAAATATATGTCAAATTGAACATTAGTTTAATTGTTTATTTCACAGGCATCAGAGATTAATAAGAGTTTACTATCAGAGGATATTGGTACATGATATTAGAGGGAAATGAAAAAAAGTTCCATTTGAGAGTAATGAACAGACATGATCATATTAGTGATTAAATTAGTGATCATATTAGCACTCATATTAACACATCATTTCCCCCCCTTTGTGATTAGAAAAAAGAGACATGAATATAGATAACATAGAATACTTTTATTAATTGAATTCCATTTCATGAACCAAAAGGAATAAAAATTCCATATCAAAAGACAAAGAAAAATTCAATCCACATCATCCTCAAGAAATTGTTCTTTCCCTTTGGAAGAAGAAGGAGGAGGATGAGCTTTTGGATTAGTACGTTTGGGAATTTCTTATGGGATAACTATAGGGGCAGCAACAGAAGCTCATGTGTGCCTGTAGTGAGTAGCTCTCTGAGGTATTCAGTGAGTGATGATTCTGATGGCCTTAACCTGAGTCATCATGGAAGAAACACTGGTTTGGGATGTAGGTAAGGCAGGAGGGACTATAACAGGAGTACAATCCATATGAAGAAATGGTAGGAGAAAATTTATGAAATCCATAATAATACATCCTCCTTTTTCCATAGCAAATATGAAATCATCCTAGTTCCCAATGAATTTCTCTAAGGAAGGAGTCAGTTATTCCAGATAGCTAACTTGTTTCTTGAAGGCTCTGGTGACTATTGGAATTTTGAGATTCCCTGAAAAGAATCAAGAAGATAGCATCCATCTGATGCTTAGAGTAAATCCTCTTGTAGTGATGATCAATATGCTCCTTTATAATCTTATAATCTTGGGCTGCCTCTCTCATGAAATCACTGCCTAATTTTTGCACATCTCTTGTAGTATTGATAATATGAGTCATAGATTAAGAGTAAGGTGCACTGACACAAAAAACATTGCTTATTCTTCATTGAACACTGTTTTGAATGCTGACATGTCTACTGGTGGTGTGGTTGATGTTGAAGCAGTAACAGAATATGCCAAAGGTGTTATGGTGAAAGCAACAGTTTCTATGAAGGACATGGTCAACCCACTAATAAGATTCTTCCCATCATCATCCTAATTCTTCATTTTAGTTCTCATTGGTTCCTTAAAGATTTAAAAAATAGTGACCATTTTCAAGAAAACTCTTATGACATAATGAATTTCCTTATATTCATGAGTCATAGAAGCTATAAGAGCATTCAGACTCATCATAGATTGCATTAGAATCTCCACATACTGAGTCAACTCCCATAGTAGATTCTGGCACAGTGAGATTTCCGAGGTCAGTTTAGTTAGAATGGCAGACTGAACTTTGGCCATCTCAGTTGCAATTAGATCTTGAATCAAGACTATTGTCTTCTCTATTTCAAAAGACCTATCATCAAACTTTCATTTCAAATATGTCCTTAGTGATTCAAGATATACTTTTCTAACATAATCTTTAGAACCTGTAGCCAGTGGAGTACGCTTTGAAACAATATACATAGATTGCCTTCTGTTGGGAATTTCACCATCATAATCATCATAATCTATCCCTAACACTAGTTACCCTAGGTATTCAGTCCACTCCTCAATGTCATGGATGATAGATACAGATCCTATTGCAACAGGATGCTCCCCATCACTTGGAGATACCTCCTAAGTAATCTCCTATGTTCGTTCTACTCTTGGAACTTCCACATCTACTACATAAACTCTATCAACTACTGTTACAACCTCTATCTGTTCCATTGAATCATCAGTGGGGTGAGCTACGGCATCCACAGAATCATCAATTACCTTTACTTCTTTGGTAATAGGTGTCATTACCCCTTCCTGTCAGACATTATCCTTTCTGATTCACCTATCACAGGACTCTGACTGAGTTCATCTTATTCATTGACCTCATCTTCAACTTCGTCCTCTTCATATTCCTCCTTCTCTTCATCTCTATCTCCTGCCTCATGTTCCACATGATCAGAATGATCTGACTCAACAGCATAATCCTCTTCTGAGGTGTCTCTGATAGTAGTCTGAGATACTTCTCCTTCTCCACTAGTCTCAGTATCACTGTCCCTTAAAACATGTTCTTTCAATGGCAGTTCTGTTAGCGAACTAGGTGATCCATAGGTTGTCCCTACAACTGGACTGTCTGGAAAATCAGGATCTATCCCATCATCAATGGGGGTGTCTTCTCTTCCAGGCTCCACAGTTCTTTCGACTTCTTCATCTAAATAGACAGGCTCTGGCTCATCAGGATTTAAGCATGGATCTCTCTAATCTTTTGTCCTAGATGGATGAGTGATAAGATCATATTTTTCATATATTTTTTCTTCATCATTCACCCATTTCTTCTTCAAAGGATTCAAGTAAATTTTCATAAACATACAGATTACCATTGATATACAAATACTATTTCTGGACACAATCATTTCTTCATTTCCTCCAGCCACACCATTTTCCTTCATCATTATAGAAATTAACATGGAATGAAAAAGGGATTTTGATTTTTAGCCTGGTGTGGTCATATCCTCCAATGGTGGGATCCATAGCCTACAAAAATTGATCTTCTCCCCATACTTCGATAGATACATCAGGAATATGTCCTGATACTTCAATACTGCAAATTCCCATATCCTATGACTGAAATCAGGCTAGTTGAATTTAAATATTAGCATATCTTCTCCATTCTTCTCAGTAAATAGAAATTTTCTTTCTGTCTTATCTCTAGTCATCCTTTCCAGAGCTCTCTCAAACACAAAAATATCACTATTTGGAAGAGCCACTCAAGAATAGTAATTAAAAACTCCTTCATGAGGGACTCTCGACAACTATCCCACTCTGAAGATGTAAAGATAACTTCATTTCCTTTCACTATAGACACCAGCCTATGCACATCATCTTCCTTTTTGAACTTTAGGTATTCATAGAATTCCTTCACAGGATTCTGGTAGTACATCCCAATTTTTTGGTGAAGAATTCTGTCCTTCCATGAACTTCTAGTACAACCAACACTAAATACTTGCTCGACATCATCGATTCTTCACGTAGTTCCTTCTCAGCCACTAAATTAATCTTCGATATGTGCAAATTAACATGCCCTGTTGGTTAACTACTACCACTACAGAGCTTAGCTCAGGTATTCTTTGGCCTTGGAACATCCTAATTGACAGTCAGAGGACACTATGTTCTAGACATGGAGATTGAAAGAGGTTTGAGTGTTCAATCAGGGAGTTAGGGTTTAGGGATTTTGAGAGAAAGGTTCAAGAGTGAGGGAGAGTGGATTGAGATATGATTGAAATATAATTTTTATCACTTAGGGATTGAAACTAATATGAATTGAATAATAAAAATATTTCAGATTCTTGCATAAAATAAATGGTAAAATCAAACAACGAGGTATCCAATAGTGAGGTTCCTAACGATGAGGTTCTTAATTGTAAGGTACCTAACAGTGAGGTTTACCAGTGATGTCCTACAGTGAGGTACACCAGTGAGGTCCAATAGTGAGGTACACCAGGGAGGTACAACAGTAAGGTATTCCAGTGAGGTACACTAGTAAGGAACAATAGTGTGGTATACCAGTGAGGTACAATTGTGAGGTACACCAGCGAGATAGTTAATAGTGAGGTTAGACTGTGAGGTTTCATATACTAATGTTAATCATACCTAACTCATGATTGATGTAATTTAATCTCTCTGAATTTAATGGATTTGTGAATATATCTGCTATTTTTTGTTCAATGCCAAGGAATTCAAGAGTGCTATCACCTTTTTTATAATGATCCCTCAAAAAGTGATGTCTCACATCAATATGCTTTGTTCTAGCATGAGATACTTGATTTTTGGAAATGTTAATAGCACTTGTATTGTCACTCTTTATAGAGACATGTTTGAATTGATATCCATAGTCTAGTAAAGTGTGTTTCATCCAAAGAATATGAGCACAACAACTACCCGCAGCTATGTATTCTGCTTTGGAAAAAGATAATGAAACAGAATTTTGTTTCTTACTACACCATGACACTAGTGACTTGCCCAAAATGTGACATGTCCTCGAGGTGATTTCTCTATCTAACTGGAAAATGGAAAAATCAGAATCAGAATAACAAATCAAATCAAATGATTGTCCTTTTGGATAAAATAGTCCTATGTTGGGAGTATATTTGAGATATTTGAAAATCCTATTAATAGCATTCAAATGAGACTCTTTTGGATTGGCTTGAAAGAAAGCACACATACTTACACTGAACATAATGTCAGGTCTGCTAGCTGTAATATAGAGTAAAATCCCTATCATACCATTGTAGTTGGTTTGATCTACTAGTTCACCAGCTTAATCAACATCCAACTTACAAGTGGTACTCATAGGTGTGTCACTACCTTTACTACCATCCAACGCAAAACGTTTTAAAAAATCCTTAACATATTTACATTGATTCAAAACAATTCCATTTTTATTTTGAATGATCTAAAATCGAAGGAAAAATTTGAGTTCTCCCATTAAACTCATTTAAAATTCCTTTTGCATTATTTTTTTAAAATAAATAAATAACAAATTTATAGATGATCCAAAAATAATATCAACTACATAAATTTTTACTTTCTAAACATCTTTGTAAATCCATTTAATAAGAAGAGTAGGATCATCTATCCCATTGGTAAAACTTTTTGGAATATGAAAAGAGCTCAGCCTATCATACCATGCTCTTGGAGATTTTTTATACCATATAAAGCTTTATAATGTTAAAAAACATGATTTGAAAAATAAATATCTGTAAAGCCAGTGGTTGTTTGAAAAATACATCCTCAACTATATACCCATTTATAAAAGCACATTTAACATTAATTTTAAAAATTTTAAAATTTAGATAATGTGCATATGAAAGTACTATTCTAATGGCTTATAATCTAGATACAGGTGAAAAGGTCTCCTCATAGTCTATTCATTTCTGTTGACTATATCCTTGTGCAACTAACATAGCCTTATTTTAACTATAATTCCAGACTCATAAAATTTGTTTCTAAATACCCATTTTCTTTTTATTGTTAAAGTGTCCTTAGGTCTCTCCAATAATTCCCAGGCATTGTTTCTTTCAAATTGATTTAAATATTCTTGCATAGAAATTACCCAAAATTCATCATTGATAGCATCATTATTATTTTTGGGTCCATGCTGTGAAAGAAAAGCTTGATGTTCAACCTGGTTTATCAGGGATGCTCTTATTTCTGTTACTCTATTTAAATCACACACAATAGCATCTAGAGGATGATTCATAAGAGTCCTGATTCCTCTAGGAAGTGTTGAACTAGATTCCACATGGATGTCTGTTGGTTTAGAGTCAACAAGAGCGGGATCAAGAAAATTCCCAAAACAGGACACTTTTATAGAAGATTCACTATATTTATCATTATCGTCCAGAATTAACATATCTTCTAAAATATGTTCAAGAGAGGTTTTAGGATCATGTGGATCAATATCATCAAATTTATCATGAATGGATTCTTCCACACATTTGGTTTTCTTATTGAACACTCTATATGATTTACTTGAGATAGAGTAACCTAGGAAAATTCTTTTATCACATTTGAGAGAATGTTTTTCAAGATTATCTTTAGTATTAACGAAGGACTTTACTGCCAAATACCCTAAAGTAATTAACCTTAGGCTTCCTATTGTTCCAAATCTCATAAGGGGACTTCTTAAGAACAGGTCTAATCAAAACTCCATTGATGATATAACAAGCTATATTTACAGCTTCAGCCCAGAAATAGATTGGTAAATCATACTCATTGAACATTATTCTAGAAATTTCTTGAAGGGTCCTATTTCTTCACTCTACAAGTCCATTTTGATGAGGTTTTATAGAAGTAGAGAAATTGTGACTATATCCATTATGTGAGCAAAAAGATTCAAACTCTTTATTTTCAAACTCACGACCATTATCACTTCCCAAGGTCTTCATTCTAATTCCATTGGGATTTTCTAAAAACATGTAATATTTGATAAAATAGGATCATGTTTCACTTTTTTGAGCTATAAAGTATACCCATGTATACCTAGAAAAGTCATCTACAAGAACATAAACATAATTATTCCCATTTAAATATGAAACTCTTGATGGACCAAACAAATCAATGAGAACAAACTCAAGTGGTTGAGAAGATGAAACTTATTTCTTTGGTTTGAATGAAACTTTTTGTAGTTTTCCCTTTTGACAGGGATTACACTCTTTTTCAAGTGGGAATTATAATTTAGGTAAGTCTCTAACAAAAAATTTCTTAGATAGCTTCCCAAGTGAGTGCACATTTCAGTTTCCTAACCTTCTGTTCCATAACCATGATTCATTATGAATAGAATTTAAGCAATAAAATTTTTTCTTAGAAAAGTAATTTAGATAAAAAACATATACGTTTTCATTTCTACAAGCAGTGAAAACTAAATCATTTTTTTAATTGAAAACATTTTATGAATCGTTCTCAAAATTATATTTAAAACCATCATCACATATCTGAGAGATGATATATAAATTTTACATTAGTTCATCAACAAAAAGTACTTTAGAAATAAATTTTGTATCCGAGTTACCAATTTGGCTGATGCTGACGATCATTCCCTTTTCATTATCACCAAAATTGACATGCACATCGTCAACATTAATTAATATTTTGAAGCAAGAGAAGTATCTTATCATATATCTTGAAAATCCATTTTCTAAATACCATATGGTTTTACAAGAACTTTTTAAGCAACTTCCCTGTAAAATAGATTAATCATGGGGTAATTTTGGTACACATATTTTCTTGGATCTAGAGATGTTAGCGAGTAAAACATTGGGAACCCATATTTGTTTTATAGTCTTCCAAAAATAAAAAAAACATATTTTGAGTCATAAATACTTTTTTTGTCTCTTTATAATTTTTTTCCTAAAATTATGATCCATAACTAGAACTATGAGTGAGTTGTCTAGATTTTAGAACAAATTTGGTTTTGCTAAATTTTCTTTGTCCTGATGGATATCCTAGCCCAGTTGTATATTTTGGATCCATATATTTTCTTAGAAACTGTGTTAGGGTATCCCTACCAGCATTGAACATCTCAAGATCCATTCTTAATTGCTCATTAGGCAATTTTAACTCTGTATTTTATTTTAGAAGCTTGGAAAATTTTTCTTTTTCAATATCCAGATTTGACTTGTAATTTGCATTTAAGGCATGCTGTCTTTTTAGTGATTTATATTTATCCTTTAGTTTATTAATAGTATCCTAAATAATATCACAATATTAAAAAATATCATCTTTAGTCATATATTCATCATTATGAGAGTCACTATTATTCCCTAAATAATTAGTATTAATAATAGGGGAATTAAGTGTTACCTCAGATGTTTCTTCCATGAAACATAAGTAAATATGTTTGTTCTGTTCACATTCAAAGACTTAATATTCACTTGAGCAATCTTCTGAAAAACTCCAAGTAGATTTCATAGCCTTTCTGTAACCTTTTCCCTTATCCTCATATTTTCTCTTGAATTTTAGCCTGGGGAAGTCTTCCTTCACATGACCTTTTCCTTTACATTCATATCATACTATTTCACTTGTATTATCATTCCACTTCTTATCTTCCTTCCTATTTCCTTTAGGATCATAATTTGCTTTACAGTTTCACATCCTAAATAATTTCTTCTTTCGGTAAAACCTTTTGATTCATTTGTCTAGGTGTGTCATATCCTCATCAGTATCTAAATTCGACTCTTCACTTGTAGAATTGTCTATATGTACTTGAACGTTTTCTTTGACCTTGTTCATTGAGGAAGAAGTCGTGAATGCTACTGACTTCTTCCATGGGTCTTCTTCTATTTCTTGATTAACCTTAATATATTATTCATATATAATTATCGTGCTAATTATCTTTTTTACTGGTAGCTCACTGATGTCACATGATTCTCAGATTGATACAAAAGTGCCTCTCCATCTGTCAAGTAGGAATCTAAGCAGCCTCATGATTTGGTCTTTTTTGTCGACTAGTTTCCCAAGAAGACTCATGGTGTTTACTATTTCATTGAACCTAAGATACATTTCAGAGATAGGTTCATCAAGCTTCATTTTAAAATTATCATATATAATAGTATATCTATTTAATATCCTTTATTTAACACTGGTTGTTCCTTCATGGGAAACAGCCAAAGTATCCCAAATTTCATAATCAGTCTTAAAGCTAAGTATTCTATTTAATTCCTCATCACCTAAATCATAATAAAAGGCATTCATTGATTTAAAATTATTATTATACGTATTTTTAGTAAATTAAGACCATGTACGCCTATCAATAGAAGGTAATGAATGTTGTTCTTCAATTGTGTCCCAGATTACAAGACCTATGCTTTCTAGATACATCCTCATTTTCAATTTCAATATACCATAATTATTTCCATTAAAGAATGGTTTCTTGTTAGTAGCAGCACCCTAAAATTGATTATCCATAAGAAAATCAATTTTTTGATGAATTGAAAATATAGATATAAATGAAATTTTAAGATCTTTGAGGTGCAGCTAAAGTCAATGTTGAAAAGAAATTGAAAAATCTTGACAAACTGGTTTGATGGTATGAATAAAGAAACCCACTAATACCAAATGTTTGTCGGAGTTGATTCTCATAAAGGTTGAATTGAGTTACAATTAAAATTTCTGTTAAAAACATTAGAATAAAAAACCACTAAATTTAAAATATTACAATTAATTAAGGCCATAGAGATATAAATGATTTATTTTTCAACAGGTTTCTCATAGGTTTATTAATCCTCAACTGAATTAGTGTGGAAACTAATTCTAATTTTGAAACAAGATTACTAAATTAATCACAGATACACACTAACCAAAACTAAATATTAGATTGATTATAAAAATACATTTCTATCTTTCAAAACATAAGCAGTGGATAATTGAAAAAGTGAGTACTTTAAAGATAAGAACAACGGTTTAAACAAGAGGTTTAGTCTTAAGTAAAGATTTAATCCTCTCCACTGGATGATCAACTGCCACCATGCAGTTTATATAAAAACATGATACATAGCCAGTATCAGGTTGTACAACAGTTTTCACAAACTATCCATGTTTAGAAACCTCTACCGTAGTTATATGTGGGAAAACAAATAACCAAGCCACATTATGATTCTTCCACAGTTATTCATGGGAAACAAGATTATAGAGGGTTCGGTATGAGGATGCCCAGGATCCCCCAATTCAAGAACAATAGGTAGTGTGTGTAAAATAGACACATTTCTCACAAATGTAAAATACTAAAAACAATAGTGCTAAAAATGTTAGGAAAGAGTTTAGAATTCTCTATGTGTTTGGATATCAGCTCCGGACTCCTTGGAATTAATGAACTGAAGTTCTAGTCCTTCTCTACACGTTTCCATTTCAATAGAGTATCGCAACATCGAAGTTCTGACTTCGAGGATTGAGGATGACCAACTTCTTGGATTAGAAGCTCTTTGTAGCACAACACCATAGCCTTGAAGATGTTCTTACAAAATATCTTTGTGATGCTCTGTGATCTTCATTATGTGTGCTTGAGTGTTCTTCTTTGTACTTCATATATCGGGTACTGTATGTGTCTCCCTTATCTGTGGATCTCAATATTTTGATAACTACATCGTATATCTCAATATGCGTGTATATCTTTTTTTACATTTTCTTTGGGACTCTGTATATAGAATTTTTCCAGCTCAGCTTTCCGTTATTTAATTCAGCAGGGGCCGACAAGAGGAAAGATATGCCCATGTGTGGTCTTCCTCGTACCACGTACGATTTCCTGATATGCCTGCAAATATCATCAAATAATATCTAGTGCATTAAATTGTCTGTTGGAACCACTTTGTATATAAGGTTTTATTTGTTGTCAATAGTTTTCAATGATGATCAAAATTAAGGAGATCAAGAATTACTCCAATAAAATAGAGGAATTAAAATTACGAGGATTGTTGTACTAATCATAAGTCCAATAGAACATGTGTAAAATGTGACACATTGTTTACTTCAATGAAGAATGTGAGGTATAATTCAGCTGAGGATGATTCATAAAGAATGGGGATTGGATGAAGACCATGTAATACCTCATGATTGCATGAGAACCATGCAAGAGACTTCTTGAAGAATTGACTCATATGCTTTGCATGAAGTAGATAATGACGGCTGAAAAAGAAGGCAATGTGTAAGGGATTGGACTTCTGAGATGGCCATGGGGGGATTGAAATTATGATATGGCCATGCAAATCACATTGTTTCAGAAGATGATGGTTCTAAATCTGTTACTTCAAAGAATAAATATCACGATAGTGGAGTTTGTGATGATAGCAGAAGAGTCGCTGAAGAATTCAAATCACCGAGAAGAAGTGTTTTTGAGGTGATTGTTCTTGTTGAAAAAGCAAACAAATGACATACAAATTTGTGGACAAAAGGGATTTCATGATGACATGTTGAGTTCAAGATTTGTGGGAAATGATCTATGTTTGATTCAAGAACGTCGATAGAGGATTGGATGATCTGGAGGTGGTACAAAAAGAGCTGAAACAAAGTGGCATCGTTTTCCAGTGTTTGCCAAATTTTAGGGCCTCAAAATCAACAAACGAAGAAGGGTGATTTTGGACAAGGGACTTGCACGTCGTACCCTTTAAGGAGAGGAAACTTGCTCACCATATGTTTTTGAGGATCATAACATCAAAATATGGAAATGGGATAAGGGTTGCGCAAGTGTTGGTTAGGTCACGCAGGTGGACTTGCGTGTCGTGAAAGAACGTGCGCGCCGGAACCTAGGAGGATTGGAACTTGTGTGCCAATTGTTTTCCAAGAACATGACTTCAAAATATGCCTTAGGAAATAAGGTCACATAGGTATTGGTTGGGTCGTGCAAGTCAGTTGTGCAATAGAGGATAAGGGAGATGAGCAGTGCGCCGAGACATGCGCGCCAAGGAGTGACTTGCGCGCTGACCGCATAGGGGGTCCAGTTTTCCTATAAATATAGGTTGAACCCTCCTCATTTCCTATTTAGTTCAACACTTAGAAAAATCAGAGCTCCTATCGCACAGGTGTGGAAGTCGCGCAAGTATTGTGTGGTCGCGCAGGTGGACTTGCACGCCATTATCTGAAGCTGCGCGCTGGTTGTTGGCTGCGCGCCCAAGGCGGTTTGGGAGAGAAAGGAAGTAAGTCACACAGGTTAGAAGTTGAGGAAGGTAGTGTCGCGCAGGTGGTTTGGTGATACTTGCGTGCCAGTTTGGGCCTGTGCGCCAGGGACTTGTGCACCATAGTGAGACTTGCGCGCCATATTGGGACTTGTGCACCTGGCTTAGAGAAGCGCGCCAGGTATTTCTAAAGCCCTCCGGACTATTTGGAGCTGCACGAAAGCCGGGAGATTACCCGATACATTCGGTGCAAAGTGATATTGAAGAATAAAGATAAATGTTACATGCATTATGTCATGCATACATGGTGAACTGATTCTGAAAATGACAAGCAAGTTGAGCATCATTTATTGAGGAATCACATAAGTGATTGTGATTCAGGAAAATGAAGACAAGGGGATCTAGTGAATTCAGTCATTGCACTAAGGAAGAAGGAGTGAACTAAAAAGATCATCAACTATGAACCATGATGCAAGAAAAGTCTCATGCTGAACATGAGACCAAGAACATCAATGCACATCTATTGAAGAGACCTTCACGTCTATAAACTAAGTGGGACTTCACCAATAGCAGTGAGACAGGGGGAGTCAACGGGAGTGACCTGAGGGACGCAGTGATCTATCCCTAAACTTTTGTAAAGGCAGTGAGCCTGGGACAGAGTGACTGTACCTGAACATTTGTAATCTAGAGCTAGTGAAGCATAGTAAATTTTGGTATGACCGAAAACCTATCGGCGTATGCTCCTTGGACGTAGCCCTTAGTGGTGAACCAAATAAAAATAGATGTGTCATCTCTCTGCATGTGAATGTTTCATTACTAATCATATCCATCGTACATGTTTAACGGGTTCCTACCAATGTGGGAATAAAATCCAAAACTTTAAGAAGAAAAATTTGACACCCTGATTCACCCCTCCTCTCACAGGGTGTCCCAGGGTCCTACATGTGGTATCAGAGGGAAAGTTTAACGTATGTTTGATATTCTCTAGTAATTCTATTGAGAAGAGGATTTGAGTTACTTTCCTAAAGTCAACCATGAAGAGTAGTTTTGACGATGATTCAAAGAAGAAACCTATATCCACCATGACTTTGACAAATAGGAAAAAGAACAAGAATATGCTGATTAAGAAGTCCCTCATGACCAAATAAGATACAATGTCTTGTTCTCCATGCCATTCCAATAATGAAGAAACATCAGGCTTGGAAAGTATCAAGCAGGTGGCTCAGGATTATTTCAGAATAAAGGATGACACCCCTTATTCAAACATTCAGGAAAAACTCAAAACATATCTGCAAGATATTCTTTAAGAAATGGTTGCTATTATTAGTAGCCTATTCCAATCTATGCAGGTTGAGATCACTCAACTAGAAAGAGAAGCTAACAATATGGAAAAGGGGTTGAAATGAAAAGTTCTGGAAAGTATGAATCTCACCAAACAGGTTAAAGTCTTTGAAGAAAACAAGGCAGTCAATAAGACTCTAAAAGAAAATATCCATGCACTTGAAGCTGATCAGAAGAAGAGAAATGATGTCTTCAGTTTTTTTTTTGAAGAAACATCCATGAAATTCGAGTAACTTGACTCTTTGTTACAAAATAAAGTTATGATGCATGAAGATGAGGTTGAAATTTTGAAGAAGACTTGTGAAGAAAAGATGATCATGATTGATGATCAGAAGATCATCATCAATATTGAGAGTCAAAAATTGGAAGCCCAGTTGACCAAGATTGATAATACACATATTGAGACTTCAAAAAATAATGAAATGTGTGATGCTTGTACTCAATGTTCGTTAGAGGAATCTAAAGTTGAAAAAGATCCAACATGTGATAAGAAGATCATGAATTCAGTCATTGATCTATCACAAGTAACTGAGAAAGTGAAGGTACCATCCAAACCATCTTGTACTCATGTTTCTAAATACATTCCCACAATCAGTACAGGTTGGAAGAAAAATTCTAAACAAGTATGGATGACGAAAGGTGAGGAAAGAAACCTACCACCATGGCTAGGGTGTATAGGAAGAAAAAATTGGAATATGGTTCCCCAGATAGAGAAAAACACATCTAGATGAAGGCCCAACTACTTTTTACAGAAGATAAAAAGAAGGTAAGGTTTGTGGGTCAATGTTGGTGCTGCAACAGATTTGGGCATTGTGCACTGGATTGTTTTTATAATCCCTTAAATGGAAAATCACAGGGAAAGCCTATATCAAAGGGAAGAAATCCATAGAAGATGAAGCAACATCCTCAGGTCCAAAAACATCTGTTTACCACAAACAGATTTGGAATTCTTGATAACATATGTGTTGTATGCAATGGCAGCAGTCACAAGGCAGGCACATGTCCATATCAACATGATTTCACTATTGATATGAAAGGAAGGCATCCGATGCTAGATAATCATGAATAAAGTACCTTGGGAAGAAATCAGAAGAATTTTGTGAACACACGTTTTCCCAAGAAGATCTCAAATAGGGAAGCTGAGAAGCCCCATTATTTTACATCCATGAAATTGATGGGTAATTCATCCAAAAGAAAAAAAAGTGGGATGAAACTCAGGTGAACCCATGTGGAAGATCCAAACCAGCTGAAACAGTTCCAAATGACTTGTTGGTCATCTGGCTAGAAGATTTGAAAAGAATTAGGAATCTTGAAGATGAAAAGGCCAAGGATGGTGAGAAAGGAAAAAAAATTCACGTGATGAAGACAAACATCATGATAGATTGCAAACCAAGAGAATCATATGTGTCAAAGAAGTTCTGTGTGAGAGATGTAAGAAATCTGGTCACATTGAAAAAGGTTTCCTAACCTTAATACCAGAGAAATAAGCAGTCTTTAAGAAGATTAAGAATGTATCATTTATGATGGCTGTTAAGCAGAACAATTCCCCACACAATGTATAAGATAATGTGATGAAATCCATGCCACACCAACAGATGTCAGGACATATGTTCAAATGTGCAGGCATGAAGACTGGAGTGAACAGAGGAACTTGGTTGAGAAAAGATCCTCAACCATGCATGTCTTGTTGATGAAGCAAGTAGGAACCACATTATTCCCGTAATCATTTTTGTATTGTATTTGTGCTAATAATGTAAGGAATTGAAGGTGAAACATGATCTCAGGTGGAGAACCTTAGAAGTAGTGAATGCTGTCAACTCTTGATAGCCAAGATAAAGAAGTTTACATCCTTGGTAGATTCTTCAATTGATATTAAATGACTAAGATAATGAAGGATCATTCATGATGAAGATGATAATGAGTGTTTCCCTTGAGGGGGAGAACAATGAATAAACATCCAAAATAACTATTTCAATCAATATCAACTCCAGCAGGACTCCAATGCAGTTACTCTGTGAATTTAATGAAGAACATGTCAATGGAGAAGGTATGCCATTTCTCAATCTCTATCCTTTGGTTACTCAGATCAATGATCATTATACAAAAGGGGAGTAACTGAATTGATCAGTGACATAAGAAGAATGGATGTTCCCCAAGGTCACGTATCATACCGATAGCACTTTACTGTTTTTAATCTATTTGGTAATGTGAGTGTAGGAGTTTTAGGTTGATTATTCCCTATCACATTTTATTTTCTTCTACCTGAAATAAAAGTGGTAAACCCTTGAAGAAAAAATGCATTTGTTCTCATATCATGTTGGTATCATGATCTGTGAATACTGGTCAGCCTTTTTGACTTAATCAAATCCTCTTGTTTTCTACATCGAGCATTACACATGTAGACTTAGAGTGAAATGATTAATGAAACATTTATTAAGTATGGATTGATACCCTCCCAACCATGCGCTTTGTATTTCTTGACAACAAGGGGGAGAGAAAGTGAAATGAAGGTTTGAAATGAAAAGTTGATTGAAGAGAGAAGGTTCTCATTTTGACATTGACGAAATCAATTCAGAAGATGTATAAGGTATTGAAAACAAAATACAAAGGGGAGATTGTTGGAACCACTTTCTATATAAGGTTGTATTTTTTGTCAATAGTTGTCAATGAAGATCAAAATGAAGGAGATAAATAAGTACTCCCATAAAATAGAGGAATAAAAACTCAGAGGATTGTTGTACTAATCTTATGTCCAAAAGAACATGTCTCAAATGTGACACATTGTTTACAACAATTAAGCATGTGCGGTATAATTCATCAGAGGACGATTCATGATGAATGGGTTTTTGATGAAGACCATGAAATAACCCATGATTGCATGAGAACCATGCAAGAGACTTCATGAATAATTGACTCATATGCTTTGCATGAAGTAGATAATGACGGCTGAAGAAGAAGAAAATGTGTAAGGGATTATACTTCTGAGATAGCTATGGGGAGATTGAAATTATGAGATGGCCATGCACATCAAATTGTATCAGAAGATGGTGGTTCTAAATCTGTTCCTTCATATAATACATATCACGATAGTGGATTTTCTGATGACAGCAGAAGAGTTGCTGAAGGATTCAACTCACTGAGAAGAAGTGTTTTTGAGGTGATTGTTCTTGTTGACAAAGCAAACAAAAGACATAAATATTTGTTGAAAAAAGGTATTTCATGATGACATGTTGAGTTCAAGAGTTGTGGTCAATGATCTATGTTTGATTCAAGAACTTCGGTAGAGGATTGGATGATCTGGAGGTGGTACAAAAAGAGCTGATACAATGTGGCGCCGTTTTACAGTGTTTTAAAAATTTTAGGGCCTCAAAATCAACAAATGAAGAAGGGTGATTTTGGCAAAGGGACTTGTGCGCCGTACACTTGAAGGAGAGTAAACTTGCGCACAATATGCTTTTGTGGATCATAACATCAAAATATGGAAAAGTGATAAGGGTCATGCAAGTGTTGGTTAGGTCGTGCAGGTGGACTTGTGTGCCGTGAAAGAACATGCCCGCCAGAACCTAGGAGGATTGGAACTTGCACGTCTATTGTTTTCCAAGAACATAACTTCAAAATATGGCTATGTAATGAAGGTCACGCAGGTATTGGTTGGGTCGCGCAAGTCAGATGCACAAGAGAGGCTAGGGGAGATGAGCTCTGCACCGAGACTTGTGCGCCAAGGAGTTACATGCGCGCTGCCGCGTAGGGGGTCCAGTTTTCTTATAAATATTGGTCAACCCTCCTCATTTCTTACAGAGTTCAACACTTAGAAAAATCAGAGCTCTGGTCGCCCAGGTGTGGTAGTCGCGCAAGTATTGTGTGGTTGCGCAGGTGGACTTGCGCGCATTATCTGATGTTGCGCGCCGGTTGTTGGCTGCATGCCCAAGGCGGTTTGGGAGAGAAAGGAAGTAAGTCACGCAAGTTAGAATTTGAGCAAGGCAGTGTCATGCAGGTGGTTTGGTGATACATGCGCGCCAGTTTGGACAAGCGCGCCGGATACTTATGCACCGTACTAAGACTTGCGCGCCATATTGGGACTTGTGCGCCTGGCTTGGAGAAGCATGCCAGGTATTGCTGAAGCCCGCTGGTCTGTTTGGAGCTGCACAAAAGCCGGGAGATTACCCAATACATTCGGTGCAAATTGATATTGAAGAAGAAATATAAATGATACATGCAAGATCTCATGCATACATGGTCAACTGATTCTGACAATGACAAGTAAGATGAGCATAATTTATTGAGCAATCACATAAGTGATTGTGATTTAGGCAAAAGAAGACAAGGTGATCTAGTGCATTTAGTAAATGTACTAAGGAAGAAGGAGTGAACTAAAAAGAGCATCAACATTGAACCCTGATACAAGAAAAGTCTCATGCTGAACATGAGACAAAGAACTTCAATGCACATCTATTGAAGAGACCTTCATGTTTATAAACTAAGTGGGACTTCACCAACGGCAATGAGCCAGGGGGAGTCAACAGGAGTGACCCGAGGGACGCAGTGAGCTATCCCTGAACTTTTGTAAAGGTAGTGAGCCTAGGACAGAGTAATTGTACCCGAACATTTGTAATCTACAACTAGTGAAGAATAGTTGATTTTGGTATGACCGACAACATGTCAGCGTATACTCCATGGACGTAGCCCTTAGTGGTGAACCAAGTAAAAATAGCTGTGTCATCTCTCTGCATGTGAATGTTTCATTACTAATCATATCCATAATATAGGTTTAACGGGTTCCTACCAACATGGGTACAAGATCCAAAACTTTATGAAGAAAAAGTTGACACCCTGATTCACCCCTCCCCTCTCAGGGTGTCCCGGGGTCCTACATTGTCCAGACAAGACCGTTATGATAATATTAATAAAACTAGTAACGTAAATAATAGGATATCATTAGAATGGTAGTATATGATTTTTAAGCGGTGGACTTTAACAGTAATCCCTTTAATAGTATACCTCATCGATAGGATCAATAATTGACCTCTCCAATAATAGAATGTCTCAAATGTTGACTGTTTCAATTGTAGACTTCTTCGGTAGGCTCAATAGTAGACCTATGCAGTGGTAGACTATCTCAATAGTTGACTTCAACAGTGGTGGGGTTTTCTAGCAGTAGACTTCCATTAACGGTAGAATTTTCCATGGTAGAATTGAACTGAGAACCATATAACAGTATAATTTTGTTGGTAAGTCTGACAGTATACTTCTAACATAAGCTATTATAATAGTGACCATGTCACAACAGTGACCTGTAACAGTGACTCTTCATTTGTAAGCATTGGTAAGTACTCCTATGATAGACTTGTAACAGTGACCATTGACAGACAGCTTCCAACTATAACTTATGATCTTCAATGGTGACCTTTAGAAACCTTCAACAGATGTGTTCTCAGCAATGACCTTTATCATGAAAGTGACTTTTAGAAATAGTGACCTATAATGGTGGCCTTGAAAAAAAATCTCATACCAGTAGCCTTTATATGTGATCTTTTACTTAGGAAAATGTAAACTATAAGCTGATGCAACAAAGTCATGGGACTAAAGGTATACAGATTGTTCAGGATAAATATTATAAAGACAAATTAAAATGTATTATCAAAAGAATTAATATATTATGATCAGTATTAAACATGATTTGGGATTATCAAAATAGGTGAGTATAACCATAAACCTATGGATAAGACCATGTATTTAATAACATCAAATTTTATGGTAAAAAAAGATTTTTTTTTGAAAAAAATGAATCCATTACGATAAAATATAGGTGTATGTCATTTTCGACAAAATTAATCTTGGTATTATAATATAAAATTAGTACTTCAATTATATACTTGCCCTAATTATGGTGGAAATTCAATGGGACCTTACATGACACCTATTTAAACAATTTCAGAGGATATTATTAGGTTATGTTTAATTTTTTTAAGATACATAATGATTTTTTAGATATAAAATGATAGTGGTTGACAATGGTTAAACCTAATGCATTATATATTGAAAAAAAATGTGTTATTAATTAGACATATTATTAATTATTTTATTAATATTATGATTTAACACCATGATTATTATTTCTAATACTATTCATTTATGGGTTACAGTCAATCGAGGAATCCTGAAAGTTTCATGTTAATGAACAATGTGATTAACGATGGATTTATTTTCCTGATAAGAAACCAAATGAAATGAGAGATGGAATAGAAAACCATAGGATAATTTCTAATATGATAACTTATTAAATGATTAACAACATAAAATTAGTTGAGTT
Organism: Viscum album; assembly: GCA_963277665.1. Classification (NCBI taxonomy): domain Eukaryota; kingdom Viridiplantae; phylum Streptophyta; class Magnoliopsida; order Santalales; family Viscaceae; genus Viscum; species Viscum album. The sequence continues at coordinate 1,098,742,907 of OY728147.1, forward strand.
TCATAAAAAACCCAATTAAATAAAAATGGGGTTTTAAGAAGACCATATAGTTCAACATCCTATATGTTTAATATATGGGAAATAACCCATGGGAATAATAAAAGGAATGGGATGATTTCATCTGTGTGGAAGAGAAGGACATAATGCAAGTAGTTTCATATGGAAAATGATAATTTCAATAAACGGAAATAAAGTACATACGATGTTTCCATTTATACATCATGGTCTTACATGTGGGGAATATGGGAATTATTTAAGTCAATTGACTATTGAAAGGGATAATCCATTGAACATGTAATGGAATATTTTATTCTAATAATTGATTAGTAATAAAATAATTTTTTTAACTCTTTTTTTTATTTATATTTTATAAGTTTTTTATTAATGATATTATTGTTATAAACATGATGAAACATAAAAGGATTTTTTGTCAACAGTTTTTCTTTAAGGATTTTCATGTATATGTTGAATGGAATCGATATCATTGAAAAGTGATTAAGTGGTAAGGTGAAAATTTCAATAAAATTAAATATTGATGGATATATATAACTTAATATGTTCTTGGGGATGAGATAATAATGTTTATTTTGGATAAAAAGATTATTTATTTTCATAATGAAATTTGGATATAATATATGTCCTTGAAATAGATTAGTGATTTGATAAAATGTGATTTATGTTGTCTTTGATGAAATTTATCACGTTTTTTATTTTTAGAATATATTAGATATTATGTGATTTGATTCGGTGAAATATTTTATATTTATATGCTGGAAGAAAATGTGTTTTAATTAAGGATTTATTGTAATTGAGGTTATTTGTAGGTTTTAGTAGAATATATGCTCATTGTATTCACATAATTCGTTTTCAAAATTTAGAGATATGTTATGTTTTTTGGGATAAATGTTATAATTTATCAAGAAAAAAAATGATCAAATTCTTCAGATATTTTTTGGGTGTTTGTTTTGGCTTAAACTATTTTATAATAGTTTTAATGTTCACTATTCGTAAAATGGTTCAATTTTATAATTGATTTAATATTTTATTTTTTAGAGATTAATGTACTTTTTAATATTATGAAGATTTATCTATATTATATATCTTATTCTAATAATATTTCTTTTGGTAAATATGAAACATCCTGAGTTTTTAAAAGGATATAATATGATCGATAGCGTACATAATACGCCGCATCAGACATAAGTGAACAACTAAATATTATTATGTTAGCATATACCCTACCTATTAAAATTCTGTTAATGAACAATAATAATTGATTTATGAAAATATTTTTTATATATTCATTTAGTTATTAATTTTTTGAAAAATTATTTTTAAATGAAAATAAAAGTCTTTTCAATTAAAAAGAAATTGTTTTTTCTTTGAAAAAACCATTTAAATGAAAATAACTGAGTTTATAATATAATAAAATTACTCTTTTTGGATTTTAATAAGGAAAATTATATTTAATATATTCAATGAAATATTAAACTGTTATCTTATATGTTTTCTTGACATGATATAAGAACAAATTAAATTTTACACATAAAATGAACATTTTTTTAAAAATTCAATTTTACCACGTTTTGAGGGAGAAACCATTTTAAATTCTAATTTTAAAAATATTGTATGTTATTTTTAAACAAATAATATTTTTCTTTGGAATTGGGAAATCATAATTTATATTGTATTAATTTTTGGTATTTTCAGATAATATTCATTTTTAATTGAATAGTGAAAATACTGCATTTTAATTTAAAACTTCTTTTTCATTTGATTTATTTATATAGTAAAATTATACATTTAATTTTGTTTAAAGTATAATGTGAATATTTTTTACTATTTAATTCAATTATGTTCAATTTTGTAATTACACATTTAAATTAGATATAAACGCATATATATCTTTTGATGGTTTTTATTTTAACAAACACATTTTCCCATCTTGAGAAAGGGAATTAATATTAAATTAATTACTGAAAATTATATATTTTTAATTTTATAAAATTTATTCCATATTTAGAATTAGTGGGTAAAAATTATGTTAATAGTTTAATTTAATTTTTTTTGTACATTACGATTTATAACTTTGGTTATTTTTATTTAACACAAGTTAAAGGTGAGTCGCGTAAATTTAGGTATCAAAAAACAAGATAAGGATAATAAAATTACCCTAACCCCTTCAAAAATCCTATAATTTAAATGTAAAAAGACCAATATCACATAAAGATCTTAATTGATTCATTTAATGGTGCTTCTTCCATAATGTGATGTAATTATTATTAAAACAAATAAAAATGACCACATGTTACTGCTTTATCTCTTATAAGAATAATAATTTTAATGTGGTGTTAAAATTGTTTTAACCTAAAACAAAAAAATTTATCCAGAAACATAATAAAATTATCTACATATTGGTAATTATTTTTTATTTATATTGAATAAATAATTAAAATAAATATTGACGGAACAGTGATACAATATTTATTTTATTCAGATAAATATCATATAAATGATATTATAAATAGTACAATAAATATTATTTGACCTATTTTATGCCATAATGTTTTTTAATGGTTAATAAGACATGTTATAAAACTATTAAATGATTTTTTTAAAGTTATATATCTGTTTCGATTCTATTTGAATTCCATTATATGAATAGTGTAAAAATTAACAGTCGATATTTCTATAAAATTAATATTTTATTAAATTATTTTGAAATGATAAAAATATTTTAAAATTAAAAAGTAAATTTTTAAGGTCTAAAAGTCATCATAGTGTCCAATTATTGGATATTTACTCCATATTACTAAAATTAATAGCCTCTTAATAATTAATAATTTGTTACCTCAATTGAAAGTAAAAGAGAGTAATTAAGAATAAACTAAAAATATAAGGTTTAAAATAAAATAAATAAAAATCAAAAAATTATCGTATGAGATTATATAGATCAATAATTAAAATAGATTATAAATAAAGCTTTATTAGATCATTTTTAATTGACATTTATTTTATATTAATTTAATACTTTTAATCATTCCATGGGTGCTCCTCCCCTCTAGTACAAAAAGGAACTCTTTCCTCTCTATTACACACAATTCCAAGGCCTTTTGGTTTGGAAAATATAAAAAAAAATCTTCCTATAATCTCTCATCACATTCTTCAGGACATAGTTTTTTCATTAAACACTTCTTAGAGGTGTTAAGAATTTCCCCAAAGGTGATCAACCGAAGAAGAGGTTTCATTTTTTTAAGTATATTTTTTATTTCTTCTTCCACTACATTCAAATCTTCTACAACCATGATTGTACAATAAATATAGAATGCTAAATATATTTATATGTTATTATGTTAATATCATCATCTTAATCCATATCCAATTTCATCAAATTGGATATGAACTTTTCATTCATGTGTACGGCGGACAACTGCCTCGCGAACCAGTAAAGATTGTCTTTCATTACTATCATAAATGATTAGTTATACTGATTGAATTAATTTTTATACGAGATAGTCAAAACATATTAAACATTATAAGGTAGTAAAATATCAATTATTTTCTTAAATTACATGCACATAAAAATGATAACATCTTTTGTGCGTACATGAAGTGTTGTGATTCATTTTTTCCCACATCACAACATTTATGATAAATATAAGTATAACTAAATTATTAATATGATATTATTTATGTTATTATAAATCTATAAGTATAAGATAGTACTTTATTCTCATGATGGTCAGTGAAAAATGAAAACGTTACTCATGCGTATGTACAACTTACTGTCTTGATGGTTATAACATTGTTCATTTTTCATAACAGAAATGAATTTTTTTATATAAAAATTATAATTGATGTGTCAATGTGATTATTATTTCATGAATATTATTTTTTATATGATTTAATTTTGACCAAAAGGAATGTTGACAACAATCCAATTTCATTTTTGACCTGAATACTAAATATTGACAAAACATCCAATATGAATATAAATAATTATAAAATTTTCATAATATAGTAATAAGTGATATAAAAGAAGTAAAAAAATTGAAACATTTTCTAATGAAATTATAATTTATCCTACATTTATTATTCAAGAATAACAAGTAACATACACAAAGAGTCCAACTTAATTTAAGGAAAATTTTATCTCAATATCCATTCATTGAATTAAATATCAATTCCATTGCTTTTGTTTTTTCACAAAAATGTGTGAATGTGCTCTGAATGTTTTTCACTAAATATCCACTCATATTTTGTGTATTTATATTTTTCACACAAAATAATTTTACTAGTTTATCCATAATATAATTATATGTTCTTTGTAAGGGACTTCGTCTCAATCTCCCTTTATTGAGGAATATCTTAATGTTATTCATCTTTATTATCCTATATGGTGTATATAAAACACTTTTGACTTTTTATTTCACGAATTCGAATATTCTCATGAAATTTAATTTTATTCTTTAATTATTTTTATTCATGTGTATATCTAGTGGTAAGAGACTCTTTAACTTAAACAGCATTTTATAATATTCTAAAGATTTATTCTTCTATAACCTCATATTTCTTGACCAAATATTAAAATTGGGTTTTATAAATTTATTTATTTGTACAGTAATATTTTAAAATTTATATTTCATTCAAATGTTTCAATGTCTTATAGGACATTTTGATTCAAAAGTCTCATTATTAAATATTTTAAATGGTTTTGGAAATGGACTGAATATTTCAATATCATGAAAATATTTTTTTGTGATTGAAAATGAAAATTTATGTTTGAAATTTTGAAAATTTAAATCTTTTATATTTTATGATTATATCATGATTCATGGATATTTAATGGGTGGTTACGTGATAAACCAAAGATGGTAGGCGACATGATAAACTAAAGACATGTGGTAATGTGATAAACCAAAGATGAGTGTTTCTGTGAAAAACAAAGCATATGTGGTTACATTATAAGCTCCAATGTATTAGGTATGGAAGTCGTACATATAGGAATTGCATTTTGTGATATGAGTGGAAGTTGACCGTATGGTTATTCTATTTAATTATTATTATGTCCTGAGTTACCTTTATTTGTTATTTGATTCTTTCTATCAGTTTTGTGGTAATATTTTGGTTACAAAAAGGGTATGTAAAGAACTTATATTTAGTGAATATTATTTATTACATCATAAAGTTGAAAAGTATTAAATTATGATAATGTATTAATAGTTTACATGTTTTCAAAAGACAAATAGTTTTCCTTTTTTTAAATCTTTCTAATATTTTTATGCTTATCCTATGTTTGGAAATGATTTTCATAACACTTAATGTAGAATAGAGTTAATTATTGGATCAATTAAATTATATGTTTTTTGAACATGAGACAAAATCATGTTACTTTTTAAATGTTTTTGTTTTATGAAAAAAATGGTTGTTTTTTGGAAGTTTCTACTTTCTATTATTATGGTTTTTTCATGTATGATTTATGACCTAATTCTCTAATTCCCAAAACCTGACAATATCCTCAATGTGAAATAAAGTCATAAATTTTACATAACTTTTGATTATGTAATGTTTATGTATGAGGACTTATATTTGGTATCAGAGCATGTTTTAGACAGCTTTGGAGATTAGGATGTTTTCTTAGGAATTAGGGATATCATCATGGGTTTATAATTTTAAGGTTGATCATAAGATCAATTACCTAGTAACCACTTTTTGGGCTCTATGATCTAAAATATTAAGGTGACCAATTGTATTTTTTGAGACATTTACCATTGACGAAATTATGGGTTATTATCTTTTGGGATGCAAAATGCGAGGAAAAAATAAACTTTTAGGTTTGAAACATAATATAGTTTTTTAGTTGATTATAATATTTTTTAAATATTATAAGAATTATATTGTCTTAGAAAAATTACAACATGTGGGATGTGTGACCACCTGTCACATCTGGCAAGGTCATTGGGATCAAACCCACAACTTAAGGGTGATAAGGGTGTTTCACCTACCTGTGGCCTACGTAAAGACAATAGTAGGTATGACTAATTATTTTTAGTTAAATGATTTTATGTATTAATAATAATTTGATTTGGGAGACATATGTTTTATCTAACAGATAAACATGGAATTGTTAAATGATTTTGGAATTAAGTGATAAATGTAATTTGGGAATACATTCACTATTTTGGATAAATTATTGGATTAAAGTAACTAGTATAATGTGAGATTATATTTTAGGAATAAAGGTTGAAATATTTTTTAGGAAATATTTATTTAATTATGGATTTAGGGTGATTTGGGTTATTTATGGAAGTGATTAACATATCTTGGTGAAAATGGGATTAACTTAATTATTTTCTGGTATGAGACATTAATAAAGCTTGATGTTATTAGGAGATAAATGTTGGAACCTATCCTATAAGAATATGTGAGAAAATAATTCCGAATTATTTGTTTTTAATCTTAGTTTATATTATTTGAGTAATTTTATGAAATGTTATTTATTAAATGGTATATGATGAACATTGGATATTACTGTTGAATTTTAAAGATTCTAAGATATATTTATTCATACAATAGTTTATTCTTTTGGGGAAATTATCTTATTTAATATGACCCTTTTTGGGTTTGGTTAATATTTCCAGATAGGATGAATATATATTTAGTCTATTGGGATAATGTGGTTCTTTATATGTTGATTCTAGTGCTTCATGTGTGACCAAGTCAACTAGAATACTCATCGTTAAGTGAAAAGATGGGTTTGGGGTATAAATTTATAAAAGTATGAAACTATACTGGAAAAGTAAGTATGTTTCCCAATTTTCTTGGTCAAGGATGTAAATAAAATCCTCAATTTTATGAATATGATCATAAAATAAAAATGTTTTTCATTTACTTTTCCTCCTGTTAAATCAAAGGCCAAGTAACCCATCACAGTTTTGTAGATTTCTAATTGTTAACATTATCTTAATCGTGTTTTCTATCACTCTCTATCAAAATAATATGGTAATTTTTTCTTCTATATCCATGTTTTCCTATATTTAATCCTAATATATGTTATCTCAGATGTCCCTTATACTTCTCTTTCTTTATTTTAAAGTTGTAGTTAAATTAATCATTTTTCTGATGTGGGAATGATATAAAGGTATTTTGAACATTCATACATTTGTTATTGAACAATAATTAAAAATTGGATGAAAAAATTTCCAAAGGGCAGGTGAGAATTTAACACCCCATGTTTTGAAAAGGATATAATATGTTTGATACCATACATAAGAAGCTACAAAGAACATAAGCAAAAAACTAAATATTATTAAGTTGACTTATAAACTAACTGTTAAAAACGATATAATGAATAATATTAATTGATTTGTGAAAATATTTTTTACACATGCAATTAATTACTTTTTTTGTGAAAAATTATTTATTAATGAAAATATAACATTTTTAATTAAAATGATAAGTTTTTTTTCTAAAAAAACAATTTAAAAACAAATTATTGAGTATATAAAATAATAGAATCTCTCTTTATGTATTTAATTGATGAAATATGCATGTAATATAATAAATTTAACGTTTAAAATTTATCTTATATGTTTTCATGATTTTATATATGAACTAATTAAATTTCACAAATAATCTAAACATTTTTCTAAAAATAAATTTTTACAGCATTTTGTTGGAGATCACATTTTAAATATAGTTTTTAAATATTTATAAGTTATTTCTGATAAAATAAAAATCTCATTTGGCTGAGTTACATCCAAATTTACTTTTTATTATTTGTTAGTATTTTTAGGACAATATTAATTTTTTAATGAATAGTGAAAATACTGCATTTTAATTTGAAATGTCTTTTTTAATTGATTTATTTATATAGTAAGGCTATCATTTTAATTGTTTTTAATGTATTATTAGATAAATTTTTTACGATTTAATCTTATTCTTCTCATTGGAAATAATTTTACATTGAAATTATATATAAAAACATATCAATCATTTGATGGGTTTTTACATTCAAAATCTCATTGTCTCATCTTGACAACGATAATTATTTTTAAATTAATTACTGCAAATTTCTGTTTTTAATTTTGAGAAATGAATTCCATATTTTTATTAAGTACATTAAATTTATATTAATATATTAATTTTATTTTTTTGGACATTTTGAATTGTATCATTGGAAATTTTTATTTAGTATAGTTTAAGTTAAATCTGGTAAATTAGTGTAACAAAAAAACATGATATGGATAATAAAATTACCCTAACAAATAAAAACATACTATTTGATAAATTTATGACTATCAATATCACCTATGGGTTGGAATTTATTTATTTAATAAACTTTTTTCTAGGAAAGTGATTTAATTATTATTAAAACAATAGAAAGTGACAACATGTCACACTCTTATCTCAAAAAAGTATAATAACTAAAATGTAATGATAATATTTATGAAAACTAAAAAATAAATAGTATAATTAAATATAATTTAATTATTTACGTAATGGGAATTTATTTTGAATTTTTATAGATTAAATAATTACCATAAATATTGACACAAAAGTGATACAATAATTATTTTATTAAGAGAGATATCAAATAAAAGATATTATAAATTGTAAAAATATATTTTTTTTAAATAATTAAGTTAATCCAAAATTTTTATAGGTGCATATGACATGTTATAATACCATTAAAATATTTTTTAAGTTATATTTCAGTTTTTATTTTATTAATATTCAATGAAATGGGGAGTGTAAAAATTGACACTATTGACATTTTTATAAAAATAGTATTTAATTAAATTATTTAAAATTCATAAAAATATATTAAAATTAAAAGGATGAAATTTAATGGTCCAAAGGTTAATTAAGTGTCCAATAATGGTAAATTTACACCATATAAGTTAAATTAATAGCATCTTAATAATTAAAATGTTGTTACCATAATTAAAATTATAAGAGAGTAATTAAGGCTAAACTGAAAAGGTAAAGTCTAAAATAAAATGTATACATGTATAAAAATTATTCGACGAGGTTATTTATAACAATAATCATATTATATTTTAAATAAATGTGTTTTGGACCATTTTTCTTCAATATTTATTTTATATTAATTTAATACTTTTAATAATGTCAAGGGTGCCCCTCCCATCTCGTATAAAAAAGAACACATTCTTCTAAATTACACACACTTCCAAAGCCCTTTAGTTCAACCAAAATTTACTGAAAAAACATCCTATTATACCTCCATGAATTATTAATGATTTATTTTAGGAATAACTCCCTTATTGGAGGTATTAATGTGTTATTGAAAGGTGATCAACTAAAGAAGAGGTATTATTTTATTTATGTATTTTGATTTTATTTATTCTTCCACTACCTTAAAATTCATTTTCATTTATGATTAAATAATAAATCTACTATGCTCAATAAAATAAGATTTATTTTGTTAAAAACATCACCAGAATCTATCCCCAATTTCATCAAATGGGAAATGAACTTTTCATTCGTGTGTACAACAGACTACCAGCTCGCAAACCAATATAGTTTTTTTTCCATTATTGTCTTTAATGATATGGTGTACTGAGGGAATTAATATTAATATGTTATATTAATGACATATTAACCATTATAATACAATAATATATCAATTATTTTTACACTTTCCACGCACATAAAAATGATAACATTGTTCGTTCATACTTGTGAACTATCACCTCCAGGAATTGATATGATTTCTTCTCACTCACTACAAAACTTGTATGATATAAATATAAAAGTATAATTAAATTATTAATATGCTATTAATGATGGTGTGATGATTATATAAATGTAAAATAATACTAACCTTCTTTCCATATTGATCAATGAAAAATGAAGATGTCACTCATGCATAAGTACAACTTACTGTCTCCATAGTGATACAGTTGTCCATTTTTCATTCAATAAATTAGTGGTTTTATTTAAAAATTATAATTGATATATAAAAGTGATTATTATCTCAGGTTTTTTATTTTCGACACTATATACTTATGAACTCATGGGGTATCGATATCATGCCAAGTTCATTTTCGACTCGGGTACCTAATAATGACAAAACGTCTGATACGAACATAAATAATTATGTAATTTTTAAAACATGGAAGTAAGTGATATAAAATAAATCATAATAATGAAATATTTTTTCATACAATTAGAAATTATTTATGTTTATTATTCTATAAGAACAAGGAACATATTTTATGATTCTAACTTAAGTTCAGGTAAATCTTAAGTCAATATTCATTTATTGTGTTAAATATTCATGTCCTTGGATTTTTATTTGCAATAAAATGTGTGAATTACCATTGTTAATTTTACACTAAATATCCAATTATAATAGGTGTATTTTTATTTTTCACATATAATTATTTCATTGATTTATCCTTAATATAATGATAATAACATTGTAAGTGACTTCATCTCAATCTATATTCATTAAGGAAAATCTGGATGTTTTGTACCGATATTATCCTATAAGTATAATATAAAAGACTTTTAACACTTTATATTGTAAATTAGTCTATTATCATGCTATTTAATGTTTTATTTAATGTTATTCCTTTATTATTTTTATTCAAGTGTTTATTTAGGTTTAAGAGACTCTATCTAAAACATCATTTTAAAATGTTTTAATGATTTATTATTCTAAAACCTTATATTTCATTCCATGATTTAAAATGGTGTTGGAAATGGATTGAATATTTCAATATCTTCAAAATATTAATTGTGATGCCAAAATTTTTTTTTGACTGAAATTTTGATAATTTAAATCATTTATGTATTATGATTATATAATGTCACATTGATAATATATAGGTGCTTTTGTGATAATAAAAAGATGGGTGGTCACGTGATAACCCAAAGATATGTGGATACGTGATAATATAAAGATTGGTGGTTTTGTGATAAACCAAAAATGGATGGTTACATTATAACCACCAATGTATTTTGTATGGAATTAAACCGTATGGATATTAAATTTAGTGATACATGTGGATTTCGACTATATTGTTTTTCCATTAAAGTATGATTATGTCCCATGTTACATTTATATGTTATATGTTTCTTTATATGGGGTTTATAGTAATATTTTGGTAAAAAGGGGTAAGTAATGAACATATATTTAGTGAATAGTATTTACTACTTCTTAAAGGGGAAAATTATTACTTTATGAAAAAGTATTCATGCATTATATTTTTTTACCAGACTAACATTTTTCCTTCTTTTATAACTGTTACAGATATTTTTTTTTCTCGTTGCATGTTTTGAAATGTTTTCACTAGACTTAATGATGAAAAGAGTCATGGATGGGAACAAGTAAAAGTTATGTTGTTTAAAAATGGCAAAAAAATGTTTATTTTTAATTGTTTTTTATGAAAAAAGGGACGCTATTTTGAATTGTACACTTTGTTTTCACATGGTTTTGTTATTTATGAGTTATATCCTAATTTTCTCAAACTATAATCTCAAAAAGAACCTAAATGTGAAAGAAAGTCAAATTATTGACTTAAATCAAGATTAATTATAGTTTAAGTATGAGACCCTATAAAATATAAATAAATATATTAAATATCTTATCATTATATTACGGATATTATGATCATTTAAAAGTTTTTTTAAGATTTTTGGCCATGAAAATTTCATCTTGAATATTAATTTCATAGAGTCATATAGGATATAAAATTATAAATTGAACAAAGCACAATCGATGGTTTAATTTTATGCTTAATAATGGGAAAAATAAATTATGTATATATTATATTGCACTCTCTCTGGGAATTTAAATAATTCCTCAAATCATGGAATAAGTAACATGAAATTGAAAATATTTTCCTATTTGTGGCTATTTAGGAGGATTTGATGGTCTTTTCACACCTTGCTAAATTATGGAATTAAATTTCATAGGACTATATTCTCTATAAATAAATATTATTTGTTATATATTTTATTTCTCCTCAATATTCACATTTTCACTTATCAATAATTTTCTCCTTATATTTGAACAAAACATTCTGTTATTTAACACAACATTTTTGTTTCTGACTTCCTATTTCAAATGATGTTTTATTATTCCTTTGTAAGATGTGGATTTTTATTAAAACTTTTCAAAATATTAATACATTCATTTACATGAAAAAAATTATGAGCATTAAATTTATTTTAGGGTGATAATTTTAGACCCTTATATTTTAAAATATATTTCTTAAAAAAATATACATCTTCAGTAGCCTAATATACATGCAACACTAAGCCAAAAACGAAGGGTGATATATCACAAACTAACTATTAAGTTTATAGTATGAGAAATAATTACTAAAACATGAAAAATATTTATAAAATATTTATATAATTCCAATATATTTTTTAATTGTAAATATATAATTACCAAATTTTCAGCAAACTCATTTTTTTCATTGAAAATTATTTTTTTTTTGACAAAAATAGTTTCTATTACAGATTGAATGTACTATGATTATAATTTACTAATAGTATTTTAAATATTCTATTTTTATTAAATTGATAAAAAAAATTCAATTGGAGTGCTAATATTATCTTGAGGTGATTTTTTTGGTTTTTTATAAGATGATTTATTTCCCAGAAAATAGTGAAAAATAACAATTTTTATAATTAATGCCACTTATTTTTAATTATAACTCCATTATGTTTTTATTTTGATCTTAAAATAAAATTAGTCCCATTTAATTATAAAAATTAATTTATTCACTTAATAATGTTCATTATTGTATATTTTGATATAGGTTCACCGTTGGAATTCTAACCAACATTTATAATAATTATTTCTATGTAAACAATTAGTTTTAGCATTACAAAATTAAATAAAATTCAATTTATTAATTATTTTATTTAAATTTTAATATTAAATATTAAATAATATTTATAATCAGTCATTAATTTTTTTAAAAGTAAATAAATGTATACATATTATTTTTATGCTTAAAAATTAATTATTTTTAAATGGGTTTTTGTTGTAGATTGTGTACTTGTTAATAATTAGAATCTTTCAAAAATATAAATTGAATATTTTAAAATGGAATATATATTTGGAATTATCACAATTTATATAATATAATATATTAAACATAATTTGTTTCATAGTGAGTAGAAGACACAATAAATATTTTTTACACTGGTTATCGTTAAAACAAGTTTACTATGGTGTTAAACAAAGATATAAGGTTATAATTGAAATAAAAAAACTATATAATTATTTTTCATTGATGTTATTTTAACCATATATTATAATCACCAAAATAATTTTTCCATTTTTATCCAATTTTCCATAAATAATACCTAATATAATTTATATCTTTAATGAAATTTTTTGTGTGTTCCTCCCATCATTTAAAAAAGGGCATCTATCCTCTTCTATTATTCAAACAATTTCATTATTAATTATTATCCAATACCTGATAAAAATCCTTCCTATAATAATTACTATAATCCTTAGTATTCTTTTCTTGTTCTAAAAACAAGTCATTCAATGCTTAAGGTGACATACCGAGGGGTTTCTCAAATAATAGGAATAAATCTTTACCCAGATCTTTCAATTTTATTTCTTCTTATAACTTATCTAAAAATGTTTTATCCATAAAAAAATAAATTATGTATAATAAATGCAATTATATGTACTTGTAAATATTTTATACCCAATTGCCACCCCTCATTCATCCAATTATATATAAAAGTATTTCCCATACATACATGTGGAAAACTGCATCCACGTGGCAATAAAATTCATTTTTAGATTCCATATTTCAGGGGATTTTATAATAATGGATTATATGATTAAATAAAGTAATTATAAAATAATTATAATTATGTATTTTTTATATATTATCTACATTCTCAACTTCCGATCAATTGGTAAATGATAACATGGCATGTCCTTATGTCTGAACTATCACCTCCTTGAAGTGATTTATCTTGTTTATCATTTATTATTTATACGGATTGTTAAAACAACATATTTAATGAAAATATATTATATTTTTGATATGTTAACTATTCTTTAATTTTTAATAATCATTTATCTTCCTTAATTCCATCCATCAAAAAATTGGAAACGTCACTCGTGCATACGGACATACGACTATCTCCACATAGTGACCAAATATGTTTTTGAGAACCAAATTATAATAATTGAAATAGTTATTTATATAATGAATATATATGATATATATTTAATTATTTAAATTATTTATATAGAGGAAGAGAGATCAAAATTAATGGACCAATACTTTTAAACTAAAATATTCAAGATAAGTGATGTTGTTAACACCCAAAATGACAACTTTAATATAAAATTGTCAATAAACATGTTCTGAATTGATATATTTGGATCATATATTATATTATATATATTAATATAATTCTTAAATATAAATATAATATATTTAAATTCTTTATACAAGCAGATGGAAAACATATGAAGAAAGATAGACTTGAAGTAAGGGTTTTGTCTTAATCTCTCTTTATTGAAAAATGTTTTAATGATATATGTTTTTTTCATATTTATATGGTGTTTATATATTAAAAGAATTTATATTGTTATTATACATGATTTAATTATATTTATTCAAAAAAAATATTTTTTTCGATCTTCCAATAATTTTTTATTGAAATATTATTAAATCTCTAAGGGTAATTTGACTCAATTTTGATTCATTGAGTCATGTTTTATGTTGTACAAATCTATTGTTTTATGAGTTTTATCTACTACACCCTTGATATTTTTAATTATGAATATAGTTATTTTTATAAAATTTAAATTTTTCCTTTGAAGTTATTTCAATGATGAGTGTCAGGATTCAAAAGATTCCATAATGTTTAGTGTTATATGTTAAAAGATATAATTTTAACAGGATTGTTTATGCTTAGATTTATGATGGTGAAATTATATGAACCTATCCATTAAATACTATATATTTCCTAATTATATTTATATTTATGGATATTAAGTGTTTTCTTTTAATTTTATTCTCATTAAGTACTCTAAATACCAAAATAATATTATTAAGAAATACTGACCTCATTTCACTCTTTTGCGAAAATCTTTTCATCCACATCAAAATTTCCATTAAAATATATTCATAAATTTTATTACATATATAAAAATATTATTTAATTTTATTTAAACTATATTATTTTAATATGATTAATTTTTTAAAAAATAAATACTATGTTTGATATTATTCAAGATGTTCAACACCTAGCATAGAATAACAACAAAATATTTTGATGTAATTGTGACCATTATATCATAGAAATTAAATTCGTTGAGATAATTAGTATGAATAACATTATGAAACATATAATGGTACTAATAACTTCTAAATTTTCAATAGATAATTTGTAAACAATAATTCAATTTTTTTAAATTCATTTTATTCTTTAAAAATGCATTTTCTTCAAAAATAGGTTTGCTTGTATTTTTATGAATTGATAACATTATTAATTTCAGAAAACATTAAAATATTTATCCTAAAATTTATATTTAGAATATTAAAAACAAATATCAAAATTTAAGAAGCATTAAATTTTGAAATTTTTCATAAAATTTTGATTTTTCAGCAAATAGTGAAAATGAGGATTGTTTTTTGAAACAACGGTTTATATTAAATAATTAAAAAGTAAAATTAAAAATTAAATTATAATTAAAATTTAATTGGTTAATTATGATTTCAAATAATCCAATTATGGTTTTTTAAATTATTTTTATAATATAATTTAATATAAAAACAATTTATACTTAAAGGGAATTCTTTTGAAAAAGTGTTTTCATCGTGTGTTTTTTTAAATTTCATTTTAAATTAAATTAGGAAAAATATTTGATTTTAATTTTAAAAAATGGGTTCCAATTTTTATTTATATTTCCCAAAAAAATTATAGGCCTCTTTTATATTTTTATTATAAGAATATTAAGATTAATAATTTGTGTTACCATGGTAAAGGGTAAATCGCATAATTAGGCTTTAAAAATAAAATTTTATAGACATGATAATGAGCCTAAAACATTTAAAAAATATTTTGGATGGGTTAATTTCATCCATAATTATCTAATATTCTTTTATATGAAAATTTTACCATTTGGATGTTATATTGACCTTTATTGTATTTTATTTAATGAAGAGTAAAAAATTTCACATTTTCTTAATATTTGTTATATTTTAGAAATATGGAAGAAAAGGATTTGATTAGTCATAAATTTTAATATGAAATATAAATGATTAAAATTTTTAATTATAATTTAATTTTAATATTTTATGATTATATAATTACCTTAAATACATACATGGCACCAACACATTAATTATTCAATTAATAAAAAATAAAATAAAAGATATTAAAATATTAAAATTAATATAACTTTAAATAATTAATGTGATAAATAAATTTTATTGATTAATATAACTTTTTATTCATGTATTAAAATATTTGGATCAAACTTAATTTTTTTGATTGATGTTATTAAAGTCATTATAATTAATTGTTCAAAAATTGGCATTAATGATATTTTATAAGAAATAATCATTTGTTTAATGATTTAAAATTCATAAAAATATAATATCTGAAAAAATGAATGGTATATTATTATATAAAACTAAAAATGTCTATTTATTGGTAGTCTTATAGTTTATAGAATAATTATTAAACCTTAAGGGTAGAAAATTCTAATATTGTGATAATCATCAAAGGGGTCATTGAAGAGAGAAAACAAAAATATAAAGGTTGAAATGAGATCCAAACAATACTAAATTTAATTATATGTGAGTATTTATATTAATTATAATATAAGATTAAAACATTTTTAATTTTTATCTATGTTAACTCCATGATTAATTTATATTAAATTAATTTTTATGAAATTCCAAAATTCCCCTCCTCTCTCATAAAAAATGGAACTTCTTTATTTCATTTCTTCATACATTAAAACCCATTTTTTATCTAATATGTACCCAAATAACATAATAAAATATCTCCCCACTTTAAATAGTACATACATTCTATATAATAATAATCTTAGATATCATAAGGTGTTAAGAAAATGGTATTTTTCAAAGAATATGTATAGATTTTGATCACATGTTTAAGTTTTATTTCTTTTTAGACGTCCTTGAAATCATTTTAAAATATGATAAAATAAAAATAAATGTTTCTTGACTATACATAGATGTAATTACTTTAATGTAATAACCTATATACATCACCAACCTCCATCATATGGGAAATGAATCAACACCTCTTGTGTAGGTCGGACTATCGACTCAAAGATTGATTTTAATTTGTTTTCCATCACCACCTAAAAGTTTTGTTACTATGATGTAAATAATGTTTATATAAAATATTCATGAAATATTTATCATTATTATAATATAATATACATTTTTACTTCTTACCTTTTCATTTACTTAAAAATGATAATGTCATTCATGTGTATGTGTGGACTAGCACCTCTACAAAGAGATGTGATTCATTTATCATAACCATATCGCATTGATGGTATATATATGTATTATTAAATGAAGTAATTTAATATTTATGATATTATTATCATTATATAAATATAAAATAATACTTACTAATTTTCCATATTGGTCATTGAAAAATATAAATGTTAATTAAGAGTACATATGACCTACCATCTCCATGGTTATGAAATAGATAATTTTCAGAAACCATGATTAATGTTTACATTAAAAATATAATTTATTTACAAAAATTAATACTATTTCATGATTATTATTTTGTAAATGAATTAATAATGATTAATTAGGCCATAATTAACTAATGGAATTCATCTTGGACGTAAGGACCCAATGTCTTCAAAATAAATGATGTAAACATAAATGATCATGTAATTGTTATAAAATGGTAATTAGTGACGTTATAGGAATAGTAATCTTTAAAATGTTTATAAATAAAGTAAATAATTATCTTCTGTTTATTATTCAAGAATATAAATAATGTATTCAATGATTCAAACTCAATGTAAGAGTCTTTATTTTTTTAAAAAAAATATTTTATTGTTTCCTTTAAAACATTATTTTCTTTCCAAGTTATTATTTTTAAAATTATTTTATTGATGAATTCATATGAATATAAAATAATTTTAAAAGAAAATTTATTTTTATGTAGAAACTTTTCAGTGGTTTTTAAAAGGAATAGTCTTGTGTAATGTTTGGACTTTCTTTAGAAAGAACAAAAGGAATGTTAAATATTATTTTATACAACGACAATGACTTTTCCCTTCTCCATAATCATTATTTTATGTTTATATAAATTTATGAACTTCCATGTCTTCTTCAAATAAATACCATATTTTCCTTTATTCTAGGAATTTTATTTTTTATAATTGGGGTTAAATGAAAAGGGATATATAAATATCAAAAAATGATTTCTTATAGATGAACATATTGATATTGCGATGCAAGATTTTTTAGTTATGATTTTGTTATGGTTATTGGGAGTTATTTATGATGATGGGTGTTTCTGTTTCAAACCTCCGATGAGTAGTTACATTTTTAACCAGGGATGAGTGCTTATGTGATAAAAATTGTAAGGTGATCTCGTTATAGATCTCAAATGCATTGGGTAAATGGGCTGACTTAACCAATTTGGTTTCCCCTAAGAGAATATTGGATTATAATGTGGTGGTTATTTCATGTATAAATGTGTTTTTTTATTTCAAGTGTAACTAGTATAGTTACACAAATTATAACCATGATGGTAATTCTATGCTTATTCACAAGGGTTACTCAACCCATAAAAGTTATATGAAAATGATTCATAATGTTAACTATATAACATATATTATTTAACTGGGTTTTTGTAACATACCAGGTATATAAAGAATATAAAATTTTTTATTTATGAATATTTTTGAATAAAATATTAATATTCCTTTAATGGGGATGATATGTTCTATGGTGTACCCAATATGCAACAACAAGTTTTTTTTTTAATTTTACGATGCACACTAAGGATATAATAATATTATTGTAAATGGTATTAAATTCCTAACTATTGTAATGGAGGGAATGAATAGAACTAACTAAAAAGTGATTATATATGTGATAATATTTTTACTTTTATCCAATAAATGTTAGTGGCTTAAATGTGAATGAATCCAATTTTAAGTATAAATATTCTAATATTCATTAAATGGTATATTAACCACCTTTTTATGGTGAAACTTTTTTAAATATACTTATTGTCACTTTTATATGTTATATTTGACAAAATAATATCCTTATTTATAATCAAGAAATAAAAATTTACATTTTTTATGCTTTTGTTATTTTTTCCAATAATGTTCAATTTTTAATGAATAGTGAAAACTGTTGTATTTTAATACAAAACATCCTTTTAATATAATTTATTTATATGGTTAGATTATCTTTTTAATTGGTTTTAAAGTGTAATTGAAATATATCTTTACAATATAATGCAATGGTGGTCATTGGAATTGATTTCACTTTGAAATTGGACATAAACAATTGTCAATATTTTGATAGATATTGCTTCTTAAAAACACATTATTTGTTTTGACAGTGGGAATTAATTATAAAATTAATTAATGAAACTTCTAGGTTTTAAATTTGGTAAAATGGACATAATTTTGGAATTTGGAATATCAAATATACCTTAGGATGAAGTTTTGGTATTTTTCTGAAAAACAATAATTTTTTATGAATACTAAAACCACTAAGTAGTAGTTAGAAAACAGATTTTTCATTTAAAAAGAAATTTTACCACTACTATGATTTGAATTTCGAAAATCTGACATAAATGGTTTTCATAAATGAGAAAATTTTGGTTCAATGGGATGAAAATAATTTTTGGTGAATAGTAACTTTTGAGTTGTATTAACCACGATTAGATGTAAATAGAGTAATTTAAGGTAAAAATAATGTTATAATAATATAAAATTACCTTGACACATGTCCTAACCTTATTGGATGGGTTATAAACTAACATGAAAATAGTTGGGTCAATTTTTGGGACCCCATGGAGCCACTTGGGTAAGATAATGACAATAATACGTTTTATTTAAATTTAAAATAAAAATTTCCCAAACATGTATTGTTTTACTAAAACAATTATTAAAAGTGGTTATAAATGTTATATTTTCGACTATAAATATTCATTAGAAAGATAAAAAGATTTCCTACAACATGGTTGTTTTTGATAATTTTTAGACTTCAAATAAATAAAATTATTTATGACACAATGATGATGCAATGTTTTGCATCATTATTGAATAAATTAAATAGATAAGAATATATTGTTTAAAACAATATCTAACACTTGTCCAATTCTTATTGGATGATTTTATTTCGATCATGGGACACCTTATCTTCGACATTATTTATTTTTAGAGATTTAGAAATGGAATATCATTTTATAACAAATTAATTATTTCAAGATTTCCAAAAGAGACCCTCCTCTCCCTTATAAAAGACCCCACTTCCTACCCATTTCTCACACTTCTCAAGCCATTTGTCTGGCCCAAACTCTACTCAAATATTCTACCAATATCCCTCCATTAAAATTATAATCCATACCTTAGGAACTAATCTCTTCAAAAAACACTTTTAATTCAAGCCAAGTGGAGTTACCCGATTTAAAGGTATTGTATTCTCTTATGTTCTTTTATTTTATTTTGCTTCTCCAACCCCCTAAACACTTTTTATTCCTTTATTTTGTAACAAAACCAGAATAATCAATATAATAGGATGATTTATAAGAAGTATTCGAGCTATAATTACACACACCTCTATCTAATTGATAAAGAACATACTATTTCTCTGGATGACGAATTACTGCCACACGAAATGATGATTGTTCAATCGTCTCCTACCACCTCTCATGTATTCCATTATGATGGAACTATATTTATATATTTTATATATTATATTTATGTCGTCTGCATTCTTATGTATTTTATATTTAAAACTAACCTTTATGATTTGCATGTTGTGCAAATGCGATAATTTCATTTGAGGAAGTGTGGACTACTGCCCCCTCAAGAGATGTGACTCGTTCGTGCAATACATTGAATGTATAACGAATGAAATTAATGAACATATGTGACCTATATTACAAATATATTATACTAGAATTATAATATATATATCTCATTCAGTTTTAATTCTATTAATATCACAATGAAATGAAAGTATCATTCATGCGTATGTACGACCTACCGTTTATATGAACGAAGCATTTCATTTTTTATCTATGAGTGTTATGGAATAGTATAAAATGAATATATAGTGGATATATATTATATTTAAATCATTAATACTATTTTGGAGATAATTTAATTGTATATACATGGACAATTCTTTTCAAACAAGTTCATTTTTTTTACTCAAGTACCGAACAACGATAAAAACATCTGAGATGAACTCACATAATTAAGTAATTATTATAACATTATAATATGTGATATGAATTTAATAATAAACTTTAAAAGATGTCCTTAATCAATTATAAATTGACCAAAGTTTATTATTTAGGAATAAAATGAAGGAAACAAGACATGTCGGACTTGAGGTAAGGGATCCTACCTCTCTCTTTCTTTTTAGGTACTTTCTTTTATGTCACTTATTTTAAGCTCCTCTTTCTTATGGTTGGGGATGTTATTTTATATTCCTCTTACTATAATTTTTTTTAATATTATTAGAGACCCTATTTTGATCTCATCAATCCTTTTTGGATGTTTTAAGTGGCGTCGTTAGGCTGCCGAAATTTCGTTAGGGATTTCTTATCTCACTTAAATTCTGGGAGATTTCAATTGTTCGACACTTATTTATTTCATGTGGTGTATTGTGTAATTCCCTTTAATATAAATTATCATTATTCTATTTATATTCATGGTATTATGTGATTCATTTGTTGTTTATTATCTTTTGGTCATACGAATCCATTGATCACAATGAGGTAAGGGGGTTTTATCTCACTTTGTGTTCCCATGAGATTCATGATACATTTTCCACTATTTCCTTTTGTGTGGTGTATGTAATTACCATGATTGTATTCTTTGTGTAATATAATTTAATTAATGGGTATTTATATCTTCATTTAATAAACCTTCTTTCATGGGGTGTACGTTTCGAATGTTTCCCAAATCGGTAAGGGATCCTTTCACCCTCCTCTTTTTAAAAGACTTATTTTGTTATGTCTTTTTATTTACATATTATTATGTTGGGATGTGAAATTATATATCCTTATTGATGTGAATTTTATGTCCAAGTGATGAGATACCATTTTCTCTTACATCAACTCATTTTCTGAATTTTAAAGTGACACCGTTAGGATGTTGAATTTTTGAAAGGGAACTTCTTAACTCAATTTCAATTCATTGGGTTAAAATTTTACTCCATGAATATGTCATTATATGAATATGTGTGAATGAATAATATTTTTTTACACTTAATATTCACTTATATAGTGTGTATTTATATTTTTTACACATAATTTTGTAATTGATTTATCCTTAATCTAAGGATATCATCTTTGTATGGGACTTCGTCTCAATCTCCTTTCATTGAGGTATATTTTGTTTTATACACAACATTATTTTATACAGTGTATGAACCCCTTTGAATTTTACATTTATTCAAAAGGTATATTTTCTCTATGAAGCGTTTTACTAAACGACATAAAGTATGTTTCTTTTTAACGTATGCATTGACAACGACCTTTCTACCAACGTGAGTATTATTTGATCTTTGGTTTCCTTAACAAGAAGTAATGTTTTTAAAGAGAAAATAAATACCATGTACTCTTTTATGTATTTTGGTATTAAAAATGGTTTTGATAAAGTTTTGATTATATCAATTTGTTGTATTGATATTGTGTGATTAAAATGTAGAAATGTTATGTTTCCTTTATGCATGTTTTATGTGATAAGATTATATTATGGTTCTTGGGAATTGTTTATGAAGATGGGTGGTTTCGTGATAAACTAAGGATTATTGAGCCCAAGATAGATCTCTAATGAACTGGGTAATGTGAAGGAGTTAAATGCTAAGGTTTCTTCTAAGAGATTTAGGGAATATACTGTGATGGTATTCCAAACATAACCATGAGGGTTGCTCCCTACGTAAGAATGTTATGAATGACTCAAGTTACCTTTACATCTTACAATTTCTATGAGTTATTGGTAAATATTATGATTTCATGGGGTATGTTAATGTGATTATGTTTTATGGTTAAATTATGATTTCATTGATTCTTATGTATACAAGGACTAATGTTTTCTTTCCATATTTTTATATCCCCTATTGAGATTGTTTTGCTCATAAAAATTTTATGAAATGTTTTCCACATGACTTAAAGATGAATAGGGTAAAGGATGGGATCAAGAAAATACATTCGATCTAAAACATGGATCTAGAAATGTTTCTTTTTAAGTGTTTTTATTTTATGAAAAATGGAAACTGAGTAGAAGTGTCTACATTGTAATCTTGTGAGATGTAATAGTTATGTCCTAATACTCTAAAACTCTAAACCTGAAAATATCATCAATGTGAATGATTAATTTAATTCCATATTATGTAATGTTTTAAGGCCGGGGCCTTATAGTTGGTATCATAGGGAGGGATAGATATCTTCGGAGGTTAGGGTTTTCATTAATCATAAGTGACTAGTTGTATATAACCACAACAGTTAGAATATTAGATGGTGTAATTGTTATTTTTGAAAGTCGAAATGAGTTTGAGATAACTTGGATAGGTATATATTATTTTTTATCTTCTTCATTAGTACATGATGATTTTTTTGATATACTCACACTAACATTTTTTGTTTTAGTAAATGGATGGATCTACAAAGAACCAAAGTGACAATGAGTTTTAAGGAAACTATGGTGGTTCTGTAATTAAGAGACTCGATGAAAGGGGGATTCAATGAAAAATAGCATGGTTATTCTAAACCAACTATCAATAGTCATGATTAACCACTTAAACCTTTGTGAGTTCTCTAAATGCATCATGTATGAGAGAACCAACTTGATGTGGAAGTTAAGGTAATAGTTATAATGGTAACCATTAGGATTTTTATGATCTTTACTTTTAAAATAATTCTGGGTTACTATTTATTATGATGGAAAATGAAAGGCATGAGATAAACATGAGGGTAAAATATGTTATGGTTATTTTTGATAGATTTATCTCATTTGGGAATGTTATAAAATTTTATAGTTTTTGAAAATGGACAACACGCAGACCGTGTGACAACTCATCACGTCGGACGAAGCTGTGGGAATCGAACCCACACTCAAAGTGCAACTGGTGTTTATCCCCTACCACATGACTATATGAAGTCCCTGGTTAGGTTGACAAATTATTATTTTTAGTTAAATTATTTTATGAATCAAGAATATGTTTATTTTGGGTTTTCTAGGGAAATGATTAACCTATCAGGGAGGATATGTGATTAGGTTAATTATTTTTCAATATGAGAGACACTGATGTTATTTGGATATAAATGATAAGATTTACCTTGAAAGACTATGTGATTAAATCCTCCAGATATTTGGGTTTCAATATTAGTTTGGATTACTTTGAAGAATTTTATGGATATCTGTTTATTGAATGGTCTTTGTTGAACTTTCGGTATTGTTTGAAATTTTTTAGAGATTAAGAGTAGTTTTTCTTTTAGTAGAAGATTATCCTTTATTGGGGATTATCTAATCTTATACTATCCTTTTTGGTTTTGGTTAAGGTCTAAATACATGGGAAATATATTTTTCACTTTTGTGTATTAGGTGATTCTCTAGAAGTTGAATATAGCACTATTAATGTGAATAAGTCTTCCTAAATACTCATCTTTTGGAGAAAATATGAGTGTGTCTTAGAAATCTAGTAAGAGATGAATGTTTACATGAAAGTTTGGTAGGTTTACTTATGATTTAGTTATGCTCATAAATAAATTATTTAATGAAAGGTAACTTAAAACAAATATGTTTTCTACTAACTTTTCCTACTAAGGAATCATATACCGATTAACCCATCACATGTTTTTGATTTTCTGGTGATTAACTTTCTCCTAAATCTTGTTTTCTATCACTCTCTATCAGACCATGATGGATTTTTTCTCCTCTATATCCATTTTTTAATGGAATACAAGTGTGGGTTATCTCAGGTGACGTTTTTACTTTTCTTTCTTTCTTTTAAAGTGATAGTTGAATTTACTCTTTTTCCGATGTGGGGCTTTAAATGAGGTTTCCAAGCCCAACTTTATAATTACAAGGACACAATTCCCATAAGGGGGGAAGGATGTAACATCCCAGGTAAATAAAGAATATGAAATTTTCATATTTATTAATATTTGTTAATAAAATATTAATATTACTTTAATGGGGATTCTATGCTCGATGGCATACCCAATACGCAATAACGAGTTTCTTTGAAATTTTATGATGCACACTAATGATATGATAATATTATTGTAGATGGTAGTGAACGCCTAACTGTTGTAATGGAGGGAATGAATAGAACTAACTAAAAATTGATTATATATGTGTGTTAAATATTTTTAAAGTTATCCAGGAAATGATAGTGGCTTAAAAAGCGAATGAATCCAATTTTAAGCATAAATATTCTAATATTCGTTAAAAGGTCGATTAACCGCCTTTTTATAGAAAACCATTTTAAAATCTAAATATTGTCCGTTTTATATGAAATATTTGAAAAAATAAAATCTTTCATTATAATCAAGACATGAAAATTTACTTTGTGTATGTTTTTGTTATTTTTTCATATAAAGTTCAATTTTTAAGGAATATGGAAAATGGTGTATTTTAATTAAAAACCTCATTTTAATATAATTAATTTATATATTTAGATTATCTTTTTAGTTTGTTTTAATGTTTAATTGGAATATATTTTTACAATTTAATCCAATGGTGGTCATTGTAATAAATTTCACATTGAAATTGAACATAAACAATTGTCAATCGTTTGATAGATATTTTTTCGTAAAACATGCTATTTGTTTTGACAGTGGGATCTAATTATAAAATTAATTAATAAAACTTTTATGTTTTGAATTTTTTAAAATGGAAATCATTTTTGAATGTAGAATATAAAATATTTATTAGGATTAATTTTCGGTACTTTTCTGGAAAATATCTTTTTTGTGGAATAGTGAAACCGCTAAGTGGTAGTAAAAAAACAATTTTTCGTTTAAATGAAATTTTACCACTTTTTTGATTTGAATTTCAAAAATCCGATATACAAGATTTTCATTAGTAAGTAAAATGTGGTTCAATGGGATGAA
Organism: Viscum album; assembly: GCA_963277665.1. Classification (NCBI taxonomy): domain Eukaryota; kingdom Viridiplantae; phylum Streptophyta; class Magnoliopsida; order Santalales; family Viscaceae; genus Viscum; species Viscum album. The sequence continues at coordinate 1,098,769,259 of OY728147.1, forward strand.
AATATTTTTTGGTGAATAGTAACTTTTGAGTTTTATAAACCGTGATTAAAGGTAATTAGGGTAATTTGAGGTAAAATAATGTTATAATAATATTAAATTACCTTGAAACATGTCCTACCCTTATTGGATGAGTAATGGATGACCAATAAAATCCATTGGTCAATTTTTGGGACCCCATGGAGCCACTTGGGTATGATAATGACATTAATACCTTTAATTTTATGTAAAAATAAAAATGTCACAAACAAGTATTGTTTTACTTAAACAATTTTGACATGGGGTTACTAATGTCATATTTTCAACTATAAATATTAATTATAAATCTAAAAATATTTTATACAACATGGTAATTTTTTTATAATTTTTAAACATCAAATAAATAAAATTATTTATGAAACAATGATGATGCAGTGTCTACATCATTAATGAATAAATTAAATAAATAAGAAGATAATGTTTAATAAAATATCTATCACATGTCCAATTCTTATTGGTTGATTTTATTTTAGAAATGGGACACCGTATCTTTTAATGTATTTATTTTAAGAGCTTTAGAAACCAAATTTCATTTATAATAAAATAATAGTTTCAAGATTTCCAACAGAGCCACTTATATCCCTTATAAAAGACCCCACATCCTACCCATTTATCACAATCCTAAGGCACTTTGGATAGTCAAAACTCTTCTCAAATAATCTCCCCATATCCCTCCCTTCATTTTATAAGCTTTACCTTATGCAGAAATCTCTTAAAAAAAGCCTTTTGTTCAAACCAAGAATAGTTACCCGATTTAAAGGTAATGTCTTCTGTTATGTGCTTTTATTTTATTTGGCTTCTCCAATCCCCTAAAATCTTATAATTCCTTTTATTGTTAACATTAAAATTATATCTAATATACATGGATGATTTTATAATAAGGATTCTAGCAACACTTTCACACACCTCCATCTAATGGGTAAAGAACATACTATTTTTGTGGATGGCGAATTACTGCCACACGGAACTATTATTGTTCAATATTTTTCTACCACCTATCCTGGTGGCCATTATGATGGAACAATATTTATATGTGATAAATATTATATTTATGTCATCTCTATGCTTATTTATTTTATATTTAAAACATACCATTATGCTTTTCATGTTGTGGAAATGGGATAATTTAATTTGGGGAAGTATGGACTACCGCCCCCTCAAGTGATGTGACTCATTCATGCAATACATAGAATGTATAAATAATGAAATTAATGAACTTATGTGACATATATAACATATATATTATACTGGAATTATAATATATATCTGTCATTTAGTTTTAATTCAATTAATATGACAATGAAATGAAAGTATCGTTCATGAATACGTACGACCTACCGTCTCCATGAACGATGCATTTCATTTTTTATCTCCAAATGTTATGTAATAGTATAAAATGAATATATACTGGATATATATGATATTTAAATCATTAATACTATTCTAGAGATTATGTACGTATAACTACATGGACAATTCTTTTCAAACAAGTTCATTTTTTTGACTGAAGTACCGAACAACGACAAAAACGTTTGATTTGAACTCACATAAATAACTAATTATTATAACATTTTGATATGTGATATTAATTTAATAATAAACTTTAAAGGAGGAAATTAATGAATTATAAATTGACAAATGTTTATTATTCAGTAATATAAATAAACGAAGAAGACAAGTCAGACTTGAGGTAAGGGATCCTACCTCTCTCTTTCTTTTCAAGTACTCTCTTTTATGTCACTTATTTTAAGTTCCTATTTCTTATGTTGGGGGATGTTCTATCATATTCCTCTTGATGTAATTTTTATTTTCATATGATTAGAGACCCTATTTTGATCTCATCAATCCATTTTTGGATGTTTTAAGTGGCCTCGTTAGGTTGTCAAAATTTCATAAGGGATTTCTTATCTCACATTTAATTCCCTGAGAATTCAATTGTTCTCAAAATATTTATTGCATGTGGTGTATTTTGTACTTCCCTTTCATATACATTATCGTGAATATATTTATATACATTGTATTATGTGATTCATTTTGGTTTTATTATATTTTGTTCATATGACTAGATTCGCCACAATGAGGTAAGGGTTTTTTATCTCAATTTGTGTTCCCATGAAATTCATGCTACATTTTCACCTATTTCCTTTTGTGTGGTGTATGTACTGCCGATGATTTTATTAGTTTTTTAATATAATTTAATTTTTTTGTATTTATATCTTCATTTGATGACACTTCTTTCATGGGGTGTATGTTTTGAAAGTTACCCAAATCGATAAGGGAACCTTTCACCCTCCTCTTTTTAAAAGAATTCTTTTGTTATGTATTTTAATTTACATATTATTATGTTGGGATATGTTCTTATATATCCTTATTGATGTAAATATTATTTCCAAGTAATGAGATACCATTTTATCTTTCGTCAACTTATTTTCTTAATTTTAATGTGACGCCATTAGGATGTTAGTTTTTTGCAAGGGAACTTATTATCTCAATATCAATTCTTTTGGTTAAACATGTACTCCATGAATATGTCATTCTATGAATATTTGTGGAGGAATCTGATTGTTTTAAACATAATATCCACTTATATTGGTTGTATTTATATTTGTCACACATAATTATGTAATTGATTTATCACTAATCGAAAGACACCATCTTTGTACGTGACATTGTCTCAATCACCTTTCATTGAGGTAAATTTTTTTATACACAACATTCATTTATATAGTGTATAAACCCCTTTGAATTTTACATTTATTAAAATGAATCTTTTCTCTATGAATATTTTTACTAAATGAAAAAAAGTATGTTTCTTTTTAACGTATGCTGTGACAATGTCCATTCTTCCACCATGAGTTTTATTTGATCTTTGGCTTCCTTAACAAGCCGTAAAGTTAAATACCATATAATATTTTATGTATTCTGGTATTAAAAATTGTTTTGATGATTTTTTGATTATATTAATGTGTTTTATTGATATATTGTAATTAAAATGTGGAAATTTTATGTTTCCTTTATGCATGTTTTATGTGATACGATTATGCTATGGTTCTTGTGCATTGTTTATGAAGACGGGTGGTTCCGTGATAAACTAAGGCCAGGTAAGACCAAGATAGCTCTCCAATGCATTGGGATACGCGAAGGAGTTAAACGCTAAGGTTTCTCTGAAATGATTTAGTGAATATACTATGATGGTTTTTCCAAACGTAACCATGAGGGTTTCTCCCTACGTAATAATGTTATTAATGCCTCAAGCTACCTTTACATCTTATTATTTCTATGAGTTATTCATAAATCTTATGATTTAATGATGTATTTCAATGTGCTTATGTTTTATGAGTAAAGTAGGATTTCATTGATTCTTATGTATACATGGTCTATTGTTTTCTTTTAATATTTTTATATCCCTTACTGAGCTTTTTATGCTCACCCCATTTTTTTAAATGTTTTCAACAGGACTTAAAGATGTATAAGGTCAGGGATGGGATCAAGGAAAGACATGTTATCCAAAACATGGAACAATACATGTTTCTTTTTAAGAGTTATTAATTTATGAAAAAAATGGAAACTGAGTAGAATTGTCTACATTGTAATCTTGTGAGATGTAATAGTAATGACCTAATTCTCTAAAACACTAAACCTGAAAAGGTAATCAATGTGAATTATTCATTTAATTCAATATTATGTAATTTTTTAAGGTTGGAGCCTTATAGTTTTTATTGTAATATTATTATTGATCAAGGTAATATAATGTTCCTATGTTTAAATAAAATAATAAATTCAATTTTAAAGGTTAAAAGTATATCTTTATAAAAAAATATAATTACATTTTTTTTATGATTTCTACGAATCATTTATGAGTTTTATTTGGAATTTTAAACTAATGAGGAATTTTTTATGAAAATCATTGATTAAAGAAGGCGATTTCTTGGGAAAGAATATTTTTATTTTAACCAAATCTTTATTTGGAAAAAATTAAAAATTTATAAGTATTCATGGACTAATGGTTCCTTTCATTATTTTAGTATCCCTTGATGAACGTTTTAGGATAATTCCATGACTTTAAAATGTTTTTCATAGGGTTTAGGTGAGGGTAAGAGAAAATGTGAAGTCAAATTGAATGTAATGAATATTTTTCATGAAAGAAGGCATGTTTCTTTTTAAATTTTTTATGTTATGGGAAAAATGTATACTGATTACAAGTGTCCACTTTGTCAAATATAGGTTAGTTATGTAAGATTTATAACTTAATTCTATAAAACTATAATCCTTAAAATTTTATTTAACAATAAATGAAGGATTTATTTACATAAAATCCATTATTAGGTAATTTTTAAATTCAGGTAATTATAGTTTGTATCATATATTGGTTTAGATACCATTATAAGTAAAGATGTTATTTGATCATTTGTTATGAGTCTTTTATAACCATAATACTATGTTTTTTTGGAAGAGTTATTATTATTTTGGATTATTTTAATGATTTAAAGAAAACATGGTTATGTATATCTAACTATTTAACATTATAAAAATATTATTTATTATGATTTAGTTAATATGATAAAAATAACATTTTTTGTTTTATTAAATTTTTGGATAAACATGGGACTAATGTAAAAATGGATTGAAAAGAAAATATAGAGTTTTTATAAATGGTAAACCAAACGAAAAGGGAGTTTTAGTGAAAACTATTATGGTTACTCTTAACTTTACATCACATGTTATGATTAAAAACATAATCCTATACGAGTTTCCAAATAAACCAAACTGAATAAAAATTAACATCCATTTAAGTTATGGTGATAATTATCATGAAGGTAAGAAGATTCAATGTCCTATATTTCATCAATGTGGGAAGAAGCACATAGGAAAATGTTTTAAGAGTACTTGTTTTGTATATAGTAAAGGAGGAAATAGAGTATTAATATTCCAATGGAAAAAAATTATTAGTTAATGACATGAATAGAAATAATGTTCCCCCTAATGAATATATTGAGTCTTTCAAATTTGGGGACTTCTGAAATTTTGAAAATCGATGTCCTAGGGGAGGAAGACCATGAATGAAATTAGTGATACCAAAAGTCTTGGAATGTATAATTCCATTATATATGATTATTAGAGTACTAAAATTAAATATGAAAGGTATGGATTATATCTTGTATTATATTTTGATATTTTTGTATCTAAGGTAATGATTCATATTTATTTATAGGAAGTAATTATTAAGAAATAAGATTGAAAACCATAATTAATTTATTATGAATAATGATGAATGGTTATGTTGTCTAATTATAGGAATTAAAGAGTTATGATGTCATAGTATATCTAATTATGATCATATATTAATGCTCATAGACATAAAAGATTGGTGTTTTATGTGATTATAATAATTTGCGTGAATTTTTTTAATATTTGGAAAAAATTTTGGGTATACAAAACCCCTATATTTTTCATGAAAAAATGTAATTTGAGGAATAATGCACATTTATTTTTTCAAAAATAATTTCAATGGTATTAAAAAAATGAGGTTTTATATGATATTATATGACCAAGATGATTTTTGAGTAATTTAACCATATTATCGGGAATGATATATGAATTATATTGATGTAGTTTTATTAAAAGGATAACCCATAGGCCAGGTGATAACCTGTCACATATGGAAAGCCTTAGGGGATTGAACCAACAACATAAGGGTGAGACGGGTGCATAGATTACTTGTGGCCTATGTGATATCCTAGTTATAATGAAATATTTTTTTTATAATATATTTGAATATATAATTATTTATATAATGTGGGAACATAATTTTTAATGTATTGAAAACAATGGTGATTAAAATTAATTTTTTTATTAGGTGATTAATATTATTTTGGAAGACGCCCAATATTTAGGAACCTAATTTGATCAAGTTAAACATAATATTATCATATTTTAGTTTGGGTTAAATATTTAATTATATTTTTGATTAATTATTTATTTTAAAGTGGATATATGGTTATTTGGATCGTTTATGGAAAATTATTTGTAAATCTTGGAGATTTTGTTGTTATGGCATTGAGATTTCGGTATGAGACGTTAAAAGTGATTGATGTTATTTGAGGATAAATTATAAATTTATTGTGGAATAATATGTGATCAAATATAGAATAATTTTCAGTTTCAATATTGGTTGGGAATATTTGAATTATTTTTTGGGTAGATATTTAGTGAATTATTTAGGTTTATCTTTGGGAATAACTATTGAATTTTGAAGATAAATTTATTTCTTCTTCGTCTGAATCTCTATTATTTTATAAATTACCTTATATTTTGATAACCATATAGGTTTTGGGTAAACTAAAAATATTAGGTAAATGTATTATTATCTTTTATTTAAGTATATTATTTGAAGGATGTTCTTAAAGAACAAAAAATCATCCAGAATACTCATTATTCAGATACAAAATAATATTTTGGAAGAAATTTATTAGAGGCTGAAATTATACTTGTCATGTTTGTATATTTCCTTATGTTCTTATTAAATATGAAAAATTTATTCCATGACTCTATTAAATAGGTCATGAATGTTTTTATCCATTTACTTCTTTTAATGATAAATATATAAACTTTTAACCCACCAATGATTTTATTATTGCGATTATCAACACTCTCATGACCTTGTTATTAATCACACTCTATCAATCATTGGTCAATATTTTTTCTTTCATATCAATTTTTTTCCCATTCCAAAATTTCTTTACTATGTGGTAAACTAGTTATGTGTTATTTCAGATGACCTAAGAACTTCATATTCTCTCTTATCAAGAGGATGTTTTATTTCTCCCTTTTAATGTGTATAATTTCAACAAATGTACCTTTAAAATTAAAACATCTAGTTAGTAAGTAGGATATAATTTAAAGGATAAATTTTTTTAATGTGTGGGGAGTCTTAATATCCCATAATTTTAGAAAATGATTTACTATGTATGGTTGTGTATAGTATACGCAACCCCTAGCATAAACGAACAAAATAATAATATTATTTAATTTTGACCATTATAAACAAGACATTAAATTAGAGAGGATTATTTTTTTAATTAAATTTTAAAATGTATAATGATCCTATTAATTGATAATGTGTTAATTAATTCTTTTTAAATAAAAACTAAATTTTTAGAAAATTCCTTTAATTCTTCAGAAATATGTTTTCTTCAAAAAACAGTTTTTCTTATTTTCTTATGAGTGAATTCTAAAATAAATTTCATGATATTTTATAAATTTTATTTTTAAAAATAATTAAATTTTTAAAATAAAAATTCCAAACTATTATATACTGAAATTTTTATATTTTGTTTTGAAAAGATCACTTTTTCAATATATATTAAAAATACGAATTTTTATAGAAAATTGTGATTTCTTTTAAATTAATTTCAGGAAGAAATTTTATTTTGGAGTAATATTAAGATTTAATTAGTTTATTCAGACTTAAAATAATTAAATTATGGATTTTGAAAAACATTTTTTACATTAATTTAGTACTATAATATTTTATTCTAGAAAGTGAATTTTTTTGAAATTTTTTTTGATCATATTTTTATGAATTATTTTTATATTATACACTTAAAATTCTCTTTTTTTTAATTTTTAAAAATCGAATCCAAAATTTTAATTAGATGTTGAAAAGTTTTATTTTCTTTATTTTTTGGTTAATAGGAATACAACATTAGTAATTTTTCCTACTAGAGTATGGGGTAAATTAGGCCATTTGTGGTTAAAAATAAAATGAAAATTATAATAAAATTAACATAAAATTTGAATTAATAATATTTTAGGAGTAAAGTTTAGCATTAATCATCTAGGATTATGTTATGTGACTTTTCTTCCACCTGGATAGGATAATGACCTTTAAAGTATTTAATTTAAATATAAGTAAAAAATGTCACATTTGTTTAATAACTATAATATTTTTAACATGGGAAGAAAAGAGAATAATTTAATAATAAATAGTATTTTCAAATATATGTGTTTTATATTCATTATGGAAATTTTATTTTATTTTTTAGTGAAAATAAATTACCTTTAATTCATACACAAAATTATCATGGTAATTATTCAAGTAATGAATAAACTAATTAAATGATATTTAAAATATAAAATGAAATAAAATTTTAAATAATTAAGGTGATAAATGATTTTTATAAATGAATATAACAGGTTAAAGATGTATTAAAAGTTTTTATTGCTAATTATGTTTTTTCTTGATGTTATTAATGTCATAATATTGAATCATTCTAAAATTGAAATTAATGAATTGTTATAAGAAATATTATTTCATTAAATGATATTAAATTCATAAAAAATATTATATTTTCTAAAATTATTAGGATATGGTTAATGAAATCATATTTGGCCTACTTATATGACTCTTTTAAATTTTTTGTAACATTATTAACCCCTAAAGTGTAGAAAACATTAATTATGTGGTAACTTATAAAGGGTTAATGAAGGGGAAAAACAAAATGATAAGGGTAAAAATATGTTAAAATAATGATAAAATATTATTTAGTTATTTTAATTATACTCAAACTCATAATATTTTCAAATATTATTAATTTAAACTCTTTTGATAAACCTAATTAGTTTATATTAATTTAATATATTATGAAATTTCAAAAGTCCCCCCTCTCTTATATAAATGAATCTCTTCTCATAAATGATTCACACATAAAATCCCAATTTAATCATCCAATATATAACCAAATCCAAAAAATATTGTATCTCCAAACTCTATAGAGGACTTAGTTTTGGTATAATAGAAATATAATAGATATTAAGGTGTTAATAGAGGGAGATGTTTTGAGGAAGATGTATAGTTTTTAATCACATGTGTCATTTTTATTACATTTTACACCACCTAAAATTCACTATCAATAATGGTGAAATTAACAAATTAGTATGATATATATAATTATATTTTATAATGTTAATTTAACAACCTATATCCATATCTAACATTCATCAAAAGGAGATGGGATACATCACTTATATGCACAACATACTAAAGCCTCACGGACCAATGTAATTTTTCTTCACTTACCACCTCTCATGGAAGCATATAATGATTTAATTAATTATCATATTTTATATTAATGAAATATTTATCATTGTTAAAAGATAATATGTATTTCACATTTCTATATGTCCATTCAATGAAATATTATAACACCATTCCTGCGTACCTATGGACTGCCACCCCCAGGAAGCGATGTGATTCATTTTTAATCACCACATCACTTGGATGGTATATATATATATATATATAATTAGTATTATATTTATAATTTTATTTTTATATACAGAGAAAAAAATCATACCTTCTTTCGATAATGATTTTTGAAGAATAGAAACACTACTCATGCATATGCATGGCCTTCATCTCTATGACTGTAACACAGTTCATTTTTCATAAACATATTTACGAGTTTGAGTAAAAAATATAATTTATGTATAAAAATTATTGTTATATCATTATTATTATTTTGTTGATTATGTAATACTAACAACTTTGAGAATAGTCAGCCCTACAAAGTCATCTTGGACTTATGAACCGAATATCATAAAAACAACCAATATGAACTTATATTGATAAGTAATTTTTATAACATGGTAATAATTTAAATTTATTTAATAATAAAAATAAAAATGTATCTAAAAAGGTTATATATTAAACCTAATTTTATTAATCTATAAGATAACAAACATACATTACGAGTTATACTCAATTGAAGGGACATTCTTTATAACAATTCTCTTTTATTGTTTCCCTTAAAATATTATTTTTCTCCCATGTAGATATTTTTTAAAAAATATTATATATATATTTATATATACATAAAACAATTATAAATATAGTTTTTTGTGACTTTCTAATTTCATCGAAAGGTTTTATGAACAAATATTTTTATATAATTTTTTATCTTTTTTAAAAAATACAAAAGTAATGTGATATTTTAACGTATTTGGAATGAGAAACTTATTCCCACCACCATAACTATTATTTAATTTTTTGAACTGTATTATAAGATTCTATGTTTTCTTTAAAAAAATTTATTTCTCATTATTCGTCGAATTTTACCATTCAAAATTATGTTAAATAGAAAATGGATATATCAATATCTGAAAATGCATTATAATGGGTGCATGGAAGTTTTTTATGATGAATGAATTTATAAGTTATAATGATGTTGTAGTTTTAGGGAATTTCTTGTGAGGTAAGGCAGTTAAATTATAAAACAATTATTAGTGGTTTCATGGAAAACCAATGTTGGGTGACCCTATTATAGATATCCAATGCTTTGGAAAAATGGATGAATTTAATCAATTTAGTTTCACCTATGTGATTATGGGAATATAATATGATTTTTTTTCATGTATTAAAATAATAGTTATTTAAGGTGTAACTATTATAGTTACTCCAAGTATAAGGACAATGGTTATTTCATGTGTTATTTCTAGTGTTACACAATATGTAAAGGTGATACGAAAATTATTCCCCGAGTTAGGTATATGATTTATCTATGACTTATATGGGTTTTTAAGTGAATATTGTGATTTCTAAATGTAATATATTGATATTAAAATTAATAGAAATTATATTTTTAACTGTAAGGGTGAAAATTATAACTTTTGGAAAATATTATAAGTGGTTTTTCATGATTTCAAGGAAACCATTATGAGTTTTATTTTTCCTTTAAAATTAAAAATGAAATATTTTTGTAAAATATTTTAGAATGGAAAATTATTCCATAGGAAATAAAATATTTACATTACGCCCAATTTTTTTGTTTATCATCCAAATTTTTATAATTATTCATGGAATAATAGTTTCACTATATTTTTCCCCTTAATGATATTTTTGTAATCAGCCCACATTTTGAAGTTGTTTTTAAAAGGGTTCATAGATGGGAATGAAAAATGGAGAAGTACAGTTTAATGTACTAAATATTGTTAATTAAAGGAAACAATGTTTAATTTTAAAAGTTATATTTTATATAGAAAAAAGTCAATGATTAGAAGTATCCAATTCGTAAAAAAAATTACTTCTAATGTAAGAGTTATGATGTAATTCCCTCAAACTCTAAACCTAAAATGATACAAAAATATATGATAATTATTTCTGATGTTAAACTAAATTTTAGATAATATTAATTTTTGTTTATTTATAATTATAAATTCATTATAAAGGTTTAAAAACAATATTATTAGCATTTTCGAAACATGGTATTTTTGACATTTGACCAAAAAATTGAAAGGATTATTTTTTTAATATACACTTCTTGAACCAATATACTTGCAATAGTGAATAATATTTTCTTCTTATCTTAATTAATATTTTTTCTTGGTTATTTTCAGTTAAATTTTATTAATAATATAATGGAAATTTTGTTATTTTAAAAAATTTATTTCCAAATGAATGCCTATATTCATAACGAAATGTTCTTATGATACTTTAACTGTATTTTAATATATGTGAACATAATTTTATTTTTCTTATGATTATATAGGGATATGACCCAATTTTACAATCAATATTCTTTCTCTTGATGTTTTTTGATTATAATGATAAGTTTTTATGAAACTCATATCCTTTCCTTGGGATATTATTTGACGGTATGATGAATGTTTTATGATTATGTGCTACACATAAGCATGGGTTTTGTTATGTGATAGTTAGGAATAGAATTATATATCCCAATATAGTTTTGGTTAAATAACGCTATCTCATGAGAAAATAAGGATGGGAATGGGGAGTGACTCTATTTCAGTAAGGGACTATGTCTAATAAGAATGTCTCTAGAGTGAACATTGACTATGGAAATAATGAACAGGAGAGTGAAACCAACCATTTATGATAGTCTTGGATGTTATCATTAAACAAGGAAAATTTTTTAAATAATCATTTTCATGAAAAAACATATATACTATTCTTATGATATGTTTTCATGGCTTATAAATGATTATTTGTGATTCTACATTCTAATGAATTATTTATTCTAATTGATAAAACATTATTGCATGGTTTATGATTATAATATACAAATTGAGGTGTATAATTTTATAACGTTTAGATCCTTGTCTCATACAATTATGCTTATATTTTTTTCAATTATTATCATTTATAAATTTATTTTATACTTACTCCTATTGAGCATCTGAGATCATATTTTATTATGTCTCATATCCCCATGTTATGGAGAATTTTATTAAGTAATATCCAAGAAGGGTTATAGTTATGATATACTAAAGGGTTAATGGTGTAGATATTATATAAAATGGTTATTTATATATCAACATTTCCAAACACACTAAATATCTATGGTACTCATTAATATATTATTCATAACTTTACTGAGTATCCATATAAAAAGAAATAATATTTATCAATGAAAATTATGTGTTGTTATAGTTGGTATTAGTGGAAATGTTTTGTAAATTTTTGAAACCAAGATGGTCAAACTTCACTAGCATCCCTCGTGATAAGGCTAAGTATAAGATAACATCATAAGTTGTGGTAAATAAGGTAGTGTGGTTTACCTATGAAAATAAATACCTTTCTAGATGATACATATCTATATGGTTTTGGAACAGATGTGTATAGGGGTAATAACTCCAAAAAGAGTTTACAGAGTATATATAAATGAACATTTTTCTAAATGTTGAATGTCCCATTACCATGAAACTAGTTTTCCACTCATGGGGGATGCAGTATGTTAATTATTTTTATATAAGAGAAATTATGAGGTATCTAAAGAAATAATAACCAAAGAGGTCTAAGGATAAACAAAAGGTGTCAGAGATTGAAAATAAGGTGTCATGATTTGGGAATCATATAAATTATTTTCACGGTTATATGACTTACTAACATGATTATTGTTAATAATAAATTTTTTTGTCTATCAGAAATTTTTTTGAAATTGAATGAATTTTTGAAGTCTGAAATGAATGAAAGTGTGTGACATATGGTTCATAGCGGCTGGATAAAAGGGTGTAACAACATAAATTTTTTTTACACCATGAAACATATTTACATATCTTACATAAGATAATGGTGGTGTTTTGGGAATGTCATAGATTCCCCAGCCATCCCATCTTTACAACAAGGCCTTTTCCTAGGGGGTGGGAATTCATCACTACTAAATAACAAAAACATGATGGAGTGACCCAAAGTGGAAAATATTGCGATGAGGTGTCCTGCATTCCTAATGTAGATCATATTAAGATTCTTACATGTTTATAATGTTGTTTGAATCAACCTTGAAAATGCATTGATTTAAGGGAAATTTGTTTTATGTGTGGAGAATAAGGACATAGAGCATGTAACTATTGGGATAAATAATGATTTCCATAGAGGAAAATAAATTTTATACCAAGGTAATACTTATAGTACAATGTTTTATGTGTGGGGAACTGAGAAATTAACCAAGGTAATCCTGAATTCAAGGGATAACTCTAATAAAATGAAATTAAATATGATATGACAACAATTGAAGTAGAATAATAAAAGTTTTTAAATATTATGATTTGATAATTTTTTTGTATGAGTATTTTGTTAATGTTATTTTGGTTATATGAATCCTGAAATAGGTATATATTATTCTATTTAAGTTTTTATTGATGTATTTGAAAGAATACCTTAGATGATATAAAAAACACATGAATTTTCTTTAGTGGTAAAATGATATATTTTAAAACACATGATTAATTGATATATAACTCTTAATACATTCCTAAGGATAACATATTAATGTTCATTTGGGATAAAAAATATTAATGATCATAATAAAGTAAATTTTATAATATTTTTTAACCTTGAAATAAATTGGTTATTTGATGAAAAAGTGATTTATTTTTACATTGATGAAGTTTATCATATTTTTTTATTTTTGGAATATATTCGATATTTGTGAGTAGATTTAAGGGAAAATATGGATTTTTATTTTAGAATCATATAATTTTTCATTGATTTTTTTATAGAAATATGGGTTATTATCATATTTTAAGAGAATATGTGATCAAGGTATTCACATGTTTTGTATTTATCATTAAGAGATACATTATATTGTTTAGTGACACATTATAATGATAATATTGAAAAACAATGTGATCAGACCCTTCATATTTGTTTTGAATTTTTATTTTGTTCCAAAATTTTTAGAGGATTATTAAGCTTAAATATGTATGGAATGGTTTGTGTATAACATTGGGTATTATTAGTAATGTTTTAGATAATAATTTATCATTTTATCATATTTAGAATTATACATATTGTAAATATTACATAGATGATCATGGTTTTTTAAAATTTATATAAATATATAGAATTTATTTTCATTCTTTTACAGATATTATGATCATTTATAACATATTTATAGTACTTCTCACATTAAAAAATTTATCTGGAATATTTAATTTCTAGTATAATAGATGATATGAAAATGAAAATTGATCAAATAAAAATCGGAACATGAAAATTTTTCTTAATAAATATAAATAAATCATATATGTATATTTTCTTGTGTACTATATCTTTACAGTAAATTAATTCCTGAAATATAAGAAAAATGATCTTGGGAAAAAATTATTTTTACAACTATTTTAATGAATATTAAGGTCTTTTTACCCCACTTTTATTTATATTTTTTTAACACTAAGTTTATCATGACTATATTATCCATCAATATCAATTATTTATTTGAAATTGTATTGTTTTCATCCATATCCGTATTTTCAATTATAGTTAATGTTCTCTTAATTTTGGAAGATGAAAATGTATTATTTAAGTTAACCATAATCCAACTTCCCAATTCAAAGGACGTTTTATGATTCTATTAAATGATATGGTTTTTCGAAAATGGTATTTTTGATTATAAGACCTTCTCTTACAGATAAAAAATTGCAAGGATATAATTTTTTAAGAAATAAAATATAAAATCACAATATTTTAGGGTATAATTTAATTAAATAATAAAGTAAGTGTTTGGTATCTTTCTTTAAATGCAACACCAAGATTAGAACAAAATGTGATATATTATAACCATGTAATTAAATTGGTGGTATGAATTTGAATAATCAAATTATAAAAAATACTTATAAATAATTTTTATATTGAAATTTTATTTATTAATCATTAATAAATATGCACTCATTTTTTAGTAAATATATTTTATGTTTCAGAATTATGTTCTCTTCAAAAAGTGTTTTGATTAAATTTAAGGTAACAAACATTATATTCTATAATTACATTTTTATAATTTTTTCATGAAATTTATATCATTTCTAAAATATGTATTTCATTATAAACTTAGGATAAATTTTAATGACTTTTTAAAAGGATTTCTTTTTCATTAAAAAATGATAAATTCCTATTTTTGAAAACTATTATTTCTTTTCAAGTAAAAGTGACATAGTTTTTTAAATAGTTAATTATTTTGACAAATGAGTACTCTAATTATAAATTATATAATTAATTACATAAGACTCAAAATTATACCTAAATTTGATATAAGTATAACGTTGGGATTAAAATTCCATTTTTATAAACACTATTATTAGCCGATGAGTATGTTTTTATCTTAATAATGTATACTACTCTTGATTTTATAATTCATATTATGAAATATATGTAGTATATGTTCAATAAAATATTATAATATTATTTTTATGGTTTTTTAGGGAATGTAAGTAAATTATGTTTTATGATAAAAGACAAATTCTTCTAAAATGATTTTTCATAAAGAATTACGATCTTATTTAAAATTAAATTCTACCACAAATTGTTTTAATATGGTAAAATAGTTTCCATATTGTGATTAAAAATAATTAACATAAAATAATTTTTAAAAATTTAATTTTTATCATAGAAAATAGTAAAAATTGTAGGATTTTTTTACCACGGTTATGGTTAAAAAACGTTTACCAGGGGATTAACCAATAGATAATGGTTATATTTCTTCCCAGAAATAACTAATTAATATTGGATAAAGATATTTCAACATTATGTTATCATATATTTTAATACGTAATAATTGTTATATTCATCCCCATGAATGTATTCATATATAACTAAACTCATTTAAGAAATTCTATCCATGTTTCACCCCTCACTAATTGAAGTGCACCTCTCAGTATTACTTATTCATAACATTTTAGACTTATAGTCTTTCCATTTACAGATCAAAAAACATACTATAATACTTACTATCATCATAGATCGTCGTGTTTTCTCTAAAGACTAATCCTTCTAAGATTAAGGTGTAAGCCAACATGGGTATCTCAAAAAAGAGGTATAAATATTAACCAAGATCTTATAATTATATTTATAATCCAACCTACTATAAACATACTATATGTAAAAAAATATGATAAATATATCATAATAAATATAATTAAATATTATTTATAATATTTCAAAACCATTTTCCGCTTCTTCTTCATCATATGGGAAATAAAATTCTCTCTTCTATGTACGTGTGGACTACCAACTCCATATAGTCATATGATTCATTTCCAATAATATATTTCTGGAGTTGTAACAATGATATATTTAACTATTATATATTATATTTATAACTTAATTATTCAGATGAAATTATAATATTTTATCTAACTTTTACAATTTGATCCATTGGTCAATGATAACATTAGTCATATGTACATGTGTATTATCACCTCTATGTTGTGATGTGATTTGTTTAACAATTTTACTTTACATGGATAGTGAAATGTATATATTTAAAAATAATATTACATTTATGATATTATAATTATTATATAATATTGAATTTTCATTAACCTTCATTTTTCTTAGTCGATAATAAAATTGAAACATCACTTGCTCATGTGTATAGACAACCATCTCCACACAATGATGTAATTCAATCTTTATCACTACATTATATGAATGGTTATAATTATGTATATGATGTGTATATATTATATTTATTTCATGATTAAAAATCAGAATATGGATGAAAAATGTTCATATTTTAAGATCCATAACACCTAAACAAAAACAAACATGATAAATGAAGCAATTAGCACCCAAAATAGAATCTTTAATAGGGGATTATTGATAAAAGGGGATATAAATGAGACACATAGATAATATATTTTATTATATATTAATATTATATATTTATATAGTTTTAATTATATTAAATTAATTATATAGGAGGTCAAATTTATTATGGATGAATTAAGAGATGAGGTAAGGGTATTGTCTCAATTTCTCTTTATTAAAACATCGATTAATGTTATATACTAACTTATTATTTTCATGGTGTATTTATTTTATAATAATTTATTTATAAATAATTCATGACTTAATTAATATTAATTACGAAACCATATTATTTTCAATATTATATATAATTTTTATCCAGAAATTTCTAAAGTTGTAACTTTTCATTGTCTCATTTTATTTCATCAAAACATGTTTTAATTTATATAACTATTTAATATTATAAGGTGTATCTACTTCCCCATTTATATTTCCTGTCATTAATAAACTTCGATTCAAATTATTTAAGGTATAATTCTATGTTATTTCTTTTATGGGTATTATAATTTAAAATTCACCACTATGGTAACTATTTTATGTTACAATCTCAATTTAAATGATATTTTTATATTGAATGTTTAGATGATAAAATTATGTGATCAATATATCCTAGGTATTGTGTAATATTTTTATGCTTTTTTATTTTAATAGATTATTTTTTTGTTTAATTTTTATCTTATTATATACCTAAAATACCAAAGGGTTGTTTTTAAGGAACCCATCCTCATTTCTATATTTTTTGGGAATATTTTCATACAAGTCTCTGTTTTCATTAAATTTTATTCATAAATGTTTTATATATTTCTAAAAAATTAATTAATTTCATTTATAACAATATGTTAAATTCATACCATGGATTAAAATTAGTTTTCTTTACATTTTCCTAATTTGTTACTTTTTTACTTTCTACTTAATATTTGAATGAAGCTTTTTTTAACATACAACATCTGAACAATTTTCCCCTCCATCATGAATAATATTTTATGTGAAGCTTATTGTATAAGATTAAATTTTTATTTTTAATGAATGTGGTTTCCTAAATATCTTTGATATTTTTATATTTTAAATTAGTGACTTCAAAATAAATGGGTATTTTATTGAATAAATGATCAATTTATCTTTTAAATTAATTTTCATTTTAAAAAAATCCTTAAATTTTTCATATGATTTAACTGGGATATGATCTTACAATACCATTATTATTCACTATATTGATTATTCAAAACAATATAAATGATGCATTTATGAAACATTTATCCTTTAATTGGTTATCATTTTATGATATGATGAATGTTTTGTAATCTAATTGTACACATATGTAATGTTTTCATTATGGGATGGGTGGTACTAGAGTTATATAGCCGTCTAATTATTTGGGTGAAGACAAATATCTTATGAGATAATAAGGACAAGAATGGGGTTTGAACAAGGGCTAGTAATGGAATTTTTCCAATATTATAGTCTTGATAGTGAACCACGAATTAGGAAATTAGGTAATGGGGATTAAATCCAATCTACATTGACAATATTTATAGTGATCAATGAATCGGAAAAGGATTTTGTGAGATTATGTGCATGAATCAAACATATATTTTATGGTTATTATTTTTTTCATGATTCATAATTGATTATTCCGGATTCCAAACTCATATTACTTATGTATTTTGATTGATAAATCTATATTCCATGTTTCATGGCAATGATATATGAATTTACGGGTTTTATTTTCTATTCGTTCGATAATGTTCATAAACACTAATGATTCTTTATGCTCTCTTATATTCATTTATTTATATCATGTATGTCTACACTTGATAAGGATATGAGGTTACCCTTTCTTTTATTTAACTTCCTCATGTTATAAATAATGTTTTTATGTATGATATGTTAAAATAGGGTGAAAGTTTTATGGAAATAAGTGTAAAATGATATAGATATTTTAAGTACTAGTAGTTCAAGCTTCAATTTTTCCTAATACAAAATGCATATATGGTCTTTATGCATGTATTTTTGTTAAATGTATTGAGTAATAATAAAAAATGATGTATTAATTATGGATAAAAAGTATGGTTCATTACAGTCTGTTTTATATTTCAC
Source organism: Viscum album (assembly GCA_963277665.1). Lineage (NCBI taxonomy): Eukaryota > Viridiplantae > Streptophyta > Magnoliopsida > Santalales > Viscaceae > Viscum > Viscum album. The sequence continues at coordinate 1,098,788,493 of OY728147.1, forward strand.
TTCAATGATTAATATTATCAATTTTTGTTGGACTTGTCTTCCACGAGCCACTTCCCCTTTATTTTTTTTAGTTTAGTGTCTATATATTGATATTTTCATAACATGAATGGGAAATTATAATAAATAAAGTAATATGAAATATCATTTAATATAATATTTAATTAATTAATGATATAAAGACGGAACATCCATGTGTATACGGAGCTATAAGATTCCCAACAAAAGAATTAGGGTTGTGTCTTGGTGGAAAAATAAAATATCAAAGTTACATATAATGACTCTAAACTGAGTTTTGAGTTTGATTCTACTAATAATTTGTGGTTCATTCATTTCATATCCAATATTATTATGTTGTAGAGATATAATTCAACATCCCCATAACTTAGGAACCTATGGGTTTTTAATTTTATAAAGTTGACATTTGAACCATTATCTATTATGTATTGATAGGAATTGATATCATCTAGATTTTTGGATATGTACAAGTGAATTATCAGTATTTTTTCCAAACATTCTTGATCTTATTACCTAATAGATATGGTTTTGTGATACTAAATAATATTATTCTTTAATAGATATATCTCTATTTTAGCAGCAACTTCTTAAAACTCATGAGGGCTCATAAGAGCCTAAAAGAGTGCCTACTTGAGAACTATGGAGAGTTTAATTGCATCTAGATTGAGGGTTATCATGGGAAAATGACTATTTATTTTATTATTACATAATTATATACTATAGGAATATAAATTCTTGGGAATTCATTCCTTATCCAATGCCTTAATATTTTAGGTATCTTATACATGTGATTTATTTTTTATGATCAATATTTTGGGTAATATTTAGGCCCTATGGGTATGGGAAAACTATACTAATCTTGTTTATATGTTTACAAGATAATAATATATTCACTAGAAATTATTCAAACAAAATAAGATTTAGGTGGGATCTAGAATACTCTGTAATTGTTTTGCATTCATTTTGGGATTACTGAAGTTATTTTTTCTTGTTTTATATAGTTTATATCACCTCATAAAAAATTGTTCCTTGGAATCATTGTCCATTTCAACCTCTTATTCCTTGACATTATCAAACTCTACATCCTCTTCCATTATTAGGAGTGGAGAATTTAGGTTCATATGTGACTTCATACTAATAAAATGGGTCAATCAAGTGAATTACATTGATGATACCATGTTTCTATTTATCATCTTTTGAAGGTCCCATTTTTGTGGGGAAATTACGATTGACAATGATCATCATACTAGGTATGGTTGTAACAAGTTTGAAATTATTTAAATTTAATTAAATATCTGTAAAGGATATTTATATTATTTATTCTTCTATTCAGGAGGACTGTTTTTACCCATAGGGAATTATGAAAGTGATTATATTATATTTTATATTTTGGTGGAGTTGGTTTATCACTAGTGAGTTCAGTTGAGTCTAGAAGATAAAATGTTATCAATTGGGTAATATTTTTGTCATACACTCGTTAAAATTTTATGTGAAACTACTTTGAGCCTCCTTAAATTATTCATCATCCAAATGTGGGATGAAAGATACAGAATTCACCTATAATGATGGCTTATGAAATTTCACTTTTCCATATTATACAATATTTTGAAGTAATTACATATAAAAGAAATAATTCTATATGCTCCACCCCATCATCTATAGGTAGGTGCAATAATCTGGAAAATCATTAAGACTAATATCCTAGGGCTTAATGAACTCTAATAATATACATCACTTATTCATTATCTCAGTGATAAAGAAAAATGCGACTTAATTTCTTCAGAAAATATTATTACTAATCTTTGGATACTCAATACATAGGCAGGGAAGACCATATTTACATATATAATGGGGTTATGTTGTCGGTGTTATAATTTAGTTGGAGTAACCGTGTGATATTATGTATGATTATGTGCTCAAATCGATGAGGATATTAGCTTGAGAAAAAAAGATTTAGTCTCAAATGAAATGTGATTCTTTGCATTGGATGACCATATATGAAAAACAATTTACATAGGCTATCATATATTATTCTTCAGGTTCTATTGAGCTATAGAAATGTCATAAAATGCTCTAAGATACTTCAAATTGGTTTTTTATCTGAAAGTAATCATATAGAATGTATCTAAAAATATCCAATAGTTTCTATTATGAAAGTTTCATTTTTGGGGATTATCTAAACCCTTTCTATATGGAGATGAATTATAAGACCCTATCAATGTTCTGATACATAAATTCTTAGAGATCGTGGAACATTATATTTCTCAGTATTGAACAAAACTCATAAAAGAACTCAAAGCATATGTATTTCCAGTTGCAAAAATACCCCTCAAGGATGATTCTATAACATACAAATGATGTGCCTTCAAGATTAATCACAAACAAAATATGTTTCTCCTAATCTATCTCTAATAATTGTTTCTTAATTAAAAAATAAAAATATTGAATTTGGTTGATATTTTTTTTATTTTTCTATGATTTCACTAAATATAGAGAAAATATATTTCTCATATTTGTGTGGAGAATTATTCAAATTCACCCACTTGTGGTGTGGTTTTCTCTCTCGATGCACGGGTTCATGTCACCCATTTATAGTTACCCTTAAATTGGATAGAGACATGATGCATTTTAGGAGTAATGTTGGTACTACTAGATTGTTAGAAACTCAAGTATAGGTATATGATAGAGTATTTTATATTTATCTTTCCATGGATGGTGTTGATAAACAGTTTGATCCCACTTTGGGTGGATTCATTATTATGGTCGTGTCTTACACCCCTCAAGGGATATTATTAATAGTTATATGTTTTTTAGAATAGTTAAACTAGCTCTATGATCTTAGATCTTTTAAAATGTATATGTTATTTTCTTATAAGCTGAGAAACTTCTTTTTATTAGATGTAATCATTAGGAGATACACTATCCTCCAACTGAGAGTTATAGTAATCATGAATATTTCCTTTGATTAATTCAATTTTCAACCTCATTAATATCTTAAAATAAAGTTAAAAATGATATAAATGTTCATTGGTTGTGAGGTTCTAGTATTCTTTGGGTGGTGGATGGGTCATATCCATAAATTTCCCTTTATCAGTGATTAGATAATAGTTACAGGGTGAGAGTTGAGTTTTTGATATAAATCCTAGATTTTTAGTTGGAATTTGATGTTTTGTATGCACACCATCAATAAAGATTTTTTAGAAGACCAAAATATGAAGACATTTTGGTTTATAGAACTCCACTATGATATAATCATGTTCTGTATTATTTGTGGTTTGGAATTAAATGATGTTCACTGATGTGAAAAACATAGTATGAATCATATATTCATTTAATTAATAATATAAAATGTATTTTTCATCCTATAATTATCCATCAAGGAATAAATCACAATCCTCTATATATATAGCTTCATAGTGTATTATTTTACCTTTCCAACCCCATGTGATTGATATTCCAAACTTTATGTTACCCTAAAAGTGACAAGTTGTGGCTGATCATCAGGGAGCCCCTAATAGCATTTAATGAAATTTTCCCCAATAATGAATATGGATTTTAAAATTAAAGGAACTATATTGGGTTTTCTTATGAGATAAATCATAATATAGAAAATAATAACATCAATGGAGGTGGATAGAGAAATAATACCCCTATCCCCATGGGAATAGGTTGGCCTAGCTCTATCACAATAACATTTGGACCCCCTTTGGGTTTAATGTTCCCATGGTTGGGGGAGGTTGTAAAATATTCCACAATCCTAGTGAGAAGGGCTTACTCTTGTAACACTACTAAGGAAGCTACTAAAATATCCTTCCCGGTTTTTTATTTTTTAACCCAAGAATATGATGGGTGTAGTATAAATTCAGAGCTTGATCTACTGACTATTAAAGGGTTATTAGTATTTGGGAATTTATATTTCCTCAAGTTAAAATCATGTTCAGACAACCATGTGACACTAAATAAAATGTTATAAATTTACCTCTCTCACCAACGGTTCAACTTATATCAACAAGAGAAGATATGAGTATATTGAATAGACTAATTGTAATATGTTAATCCTAGAAATTAGTCATTAATCCAGACTATGTTTTTATATGAAAACTTCACAGATGGACTTTTTTTGAAAACCAGTTGTGTAAAATATAGAAAATCATACACATGCCACCATATCATACATATATAAGGTAGAGAATTACAGACAAGATGAAAAAGATCCATTATTTCCTTTAAAAATAATATTTAAGGTTCTCATGTTACATCCCTAATATAGGATTTTGATCCACTGAAAATTACGGTAATTTATCTTGGTGATAGAGATGACATTTTTTCCATGATATGGTTTTCATACTCCCTATATCATAGATGATTTTCCATATATTACAAGTCACCAAAACATAAATAGAAAGTTATATGTAACTATTTCTTTTAAAATTTCCATGTTATCTTCCTTATCATTGGAGAGGATCTAATTTACTAGATCAAAGTAAATTTTTCACTTTCTAGATATCCTATTGAAGTAATAGGGATCATTTATGTAATGTCTTAGACTCGGATGCCACCCAATGGTGCTCAGAACCTGATTAGACACATATCCTCAATCTCATCTCCACAAATGAAAAAGTATTCCAATTTAAATCAAGGGCCTATGGGAGTTAGTGGGGAGACTATTCCCCCATTACCAGACTATTGAAGTGGAATTTAAACACCATAAATATTGGAATCATAATAAACATCATTAAACAACAAGTAAGACAAGAATAAAAATCAATAATTAGAAGTGTATCACATACAAAATGATGTAGATGATACATGTGTCAATAAATAATCCAAAATATTACATTTCAGTACAGTAAACTACAAGTATCCCAAAATAAGAAATGACCAAAAATTTCACATAGCATCGCAAGCCTTAGCATGGTCCTTTGATCCCCTCCTCCAAAGTCAAAATGAACATCCTATACCAGGTAACCTACCCATATTGTCACATGCAACCTCAGAATCTATTTGGGTCACCATGGAGGCCCAAATAGGTTGTGAGATAAACCAATCAGTAGGAAACCACTCAGGACTATGTAGTTCTCACAACAGTATTCAGAGTACTAGACAGTGTAACGAAATCTATAAATTATGTGATCATTCCCATGTAATAAGTCAACTATAATAAGAAAAACAATCATCCCCTCAAGGAAACCTGTAATAAGAGTCAACTATTATAATTGTAAAAAACACACATAGCCATGTCAAACATAAATACATACCAAGAACCCCATTGGCATGTCGTATAAAGATGTCAGGAAAATCCCACAACCACTCCATATAATGAAGAGTATACCACCAGTGTTGAATCCATGGTATCATATACCAGGGAATCTGTGTAATTAATCTATACCGTGATGGTCTAGGACTAAGGAACTCATATAAGGCATCTGCATCGTGTCCCATGGGTGTCCTAGTGAAAAATCTGTGAAGTAATTGTTTGGAGTTTTAAGAGCATGTGTACCAAAATATCCTACTTGATTCCAAGAATGTCGGATCCATGAGGTAGCAAGGCTCGAGGAATCCCATTGAATAAAGACCCAAGGGGTGGAGTCAACCCAAGACATCCAATACAATTTTCTAGATCTATGGACATCAGTCCAGGTTTTCTATCAAACCATCCATTCAAATCATCCAATTAAACAATTCATTTATAGGTGAATATATCAATTCACATAACCAATCCCAAGCCATGAGTATACCCACTCATGCAATGGATTTATCATTCACCATTAATATTCACCTACCCTCTCATATTAACCACTTAACAAGCCATTTGTTGAAACATATAGGTATACAGACAAATAACTTTCATTTCATTTAAGAAAAACTAGAAAAATGAAATTTTTATCAAAATATATAATAATTCAAGGAGGCGGTACAAATCCTATGCAAGCTACCCAAACCATTAAGACATTAACAGGCTTCCATTGAATTGGAAAGCACAAGAACACACCCCTTGGGTGGTTTAGATATTAATTAATCAGTCAAAACCTTAATTCATACCCCATGGGTGACCTATAAATGTGAAATGGGTGCCAAAACACCTAAAAAAACCTACAGTCAAGCTCACTAGGTCTGACTATGACTTCAGAAAGTGGGTTACTAAAACATTTTGTGGTGTGGAATGTATGATAGGAGGTATATCAGCTGAACAAGTGAAAACATCATAAAATAAAAAAGAAAGTATAGACCATATACCTTAGCTCAGTTGTAGAGATATCATCTAGTATTAAGTCTTGATTTAGTCACAGTTTAAGAGAGATATGAAGAATGGTTGAAGAATGGAATATTATGGAAAATGAGCCAAAAATAAAATAGTGTAGTCGATATCTATAATAATTGAATATGGATTAAAATGAATGTATGAATTGTTTATTTGGATCTGATGAGGCAAAACATGATAGAAATAGAGATCGGATGGAGTGCCAGGATCGATTCCAAGGTTTTCTGGTAAAGGAGAGGTCCAGATATGGGGGTTTTCTGATTGTTGAATAGAAAAACCTATATTGATTTAAAAATAAAACCATAACATTAATTAAAATTTAAAAAAACTCTTTCAAACGTCTCGCATGTTTTACACACATGGTTTCACAAAATGTGAGGAAACAATGAACATCTCACTATCTTCAAGGGGGCTCTTCGCACGGTTTCTCCGTACAATTAGACTAACCCTTTGTTAACCATGCGAAACAATCTTTTAAAAACCTAATTTTTTTAAAAAAAATTCACATGCCTATTTTCCATCAATAACATAGTTTCTTAAAACTATACAAAAGCTATTACCTCAACACTCATGGTTAGACTAACTATGTAAATGCCATTCACAAATCATGAGGAAATCCATTTTTAGCCCAAAACATGGGTGTGGGATCCAAAAAATCCCCAGACACCTCTATTACACCGGTGATCAAGATGTGTACAAGGGTAAGTACATAAATAACAATTATACTAAAAAATATCTTTACCTCGTTCGAAAGCCAAAGTTCTTACAATAATCCCCCCTTATAGAAATTTGTCCCTGAATCACTCTCTAAATGGAGGTCACGAATTATCTAAAACCAACTCTAGCCATTGGACATGTACTTTGGCCTCCTGATCCCAAGTCACATCCAATAAATGACCATGATGTTATAGCACCCATACTAGAGGAACTGACCATCCTCAAAGAACCTTCATGATCCAATCAACAATATGTATCAGATGTTCCTCAAATGATTCATCAACCTAATGCTCAACCTCCTCAGGCTAAAAAACATGAGACTGGTTTGAATGATAATGGTGTAGCTAAGATACATGGAAGACGTTGTGTATGGATTTATTCCTCTGAGGTAAATGAAACTAAAAAGAAACTAACTATACTCCTTATAGAATCTCTAATGTCCCAACATATCTCGGTGAAAATTTATCATGTCTCATGATCTTTCTTTGTACCAACCTCAATGAAACACACTAGAAAAATTGATCATCGTCCTCGAACTCTCGAGGTCATATTTGTTGATCAGTGTATGAATTAAGAAAATAATGTGCTATAGCCATATTCTTATGAATAAACTGGACCTGCTCAAAGGTCTCCTTTTCAAGATGTCATCCTATTAATGCTTCCTTACCTGCCTCTAATCTTCATAGGGGATAATGACATGAAGAACTGTATAAATCCTCATATGGTTCTATATATATATTCGTCTGACAACTATTATTGTAGGAGTAATCGACTATGGGAATGTGCCTCTCCCAAAATCCCCTGAAATCCCAGACATAGGGTTGAAACATGTCTTCTAGCAACTATTTTGAATACTCTGACTGACCTTTAGTCTAAGAGTGGTATGATGTTCTTATAAGCACCAGTGTACATAGAGCCCTCTGAAAACTCTTATATAAACGAGATGTAAAGAAGAAATACCTATCTAAAATGATAGTGAACAAGACCCCATGAGGTCATACCACCTCACGGATGTTTGACCTTCCAATGTCATCCACAATGTAGGTCTCTTTGATCGGTAAGAAATGATCGACCATTATAATCTTATCAACAGCAACTCTGACAACATTGTTAGCCCAAGGTGACCTCATTAAACCATTGAATAAATCTATTGTGACACAATCCCTTGTACACTTTGGTATAATTCACTACTGTAAAATCCCAGTTGGTCACTAATGTTCTTCCATCACCTGCTGACACGTTGAACACATCATAACAAAACCAGCTACCTCTCACTATATACTTGACCACCGGTACTGACATCTCAAGTCATGGTACATCTTGGTGAAACTAGGATGAATTTACCAAGTTGAACAATTAAAATCCCACATCATCTATTCACATATATTAACTATAATCCAAACATATCTATTGATATGTAGTATTTCGTCATCACCTATAATCCAATAGGGAAGAGGGACCTCACATGCCACACACTCTAACAGAACTATGACTTATACATCTGATAGTTGCCTCATCCTAACTCTATATAGTAGGGTATGGTTCATTGTTAAGGATGAAAGATAAGTCTTCCCTTTCTGGTTATGAACCTCTATATGCATCTCAGAAAAAAATTCCATAAAAGCCACTAAAAACTGGCCTACTACACTGCATGTACCTGAGTCATACAACTCAATGCATTGACTACTACATTGCCTTTACCAGGTGTGTAGGAAAGCTCATAGTCAAAGGACTAGGAGTACTCCACCCAAAATTGCTACCTCATACTTAGATCACGCAACATAATGATATACCTAAGGATTTTTTTTGTCTGTGTATGAAAAAAAACACTATCCTAGTAAATAGTGTCTCTAATAGTGAAATGCATGTAAAACTGATGAAAACATCAAATCATGTGTGGGGTAATTCACCTCGAGAGGCCTTAGATGCTGAGATCTATACACAATAACTCTATCATTTTTCATCAGTACTACCCTCAACGCAATACCTCATGTATCACAATAGACAATGTAACTCTTTCCATGCTTTGGAAATATCAAGATTGGTGATGATGTCATCCTATCATTCAGCTACTGAAATGCTATCTCACAAGACACTAACCACAATAAATTAACACATTTTTTATTCAATCCCATCAATTGTGTTGTAAGAATGAGAAGTATTATATAAGACTCCTACAGTAACTAGATAAACCTCAGAAAATTAATATTTCAAAAAGACTCTAGGTCTGCTACTTGGAAACTATAGCTTTCTCTTTATATTGGTCCACTGATACTCCTTTCCCTAAAATAATTTGACTTGGTATGTGAATTTGATCCATCAAAAAGTGGTATTTTGAAAGCATCAGATACAACTAATTCTATCTTATTGAATTCAAATTTATCAGAATATAGTTGTCATGGTTGTGTTGATTGTGAGAATAAACCATGATATCATCCATGAAATCCAATAGAATGAGCCAGAAAAATGATGGAGCACATGGTTCACCAACACCATGAAAAATTCTGGTGCATTCATGAGATCAAACGGCATAACCATATACTCATATAGACCATACCTACTAAAAAAGGTAGTATGAGGTATGTTTATAATTCAAACACTCACTTGGTGATATCCTGGACTCCAACTGATTTTCAAGAACACTCGGGCTCCACAAAGCTGATCAAATAGTTCATCTATTCATAGTAAGTAATACCAGTATTTAACCATCATTTGGTTCAGTTTCATATAGTCCACGTGTTTCTTAATGGTACCATTATCCTTTTTTTCAAAAAGGTCCATTAAAACCCACTAAGAATTACAATGTCTGATAATCCCCTTCCACTCCAAATCCACTAACACTCTTTTGAACTCTTGTGACTCCATCATATCAATCCTATAAGGAAGAATAGATACTTTTGAAACTCCTATCACTAGCTCAATGGATAACTCCAACTCTCTCTCAATAGTAAACCCATAAAAGTCTTCATAAAAGACATCTCTAAAGAACTAAATCCCTATAGGAAGATATTCCTTACTCACTTCGTGATCATCTAGAAACAAACAAGCAATATGTGATATCATCCCACCCAGTCCATGATGCTACGGTCTATCTCAGCTTGCCTGTACATCCCAGTAACCCTTCTGAATGAACAATTCAACCTACGGTGATGTAATGTTCACACTTCAGTGATAACCGTCAATGTATTCTTGATATGATAATATCAAATCCATTCTAATTATGATGTCAAATCCTATCATCTTGAGGAAATATATATTCCAAACTACGTGAAACCTTCCAGCATCTTTGTGAAACTGTATACAATAGCATAAATCACCCATTCTAACTTCAAATGGTGTCTCTAGAATCAAAATTCTATTAGAAAAAAACAAAAAACCCAAGGATTTTAATCAGTCATGTAGAGATAAAACTATAAGAGGAACCTGTATCAAAAAGAGACAATGAAATAATAGAAGCTACTAAGATTTTTCCTCTCACTGTAGATGGTATGGGGTCTTGCATCTGTTTGGTCTCTTACACAACAAAAATCTAGCATGTATTGTGGCCATGTGACACTACCTAGCTACCCTGAGCTGATCAACGATGTTGTCGATGAGATCCAAGTATCTAGATACCATGGCCATGACCACCTCTACCTTTCACTGACTATCCCACACTACTCCATCTCCCAGCCTGACACGGAGTAGAAGAACCTTCTCCTGAACCCAATGATAGAGGTAATCCCCTACCACTCATAGATGGATAGAGGGTCTTGGAAATCCACTGCATATGTTGAATCCTACCATAATCTTGACACTCTAGCGGGTCATGGTGGCACTAATGGTAATAAACCATTCATCATGCACCCATATCCTAACTATCACTCGAATCGTGGGAAGCATTGAAATGGCTCTTTTTGATTGAAGATGTATATACAATGGGTTGAGAAATAAAAATCACATGTTATGTACACCAGCTTCCCTCAGGTTCTGATCTATATTTAGCGCATGATTCACAATACCAGTGATAGAATCCAATACGAACCCATTTCCCTATGATTTGAAAGCATGTATGAGACCTTCCCCAAAATGTATCACCCTCAATATCTCATTAGTAAGATACATCGATGCAAAATTCTACATCTTTTTAAAGCATGGTGAGTATTCTATAACCATCATGTTTCATTTCTCTAGACACATGAACTCACAATCCTTCTCTTCTCATAGATTTTTGGGGTAAAATTAGTCATAGAAGTGGGTCTGGAAATCAGTCGAATAGATATTTCACATTTTATCAACCTAGTATAAAACCTCACATCAATTATTTGCTTCTCCATCCAGCATATAATTCATGAGATTAAGCCTCCACTCTAGAGGCATCTACAGAAGCCTAAAAAATTTTGACGTGGTCTGAAGCCATAGTTATGTAGCATGTAGACCACTATCGCTAAAAAACGCGATAGGATGTTGCTGTTGGTACACCTATGTCAGCTCATCCATAGACATAGCATGTTGTGGAGCTCCTAGGATGGTCGTAATATTCCTAAAACAACCTTAAAAATATGTGACACAACACCTATGTCTAGAACAGCCTAAGATGACTCATCCAGAACAAAATGATGATCATATGATATCTCCTATCCCACCATCTCTGATTTATAGTCATCACCTCCCTCACAGCGTTCCACTAGAGTTCATCGTGGAGGTATATCTCTATAATTCCAAAAACCTGCCTCAAGAAAGGAAAGCCTCAAAGCACACAACTTAAATGCACATTATTGGTCAAACCCCACTTATAAACCCAATCAAACAAATAACCCAATCCTAAATTAAGGGATATATAAATAACCATCATCAAATGACTAGAAACTATACCTTTTTCCCAGTCAATATCCAGGACTAGGTCAAGTATCTATCCATCATTTCTAGTTTCATTTTTATGTCAAATTTAGTTATCTAGAAGGTTTCACCAAGGGCTTACCAATCTTGAAATCATGGGGCCCATAACACCTCATGAATCCAAAACATGGTTATCATTCAAACCATACATATATCAGGTTCACTTAACAATTATATTTCATTGCTGAATAATTTACCAATTCATAAATGCCCAAACTCATAATGAATTGAATGATGACATCACTCCTTTTTCTATTACACCCAACAAACACAATATCATGCACAAATATCACATCCACTATCACAACAACATGCAATAACTAATTTATCCTAAATGGTATGGCATAATTCATGGAATGTGATATATTAATAGGTTTATACATGATGTATGAGATGACATACCCTCATCTTATCATGTTTCAATAGAAATAGAACCCACTATTGAATCGATATTAATAGCATATATCATGTTCCTCACCCAATGGTGAAATCATAGTAAATGAAACAAACTAGATAAATAAATCAGAATTCAATTTGATGTAATATGGTTTCTCCCTATACTTGGGGATTGTAATCTTGGGAATAGTTCATTACAAAATCTCATTTCCTTTATATCCCTTTATAGCATCGCTAAATAGTATGGAAAACATGAAAATAATCTCCTCTGATACAACATTGTTAGGTCTCAGGCATCGATGTAACCCAAATGTGAACCAAACCTAGTTTTCCACATGGAGTGAAGTGCATCTCCCCAAATTCCATAGGTTTTAGACTAGCATCAAGGGACATGGTGAGTCTCTGGCGAGACTATTCCATAATTACCAAATTATCATAGTTGAACTGAAACATAATAAATAGCGGAACAACAATAAACAACAATCAACAAAAAGTAATACTATAACACATATCAATAATTTGTAGTGTCTCACATACAAAATCTTTAAAATGATACATGTATCTAGAATGTATCCAAAACATTACATCGTTGAAAAATACAATACAAGTATCCCAAAATAAAAAAAGACCAAAATTTTCACATAACATCACAAGCCTCAGTCTAGTCCCATGCCTCCTCCTCTAAAGCCACAATCAAAAAATGGTACCAGGGCATTGCCTTTATCATCACTTGAAACCGCATAATCTATTTGGGTCCCAGGGGAGACCCAAATAGGGCATGTGATAAACATCGCAAAAGGTTACCTCCAAGGTCTATAAAATTCTTATAGCAATATCCATAGAACTTGCACGTTTAAATAAATCAGAAAAGTATTTGTACATTCCCATAGAATAATCCTATTGTAATAAGAAAATATTATTTGTCTTCATGGTTACCAACAATAAGATTCGGCTATAAGAATAGTAATCATGTCACAGAGCCATGTCTTACATCCATCCATACTAAGAACCACACAACCAGATCGTATAATGAAGTCAAGAAAATCCCATGGCCACACAATATAATGAGGAGTAGAACATCAGGGCCAGATCCAAGGTATCATGTACCCTAGAATCCATGTAATTCATCTATATAATGATGGTCTGAATCCAAGGAATTCATCCAAGTAATCCATATCTAGTCGTATGGGTGTCTCAATGGAAAATCGTTCTAGGAACTCATTGGAGTCCTAGGAGCATGTGTACGGACATTTCCTCCATGAGTCCAAGAATGAAAGATCCAAAGGGTAGCAAGGCCCGAGGTATACCACGTAATCCAGAACTAAGTGGAAGAGTCACCCAAAGGCATCCACAACCATGTTCCAGATCCATGCAGATTTATCCATGGAATCTATCAACCAATTCATTCAAATCATTAAATTAAAAAAAAATTCCTGTAAATTTACCCATTCACATAACTAAACACTATCCATGATTATAAAACTCATTAAATATATTTAATATTCACCAATCATATGAGCACACCATCCTATATTAAAATGTTAATATCACATTAGTCAAAACATATAGGTATAACCACCCATAACATCCATTCCAATTAAGAAAAATAATCAAAAAAATGATAGTATTACAAAATATAATAAGGAAATGAGGAAGTACATCTCCTAGGAATTCTACTCAAACCATTATGTCATTAACATGCTTCCCCTAACATGGAATGTGCAAGAACACACCCCATGGGTTTTTAAACAGACATAAATAGGTCAAACCCATGTGGAATGCTGCATGGGTGACCATGAAACAAGAAACAGGTGCCCACAAACCTAAACCAAAACTATGGGCACCCTCACAAATTTTGACTAAGCCTATGATATGCAGATCTCTCAAATGTAGGGCTGCGTCAGAAATTATAATGGGTGATATATTAGATGAACTCATAGAAAACACTATAAAATATGAAAGAAGATATAAATCAACATCCCTGACTTGGTAGTAGAGAGCTCATCTATTATTAAGTCTGGATTCATACTGGTTTTAGAGAGATATGTATAATGAAAGAATAACAAAATATTATGGAATATGAATTTAAAATAAAATATAACAATTGATTTCTATAAGAATCAAATATGGCTGAAAAAGAATGTAGGGATAACAAATATGAATCTGATGAGACAAACCATGATTGAAGTGGATATTCGATGGAGAGTTGAGATCAATTCTAAGGATATGTACCAAAGGAGAGCTCTATGGGGTGGGGTTTTATGTGTGTTGAAGAGAAAACCCTATTTGGGATTAGAAAAAATACAATACTTTAATTAAAATTAAAAAAAACTCATATAGTAGGCTTGCATGGTTTACCTGCATAGTTTCCCAAACCATGCTGAAACTGTTCATAGCTCACGGTCTCCAACGGGGAACTTTTCACGGCATCTCTACATGGTATGACTAACTATGTGGTAAACATGCAAAATTATCAATTAAAAATTTTCATCTTTTTTAGAATTTTAAATGTTCATGAGTAATCTAATAAATACATTCCAAAAATAGTATGGAAGATACTTCCTCCACTTTCATGGTTATACTAACCATGGACAAACTGTGCACCATGCCATTTTACTCCAAAAACATGGTTCTGGGCTCCAAAAAAGCCCTAGACACCTCTAAGACAGCCTTGATCTAGAGGGGTACAAAGCTAAGGCCATAAAAAGAATTTAAACTAAGATGGAAAATATTCATACCTTATATGAAATTCTGGGTTCTTACAATTAAGTACATCCTTAGTTTTATCATAGGATAATCCATCTTAGGGTGGAATAGATGATGAATGTCACCATGGACTATCCAATGGTTGGAATGAGATTCCACTATAATATGATGATTTTCTTCATATAAATTTCCTTGTCTTTTCAAGTACATCTCGATATGTGAGAAATCATGGTGTAGTTTTTGAAGGTTCGTGAACTTGATTCCAAGATGGGATGCCATTATGGTGAGGGATTTTTCAATGGTTACTATAGTGATGATCTCCATAGATATTAGATACATTTTATGGTGAGGACCTATGAGGTTACTAAAAACGAATTCCTTGAAAAGGGAGGTCCTTCATTCCAAATAATATTTATATTTGATGAGGACCCTTATATCTTGCACCATGGAGAGGAACTCCATGGTCGATCTTAATGGAAATATTTATAGGAAATACATGGATTTTAATATGGAGAGGAACTCTAGAGTTGATCATATTTGTACGATGGGGGGATCTATAGTCACTGATGGTTCTCACATTTTCGAGGATTTTGAATGTTCTTGGTACATTATTAAAATGCATTATAGGGCTATAATAATATATGTATTTATTGGTAAAGGAATATCATCATACTCTTATACAATATGATACCCATGATTATAAATAAAGGATCATTATAATAGGGAGATAAGGGTTGAAAGATAAAATGTGATGATGGAATAATAGTATAGAAAAAAACTATTACATATAGAAACCCACCTATATAAGGGACCCAAATTTTTATACATAAATATTAAATCATAATAATTGAATATTCATTACATAAAAAAATGATCCATGAAATTATCATGTAGCTATATTTCCTTTAGATACATGGGTATATAAAAAACTATTTCATAAGTTAACTATATTATCTCCCACTATGTTATTAATAACATGAACCTTTATTGGACATACCATACAGAAAACCATTATCCATAACCTAAGGAAATGTAATATAATAAAGGTTGGGATTAGATGCACAACAAGGGAAAGGGAGATATCAACAAAACATGATAATAATAGTGTGAGAACATGATAATAACAAGGAAAAACATCACACTGTATATTATAGATCATAAAAATGATTCATGGAATAAATAATGACAACACTTAAGACATTAATCATAAAGGAAACAAATAACATAATCTATGTGAACATAACATTAGACAAAGAAATATATTTTTTGAATAAACATATTCATAAAAAATATTATTTTAATTTTAGCCACAAAGACATTCATAATATGTTAGGCCAAGTCTAACAACCTATGTACCAATTTTAGGCATGGGATAACCTACTATGTAACCCCTTATGGGCTACTGATAAACTTGTATGAACACTCTTGTCTTTTCTAAGGATAACCTCATGTGTACCATCTTGTTATGGGGTTTTGATAACCTCACATGAACCATATTTGTGATCATATAACATTAATAATTACCAAATACATTATAGTGACATATAGGTTCCACCCATCGTATAATCCTTAAATTTTTGTTCTATAATGTCATAAAAAATTAAACATATCATAACCCATAAAAATGTAGTGGGTTTCATAAACATTTCATCATAGTATAAACCATGGGAATGAAAGAGGTTTCAAAAATAAGATTCCATTATAGTTGTAAACCATATATAAATTTTATAAGTATTGTTCCATTAGATCATATCCCTCATAAAACAAAAACATCATTAGATATTATTGTTTTTAGTGAATGGAAATTCCATAAAAATATATTTATAGCATTCTTGAGGATGATATCTTTTCTATTCTTAAATAAATTATTTAAAATAGATAAATTCCAAGAAAAACATTATGGAAACAATTTTATTTGAAAATAAAAATCAAAACATGAAAATTAAAGATCAAATAAATAGGTTTCATTGTGGTGGAAAATATTATACATGTCGTACATGTAAAAATAATGATTTTTTTAACATTTGTAGTAAAAATTAAAATAGCCCTAATTTAAATAAAATGAAAATAATAATCCATTTAAATAATTTATTAAAAAATTATAAAATGGGTAAAAATTAATTTAAACATCATTTAGAGAATATTATGATATATTCTTGAAAACATTTTTTGAAAACATAGTCAGGGTAGAGAATGGGTTCTAGAATGAAGATAGAAATTTAGTATTTTTTAATAAACAAAAAATATTTCCTCCTTAGATACCAATAGTAAAAATAAAGAAAAAAATTTATTCTATAAGGATAAAAAATTAGATGAAAATTAATGAGTTTATTGGGAGGGGGATTATAATATTTCAACCCAAACAATAAAAATAAATAATGTGATCATAACAAAAAACATATTCTATTTGGGTATCTATTTAATTTTATGCCACCTGATTGAAAGATATATAAATGGATATTCATATAAAATAATGTTAATTATAATAACTTTAAAATTAATTAAATTAAATTATATATACACCACCAAAAAACAACTGGTTTATAAGGAATGTCTCCCACATAAATAATAGTGAGATGAAAATCCCTTGCCTTTAATCTCAAATTTATCCATAGACATTCAAATGAAATTAATAATAAATAATGGTATATTATAAATCTAATTAATAAATATATTCATATATATATATATATCATTTCATATATTATTTACTTATAACCTTTTATCAATTATTTATTTGAAATTATTTGTTAAAATTACTATATTGGGTAATAACAACTTTGTTTTTCAAGTATGTTTTGGTTTTTTAATTTTAGTCCTTTTATATTAAACATAGTTCTATCTCTCCAAAAAATTAAAAATGATGTAAATATTAAATATTTTTATTATATTTTTATTTATAGTAATCTATAAATGTTTGAGATAGTAAATAAATTACACCTTTCATGGAGATGATATGTCGTACGCATGCATGAACGTTGTTCCCATTTTCCTAATAGATAGAATGGAATAAAGTTAAATAATATATCACTATTAAATAAAATATTTTTCTTATATATCATTATTATTAATTTAAACAATACTTTTTACCTTCCATGTAAAATTAAAATGAAAATGTATCACATTGATTCATGGAAGCGGCTGTCTAAACATGCGAACTGGTAGCCTTTTTATTTTCAAACGAAATTGAAGTTAAGAAACTAGTTTTGATTTTAAAAGATAATATTATAACTATTTAATAATTTTCATGTACATTTGATAAATACATCATTATATCCATCTATGAATTGTGGTGATGGAAGGTGATTTTCATTGGTTGACAAGGCGATATTCCTCTGTATACAAGATCGATGAATTCGTTTTCCATTTGATGGAAGTATATATATATATATTTTGGGTATGAAAATAGAATAATAAAATATAAATATATGTGATCTATTTATGTTATTATTTCAATAGTTTAGAAATATTTATTCATTGTTAATATATAAATGCTTAGTTAATAATGATACAACTTTTTAGAGAACCCCATTAGGTTGGGAAAAAATCACTATAATGATAGTTTAATTAAAAAAAGACATCCAAGAAATTAGTAGGGATATAAGGAAGGTAATTGTGTTGGGATTGGTTGAAAAAAGAATTTTGAATTGTTAAGAATAGATGAGATATGTTTCCCTTTAATAATTCAAGGAGAGGTAATACTTGGATTTTTATTAAAATTAAATGGTTATACCTATGTTTATGACATTACAGAATGATAAAAAATGGATAAATATCAAAAAAATAAAAGAAAATTTATCTATATATGTCCATAAAATAGGAATTTTAAAAAAAATTAGGTCATTTTAAACATGTATTTTTAGTTTAATGCCTTGTAAACCAGTTTTAACATTAAATATAGTAATTACTTTTTTACTATTTTACATTTTATTATAATAAATATTTATGTATAAATTATTATATAATATTAAATTTTTTGAATAAATATTTTTAACCAATTTTTTGAAATTCAATTCCCAAAATTGAAAAGTGTTAATTTTAATTTATACCTAGTGATGGGATGAAACAATTTCTTTCAAAAAAACATATCATAAGTATTAAAACTTTTTATATAAATAATAAACATGAATCTTATTTGAAAGACCAAAATTGAATTAATAATTACATAATGAATTTTTTTTTAAATTTTAATCCACTTATAAAAATATAAATAATTTTAAATAATTTAAATAAAAATGAGATTTTCTGTAAAAATAGTTTTTTCAATATTTATAAAAAAAATTAACACTTCAAAAAAATATAATAAAAATCATCCAAAGATAAATTTGACATGTTGATTCCAAAATATGAGGTTAATTTTTCAAATAAATATCCTAAAATTGGAAATAATTTATTTTCGTATTTTTTTCATAATGTATTAAAACTGTTTTTTTGAGAAAATATATTTTCAAGGAAAATAAAGACTCTAAATAAATTAAGTAAATTTTTATCAGTTTATTTTCTCTATCTTGATAAATTATACTTAATTTTTAAATTAAGGTTATTTATATTCATACCTCTATTTTTAATAGATCTGTTATAATGTTTATATCGATATAATAATATTAATAGTATATTATAGTTCACTAAAACATGGTGTTGCATGTAACACAAGCTATCGAAAAAGATAAATATATTTCAAAAAACTCATAAAAAACTAATTTTGATACATTATACACTAATTAAAAATATATTTTCACTTGAAATTCAATCATATTGATATAAAAATGGTGTTACATCTACCTCATTGTATGATCAAGTTCCCATATAGCTTCCTCATGTTTGTGATTTTTCCATAATCATTGACCATAAGAGTGGTTCTATTTCATAGAACATTCTCTGTATGATCCAAAACATCCCAACTTTTTTCTTAATAGGATAGATCATTATCTATTTCATGTGATGAATCATTTATCTGCATCCTACTGAGAGATACATGGAACACATCATGGAATTAAGAGATGTTTGTTGGATGTGTAAATTGATAAGTCATTATTCCAACATGATAATGAATATGAAAGGGGACAATATAACTATGGATCAACTTTACATTATTAACAAATTTCGTAAGCTCATTACATGGATAAATTCATTGAAAAAACTTCTCACCAACATCAAAATCCAAACCACACTGATGACTATTTTGATAACTTTTCCCTAGACACTGAGATTCCATGAGGTGTTATTGAATGGATATAAAATTATCATCCATTCCCGCTTATATATATTACTTATAGATGTTTTTTTTCCAACTTCATCTCATCATGATTTATTTATAAAGTTCATTTCATTGAAAAATTCCTAATTAGCCATTTAAATTCATCAATGAAATCTATTTTTATATTAAATGTCAATTAGAGGATGGTTTTGATCACACAAAAATATAAATCCATAGAAAAATTTTCCAATATAAAAACTAGGGTATAATTTTTTATCTCATTATGTCCATTCATTGGAGGATGTTATGCATTTCTGAAACTCAGTTCTGTATGAAGAGCTTTCTAAATATTTAGCCAGAACTTCTAGGTAAACCATAGATCCAAGAAAAACAATAGAGAATTTGGTAATCCATGAAAAATAACTACATAATTAATTTATATCCCACCAACATGAACTAGATAAAAATATTTCTTGATAATAATGGAGTTTGGTTACATCTTATATTGATCGATTACGACCAATACAACATTTTTCCATTTATATGTTTTGGGTAGATTGATGAAAAATCCAAGGTGAAGATTTCCCATTTCAATTATAGTATATAAAATAGTTGTAACATAAAAATATAATTTTTTACACTGGCCTTAACTCTTTGACATCCCAAATACCAGTATAAAAACACTACAATATCTCTCTTCGTGTCATCCTACCAAAAAAATATTTTTGATCTCTGTACACCTATTTTCGGCCAAGATAAATAGAGAATAAATAATTATGTACTTACTCTTACAAATCCATCAAATATTGTTTGTAGATGAAAAATTCGTGGTTATTAAACCATATCTTTCAATTAATTTCATTGTTAAACTTAGGAGAATTTTTCCACATTCCTCAACACTACATTTTCCCTACCCAACTATTTAATCATCACATGTATAGATTGATGATAAATTATTTGAAAAATATATAATTTCTCTAATTCCTTCCTGATTTCATGATCCATACAAAGTAAATATAAAAATATTGGATCTTTTAATATACTCATCATTGATGTTCTAGCCAGAACATTTGGAATCATAGAATCTTCCACCTTATTCACTCTCTTAGGGTAGTAATTAATTAACCATTCATCTCCAACTATATTATCAATGATATTTTTAAATATTTATATTTAAGTATATACTTAAATATTTTATTACTAGTATATATATATATCACACTATTATCTATAATTATAATTCCTCCATATATTTAATGAAAAAATTACCATGATTAACCTAAAATCAAGAGTTCGGTAATTTTTCTCATAAACCTTCAATTATTGTGAGGTATTTTATATCACCGTACCATTTTAATAATTATTTTAATATAAATAAAATACATATATTTTCAAAATAAAATTAATTTTTATGTTTTAGATCATTTAAAAAAATAATTTCATACAAAATATGACATCATAAATGTCAGTGGTAGGTGTTTCACACTTATCCTTCTTCGATTATGGGTTTAATAATTTTGGTCTTACTGAATGTAAAATTTTATCCTATTTAAACTATATTAATCTAATTATTATAACATTCTGATAAATATGATGAAAATCCATGAAAATAACATTATTCATCGAATATTATATAAACAATAAAGGCTTTTAGTACACTAATACTCATGAAAAGATAATTCTTCTCAAATTGTACTTTATGTTGAACGTAAGAATTATATATACCTTATCGTAATATATCTCATACCAAAAAAAATTAAATAATTCAAAATAGCATCACATAAAACATCAAAAGTGGTGTTTAACATATTTAGATTTGGATCAACATTGAACTCATAATCCCATGAAGGTCTCCATAACTCTTAATTTAATAAAGAAATAAAATCCTTCCAAATTAACACAATCATTAAATGTTTCATGATTCTTATAACCAAAATACCATGGGTAAAAATAATAAAATTACCCAATTATTGAAAAATGAAGTACATTACAATCATGGATACAATGGGTTGTACGATCACATAAGAACCAATTCCATTTTTTAAATGTCCATTATGGAATGAATGTATGTATTATTTTATCTAAAAAAATTATAATAATATCCTTAAATTAATATTATTTATTAAAATATAAATATTTATCATCTATATAATCCAGTGATTAAAACAAATAACATCATTTCATGGAGGTGATAGTCCACACGTACGCTCAAATGATGTTATCATTTTTTATGCATATAAAGATAGTAATTTAAATTATATATTATCATTTTATAATGATAAATATGTCATTAATATCATTATTAAACATTAATTTCATAATTATAAGCATTATTGAGAGATAGTGATTGAAAAAGATTTACATTAGTCTGTGAGGTGGTAGTCCCTCAGAGACACATATGATGAATTACCTTCTCATTTGATGGAATATGATAATGATATAGGTCATGAAAATAAATAATTGACATATAATAATTTTTAATTTAATTTATCTTTTCAATTTATCATGTTTTAATAAGGGATGAGAAATGTGGAATAATAAATAAAGCAATTATATGAAGATAAAATCTATACCTCTCTTTGGAAATATTCTTATTTATAAAAACATTACACCTTGTAAATTAAAATTATACCAAAAAATAGAATATACAATGAAATTAGTTGTTGTAGGATGGTATTGATTTCAGTGAATGGACAAACCAAATTGAGTTTGACGTGTAAATAAATGAGAAGGGTTGTTTATTTTTACAAGTGATGGGAGGCGCACACATGGAATTTCCCAAAATATTAAATTAATATAAATTAATTATCAAATTAAAATGTATAAAAACTAATTAATTTTGAATATAAGATGATTATGGGTCTAAATAGCCTCATAATATTAAAAGTAGAAATGTTTTTACTATATTTATACCCTTATATTTTGGTTTTGTCCCCTATTTAATGCTTTTAACTCCTTCTGTGATATCATGAACTTTTACACTTTGAGGGTCTATAGTGTTAATATAAAATAGAAAATAGGCATATATGAACTGTGATTGATATGTTTATCTATATAATAATCACTTGGCCAATTTTAGGAGTTTTTTTATGTTATATGATTTATGAAAATAATATTTACTATAAAAAAAATATAATGTCATTTTTAGTACTACACATTACTTTGAGGGTAACAAAATCAAGAAAACATCAAAAATTGTAAAAAATATTTTTATCATCTATAAAATATCATTGTAATTTATAAAATTCGTCTCGAACATTGTTCATCTCAAATTATATTTACTTTAATATTTTTAATATCTTTTATTTTATTTTTTTCATTCATTATTTAATTACCACATCAGTGTTGTGAAAGAATTAAAGGTAATTATTTATTCAGTAAAACGTATAAATAAGAATCAATGATAAATATATACCTTTTATATTTGTATATAATTTTTATAGTCAAACATATCTGTAAAGACATGTAATTTCCATATATTTATTAAATATATAGGTATTTTAGAAGTCTGTGAAAATTGAAGGTGTGTGATTATAAGGCCCGGGGTTCCCAGAATCAGTTTATGAAGTTGTGTTCGGGTACAATTTGTAAATGTTCGAGCTGGTTATTATATCTTTTGAACCGGTGCTCAGAATCGAAATATGAGGGCACTGTTGAATTGGAAGCGCTTATATTTGCTTATGGAGACTTTCAACTCGAAGGTAGTGGGTTGAGAACATAAGATAGTTTTTGTGTTTTTCATTGAAAATAATAAAATAAAATGAACTACATATTATTTTATTTTCGAGCCACCATGTGGAAGTTTGAGGTGGGCTCCATAGAACTAAACCTACTTGTGGGAGTTGAAGTGTGGGAACCACCCGACCATAACCTCCCATGAAAGGTTATGGTGGTGGGGCCCACTCAATCATATCCACTTACGATAGGTTATGGTTGCGGGGACCACCCAGGACTAAACCCCCTTTATTAATTGTGGAAAACCACTCAACTCTCCTCTTTAATGAGGGGGAGCCTCTTGACCTTCTCTACCCAATTAATTCTTCCCACACACTATCCATTAAAGTGCAAAATCCACCCCATTAATTTATTGAGAAAATTAATTAATTAATTTAAATGTTTTTAATTTTGATCCAACAACTAAATAATATATAACTTCAATCTATTATTTTGGTCTTGGCTCACATTCATTTTTGTGGAACTTCAAATAGAGATTGGTAGAAGGCATCCAATGATGAAATTCCTCCATGAAGAATGCCAACAACAAGCCTCTTCCACTTCTTCCACAGTAGCACCATGCGGAAGCAACCGATGTGGGACATCATTGATGACTGACCTTCCCTCCTCATCTCCATCAACGAATCGACACAAAAACTTGTATTGGAAGAGTGTGGAGGATGTGACGAACGACGACATCTCTATTTTCTACCCCACGACTTCGTCGACGAATGACAATCAAATTAGTGGTTCAAACATTGTTAATTGTTTCTCCATATTCATTTCCCTTTCAGGATTATGTTTATAAGCTGCATGCTATCACTCTAACACAGAGGGTGTGGGCAGAATTAACACAACCTGACCCGTCCGCCTTATAATGTGGATTTTGATGCTAATCATGACACGAGTCCAGGATGAGTGATTTTCATCAATGATGGTTTCAGATCGAAGGCGATGTCCCGTGTAGTGTGCAGAAACATCCAGAATGAGAATCAGGCCACTAGAACTCGTCCAGTGACCCGCAAGAAGGTTCGCAAGCGGTCGGAATCGACGAACGTCAATGACGACGAAGGCAAGGGCAGTCGGCACTCAAGCTGGCTGAGTGGACATCAATGGTGAAACTACACCACCAGAGGAGTAGGCAGCAGCTGATCAATTGCAGTGGTGCAGTGACGGTCAGCGTAAGGCTGTCCGCGAAGAAAACCGGCAGCTCTGGTCACCGGGTTTCCAGGGAAGACGCGGTGTAGCGCGTGCCGCACGGTAGAGTGAAGGGGCCGCGACCTTTGCCGTAGCGATGGAGGACGGGCGGCCGACTCTACCGGCTATCGATGGAGGCACGACGCAACCATGCCATGTGGGAGGCGGCTGGCCGCTCGGCGAATCAGGAAGAGCGGGACACGCCGCGTAGGACCCACAGGACACAGACCGGCGCCACGTGGCGCCATATCTGAATTTACTGAATGACTAATCCGTTTGGGACTCCAGGGGGTGTGTTCTCCCCTTGGACGTGGCTAGGGAGGACCCCACGGAGACCACCAACCTTGGGCCTCGCGCAGGCCAAGCCCAGCGAGGGCTGGACCCAGAGCGGGCAGGGTCACTCCCGTGGGCCGGGCTGCCACCGTGTGTCGGGCTGACCCCGTGGGTCGGGCCGCCCCCATGGGTTGGGCTGCCCCCATGGGCCATAATAGCCACGTTTGTTGGGTTGGACATGCGGATTGGGTCAGACCCCATTTTGGACCTAGGTCGGGCTGGGTCGGGCCTGCTCTGTCTGACTGGGCCGGACCGGACCCGGACTCGCTTTGTCTTGTTTCCACTCTTTTTCCCTTAATAGGAGATACGAGTGTCAAATTAATAAACCATCTATGGTGACAATAAACTTGGATGGAGATAGTTCTTTTGGTATACCCCACATTATGTTCGGACAAAGTTGTGTATGACTAGGTTGGATCGAACATAAATCCAATCGAGCCCTCAGAACGGAAATTCCCATAACTCTTAGACCGGGCATCCGATTGGCACGCCGTCAGTCGCATTGGGTTTCTAATGGACAGAATAATATTTTGGAAACATTATATTTGGATTCATAGAAGTTAATTTATAGACACATGGGTTGAGTTGTGGACCATTCTGGAATCAAGCGTGCTTTGTACGGAACCATGTGGCTGGCTACATTGTGAGAAAAGAATCCTATGTGGGATTGAAAGTAATGACTATTGTTCAAGGATAATACATGGGTTCAACACCCTTTACTACTATTCCAGGATCCTACACGGGTTTGATAGCTTTGACTACTGTTCGAGGATCCTACGTGGCTTCGACACCTCAGATTAATGTTCTAGAATCCTACCTGTGTTCGAAAGCTTTGATTATAGTACCAGGATCCTATGTGGGTTCGACAGAGTAGATGATTCTATCATGAAATATAATCATAATTATCTCTAAAAATAATATGTATTCCATAGTGATTTGAGCCATGACTCTGTGTTGCTATCAACGAGTTATCATTCATCATTCGGGGAACAGGTTATGCTTGGGCACAAGAGTTGGAGCCAATTTGTGTTTGATTACATAGGTATATATATGGGAATATACATAAGTAGGCATGTATGATACATTTTTATTGGAATCCTACTACTATGGTTTATCCTTAGTGGATTCTGGGAGACCTTTGGGGGTTTGGGGTCCCTACTGAGTATTGTTATACTCACCCCTGCACGGGTTTCGCCCGCACCTTGTTGTCTCCGGTGCAGATGACAGATAACAGTGATCGAGGCTGAGAGAGACGGATGGGATGCTTCTCAAAACTGGACATAGATGGGACATACATTAGGGATGACTTGATCGAGATATTTACCTACCCTTTGGGTAGGATTTACCAGTAGACGGTCGACGAGATGTTTTCCTTTTTTCCTGTACTTGTACTCCAGTTTGGTTTGTATACTGGCCATTTTACATTTAGCAATCTTTACATTATTAGTACTTTTTGGTTATCTTTGGTTGTGTATTGTATATGTGAGTTGAAGGATTAAAGGAAATGCCTTCCCTTTTCTCTAGGATATTCATTTTTGGTGCTAGTCGCCAGCCCATGGCCTAAGGAAGGCAGGCTTGGTGTAGTCATGACACGGGCCTATGGACGGGTCGTGAAAAATTGATATCAGTGGAGTCGGTTCTATCGTAGAACATTGGACTTTGATATTTTAACGGAAATATTGTTAACTATATTGTGTGTGGTAATCAGTTTATGGAAACAAGGTGTTGGTGCAGTGGCCGACGTATCCATGCAAAAGGACTCTGACATCTGATTTCCAACTTAGTGTAAGAAAACATTGATTGAATGTGTGTTTCAGTTGAAATGTTCACTTTGTGATCTATTTGAGTCAGCTCACCAGGTATAACTTATTGACCATGGTTCACTTGTTTCTTTTCATGGATGGCCCCAGGTAGAGATCCAGCCAGGGTTACAGGCTTTGTATGAGATTGCAGCACACCGAGCGATGAGGCCTTTGTACAGGGCCCTATGACATCGGAGGAACCGGCGGTACCACTACCCATTGGGCCACCAATGCCACCAGACCTAGCAGCAGGGAGTGCACACCACCTAAGGGTGTTGGCTGAAGTTTCACTGGAGGCTATGGTGAGAGTCTTCAAACTGCTAGGGACACCATCAAAACTTATGGGATTCTTTGTCGTGAGTCCCCTTTAGGTAGCAGCAGGCAGATGGTGGAGCCTAATGCTCTAGGATCATGAAGAGGTGATACTTCTCTGAGAAAATTTTGAGATCCTATTTCAGGTAGAGATTTTCCCAACCACCCTACGTGCAGTGCTTATACAAAATCTACTTCATCTACATTAGGGAAGTATGACGGTGTCACAATACTCAACGTGGTTCACCGACCTCTCATGCAACTCCACAGATACGGTTCAGGACTCAATCCTCAGGGCCTGGACCTTCAAGCAAGGGCTTAGGTTAGATATTAGATATTCAATGGTCTCCCACTGCATCCCATCATAGGCAGATGTCTTGGGGAGAGCCCTCTTAGTTGATAGTTTCCTTGCTGATCAGTCCGCAATAGCGAGATCCACCACCAAGAATAACGTAAGGAAGTCTTCTGCAGCTGGTAGTAGAAGTATGTCACAAAGATCCAATCGTAATAAGCCATTCGGTGGAAAACCTTAGGATACGAGTTCAGTGGTGCGAGGCACACAAGATAGAGCCAGCATTACAAGGATCATGCAGTGCTACGCATGTGATGAGAAGGGTCACAAGGCTGGTGACTGTTCGAACCGCCATGAAGATGATCAGCAAACAGTTGAAGGACTGATGAGGTAGAGACATATATTCAATTGAGGTAGTCCGTAGTGTGCAATCTAACATGGCAGAGAAGATGGTCGAGCAGCTGTCAGTGGGAGACATTACAAGGTGTTACTCCCACCACCGCAAGGAGGTCCACCACGACCGCAGGGAGCAGGTGGACATTGGAGATCTCAGCTCCATGCTTCTGAGGCCTATGATCAGGGCACTCCAGAGATGATTGGAGGTACGGTCTATGTCAATACCACCATAGCTGTAGTACATATAGACACAGGTTCCAATCACTATTTCATTGCCACTGCCCTCGTTCGGATCTCGGAGATTCCGACGGAGCCGTTGGCACGATCCCTACAGCTAGATCCTCCTACGGGAGTTGATTAGATGATTATAAACTGGTGGCGATAGTGTGAGCTTCCTCTAGAAGGTGAGATATTTAGCTGAGATCTCCTAGTAGTGGTGTCGAGGCCTTATGACGTCATCCTGGGTTTGGACTGGTGATCTACAGTCCATGATCAGATTGACTGTATTAGGCAGAAAGTGTGGTGTGTATGTAAGGATAGGACTAGTTTTACCTTCACCGGTGAGAAGGGATCCTTTTCATCATAGGATGGACTTACCCAGAGGAGGGGGTAGCCGATTACTCATCATTTGGCTAGCCTTATCCTCCGTGCAGTTGATGTGCAGAGTCTGATATATCCTATTGTGGTGGATTAGTATGTGGATGTTGTTCTAAATGAGGTACCAGAACTACCTCATGGACGAGAGGTAGAAATTTACATCTACTTGTATCCCATGATGAAACTGATATCTACGACAGTGTATCAGATGGCTCTTGTGGAGCTTCATGAGCTACAGGTACAACTGGAGGATTTGCTGGGAAAGGGATTCATCAGACCCTAGTTTAACCATGGGAAGCCCTGATTTTGTTTGCCAATAAGGTGGATGTGAGTTTGAGGCTCTATGTGGATTATTGGACCCTATACTAGGTGAACATGAAAAACAAGTATCCACTTCTGAGGATTGATGAACACTTTGATTAGTTGAAGGGAGAACGTTGGTTCTCGAAGATAGAACATCGATCAGACTACCACTAGCTCAGAGTATGGGATGAGGATGTGCAGAAGATGGATTTCAGGTGTCGATATGGCCACTATGAGTTCCTGGATATGCCATTTGATGTGACCAATGCAACAGCTATGTTCATGGGACTCATGAAAAGGATCTTCCAGCCATACCTTGATCGCTTTGTGGTAGTATTCATCGATGACATTCTGATCTACTCCACTATCGAGGAGGAGCATGTCCATCATTCTAATATAGTACTGGACACACTCCAAGAGGACTAGCTTTATGGTAATCTCTCAAAGTTCCAATTCTGGATCCAAGAGGGTGACATTCTGGGATGCGTCATCTCATAGGCTATAGTTTCTGTTGATCGAGTGAAGATTGAGGTTGTGCTAGCTTGGGAGCCAACCAGGAGTGTAACAGTGGTACAAAGTTTTCTGGGTCTGGCGAGTTATTATTGGAGATTTGAGCTAGACATATCTAGAGTTGCAGCACCCTTATCGGTATTGATGGAGAAGGGGAAACCCTTCGTGTGGTTAGAGTGGTGCCAACGGAGTTTTCAGGAGGTGAGGTAGAGGCTGACTAATGTAAACATCTTGAGGCTACCGAAAAAGGGCATTGGGTACATGGTCTACTACGATTCATTAGGGACTAGGCTTGGATGCATCTTGATGCTGGAGTGAGCAGTGATAACTTATGGTTCTTGTATGAAGAGACAACATGAGTAGAACTACGCTACCCTTGACTTAGAGTTGGCAGTAGTTATCTTTGCCTTTATGATGTGGCGACACTATCTGATGGCTGAGCATTTCACAGTCTACTCTAACCCTAGAGTATCAGGTATATCTTCTCACAAAAGGACTTAATCTTGAGACAACAATGTTGGATTGATTTCCTACTGGACTATGATTTCGAGATAGACTATACTCTTGGGAAGGGAAATGTTGTAGCAGCAACTCTTAGTTGGAGATCATGTATTCACCTTCTAGGAGAGGTGACAGAGAAGCTGGTCAATTTGCAGATTTCTCATGTGGACCGAGATGGAGCAGATTTCCTGTAGTCTCTTATAGTCACACCCCTTCTCCTTCAGAGAGTCAGGGAGGCACATCATGGGGATGCTCACTGCGAGGCTCGACATGCGGAAATATCCATAGGGTAGGCACCTGATGAATTTTATATTGGTGGGGAGCACGTCATCCTCTTCAAGGGATGTACCATGGTACCAGTGTTGCTTCGGGAGGTACTGGTTCCACACATCACCTCCAGCAATACTTCTAGGTGTGGAGAAGATGTACCAGGACCTTCCACAACAGCATTGGTGGCCAGGTATGAAGAAGGCAGTAGCGGAATTTGTCTCTCGATGCCTCACTTTTCTGCAAGTGTAGGTAGTGCACCATGTACCGACATGATTGGATCGTCCTTTAGAGGTCTCAGAGTGAATGTGGGATGAGATACCCATGGAATTCATGATAGTACTTCCAGGTAAATCCAGGGGACATGACTTGATTTCAGTGATCGTTAACCGACTCACATTGTCATCCCGCTTCCTACCGGTCAGAGAGCAGGGTCCATTTGAGAGCATGGGATGCTTCTATGTGTAGTAGATTGTGATGCTACATGGGGTAACTTCAACTATTGTCTCTGATCATGACACAAGATTTACTTCCAGGCTATAGAAGGGGATGTAGGAGGCTTTCAGGACACAACTTTTTTTGAGCACTTCCTTCCATCCTACGACAGATGGCCAGACCGAGCAGACCGTTCTGACCCTCGAGGACATGGTGCATGCTTGTGTCCTCGAATTAATTAGCATCTGGTAGGATCACTTATCTTTGGTGGTGTTTTCATACAACAAAAACTATTACTCTACCATAGGGATGGATCCTTTTGAGGCTTTATACGGGTGACTTTGCAGATCACCTATGTGCTGGACTGGCCCGGGAGAGTCCGCAATAGTTGGACCAGAGATGGTACGGGCTACCAAGGAGAAGGTTCATCATATAGGATTGGATGAAGACTGCACAGAGTTGGCATAAGTCATATGCTGATAGGATATGGAGACCTCTAGAGTTCGTGGATGGCGACCACATCTTCTTACAGGTCTCACCTCGACGGGGTTTGCAGAGATTTGGTAGAGGCGGAATGTTATCTCCAAGATTCATCGGACCTTTCATGGTCCTCAGCTGGTTATGCAAGGTAGTTACCACATGGAACTTCCCCCTTAGTTACACAAGGTGCATGAAGTTTTTCAAGTATCCCAACTGAGGAGATACGTGCATGATCCTACTCACATCATTTATTGTGGAGATCTTGACATCGATGGTGGGGAGATTTTTTTCATAGGTTCCAGTGGAGATTGAGGATCGATAGAAGAGAGTTCTTTCTGGGTGATCAATACCTCTTGTGTGTGTTTGATTGTAGCATGGTAACATCTGGGAGAGCACATGGGAGCAGGAGGCTCAGATTCGTACTCAGTGCCCCCATTTGTTTTCATAGTTTTTGAGTTTTGGCTTACGACGACGTAGAGCACTGAAGTGGGGAGAATGTAAAGAACATGAATTTCTATGTATTTTTTAAATATATGGTTACTTTATGAGTATGAAAAAATTGACGTCGTGTGATTCCGAGGCCCGGTGTGGTCGGAATCAATTTTTGATGTTTTTTTTCAGGTACGTTCAATTAACGTACAAGTGGGTTTTTATAACTATTGAACTGGTGCATGGAACTGAAATTTGAGGGCATCATTGAACTCACAGCGCTGGTATTCGCTTAAGGATACTTTCAACTCGACAATAGTGGGTCAAGAATAAATTATATTTTTGGGATTTTTCAAGGAAAATAATAAAATAAAATGAACCACACTTTATTTTAACTTTGAGCCACCATGTGGAAGTTAGAGGTGGGGTCCATAGAACTAAACCTACTTATTTGAGTTTAAGTAAGGTAACCACCCTACCATAACCTCCCATGAGAGGCTATGGTGAGGTTCCCACCCAAACCTAACCTCCCGTGAGAGGTTACGGTGGTGGGGAGCACCCGGGACTAAACCCCGATTATTAATTGTGGAAAACCTCTCAACTCCCCACTATAATGAGGGGGAGCCTCTTGAACTCCTCTACCTAATTAATTATTCCAACACACTTGCCATTAATGTGTCAAATCCTACCCATTAATTAATTGAGAACATCAATTAATTAAATTAAATCCTTTTGATCTTTTTCGGAAAATTAAATAATTGATAACTTAAATCTATTATTTTGGTCATGGTTCACTTTCATTTTGGATAAACATAGAATAGATCATGGGATAAGGCTTCCAACAAAAAACATCCTCCATGAAGAACACCGTCAAGGAGCATCTTCGACTTCTTCCCCATTAGCACCTTTCAGAATCAACCGACGTGGGACGTCTTCGATGAGATACCTTCCCTCCTCATCGTCGTCAATGAACCGACTCATGAGCTTGGATTGGAAGAGTGTGGCAGATGCGACGAACGAAGAAAACTCCATATTCTACCCCATGACTTCTTCGATGAACAACAAAGAGGTAGGTGTTTGATCTTTGTTAATTGTTTCTCATTCTTCATTTACCTTCGAGGATTACGATACGAAACCACATGTTATCACTCTAACACAGAGGGTGCGGACCGAACGAACACCATCCGAGCCCTCCAATTTACATTGTGTATTTTGACACTAATCACGGCATAAGTCTGGGTTGAGGGATTTTCATCAATGATGGTTGCAGATTGAAGGAGACATCCCACGTAGTGCGCAGAAACTTCCGGACCAAGAATCGAGGCATGATAACTTGTTTGGTGACCCATAGAAGGTTTGTCGGTTGTCAGAACCGGTGAACGTCACCCGTGACGAAGGGAAGGGAGTTCGGCACTCCGGTGGGCCGCGTAGACAGTGGTGGTGCACCCATGCCACCGGAGGAGTAGGAAGTGAATGATAGGTCATGACAGTTCAGAAATGGACAGTGCAAGGCCGGACGTAAAGAAAATAGGTGGCTCGGGCCACTGGGCTGCCGGGGAAGGTGCGGCGCAGCACGCGGCTCGTGGTGGAGCGAATAGGCTGTAGCCATAGCCACATCGAGAGAGGATAGGTAGCTAGATCTGTGGAATTCCAGAGGAGGAATGGTGAAACCGCACCATGATGGAGGTGGCTTGCTGGTCGGCCAGTCAGGAAGAACAGGACCCACCGCGTGGGTCCCGCGTGATATAGACTGGCCCCACGTGGTGCTAGATCTGAACTGCCCGAATGGCTAATCCATTTGGGACTCCAGGGGAGCGACCTCCACATTGAATTAGCTAGGGAGGACACCATGGGGACCACCATCCATGGGGCTCACGCGGGTTAAGCCCATCCCTGGCTGAACCCAGCCCCCCCCCCCCCCCCCCGGGGGGATGGGCCTCCCCTGCGGGACCAGCCGCCCCCATGGGTCGGGTTGGACCCGCGGACCGGGAGAGACATTAGTTCGGACCAGGGTCGGACAGGGTCGGGTCGGGTCAGTCCGACTCGGCTAGACCGGACCCGGACCCTCTTTGAACTGTTTCCACTCATTTTCTCTTTACATGAGCTACATGTGTCAGTTTGATGATCTGTAGCCATGGAAACCTTGGTGGGATATGATTCTTTTGGTATACCCTAATTGAGGTTTGGACGTAGTTGGGGTATGTCTAGGTTGGATCATGCATAAATCCAATCGGGCCCTCGGAACGGGAATGTCAATAACTTTCAAATCGAGCGTCTGATGGACCCACCGTCTATCGCATTGGGTTTTTTGTGGAAATAAACATATTTTGGATATATTAACTTGTGGATTCATGGATGTTGATCTATAGAAACATGGATTGAAGAGCGTACACTCCTATAATCAATCATGCTTTGTGCACAACACTGTGGCTGGCTGCATTGTGATAAAGGGATCATATGTGGGTTTGACAGGACTGACTACTGTTCTAGGATCCTACATGTGTTTGACATCTATAACTACAGTTCCAAGATCTTAAGTGGGTTCGATATCTCTGACTACTATTCCAGGATCCTAACTGGGTTTGACAGCTCAGATTAATATTCTAGGATCTTATATGGGTTCAACCTCTTTGATTAATGTACTAGAGTCCTACGAGGGTTCGACATAGTTGATGATTCAGTGTCTATATCTAGTCATATATATCTCCCTACATATGATGTATACCTGTGTGATATGAGCCTTGACTCTGTGTTTTTATCAACAAGTTATCTTTCTTCCTTCGTGGAATGGGTTATGCTTGCGTTCAAGAGTTAGAGCCAGTTCTTATTTCATTCTGTATGTATATGTATGGGCATATACCTATGTAGGCATGGATGATACTTTAGTGATTGTATTTTTACTACTGTGGTTTATACATAGTGGATTTTGGGAGACCTTTGGGGATCTTGGGGTCCCTACTGAGTATCGTTATACTCACCCCTTCACGGGTGTCGCCCGCACGTTGTTGTGTCTTGTGCAGATGAAGGACACATGTGATTGAGGCTGAGAGAGAAAGACAGGAGGCTTCTCAAAGATGGACTTAGACGGGACATACTTCAAGGATGACTTTATCATGATTTGTACCTATCCTCCATGTAGGATTTCCCAATGGACAATCCAGGAGCTGTTTTCCATTTTTCCTATACTTGTACTTCTGTTGGGTTGTATACTCGCCCATTTACATTCAGCACTCTTTACATTATTAGTACATTTTGGTTATCTCTAGTTGTGTACAGTCTGTGTGAGTTGCAGGTTTAATTGAAATTTCATAGCATTTCTCTCAAATATTCCTTTTTGTGTTAGTCTCCATCCCTTGACCTAAGGAAGGTGGGCTTGGGGTAGTCATGCCAAGGGCCCGTGGACGGGTCTTGACAATATCCTCTGGATAACACCATATTAAAAATGTTACACTTATTAAAAACAAGAGAGTGACATGTTTGACATCCCAACCCAATTCTATGAGACCTTGTGGGATTTACACTAAAACAGACCACTCGACTTATTTATGACCCTATTTACAAGAGATATAGGATTTCAAGGTAGTATTTAATGAGATACCATATTAACAGAAAAAACAGTCACATCCCCAAAATAAGAATGATACCTTTTCACAAACATATAACTAAGGGATGAAGGATCAATCAAACATGAGGTATGACTCTAGAAAATAAAAAATACCCCCCCTTTCAACAAAATTCCATATAGCCTCTTCCTTACCAATAGGGTTTCCAAAAACCCCATAGATGATTTACATCTTGACAATGATCTAGTCAACAAAATGGGACCTCTCAACCAAGGGTAGATTCTAATACTGATGATTAATTGGAACAAAATTTTGTTAATAAAATGAATGAGATGAAGACTCAAGGTTTGAATATGTAGTAATTGATGACAAAAATAAGCAATATTCACACCTCCCTCCATGAATTGGTATATAAGAACTCTAGAAATCTTCCTTCCCAACCTCCTCCAAATCCCCAGGGTAATACTAGTGCCATCACATTGAAATGTGGGAAGCAAAAAACTAATATATCTACACCTATCATTCCACTGAGATTAACCACAACCTTTGTGAAGCCCAATTCCTTAAAAATAGATGAGAAACCCAAGGATAAAGACAAAAGTAAGAAAAAATTGATGAAATTAATCTTAAACCCCTTCATTTTCCAATATAGTGTTGTTCAATCCAAAAAGATGGATGAGAAAACAATGTAAAAAGAGGTTTTGGATACATTCAAGCATGTTGAGATCAACATCTGATTACATGAATCCATTAAAAAAGTACCAAGAAATGCCAAATTCTTAGAAGAACTCTTTACCAATCGAAGAGGGCTTAAGGGAAATAAGAATATCAATTATGGATGGAATGAGTCAGCACTCTTTATACCAACTCTAGAAATGCCATCAAAGTGAAAGGATCCATGGACATTCCCATTTCCATGAATCGTAGTGGAGTTTCACCTTTCTAATGCTTTTTGTGATTTGGGAGCTTCCATAAATGTGATTCCTAAATGTGTATTCACTTCGTTAAATGTTTCTTGGTTGAAGACGACTAGTTTAGTGGTACAGTTTGTGAATAGAGTTACGACATAACCTACATGAGTATATGAGGATGTACTTGTTAATGTTAGAGACATGATCTTTCTAGTATATTTCTATGTTCTTATTATAGAGAATGATCAGTTAAGTTCGCATTATCCTATTATATTAGGTAGTCTCTTCCTCAATACAGATAAAAGGATCCTAAATGTCCAAGACGATAAATATTTGATGGAGTGTGGAGATGAAGTTAAGATATCTAATGTTATGGAATCCATGAAGTACCCATTAGATGACCACTTTGATTTTCTAATCTCGCATTTTGAACCATCAATAAAAAACCCCAAGGAATTTTATTGTCTTTTTCTTAGGAATATTATGTGAATTGGTTCTAGTTTGATGTCTAAGAGCACATTCACCCCTATTTATAATGCACAAACCTCTCTTAGATTTGATTTTGAATTTGATTCATATTCTGATTTTGATCAGGTGAACTCTGATTATGACATGGATGTTGAGTATGTTGATGTATTTGATGCTTAATTATCTAATTTTGATGATGTATACTCTGATACTGATGTTCATTGTGAGCATATTTCAGTTCCGTCAATGTCTCCATCCATACATCAACCACTACATTGGAACTCAATCCCTTCCCACCTAATCTAAAATACTAATACTAGTTGAGTGGAGAGAAATCATTTATTATTATTCTTAAAAATTTCTATTTTGAGCATGAAGAAAAACTTTTAAATATTTTGAGGGATAACATCAGGGAAATTGGGTAGAGCAACGATGATATATCATGTATTGGCCCCTCCATTTTAATGAATAGGATTGTTTTGGATAATGATGACAAACTATTTTGGCTGCCACATAGGAGATTCAATCAAACCATTTTGGAAGTTGTCAAAAATGTGGTTAAAAATTTCTTCTGGCTGGAATAATTTATCCCATTTTTGATTCATAATGGGTATGTCATATTCAACTTGAGCCTATGAAAAGTAGGGTTACTAATTTTAAAAAGGATAAAGATAAGTTATATCAAATGAAGCAACAAAAATGTTGGTGTGTGTGTATGTATTATAGGAAACCAAATTTGTTCATTAATAAGGAAAATTTACCCTCCCATTTATTGATCAAATGCTTGAGATACTAGCTGGAAAAACACACTATTGTTTCTTGGATGGATTTTCTGCATATTTTTTAGATCCTATTTCATGATAGGTTCGGAATAAGACAACATTCACTTGTCCATTCAGCACATGTTTGTACTAGAGTATGACATTTAGACTATTCAATTCCCCATGAATTCCATTGATGAACTAAAGAAGTGTCTAACAACTCCGCCAATCATAGAGAATCCATGGTGGGAGATTCATTTTGGGTTTATGTGTGATGCCTCCAACTTCATGGTTGGAGAGGTATTTTCATGGAGGGTGGAGGGATGTTCACATGTGATTTCTGATGCATCTAGGACACTGGATTCAGGCCTATAAAAATACACAGTCGAAAAAACCTAGATTATTATCATCATATTTTCTTTAGATATATTCCATTAATATTTATTGGGAACTAATGTAGTTGTTTTATCTGACCTTGTATCTAATTGGTACCTCTTGAAGAATCAAGATTCAAATGATAGACTTATTTGATAGATTCTCCTTCTTCATGAATTCAATATTCACATAATGTCCAAGAAGGGGTTAGAGAACTTGGTGGCGGACCACATGAGTCAGATTACTGACACATTAGAGGATGATACCTTGGATAATGTACCACTATGGGACACTTTCCCCAATGATAATTTTTATTACATGTTAGGTAAGCATCACTGGTATGATAATTTAGTTAACTACCTTGTAGCCTATGAAATTCCAAAAAATTTAATGAAATATAATGTCTAAAAGTAAATGAGTGAGTTGAGATTTTATGTTTGGGATGACCCATACCTCTAGTGCATGTGAAGGGATCAAGTTAATAGGAGGTGTGTTCCTGATCATGAGTTTGAGTCTATTCTATATTTCTACCATATACTATCATGTAAGGGACACTTTGGACCCCAACAGACATCTAGGAATTTCATAGACTTTGGATTATATTTTCCTAGATTATTTCGTGATGCTCATGTGTTTTGTAAGTCATGATCATGATTCCATCACACTAGGAACATTTCTAGGAGACACGATATTCCCAAACAACCCATATTATTCTGTGAGGCTTTTTTGTGTACGCGTCATTGATTTTAGGTCTTCTTTTCCTATTTCATTTGGTATTTTGTATATTTTCATTGATGTTTATTATGCGATTAAATGGTTGGATTCTAAGACAACTAGGACTAATGATTATCAAGATTTAGTGGTCATTGTCAACAAAAAGATTTTTTGATGGTTTGAAATACCGAAGGCCATCATCAATGACCCGGGGACACACATATACAATATAAATTTGTATTCAATCTTTTGGATGTATAGGGTGACAAAAAAACATCAACACCATACCACCCAAATACAAATGGACATGATGCAGTTGTAAGTCGTGAGTTGAAACAAATTTTTGTACAAATCGTGCAAAAAAATAGGATGGATTGGAGGATGTTCATGGATAATAAAATTTTGACTTATAAGAGATCATTCAAGACACCCAAAAGTTTGTACAAAATTGGGATTGTTTTTCAGAAATTATGGTATCCCCTAGTGGAAGTTGAGCATTGGGCATATTGGGATATAAAGAAATGCAACATTAATTTGGCCAATGCTTGAATTCAATGGAAACTACAAATTCAAGAGCATGAGGGGATTTGATGGTCATAAGATGATAACTCAAGATTCTATAACGAAATATCAGAAGAATACCATGACAGAATGATCCAATAAAGAGTGTTTCATGTTGGATAGGAAGTCCTACTCTATAGTTCACGACTAAAGCTGAAACTTGGTAAGTCGTATTCTAAATGGTTAGGTCCTTCTGTTGTATCGAATATTTTTTCCTTATTGTACAGTAGAGATCACATAAGAGGAATCTAGAATAAGATTTACAGAAAATTATGAACTTTTGAAGAAATATATTGGGGGACTTCATACCGATGTAGTTGAGTTCATCACACTTCATGGCACCATCATCCCTTGAGAATATATGTATGTTCCTAACCCTTTTACTTTTATATTCATTATAATTTTTATAATTATGATTTTATTATATATGTATCATTCCATAAGTTCACACTGAGTATAATTGAATATTTTTATGTGTGTGGGAGGGGACAACATTTTGGGGTTGATATTTTGGATATTCATTTTTGTGTTTTGTGTGTGTCTTATGTTATATTTTTTTGATACAATTTCAGCGAAATCCAAAAAAACATATCATGTAACATGGTAATTTTGATAAATAATATATAGAAAATTCATAAATTCGACATTCATTAGTCGCATGATTAGAATGAGTAATATTTCATCATTAAGGGTTGATTTTTAAAAAAATTCAATTTTTCGATGATATGATTGGTTCTGTCATTATAAAACCATTAAGATTATGGCATCATTATTTGTGACAATTGTTCATGGTAAATTATGTCATTGATTTCGCCACAAAAATTTTAATCCAACCATGTCTTGTAAAATGTGACCCATTCAATTGAAGGTATAGTCAAGTTAAGTAAAAAAAAATTGATTGATCCATATGTTTGTTTCTCTTCTGATTGGTGTCATTATTGTACTGAATTTACCTATACATGTGTACCTATTATCCGAAAGGTATATTACCTAACAAATAAAAAAATACTATTTTTTCCTTGGGCAGGTCAGAAACCACACTTCCCAAACATCTGTTCTTGTTCTAACTTCTAAAATTATTGTAATAAAGAGATAATGCATGAATTGAGAGATGAGTGTGAGACATTTTTGAATTGCAACCAAAAAATAATAATATTAATAAATAATGGGTGTGATGGAATTTACCACATATAGGGATATCTATGTTGGTAGATTATTGATTGAATTTTAATAATACATAAGTGATAGGTTCTTGAAATATGATTTCAATGTATTGTAGAACATGTTCAGTGAATTAAACTAGTTAAGAATAGTTTTTTTTCTTGATATTAATATACTAAGTAAAGGGTGGATATATGTCCTTGAAATGGTTGGCATACACACACATGGGGAATTAGTATCATGGTAGACCCTTGACTTGTTTCGCTATGATTACTATTATGAATCTAACTATATTTTGATTTGAAACAATTTATGAGAAAATGTATATAAAACATATTTATATTGAATCTTGATTCAATTATTACTTTTACTATATTTCCACTCTTGATTGAGAAATATGAACATGCATATCAAGTCACAATTTTTTCAACTACATGATATGAGGTTTTTCCCATGAGTGTAAAAGGGTAAGTGTGGGGGAGTTGATAAAACCTAACTTTTATGAATATTTTATTAATAGTAAATGATATAATTTCGTCACATTGAGTTTAATATGTTTATTTATAAAATATTTGGGATTAAAACATTCATTTGAAAATCTGATGAAAATTACAATTTTACTCTTTAAAAATTCATTGTAGTATATCTAACATAAATTATTTTATTTTAATTATTTGAACAAAATATTTTATACCTATGTTACTCACATAATGGGATTCAAATTCTATTCTGGATATTGAATCTGGATTATGCATTTGAGTGGGCTATATGGGCTATGAAATCAAATCTGAACTGGACTCACCAGATTGGATAACACATTAGTAATTTAGCCACATCATATTCATCATTTCTTAGAATTGGCCCAAATTTGTAAGGGAGATTGATGACCCACTTCCACATAAATAATTATTTTAGAAGAATAGCTAATACACGGTTTTTAGATGTCAAAGATATAGTGAATGTGGGATTAAAATATTTTTCCTAGTTTAACATTCACACAAAAGATGGATATGTTACTCAAACCATCTAAAACAATATTTAAATGAGATTTCACTCTTTTGGAGGACCGATAAAGGAATTGGAAATGTTTGGTTGATGGGTTTTCTCCTAGGAGCATCTCAAACCTCTTTGATGTATTATGGACTTGTGCAATGAATTCTTCTAAGAAGTCTCTCCTCTCCCAACTCCACTTCATGTTTCCTTGTTTTCATGCTTGTAACAGGAATTTTTCTTCA
The DNA here is from genome assembly GCA_963277665.1 of Viscum album. Classification (NCBI taxonomy): domain Eukaryota; kingdom Viridiplantae; phylum Streptophyta; class Magnoliopsida; order Santalales; family Viscaceae; genus Viscum; species Viscum album. The sequence continues at coordinate 1,098,829,981 of OY728147.1, forward strand.
ATTAATCTTTCATTTTATTCTCTTTTAATCTTCTTATTTTTAATCTTGGGATTTAATCTAAGAGTTGAGATGAGATAGGGTGTTCCCCTTTCTGTCCATTGCTTATGCTAAATGAATCTACTATGATATCCCCTCTCATGGAAAAGTGATTTCATTCATATTCAATTTAATCATGACTAATTTCACTTATTTAATTTGAATCAATAAACATACTAAAATTCATAAATTTTGATATATTAATTGATATTTGTTTTCTATGTAACTCGATCTACTTTCACTTGACTGTGTGGTAAGACTTTTGTTAATCGTGTGAGTGAAACTTCAATCACAAAATAAAATCACCATGGGATATAATTGTAGTGTTAATATCTCATACCTAAGTTAAATTAATTATAAAATATAAGAACAATATGATTCCAAAGTTGATCATTGACCATAATTTGGGTTTTATATCATAATCCAAGCAGGGTTTTGTGATTGGAACTCCCAAAGATGATCGAGGTATCTTTTTTCCATAATTTATGGTCATGTTAATTTCTGTAGGGTTCAAGGATTGATAATCTTAGGGGATCACAATTGAAGGAATTTTAATATTGTAAGATAATTATATATTAATTATGGAGAGGGTAGATTATATTGCTTACATCTTCTCATATTAGTGTTTTAAAAGAAATTGTCTCCTTGATTGTACATTCTTCTTTGTGTATTTTTCTTATTGACTAAATTTCATTAAACCAAACCCCTTCTATTCTGTATCTTATTTCACTAATTTCCATGGTTTAATCAGTCCTATTAATGTTCGTTTAAATATCTTCCTCCTCAATAGAACAACCATGTTCAGGCACTTTGCTGCACTTAGTTAAATCACAAATTTTTATGAAAGTGCCCAAAACAACCACTTTTAAATTGGCGTTGTTTTTAGGGTGAAAATTATTTTATTCCAATAATTAGAGGTATTTTTTCTGTTATATTTTATCCTTTTTTTATCTCTATGATTCCTTCTTCTTTACCCTTTCTCAATTTTTATATTTTTCTCTCTCTCTTTCTTCTTACTCTCTTTTATTCTCTATTAGACAGTCAATTGATACTTATTCTAATGATATTATGGTATAATTTTAACAATTTATATGTTTTATGACATGATCCCATCACAAGGATCTCTTTGATCTACACCCTATGATAGAACGTAGACTTTGGAATCAAATCACACAATCTCGATCTATAGGAAGTGTAAAAACTAACCCAATTGGAAAATTCCTACACTTAAGAACATTGAAATCAGGAACACCTCTGAATACAATTGTTGGTCAGAGTGGATACTCAAGAGGGGGGTGAATTGAGTTCCAAATAAAATTTCGGTTAATAAAGGATTTCTCTGAAAATCCTCCAATTTAAAAACAAAGTTACATTTTAGTGAATTTTTACTGATTGTAAATGTTCAATTTGATACTTAAAGATTGATTAGATCTCTGTCAATTTAATCACAGGATTAAATTAGATTTTGAAGCTAAACTAATGTATCACAAAAAGTATAAACACATTATAATTTAATTATCAAAGTAACTTTAAAATAGTATTGTATTTCAACGAAATAATAGCGGAATATAAAAGATATTTATAGTTTACTTTAGACATAAATGAAAATGCAATGCAGATATAACCAAGGGGTTCAGTCTCAAGACGATACTTATTCCTCTCAAAACAATTAGATAAAATTTTATCCAAACACTAGATCAGGGTAAACAATAGTACAAAGACTGTCCAGGTCCTAAGAACTCTACCACTGTTCATTGTGGGAAAACAAAGACAGCAACACACATGCAGTTCAGGTCCTACATGACCTCAACCACTCTCCTTTGTGGGATACAATAAGATATTAACAATTTGAGAGTGGATTTATTATCCTCCAGTTCAGCACAAGAGACAGTGTGTGTGTAAAATATTCATAGTACACACACTTCTCAAAAATTATATAATGAATCACTTAGAGAGAGAGTATATTAAAGTTTAGAATGCTCTAGTGATTGGTAGTGCAACTCTGAACTCTTTAGATTTCGCAGAAATATATATGAGTTCTTCTCTGGATCTTCTATTTAAAAACAGAGTGTCATGGTTCATCTTGGTGTTCTTCAGTAGTGAGTATGTTCTCTGGTTTTCAGTGTTCTTCATGTGTTCTTCAGTAGTGTTGGGTTACATGCATGAGAGTTCTTTGAAGATCTTGCAATGTCTTCTTCGAGTTCCTCATGTGTTCTTCTGTTCATGTATGTACGTGTGTGGAATAATTATCTCTCAGTTGTTGTGTGTTCTTCTCTTTAGGGTAGCTCGATCTTCCTTATATTCCACATGCTCCGACAATAGGAATGATTACATTTTCATAGGTACGAGGTACATTTTCCTGACATCCAACAACTAACATTAAATATAATTAATTGCATTAAAACCTTAAATATGATCGTTGGAATTAATTAGGTGTTAATAAAAATTCAAACAGTTTTTATGACTATCGGTGAGTCAAGAGATCGGTGAGTCATTTTGAATCGGCATCGGTTTCAGTAGGTCCATAGATCATTGGTATCGGTAGATTAAAATCGGTAGCTCATGGATCAGCATCAGTAGCTCATGGATAGTCGGTATCATTATCTCAACATCGGTAGCTCATTGATCATCCGTATCGGTAGGTCAAGATCATCGGTATCGGTGAGACTGTTGACATCAGTGAGTTATTCTTCATCGGTATGACCATTTCCATCGGTGCGACTGTTCATATTGGTGCAACAATTCATATCGGTGCAACTGTTTGGTGAGACCGTTGTCATCAGTGAATTGTTATTCATCAGTGCGACCGTTCATATCAGTGTGACCGTTCATCATCGGTGTGACCGTTCATCATCGGTGCGACAAGAAACTAACTAACGGTGAGTCAAGACATAGAATTCTCACAAAGTGTCTCTTCAATCCAGAGTACTTCCAGGTCAACCATAAAACATAAATTAACATAGATAAACATATTTAGAAAAGATTTAACATATATAAACATATTTAGAATAATTTTAACAAAATACTAAATTGAAATAAAGAAAACTAAGTTTGTGATTATTAAAATAACTATCTCACAGAGAGTTCACCAATCCCCCCGTTTTTTTATAATCACAAATCAATGGAATAAATGAAGAGAGAGGATACTATGTTATGCAGTATGCTATCTCTATATAAAAAGAATATATTCCAAATGATAAGACAAAGTTAGAATAGAAAACAGAACTTCTCCCCATATAATATAAATTAGATAATACGATTCATTATCCCTTTTTCGCATTGCTTCCACTTAGATATATAGTCATCATTTCTCCCCCTATGTATATGTATGCATGTAGTAAACAGTGAAGAATCTATACAAAGTAATTCAAACAGCCATCATGGGATCATATGCATATTCAGTTCACCCATTCATATTCAAGATTTTACCCCATACTTATAGGCATGATGTCTCCCATTCAAAAGTATGATTTCTCCCCCTTTGGGATTATCAAAAAGAAAAGATATGTAAGATAAAGTACAATAAACAGACACCCTATCAAAAAATTGATAGACACATCTATTTATTAGGGTGCAAAGTAGCCTTTCCTTTGGCTGTTGGAGGAATGATTGGGCAAGAAGATGGCTTGGTGGAGGGTTGATCTAGACTGATGGAAAGAGGTGGCAGGATGGATCTAGCTGGAAGTACAGTGGGTTCTAAGGTCAGCTGTTGAGGAGATGTAAATCTCTCTGGAAGAGCTTGTTGAATGACTGGCCTTATACTAGAGAGAGATTGAGATACCAACATCTGACCATGGGAAACATCTGATGAATTAATAGGCTCAATGGTAGGAAAAACAATGTCCTTAGTTTCCACATGAAGGTAGGGTTTGAGAAAATTGACTAAGTCCTAAATTACTTCTCCAATGTACTTCCTATCCTTTTCCAAATCACCCTTATTCTGTATGAAACATTCCAAAGTATGAGTAAAATACTTCAACTGCTGAACATGAGCCATAAAAGCTTCAGTAACTAGAGGGAGTCTCAAATTGTCAGCCAACACTTTAAATGATGATTCAACTCATGCTTAGTGTAAATCATAGAGAAATAATGATCCAATTTCTCCTTAATATATTTTTGAGCCTTGGTAGCATCAGCTGAATACAACTGCACCATTTTACGAATTTGATCACTATTCTCTTCCATCTTTTTCAATGAATCCAAATCTAGAATCATTCCAAGAGCTAACAGATATTCTTTAATAAAATCTATTAATGTATTAATTTCATGACCAGTAATATTGGTCACCTTTGAGGAACTACCCTGAGCAACAACATGAGTGATCTCAGAATTCAACTTCTTCAAATCTGCATTCTTCATATGTTCTATCAGATTTCACAACACTTCCATCATACCAGAGATGGTTGTTCTGAACTCTCTTGATATAGAAACCAAATTACTGCCTAAATCCGTGAGTGTTTGATTCAATGAGGTAATATGCCTACCGATCGACTCACTATAATTGCACAGGTCTGGTTTGATAAGGCTTACCACTCTTTGATCCAAATCATCCATAGAAGCTTCGGAAAAAGTCACAGGAGTAGGAGCAGTAACATGAGATAACTCATCTTTCATAGTCTCTCTAATTGCTTGAACCAATTCAATCGTAAATATGTCAAAATCACATTGAGAAACTGCAGGACCAGATCTAACTTTAAAAACAGAAGGATCCGGTCCGGAATGAGAAATAGAAGGACCTGGTCTATCTGTTGTCACTTGCATATATTCAACAACTAATCGATCCTTAACTGAGTAATTTATTCCTGTAATATCCCTTTATTCGTCTTCCTCTTCCTATGGATATTCTAATCCAAGAACAGCAATACCTGGATGTTCTTCCCATGCCGCTTTGCATTAATGAAACATAGGTTTCACAAACTCAACTCTTCTAGGAATTTCAGTATGGACTTCCTCATCCTCATCAATCTACAACTATTCTGTTCTCTCAGTCGTAGGGACATTTTCTTGCACATTAAGTTGGGGTTGAGGATCACCTAGGATCACATTCTGAACTTTTATATGTTGATCATTAGCATCATCAGCATCACCACTATCACTTTCACTAATGATATTATAACTATCACCATCAGCATCACCCTCATCACCATCATTACCTTCATCATCATCATTATTAACTGATCTCTCACTTGAACTATCTGTACTACCGGATTCATACTCCTCAGAGGCTTATTCATCAGTCTCGCCTTCTTCTTCATCATCTAAAAGTTGTTCTATCTCTGGTAACATGAGATGAGGGAATAACGAACCAAACTCCATCCTTCTTTTCTTTAGGCTCACTGTGTCAGGATCACTCCTCTCATCAGGAGATGATTCAGCCTCCTCTTCAGCATTCAGATTATCGCCAGCTTCTTCTTCTTCTGTTCCCTTCTTACTGGATTCCCCAGTTTCTATAGGAACTATAGCTTCCTCTTCTTCATCTGAATAAACCACTTCCTCATGAGGTTTTAAACTAGGATCTCTTACCCCCTTTGTTCTCCATGGATGATCAGTAGGATTGAAGGACTCATAATATCTTCCTCGTGAGCAACCCAAGCATTCATCCATGGGTTCCAACTTATTTTCACCCTCATACAGATTACCTTGTTGAAATAGAAGCTAGTTGATGAGATACACTCATCTGCATCATCCACACAGCCAAAGAATTTCAGCATGGAAGAAATTTTCTAAGAATAAAACAAAGAGGTAGAATTCATTGATGGTTTTATCATCTCAACAATATGCTCATCAAAATATCTACAGATATTGATCTTTTCACCATTCAAAAAAAGGAATAACAGAAAGGAATCCTGATAATTTACAGAAGCAAAGTAACCTTTTCAAGGAAAGACATGACGTTGAATAAATTTAAATAGAATTCTATATTCACCATCTAGTTCTGTAGAAGATATTTTCATTGACTCAGACATCCCAGTCAGCATTTCCAGAGAAAGATCATAAGAAAAGTAATCAGTTGTAGGAGGGATATTACTAGAGTAGTCCTCATATCTTCCATTGTGTGGTACTCCTAGACATTCACCCCACTTCTTTGATTAAAAAGTAACATTTTTTTCCTTTTACTATCGAATACAATCTAGCAGTCTCGACTCCATCCAAAACTACACTCAAGTTTAAATAGAATACATGCATCAACATAAGGTAAAATACTTGACTATTATCACATAACCAATTATTCCAACCTTGAATTTATAACACCTTAAATAGAGCCGACTTTCTCCATAAAACCCAATCTGAAAATATTTCCTTTTCAGCTATAGCTTCTCGTTTTACTTGCTCCGGGTTCACAGACCTCTACATCGTACTGCTCGACTCACCTCGAGCTTGCTTTACTGGTGAAGAACCTTCAGATTCCTTGCCTTGTCAGTTTATCATTTCCATTGGAGATTCGAGAGGATTGAAAGGATTGGGGAGGTTTGAAAGGTTTGCGTTATAAGAAAGAGAAGAGAGAGTTTGGCTGGAGATGGTAGGTCAATAGTCTCTTAGATAAAGAAGTAGTTGCGGGTCATTATTTGTATCATTTAGGGTTGCAAAATAATAAAATATTGATAAAGTAAAACAGTGTAATTTTAAAAAAACAATAATGATTTTAAAATAAGTACAACCCAATCGGAAGTACTAATTGGTTTGACAGATTGGTTTCACTGATCGGTTTTACAGATCGGTTTCACTGATCGGTTTGACAGATCGGTTTCACTGATGGGATTGACAGATCGGTTTCATAGATCAGTTTCATAGATCTATCATACCTAACTCTTGTTTAATAATATCTAACCTTTTAGAACATAAAGGCTTAGTGAAAATGTCCTCAAATTGATGTTCAGTACCTATAAAATCAAGCGTAATATCACATTTTTGGTAGTAATCTCTCAAAAAGTTGTTCCATACATCAATGTGTTTGGTTCTAGAGTGGGACACCAGATTATTTGATATGTTAATTGCACTAGTGTTATCAAATTTGATTGAAAAATGCTTAAAATCATATCTATAGTCCAAAATAATGTCTTTCATCCACAGAATTTGTTCACAATAACTACCAGAAGCAATGTATTCTCCTTCAGCTGTAGATAATACAACAGAGTTCTGTTTCTTACTATACCAAGATACAATGGACTTTACCAAAAGATGAAATGTTCTATATGTCCTCTTCATATCTAACTTGGAACCATCAATGTCAGCATCTGAATAACTCATTATGTCAAAAGATTGACTTTTTGGATAAAACAAACATAAATTTGCATTATATTTAAGATATTTGAACATTCTTTTAACATAAAGAAAATGAGATTCTTTAGGATTATCTTGAAATCTTGCACACATACACACAGTAAACATAATATCTGGTCGACTACCAGTAAGGTAATGTAGACTCCCAATCATAACTCAGTAATTTGTTTTATCAACTGGTTTCCGAGTTTCATCTGCATCCAATTTACAAATAGTACTAAAAGGTGTATCACTTTCCTTAATAATATCCAAGCTAAAACGTTTTAAAAGACCTTTTTATATTTACTTTGATTCAATAATATACCATTTTAATTTTGAAAAATTTGAAATCAATGAAAATATTTTAGTTCTCCCATTAAACTCATTTCGAATTCATTTTGCATACTTTTTGAAAAATCAGTACATAAAGAATTTTTAGAAGATCCAAAAATAATATCATCAACATAGATTTTAACTATCGAAACATCTTTATAAATTCTTTTAATAAAAAGAGTTGGATCATAAATCCCTTTAGTAAAACGTTTTGAAATAAAAAAACAGCTAAGTCTATCATACCAAGATCTTGGAGCTTGTTTTAATTCATATAAAGCATCAAAAACATTAAAAAATAGATTTTGAAAATGAGGATTTGTAAATACAGGTGGCTGTTTTACAAAAACATCTTCAAAAATAAAACCATTTAGAAAAGCTCTTTAAAAATACATTTGATATAACTTGAAATTCACATGACTAGCATAGGCATGTAATATCATAATGGCCTCTAATCTAACTACAGGGTAAAAGGTTTGCTCATAGTCTATACCTTCCTCTTGACTATATCCTTGTGCAAGTAATCTATCTTTGTTTCTAACTATGTTTCCGGAACCATCAAATTTATTTCTAAAAAACCCATTTTAGTGCATATGGTCAAAGTGTCCTTAGGTCTGTCAACTAATTCCCAGAGATTGTTTCATTCATATTGATTTAGTTCTTCTTGCATAACCAATACCCAAAATTCATCATTGATAGCATCATTGATATTTTTAGGTTTTAATTATGAATGAAAAGTTTGATGTTCAACCTGGTTTCTTAGAGAAGCTCTCGTCTATGTCCCTCTATAATGATTACCAACAAAAACAACTAAAGGATGATTCTTCAGAATCCTAGTTTATCTAGTAAAGGTAGGAATAGAGATTTTAGGATCTTGTCTAGGTTCAGGTTCTACAGAAGTGGATTCTAGAACATTTCCATAACATGTTTCCTTTACAATAGGTTTATTGATTTTATCATTAAGGTTCAGAACAGATAAATCTTATTCAAGATTCTCAATAGATGGTTTGGATTCATGTGGATTAGTTTCATCAAACATGATGTGAACATATTCTTCCACACACTTGGTTCTCTTATTAAAGACTCTATAGGCTTTTCTAGAGATTGAATATCCTAAAAATATTCCTTCATAACTCTTGGATGAAAATTTTTCCAGATTATCCTTAGTATTGATTATAAAATATTTGCAACCAAAGACTCTGAAGTAAAATACTTTAGTCTTTCTATTATTCCATAATTTATTAGGGGTCTTCATGAGAACTAGTTTGATCAAGACTCTATTGATGACATAACAAGCTGTATTGGCTGCTTCCACCCAAAAATAAAACGGTAGGTCATATTCATTAAGCATGGTTCTTGCTATTTCTTGAAGGGTTTTATTCCTTCTTTCTTCTACACCACTTCTCTGAGGTTTCCTAGGAGCAGAAAAGTTCTGACTATAGCCATTATGTGAGAAACAAGATTCAAATTCATGATTTTCAAACTCACGGCCATGATCACTTTTCAGGGTTTTAATCGTAAGTCCACTAAGGTTTTATACATACTTGGAGTATTTAATAAGGTAATAACAACCTTCAATCTTGTGATCTAAGAAGTATACCCAATTATATCAAGAAAAGTCATCTACTAGGACATATACATAGTGCTTCCCAATATCAATAGAAACTCTAGAGGGTCAAAACAAGTCCATGTGAACCAACTCGAGAGGTTGAGATGTTGAGACTTATTTCTTGGATTTAAAAGAAAATTTATGTTGCTTTTCCTTTTAATAGGGATTACAAACTTTGTTATTTAGGAATTCAAGTTTGGGTAGGTCTCTAACCAAGTTCTTCCTAGTCATCTTTCTAAGATAATGTATATTGTAGTGTCCTAATCTTTTGTGCCATATCCAAGATTCTTTATGAAAATCATATAGGCCAATAATATTTTGTTTGGCTAAAGACATTAAATCAACAGCATATAAATTTTCATTTCTCTAAGTAGAAAATAATAAAATATTTTTAGAGTTAAAAACATTAAAGGAATCATTTTAAAATTTCACATTAAAAACATCATCACATAATTGATAAATACTTAACAGGTTATATTTATGTCCATCAACAAATAAAACTTTAGAAATCAAAACTGAATTAGTACTACCAATCTAGCCTAGGCTGATGATTTTTCCTCTAGAATTATCACCAAAGGTGAAATGGCCCCCATAAAATTTTATTATAATCTTGAATCATGAGTAATATCTAGAAATATGTCGTGAACATCCATTGTCCAAGTACCATGTCTTCTTGTGAGAACTCTTCAAACATGATTCCTACAAAACAGATTCAGATGGAAAATGATTTTGGTACCTGGATCATCTTGGGTCTAGATAGGTTAGAAATCAAAGATTTAGGTATCCGAATTTTTCTTATTGTTCTCATATAATTAAAAGAATCTACAGATTTTCAAAGAAAAACTCTATTTGATCTATAACTGTGTGAGTAACTAGTTCAGGCATATGAATTACTAGAACTAGAACTAGCACAAGTTTTTCCTGATTTAGAAATAAATCTAGTCTTAGTAAGCTATCTCTGTCTAGGCTGATAGCCTATTCCAGTGGTATATTTTGGTGCCACCTTTTTTTCTAGAATTTTAGTTAGAGTATCCTTTCCATTTTTAAATTTTTCTAGGTCTTTCCTTAATTCCTCATTAGACAACTTCTGTTCAATATTTTCATTTAACAGTTGAGCATTATTTTCTTCTATATCAAGTGATGATTTAACATTGGCAGTGAGAGGATGATGTTTCTTTAAGGATTTATACTTGTCCTTATGTTCCTTACATGTCTCTTCAAGAATATCACAATATTCAAACAGTTCCACACTAAACATGTTTTCTGATTCAGAATCAGTTATAGAATAATAATCATTCAGAATAGGGGAAACATGTACCTTAGAGGTATTGGTCATGAAGAACATTTTGGAACGATTATTTTTAGAATTAGAAACCTCAGATTCACTTGTTCTGTCTTCTGAAGAACTCCCAGTTTCTTTCATAGCTCTCTTATACATATTGTCATTGTAGTCATGTTTCTTCTTGAACATCAATTTTGGATAGTCAGCTTTTATGTGTCCTTTCCTTTTGCATTCATAGAAAATAACCTCATCACTCTTATCAGCTTTCTTCTAGTCTTTTATCCAATGACCCTTGTTGTCCTACATTCCTTTGTAATTAAATTTTCTGATGAATTTTATCTTCCTATAGAACTTCTTTAATCTGCTGGCTATTTGAGCCATCTCAGCATCACTGTCAGAGTCTGAATCTTCACTTATTGAATTTTCAGTTTGTATTTGAAAATTTTCTTTGTAATTTCTCTTTGAAGTTGTAGATTTAAATGCTACATAATTCCTTTTAGGTTAATCATCATCCTCCTTATTCACGTTGAGTTCTTCCTCAAACATCATAAGCATACTAATGAGCTCCTTGACTGGTAACTGGCTTATGTCATATGATTCTCTAATTGAAACAGAAGTACCTCTCCATCGATATGGTATACATCTCAATAGTCTTATGATTTTTTCCTTAGTAGTGACAACATTTACAGGATAGGTCATTGTATTTACAATCTCATTGAAACTGAGATACATGTTATATATATGTTCATTAGTCTTCATTTTAAAATTATCACATTTAATAGTATATGTATTCAATCTCATTTTTTTAACATTAGTTGTTCCTTCATGAGAAACACTCAAAGTATCCCATATTTCATAGGCAGTTTTACAAGAAGATATTCTATTGAACTCTTAATCTCCTAAAGCACAATACAGGGCATTCATAGCTTTATAATTATTATTGTAAGCTGTCTTAGTAGCTTCATACCATGTAGTTCTAAAAGTTGATGGAATCTTATATTAAGTTTCTAAAGCAGTCCAAATATCAAATCCCATAATTTCTAAATGAATTTTCATTTTCAGTTTCGATTAGGAATAATTTGTGCCATTAAAGAAAGGTTGAATTTGCTAGAAGCACCTTCTAGTCTATTATCCATAACTAGGGTTTAGCAAATAAATTTAAAGAGATAAAATTTAGAACTAATAGAAATTTAAGATCTCTAAATTATAACTAAAATCACTGTTTCAAAATAGATTATTTGAAAACTTTTATAAATAAAACAAATCATTTGATTCCAAAGGTTGGTCGGTGTGGATACTCAAGAGGGGGTGAATTGAGTTCCCAATTATATTTCTATTAAAAAGGATTTCTCTTAAAATACCACAATTTAAAATCAATGTTAAACTGTAGTTAATTTATTCAGATTGTAAATGTTCAATTGGATTCTTAAATATTGATTAGATCTCATACAATTTAAAGATAGGATTTAATTATCTTTTGAATTTATCCTACTGGTTCACAACATGTATAAACACTTTCTAATTTTTCTATCAATGTATCTTTAAATTAGTTTTTTATTTCAAAGTAATAACATCAGAATATAAAAGATATATATAGTATTCTTTAGACTTAAACTAAAATTCCCAACAGATATAACCAAGATGTTCAGTCTCAAGCCTAGACTTAGTCCTCTCAAACAATTTATATACAATTTGATCCACACCCTGGATCGGGGTAAACAACAGTACAATGATTGTCCAGGTCCTAAGACCTCTACCACTGTTCTTCATGGGAAAACAAAGACTACAACACACAAGCTATTCAGGTCCTACTTGACCTCTACCACTATCCTCAGTGGGATATAATAAAATGTAAACAGTTGGAGTGAGGATTTAATATCCTCCAGTTTAGCACAAGAGATAGTGTGTGTGTAAAATATACAGAGTACACACACTACTCAAAAATTAAATAATGAATCACTTTGAGAGAGAAAGTATATGAGAGTTTAGAATGATCTAGTGATTGGAAGTATAGCTCTAGAGTCCATGTATTTAGAAGAAATTCTTCTGAGTCCTTCTCCGGTTCTTCTGATGAAAAACAGAGTGTCGTGGTTCAGCTTGGTGTTCTTCAAGAGTGAGTATGTTCTCTGGTTTTTACTTTTCTTCGTGTGTTCTTCAGTAGTGCTGGGTTGCATGCATGAGATTTCTTGGAATATCTTTCAATTTCTTTTTTGAGTCCCTCTTGTGTTCTTTTGTTCATGTATGTACGTGTGTCGAAGAATTATCTCTCTATGTTTGTCTGTTCTTCTCTTTACTGTAGCTCGATCTTCCTTATATTCCACGTGCTCCGAAAATAGGAATTATTAACTTTTCATAGGTACGAGGTACGGTTTTATGACATCCAACAACTAACATTAAATATCATCAATTTCATTAAAAACGTCAAATATGAACGTTGGAATTAAATAGGAGTTAATAGAAATTCAGTCATTTTTTATGACTATCAGTGAGTCATGAGATCAATGAGACATTTTGAATCTGCATTAGTTTTCGTAGGTCATAATATCATTGGTATTGATAGCTTAACATAGGTAGCTCATGGATTCGCATTGGTAGCTCATGGATCATCAGTATCAGTAGCTCAACATCGGTAGCTCATTGATCATCAGTATCGGTAGGTCAAATCATCGGTATTGGTGAGACTATTGTCATCGGTGACTAGTTCTTCATCGGTGCAACCGTTGCCATTGGTGCGACCGTTCATATCAGTGCGACCATTCATATCGGTGCGACCGTTCGGTGAGACTGTTTTCATCAGTGACTTTTTCTTCATTGGTTCAAACATTTATATCGGTGCGACCGTTTATCATTGGTGAGACATGAAACTGACTAATGGTGAGTCAAGACATAGAATTCTCACAATCTGTCTGTTCAATCCAGATTACTTCCAGGATAACTGTAAAACATAAATTAACATATATAAACATATATAGACATGCTTTAAACATATATAAACATATTTAGAACAATTTCAACAAAAGACTAAATTGAAATAAATAAAACTAAGATTTGTGATTATTAAAATAACCATCTCACAGAGAGTTCAACAACAATAATAAATAATAACCAATGAAAGAAAACAAAAATAAGAAAATAAATAGAATCATTAAAGAGTTGGATGCAGCTGAAATTACCTATCAACCAAATTTAATTACATATCCAAACCATTAATCATACATCGAATTGAAATATGGGTTAATTTACCTTTTTTCCAATTTTTATGGATTATCTGGTGAGGATATAAACAGACATTTAAAAGAATTTAACATGGTTTGTTAAACCCTTAATCCAAAATATGTATCAAAATATCAAATAAAACTAAGAAGATTCCCATTCTCACTTGAAGAAAATGAAAAAGATAAGATGAATTATTTATAAACAGAAGATGTAACATGATGGAATGATTTGAAAAATCTTTTCTTGTATTGATTTTTTCAGCATCAAGGACTAGTTAAATTCTAAAGGACGTATCAGGGGTTCATCAATCATAAGGGGAGTAAATGTATGAGTACTGGGAATGATTCAAGATATTATATCGAATCACTCACATCACCAAATTATTAAGAAACATCTCATACAATACGTATATGAATTCATCACACCTATGGAAAAAATAATGGTGGATACCATGGATAGAAGAGAAATGGTGGACAAAAACCCAATAGAAAAACGTGCATTGATTGATTATATGGAACAAAAAACCGAAATATTTGGAGATTTAGGTACACCGCATATTAGGGGAGTGTAACTGGAATGTCCAACTTCTCATGAATGTCATTTAACTTATACCATGTTGGAAGAATTTATCATTATAGTGAGGTAGATTACTTTTGATCAATAGACATCGCAACCCAATCCTGTGAGACCATGTGGAATTTTCACTGAAGGAGAGCACTCAACTGATTATTTCCCCAAATTACAAGTGATGATGGATTCTGTGGTAGTATTTCTTGGGAGAAAATATCAGCAGTAACAAGAGTCACATCACCAAAATAATTATGAATCATTTTAACCAACAACCAACCAAGGGTGGAAGGATCAATCCGATATGATTTATGGATATGGACAACAACAAATGACCTCTTTCAATAAAATTTCTATTAGTATTTGCCTTACTAATAAGGTTTCCATGAATCCCAAGGGAAATTTGAATATCAATAATTATCATGTCCACAACCCATGATTTCTAAAAAAATTGTAGATTCTAGTATTGATGATCATTTGAAACTAAATGTTGTTAATCAATAGAATGTGTTGAGGACTCAACATTTTGGGATGAGGGAGTTGAAGACTCACATGATCCAGATTATCACCACCCTCTATGAAATAGAAATTACGAACATCAGAAATATTCCTTCCCAACCTACTCTAAATCTCAAGGTAAATGTTAGTGCCATAACATTGGGAATTTAGAAGTAAAAAATAGCTACATCTACAACTATCATTCCACTATGATTCACCTCAACCCTAGATAAGATATATAATATACCAACTAATGAGAAACCCAAGGAGAAAGATAAAGGTAATTAATAGATTGATGATATTTCTCCAAAACCCCTTCCTTTTCCAAATAGAGTTGTTCAAACCCAAACTATAGCTGATGAGGCGATGCAAAAAAGGGTTTTTGGAAACATTCAAGTGTGTGGATATCAAAAACCCTTTACTTGAAGCCATTATGAAAATGAAAAGGTATGTAAAATTCATAAAATGATTTTTTTACCAATTGATGAGGGCACAAGTGAAATGAGAAGATCAATCAGGGAAGGAATTCGTCATCACTTATTACACAAACATCAGAAATTCCAAAAAATAACATGGATCCAAGGAAATTCAGCATTCCATGAACCGGAGAGGAGTTTCATGTTTTTTATGTTCTTTGTGATTTTAGAGCTTCAATAAATGTGATTCCTCACATAGTATTCTCTTATTTATAGTTTGGTGAGTTGAAGAAAATGAGAAAAGTGGTGCAGTTGGTGAATTTAGCTATGACATACCCAGTGGGAGTCCTTGAGGATGCACGTGTTCTTTTAAGACACAGGATCGTTTTTATACATTTCATTGTTATTAACATAGAGTATGATTATGTAATTTTCCGTACTCCCATTATCATATGTAGAACCATCCTCAAAACTGCAAAAATGGTCATAAATGTCCAAGAGGGTACAACTTTGATTGAGTATGGAGATGCATTTGTGATATTTAAAGTTATGGGCTCCATGAAGTACCCCGTAGAGGACTATTCTACTTTTTTTATCTCCCATTTTGAACAAAAAAATAAAAACCCCATTGAATATTATTATCCTATGCTTAGGGATATTAATATCATTGGTTATAGTATGATTTCTAAGATCACTTCCACACCAGTTTCAAATTCACAAACCTCTCTTGGATTTGATTTTGTACTAGATTCATATTATCATTTTGATCATTTGAACTATAATTAAGGATTGGTTGTTGAGAATGCTTATGGACTTTACCCTTTATTCTATGATTTTGATGATGTATATTATGATACTGATGTTCATTGTGCATATATTTTAGTTCCTTCAATTTCTCCATCCATACATCACCCACTACAATGGAACTCAAGATATTTCCTCTGAATCTAAACTTATAATAATTTTTTAGTGATTGTAAATTAACTGTTATCATTGCAAACAATATCCCTTTTTGAACACAAAGAAAAAAAATTAAATCTTTTGTGGGAGAATATCATGGAAATCAGGTGGATTTTGGATGACATATCAGGTATTAGCCCCTCTATATTCATGTACAGGTTTCTTATAGAGGACGGGGCTTCACCTATTAGGAAACCACAAAGGAGACTCAATCCAACCCTTCTGGATGTTTTTAGAAAAGAGGATTAATTTTTTTTGTGGTAGGAATAATTTATCCCATTCCATATTCACAAGGGGTATGTCCTTTACAAGTTGTGCCTAATAAAAGTGGTATTACTATTGTAAAAAATGATAAAGAATAGTTAGTTATAATGAGGCTAAAAAAATGTTGGTGTGTGTTTTTATTATAGGGAACTATATCAGTCCACTTGTGAGGACCATTTTCCCATCCTATTAATTAGTCAAATGCTTGAGAGACTAGTAAGAAAAACACACTATTATTTATTGGATGAATTTTTTGGATATTTTTTGGTTCATATTGCTCTAAAAGGATCAAGATAAGAAAACATTAATTTGTACATTCATCAAATTTCCTTAACAAAGGATTCCATTTGGACTTATTAATTTCTTGGGACATCCTTTGATGAGCTAAATAAGTGTCTGACCATTCCCCTGATCATACATCCCCCATGGTGGGAGCATCTTTTTGAGCTTATGTGTGACACCTCCAATTTTTCAGTTAGAGTGGTTTTATCTCAAAGGGTGAAGGGACATTAACATGTGATTTAATTTTCATTGAGTACACTGGATTCAACCCAATAAAATGACACAACCATATAAAAGGAGTTTCTAGCTGTTATATTTCCTTCAGAAAAATTCTTTCAATATTTATTGTGCTCAAAAGTAGTTGTTTTTTCTTTTCATCCAGCTCTGAGGTACCTCTTGAAGAAGCCATATCCAAATCCCATACTTATCCAATGGATTCTCATTCATTAGAAATTTTATATTAAGATATAGGATAAGAAGGGGTCCAAGAACATGGTGGTGGACCATATGAGTAGTCTTACTTATAAATTAAAGGCTAACACCTTGGTCTAGATTCCACATCAGGATACTTTCTCAGATGAGAATATTTATTCCATATCAAGAATGAAATCATGGCATGTTTATTTAGTTAACTAGATTTTTCCCTTAAAATTCTTGAAAATATAATGAAATATCATGTCAAAAATTTAAAGAGTTAGATGAGATTTTATGTTTGGGATTATCCATTCATCTAGCGTGTGTGTAGTGATCATGTTTTTTAGATATGTGTTCCTAGTCATGAGTATGGGTTTGTAATACATTTGCGTCATACACATTCATGTGGAGGACACATTGGACCCCAATTAATTTCTAGGAAAGTATTATACTCTGGATTATATTGGATTATCTTATTCCATGATGCTCATGTGTTTTCTAAGTCTTGCTCCCATTTCCAATACAATGGGAACATTTCTCAGAGACGTGAGATGCCCCAACAACCCATATTATTTTTGTGATATTTTTTATGTATGGGGATCACTATTATGTGTCATTTTATTAGTTCAATAATATTTTTGTATATTTTGGTAGCTGTTAATTATGTGAGTAAATGGGTGGAGGATAAGGACACAAGGATTGATGGTTCTCAGGTTGTAGTGGAATTTTTCATGTCACAGATTTTTTGTAGGTTTAGAGTACCATAGGACATTATCACTTACTATGTGATACACTTCTGAAATCATAATTTGATTCCCTACTTCGATGTATGGTGTGAAACACAAAACATCAACACCATACCACACAAAACAAATGGAAAGGATGAGGTTTCAAACAATGAGTTCAATAAAATTTTGTAGAAACCCATGCATCCAAATTTTAAGGATTAGAGAAAGAGAATGGATGACACACATTGAGATTATATGATAGCATACAAGACATGAATTAGGATTTCCCCATTTCAAATTTTTGGGGAAATCAAATCATCTCTCATTGGATGCCGACAATTAAGAATATTGAGCTATACGAAATGAAACTTGGATTTAGATTAAGTTGGAATTCAACAGAAGCTACAAATTCAAGGGATTTATGAGACTCAATTATCATCATATGAGAACTCATGGCTCTATAATGAATTATCAATAGCAGATCATGATATAATGATCCAACAAGGAGAGTTTCATGTTGGAGAGAACCACCTACTCTATAGGTTATGACTACAGCTGATGGCCGGTAAGATGCAATCCAGATGGTCATGTCCTTATATTGTATCCAATGTTTTTCATTTTTTCAGTGGTGATTACATAAATGGACACTTCAATAATCATTATAGTAAATGTGAAACATTTGATGAAATATAATGAGGGACTACCTACTAATGCAATTGATTTCATCACACTGGATGACCCTATCTTCACTTGAAAAAATAAGCATGTTCCTAACCCTTTCACTTTTATATTATTTTTCCTATTTCAAATTTTTCATTTCATGTGGATCAATCATTTCATATTTTCACATTGAGGACAATACAATATTTTACGTGTGGCGGATGAGACCACATTTTGGGTTAGATATTTATTATTTTCATTTCTATTTTTGTGTCTATTTTTTAATAATTGGTTTGAAAAAATTTTCAAAAAAAACATATCTTATAAAACGGTCATTTAAAAAATGGAATATATAGAAAATGAATAATTTCAAAATTCATTAGGGGAATGATAATAATGATTAATATTTCATCATCAATGGTTGATTTTTATAAAATTTCAAGTCACTGATGATATGATTTGTTGTGTCATTATAAAAACATTATGATTTTGATATCATTATTTGTGATATATGTTCATGGTAATTATGTCATTGATTTCCCGACCCAAATTTTCACTCAACCAAGACATATAAATTTTTTCATACCCAATTGATTGTATCATCATGTTAGTTTAAAAAATTCATTGGTTGATCCATACTTTTGTTTCTCTTTCAACTGGTTTCTTTATTGTACCGATGTGACCTATGCACATGTAAATGTTATCAACTTGTTATATACCCTTAGAAAAAAGGAAAAAATATGGTTTGTGTATTTGGAAGGTCAAAAACAAATAATCCTCAACCTTTGATCTTTTTATAACTATTATAATTAGTGTTTGGGGAGATTAAAGATGGGTTGAGAGATGAGTGTGAGATATTTTCCACGTGAAACTTAAAAAAACAAAAAAATAATAAATGAGGGTAGTGATAAAATGTACAACATATGTGGATATCTAGTTCAGGGGATTATGGTTTCACATTCAGGGATGCTTAAGGGAATGGGTCATGAAATCTGATTGAAAATGAATGTATAACATATTTAATGATTTAATATAGGTAAGAATAATTTCTTTACTTGATCTGAATATACTAAATGAAGGGATAGGATATGATCTTTAAATGGTTGGTAGACACACATGTGAGGAATTAGTGGAATGGTAGACCAATTACTCATTTCAATATGATTAGTGTCATGAATCTCACTGGATTTTATTTTTACACAATTTATGAGTAAATCAAATTAAAATTTATTGATATTGACTCTGAATGGGATTCTTACATTTCCTATATTTCCACTATGGATTGAGAAATATGAACATGCTTATCTGGTCACAAATCTTTCAAATACATTATATGAGGTTTAACCTCAGGAGTGGAAAATTGTAAGTACTAAGAGGTTAATAAAACACATTTTTTTGGAATATTTTATTGAAAATAAATGACATAATTTTCGAAAATTGTGTTTAATATGTTTACTTATAACATATTTGGAATTAGATCATTAATTTGAAAATTTAATGAAAATTCTAGTTTTAATATTTAAAAATTCACAATTGGATTTTGAAAATAAATAATTTTATTTAAAGTATTTGAACTTAATATCTTGTAACTGTGTTTTTGACATTGTGGGATATAAATTCTATTCAGGTAATCAAAGCTGGATAGTGTATTTGTGTGAGTTTAATGGGCCAAGAAAAAAAATTTGGACTGAACTCAATATACTGGATATGACTTGAATATTTGGGTTGAATCTGCTATATCAATTCTAGGAATGAGCCCGAATTTGGAGGGGAATATGATGATCCAATTATTCAAAAATAATCCTTCTAAAATGATAGCTAATTCACGAGTTTTGAAATTAAATTAAGAGGATCATAGGGGATTAAAAATTTGGAAGAATTTACATTTCACACTTAAAAAATATTTGTAATCACAAACCTCCAAAACTCTTTTTAAATGTGATTTTCACTCTTTTGGGAGGGATTATTGAGGCATTGGGATGGTTTGGATGAAGTGTTGTCTCTTGGGAGCATCTCAAAACTCTTGGAAGTATTAAAGACTTTTTCTAATAACTCTTCCAAGTAGGATCTCCTCTCCCACCTCAACATTGTGTTTCTTTGTTTTCATTATTATATCTTGAATTTTACTTCAATTAATCTTCTTTATTATTATATTTTTATCTTTTAGTTTTTATTCTCTGGCTGGAATCTATCAGTGGAGATGAGATTGGGTGTTACCATTTCAATCCATTTCTTATTTAATCGGTCTCCACAATGACATCACTATCCATAGAAGATTGATTTCATTCATTGTTGATATAATTCAAAATCACTTCATTTATTTGGTTTGAATCCATAAAAATAATAAAATTCAAAAATTGTTCTCAATTAATTGAGTTTTAATTTTTATGTAAATTGATTTACCATCACATGACTGTGTGTTCAGACTTGTGTAAATCATGTGAGTGATACTTCAATTCAAAAATCAAGCCAACATGGGATAGAATTTTAGGGTCCAAGGATCATACCAAAGAACAATTAATTCTCAAACTAGGGATGATATTATACACTAATTTACAATTTACCATAATTTGGAATTTGTATCACCATCAATGCATGGTGCCATGATTGGAAGTCCCAATGTTTACAGAAGGATAATTTTTCCAGTATTTCATGTCATGTAAAATTTGATAGGGTTTTGGGGTTGATATGGTTAGGGGATCACAATTGAATAAATTATAATCATTTGAGATAGTGAAAAATGAATGGTGATGGGGTTAGAATAGATTGACCATGTCTTCTAATATTAGTTTTTTAAATGAAATTGATCCCTTTATTGGACCTTCTAATTTGTTTGTTTTGTTTATTGTCTGAAATTCACTGAACAAAAAACCCCCCATATTTTTTCATTTTTTCACTAATTTCCATAATTTCATTATGAATATTGAGGGTTGTTTAATTCAATTCATCATTAATAGAAAGACCTAGTACTACCACTATGTTTCACATAGTTAAATTAAAAAAATTGAAATCGTCCACAACAGTTCTTATCAAATATGTGTCATTTTTGGGGAGGAAATTATTGTATTCAACTAATTAAAGGTATTTGTTCAATGTTATTTTCCCTTTTATTTTATTTTATTCTTCTTCATATTTCTCATTTCATAATTTTTATTTGTTTTTTATCTCTGTTTCTTTTTTTACTCCCTTTTCATCTCTATTAGACCATAAATTGAAACATATTCTCAGGATATTATGGTCTTATTTTCTCATTTTATCTGATTTCTAACATGATCCCATACCAAGGATATCATTTATCTAGACCTTCATATTGAATACATCCTTAGGGATCGAATCATAAAATCATGGTCTATGGGAAGTGTTTAAATTTACCAAATAGGGGAATTCCTACAATCTAAGAACATTGAAATTGGAAACACTTCTGAATCCAACAAAAAACAAGAACCAATGGAAAAAAACACTGAACTCAAAAGAACCATTCAAGAGTTAGATGAACCTGAACTTAACTATAAACAAAATTGTGTTACATGTAAAAACCATGAATTAGAATTTTAATTGAAATATATGTTAATTATCCAACATAAACAATTTCATGGATTATTTGGTGAGGATCCAAACAAACATTTAAAAGAATTTAATTTTGTTTTCTCATACCTTAAACCATGAAATTTCTATGAAGATAAAATAAAAAAAAAGATCATTCCCATTATCAATTAATGGAGATGAAAAAGACTAGATATATTATTTACAACATGAACTGGAAACATGTTGGAACAATTTCAAACATATTTTATTTTAGAAATTTTATCCATCATCGAGGACCACTTTTATTCGAAAGAAGATATAAGGGATCAAGCATGAACAAGGGGATTCAATGTATGAGTATTGGGAGTGATTTAATAAGTCGTGTGCAAGCTACCCACATCACCAAATTGGTGAGAAACTTCTCATCCACTACTCATATGAAAGTCTCATTCATATGGAGATAATCATGGAAGATTTCATGTCTATAATATCATTGGTAGACAAAACATCAGCAATCACACATTCATTGAGTGAGAAGCTGGCACAAAAATCCCAAAATTTCGTGATTCATACACACCACCTATTAGTTGAGTATGTTAGGTTAGTCTATCATTTCATGAATGAAATTTAATTAATACCATGTTTGAATAATTGACCACTATGGTGAGGAAGATTACTCTGGCTGAAAGGACATCCCAACCCACTCTTGTGAGACCTTGTGGAATTTAAATAGAAACAGACCACCCGATTAATTGTTTCCCCCTATTACAATAGAAAGATGATTTCAGGATGGTATTTCTTGAGAGAAAATATCAACAGAAACAATAACCACATCCCCAAAGGAAGTATGATTACTTTTCACCAACATATAACCAAGGCTGGAAGGATCATTCAGACATGAGGTATGGCTCAGGACAACAACAAAGATCCACTTTTCGAAAAAAAATCCCATAGCATCCACCTTACCAATAGGGTTTCCAACAACCCCAACCTAGATTTAAGGCTCACGAACCATAAATTCAATAACAAGGGACTTATAAAACAAAAATAGATTCTAATAATAATGATTTATTTAAACAAATTGTTCTTAATCAACTGAATTATATGGAGACTCAAGGTTCAAGGATGAGGGAGTTAAGGACACTAATGAACCATATTTCTTCCACCCTCCATGAATTGTTAAGTAATAAATATTGAGATCTTCCTTCCCAACCTACTCCAAATCTCATGGGAAATGTCAATGCCATCACATTATGATGTGGGAAGAAAAGAACTTATACATCGACACCTATCATTCAACTAAGTTCACCTCAACCTTAGAGAATACCTATTCCATACCTACTAATTATATACCCATGGAGAAATATAAATGTTAGAAAAATATTGATTATATTCATCCTAAACCCCTTAATTTTCCAAATATAGTTGTTCAAACAAAAAATATGGATGATGAGGTGATGAAAAAAATGTTTTTGGATATATTCAAGCAATTCGAGATCAACATCCATTTTCCTGAATCCATTAAACAAATACAATGGTGTTCCAAATTCATAAAATAACTTCTTACCAATAACTGAGAGATAAAGGAAAATGATAGGATCAATCATGAAAGGAATGTGTCAGTAATCAGTAAACTAACACTATAAATTCCAAAAATCTCAGGGATCCCGGGACCTTAACCATACCATGCTCCATAAGAGTGTTTCACTTTTCTGATGCTCTTCATGATTTTGGAGCTTCCACGAATTTTATAACTCACTCTATATTCTCTTATTTATAGGTTGGTGAGTTGAATCCAATGAGAGTTGTGGTGCAGTTGGCGAATAGAGCAATAACATACCCATCAAGAGTCCTTTAGAATTTATTTATTTGGGTAAGAGACATGATATTTCCAGTAGATTTCTATGTGATCAACATAGTGGATGGTCATGTAAGTTCCCATGATCCCATTATCATAGGTGTTCTATTACTAAAAATTTAAAAATTATCATCAATGTCCTATAGGGTACACTTTCTAGGGATATTGGATATGATGTTATGATATTTAATGTTATGAACTCTATGAAGTACTCCTTAGAGGACCACTCTTCTTTTGTTATCACTCATTTTGAACCGCTAAATAAAAACCCCATGGAATTTTATTGTTCTATTATAAGGGATTTTGCGATCATTAGTTTTAGTTTTATTTTTAAAAACAACTACACACCATTTTTATAATGCAAAAACCTCTATTGGATTTGATTTTTAAATGGAATCATATTTTGATATTGATCATGTGAACTCTGACTATGACATGGTTGTAGAATATGCTGATGAATATGATGCTTTATTATCTGAATGTTATGATGTATATCTTTACAATGATGTTCATTCTGCACATATTTTTGTTCCTTCAATTTCTCCATCCGTACATCTCCCCACTACACTCGATTTGAATCCATTTCCACAGAATCTAAACCTCTCATACTTGTTGGGTGGTGATAAATTACTTGTTTTCATTTCTAACAATGTCCCTTTTAAAGATAAAGAAAAAAATTTAAATATTTTGAGGGAGAACATCAAGAAAATCATGTGGATCTAGGATGACATATCAGGTATTAGCCCCTCTATTTTCTTGCATAGGATTATTTTGGATGATGTGGCTAAATCACATAAATAGACACAATGGAGACTAAATCCAACCATTTTGGAAGTTGTTAAAAAAGTGTTTGAAAATTTTCATGAGGTAAATATAATTTATCCCATTTAAGATTCATAATGGTTATGTCCTGTCCAAGTTGTGCCTATGAAACATGATGTTAATTTTTAAAAAAATGATAAATATGAGTTAGTTTCAATGGGGGTAGGAAAACATTAGTTTGTGTGTATTTATTATAAGAAACTAAATTAATCAACTCACAATGACCAATTTACCCTCCCATTTTTCATCAAATTTTTGAGATATTAGTATGAATAAAACACTATTATTTTGTGGTTGGATTTTCGCGATATTTTCCTATACCTATTGCAATATTGAATCATGATAGGAAAACATTCACTTGTCCACATGGAACATTTTCCTTATAAAGGAAGTGATTTGGACTTTGTAAACATCAAGGACTTCGATTGATGATATCAAGAAGTGTCTGAACACTCCACAGATCATACCACCCCCATGGTGGGTGATTCCTTTTAAGATAATGTGTGACACCTCCCACTTCACGGCTGAAGATGTGTTGTCTCAATATGTGGAGGAATGTTCACAAGTTATTTGCTATGCTTTGAGGAAACTAGATTCAGACCAATTAGATATACACAACCATGGAAAAATGGTTTCTTTCCATCATATTATCATTAGATAAATTTTGTTCATATTTATGGGGCTCTAAAGTAGTTATTTTTCTACCTTGTTGATTTGAGGTCCCTCTGAATGAAGCCATTTGAGAAGTCCAGGCATATCCGATTATTGATCCTTCTTTAGGAATTCAATATTCAGATAAATGATTAGATGGGGTCAGAGAAACTGGTGGAGGAAAACATGAGTAGTATTACTCACACAATAGAGGCTGACACCTTTGATTAGGTATGACTTTGAGATACATTCTCTAATGGGAATATTTATTCCATATTAGGTACACATCCTTGTTATGAAGTTTTATTTAACTACATTGTTTCCTATAAAATTCCTAAAAATTTGAAGAAACTTCATGTCAAAAAGATAAAGAGTGAGTTGATATTTTATGTATGGGATGATCAATAACTATGGCACATGTGTAGTGATAATATTATTAGGAGGTGTCTTCACGATCATTATTTTGATTTTGTTCTTCATTTCTTCTATAAACATTCTTGTGGATGACTCTTTGAACCCCAAAAAATATCTAGCAACCTCTTAGACTCTAGATTATTTTGTCCTAGATTATTCCATGATAATCATGTTATTTTTAATTCATGTTCACGTTTCCAACACACTAAGAATGATTCTAGGAGACACGAGATGCCCTAATAACCCTTATTATTCTGTGATATTCATTATATATGGGAATCAATTTTATGGGTCCTTTTCCTAGTTCATTTATGATTGTTAATATTATAGATGTTTTTGATTGTGTGAGTAAATGTGTGGAGGCTATGTCCACCAGGATTGATGATTCTCATGTTGTAGTGGAATTTTTCAAAACACATATTTTCTTTATAGGTTTGGAGTACCAAAGTCCACCATCTGTGACCAAGGGACACACTTCTTCAATCATAATTTGGCTTCCCTCCTTCAAAAGTATGAGGTGACACAAAAAACATCAACACCATTCCACCCCGAAACAAATTTCATGGTTGAGGTTTCAAATAATTAGTTAATAGAAATTTTGGAGAAAACTGTGCATCCAAATAGGAAGGATTAGAGAAATCACTTGGATTATAGACTTTGGGTTTATCAGACAACATAAAATACACCCATTTGATTGTACTTATTTAGGATTGTTTTAGGGAAATCATATCATCTCCCAGTGGATGTCTGGCATCAGAAATATTGGGCTATAATGAAATGCAACATGGATATTTTCCAAGATAGAAATCAAATGACTCTGAAAATTAAAGATCTTGTGGTGATTCAATTGTAATAATATGAGAACTCAATTCATTATAAGGAAAGATAAAAATCATCTCATGATATAATGATCATACAATGGGTTTTTCATATGGGAGAGAAATTCTTACTCTATAGTTCATGAATAAAGCTGATGCCCGGTAAGTTGTGTTCTAGGTGGATAGGTCAATATATTTTATCTAATTCTTTTCATTATGGTGTAGTGGAGATCACACAAGAGGAAACTATAAGAATATTTATAATTAATGGGAAATGTTTGACTAAATAATCTTAGGGACTTCCTACGGATGTAGTTGATTTCATCACACTGTATGACCCCATCATCACTTAAGAATATTTGGTTGTTCCTAACACTTTAACTTTTTTAATCTTTTTCCTATTTAAAATTCATTATTTCATGTGTATATATAATTTCAAAAGCTCAAATTTTGGAAAATGTAATATTTTAAGAATTGGGGAGGGGACAACATTTTGGGGTAGATATTTAGGATTTTATGTTCTATGTTATTTGGTTGTTTTCTGTTATGTTTTTTGTTAAAATAAAAAAAACACAAAAACATATCATGTAACATGGTCATTTAAATAAGGAATATATAGAAAATGAATAATTTCGAAATTAATTAGTGGCATGATAATGTTGAGTAATATTTCATCACCAAGGGTTGATTTTAGTAAAAATTGAATTCATTGATGATATAAACGGTTGTGTCATTATAAAACCATTTAGATTTTGATAACATTATTTTTTATATTTGGTAGTGGTGAATTATGACATTCATTTATCGACAAAAGAATTCACTCAACAATGAATTTTAAAAAATTTCCAACTCAATTGAAGGTATTTTCATGTTAGGTAAAAAAATCATTGGTTGATCCATACGTTCCTTTATGATACAATCAATTTCATTACTATACTTAATTTATCTATGTGTGTTTTAATGTTATATAACTATTTTATGAACTAAAAAACAAATACAAAAAATAAAAAAAAAATATGTGTTGTGTCTTGGGAATGTCAAAATCCATAATTCCATGAATATTGATCATGATATAACAATTACATTTAGTTTCATGAGAAGATCATCCTATGGTTGAGAGATGAGTGTGATATGTTTTACAAGTGAAACATAAAAACAAAATTAAAATAAAAAATATTGGGAGTGATGATATGTAGAACATATGGGGATATCTTGGTTGGGAGTTTAAGGATTGAATTTTTTGGAATGTATAAGTGTGTGGGTCTTGATATATGATTGAAATGGAATGTATATCATGATATATGAAATAAACTATGTAATAAGAACTGTTTTACTTGTTTTGAATATGCATAATAAAGGACGGAGATATGAGCATGAAATGGTCGAAACACACACACATGGGGAATTATTGTCATGGTAGACCCTTGAAATGTTTCTCTCTGATTATTGTTATAAATATCAATAGATTATTTCTGACACAATTTATGAGGAAATTAAATTAACATTTATTTATATTTACTCTTGATGAGATTCCTAATTTTCCTATATTTTGACTGTGGATTGAGAAATATGAACATGCACATCTTATACAAAAAATTTAGAATACATGATATGAGGTTTTTACAAAGAGTTAGAGCTGTAAGTGTGGAGGTGTTGATAAAACCCAATTTTTTTTGATATTTTATTGATAATAAATTATATAATTACCTCACATTTTGTTAAAAATGTATATTTATTAAATTTCGAGATTAGACACTTTATTTGAAGATTTGATGATAATTCAAGTATTACTCTTTAAAATTACACCTTAGTATTTTAAAAAAATTATTTGAATTATTTGAACTTAATACATTGTAAATGTTTTTTTGAAAAAATGTGCTTCAAATTATTTTCATGAAATTAGAGTTGGATCGTGCATTTGTGTGAGCAAAATGGTCCATTAAATAAAAGATGGTATGGACTCACTATAATGGATATAACTTCAATATTTGGAGAATATCATATTAAACCGTTTTTTGGAATGGGTCTAAATTTATAGGGCAGCTCGATGTCCCAATTCCTCAAAAATCATCTTTTTGTAAGGACAACTAATTGATGAGTTTTTGAGGTGAAAAATGTGGTGCAACTGGGATTAAAATATTTGGTCTAATTTCCCTTTCACACATAAAAAATATTTGTCACCCTATCTATACAAAACTCTATTTAAATATTATTTTCACTCTTTGGTAGGGAATGGTGAGGCTTTGGGAATGTTTGGGCGTTGTTTTGTCTCCTAGGAGAATCTCAATCATTTCTGAAGTAGTAATGAATTGTGCAAAGAACTCTTCCAAGAAGGCTCTACTCTCCCACATCAACATTGTGTTTTTTTGTTTTCATGCTTGTAGCTTAATTTGTTCTTCAAATAACCATTTTTCATATCCCTTCATCTTCATATTTTTCCTCTTTTTTTGGAATCTAAGAGTGGGGATGATATTGGTAGTTCCCCTTCTAATCCAAGTCTTATGTAAATCATAACCAAAATTATATCTCCACCCATGGAAGAGTGATTTATTGCTAGTAAATTTAATCCAATCATCATTTATTTTTTTTCTTTGAATCCACAAATATACTACAATTCTTAAACTGTGGTCAATTAATTGAGTTAATATCTACTATACTGGATCGACATGCAATTGACCGCGTGGTTGGACTTGTGTAAATTCTGTGAGTGAAACTTCAATCACAAAATCAAATCAACTTGCGAAAGAATTATAAGGATCATGCATCTTCCCTAAGAACAATTAATTATTAATTCTTGGGAGGATATTATTACCTAATTTAACATTGACCATAGGTTGTCTTTTTGATCACAATCATAGCTTTGTGCTGTGATTGGATGTCCTGAAGCTGGTCAAATGCTCATTCATCCAATATTTCTGGTTGTGTTAATTTCCATTGGGTTTAGTGGATTACAATGTTAGGAATCAAAATAGAATTAATTATAATAAAATGGGATAATAATAAATTAATAATGAAGGGGGTAGATTATATTAACTATGTATTCTCAAATTAGTTTTCTTAAAATAAATTGTCTCCTTAAATGAACCTTCATGTTTTTTCATTGTTTTTTTTGTATGAATGTCATTAAAACATAACCTCCATATTTTGTAATATTTTTCAATAATTTACATGGTTTCATCCTTCCAATTTAGGTTTGTTTTAATCACATATTTTTTAAGTGAATTCCCTAGGTTAGCCACCATAATTCATTTAGTTAAATAAAAAAGTAATCTGAAATCTCCCACAACAGTACAATTCACATATCCACCAAATCATCCTCATAAAATTTTATTGTCTTCCCCAAAATGGTCTGGAAAATCTGTTTAATAGATCCATGGTACGTAGATCCTGAATTATTCAATCCAAATGGAATAAATTTAATTAAATATATCTATTATAGTGTATTTAATGTAGTTTTATGATCATTTTTGGGGACCAACTGAAGTTAATTATATCCTATATATTCATCTATGAATTTGGGAGTCTAGAAGCCAGTTGTCTCATCGACTAGTAGATCTATGACCATGACTGAGAAATTTACATTTTTCCACTATTATTTGAGAGCCATAAATTTGATGTCAATACAAATATAATTATACTTGTACATGATAATAATGACATTGGTAATTTATTTTATCCATTATTTCTATTTTATATTGTTGGAATTGATAGTATTTTCAACATTGAATTCAACCTTGGAAATATGGGTTGATTACAATATTTTATTTAATTTCTTATAACAATGACGATAATATAGAAAAGAAATGTCATTCCTAGCCACTTATAAATCAAATATAGGCATATGGTTGTAGTTCTTTGTGAATAAATCATATTGTTCTTTTAATAATGAGATATATATTCCATATTTGTTAGGGGCCATAGATAACTGATAAACCTAGTCTATATATCCTACGCTGAACCCAAATTAATATATCCGTGTCTATCAATATTAGTTTAAATACATTAATTGAATTACAGAGAGGTATCTCCGAGATCTCTGGCTTTAGATTTTTTCACATTTCCATTATTAGGTGTGGAATATATATGTGAATAAACTTATGTGTCTTGGAAGTGGTTAGAACCATTCTAAATAATGATTTTTAGTTAGATTCTTCATATATCTTCACAAAACTAAATGAATAGAAACCCCAAAATCCATTATACATGATATTTAATATATAATTTTTTTTTAATATATAAATATAATTATCACTTTTTAAGGAATTATTTATTCATATTCAAATTCGTTGACCACTCTCATCATATAATCATCATAATAATGTAATCAAGTTAAAGATACATATTTCGATAATTTATAAATGCTCTATGAACCATAAAAATTATATTCTACTCTATGAGTGCAACTATAGAAGAAATAGATTGTTTTTTGTCCATTTTTGGTCATAACAAGAATCCAATTGTTGATTGAAATATTTTATTGAGTTAAATAATTATTCATGATATTTAGTAGTCATAAAGGTGATATGCATTAATTATTGTGTTTTAGAGAAGTGGTTCTCTTTAGATTTGATATAAATATCTAGATATTATTTTATATTCATAGAAATATTCATACCATTAACATTTCATAATAAGGTTTATATAGGTGGGTTAGAAATTTTTTTTACATAGGATCCTTGGAAAACAAAACATTGAATAACAATAACAAAAAAATATTTTGTTCTTTAAATGGGAAAAACATTGGGATAAAATTATTATCATTTCATGAAAAATAAATAAACATTTATAAAAATTATATTAAATATATCATTTCCATCGGACCCTTAACATGATCCCTAAATCCTACAGTTTAATTTTCCAACAATAAATACTGTTTATTTATTTAAATAAAAAAATATCAAAACATTAATCATCAAATGAAAAAATATGTAATCAAAATAACTTGAATAATTATTATTACTCAAATTAGCAGAATAATATTTATTTTAATTTTAAATTCAAATAAAATTTAACTGAGGTTCATGATATTCTTCTTGTGTTACTATTTTGGAGACATTATTATTGTATTTAGGCTAACATTCCAATCATAAAATACTTACATATAGAAATATTTCGTTGAACTCATTGGGAAAAAATTACTATCACAATGAAAATAATGAGCGATAAATGCTCATTTTGTAATATAGCCTATTTGTATAAATATATCTTTAAAGACGTTTCAAAACATGTTTCATCAACCTATAATATTGTTAAATTATTCTATGAATTTACTAAAACTAACACCCCAATAAAACCACCATCAAAATAAAATAAAATTAGGAAGCTTTATTCAAATCAAAGGGTTGAGAGTTATCTACATCCATTAACTAAGAAGGGAAAATCCTTGGATGACTTATTCATTAATTATATATCACTTGTGATGTTCCCAAAGTATCCTACATTTTCATAAACGAAATGAAATAATTATTTTTAAAAATACATATATGTTTAAAAAGCATGATATCCATTAAAATTTTCTAATTTCTAAACACTAATACACATATCCATAGATTGTAATATATAGTGACACATATAACATATGGATTCCATAGAAGTGGGTATATTTTCCTAACATTCTCACTACAAAATTTATATGGGAAAATACTTTTTTAATATGTATCAATGACTTATGATCCTCTTACACAAGATAGACTATATTATATATGTTCATTAAGATGATATCATCTAAATATAAAACATATTTTTATATAGATATTTATATAAATTCATGGTTATCATCATATTGAGGAACAATTATGACCTTATGACATGATAGATACTATAAAGATAATGTCACATTAAATTTTAATTTAATGACACACTTAATGTGATAAGATATTCATTAATATTGAAAACCACATATATAAAGGTAATACAAACTCAAAATAGTCTTTTATAGGGAAATAACTCTAACATAATTGAATTGGACTATAGATAACTACTACCGTGTTTTATTCCTCTACCACATGCATTAATTTCACGACTATACTAAGATAAGTCTTTAGTAGGTGTGTTTTCAAGATTATCCTCTATGTAAAATCATCTCACTATGCCCCCATCACATTAAAAAAAGTCTCTGAAATGGATATACTTTTGAAATATGTTCTTTTTCTATTGAAGCAACCATTGATCATTGGAAAGGTTAATCATTGTAGTATTATCATAGTATAATTTGACAGGGTAATTACTACTACAAATGAAATAAAACTATTTGAACTGTATTTTTATACACTCTACATCAATAGATAAATCATAAGTCATAATATAATTAGACTATATTTTATAATAAGTTTCCATTTCCATATTTGGTATCTTAATGCTCACAAATCATCTGTTGAGTGTGATGATATATGATAACAATGATTTGAGATCATTATAAACTATAAAAAAATTCATATGTATATATCTTCATGTTTATATCCTTTCCTCCTATATAAAATAGAAGAATATGTTAGTAATAATAATATGCCTTTGGATATTATTCACTACCATCCAATGACTTTCGTATAGTTTTTCCTAAAATATGCACACATCACATAAATAAAAGGTAACATCAATAGTTTTAAAAATATTTAAATAGATGAATGGTTATATGATAAATTCATAAGGAATCATGGTAATACATTATCTCACCACTTATGTCTAAGGTCACATTTTCTTATATATATGCATATAATGGGACACTGGTATCATTCTCTTCTTGGATATTTCTATACTGATAGTCAAAGTTGACCCTTAGATCTATCTTGAATGGTCTTGATCCTAAAAACATGTTCATCCATGTATAAACTGAATATTATATGGATTTCTCATTTCCCATAAGTAAACTTTCGTCACCTTATACTATTTGTAATAATCTTGCACTCCAACTAAATTACTTATAGAAATAAGGGTTAAGATTCTTTCGTTATGAAGCCAAATTTTCTTTTGTATTAATCGAAGTAAATTTTTCATGATATGCTGAATTCTTGAACCCATAATGAGTTAACCAAATCTTTCATACCTTATTATAATATCTTGGATATATAAAACCCTCTGGTTATTCCATTTATACATACTCTATAAGGATTCCATTGAGGAATGTGGCATTGATATATATCTTCTAAATAACATAATCATGGTATGTTGCGATGGAATGATAAATTCTCAGGTATTTTAGTATACCAAATGTGGAAAATATTTTTTATTAGTGCATTAATTGATTTTTTCTAAAAACAATATCAACTAATGGTGAGTAATAGTTACTAATATGACCTTCATGTTCCATTTTATTCATAAAATTTCCATTTTAAACTAATATGATTTATATCTATATAATGATATACTAGAATCAAAATTTTTTATAATAAAATTAAATTATCATAGAATTAATCTATTTTTACCATCATGAAACATATAAGATATATAGTTTATCCTTATGGGATATAGGTCCATCATAATCAACTAATAACGAGAGTCCATCCTCGATTACTAGAAACCCATATAAAAATGGTTCTGTAACCTATTTGGTTATAATACCTGGACATTCATCCCTTGAAAAAAATATTTATTGGGTTATTGCGGAGTTTTATCATATGTAAACTATTGAGTATCTTGAGTATCAAATACATTGAATATTATCATGATCCGACTATCACTTTTTGGTAGATTCTCACTCTTAAGGAATAAGTCATTCTTGTCCACTGTTCCATCCTTATCAAATATATCATATAGATAATACCCCTTGTTTCCTTGTGATGTCCTATAATGATATACATTAATAATTAGGGTAATATTTTGTTTATATATGTTTACATGACAAATGATCTGCAACCCCAAATATAATTATGTGAAAAATAGGTTTTATTCCATTACATAACTGAAATAGAATTTTATTTTCCACCTTAGTTGTAAATCTATTTATTAAATAAACCATCGTCTATAATTCATATCCTAAAAAGGATAATTGAATATCTACATGACTCGTAATTAACTACACCATGTCTAATTGAGTTTGGTTCCTGCTTTTACTAAAAATATTCTGCATCAAAATATAAGAAAGAGTTAGTTATGTAGTATCTCAAACTCCCTAAGATTGTTAATAAACTAACTGATAAAATATTCTCTATCTTGATATAATCGATGTTTTTTATCCTCTTACCAAGAAAATTATATAGTTTATTCATGATTTACTTAAACCTATAAATTTATTCATACTTATAAATCATTAAGTATACATATCCAAATCTATTAGTGACAAGAATATAAGTGATTATGTACGAGTATCCTCCTCTATCATCTATTGAAAATGTTTTACAACCATTTATATTCTCTAATTCTCGAACATATTTGGTCCTTTTAAAATTTTTGAAAATGGTGTTTTATTAATTTTTCCATGCAATAACTATAGACATCTATCAAGTAGTTTTAGTTTTTTAGAATCTAATTACACATCTTTAAAGAGCACGATTATGAAAATTGCATTTACATAATGAAAACGGTGATACAAAAATATGGTGTGAAATTATTCTTATGAATGAGATTAATTGTCAATATCCATTA
The DNA here is from genome assembly GCA_963277665.1 of Viscum album. NCBI lineage: Eukaryota > Viridiplantae > Streptophyta > Magnoliopsida > Santalales > Viscaceae > Viscum > Viscum album. Next base: position 1,098,865,171 of record OY728147.1, read on the forward strand.
CATTATTTTCATATTACAGTACATTAATAATATTCTGGAGATGTAACAAACCATAAAAGATGATATCTTCATTAAATTATTTGATTTTATTTCTAAATAATAATATAAATATCTCCATACCTAACATGGATATGGATATAATATTTTCATAAACATTAGGAATGTAATAATATATTTACAATACTATAATGAATCTTATTGGTAAAGTAAGGTGGGTCAAATAGAAAAAGGAAACTAGTACTACAACATTGATAACTTTATGTCCTTCCTCATATTTGAAACCATCCAAAATGTACTTGGATTCTATAATGGGCCAAAAATGTAGTCACTAAAATCTAAATTTAATATCAAACATATGGATATGGATATATGATGTTACATAACAATCTCAGTTTAAACATACAAATTATTCTTAATGGAGGTGTGGTTCTTATTTTTGTATTACTACATGACGTATAAAAAACATTATACATCATGTACCACTTACATAATTATAGATATTTATCTAATTATAGTATTCATGTGAACAATACATATAAATTGAACTAGTATTTGGTCCTTATCCATTCAATCCCTCTTACTCACTATAATGAGACTAGAACTTTAACACATCATGTGTTTTTTAGGATGAGGAATACAATTTGGTATTATTCATATTATAATTTAAAATAAAGATATCAAATATAAGAGGTAGTGAAAAAATCATCAGATTAATGATAAGTTATTGAGTATTATTTAACCCAATATGGAAGCATGATAAATATATTAAATCATATTTAAAAAATGAGGCTCGTAAATAAAAACATCTCTATGATTGCATATGAAAAGTGATTTGGAGATCTTCTAATGATCTTGTATTTCCTTACCCTAATAATGATCATGGATATGGAACAACAATATATACACATCTATATCCTCATTGAACCTATAGATCTACTTATAAAGGAAAAACATGAGTCACTAAATAGAAAATTCATTTTCTACATGATTTCATATAACAATACACCCATCCTCACTAGCCTCCATAGACAAATCATGACATGGAAATGAGAAATATAATAAATAATTTTTTTGTCATTGTGTTGTATAATGTGAAATCTATTGTATAACTCCTAAAAACTCAATCTGATGAGGATATTTTATTTCTCCAAAATAAAAAGTAATGATACTATCATGATTTCAGGACATTCCATTTTCTAAAAAAAATAATGAAGCTTTCATTACATTATATTAAATATAAGAATATGATATAAACAATTTGTCATCAGCCCTTAAATATTTTATCAAATCCCAATATCACTAACCATGGATTCATAATATATTTTCGCATAGATATTCTAGTGGTAAGAATCCATATATACCTTTTTATATAATTTTCAAGGATGTTGAAAATTAATAAATTGTATTTTGGTAGGATGGTCTTTACAACTATTTATAATCATATATTTTTTATCTGTTGAGTGGAATCCCTAATACTATAACCCTTAACATTTATTTTCTCAGCACTTACCTATTACTTATAAAAATTCATTCATAAGAAATTAACTCTTAATGTGAACTAGTTTAATTAAACACAAAATATATGATAAATTTCTCTGATAATTAAAACAAATTTGACATGAGCCAGATGAGAAATTTAAATTATTTTTTTATTTTAACTCAAGTAATGTAAGTTTATCCCAGATTAATAATTCTCTTTGTGGGTTTTTATCACATTTATTTAATTCCAATATTTTATCCTTTTACATAATTGTTATTGTTGTTTGTATTTTTTGAAAATTATCAAACACTTGTTGATAAAATAATTAATTCATAATCTATTTATTTTAAACAATAATTTATTCTTATTCATTAATTTCATTTATATGGTCACAATAAAGAATCCAATTAACCTAAATATTTACCAATAATCTAGATTTCAATTAGATTTAAAAATTTGGTAGGATCATGAGATTTTCTATTGGATAGTTTATCAAGGAGATAATAAAATAAACTTCCAACCTACGGTTATAATTCATGAAACCAATCATTGTTTGAATTATATCATTCTACATATTTCCATATGTTACCCAAAATTTTGTTTCATTTCGTCTATAAACATGAACCACCTCCAATCATATGGAACATATATGCATTTCATTTGGTTTACTCACATATAGGTGAGTAAAAAATGAGGTATGGTGTAATATAAATGTAAATATTGGCATTAAATATCATACATAATAATATGTGGGGATGTTATGTAGATATAAATTTAAATGTAATAATTTTTATTTCAAAAAAATGAAATAATAATTTAATTAAATAAAAATACAACCCTTACATAGGCCATTCAACCTCATTATCCTCCATGCATGAAATGAATACCCATTTAAATAAACTATCTATAATTCATTATATTCCACTATTTATCAATATGAATCAAAAAAATTATTAATTTGCATAATTAATTCATTAATTCATTAATTTATCTTAAATTACCATCCAAGGAGACTTATATATTCCTGTGACCTGTAATTTTAAATAATTAAATTTTATTTATATTTATAAAGTAACCCATGTGTACTAGAGGAAATATTGTAAGTACCCCTTGGTAATACTCATTGTATTGTATGGTCCTTTTTTGAACTGTTTACCTACACACTATATATTGTACACAATGTGTCACATTATTACATGAAATATAGTTCTGTGTGTCAATCCAAGTAGTCAATATAGCGTGTAAGGCACATAGAACACATTATTATACATGAAATGTACATCTTCAAATGCATGTTAAGTAAATGTTAAGTTCAATGGCATTATATGGTGTGTATTTATGAATTTTTTTAAAATTAATTAATTATTTAATTCTATATAATCCCTATCAAACAACATATACCTCAATTACATGTCGATTACATTGGCTTAATGTGGCACTTAATTTCTATTATTTGTAATTAATTTAATAGGTGAATTGAATTTATTTAAATGTACATTAATTAAATGCGAATGAGTTTCATGATACGTATATCTTAGTACACATCATGTAATATGTTCAATGGTAAAATGAATGAAACTCCAAGGGACACAGTGTATATTCCAAAAAAGAATTTATGTGACACACTATATCTAAAATAGAAACACATTTTATAGTTAGATCTAGACCTGAATGTATTAAATACATATTTCACACATTGACCACACATATTCCACATTTACCTTGAGTATCATCCTTATCCGGTTAGATAATTTATAGTCCAACTACATGATATATAATGCAAAGTTTTTTCCATATTGACAATATAAACACACTCTATAATTATTTCACATAATCTTCAATGAAATTCTGAGTTCTATGAATTTGGTGTATGAAATATGCTATTAAGTTGCATGATATGTAGTCCCATGAAATCTAGTTAGAGTCTCTGCACCTCCTAATACGATATTGGAACATTATTATACAGTTATTTTCCATGTATTGGTCATATGAAAATGAATAATAGTAATATACGATCTCTTATATTAATAAAAAATCAAGTGAATAAATTACATAAAATACATAAATTGATAAATGATTAATAAATAATTGTAAATTAATATGTGACGACTCTAAAACAACATGTATATTCTAAGGAAAAGAAAAAGTGGTTAGTTCTATGCCTAATAGTGGGTTTTCATTAGTTTATTCATATTTATCCTATGAATAATAACAATATTAATCCAAAAATCCATTAATAATGATCTTGTACAAATAATTTATAATTAATATATTAATATAAATACCTTTTTTGTGGAATTATTTTTTCATTATCTAATATTTTACCATTCTAATAATTACATCATTGTAACGAATGATTAAAGGGTAGAATCCCTCAATTGGTAATCCACATGTGCTCCACCAACCTTGAAACATCACTGTTGGACCTCCAAGTGTTATCATAAAAGTACTAGATCACATCCATCAATAGATACTGATAAAAAAAGTCCCTTATAAGATTTAAGGGTTCCAGAAATTTCTCTTTTGTTATAGAGAAGAAGGAGAACTACGAGTGATATATGTTCTTGATTTTTTTTAGAAATATGGTTTTATATATATGATATTATTTTTTTGAGTTTTTTTTTCATAACAATTATTTTACCCTATAAATGAAATAATATGTATTATATATCTAGGTTAGAGAATTATTTATTTCACATAGATCTTTATCCATTTTATTATTTATTATAAAACCACACATCAAAAAAATTATTATTCCCACAACATGATAAAATAATCATGGATAACATTAATATAATTTCTTAAATAAATAATAATTTTTTATTTAAATGATAACAAATATATAATTTCCACCTGACCCTTTACCTAGTCTAAAGTCTACATCATCATTTATCTGACATTGAATAATGACTATTTTTTAAAATAAATACAAATCCATGAAATATTATTCCAATAAATATTTACATTTTTAAATTAAACTGAATAATTATAATTCCATTTAAATAAGGAATAATAATTATTTAAAAATTATATTAAAATTGAATTTAATTAATATTTGGGATACACATTGTGTGTTACACTCACGGTCTCATTACTAGTTGAATTAGTCTAACTCTTATAAAGTGGAATATCAGCATCTATAAACATAGAAAGATACTTATAGAGGAATATATTGGTTTTAAAATAATAATAACTTCTTATGAATGTTCTCTGTGAAATATATTTCTTTATCTAAATATCCAATCATGCATGTTTCATCATTAGTTTAATCAACAAATATTCCCGATATATCATTATTTGACATCTATAAAAGGAATATACTAATACATATTCCATTTCCATGGAAATTAGTATGGAATGTATATTCCATTAAAAGGGATAGAGATATCTACTTCTATAATCTCATAAGGGAAAAATCATTTCATGAATTATTAAAAAAAATTATATCACTTATGACACACTCAACAATTACTAATTCACAATAGTCATATGTTGAAATGGTTTTTGAAATTAAATCTAAGAGTGCGGTGCATGGTATGTATTATTAACAATCTTAATAACAAGGAAAAATAAACACATTAAAACGTAAGAATATCCAATGAAACATATAATATGTGGAATTCCAATTGTGTATTTTTTTCTTATAATCAAATCTACTTTAGATTAACAGGCCCAATGTTTGTGAGAAAAAATTATCAATTTATTATAGTCCTCCAACCCATGATACCATGTATCACCAATGTCCAGTTAGATTATATCATCCATCCTTATAATATATATTTTATAATATCATCATAACACTTCATTGTTCTAATCATTGCAGGGAATTGTTATGACCATTCAATGTGCTTGATACACTAAAGACAATATCACATTAATTTTACAAAAAAAGAACAATAAGCATGTGATAATATATTTATTAATACCAAAACCATGAATATATATGGAATATGAAGTGTAATGTAGTTGTTTTTAGGTAAATAACTATAAAATGATGGAAATTATGAGAACTGGCATACCATATGGTGATATATTAGAAAATTTCATCCATCCTCTCCATTTTAATTAGGGGTGAATGATATATTGATATCTTGGGATGCAATATATGATTTGGTAGAATTCATATAAGGGGCATTATTTTCTTCACTAGGATCACACCTCTCCTTTACACAATAGGATTCAATTAATAGAACTAATATAATAGGGATTTGGGAAAATATTCCATGACCATATATTTCCTTCTTCTTGAAGGATTTATATCCACTGTTTTGGAGATTATAAGAGATGAAGATGGATAATTAGCAATGAAAAAATTAGTATGGTGATAAATATACTTTTAGAACCATGTTAACATGAATGGATTATGAATAAATATTTTCGTTCCATTCCAGTGGTTTCTACATGTAGACATTTACCTAACCAACATATGAGAGGAATGTGATTAGATTTTTTGGATTATCATCAAATTGAACCTTCACAAACTAATGCATTTCTAGATTATTAGGATTTCCCTCTATCTAGTTGATGGAAAATACATATTATTTTTAATAACTCTTCATTTTAGAATATATTTTTTAAAAATAAAATATAAGTGTTTGGTATCAGGCTTTACATGCAACACCAAGATTAGAATGAACCCCCAATATATAATAAAATATCCATTAAATTTCAGTTATGAATTGGAATAATCATAGTTAAAAAAGATATATATATTATATATGGAAAAATTATTTATTAATTTCTAATATTTATGTTCTCATTTTTTAGTAAATTTATTTTTTTCTTAATAAATTAGTTTTCTTTAAAAAAAATTTAATAAATTTTATGAGCACAGAAATTAAATTTTTTCTATAAAATTTAATAAATTATGTTTTATAAAATGAATATAATTTTTTAAATAAATAAGATAATATTATCTTAGGGTAAATTTTTAGGATTTTTTTAAAACTATATTTATTTTTTCAGTGAATGGTGAACAATATATATTTTCATAGAAACTATAATATATATTAAGTAAAATTAAATTTATTTTTTAATTTTATATTAATTTAAAATAAATATAATATAATTATAAATAATCTAAATAATTATATAATATTAATTATTATTCATTATATTCATATAAGTTCTATTTTGGACTTAAAAAGACATTTAAAAAAACTATTTTTATGCATGCATACAATTTTAGTCTTAATAAAATAAATTATTCAATATTGATTAATGGTTTTAATGAAATTATTATATTAAATATTCAATCATATATTCAAACATACATTAAATATTTTTTCATGAAAGTTAATTTAATTTAATTTGTTATTTTGTTTAAATAATCATTCTTTTAAATTGGATTTCCATTATAGGGTGTGCAGTTATTCAAATTGAAATTATAACACAATGATTTATTGAAAATTTTTAAATATATTAATTATTTTTAATTACTATAAATTATATAATTAAATATTTTCAACATATTTTTTTCATTGTGAATAGTATAAACAGAACGTTTTTACCATAATTAATGTTAAAAAAGGTTTTCTAGAGGTTAAATCCTATGATAAGAGAAGATATACAACCCAAACCAATATAATTTTATATTTTTTGAAGATAATTAATCTTTTTATTATCCTATATTCAAATAAATGTCCATTTAAAGAAACTATACCTCTTATGAGACCTTAAAAAATTGAAATATTAAAAGAAATTACTTGCTCGTCCCTCCCCTCAGTTTTTTAAGGTCCCCTCTCCTCCCCTCTTACTTAGAAGATTTATGAACTATAACATAGACAATACATACTAAAAATTGTTTCTCTATTACTTACCTTCATTATAGATCTTATTCTCTTCTCTTAATACCAATCTTTCATGAATTAAGTTGTTTCTTGAAGGGTTATCAGACAAAAAAAGTTAGAAATATTACCCAAGGTCCTTCAATTTTATTTCTCATTGTACATTATAATAAATTGTAGTATAAATAAAAACAATTTTGAATAAATTATATTGAATATTATTATATTTTATTATGATGAGGTAAGAACCATGTTCTATTGTTTCTCTATCAAATGGGACATAAAAGTATCACTCATGCGTACTTGTGGACTATTATCTCCTTGTAGGGATACAATTCATGTTCCACCACTATATTTCATGGCATGTTATATTGGATGATTTAATGTTTTATATGATAATTATTTATTATTTATTCATATATAATAATAATATCATATCTACCATCTTACCTTATTATCTATTTATAATTAATAACAATCCCCATGAGTACATGTGGACTACCACATTCATAATGCAATGTGATTTGTTTTCCTTTATTATTTATATTATTGGTAATAAGGAAATATTTAATGAAAATATATGATATTTATGATATAATAAATAGTCTATAATGGTGAAATGTTATTTACAATTCCTTTGTTACTTCTATAAAAAAATGTAGTGATCACTCGTATATGGGTATGAAGTATCATTAGACCTTAGTAATGTAAAACATTTTTCAAAATCACATTATATGAATGTTTATAATTATTTATATAATTTATATATATTATATTTATATAATTATTAAAATTTTATAGATGGAGGAACCATGATCATTATTCAAGGACTATAACTGTCAAAGAAAAACGTACATGATAATTGAAGCAGTTGACTCCTAAAATGACGAATTTAATAAATAATTGTTAGTAAACAGACATTGAAATTATATAAGTGGATCATATAAGATATTATATATATATATATATATATATATTAATATGGTTATTTTATATATCTAAATAATTTTATTTTAGTATATAAGAGGTTGGATCACTTATGAAAATCATAGTTTTGAGGTAAGTGTTTCTTCAAAATTTCCCTTTATTGAGACATGTATTAATGTTATCCACATATTTATAATTTATATGAACTATAAACTAAATAATAATTTATTATCGAATAATATATTATTTATTTAAAAATATTAATAAGACCATTTTATTTTCATGTTCTAATTACATTCGATTCCAAAATTACTACGACCATAACTATTTTGTATCTTAATTTTATTTTTTAGAATGGTTATTATTATAATAGAACCTTATTTTAGAAAGATTATGTATTGGAACATAGATTTTCTTTATCACGACCAGACTAATTCTAATTTTATTTAATTTATCAATTGAATTTAAATAATTCACATCATTTTGATTCATAAGTAACCACAACGGTAAGGGTTTCATTTTACCATCTTGTTTTCACAATAATTTTTTTGCTTAAATATATAATGCTTAAATTATATGACATATATTCCTAATTTTTGTATTTTATTAAAAATAGGTTATTTATATATAATAAATGTTTTTTTAAATTCTTTTATGTTCTCAAAATAAGGGAGGGAATTTTTTAATGAAGTTATCCTCATTTCTCTCCCCAGTTGGTAATATTTTCTTGTATATCTATATTTTCTTTAAAATTATCTCAAGAATATTTTTAATATCCTCAAAATATTATTTAAGTTAATTTTTAACTATAGTTTACTTTATTTAACCAGGATTATAATGATTTTCTTTATCACATTGAAAATGGGTAGCATTTGATTTTTTTAATTGTGAAAAGAATTTTTTAACATACACTGCATGACCAGATTTCAATGCCATTATGAATGGTATTTTATTAAATGTTTCCATTATATTTTTTTGGTTATTTTAAATGAATATATTTCTTTAATATTTTTTTAAATTATTAAATTTTAAATATGTGATTTCAAAATGATAGTAAATTTTTTTCAAGAAATGTTTTTGTTATCTTTTAAAGATATCTTCTTGTATAACATCAAACCATAACGTATTATAGGATTTAATTGGGGATATAAAACAATTTTACCATCATTATTAATTCTCAGAAAGGTGTATTATTATAATTATGAAATTTTTATGTTACTCATATCCTTTTTATAAGTTTTGGTTTGATGATATGATGATTGTTAGGGGATATTTTGGCACATATATATATATATATATATGGTTTCCATATGTGATAGGTTGGGCCAAAATTATACAGCCCTTCAATTTATTTTGAAATATTGATATATTATGAGATAATAAGGAAAGTATTTTGAAGTGAACATAGTTTAGTAAAGTATATTTTCCAGTATGGTAATCTTGGGATTGAACCTTGACTAAGGAAACGATGGAATGTTGCATGATGTCAATCCACTATATGAGTATTATCAGTGATTCTTTACTAATAATATTATTTTTTATACTTACATTCATTCCAAGAATATATGTATTATGATTATAATTTTTTTCCATCGATCATGATTGATTATTATTGATTTTTTAATACTTACTTTATTCGATTGATAAAAAATTATGGCATGTTCCAAGATTATGATATATAAATTGAGGGGTATGAATTTTTATTCTATAGATAATATTATTATAACCTTATTATTATCATATTTTCATTTATTATCATTTATTGATATATCTTATTTTTACCCTAACAAGTAATATGAACTCAACCTTTCTTATGTTTTTATTCGCCAGGTTATGGTGAAATGTCTTAAGTATATTGATCCAGTTATGAAGAATTAAAATGAAAATGATTTAGATAATTTTTGTACCAGATTTTTGTTTATTCATGCTGAAATGACCATAAATATCTATGTTTATTTGGTAAGTATTCTTGGGAAATTTACTGAGTAGTCTTGGAAAACCATATGATATTTATGTATAGAAGGTTTGGGTCGATATAGTTGGTATCATATATATGTTTTACTAACTTTTGGAAACAAGGATGTGGAAAAGTTTATGATAAACCTAAGGATAAGACCATTTATAGAATAACAACCAATTTTATGATAAAAAATTATTGCTTTGTTGAACAAAAATTAATCCAAAATAATAAAATATATGCGTTTATCATTTCCATCAAAATTAATCTCGGGTTGATAACCTAAAATAAGTTGGTCAAGTATATATTGGCCCTAATTATGGTGAAAATTCAATGTGACCATATATTACACCTATTTAAATACTCCAATAGGATATTATTAGTATAAGATTTTTTTATGATACATAATGATTTTTTAGATATAAAATTCTAGTTGTTGACAGAGGATGAAACTAATGTATCATATATTCAAAATAATGTGTTAGTATTTGAACTTATTATTAATTATTTTCTTAATATTATGATTTAACACCATGATTATTATTTTTAATAATATTCTTTTTTGGGTTTTATTCAATTTAAGAAACCTTAATGAGTCATGTTAATGTGAAATATGATTGATGATGGATAGATTTTCTTGATGGGAAACCAAATGAAATGAGAGAAGGAATAGAAAACCATTGGATTACTTCAAATAAGATATATTGTTAAATGATTAACAACATAAATTTGGTTGAGTTTTTTAAAAATCTAATTAAATAAAAATGGTGTTTCAAGAAGACCATAGTGTTCAACATCCTACATGTTCAGGATATGGGAAAACACCATAGAAAGTATAAATGGAATGGGATGACTTCATTTTTGTGGAAAATAAAGACATAAAGCGAGTACTTTCCTATGGAAAATTATAATTTCAATAGAGGGAAATAAAGTACATACAATGTTTCCATTTATATTTCATGGTCATATGTGTGGGGAACATGGGAATTTTTTAAGTTAATTCCGTAATGTAAGGGATAATTCATTGGCCAATTAAAGTAATTAATTTTTCTAATAATTGATTCGTAATAATTTATTTTTTTAACTATTTTAATTTTAGAATTATATTTTAGCAGTGTTTTATTAATTTTATTGTGGTTATAAACATGATGATACATACAAGAATTTTTTATCAATGTTTTTTCTTTAAGGATTTTAATATATATGTTGAATAGAATTGATATCCTAGAAAAGTGATTTCATGGTAAGGTGAAAATTTCTATAAAATGAAATATTGATGGATAGATAGAACTTAATATGTTCTTGGGGATGAGATAATAATGCTTATTTTGGATAAAATGATTATTTATTTTTCTAATGTAAATTAGATATAATTTTTGGCTTTAAAATTGATTGGTGATTTGATAAAAAATGATTTATGTTATATTTTATGAATTTTATCTCATTTTTTATTTTTAGAATATATTAGATAGTTTGTAATTTGATTTGGTGAAAAATGTTATATTTATATTCTGTAAGAAATTGTGTTTTCATTAAGGATCTATTGTAATTGAGGTTATTTGTAGGTTTTAGTAGAATATATGCTCACGTTATTCAAATAATTGGTATAAACAATTTGTAGATATTTTAGGTTTTTTTGATAAATGTTATATTTTATCATGAAAAAATTGTGATAATATTCTTAAGATATTTTTTGGGTGTTAATTTTGGCTAAAATTATTTTATAATAGTTTTAATGTTAACTATTTTTAGAATGGTTTAATTGTATAATTGATTTTATTTTTTATTTTTTAGAGATTAATGTACTTTTTCAAATAATGAAGATTTATCTATATTGGATAGATTATTCTAACAATATTTCTTTTGGTAAATATTAAACAACCTGAGTTTTTAAAACGATATAATATGTTTGATAGCATACATAATACGCCACATCAAACCTAAGTAAACAACTAAATATTATTATGTTAGCTTATACCCTAGCTATTAAAATTTTGTTAACGATCAATATTAATTGATTTATGAAAATATTTTTTATATATTCATTTAATTATTTATTTTTTGAAAAATTATTTTCAAATGAAAATAAAAGCCTATGAAATTAAAAGCAAATTGTTTTATTGAAAAAACCATTTAAATGAAAATAAGTGAGTTTATAAAATAATAAAATTACACTTTTGGGATTTTATTAATGAAAAATATATTTAATATAATCAATGTGATATTAAAAATTTATATTATCTATTTTCTAGACATGATTTAAGAACGAATTCAATTTTACGCATTAAATGAGCATTTTTTTTAAAATGTAGTTTTACCGCATTTTGAAGGAGAAACCATTTTAAATTTTGTTTTTGAACATTTATATGTTATTTTTGAAAAATTTATATTTTTTTTTGAATTGGGACATCATAATTTACATTGTTTTATTTTTTTTATTTTTCAGATAATATTCATTTTTAATGAATAGTGAAAATACTGCATTTTAATTTAAAACTTATTTTTCATCTGATTTATATATATATTAACGTTATAAATTTATTTTTGTTTATTGTATTATGTGATTATTTTTTACTAATTAATCTAGTTATGTTCACTAAATGTAATTACACATCGAAATTAGATATAAAATCATATCAATCTTTTGTTGGTCTTTACTTTTATGAAACCCATTTTCTCGTCTTGAAAAAGGGAATTAATGTTAAATTAATTAATGAAAATTATATGTTTTTAATTTTATAAAATTGATTCCATATTTAGAATCAGTGGGTCCAAATTATTTTAATAGTTTAATTTTATTTATTTTTTGGACATTACGAATTGTAACTTTGGTATTTTTTTAACAAAAGTAAAAGATATATCTGGAGAAATAGGGTATCAAAAAACATTATATAGATAATAAAATTACCCTAACACCTTAAAAATTATTTTTTTAATGAAAAACAACCAATATCACATAAGGCTTTTAATTGATTCAATAAATGTTGTTTCTTCCATGAAAGTGATGCAATTATTATTAAAACAAATGAAAGTGACCATATTTCAATCTCTTATCTCTTATAAGAATAATAATTTTAAATTAGTGATAAAATTTTTGTAACTTAAAACATACATATTATCCATAAAGATAATAAAATTATCTACATAATTGTAATTATTTTTAATTTTTATAAATTAATTAATTATTATAAATATTGATGGAACTATGATACAATAATTATTTTATTAATATAAATATCAAATAAATGATATTTTAACAAGTAAAATAAATATTATTTGACCTAATTTATGCCATATGTTTTTCAGAGGTTAATAAGAAATATTATAAGAGTACGAAATGATTTGGTATGAAGTTATCTATCTATTTGAATTTTATTTAAATTCAATAAAATGAATAGTGTAAAAATTGACACTGTCGATATTTTTATTAAATTAATATTTTATTAAATTATTTTGAAATCATAATTCATTTAAAAATTTCAAAGTAGATTATTTAGGGTCTAAAATTCAATTAAATGTCCAATTATCGTAAATTTACCCCATATTACTAAAATTAATTGCCCTTAAATAATTAATATTATGTTACCTGAATTAACAGTAAAATAGAGTAATTAAGAATAAAATAAAAAGATATGGTATAAAATAAAATAATTACAAATCTAAAAATTATTGTATGAGATTATTTATATTAGTAATTATCTTATATTATAAATAAATTAGTATTGGATAATTTTTTATTTACATTTATTTTATAATAATTGAAAACATTTAATCACTCGAATGGTGCTCCTCACATCTCATACAAAAAGGCACTTTTCCTCTCTATTACACACACTTCTATGGCCTTTGGGTTTGGAAAATATCTAAAAAAAATTATTCCTATATCTCTAATCACATTCTTAAGGCCTTAGTTTTTTCATAAAACACTTCTTATAGGTGTTAAGATTTTCCCAAAAGGTGATCAACCGAATAAAGGGCACCATTTTATTTATGTATTTCATTTTTATTTCTTCTTCCACTGACATCAAATCTTCTTCAACCATGATTATATATTAAATATAGAATCCTAAATATATTGATATTTTATTTTGTTAGTATCATCATCTCAATCCATCTCTAATTTCATCAAATTGGAAATGAACTTTTCATTCATGTGTATGATGGGAAACCGCCTCCCGAACTGGTAAAGCTTGTTTTTCATTACTATCATTAATTATTACTTATACTCAAGGAATTAATATTTATATGATATATTCCAAAAATGTTAATCATTATAAGGAAATAATATATCAATTATTTTTTGAAATTACATACACATAAAAATAATAACTTCTTTCATGCGTACATCTGAACTATCTCCTCTACGAAGTGATGTGATTCATTTTTTATCACACCGCAACTTTTTTTATAAATATTGGTATAACTAAATTATTAATATGATATTAATTATGTTATTATCATTATATAAATATTAAATAGTACTTAATTTATTCTCATGATGGTCAATGAAAAATGAATACGTTACTCATGCGTATGTACGACTTACTATGTCGATGGTTATAACATTGTTCATTTTTCATAATAGAAATGAATTTTTTGATATTAAGAGTATAATTGATGGGTAAATGTGATTATTATTTATTAAATATTATTTTTATATGATGTACTTATGACCAAAAGGACTATTGACCACAATCCAAGTTCATTTTCAACCTGATTACTGAATATTCATAGAACATCTGATATGAACATAAATATTTATATAATTTTCATAATATTGTAATCATTTATATAAAAGAAGTAACAAAATTGAAAAATTATCTGATGAAATTATAAATTATCCTAAATTTATTAATCATGAATAACAAGTAACATACACGAAGAGTCCAACTTAAGGTAAGGTAAATTTTAACTCAATCTTCATTCATTGAATTAAATATCCATGCCATTGGTTTTGTTTTTTCAAAAAAAAAATTTAATGAGATATGATTGTTTTTACTAAATATCCACTCATATAAGGTGTATTTATATTTTTTATACAAAATAATTTGTCTGGTTTATCCTTAATATAATGATATGTTCTTTGTAAGGGACTTCATCTCAATCTTCCTTCATTGAGGCATATCTTGATGTTATTCATCTTTATTATCCTATAACGACTATATTAAACACTTTTGACATTTTATTTCATGAATTAGTATATTTTCATGACATTTAATTTTTTATTTAATTTTATTCTTTATTTATATTTATTCATGTGTCTCTCTATTGGTAAGAGACTCTTTAACTAAAATAGTATTGTATAATATTTTAAAGATATATTCTTCTAGAACCTCCTCTTTCATGCCCAAATATTAAAATTTTTTATTTTGAATTTTTTTATTTGGACAGTAACCTTTTAAAATTTCTATTTCATTAAAATGTTTCAATGTTGTATGGTATACTTTGATTGAAAAGTCTCAATATTGAATGTTTTAAATGGGTTTGGAAATGGACTGAATATTTCAATATCATGAAAATATTTTTTGTGATTGCAAATGAAATTTTATGAGTGGAAGATAGAAAATTTAAATCTTTTATATTTTATGATTATATCATGGTACATTGATATTTTATGGGTGGATATGTGATAAAACAATGATGGTATGTTACGTGATAAACCAATGATAGGTGGTTTTGTGATAAACCAAAGACGAGTGGTTCCGTGGAAAACAAAGTACAGGTGGTCAAATTATAACCCCCAATTTATTTGGTATGGAAGTCGTCCATATAGTTATTCCATTTAGTGATATGTGTGGAAGTTTACCGTATGGTTATTTTATTAAATTATGACTATGCCACAAGATTCTATCATATGTTATTTGATTCTTTCTATGGGTATTATGGCAATATTTGGGTTACAAAAAGGGTAATCAAAGAACTTATATTTAATTAATATTATTTACGACATCTTAAAGGTGAATAATATTACATGATGATAAAGTATTAATATTTTACATGTTTTCAAAAGGTGAGTTTTTTTCCTTATTTTTTAACTCTTACTAATCTTTTTATGCTCATCCTATGTTTGGAAATGTTTTTCATAGGACTTAAAGAAGAATAGAGACAAGTATTGGATCAATTAAAAGTTTTTTTTCATCATGAGACAAGGTTGTGTTACTTGTTAAATGTTTTTTTTTTGAAAAAAATGGATTCTTTTTAGAAGTTTCCACTTTCTATTCTCAGGATTTTTTCATGTATGTGTTATGACGTAATTCTATAATTCTATAAACTTGAAAATATCCTCAATGTGAAATAAAGTCATAATTTTTACATAACTCATGATTATGTAATGTTTATGTATTGGGCCTTACAGAAGTTATTAGAGCATGGTTCAGACAACTTCGGAGATTAGGTTGTTTTCTTAAGAATTAGGGATATCATCATGGGTTTATAAATTTAAGGTTGATAATAAGTTCAATTACTAACTAACCCCTTTTTAGGCTCTATGATCTATAATATTAAGGTGAACAATTGTATTTTTTGAGACATTTACCTTTGAGGAATTTATGG
The DNA here is from genome assembly GCA_963277665.1 of Viscum album. Classification (NCBI taxonomy): domain Eukaryota; kingdom Viridiplantae; phylum Streptophyta; class Magnoliopsida; order Santalales; family Viscaceae; genus Viscum; species Viscum album. Next base: position 1,098,881,873 of record OY728147.1, read on the forward strand.
GTTATTGTTTTTGGGAAGAAAAAAGCAATGTATGAAATAAAATTTGAGGTTTGAAACATGATATGGTCTTTTAGTTATATATAATATTTTTGGAATATTATAAGAATTATATTGTCCTAGAAAAATTATAACCTCCAGGATGGGTGAATGCTTGTCACTTATAGCAAGGTCATTTGGATCAAACCCACAACTAAAGGGTGATAAGGGTATATCACCTACCAGTGGCATACATAAACACCATGGTTAGTATGAATTATTATATTTAGTTAAATAATTTTATGTATTAATAATAAGTTGATTTGGGAGACATATATTTTTTCTAACTGATAAACATGGGATTGTAAAATGATTTTGGGATTTAGTGATAAATGTATTTTGGGAATACATTCACTATTTTGGATTCATTATTGGATTAAGGTAAATTGAATAATGTTGGATTATATTTGAGGAATAATGGTTCAATTATTTTTAGAGAAATATTTTATTTAATTATGGACTTATGGTGATTTGGGTTATTTATGGAAGTGATTAACATATCGTGGTGAAAATGGGATTAACATAATTATTTTTCGGTATGAGACATTATAAATTATTGTTGTTATTTGGAGATAAATGTTGGAACATATCCTAGAAGACTATGTGAAGAAATCCTTCCAAGTTATTGGTTTGCAGTCTATGTTAGGATTATTTGAAGAATTTTAAGATATGTTATTTATTGAATGGTATTTGTTGAACATTGGATATTACTGTTGAATTTTAAAGATTCTATGATTTTTTTTATTCATACAATGGTTTATTCTTTTGGGGAAATTATCATATTTTCTATGAACCTTTTTGGGTTTGGTTAATATTTCAAGATAGGAAGAATAGATATTTAATCTTTTGGGATAATGTGATTCTCTAGAAGTTGATTCTAGTGCTTCATGTGTGACCATGTAATCTACGATACTCATATTTTGGTGAAAAGATGTGTTTGGGGTATAAATTTATAAAAGGATTAAACTATACTCGAAAAGTATGTATGTTTCCCAATGATCATAGTAAAGAAATTAAATAAAATCCTCAATTTTATGAAAAATATCTTAAAATAAAAATGTTTTTTGTTTAATTTTCCTCCTATGAAATCAATGACCAATTAATCCCTCACTATTCTGTGGATTTCTAATTGTTTACATTTTCTTCATCATGTTGTATATCACTATCCATCATAATAATATGGTAATTTTTTCTTCCATATCCATTTTTTCCTACATTGAATCATAATATGTGTTATCTCAGATAACCTTTGAACTTCTCTTTCTTTCTTTTAAAGTGGTGGTTGAATTAATTCATTTTTTGATGTGGGAATGATATTAATGTATTTTGAAAATTCATACATTAGTTATTGAAAAAAAATTAAATATTGGATAATGAAATTTCCAAAGGGCCCGTGATAATGTAACATCCCAAATTTTGAAAAGGATATGATATGTTCGATAGCATACATAAGATGATACAATAAAGATATCCTAACAATTAAATATTATTATGTTACCTCATAAAATAGATGCTAAAATATATATAATGAATAGTATTAATTGATTTATGAAAATAACTTTTACACATGCCATTAATTAATTATTTTGTGAAAAATTATTTATGAACAAAAATAAAACCTTTTTTAATTAAAAGGAAATGATTTTTTCTGAAAAACAATTTAAATACAAATAAGGGAATTTATAAAATAATAAAATCTCTCTTAATGGATTTTATTAATCAAATATATATGTAACATAATCAATTTAATGTTTAAAATTCATCTTATATGTCTTTTAGATTTTATATAAGAAATAATTCAATTTTACAGATAAACTGAGTATTTTTCTAAAAAAAAAATTTTACAGCCTCTTGATAGATATCCCATTTTAAATATAATTTTTAAACATTTATTAGTTGTTTTTGAGAAAATAATCTTCTTATTTGGGGGAGTTACATACAAATTTATTTTTAATTAATTGTTAGAATTATTATGATAATATTCATTTTTTTATGAATAGTGAAAATACTGCATTTTAATTTGGAATGTCTTTTTTAACTAATTTATTTATATTGTAAGGATATCGTTTAAACTGTTTTTAAAGTATTATTATAATATTTTTTTATCATTTAATCATAATTTGGTTCATTGGATGAAATTTTACATTAAAATTATATATACAAACATATCAATATTTTGATGGGTTTTTACTTTAAAAATCTCGTTATCTCATCTTGACAACGATAATTAATTTTAAATTAATTACTGTAACTTCTGTGTTTTGAATTTTGATAATTTGATTCCATATTTTTAATAAGTGTGTTCAATTTATTTTAATATATTAATTTTATTTATTTGGACATTTTGAACGGTAACTTTGGTAATTTTTATTTATCATAGTCTATGTCCAATTTGGTAAATTAGTGTAAATTGTTTTTGATAAAGATCATATAATTACCCTCACACATGAAAACATACTATTTGATTAATTTAAGATGATAAATATCACCTATTTTTTGGAATTTATTCATTTAATAAACTTTTTTCATGAAAGGTGATATAATTACTACTAAAACAAATGAAAGTGGCAACATGTCACTCTCTTATATAAAATAAGTATAATAACATTAATGTAGTGATAATATTAATTAAAATTAAAAAAATAGTCTAATGAAATATAATGTAATTTTTTACATAATTAGAATTTATTTTGAATTTTTATATTTTAAATAATTACCATAAATATTGAAACAACATTGATACAATAATTATTTTATTAACAGAAATATCAAATAAAAGATATTATAAATTGTAAAAAGATATTATTTGAAATATTTTAGGTAATACTACAATTTTATAGGTGCACATGACATGTTAAAAGACTATTAAAATATTTTTTTGTAGTTATATTTCGTTTTGTATTTTATTAAAATTCAATGAAATGGATAGTGTAAAAACTGACACTATTGACATTTTTATAAAAATATTATTTAATTAAATTATTTAAAATTTATAAAAATATTTTTAACTTAAAAAGTATAAATTTTATGGTCAAAAGGTTAATTAAGTGTCCAATAATGGTAACGTTACACCATATAAGTTAAAATAATAGCATCTTAATAATAAAAATGTTGTTACCATAATTAGAATTATAAGTGACTAATTAAGGATAAACTGAAAAGATAAAGTATAAAATAAAATATATACATTTAAAAAATTTATTGGATGAGATTATTTATAAAAATAATCATATTATTTTTTAAATATATTATTTTTGGACCATTTTTCTTCAAAAATTAATTTTTATTAATTTCATAATTTTTATAATTTCAAGGGTGCCCCTCCCATCTCGTATAAAAAAAGAACTCATTCTTCTCTATTACACTTACTTCTAAAGCCTTTTATTTCGACCAATATATACTCAAAAAATATCCTATAATACCTACCTAAATACTTGAAGAATTATTTTAGTAATAACACTCTTCTTGGAGGTATTATTGTGTTATTGAAAGGTGATCAACTGAAGAAGAGGTATTATTTTCTTCAAGTATTTCTATTTTATTTCTTCTTCCAATACCTTAAAATTCATTTTCGACCATGATTAAATAATAAATCTAGTATCCTAAACATAATAGGATTTATTATGTTAATAATATCACCTGAATCTATCTCCCAATTCATCAAATTGGAAATGAACTTTCTGTTCGCGTGTACGAAAGACTACAGGCTCGCGAACCGATATAGTTTTTTTTTCATTATTATCTTTAAAGACTGGTTATAATAAGGGAATTACTATTAATATGTTATATTAATGACATATTAATAATTATAAAACAATTATATATCAATTATGTTCAAAATTTCCATGAACATAAAAATGATAACATCGTTCGTGCATACGTGTGAACTATCACCTCCTTTAAGTGATGTGATTTCTTCTCACTCACTACACAATTTGTATGATATATATAAGTATACATAAATTATTAATATTATATTAATAATGATATTATGATTATATAAATGTAAAATAATACTTACCTTTTTTCTATAATGATCAAAGATAAATGACGATTTCACTCATGCATATGTGCAGCTTACTGTCTCCATAGTGATACAGTTGTTCATTTTTCATACCATAATGTAGTGATTTTATTTAAGAAGTATAATTGATATATAAAAGTGATTATTATTTCAATTTTTTTTATTTTTGACACTATGGACTTATGAACTCATGGACTATTCATATCAAGCCATGTTCATTTTCGACTCGAGTACCTAATGTTGACAAAACGTCTAATATTAACATAAATAATTATGTAATTTTTATAACATGGAAGTAAGTGATATAAAATAAATAATAAACATGAAAATTTTCCTCAGCCAGTTATAAATTATGTATGTTTATTTTTCTGTAAGAATATGGAAAATATATGATGATTCTATCTTAATTTCAGGTAAATCTTAACTCAATATTCATTTACTGCATTAAATATCCATGTCATTGGTTTTTTTTTTCAAGAACATGTTTGATTAAGCTGTGATTATTTTACACTAAATATCCAATTATATTGGGTGTATTTTTATTTTTCACTTATAATTATTTCATTAATTTATCCTTAATTTAATGATGATAATGTTGTAAGTGACTTCATCTTAATCGCTATTCATTATGGAAAATCTGTATGATGTGTACCGTTATTAACCAATGAGTTGTATATAAAATATTTTTGACACTTTATATCATAAATTAGTATATTATCATGATATTTAATGTTTTATTTAATGATATTACTTGATTATTTTTATTCAAGAGTGTATTTAGTGGTAAAAGAGTCTTTCTAAAACATCATTTTATATTTTTTTAATGGTTTATTATTTTAAAACCTTATATTTCATTCCATGGTTTAAAAATGGTTTTTATGAATTCATTTATATCAAAATTAGTGATTTAAAATGTCAATTTCATTCAAATGTATTAATTTTTTATGGGATACTTTGATTCAAAAGTCTCTTTATTAAATTTTTTAAATTTTTTTGGAAATGTATTGAATATTTAAATATCTTCAAAATATTTCTTTTGATGTCAAATAATTTTTTTGAGTGAAATTTTAAAAATTTAATTCTTTTATATGTTATGATTATATAATGTCACTTAGAAATTATCTGTGTGGTTGTGTGATAAACCATATACTGGTTGTCACGTGATAACCAAATGATAGGGGGTTACGTGATAAACTTAAGATTGTTGGTTTAGTGATAATCCAAAGATGGATGGTTACATTATAACCCCCGATGTATTTTTTAGGGAATTCAACCGTATGGATATTAAATTTATTGATACAAGTGAAAATATACTATATGGTTATTACATTTAAGTATTATAATGTCCCATGTAACATTTATATATTATATGTTGCTTTCCATGGGTTTTATGTTAATATTTTCGTTAAAAGGGTAAGCAATGAACATATATGCAGTGAAGAATATTTACTAATTCTTAAAGGGGGAAATTATTACTTTTTTTCAAAGTATTCATGCATTATATTTTTTCACCATAATAACATTTTTCCTTCTTTTATAACTCTTACTAATATTTTTATTCTCATTACATGTTTTTAAATGTTTTTCACTTGACTTAAAGATGAATAGAGTAAAGGATGGGAACAAGTAAAAGTTATGTTGTTTAAAAATGAAAAAAATACATTTTTATTTTTAAATGTTTTTTATGAAAGAATGGACACTATTTTGATGTGTACACTTTGTATTTATATGGATATGTTATATATGAGTTATAGCCTAATTTTCTCATACTATAAACTTGAACATATCCTAAATGTGAAATAAAGTCAAATTATTGAGTTAACTCAAGATTAAGTAATGTTTTAGTTTGAGGCCCTATAAAATATATAGAGATATATTGAATGAATTGTCATTATTTTATGGATATTATGATCATTTAAATATTTTTTTAAGTTTTTTGGGAATGAAAATTTCATCATGAATATAAATTTCATGGAGTTATACTAGATATATAATTTGAAATTGAACAAATCACAATCAATGGTTAAATTTAATGCTTATTAAAGGGAAGAATCAAGTATGTATATATTATATTGCACTCTCCCTTGGAATTTAAATAATTCCTCAAATCATGGAAAAAGTAACTTGAAAATGAAAATAATTTCCTATTTATGTCTATTTAGGATGAGTTGATAGTCTTTTCTCCCCTTTCTAAATTATAGAATTAAATTTCTCAGGACTATATTCTCTATCAATCAATATCATTTATTATATATTTTATTTCTCTTCAATATTCACATTTTCACTTATCAATAATGTTCTCTTTATATGGGAACCTAACTTTTTGTTATTTAACACAACCTTTTTATTTCCAACTTCCCATTTCAAATGATTTTTTATTATTCCATTATATGATAAGGATTTTCATTAAACATATTTCAAAATATTAATACATTCCTTTCAATGAAAAAATTAAAAGGATTAAATTTATTTTATGGGGATAATTTCACACCCTTATATTTTATAATATATTTCTTTTAAAAAATATGCATCTTCATTAGCCTAATATACACATAGCACTAAGCCAGAAATGAATGGTGATATATCATAAAATACCTATTAAATTTATAGAATGATAAAGAATTACTAAATTATGAAAAATATTTATAAATTATTTATATAATTCCAATTTATTTTTTTATTGTAATTATATAATTACCAAATTGTTAGCAAACTCATTCTCTTCATTGGAAAATATTTTTTCGGAAAAATAGATTTTATTATAGATTGCAGGTACTAAGATTCTAATTTCCTAATAGTATTTCAAAAATTATATTTTTATTAAATTTATATCATTTTTTAAATATGAATGCTTATATAATCTTTATGTGATTTTTTTGGGATTTTTCTAAAATGAATTATTTCCTAGAAAATAGAGGAAAATAACAATTTTTATAAAGAATTCCACTAATTTATAATCAAACCCCAATTATGCTTCTAATTTGATCAGTAATTAAAATTATTTCCATTTAATTATAAAAATTAATTTATTCACTTAATAATGTTCATTGTTGTATATTTTGATATAGGTTTTGTGTTGGACTTCTAACCAACATTTCTAATAATAATTTTTAAGTAAAAATGAGTTTTAGTATTAAAAAACTAAATTAATTTCAATTTATTAATGATTTTATTTAAATTTAAATTTTATATATTAAATAATATATATAAACCTTCATTAATTTTTTTACAAGGAAATAAATGTATGAATATTATTTTTTTTCAGAAAAATTAATTATTTTAAAATGGGTTTTTATTGTAGATTGTGCACTAGTTAAAAATTAAAATCTATAAAAATTAGAAAATAAATCTATTAAAATGGATTATATATTTGTAATTATCATAATTTATATAATATAATATATTAAAATTAATTTGTTTCATAGTGAGTAGAAAATAATAACTATTTTTTACACCGTTTATGGTTAAAACAAGATTACAATGGTGTTAAACCAATATATAAGGTTATAATTTCCACAAAAAATCTATATAATTACTTTTTATTAATGGTATTTTAACCATATATTATCCTTATCAAAATTATTTTTCAATTTTTATCCAATTTCCCAAAAAAATAACCTAGTATAATTTATATCTTTTATGAAATTTTTTATGTGTTCCTCCTATCATCTAAAAAAAAGGCTTCTACCCTCTTCCATTATTCAATCCATTTCAATATTAATTATCATCCAATACCTGATAAAAATCTATCCTATAATTCTTACTATAATCCATTGTATTATTTTCTTTTAAAAAAACCAATCATTCAATGAATAAGGTGACATACCAAGGGGATTCTTAAATTAAAGGTATAAATACTAACCTAGATCATTCAATTTTATTTCATCTTATACCTTAACTAAAAATGTTTTATCCTTAAAAAAATTCTACTTATGTATAATAAATATAATTTTATGTAATTATAATTATTTTTTACCCAATTTCACCCCTTATTCATCCAATTATAAATAAAATTATATCCCATACATACGTGTGGCAAACTGCCTGCACGTAACAATACGATTCATTTATAGATTCCATATTTCATGGGTAGTTATAATAATGGGTTAAATGATTAAATAATATAATTATAAAAAAATTATTATTCTGTAATTTTAATATATTATCTACATTCTCAACTTCCCGTCCATTGGTAAATGATAACATTGCTTGTGCATATGTCTGAACAATCACCTCCTTGAAGCGATTTATCTTGTTTATCATTTCGTATTTATATGGATTGTAAAAATGACATATTTAATGAACATATATTAAATTTTTGATATGATAATTATTATATAATTTTTAATAATCATTTCTCTTTCATTAATTCCATTCATCAAAAAATTGGAAACATCACTCGTGCTTACATACATAGGATCGTCTCCACAAAGTAGCCTAATATGTTTTTTTGAACCACTTTATAATAATTGAAATAATTATTTATATAATAAACATATATGATATATGTTTAATTATTTAAATTATTTATATAGAGAAAAAAAGATCAAAATGAATGGACCAAACCTTTTAAACTAAAATATTATAGAAAAATGAAGCTGTTAACACCCAAAATGACAACTTTAATATAAAATTTTCAATAAACCGGTTTTGAAATGATATATTTGGATAATTTATTATATTATATATATTAATATGTTTCTAAGATATAAATATAATGTATTAAAATTTATTATACTAGAGGATGGAGAACATATGAAGAATGATAAACTTGAAGTAAGGGTTTTCTCTCAATTTCTCTTTTTTGAAAAATTATTTAATGTTATAAAAAATTTCATATCTACATGGTGTATATATATTAAAAGAATTTATATGGGTATTATACCTGATTTTATTATATATATTCAAAAATGTTTTTTTTCAATCTTTCTAAGAATTATGATTGAAATATTCATAAATCTCTAAGGGTAATTTGACTCAATTTTGATTCATTAAGACAAGTTTGATGTTGTACACATCTATTATTTTATGATATTTATCTACTACACCATTGATATTTTTAATTATGAATATAATTATTTTTATAAAATTTAATGTTTCATTTTATATTATTTCAATGATGAGTGTCATGATTCAAAAGTTACCATAATGTTTTGTGTAATATGTTAAAAGATATTATTTTAACGGGATTGTTTATGCTTAGATTTATGATTGTGAAATTATATGACCATCTACAAAAAATATTATATATCTTCATATTATATTTATATTTATGGATATTAAATGTTTTCTGTTCATTTAATTCTCATTAAGTACTCTAAATAACAAAAGTATGTTTTTAAGAAATACAAACTACATTTCTCTCTTGAGTCAAAATCGATTCATCCATGTCCAAATTTATATCAAAATATATTCATTAATTTGTTTATGTATATAAAAATTGTAACACCCCGAGATTTTATGAAAAATATTCTTTTTAATTTCATTAATGTATTGTTTTGTATGCTACACCAAAAGGATCTTGCACAACACACATCCCTAACATGGCTTGCATTACATGAAATAATGACCTTCCTTTATAGCGTGTGTAGTATACAATACCGAGTTTCACTAAACGAGATATTATTTTAATATTATTAAAACTAGTTGGTATGAATAGTAATAACCACTTTTTGAAATTTTGTAAATTTTATTTTTCAAAATGGACTTCATTTTTGGATCTAGAATATAGAAATTAGCTTAGGGTGAAATTTTGGTACTTTTCGGATAACTTTCATATTTTGATGAATAGTGAAAATTACTAAATTTTAATTAAAAACAACTTTTTTAATCGAAATAATTAATAGTGATAAATTTTTAATTTTAGTGGTTTTAATGTATATTTAGAATATATTTTTACCATTTAATAAAATGTTGGTCATTGGATGTAATTTCATATTTAAACCAGACATAAACAAGTGTCAATATTTTGATAGTTATTGTCTCTTAAAAACACGCTATTTGTTTTGACGGAGAGAATTAATATTTAAATTAATTAATGCAACTGATATTTTTTGAATTTGGTAAAATAGAAATCATTTTTTAATTCATAATATCAAATATATCTTATGCCTAATTTTTTGTATTTTTCTAGAAAATTTCATTTTTTGATGAATGGTGAAACCACTTAGTGGTAGTTAAAAAACTGAATGTTTCATAAAACATAATTTTATTGCTTCGGCGAGTGGAATTTAGAAAATCTGAGAGACATTGTTAATATCAAGGAATAAAATGTGGTTCAATGATATGAAATTTATTTTTGGTTTATAGTAACGTTTTACTTTTATTCACCACGGTTAAAAGTAAATATGATAATTAAGGGTAAAACTTATATTATTATTACCCTAAAACATGTCCTAATTCTAATGGATAAGATTAATGCGACCAAAAACAACCTTAGGAATAAAATATGACCATTTAGGCCCACTTTGATTAGAATAGTACATTTATTATTAATTTACATAATGAAGGGTTAAAATAGTTAAAATCAAAGTTTAATAAGTAAATAATTTTTAATATAGGGTTATATATAAGATAAATTAGACTATAAATATTCATTAGAAAGATAAAAATATTTCCTACATAATGGGATTTTATTTATAATTTTTAGACATTAAATAATTTAATTTAGTTATGACACAATGATGATGCAGTAATTATCTTATTAATGATATATTGACATAATTGATGTTATAAATACCCAAATAAATGTAATTTGAGACTTTTAATGAGTTCCAATAATTCTATATATTAATATGACATGTTAGTATTTATTTAATTAACTTTTTCGAACTAATAATTCTGTTATGAGTTTCACAGAAATCAATTACCAAATAGTGTCAAAATTGACATAAAATAGTTTTTAAACAAATATTATATTATTCATTGTTATTTTATTCCTAAAAATCTAAGGTTCGGCCAAATGACTTAGATAATGTGATATATATCAATAATAAAAAACTTTTGGTTCTATTGGATTGTAATAGTAGGTTTATTAACCTTATAGTGTAAGAAAACATGAAGCCACGGTAAAAGTAAAATTATTTAACTTAAGGATAAATCAAAATGATAAGGTTAAAATAGAAACCGAAACTTGTATAAATTCTATTGGATTAGTTTATTTTGACCCATACCCACCTTATCTTTGAAATAACTCAATTTGGAGCTATTAAAAACCGAATATTACTTTATAATAAAATAATATGTTTAGTTTTTCCAAAGGTGCACCTCTCCTCCCTTATAAAAGGGCACCTCCTTCCTCTCTTCCTCACACCACCTTTAGCCTTCAAGCTCGGCAAACCCCTGAAAAATTATCTTCTCCTCTTCCATAGAAACGTCTAAGAGGTTCTGGTCTTCATCAAAGACCAATTTTAGTGCCCTAAGAGGAGGTCTCAAAGAGGCACTTCGAAGAAGAGGTAATGTCCATTACCGATTCATTCAACTTTATTTCTTCTTCAACTTATTCATCTTTAGTTGTTTCATTATGAAGTAATAGCATCAGTATAACTCATATACGGATATGTTATTATAAGAATGAATCAACCCTATTTCACCATCAGTCCATCCTACCGAAAACGAAATCACTGTGTGTGCGTACGTACGGAATATTGTCTCCACGCCGTGGTGTAATCTATTTTCCACCACCACATTACTTGGATGGGTATACTGGTGTAAATAATTACAATATATGATTACTGTAAAGTGATATTTATTATTAAATATTATACATACACTCCAATACAATTCATTGATCATGGGAATGATATCATCGCTCGTGCGTATGTACGGACTACTGTCTCCACGAACGCGATAAGATTTTTTTTCCATGATTAACCATTCAAGAATGATTATAAAGTATATATAATGAATAATAATTAAATATATGACATAATAATTCTACTTTATTTATGTATATATATATATGTATGTCATCTATTTAATTTCATTCAATTCAACAAGGAAACGAAAACTACGTTCATGCGTACGTACGGCCTACCGTCTCCATGAAAGGTGTATTTCATTCCTTTTATCGATCTATAATATATATGTATATGATGAATATATATTATATATAAACAATGTTTTACATTATGGAATAATGTAAATCAGGATATAAGTAATAATATCAAGAACAACAAGTCCAAACACGTACGATAAATGAAATGATTTTACCCAAAACGCTGCTTTTACATTGAATTTACAAAATAACGGGTAATATAAAGTCATAAGTGAAACATATATGATATCATAACAATGAATATGATTATGTAATAAGTCAATGACATTATTTAAATCATTATACAGGTGGTTTGGATCCATATGAATCATCTCTGACCTAAGGTAAGGGATAACTATTCCAATCTCGTTCTTATCCGAGATTGCTTATACATATGTATTTACATGGGTTATTGTTATCATCCATGTCCATGTTTTATAAAAGTGTTTTTATGTATGTTTAATTTCCTTTTTACCCATTTTAACTTTTACTACATGGTATGTATGGAATCTATCTATTGTTTATGTTACGATGTACTTTTTGACTTTTTCGACAAAAGTACGAGGAGAATGTTTTTTTAACTTATACGTCGTGAAATGATTTTTAATGTTATATAAAGCCTTATTTTCATGAATCTTACTCCAAAAAATTTCATGAATATTTTCAACAAAATCAATTTCTTTTAAAATTGCATGACATTTTGTGAAAGGAGAATGATTTTGAAGAAGAAAGGATATTTTCCCATTGAATTCATTTCAAGTGTTTTATCAAAACCATTTTTCATCTAAGATGACATTATTTCATTTGTTTATCTTTCAAGTATCATGTCTCTATGTTTTACATGGTTTCACTTTTCTTATTATGAAATGATATCCATTTATTTTATATGGATTATGTGATGATGGGATGATGTTTATGAAACCCATTTTATTTATTGGGTTATGTATGTTTATTTTGTGGCACACATAAGAATGATTTCATTATGAGATGGGTGGGACCTATATCTCCCTCCATTTAATTGGGTAAATATTTATATCTCATTATATAGATATGGCTGGAATGGTAAGTTAATCTGGATCAGTGTTACAGGACTGGAACGAGGAGTGAACTCGATTCAGAAAGGGACTTTGTCCACTAATATAGTCTTGGCAGCAATTACTTGGCTACTATGGAAATCATATCATGTGTTTAATGGTTTCCACAATTACATGTTTTATTCCCATGCTATTTTATCATGATTGATGTTCCTTTATGATCTACGCCTTACGTATTTCCATGTTTTAATTCATTGCTCATGATTTTTTATGTTTAAACATTATGTTTATGTTTTTATGGTCAAATGTATATGATTTGTTTTATTTTATCCATGCATACCCTTACTAAGAATTTTAGCTCACCCTTTTATGTTTTCTTTTCCCCAGGATATAAGAAAATGTTTTACGTAAGAAAAAAAAGGGAAGATCTTTATGGGAGATGCTGAGGATCTTTCACCAAGATTAGAAGATTATGTTCCATGTTTCCAAAGGCACTAAACTATTACGGTCCTTTTGTGTCTATTTTTGTTATTTAATAAGTATTCCACAAAAGTAAAGTAATGTCCATGTATGTCAAGCTTCGGGTCTCTATAGTTGGTATCAGATGAAAGGTTTAGTCAACCTTTGGAAACTAGGATGCGAAAACCTTAGTGAGATCCCTAGAGATATTTCTAAGGTATGTCTGGGGATTTCACTAAGGATAAGTATACATATAAGATATTGTACTAGAACTACGGTAACAATCTTAGAATTAAACCTAAGATGTTAGATATTGAGGGTACTCCCCATTTAATATGTTGTTTTCCCTAGTATGATCTTTTCCTATCACACTATTCTTTTTGGGTTTTAGAAAATGGCTAGAAACAAGAAGATTCACGATAATGGAGGATATGATGGACAATGGAATGATATTCTTCATGAGAAACCAAATTAAATGGGATTTTGAAGTCCAAACTTCATTATTATTACGAATCACCAATCTCATAATATGATCAATAAACTCAAATTTTTTAAGTTTCCTGACTCGGCTAATAAGAGAAAGATGGAGTTTCAGGATGATCATAGAGGAAAGAAAGTTCAATTTCCCCTATGTAAATCATGTGGGAAGAGGAATCAAGGAGAATGTTTCAAAGGAACTTGAAGATGATTTGGGTGTGGAAAAGAAGGACATAATGCTAGTAAGTGAAAATGAAAAGGTTCAGTTAACACCATGGATGAGGATAATGGTATTGCTACGACATCAACAATGGTTAAATGTTTTAAATATGGAATGTAAGGGAATTATGCAAACCAATGCCATAACGGAAAGTCTCATGAAGAGAATCAGTATGGTCATATGAGTAATATTTATGTTGATGATGATTAAGAGACTACAAATTATATGTGAGATGAATGAATTGTTGAAGGTCAGTCAATGGTTTAAGAAGGTAGTGGAAAGATTACATGTTTATCAAGTGTAATTTTGTATAAGTAATCTCATGGTACTATGGAATAAAGAGACATCTAAGGATTGTTACATTGTTGTCTTTCCTTATGTTTTTAAAGTGTGTGATGAATGGTACCGGTATTTTTGGAACGTAGATGATATGCGCATAATGAAGGGATAAGGATAAAATTAAATTTTTGATAGTATTAATGAGCTCCTGACTGATATAAGGAGAAGGTTATATCATGGTTTGAGTATATAGAATTTTTGGATTTTGGTATGTGGAAAGAGTTAACTTTTGACAGCATTCATGTTTTCACTATGGTTTAATGGCTATTCATTTTTCAAGAGAATACATGATTAAGGTATTCACATGATTGGAATGTGACCAACAAGATAATGGGGGAAAATGATGGCGGGTTGATGAAATTTCAAGTAATCGTTTTCTTTATACTATGAGCTTGGACCGAAGTATTAAAGTTAAAGATTCAAATGTATTATGTTGGAAATAAGATAATAATGTTTAAGGATATAACTTTTTTTGATATTATTGATGGGATGTTATAGTAATGTAGTTTTAGATAAAGAACAACCTACGGGACGGGTGACATCCCATCGCGTCGGACAAGGATGTGGGAATCGAACCCACAACCAAAGTGCGACTGGCCTTTATCGCTTACCACTGGCCTACAGGAAGTCCCTGTTTAGTATAAACAAGTTTTATTATATTAAGCAGTATGATTTATGATGTATAAGTCCATTTAGGAACCATATATGATTAATCTCACTATAGATCAACTTATGTATATTTAATAACTTTTGATAACCTTTTGTTTGAGACAGATGGAATGACCCGTCATTCTATCCCATGATCTTCTAACACTTCACGAATAAAAAATTCAACTTCATTTCATTAATAGATGAAGTTGAAATTGTTCAAGGCACGAACAACACTGAGATTGTACCAAAATAAAGTAAGTTTTTATTCAAATTCAAATTCTTCAACATTAGGGAAATGATCCTGAAAACCAAAAATGTTTTTTAGTGCCCTTATATCTGATGAATCAGATGGTACCCTAGATCATCAAAAATTTATGGATTTGTGATTGTTGGCTTTTTCATAGCCATGTTCTCTACCACTCTCGATCAGAACATGATGGTTAGATTTTTCTTCCAAATCCATTTTTTCACCTATGTTCTCTTACTTGAAAACCCAGTGATGAGTTAATTTGGGTAACCATTACATTTCATAATTTAGTTTTAAAAGCCATGTTTTGGTATTCCTTTTTACAATGTGGGTTTCTATTAAAGAAACTTTAGAGTAGTAAACCATTTATAACCCCGACAAATTTCGAGGGCGAAATTCATTTTAAGGGGGGTAGAATGTAACACCCCGAGATTTTATGAAAAATATTCTTTTTAATTTCATTAATATCTTGTGTTGTACGCTACACCAAAAGGAGCATGCAGAACATGAATCCTTGACTTAGCTTGCATTACACGCAATAAAGAGCTTCCTCGATAGCGTGTGTAGTATGAAATACCGAGTTTCACTAAATGAGATATTATTATAATATTATTAAAACTAGCCGTTATGAATAGTAATAACCACTTTTTGAAATTTTTTAAATTTTATTTTTCAAATAGGGCTTTATTTTTGGATTCAGAATATCGAAATTAGCATAGGGTTAAATTTGGGTACTTTTCGGATAACTTTCATATTCTGATGAATAGTGAAAATTACTAAATTTTAATTAAAAACAACTTTTTTAATCGAAATAATTAATACTGATAAATTATTAATTTGAGTGTTTTTAAAGTATATTAAGAATATTTTTTTACCATTTAATACAATGTTGTTCATTGAATTTAATTTCACATTTAAACCAGACATAAACAAGTGTCAATATTTTGATAGTTATTATCTCTTAAAAACACGCTATTTGTTTTGACGACGAGAATTAATTTTTAAATTAGTTAATGTAATCGATATGTTTTTAATTTGGTAAAATAGACATCATTTTTGAATTTATAATATCAAATATATCTTAGGCCTAATTTTTGGTATTTTTTTGGAAACTCTCATTTTTTGATGAATAGTCAAACCAGTAAGTGGTAGTTAAAAAACTGAATCTTTCATAAAACATCATTTTACCACTTATTTGAGTGGAATTTCGAAAATCTGAGAGACACGGCAAATATAAAGGACTAAAATGTTGTTCAATGAGATGAAAATAGTTTTTGGTGAATAGTAACTTTTTACTTTTATTTACTACGGTTAAAAATAAATAGGATAATTAAGGGTAAAAATAATAATATTATTACCCTAACACATGTCCTAATTCTATTTGAAAATTTTAATTCGACCAAAAAAAACATTAGGAATAACATATGACCATTTAGGCCCACATGGAGTAGATTAGGACATTTAATATTAATTTATTTAAAGAATGCTTAAAATAGTTAAAATCAATGTTAAATAAGTAAATCATTTTTATTATAGAGTTATACATAAGATAAAATCGACTATAAATATTCATTAGAAATATAAATCTATTTCCTACATAATTGTATTTTATTTATAATTTTTATACATTAAATAATTTAAAGTATTTATGACATAAAGATGTTGCAGTAATTATCTTATTAATAAAATATTGACATAATTGATGTTATAAATACCCAAATAAATGTAATTTTAGAATTTTTATGAATTCAAATAACTTTATAGGTTCATATTATATGTTAATATTGATTTAGGTAAATTTTTTCACACTAATAATTCTGTTATAATTTTCATAAAAATCAATTACCAAATAGTGTCAAAATTGACATAAAATAGTGTTTAAAAAATTTTATATTATTAATTGTTATTTTATTCCTAAAAACCTAAGGTTCGGCCAAATGACTTAGATAATGTTATATATATTAATAATAAACAACATGGGGTTCTTTGGGCTTGTTATAGTAGGTTTATTAACCATATAGTGTAAGAAAACACGAAGACACGGTAAAAGTAAAATTATTTAACTTAAGGATAAATCTAAATGATAAGGTTAAAATAGAAACCTAAATTTGTCTAAATTCTATTGGAAGAGAATATTTCGACCAATACCCACCCTAGCATCGAAATAATTCAATTTTGAGCTATTAAAAACAGAATATGACTTTATAATAAATTAATATTTTTTGTTTTTCCAAAGGTGCCCCTCTCCTCCTTTATAAAAGGGAACCTCCTCCCTCTCTTCCTCACACCACTATGAGATTTCAAGCTCAGCCAACCCCTACCAAATTATCTTCTCCACTTCCATAGAAACATCCTATTGGTTCTTGTCTTCTTCAAAGACCAATTTTAGTGCCCTAAGAGGAGTTCTCAAAGAGGCGCTTCAAAGAAGAGGTAATGTCCGTTACCGATTCTTTCAACTTTATTTCTTCTTCCACTTATTTTTCTTTAGTTGTTCCGTTATCAAGTAATAACAACAGTATAACTCATATAATTATATGTTATTATATGTATTAAACAATACTATTTCACCATCTATCTATCCTACGGAAAATGTAATCACCACCCGTGCGTACGTATAGAATACCGTCTCCACGCCGTGGTGTAATCTATTTTCCACCACCACCTTACTTTGATGGGTATAATGTTGTAAATAATGACTATATATCATTATTTTAAAGTTATATTGATTATGATATAGTATACATACACTCCAATATAATTCAATGATCATGGGAATGATATCATCGCTAGTGCGTACGTACGGACTACCGTCTCCACGAACGCGATGAGATTCAATTTCCATGATTAACAATTAACTAATGATTATAAAGTATATATAATGAATAACAATGAAATATATGACATAATAATGCTACTGTATTTATTTATATATATATGTATGTCATCAATTTAATTTCATTCAATTGAATAAGGAAACGAAAACATCGTTCATGCGTACGTACGACCTACTGTCTCCATGAACATTGTATTTCATTCCTTTCATTGATCTATAATATATATGTATATGATGAATATATATTATATATAAATCAGGTTTTAAATTTTGGAATTAATTAAATCATGATATAAGTAATAATATCAAGAACAACAAGTCCAAACACCTATGATAAATGAAATGATTTTACCCAAAACACTGCTTTTACATTGAATTTACAAAAGAACGGGTAATATAAAGTAATAAGTAAACATATATGATATCATAACAATGAATATGATTATGTAATAAGTCAATAGAATTATTTAAATCATTATACAGGAGATTTGGATCTATACGAAGCATATCAGACCTAAGGTAAGGGATAACTATTCCAATCTCATTCTTATCCGAGATTGCTTATACATAAGTATTTACTTGGGTTATTGTTATCATCCATGTACTTGTTTTCTAAAAATGGTTTTATGTATGTTTAATGTCCTTTTTAACCATTTTATCTTTTACTACATGGTATGTAAAGAAATATTTCTTTTGTTTACGTTACAATGTACTTTTTGACTTTTCCGACAAAAGTACGTGGATAATGTTTTTTTACTTATACGGCATGAAAGGATTTTTACGGTTTTATAAAGCCTTATTTTCATGATGCTTCCTCCAAAATATTTCATGAATATTTTCAACAACATCCATTTATTTTAAAATTGCATGACATTTTGTGAATAGAGAATGATTTTGAAGAAGAAATTATATTTTCCTCAAGAATTCATTTCATGTGTTTTATCAAAACCATTTTTCATCTAAGATGACATTATTTCATATGTGTATGTTCCAAGTTTCATGTCTCTATGATTTACATGGTGTCAATTTTCTTATTATGAAATGATATCTATTTATTTTATATGGATTTAGTAATGATGGGATGATTTTTGTGAAACCCATTTTAATTATTGGGTTATGTATGTTTATTTTTTAGCACAAGTAAGAATGATTTCATTATGAGATGGGTGGGACCTATATCTCCCTCCAATGCATTGGGTAATGATTTATATCTCATGAGATGGACATGTCTAGAATGGTATGTTTATCCTGTTTAGTGTTACAGGACTGGAACGAGGAGTGATCTCGATTCAGAAGGGGACTTTGTCCACTAAGATGGTCTTGGCAGAAATTCCTTGGCTACTATAGAAATATTATCATGTGCTTAATGGTTTCCACAATTACATGTTTTATTCAAATTCTAAATTATTGGAATTTATGTTCCTTTATTATCTATTCCTTACGTACTTCCATGTTTTATGTCATTGCTCAAGCTTTTTATGTTTAAACATTATGTTCATGTTTTTAAGTTCAAATGTATATGATTTTTTTTGTCCATGCATACCCTTACTGAGCATTTGAGCTCACCCTTTTTATGTTTTATTTTCCCCAGGATATAAGAAAAGGTTTTAGTTAAGAAAAAAAGGGAATATCTTTATTGGAAATGTTGAGGATCTTTCACCATGATTAGAAGATTATGTTCCAATTTTCCAAAGGCAGTAAACTATTACGGTCCTTTGGTGTCTGTTTTTGTTATGTAATAAGTATTCCTAAAAAGTAAAGTAATGTCCATGTACGTCAAGCTTCTGGTCTCTACAAAAATATTATTTAATTTCATTTTCAGTATATTATTTTAAAATGCTTAAATTTTTTTAAAAAAAATACTATGTTTGATAGTGTTTAAGATGTGCAACACCTAGCATAAAAGAACAAAAAAATATTTTTATTTAAGTGTGACCATTATAACATATAAAAAAATAGTGTAGATAATTAGTATTATGAACATTATGAAACATATAATTTTACTAATAACATCTAAATTTTTAATTAATAATTTGTAAACAATAATTCAATTTTTTGAAATTCATTTTATTCTTTAAAAATGCATTTTCTTCCAAAATAGGCTTTCTTGTTTTTTATGAGTTGATAACATTAGTAATTTCATAAAATATTAGATTATTTATCATAAAATTTTTATTTAAAATATTAAAAATCCATATCACAATTTTTTAAAGCATTAAATTTATAATTTTTTCTTAAAAATATTATTTTTCAAAAAATAGTGAAAATGATGATTTTTAATGGAAACAATGGTTTATATTAAATAATTTATAAATTATAATTAAAAATTGAATTATAATTACAATTTAAATGGTTAATTTTGATTTAAAATAATCAAATTATGATGTTTTCAATTATTTTTATTTTTTAATTTAATATAATAAAAAAAATTTCTTAAAAAGGAATTATTTTGAAAATGTGTTTTCACAAGGTGTTTTTCTAATATTATTTTAAATTAAATTAAGAAAAATATTTGATTTTAATTATTAATAATGGATTCCATTTTTTTAATTATATTTCCCCATAAAAATTTATAGGCCTCTTATATTTTTTCTCCATAACAATATTAACTTTAGTACTTTTTGTTACCATTGTAAAGGGTAAATCGAGTAATTAGGCATTAAAAATAAAATTTTATGGACATGAAAATGATCATAAAATATTTCAAAATTATATTGGATGGGTATATTTCATCCTTAATTATATAATATTCATTCATATGACAATTTCTCCATTTTCATGAGATTTTGACCATTAGTGTATTTTATTTAATGAAAAGTAAAAAATGTTTCATTTTTTAATAACTATAATATTATAAAAATATTATAATCAAAGGATATGATCAGTTATAAATTTTAATATGAAATATAAAAGATTTATAATTTATATTTTTAATTTAATTTTAAGTACTCATTATTACCTAATTACCTTAAATACATACCTAGAACCAATAAATTAATTTTTTAATTAATAAAAAATCAAATAAAAGATATTAAAATATTAAAATTAATATAACTTGAAATTAATGTTATAAATGATTTTTATTCTTAAATTTAACTTTTTATGGATTTATTAAAATATTTGTTTCAAATTTAATTTTTTTATACTAGTGTTATTAAAGTCCTAATAATGAATTGTTCTAAAATTGACAATAATGATATTTTATAAGAAATAATCATTTGTTTAATGATTTAAAATTCATAAAAATATAATATCTGAAAAAGTGAATGGTATATGGTATTATAAAACTAAAATGGTCTATTTATTGGTAGGGTTATAATTTATAGTAATATTATTAAACCTTATGGGTAGAAAATTTTAATATTGTGATAATCATCAAAGGGGTCATTGATGAGAGAAAACAAAAATATAATGGTTGAAATGAGATCCAAACATTACTAAAATAAATTATATGAGAGTATTTATAGTAATTATAATATTCAATTCAAATATTTTTTTTATCTATTATCACTCCTTGATTAATTTATATTAAATTCATCTTTTATGAAATTCCAAAAGTCCCCCTCCTCTCTCATATATAAGTGAACTTATTCATCTCATTTCATCATGCTTTAAAACCCAATATTCATTTAATATATACTCAAATAATATAATAAAATATATCTCCACTTTTTTTAGTGCATACATTTAGTATAATAAAATCTTAGATATCATACGGTGTTAAGAAAAAGGGATTTTTCAATGAATTTGTATAGTTTTTGATCACATGTTTCATTTTTATTTTTTTTACACATCCTAAAAATGATTTTTAAATATGAGAAAATATTAATAATTGTTTCTTGACTATACATAGAAGTAATTAATTTAATTTAATAACCTATATACATCTCCAACCTCTATCATATGGGAAAGGTATCAAGACCTCTTGTGTACGTTGGACTATTGACTCATAGATTGATTTTAATTTTTTTCTTTCACCACCTATAAATTTGTTATTATGATATAAATAATGTTTATATAAAATATTCATGAAAAATTTATCATTATCATCATATGATATATCATTTTACTTCTTTCCTTTCCATTTACTAAAAATGATAATGCCATTCATGTGTATGTGTAGACTATCAACTCTACAAAGAGATGTTATTAATTTATCATAACCATATAACATTGATGGTATATATATGTATTGTTAAATGAAGTAATTTAATATTTATTATATTATTTTCATTATATAAATATAAAGTAATACTTACCTTCTATTCATATTGGTCATTGAAAAATAGAAAAGTAATTTAAGCATAGATATTACATACCATCTCCATGATTATGTAGTAGTTAATTTTCAAAAACCATGATTAATGATTACATTAAAATAATAATTTATTTATAAAAATTAAGACTATTTCAAGAATATTATTCTCGATATGAATAAATAATGATTAATTAGACCATAATTAACTACTGGAATTCATCTTGGACCTAATGTCCCAATATCTTCAAAGTAAATGACCTGAAGATAAATGATCATGTAATTGTTATAAAATGGTAATTAGTTAAGTAATAAGAATATTAATCATTAAAATATTTATAAATAAAGTAAATAAATATCTTCTATTTATTATTAAATAATATAAATAATGTGTTTGATGATTCATACTCAATGTAAGAGTCTTATTTTTAAAAATAATCTTTTAATGTTTCCTTAAAAACATTTATTTTCTTCTAGGTTGATATTTTTAAAATTATTTTATGGAAAAATTCATATGAATATAAAATAATTTTAAATTAATTTGTATTTCTATGTAGAAATTTTACAGTTCTTTTTAAAAGGAATAGTTTTGTGAAATGTTGGGACTTTATTTAGAAAAAACAAAAGGAATGTTTAATATTATTTTATACAATGACAATGAATTTTCCCTTATCCAAAACCATTATTTTTTTACATAAATTTATGAACTTTCATGTCTTCTTCAAATAAATCCCATATTTTCTTTTATTCATGGAATTTTATTTATTTTTTATTTGGTTTAAATTAAAAGGGATATATCAATATCAAAACATTCTTTCTTATAAGTGAAAATATTGTTTTTGTGATTCAAGATTTTATGAGTTATGATTTTGTTATGGTTATTGGGAGTTATTTATGATGATGGGTGGTTCTGTTTTAAACCTTGAATGAGTAGTTACATTGTTATCCAAGGATGAGTGCTTATATGATAGAAAATGTTAGGTGATCTCTTTATAGACCTCTAATGGATTGGGTAAAAGGGCTGAGTTAACCAATTTGATTTCCCCTAAGAGAATATGGGATTATACTATGTTGGTTATTTCAAGTATAAATGTGTTTTCTATATCAAGTTTACCTAGTATAGTTACAAAAATTATAACATTTATGGTTCTTCCATGCTTATTCGCATGGGTTACTCAACACATAAAAGTGATATGAAAATGATTCATAAAGTAATTTATAAAATTTATATTATTTAACTGGTTTTTTATAGGAATATTATTATTGATCAAGGTAATATAGTGATCTAATGTTTAAATAAAATAATACATTAAATTTTTAGGGTGGAAATTATATTTTAAAAAAATATATACTATTTTTTTGTATGATTTCAAAGAAACATTTATGAGATTTATTTAGAATAAAAAATTTATTATGAGTTTTTTTATGAAAATCGTTGATTAAAAAATGTGATTTCTTGGGTAATAATATTTTTATTTTAACAAAATATTTATTTTGAAAATATTTAAAATTTAAAATTAATCATGGACTAATGGTTCTTTTCATTATTTTAGTATCCCTTGATGAACATTTTTGTACCATTCCATGATTTTAAAATGTTTTTCATAGGGTTTAGGGGTGGTTAAGAGAAAAGGGGAAGTCAAATTGAATGTAATGAAAAAATTTCATGAAAGGAACGCATGATTCATTTTATGTTTTTTATGTTATTGGAAAAATGGGTACTGATTAGAAGTGTCCACTTTGTCAAATATAGGTTGTTTATGTAAGTGTTATAACCTAATTCTATAAAAATCTAATCTTAAAAATTTCATTAACAATGAAGGAATGATTTCTTTACAAAAAATCCATTATTAGGTAATTATTATGGTCTGTTAATTATAGTTTTAATCATATGTTGGTTTAGTTACCATTATAAGTAAGGATGTTATTTGATCATCTGTTTTGACTCTTATTAAACCATAATGCTATGTTTGTTTGGAAGGGTTGTTGTTATTTTGGATTTATTTAATGATTTGAAGACAACATGGTTATGTATATCTAACTATTTAGCATTCACAAAATATTATTTATTATGATTTAGTTAATATGATAAAAATAACATTTTCTGTTTTATTAAATTTTTGTATCCACTTGGGACTAATGTAACAATCGATTGAAAAGAAAATATGGTGTTTTTATACATTCTAAACCATACAAAATGTGAGTTTCAGTGAAACATATTATGGTAATTCTTAACTATACATCACAAGTTATGATTAAAAACATAATCCTATATGTGTTTCCTATTAAACCAAACTGAATAAAAATTAAATTCCATTTAATTTAAGTTTATAATGATCATGAAGGTAAGAATATTCAATGTTCTATAATTCATCAATGTAGGAATAAGCACATAGGAAAAGGTTTTAAGAGTAGTTGTTTTATATATAGAAAGGGAGGGAATAAATTAAAAATATTCCAATTAAAAAAGAAGTTATTAGTTAACAACATTAATAGAAATAATGTTCTTCCGAATGACATTGAGCCTTTAAAATGTGTGGAATTATGGAATTTTGAAAATTGATGTCCTAGGGGGGAAGATCCTGAATGAAATTAGATATACAAAAATTATTTCAATGCCTAATGAAATTATAGATCATTATGAGAGAACTAAAATTAAATATGAAAGGTATGGATTATATCTTGTACTATATTTTTATATTTTTAATCTAAGGTAATTATTCATATTTATTTATAGGAAGTAATTATTAAGAAATAAGATAGAAAATCATAATTAATGGATAATGAAGAATGATGAATGTTTATGGTGTCTACTTATAGGAAATAATGAGTTTTGAGGTAATTGTACATTTAATTATGATGATATGTTATGTTCATAGATATAAAATATTGATGTTTTATGTGTTTATAATAATTTGGGAGAAATTTATTTAATTATTGGTAAATGTTTTTGGTATATGAAACCCTTATATTTTTCATGATAAAATATTATTTGAGGAAGAATTCACATTTCATTTTTCAAAAATAATTTCAATGGTATTAAAACAATTTATGTTTTATATGATATTTTATGATTAAGATAATTTTAAAGGAATTAAACCATATTATCTGGAATGAAATATGAATTATATTGATGTAGTTTTATTAAAACTATAACCCATAGGCCAGGTGATAACCGGTCACGTCTGACAAGCCTTGGGGGATTGAACCAACAACACAAGGGTGAGAATGTTTCATAGCTTACCAGTGGCCTATGTGATATACTAGTTAGAATGAAATAATTTTTTTATAAAATATTTGAATATATATTTATCCATATAATTTGGGAACATTTGTTTTAACATATATATTTCATTGGTTCTTAAAATTAATTTTTCGATTAGGTGATTAATGTTATTTTGGAAGAAGTTCAATATTTTTGGACCCTAATTTGATCATTTTAGACATAATATTTTGATATTTTAGTTTGGATTAAATATTTAATAATATTTTTGATTAATATTTTATTTTAAATTGGATATATGGTGATTCGGGTCGTTTATGGAAAATTATTTGTAATTGTAGGTGATTTTCTTTTTGAGGCATTGAGATTTCGGTATGAGACGTTAAGAGTGATTGATGTTATTTGAGGATAAATTATAAATTTATCATGGAAGAATATGTGATAAAATACATAATAATTTTCAATTTCAATGTTTGTTGGGAATATTTTAATTTGTTTATAGATTGTTATTTAGTGAATTATTTAGTTCTAACATTGGGAATAACTATTGAATTTTTAATATTAATTTATTTCTTCTTCATATTAATCTCTATTACTTTAGAAATTACGTTATATTTTGATAACCATTTTTGTTTTTCTTAAACTAAAAATATTAGGTTGATTTATTATTGTATTTTTTTGTTAGTATATTATTTGATGGATGTTCCTAAGGCACGTAAAAATAATCTAGAATACTCATTATTCAATGAAAAAATGTTATTGTGGAGGAAATTTATTAGAGGATGAAATTATACTTGTCATGTATATATATTTACTTATGTTATTATTAAATATGGGAAATTAATTACTCGACTCTAGTAAAGAGGTCATGAAATTTTTTTTATCCATTTACTTTTTCATACATAGAAATCTATATCTTTTGACCCACCAAATATTTTAGTTCTGTGATTATCAACTCTCTCCTAACGATGTTCTTTATCACACTCTATCAATCATTGGTCAATATTTTTTCATTAATATCCATTTTTTCACATTCCAAAATTTCATTCATACATGGAAACCTAGTTATGTGTTATTTTAGATGACCGTGGAACTTCCTTTTCTCTCTTATCAGGATGATGTTTTATTTCCCCCTTTTATTGTGTCTGATTTCAACAACTATACCTTAAAAATTCAAGCATCTATTTAGTAAGTAGGATATAATTTAATGGAATTTTTTTAATGTGTGGGATCCTAATATCCTATGATTTTAGAAAATGATTTACTATGTATGATTTCATACAATATATGCAACCCCTATCTTAAACGAAGAACAAAATATAATTATTTAATTGTGACCATTATAAAAAAGACATTAAATTAGAGAGGATTATTTTTTTAAATAAATTGCGAAATATATAATGATACTATTAATTGATAAGGATTTAATTAATTCCTTTTAAATAAAAACACTATTTTTAGAAAATTCCTTTTATTCTTCATAAATATGTTTTCTTCAAAAAAAATTCTTATTTTTTTTGAGTGTATTATAAAAAAGAATTTCATGAAATTTTATAAAATTTATTTTTAAAAATAATTTTATTTTGTTTAAATAAACATACCAAAACTATCATATAATAAAAAATTTATATTTTATTAAAAATATTGATTTTCAATATATATTAAAAATACTAATTTGTATTGAAAATTTTGATTTCTATTAAAAAAACTTTCAAATTAAAATTTTATTTTGGATTAATATTAAGATTTAATTAGTTTATTCAGATTTAATATAATTCAATTATGGATTTTGAAAACAGTTTTATACATTAATTTATTACGAAATAATTTTATATTATAAAGATAATTTATTTGAAAAATAAATCTATATTGTTTTTATGAATATATTTTATATTATCCACTTAGAATTATCTTGGTTGAACTTGTAAAAATATTCTCCAAATTTTTAATTAAATGTTAAAAATTTTCTTTAAAATAATTATTATTTTTGGTAAAGAGGAATACAACCATAGAAATTTTTCCTACTAGAGTATGTGGTAAATAAAGATATTGATTGTTAAAAATAAAATGAAAAGGATAATAAAATTAACCTAAAACATGAATTAACAACATTTTAGGAGTACAATTTAGCATTAATCATCAAGGATTCTATTATATGACTTTTTGCCAGCTGGATAAGATTATTACCATTATAGTATTTAATTTAAAGAAATATAAAAAATGTCACATTCTTTTTTTCAATAACTATAATATATGAAACATGGGATGAAAAGAGGATAATTTTAGTAATAAATAGTATTTTTAATTATAGGAGGTTTATACTCTTTATGGTATTTAAATTTTAATTTTTAGTGAAAAAAATTACCTTAAATTCATACACAACATTATCATGGTAATTATTCAATTAATGAAAAAACTAAATAAATGATATTAAAAAAATTAAAAGAAATAAATTTTAAATAATTAGTGTGATAAATTATTTTTATATATGAATATTACATGTTAAAGATGTATTAAATGTTTTTATTCCTAATTAGGTTTTTTCTATATGTTATTAATGTCATAATAATGAATCATTCTAAAATTGACATTAAATAATTGTTATAAGAAATAATATTTCATTAAATGATATTAAATTCATAAATAATATTATATTTTCTAAAATTAATGGTATATGGTTAATGAAAACATATTTGATCTACTTATATGTCTCTTTTAATTTTTTAGAAACATTATTAACCCGTAATGTGTAGAAAACATTAATTTTGTGGTAATTGTAAAAGGGTTAACGAAGGGGTAAAACAAAATGATAAGGTTAAAAATTTGATATAATTATGAGAAAATATTATTTAATTATATTACATAGACTTATAATCAAAATTTTTTCAAATATTATTAATTAAAACCCTTTTGATAATCACAATAAATTTTAATATATTATGAAATCCCAAAAGTCCCCCCTCTTTTATAAAAGTGAATCTCTTATCATAATTGTTTCACACATAAAAACACATTTTAATCATCTAATATATATCAAAAAACCCTAATATTGTATCCCCAGACTCTATAGTGGACTTAGTTTGTGTGTAATAGCAATATAATAGATATTAAGGTGTTAATAAAGGGAGATGTTTCGAGGAAGATGTATTGTTTTTAATCACATGTGTCATTTTTATTAAATTTTCCACCACCTTAAATTTACTATCAATAATGGTGAAATAATGAAATTAGTATGATATATATAAGTATATTTTATTATGCTAATTTCACAACATATATCCATATCTATATTTCATCAAAATTAAATGGGATCCATCACTTGTCTACACAACATACTATAGCCTCACGGACTGATGTAATTTTTCTTCCATTTCCACCGCTCAGGTAAACATATAATGATTTAATTAATTATATTTTTTATATTAATGATATATTTAACATTGTTAAAAGATAATATATATTTCAAATTCATACATTTACATTCACTGAAAAATGATAACGTCATTCCTACAAACCTATGGACTGCCACCCTTATGAAGTGGTGTGATTCATTTTTAATCACCACAGAAAAAGGATGATATTTATTTATTTATTTATTTATTTAAATAATTAGTATGATATTTATAATATTATTTTTATATAATGTTAAAGTAAATCATACCTTCTTTTGATAATGATTTTTGAAAATGGAAACGCTACTCATGCATATGCACAACCTTCATCTCCTTAATTGTAACACAGTTCATTTTTCATAAAAATATTTATGAGTTTGAGTAAAAAATATAATTTATGTTTACAAAGTATAATTATTTCATTATAATTATTTGGTTGATGATTTAATACTGACCATATTGATAATAGTCCTCCTAACAAAGTAATAATGGACTTATGAACTGAATATCATAAAAACATCCAACATGAACTTATATTGATAAGTAAATTTTATAACATGGTAATAATTTAAATTTATATAATAATAAACTTTAAAAAGTATCTAAAAAAGATAAATAATAAAAATAATTTTATTATTTTATAAGATAACAAACATATTTTACGAGTCACACTCAATGTAAGGGAGTTTATTTTTAAAAAAATCTATTTTAATGTTTCCCTTAATATATTTTTTTATACCTTGAAGATATTTTTGAAAATATATTATAGATATATTTATTAATACATAAAACAATTCTAAATATTATTTTATGTATCTTTTTAATTTATTCTAAAGGTTTTGAGAACAAATGTTTTTATGGTATTTTTTCGTTAAAAAAACAAAAGAAATGTTATGTTTTAACGTATATGGAATGAGAAACATTTTCCCACTACCATAACCATTATTTAAATTCCTAGAATGTATTATAAGATTCAATGTTTTCTTCAATGAAAAAAATATTTCCCTCTATTCTTTGAATTTTACTTTTCAAAATTAGGGTTAATAGAAAATGGATATATCAATATCTAAAAATGCTTTCTTATGGATGAATTGAATGTTTTTATGATGCAATAATTTATAATTTATGATGATGTTATAGTTTTAGGGAATTTCTTGAGAGGGAAGGCGGTTCCATTAAAAACTAAGGAATTGTGGTTTTATGGCAAACCAATGTTAGGTGACCCTATTATAGATATCTAATGCAATGGATAAAGGGGAAAATTTAATCAATTTACTTTCTTATAAGTGATTATGGTAATATAATATGATGCTTATTTCATATATAACAATGATAGCTATTTAAGGTGTAACTACTATAGTTACTCCAAGTATAAGGACGATGGTTGTTTCATGTGTTATTGCGAGGGTTACACAATATGAAAAGATGATATAAAAATTATTCTTCAGTTTCCGTATTTGATTTATCTATGATTTATATGGGTTTTATGTGAATATGTTGATTTTTAAAAGTAATATATTGATATTAAAATTAATAGAAATTATATTTTTAGCTTTGAGGGTGAAAAATATATCCTCTTGAAAATATTATAAGTAGTTTTTCATGATTCCAAGGAAACCATTATGATTTTTATTTTATCCTTTAAAATTAAAAATGAAATATTTTAGAAAAATATTTAAATGTGAAAAATATTCCATGGGAAATAAAATATTTAAATTAGGCCAATTTTTTTTTAAATCCAAATTTTTATAAGTATTCATGGAATAATAGTTTCAATATGGTTTTCCCTTAATGGTATTTTTGTAATCAGCCCACATTTTTAAATTGTTTTTCATAGGGTTCATAGATGGGTATAAAAAATGGAAAAGTAAATTTTAAAGTACTAAAGAATGTTAATGAATGGAAAACATTTTAAATTCTAAAAGATCAATTTTATGGAACAAATAGTTAATTATTAGAAGTATCCAATTTGAAAAAAAATAAGTTCGAATGTGAGAGTTATTATGTAATTTCCTCAAACTCTAAAAATAAAATGACACAAAAAAATATGATAATTATTTCTTAAGTTAAACTACATATTTGATAATATTTATGTTTGTTTCATTATAATTATATATTCATTAGAAAGGTTTAAAAACAATTTTATTATTATTTTCGAAACATGGTATTTTTGAAATTTTACCAAAAATTTGAAAGGAATATTTTTTAATATACACTGCTTGAACCAATATCCATGATAACATTAATAATATCTTCTTTTAATATTAATTTATATGTTTACATGGTTATTTTCAATGAAATTTGTTTCTTAATATTATGGAAATTTTTTTATTTTAAATAATTTATTTTAAAATGAATCCCTATATTCTTAATAAAAATAATTTATGATCCTTTACCTATATTTTAATATATATGAATATTATTTTAAGTTTCTTATGATTATATAGTGATATGATCCAATTTTACAATCATTATTCTTTCTCTAGATGTTTTACGATTATAATGATAAGTTTTTATGAAACTCATATCATTTCCTTGGGTTATTATTTGACGATACAGTGAACGTTTTATGATTTTTTGGTACACATAATCATGGGTTTTATTATGTGATATGTGGGAATAGGATTATATATTCCTATATTGTTTTGGATACATATGGTTATCTCATGAGAAAATAAGGATGGAAATGGGGAGTGACTCTATTTCAGTAAGGGACTATGTCCAATAATAATGTCTTCAGTGTGAACATTGACTATGGAAATAATGAACTGGGGAGTGAACCCGATACATTATGATATTCTTGGAAGTTATCATTGAACAAGGAAATTTGTTTATATAATCATTTTGATAAAAAAACATATATACTATTATTATGATATGTCTTCATGGATTATAAATGATTATTTATGATTCTACACTCTAACGAATTGTGTATTCTAATTGATAAAACATTATTGAAAAAGTCATTATTATAATATATGAATTGCGGTGTATTATTTTATAATGTTTAGATTTTGGCTTCATACCCTTACTATTATATTTTTCTCAATTATTATCATTTATAAATTTATCTTTTACTTACACCTATTGAGCATCTGAGATCATATTGTATTATGTTTCATATCCCCATGTTATGGAGAATGGTTTTAAGTAATATCAAAGAAGGGATTTAGTTATTATATACTAAATGAGTAATTGTGTATATTTTTTTTAAAATTGGTTATTTATATTTCAACGTTTTTAAACACACTAAATATCTATGTTACTCATTAATGTATTATTCTTAACTGTAATTAGTATCCATATAAAAAGATATAATATTTATAAAAACAATTATGTGTTGTTAAAGTTGGTATTGGTGGAAATGTGTTGTAAATTTTTGAAACCAAGATGATGAATCTTCAGTAGCATCCCTCATGATAATCCTAAGTATAAGATAAAAAAAATATGTTGTGGTAAATTGTGTAGTTTGGTTTCCCTATGAAAATACAGCCCTTTTCTGGATGATACATATCAATATGGTTTTAGCACAGATGTGTATAAGGGTAATAACTCCAAAAAGTGTTTTTAGAGTATATATAAATGAAAATTTTTCTACGTGTTGAATGTCCCCTTACCATAAAACTAGTTAGACGCTCATGGACGATGCAGTAATTTAATTTATATTTATATAAGAGAAATTATGAGGTATCTAAAGAGATAATAACCAAAGAGGTACAAGGATAAACAAAAGGTGACATAGATTCAAAATATGGTGTCATGATTTGGGAATCCTATATATAATTTTCATGGTTATGTGATTTACTAATATGATTCTTTTTACTCAATAAATTATTTATGTATCAGTAAATGTTTAGAAATTGAATGAATATTTACAGTCTGAAATGAATGAAAGAGTGTGACATATGGTTCATGGTGGCCGGTTGAAAGGGTGTAACACCATGAAATATTTTTTTAACACCATGGCACATATTAACATATCTTACATCAGATAATGGTGGTGTTTTGTGCATGGTATAGATTCCCCATCAATACCATCTCTATATCAAGGCCTTTTCCAAGGGGGAGGGGGGGAATCCATCACTACTAAAGAACAAAATGACGATGGAGTGACCCAATGTGAGAAATATTGTGATGGGGTGTCCTGCATCCCTAATTTACATCATATAATTGTTATTACAGGGATATTGGACGCATCTATTTCATATAATAATCATAAAGTGGTAGTTTTTTTAGAGTACGAAATATTTGATAGATTGTGCCCTAGGGGCCATAGTTACTAGCTGAAGGGGAGTCACAGCATGAAAAATGGGAATTATACCATGAAACCTATTTTCATATCCCACATAAAATACTATAATTTTATTGGGAATGGAAAATAAGACCCAACCATACTCTCCCCATCACATGTCCTTTTCATAGTGGTATGGGAAGTGAAAAACCCTACTGGGTAGGGAGCCCTTCTGAAAAAAAGACTGTTGGGAAGTGACAAAAAATAGAAAATATTGTGATTGATGGTTATGTAGCCCCAATATAGACCCTACAATAATCATGTCAACATTGAATGTGAAACAAGTTGAATAAATTTCTTCACTAAAACCCAAATTAAATAAGAGATGAATTGAGAAATCTTTTGATTAATTATAATAATTTATCTCATTATATGATTAAAAAACTCAACTTCGGTATGTTTCTTAATACATCTCATTATGAAATAATAGAGTTTCATTACTTTCATAGATGAAAGAAGCTATGTGATTTTTTCATGTTTTTCATGGAATTAATTTATGAGGGTTAAAGTGAATATATTTGATTTATATTAAATAAAAATTATATTTTGATCATAATATATCAATTATATTTCTTTCCCAATCAAATAATAATATGAAAACAATGTTTCTATATATGTACGACATACCATCTCCATGAATGGTGCATTTCATTTCCAATCACTTATTTTTATGGATTAGTATAAGTTTTTATATATAGAATATATATTATATTTATATCATTTTTATAATTCTAGGCACTTTGGATCCATGATCAATTTAAGAGGACAAAAAATATAATAAATTAAAACATATATGTAAAACAACGTTGTTATTACCCATGACATAACATCAACATATAATTGTTAATATATGTGTAATAAAAGGTCATAAGAAAATAATATATGGTATAATATATATGTGTGTGGTTTCTTAATATATTTATAATGAGCTTATATTTATTATATAGTTATTTTTAATGAGTACCATGGTTATCATATTTTTAAGTTAAGGGATTTCCATCTCACTTTTACTTTTTATGAGACAAATAACATAATCACCACATGTTTTATATATGTGGTGTGTATACATAACATGAATTTATTTTATTATTCCTCAAATTCTAATTATTTGGATTTAAATATCTATTTTAGGATCTATATTTCATTTGATTTACAATTCAAAAGTTAATAAATCGATAAGGTATGTTTTCTCAATTTTCCTTCTTTGAGATATATGTTATTTTATGCACATATATTCATTATTTTGATTTATATATGGCCAATTTGATATTTAATTTCATGAATTTATTTATAATTGTGACATTTTATGCTCTATCTCATGTTATTCATTAATGGGGACTGTGATTCAGTATTACCAACACTGCAAATATTTTATTTTATATTCTCATAATTAAATTGGATTGTTTATGATTAAGTCTCCAATGTTGAAATTTTATGATATAAATCACAATAATTCACTTAAATATTATTATCCTATGTTTTTTCAGGATATCATCAAATAATGGTACAATTTTTCAAATATTTGGTATTTAAAATTATTAATATTTTTTAAGAAAACCTGACATTATTTCTCTCTTCAACCAGAAAGATGTTTTATTACAAAACCATGTTCTCTAAAAAAATTAGTTTCTTTTAAATGATCAATAAATTTTATTTTTTAAAAAAATATTTTAAAAATATTTTTTATATAATTTTTTAAAATTATTTACAGATATTTTTTTATTGTTTTCAAAGGTTATTTTTAGGGAAAAGGATATAAATAAATTTTATTTTTAAAACGTTTTTTAATTGTTTCTAGAATGTTTCTATAAAAGATTGAAATGTTTTTTTTAAAAAAAAAAATTTTAAAAAGTTTTATGTTTTAAAAATTATCTTCCCACGTGGTAATGTTATTTTCCTAAAGAAATATTTTGAATGATCTATCCATCTCATTTTCCATCTAAGTTTACATAGTTTGGATTTTTTAATTCCTTCATGGGGATATTTTCCATGTATATATTTTATATTCTTTCTATGAGTATTTTATGTTTTGGTGGAATGATGTTCATGAATTATATTTCTCTTTTATGGGTTATACTATGAGTAAATGATTGTTAAACCAACATTTTTTCAAAGGTTATTATATATTGAAATTATTTTGAAACCAATATATCTTCCTCAATTTATGATATGATAAAAATATTATGATAACCAATTTGTTTTAGAGTTTATCACCTGATTAATGTTTATGATCTTGTGGAACATATATCTATGATTTCATTATGTTAGGTCTGGAGTTATCACACTCCAATGCATTGGGTAAATATTAATATATATCATGAGATAGGCAAGTATGTAATAGGGGTGAACACGATTTAGTAAGAAAGGGATAGAAAATAGATTGAACCTGACATATCAAGACATGGTTGGAATGGGGAGTCAAATCAGTTTAGTTAAGGAATTATATTGTGATGATGGTCTATGTAGTGATGCATTATCATTTTGAAAATTATTTTCTTTGATTATGTGTTTTCCAAATATTTTATGACTTATGCCAATGTTATTATCTTATGGCTCTTGTTAAATTATTGTTATTATGATTCATGTCTTATGAACTTCCATTCATTATTCCACATCCCAAGATTATTATCTTTGATATGCAGGGTATGGTTTCAAATTTCATGATAATGTTCTCATACCATTATAAAATTTTTATTATTATATATCAACCTTGTTTACCCATAACGATCATATGATCTCTCTCATTCTTATGTTCCTTTTCCCTAGGTTATGAAGAAATTTTTAAAAAGGGTATTCCTGTGAATAGTAAAAAAGAGGGAATATCATTGTTGGAAATATTGAAGACCACTCGCTAGATTAGAATATTTTTTTCCATACATCCAAAGGCACTAAACTATTATATTATTAAAGACATAATATATTTTAATGTATTGAATATTTATCTAAAAAGATGTAATATACCAATATGATAATCCTCATTCACTATAGTTTATGTGGGAAGTGAAGACTCTATATTATATGTGGTATGTAATGAAGAGAATATCGAAATACTGTTAAATTTTCAAAAGTAATGGATTCATTATTAATAAATAGAAATAGTGTATGTTTGGTCCTCTTTGGGTTGAATGAATTTTTGGTCAATTAATCTAATATAAATTCATAAAAGTGTTACAAAAATGTATTGTAATGATTTTTGGAATATAAGATGTCAATGTTGTGGAGAATGAAATGCATCCGTAGAAAACTAGTGCGTGGATTCTGGTAGGTAGTGATGATAATTTCTATATATTTTGGTGATTTTATGGGAATAATTATGATATAGAATAAGCAACGGATTATGAGAAAAATGAAGTTATATATGCTTCTATATAGAAGATAATATGAAAGGATGAAATAAATGAGTAGAATATCATCAGTGATCAGACATCCCAACTAAAAACATTATAAAGTAAATCTCTACTAAAAACATCTCTTTTATCTCATATAGTCCTAATTTTTTATAATCAGCTAATAATGATAATATTATGTTTTATATCATGAATTAAGATCTTAAAAAATTTAAAATAATAAAAAATTTGAGATTGTATTGAGGTCAATTTATAAGAATTTCATTTGGAAAAATGAGGTTTTCATAGAATATATAATGAGTATATTATATTTATCAGAAAAACAATGTCTTGTGTGAAGTTGATACTTCCAATAAAGTGAATTTAAATAGATAACAATTTACACCCCTAGAAAGGCTAGAAACGTTTTGACTATTTTTATCCATATTAGTGAAAAAGAAAATTAACGGATTTCTAGATCGATGAAAAAGTAATATTTTAAAATTTATTGCTTAAATAATATGTTTGAATCAAGTAGATATATTTTATTATTGATTATAAAAATGAGAAAAATGTTTTTCAATTAAGGAAGGCACATTATGGGATAAATTAAGAATCAAGAGAATACTATTCAATACTAGATAAATACTTAAAGAAGATCTGTTTCTTTCATAGGGGAGTTGATTATAATCTCTAAAATAAGAAGATAGGTCAAATAATAATGTTTCTTCTAAAAATTTATTAAAAAGGAATTTGTGAGTTGAATGAGTAATAGTGTCTACAATTTTCATAAATCAGAAGGTGGAGGTTTTATATGTCAATAATTGAGGAAATTGTATTTTCTATTCTTATATATATGATTCAATGAAGGCATGTAAAATGAATCTCCCAATATAATTATACAAAGGATGTTCTATAAGGATTTCAAATAGATAACTCCAAGGTAAAAAGACATCATTTTATACCCAGATGGATTTTTTAAAGGATAAATATGGAAAAGTGGTCAATTTCATGGAATATAGGTATATCATTGGATTCATATTTTACATAAAAGTTATAAAACCTGATATAGTGTTTTCCACTTTTCAATATATAATATATTAGATTAATCCCATATAAATCAACTTGTTATCAGTGAATAGAATATACAGATTAAAAAACCATAATTGAATTTAGTTTTCATTATAATGAAACATCAAAAGAAGATTATTTGGGGATATATAGATATTTATTAGTTTGGTTCATAATATTATAAAAAAAGTAATTATCATGTAATGAATTCTTTATTACAGGATTGTGCATTTACTAAAATAGAAACAACTAAAATTTATTTCACTAGTCACTACAGATATTAAATATATTTCCGAAAAATATGATTGCTTGAAGAAATTATCATTCAGTTGGTAGATTAAATTAATTTGAATTAAATTTGATTCTTTGATGAGAATTGATTTATATTATTTATGTGAATTTAAACTCATAAAAAAATATTTCATCACCCATAAATAATGAAAATTTCAATAATGTTTCAAATTAACAATGAGAATGTTTATCATTGATGGGTAAAATGAGAGTTTTATCTTACCAAACCTTGAGTCACAAATATTATAAAAAGTCCTTACATTAGGAGGTGTTTGAGTAAAATTGGTTACATCATGAATTCAAGTTGACCCCCCCCCCCACACACACACACACTTTGGTAATTGTTTATGTGGTACCCAGTCTCCCTAAGGTATGATATATAATAATGTATGTGATGATGATTATTCATCTCCAATTATAACCCAAAATGACTAATCATTGTATTCAATAAAAATGGGGATAAATATTATTCATGAAAGGGGGTGATACTGGTATGTGTAAAACCAATAAAGTTAGAGGGATATTATTTGTTAAATGGGGATTAATTATGAAGGTGGATAAAATTAAACATGTCAATGTAGAAACCTTTCTAGCACAAAATAAATATCTCAAAGATAAATCTTGATGCAATCATGTAAAATATAAGGACCAGGTGTCGTTTGAGAGATGTAGAATGAAATTCATTAATAACCTATTCATGTTACTTTGTTTATCACATAGATCATGGCACTGGTTGGATTAGAGTATGGGATGGGTGACTATTTGATCACAATTTATACATATAGAGGGTGTCAGTTGTTTACTATAGAAATTATACATAATTTTTTAACAAGATTCATAAGAAGGTTGGAGTGTTTTCAACACTCCCAAAGGGGAGACATTTGGAAAAAAAATTACTCATTTGGAAATTTCATAGCTTTTATTTTTTTGTTCCCAAGGAAAAGATGTTTTTTATAAATTGGGTTGATAATGTTTAATTTTTTTGAAGAATTTACTTATCAAAATGGTTATGGATTCCATTATATTTTTTTAAAGAATTAAACTTGAAAAGTTGGAGTAATGTGATAATTTAGACAATTGATTTTTGAAACATTGTAGGAGGTACACAATTATTATTTCATGTAGGAGTTTCAAAATAAAAGACAATGCATGTGGTGTTAATCCTTTTTTAAATATATAGTGGATGGAATTTTTAAACCACAAAAAAGGTCCCTAAAAAATCATTTAATTTTTTTGTAGAGAAAATATATTCCAAGGTAAAAATCTCAAATCGGTGCTATATGATACCATAAATGACTCATGTGAATGAAATTGGTTTTTAGAAACAAAATAATTCACAATGAAAATGAATAAATCACATTTTAACATAAAAAATAAACAAAGAGATATATTTTATAGATATTTATTTTGTGATTCCAAATAGAGAAACTTATACAAGAAGGGTGAAACCATATTTTTGTGACTAGCTTATTTTCCATGGTTCTTTCCCTATATATTAGTCCCTAATATGATTATTAAAATGTGTAAAAAATTTATAAGTCCATATATTTATAGAATTATTATGTCACTCTTAAGTAATTCCACAATTGAATTTTTTGTAATGAAATTCATGATGAAGTATAGTTTACTAAGGAATGTATTTCATAAATCAAGATAGTCCCTATGAAAGGTAGCATTTGAAGTGATTACATTGAAATATGTTCATGGTGAAGAAATTTCATGATGAATCTATATGAGAAAATTATTTGAAGGATATAATATAAGGGCATACACATACCATGTTTCATGAAGAATAATTTTATGGTGATCATTTCACAAAATTGGAATCACAAATAAATTACCCTTCATGTATATTTTAACCTATAAATAGGATTATATTTCATTTATGAAAAGGATCTTCAGGTCACACCTATGTTTGTCTAAATAAATATAAGGATGATAAAAATCATGTGGCTTTTTATAACGTATTTAATGATAAGATTCATTGTTTTCATGCATTATTAAATTTCACTAATTATAATGATATTAATAATTAGAATACTTAGTAACTTTTAAGTTAAAATGCTAAAATATTAATTCTAATTAAAAATATTGTTAATGCATTATATGGTTTAGTTTAAAATATTATATTAAAAAATATATATATAAATTTTAATTTGACAAAATTAATTTTTTTTTGAATTCATCCTGTTAAAACTGTCATACTGTGAAATTTTGAGAATTTTATGAAATGATTTATTTTTCAAGGAATATTGAAAAATACTTCTTTTAATTTGAATCTATATTTTCTTTAAATTTATTTGGAATGTAAAATTATATTATGGGTTTTTTTGGATGTTTAATTAGTAATTTTTTTTAAAAAATAACCCCATTAATGTAATTTTTAATGATGTATATACTTGAATTTTACATCAAAACATTTTTGTTACATAAAAATGTTTTTTATGGAAAACCATTTTCTTTAATATTTTTATGATTAATTTTAAATTAAATTATGACAATTCTATCAATTAAATCATTAAAATTTATTTCCAAGATATGAATAATAAGTAACAAATTTTAATATTAGGTCCCTTTAATTTTTTGTATTTATGAAAAGAAAAAATAATAAATTTTTATTACCACGATAAAGATAAAATGGAATAATTAGGGTTAAAAAAGTGACAGGTAGTCAAATTAATTTAGAAAGTTAATAAATTTCACTATATGAGTCTATTTATTACTTAATAATTCATAAATATAAAATATAACATTTTTCATTTATTCTTTATTTTGACCTATCTAATATTTCTGTAAAGGAAAATGTCAAATGTGTCTCTCTTTATTTAAATATATATTATAATTTATGATTTGTGTTAAAAGAACAAATTTTAATTTATAAATATTTATAGGAAACACAAAATAATTTTTTTATCATGGTAATTTATTGTTAATTTTTAGAGATGAAATAATCACTTTAAGCATTTATATTATGCTGACTCAATGCATGTTCTAGCAGTAGAAACAAATCAAGTAAATATTTATAAAAACTATAAAAGTAATAATGTTTGAGTAAGTAAATTTTTTAAATGAAATTTTTAGATAAAATAACATATTTGGGTTGTTTTATAATATTTTATTCTAATTCCATTTTTTTCATTTTTTTCAAGTCCAATTTAAAAAAATATTTCCAAAAATGCCATTAATGATATTTAATAATGAAAAATAATTTATTAAATTATTTAAAACTACTAAAAATATTTTATTCTTCCATTTAAATGGGATATGATTTTAAATATAAATTAGAGTCTATTTATAAATTAATTGTCATTTTATAGTATCCTTCTTGACCCCAAGGGTTAAAAAACGTTGAAATCGTGTAAATATTCATAGTGTTAATGGGTTTTAAAACAAAGAGATATTAGTAAAAACATCACCTAATCTTGTCCAAATTTTATTATATGATAGTATTTAGACCCATAATTATCCTATAATTGAAATATATCAATTTTTATTTATTTTCCATGATAATTTATTCATATAATTTATTTCATTAATAAACTCCAAGAGTGCATATCTCATCACTTATAAAAGAGAACTATCTATCATCTCTTAATCACACCTTTTGAGAACTCTAATTATATAGATACATACCCATATATCTCACTATAATACCTACCCATTTCTTTGAGTTTCTTTTAAAAAAAACATACCAAACCTAGAAAAATTAAGGTGAAATCTACGGTGGTTATCCAAGAAGAAGGTATTAGTCATAATTGACTTCTTTCACGATTATTCCTTCTTATACCTTGATCAAATTTTTATTAACCACGATAATATAATAATAATAGTATATCCAATTATCTTATATTCTATTATATTACGGGATTAATCTATATCAATATCCTCTTCCATGAAATGGGAATTGAAATTGTTGTTTGTGTGTACGGTGGACTACAACCTCATGAACTGATGTAATTCATTTTCGATCACTATCAATCATAGCTGGTTAAAATAATTTATTTATTAATGTAAATGATATTCAAAAAATATTTATAATTTTTTGAAGATAATGTATTTTCTATTTTATTACCTTCTCATTCCATAAAAATGATAATTTCATTCTTCAGTATGCAAGGATTACCACCTCCAAAAATTTATGTGATTAGTTTTTCAATAGCACATCACATTACTGAAATATATGTTTTTGTTTTTAAAAAAAATAATTTGATATTTATGATATAATAATGATTCTATTAATATAAAATAGTACTTATCTTCTTCACATCATGTTTTTAAAATAATATAAATGATAGTCATGCATATATGTGACTTACCATATCAAGTATTGTAATATAGTTCATTATTCAAAACCATAATTAATTTTTGGTTTAAAATTTATAATTGAAGTAATAAAATGATAATTATTTCATGATTATTATTTTATATATGATTTATTAAAGAACTATATGACCATATTCAAACTACAAATGTATTTTTTTTAAATTTTAAATGAACATCTGTAAATATACAACATAGGATTAATTGATTAACTAATTAAATATCAAATGAAAATAAATAAAATAAATGGATAAAAACCTGGAAAAATTTACTATGTAAATAAAGAACATGTTTTTATTATTTATTAAGATAAATAATTTAAATGACAATTATTACTCGAGGTAGGGGACACAATACCTTAAAACCCTCATTTATTAAGAATTATTTCCTAAATATTTTAATTCAATGCTCATATTAATATATTTATTTGATTTATTTATTTAAACAGGAAAGAACTAAAAGCTAAACTTTTCAATTTCATACAAATCATTTCTAAAGGTATGTTTTTACATAATTGTTATATTTTCATTAAAAAAGATAAAATGGATGATTTATTTTAACTTTTATGAGATCAATGAATTTTCTAACCACCAAACATGTTATTAAATGTTTTTATTACATTACATGCTTCTATTTTTTCTAATAAAACCAATATTTTCCTATATTCTATATTTTATTTATGAAAAATGTTTTTTAAAAGGATGATTTACTTTGATATCTCAAAGTATTTTTCATATGGGTTTGAAAGAGTTTTTAAAGGGATTTATGATGAAAATGTATAATATTATAAGTTTTATACATGATATAGTCCTTGTACATTGTGTATTATAATGGGAGATCCTGATATAGATCATGACTATGGGTGATCCTAAAATTG
Organism: Viscum album; assembly: GCA_963277665.1. Lineage (NCBI taxonomy): Eukaryota > Viridiplantae > Streptophyta > Magnoliopsida > Santalales > Viscaceae > Viscum > Viscum album. Next base: position 1,098,925,274 of record OY728147.1, read on the forward strand.
CTATTGGTGATGGGTGAGCCCAATATAGCCCTCCAATTCATATGTTAATGATTATGATATATATAATCATGATGGATATTGATTGTATTTTTTTTACACATGTAAGTATTCTTGTGAGGGTTTTAGGGAGATTATTCCTCAAGAATCCTTTAATAATATTCATTCATTATAAATGATTATTCATGAAAATATATTCATTTCAAAATATAATATAATGATCATATATTTTAAAGGAATGATTACACCTTATAAGGTAAAAATTTATTTTTTATGAAGAAAACTCTTTGGAACTCAAGTTTTCTAAAAAACACAAATGATTATGATTTTACGTTTATTTTCTCTTATAAATCATTTTATGAATAAAAAATTGGTCAGTAAAACTGATTTCAAGTGTATGTAAATGATTATTTGAGGTCAAAATTTATTATATAAAATAAATTTTTTTTGATCTTTTGGTTTTAAAATGGACTAATAGGTTTTTCAATTATTTAGGTACCTTATTGATATTTTTTTCACATCCCAAATTTTTAACTATTTTTCATAGTTTTAAAAAAGGAGTAAGAATAAATAATAATTCAAGTTAAAAATAATATATATTTTAAAATAAAAATGAAATTTTGTTTTACATTTAATTTATTTTATTATGGTAAAATGATTCTAAAGTTTAGGTTTCCAACTTTTAATGTATAGGTCTATTATGTAATATTTATAACATAATTTATTAAATATATAAACCAAAAAAATCATTTTAATGAAATAAAATGAATTATTTTTAAAAAATAAAATTATAATATGCATATGGGTTGGGTCATTATAGTTGTTTCTAGAGAAAAATATTGACACAACATTATAGGTTGCGATGATGTATGTAATTAACCTAATGGAGTTATAATGTTTGTTTTTCAGATCATATAATTTAAATATTACCATGTGGAATCATATAAAATATGTCTTTTTATAATTTTATTCTGTAGATGAAACAAGGAAACTGAAGTGTTAATTCATCAATAGGAAAATATCCTTCAATTCAAAAAACCTAGAATGGTTGGAATTGGAAAAAAGTGTCATTCCTTTATGATGGATTCATTGAAACATGTTATAAATGGTGGTGGAATCCATGTGGCAGAGAAACCACATTCATCGAAAATGAACAAGTATACAGTGGAGAATTTCATGAAATAACAACCATCAAGATTCAATGGATCATTTTACAATGTGATAGATGAAGGATGTTTTGAATCCTTGGGGATGATATTTGAAGTCATGGTTATTTCAGATCATCAAAAGGTAACTATTTCTACTTACCATTATGAATGTAATATTGATTAATGGTTTTCAATTTTCCAGAATTCCAGAGAATGTGATGAAACTGACACCATGAATTGGCATAAATTTAAGGATCTCTTCATTGAAAAAATATTTTCCCATGTCTATTTTACTAGGGATAGAAAACAACTCATGGAATTGAGTCATATAGAGGAAGAATCATTGTTCATATTTAATGAAAACATCACCCAATTTTAATGGTATGGACCAAACCTTATCAGGGATATTTATAGTAAAATTGACTAATTTTAAATAGGAATGAAATGAATATATCATAGGAAATTGGATTTACCTGAATTCAAAAGATATTAGAAACTTGTTCAATATGCCGATAAGGTAGAAATTGAGTTTCTTGAGGATCAGGTATTCTATGACCACAAGTAGAATAAAAAGACCACTTGATATGAAATGGGAAAAAAACTATCAATGAAATCTGATGGTAAGAAAATCCATATAATGGTTTGTGATAGGTGTGGTAAGAACCACGATGGGGAATGTTTAATAAATTTGGGATATATTTCTAATTTCGAATGTTTAGATAGCTGGTTCCTAAAATACTAGAAAATGGTGAAACATATAATGAAAATCCAATGGTAATATGCTTAAATTGTAATGATATGGGTTATAATATGATTAATTTTCCAAATAAAAGAATAATTGATCAAAATCAAAAAAATAACATACATAAATTTGTGGCTAAATACCTTTCAACTACTTTCTTAGATGTTGGACGGTCCAATGATTTAGTGTTATGGGCATTAAATTTTTATTCAGGTTATATAAATGTCTTGTTTCAAATTGTGTGTACAGACACTTTTATTTCTTATACTATTTATGATAAATTAGAAAATTATCATTAATAAATGAATCTATAACTTTTAATATAAATTCTTGGGGTGATTATCATGGAAAAATTATAATAATATATTTATTTTTGTCTATGGAATGTATTTTTGAACAAAACATGTTGTCCTTCCACTTATAGAGATTGATGTTATTCTGGGTAAGGATTGGATTTCTATTTACCATTCTATGATTGACTATAGAGAAAAAGATGTTATATTTTAGATTCTTTTCAGTTTATATAAAATAATTTATTCATACCATTGATAAAATGTCAATATGATGAAAAACTATTAAAAGGGGAAAATGAATGTTATATTTCACATATTGTTATGAAGATGGATTCTATTCATATTGATGAAGAACTTATTGTGAATAAATATATTGACATATTTACTGACGATTTTCCTTGTATTACACATAATAAGGAAGTTGAGTTATTGTGGACATTGATGATAATGCTAATCTAATTTCAAAACCCCTTATCAAATGTCACATGGAAATCATTTTTAATTGAAAACATAGTTGGAAGAGTTCTGAGATAAATGTTTCATTCATCCAAGAACTACACCATTGGGTGCTCCTTTTTTAGAAAAAAATATTTCCCCATGATTATTTTCATTGATTATATATATTTTTATTTGATTATTATTAAAAATAAGTTTTTTTCCTCCTATTGATGGCTTTCTTGATCACCTTCAGGGAGCTCAGTATTTTTTGAATGTTATTTTATGTTCTAGGTTCCATCAGGTAAAGGTGATAGAGGATGACATTATGAAATCCTATTTTCATTCTCGCTATGTGAATTACGAGTTTGTGGTTATTCTATTTAGGTTTAAAAATTATCTAGTTATATTTAGGGTTCCCTGAATAGAGTTCCCCATGAATATTTGGATAGTTTTGAATTTGATTTTGTTGATGATATTTTGTTATATTCTAAATTTTATGAGGATCCTGAAAAGAATATATGGTTTTTATTATAAAACATGAATGAAAAACTATCTATATGGAAAATTCAAAAAATTATAATTTTTGTTACATCATATTTAGTTACATAGACCTATAATTAATAAGGGTGGATGTTTCTGATGCTTTTGCCGGGGTGCACGCATCCGTCTGTGGAGGACACACAGCTGTTACCCCGCATTCCTGCTTTCCAAAGGCGGGCAACATTTTCTCCTTGTTCAGGTATGTCTGCTCCTTGATCGAAATCGATATGATGGGATGTCGGTTATTCCTTCTTTGGATTCATCCTCAGAACATATCACCTACTCCAGGTCTCCCTCATAGATTTAATACGTTGTTCATGAAACTCTTCCCAGTGTCATGTTACCATTAACGCTGGTTAATTACACTACTTCTGTCAGGACATTCTAAAGGGTCCGGTCAGGACATCAACCTTCAGTCGGGGGAGTAGTCACATCAAGGCATCAGTAGCATGTCTGAACACTGGGGAACTGGTGTGTCTGTCTTTTGTCCCATGTCATAGGGCTTCTTGAGGGCATGGCAGCCTGAGGCATCCCACATCGAGCATGAGGAATTATATGCCCTAAGAATATATCTGAGGCTTCCCTTAGCTTCCTATGTTTGACACAGGGTATGCCGCTGGTTTAACATCCAGCGGAGACAGATTGGCCTGATAAGAGAATTAGCTGGAATGCATCGGATTAATGAATTTCCCTTGAGGGATGCTGATATTGGGGCCAACCCGTGGGCGGCTTCCTGAATGTTGTGAAGAGGAGCGGAATGGCATGATCTCGCCAGGATATGACGGTCCGGGTGAGAATCTGGGTGGATGATGTATAGGTGGATGAAGCGGAGGGGGACTGAGATGGGACTATCATAAGGGAGACAGTGAGAGTGGGCTTGATCCTCGAAGAGACCTCCTATGTATCCTCGTGGTAGGGAATCAAAGTCCTCATAGTTCGGGATGGTACAGGCGAGCCGATGTGAAAGTGGACCTTCGCCCGATGGGCATCATCAACGAACCATCATGAAGGTGAACCCGGGGGTCCACTTGTGGTGGGCTTGAACCTCATGGAGGCTTCCTATTTACCATGCCTTGACATGGATCAAAGTCCCCATAGTTCAGGTGTAATGTGGAATACAGTTTAACGGCATGCGGGACGGGGGTGAACTGACGTGAGCAAGGTCGGAACGACCAGGTGATGGGTTTGGACCTTATGAAGGCTTCCTATGTACCATCCCTTGACCTGGATCAAAGACCAAGTAGTTCATAATGGTGTGTCGGCGAACCGACGCAAGTGAGAACCTTGGTCCGGATGGTGAGGGGCTTACACACTAGGCTGGCCAGGTGCTGGTGACCTGACGTGAAGAAGGTCAGAGTGACAAACAGGAGGTGGGCATAAACCCTTTAGAGGCTTCTTACGTACCATGCCTTGACATGGATCAAAGACCACATAATTCAGGTTGGACGCTGGAAGGCCGATGTGAAGAAGGAGGACCATGGGGTCCCAATGGTGGTGGTCTTGGACCTCGTGAAGGCTTCTTACGTACCATGCCTTACCCCGGATCAAAAACCACATAGTTCTGGTTGGATGTCAGAAGGCCGACATGAAGAAGGAAGACCAAGGGGTCCCAGTGGTGGTGGGCTTGGACCTCGTGAACACATCCTACGTACCATGCCTCAGCACGGATCAAAGACCACGTAGTTTAGGTTGGTCCCAACGACTTTCCATTGGACTGGAATGTAGTTTAACACCGTGCGGGGCGAAGATGAACCCTGACATGAATAAAAAACGAGAGGTGGGCTTGAACCATTTGGAGTCTTCCTATGTACCATGCCTTGACATGGATCAAAGACCCCATAGTTCAAAGAGGCTTCATCGGCGAACCAACGTGAAGGTGAACCCGGGGGTCCACTGGGTGGTGGGATTGAACCTCATGAGGCTTCCTACATACCATGCCCTGACATGGATCAAATTCCTTGTAGTTTGGTAATGGAGGTGGGTGTCGGCGAACCGACGTGAATGAGGGGCCTTGGTCTGATGGTAGATGGGCTTGAACATCTTGAGGCTTCCTTCGTACCATGGCTTGACATGGATCAAAGTCCTCATAGTTCGGGTTGGTCACAACGGCTTTCCGTAGGACTGGAATGCATTTTAACGTCATGTTGGATGAGGGTGTAACCTGACTTGAAGGAATGAAGGGTGGTGGGCTTGATCCTCATGGAAGCTTCCTACGTACCATGCCTTGACATGGATCAAACACCACGTAGTTCAATTGGATGTGATGTTTAACGGCATGGCGGACAGGGGCATACAGTTTAATGTCATGCTGGACGGGGTGTTTTCATGGCCAATGCTTACTCTAAGCCCACGTGAGTCATTCTCGGTGTGAGAAACAAGAGGTAGCAGGGACATGACGATCACATCACGAAGGGTGCGTCTGTGAGAAATGAAGAGGGGCTTACGCGTTGGGCGGCCCACGGTGCTTGGACTTACTCCAGGATGGAGGCCATAGGTGCAAAAAATCATGGCGGGAGAGGGATTTCGGACCAAATATGGAAGGTTCCTTCTTCCCTATCACACCCTCCACTAACCATGGCAGAGGGGAAGTACGGAGGTGCATGGGTGCTACCTTCCACAAGAGAGGCTTGGGGCTTATACCAGGGTGGATGCCCTTTTCCCGTGGACATACACCGCTCCGATAATGAGGATATCATCCCTTGTGGAGGGGGTGATTCTATTCCCATGGATACGAGTGGAATAAAAAATGTCCAAGCTGGGGGGGACCCTGCGTGCGAGGAACGGGGTCAGATCGCAGTTTAACGTCATGTGTTGAGGATGAGGTGCCCGACAGTTAAACGTCCTGCAGCTCAGACGAGGTGGGTTCACTTCACACCCTTGGGACTTACATGACCGATACCCTCTTCTCCTTGAGGGAGGGAAGGTAACGGAAAGGCCAAGGTAAAAGGTGGTCGTGGAGAAAACCATTGAGAGGTCCATGTTATTGTGTCTATGCGGAGAAGTAATAGCCGTTAGCGTGCCTATGTGAAGAAGCATTAGGCGAAGAAACGCTGTGGGTGGTGTTTTCCATTGGATTTTGAAATCACATCGTGCAAACCTGGAGGGTCGCACGGGAAGAGGAATTTCCAAGCAAAGGAGTTTTCATCGCGAAGTGAAGTGCCTCGGCCTTAGCATTGGGCAGGGGTGTGAATGGGAGGTGCTTTGCGAAGTGGAATAGTATTCGCGGAGCACAGCCTCGTGAAGAAGAGGGGCCTCGCGAAGCCAGGTGCTGGGAAGCAGTGTGCTTCACGATGTACAACGACATCACCTTGGCATGTGGATCACTATTACAGGATTGGTGTTTCGCGAATCATAAACGCTCCACGGCTACCCGGGATCCCTTGGTAGTCCCCTTCCATCACAAATTCCCTTAGGCTTTGCGAAAGGAATCCCTTTCAGAAGAGAGGCTCAAGATGAGACAAGGCGAAGGCATATCGCGACGTAGAAGTACCTCGCAGAGCTCAAGATTCCCAGGGGAAAAGGGTGCTTCACGATTCGGGAGCTGAGAAGCCGAAAGGTCGGATCTTCCTCCTCCTGGACACAGGGGAAACCCCGTATTTATAGGAAAGGGGCGCTGCGAATAGGAACTCATGAGGTGAAAAGGGGTGGTGTGTACTTCACGGCGGGCTCGCGAACGTCAGGGAGTTCACGGAGTGGGACCGCCTCACGGACATCGTGGCGGGCTCGCGAACATCAGGTCGTTCGTGGAGTAGCACTAACTCACGGTCTTCCCGGCTGGCTCATGAACGTCAGGGAATTCTCGGAGTGGCACTGCCTCACGGTCTTCGCAGCGGCCGCGATGCTCGAGGGGTGCTTCGCATCGGAGCGTCACGAGGCAACATGCAGGGCTTCTTTTTCATCCCTTCGTTGCGTGCAATATTTTGTTGCCAAGAAATTCCCCCACTCAGACATGGAGCCACAGAAGGACGAAGGGTCGATGTCTAAGGGAAAATTTCCTAAATTATCGGCAGTTCGCGATGCGGCTTCACGAAGGGGACCGCCGACCTGCTGGCAACCACGCGGTCCGGACGCGCCACGATGCTCCGCGTAGGCGGGACGCGCCGCGAAGCTCTGTGGTCGCCGCCTACAAATAGGGGGGTTGACCTATCTTTTGTCCTCTCGCGACTCTTGTCCTCTTGTGCTCTCGACTTCGCGAAGCTCCGTGTACTCTGCATCTGCTCTTCGCGAATCGAGCTTCCTGGCAAACCGCGAGTCTCCAACTCTGCAACCACGCTGAGTGAACTTCTGTTTTCCGAACCAAGGTTAGGCATTGTGGCTTGGTCTTACGCCCGAGCTTCGCGAGAGCTCTTCGCGACCCGACCCAGAAATTTTTTGGAGTTCAGAAACCAAAATGGCCCATCGAAAAGCTATATTGGGGGTGCATGTAGACGCCGCCTGGAGTGATGAGATGGCTAACTGTCTGGTCCTTGGAGAGATGGTCTGAAATCACTCAGACCATAATTCTTTGACAGAAATTCTATCAAAGACTCAGAAGAATTACCCGCAGTGTAAGAATCTTCCCTTCTATAGCTTCGGGATGAAGGATGGTGTATTCATCCCTGAGGTGATCAGCAATGAACCAGCTTGCTGGTTCAGGAGCATGCCATGTCAGTGCCAGTGGTTCAAGGGGGCCGATGGTCATCTGCGGGAGGACTTCACACCTGTCACCACCGACTGTCTCTGCAACCATGTGAACAATATTGATAGGAAGCCACTGCAACCGGAGAAGTCCCCTCCTTTGTATCATACCATGCTGAAGGCGGCGTTGCAGGATCAGAAAAAGGTGTGGTATGATGAGTGGGACCTGCGCCAGGGGGGCCACTTCACCAATGGCTAGGCATGGTCCTACTGGGTAGGCACCTCATGTGAGTAGTTTCGGGCTGAGCTGAGGATAGTGGGATTGTATGAGGCGACAAGGGCCTCCCAATTCCACATTTACAAACCGAAACAGCTGATTTCGGAGCTGCTGAGTAGATGGTCTTCTAGGACCAATACTTATCACCTGCACCATGGGGAGGTGGTCATCAGCCTATGGGATGTGCACCAGATTTAGGGGGTTTTGATCTTGGGGGCCATGTATGATGAGTTCCTCCCCATCATGAGCACATGGGTGTATACGGAGCAGATGCCGCAACTGGAGTCGGCGCTGATGGCACTGGTCCCCGAAGAGGACAAGGAGGCAGTGATGGATGTCCACTTTAAGAAGTGTTTTGAGCGGTTCCTGAACTTACCAGAGAGTCGAGAGTTTCCTCTAAGGCCTCGAACTTGTCCAAAGGCGGCTCAACGGGGCAAGGAGCACTCATACTGGCGGGTCTTCGAGGAAATCCAATGGAAGACTTGGGGTTTTAGTGTCAGCACAGAGCAACAGCTGATAGTCAGGCTGGCAGCGTTCATCGTGGCCCATATCTGCAGTTTGATCCTACCGGTGAGGGATACCCACATGGGGGTACGGCCCAGCTCGTTTATCATGGCGTCGGTGTTGGCCATGGGGAAACGGGTCAATCTGGGGGTTCCAATGATCGCCAAGATATACAGGATGTTGTGGCACATTAGAGAGGGCACGAAGCCGCCAAGGATATGCAGGCCTTTCCACCTTCTGTATGGGTGGATTGCGGCACACATCAGGGGGATTTATGAGTATCCAAACCCTATCTCGCTGCCAGGATCAAACTCCCGCCCCTCCATTCTGAATGCATCCGGGAGCTTCCCATTCAAACTAACTGTGCCGATGGTTCTGAACTAGGTGTGAAGGATGGATGAGTTTAACTTCCACCCATTTCTATTTCCGACGGGGATACTCACTAACGACGGGCAAGGAATGGAAGAGCACCAAGCTTATCTCCTGGCCTTTCGAGGCGGATTTTTGGTGGCATGAGTGGATCGTGGGCCGCTCTGTGAACCATACACTCCGCATCGCTTTGCGAGGAAGTTCGGGTGCCTCCAGCGGTTGACCCCACAGGTCTACTGGGAGGTGCTTCACAAGGATCACCCGTGTGTGATGAGGAAAATGTGGCTCATGTTCACATGGGAAGATGGGAATATGCGAATTGAATTTCCTCCATCCACCACCGCATTCGGAATGGTGAGGGAGTATGCCATTAGCTGGTAGGATGCATATCTGGGGGAGACGCTGAGGCAGCCAACTATTCAGGTTGGTGACGGCGGGCCTCCTCTATCCTGAAGTCGGGGTCGGAGGGCAGCAAGGGCCTCTTGTGTTGGTGGGGCCGCCGTGGCGGCGAGACCCGCAACGGCCGAGGGCATGGTAGCAGCAGTGGATCGGGTGATTCTGGATTATCAGGGCCATCCGAAGGGGTGGACACCAAGGGGATTTCGTAGTATATCCACTCAAGCTCTAGGGAAGCAGCTATGTCATATCGACATGGCAGAGGATGCGGTCTTACCGGAGGCCTGGGACATTTGGGAGGTCAACCGGAAATTCCATAGTCTACCTGAGATGTGGGCACACTTGAATAGCCTTGGGATGGTGTTACCAGGCATAGGCCCAGTCTGGGCCGGTTTCACGGCATCTCCAACGGAGGTGGAGCAATACTTGGATGAGCTGGAGGACTACGTTCACTCCAGTGGTGTCCCACGCCCAATGACAGACCGGGTGAGGGTACTGCTGGATCGGACGGTCCCCCCACAGCTGTCTGCTGCCGATCTGAGGGAGCGCTTCCCTTTTCCATAAGAATCATAGGACTCCTCTCAGGAGGATGAGGCTTGCGGAGGGATCCCCTTGGAGTATGGTGATGTCGGAGACCAAGACTTAGATTCGGGTGATTTCACAGAGGCTCTCGAGGTAGCATTCCAAACATCTTTTCTTATAGTCCATTCTCGGGCCATCACGGATTTCTCACCGATTTTTGAACCATGCAGGAGGAACTTGTACACAGGCCTCGCTCTCACCGCTTAGAAGGTGACGATGCAGGACCTTCAGAACCCGCGCCTACGGATGCATCCGGTTCTACGTCTGGTCGGCCCAGATCACCTGAGGTGGCTCTGCAGGAATCTCTAGACCTCCCAACAGTATATGGAGGGCCACGCCTTGGGGTTCCATCGACATCAACTTAAGAGCAGCACTAGGAGATCGATCTCTGTAAGTTTCCTCTACTGGATTCATTGTTGTCATATGTAGATTGTCCCACCTAATGCTTGTGTCCCTCTCTGTCGTACAGTTCTTCAATAGGCATGGGATGCTGCAGGAAGGCTGGTCGGGATGTCTGGTGGCATCCCTCCTAGGGGCATGCCGGTGATGGTGGAGATAATTCCCCCATCTCCCCGAGTTTCAAAACGCACTATCAACTGCGGGGCCCCCAGCAAGGTCGTGCCTGAGGTTATTGAGTTGGAATCTGATGACGAGGATCAATCGGTTGACCCAAGTCCCATCACGCCTTCTCCAGCACCAGATGTCGTGCCAGATTCAACACTAGATGTTGAATCTACCAAGGACTTCCTATGGGCGTATCCTACGTACGAGCCTACCAACCGCGGAGACTGGGATGAAATGGCCTCCGATGAGGAGGATATCAGCATAGTCCGCCGCCGATCGTGGAAGCTAATCATGCGCTTCATCAAGGACACCCCCAAATGCTATGGCTCAACGAAATAGACATACTTCACTTATGGATGAGCAAACTGTTTGTTGGGGCAGTGGATGCCCAACGTCCTCATCTGTTCATCTGAGATCTCATGGCCGAGAAGATCTGGGAGTATGATCACGAGCTTAGTGTGGGCTGGCAGAAGAAGAAGGTGACCAACATCAAGAAGGTCTAGGAGGCTAAAAGAGAGGTCCAACAGATGCAGACCTGGGTAGATGAGAACTCATCCTCTCTTAATGCACAATATGAGCTGATCTCACGGTTGAAGGCCCAGCTGGTAGAGCCAAAAGAGCATATGAGGCAGGCTTCTGGAGAGATGGCTTCCATTCAGGCTGGCGAAGAGAGGGCTAGAGCCAAGGATAACGAACTATGCCCTACCACTACTGAGGAGTAGAGGGAGCTTAGTCGGCGGCAGTAAGTCTTGGATGCCACAAGATGAAGGGTGGTGGAGCTGCAATGTTCTTTTGACAGGGTCAACCCGTCCATCGGGGAGTCGACCCCTAGGTATTGTAACAAATTACAAACCATTTAATGGTACTTTCGAACATCAATTTTTCCTTATTTTTAATACCATAGAATGCATGATTTCCACTATTTGAATCAGTTCATTAAATCCCTACAATGTTGGCGGGATGTCCAGAAACAATTCCCCAAGCTCACGTGGGCCAAGCCCGATGTGAGAAACATAAGATAGTTTCCTCATCGTCCCACCCAATAAGAGAGTGGAAAACAAGCTGCAGGCATCCAGGTTTTTGATAACCAGTTATGATTACCGGAAGGTGGGAGGGGTCTGGCCGGAGAAATAGGTTCTCAGAACAGCCAAATTATCGTTTCTTCAGCGTTCTCTTATGCACGAATGGTGCAATGCCAGGGGTGCTGAAATCCGTCCGAACAGATGGAACTGGGAAGTGTGGATCACAATGCCCAAGATTCAGAACGTTGTGGGGATGGCGTGACAATAAATGACAACTGTCAATCATGTCAGAGAAACGATATCCTTAATGCATTATCCTGAAATGGGGACAACAAATGAGGGTCGACCATTGACCATTTTCGAAAGATGGGACCAGGTCACAAATGTTGTCGGTCAATCATTCAGGACATTGGCCCAGAACAGTTGTCGGACCTCAGTTCAACCATCCACACTGTTAGGGGGTCCTTTTAGACACGGCCAGTCTTTTGAAACATTGGCCTAGGACGGTAGGTTTGTCGATGCGACATGAGATCAGGCTGTTAGGGGGGGGGGGGGTCCCATCAGTCATGAAAGGGGACGAGGGTCCGAAGAAGGGGTATGAAACGCGTGGAATATAGAAAGATGGTTTGTCCAAACAGAATCCAACAATCAGTTAGTTACACCACAATGGAGGGAGTACACCATATGGGTGCATTGGATTGGTTATGGATCCTTCCATCTTTAGGACATGGCCTCTCTAGTGAGGGGCCTAGCCAGGGGGCCGAAAAGGGGAAGGATAGGACTAATTATTCCTATGGGCTAGACCATAGGCAAAATACCATGGCATCTCTACGTATCCCATGAGGATGGTAATAAATCCACATGTAGTTCTGGAATCACCGTGTAGTCATAGACCAACAATGGCAGGTGAAATCCTCTCTGGAAGAGGCTCTGGTGCATCCCATGAATAATACAGGGCATCCTGTGGTTGTTCAGGGTAGAACTACAATTTAGTGTCATGCGTTGAGGACATATGGAATCCTACAGTTTATCGTCATATGATAGGACGCGCTATTAAAGGGGAGAGCTCAAGGAGCATATGGTTTGGTGGTTATAAAATTGGCGTGAATGAGGTATTGGAGTCCAAATCACACAACGTACCCCTGGAGGGAACTCTCTAGGTCGAGGGACCAAGAGTGAGGATTAGGCTGGGCCCAAAGCAGAGCGGTCAAGAATTCTTACATACCCCATGTGGATGGTAATAAATCTATATGTAGTTCTAAAAGCACATTTTAATGTCATGTAGGACAATGAGAAGCCTGGCTGTGTCGGTACACATCTTTCCAAAACTACTAAGCCCACGTGAGTCCTACTCAGTGTGGGAAACAAGAAGTAGTAGTGGGACATTCAAGACACAGAAAAGGGCAGGATAGGGTGAAGGGACGTTCGGTTAATACCCGCCCCATTATACCAACACGCCCATGTTGCGTACTTAGATGCATGAAGAGATAGAGCTGAATATGTTGGAATTCCACTTGAACATGAGGAAGTGGAAATGTGTGAATTGTGATGCTCGAGATTTGGATCACAATGATGGCGGCGTGACGATGGAGGATAACTGTTAACCGTGGAGGAAAAACAACATCCATATCGCGTTAGCCTAGAATGGTGGAAAACAAATGGGGGTTGACCATTGACCATGTTCAAAACACGGGACCATGTCGCAAATGTTGTCAGAGATCCTTAGGGACGTTGTGTCGAGACGATAGGAGAGCCCTTAGGCCAAAATTCCATGGAGATCCCTTAAGCCTAGTGTCCATGTCATCCGAGGGTCCTTTTGGATGTAGAAGACGATGAGGATCCAAATAGAGAGATCACCAAGCTTGGGCATGGTATGAGAGGAATGTCCCCATGAAGATCCCACACTTCGGACACTTTTTCAAAACACATCTGAATACGACAACGAGCCGTATTGGATAGAGGGAGCCGAGTCCTTTTCAACAGGGAGATCATAGATTAGGGTCATATAATTCAGACAATGAATGAGTAAGGGGAGCAGGGGACACATGGAAAGGCAGTTACAAAACCCGAGGTGAATGAGGACCAAATCCCTACTTACCATGTGTTCTCTGGGGAAATGATCAAGTCGAGGGACCAAACATGAATGTTAGGCTGGGCCTGCGGGGAAGTGCATGGGATCGCCTATATATCTCGTGAGGATGAGAATCATGCCATACGTAGTTCTCAAAGGTGTCAAGGTAATGTAGCGGTGTCAGGGGAGAAGGGGGAGTGCGGGCGTGTCCCTTACACTGAAAGAAGGGTAATTTGATAAATCTTTTTTGTCCTTTAAGTTGAGTGGTTTTTTTTGTGTAGCGACAGACCTAGTGTAGCTGGACCTGGTGTCGCCACAAGAATCAACCCATGATAGGCATTGAAAAATGGCATGGCATGTTACCAATACCCAACGTGATGTCCTCTACAATGAGGTCATCACAATGAAGTGCCGTTTTTCTTCATGCGGTCAGGACGATAATGTCACAGTTTAGGGTCATGAGATAGGACCAAGCATTAATTTTAGCGTCATGCAGAGCAGACGTAGAAAAGATGATGCTAGGCGGGGAATGTGTACGGTGTCGTCCGGAATAACCGATGTGAATGTGGACATAATCACTCATTATCCCGTACACAGTTTCGAGAGGGGAACCTCAGGCCGAGGGGCCCATATAGAGGTGAATGGTAATGGGGGAGATCTTAGTATATGGTCTTATAGCTCGGACCATGAGAAGGTGAAAACTTTCGAGGTAAGTGTAGACTTCGGCCCGATCCCTAATCCCATGTGAGTTAAACTAGGTTTGGGAAACAAGGGGGGAGATCATTGTCTAAATAACTGAAACATCCCATTAGGGGGAGTTGGTGAAGTGCCCCAAAGGACACCTTTGACACGGCTTTGTTCCCCCAATGCGCAGACGTGCATGGAGGAATATTACCAAGAGTTCTGGAACTCTACATGGACATGATGAGATTGGAGAAGGATGTGAATCGTGTAATCGACATTTTGGTATTAATGGGGTTGGTGTGGTGATAGAGGGTAACCGATAACCGTGGCGAAAAAAACAGTTTCCATATCGTGTTAGCCTAAGGTGGGAACAACAAACGAGCATCGACCGCTGGTGATATTTGTAATGTGGGGTTTTTAACAATTTGTTGTCCAAAACCCTCAGGGGAGTTGGCCCATAACAGTAGGAGAGCCCTTGGGCGTAGTATCTAGGACATTCTTGGGGGTCCCTCAGGGTGGAATGATGATGGACGCCCTAATGAAGGGATACACAAAGCCTGGAAAGCGGGTGCGGATGTTTCCGAGTAAGGTCTGGCATTCTAGGAAATAAACCGGGGTACCCTTAGGCATATTGGTGAACCGTCAGAAATGGTTGACGAAACAGCTCGAGAATGAGAGGAACATGGTGTGGTCATTACAAGGCCGATGTGAATGAGGACATAATCTCACACCACACCATATACTCCCCTTGTGTCGAAAGAGTAGGCCAAGGGGCCATGGTGGGATGGAGGTTTTCAAGAGATGGGGTCGGAGCCGAAGCCTAGACATTAATGTGATCTTACATATCCCATAACGATGGGAATCAAGCCACACATAGTTCTAAAGCGATACACAGTGGGCGGAATATCCTAACAAGGAGGTGTACGGTGCGTCGGGTAATGAGAACAAAATCCCACACCATGTCGCACAGTTCTGTAGGAAATAATCTGGACCAAGGGGCCCGAATAGGCCAAGGGGCCTGAGGGGAGGCCTCGGTGAGGGAGGCCTGAGGCTGGGCCTCGGTTAGGATGGCCTAACTAACTTGTAGTTTAATGTCTTGTAGTAAAGACGATAGTTGGGGAATTGGAACCCCTAGACAGAGGAGGTGTGTGGTATGGCGAATGAACCGATGTGAATGTGGACATAATCCCTCACCACACCATACACTCCGGGTAAGAACATCAGCTAGGGCCCGAGAAGGCCAAGGGGCCTAAGGTTAGGCATTGGCCAGGAAGGCCCGACGAGTTTGCAGTTTAACATCTTACATGAGGATGGGGAGAGAGATAACTGTATCTCATCCGGGGATGTGCACGATATGGGAATTAACCCGGCGTGAATGAGGACGCAACCCTTCCCCCCACGATAAATACCTTATAAGTGAGTCAGGGTCATGGGCTCGACCGCTAGCACCACCCGGAGTGAATTTTATCACTTTGGGATGGGGCATAACGAATCAATGCACTCGATGTTTGGGACATCTCGGTGTGGACCCGAAAATCCAGGACACTGTTGACCATGTTCGAAACACAACGTCCTTATGGTGTCCTGATATGCGAGCAACAAATGAGCATCGACCGTTGAAGAGATTCATAACGCGGGACTTGTATCGGCTTGTCACTCAGAAACCCTTGGGGTGTTGGCCCGTTTTGGTAGGAGAGCCCTTGGGAATGGTATCCAGGCCATTTTTGAGGGTCCCTCCAGGTGAAAAAAGTGATGGAATCCCAGTCAAGGAGTGGGTGGAGCACAGTTGTATCCATCCACGAAAGAGGCGAACATCTCAAGGGGGGAAGTACAGCCAGGTTGAGGCTTCCTCGACATGATTTGGGGACAAAGTGTGCACATTGCCATATGTCTTGACCCGAGGGGGATATTTTGGCTTTTGGGCTAGGCCAATAGACGAAATGTCCGGGTGTTCCTACATATCTCATTACGATGGGAATCAAGCAATAAGTAGTTCTTGATGGCCATGCAGTTTAACGTCATGCGGTGAGGACGTGGGAGGATAGAAGTATGGGAGTGGGCACATGGTGCAACCCTTATAATCCTTGTACGAGCAGGGCTATGAAATACTACTCCTCTTCATGCAAGGATCCTCCATGGAAACTATACCCAGGGGGGCAGTGAAAAAGAAAATCTCGGGCTGGGCCAACAGACGAAATGTCCAGGCATTCCTATA
The DNA here is from genome assembly GCA_963277665.1 of Viscum album. Lineage (NCBI taxonomy): Eukaryota > Viridiplantae > Streptophyta > Magnoliopsida > Santalales > Viscaceae > Viscum > Viscum album. Next base: position 1,098,941,733 of record OY728147.1, read on the forward strand.
TATCCCATTATGATAGGAATCGAGCCATATGTAGTTCTAGAAGTCTAGTTTAATGTTGTACTAGACAAGAAATGCATCTCACATAGGGATGTGTTTGGTACGACGGGAAATCCGATGCGAATGAGGGTGTATCCCATACCATACTGTACCATCCCATAAGAGAGTCTGAGTCAATGAAAACCAAGGGGCCTGAGGCCGAGCTGTGGTCAGCGGGACCTAACCGGCTTGTAGTTTAATTTTCTACAGTAAGGATGGGGATAGATCTTAGTTTAAGTTCATAGAGCATAGGCCATTTTGCAGTTTATCATCTTGCAGGATGAAGATGCAGTTTAGGGTCGTGCAGGACCCTTTTTCCCTAGGTGGAGTACTGCTTGAGGAACTAGGCATTAGTCGGAGGAGTTATGCGCTCACCATTAATGGCCGCCAAGGAGTATGCTACGTTGGGGTAAACCATGTGAATGACATAAGGTCCTACCCATTTGGGCTCTAGCTTGGGTGGTTTCCTACTGGGGATCATTGGTGCTCAAAGGGCCAACACCAGATCACCATGCAGAAAAGAGCGAAGGCGAACCTTCTTGTTGAAGGCCCTTGCTATCTTATTCTGATGCCTTTCCAGGTTGTGCAGGGAATGAATCCTGTTCTAGTCCAGTGCTTCCAATTCAGCTATACAGATCTCGGCCACCTCATCTGGTGCTCGCTGGTCATAGACTACAATGCGTAACGATGGCAGCTGGATATCAATGGGTAGGACAGCCTCAGCCCCATACACTAGGGAATATGGGGTCACCTGGGAGGAATAGCGAGTCGTCGTCTGATAATCCTAGAGGGAATTGGGGAGCTTGTTTGGCCAAATTTTATTGTTCTGACCAACCATTTTCCGGAGAATGATAGAGAGGGTATTTTTGAACGCCTCGATCTATCCGTTGTCCTGTGCGTGATAGCGGGAGGTATGGTTCGAACGGATATTGTACTTGGAATACATTTTTTCAGCTCAGTCACTCATAAGTTGGCGCTGTTATTGGTGAGGACAGACTGAGGGACCCCAAACCAATGGATGATATTGGAGATCACAAAGTCAACGATGGAACGGGCCTTGACCTCTTGGAGTGGAACTGCCTCTGGCCACTTGGAGAAGAAATCTATAGCAGTTAGGACGAAACTACACTAGAGATCTGTCGCTTGTGGATATGGTCCCACTACATCAAGTCCCCACACCGTAAATAACCAGGAGTACCTCGTGGAGTGGAGGGGTTCTGTCGACTGATACAGGATGTTGGCATGAACTTGGAACGTGTGGATTCTCTTGGAAAACTCGATACAATCATGGATTATAGAGTTCCAGAAGTACCCCAACCTCCAGATTTGATGGGATAGCTTTGGCCCAGCTTGATGGGAACCACAAGAACCGGTGTGATCCTCTTGCATAACATGAGAAATCTCGACTCCATGAATGCAACAGAGGAGAATTCCATCGAAGCTCCACTTATAGAGGGTCTGCTCAAGACTGGGACCACTCGGGAGGGTAAATTTTAGCGTGTGGCATCAGATTCGCTCGCCCTCAGCCCGGTCATCTGGGAGGAAACCATTTTGGAGATACTTGACAAAAGGTGCCCTCCAGTCGGGAGTGGCTTTGTCCACTGTGTCTGACGAACCCGGGACCTCTGACGTAGAGAGCCCGACGGTGAGATGACTTACCCACAGGCCATCATTGTCCTCTTGGGTGATGAGGGCAATGACTCTCTGGTGTGCCACACGTATTATCAAATCATCTTTCTCAGGTTCTGCGAGCGACGCAGCTAAGCTGTCCAAAGCGTCATCTTGACCGTTCTGTGATAGAGGGACATGGGTGACCTCTGTCCAAGAGGAGAACGGGGCTATTAGGCGGAGGGTGCACTCCAGCAATGGAAAAAGCTTCGGATTACTGACGACATAATCTCCATTGAACTTTGATTACCAGATCTGATTCTCCTTTCACATGTAGATGGCGCACGTCGATCTCGAGGGCCAACTCGAGGCCCATAATGAGAGACTTGTACTCTGCCTCATTGTTAGTACAACCTTCTGACAATAGGAACAAGTATGGTAATATAGCATGTGCCGGGGTAATGAAGATGATACCCAGGCCCACTTTGTGAGCTTAGGATCGTTGAGCCTCCTACCGGTGGGGCTCCCGGAGGCACCGTTGAAGTGCATTTTCCAACATGAGATGACACGATCGACTAAGAGGATCATCTCATCAGGAAAATCTAGGTCTAGGGATTGATCCGCGGAGGTTGGATGGGTAGCTAAAGAGTCTGCCAACTCCTATCTCATAATGGCCTTTTGAGGTACGAACCTGATATCAAACTGCTGGAGGATCACCGCCCACCGTGCTAGTCGGCTAGTCTGCATGGGGCGATTCAGTATATACTTCAGTGGGTCTACCTGAGAGACTAATTCTACCTCATGGTGCTACATGTAATGTCGCGACTTCTGTATAGAAAAAACAAGCGCAAGGTATCCCTTTTTGATAGGGGAGTATCTGATATCCGTATCAAGAAGCATGTGGCTAAGATAGTAGAGACTATTCTCCGTACCCTCATTGTTCTTCTGGGCGAGTAGTGAACCAATAGATCGTTCCAGGGCGGTCACGTAAATGACCAAGGGCATTCTGAAGACAGGTGGAATCAAAACCGGAGGATGGAGTAGGTACTACTTGATTTCCTCGAAGGTGGTCCGACACACTTCATCTCATTCGTAGGAGGCTCCTTTGTTCATGATCCGGGAAAAGGGATTACACTTTCCGGCCAGATTCGCAATGAATTGGCGTATATAGGATAAGTGGCCTTGGAGACCTCGAAGTTCCCAAATATTTCTCAGTGGAGGCATTTGTCTAATGGCCTTGATCTTCTCAAGGTAGATCTCAATGTCCTGGTATCTAACAACAAATCCAAGAAACTTCCCTGAGGTGACCCCAAAGGCACACTTTAATGGATTCATCTTCCGGTGGTGGGAACGAAGGATACCGAACACTTTCTCAAGGTCTTTGAGATGGTCCTGGCGCTGGCGTGATTTGACTACTAGGTAATCAACATAGCAATCCACTAGCATCCTGTGAATCGGCCTGAATATGCGATGCATGGCCCTCTGATAATTGGAACCTGCATTTTTCAGTTCAAAGGGCATAACCTGGAAACAAAAGGTACCTTCAGGAGCCTTCAAGGCAATGGAATCCTCGTCCTCGAGGGCCATCCGGATCTGGTTGTACCCAGAATACCCATCCAGGAATGAGAGGGCTTGGAACCCGGCCATTGCATCAATCAATAACATGGTCACCGGGAGGGGAATGTCATCCTTTGGGTAGTGGTGATTGAGATCATGGAAGTCGATGGGGACTCTGATTTGCCCGTTCTTATTCCTAACTGGCATAATGTTGGCATACAACTTGGGGTACTGGACTTCCTTGACGAAGTTGGATTTGATAATTTTGTCAACATCATCCTCAACTATATCACCGTGAGAAGGCTGCATCTATCTGGGAGGCTGCTTAAACCCGTGATGGTTTGACAGGAGGCCGAGGTGGTGAATGGCTACTTGGGGATCTAGTACTGGAATCTCATTGTAACTCCAGGAAATCACATCATGGTGTTGCTTGAGAAAGTCTACGTACTGTTACTGCTTCTCGGGGTACATGGCTGCACTGATCAATGTGGGTCTCAGATCTGCCTCACTACCAAGGTTCACCTGTACCAAATCATCAACCGTGATAGAGACGACTTCCTCAAAGGCGAGGGGAGCATCCTCCAGATATTCCTCTCCACCCATGGAGGGGTTTCCCATAAAGGGGGCTTCTTATGGGATATCAAACCCTGACAGGCAGCTGGTGCCGGCTTGGGCAATAGTGGTCATCATATCAGGAGATCCACTCGCTACTAAGACCATAAAAATGAGGGCAGTCAATCCTATCCCATCTGGACTTCGACCTAAGGGGCCATATTTGATTACATCAAAGCAGTGGTGACGTGTTGGCCTATGTCGGTGGATTCTAGCCTGGTGGAAAAGACATGTATGATGTGCTTCCATTGTCATAATCTTGACATTCTGGATCCGCACAGGGGTAGGAGGATCCGGGATCACTTGAACCTAGTTGGTGTAGGAGTATGAGGTGATTTTCCATCATCGCTTGGACATGGGGACACACCTTCCTTGGGTGCCCCAAACAACAAAACATTTCCCCATGTCCGGGGTCGTGGCCTCCAATCGATGGATCTGGAAGATGTAGGTGTCATCCAGGCCTGTCCATGGGTCACTTGTGACCGGGTTGGTTTTATCCCCACTTACTAGGATTTTCTTATCCTTGCCCTTGTAATAATCGGCATCCAGATAGCAGGCTTCACAAGAGGTGAAAGAAGATGCATCTATTTGGAGCACACCTACTCAGCCATTGGGGGAGTATTTGAGGCATTGGTGATATGACGAATGGACCACTAGGTTCAGATAGAGCCATGGCCCACCCATCAATGCATTTTAGGCGGTGTCCTGAGAGACAACTCTAAACTCGGTGCTGGAAATTAGGCCACCAAACTGGGTCTTCAGGTAGATCTTGGCCACTAGTGATTGCTCGGTCCTATAGTATCCCTAGAATATGAGTTCAGAGGGCATCAAATCATCTTCAGACAGTCCCAGCAATCACAGTGTCCGAGTCGGGATTTGGTTGATCCTGGAACCCGTGTCAACGAGGTAGCGGCAGACTTCCATGCCATTGAAGTGGCCAGTGATGTACAGTGGGAGAATGTTCCCCTATATGGGAGGGTCTTCATATTCACTAGAGAACGAGATAACTGCCTGACATTCGGCATTCTCAATTTCCTTGGCGTTGAAGTCTCATGTAGCTGCTACCTCCGTCTCAAACTGAAGGGGGCTCCTTAAGGCCTCGACAAGTGCTTCACACATTTCAGACGTTAGGAGAAGGGCCTCAAGGATAGAAATCCTTGCTGGAATGTCATCCAGGTGCTTCAAGACATCATACATTTGTGCCAACCGTGATCCTCTGCTTACAGGAGGTCGTTCTGCAGTTGGAGGCATAGCGGGTCCTGCCGGTTGAACCGGCGGTTGGATGGTGCTGGGTACATCCCGCTGCCTACTAGTTGAATCATGGAGAGTAATTTCCAGATTAGGATCGGACAACGAAGATTGGCCTACAGCCGGGCAACACTGATCCCGATACGGAAGAGGCATCTCTGCCTGATCTAGTAGCTCAAATAGTGGTGGGGGTAGATCTGAGGGCATTAGATGAGGCTGCATGTGCTGAGCTCTGTGCTGAGCCTGTTGTCTGGTTTCAGTAGCATGCATAGATTGACTAAATGTTCTCACTGATGTGCATCGACAACCTTTGTGGTTGCGTTTCCATTGATTTTGACGTCGGATGTGGATGTTGGGGAGGCTCGTCTGGCGTTCCCCTTCGTTGGGAGTCATATAGGGCTTTACCAGCTCCACGGTGTTAACCAAAGTGTACCCCTGGCTGTCGCTCGACGAGTCATCCACCACCAGGCAGATTCTGGGTGGAATCCCCATTTCAGGGGGCATAAAGTCGCCAAGAGTGCGGGATGACGATGGCAGTGGTGGATCACAGTTCTTTTTCTTGCGTCGTCGTTGCTTGACCTTTTGGGAAGTGGTCTGCTGTGAAGACAATGTAGAGGTACTGGCTACTTCCCGCGAAGGCTCCGGCTAATTCAAGCGTGCCCGAATGATACCATGGGCACATACGATGGTTTTTTGAGCCATCCATTTGTCGTATTTCTGAGACCCATGGCTGGGAACCTGCTGCCACTCACCTTCACTGTCGCTATCGATCATTTACCCTACAAAGACACCCGCTACTTGTGTTGGTGTCGGGCCAAAACTGACTATGTTGTTGTCGACCTGGTCTTGAATCTAGTTTTTAAACACATAGCATTGCTTGAGGGTGTTCCCCAGAATTCGATGATAAGGACAGTAGTTGTGGTGATCTGTGAGATTCACCTATGCCGGCCTTTTTCACTCGGGTAGGGGCACAATCCCTTGATCTAAGCACTTCGAAAGTAGCCAGGGACCTGATTTTCATTGAACGTATAGGCCTTGTGGCTTCTTTCTGGATAAGGGGTCCTGGGGGCTTGGTCCTGGAGAGGGTCTGGAGGGGCCTGCCGAGGAGTCAGCGCCTGATTATCTCTCCTAGGTGGTGGTGGCGCATTGCGCGGGGGGAACTTGTCGACTCTGAGGCAGTCGCTGCTGGGAAGGAGTCTACGCTTGAGGTGGAGGACCTCTACGGGGTTGCGGGGACGCTGCTGCTAGCAGTAATTCCAGCTGCCTGGGGGCTTCTATTTGGGCCACCACAGCATGTTCCGATCTCGCAGCCCTCCGGGATGGGATCATAGGAGGCAGTGAACGTGCCTGACTAGCCTGTTGCAGATCATCCTCGAGGTGCTGAGCCTTATCTGAGAAATCCTGGAACCCTCCAGGGTAGTTCTGGGTGATCAGGGAAGGAACCAGCTCCATTTTAACGTTCCCTACACACATCGTCAGTAATTTCTCCTGAGTTAGTGGCATGTCGAGGGAGTATGTAATTCTCTTCCACCGGGAGATGAAGTCTGCGACTCGCTCATCAGGCCTTTGTTTGCACTTGAAGTGGTCTGTGATGCAGGTCTTTCGCGTGGTGGAGCTGAATTGGAATAGGAACTGCTGGCAGAGATCCTCCCAACCGGTGACCGATCCGATAGGGAGCTGGCTATACCAGACGAATACGGGGCCCTCCAATTTTTTTATGAAACATCGCAGCTTGGCAGCTTCTTACTGGGCCGGAGTCCCCAGCATGGGGCCACACCTGGAAGAAAAGTGGCCCAAGTGTTGCGGCAGGTCCTCTGTCCTGTTGAAAGGTGAGAAATTGGGGTTCCCAAAACCCGGGGGTGCGGGCATATCATCCACCCACGCGGGATGTGGCTTTCCATCTGGTGGGACTCCCACCTTCCGCGTTTCCAACGCTTTGAGGCAGGCGATGAGTGCCGCAATAAGAACATCTGGGTGGGGGTCCTTGTCTTGATAGGGATCCCTAATTACAAGTGAATTTCTAGTTTTTTCGACACGGTAGATGGCTTCAGCAGCTCATGGAGCGACCTGCGGAACGGCCTGCGGGGCGGCTGGGGGAACCCGGGCTAGATTCCTCAGATTTCCCCGTCATTCAGGAGGGTTTGGAGAGACGTATCGCACCCTCTTTCTGTGAGTTCCGGCTTCTGCCTTGTCTGTGGAAGTAGCATGATCAAGGATTCCTGGAGGCATCTCATTGGGGATAAATCGTTCCTACCCTTGCTACCCCGACTTGGGATTACCATAGTCAGGTTGCCGCTCTGTAGTGCGCTCAGCCAAGAGTTCATCAACCAGCCTCTTCTGCACAGAAAGCTGGTGACATAACGTGGCCTTATCAAGATCTTCGCCCGTCTTCTGTACAGAGGCAGACCGGTCGGAGTGACTGACAGTTCTGATGTGCTCCTTAACCTTACTGGCATTTCGACTGAGTACTAGTGACTCGGTTGGTACAAGGAGGCCTAGAAGGTTCCTCTGCTAATGGGAAACCCTCCCTGATGGGTCCAGTAGTGGCTGTAGGCCCTCGGGGGGTAAGTCTCCATCAATAAATTCAAGCTCGTCTTCCTTTTCCACCACGTCATCCATGTGGACCATGACCCATCTCGAGGTCATGTCCTCAATGTCACATAACGAATCGGGCTGCAGTCAGATATGGATGAAGAGGAGAGAGGCATAGTGTCCCCATCCATGGGCGTGAACATGGGGGGTATCTTCCCTGGTGAATCTGAGGAGTACTTTGAAACTCTGAACACATTTCCATTGAAGGGTTCTTTGACGGCCTCGTGACTCTAGGTGTTGGGCCACACGGAGTGCAGCCAAATCGATTAGGCGGCATTGTTCGCCGATTTCTTCAAAGTGCTCTCGACTCTTGGGGTACATCACCCGCCCATAATGAAGGTGAAAGTACGTCGCCCATATGGTTCGATGGAAGCACCCCACTTCCTCTGTGGTAAGGGACTCTGTTCTGCAAAAATTCGGCGCTACCGTCAGCCAGAACTTATCTGGGAAGTTATCCTCCGCAAGAATGCTCCAGAAGCTCTTGGGTTCAGACTCGGGGTCTGGCCTCGTATTGCCCCACTCGTAAACCGGAGGTGGATGAGGGACCGGTAGCGGTGCCGAGGCGCACCGCTAGAACGGTAAACTTGGCGGCGGAGAATACGGCGAACGAGCTGACTGGTCGCCGAATTCCGGGACATCCTCTGAAGAGTGAGGTGACCTGACCATAATATCATGATACGATGGACTGATAGCCATAGCTTCTCGCGCAGGAATTGCGGTTGCCAGAAATATGTCATTTAATTTCTCTACCATAGTTGGTCCCCAAAATAGCTCTCCATGATCTCTAGTAAAGGTAGAGGGTGCCTCTGGTGATGACGGTGGTGAGTGCACAGTCGAGACCAACGGAATTTACACAATTTCTTCCCCCTGGATATACCTACGGAGAGATGCGGGATTCCGGTGGACTTCGCATTCTGGGAGGACGAGGCTTATGCGCCTCGTTCCTGCCCCAGTCCTTGACCCGGAGGAGTGGGGAGAAGGCTCTGTCGTTGGGAAGCATTCCGCATCAGAATCTGATAAACGGTCTAGTTTGACCCCCATTCGGGCCTTCCCAGGACTCTTCTTGTGGCAACGACAACCCACTCTCCTGCCCCTAGATGGATCTTCGGGAAAAGTTTGATTCTCAACATGTAGTCTCAGGGGGGGGCGCTGGCGCCATGGTGGAGAGGGATCCCGCTCGAGATAACCGGGGTGCGAGGGGCACCCTGGAAAATGTCGAAGGGCACATGGGGAGGGCCTCCATGGACGGTGTGGGTGGAGCGAGTCTGACCTTCAGTCATTGAGTTTCTGGGGTGAGGAGGATCTTCGCCAGTTGTAGAGAGGACGTAGGGAGAACCCCCATGTTGGAGAGGGACCAGATGGTCATTGCCTTCACATCGACGGTTGGGGGCAGGAGGAGGGACTCCATACCCTGTATGGTGGGCGTGGGAGAGGTTTCCACACCGAGTGTCACTACCGTGGGGAAGGACTTCCTTTGAGATGGGGGTAGCATGAGGCATACCTTCGTGACGAACTTCGGAGCGGGGAAGTCCCACACTCTGTGGAATATTGGTACAGGGAGGCCCTCCGTACAGTATGAAATTACCATGAATTGGTTCGGGGCGTTCACCACTCAAGCCTGTAACCCTGAGACCCAACCCGACCTGCCCATGGGGTGGTTGGAGCCTCAATCCTGGTCGGGTTAAGGAATGCCCCTGCTCAGTGTGTGTAGGGACTCCATGCTGCACGTCGGTGGTGGCTTGGGCCTTAGTAGCTATTGACGTCGACACCCCTTGATGAGCTTCCTCAGCTAAGGCCCGACGCTGACGCCGGGATAGAGGAGCTGGCGCCGGTGGTGGAGGGGCATTGCCTTCCTGCAATTTTTGCGAAGCCGGTCGGCGACGTTGACGCATCCGGATGGGAGCCCATGCCTGGAGCCCCTGGATTGGGACTCTGAGCGGGTCGTGCCAGACATCACCTACCTCATCAGCGTAAGGTGAGAAGTCTTCGAGGAGTTTCGGGGATAGTCTCTCGAAATGATTGAACGTTGGGGTGGGGAGCAGGGGCTCCCCGTATGGCCTTTGAGGGTGACGTTGATGGTGGGGCCTGGATGACTCCGGGTCTAGGCGGGCCATATCCCAAGTTTGGATGACCCCTTCCTCCTTGTACCTACGTACAAGGTTGTTGATCACCCTTCTTTGGATGATCTCTGATGGGGAGAGGGGATGTGGGCGCCCCATATTCATGGATGTAGAGGCCTTCATGGCAGCAGCGAAGCCATGCGGGGCGGCTGTGCCGGTATTTCCCCTACCCTAGCATAGGCGAGTGTGTGGTGATCGTGTCTCCATAGCAGTAACCTGGTTCCTGGGAAACAGAGAGATCAACTCATCAGCACTATGAGGAAAAGGCTTGACAACTAGTGCCCCAGTGTCATTCTATTTTCCACGTATGTAAGAAGGATCCATGCCAACACATTGCAGAACGGAATGCCCCACATTCTACTACCCCAACTTCTAATGAGTTTTACACCAGGCCCACTATTTGCTTGGCGGGACCTGGTGCCGGATATCTGGATCCAGTGACACGTTAATCTACTGGTGTCTCATGCGCTACTAATCTCCACATTGAGGAGAATAATTTAACTTCAGGTTCACCATTTCTATTTCTGACGCTTTCGCCGGGGCGCGCGCATCCATCTGTGGAGGACGCGCAGCTGTTACCCAGCATTCCCGCTTTCCAAAGGTGGGCGGCATTTGCTCCTTGTTCAGGTACGTCTACTCCTTGATCGAAATCGGGATGAGGGGATGTCGGTTATTCCTTCTATGGATTTCTCCACAGAACTCATCACCTAGTCCGGGTCTCCCTCATAGATTTAATATGTTGTTCGTGAAACTCTTCCCAGTGTCATGTTTCCATGAACACCGGTTATTTACACTGCTTCTGTCAGGACATTCCAAAGGGTCCGGCCAGGGCAGCAACCTTTCTTTGGGCGAGTAGTCATGTCGAGGAATCACTAACATGTCTGAACGCTAGGTAACTCGCGTGTCTGTCTTTTGTCCCTTGTCATAGTGCTTCTCGAGGGCATGGCAGCCCTAGGAATCCCACATCGATCATGGGGAATTATATTCCATAGGCATATATCTGAGGTTTTCCTCACCTTCCTTTGTTTGACACAGGGTATGCCCTAGGTTTAACGTCCAGCGGAGACGGATTGGCCTGATCAGAGCATTAGCTAGAATGGATCGGATTAAGTAATTTCCCTTGAAGGGATGCCGATATCGAGGCCTACCCATTGGCGGCTTCTTGAATTTTGTGAAGAGGAGTGGAATGGAATGATCTCACCGTGATATGATAGACCGGGTGAGAATCAGGGTGTATGATGGATAGGTGGATGAAGCAGAGGGGGGATGAGAGGGGACTATCACAAGGGAGAAAGTGAGATTGGGCTTGAGCCTCGAAGAGACCTCCTACGTATCCCCGTGGTAGGGAATCAAAGTCTGCGTAGTTCGGGATGGTACCAGCGAGCCGACGTGAAAGTGGACCTTGGCCCGATGGGCATCGTCAGGGAACCATCATAAAGGGGAACCCGGGGGGTCCACTTGTGGTGGGATTGAACCTTGTGGTGGCTTCCTACGTACCGTGCCGTGACATGGATCAAAGTCCCCGTAGTTCAGGTGGAATGTGGAATACAATTTAACATCATGCGAGATGGGGGTGAACCGACATGAGAAAGGTTGGAACGAACAGGTTATGGGCTTGGACATTATTGAGGCTTCCTACGTACCATGCATTATCATGGATCAAATACCACATAGTTCATAATGGTGTTTCGGCGAACAGACGTGAGTGAGGACCTTGGTCCGGATGGTGCGGGGCTTACACACTAGGCTGCCCAGGTGCTAGTGACCTGACGTGAAGATGGTCGGAGTGACCAATAGGTGGTGGGATTGAACCAATGGGAGGCTTCCTACGTACCATGCTTTGACATGGATCAAAGACCATGTAGTTCATATTAGACTCTAGAAGGCCAACGAGAAGAAGGAGGACCAGGGGGTCCCAGTGGTGGTTGGCTTGGACCTCGTGAAGGCTTCTTATGTACCATGCCTTAGCACGGTTCAAAAAACACGTAGTTCAGGTTAAATTCCAGAAGGCCGACGTGATGAAGGAGGACCAGGGGGTCCCAGTGGTGGTGGGCTTGGACCATGTGAAGGTGTCCTATGTACCATTCCTTATCACAGATCAACGAACACGTAGTTCAGGTTGGTCACAACGACTTGCCGCTGTACCGGAATGCAGTTTATCGTCGTGCGGGACAAAGATGAACCCTGACATGAATAAATGACGAGATGTGGGATTGAACCTCATGGAGGCTTCTTACGTACCATGAAATGACATGGATCAATGCCCCCGTAGTTCATAGGGGATTCATTGGAGAACCGACGTGAAGGTAAACCCAGGGGTCCACTTGGTGGTGGGCTTGAACCTCGTGAGGCTTCTTACGTACCATGCCTTGACATGGATCAAAGTACTCTTAGTTCGGGAATGGTGGTGGGTGTCGGTGATCCGAAGTGAATGAGGGACCTTGGTCCAATGGGAGATGGGCTTGAACCTTGTGAGGCTTCCTACGTACCATGCCATGACATGGATCAAAGTCCTCATAGTTTGGGTTGAGCACAATGGCTTGCCGTCAAACTAGAATGCAGTTTAATGTCATGGTGGATGAGGGTGTAACCTATCGTGAAGGAATGACAGGTGGTGGGCTTGAACCATATGGAGGCTTCCTACGTACCACGCCTTGACATTGATCCAAGACCTCATAGTTCAAATGGATGTGCAGTTTAATGCCATGCTGGATGGCGGCATACAGTTTAACGTCATGATGGATGGGGTGTTTTCCTGGCCAATGCTTACTCTAAGCCCACGTGAGTCGTGCTCGGTGTGAGAAACAAGAGGCTACAGGGACCTGACGATCACATCATGAAGGGTGCTTCCGTGAGAAACGAATAGGGGCTTATGCGTTGTGCGGCCCATGGTGCTGGTACTTACTCCACGATGTCGGCCTGAGGTGCGACAAAGCGAGGCGGGAGAGGGATTTGGGACCAAAGATGGATGGTTCCTAATTCCCTATCGCACCCTCCACTAGCCTTGGTAGGGGGGAAGTACGGAGGTGCATGGGTGCTACCTTCTGGAAGAGAGGCTTGGGGCTTATACCAGGGTGGTTACCCTTTTCCCATGGACATAAGCCGCTTTGATATGGAGGATATCATCCCTTGTTGAGGGGGTGATTCCATTCACGTGGAGACGAATGGCACAAAAAATGTCCGTGCTGGGGGGACACTGCATGCGATGCACGGGGTCAAATAACATTTTAACGTCATGTGTTGATGACCAGGTGCCCGACAGTGTAACATTATGCAGCTCGGATGAGGTGGGTTCACTTCACACCCTTGGGACGTACATGACTGGTACCCTCTGCTCCATAGGGGAGGAAAGGTACCGATAAGGCCATGATAAAATGGGGTCGCTGAGCGAACCATCAAGGGGTCCACGTTAGAGTGGCTATGTGAGGAAGCAATATCCGTTAGCGTGCCTATGCGAAGAAGCATTAGGCAAAGCAACACTACGGGTGGTGTTGTCCATGGTATTTTGAACTCACATCATGAAAACCTGGATGGTCGCACGGGAAGAGGAATTACCAAGAAAATGAGTCTTCTTCGCGAAGTGGAGTGCCTCGGCCTTAGCATGGGGCAGGGGTGTAAATGGGAGGTTCTTCATGGAGTGGAATAGTATTCGCGGAGCACAGCATCATGAAGTAGAGGGTCCTTGCGAAGCCAGGTGCTGGGAAGTAGTGTGCTTCACGATGTACAGTGACCTCACCTTGGCATGTGGATCACTAGTATAGGATGGGTGTTTCGCGAAGCATAAACACTCTGCAGCTGCCCGGGTTCCCTTGGGAATCCCCTTCCTTCGCGAATGCCCTTAGGCTTCGCGAAGGGCATCCCTATCGGATGAGGGGCTCAAGATGAGACAAGGCGAAGGCCTCTCGCGAATTAGAAGTACCTCACAGAGCTCACGATTCCCGTGGGGGAAGGGTGCGTCGTGATTCAGGAGCTGAGAATCCTAAAGGTAGGATCGTCCTCCTCCTGGACTCAGGGGGAACCTAGTATTTATAGTCAAGGGGTGCCGCAAAGTAGAACTGACACGGCATGAAGGGGCGTCGGGTGCTTCGCGGCGGGCTCGCGAACGTTAGGGCGATTGTGGAGAGGGACCCCCTCACGGTCTTCACGGCAGGATCGCGAACGTTAGGGCATTCGCGGAGTGGGACCACCTCACGGTCTTTGCGGCGGGCTCGTGAACATCAGGGCGTTCGCGGAGCGGCACCGCCTCACAGTCTTCGCAGCAGGCTCGTGAATGTCAGGACGTTCGTGGAGCGGCACCGCCTCACGGTCTTCGTGGCGGCCGCGATGCTCGGGGGTTGCTTCGCGTCGGAGCTTTGCGAGGCAACGTGCAGGGCTTCTTTTTCGTCCCTTCTTTGCATGTAATATTTTGGCGCCAAAAGTGGAATAATTATTTTTCCTCCTAAAACTAAATTTTCCATTGAATGGGAAATCTCTCCAAATGTTACTGATATTTATTGTTTTCTTAGGATAATAGGATATTATCAATTATTTTTCAAAAACATTTCATGTTTATTTAGACCACATGCCATGTAAACATGAAAATGAGTTAGGTTTATCTAGGAAAAATAATTTGATGAATGGTTATATGAATTTTAAATAAGAATAGTTAATTATCCAATTTTGTCCCTTCCGTATAGAAATGGTGACTTTGGTATCTAAAATTATGCTTCATTAATGTGATTTTGTTGTGTTTTAATATAGACAGGCTGAGTAATTTCATATGATTCATTTATACTAAAACCATAAGAGAAAATTTTCCAACACATTACCTTGAACTATAAGATATAGTGTTCACTTTAAAAATTTAGAAACATAATTTATATAGGGTAATGTGTGGAAAATAAATTAATCAAAATTTTGAATTTTATTTTTATTTAAAAAGAGTTGAATATGAGATTGAGGAGATGGAGGGAATTGATAATGGATTATTACTATATGATGGATTACCATCCTAGAAAATAAACAAAGTAGTTTATTCATTTTGTTGGAATGACAATTATACATTTACATATCAATTTTAAAACATAACCATTCTGTTAATGATATGATGAATTCTGTACTAGAAATTATTCATGTATAAACTTAATAAATATTTCTTTAGGGTTCAGTACAATCATATCTATTATATATAATAATTTAATATCATAAGGAGGTTCATGGTTTATAGGAAATCGTATAACCATTTAATGTTGATGGAGAAGGTGTTATTATATTTTTAAAGATATTATGATTGACTTGTAACTCCCAGTAGAAGAGATAATTTTTGAGGGAATATCATAGATCCATGTTTTCTATTCATCCTGGAATCACTACGATATATAGAGAATATTGAGAGTATTTCTTGGGGGATGGTATTAAAGGTTATATTTCATAATTTACCAAGAAATTATAGACTTGTCTATAGGTTAATGAAAAATGAAAATTTCTAAAGGGGGTTACTCAGTCATTTCTAGCTCCTGAGTGAAAATGGGAAATTATAACCCTAGATTTCTGTGTGGTATTTCCAAAGAAATATTGAAGTAATAATAAGATATATATTAGTATTTATGAACAAACTATATATACAAATTTCTTCCCCATTAATCATATTATTTATTTAAATAACTTTTCCTGACTATACGTCAAGGAGATAATAAGTTTATGTGAAGTTACTCTCTCTCCATTGTTTCTAACCATTATCCCAAATCTACTTTTAATTTCTGACATGGAATTTAGAATTCACTGCACACAAAATTTAATTTCAGCATTGATTTTCATCCCCCATCGGATTGTTGTTTTGTTAAATAATTTAGACATGGTAGACATGAGTTAAGTTGGTTAAATGGATTATAGAGTAATTTGGGATCCACATATTTCATTATTTTCATTTTTAAATATTATTAATTTTCATTCGAGTATACATATTCTAGATTTTGAGGAATTATATGGAAAGTTGTGTTAGAATCCAACTTTTTGGGATTAAGTGGGAGAAAATATGTTTTTGGGATCATATATGGTATATAAAATGGTTGATATGTAAAATATAACTCAAAAATATAATGGGATATATCATCATATTTAGAATAGTTATATAGATAACTGGGGGAAATATCTTTCATTCAAGGTAGGCGATCAAATTTTCATTAATGTATAACTATAGAAATGTGTTTTGTGTTTTGGTAAAAGGGTGAAGTTAAGTATGTTTTTTATTGGATCATATGTTATCCTAGAGAAATTTCAATATGTTTTTTTACCTAGTTTCATTTACTAAATGTTTTTCTATGGTACAAGAAGAAATTGATGTTTTATTATTTTGAAAACATGTGACAGCTATATCTCATGTTTTGATCCCCAAAGTAGTTCAATTGGATGAAAATATTTTCTATGATGATTAAAATTTTTATATTATTTACTATATAAAGTAAGAGTTATGGAATATGGTGGTTAACCATGTAAAGGTTTTATGGGAAAACCATATGATTGAAAAAGAAACATGTGAATCTAAAAATGAAATGTGGGAAATATAACGCGAATTATTCTATTAATAAATAAATATGTAAGGATGTAATTTCAAATAAGGGAACAATGTACCAACCCTTGTAATGTTAAGATAAATTATATTCCTGTATTATTAATATATATTAACTATATTAAAGTTTATTATAAAAATATTAGGTAATTTTTTAGTCAAAATGAAGAAACAATTATTTAAAACCAAATTGAGTTTTCTTATATTATATAATTATATTAATAATATACATTTAAAGATTATAGAATTTTAATTTGATAAAAAGAACTCAATTATTTAATTTAAAATTTTAATATTATATTGGGATGAATTTCTGAGAATTGTTTTTAAAGATTTATTTTTTGGGAATAATTTAAAGTATCACTTTGTATTGGAAAATGCATTTTCATTACAAGTATTAAAAAATTAAATTTATATTTTAGAATTGTTTTAAATTTTAACTAGTACATTTTTATAAAAAAATTACAATTATGTTATTTGGAATTAATTTTATACATGAATTTTGTATAAAAACATTTTTCTAATTAAAAAACATTTTTTCTATAAAACAATTGATCATCTGGGTTTTCAAGTTTAATTTTAAATTAAATTATAAATATTATTAAAATTAAATATTGAAATATGGATTCCATATTTGGAAAAATCAACTCCAAATTATATAAATACATCCCTTTTATTTTTGGTCATCATGAATTGTAGCCATAACAAATTATTGTACCACATTAAAGTTAAAATGGATTAACTAGGGGTAAAAATAATATGATAAGGATTCAAATTCATTAATATGAATATCTTTATTTCATATTATGTGTATATTTCTTCTATAATAAAATAAAATTTACAAAATTGACATTTTTTACAAATCATCCTTGATTTTTACAATAATCCAATTCACGTAAAGGTTAAATCCAATAATACCACTATCTTTATCATAAAATCTATAATATTTTGGGATAAAGATAAATAAACGTATTTATGTTTATAAATAGTTATTGGAAATATTAATTACTTTTCTATCATGTTAAATAATTTTTTACGTTTTAGTGGAGAAATAATTACCTTGGGAACTTATACAATGCAGACTTAATTTATGTTTAGGATGATGAAAAATAATTTAAAAAATTTTTTAAAAAATAAAAGTAATATTCGATGGTTGAGTTAATGTTTCCTACATAATTTATAGATACAAATAAAAAATTATTTTTATTTTAATGGAATATATTCAAATTCTATTATCTTCATTTTTTAAATGTTATGTTAATAGAATACTTCCAAAAATAACATTCATGATATTTTATAAAAACAATTAATTTATTAATTGATTTATATTTAATAAAAATAATATATTCATCTCATTAAATGAGATATGGTTTAAAATATCACCTATGGTCCATTTATTGTCCACTATTCACTTTATAATAGCTTTTTTTAACATTAAAGCGTACAAAACTATGGTATCAAAGTTATTTTCAAAAAGGATAATGAAGTGATAAAAGAAATAGATGAGTGTGAAATCATGAAATAAACATGACCAAATTTAATTAGATGATATGATTTCAACCCATACACAATATATTTTTTAAATATATCAAAATTTCCCCATTTTTTAATGAATATTAATGAATATTAATTTATTAATTTAATCACATTTCAAGTGTGTCCCTCTCCTCACTTAAAAGAGGGAACCACCTTTCCTTTAATACATATAGCTTTTACAAAATATAGTTTGGAATGTAACTACTAAATTTTCTCTAAAAACCCTTCCCCACATCTTAGTAGTCTTGGACTAGCCTAAAGGCTTATATTGTACACCAAAGGGGATACCTAAGAAGAAGGTATAAGTTTGAACTGACCTATTCTATGTTTATATCTACTTATAGCTTCATTAAATTTTATTAAATCTCATTCATATAATAATATAGTTATCTCTAATTTATTAATATGTTGTTGTGTTAATTTCATGAACTATCCCCATTTCCTCTTCCATCAAATGTCCAATGAAAATGTCGTTCATGTATATAGTGGGATACCACCTCAAAAACTGAGGCTACTCATTTTACATCACCACGTCTCATAGCTGGTTATAATGATATATTTAATTTATATATATGATATGAATAAAATATTTATAATTCTGAAAATATATTATATTACATATTTTCTTACATTTCCATCCATTGAGAATTCATAATGTCGTTTGGTGTATGTTTGGATTTCCCCCACTACAGCGAAATGTGATTCATTATTCATTAACACATAACATGGATTAAATGAACCATCCTCAAATACCATAAAAATGTTTCTACCCAAAACAATATTCTACTAACATGAGGGGAATTATCGATCCCCTAGGGATGGTGGCTATTATGTGGGCATTAAAATCCAACTTAAGGGAATGATTTTAACCAACATAAAACAAGATTCGGGGAATTTAAACATAGCATCAAGAAATAATAGAATAAAAATTCAAGAAAAATATGTCATATCTAAATAGAAAATTGGTATTGATACTACCCAAAAAATCATGTCCAACAGATCATGAATAAATAAACAAAACAAATAACTCAAACTTCATGTGACAAGTGGGAAATCTCCCACCATATCAACACTAGATTTCCATACCTAGTTTAGAAATAAATTGATTCCTAACATCCATACCATTCATTTTTTTTGGCAAAAAAATACAATATAAATTCTATATATTATAGGGTAATATGTCGAGTGGGAGTTAAATAGGCTTAGTAGGATCCCACGAAGGTGTTCCATATCAGTTCTCTATACAATAACCCCAATATGGTTAATTAGTTGAAAACATGGCATGATAAGAACATAAACCATATTAAAATAAAAAAATGAAAAATATTTCCCCTTATTCCAATGTTATAAAACAAATCTAGGTAAAGTATTTTCGATGAATATTAAAAATTAAAAGTCACATTTATTGGGAATGTATATCGAATCAAAAATATCATAAGGAAAGTATAATGTAAACATACATAAGATAACAAAGGCAATTCAAGATGGGTCACTCATATCTTAATAACCATTAATGACTACTATGGACTCCATTACCTAGTACATTGGGCCTAGAGAATATAGGAAAACCCCATGGGTAAACCCTCTATAATGTAAAGATCATGTCCCTTGGAACCATGGCTAAGGGAATAGATGAACATCCCCTTAGTGAACCCCCCCCACACCCAGATTTTCAATAGATAAGACCGAATCCTATACCCCCACCAAGGTACCCATGGATTCCTTGTGTAGATTATGTTAATTAATTTAAAAAGGGATTAATAATTTTACAAATGATTATAATGAAGCATTTTTATCAAAAAAATGCATTGAAAACTATTATCAGAATCTATTTCACAATGCTTTTAAAAACACACTTATTTTTCTAAAATGAGGGGGAAACCCATTTTTCTAAATAAACCAATAAAAAAACAAAGAAACCAACACCAAGATCATCCCAATTAATTTATAAAACAGTATATAATATCAATATAAGTTATTTTTCAATTTTCATAGAAAATAGATGGAACTACGTACCTAAAACTCTTGTCACACAACAAACATGATAGGATCCACAGACGTGAATGATTGTATAATTACAACTAGAGGACCTATAATAGATTATTTTATATTTAAATAAAAATCTATAAGAAAAAAAAATTTCATAGAGGATTTATTGATATATTCCTTGAGAGTCTCACAAGACACAACAACCAAAATAGAATAAACCTATAGAAGATGATCACTCAATGGATATAGAGGGGTTAATTAAACATTTATCACATGTTCAAAAATGTTATAAATTTATTCCAACATTTCTGTTAAAACCCAGAGAGTCTTAAATAATGGAATATAGATAATGAAACATTCACTGAAGAACAAGAAGAAACCAACCACACTGGAGACTATTGAAACAAATAGACGAACTCCGATGATCTAAAACCACTCAACACACCTATAAAGTACCTAGGGTTAAAATGGGAGAGTTATTGTAGAATGAAATAATAATTAGGCACGAATCATATAATAACCCAATGTTCATGAATGATTTAATTCATGAATCCTAGATTCATAATGTCAAAACATCATATTTCATGTATGCTAAAAAAGGTGTCTTCGACAATCAAAAATCCCATGAAAACCATTCATGATGTGATTATAATTCTCATATGAATGATTTTTACATGATGAACTGTGATCATACATTCCACTTGAAAAAATTCCTAACTGTGAATAAATAGTTCATTATGTGATCTGATTCCTCTTTCAGTGTAAAAGAGAATCCTAGATAGGAAAACTACGAGAACTCCATTAAACCCTCTCCAAAACTCTAAAAAACCCCTGTAAATATTAAAATATAGTGTACCATAATAAGTATGTAACAATTATCCCCATAATATGAATTTTCTTCACCCAAGAGTCATTTTGAATTAGGGTGATCCATTAATAGGTGAGGCCCCCACTCCATCTGCCAATCATTTTTTCCCCATTTTTTAATGGCTGGTTTAAGGGATGCCAGTACCCAATACAGAGCTTCATCACTTCCACATTGAAACTATAAAACATCAATTCAAACTTGAAATTCAAAACACCCAATCCATAAAACAACATGACATGCCCTCGACCGCACACATGCCATTATACCACACCACTGATTGCACATCAGTCTGTACACCAGCCACCTGTCTGTGGTCCTTCACCACGCGCCACCATTCAGAACAGAATGACAATAGTAATTTTCCATCATCGATGCCGAAGCATAGTCAACACCATCAAACTGTCCACCAGAGAGACAAACAGATTGAATGAGCCACACTGCCTCGACTAGACAAGAAAACTTCATCTGTATCATAAGAAACACCAAAATGCCCCCGAATAATAACCGGAGCACCAATCAAACCAACTATGGCATCACCTCCAGTAGAATTAATGCCTCACCAGAGACAACAAAAATCACAGAGAAACCAAAAATCAACACATTCAAACATCACCTCACCAGAACATGAGATAGAAGGGAGAATTGAAACCAAAACTAAACTGGTCTTGAGAAAATCCACAAAATCAAAATGGGTAACATCAAAATATAACCATACCGCACAGAAGCACCACCACATACAAATCCCTACCTTCCAAATATAATGTGAAGCCTCTGCAGAAGACCTTAGAGCAAGGGCTTAACATCACACACCAATTCCAGATCCTGACGCCACCAACCACAACCTCTAGGTATGTGCCACCACAAAACCTTGAACAATAGAATATAATTCCCATGAAATAAATTAATCTACGAATTAATGATATCAACTATTTTATCCAAAATAGAAACATCTTGTTCCAACTGAATATCTTCCCATATCAAAACCTAGGAAGGATTCATATGGAACTTCCAGATCTAAGATATGTGGAAAAATCATGAATACTTATCAATTGAGCTAGAAATTCCAATCGATGGGAAAACTAGATGGGCCAATCATTAACCAAAAATGGTCTAACAAATCTATAGTCATTATTTTCCTATTTTCTAAGCTAGTGGTGACCAATATAGGTGAAACATTTAATAATATTGGTTCATCAATAGAAAAATCCAAAGGACATTATTGATGATTCACACATGAGTTCAACCAATTGTGATCTGTGAACAAGTGTTTATGTATATACTAAATCCTCTATAATGAATACTAAACGAATATTTGTCCCATAAGAAAGGCCCTGGCCATCTATACTCAATAAATAGGTTATCATCTTTGGTGACCATAGTAACCCTCATATGGTTCCATGTTGATCGAAAACTGGTAATTATTATTTTTCACAACAGCATCTATCCTTAAATAGTTATCCCACTATTCCAAAAAATACAAGATAAAGGAATACATATTATCCTCTATGACTTGAATTTCATTCACTTACTAACAATTCATGTCACACCCCGACCTTTAAAATTAAATTATTATTTTATTTCATGACATTGGATATTTTTTTCGATGTTCTGGATGAGTGCTGGTTTAAAATTTTTAAAGATCGATAATTTGATAGGTTTAGTGCCAATAAACGGCCACCACATGGTTAGTAGTACCCATG
This sequence comes from Viscum album, assembly GCA_963277665.1. Taxonomy (NCBI): domain Eukaryota; kingdom Viridiplantae; phylum Streptophyta; class Magnoliopsida; order Santalales; family Viscaceae; genus Viscum; species Viscum album. The sequence continues at coordinate 1,098,964,146 of OY728147.1, forward strand.
CGGTCCACTGAGGTGACCATGTGGTGGCCAATTTTTTTTTAAAAAATAAATACAATTTTTGTGAAAATAAAGTAAATGGTTAAACCATAATAATAATATTATTATTATTTTACATAATAATAAGAATATTATTAAAATTGTAATTAATATTATAATGATTATATTTTTATTAATAATAATATTATTATAAAATTAAATAAATATTATTAATATTCTGAATAATAGTATTTTTTTTATCTTTATTTTTATTAAAACTAATATTAGTATTACATTAACCATTTTTAACCCTAATTTTTTTCTTTAACCTCCCTCTTCCCTCTCCCATAACCAGTGGGCCCCCTACCCTCTACCATATCTTGTATAGAATGATCCCCTCCCCACCATTCTCCCTATTTCCATATGTCGTCTCCGCTCCCTTACTGATGGCCTCCTATTTGGATCCATCTTCCACCTTCAATTGTGCCCCATCCAGACATCATCTTTACACCACCCCCTTGATACGGACCTCCACATCTAACCACACCTCGGATAGGAATCCTCCGTGCATGTTTATTTCATCCATATTCTTACCATTTTCTCCATTGATCTACTATAATAAGGCCTTCTCCCCTATTCTCTTTACACAATTCAGTGATTTTTAGCCTACCTGTTTCCCTACATGAGTAAGCCAAATCTTAGGGTTTTTATTTGATCTGATTTTTAGTGTTCTTTGGTTTTAAGGATGTACAAAGGGCATCTAGAGACACATTAGTTTATGTTCTAGAAACCACCACTGAATGCAAGGTGGTTTGTTTCAATTCATTCCATCATTGATTATTTGAGGTATGTTTCTAAAACATATAATTGTTTATAACCCTCTATTTTAGGGCATTAATATGTTTATGAGTCCCTTCTAATTTATTTGAGGCATGTTGAACCTTTTTCCTATGTTTGTTTTATAGTAGGATATGTTGTACTGAGTTCTAGTTAAAATTTGAGGGAGTGAATCTAAGTATATAATATATATATATATATATATATTTCTTCTATGTATGTATTTCCTAATTTTTTAGGGAATACATGCATTGGATTATGGATATATATATATATAGGTTTGTTCAAATGAGTGTGGGCAATTTACGAGTGGTTTCCACCTAATTTTCCATGCACTGAAGTGTCTCAGCTTCATTCACTCCTTTTTTGATGATGGTTTCCTATGAACACATATTTAATTTGAGCTCTCTATTTATTTAGAACTTTAAAAGAAAATATATATATTTATGTGGTATTTATATATAAATATATATACATTCCTAGGTGTTTCCATCCATTTCTTTTCTATAACAACCCTTTAATGCTTGATCTTTCCTTAAATGTTTTAAATATGCTACAATGTTATTGTGGATTGTGAGTGTAAATTTTCATGGTATTTTTAGGATGTAAAATTATTATGAATTGGGTTTTCAAGGTATTATATAAATAGAACTGTATGTATATATATATATTCATAACAAGTGTTTGAGTAAATTCTAATTTTCCTTTTAAATTGAAATTGGGAATATTAATGGATTTTTTGGTTTTGGTTATAATATTATGGAATGGATAATTGTGATATGATAATTATGTGTGAGTTTTGTGACTTATAATCATTTTTATAGAATAAATATTTGGACTAAAATATATTGGATTATTTCCCTAATTCTTAAATGCTTGTCTGTGCTTGGGTAATTTTGTGGAATGGTTGGGTTTTGTTTAAAATAACATGGTGATTCTGAAAAATGTTTTAAAGGATTTCATGGATATTTAAACAGATCCATTGGATGAGGGAACATACATGGTTACATGAGTTAAACATGTGGATGTGAATTCAAATGATGATGAAACTTAAAAAAATCCACGAACCAAGTTCTCATATGGTTCCTCCTTTACATTCCCATCCACTTCTAAAATTATTTCTTTATTTATAAATGGTGTATTTGTACATTATTTGTATCCAAAGGTGTTTTTTTATGTTCCCTTTAAAACTGGGACCTTTTTGTATTTTATAAAATATTATTGGTTTTTAAATGACTTGGAAGGAATATTGGAATCTCTGAGGGTGTTGTGAATTTTTTTAAGAAGGTGGTTCCTGGCTAGAAAACCAAGGATATGTTATTATAAAAAAAGTGGTTATAAGAGTATAATAGATGGAAACATATTACAATATTTGTTATGAAAGGGAAGTATATCAGTTGGAAGATCTTCAAGCTAGGTAATATCTTGATTAATCCCCTTATACTCAAAGCCATCAACAACCATGTTGGCTTCCCATTATATATGAGTGATGATGTAGTTGATCTCAAGAAGAGTGTGGATGCAAACCATCCAGCAGGTGGTGATCGTCCACACAAGATTTATCACACCATTCCAAATTGCTTTCACAATGGTGGTCGAGTAACTCTCAATCCAAAGGATTCTCCAACCATGTATTTCGGAAAAATAAACAGCATAAATCATACTCTTCATTTCAGCTTTAAGATAAGAGGCAATGACACAACTACCATAAAAAGCATCCAATGATATGAACATCATGATTCCTAAATATTGCACCACAACCTACAGAGCCCAGATTTCCTTTGGAAGCACTATCCACTTTAAATTTAACCCAACTAGGGGATGGGGCTTGCGAAAAGACATAAAAAGTGTGGCAAGGCTAGCAAAAATTTTCTAACACCGCAAAGATTAAAAACCAAATTGAATTCTTGGAGCTTTGTTTTATATAGATATTTATAACCATCCTTTAAACTTAATTTTTTAGCTTTTATGTTCTGAATTTCGAAAAACAGTCATCTACAATTGTGTTAAGCAAGTTATATTTAGTCTGATGGAACCAACTTGTTTTTATTGAATACTAAAATGTGCTAATGAATAGTAATATGAATAGTAATATGAACTTAATTAATATTAAATTGTATTAATATTTCATTTTCATAAGGCATTAAGATAATAACATCTTGGATAATTTTTCAATGTGATATAAAAGTAGACATAGTTTTAAAATTTTTTATTTTTAAATTAAGTATGATTTTATTTAAAAATAAAATTAATTATATTTAGAGAATTATTTTAAAAAAAATGGAGTTAATTTTTGAATTCTACTCCTCGAACAATGGTAAGGGTAAATGTTTTGGATTTTTCTGACAGAGTAGATCTTTCTATGAATAGTAAAAATACAGTTTTTTAGTGTGACTGTATTAATAACGTCATTAATTATGTAATAATGATGTAATGTTGATGTAATAATGATGTAATGCTTCTGGTAGACAAAGGTATAGTACAATAATATGTGAGGTGTCCCATGTGGCTTATACCTTGGGTGAATACCAAGTGAATTCCCATATTTTTACAAATACCAATAATGAGGTGTCCCTTGGAAATTATTAAAATATTCCCTCACTTTTTCTATAAAAACCAACCCATTCCTTCATTAAATTCATAAAAAATTCCACTTAAATGAATATATGGCCTCTTTACCTATCTAGTAGTCCTCCCATGGTTTCCTCAAGCCCATATATTTCCAACCATCATGTTCATGGAGTTACTCTACAAGGTAAGAAAATTCTAAATTTCATTCTTTTTCTATTCATGTTCACTTCTACCTGGTATAACATTTATTTCTCCATACCATGTTCTTATTAAATTCTCATTTTTTATGTATTCTATATTATGATTAATTTCTTGATGGGTGACCCTTGTTCCCTCTCTTTATAATAATTTCTATAACCATGTTGCATAGTCGTATGTCAGCAGAATTTTTCTAAGGGATTTATCAATTATTCTTCTATTTTGATTTTCTTTCTTTTCATATTATTTCATCATCTCCTCCTACTCAAGAGGGATGAAAAATAAAAAAAATTAGGTATATTATGGATTTTCTCATGTTCATGTAAGATCCATGATCATTCTTCTCTCCTCTCCCACTTATTTATGGAATAAAAACATTGTACGTGATGTGTCTAATTACCGACATCATGGAAGATGTGATTTCAATTTTAATTAATTCTTTCAAGTCTTGTCATGAAATATATTTTATTGTTGAACCAAGTTATAATATAGGTATTATGTCTCAACCATAGTTCTGGATTTTTTTTACTCTTGGTTTTAATTTTTAAGAGAAAATGATGTCGTTATTATCAAAGAACCACAAGAATGATTTAAAAGAAAGTCATTAATATTTTAACTTATGAATCATCCTCATATAAAAAATAAAAATGATAAATGGTATAAATTATGATAATATAAATATTTAAATACATTACCATTTCAATTATATAGTTTCACTGACAATTGAAAATAATATCCATCCTGAACCAATCTTGGAAAACATGTAATGAAAACACACCAAAACAATACAAGGATCAAAATACTGACAAATAAGGGGTGAAATGATCTAATGAAATGATCCTATAAGATATTATAATGATGTATATTTTTATTTAATATATTCATAATACTCTTTTAACCATTATACAGAACGTTTATACATATTTGAAGTTAGAATAACCCTCATTAAGGGAATTCTTAACCCCATTTCCATTAATCTGGTTAACCTTATACTTTATCCATTCTATGGTATTAAGATTATTAGTGTGATTATTTTTTATATTATATAGTATTATGTGTATTTATAGTGTATACACATGTACATACCATTCTATGAATTCGCACTACAATTGTATTTTTAAGGGACTTTCCTTTTAAAATACTTTAAAAGTCTCTCTTATAATTTTAAAAGGGATTGTATTTTTATATGTATATAAAATGAGTGATTTATCCTAACTTAAATAACATTTATTACCATGATATGTTCCTTGGACATTATTTATGTTGGTTTTGTCCCATTATAGCTCAAGATATGTTGGGTTGAGCCCATTATATTTAAAGATATATTGGTTGGAGTCCATTATAGCTTAAGATATGACGGGTGAGACCCATTATTTCTATCCAACGAATTGGGTACTCCGAATATGGAAGTTCACGAAAAGGTTATACTATATATAAGGGTGAATATAAGAGTGATATGTTAAATGCATCCCAAGGCAATAGCATGAGTATACCATGCATTTGAGTTTTTATGATATTGTCATTATTGGTTTTTAGGTTATCACTTCACTAACGATTTCTATCTTTATATCCCATACTAAGTTTTAAACTCATCCCATTTTTTTAAAATTTTTTCATAGGATATAAGGATAGTTAAGAGAAATAATGGATTTGTGATTTTTTATATGGAGTGTTGTCAAAGTAATCATGATTTATGTTTTAATGTATTATATTTTGAATAAAATGGAAACCAATTTTAATATTGTACTATTTGTATGAATGTGTTATGTTATGTATGTAAGTTATAATAAATACTTAAAAAACTAAACCCAAAAAGATCCTCAGTGTGTAATTATGTATTTTATTTTTTAATATTCAAGATTAAGTAATATTATAAGGTCAGGTCCTTATAGTTGGTATAATAGGATGGTTTAGATAAATTTAGGGGTTGGGATGAGATTTAAATAATACCATAACTGATTTTTACTCTCTGATTAATTTGAAATGTTATATCATTTAAGGATTACCATTTTTCTTCATCTATGTTATGTTTGTTCATAATGGTTGTCAAGAGACGAAATCGGGAAGCTGAAGTAGGAAGGCACCAAGAGGCTAATTTTTGTCCGAATCTACAGCATGAAATTAAGGTAATCAGAACTGAGCAGTTTTGGAAAGCAGTGGCTCAGATGACTCATGCAATAAATATGGGTGGTATCCATGCTATATAGAAACATGATCAGCCATGAAGAAACATGTCTTTTGTGGGGAAAATTATGAGGAAACATCCTCTAGCATTCAGTGGAACCGCAGATCCTGTGATAATCGAAGGATGGATCAATTCCCTAGAAAAGATATTTGATGTCATGTGATGTTCAGAACTTCAATAGGTTGTACTGATAATTTATAATTTAGAAGGTGAAGACAATCAGTGGTGTTCTCTAGTTAAGAATACGAGAGAAAGAGTTGATCTTGATAGTTTGGAATGGGATGATTTAAAGTGACTTTTTCTAGAAAATATATTCTTCCAAAACAATTTGAATCAGAATGGAGAAATAATTCTTGGAGCTGAAGCAAAAATAAGATGATTATGTGGTAGCATATGAATCTAAATTTACAAGACTATCCATGTATGTATCGGATTTTACTCCGGATTTTGAATGTAAAATTAATAGATTTTACACTGGTTTATAACCATTTTGGCGAAGAGATTTGGCCTCACGAGAGTTTAAAAGCTATTAGAGGCTTATTTGTTGTGATGAAAATGTTGAGATGGAGTTTTATGTAAAATATGTGTGTCGTGATGACAATAATAAGAAGTGATCAGGTTGGAAGGCAATGGAGAAGAACTCATCAAATAATTCTGGAGGTAAGAAAATGAATTTCCCTTCTTGTGAAAAGTGTGGTAAAAGGCACCCCGGTGAATGTCTTGTAAACACATGTCTCGAGAGTGCAAGGAAAATGATTTGAAAACTAATGAGAAGTCGATTGTGAGATGCTTTAACTGTAAAAAATTGGGACATTTTTCAAATGTTTCTCCGAAGCTAGTTACTCAAGAATGGAATTCACAAGATTAGAAGTAGAAGGGTTTGATAAAATCTTTTGTAACCACTTTAGTAGATGTTGATCCATCAAATCAGGTGGTATCAGGTACATTACTTTTTTTCAGATTTTTCAAAAGTGTTGTTTGACTCTGGGTCTACACATTCCTTCATTTCTCTTAAATTTTCAAAAAAATTGGGGATTCAACCTCATGAAATGAAACTAGATCTCATGGTAAAAAAACCTATAAATAATATTGTGGCAGAATGAAATTTTAAAAATATTCATATCCTTGTCTATGAAAAGAATCTACCTGAAAACATTGTTATTATTTCTCTAGTAGAGTTTGATATTATTTTGGGTATGGAATGGCTTTCTTTTTTTCATGATAAGAAAGATTGTTGATAAAAGAAGTGTTTTTCAGAAAGAAATTAATTTTGTGTACAATAATGAACCCATCCCATTAATAACATATCAGGAAGCTATGAAACAAATAAGGGATAAAAATGGAAGTTTTCTTGCTCATATTTTTGAAGATAAAAGAACTTTTTAGATTATTGGTGTACCAGTGGTAAATGAATACATGGATGTTTTTCCTGATTATTTCCATAGTGTAATTACTAATAAAGAGGTTGAGTTTACTATTGAATTAGTTCCTGATTCTAAGACAATTTCTAAACCACCTTATCAAACAACCCAAAATGAACATCTAGAATTAATAATCATGTTACAGAAATTATTAGAAAAAGTATTTATCTTACCCAACACATCACCATGGGGCGCTCTTATCTTGTTTTCGAAGAAAAAAGATGGTTCAATGAGACTTTGTATCGATTATAGAGCCTTGAATAACATTAAAATTGAAAATAAGTATCTTTTGCCTCATATCGATGACTTGTTTGATCAGCTCTAGGGAGTGCATAAATTTTTGACAGTTGACCTGAGTTCGAGGCACCATCTGTTTAAAGAAAATGTTGAAGACATCCTGAAGACTACATTTCATACTAGATATGGTCATTATGAATTTTTAGTTATGTATTTTGGGTTATCTTATTCATCTACTGTTTTCATGGATCTTATGAATATAATATTTTACAATTTCCTTTATAAGTCTGTGGTTTTGTTTTTTGCTGATATTATGGTATATTCTAGAAGTAAAGAGGGACATGAAAAACATCTGTAGCTTGTTTTGAAAACCATAAATGAAAAGAAAATGTATGGAAAATTTATACAATGTGATTTTTGGTTGAAACTGATTTATTTTCTTGGGACCATTGTAAATACGGATGGAATAACAGTTGATCATACCAAGACACAAGTGGTTGATGAATGGATAAAACCTAAAAATGTTACATATATTGGTAGTTTTCTTGGATTATTTGGGATTACTGACGGTTTGTTAAAAAATTTGAACGGTTATCTATCCTACAAACTAAGCTAACACAAAAAGGGGTTGAATTTGTTTAGACAGAAGAATGTGATATTTATTTTCAGGAACTAAATCAGAGAATGATTAATGCTATAGTTTTGGCACTGCCTTCCCGAAGTGGTGAGTTTTTCATCTATAGAGACACTTCATTGAAAGGACAAGGTTTTGTTCGGATGCATAACGGTCAGGTAATTTTATATGTTTCAATAAAACTAAAAACTCATGAGGTAAATTATCCCACAAATTATTTGGAATTAGAATCTATGGTTTTTTCATTGAATATTTGGATGCACCATTTATACAAAGCCAAATGTAAAAGATATACTAACTATAAAAGTAAGATGTATATATTCACACAGAAGGAATTAAACATGAGGAAGATAATATGGCTTGATCTGATAATGGATTATGATTTCATGATCAATTACCATCCCATAAAATAAAAGAAAGTGGATGAGGCCTTGAGTTTAAAACATCATGCATCATTATCAATGTTACATTTGGAACAAGATCCCTTGGTTAATTATTTGATGAATTTTGGCATAAATGTTTTCTATGATAGGAATATATCTGTTTTTCTTCAGGTTTCAGTGTAGTCATTATTATCAAACATAATTAAGATAGCACAGAAGGAAGACTATGAGCTATAGAATAAGGTAGAATTGTATTAAATGGGTATGTTAATAGAATTTAATCATGATAAAGAATGTGTTTTATGATTTGGAAAATTCTTGTGTGTGCCTTGTGATTCCATGTTGAAGAAAGAATTTTTGTTTAATGCTCATAGTTCCCCATATTTAATTCATCTTGGAAGTAATAGGATGTACAGATACATTCATAATTATTATTAGTGGGATGGAATGAAAAAATATATTGCTGATTTTATTGTGAAATGCTTGATATGTCAAAAGGTTTAGGTAGAGCAGGAGTTACTGAAGGGAATTCTTTATCCCTTTCCAGTGCCATAGTGGAAATGGGAGAATGTATCCACGGTCTTTGGGGTGAGACTACCAAAGACATCTTGAGTTAATAATTCGATTTGGGTTATTATTGATCGTCTGAAAACAAAATTCACATTTTCTTTCTATTCAAGATACAATATCTATGGATCAGCTTTCTCAATTATACCACAAAGATATTGTCAGGATAAATAAAGTTCCTATTTCCATTATATCTATCCAGGATCCCATGTTCAGTTCTAACTTTAGAAGGGTCTTCAAAAGTCATTCGGCACAGAATTAAATTTCAGTACAGCTTTTCATCCTCAATAAGATGTGTAGACAGAACAAATGATTTAGGCTTTGGATGATATGCATCAAGATTGTTCAATGGACTATCAAGGAAGTTAGGATCAACATCATTCTATTGTTATGTTTTCTTATATTAAAAGTTTTCATTCTAGTAGACAGATGGAACCTTTTGAGGTATTGTATGGGAAGCACTGTGGAACTCTAGATTTTTGGGATGAATTTGGGGAAAGGAAGTTGATGGGGCTAGAATTAGTAGAGGAAATGGCTGAGAAAGTGAAGATGATCTAGCAGCACAACCGGACAACTCAGAGAAGGCAGAAAAATTATGTTGATATTAGAAATAAGACCTCTCTTTCGAGGTAGGTGACCATGTTTTCCTTAAAATCGTTCGTTGAAAAATTGTGATGTGTTTCGGTAAGAAAGGGAATATAAGTCCGCGATTCATTCTTCCTTTTTAAATCATGGATAATTTTAGAAAATTTTCTTACTAAGTAGATTTGCCTCTGAGTTTTTCTTAGGTACACAATGTGTTTCATGTTTCGATGTTGAGGGTGTATGTACCAGATTCATCATATGTCTTGAGCCCAGAAGCAGTACAGCTGGAAGAGAACCATTCTTATGAAGATAAACCAGTTCAGATTCTTAATCGGCAGGAACATGTATTACGAAATAAGGTAATCCACATGGTAATGTTTTTTTGGAGAAACAACATGATTAAAGAAACAATATGGGAGTCTAAAAATGATATGAGGGAAAGGTACCCTCAAATGTTTAATGAGTAAATAAAATTGTGAGAATGCACTTTCTAGAAGGTGGGGATAATGTAACACCCCAAGGTTTTAAAAATAAATTGAATTCTTGAAACATTGTTTTATGTAGATATTTATAACTATCCATTAAAGATAATTTTAATGATTTTATGTTTTCAATTTTGAAAAAAAATAATCTACAACTGTGTGCAGTAATTTATTTTTGAGTCTGCTGAAACCAATTTGTTTTTTGGTGAATAGTAACATACCCTAATGAATAGTAATATGAATAGTAATATGACCTAATGAATATTAAATTTTATTAATATTTTATTTTCTTAAGGCTTTAGGATAATAAGATCTTGGTTAATTTTTCAAATTGATATAAAAGTAGTTATAATTTTAAAATTGTTTATTTTATAATTAAGAATGATTTTATTTAAAAATTAAATTAAAAATATTTGGAAAATTATATTCAAAAAATTGAGTTCATTTTTGATTTCTAAATGTTGAAAAAAGGTAAGGGTAAATTTTTGGGATTTTTCTGATACAGTTGATTTTTCAGTGAATAATAAAAATATGGGTTTGAGTTTTAGTATATTAATGACATCATTAATGATGTAATAATGATTTAATTAATCTAGTTGACTTGGATATAGTACAATAATATCTGAGGTGTAAAAAATGGCTAATACTTTGGACAAATACTGTGGGCAAGCCCATGGTTTTGCAAATACCACTAATGAGGTGTCCCTTCGAAATTATTAAAATATTCCCTTACTTTTTCAAAAAATACCAACCCATTCCTTCATTAAATTCATTCTCAATTAAAAATAAAATAATATCTAGTCTCTCTACCTCCCTAGTATTCCTCTCACTATTTCTTCAACACCCTATGGTCACAACCCTCACGTTCTAGGAGTTACTCTACAATGTAAAAAAAAATTCTTTCTCCATTCATGTTCACTTCAATAAATTATAACCTTATAGTTTCCATACTATATTCTTACTACCTTCTCATTAATGATATATTATGTATTATGATTTATTTCTAGATGTTTTATCCTTGTACCCTCTCTTTTTAATATTTTCTAAAACGTTGTTGCATAGCGGTTAGGCTGCCGAATTTTTTAAACGATTTCTCAATTATTAATTTGTTTTGAGTTTCATTATTTTTTATTCCTTCTTCATATTATCTTAAAAAAGAGGCATGAAAGCTCCAGAAATTATGTATGTTATGGATGTTCTCATGTTCATGATAAATCCATCATCATTTTTCTCTCCCCTCCCATTTATTCATGGAATAAAAACATTGTCTCTGATGTGTCGAATTGACGAAATTATGGATAATGTGATATCAATTTGCATTAATTATTTTATGTACGATCATGAAAACATTATTATGGTTGAACCAGGTAATAATATATGTATTATGTTTCATCCAAAGTTCAGGAAATATTTTTCTACTCATGGTTTTCATTTATAAGTCAAAATGAGGTCATTTTTATCAAAGAACCACTAAAAGGATTTAAATGAACATCAATAATATTTTAACTTATAAATCAACCTCATATCAAAATTAAAAATGATAAAAGGTATAAATTATGATACTAGAAAAATTTAAATAACATCCAATTCCAATTATGAAGTTTCACTTCCAGTCGACAATAATAAAAATCATTAACCAATCATGGAAAACATGTAATGAAAACACCACAAAATAATTCAAGGAACAAAATACTAACAAATAATGGGTGAAATGATCTATTAAAATGATCATATAAGATATTATAAGGATGGATAATTTTCGAAAATATATTAATAACACTCTTTTAACCATTATACTAGCTTTTTAAACATAGTTTAACTAAGAATAACCCAAGGTAAGGGAATTCTTAACCCAATTTCCATTCCTTGGGATAACCTTATACTTTATCAATTATGTTGTATTAAGATTATTGGTGTGATGATTTTTTTTATATATTGTAGTATTATGTGTATTTATATTTTATACACTTGTACATTCCATTCTATTAATTCTCGCTTCAATTATAATTTTAAGGGACTTTTTTTAAAATCCAACAAAAAGTTTCCCTAATAATTTTCAAAGGGATTGTATTTTTATATATATGTGAAATGAGTGTTTTTTCCTAATTTAAAGAACATTTATTGACATGATATGTTTTTTGGACATTAATTATGTTTGGTTGAGCCCATTAAATCTCATGATATGTTTGGATGATCCTATTATAGATCAAGATATGTTGGTTTGATCCCATTATTGAAAAAGATATGAGGGGTGAGCCCCATTGTTGCTCTCCAATGCATTGGGTACTCTGGATATGGAAGTTGACCGAATTTATTTCCATATATAAGGATGAATTTAAGAGTAACATGGTAAATATGTCCCAAGGAAACAACATGAGTATACCTTGCATTTGTGTTTTTTTCATTTGGGTTTTATTGGTTTTTATGTTATCACATGACTAAACAATTTGTATCTTTACATACCTTACTGAGTTTTATACTCATCTGATGTTTTTAAATTTTCTTCATAGGATATATGGATGGGTAAGAGAAATAAGGGATTTCGGATGTTTCATATGGATTGTTTTCAATGAAATCATGCTTTATGATTTACAGTATTATATTTTTTTAAAAAGGAAACAGTTTTTAATAGAGACCTCTTTGTATAAATGTGGTATGTTATGTATTTATGTTATCATAATTATTTAAAACTCTAAACCCAAAAATATCTTCAATGTATAAAAATGTCTGTTATTGTTTAAAATTAAATATTATTTAATGCTATAATGATTGGTACATTTAAATTTCTATCAATATGAAGTCATTATAGAATGCTGAATTCATGCACCATGTTATTGCAGTGTTTCTTTTGGATCGAAGTAGCTTCATGCATGGAAATGAGAATCCTCATTCTCCGTGCATTATAATTTAATGAGACTTTATTATGAATAAGTATATTTTTACCATACCAGATCATGTGGTGAAGCTTAGAAACAACAACAAAGAAAATGTTCTTAATCTATTGAGAATTATCCATATTCTCACATATATTTAATTTATATTTGATAGAGTCTTGTGTCAACTATCTATATTCTAAAATTTCTAAAATATAATTCCAAAGAGCATAGGAAATGACACAGGAAATAAATATATGATTATTATGTTATCTATGTTGGTTGTAGAGACTGCATTTAGAACAGATCTAAATACCATACGATTGAAGGTGATCATATGTGGTGATCCTGTTGTGAGAATGTCTCCAGATAATAATAAATCTTGATGTTTTTTTCAAAGGGTTTTCAAAGAGATTTATCCACCCAAAATCATTTTTGGAGTTACAAAAATAGTATTTGTAACAGTTTTTAGAATTAATCATGCCATTGAGAGAAGGTTCCCAGACTAAGAAGTCATCATTGATAGAGAAAGAATAGGTTTCAATGACATTCATGTTGGTGTCAGGAAGATGATCATTTTTTGGTGTAGACGACATCTCTGATTGAGAGGATGATGTTCTCAAGACTTTGGTAAAGAGAAATTCTGGAGATTATAGGAGTGGTAGTCCAATTATCCAACAAATAATTCATTGATAAGTCTCTGGATTCAATCCACCTGGAATTATCCATAATGGAAGGAAAATATAATTTAATGGATGGCCAGATATAGGAGGCAATAAATGTTGAGTTTAATTTCATGAGTTTTGTAAGAAATCTATTTTTTAGGAAGACAATTGAATTAGATTTATTATGCAGAAAATCCCAAGACTACCAGGAATGAAGAACCTCATTAAAGTGTCTAATATTTTCAATGTTTATGCCTATTTAAACATTGGGTTCGCAACTCGTAAACCAAGGTATGATGAAATGTTTCCTTTCCTCTGTGTTACCTATTGAAACTAAAATTTTGATAGAGGTATTTATTTTTTTAATAAGACAAACATGCCACTTGTAGACCATCATAGAGTAAACCATTTTAGAGAATATAGTATATTTAACAAGATAGATTATTCCATCCACAGAATGATATTTTCTCTTCCAAGAAGAGAGTTGATTTATTACTTGATTTTCAATTTCAGAGAAATGATAAGAATTGGGTCTACCCCAAAAGATGGGGAAACCTTGGTATTTAAAAATAGTAGATCCCTACTTTATAACTAAGATGCATATAATGATGAATTTTCTATTTGTGGGAAAATTTTCCAAAAGAAGTTAGAATAGTTGTTCCATCTAATCACTTTCCCAGATATATCCGCCTAATGAGCAATTGTTTTCTTTTTGAGGTTTTGAATGTTTCTTTTATCACCTTGAAGAAATATAATGATATCATCAGTATACAACAGGTGAGTGGGAGCATTATTATTTTTTGAAACATGAATGGGCTTGAGTTTGTTTTGATCAACAGGATAAATAAGCAAACGGCTAAGATAATCCTCTACAATGGAGAAATCGATGGCAAAGAGAGGGTTCCTCTAACATACAAATTTGGTATATTTGAAGTATCCTCTTGGGGGAACTATTGATCAGAATGGAAATAGAATCTTAATGGAATAAGGTTTTGATAGTAGTGATAAAGGCATTACTAAAACAAAAATATTGAAGCATTTTAAAAATCAAACTCATGTCCATGTTATCAAAATATTTTTTAATATAGAGATTATTGGAAATAATCATTCCTATATTGACTTTTTTTAAGTGTTAAAACACTCTGAATAAAGAAATATTTAGTCTTGGATGGATTAACACTTGATAAACCCAAATTGATTCCACGGGACAATTTTTTCAGTGATGAATGAAATCATATTGGAAATTATTTTTGTGATGGTTTTATAAAGGTTTTTGATGAGAGAAATGGGCCTAAACAAGTGGATATCAAAATAATTTTAAACTTTTGGGATTATAGAGAGAAATTTGGAATTTAGACCATGTGGAAGAAGACAATTGGAGAAGAAATATATGAAAATCGTTGAAAAATTAAACTGAATAATGTCCCAACAGTGCTGAAAGAACCCACTATTAAAGCCATCAGGTCTAGGAGCACTATCCGGATTTAAACTTAAGAAAATATTTTTAATTTCATGATCTAGAGGTGTGTTAAGAATAAATAAGTTATCATCATCATTGATCCCCATCAATATGATCCCAGGTAAGAGGTCCTAATTTTTATCAGGTCCGTTAAAGATATATTCAAATTAAGAGAAAATATGATTAGAAATGTCATATTCATTGTCTAAGATGTTCTATACATCTTTTAAAGAGACAAGAGGCCTAAAATATTTTCAATCTCTTTTTTGGTAGTTATAGAACATAGTATTTCTGTCACATCAGAAATCCATTTAACTTTAAAGGATTGTTTTCTTATCTTTTCCCTAAATGTGAGTATAGATTTGAGCTTTATTGAAGTGTTGATTTTTTGATTTGGATCAAAGATACAATAAGAGTTAGTTATATGGTTTTTGAGTTGATTGAGCTCATTATCAAGGAGAAGGATATCCTTGTTCATTTTTTTGGCATGCAACTACAACATCCATTGAGAATCTGTTTAAGAAACCTTACTTTGACAGATTAAGAAAAGGTATCATTGTAATTTTTTATGGTAATCCAAAAATTTATAATGGTGTTAGTGCATTCAGTGTTATTGAACCAATCGTTATTAAATCTAAAAGTAATGGGAAATTTTATAGTGATGGTGGAGACAATGAACATAATTAGATGGTGATCTTAGTGGAACTTGTGAAGTGTGGTGCTAGTAATGGAGTTCCAAAAATCTAAAGCAGGAACATTCATGAAGGCACCCATAAGATTTATTTCAAGGAGATTTTTGTCTTTAATATTGGACATTAATTCTCTCATGGAGATCGTAGCATGTGAAGGAACAATTTTCTAATTTTAAATAAGAATAGTATTGAAATATCAAATTATTAACCAAGGTGTCTTAGTGTTAGTACATAGATAAGTAAGATATTTTCAGAGGGGCCTTCTATCATGGTATCTATTCATGGCATAAACAATGGAGAAAAAAATATAACTTTCCTCAAAAACAAAATCAAATGTCAAGTCTTTCTGCAAGAAATAAAAAATATTGACGTTCTAAATAGAATATTGTGAACAGATCCAGAGAAAATCAACCAAAGGAAGTGTTTTTTGAAGAACCAGTAACAAAATATCCATGTTCTCATAAGTGATGGAACATGGAAGAGAAATTGATTTTTGGTTCAACAATAGAAAATAATAATGGGAAGTGAGTATTAACCATTATTCTTAGCACAAAAAATGTTTTAGGGTTCGCAATACCCTGAAAATTCCAAAAAAATAATATTCATTTGAATCTTAATTTTGGGTTACAACGCCCTTTTTTTGTTTCTTGAACCCTTGTTCCTAGAAGTTCATCTAATCTTTTTAGTAGTATTTGGGATCTTGTTCTATAACTGACTACTTTTAGAAGCATTAGGTGGGCTATATGAATTACCAACATTAATGTTACCCTTCATAGGTGAATCCTTAGTTCTTTTGTTTTTGGAATAATGATCATCATCATTTTGAGTATTTAGGCTCACAACATTTATAGGAAAAACACTAACATAAAATGATTGAGATATACCTACTGATATATTGTAAAATTGAGAAGAAGTTGTACCTGAAACAGTTTCAGCAGATCTTTCGTGTTTTGAGGAACCTACGTCTTTATTTAGCTTCTTTTAGAACATAGAGGCAGTGTTGGAGTGTCCTCCAGGTTCATATGTATCTATTTCAAAGCCCGATTATTTGAAGCACCATTTTTTCTCCTATAGGCTTGAGTTATCTAGATCTAGGGATCTATCCAGGGGTAGGGAATATTTTTTTCGCATCCAGAGGTTCAGGTGTCTATACTTTGGGAAGGAAACTTCCCATGCCAAATGGCTACTCTGAGAAGCCACTCAACTTACCACTGGCCAGGTCTGAACCTAGAATGGGTTTTCATTTACTCTACTCAGAAACATTCATAGAAATATACTTTGACCCAGGTAGTGTAACCACCTATTTTTCACTTGAGTATACAGGAATAAAAGGGTAGAAGAACTGATCATTCCCAATCTTCATACCATTATTATGTTCATAAAAATAAAGTTTCATTTTCTTACCTTTAGAGAAGCTTGGAGGAGAAACTCTTGAATTCAGTATTGTTACTGTAGGGTGAGATGGGATGTGCGGGATACCAGGAAAACATTTGTCCGATACCCTACAGTAGAGCCTAACTCCTTTTCCAAACCTGAATATGGTAGCAAGTGACTGCAATATGGGGACTCATGTTGGTGTTATTTTTCTGTATTGGTCTTTGCACAAACAAGATGCCCAGTATCATTTCCATTTGATTTACCTTCATACGTAATATTGATTTTGGTCAAGGGAGTTTCCCATGAATCAGACGAATTAAAAGTAACAGTACCAATGGGGTGTGAGGATACCTTACAAGTTTCTTTCGTTCCATGTTCATTTCCTTTATTTTTTTGACATTCTTCCATAAAAAGGTATTCTAGTACATTAAGGAGGTTTTGAACTTTTTTTCTTCGTCTTATACAAGATTAGCCAATGATGTATTCGAGGTGTTAATTATTTTTATTGATTTCTTAGTCTTCTTCACCCATACCTCATTCTTTTTTATGTTCTTGGGATATTTGTAATGGGTGGGTTCTCTTTGTTAATATTTTTTATTTATTTATATTCATTCTCCAGTGGTTGGACCACTTGTTTCCTAATCATGCAACAGTTATCTATGGTATGTCCAATAAGTTTGAAAATTTCATAGTATTGTGGATTTTCCTCATATTCTATCTTGATTTCTATTTTATATTCTTTTTCATTTAATATTATTGATTTATAAAGAGGGGAAGCAATGTGGACCTCTACCATGTCCCTTGAAAAGAGGCCCAAATCAGCATTTAACGTTCTTTTGTCAATTTTCACAGGTAGTCTAATACAAGAAACAATGTCATTTGGGATTTTTGGATATCAAAAATACCCGTTTAATTGATGAAATATAACCAATATTTAGTCTATTTTATTCATATGGGTGTGTGGATTAAATGAATAATCCCATTAAAAAATCCTAAGCAATCCAGGCTTATGGTGGATGTTACCTATTTTCCATACTCTGTCAAGGTCATTTTAAGAATTGAATAGAATGTGAATGTAACTACGGCCTATGGGAACAAAATTCCAATTAGGTATACCCTTTCATTATTACATTCTAGGTTTTATATATATTAGATTCCAAGGGTTATAACCTTTCAAGTATGAGACATAACCTATGAGGGAGAATTTGCAATGTAGTGCACATTATTGTAGTGCCTCTATCTCTACATCAACCAAGTCACCAACATCGTCTATCATCTTGAAGAAAATAGTCCTTGTTGATAAATGATATTTTCTCAAATTCGTTTCTTTGAGCACATCCATGAAAGAGATACCTTTAGTTATGCCCACAATAAAATGGTTTGTAAATCCATCAATCTGTTTTAATTCATTTTTTCATAGCAATGTATCCATTCCAAACATGATCTTCATTTTGGAAATGATGGGATTCAAATATCTTGGGTGAATGAAACACATCAGCCATGAAAAAAGGGAGTGGGGTATTAGAAAACCCTAGTTGCTCATGATTTTTGAGAGATATGGTATCCCATATCTGTAGCACCTCAAACACTTCATGGTATGTTTCTCATAAATAAATTCTAGTTGTTTCCTACATTTCATGAATCACAGAGACTATATGGAAGAAAATGTGGTTAATTATAGTATATATCCATAACCTAGCCATTAAACGTATATTTTCCAACTCTGCGATCTGAATTTTAAAAACCTGACATACATGGTTGTGTTCTAGTTGATATTTAGAGTCTAATATAATTAACATAATTTTCAGTGAATAATAATATACCATTTTGAATATTAACCTTCCCATATGAATAGTAACATACCCTTATGAATATTAATATGACTTTTATGAATGGTATTAATACCCTTGAGTGTATTAGTGAATTTAGGCACCTAAAAAATGAAGATGAACATATTAAGTGTTTATAGTTTTTAATTAAATAATTATTATAATTAAATAATTAATTAATCAAATTCAAAAAATTATTTCTGAAAAATAGACTTTATTTTTGGATTCTACGCATCGAAAAAATGGTTGGGATGAATTTTTGGGATTTTTCTAAAATACATTAATTTTTTATGATGAGTAAAATCTGATAATTCACAATAAATGCTAAATAAAGGATTATTTGAGTCATTGATGATGATCTATGGATGTAATCCCAATTGATTCAGATTAACATGATAAAATTACTATTATTGGTCATGAAAGACTCATTATTCCTTGACTTATTGCGAAATAATAAACTATGTTATTTTATATTATGAAAACTCCTCTCTACTCCACTATAACCCCCCCCCCCCTCACTCCCTCTTCTCTTCACCCCTTTAAATCATTGTGCCTTGACAATATTCTGCCAAAATCTCTCCCCAATATGCTCCCCCACGTCTAAAAGCTGCTAGCCTCTTCAAAATACCAAATCCTCTCCCCTTAAGAGGATCTCAAGGGAGGATGTCTCAAGAGTTAAACTCTTCTTTCCAATTCCTTAATTTCTATTAAGCTCTTTTCTTTTGGTTTCTTACCTCACATCCATTATCCAAAATAGAATGATAACTTAAATAACATACATGTACATAAATTTATTTATTCTAATGGGATATTTCATTTTTTTTTTACTATTTTCCCTACCCTTTATTAGGAATAAATGAATGCACCTTTTGAGATGTGCTAATTTAGCACATTCAAGGACAACAGTTTATCAATTTCTATTATAATATTTAATTGTGGTCATGAAACTATTTGTTTTATGGTGGAAAAAGATTATTATATGTGTGATAAATCATATTTTTAGTTCTATAATCCTTTTTTACAAATGGTATTAAGTTATAAAGTGAAACATATTCATTGTAATCAAACCCACTATTTAACCAAAACGGTTGTCACTAAAGTTATATATATGATATAGTTCGACCTCAAAATAAATAACCAAATTAAATTTATAAACATGTAATCTCCTATAAGATCACTAAGGGAATATAACTTCATTTATGTACAACCACTTCTGTCTTTCATATTTATCGGAACTTGAATATAAGGGAACTGATCCTTCAAAAACAAGTAATCAAACGAGCCCGAAAAATAAAATTGAACATTATAACTAATAAAAAAGTCCATGAATTAACTAAAAAGGGGTATAATAATTCATTTAAATATAGTTTATTCAATTTAATTATGAATTAATAAGCCTAATTAGTTTATTCAGGACATAAATAACAAGTCAAGAACACCTTCATGCATAAGGTTAGGGATCTGCTCTCTCACTTTTTTTCAAGAATCTCCCCTATGTTGTGCCCTTTTATTTTTAATTCCTAATGATGGGGTATGTTTCCTCACCTCCCCTATATGGTCCTTATGTCATATAAATATTTTAATACCCCTTTACCTCTCAGTAAGACCTCATAATAACACTCGTTACCATGCCGAAATGTTTGTAAAGGGTTTCTTATCTCACTTTCATTTATGTGAGATTTTCATTATTCACCACTTATTTCTTGTATGTGGCATATGTGTACTGCAATTGGATATATAATAACATGATTATATTTATATTAATTTCATTCAATTATTTATTTTAGGGTTATTATGTTCTGGTTATATGATTCGACCCATTGCATTTTGGTAAGTGACTTTGTCACAACTACTATGTTGTTGTGACTAACTTTGTATTGTGCACCTAATAATCTTTATCTAGTGTACCTATGTCCCATTAGAGATAAATATTCATTTGAAAATATATTTATATTAAATATGAAAAATCTTATATCATTGATATGTTTGTGGTCTAAATTTTATACCCTTTTACATATGTTGTTTATTTGGAAAGTTATTTTAATTATTGAAATATGATGAATATGTATACTCTATATGGATAATAAAAAGGCATATTTAACATTTATTGAATAAATTTATAAATAATTATTTGTACCTGTAGTGTTGGTTGGGGGCCTTTATAGCCCCTTTATGGGTCGGTAGGTCTCATGAGACAAATCTATTGGCGACAAATCCCTTAAGTTTGTATCCAAAAATAAGACTGGATTCAACCAGTAGAACTAAACCATTTTAACAGTATTATGGTTTATTTTGATAGATATGATGTCCAATTAATAATCATTCTCTTTATTTAATATCATTTTTTACCATCTATGAGGTTTTCCCTATGACAAAATATATGGAAGCAGTTTCATTCTCAGTTTATTAATGGTGTGAGTTTCTCATTTATTCACCATGCCATATTGATTATGTTAGATTGATTATGATTCTAATATTATTGTAATCTTGATTTTGCTATTTTTAACCCTTAATGTTCATTTTAGGTCACCTCTTTCATTGTTTTCCATCAACAGTTCATGAAGAGGTGATCGTTTGTTGAGTTCCTATGGTTTCAGTTTTTAGTTTTTGTTATGTATTATATTTTGTAACCGTTTCCAATGTAATTTGAGTTACATATATGTATCTAGTTTCTTCAAGACTACTAAACTGATAGTTCCCTTAGGATTTTCATTCCCTCTAACCATACCAATATCACAAGTAATGCACCAGCTAAAGTTTGGAGGGGTCGGGGCGATATAGTTAGTATTAGAGGAAGTTTAGTAGAAAACATGGAAACTAGAGTAGGAAATGTGGTGTAGGGAAAAAACCCCTAAGGTAGTATTTGAGGATAAATGTGAAAGACCATACTATTATTTTGGTATGGAATATATTATGTGTATCTTTTAATCAATACATCCCTGTCGAGATATGAGCAGGTAGAGGTGGCTCTGGAAAAAATGTAACTAGGGGTAAAACAGGAAAACACCGCTTTGAGCTAGACTTGAATGGGAAGTCATTTACAACAACGGAACTTACTGCACACTTGGTTATGACACTCTCATGGGATATTCCTAGGATAATTCACATTTTATTAAAAAGCTATTATGATGGATGTTAATAAAAAAATTCCCCAAAGAAACCATGTTTATAAGATTTTCTATGAATAGAATTTCAATCAATGTTGAGTGATTTTCTAGTTTTCATACATAAACTAATCTAGTGTATCCCATATTTTAGAAATGGTCTTAAATGAAAAAAGGGGAATCAAAACTCACAGGCAAAGTAGGGATCTCTCTATTGAGAAATTCAACATATTCAATGTTGGATCAGATCAGATCATGATCATATTGGGACAACTTACTCAGGTTATAATGAATAATCATTCCACACCTCTATTGGATCGTTTCATGTAGAAGAAGCCCCCATATTTCAATGGGACTACTAACCTAGTGGTTTCTGAGTAATGAATCATGTTCCTTGAAATGATATTCATGGAATTAAGATGCAATGAAAATTAAAAGGTAGTACATGCAGTATATTGTCTCAAGGGCGATGTAGATCAATGGTGGTCCTAGATTCAAAATACCACAGAAGAAGAAGAAATAGAATACATGGAATGGAGGAATTTTAAGGAAATATTCTTTGAGAAATATTTACCTTGTGAGAAATGAATTGAAATGAAGAGGAAATTATTTTTCTTAAAGAAAAGGGATAAAGATAGTGTTGCACAGTATGAGGGTACATTCACATGGCTAGCCAAGTAAGTTGTAGATTACATATGTGACTCATCAGGCAAGATCTATCATTTCTTTGAAAGACTTAGGCCATGTATTATAAGGGCACTCACTTCTCATACATTTTCATCATATGTTGAAATCGTATCAAGTGAAATCAAAATAGAGAAGGAGTTTTCTAGATCCAATTTTTTTCAAAGGAAACTAAGTTAAGAAGCGGTACTCTGATAACCAATGAAAATGAGAAGCAACAAAAAGATCAACAGAACAAAGCTATTCCTATTGTGTGTGAACTGTGGAAATAATCATCTTGAGAAATTATTAAATGGCATGGGAGTCTATTATAAGTGCGGAAAAAGGGTCATTGATCTGATTAATGTAAGGGGAAGAAAAAATTAAATGATATTCAATGCTAAAATTGCAGAGAGATAGAACACTATAAAAATGAGTGGTCATATTGCCAAGGAAACTTGACTCAGAAAAGGAAAAGAGGTCAAGGGAGAGCCTATGCGATTACAACCATGTAGTTTGAAGTTCCTAATGATGTGGTGGTGGGAACTATAATTGTTTCCTCAAACTTAGAAAACAATTTATTTGATTCTGGATCATCACAATCATTATATCTTCCTAGTTTTCCATAAAGATTAGATATGTCCAATCTCATTTAATAAAGGAGTTATTATTCCAAAATCCTAGGGTATGTATCATTGCTACATAGGTATGTCCACTAGTCCCCCTCTAGACACCTAAAAGTGATTTAGTTTCTAACCTTGTCATCATACCAATGAATAAATTTGATATAATTGTCTATATGGATATTCTATCAAATTATGATGCAAATATTTTTTGTAAGAAAAAGGGTGTTACAATTTTTTAAAATGGTGTATAATATCTTATCTTTAGAGATTATACCTCACTAAAAAATTCTTATCTATAACCACCCACAATAGCTCTACTTAATACAATGCTTGGATATTGTGATAAACCAATGTCTATGGGTGAGGAAAGAAATATTCAAATTGAAGTTGTGAACATAGTGCAAGAGTACATTGTTGTATTTCCACAGGATTTAATTGGAAATCCTCCAGAGCATGAAGTTGAGTTCTATATTGATTTAATTCATGGTGCAATACCTATATCAAAGACTCCCTATAGATTGGCCACTATGAAACTGGTAGAGCTAAATAAACAACTAAAGCATTTGAGTGAAAATGATTTATTCTACATTGTGTTTCTCCATGGGAAGCTCATGTCCCCTTCATCAAGAAGAAATATGGATCCATGAGGATTGTCATTGATTATAGGGAAATCAAAGATATTATAATAAAGAATAAATATCCTATGCCCTGGATTGCTGACTTATTTGATCGACTTCATAGAGATCAATAATTTTCAATGATTGGCATTTGATTCAGATATCATAAGTTTCTTATGAGGAAAAAATATATTCCTAAGACAACATTAAGGACAAGGTATGGGCATTATGAGTTTATAGTGATTCCTTATGGACTAAAATATGCACCCACTATTTTAATGGATTTAATGAATAGTGTTTTCATGTAATATCTTGGCATAATTTTTTTGGTATTCATTGATGATATCCTCATATACTCAAAAATCTATGAAGACCATGATAATCACTTGTAGGTTATTCTGGGAACTCTTAGATGAAATCAATTATATGGGAAGTTTAGCAAGTGTGAATTCTGGCTTGAATCAGATTCTTTTCTTTTCTATATTGTCATTATGGATGGAATCATAGTTGATCCTGCAAAGACAAAGGCATTCCAAGAATGGCCTACACGAACGAACATAACTGAGGTACATGGTTTCATTGGATTATCCGGTTACTATCGACGTTTTGATCAGAATTTTTCCCAATCAGCTAACCTGCTAACAAAGCTCACACATGAAGGAGTTAAGTTTGTGTGTACAAACTAATGTACAAAATGCTTCGAAGTATAGAAATGAAGATTGGCCAATGCTACAATTTTGAATCTTCCATTTGGAAGTGATGGATTTGTAATATACAGTGATGCATCAATGAATAAAATGGGTTGCATCCTTATGACAAATTATATAGTTATGGCATATCAATCAAGATAGTTGAAGACTCATGAGAAAAATTATCCAACACAAGATATTGAGTTAGAATCTGTAATCTTTTCTCTATAAATATGGAGGCATTATCTCTACAGAGAGGGATGTGAGATTTATAATGAACACGAGTATTTGAAATACATTTTTACACAAAATAACTCAACATGAGGAAAAGGGGTGGCTTTAGTAAATCAAAGATTACAATTGTTTAATACACTACCACACGGGAAAGGTGAATAAGGTGGAAAATGCATTAAGCAGGAAAGATCTTGAACATCTGACTCAAATGAGGATTGAGAGATATCCCATATTTTTTTATCTTCTAAAATGGATACAGAAATTGTTAAGGAAAGTGAAACATCCATCCTCCTTCAAATGATTGCTAAACCATCTTTATTAGAGAAGATAAAAATCTCTCAATCTGAAAATGAGAATATGCATCAGAAAATTATTTCTATCAAGGATGGGAGATTAGATGACTCTGTGTATGAAAAAGGAGTTCTGAAATTTGGGAAGATGTTATGTGTTCTATCAGTACCTAAGATAAAAGGGGAACTATTATTTGATTCTCATATCTCAAATTTCTCTATAAACCCGGGTAGCACCAAGATGTATAGAGATATGATGGAAAACTTTTGGTGGGAAAATATGAAGTGGGAAATTGCTGACTACACGTCCAGATGTCTAGTTTTTGTCAAAAAGTGAAGGCAGAGAGACAAAATCCCAATGTTGTGATGCAACCTCTACCTATACTTATGTGGAAGTGGGATAACATTACAGTAGATATTTTCACTGGACTACTGAGGAAACCTAGAAGGAATGATGCAATATGGGTAATTATTGATCATCTCACAAAATCCGCACATTTCCTTCCTATAAGAGAGGATTTTAAACTCGAGTGATTGGAAATAATTTATATTAAGGAAGTTGTAAGACTTCATGGTGCACCTCTATTTATTGTATCCAATTGAGATCCCAAGATTACATCAAAATTATGGAAAAGTCTCCAGAAAGCATTGAATACTGAGCTTTTTATGAGTACTAGTTATCACCTACAAACCTATGGATAGTCTAAAAATTTAATTCAAACATTAGAAGACATAATGAGGTCATTCACTCTTGACTTCAAAGGTCTGTGGGATCAATACATGCCTTTGGTGGAATTTTCCTACAACAAGAGATTCCATTCAAGTATTCAAATGGCCCCATGTGAAGCATTATATTGAAAGAGATGTCAAACTACAACTTGTTGGGACAAAGTTGGTGTGAGGAAAATTATAGGTCCAGAACTTATTGAAGAGACCACAAAAAAGGTGAAAAAATACATGCCCAAATTAAATCATCCCAAAGAAGATATAAGAGTTATGCTGAAAACTGGAGACATAAATTATAATTCGAAGTGGGGGATATTTTATTTCAAAATGTATCTCCATATAAGGGTGTCTTAACGTTCGGTAAGAAAGGGAAACTGAGCCCCATGTACATCGGACCATTTGATATTCTAGAAAGAATCAGAGCTGTAGCTTACCATTAGCAATGCTGCCAAATCTCTCCAGAGTTCATGACGTGTTGCACATGTAATTGATAAATAAATACATGCGATAACCAATGCATGTACTAACATATGAATAAATTGAACTGGAACATGATTTTTTAGACTGTGAAAAGACAATATGGATTCTTGACACAAGGGAGAAGGTATTGAGAAATCAGACAACTAGACTTGTAAAGGTTCTTTAGAGAATCCAGAATATCAATGAAGCAACATGGGAACCTAAGGATGTGATGAGAAATAATCACCCACATCTTTTTGGTGAGTTTCAAACATAAAATTTCGAGGACTAAATTTCCGAATGGGGGAATAATGTAGCACCCCAATCACTTCATGGAATGTGTCTCTTAAATACATTCTAGTAATAGCCTATATTCCATGAATCATTGAGCCTATATGGAAAAAAACATGGTTACTTATAGGATATATCCATTACTTATCCATTAACCTTAAATTTTCCAACTCTGCGATTTGAATTTTAAATCTGACATACACGGTGGTGTTCAAGTTGATATTTAGATTCTGATAGAATCAACATAATTTTCGGTGAATAGTAACGTAACATTATGAATAGTAACATTCCCTTATGAATATTAAATTACCCTTATGAATAGTAATATGTCATTTATGAATGGTATCCTTACCCTTGAGTGTATATGTGAATTTAGGCACCTTAAAAATCAAGATGAATATTTTAAGTGTTTAAATTTTTCAATTAAATAATTAATTTAATTAAATAATTAATTAATCATATTTAGAAAATTATTTGTAAAAAATAGACTTCTTTTTTGGATTCTACAAATCAGAAAATGGATTGGTTGAATTTTTTTAATTTTTCTGAAATAGTTTAATTTCTTATGAATAGTACAATTCGATAATTCACAATAAATGATAAATAATGGATTACTTGAGTCATTGATGATGATCTGCTGATGGATGCCCAATTTATTTGGAGTCAAATGATAAAATTACTATTCATGGTAATGGAAGACTCTCTATTCCATGTATTATGAAGAAATAATAAATTAATGAATTTTATATTAAGAAAAATCCTCTCTCCACAATAAAAAACCCACTTCACTCCCTCCTCCCTTCATCCTCTCATGCCTTGTGACATTACAGAATTCTTCCCAAATCTCTCCACAAGATCCTCTCCCACTTATTAAATCTCCCAGCCTCTTAAAAATACCAAAACCTATCCCCTTTAGAGGTTCCCAATTGAGGAAGTCTCAAGATGTAAACTCCTCTTTCCAATTCCTTCATTTCTTTAAAGTTCTTTTCTTTTTTGTTTCTTTCCTCCCATCCCTTCACCCAAATATTATGATAACTCTAGTAACATACATGTACTGGAATGTTTTTATTCTAATGGTATATTTCATTTTCTTTTCTCCTTTCCCCACAATTTATTTGGAAGAAATTAAAGAATCGTTTGAGATGTGCGAATTTAGCACATTCAAGGACAACGATTTATAAATTTCTATAACAATAATTCATTCTTGTCATGAATCCATTTGTGTTATGTTTGAACCAAATAAATATATATGTAATATATCCTATTTTTTCTTTAATCCTTTTGTACCAAGGGTATTATGTTATAAAGAGAAACATGTTCATTGTAATCAAACCCACCGTTTAACCAAAATGGTTGTCACTAATGTTATATATTTGTAATAATTCAACCTCACTCTAAGTAACCAAATTAAATTTAAAACCATGTATTCTCCTGTAATTTCACAAATTTCATATAATTTCAATTTTTGACATCCACTTACATCTTTCATATTTCTCCTAACATGAATATAAGTGAACAGATCTTTTAAAAACATGTAATCAAAGGAGCCCGAACAATGAAATTGAAAATTATAACTAATAAAAAATGCCATTAATGAACTAGAAATTGTTATAATAAATAATTTACATATATTAGAGGTTCTAGAATTATGAATTAATAAGACTAATTTGTTTATTCGTGTATTTAATAAAAAGCCAGGAACACCTTCAATCCTAAGGTAAGGGGTCCTCTCTCTCACTTTTATTCAAGAATCTCCCCTATGTTGTGCCCTTTTATTTGTAATTCCTAATTATGGGTTATGTATTATCACCTCCCCCATACTGCCATTGTGACATATAAATATCGGAATACCTCATTACCTTTCATTAATCCCTCACAATAACACTTGTTACCATTCCAAAATGTTTGTTTGGGGTTTCTCATCTCACATTTATTTCTGTGACATTTTCATTGTTCGCCACATTTTTCTTGTATATGGAACTTTTTTACATCCATTTGATATATAATAACATGAATATCTTTATATTATCTTTGTTAAAGGATTTATTTGATGTTTATTTTGTTCTAGTCATTTTATTTGACTGATTACATTGTGGTAAGTGACTTCGTCTCAACTACTATATTGTATTGACTAACTTTGTATTGTACACCTAATAATGCTTATGTGGTGTACCTACTTCCCATTTGAGGTCACATTAAATTTGAAGTTATATTAATATTAAAAATTCATAATCTCATATCATGGATATGTTTTTTTTCTAAATCATATACCATTTTACATAGGGTGTTCATTTGGAAAGTTATTTTAATTTTGGAAATATTGATGAATCATTATACTCTACTCTATACGGATTTTGAAAAGGAATATTCATCTTGTATTGAATAAATGTATAAATAATGATTTTGACATGCAGCGGTGGGTGGGGCCCACTATATCCCATTGATGCATTAGTAGGTCTCATGAGAAAAATCAGTTGGCAACAAACCCTTTGAGTTTGTTTCCAAAAATCAGACGGGTTTCTACCCATAGAACTAAATAGTTTTAACGATATTATGGTTTCATGTGCCAGATTCATGATGTCCAATTAATAATTATTCTATTTATTCATTATCAAATTTTACTATCAATATGGTTTTCACTATGAAAAAATCTATGGATGCAGTTTCATTCTCAGTTTATTAATGGCATGAGTTTCTTATTTATATACCATGCCATATTTATTATGTCATATTGATTATCATTCAATTATTATTGTATTCATGCTTCCTCTATTTTTTACCCTTACTAAGAATTTTAGATTACTCCTTTCATTTTTTTTCTATCAACAGGTATTGAATAGGTGATCGTTTATTGAGTTCATGTGGTTGCAGTTTTTAGTTTTTGTTATGAATTGTATTTTGTAACCTTTTCCAATGAAATTTTTGTTACATCTATGTATCCAGTATCTTCAAGACAAATAAATTTTCTGTTCCATCTAGATTTTCATTCCTTCTAAACATTCTAATATCCCAAGTAATGCAGATGATCCAGTTTAGAGGGGTCAGGGCGTTAAAATATCTCTAAAAATAGTTTTTCATGATGGTTTTGTGTGTTTTTACATAGGTTTTTGAAATAAAGTTTGATTTGGATTAAAGGCCCATTTGGAATTATGGTCCTTGAAGTTGTTTGTATTTATTTTGGATAATAGGTGATAAATGATTTAAAAGTTTATTTGAGATGGAAATTATAGAAAGCCCAATTGGAACCTTGTAATATTGATAAATGAATGTGGTTTTGAAAATATAAATTCTTGAATGGAAACATAAACTATTTAATAAATGTTTTACAAGCATATGTTATGTGAATTACAATTTGGAACTTATAAATGAAATTTTTTTTAATGGGGACACATATTGGTGATTTTTGTATATGGGTTATCATATAGGTAGTGTATGAGTATGGGGTACGCATGTGCGGTGATGGCGGGTAAGTTGAGTCACATGGGTGAGGGTCCTCTACATACATAGTATAATTTTACCATGGTCTTCTTAGAAATATTTTAGAGGGTCATGTGAAGGTTTTTGATGAACTCGGATTAGACAGTTTGATACCCCCATGATTTTTTATTAGGCCAGGTGGGTTGTGCCACTAGATTGTTCATTTTAGGGTGTCCAGTTAGTTATAGAAATAGGTAATTCACTATATGCTGGAAGGTTGTTCTGAACTGTGTATGTCAAGGGATCCTTCTAGGATTTTTTAAGAAATGCCCATAATTTCATACTTTTATGATCCTATTTCTTTTGTGTAACATAGGTTATTTAATTTTATTTCACATTTACTTGTGTTTATTATTTAAAACACTTTTTAGGACTATATTTCTTTTAAAGGAATTTTTGGAAACAACTTATATATCATGAACATTATTTTTGAAAAATGGAAATGGGAAAGAGTTTTTATAGATTTTAGAAGGTTGTCACTTATTTTGGTAAAATAATTAAAACATTTATTTTTTATATCCAACTTTCAAAATAGAAATAACGGATTCACATTAAATGTGAGGAATAAGGTGTGGGTTATCTTTGGAATCCCTACTGAGAATATCAGTGCCCATGCCTACTCTATCTTATTAGTTTTAGGATCTCTCAATTTTTGATTTCTCTAGGAGAAAGTGTGGTTTTGTGGTTCATGGTGAACCACATGGTCATCTGAAGTTATGCTTAGGTGTTTAGTTTTTTTCCCTTTCAAATGCTAGAGTTTAGTTTCATTACTTGGTTTATTATTATTTATTCATTTGTTTTTATGGGACAAATAATTTGATAAATAATTATTTTGATGCCTGATACTAGTTTCCATCCTATGGGGATTGGGAAAACACTTTGGTCCTTGTTGTAGGATGGGTCTGGTGACCATTTCATGGTCAACCCAGGTTGGTTTGTAAAAAAATGGTATCAAAGGAGGACCTTATAATTTGGGGTGTCAGTTAAATGGAGATTATGGCCATTGGGACTCAGAAGGATGGTTGTATTTTGGGGCATGATCACCAACACTCCTGATGAGACTCGAGTTGCCAGGGGTAATCTGGGAATTGAGTCTGTTGTCTTTATATTAGATTGAGGGATGACAACGGAGGAAGACTAGTGTTTTGTAATAATTTCACATGGAGTAGTGACACATGTGGAGTCTGAGTAAAAAGTTTAAACTCCACCTAGTTTTTTATGCTTACTTATGGAATGGAACAAAACCATATCATCAGGTTAAGAATGACTAAAAGTTACTCATTCCAATAGTTTTGTGTAATTTTTTGTTTACATTGTTTCTAGTTGGTGTAAGTGCATTTTTTAAAATGGAAAAATGTGTTTTCGATATTAGAATGATATCTTTTAAATCAATTTAAAATGGAATGATGGGTTTTAAAATATAAATTGTTTTGGGTTGAGAATTTTCTAAATGTTGGGACATACTATGAAAATGGATTGGGTGTAACCCTTGGTACTCTCTTTGAAAAGTTAGATGTGTGTAGGGTATGTAAGGAAAATGTGTGGGGGAACTCCTCCATTGATGATGTAAGTGGAATTGGATAGACACAGATGTTATGGTTTTTCAGATTCTAGGTGTGTGCGTTTGAGATTAAAGGCTTATTCTTGTGTTCAGTTGAGATTTTTTTATGGGGGAATTGGTTTTGAAAACTACTTTAATCATAGAATTTGGGTTTTTATTCTTAAAATGTGGTTTTTTATTTGGTATGTTTCTTGAAATATGATGGTTTTGAATATCAAAAAAGAAATATAATTTTTAAAAACACGTAAATTTTGGTTTTTTTTGGATTGTTTCATCCTTCAAGACTATTTATTTGGATTTAGGTGTTTCTTTTAGTTGTACTTTGGTTTGAAGTTGGTTTCAGCTTCTGTTTTTCGTGTTTTTTGTAATATGCCTCACATAAAGGTCCCTTAATGTTCTAATGAGTCCCTCTTAGTAACAGATTTTTCTGGGGTGTTGCCTATAGTTCGTTGTGTAAGAGGTCTGTTAGAGGTAGGTATATCTCTTGAACATGTAGAGCGTATCTTTAGGGTGTTGGAATCTCTTGAGGCTATCAAGGATCGGGTTGTTTTTGAGTTGTTCGAGAGACCGGTTTTGGACCAGTGAAAGTTGGTTATCCAATTTTCAATGGAATTTTGGAGGACATGATAAATATCTAAGGTCACATCTATCTTAGTGTTCTTTCATAAAGAGGAGAATTTGAGAAATGTGGTAGATTTTTTTTATATGGGGTAGGGTTCTCGGCTAGTAAAATTATACATTTACTAGTTTAAAGAGATGGTTCTTGGGGTGAAGTCAGTATTTGATGGAAATCTAGAACATCTTCTTATTCGTAATGGTTCGTTATATTTCACGAATTTTAGGATGAAAGAATATATTTATAAGGAGTCTTATTTTTTTCTATTATCTTGTTAATCATCGTATTTTTGGGTATCTCACCAGTGGGGTGGGTTTGATAATTTGATGTAATCTTATTGCATCCCTCTGAAGTTCTGTTCTCGATGTGGTCATTTGGGTTACTTGGAAAACAATTGTGGGAAGTGTTTATTGAACGAGTTGTGACTGAGGGATTCTCATACTTGACTATGAGGTAGAATATACTTCATCCATCAGTGCCCCAACCTCATGGATTAGGGTGAAGCTCATGCACAGTCCCGATTGTCGAAGGTATGTGAGACCATTACTTGGTTATTTATATTTTGTATTCCAATAGAGATATTTAAGGTTTCTATATTCTTTTCACCAGTCAATTTTAATTTTATCGTGTCATTTTAAGGTTATGGTGGGTTTTTTTGTTATCCAATGAGTTCTAACTATTTCAATTTTTCTTTTAGATTCGTTCATTTTTAACAGCGGGTGTTTGGCCCTCAAATTGGTTGGTTTCGCTTTTGTTTCTATTATTGATCAGTTAGAGATGTAAGTGTTTTGGAAGATTGATGTTTAATGTTTTTTGAGTCTGTAATATGGTTTATATTTATTTTGGGGGTATACCTGGTGTTGAGAATATAATTCTAGTGGTGTTGTGGTTCTTCTCATGCTAGTGGAGTTGGATGATGTTCATCTCCTGATTTCCCAACCTCTTTTGGGGTGTTTTCAGTTAATGTGGAGAAAGGGTTGTGTTGGTTTTCTCATCTTTGTGTCCTAGTTTTTTGGGTTCCCTCGTAGTGGGTTTCTTATTTAAGTGTTGGGGGAATTGTTTGGATTTTATGGTTCCCTAGCCAACTGAGTTCTTGTGGTGGGGAGAACTCCCCTCATGTTCTCCCCTCAATCATAGGCTTTTGTTTCCTCTTGAATTGGTCGGGTGTGGCCTGTGGTGGGTATGTTCATCTAGGAGTTCATCGTTTTACTCAGTTATGTTTGGTCATGAACATGACTTTTGATTAGTTTTTGGCTTGGTGAATTTCTAGGGGCAGAAAGTGTCTGTGTTGTGGAGAATCATCACACCCCAACCTCTAAAATTATTTTATTTTATTATTTCTTGTCTTTGGCTATTTTCATCATTGTTCAGGTTGAGCACTAGTTTAAAATTTATAAAGCTTGATAATTATGGTGGGTTTTGGGCTGATGCATGGGCATTGTACGGTTAGCGGTAATGGTGTGGTCATTCCAGGTGACTACGCGATTACCCAATATTTTTTACAATTAATAAAATTTTATGAAAATAAAATAAAATAAATTTTTAAACCTTAATAATGATAATATTGTTGTCGTTAATAATAATAAACATATTATTAAAAATAAAATTATTAAATTGTAATTAATATTATTATTTAAAAATGAAATAAATATTACTAATTTTATGAATTTTATTTTTTTTAAAAAAATATTGTAATTACATTTAATTTTTTAACCATAATTACTTTACCTAACCTACCCCTTCCCTCCCCCTTAAATAGTGCACACTTGCCCTCTCCCCTCTCCTACATATCATGATCCCCTCCCCACCTTTCTCTCTCCTTCATCATGTAATCTCCCCTACATCACTAATAGAATCCCTTCTGGATCCCTCTACCACCTCCAGTAATGCCTCAGCCGGACCTCCTCCTTGTGTTTCCACACTATGTCGGACCTCCACCTCCAGTCACACCCAGGAAGGGCCTCATCCTTAGGTGTTAATTTCTCTAGGATTTCCATTGGTGCCTCCACCGATCTGCCATATTAAGGCCTTCTCCCCTATTCTATTTCCTTTCCTAGTTGATTTCTATCCTATCCATCACCCTTCATGAGTAGAATAAACCTTACAGTTTTTATTTGATATTATATTCACTGTTCATAGATTTTAGGTTCTCAAAAAGGGGCTCTCCAGAGCCATTGGTCTGTATTTCGGTAACCACCGCTGAAGGTGAGACAGTTTAGGTCAATTTTCACCACCATAGTTTATTTGGGGTATGTTTCTAAACTTGATGATTGTTTTACACCCTCCATTTTAGAGCCTTAATATGTTTATGAGTCCCTTGGTAATTGTTTTGTTGTGCATTGAACCTTGCTGCTTTGTTTTTGTGATTCAAGGATATGTAGAACTCTATTCTGGTCAATCTTTAATGGAGAACATGCATATAATTATGGTATGTACATATAATATAAATATATATATATCCTCCACGTATGTATTCCCTAGAGGCATTTGAAATTCATTCATTTTATTAATGATATATGTGTGTGTGTGTGTCTATGTGATTGTGGTCCGGTTATTAGTGTTTTCCATCTAATTTGTCAAGGGATGAAGTGTCTCATCTTGGTCTGCTCCCTTGTTGAGGTAGGTTTACGAAGACAACACCTTTAATTTTATCTTCCTAATTACTTATCATTTTAAATGAATTTATTATATTTATTTTTTATATAGATATACATATATATACATTCTAAGTTGTTTCTGTCCATTTATATTCTGGAACAGTCCTTTAATGGTTGTTCATTCCATCAATGCATAAAATATTCGATAATGTTATTATGTTGTGTGAGTATAAATTTTCATAGTAATTTTATGATGGAAAATTTGTGTGAATTGGGTTTTCATGGGATTTCTTAAATATTCCTATATATGCATGCAAAGTGTTTAATGAAATTTCAATTGTCCTTTTAAAACACATATGGCTATTTTAATTGTTTGTTTGGATTTATTTATGTTATTGTGGAATGGATAATTGGGATATGATCCCTATGTGTGATTATAGTGACCTAGATTCCTCTTTATGAAATTATTATTTTTGGTAAAATCATTTGGAAGGATTTCCCATGTTTTTTATTTCTTATTTGTTCTTGAGTAATTATGTGGAATGGTTGGGATTGGTTTAAAAGAATGTTATGATTCTGGAAAATGGGTTTTGATGTTTTTATGGATATTTAATTTATTAAATTGTATTAAGTAACATCCATGGGTGTACAAGGCGAAAAAATGGATGGGAATTCAACGGAAGATGAAACCTAAAAATAATGGTTTCCATGAACCTCGATTCTCAAATGGTTTCTCCTTTTTATTCACTTCTACATCCAATACGATTCCTTTATTTCTAAACAGTTTGTTGGTACATTATGTGGAACAAAATGTGTTTTTGAATATTCCTTTTAAAACATGGACCATTTGGTATTTTTTAAAATATGATAGGTTTCTAGATGTCTTGGAAGGGCAATTGGCATCTTTGAGTAGGTTGTGTTTTTTCTCCTTTTTTATTGAAATTAAGTTGGATTTGGATTAAATGAACTTTTATTTTTGCGGTCCTTGAAGTAGTCTTTATTAATTTTGGAAAATGGGTGAGAAATTTTTTAAAAGTGTATTTGTGATCGACAATATATAAGGCTCGGTTGGAACCTTGTAATGTTGATAAATGAATGTGGTTCTGAAAATATAAATGCCTGTTTGGAAATATTAAATGATAAATAGATTTTTTTTAATATTTTGTTGTGTGAAGACCCTGTCAGATCTTAATAATGGCTTGTATTTTTATTGGAAAACTTATTGGGGATTTCCCTATATGGGTTATCACATAGGTAGTGTCCATGTATAGGGTATGCAAGTGCGATAACGACAGGTATTGTTGGTCACATGTGTGAGGGCCTCCCACTTACATATAATACTTTTACCATTGGATTCATGTGTATCTTTTTTAGGGAAGAGTGATGGTTTTTGATAAACCACGATTAGATGGACTTGTACCCCCTGGATTTGCAGCCAGGCCAGGCAAGATGTGCCACTAGATTAGTCGGGTGAGGGTGGCCATTTGGATAGTGACATAAAAGCTTCACCAGAAGTTGGTAGGTGGTTTCGAACCAACAACATCTAGGGATGTATTGGAATTTCTCATGGTTTCATACTTGTATGTTCTTATTTCCATTATGTCACTGTTGGCTATTTGATTTTAGATAACCTCTACTTTTTTCCTATTTAAAACACATTTCTACATAGTTGTATTTTAAATGAATTAATGGAAATGAATTATATTTCAAAGAAATTATTTTGGAAAAATGGAAATGGAAATGTGCTTTTCTTGATTTTAGAATCTTGATACTTATTTTGGATAAATAATGAAAACATTATTTTTTCATATCCTTTTTTCAAACTAGAATGAATTGATTTCACATTAATAGTATGTCATATGGCGTAGTTTATTATTGGAATTACTACTGAGCATCATGGTGCTCAATCCTACTCTATATTTTCTATTTCAGATTCTCTCTGTTTTGGATTTCTCTAGGAGAAAATGTAGTTTTGTTGATGGTGGTGACCCACGATGTCATCTGGAGGTATTTTTCACTACTTAGTTTTTTTCTCATTCTTCTACTACCGTAATGCCCAAATCCTAGTTACACAGAGTTTGTGCATTATTAAATAACATTGGCATGATCACAAGGGATCAAATCCCAAATGACCGATCAGTTTAGTAGACTTGGATTAATAGATACACACATAAGTTATACATTGCATTATAAAATGATAAATAACACCAACATTGTCTCCTTTTAACCCATTCATATCCCTTAAACTATCCCTGTTGGTCTATCGTAATATAATTCTTCACATCCTGGAAAAAATAAAACATATAAAGGGGTGAGATCAGGTGCCCAATAAGGATAACAATATAGAGGAAACATTCATAAATAATCATAAAAATTTAAGGAAACGTATATGACTAAAACACAAGCCTTTTAAACATAAACATACGCATAACATGGAAATGATAAAACAAATAATTTCATTTAATTATTCTCATGGAAATTCTACTAGTTGAATAATCACATGTAATATCAATAGCCAATTACAAAATGATGGAATGCATAATGTCTGGCATCATAACAACATAGTCAAGGTCTTGTGCCAAGCCTATATATAAGATATTGTTAAGGCCTTATGCCATGAAACGATTTTTTCTCATGATATCTAATGATGCATCGAGGAGCTATAGTAGGCTCCAAATTTCACTTACTAAGTCAAAATAATTACTCATATAAAAAGGTTGAAACATAACATAAACATTTGTATTGAAACTAGCATATGAAATGTTAAAAAGTTATCCATAAATGATGATATTTATATAAATGACACATCCACATTCATACATATCACAAAACCTTCAATATAATATGGAATATTTTATTATAATAAATCAACTTCAATGAAGTATAAAATCCATGAAAGGATGTTGACATAGATAAAATCGAAACTATTTGAGAGAAATATCTCTTTCTATTTTTAAATCATTTAATAGTCACGTAATTATAAAAGAAACCATTTATTTTGAAATTATTCTTATAATATTGTATGGGAAGCTTCAAAGGTGTTATAACGGTAGAAAATTGTCGCACCTTTCATATAAGTTAAAAAATATTCTTATGTTAATTTGTCGTAAAGGTCATAAAGTACCTTATTTGGAAAACGATGAAATGATTCCTTTCAATATATTTTATAAAAAGTCAACCAAGTTTATAAATGAATTTAACTAATATTCTAGTAATTATTATAAATGTTTTAAATTTTTTTTAGGAAACACGATTGGGGATGATAAAGAGGCTGCAGTAGATACTCGCCTATAAACAACCTCGAATAATAAAGAGATTGTAAAATTTAACACATACCTTGTACTTTTCTTTAATAGAGTGTATTTTGACATCCTGTATAGTATTTAAATGATTTTTATTAAATTATACAATAACTACATACATAAATATGATATCATGTATGATCTTCTAATATTTCATTGTTAATAATATTTTAGTACTATCATCGATTTGGGTGTTATCTAGTTCATTTTCATATATATGTTTGGTTAGGTAAGACATGTTTTTAAGGATATGTTACATTTTATTCATATCTAGAATTATATTATCTTCATAAAAAATATTAATCATAAAATGAAAATTATTCATGAATGGTAATGATAGGGTATGAATTTCATTGTGTTTGTGGAAACGGTAATCCGTACGTATGCATGAAAAAAATATCATTATTTTATGATGAAATTGTATGTAATTGGATGGTATATCATATATATAGAATCATTAACATGTTATATTTATTATTTACAACATTTATACACATTATTTTACCCATTAAAATAACTATGTTTTAATAACAAACTACACCACGATGTGGAGACGATAAGCCATGCGTACACTCCTATGGTGACTTGTCATTCATAGGATGGAGAGAATAATGAATATGGTAATAACATATTTATAATAACATCACAATATGTATAATCTACTGGAGTTATTATTTTTGTATGGAAACAACAAATAAATAGAATGTTTATGAAGAAAAGAACTTTGAAATAGGTTGTTAAATTATTACCTCTTTTTCGGGGGTTTCTTTTTAATTTGATCAAAAGGGATCCTAAGGATGGAATTATGATCAAAATAATTCCTCTAGGATTATGTGAGTTTAGTAGGTAGGATATTTGGGTAGTGTTTGCACATGCCAAATGGCTTTGGATATTTGATTTTGATAGAAGGGGAAGTGCCCATTTACAAGAGAGGTGAGTGTTACTTTTGTAAAAGATTGAAATATTATTTTATAATAAAATAATTTTCATTTTATAATGGATCCAAAAATATTTATTAAGAAACTAAGGTGTTTATGGGTCGAAAAAACTCACTTAATAAATTTTATATAGGTTTAGGTCACCATATTAACCTAATATGTTTTATTTAACTCTTAATTAAATAGTTTAACTTTTACCATCTATTCTTATATTATTATATTATATGTTTAATAATATTTCCATAAAATTCTAATTGAACCCCAAGTGGTACATTAATATAATCTATATTTTTATATAAGTCCTTCCATACCTTATATTTTTTGGACTATAATATCATTTAATAATATAATATTTGTTTTAAAAACCCGTTTATGTTAATTTTGACACTATTTAGTATTTGATTTTTGTGAAAGTTATAACATCATGATAACCTGAAAAAGAAATTATTTAATAAATTATAACATGTCATACTAACCTATAAAATAGGTGGAATTTATCTTAACTCTAAATTTAAATTTATATGGATATTTATAATATCAATTATTTAAATCATTCATTAATAAGGTAATTACTGCATCATCATTGTGTCATAAATAAATTTAATTATTTAAAGTCTATTAATTCAAAATAAAATACAATTATGTATGAAATTTATTTATATTTCTAATGAATATTTATAGATGAATTTATCATATGTGTAACCCTATATTAATATTTTATTAGTTATGAAACATTAATTTTTGCACTTTTAACACTTTAAATAAAATAATAATAGATGTCCAAATCTAATCCATGTGGACCGAAAGGATCATATTTTATTTCTAAGGTTTTTTGGTCAAAATACACTTATCCAATATAATTAGGTCATGTTTTATGGTAATAATATTATCATTTTTACATTTAGTTACCCTATATATTTTAACTATGGTAAATAAAAGTCAAAAGTTACTATTAACCAGAAATTATTTTAATCTTATTGAACCAAATTTTACTTACTGATGTCAACCGTGTCTTTATAATTTTTGAAATTAAATTCACAAAAATTGTAAAATTACGTTTTATGCAAATTTGATATGGTACCAAGAAGGTCAGTAAAAGATATTAAAAAGTTCAATACAATTTTATACATCTAATATTATTATAAAATGACTCCAATTAATTATATTGAACTAATATAGTTATTATGAATCTATTTTGACTTAAAATAAATTTAAATAATATAAATATATATTTAAATAAAATTTCGGTTTTAAACAATAACGTAGGGATTTTCACTATTCATAAAAAATTAAAGGTTTTTATAAAATCAAAAAAATTCACCCTAATCTAATTTTGATAGTCTAAACACAAAAATGATGTCCATTTTGAAAAATAAAATTTATAAAATTTCAAAAAAGTGGTATTATTATTCATAATGGCTAGTTTGATTGGTCGTGGTGTGCTCAAACTCCATGTTGCGTTCAATGCAAACTTTTGCATTATTCAAAAGGGAAACGTACCATGGAAGCTTGGGGTATTAAATTATTCCCTCCTTCTAATAATTTCATCCTATAAATTTCTAGAATATTAAAACATAAAATAATTTGGGTGGTTCTTCTTCATAACTTTCTTGGGACCCACATTGCATCTTCCATCTTTTGGTATCTCCATAGAACTTTCACCAGACGAGTCATCCAGTTTCTCAACACTTGTTCTCTAGTATCAAGAATTTTGATAGACTCTTCATAATAAGACATGTCAGTTTCCCGTTCTATATCTTCAAAGGTTTGTACATGTGTCCGTTCAGACATATATTTTCTCGACAGTGATACATGGAAAACATCATGAACTTTGTAGAGACTTGGAGGCATAGCCGAACGATATGTTACAACTCCAATTCATTCTAGAATTTTGAAAGGTCTAATGTACTTGGGACTCAATTTACCCTTCTTTATGAAATGTATAACTCCCTTCCATGGAGATACCTTCAAGAAAACACGATCTCCTCTTTGAAATTCTAAATCCTTCTTTTGTTTATCGACATAGCACTTTTTCCTACTTTGAGATTCATTGATGTGGGTTTGGATAACTTCACTTTTTCCACTGTTTCATCAACAAGTTCTTGGCCTATGAGTTTTCGCTCACCAACACCATCCCAATATGTGGGTGTGAGACATATCATTCCATATAATTCTTCATATGGTGCCATCTGAATACTTGAATGGAAGCTATCGTTATAGGAAAATTATACCGGAGGTAAATATTGATCCCACATACCTTGAAAGTCAAGTGTGAATGATCACAACCTATCTTCTAAGGTCTGAACAGTCTGTTCTGATTGTCCATTGGTTTTAGGCTGTTAGGCAGTGCAAAAACAATGTTCATTATCCAAGGCCTTCTAAATACTTTTCCATAATCTTGATGAAAAATGGGGATCACGATCAGAGAAAATTGATAGGTGTACTCTATGATGTATTACAGCTTCATTTATATATAGTCTTGTTAATCGTTCAAGTAGTAAATATTCTCTTATAGAAAGAAAATGTGCTGACATGGTAAGATGATCAAAAATGACTCATATTGAATCATTACTTCTTAGAGTCTTTGGTAGCCTCATGATAAAGTCTGTTGTAATATCATCCCATTTCCACTCAGGTATGGGAAGAGGTTGCATGACTCCTACAAGATGTTGTCTTCCAGACTAAACCTTTTGACAAATCATACATACTGACACATAATAAGCAATCTCCCTTCTGAGATCTGGTATGTCAGGAACACAAAGTTTTTTTCCCAATTTTCAAAATCATATCTTCATATACAAATTCGATCAATCTCCCATCATTCAAAGCATTAATTTTCTTTAGAAACTCCTCATCATCGGTCTGGGAAATTTTATCCTTTCTAGTAATGATAGTTTAGAAACCATTTGAAAAAGAATTGATTTTTCACCTTCCATGATTATTCCCATATCTATCATTACTATATCCATGAACATAGGATCCCTTTCATCTCTCATCTTGTTCAAAACTCCCTGATCCTTTCTACTCAAAGCATCTTCAACCTTATTTTCCTTCTCCAAGTGGTAGTGTATAGTGAAATCATAAACCTTGAGATTTTCAATCCATCACCTTTGCCTCATGTTGATTTTTTTCTGTGAGAAAATATACTTCAACCTCTTGTGATGGGTATATATCTCAATTTTTCACCACAAAGATAGTGCCTCTATATCATCAAAGAAATGATTACAGATTCAAACTCAATATCGAGAGTAAGATATTTTTGTTCATGAATTTTAAAATGTCTAGATTCTTAGTAAATAAACCTATCATTCTGCATAAGACACAACCAAGTCCTTTATTT
This sequence comes from Viscum album, assembly GCA_963277665.1. Lineage (NCBI taxonomy): Eukaryota > Viridiplantae > Streptophyta > Magnoliopsida > Santalales > Viscaceae > Viscum > Viscum album. The sequence goes on from OY728147.1 coordinate 1,099,006,647, forward strand.
GAAACATCACAATAAATAACAAACCCATCATTCCCCAATGGTATATTCAAGATAAGATCATTGAAAAATATTCTGTTCAGTTCTTCAAATAATAATTCACAATATTTTTTCCAAAAAAAATTATCCCCTTTATGTGTGGTCATGGTTAATGGGTTTTCCAATTAGGAAAAATTCTAGAAGAAACACCAATAATAACCTGCTAAACCAATAAAAGTACATACCTCATTTATACTCATTGGTGCTGGCAATTCTTGTGTTGCTCCTTTCTTAGAAGGATCAACAGATATTACATCCTTAGAAAAAATATGGCCTGGAAAATACATCTCTGGAAGCCAGAATTCACACTAGCTAACTTCCCATATAATTCATTTCTTCTAAAAGTTTTCATAATAGTGAACAAGTGATTTTCATGATATTTATAGATTTTGGAGAAAACCAAAATATCATCAATAAATACCACTATAATGTCATCATGATATTCCTTGAAATCTCTATTCATTTGATCCATGAAAATTGAGGGTGAATTAGTATGTCCAAAAGGAATTACTATAAACTCATAAGGCCCGTAACTATTTTAAAATGTTGTTTTCCAAATTTCTTCCTTCATCACACATAGCTGATGGTATCCAGATCAAAGGTCAATGTTTGAAAAATATTGATCTTCGTGAATTTGATTGAATAAAAAATTCATGAAAGGAAAGGGATATTGGATTTTTATTGTTATAGCATTGATCTCCATATAGTCAATGCACAACCTCATAGATCCATATTTCTTCTTAACAAAAATAATATGGTCTCCCCATAGAGAAACACTAGGGTAAATACATTCATCATTACTCAATTACTCCAGTTGTTTATTTAGATAAACTAATTCCACAGTGGCCATTCTATAAGGGGTCATCTAAATATGCCTTAAGTCAGTAATTAAATCAATGTAAGATCAATTTCACATTTTGGAGGATGTCCAGGTAAATCATCTAAAAAAACAACAACATATTCTTTCTCGATGGGTACATCCTTCATTTGAACTTTAATTTCCCCACCCAGAGTTATTTCATTATCTTCCACCCCAATAATTAAATTTAGTATAACTATTGGGGGTGGATCTAGATAAGCATCAGGTGGTGATGTTTGTGTTCTTAAGATAAGGTACTTCTTATCATCGTCGAAAATCGTAACCTTCTTTTTCCTCAGACTCAGAAATTGACTTTCTATATCAGATCAATGGTCACGAAGAAAGTACTTTTCTTAGAAAAACTTTTCAAACTCCCACCATTCCATATTTTATACTTCTACATACACCTTTGTGTTTCGAATTAATGACTACCATGGATTTGTATCTCCTGTGAGGTGATAAACTATCATGATAACCTTTTCCATTTCGCTACTCCCTAAAGCAGGAAATATTTTTTTGAAGGAAAATATTCATTTTTAAGATACAAATGGTTTTTTAGTCCAATTGGATGTTGGTGTTTATTGCCTAATAAAGCATTTTAACATTGATCCTATGTGTTTTGTATCAAGGTTCTTTATAAGTGTATGGTTATTATTCATAACCTGAGTGAATTGTCCCATTATGGGTATAATATGATCAACACCAGTTGCATCACCATCACCAGAATAATTATCTAGAGTAGAAGGGAAATCTATACACAGATTAAATGCTTTGATATAGTTTCCATTCCTTCCACTAGGATACATTTCTAAAAAATGGAATACATTAGATTAGTTTTTGAATCGCTATACATAATTCCAAACATATAAAACACTTAACATAATTTAAACAGTTTATGGATATAATCCGTAATCATAAAAATGGATTAATTTAGGAGGTATATTCTCATAAATCCTTCATAATGGTTTTTAAATATAATGTGAATTATCCTAAGAAAATCCCACAATAGTGTCGTAATGAAGAGTGAAACAATTCCCATTGTCATGTACCAAGATACCCCGGGTCAATATTGAAACTCCTTGACTGAGATTTAATTCCTAGGTAAATTTGTGCTAGAGCTGCCTCTACCTTCTCATATATAGAAAGGGATGTATTTTTTTGGAAAACTCTCAAAATCTCTACTTTACCAAAATTTTAGGAATTTCTTCTATACTAATCCCCAAAGTCTATGATAGGGTAAGGTTCTATAATCAGATTTTTTTTCTAAATCTAGTTTCCTAGGTTTGTACTAATTTTCCTCTGATACCAACTGTAATGCCCCGATCCCAGTTACCCAGAGATGGTGCATTATTACATAACATTGGAAGGATCATAATTGATCAAATCCTAAAAGACTGATCAGTTTAGTAGCCTTGGAAGTACTAGACACATACATAAGTTTTAAATTACATTATAAAATGAAAAACAACAACACCATTGTCTCATTTGAAAACATTCATATACATTAGACTATCTTTGTAGGCTAGTCATAATATAATTTTCTCATCCTATAAAAAATAAGTCATTTAATGTGGTGATATCAGGTGCTCAGTAAGGATAACAAAATAGCGGAAACTTTAATAAAAAAGCATAAATCTTTAAGGCAATGTATAAGACTAAACTCAATATTTTAAAATGTAAACTTCAACATAACATATAAAATATAAAACAAATAATTACATTTACTTATTCACATGGATATTCTACTAGTAGAATAATCTACTTTAATATCCACAACAAATTTCATTATGATGAAATGCATAATTTCGGACATCATAAAATCATAATTAAGGCATGGTTCCAAGACTACAAATAAGATTTTGTCAAGAACTTGGGCCAAAAAACTAGTTTGTCTTAGAAGACCTATCAATTCATTGATGAGCTATAATAGGCTCCACCAATCACTTACTAAGTGGAATTCATTCCTCATATGAAAAGGTTGCAACATAACATAAACATTTATATTAAAACTATCATATGAAATGTTAATACTTTAACCATAAACCATGAATTGTATAAAAATAACACATCCATAGTCAAACATATCACCAAACCTGCAATACAATATTGAAGATTTTATCAGAATAAATCAACTTTAAACAAGTATAAAATCCATCAAATGATGTTGGCATAGATGAAATTAAAACTATTTGAGAGAAATATCACTTTCTATTTTATAATCATTTAAAAGTCGCATAATTAAAAAAGAAAACATTTATTTCGAAAATATTCATATAATATTGTAAGATAAGATTAAAAGTTGTTATAATGATGGAAAATATCCTCACCTACTGTATAAGATAACAAAACATTATTACCTTAATTTTATAAAAATGTCCTAAAGTACCTTTTTTTGAAAAACGACCAAAAGATTCCTTACAAACCATTTTATAAAAATTCATCTAAGGGTATAACTTACTTTAAACCATATTATATTAAATAGTAAAATTGTTTTGAAATTCCTTTTTATGAAACATGGATGTGGATGATAAATAGGTCACAATAGATACTCACGTGTAAACAACCTCAGATAATTAAGATATTATGATATTTAACCCTTAACTTGAAATTTTATTTTATCAAGGGTATGTTAAACTCATGTATAATAGTAAATAATTTTTATTAAATTATACAATAACTAAATACACTAATATGTTATCATATAGGATCTTCTAATATTTCTTTTTTAATAATATATCAGTAGTATCATCATTTCAGGTGTAACTGATTCGTTTTCCTTTATATGTTTGGTTACGTGAGCCATGTTTGTTATGGATAGGTTGTATTTTATTCATATCTAGATTTATATTAAGTTATTAAACAATATTATTAATTATAAAATGAAAATTATTCTTGAATGGTTATGATGGGGAATGAATTTCATCGCGTTCGTGGGGACGATAATTAGTATTTACAAATGAGCAACAATATCATTATGTTGATGGTGAAATGGTATGTAATTAGATGGTATATCATATGTAGATAATTATTAACTTGTTATATTTAATATTTACATATGCTATACTCATTATTTTTCTCATCTAAATAATGAAGTGTTTGGATAACAAACTACACCATGATGTGGAGACGGTTAGTCGTACGTGTGCATGTATAGTGACTTGTCATTCATAGGATGGATATAATAATGAATAATTTCTTACCATATTTATAATAAAATAATATTAATTATAATGTACTAGAGTTATTATTCTTTTGGGATGGAAACAACAATGAAAGAGGAATTGGAAGAAGAAAAACATATTGAAAGAGGTGGTGAAAAAATTACCTCTTCTTTGGGTGTTTCCATTTTTATTTGATAAAAAGGGCTCCTTAGGTTGGTAGTATGATAAATAAAAGGACTCTGGTATAAATTGATGTTGGATTTTATGATATTTGGTTAGGGGTTTTCCAAAAAAATGGTTTTGGAGGGGTTATTTTGAGAGAAGGGGAAGTACCCTTTTCTAAGAGAGGTGAGGGTCACTTTAGGAAAAGCTTGAAATATTATTTTATAATAAAATACTTTTCAGTTTCAAATGTCTCAAATAGAATTCATTTAGAGTCTGATGTGGGGATGGTTAAATAACTACTCAACCAATATCTTTTAGATAGTTTTAGGTCACCATGTTAACCTTATATTTTAGATTTAACTCTTAGTTAAATAATTTATCTTTTACCATGTATTCTTGTATTATTATATTATATTATTAATTAAATTATGATAAAATGACATTTTAACCCCAAGTGGTTTATTAATGACTTATATATTATTATATAAAACGTTTGGACTAACCTTATATCTTTAGGACTATTATATCATTTAATAATATAGTATTTTTATTAAAAACTCATTTATGTCAATTTTGACACTATTTAGTAATTGATTTTTTGGAAGTCATAACAATATGATTACTTCAAAAACAAATTATTTAATAAACAATAACATGTCATATTAGCATATAAAATTATTTTAATTCATATTAAGTCTCAATTAACATTTATTTGGATATTTATAATATAAATTATTTTAATCTTTCATTAATAAGGTAATTACTCCATCATTATTGTGTCATTAATAAATTTAATTATTTAATTTATAAAAATTATAAATAAAATGCCATTCTTTATGAATGATTTTTATCTATCTAAATAATATTTATAGTCGAATTTATCTTATGTGTAACCCTATATTAAAAATGTTTTAGTTCTGAAATCTTTAATGTAACACTTTTTAGTCTTCTTTAAATAAAATAATAATAAATGTCCAAATCTAATACAAGTGAACCAAAATGATCATAAATTTTTCCTATGTTTTTTTTAGTCGAAATAAACTTATCCAATATAATTAGGACATGTGTTAGGGTAATAATAATATTATTTTTACCATTAATTAACATATTTATTTTTAACCGTGGTAAATAAAATTGAAAAGTTGCTATTCAAAAAAATTATTTTCATCTTATTGAACCACATTTTACTTACCACTATCGACTATGTCTCTTTTATTTTTTTAAAATTAATTCATATTAAAGGTAAAATTATGTTTTATGAAAATTTGATAATGTTCCTAGAAGGTGGGTAAAAGTCGTTAAAAAGTACATTAAAATTTTAAACATCAAATCATATTATAAAATGACTCCAATAAATTATATTGAACCAATGTTGTTATTATGTATCTTTTTGAACATAAAATATATTTTAAAAAATAAATAATTATTTAAATAAAACGCCAGTTTTAAACAATAACATAATGTTTTCACTACTCATCCAAAATTGAATGTTATCAGAAAAATAAAAAAAAATTCACCCTCACCTAATTTTGATAGTTCGAATCCAAAAAATGAAGTTCTTTTGAAAAAATAAAATTTATAAAATTTCAAAAAGTGGGTATTACTATTCATAATGGCTAGTTTGATTAGTCGTGGTGTGTTAAAACTCTATGTTGCAGACAACACAAGCTATTGCATTCTTCAATGGGAAACGTATCTTGGATGTTTGTGGTGTTAGACCTAGAGTTTATTTTTATTGTTCAGTTTATTCTTGTTTCTTTATTTTTATTTTATTGGGAAAAAAATTTCCAATAGCTTTATTTTGATGCCTAAAAATATTTTTCCAACCCATGGGGATTAGGAACACCCTTCGGGTTGTGCCACGGTTGGGCTCGAGTGACTAGTTCAGGGGCAACATGGGCTAGTTCGTGACAATGCATATGTGAATGATATTTTATGGTAAATCTAACATAATTCCACATCAAATCTTGGGGATCCTTCCAAAATATTATATGTAATGTTGGGATCCCTATACAAGACAACAAGAGAGAGGGAATCCATGAAACCACATAATGTCATTTACATATTGATTTCTCGGATCATCAACCTCACTGATGTCCCTAGTTATAACAAAAAGGGATGAATTTTTTAAACTAATTGATAAATAACCAAATAGATTTCCATCCAAATGGAGTCTATAGTAATCCAGAAAATGATTACCATGGACCAGTCATAACATTTCAAAACTGGAACAAAACAATTATAGAGCAGATGATAAGTAATTACGTTCTTTTCCTTTATCTAATGGTAATTGTAACAACATGACACATAATCAAGGATGTTGCACTTCATACCCATCCAATAGAAACGTTTTCACATATTACAATTAATTTTCATATTTCTAGGGTGAATAGACCTGATATAACTATAAACATCAGGAAACACTAAATTCCTCATAGATGAAGTCATGAAAAACCAATCATCAAAATAGAGAATACTGTTATAAGGGGGGAGAAACCATGAATGGTCTTCCCCCATATAAGGTTTCCCTAGTTCTTATGAACTATTCATCCTAAAAATGGCCCTATAGGACACACTCAATGAGAGATTATAATAACTAAACAATGATCAAAACTATACCTAAAACATCCTCATGAGAATCTATTTGAAACTGACTGAACATCCCCATAAGATTTTAGTCTTCTTTCAATTCCAACACAGTTTTGGGGCATAACATTCCACTAAGAGAATCAGTGATGTTGTTCCCCTTCATTAGGGTGTGGGTGATGTTAAAGTCCAACATTTAGAGGTATTATAACCATCATCTCTATATGAGTTTCAATTACATTTGAAAAAATATATAGATAATACTCTTTTGATAATATAAATTCATGATCCTCTCCCAAAAAATATAGTGCCACTAAAATTTAAGTGCATGAATAAACTTGGAAATATATAAACCATTAATGGGGTAGAATTTCCCATGTGGCCAAATATATTTTCAACCATAGCCCACAAAGTGATAATACTACAAAAGAAAATAACATATAAAATCTCTATAAAAATAAAAGAACACCACATACCCCTTTCAAGGATTAGGTGTGATCATAATATAAGCCTATTTAAGAATCCATTTCAATTCCTCAAGAGAAGTATTTCCTTTATCAACCCATGTGAGCTTCCCCATTTATGGTAAGAGATATAAAAGGTGATGTTAATTATATGAAATCCTTTAACAACCACTATTATTATCCGAAAAGATCTAAAAATATTTGTATCTACATGATGTTTTGTGGTAACTCCCCTAAAAACAACCTTTGCAATTATAGTATTGATTGAAAAGCTATGCTATGATGTCATGTGCCCCAATAACTTCACCTATTGGATCCAAAAATGTAAAGTATTTTAATAATTTGGGTAGAACCTCATGATTTAGAAACAAAAAAATAGATGGTTCTCCTCCTCATGGTAAGATATTGAATAAACCAAGATATCTTCCAGGAAAACCATGACAATGTTTTTGAGATAATGATGGAAGATAATGTTTATCAAATCCATAAAGACATCAAGATAATCAGTCAAAAAAAATGGCATCAAATTATATTCATAATGGTCATAACATATCCTAAAATTAGTATTCATGATAATAGACGCCTGATCCCTAGACTTATGACAACCTGACTAGAGATAAAATTTGAAAAACCATTTATCCCCCTTTATATGAAAAAATAAAAAATCCATATGGGGTAATGTGTACATATTATTAATAGTCAACTAATTCATGATTTGATAGTCCATGCACAATGTAACACCCCAAAAATCCACGGTATGCTTCTCTTTGAATAATATAGTAGCATGTGTTGTACGCAACATCGAGCCCTAACACACACCACAACCAATCAAAATAGCTGTTATGAATAGTAATACCCACATTTTGAAATTTTATACATTTTAACTTTCAAAAATGACTTCATTTTTTGATTCGAAATATCTAAATTCGCATAGGGTGATTTTTTGTATTTTTCTAAAAACATTCAATTTTTGATGAATTGTGAAAAAACACTTAGTTATAGTTTAAAACCGAATTTTTATATATTTATTTATTTATTTTATTTAAATTTAATTTAGGTAAAAATAGACACATAATACCTATATAAGTTCAGTGTAATTCCTTGGATTTTTTTATAATAATTTCAGATATATAAAAATTTTATTGAACATTTCACCGTCTTTTACCCACCTCCTAAGAGAATTTAGAAATTCACATAAAACATAATTTTACTGATTCTATGAGTGGAATTTGGAAAATCAGATAGACACGGTTAATATCAAGGAGTAAAATCCGGTAGAATAAGATAAAATTAATTTTTGATGAATAGTAACTTTTTACTTTTATTTACCCTAGTTAAAAGTAAATAGGGTAATTAAGGGTTAAAATGATATTAATATTACCCTAAAACATGTCCTATTTCTTTTGGAAGAGTGTATATCAACCAAAAACAACCTTAGGAATAAAATATTATCATTTAGGTCCACTTGGATTAGATTAGGACATTTATTATTATTTAATTCAAAGAAGACTTAAAAGAGTTAAAATAAATGTTTAATAACTAAAACATTTTTAATATAGGATTACAAATACGATAAATTATAATATAAATATTAATTAGAAATATGAAAACATTTACTACATAATTGTATTTTATTTATAATTTTTAGATATTAAATTATTTAATTTATTTATGACACAATGGTGATGCAGTGATTACTTAATTAATGAAATATTAAAATAATTTATATTATAAATATCCAAATAAAGGTAATTTGAGAGTTTTTATGAATTAAAATAATTTTATAGGTTAATATGACATATTATTATTGGTTATATTAATTTTTTCCAAATTAATAATGTTTTTATGAATTTATCAAAAACAAAATACCCAATAGTGTCAAAATTGACATAAAAGAGTTTTTAAAACAAATATTATATTATTAATTGATATTATATTCCTAAAAATATATGTTTCGGCCAAAGGACTTATATAATGATAGGTGTATCATTAATAGACTACTTGGGGGTCTCTTTGAAGTATATAGTATGTTTATTAACTATATAATATAAAAATACAAAGAGACATGGTAAATGTCAAACTAATTAACTAAGAGTTAAAACTAAAATATAAGGTTAATATAGTGACCCAAACCTGTATAAAACATATTGGATGAATGGTTTTCGACCTATCCCCACCTTAAAATTTAATTAATACACTTTTAATCCATTAGAAACCTAATATAAATTTATTATAAAATAATATTTCTAGATTTTCTTAAGCTTCCCCTCACCCCTCTTATAAAAGGACACACCCCCTTCTCTCCAATTCATACATTCAAATCCTTTAGGCTGGGAAACACTCTTCCTGAGTACCCTCTCAAATATCTTCCCATCATCCTATAGGCCTTCCATTAGTCAAAAATCCATCCTATAGAGCCTTTTTTTATGAAATCAAAAGGAAGAACCCAAATAGGAGGTAATTTTTTCACCATCCTCTTTCAGGTTCTTTTCTTCTTCAACTTCTTCTTTCATTGTTATTACCATTCTAAAATAATAACTCCAGTATCTTCTATATTATGTGATGTTATTATAAATATGGTACAACCATATTCAGTATTATATCCATCCTTTGAATGACATGTCACCATACGTGCGTACGTATGACTTACTGTCTCCACGCCGTGGTGTAATTGTTATTCAAAACATTATTACTATGATGGGTATAATAATGATGTGTAATTAATTTAAATAATAAATATAACATGATAATTATTCTGTATATATGACATACCATCCAACTATATATTATTTTAATATCAAAATAATGATATTGTCGCTCGTGCGTACGTACGGACTACCGTCTCCACGAACGCGATGAGATTCATTCCCCATCATTTCCATTCAAGACTAATTCTCATTTAATGATTAAAAATAATGTTTAAGGACTTGATATTATTCTAGGTATGAATAAGATACAACCTATCTATAAAAAACACGTCTTATGTAACAAAACGTATAAAATAAAATGAGTAAGTTAATACACAAAACTACGATAATACTAAGATATTATTAACAATGAAATGTTAAAATATCATATATGATATGATATTAATTTAAATGATTCTTGTATAATTTAATAACAATTATTTCACCATTATATAGGATTTTAACCTACCCTTGACCAAGGAAAATTACATGTTATGGGTTTATTTCACAATCACTTCATTATCCGAGGTTGTTTATACGTAATTATCTACTGGGACCTCTTTATCATCCACATACCTGTTTCTTAAAAATTTATTTCAAATAATTATTAATATTTTAAATACTATGGGTTAATGTCATTTATAACCTTTTTAGATTTTTATAATAATTTTATAAAGGAATCTTTCTGTCATTTTCCAAACAATGTCATTTTTATCCTTTTCGACAGAATTAAGGAATGAATGTATTTTTTAACATATACCGAGGGTGTGGCTATCTTATACCATTGTAAAATCATTGAACCTTCCCTTAAAAGCTTATAAAAATATTTCCAAAGTTAATGTTTTATTTAATAATTATGTGACTTTTAAATGATTTCAAAAAAAGAGATATTTCTCTCAAATAGTTTTGATTTCATCTAGGTCAACATCCTTTGATGGATTTTAAGCTTATTTGAATTTGTTTTATTATGATACAAAACGTCCATATTATATTGAAGGTTTTGTGATATGTTTGAATTTGGACGTGTTATTTTTATACCATTCATGGTTTATAAAGAATGTATTGACATTTCGTATACAAGTTTTAATACGAATGTTTTTGTTATGTTTAAACATCTTCATTTGAGGAATGAATTGGGCTTAGTAAGTGATGGGTGGAGCCCACTATATATCCTCGATTCATCGGTAGGTTTCAGGAGCTAGACTAGTGTCTTGGTACAAGGCCTTGACAAAGTCTTATTTGTAGTCTTGGCACAAGGCCTTGACTATGTGGTTATGATAGTCTGGTATTATGCATTACATCATTATGAAAGTGGTTATTGATATTTCATGTGATTATTCGACTAGTAAAATATCCTTGTGAATAATTAAATGGAATTATTTCATTTTATTTCTGCAATATTATTCTGAAGTTCAAGTTTAAAAGGCTTTTGTTTTAGTTATACAATGCCTTAAATGATTATGCTTATTTATGAAAGTTTCCGCTATATTTTTATCCTTACTGGGCATTTGAGATCACCCCTTTCTATGTTTTACTTTTCCCATGATGTGAAGAAGTATTTCATGAATGACCTACAGGGATAATATGAGGGGATAGGTGTGTGGAATTTGGAGACTATATTGTTGTAGTTTTCATTTTATGATGTAATGTAAACTTTATGAATATATATAGTGATTCCAAGGCAACTAAACTAATTGGTCTTTCGAGAGTTGATCTTTTCTGATCATTCCAATGTTATGTAATAATGCACCGAATCTTGGTAACTTGGGTTGGGGCATTATAGTATGTATTAGAGGAAGGTCAGTACAAACCATGGAAGCTAGATTTAGAGAAACTCTGAATAGATCACATAGACCTAAGATGGACTTTGAGGATTAGTATAGAAGAACTCCCTTGAATTTTGGTTTAGTAGTGATTTTGTGAGTTTTCCAAAAAATACATCCTGGTCTGGATATGAGCAGGTAGAGGCGGATCTGGCACAGATTTACCTAGGGGTAAAACCCGAAAACACCGCTTTGAGTTAGACTCGAATGGGAACTGGTGCACAACAACGGGCCTTGCTGACTCTTGGTTAAGACACTCTCGGGGTATATTCTTAGGATAATTATCATTTTCTTTACAATCCATTATGAAGGGTTTATGATTATATACTTCCTCAATGAAAACATTTTTTTTATGATTATGGATCATATCCATAAATAGCTTAATTTATGTTAATTGTTATAGAAGTATGGAATTATGTATTTTGATTCATAAACTGATCAATTTTATGCCATTTTTTAAAAATGGCGCCCAGTGGAAGGAATGGAAACCATATCCATGCATTCCCTCCATGTAAGGATTTCCCACCTACTCAATATAATTATAGTGGAGCTGGTGATGAAACTGGTGTTTATCAGCTAATCACCATAGCGGGACAACTCACTCAGGTTATGACTAATAACCATACCCGTATGGAGCACACTGATCCACAACATGGAGGATCAATGTTAGATCACTACATTAGGAAACAACCACCAACGTTCAATGGGAGTATAAATTCCTTAGTAGCTGAGCAATGGATAAATTCCCTAGAGAAAATATTTCAGGCTTTGGGGAGTAGTGAAAGGGAAAAAGTTATCATGACAGTTTATCACCTCACTGGAGATGCTGATCAATGGTGTTTATTGATACAAAACACAAAGGAAGATGATGATGTATCAAATATGGAATGGAGACATTTCAAAGATATTTTCATAGAAAAATAATTTCCCAATGACCATCGAGCAGATATGGAATGGAAATTTCTGAGTCTGAGGAAAAAAGAGGATGAGAATGTGGCAAAGTATGAGGATAACTTTACAAGGTTAGCGAGGTATGCTGCAGATTATATACATAACCCAATAATTAATATTGATCATTTATTTGATGGGTTAAAACTGTTTCTCCGTCGAGAATTAACCTAACAATCATTCTTATTTTATAAAGATATTGTCTCATATTCTATCAAGACAGAAAAGGAATTCTCTAAGTCTTATGAATTTAAAGAAACGCAGGAGAAGAAGAGATCTTCTGATCACTCTGGGAATTGAAATAAGGGGAAGAAGGGAAAAGTTGAATATCCATCCTTTAGTAAATATAGGAAGAAACACCCCGATACTTAAATAAAAGGAATGAGAGTCTGTTAAAAGTGTGGTAAAAAAGGCCACCAAGATCGTGATTGCAAGGGGATGAATAAAGCTACCGATTTCCAATTCTACAATTGTATGGATATGGGACATTATTCAAATGAATATCCTAAGCATCAAGGGAACATACCTCATAAAAGTAAAATGGATCAAGGCCAAGCTTATTCTCTCACTACTGCTGAGGTAAAAGCTCTGAATGACATGGTGGCAGGTAATTTAATTATTTACTCAAGTTTATCAATTGAATTATTTGATTCTGTATCATCGCATTGTTTCATATCTTCCCAGTTTTCTAAGAAAATTAGATATTTCCAATTTAATTTAACAAGGGAGTTGTAAGTTAAAACTCCTAAGGGAAGTATCATTGCAACAAAGTTTTGTGAATCAGTCCCCATTAGAGCACATAAATGTTCTTTATCTATGGATCTCATCGTCATACCAATGATTGAATTTGATATAATCCTCGGTATTGATTCTCTTTCAGATCATGATGCAAAAATTTATTATAATAAGAAGGAGGTTACTATTTTTGATGATTTTGATAAGGAACACCTTATCTTTAGAGCGGAATCATCACCACCCAATTCTTACCTAGATCCACCACCCAGTAGCTCAACTAAATTAAATTATTGTGGAGGAATAGAATGAAATGACTTTGGGTAAGGAAAGGAATGTTTAGATAGAGGATGTAACTATTGTGAAATAATATGTAGATGTGTTTCCAGAAGATTTACTTGGACATCCTCCAGTATGAGAAATTGAGTTTTCCATTGATTTAATTCCTGGTTCAAGGCCCTATCGAATACCCCTTATAGAATGGCCACTGTGGAATTATTTTAAATAAAGAAACAACTAGAGTAATTGAGTAATAAGTTATTTATTTTCCCTAGTGTTTCTCCATGGGGATCCCCTATTCTTTTTTTAAAAAATAAAGATGGATCTATGAGGTTATGTATTGACTACATGGAGATTAATTCTATAACAATAAAGAACAAGATTCCCCAACCTTGCATTGATGATTTATTTGACCATCTCCATTGAGCTCAATACTTTTCAAAGACTGACCTTCAATATAGAGGTCATCAGTTGTGTGTGAAGAAGGATGAAATTATAACAACAGCATTTCGAACTAGGTATAGGCATTACGAGTTTACAGTAATGCCTTTTGAGTTGACTAATGCAACCTCCGTATTCATGGATCTAATGAATAGAGTTTTCAAAGAATATCTCGATGATTTTGTGGTGGTATTTTTTGATGATATCTTTGTATACTCAAAAATCTACAAAGATCATGAAAATCACATGCACATTATCTTGAAGTCTCTGAGAATACATGAATTATATAGCATGTTTAACAAGTGTGAATTCTAGCTTTAATAGATTTCATTTCTTGGCCATATTTTCTCCAAATATTGAATCTATGTTGATCCTTCTATTACCAAGGCAATTGAAGAATGGCTAACACCAATGAGTACAACTGAGGTTTGCATTTTTATGGGTTTAGCATGTTATTATCATCTTTTTGTCCATAATTTTTCCCTATTGGCTAACCAATTAACAAAGCTCAGACGTAAAGGGGTTAAATTTGTTTGGAAAAAATAGTGTGAAGAATGTCTAGAAAAAAATAAGATAATATTAGTCAATGCTCGTATATTGACTATACCATCGAAGAATGATGGGTTCGTTATTTATAGTGATTCATCAAAGAAAGGTCTTGGTTGTTTCCTTATATTGAATGATATGGTTATTGTCTATGCATCGGGAAAGTTGAAAATTCATGAGAAAAAATATCATACTCATGATCTTGAGTTATCAGCTGTGATCTTTTCTTTGAAGATACGAATACACTACCTCAATGGTGAAAAATGTGAGATTTATACTGATCACAAGATTTTGAAGTATATTTTATCACAAAAATAACTCAACATGAGGAAAATGAGATGGATTTAATTACTCAAGAATTATGATTACACGATACACTACCACCCGAGGAAGGCAAATAAGATGGCAGATGCTTTGAACATAAAATATCATGTATTTTTTGAACAATATGAGAATTAAAAGGGATCCAATTTTCATAGATCTAGTGATGACGGACATTGGAATAACCATGGAAGGTGAAACATCAATTATTTTTCAAATGGGTGCCAAAAAATATTTACTAGAAAGGATTGAGAGTTCTCATACCAATGATGAAGAATTTAAAAAGAAGATTAAAGCTTTTAATGATGGGATATTGAGTGAATTTGTGTATAAAGATGGAATTTCAAAATTTGGGAAGAGACTTTATGATCCCGATATACCTGATCTAAAAAGGGAATTGTTGGATGATTCTCATAGTTCCTATTTCCTTATACACCATAGGAGCACCAAAATGTATAGATATTTGAAGCAACATTTTTGGTGGGACAACATGAAGAGGGAGATTTCTGATTTTGTGTCAAGATGTATGGTTTGTCAACAACTGAAAGCTAGAAGGAAACAGACTGGATGAGTCATGAAACCTCTTCCCATACCTGAGTGGAAATGGGATAATATCACGATGGAATTTTTCATGGGACTACCAAAGACTCCTAGAAGGAATGATGCAATATGGGTTATTGTTGATTGTCTTAACAAGTCAGCACTTTTTCTTGCTAAAAGAGAAGATCTACCACTGTAACGTCTAGCAAAACAATATATTAATGATGTTGTGAGACTTCATGGAGTACCACTATCAATTGTTTCTTATCGTGATCCTCGTTTTACTTCTTGATTCATGAAAAGTCTTCAGAAATCCATGGGTACTAAACTCCATTTGAGCACTTCTTACCACCCCCAAACTGATGGAAAATTAGAACGAACTATTCAAACCATAGAAGAAATGTTGAGATCATGCTCACTTGACATTCAGGGTATGTGGGATCAATATTTACATATGGTGGAATTTTCCTATAATAATAGCTTCCATTCAAGTATATGGATGGCACCATATGAAGTATTATATGGAAAGAAATGTTGCACACCAACCTGTTGGGATGACATTGGTGAAAGAAAACATGTAGGCCCAGAACTGATGGAGGAAACAATGGAAAAGGTAATACTAATCCAAAACCACATCAAAGAAGCTCAAAGTATGCAGAAGAGCTATGCCGATAACCGAAAGAAGGATTTGGAATTTCAGGTAGGAGATCATGTTTTCATGAAGGTATCTCCATGGAAGGGAGTTATACATTTCGGTAAGAAGGGTAAATTGAGTCCCAGGTACATCAGACCTTTTGAAATTTTAGAACGAATTGGGGCTGTAGCTTACCGTTTGGCAATTCCGCCAAGTCTCTCCAAAGTTTATGATGTATTACACATATCACTATTGAGAAAATACATGCCTAACCCAACGCATGTACTCACTTACATAGAATTAGAACTGGAACCTGATATATCTTATTGTGAAGAGCCTGTCAAGATTCTTGATACAAGAGAACAAGTGCTGATAAACTAGACGACTCGTCTAGTAAAAGTTCTATAGAGAAACCATAAGATGGAAGAGGAAACATTGAACCCAAGGAACTAATGTTGAAGAACCACCCAAGTCTTTTCATGTTGTATTATTCTAGAAATTTTGAGGATGAAATTAGTTGAAGGATGGGAGAATGTAACACCCCAAGCATCCACGGTATGCTTCTATTTGAATAATACAGAAGCATGTGTTGTTCACAACTTCGAGTTCTAACACACACCACACCCAATGAAAATAGCCGTTATGAATAGTAATACCAACTTTTTGAAATTTTATACAATTAATCTTTCAAAATGGACTTCATTTTTGGATTCAGAATATCAAAATTAGCTTAGGGTGAATTTTTTTTATTTTTCTGAAAAAATCATTTTTTGATGAATTGTGAAAAAACACTGAGTTATTGTTTAAAATGAATTTTTTTTTAAATAATTTTTTATTTTATTTAAATTTAGGTTATGTAAAAATATATACATAATACCTATATAAGTTCAATTTAATTCATTGGAGTTAGTTTAGAATAATTTTAGATATATAAAAATATTATTGAACTTTTCAACGTCTTTTACCCACCTCCTAGGAGAATTTGGAAATTCACAAAAAACATAATTTTACCACTTCTGTTAGTAGAAATTCGAAAATCTAATAGACAAGGTTAATATCAAGGAGTAAAATGTGGTACAATAAGATAAAAATAATTTTTAGTGAATAACAACGTTTTACTTTTATTTACCACAGTTATAAGTAAATAGGGTTATTAAGGGTAAAAATGATATTAATATTACAATAAAACCTGTCCTATTTCTATTGAACAAGTGTATATCGACCAAAAACAACATTATGAATGAAATATTATCATTTAGGTCTACATTTATTAGATTAGGAAATTTATTATTATTTAATTCAAAGAAGAGTTAAAATCAACGTTTAATAAATAAATCCTTTTTAATATTAGATTACACATAAGATAAATTAAATTACAAATATTCATTAGAATGATAAATAAGATTTCATAAATAATGGTATTTTATTTATGATTTTTATACGTTAAATAATTTAATTTATTTATGACATAATGGTGATGCAATAATTACCTAATTAATGAAATATTAAAATAATTTATATTATAAATATTCAAATTAATGAAATTTGAGACTTTATATGAATTAAAATAATCTTCTAGGTTAATATTACATATTATTATTGGTTATATTAATTTTATTCTATGTAATAATGCTGTTATAAATTTATCAAAAACAAAATACCCATTAGTTCCAAAATTGACATAAAAGAGTTTAAAAAAAATATTATATTATTAATTGATATTATATTCCTAAATATCTTATGGTCAGCCAAATGACTTATATAATGATAGGTGTATCATTAATGGACCACTTGGGGGTCTCTGGAAAATATATAGTATGTTTATTAACTATATAATATAAAAATACAAAGAGACATGGTAAATGTCAAACTAATTAACTAAGAGTTAAGACAAAAATATAAGGTTAATATAGTGACCCAAACCGGTCTAAAACCTATTGTTTGAATGGTGTTCGACCTATCCCCACATTAACATTTAAATAATCCACTTTGGAGCCATTAGAAACAGAATATGAATTTATTATAAAATAATATTGCTAGCTTTTCCTAAGGTGTCCATCACCCCTCTTATAAAAGGACACACCCCATTATCTCAAATTAATACCTTCAAATCCTTTGGGGTCAGCCAAACTATGCACAAATACCCTCTCAAATATCCTTCGTTCATCCTAGAGGCCTTACTTTAGTTAGAAAGCCAACATAAGGAGCCCTTTTTATCAAATCAAAAGGTTGAACCCGAAGAAGAGGTAATGTTTTCACTGCCCTCTTTCAAGTTCCTTTCTTCTTCAACTTCTTCTTTTTTTGTAATTCACAATATAAAATAATAAATCCAGTATCTTCTATATACTGTGATATTATTATAAATATGGTACAACAATATTCATTATTCTATAAATCCTTTGAATGACATGTCACCATATGTGCGTGCGTACGACTTACCGTCTCCACATCGTGGTGTAATTGTTATTCAAAACATTATTATTTGGATGGGTATAATAATGATGTGTAATTCATGTAAATAATAAATATAACGTTATAAGGATTCTATATATATGATATAACATCCAATTATATATTATTTTAATATCAAAATAATGACATTGTCGCTCATGCGTACATACAGACTACCGTCTCCCCGAACGCAATGAGATTCATTCCCCAACGCATAAATTCAATACTAATTCTCATTTAGTGATTAAAAATAATGTTTAAGGACATGATATGATTTTGGATAACAATAAGATACAACCTATCCATATCAAACATAGCTTATGTAACAAAACATATAAAAGAAAACGAGTAAGTTAACACCAGAAACAACGATAATACTAAGATATTATTAACAAAGAAATGTTAAAAGATAATATATGATATCATATTAATTTAAATTATTCTTGTATAATTTAATAACAATTATTTCACCATTATATAGTAGGTTAACCTACCCTCGACCAAGGAAATGTACAAGGTAAGGGTTTATTTCACAATCTCTTCATTATCCAAGGTTGTTTATACGTAATTGTCTACCGGGACCTCTTTATCATCCACATCCATGTTTTTTAAAAATATATTTCAAATCATACTTTCAATTTTACAGAATATGGTTTAAATTCCTTTATAACATTTTTGAATTTTTATAAGATTTTTATAAAGGAATCTTTCTGTCATTTTCCAAACAAGTTCCTTTTTAACCCTTTCGACATTATTAATGTAAGAATGTATTTTTTAACTTATAAGACGTGTGCGGCTATTTTCCACAGTTGTAAAATCACTTAAGCATCCCTTGAAATATTATAAAAATATTATCAATGTAAATGTTTTTTTTATAATTATGTGACTTTTAAATGATTTTATAAAAAGAGATATTTCTCTCAAATAGTTTTGATTTCATCTATGTCAACATCCTTTGATGGATTTTAAGATTATTTGAAGTAGATTTATTATGATACAAAACTTCCTTATTATATTGAAGGTTTTTTGATATGTTTGAATATGGATGTGTTATTTTTATACCATTCATGGTTTATGGAGAAAGTATTGACATTTCGTATGCTAGTTTTAATATGAATGTTTATGTTATTTTTAAACTTGTTCATATGAGGAATGCATTGGACTTAGTATGTGAAGGTGTAGCCCGTTATAGCTCCTCGATGCATCATTAGGTCTCATGAGACAAACTAGTGTCTTGGCACAAGACCTTGACAAAATCTTATTTGTAGTCTTGGGACAAGGCCTTGACTATGTGGTTATGTTAGTCTGGAATTATGCATTCCATCATTATAAAAGTGGCTATTGATATTGTATGTGAATATTCGACTAGTAGAATATACATGTGCATATGTAAATGGAATTATTTCAATTTATTTCTGGCATATTATGATGAAGATCTAGTTTTAAAGGATTTTGTTTTAATAATACATTGCCTTAAATGTTTATGCTTATTTACGAAAGTTTCTGCTATTTTGTTATCCTTACTGGGAATTTGAGCTCACCCCTTTCTATGTTTTATTTTTCCCAGGATGTGAAGAAGTATTTTATGAATGACCTATAGGTATAGTGTTAGGGGATAAGAGTGTATAATATGGATACTATATTGTTTTAGTTTTCATTTTATGGTGTAATGTAAACATTATGAATATATCTAGTGATTTTATGTATACTAAACTATTCTGTCTTTCGAGACTTGATATTTTGTGATCATGCTAATGATATGTAATAATGCACCAACTCTAGGTAACTGGGGTCAGGGCATTGCACAAAAATAAAGTAAACCATCAACCTTTCTGGTAATGATCATTGAAGATGTCTATGGGGAAAACTGGGGTGAAGGATACCTTTCTCTAATAGAACTTCCAACTAGATCCCTATCTCCTTTAGCTTAGTGGGTACCATATGTGATGAAGGTATAAAAACTATATAGTTACCCGGATCCTAGATAATTCTGAACTCTATCTCACTTACTAGAGGAAGACAAGACATGTCCTTTGGGAAGGAATTGGAGAAATCCCTAATAACCAATGAAATATCTCTAAGAGGGGAAACATTATGTAGCTCGACTGTAACAAAATAAAATATATTGAAGTGATCTAGGAGGGAATATTTAGAATGACCGGACCTTGTATCCCTATATTCCCAAAACTACCTATTATCTCATATTGAAAGAAAATCTAGAAACATATCGATGATAACAATAAATCTCATCAAGGGGTCTGACTAGAAAATCCATCCTAATAATGATGTTGAATAGTTTCAGATTGAGAAATTGTAGATTAAATACAAACAGTGGGTTAACAATCGATAGATAACATTAATGAAAATGAAGCCCCTAATCCTTCATCTTTCAAATAGGTGTCTCCAACTCCATAAAAAATTACATGAGATCCATAGTATGTTTCAAAATAACAAATAAAATAAAAATAAATAAATGATTATGCAACACCTATATAAAATAGTTTAGTTGGTATAGAAGATGAAACAAAAATGGTACCTCTCACTGTCACTAGTAACACATGAACCACTGTTAGAAACTCACCCAATTCATAAAGGTGATTCACTCCTGAGGCCAATGGATGGAGCTCTATAGAATTTGAAACTTTTTATTAATTCATAGTGTCCTTTGTATCTAATGATCCAAGACCATGACATTTCATGGAAATAGAATGGAAGAACCTCTATAAATAGCCTCGGTGTAAAAAATAAATATATGTCCTCATAGTTGGGTGATAAGTTTATAAATTGTTCTTTACCTTGAAAAATGGTATCATGTCAGGGGAACACTATTGGCTATTGTAATGGTGTATTGGAGGTCTTCTATTAAGAAAAACATCAACCACCCTTTGGATTGTTATGAAACTATCTTCTTCACCTATAAACTATAGAAACTATAGCTACATGGAAAGGAAGATATTTAGAATCCAATATTTTCCACTATATCCATTTCTTCTACCATAGACCAATCTACCTTATAATTATGTGTCGAAATCATAATCATGAATACCTATGATCAGGTACCTAGTTGGAAGCCCTATAGTTCTTTCTAATCTTTCGGCTCATTATGCATGACCACCACCAAAGGAAAATAAATCATCTCTACAAAAATATTTTTTTAATCCAATAATAAATGATATACTTACTAAAAATATAGGTACTCCAAATACATTACCATAATCAGAGACTCTAGAAATAAATTATAAAAGAAACAGGTCTTCAAAACCTTCAAATCTAATCCCACCAACCCATTTCCCCACCCCATTTAATCTCTGCACTACTTGTTGGGGCCCTTGAGACTAAGCATTGTACAATTCAGTTTGATTGGTTCTGGTGTATCTTAGATGACAAGGATCTAATCCATCATTTCCAGCCAGTACATCAAATATTAGTGGTCATTTATAAACTTAATGTATATGGTATTTTCATGTAATAACTATTGATATTGATTCATGTCATCTATATCTCTGAGAAGTGGCTCAAAAGCTTCATTTTGAACCCTTGATTATGTATGGTCCATAACACGAACTTCTTGAATGATATCCCATATAATATTATAATATAAATGAGGATTACCATCAGGAGAATCTCTCACTAAACCCTATTCTGGAATCCATATAAGATGTCTCATATACATATTTACACAAATTAAAATCATAATAAATTGATCATAAAATAATAATTTCTAAATTTAAACTAGAAAACAACAAGATGGAACTAAGACTAAGGTAAAAATCTAAGATAAAAGATTCGCATCCATTAATTTTTCGTAACATGAGGCTCATTGTGGAAATATATGGCCAATATCACATTGGAACCTACCTCTCATATTTTAATAATATTATCACTCATCTACAAGACATTCCAAAATAAAGACTTTTTTGGATGAACATTCTCTGATACTTATTGTAACAAACAATCCTTAGATAGCCTCGAAATTTTTGTATCTAATGTATTCTACTACTGACCTGATGGGAATTCCTGATCCTCACAGTCTCTCAACTAGAAATCGTGTAATAAATAATAAAAAGAGGGAATTAATTTCCCCAAAATTAAACTAGATAAATAGAATATATACATAGTGGAAATAAAAAATAAAAAAAATGAAAAGAAAAAGGTTTAATATTCAATGAAAATAGTATCAATACAATCCAAAAGATCATTTCAAAACAATCAGTATGGGATTTCCATAACCAATAACAGCTAATACAGGTGATATTTGGGAAATATCCCACTATCTCACTACTACCTACCAATACCCAACTAACAAAGTCCTCAAAACCTCACTATTATTCCTTTCATTTTCCTTCATCAATAGATAATACAAGATCTACACATTCCCAAGGGAATGTGTAGGGCGTGCACTAAAAGGATTGGTTAGATCCCACCCAGGTGTTCCATATCATTTATCTATATAATAATTCAAATATATTCAATTTGAATAAAACAAAGCTTTATTATAATTTGATAATTTTTATAATAAATAATTGGTTAAAAATTTCCATTTTCCCTTAGTTCTAAAATGAATCCAGGTAAAATAGATTCAATGTATATTTAAAATTACCTATCACATTTATTAATATGGTATATAAAAAATAATATATCAGAAGCTTACGAATAATTGTATCAACCTTTACGGAAACCATGGTTTGGATAGTTAGGTCACTCTTATAGTAATAATAAACAATGACTATTACACAAACTGGGATTAGTAAACATAGAAAAAACCAATGAGTGAGAATCCATAATGTAAAGATCATTTCACTTGGACACATGTCCCAGGGATAGAGGAACACCCCATGCATAAAATCCCCTATTGTAGCAAGGGATAAGGATTTTTATTAAACCCTCCACATAGGAACAAAGGCTCAATTTTTTAATATATATAAATTATTTTTAATAGGTCTTACCAATTTTAAAAATGATTCCAAGCACAAGAGCCTCACCCTTGTTGGTGAGATTTCTCTATGTGCATCCACAAGACCTAGGTTAAAAACCAGGACGTGGCATAATCCTGGGAACTTCAGAAGTACTATATTACAAACTGTAATAGTTACTGTAGTAGGCTCTATAGTAGTATTATAGAAGGTACTATTGTAGGAATTGTAGCAGGTATTGTTTGGTATTGTTTGGTAGTGTAGAATCCAGAACTATTCACCTTGGGTCATCGGTTTGGGCTTGTATTCCTTAAGGCCTTCAGGCCACCTAGGACTTTGGGTCAATATGGGCTTTGGGCCACATTTATGGCATTTGGGCCACCTCAAGGCCTTCGAGCCATGTGATTAGTGATGTTTCCCCAGACAGACTCTGTAAATAAAGAGCATCCCTATAGGAGGATTTAGAGAAAGCACACTCATCAGAGCATAACCAATGGATTTGGAAGAATGAGAGGGAATGGAAACACCATCTGTACCAACCTGTGATTTCACAGGAATCTTAGTCATATAAACATTCAATGGTTGATGGATACCATAATGATGCATATTGCTGGGGAGGGGGAGTTCCTTGTAGTTATAGTCTGTTTAAACCCTAAGGCCTTCAGGCCATGTAATATCTCTTAAGCCTACAGGACATGTAATCTGTTAAAACTATAGGCCTTGAAATGGTTCCCCTCATCCCTTGAAAGGGGGTTATCAAAAATCAATAAAAAAAGAAGTCCTTAAGGATATTCAAGTAGAAAAATGATTCCAAAAATATATTTTCATAATAAAAATTCTTTGAAAACCATCCTCACTATCTATTTCAATATATTTTTATAGGCACCATTATTATACCAAAATGAAGGGAAACTCCATCTTTTTTTAAAAACCTATTTACACACTCAAATAAAACATCTCAAATATATCGCTAGTTCATTAGTAAAACAATCTATAAATGTAAGATCAATTGTGGTTCAAATTTCAAAGGCGAGATGTTGAGCCACCAACCTCCAAATTGTGTTGCAAACAAAATAAAATGAGATCCACACACCGAAAGGAGTTAACAACAACAAATTGAATCCATATCATCTATTCTAACACCTTAAAAATTAAATCTATAATAAAAAGGGCCATTAAGAAGGTTAGATCAATACATACGTTAAGAATACTTTGAAACACACCATAACCAAAATCAGATCTAGCCTCTATAAGAATATTGTTAAATGGATCTAGATGGGGTAAAAGAAGAATCATCTCATGATCATAAATCCTCGAAACTGAACAAAACACTACTACCAAAACCCATGTAGGAATGAAAAATGGAAGAATTGTTATAAAATAGTCACCAAAGGAGAAGTTACCAACCATTTAAGAGACCAATGGGATAAACAAAGGAATCTTGAATAAATAAACCCACCCAACATGCCTCAAAAAGTCTAACGGTTTGAAGGAGAAAGAACCTTTTGAATGATAGAAGAGTCAGGTGTGCAGTGTATAAAAATCTGAGGTGAAGGAATTATTTATCTTGTGAATCCCATATTCACACCATGAATCTCCTTATATCATTTAAACTGAAAATGTGAATCACCTATGATTAAGAAACATGAGCGACCCATTCCTGATGTGAACAGAATTTACCTCATAAATTATTTTATTTCCATAAACTAGGATCATAGATTCCACCTAAAAAAATTAAAATCCTGAAAAAACATTTTATGATATTAACAGGTTCTACTACCATCTCTTGTCTTATTCAACTATAGTGAAGCTCCCAGATCTCTTCTGAGACCCATAGAAATTAAATAAAATCTTTTTTAACATAGAAATATACTTCAGCTTAACTAGTATCATACATTCCTTATATATATATATTGTAATTTAATTAAATAATTTGATATCTATGATATAAACTTCATTATATAATGATAAAACAATAAGTATCTTCATCTCATGATTTTCCTTGGAAAGTAGAAACATTCTTCATGCCTAATATCTCCATGATTTTGATGTAGTTAATTTTTCATAACCATCATTCATTGATGGATTTAAATGTATAATTTAAGTATAATAATAATAATTAGTTCATGATTATTAGTTTTCATACTATTCAATAATTTATACTTTAACCATAATAAAACTATGTATTTATTTTAGGACATATGAACTTAATATCAAAAAAAATTATTATTTGAACATAATTAATTAAATAATTAATTATAAAATGAAAATAAATTATATAAAATTAATAGTAAAATTGAAAAATGTTATTAAGAAAGTAAATAATTAATATCATATTGTGATTCATGAAGAAAAATAATGTACATGAAATTTCTGACTCAAGGTAATGGACACGTTACCCTAAAACCCTCAATTTTAGTGACATATTTTCAAAAAAATTAATCCCATGTCTATATTATTATATGTATTTTATTGGTATTTTTATGTGTACATGAAAGGATTATATAAATAACGTTTCAATTTGTTAAAAATTCTTTCTAATGGAAATATTTTACAAAATGTTTTGACTTTAATTACAAATGACTAAAAGAATACTATATTTTAACATATAGAGTATCAATGAATTTTCCCATCACTACAACCATAATTTGATATTTTGATTAATTTCATTCTTCCATGGTTTCTTCCATGAAAACCCAAAATCACCATTTTTGAGTTATTATGTTTTTTATAATTTAATTTTTAGTTGAAGGGGTGTTTTGATATGCGAAATTATTTTTCATATGGGTTCAAAAGAGTTTTTAAAGGGATTTATAATAAAAGGGGAAGGATTAAAATATTTAATTAATGATATGGTCATTGGGAATTATTTATGAGGATGTTTGAGTTTTATATATCTAATGATGATAGGTGATATTAATATATCTCTCTAATTCATTGGGTAATGATTTTTTCTTCTACATAATTTTGATGTAAGTTGAACGTATTTGTAATTACACTTGTAAGGGTTTTTGTAAGGGTTTTATGATGATTATTTTACAAGTTTCCTACATAGAATTTATCTTATTCCAATGTGTTTCATGGAAATAATTTATTTTAAAAGGTAAGAAAAAGATATTTTGTTTGAAAGGAAGGATTATTCCCTTTAAGGATAACAATATATGTTTTTATGAAAAAAATTTCACGGGTTATCATGTTTTTTAAGAAACCCTCACGAATATGATTTTACATTTAGGTTTTTTTTAAACCATTATTTAGAAAACATTTTGTAGTAAAAGGGATTTTATGTTTATTTAAATTGTTTTTTGAGCTCAATGTTTATTATGTAAAAGGACAACTCTTTTTTATGATCAGATTATTTCTAAATGGACTAAGGTGTTTCTTTTTTTTATGTCTATTTCTTTTATTTTTGTGCGTATCCCATATTTTCAAATGTTTTTCAAAGGTTTTATCTCCAAGAATGAACATAGTAAAATTATATATCAAAATTATAAATATTTTTATGAAAAATAAAACTTTTTTATTGTACGAAAAATTGATGCTAAGAGGTAGTTCCCAACATGTGATGTGTGGGGTTATTATTTAAGAGTTACAACATAATTCCCAAAAAATTTAAACCTGAAAAGTTCTCTATTAATGCAATAAGACGAATTGATTTTGAAAAATTAAATTATATATTGAATAAAATTAAGACCCTTATATGGGAATTCTTATATTAGAGTTTGGATTTCCATTGAGGAGAGAGATAAGAGAGTTATTAAAACATTGAATGGTTATAAATATGGTACATTTCGTCTAATAAATTGATAATAAAATTAGTCGTATTTAATGATTCTATTGCGAAAATATGTTTCTATTTTATGCCCATTGGATTACATGGGCTTAGGTGGGACATGTAAAACTATAGTGTCAATTTCATGTTTTTAATTTTATAATGTATTACTATATGTTTAAGAGATATGAGTGTTTTAATGATGCAAAATGATCACAAAGAGGGGTTTATTTTAATATGTTGTAACATGATTCTCCTCTCTTTCTTTGATAGTATTTAACCAAGTGTGGGTAACAGGGATGAAAAAACAAAAAGTGTTATATTTTCCAATTTAACAATTCATATTGTCCTATTGGCTATTAACCAATAATAGAGAAAAAACTATTTATAAATTCTTGATATTTTAATTAATTAAAATAATTTATTTATTTCAATAATAAATTATTACATCATAGGAAATATCAAAATATATCATTCCACCTAGCATTTTCATTTCTATTAAATTTTACTAATGGTGCGTGAGACTCAAAGAAATCAGACCGACTTAAGATGAAGGACCAAAAGAAGCCAAACTGAACATCAAATACCCTGAGAGACTCAATCTTTTAGTTTAATTATACTCCCTATGCATATTAATGGTTTAACTTAAGATCTCTAATAATCATGTCCCCTAAATACCCTTTATTCTGTTGACCTAGATAGTGTTCTTCTATAATTTCATAACATCCCAAATCGAGATTCCTAAATAGTACCCATGCCAGGTTATCACAACACCTCATGTGTGTATCCCAATGATGAGAACCTAATGTGATGAATGATGGATAATAAACAAAACCAAGTGGAAAATGATTTCATAATTAATAATTATTTTGAATAATTATTAAATCTATAAAAAATACTACTTGACTATTTTATATAATGGATAAATGAAAAATGGAATCATATCCATCAAATTCATTTTTACATTCAAAATAACTTTTTTACATTGGTAATTTATGTTTAGGAATATATATAAACATGAAATTAAATAAAAGTCTAATTAAAATTAAAATACTCAAATTATTATTCATGTATAAAAAGTCATAAAAATCATATACAAAAAACATGTGAGATAAAAAATCATAAGGTTTGTGAAAAGAAGTCATAGGTAAGGGAAAAACTCTAATGAATGACAATAAATGACCCTTGATTCCATTCATGGACCATTTATTTTTCTTGTTTCTCACCATTTTCCATATCATTTTATTGAATTAACTATTTCCTTAAAGAGAAAATGTTCTTGTAAAAATGAATTGTTATATTTTAGTCATTCTGATGTTAAAAATGATATTATTTAATTATCTTGGTAAAATGATTTTCTTTTTGGTTTCATAATGTCCAAATGGTCTATTATTCAATATTATAAGTAATTATATGAACAACATTTCATTCATCTTTTGGTGGGTTCTCACGGGGAATACAATTTTTTATGTATTTTTTATGATCTTGATCTTTTGGATGTACATAATTTATTTTTACATATTTTCATTTTAGTTTCAAATAATTGATAAATACACAAAAATTTTGTTTTTAGGATTGATATTATCCCTTAATGTGGAATTTTTTGTGTTTTAGAAAGTTTCATAAGTGTATGTTGTCATTTTCAAACCATTATAATTGTCCAGAGGTGTTTTTGAGATCCGTGTAATGGTTAGGTTGTGAAGAAAAAATATACATCAAGGTAAAATTCTAAACTAAACACCCACATAACTCCAGTGATGAAGAAGGGTGTTACCCAGGTTCACATGGAGTTGAAATGATGTCACTTTGATCAATACATTCACACAATGGTACCTATTTGTGGATGGTCAATCATGTAATGGTGATATTAGACTTAAGTTAGGTAAGTAAATATCCTTAGGATAAAATTCAAATCTGTGGGTTCCCTATTTCTCATATCGACAACATAAATAAGGATAATCTTAGTTTCATACAATGTTAAATAAAAGATTCTTATGTATATTATCACACTTGATGAGGATCTCATTTAGTTTGAGGGTTTATCTAGAGTCCCATGAAGTGGAAGATCTTTAGTGATAAGCACACCATATGGCTTCCATGGAGATGTGTTTAGATGTCATACCCATGAGGTGGGGGCCAGAAGTTAGTATATGATTTAATATCTATATGAGAGAACAAAAGATTAAAATTTGGAACAAATAAAATGAATTTATGACTGATAAATCGCCACTAATCAGTGTGATATTTAAGAGGGAACAAATATGCATCATAGAGAAGGAGAGCTCGAGGAAGATGAGGGAATGGGTTTTGAACTCAGAATAGGGATAATATTTCATCCATTTATATTATCTTACTAATATTAAATAAAAATTGTATTTTTCCTTTATTTTAAAATTTTCTATGTACATAATATATTTGGATATTTTTTCTGATTCAGTATGTTAATTAACTTCATCCCTATTTCATTTAATTATTCTCAACAATTCATTAGTTCTATATTGACTTGGCTTTTAGTGGTGAAACTTTTTTTTCAATATCTCATTTTAAGTCTATTTTAAATTCATTTTTCTTCCTATAACTCATAGTTATTATATCAATAGGTTGAAAGTTCTCTAAATTATTTCACACTATATGAAATATAATTTTATAGTTTTCTTATTTTTTATAGGTCTATTATTAATCTTATTGTTGATATATGTTATAATAGCTCCAAAAGAATTCATTCTCTTTCATTTCTCATTAAGAGAGTGTAATCATTTGAGTCTCTTGTTGTGGGTATGAATGAAAACCATCATGTAGGTGTTAGTTATCTATCTAGTAATGTTACTCCCACACAAATCCCCTTCTATGTATGTGGAAAACATAAAAAAGACAACAACGATTGATTGGGTACACTATAAAATAAAGATATTGTTTTTGTATGTAATAAATTTATTTTTTAAAAAAATGAAAAATCCATATTATTTTATTATTAATTATAAAACTGTATTATGAAGTGAATAATAATTTTTTTTTATAATATAGTATTTTTAAAAAAATTAACTACAAAATATATTACAATTTTTTTTGAAACTTTTATTCATTAATATAGAGGAGGATCTATTATATTCCTAGTAGTATCATGTCTTACATGATGTGAAGGAGCAGTGACCTGTTAGATATATTACTATTCAAAAATCTCATCATTTTCCACCATGATGCATATTTGGTATCCATTATTCCATATTTTATGCTTGTTGGATTTTATGGAGTCTCTATTTTTTACTTTAATTCCATTCATCATCATTTGATTATTGTGTTGTTTGAGAAATGGTGACTAGATATAAACACATTCCATCATCTCAAGGGGAGATGATAGTTAATTTAAATTACATAGCAAACATTTCAGGTGTACATATTTATACATAGGTGGTTTCTAGTGAAAAATAAGGATACTGGTGTTATGTTGTGTGTCATTTAGTATGTATTGATGTTATCAGCCAATTTTATGTGTTTTAGG
Organism: Viscum album; assembly: GCA_963277665.1. Taxonomy (NCBI): domain Eukaryota; kingdom Viridiplantae; phylum Streptophyta; class Magnoliopsida; order Santalales; family Viscaceae; genus Viscum; species Viscum album. The sequence continues at coordinate 1,099,037,504 of OY728147.1, forward strand.
TTGTCTGATTGTGCATGGGATACGTACATGATCTCTTCTCAGTTATTTTAGATGGTTTTGATGATTTTATTCATCCTCAATATATACCTTCAAACATTTTGTGGATACGTTAATGAACACTGTTTTTTGATTACCCTACAACCATAATACACATAAAGTACTTACCATTACTTGAGGATATAGAAAAAAAATCTACAAATAGTTAGTTCATGATTTTATTAAGATATATATATATATATATATATATTCCATTTTATAGTATGTCATGTGGATTAGCACCATGTTTCATGATTTTTCATTCTTCTAAAGATGTGATAATGAGATATTTTTCCATGAATTGCACCAAGAATTATTTCATCACTTCATAACACCTTTTTTAATAATTCTCCTTGGGTAAGATGGAATGTTTACATATTTTATATTAATTATTTTATTAATTTTTAAATATATTTTTTAAACTAACTCTATATTACTTTTTTAACAGTTGTATTAATTTAAAACATTATACACCTACCACAAGGTCCAATGGGTATAATTTTTGGTAGATTATTCACACTCTAAATATATAAGATGTATATTAGACATTAATATTTTATATAAATATTAATTTTTTTACTAATTTTATAAGATGATTTAATAATAATGTAGTTATATTTTCATGAAAATTAATGAATTCTTGAGTTTTAATTTCTAGTGTCGTGGATCCCGTAAACTAGAGTTTTTTGTATAACTTTTATCATATTAAAAAACATTTATTGATGATCTTAGAGTAGTGATTCCACTCATCTTCTTCCACTTTGTTCAATGGAACCATCCAGATTCAGTCATATGATAGTTTTGGTTCTTGCAACATGCCCCTGATATAACATGAAAAGTTTCTATATTTTATATTATTATTCTCATAGGTTGGAAATCAATTGATTGGTTGTGTTATCATTCTCATTACAAATAATTTCAAGACATATATGCCTTGTGAAATATCTTTTAGCCTCCATATCCCATAGCTTGGATCTAGTTGTCCAACTATGGTTATTACATGTATTAGTACCCATATCACACTATCCCCTACTTTACAAGTTGTGGGATATGAATCCATTAGTTGGTATGTTTAATACATTATATTATGTCTTTTTATTTTATATTTTGAATTTATTTTAACTATACTAATTTTTTATTCAGATGAGTTTGAGAATCTTATAAAAATATTTAACAACTAAAATGATATTTTTTAGTAATTTTCTATTTCATAGATATTGGGTGGCATCCAGTGTAATGATCCTAACCCTAATATCCTGGAGTCAGCGGTTACTATGTTACATTGAAATATAATACAAGGAATCACATCCTAATGGATGAAATATTTTATTAGTCTTGATAAACTAGAAAAATAATTTAAATTAACATTATAATTTATAACCTAAAATACAATAAGGGTTTTCTTTTAGAACCCCATATTTTCCATTAGCATTTCTTCATATATCAATCATAAAGCACTTCCTGATATCTTAGGGAAATGAAACATAATAAATGGGTTGTATTCTAATTCATAGTAATGTTTTACATACAAAATAAGATGTCATGAATTTATAATACATAATCAATATAGAAAGATAAATATCTAAATCACATTCCATTTAATCAATAACTTGAACATGAAAGAATAATATGGTTGGAATAAATTATGATCATATAATTCCATATAAAAATATAATGACATTGAAACATGAGCAAGAATAATATGATTAATTTATTAATCACATAGAACATCAACAAAAAATATCATTATTAGGTAAAGCATAATTCCAAACATGTAAAACATACTTTCAAAACCATTCATAATATAGTTTAATTCTATATGTAAAAACCCAATTAATTTGTCCAATATATTTATCTCATGAGACTTACCAATGCATCGAGGGGTTCTATAATTTAATGATCCACTAGAAACATATTATGAAAAATTAATTCTTTATATTAAAGGGGTTAAACACAGTCAAAATAAACACTGATTTTGGAAAAACTGGCATACGAAATATTAATATTTTCCACAATTAATAAGTATAATCATAAACAATTCATAGTTTTATAGAGAATTGAATCAAAATAGTACATACTTTTTAACTAATTATAAAAATTCAAAATATATAATTAGGATGGTATCATTATTAAAAATTCTCAATGTATCATTATGTAAAATAAGGGTTGTTTTCATTGATGAAGTCAAATACTATAAAAAATCCATTACAACGTTATTGAAAGAAATAACCTTTTTATTTTGAAAATCACCATTTAAAGATAAAAGTTATAAAAAACATTGAAAAAAAATTACTTTTAAATTTATATTGAAAATATGTAAAATATTTTTTGAAACATTAAGTGCTCATTGTGGTAGGAAATTCTTTATATGTTGTATTACAAAGAAGAATGATTCCTTTAAAATTTTCATTAAAATCAACAACTGCCTTGTTTGAAAGAATACATGAAGTTTATATTAATAAAATTTACAAAATTAATGATGGGTAAAAATTTCCTAAATAAATCGTTTATATAATTTTAAAAAAATTATAAAACATGGATTTGATTGTAGAATAATTGTTTCTTGAAGAGAAAGATAAAGTCATGTTTCTGGAAAAAAAACATTTTATAAATCATTTTAAAAACCAGAGGGATGTAAAATGGATAGAATACATGAAAATTGTCAAGAATGACTAGATGATAAGGAAATATATTTAATTCTACAAAATATCAAACAATTATTCTAAGGGAGACTTAAAGATAAACAATCCCAAATAATTATGAGATTGTAAAATACACCCTTACCACTTTAGTAATATTTGATTTATAAGACCCAAGAAAGAAAAAATGTAAAATATAAATATAATTACCATGAATATAAATTGAATCATGATATAATGTATCAAAAGTTTTAATATATTCCATACACAATATATTATGTCATGAATAAGTCATATGTCTTACAGAAGATAAAGTTGTATGAGAAACACTTTCCTTAAGTATGATTTCCATTATATGTGTCCAAAAATCCTTTATAAATAATATAAATTTATTATAAATATGTTACATATCAATAATAATATATTTCATACCATATATGATTTACTTATAGTCTTTGATGTCGCATTTATAAACAATTCTTTGCTAAAATCACAATTTCGGTTAAAATTGCTTTGTTTTTAAAGTATGTTTTGGTTCGGAAAAATTCATCCCTGTAAATTGATTATAATTACATATTTTATAGAAAATAATGATTATATAAATATTTTATAAATTAAATATATATATATGTGTGTGTGTTTGTGTGTGTAATTATTTTATTCTATAAAATTTAATGATAGAATAAGGATTATACTGTTCATGGAGTTGGTATGTTGTATGTATACATGGACAATATTTCATTTTTTCTAAAAGGATTTAATGAAATTAAAATAAATATTAATTAAACATTTTATCATATTTATTATTTAATATTAATCATTTATTTTAATAATCATTCATATTATTACTATTCATGTAAATAAAAAATGAAATACATTTCACATCACAACGTAGAGGCGGTAGTCTATATTTACACATGAGAGACGTTATGATTTTTCAATGAATTAGAATATAAGAAGTTCAATGTGATATTATATTTCCAAAAGTATTTTATTTTCATAAAATTCAAATAATTTAATTAAATTTAACCTTACTACCTTCCATGTAAATTGTACGAAAAAAACGAATCACGTCGCTTCACGAAGTGGCAGTCCTCCAAACATAAGAGTGGCATTATCATATCCCCCCACGGGATGGTAAGTAAGAAGTTATATGTTTTATAATAATTAAAAATGTGTAATAATTTCTTAAATATCATATATATATATATATATATGTAATACCCATAATATTAAAATTCCATGAATTGTGGTGATGGAAAATAAATTACATCGGTTCGCAATGTAGTGGTCCTTCAAACACATGATCAACGGTTTTGTTTCACATTTGATGAATGTGTAAGTGGATCTGGGATATTTTATTAATATAATAAAATAAAATCATATATTGGATAATTTTTATATTATATGATAATATATTTTGATGATTTTATGGTGGTGGAAGATGAAATAGAAAAAATTTCACACGCTTAAAAATTTTACCTCATCTTCGAAGAGCCTCTTAAGGTTTACACCTAAATCATTATAAGAAGGGATTACTAATTAAAAATTTCGACTATAGGATATGGGGATGAAATTAAATAACATATTGGAGAATTTATGTGATGAATCAAAAGGTTTTTTTTAATTTTTAATAAGAGAGGGGAGGGTGATATTTTTAAGTGGGGGGAGGACATACAAGGAATTTTTGAAAACATAAATGGATACACAAATTTTAATCATTATAAAGGACTAAAAATGGGTAATAATTTAACCATAGATTCAATAAGGCCGAAATAGATCCATAAAATGGAGTTTATATATGTTTATTTCTGTTTTAACACATATATTCATAGATTAACACCAAAGTAAACCCATTTTTACTTTCATTATAGTAATACATTTTTACTATTTTCAGTATACATAATGCTAAAACAATATGTTGAACATGTTAGATAATATAAATTATTCTAATTTAAAATATGGAGTCCATTTTTCGAAATTGAATTCATAGAATTGGTAGAATGAAATTTAAAATTAAACCCACAGACGTTCCAAAAAAAAGTCATTTCCAAATTAAATATTTTAAATTTTAAAATGTTTATATATCAATGTTCAATATAAAATTGATTCCAATAACCCTAATTAGTTATATATTAAAATAATTAATCAAATTTTACTTTAAATCAAATTTATAATATATTTTACATTGTAAATAAATTAAAATAAAATATTACTTTCAATATTTTTTTAATCTTTTCAGAAAAATACCAAAAATATAAACGAATTATTTTTTTAATATGTTAATTTTAAAAATATATATATTTCCTCAAATAAATTTTAAAAATATTATAAACATTATTTTTTTACAATTTTAAAAGGCACAATAAAACCATAATTCAGAAAAATATTATTTTTCAAAGAATATTAATTTTCGATCAAATAGTTCTTAAATATTTATTTTTCAATATATAAACATTTAATTTATTTTATATATGTGTAAATAATATAATTTTCTTAAATTAATTTTTCTTATAGACACCCACCATCTTAATGGATAGGCTGTAATAGGAATGTATATATAATAATACTTTAAAAGAGTGTCACAAATAGTTTGAACATTGTGTTTTGTGTATCATAACCTATAGAAGAGATTGAATTTTTTTAAAAATAAATATATCATAAATTAATTTGTTGGTACATTCTCTTATATTGTTGATGTTTCATGTCGTATATTATTTCAAAGATGATATTACACTTTTAAAATCTATCTGTGTTATGATCTACCCCATTAAATAAATTATGTACTCACAATTTAATATAGATCTCAGAAATTATGGTTTTGAAATTGAAAAAAAACTGTTAGAATAACACATCTTAAAAAGGGTTAATAAAATAGCCTCAACATAATAGAAAAATTGGATTAAAAAATTCATCTAAAATAAAACATAAATTGGTATCCAAGTAAGACAAGATTGGTAGGAATTGATGATATGGAAATGGAAGAAAATTATAAATAATTATATATAGTAATAGATATAATTGACCATATAAAATTTAATGATAAATTAAAAATGTAGGGATATCAAAAAAAATAGATCTATGATTTTATAAAATACAATTTTATTCATTAAATAGGAAGTTAAAAAGATAAAAATTTTATTTCAACCTATTTTCCTAAATTTGTATAATTATTTTACTATAATGACATATACCAAATGAAAATATACTTACATGATATATTTTTAAAAATAATTTCATCCTTTGGTTGTCTTTAGATTATTACTCTATGAAATTAATATCAAAGATATATATATTTTATTCTGGAACCACTATGATTAAATTATAATAAATCATTAGATACCTAAAATATTAACACATTACTCCACCGATCATTAATAAAACAAAAATGGTTGTATAAATTTCTCCAATATAATAAATTAACCTACACTACCTTAATAGTAACTCTCAATGTTCAAATTAATTCATTTCATTAATGGTTGACCTTGATACTGATCTAAAATATATCTAACCAAATTCAAGGTACTAACATATAGAATAAGGTCACTAAATCATCATTATATTACCCCATCAATATAAAGTGTATCTTTCTGCCACATTCTAAATATTTGAATACCATTATCTCTATAAAAATTTATTTAAAGAATTACTTGCTTAAGAAAAATAAAATCTCAAATTATAAAATATATTCCATAAATCCAAAATTCAAAAAACTTCTCCAAAGATAACAAAAATAATCAAATCACACAACAATTTCAAGGTCAGATATAGTATAAAAAATATATATTTTTATCATTATTATCTAAATAATGAGATCATATTAATGTTTATCATCCCTCAATCACGTGTTTTCTAATAAGGTCAACTTTTAAATAAATCACATTTCTCAGTATCAATCAATACACGCTTTCAAATCCTTAAATAACTACTATTTTGGTATAATCAATATATATATTGAGTATATAATCTATAAAATACTTATATAACATATTTCATGAATAAAAATTAAAAATCACATTTATAGTTAGACTTCATCAATATCAAGTGAATAATATATACCTTGATACCTTCACTTGTTATAAAGTATATCTGCTTGACACATAGGGCATTGGTTGAAATAGTGCCCCGTATCAATTTCATTGAACAAATGTACTTTAATGGATTCTCCCTTACCCTTCTATTCATGGGCATGATGGAATTTTTCTCCACATATTAATAAAACTCTATTTCTTTTTATTAATGTACCAAGTTAATTCTTATCACAAGTACCACATGTGGTAATATCTTTCTATCCATTATTCCCTTTATCCATTTTTTTCTATGTGGAAATATTCTTCTACTATTTCACTTCAAATCCATAAAACATGTATAATAATTTCTCCATATTGATAACACATGATAAAATATAATCAGATGATATGAATGTTTGGGTGACTAGTTTCCTTCAATGTATTGTCCTAATCCCTTCAATGAAATATTCAATCATTATCTTTGGAATAATTATGTATTCCATAACATTCCTTTATAACCTTGTAAATTTTTCCTCAAACATAGAAACCCTTTACACTTTTTTTATGTAGACATAGGAATTGTATATCCATATCTTATCATTTAGTATAGGTAAAATACTTTTCAATGAAGTGTATCTTAATGTACTATAATTTTGTATTTACTATTTATTATTGATCCATAGTGTTTGGAAATAAAAACAACCATTGATCTTAATCTCATGAGATCACATAAAATTATATGACAAACATCTCATTTTCGTAACTTCCCAAAATAATAAATTTCTTCTCTGAAGAACTTATCCATTACTCAACTATAAATGGCTTTTTATTACCAAAATATTATGGAGGTTTCTAATTCATAAAGTTGTCTACCATTACTACACCATGCGGTGGATTAGCAGCCTACTATATAAGAGAAATGTTATCTCCCATCACCTAATTCATCTTCCTCAATATGGTTATAAAATGATCAGTTCTAGTTGTAACTCCAACTAAATCATCATTATATTTCCAAATATAGAAATACCTACATGGTATTTTTGAATTGATATAGTTTCCATTCCTTTCAATATGATCCATTTATAAATAATGGAATACACTATATTAGATCATAACATTATAAAACAAAATTTTTAACCCCAAAAATAGTGTAACGAACAATATAAATTGAAAAATTTATCTAAGACTATTCTTATAGTCAATAACAAGGTTTATTGGGGAATATTTTCAAATCATAAAAATAATATCAAATCCTTCATAATGATTTGTAATTAAAATTAAGATTCTCCTAATAATATACTATACGGTTTCAAATGAGTTATACAATAAGGAATGTTTTTTTGTACTAGTTAACTCTTGAGTCAAGCCTAACATGCATATTTTTAGAGTTATTACATGTATGTACATATATTCCAGTACCACATAAAACTATGTATCCTTACTAAGATGTATTTATATGAAAAACCACATAATCTATACTATATAAAATCTTTAGTATTTTACTTATAATTATTTTCAATTTCTATCATAGGGTTATGTTCCGTAATATATGTTTTTATGAATCTAATTCGCAAGGTTTTTAATGAAATTCCTTTTATAAAAGTTGTAAAAACCCTAACCTAATACCCTAGAGTTTGTGTTTAAATTTTTAGATTTAAATATTACATAGTGAATCAAATTCTGAAGGACTATGTAGATTACTATAATTTCTATAAAAGATACATAAATTAAATTCTTATTATAATTTAAAACATGAAAAAAAACATAGATTTCTTTAGGAAAAACATATTTCCTCATTATATATCCATGAATATCTATCTGAAAGCACATTCTAGTGTCCGGTAGAAAAGAAAGATAAGAACATTTTTAGCTATAATTCTTACTAAGGATTTTTTTTACTATATAATATTTCATAAATACATAATATATATTCAATATGACATGGTAAATAAATGAAAAATATTTCTTTTAATCAATGATATGAAAAATAGTGAATAATATGGTAGGAATAAGTGATGATAAAATAATTCCATATAAAAATCACATGATATAATAACATAACCATGTATATTCTATCTAATTAAATAATTACATTGAACATAAACAAATAATATCATAATGATGTAATTCGAAATTCAGGACATCAAAAATATACTACCAAAGCCTTTTAAAATATGGTTAAAGTTAATTAGAAAACCCATTTGATTTGGAAAAATATTTCCTTAAGAGACCTACCAATGAAATGAGGAAATATGTAATTAATGGCCCCACCCGTCACATAATAAGTCTTATTTATTCCTCTTATTAATGAGTTTAACCATAATAAACAAAAATATCATATTGGAGAAACTATAATGTAAAATGATAATACATTCCGCAATAAATAAATAAAATCCTAAATTATTCAATGTAATAAGGAGAATGGTATCAAAATATCACATCCCATCAAACTAATAATAAACCATTTAGATAAATCATTATGATGGTATAATTACAACATATTACCAATATAGAATAAGTTTAAATGATGGGTTTTGTTATCGATGAATAGAAATAACATAAAAATTCATTAGAACATTCCTAAAGAAATTATCCATTTCATTTTTAAAATAACATATCAAAGCTAAAAGATAATAATACATTTTTTTTAAAAAAATTATTGAAAATTAACATTGTAAACATTCAAAATATTTATTAAAACGTCCATTATTAATGATGGTGAAAAATTACATAAATGTCATATATGTTAAAAGTGGAATTCCTTTCACAATTATTCAAAAATACAAATGGTACTTGTTTAGCAAACAACCTGAACATTCCTTTTAATAAAATTGGTAAATATTCAAAACTGTGTTACTGTTTCTTTAATAGATCATTTTTTGAATGTTAAAAATAGTTTTGAAATCATTTTTAGAAAACATGGATTTGGATGCAAAAGGATTTTCAACTGAAGATAGAAATAAAGTCATATTTTATTTGAAAAATATTTTATAAATAACATTATCTGCCCAAAAAGATAAAAATAATTCTATTAAATGAAAAATGTTCATGAATAACTAGATTATACTAAAATATTTTAATTTTAAGAAACATCAAATAATTTTCCTCGAGGGAGATTAAAACATAAAAAATATTTAATAATGATGAGATTTTAAAATACACCCTTACCACTTTGGTAACATTTGAATAATAAGACCCATGAAAGAAATAACTTAAAATGAAACATTAAATAAAACGAAGATAAATAATATATCAGAATCATTTTTATATACACGACATAAAGGAATAAGTTGTGAATATGGCATATGCCTCATGGAAGTGAAAGTGAGATGAGAAACTCTTACCTTACATATGATTTCATTTGTACATGTCAAAAATCAAATAAAAAAATATAGGATTATTTTAAATCAGTTATAGAAACATATTCATATATTTCATACAATATATTATTTTATTATAGTCTTTTATGAAATATTTATTAACAATTCATTGTTAAAATCACATTTTTGGTGATAATTGCTTCGTTCTTCAGAAATACATTGGTTTGATAATTTTGGTCGTTTTATTTTGATTATAGATTAAAAATATAAATAATTATAAATATGATTTAAATATTATATATATTCATTATATAAGAAATTATAGAAATCTATTAAATATGGGGACATAAAATTTAATACACCATTCATGGAAAAGGTAAGTTGTACATATGCATAAATGTTTTTTCATTTTTTCCCGATCGATGAAATAAAAGGAAGATAACTTTTAATTCACATTTCCATATTAATTATTATGTTTTATATATATCATTTATATTAATAAAATACTTCTTTATTACCATAAATTTAGAAATAAAATGAAAATCATTTCACATCACTGCGAGGAGGTGGTAGTCCACACGTACGCACAAGAAACATTATTATTTTATAACACGTTAGAAGGTAAGAAATTATATGTGATATTATATTTACATATGTATTTTCAGGTGATAAATATCATATATTTCAATAACTTTATCCTTTATACATTCAATGTAAAGTGTAATTTTCAAATGGATCACATCGCTTCACGAGATGGTAGTCCACAGTACACACGAATGGTGTTTCATATTCCCCATGTTATGGAAAATAAGATGGTATATGTGATATAATAATTATATAAGTATAATAGTGCAATAAATATTATATAAATATATCAAATCAACCATTATATCCATCCTTGAAACATAGTTATGGAAAATTAATTTCATTGGTTCACGATGAGGAAGACCATCCTAAAAATGATCAACGATTTCATTTCCCATTACATGAAAGTTGAGATGTATCTATGGTATTAAATTAACATATATTTATATACGGTATATATTTTTTAGTGTATTATAATTTTTTAATATTATTTTAAGGATTTTGAAGATGAAATAAAATAAATAATCACGATTAATAATTTTTCCTCTTCTTTAGAGCGCCTATTTAGGTTTATACCTAAATACTTCTTGATAGGAAACTATAAAACAAATTAAGGCCACTAGGAACTATATAGGTACTTATGAAATATATTTATTTAGGTAATGGATAAACCAAATAGTTTTTTATGTCTGAATAGGAGATGAGAGGGGTGATATTTTATAAGTGAGGGAGATGAAACATGTGTATTTTTTTAAAATTATAAAATGATGCCAGTGTTTTTTTCATTCTACATGACTCAAAATAGAAATTCTTCAATTTTAGAGATTATAAGGTTGAAATAGGTCCATAAATATTAGTTCATAAATTTTTAGGAGATTTTTAACACTTATCGTTTTTTTAACCCTCGATAATCAAATTTTACCTTAACCATAGTAATTAATTTTTATTGTTTTTATTATTCGTTATGGTAAAAGATTAAGGTGAAAATAATTTTTATATATAGATTATCTTGATTCCAGTTACTGAATCCACTTTTCCAAATTTAATTCACATATTTGATTTAATCCAATTTAAAATTAAACACGCATATGCATCGAAAAAATGGTTTTTCAAAGAAAAACATTCAAAAGTTTTAAAAGTTTTTATATCAAAATTCAATATGATTTTTTATCAAAATTCAATAACAAAGTTAAATTGAAATATAATTGAATTAATTTTTCATTAAAAACAGTATAAATATAATTGCACATTTTTAATAATGTAAACAAAAATGCATTTATTAATAAAAACATTATTTTTCATTATTCATCAATAAAATTAATCTTTTTTCAAAAATACAAAATCTCCACCAAAGGATAATTTTTACGTATATATTTTAAAATTTAGATTATTTTTTTCAAATAATTTTTTTTTCAATTGGTAAAATTTAATTTTAATTTAATTTCCCAAAGTGTAACAAACCCATCATTCATAAAAATATAAATTTACAGAAAACATTGATTTTTCATTCAAAAGTTTCTTTTTTACCTATACTTCATATTTAACCATTAAATTTATTTTATACATGTGTAAATATTAAATTTTTTATAATTTAGTTAGTCTTAGTCATATCTACAAACATAATTTCTAACATACAAAGGTCGTGTTTAAATAAAAATATTTTATTAAGGTATGGTGTTTTCATTAAAAATGATGATGTTTGCATCTCAATACATAGAAGAGATTGAATTTATTTGAATAAAATATATTTTAATGTCATTATTAGTTAAATTTTCATATATACTAGATGTTTTGTGTCATATATGCTATCAAGGATGATGTTCCTCTTCTAAAATATCGAGGCGTTACACCAAGATATCCTCTTCATTCTATATATGAGAGTGTGTGTAATTATGAGTCCAAAATATATCTTGATCCAAACTCACCCATTGAGGAAGGTGGGGACATTTATATTCCTATTGAGCACACTGAGGTCGATGAACTACCACTACCACCACCGGCATGAGGACTAATATATATGAAAAAATAGGAGCGTATAGACGATAACAGAGACTACGATGCATAATGGATACTCCAACATCAAAGAAATAATATCATTCACTACAAGGACATAGTTAAACACAATATATATATATATATGATACTGCACCATATAAGTTTACTCATGCATATGATATACCATCATCACCATAACCATATCATGCAACCGATGATCATATAGATTGAGGGGACCCATCTATAATATCACAATTTATGAAGTACATGGGAGACATTCCCTTTGATGAATTGTTTATTTTTCTATTCTATTTTCATCATATTCATGGTATCCTAACAAGAACCCATATTTCTTGACATATGTATCTAGATATTATATTAGTGAGTCCTCTGTGTGGTACATTGGGGAGTCATGAGGTCCATAATATGATGCTGCAAAAATAGAACTACCTTATGATGTGTCAGTAGCGACCCAGAAGTACAAAAACATAGAATATTTATAGTCTTAAATGTTTTTATTATATATTTGGAACCACATTGAGGGGAACATTCTCTTATAACTAGCACAGTAGATTTTACTTTATCTTTAACCCAAAGTGGGTACACTGATTTTTGGAACATAGAGGTATTGAAGATGCTATTTTATGTTGTAAATTATTTTACATAATGAAATATCTAATTAATAAACTAATTATATGTCTTTAAGATTATAAATTTATAAATAAATTTCAAAAATTATTTACCAAATAAAATTTTTATTAGTATATTAATTTAACCACATAACTATCTACTTCTATAAAAGTATGAAAGCTAAATTAAAACATCGATGTCTAATGATACAAAACACAATTCACATAAAAATTAAAATTAAAATTTATAATGTAACTTATGACAAATTTGTGTATTATATTTTTATTATATAAACTGGAACACTTGATCTTTAGTTGTAGTATGTAAATATTTTATTCTATGGGAACCATGACTTAATGTTGATAAAATTAGTCATGAACGTGATTAAAACCTATATTACATTTTTTTTAATTTTAATTTAATTTAATTAATGTAATTTTTTAATTCAAAATATTCAAATTATCTTAGTGTAAATTTTATATTATTTTAAGAAATAGTAAATTTTTTGGTGAATAATGAAAAATTTTGATCTTACAATAGGGTCAACTTTATGAAATTATAATGATTTAAATATGAATTTAATATTTATGACACATTTTTATATTGTAAATATTCATTTCATATTTTTTAAAATTAATTTAAAAATCTATTTTTTTACTTATAAATCAATTTTTTACTTTCTAAAAATATATGTCATAATTTTATTCAAATAAATAATTATATATATTTCTCTCTTTTAACAAATTTTTGCATGGTTCCTTTATGTATTGGTTTTATTTTAAAGTAAAAAATGATTTACTTTATTTCAAATAATCTAATTAATTTAATGGGAATCAAATTTATACATTATTTTGGAATAAAACCATTTCCATACATAAAATGAACATTCTTCTGAAAAGAAGTTTGTGTTGAGTCTTGTGGACTTATATTAAATGAAATTTCTACAACCTATAGGAATTTAGTATTTTAAATTTATTCCATATTTGGATCATCATAGTTATGATTTATTAAGGATTTAAACTTAATTTTTGTTTATAATGAATAGTAATCATAATAAAAACATTTCACTATGGTCAAGGTTAAAAAGGATTAATGAGGGGTTTAAACTAAATAGATAAGAGTTAAAATGACGTAAAACATATTTAAATCCTAATATAGGATTTTATTTTAACCATAGATCATCATATATTTTAAATTTATCCCATTCAGATGCACTTTCCCATAACATTTACAATTATATTTTAATGTTCATAACATTTATAGGTTTTTTACTCTCCACACTTATAAAATGGAACACGGTATCCTCTATTTGACACACTTATTAAGAAAATTATGTAATTCAATCCCTACCAAAATAGCTTCCCAATATCCCTAATAACATACAAGAATTATTTATCTCTCTAAAATACTGCATTATGAAGGCTTAAAGTGTAATTTAAATGAGGTAACTAAATGGAGAGGTATAGGTACATACCATCCTTTTTTTGGTTCAACCATTTTTAAAACTCATTAAAATATTCAGTAAAAATATTAACGTACTTAAATTGTTAAATTTAATATACTTATATATTGATGGTACATCCATTTTCTCTCTCCTTACTATCTTATGGAAAATAAAATCATCGCTTGTACGTAGGTATAAGCTATCATCTCTACATATTGGTGTACATTATTTTTCATAACCATTTAACATGGATAATTATAAATGTAATTAATAAATATATATTTTACTTATGAAAATATTATGATTCTAGAAATATTATATATCATTTATCTTCATACGCGTACATAATTTGTAAATTATAACGTTTATTGGGCATACATGTGGACTACCACCTCTAACAAGTGAATCATTTTTTTCTATTACCACTATGTATGGATGATTATAAAGATGTATATAATTAATAAAAAATAGTAATTACATTATTAAATTTATTAGATGGTGGAATATTTTAATGACATCTTTTACTAAGGATTATACACCAATGTAATTTTGTAGAAAATGATTAAACACCCATAAGTGGTCTATGATTTAAAGAACAATACAATGAATGAATGTCATATAATTATAAAAGGACATTAAAAAATAAAATATAGATTATAAAGGTTATGAATCATGTATTTAATAAATTTAAACTGATTTTTAAGGAGCATATAATTTTCTTAACTAATGAATAATCCAAAGTACGTGTTTTTCATCTCAATTAAACTCCTTTGAAACATATTTTACATTACACACCTAATTTCATTTATATATTTTATATAAATACCCTTTTATATATTATATCTTTAATTCAACTTTATTCATGGTATTTAATGATTTAATTCCTTCTAATCTTTTATGTGGGTTTGAATCAAAATATGTTAAATCTGTAAGGGTTTATTTTACAATCTCACTGTTATTTGAGATCGTTCAAATTTTAATTATTATTTGAAAAATTATATGATATTTTTGTTATTAAACAACATTAATTTTATTATATTATCATTATTTAAAGGTTATACATATTTTTTTACAATAGTTATTATAATTTGTGCTCAAATATTAATAGAATATTTATATTTCTAAACCAACCTTATTTCTATTTTAGGATGAGGAATATTTTCCTTACATATTGAGATTGTATACAATATTTCATGAAAGTTATTTTATATTCTATAATGATTTTGTAAATTACTTTTAAACCATTTATGACTATATTTACAATTTTTTATAATTTGGCCTTTTTAATGTTTTCTAAATAAGTATTTGCTGGCTTTTAACAAAATTTTAAATATAATTTTCATTTAGAAATATATTCCAGAAATGAATATTTGTCACCTCAATGGCCATTATTCTCTATTTCAAATGTTTTTAAAAGAAAATTATTTTTCAACTGTTATGTTATTTTTTATCTTTTATATTAATATAAAATGTATTATTTTCTAAAATCTTAAAAATAATGGAAATTACATATAATGTTATTTTTTAAAAAATGTTGAAACTAATTTCTAGAAATTTCTTTTTAATGCTTCAATTCCATTTTACTATATAATTATAAAAATTATATATATATCTTCTATAGCTAGATTATTTCATCCTACATTTCAACCCTAGATGAATCCACGTCTCACCCGTGGATTACCTCCCTCATGTTATCCTCCAAAATGACTGAGCCTCTACCCCGCCCACGTTTCCTCTCCTCCATATCTAGTGTTTGAGTTACTATCACCCTTAGAAGTTGATGATCCTATTATATGACTCTTCTTGAACGCTGTCACTAACAGTCACCAACTCCTCCAGATCTCGACGATCCTCTCAAACAGTGGCTTCGACCTCGCTCAACTCTTTGAATTGTTGCTGCATCCGCGACTCCGCCTCCTTTCTTGCTAAACGATGTCACCGGTATGCATCAGCTCCTCCAGATCTTGACGGTCCTCTAAACCAGTGACTTCAAAATCACTCTCCTCTTCGAATCCCCGCTGCATCCGCGATTCCGCCTCTACCCCGACCCTCCCGCGAATCCTCTCCTCGCCATCTAGGGTTTCAGTTATACTGTATCCCTTAGAAGCTGATCCTCCTCTTCTCCAACAATTCTAGAACCCTATCAATGATAGTCATCAGATCCTCCACCTAATATAACCATGGAAAGCATTTTGTTGTGACTAATAATAGGTATAAACCTATGTAAATTTTTTGGTTTTCAAAGCACATATAAAATAATCCTTCGATACTACCCAAAAGCGATATATTTCGTATTCCAGTGTTGGTTACCACATCAATTTTCTATGGTTTCATGTTTATTTCTGTATATCAATCTCCACTACTAACCAAATAATCTTCCTTACACAACTTCATATCCTCCATGTACTATACCTAGTTAGGACTGTGGTAAACTTGAATTTACTCTTTTCTAACCTCGACACACTACTAAACCACCTCCAGCTCTAAATTTAAGTATTACATTGTTCAATGTTAATATTTTTTTCACAGTTAGATTGTTCCATGATATTATTTTGTATTCACTATTAGTTTGGTCATTGTATTCACTATGAGTTTGTTCGTGGTTTGGTCTTTTCTATATAATAAAGAGTATTTAAGGGTTCATTCCAAAACTATAATGTTAAATCACTGTTGAGATTCAGTTTTATTTATCTCAAATCATTTTTGTGGTTGATGGAGAATAATGGCAGTACTGAATGAATTCCAAAAAACTGCACTGATAAGAGCCAGGATTGAGGTAATTCGTACAACAACTAGAGCCCTAAATTATGAGGTAAACCATGCACCTATGATAGACCAGAATATATAGCCATACTATTTTAATAATGTTGTATATGAAACTGGTGGTCGTATATTTTCCATTATTAAGGAGGATGTAGTACTCTTGCCTGCAAAGTTATAGTAGCTAGGCTATTGCTAACTGTAGAACATCTGATGAGTTATGTAGCGCTGGGAAAGAGGAATTTTTTCTTTATGACTACATGTTGCATGCTACACAGATTTAAGATGACGACGGGGACTCAAGGTTCTCCAACGCTTTGGATCAAGATTGGAGTTGATCAGACTGGACATGATTTATAAAATGCCTCAGTGAAATCAGGTTTGGAACCCCATTTTTTAATTTTATATATGTTTCCATTCACTATTATCATGTTGTGCACATTTAAAATATAAAGGCATTCTCTTGGGAACTAGTTTCATTGAGGTGTTGATGTTTTTAGAATAAAATGATTATGAAGGGGGTTGTATTTTATTTTTAACACTATTTATTATTTTTTATTTTTAGGGGTTTTATTTTGCTTTATATCTAACTATTTCCCTATTAGTCATGAATATATATTTCTGGATTTCTACAATCATCACAACCCCTATTTAATTCCGGATCTACATTGTACATAAGGTATGTCGTTATTTATTATCAGCTCACCACCTCCGACTATGGATCGTAACCCATATTCCATCCCACGTCTGCTTTATAGTTGAGGTTTGTGATTATTTCTTCTCGGTATGCTTACTCCGACTATGTTTTGCAACTGTTACTCCCTCCTGCATCAGTTTTGTAGTTCAGGTAAGAAATTAATTACATATTCCAAAACATAACTACTTATTTATAAATTTCTCATATCATTTCACATATTACTTCGGGTTAAGATTTAGATTTCTGGTTCTTCATGTAATGTTTGAAAATAACAATCTTCTATTTGGCTTAATTTTAGGTCTGTGATCATATCTTCTCTGCATCTCCTATTCACACAACAGGTAGGGGATTAACTACATATTCCAAAACCTAAATCTTTTTCTTCTACATTATGATATTGGAACATCTAGATGGGATTATTTTGAGTTTTATCAAAGGTATATTAATGTGAGTGAAAATAAAAAAATAAAATTATAAGCAACAATTAATATTTCAATATTTCAAACAATAATATATAATCATCTGTTCTGTATTGAGGGTGTTTTAAATTAAATTTTTGAACACTATTATGTGGTATTACAAGAGTTTTATGCATCATGATATCATTTACCCACATGATTATGTATTTATTTTGGATGAAGGTAATGGAGTTCAAGATTATGATGCTGAAAATTGTTCTTCGCCTTATGATTATAATATTGATGAAATAGTTAAAAAGGTCATTTCTATAACCAATGTCATTTTTAAAATTTTTTCTACACATTGTATGTATGATTAAAGACACTTTTCATGTAAATCTCATAAAACATTACAACTTTTTTGTTTCATTATAATAGTCAAACATCTGAATGGGAGGAGTTTGAGTGGTCTAAAAGGGTAATTTTTCTCTCATGTAAACTTACAGTAATTTTTTTCATTGTATGGTTTCTGCTATGATGGTTTTTATTAATTTCAGGAGATAGATTTTCATCTAAGAACATGTTTTTTCTTAGTATGGTTTCAATCCATATGAATTTGGCACCATATTGTGATGGTACTGTCAAAAACTTCTTCTCTTTAGTACTAATTTTATATGTAAATGCATACTATATTTTTTTATTCACTTATAGTCTAATGACAGTTTACTAGTCTGTTTTCTTTTCAATGAATTATGATATGTGGGATATATTGATTTTAGGATATGGGTTTGCATCAAATAAGGTGTATTGTTTATGAAAAAACTAACAGTTCAGTTGATGTTGGTACCAGGAAATCCAACAATGCATCATATGTGAGCTTATTAAATTTTCCATAGTGATTATCTATTTGAGTTTTTTCATCTATTAATGTGATGGATTTAATCATGTTGATAATGTTTAGAAAATTGGGATGAATCTCTACTTTTCTTTTTGAATTCATGACTTGGATTCTTATCTGACATTGTGAATCAATATATTTATCCTACTAGATCTATTTGAGTATTTTGGTCACTTAGCATCACCTTTAAGTCTATTATAATCCACTATATATTGTCTTCTATGCACTAAAAAGCCTTTTCAAATATCCTACATGTCTGAATCTCCACAACAGGTATGTTTTCCTAAAAAGATAGAATTAACCTCCCTTATGTCCGTTATTTTTTAGTTGCAGTTACACACTACATGAATGTAGGTAATTTGTCCTAAAATCATATAATAAACCTCCCTTGTCGTCTAACATATGATTGCGTGTAATTTTTTTAACTATCGAATCCAGTATATATTGTTTTTTATTGAATAAAAATATATGATTATGATTCATATGATATAATACACAGAAACCAATATTTTTTTATAACTACATGCATCTGCCAGTTTTTCATGACTATAATAACATGCAAGAGAATTTAACTCAGCTTCTCCATGGTTCACCTCTTGCAATCCCTTACGTTACCATCTGTAGTCACACCAGTTGTTTACGAAGCGTGAAAACCACCTCACAAACCACCTTACTATCACCTATACATTATTTAGACATCCTACATACCGACCTCTCTACAACTGATACGTCATCCTACTATTCTTCAATATTGGTCCCTTTGGTGTATCTACGATTCATTGCATTTTATCAAAAGGTAATGAAACATTCATATTACTTTTTCCGATTCAAATACTCCCAAGTACAAATGTCGAATCTTCACTACCTTTATTTATTGACCATTCATAGTTAACATGGTTTACATTCGATTAATAATATTAAACAACTATAACTAGTAGATAACAACCCTAACGGTGAATAAAAGCACATTTTACGGATTATTTGTCATTAGAGTATACATTTTATATACTCTAATCATGGTACTGGGAACATGTTAAATTATACTAGAACTTTTTATTAATTTTTTCCCTAATGCAAACTTACTGGGATTTTCTTTCTTTGTATAGTTTGCGTTTTGTTTCATCTATTGATTTCTAGTGTAGTTTTTGCATCGAAAACATTTTATTTGGAATGTGTTAGTTTTGATGAATTTGGTACCTAATTTTGATGGTACTGTCACAACATTCTTATCTTTACTACATATTTTATATGTAAATGCAAACTATTTTTTTATTCGTTTAGGGTCTATCAAAGGATTCCTAGTGGTTTTTCCTTTCTACTGGTTTTGATGTGTTAATTCAATTGATTTCAGAATATTGTTTTGCATTGAAATACATGTTTTATCATGGAAAAAGTGATGGTTCATTTGATGTTGGTACAAGGTAATCCTACACCACATAATTTTTATGTTTATTCAACTTTCCATAAAAATTATTTGTTTCATCTTTTCATCTCTCAATGTGATGGACTTAATCATATTTTTCATGTTTTGAAAATTGGGATGGATCTCTATATAGCTCTATAAATTCATGACCAGAAATCGTAAACTTTTAATATAATATTTTCATTATTGGATTAAGATAACATCATGTTTCACATTATTTAACCTGCATAATCCATTAGTGTCTTATGGTCTATTAGCATCAACATTATGCCTGCATCGATTTTAATGGATTCAATTTGCATGTTTTAAAAAATAGTTATTGAATAGAACTGTAGGATGCTTTACATTATTTATTAAAAGAAATTAGAATATATTTATTTGAAAAACAATTTTTCCCTTCCCATGTACACCTCCCTATACTCTCTATAATTACATACATATTTAATTTTTCATGCATGCATGTATTTATTCTAACCTTCCATGCAAATATATTTGAATTTTTAGTGCATATATAGTTTCATGAAAAGTAATTTAAGGAATCCAAATTGGCTGACTTGTAAAACCAGAACATTAAAGAAATTCCCATTACTAGAGGTACCCACTTTCATTCTCTGCTAATTTCTGATGAATATTCCTCCTTCAAATGCACACAAATATTTTAATTATTTGGACTTTTTTTCATTTCTCTAAGAGAACTACCACTACCACTTAACATTCTGGATTCTTCAGTTTTCATTGATTCTAATGTGCATTAATCTCTTAGACCTGAAAAAATAGTCTTCCATGTCATCACTACTAATAAAACATATATATTCAGTCATTCATGGGTTATTCCAAACCCTATTATGCCTACAACTATTTAAGTTAAAGGAATTCATCAGTTTGACATATTATTAATAGATAATGTTCCACTACTTGATGTTGTAGATAGTTGTAATGGCACACTAGATTACATCTATGGGAAAAACATTCCCAGGGTCAACTGAAGTTATACCACTCCCTGAGTCATTTCATTGAGATTGCAATCTAGGAGTCCCAAGTACATTTCTTTTCTCTACTATCTCCACATATATTTTCCAGAGGTAATTTGATATAATGGTATGAATTTTCATCTGTTGAGTACATGTTTGTTAAATAAAAATCATTAGATTAAATCGAATGAAATGTGGAAAACATGTTCCTTGTATTTGTTTTGCAGTTTTTTCTATTTGTCTCACTTTCTCTTTCTCATTTACTACTAAACAAGTAGTAATTTTCAATTGGTCATGTGATATAATATCTATTTCAACTAAATTAATTTACCTTTCATATTGAATGATAAGTTCGAAATATAAACTTCCTTATCAAAAAAGTGAATATATTCTTATCATTAATTTTACATTAAATGAATTTTAAAAATTATATTTCATACCATACATTGAAAGTTTACTATACTTGCATTCACATTTCATTCAACATTCCCAACAATAGTGAAAGGAGTTGTGTAGGTTGAGAGAAAATTCATAGTATGAAAAGGTTAAATTTTTTTATATCATTTTAGAATCCATGAAAATAGTTAGTTCATATATTTTTATTGTGGTTTATGATTGTTGGTTGGTTTGGTTGGTTGGGTGTCTTCATTTTCATGTAGTTTTGTTACATAGATTCTTCTAACTAGATTAGTTTTCTACACCATTTTTTCCCTTTTGTATCCTAATTTATAATTTGATGATAAATAATATTCTAAAGTGTGATATATACATTTGTTACTATCATAATTAAGAGTTTTATTTGGCGTTATGTTTTTTAAATTTCATCAACACGTTTATGTGACTTTAATTTTAGTTTCTTAGTGTCAAATTTTACTAACTATTATCTTTTGAACAGATTTTCGAAGCCTTGACAAAGTGGCATTTTTAGAAATTTATAGGGATATTCAGTGGGAGTTTTCTCCATTATAGGATATAGAGCCGGATAATTACATCTGCCGGTGATATCTAAAGAGTTTTCGGTTATACATTAATTTTAATCAATCATGCATTAGATAAGATCTAAAAAATTGATCAATTTACATGGGATTATGGAATGACTGTATTTGATTTATTTGCATGGAGGACATGCATAATATGCGAAAATATCACATGATTTGAATTTTGGTTATTATTTTAATTTGTGGCATGGTTAAAAATACTCTCATTATTTTTTTAATAAAAGAATTGACATAAATATAACATATTACATATTATATAAATGAATTAAATATCACCATGTAATAGTAAATATGATTTTGCAAAGGGATCAGATAACCCCCCCTTCTACATTAGATGGTAACTTTAATATCTACTATGAACTACAAATAAAATGTGAGACATAAATCCCCTAAAATTATTGAATGTCATACATAATTCCACAAATAATATATGTACAACAAGAGATATATTTTCTTGAAGTTTTTTTATGATGATCAATCATTTTATATCCAAATGAAACAAATAAGTATACTATAGTTAATGTAAAATGTAGGAATTCAATGAACACCACTAGTTTTAGAATGAATGGTCTCAATCCTACTTAAATGGAGATAGGGTGATGTCGCTCTACTATTTGTAGAAAAACTATCAAGGAATAGGGGAGTAGCGGTGTATTTTGATGTTATGGATCTTTTTATTTCATTTTGATTATTAGTTTTACTTTATTTTATTATATGTGAGTTTACTCGTATTTAAATTTTTTTTCATTATATCTCTTATTCTGTTCGCAAAATGTTCATTGAGTGATACGTGTTATGTGTTTACTTTAATATATAACGCTTTTCAATAGAATCATTTATTCTTTATATTTTTTGTTTATTGTTTCATTTGATGGTTTTATGTCCTCAAATCCATCATTAATTGTCCAAATGATCAAAAATTGAATTATCCTTTTAAAATATGATTTCATTCTTGTATTTGAATTTTTCATGTTGAAACTAAATTTTTTTCCTTATAAATTATCCTAATTGATTTATACTACATTAATGATGTCCAACAAACTTACTTGTATTGAAAAATAGGATACTTCTATCTTAGTTGTCTATTAGTTATTATTTCACTCTACAAAACCAATATTTCTTTGAATGTTTTCTCGAATGTAGTTCATTCGTGTAATTCAAATCTCCATCCTCCTCCAAAATATTTAATTCCTTTATATTTATCCTTAAATTTTTTTCTTCTTTATTGATTATGTCTCCATATTTTTTTCCACTTTTATTCCAATGTTTTGTAATTCTAAATTTTGATTTAAATATACTCAATATTAATGAACTGTATTAAAATTGAAAAAGAGTAATCTCTTTTTGAAAATAATTTTTGAGACAATATCAATGTGCGAATGCACAGGCGAGTACTAGTTTAATTTATTTAAAATCATAATTTTTCAAGAATCAATGTTCTTTTGTCATAATTTGTTTATTTATGTATTTGATATTATTTAGTTATAATTTACTCACTCATGATAATGCTCTATATCACTCTCCCTTATTAATTATAAATTACTTTTCTCCTTAATGTTAAAATTATTTTGTATTATGTATATATTTATTAATTAATTTTTTAATTAATAGTGTACCATTACTTAATATGGTTTTAGTTTAAGGAAACTTATTAGGAATGTCATTTCATTTACTAAACAAATTATTATGTTATGATTTATTGATTCAATGTGTATATTTATGTATTAATAAGGCATATTGATTATGTATTAAATTTTTGATTCAATATAAGAGGAATTCATTGGAAATATGTAAATTGAAATTCGGTTTCAGTTATAGATATCCCTTCGATGAATCTAGGGGTATCATGAGAAAGAAAATTTTCAAAATTGGTAGGGTATTTGGTTTAATACTAACAAATCATTAAAATGTTTTTTTACAAGACCTTAATGTAACGACCCAAACTATTTAAATAGTATATTAAATTACTCTTAACGATTTAATAGAGATGTTAATGGTTAATGCAGTAAGAGGAGTCGATGGCTTCATCCAGTAGACTCGAACCTTATGAAGCCCACTTATTAGAGCTTGGGAAGGAGGTGGAATCTATGGGCTTTGCTTTGGACCAAGCCCAAGCCAAACTCCAGCGTGTCAAGCTCGAACGGAAACGCCTGCGGGAGAAGTTCAAGTTAGTAGAGATTACTACTAGGGAAATTTTATCTGAGCCTCCCTCAGATTCTCTCACTATAGCACACCGTACACATAGGTCATATGCTGGTGTTATAAGGGGCTATGTGACAAGACTATAGCTTCATTGTGTATTCCTTTTGGATGTATAAATTGTGATTTCTTCCTTTAGTGATGTTTGTGAAATTTCAAATTTCCGGATAACATTAGGATGTATTTTATTGATGAATTTTGAAAAAAGGATATTTTAAAATGTTTATGTAAACTTTATATAATTAATGATGTGTATTGATTTTAAAAAATTGGTCTTCTACAATAGTGTTCAGTAAGGAATTTGGAGTCTAATAAGATCATCTTAATTTTTGATGAACAATAAATTATGAATAGTGATTTACGCATAGGATTAGTAATGTGACCAAATGGATTAGTAATCTCACTTAAAGAAAGTTTTAATATAATTTATACACCTTGATTAAGTAATGTGATTCAATAAAATAGTTATATAACGGTTTCATAAATTATTAATCAAGTATTTGTTTTTTCAAGTGAATAGTGTTTTTTATTTAAAATGTTAATTAAAAATATTTAGAAAATTATTTTTATAAAATGGACTTTCTTTTTGAACTCATAGCATTGATATTATTTTATGGTAATTTGTTGGGATTTTTTTGAGAAAGATGAATTTTCAGTGAATAGTAAAAATGCAGTTTTAGGATTTCGGTATGTTAAATGACTTCATAACTATGTCATGATGATGTCATAAGATATTTTAAGGGATGTTAGACTAAATGGGATTAATTATTGTGTTAGGTGTCCCAAGTTGCCAATACCATGGGCAAGCCCATGGTTTTTCCAAAACCACCAATGAGGTGTCCCTTGGCCATTAATGCCATGTCCCCTCACATTCCCAATAAATACCAAGCCATCATCTCATCCATTCGGCTCCAAAACCATCCTCAACTATGTTCTGGTATCATTTCCACCCAAGGAGTCCTCCCAAGGTTCCCTCAAGCCTCTCAAGGTCCCAACCCTTAAGTTTTAAGAGTTATGTTTAAGGAACGGGATCTGACCTCTCTCTTTCTTTTCAAGTAATATCTTTTATGTCATTTCTTATATACTCCAGATTCTTAAGTTGGAGGATGTTATTATAAATTTATATTACTTCCCTTTTAATGTTAATATGATGAGACCGCCTCTTGTTCTCATCAATTTGTTTTAAGAATGTTTAAGTAGCGATGTTAGGCTGCTGAATTTTTAAAGGGATTCTTTCACCCTTTTCTTTTTCAAAGTTCAACTTTCATGTCAAGTCTTTCAAGTTACTTTTTATTATGTTGGGGTATGATCTACATTTCTATCATACAAAACTCTTATGTTCCTATGATGAGAGATGTCACGACCCGACCCAACAGGGCTCGAGCCGCGACTCCCCAAGCCCACCTCTAATAGGCCAGGGGCTGGCGACCAGCACCGAGTAGGCTATCTCACACATGGGAGGCATTGGCCTATGGTACCTGTACGCGCACACCCACAAACACCTCCATGCAACAATGAATAGATATATAAAATTGAAAAGGAAATGCATGCATACATCTATCCCAAACTAGAGTACAGTAGAAGTACAAAAGCGAAAAACAGGGCCCACCAAAAGAAAACTACAAAAGCGCGTCCAACTTGCTCTGAAGAAGGGGAAAGCTGCCACAAACACCCGCCAGAAAGCTCCAACGGCACAACTCTGGTAAACACTCCGGTCAACACGCTCACTAAGCTCCTCCTGCTCTGGGTCCTCCTGGGACTCTGTCGAAAGGCATGTGGTCTGCATAAGACACAAACATGTGCGGGCAATGCCCGTTCAGGGGTGAGTATAAACATACTCAGTAGGCACCCCAAAAACCCAAAACCCGAGGGTGCAACTAAAAGGCAACAGTCCGCTCAAACCATCCAGAGGGAACCCAAACGAGAGAGAAACTCCATCTCGTGACCATCCTCTACTAAACACAACTTGTCAACTCAGCTCAGCTCAGGTGTATGCCCATACATACACCTTGAACAATCCAGATATACACATGTCATGCCACAAAGCCACAAATCCACAAGAGGTACCAACCTCGTCACCAGCAAATGTCCACAACTAAGAGAACATGCTCCACGATCACGGACGAAACATCGTTGAAACAACATAACCACCAAACTCCTCGGATAGGGGATCGCCGCTAGGGTCCGCTAGGGGATACCAAAACCCACTCTGGTAGACGTAGCTCACAGATAGGGGATCACTCCCAGGGTCCGCTGGGGGATACCACGACCCGATCTGGCATATGTAGTTCTCACAGATATGGGATCACACCCAAGATCCGTTGGGGGATACCACAACCCGATCTGGCGCTCAACAGAAACTCCACACACAGATAGAGGATCATCATCCATATATAGATGGCCACGATGATACTGGAACCCTATCTGGTATAACTCGCGATGTAGGGGATCGAACCGATGATGCCGCAACCCTACCAAAACCACGCGCTGAGTAGGGGATCGCATAACCAACGATATCGTAACCTTCCTATAAACCTCAAGATGAGTAGGGGATTGTATACCCGATGATGCCACAACCCTACTGGGAAAGACCCACCACATAGGGGATCATATTTCCGATGTTTCCACAAATCCTATGGGGTTAACCTGCTAGATAGTGGATCGCCGCCTGTAAATAAGAGGTCACAGAGATACCAAGAACCCGATCTAGGGTAAAGATGCTAGAGGATCCACTCTGGGCCCACCAGAGGGATACCAAAACTCTAACAGTTTTAACATCCCATCGAGAGGATCACAAACCCATACGCAGGTTGTGATGCCACACGAACCCTTGTAGGAGCAAACCAAGGGAGAACCCTCAACCACTGTTGGTCTAAACATCGCTAACCCGAGCGACCCACCACAACGCCACACTTCTCACCTCTTAAGACAAAACCGAGGCCACCATCGCGTTCCACGCGGAAAAACATGCAGGATAGGCTGTTTACTCGCCCGAAAAAAGCACCGGTGAAAAAGACACTATTCACCGTAGTTAGCTCGGGCGGGGCCCACACAACGGTCCCGAAATCCATGGAGAGGATCACACCACGGCGATCCCCTCAGAAAAACAAGCGGAATCAACTACTCGCTCATCCGAAACGGACACCCGGGGAAAAAGGCATTATTCATCGAAGCCCAGCTCGAGTGGGCCCCACGCCTGGATTCCGAAACTCAACGAACGGAATGAACCACTGAATTCCTCTCGGAAAGAAACATAGGATCAACTATTCATCAGCCAAATCGGACTCCTGGTGCAAAAGCTACGTCTCTCTGCAAACGCCAAAACTCAGCCTCGTGGGGCCCACACCACATTCTCAGTCCCAACACCCGGAAACCATCTCAAATAGTCTGTCGTACAATAAGGGTCTCAACTCCACTGACGACACGTCAATCGGACGCTCCGGGTAGAAGTTACAACGGCCTGAAGTCGTAAAATAATAAAACAATATTATTTTATACGAAGCTTCTAGCTCCCAGGCCACGATCCCGAACCTTTAAACCCTCGAACCCACTCCGGAGGGTTCGCCTCGTCGTGAGGGTCGCGTCGCCACAAACGGCGCGCGAATCCAGCTCTCGGTTTGCAAGATATGGGGGTTTAAAGACCCCCGTATGAGAAAAGAGGTCGGACCAGCCGGTCCGGCCAGCCGGGACCGGCTGCCGCCGCCGGCCCGCCCTAGCAGGCGGCCCTCCGCCGCGCTCTGCCGCACTGGGTGGCTGGCAGTCGTGGGCCACCGTGCTCCGCCGACAGATCTTCCACGGACCGCCGGGGGGCACCCCGGTTGTCCGTTTTGCGATCCGGATGTGTCTACACGACCCTTTGGACCCGGTCTACACTGCTACGACTTCAATTTGCAGAAAAACGCAGCGAAAACGGGATCGGGGGTTAAAACTCAAATCTGCCTACCTCGCGGGCGAACCGCCGACGTTCTGCCTTAGATCCGTGCTCCAGAGCTTCCGCTGCATGCTCCTGTAACGTTCGCCATCGAATTTCGAGCTCGTGGGTGCTTCTTTGGCTCGATTAGGCAGAGCGACGGTGAAGAATGATGAAGAACGTCGAGAGGAATGATAGGGGTGGGGGCTGATATTTATATCAGCTGCCCGCCGGCGCCAAACCCGCCTCGGACCCGACGCCCTATGCGAACAAAAGTAAGGTCACCCCTAGGGTAAACACGCCGTTTTGAACGCAACGGCGAACTCATATTTTCCATCCGAGACTCCGTTCAGTAGTTATTTGAGCTGACGCCCACACACTAACTTCGCCACTTAATTACGAAAACGCCCCTGGTGGCGTTTCTCACCGCAGGCCCGCGCCCGCAATGTTTACACCCTACCTAGGGTAAACGGCACGTTCCAGACCCAACCGTGCCCTCAGATTCCCATTCTGAGCTACCGTTTAGGAGATATCACACCCCTGCCACGTGCATAGTATAAAAATACTTAATATTTTTATAAAATTAATTTCGGGCACACCGGGACTCTCAACTGGGTCTCACACACCAGCGAGCTCACTAACCAACACCCATTCCCGAACACATAAGTCAGAAGGACTCATCCACCACACCTCAATACTATCCGCTTTTGGCGGCACTAACTCGCCCGCACGGTTTTAATCGCATCACAAAAATGCATCTCGGTGGGGGAAGGATCCATCTACCTCACGCATTCGAAGCACGCCGAACAACACCCACACAGGGTCTTATCAACGCCCTGAACAAAACTTGAGAAAGCAAAAAAAAGGAGGGTACCACAAAACAATGTATATCAAACTACTACAGTAAGTAGAAAAGACACAAGGCGTACCTCTATCCATCCGCAGGGCCTCTAGGTCAACATCCTCCAGGGCATGTAGCTGTCCTCGCCATCGGCCACCAGCTCCCTGAGCTTGGCGTGGACCCCCTGGGGTGGGGGTGGTGGAAACTAATACCGCCTACCACCTCCTCCTTCTACACCCACTCTGCTGCCCTGTGTACCTCCTTTCTCGAGACGCTGCCTCTGCCAAGGCGGTCCATCGACCGGCTCCCTCTCAACAGCACGTCTGGTCGGACAATCTCTAGCAAGATGTCCTCGACTGTCATAAGCGTAACACCGCCTCTCCTGCGGCTGACCAAAACTGGCATACGAGCCCTCTGAGCCCCGAGCCTCAGATCCTCCATCCTGGGGTCGCCTCCTGAAACGTCGGCCATGTCCTAACCCCTGAGTCTGACGTCAGCTACCAGATGCCGATCCGACTGAAAAAGTCTCAGCCCTAGAGTGCCCAACACTAACAGGGGGAAACTACTCAGCCAGAAAACTCTCCACCACCAACGCTCGCTCCAACACTCCAGCATAGGTGGGTAGGCATAAGGAAACCACACCTGCTCGGATTTCCCTGCGTAAGCCCTTCTCGAATGTCCGAGACCTAAAGAACGGGTCTCGAACCATATCCAGGGAGTAGCGTGATAGGTCTGTAAACCTCACTGAGTACTCTGACACGGTCATGATCTCCTATCGAAGCTGCAGAAGCTCCTGGATCCGCACTGACCTCAGCGTCACCGGATAGAACTCCTCACTGAAGAGCCACTCAAACTCTGCCCACGTGAGCGTCTCCTCGTCATGGGACTGCATCACCAAACTCCACCATCACCCGGCAGAACCATGCTGAAGGCTCGCCACTAGGACCACCAACTGATATCGAGGTGTCCCACTAGGCAGAAAACTCGGGTGACTGCCTCAAGCCAGTCATCAGCTGCCTGGGGGTCTGGATCACCCCATAACCACAGAGGTCGCTGCCTCTAGAACTCGTGCAGCACACTCAGCCTGCATGACACCTCGTCCTGCACCGCCGGCACAACCAGCTACTCGAAAGGTGGTGGCCCACCTCGAACACCACCTGGTGGTGCAACCTCAGAACCTGTACCCTACTCTACAGCCTCTACACGGGGCGGGTCATTAGCACAATCCTTATGCAGAACCCTCACTGGCTGTCGTCGTGGAGGCATCCTGAAATACCTTCAAGACGCACCACAGTCAAAGAGTATATCTGGAGAGCAAACTCAAGAAGGACAAGGAAAACCTAAAAACCCAGTCCTATATGATGCATGTACCATTATGTCCTCGCGACCAGTGTACGAATGTCCCGAGTCTAAAGGCAGGTTATCAGAGTTCTGGTGTTTGGATACATCGGCCGTCACACCAACACTGGAGTCTCTGGCCTGAAAGCTGAACTCGGAACATCCTAACACTGCCGCTATGCAACCCGAACCAAGCACACAGCTAGAAAAGCTACTCTCTGAGATCCCAAAGGTGGAACCTCCTCTGATACCACTCTGTCACGACTCGACCCAACAGAGCTCGAGCCACGACTCCCCAAGCCCACCCCCAATAGGCCAGGGGCTGGCGACCAGCGCCGAGTAGGCTATCTCACACATGGGAGCCATTAGCCTATGGTACATATACGCACATACCCACAAACACCTCCATGCAGCAATGCAGAGATATATAACACGGAAAAGGAAATGCATGCATACATCTATCCCAAACCAGAGTACAGTAGAAGCAGAAAAGGGAAAAACAGGGCCAACCAAAAGAAAACTACAAAAACGCGTCCAACCTGCTCTGAAGAAGGGGAATGCTGCCATAAACACCCGCCAGAATTCACCCTCGGCACAGCTCCGGTAAACACCCCTGTCAACACGCTCACTAAGGTCCGGCTACTCCGGGTCCTCCTGAAACTCCGTCGAAAGGCATGTGGTCTGCCCAAGAAACAAACATGTGCGGGCAAATCCCGCGCAGGGGTGAGTATAAACATACTCAGTAGGCACCCCAAAAACCCAAAACCCGAGGGAGCAACTGAAAGGAAATAGTCCGCTCAACCCAGCCATAGGGAACCCAGACTAGAAAGAAAGTCCATCTCGTGACCATCCTCGGCTAAACACAACTAGTCAACTCAGCTCAGCTCAAGTTTATGCCCATACATACACCTTGAAAAATCCATATATACTCATATCACGCCACAAAGCCACAAGAGGTACCGACCTCGTCACCAGCAACCATCCACAACCAGGAGAACATGCTCCATGATCACTAACGAAACATTGCTGAAACAACATAACCACCAAAATCCACGGATAGGGGATCACCGCTAGGGTCCGCTAGGGGATACCAAGACCCACTGCAATAAACGTAGCTCACAGATAGGGGATCACTCCCTGGGTCCGCTGGGGGATACCATTACCCGATCTGGCATATGTAGTTCTCACAGATAGGGGATCACACCCAAGATCCGTTGGGGGACACCACAAACCGATCTGGCACTCGATAGAAACTCCTCACTCAGATAGAGGATCATCGTGTATATAAAGATGGTCATGATGATACCAGAACCCTATCTGGTATAACTCGTGATGTAGGGGATCGAACTGACGATGCCGCAACCCTACCGAAACCACGCACTGAGTAGGGGATCCCAAAACCAACGATACTGTAACCCTACTATAAACCTCATGCTGAGTAGGGGATCATATACCCGACGATTCCACAACCCTTCTGGGAAAGACCCACCGCGTAGGGGGTCAAATTTCCCATTATGACACAAACCCTACGGGGTTAACCTGAAAGATAGGGGATTGTCACCCGTAAATAAGCGGTCACAGCGATACCAAGAACCCGATCTAGGGTAAAGATGCAAGAGGATCCACTCTGGGCCCACCGGAGGGATACCACAACTCTAACAGTTTAAACATCACATCGAGAGGATCACAAACCCATACGAAGGTTGTGATGCCACACGAACACTCGTAGGAACAAACCAAGGGAGAACCCTCAACCACTGCTGGTCTAAACGTCGCTAACCCGAGCACCCCGCCACAACGCCACACTGCGCACCTCCAAAGCCAAAACTGAGGCCACCATCGCGTTCCACGTGGAAAAACACGCAGGATAGGCTGTTTACTCGCCTGAAACGGAGCACCGATGAAAAATGCACTATTCACCATAGCTAGCTCGTACGGGGCTGACACAACGATCCCAAAACCCATCGAGCAGATCACACCATGGCGATCCCCTCGAAAAAACAAGCGGAATCGACTACTAACTCATCCGAAACAGACACCCGGTGAAAAAGGCACTATTCACTGAAGCCTAGATCGGGTGGGGCCCACTCCTGGATTCCGAAACTCATTGAATGGAACACACCATTGCGTTCCTCTCCGAAAAACACACAGGATCGACTATTCATCCGCCAAAATCGGACTCCTAGTGCAGAAACTGCGTTTCTCCGCAAATGCCAAAACCCGGCCTCGTGGGGCCCGCACACCGTTCTCAGTCCCAACACCCGGAAACCATCTCAGATATTATGTCGTACCATCAGGGTCTCAACGCCACTGATGACACGTCAATCGAACGCTCCGGGTAGAAGTTACAACGGCCCGAAGTAGTAAAATAATAAAAAAAATATTATTTTATACAACGTTTCTAGCTCCCGGGCAACGATCCCAAACCATAAAACCCTCGAACCCACTCCGGCGGGTTCTCCTCGTCATCAGGGTTGCGTCGCCGCAAACGGCGCACGAATCCGGCTCACGGTTTGCATGATACGGGGGTTTAAAGACCCCCGTATGAGAAAAGAGGCCGGACCGGCCAACACCGCCGGCCCGCCCTGGCCGGCGGCCCTCCGCCGCGCGCCGTCGGGACGCCCCCGCGACTCCGCTGCGCGCCGCCGTGCTGTGCGGCCGGAAACCGCGGGCCCCCGCGGGCCGCCGTGCTCCGCTGGCGCAGGCGGATCTTCCACGGACCGCAGGGGGCACCCCGGTGGTCCGTTTTGCGATCCGGAGGTGTCTACACGACCCTCGGGACCCGATCTACACTACTACGACTTCTATGTGCAGAAAAAACGAAGCAAAAACGGGATCAGGGGTTAAAACTCAAATCTGCCTACCTCGCGGGAGAAACGCCGACATTCTGCCTTAGATCCACGCTCCAGAGCTTCCGATGCAGGCTCCTGGAACGTTCGCCGTCGAATTTCGAGCTCGTGGGCGCTTCGTTAGCTCGATTCGGCGGAGCGGAGGTGAATAATGACAATGAACGTATAGAGGAACGATAAAGGGGGGGGGGGGCGCTGATATTTATATCAGCTGCCCGCCGGCGCCAAACCCGCCTCGGACCCGGCACCCGATGCGAACAAATGTATGGTCACCCGTAGCGTAAAAGCGTCGTTCTGAATACAACGACGGACTCAGATTTTCCATCCGAGACTCCGTTCAGATGTTATTCGACCCGACGCCCGCACACTAACTTCGCCACTTAATTACGAAAATGCCCCTGGTGGCGTTTCTCACCGCAGGCCCGCACCCACAAAGTTTACACCCCGCCTAGGGTAAACGGCACGTTCCGGACGCAACCGTGCCTTCAGATTCCCATTATGAGGTACCATTTAGGAGATATCACACCCCCTCAATGTGCATAGTATAAAAATACTTAATATTTTTATAAAATTAATTTCGGGCACATCAGGACTCGGAATCGCTCGTCGTCTTCGCGCCTAGCTCTGGAATTAATCGTAGAAATATTCCAATGTCTGACAGGACCAAAAACCCGAGTCGCTATAAGAGACCCTATTTGATCTTCTCAATTCATTTTTTGTTGAAGCTTAAGTGACGCTGTTAGGATTCTGGATTTTCGTAGGAGAAGTCATATTTTTTTTCATCCTTTCATGTTTTTCATTTCATATGGTATATCTTTAAAATTTCATTACCATGTTCATGTATCCTTCATATTCTGTCCCTATACTGTTTTATGAGTCATTTATGAATGTTTGACCCATGTCCCATCTCTTTTCAATGTTTTCTAAAACCCCAAAACATAGTTGTTATGCTGCAGAATTTCTGTATCAAAATGTCTCTCTCTTCTTCTAAAGTTCTTTTATTTTATTGAGTGAATACTCAAATATCTCTCTTCTATATGGGTATTCACATATATACCAAAATGTTCTATTTTAAATTCTGGGATTTACATACATGAGACCCACCTTCCTTTTCTGTGGGTTTTAAAGTGACACAAAGATCATGTCTTTAAAGCAGTTTTTAAAACGTTATGATTATGAAATGAAACCCATTCCTTTTATTCTATATGGTTTGTTTATGAAATTATTTATGATGATATATGTGGATCACATGATAATAAAGACATGTCAATGGTGCGCCCTGATAGTGCTCCAATGCATTGGGTAAAGACTTAATCTCTAGAGATGACTATTTTTTACGATGCCTTGGTGAATAACCTTGGTAATTTTTAATGACACCTTGGATATGGACCTTGGTGAAACAGAAATGATTGTCAATATTAAATGTTGTAGCCACATCTTCAAGTTATCAAAATGTTATTTTCATTATGATATGCCTCATGATTTGTTTCTCATTCCTAAGTTCTTTTCATGACCTTATTGATGTATCTCAAGTTCACATGTAAAATGCTTCTCTTTTTTCCCTTACTGGGCCTTCTGCTCACCCATTCTTTTGATGTGCGTCCCCAGGTTATGAAATGTAGTAATGAACCTAGTATTAACATAAGGAGAAGCCTTTCATGTGTTTAAGAATAATGTTTTATGTTGTTTTCTTGTATTATGTTCCTGGTTTCCAAGACACTAAACCTTAAAGATCCTTAGTTTTGTGTAATGTAATGAAATTTTATGTTATAAAAAGGCGGGATGCCACCATTGGTATCAAAGGATGGTTTATTTATTTGTGTAAATTAGGATATAAAAACATTAGGAAGTACCCTATAGAAAATTTTAAATATAGGAAAACTTCCTGGTATTTTGGTAAGTATTGAGTAAGTGGTTTATCAAACAAATACATCCCTGTCTGGATACGAGCAGGTAGAGGCAGCTCTGGCACAGATGTACATAGGTGTAAAACCCAAAAACACCGCTTTGATCTAGACTCGAATGGGAACTGGTGCATGATAATGGGCCTTGCTGCACTCTTGTTTACGACACTCCCGGTGGATATGTTTGGTTAATCACAAGCTTTTTATGAATCATTATGAAGGAATTATAGAGAAATGTAATTTTCTAAGCATGAATTCTTAGTTAAAAGATTCATAAATGAAATAAGTTTCTCACAAAGGTTTTATCCTTTTAGAAAATGGCGGGAAATAGGAGGAACCGTGCAGATGGTGACTGCAATGCACTCTGTGCTGACGACCCTTTGATGGAGGCCGGAATGGAAACATTCATGCGAATAATGAACCAACTGACTCAAGTTATGAGTAATCACATGAATCATGCTAAGAGGCTGACCTCACCACAAAGGTAACAACACTCTGTTGAGTCATTCAGGCATCAACAACCACCAAAATTCAGTGGATCTACTGACCCATTGGTTGCGAAACAATGGATAAGCTCTATTGAAAAGATCTTTTCTGTACTCCTTTGTTTGGAATAAGAAAAAGTCACCTGTGCTGTTTACCGCCTAGCGGGAGAAGCTGATCAGTGGTGGTCACTGGTCAAAAACATGAATCCTAGAGGAGAGATGGAAGCTATTGAGTGGGAAGAGTTCCAGGGAATATTCTTAAATATGTATTTCCCTCGTTCCATGATAACGAGAATGGAGAAAGAGTTTCTCGAGCTGAAGTAGAAG
Source organism: Viscum album (assembly GCA_963277665.1). Classification (NCBI taxonomy): domain Eukaryota; kingdom Viridiplantae; phylum Streptophyta; class Magnoliopsida; order Santalales; family Viscaceae; genus Viscum; species Viscum album. The sequence continues at coordinate 1,099,074,161 of OY728147.1, forward strand.
GAGAACAAATCTGTCAGAGGCTATGAGATGAACTCCACCCGACTTTCACGATATACCTCTAGCTCTGTCATGGATCCATGTGGGAAGGTTGATAGATTTTTCAGTGGACTGAGACCTCATCTGCAGAAGAATCTAGAAAATCGGGACTATGATAGCTACAAGGAGATCATGCGGATTGCAATGAAAGTAGAGCTAGAGTTTGGTGAGACACAGTGGTCTCATAAATCAAATGACAAGAAGAGATCGTTGGAGCCTAGTTTAGGGAAGACTTTTGATCAGGGAATAGGTGGAATGAAAATGTAACTTACCACATGCAATAAATGTGGGAAGAAGCATCCGGGGCACTACTTGATTGGAAGTGGAAAGTGCTACAGGTGAGGAAGAGGAGGCCATGTTGCTCGTAATTGTCATTGTGAGGTGAAGCCTCAACTCCCCAACACTGACGACAGTGGAAAGATGGTTTCGGCCCTACACGAAGTCAAATGCTTTAAGTGTGGGCAGCTTGGGCACTTTGCTAATCACTATCCAAATCCGAGGGCAGTGGAGGGGAATCACCATCAACCACAGAAAATGACAAGGGATCAAGGTCATGCATTTTCTATCACAACAACTAAAATTGAGGTTTTGAATGACGTGGTAGCAGGTACTCTTATTGTCCTCTCAAAACTAGCAAGTACTTTTTCTGATTCTGGTTCTATGGGTTTCTTTATTTCCTCCATGTTTTCAAATAATATAGAATCAATCCCTGAACTACTTGATGTAGAATTATCAGTCAAGACTCTAATTGGGATTATCCGTGCTTCAACATTGTTAAGAGACTCTAGTGTTTACTTCAGTGATAACAATCTTATCGCAAATCTAGTAGTCATTCCCATGTTGGAATTCGACGCAATACTTGGGATGGACGGGCTCTCAAAGTATAATGCTATGATCAAATGCAGAAGTAAGGAAATATCAGTAGTCGGGAATGAACGACCTACAATTATCTTCCAAGGAGAGATATTCGGAACTGATCCCTATCTAGAAGCACCGCCCATAGATTTCCTTATGGATTTAATCAATGATGATGAAGAAGGAAAAGGGCGTATACAAATAGAAGATGTTATGATTGTTCAAGAATACATGGATGTATTTCCTGAGGAGTTACTTGGAACTCCCCCAGAAAGAGAGGTAGAGCTCTCCATTGAACTTGTACCTGGGTCTCAACCGATATCAAAGACCCCATATAGAATGGAAAATGTGGAGCTAGAAGAGTTAAAGAAACAACTCCAAGACTTGCTGGAGAAGGGGTTTGTCCGACTGAGTGTGTCTCCTTGGGGAGCACCAGTTCTCTTTGTGAAGAAGAAAGATGGATCAATGCGGAAATGCATTGATTATAGAGAACTGAACAGGATCACAGTAAAGAACATATACCCTCTTCCAAGAATTGATGATTTATTTGACTAACTTTGTGGGGCTTAATTCTTCTCCAATATTGACCTTCGAGCTGGTTATCATCAACTAAGGGTGAAAAAAGAAGATATTCCAATGACTACCTTCCAATCAAGATATGGGCATTATGAGTTTATTGATATGCCCTTCGGCTTGACTAATGATCCTATTATTTTCATGGATTTGAGGAATAGAGTATTTAAGAACTACCTTGTTAACTTTTTGGTAGTTTTTATTGATTATATTTTGATATATTCAAAAAGTTGTGAGGAGAATGAAGATCATCTAAGGGTTATTTTGAAAACTTTGTGGAAGGAGAGGCGCTTTGGAAAGTTCAGCAAGTGTGATTTTTGGTTACAACAAGTGGCATTATTGGGGCACATCGTAACCAATGAAGGAATCTCGGTTGACCCTGAAAAGACAATGGTTGTGAAGGAGTGGCCTCAAAACACAACAATAACTGATATTCGTAGTTTCTTTAGTTTAGCATGATATTATAGGAGGTCTGTGAAAAAAATTTCACGGCTTTCTAATCCGCTAACCAAGTTGACTCAAAAATGGGTTAAGTTCATCTAGACAAAGGAATGTGAGGAATGATTACAAGAGATGAAGAATTGATTGGTTACTACACTTGTGTTAACACTACCCTCTATCGAAGAAGGATTCGTTATTTTTAGCGATGCATCTCTAAAAGGGATTGGGTGCGTCCTCCTGAAAAATGACATGGTAATTGATTATGTGTCTCGACAGTTGACGATTGATGAGCAGAATTATCCTACGCATGATCTGGAGCTAGATTCAGTTGTTTTTTCTCTAAAGATATGGAGGAACTATTTTTATGGGAAGAAATGTGATATATACACCAACCACCAAAGTTTGAAGTATATTTTCACACAGAAATAATTGAACATGAGACAAAGGAGATGGTTGGATTTTATTAAAGACTATTATTGTTCAGTTCATTATCACCCTGGAATAGAAAACGAAGTCGCGGATGCGTTAAGTAGGAAGGATCCTGTTGTTTTGGAAACAGTTAGGATCCTAGGAGATCCCCTGATTGAAGATCTAGTAAAACTGGACATGGGAATTGTAAGGGAAGGGACATCGTCAACCTTATCCCAAATTATTTCTCAACCATCATTACTAGAGAAGATCAAGAATGCTCAAAAAGAAGATCCTTTGCTGCAGGATATGTTTGAGGATATAAATGATGGGAAGTTTCCTGATTTCAATATTGATCAAGAAGGTGTATTGAAATTTCATACAAGACTATGTGTTCCATCTATTCCGGAGATAAAGAAAGAACTGATGGATGAAACTCATAGCTCTACATTCTCTGTACATCAGGGAAGCACTAAAATGTATAGAGACCTTCATGATCATTATTGGTGGGATAACATGAAGAGGGAGATTTCTGATTACATTACAAGGTGCCTGGTGTGTCAAGAAGTAAAGTTAGAACGACAACTTCCTAAGGGGGTATTACAACAGCTACCCATAACAGTATGGAAGTGGGATAATATCACTATGGACTTTGTAACTAGTCTCCTGAAAACATCCAAAGGAAACAATGTGATATGGGTTATTGTGGACCATCTCACCAAGACTGTCCATTTTATCTCTATTAGGGAAGATTTCTCACTGGATCAACATTCCATGATATACGTAAAGGAAGTGGTAAGGATGAATGGGGTACAACTATCCATCGTGTCTGATCGTGATCCAAGATTCACATTAATATTCTGGAGAAGTCTTCAACATGCTCTGAATACTGAATTGAATTTTAGTACGGCCTATCATCCTCAAACTGATGGCCAATATGAAAGGACTATTCAGACACTCAAATAAATGTTGTGATTATGCTCAATGGAATTTAAAGGTTGATGGGATCAACACCTCCCCTTAGATGAGTTCTCCTATAACAACAGCTTCCATTCAAGTATTCAGATGGTAGCCTATGAAGCTCTGTATGGAAAGCGATGTTGAACACCTACTTGTTGGGATGAAACTGGTGAGAGAAATCTTCTTGGGCCTGATCTTGTGAAAGAGATGACAGAACAGGTTCATGCCATCCCACAACATATTAAGGCTGCTCAGAGTCGGTAGAAGAGCTATGCTGACAACCACTGAAGGGACTTGGAGTTTAGTGTTGGCAACAAAGTCTTCCTTCGAATTTCTTTATTGAATAGAGTCATACGGTTTGGGAAGAAAGGGAAGCTCAGGCCTAAGTACATTGACCCCTATGAAATCCTTGATCGCATAAGAACAATGGCCTATTGACTAGCACTTCCACCGAACCTAGCTCAAGTTCATGATGTCTTCCATGTATCTCTCTTGATGAATTACATACCCAACCATTCGCATGTACTGAACCTAGAGGTGGTACAACTGGAACATGACATCTCTTATGAGGAGCATCTAGTGGTGATCTTAGACCGTAGAGACAAGGTCCTACGAAACAAGACTACCCACCTTGTGAAAGTGTTGTGGAGGAATTATAACATTAAAGAAGAGACTTGGGAGCCTGAGGAAACAATGAAGCAAAAGTACCCTCGCCTTTTCAACTAGGCCTCAATTATAAAATTTCAGCGATGAAATTTCTTAAGGGGGGAAGAATGTAACGACCCAAACATTTTAAATAGTATATTAACTCACTCTTAACGATTTAATAGAGATGCTAATGGTTAAAGTAGAAAGAGGAGTCGATTGCTTCATCCAGTATACTCGAACCTTATGAAGCCCACTTATTAGAGCTTGGAAAAGAGGTGGAATCTTTGGGCTTTGCTTTGGACCAAGACCAAGCCGAACTCTAGCGTGTCAAGATTGAACGGAAACGTCGGCGGGAGAAGTTCAAGTTAGTAGAGATTACTACTAAGGAAATGTTATCTGAGCCTCCCTCAGATTCTCTCACCATAGCACACCTTACACTTAGGTCATATGCTGGTGTTATAAAGGGCTATGTGATGAGACCGTAGCTTCTTTGTGTAATCCTTTGGGATGAATAAATTGAGATTTCTTACATTAGTGATGTTTTAGAAATTTCAATTGTCCGGATAAATATAGGATGTATTTTATTGATGAATTTAGAAAAAAGGATATTTTAAAATATGTATGTAAAACTTAAATAATTAATGATGTGTAATGATTTTCAAAAAATTGTCCTCTACAAAAGTGTTCAGTAAGTAATTTTGAGTCTAATATGATCAAGATAAATTTTGATGAATAGTAAATTATGAATAGTGATTTTACGCTTAGGATTAGTAATGTGACCAAATGGATTAGTAATCTCACTTAAAAAAACTTTTAATATAATGTAGACACCTTGATTAAGTAATGTGATTCAATGAAACGGTTAAAGAACGGTTTCATAAATTATTAATCAAGTATTAGTTTTTTTAGGTGAATAGTGTTTTTTATTTAAAAATTTAATTAAAAATATTTAGAAAATTATTTTTATAAAATGGACTTTATTTTTGAACTCAGATCATCGATATTATGTAATGGTAATTTTTTGGGATTTTTCTGAGAAAGATGAATTTTCAGTTAATAGAAAAAATGCAGTTTTAGGGTTTCAGTATGTTAAATGACATCATAACTATGTCATGATGATGTCAGGAGTTATTTTATGGGATGGTTTATTAAAGGGGATTAATTATTGTGTGAGGTTTCCCAAGTGGCCAATACCATGGGCAAATACCATGGGCAAGCCCATGGTTTTTCCAAAACCACCAATGAGGTGTCCCTTGGCCATTAATGCCTTGTACCCTCACTTTCCCTATAAATACCAAGCCATCCTCTCATCCATTCGACTCCAAAACCATAATAAAAGAGGTTTGGGTATCCTTACCTCCCATGGAGTCCTCCCAGGGTGACCTCAGGCCTCTCAAGGTCCCAACCTTTGATTTTTTAAGGGTTACGTTTTAGGTAAGGGATCTGATCTCTCTCTTTCTTTTCAAGTAATCTCTTTTATGTCATTTCTTTTATTATCCATGTTCTTATGTTGGAGGATGTTCTTCTATATTCCTATTACTGCACTTTTCATGTTCATATGATGAGAGATCCCCTCTTTCTCTCATCAATTCATTTTTAGAATGTTTAAGTGGCGCCATTGGGCTGCTGAATTTTTAAAGGGATTCTTTCACCCTTTTCTTTTTCAAAGTTCTACATTCGTGTCATGTATTTCAAGTTCCTTTTAATTATTTTGGGGTATGATATCTATATCTATCACAGATAACAGTTATTTTCATATAATTGGAGACCCTATTTGATCTTGTCAATTCATTTTTGGTTGAAGCATAAGTGGCACTGTTAGGCTACGGGATTTTCATAAGAGATATCTTATTTTTGTCTTTCTTTCATGTTCTTCATTTCATATGGTATATCATTATAATTTCATGACCATGTTCATATATCCTTAATATTATGTTCCTATACTGTTTTATGAGTCATTTATTAATTTTGACCCATGTCGCCTCTCTTTTCATTGTTTTCTAAAACCCCGAAACATAGTTGTTATGCTGCAGAATTTCCGTCTCAAAATGTCTCTCTCTTTTTCTAAAGTTATGTTATTTTATTAATTGAATACTCAAAGCTCTCTCTTCTATATGGGTATTAAAATATATACCAAAATGTTCTATTTTAAATTCTGGGATTTACATACATGAGACCCACCTTCCTTTTCTGTGGGTTTTAATGTGACACAAAGATCATGTCTTTAAAAAAGTTTTTAAAACGTTATGATTATGAAATGAAACCCATTACTTTCATGCTATATGAGTTGTTTATGAAATTATTAATGATAATATATGTGGCTAACATGATAATAAATACATGTCAAGGGTGCGCCCTGATAGCGCTCCAATGCATTCGGTAAAGACTTAATCTCTAGAGATGACTACTTTTAACGACGCCTTTGTGAATAACCTTGGTAATTTTTAATGACACCTTGGGGATGGACCTTTGTGAAACAAAAATTATTGTCAATATTAAATTTTGTATCCACATATTCATGTTATGAAAATGATATTTTCATTATGATATGCCTCATTATTTCTTTCTCATGCCTCAAAGTTCTTTTCATGACCTTATTGAAGTATCTCAAGTTCACATGTAAAATGCATCTCTTGTTTCCCTTACGGGGCCTTCTGCTCAGCCTTCTTTTGATTTATGTCCCCAGGTTATGAGATGTAGTAATGAACCTATGATGAACTTAAGGATAATCCTTTCATGTGTTTATGAATAATGTTTTATGTTGTATTCATGTATTATGTTCCCAGTTTCCAAGACACTAATCCTTAAACATACTTATTTTTGTGTAATGTAATGAAGGTTTATGTTATAAAAAGGAGGAATACCATAGTTGGTATCAAAGGATGGTTTAGTTATTTTTGGAAATTAGGATATAAAAACTTTAGGAATAACCCTATATAAAAGTTTAAATATCGTAAAACTTCTTGGTATTTTGGTAAGTATTGAGTAAGTGGTTTATAAAACAAATACATCCATGTCTGGATACGAGCAGGTAGAGGCAGCTCTGGCACAAATGTACATAGGGTTTAAACCTGAAAACACTTCTTTGAGATAGACTTGAATGGGAACTGGTGCGATAATGGGCCTTGCTACTCTCTTGGTTATGACACTCTCGGGGGATATGTTTGGTTAATCAAAGGATTTTTATGAATAAATATAAAGAAATTATAGAGAAATGTAATTGTATAAGATTGAAGTCTTAGATAAAAGATTCATAAATGAAATAAGTTTCTCACTAAGGTTTTATCATTTTAGAAAATGGCGGGCAATAGGAGGAACTATGCAGATAGTGATCGCAATGCACCATGTGCTGACGGCCCTTTGATGGATGCCGGAATGGAAACATTTATGCAAATGATGAACCAACTAACTCATGTTATGAGTAATAACTTGAATCAAGATGAGAGGCTGACCTCACCACGAAGGGAACAATGCTCTATTGATCCCTTCATGTGTCAACAACCACAAAAATTTAGTGGATCTACTAACCCATTGGTTGAGGAACAATGGATAATCTCCATTGAAAAGACCTTTTCTGTACTCCTTTGATCGGAAGAAGAAAAAGTCACACTTACTGTTTACCGCCTAGAGGGAGAAGCTGATCAGTGGTGGTCATTGGTCAAAAACACGAATCCTAGAGGAGATATGGAAGCTATGGAGTGGGAAGAGTTCCAGGGAATATTCATTAAATAGTATTTCACTCGTTCCATGAGAACTAGAATGGAGAAAGAGTTTATCGAGCTGAAGAAGAAGGAGAATGAATCTGTCAGAGCCTATGAGATGAACATCACCCGACTTTCACGATATACCTCTAGCTTTGTCATGGATCCAAGGGGGAAGTTTAATATATTTTTCGGTGGACTAAGACCTCATCTGCAGAAGAATCTAGCCAACTGGGACTACGATAGCTACGAGGAGATCGTGCGGAGTGCAATGAAAGTCGAGCAAGATTTTGGTGAGAAACAGTGGTCTCATAAATCAAATGACAAGAAGTTATCGTTGGAGCCCAGTTTAGGGAAGACTTTTGATCAGGGAAGATGTGGAATGTAAATTCAACTTACCAAATGAAATAAAAGTTGGAAGAAGCATTCGAGGCACTTATTGATCAGAAGTGAAAAGTGATACATATGTGGAAGAGGAGGCCATGTTGCTTGGAATTGTCGTAATGAGGTGTAGCCTCAACTCCCCAACACTAACGACAGAGAAAAGATGGTTTCGGCCCTACCCGAAGTCAAATGCTTCATGTTTGGGCAGCTTGGTCACTTTGCTAATCACTGTCCAAATCCGAGGGCAGTGGAGGGGAATCACCATAAACCTCAGCAAAGGCCAAGGGAGCAAGGTCGTGATTTTTCTATCACAACAACTGAAGTTGATGTTCCGAACGATGTGGTAGAAGGTACTCTTATTGTCCTCTAAAAAAATAGCAAGGACTTTGTTTGATTCTGGTTCTATGCATTCCTTTATTTCCTCCAAGTTTGTAAAGAATATAGAATCAATCCCTAAACTGCTTAAGGTAGAATTGTCAGTCAAGTCTCCAAGTGGGATTATCCATGCATCAATAGTGTTTAGAGACTCTAGTGATTACTTCAGTGAGCAGAATCTTATCACAAATATAGTAGTCATTCCCATGTTGGAATTCGATGTTATACTAGGGATGGACTGGCTCTCAAAGTATAATGCTAAGATCAAATGCAGAAGTAAGGAAATCTCAGTAGTCTTGAATGAACGACCTAAAATTATATTCTAAGGAGAGATATCCCGAACTGATCCCTATCAAGAAGCACCTCCTATTGATTTCTTTATGGAGTTAATCAGTGATTATGAAGAAGGAAAAGGGAGTATACAAATAGAAGGTGTTTCGATTGTTCAAGAATACAAGGATGTATTTCCTGGGGAGTAACCTCGACCTCCCCCAGAAAGAGAGGTAGAGTTCTCCATTTAACTCGTACCTAGGTCTCATCCGATATCAAAGACCCCATATTGAATGGAAAATGTGTATCTAGAAGAGTTAACGAAACAACTCAAAGACTTTTTGGACAAGGGGTTTGTCTGACCAAGTGTGTCTCCTTGGGGAGCTCTAGTTCTCTTTTTGAAAAAGAAGGATGGATCAATGCGGCTATGCATTGTTTATAGATAACTGAATGGGATCACAGTGAAGAACAGATACCCTCTTTAAAGAATTGATGATTTATTTGACCAACTTCGTGGGCCTCAAATCTTCTCCAAGATTGACCTTCAAGTTGGTTATCATAAACTGAGGGTGAAGAAGGAATATATTCCAAGGACTGCCTTCCGATCAAGATATGGGCATTATGAGTTTACTGTTATGCCCTTCGGCTTGAATAATGCTCATGTTATTTTCATGGATTTTATGAATTGAGTCTTTAAGGAATACCTTGATAACTTTGTGGTAGTTTTTATTGATGATATTTTGAAACATTTAAAAAATCGTGAGGAGCATGAAGATCATCTGAGGGTTATTTTGGAAACTCTGTGGAAGGAGAGGATCATTGGAAAGTTCAGAAATTGTGAGTTTTGGTTACAACAAGTGGCTTTCTTGGGGCACATCGTAACCAATGACGGAATCTCGGTTGACCCTGCAAAGACAATGGTTGTGGAGGAGTGGCCTCAACCCACAACAATAACTGAGATTCATAGTGTCCTTGGTTTAGCGGGATATTTTAGGAGGTTTGTGAAAAACATTTCACGGATTTTTAATCCGCTAACCAAGTTGACTCGAAAAGGGGTTAATTTCATCTAGACAAAGCAATGAAAGGAATGTTTCCAAGAGCTGAAGAAGTGATTGGTTACTGCACCTATCTTAACACTACCCTCTATCAGGGAAGGATTCATTATTTTTAGTGATGCATCTCTAAAAGGGCTTGGGTGCGTCCTCATGAAAAATGAGAAGGTAATTGATTATGCATCTTGAAAGTTGAAAATTCATGGGTAGAATTATCCTACACATGATATAGAGCTAGTGGTAGTTGTTTTTGCATTAATGATATATAGGAACTATCTTTATGGGGAGAAATGTTATATATACACTGACCACCAATGTTTAAAGTATATTTTCACATAGAAATAATTGAACATGAGACAAAGGAGAAGGTTGGAGATTATTAAAGACTATGATTGGTCAATTCATTATCACCCTGGAAGAGAAAACAAAGTCACAAATGCATTAAACAGGAAGGATCCTGTTGTTCTGGAAACAATGATGATCCTAGGAGATCCCTTGATTAAATATCTAGTAAAACTGGATATGGTAATTGTAAGGGAAGGGACATCATCAACCTTATCCCAAATGATTTCCCAATCTTCATTACTAGAGAAGATCAAGAAGGCTCAAAAATAAGATCCTTTGCTGCAGGAGAAGTTTGAGGCTGTAAAGGATGCGAAGTTCCCTGATTTCAATATTGATCAAGAAGGTGTATTGAAATTTCATACAAGACTATGTGTTCCATCTATTCCAAAGATAAAGAAAGATCTAATGGATGAAGCTCATATATCTACTTTCTATATACATCTGGGAAGCACTAAAATGTATAAAGAGCTTAGTGATCATTATTTGTGGGATAACATGAAGAGGGAGATTTCTGATTACACTACAAGGTTCCTATTGTGTCAATAAGTAAAGGCAGAACGACAACTTCCTAAGGGGGTATTACAATCTCTACCCATACCAGTATTGAAGTGGGATAATATCACTATGGACTTTGTAACTGGTCTCCCGAAAACATCCAAATGAAACAATGCGGTATGGGTTATTGTGGACCGTCTCACCAAGATCGGCCATTTTATCTCTATTCAGGAAGATTTCTCTCTAGGTCAACTTGCCATGATATACGTAAAGGAAGTGCTAAGGCTGTATGGGGTACCACTATCCATCGTGTCTGATCATGATCCAAGATTCACATCAAAATTCTAGAGAAGACTTCTACATTCTTTGAATACTGAATTGAATTTTAGTACGACCTATCATCCTCAAACTGATGGCCAATCTGAAAGTTCTATTCAGACACTCAAAGACATGCTGAGATTATGCTCAATGGAATTTAAAGGTGGATGGGATGAACATCATCCATTAGTTGGGTTCTCCTATAACAATAGGTTCCATTCCAGTATTCAGATGGAACCCTATGAAGCTCTGTATGGAAATCGATGTAGAACTCTTACATGTTGGGATGAAACTGGTGAGAGAAAGCTTCTTGGCCCTGATCTTGTGTAAGAGATGATAGAAAAGGTTCATGCCATCCAACAACACATAAAGGCTACTCAGAGTCAGCAGAAGAGCTATGCTAACAACCGTCGAAGGGACTTGGAGTTTGGTGTTGGCAACAAATTCTTCCTTCGAATTTCTCTATGGATGAGAGTCATGCGCTTTTGGAAGAAAGGGAAGCTCATCCGTAGGTACATTGGCCCTTATGAAATCCTTGATCGCATAGGAGCAGTGGCCTATCCATAAGCACTTCCACCGAACCTATTTCAAGTTCACGATGTCATCCATGTATCTCTCTTGAGGAAGTACATACCCGACCCTTCACATGTACTGTACCCAGAGGTGGTACAAATGGAACATTACCTCTCTTATGAGGAGCAGCTAGTAGAGACCTTAGACCGTAGAGACAAGGTCCTAAGAAACAAGACTACCCACCTTGTGAAAGTGTTGTGGAGGAATAGTAAGTTTGATGAAGTGACTTGGGAGCCTGAGGAATCAATGAAGCAAAAGAACCCTCACCTTTTCGACTAGGCCTCATGTATAAAATTTTGGGGACAAAATTTCTTAAGGGAGGAAGAATGTAACACCCCAAACTTTTTAAATAGTATATTAACTTACTCTTAATAATTTAATAGAGATGTTAATGGTTAATGAAGAAATAGGAGTTGATGGCTTCATCTAGTAGACTCGAACCTTATGAATCCCACTTATCAGAGCTTGGGAAGGAGGTGGAATCTCTGGGCTTTGTTTTGGACCAAGCCCAACCCGAACACCAGCGTGTCAAGCTTGAACGGAAATGCCTATGGGAGAAGTTCAAGTTAGTAGAGATTACTACTAGGGAAATGTTATCTGAGCCTCCCTAAAATTCTCTCACCACATCACACCTTACACTTAGTTCATATTCTGGTGTTATATGGGGATATGTGACGAGTCTGTAGCTTCTTTGTGTAATCCTTTTGGATGAATAAATTTAGATTTCTTCCTTTAGTGATTTTTATGAAATTTAAAATGTCCGGATAACTTTAGGATGTATTTTATTGATGAATTTTAAAAAAGGATATTTTAAAATATTTATGTAAACCTTAAATAATTAATGATGTGTAATGTTTTTCGAAAAATGGTCTTCTGCAAAAGCGTTCAGTAAGGAATTTGGAGTCTAATAAGATCAACTTAATTTTTGATGAATAGTAAATTATGAATAGTGATTTTACACTTAGGATTAGTAATGTGACCAAATGGATTAGTAATCTCACTTAAATAATGTTTTAATATAATTTAGACACATTTATTAAGTAATGTGATTCAATAAAATGGATAAATAGCGGTTTTATAAATTATTAATCAAGTATTAGTATTTTCAAGTGAATAGTGTTTTTTATTTAAAAATTTAATTAAAAATATTGATTAAAATTATTTTTATAAAATGGACTTTATATTCTAAGTCAGAGCATTGATATAATATTATGGTAATTTTTTGGGATTTTTTTGTGAAAGATGAATTTTCAGTGAATAGTAAAAATGAAGTTTTCGGGTTTCGGTCTGTTAAATGACATCATTACTATGTCATGATGATTTCATGAGATATATTAAGGTATGGTCGACTAAAGGGGATGAATTATTGTGTGAGGTGTCCCAAGTGGCCAATACCATGGGAAAATACCATGGGCAAGCCCATGGTTTTGCCAAATCCACCAATGAGGTGTCCCTTGGTCATTAATGCCTTGTCCCCTCACTTTCCTTATAAATACCAAGCCATCCTCTCATCCATTCGACTCAAAAACCATCCTCAATGAAGTTATGGTCTCCGTTATTACCGAGGATTCCTCCCAAGGTTCCCTCAAGACTCTAAAAGTCCGAACCATTGATTTTTAAGAGTCACATTTAAGGTAAGTGATCTGACCTCTCTCTTTCTTTTCATGTAATCTCTTTTATGTCATTTATTTTATGATCCATGTTCTTATGTTGTAGGATGTTTTTATATATTAATATTACTTCCCTTTTCATGTTCATATGATGAGATACCCCCTATTTCTCTCATCAATTCTTTTTAATAATGTTCAAGTGGCGCCGTTAGGCTGCCGAATTTTTAAAGAGATTATTTCACCCTTTTCTTTTTCAATGTTGTACTTTCATGTCAAGTCATTCATGTTAATTTTTATTATGTTGGGGTATGATCTCTATATCTATAATACTGAACTCTTATGTTAATATGATTAGAGACCCTATTTGATCTTGTCAATTCATTTTTGGTTGAAGCTTATGTGACGTCGTTAGGCTGCAGGATTTTTGTAAGTGAAATCTTATTTTTGTCTTCCTTTCATGTTCTTCATTTCATATGGTATATCATTGAAATTGCATTACCATGTTCATATATCCTTCATATTCTATCCCTATACTGTTTTATGGGTCATTTATGAATGTTTGACCCATGTCCCTTCTCTTTTCAATGTTTTCTAAAACCCCGAAACATAGTTGTTATGCTGCAGAATTTCCATCTCAAAATGTCTCTCTATTTTTCAAAAGTTATTTTATTTTATTAAGTGAATACTAAAAGCTCTATCTTATATATGGGTATTCACATATATACAAAAAATTTCTATTTTAAATTATGGGATTTACTTACATGAGACCCACCTTCCATTTTTGTGGGTTTTAGAGTGACATAATGATCATGTCTTTAAAGATGTTTTTAAAACGTTATGATTATGAAATGAAAACCATTAGTTTTATGCTATATGGGTTGTTTATGAAATTATTGGTGATGATATATGTGGCTCATATTATAATAAATACATGTCAAGGGTGCGCCCTGATAGCACTCCAATGCATTGGGTAAAGACTTAATCTCTAGAGATGACTATTTTTAACGATGCCTTGGTGAATAACCTTGGTAATTTTTAAGGACACCATGGGGATGGACCTTTTTGAAACAAAAATGATTGTCAATATTAAATATTGTATCCATATCTTCATGTTATTAAAATTTTATTTTCATTATGATATGCCTCACGATTTCTTTCTCATGCCTCAAAGTTCTTTTCATGACCTTATTGCAGTATCTCAAGTTCACATGTAAAATGTGTCTCTTGTTTCCCTTACTGGGCCTTCTACTCAACCTTTCTTTGGATGTATGTCCCCAGGTTATGAGACGCAGTAATGAACCTATCATGAACTTATGGAGAAGCCGGTCAAATGTTTAATAAGAATATTTTAGGTTGTTTTCATGTATTATGTTCCTGGTTTCCAAGACACTAAACCTTAATGATCCTCAGTTTTGTGTAATGTAATGAATGTTTTTGATATAAAAAGGAAAGATGCCACACTTAATGTTAAGGTTCATTATTTCTTGGCCCAAGACCATTACTATATGAATGTGACATCTAAAATTACTCATTTACATTATTGATAATATTGTTTTCACTATACAATATAATTTTTATGTTGATATTTTCCATGGATACATTTTATTCTCATATATTTAATTAAATGGAATTCTAAGAGATTATCCACAATTCCATATAATTAATTCCTTACCTACTCATAATATCTTTCATTGAATGCTTTAACTTAGTGGGAATGTGATCTCATACATTATTATATTTTTCTTACCCCATGTTATGAACATGCAATCATTGAATAATTATCAAGGATGAAGGAAATTTTCCCATGATATATTTTTTTACAATATAATATGGAAATTATATATGTATATTGTCACCAATGAAATCTAAAATCATCATTACATCATGTTGTCATCCCTTGTATCCTCTACCAATTTAGATAATTTAACATCATCTCTTGGTTACTATAGTGTTGTTTGTTACAAATGGTATCAATATAAGTTTAGTAAGACCATTAAAATATATATTTCAAAAGAACACATCTAATATGGGGATCATTAATATCCATTATAATATATTAAAGTGTTAATTATTCATTTTAATAATATTCATGATGTTATGAGGTACTTATGAATGTGCAATTATTTATAAATGGATATGATTATAATAATGTGTACTTATATAAACACCAATGGCCGATGTAGGGATATCCCTTATGATGGTGTCAATACTTTGGGGTTGGAGATGATAAAATCATGCACATACTGGGAAAATTGACTAAAGTTATGAAAAATAACCTTGATCTTATGTAACAAACTATTATTACATAGAGTGATTCACTAAAGGTGTGTCACATTATGTGACATAAGATTCCATCATACAATTGAAATACAAATTTATTGGAATATGATAAATGGATTAAGACCCTTTAATATATACTCTCGGATTTGAGAAGTAATTAAAGGTAAAATATTTCTTTAGAAGTATTTTCTTTTTTAAGGGAAATGATCAAAATTTATGTTCATTGATCTCGGATAATAAAAAAGATTATGAAATAAAAATTATGTAATGGAGAACTCATAAAAGGAAATTCATTGAGAGATATTTTCCTCAAGAGAAATGAATTGAAATGTAGAGTATGTTCCACAATATAGTGTATAAGGAAGAGGAAAGTGTTGTTCAATGTTTGTCACGTGATTGGAATGGCATACAATAGACTACATATATAATCTGAAACGAAATATGTCTTGTTTCATTGATGGGATTAATCATAATCTTTTAAGGGGACTTTGAATTTTTTTCATCATATGAGGATATAGTATTATGTCCCATAAAGAAAGAGATATAATATTATAGGTCTCATAAGATCATGGGATGTCATGAAAATATGATGTTGGAGGACAACCATGGGAAAATAATTGTGTCCAAGAAGAATAAAGGAAATATGGGAGTTCTGCAATATTAAAATTTTGGAATGAAACATCTTTTAATTGATTAAATGAAATAAGAGTTTGTTATAAGCATAGAGACAGGGTCCATTTGGATCAGGAATGAATATAAAATAAATTAAATATAGTTATCTATAGAATAAATTAGTGGGAGATGGGTAATTATTAAAACCAATACCTCAAAATAGAAATAAACCTACTATAAATGTGTCCAATGGGGAATTCCAATATTATGTGGTTATTATAGATGAAGTTGATTTTAATTTTTAGAAAGTGTTGTTTTCAAACTACATAATTTTATATGGGGGAGATTATTGAGAACAAAACTCTATCTCATTATAATGATTTTGATGCTCACAAATATCCTTATTTGTTATTCTAATAATTTTAATTTGAGTATATTTCAGTAAATTAATATTATTTATTTATCTATTTTGAGATAATATTAAATTGTTAAATTCACATGGAATATTTGGAAAAGTATTCAGAAATTGTTTTTAGCATGTTCTGGAAACACTATTCATATTCTACATGTTTGAAAATTACTTGAGCATCTTTTGCAAACAACTTTCATACCATACATTGAAGAGCATAGCATAAGGATGGAATAATTCGTTTAATTTATGGGTTATTTGAATGGAATGGTTAAGAAAACATACGTTATCAGAAAAGTATGAAATAAGAAACCTTACTTTTGGAAGGAACCTTACTTTTGGAATGAACCTTATTTTTGCAAGGAACGTTACTTTTGAGAGAAGAACCCTACTTTTGGATGTAACCTTATGTTTGGGAAATTTGAAAATTATGGAAGAAGATCATTATGTGAGTATAGAATGTTATGTTTGTTTCTTAATAGTATGGTTCATCAACCTTTCTTTTTTGAACACCATACATTTGAGAGTTGAAGAGAAAAGTATGGTTCAACAACATTACTTTTGTGAATGATCAACCTTATATTTGGAAGATAAGAAAAATATGGATCATTAACCTTACATTTTAGATCAACCATACGTTGTGAACCTTACATTAAAATAATGTATGCTTTGTAGTTAAACCCTACATTTGGCATCAGATATTTAAATTACAATGTTAATAAAGAAATGGTATTTATGCAGATTATTAGGGAAATTTCAATCTAGATTAAAAGCCCAAATCTAAAATGTGTCTTTGACTAATTAAATTCCATTTATTTATGATTCAGATGATTTTTTAAGAGGATATTTTAATGCCGAATTTCAAGGGGATTTACAACTACTCTGTTATTCAAACTTTTGAATATTTCGATTTTAAAGGTGAGATTTGTGTATCTAAATTTTAAAAAGAGAACGCTCGTATTTATTCTATATATACATGTATTATTTTTATTATATATATAGTGGTGAATCATTGAAAATATATATCATTATCATGAGTTTTTCAGTACCATAATTTACAGAGATAATCGAGACTTACAGATCTGCTGTTACAAAGAATGACAAAGCTCTATTTTATAATGAATAAGAAACATGATTAAAGATTCACCGATTCTACATATAATGTATTTTTTGAATTGACTATTAATTAATGTTGTGAATTATATTTCAAGATCTACTAAAACTAGACCTTCTTAGAACTACTTCTAACTGAATAATATCTTTTCTGAAGACAACAATCATTCTATTATCAATTGCATGATTTTGAAATTGTGAAGAACAACTGGAAAGTATTTTAAAGAACAAATACTCTTTAATTTGAGAAATCTGATTATTTTACAAAGATGTGTATTTGGTTCTGTGTATAAACCAGACGAATCTATTTAGTCTTAAACTTGTAAATGTTCCAAATACATGCACTCAGTTGTTGAACGGTCCATTGATAAGAGTACAAGATAGTAAAAATCAACAAGCTTGTGGAGTGGAGGATTGGTGGAGTGGACAAAGGGCCTTCTGTTCCCTGAACCACTATACATTGTGTGTTATTTTCTATTTAGTTTCTATTTCTTAGTCATTCTGATAAAGAGGAAAGGACATATAATGATCTTGCAATGAAATTGTAAAAGACACAATTCACCCTTTCTTGTGTATATTTGGTATAACCCGAGACAACAATTGGTATCATAGGAGGAGCTTTTGTCAAAGCTATAACAAGTTAAAAGTGTTCGGATTATACAAAGAAAAATTTCTTATACATGATAGGGTATGTCAATGGTTTGAACTCCCTACTTAAAACATGAAAATTATGGATGATTGAAACCAAGGATGATCATTTATTTAAAGAACCTTGGATACCGAGTATACTCGAAAATTATAACTCCCTATGTGATTCTAGAGAAACATGAAACAAGGAGTGCTGACAACGAATCAAATTATGAAACAAAATAAAAATCCATGAAAGCTATCATCTGTTATCTAGGACCATATGAATTCAACAGAGTATCTCAGTTCCCGACAACATATGAAATGTGGCATACTATTGAAGTCGATTATAAAGGAACTGACAATGTCAGACAAATGAAGTATGCTATTACTAATCTCAAATTTGATACATTCAAGATGTTTGAAGGAGAAAGCATCACCCAGATGAATAGAATGTTGAATAAAAATTTTAACAATATCACTGCTTTGAGAGATCTGATTAAAAAATTTGGTCATGATATGAAATTACTAAGAGTGCTAAAACTAAGATGGAATGGAATTTATGCTTCTATCAGATAATATGAACTTGTAAAAGATTTAACAATGACATGGTTAATTGGAACTATAATGATTTGTGAGGATATGATACAGGATGAGGAAAATAAGAATAATGTTCTGATCAAGAGAGAAGACACTCCCCTAAAGGTTTCATCTCAATGAAATAGAAGAAAGATTAGGGTAATGGAAATAATGGTGAAATCAGAAATTTATGATTCATCCAATTCAGATGTGGAATTGTATTAGATAGCCAAAAAATTCAGTAAGTTTTATCAAAAGAAAACGGTTTTAGAATGTCTTTTAAAAATGATGAGATAGAAGCCCGATGTTATGAGTGCAAGAAACATGGTTATGTCAGACCTGACTATCCACAATTAAATGAATGCATGAAGAAGAAATTCTTTAAGAGAAATGATTATGAGAAAAAAGAGAAAAGGGATTTGAATGATACCTAGATTATATCTCAAGACACCAGTAGTTCATCATAGTCTGATTCAGAAAAATATTAATCAATCCTGAAAGAAAATATGTTCTTTAGGGTAGAAACTGATGAGGTACAACCCTATTACTCATCTGACTCTAATTCATGTTGCTCAAATGAAAAACTTGCTGCTTACATCAACATGTTTGAAAAGAAATATTATTTTTTATTCAAGAAAAAAAATATTTAAAGAATATTCATAATGATATTTTAGGAGAGAGAGAGAGAGACTTTGCTAAAGCAACATCAGGAATTACTGTAAAATTATAACTTAATTGACACAAACTATATAGACTGTGAAACTATAATAAAATCACTGTAAACAGAAGTAGAAACATACAAAAGTGCAACTCTTATTTTTTAAAAAGGGGAAAATACACTTAATGAAATACTTGTAAAGAATGTGAAGAGAATGGGAAGATATGGAATATAAATTAAATGTGATAAACCTAAACTATATAAGAACTATTTTTTCCATGTACAAATGGTAAAATTTGAAACTACTGTGGAATAAACGGTCACATATCTAAAAACAGTTATTTAAGGAAACCAAAAATAATTGTGATTACGAAAGACTTTATTGAAAACATTTTATATAAATCTATTTATTATATAAGAAAAGAATGTCTGGATTCCATGGTCTTTATTAGATAACAGTACTGGACCCAATAGAATATGGGTATAAAAAAATCCTGGTTTAATTGACATTTCAAGAAGTATGTCACAGAATCCAAAATGAAATATGGTATATGGACAGTACTGGTTCTAGTCATATGAATAGAAACTCATCAAATTTCAGAACTCTAACCCAAAAGGATGGTGGTCTAGTCACATTTGGTTACAATGCAAATGGAAATATTATTGGCATTGGAACTATTGGAGATCTTAATATTGTCTCAATCAATAATGTACTCTATTTAGAAGGATTAAAACACAACCTGATAATTATCTCTCAAATATTTGATGATGGTTATGTTGTTGATTTTTCTAACAATTTCTATTTTGGTTTCGAATATAAATTTCTTAAATTTAGAGCACCAAGAACTGATAATGTGTATACTCTAGACTTAAATTCATTTTGTAAACAAAATTTAAAATGCTAACTACTAAGATAAATGAATATTTGGTCTAGCATATGATACATGAACATTGAAATATCCATGCTTTGCATAATTTATCAAAGAAACAATTAATTTCTGATTTTTTTAGTCTCATATTTTAAAGTGATAGATTCTGTGATGCATGTCAACTTGGAAAGAAACACAAAAAATCATTCAAATATATTAACACAAGCACTACATCCAATCCTCTAGAACATATCCATATGGATCTGTTTGGACCTTCAATGGTAGTAAGCATGGATGGTAAATTATATGTGTATGTTTTAGTTGATGACTATTTTATATTTACTTGGAATTATTTCCTAAAATTAAAAATGAAACTTTTTCTATATTTGAATGTTTTTACAAAGATTTTCCAAATGAAAAAGTTTTTAAAATAATTTCATTAAGATGTGATCATGGTGTATAATTTTAGAATTTGGAATATAATTTTTTTTCTCAAATATGGGTATTAAACACACCTTCTCTGCCCCAAGAACACCATAGAAAATGGAATTGATGAAAGATGAAATAGGACTATTCAAGAAATGGAAAAGATAATGCTAAATGAATACAGTCTTCCTACTTATTTTTGGGGAGAATCTATAAGCACAACCTGTCATATAATGAATAGAGTCTTAATAAGAACTATTTTCAAAAATACACACTATGAACTATAAAATAATAGAAGACATAAATTAAATTACTTTAATGTTTTTGGATGCAAGTTTTACATCTTAAAGACCGAGGACAATCTTGGTAAGTTTGATCTAGAATCTGATGAAAGCAGTTTTTGAGGATACTCTGCTACTTCCAAAGATTATAGAGTTTTGAATACAAATTAAAGGTTTGTTGAAGAATAAAATCATGTTAAATTTGATGAATCTCATACCTTTGAGAAAAGGAATGACCAAAATTTTGAATCCGACTCTAATGGTAACAAGAAACTTGAAAACATGAAAGATGATTTTGAAAAAGATAAAACTAAAAATCAGTCCAGTTCATAAGAATGTGACATTGAAGAACCAAGTAGTTTACTTCCTAGAAATTCTAGAACCGTAAAGAATGAAACTTTAGAAACAGTAATGGGAGACCTAGAAATAGTAATAAAAACCAAAAGAAATTCTAGAATTCATGTTGAATTCTCTACATTTCTATCCTAAATAGAACCTAATACATTAGAAGAAGCCTTAGATGATAAAAGTTAAATGATAATAAAGAATTAAGAACTAATCCAATTCTAGAGAAATGATGTTTTCTATTTAGATGAAAGACCTCACAACCATTAACTTATAGGAACTAAATGGATCTTTAAAAATAAACAAGATGATAAGGAATTATAACTAGAAATATAAAATGTCTATAAACTAATCATTATAATCAAGAAGAAGGTATAGAATTTGATGATAACTTTGCACCTATAACTAGATTAGAATACATTAGGATCCTTCTAGCCAATGCATCTCATATGAACATTAAATTAATTTAGATAGATGTTATGTGTGCCTTTTCAAATGGTTATTTATTGGACGATGTTTATGTTGAGAAACCTCATGGTTTTGAAAATTCTCAAAAACTAAAATCTTTTTATAAACATAATAAGGCTCATTATGGCCTTAAATAATAACCAATATCTTTTCATGAAAGATTAAGATAATTTCTTTTAAAAAATAATTTTTTTGTTAGAATGGATGATCCAACAATTTTTAGGAAAACTGTTGATTTTTATATTTTATTGGTTCAAATTTATGTTGATGATGTATTTTTTGGATCAACAAGTTCAAAAATTTGTAAAGACTATTCAAATTTCATGCAAAAGAAATTTTAAATGAGAATGATGGGGAAATTAAACTACTTTTCAAAACTTCAAATATATCAAAATGATTTTGGAAATGTTTTAAATAAAAGAAAATACATTACTGATTTACAAAAGAGATTTGGACTTTAAAACAGCATGACAAATTCATCTCCTATGTATAGTAATATAAAACTTGATTTGGATGAAACTGGAAAATCAGGTGACAAAAAGTTATAAATAGGTATGATTGGTAGTTTATTATATATTACTACTAGTAGGCCAGATATAAATTATTCTCTATGTCCCTGTGCTAGATTTCAATCTGATCCAAAATAATCTCAATTATGTGGTGTCAAAAGAATTTTTAGATATTTTAAAGGAACTATTTTTCAATCACTTCTATATCAAAATACTTCGTATTTTAATTTAATTTCATATTTAGATGCAGAATTTGGAAGTTGGAGATTAGATAGAAAACGCACCTTAGGGACTTGACACTTTTTAGGAAAATCCTTAGTATCATGGTCTAGTAAGAAACAACACCCAGTTTCCCTATCTATAGTCGAGGAAGAATATGTATCTGCAAGCATTTGATTGGCACAATTTTGGTTGCTGAAAAACACTCTTATGGACGTTGGGAAAAATTTTAATAATACTCCTATTTTATGTGATAATATAAGTTCTATAAATATTTCAAAAAATCCTATTAATCCTTCTAGTATTATGTATATTGATATCAGACATCACTTTCTAAGAGACCATGTTCCTAAAAAGGATATAATCATTAAATATGAAAACACTAGAATTCAATTAGCTAATATTTTTATTAAACCACTTCCCACTGTAAGGTTAGATTTTATTAAGGGGGAGCATAGTTTATTTATATTTAAATAATTTTTTAAATTCTTATTTTATTTGTTATCATTATTTATTTATTTAGAGTAATATAAGATTTCTATTGATACTATTTTATTTTTTTTATCACATATTAGTTTTCAATTTTTTTAATAATTACTATGTGCTTAATGACACAGGAATCAAGGATGTCAGAAACCATTTCCCATTCTAAACCTTTTCATTTTCTCAAAACCCTTTTGAAATCTCCAAACCTTTTACCACTCCTCTCATACTTTACCTGATCCTTCAAATCCCTAAGCATTAAAACATTCATATATCTACATCAGAAATGGAAAATACCAAGAGGACTAATGAGTGAGAGACCAGCATAGTTAATTATAAGTGCATGACCAGAAGGAAAATTCAGCAAGGAAAGGAAATTGGTTTAGAATGGATATATCATACAGATATGATGTTACAGAAATCCCTAACCTTTTATAACCTAGAAGAAATGTATAATTGAGAGAATACAGAGTTTCTATATAAGGTAGAACTTCTTCATTTCTTTAAATATGTACAATTTATCATAGGAATAGAGGAAGATGTTATGACAGTAATGATTGAGGATATATAATTATTTATTTCCTATGTGGAAATTGGTCGAATTCTAAAATTACCTCATGAGGGAGTTTTTGTAACACCCCATGATTTCATTGTACATTATTAATTCAAATTAATTCAACAACTTTCACTATACTCAACGTCGAGTTCAAGTGCACCACGACTTACCAAACTAGATGTTCAAATGTGGTTAAGAATAGTATTAAAGGATTTTTGGACTTTATTTAATCCTTATAATATTAGAATCCATATTTGGAGTTTCTTAGACATAATAATTTCTTTTTCATATCAAAGAAGTATTTTTTTAAAATTTAATTTTACCACCTTTTAATGGTGAACCCTTTTTAAATAAAATATTTGAATATTTTATATATTCAATTTGAATAATTAAACATATTCATTTTAATTGGTACATAAGAATTTAGATTCAATAAATTTATGGTTTTTTTCTAAAAACATTCATATTTTAGTGAATAGTGAAAAATACTATATTTTAACTAAAAAAACTTCTTTAATCATAATAATTTATAGTGTTGAATTATAGAATTTAATGGTTTGGAAGTATAAATAGATTATATTTCTACAATTTAATCTAATGTCATTCCTTGGAAATAAATTCACTTTGAAATTTAACATAACCAAGTATCAATCTTTTGTTAGTTATTATTTTTAAAAACATGCTTTTTTGTATTGACAATGAGAATTAATATTAAATTAATAAATAAAAATTCTATGTTTTTAATTTTGTAAAATAGACATACTTTTTTGATTCAGAATATAATAATTAGCTTAGGATGAAATTTTGGTATTTTTCGGAAAACATTCAATTTTTGATGAATAGTGGAAACAATGAGTTAGTGGATAAAACCGACTTCTTATTTAAATAATTATTTATTTTATTTAAATTTATTTTTGGTTAATGTAGATACATAATACCTATTAATGTTCAATATAATTCATTGATTTCATTTTATAATAAGTTTAGATATATAAAAAACTTTGAATTTTTTACCGTCGTTTACCCACCTCCTAGGAGAATTTGCAAATTTTCATAAAACCTTATTTTACTGCTTCTGTGAGTTGAATTTCAGAAATCAGAGATACATAATTAATATTTCTAAGTAATATTTGTTTTAATAAGATGAAAACAATTTTCGGTGAATAGTATCTTTTAAATTTTATTTACCACGGTTAAAAGTAAAAAGGGTAATTAAGGGTTAAAATGATATTATTCTTACAATAAAAAAGGTTCTAATTCTATTGAATAAGTATAATTAAACCAAAGAAAACATTAGGAAAAAAACATGAACCTCTTTGGTCCACTAGGAATACATTTGAACTTTTATTATTATTTTATTTAAAGAAGAACTAAAAGTGTTAAATTGAATGTTTAATAACTAAACCATTTCTAATATAAGGTTACAAATAATATAAATTAGACTATAAATATTCATTATAAAGGTAAAAATATTTCATGCATAATATTATTTTATTTAAAATTTTTAGATATTAAATAATTTAATTTATTAATGAAACAATTATGATGAAACTATTACTATATTAATAAAAGATTAAGATAATTGATATTATAAATACCCAAATAAATGTAATTTTCAACTTTTAATGAATTACAATAATTTTATTGTTTAATATCACATTTTAGGGTTGATTCAATAAATTTTTTAGATTTAATCATGCTGTTATTATTATTACAAAAAACAAATACCAAATAATATCAAAATTGACATAAAATAGTTTTTAAAACACGTACTATATTTTTGGGTGATATAATATTCCTAAAAATATAAGGTTCAGAAAAAATGATTAAATAATAATATATATGTCATTAATGCACCACTTTAGGTTCTATTCTGTGTTTAGAGTATGATTATTAACAATATGGTTTAAGAATACAAGAAGATACGGTAAATGTTAAACTATTTAACTAAGAAATAAATCTAAAAGAAATGGTTAAAATGGTAACATAAACTTGTCTAAAACCTATTTTTTGAGAGATTTTGGACCCATACCCACATTATAATTTATATAATTCATTTTTAAGACATTATAAACAGAAAATCATTTTATTATAAAATAATATTTTAAACATTTCCTAAAGGTACCCTCACCTCTCTTAAAAAAGATCACTTCCACTTCTCTTAATATCACTCCTCAAAAGCCATTTTTCACAGCCAAACCATACCCAAATATCCTCAAAAAATTTCTCCTTTCATCTTAGCTACATCACTTTGGACATAAATCCAACTTAAAGATCCATTTTGATCAATTAAAAATGAATAACCTGAAGAAGAGGTAAATATTTCATCACATCATTCAAGTTCTTTTCTTCTTCCACTTCCTCATTCTTTGTCGTTTCCATTCTAAAATAATAAATTCAGCATCTTTTATAAACTGTGATGTTATTATAGAAATGTTAAAACCATATTCATTATTCTATCTATCTTATAAATGATAATGTCACCATACGTGCGTACGTACGGATTACCGTCTCCAGGACTTGATGATATTTATTTCCACGTTCCCCATTCAACGATGATTATAAAATATATATCATTAAGAAGTATGTAATTTATAAAATAATAATTCTACTTGATAGATATATATATATATGTACATACATATATTTCATTCACTTTGTTCCGTTTTATACGATATGAAAACAGAAACTGTGTTTATGCGTACGTACGGACTACCGTCTCTATAAACCGTGCTTTCCATTTGATATAAATATCTATTATACATATTTGTATTCTAATTATATATTATACATAAATCATTTTTTATATTTTGGAAGTTTTTAAATATTGATCTAAGTGATACAATCAAGAGTAACAAGTTAAAACACGTACGATAAAGAATGTGATTATTAACCAAAATGTTAATTTAAATGGAAATTATTATTAAATGGTTAGTATACAGTCATAAATGAATAATGTATGATTTCATAAATGTTAATATGGTTATGGTATAATTTAATAACATACTACAATCTTCATAAAGGATGTGGAACATACACTCCACTAAAGGTAAAGTGCAAGGTAATGGTTAAATTCAAAATCTCTTTATTATCTGACGTTGTTTTTATGTAAGAATCTACAGGGACATATTTATTATCCATGTCCATGTTTCATATATGTGTTTTCAAAGGGATTATATTTAGGTACTTTTTACTAAAAAAACATTTTAAATGTTTTGAATATTTATTCTTCTAAATTGTTCTCATTAATGTCCATGTTTTCAAAATGCCTTTTAAGGATTTATTTATGTGGACATGAATGTTTTTTAAAATATTATTCCTTTGAAAATTTTCAAAGTGGTAAGGGACATTTTGATTCAAAAATGTATTTAAATTAATTCTTTTTTAAATTGTGTGACTTTTTAATGTTTTTATGAAAAAGAGATATTTCTCTCAAAGATTTTTTCAAATCATTTTCATCTATGTCAACATCCTTTGATGGATTTTAAACTTGTTTCATGTTGAATTATTATGATAAAAATATTCCATACTGTATTGAAGGATTTGTGAAATGTTTGACTGTGGATGTGTTATTTTTATACCATTCATGGTATATGGATAAGGTATTGACATTTCGTTTTTTAGTTTTAATATGGATTTTTATGTTATGTTTCAACCTTTTCATATGAGGAATGCAGTGGAATTAGTATGTAACTGGTGGAGCCCGCTATAGATCCTCGATGCATTGGTAGGTCTCATGATACAAACTAGTGTATTAGAACAAGACCTTGATAAAAAATTTATTTCTAGTATTGTATCAAGGACTTGACTATGTGGTAATGATGTCCAGCATTAGGCATTCCCTCATTATGAAATTAGTTATTACAGGTGATTATTCGACTAGTAGTATATCCATGTGCATGTTCATATGGTAATGTTTGATTTATTTATTCCATATTATGTTAATTTTTATGTTTAAAAGTTTATTATTTTTATTACACATATTTGTTTAAAATTTTATAGCTTCTAATAAATTATTTACCCTTTCTAAGCATCTGAGTTCACATATTTATTATGTATTATTTTCACAGTATCCCAAGAAGTGTTTTATGTTTGAGATGCAGGGTTAAGCTATGTGAACAGTGGCATCCTCAAAGGAGTTTTTGTTTTGTATGTTAGAAAGTGTGATGTATTTTTCATGTATGGAATCTATTTTCCAAGACTTCTAAACTGGTCAGTATTTTGGGGAATGATTTATTGTAATCATTCCAATATATTAAAATAATCCACTGACACTATGAAGATTGGGTTGGGGTGTTACAGTTGGTATAAGAGGATGTTTATCAAAAACCTTCGAAACTAGATTTAGATAAACTCTGATTAGAGCACATTACCATAAGAAAGACTTAAAATATTGGTATAGAAGTACATTATAGAATTTTTTTAATGTAGAAAATTTGGGAGTTTTCCAAGAAAATAAATCCATATATGGATATGAGTAGGTAGAGGAAGATCTGGAATAGACGTACCTAGGGGTAAAACCCAAAAACAATACTTTGAGCTAGACTCCAATAAGAAGTGGTGCACATCAACGGGACTTGCTGCACTTTTGGTTATGACACTCCCGAGGGATAAGCTTATGATAATTCTCATTTTCTTTACAAAGAAATTACGAAGGATTTAAAGGTATATACCTCCTCAAGGAAAATATTTTTATGATAGTGGATTATCTCCATAAACTATTCAATTTAAGTTTGGTATTTTCCATGTTTGGAATTATTTATTACAATTCAGAAACTGACCTAGTGTATGCCAGTGTATAGAAATGGAACCCAGTAGAAGGAATGTGAACTCCAACAATACATATGATCCAAAGAGTAAGAAGGATCATATCATTCATGGTATTAAGAGAACATTTTGAAGTTAAATAGTCTCCCATGTATTCTCAACTTATACATAAATATTATCATGTGTTAATAAGATAAGTAAACAATTCTCTGAGTCCTATGGCTTGGAAGGGAAGCCAGAGAATAAAATGATGGTAGAGAGAACGATCGATAAAGGGAAGAAGGGAATGAAGGATTTTCCCATATGTGATAATTGTGGAATGAATCACCTTGGTAAATTTTTGAAGGGAATGAGAGTTTGTTATGACTGTGGAGAAAAGGGATACCACATACGTGATTGCAAGGATAAGAAAAAGGCTTCATGTGTACAATGCTTCATCAGTAAGGAGTTGGATCACTATGCGAATCAATTTCCAAATCATCTGAGTATACCCCAAATTATGCTATTAGAGAAGAATAAAGTTATGATACCACCGATGATGAAGAGGAATGATTAGATTTCTTACATTGTTATTAATGTATTCTGTCATTGGAGTATTTTATTAATGATGTACATGTTATAATAATTATAGATTTTATAATGATTGTAATGCAGTACTATTTCCTAAGGACTTGAGATTGTGTGGAACCAAGAAAAGTGACTCAATAGCATGTTAATTTTTTTTTGAAAATATATGGTTGAGAGAATGATAAGCCATAATATGGTTTTGATACTAAGGTAGTGATTTTGGAATAGTGTATGATTTATTTGGATAAATTATATTTTATATTCTTGACTACCTTTAAACTGATTAATTATTTGTATATTCCATCACTGTTGTAGTTTTCAACATTTTTTGGAAACAAGGTGTATATCCAGTAGTAAATAGGGAGTATGGGAGAATGAATGTAATCAATAAGGTTTTATGATAATTCAGGATGTTGTAGTGTTCTAAAAGAATACATGATGAAGGTGTTCACATGTTATTTTGTGGCAAAAATGATCTTCATTGTGTTTACATTCATTATAAATTTTGGACTGTGAGTTTGTACAGAATTATTTTTTATAAGTCTAGTTTGATATTATTTTTGGGTTTCCATATAAAGGACATCCCAGAGGTCGGGCGGCAAACCGTCGCGTCCAATAAGGCCACGAGACTTGAACCCGCAACCAAAGGGCAACAAGGGTGTATCACCTACCATTGGCACACGTAATATCCTAGATTGAATAATGCAGAATTTTTTAACGTCTGGTAGGTGAATTATATATTCATTTTTTTGGAACCCTATAATAATAGGATAAGTATAATATATTTTTTATGTTCTCTTATCTTTTAGAGTAAAGATGAGTTTGTGGTAGAAATTAATTAAAGGATGGAACTCTACTTATCAAATATATATATATATATATATATATATATTCTTCTCGTATTATATGAAGAAATTAATTCTGAAACATTAGGTAAGGGATCTTATAACTAAAGGGATTTTATCATGAAACCTTATGTTTTGTTGAACCGATGATATTTTAAATCATTCTAGATTGAAAACTTTGAGGCCCTCAATACTACAATTGTTTGTGACGGATGACGTCAATCACTCCCAATTAATATTTACATCTTTCTTCCAATTATGTTTCTCTAATTTACACCAATGTTCTCCTAATAAAGATCATAATTTGGTGGTTACTTTTTCATTCCCCTTTTCCTCTTATTAAGTCTAAATTTTATTAAACCAATTTCCGATGTGGGGTTTCCACAAAGGTATTTTTCTATTTTTTAACCATTTATTTTCAAATTTTTTTTGAAATTGTGAGGATTAAATTTATTGGAGGGAATAATGTAACAACCCAATATTTCATGGTACATTATTTATTCAATGTAATTTAATAACTTGCACTATACGCAACACCATGTTCAAGCACACCACGACTTACGAATCTAGCCGTTCAAAAGCGGTTATGAATAGTATTAACTGAATTTTTAACTTTATATAATCCTTATAATATTAGAATCCGTATTATGAGTTTCTTATACATAATAAATTCTTTTTTTGGATAAAAGAAGTATTTTTCAAAAAATTCTATTTTACTACTTTTTAATAGCGATCCCTTTTTAAATCCAACGTTTGAAAATTTTATACATTCATTTTGACAAAATAAAATTAATCTTTATAATCGGGACATATGAATTTAGTTTCAATAAATTTATGGTGTTTTTCCAAAAACATTCAAATTTGGGTGAATAGTTAAAAATACTATATTTTAATTGAAAACAACTTTTTTAATCAAAATAATTTGTAGTGATAAATTATACATTTTAATGGTTTGAAAGTATAAATAGATTATATTTTTTTCATTTAACCTAATGTAATTCATTGGAAATAATTTAACATTGAAATTAAACATAACCATGTATCAATATTTTGTTAGTTATTATTTCTTAAAAACACGCTTTTTGGTTTTGAAAACGGGAATTAATTTTAAATTAATAAATTCAAATTCTATGTTTTTAATTTGGTAAAATAGACTTAATGTTTGAAATCAGAATATCAAAATTAGCTTAGGATGTAATTTTCGTATTTTATAAAAATTTTAAAATTTTCATGAATAGTGAAAAACACAAAGATATTGGTTAAAAGAACTTTATATTTAAATAGTTAAATATTTTATATAAATTTATTTTAGGTCAAAATAGATACATAATACCTATATAAGTTTAATATAAATCATTGGAGTCATTTTATAATAAATTTAGATATATAAAAATTTTATTGAACTTTTTACCGTCTTTTACCCTCCTCCTAGAAGCATTTGCGAATTTGTATAAAAATTAATTTTACTTCTTCTGTGAGTGGAATTTCAAAAATCTGAGAGACAGAGTTAATATTAGTATGTCAAATGTGGTTTAATAAGATGAGAATAATTTTTCGTGAATAGTAAATTTTTATTTTTATTTACCACATTTAAAAGTAAATATTGTAATTAAGGGTAAAAATGATATTATTATTACCCTAAAACATGTCCTAATTCTATTGGATAAGTATAATTCATACAAAAACAACCATATTTATAAACAATATGGACCTCTTTGGACCACTTGGATTAGATTAGGACTTTTATTATTATTTTATTTATAGAAGAGTTAAAAGAGTCAAATTCAAAGTTTAATACCTAAACCATTTTTAATATAGGGTTAAACAGAATATCAATTACACTATAATTATTCATTAGAAAGATAAATATATTTCCTACATAATAGTATTTTATCTTTAATTTTTAGACATTAAATAAATGAATTTATTTATGATACAATGATGACGCAGGAATAAAATATTAATGAATGATTAAAATAATTGATTTTATAAATACCCAAATAAATTTAATTTGCGACTTTTGATGAATTCCACTAATTTCATAGGTTAATATGACTTGTTAGGGTTGATTAAATAATTTTTTTTCTAAGTAATCATGTTGTTATAATTAAAAAAACAAATTCCAAATGTATCAAAATTGACATTAAATAATTTTTAAAACAAATACTATATTATTGGTTGATATAATATTCCTAAACAATTATTGTTCATCCAAAAGGAATAAATAATATTATATATGTCATTAATGAACAACCTGATGTTCTTTTGGAATTTTTGAATATGTTTATTAACCATATAGTGCAAGAATACAAGAAGACACGGTAAAAGTTAAACTATTTAACTAAGAGTTAAATTTAAAAGATATTGTTAAAGTGGTAACCTAAACCTGTCTAAAACCTATTGGTTAAGTGTTCGTAGACACATACCAACCTTAGACATTAAATAATTAAATTTTGAGCCATTATAAACCGAAAATGATTTTATTATAAAATAATATTTCAAACTTTTTCTAAAGTGACCCTCACCTCTCTTATAAAAGAGAACATCCCCTTCTCTTAATTTCACTTCTCCAAAACCATTTGGCTTAGCCAAACCCTTCCCAAATATCCTCCCAAAATTTTTCCCTTAATCTTAGATGCCTTCATTTGGTCATAAATCAAACCTAAGGAGCCCTTTTGATCAAATCAAAAGGAAGAAACAGAAAAAGAGGTAAATATTTCATCACATCTTTCAAGTTCATATCTTCTTACACTTCCTCTTTCTTTGTTGTTTCCATTATAAAATAATAACTCTAATACCTTCTATATAATTTGATGTTATTATAGAAATGGTAAAACCATATTCATTATTCTATACATCTTATAAATGACCTTGTCACCATACGTGTCTACATATGGATTACCGTCTCTACGACGTGATGAGATTAATTTCCATGTTCACCATTAAACGATGATTATAAAATCTATATCATTAATAAGTATTTAATATATGGAATAATAATGCTACTGGAGATATATATATATGTACTTTCATATATCTTATTCACTTATTTACATTCAATATGATATGAAAAAATAAACAGCATTTATACGTACGTACGGACTACCGTCTCCATAAACGGTGTTTTCCATTTCATATATAGGTCTATAAGACATATTTATATTCTAAATATATATGATATATAAATCATGTTTTATATTTTTTATGTATTTAACTCATGATCTTTGTGATACATAAACATCCCAAGTAAATGAAGAATAATATATTTTCATACTTATTAATATTTTTTAATTAAATATTAATTTTACTTTAAAAGGGTTTCTATATTCGATAGCATACCCGATACGGAACAACAAGTTTCTTTGGAATCATACGTTGCACACTAATAATACAATATTATTATTTTAAATTGTAGTAAACTCCATGCCATTGTATTTGCGAGAATGAACGTATGTAACTACAATATTATTATACATGTTTGTTAAATATATTATATTTTTCCAATAAAAGTTAGAGGCTTAAAATGTGAATGAATCTAATTTTATGCATAATTTTCATTAAAAGGAAAACATATCACCTTTTAATAGGTAAACCTTTTTAAATATAGTTTTTGATACTTTAATACATTCTATATAATCAAATAAAAACCATCTTTAGAATTGGGACATCAAAATTTACTTTGTGTAAATTTTTGGAATTTGTCCGATAAAGTTCATTTTTTATTGAATAGTGAAAATATTGTATTTTAATTCAAAACTATGTTTTAATATAATTTATTTATATGGTTAGATTATCTTTTTAATTGGTTTTAAAGTTATATTAGAATATATTTTTATAATTTAATCTAATGTTGGTCATTGGATTTAGTTTCACTTTGAAATTGGATATAAACAAGTATCAATTTTTTTATAGTTATTATTTCTTAAAAATATGCAAGTTGTTTTAACAACGGGAATTAATTTTAAAATTAATTAAAGAAAATTTTATGTTTTTAATTTTTAAAAATAAAAATTATTTTTTAAATTTGGAATATCAAATATATCTTAGGCTGAATTTTTGGTATTTTTCTGAAAAACATCAATTTTTGATGAATAGGGAAACCACTTAGTAGTAGTTAAAAAATGACATTTTCATTTAAATGAAATTTTACCACTTCTGTGAATTGAATTTCTTAAATATGAGATATATGGTTATTATAAAGAAGCAAAATGAGGTTCAAAAAGTTTAAAATAATTTTTCGTGAATAGTAACTTTTGACTTTTATTTACCATGGTTAAAGGTAAATAGGGTAATTCAAGGATAAAATAATATTATAATAATTTAAAATTACCATAACACTTGTCAAAATTTTATTGGTTGAGTCATTTACAACCATGGGCATCTTTGGGTAGATTTTGGGACCCCATTGAGACACTTGGGATTGATAAAGACAATTTAGATTAATTAACTTAATGTAAAGGCAATAATGACAAAAGAAAATATCGTTTAGTAAATTAATTTTTAGAAAGGGTTTTATAAATTATCTTTGAAAATATAAATATTAATTATAAAGCTAAAATATTTTATACATAATGGTATTTTGTTTATAATTTTTAGACATCAAATAAATTAAATTACTTATGACAAAATAATGATGCAGTATTTACCTCATTAATAAATGATTTAAATAAATAATATTATAATGAATACAATTTTATCCAAAACATTCCCAATATTAATTGAATGATTTTATTTCAAATATTAGTCATCTTATTTTCTACTATAATGATTTTTTCACTTTTTAAACTGAAGATATGTTTATAATAAAATAATGTTTTCAAACATTCCTAAAGAGCCCCTCCTCTCTCTTATAAAAAGAGACCACTTCTAACCAATTCCTCACACCACTCAAGCCTTTTGGCTCATCCAAACTCTGCCCAATTAATCTTCCTACATCCCTCCACTCCTCCAAGAATCCTTACCTTAGGCATAAGGCACATCAATATGACCTTTGGTTCAAACCAAAGGGAGTTACCCAAATTAAAGGTAACAGTTTCTCTTAAATTGTTTTCTTTTATTTTACTTCTCCAAGCCTAAACTGTTATTTTTCCTTTCATTTTTAACAACACCAGTATCATCAATATACTAGGATTTTGTTATGAGAAGGATTATAACTACACTTACACACACCTCCATCTAAAGGATGAAGAACATAATGTTTCTGTAGATGTCAAACTAACACCTCATGAAATGATGACTGTTCAAATATCTCCATCCACCTCTCATGGTGGCCATTATTATGGAACAATATTTATATATTATGTTTATTATGTTTAGTTTTTCTTTATGCTTCTATATTTTACCTTTATATCATGCCTTTACAGTTTCTATTATGGGTAAACGAGATAATCTCATTAGAGGAAGTATGAACTACCGCCCCCTCAATGTGATATGACTTTTTCATACAATATCTGGTACATATAAAGCATATATTTAATGATATTATATATGATACAATACTGGAATTATAATACAACTATGTATCATTATATTTTAATTCCATTAAATATGAAATAGAAATGGAAGTAGCGTTCAAACGTACGTACGACTTACTATCTCAATGAATGGTGCATTTCATTTCATACCTCTAAATGTTATATACTATTATAAATACATGTATATTCTATATATATATGGTATATATGATATCTAAATCATGAATATAATTCTGGATATAATGAACTTTTGACCACATGAACAACATGTAATTTTATGAAGCCCATTTTTGACTCAAGAACCAAATATCGACAAAAAACATTATTAACATAAATGATTACATAATGTTTATAACATGGTAATAAGAGATAAAAAATGAATAATAAACTTTAAAAAGGTTCTTAAGAAATTAGAAAATAACTTTAGTTTATTATTCAGGATATTAAAGAACAATCGAGTCAAGTCGGACACGAGGTAAGGGACATTGTCTCAATCTCCTATCATTGAGTCATATTTTGTTCCAATACAAGATTTTATTTCATACTCTTTATAAACACCCTTGACTTTTAAAAGGGAATATTTTTCTATGAAGCATTTTACTAAATTATAAAAAGGAATATTTCTTTTAACCTGAGCGGTGACAATGACCTTTTTCGCCGCCGTGAGTATTATTTGATCTTTGGATTCCTCAACAAGCTGTAATGTTTTTTAAAGAAAATAAATACCATATACTCATTTATATATTTTGGTATTGAAAATGGTTTTGATAATGGAATTTTTATGTCAATATATTTTAGGGATATATTGTGATTGAAATGTGGAAATGTTTTCTTTCCATTATATTTTTTTAAGTCTTATGATTTTATAATGGTACATGGACATTTGACGGGTGGTTACGTGATAAACCAAATGATGGGTGGTGCCATGAATACCAGGATGGGTGGTTACGTTATAACCTCCAATGCATTGGGTATGGATGGTAGCTGTATGGCTATTCCATTTAGTGATGTGTGTTGATATCAACTGTATAGTTCTTCCATTTAATGTATGTTTATGCCCCAAGTTACTTTATATGTTATATGTCCTTTATATGGGATTTATGGAAATATTTTGGTTACAAAAGGGTATGTAATTATCTTTTATTCAGTAAATATTATTTACTACTTCATAAAGGTGAAAAGTATTACTTATGTTAAAGTATTCATGGTTTACTTGTTGTTTTGAGAAACTAATTGTTTTCTGTATTTGTGTATCTCATACTGAGCTTTTTATGCTCATCCCAAGTCATTGAAATGTTTTTCACAGGACTTGATGTGGAATAGGGTCAAGCATGGGATCAAGGAATAGTCAAGCTATCTTAAACATGGAACTAGACATGACCCTTTTTTTCAAGAGTTCATGTCCTGTAAAAAAGTAAACTGTATAGAAGTTTCTACTTTGTAATATTTTGAGATGTAATTATTATGTCCTAATTTTCAAAAACTCTAAACCTGAAAATATCCACAATGTGAATTATTCATTTAATTCAAGGTTATGTAATTTTTTAGGGTCGGGTCCTTATAGTTTGTATTAGAGGTTGGTTTCGATAACTTTAGGAGTTAGGGTATTGTTAAATAAATGGCCATAAATTAATTAATGGTAATATCAAAATGATATAGAATTTACAGATTACAATGTTGATTCTACTAAGATATTTTTATGTTAAGAATGGGTTTTCATAGAGGAAACAGAGCATCTTTTCTAGGAAGGCATAAAGAGGTAAATGACCTTTCAAATCAGTATCCTGAGATGGTCAGAATCAGAACTTAATAGTTTGTTACAGTGATGGCTCAGTTGACTCAGGTAAAAAATGTTGGTTATTTTTATTGATTACATTTTGGATTGTTCAAAAATTAAAGAGGATCATGAAATTAATTGTAAGGTTTCTTGCAATCCTTAAAAGAATGAAACTATTTGGGAAATTCATCAATTGTTAGTTTTGGTTACAACAAATTTCTTACCTTGGTCACATTGTTTCAAAAAATTACATAATTTTTGATTCTACAAAAACTAATGTTGTTAAAGAATGGACAAGACCCACAAATATAATTGAGATTCGAAATTTTCTTGGTTTGGTAGGTTATTATCAGAGGTTTGTTGAATATTTTTCATTGTTATCTAATCCAATGACTAAGTCAACTCGAAAAGGTGTTATGTTCCTTTGGAAAAAAGGGTATGATGATTGTTTTCAGGAATTGAAAAGAAGATTGGTGAATGCTCCAGTTTTGGCACTTCCATCCGGAAATGGTGAGTTTGTTATCTATAGCGATGCTTCGTTGAAAGGACTGGGTTGTGTCCTAATACAGAATGATCAGGTAATTGCTTATGATTCATGTCAGTTCATGAGTTAAATTATCTTACACATGAATTGGAATTAGCTTCTATTGTTTTTGCATTAAAATTTTGGAGGCATCATTTGTATGAAGTAATTTTTTAAATATATACTAATCACAAAAGTTTAAAGTATATATTTACTAAGAAATAATTGAACTTGAGAAAGAGAAAATGGCTGGAATTAATCAAGGATTATGATTTCATGATCGATTAATATCAAGGAAAATCAAATAAAGTGGATGATTCTTTGATTTGAAAAGGTAACACTTCATTAAACATGTTACATTTGGAATGATATCCTTTGGTTTTTGATTTTATGAACTTTGGCATAGAAGTTATTGTTGTAGGAAATTCATCTGTTTTTTTTATATGTCAGTGAAATCATCTCTATCAGACAGAAATAAGAAAACACAGAAGGAAGATAGTGAGTTGTAGAAAAAGGTAGAGTTGGTTCAGAAGGGTATGTTATATGATTTTAACATTGATAATTATTGTGTTTTTAGATTTAAAAAGAGATTATGTGTGCCTTGTGATTCACAGTTGAAGAATGAGTTGTTATGTGAAGCTCATAGTTCCCCGTTTTCAGTTCATCCTGGTAGTACTAAGATGCACATAGATCTTCGAGAGTATTACTGGTGGGATGGAATGAAAATAGATATTTCATATTTTACTGTGAATTTTTTGACTTGTTAGTAGGTTAAAGGACAGTTGTAGTTACTAAACGGGATTATTCAGCCTCTACCAATGATAGAGTGGAAGTGGGAAAATATATCCATGGACTTCGTTGTGGGATTACCAGAGACATCTCGAGGCAGCAATGCAATCAAGGTTAATGTTGATCGATTGACTAAATCTGCTCATTTCATTCCTATTCAGGATACATTGTCTCTAGATCGACATTCACGATTTTATGTTAAAGATATAGTCAGGTTTCATGGAGTTCCCCTCTCCATTGTATCTGATCATGATCCCAGGTTTACTTCTAACTTTTGTAAAGGCCTTGAGAGGTCATTGTGTACTGTATTAAATTTTAGTACAACTTTTCATCCTCAATTAGATGGGCAGTCAGAATTAAAAATTCAGACATTGGAAGATAAGCTACGTGCTTGTTCGATGGATTACCAGGGAAGCTAGGACCAAAATATTTATTTGGTTGAATTTTCATATAATAACAGTTTTCATTACAGTATATTGATGGATCCATTTAAGGAATTATATGGAAAATGTTGTTGAACTCCTGATTTTTTGGATGAAGTAGGTGAAGGGAAGCTGATGGGACCAGAATTGGTGGAAGTGATGGCAGAGAAAGTTCAGTTGATTCAGAATCCCATGAGAACTTCTCATAGTAGAAAGAAAAGTTATGCAGATAACCGGAGGAAGGATATTTATATTTTGGTATGTGATCAAGTCTTTATCAATGTTTCTCCATGGAAAAGTGTAATGCATTTTGTTAAGAAGGGAAAGTTGAGTCTGATGTGCATTTGAACTTATGAAATCCTGGAGAAAGTTGAATCAGTTGTGTATAGAGTGTCTTTACCTCAATTTTTATCCAAGGTACACAATGTTTTTCATGTTTCGATTTTGAAAAAAGTTTATGCTAGATCCATCTCATGTTTTGAGCCCAGAGGTAGTTTAGTTGGAAGAGAATATCTCTTATGAAGAAACAAATGTCCATATTCTTGACTATAGAGAGAAAGTGTTGCGAAATAAGGTAATTCACCAGGAAAAGGTTTTTTGGAAAAACAATATGGTTGAAGAGGCCACATGGGAATCTGAAAATGATATAATCATAAATACCCCCACTTATTTTGATAAGTGAATAAAAATTGTGAGGACGCAATTTCCAAAAGGTGGGAAGGATGTAACATCCCATGTAAATGGATAATAAGATATTTTCATACTTATTAATATTTTTGAATTAAATATTATTTATTACATTAAAAGGGTTTTTATTTTCGATAGCATACATGTTACACAACCATGAGATTCTTTGGAATCTTACTTTCCACACTAATACTATAATAATATTAATTTAAATTTTAGTTAACTCCTAGCCGTTGTATTGGCACGAATGAATGGAAGTAACTATAATATGATTATACATGTTTGTTAAATGCATTTAAATTTGTCCAATAAGTGTTAGAGGCTTAAAATTTGAATGAATCTAATGTTAAGAACAATATACATTAAAAGGCCAATTTATCACCTTTGAATAGAAAACCCATTTTAAAACAAGTTATTGTCAATTTAATACATTATATATAACCAAATAAAATGCTTCTTTAGAATGGGGACATCAAAATTTACTTTGTATAAATTTTTTGAATTTTTCCGATAAAGTTAATTTTTTATTGAATAATGAAAATATTATATTTTCATTGAAATCTATGTTTTAATATAATTCATTAATATGGTTATATTATCTTATAAATTGGTTTTAAAGTGTAATTAGAATATATTTTTACCATTTAATCCAATTTTGTTCATTAGAATTAATTTCACTTTGAAATTGTACATAAACAAGTATCAATCTTTTGATATTTCTTATTTCTTATCCCTCGTGATATGACTTTGCTTGTTACTTGATTTCATTCGTCGATATGATCAAGGGATTCTAGGATCTGGTTTTTTGTTTTTTAGTCTCATCTCCGATTGAAGATATCTTTTTATGATTTCTGTTGTGGTTTGAAGTTGATCTACGTGCTGGTTGCGCTTTGGTTTTCAGTCGTTGTTTTTTCGTGTGGTTTCTGGCCTGATGAACTTATGTGAGCCTGCAGTGATGCATGATGTTTCTGGTTGTTTTTCCATTGGGATGATTATGAATGGTTTGTTTGAGCGGTGATGCGTTTATGTTCCGGGGAAATTGCTTCGGCGATATACTTCGGGGGAGGTGCTTGATGGCAGGGTGCTTGGTTCGAGGAGCCGGCGGGGTGTGCAGCTCGAGGGAAGCTGTCTGGTTAAGAAATTTGAAATTTTAATTTGATCTGAATGTTGATAAGTGAGTATTTTGAAGTATTTAATTTATGTATTGGGTACCGTCAAACCTTGAACTTTCTTTTAAAAAATAAAAAAAATGATTTACAGAAGTTAAAAAAACTGACTTTTTCATTTAAATGAAATTTTACCACTTCTGTGAATTGAATTTTGAAAATCCAACACACATGGTTTTTATCAAGAAGGAAAATTTGTTTCAATAAGATGAAAATAAGTTTTGATGAATAGTAACTTTTGACTTTTATTTACTGCGGTTAAAGGTAAATAGGGTAATTCAATGTTAAAAGAATATTATAATAATTCAAAATTAC
Organism: Viscum album; assembly: GCA_963277665.1. Lineage (NCBI taxonomy): Eukaryota > Viridiplantae > Streptophyta > Magnoliopsida > Santalales > Viscaceae > Viscum > Viscum album. The sequence continues at coordinate 1,099,114,971 of OY728147.1, forward strand.
CTTAAGAATTGTCCAAAACATTATTGGTTGAGTCATTAACGATCATGAGCATATTTGTGTTGATTTTGGGACCCCATTGAGCTACATGGGAGTGATAATGCCAATTTAGATTAATTAACTTAAAGTAAAGGCAAAAATGTCAAAAGAAAATATCTTTTAGTAAATTAATTTTAGAAGGGGTTATATGAATTATCATTTCGACTATAAATATTCATTTAAATGAAAAACTGTTTTTTACATCGTGGTATTTTTTCTATAATTTTTAGACATCAAATATAATAAATTATAGATGACACAATAATGATGTAGTTTTTACCCCATTGATAAATGATTTAAATTAATAAAATTATAATGATTAAAATATTATACAAAACGTGTCCAATTCTGATTGGATGATTTTATTTTGAATATGAGTTATCTTATTTTCATCTAAAATTATTTTTGGACCTTTTGAAACCAATGATATGTTTATAATAAAATAATGATTTCAAACTTTCCTAAAAATCAACTCCTCTCCCTTATGAAAGGAGACCACTTCTAACCAATTCCTCACACCACTAAAGCCTTTTGGATCATCCAAACTCTTCCCAATTAAGCTCCGTACAACCCTCCCCTCCTCCCAGAAGTCTTAACTTATGCATTAGTCACTTCATGAAGTTCTTTGGTTCAATCCAAAGAGAGTTACCCAAATTAAAGGTAACAATTTCTCTTAAATTGTTTTCTTTTATTTTACTTCTCCAACCCCTAAAATCATTTTATTCATTTCTTTTGTAACAACACCAGTATCATAAATATACAAGGATTTTTTTATGAGAAGCATTATAACTACACTTACACACACATCCATATAATGGATCAAGAACATAATGTTTCTGTGGATGGTAAACTAACACCTCACAAAAGGATGATTCTTCAAATATCTCTAACCGCCTCTCATGGTGGACATTATGATGTAAGTGTATTTATATACGATATATATTATGTTTATGTTTTCTTTATGCTTCATTATTTTCCATTTATAGCTTTCCTTTATTGATTCCATTATGGGTAAACACGATAATCTAAATAGAGGAAGTGTGGACGGTCGCCCCTCAAAGTGATATGACTCGTTCATACCATATGTGGTACGTATAAAGGACAGATTTAATGATATTATATATGATACAATACTGGAATTATAATACTACTATGTATCATTATGTTTTAATTCTATTAAATATAAAATAGAAGTTGAAGTTTCGTTCATGCATGTGTACGGCTTACCGTCTCCATGAACGGTGCATTTCATTTCTTTCCTCTAAATGTTATCTACTATTATAAATACACGTATATGCTGGATATATATGATATATATGATATCTAAATCATGAATATAATTTTGGATATAATGAACCATTGACCACATGAACAACATGTAATTATAAAAAGTCCATTTTTGACTTTGGTACAAAATATCGAAAAAACAAACATTATTAACTTAAATGATTACATAATGTTTATAACCTGGTAATAAGAGATATAAAATGAATAATAAACTTGAAAAATATTCTCAGGAATGTATAAATTAACTTTAGTTTATTATTCAGGAGATTAAATAACGACTGAGTCATGTCGGACACGATGTAAGGGACTTCGTCTCAATCTCCTTTCATTGAGGCATATTTTGTTTTAATACACGAATTTGTTTTATACGTTGTATAAACACCCGTGACTTTTCAAATGGAATCTTTTTCTATAAATCATTTAACTAAACGATAAAATGGAATTTTTCTTTTAACGTGAGCGGTGACAACATCCTTTTCTTCCACTGCGAGTATTATTTGATATTTGGCATCCTCAACAAGCCATAATGTTTTTAAAAGAAAAAAAATACCATATACTCTTTTATGTACTCTGGTATTGAAAATGGTTTTGATAATGGTATTTTTATGTCAATGTATTTATGTGATATTTTGTGATTGAAATGTGGAAATGTTTTCCTTCCATTATTTTTTTATGTCTTATGATTTTATAATGGTAGTTAGACATTTGATGGGTGGTTAAATGATAAACCAAATTACGGGTGGTGCCGCGAATACCATGACAGGTGGTTACGTTATAACCTCCAATTCATTTTTTATTAAGTCGGCCATATGGCTATTTCATTTAGTGATATGTGTGGAAGTCGACCGTATGGTTATTCCGTTTAAAGTATGTTTATGTCCCAAGTTACCTTTATATGTTATGTGTCATTTATATGGGTTTTATGGTAATATTTTGGTTACAAAAGGGTAAGTAATTATATTTAATTTAGTGAAGAGTATTTACTAATTCATAAAGGTGAATAGTATAACTTATGTTAAAGTATTCATGGTTTACTTGTTGTTTGGAAAAACTAACAATTTTCCTTCTTTGTGTATCCTTTACTGAGCTTTTTATGATCATCCCATGTTTTTGAAATGTTTTTCATTGGACATAATGTGGAATAGGGTCAAGGATGGGATCACAGAAAATTCATGTTGTCTTAAACAAGGAACTATACATGACTTTTTTTTTCAAGAGTTCATGTATTATAAAAAAAAGGAAACTGTGTAGTAGTTTCTACTTTCTAATCTTTTGAGATGTAATAGTTATATCCTAATTCTCTAAAACTATAAACCTAAAAAGATCTTCAATGTGAATTATTAATTTAATTTAAGGTTATGTAATGTTTTAAGGTTGTGTCCTCATAGATACAATGAAGTGTAAAAAGTTAAAACACGTACGATAGGGAAAGAAATTATTACCCGAAATGTTAATTTAACATGGAAATTATTATTAAATTGTTAGTATAAAGTCATTAATGAATTATTTATTTTATCATAAATATTAATATGGTTCTGGTATAATTAAATAACATACTACAGTCTTCATATAGGATTTTAAATGTACCCTTGACTAAAGGAAAGTGCAAGGTAAGGGTTAATTTGGAAATATCTTTATTAACCGAGGTTGTTTTTATGTAAGTTTCTACTGGGACATATTAATTATCAATATCCATATTTCCTAAAAGAGTTTTCAATGGGATTCTTTTTAAGGGACATTTTTCTAAAACAGAATTTTAAATGTTTTAAATTTTTATTCTTCTAAATCTTTCTCATTAATGTCCATGTTTTCAAAATGGGTTGTATGGATATATTAATATGGAATTGAATGTTTTTTTAATTTTAATTCCTTTGAAATGTTGCAAAGTGGTATGGGAAACTTTGATTCAAAAATGTCTTTAAATTTTTTTCTTTTTAAATTGTGCGACTTTTAAATGTTTTCATGAAAAAGCCATATTTCTCTCAAAGAGTTTTACGAATAATTTTCATCTATGTCAACATCCTTTGATGGATTTTAAACTTTATTGAAGTTGATTTATTATGATACAAATCTTCCAAATTATATTAAAGGATTTGTGATATGTTTGACTATGGATGTGTTATTTTTATACCATTCATGGTTTATGGATAAACTAGTACTCACCTTTTTATATGCATGAAATTAGGATTAATATTTTTCATTTAATAAGAGAATGCTATTTGTATATGTAGAGGCCCGAATCTTGATGTACATAGACATTACATTACATTTGTGGAATACTTAGTACATAACAAAAACACACACACACAAGGATCGTAATAGTTTAGTGTCTTTGGAAACTCGGAATATAATCTTCTAATCATGGTGGAAGATCTTCAACATCTCCCATTAAGATATTCCTTTTTATACCTAAAACCATTCTTTATATCCTGGGGAAAAGAAAACACAAAAGGGTGAGCTCAAATTCTCAGTAAGGGTAATCAAAAGAAATATCAATCACATCATATTCATAAGAACATAACTTTTGGAAATCTTAACCTGTAAAAGAGATCATAATTTCATAACATGAGATAAATCATGGCAGTGAAATTTAATCACAATAATCATAACATAAAATATGAAACTTTGTGGCATACACACATAATCAAAGAGAATCATTTCATGTTAGTCAAAACTCATTGCCAAGACTATCTTAGTGTACAAAGTCCCTTTCTGAACCGAGTCACCCTCGTTCCAGTCCTGTTTCACTAAACCGGTATAACCTACCATTCCAGACATGTCTATCTCATGAGATATAAAATCTTTACCCAATGCATTTGAGGGAGATATAGGTCCCACCCATCACATAATGATACCATTCTTATGTGTGCCACAAAATCTTAAATCATACATCATTGCATAACCCATGTTATAAAAACGGGATTCTTAAACAACATGACATCATAAAACAATTCATATAGGATAAAGGAATTCATAAAAATATTTCCATCACAACATAATTAAATCGATGTAATAATAGGGATAGAAACAGAAACCTATATTATCTTATATGGAAAATAATTTTGATAAAACACATGAACTCCATTCTTGAGGAAAATATCCTTTCTTCTTCAAAAACATTTTTCCTTTCTTAACATGTCATACAAAAAGAAGTTGATTAAAAATAAACTTGAAAACTTGTAAAGGAAGCTTCTTGGAAATAATTTTTTAAAAATCCATTCATGCCGTATAAGTTAAAAAAACATTCTTCGTACTTTTGTCGGAAAAGTCAAAAAGTACTTCGTACAAAAAAACGACAAAAGATTCCTTTCATATTCTTTACTAAAAACTCACCTAAGGGTAAAATTGGATTTAAACTATTGTAAGTGGATGGAAAAAATATTACATATTGAGGGAACATGGATGTGGATGATAAAATACACCCCAGTTAATTCCAAAGTAAAAACAATCTCAGATAAAAATGAGATTGTGATATTTTCCCTTACCTTAGGTCCGACTTTCTTTGTAAGTGTCCGAACCTCCTGTATAATGATTTAAAACATGTTATTGACTTATTCCAGATTCATATTCATTGTTATTATATCATATATGGTACACTTATGACTTTATATTACCCGTTCTTTTGTAAATTCATGTTAAAGTAGCGTTTTGGGTAAAATCGTCTCATTTGTCGTTCGTGTTTTTAACTTGTAATTATTAATATGATTACATGGATAATGATTAATTATATCCAGAATATAAAACATGATTTATATATAATATATATTCAGAATATATATATATATATATAATATCGATAAATGGAATTAAATACACCGTTCATGGAGACGGTAGTCCGTACGTACGCATGAACGATGATATCGTTCCCATGGTCGTGGAATTGTGTTGAAGTGTATGTATACTATTTCAGTATCAATATCACTTTATAATAATCATATATAGTTACTCATTACACCATTATACCCATCCAATTAAGGTGGTGGCGGAAAATAGATTACACCACGGCGTGGAGACGGTATTCCGTACGTACGCACGCGTGGTGATTTCATTTTCCGTAGGTTGGATAGATTATCAAATAGGGCTGTTTCACACATATAATAACATATCAGTATATGAGTGATACTGATGTTATTACTTCTTAATTAAACAACTAATGAAGAAGAAGTTGAAGAAGAAAGAAATTGGAAAGGATCGGTAATGGATATTACCTCTTCTTTGAAGTGCTTCTTTGAGACCTCCTTTTAGGGAACTAAAATTGGTCTTTTAAGATAACCAGGAACTCTAGGATGATACTAGGGAAGTGTAGAAGAGATTTTGGCAGGGTTTGGCTGAGCTTGAAGGCTCAATGTTCTGTGAGGTAGAGAGGGAGGAGGTACCCTTTTATAAGGGAGGAGAGGGGCACCTTCGGAATAACTAAAAATATTATTTTATTATAAATCCATGTTCGGTTTTAAATAGCTCCAAATTGATTTATTTATATTCTAAGGTGGGGATGGGTCGAAATCCTTTCATCCAATAGAATTTATACAAGTTTAGGTTCCTATTTTAACCTTATCATTTAGATATAACATTAAGTTTAATAATTTTACTTTTACCGTGTCTTCTTGTGTTCTTATACTATAAGGTTAATAAACTTAATATATCACGCCAAAAGAACCACAACTTGTTTATTATTAATATATATAACCTTATCTAAGTCCTTTGGCCGAACCATAGATTTTTAGGAATAAAATAACAATTAATAATATAATATTTGTTTTAAAAACTATTTTATGTCAATTTTGACACTATTTAGTAATTGATTATTGTGAAAATCATAACAGAATGATAAGTTCGAAAAAAGTTAATTAAATGAATAATAACATGTCATATTAACCTATAAAATTAGTTTAATTCATAAAAAGTCTTAAATTACATTTATTTTGGTATTTATAATATCAATTATGTCAGTATTTCATTAATAAGACAATTACTGCATCATATTTGTGTCATAAATAAATTAAATTACTTGATGTCTAAAAATTAAAAATAAAATACCATTATGTAGGAAATATATTTAGCTTTCTATTTAATATTTATAGTCGAAATTATATTATGTATAACCCTATATTAAAAATGTTTTAGTAAATAAACGTTTATTTTAACTCTTTTAACTCTTCTTTGAATTAAATAATAATAAATGTCCTAATCTAATCCAAGTGGACCTAAATTGTCATATTTTATTCCTAAGTTTGTTTTTGGTCGAAATACACTTGTCCAATAGGATTATGACATGTTTTAGGGTAATATTAATATCATTTTTACCCTTAATTACCATATTTACTTTCAACCGTGGTAAATAAAAGTAAAAAGTTACTATTCACCAAAAATTATTTTCATCTCATTGAACCACATTTATACTTACTGACATCAACCGTGTCTCTCAAATTTTTGAAATTCCATTCATAGATGCGGTAAAATTATGTTTTATGAAAAATTTAGTTTTTTTAACTACCACTTAGTAGTTTTACTATTCATCAAAAATTGATGTTTTTCAGAACAATGCCAAAATTTCATCCTAAGCTATATTTCATATTCCGAATTCAAAAATGAAGTCTATTTTACCAAATTCATAACATATAAGTTGCATTAATTAATTTTATAATTAAATCCCGCTGTTAAAACAAATAGCGTGTTTTTAAGAAACAATATCTATCAAAAGATTGACACTTGTTTATGTCTGGTTTAAATGTGAAATTACATCAAATGACCAACATTGTATTAAATTGTAAAAATATATTCTAAATATACTTTAAAACCACTTAAATTAATAATTTATCACTATTAATTCTTTCGATTGAAAAAGTTGTTTTTAACTAAAATTTAGTAATTTTCACTATTCATCAGAAAATGAAAGTTATCCGAAAAGTACCAAAATTTCACCCTAAGCTAATTTTGATATTACGAATCCAAAGATAAAGTCCATTTTGAAAAATAAAATTTACAAAATTTCAAAAAGTGGTTATTACTATTCTTAACGGCTAGTTTTAATAATATTTTAATAGCATATCGTTGTTTAGTGAAACTCGGTATTGCATACTACACACGCTATCGAGGAAGGTCGCGATTGCGTGTAATACAAGGAAAGTCAAGGATGTGTGTTTTGAAAGCTCCTTTTGGTGTAGCGTACAACACAAGTCATTAATGAAATTAAAAAGAATATTTTTCATAAAATCTTGGGCTGTTACATTCTACCCCCCTTAAAATGAATTTCGCCCTCGAAATTCGTTGGGGTTCTAAATGGTTTACTATTCGAAAGTTTCTTTAATAGAAACCCACATCGTAAAAAGGAATACAAAAACCAATCTTTAAAAACAGAAGTATGAAACGTAACGGTTACCCAAATAAAGAAATCGTTGGGTTTCCACATTGGTGAAAATATGGATATGGAAGAAAAATCTAACCATCATGTTCTGATGGAGAGTGGTAGAGAACATGGCTATGGAAAATCCATCAATCACAAAGCCATAAATTTGTGACAATCTAGGGTACCATCTGATTCATCGGATATAAGGGGACTAGGAAACATTTTTGGTTTTCAAGATCGTTTCCCTAAAGTTGAAGAATTTGAATTAGAATAAATACATACTTTATTTTGGTACAATCTCACTGTTGTTCGTGCCTTGAACAATTTCCACTTCATCTCTTAAATAAATGAAGTTGAATTTGTTATTCGTGAAGTGTTAGCAGATCATGTGATAGAATGACTGGTCATTCTATCTGTCTCAAACAAAAGGTTAGAAAAAGTTATTAAATATACACAAGTCATTCTATAGTGAGATTAATCATATATGGTTCCTAAAATGGACTTATACTTCATATATCATACAGATTAATATAATTAAAACTAGTTTCTACTAAACAGGGACTTCCTTTAGGCCATTGGTAGGTGATAAAGTCCAGTCGCACTTCGGTTGTGGGTTCGATTCCCACAGCCTTGTCCGACGCGATGGGTTGTCGCCCGTCCTACAGGTTGTCCTTTTTCTAAAACTATATTACTATAACATCCCATCAATAATATCTAAAAACGTTTCATACTAACTTATGTCCAACATAATCCATTCTAATCATTAGGCTTATCTAAAATACTGCGGTCCAATCTCATAGTATAGAGAAAATGATCAATACACTGAAGTAATTTTGGGGAAATTGGTCGAACGACCTTAAGTGGTCAACATAAGCATGAATTTCACAATGAATAGATGCCATATGATTATAAAAGGACCCTTAAATGAAATATATATATATGAAAAGGGTTATGAATAATGTATTTTATAACATTAAATTTATTTATTAATAGGATATAGCATGTCCAACCATGACATAATCCAAGGTAAGTGTTTTTTGGATCAATTCCACTCCATTGAGACATATTTTAGATTACGCCCATAATTTATTTTATATTGTGTATATACATAAATTTATTTATTATATAATTAATTACCCTTCGAAAATGGTATTTAATGACACAATTAATGTTTCAATTTTACAGTATTTTTATTTTGATTTTATAAAAATCATGAAGGTTTGTTTTACAATGTCACTCTTATCCAGGATAGTTCATGTTTCAATACACAATAGAAGGATTATATTGTCTTTTTGTTATTTATAAAATATTATTTTACTCCTATATGGTTATTTTTGGGGTATTATTATTTTTATTCCATTTTTCCACTCTCTAGAACTCAATGAATGAATGATTTCTTTTAAAATATAAATCGAACTAATTTCTTCATTTGGGTCCAAAATATTTTTATTACATATTGAAATTTTCTAATATAAATCTAGAATTTTAATATATATTATCCATTTATTTTGTAACAAAATATTCTAATTTATTTGAATTTATTTTGAAGGTTTTATAAATCAATCTTTTTAATTGATTAAGAACAATTTCTTTTAATTTTGACAAAAGAGTGAAAGGAATGTAATTTTTAATGTATACAGTGTAAATGGATTTTCGTTCCAAATTTACTGTTATTAAATATTTATATTACTCTAAATTTTGATATGTTTTTATATAAATATAGTTATACCATATTTAAATTAACTTTTATCTGGTATATTAAAATAAAAATGGATTCTTTTTCTTAAGGGTTGTAAAAAAAATTCCAAATGATTTAGAACATAATTTTTACATCAAAGGACAAAATGATTTAAGGAATGCTATTTTTAAAGTTTCACTACCATTTTCATCTATAATTATAAAAAATATATTACTTTATTTTAAACTATAAATAGATATGAATCGATGGATATCTATTATCTTTGATAGATTTATTGATTTAATGTAATTTTGTGATCATGTTCTCTATCAAAATCCATTATTCAATAGAAATTATTTTTGTACGTTCATATATATTTATATATTAAAATTTATCATGGATATAATAATTTTTTAAATATTCTTTTATCCATATAACATTACTACATATGATGTTCATTGATAGAATTATATTAAGAAAGTTATTTCATTTACAAGGGAAATATTGATGTTTTTCATTATTATTTCAATATGTATTCTTATTAATTGAAATGATATATTGAATATGTATTATATTATTGATTCAATATATGATGATTTTTATTAAATTATTTTTGAGATGGGTGGGTCCTGGTATTAGATAGAGTTTAAGTTCATCGAAAAGTCTCCTAAGATAAATAGTTTTCCAAATTAGTTTAATTTTTTTTGCATACATACCCAATCATAAAAATTATATGGAAAAAACCATCATGGAAAGATAAATATTTCCTTCATTTTTCATTTCTATAAGGATGGTTTTTGTTATTATTATATATTTTAATTTTTTTGATATATTCCATGTATATATTTTTATGCATTTGTTATTAATTTAAAGAAATATGTACTTATTATTCACCCTAAAATATCTTTAATTCCTTATGTAATCTTGATAGATTCTGTTTTATTCCTTACCATTTTGAAAATTTGATCTCACTATTTAATTTTTCCCATCTCTAATATATAAAGAAGTAATATTTTAATGATTTTCATGGTTTCGAGGTGGTTTTCATGTTAAGTTTTATTGTTCAAATGTAATATGAAAATATTGTATATATCTCTCCCCCAAGACTTCATAAATTGATTGATAATTAATGTTGGAATCCGTTATATCTTGTACCAGTGAGGAAAATTATATACAATGTCTAGGTTAATAGGTTCATGGGTTTATATAAACTTACAAAATGTAATTAATTGTTATAGTATGATGTGTTTTATGTGATATTTTCAATTTTTAAGCATCATAATTACTATTGTAGGTTTTGTTAGTAACAAAATCAGTATTATATAAAATTTACATTAACCACATTATCGATCAAAATATTTTAAAAAATACAAAACAATAAATTTTTTGATGGTAAGAAATCAATTTTCAATAACAAGAAATAAATGAAATATAAGAAATAAATATGAATGAAAATTTCCATCACATAGAAAATAAAATATTTCACTGGTTAATTGATAAAAATATAAAATTCAAATATTAAAATATTAATTCTATAATAGAATTGTCTCATAAATTATAGAACAGAAATAAAAAATAAAAAATAACAAAATTTTAAAAAATAAAATAAAAATGATACAAAAAATGTCTGATTACAGTATTATATGAAATATAAATTGATTTTGTTTCAGGATCCACTGAATGTTAATAATTAAATTTGTTGATATGAATATATAAATTTTATATTATTTAATCTAAATTGATCCTAGATTCACATAAAGAGAACTATGAATAAATTCCACTGTAAAAAAATGAAATTAATCATACTAAATTCATCATTCCTTAAAAAATTTAAAGAGAAAATTAATAGGTTTATATGGGTCATATAACCCCTTTAAAATTAAATAGAAACAAATATGGAACACAAAACCAAGTCCAACATTCAAGTAACATAATCCATGATATAAAATATTGGTGAGGCAGAAAATAATTTTATCCTTTTTATTTTTTATTTTTATCACAATTAAAGAAATAGAGTATACAACCAATAATATAATTGATTAATGAAAATCATAACTAAAAATACAAAATATAATGAGTTTAAACTCATTTCACACTATTTTTGTGGGATTCTAGGGTAAAATATGATAACATGATCTTTCCTTGAGATGAAAGGTCCTGAAATCATTTCACACCATCATGGTTCATATTGTAAATTAACAAGATAAGAGACCTAAGAAAATCACATAATAATGTTTTTATGGAAATATTGATAATGATATATGGCAAGAGAAACTAATTGGTATATAATAAATATGTAATATGGTTAGAGGAGATGAAATATGTTTTAATGGTGGTGTTGAAGCTATCTACATGATAATGAGTAGTTATGTGTCACTGATTTCAATATGATTATAATTACATTCATATATCCAAGATTTATTAAGAGTTAGGTTCTCATAATCTAAGAAATCAATTAACCCTTATGATATACATATATGGTAAACCATGTAATATGATCTATTATATGTTTGAACCTAGGTTCCGTGAAACTATATCAAAGGTTGAGAAATTTCAATTAGTGGTAAAATTAGACACTAGCAGTAAGTACATTACAAGAGAATTTTTATATAAAATTTTTCCACATATGATCTCATCAAGGTCATATTTAACAATGAATACAACATGAGCATTTCATCTATTAATATTGGTCTATGTTACTGAAAATTAAATTTCATTCTCTTTAAAAAAATGATGTAGATAATTGTGATTTGGGGAACAATTATATTATTATATATATAACTATCTTAATGATTATAAATGATAGGATGATTAACTATTGAATATTAATGTCATATATAATGATACGTTTATCTCATAAAACATTTTACTTAATTTATTACTCATTAATCTATATTAAATGCATGAAAAATTTTCAATCACGTCAAGGGAGAATTTATTATGATTCTAGAATAATAAAAAGACTGAATTGAATATATTAAGAATATAAAAACACTACATGACATACATAAAATTGTTTGAAACCTATTTATAAATAAAATGTATGGGGGGATAAAAGTTTCTGAAAATTAACAGAAATCAAAGCTATAAACTTATGTGATTGAGATTGAATATTTATGTGTAACATGATTTAAATAATGGATGTAACTAAATAATCATGTAATAATCTATAAGGTCTCGTATGTCATTCTATGCACATTTACATGAAGTAAACTAATCTAAGAAGAAGTATATATTAAGAATGATTCTTGAAAATTATCTAGATAGAATTATTTATATACGATAAGATCATATATTAAGATACTGGGCACTATGGAAGTTCAATCCTATTTGTTGGTTGACTGTGGATGTAGAGGATTATGAGGAACCACTCAAATGGGATATTGAAGGCTAACAATAGTGTGGTGAATTCTGGGGATTGATTATATTTTTAATTATCTTGAGTTTTTAATTAATATTTCTTGTTAGAAGTAGATATTATATTTTGAGACTATATATTACTCTTGAATGATTATGCATATTATTCTTTCATTATTGAGTAAGTGTTATAGTCCTATATCTTGAATCATTTATAATTAGAACTTATATAAATTTATATATGATGGAATGATATGATATTTGATGTAATTTATTTATATTAATTTTCATGTAATGAGATCAAATTTCATAGTTCTACATTTTTCTCTTATATTTGTATTAAATATGGATAATGGGGTCAGATAGTTGTTTTAAAAAAACAAGATGGTTGATAGTGAGTCATTATTCTGTTACTGATGAATAAATTATTCACTTAGTTGATTGTTTTTATATCTTAATTATCAACCAATACAATGTGTATAGGCCGACAGTTTTGTATTTGCCACATGAAATAGATGATCTAAAAATCCATTTATAGATAATTAATGATGAGACAAAAGTAAACACACCATATGGAGAAATAATAACCACCATTTATTTAATTGGGTTTTAATCAGTATGCAAGACCCAAATTAAATTTAAACTTCTAGATCTATGTGTGTTTTTAAGAAAATAGAATACTTATTCAAGTGTAATTCTTCATTAAAATAGAGTAGGATTGAATCAATGTTACAATAATTCAAAAATCAAAAATAAATTCTCAATGAAAGAAATATTTGAAAAAAACTCATCAGTTATATCTATATAAACCATGCATGATTGTTTGGATTAAATTTGGGAAAATTTTGACTAATAATATCATTGAGAAAAAGTGTGCATGAAAATTCATCCAGGATAGTTATCCAACAATGAAATAGAAAAATGGAATTTAAAAGATCAAGAAATAAAAAAATCATTCATTATTGAATTTTATATGATTTTATTAAAGAATAGTAAACCATCGATTCTAGATAACGTTTTATTCTTACAAATTCCAAGTAATATAGAAATTTTTAAGAATGATTAAAAACCTTATAGAGGATAAAAACATTTTAAATGATACCACATTATAAATTAAGAGAGTTTTAATAGTTTAGATAGAATTTTAACAATTGAAATGGAAATATAATCTCTACAATGAAGGGATTAGACACAATCTATTATGTGGGAGATAATTATATGGTGATGGAATTATTTTTAATAAAAAATATTAAAACATTGATTTCAAAGGATGGATGATTCATCACTAAATGTAAAATAATTAGAGGATACTTATTCCTTACTAGTGATCCAATAATATTTTGTTATTTTAGTGTCAAAGATAATTAAAAACCATGGAATGTAAGTATTGTAATGTTTCAATAAATAAACCTGGGTAGAATCTAAATGTATGATGTGGTGAGAGACCAAACCCAACTCATAATGGAATGATACATTGTTTATTTAGCAATTTATAAGGGTAAAATAGTTCAAGGAACATCTTAAAGTGTGTATATTTAGTCCCCTAATCAACTAGAACTCATTATTTCATATTTAGGTGGTTAAATTAGACATAAATCCTAAAAAATGGATACATTTTCATTACATTCATTGATGGTAACACTCAAATTTCTAGTTTCAAATATATGATTCACAAGTTATAAGTGGTTGATATATTCATAAAATTATGAAGATTAGTTTGAAATGAATAGATAGCAGACATCTAGATGAAATGATTAAATAATAGAACAGAATAGAAAGATAATTCTTCTAAAATATATCTTGGAAATAATGGAATAAAGCATCAATACAGTGCACCATACACTTGACAAAAAATTGTTACAATGGAAAGAATGAATTGGACCTTGGTTGATAAGGGTAGATTAATTTTTGCTGACATAGGCTCTCTTAATGTTTCTATAGGGAAGCTATATGTGTATTTAAATATATACTAGGTGAATATTGAGACCGGACATAAAAATTATACCATAGGAAATGTGAAAAATCTTAAAGAAAGATAATAATTATTTATAGTTTTTTGTAGTCCTTATTACATGATGATAAAAAAACAATTCTATAAAATATTGGTGAGAAGGAGGAATAAAGGATTTCCATTGGATATCAATATAATGACTGGGCATATAAGTACTAGGATAAATGTATTTTAATTTAATTTTTATATTTTGATATAATTGAAATTTATATTTAGTGAAAATTAAATCTGAAAAAGGAATTAGTTTTTGAAAATATTGGGTCATACAACAATCATAGTTGTGGAAAACAGAATAATGAAAAATCTAATATAAGGATAAATTTTACTGAAGTTGATTTAAAAAACAATGATAAAGATAAAGATACTAAAAATAAGACTAAAAATATTCGAGATTAAATAAACATATTGAATTATAAATTATTATTAGAAATCAATATGCTTCGGTATAGACAATATGGTGGTAGAGATACTAAAATCAAACAATTATAATTTCATGGATTAAACAATAAAATAAAATAAAATGATTTGATTAGTGAAATAAATTAATTAAATTATTGGATAATTGAAAAAAATTGATAATAATGCTTCTTGGGTACATGTTTCACACCTAGAAGAAAAAATAATGATCGGTATACAGTGGGTAAATAGAATCAAATTAAGTGAAAGAATGAGGTTTTAATAAACAAGAATATATTGGTATTCCAAGGTTATTAATATGTGAAATCTATTTATTCTGAAGACATTCTTCAAATAATGAAAATAATGTTGGCCATTAGAATATTACTTGTAGTCTATTCTCATAATCACTACAAATTATATCAAATGGATGTGAAGTATATCATTTTAAATTTAGATATAGTTTAAGATGTTTTAATTGAAAAATATAAAAGATTAATTATTTATAGAGATGGAAGCATGGTATATAGAATGATGAAGTCATTATATATTCTAAAATAGTTCCTTGAAGTCTGATATTCTATATTGTATGGCTTTTTGAGAAAACATAATGTCCAAAATAGAAGGTTGAAAACAACATTTATTTGAATTATATGTCGAAAGGTGCTATAATTGTCAATGTTTTATTATCCAATTTTTATAGGTGAAAATAAGTATATCTTTGAAGAGTTTTTAAATAAAATGATGATAAATTTTGAAATCTAAATTTTTGATGAAATGTAATTTTATAATGGATTACATATTATATAAAACTTATTAAATCTTATTTTCCTAGGAGAATTATGCCCGAGAATTATTGAAAAAATATATCGTGGATTATTATGATGAATTATCAACACCCATAGTAGTTGTAACTAAAGTGAGAAAAGATAGTGTTGGACTCCATATTAATATTAAATATATCAAGAGATTCATTGGATGTATACATTATCTAAGAGCATCATGGCTGGATAATGTTTATATAGTTTATCTTGGGGATTATATCCAAGTAATGCTAATGAAATTAAAATACAAAAATCAAAAAGGAGTTCTCATATATGTCAATGGAAGACTAAATCATGGGATTCCATACAAAATGAGTTCATAACTGAATTTTTTGTCTTTTATAGATATAGATTGGGTAGGCTACTACAATGAGGTGCAGAACATTTGTTTAAGGTGAAGGTTATGTAATATATTATCACAAATAAATGAATTTATTTTCTTTGAGAATAACCAACATAGAATATATTGTTCAGACAAATGCATGTACACAAATTTTGTGGATGAATATAGAGCTATAATATCTGATGGAAAAATTTTAGAATCTACCCATACCAGAAAATTGATCAATACAAATGAACTAATACAAATTTTTTGAAGATTTTATGGTATAGGTATTGTTTTTGTACATATATATCAATGGTTTGGTCAAACCACTAGTATATGTATAATAGATTGCAACATTTATCAATGGATTGATTTAATTATTCATATAGGTATAGTTTTGAGCCCCTATACTAATTTTTTGGTTATAAATTCGGTATACAAATTGTATATGTTCAAATATATAATTTTTTGACAAAAATATTTGTATATATTTTACATAAGAGCCCTTATACCAATAATTTTGTGATACCATTAGTGTATTCCACCTATATTAATGTTTTCTTCAGATCGTTGGTATGAGTGCTACCATTATTCATTTGTAACAATAATAAAAACAGAAAATATTTAAAAATTAATAATTATATATATGTATATTTGAACACATTTTTTATCATAATAATAAATTATTTATTAAATAATGGTGTTGTAATGGGATAAATAATAGGTTTTGGAAAAAAAACATTCAATATAATACATATAACAGAGATTTCATTAAAATATTGGTATTGGAATTTCCCTTAACTTTGAAAAATATTTTGAAAAATGTAAGTATATACATATTATGCCGATGGTTTAACCAAGACATTTGTATAAGTATTTAATTTAATTATAGCCAACCTCTCATTAGGTAGTATGTATAAGCTATATCAATTGTTTGATATCTTATAATAATAGTTCTAAACAATTATTATAGAATTTTTGACGTAGTTCACTAAGAATTTCATACATCATTAAGAGTGTTATTAATCTATCAAAGATCCTCGTGAAACACTCATGATCAAGGAATATTTATATCAAATACCATTTCATCAAAAAAATGAGCTAAATAGAGATATGAAACATTAATAAATTTCTAAAAATGACTAGAGTTTAGATGTTTTAAAAAAAGAAATTCCAAGGGAGAGGTTTTCTGAATTAAGGCTAAAACTTTATATTCTTTTATCCTCTATCACTTGACGATATGTGTAATGAACAGCCCTGACCCCCCCATCCCCACCCCACCCCATAATTAATTGTATTGTGATTTAAAAGTTATAGAGATACTATAAAATTATTTTTCAAGAAGAGGGATGAATATTTTCATTTTTAATATATTAATCTAATTTTATGATAATTTTAAATAAGAGGAATAAAATTTGAACGAGTGTAAGTATTTAAGATTAGATTATCCAAGTCACTTGGAAAAAATATCTTATAATTAAGGGATAGATATCTCTGAAAAACATTTCTTAATTATGGTGTTTTGTGTACAGAAATTTCTCCATGAAAGAACATCGTGATTTGATTACTCTGATATGATTTGTTTTTTACATATATTTTCTAAATTGTTGAAAACAAATACAATTGGGGAGATTGAAGTGTCTGTTGTAATTAATGATGTTTTAAATTTGTTTTCAAACATGTTTAATCATCATTTGGATCTATTGAGAATTTTTTTTGAGATAATTTTTGAATAATAGAGGTCTATTAAATATGTTATAAAGTGATTTAGAGAAATTATGATATTCTATGATTGGAGATTAATTTTTAGAAAATGGATGAGATCATAAGACTTACTCATTGCTTTCATTATACTTCATGGGATTTATGAATACTCTTGGAATATTATATATGTTATTTTATTAATTTATCATACTTTTCCTAATTTTTTAAAAAGTGACTAATTTCATAAAAAATGTTTAGTTATATGAGTAATAATTTGTTAATAAAATCAAGATATAAGACTAATTCTTGGATTTTAGTAAACATTTACTACTTCATTAAATTTCATATGTATCATTTAATAAAACTTTTTATGGATTTGAAAAGACCTAAAAAATATCAACTGTTGTCTGAAAATTTTGGAAAAGGAAAATGACTCAATATTAAAAGTAAACCTTTTAATGAAAATCATAAGATTCCAATAGTTTGTGATTTTTTATGATGAATCAATTTTGAAAGATAGATTTTTAAATTAAACGTGATTATATTTTGTTGTTATAAAATTGAAAAAATCATGAGCTATTGATAATATTTTGATTAAAGACAAATTTTATTGAAGTTTGAATGAAAGGATAATGGGGTGGTCACATAATAAACCATACTGAATTTTAAAATGAAAATATTTGAAAATTTTCATACTGATATAGTTATAGATATTCAAGGATATTTTTAATTTACCATAATAATTGTGAAAATAGATATTTTTTTGAATTTTAGCCATAGATCATAGGGAACAGAATCATTTTAACAATGGAATGAGGAATCTCATCAAGGGTCATAACGTAAAAAAAATAAGCAATATTCATGGATCATGGAAACAAACCCACAAGGGTATTTAATTGATGGAATTGGGTGGATGATTTAAATTTTACAATGAATTATGAGAATATTATATATTATGAACTAGTTGAAAATTTCATAAATTTTATTATTTCTATATTTGTATTAAATTTAGTTTTGATAGAAATACATTATAAAATACAAAATTAAGAAAGAGTAAATAGAAATGGGTGATATAGTGGTTTTTTTGAAAAATATATAAAGAACATAATTTTAGATGTTTAAAGAAACCTCTATAAATCACGAGTATTATGTTATTTGATACTAAGAAGTAGTTCATTGACGTTCTGCGTAAATTAAGAATTTCTATCCGATCTGATCCCAAAATATATTTTTAAATGTCTAGGATTATTAATAGGTTATCATATTATGTTTTAATAATAGTTATAGATCATATAGGGAGATCATCATTATATATTGTTGAAGAATCCCAGATTCTCTTATGTTATTTCTCACTCGATTCTGAAATACATGTCAGTTATAGATAGATTATTTTTTAGTATTGGGAAACACACATTGGTACAGGATAATACATCCCTATCGACTTTTAATTGGTGTTTCATTATAATAAAAAATCTATTACATTGACTCTATCAATCATAAAAAATAGTAGGTACCCATTCTGGGATAGAACCTTTAAAAAATTATATGTGCCTTCTCCAATTTTTATTTGTATTCTTTTTAAGTTTGGATGAAATTCATATAATGAGAGGTTTATATCCTTACAGATCATAGAAATTAATATTATGAGAAGGAAATTATAAAATAAATCAACATTGATTCACCCCACATTGGTGTACAATGTCACTACAAACACATTTGCCCATGTTAATAATGGATGTATGGATGATTCACTAATCATCATGATTAATTTAATTATATAATTTCACATAAAAATAGGGAAAAATTATTTTAATTTTAATAAATAAATTCAAATCAGAAATAATTTTCTCCAACTCATGACCAATAACAACATACAAGGACTACACATTAAGACTTTCAAGAATATATTTCAATTCAATATTACAACGAAAAATGTAATTCAATTAATCAATCCATCAATAAATAAATTTTTTTTATTTTAATATTAATTATAAATCGACCTTGATATATATTAGGACTCTCATACTGTGTTATTTTAAATAAAAATATTTACATTAAAATTTAATTTTTGAAAAATAAGTATGAGGCCTATGCTAAAGAGGCCACATGGTGTGTAACTTTTACACTAGATTAAATCCATTACAGAATGTTATATATACATGAAATTTATAAAGGAGACCACATGATGTATACCTTATGCATAAAATTAAATATAATTCAAGAATTTTATACATCCACAATGTTTATTATTATAGTATATGTCTTATGACTCAAATTATTTATTATCATTGTTGTGTATTGGGTACTTAAATGAAATCTCTTGATATACATAGTTTTTAGTTATGTGGGACTATATGGGTTGTCTATGAAACATGTATGACCAAATGACACAATATAAAAATATGTGATGTGTACTGAGGGCAATGTGTGTGATGTGAATAACATATACAGTAATTGTTACATAGAATATAGTTTCATTATTTGAATGGTGAATAATTATTGAGAATTTAAATCCATTTGACATTCCAAAAAACACTTTACATGTACATAGAGTAGAATGATAACCATCACAGGGTGTAACATCTAAATAGATGTTGAATAGTTTATATTTTTCATAAGTTATTCCACATTTTAAGGCACGGGACATTCCTAAAATCTCAGCATGTACATTGTGTTGGTTATTATCTATTACACATATTTAAAAACTAACTACTCTCAACATAACATATTCTTGGAAACAATTGTAGGATCAAAGTCAATAGGTGACATGCAACGACTTTGGGTATTTGAAAACATAGATTTCTATGATTTACATTGTGTAAATTTGTATGTGGTTAATCATCTTGTATGATATTTATACATCATAAAATCCATATCAAACCATGTGTCTCATTAATAATTAATATATGGTGTGTAGTGAGGCCAGATGTAGATCTATATGGTTAGTCGATATTATCATGTCCCAATTTTATTGTGGTTGACCATAAGATCATGGTGTGTGATTTTCTGTTACTTTTCACGTATCCATGTACGGAGACATGCGATCTTGGCACATACAAATAAGATATTCAAGTATCATTTGAATGTATAATAACTTTTGTTGCCATATCAGTAGAGACAAACATGTTATCTCAACATTTGGATTTATAATGAAATTATGTAAATAAAAATAGACAAAAACATAGAAAAATAATTAAACAAAATATATCTAATTATAAATTACAATGTGATATATTTGATACCACGTTGTGGTTTTAGGTGTATAGAGGAATCATTTGTGAGGATTCTTAAGTATGTATTACTATTTGTTTCAGGGAATAAATAGTATGAACATAATGAACAAAATCCAAGAATCATCTAATGAGGATATCTTACATTTAATTTATATTAAATTTTAACCAATATTTACCACAAGAAATATAATACTCTAGATTAGTGTTTGTGTCACCCTTTTTATGATTTCATTATAGTGGATAATCCAAGAGAGGATTCTTTTTTATGTATCCACATGTACTCAATGAATCTTCAGATGCTGATCTTAAATCTCTGGATGCTAGGATAAGATGATTCTTTTACACAAATCATTGTTGATCACAATAAGAGGTACTCATGTTTTCTATAGGTTTTCATGAAGGAAGGTGTAAGTATAATTTCCGTAGGTATTGAGATAATTATAGTGAGGTTTTTAAAAAAAATGAACAATTATTCCATGAAACATGATATAATATAGATGTTATACTTTGGGTTAATATTTGATAATTATGTATTGACGTATTATAAAAAAAATATTCAAATTAATTCCCCATGTCTAATAAAAATATTATTATTATTATATCCCACAAAATACACTTATTTAAATGTCATTTGTTAAAATGATAAATAATTATTTATTTAAATTATATAATATAAAATATATCATTTATATTGGGCAATTAACATGACCTTTTAATCCTCCTTTAAATTTATTAAACCTTTAAGTAATAAAATAATTTATCAAATAAATATTACTCACTATATTAATTAATTAATGTTATATTCACTAAATTAAATATTATTTTTTATATTCATGTAACTATATATATATATAGATTAATGTATTCACAATACTAGAGAATAAATAAATATTTATTTGTTACCATTTAAATAATTAAGAAGAGAAAAAATTATACTCAAATATTATAAACTTGAATATATTATTATAGAATTTATGTGATTGAAAATACATGAATAATTATTATTCCATTAGTTGAGAATAACATCTAATAGTAAAATTAAATTCAATATAATTTATTGAGATTCTTGATATACAGTGTTTCTAACCATCTAAGTATCTTTCTTAGTGGAAATAGGTGAACTTACATAAATTTCATGATCAGTGTCAAGAAACACATTAAAGGACCCATGGAGAAAAATTTTAACATGTCAACAGAAGAAACCTTCCTATAAATAATGGTATATAATAACATCCATTTTTCTTGATATCTCATAAAAAATATTGCATACTTTTTTTATAACCTAATAACCATGATTTATATTTCATTTAATTTCCAATATTATCTCTTAGAATAAGTATGAGTGGTATTTTGAAGGCAATAATATGTTTTGGATGAATTCTTGTAAAATAATTATTATAATTTTATTGTGTCCATATTGAAAAATTCATGGGAGGGACCCAACGTGTGGCAAAGGTATGTAAAAGTAACCCTCTAATGTTCGTATGAGTTTTGTATTTTCATAACACATTTGTCCAGGGAGGTAATGAGTTATTATGTATTTGGGGTTTTATTATACATATATTTTTTCAAAACAATTTGGGAAAAATCCAAAACAAATTATAAATTCCAATTAACTTATGAATAATTTTTTATTACTTCTGATAAATTTTTTAAGACCTGTTGTAGTTTTTTTGTTTTGTAGTGATGTTTTTAAGATAACTATGATGTTAATAACACTTTTTTTTACTTAATATGTATTCTTAGTTGGATTTAATTTATTTTCAATTATATTGTAATATATTTTCGTTCAGATAAAAATAAATGATTGTATGGTTTATCAAAAGGATCATTTATTTATTAACCCAAATCTATCCATTCATATATCAGTGTACATTTCAGAAAATCATATTCATCAATGTGGATACCATTTAATATTATCAATTGTGTTTTTTAATTGATATTATAATAAAATTATAGAATAAAATATATAATATTTTATAGAAAATAAATGATAGAGATATTTAATAAGATTATGATAAAAGTGTAGAATTAAATGAGTCATCATTAACCAAGATATGGATGGGATTCTAGTATTTTAATTTTGGATTTTTCATATTCCTAATATGGAAGCGTGTTTCCTGTTGATTATACCACAATATTTTGAAAAATAATAAAAGGGAATAATTTGTCACAATTCTCTATGTTAAATATAAAATATATATCAAACATAATTATAGATTAGGATAGACCAAGTTTTATGGAAACCTAAATTAAGGTATATTTTTGTGGAAATTATAGGAGGATTATATATTGAATATTATTGAATGAAAAACCATTCATGAATATTCTTATAATTATATAGGATGGAGATAATAAGAAAAATTTAAAATAGAGAAATTATTCTTCTTTGAAAAGTTGTATTCCATAAAAGATAAAGTGGAGCATACATCCATATCTTTTTTATATAATAGAATTATACAGGATATTTTCAATAGAGGAATTCAATTGAATATATCTAGTATTTTTCATGTGACGAAATCTCAATGAGAGAAGTATTAATCTACTACACGTGACCATTGAAGAAGAGAAAAACAAAATAATTCATGTATAGAATTATTCTTGTATGGTGCAAGGATTTTTTCTATTATGGTTATTTGACGATGAAATATAATCAAACCTAACCTTATAGATCTATTCATAATTGACATGGATAAGATAGTGTGTAATAAACATGTATTTCAACACAAATATTTCTATAGATTATGATGCATAAATTTATACCTTCACTATTATCCATAGAGATACACTCAATTCAATAAATATGTGAAAATATTTTTAAAAAAGTTCTCAAAGGAATGAATTGGTTTTTCTTTAGTTGTTTGTGATTTATAAGAGAATACCCAATACATAGTAGTTTACTAAAAATTCGATTGAATTTTGAGATTCATGCTTCAACTATGAAAGAATTAAATTAATCACTCAGAGAGTATGTTTACAAGAATGTTTCTTATGGAATTGTTTCTATCGATATGTTTATTAAGATGGAAGAATTATATAGAATATATTATTGTAAAAATAATATCACAAAACTGGTAGAGATGAGATACTAGTGAGAAATGTCAGAAAGGAATTCATAATATCTAAAAGAAAGAGGAAGAATATTTATAAGAACACTTAAAGGAGTATTAACACTTCAAATAAGGTAACTAATTCTCAATCTACTGTTATATATGACTCTAACCCTAGTTTATAGGGAAATTTTAAATTTGAAAATTAAAACTCAATAATTTGTTTGAAATGAAATTTTGAATCTTATAAAGAAAAAAACATCAATATATAAATTTGTATATTGAAACTAATAAATTATTTGAACCTTACATAAATATATGGATTGGTTGAGAAGCATGCATGATGTGCACTATAGAATCATAATATATGTGGTGATAGAAAATAAAACAATAAGAAAATTTAAAGTGCCATTCAATATTGATATAAATCATATGGGAAAAAATAAAGGTCCAATGAATTTTTTTTATGAATAATAAAAATAAATAGAAAATAAATTGACATAGAAAATGATTTGAAGGAAGGAATTATCCCACTAAAAGAACTATTTGATTATGGGGCATAGTATAGAATGAAGTTGGCCTCAAATTATAATGAGTTTGATATCTAGATAAATAAAAATAATGACATGATCAATGATGATAATATAAACATTCAATTCTATAAAGGGAAAAAAAATTTAAAGATCTTATACCTGAAAACCATAAAAAATATTAAGGTGGTAAAAATAAAATCTGATGTCATCATTAAATTAGAAGATTAATTATAACACCCCATGGATTTAAAAATAAACATAATATAGAATGAATGTAATAATGATTCTCTAAGAAATAAACACTTTATTATAGGTTATAGTTATGACCTATCCATTAATCAAAAATATTCTTCTTCTATGTTTGGAATTTCAAAAAGTAGATATACACAGTTGCAATCAGTAAGATATTTAGAGTCTGGTATGATTAAATTAAATATTTTTTGAATAGTAACATGATCTTTAAGAATAGTAATTTACACTTATAAATATTAATTTAACCCTTAACCTCACCCATTTAAGTATAAATAATATTTAAGTACCTTATAAATGATATTGAATACTTTCAAAAATGATAATTAAGTGTAGGTATTTTTTATGAGTAAAAAATATTTAAATTATAAATTTGATTTATATAAAATTAATATTCATAAAATGTATTATTAAATAAATATTTTCCTGTATAAGGATTTTAGGATAATTTTATGAGATCTAAATTAATTTTTAAATGTACTATAAAATCGGTTTTAAATATAAAAACTGTATTATTCAAGTAAATAATGATTTAATCTAAAAAATAAAAATAAAATATTTAAAAACTTATTTTTAAAAAATAGGAATCATTTTATAAATTTACATTTCATAAAATGGTTAGGGTGAATTCATGGTTTTTTTCTGAAATATATGAATATTTGGTGAATGGTGAAATTTGATAATTTACAAAATATGTTGAGTAAATTAATTTCAACATCATGCATGGGAATGGTTAATGTAAATGGACATTATTTTGGAACTCAAATATACTTATTATTTTTCTTAATCACAATAATCAAGTCTATACATATTCATGAGCCAAAATAATAATATAATGATTAAAATAATGGAAAGCCCCTCCTCTCCTCTATTATAAAAATCACCACTCACTCCCTCTTCTCTTCACTCCAGTAAGCCTTTAAGAATCTCAATGTTCTAAAAAATAATATTCCCTAGTATCTCCCCACATCCTAGTGCACTTGGTATTTCCATAATACCAAAATCCATTTCCATAAGGAGGCTCTCATGGAGGAGTACTCTGGAGGTAAAATATTCTTCCTTTTTAATTATAATTTCTCTTAAGTTCCTTATTTTAATATAATATATTCACCTCCTATATCAAAATGATCTTGGTAACTATAGTATCATCTATATACTGTAATTATATCATGTTAATGAAATATACATCATCAATATCCTTATTGTCTCCCTTTTATTATAAAAAAATCATCATCTTACATGTGCCGATTTGCAACCTTTGTGGACGACGAAGATTCAATCTTCAAATTCTTCATTAATTTTGTTAATTAAACCATTTTTATGTCTGCAGAAGATTGTAAAATATTTATTATATCTTATTTAATTATTATGTATCCATTATTAATACATTATATAAAAAATAGAAGAAAATTATTTTCCTGTGATCGAAAAACCGCCGTAAAAATCTAAACTATTATTAATAAATATTTTATCTATTTATTCATACTCATACTAGATAAAAAATGATATGTATAAAAATTTACACTAATATATTTTCATAAATATCATATTAATTTAATTCTGGAGAATTATACTCATTCAACATGAACTTCCATTATTATATACAATTATATTGATCATGAAAACCCAGGAAACAAACACTCCGGAGTGATAAATTTGTCTCTTATAGCTCATAAAAATTCCATAAATTAACAGAATAAAATTATAAAGAATAAGAATCATTTAAGTATGGTTCTGAATTATATAATTAATGTATTTAATTTGATTATCTAAGATGTTAATCTCAAATGAAGAACACATTCAGAGACAAGGTAAGTGTTTTCTACAAGAATCTCCGTTTTCTCTTGGGTTTCTATTTATCACTCTTAATCCAAATGGAGGTCTTAATTATTATAATATTCTCCAAATAAATTTTGTTTTAATGTTCTTTTTATTTTTACAAACCATATTCCTTCTTTATTATATGTGGTTTTAAATGTTTATACAGATCATTCTCAATTCTTCCAAATAAACAAGCCTGATTCAAGAGAACTTCTCCAATTCTTACCTATTTTCAAGTACTCATTATATTCTAATTCAATACACCATTATTTTTATAAAGTCACTCATTTAATAATAGAAAATATAACATTGTAAATTTCTATATTTATTCAAATATTTTTCCAAAATAACTCTTATGTTCAAAGTAAGAGTCCATTTCTCTCAGAAATTCCTCGATGATTGTATTAGATTATTTTTTCCCTATTTCAACACCTTTGTAGAGTTTTATATATTATTATGGTTAATGAAATATGATTATAACATACCGTATTTTATTAAATGGTTTATGATCATTTTGACTATGGATGTGCTATTTTGATACCATTCAATTCAATACTCATAATGGTAAGTGATTATGTTTACATATTAGGGAAAGTTGATTACATTGCATTTGTATATGATGTTTATATTTAACACCATTCATATGGGGAATTAATTGAACATAGTAAGTGATAACTAGGGCCCACTATATCCCCTAGATGCATCAGTAGGTCACATAAAGAAAAATATAATTGAATTTTGGCCAAGGCATTACCCTAGTATTTTTAGACATCTTGTCCAAGGCCTTGATAATATGTTACATATGTCTGGATTTATGAATTCCCACATTATGGTATTATGAATTGATAAACCATGTGATTATTAGAATAGTATGATATCAATAGTTATGTTTCATTCTCTCATGATCATTTATATGGCCTTATTTAATCATCTTTTATTCCATCCATGTTATGCTAAATTATAATTTTTAAAAGAATCTATTTTTAGTTATTCACCATTCCTCATTCTTATGGTTAAGATAACTTACACTATATTACATACCCTTACTTCTCATCTAAGCCCACCTATTTCTTATTTTTTATATTTACCATGGTTTTGAAGATGAATGTTATAAATGACCTACAGGGATAATCTAGGACTCATAGATGTTTCTAGTGGAATTCCTATTATGAATATAATTTCAATTTGTAATATTGAACATATGTGAATAAATTGTTTTTGGAAACTACTAAAATATTTATTTCTTTGAGATACTACATTCATTAAATTATGAAAATGTATTAATATAAGGCATCATCTCCATATAACTGGGGCCTAGGTCTTTAAATTATGGAAAGAAAATATAGAAACTAATTCTAACTGAAGAAGGTATCTATAAAGTTATACTTTTTTGGATATTGTTGCACGCCAATGGTTTTTTTTGAAATATCAAGGTATAAAAGGAAGAAAAAAACCCTATATGGAAACAAATCAACTAAAATAAGACCCAAGATGTATGATTCATATTGTATATGTTTTATATGTTCAAACACTATTAATATTGAAATAAATTTCAATAATATTGTAGTAAAATAATTCATAAGAAATGAATTTATCCCTATGAC
This sequence comes from Viscum album, assembly GCA_963277665.1. NCBI lineage: Eukaryota > Viridiplantae > Streptophyta > Magnoliopsida > Santalales > Viscaceae > Viscum > Viscum album. The sequence goes on from OY728147.1 coordinate 1,099,143,425, forward strand.
ATATAATGAGGGAATTAACAATGAAAAAAAATATATTGTGGTGAAAACAAATTGCGATTATCAGAGCAACAAGGGGATCCAATAATGTTTCACAAACAACATATCATGTTTTACTCAAATCAGCCCACATAGAGAAATATAATGTAAACCTAAAGGATGCATAAGGAGGATACTATTGTTTTGTGGAAAGGGAAAGTGCATTTTAAGAAGGAATCTCCAATGAAAAATAAATTTAAGTTGACTCTCATGGAATGTGAAGATGATAGACATGAAGAATGCCTTTTTTGTTTCACAAAGCATACTACAAGTAAAAAGTGCAGGTTATTAGAAGAGAAATACTATATTGGAGTAATTATGTAGATAAATACGATAGTGATTCCTCAAAATAACATGTATGTGTTAGTGGGATTACTCTCACAATTATTTTTTATAGAAATATAGATAAAAAATAATACCCTTGATTAAATTATGAAATCATAAATGATTTTATATTTGTTTCTCAAACTTTAAATGTGATGATTTCAAAGCTTGTTTTTTAGTTTAGAAAAAATGTTTCATTGGTGGGTTGAGTTTGACACACATTTTTATAACATTAAAATAAGTGATATTTTTTTAATTAAAGGTTTTATTTCAAATGAAATGTATAAAATTGAATATGGAAAATGTTTTGATAATCTTGGATGTTTTATCATCAAAATATTAATGAATTCAAGAGTTAAAAGAAAGATGAAATATTATGTCCATGTAAATTTTCATAATGAATATTTTCATAATAAGGGAGCTATATTTTGGATTTGAATATTTTGTCTCTTGTGAGATTTATTTTTTGATTTCCTACTAAAAAATATCAGAATTCAAAAAATTGTTCTGAGCCATGGGAATTAGCACAGGATCACCTATGGAGGTGCATGACCAGTCGATGAGCCACTGTGTGGGGATGCATGATGATAGAGGCAGGCATCAACATGGGTAGTGCAATTGTGTTATGTTTTCTCTTGGTAATAATTTATCGGATGTTGAATCTATATATTGTATTATAATGGAGTCAAAAATATCTTAAAGTTCCAATGTGGGATCGTGCACTGTAGCACCAAAATGATCCACAATTATGTGATCAATTTGGCGATTATTACTAGCCATTAAATCATCTTATTCAGTGCTTCCCATCATCTTCTCTATAAATCCATGTGGGAGCACCTCTACATTGTGATTTACATACTACGTTGACAGTAGCATGAGCTGTGATCTCAGAGCTTCATCTGGGTGTTTTGATGAAACAAATATAATCACAATCTTCTACTGATCATTTTTCATGATAAAACATATTTCAAACTGAAGAAATGAAATTTTTACAAAAATTTCATTTTATGGTGATGGTGATGATTTGAGGTATTAATCTTGATCACTGCAATCTGTTAAATAAAAAAATGAATTCAAAATTTTGATTCTCTAAGGTTCTAAGGAAATGTGAGTTGATTATTAAGACCTCAATAATGATCATTCATTTGTTATTCCTTATCTCTCATATGAGTTATTATTTTAGGGAGGGAAATAGAGTGGATTGAATTATTTTTATATTTAAAGGATGTTTCTTGTATCTGAGATAATTAATCAACATTCATGGTTCACATGATGTTTCTAAAAATAAAATTTCATGATTTAGTTTTTTTTGTTTCTGCAAAGAATACTATGAAGCCATGTAGAAGAATGTGAATCAGTGAACAAAGACATAACTCGAGGACCTATGTTGATATTAATATAGTTGTTATACTTATAATTCAAAATCGCCAAAAAGGATAAGATGAGTTTCTTCTAATAATTTTGTTTTCGAAGATCTCATCTACAAACCTGGTTATGAGAAGGAGATAAGAGATTCCACATACAATTTTGTGAATTGAAAGTATACACCACATACTGTGTATTTCAAAGAAAATGGTGACAGCACGTATCACACTTGTAAACTACAGCTCCCTTGAACCAGAATTATAATGATTTTATATTCATTCATATTATATGTTACATGAAACCTAATTGTAACATCCATCCTTCTCCTTAATGTATTTATAGGTTCGAAGGATTCTACTCATCTTCACACAACATCCCCACAGTTCCAATAGCGGGAATAAAATATTGAAGTCTTCAATACATGTGGCAGAAATTTTATATTTAATAATATACTAATTCACCAAACAAGTTACAACCATGCAAACCACAAAAATATGCATGATGACTATAAAATACATCCCAACATTTCATTTATCAAAATTAATCTCGAGACCAAAAACCAATGTATAATACTAAAATATTAAGGATATTAGTTGATGATAAACTAATAAATAACCAAGAAAATCACAAGCCTCAAATATCCACATTCTCTATGATCCAACATCACTAAACATCCCACGTATCATGTGGTAGAACTAAATATGTGTGATAATTTTCCTTTTCTCATGTTCTGGAAGATGACATCTGCAAAAATAACAAAGTCCAAAATTAGGGGTGAGTTATAATACTCTCTAATTTTTCTCCAAATATTTCCCTACTCATTCCACTAGCATAGAATTCTTAGCAACATTTATATAAAATAAGTTTTATATAAAATTTTCCAAATACAATATAACTAAATATAAGAAACTTCTAATAAAATTTTATAACTTAATATAAACAAGTACCATAATAACAAAATTTCCAATGAAATCCATTATTCAACAAAGTAACCAAACCAGAATGTTAATACCATTCCAGAGACTCTATTTGGAATATCCATTTTATTCCACACTACCATAATACCAACTATGAATGATTTGTTATGATAGTTCCATAGTCATGAGAAGTCTCTCTTTAATCTACCATATCATCAAAAGATAATTATCTTCCATGTATCACTACACCATTGGCACTAAGAAGAAGGCTATATTTAAACCAAGCCTCATAATGTAATTTGAACACATACCTAAGATTGCCAAAAAAAAATTAATCCAATTCCAATAAATCAAAACTATTTAAATAAAAAAATTATTTACGTCCTTTCTCCAATGAAACATTTCGAAAATACAGAAAAAACATTTTAAAATCACTATTTAAATTAAATAACTAAATCAATATGCACAACAATTCACCGAAATTCCACAATTTCACAATAAAACATAAATCATCACTAAAGATGATTTATATCATGATATTAACCAATATTTTTATATTAATTTAAATATATTAAATCAATTTGAAACTAATCTAATCAATTATAGCAAGAGTGGTTGAGGGTGAATCAACCTACCTCGAGAGTTTTGGTGAAAAAAATAAATGGACGAAGAACACCAACAAAACTCGGATAAAACTTCTTGAACGAGCCTCAGATCTCTTCCCCTATAACAAATAAGTGCAAATATAAACTTATTTAGCATCCACAACCTTATATATATCCCCATAGGGTTTAGATCTAAGAAACTAAGAAGATAGGTGATGTAGATCTATGGGAAATGTCAAGAATGATGAAAAATGACCACTTACCATAAATAATCGACTTCAAGTAACCAAGTGAAACCTTCGGATCACCTATAGATCAGTGGAAGAACCTTCCTTGAACTTTGGGGAAGAAAAATCCTTATTTATGGCCTCATAGAGTGGAAACTAATGCACTTAAAGGGAAAAATGTATTTGATCCAATTGTTTATGATTTAACTTTGACAATGTGCATAGTTTAGTCACATGAGAAGTCAAACCATGCACTAATTGTGCTGTAGACACTACCTTTAGGATGACCCTTTATGTGGTCTCCTCGAAGGGTCGCCATAATTTTCCACCGACTGTGATGAATCCAATTACTCAAAATACCCAAGATATATAAAAATCCAACAGTTTCCGCTAGGTTGTTGCACAGATTGGACAAACTGTGTGTTGCTCATGAACATTCTCTTTATGCACAAAAAATAATTAATGTTCTCCTAAATCTTCCAAACCTCACCCTTAAACATAATATACTTAAAAAAATATATAATGTGTTTCTTACCAGAAACTGGTGGTGCTACATTCTCCACACCATTAGTCTTGCTGACCCAAGAATGTAGAAACCCAATGGTGTCTCAAAAGAGTTCCTGTCATTGATCATTAATTTCCTTCTCACGTTCCCAAGATTGTTCTGTAATCTGACCATGTTTCCACAAAACCCATACTATATTGAGTCCTTTTCCATTCATGACATTTTCCTTCCTATCTAAAATTTGATCCTGGAAATGTACCAATGAGGAATATGGATCTAGGTCAATGGGATCCCATATGATCACATGGTCTAAAGCAGGTTGATACATTTTAAACTATGACACATGGAAGACATTATTCACCACAATTACCCATGGCGGAAATTCCAATTTATATGACACCACTCCAACTCGTTCAAGTATCTCCAAAAGGATGATGAATCAATGAGATAAACTTCCCTGATTCCTAAAAAGATAATGTCCAAGACTTAGATAGATCCTCAGGAATACATGGTCACTAACAAATATTCGGATGGTATGTGATAGAGTATGATATACTCTATAATACCAAATGTAGGATCGAAATAAGAATGATATTTTCAGATACAAGAGGGGGGGTGAATTGTAACATTAAAAATTCCCTTAGGAAATTTTTAGGATGATTATGTTTTACAAGGTTAAACAAGATAATTCAAAAGACCTCAATAAATTCTAAAGAACTGCTAGATTTCAGAAAAATAATTCTGAAAATGAAACTTAAGAAAAGTTACAAAGATTATGATTCTACATTAAAGCTTATAGAATCTTACTATATCTGAGTACAATGATGAGGAATTATAAGATAGTATACTTTCCTCAATAATACAAAATGTAGGGAAAGACTTGTAACAAAAACAAGTAACAAGTAATAAGTATTTTAACCCAAAGATAAGGGAATCCAAAAAATTTGGATAAAGGTACCTTGAATTATACTTTCAAGAAAGTCTGTCTTACCCACACTAGGGTAAGCCCTTGATACAAATATCAGAGTCTGTCTTGTTATCCCCGCAATCCCTCAACTATAAAGTAGTTGGAACCTCTGTCTTGCTTAGAAAGGAAGTGCTATACTTCAAGGTGATGGAACATCTATCTTCCTATCCCCGGATCCCTCCATTGTATGTAGCTACAATCAGAGTCGCACGAAGAAAATATGCACAAGTAAAATTTGGAACAAGTAGTTCAAACTTTCTGTACGATGCTTGAGAGTTGATAAGAGCATATCTTTCTAGAAATCACTTCAACAGCATGTAAGTATAGGTGTCAGAGTTCTTTCAAAGTTGTTGTCGGCTTTCAAATGTGGTTTTATTTATAAGTGAAGCCCCAATAGTCGGATCCCTCCTCCAATGGTCGTATTCTTCCTTGAATTTCGGAGGGAACTGTTCATGTGTCACTTAAAAAACGGTTAGAAAATAACTGAATGCTTGACATCATTTTGTAAAAGAAAAAATGTAATCATAACTAAACTAATATTCGGAATGGAGTAGAAAATTAATGTTTGGAATGGAATAGAATAATGTTTCTAATGGAATTAAAAATAAATTTGGAGTCTAAAGACATAAGAATATTTGGATTCTTTTTTGTAGGAATTCAGAACCTGAATTCGGTAGAAATCCAGAGTTTGAGTTTCAATGAAATTCAGAATTTTATTTCACTAGAATTCTGATCCATAACATAAAAAGGTCGAAGTCTATGTTCATGCGAATTCAGAGTTAGACCTCATCAGAGTTCGGAGTCTGAATTCAGAGAACTCAGAATCAGAACATAGAGAAATTCATAATCAGAATTTGGAGTGGATCTTTATGAGAGTTCTTATCCATAATTCAAATTCAAACTTCATGAGAGTTCTTATATAGAATTTAGAGTGGACCATCATGAGAGTTCATATCTATAATTTTGAGAGGAACATAATGAGAGTTCCTATACAGAATTTGGAGTTGAACTTCATTAGTGTTCGTATCCAGAATTCGGAGTGGAACTTCATGAGAGTTGATATCAAGAATTCAGAGTGCAAAACAGAGTACCTTATATCTAGGAATTATACAATTCTAAGGTTTTAGATATGAATCCTATTTTTATACTTAATAAAAATGTTGATATGAACAACAAAAACAAGGTAGGGATAAATTTCCTTTGGGAAGGAAATTTTCCTTATAGAGGTAAAACATGGGTAAAATGAAATTTTTCTTAAGAAAAGTTATTGGTGATTTTCAAAACAAGAGGAATGGTAAAGTCAAAAAGAAACCATGATGACTTATCAATATCCCCCATGAATAAAGGAATCGAAAAACTCATAAGGAAAACTTTATTGACTCAAAAATATCCCCAATTTGGAAAGTACAAACATCCTTACGAAAAATAATTTTATGCCTTAGAATAAATTTTTATACTAGTAATTAAAGCTTATCTCCCTTTTTTTATGATCAATAGTGAATACTATTAACTCCCCCTAAGGATTTTAAACTCTATGGATCGTATTTTAGACTTCTAGAATGAGAGATTTTATTTGAATGAATAATTTTTAATGGGAACTCCCCCTTACTTAAGGATAGTTCTTCTTAAAATAGAAATTTTTCTTCTCCCTTTTAGATTTTTCCTTCTCCATTTTGGGTTCCTTTTCCTTCTCCCACTTTTTGATTTTCAAAAATAATTTGAGGCAATGTAAAAGCAATAAAGTACCTAAACATTAGTAAATACATGAAAGCAAACAAGCATCGTGAATTCCATTTTAATTGGAAGTGTTTTTACAATGGAAAAATAGTACAAAAAAGATCGGAATGGTCTATTTGTCTTCTTTTTTCCTTAGGGATTATCTACTTCAGAAGGATTTTCAGTTTCTCTAAGTGTTTTTGGTCCTGCTCAGCTTGTTTTTAAAAGGCTTTAATCTTGTCATCTTGATCCTTTAGAGCTTCAGATTTGTCCTTAATAAATTCATCCTGATTTACAAGATTCTCATCGATCTCAATCTAGATATCTCTTTCCCATTTCCAGCTTTGAGTAACAGAGTTAAGCTTTCCATTCAGATCCTTCACCTGTTGAATCCGAGTATTTTGCTCAATGGTCAGATTTTCCTAAAGATTCTTCATCATGGAATCCTCGATATCAAAAACTTATTCTACATAATTTTGAAAGGCATCAAGCTCTATCAAATTATCATCGATTTTCGTAGACCATAAAGTCTTTTTGCTGCATGTTTTTTTGTGGACCTCATAATTGATAAGAAAATTTTTATGATCTGCCTCAATATTCACACATTTATCCATCACCATGGATATGGATTCTGACTTCTGATTTTTGTTGTGCTAAAGCATCTGGCACCTGGAGTCTATTGTAGGAATGATCAGAATTGTGTCCACCAATTTCTTCAGAGATTCAACAACAAAATTGTGTCCCAGTGCAGATGCCACTGAATCTGACATCTATCTAGGTGATTTTTATTCTTAAATTTCTACATGATTTCTTTTAGAAGTGCCTCCATTTTTTTTTTCTTACGATATCTTTCGTTGGGGTGTCTATAAGCACTTGATTACCCATATAAACATTAGAAATGGTTTCCTCATCAAGATATTCTTCCTCACTTTTAGATAGTTTAACTATCTTGTCTTCATCAGGTTTTTCCATCTCTCATCCTTCCTCAAGAAAGTGCTTTTCATAGCATTCTTCCTCAGATAATTCATTCTCTTTCTCTTATTCCTTTTCTTCATCTTTATTAACTTCTTTCTCACCTCCCTTTCCCGGAGTGACAAGCTTTGAGGACTCAGCCTCAAATGTTCATAGTGGTAATTTTTCTGATGGATTTTCGTTATCATGATAATCATCAACTTGTTTAATTAGATCATCTAAATCACCACATTATTCTTCTACTACTTCTTCTACTTACTCTTCTTCTTTGATTTCTTCAACAACTTCTGCCTCTTTATATTTTTTCGGAGTGGCGAAATTCTTCCCTGGAGTCTCAGGTAATGGCTCGACAAGGAATGTTTACTGTACTGGAATATTCTCAGAAGTTGCTTCTGTGTCTTTCAAAAGAGATTGTACAACTTCAGTCTTAGACATTTTCTTCTTCATCTTCTTCTCCTTTGTTTGCCTCTCAAGATCTTCAATATCTTTTTCTCTTAAGGCCTTAGCCTCAGCAGGGTCCAAGACAAATTGTGGCTCCCATTTGTTCTTCTTTTCCTTATTTTCCCTCCACTTTGCAACCACATCATACAAATATGCTTTCGGTTTCTCGGGTTTGGGAGGTGCAGATTGAGCTTCCTTAGCTGTAGGAGTTTTTCCTGTCTCCTCCACTTCCTTTAGATTTCTCTTCTTCCTGGATTTCATAGATGGCTCATGTTTTTCGATATTTTATGGATTTTATTTTTCCTATTCCTCAGGCAGATCATAAAACTATTTTTTCTACATAGAAAAAGCCATATTAGTTCTTTTCAGAGTTTCATCACTAACAATAATAAGTTCGTAATTCCAAGACTTGGATTTTCATGCAATCATGAATGACTCATGACACTGAACTATCATCTTTGAATGTAATGTAGGATACATGATAATTTCGGCTCTAATATTTCCATCCTTTATGTTCTTTATTGTAACAAGTATATGCCTCATCAAATTGATTTTCGTTATGTTTTCCAGGAAGTCTAATAAATATATATATATATATATATCTTTTATTGACAGTATATTTTTCACCCTTTCTTGGTACTAAAAAACCATATACCCACAATTGAAGAATCCGGTTGTTAGAAGATAGGTGAGCAATTTTGGCTATCTTGACATCATCAAGTCCAAGACATTGTAAGGCCTTCACCTTAACAAAAATTCCTAGATCATCTGGGAGTTTGTGTAAGAAAAACTCAACTTCCCCTTCATATTCCATCCCCACCAAGCTTGCAGCATTGGGGTTTGTAAGTTTTTAGGTCTTCCCATAACTCTTTAAAAAAAATTCTCTACCCTCTTACTCGAAGAAGAAAACTAAGTCATAGAACTATATGAGAAATTCCGAATACACCATGTCTTGATCACCTGTCTTAGATATGCCTACATATTCCCATATATTTAACTTAGTATTCATAGAGATGATAGAATCATACTTGAAAAGGTTCAGATGGACAAAAATTTCCCTGTATACTTGCCATTTTGAGGTTGGATTCGTGGTTGAAATTTCTTGAGAAGTGTCCTCTACAGACCTTTGGGTTCGAGGAATTCTAAGAGATTTAGAATGGGATTTATGAACAAAGACAGAGCTTCAAAATCCGAGAGCTTGGAAATCAATGTGGGACAACATTAGGGTTCCCCTTTATATAGGCGGTGGTGGTGACCATTCAACATCCAAAAATAATCTGACGGTTGAAAAACATTCAGATCTGATCTGACGGTTGAAAACCTGCCCGCAAAGAAATCATGAATCCAATCTTTTGAGGTTTTAAGAAAAATATTTGGATTTAAGAAGAAATAATTCTGAGAAATTTTTTTAAAAAAAATAAACTACTAGCATCTAAAATAGATTATGAAAACTTAAGTAAGAAAGTCATACCATTTGGATTAGCTAGAATTTTTATTTGTAATTGGTGATATTCTACTTGAAGAAAATTTTACTATGAAAAATTCACAATGAAAAAAATTACTATGAAAGACTTAAGACCAAAAAAGATTTTATTGCAAAAACATTATGTACCAAAACTGAATTATGAAAATTATGAGTGCAAAAATTCCCCTTACGAAAATTCTCATTAAAAAAAATTTCAGTATAAAAATTTCCTTCAGGAAAATTCTCATTACGAAAATTTTTGGTATGAAAATCTTCATTTCTGAAAATGTTCATTACAAAATTTTCAAAAACAATCTACAAAAACATTATTAAGAAAAAAATTTGAAAATATTTATAAAAACATCATTACAAAAAATATGAAAACATCATTACAAAAAATATGAAACAGCATTACGAAATATATGAAACATCATTACGAAAAATATGAAATATCATTATGAAAAATATGAAACATCATTACAAAAAATATGAAACATCATTATGAGAAATATGAAACATCTATAAGGAGATGTACTCCCCCTATGAAAAGGAGTTTATTACTGTAAGGAGAATGGTTTAACAAAAATTTAATCAAGGAAGATTACCTTATGGTTATTATTCCTAACTTTTGTTTAATGTATTCAAATCTTTCAGAGGGTAATGATTTTGTGAAAATATCAGCACATTTATCTTTCATTCCGATGAATTGAAGAATGATATCTCCTTTTTGTGTGTGATACCTACAAAAGTGACTCCTAATGTCTATGTATTTTTCACAATAGTGATGTGCATGGTTTTTTACTAAGGGAAATGTCACTCGTTTTATCACACAAAATTTCAGTCATAGTAAAACTCAAACCATAGCCTGTGAGTGTGTGTTGAATCCACAACAATTGAGCACAAAAACTGCCAGCTGCAACATATTCAGCTTCAGCAATGGATAGTGTTACTGAATTTTTCTTCTTGCAAGACTAATAAACTAATGAATCTATTACGAAATTACATGTTCCGTATGTAATTTTTCTATACATTCAACATCCACCAAAGTCAGCATCCAAAAAACATTTTAAAACAAAATCATTTCCATAAATGTAAAATAGTCCTAAATCTGTGGTTCCCTTTATGTAGTGATAAGTTCTTCTCACTAACTTTAGATGGGATTCCATAGGATTGGATTGATAGCGTGCAAATAAACATACTGAAAATATCAACTATGGATGACTAGATGTCAAGTAAAGTAAAATTCCTATCATACCTCTAAAAGATGTCTGATCTACTGGTTTCACAGCTTCATCAAGATCAAGTGTGTTTGAGGTACTGATGGGAGTACATATACACTTAGTGTTGTCATATCTATACTTTTAAAGAAGATCATTAATATACTTATGGTGGGATATGTACATTCCTTCTGGTTTTTGAGAAATTTGAAAACCAAGGAAAAATGTTAACTCACCCATTATACTCATTTCAAAATAAGATTTCATTAGATCCTCGAAGGAATTAGTTACGGATTACTGAGTTGAACCAAATATAATGTCATCAAAATAAATTTTAACAATCAAAAGATTTTTCATAGCTTTATTTATAAAAAAGGTTGGATCTACATTTACCTTAACATAGTTATTTTGAATCCAAAATCCTTTAAGTCTATCGTACCAAGCTCTAGGGGCTTGTTTAAGACCATACAAAGCTTTGCTAAGTCTAAACACATGATCACGATGTTTGGTATCTTCAATATCAGGAGATTGTTCAACAAAAACTTCCTCTTGAACATAACCATTAATAAAATCACATTTCACATCCATTTGAAAAAGTTTAAAATTGAAGAATGCTGAAAAGGAAAGTAAAATCCGAATAGATTCAGGTCTAGCTACTGGAGCATAGGTTTCTTCATAGTCTATTCCTTCTTATTGATTATAACCATTAGAAACAAATCTATCTTTATTTCGAACGATGATTCCATTTTTATCACACATATTTATGAAAACTCATTTTACTACAATAACAGATGTTTCCTTAGGTCTTTCAACCATGGTATAGAATTTATTCCTTTCGAATTCATTTAGTTCAACTTGCATGGCTTCAATCCAATCATCATCCCATAAAGCTTCATCAGTGATTTATGGTTCTAATTGGGAAAGGAATGATAGATTCTCTACTTCATCTCTTAAGGAACTTCTGGTCCTTTCAATTTTATTTACCCCACCAATGAAACTTTCACTAGGATTATTCTTTAGAAATTGCTGATTTGGGTTTTGTAAAACCTGTTCATCAACATAGGTTAGAAATTATTCTGGGGTAAATGTTTCATAAGGATCTTATTGTAAATTTTTTTTATCAGAAGGATATTCTTTCATAGGTTGGTAATCAGTTTTTGTAAACACATTCGAGGAAGTATTTTGGGGTTTTTTAAAAACAAAAGGATTGGTTTCATCAAATTTGACATGTACTGTTTCTTCAATAATACATGTGTTTTTGTTGAAAACTTTATATTCCTGAGAAGTTTTTGAGTAGCCAAACAAAATTCCTTTAGCAGATTTTGTTGAGAATTTTATTAAGTTATATCTAGTATTCATTGTGAATACCTTGCATCCAAAAACATTAAAGTAGGAATGTCTAGGTCATCTACCATTCCATAATTCATAAGGAGTTTTTTTAAGAAAAGGTCTAATCAAAACACGATTTATATTATAACAAGTAGTACTTACAGCTTCAGCCCAAAAATGTTTGGCAACAGGATACTCACTCAACATGGTTCTTTTTATCTGTTGAAGAATTATATTTCTTCTTTCAACAACACCATTTTTTGAGGTGTTCTGGGTGATTATAAGTTGTGAGAAATACCATTTCTCTACAAAAATATTCAAAATCTGATTTTTGAAATTATCCTCTATAATCACAATGAATAGTTTTCAAGGGAAGGTTTTTCTCGTTTTTAACATGGGATCTAAAACTTTTGAAATAATAAAAAGATTTAGGCTTCTTTGATAGAAAATAGTCCCACTTAAATCAAGTGTAGTCATCAACTAAAACAAATACATAGTGCATGCCCCCAATTCTTCTAGTTTTTGTTGAACCAAAAAGATCCATATGCACTAACTGTAATTCATTAGTAGTTGAGACTTCACCTACTGATTTAAAACATGGTTTATGTTACATTCCATGTTGACAAGGGTCACAAACATTTAAGGAATCAAATCTAAGCTTTAGTAGATCCTTAACTAAGCCATTCATAGAATGTTTACATAATTTCCTAAGGATACAGTGTCCTAGCCTTCTATGTCATAACCATGATTGATCTTCCATTTCACTAAAGAATGTTATGTATTGTCTTCTAAGGTCTTCTATGTTTAGTGTGTAAAAATTCCCATGCCTATGAGAAAAAAGAATAAATTCTTCCTTGGAATTGTGTACTAAGAACTTATCATTCCGAAATTTCACAAGGTAGCCTTCATCACATAATTGACTTATGCTGATGAGGTTGTGCTTAATACCCTTAACAAATAAAACATTTGAAATTAAAGATTTTCCAAGAAGAACGATGCTACCTATACCAACAATTTCTCCCTGAGAATTATCTCTGAAAGTTACTTTTCCTCCTTTAATTTTGATAATATTTTCAAAATAGTTTTTGTTACCAATCATATGCTGGGAACTTCCACTATCCATGTACCATGTATTTATGTTGGTACTTTCCCTATTTTCCTGAAAATAAGAAAATGTTAGGTTTTTAGAACTCAGACTTGCTTGGATCCGAAAAATTCAGAAAGAAAAATTTTGGGTACCCGCATTTTCATAGAAAAATAATCCTTATGAAATCCTAAAGATTGGGTTTTGTTTAAGGAACAATTATTTTCCCAGTGACCACCACACTGCCATTTATTACAGAATGGGGCACTTTGAGGAACTAATTAGTTGTTACTAAAAATCATTTTTGAACTTGTGTAACTAAAACCAGAATTATTCCTTCGACGTTGGATTTCTGAATACATTTTCTGAAAAATATTCATTACCTTGGGTAATATTTAACAAACACTTCCTCAAGGAAAATATTTCATATTTTAGTTTAATAACTAAGATCTTATGTTCAAAAACATTTGAAGTAGAGCTAGGCCCAAAAACATTTTTCTTAGAAATTATATTTTCTAGTTCTTTAGAAAGTTTATTCCTTTCAGAACTTACATCCTCGTGATTTTTTGAAATACTTTCAAAATCATAATTTTTCTTATCATGATCTTTAAAAAGATCTGATATTTCCTTAGTAATAATAATATTCCTAGAATTTTCCTTATCTTGTTTTTTCATGAGTTTTGAATTCTCATTTTCAAGAAGTTTGGAAAACCAAGAAACTTCTTCATATGTAGGTAAAGTATTATCTTCATCAGAAGATTTATAATATTTACTATCATTATAATTCAATGAAACACTAGTAATTTATTCAACATTGTGTACCTTATCCATAAAGAAGTGATTATCAATAGGTAGCCTGGATAAAAGAACAAGATTCTTCTATCCAAAAGATTCATAATCCTAATATTTATCTAAAGAGTCTCCACCACTAGCACTCAATGTGTCATTATCATTCAACAATTTCTTATCTTTGGATTTGTAATACCTCTTTCTGTTATTCTCAGAATTTCTTTCTTTTCTTTCTTTTGATTCTATTCTTTTGAGCATTGGGAAATCAGGTTTTATGTGTCCAACTCTCTTGAATTCATAGCATGTGACCTCTGAATATTTCTTATCTTTCATTTCGTTCTTCTTGTACTTGGATTGGAAATTTATTTGCCCAGTTATCTTGTTCATCCTTTGAGAAAGATTAGCTAAATCATATTCTGAGACTTCACTCTCACTAGATTTGGATTGGATAATAACCTTCTTAGACTAGAATCTAGTAACTATCTCAGGAGAATTAACTTTCATGTTATTTGAAGTTGTAGTAAAAGCAACACTACCATTCCCATTCTTCTTCTTTATGTTGTTGGCATCCCTCTTCATTCTAGTTTCATGTTGAAGAAGGGTTCCAAAAATTTCATCAAGAGAAATTTGAGTAACCTTTTTGTTTTCACCGATAGCAGTACTCTTTGATTCCCACTCATTGGGCATAATTTCTCTGATCTTGTTAAAAGGGCTTCATCATCTAGTCCTTTCTCTCCCATTGATTGTATGCTATTCACGACAGTCATGAATCTCTGTTTCACCTTATAAATTGGTTCTCCATAAGGAAAATTAAAACCATAATAATCAGATCTAAGCATGGCTCTTATAGTCTCAATCACTTTAGATGTACCAAAATGTGTAACTTCATGTTTCTTCCATATACAGTTAGCTATTTCACAAGAATAAATTTGTCTATATATTATCCTAGTCATTGAACAATGTAATGTATTGTGTACCTTATATTTCATTTGGTAATCATGATTTTATTGATTTGTAAAGGCACTTACTTCCTTATTAGGGATCTTGTTTCCACCAGTAAGCATAACAAAATTTTCAACCCCAGTGTTGATAATGAAATTCTTCATTCGATCTCTCCAATATTCGTAATCATTACCATCAAAGATTGGTGGTCTGGTTGGATTAAGATTATCAATGGATCCAACATTTAATATTTCCATTCTTAAAAAAATATTTGGTACACAAACTTGTTAGTAGTACGTGTTTGTAAAAAATGAAAATATACTAAACAAGAAAATATAGAATAAAAGTATCACTATGATCAATTGAATCTGAACTATGAGTCCGAAAAAAAAACAGATTCCGAAAAAATATGAATCCGGAAGTGTGACTTTGAAAATTCAATTCCGAGTATACTCTTCTGAATCTAATCGTGAGATTAATTCAGATTGAACCAAATCCTCTGATACCAATTGTTAGGATTGTATGTGACTAAGTATGATATACTCTATAATTCCAAAAGTAGGATCAAAATAATAATGATATTCTCTGATACAAGAGGGGGGGTGAATTTTACCTTTTCAGAATTCACCTTGGATGTTTTTAGGATGGATATGTTTAACAAGGTTATACAAGATAATTTACAATACCTCTTTAAATTATAAAGACATTCTAGATTGCGGAAAAATAATTCTGAAAATGAAACATAACAAAAGATACAATGATTAAGATTATACCATAAAGCGTATAGAATATAACTATACCAGAGTACAAGGATGATGAAGTATAATATATTAGACTTTTTTCAACAAAACAAAATGCAGCGGAAAGACTTGTAACAAAAACAAGTAACAAGTAATAATTCATTTAACCTAAAGAGAAGGGTATCCAACAACTTTGGATAAAGGTCCCTCTATTTATACATTAAAGAAAGTTTGTTTTACCCACACCAGGGTAAGCCCTCATTATAAAGATCGGAGTCTGTCTTACTATCCCCACAAACCCTCAACTATCAGGTAGTCGGCACCTCTGTCTTCTTCAGCAAGGAAGCCCTCAACTTGAAGGTGTTGTAACCTCTGTCTATCTATCCCCGGAAGCCCTCCATTGTACACATCAACAATCAGAGTCCCACGAAGCAAATCTTCACAAGGAAAATATTTAACAAGTTGTTCAAACATTCTACATGATGCTTGAGAGTTGATAAGAGCCTCTCTCTCTCTTGAAATTACTTTAACATCATGTAAGCACAGATGTCAGAGTTTTTTCAAAGTTATTGTCTACTTTCAAATGATCTCCTATTTATAGGTGAAGCTCCAATAGTTGGATCCCTCCTCTAATGTTCATATTCTTCCTTGAATTTCATAGGGACCTGTACACGTGTTACTCAAAAAATGGTTAGTTAATAACTGAAATCATGACATCATTTTGTAATAGAAAAAATGTAACCCTAACTTAACTAATATTCAGAATGGAGTAGAAAATGAATGTTTGTAATGGAAAATATTTATTTTTGGAATGTAAGTAAGAAATAAATTCTGATTCTAAAGACTTAAGAATATTCGGATTTTCTTTTTTAGGGATTTGGAACCTGAATTCTGTAGAAATCTGGAGTCTAAATTTCAAGGAAATTCAGAGTCTGATTTCACTAGAATTCATATCCAGAACATACAATGTTCAGAGTCTAAGTTCATGAGAATTCGGAGTCAAACCTCATCATAGTTTAGAGTCTGAATTCGGAGAACTCGGAGTCAGAACATAGAGAAGTTCATAATCAGAATTCAGAGTTGAACTTTATGAGAGTTCGTATCCAGAATTCTGAGTGGATCTTCATGAGTGTTCATATCCAGAATTCATACTGGAACTTCATGAGTTTTTGTATCCAGAATTCATAATGGAAGTCATGAGAGTTCGTATCTAGAATGTGGAGTTGAACTTTATTATATTTCGTATCCAGAATTTGGAGTGGAACTTCATGAGTGTTCGTATCTAGAATTCGGAGTGGAAAATAGAATACCTCATATCTATGTATTATACAATTTCGAGGTTTTAGATTTGAATCTGATTTTTATACTTTAGAAATATATTGATATGAAAAATGAAAACAAGGTAGGGGTAAATTTTCTTTGGTAAGTAAATTATTATTATGGATGTAAAACATGGGTAAAATGAAATTTTCCTTAAGAAAATGTGTTTGTGATTTTCAAAACAGTAGGAATGGTAAAGTCATAAAGAAACTACGGTGGCTTATCAATCTCACCCAATAATAGTGGAATGGAAAAATTCATAAGGAAAACCTTATTGACTCAACAACAACAAATGAAAATGATTGTTGATGATGATATGAATACGATTAATAATGACTCTGAGCTGTTTCCATTCACTTTCTAATCAACTTAATCTTCTTGGTTTTTTCGTGGAAGAGGCTAGAACCAACTTGTGAAGTCTCATCTGTTTCCACCTAACATAATGTATAATGACAAGGAAGCTCATACAATTCTTCAAAAGGATACATAGGTATTGAATCCTTATAACTATAATTATACGAGTACTCCACGAATGGAACATTCTCATCCAATGAGCGAACAAAATTTATTACACAAGCTCGCAACATGTCATCCAAAATTTGTATCATCCTTTCCGATTTCTCATCCATATGGGGATAATATACCGTAATCCTAGTCTACTGAGTCCGAAGGTAAATCTATAAGGATTTACAAAAATGATAAATGAACCTCGAACCTCTTTCTAATATGATAAAAACTGGTCTTCCATGTTTCTTTACCACTTACTAGATATAGAATTTGGAAAGGTCCTCTACCATGTGAGTATCCTAAATAGCGATTAAATGAGCCAACATGGTGAGTTAATCCACTATCACTCATATGTAATTGTATTTCTAAACCATTTGTGGGAAACTTGTGACAAAATCCATCACTACATTCTCTTATTTCTACATTGAGATAGGTGAAGATTACAATATACATTCTGGTTGTGGATGATCTAACTTAACTTTCTATCAAGTTAGGCATCTCAAAAAATACTCATCCACCTTACATTTCATACCATTACACCAGAGCTATGTATTTAAATATTTATACATCTTCTATATTATAGGATGAACTACCCATCATGAATGCTGGTAAGCAAGAAGAAATTATTCCTGACAATCCTTAGGTATAAACATCGGATACGTGAACCACAACACTATACTCACATCTAGCCTCCAACTCTCAATGGTCTCCACACTATTGAATTTTGAAATATTTTTAACACATTCATCATCATATTTTTGTTCTTCATTTACTATATTCATTAAATCAGGAGCTAATTCAAATGAAAATAAAACCACAACATTTCCTTGATCTTCAAATTCTACTGCATGTCGGCTAGGACCGACATAAACTACTACTTGTATGGATCTTGTTTTACCAATTGCGCATATAAATTATTAATAATGAATCGGCCACTGAATTTCCACTACAAGGTGTATACATCAATTCAAAGATGAACATATAAAGATACTCCATACATTCCATTTTCCTAATATTCAGATATCATTATGAGAAAATATGTTTCAAGATCTTATAATCCATGAACAAATACAATTTATCACTAAAGTTATAATGAATCAAAGTCGTCAATGAAAGGAAAACTATGGATAATTAAAAATTATTTATTGGGTAATTCTTATCTTACACCACTAATTTACTTGATCCATAAGAAACAACATGGTCTATATTCCTGAGAATGCATCCCAACCTTGATCTCAACGAATCACAATACAACACATATCCATATCCTGATTCTAAAAAAAATAGGTGCTAATGTAAGAATAACTTTTACCTATTGGAAATACATCATGAATTCCTCATAATATTGAAATAGAATGATCTTCTTTGTCAATGTTTTCATTTCCAATTTTAATCTTGACAAGTCACAAACAAAGCACTGATAATAACCCATGAGACCAAGAAATAATTGTATCTCAAAGACATTCTTCAGAAATTTCTAAGATAAAACAGATTATATCATATATAGATCCACTAAAATACCTTTTCCAGAAATTACATAGAAAAGAAATAATACTTCATGTATCAGAAAATAACACTTTGATAATTTTTCATACCAATGCTGGTCTCTTAATATTTACAGCACTATCGCCTAGTGTTTCTCATGATCATCCATTTTCCTTGAATACACCAATATGTCATCCCCAAACCCCACACTAAAATAATCTAGATATCTCTGAAAAATATGAGTAATCAATTCCATGAAGGCTATTGTTTCATTTGTTAGACAAAATTAATTACCATATATTAATAATGGCCATATCTTCTTTTGAAAGTAGTTTTCAGAATATCAACCATTTGAACTCATAATTGATGATATCTTGATTGAAAGTCAATTCTAAAGAACCACTAAGAACCCATTAATTGATTGAATAAATCATCAATGCATGTAGGTGGATACTAATTGTTTATCATAACATGGTTAAAACTATAAATATATATGCATAACATTAGAGTTCCATCTTATTTTATTAGGAACAAGACTGGTTCTTCCCACAGAGACATGCCCGGTCAAATAAAACCCTTGATTTATAGATCTTCCAAATACACATTAAACTCCTTTAATTATATTGGTTCTATCCAATAATACAGAAGAGAAATAAGACCGGTCCCCAGAAAAAGATCAATCATAAAATCAACTTCCCTTATGTGTGGTAACCCAGAGAATTTTCTAGGAAAACATCTAGAAATTGATCCATGACTACTACAAAAATATTATCATTGATTTCTTCAATTGATGCCAAAATAAAATTTTCCAATTGATAAATGATCGGTCCCACTACTGGTGCCAACAAATCAATTTCTCCTATCTTTATAACCCTTCCTCCTCTGAAGATATGCTTAGAGAAGACCTCATTCGTGAAACTAACTATTTTTCTATAACATTCAATGTTAGCCTTGAATGATTTCAACCAATAATTACCAATGATTACATCATAGACATCCATCTCCAGTACTAAGAACTCCCATTTCATCTCATCTCCATCAATATTTATGGAAGATGTTCTATATAAAAACTCTCAACATTCTCTTTGATATAATGGGTTTTGACATTTTATCATAGAAGGCATCATGTCATGTTTTAAACATTGAAATTAAATAACACCAGAAGCAATGAAGGAATGTGTTGCACCAGTTCCAAAAAAGAATTTCCTAAGGGAAAAAATCAATATAATTTCACCTATCATCATAGATGGTCCATTCTGGTCATCCATAGTCACATGCTCATCCCCATATAATTTCTTCGTCACTGCACTTTTTTATTTGGTTCCCTACTGAGCTGTCTCTTTTGTAGGATTGATATGATACTAATGAGATGCTCAAATACAAGAGGGGGTGAATTGAATACATTAAAAATCTTTATGTAATTTTTTTTTAAAAAAAATCATAACACCTCTATGTTCTAATAAATTTATTAATTTCGGAAAAGTGATTCCAGAAAT
This sequence comes from Viscum album, assembly GCA_963277665.1. Lineage (NCBI taxonomy): Eukaryota > Viridiplantae > Streptophyta > Magnoliopsida > Santalales > Viscaceae > Viscum > Viscum album. Next base: position 1,099,163,874 of record OY728147.1, read on the forward strand.
GAAACTTAACAAAAGTTTACAAGAACTAAGATTATTCCTTAAAGCATATAGAAACATATATAATTAGTGTACAAGTATAAGGATGTATAAGAAATTTATACTTTCCTCTATAACTAAAATCACAGTGGAAGACAAAGTAGTAACATTACAAGTAACAAGTAGTAACTCTTTTAACCCAAAGAGGAGGGATCCAACAACCCTAGATAAGAGGTTCCTTGATTTATAATTTCAAGAAAGTTTATCTTACCCAAACCTAGGTAAGCCCTAAATATAAATATTGGTATTTGTCTTGTTATCCCTATAATCCTTCAATTTTTTAGGAAATCAGAACCTCTGATTTCACAACCCAAAGTCTCTGATTTCAAATAAATCACACCACTGCATTAAGAAAATCTGCACGAAGCAATGTTTGAAAAAGTCGTTCAAACTTTCTACATGAAGAATGAGAGTTTTTAAGGACATATCTCTCTAGGAATCACATCAACAACATATAATAACATTTGTCAAAGATCAGTGTTATAGTTGTGAGGTCTTTAAAATGAGCTCCTATTTATAGGCACATCTTCAACAGTCGACTGCCTCTTCCAACGGTCAAATTTTTCCATTATCTTCGGAGGTAACTGTACATGTGTAACTCAACCAACGGTTAGTTAATAACTAAAATCATGACATCGTTTTATAATAAAACAATTGTAAGAAAAAATATGGTTACTAAAAATCAATATTAAAATTGTAAGAAAATGAAAGTTCAAAGTGTAAAAAAAATTAATTCAGAGTCTATAATACAAGGATATTTAGATTATTTTTTATTGGAATTTTGAAAATGAACACTATAGAATTCGAGAGTCTAAATTTGAAGGAAATTCAGAATCTAGATTCACAAGAATTCAGAACCAGAACATAAAAAGTTCAGAGTCATAGTTGATGATAAATCAGAGGTAGAAATCAGAAGAGTTCATATCCAGAATTCATATTCAAAATTTGGAGTCACAACTCTAAAGGATTTGTAACAAGAATTCTAATTCCGAATTTGGAGTCAAAACCCAGAAGAGATCATATCCAAAATTCGTAAACAGAATTCGGAGTCAAAACTTAGAAGAGTTCTTAACCAGAATTCTAAGAATTTGAATCCTAAAACAGAATGCTTCGTATCTAGGTAATTATAGGATTCTGAGGATTTGGTTTCAAACCAAATTTTTAACGTAGAAAAATTATTATTTTTACAATGAAATCATGGTAAGGATAAATTTTCTTGTGGAAGGAAATTTTTCCTTATAGAATTAAAACATAGGGTAAAATGAAATTTCATTGAGATAAGGTGTTTTTAATTTTCAAAACAAGAATTAATGGTAAAGTCACAAGGAAACATTATTGACTTAATAATCTCCCCCAACTATGAAGGAATGGAAAAGACATAAGGAAAACCTTATTGACTAAAAAATCTCCCCCTTTTTGGAATGAACAAAAATACTTACGAAAAGGAATATAATGACATAGAAAAAGTTATCTAGATTTTGAAATAAAATTTATCTCCCTTTTTACATTGGCAATAATTAATATGAATAACTCCCCCTTAGGATTTGGAACACTAAGGATCATATTCTAGATTTCTGGAATGATATTTTTCATTATCATGAATATGGAAATCATTGTAATGAGAAATCCCCCTTTGATATACTCCCCCTTACGTAGGGATATTTCTTTTTTACATAGATTTCGTTTTCCTTCTCCCCCTTTGTGATTTTCAAAAAGAGTTTGAGGGAATGGAAAAAAATATTGTACCTGAAATATTAGTACATACTTCCATACAAAAAAACAAGCAACCCAAAATTTTATTAAGATTGAGAGAATTAGTACAAGGAAAGACAATACATCAAAATATAGGATTTATTTTCCTTCTTTTTCCTTGGGTATTAATTTCTTGACAATGGTTTTCAGCTTCATTAGCTCTTTGTGATCTTCCTATGCTTGCTTCTCTAAGGCATTGATCCTATCATCCTGAGCCTTCAGATCCTCTTCCTGGGCCTTCAACACGTCCTCTTGCTTCGCTATCTTTTCTTCAATCGTGATCTAGAGATCCCTTTCCCTTTTCCTACTTTGGGAAATAGATTTCAACATCCCATATAGAGTCTTGACCTCTTGAATCCTAGTATTCGGTTCTAGGGTTAGTTTATCCCCAAAGATATTTGTGAGATCCTTGATTTTTACATATTCAGTATCATAAGCTTCCTTGACATAATCTTGAAACTTATCAATCTCTCTCAGATATTCAACTATATTCTTAGACCAGCTAACCATTTTCTTAAAATATTTTCTATGGGCATCGTAATTGATAAATAAACTCATGTGATCAGCCTCAATCTTTATGCATCTATCCATCACCATGGATACAAAATATGATTTCTAATTCATGATATGTTTAAGAATCTGATATCTAGAGTCAATGGTTGGAATGTTCAGAATTGTTTCAATAATCATTTTCAGAGATTAAATGAAAAAATCATGTCTTAAGCTGATGACTCCAAATCCGACATTTTTCTCGGTGATAGTTCTTCCTCTAGCTCGACCAACTTCCTCTTAGAAGATTCACCAGCTTCCTTCTTCCTTAAAATAACTTTGGTTGGTGTATCAAGAACCATTTATTTTACCTTATTGTTTCTCAGATCAGAATCTTCATCTGGAGACTCATGCTTACTTCCAGACAACTGAACAATCTTATCTTCATCAATTTTTTCTTTCTCATCTCCTGCATCAATATCTTTCGAATGAATAAATTTAAGATTATAACACTCATCCTCAGACAATTTACTAACTTCCTCTTCTTCATCCTTCTCATAAATTATAGGGGTAGCATGTTTCAAATATCCAGCTTGAGAAGTCTGGATGGACAATTTTTCAGAATAACTTTCCTTCTCATGAAGTTTTTCAACTTGTATAATTAGATTATCTAGGTCGTCACTGATTTCAGATTTTTTTACTTCTTCTATAGCTTACCATTCTTCATAAAACTTCTCCTGGGATTTTTCTAGAGTCATAAACATATTTCTAGGATTCTCAGGTAATGGCTCAACAAATAATGATTCCGGTACTAGGATATTCTTAGATGCTACTTCAGTATCCCTCAAAAGGGATTGGACAATTTCGGCCTTAGACATCTTCTTCTTAAGCTTCTTCTCTTTGGCATATTTCTCAAGCTCTTCAATAGCATTCTCTTCCAAATCATTGGCTTCTATAGGATCCATTCCAAACTATGGCTCCCATTCATTCAGAATATTTTTTTCTCCTCTCCATTTGGCTACTACCTCATCCAGATAGGCTTTTGGCTTCTTGGGCATTGGAGGTGCAGATTAGATTTCATTGGCCTTAGAGATTTTCTTTGTTTCTTCCACTTCCTTTAGTTTCCTCTTATTTCTAGCCTTCTTGGATGGTTCAACCTCTTCTTATTTCTCCATAATAGCTTATACTTCTTCCACTGGTAGATCATAAAACTCTCTGGAATCATTAGAAAAGATGACAATCATTCTTTTCAAAGTATCATCACTTACTATCATAACATTTCAATTCCTTGGATTGGAACTACAAGGGACATTGAAGGACTCAAGACATCGAACTATAAACATGGAGATTAGATTAGGATACATGATAATCTATGCTCCCAAATTCCAATTTTTTATATTTCTATCGTAATGAAAATATGCTTCATGAGATTGATCTTCCTTAGATTTACCAAAAAATCCATGATATACATATCACTTTTCTTCAGGGTGTCTTTATCACCCTTTCTGGGCATGATAAAACCCTAAACCCATAACTCAATGATCTAATTATTAGTAGACAAATGAGCAATATTTATGGTCTTGACATCTATAAGTCCAAGACTCTCCATATATTTGACCTTTACAAAACTTCTTGAACATCTGACAGCTTGTGGGAGAAAAACTTGGATTCCCCTTCATAAGTTAGTCCTACCAAGCTAGAATCCTTTGTATGTGATAGGGCATAATGAAAACATATCTATCCCTTCTTCCTCAATGAAACAAAATGACTCATAAAAATCAATGAGTAGATCTGGATACACAACATCCTGAGCTCCTTTATTTGATATGTATACACTCTCCCATCCATTAATCTTGATTACTTGGAGATAATGGAATCATACTTAATGAAGAAGTTTGGATGCGCCAACCTCTCCATGTATATTTTCCACTCTGCAATAGGCTTGACACAAGACATCTCTTGAGAGGGAACTTCACCAAACATTCATACTTGAGAAGAATTTGAGAAGTTTGGAATGTGTTTTTGTAGTGGGGCAGAGTTTCAACACACAAAATATTGAAATATGACGTGGGACAACCATCAGGGGTCCCCTTTTATTGGAGTTTTATGTGATGATTTGACTTCCAAACTCAATCCAATGTATGAGAATTATTCTGATTAGATCTGGTGGTTGAAATGATAGCCACAAGGAAAATTTGGTAGGATTTGATCTTTTGAGGTTTTTAAAGGAAAATATTCGGATTTAAGGAAACTAAAATACAAAAAAAAATTAAAAAATAACTACCAATAAGAAAAAGGTGATTACGAAAACTCAATAATGAATCATACGTTCCAGATTTCTTGGAAGATTATTTTTAATAGGAAAATCTTCTTTTAAGATCTTTTGATTCCGAAAATTTGATTATAAAAATTTTAAAATGAAAAAACATCACTATGAAATATTTTTTGTACAGAAGTTTTCATTACAGTAATTTTGAGTAGAAATATCCATTAAGAAAATTGTGAGTACCAAAATCATTATAACAATTAATTTTTAAAACTTCATTATGAAAAATTTTGAAAACATCATTACGAAAAATTTTGAAAACTTCATTACGAAGTTTTTTGAAAATATCATTATGAAATATTTTGAAAACTACATTAAATTTTTTTTTAAAACTACCTTATAAAAAATTTTGAAAACAATATTACGATAAATATTTGAAACTACATTATGAAAAAGTTTGAAAACTATATTACGATAAATTTTGAAAACTTCATTACAAAAAATTTTGAAATCATCATTACAAAAAAGTTTGAATAATATATTATGAATATTTTTGAAAACTATATTATGAAAAATCTATAAAACTACTTTATGAAAAATTTTGAAAAATATATTATGAAACATTTTGAAATCTTCATTATGAAAAATTTTGAAAACATCATTAAGCAAAATTTTGAAAACATCATTATGAAAAATTTTGAGAACTACATTATGAAAACTTTTTGAATACTAACAATAAAATGTACTCCCCCTATGAAAATGAGTTTATTACTGTAAGGTGATTGGTTCAACATGTTGTTAATGAGGAAGATTACCTTATGGTTATCATTCCTAACTTTTGTTTAATGTATTCAAATCTATCAGAGGGTAATGATTTTTTAAAAATGTATGCAAGTTGATCTTGTGTTCCGATAAACTGAAGAATGGTATCTCCATTTAGTGTGTGATCCCTAAGAAAGTGCTTCCTAATATCTATGTGATTTGAACGAGAGTGATGTGTAGTATTTTTACTAAGGGAAACTGAACTCGTATTTTTATAGAAAATTTGTGTTTGGGTAAAACTCATACCATAATCTATGATTGTCTGTTGCATCCACAATACTTGAGCACAACAACTTCCAGCTGCTACATATTCATCTTCAGCAGTGGAAAGTGCTACTGACTGCTGCTTCTTGCATGACTAAGAAGCTAATGAATCTCCTAAGAAATGACAAGTTCTGGATGTACTCTTTCTATCCATTCTACATCCACCAAAGTCAGCATCCGAAATTTTTTTTAAAACCAAATCATTTCCATTAGTATAAAGGAGTCCTAAATCCAAGGTTCCCTTTAAGTAGTGAATTTTTTTTCACTACCTTTAAATGAGATTCCTTAGGATTGGATTGAGATCTTTCACACAAGCATACTGAAAAAATTATGTCTGGATGACTAGCTGTCATGTAAAGTAAGCTTCCTATCATACCTCAAAATGATTTCTGATCTACTAGTTTCCCAGCTTCATCTAGATCAAGTGTGTTTGAGGTACCAATGGGAGTACAAATACTTTTAGTGTTTTCGTATCCATACATTTTAAGAAGATCTTTAATATACTTATGTTGGGATATATATATTTCTTCTGGTTTTGAGAGATTTGAAAACCAAGAAAAAATGTTAACTCACCCATTATACTCATTTCAAAGTCAGATTTCATTAGATCGACAAAAGAATCAGTTAAAAATTGTTGAGTTGAACCAAATATAATGTCATCAACATAAATTTGAACAATCAAAACATTTATCTTATCTTTCTTTATAACAAGTGTTGGATCTTCATTTCCATTAACATAATTATTTTGAATCAAAAATCATGTAAGTCTATCATACCAAGCTCGAGGGGATTGCTTAAGTCCATACAATGCTTTGGTAAGTCTAAAAACATGATAATGATGTTTTGTATCTTCAAAATCAGGAGGTTTCTCAACAAAAACTTCCTCTAGAATATAACCATTAAGAAAAACACATTTCACATCCATTTGAAAAATTTTATTGTTGAATAATTTTTCAATGGAATGAAAAATATGAATAGATTAAAGTCCAGCTACTGGTGCATAGGTTTATTTATAGTCAATTCCCTCTTGGTGATTATATACTTTAGCAACCAATATAGATTTATTCCATACTATGACTCCATTTTCATCACATTTATTTCTAAAGACCCATTTTACTACAATAACAGATGTTTCCTTAGGTCATTCAACCAAGTTCTAGAATTTATTCCTTTCGAATACATTTAGTTCATCTTTCATGGATTTAATCCAATCATCAACACCTAAAGCTAAAACAGTGCTTTTTGGTTTTAATTAGGAAAGGAATTCTAGATGGTCTACTTTATTACATATTGAACTTCTAGTCCTTGTAGGTTGATTCACATTAACAATGATGCTATCACTAGGACGATTCTTTAGAAATGACTAATTTTGGTTTTGTAAAACCTAATCATCAACATTGGGTAGGAAGTCATTGGGGGAAAAGGTTCCCGAATCATTTTATTGAACATTTTCTTTATCATAAGGATCTTCAAACAAATGTTGATAATCTGTTTTTGAAAACAGATCTAATGATGTAGTTTGGGGTTGTTTGCAATGAAAGGGATCATTTTCGTAAAATTTGACATGTACTGTTTCTTTAATATTACAAGAGATTTTATTAAAAACTCTATAAGTCTTATAAGTTGTGGATTAGCCTAAGAAAATTCCATCATCTGATTTTGGTGTGAATTTGTGTAGATTATATTTAGTATTCATAATGAATTACTTGAATCCAAAAACCATGAAGTAGGAATGTCTTGGTTTTCTACGATTCCATAACTCATTATGAGTTTTCTTAAGAGAAGGTCAAATCAAAACATGATTTATACTATAACATACAGTACTCATGGATTCTTCCCAAAAATGTTTGGCTATAGATTTCTCGCTCAACATGGTTCTAGTTATCTCTTTAATGATTCTATTTATTTTATTCACAACACCATTTTGATGAGGTGTTCTGGGTGCCGTGAAGTTATGAGTAATGGCTTTCCTTCTACAAAATGTTTCAAAATCTAAATTGTGAAATTTTCCACCACGATCACTATAAATAATTTTCAATGGAATATTTTTCTCATTTTTAACTTGGGCTCTAAAACGATTGAAATAAGAGAAAGCTTCAGACTTATTGCCTAGAAAATAGACCCACATAAACCTATTGTAGTCATCAACTAAGAGAAATACATAATTCCTTCCCCCATTGCTTTTTGTTTGTGTAGGAGAAAAGAGATCCATATGATCAAATAGTAATGCATCAGTGGATGAGATTTCACCAATGGATTTAAAACTTGATTTATGTTTCTTTCCTTGTTGAAAAATATCACAGACTTTTGAAGATTCAAATCTATGCTCTGGTATATCCTTAACTAGTCTTTTCTTAGAAAGTTTTCATTGGATTCTAAGGTTATAGTGTCCTAAACTTATATGTCATAACCATGAAGGATCTTCCATTTCAATAAGTAAAGATAGATATTGGCTCCTATGGTCTTCTGAGTTTAGTGTGTAAACATTCTCTTTCCTATTGGAAGAAAGAATAAAATCTTCCTTAGAATTGTGTACTATGCACTTATCATTCCTAAAATCCACAAGGTCGCCTTCATCTCATAATTGAATTATGCTGATGAGGTTCTGCTTAAGACCTTTAACAAGTATAACATTGGAAATCAATGTTTTTCCAAGTAGAACGATGTTACCTATACAAATAATTTCTCCTGGAGCATTATCTCTGAAAGTTACTTTTCCTCATTTTGTCTTGATAATATTTTTAGAGTAGTTTTTGTTACGAGTCATATGCGAGGAACATCCTCTATCCAATTATGAAGTATTTCTATTGGTACCTTCTATATTTTCTTGAAAATTAGAAAATTAGTTTTTCGGAATCCAAGCTATATTGGATCCAGAATTTTTAGACAACAAAATTTTTGGTATCCAAATTTTTTTTGGAAAAATAAGCTTTATGAAACCCAAGAGATTGAACTTTATTTCGAGATAAATTTTTCTTCTAATTCCCACCACATTGACATTTAGTACAAAAAATGGGCTCTAGAAGAAACAAAATAGTTGTTTTTGAAAATAGGTTTACGGTGAGTATAACCTACTCCAGTAGTGTTTCCTTAAGGTTTAATTTGAGAATAAATCATGTCAATATTTTCCTTATCGGATGTAATGGTTGAATGAAGTTTTAAGGGAATATATTTTGGATTTTAGTCTAATGACTAAATTTATATCCTTAGTAATCGTTTCCATAGAGTTAGATTTTTCCTCAAAAAATTTTATATTTAAAATAGATTTCTTAAGATTTTTAGAAAGTTCTTCCTTAAGAGAATTTACTTCCTCAAGATCATTAGAACGTTTCTCTAAAAGCACATCCTTATCTCTATGATCTCAAGAGAGGTCTGAAATATCTTTTATAAGAATATCATCCCTAGTATTTTCCTTGTCTAATTTCCTATAAATTTTACAATTTTATTCTTCTAACAACTTGTCAAATATAGATAATTGTACTTATAATGGTGTTTCTTCATTTTCAGAGGATGAAGTATCTTCATTAGAAGAACTATTTTTGGAATAGTAATTCTTATTAAGAGGTACATTTGTTAAAGCCTCAGCAGAGCGTACCTTGTCCATAAGACATGTATTAGGGAAAGAAGTAGCTGCAATGAATCCCATAATGTTCCGTGCTGATGATTCATATTCAGAATATTCACTATCTGAAGAGTCTCCATAGCTAGCACTCCATGTAGCATTTCCTGTATGGCTTTTCTAGTTCTTTGAATGATATAATTTCTTCTTGTTCCTTTTTTATTTCATTTCCTTCTTTTCCTTCTTTTTCAATAAAGGGAAATCAGGTCTGATATAACATGTTCTTCTACATTCATAACAAGTAACTTCCCCATATTTCATATCCTTATAGTCCCTCTTATTATACTTATTCTGATAGATTTTTTGAGATACTATCTTGTTCATTCATCGAGCCAGAATAGATAGTTCATTCTCATACTTTTCTATCTCACTAGATTCTGTCTGAATAATAAATTTCATTGACTTTGATCTAGTTACACTTTTTGGAATCCTGGATTTCATATGTTTAAAAGTAGTTGTAAAAGAAACTTATCCATTACCATTCTTCTTTTTAACATTTTCATCATCTATCTTCATTCTAGTTTCATACTGAAGAAGAGTTCCAATAACTCATCTAAGGAAATCTAGGTAACCTTTCTGTTCTTATCAATTTTTGTCCTCTTGGACTCCCACTCATTTGGCATGATTTCTATTATCTTATCTATAAAGGCCTCATCACCCAAACCTTTTTCTACCATATATTATAGGATATTCATGATATTCATAAACCGTTGTTGTAATTTTCTTGTAGGTTCTCTATAATGAAAGTTAAAGCTATGGTATTCAGCTCTCAACATAGCTCTTCTTTTCTCTATGACTTTAGAAGTACCAAAATGTGTAACTTCGAGTTTCTTCCAGATACTGTTTTCTACTTCACATGATGATATTTGACTATAGATGTTCAAGGTTATGGAACATAACTATGTATTTTTGAATCCATGGTTTCCTTGATATTCTGATTTTTTATGATTCGTAAAACTTCTCAATTTCGTATCAAGAATCGTATAGTCTCTAGTAAGAATTAGATATTTATCAACTCCAGTATTGATAAAAAAAAGTCATCATCCTATCTCTCCAATACTCGTAATCATTTCCATTAAAAATAGGGGGCCTGGCAGGATTTAGACTGTTGATAGAACCAAAATTTAAACCTCCCATCATAATGAAAATCTTGGCACACAAACTTGTTAGTAATACATGTTTATAAACAAAAGAAAATATCATAAGAAAAGAAATAGAGTATCTCTAAGAAAAAATTAATCTGAACTTTATGAGTCCAAATATATGAATCCTAAGAAGTATGAATCTAGATATATAAATCCAAGAGAGTATGAGGTTTCAAACATTTGATACCAATTGTGATATTGGCACGAAGAAAAAAACATTAATCAAGGAAAAATTATTTGTGAATATATGTATTTTTCAAACCCATTATGATACAAATTTTATGCTCGATATGATACTAATGATATTCTAAAATAAAATATGGGGTTAATAGTATACTTTAATAATCCTTAAGTAAATTTTGTATAAAAAAATTCATAACAACTCTAAGTTCTAATAACATGCATGGTTTCAGAAAATTTATTCCGAAAATGAAACTTAACAAAAGTTTGCAAGAACTAAGATTCTTCCTTAAAGGGTATAGAATTTAATATAATCAGAGTAGAAGTCTAAGGAAATATAAAAAAGTTATACTTTCCAAAAAAACAAAAATCACAGTGGAAAAAATGTAGTAACATTACATGTAATAAGTAGTATCTCTTTTTACCCAAAAAAGGAGGGTATCCAACATCCTTGGATAATAGGTTCCTTAATTTATACTTTTAAAAAGTCTTTCTTACCCATACCCAGGTAAGACCTCAATCTGAAGATAGGTATCTATCTTTCTATCCCCGCAAGCCCTATATTTGTAATGATATTGGCACCTCTAACTTCACAACCCAAAGTCTCTGATTTCAAGAAAATAGCACCTCCTCACTAAGAAAATATGCATGAAGCAAAGTTTGAACAAATCTATCAAAGTTTCTGCATGAATCATGAGAGTTTATAAGAGCCTCTCTCTCTAGGAATCAATTTAATAGCATGTAGGAACGTTTGTCAAATATCAGTGTTAAAGTTGTGAGCTCTTTCAAATGAGATCCTATTTATAGGCACGACATCAATGGTTGGCTCCCTCCTCCAATGGTCATATTTTTTCTGTGAATTTAGGAGGGACCTGTACACTTGTAACTCAATCAATGGTTAGTTAATAACTGAAATCATGGCATCAACTTATAACAACACAATTGTAAGGAAAAATATGGTTACTAAAATTCAATATTCGGAATGGATGAAAATGAAAGTTCAGAGTCTAACCAAAAATGAATTTAGAGTCTATAATATAAGTATATTAGGATTCTGTTTTCTAGGAATTCGGAACCTGAACTATATAGAATTATAAGGTTTGAATTTCAAAGAAATTTGGAATTTGGACTCACAAGAAATCCGAACTAGAACATACAAAGTTCAGAGTCAGAGTGCATGGGAATTTTGGAGACAGAACTAAGAAGATATTGTATCCAGAAGTAGTATTCAGAATTTGGAGTCAAAACTCTGAAGAGATCATAACTAGAATTCTGGTTTAGAATTCGTATTCAGAACTCAGAAGAGTTCGTAACTAGAATTCGTAATCTGAATTCGGAGTCAAAACATAGAAGATTTCGTAACCAGAATTCTAAGAATTTGGATCATAAAACAGAATTCTTCATATCTAGGTAATTATAGGATTCTAAAGTTTGAGTTTCAAACCCAATTTTACACATATAAAAATAATGATATGAACAATGAAAGCATGTTAAGGATAAATTTCCTTGGTGAAAGAAATTTTTTCTTCTATGAAAAAAACACAAGGTAAAATGAAATTTTCCTTGATATAAGTTGTTTATGATTTCTAAAAGAAGAAGGAATGGTAAATGTCATAAGGAAGACATATTGACATAACAATCTCCCCCAAGTATGAAGGAATGGAAATCTCATAAGGAAAACCTTATTGACTCAACACTTTGTTGATGATTCAGGGTAATCCTAGAATCACCATGTCTAACTCTATTTTGGTGATGAGTTCGATTATGTTGTCCTCTCCCTGTCAAAGCATACAATACTTCAGACACTTGAGATGTGTCCTGAGAACCAGACCTTAGAATAGTATTATAATATCCCATAATATTTCCCATGTTTTTTAAATCATGTTATGCTCTGGGTGGTGTTTTACACTCTTGATTCATGTGGCTGAAGGAACCACATGGAAACATCCCACTTTTTTCATGGGTTTTAGAGGAAGATTCATTAATCCAGCTGTCCAATTTTGGTTCTAACTCCAAACATGGAAGTAGGGGTCCATCTTCTTCTTTCTCCCAGCATTAGAGTTCCCACAAGTTCACATGGGTATTAATGTACTCCTACATCCAATGACTCATGAGATTTCCCTTTTATCCACTATAACTCTATGGACCATCTCTGTATAGTCAGTAATATTGAGCATTACAATCTTCAAGTGAATCTTCTACCATAGTCCTGATCCAAAGATGCATTCCTTCATGGACGCAATAGCCAGAACCTCTGGTGTAATGTTCAATAAATTCATGAATTTAGCTGCATATCCTATGACCAAGATATTTTCTTATTTCAAAGTGAAGAAGTCCATTGTTATTTGAATATTGAATGTGTGAGGATATAATTATTTTTTGAATTATTCCTCAATATCCTCTCAACTAAGGCCTTGATCTAGTTGAGCGTACACCACTAGATCCCACCACTAGCATGCGAGATCATCAAGAATATACATTTGGAACTTTAATTTTCGCTCTACAGTGGTGTCTATGAAGTCTATGATACGATTCATCTTGTTCGTCCACAACACTGCTTTTCTGGTTTTGAATCACCATAGAAGATGGGTGGATTCTATTTCAAGAATTGGATGGAATGATCATGTTATCATGGATTATCTTTCATTTTCCTTGTTTCCACAGCATTAAACACTTTAATGATACTATAAACCATCTATTGGTTCATCTGCAGCTAAGGTGAAACCAAATTCTTCATAGCTTATTTCTATTTGTCTCTATAAAGCATACCTGGTACCATTTTCTATACAAACCAAAAATACCATATGTATCACTCTCTAGAAACTTAAGGGTTAGCATTTTAATTTTTACCACATCAACTACGACAACAAGGTTTTCCAAAGTCAACATTTTCCATGTTCAACTATATTTGAAAAAAATTAGTTCTCACTTTTGAAAGTCAATCCATTTTCAAAATACACTAACTACACTCTTTTCAAAGTCTTTCATTTGAAAAAATGATAAATTTTTTAGAAATCAACATTGTGAATCAAAGCATATATCATTACCCATAATGAAATATAAAATACTACTATGGAGTAATTCCCCTAATAAATTCATGATTATCACATTAGCTAAACCCATGATTATGAGATTCCAATGTCCAATAAGTGTCTACAAATTACTTATGTACCCAAATAACTCATAACCTGAAATTCAACATTAAAAGGTTAGCTATATCTTTTTATGCTCTTCATTTCATGTTCTAATAATCCTAATCCTTTCTAATATCACTACACGCGGAATATATAGGAATGAATTCAACTCCAATACTAAGAAAACTGATGGCTACATGTTCTACTAGGAAAGGAACAAGCTAACACCATTTATCTGAAACAAGCTTTTGGACCAAAAAAAACATATACCGTTGGTAACATACCTCCTTATCCTCATTGTCCTGAGAGGTCGATGGGATGTTCCATGGCATTTAAAAACATCCCCAAGGTTACAAAGGATGAAAATAATTTTCAATGTTCTTCAATACATGTGGGGTGACTTTACATTTAAAAATAAACCATCTCAAAAAAAAAGTTACAAACAAAAAAACCACTAAATGATGTATTATGACCATGAAAAAAAACCCAACACATAATTTATAAAAATAAAACATGAAACCAAAAACAATAGTGGAAGACTAAAAAAATAAGAAAAATAATGAACAACAAACTAATATAACTCCATGAAAACTGCAAGACTCCAAGATCCACATGCTCCATGTTGCAACATCACCAGACAGCCTGCGTATCACAAGGTATCACTAAAGACGTGTGATAATTTACCTTTTCCCAGGTCCCAATAGATGACATATGAAAAAAAGTACCAAAGAATGGTTGACTATTAAAATATAATAGGTTTTCCCCAATGAATTCCCTAATCACACCCCTAGGGTAAAAGAGATATAGACATTTATATAAAACAATTTATACAAAACAATTACAATACATTTTATAATTAAATATATACAACTTTAAAAATAGTTTATAACTAAATATACACATGTAACATAAAAACAAATTTTCCTATGAAATAAAATTTTTAATAATGAAACCAAACGATACAATTAAAACACATCCACAAACTCCATTTGACATAAAAAATTTATTCCACACCACGACAATACCAACTATGCCTGCTTTGTTATGATAGTTCCGTACTCATGAGTAGTATCTCGTTGATGTAACATTTTTTGAAAAGGTAAATATTTCCCATGTGAAATTACACTATTGGAACTGAGCAAAAGGTCATATTTCAAAAAAAATATCATAAATTTAATATGAATACACACCAAAGTATTCCCAAAAACTACTCCTATTCCAGTAATCCCTAAATATTTGAATAAAAAACTTATCAATGAAAATCTTTCTCTAACAATAAATTTCAAAAATCTATCAACCAAACATTTTAGAATCACCATTTCAAAATCAATAATTAAATCACTATACATAATAATTCACTGAAATTCCATTATTTCACAAAAAAACATAAATCATTATTAAATAGGATTTATATCATGATTTTCACCATGATTTCATGATCAATATCAATAAATAAAATTTATTTCAAACTAATCTAATAAATTCTAGCATGGGGAGTCGATATTTAATCTACACACCTTAAGTGGTTTTGAAAAAATGATAAATGGATGAAGAACACCAACAAAATTGGGTGAAAACATCACAAACCTACCTTAAGTTTCTTCCCATGTCACCACCAAATAAAAATATAAACTTATTCGACTTCAAAAACCATCGATCCACAAATGGTAAGTGTATATCTAAGAAACCATGAATTTGGGCAAAGTAGATCTAAGACAAATGTTATAAACAACGAATAACGACCACTTACCGTGTAGAATCTTCTTCTAATCAGCAAGTGGAACATTATGATTTCCATTAGATAGATGGTAGAACCTCTCATCACCTTTTAGGAAGTAAAATCCAAAGTTAGAGACTCATATAAGGTAAAATGAGGCACTTAAATGTAAAAAATAGTTATATCCACTTTTTAGGATCTAACTTTGACCCTACGCATAGTTTAGTCTCTTTGTTTGGAAAATCGTTCACTTAACATGTGTTAGCCACTACCTTAAGGATGACTCTTCACATAGTCTAATATCTCAACATATATAACTACACTAAAACCATGATGAAGCGACCTCCTCAAATAATCCTTTCTATATACATATCACAGGATTTCTCCTAGGTGGTCGCATTCTTTGGAAAACCATGCACATCCCATGCGCCTACCAGTTAGTGCCAAAAAAATAATTAAATTTATCTTAACTCTTCGAAACATAAGTCATAAACATTATATACATAAAAACAAAATGAAATTGTTACATACTAGTAACCATGGTTGTTACATACATACATTATTTAGAGAAGATGATGTATACTATATAGTACATACGTAAGAACTCTACCAATAATATGAATGTTTTCAGTGTGTGTTCATATTATAATTTTAAAGAGACAGTATTGAGGATATTTGTTCTTGAATCAATAGTGATCTATTTTTTCAGAATTATCAGTAGTATAAATGAGTTTTACAATACAGTGGTGTGTTATAGTATGTTGATACTAATTATAGGGTCTCTCGAATCAGTTACCAAGTGCAGTATCATTTTAATATAATGGATTGAAGAGAAAGATAATTTGTTAATATATGAGAATAATGGAATATTTCATAAAGTATATGTGTTTTTTGGTACACTGGTGTGAACCAGTATAATATTTTTCCTTGAAACATTGTATTAGGAAATGATTTATAACTATCCTTTATGGTTTTAGGGTGATACTTGACTAACCCACAGGTAATTTTTAATTTATTTTTCGTTAAAATATGTGGGTCATACCAACCCAAACACAACAAGGACATAGACACCCTTCTTGGGGTAGAATCCAGTAATAATATATTGTGTCATTGGGATCAGACTCTAATAGGTCATGAAAGGTTTATTTCAATGAAAAGAAATTACAAAACTATAGTACCAATGATTCAACTTCCACCTCCATCTTAGTGTTACATATCCTTCTTGTATACTTCAATTGTTATCATATGAGGTTACCTATGAATTATCGATTTATGTAGTGATGGAAAATTTGAATTCAATGAAAATTATGGATATTTAAAAATTTTATAGAAAAAAATATCATTGATGGGATAATTTAATGCTACATTTCTAACTACCTCAAGGATAGGAGGTTTGCGATGAAGTGACTATGGAACTTCCTCCTCTAGAAAAATAAACACCCCTGAAATTTGGTGAAAAAATGAATATGAAGGTTGATGGAAAATCTAAAAATGAATATTTATCATCCTTATATGATAAAGTCTTTACTAATGTGATGGGACTTAAAACATCCAAGGAAATGTGGAATAAATTTTAAAAAATGTATGACCGGAATTTCAGGATCATAGAATCCATTTATCAAATTTGGAGAGACAAATTTGATGATATTATAATGACAGAAGTTGAGACTATGGGTGGTTAATTTACCATTGGTAATGAGTATTTTACCATTTCATAGGTTTTTTAGAAAATATGGAGATTTCAACTATTGCCAATAATTTAATGAGATAATTTCAAGATAGATTTGACCAAAATATTTCATTCCTACAAGAAAAATAAGACATGTATCATGATGAGTTACAAAACACATAAATTAACTATTAGATGATTAAGGATCTTGTATTAAAGAGAGTTTCTTAGGAAGAAATTAAATTCAATTCCATGAGAAAAATAAAGTTCAAAAAAAATAAAATGAAGACTCTGGTGATACTGAAGATGAATAATTGAAGGATGAAAAGTATAGGAAAATAATATTTCTCTTTTCTAGATACATTAAATAGGTTGAGGGTATATAAAAAAGGAAAAAATCCTCTAAAATATTTTAATTCTTCGTGAAGAAGACATTTTTCAGTAAATTGTACAAAGAATGAAATTTCTGAATATGAGAGTGATGATCATGATTAATGATCTTAGCAAAAGAAATGGAGAAAATGTTCAAAATATTCTAAAAAATAGATAATAACAAAAAAAAATCAATGTAAAATAAATAACTTATTGAGAAATGAAGATGAATAATTTTATTCCTTGGGTATTTTTTCTGATTAATAGGTTCATATAAAATTTGGGAATTTTATGGCTCAAATTGGGAAGTCTAATGATTTATCAAGTGGTGACGAAGATTATAATGAAGATTATTACATAGTATATATATTAATATCATAATGTGAAACCTATATTGAGAAAAATAATAAACTCAATAAAGTATTCAAACTTTTGTGGAAATAGATTAAATGATAATATGGTTACATTGAGGAGATCATAAATCTAAAGTTGAAAATTACTGATAAAGAAAAAATGATTAACAAACTTACTGAGAAACTAAATATAAAGGATAATGAATTGGAAAAGATGTAGGAAAATAATCTCAAAGCTAAAATTTATTTGAATAAGGTCAATGATAAATTTAAAAAAGTTAACGAATTTAAAGGTTAAACTTCTCAGGATGCATAAAAACATTTCTCAAAGAAATATGTTATATATTATTCTATTAGAAATCTTGGTAAAACTATTTTATCTATTAATTAATGTTAAATTTATAATACTGGATAAATCTAGTATTCTAAGATCAATTATAAACATTCTTATGCCAAACATTATCTCAAGACAGAAGGAAGCACTATATGAGATGGTTAAAAAAACAGTATCCTACTCAGAATGTTCAACAATAAGGTAGATTCAGATTCATTGGGTATTATTGGTGATGTGTAATTTTAGGGAATAAATAATATTCTTGTTGTTATAATATGATACTTCCTTGGATCATGTATGATTCTACTGGGAGTAATTATAATAACATAAAAAATAAAACTATTCATGAAAAAAATCAATATGTCTTAAAAAATAATCCATTCTGAACAGATTTGACTATTTTTATGAAATGTTTGGATGATGTGGTCAATAGGTTCATTGTTCAAATAAATTAATGGTTTCTATTCATGGTCATCATTTCAAAAATAAAAAGCCCAAATGAATTCTAGAATCCATGATAGAAGAAAAATATCATGTTGTTGAAGTTTCGTTGGAGGATAGAAAAATTGAAAATACATGGATTCTTGATAGTGGTTATTTCTCTCATATGACATGCGATACAAAAAACATGGAGAAAGAAATGAACCCATGAAATTACTAGAGGTTATCAGAATTTTTCATGTAGTTGTAGCTCACAGACACTATAATGTTTATCATATAGTTGTGAAGTCTTCATTCATGACTATAGATCTTGAAGATGTTTTCATTGAAAACATAAAGGATTTATTATTTATTCTTGTGTAACTAAAGTGTGTAAGTTGAAGAAATACATTTATAGGAAGAAATAGGAACTTCAATCTTGTTATTCAAAAATTGATAGTTTCCAGAACAAATGATCTTTTCAATAAGAATTTTGGATAGCAACTTATATGTGGAGTTAGAAATGTGCACACTTATTATTGTTGTGTCTGTTTATGACATGATATTTTTAGGTGATTATGAATATCCATGTGAATAATTTACTGATCAAATAAATATATAATTTAAAATTTAAATACTCATAGATGAATTTCATTCATAAACTACATGTTCATCAAAAGAATAGCTACATATTTTCTTAAAAACTAAAATATTACCAGGATTTTTTGAATAAAATTGGATTCAGGGATTCTAAGGAAGTATCCACAATAGTCAATATTGATGTAATGATTTTTAAAGATGAATCAACACATAGTGTTAATCAACAATATTTCAGAAAATTAATTTTTAGTTTACTATATCTAACGACATCCAGACCAGATATTGAATATGTAGTAACATTGTGTGTTAGATATCAAAGTAATCTAAATGAATCACAAATTATTTCAGCAAAATTAATTCCCAGGTTTATCAATGGTTTACAAAATTTTGGTTGAATGTATAAAAGAAGTGGATATTTTAAAGTACTTGGATTTACTTATTCTGATTGTGGTGGAGATTATAAGGATGATAAATCATCATCAGGATGAATTTTCTTTCACGGAGAAAGTTGTGTATGTTAGAATAGTAAAAAATTGCATTTTGTGACTTTAAGTACAACTAAATCTGAGTATGTTGATGCTACTAATGAATGTTCTCAGATGTTATGCATGAAAATAAATCTTGATGATTTAAAGGTGAATGTTGAAAGACCAATGAAATTTGTTTTTAATAATCAGAGTGATCTTAATCTCTCAAAGAATCATGTGTAACACTCTAGGTAGAAACATATTGATATTAAATACTATTTCATCAAGGAGAGAGTAGCTAATGGAGATGTTAAATTGGAGTCCATTTCTTCAAAATAAATAATTAATGATATATTCACTAAAGCTATTCCAGGAGAAATATTTGAGGAACTTAGCCTGAAACTTCATGTAGATCCATCCCCTCTTACATAGAGAGTGTTGGGGATTCCCACACTATGCTTTGGATTATGATGTAAAGTGTGATAATAATATGTAATTCTGTTATTATCATCTATGAATACATAGGTAAGTCTTTTCCAAAAAGAGGAATTTAGTGATGGGTTTTTGGATGTGAGCATTTGAGTCTTTACAAAGTGAACGTTTTTTGTTGGATGATTATTTCTATGATTCAGCATCTTATAAATAGAATTTTTATTGTTGAAAATAAATCGAAATGGGGAAATTGAAGAACCTATTTATTCATTGATTATTTTTTAATTTTTTATCCTTTAAATGTGATGATTTTAGAATTGGTTTATTGTTCAGAAAACATGGGCCATTTGTGATTTGAGTTTGATATAAGTGATTATAAAATTAAAATAAGTGTGGAGTTTTGGACTTATGGGTTATTTTTTAAAAGAAATGTTGAAAAGTAAAGATGGTTAATTTATTCATGATATTGGATGTTTCATAATAAAATGATTTATGAATTGTGGAGTTAAATGAGTAATGAAGTATTATGTTCATGAATATTTTCATAATGAATATTTTGAAAATAAGGATGGAGTATTTTGGATTTGATTCTTTTGTCTCATATGAGAATTATTTTTTTATTAGAATGCACAAAAATATGAGAATCTGGAAAATAGGTCTGATCTATGGGAACTATCATAGGTGTTCCTATATGAGGAACATGTGTAGACGGTGAGCCACTATGTGGGACAACTAGATGATAGAGGTAGGCCACATCATGGGGTAGCACCATGGTGTCAAGTGTGATCTTGGTAACCATTTTTAGGATGCTAAAGTTGTATCATTTATTACATTGTAGTCGTATATCACTTACAGTTTTGATGTGGTATCATGAACTATAGCACCAAAATGAACCCAAAATGTGTGATTAGTTCAGTGATTATTCCTATTCATTTGATCATCATCTTAATGGCTTCCCATTCCCTTCTCTAGGAAGCCATTTGAGAGAACATGTGCATCTGGAATTCCATGCTACGTCGATAGTAGCATGATCCATGATCTCCAAAAAATTTCTTAATGTTTTTATGATTCAAATATTGTTTTAATCTTTTATTGTTCATTTTTCATGATAAAATAAGGATCAAACTGAAGAGATGTATTGTTTAATAAAATATCATTTTTTGGTGACGATGATGGTTGTGTGGTTGAATCTTGATCACTACAATATCTTAAACAAAAAACCGAATGCGTCTTCGTGATTCTAAAAGGTTATGAGACAATGTGAGTTTCCTATAAATACCACGATCAGGGTCATTCATGTTTTCTTTCTTATCACTCATCGGAGTACAATTTTTTAAGAGATAAATAGATTGGATCACATGATTGGTATTTATGAAATATGTTTCTTGTATTGGAACTAATAAATCTACATTCTTGGTTAACATGACGTTTCATCAAATCAAATTATATGATTTGTGTTTTTTTCAATGATTTATTTTAAAACCATGTAATATAAGGTAAATATACAAAGTAAGAGAGTATATGTGATCATGTGATGGTATTCATACAGTTGTTAGAAGAGGAATTCAGAACCATCAAAATGAAGAATAAGAGTTTATGTTTAGAATTTGGTTTGTGAAGATCTCATCTGCACACCTAGTTATGGGAATGACATAGGAGATTCCACGTTTTTTTTTGCGAAGTTAAAGGATACACTACATACCGTGTTTTATAAAGTAAAGGTGACACTGCGTAACACACTTATAAACTAAAACTACTACAAACTAGTACTCTCATGATTTGATATCCATGTATATTATCTCTTATGAAAGGGTTTCATAGATTATGTGGATAAGTTGATATAGCCCATGTGGTACATGTAAGATAACTCCGTAGAAAATTAACACGTGTTCAAAGTGTGTGTTCATATTATAATTGTATAGAGACAATATTGAGGATAGTTTTGTATGGATCCATAGTGAGATGAGAATTTCGATAAGGATCAGTAGTTTGAATCAGTTGGATGAGACAGTGGTGTGTTATTGTTTATTGATACTCATCTATAAGGTGTCTAGAGTCCAGGAGAAGTTCTTTATCATCTAATTATTGTGGATGTAAGAGAAAAATTAAATTTTTTAATATAGGTGAATATAGGAATATTTCTTTGAGTGGTGGTGTTTTTGTATTTAAACTAGTGTGAACTAATATAATCTTTTATTATTAGTCATTGTATTTGGATATGGATGATAAGTATCCTTTATGGTTTCAGGGTAATACCTAATCAACCCACTTGTAATTTTTAATTGATTTATATTGGAAATATGTGGCATAGATCAATCCAAACACAACAAGTACATAGCCACCTTTATTGACGGAAAACATTGTAAAAATATTTTGTTTCATTGGGATCAAACTATGACAGATCATCAAAGGTTTATTTTTACGAAAATAAATTTTAAAATTGTATTACAATGGATTCAACCCCACCCCCCTTATGAGTGGTACAACACTTTTCTGGGTACTTCAACCCCAACATTTGGAGTGAAATTATTATAGGTGTATTTTAAAAATAACCACTATAATGGATTATTTGGAATTTTGAATAAAATGATAGTCTATCCGGATCAACCGCAATCATCAAACCACAGAATTCTGAGGTACCCCCTCCACATGAACATAAATGTTACTAATATAAGATGAATGTGATGTAGTCCTAAAGGGAAGATATGGTCCATGGAATGTATACACTACATGTGTATTGAATGATGGATCTTGTTGAATATAGAAATTTATGGATTGATGAAGGTATAAAATTAGTCAAAAGTAAATGATTGATGAATTAGTCACCATGAAGAATCAAATACGGATTAGTTCACAAATGATGGAATAATGAAATCTAGTAATACCAATCTTGATTTAGAGTATGAAATATGGTTTCAATGTTTTTTTAAATTATTAGTCATATAACATTGAATATGGTGTAAAATTAATTATATAAGGAAGTATAACTTTCAAAATAAATCTATTTATGAGAAAAAATAGATTGGGAGAATGTATAAGGAACATAGGTGAATCTAATGTTAATTTTTCATATATAGTAATAAATGGTTTCAATTATACATGCTTATTAAATACTTAATGTTTCTAGAAAATGTCTAAAATTTATCAAAAAGTGGTATACTTTAGTTAAATAAAATTTTAATATATAATTCAAAAATTTAGGGGTACTTTGTGTAGAACATTTTCCTGATGTTACGACTCACCTTGAATCAAAGATCTTTTAAACTAATGAAATATATTAGATTTCAAGGGATGTTACTGCTTTAATATTAATAAGTGATTTCAATTGATTCATAAGTTTTATGACTCACACACTTAGTTATTTTCTGTTTATATTATTATGGTTTGATGTATATGTGTTTGAGGCCACGTGATAGTTAATTAAATAATTAAAAATGGGTAAGAATGCATACATTTTTGGAGGAAAATATGTAATATAGGAATTTTGAGATTGATCACTTCAACTCTTGTTTTCTATATCATCCTCCATTTTAATAGGGTTAGAGGATTTGTTTAATGACAAAAATTCTATTTGGTGAGTTTTTATAACTTTTTATCTATAATTAAAAATCATTTAAAGTCTAAAAAGTTACTTAAATCATTAACAATAGTAACTATTTATTTAAATTGGTTATTCATAGGATGAAGTAAAAAATTTGGAATTTTTTATTCAAAGAGAACTATTATGGATATGAAGTGTTTTAGGGATTTATGTGAAGAACGTTTATAGTTATAAAATCCAACCAGAAATATTAATTGGTATTATAAGAAGAAAAATATTAAATCAATAACTGGATGAGATAGTCTATAAGTTTGATGATAATCATTCGTCTATGAAGGATTTACTACTAATATAGAATGGTATGTATAACAAAATATGTTTTTTTAGAAATTAGAGAAAAATAATATTTTGAAATTATATCAAAGTGAGGATCATAAAAACTCTTATGTAATGAGAGTATTGACAGAGGTGTAGTATAAATTATTTTAATAAACCCTCTAAAATTAAAAAAATAAGGGGGAAATTTAATGCTTAATATAGACATAAGAAGACCCTTATTATTTTATATGAAAAGGGTTTGAAAGAAGAGAATGCTTATAAAATCAGTTCCTTTTTTAATATATTTGGTAGTATAATCAGAAGATTGATTTCAAGGGGATAATGTCAAAAAGTACAATGTGGGATAATTCGAGCACAAATAGGTTGTGTTTTGGATTTTTGTTTATGATATATACTGAGGATAGTTGAATGAATAAAATTTTTTATAACATGATTTTTAGTGATTTGTAAAATTATAGTGAAAATTATTGGTGATGGAAGTACAAAATGGATTAAGATGACATGGTTCCTTATTTAGAATAATAAAGTGTAATACGGTTGTCATGATTATGGAAACCATCTATGTTATAATCCTATGGTTATAACTTAATATAATATTTTTTCCTTCATTTTCATATTTTTACGTACTCAAGTGTTCGAAATATTATTTTTTATAAAATTCATATTTACTTCACTCTTGAGATGAAAAAATATTTTTTAACCCAACCCTTTTTTATTCCAGAACCTTGTTTCTAAATATGTTTTCAATTTTTTCTAAATTAAAAAATTATTATTAATTAATTTTTTCCAATGTTTTACAATTTGAAAAAAGATCCTAAACGAATATTAATGTCATTTACCAAATAATTAATGTCTATATTTTACTGAAATGTGAATTGAATATTTGATGTTATGTGTATATAATGAGAGGTATTTTACACCATCATTACCACTCATGATTTTAAATATTCATTTATAATTGTTTGAGTTTATTTTCAAATAAAAGGATTATAATTTTTTTAAAAAAAATCAATGTGAAAAAGTGAATTTCCTCACGAAATGCATTAAATGATTCTTAAAGAATCCATTATAATATTATTATTATATTTTCAAAAAAATTAATTTAAAAACATTTATTTGATTTAAAAAGTGTCTTTCAAAGTGAAAAGCTTATTTTTCTCAAGAAAATTTTTAAAATATCCGTAAATCATCCCTTCTATGTTTTAATGGTTATCTTAAAAGAAAATTATTTTGAAATTTTTTTCTTTTAAATTCATTTTTCAATGTAGATAGTATATTTTCATAAAAAATACTCCACGTTCTATTTAAAAAATCATTTTCCAAATATGATAAAATCTGTTTATGTTACATATTTTTTACTACAGATATTATAAAAAAACATCATTCCTATTCTTTCTCTAGATGGTTTATGTTTATGATGAAGATAAATTAATGAAACCTGTTTTTTCCACATGTTGGGATATGAATAATTTTTAATTGAAATGTAGAGGAACTATCTTTTTGTAAGACATTGTAATATTTGTAAACATATTTTCAGAGTTTGGAGTTGTAACAGTGTGTGATTCCAAGGCCCGATGTATCCATAATTAATTTTATAAAATTATTACATATGTTTTATATTACGTGGAAACAGTTTCTTAAGTAAAATGTGTTAAATATTTAAAAAATGGATAATATTCTAGAGACATCGGTTGAGTCTAAAATGCAATGTTTACCCTATTTGTGACCAAACATGGGTTGCCACATCGTGTTTCGATAAAACCATCATTGATGTGGTGTTTGGATAAAACTATCATTGATGGCATGTTTATTTGGTAAAATAAATAATATATATATTTAAATTATTAACTGACCTAATTGAAATATGTATATTTAGACACCATTATTTAATGATTGCTTGGCTTATCCTCATAACCCTGGGATAGTTGTGCAATGAATTTTTCCTCCTCTCATAGATAAATTGAATTCAGACAAAGATGAACCTATGGATATTGTTTGATCGATGCATAATGAATGAAATTAATACTCTCATTCATTACAGATCACATTATATGATAAAGAATTATCCAAAACTAGGTATGAAACATTATTTGTGGGGTATTCTTCTTTTAATTAATATATTTAACATAATCACTATTTATCTTTGATCTGTTCCAATTGATATACTTCACAAGAACCAGTGTTCATATTTAATTGATTATTATTATGTTTTAACCATAGATATCACTAATTGGTATCATTGGACATGAATTATTCTCAAAAGTTCAATTCAACTCTATTTCTTTTGAACTTATCCCTCTCTTCTTCATGTTAGTCAATGTTTTCCATGAGGACGCAATTCGACATTATTAGGTGGGATTGTTCTAGATCGGACCCCCAGATTCATGATGTATTCACATGAGAAAAATATAATTGGGATTCGTGGATGTATTTGGGATTATTTTTGTTATAATGATGATCAATTTTATGATTATAATTTAAAAAAGAGTTGTCATAGCATGGGTTACACACATGATGTGTGCGAGAAGTGAAAACCCAAATGAAATCGATTTCCGACCACTGAATGGATAGAAATGATGAATGGAGATAAGATGCAACAATTTAGGGCATTTTTAATGTGATATATTTTGAGTAGAGGTTGAATCTGGAGTTTTTGGTTATATTTAATGTTCTTTGAAAAACACAACTACAAGTCATGTAGTTTGATGAACACATAGTGTGTAGTCCCTACAACTACAATTATAGGGATTATGTGGAATCCTAATTATCAAAAAACATGTGGGACCACACAAGCCATGTAATACATGTGTTGGTGTCCTGACATGTACACTGTGATTACATGATCATGATAATGTTGAAGCACTTATCATATTATAAAGTATACATACATGCCTAGGTAGCACTGGTAGGACATTAACTGGCTCAAAAACACAATGTGAACCCTATACATGTTGTTTAGCCCTACATGTGAAAAACTAAATGTACCAGTAAGGACATGTCTAGGTGAAGGAGTATGACTACACATCATGTGGGTCCCCTTACAATTTGTTTACCCCTTCTTCCATTTTTTTGAAATGTTAACCTCTCATATCCACTTTATTTAGACTCAAATTTTGGCATGTGGTTATTATATCCTGAGTGTTTTTCTACATATACCGTGATGGTGGCCTCTATAGTATATTTTGAGATATGATGAATGTTATAATTGTTGTGATGTTTCAAAAGGTGATTCTCGATGATGGTAGTGATTGGGCACGAACACCAGGGGCCTTAGAGTGGAACACTCCAGCTGGGTTATACATTGGTCATTTTCCCATCTATAGAGTGGAACTCTCTTATTGGAAAGTTCGTGGGTCATATACCAATTCAACGAGTGGAATCCTCCTGTGGAATCAGGGTATGGGTCCTCAAAAAAAATAGTGTAACCCTCTTTTTGGGTAGGGCATGGGTCCTCTATTTTCTGTGAGAGTGAAAATATCTTACTGGCCAAGGAAAGGGACATCTATCTACTATATGAGTGGCACCCACTTATTATACATAGTCATCGATCCTCAACTACTATAGTGTCTCCATCCAACTATACTGAGCATAGTTTCTCTATCAAATACTATATTGGCACCCTCCTATAGGTATAGGGAATGGGTCCTCTACCGACTACTAGAGTGGAAACCTCCAACATGGATCTGGAATGTGTCCTCTACAAACTACTTGAGTGGAACCCTCCTGCTGGGACATAGAATGGGTCCACATTCTATTTTATGAGTGGTACCATCATTTTATACCTGGTCACATGTCCACTGCCTATGGATTATGCCCCTTCATTGTGCGGAATTGTGGTGAGGTTTGGATTGAATTGGAACTCTTTATATAGACATGTGAGATGATGGGAATAATTGAAGGACTTCTATAACTAATTTAACTCTTTCCTAGTCTAGGAATTATGATAGAGTTCCCCTTCTTTCTCAATTGGTTTTCTTTGGTTTGATCATATATATATATATAAATATATATATATATATAAATACATATATCCATGTTGTTTAATTCAATTTACTCTCATTCATTGGGTTGAGATATGAACTATATATATTTTATTTTCTTGTCTCTTACAGCCCCCCTTTAGCTTTAAGAGTGTTTTAAAGGGTATGTATATACTCACCCATGTTTTGGATTTTCCCACCTGTGTCATGTTTTATGCAGATGAAAAACAGGTTGGTAGTGACTATAGAGTATCATATGGATACCTAGGGCATTTGTCCACGTACAGTGGTCAAATCATGGAGATTAAGAGCAGGGATATCTTGTCATTTTACAATTAAATATTTTCAGTTTGGGAAATATTTCTCATTTTTCATGTAGTCCTTCCCTTTACATTCCAATTTACCTATTATACACTTGTTCACCCTAGATGTTTTCTATTTTCATGGTTATATTCTGAATATTCCATAAATTTTATTTATTCAAATACACATTTTCATAGAGATTGTTTATTGTGTGGTTATATATATATTTGTAAAATGCCTCACATTTTAGATATTCCCCTCATTGGTTGTCTCTATCCCCTAGCCAGTAGAGGTCGTGTTGTGGTAGTTGTGGCTTGAGACCTGTTGGTTCGGTTACTCACAGATTGGTATCAGATGTAGTTCGATCCTTGGGACATAGTTTTGAGTAGCCCCTTATGATGATTTGGTTTGGATTTAAGGAAATGTTTTTAAAGAGTTTTGAGTATGGATTTAAGTCTAGGGAATCTAGTGTTGGTGCAGTGATCGATTTATCCATTCACTATAACCTTAACTATTTCTTATCTACATAATATAATGAGACATAGGTTTTAGGGAATAATGGTACATGAATCATATAGTATTGAGATTTTTAATTTCATTCTTTATTTAGTTCACCACTATGTGTGTGTGTGTGTGTGTGTGTCTATTCTCATCACACTATGGTACCTCTTGATTATATTTTTCGGATGTCACCACGATGAAAACCATCTAGGTTACCTGTTTTGGATTATGACACTGATTCGATGAGTGGTGAGGCATGAGTTTAGGTTGAACCCGCGAGTTAGTTTGGGTGAAAATCTAGAACCACCCCCACTTTTTGAGTATCAGGTCATACCATTAGGGAATGATGAGGATTCACATGGGTTCAGCATGCTCCTTAGGTTTTACTTCCAAAGAACACTCAGTTTTTGTGGCGAGTCGAATCCCCAAGAAGAAGAGGATTGTATATAGTAAGTAGTCCATGATTTTAATATTATCTAAACACAGGAAAACATGGTGTTTAAGATAGAAAGTATCCTTTTACATGGAGTAGTTGAGAACTCGTAGTGTCTTGTTACAATAATTCATGATGATTTGACACTCTCATGGCCCGACTTCTGGCAGTTGTTCTGTGAGGAGTACTACCCCTCCTATTCACTATTTATTTTTATTCAAGATATAATGGAGATACAAATGGGACATATAATTGTGGATAATAATGCATCAAGGTTTATATACATTACACGACACTCCCTTGACATGATCTGGGATGAATACTTTGCAACATGGATGTTTATGAAGGGACTTTGAAGAGAGATCTATTCCATTTTGGTACCCATGTGCATTCCTATATATGAGGGGTTGTTGAAGTGGATACTAGGTACATATTGTTTATTATTTGATTGATTCTTAGAGGTTGGATATAGTAGTGGAAATCACAAGGATGTGTCTTCTATATTAGATAGAATTTTCAGTCAAAAGGATATCAGTTTATGATATCTTCCCTGGATTAGAGCCAGTTGTATACTAAGGGGATGTTAATAGAACTAGGGAATCACGTAGTGGGATAGTGTTATTCTTGTGATGGGTGAGGTAACATCGAACTTGACTGCCTGACCAGATATGTTGAGGTGTGTAGTTAGATATTATATGTACTAAAACAATAGATGCAGTGTCGTCATCAGATATCTCTCATGTGAGGGCATGGTGTCACCAATAGAAACAGAGATGGAAAATGATTAGTTTGAGCTCTAGGTGGATTATATGATGGGTGTTGGACAATTGTGTGATATACTTCCACCACCACCACTATGTGGACCATGTCAAGCTTAGGGATCTAGTTGTTGAGTCCACAGATAGTGCATGAGATAGAGGTTTATGACCTAGTGGATAACAAGATGATTAAACAAATGATCTATTTTTTTTTAAATATTTCAACAATATTAGTATACATAGGTGTGACTAACTCCTTCATCTATTTAAACTTGTTTTGGGAAATGGAGCTCCAAGTTGAGGATCTCTCCCAACAAATTCATCTTGAGGTTCCAACAGGGTATGCTTCTTCTATATCTTTTACCCACCAGCAGTGCAAGCTATTTCATAGTGTGAAAAGGTTCACATTGGAACTTTTTTTCATAATGATAGAATCATAATAAATAATATTTTGTATGGATTGGTTTTTGATGGTTGTATCCTATATTAATTTTCACCACAAATGAGTCATATTCCTTTTCACTAATGGAATGATTTTCTATTTTATTGATGAGAGAGATCTCAGAGATGGGAGAGTGGATATTTTCAAGTTGGTGGTTGTATCCACTCACCCATCAGTTGTTTATTATAGAACATGGTGTATTAGGATCATCAAGAATCTAGATTTATTTAGTCATGGAGGAATTCATGGATGTCTTCCCCAAGGACATTCTGAATCAACCTTCATGGTAGGGAATGGAATATTGTATCTACTTGCATCTCAAGACGGATTTGATATCTTCTACAATATATCAGATATAACATATTGAGATTTGAGTATTGGGCTAATAGTTATAGGACCTTTGAGAGAAGGGATTCATCAAGATCAGGGTTTCCTCCATGGAAGCTCCAGTGATTCTTATCAAAAATTCAGACAGGATCTTGCGACAATGCAAGGATTATCAGAAAATAAACAAGTACATAATGAATAAAAAGTAACCCATTCTGGGGATTTATGACTACTTTGTCCAATTTCGGGGTATGATATGGTTCTCGAAGAACAATCTCACGTCCGGTTATCATCAATTGACACTTATCAAGGTTGATATTCTGAAGTTGGCATTCCTATGTCTCTATATAAATTATGATTTACTAGGGATTCCATTTGGTGTGAAGAATTTCACCCAATATGATTTATGGATGTAATAAACTAGATATTCTGCCCATATATGTAATAGTTTTTAGTTGTCTTCAATAATGACATACTAATATACTATGAAATAGAGGAGGAGTATCTAAAGCAGTTGAGGATGATCCTTGATTTTCTTCAACACAACTAGCTTTATGCAATGCTCTCGAAGTTTCAGTTACAGATTCATGTGGTTCACTTCTTAGGGCATGTAATTTTTTATCATGGTTTATCCATACACCCAGTGATGATCAATACAGTGATTTTTTGGGATCCACCCTAGAGCATTTTATAGGTGAATAGTTTTTTCAACTTGGAAAGGTACTATAGAAGCCTTTAGGAAGACTTATCATGGATTATAGCCCCTTTTACATCCGTCAAGTGAAAATGGAATTTTTTTACCTAGAAATAATAGTGTCAAAGGTAATGTGAAGAGTTTATATTTAGTTTGATGAGTGATCATATTTTGATACTACACGAGGATGGCATGGAGAATTTAATGTATTGTGATGCTTCAAGAGCTGCTCTAAGATGTGTGTTAATGAAGAGGTTGTCAGTTATCACATATGGGTCAAGGTATTTGAGACCCCATGATACGAAATACATGAATCAAGGCCTATAGATAGAGGCATAGACTTTTATATGTGCAAGTGGAAAAACTGTCTTCTATGGGAGAGCTTTTGGGTTTACTTGGAACATCTGAGTCTTAAGTATTCCTTAAAGAAGAGAGACTTGAACCATAGATAATAGAAGTCGTTAGAGTTCCTTCATGACTATGACTTCAAGATAGTCTATAATCCATGGAAGGTCAACATGGAAACATATTCCCTTAGTAGGAAGTCCCAGTCTTGTTTGGTATCGGTGGCTTATGATCCATTGGCTTCCTTGCAGTTGACCCTATTTAAGTAGGAAGGTGTGTCTTTTTTTAGTCGATGGTGTTTACTCATACAATCCATCAACATGTGATATATTCTC
Source organism: Viscum album (assembly GCA_963277665.1). Taxonomy (NCBI): domain Eukaryota; kingdom Viridiplantae; phylum Streptophyta; class Magnoliopsida; order Santalales; family Viscaceae; genus Viscum; species Viscum album. The sequence goes on from OY728147.1 coordinate 1,099,195,943, forward strand.
AGTAGGGATAAATCGAATCTGAGTTCTTTCATAAACATATTTCCTTATGAGATTCACCTGATAAATTTTTTGAAGGAGTGAGTCACATCATCCTTTTCTAGGGATGGGCAGTGGTTCTAATCCCTATGTGGGGGGACGTGATCTGAGAGTTTCATACATATATGTTAGATGTACATCCTGATGTGGGGAAATTTTATAGACACCATTAGTGGTAGTTTTGGTGGGCTGGTATGAGATAATGTGTAGTTGAGTTCATCTCACAGTGCCTGACCAATTAATAGGTGAATGTTGAGAACTAGGTTCTAGTGAGTTTGTTACATCCCCTTTAAATCCCATTGTGGAATTATGATGACATATTCCTAGTCATTATGATTGATATTATATGGATTTAAAATGTAAATGATTCTATATGGGTGATATTTGTCTGACTCACAAATTTGGTGTGCTTCCTTGATATCATGTTGTCGATTTTGGTAGAGAGTTTGGGGCAGATGTACATATGAAGGATTTTTTTCTTTCATGTGGATCCCTATACTATTGTAACTGATCATGATTCATAGTTCACATCATGGTTGTGTATAGTTTTACATGATGCATTATGGACCCCGACAATAATGAGTATAGCCATCCATATCCTACAAATGGGTACACTATGAAAAATATCTTGGAGTTAGAGCATATTTTGATGTATTGTTTGTTAAACATCGGTAGGAGCTGGGAGGAACATATTGTATTGGTAGATATTGCTTAAAATAATATCTACCACACTACTATTGACATGTCACCATTCAAGGACCTATATGGGAGAACCTACAAGTCACCCTTGTGCTAGAAAGTGATCTTTGAGATATCTCTTGTGGCTCCATATATGGTGAAGGTGATGTTGAAGAAGATCCAGGTCATTTATGAGATGATGAGGAAAACCCTGAGTAGGTAGAAATTTTGTACATATCTATATAATTGGACCTTGGAGTTTTAGTAGGGAGACTATTTTTTTCAAAATAGCCTCACCATGATAAGGATTATGGATATTAGGTTGGGTAGCCAAGAAAGCCCAAAGATCCAAGAGGCCATTCAAGATCTTTCATAGGTTTGGTGATGTTGCTTACCACATTTTCCAACCCCCATTATTGTAGTGTTTTTACTAAGTATTCCATGTGTCACAACTGAACATATACATACATGACTCTACCTACATTATTTAATGGGGATGGTTGGACATCAAGGATCGATCCACTTTTGCAGAGCACCTGATGATGATTGAGGATCGACCAGAGAGGAACCTACATGGATGGAAATCCCTTTGGTTCACGTATTGTGGAAGTACGAGAATGTACAGGGGATCTCCTTGGAGTGATAGAGCATAAGGCATGATTAGTATCTATAGAATTGTATTTAGATTTTCTTATTGATTATTGTTTTCTTTTGGGAAGAAAATATTGAAGGAGGGAATTATATAGAGACTCTATTTTCCATTTTAATACTTTCTAATATTTCAAAATATATTTTTAGAGCTAGGCTTTAAGACAGATAGAAATTCTCAGGCCTCATGTGCCTTGAATTAATTTTACTAAAATATTAAATATATTTTATATTACGTGAGAATTAATTCTTAAATAAAATGGGATAACTCTTAAACGGAATTTTAATACTGAAATCCAATACCATGATTGAGTATTCAATGCATGTTTTACCATATGTGTAACCTAAAATGGATCGACAAAAGGCATTACGATAAAACTATCATTACATACACATTCAATTGGTTACATAAATAATTAATATATTTAAATTTGAAATTAAACTAAGTGAAAAAAATAATTTAGCATAATTATGGAAGGATCTCCAGGGTTACTCACATAACAATGGGATTGTAGTGAAATGAATTCTTTCTCTTTTAATTGGAAAATTGGGTTCAGATGATGACGAATCTTTGGATCCAGGTAGATCGATGCGTAGTGAATGGAAAAACATCTCTCATTAGTTGGTGAGAATATTATTATAAACTGAACAATCTAAACCCATGTAGGACTCAAAATTCATGGTTTATGCCTTATTTTTTTAAACTATTGATCATGACCCCTTTTTATCTTTGATCTGCACGATTTCCAAATTTTGCGTGCTCCCATGTATAGATTTAATATATTATTCAATTATTTCTCATATAGGATATCCCAAATTGATATCATTGGAAAATAATTATAATGAAATGATAATTTTACCAAGGTTTCTTATGAATTTATCTCATTGTTCTTCATGTTAGTCAGGGTTGGTCCATGGGTCAGATTCAACATAATCGATAAAAACTGAGACTAATTGAACCCCCAGATTCATGACAGATTCTCATGCGAAAAATTTTATGATGAAGTAGGCAATTATTTGGGAATATTTTTAGGTTTTTGGGAGATTTATTTGTTAATATAAATCCACAACAGGTATGGTGTGGCACAATTTACACACATGATGTCTGTGGGGAGCAATGAAAAAAACATAAATGATATATGGCCACCAAATGGTCAGATATGACTAATAGAGAAAATATACACTAATTTTAAGTTTTATAGAGGTGATATATATGGAAATATATATATATATATATTATGTTTAGATATTAGACCTAATATTCAATGAAAAACATGACTACATGTTGTGTAGAATGATGAACGCATGGCGTGTAGCCCCTATAGTTTTGGCCCTAAGGTTTTTGTGGAATTAACTAACACAATGTGTGTTGTAACCCCACATTCTATGTGACACTTGTTCTTACAGTCCGGTGTGTACTCTATGAGTACATGGGAATGGTCATATCGAGGCACACAACGTGTGATGAAGTACACAAACATAATTAGGGAGCATGGATAGGACCATGAGTGGATTGGATATGTCGTGTAGACCATCTACATGTGGTGTATCCATATTAGGGTAGTGGTCCATGTAACATTAGGGATACAACTAGGTGATGGAGTGGGACCACACTCCATGTGGGTTTCCTTACTTTTCTGGAACCCCTTCATTGTTTTTGAGGAAAATTCAACATCTCCTCAAGTTTTATCCCATGAGTAACTACTTCTTGGTGTTTTCTACATAGAGAATGATGGTGGACTTGTTAGCGTATAATAATATGTAATTCAACATTTTCCTAGTGTGGTTTTTCTAAACTCTACGTTTGATGATGGCATTGGTTAGGTAGGATCACCAAGGGATTTAGAGTGGCACCATCTATCTTGAATGGGAATGGTTCCTATATCTATCTATAGAGTGGAACCTTATTAAGTTTTAGGTAATGGGTATTATACCTATTCACTGAGTGGAAACCTCCTATTGAGTCAAGTAATGGGTCCTCAACTACAAAATTGGGACCCTCCTGTTGGGAAGGGCATGTGTTATTTATCATCAATATAAGTGCAAGCCTCCTATTTTACCAGGTCATTGATCCTTGACTACTAGAGTGGAACCCTATAGCTTTTCAATGAATAAATCTTCTAAAAAATTATAGAATGTCACCCTTCTATTAGGATATGGAATGAGTCCTTTACCAACTACTAGAGTCTCACCCTCCAGTCATGACTGTGCATGTGTCCTCTATTGAATACATTATTGGAACCCTCCTTCCCAGACATGGCATGTGTCCTATAGAAATTTAATGAGTGTAAAATCCTATTATACTAGGGAATGTGTCCTTTACTTGGATATTGATCCCCACAACAATGTGACATAGATGCAAGGTGTGTCTTGACATCAATTTCTTTTCAGACAGATGCCTGAGATGTTTGACATCATTGATGGACTTCTGGAATTGACTGCATTCTTTCCTCAAATGGGATGTGAGATGGATATCCCCTAATCTCTCATTTCAGTTTATTTGGATTGAGCACATATATACATATGTTTCCATGTTGTTTGATACTATTTAGTCTTTTTTGGGTTGAGATTTCTACTGTCAATCTTTTAAAAAAAATTCAATGTGAAATGTTTATTTTCCTCATGAAATATTTTAAATTATTCTTAAAAAATATTTTATACGATTCAGAGTTTATTTTCAATGATATTTATTTTGAAATGTTATATGTTTTAATAATATCTATTCAATGTGAAAATTTTATTTTCATTAAGTAAATTATTAAATGATTGTTAAATCATCCTATACACGTTAGTAAGAATACATTTAATGAAAATTATTTTGAAATTTTTTTATATTTTAAAAACTGTTTTAAAATTTATAATTGCTATTTTCCTAAAAAATGTTCCAAATTGATCTTTCTATGAAATATTACATATAAGATAAAATCCTTCGATGTTAATTAATATTTACTAAGGATGCAATATAATAATACCATTATTATTCTTTCTCTACATGGTTTAGGATTATCATGAAGATATATTTAAGAAACCCTTTTCTTTTCTACATTTTATGCTATAATGAAATGTTTTATGAAGTCTATTTCATTTCATTGGTTCTGATATGATGAATGATTTATGAAGACAATTTATTTTTATTGGTTTTGATATGGTAAATGTGTTATGAAGACCCTTTCTAATAATGGGCATTAATAGGATGAATGTTTTATGATCTTGTTTAACCCATATGTATAGTTTTCGTTATTTCATAGTTATTACATTATAAAAAATTGGTCGTTAATTCATAACTATGTATTGTGGTTATGTTATAGCCAATTCTGGGTGGGACCTATATCTCTCTCTAATTAATTGGGTAATGATTGGAAAATTATTAGAAAAATATGATAGGAATGGGGTTTAAACCTAGTTCAGTTAGGTACTTTGTATATTATGATAGTCTTAGGTGTGAACCATGACTACTATAGTGGTTTTATGGAGTGAACCCATTAAACAATTATTGTTTTTGTAAATAATCCTTAAATGCTAAGAAAATGATTTTCTATGCTTATTTGTAATCGAAAATTCCATTTCATATGTCAATGTTATACTCTCATGGCTCATATTTTTTTCTTTCATTATGATTCATGTATTATGAATTGCTTATATTTATTCCATGACTCAAGATTTAGATCATTGATATATAGGGTATGGTTATAATAAGTCATCCTCACATTCTCATATACTTATTCCAACATTAAATTTACTTATTTAACATGTTTACCCTTAATAAGAATTGTATCCCATGCATTATTATGTTTCTTTTCCCAATGTTATAATGATCAGTATTACGTGTTTTATGAATAAGGAGGGTTATATTTATGAAGAATCAAGTGGGAGATGTTTTCTGAATCTTAGGAACTAGTTTTTTATGTTTATATGATTCCAAAGGCAATATACCTTTATAATACATAGACATGAATTTGTTTAATTTAATGAATATTAATATAAAATGATTTAATTTATATATATGAAGGGATTGGGTCATTATAGTTAGTATCAAAATATAGGTTTAGATAACATTTTGAAACTATGATGAGAAAACCTTAGTGAGATCCCTAGGGATATGTCTAAGGAAAATTCTATGTATAGGAAAATATCATAGATTATTAGTGAAGGATATTGTGAGTTGTTTTCAAGAAATACTTCCCCCACTAGATACTAAAAGTTGGCGTTGTCTTATCATAGATATTCCTAGGGGTAATAACTCTAAAAAGGGAATGTCGGGATTGATTTGGGAAATAATTTTTACATTTCCATGAGACTTACTACACACCACTTTTTGAAACTCCAAGGGGATATTCTTTGGATATTCACAAAATCATTAAGAACTATAATGAAGGATTTAATTGATGACTATTAATGAATTTGGTTATGCCTAAGGTGAAATAAATTGTAAATAATGTTTCATCATTTAGAAATACTATAATTGAGATTTCATGATCAGGTGGTCTTACATGATGAATATTTTTTCTCACACAGTACTTTCTGGTTTTAGTCAATGGTAGGAACTAGAAAGAACTGGGTAAATGTTGACTATGATAAACATTGTGTAGATGAGAAACCAAGTTGTATGATAATTAGAGTAAAGGTATTGTGATATTTCCTATTCATTTATAATGACATATGATTAAAAAATTTCAGTTTTACCTACTTTTGGATACACTAAGGATGATATTGATATAGTTTACTGAGATCTCAGGATGTGGAGACCATTGGGTAAAGAAGATTTAGATTCCTATATTTGAGAATATGGAAATAATCACTCTAGGGAATGTCCCAATGGAATTAAAAGATGCATTATTTGTGTATAATTAGTTAATAGAGTAACAAATATCCAATGACAATGAAAATTTTAGGTTACACAACGGATGAAAATTATTATTTTTCTAAGGCATCATCAATGGTAGAATGATATAAACTTTGAAAGAAATATAATAGTATGAGTCAATATACTAGTGGGATGTTCATAAGTTAAATCATCAAGTTGGTATTATTAATGGTTATAATGTTTATGATTAAGAGACGTTGAATGATATATGAAAGGATATAGTTATTAAGTAATAAGATAACAAAGATTATTTAATTGTATAATAATTAAAGGGAATGATTAAAGTGTGTGAGTGTGAAAATTTGGTAGTTATGTTATATGAATCATTAAATATATAAGGATATTTCTATAAAAAAATTTCATTATGTGTTTTCAAGAATATGAAGAATGGTACTAATGACCTAGAAAGGTTCTTTAATTGTACTGTTACATTTTAATGAAACATGTGATTAAGGGAATATAACCATTATTATGTCCCTACTGTTGAAAAAATAGTGTTTGGTTTGGGTAAAGAGATGATTTATATATATATAATAAACGAGATAGTATTGATGACTTCATAACTGAAAAATATTTTTTGAGAATGTATTATATATTATCATTGATAGAATTTATAATTTTTTTTATTTTTGGAATATATTAAATAATCAATGATTTTATTTAAGGAATGGTAAAAAGGGTTATTTTTATATTGTATGTATGATTTTTTTAAGGTTTTATGGAAATTCATGATATTACCATGTTCTAGTAGAATATATGATCAATGTATTCCCATATTTTGAATGTAACATTAAGAGATACATAGTATTTTTTGGGGTATTAATGATATGTTAATTTTGTAAATTTAGTGATATTATTTCTAAATTTTGGTATTTCAATTTTGGATAGACATGGTTGATTCTTAAAGATATCTATTCATGGGAGGGATTAAGTTGAACTTGTAATGTTATTGGATAACCTGTACTATATATTCATTTTTTATAACAACTAGAGAAAGAATAAATGACTAACAATCAGTTTATGGTTATTATGATCAACTATTGCTTGAAAAAAATATATTTCATATTTATATCTAAGAGTATGTGATGAAATTCAAATTTATGGAATCATATCCAAATAATGAAATTTTTCTTACAATATAATGGGAATCCAAACCTAGGTATATCGGTTCCTTTGAAATTATTGATTATATTGGGATCGTAGTCTATCTATTGGAACTTACACTTATCCTCTCTCAAGTAAATGGTGTTTTCAATGTATATCTCTTGAGTACATACATGAGTTAACCATTAAATGTACAAAAATCATAGGTTATACTGCTAGAGCATGATCATTCTTATAAGGAACATATAAGGGATATTCAATATTATAGAGAAAAAGAGTTGTGAAACAAGAAAACTCCCTGGTTCCATATTTTGGGGGGAAAACACCATTTTTATGAATCTATGTGGGATATTTAAAAAAATGATTAGGCAGAAGTATCCCCAATTGCACCCCGATTCATTATGAATTATATTATTTTAATAAATTAAATGTAATTGATATATTTCATTTTATAAAACACCAATATTAGCTTTCATTTCATAAAATACTGAGTTTTTCTTGTGTTTCATTAAAGGATGAGTGTATATTATGTTACATGCAACATTGTTTTTGAACAAAACATGACTTAATATTACAATATTATTATTTAAAATGATATTAATCACCTAGATACTAGAACGGTGAGTACAAATAAAATTAAATAAATTCTGATAATAATTGTTTCCAACATGTATAGAAAATGAATTATCTGATGACCAATTAATTACAAATAAATATAATAACTATTTCAAAATAAATGAAATCCTTTTCTAAAAGATAATTTTATGCACAATAAAGTGTTTCACCATAATAAATTGTACAGAATAATTTTGGTGAATTATTGTAATGAAATTTATATAATATATATTAAATAAAAAATTTAACATTCATTTAATGGGTTCTAGTATGATAATTATTCTATGATATTATTGAATACTTATGTTTTCTTTTCATTATATGATAGTGGTTACTTTATGCCAATTATGGTGATTATGTTATAAACAAGGATGGTGGTTATGTTTTAACCAAAGAATATTGGGACCTATATCTCCCTCCAATTCATTGGGTAATGATTAATATCTCATGAGAAAAAAGCCTTGGAATGGGTAGTGAACCTAGTTCAATAGAGGAATATTTCCTCTATCATTGTATTGGAGTAAACCTTGATTATTATGAATGTTGCGGGAGTGTACAAAATCTACAATAATTGTCTTGGTGATGAGGCTTCACTACTAATGAAATTATTTTTTATCATATGTGTGTGACATAATTCCATGTCTTATGTCAATATTGTGCTCTCATGGTTCATGTTATTTTATTTCCTTATTATTCATATCTTATGAAATTTTATATTTAGTTCATGACTTAATATTTTAATCTTTAATATGTGGGGTATATTTTTTATATTTTATGGTCACATTCTCATACCCTTGTCCTCACATTATGGTTATGTATTTCCCTTTATTATTCTTACTATGACTCTAAGATCACCATTTATTATGTTTCTTTTCCCCAGGTTATGATGATAGGTACTATCTGTGATATGTCTAAGAAGGTTTTTAGATATTAGGAACAAAGTGGCAGATGGTGTAAAACACTTATGGACCAGTTGTCTATGTTTCCATGTTTCCAAAGGCACTATACCTAAATGTTCGTTAGGTGTGTTTTTATTTCATGTAATGAATACTCATATAAAAATATGTAGTATCTATGTATGTGAAGACTGGTTCATTAAATGTGGTCTTTATGAGTTCATGTTATGGAATTTAATGCAAAACAATCGAGCATCAATATTATTCGATGAATCACAATGTTTCATTCATAAAAACCATAAAAAATATCCTTGTATAACACATATATTAATATGTTATTAGTTTCTTAAAATAATTTTTTGTAATATCCAACCATTTCCTATTAAGTGATTTTGAATGAGCATCAAGGGTATTAACCATGATGATAAAATTATAATAAATTATTTGAAATCTGACCCTTTAATTTTAAAATTCATCATTATTTCATAAACACAAACCACATTATAGAAAAATGAATCTCATTTATTATAATTTAAAATTTATTTTAACTTAATGATCTAAAATATTATTAGTATATGTCCAAGGGTTCCTTCTATACTACAAAAATTAAAGTAAAAAATTAAACATATCAATTGAAATGTTCAGCAAAGCAATCAAAATTTTGATCTATTTCTTGGGGTGATATTAATTTTTTTGGTTTATTTATTTCGTTTATAATTCCCTTTTCATATCCCTTATTTTTATTTCATACCCTTATCATTTCTTTATCTTTTTTCTAGATTTTTAATAGTTTTTGTTATTGTATGTTTTTTCTACTTTTTTCTATCTTTTCTCTTAGTTTTTAATATTTTATTTATTTATTCTCATGTTTTCTGGACATTAATTATTATTTATTTAATAAAAAAAATGAATCCGTATTTTCATGACAAGATTAATTATATATAAATTACTCAAAAATAACACCAAAATTTAAAAGACACTTCACTCACACATTAGGTCTTCTATAGAGTTAAAACACTGAGGATCCCATTATAGAACCTTAACGGGTCTCAAAATAAGCTAAGAGTGAAAAAAATCATACCCCTAAAATGGCTGAAAATATTAAGACCCTACAATCTTACAAACATTTAATACATTGAGGAATAAACCAACATTGAGATGTAATTGGGGATCATCCAATTTCTCCCCAAATTCCACGGTCTTCATTATGAGAACCCTCAAAATCATTTCCAATACTTTCACATAGCGTGATCTTTGATAAAAACCAAAAACCATGTATAAAGACCTCATAATGTTTAAGGAATTATGTTTCTCCCTTGATTATGTATCCAAAGAGTGGTTCTACTATTTTCCTTCAATAATTGGTGGCTATAATTACATTAAATTAATCTATATAGAGGAGATCATCCCATCCTCCCAAACTAAATTTATTAGAAATTAAATTTGTAGCATTAAAAACGGAACAATGAGATACACTTCATGAATAATGTAAAAGAATTAAAATTCATTTCACTAGTTTCCCCAACCATAAAAAAATTCAACTATAACTAATTTAATAATTATACGACTAACTTATCCACATGGATAATGGAATGCTAGATATTACAACTACTGGTGCTCTTGTGGAAAAAATCATACTTCCACTCGTGACATGATATCTAACATTAATCAAAAAGAAAAAAGGTAAATGAGTTATATAAACCACTTGATGATTTTGTGAGAAAAACTATTATTTATAAGAGAATTTTTTTTGTATTAATGTGGATGAAATTTATATACTTTTATGACTATTATCTCAAGATAATTGTAATTTTCAGTATCAACTTTGAGCTTTTCATTATGGAATTTCTGTTGGAGATATCCATTTCTCTGATCAATTCCTTAAAGATCAAGATATAGGTGATAATAATGAAGTATTGTTTCTTGTGAATCCATTATAATAAGAACCTCCCTTTATGAAAGATTCCTTCATGCCAAATCTAAATTCTCTGTGCAAATCACAACCATAATATCAAAAATGAGGTATCTTAGTTATCTCAAATAGAAATAGAATCATTAAAGGCATGGTACATATACTTATAATATTTCACATTTCAAAATTATCCCTCATATCCCTCTAAAATGTGAACTAATAAAAAGAAGTCATGATGAGGAAAATTGATCACAATGCCTCCATATAAAATATACAACTTAATTATTAATTCAATACCTACAGAATCATGTTAGTCTACTAGAGATCACCATTGGTGAGATAAATATGTAAGATTCTCCAAAACTACCCTTATAACCTATGTTCAATCCTATGGATAAATCTAATTTTTATACTAATAAATTCATAATGGTAGATAATGATTTCCAACCAATGATTCTACACAATAATTATGTCTTCCTCTTGAAACATTCTTTTAAAGAACTCAAAATATTTAACTAAAGACAAAATCTAGTACCATGATCTAAATATTGTGGATTAGATGTCTAATTTAATACATTGGAATAAGAAACAAGTAATTTTATCCCGATGGACTGACTATTTTTTTTATAGTAAACACGATACATACTTTCAATTATTTTTATAATTGAAAACATAAAATACACAATGTATTTTACTTTAGAACATTATTATTCCCCTTATAGTAACCCTATATATCAATAAAAACACTTCCTAGTATATTGGGTAAAATAAAACATAAAAAAGGGGTGAGCTCATATGATCATTAAGGGTAAAGGTGTAGTGGAAGTTATGAATTAATAATTCATACCAAATATGGAATAGAAATAATAGAAAAACATTCTAGATAATACATAAATTTATCATTATATGGAAGGAATAAATTATGATTAAATAATTCCACATAAATAATCACTTGTTCTTGAAAATATAACCATGTATATTCTAACTAATTGTATAATTACATGGAATATCAATAACTAAATTCAAAATTATAGAATGATTATTAATGGACTTATAAAAAATAATGTGAAGTCCTTATTCCAAGACCAAAAATACTGGAGATTCCTTATTCTAAGATATCTAATACAATTGAATCCTTATGCCAAAACATATATACAAATGTTAATGACCTCATCCAAACCACAATGTTGTTTGACTCATGATACATACTAATGCATCGAGACGATATTGAAGGATTTTCCCATCACATACTAAGTAAAATAAATTCACCATATGAATGGGGAGAAACATAATAAATGTAAACCTTTATGTTGAAAAACTATAATATGAAATGTTAATACATATCCTAATCCATGTACATAATCATAGACCATCCAAAGTAATACAGTGAATAGTAATGAAATTGTTCATGCATAGTCAATATTATCATAAACCACTAAAATAATTCATAATGATGATATTAATAAAACATATCCCCTGTGGATAATAAGTTAAAAAGTGTTGATGTTATTTATGAGTAATAATTTCGTAAAAAGATCTACTATACCATTTTGTGTAAGAAAATAATCTTTCCATTTTGAAAATATTTTTAAAACTAATATTTAATAAAATACTTTTAAACCAATTTTTCTATAAAATAACATTTTAAAACTTTTAAACTAATCTTTAAAACATTGAGTGGTCATACGTGGGAAAATTTCATTCATGTCATGCATGTTAAAACATATATTCCTTTCACATTTTCGATAAAATCCAAATGGTTATTGTTTTGAAAACATCATGAATGTTCCTTTAAAAATAAATTAAAAGGTAAAAATGGTTAAAAAATTATTTAATAAAACAATTTGAAATGGTTAATGTCATTTTTTAAAATATTTTCAAAAAACATGGATCTTGATTAAAAAATATTTCTGATAGAAAAGATAACTAAAGTTATATTTTCTTAAAAACATTTTCCTAATAATTTTATTTACCAATGATGGAAAATTGTACTATTACATTAACATTTTTATTTGCATCCAAAGTATAATATATATGATTAAATTATAAAATAAATATAAAATAAATATTTCAAGCAAGGCTTAAACCATGAATATCCTACAAAATGTTAAGATTGGGAAATAAACCATCACCGATTTGGAAACATTTATATCATATGCCCCACCAGTTTTTCTATGGTGGTCTGTTTTCTCTTCCAATTTTTCCTAAAACCCTTCTGAAACATAGCTATCATAATGTGACATTCGGATTAAAGATTCCATTGAGTTGAAAAATCCACCACCAAATAACACAACAAAAACCAAAGTGGTAGAGGGTTTGGGACTTGTTTTTTTGTCCCACACCATATGCATTAGAATCATATCAATTGGGTAATAAACAATATATCACATAGATAATTATTAACTCCATTCAATCTTTTCCCTCAACAAGCACCCGTAATTTCATACGAATTACTTATCAACTCATTTTGGTTGATCTGCGTTCATCATATTTTTCTCAAACATGGGTTTTAATTAATAAAATCACATGGATTTAAACAAAAAACCCTACCTCTATAATATAGGGGATATCACGATTGCGGAAGAAAAATCTACGTTCATTGAATCCATTGGCGTTCATCGACCCCGGATCAATTCTTCCAATGACGTCATTCAAGCCTCAGTTCTTCATTGGAGGGGTTGATCATTGGCACTTCATCATAGTTATTTGGTTTTTAGGTCTTGAATCCTTCCATAATACAACGATCATCTTATTTTTAAATTTTTGAATAATTAAAAGAATGAGTTAATAATTTAACTCACCTTTCAATTAATGGTTAATTAATTTGTGTAATTAATGAACACCATTAATTAAATGGGGAGTGGTTACACAATTGATGTGTAACTGGGAATTTAATTTCCATCATTAAAATTACAACCACTTCCATGTTCCCCACCACCATCATTCGAAAAAGTGGTAGAAAAATAAAATAACATGACATGTAATTTTATTATTCTTTCAAAAAGTCTTTGAAAATAGATTTTTTCCTCGACCTACTACGGTCGATGTTAAACCTCTCTTAATTGAATCCAGGTGTTTCAAATTCAATGGTACCCCCATATTTCAATTCTGAGCACCGGTTCAAAAGATTTAAATTCCGTCTCCCATTTTTACTGAATGTACCTTAAAAAAGATAAAAATTTACTTCTGGGCACACCAGGACTAGGAATCACATGTCGTCAATTTTCGCAGACTCGTAATAAACCGAAATAATTAAAAACATCATATGGAAATTATAGGTATTTACATTCTCCCCATTATAGGCATCTTCTTCCTCAAAATCTACAAAAACTAGGGGAACAAATCACATTATTGAGCATGAATCTTTGCCTCCCGCTCCCATGCGCTCTCCGTGAGATTCATGTGCTACCAACAAACTCGCACTACAGAAATCTGCATTCCATAAAATACCTTCTCTTATATATCCACTATCTCCTCTAAAAACTCCTAAAAATTTTCCCCTTTGTTTATGTTCAGATCTCCCTAGTCGATAATGGGTGATGGATCATGCAGGAACCTCCTCAATTGTGACATGTGGAAAATATTATGCACCCCGTGATTTTGTGGGGGAAGAGCTCGACGGTATGCCACCTTGCTTACACTGTTGAGGATCTGGAATAGTGTGATGAAACTTGGAGATAGCTTACCGCACCAACCAAACCTTTTTAATTCTCATCATTGTGAGACCCGTAGGTTGACATGGTCTCCCTCCTCAAACTCCAAGGGTCCCTACCTCTTATTAGAATAATACCTCTTCTAGCTATGTGTAGTCTTCATCTTCTCCTGGATGATATGAAACTTCTTCATGGTAGCATATACCAACTCTAGACCCTTAAGTGCTTACTTCCATGGGTCTTTCTAGTATAGTGTTGATCTGTAATGTCACCCATACATAGGCAGAAATGGAGTCATGCTGATGCTGGAGTGATAACTGTTGTGGTAAGTGAACTCTCCCGGTGTCAGGTGTTCCTCCCAATTATGGAAAAAATCAAGGACACAAGAAAGAATCATTTCCTCGATCTTATGTACAGTGCGCTCGGTCTGATCATCTATTTGAGGATGAAATGCGCTGCTCAAGCGTAGCTGATTCCCGAATGCCTGCTATAATCCTATCAACAAGTGGGATGTAAAATGTGTGTCGTGATCTTAGATGGTCATCGATGGTACCCCATGAAGTCATATAATCTCATATATGTAGAGGTTGACCATGATCTCTACTAATCCCTACTCTCGGATGGGTAGGATGTGGGCCGACATAGTGAGTTAGTCAACAGTCACCCCGATAGAATCATGTCCCATGGACATACGTGGTGGTCCTATCACAAAGTCCATGGTTATACCATACCACTTCCATTTCAGCACCTCATCTGGATGAGCTAAGGCTGTTGGTACCTAATGCTCAGTCTTTACTTGGCGACAATTGAGGCATCGTGATACAAACTCTGCAGCCACTTTCATGATCCCTGGACACCAGTACTGATGCTGGAGGTCCTGGAACATCTTCGCCACTCCAGTATATACCACCAAAAGGGATGTGTGGAACTCCCTCAACATCTCCTCTTGTAGCGTCACAAGTACCATGGCGCATCCTCTAAAAAGGATGACATTATCCCCACCTTCATAAAATCCATAAGGAGCCTATCTTGAAGATATCTGTACATGTCGGCCCCGCAGTCAACGTCTCCAAGAGGTACCTCTTAGACTCACTAATGGAGTGGGGGAGTAACTATCATAGACCATAGGTAAGCTACTCCATCACTATCCATTATTGATAACTGTAATACGGCTAGCTTCTCTATCACCTCACTCAACAACTGTACACCAGACCTCCTACTGAGTGAATCTGCCACCACATTCCACTTCCCATTAGTGATGAATATCTCAAATTCATAGTCCTAATGGAACTCTATCCACAATAATTTTATTAGGTTGAGATCAATCTATGATGAAGATATACCTAAGACTATTGTGATTAGAGTAGACTGTAAAACATTCACCCATAAAGTAGTGCCACCGCATCTTTAGTGCAAAGACCACTACTGCCAACTCCATGTCATGGGTAGCATAGTTCTTCTCATGTTGTCTCATCTACCAAGTGTCATAGGTAATCAACGCTCACTCCTATATCAAGAAACATCCTATTCCAGTCCCTGATTCACCATAGTAAACTATATACCCAATTCCCTCTTCTAGTAGCCTCATGATGGGGAAATAGTCAGTATCTACATCTACACTTGAAAACTCTACTAGCATCTCTCCATCCACACGAAGGGATGTCCATTTTTTGTCAAACATGACATGGGTGTCTCAACTCTAGAAGAGTAAGGTACGAATCTCCTGTAGTGCCTACCCAATCCCATGAAACTCCGCCCCTTAGTCACACTCGTGGGTGGCTCCCAAGCAAGTACTACTTCTATTTTCGCCAGATCCAATACAACTACACCCTTCAAGATAACATTCCCTTAGAAGTGTAATTTCATATCTAGAACTAGAACATCATGATATTTACATAAATATGGTTCTCATTGGTGTGTATCTCTAACTATCTATAGGTTCGTAGAATGTTCCTCCTCCGACGCAAAGTACACCAAGATATCGTCAATGAATACTACCACAAAGGGATTGAGGTAAGGCAGGAAGATCCTATTCATGATCCCCATGAACACTACCAGAGCATTTTTCATGCTGAAGGGAATCACAAAGACATATAATGACCATAATGACATCTGATGGTTGTCTTCGGTATGTCATCGTCCCGTACCCTGAGCTGATGATAGCCTGATCTGAAGACTATATTTTTATACCATTGTGCTCCCTTTAGCTGGTCTAAGAGATCATAAATTCTCAGGAGTGCATACTTGTTGTTCACAGTCACCTTGTTTAGGCACTGATAGTCGACAAAAATCATCATACTTCCATCTTCCTTATTGGGGGACAAAATTTTGTATTCCCATTGAGAAACACTGGGCCTTTTGAACACTTTCCTCTACAAGTCCTCCAACTATACCTGTAACTCATGATGCTTTTTAGGAGACATATGATGTGTTTGATTAGATATCGGTGCCATCCCATGGTACGATTCAATGTAAAAGCCTACCTCTCTGTGAGTAGGTTGTTCTAGAACATCCTTAGGAAAGACATAAGTATACTAATCCACCCCTACAAGATAGCTCAGACTCATATCATCAACTGTTCTGAGGGTAAGGCTAGCAAACTGATGTGTGATCTATTGCATCCTCCTCTAGGAAAGTCTATCCTAAGCTATAATGGATACCTTATCACCGGTGAAGGAAAAAATGGTCGCATCCTCATACACACACCTCACTTTGCACCTGAAATAGTCAATCTAAGCATATACTGTTGATAGCCAGTCCATACCCAATATGATGTCGTAAGGCCTCGATGCTGCTACTAGGAGATCCCAGCCAAAGCTCTCTCCTCCTATCGTAAGCTCAAGAATTCAGCACCAGTATTTTATCATTGAATCCTCTCATGTGGGAGTCGCTAATCATAACTATTGAGCAAATGGATCTACACAAATCTCTATGATTTGAATGATATCCCTGGAAATGAAAGAGAGATTATCACATGTATCTATAAGTACAACAACTAGGGTGGAGTATACACAGATCATACCTCGAATCATCTCTGTAGAACCATGGTCGTAGGACTCAGCTGCCTAAAGTCGTGATCATCGCTATCTGTATGCTCCCGGATATCGGGATGGACGACTTTGAGGTAGTGGCAGTAGAACCTCCAATCGTTTCCCACTACCAGCTACATGGCATGATCATCTACCAAATGTTCTGCCTTACAGACCTCCTCCCTCTAATCGTTACCTCTACCTCAGCAGTCCCTAGACCATCTGTTAATCGTCAGTATGGCGTGTTGGGTAGTTGTGAGACATGTGGCCCTGCCTTCCACGCATGAAGCATAGTCTGCTCCTCTTCTGGATTACACCACTACATGAGTTCTGCACTTCTGAACCTATGTCTTGAGTTCATCCTCTCGATGGTATGGCCCACATGTAATGCTATGTCATCTTCCTACTACCTACTTTAGATGACTTGGCTACCTATTATTTTGTGGTGCATATCACCGTTTGTTCCAGTTCAGTTAAGAATCTATCTACCAATAATTATCTCCCGAGTACTCCATCCTGCATCAGGATATTAAGCGTTATCATCGACACTCTGATCTCCCACTAGAGACCCTCCTCAAAGATCTAGGCCCAAAATAAAGGATATCTTACCATGTCGGTGGAGTATGGAGACAGGTCAGAGAATCTTACTGAGTACTGGGCCACAGTCATGTTTCCCTAATGTATGTGCTGAATGAATACACATAAATTGTAGTGTCGCTAGAACAAACTCCACCTTGAAGAGCCTCTCAATGTCCGCCATGGTGAGGGTTGCCTCATCATGTAACTGGAGTTTTAGGATCCACCATCTCATTGTCGTGACCAGGAAAATACTAGCACCTAGGATCATCATCTGCTCTGTCGGTGTCCTAACTAAGAAGAGAACTCTAAAAATAGCCTCCAACCATTCCTCAGCTGCCCGGGGATCTATCTCAACTCAAAACCTGAGAGGCCTATACCGATGGAACTTGTGCAACCCACTCAATCAGTATACTCTATTAACTAGTGGTGCTGGTTGAAACACCTTCCCAATGGGAAGTGGTGTATTTGGTGCACCACCAGAAGGTGTTATCTCTGTAAGAGGGCCCTGCACTAAGGCCTCACTGCTTAGTGCGAAGCCATCACAAACTCTCTCTAGGATTCTAGATGGATTTCAACATGATGCCATCATGAAAATAAATAGGCGTGTAAGTGTAAATAAGTTATACCTAGTGAGATGCCTCAAAATAGATATAAAGTAAAACATTTCCAAAACACATGCAATCAGTTTTTCTGTGCATCGAGTCAGAAAATAGAATTCAGGGTCCTGGTGTATAGATACATCACCTGCCACACCAATACTAGACTCCGTGAACTAAAAAACATACTAAAAAACATATCAAAATTTCTACATTTCAATGATCAATGTCCTAGTTCTTTTGTAGAATTGACTCCTCTGATACCACGTTGTCACGACCCGTGCCCTTGGGCCCGTTCCTTGAGTAACCCAAGCCCACCTCCTGAAGGCTATGGGCTGGAAACTAGCACTAAGGGCATCAACCGACAAGTGGTAGGCATTATCCTTTATACCTAAACACACACACACACACCCAACCAAGTCCCAACTCACAAAAGGGTAACATCATAACACAGATTAACTGAGTATAAGTACAACTGAAAGTAAAGGGGCTAGAATACAATCACAACTATAAGAAAAACAACTACCACTGAAAATAGCGCTAGAGATCACTCTCCAAGGATCCTACCCGAATGGGAGGTACACCTTGTCTCCACAGCTCCCCTTATTAACAAGTCACCACCTTGTACCGCCTGGTCCTATCTCCCTAAAGTCTTAGCCAAGATTCTCGTCATCTGGATATGGCACAACAACATGCGGGAAAAGTACGTGCAAGGGTGATTATAAAAATACCCAGTAGGGACCCAAAGACACCCTAAGGACTCTTAGACATATTCAAATGAAAACCCAAAAGGCATGAACTCAATCCCAAAGCACAATGCAGAGACATCTTACACCAGTTATATGACTTAGAGTTCAAGAATAAATATGATTAATCTTTAGCTATAATCTTTTACTATATTAATATGTTCCACAACATAACCCTAAATAAGTTATTACATTGTCGATCAACATAGAGTCATTTATCGCTAATCCATGACGGGCCGCTATAAGGCTGTACCTCGTCGGGTCACACACTGGTCATCCACATAGGGTCGCTATGATTCTGACCACACAGGGTCGCTATGATGTTGATCAACAAAGGGTATGCCTGATGTCAATCCACACAGGGTCGTTGTGATGTTGATCCATACATGGTCACTACGATGCTGATCCGAAGAGGGTCTCTATGATATTGATCCACACATGGTCGCTATGATGTTGATCCACACAGGGTCTCTATGACACTAATCTACATAAGGTTGTTATGATGTTGATCCACAAGGGGTTGTTATGATACTAAGTCACACATGGTTTCTATGATGTCGATCCACACAGGGTCGTTATGATGCTAATCCACACCGGGTTTCTATAATGTTGAGACACACAGGGCCTCCATGATGATATCCAACAAAAGGTCACAATGATGTTTTCTACACACGGTTACTATGATACTGATCTACACAAGTTCACTCTTCAATTGACAGCCAGCCATAGGATTCCCCACACTCTGTGAACTTGAGTTTTGTAGAATTTGTTCCTCAAGATATCGGTCATGCCTCAACTACCATGAAGGTCCAAAAATGAGTCACCCAAAGGACCTCCATTTATTAAGGGTTCCAACGTGATAGACAGTGTTTCATTCGGACTCCCATCCTATAAGTTATAAGAGTTTTAGTTTTGAGGGCCCGGTTGGATTCGGGTTCGATCCAACCCAGCCATGCTCCACCAATCTCCAAAATTTAGGTGGAGTATCTCAAAAGGACCTTTTTGTTCCAAGGATTCTAACACCACATATGGTTTGTTAGAAGGACATCTATTTGTGAGATATGACCTTTTAAGCGCATCGGGGCCAAAAATGCTATGGGTCCGGTCCGACCCGGTCGAACCGACCCAAACCAACCCGACTTGGTTTGGGTCAACCCGACCCGGTCTTGGTCCAACTTGGATTCTACCCAACCCAACTAAAACTTGTTGGGCCGTAGCGAGCTCACCCCGTTGGGCAACGGACCAACTCATCCCGCATTGGCTAGGTGTGGCCCACCATTACTGGGTGCATCCCACCGAGCCGCATGGGGTTGGTGCCATCTTTCTAAACGGGGATTTTTTTCCATTCATTTGGTAATGGTGGAACTACGTGGTGCTGCCCCCTGTCTGCAGGACCCATGGGGTGTGAGTTTCCATCTACCGTAGCTCGAAGCTAAGGCCTCCTTCCGTGTCACGCCACCCTACTTCCAACACGTCCGGTTGACGCCAGCCGCACCAGTGCCAAGTTGGCAGGGCTTTCATGGGCCACTGAGTGAGCTCCATTGGTCTGTTTTCTCTTCCAAGTTCATCTATGGGCCTCCGGGGATGCTACCATCAAATCATGACTTCGGGATTCATGATTCCGTCATGATGAAAATCCATCCCCAAAAAACGTGACAAAAATAGAAGTGGAAGAGTATAAGGCCCTAGCCTTAAACCTTACTTAATCTTGAGTTATTACAAGATTACACATTGAGGATCTTTTCGGGTTTAGAGTTTTAGAGAATTAGATCATAAAATGTGCATTACATTCCACATATAAACAAAGTGGTTACATAAAGATAGTATTCTTCATTCCCATCAATGGAAACATATTTAAAATAAACATGGATTCTTTCTTGACACTTCCTTGACACTATCATCATATCATGTACCTTTCCCTTGACCTGTGAAAAACATTTCAAAAAAACGTGGGATGAGCATAAAAAGCTCAGTAAGGGATATAAAAATATGGAAAGGAAACATGGGTACATATATACATAAGAATGAATTCATACTTTACCCATAAAACATATGCACTTTAACATACCTCATCAAATCATGAATAAATCATATAAATCATAAGACATAAAGGTAACTTGAGGCATTCATAACATTCTTACGTAGGGAGTAACCCTCTTGGTTACGTTTGGAATACCCCTCACAGTATATTCCCTAAATCTCTTCGGAGAAACCTTAACGTTTCACTCCTTCGCATTACCCAATGCATTGGAGAGCTATATCGGGCTCACCCGCCCTTAGTTTATCACGTAACCACCCTTTTCATAATAATGCCCAATAACCTCAACATAATCATATCACATAAAACATGCATAAAGGAAACATAACATTCCCACCTTTCAATAACAAGATATCAATACAACACATTGATATAAAAACATTATGAAAACCATTTTCGATACCGAAATAAAAGATAAGTAAAACATGGTATTTATTTTTCTTTTAAAAAGAAGGTATGGCTTGTAGAGGAAGCCGAAACTCAAATAACGGTCATGACGGTGGAGAAGTCGTTGTCACCGCATACGTATGACAAAAACATTCCCTTTTGTTATTTAGTAAATTCTTTGTATAAAAAAGATTCCTTTTGAATAAACGTAATGGTCAAAGGGGTTTATACACCGTATAAAATAAAGTTGTGTATAAAACAAAATATGCCTCAATGAAAGGAGATTGAGACGAAGTCCCATACCTCGTATCCGACTTGACCCGACCGTTCTTTAATCTCCTGAATAATAAACTTGAGTTAATATATACTTTATTAAGAACCTTTTTCAATTTCATTATTCCTTTTATACCATTTTATGAACATCATGTAATCATTTAAGTTAATAATGTTCATTTTGTCGGTATTTGGTTCTTAAGTCAAAAATAGACTTCTTACACTTACATGTTGTTAATTTGGTCAAAGGTTCATTATATCCAAAATGATATTAATGATTTGGATAACATATATATCATATATATTCATCATATACATGTATTTATAATATTACATCACATTTAGAGGTAAGAAATGAAATGCACAATTCATGGAGACGGTAAGCCGTACGTACGCATGAACGCTACTTCCATTTCTATTTCGTATTTTCTGGAAGGGAATCATAATGATATAAGAGTATATTATAATTCCAATATAATAAAATATATAATATCATTATCTTTATCTTTTACACATCCTAGATATGGTATTAACGAATCAAATCACTTTCAGGGGGCGGTAGTCCGCACTTCCTAAAATGAAGATATCGTGTTTACCCATAATGGAAACAATAATGGTATGCCATAAATGAAAAATAAATAAGCTTAAGGAAAGAATAAACATATTATATATCATATATAAAAATAGTGACATCATAATGGCCACCTTTGAAGGTGTTAAATGAGTATTGAACAATCATTGTTTCGGGAGGCAGAATTTCGCCATCCACGGAAACCATATGCTCTTTAACCATTTGATGTAGTTGTGTGAATGTTTATCTCAAATAAATCTTATAACAACATCCTAGTATATTGAAGATACTGGTTTTTTTACAAAATAAGTAAATAAAAATATTTTAGGGGGTTGGAGAAGCAAAATAAAACAAATGAACATGAGAGAATGATTTACCTTTAAAAGTGTAACTCCTTTTGATTTGAGCCTAAAGGCTTCCTTTGAAAGGATTATGCCCAACGGTAATCCTATAGGATTAGGAGAGGGATGTAGAGAGAGTAAATGGGCAGGGGTTGGCCGATCCAAATGCTTTGGGAGTGTGGGTAATGAGGTAGAGGTGGGGGCCATTTATAAGAGGAGAGGAGGGGCACTCTTGGAAAGTAAAGAAATATTACTTTATTTGAAAATGAGTTTCGGATTTAAATGGTCCAACATTGATATAATTAGAGGATAAGGTGATAAGGGTTATAAATCCACTCATCCAATAGGTTTTGGACATGTGTAGGTTTTAGATATTACATTATCTTTCCATTTTATTTAAATCGTTAAATAATGATGTCATCGCTGCATCATCATGATGTCATAAATAATTTATTATATATAAAGTCTAAAAATTATAAAAAAAGTACTATGATGTAGGAAATCTTTTTATCTTTCCAATGACTATTTATAATCAAAAATATGATCTTTATAACCCCATGTAAAAATTGTTTTAGTAAAACACCTCATGTGTGTGTCATTTTTACTTTAACATTTAATAAAAAGTTATTTATGTCATTTCCCAAACAAAGTAGCTGCATGGGGTCCCCAAGTTGGCCCATCGCTTGTCTTGGTCGGCCATGAAACAACCAATGAGGGTAGGACATGTGTCAAGCTCATCTTATTTTATTAAAGCTTTATTTTTACCTTAAACTACACTAGTTACCACTAATCGCGATTAAAAACTTAATAAGTTACTATTCACCAAAAAATTATTTTAATCTCATTGAACCACATTTTACTTCTTAATGACAACCATGTATGTCGGATTTTTGAAATTCAAAACACAATGATGGAAAAATTTCATTTAAATGGAAAATAAGTTTTTATAAGTACCACTTAGTGGTTTCACTATTCATCAAAAATTGAAGTTTTTCAGAAAATTACCAAAAATTCACCCTAAGCTATATTTGATATTCCGAATTCAAAAATGAAGTCTATTTTACAAAATTCAAAACATATAAGTCACATTAATTAATTTAATAAT
This sequence comes from Viscum album, assembly GCA_963277665.1. Classification (NCBI taxonomy): domain Eukaryota; kingdom Viridiplantae; phylum Streptophyta; class Magnoliopsida; order Santalales; family Viscaceae; genus Viscum; species Viscum album. The sequence goes on from OY728147.1 coordinate 1,099,220,014, forward strand.
TAATTCCCGCTGTCAGAGCAAATAGCGTGTTTTTATGAAACAATAAGTATCAAAAGATTGACACCAGTTTAAGTCCAATTTCAAAGTGAAATTGATTCCAATGACCACCATTTGATTAAATGGTAAAAATATATTCTAACTTTACTTCAAAACCAATTCAAAACATAATCTAATTATATAAATAAACTAGATTAAAAAGCAGTTTTGATGTAAAATGCAGTATTTTTCACTATTCATTAAAAAATGAACATTTTCAGAAAAATACCAAAAATTCACACAAAGTAAATTTTGATGTCCCAATCATAAAGAATAAGTTTATTTTGACAAACATAGTTTATAAAATTGTCAAAATATAGATTCAAAAAATTTTTTCCATCAAAAGGCAGTAAAATAATCTTTTAAAAATATCAGTGTATTCCATGTTTAAGATTGGATTTATTTTAATTTTAAGCCTCTATAACACTATCTAGCTCATTAATAGACATAGATAAAAATATCTATTATTCATTACTTACATGGGATGTTACATCCTTCCCCCCTTTAGATAATTGTGTTCCCGCAATTTATTTACTTATCGAATAAATGGGGGTACTTATCCCTCATTGCATTTTCAGATTCCCATGTTGCCTCTTCAATCATGTGGTTTTTCCACAAAACCTTTACCTAGTGAATCACCTTATTCCGTAACAGTTCCTCCCTGTGGTCAAGAATCTGGACATGTTGTTCCTCATAAGATAGGTTCTCTTCCAGCTGAACTACCTCTGGACTCAAAATATGAGATGGATCTGGCATATACTTTCTCAACATCGAAACGTGAAAAAAATTATGTACCTGAGATAAACTCGGAGGTAAAGCCACTCGGTAAGCAACTGATCCAACTCTCTCCAGAATGTCATATGGTCCAATAAACCTTGGACTCATCTTTCCTTTCTTACCAAATCTCATCACACTTTTCCAAGGAGAAACCTTTAAAAAAACATGATCACCTACCTCGAAAGATAGATCCTTCCTCTGGTTATCTGCATAACTCTTCTACCTGCTCTGAGCAGTTCTCATGTGCTTCTGAATCAGCTGAACTTTTTCTACCATCTCTTCTACCAATTCTGGTCCCATCAACTTCCTTTCACCCACTTCATCCCAAAAAGCTGGAGTTCGACACTGCTTCCCATATAATGCATGAAATGGTGCCATCTGTATACTAGAATGAAAACTGTTATTATATGAAAATTCAACCAAAGAAAGATGTTGGTCCCAACTTCCCTGATAATCCATAGAACAAGCTCGTAGCATATACTCCAAGGTCTGAATTTTTCATTCTAACTGTCCATCTGATTGAGGATGAAAAGCTGTACTAAAATTTAATTCAGTCCTCAACGACTTTTGAAGGCCTTTCCAAAAGTTAGAAGTGAACCTGGGATCACGATCAGATACAATGGAGAGAGGAACTCCATGTAACCTGACTATCTCTTTAAGATACAAACGGGAATGTTGATCTAGGGAAAAAGTATCTCGTATAGCAAGTAAATGAGCATATTTAGTCAAGCAATCAACAATAACCCAGATTGCATTATTACCTCGAGATGTCTTCGGTAATCCCACAACAAAGTCCATGGATATATTCTCCCATTTCCACTCTGGCCCTGGTAAAGGCTGAAGCATCCCTTTTGGTAACTGCCACTCTGCTTTAACCTGTTGACATTTCAAACACTTCACAGTAAAATCGGCAATATCTTTCTTCATTCCATCCCACTAGTAATACTCCCACAGATCTCTGTACATCTTAGTACTACCAGGATGAACTAAAAATGGAGAACTATAAGCAACAAATAACAACTCTCTCTTCAACTGTGAATCACAAGGCACACACAATCTCTTCCCAAATCTCAAAACTCAATCATTATCAATGTTGAATTCAGGCAACTTACCTTTCTGAACCAGCTCTATCTTTTTCTGCAACTCACTGTCTTGCTTCTGTGCTTGCTTGATTCTTTCTGATAGAGATGATCTCACTGATACTTGAAACAAAACAGAAGAACATTCTGCACCAACAGCTTCTATGCAAAAGTTCATCAAATCCTTAACCAAAGGATCATGTTCCAAACACAACATTGCTAATGAAGCATTAATTTTTCGACTCAAATCATCAGCCACTTTATTTGCTTTTCCCGGAAGGTAATGAATTGTGCAATCATAATCCTTGATTAGTTCTAGCCATCTCCTTTGTCTCATGATCAATTCTTTCTGAGTGAATATATACTTTAAACTTTTTTGATAGTTATATATTTCTCACTTTACTCCATACAAATTATGCCTCCAAATTGTTAAAGAAAAAACAACAGCAGCTAATTCCAAATCATGTGTAGGGTAATTTACCTCATGAGTTTTCAACTGTCGTGAAGCATAAGCAATTACCTAATCATTATGCATTAGGACGCAACCATGTACTTTCAATGAAGCATCACTGTATATAACAAACTCACCATTCCTGGAAGGTAGTTCCAAAACTAGAGCATTCACCAATCTTCTTTTCAATTCATGAAAACAATCATCACATTATTTTGTCCAGATAATATTAACACCCTTCCGAGTTAGCTTAGTCATTGGACTAGATAACCGTGAAAAATTTCTAACAAACCTTCGGTAATAGCCTGGGAAACCAAGGAAGCTACGAATCTCAGTTACATTTTTGGGTCTTGGCCATTCTTCAACAACTTTTGTTTTTGCAGGATCAACGGTTATGCCATCTTTTGAAACAATATGACCAAGGAAAGAAATTTGTTGCAACCAAAACTCACATTTTCTGAATTTCCCATACAATTTCTTTTCTTTTAAGGTTTGAAAGATAACCCTTAAATGTATTTCATGCTCCTCTTTACTTTTAGAAAACACCAAAATATCATCAATAAAAACCACCAACATTTTTCACATAAGTCAACTGAGCCATCACTACAACAAACTGTTTAGTTCGAATTCCGACCATCTCAGGATACTGATTTGAAAGGTCATTTCCTTCTGTATGCCTTCCTAGCACTGATTCCCTGTTTCCTCTACGAAAAACCATTCTGAACAAACATGTCTTAGATGAAGAAACATTGCAATCTTCGAATACTTTATCACTTCAATTTGACCATAAAAAAATTTGGATAATAATTTAATAGAATTCTAACTTCTAAAGTTATCTAAACCGACCTCTGATACCAACTATAAGGCCCCAGCCAAAAACCTTAATTAATCTTGAGTTATTACAAGATTACACATTGAGGATCTTTTCGGGTTTAGAGTTTTAGAGAATTAGATCATAAAACTTGCATTACATTCCACATATAAACAAAGTGGTTACATAAAGATATTATTCTTCATTACCATCAATGGAAACATATTTAAAATAAACATGGATTCTTTCTTGACACTTCCTTGACACTATCATCATATCATGTACCTTTCCCTTGACCTGTGAAAAACATTTCAAAAAAAATTGGGATGAGCATAAAAAGATCAGTAAGGGATATAAAAATATGGAAATGAAACATGGGTACATATATACATAAGAATGAATTCATACTTTACCCATAAAACATATGCACTTTAACATACCTCATCAAATCATGAATAAATCATAGAAATCATAAGACATAAAGGTAACTTGAGGCATTCATAACATTCTTACGTAGGGAGTAACCCTCTTGGTTACGTTTGGAATACCTATCACAGTATATTCCCTAAATCTCTTCGGAGAAACCTTAACATTTCACTCCTTCGCGTTACCCAATGCATTGGAGAGCTATATCTGGCTCACCCGCCCTTAGTTTATCACGGGACCACCCGTTTTCAAAATAATTCCCAAGAACCTCAACATAATCATATCACATAAAACATGAATAAAGGAAACATAACATTCCCACCTTTCAATCACAAGATATAAATACAACACATTGATATAAAAACACTATGAAAACCATTTTTTATACCAAAATCAAAGAAAAGTAAAACATGGTATTTATTTTTCTTTTAAAAAGAAGGTATGGCTTGTAGAGGAAGCCGAAACTCAAATAATGGTCATGACGGTGGAGACGTCATTGTCACCGCATATGTACGACAAAAACATTCCCTTTTATCGTTTAGTAAATGATTCGTATAAAAAATATTCCTTTAGAATAAACGTAAAGGTCAAAGGGTTTTATACACCGTATAAAAGAAAGTTGTGTATAAAACAAAATATGCCTCAATGAAAGGAGATTGAGACGAAGTCCCATACCTCGTATCTGACTTGACCCGACCGTTCTTTAATCTCCTGAATAATAAACTTGAGTTAATCTCTACTTGCTTAAGAACCTTTTTCATGTTCATTATTCTTTTTATACCATGTTATGAACATCATGTAATCATTTAAGTTAATAATGTTCATTTTGTTGGTATTTGGTTCTTAAGTCAAAAATAGACTTCTTACACTTACATGTTGTTAATTTGGTCAAAGGTTCATTATATCCAGAATGATATAAATGATTTGGATAACATATATATCATATATATTCAGCATATAAATGTATTTATAATATTACATCACATGTAGAGGTAAGAAATGAAATGCACCGTTCATGGAGACGGTAAGCTGTACGTACGCATGAACGCTACTTCCATTTCTATTTCGTATTTTCTAGAATTAAATCATAATAATATAAGAGTATATTAAAATTCCAGTATAATAACATATATATTATCATTAACGTTATCCTTTAGACATCCCACATATGGTATTAACGAATCAAATCACTTTCAGGGGGCGGTAGTCCGCACCTCCTAAAATGAAGATATCATGTTTACCCATAATGGAAACAATAATGGTATGCCATAAATGAAAAATACATAAGCTTAAGAAAAGCATAAACATATTATATATCATATATAAAAATAGTGACATCATAATGGCCACCTTTGAAGGTGTTAAATGAGTATTGAACAATCATCGTTTCAGGAGGCAGAATTTCGCCATCCACGGAAACCGTATGTTCATTAACCCTTTGATGTAGTTGTGTGAGAGTGTAGCTCGAATAAATCTTATAAAAACATCCTAGTATATTGAAGATACTGGTGTTGTTACAAAAGAAGTAAATAAAAAGAGTTTAGGGGGTTGGAGAAGCAAAATAAAACAAATGAACATGAGAGAATGAATTACCTTTAAAAGTGTAACTCCTTTTGATTTGAGCCTAAAGGCTTCCTTTGAAAGGATTATGCACAAAGGGAATACTATAGGATGAGTAGAGGGATTTGGAGATAGTAAATGGGCAGGGGTTGGCCGAGCCAAAGGCTTTGGGAGTGTGGGTAATGAGGTAGAGGTGGGGGCCTTTTTATAAGAGGAGAGGAGGGGTACTCTTGGAAAGTAAAGAAATATTACTTTATTTGAAAATGAGTTTCGGATTTAAATGGTCCCAAATTGATATAATTCGAGGATAAGTTGATAAGGGTTCGAAATCCACTCATCCAATAGGTTTTGGACATGTCTAGGTTTTAGATATTACATTATCTATCCATTTTATTTAAATTGTTAAATAATGATGTCATCGCTCCATCATCATGATGTCATAAATAATTTATTTTATTTATAGTCTAAAAATTATAAAAAAACTACTATGATGTAAGAATCATTTTTATCTTTCCAATGACTATTTATAATAAAAAATAGGATATTTATAACCCCATGTAAAAATTGTTTTAGTAAAACACTTCATGTGTGTGTCATTTTTACATTAACATTTAATAAAAAGTTATTTATGTCATTTCCCAACCAAAGTGGCTCCATGGGGTCCCCAAGTTGGCCCATGGATTGTCTTGGTCGGCCATGACACAACCAATGAGGGTAGGACATGTTTCAAGCTCATCTTATTTTATTAAAACATTATTTTTACCTTAAACTACACTAATTACCACTAATCGTGATTAAAAACTTAATAAGTTACTATTCACCAAAAAATTATTTTAATCTCATTGAACCACATTTTACTTCTTAATGACAACCATGTATGTCGGATTTTTGAAATTCAAAACACAATGATGGAAAAATTTCATTTAAACGGAAAATCTGTTTTTATAAGTACCACATAGTGGTTTCACTATTCATCAAAAATTGAAGTTTTTCAGAAAATTACCAAAAATTCACCCTAAGCTATATTTGATCTTCAGAATTCAAAAATGAAGTCTATTTTACAAAATTCAAAACATATAAGTCACATTAATTAATTTAATAATTAATTCCCGCTGTTAGAGCAAATAGTGTTTTTTTATGAAACAATAACTATCAAAAGATTGACACCAGTTTAAGTCCAATTTCAAAGTGAAATTGATTACAATGACCTCCATTGGATTAAAGGATAAAAATATATTCTAATTTAACTTCAAAACCAATTAAAAACATAATCTAATCATATAAATAAACTAGATTAAAAATCAGTTTTGAGTAAAATGCAGTATTTTCACTATTCATTAAAAAATGAACATTGTCAGAAAAATACCAAAAATTCACACAAAGTAAATATTGATGTCCCAATAATAAAGAATAAGTTTATTTTGACAAACATAGTTTATAAAATTTTCAAAATATAGATTAAAAAATTGTTTTCCATCAAAATGCAGTAAAATAATCTTTTAAAAATATTTGTGTATTACATGCTTAAGATTGGATTTATTTTCATTTTAAGCCTATATAACACTATCTAGTTCATTAATAGACATAGATAAAAATATCTATTATTCATTACTTACTTGGGATGTTACAAAGAGGGTCCAATCCTAGTTCTTTTTCCCTCACCATTCATTTTAGCATCCTATTATGTGGGTTGTAACAATACATCACATAGAAAATGATTTACCCCATTAAATATTTTCCCTCAACTACCACATGCAATTTCATACGAATCGTGGATCAATTCATTTTGGTTGGTCCATGTTCAACGGGTTTTTCTAGAATGTGGGTTTGAATTAATAAAATCACTTGGATTTAATCAAAAATACCTGCCTAAAAACATAGGGGATGTAATTGTTATTGAAGAATAAACTATATTCATTGAATCCGTTGGTGTTCATCGATCCCAGATCAAATCTTTCGACGATGACGTTCAAGCCTATGTTCTTCTTTGGAGGTGTTGATCGTTGGCGCTTCGTTAGAGTTCTTCAATTTTTCCATCAAGAATATTTTAATGATCAACCGATCAACTTTTTTCCAGAATTTGAATTATTAAAAGGTGGAGTTAAGTGTTAAACTCTACTTTCAATTAATGGATTGTTAATTGGTGTAATTATTGAACCTCATTAATTAAATGAGGAGTGGTTACATTGATGTGTAATAGGGACTCTACTTTCACTCCTTAAAAGTCTGGACACCTCTCTGGTTCATGCCACCAGCACTCATGAAGAGGTAGAAAATTAAAATAACATGATATGTTATTTTATTATTATTTCATAAAGTCTGTGAAACTAACTTTTTCCCTCAACCTACTATGGTCAATGTTATGCATCCCTTAAGAGAATCTTAGTGTTGCGAATTCAATGGTACCCTCAGAATTCAATTATGAGCACCGGTTTAAAAGATAAAAATTCCCACTCACATGTTATCTGAACAAACCTTAGAAAAGTTAAAAATTCCATTTCGGGCACACTAGGCCTCAGAATCACGCACCGTCAATTTTTATAAACTCGTAATAATCCCAAATAATTTAAAACAATACATGGAAATTCTAAGCCTTTACATTATTCTAGAGCCTAATACATTATAAGTTATAAATATGGACTTAAAAGTTTTCTTATACAAATTCTTATGTCATTTTAACCCTTATATTTTTAGTTTAACCCTCTGGTAAATCTGTTTTTACCTTAACCACAATAAATAATTGTTACAATTTTTAATATTAATTATGAAAAAATCAAAAATTAAGATTATTATATAATATAAATTATTAAAATTAAATATATTTAATTCAATTTATCAAATTCCATTTTAATTAGTGTAAAAAATTAATTTAAAATTAATCTCACAGAGGAAATAAGAAAGCATGATTTCAAAGAGAAAACATTCAAAAGGATTCAATGTTTTTATATCAAAATTCAATATCAAAATTATTCCAATAACCTAAATTGGATTAATATATATATATATATATATATAATTTAAATAATTACAATTTAAAACTAATTAAAGTTATAAATTATCTTTAAAAATAATTTAAATAAAAAGATAGGTTTCTATTGATATTTAGTATTTTAGATTAGTCAATAAAAAATGTAACATTTTATAAAAATACACAAAATAATCTTAGGAAACCATTCATATTATAAATTAAAAAATTAAATTCATTATAACAAATATATTTTTTAAATTGTTAAAAATTAATTTTAAATCACATTACCAAAGAGCAATTAAACTATCTTTTAGAAGAAGAAAAAATGTTTTTCAAAAAAACATTTCTTTCTCTTTTAAATTATTATTATTGTATCTCTAAGAAATAAATATTCATTTTATTTATTTTATAAATTTTCCAACCATATAATTTTAAGAATTAATAATTTATATTAATAACCACTAATTTAACGGCTACGTTATTATGGTATTCTATATTATGGTTCATTCCAACGTGGGGTTTCATGCTCCAGAAGCTATCGAAGATATTAAATTAAAATAAATTTATTTTGTGAGTTTTTTATGATTAGTGTTTCATATCACATACACTCTATAAAAAATGATTTTTATATTTGAAAATATTATGGTGTTAAATAAAATTAAAAACGTGTAAAACATTATCTTTTTTGATTCTCATAATAAATATATTCCTCTCCATTTTCCATAAAGTATTTCTCAATAAAAAAACGTTTCAAAATAAAATTTTTGAAGAGATCATTAATATATTTAAAAAGGTATATTTTAAAATTTCACACTTTTAGGTGGTTGTAAAAATTCAATGTTACAAATATGAAGGATAGTGAGAGAGAAAAACATAGTTTAAATATTTCATCCTATATATAATTAGGGATTGTAATTAAATGATATAGGAATATTTATAAAAAATATCACCATATGTGATTTTATCCTATAAAATTTTAAATTGATGTGATTTAATTAATGTGATGCCACACTCTATATGTACTTCTTTACAGGTTGGATAGATTCAACCAATGCGCATGATGGTATAACTTTCTAAATAGCGATGCAAAACCCAAATAGATTTATTAAGAATATCCTCACGAATGTGTATAATATCATATTATTTATAAAATTATATGTGATTGTGATAAAACATACCCAAACTCGATGAAATTTCCCACCTATACTAGGAATTATATTCTTAAAATAGTGAATATATTCAAAAAATTCACAATGGAACATTGTAAATGAATATTGGGGGAGAAAAGATAAGTTTAAATGTCCATGGTGTAATAAGAATCCCAGTTGAATATCATTAAATTCATTATTTCTATTCAATATAAGTTCTCCTCAATAACACACATAAAATTATTTTATTGACCTATATTTTTATTCTTCTTCCACTTATTTATTCTTTTAGTATTTGTGTTATAATTAATATTTGAATGCAATGTGGATTTGGAAAAGTGTTCTTTTCTATATTTTAATTAATTAGTGTGTGCATTCTAAGGTTCTCATGATCTTTTATGATTCCAGAAATATCATTTAAATAGATGATAAATATGATTTTATAGATTATTCTGTTGACCTCACTCCCTCAGAAATCCCTAACTTCAATCAAAAAACATTTTTCTTGGAATTTAAACCACATCCCTCTAATTTAAAATATATATTTATTTTGGCTGGTGACCAAGTTTCCATCATTATTTCCTTGAATGTCTCTCTAGAATGGGAATTAAAAATTTTGGACTATCTGAGAGATTGTATAAAGCATTGGTATGTGAATTGGTTGATATTATTGGGGTTATAAAATATATTTTCATTCACTCTATACTTTTATAGGATTTGGCTAAAACCATAAATCCATCTCAACATTTACTAAATCCCACAATCCATGAAGTATTTAAAATTGATGTTAGTAAATTAATTAATGTGTGTATCATTTATCTCATATCTAATAGTTAATGTGATATACCAATACAAATTGTCCCTAAAAATATGTAATTATAGTAGCATCAATTGGATGGAATGAATTGTTTCCAACACATGTACAAAATATTTAGGGATTCTATATTGACTACCCTTGGCTAAATTATGCAATGAGAAAAGAAAACATTCTCTGACTTTCATTGACTAAATGTTAAAAAAAATTACCAAAAAGTCCCATTATTTATTCCTTAATGGCTATTAATGTTATTTTCATATCCATATATCCCTTCAGAACCAAGAAAACACAATATTTACCTTTCCATTCCGCATATTTTCATATATAATGATTCTATTTGTTATGTGTAATTCTTTATATACCGTTTAACATTGTTTGATTAACATTTTCTCTAAGTTCTGAGAGAATTAAATTAATGTTTTTTTTATGATTTATTTATATATTTATTAATATTCCATTAATGAATTTTCATCAAAACTCGGTTTTTTCTCCACTGTTGTATTAAAAAATATATTATATTAAATTATAAGAAATTACAATTTATGGTAAATTGGGAAATACGTAATTAGAATGTTATTTAAATTGAATTATTTCATATTGATAATTCATAAATTCGACTATTTTCATAATTTCCATTTTTATAATGTGTTAATGAGGTTTGTTATTTCTTAATTCATGCTATTTTATATCACTAATTTAGTAAATACTTTAGTAAGATCAACACTTCTCTTATCAAGATCATTACAAAAAAGACTATGAGTTTATTTTTTATAAACATTTCAAGGATGAATATAATTCATTAAAAATGAGTCTTATATCACCTCCCATAATCCAAAAACCATGGTTGGATCTCCCCTTTTATGTTATATGTGAATCCTATAACTTTCCATTTGGGTAGCCTTATCAAAAAATGGATTATAAGGATCATCATGTTCTTGTATATGCCTCACATACCCTAGAATATTCCCATAAAACTATAGCATAACTAAAAAAATGTTTCATTTTATTGAATTTTCCATGAATAAATTTCATTTATATCTACTTGAGTAAAATTCCATTTTCTTTTCTAATCATGTTTACATTTTTTTCTCTATAAGAATCATGAGTAAAATCCTCAAATAATATAGTGTATGGTCCTATATGATAAGTTTAACCTTGAGAATCAAGATAAGTAAAGAGTGTAAAATATTGATGTTTACTGAATTAGTTGGATTACCCCACCAATAGACTATAAAGTTGACTCAACCCTCGGTATTAGAGATTTATTCCATGATAAACGTCACTTTGATGTTGTAGAACATAACCACAAGTATATGGATAGTGTGATTTTTTTTAGTGTTGTTTAGAGTTACCATTTATTTTAACACTTTATAATCCAAGATGATTAATAATGATTCATGATAAATAATTTTGGTTGAAACATACTTATAGAGGACTTTTAGTGATTATATTGTGTGTTGGTGTATCCTCAACTGTGAGTTCACATTTATTTTGAGCTTCTGTCACACTTTTTCTTATGGCATTCACATTTTTTCACAATAATCATCAGGGAAGGTCCATGACTCTAGAATTTGTTATCTATAATTATATAGATATTCCAAACCATTTTGTATAGAATGTTCATGATTTCAACCCAACTAATATATCCTGGAAGAATGATATTCCTTAAAAACCCATGTTATTTTCCAAGATATTTGATTCATGGAGAATTGACTTCATGGGCACTTTTCTAAATTAATTTGATTTTTTATATGAAGAATTTGTTGATTGTGTCCCTAAATGGTTATATGAAAATGAAAAAATCACTAATGACTTTCAAGGGATTATTTAATTTTCGAGAACCGATAATTATTGATGTTTTGGTTTACTAAGTTATATTTTCATTAATCAGGGATCCAATTTCTATAATCAAAACATGTAAAACATAATATATATAATTATATATTGGGTAATTCATAATTTCTAAACTGTATATCACCCCCAAGCTAATAGAAAACGTGAAATTTCATATTAGAAGGTCAAGAAAATATTGAAAAAATGGTACAACTCGATAGGAAATATTAGATGTTGTGATTACATGATTAACTTTTGGAATATCATACATATTTAAAACACCCCATTGAAATGTCACTATACAATGTTTTATTTCAAAATTAGTTTCACATGTCTTTCGTGGTAGATCACCATGCTCATTTGAATATTAAATATTGAAATATGAATCTATTAGTTGGTTTTTAGCCTATGAAATTGTGGATTCAATAGTTGGAAGAACATTGACATGATATATATGAGAATATTCACATACAGAAAGAGGATATAAATTATATTGATCATGATATATTTTTTTGTGAAATATCCACATTGGTGATAAGGTCCTCCTCCACAATTGAATTATAAATATTCACCCATGTAAGCTTCATTTCTAACAGATCATCCCTTATAATATTACTAATATTTTTCATTTTTTCCAATAATGGTTTTATATGAGTAGAATGAAGGAGGTTTTTTTTAATGTGTATTATTTTAAACACTCCTATGAGTATTTTCCAAATCATCTTAAGGAGTAAATTTTTCTTATCAAAACCAACTATGACACCACTTAATATTATATCTTCTCTCCCAACATTTTATAATTTCAAATTTATTCAAATTGATGTCAATATGGATAATTTCATTATTAAGTGTTTTAAATAGATACATAATGTATTTATGATCTTTTTTATAAAAAATGAAAACAAAACCAAAAGAAAAAAGTTATAAAATTGTTGTTGTGTTTCTATTTTTTTTAATTTTCTTTTCTTTATTATTTTTAAATTTCAACAAAAATGGAATATCAAAAATAACATTATATTTATGAGATAATTTTGTGGGATAATTAATTATTTTTTGTTAAAATGGATTGAAATGGTTGATGATATTGAATTTTTTTATTTAATTTTTCTTAAAACATTATTAAGTGTTAAATGTTTTTTCGAAGCCCATTCAACATTAGCACTAACCTATATTAATTTTCAACAACCCAAGATGGGATGAAAATCAAATTTTTATGCTCTTACTAGTAACTTCATTTCTTTGGTAAACTCAATTTTTTTCATCCAAAACATGGTTTTATCATTAATCAAAACTTTTGAGAGTAAGGAAATTTTCTACTGTGATTTAGGTGTTTATTTTTTATTGAGACCATTTTATTATTATATTTTTACACATACCATTATATTTTACTGTATAAGACACTAGTAGAAATGAATGGTCTTTTCAGTAGCCACATTATATGCCCATTTTCCATTCCTACCTTGACACTAGTTTATATTTCATTATTATTATAAAAAATTAGGGTCGGTGGGTCGGATTATTTTAGGTTTTTTATTGAGGATTAGTTATATTTATGTGAATGTTGGGTTATGTGATTATATGATAGAATCTCAAAAAGTTGTGTATATTTGATTTTAATTATTTTTATACCTATTGAAAAAATTATGAATGGTAAAATAGATAGTGGTATTGAAATATTCATAATGCTCATTTTTTGGACACATGAATAGACTCAAATAAAGGGAATGATTCATTATTCATTTAATATATAATCTTTTCATCTCATTATCATGATTAAAAGATATATATATATATATATGGAAAAAATTAAAAATTAGGATGATAAATATTTCATTTTAGATTATTTGATATTAATTGTGACCTTATATTTGAAAATTGGGAATTTAATTTGGTTATTCATAGTTAAGTACATTAAGTGAGTAATATTACTTTCTTAAATGATTTATAATGCACTGTATTCTAATAAAATCCCATCCTATTTGAGACCTTATGTTTTTAACAACAAACCCACTCACCCTAAGGCTCAAAAATATTACTTGAACATCCTCATGATTGAATAATATTCATTATCTATTTTGTGGGGAGTTATTATTTATCAAATTATATGGTAATAAGTGAATAATATTGAGCTAATAATAAATTTTAATATATTTCACACTGATATATGGGTGATATCATATGAGGAAGGCTGTGAGAAATTACATGGGTTACAGAATAATGTTAAAGAAATATATGAGAAGAATACTGATATGAAATTTGATTTCCTAAATGATAAATGAGGGATTTCAATTTGAAAATAATCTTCAAAATTTTATCGCTTCTAATTTATATCAGGATTTTATTCAAATATATGAATTCACGTAGGAGTGAAAAGATTTAGGTTTTAGGGTGTGATAACACATGGTTATATTGTTTATTTTCACCCTTATACTTATTATTTTAAATGTTTATGGGTTTAGGAATCCAATTTTTAATTCATTTTCAACATAACATATATTTTCAATTCATTTACTAAAAACATGCTAAAAATGAAATTATATTTTTATCCTATTAGAAATCATAGTCAAATTTGTATTATAACATTATATGAAATTATCAATATTATAAAATTCATTTGTACAGGATTAATGAAACATCATAAAAAAATTCATAAACATTACCCAATGATAGATCTAAACAAAATTAATCGAATGTGGGAATATAATGAGAAAACAAATATGTGCAAGGAAGACTAGACATATGAATTTTATTTGGGACCTATTATACCATAAAAATATACCAATTTTGTCATTCTAAATTCATTATATATCTACCTTTAAGTCACAACTCTCCATATAATTTAATTTCATTAATATTTGGATATATCTATTAATAAGGAGGATCATTTGGAGGGAAACATTTTTCCATGAACTGTTCTCCTAATCTATTGGATACTTGGCATCTTTTATGACAACATTCATGTAATGGTCAATAATATAACTCTTATACATCATTAAAAATGATGATTTACCATAGGGTGAGATTCATATCCATAGAATGTTCCATTTTTTATATTTTCCTCTTCCGCATTCCATAGATTTCTAAGATCCTTGTGATCTGTAACACCCCGAGATTTTATGAAAAATATTATTTTAATTTCATTAATGTCTTGTGTTGTATGCTACACCAATATTACCTTGTGCTATACGCAACACCGTATTAGCTTGTAGTATACCCAACACTATTCTTGGATCGTGTTACTCACAATTTTGATAATAGTAATTCTACGCAACATTGAGTGTATATAATATATATATTCAATGTATAAATGAAATATGGTTGGATTCCATTATACGAAACAACGAAGGATTCTTTCACAACATGCAACCCTGACTTTCCTTGCATTACACGCAATCGCGACCTTCCTTGATAGCGTGTGTTGTACGCAATACAGGGTTTTACTAAACAATGATATATATTATAATATTATTATGAACTAGCCTTTATGAATAATATTAACTAAATTTTGAATTTTATAACATTATTATCCATCTTACACATTTTCTAGAACATGGTATAAGAACAAAATCCATTTTTCGGGTAAAATAATTATTTTTCAAAAAATGTAGTTTTGCCACCTTTTGATGGCGCACCCACATTAAATCTAGTTTCTGACATGTTTATAAGATAAATTTGACAAAATAAAAAACTTCTTTGGAATCAAGAAATAATAATTTACTTTGGATAAATTTTTCATATTATTCTGGTAACTTTCACATTTTAATGAATAGTAAAAACACCATATATTTTAATTAAAAAAAATATTTTTTCATCGTAATATCTTATGTGGTTAAATTATAATATTGAATGGTTTTAAAGTATAAATAGAATATATTTTTACCATTTAATATAATTTATGTCATTAGCATTGATTTTACCCTGAATTCGTAGGTTAAATCAATTCAATCTTTTGCAATGTTTTAAACAAAAACCCGTTTTTATTCGACAACGGGATTAATTTTAATTTAATTTCTGCAACTTCTGTGTATAGAATTTTAAAAAATTGATTCCATATTTGGAATCAGTGGATCCAAATTATGTTAATAGGCTACTTTTTATTATTGGGAATTATGAATAGTAACTACGGTAAATTTTTTTTACAATAGTTAAAGGTAAATCGGGTAATTAAGGGTAAATATAATATTATAAAATTACCCTAACACATGAAAAAATTCTATTTTATGGCTAAAAGTAAACCCATATCAACTAAGGGTCGAATTATATTCATTTTATGGACTTTTGACCATGAAAATAATTTAATTATTATTAAAACCAAAGAAAGTGACAACATGTCACTCTATTAAATCTTATAAGTATAATAATTTTAACTTAGTGATAAACATCATAAAACATCGAACCTGAATAGTCTCCAGAAATCTAAAAAAATTATCTACATCATGTGAATTTATTTATAATTTTTTGGGATTAAATAATTATCATTAATTGTGACACAATAGTGATGCAGAAATTATTTATCTAGTGAAAAATCAAGAATATAGTTTTTATTAAACTAATAGTGACCCTGAAAGGCACAAAACCCTGACCAAAACTTATTGGTCATGTAAATATAAACTATATTAATCCAATGGTCGAATATTTGACCATTTGGAGTCTTATACAAGAAATTATGACACTTATATTATTTTATTTTAAATGATTCCAAAGTTGTCACCTTCATAATTTAATAAATATAACAACTTAAATATTCTGATTTTAAGATGATAAATTCGAGTAAAAGTATTATTGTGAAATGTAATATATTTATCTTCATCATAGGATTTTATTTTAAATTTTTATGCAACAAATAAGTATATTAAATAATTATACAAAAATGTTGTAGTAATTATTTTATTAAGAGATAAACCAAATAAATGGTTTTAAAAATAATAAAATAAATATTATATGAACTATTTAATGTGATCCACTAATTTTATAAATAAATATGAACTTTTATTACTCTATTAAAGATTTTAGTTAGAACATATCTTCGGTATATATTTTATTTAAATTTAAATAAATGAATAGTGTCAAAATTGACACTATTGTTATTTTATAAAAATAACATATTATAAAATTGTTTAAAAATCAGAAAAATATTTAAAAATTATAAATTTATATTTATATGGTCTTTAATGTTATAAAGTAAACAATTATGCAAAATTCACAACAAATAAGTAATTATTTGTTATAATTTAAAATTTAGAATTTTATTACCACAAATAAACTTAAATAGATTAAATAAGGATAAATCAAAATGATAAGGTTTAAAATAAGATCCAAACATGTATAAATTTGATTTGTTGATGATATTAAAACCCTATCTCATCTAATCTTCTAATATGAGTCATTTTTGGAGGTTTTTAAGTGGGGTTAGATTTATTATAAATTAATATTTTTAAGAATTCCAAAGGTGCCCCTCTCCTCCCTTATAAAAGGGCACCTCCTCCCTCTCCTCCTCACACAAATTTTAGCCTTCATGCTCGGCCAAACCCTGCCAAATTATCTTCTCCACTTCCCTAGAAACATCCTAGAGGTTCTGGTCTTATTTAATGACCAATCGTAGTGCCCTAAGAGGAGGTTTCAAAGAGGCGTATCGAAGAAGAGGTAATTTCTTCTCCCGATTATTTCAAGCTTCTTTCTTCTTGAACTTATTATTCTTTTGTTGTTTCATTATAAAGTAATAACATCAGTATCACTAATATACTGATTTGTTATTATAAATATGAAACAACCCCATTTCACCTTCTATCCATCCTACGGAAAACAAAATCACCGCGCGTGCGTACGTACGGAATACCGTCTCCACGCCGTGGTGTAATCTGTTTTTCCACCAACACCTTATATGGATGGGTATAATGGTGTAAAGAATAAATATACATAGTTATTATAACATAATACTGATTCTGATATATTGTATCATCCACTCCAATTCAATTCAATAATCATGAAAACGATATCATCGCTTGTGCATACGTACGGACTACCGTCTTCACGACGCGATGAGATCCATTCTCCACTTTAACCATTCATGAATGATTATAATGTACATATAATAAGTAATCATGAAATATATGACATAATAATGATACTGTATTTATGTGTATATATATGTATGTCATCTACTTAATTCCATTCAACTCAATAAGGAAACGAAAACAGCGTTCATGCGTACGTACGGCCTACCGTCTCCATGAACGGTGTATTTCTTTCCATTTACTGATATATTATATATATGTATATTCTGAATATATATTATATATAAATCATGTTTTATATTCTGGAATTAAGTAATAATGATCTATGTAATCATATGAATAATTACAAGTAAAAACACGGACGACAAATGAATCGATTTTACCCAAAACACTCTTTAACTTGGAATTTACAAAAGAACGGGTAAAATAAAGTCATAAGTGAACCATATATGATATAATAACAATGATTATGATTCTGGAATAAGTCAATGACATTATTTTAATCATTATACAGGAGGTTCGGACACTTACGAAGAAAATTGGACCTAAGTTAAGGGAAATATCCCAATCTCATTTTTATCCGAGATTGTATATACTTTGGTATTTACTGGGGTGTATTTTATCATCCACATCCATGTTTCCTCAATAAGAAATATTATTTCCATCCACCTACAATTGTTTAAATCCATTTTTACCCTTTGGTGAGTTTTAGTAAAAGATATGAAAGGAATCTTTTGTCGTTTTCTGTACGAGGTACTTTTTTTACTTTTCCGACAAATGTACGAGAAGAATGTTTTTTTAACTTATATGACCTGAATGAATTTTTAAACCTTTATTTACAAGAATATTCCTTTAAAAGTTTTCAAGTTTATTTTTAATAAACTTCTTTTAGTTTAAAATTGTACGACATGTTAATAAAGGAAAAGTGTTTTTGAAGTAGAAGGGATATTTTCCTCAAGAATGGAGTTCAAGTGTTTTATCAAAATTATTCTCCATCTAAGATAATAAAGGGTTCTGTTTTTATCCCTATTATTACATTGATTTGATTATGTTGTGATGGATTTATATTTTTATGAATTCCTTTATATTATATGAATTGTTTTATGATGTCACGATGTTTAAGATTCCCATTTTTATTACATGGGTTATGAAATGATGTATGATTTATGATTTTGTGGCACACATAAGAATGGTATCATTATGACAAGGGTGGGACCTATATCTCCCTCCAATGCATTGGGTAAAGATTTTATATCTCATGATATAGACATGGCTAGAACGGTAGGTTATACCGGTTCAGTGAAACAGGACTGAAATGAGGGTGACTCAGTTCAGAAATGGACTTTATCCACTAAGATAATCTTGGCAAAGAGTCCTGACTAATAAGATATGATTCTCTATGATTATGTGTGTATGCCACAATGTTTCATGTTTTAAGTTATGATTATTGGGATTTCATTTCACTACTATGATTTATCCTATGTTGTGAAATTATGCTCCATTTTGCAGGTTAAGATTTCCAAAATGTTTTGTTCTTATGAATATTATGTGATTGATATTTCTTTTGTTTACCCTTACTGAGCATTTGAGCTCACCCTTTTATGTTTTCTTTTCCCTAAGATATAAAGAAAGGTTTTAGGTAAAAACAAAGGGAAGATCTTTATGGGAGATGTTGAAGATTTTTCACCACGATTAGAAGATTATATTCCATGTTTCCAAAGACACTAAACTATTACGATCCATATGTGTGTGTTTTTGTTATGTACTAAGTATTTCGAAAAAGTAATGTAATGTCCATGTACGTTAAGCATCGGGTCTCTAAAGTTGGTATCAGAGGAAAGGTTTAGTCAATCTTTGGAAACTAGGATGCGAAAACGTTAGTGAGATCCCTAGAGATATTTCTAAGGTATGTCTAGGTATGTCCCTAAGGATAAGTATACATATAGGATATAGTCCTAGAACTATGGTAACGATATTAGATTAAACCAAAGATGTTACATATTGAAGTTACTCCCCCTTTATTATGATTTTTTCCTCTCACACTGTTCTTTTTTGGGTTTTAGAAAATGGTTGGAAACAAGATGATTCACGATAATGGAGGATATGATGGACAATGGAATGATATTATTCATGAGCAACCAAATGAAATGGGATTTGGAAGTCCAAACATCATTTTTATGCCGAATCAAAAATCTCATAATATGATCAATAAATTAAAATTTGGTAAGTTGCCTGGCTCAGCTAATAAGAGAAAGATGGAGTTTCATGATGATCATAGAGGAAAGAAAGTTCAATTTCCCCTATGTAAATCATGTGGGAAGAGGCATCAAGGATAATGTTTCAAAGGAACCGGAAGATGCTTTGGGTGTGGAAAAGAAGGACACAAAGCCAGTAAGTGAAAAAGAAAAGGTTCAGTTAACACCAGGGATGCTGATAATGGTGTTTCTACGACATCAACAATGGTTAAATGTTTTAAATGTGGAATGTACGGGAATTATGCAAACCAATTCCCTAAGGGAAAGTCTAATGAATAGAATCAGTATGGTCGTATGAGTAGTATTTATGTTTTTGATGATGAATAGACTACAAATGATATGTGAGTTGAAAGAATTGTTGAAGCTCGGTCAAGGGTTTAAGAAGGTATTGGAATGATTACATGTTTATCATGTGTAATTTTGTATAAGTAATCTCATGGTACTATGGAATAAAGAGACATTAAAGGATTTTTACACTGTTGTCTTTCCTTGAGTTTTGAAAGTTTATGATTAATGGTACCAGTATCCATGAAAGGTTATTCAGATATTTTTGGAATGTAGATGATATGCGCATAATGAAGGGATAAGAAGAAAATTAAATGTGTGATAGTATTCATGAGCTCATGATTGATATAAGGACTAAGTGATATCATGGTTTGAGTATATAGATTTTTTGAGAATTTTGGTATGTGGAAAGTGTTAACTTTCAACTGCATTCATGTTTTCACTAAGGTTCAATGGTTATTCAAGAGAATACATGATTAAGGCCTTTGAATGTTTGTAATGTGACCAACAAGACATATCTTATGATATATGGGGGATAAAGGATGGAATTCACGAATCATTTTCTTTATATTATCAGCTTGGACCGAAGTATTTTAGATAAGCCTAAATATTGGAATGGATTATGTTGGACATAAGTTAGTATTGTTTAAGGATAAAACTTTTCTGATATTGTTGATGGGATGT
Organism: Viscum album; assembly: GCA_963277665.1. Taxonomy (NCBI): domain Eukaryota; kingdom Viridiplantae; phylum Streptophyta; class Magnoliopsida; order Santalales; family Viscaceae; genus Viscum; species Viscum album. The sequence goes on from OY728147.1 coordinate 1,099,241,158, forward strand.
TATAGTAATATAGCTTTAGAAAAAGGACAACCTCCAGGATGGGCGACAGCCCATCGCGTCGGACAAGGCTGTGGGAATTGAACCCACAACCAAAGTGCGACTGGCCTTTATCGCCTACCACTGGCATACAAGAAGTCCCTGTTTAGTAGAAACTTGTTTTATTATATTAAGTCGTATGATATATGAATTATAAGTCCATTTTAGGAACTATATATCATTAATCTCACTATAGATGGGCTTATGTATTTTTTGATAACTTTTCTAACCTTTTGTTTGAGACAGATGGAATGAACCATCATTCTATCACATGATCTGCTAACACATAATGAATGACAAATTCATCTTCATTTCTTTAAGAGATGAAGTGGAAATTGTCCAAAGAACGACAAACGGTGAGACTATACCAAAATCACAAAAGTATTTCTTCTAATTTCATCAACATTAGGGAAATGATCTTAAAAACCAAAAATGTTGTCCTAGTGCACTTATATCTGATGAATCAGATGGTACCTTAGATCATCACAAATTTATGGATTTGTGATTGCTGGATTTTCCATAGCCATGATCTCTACCACTCTCCATCAGAACATGATGGTTATATTTCTCTTCCATATCCATATTTTCACCTATGTGGAAACCCAGTGATTAGTTTATTTGGGTAACCTTTACATTTCATACTTTAGTTTTTAAAGACATGTTTTGGTATTCCTTTTTATGATGTGGGTTTCTATTAATCAAACTTTCAAGTAGTAAACCATTTATAACCCCGACGAATTTCGAGGGAGAAATTCATTTTAAGGGGGGTAGAATGTAACACCCCGAGATTTTATGAAAAATATTCTTTTAATTTCATTAATATCTTTTGTTGTATGCTACACCAATATTATCTTGCGCTATACGCAACACCGTATTAGCTTGCAGTATACGCAACACTATTCTTGGATCGTGTTACTCACAATTTTGATAATAGTTATTCTACACAACATTGAGTATATATATATATATTCAATGTATAAATGAAATATGGTTGGATTCCATTATACAATACAACTACGGATTCTTGCACAACACGCAACCCTGACTTGGCTTTCATTACACGCAATCGCGACCTTCCTCGATAGCGTGTACTGTACGCAATACCGGGTTTTACTAAACAACGATATATTCTTATAATATTATTATGAACTAGACGTTATGAATAATATTAACTATATTTTGAATTTTATAACATTATTATTCATCTTACACATTTTCTAGAACATGGTATAAGAACAAAATCAATTTTTCGGGTAAAATTAGTATTTTTCAAAAAAATGCAGTTTTGTCGCCTTTTGATGGCATACCCACTTTAAATCTAGTTTTTGAAATGTTTATAAGTTTAATTTGACAAAATAAAATTATTATTTGGAATCAAGAAATAAAAATTTACTTTGGATAAATTTTTCATATTATTCTGGTAACTTTCACATTTTAATGAATAGTAAAAACATGCTATATTTTAATTAAAAACAACTTTTTTCATTGTAATATCTTATGTGGTTAAATTATAATATTAAATGGTTTTAAAGTATAAATAGAATAAATATTTACCATTTAATATAATTTATGTCATTAGCATTGATTTTACCTTGAATTCGTTGGTTAAATCAATTCAATCTTTTGCAATGTTTTAAACAAAAACCCGTTTTTATTCGACAACGGGATTAACTTTAATTTAATTTATGCAACTTCTGTGTATTGAATTTTAAAAAATGGATTCCATATTTGGAATCAGTGGGTCCAAATTATGTTAATATGCTACTTTTTATTTTTGGGATTTATGAATAGCAACTACGGTAAATTTTATTTACCATAGTTAAAGGTAAATAGGGTAATTAAGGGTAAATATAATATTATAAAATTACCCTAACAAATGAAAAAATTCTATTTGATGGCTAAAATTAAACCAATATCAACTAAGGGTTGAATTAGATTCATTTTATGGACTTTTGACCATGAAAATAATGTAATTATTATTAAAACAAAAGAAAGTGACAACAAGTCACTCTCTTAAATCATATAAGTATAATAATTTTAACTTTGTGATAAACATCATAAAACTTAGAACCTGAATAGTCTCCAGAAATCTAACAAAGTTATCTACATCATGAGAATTTATTTAGAATTTTTTGGGATTAAATAATTATCATTAATTGTGACACAATAGTGATGCAGAAATTATTTATCTAGTGAAAAATCAAGAATACAGTTTTTATTAAACTAATAGTGTCCCTAAAAGGCACAAAACCCTGACCAAAACTTATTGGTCATGTAAATATAAACTATAATCATCCAATGTTCTAATATTTGACCAGTTGGAGTCTTATAAAATCAATTTTGACACTTATATTATTTTATTTTAAATGATGCCAAAGTTGTCACCTTCATAATTTAATAAATATAACAATTTAAATATTCTTATTTTAAGATGATAAATTCGAGTAAAAGTATTATTGTGAAAGGTGATATATTTATCTTAATCATAGGATTTTATTTTAAATTTTTATGCAACAAATATGTATATTAAATAATTATACAAAAATTATGTAGTAATTATTTTATTAAGAGATAAACCAAATAAATGGTTTTAGAGATAATAAAATAAATATTATATGAACTATTTAATGTGATCCACTAATTTTATAAATACATATGACATTTTATTAATCTATTAATGATTTTAGTTAGAATATATCTTCTGTATATATTTTATTTAAATTCAAATAAATGAATAGTGTCAAAATTGACACTATTGTTATTTTATAAAAATAACATATTATAAAATTGTTTAAAAATCAGAAAAATATTTAAAAATTATAAATTTAAATTCATATGGTCTGTAATGTTATAAAGTAAACAATTATTGAAAATTCTCAACAAATAAGTAATTATTTGTTATAATTTAAAATTTATAATTTTATTACCACAAATAAATTTAAATAGATTAAATAAGGATAAATCAAAATGATAAGGTTTAAAATAAGATCCAAACATGTCTAAATTTGATTTATTGATGCGATTATAACCCTATATCATCTAGTCTTCGAATATGAGTCATTTTTTGATGTTTTTAAGTGGGGTTAGATTTATTATAAATTAATATTTTTAAGAATCCAAAGGTGCCCCTCTCCTCCCTTATAAAAGGGCACCTCCTCCCTCTCCTCCTCACACTAATTTTAGCCTACAAGATTGGCCAACCCCTTCTAAATTATCTTATCCTCTTCCCTAGAAACATCCTAGAGGTTCTGGTCTTCTTTCAAGACCAATCTTAGTGCCCTAATAGGAGGTTTCAAAGAGGCGTATCAAAGAAGAGGTAATTGTTTCTCCCGATTCTTTCAAGCCTCTTTCTTCTTCAAATTATTATTATTTAGTTGTTTCATTATAAATTAATAACATCAGTATCAATAATATACTGACCTGTTATTATAAATATGAAACAACCCCATTTCACCTTCTATCCATCCTACGGAAAACAAAATCACCGCGCGTGCGTACGTATGGAATACCGTCTCCACGCCGTGGTGTAATCTGTTTTTCCATCAACACCTTACATGGATGAGTATAATGGTGTAATGAATAACAATACATAGTTATTATAACATCATAATAATTCTGATATATTGTATCATCCACTCCAATTCAATTCAATAATCATGAAAACGATATCATCGCTCGTGCGTATGTACGGACTACCGTCTTCACGACGCGATGAGATTCATTCTCCACTTTATCCATTAATGAATGATTATAAAGTACATATAATAAGTAATCATGAAATATATGACATAATAATGATACTGGATTTATGTGTATATATATGTATGTCATCTACTTAATTCCATTCAACTCAATAAGGAAACGAAAACAACATTCATGCGTACGTACGGCCTACCGTCTCCATGAACGGTGTATTTCTTTCCATTTACTGATATATTATATATATGTATATTCTGAATATAGATTATATATAAATCATGTTTTATATTCTGGAATTAAGTTATAATGATCTATGTAATCATATGAATAATTGCAAGTCAAAACACGGACGACGAATGAATCGATTTTACCCAAAACACTCTTTAACATGGAATTTACAAAAGAACGGGTTAAATAAAGTCATTAGTGAACCATATATGATATAATAACAATGAGTATGATTCGGGAATAAGTCAATGACATTATTTAAATCATTATACAGGAGTTTCGGACACTTACGAAGCAAATTGGACCTAAGGTAAGGGAAATATCACAATCTCATTTTTATCCGAGATTGTTTATACTTTGGTATTTACTGGGGTGTATTTTATCATCCACATCCATGTTTCCTCAATATGTAATATTATTTCCATCCACCTACAATTTTTTAAATCCATTTTTACCCTTTTGTGAGTTTTAGTAAAAGATATGAAAGGAATCTTTTTTCGTTTTTTATACAAGGTACTTTTTTGACTTTTCTGACAAAAGTACGAGAAGAATGTTTTTTTAACTTATACAACATGAATGGATTTTTAAAACATTATTTCCAAGAATCTTCCTTTAAAACTTTTCAAGTTTATTTTTAATAAAATTCTTTTAGTTTAAAATTGTACGACATGTTAAGAAAGGAAAAGTGTTTTTGAAGCATAAATGATATTTTCCTCAAGAATGGAGTTCAAGTGTTTTATCAAAATTATTTTCCATCTAAGATAATAAAGGGTTCTGTTTTTATCCCTATTATTACAATGATTTGATTATGTTGTGATGGGATTATATTTTTATGAATTCCTTTATCTTATATAAATTGTTTTATGATTTCACGATGTTTAAGATTCCCATTTATATTACATGGTTTATGAAATGATGTATGATTTATGATTTTGTGGCACACATAAGAATGGTATCATTATGAGAATGGTGGGACCTATATCTCCCTCCAATGCATTGGGTAAAGATTTTATATCTCATGAGATAGACATGGCTGGAATGGTAGGTTATACCAGTTCAGTGAAACAGGACTAAAATGAGGGTGACTCGGTTCAGAAATGGACTTTGTCTACTAAGATGGTCTTGGCAAAGAGTCTTGACTAATAAGATATGATTCTCTATGATTATGTGTGTATGCCACAATGTTTCATGTTTTATGTTATGATTATTGGGATTTCATTTCACTACTATTATTTATCCGATGTTATGAAATTATGCTCTATTTTGCAGGTTAAGATTTCCAAAATGTTATGTTCTTATGAATATGATGTGATTCATATTTCTTTTGTTTACCCTTACTGAGCATTTGAGCTCACCCTTTTATGTTTTCTTTTCCCCAGGATATAAAGAAAGGTTTTAGGTAAAAACAAAGGGAAGATCTTTATGGGAGATGTTGAAGATTTTTCACCACGATTAGAAGATTATATTCCATCTTTCCAAAGACACTAAACTACTACGATCCTTGTGTGTGTGTTTTTGTTATGTACTAAGTATTCCGAAAAAGTATTGTAATGTCCATGTACGTTAAGCTTTAGGTCTCTACAGGATCCCTTAGGAATAAACCTTAATGTAATCCCGAACATTGACATGTATATTTCTTAGTTATATCTTTATTTCTAGGTTTTTAATTTATTATTAATCAAATATTTATTGTATATATTCTGGTATGCTTAAAAAATAACCAATGGAACATGAATACTCATAATTTCATGCATTATTTGGAACCTGTAATGATATAAGCTTGTTTTCATCTTCTATTGTCCATTATCGTTGTTTAGAACTATTTTGGGCATCTTTGGAGGATAAAACATAGAGTTAAAAGCTCATAAGAATCATCATATTGTAATGGGAAAAATTTTTATTAAGAAAAAAATTTGGACCACAAAAACATGTTCCTTATGTGTTTCCTTGATAAGATCTGGTTATGATGTGGGATGAAAATCATTATATCATCAATATTAATTGATGAATCACCATGAATTTCTTGCAAAAACCTATGTAGTATCCTATTATAACTCATATCAAAATTCAATATTAGTTTAAAAAAATTATTTAAAATATTAAATTACTTCCATTGAATAAAAAATGAATGAGCATCAAGGGAATAACGCTTAGTGGTCACAATATCATAATTAATTTAAAATATATCCCTTTAACATAAAAATAATTCATTTCTTCCTAAACCAAAATCCCAATTATATAAAAACCCATTCTAATTTTTTATAATTAAGGCCATATTTTAAATTAATGATCTATGGAATTTTGGGGTGATGACCTAGGTTTCGTTCAAAAATACATAAATTGTAGTAAGAAAATACATATGTTATTTAATGTTTTCAACATTATAATCATTTTAATATTAGTTTTATGAAACAAAATTAGCTTTTAGCTGTTGTTTTTCAATATATCCGAAAATAAATTTTTTTGAAAGGTTTTATAATCCATATATATTGTATATTTTTTTCATTGTGGAAGATATGGGGTTAATGGATTGGTTATAATAAATGAATCCATTTTCCTTACGAGTTCCATAACTTGAACTATTAATTTCTTAATATCTTCCATTTAATGTATTATATATATGGTCAACGATCACTTTTTAATGACCGTGAATCTTTATAAATATCATCAATATATTATTAAGTGATAATGGAGTTATTCCTCATCAAAAATATATCAATGGATGTGTCAAAAATAACTCTTTTATTGTTTTGTAACACAGAGTATAAGATAAAAAATATATTTGTAAATCAACAACATGATTTTAAAACTTACATGAGAAATTTTAATATTTACTTTGTTTTATAAGATGATTTCCTCTCATGATATGAAAATTATAGTCTTCAATCCTTAAGGTGGAAGTATTCAATTATAAAAAAACATTTATCCTTAATCATTATCACTAGATTATTCAATTTTACGATAGATATTAGTGGTAAATTCTTTGAGATACGTTTTTCTTCCAATATTAAGTAGAAAAGAAGTGAACTAATATAAATTTCATTATTAGATACCCTGTTATGACTGAATGTGTAAAAAATATTCAAAAATTGATAAGTTCATATGAGGATATTCATGTCATATCCTACTAAACTACACTATGAAATTTATCATCTAATGAATATTATGATTTATCTAAAAATTTATCCTAAATTGGTGGTTTTATAATGAAATTATTTTCTCCATTATGAAAGTATATATTATAGTACATGATGGTTATCTCCATTTTCACAAAATGATGTGGGATAAGATATCTATTCTTCTCCAATATCAAAATAATGTCGATTTTATAGTGGGGTCATTATATTCAAATGTTTCTCGTTATCTTGGGATGCACAAAAAACACTTCATATTTAGATCATATACTACTGATGAGTTAATTTATATTTTGTTTTATCATGTGTTTAGGGTTTCTTTTGTCCACAATTAAATTGATAGCAACATTAGATAAATAATCTAGGAATTAATAGAATAAAAAACTAAAATATACGAGGAAATTATTAATATGAGAATATAATAGTTGATAATTTATAGTTCCTTTTAAAAATTTGTTTCCAATGACATCGAAAAAATCAATCTATGATACCATTAAATAACATTGGTCAATAAATTTATATTTTTAGAATTTTTTATATAACAATTAAAAAACTAAAGTGTGGTGGAGTGGAAAAGTGGGGTTCAAATCGTATATGAAGAAAAAGAATCTTATAATTTGTATCATTCCAATATTTAAATCTATCACAGTAATTTCTAGACTATGGTTTAAATTCCTAATGAAATATTATAATATATTTGAAAAAAAATTACAATAAAAAATTTGAAATATTTTCTTTAAATAATTTTTTTCCAAAATATATTAATATAATTAAATTATTATTTCCATTAAATTTAATATATTTATGATAATTAATATAAATATATTCTAAATGATAAATTTTAAATAATAATAAATTGTCGGGGTGATTTCGTGAGTGGTAAATTCATCCCATAATTCTACATATGACAAGGCCTCAAATCATGGAATACTCTTTTCATGGGGATTTTTTGTTAATTTAGGGATGATGATGAAAGTGATGAAGAATACAACGGTTTAGACCAAATAACACATTGACAGAGTGAAATACATATACAAGGTACCTTAGTTTATGTTAAAGGTGCCTTTGGCCCCATCAAATGGATGGCCTTCTGAATATTTAAATTCTAATGGGCTATCTATGAAGTGGGTAAACCATTGGAGGGTGTGTGATCTATCCTTACTATACAAGGGTTCTATGAATTATTTCATTTCATAAAAGCTCCAAAACCATTAATAAACTTTGAAAATTAATACTAAAACCACTCTAACACCAAATATAAATATAAAATAGTAAAATAACGTTAAATTTTAAATATTAATTGAAAAATAAAAATAAAAATAACTCTCATTGTCTGATCATAATATACCATATTGAATGTTCTACATTATTAGATACTATAAGTCAAATATTTAATTTGAAATAAATAAAATAGTGAGTTTAAATATCATGTTCTTTAATTAATTTCATTTGAAATTGTATTTTTATTTACTAAATTATTTTCTTAACATTTTACTCATAATTATCTTCTCTTATAATGAATTATCCACTCAAGACTCCTTGAATATCATTAATAAGTACACATTATTTAAGTAGTGTGGGAATAAAATAAAATAATACAATATCTTGAATCTCATAATATAAATAACTTATGAATGTAAAAAAATATTCCCTTTATTTTCAATTTTAAAAAATCTAATTCCAAAATCCTAGTTGATGTAAACTCTCTCAATAATTTTTTAAATTGTTATAGAAACTAATGAAAATTAATAATTAATTTCTACCTCTATTGATAATTATTAAATTAAATACTTTCTATAAAATAAAGTTTTAGTTTTATAAAAATTCTATAGTAATTAATACTCTTTTCTCATTCTATTTCAAATTTTATGGGATTTAAATCAACCCTCGTAAAAAGCAGCTCAATCGAGTGGTACGACTCTATATCTTCATAAAAACCAATCCACCATGACATGGTGGATTAACATTATATTTTTCAAATAAATCATCAAAAAATACCCTTACTTATAACTGCATCAATAAAATAACAAACTCATATTTATCTTCATTGTTATTTAAAACCCTAACTTTTGAAATTATAAAAAAAAATCTGTTCAAAATCTCCATTTTAATGGTATCCTTATGAAGTATAATTTACAAGATTTAGTAATTCTAGTGTAGTCATGCCATTATATCTATTCATTTCATGGGTTCTATTTAAAATTTAATCCATGCATATAAAAATTCTATGGTATAAAATCATAAAATTATATAATGTTTTTCAGTAAGTATAAACTTTTTATGCTCAACCCTATAGTTTTATTATTCTAATCTACTATTTTTTGAGTTATCTTTTAATGATGATGATATTTGTTGATCTAAAATATATGTGGTTTTTAGTTTTTATTCAATATTTTTATTATCTTATTAAAATTAATATTATTAATACAAATTGTATGAAAAGATTAAAATTTTATATAATTAGTAATGAAAATTTAATTTATTATTAAAAAAATTTATAAAAATATTCATAAAAATTATTATTCCATTATATGTTAAAGGCAAATTATTTTTTTATAAATTTAGATTGGTTATTTTCAGAATCATAACATATATGTCAGTGAACTCCCTAACCATTCATCTACCAATACAGGGGCTAGAAACAAGTTCTATGGTATATAAACTAATTTGTGAGGCATTAACAAAAATAAACATCCTATATACTGTTAAATGAATAAATAAATAAATAATCCATGATATAAAAAATTCAACTTTGTGAAGTATAAAACACAAGACAATAAAACCAAAAAACCCTCAAAAAATCTCTCCAAGATAATTCTCATCCTAAAAATATAAAGGATATAAAGCTATATTGGTATAACATGTCTCTATAAAGAAATATTTCTACATATATAATCTAATGTCTATAGAAATTTATTTCTTCTAATAACCTCTAATGTTATCTTAAATTCCTATATGGGAAGAAGCATACGATTTTATGTGTTCATATAGGGGTGAGAAATAATACACATTATGGTTATTGTATGTAGTGGACTAACCTATAAATAGAAATAAACTCTACATAAAACAATAATTTGAAACATATATATATATATTAATAGGGATAAAAAAAATAATCTTAATAAAAAATAACACAATTATTGGACCCCTAAAACTACACATATCTATTATTCAATTTCTCACCAGATAACAATTTAATAATAAAAAATATATATTTTATATCCTAATGATGTTCTGATCATTAATAAATTCAACCAAGATGTATCAAAAATATTTCTGAATGAAATATGCATCTCTTCTTATCAGTGGGATATTGGATTAAATACTCATCTCATTAGATAAAAATATATATCTATACAATGGAGAAATTACACATCTCTATGGTTAAAACAATATATCTCAAGGCTATATGAAATAAGTATCATTATAGTTTTATCTAAACGTCGAATTCTCTCAATACTTGTAACACCCTAAGATTTTGTGAAATATTGTTTTCAAATAAAATTTAATTTTTTTATATTTCTTCATTATACACAATAGTATGTTTTTCATGAAATACATATAACATTGAGTTTAAAAGAAACTTAACATATTATTAAATTATTATTATTTAAAATGATTGTTATCTCATAATTGTTTGAATGATGTGTATAAATAGGATTAAATAAATTATGAATATATATGTTTTACAAATGTATATAAAATTAACTCTTTGGTGAACAATTAATTATAAATGAAAATAAAAAATAATTTAAAAATAAACAAAATATTTTTCTGTAAATATATTTTAATGAAACAAACCATATTTTACATTAATAAATTAAATAACCCAGTTATGGTGAATGATTATAGAAAAATATATGTAGTATATATTTAATCAAATGTTTAACATTCATCTCATGTTTTTTATATACAATAGATAAGAATAATTTGAATTTTTTGTTTAAAAACTATATTTTTCTAAAAATTAATTTTTTGGACTTTTTCATAGTTCTTTTAAAATTATTTTTTAAAAATTATAAAAAATTAATATGTTTTTAAATATTTATTTATATAAAAAATTAATGATTATATTAGGGTGATGTTTGGGTAATTTTTTAAAAATATTAATTTTTTCATGAATTGTAAAAAATAATGAATTTTAATTGAAAATTACCTTTTCGATAAAATAATTTAAAATGTTAAATTATATTTTTAATTTTTTTAAATAATAATTAGATAAATTATACATATATATATATATATATATATTAGTTTAATTTAGTTAATTTTAGTCATTTTCATATTGTAATTTGATATAAAAATCAGGTAAACTTTTGAACATTTTCTCTTTGAAAACTCACTTTCATGTTGCATTTGTGAGATTAATTTTATATTATAATTTTCAAATTATGTGAATGAAATTTTAAAAAATAGATTCTATATTAAGAATTATAATTATTTATAATATATAAAATGATAAATTTAATTTTTTACCATAACTATTATTAAGAACAATAATAATTATTTATTGTGGTTAAGATAAAAACTGATTTACAGGGGGTTAAAAATAAATATAAGTTTTATAATAACATAAATAATAATATAAATCCTATTATATGGAAATATTTAGACCCTATAATTTATATATCTCCATAATACTTCATTTGGGACCATTATTTCATGTGAAAAAATATGGTTACACCTTTTTCTTTTCAAATATTACAGGTGGTCCACTCAGCCCACTTATAAAGGTCACCCCTCTCTTCTCCTATTCACACATTAAAACCATTTCATTTAGAAATTTTTCACCCAAATAACTTATCAAAATTCCTATTCTTATAATATAGTACTTTTTATCATAAATACAACCTAGAGAGCTTTTTATGAAATCCTAAAGAGGATACTAGAAGAGGAGGAAATGTTCTTCATTGAGTGTTTTTATTTTATATCTTCATCCAACTACTTAAATTATTTTTAATAATGATTATAAAATAAAAAAATAATATTAAATTTAATTATATGTAGTTAAGTGAATCTCATTACAAAAAATCATCCCCAATTATATAAAATGTTTTACGAAATCATCATTCTAGTGTATGAGGGACTACGACCTCATCAATTGATGTCATTAATTTTTTCATTATCACCTAAAATGGATGGATACTGTGATGGATATAAAGTATATATATGAAATTTAAAACATAATTATACCTATTCATTCATTATATCATATATATATATATGTGTGTGTGTGTGTGTGTGTTTCATTTTTATGTTGTATGGGTTATGATAACATTACTCATGTGTAAGGAGGACTCCTACCTCTTGAAGCGATGTGATTCATTTTTCACCAACTCTATACATGGAAGATAATAATCATAAGTTTAAAAAATATATGTCATTTATATGAAATAATTTTGATATTCATTGCATATTTATCATTTTGAAAATATATTATATCATTTTATTTCTCACATTTTCTCCCAGTAATAGATGATTACATTATTTTTGTACGTTTTCACTACTGCATTCACAATGTGATGTGACTCTATATATTTCCAAAAACACTAACTGGATGATATAAATATCAGTATATTTTAATAAATAATGTGATACTTTTATCATTATGGAAAGATAAAATATTACTAATCTTCTTTTTCATAATCATCTTTGAAAAATGGAAACGTTAATCATGTGTACCTATAGCCTACCGTATCCATCATCATAACATACATTATTTCTCAAAAATAAATTTATTTTTTGGACATAAAAGATTAATTTTATTATAAATATTATAATTATTTCATTTTTGTTATGTTTTATATTATTGAACCATGACCAATGTAAGAGTAATAAAAATAAATAACAAAAACTGATACAAAAAAAGTAATTATTACCCAAAATGATATTTTATCAAGTGATTGGTAATAAGTGCATAATGAATGGTCATAAGTAAATAATATATAGTAATATATGTATATATATAATTATATTTATGTATTATATTTATAATGAACTTATCATTATTATATAGTAGGTTAAAATGTGTACAATGGAAATAAATACGTAAGGTAAAAGATTTTCAGTCTCTCTTTTTTTCTAGGAGACATGAAAATCCACCACTAATTTTTATTGTGTGGTGTATATACATCATATTTTCAATGTTATATCATTATGATAATTATTTTTATTATATTTAATGTTTCATTTGATGTTATTGTTTTTTATGGATTATGATTTAAAGTATTATTTAAGTTGTAAGGGATTTTTGTCTCACTTTTTACTTCGGTGAAACACATGCTCTATCCATCAATTATTTAATTTATGTTGTTTCAATAATACTCATGAATGTATTTTATGGTTATTATAAAAAATATTAATTGTTTTAAATATCAATTCATGTATCTCTCTTTCATGGGTATAATGTTTCAAATGTTACTAAATCGGTAATGGTTTTACGTTACTATATCATCATTTATTGGGATAATTTGTGATTAAATATTCAATGTCGAAATATTAAGATCTAAATATAAATAATTATTTTTATATTTAATATTATCATGTTATTCATGATATTTCAGGTAATACTACCATTTTATACTAATTGGTACTTAAAATGATAGTAAAAATGTTTTTAAGAGAAATCATCTTTATTTATCTCTTCGACCAAAAACCCCTTTTTTCTAAAACCATGTTTTGTAAAAATAATTTCAATTTTTTTAACCATCATAAAATTATATATTAAATATATTTTTATCCAATATTGACATTTAAAAATTTGTTTTAATGAAATATTCATGTTTTTTCCAATCAATGCTCTTCTGGATTTTACCGAAAATGTTGAAGGAATATTTTTTTAAAACGTACAACCAAAAATGAGCATCACACCATCATTAAATTTATTTTATTTGAAGAAAAATTTATAATTTTTCATGTTTATTTTTTAAAAAAAAATCTTTTCAAAAAAATATTTTTTAAATGGAGTTTTTCAATATATAAAGGATTTTTTCCTCAATAAATGTTTTAAATGATTTTTTAAATCATGTTTTATAATTTTTAGTGTTTATTTTTAATGAAAATGATTTATGAAATATTTTCTAATGTTTATTTTTTAAAATAATCTGAAAAATATTTTTATTTTTCTCATGAAACATTCCAAGCAATTTTAATTTCAAATACATTCTTCATCTAAGATGACCCCCTTTTAGGATACTTATTATTTATACGGGAAATGATCATGGGATACTTTTCTTATTATTTCTATAAATGTTTTATGATTATGTTAAATTGATTTTTATAAAACTGATTTCTATTATATAGTTTTTAACATTATAAAACTCATATAAAACACACATATTTTTTTGGGTAATGCTATGATGTAATGATAAAATTATTATGAAACTTGTCTTATATGCACAAGTAGTGATATAATGAAATGTTTATGAATCTCATTTCATTTAATGGGTTATGATATGATGAATTTTTTATGATTCTATAGAGCAACTTTTTATGACTTTCATTATATGATAGGTGGGACCTATATCTATCTCCAATACATGGGATAATAATTAATGTTATTTGAGCTTAAAGGGTTCAGAGGAGGTTATACTTACCCTGAAATGTGAGGGTACACAAGATGTTATCCCAATTCCAAAAAAGATAGTACACATGAGGTTATCCCAAGACCAAAACATGATGGTACAATGAAATTTAATCCAATCCCAAAACAAGAGGTTACACAGGTGGTTATCTCATTCTCAAATTAAGATGGTATATTGGAGTTTCTCCCAAGTATGAAGTCAGTATACAGATGATTGTCCCTTGAATAAAATATTATAAATATCTAATTTGATCTTTTTAAAATATGGTATTCTATTATTATGTTAATACCACAATTTCATGTCTTATTCAAATGTTATGATCTCTTATTTACTGTTATTTGATTTCCTTGTGATTAATCTCTTATGATATAGTAATCATTATAGCATGACATATGATTATGATCATTGATATAAATGGTATGATTTTCAAATGATATTAAAATGTTCTCACACCCCTATGTCCATATTATACTTACATATCCTCCTTCCTTACCCTTACTAAGTATATGATCTCACCCTTTATTTTTTTCTTCCCCTATGTTATGAAGAAAGGATTTAATTAGGGTATGTTTGTAAAGAGTATTAAAAGAGAAGAAAATTAATGAGGGGTGATTAAGATATTTCACCAAATTAGAAGATTGTGTACCTAGTTTCCAAACACACAAAATGATTATAGTCCTATGGGGAATGTTTATATACTATATTATACATCGATCTATTAAGATGTAATATCTATACTGGAAAATCCGGGTTTTTGTACTTTGTATCAGATTAAAGGATTAATTAACCATGGGAAACGAGGAGGAAAAAAATTAGTTCAATACATAAGGTTATTTATAAGGATATATATAAGGATTTCTTTAAATATAAGTCTAGGGATGAGTCAATGTATAGTAAATTGTCCATGAATTTTTATAAAGGATAGAGTGACTGGTTTCCATGAAATTGAATCCTTTTATAGATATTAAAATTAGACTAGTATGTTGAATAGAAGTATCTATGGGTATTAACTCTAAAAATAAAACATTGAGATATAATTGATCGTCACCTGGTAAATTCCAACACGCCTTTGTACACATCTGGTTTGGCAGTCCAAGGGGATATACATATAAATTTTACAAAAAATTTATGAACCATCAGGAAGTATTTAAATAGATTATGACTATGAGTGAAATAATATAAGGGGAAGGTTTCATAAATCAAAAACAAGGTGTCGTGATTCAGCCATCCTATAAATTACTTTTCATGATTATTTGGTTTTACACTATGAATATTGGTTCCCAAACTATGTCTTTTAGATTTATTAAATAGAGGAAACTAGAAGAAAGTTTGTTAATGCTGAATGTGATAGAAAATTTCTAGATGAGAAACTAAATGACATGATGACTGGAGTAAAGAATGGTTTTATTATTCCATATCAATTAGAAAAATATAATATTAACAACATACATGCTAACAAACTCTCAAACTCAATAAAGAAGATAATGATTGAGTTCATTAAGAGTTTAGGTGGTTGAGACTATAAAGAAAAGAATAAAAAACTCACTATATATCAAAAATGTGGGAAACATAACTCTTGGGATGGTCTAAAATGAATAAGAATATGTTTTAGGTGTGGACAATAATGACATAGAGTAAGTGATTTCCAATGAAAAAGAAATTTCTATGTTAATGCAATGGATGAGGATAATGTTTTCTCTAAGGATTCATCAATTGGATAATGTTATAAATGTGGAAGGTATGGTAATTATGAAAATCTAGTTCCATGGGGGAAATCTCTATAAGAGGATCCTAAAGGTAGTACAATAAAATGTTTTCTTGAAGATGATAACACGACCATAGATGACATATGAAAGGAATGAGGTATTAAGGAATGAGTTGATGAATCCTAGTTAATGGCTTTAGAATGATGAGGAATGATTTAGGGGTTTATGTATTGGAATTCAAAAATTATTAAATATAAATATATTGTTAATTATAAGTTTTTCATTAAGGATTTTAAAGAACATGTTTACTGGTCATGATGACCTAGAAAAGTGATTTAACAGTAAGATGGTATTTCATAAAAAAACTTATGATTAAGGGAAATATAACCTTTAATATATTCTTGATAATAAGAATATAATGTAAGGATAAATATATGAATGATATTGAAAAATTAAATTGGATAGTATTTCTTACCCATAAATTAATTAATTATTTGTTAAAAATGTGGTTTATGCTGTCATTGATGAATTTTACATCATTTATTGTATTTTATGGAAAATATCCAATAATCATTATTTTTTAAGTAATTAGGAACCATGTTTGTTTTTAATACATTTTTATGGTAATATAGGTCATTACTATGTTTCAAGAGAATACATAATTAAGGAATTACCATGTTTGGTTCGTGAAAATTAATATATAGTTAATATATTTTGTGGTATTAATGATATGTTCATTTTTGAAATTTAATATCCATAATTCTAAATGTTTAGAATTTAATCTTT
Source organism: Viscum album (assembly GCA_963277665.1). Classification (NCBI taxonomy): domain Eukaryota; kingdom Viridiplantae; phylum Streptophyta; class Magnoliopsida; order Santalales; family Viscaceae; genus Viscum; species Viscum album. The sequence continues at coordinate 1,099,258,330 of OY728147.1, forward strand.
TGTAAGGGACATATGGTTAACCACTTACGAAATCATTGAATTTGAACTTTGAATGAGGTTTTAGATGTTAATGTATTACTACACCATATGAAAATTTATCCATATTATATAACCAGTGCTAACCATTTTCTTATAATTAGAGATATAAGGAATGAATTATCATTCTTTGATAGATCTGGTGAATTATTAATGCTTTAAGAATAAAACAAAATCTTCCTCATTTTTAGGAGTAATAGTTAATGTGGAAATTAATCGAAGCACAACTGAAATATGAAATTGTGCATATGATAAAATGTAATGCAAATACTTATGTATATAAAAACCTTTAAAATTCTTGGTTCAGGATGTGTTCTATGTATCTCTCCTGAGGAAGAGAATTCCTAATCCATTACATGCAATGACGTAGAGGTCAAACCGCTGGAGCATGATATTTCATATGAGAAAAAACCAATTGAGATTCTAGATCGAATAGAGAAGGTTATATGAAACAAATTCTACTTACCTGGACAATTTTTGGTGGAAAAATCATCAGCCTAAGGAAGCTATGCGGGAACATGAGGATTTAAGAGGGCATAAGTATCCTCAATTGTTAGTACAAAATTGATGAATTAAAAAGGAAAAATTCGTTATAAAGGGTGAATAATGTGACACACCCATATTTGTTGAAATATGTTTTCCAATAAATTTATTCTTTCGGGTATTTTTCATTATATACAAAACTGATTTTATCTTGAATTACACACAACACTGAGTTTAAAGAAAAAATCAAATACTATTAAAATATTATTTTCTAATGTTATATTTATCACATAGTCATTGGAATTGATGGTATGAATATGATTAACTAAATTATGAAATTAATTTATTACACATGGATATAAAATAACTTCTTTTGTGAAACATTACATAAAAATTAAAATAACAGAAATAATTTTCTAAAAAATATTTTTTAGAAAATGAACTCATTTGGCCTTAATAAATTAAACAACCCAAATTTTGTTGAATATTTTTTAGGTAATTTTTTTATTATATATTGAATAAAATATTTAACATTCTTATTATGTATTCACTATATAAGAGAATATAATAAATCATATTTTAGGTTCAAAACTATATTTATCTTGAAAGTGGTTTTTCCACCTTTTTATACAATTATTTTAAAACTAATTTTTGAAACATTTATAAAAATTTATTGAAATAATAATTTTTATTTTTTTAACTTTCCTTTCAAAATTAACTTACTATTAATTGTTGGTAATTCTTTGAAAATTTTAATTTATGATGAATAGTAAAAAATTATCTATTTTAACTGATAATGACATTTAAATTTAAATTTCATAAAGAAAATTTATATTTTCAATTGGTTTTAAATTATAATTAGTTAAATTATATATCTATTGATACAATTTAGTTCATTTTAATCATTTTCATATTGAATTTAGATATAAAAACCTTGTAAACTATTGATCATTTTCACTTTGAAAAAGTAATTTCTCATCTCGTGTGTGGGATTAATTTTATATCAATATTTTAAACTTATATAATTTTAATTTGAAAAAATATATTACATATTTATAATCATTATAATATATGTTATATACAACTTTCTGTTTTTTTTAAAAAAATTATTAGTAAAAATAGTAAACCTTTATTATCACTGTTAAGATAAAAATTAGTTTACTATGGGTTAAACTAAAAAGATAAGGGTAAAAATGACCTAAAAAGATATCTAAAATATTATGTATCGAAGTATTTATACCCTATAATTTCTTTTTCTTTATAATAATATATTTGGACCATTGTTTTTGGATAAAATCATGGTTACAACTTTTTCTTTTCAAAACAAAGGGGTGTGACACTCACCTCACATATAAAAACTACCCCTCTCCCCTCCTATTCACACCTTCAAATAAATTTTTTATCATACAAGGCTTCTTCCAATAACTTCAAAAGATCCCAAATATTATCCTTGAATAAAATTTTGTAATAAATTCAACCTATTAATTCTTTTGTGGAAAACCTAATTAGGATATCTGAAGAAGAGTAAATTTCTTTAACAATCATTTTTATTTTATTTCTTCATCCACCTCATTCAGTTATTATTACACCATGATGAAATAATAACCATATTATATTCCATATAATTATATTTTCTTTCTGTTTATTTAATTACCTAAAACCATCCCCACATCCATCCAATTGGTTTGGAATTCATCATCTTTGTTTATGTTGAACAATTACCTCACAAACCAGTGTCATTAACTTTTTTCATTACCACCTCTAATGGTTTTTCATGATAATAAATATAAATAATAGATATGATATTTATAAAAATATTATACATATATATTAATTATATCATATATACATTTTCAATTTTCCATTTTTTAGGGGATACGATAACATCGTTCTTCTTTATAGTGGACTATCAACTCGTTAAGTGATGTGAATTTTTCACTAATGCTTTACATGGAAGATAATAAGGGTAAATTTAATGAATATATATGATATAAATGAAATTATTTTAATATTAATGACATATGTATCATTCTTAAATCATAATATATCATTTTATTTCTTACATTTTCACTCATTAAAAGATGATAACATCATTCATGTACTTGTGAACTATCACCTTCACGAAGAGAGGTGAATCTATATTTTTATAACTAACCCATATAGATGGTATGCATAATTTTAATTAATGAAATATTATTATATTTTTATCATTATGGAAATTTAAAATATTACTTACCTCCTTCATATAATGATCATTGAAAAATGGAAATATTACTCATGTGTGTGTACGACCTACCATCTCCTTGATCATAATATACATAATTTATCAAAACCATATATAGTGATTGGTCATAATATTATAATTTATTTATAATTATAATAATATAATACTTATTTTTATTCTAGATATTATAAACATGATCATATTATGATGACTTAAACTAACAAATCAAAACATATACAAAAAACAAATCGGTTATTACCTAAAACAAGATTTTAAAAAGTAATTGGAAATAACATGAAATGAATGGTGAAAAGTAAATCATATATTGTTCACTATAAATATAAGTATGGTTATATAAAAAATATATAATAAAATTATATTTATTATTCAAGAGGTCAAATGTGTATGATGTAAGTAAAGATTAAGGTAATGGATTTCTGGTTGCTCTTTTATTTATGGGAGACATAAGAAAATTGACCACTCATTTATTTTGTGTAGAGTATATACATACCCTTTAAAATTTCATACAGTGAATAAAATTATTTTAATTATATTTAATATTTCATTTGAAGTTATTGTTTATTGGGGATTACGATTCAAATATTTGTTAAGGTGTAAGGGATTTTGTTCTCACGTTTTACTTTTGTGAGACACATGTCATATTCATTACATATTTCATTTACCTAAAGTATATACTACACAAAAAATTATTTTATTATTATTTTATAGGAAATTATTGGTATTAAATATATATTTTATGATATTTAGTTCATGAGGACAATATTTCAAATGGTACCTGACTGGTAATTGTTTTATGTTATAATCTCATTATTTATCCGGATTGTTTGTGATTATGTCACAAATGATGAAATATTATAATATGCCTCATAATAATTATATTGAATTTTATTATCCAATAGTTATTAAAAATATTTTCCATTAATAGTACCATTTTTACTCTATTTTTTATTTTAATAACATAGCAATTTTTTTAATAAAAAATGGTATTTATTTCTCTCTTCAGTCAGAACCCCTATTTCTTCCAAAACCATGTTTCCCAAAAAGTTTTTTGATTTTTTAACATTATAGAAACAATTTATCGAAGATATTTTTACCCATTTTTTATTTTAAAAAAAACAATTAATGGTATCTTCATGTCATTATCCAATCAAATCACATATGGTTTTTATAAAATATGCAAAAGGAATCCTTGTTTTAACGTTTATGGAATAAATGGAAATTCCCACCATCAAAACCCTTATTTTATTTGAATATTTGTTTTTTTGTGTTCATGTATAATTTCGAAGAAATGTATTTTTATAAAGTTTAATGTTTAATTTTTTTTTTCACTGTAGATGAGATATTTTCATTAAGAAATGATCAAAATTATTTTCAATTTATCCTTTATAATTTATAATATTTATTTTCTATGAAAATAACTTCAAAAATATTTTCTAATTTCTATTTAAAAAAAATTTAAGAAATGTTATTTTTCTCAAGAAACATTCCAAATAATTATTCTTCCAAATCTGTTCTTTATCTAAGATGACATCCTTTGAGGTTTCGTATTCTTTACTAGCAATATAATCTAATGATTCCATATTTATTATATGTCAAAATTTTATATGTTTATGATGACATGATGATAATAAGACATGAATCTCTTCAATGTGTTATAAAGTGATAGAACTCTAATGAAACCCACATATTTTCATGGGTTATTATATTATGTAATGATGAAATGATTATGAAACCTGAACCATTTCCATTTTTTATTATATGACGAAATGTTTATGAAAACCATTCCATTTAATGGGTTATGATATGATGAATATTTTATTATCTTATGGAACATATGTGTTTGATTTTCATTATGTGACTAGTTGAACCTATATATCCCTCTAATTCATTAGGTAATGGTTAATGTTATAGAATATAAAATGGTACATCTCATGTAACATCCTAGGTATTTATAGAATAGTAATTTTTATATCTATTAATATTTATGAATAATATATTAATTTTACGTTAAAGGGGATATTTTTTTCAATAGTGTAGTCAACACAGAACAGCGGGTTACTCTGAAATTTAACATTGCACACAATATTGAATTATACCGGAAAATAATATATTATTATTATTATTATTTTAAATGGTTTTTAATTCCTAACCTTTATATTGGTTGGAATGAATATAACTAACTAAAATACGATTATACGTGTTTTTAGATATTTTTACATTTTTCTAATAAATTTTAGAGGCCTAAATTGAGAATGTAACCAATTTTAAGCATAAAATACTCTAATATTTTTAAAAATGATGTTTTACCATCGTTTCATAAAGAACCCTTATTAAATCAAGTTTTTTACACTTTTATATGTTATATTTTACAAAATATGCTTCTTATTTAGAATAAAGACATCATGATTTACTTTGGTTGAAATTTTTATTTTTTTTCAAATGAATTTCGTATTTTAATAAATACTTAAAAATACAGCATTTTAATTCAAAACTGCCTTTTTGTCTTATTTATTTATATAGTTACATTGTCCTTTTAATTTTTTTAAATTTTTAATTAGATTAATTTTATTTATTTAATCCAATTTTGTTCAATAGAAGTATTTCCACATTGAAATTGGACATAAACACATGTCAATCATTGGATAGTTTTTACTTCTTACAAACACGCTTTCTTGTTTTGGAAACAAAAATTAATTTTAAATTAATTTTTTCCAATTCTTTGTTTTTAATTTGAAAAAATGGATTACATATTTAGAATTATAGGTCAATATTTTTTAAATAGATACCTATTATTTTGGGACATTATGAATTGTACCTTGAGTACTAATTTGTATTTACCATGGTTAAAGGGTAAATCAGGTAAATAAGGGTAAAAAATAATAATATAATAATAGAAAACTACCCTAACACGTTTCTTAGCTTATTGGTTGAGTCATCGGTGACCAAAAAAATCATTAGGCTGAACATTTTTCATTTGTGATCCACTTGGGAGTGAAAATGACATGTTATAATAATTAATTTAAAGTAAAGAGAAATATAATGTAAACATGTTTCTTTTTACTAAAACAATTTTATGTTGGGGTTTTATAACAAACATTTTTTAAGAAAAATAATAATTAGAAAGATAAAAAAAATTTAATAATCAAGGTATATTATTTATAATTTTTATACATTGAATAACCAATTTTTTAATGACATAATGATGATGCAGTGATTACCTTAATAATGAAAGATTCAAATAAATGATGTTATAAATATTATAATAAATATAATTGAAAAATTTTGATGACTTAAAGAAAATTTATGGATAATTATGACATATTATAGTTTATTTAATTCCTTTGGTTATAAGTAATAATGTTTCTAGGACTTTAAAAAAATCAATTACTAAATAGCTTCAAAATTGACATAAACAAGTCTTTAAAACAAATACTATTTTATTAAATGATATAATAGTCCAAAAAATATAATACTTGGCCAACTAACTTATATAATGTTAAAAATGTCATTAATTATCCACTTTATTTTCTATTTCCATTTTATAGTAACTATAGAAACCATTATTATAAAAAAACAAGAATACATGGTAAGAGATAATGTATTTAACTAAGGGTTAACGCTAAAATATAATGTTAATTTTGTGATAAAAGATTTTCTAAAACCAATTGGTTAGAGGATTTAGATCAATACCCATCTTAGTCTCAAAACTTTTTACTCTGGAATTATTATAATTCGAAAATAAATTTATAATAAAATAATGTTTCAGGTTTTTTTAAAAGTTCCCTTCCTCCCTATTATAAAAAGCCACCACCTCTACCCACTTCCTCAAACCTCTCAAAAAACTCGGATCACCCAAATTCTGATAAAATAATCTCCCAACATCTATCCCTTCCTCCTATAATCATTACCTTAGATATAAATAAATTTAAGGAATCCTTTTGGCTTAAATCATTAGAAGCTACATAATTTAGAGGTAACGTCTTCTCTCAAGTACCTTTCGTTTATTTTCCTTATACACTCTCTATGGTCTTCTTATTATGTGATTAAATAAAAAAACCAATATCCTCAATATACTATGATTTTGTTATTATATTTATTATAAATACACTTACAGACACCTCCATCTAATGGATAGGAACATATTGTTTCTTTTTATGGCGAACTACTACCTCATGAAATGATTATTGTTCAATTTTATTCTACCACCTATCATGGTGGCCATTATGATGGAAATATATTTATATATGAAATTTATTATATTTATATTGTATGTATTTTACTGTAATTTTTATGTAAAACATACCTTTATACTTTCCATAATGTGAAAATATGATAATTTTATTTAAGGAAGTGTGGACTACCGCCCCCTCAAAGTGATATGACTCAGTCATGCCATACATGGAACATATAAAGGATGGAGTTGATGAAATTATGTAACATATATAACATAGATATTATACTATAATTATAATATACCTATGTATCTTTTTCTTTTCATTACTTTAATATGATAAATAAATGAAAGTAGTGTCCATGCGTACGTAGGAAGTACTGTCTCCATGAAAGGTGCATTTCAATTATTATCTCCAAATGTTATGGAATATTATTAATACGTATATACTGGATATATATGATATTTAAATCATTAATAATATTCTAGAGATAATGGAATTATGAGCACATGGATAATTTTCAAAAAAAACAAGTTCATTTTTGACTCAAGTACAGAATGTCGACAAAACGTCTAATATGAACTCAAATAATTAACTAATTGTTATAACATGATAATAAGTGATATAAAATCAATAATAAACATTTAAAATGTAATAATTTAGTTAAAAATTAACATGTTTTTATTATTTCGAAAATTATAGAATGAAATAGATAATTTGGACTCAATGTGAGGGACTTCGTCTCAATATCCTTTCATTGAGGAATATTTAGAATTATATAAGACCTTCTCCTATACTGTTTATAATCAAATGCTTTTAATTTAAATTTCTTCAACGGTTTTCAAAAGGAATATTTTTATTATGATGTGTTTTTCTACACAAAATAACGAATTTTTTTTAATGTATGTAGCAATAACGTCCTTTCCGACGTTGTGAGAATTATTTGATTTTTGGCTTTCCCTACAGGATGTAATGTTTTTAAAAAGAAAAGTAAATACCATATTCATTTTTTATGTATTTTGGTATTGAAAATGGTTTTTATAATGGATTGATTATATCAATATCTTGGAATTTTTTGGTATGATTACAGTGTAGAAATGTTATTTTTCCTTTATGCTTGTTCTTTTGTTATGAATTTGTTATGTTTATTGGGCATTGCTTATGTATATTGGTGGTTTCGTGAAAACATGAGGGTGGGTGAGCCCATAATAGCTCTCTAATAATTTGGGTACCATGATGGAGGCATGTTTTAGGGACTCTCCTAAGATATTTAGTGATTATACTGTGATGGGGATTCTAAACGTAACCATGAAGGTTACTCTATATGTGGTTGTGAAATCTAGAAATTAAGTATGATATAGATTACACATGTGACCACTATGGTTTATAATTTCTTAGAAGTTTTCATGATTCTTATGAATTCATGGGTTTATAAATTTTCATGGAATAATGATTTCATTCATTATTTTTTTCCCTACTGAGATTTTTATGCTCATCCTATGTTTTTAAATGATTTTCACATGACTTAAAGAACATCAGAGTCAATGATGGGATCACGGAGAAGATATGTTGTTAAAACATGAAATGATACCATGTTTCTTTTTATGGAGTTTTTTTATGAAAAGATGATAGTGAGTAGAAGTTTCTAGTTGTAATATTTTCGTTTCTATGTATGAGTGATGACCTAATTTTCTGAAACTCTAAACCTTAAAAGATCATCGATGTGAATTAAATTAAAATTATTGACTTATCTTTATATTATATAATGTATAAGGTCGGGGCCTTATAGTTGGTATCAATGGTCGGTTAAGATAAATTTAAGGGTTAGTATATTGTTAATAGAATATCCCTAACATATTTTTACTTTATGTTCAAATTGAAATAAAATTTGAGGATTACTATGTTTCTTTTCCATAGATATGTCTGTTTAGAACGATTTTCTATGGAGGAAATAGGGCATCTATGTTGGGACTACATCCAGAGGAAAACAACCTTCCAAATCAGCTACCTGAGATGGTCGAAATTGGAACTAAAAGTTTTTTGCAGCGATGGAACAGTTCACTTAGGCAATAAAAGGAGGTGATATCAATGCGTAAGATAAGCTAGATCAACCACAATGGAGCACACTACGGGAAAAATTGGTTTTTTCAAAGGGTTTTTTTGCGGCGGGAATAAATCTCCTCGCAAATATTCCGTTGAAGAAGTTATTTGTGACAGGAAAATTAACCTACCGCAGATAACTATTTATTTGCGACGGGGCTAGGTGCCTCGTCGCAAAAACTTTCACCCGGTATGGCGCGGTTTTCTTGCCAAACCGCGAGAAATGGTATTTCTGACGGGTAGGCACCGTCCGTCACAAATACCGGGAACCGGTAAACACTAGTTGTGATGGGGGATCCCCCATCAAAAGTATTTTGACCCTCGAAGGTTATTTTCGACCGGTCCCGTCGCAAATAACTGGCGGCAGAAAAAACCTAGTTGCAACAGGATGTTGTCTCGTCACAAATAGTGTATCGACAGATTACCTTTTCCGACGGTACTCGTCATAAATAACATTTAACCACCAATAGTAATTAATGTCGCCGAAGGTATTTGCAACGGGTCCCGTCGCAAAAAATACTATTTGTGACAGGAAGCTCATCACAACTAATCTGACCTATATATACACCCTATCAGTTTTTTCTTTGCTCCTCCTCAATTCCCTCTTTCTATCCTCTAAACTCTAATTTTAGAGTGAAAATTTTTCGGAGTTAGTTTTTTTACGAAAAGTTGTGAAGCCGTCAACAATTATAAGAGATCATGTTTGAAGGCATTTATGTTTTATTTAATTTAGTATTTATTTTATTTCTTTATATTAATTTAAATTATTGTTGATTAGTTGTAATTAAGTTTGATTTAAATTGTTTTCTAATCAGTATTTATTTGTAATAATATAATAAATTATTAGTACTAATTTTTAGTAATTAGTAATAATTAATAATTATTAATAATAATTAGTAATGTATATAAATAATTAGTGGTGATTAGTAATTAGTAGTTATATTTTGCAGTAATTAATAGAAATTAACACTAATTTGAAAAAATTATAAAAATGTAATAATTAGGAAAAAATAGTAATAAATATTTACAATAAATAATAAAAAGTAAGAATTATTAATAAAAACTAATAATTAGTAATAAATACCAATAATTAGTAATAAATACTAATAATTAGTAATAAATACTAATAATTTGTAATAAATACTAATAAATTGTAATAAGTAGTAATTATAAGTATTTATTACTAATAAATAATAATAAGTACTAATAATTCGTAAAAATAGTAAAAAATAATAATAATTAGTAATAATTAGTAATAATTAGTAATAATTAGTAATAATTAGTAATAATTACTAATAATTAGTAATAAATAGTAATAAATCGTAATAAATAGTAATAAATAGTACTAAATAGTAATGAATGGTAATAAATAGTAATAATTGATAATAATTAATAATAATTTGTAATAAATGGTAATAAATAGTAATAATTATTAAAAATAGTAATAAATAGTAATAAATAGTAATAATTTGTAATAATTAGTATAAATTAGCAATAAATACTAATAAATAGTAATAAATAGCAATAATTAGTAATAATTAGTAATAATATATAATAATTATAAATAATTAGTAATAATTAGTAATTACTAGTAATAATTAATATTAATTTGTAATAATTAGTTATAATTAGTAATAAATACTAATAAATATTAATAATTTGTAATAAATAATAATAAATAGTAATAATTAGTAATAAATAGTAATAAATAGAAATAAATAGTGATAATATATAATAATTAGCAATAAAAAGTAATAATTAGTAATAATTAGTAATAATTAATAATAATTAGTAAAAATAAGTAATCATTAGTAATAATGAGTAATAATAACTAATAATTAATAATAATTAGAAATAAATTGCAATAAATAGTAATAATTAGTAATAATTTGTAATTCATAGTAATAATTAGAAAAAATTAGAAATAAATAGTAATAAATAGTAATAATTTGTAATAATTTGTAATAAGTATAAATAATTAGTAATAATTAGTTATAATTACTAATAAATAGTAATAAATAGTAATAATCAGTAATAAATAGTAATAAATAGTAATAATTAGTAATAATTAGTAATAAATAGTAATAAATGGTAATAAATAGTAATAAATACTAATAATTAGAAATAATTAGAAATAAATAGGAATGGTTACTAATAATTAGCAATAATTAGCAATAATTAGCAATAATTAGCAATAATATAGAATAATTAAAAACAATTACCAATGATTACCAATAAATAATAAAAATTACAAATAAATAGAAATAATTACTAATAAATAGCTATAAATAGAAATAATTAGTAATAATTAGCAACAATTACTAATAATTTCCAATAATTAAAAAAATTACCAATAAATAAGAATAATTACCAATAATTACCAATAAGTTTTCATAATTAATGATAAATAAAAATAATTAGCAATAATTAACAAAAAATTGGATTAATTAGCATTAATTACTAATAAATAAGATTAATTATCATTAATTTCCAATAAATAGAATAATTAGAAATAATTAGCCCTAAATAGAAATAATTAGCAATAATTACCAATAAAAATGAATAATTTTCAATAATTACCAATAAATAGGAATAATTAGCAATAATTTCCAATAAATAGGATTAATTAGCATTAATTTACAATAAATAGGATTAATTACTATTAATTACCAATAAATAGGAATAATTAGCTATTGTTACTAATATTTTGGAATAATTAGATATAATTTCCAATTATTAGCAATAATTAGGAATAATTAAGAATAATTTGGATTAATTAAGAATACTTACAAATAAAATCATTTGTAATTTTTTTTAATAATGTGGCATAATTTCTAGTGGATTGACGATACTCCTTTTGCTCGACGACTCTTCTCCTTTCAACTCTCTCTAACAAAAAACATTATTAAAAATATGCTTTTATGTATGCATATCCAGTCTCGTATGCACGAGTTTGAATATGCATTTGTAAGACCAAATTTTTCATAATATTTTCAGGCGGTGATAGTTTCAAGAAGATGGTTCATCGACAAAAAAGGGGATATTTTGTCTGACAGCTTCGAGTAGATTATTCATTATGATTTCAGTGTGAGAATGTTTCAAGTAAATGAGCCATCGGACAAAAGAGTAGTCGTCAATCGATTGGAAATTGTGTCACCCATAATTAATGGTAATTATAACGAAGTAGTTGTAACTATTTATCTTCTTTTTTGGATAGTGTTTTTCTAATTTGAAATTATCCAAAAACAGTAATTATTTTATATTTTGTAGAAAAATATGGAATAAGGAAGTCGACAATAGTCATTATTAGATAATCGCACTTGGATAAATCAGTACAGAAATCCAAATGGTTCTAGTTTAAATATTTTATATATTTTGGGTGTTAAAACATTCTTATCATTTTCATCATCAAAACTAAAATTTGTTTCAGAAGACACAATTAATTTTCCTTATAAAAAATGTGCTCTTCGAATGTTTGACACATTTGACAATGTTAGGGGACATCTCTTACGGTTTGGTTTTCAACCAGATTATGTTCTTTGGTATCAACACGGTGATTGTAGTTCTAGAGAAGATACTAATAACTTGATTCTGGATCCATCACGTTTTCAAAATTAAGTACATTACATTAGAGGTCCAACTGTTTAAACAAATGAAACTCAAGACGATATTAATTTAACTCATGAGTTGGCACCATTCGAATTTTATGAGTTGTTGATGTCTGTTGAGGATTCATTATATCTCGGTTGCAAGATAAGAAAATTAGAAGTGGTTGCAAAATTTATGGCTATTTAATCAGATAATGAAATGTTAAAAAACTATTTTGTTCAGATATTTTTTCGGGTTAAAACACTGTTACATAAAAGAAATGTGATTCTATCAAATTAATAATAGGGAAATAGGCTGGTTCGTAATCTGGGCCTTAGTTATTAGAAGATTCATGCATGTGAAAATGATTTCATCTTATATTATGGTGAAAATGAGTCATTGGAAAGTTTTCCCACATCTGGACCGTTGATTTATAAATAAGCTTGCCTGGGGATGTCTGAATCAATTCCTATAAGATAGTTGAGATATTTCCCACTTACACCCAGGTTGCAACATTTATTTAAGTCGCATAATACAACATTAATGATGTCATAGCCCAAAACCATGATTTCAACTTATAAAACCTTAAATCATATATATGATGATGATTCATGGAAACCTTTTGACCGAATACATCTGTCTTTTTCTTTAGAAACCTGAAACACGTGATTGGGTCTTTCTACTGATGGTTTCTGTCCATTTGGTTCTTATAGTAGTATGTATTCATGTTGGCCTGTCTTTATAACTCTAAAAAAATTACATCCATGGATATTGATGATGAAGACCTATATTGTTTTTACATTATTAATCCACAGATATCCAAAAAAGAATATTGATGTTTATTTGAATCCATTGATTGATGAGTTAAACTTATTGTGGATTAATGGTGTTAGTACATTTGATGTTTCTGTGAAATAAATTTTTATAATAAAAGCTAAATTGTTGTGGAAGATAAGTGAATTCCCAACATATGGCATGTTATCTGGCTTGAATAAACATGGTCCAAAATCATGTCTTTACTCTATAAAAGACAACAAAGCCTTTATGCTCATAAATAGAAAAAACCTTGATAATTTGACTATGATCGCAGATTTCTTCCAACCATTCATCCTTTTTCAGAGGAACAAATCTTATTTCAAATGAGGCACAATTGAAAGGGATGAACCTCCAAAAATGATCTTTGGAACATAATTAAAATAATTTTTATTTTCATTACCTCCCATCATATTTAGGCTAACATTAAACCAAAACAAATTCATGGCTTTGGGAAAGAACATAATTGGAAAAAACAGAGCATTTTTTGGGATCTTCCATATTAGTATGATTTATTGGTCAACCGGATGTCAGATGTCATGCATATTGAGAATAAATATTTTGATAATTTATTTCATATAGTTTTGGATACATCATGTTTGAGAAAAGATAATTTATTGGCATGATTAGATCTTTTCAAAATTTGTCGACGACCGGAACTTGAACTATTTCAAAATTTCAGATAAAATATTTTAATGAATCCAAAAGCAGCTTATACACTATCCCTAAAGAGTTTATTTCTATTTTGATAGGGGATTGTAGATTTGAGACTTCTAGATTGTTATGCATCAAATTTAGGCAGATGGCTAAAGAATGGTCATATTACAGAATTAAAAAGTCATGATTCTAATTTTATAATGGAAAGACCTATGCTGATTGGATATATTGGTTTGTTGAATTATATTATTTGGGATTCAATAATAGACATATCATATTTTTTGAGACATTTAAGAAGTTAAAACAGACTATGATGCACTAAAAAAACTGGAAGAAGATGTTGTTGTAATTATATGTAAACTGGAAAAAATCTCTCCTCCAGCTTTCTTTGACTCAATGGAACATATGATATTAAGTTTTCCACATGAAGTTAAATGTGGAGGTTCGGTATAGATTTGATAGATGTACCTATTCGAGAGATGCATAAATAAATTGAAGAAAAAAGTACATAACGAAGCATCAGTTGAAGTCTCAATTGCTGAAGCTTATCTGCAAGATGAAATTGCTCTTTTCTACTCTCATTATATTGAATTTGAATATCCCAAAAAATAAAACTGCCTGAGATGGAACGAGAAGAATGTTGATGATGAAATAGACAATAAATTATCAGTTTTTAATCAGATAGAGGTTGGATTCGGTGGAGTACATGAATAATGGCTTTCAAATGATGAAAATCACAGATCTCATACATATGTTCTGCTCAACTGTGAGGAAATGGAATCATTTGTATTGTGAGTTCTTCTACCACTTATTCTATAATTTATGTTATAGTGAGTAAACTTATTTTATTTGTAGGTTATATGATAATCATATAAAGAAACAAATTCCACAAATTACTATAGCTGCTCTTGAAGAACACTGGAAAAAAACCTCAATAGTTTCTAAAACTAGTAACATAAATTATTGACGGTTTAACATATCAATTCAGTTTATTAATTTTTATATTGATAATAGTTTTAAAAAAATTTATGTGTTTGAACATACTGAAATTTTTGATAAGCGACTATGTATATTGAGTAACCCACTATCCAAAATGGTTAAATCTTATAATGTATTTGTGGTGAATGGTTTTCAATTTCATACACATGCATATAGTGAATCAAAAAAAACAATCAGCAGTGGAGTTTTCTTGAGACGATCACATCATAGAGAAACTGAAATTGAATTTTATGGCATGTTGGATGAAATTATCGAACTGTGTTATCTAAGGAAATTTTACATAACAATTTTTTAATGTCGGTGGTTGGATACTGATAGAGGCTTGCATGTTCATCTTATTAATGGAACCGTTGATATTAAATATAAAATTCTTTTGCAGTAAATGAACCATTTTGATTGGCTCAACAAGAACATCAAATATTACTATCGAAAATTGCGTATTTAGCGGAGGTTTTTTTCCATTTTGGAACGGTTTAAACCGCTGCTAAATCAATTGGCGGCAGTTTTGAAAAACCGCCCCTAAATTGTGTGTTGGGAAACTATTTGTCACTATTTTCAAAACTGATGTAGAACGTTTCACAGCGGTTTTTTAGCGGTAGTTTTTTGATTAATTTATTTTTATGATTTTCTATTTTTTATTTATTTAGTTTTTATTTATTTATTTATTTCGTATTTATTTTATTTATTTTGAATTTATTTTATTTATTTCGTATTTTTTATTTATTTGGTATTTATTTTATTTATTCGGTATTTATTTTATTTATTTTATATTTATTTTATATAATTCGTATTACTTTATTTACATTATCCATGAATACACATGCCCCTGAAAATGCCCATACAATATAAAGAAATACTACGTTTGGTGAGCTTTGAACCCCTATCCTTTTGCATATCATCCAAAGACATTGCTACTCCACCAAGCTCATCATCTGGTTAATAAATAGAATATAATATACTTATATATACTAACTGAAAAAACAAATAATACATAACTAATAGATATAAACTCAATAATAATTAAACAATAGGCAATAATCAATAATTAATAATAAATAATAAATAATTGATAATTAGTGATTTATTAATTATATATTGAGTTATTTAATTATTTATTATTATTTACTATTTATTCCAATAAATAACAAATAAATTACAATATTATTTACATAAATTAGAAAATTATGAAAATAAAATAATAACATAATAAAATTACGAAATTAAAATAATAAAATAATAAAATAATAAAACAATAAATAATAAACTACAAATAATAAACAATAAACAACAAACAAAAAATAATAAATAATAAATAATAAATAAATAACAATAAATAACAAACAATAAATAATAAACAATAAACAATAAATATTATTAATATATAAAAATAAACAAATAATAAATAATAAATAATAAATAATAAATAATAATAAATAATAATAAATAATAAATAATAAACAATAAATAATAAATAACACAAAATAAATAATAAATGATATATAAATAATAATAATAATAAATAACACATAATAAATAACACATAATAAATAATTATAAATAAATAAATAAAAAACAATAAATAATAAATAATAATAAAATAAATAAAAAACAATAAACAATAAACAATAAACAATAAAAAATAAAAATAAACAATAAATATTAAACAATAAATAATAAATAATAATAATAATAAAATAATTAATAATTAATAATTAATAATTAATAAAAACAATAAATAATAAAAAATAAACAATAAACAATAAATATTTATTTATAATAAATAATTAGAAAAAATTAATAAAGAATAAATATTAAAGAATAATGAATAAATAATAAATAATAATAAATAATAAACAATAAATAATAAATAAAAATAAATAATAAATAATAAACAATAAATAATAATAAAAAATTATTAAATAAATAATAAATAATAAATAATAAATAATAAATAATAACTAATAACTAATAAATAATAAATAATAATAATAATAAATAATAAATACAAATAATAAATAAAAGATAATAAACAATAAATAATAAATACTAAATAATAATAAATAAATAATACTAAATAAATATATATAATAAATACTAAATAAATATAAATACTATATAAAAAATAAAAAAATATTCAATATTCAATATTAAAGAATAAATAATATAAAACACACAATAAATAAATATTAATAATAAATAATAAATAATAAATAACACATAATTAATATTTATTTATAAATAAATAATAAATAATAAACAACAATTAATAATAGAAAATAATAAATATATAATAAATAATTATAATAAACAATAGTAATAATAAATAATAAATAATAAATAATAAATAATAAATAATAAATAATAATAAATTATAAATAACACATAATAAATAATTAATAATTAATAATTAGTAATTAATAATTAATAATTAATAATTAATAATAACCAATAATTAATAATAAATAAATAAAAATATATAATATATAATATATATTATATAATATATAATATATCTAATAAATAAAATATTATTATTGATAATAATATATAATAAATCATAAATACAAAATACAAAATATTATTTATAATAAATAATAAGAAATAATAAATAATAAATAAATATAAATACTAAATAACCAGAAACAAATATTAATAATAATAATAATATTTTATTATTATTATTAATATATAATATATAATAAATAATAAATAATAAATAATAAATGAAACACATGAAAAATTATGAAAATGAATGATAAGGGGTGAAAAATCACGAAAATGCATGAAAACTGATGGAGAAGCATGAAGAAGGAAGCATTAAAAAGCATGAGAACTCATAAAAACGAATGACAACTCTAGAAAACCCCTTAAGAATTCAATATAATCATCATAATAGCCCACAAAAACCATTGATAAAGATAATAGTTCATGGAAACTCAAATAAACAGTATTAAATGGAGCAACGGTTAAAACCTGTCAAAACGGTCATAAAGTGACAAAAACATTGGACTCACATTAATGGAGATGACCTATGATCCAAGAGTCTGTTCCAGATCTGTGACCAGTCAAATCAAAGATCATGAAATGATCATCAACCTGATAGGTGAAAGAGACTGAATAGACCGACAGATCAGAAGTTATGGCCATTTAAAAAATACTAAAGGGGAACGGGTGCTAGAAACAAGGAATCGAAAAACTTAACAAACCTAATACCCAATAACAAGGCTATAACATATGATCCAAGAGAACATGTGGGCACCGCAAACAGTCAAACTGAATATCATGAAATGAAATACAGTCTGGCAGGTGGAGGAGTCTGAACTGACAGCTGGATTGAAAGATAGGTCCGTTTGAAGACAAGTTCAACAAGACACCAGTGACAGAAACATGGGTTCTAAACATTTTAGAGGGGTTTTGTGGTGGAAAAACATAATAAAATCATCCTTTTATTGAATTACCAAATAGCTCTCTTTGCTGGCTTCGATTTGATATTTGGTAGAGCCGAAACAGACACCCGGAGTAAAAGTTATGGTCGTTTGAAGTTGAAGAAATTTTTTCAACTTTCTTATAACCCTCATATCATCCACACCATATAGATTCTCATGTTTTAAATTATACTTTCCTCTATAACTCTTAATGATCTTCGATTTGACTAGTTGTGGCGCTCCAACGGATGCTCGGAACATAAGTTATGGTCGTTTTAGTGATTTCAGGGTTTCTCTTGTTTTTTTATTTTTCTCTTTTCATTTCGCGGCTGTTTGACCAAAACCACCACTATTTCGAATTGGTTTTTAAAAAATCACTTCTAATCCTCAATAATAATAATAATAATAATAATAATAATAATAATAATAATAATTTAACACATTGTGCGACTGTTTTCAAACCACAGTAAAAAAACCACCGCGAAATGCCTGTTTTCCTATAGTGTATATTATGCAAAGTATTATGCTACTTCAAGAGACCTGAGTGATTGGTGGAGAAATAATTATAATGAAATCTTGAGAAAATAAATTTACTCAAACTAAATGTGGTTTTGATGAAGTACAAGGAATTGAAATTGTTCAAGAGACGTATCAAAATCCATCATTTTCACTAAGAGACATGAACATCGATGATGAAAAACCATAATTAAGGGATGATGGTGATGATGTTGTTAAAATGTTACAAATGAATTTGAAATGACAAGAGATGATGAAATTGAAAATCATATAAATATTGATGATGTCAATGATAAATATGAACAGATTGACATCATCTGGTATGAATATGATGATGAAGGTGAACTTTGACACAGTTAAATGCTGGTTATAATCATGACTAATATATATCTATATGTAATAGTTATTTTCAACTATCTGCTAACAACCACCATTTTTTTAGATGGACCCTATTCTATTTCGTGAGTTGGAGGTGGTTGAGCTACCTTTGGATGAGGTGGATTTGGGATCATCTAACCCTCATCCTACTGGTGGTTCACGGGGAACGCGGAGGGGGTGCGATCTTTCTTGAATGACGATTCCTAGCCCGATCCCCGAGCGACATCCACATCTTGGCTTCGATCAATGCATGAATAGGTATGGTAACCTATGTATTTTAGATAGATTTCATTAATTTATTTATATATTAATTGTTTGTTAATTAGATATTTTTTCATATTTTTTTGCATGTAGTTGTTGGACAGTGGAGCATAATCTTGCATAATTATTTTTCTTTTCCATTGATCACATGGGAACAAATTATCATTGATGTGTAGCTTGGAATGTTCAATCATTGGTTGGTTCATAAATAAAAAATATTTTTTATGAAATTTATTCCATTAATAACTTGATATTATAAATTATTAGTATGGTTTATGTTATCTCATTGATGATAGCATGTGTGACACTATCCACAAGGCATGAGAGGTGTCTATGCATGAGAATTTCCGTCTATTTTTGTGTATTTTGTGATGGAAATCCATTAAGAAAGAATAAGTGACAATATTTGACGAGTCATGTAGATCCCACTAACCAGAGTTCATTTCATCCCACGTTTGGGATAGATTATGTTCACACTGGTTGAGTAGTGGATTTTAGAGGAGATCTTCATAAAAATGGCAGAAACAGGGGTGACTAGAGGTTATACATCAAGCTGGTACCCATACATTCAATATGCATAGAGAGCATCTGGTAAGTATATTTTTAAATATATTATATAACATTAAATATAAATATATTATTTTATATTCATATAGGTAGTCGAGCATCCTGATATTATGGAATTCGATGTTTATCAGAAAATATACAGTGATCCAGCCACTATAATGATAAGAGGTGATCGCCAGTGTCTGATTATAGTCAGTATTATTTCTTTTATCATTTGAAAATTAACTGCATATAATATTTTCACTATTTTAATTTCAAATTGGAACTGAAGAAGTCATATGAGGCCACGACCTCTCAGACACGGGCTGACAGTATGGTCGAGCCAGCTGATCAGACTAGTGCCCACCATTTTGATGTGGTGGTAGGGATGCAGGTGACCCAGTATGACTTCGATATGGGCTGAGTTTTTGGTATCTTCTGTCATTTTATTCCTAGTACTTATTATAGTACGACAGTGATGTTAGCATCTAGCTCGAGAGGAGCTCAAGGAGAGGCATCATCTTCTCGCTCATTGTATCAGGTGCATTTACGAGCTCAAAATGAGCTTATAGGGAGTTTGCATATGCAACATGAAGAGATGAATCAGCAGTAGTAGCAGTAACAACAACAACATGAGAATGATATGTGTCAATAGTAGCAGCATAAGCACAAGCAGATAGAGTAATTGTGTCGTCTTATTCATAGTTTTGTGATGGAGCTTTTTCTACCATCTCATCCAGCTCCTCCAGCTCCTCCAGTAGACTATCCCCCCGAGATTTTTTTTGTTCTGTTAAAAACATTTGAATTCCACATTTGTTATAATATGAACTATTTAAAGTTTGTTTATTTTATATTAGTCCAAATATTGCATAATTTATTTATTTTTATTATTTTTATTATTTTATTATTTTATTATTTATTATTAGCATTATATTTTTTAATGTTTTTTATTTTAATAATAATTATAATAATATTTTATGATTTTTTTATATTTTCTTGTGAATATTTAGAATTATTATTATCTTATATTTTATATATTTTTTATTATTTTTATAATATTAATATTTTTTCATTAATCATAATTTTATTAAATAAATTCTTTTATTAGGTATTTGTGATGGGACCCCATCGTAAATAAATTATATATATATATATTATTTAAAACTTATTTGTGATAGGTTACTTTACCGTCGCAAATCATTTTTTGCGACGAGCCCATCCCAAAGGTTTTAGGGATATATAAAATATATAAACAGAGAACTATTTGCGACAGGACAACGAGCTCGTCGCAACTACTTGTTTTGATGGGCCCATCGCAACAGGTTCTTATATATATAATGTATTTAGTCAGAGATCTATTTGTGATGGGAATCAGCCCCATCATAAATATTATTTTTTAGCGACGGGCCCATTGTAAAAAATTCTAGTTGTGAAGTCGTTTTCTGCAACGGGCTATTTGTGATAGGATCTCTTCGTAAAATAGTTTTTACGACGACATCCCGACTCAAATTTCCTGTTGAAAAAATCCTAAATTCTAGTAGTGACATGTCGGTAGTGGATGATTTCATGAGGTAATTTCCTCCATTATTCAGAGGATCATATGACCCTCGACTAGCTGAAGAGTGGATTAAATCCTTAAAATGGATATTTTATGTCATGGGGTGTTTAGAAAATCAGAAGGTTAGTCTTGATGTTTACTATTTTGATGTTGAATCTGATCAATGGTGGTCTATGGTTAAAACATTTAGGGATAGTTGGGAGATTAATGCTCTTATTTGGGATGAATTAAAGGGTATGTTTCTTTAGAAATATTTTCTTCATTAATTTTGAAATAGGATCAAAAAAATTCTCAGAATTGAGGTAGTAGGATGACTCACTAGCTGTATATGAAGAAAAATTCACTCGACTAGAAAGGTATGCTCCAAATTTCATAAAGGGTCCTGATAGTAAAATAAATCATTTTTACTCGGTATTAAAGACAATGTATGGAAGGGAAATAACTTCTCATGATTTCAAAAGTAATTAAAAACTTTTAAGATGTGAAAAGAAGGTGGAAATGGAGTTTTTAGATGATCAGGTGTTCTTTAAAAAACAACAGAATAAGAGGTCAAGGTGGATGATTAAACGGAAACAATTGTCCAAAAAAAGTTGATGGTTTGAAACATAAGATTACATTTTGTTAAAATTTTGGGGGAAAAGAACACTGGGGAATGCCTTTTTAAATCAATTAAGTTTTTTTGATGTGATAAATTGGTACATAATTATTGTAATTTCACTGAAAAATAATGGGGTAGTTGTGAGACAAAATTTGATCTACAATCAATAAAAGGATTTAAGTGCAATGAGATGGGTCATTATATAAATGACTGTCCAATGAAGAGCCAAAATAATGGAAAGAATCTGGACTATAAGTAGAAAGGTTTGTTGAAATCCTTTGCAACTACTTTAGTAGATATTGAGTCAAAAATTAAAGTAATATCGGGTTCATTTTTTGTTTATTCAGATTATGCTAATGTGTTGTCTGATTCTAGGTCTATATATTCCTTAATTTATGATAAATGTTTTAATGAAATGGGAATTCTATCTAAATAAATTAATCTAGAACATATTGTTAAAAAACCTGGGGGAATGTTTGAGATAAAATGAAATTATAGGAACCTTTCTTTCATTATATATAGAAATGATCTACCTAAAACCCTTATTTTTTTGCCTCTATTAGAGTTTGATGTTTTTTTGGGTATGGATTTTCCTTCCTTTTATCATTCTAATATTGACTACTGAGCAAAATATTTTTCAATTTAGAGAGTATTTTAGTTTTTATACAAGAATGAACCCTTATGATTGATAACATATTAGCAAGCTGAGAAACTAGTAAAATATTGAAATTAATGTTACATTGCACATATTTTTTAAAACAACTGAACTCTTCAGATTAATGATGTGTCAGTGGTAAATGAGTATCTTCATGTTTTTTTCTGATAAGATTCATACTATAATACTTGATCAGAAAGTTTAATTTACAGTTGACTTGGTTCTTGATAAAAAACCAATTTCAAAACCCCCTTATCGAATGGCTCTAATTGAACTTTTAGCGTAAAAGAAAAAATTACATGATTTATTAAATAAAGGATTCATTCAATATAGCACTTCACCATGGGGTGAACCGATGTTGTTTGTTAAACATAAATATGGTTTAATGATACTTTTCATTGCTTATAATGCCTTGAATAACATCAATGTTAAGAAGAAGTATCTTTTTCCTCATATTGATTATCTGTCTTATCATCTCTATGGAGCTTGGTATTTTTTCTAGATAGACATGAGGTTGGGGTAACATCAGTTGAAAGTAAAGGAAGAAGATATTCTAAAGGCTATGTTTCATACAAGATATGGCCATTATGATTTTTTTTGGCATTTTGGGTAAACCAATGCACCTACTATATTCATGGATATTATAAATATAATTTTAGGTGAGTTCTTGGATATTTTGTGGTTGTGTTTATTGATGATATTTTGGAATATTCTAAAATTAAATAGGAAATTGAAATTCCTATACGGGTGGTCTTCCAAACCTTAAAAGAAAATAAACTGTATGGGGAATTCAACAAGTGTGAGATTTTTTACAATAAACATTATTCCATAGTCATATTGTTTCTAAATATAGCATAACAGTTTATCCCGCTAAAGCCAAAGTTGTTGAATAATGGCCAAGACCCACAAATATAACCAAGATTTGTATTTTTCATGTTTACCAGGTTATTATATAAAGTTTTTTGAAAGGTTTACACAGTTATCTAATCTACTGACAACGTTTACTCGAAAAGGTGTTATGTTCATCTGGACAAAATAATGTGATCAATGTTTTCAAGAATTGAAATGAAGATTCGTGAATTCTCTAGTTTTTCCACTATCTTCCATGAATAGTGAATTTCTAATCTATAGTGATTCTTTTTTGAAAGGAACTGGATTTTTCCTAATGAATAATGATCAATTAATTTCTTATGCTTCATGTTAGTTGAAAAGTCATGAGTTAAATTACACTACACATGATTTGGAATTAGTTGATGTTTTTTTCTTTAAAAATTTGGAAGCAAAATTTGTATGGCATAAATTTTCAAATATATATTGATCAAAAAAGTTTTAAGTATACATAAAAATATAAAGAACTAAATATGAGAAATAATAGATGGATGGAATTAATTAAGGATTATCATTGCATGATTCACTACCATTAAGAAAAAGAGAACCAAGTGGCTGATGATTTGAGTAGGAAAAGTAATGATACATTAACCATGATATATTTGGAACATGGACCTTTGATTAATGATTTGATAAAAGTTTTAATGGAAGTATTTGGTGTAATAAATTAATCTATTTTGTTTAAAAATTTAGTGAAATAGCCTCTATTAGAGAGAATAAATCATGTGTAGAAGGAAGAAAGTGAGTTTTAGAAAAAATAATTATTGGTTTGAACGGGTATGTTTTTTGAATTTAACAATGATAAAGACAATGTTTTGAGGTTTAGAAATAGATTATGTGTCCCTTGTGATTCACATTTGAAGAAATAGTTGTTATGTGAAGCTCATAGTTCTACATTATCAGTTCATCCGAAAATTATTAAGATGTAAAGAGTTCTTTGAGAGTATTGTTGGTGGGATAGAGTGAAAAGAGATATTGATGACTCTACTATGAAGTGTTTTACTTGCCAATATCTTAAAGAATAGTGGTAGTTAATGAAAGAGATACATCATCCATTTCTAGTTCCAAAGTGGAAATGGGAAAATATATCCATGGATTTCATAGTGGGATTGCCAAAGACATATCGAGGTAACAATGTAATCTAGGTTATTGTTGATCAATTGACTAAATCTGCTCATTTTCTTCCTATTCAAGATAATATATATCTAGATCAACTATCTCAGTTGTATATTAAACAAATAGTCATGTTACAAGGAGTTACCTCCCCTATTGTATCTAATCATGATCTCAGGTTCACTTTAATCTTTTGGGAAGGCCTTCAAATGTCATTTGGAAGTGAATTACATTTCCATCTAACTTTTTATTCTCAATCAGTTGGGAGGTAAGAATGAAAAATTCATACCTTAGAGGATATTCTATGTGCTTGTTCAATGTATTTCAAGTGATGTTGGGATCAACATATTTCTTTGGTTGAGTTTTTAAATAATAACAGTTTTCAGTCCAGTATACAGAAGGCACCAGTGGAATAATTACATTGAAATCAGTATCAAACTTTGGATTTTTGGGATGATGTAGGTGAAAGGTACTTGATGGAACCAAAATTGGTAAAATAGATAGTATTAAATGTTTAGTTGGTTTCGAATAATATGGGGATAGCTCAGGGAAAGATGAAATGTTATGCAGATAACCGATGGAATGATCTTTCTTTCAAGGTAGGTGGTCATATCTTTCTCAAAGTTTCTCTCTAGAAAAGTGTGATGTGCTTTGGTAAGAAGGGAAATCTGAGTCTGCGGTTTATTAAACCATATAAAATCCTATAAAATGTTGGATCGGTTTCCTATATAGTAGCTTTGCCTCCATGTTCATCTCAGTTACACAATGTTTTTCATGTTTCAATGTTAATAAAGTCTATGCTGGATCCACCTCATGATTTGAGTCCAAACATAGTTCATTTAGAAGAGAATATTTCTTGTAAGAAACATAAAGTACATATTCTTGACTACAAACAGAAACTATTGTGGAATAAAGTGATTCATCAGGAGAAGGATTTGGGGAAAACCCATATGGTTAAAGAGGCAATATGGTAATTTGAAAATTCTATGCGGGAGAAATACCCCCACTTATTTGATAAGTACATATAATTGGAGGGATCAAATTTCATATAGGTGGGAAGGATGTAACAT
This sequence comes from Viscum album, assembly GCA_963277665.1. Classification (NCBI taxonomy): domain Eukaryota; kingdom Viridiplantae; phylum Streptophyta; class Magnoliopsida; order Santalales; family Viscaceae; genus Viscum; species Viscum album. The sequence continues at coordinate 1,099,284,431 of OY728147.1, forward strand.
CCCAGGTATTTATAGAATAATACTTTTTCATATCTATTAATATTTATTAATATGATATTAATTTTATATTAAATGGGATGATTTGTCGGATATAATAGTCAACATGCTACAACAGGTTCCTCTAAAATCTTTCATTGCAAATAACATTGAGTTATACTGAAAAATAATAAAATAATAATATTATTACATTAAATAGAAGTTAACGTCTTAATGTTGTATTGGAGAGAATAAACAGAACTAACTAGAATATGACTATACATGTTTTTTAAATTTTTATACACTTATCCAATAAATTTTAGATGTGTAAAATGATAATGAATCAAATTTTAATAAAAAAATACTCTAATATTTTTAAAAAGGACGTTTTACCGATTTTTGATGGAGAACCCTTTTTAAAACTAGTTTTCTTTTCACTATTATATGTTCTATTTGAAAATAAAATAAACTTCTTCTTTTGAATTGTGACATAATTATTTACATTGGTTGAATTTTTGGTATTTTTCTAATTAAATTCATATTTTAATGAATGGTGAAAAATATTCCATTTTTATTCAAAAATTCATTTTCAACCCATTCAGTTATACAGATAGATTTTCCTTTTAATTGGTTTTAATGTTTAATTAGAATAAGTTTTTATCATTTAATCAAAAAAATCATTAGAATCAATATCACATTGAAATTGGACATAAACACATGTCAATCTTTTGATACATTTTGCATCTTAAAAACATTCTTGCTGGTTTTGACAATGAGAATTAATTTTAAATTAATTTCTTCTTATTATGTGTTTTGAATTTAGAAAAATCGATTCCATATTTTGAATCATACGGTCCAAATTTTGTAAATAGTTACCTTTTATTTTTCAATAGTATAAATAGAATCTTCATGAATTATTTTTAATTACCATTGTTAAAGGGAAAATCAGGTAAATAAGGGTAAATAATAATACTATAATAATATAAAACTACACTATCATGTGACCTAATATTTTTCATTGAGTCATGGGAGACCATAAAAATCCTTCGGCCAATCTTTCTGGATTTGTGAGTCACATGGGACAAGAAATAACATGTTACGATAATTAATTTAATGTAAAGAGAAAAAAAACAAAAACATGTATCTTTTAAATAAAATGATTTTAAGGTGGGGTTATATAACTTATCACTTTGACTATAAAAATTCATTAAAAATATATAAAAATTTCCTATATCATGGTATTTTATTAATAATTTTTATAAATTAAATAAATTTAATTATTTATGTCACAATGATAATGAAATGATTATCTTATTAATTAAAGATTCAAATAAATGATATTATAAATATTAAAATTGTAACACCTTGAGATTTTATAAGATATATATTTTTAATTTCTTTCAAATCTTTTTTTTTACGCCACACCAAAATTATCTTGCGCTATACCCAACACCGTATTAGCTTGCAGTATATGCAACACTAATATTGGATCGTGTTACACACAATTTCAAGTATGTTTGATAGATGTTATTCTACGAAACATTGAGTGTATATATATATAGGTATAAATGAAATATGGTTGGATTCTATTATACGCAACAAAAAAAAGAATCTTTAACCACACACAACCTTGACTAGGCTTTCATTACACACAATCATGACCTTCCACGATAGCGGGTGTTGTAGGCAATACCGAGTTTCACTAAACAACGATATGTTATTAAAATATTATATAAACTAGCCGTTATGAATATTAATACCCACTTTTAGAAATTTTATAAATTTTAACTTTCAAAATGTACTTCATTTTTGGATTCGGAATATCGAAATTATCCAAGGGTAAATTTTTTGTAATTTTCTGAAAATTTTCAATTTGAGATGAATATTGAAAACACTAAGTTATTGGTTAAAAATGACTTTTTATTTAAATAATAATTTATTTAATTTAAATTTATTATTGGTAAAAATAGATACATAATACCTAAATAAGTTCAATTTAATTTATTGGAGTCATTTTATAATAATATAGATATATAAAAATTTTATTGAACTTTTTACCGTCTTTTACCCACCTCCTAGAAGCATTTGCAATTATACATAAAACATAATTTTACCACTTATGTGAGTTGAATTTAAAAAATCCGAGAGACATGGTTAATATCAAAGAGTAAAACGTGGTTCAATAAGATAAAAATAATTTTTGGTGAATAGTAACTTTTTACTTTTATTTACCACTATTAAAAGTAAATAGGGTAATTAAGGGTAAAAATGATATTACTATTACCCTAACACGTGTACTAATTATATTGGATAAGTATAATTTGAACAAAAACATCCTTAGAAATATAATATTATCATTTAGGTCTACTTTAATTAAATTAGGTCATTTATTATTATTTAAATCAAAGAAGAGTTAAAAAAGTTCAAATCAACGTTTAATAAATAAAATTTTTAATACAGGGTTATACATAAGTTAAATTCAAATATAAATATTAATTAGAAATATAAAATGATTTCTTACATAATTTTATGATATTTATAATTTTTATAATTTAAATAATTTAATTTATTTGTGACACAGTGATGATGTAGTAATTACCTTATTAACTAAATATTAACATAATTGATGTTATAAATACCCAAATAAATATAATTTGAGACTTTTTATGAATTCCAAAAATTATATAGGTTAATATGACATGTTATTATTGATTCAATTAATGTTTTTAGAACTAATCATGTTGTTATGATATTTACGAAAATCAATTAACAAATAGTGTCGAAATTGAGATAAAATAGTTCTTAAAACAAATATTATATTATTAATTGATATTCTATTACTAAAAACATAAGGTTCGTCCAAATGACTAATATGAGGTTAAATATATTAATAATTAACCACTTGGGGTTCTTTTGTCCTGTTATAGTATGTTTATTAACCATATAGAGTAATAAAACAAGAAGACAGAGTAAAGGTTAAATTATTTAACTTAGAGTTAAATCTAAATGATAAGGTTGAAATAGTAACCTAAACATGTCTAAAACCTATTGGTTGAGAGGATTTGGACCCATCCCCACTTTAGTCTCGAAATAAATAAATTTTGAGCTATTATAAACCGAATATGACATTATTATAAAATATTATTTTATGATTTTACTAAGGTGCCCCTCTCCTCCATTATAAAAGGGCACCTCCTCCCTCTTCTCTTTACACAATTTTGAGCCTTCAAGCTCGGCAAAAACCTATCTATGTACCTTCTCAAATTCCCTAGAAACATTATAGAGGTTCTGCTCTCCTCAAAATACCAACTCTAGTGCCTTTAGAGGAATCTTAAAAGAGGTGTGTCAAAAAAGAGGTAAACTCTTCTACCGATTCTTTCAAGTTTCATTCTTCTTCAACATCTTCTTCTTTAGTTGTTTAATTATAAAGTAATAACATAAGTATCACTAATATAATGATATGTTATTATAAATATGAAACAACCCCATTTCACCTTCTATCGATTTTATGGAAAACGAAATCACCGTGCGTGCGTACGTACGGAATACCGTCTCCACGCCGTGGTGTAATCTCTTTTTCCACCACCACTTTACATGGATGGGTATAATTGTGTAATGAATAACTATGTATAGTTATTATAAAATCATACTGATTCTGTGATATTATATCATCCACTACAATTCAATTCAATAATTATGGTAACGATATCATCGCTTGTGTGCACGTACGGATTACTATCTCCACGACGCGATGAGATTCATTCTTCGTGTTAACCACTCAAGAATGATTATAAAGTATATATAATTAATAATAATGAAATATATGAAATTATAAAGCTACTCTATTTATGTGTATATATATATATGTCATCTACTTACTTCCATTCAAGTCATTAAGGAAAGGAAAACAATGTTCATGTGTACGTACGACCTACCGTCTCCATGAACGGTGTATTTAATTTCATTTATCTAACAATTATATATAGATACTGAATATATATGATATATAAATCATGATTTACATTCTGGAAGTAATTAAATCATGATGTAAGTAATAATAATATCATCAACAGCAAGTCCAAACACGTATGATAAATAAAATGATTTTACCCAAAACGCTGCTTTAACATGGAATTTACAAAAGAACGGGTAATATAAAGTCATAAGTGAAACATATATTATATCATAACAATGAATATGTTTATGTAATAAGTCAATTACATTATTTAAATAATTATACAGGAGGCTCTAATACGTATGAAGCATATCGGACCTAAGGTAAGGGATAATTTTGAAATCTCATTTTTATCTGAGATTGGTTATACGTAAGTATTTACTGGGGTTATATTTTTCATCCATATCCATAAAAAATGTTTTTCATAAAGAGCTTAATATTATTCCATGTATTTTTAAAGTAGTTTTTAACCCTCTTTGACATTTACCTTGTGTTATGGAAGGAATCTTTATTTTTTTACCATACATGGTACTTTTTGACTTTTCTGTTAAAATTATGAGGAGAATGATTTTTTAACATATATGGCATGAAAGGATTTTAATGCTGTTATAATGCCATATTTTTATGAAGATTGCTCTACAATATTTCATGACTATTTTTAAAAAAATTATTTTATTTTAAAATTTCATGGCATTTTGTGAAAGCAAAATGATTTTGAAGAAGAAAGGATATTTTCCTCAAGAATTCATTTCAAGTGCTTTATCAAAACCATTTTCCATCTAAGATGAAATTATTTCATATGTGTATGTTTCAAGTATAATGTCTCTATGATTTACATGGTTTTACTTTTCTTATGATGAAATGATATCCATTTGTTTTATATGGATTATGTTATGATGGGATAATTTTTATGAAACACATTTTATTCATTGGGTTATGATGAATGATTTATGTTTATGTTGTGGCACACGTAAGAATGATTTCATTATGAGATGGGTGGGACCTATATCTCCCTCCAATGAATTGGGTAAATATTTTTATCTCATGAGATAGACATGGTTGGAATAATATGTTAATCAGATTCAGTGATACAGGACTACAATAAAGAGTGAACTCGATTCAGAAGGGACTTTGTCCACTAAGATAGTCTTGGCAGAAATGCATTGGAAACTATAGAAATCATATCATGTGTTTAATGGTTTTCCACAATTACATGTTTTATTCCCATGCTATTTTATCATAATTGATGTTCATTTATGATATATTCCTTATGTACTTCCATTATTTTTGTCTTTTCTAAAGATTTTAATGTTTATATTTTATGTTCATGTTTTTTTCGATTCAAATGTTTATGGATTGTTGTATGTTCTCTTTATTTACCGTTACTGAGCATTTTGAGCTCACCCTTTATATGTTTTATTTTCCCCAGGATATAAAGAAAGGTTTTAGGTAAGAAAACAAAAGGGTAAGGTCTCTATGGGAGATCTTAAAGATCGTTCACCCTTATTAGGAGATTACATTCCGAGTTTCCAAAGACACTAAACTACTATGGTCCTTGTGTGTTGGTTTTTTTATCTATTAAGTATTCCATAAAAATAATGTAATGTTTATGTACTTCAAGCTTCAAGTCTCTATATAAATAAATATAATTTAACATTTTAATGGCATCTATGAATTTTAGGGATTATTATGACATCTTATATTTGATTCAATTCCATTTGATCAAAGTAAAAAGTTGATAAGACTTTAACAAAAAATCAATTACAAAATGGTTTCAAAATTGACAACAAATGAGTGTTTAAAACAAGTACTATTTTATTAAATGAAATAATAATCCTAAAATTATATGATTCATCCAAATGAATTTTATAATATTAAAAATTTTATTAATTATCCACTTTTGGTTCTATTGGAATTTTATACTAACTATAGTAACCATATATTAGGAAAATACAAGAAGACATGGTAAGAGTTAATGTTTTAAACTAAGGTTTAATGCAAAAAGATAAGGTTATCTTTTTGACATAAACTCATCTAAAACCTACTTAATGTGGGGATATATACCAACATTCATCTTATCCTCTAAATATTTCAAATTGAAACAATTTTAATGTGAAAATAAGTTCATAATAAAATAATATTTCAAGTATTTCCTAAATTACCCCTCCTCCCTCTTATAAAAGGGCACCACCAATACCCACTTAATCAAACCACTACAACCACTTATATCATCCATATTATACTCATATAGTCTCCATAAATCCCTACCTTACTTCAAGGAGCATTAACTTTTGTATAAGTAAATTAAAAGAATGATTTTGTCTTAAATAAAAAGAAGTTACCCAATTTAGAGTTAACGCCTTCCTTCAAGTTACATTCCATTATTTTCCTTCTCCACTCCATATTCTCTTATTCTCATATGATTACATAAAAACACCAGTATCCTCAATATAAAAGTATGTTATCTTGATAAGTAGTCAAACTACACTTATACACAGCTCTATCTAATTGATATGAACACACTGTTTCTGTGTACTTCAAAATACTGCCTCACGAAATGATGATTGTTCAATTTTCTCCTACCCCGTCTCAAGGTGGCCATTATTATCGAACTATATTTATATATTATATTTAATATATTTATATTGTCTATATTCTGTTTAAATTTTTATTTAAAATAAATTTTTATGCATTCCATAATGTTTAAATATGAGAATTTCATTTGAGAGAGAGTGGACTACCACTGCTCAAAGTGATTTGACTCGTTCATGCATAATATGGAACATATAAATGATAAAATTAATGAAATTATATAACATATATAACATTGATATTATACTGGAATTGTAATATTCATATTTATCATTTTTTTTTCATTACTTTATTGTGACAAAGAAATTAAGGTAGCATTCATACATACGTACGGCCAACCGTCTCCATGAATGGTGAATTTAATTTCTTATCTCCAAATATTATACACTTTAATAAATACATATAAACTGGATATATATGATATTTAAATCATTAATAATATTATGAATATAATGGACTTATTACCACATGTATTTTTATTTAAAACAAGTTCATTTTTGACTCATGTACCAAACATCGACCAAACTTACGATATGTACTCAAATAATTAAATAATTGTTATAACATGGTAATAAGAGATATAAAATTATTAATAAACTTTATAAGAGTTATAAATAAATTAAAAATTAACCCGAGATGATTATTCATGAAATTAGTAAATGAATGAGACATGTCAGACTCAAAGTATGGTACTTCATCTCAATACCCATTCATTGATGCATATTTTGAATTATATAAAACCTGATTATATATAGTTTACAATCAATCGCTTTGAATTTTAATTTCATTCAATGGTTTCCAAAAGGATTATTTTTTACAAAGAATATAACTAAACAACAAAATGAATGTTTTTTAATGTATGTGGAAACAATGACCATTCCACGACCACAAGAGTTATTTGATATTTAGATTCATCTACAATCCATAAAGTTTTTAAAAATAAAATTAAATACCATATTAGTATTTTAAGTATTATTGTATTGAAATGGTTTTGATAATGTATTGATTATATCAATATATTGAAATTATTTCATATGATTGTAGTGTGGAAATGTTATTTTTCCTTTATGAATTTTCATGTGTTATAATTATGTTATGGCTCTTGGGAATTGATTATGTATACAGGTGGTTCCACGATAAAATGAGGGAGGGTGTTCCCATGATCTCTCTCCTATGCATTGGGTAATTTGATAGAGGTAAAAATTAATTTTTCCCCTTAATGATTTAGGTAATATACTATGATGGGTATTCCAAATATAACCATGAAGGTTACTCCCTATATCATTGTGAAAGATACAATATAAGTATGATGTGGAATCCAAAAGTTACCTTTATTATATATTATTCCTATGATGTTTTCATGATTCTTAAGAATTCATGGGTTAATAAATATTAATGGACTTATTTTTTCATTTCTTATTTTATCCCTTACTATGCATTTTATTCTCTTACCATGTTTTGAAATGATTTTCCAAAGAATATAAAAAAGAACATAGTCAAAGATGGGATCAAATAAAAAGTTATGTTTTTAAAATATGATATGATACCATGTTTACTTTTAAAGTGTTTTTGTTTTATGAAAAAATTGATAGTGAATAGATGTGTTTAATTGTAATATTTTAGTTTCTATTTATGAGTTATGTATTAATTCTCTAAATCTCTAAACCTGAAAGGATCCTCTATGTGAATTAAATTTAAATTATTGAATTATCCTTTTTTATGTAACGTTTATGGTCAAGGACTTATATCCCAAGCCTTATGTAATTGGGTATATATGAGGTTATCCCTAGCCCCAAACAATATGGTACACAGGAGGTTATCCCTAGCGCGAAACAAGAGGGTAAAGTAGTGGTAATCCCAATCTTAAAACAAGAGGTTATATGGGAGGTTATTCCATGCTCTAAACAAGATAGTGAATTGGTTGTTATCCCAATCCCAAAAAATAAGGGACATGATAGGTTATCCCATGCCCAATGTGTGTAAATGGGTCATTGTCCTGAGACTAAAATGATATGAATTTATTGGCAGAATTCATTGAAATAAGATTTGATATGCATATGTGTACGTCAAAATTATATGTCTTATCCAAATTTTATTCTGTACTAGAAAATTTTCTTTGATTTTTTTATGATTCATGTCTTATGAATATCCAATTTTTTGGTCCGGACTCAAGATTATGATATTTGATATGCCGAGTATGGTTTTCAAATGTCGTGCTCATGTTCTCATACCCCTATGTTTTTTTATTCTTATATATATCCCTCGATTACTCTTACTAAGAATTTAACCTCACAATATATTAGTTTTATTTCCCATAGGTAATGAAGAATTTTTTTGTATGGTATGTTTGTTAATATTAATAAAGGATAATGTATTTGTGGGATTTGTTGATGATCTTTCACCAAATTAAAATATTTTGTACCTAGTCTTAAATGAAACTAAACTTTTATGGTCCTTTGGAATTTTTTTGTGAAGTGTAATGAATATTCATCTAAAAATATGTAATATGAATTTTTGAAAATACTTGGTTTCTATAATCTTAATATTTTAGATAAGATGTAATAATAATCAGTTCATTATTTTCCACCACAATCTCAAATTTTAGTAGATAATGAGTGTAAACTTTAATGTGAAGGTTCACTAATCATGATGTGATAATTAGTATTCATGATTTTTATCAACTAAAATAATCATCTATAGTTTCCTCATAGAGTAGTGCGAGAGAATAATATTATCTTAGATGTTATCATCTAACTTCACCTCAATTAAGTGTTTGAAAGATAAGTGTTCCCCCACGGCAACTATCACTCACATTCTCCAGTTAGCTGTATTGACCATGAAGTGAAATAAAACAAAAAAATACTTTTTAATAGAAATTTATAATTACATATCATAATTTGATAAGTTTTGATTCCACTTAGTCTATATTCATTAAATTCTTGTCATGTTATTCATCAAAATAAACAATTATCTTACTTACATAGGACCATTTCTATAATTTATATTTAATAATCCAGTAAATCAAATATACTATATAAATGAACTATAATATATTTATTTTGAAAATATATAAATAATAATATAAGGTTTTTATGAAATTACTGATTCCAACCAACACACACTCTATGACCATCTATACCTTTGATGTAGTATCTCCCTAAATATTATTATTAATATAACATTGTTTTTCATTTCGAAAAGCTTCATTTTTGTAATTTATAAATATCAACTTTCTAGTATATGATGGGTCAAGTGCATAGATAGTGTTTAATGAAATTTATAGTGCTAAAATTGGCCTTGACACATTCCCCTATTCACCCTATATATCCTTGGATAACCAGGGGATTCCATACAGAACTCCCATGCGTTAACCAATAGCTCCCACTAATGTCGTGTAATTCCAATTGATCAAATGATAAATGGTCATCCTATTTTTCAATCAAAATATCAATTTTAACTAATCAATCGTGATATAAGAAACTCTTACATGTATAATATGGACCCATGGGATTCCATTTAATCATGAATATTTAATGTATTTTATTATAGTGGGATAATATTCACATATAGCTGATGTAGATGAATATAATTTCATTTGATCATTCTAATATGATGTCTACAAGTTATCTAGTACAATATAACATTGCCACAAATAACTAATATAGTAGAATCTAAGTCATTAAATCATTTTGATTTAAAGGTCGCATGCCATCTACTGATATTTCTTACCTTCACCTCCCCCCATGTTTCTGTTGACACAATACATCCCTAATCATCCTATGAATTGTTTGATGGATGTAATTTTTCTTTGGAAAGTAACCATAACTCATAATGGTTTTCTATAAATATGATGTTCTCATTCATCTAAAAATGTTTATTTGAGCTTCATATCATCATAAGGAAGGAATAAACTTAAAAAGTTTCTCCTGGATCAATCATTAAGGGCCTTAAATTCTTATGAGAATGGGTAAAATATATAAAACATATCTCTATGATAATTTTCAAACCATTCTCAAGATTAATTCAATGTTCGTACCAAATTTGTTTTAATAATATATATCCAGTAATATATGTCGTGCATATTAATTCTTCATAGATCATATTATATCTTGATAAGTATTGAATTCATTATCAATTATTTTCCCTATAAAACTACCAAAAATATAAGTCCAAATTCAATTAAATCTATTTCATTGGATTTATTAATATACATGGAATATTATATATGATGAATTAATTTTTAAATTTTTGTAAGAACATCTATAAAAAAAATAAAAAAAAATGGAGAGTTAAACATTTCTCTAGGATTCACAAAATCCATTTATTGGATTTTAAGTATCTCAATTCAACATTTGTGGTTTTTATTTCATGATTGATATATTAAAATTTCATAAATAGATTCATTTATTAATCCTTGTTTCAATAATAGGGAGGTTCATATACATAAAATTAAATTAATTGTATCCAAACCAAAAAATCATTTCCTCTTACATGATGATCCATTGTTCTTACCTCAAATTCCATCAATTAGATATCCTCCCATATATAGAAAATTATAATCTAGTGTTTATTAGAAATAACTTTAGATAATTTTTATTAAATATGAACTTAAGAGAAATTATGAATTTTTAATTATTAATCATAATATTTTAATTATAATAACAAATTAAATTCTCTATGAAATAACTTTTTAGCTAAAAATTCTCAAACATTAACCAAAATAGAAACCCCATATTCTAAATTTTATTAATAACATCCATAGATTTATTGAAATTTTAAATATAGGAAAAATTATAATTTTACCCATTTGATAGATAAAAATTAAATCCAAAAAAACAATTTCAGAATTAATTTATCATATTGGGGTAAAGTACACACTAAATAAAAAAATGGGAAATTATATCCTCCCCACATTAATAATTTTCATCCTATAAATGATATATGAAACGACTAAAATAATTTTTAGATAAATACCTCCTGTGAGGATGTGGGGGTGCTAATATCTCATTAGCTCCTCCAACTTCTGGGGTACTCCCATCTAATCTCTTGTACCTACGTAGTACATTAATTAGAGTGATCATCCAAACATGAAACACATTCTCTCAAGGGTATTGTATCAATATAGGATTCTCCATGAATATGGAATCATATTCCAAGTCAATGTAATCCCAATAAATAATATATAGTAATTTTTAGAGATACCTATAAAGTGAAGATATATGAAAATCATTGTTCACACACATATGATTATGTGGTAAGACCATGTTATAATCTAAATCGTTGGAAATCTGTATAATATTGAAAGGTCCTAAAATCCTCAAAGAAATCATAGTCATCTTTCCAATCCTCCAATATCATTTTTCTAAATAAATTTTCATGAATAAATTTCCACCTACCAAAACTTCCAAGGCTCCCCTATCACAATACACATATGATTTTATTAACTCTTGAAAATATTCATACCTTACAAAATCAAATACATGAACTTTTTCACATTCCAAAATAGGATATGACCCAAGATAGCTACCTCTACAACTTTGACCAATACACAGTTGATCTATAGGGTCTCCCGTACAATCCCTCCAATAGATCACATATAATAGTATAGTTATTTTAGTTTTTATAAGATAACACCAATATGGGTTAGTGATATAAGCATAAACCATTATAATATAAGACGAATAATCTTTGGATGTCTTCAAAAGTCTTAATAGTTCTCCCTATACACCCATAAATATGATGGGGAAATTTTTATTGAGATATAAGAGGGTAAAAAAATAATGTTGTAGACTCTCTCAAAGTCCTTAAGTATGATATATATTGAAATCAGATACAATCATCAATTTTACTCCATGAAATTTCACAATAATATCAACATAAACCATTACAAATAAATTTACTATAGTCTTATCCTAAATAAGGATGATGTGATTATAATTTGTTTTTATATCCACAATAACCCATATAAGGTTTAAACCTCTAGTCATCTTAGGTAAATTGATCACAATATGTTTGGATATATCATTTTTATTATTAATTCTATAATTAAAAATGGTTATAGAAACCCATCTAGAACACAATGCACTGTCTTCAATATCAAGTTTGTGAGGTACCAGACCATGTTCTCTAAAATTTAAATAAGCTTATTCAATCACCAAAACATCCACCTAAAATCACAATATTTCATTCCTAGACATAGTTGTACTGCCAAAGGTAAATTTTGGAACTCTCTACATATTTATTTCCATAACACTATAGGAACAATTGTCACCTTTGAAAAATAATTGTCTTCTCTCCACAGTTCATGAAACCTAGTAGTGTCTATCTATGTAAAATATTATTCTAAAAAATACAATTAATATATTTAAACCCATCCTATATAATTTATTTCACCTGATTTGAGGTTTATTTCAACTGTAATAAATATCATCATCTATAAATATTTTCAACTTCTATATATAAGGAATCTAATTACTCTATATCACTACACTCATCCAAGGATCCCTAAATCATCTCTAAATATGAATACGTACTCAAAGAATATAATAATTAATTTAATATAAATAAGTATATGATATATCAATGTTTTTATCCTAAATTAAATCATACTAGTACAATTGTTTTAAATTTAACTCATGATGGGAGAAGCTTCACCTTTAAATGTTGAGGACAATGAATACAACAAATCTCTCCCTAAAAAGGTAATTCCATCAAGAGTTAAAATTGAATCCTATTATTTCCAACCACATATCATGGGTTTCATAATTTTCATTATGTATGTACAACATCATTGATCCATAGGCACTAATTGCACAATATTACATTAGTATAAAACCAAGGAATAATCAATCCTCAAATATATTTTTTTCATTTTCTGAATAATCTACATTAAGGGTGAGTAAGAACCTCACAATACTAGATGCCAAATTTCCAACACCAAAATACTAGATTTTAAAGACCACAAATAGGATCCAATATCCACCCCCAAAACATAAAAATTCATATTCAAATTTCAAATTCATAAAACATCACATGACCTTGAAAAAAAACCACACACAGCATCGCCTATGTCTATTATCCTCCTCAATACACACTCTCGGATTCTCAATATATACATCTTCATCACCACATAACCGGAATCAGAATCTGTGAGACATTCCAATGACATCAACAGAGACACCGTCATTTGCGCCATCATCACCTCCAAAAATTATTCAAATGACATTGGAACATCAAGGTAAAAACTTGCAACAAATTTCATCGAAAATTGATATGAACAACACTAACCACAACAACATAGATTGAATCTAGTGAAGGATGTGCCACCCAGATCATAGACTACCTAACAAACAGCACCTCTCAAAGCCTCTTAAAACCATCGCAGTATACTGACACGGAGAACAATGAAGTGAAAAGAGGCCAGAGCAGAGATTGATGCTGAAGGGTCTCAACGAAAAAGCTTGTCCTCAACCGGAACCATCAAGCTCAGCTAATAAAAAGTGACACCGGAAAACAAGAACATAATAAACATACTAAAGAGTCAACAAACTCCAAAGGAAAATAATGCTATAAAGACCGAACACAAGTTGGGCTCATGGTGCTCCCACACAATTCAGAAAACACATCCCAAACCTTTTGAGAGAACCAGCACACCAGACCAGAATGGGGTCAGATATTTGGTAACCTATAAGAAAGAGTAGTGGAAGAACTTATGGGGCTTCAACAGGGGTGAAGAAATTATATAGTAGAGTAAATGAGATGGGAAATAAAAGAACCAAAGTAAACCGAGTAAGAAGGTGTGAGGAGGATGTATTAAGAGGGGAGAGCGGGGAGGGAAAAAGGAGGAATGAGGGGTAGGGGGAGATGATTACATATAAGAAGCACACATGCCTCCTCCCTCCAGATCTAGGACTAATCAATAATTATCACAATTTACCTCATAAGGTATCCACTTGAATAAGAAATGATGTGTAGGTATGAATCCATTTTATATGATCAAGGGTTATCTAATAATCCACCATCCAAATAAAATATTTTCCTTTCTTTGTTAAAGTCAAAAAGGGGGAATCTTACCATGAGAAGTTTAGGATGATGTGGAAATAATATCCACATAATCCTAAGAAACTGCTAATCTTATACATGTTATGAGGTGGCCCTAGGCCAAAATTCAACCACCTTCATAGGATCATTTGTGGCTCCATCTTTTGATATGACATGTCAAAAGATATAGAACTAAAATATATATATCTATCTATATGATATCATCACATACATTTGATTATCCCTAAGGGTATCCATAATTATCTATAGGTGGTCGATATTCTCATCCTCATCAAAAATATGGACAAATATATCATCAATTTACACTAAAATGAATATTTATAAATATGTATAAGACACCTTATTCATGAATCCTATGAACACTATTAGAGTATTCACCATCATGAATAGAAAATAGTTAACTTGTAATGTATTAATCTATATAAATTTTTTTCCTACTTGATATATTTTCACATACATATAACTCAGTATATTATGATCTATGATAAATCATGGAGAAAACATGATCTCCCCTTAGTATGTTAAACATGTCCTTAATACAGGGGAAGTGGGTATTTTTTTCAATGGTATCCTAGTTTATCCTCTTATAATCAATATAGAGACACATATTCTCATCATCCTTTTTTGAAAATATGATTATAGAATCCCATGGGGAAAATTTTGGACATAAAAATCTCTTTTATTATAAATCATTCACATGTACCCTCAGATCATGGAGCTTATTTGACACTATCTAATAAGGACTCTAGGAACAAAAACTACCCCTTATTAAACAATGATACAAGAATAAAACTCTCACTTGAGAGGTTTAATTACCATATCAATGGGAAATACATCAATGAAATCTCCTGTATCCACTAGAAGATATCGAGTATGAATATCTCGGACACCTAAGTCCTGAATAGGTATCTATGTGGTGATAATATGCCCCCATAATCCATATCCTTAGATTAATGGTCTATATATAGGGTGTAAACATATTGTGCTTTAATGGGGATAAAACCCATAACCCTATGATAATAATATTTCACATAATCTCAAATAGATGTTAACCAGTCAATTAAAAGGATGATATCACATGGTCACATCTCAAAGAGTATAACACCATGTGACATCCTATCATAACCAATGGATAAGACACAATCTAAATAGAGTTCCATAGTGATGTGACTCTCACTTACTCTGGTTGGTGGTATAAAATGATTTTATGTCCTAATAAATGAATGGTTATGTTCACATGTGAGACTCAATGTAATTGAAGAATAGTTAAAACTTGTGTATATAAAAATAGAAGATAAAATAAGGAAGATGGTAATAGTATCTCCTATAATTTATGCCCACACTTGATGCTCACCACAACCTGGCCCTACTGTAAATAACTACCCTTAATCAACCTAACATCAGGCATTCCTATTTCACTCTACACATCTATATCAATAGAGTCTTCCTAATTCAAACTAATTTCCACATAGTAACATATGTGGATGATGAGTTATATATATATCATTCCTCCTCTATAATCTTGATCTTAACCCCGGATACACATTTCTCCCCCCTATACCTACTTTCTAATGTTGGTGTCCAAATTATCGATTCTCCCTTAAGGGGCTATTAATCATCACACTCATATGTCACCAAGAATATAATCATAGACAATAATCCTAATTCATAAACCTTCAACATCATACAAAGAAAATATTGGTAGATTATAACTCTTCTCATTGGGGATGAGTTTGTTCTAATCATGATTCCTATGAAAGAGCTGGGCATGGTCTCTTGTATAATATAAACCACATTCCTCCTACATCCGGAAGGTCTTAAAGAATACTATATAATATGTACATGAGATGACTTCTAACCTCTTATATTTCCAATAACTCTTTATGGAGAACTTAAATCCTCCTAATCATTTGTGATATCCTCCTATCTAATTCTAAACACTTGATATTCTCAATGCAGGTATACGTGTATAGAACTCCATCCTTAATGTTAATCTTTGATCTAAGGTATTCCTTAGTTTTTCATCTCCCATTAATACTCATTATCCATCATGTCAAGAAAGTATTGTTCTATGAACATGAAATGACAAGTAAAATTTCAAACTGAAAAATATCCCATTTGATCCATCAAAATAGTTTCCTATTAATTGGTACATGACTTCACATATAATAACTCTTTCTAAAAGAGAGTTTGGAACTCCTCCCATGCATAGGTTGTGTCTTCATGATCCCTACATATGGGTACTCACCACTATATAGAAGAATCTCGGAGTAAGATTATCAACAAGATAAAATGGTACTATAATAATGAATCCAATAGTCCGAAATAAATCACTATCTCCTTTACCCAGTATTTAAAATAAATTTATGAATCCACACCTAGGTTCCTTAATAACCTATACCTCTAAAAATAAGTGAGTTCCATTTCCCATATACCACCATCATTGACCAAAATTACAACACTAATATTATCCATCTTTGAGATCCTAATGTTTCATATTATCCCACTACATCATCAAACCTTTTGGTACTCAAGAGGCATCAAAGACCTCCTATATAGTTTCTTCTAAATCCTTATATACAAACTTTTTCTTATCAGGGTCATCCAAAGGTTTTGGACGAAGCATAATGATAACTGAAAAGTAGCTAAAATAATTAATTTTATACATGATCAAATAAAATATCACTATGTATGATGCTATGTTTATATTATTTCATGAAAATATTTACTTAAAATCCTAATAGGAATTAAGAAGTGATGATTCAATTCTACATGATGAATCTTTCAATCTAATATATAAACCAAAAAATTATTAACTAATGGTTATAATTTTTAATAAATAATAATAGTTTCAATTAAAAGAATATTAACCACATCATCCATCCCAATATTATGAATTATGGCTAGAAGAATTGATCTTTCTTTTGTTTAATTCCTTTAAGTTACCCCAACTAGTCATTACTATATGCCTACCTCAATAACCAATTTATGTTAAGGTACTAATTTTCCCATATTGATATAATTTTCATTGAACTCTCAAACATTATTATAATATTTTAGGGGATAGTGGAAAGTGTTGACTTATCCACACTTATATGGGATTCATTACCTCAAATAAAACTCACAACATCATGTTGAATAGGAAATAACTGAATATGAATTATATAAAATATACAACTATGTAAACAATGAAAAATTAAGAATATGAACCATAAAACACCAACCAAATCCCTAAACAATAAGTAACCTACTAAAAATATAATATAAGTAAAAAATAATGGTATAACATGGTCTATAATTTGGAAAATATATTTATAGAAACTTTGACGCCTCTAAATTACTACTGCTCCCAAAAACCTCCAAATTTCACTCCAAGGTCTGCATAAAAATCATTAAGAGAATGCAAGAACCAATGAAAGGGTGAGAAATGATACTCAATATAGTTATACCATGTAGTGGAATTCCATGTAAATAGTAATCAAATATTTATTTGATAATAATTTATAATTTGTAGATAAGGACAAGGATTACAAAACATCTCAAAAAATTCCACAACTCTACTCATAGAAAAATATTTACCTCTATATCAGAAACTCACAAAATAACATTTATGTAATAAAAAAAGTTATCTTGTATCCCATTGATGTTTTTAATTTTTGTAAATTAACCATAGATACAAAAAAATAATGATGATGGAATCAAACATCTCCAAATATCCATGTGATGATGGAATAAATACATGCCCCCAAGATAAATCTATACATCATGAAATTTTGGGAAATGTATTTCTCTAGTTTTATAATCATATATCATAATTCGATAAGAGATTCACATATCTATTTATATATAAATTTTTTTGATTCTGTCGATCTTTTTTTGGGTAAGAGAGAATGAGAACTATTGTATTGTTCTCATAATTGGTCCTAGAGTTATAAGAGAGGAGTGTAAACTCTCATGTGAAAGGTCAATAATATTGAAGTGATAATGGGTATTAATTATTAGTATCCATAAAAATAATTATCTTTGTCTCTATCCTATAATTTTATGAGGGAATTATATGACCTAGAATATTGTTATCCAACTACATGTCAATCCTATTATTGAGTGAAAATTGATCACCAATAGTCATCATCATCATTATCCTCCATTCAATAGTATCAATTATGATGTATAATAAAACACAAAAAGGATTTAATGGATAAAAAATATAACTCTGAATGATAAAAAAATATAATTCTACAATGTCTATATTATATTAATACTAAATGTTTTATTTATTAAACTAAACAATTATCTTCCATTCACACAATATATTACACTAAAATGATGAAAACCATGAATTTGAAAAATTGAATCGATGGTTGCATGAAATTTTTTGAAAATAAAATTACAAGTGAGTGATAAAAAATTATATTCCCAAGGACCTAAATGAGCTCTTGAACCCCGTTTAAAACATTTAAATCAAAAAAGAAACATTACCAACATCTTGAATCAAGAACCCTCCACGCCTATATAAATTAATGTGAAATATGTCTCTAATAACAAACCCTGGTAAAAAAATTAATATATAGAACCTTTTTAAGACCTCACTATCTTCTAATCATAATCCCACATAGTCACCTAAAAATAATAGGATGTGAATGTGAAACAACTACCTTTTAAACTATGAACCATCTTAAAGATGGTCATGATTGAGTTTTATCTCTTGAATCATTGAATATGGGATGGATATCATGTGCATTAGTGTCCTCATTTCATGATTTATTAAATCAACCCCACCAAATAGTAGAAACCATCTATCCCATAGAAATTATTCCAACTAGTGTAACTAGAATTCCAATTAAATCCCTTTACAGTCTTGATGTCTATTGGATTTTACATCATCATTACTTTTGTGAATTATATGATTTCATGTTTAATGGTAGGAAAATTTTATTGATTTGTTTGTCATCATACATATAATAATATAATATTTAAATTTATTCCATCCATTTGATAGAATACATATATATTGAAACATGTATTTTAAGAGAATAATTTATTCACTCATTTGTATCCCCATTAGATTGATTTGGAATCATTATTACCATGAAAATGGATGATATTTTAACCATAGTATTATCTATATTTGAATAATATTTTGACGGTTTATGTTGATTATATTATAATGATACTTACCCTTCCACATTCATTATTTTATTCTTATCATTTATGGCACTAGAGATATATTCTCGATCCACTGTTTTTTTTTAATCAGAGTTTTCTACTTCTATAACTCAGATTCATTTCTATCATCAACTTTATGCTTCATATGGGTGCAATTTTTTTTTAAACACCAAATTGACATCTAATGATATATTAAAGGACATATAGATATTGCTCTTAAATTTATCCAACACTAATGGTTATTTGATTTCCATTATGGTTTATGATAGGCATGTCATCCTTTCCACACTCTCATTTTATTTCTAGACTAGAAGATGAGGCTGAGTTCCTTTATTCATGATTTGGAAAACTCAATGTATATATTCAAAATAGAACCACAATAAGGTCAAATATTTGGACTCTTGTTGGAAAAATCATTTTGGTGTTTTGTGTGTAATGTTTGTTGATATGGTGGTAGATAATTTTTTGATGAGTGAATATGTGTGTTCTATATTTGATAGACCCATTAACATTTCTAAAGAACAATTATACTACCATCATGTTTGATCCATGAAAATTAGGAAAACGTACATAGATACCAATCCTTATCATACATATATATTTCATCTTTTAGATGAATATTCATTACATTACACAGACACATACATGATGATTGAAAAGGAATAGTGTTATTAGAAACATGGAAGGATAAACAACTAGTTATTATGTGTTATACATCATCTCTAACTTTTTTCCTCATAAATATCTCCCTTCTTAGACATATCACATTTAATACCTATCCACATAACCTGGGAACAAGAAACATAATAAAGGGTGAGCTTAGATGCTTAGTATTGGTGAACAAGTAAAATACAATAATATAAAATGAGCATAAGGGTATGAGAATGTGAGAATAACATATGAATACCATAACATACAAGTCAAAGATCAAAAAATATGTAATGCCCCAGTTATGGAAGCCACCCAGATCTGTGCTGTACCTAGTTGGTCACATAGCCTCAAGCGTATTTCCCCAAATGCCGGAGGCTTTCGACTAGTAACGAGGGCCTTGGGTGTGATGGTGGGGAATCTATCCCCTCATTAGAAAAGTACAAACAAGAAGTAAATAACACATGAAATAGAGGAATTAGTAAATATCCAACATCAGCAAACAACAGAATACTAAAACAGTAAAAATTGGAGCACACACATATATATGAAATGATGCAAGATACATATATGTCTAGGAAAGCATCCAAACAAGTCAAAATGCTAAATACAACACTAAACCGAAGTACAAATGATAAATAGATAAGAAACTCCTTATCATCACAAGCCTCAGCTTGGTCCTGTGCTATCCTGCTCCAATGCAAGTCAAGTACCTAAAGTAGAAGGGTACTTTCCCTTGTCTATACCTTCACTAATATAATCTATTTGGGCCCAAAAATAGGACCCAAAAAGGGTGTGAGACTAAGTCCCAGTTGGAAACCACCTGAAGATCTATGCCTAATAGTCAGTGAGTATATGGAAGACAAAGTGCAGTAAATAGTATATTGTCACATACATAGCTTATTTTAAATTTATTTTTATTTTAATTTCCATTAATGCTTTGTTTTGGGGGTTTCCAATGGTTTTATAGAGAATAGGTGAGTTTTCGTGAATTGGGCCAAACCGTGAGCCCAATTCCAGATTTAAAAATAAATTTTTATTCTTTTATAACTTATTCATTTTTTAATATTTTTCACTCATTCCAACTCTTAAATGACCCCCCTGATATATTAACACTAAAATTAAAATATGGTGCCTTTGTAAATCCATAACCATGGTTTAGTTGGGTTTTTAGTTAGGGAATTAGGACTGCCCGAAAGCCCATTTTCTACATTAAAAATAAATTTTAATTATTTAATATCTCTTTAAATATTTGCGTTTTTTCGGTAATTCCAAGCCTCATATGCGGCCATTACACCCAGCCGCTCCCCCAGCCTCTTTACCCCCCTCTTTGGAGCTCTTAGGATCGCGATTTAGGGACTAACATCTTAGGGTTTCTAAAATCGGGCAGATTTGATGAGGTATGTTCATTCAATCATAACTCTCTCAATTCATACTCTTTTCCCTCCATTCCAATTCTTAAATGACCTAATAATTATTGTGAAAACATCCCCTATGTTTTGGCCGTTTTCAATTTCAGATACTAGTGTTCTGGGGAGATTTATTCTAGATTTCTCAAGTAAGTTTGTCCTTTTCTTTTCCCCTTTCAAATTGATTATGGTTTCATTCTATTTTTTTTAGGGTTTCCTCCATTTTTATTGAATTGAACAATGACCAGTGGGTAGGGGTTCGAACCTAAGGTTTAACCTTGGGTTTTCTTGGTCCAATTTTCTATTTTTATGTTTGATCTACCCTTCTTGAGGTGCGGCGGTGGTGCGTTTGTGTTTTCGCACAAAGGATTCAATGGTTTCATTTGATTTGGTAGGTGATTACAATGTTGAGGCAAAATTTGTGTATTAGCATGCTATATTTATCATATTTTTAGATTTATATAATTTTATTATTGCTACAAATATTGGTTCTAATGATGTTTCCATTGCAATTGAATTTAAAATGCCAATTTGGTGTGAAATTGGGGGTTTTCCAAAGAAGTGTTTTGTTTGTTTATTTGGGGATGCCCTATAAATACGTAGTTGTTTTTATTGATCTGTAATAAGGCATAGAATACTGTTTATAATGTTTATCCCCTTTGGTAATTGCTGCAAAAAATGGGTTTTAATTGTGTTTGTAAAGAAAGTGATGTTTTGGTTCCACTTTTGTGTGAAAATGAAGGTTTTACAAAGATAACACTTCTTGTTTAACATGAGGATGCCCAAAAATTGATTTGTTGTTTTAATTGATATTTATTGGGCTGCCTTTACTGTTTTGGTAACTTACAATTGTGAACATCGTGTACAGGTGGGTTTCATAAGGGGTTTTGTGTGCAAAACTACACGAGATTTTGTGAAATTGATTTATTCAAATTCAAAGAGTTTGTTGTGTGTTTTAAGTGGTATAAAATGAGATAGCTACTGTATTTGGTGTATGTGACCAGTAGTGGTGTTTTACATTAAAATGGATGTGTGTTAAATCCTGAAATTGTTTGAGCACAAAGGGGGAAGCCCGGGTACCTAGGTGGGGCGGATTTGTACTAGTACGGCTAGTGGACCGGATGGGTTTTGTCCCTGTTTCACTTAGCATTTGGATAACGACAACTCTAACTAAACTATGTAGATGATTATTGGGGACCACTAGGTTATGGGTATGTTCCCTACTAGTGGCTCTTGCACGAGAAAGGATTTTACTATGGTTACATTACACTGAGGTACGAGGTACATGGGGCCTGAGACTATCTAGTGCCTAGGGGTGTTCCCGGTTTTGTTTCTTAGTGGATTTGTGTTATTTGCCCATGTTTTTGGGTGTATTTAGAATTATAATGCAGTATCTAATATTCCTATTTAAATGTGTTAACATTCTTAAAGTTTTATCTTGAAAAATGTTTTCAATTTAAAGTTTTATTTCATGGAATTTGTCACCGCTTTTAATTGCATATTAAAACTGCTTGCTTTTTCACCTTGTATTGAATGCACCTTGGAATCATAGGGTGGTATCCAATTGGGCTTAAGATCACACCCTACTTACACCCCTTGGGTGTAATTAGACCATTCTTTTGACCCAGGTAAAGGAAAGGCTAAGGGTGATGGCGGTTCAGGGTGTTAGTCCTCATCCTTGGGGCGGAGTAGTGGAGACGACTTGGGGGTGATGACCCTTTGTCATGTGGAGTCCATGGGGCTGTTTTGTTTCTATTCCATTGTGTCTTTGGACATTTTGTATTGACTATAAACCTATGTATTCAGTTCTGGATTTTGTTCAAACATCGTTTGGTATAAATTTTTCAGATTCACTTTATTGATTGTTTTAAATGGTCTATGCCTTCATATTCAGGTAAATCGTTCCCAAACCTAAATAAATGATACCCGGGCACTTGTGACAGCCCGTGGGGATAGAGAACGCCCTTCAGGTCATGTCATGGGATGGGTTTTGTGCCGGTTTTGGCGGTGACCAGATTCGGTTCGTGACAAAATGGTATCATAGGGAGGTTCATGTTAACTCTTTGGGTCATGTTATTTCGGGAAGAGTCAGGATATCATGGTGTTAGGATTGTAGGGACTTGGTATTATAGTTATGGGTAGTGTGCCTGATCACCACACCTCATGAAAGGATTCATGTTTCCTAGGGAAGTAAGGATTTATCTAAGTCCTTTGGTTTTATTGTTTTAATGATGGTTAGGGGAAATGAAAAGAGAGTTGGGTTAATGGTCTCCGTAAGCTCGCAGGGCCGGGCAAGCCATGTGGAGCTGGGGATATACCCTAGAACACTCTCTGTGATAGTGAAGTGATTGGAATATGGTCTCCAACCATATGTCCAAGTCACCCACTGAAACTAGTTTCCCCTCGCATTGTCTTGTGTTCCTTAGTTTTGAAATCTTGGAACTTTGGTTTTAAACTGGCTTGGTTTTAAGAATTGTAATGTTTTTGTGAAATGATTTTCAAATAAATATGGAATTTTTTGATTTATGAAATGGTGGAAATTAAATTTTAGAATTGTTTTGAAATGGAAAATAGTAGGCTTACACCTATTTTGAAAGTCGAAACCATATTGAAGTTGGTTTTCAAAAGTGTTTCCACTATAGTTTTCTAAACGATTAAAGGGTGTTTTAATGGGATGAGATGTTTTGAAATTGATGTGAATAACTTGAAAATGAGTTCTTTTTTTAAATGTATGTGTCCTTATGAAGAGTTATGTAAGATGTGAATTGGTATTTTGATCTCATTGTTAGCAGTTTTGAGAAAAAGTTTGGGTTGGTTGAGCATTTTGTTTTTGAAAAGTGGAAGGAATTTTTGTTTTACCCTTTGGTATCTCCATGAGTGACCACATCCATGGGTTTATATGGGATGATGGATGGTTGATGGCATGAACGGATGAGTACTAGGATGGTTATGAGGAGGGTGCCCGGTGTGACACAAAAACATGCATGTGTGAGGCCCATGGGGTACCATTGGTGGATACGCTTACTGCAAAACCGTTTGTTTACAAAGAAAGAAAAACATGATGTATTGATGAATAGTTTGGTATAGTTTTTATTATGGGTTTTTGATAATGTTGATGTTGTGGGATGTTTTGAGTCCAAGAACCCCTCCTGTTTGAACTGTGTTTTGGGTTTGTGTTTGGTCGGTGAGCTGTGTTGTAGGGACGATTAGTGGTCTCTTTTGAAAATGTTTTGGGATGCCTTTAAGGTGGTTCCCTTCATGTATTTGGATCTGGTTTGAGGAATGTTTTGACTAATTGACCAGCTTCGTTGGGTCCTTGGGTTCTCTCATTGGATAAGGTATGCCCCCATTAAGGGATAATGCAAAGATGAAGTGCAATCCATATTGTTTCGCCATTGGAAAATCCTCCAGTTGATCAATATAAGGAATATTTTATCGATCATTGTTGATTGAGTCTACACCCATTCATTTCGTTAATTTTTGGATCCTCTTGTAGTGGTAAAGTTATTGTGGAAGGTTGAAAGAAACCTTAGTTTCTAAAGTTTCATGATTCGTCGAAGGTGGAAGTGTTCTTTGGTTGTAAGTGTGGATGAGTGTCTCGATGGTGTCTAAGAGGACCTTTGGGTTCTTCAAAGTTTCTTTGAAGCATTAATTCATGTTAAACCACCAGTGTGATAAATATGGTCACGATAGGATATTGTGGCCACTTTCTAGAATTGTGTGTTGTTTGGGTATGTTCTATAAGGTCCCTCTCCATGAATTGTTTATATCAGTCGCAATGGTCATGTTTGGTGATGCCTTATGATGTCATGTGCTCGATTGACCGTAGAGGTGAATGTCGTGAAATCCTATGAGAGTCCCTATTATTTTGTGAGAATGTATCCCTTGGAAAAACTTCAAAATCTTTCATTTTAGACGAAGGTGAGTGTTGGTGTTCTTTACTTCTATTGTTTCTCACCTAAAGAAACAAGGTGTGATGTGTGTGTGTCTTCTTACCCCTTGTTTCAGTGAAATATCGGGATAGGTTAAAGTGAGTTTGGAATGTGTTATGTCTGGAAAACTTGTCTGGGATTGCATTGTAGTTGTGGGATTCATTGAAAGAAGAATTATCATTTATGGGGTTTCCAAAGCCTAACTGCGAGGCCGAAGATGCTTCAATCATTTGAGCTCCATCCATAGGTCTCGGAGAGAAGCTGGCGCGTAGTCAGGGGAAACTCCAGTGTCATTTAAACCCTTGTACAAATTTCAATCCGCAGTATGAAAGATAGGAAGAGTTTAAACCTATGGTGTCATCATATTTCTTCTATTGTTCCCATTCGGTGGAAATAAGTGGAGGGTCTTGTACCCATGTCATCAAAAAATGTTATTCCCTCCCCCTTTTGGTTTCCACTGAGTCTTTAGATAAAGGTTTGAAGTTTGTATACACTGTTTGTGAACACAGGTTTCACTTGGATAATAGTGACCATGCCCCATAAAACCATGCGGAAAGAAGGATCCCAACTATTAGTGTATGGATTCCCAAACCGTGCAAACTAATCATTTTGTCACCCCAACTCTTTAAATTTTGGGGTCTTTCTTTACCGGCCAGTGCTGGTTGGTTAAGATGGTTGGTTCTTATGGTGGGGAGACCCGCTATGAGTCTTATATAATTTCTTTTGTAAATTTCTGATGGACGTATATCCTTTGTACCGGTGAGTCCATTTAGGCCTCCCCCAGTCAGTCTCTTGATTATGTCTCAAAAAAAATATTGGTTGTCTCTTATGGGGGGGAGCGTATTTGTGTCCCCCCGTAACAGTAACTTAGATTTTTCCATGGTCTTGGCTTGGGGTAGATAGTCTCGTTCAGATCTATCTAGCTACCAACATCATTCTTAAGTAAACATTGGTACTGGAGAGCACCCAATGGTTTAGTTAAAGTAAGGTAAGTGTAACCATGTTCAAAGTTGTTGTTCGTTTGGATGAATTTCTTGAGTATTGTTCAGATTGTGTTTGAGGAGTTTTTTTTGGGATAAAGCCTGAATGTTCTTGATGGTTTTAGGAAAGTGGTGTAAGTTTGATTTGTGAGAGTATTCCTTCCTTCATTGATCACTGGAGGTGTTTTGGCCTTTGGGGAAGAAACCTGGCAAGGGAGTACTTCTTGGTTTCTCAGTTGGGTTTGGTTGTTGATTTGGTCTTGCTGTGACTTTCCGGGACGGAAAGTTTTTATGGTGGGGAGAATTGTCACATACATAGCTTATTTTAAATTTATTTTTATTTTAATTTCCATTAATGCTTTGTTTTGGGGGTTTCCAATGGTTTTATGGAGAATAGGTGAGTTTTCGTGAATTGGGCCAAACCGTGAGCCCAATTCCAGATTTAAAAATAAATTTTGATTCTTTTATAACATATTCATTTTTTAATATTTTTCACTCATTCCAACACCTAAATGACATCCCATGATATATTAACACTAAAAGTAGAATATGGTTCCTTTGGAAATCCATAACCATGGTTTAGTTGGGTTTTTAATTAGGGAATTAGGACTGCCCGAAATCCCATTTTCTGCATTAAAAATAAATTTTAATTTTTTTAATATCTCTTTCAATATTTGCGTTTTTTCGGTTATTCCAAGCCTCATATGCGGCCATTACACCCAGAAGCTCCCCCAGACTCTTTACCCTCCTCTTTGGAGCTCTTAGTATCGCGATTTAGGGACGAACATCTTAGGGTTTCTAAAATCGGGAAGATTTGATGAGGTATGTTAATTCAATCATAACTCTCTCAATTCATAATCTTTTCCCTCCATTCCAATTCCTAAATGACCTAATAAGTCCTGTGAGAACATCCCCTGAGTTTTTGCCGTTTTCAAGTTCAGATACTGGTGTTTTGGGGAGATTCATTCTAGATTTCTCAAGTAAGTTTGTCCTTTTCTTTTCCCCTTTCAAATTGATTCGGGTTTCATTCTATTTTTTTTAGGGTTTCCTCCCTTTTTATTGAATTGAAAAATGACCAGTGGGTAGGGGTTTGAACCTAAGGTTTAACCTTGGGTTTTCTTGGTCCAATTTTCTATTTTTAGGTTTGACCTACCCTTCTTGAGGTGTGGCGGTGGTGCGTTTGTGTTTTCGCACAAAGGATTCAATGGTTTCATTTGATTTGGTAGGTGTTTCAAATTTGGATGCAATATTTGTGTATTATCATGCTATATTTATCATATTTTCAGATTTATATAATTTTATTATTGCTACAAATATTGGTTCTAATGATGTTTCCATTACAATTGAATTTAAAATGCCAATTTGGTGTGAAATTGAGGGTTTTCCAAAGAAGTGTTTTGTTTGTTTATTTGGGGATGCCCTATAAATACTTAGTTGTTTTTATTGATCTGTAATAAGGCATAGAATACTATTTATAATGTTTATCCCCTTTGGTAATTGCTGCAAAAAATGGGTTTTAATTGTGTTTGTAAAGAAAGTATGTTTTCGTTCCACTTTTGTGTGAAAATGAAGGTTTTACAAAGATAACATTTCTTGTTTAACATGAGGATGCCCAAAAATTGATTTTTTGTTTTAATTGATATTTATTGGGCTGCCTTTACTGTTTTGGTAACTTACAATTGTGAAATCGTGTACAAGTGGGTTTCTTAATGGGTTTTGTGTGCAAAACTACATGACATTTTGTGAAATTGATTTATTCAAATTCAAAGAGTTTGTTGTGTGTTTTAAGTGGTATAAAATGAGATAGCTACTATATTTGGTGTATGTGACCAGTAGTGGTGTTTTACATTAAAATGGATGTGTGATAAAACCTTAAATTGTTTGAGCAAAAAGGGGGAAGCCCGGGTACCGAGGTAAGACGGATTTGTACTAGTACGGCTAGTGGACCGGATGGGTTTTGTCCCTGTTTCACTTAGCATTTGGATAACGACAACTCTAACTAAACTATGTGGATGATTATTGGGGACCACTAGGTTATGGTTATGTTCCCTACTAGTGGCTCGTGCATGAGAAATGATTTTACTATGGTTACATTACACTGAGGTACGAGGTACATGGGGCCTGAGACTATCTAGTCCCTTGGGGTGTTCCCGGTTTTGTTGCTCAGTGGATTTGTGGTATTTGCCCATGTTTTTGGGTGTCTTTGGAATTATAATGCAGTATCAAATATTCCTATTTAAATGTGTTAACATTCTGAAAGTTTTATCTTGAAAAATGTTTTCAATTTAAAGTTTCATTTCGTGGAATTTGTCACCGCTTTTAATTGCATATTAAAACTGCTTGCTTTTTCACCTTGTATTGCATGCACCTTGGAATCATAGGGTGGTATCCTATTGGGCTTAGGCTCACACCCTACTTACACCCCTTGGGTGTAAGTAGACCTTTTTTTGACCCAGGTAAAGGAAAGGCTAAGGGTGATGGCGGTTCAGGGTGTTAGTCCTCATCCTTGGGGCGGAGTAGTGGAGACGACTTGGGGGTGATGACCCCTTGTCATGTGGAGTCCATGGGGATGTTTTGTTTCTGTTCCATTGTGTATTTGGACATTTTGTATTGACTCTAAACCTATGTATTCAGTTCTGGTTTTTGTTTAAACATCGTTTGGTATAAATTTTTCAGATTCAGTTTATTGATTGTTTTTAATGGTCTATGCCTTCATATTCGGGTAAATCGTTCCCAAACCTAAATAAATGATACCCAGGCACTTGTGCCAGCCCGTGGGGATAGGGAACCCCCTTTGGGTCATGTCACAGGTTGGGTTTGGTGCCGGTTTTGGCGGTGACCAGATTCAGTTTGTGACACAGATAGTAAGTAGTAAACATGATAACACATAGCAGTAAACAATCCCCTGATCAAACACACAACAACAACAAAAAACAGCTAACCACAAACATGAAACACTTTGTAAAGTACTCACAGCCATCCCCTCTTGTCCTATCCAAGATGTACCAACAACCCTCTAGGTAGTACACTCTGTCTAACCCATATGGTTTGGTCATATGATCATATAAGACTCTCTGAGGAAGCACACTCAGTCAATTCTCCTTATTGTCTAAGGTAGTCAGGGACTCTGTAAGAAGATCACACGGTCAATTCCCCTTATAGACCCTAGGTCTAGAGACTCTCTGAGGAATCTCACTCTGTCAATTCCTCTTATAGCCTCAGGTCTATCACAAACTCTCTGAGGAAGCTCACTCAGTCAATTCCTCTTATAGCCTGGAGTGGTTTAAGGAAATTCAAACAATGAAAAGACTCTCTGAGGAAGCTCACTCAGTCAATCCTCTTGTAGTCTATAATATCCAGGACTCTCTAGGAAACTCACCATGTCTATCCCCTATAGTCTATAATGTTCTAGACTCTCTGAGGAAGCTCACTCAGTCTGACCCCTTATAGTCTATAGAAGAAGGTTCTCATGTCCCTTTTCTAGTCAGTGCATAATAATGCTATATGGCCAATGTAAACCTATAGAGCTACATGGATAACCTATCCAAAACATCCCAAGCATGTCAGAAAACTACACTCTATTCTACGTTCACAAGGCATGGAAAATAGGTATAACAGACTATGGACAAACAAGACCAAAAGATCATAAATAGAACAAGGAATGGAAAAATCACCAAGCATAGCATTTATCCTTATACATAATCAAATTACCTCGACACAAGAATAATAGAAAGGCAGGAAAATAATAGGGATAAAACAGCAAACACACAATACCCCGATCAAGGGTATTGGTGGAATTTTCACATAAAACTCAATGACTTCAAACGAAAAGGCACAAACCACCAACCTTGATTCTAGGATATCGATAAACATGAACCACGAGGCTTGAATCTCCTTATAACATCGTAGATCTATGAAAACATGTAAAACATTCAACCCATGATAACAAGAAAAGGAAGAGGAATTGGAAAACGGTGCTCTATAAGAAGGAAAAGCATACTACTGCAGTTCCAACGCAATCGACGACGGTCGATTCGGAGAATGGACAGAGGTTTGGGGGATCGGAGAATTTCTGTGGCCATATAATTTCTCTCGGCCGAACAAGACCTAGAAGAAGATTTTTATAGTGATCAAACATGAGCCAGGTCCATTAATCGAAAAAAAACAAAGTACACGGAGTGTACTTTTGGAGTACATGATGTGTACAAGGCTTTTTAGTACTCTACTTTAGGAGGCCTCTATGTCACCCCTACATGGACATTTTTTGTCCTGGAAAAGGCCAGCACACAGCCTCACAAGACAAGGGAGTACATGGCATGTACTCATAAAGTACACGGCGTGTACTTAAAAAATTTCCAGAGACCCATCTTTTCCCAAAAACTCTAGAAAAATGAAATACATAGCTAAAAAAAAGGTATGAGTTCTTACAAACTTCCCCCCTTAAAGAAATTCATCCCCCAATTTCCCTAGCGAGGTGTTCAAGAAGAAACCCCGAACGGCTCAGGCCTCTGTGATTGTTCATCGGCCTCCATCTCCTAAGTCTCGTCGGGTACTCACCTGTACTTTCATAGCACCCGTACCAGAGGAATATACCGGCCACAGAGAAACGTCATATAGTTATTGACAATCTTAATAAGATTCTAGTCAAATGATACCTCTACTTCGAGCTCAACCTCCTCTGGTTGAAAGACATGAGACATGTATGAAAAGTAACGTCAAAGATGAGAAACGTGGAAGATTTCATGCATATCTCGGTACCTCTAAGGTAACTGAAACCAATAGGAAATCATCCTAACTCTCTCCAAAACCTCAGACAGCTCAACGTACCATGTTGAAATCTTACCCTATATCTGAATCCTCTTGTGTCCCAACATCGGTGTGACTTGCATCCAAACCTGATCCCCAACCTTGATCTCTAGAGGTATTATCTGTTGATCAACTTAAGACTTCTGTCGAGACTGTGCCGTAGCCATCCTCTTCCAAATCAACTCTATTGGCTTTGAGGTATTCTGAACAATTCGGGGTCCCAACAAAGCTATCTCTCCTGCCTCCAGCCATCTTAAAGGAGATCGACATGGCCTACCATACAAAGCCTCATAAGGTTCCATCTGAAAAGTTTCCTGAAAATAGTTGTGGTAGGAAAACTCCGCAATAGGTATATTCTTCTCCCAAGAACCTCCAAAATCCAGAATGCATGCTCAAAGCATGTCCTCAAGCACCTGAATCGTATGCTCGGGCTGGCAATCTGTCTGGGGATGGTAAGATGTATGCAAAAGTACCTTTTTACCCAAATCATTTTGAATACCCTACCAAAAACAAGAAGTAAAATGTGCATCTTTTTCTGAATTAATGGAGTGTGGAACTCCATGCATACGTACAATATCTCAGATGTACAACCTCCCCAGCTCATCAACATTGAAGGTCTCCTTGATTTGAAAGAAGTTAGTAAACTTTGTAAGTTTGTAAATGACAACCCATACTATGTTGTTCCCTCGAGGAGACCTCATTAACCCTATCATGAAATCCATCACGACGTCATTCCACTTTAACTCGGGAATGGGTAACTGTTGTAAAATCCCTAATGGTCGTCGATGCTCTGCCTTCACCTACTGACAAGTGGAACACATCCTGGAGATACCATCAACATCCATCTTCATACCTATCCACCAATACTGACGATGTAGATCTGGGTACATCTTGGTGACACCAGGATGAACTGCCCAAACTGAGTAATGAAAGTCTTACATCAGCTCCTCACGAATGTCTATTGGCACCCATACACATCTTTGGAAAAGCAAGATCTCATCCTTACCTATGGTTCTCCCAAGAATAGGGTTCTCCCCTTACACACTTTTGCATAGGACTAAGCCTTAATAATATGATAGCTACCTCATTTGTAGGCGACAAAGAACTGTAGAGGTAACAACTACAGAAGAAAGAAACATCTGCCCCTATCCATCTTGCACCTCCAGATGCATCTCAGAGAATAGATCCATAATCTTACACTCACTGCGGGCCTCTTAAAATTCCTATAATTGAGTCCTCTAGCTCAGTGCATCAACCATAGAATTTACCTTCCCATGCATGTAGGCAAGCTCCAAGTCAGAAGACTGAAGGTACTCAACCCCCCCTTCGCTCTCTAAAATTCAGATCATGCTGAGTGAATATGTACTTGAGACGCATGTGGTTTCTGAACACCACAATGTGCTCTCACAGAAGATAGTGTCTCCAGTAACGTAAGTCATGAACAACAGCTGCCAACTCAAGATCATACGTCAGGTAATTCATCTCATGTGGCCTCAACTACCGAGGCCCATACGTAACGACTTAAACTCCCTGCATAAGCACAGCTCCCATCCTGATACCTTATGCATCACAGTAGACATTATAGATCTTTCCCGGTTTTAGAAATACTAGTGTCGGCGCTGAATTCAACCTCCCTTTCAGCTCCTAAATGGCTGACTCATAAGAATCTGACCATAAAAACATCACCCCTTTCTTGGTCAGATATTTTAGTGGTGCTGGTAGGTGTAAAAATTCATGTATGAAACATCTGTAGTATCCATCCAGCCCTAGAAAACTCTGCACCTCGATGATGTTCTTCAGCTTCTCCTATAAAACCACAACTCTCACTTTCTCTAGGTCTATTGATACTCTTGACTCTGAGATAACATGACTCATGAAGTGAATCTAGTCCATCCAAAAGTGGAATTTTGAGAGCATAGCATATAACTGATTCTCCCTCAGTGTACTCAAAATGATCTCAAGATGTGTAGCATGGTCATGCCGAGTGTGAGAGTATACCAAGATATCAACCACAAAAACTACCACGATGGAATCCATATATGGATGGAACACTCGGTTCATCAGTGCCATGAAAACTGCAGGCATGTTCATGAGACCGAATGCCATAACCATATACTCATATGGATAATAACTGCTCAGGAAATATGTAAGAGGTATATCAGATGTTCTAAAGTGCAACTGATGATAACCGGATCTCAAATCAATCTTCGATAACACCTGGGCTCCTCGAAGCTGATCAAAGTGATCATTCATCCTCAGCAAGGGATATTGGTTCTTGAATTTTAACTGGTTCAACTTCTGATAGTCCACACAAAGCCTACGGGGGACATTTTCCTTCTTCGCAAATTGAACACGCGAACCCCATGGAGAATTACTGGTTCAGATGAAACCCTTTTCCTGAAACTCCTCCAATTTCTTCTAGAGCACTAACAACACAGGTATAGCCTTCCTATAAGGAGGAATGGACACTGCTGCCACTCCTGGCACAAGCTCAATCAAGAATTCTACCTCAAAATTTCCTCTATAAAGACATATCTGAAATGATCCACCACTAGAATAATATCTAACTGTGAAGTCCCCTGGTCATCCAGATAAAGACTAGCAATAATGGATGTAACTCCTCTCAACCCATGATGCTCTCGACCCACTCTGCTCTCTTGGACATCCCATTGTCCTCTATGAAGAAATGATCCACCCTCTAGTGATATGAATCTCACCCTGTGTTGATAATAGTCAATGACTTCATAGAAGGGAACTAGCCAGTCCATTACGAGAATGGCATCATAACTTTTCATCTATAGGACATAGAGGTCCCATAAAAAGTGACACCATACAACCTCAAGAGGGAACTCTCTTCACTGATGTACACTAACCACTCTAGTCCCCAATATTGTTTCTGAGGTCAATGTATCAGCAGAGGAAAAGATGTAGAGCCCATGTCTCTCTATAGTAGCAACAGAGTTAAAATTATGCATTGCACCAGTATAGAAAAGAGATGAAGATAAGACTAAGGCTACAATGATAATACCATAAACTGTAGAGGGGTTGGGATCCTGCCCTTGATAGGTCCACTCCACTATAAAAGTTTGGCCCATGCCGCGGCCCTGTGACCGTGCCTGACCACTCTGAGCTGATCAACTCTACTATTGCTAGTAGCCTGGTGACTGACCACCACGGCCCCGACCTCCACCTCGGCCCGAACGGCCAGAAGGACTACAATTCCCATACTGGTGAGAAACTAGCATTGCATATCCTGGACGCGGGGTCATTGAAGATCCCCTACCACTAGTTGAAGGTGACAAGAACTGACAGAAACACTGGTGATGGCCCATCTTGCTGTACGATCGACACTCCATGTGGTCTCTCTAGCACTAGGGCCTAGTATGCCTGCTCCTCCCACATTGGTAACATACAACCTGGCTGCCCAAAGATACATTCCACCTACTCTGATCTCCTCGATCAGACTCCCTACAATGCTTTCAGCTATCGGTAGGAGGAACACTAACTCTGGATGTCGAACCAACTTGGCTCACTACTCCAGAATCCCTCAGATCGCGATCAGTGATTCAAATGCTAGTTAATGATAGAGTATATTGAATTCAACCTGAAGATGTTCACCTGTAATCAGATGTCGTGCCTTAGACCATCCTCGAAATTCCACGCAAGGAATAGCTCATTGTCTCCAAGAATAGGCGTGAAACACTGAAGCTCAGTAAAGTGAGACATGTACTCAATAACATAAAGAGTACCGTACTCCAGATTCATAAACTCTCGGGCTCAATCGGCCTTCAAGGTCTCTGGGTAGAAGTAATCATAGAAGATGTGCCAAAACTCAACCCATGTCACACTCTGCTGGCATCATGACCGTGAGATCATCTCCCACCACCTCTTGGCGGATTCTCAGAGCATATAGGTATCGATCATCACCCTATTCTATAGAGGTATCTCTAGATGATCTAAAATGGTCAATGTGGCCTCTATCCATGACTCTAAAGCATGGGGTGCTCCATACCCTTATAAATTATGAGAACGCTACTTTTAGATAACTCGTTCCAATTCTGCCATCGACGGGGCAGGTGGCAGCACTCCCTGGAATGTCCGCATCATCCTCAGAAAATATTCCCTAAACTGCGCATTGACACCTGAAACTTGTATAACTATTGGTTCCAAGGCTGGCACAACAGGAGGATTTGCAGGATGTCCCCGATCGGCCATATCCAGTGTCTGATCACCATCTGGAAGCTGACATACAACCAGAAGATGTCCCAGTGGCATTATTCTAAAAGGTAAAAAGCACACCTTAGATTAGAATTATCATATACTGAGAACACAAGAGTACAAAATGGTAACAAGAGAAGGAAACATTTATGTTTTGAAAAATATGACTACACGATGTGTATAAAAACTACATGGCATGTTCTTTTAAGCCATTCACATGGGGATGTACTTCTGCTACAACTGGTCATGTAACGGCCCAAACACACAGTGTGTTGTCCCCACACATGGCATGTACTTGAACTTTATTCCCCTACCTAAGTCTCCTTACACGGCTAACCCACATGTTCCTTTTAATCCAACACTACACAACGTGTATGCCACCACACGGTGTGTACTGGACATGGTTTCAACGACCCATGTTGTTAGCTACATGGCCGACTACAAGGCTCACTCTACATGGTGTGCTCCCTATGCACACGGTTTTTACTTGAATGATTTCCCTGAACAGTGTTGTTTGCTACACGGCCAGGTACACGGTTCACTCTACATAGCATGTTCCTTGTGAACACGACATGTACTTGAAGGATTTCCCTGACCCGTGTTTTTTATGACAAGGGTGGGTACTTTGGTTACATGGAATGACGTGTTTGAAGAAGACACGACATGTAAAGTTAAAGTTTCATCTATTTGTGTCTTTAGCCACATGGGTAGGCAAATGGTCACTACAACACGACATATACTTACTGTACATGGTGTGTTTTTGAAGATTTTTCACAACCCTGTGTTTCTGCCCACATAGTTAGAAACACCGTTTGAAAATTAGACATCATGTATTCATAATGTGCACGCCGTGTATTCTGGGTTTTTCCAGGCAGTAGCCTCAGAAACTGCTCTGCAGCCCAACAAACACAGAAAAAAGAGTTAAGGTGCCCAATTATGATCCGTGAGGGCCTATACTCCCCACGAGTCAAAGTTTGTCATCTCATAAATATCATATACAAGGAAAAGAAGTCAATGATACACCATGTTCCGATTCATGTGGGCCCATAACACCTCAAGAATCGAAAGTTGGTGTTCATTCTAGTAAATCACTACAAAAACAAAACCTTATCAAATAGAAGGTATTTCTACTAAGGAAACTATCACAACAACATGAATATTTTACACACCATCTATGAAAACAACATGCAATCCCTAATGCTTCCTAGATGGCATGGAAAAAAAGCATGACATGTGATTTCTAACAAGTTCGTATATGATTAATGAGATGGCATACCATCATCTCATCGGGTTGCAACAGAAATATAACCTCAACAATATCAATAGTAATTGCACAAATCATGTGAGTAACTCAATGTGAAATCTAATCAACTGTAAAAATTGAAAAACCAGAAGAAATTTCAATTAACTAGGTATATTGGATTTTCCCTGTACACGGGTTAGCTACTCCTAGGAACAACTTATTACCAAGTACCTACTCTATCCTATACCTGGATATAGGCTCCAAAAAGTAAGTCAAGCGAAAATAATCCCCTTGATACCTCTTTGTAACGCCCCGGTTCCGAATTCCACTTAGAGGTGCCCCATACCCAGTTGGTCACATGGCCCCAAGAGCATTTCCCCAAAAGCTAGAGGCTGCCGACTATCAGCGAGGGCCTCAGGTGTGATGGTGGGGAAACTATGACCTCATTGGAAAAGTACACACAGGATATAAATAACACATGCAATGGTGACAGTAGTAAATATCCAACAACAGTAAATAGCGGAAGACTAAAAAAACAAACAAGTGGGGCACACAAGTATATATGAAATGATGAATGATACATATATGTCTAGGAAAGCATCCAAACAAGTAATATTGATGAATAAAGTACTAAACCAATGTACAAATGAAAAACAGATAAGAAACTCATCAGCATCCAAGCCTCGGCTTGGTCCCGTGCTCTCCAGCTCTAATGCAAGTCAAGTACCTGAAGTAGAAGGGTGCTTGCCCATGTCTATACCTACAGCAATATAATATTTTTAGTCCCAAAAACATGACCCAAATAAGGTATGAGACTAAATCATAGTATGCAACCACCTGAAGATCTATTCCTAATAGTTAGTGAGTATATGGAAGATAAAGTGCAGTAAATAGTAAAAAGTAAGTAGTAAACAAAATAATACATAGCAATTAACAATCCACAGGTCAAACAAGCAACATC
This sequence comes from Viscum album, assembly GCA_963277665.1. Classification (NCBI taxonomy): domain Eukaryota; kingdom Viridiplantae; phylum Streptophyta; class Magnoliopsida; order Santalales; family Viscaceae; genus Viscum; species Viscum album. Next base: position 1,099,322,378 of record OY728147.1, read on the forward strand.
GAAGTAAACAGCTAAGTACAAACAAGAAACCCTCTGGAAATTACTCACATCCATCACCTCTAGTCCTATCCAAGAAGTACCAATAACCCTATAGGCATTACACATAGCCTAACCCCTCTAGTTTGGTCGTACGAAATTATAAGACCCTCTGAGGAAGCACACTAGGTCAATTCCACTTATAGTCTAAGGTAGTCAGGGACTCTCTAAGGAAGATCACATGGTCAATTCCCCTTATAGACCCAATTCCTAAAGGCTCTCTGAGGAAGCTCACTCAGTCAGTTCCTCTTATAGCCTCAGGTCTATCACAGACTCTTTGAGGATGCTCACTCGATAAATTACTCCTATAGACTGGAGTGCTTTATGGAAATTCAAACAAAGAAAAGACTCTATGAGTAAGATCACTTGGTTTATCCTTCTATAGTATATATATCTCAAGACTCTATGAGGAAGCTCACTCAATCTATCCTCTTATAGTATATAATATCCAAGATTCTCTGGGAATCTCACTCGGTCTATCCATTATAGTCTATATTGTCCAAGACTCTCTGAGGAAGCTCACTTGCTCTATCCACTAATAGTCTTTAGCACCATGTTATCACGGCCCCAAGACATTCAGTGCATAATAATGCTATATGGACAATGAAATCCTATAGAGCTACTTGGATAACTAGTCCACAAAATCTCAAGCATGTTAGGGAATAAAAATCCTTCCAACGGTCACAAGGCATGGAAAACAGGTATAACGGCCAAAGGTCAAACAAGACCAAAAATTTGTAAACAAAACAATTCATGGTCAAAACATTAAATCATAGTATTTATCCTTATACATAACTAAATTACCTCAAAACAGGCATATATCATGGAAGGAAAACAATAGGGATAAAATATTAAACATGCAATACCTCGTTCAAGGGAATTGGTAAAATTTGCATAAAAAAATAAATGAATTTAAATGGAAAGGAACAAACTACCGAACATGATGCTATGAAATCAATATAATTGAACCATGAGGCTTGAATATCCTTAGAATGTGGTAGATCTACGAAAAAACATAAAACTTTCAACCCATGATAACTTGAAAAAGGGGAGGAATTGGAAAATGTTTTTCTAGAAGAAGGAAGAGCTTACCCTTGCAGTTACAATTCAATCGATGACTGTCAATTCAGAGAAAGGATGGAGGTTTGGGGGCTCATAGAACTTTTGTGGTCATATGACATCTCTCAATCGAACAAGACCAATAATAAGATGATTATGGTGATCATATGCGAGACCGGTCTGTTTGATGAAAAAAAGAAAGTACATGGCATGTTCTTTTGGAGTACACGATGTGTACTAGGTTTTTCCGTACTCTGCTTTAGGCGGCCTCCATGTCACCCCTACATGGTCATGTGTGTGGCCCAGACATGGCCAGCACATGGCCTCACACGGCAAGGGAGTACACTATATGTACTCATAAGGTACACGACGTGTACTTCAAAAATTTCCAAAAAATCCTCTTTTCTCAAAAACTCAAGAAAAATGAATTACAAACCTCAAAAGAAGGTATGGGTTCTTAAAATATAAGTCATGAAACAGTGATTGGTAGTTAATAATACATGAATCATAAGGAAATCAGAGAGAATGAGTCAAGGGATCATAACATTGACATATGATATAGATGTTTGTCATATATAAAAGAATGGAAAATAATTTTCATAGTAGTTCAAGGCACATTAAAGAGATTATCATTATGGAATGGGTTCCCAGCCAAGGCCATCATATTGATAAATATTCACTCTAATGAATATCATAGTGGATATAGTCCATTATTGAATTGGGATCACTCTCTACTATAGTCTGGTTTATCTCATGAGATATCAATATTTACCCAATGAATTAGAGGGAGATATAACTACCACCCATAAAATAATTAAAAAAATATATATGTGTGATTCATAAGATCATAAAACATTAATCATATTAGAATCCATGAAAATAAATGGCATTCATAAACATTTCATCCTAGCATAACATGTATAAAGGAAAAGTGTTTTAAAATTATTTAATCATCAAAGCATAACCTATGGAAAAACATCATTCATAAGCATAATATCATGTTATAAATGATGGAAGGGAAACCTGTTTCATAAGTATAATTTTATTATAAACATAAACCATCCATATAAATAATAATAATAATTCTACACTCAGATCATATTCCTTGTAAGGTAAATAATATATTAAAGTAAAATAATATTATAAATTTACATGAACGTTGTTTTCATTTCTACAATGATTGAAGAGAAAGAATGGTAAATAATATATTGAATTTAAATGACAATATATATTTCATATATATCACATAGAGTCATTAAATTTATTCTCATATTAACTTCTATATCAAACCTAAGTAAAAAATAATCACATCGCTTCATGAGGTGGTTTTCTTTCACCTATGCAAATAACACTAACATATTCTCTTTGGAATGGAATGTACAATATATATATATATATGATAATATATTTATATAATTGAAGTTATGTTACAAATATAAATTATATATATAGTATATTAATCATCATACCTTTTATTGAGAGGTGTTGATGAAAAATGTGTCACATCGGTTCATGAGGCTGTAGTCCACTTTACAGTCAATCAACATTATCATTTCCCATTTAAAGGAAGAAGATATGGATTTAGGTCATTAACTTTACACATAAACATATTACTATATTTATGATAGTTATGTTTTTATATCATCTTGTTTTAATATTAATCTAATTATTTGGAGTATTAAATATAAAAAAACTCATGTTCAAGATCATTTCCCCTTCTTTAGATAATATCCTTGGGTTTGATCCAAAAACCATCATAGGATAGATTTATGATAAAAATAATGATTCTATAATGAGATGAGGAAATTAAAGTATTTTTTGGGCAATTATTTTTCAATCTAATGGTATTTAATGTTTTAATAGGGAAAGAGAGTGTGTGCCCTTTTACAAGTGAGTTGAGTTTGCACGCTTTTATGTTTTGAAAAGAAAAAGGTGTACCTAGGATTTTCACATGAAACAAGGATAGAAATAATAATTTATTGAAAATATAATATATAAGGTCATAATAAGGCCATAAAATGGGTTTGTTAGAAGTTTTGGGTCATTTTTAACCCTTATCCTTTTAGTTTAACTCCATGGTAAACCCATTTTAACCATAACTCTGGTAAATAATTTTTACTATTTTTACTATTCATTAGGTTAAAAAATTAATTATAAATTATTAGATAATATAAATTATTTTTATCCCAGATATGGAATCAATTTTTTAAAAATTTATTCACATATGTGTAAAGTTTTAATATAAAATTAATCACATAGAGGCGATGAAAAAGTTGTTTCCCAAATATAAAATAATAAACAGTTTAAAAAGATTTTATATCACAATTCAAAATGAAATTGATCCAAATGACATAAATTTTATTAAAATATATATATATATATATTAATTGTTCTTTTAAAGCGATATTTAAAACATATATTTTTGAAAATTCATTTAAATTATTGACAATTCTTAATAAAAACCAATACTTTTCAGTATTCATTGAAAAATTTACATTCTAGAAAAATTCTCAAAATTTCACTCTAATATAATTTTTAAATGATAATTAAATTTCAAAAAAAAATTAATAAATTTTCTATATTTGGAAAAAATAAATTTTAAAAATAACTATAAAAAAGGTGACAAAAATGTTTTTCTAGAAATTACTCTTTTTTAAATGTAAAATTAGTTTTATTATTATCTCTTGTATAGAAAACACATAAGATTAATGTTAAATTTTATTTTGAATAAATAATATATAAATTTCATCAAAATAATTCAGTTTAATTGATTTTTTTAACTTATTGAGTTAAAACACATCTCTTTGCATAAAAATAGTTATTAATAATAATATTTTGATTATTTTAAAATAATTTCTATTTTCATTAAAAATTAATAAATCACCATGGAATTAATTTCATATATATGTTTAAACCATATATTTTCATAATTATGTTAATAATTTCATACCCTCCATACCATTAGAAAGTTTATAAGTATCATATAAAATAAAAATATTTTTATAGTACGTCATGTTTCATTAAAACTCGAAGTTGCGTATACTGCAAGCGATCTTTGAAAAAAAATATTTGAAACAAATCTTTCAAAAACTATCTGGGTGATAAGAATTCAGCCAACTAGACATAGCTTACCAGGGATAACACATAAATATGTGAATAAGTGGGTTGCATTAGGCCCATAAGAGAACACACTCAGCTGAAATAGCATGGGTTATGCCAGTGGACCAATGCTAGCGAGGAATAGATTGTCAAGTTTGGTTGTACATTATGTTGAAAGTACTAAACCCCCATTTTCTGATCGAGGCACTACTAGAAATACAGCCTTTCCCAATGGTTCAGAACCATTGGGAAAGGCTGCAGAACAGTTGGTATATGTTATAACAACGGTTCTGCAAACTGTAAGGAAGTAAGACGTTGGGAAAGGTTTTCCCAACAGTTTACTGTGAACCATTGGGATAGGGTGCGGAAAGCCTAACCTATACCAAGGGTTATGCCAAAGCGTTGGGATAGTTTTTCCCAATGATTTGGCTTGAACCATTGGGAAATCCTAAGGATTCCCCTCTTTCCCAACGGTTCATTGAACAGTTGGGAATGGGTTTTTACCAATGGTTCATTGAACTGTTGATAAAAAAAGGAACCAAGATGCTATGCCAACGGTTTTGAACCGTTGGCATAGCCTAGGCTGTTCAAATTTCACATCAGCCTGCAATTTGCACAGCAGGTCTGCAATTTGCACAGCAGGCCTCATTTTGTGCCCTCCTTTTTTCAATCCAATTATTGTACCTGCAATAAACTAACACATACATATACAATTATTGTACATGCAATAACCAACTAACACATACATATAGTGAACAAATTCATACACATTTAACATATAATGCTGGAACTATACACATATATAATTAAATTAGAAATAAAAATGTAAATTATAAATATACATAATTCATTTAGAATTCAATTTAAAATTTAGATGACAATTATATGTGGAATCTGAAAGTCAATTCATAATTTGATCGGTTTTTTGTATACCATATATTTTTACCTGAAATGATGTCCATTTTAAACAAAATATATACACCTGGAGTGCTACCGGTCACACCGCACCTCAGATTGAGGAGAGGTTGACACGTAAACATCACATATGACCCATGGATCTTTGTTCTAAAATATCGACACAATCCGAATGCATTTGGTTGGTTTTTCGTATTCCAGTTGATTTTTTTCAATTAAAATGACGTCCATTCAAAACAAAAAGAAGACACTTTGAGTGGTTCCATCCACACCACATCTCAGATTGAGGCAGGTTTGATTCATACACGTCACATATGACCCATGGATCGTTCTGCTAATGTTTCAACAGAAACCGAATGTGTTTGGTCAGTTTTCCGTATGTACTTAAAATGTTGTCCATTTTAAAAAAAATATCCACTTAGAGTGATTCCAGTCACACCATGCCTCCGATTAAGGCGGGGTTGACTTTTACACGTCACATATGACCCATGGATCATTGTGCTAAATTATCTACACAATCCGATTGCGTATGGTCGGTTTTCCGTATGTCGGTTGATGTTTTTCACTTAAAATGACGTCCTTTTGAAACAAAAGACAGACACTTTGAGTGGTGGAGGCCAAACTATGCCTCATATTGATGCTAGGTTGACTCATACACGTCACATATGACCCATGAATCATTGTTCTAAATTATCAACACAATCCGAATGCATTTGGTCAGTTTTTCGTATGCCAGTTGATGTTTTTCAATTAAAATGACTTCTTTTGTAACAAAAGGTAGAAACTTTGATTGGTGTCGACCACATCGCATCTGAGATTGAGGCGGGGTTGATTAATACACATCACATATGACTCATGGATCTTTCTCCTAATGTTTCAACGGAAACCGAATGCGTTTGTTCGGTTTTCCGGATGTACTCAAAATGTTGTCGATTTTAAACAAAAGAGAGACACTCAGTGTGATTCCAATCACACCGTGCCCCTGATTAAGGTGGGGTAGATACATACGCATCACATATGACCCATGGATCAATGTACTAAATTATCGACACAATCCAAATGTGTTTGGTCGGTTTTTCATATGTCAGTTGATGTTTTTCACTTAAAATGACGTCCTTTTGAAATAAAAGACAGACAATTTGAGTGTTGGAAGCCACACCACGCCTCATATTGAGGTGGGGTTGACTCATACATGTCACATACGACACAATAATCATCGTTCTAAAGTATGAACACAATCCAAATGAATTTGGTCAGTTTTCTGTATGCCAGTTGATTTTTTTCAATTAAAATGACGCCCTTTTGAAATAAATGGCAGACACTTTGAGTGGTGTCAGCCACACCGCATATTAGATTGTGGTGGGGTTGATTCGTACACGTCACATATTACCCATGGATCGTTCTCCTAAAGATTCAATGAAAACCGAATGTGTTTGTTCGGTTTTCTGTATGTATTTATAATATTGGTCATTTTAAACAAAAGAGAGCCACTTAGAGTGATTATGGCCACACCATTCCTCCGATTAAGGCGGGGTTAACTCGTACACGTCACATATGACCCATGGATCATTGTGCTAAAGTATCGACACAATCCTAATGTGTTTGGTTGGTTTTCTGTATGCCAGTTTATGTTTTTCACTTAAAATGACGTCCTTTTGAAAAAAAGACAGACACTATGAGTGGTGGCGGCCACATCATGCCTCAGATTGAGGAGGGGTTGACTAATACTCATTACATATGACCCATGAATCATTGCGCTAAAGTATCGACACAATCTGAATGCGTTCGGTTGGTTTTCCGTATGTCAGTTGATGTTTTTCAGTTAAAATGACATCCTTTTGAAACAAAAAGCAGAGACTTTGAGTGGTGCCGGAAACACCGCGTCTCAGATTGAGGCGAGGTTGACTCATACATGTCACATATGACCCATGAATCATTCACCTAATGTTTCAGCGGAAACCGAATGTGTTTGGTCAGTTTTCCGTATGTACTTAAAATGTTGTCCATTTTAAAGAAAACAGAGCCACTTAGAGTGATTCCGACCCCACCGTGCCTCAGATTAAGGCGGGGTTGACTTGTATATGTCACATATGACCCATGTATTGTTGTGCTATAGTATCGACACAATCTGAATGCGTTTGGTCGCTTTTTAGTATGCCGTTTTATATTTTTCACTTAAAATGACGTCTTTTTGAAACAAAAGACAGACACTTTGAGTGGTGGTGGCCAAAACACGCCTTATATTTAGGCGAGGTTGACTCGTACACATCACATACGAACCATGGATCTTCTTTCTAATGTATCATCAAAATACGAATGCGCTTTTCAGTTTTCTGTATGCCAGTTGATGTTTTTCAATTAAAATGACGTCCGTTTGAAACAAAAGGCAGACACTTTGAGTGGTGGCAGCCACACCGCGCCTCAGATTGAGGCGGGATTGACTCTTACACATCACATATGACCCCTGGATCGTTGTGCTAATGTAATGACACAATCCTAATGCATTTGGTCAGTTTTTCATATGCCAGTTGATGTTTTTCAATTAAAATGACGTCCTTCTGAAACAAAAGGCAGACACATTGAGTGGTTCTAAACACACCGCTTCTCGGATTGAGACGGGGTTGATTCATATATGTCAAAAATGACCCATGAATCGTTCTCCTAATGTTTAAACAAAAACTGAATGTGTTTGGTCATTTTTCCGTATGTACTTAAAATGTTGTCAATTTTAAACAAAAGATAGACACTTTGAGTGGTGGTGGCCACACCGTGCCTCAGATTAAGGCGAGGTTGACTCGTACACGTCTCATATGACTCATGTATCGTTGTGCTAAAGTATCGACACAATCTGAATGCGTTTGGTCAGTTTTCCATATGCCAGTTGATGTTTTTCAATTAAAATGACGTCCTTTTGAAACAAAAGGCAGACATTTTGAGTGGTGTCGGCCACATCACGTCTTATATTGAGGCGGGGTTGATTCGTACTCATCACATATGACTCATGAATTGTTATCCTATAGTTTCATTGGAAACAGAATGCGTTTGGTCAGTTTTACATATGAACTAAAATTGTTGTCCATTTTAAGCAAAAGAGAGACACCTAGAGTGATTCCGGCCACAATGTGCCTCAGATTATGGAAAAGTTGACTCGTACTGGTCACAAATGTTAGATGGATCGTTGTGCTAATGTATCGACACAATCCGAATGCGTTTGGTCGGTTTTCCGTATGCCAGTTGATTTTTTTCATTTAAAATGACGTCCTTTTGAAACAAAAGACAAACACTTTGAGTGGTGGCGGCCACACTATGCCTCAAATTGAGGCGGGGATGACTCATACACGTCACATATGACCCATGGATCGTTTTTCTAATGTGTAGACACAATCCTAATGCATTTGGTCGGTTTTCCGTATGCCAGTTGATGTTTTTCAATTAATATAACGTCCTTTTGAAACAAAAGGCAGACACTTTGAGTGGTGGCGGCCACAACACACCTCGGATTGAGTTGGGGTTGACGCGTACATGTCACATATGACCCATGGATCGTTTTGATAAAGTATCTACACTATCTGAATGCGTTTGGTTGGTTTTCCATATGATAGTTGATGTTTTTCAATTAAAATGGCGTCCTTTAGAAACAGAAGACAGACACTTTGAGTGGTGCCGACCACACCGCGTCTCATATTGAGGCGGGGTTGATTCATACATGACACATATGTCCCATGAATCCTTCTCCTAATGTTTCAATGAAAACTGAATGCGTTTTGTTGGTTTTCCATATGTACTTAAAATGTTGTCCATTTTAAACAAAATAGAACCATTTCGAGTGATTCCGGCCACACCGTGCCTTAGATTAAGGTAGGTTTGACTCGTACACGTCACATATGACCCATAGATCGTTTTTCTAAAGTATTGACACAATACGAATGCATTTGGTTGGTTTTTCGTATACCAGTTGATGTTTTTCACTTAAGATGATGTCTTTTTGAAACAAAAGACAGACACTTTGAGTGGTTTCGGCCACACCGCATCTCAGATTTAGGAAGGTCTGACTCTTACACGTCACATATGACCCATGAATCGTTCTCCTAATGTTTCAAGGGCAACCAAATGTGTTTGGTTGGTTTTCCGTATGCTAGTTGATGTTTTTTAATTAAAATGACGTCTTTTTGAAACAGAAGATAGACACTTTGAGTGGTGCCAGTCACACCGCATTTCAGATTCTGGCGGGGTTGATTCGTACACATCATATATGACCCATGGATCATTCTCCTAAAGTTTCAACAAAAATTGAATGTGTTTGGTCGGTTTTCCGTAGGTACTTAAAATGTTGTCCATTTTATGAGAATACTCATGTGTCTATTAGTGGAATGTTATTCACTTAAAATCATGTGGAAATTGATATAAAATATTTTTATATCATTCTTAGTATGGATTAGATTTTAGTTTATCATTCTATGAAACATTTCGGAGCTAACAATGTCATGCCCAATGAATACATCTCTTTTATAACATACCAAGAATCTATGATATTGATTAGATGTGTAAATGTCATTTACATTTATTATCATGATGAAAATAAATAAAATATATATTATATATTTTCTAGTATTAAATGAAATCAAGGAGGGTGGGGGGGCTCTCCGGCGGGGATGTCCGGGGGGTTGTCCGGTGGGTGTCCGGGGGGCTGCCCGGGGACTAAGGAGGAGGGTGGGGGCGGTGCGGGGGGTGTTCGGGGGGTTGTCTCACTACTGGAAATTAGATCTTTCCCAATGCTTCTATACCAATGGTTTGAAAAAACCGTTGGCATAGGTCCCCTTTCCCAATGGTTTGGCCAAACCATTTGGAAAGGCCCCCAAATTGGCCACTTTTCCCAACGGTTTGGCCAAACCGTTGGGAAAGACCCTCAAATTGGACGCTTTTCCCAACGGTTTGGATAAACCATTGGGAAAGGTGGACCTATCCCAACGGTTTGGCCAAACCGTTAGGAAAGTTCCCCAAATATACCACTTTTCCCAACGGTTTTCCCAAACCTTTGGGATAGGTATACCTTTCCCAACGGTTTGGCCAAACTGTTGGGAAAAGTCGGCCAAAATTCAACATCCTTCATAGAATGAAAATCACAACCATAGACCTATACCAACGGTTGTTAAAACCGTTGGTATAGGTCTATACCAACGGTTTTAACAACTGTTGGTATAGGTACTTTCAATTTTTATCGGACCTTCTTACCGATAACATTATATAAATCAAAATTTAAAATATTTATGAGAATACATATATATATTTATGTAATTATGATCACAACAGTCATGTTAGGTTAGTGGTTGAGTCGTTCAATTATAAACGAGGGGTCCTGGGATCAAATCCCAGCGGATGTTTTATTTATGGAATTTATATACCAACGGTTCCATTACCATTGGTATAGATTTCATATTACCTATACCAACGGTTTCCAAAACCGTTGGTATAGGTCTATAACAATGGTTTTTGGAAAACCGTTGGTATAGACCTATCCCAACGGCTTACTTGGCAACGGTTCTCAAAACCGTTGGTACATGTTATACCAACGGTTTGGAGGCCTATACCAACGGTTCCAAACCGTTGGTAAAGGTTTGTTTTCCAGTAGTGTCTGGGGTCCAAGGAGGAGGGTGGGGGGGCTATATGGGGGGCTGTTCAGGAGGTTGTTCGGGGACTAGGGAGGAGGGTGGGTTGGCTGTCCGGGGGGCTGTTCGGGAAGCTGTCCGGGGGCTGTCCGGGGGTGTTCGGGGGGTTGTCTGGGGTCCATGGAAGAGGATCGTGGGGGGGGGGATATCTGGAGGATATTTGGTGGGATGTCCGGGGGTTGTTCGTGGTCCAGGGAGGAGGGTGAGGGGCTATCCCGGGTGCTATTTGGTGGGTTGTCTGAGAGCTGTTCAGGGGTGTTCGGGGGGTTGTCTGGGGTCCAAGGAAGAGGGTGGGGGGCTGTCGGGGGGGGGGGGGGGGGGGGGCTGTCCAGGGGGCTATCCGGGGGGTTGTCCGGGTTCCAGGGAGGATGGTGGGGGATGTCAAGGGGCCTATTTGGGGGGCTGTCTGAGGGGCTATCCGGGGGGTGTTCGTGGGATTGTCCGGGGTCCAAGGAAGAGGGTGGGGGGCTGTCCAGGGGGCTGTCTGGGGGGATTTCTGGGAGTTGTTCGGGATCCAGGGAGGACGGTGGGGGGGTTTTCTAGGGGCTCTTCGGGGGGGGGGCTATCCAGTGGCTATCTGGGAGGTGTTCAGGGGGTTGTCTGGGGTCTGAGGAAGTGGGTGGGGGGGGGCTGTCTAGGGGGAAATCCGGGGGGCTATCTGGGGTCCAGGGAGTAGGGTGGGGGGGATGTCCGGGGGCTGTTCGGGGGTTGTCCGGGGGTGTTCGGGGGGTTGTCCGGGGTCCAAGGAAGAGGGTGGGGGCGGTCCGGGGGGCTGTCTGGGGGGCTGTCCGGTAGGGCTGTACGGGGTCTAGGGAGGAGGGTGGGGGGCTTTTCGTGGGGCTGTCAGGGGGCTGTCCAGGGGGGGTGTCCGGGGACCAAGGAGGATGGTGGGGGGTTGTCCAGGTTCCAGGAAGGAGGGGGGGTTCCCAAACACACAACCACTAAAAGACAACAACATCCATAAAATCATATAATATATAAAAATAACTCAACTCCAATACTATACTTCGAGTTTAGATAAAACCAACAACTAGAATAGATTAAATATCAAATCTCAGTAATATCAGTCAAAAATTTAATGGATCTATTTGTTCGACATCACCATCACCATCATCACCATGATCATCACCCTTGTCCCCATCCCCATCATCGTCCTCACCCTCTTCGCCCTCGCCCTCCTCCTCGTCCTCGCCCTCCCCTTATCCCTCCTCTTCTGCATCAGACTCCTCGCCATCATCATCGTCAAGCTAGAAATTGTCCTGACAACCAGTATAACTGCCACCTAGTGCACCATATAGAGAATGTATCGACGACATATACTCTTCAAAAGCTGGTCTGGCCTCTACTGGAAGTGTTGGACGTATAACTTCAATAAATTTCATAAACACACTATTTTCCCCAGAAGATTGTTCTGCCGTCTTTGGGGCCCTTTTCTTAGCATGTTCTGCCTTTTACCTAACTTTCTACAGCTCGGTGGCACTACAGCTCGTACCTGAGGAGGGACAATACCTCATCAGGGCTATCCTTGGTCGGCAGCGTACTCTGCCTAAATGCTCCTCTCCCAACACCTGATGTATGTGATCTGTTGGCCCAAAATAGTCTGGTTGTTGGGCATCAAGGGCCTCTAAAGTAACATGTTACAAATATAAATATATCATTATGTTACAAAATCTATATTAAAATATAAATTAAATAGACTAAAACTTACAATCTGCTGCTGATTTTCTTCGTTGACGACACTTCCATCCTTTTTCTGTCTACTCGAGCAAAACTGTTTTCCTCGAGGCACATGTCCTTAAATATTTTTTACTTGTATCTATAATGACATTTAAAACTAAAGTTATATGAAAACTTTAGAAAACTATTAAAAATTTGAGGAAACAAAAGAATGTGTAAGTTGTAAAGAAAACTTATAAACAGTTGTCATACCTGCTTCCTCTCATGATCAGGCATCATAGTGTGCCTCAGTGTGTGGAGGTATTTTTTTGCATTAATGTTATTTTTATTTTTTTCTGATGATTCTTAAATAAAATTAAAAAATTTAACAGATAGTATTAATGCAAAACATGAAAGTTATTATTTAAATACCTCAAATGATATTAATACCTTAAACTGGGTATTCATCCAATGAGTAATCATCTGACGATACTGATCTATAGGACAATCATCCACCACTAGTACCGCTTCTAACTCTGTCCCAACTCTAGAAACCCATCCAATATACAACTCATGCTTGTAGGCTCTCCAAATATTTCCTAAATCCTTTAGAAATTCCGGTCGTGCACCCTCACCATCGGGAAAATTAAGATGGAGTTGAAATCAAAATATTAATTCATATAAATACATAAAATAATTCATGGCATTAAATAAAACAGATTTTTTACCCATATCTGTGACCAAGATCTATCCTTGACCTCATGTGGAAAATGTATCCATGATAGTGGGCTGATGGGAATGATGTCGGAGTATTTGGCAAGCGTCGCTAAAAAACTCCAACATTACTGCCTTGTTTTATCAACCATTTGGTTGTCTTCATTATAATCCACCATAACCTGTGTGTGGTGGTTCCACACAGAACGCATGCGTGTAAGTCCCCGCCCACACCTCTTATTAGTAGATTAATCTGTCATGAAATAAAAACAAATACTTTATTAAAACATGCTATAATGAAAATAAATACTGCTATAAAAATTTGTTAGGGTTCTATAAATATACATGTGCCAGTCTGATTACTGAGCACCGATGGATCAACAGAAACTGATGGACCACCCTATGGTGGAACAGGAGTCAAAGGCGATGGAATATAGAAGCTCGGTGAGACAGAAGTAGAAGGAATATAAGATGGGACAGTTGTCTGACCGGATGCTGACTGGGGAGTGGGAATCATCATGGGATGTGAAAATGATGGGCCAGAAGATGCATAAGGTAGAGAAAACATGGGAGGCCTAAATATCCCGTGTGCCCCTAAAGACACACCGAGATCAGAATGTGGGAAGGATGACATGTTAGTGGGATGGGAAGGGTCTAGTCGGGTATGCACAGCTGCTCGTCCACCTCTGGTACGAACCCTCCTCCTACCACTAGCCTGAGTACGTGGACCAGTACTAGGATCCTCATCGAATAAATGTCGACGTATAGGTGGATCCTATAAAACTTTTTACAAAAAAATTAATCATATGACATTATATATTCTTTAAATATATCAATTTGAAATAAAGTACTCACTACATGCACTAATGATGGAATTCCCAACTCCGTCATTCGACGATTGTTCTCCATCATTTTTTTCCTTCATCTCTCTTCAATTGTCTTCATTTCTTGCTTTTGAAAACAAATATGTAATTAATTATAAAAAGGAAACTAATGTGTAACCCAAAAAACTAAATATTTGATGGAATAGGGGGATTCATCGGTAATTTAGCTATCAATTGTTTTAGAAGAGCGTGAATGGATTTAATAAATCATACAAGTTGTAATGTTCACCATGTTAGAAATATTGTTTCACTATTTTTGAATACCGTTCAATTCCAAATTATAAAATTCAATTCAAATAAAACTGAAACCAATAATCATTGAAAATTCACATAATGGTCAAGTCAGGTATGAATTGTTTTAGAAGAGCCTGAATGGATTTAATAAATCATACAAGTTGTAATTTTCACAATTTTATAAATATTGTTTGACTATGTTTGAATATAGTTCAATTAAAAATTAGAAAATGCAATTCAAATAAAACTGCAACCAATAAACATTGAAAATTCACATAACGGTCAAGTTAGCTATCAATAGTTTTAGAAGATCTTGAATTGATTTAATAAATCATAGAAGTTTTAATTTTCACCAAGTTAGAAATATTGTTTGTCTATGTTTGAATACAGTTCTATTTCAAATTAGAAAATGCAATTCAAATAAAACTGCAACCAATAAAAATTGAAAATTCACATAATGGTCAAGTGAAGTAAAACATATTTGTGATCAATACTAAATCAATTTGAATATTACCAACCTTAAAAACCCAACTCTAGGTAAACCAAATGAATTGAGAACATGGATAAATGATTCTATGTATTTTCAACCACAACTTCAGGTTTACAATCAACTCTGACAATTGATCTATTTGATTCATCAAAAGAAATAAATTGATTGGTTCCAATGGCACCAGGGGTAGTGTCTATTCCATCATCACCATCATCAAAAATGTGTATTGGAATTACTAGAACTATGAAACCAAATTCAAGTCGAAGTTGGTCTTTGACATAAAAAACTTGTTTAGCCATAGATGCCAACACATTTGGTTCTTTAGTAGTAAGAGTGCGAGTCATATTAATTACTCGAAATCCACAATCATCAATAAATTATCCATGTCTTGTCATCAAATCAAACCAATGGAATTTCATCATTGTGACTCGTCCATGAGAGTAAATTCCAATATTATTATTTTCTCAACAACTCCATAATAACCCACATTTCCAAATCGCGGTCTACTATCTGATGCACTAGAATAAAAATCTATTATGGCAGTAACCATAACACCATCATGTTGTGTTCTCATGTTCATTTCTCATTCCGGGACAATAAATTTGTACCCATTGATAACAATTGATTTATAGTCACAAACCACGGTATTAGGACCAACAGTCAAAGAACTTATATATCCAGAGACAGAGTCAGCAGAAAAACTCAATACCTGCGATATAAATGACTATTAAACTTAATTAAATATTGATATAATTATTTTAATCATTAATTTTTTTATACCTTCAATTTTAATCAAGAAGAAAACTCTTTTCTATGCAAAGTCTCTCTCTTTTTAAAAGATGAAGAACGATGCTTCCTATTTATCATTGTTTTATGTTCCCTATAGATAAAAAATATGAATAGTTTAACAGATATATATGTAAGATATACATAATAAATTTAGTTACCTGATATATTCATCGAACAAATCACAATTGAACAAAACTGGGTGATGTTCCATCTCCTGCTCTTCATGGCTTAATGTCTTCAATGTATATGATCCAAGAATTCCTCCTGTTTTAGGAAGTTATGGAAAACTGGGTTCAATTTTCTCATACTGTTATTATTCATTTCTCATTGGTTTGTTTAATCTTGTAGTATGATCAGACAAATACATCGAGATGAAATCCATACATTCTTGAGCCAAGTAATCGTTCACGATAGAACCTTCGGGATGATTTCTATTTCGGACAGAAGACATTAATGTGAACATATTTCTTTCAGTTGGATACATCCAATTAAAAGAAACAGGTCCTCTGAGAAGTATTTCAGTGGGAATATGGATAGTGATATGTAGCATCCATGTGAAAAATGATGGAGGAAATATTTTCTCCATCTCACACAAAATTAATGGGGCATCTGTCATCATTTTTTGCAAGAAAGACATAGACAACTTTTTAGCACAAATATCTCTAAACAAATGGCACAACCGAATAACAGCCACCCTTACATTATTGGACAAAAGATGCAGGATTTCTATTAGAAGCAACTCATGCAGCAGAATGTGATAATCATGAGTCTTCAAAGATTTTAGCTTCAAATCTCTTCTGTTGACCCATTTAGATATGTTTCTTGAATAGCCATCAGGAAATCTAATAGTCTCTAATACTTCTATAAATTGTTTTTTCGTAGGTTTCATCACATTAGAAGCACATGGAATTTGCCATTTATTTTCACTGATACGCACAGGATGTAATTCTGTTCTGATTCCCCAATCCACCAAGTCACGCCGAGATCGTAAATCGTCTTTTGTCTTCCCCTAGACATTTAGAAGAACCTAAAGCAACATTTTTCATATATTCTTTTCAATATGAATTACGTTAAAGTAATGATGTAATAAATTGGTTGATCAATAAGGCAAATAAAAAAAGATACTCCTCTTCCTTTAATTGTAATAGGTTTCAGTGGAAACATTATGTCTCTTTCCAAATTTCCTTTAACACTTCCCGAATGAAAAACTGAAATCTTTCAATTCATTAAGCACGTCAGTTCCAGACATACGTTGAGGTGGATCATCAGTCTATATGGTATTATCAAATCTTCGACGATTCATTCTTTATGGTTGATCCTTTGGCAAGAATCATCGATGTCCCATAAAACTGAAACTACAACGATGTTTCGGTTTTTTGGATCCTGTATTCTTCATACAAACCGGACATGAAAATTTTCCCTTCGTTCTCCATCCAGACATTATTTCATAAGCTGAAAAATCCTCGATCATCCACATAAGCGCAGCACGCATCTGAAATACATCTTTCGAACATGCATCGTATGTGTCCACACCCACATCCAAAAGAGGTTTCAAATCTTTTATTAAAGGTTACATGTAGACATCAATATTAATGTCAGGATCAGAAGGACCAGATATGAGTATACTCATGAAAGTGAAAGGTTCTTTCATACACAACCATGGGGGAAGATTATAAATGTGTATAAAAATTGTCCATGTGCTGTGCGAAGTAAGAATCTACCCAAACGGATTAAAATGTCGCGTGAAAGACCCAACCTCACATTACGCACAATAGTTGCAATATCAGGATGTCGATCATCAAATCTCTACCATGAAAATCCAACTACAGGATGAACCAACTCATCATTAGTCTTCTTTCTCTCTGTATTATGCCATATCATTTTTATTGATATGTCATCAGACATAAAACGATTCTAGAGTCTGGGGATCAATGGAAAGTTCCACATTTCATTCTGTGGAATGAGGGACGGTGTTCCATCATATTTTGACTTCCAGCAGGATGTGCCACATTTTATACATACATTTCATTTAGTGGTTTCCTCCTAGAATAAATTGCAATCTTTCGGGCAAGAAATAATTTTGTTTCTTGAAAATCCAAGTTCCTCAACTAACTTCAATGCCATATAGTGGTTTGAGGGAATATATGCATCTTCTGGAAGTAAATCTTTCAAGAGGGTAAGATTGTAATTGATTTATGTATTAGAAATCCCATACATAGTTTTCCCATGAAACAATCGGATTAAAAATTCATGCTTTTTCATTTTATCGCATTGTCGATATACTGGAGTCGTGGAAACATTATTCAATTTTTTCACCCTATCAATATCATCATTTTCACTAGATGCATCAGCTGTGCTCATATCGAAGTCTTCTCGAGTCAAAATCTATTCTTCTTCATGATGAAGAATAAACGGAATCCGATCATCTAACAAATTCTCTATTCCAGTATTTTCATTTCAATCATCACAAATTTTACATTTCATTTTCTCCCCATTGTGATACCACACAAAGTATTTATATTGAAACCCATTTTTGGTTATGTGTTTGCTGACTTCTTCACAACTCAACCAAGGTCTACCAACACACTTGGAACATGGGCAGTGTATGAGACCACTATCTGAAGCATTGTGAAATGCAAAATCTATACTGCTCTCCAAATTCTTTTGAAAATCACTTGGGATTCGATCGGTTTCATACATCCATCTTCTATCCATTCTGTAAAAAGGATTTATATATGCCATTTTTTCATAAAAAAATCAATAGGATTGAAATTTAATATAAAATACATTTAAGTAAACAATAAAGGAAGAAGTTTTTATTTGATGTAGTGAATTATTAAAATAATTTAAAGAACAGGTACTCATAAATTATATTAAAATTTATTTATATTCATTTTCATTAGGTTTATAAGAGGCACATGCCTTAGGTTCCATCATGTGTTATAGGCATCCCAAATCATTCACTCATGTTCAATAACTCATTATTGATATCGGGCCAAACCATTCATTACCCAATTACTTTCCCAAGTCATGTGCACCCCAAGGGTGAATAAATTTTAGGCTTCTACACTAATAGTTTGGTCATGGCCTATAAAAATATTTAATTTCATTAAGTATAGACAAAAAAATTTATTTTTAAATTTTAAATTCTTAATAAAGTATGTCAATGATAACAACATTACTGAATTAAACTTGTGACTTATCTCACATTTTTATGGTTGTCTACACATGCCAGAATGGGTAGTGAAAAGCACCCCACCCTCATAAAAGTGAGTATTGGCCAAGAAGGACACATAATATACAACGTACAATGAGAACAATATTTAATTTCCCAAAAGTTATATTAGTACAGTCATGTTTGGGAAATGGATTATATGATCCTAGTTAACTGATGAATTCAAAGGCTCGTATTCCATATGTTGGACACTATCTAAGGTAAGAAATCATGTGAGGATGGGTTTACATCATTCAATTTATTACATGCTAGTGATAATGTAGGATTAAATTAATGACTTGAGTTCATTGATACCATGTCAACCATTATACACACCATGTGAACTCTTATGCACACCATATGAACCCTTACACTATATCGTCATTATTACAACCATTAATAACAACTTATTAAATAAAATCACTAGTTAATTATAATAAAATTGAACATAAATCAATAATAATATTGGATATATCAAGTAAAATGAAGTCATACTATCTTACATCCTAAATGACCTCCCACAACCATGATTAGTGACCACAAAGCTCCCCTTTCGCCCAAATCAAAAGTGAAAATAAATACACATAGTTGTAGAAAAAAACATCATTTGTGTGAATAATAATAATCTCATGGTCCTCATGATACTTAAACCATGCAGTCATGATTTTCGAGATGAACTTGTATCCATGAAACCATATGAGAAACACGATTCAATACATGCATTTTTCTGAATTTCCTGTGCCTTTTGAGGAACCCCAAATCAGTGAAAATGGTCATTGTGTTATAAAAAGTTGATTGATTAACACATGTATGATGTTGAAGGTAAAATGACTAATGGTTACATTAGAGAAACTAATATTCACTAATATTGCGAATTTGACATTCTGTGAATTAGTTTATTGAAGAAGAAATAACTACTAATTAGGGACCACATACTATTTTGAAATGTTCAAAAAGATACTCCATATGTTCTATTGTGCAAAGGATAAGTGAATAGTGTGACATTATATATATATATATAGATTTTGATAGAAACATGATACATACTTTTTATGTAATACACATAGTGTACAAAAATTAAGATGATCAAGATCTTCATGTTTGGCAAGATCTTAATGAAAGGAGTGATTTTCATGAAATAATATCTATAAATGTTACAAACAATTTCATATTAGTTCATATACATGAAACTATAATATTTGAAGCATTGAGATTAAAAAAACTATGAATCTTAAAAATTATAACACAATAATGAGACACCATGCCCTTATAAATGTAAATGTTTATTGAATACATTAATTGGACATACACCGATATAGGTATTTGAGTACAGAATTCGTGGAACAATCATAAAATTTTACAAAAACCCTAAAAATTATGAATAACGAAATCGTTGAGAATAGAAGGATATTCATTATAAATGGTGGAACTATATCCTTGATAAAATATGAAAGGAGTATAACTAAGTAGTTGTTGATCTGATGGAAGAGGTGGGGATTCGGAAGTACTTCTGCCAAGGAATTGCTTCTGGAGACCAACGGAAGGGTTCTGGAATCGTGGGGAGGCTGCTGCCTGCATTTGGAGAATTTGGGGATTTTTTCCCAAGGGTTTTTAAAAACCATTGGGAAAACTCAATCTTTCCCAATGGTTTTATGAAACTATTGGGAAAACTAAATTTTTCCCTATCTTTCCAAACAGTTTCCTCAAATCTTTGGGAAAAGTGATTTTTCCCCACTTTTCCCAATGGTTTTTTTAAACTGTTGGGAAAAGTCATTTGTTCAGGGTCTTTACGAATGGTTTATGAAAAACTTTGGTAAAGACAACATACACCAACGGTTATTTGAACCATTGCTATACAAGTGTTGGGAAAAGTCCCCTTTCCAATAGTGAGGGTGAATCATTATAGATACTTACATAATCCAATAGATTTTTAGATGAAATTATAATGTGGGAGAAGTGGTTTTTTGGTTATTATGTAGCAAGTGTAACCACAACACAAAGGATCGATAATGCATTATAGTGCCTATAAAGGTTTTAATGGATGATATCAATGATGTAGCTTGGACATGTGATGTGAAGGGTAAAAATTAGTAAAAGCCATTTATTTTGGTATTCTTCATCCTATATAATTTATATCGTCACTGGTATATCTGCACCGCAAAAATGAGAAGAGAGATATGTTTACAATGCATCGAGGTAGACAATAACATAGATCCATGATAGGTGAATTTCAATCCCACTATAATTTTCATGTTGTACATGATTTATATCAAAGAGATAAGTTGTGACCCTCTTATATAAAAATTTCTACAATGATAATAAATAACATTATAGATGGAGATAGTGTATTATAAAAGTGGATCTAGTCAAATGGAAGTCTCCACACTATAGTATTTTTTACTACGAAGCAGAATTAATAGAGCTACTCATGACTATATCATAGAAATAGTGGCCACACCATAGTTCATGAAACATTAGAGATTATACATTATAATGTTTATGGAAACAATGCATCTACACTGTTATAGCTTTGAAATAAAATAGATTAATATCTTTAAACTACAATTAGTTAATTTTAAATTAATGGTTTACGATGCATCTAATTAAAACATACGACATCTAGAAAAATCCTAGAGTTATAGGGAATGATCAAATCCATTGGATTTATATAAAAAATATGAGAATGTTGATGTTAATTATACATAGAAAATATAGAGAAATATACTATTGTAGAGGAATAGGCGTGTTTTGGAGGTATTGTTATAGATCATATCTAGAAGATTGAATGCCCTAGAAAGATTCATTCTAGAAGTTTCATCCTCACTAAAGTTTGAAATCCCTAGGATGAAGGGAATCCCCATTGTAGGTGTATGTTCAAATCATCCTAGAGTGAAAAAATAATATCCAACAAAAGGATAAATGAGTTCCTTATTGAGGGAGAGTTATGAGTACCCAAATTGTTCAAGTGAAACAGAAGGGACACTGAAGCTACTTAGAATTTTATGTTATGTAGTGAGGTTTTAGTAAATTCATTATCCTTGGATATATCCCAGTTCAAGTGAACCAATCAAAATCCTATATGTTATTTACTAATATCATTAAACATTGAGGGTTAATATATGAATTTATTAAAATTTTCCTATAATGTGAGAGGAAAATATACTATTTAGAGAATGAATTACCTATACCCCAATTTAACCCCCCCTACTCTACGGGTTTCGTCGTCTAAATGATTCTAACCAGTGGTATTATAGGTATGTTTAATCTTCATACCCTTGACTATATGTCAACAATTTTAAACCATATATGTGTCCCCATATTTGAAGGTAGTAATTTCCAATTTTGTAAAATCCATATTCAATATTATTTAAGATCCTTAATTATGGATATTTAAAATACATCCATGAATCTTTACCAATATTCAAATAGGATACTTGTTGGAGAGAGAATATTGAGAATTGGATGTGGAATCAAAATATATAATGTTAATGGGAAATGTGTTCTCTATTCACATCTTCACAAAGGTAATGTATTACAAATCATCTCATGATATGTGGGAATATATACTGATCATTTATAAATGATATTACAAGGTTTGGGAGTACACATTACAGTTTTTGTGGATCATGTGTGAAGATTTTAGAATTAACACAAATTCAATGGTTGAATCCTTTTTCAATCGACCAAATTTTCTTGTTGAAGACATGAAATGTATTGGTGAGGATTATAAGGATGAAAATTTTTGGAATAGGTTCATGATAAAACGTTATCCATGTTACAATGAAAAAGTATCATTTCTAGAATGCAATGATTTAAAATAAATTTATTTTGATGGATTTAATAGAACATTTGGGGAGTGGGAAATGAAAAATAAATACAATGATATGATAATAAATTAAGGCACAATAGAGGTGGATTTTAATTCTATAAAGAAACTATAATTCACTGAATGTTCGAGAGATAATGAAGTTGACAAGATAATGTTATTTTTTCCTATAATATTAAATGAGGAAAAGTTATGATTAAAATTAATCTTCCCCTGACATCATTCAAATGATTAAATTTGGAACATCATGTAGACTAATGTCCTCAAAACTATTAAGAAGATGAATTGAAAGTAAATCTGTCAAGAAAAATATAAAATATGGTTTAAAATTCCCAATATATGTCCATTGAAATAATAATCCTTCTCTTTAATAATGAATATAGTTTAGGGAAATG
This sequence comes from Viscum album, assembly GCA_963277665.1. Lineage (NCBI taxonomy): Eukaryota > Viridiplantae > Streptophyta > Magnoliopsida > Santalales > Viscaceae > Viscum > Viscum album. The sequence goes on from OY728147.1 coordinate 1,099,345,355, forward strand.
TGATGTAGAAGATATTGAAAGCTATAAAGATGAAGTTTTATTAATTTCCATTTCAAAACAATCAAGATATGTTGATAGTGATTATAATAATGATGGATTTATTTGAAGGGATTATTTAAAAGATTAACTTAATGAAAGATCTAAAAGAACCTGATTTTTGGAAAGAAAATAAAAATTAGGTAAATGTTATTATTCATGAATCCAAGCTTTATATGCAATAATAAGAAGAAGAAAAATTAGATCTAAAGTTATAAATTAAAAACATTGATCTAGATGTTCTTAAAATTCAAGGAATAAAGTTGGGTTATAACTCATGATTGAATAGAAAATCCAAATAATTAATGTATTCTATAGAACTATCAATTAATGAGATTTGAATATTGATAAGAAATTAGAAGAGGTTAGTATCTAGTGATAGAAATGTGAATATTGGGATTGACTATTGACTCCTAGAATGATAACTACAAATACCCAAGAATAATAATCATGTCCAACCAATGAATTTATATAGGAGGAAGTCATTCCCATTCCTCAATTTTATTGATTCAAAAATAAAGTCATGTATGTCGTGTTCTCAAAATAACAAGCATGAAATCTCTAGAATAAAATATATCTTCACATCACTGGAAAGGAAAGAATTATGGGGCCAAGTCTCACTCTAATGCATCATGAGTAATATGTTTTATTGGGAAAAGTCGGCACATATATACTATGTATTGTGAACAAAGAATTTGTACACATATTATTACATGATTCAATACATAAATATCCATTAATGCAGCAAAGATATCATAAAGACCTAGTGTCTTTGGAAGTCTAGTTTTATATTACCTAAATGGAACCTTAATCATGTAATACTTAATTTATTATTTATTGTGAGCTCCTAAAATCCAATTGAGAACCTAAATCTTCATTGGATTACTTGGGTAATACAATAAAGAAAGGTCTGTGCTAAAATACTAGTAAGGGAATAAACATGAACATGAAACATAATGTGTGAGTCAAAGTTATAACATGATATAAAAAAGAGATGGATCATGAGTAATCACAAGGAGGAATATCATAAAGAACATGGTATCATAAGATCATGGTAGCATAAGAAATCTAGAAGCAACAGAAATATGTAAAACTTGATTAATGGATAGCATTATATTCAAATTCCCATGGATAACGCATTCCTATATTTTATTAGGTTTATTCACTAAACCCATAAATGATGAATCATGAGAGTAATGATTTACCCAATGCATTCAAGTGATATTTTTTTGCACCCATCATAACATGTTCATGATATATGTGTTACCCATAAAGGAAATCAATCATAATTCATAAATTAAAAATTACCCGTGGAATGAAAATTTGTTGCATAATCATGATTCATATCATATTCAATGAAATTTCTTAATAAATGCATCTGATAAATCATAATAAGAAATGCATTACCCCATAAAATGTAATGGAAAATAGATTATTTATATATGTGAGAGAGATATATATACATATTTTAGAATCAATCTATAACATAAAAGGTTGTTATCAATGAAAAAAAAATTATTTTCAAAATATTATAATTATTTTTAAAGAAAATATCCTTTTCAATCAATGTGACATTAATGTATAATATCATTGATAGAAAATGAGTTTTAAATATCCCTTTTCTCATTTCTTGAGAAAAACATCCTATCAAATTGAAAACACTTATTTAAAATCCCAAAAAATAACTCAAAAAATAATTATTTTTTTCAATAACCATTGAAACATAAAAAGGGAATCATTAAATAATTTTTTGGTCATGAAAAGTATGAGTTCCTATCGCACTCGCCTTATTAAAATAATTTTTTATTTTATTATTTTTTGGCTTCAGTTCATCCCACCAATGTTTGGGCTTGGTCCCGGTTTTAAATTTTGTCATTTAATATTTTTTTGTCGGTTTTTTCACCCGTGTGCAGTCACTGCATGGTGGGCGGTAGCTGTGCGGTCACCATAGGTGTTGCGCAAACGTCTAACGGTTAATATAAATATTGAATTTTTTTTAAAAACAACATTGATTTAAATGTTTAAAGTGTAATATTATTATTATTATTATTATTATTATTATTATTATGTAATTAATGATATTATTATTAATAAGGTGTTATTATCATTCTTATTTTTATTTCTATTATTATTATCATTATTAATTTTAATATTATTATCATTAATAATGATATTATTATTATTATTTCTGGTATTATTATTATTATTATTTTTATTTTTATTATAATAAAAATGAGTGAAATGAATGAGAATAAAAAAAGGGGAAAACCAGAAACAATAACCACCCATCTTTCCGTTGCGTGTCGCATCGCCCCAGGTGCTACCCCCCCCCCCACCATCCTCAGGTCTCCCCTGCCCACACCCAAGAACCTACAAGTCCACCACTTGTTGCCTACCTTCAGCAGCTCCTCCACCTCTCACATGAAGGACTCCTCCCCTGCACAAGCCACACCACAATGCCAGCTCACGACCTCACCCTCACCCATCCACACTGCACCTATGCCTCCACCTTACATCCAAGCTAGGTCACCCTTGGCATCACCCCCCTCATAACACCCAACCTCCACTTGTCACAACCATACTTCCTTGGCTCAGGCTCACTATCTATCCAATACCGCCTTACAGGTCCTTTCCAGCCTCCTCCCTCGCCCTTTGTCCCACCTCACTTCGCAACCACACTCTAGGCCTCATTCGGCCGAGCTCTGACCTCCCACCTTTGGAATTTCCTCCTTTCGCGCAAACCTTATACTCTGGAATGCGGCACAGCCACCCCCCCTACCTATCTCCATGGCACACAACCGCTCCCAGAACATCAGGCCAGCAGCCTTCATTTCTTTCAGACAACCCCGACCCATGACCCACTACCGTCCAGTAAACCCAAACCCTCCTTCACAGCGCCTCTACCTCCCCTCCGGTATGCAGACATAACCCTTGTGTTGTGTTCATCTTTTGTATTATGTTTTTCTTTAAATAAATTAAACCTTAGTGTCCATGTTATGTGTAGAGCATTTTTCTTGTTATTTTAAAGTGTTTGAGGGGTCTTTGAGGATTAGTTCCACCTTTTACAGAAGAATCATCATGTTTTCCTGCATTTTAGGTAGTAAATTTCCAAATTTATTCATTCCCACACAACCCATGAAACATGTGTTTTTTAGATAATTTTATATAAAAATATAATCTTCATCTCCATAAGTGGTGTTGCTAAATTATTACAGTGTTTTGTATTGGTTAAAATTGTGAAAAATAGTTTTGGAATGTGTATCTTATTATGTGTAGGTGATTCCATATAAAATAATGTTATTTGATGAACTATTATACTTTTTTATATAGTTTATATGGTTTAGCATGTCTATCATGTTCTGCAATTAGAATTATTGGTTTACCTTTTATCTGGTTGAGTGTGTTTTAGCCATTTATGCCATACATTAATTTATAGAATTGTTGAATATTTTTTATATAGTTGTTTGATTAATTATGAAAATGCTATCCTTAATTATGAAAATGTGCATTTGGTTGTGTGTGTGGTTTTCTTTATGTTTTGAAAGGTGTGAGAGTAGTTTTTAAAGGGTTTGGTCATGTGATGAATTATAAAATGGAATTCACTTGTGAAGTGGTTAAAATTGCGATGCAAGACATTATGTGACCCTTCTTAAATGTTTGACTCAATTAATAAATGTATTGTTAAATGTTGTTGGGATTGAAAATCATGGTAGAAAAATGTCTCATTGTGTGTGTTAGGGTTTTGTTCAAAAGGGCATGGAAATTTTTTTGAAAATGATTCTTTCTTTCTAAATGGATTTGGGTTCATTGTGTTTTTTCTGAAATGGCTTGAAATGATGTCTTTGAGCATATGACCATCTAACATTGGAAATGAAAAAAATGGTTTTTGTGTGATATTTTGGGTAATGATTTTTTCTATGTAAAGACAATAGTATATTGGGAAACACATGTTTTTTCAAAGAACTGATTTAATTGTTTAAGAAATGTAATGACCCGTTTGGTACCTCGGACTCAAATGATGATATTTGAATTCTCTTTAACAAAAATGAATGTGAATTTTTAATTTAGAGTTTGAAATGTTTTACTAAATATTCATTATAAACTTTGGACTAAAATTACGGTTAGGAACTTTTACCTTTAGTGTAATGTTTTTTTGATTCTATGAAATGACAATGTTCTGATTACAGTAAGCCCATCTAACAACTATAGTATTTTTTTAAAAAAAATGATTCAAATGGTTTCAATGTTTTTCATGGAATGATGGCCCAGTTGGCACTTTTTAAATGTCAGATTACTAAATGTTCATATGAGGCAGTTCTGACTAGTGTAACCCTTTATTGGTGAACTTATAAGAAGCACCTGTGTTTGGGGGAAGGCAAGTGCGGTGAGATGAGTCACATGTGTGAGGGACTTCCTACCTACATAGTATTATTTTAACCACCATGGGTTCCTATACATCTTTTAGTCGATCGAGTTATGGTTTCTTACCATCCCTGATTAAACCGGTTGGTACCCACTAGTAGGAGTATAGGTCAGATGGGTAGTTCCACTGGTTTATATTGCTATGAGGGTGGCCAGTTGGTTATAGATATAGTATCTTCACCATACGCTGACAGGTGGTTCTGAACTGAGTATGTTGAGGGGTCTCCTAGGGATGTTTAGGATCACCCATTGTCATTGGACTATTTACATTGCTTGTTTACATTCTGTTGGAGTAGTTCATTTTCAGTTTGCATTGTTTAGTTGTTTACATTATCCCAACTATGGTATATTCTATTTTTGGTTTTATTTATAAAATGAAAAAATTATTTTCTAAATAGTATGTAGTGTGGTTTGGTTTTTAAATTGAAAAATCACGTTGTTTATTTTAAAATGTAAAAACCCAAATTTTATGTTTTTATTTCAAACATGTTTCATTAGATTGTTTTGGTAAAGGGAATACTTGGATTCCACGATAATGATGGGCATCCATACTGGGCATCTCAGTGCTCATGCCAATCAAATTCTTTCAGTTGTTGGTGCTGCTCTTGTTCATGTTCCTGGTTCAATTGCTCAGTGTTGGAAAAAGCTTGATTTTGAGTTGGGAGGTTAATTAAAGGGTCACATGGAGGTATGTTGAGATGTAATGTTGTTTTCTTTTTCTGCAGCTAGAGATTAGTTTTATTATTTTGTTTATTCTTGTTTATTTATTTATCTTTTTTTGGCCAAATTTTTCCCAACAATTAAATTTTGATGCCCGACATAGGTTGCCAGCCCGTGGGAATCGGGAAGACCCACCAGGCCACATCATGGACCGGCTCAGGTGACTATTTCCAGGTCGAACCAGGTTGGTTCGTGACAAAATGATATCAGAGGTGGCCCTTTTTATTTTGGGTGTTCAGTAGATGGAGATCAGGACTGTTGGAACTCAAGAGGTTGGTATGGGAAGTACGTCATTAACCCTCACTCATTTCGAATCTCGAGTCGCCAGGGGTAGTTCAGGAATTTAGTTTTTGTCACGTTCTGGTTAGTTTTATATTTAGGGATGATAACAGAAGCATGCCGATTTTACAATGTGATTTCACATGGAGTAGTGACCCATGTGGAGTCCGAGTACACAGTTTATGTTCATCCTAGTTGTTGATGCATAATTGGGGCATGGCCCACTACCATGTCTCCAGGATAAGAGGGACTAATGGTCCCTCACTCTTGTAGTTCGATGAAAGTTGAGTGTTTTCATGGTTTTGGTCAGTATAAGTGCACTTTTGAAAATGAAATAGGGGTATTGAAAACGAAAATTTGGGTTGTGAATGTATATGTTTGGTTTTTGTGCTAGCTGTTTTTGTATGAAAGCAATTTCAATGATATTGCTTCGGTTTGATATTGGTTTTGGGCTTTGTGTTTTATATGTTGTTCCGAAAATGCCACCCAGAAAATTCCACAATGTTTTTGATAATTCATGCCCAGTTTTTGGTCTTTCTCAGATGTTTCAAGTACTTCATGGTGATCGGGGTCCATTAGAGGCAACATAGTGTCTTGAAGAGGTCGATCACATCTTTAGGGTAATGGGAACTCCCGAAGCTGTCATAGTACATGCCGTTTTGGGCCTGTTAGAAGGTCCATCCTTGGACGAATGGGAGTTTTTCGCCCTACTAGTAATAAATGTGGGGATGATGTGGTATGTCTTTATATCCATCTTCATATGATGTTTTATAGCTGAATAGGTGATGATGAAAAATGCGAATAACTTATGCACATTCCACAAGGCCAACATACAGTGAAGGCATAAGTTGACCATTTTAGGTTACTTATGTACTTTTCTCTAGAGGAAACGTCATGGAATTTGATGAATAATTCTCTCTCCATCAGTTTCCTTCATCCATAGATCAAGGAATAAGTCCTCCTTTCTGTGGACCATTATTCAGAGAAGCAGATGGATGAGGCGTTCTTAGTTGAATTGGTTTCCAGAGCACATGTTCTGGGAAATCCAGTGAATCCAGTTGCTCGTGAAGGTGCCCCATTTGGAATGTAGGGTGTGCTAGAGGGACTTGTTTTTAATGAGTACACTACAATGGTTTTGTATTCCACTTCGTCGGGTTCTTCAGTGGTGTGAAACCAGTGTGGCCGATTTAGGGATGTGGAGTCGTCATGTCGCATCCCTCCAAAGACGTGTCATCGTTGTGGCTGGCTGGGTCATTTAGTGAACATTTTCCAAAAGCGTCTCCTGAAGAATACATTGTGGCCTGAATAATTCTCATACATGATTGTGAGGAAGGATATTCATTTTCCATTAGAGCCCCAGCCATGGGTCGTGGGGTGAAGCTTGCGCACAGTCATGAGTTGTCAGGGGTGTGAAGCGTTGGTCCATGTTTTGTGTTTCATGTAGGTAGCGAAACATTTAATGTCTATTCATTCTCATTTCTCTGCTAATAAATTTTTTATGTCATTGTATGTTCATCGTTATATTATGGGGTTATGATAGACATGTTCTCTTGTAATCCAAATAGTTTTGTTTGTCTGATCATGACATTATGAATCGTATGCTTTTTTTAAAAGTCTGTTTGGCCCCTGTATGGGTTGATCATGGTTTAGCGGTGTTCGTTTAGAGATATAAGTGTCTTTGAAGGAGTATTGTCTTGTGGTTACACTTGGGTTCACTATTTTAGTTATGTTCTGGTTAAGGTTTTTTTCTCTAGTATTCGATGTATCTGGTCCTCGTCGAGTGTTTGAAGCTTCAGTGGAGGGGTTGTTTTCTTGTGCTATAAAAGTTATATTGGGATGATTGGGAGTTCCCACGTCACCCCCAAATTCTTGTGTGTTGTTTCTGGGTGTTAATTCTAGTTCTATTTGAGTTCTTTTGGTGGGGAGAACCCTCTTAAATTCTCCGGTTCTTTTGTGTTGTGATTTCTTTTGTTGTCAAATGGGTATGAATTCTGGTTTTGTCTATTCTTTAGTTGGGTGACATTCTGGGGGAATAATCTGTCTATAGTGGGATAGAATCATCACACCCACCTTTTTAAACTATTTTTTTATTTTATTAATTATTGGCTTCGGGTCCTCACACCAATGTCCGGGTTAGGTCCCTGTTTTAAATTTGGTCATTTAATATTTTATAGTGGGGTTTTAGCACCCATGTGCGGTCACCACATGATACGAGGTATCCGCACGGTCATCATGAGTATCACACAAACGTCTAATGGTTAAAATAAATGTAGATTTATTTTTTAAAAAAAATTGACATAAATGTTTAAAGTTTAATAATAAAAATATTATTAGGTAATTAATGATATTCTTATTAATGATGTGTTATTATCTTTACAAATTTTATTTATATTATTATTCTCTTTATTGTGATTGTTATTATAATATTTAATAATGATATTTTTAATATTACTATTTCCATTATTATTAATATTATTATTAAAAAAATGGATGAAATTAATGATATAAAAAAGGGGGAAACCAGAAACCCAAACCCCCCACTTTTCCGTTGTGCGCCGCATCTCCCAAGGCACTCCTCCCCTCACCATCCTCAGGTATCCCCTACTCACATCCCCCTCACCCCTACGAGTCCACCGCTTGGCGGCTTCCTCCAATATCCCCTCCGCCTCTCTCATGAAGGACCCCGTACCCCTGTGCAAGCCGTACCACCACGCCAGCTCCCAGCCTCCCCCTCACCCCTCCAAGCAACACCTCCGCCTCCGTCTTACTCCCTCGCCAAGTATCCCTCTGCCTCTCCCCCCTCATTTTACCTGACCTCCACTCGCCATAATCTACCTTCCCCAGTTCTGGCTCACCCTCACTCTTCTACCGCCTTGCAGGTCCTCTTCGTCCTCCTCCCTCGTCCCCCATCCTACCTCGCTTCACAGCCGCACTCCTAGCCTCATTCATCCAAACTTCGGCCTCCCACCATTGGAATCGCCTCCTTCTGCACTCACCTTCTGCTCCGGCCAGTGGTGCAGTCACCCCTGCCTATCTCCACAGTGCGCACCAACTCTTGGCACCCCAGGCCAGCAGCTTTCATTTACTTCGGGCATCTCCGACCCGTGACCCCCTACCCTCCAGCAAACTCGAACCCTCCTTCGTAGTGGCTCTACCTCCCCTCCGGTGCACAGATATCACCCTTTCGGTGTGTTATTATTTTGGGTTATGTTTTTCTTCAAATTAATTAATCCATATGGACCATGTTATGTGTAGCGCATTTTTCATGTTGTTTTGAGTTGTGTGAGGGGTCTTTGAGGATTGGGTGCACCTTCTGCAGAAGCGGCATAACGTTTTCACGCATTTGAGGTAGGAAATTTTCATATTCATTTTTTTCTTCACAACCCATGACACTTGTGTGTTTTAGATAATTTTTCAAAAAATATATATAATCTTCATCTTAATAAGTGGAATTTATAAATTTTTATATTGTTTTGTGTTGGTTAAAATTGTGAAAAAAATATTGCGATTTTGTCTCTTATTATGTGTAGGTGATTCCATATATAATAATATTATTTGATGAAATATTCTACTTGTTTATCTAGTTTATCATGTTTAGCATGTTTATTATGTTCTGTAATTAGAATGCTTGGATTTCTTGTTTATCTGGTTGAGTATGTTTTAGAATTTTACGCCAGGAATTAATTCATAGAATAGTTGAATATTTTTTAATATAGTTATTTGTTTAATTACAAAAATGGTCTCCTAAATTGTGAAAATGTTCATTTGGTTGTAATTGTGGTTTTGATTATGTTTTAAAATGTGTAAGAGTAGTTTTATAGGGTTTGTTCATCCAAAAAATTATACATTGGAATTCACATGTGAAGTGGGTGAAATTTTGATGCAAAACGTTTTTTGACCCTTTTTAAATGTTTTACTAAATAAATAAATTTATTATTAAAGGATGTTTGGATTGAAAATCATGGCTGACATATGACAACACTGCTTTTATTACAAAAAAACATGATTTATTACATAAAACATCACTTAATACAACAAAGAAGATCGAGTGGTTTAGTGTCTTTGGGGATTAGGATCATTACATAAAAACATAAAACATGAAATACAACATATTTATTGAAAACTCTCTTTACATGACCACTACATTCCCTCGTACTTAGCATTGCATGGGATAACCTGAGGACATGCATAAGAAAAAGGTGAGCTATAAATCCCAGTAAGGGAGTACATATGGAATAACATGAGGAGTACAACACATGTTAGAAAATAAGAATATCAATAGAGCATAAAAGAAACATGAGCATAAAGGCATGATAAAGCATGATAATCATAACATGGAAATGTGGCAACAACACTTAACATGGAATTAGCATGAGCCAAGGCTCATTGCACATAGAGCATGAGTAAATACTCATTGCACATGAATCACGAGTAAACCATCGTTGCACTTGAATTAGCATGAGTCAACACTCATTGCACATGAAATATCATGATACTATACTTTACCCAATGCATTGGAGCGCTATAAGTGCGTACCCTTCTTAAACATTTCATTTCATGCATAAGTGTGCCACATGGATCATAAAACATTGACTCCTAAAACATAATAATTTATTCCACGATAAAGGAATGTGGAATTCATATGTGAAACTTTATAATCAATAAGTAAATTTGCATGAAGTTGAATACCCTTGATGGGGAAATGGACATGGTATTCACAACACAATGACATTGTCTTAGAAAATCGGCGCAATTTCGGCAGTGTAACAGCGTGACATAAAAATTCATAAAAAAGGCTGATGAGAGAGAAAGGGGTGTCTCATTTTTTTTACATGAAATGGACAGTAAGGGGGTCATATAGATACATTTCCAAACAATTGTAATGGAATTTAGATTAATTATACAAAAGTATTGCTTGAAGAAAAAGAGGAGAGAGAAATTTCTTTCGGAATTGCGGCATAGTAACGGGTGTACATGGGAGGCATTTAATGAGAGGGAAAGGGGTCTCCCATCATTCAAACAATAAGAGGGAAGTATGTTGGAGGTGCGAAACCATACCCCAACATTCATAATTGAAATTAAAAGTGTAAAATAACATAAATAAAATTGGACAAAAATGAGAAAGGAAGAAAAAACCCTTACTTCAATGTTTGATTCCAAAGGCTAGAGAGAGGCTTGTGAGAGGATTCATTGGAGATTGGGGCACATTGGGAGGATTCTAGAGAGAGTAGGGAAGAGGTTGGACGAACTCCAAAGGTTTTTAGTGAGGAGGAAGTGGGAGCTTGTGTGGGTTTATATAGGAAAGGTGAGGGAATTCTTTATTATTTAGGTTTGGGACCCCTAACATTAAATTAATCCAAACCACAAACCATCCCATTGTTTTTGCCCATGGTTTTTGGAAAAGGGAAGAGGAAAAAATATTTTATAAGGCCAAAGTCCGAACTTCTTAAAATATTAGGGTTGCCTATGTGGAGATGAGTCACACTCCCATGGAAATTAATTTTAAAAGGCAAGGTGTTGAATATGTATTGAGGGGTCCATTAATGCTTTGAAATGTAAGTAAAAAAAAACCCAAAATCACATTATTTTAATTGTAAAACATATATTGTCCGAACATAAAGATAATAGTTTTTTATTACATCACTATTGGGTCATTATGATTTCATTAAACACATTATATATTTAAATTGTATTTAATTTTTACCCAAAAATTTGACTGTCTCAGAACATTATGAAAAATTCAATGTTGGATAATTTCGACGTCCAGATTCTAAAAATAAAATTTATTTTATCTAAATAATTATCTAAATATGTTAATTTTTACATTTAAAATTAAAACATACATTTATTGAAAATTCACGGGTTTTGATAGAAATGGATTTCAAACCTTAATAAAAATTTTAATTGCATTCATAAAATTATAAGATCATTTATATTTAATAAAAATTAATTTTATAATATTATTATTATTTTATTAAAATATTATTTAATTCAACAATCCCTTAATTTAATAAAATTGATTTCTTAATTAAATAATAAATAAAAACACCATTTGTACTTTAAAAACTATTTACAATGTATCAAAAATGACTAGAAATTATATTCATTATTATATAAAAAAATAATGTACATGAACATAGTACTACTTATTTGTTACATAACCCCTTAAAACAGCCGCATAAGACCTAAGGGTAAGGTGTGCGATGATGACAAACTCTTGGGGTGGCTCAGATAACATCGCTCAAGTGGTAATTTCAATCAACTTCAACTTTTCCCATATATAGTCATGTTCGAGCATGACATGATGAAGCATAGATTGGGATTGGTCAAGGGTGATGCCCAAAGATGTCACCTCTTTTCTGAGCTCCGACAAATGGGCTTTGTATGAGGCAATTCTATTGGATGAGGCCATCACTTCCTTTATCTGAGTAAAATCGATTTGTTAAAGTCCTATATCTATACTAATCATGTGATCACTATTCAACAACTATATTAGCAACGGTCAAAATTCTAAACATAAAACCAAATAATTTGACATTTTATATAAACATAAAGAGACATTTAATTAGATCAAGAGGGATTTCCATTAATGAATCTTTGGGTCATTAAACCATTCCCCCCTTATGAAATTTCACCCTCGAAATTTTCCTTCTCCCACACTAAAACAAATTTTAGTAACTCAGCTTCATCATTTCCTCCGGTTTCCAAGTTGCTTTTTCAAACTTGTGGTTTTTCCACAACATCTTGACGACAGGCATGTCTTATTTCATATAAATTTTTCTCTACGATCTAAGATCTTCACTGGTTTCTCCTCATAAGAAAGATCATCTTCCAATTGTACCACCTCATAAAAGAGTACATGTGAAGGGTCCGGTATGTACTTCCTTAAGAGGGATAGATGAAAGACGTCATGTACTTTTGACATGGCAAGTGGAAGTTCTAGTCGATAGGCCAAAGCCCCGACACGATCAATAATCTCAAAGGGGGAGATGTACCTTGGACTTAACTTCCCTTTCCTTCCAAACCTCATGACCTTATTCCATGGAGATATGCGTTGAAACACCATGTCTCCAACTTTAATCTCAAGGTCACGTCTATGATTATCTGCATAACTCTTCTATCGACTCTAGGCTACCTTGATATGCTGCTGAATGTTTTTCACCTTCTCCACCATTTTGTCGACCATTTTTGGTCCAAGCAGCTTACGTTCACCGACCTCATCCCAACATGCCAGTGTTCTACACCTTTTCCCATACAAGACTTCATATCGTTCAATTTCGATGCCCGAGTGGAAACTGTTATTATAAGTGAACTCAAACAGAGGAATATGTTGATCACATCCTCATTTAAAGTCCATTGTGCATGCTCTCAAAATATCCTAATGTGATTGGATAGTATGCTCGGATTGGACATCAGTTTGAGGATCATATGCCATACTAAAGTTCAGTTCAGTATTCAGAGCATGTTGAAGACTCTTCCATAACTTGGAGGTGATTCTTGGTTCTCGGTCATACACAATAGATAGTGGTACTCCATGAAACCTTACCACTTACTTGATATATATCCATGCTAGTTGATCCAAAGAGAGATCCTCCAGAATAGCAATGAAGTGTGCAGTCTTTGTAAGATGATCCACAACAACCCATATTGCATTATTGCCTTTGGATTTCCTTGGATGTCTGAGACAAAGTCCATGGTGATATTCTCCCATTTCCATTCTGGTATGGGAAATGGTTTCATCATCCCCTTAGAATTCTTCCTCTCTACCTTCACTTGCTGACACACCAGGCACTTTGATGTATATTCTGCGATCTCCTTCTTCATATTATCCCACCAAAAGATTTCTCGGAGATCTTGATACATCATTGTTCTCCCTGGGTGAATAGAGAAATATTAACTATGTGCATCATCCAAAAGAACCTTCTTCAGCTCTGGACTTGATGGAACACATAGTCTATTCCCAATCTGCAAAATTCATACTTCATTAATATTAAACTCCAAGGATTTCCCCTTTTTGAAAGCTTCCACTTTTTCTTGAACTCACACATCAACCTTTTGAGCATCCTTTATCCTTTTCAAAAGAGATGGTTGAGCAATAAATTATGAAAGGATTGATGATATTCCCTTTTTTATGATTCCCACATACATCTTCATCATGTATAAGAAGATTGGATCCCTCTCAATTCTCATCATTGATAGAATTGCTGGGTCCTTTCTACTTAGGGAATATGCCACCTTGTTCCCTTTCCCAGGGTGGTAATGTATTAAACAGTCATAATCCTTGATGAGCTCTATCCATCTTCTCTGGCGCATATTAATCTCTTTTTGTGTAAATATATATTTAAGACTCTTGTGGTCAGTATATATCTCACATTTCTCTCCATAAGGGCAATGCTGCCAGATTTTCAAGGAAAAGATTACCACCGCCAACTTCAGATCATGCATTGGATTGTTTCACTCATGGATTTTCAACTACCTTGAGGCATATGATATTACTTTATCATTCTGCATCAGCACACAACCTATGACCTTCTTTGAAGCATCACTGAAAACAACAAAAAGATCCCCACTTGAAGGTAAAGTGAGAACGTCCGTAGTGATAAGCCTCTTTTTCTACTCCTTGAGCTTTCGTCACATTCATCACTCCAGGAAAACTTTACTCCCTTTCGAGTTAGCTTGGTATGAGGGTTGGACAATCGTGAGAAATTTCTCACAAATCGTCGATAATATCCAGATAACCCCAAGAAGCTACGGATATCCGTTACCGATGTTGGCCTCGACCATCCCTCAATTACATATATTTTAGAGGGGTCCACAGATATCCCATTGCTTGTGATGATATGGCCCAAGAATGAGACCTCCTTTAACCATAACTCACACTTTCTGTACTTTTCATAGAGCTTGTCCTTGCGCAAAGTCTCTAGTATAGTTTTTAAATGATCCTCATGATCCTACATGGTTTTGGAGTATATTAGAATATCATCTATAAAGACTACCAAAAATTTGTCAAGGTAATCTCTAAAGACTATATTCATCAAGTCCATGAATATTTCTAGAGCATTGGTGAGTCCGAAAAGCATTAATATGAATTCATAGTACCCGTACCTTGTATGAAAAGCAGTCTTGGGGGCATCTTTCTTCTTCACCCTTACATGATAATATCCCGACCACAAATCCACCGTGGAGAAGTATTGTTCTCCACGCAGCTGATCAAACAAGTCATCAATTAATGGGAGAGGATACTTGTTCTTTATCGTGATTTTGTTAAGTTCCCGATAATCGATGCAAAGCAGCATTGACCAATCCTTCTTCTTGATGAAGAGGACTGGTGCACCCCATGGTGAACCACTTGGGCGTATAAACCCTTTATCCAGATTCTCCTGTAGTTGATTCTTCATCTCTTCAAGCTATACAACAGACATTCTATATGGAGTCTTGGATATTGGTAGTGCCCCAAGTATATGTTCAACTGAGAACTCAACATATCTTCTTGGAGGAAGACTAGGCAGTTCCTCGGGAAACACTTCACCGAATTCCCTCACAATAGGCATTTCTTCAAGGATGGTTTCTTCCCTGGACTCAATCATCTGAGCCAAATATGCATACTCATAAGTCAGTAATATCCATGCTTGAGATGATGGATCTAATGAATATTCATCTTCCTCCTGACACTTGTAAAGAATCGGGGGTCCATTATCCATATGGAGTGTGATTTCACTCTCCCGAAAATTTTTGTTGGCTCTATATAAGGAAAGCCAATACATGCCAAGAATTGCCTCAAATTCCACTATAGGGAGCATCACAAGTTTCTCCGGGAAATTCAATCCACAGACTATAATAGGGGAGGACTTATATTCATGGGATGTAACGATTACCCCATTTTCCGTACTCACCGAAATCTTTAATTCCATGATTTGTGGTGGTGTTGGGATAGTTCTACTAAACTTTCAAGATATAAAAGAATGTGTAGAACCTGAATCAAAAAGTGTGTTCTCTATTCTTGAATGAATAACTAGCATACCTGTCACTACTTAGTTTTCGGGGTTCACTTCGGCAGAAGTGATGGAAAAGGATCTTCCTTTCTTCCTTGGAGGTTGTTGGTTATCCCCGAAAACCCTTGGATTAGTGCACTGATTTGAAAAATGAACCGGTTCTTTCCTTTTGTATCATTGAACAACGTGTTGAGGTTCGAACAGAGCATTCCTCTCCTCTATCGAAGTCGTGGGTCTTTTTTTCCGACAATTAACTGCTTGGTTCCCTTCTCTTCCACACCTGAACCATTTTCTCATCCGCTTAAGGCAAATTTCAGGGTGCTTCTTTCCGCACATTTGGCAAGTGGGGTGATGGATCTTATTAGCATCGTTGGATTAATACATCGGACCACCATAATTGAAGTCAACCTTACGCTTCGTGTCCCCATGATACCCCTATGATTCCACGATCTCCATTTAAACCTTGAGGGCACATCGGACAATTTCCTCATAGATATGGATGTCATGGATTGCTAATGCTTTCCTCAAGCTAGGCTTCATCCCACTAAAGAAGTTGTCAACCTTGCATTAGTGTGTAACGACAAAGCTAGAAGCATATCGTGCAAGCCTTGTGAAGTTTTCCCCATATGATCCAACAGATTATTCATCTTTTTTATTGAGGTAAAGGAAGTACCTTTCCATATTAAGTTGGAGGGTGCGCAGAAAATATTTATCAAAAAACATCTTCCGGAAATCCTTCCATTCAAACACCTCGATCTCCTGCTCGGGCTTTGTATTTTTGATCAACGTCCACCATTGATCAGCTTCACCTTCCATACGATAAGCCGCCAGGAGAACCTTCTCTTGTTCAGAAGATTGAAGGATGGAGAAGATCTTTTCAATGGAGGTTATCCATGTTTCAGCGATCGTGGGATCAGATGATCCACTAAAAGTAGGAGGCCTTTGTCTCATGAAGCTCTCGATATCGACTTGTTCTTTCTTAGGGGGTGGGGGGGTTGAACATTCCTCTTGACCAATGTTTCTATTCAAAACATGAGTTAGATAAGAGAGAAGCGTCACAAAGGTCATGATTCCCGCTCCCATTGGATTTGGCATCTCATTAGTACAGTCATCACACTGATCCTCACAACGGTTGTTAGCCCGAGTCCTCCTATTACCGGCCATTGGATGGAATAAAAGGAAATTTAGGGGTAACACATAAAGGGTAATCCAAAGACAAAAGTTTATTACTTATAAATAAAATTTTATTCCCTTAACTAATAAATTTATAGGCTTCATTCTAGGCTTTTCATGATCTACTTTATAACATATATTCTTTGGGGCATTTTTCCCCTTAATATGGGTTCATACTAAGATTGTGAATTTATCAAAAAAATATCCCCTGGGAGTGTCATAACCAAGAGTGCAGCAAGGCCTATTTTCATGCACCAGTTCCCGTTCAAGTCTAGCTCAATGCGGTGTTTTCGGCTTTTACCCCTAGGATAAATTTGTGCCAGAGCCGCCTCTACCTGCTCGTATCCAGACAGGGATGTATTTGTTTGATAAACCACATACAAATTACTTACCAAAACATAGAGAAGTTTTTATTATACATAGTCTTGTATCTAAGGCTTTACTAGGGTTTCCTAATCCCAAAATTTACTAAACCTATCCTCTGATACCAAGTACGACAACCCTACTTTTATTAAAAACATAAACATGATTTATTACATAAAACATAAATTGATACAACAAAGAATATGAAGAGGTTTAGTGTCTTTGTGGATTAGGATAATTACATAAAAACTTAAAACAAGAAATACAACATCTTTATTGAAAACTTCCTTTACATGACCACTACATTCCCTCGTACTTAGCATTACATGGGATAACCTGAGGGGATGCATAAGAAAGTGGTGAGCTATAAAGCCCAATAAGGGAGTACACATGGAATAACATGAGGAGTACAACAAATGTTAGATAATAGGAATATCAATAGAGCATAAAATAAAAATGATCATAAATGCATGATAATTCATGATAATCATAACATGGAAATGTGGAAACAACACTTAACATGGAATTAGAATGAGCCAAGGCTCATTGCACATAGAGCATGAGTAAATCCTCATTGCACATGAAGCACGAGTAAACCCTCGTTTCACTTGAATTAGCATGAGTCAACACTAATTTCACATGAAGTATCATGATACTATACTTTACCCAATGCATTAGAGCACTATAAGGGCACACCCTTCTTAAACATTTCATTTCATACATAAGTGTGCCACATGGATATTAAAACATTGATTCATAAAACATAATAATTTATTCCATGTTAAAGGAATGTTGAATTCATACATGAAACTTTATAATCAATAATTAAATGTGTATAAAGGTGAATACCCTTGATGGAGGAATGGACATGGTATTCACTACACAATGACATTGGCTTAGAAAATCGGCGCAATTTCGGCAGCGTAACGGTGTGACATAAGAATTCATAAAAAGGCTGATGAGAGAAAAAGGGGTGTCTCATCATATTTACATGAAATGGACAGTAAGGGGGTAATATAGTTAAATTTCCAAAAAAAATTAATGGAATTTAGATTCATGATTCAAAAGTATTGATTGAATGTAAAAGAGGAGAGAGAAGTTTCTTTCGGAATTTCGGCATAGTAATGGGTGTACATGGGAGGAATTTAATGAGATAGAAAGGGGTCACCCATCATTAAAACAAAAATAGGGAAGTATAGGGGAGGTTTGAAACCATACCCCAACATTCATAATTGAAATTAAAAGGGTAAAACAACATAAAGAAAATTGGACAAAAATGAGAAAGGAAGAAATAACCCTTACATGGAAGTGTGCTTCCAAAGGCTAGAGAGAGGCTTGTGAGAGGCTTCTTGGGAGCTTGAGGCACCTTGGGAGGATTCTAAAGATATTAGGGAAGAGGTTTGACGAACTCCAAAGGTTTTGAGTGGGGAGGAAGTGGGAGCATGGGTGGGTTTATATAGGAAAGGTGATCGAATTATTTATTATTTAGGTTTGGGACCCCACACATTAAAATAATCCAAACCACAAACCATACCATTTCTTTTACCAATGTTTTTTGGAAAATGGAAGAGGAAAACAATATTTTATATGGCCAAAGTCCTAACATCTTAAAATATCAGGGTTGCTTATGTGGAGATGAGTCACAATCCCATTGAAATTAATTTAAAAAGGAAAGGTGTGAAATATGTCTTGAGTCACATTATTTTAATGTTAAAACATATATTCGATGAACAAAAATATTATATTATTTTATTACATCACTATTGGGTCATTATGTTGTCATAAAACATATTATATATTTAATCTGTATTTAATTTTTACCCATAAATTTGACTGTCTCAAAAAATTATGAAAAATTCACCGTTGGATAATTTTGACATCATGATTCCAGAAATGAAATTTATTTTATCTAAATAATTTTATAAATATTTTAATTTTCACTTTTAAAATAAAAACCTACATTTATCGAAAATTCAAGGGTTTTGACAGAAATGGCTTTCAAACCTTACTAAAAATATTAATTACATTCATAATGTTATAAGATCATTTATATTTTTATAAAAATTAATTTAATAATAATATTATTATTTTATTAAAATATTATATAATTCAAATACCCCTTAATTTAGTAAAATAGATTTAAGAATTAAATAATAACTAAAAACACCATTTGTACATTAAACACTATTTATAATGCATCAAAAAATGACTAGAAATTATATTCACTATTATATACAAAAAATAATGTACATGAACATAGAACTACTTATTTGTTACATAACCCCTTAAAACAGCCGCATAATACCTAAGGGTATGGTGTGCGATGGTATCAGACTCTTGGGGTGGCTTGGATAACATTGCTCGAGTGGTAATTTCAATCAACTTCCACTTTTCCCATAAACAGTCACGTTCGAGCTTCACATGTTGATGCTCATCTTGGGCTTGGTTAAGGGCGAAGCCCAAAGATGCCACCTCTTTTCAGAGCTCTGAAAAATGTGCTTAGTATGGGGAAATTCTACTGGATGAGGCCATTGCTTCCTTTGTCTGAGTAAATTGGATTTGTTAAAGTCCTATATTTATACTAATCATGTGATCACTGTTCAACGTCTATATTAGCAATGGTCAAAATTCTTAACATAAAATCAAATAATTTGACATTTTATATAAACATAACGAGACATTTAATTATATAAAGAGGGATTTCCATTAATGAGACTTTGGGTCTTTACATGAAAAATGTTTCAGTGTGTGTGTTTGGGTTTTTTTTTGAAAGGGTGTGGTAATTTTTTGAAAATGATTCTTTATTTGTAAATGGATTTGGGTTCATTGTGTGGTTTTTGAAATGGATAGAAATGAATTCATTGAGCATATGGCAGTTTGACTTTGTAAATGAGAAAAATGCTTTTTTGTGGTATTTTGGGTAATGTTTTTGTCTATATAAAGACAATATTCTATTTGGCAACAATTGTGTTTTCAAATAAGTTATTTAATTGTTTATGAAATTTGGTGACCCATTTGGTACCTCGAACTTAAACGATGATATTTGTATGCACTTAAAAAAGGATTTTGATTTTTTCATTTATAGTTTGAAATGTTTTTCTGAATATGCATTGAAGAATTTGGACATAAAGGCCTGTTTGGCACTTTCAGATTTAGTGAAATTTTGTGATGATTCTTTGAAAGGACGAAATTTTGATTTATGTATACCCATATTACAACTTTAGTACTTTGAAATTTTTTTTTCAAATGATAATAATGTTTTTCATGGAATGATGGGCTGGTTGGAACATTTTTAATGTGAGATGACTCAATGTGTATATGAGGTTGTCCTGTCTAGTGTAACCCTTTATGGGTGAACGTAAAAGAAGAATCTGTGTTTGGGGAAGGCAAGTGTAGTGAGATGAGTCATGTCTTTGAGGTACTTCCTACCTAAACAGTATTATTATAACCACTAAGGGTTCTTGGGAATCTTTTATTCGATCGAGTGATGGTTTCATATCATCCCCAATTAGACGGGTTAGTACCCACTGGTTGGTGTAAAGGCTAGACGGAAAGTGTCACTAGTTTCTATTGCTATGAGGGGGACTAGTTGGCTACAAAATTAAGAGTTTCACCATACACATTAAGGTGGTTCTGAACCATGTATGTCCAGGGGTCATCAAGGGATGTTTAGGATCACCCATGGTATCTGGACTATTTACATTACTTTTTTAATTTCTGTTTCACTAGTTCATTTTCAGTTTGCACTATTTACTTGTTTACTTTAGCCCAAATTTTGTATGTTCTACTTGGGGTTTTATTTATAAAATGAAAAAAATGCTTTTGTAAATAGTATGTAGCGTGTTTTGGTTTATAAATGTGTAAATCACATTGTTTATTTTAAAAAAAACACTACTTTTATATTTGTATTTCAAACATGGTAGTTTGATTGTTTTGGGAAAGGGAATACTTGTATTCCACGATAATGTTGGGCATCTATACTGAGCATCTCAGCGCTCACACATGTCATATTATTTCAGTTGCAGGTGAGGTTCTTGTTTAAGATCCTAGTTCAGTTGCTCAGTGTTGGTTCAAGTTTGAGTCTGAGTTGGAAGGGGACCTAGAGGGTCACATGGAGATATGTTGATCTGTTTTGTTTTTTTCTGATACTATAGTATAGTTCTATTGTTTTGTTTATTCTTGGTTATTTATTTATCTTTTTTTGGGGCCAAATCATTCTTAGTGATTAAATTTTAAAGCCGAACACTGGTTCTTTGCTAGTCGGTATCAAGAATTCCCTTTGGGCCATGTCACAAACTAGCTCAGGTGAACGGTTTATGGTCAACCCTTGTTGGTACATGACTGTTCTTTTAATGATTAAAACATTAAAAAATATTCCTTTTAATTTTTTATAATAAAAGTAAAAAGTTACCTTGTTTGATAAAACATGGTAATATTACATTTAAAACATTTTATAAACATATTATTCAAGGTAAGAATGAATTTAAAAAATCATATTAATTTTTTTAATGGTTAATGAAAGAATGGATTTGGATGAAATTGGATATTCAACCTAAGAGATGAGTGAAGTCATATTTTTTAAAAACATTTTCTAAGACATTTTTAAAACAAATATGTGATAATGAAACTAATAATTTAAAACATCATAAATAAAAAGATTATAATAAATTGTCGGGTTTTTATAAGGAAATTTTCAAATTATTTCTATAAATGAAATTCAAATATAAACAATCCCAATTAAAATGATATTGAAACATAAGCCCCTATAGCTTTGGTACCTTATGAATTGTATGTTCCCATAAATGAAATAGACCATATGTAAAACAAATATGAGGAATTAGGAATTATTAATGATTTATTATGTAAATGGTAAATATATATTCCATTTAAAATAGAATAGGTGCATAAAAGAATATTTTTCTTGAATAAGTTAGTTTTTTATGATGCCTTTACAAAGTTCATATCATTGATGTGAGAGCTTATCAATGAACTGAATATATTTAAGAAATGTAAATCTAAAAAAATAATATTTCAAATACCATAATAAGCCAATGAATTGTATTTTTTTAAAAAATTGGCATAATATAAATAATTAAGTAGACATATAACTGAATGAATGGAAATTGAGTCATCCAACCCCTTACCTTAAGCACCCATTCTGTTAAACACTCATTAACCTCATTTATTGTGTTTTAAAACTATTTATTTACTTGTATAAAAATAATATTATTATTTATAATGTCATATATTATTCTTTTATAATATCTTAATACTCATTCATTAATAATCTTACATTAACACTATTTTTTGGTTATTAATTGACATTTTTTCTCATGCATGTTTCATCATGAATATTATGAATCTTGAACGGAGTTTATTATTCAATAATTTCTTGAATTATATTAATTTTACAGATGTAATTAATTTTCATTAGATAAATACTTAGAATAATTATTTAGTTATAAACATGGATAATAAATTAGATCAGTTCTTGGATATGGTAGATCATACGTACAGGCGAGCGACATTATCATTTCCTTAATAGGTGAAAGGGAAAGAAAGTGGATTGTGTAATAATTTTATAGTATAAATAACATGTTTTATGTATCACATATATTTATTAAATTTATCCATTTTAACATTTCATTTAAATCATTAGTGATAAAATAATTTCATTTCTTGATGAGGTGGTATCCACCGTACTCATAGAAGATGTTATCGTATATTCAATGGATGGTATGATAAGAAATTATGTGATATATTTCTCTGAATAAACTATTAATATGTCATGAATATAATATATAAATATAAATTTAATCATTATTACCTTCCACTTAAAGAGTATGTGAAAAACGAATCACATTGCTTCAAGAGGCGGTAGTTTTTCAGACACACGGGAAATGTTATCATATTCCATATGAAATTAAAAGTAAGAAGGTATAAGGGATGTAATAATTCAAATGGTGTAAACATAAAATAAATAATATATATATATATATATATAATCAATTCATACATCATTATATCTATCTCTTGAAAAGAAGTGATGGAAAATGGATTACGTCGGTTTGAGAGGTGGTAACACACTGTACACATGATCAACAGTTTCGTTTCCCATTATATGGAAGAGGATATGGTTATAGATCATGAAATTATTATAAACAGATATAATTATAATTATTATAACTTGTTTATTATCATTATTTTGTTATAATATATGTAGTTGGAGTAAGAAATTAAATAAAATTCTCACTTTAGGAAGTTACCACTTCTTTGAAAAAAATTAATTTTCTCTACACCAATGAAATTTTGAGGTTATATTTATGACCAAAAAGTGATTCTAGGGTGATAATAAGGAATTAAGGAAATGATTTAGGAAGTTATTTTTTGAACCAATCAATGGGGGAAGTGTATAAATTTGAGGATATTAGTGTACTTTTACATGTGGGGGAGAGGACACAATTGGAATTTTTTGAAAGAATGAATTTCACCCATGTTTTTATCATCCAAAAGACTAGAAAATGGTAAATGTTAGAAACATTAAATATATATGGTTCAAATATTACCATAAAGTATGAATTATATAGTTTGTGGGTCATTTTTAGCCCTTATTGTTTTATTTTAACCCTCGGGTATTCGAATTTTTACCTTTACTCTGGTAAATAATTTTTAATATTTTCACTATTCATTATGGTAAAAAATTAATTTTAACATATTAGATAGTATAAATTATTATTATTACAAATATTTAAAATATTTCGTTATGTTAATCTCAATGAAGTGGTATAATTTTATTTAAAATATAACCCATAAGCATTTTGAAAAAAATGATTTTTCAAGAAATGTGTTTTTTAAGGAAAAGATGAACTCATATTAACTATATGTAAATTAATGATAATTAAATTAATTTAAAACTGATATTTATATATATATATAATCTATATATTCCAAT
This sequence comes from Viscum album, assembly GCA_963277665.1. Classification (NCBI taxonomy): domain Eukaryota; kingdom Viridiplantae; phylum Streptophyta; class Magnoliopsida; order Santalales; family Viscaceae; genus Viscum; species Viscum album. Next base: position 1,099,369,292 of record OY728147.1, read on the forward strand.
TATATCATTCCTCATTTGGTTTTATTATAAATATTTAAAATAGATAAATATTATGCACATGAAAATAGTTTTTAGAAAAAGAAATTGTTTTACAGCATAAAAACTTACACTAAAATCTAGATGAAATAAATTTAAAATGTAATTAATTGGATTTAATTTGAATAAAAAATACAATTTTAATTTTAAATATAATTAAATTAATATTGGGACATATTTTATTAAAAATAAATGATAATTTTTTAAAAATTGATAATTTCAATATTCACTGAAAAAGTAATATTTTCCGAATAATTCCAAAATTCCTAAATAAGTTAATATCAATATTCTGATTTAAAAAATGATTTTTAAATTTTTTTTTATAATATTGGTAAAATAAAATTTTATTTTTTGTAAAGAAAACATGACTAAACTTCCTTTCAGGAAAATATTCTTGTTCAGAAAACCATAATTTTTCATTCAAATGGTTTTTATATTATTTACAATTACTAGAAAAGAATTAAATATATTTTATACATGTATATACCATATAATTTTCAAAATCTAACTACTTGAAATCATATAGGGAACTTTACCACTTGGTGATAATAATCATGTTTAATAATAATATTTTTTATAGATAATCATGTTTTGTTTAAACTTGTTGTTGTGTGCATTGAAATATATTGAGGAGATTGAATTTATTTTTACAAAATATTTTGTAAAGTCTAAAGGTGTTATATTATCTTCTATTATTGGTGTTTTGTGTCATATAAGTTTTCCAACATGATGTTCCTCTTTTAAAACATTGGGGTGTTACACCATGCGTGCTCTATTTCATGGAGGTCCACCTATGAGAATCATCAATATGAATAGGCAAGAAAAATTTCTGATTATTCTTTTCCTTTTTAGGGATATTGTTTTTTTGTGAAGGCTACAGACATAACGAAATTTTTTTACATTAATCTGGTGAACAATTCATCTATAAATCATTAATGTGAAATAAAGAAGAAGATAAAATATTCCACAAAAAGTGTAAAGACTTGAAAAAAATATATCTTAAAAGAATAAGAAGTTTTTATAGATCCAACTCTAGATGGATCACTCTCATCACCAACATGGTCAATGGAAATTAGTTTGGATAATTCTAATGTGGAAAATATTTCCTTAAAATAAATGGATAATTCAATATCTTCAATTTTGGAAATAGGATGCACATATCATATGACCAAAAATAAGGTCCTAATTATCTACTTCATGAATAATAAACATGTAATCATTTTGTTTAGCAATAATGAGTGACTTAATATTGGTGGTATTATAATATCTATGATTATAAGAAAATATATTGGGTGAACATGTGTTCTCTTGGTTGATGAGATGATTTATAACTTCCTTAGTTTCAACAAATTATGTCAGCATGGAAGTGCAATGGAGATCTGTTAAAATGATTATATCATCAAAGATAAATATGGTTCACTTATTTTATAAAGATAAAGAACCATGTGAAATCAAATTCTTATTTGATATTATTATTTGTATTATTTTCGAAACATGAGGAGAAAGAGTTATAGAGTAAGTGGATTGGTCATTTCAGAAAAAACAGAAGAATTGTTAGTGAAGATAAATAGATATCCAGAAATTCCTTATCTCAAATATGATCACAATAACATATATGATTCATGTAAAAAGGGGAATATTATAAAAAATTCAAATATTCTAAAGATGTTTAAGGCATCAGATATTATTGATCTAGTGCAAATGGATGTTTGTGTTCCAATCACACCAAAAGATATAGATGGAAGTAAATATTATGTATTATTTTATAGATGAATATAGTAAAATGGAATGTAAAATTACAATCACACACAAGACCAAGGTACACGGTTGTATAAATATATATCACGGGAGAGATGAAATGTTTCTTGGAGTGATGATCATGAAGTATTGAAATGACAATGAGATCGATTTCAAAAATCATCATGTTGAATAATACATGTAAAAACATGAAATGAATAATAAGGTATTGGATATCATAATGACTGAAAATATTTGTGTTGTAGAAATAATAAATTTTATAGTAAACAACACAGCATGAAAATGATGATTGAAAAATCTATTCCAAAATGATATTAGAAAGATATGATTCTTTTAGCGTTATAAAAATCAATTATAAATTTTTCCTGTGATAATGAAGAGAGAACATTGTATGAATTTATTTATAAATATTAGAAAATCTCATATACTTTTGAGAGTTTGGAAGAATTTTTTTTCTAAATAAAGAATAGTGCATAAAATTTTCGATTAGGGAGATTAAGGAATATTTCTTAGATATAAATATAAGATAAAATTTTACATGTGATACAAAAAAATACTTGAAAATATTATTGAATGTAAGGATATTAATTGGGTTCATTCATAATAATGGTTTTTCTTTTAACCTAAACTTATTGGTCTTCCCAACCAATCTTAATAATCATTTTGAGAAGCGACTGATTGGATTTTGTTTCAATGGGTTGAGTAGCTCCAACTATGTTTTAATGGGGAATATTATGTCAATGGAAAATTAGGGCAAGATTGATGTAATTAAAATGTGATCATGGTTGATTTAGTTTAAAAGTGATAAAGCATGATGTAATTAAATAGTGAACATGAAAATATTTTCATTCAATTATATTTTATCATGTTGAGAATTTTTCACAAGGGATTAGAATTGATAATTAGTCAATTTGTGAAAAACAGTTTTCATGAGGTACTAGTAGAAGTGTTTGGAGAACTATCAACAAACATGATGGGGGATATTGTAGGCCAAAATACCTTTGCAGGTCTATGTATTGTGTTGTTGATAACATGAAAGAGGATGTTTTTAAGAGTGATTAGGTGTTTCTTCATCATGAAAAATTATATTCCACAATCTAGGGAATATACCATATCCTTAATTTTTGTTCCATGAAAATGATTCCAATAGTGGATAGTTATCCATGTTGTACTAGGGAGCACATGGGAGGCTAAGAGTAAGTGTGCCACATTGGGACCACATGGGTGCACACTCTGGTGAATGAGTATGGGCAGGGTAAGTGGGAAAATATAGGTAATAAGAAACCTTAAAATCCTATGTTTATAATGTGTTACGGGTGTGGAACCCTACTGTTGGATCGACGGTGAAGCAGAATAGAGAATTATATAATCTGTGAGATTTATGGATTAAATTACTTTGTGGGACAAGAAGATTTCATGATACACTGTAGTGATTTTAACCACATAACAGAGGGTCAACAATTAATTACAATTCATATGGAGTTTTAAATGGATGGTATATATACTATAGCTTAACTATGTATTGTGGATTATGAAAATTAGGCATAAACATTTATTTTCCACTTCACCATCCAATAGAATCCCATGCCATAGTGGTTGTGGCTATTTCTCAAGAGGTATATGAGATGTATTTCTATGTAATAGAAAGGAATACCCTTGTATAAATTCAAGATAGGTGGATTTCAATCCATATAATTTTTTGCCATGTCCATGTGATATCAAAAAGGGGTACATTGTAGACCCCTAAGATAGAAAGTTTCACATAGTTAGGGTCAGTTATTATAGGAGGAGATAGTGTGAGGGGAAATCCAATTTGGTCAAATGGAATTCTCTATGTCATATTATTATTGAACAATGGGTATAATTAATGCAGGGACTCATGAATGTTCAATAAAAATTGAGTCTATGACATGTTTTTTTAAAAAAAAAATGGGTTTCTATGTCATAGAACATCTGGCCATGCCATAACCAATCTGTTGAAGGTTCGTAAAAAAAGGAGTTTATGGCTTGAAACTCCCCTTAGTTAATTCATAATTAAATTGGAATTATGACTCAAATTAACACATGTAAATCTAGAATAATCCAGGATTTTTAAGGAATGATCCAAGTCATTTGATTTATTTAAAAAAGATAAATAGAATGTTTTGGTGAAAGAGACATAAAAATTTTATAGAAATATATTCAAGAATAAAAAGTGCAGAGTTATAAGGGTATTATTCTATATTTTATTTTGATTATTATAATTTAAAGAAGTATTCATTAATAGAGTATCATATTTTTTATATTTTTAAATCATTGGGATGAGGAGAAACACCATTGAATCTGTATTTCCAAATCATCTTCATGAGAAGAAGGATGATACAACAAGAGAAGTAATGACTTATCTATTGAGGGAGATAAGTGAGTTCTCTAATTTTTCATGGTAGTAAACTATGAGTGTCATTAAGGCAACTCTGAAATGTTAGTTCAGTAGTGATATTTTATAAATTTTTTCCATATTCCCATTATCATTCAGGATCCTTGGATGTAGCTCAATGTTGGTGAACCAAGTAAAATTCAGTATGTTATTTACTAATTTCATCATTCATTTATGAGTAAGGAAGAGAGATGTCAAATTGTTCCTTATAGTGAGAGAAAAAGATCCTATTCAGAGAATGAATTCCTTATATCCTAATTCACCCCTAGGGCGTTGTCATTAATGGATTTAAACACTTATTATCACTCTTATAGTCATCCAAACTAAAATGTTGAAACATGTAACATATAGGTTCATGAACATTATTTCATTTTTTGATCCTAATTTACTTCTTAAACTCAACCTATACATGGACACTAGTATTATAAATTATATACATTCTAGATTTATTCATTTAGAAAAACTCATCATCATTCCCAATGGTTTTTTAAACATTATAAAAGGCATGTAATATATCAAAAACCACTTTTAAATTTAGGTTATCATCAACAGTAGTAAACCCACTTGATTAAAAAGGATTGATTGTAAATAAAATTAGACAAAAATCCAAGCATATTTCCAAAATATTGTGTTTTTTGTTTCCATATCTATTTTAATTGGGATTCTAACTAATGAAGTAACATATCATTGAATCATATTATTCCAATAGAACTAACTAAGTCTATAAAATATAACCCATTCTAGAGATAGTGTTTTTCATAATTTTATTGGTTGGATAAAGGAACATCATTATTAAATTATAATCATTACTAGTTTCAGTAGAACCGAACTAAGGCACCTTGCCCTAGCCATAAGGTCTTCAAATGGAAAGATGATATGTATGAAATTGCTTAATATTGTAGTGATCCACTAATTATAGAAGTCCCAAATAGAGAAGATTCTTCTTAAAATCTCATAAAATTATCTAGAACTCACTCCCTTCAGTAGAAGAAACCATTTTATTATTGACGTCTTGAGAGACTCAAATATTTACGTAATGGAAACATGGTTTACAAGAATGATTATTTTTCTCCCTTTCTTTATGATCTTATGAGTGGAAACATCCTTCATCAATGTAAAATTTATATCATCATTCAAAACAAAATTACTACTAAGGGAGGTTTTTTATATTTTCAACAGCCTTAGAACATCTCATGGTGTTTGATAATATAATATCCCATGTATGTGAGATTATGAACATTTGGGTTTTGATCTAATTCACCATAGTCATTAGGAGTGACTCTTGATTACGAAACAATATTATACACATAACCATTCCTAAAAATTATAATTAAAATCATTCAAATTAATCATACATGATAAAAGAATTAAAATTTAATTATTTAATCAATAACAATATAATTATATATCATTATCATAAAAATTACTGAATTCAACTAGTGTATAGTCTATAATTGTTGATATAGTTAAAGTAGTATCACCTAAAATTTTAGTACTATAATGGATTCATTTTATAATTATAAAACATTAATATCATATTTATTTATTAATTTAAAAGTTCTATAATCTATAAAAATTTTCAAGCTATATAATGCTATATTAGGGGAATCAAGGGGTGTTAAAAAAATAGATTCTAGAATTTCCCAAACCATGAAACATAAATTCCTTATATAGGATCATCAATCCAAGAGATCCATTTGTAACCCACCATGTGTGGGTTAACATCGCCATATCATGACTCAATAAAACATTTGATTTGATTAATAATTTCCATCTAATAATTGTTTAGATGGATGAGGTTACACAAATTTTCTTTAGGTGAGAGATATCATCAATGGATGATGTGGCCTCACAGTTTTTTATCTGATTCGGATGATTAGATGACTCTAACCATAATGGGGCTCTAAAAACCCATGATGAACATGGCTATATGGTTTTTTGTATAATAATTTTAATTGTTTGACCATTCATGATCTTGATATATGCCATGTCACCATCAAATCATGGTTGACATGAAAAAATCAGAGTAGATTCATCATTTTTTTTGAACAATTGAGTTTCATCTGACTGATCTACTTCCTCATCACCTCACCATCCCACAGTAGGACCAACCTAGAACATCCACAGTCACCCAATTAATTATTCTATTATTGTTATTCCTTCACAAGAAGTCCCTCTCACCTTGTTGGGTTCTGCTACTAGCCATATTCAATAGTGGTTTTCAAGAGAGAAAGTTCTCATTCATCTCTAAATATTCACAAAAATCTTCATCACATCACAAGGGTAAAAAATATTATAAAAATATATATTGAATCAATCATTAAGGTAATAAAATTATGAGATAATTTTAATACCATTCTTTTTATGAATTATTGGTCAATTACACTAGATTTATTTTATCAATATCTAAGATATTATTTATGTATCTTAATATATTTATTCATGTATCATTGTAGATCATCAATAATTAACTAATTCAAAATAAATTTACACTCTATAAAAACTCTACAAACCGAAATTCAAAATATTAAAAAATGTAGGTTTTTGAATTTTTTGAGATATAGGGAGTAATATATTAGAATCATGTTTTCAATATTTTGGGTCTAAACATTTAAAATTTTGATAGTAGTTTTCAAGAGTCAAAATTATCCCTATGTTTTTTCAAAATCCATTTGTTTGATTGTTACACACCAAAATAGAAACCCCATGATCAAAATTCAATTATGAAATCCACTAAATTTTTCAAAAATTCAAAAATATGTAAAATACCCATTTAAAAAAATTTACATTAATGACTATTAAATCAAAAAATTATTCCCAAAATAATTTAATCCTTCAATTTTAAAGTAAAAAATTATGTAATACCTAATATATCACATGATTATGATGAATCTATGAGAATAAAGATAATATTTGAGAGTGAAATAAATTTACATTACTATTTTCCATATCAATATTAAATGATATAAATGGGAATATTGTACATTTTAATGATTTTTATATACTTTATAATGAATATAAATTATTCATGGATTTTTATATTAAATATTATTATGATATTAACTATCCAAAAAACCATTTCATTGGAAATATGGATTGTCAGCCTTATTTCCATAATTTGTGAAATAATATAAATATCAAAATATAATTTCGATATCAATTTTGTTAAAATATGGGTAATATTTTTTCCAAGTTTTAATGTTTTATGTTTTAATTTAAGTTATATTCATACAAGTTACAATAATTTTGACTTGATAAATAACAAATATTAAAATTGCATTTTTTTAAATGATGATATGGATTTAAATATGTGTTATGTTCATGTAATGAAATTAGAAAAAAAAATCATTTTAATATTATCATATGACTTCTTATATGTTCTTATATGATGGATGGTGGGAATGATCTTGATATATCATTTTTACAAAATATTGTGGAGGCATTTAATATTCTTAAAAATAAAAGAAAGAAATGAAAATATTTAAACCTTAAAAAATAAAAGAATATTCTTTGAATAAGATGATTTTGTTAGAAAGGATTTGGTTGTTTTACGAGATAATTAGGGTTGTCCATTGATATAGATATTTTTATAGAAGACATAAAATAAATTTGTGGTTTTCTAGAAATGAAAATGTTAATTTAATATTTAACCGAAAATAAATAAGAGAAATATATTTTTAATAGATACAGATATTTTTTTTTGTATAATTATAATCTTTTGGTCAACAAGGGAAAACATATATAAAGGAAACTTAACATTGGAAATTATATGTTAATTAATTATTAATTATATTTATAACTATTTAATTGGAAGTATATTATTTTATTTTTCTATAATTTATTTATAAAATAGTTCATCAACATTACATCAATTAAAAATTGATGGACTAAAATATAACCCTAACGTTTTGTGTAGAGAAAATTATGGATGTTCTATAATAGTAACTTTATTTAATACTCTATTTTAAAAATCAATATTATTTCTTGAAAATGTTCAAAAAATTATAATCATTTTTTTTTCACACATAACTTTAGATCCCTATAACAAAAATAAAATACAATAATGACATGGAAGTCTACAAATACCTTCGTACTAAATGAATTCATCTTGAAAATATAACTTCAAATGAATTAACCATATATTATACATCTTAATATCAATAAATAGTTTCTATATATTGATGAGTATTCCCCGTAAAGGTGTTTTTTGAAATATACATTTTATGTTTGTATTAAGAGTCATTTAAATCTATTATATAACATTTATATAAAAAATTTATACATTATATATATATTTTGTTGTTTTGTGTTGATGTTAATAGATCTTCATTGATTTTAAATATGATTTGTTGAAAAAAATCATTTTATTTTCAACTGATTCATTTTTTGGATAAAATATTTAATTTATAACCCCCTTATTATCAATTTTAAATAACACTAGAAATCATCACAATACTCATTCTATTTTGTTCCTCTGAAACTGTGGTAATACCACATAGATAAAAATTTCTTATAGATTTGTAGAAGGAATGAAATAAATTACTAATCGATATAGTATATTTCTAGCTTTAAATATCTGTTTGATTCTTTATAGAATTTACCCATATATATGAATATAATGAATGGTCTAATAAAAAATTTCAATAAATTTATTTGAAATATATATATATATATTAATATTTTATTTCAATTTTTACTATGGTTGATTCCTTCCATTGATAAATAAATACATTATCTTTACTATTAATTCATAAGTATTTAATTACCTCAAATTTATATAAATTTTTATTAATTTAATACATCGTGACTATATTATCCTTTATATAAAAAATCAATATATCATAATCATACCAAAAGACATTACGAGGTATATATTATTTCATGGGTAAATGAAAATAAAATGAAAAGGAAATAATAACATCAGTTTCATGTGATATTGGTTTTTATTTTGGGGAATTTTCCTCTAAAAATCCATTAAAGGTGTTGGAAAAAATGCCTCAATGTAACATTGCTACGTTTATTGGTTTATTGTGTTTGTGGAAAAAAGTGGGTTTCCATTGCCTTATGTGAATTTCTAGAATGATTTTTGACAAGTAATATTGAAAAAGATCCATGACAATAATGGATTCCCTAGAAATGGTACACAACCTTCTTATACACTGTGTGGGGTTGTTTCCTAGTGTTCGTCAAATTTTTGGGGTCCAAAACTTGGTAGTTGGCGCAATCATCATAAAAGTTGGATATTAATGAAATCATTATAAAAATAAGGAAAACACATGACATTCATGAATATAAGACTTTCATGAAGGTAAATATTATTGAAAAAGAATTTTGTGTCATGAAGGATGGATTTCCTGACGATGTAGAGCATCGCGGTCATGCAATGAAAAATAAAACATCAATGTGACTATGAGAAGTGGAGAATCATGAATGCATGATGATTTGATAAAAATATCTGTGCCTACGAGAATATTTATTAATGTTCAAATTTACATGGAGCTTCATTAAATTGGGAGATTCGTGAGAAGGTGATGACATGGATGGAAGCTTCTAAAATAGGCGGGCATGACTATAAATAGGCCTATACCGCCCATCAAAATAGAGATAAAGACATAATGAGTATTCTAAGGCTATAAATTCGCGATAGAGATTCACAATGGTTTTTCATGAGAAATGGGTCATTAAGAAAGGATGTTCATGAAGGCTATGAAAGACTACTGAAAGTTATATGCATCAGAAAAGTATTGATGTTTGTGAAGGCTATAAAAAGCCGACTGAAAGAGGTGAGATTTGTGACGAATAATTGATTTTAATGAAGTTGTTGAGCCTCGTGAATGGAGCTTACAATGAAAAATACGGTTGATATCCCTAAAATATTTGAGGTTCAGAAAATTTGGGGGATTCCTGATGGTTATGTAAGCATCATGAAGCAAATGAAATTAGTGAAAGCAGTGAGCAACACAAATGTGTTTATAAATTATTTACCAATAAAACTAGGGAAAAGTGATATTAATCATTTGGGTGAATGTGGTAATTCAATAGAGCCTCTAACTATAGTAGATGATACATTCATTTTCACAAATTAAAGAACCTACATTTCTATAAACTGTGTGTGAATCCTTTAAAGTGAAATGAGAAAAAGGAAAATGAAGAAGGTTACCTATTACACCGGTAGTGATCCATCGAAAGAGAGATCAAGGGAGTGAAAAATGGGAAGTATTGACTTGTCCCTAAACATTGTAAAGGCAGTGAGCCTTTGTGTATTTGGTACATTAGAAAATTGTAATTATAACACCCTAGAATGATGAAGGGTTAAATGACTAAATGATATTACTCATGTCAATAAGGTGCACCTTCCTTTTCGAGATCCTACCTGATTAGAACTCCATAGTTAACCATGCTTATCCTGGAGTAGTGATCAGGATGGGTGACCTTATGGAAAGATTCCCACGGTGTCTGTGAGTGAAAAAAAAAACACACCAGTAAGGACATGTGTTGGCTTGTGGGGAATTCATTAGTCAAATAACCTATTCAGACGTGTCAGTGGTCCCTAGGATTGGGACCACGTGTCTGCAGGGAAACTGGTGGTATCAGGAGGACAGGACCCGACGACATTGTTAAAGTGTGGTGTTTATGCTATCAATAGGACCTAGTTGTCACATTTGGTATCATAGGTGCTTCCTAGCCTTAGTTGTGGTGCACTACCTGAGTTGAGATGTATGGACGACAATGAGGACATTGTGCTCTAAGGAGGGGGGGGGGGTGAATGTCACACTCTAGAAAGATGAAGGGTTAAATGAATAAATGATATGACTCATGTCAGCAATGCACACCTTTTTTTGAGATCCTACCTGATTAGAACTCCATAGTTAAGCATTCTTGTCCAGGAGTAGTGATTAGGATGGCTGGCCTTCTAGGAAGTTTCTTAGGGAGTGTGTGAGTGAGGACAAAGCACATTGGGAAGGATATGATTTGGAATGTGGGGTCAATTATTAGTCAAATTACCCGTTAGAACATGTGGGTGGGCCCTAGGGTAGGGACCATGTTTCTGCGGGGAAAATACTGGTACCTAGTAGGTCCGGACCCGACGACCATGTTAAGTCGGGGAGTTTGTGCTATCACCAAGACCCAGTTGTCGATGTTGTTGTATGCTCCTTGGACACTACCCACTGAGGGCGAACCTTGTAAAATTGATATGTATCATGCATTATTTCATTTCAGTTAATAAATATCTATAAGAAAAGGGTGAGAAGTGTTTTTTTAATAATGAAACAAAATACAAAGGGACAGTTACTTGAACTTATCATTTCCTTATTCACCCCCACGATATTTAACATACTTGTGCTAATAAATGGTGACACTCAAACTCATTCACACTTCATTAAATGATTATTACATATAATTTTTTTGTGAAAATAGTCTGAACTATTAGATCATTGCTTTCTAAAAAAAATATTCACCTCGATAGGGGGAATCAAATTATACCATAATAAAAAATTTAACCTTATTAGTTATCTTTTATCTTGAAAAGGTATTCTTTCCATATTTGTAGAAATTGTATAATTTTTTGCAAAGTAATTAAATTCCATAAACATAAACTAAATCAATCTCACATGAATATCATATACTTACTGGGATCACCTTATATTTTATAATGACTAATATAACGCCACAAAAAAGGGAGGTATTAGAGGCATTTTTTTTCTATACAAGATGGTTTAAACCACTACTATAGGGTTATGTGGTGGTTATATAAACCACATCATATTTCAGGTTTGGTATACATTTAGTGGTGCTTCTTTCTATTTAGCAGTTGTTGTTATATGTGACGAATTTGGTTAATTTTATGGTGGATAACTATTAATTTATGGGTGATTTGTTTTTTAAATAAACTGAAAACAAAATTGATGAAATGAATGTAACAACCAATAAAATATATTATGGTGGTTATGATCACCTGTAGTTAATGCTAACTTCCACTTAGTGTATTTATAAAAAAATTATTTTAGAAAATAATAAATAAAAAGATATGAATATAAAACCTTTGACCTGAAACATGAAAAATTATAAATGCAAAACGTACTCATACATTAACCAGCATACATTCATAGTCATATATATACAAACTCAACCAATCCATACCTCAGTCAACCCATACCTCATTCATCAATATACAAATACAAAATATTTCTAGCAAAAAACTATAACTAATATACATCAATACCATGACCTCCCCTACATCCATATCCCTTCACATCATATCATCAACAAGAAATGATCACATAATCTCATCTAATTGAAGAAAAAAGAAGATAAAATTTAGAACTGAACATAATAAATAATAATTATAGTAGAATCATTGATGAAATTTAAACATACAATAGAAACTAGAGACCCTCAAGACTTTATTTTAATGAATTTTGTGGATATAAAAGGTTAAACATCTTCTTACTTATAACATCTTTCACTTAAAATAAAAATCAAAACATTTAAGAAAATAATTTCGAAAGGTATTCTATATGGAATATATTCATAATGTTTCAAAAAACCTATTTTATTTTGTTAATAAAAAATAATACATTTAAAAATAAAACAAATAATATATCATGAAGAATACATCGAAAATATAAAATTAGAAATTTATGATACGATTCAACACATGAAACTGAAAAAAGATAATTATATAACAAAATAGACAATTTTTTAATCAACATGCAGTATGCTTGAAATTTAATTAATAAAAAAAATTAAAATACATTAATAGGACAACATTGAATATATTTAAAAAATAATTAAACGGTAGTTTTCCCATTATTTCACATCAATATGAGGCTTTTTATATAGTTTTGATCATTACAAGTTTGTTTTAGAGTTTAAAAACACTAAAATTTAGTTTATAGTTGTCCTGAACAAATCAAAATTTAGAATGGAATTTTTTCGGTTCCTATATTTCGAAAATTAAAATATGGTTATTTTCAATTAATTTAATGGCCAACCAAAGTCATTTTCCAAGATTTGTCCTTCAAACACATATTTTTAAAGGCTTTGATACCTTTAAAAACCATTTACCATGTAATTGCGGCCACACCACATTCCATATTGACATATTTTATTTTTGTAATGATCATAAATAATTAAATGGTGATTATCTCATTATTTCACATCAATCCAAGTGTGTTTTCAATGGTTTTGACCATTACACGCACATTTTACTCTTTTAAAACACTATAAACATGTTAATGGGAATCCTAGGAAAATCCTAACTCCTTCTGATCCTAAATTATAAAAATAAATCTATAATAATTTTCCTCAAATTCCATAGAAAGATATCATTTTTTGAATGGTTTTGACCTCCCCCGACACACGTTTATAGAGGATTTGATGCCTTTAAAAACTATTTACTGAGTCATTATAACCAAAATTCATATCCTAATGTTCTTTTATATGCACCTACACATCAAAAATAACTTCAAAATTGACATACCAATATTCCACACCAATTTTAATTAATTTTATTTGGTTTTGAAAATTACACACATATTTAAGTGTTTTAAAACACTCTGAACGTGTTTAGAGTCATCCCATGAAAATTATAACTCAGAATGGAATTCTACTAGTTCCTATATTTTTAAAATAAATCTACAGTAGTTTTTATTTGATTTTATGGCCATAAAAAGTTGTTTTCTTATTTTTCATCCCCAACAAAATTTTTAAAGGCTTTGATACCTTTAAATTTTTTTTGAGTAATTCCAACCACACTACACCTCTTATTGACATTTTATCTATGTGTACACAACACAAAATGACTCAATAGTTGTTCTACCATGATTTATTGTAAATTTTAGGTCTTTTTATTTGGGTTTTACCATTACATGCTTGTTTTAGTGTTTTAAAACACTAAATTTTTTTTAACAAGTATCTCAGGTAAACCATGACATGAAATGATGTGTCATGGAATCCTGTATTTCAAAAATCATCCTACGTTCATTTTACTTGTATTTTATGGAGATATGGTGTCATATTCCAAGTATTGACCACCTAGGAAACGTTTTTAAAGGCTTTAGTAGCATTAAAAACTATTTACCATGTCATTCTGACCACACAGCTTGTTAGATTGATTTATTTTTTATACGTACACATTACAATAAACTTAATGGTGGGTTTTCCAGGATTTCATGTCAATATATGATTTTTTGGTATGAATTTAACCATTACATGCATGCTTTAGTGTTTTAAAACACTAAAACTTTGTTATGACAATTTCAGAAAAAATATAACATAGAATTAAATTCCATCCGTTCCAAGAGTTCAAAAATCAATATTTGGCCTTTTCCATCATATTTCTTGACCGTTAGACATCATTTTTTGGGTCCCGTTTAGAAACCCATTTTTTGAAGCATTTGGTATTGGAAAAAACTTTTAACTGAGTCACATTGACCATAACACATTTCATATTGATGTGTTTTTTTCGTACGCATCAAAAATAACTCAATAGTGGTTTTACCATGATTTAACATCAATCTAATGTCATTTTCTATGATTTTGATTGTTACACATGATTGTTATATTGATTCAAAACAATAAAAATATGTTGGTGTAAATTCAAGGAAAAATGTGACGTGGAATGACATCACATCCATTCATACATTTGTAAAATCAATATATGGTCATTTTCCTTGAATTCCCTAGAAATCTGACAAAGTTTTCCTAGTTTTGACCCCCCTAGAATACATTTTTTAAGGCATCAGTACAGTTAAAACTGTTTACTAGGTCATTACAACCACACCACACATTGGATTTATGATTTCTCTATACATACATATAAAAAATAACTTGAAGGTGGTTATCCCATTATTTCATGTCAATGTCAGGTTGTTTTCTATTGTTTTGACTAACGCATGCATGTTCGGTACTTTAAAACACTAAAAATGTGTTTTTAGGAATCCTGGTAAAACAGTAACTCGAAATGACATGTATTTAGTTCCCACATTTCAAAACTCAATCTACTGTAGTTATCCTCGAGTTTCATGAAAATACAATCTCATTTTCAGGTTTTGACCCCCAATACATGTTTTTAAAGGCTTTGATACAGTTAAAAACTATTTATCACGTCATTCTGATCACACCATATGTCAGATTTATGTGTTTTCTACATGCATATATCACAAATAACATAATTATAGTTTCCCATGATTTCATGTTAATATGAGTTCATTTTCTATGGTTTTCACCGATGCATGCTTGTTTTAGTGTTTTAAAACAGTAAAAGATGTGTTTATAGAAATCAGGGGAAAACTGTAACTCATAATGATGTGTCATCAGTTCATACGTTTCAAAAATAAATCTATGTAAAATTTTCCTTGATTCCAAGGAAATATAATGTTGTTTTATAGTTTTTGATCCCCCCGAAACATGCTTTTAAAGGCTTTAGTGCCATTAAAAACTTTTTACACAGTCATTCTAACCTTAACGCACATAAGATTGGAATTTTTTCCATATGTACACATCAAAAATAATTCAAAATATATTTTTCCCTAGATTTCATTTCAATATGATGTCGTGTTCTAGGGTTTTGACCATTACATGCATGTTTAAGTTTTTTAAAACACTAAAAACACATTTACAGAAATCCCATGAAAACCGTCACATTGAATGATGTGTCTTTAGTTTATAAAAATAAAAATAAATATATAGAAATTTTTATGTGTTTTTATTCTAATATGATGTCATTTTTCCAGTTTTGAACCCAAAAACATGTTTTTAAAGTATTTGTTACATTTAAAAACCATTTACCGAGTCATTATGGCTATACCAAATGTCATATTGATATATTATCTATATGTACATATGAAAAATAACTAAATTGATATTTTACCATGATTTAACATCTATATATGGTTGTTTAAAATTGTTTTAACAATTACACACATGTTTTAGTTTTTTAGTACACTAAAAATGATTTTATGGGAATCCTGGGAAAATTGTAACTCGAAATGATGTATATATAATTTTAAGATTTTAAACATATGTATATGGTCAATTTCCTCTGATTCTATGGCCATATGATATTATTTTCATTATTTTGACACCCCGACACATGTTTTTAAGGCCTAAGTACCTTTAAAAAAATGACCAAGTCATTCTGACCACACTGCATGTTGGGTTGACATATTTTCTGTGCGTACTTGTCATAAATATCTCAACAGTAGTTTTTCCATTTTTTGCATCAATATTAGGATTTTTATGGTTTTTATCGTTACATGCATGTTTTTGTGTTTTAAAATAAAGAAATGTGTTTATCACATCTAGTAAAAATGTAACATGGAATGATGTGACTTCAGTTCCTACTTTTCGAAATTTAATCTTAGGTCATATTCCTTAGATTTCATTGATGCACGAAATCATTTTCATTATTTTTACCCCCTGAAACACAATTTAAAAGACTTTAATACAATTAAAAAAATTACCTATTCAAAACTAAGAAAATGATTTTTTATTGTTTTCAAACTTTATAATAATGATTCATATTTCATTTTTGACATAAAGGAATAAAAAAATCATTCTTTCACATGATGTGTATACTATTACTCTATGTGTTTGTCTTAAATATAAAATTTTAATTTTAGTTGTAATTATCAAAGATGTATATGGTCATTGAAAATGTGTGAATGGTCTATGGAATTTCAAATTAACCTTAGTAGGATAAGCTATAATGGTGGAAATTTCCTTATGGGTCATTCCAATTATCGACTAAAATATATATACTAAATTATTTTCCATTTACAATCTCAAATAATCATGTATTTTTCAATAAGATTATTGATCTTTAACGATTTCTTTCATCCTTTCAATTTGCCTTTATGACCCCTGATCAACAGCACTACTAAAACCCCCATGGGTTATAGTATTAACTAATGATGATTCCCTACTAAAGGAAGTTGATAGATTAGGTACAGAACCCATCCTCTATATACATCTGGGAAGCTTCTTCCCTAAAATGATTGTAACTAAGTCATTCTAAGAAGTCGATGATGATTGTAAAGGGTTTGTATCCCAAACCACATGAATTTTTACCTTTTAATATGTTAATATTAACAATTTGTTAAACCTATTTGAACATCATAATATTTTATAATTAATACATTTTTAGTATTATATATTATTATTTTATTACTATAAAAACTTTTATGGAAAAATAAATTATAAAAACAAACAAATATTAAACCTATTTAATTTGGGTCAGCTAGATGGATCAAAAGATGCAGAATTGGAATCGTTTGATCCATACAGTGGGATCCATTTAATTGGGTTTAAGGATTGTTTTTTATAATATATTTTTCATTATTATGTAATTATAGTAATGAAATAACATTAAATAGTAATAAAAAAATACTTACTCCAATGTCTTCCATATGTTCATTTACAAAACATCCATCAGGTTTCTTATGAACTTCAAACAACATCTATGTTCATACAGTAGAGTGACCTAATTCATTATCCTTTTTAAAGAGTAAGAAAATGTTATAAAAATGAGTTATTATAGAACCAATTAAATAATAATGGATAAAATACAAACCAAAGTTTCCCTTATTTATGAAAAACATTGCGATCCAGCTATATGATGAATGAATTATTTCTCATCATTTGCAATATTTTTTTTTATATAAATCCTTCCAAAAAATAAAAAATTAATAAATATTATAATTTTATTTTTTTTGATGTTAATAATATACTGTAAAATATTAAATTACCTCATGATATGAATCTATGTTAATATCAATAAAACATTCATTTCTTGCAAGAAATAACTTCAGTAACTTTCTAATATAACTTTCAAGAGCATAGATATATTTCATTAAATTTTATCTATACTATTCATTGAAAATATTTCCATTTGTTGCATTAATTATTTAGATTCCATGAGAGTGAAACAGATCCAAGGGCATCAAAATGAAAAAAAAAATCTAGAAATGAAATACAATATTTTATTAGTATATTACAAAATATTAATCACGTATTTTAAATTGGTTATTAATGAATATTAAATTACTATTTCCTTTACTTGATAATCAAAGAACTTATTTTTTCTTGTTTTGGGAATATGCCTCCAATTATTATATCTTATGGGAAATATCATTGTCTCGAAATCAAGATGCTTAATAATCTATCAATGTATTCCAGCAGCATTATCAGTTGGCACCCTAAACTCATAAAATTGGAAGATAATCTTCAATTCCTTCAGGTCCCATTAATCTACCATGTTTATATTAATATATCTTCTATTTTTTTATTTATACATTTGAAATAGTCATTAAGCTATTAATAAAATATTTTATTTACAATGACATATATACCAGTAAAGGTAACTAATTATTTTCCCTTGATTGATGGGTGACTAACTGCTGCATCGCCAGAGGTGAATCAGAAGGTGAGATCAAAATAGTATCTGGGGAAATGAATGGCTCACTAAAAGTCCAGGTTAAAAAAGAATCAATTAGATCCACTGAAGCCTAATGTAGTGGTGGTGTTCTTCAACATGCTAATCATCTAGGATCTTGATTTTTTTTGTTCGTGGAATTCCTACAATTCAAATTAATCAGATAAATTAAATGTATAAAAAATAAAAAATTCATATAATATTACAAAAAAATATCAATATATATATATATATGATACACTTATTAAAGTGAAATTATAATATAGCATCATTGAAAATTGATACAATCAATTATCATTATAATAATTATCTTCGTTGTTATCAATCTCTATTGTGAAAAATGCTTTTTTATTATCTTCTCTATGAATTTTTATTTTTTCACTATTGTTAGGAAGAAACAATTCAATGTTTTGTGGTTGATGAGGTTCACAATCACAATATACCGGTTGATATTCATCATCCATATCATATAATTCTATCATATTTATGTATAAAATAACACTTGAACTGTCATGTATTTCATCATCCACATAAGAAAACATCTTCAATTGTGAATCCATGATGAATGTATCATGCTCTGTCTGCAGTATAATATTAATCAACAAAGACAAGTTGATAGGAGTAAAAAATAACCAATATTTCATAATTACCCAGTCAATGTTGACCCACAATAATTTGAATAGGATGGCTTAAAATTGACCATGATAGTTTAATTCAATTATATCAATCATCTTCCCATAGTATCTGACCTCTATATGTGTAAATACACCATTATTTTGAGTTTTCAAGACTTCTTCATGATAATTTTTGTCAAACATAATGCCATAAATATTGTAGGAATTGAATCTATTAGCCTTTATTAGATAAACTAAATATAAATAACATAATAATTTTATATTTTAGATATATTTGCAACATTCATTATCCTAACAACAAGATATAATGTGTTGCATTTCACATAGAAAAAATAACTACATGTCAATAATATAAATGTGAATATATTCATACATAATGGGATAAATATTCTAAAATATATTTATTAATATATTTTGTTAATTCCATCATATTTTTAGCTCGATCCCTTATTCACCAAAAGTACTCTTTCAAAATTCTTCAATAAATGTATTCTTAATAAGACTATTGAGTTTCACATATCTATGTTCTTGTAGAAACTCCAATTAATTTAGTGTAAAATTTTACCCCATTCTAATTGCTCATCCAACATTTTGAAATATTGATGACTGGTTTTCAAAGTGTTAATTAGTTTCATTTACATAAACACCTCCAACATAAATTGAATCTAGTCCGAATCCCATCGAAATACCTAGAACAGAATGTCATCCACTCTTTAGCTATGTATCCTTCAACAATAGAGCCTTCTAATTGATCTTTATTTCTCATATATTATTTCATGTTCCCTGTGAACTTGATGGGAAAAATAAGAATCATTTAAAAAATATGTATTGATTTGATAAAATAGAATTCATCAATGAAAATAAAAAAAATATCAATGTAAAAATCAATTACATAGATCCATCGATAGTGTACTGGCCTAAAAAATTTAGTTTATTCAACCAAATGAAAAATCAAATGAATTATGTCTATGAATAATGTAGGGAGAAACAACATGTACAAATGAAAAGGTGTCATAAAAATTATTTCTTGAACTTTATCAAGCACATTGGATTTATATTTTTCACAAAAATCTCTCTAAAAAAGTTACACTACTCAAGTTGAACTGTAACTCTTTTATTAGGTTACGTATTATAGAATTCCAATAAAAACAAATTGTCTATCAAAATATATGACTCATGAATTTTCAATCCAGGCTATGTTTGATATCTTAAGTCAATGCGCATTAAAATTTTATTTGATTATCTATATAGACCTTTATAATTAAATAATGTTTAAAGGAATATGTATTTTTCAGTATTTTTCATTGTAAAAATATTCTAAAGATACATAACATTATCATTTTCCACAAACCATGCTTTATATTTGTTGATTCCAAATCATTATGAGCATTAGGAAAATCCATTTATTTACCATACTCATTAAGCAATTTAAAAATTACATTTTCATGGACTATATTCTAAATATTCATTATTTTAAGATTATAAAATTTCAAATTAAACTCCCAATAATGATTTTTTTTAAAATATACTCATTTTTTTTCATTTTTTTTGTTCTAAATAATTCAGATGTCGTACCATATACCATTTTCTCCCTTCTTTAAACTGAATACCTTTTCTAAATTCTATAAGGACATTCATTAATTTTAACATGATTCATAAACCAAATAAAACCTTTGATGGATTTATCATTTCAATATCTCTATTAACTTGTCTCTTGTTAAATATATATATGGTAATAATCAATAATTCAATGATGTAAAATAAAACACTATTTTCTTTGATGAGTTAATCTTTAATGTTCAAAATGAAAATTACAAACTAAATAAGACAAACCAGTATGAGTGTTTCAACAACATAAGTTTACTATTACAAGAAAGTCACTAATTTTTTCACATTAAATCAACATGCATTTTGAATAGTTTTCTCGTTGAAGAATCATATTTTTCGAATCCATTATCCCACATTCCTCAAAATTATTTGATTAGAGGTTTAATTTATATACAATTACATTTATAGGAATTTTCGTTCAAAGAATAATCATTAAAATAATGAAATAAATCTTCTCCATACATATCCATGGTGGTGGATTATAGCGGATATAAAACTAGAAAATTATATAATTAGTACTTGAAGTACTGAAAGGGTTAACCCCATTAGAAATCTGTTCTAAATTTACATTCCTATGATATGAAGAAAAATATGGATATAATGAATCAAACCCCTTCCATGATGATGAATATTTTAAATGTATTTTCAATAAACTTTGGTTATGATCTCGGGTATGCAACATCATTTCGTATGCAGTAATTGATGGAATGAATAATATTTTCATTGTGGTTTCATGGGAATGTAATGAAATACCATTGCTGAATTTTTATTCTTATGTTTCTTCCTTAGGTAGCATTGATTTGACATCTCATTTTTGTTCATTGACAACAATATTTTTGTATGATATCTTATTCATTATTATTTATCAAAATCCTATTCCTTTTAAATCGTGCAATCATAAGGACATGTTTTTATCTTTGTATAATCAAGTCCATGTTTTTTGATGATTTTCTCTCACCTCATATAATGATACAAGGATCTTAGCTTCACTATATTCTTCATGCAACAACTCAAAAATCATGTAAATTTATTTTTTATTAATTATATATTGAAAATTGATATGATTCAACTTATGTATGAAACAAAACTTTGTATACATGGAATACCCTCCATACAGTTCTTATTATCCTTCTACAAATAATCCATAAAACTAATTTTTTGGTCACTTTGTTATGAGTAAGATTAAAATTATTAGGATCAAATGTTGGTTTTATTTATCTTCTAAAATATTGTAAATTATATTATGTAAATCCATGTGTGCCATTTATCTAAATTTAAAACTGAATTCTCCTCTAGTAGGACACTCTTTATTTCATTAATAGATTTTTTAATTTTGTACCTTCAATAAAAATTGATTCACTATGACCTATCCAACATACATATTTAGCATGAAAATGTTTTAATATAAAATTCTAATATACTTTGTTTCTATTCAAACATCTGTTGAATTTAAAATAAATATATATACATTTTATTCTACCATCCACTAATTGGTTTTCAATTTCATAATATAAAAATACATCAAAGCACTTGGCATATCGAGGTGTGTTTCAATTTAAATTAATCCATATTTTATCTATAGGTCACATTGTCACTATTCTCCCTATACATTGAGATATAAAGATATACATGGTTAATAAAAAGTACAATTTAAATTAAATATCACTCAGCATACTCATTAACTAGGGTAGTGTCTTGATTCTAAATAACACATATTCAACATAAAAATTTATTCAATCCAATATTAATAACGGAAAAAACATAAATAAATAGAATTTACACCATACAATAATATGGGAAGATGTTGTGTAATAAGTTCACTATGCCAAGGACATAGGTTATTGGGATGTCGAGTTCACTATTATCAGTTCACAATAATATATGATCCTCATTCTTCTATTAAAAGGTCTCAAACTTTTCTACTTTTCATATTATCTATTAAATATTTTATATTGTAGAAACATGATTGTCTATATAAATATATCTTGAATTAAAATTAAGAAAATCAAGATTCTTTTTCATCACAAAACAAGAACATGGCACTATGATATCTAGTTCATGTGTTTCCATATGTTTCAGGGAATTGCATGCAATTATAGTTATACCACATTTTCAGGATCAATTTGAAAAATAGTACTCAACATGAAGAGAGTTTCACATACAGAATGATTTATGTAATATGAAGCTACGTATTGTGAAGTAAGAATTATGCATTATACTCATGAGTAATAGTATTTGTTATTTAATATAGTAACTTCATGATATCATTTAAGAAAAGTGTAGTAAATTATATGTGGCATGTGTTCTCAAACCATAGGCTAGATGATTGTGTTTTTGGAATGAAACCCCCATACAAAACATCTAGAAACACTATTCTCCCCAATCCAACACATAATACTCCTCAAGGTGGACCTCTATAAGAAAATTATCATTTAAAAAAAAACTTAAACAATTATTAAATGGGAAAGATACACAAAACTGAATTATTGACCTGCCTATTGATGAAAATGTAAAAGCTCCAAGACTAACACCACACACCTCCATAACCAGGGGAACCTTTATCATGCCATATTAATTAAATAAATAATTACAAAAGTTTATAATTAATTATTCAAAATTTAAAAATAGTAACTGTCACCTAAAATAAAATTACAGTGAACTCACTCTTCAAAATTGTGACAAACTACTGATGGAAGGTCTACAACATAACCATGAAATAATTACAAGAAAAATCCCTAAAACAATACTCAATTACATAGATATTTACATAATTTACTTAAAATCCTTAGAATAACTCATTCGACTGCACATTCAATGATTTCAGAGGACTTAGTCAACAAAAATGGGGAACAGAGCCCTTAGGGGATCATCATCAAGGGGTAGGGGGTCGTTATGAGGTCCAAATTGGAAAGTGGGGGGTCGATGTCATAGGGATTAGAGGGGGGAGGGGTGACTGTCATCAAGAGCAGGGGGTCAGGGTAATAGGGGTCACTTTGGAGGAGGGATGTTCACTATCAGAAGAAGGGGTGTCAAGGTCATTGTGATATCCATCAAGAGTAGGGGGTTGGGTTTAGGGGTCCCTGTAGGGAGGGGGAGGGGGTGGTCAAGGCCAAGGGGGTTAGGGGGGATTAGAATTATTTTTATTTAAAATATTTAGTAGCAGTTTATATAAAACCTCCTAAAAATTAAAAATTAAAAAAATTATAGGGATGACTATATTAAACCACAACTATATTATAAATTATTTTTAATGTAATTTATTTTGTGGTGACTATTAGATTTTCTTATAATAAACATCTTCTAAGACCTATTTTTTCAATAAATTATGAAAATCAATTTATTTTTTTAAAAAATATTACTAAAATACATTATTTTTTTATTAAAACATTTATATATTTTTTTAATGATATATTAAAATTTTAAATAAATATTCATAATATTTAAAAATAGTATTTCCAGGTTTAAAAATTATCATGGGAAAAAAATCATTATGTATATTGAATAAATAAAAGAAACTATCCCATCAGCTATAATTTTGGTCTCTGTTTCAATCAAATCCTAGATGGACTGTTCAAATTCCTTAATCATATTCTTATTATTTTTCCTATTTATATATATATATCAATTCCAGTATTTTTCTCCCTTATGTTAGCTTTATGGAATCCTCCCTTGATTTTTAATAAGATATAAATTTGTACCCATAATAAAATTTCACAAAAATAAAAAATCTACTGTGGTTAATTTAAATCCGACAAATCCCAACCAATATATCTTAACGATCTAGAAAAATAATCCACTTATAATTATCTTCAAAACAATTATGTCTAATATCTTCTAGAAAAACATTATTATTTTTTGTTTTAATGCCTTTAGTATTGTAATTAAACATCACACCCCTTTTTATATGAAACCATGTTTTCCTTATTGAATATTCATAAATAACCCAATTGAATAATCAAATATATATATATATATATATATATATATATATTACATGTGTATTTGTAACACCCCAATCTTCCACGGTACGCTTCTCTTTGAATAATACAGTAGTGTGTGTTGTACGCAACTTCGAATTCTAACACACACCACAACCAATCAAACTACCCGTTATGAATAGTAATACCCACTTTTTAAAATTTTATAAATTTTATCTTTCAAAATGAACTTTATTTTTTGATTCTAAATATCTAAATTAGCTTAGGGTGATTTTTTGGTATTTTTCCGAAAACATTCAATTTTTTATGAATAGTGAAAAAACACTGAGTTATAGTTTAAAACCAAATTTTTATTTAAATAGTTATTTATTTTATTTAAATTTAATTAAGGTCAAAATAGATACATAATGCCTATATATGTTCAATGTAATTCATTTTATTTAGTTTATAATAATTTTAGATATATAAAAATTTTATTGAACTTTTCACCGTCTTTTACCCACCTCCTAGGAGAATTTGGAAATTCATATAAACATAATTTTACCGCTTCTGTGAGTAGAATTTATAAAATCCTAGAGACACGGTTAATATCAAGGAGTAAAATATAAATCAATAAGATAAAAATAATTTTTGGTGAATAGTAACTTTTTACTTTTATTTACCACGGTTAAAAGTAAATAGGGTAATTAAGGGTAAAAATGATATTAATATTACCCCAACACATGTTCTAATTCTATTGGACATGTGTATCTCAACCAAAAACAACCTTAGGAATAAAATATTATCATTTAGGGACACTTGGATTATATTAAGACATTTATTATTATTTAATTCAAAGAAGAGTTAAAAGAATTAAAATCTATGTTTAATTACTAAAACATTTTTAATATAGGGTTATAAATTAGATAAATTATATTATAAATATTCATTACAAATATAATGATATTTCCTACATAATGGTATTTTATTTATGATTTTTATATCTTAAATAATTTAATATATTTATGACACAATGGTGATGTAGTAATTAACTATTTAATAAAATATTAAAATAATTGATATTAGAAATATCAAAATAAATGTAATTTGAGACATTTTATGAATTCCACTAATTTTATTGTTTAATATGACATGTTAGGATTGGTTATATAAATTTTTTTCGAAGTAATAATTTCGTTATTAAATTATCAAAAACAAAATACCCAATAGTGTCAAAATGACATAAAAGAGTTTTTTAAAAAATATTATATTATTAATTGATATTCTATTCCTAAAAATAAAAGGCTCTAAAAAAGGACTTTTATAATGTTAGGTGTATCATTAATGGAACACTTTGTGTTCACGTGGATATATATTGTATGTTTATTAACAATATAATATAAAAAAACAAAGAGACATGGTAAATGTCAAACAAATTTACTAAGAGTTAAAACTAAAAGATATGGTTAATATAGTGAACCAAACCTGTCTAAAACATATTGGTTGAATGGTTTTCGACCTATACACAACTTAAAATTTAAATAATCTCCTTTGGAGCAATTATAAACTGAATAAAAATTTATAATAAAATAATATTTCTAGCTTTTCCTAAGGTGCCCCTCACCCCTTTTATAATAGGGCTCTCCCAAATCTCTCAAATTCATACCTTCAAAGCCTTTTGGATCAGCCAAAATCTGCCCAAAAACCCTCTAAAATATTCTCCCTTTATCCTATGGGCCTTTATTTAGTCAAGAAGCCATCCTATGGAGCCATTTTTATCAAATCAAAAGGAAAAACCCGATGAAGAGGTAATGTTTTCACCACCCTCTTTCAAGTTCCTCTCTTCTTCAACTTCTTCTTTCTTTGTTATTCCCATTCTAAAATAATAATTCCAATATCTTCTATATATTGTAATGTTATTATGAATATGGTACAACCATATTCAGTATTCCATCCATCATTTGAATGACATGTCACCATACGTGCGTACATACGGCTTACCGTCTCCACATCATGGTGTAATTGTTATTCAATAAATTATTATTTGGATGGCTATAAAAATGATGTGTAATTCATGTAAATAATATATATAACATGACAGTGACTCTTTATATATGATAACCCATACAATTATATATTATTCTAATATCAAAAGAATGATATTGTCGCTCGTGCGTACGTACGGACTACCGTCTCCACGAACGCGATAAGAATCATTCCCCATTGTATCCATTCAAGACTAATTCTCATTTAATGATTAAAAATAATGTTTAAGGACTTGATATAATTCCAGATATGAATTAGATAAAACCTATTCATAAAAAACATGGCTTATGTAAGAAAACAAATAAAATAAAATGAGCAAGTTAATACCCAAAACAACGATAATACTAAGATATTATTAACAAAGAAATGTTCAAAGATCATATATGATATCATATTAATTTCAATTATTCTTTTATAATTTAATAAAAATTAATTCTCCATTATAAAAGAGGTTAACCTACCCTCGACCAAGGAAAAGTACATTGTAAGTGTTTATTTCACAATCTCTTCATTATCCGAGGTTGTTTTTATGTTATTATCTAATGGGACTTCTTTATCATCCACATCCATGTTTCTTAAAAATATATTATAAATCATTCTTACTATTTTAAAGGCTATAAGTTAAAGACATTTATACCCATGTTTACTTTTTTATAAGATGTTTATAAAGTAAACTTTCTGTCATTTTCCAAACAAGGTCCCATTTAACCTTTTCGACAGAATTAAGGTAATAATGTCTTTTTTAAATTATATGGAGGGTGCGGCTATTTTCTACCATTATAAAATCATTGAATCTTCCCTAAAAATCTTATAATAATATTTTCAAAGTAAACATCTTCTTTTATAATTATATTACTTTTACATTATTTCAAAAAAAGATATATTTCTCTCAAATAGTATTGATTTCATCTATGTCAACATCGTTTGATGGATTTTAAGCTTATTTGAAGTTTATTTATTATGATACAAAACTTCCATATTGTATTTATGATTTTGTGATATGTTTGACTATGGATGTGTTATTTTTATACCATTCATTGATTATGGAGAAAGTATCGGCATTTCGTATGCTATTTTTAATATGAATGTTTATGTTATGTTTAAACTTATTCATACGAGGATTGCATTGGACTTAATAAGTGACGGGTGGAGCCCGCTATACCTCCTCAATGCATCATTAGGTCTCATGAAAGAAAATAGTGTCTTGGCACAAAGCCTTGACAAAATATTATTTGTATTCTTGGCACGAGGCCTTGAATATGTGGTTATGATAGTTTGGCATTATGCATTCCATCATTATGAAAGTGGTTATTGATATTGCATGTGATTATTAGGCTAGTAGAATATCCATGTGAATAAGTAAATGGAATTATTTTATTTTATTTCAACCATATTATACTGAAGTTCAAGTTTAAAATGCTTTTGTTTTAGTTATACATTTCCTTAAATGTTTATGCATATTTATGAAAGATACCACTATATTGTTATCCTTACTTGGAATTTGAGATCACCCCTTTCTATGTTTTATTTTTCCCCAGATGTGAAGAAGTATTTCATGAATGACCTGCAGGGTTACTATGAGGGGGTATGAGTGTGGAATATGGAGACTATGTTGTTATAGTTTTCATTTTATGATGTAATGTAAACATTATAAATGTATCTAGTGATTCCAAGGCTACTAAACTAATCGGTATTTTGAGACTTGATCTTTTGTGATCATTCCAATGTTATTTAATAATGCACCAACTATGGGTAACTGGGGTCGGGGCATTACAGTTGGTATAAGAGGAATTTTACTACAAACCTTGGAAGCTATATTTAGATAAACTCGTATTAGAGCAAATAGCCCTAATATAGACTTTGAGGATTAATATAAAAGAAATTCCTAGAATTTTGGTATTATAGAGATTTTGTGAGTTTTCAAAGCAATAAATCTTTGTCTAGATACGAGTAGATAGAAGCAGCTCTGACACAGATGTACCTAGTGGTAAAACCTGAAAACACTGCTTTGAGCTAGACACAAATGGGAACTGGTGTATGACAATGGGCCTTGTTGCACTCCTGGTTACAACACTATCAGGGGATATGCTTAGGATAATTCTAATTTTCATTACAAACCATTATGAAGGGTTTATGAGTATATACTTTTTCAAATAAAACATTTTTATTATTATGGAATATATCAATAAATAGTTCAATTTATGTTAAGTGTTTTACAAGTATGGAATTATGTATTTTGATTCATAAACTGATCTAGTTTATTCCATTGTTTAGAAATGGACCCTAGTTGAAGAAATGGAAATCGTATCAATGCACACACTCCATGTAGGGATTGCCCTCCTGCTCAAGATAATTATAGTGGAGCTGGTGATGCAACTAGTACTGATAAGATAATAACCGTACTAGGACAACTCCCTCCGGTTATGAATAATAACCATACCCGTATGGAGCATACTGATCTGCAGTGTGGAGTATCAATGTTAGATTGCTTCATGAGTCACCAACCACCAACGTTCAATGGGAGTACAAATTCCTTTATAGCTGAGAAATGGATAAATTTCCTAGAGAAAATATTTCAGGATTTGGGAAGTAGCGAAAGGGAAAAAGTTATCATGGCAGTTTATCGCCTCACTAGAGATTCTGATCAATGGTAGTCTTTGATACAAAACAAAAAGTAAGATGATGAGGTATAAAATATAGAATAGAGGGTGTTAAAAGATATTTTCTTAGAAAAATACATTCCTCGTGACCATCGAGCATATATGGAAAGGCAATTTCTGAGTCTGAGGCAAAAGGAAGATGATAATGTCGTAAGGTATGAGGCTAACATTACAAGGATAGTGAGGTATGATGCAGATTATATATGTAACCCAAGAAGTAATATTGATCGTTTCTTTTATGGGTTAAAATCGTTTCTCTATCGAGCATTAGTTTCACAAACCTTCTCGTTGTACGAAGATATTGTCTCATGTAATATCAAGACCAAAAAGGAATTCTCTATGTCTTATGAATTCAAAGAAATGAAAGAGAAGAATAGATTTTCTGATCACTATGGGAATGGAAATAAAGGGAAGAAGGAAAAAGTTGATTATCCATCCTACAGTAAATGTGGGAAGAAACACCATGGTACTTGGTTAAAAGGAATGAGAGTCTGTTATAATTGTGGTGAAAAAGGCCACCAAGCTCGTGATTTCAAGGGGAAGAAGGAAGCTACCAATGTCCAATGGTACAATTGCAGGGAGATGGGACATTATGCAAATGAATTTCCTAAGCGTTAGGGGAACAAACCTCAGAAAAGGCCAAGAGATCAATGCCAAGCTTATGCTATCACTACTACTGAGGTAGAAGCTCTGAAAGAAGTGGTGGCAGGTAATTTAATGGTTTCATCAAGTTTAGAAAATTCATTATTTGATTCTGGATCATCGCATTGTTTCATAACTTCTCATTTTTCTGAGAAAATATATATTTCCAATTTGATTTAACAAGGGAGTTGTCAGTTAAAACTCCTAAGGGAAGTATCATTATGACAATGTTTTGTGAATCAGTACCCATTAGAGCACATAAATGTTCTTTATCTGCGGATCTCATCATCATACCTATGATTGAATTTGATATAATACTTGGTATGGATTGGCTTTTGGACCAAGATGCCAAAAGTTATTATATGAAGAAGTAGGTTACTATTTTTGATGATGATGATAAGGAACAACTTATCTTTAGATCTGAATCATCACCACCTAATTCTTACCTAGATCACCCCCTGTAGCTCAACTAAATTCAATTATTGGGGATGAAGAGAATGAAATAATTCTGGGTAAGTAAAGGAATGTTCAAATAGAGGATGTTCCTATTGTGAAATAATATGTAGATGTGTTTTCAGAAGATTTACATGGACATCCCCTAGAATGAGAAATTGTTTTTTCCATTGATTTAATTCATGGATCATGGCCCATATCGAATACCCCTTATAGAATGGCCACTATGGAATTAGTGGAACGAAAGATACAACTAGAGGAATTGAGTAATAAGGGATTTATTCTCCCTAGTGTTTCTCCATGGGGAGCCCCTGTCCTTTTTGATAAGAAGAAATATGGATCTATGAGGTTATGTATCGAATACAGGGAGATCAATGCTATAACAACAAAGAACTTGTATCCCCTACCTCGCATTGATGATTTATTTCACCAGCATCATGGAGATCTATAATTTTCAAAGTTTGACCTTCGATCTAGATACCATTGGTTGTGTGTGAAGAAGGAAGACATTATGATGATAGTATTTCAAAACAGGTACGGGCATTATGAGTTTACAGTAATGTCTTTTGGGCTAACTAATGCACCCTTTGTATTCATGGATCTATTGAATATAGATTTCAAGGAATATCTCGATGATTTTGTGGTGGTATTTATTGATAATATCTTGGTATACTCCAAAATCTATGAATATCATGAAAATCACTTGCGAATTATCCTGAAGACTCTGATAAGACATGAATTATGTTGTAAGTTTAGAAAATGTGAATTCTTTCTTCAGGATATTTCTTTTCTTGGCCATATTGTCTCTAAATATAGAATCTCTGTTGATCCTTCTATGACCAAGGCAATCCATGAATGGTCTGCACCGATTAGTATAACTGAGGTACGCAGTTTTATTTGTTTAGTAGGTTATTATCGACGTTTCATACAGAATTTTGCCTCGTTGGATAACCCATAAACAAAGGTCCCACGTAAAGGGGTTAAATTTGATTTGAAAAAAGAGTGTGAGAAATGTTTCAAAGAACTGAAGAGAAGATTAGTCAATGCTCCAATATTGACTCTACCATCAAGAATGATGGGTTCGTTATTTATAGTGATGCATCGAAGAAAGTAATTGGTTGTGCCCTTATGCAGAATGATAGGTTTATTGCCTATGCATCACGATAGTTGAAAATTAATTAGTAAAACTATCATACTCATGATCTCGAGTCAGTAACTGTGATCTTTTCTTTGAAGATATGGAGACACTACCTCTATGGTGAAAAATTCAAGATTTATACTGATCACATGAGTTTGTAGTATATTTTCTCACAAAAATAAATCATCATGAGGCAAAGGAGATGGCTTGAATTACTCAAGGATTATGATTGCACGATACACTACCACCCAGGGGAAAAAAGGTGGAATATGATATAAGCAGAAAAGGTCATCGAGTTTTGAACAATATGCGAATTGAAAGGGTTACAATTTTCATGTATCTTGTAAAGATGGACATGTGAATAACCATGGAAGGTGAAAAATCAATGCTTTTTCAAATTGATGCCAAACCATCTTTACTAGAATGGATTAAGAGTTCTCGGACTAATGATGAAGAATTTGAAAAGAAGATTAAAGCTGTGAATGATAGGAGATTGAGTGACTTTGTGTATGAAGATGGAATTTTGAAATTCGGGAAGAGAGTTTGTATTCCGGATATACCTGATCTAAAAAGTGAATTGTTGGATGATTCTCATAGTTCCAATTTATTTATAGACCGTGGGAGCACCAAAATGTATAGTGATTTGAAGGAACATTTTTGGTGGGACAACATGAAGAGGGAGATTACTAATTTTATGTTATGATGTATGGTTTTTCAACAAGTGAAAGCTAGAAGGAAACAACCTGGAGGATTCATGAAACCTCTTCCCATACCTGAGTGGAAATGGGATAATGTCACGATGGACGTTTTCATGGTACTACCAAAGACTCCTAGAAGGAATGATGAAATATGGGTTATTGTTGATCATCTTACCAGGTCATCACATTTTCTCTCCATAAGAGAAGATATACCACTATAACATCTAGAAAGACTATATATTAATGAAGTTGTGAGACTTCATGGAGTACCACTATCAATTTATTCTGATCATGATCCCTGTTTTACTTCATGATTCTAGAAAATTCTTAAAAAATCCCTGGATACTGAACTTCGTTTGAGCGCTGCCTACCACCCCCAAATTGATGGACAATCAGAAAAAACTATTCAAACCTTAGAAGAAATGTTGAGATCATGGTCAATTGACTTTTGGGGTATGTGGGATCAATATTTACCTCTGGTTGAATTTTATTATAACAATATCTTGCATTAAAGTATTCAGATGGCACCATATGAAGCGTTGTATGGAAAGGGATATCGCAAACCAAATCGTTGGGATGCCGTTGGTGAAAGAAAACTTGTAGGCCCAGAACTGGTGGATGAAACAATTGAAAAGAATAAGGTAATCCAAAACCACATCAAAGCAGCTCAAAGTAGGCAGAAGCGCTATACCGATAATCAAAGAAAGGATTTGGAATTTCAGGTAGAAGATCATATTTTATTGAAGGTATCTCCATGGAAGGTAGTTATACTTTTCGGTAAGAAGGGTAAATTGAGTCCCAGGTATATCGGACCTTTCGAAATTCTAGAACAAATTGGGTCGGTAACTTACCGTTTGGCAGTGACACCAAGTCTCTCTGAAGTTCATGATGTGTTCCAGGTATCACTGTAGAGAAAATACATGCCTGGCCCAACGCATGTACTCACTTACATGGAATTAGAACTGGAACCCGATCTGTCTTATTGAGAAGATCCCACCAGGATTCTTGAAACAAGATAACAAGTGCTGAGATACTGGATGAATCATTTGGTAAAAGTTCTATGGAGAAACCGTAAGATGGAAGAGGCAACGTGGGAACCAAATGAACATATGATGAATAACCACCCAAGTCTTTTAATGTGGTATTATCCTAGAAATTTCAATGACGAAATTATTTGAAGGAGGGGAGAATGAAACACCCCAAGCTTCCATAGTATGCTTCTCTTTGAATAATAAAGTAGAGTGTGTTGTACGCAACATTGAGTTCTAACATACACCACAACCAATCAAACTAGCCGTTATGAATAGTAATATGCACGTTTTAAAATTATATAATTTTTATCTTTCAAAATGGACTTCATTTTTGGATTCCGAATATC
This sequence comes from Viscum album, assembly GCA_963277665.1. Taxonomy (NCBI): domain Eukaryota; kingdom Viridiplantae; phylum Streptophyta; class Magnoliopsida; order Santalales; family Viscaceae; genus Viscum; species Viscum album. Next base: position 1,099,403,114 of record OY728147.1, read on the forward strand.
GAAATTAGCTTAGGGAGAATTTTTGGTATTTTTCTGAAAACATTCAATTTTTGATAAATAGTGAAAAAAACTGGGTTATAGTTTAATACTGAATTTTTATTTAAATAATTATTTATTTTATTTAAATTTAATTAAGGTCAAAATAGATACATAATACCTATATATGTTCAATTTAATTCATTGGAGTTAGTTTAGAATAATTTTAGATATATAAAAAATTTATTGAACTTTTCACCATCTTTTACCTACCTCCTAAGAGAATTTGGTAATTCAAATAAAACGTAATTTTACCACTTCTGTGACTAGAATTTCTAAAATCCCAGAGACACGGTTAATATCAAGGAGTAAAATGTGGTTCAATAAGATAAATATAATTTTTGGTGAATAGTAACTTTTTGCTTTTATTTACCACGGTTAAAAGTAAACAGGATAATCAAGTGTAAAAAAGATATTAATATTACCCTAACACATGTAATAATTCTATTGGACAAGTGTATCTTGACCAAAATAAATCCTTAGGAATAAAATATTATCATTTAATTCCACTTGGATTAGATTAGGATATTTATTATTATTTTATTCAAATAAGATTTAAAAGAGTTAAAATCAAAGTTTAATTACTAAAACATTTTTAATATTGGGTGATACATAAGATAAATTCTATAATAATTATTCATTAGAAAGATAAAACTATTTCCTAAATAATGGTATTTTATTTATAATTTTTAGATATTAAATAGTATAATTTATTTACGACACAATGGGGATGTAGTAATTACTTAATTAACGAAATATTAAAATAATTGATATTATAAATATCAAAATAAATGTATTTTGAGACTTTTTATGAATTATACTAATTTTATAGGTTAATATTACATATTATTATTGTTTATATAAGGTTTTTTCTAAGTAATAATGCTGTTATAAAATTATTAAAAATAAAATACCCAATAGTGTCAGAATTGACATAAAAGAGTTTTTAAAAAAATATATTATATTATTAATTGATATTATATTACTAAAAATATAAGTTTCGGCCAAAGGACTTATATAATGATATGAGTATCATTAATGGACCACTTGGGGGTCTCTTATAAGTATATAATATGTTTATTAACTGTATAATATAAAAATACAAAGAGACATGGTAAATGTAAAACTAATTAACTAAGAGTTAAAACTAAAAGATATGGTTAATATAGTTACCCAAACCTGTCTAGAACCTATTTATTGAATGTTTTTAGAACTATACCCACCTTAAAATTTAAATAATCTAATTTGGAGCCATTATAAACTGAATATTAATTTATTATTAAATAATATTTCTAGATTTTCCTAAGGTGCCCCTCACCCCTATTATAAAAGGACACTCCCCCTTCTCTAAAATTCATACCTTAAAAGCCTTTGGGCTCGGCCAAACTCTGTCCAAATACCCTCTAAAATATACTCCCCTCATCCTAGAGGCTTTCCTTTAGTAATAAAGCCAACCTAAATATCCCTTTTGATCAAATAAAAAGGAAGAACCCGATGAAGAGGTAATGTTTTCACCACCCTCTGTCAAGTTCCTTTCTTTTTCATCTTCTTCTTTATTTGTTATTCTCATTCTAAAATAATAAATCCAGTATCTTCTATATACTGTGATGTTATTATAAATATGGTACAACCATATTCAGTATTCTATCCATCCGTTTAATGACATGTCACCATACATGCGTACATACGGCTTACCGTCTCCACGACGTGGTGTAATTGTTATTCAATGAATTATTATTTGTTTGGGTATAATAATGATGTGTAATTCATGTAAATAATAAATATAACATGATAATTATTCTGTATATATGATATACCATCCAATTATATATTATTTTAATATCAAAAAAAATATATTGTCACTCGTGCCTACGTACGGACTACCGTCTCCACGAACGCGATGAGATTCATTCCCCATCGTATCCATTCAAGACATATTCTAATTTAATGATTAAAAATAATTTTTAAGGACATAATATCATTATGGATATGAATAAGATACATCCTATCCATAAGAAACATATATTTTGTACCAAAACATATAAAATAAAATGAGTATGTTAACACTCAAAACACGATAATAATAAGATATTATTAAAAAATCAATGTTAAAAGATCATAAATGATATCATATTAATTTAAATGATTCTTGTATAATTTAATAACAATTATTTCACCCTTATAAAGGAGGTTAACCTACCCTTGACCAAGTAAAAGTACAAGGTAAGGGTTTATTTCACAATCTCTTCATTATCCGAGGTTGTTTTTACGTAATTATCTACTGGTACCTCTTTATCATCCACATCCATGTTTCTTAAAAATATATTTCAATTCATTCTTACTATTTTATAGACTACGTTATAAATTCATTTATACCCTTGTTCACTTTTTATAAGATGCTTATAAAGTAATCTTTCTTTCATTTTTCAATCAAGGTCTTTTTTAACCTTTTCGACAGAATTAAGGTAAGAATGTCTCTTTTTCACTTATATGGTGGGTGCAGCAATTTTCCGCCATTATAAAATCGTCGAAGCTTCCCTTACAAGATTATAGGAATATTTTCAATGTAAATGTTTTCTTTTATAATTATGTAGCTTTTAAATGGTTTCAAAAAAAGAGATATTTCTCTCAAATAGTTTTGATTTCATCAATTTCAACATTCTTTGATTAATTTTAAGCTTATTTGAAGTTGATTTATTATGATACAAAACATCCATATTGTATTTAAGGTTTTTTGATAGGTTTTACTGTGTATCTGTTATTTTTATACCATTCATGGTTTATGGAGAATGTATTGACATTTCGTATGCTAATTTTAATAAGAAAATAAATGTTATATTTAAACATATTCATATGAGGAATGCATTGTACTTAATAAGTGACGGGTGGATCCCGCTATAGATCCTTTATACATCAGTAGGTCTCATGAGAAAACTAGTGTCTTGGAAAAAGGCCTTGAGAAAATATTAATTGAAGTCTTGACACAAGGCCTTGACTATCTGGTAATGATAGTCTGGCATTATGAATTCCATCATTATGAAAGTGGTTGTTGATATTTAATGTGATTATTCGACTAGTAGAATATCCATTTTAATAAGTAAATGGAATTATTTCATTTTATTTCTTCCATATTATGATGAAGTTCATGTTTAAAAGGATTTTTTAGTTATATAATGCCTTACATGTTTATGCTTATTTATGAAAGTTTCCTCTATATTGTTATCCTTACTGGGCATTCACTCAAGGAAATGGGGTTTTTTTCCACGGTTCTTTACCAATGGTTTTCTTAAATCATTGGTAATGGAGGGCTATGAAACCCTTTCCCAAGGGTTCACTAGAGCCGTTGGGAAAGGGTACCCCTTTTCAAATAGTTTCATAAAACTGTTGGCAAAGGGATGTTCAACCTAACCTTTCCCAACGGTTATAGTAAACCGTTGGGAAAGGGTGCCCCTTAACCAACTTTTCTATTGAAACATTGGTAAACGGTTCCTTAGACACCCCTTTTCCAATGGGTTTTAAAACCCGTTGGTAAATAATTTCCCCAAATACATTTGGGTCACTACTCTCCCCTATTCATGACAGAACCCTAAATCTCGGCAACGCTGCGCTCCTCTCGCGACTTTTCCCATCCGAACCGGTGAAAGTCCATCTGAATCATCTCAAATTAGGTATTTTATTCATTATACACATAAAATATTTAATTGATACCTTGTTTATATTGTTATTCATCTAATATTATATTTTTAAGTTTTTTTTGATGTGTATATCATTTTTTTTGTGTTTTGATTTAATCTATACTTTCTCTATTCCAATCTAGATTCCAGATTTTCTAAGTATGTGTTTTATACCATTTCTTCATCTTGTAATTAATTGTTACTTGAAAATTTATTTATATTTGTTTATTAATTTTATTATTTTCACTATAGAGTAAAAGTGTTGAGACCCTTTCAATGTTGTTGTCTGATTTCATCATGAAAAATCGGAAAATGAATAAATATTTAGTTAATTAATTATTTTCCCATGGAATATCATTTTTGTAATAATTTCCATGCTAAATAATGGGGTATCGTAATAAAAGACCTTGAATAAATTGTGGAAGATGGGGTATGTTTCTTCTATGAGATGTTTTTTGTTGTGTTTCATTGTATGTTGTAGGTTGTTGTATGGTGATTGAGGTGACCAGTTAGGCTTTGTGATATGTGGGGTTTTAATGTGATGGTTAGTGGGCATGGAGTGACATGTGATGTTTTGTGATAGTGATGATGTGTGCTGGTGTTGTGCCGTGTGGACGTGTTGTGTGATGAGGTTGTGGTGTATGATGTGGTGAGGTGGTTTTGGTTGTTCGACGGTTGTGATGTATAATATTTTTGTTATGATATGTGGTTGTTTTGGTGAGATGGTTGGCTGATGTAACATGGCGATGATGGTTATTGTGATATGGTGAGATTTTGTGTGGTGGTTTTATTAGTTTCTTGGTTATCTATGGAATAAATTATGCTGTTAAAACAAAAAAAACAAGATATTAAATAAATGATATGGAATATAAATGGATGTGTGGTAAAATAAGTGTTTTTAGGTGAGATGTGATGTGATAATACCTGATTCTAGTACTGGATGCTAGACCTTGTGAGGGTGGTGTATGTGGGGATGCATCCCAAGCCACATCAGAGATAACTGGTATGTGATGGGATATCATTGGAACGTATGGGAGCATATGACATTCAACATTGTTGATTGAGAGGAAATTGGCTGGGAAGTAGCTGTGGGGTTCGTTTCTTTATATTGATCGTGATGTTATATTACAATATTGGATGTACAATTTGGTGAGTAATCATTGATGAGGCTAAGTTGGTTAGTTGATCTATTTTGGTTCTTGTTGGTTTAACATTTTTTCAATAACACATTAGTATGTATTTTTCACATGTGTAGTTTATACCTTGATTATTTCCTTACTAAGTATACATGTTATTCACACCCTAAATATACAATTGTTTCAATGTTTTTAGTATACTATGGGGACCCTGATGGACATTAATAGCTCGGATTAGAGTTTTTTTGAGTCACCATTATATGAATTTTCTTTTAGTACATTACATTCGATACTTTTACATGTATCAGGTAACTTTATTGATGTATTTTTGGATGGTATAGTATTTACTTTCATATTATCTTCTGGAAATTTATTTATATGTGATTACAAGCCATGAACAACCTATTAGTGTAGAAGCCTAAAATTTATTCACCCTTAGGGCGTGCTTGACATGGGAAAGTAATTGGGTAATGAATGGTATGACCATAGATGTGCTAATAATGAGTTATTTAACAAGAGTGAATGATTTGGGATGCCTATAACACATAATGGGACCTTAGGCATGTGCCTCTTATAGACCTAATGAAAATGAATATAAATAAATTTTAATTTAATATATGAGTACTTATTCTTTACATTATTTTAATAGTTCACTAAATCGACTAGAAACTTCTTCCTTTATCATTTACTTAAATGTATTTTCTATTAAAGATCAATTCTATTCAATTTTTTAGGACAAAATGACTTATATAAATTCTTTTTACAAAATGGATAGAAGTTGGATATATGAAACCGATCAGATCTCAAGAAATTTTCAAAACAATTTTGATAGATTTATAGTTTTTTCATTTCACAATGCTTCAGATAGTGGTCGTATACACTGCCCATGTTCCAATTGTATTGGTAGACCTTGGTTGACCTGTGAAGACGTCAGCTACCACATAACAAAAAATGGTTTTCAAGTAAACTACTTTTTGTGGTATCACAATGGGGGGAAAATGAATTCTCAAATTGGTGATGATCGAAATCGAAGGACTGGAATAGAGAATTTGTCTGATGATCAGTTTCTATTTATTATTCATCATGAAAAAGAAAGGATATTGAGTCAAAAAGACTTAGATATGAGGAAAACTGATGCATCTAGTAAAAATGATGACATTGATAGGGTGAAAAAAAATTAACGATTCTTCAACGAATCCAGTATATCGACAATGCGATAAAATGAAAAATATGGAATTTTTAATCTGATTGTTTCATGGGAAAACTATGTATGGGATTTCTAATACAACAATCGATTACATTCTTACCCTCTCGAAGGATTTACTTCTAGATGATGTAGATATTCCCTCAAACCACTATATGGCATGGATGTTATTAGGGAACTTGGATTTTCAAGAAACAAAATTCATTTTTTCCCAAAAGATTGCTATTTATTCTGGGAGGAAACCACTAAACAAAATGATTGTATAAAATATGTCACATCCTGTTGGAAGTCAAAATCTGATGGAACACCATCCCACGTTCCACAAAAAGTAATGTGGCACTTTCCATTGATCCCCAGACTCAAGAATATTTTTATGTCTGATGATATATCAATAAAAATGAGATAACATGATACCGAGAGAATGAAGACTAATGAAGAGTTTTCTCATCCTTTAAATGGATTTGCATGTCGGGGATTTGATTATCGACATACTGATTTTTCAACTGACGTGCGTAATGTGAGGCTAGTTCTTTCATGCGACGGTTTTAATCGATTTGGGGAGATTCTTACTTCTCACAACACATGGCTATTTTTTATAAACATTTATAATCTTCCCCCATGGTTGTGTATGAAAAAACCATTCACTTTAATAAGTATACTCATATCTGTTCCTTCTGATCTCGGATTTGATATTGATGTATACATGCAACCTTTAATAAAAGAGTTGAAAATTCTTTGGGATGTGGGTGTGCGCGCATACGATGGATGTTCTAAAGACATATTTCAGATGTGTGCTATGCTTATAGAGGTGATCAATGATTTTCCAGCTTATGAAATGATGTCTGGATGGGGAACGAAGGTAAAACTATCATTCCCAGTTTGTATAAAGAATACACGATCCAGCAGACTGAAACATTGTTGTACATTCAGTTTTATAGGACATCGATGATTCTTTCCAAATTATCATCCATAAAGAATGAATCCTCAAAGATTTTATAATAATATAGAGAACGATGATCCACCTCAGAGTATGTCTGGAACTGATGTGCTTAATTAATTGAATGATTTTAGTTTATCATTCGAGAAAGATCAAATGAAATCTAGAAAGAGAAAGAATGTTTCAACTGAAACCTATTACAATTGGAGGAAGATGTGTATATTTTTTATTTGCCTTATTGGTAAACCAATTTTATATTTCATTTCTTAGACGTAATGCATATTGAATAGAATATATGTGAAATGTTACTTTCAGTTCATCTAAATGTCAAGGTGAAGAAAAAAGATGATTTACGATCTCGTCCTGACTTGGTGGATTGGGGAATCAGACCAGAATTGCATACTATGTGTATCAGTGGAAATAAATGGATACTTCCATGTGCTTCTTATGTGATGACACCTACGAAAAAAGTCTATTTCTATAAGTATTAGAGACTATTAGAGTTCTTGATGGCTATTCAAGCAACATATCTAAACAGGTCAACAGAAGAGAGTTGAAGCTAAAATCTTTGAAGACTCATGATTATCACATTCTACTGCATGAGTTGCTTCCAATAGCAATCCGTCATCTTTTTTCTAATAATGTAAGGGTGATTTTTATTCAATTGTGCCATTTTTTAGGGATATTTGTGCTAATAAGTCTTCCAAGTCTTTCTTGATAAAAATGTTGATAGATGCCCCATTAATTTTGTGTGATTTGGAGAAAATATTTCCTCCATCATTATTCACATGCATGCTGCATATGACTGTCCATATTCCTAATGAAATACTTCTCAGAGGACATGTTTATTTTCATTGGATGTACCCAACTGAAAGAAATATGTACACATGAAAGTCTTATGTCCGAAACATAAATCATCCAGAAGGTTTTATCGTGAACGGTTACTTGGCACAAGAATGTATGGATTTCTGCTCAATGTATTTGATTGATCTTACTACTAGAATGAATAGACCAATGAGAAATGAAGAAGAATAGTATGAGAAAATTGAACCCAGTTTTACTTCACTTCCTCAAACAAGAGGAATTCCTGGATCATATGCATTTAAGACATTAAGCAATGAAGAGCGGGAGATGGGACATCGCACGGTTTTGTTCAACTATGATTTGTTCGATGACTATATCAGGTAACTAAATTGAATATGTATGTCTTACATATATATTTGTTAAAATATTAGTATGTTTTATCTACAGGGAACAGAAAACAATGATAAATAGGAAACATCGTTCTTTATCTTTAAGAAGGAGAGAGACTTTGCATATCAACGATTTTTCTGCTTGGTTATAATTGAAGGAAAAAATATTGCTGTTTAAAATAATTATACCAATATTTAATTATTTTTAGTAGTCATTTATATTACAGGTATTGAGTTTGTCTGCTTACTCTATCTCTGAGGAAATAAGAGCTTTGGATTTCGGTCCTAATACAATGGTTCATGACATTAAATCAATTATTATCAATGGGTACAAATTTATTATCACTAAATGAGAAAATAACATGAGAAAAAACATGATTGTGTTATGGTTACTACCATAACAGATTGTTATGCCAGTGTATCAAATAGTAAACCGCGATTTGAAAATGTGGGTTATTATGGAGTCGTTGAGATAATAATAATATTGGATTATTACTCTCATGGACGAGTAACAATGATGAAATTCCATTGGTTTGATTCGATGATGAGACAGGTCACATTTATTGATGATTGTGGATTTTGAGTAATTAATATGAATCACACTCTTACTACCGAAGAACAATATTTGTTGGCATCAATGGCTGAACATGTTTATTATGTCCAAGACCAACTTCGACCAGAAATTGGTGTCACAGTTGAAGTAATATCAATACATATTCTTGATGATGGTGATGATGGATTTGACACTATCCCTTGTGCCATTGGAACCAATCCATTTATTTCTTTTGTGACTCCTATATCTCAATTTTCAGAGTTGATTGTGAACCTGAAGTTGTGGTTTAAAATATATAAAATCATTCGCCCATGTTCTCAATTATTTTGGTTTACCTTGAGTTGGGTTTTAAGGTTGGTGACATTCAAATTGATTTAGTATTGATCACAAATATGTTTTAGATGACTTGACTATTATGTGAATTTTCAATGTATATTGGTTGAAGTTTTATATGAAATGGATAACATTTTAAAGGAAAAGTACAACTGACATATAGAAAACTGACCAAACTCATTCGAATTGAGTTGATACTTTATATAAATGATCCATGGGTCATTTGTGGCATGTACGAGTCAACTCCGCCTAAATCTGAGGCATGGTGTGGCCGATATCAATCTAACTGGGTCTCTTTTGTTTAAAATGGATGATATTTTAAGTGAAAAGAACACCTGGCATGTGGAAAACTGACCAAACGCATTTAGATTCTCTTGATACTATATCACAACGATCTATGGGTCATATGTGAAGTGTATGATTCAACCCCAGCTCAATCCGAGTGGCGGTGTGGTCAGGATCACTCTAAGTGTCTCTTGTATGTTTAAAATGGACAACATTTTAAGTACATACGAAAAACTGACCAAACAGATTCTTATTGTGTTGATAATTTTTCACAACGATACATGGGTCATATGTGATGTGTACGAGTCAACCCCGCCTCAATCTGAGATGCAGTGTGGCCGACAACATTTAGAGTGTCTCACTTTTGTTGAAATGGATAACATTTTATCTGAAAAGTATAAATGACATACGGGAAACCGACCAAACACAATCGAATTGTGTGGATACTTTAGGAAAATGATCCACGAGTCTATTTTGATGTTCACGAGTCACCCTCGTCTAAATCTACGGCGTCTTGTGGCTAGTATCACTCTAACTGTGCCTCTTTTGTTCAAAATGGATGGGAATTAATGTGAAAAGAACAACTGGCATGCGGAAAACCGACCAAACACATTCAGATTCCATTTATACTATATCACAATGATCCATGGGTCATATGTGATGTGTATGAGTCAACCCCAGCTCAATCTGAGTCGTGGTATGGTCGGTATCACTCTAAGTGTCTCTCTTTTGTTGAAAATGGATATCATTTTAAGTACATACAGAAAACCATACAAACATATTTTGATTGTGTTGATATTTTAGCACAATGATCCATGGGTAATATGTGATGTATATGAGTCAACCTCACCTTAATCCAAGATGTGGTGTGGCTATCACCATTCAAAGTGTCTCACTTTTTTCTGAAATGGATAACATTTTAAGTGACATGTACAACTGACATATAGAAAACTGACCAAACACATTCAAATTGTGCTGATACATTAGGAAAATGATCTATGGGCCATGTGTGACGTGTATGAGTTAACGCCGTCGAAATCCGAGGTACGGTGTAGCCGGTAGCACTCTAACTGTGTCTCATTTCATTAAAATGGATGATGTTTTATGTTAAAAGAACAACTGACATGCGGAAAACCAACCAAATGCATTAAGATTTTATTGATACAATATCACAACAATACATGGGTCATATGTGACGTGTACAAGTAAACCCCATCTCAATCCGAGTCATGGTGCATTCAGGATCACTCTATGTGTCTCTCTTATGTTAAAAATGGACAACATTTTATATACATACAGAAAACTGACCAAACAGATTCTGATTGTGTTGATACTTTAGTACAACTATCCATGGGTCATATGTGACATGTATGAGTCAAACATGCCTCAATATGAGTCGTGGTGTGGCTGTCACCATTTGAAGTGTCTCACTTTTGTCTGAAATGGATAACATTTTAAGTGAAAAGTACAACTGACATTCGGAAAACCGAACAAAAGCATTCAAATTGTGTTGATTCTTTAGGAAAAAGATCCATGGGTCATTTTTGACGTGTATGAGTCAATACCGTCTAAATCTGATGCGCGGTGTGGCCGGTAGCACTGTAACTATATCTTTTTTGTTTAAAATGGACGAGATTTTAAGTGAAAAGAACAACTGACATACGGAAAACTGACCAAATACATTCAGATTTTATTGATATTGTATCAAAATGGTCCATGGGTAATATGTGACATGTACGAGTCAACCCCAGCTCAATATGAGTCGCGGTGTGGTCGATATCATTCTAAGTGTATCTCTTTTGTTTAGAATGTACAAGATTTTAAGTACATACAGAAAACAGAACAAACAGATTCTTATTGTGTTGATACTTTATCACAACGATCCATGGGTCATATGTGATGTGTACGAGTCAACCCCGTCTAAATTCGAGGCGCAGTGTGGCCGGTAGCTCTCTAACTATGACTCTTTTGTTTAAAATGGTTGGGATTTTAAGTGAAAAGAACAACTGGCATGCGGAAAACTATCCAAATGCATTCATATTCTATTGTTACATTAGGAAAATGAATCATGGGTCATCAGAGAGGTCTATGAGTCAACACTGTCTAAATCTGAGGCGTGGTGTGGCTAGTACAACTCTAACTGTGTCTCTTTTTTTAAAAATGGACAGAATTATAAGTGAAAAGCACAACTGGCATACGGAAAACCGACCCAACACATTCTGATTATGTTGATAATTTATCACAATGATCCATGGGTCATATGTGACGTGTACGAGCCAACCCGGGCTCAATCTGAGTCGCGGTGTGCCTGAGATCACTCTAATTGTCTCTCTTTTGTTTAAAATGGTCAACATTTTATGTACATACGTATAACTAAACAAACGCATTCGGTTTCCATTGAAACATTATAAGAACTATCTGTGGGTCATATGTGACATGTATGAGTCAACCTTGCCTCAATCCGAGGCACGGTGTGGCCGGCACCATTCATAGTGTCTCTCTTTTGTTTAAAATGGACATCATTTTAAATGAAAAAAACAATTGACATACGGAAAACTGACCAAACACATTCTAAATGTGTTTATGCTTTGGGAAAATAATCCATGGGTCATATGTGACGTGTACGAGTCAACCCCACCTCAATCCGAGGTGCGGGGTGGCCGACACCACTCGATGTGTCTCTCTTTAGTTTAAAATGAACTTCAATTTAATTAAAAACAAAAACAGACATACAGAAAATAGACCAAACACATTCAGATTCTAGAGAAACATTAGGAAAACATTACATGAGTAATTTGTGACATTTATGAGTCAACCCCGCCTCAATCCGAGGCTAGGTGTGGCCGAAACCACTCAAGGTGTATAAATTTTAATTGAAATAGACAACATTTTAAATGAGAACAACAACTGACATACAGAAAACCAAATAAATTCATTCGTATTTAGTTGAAACATTAGGAAAATGATCCATGGGTCATATGTGATTTGTACGAGTCAACCCCTCCTCAATTCAAGGCACGGTGTGGCCGGCACTACTCAAAGTGTCTCAGGTTTATTTGAAATAAACAACATTTTAAATGAAAACAACTAACTTATAGAAAACCGACTACACTCATTCGGATTTAGTTGAAACTTTAGGAAAATGATCAATTGGTTATACGTGACATGTTCATGTCAACCCAGCCTCAATCTGAGGCACGGAGTGGCTGGAACCACTCGATGGTTCCCTCTATAGTATAAAATGGACTTCATTTAAATTGAAAACAACAACTGACATATAGTAAACCAAAAAAACTCATTCATATTCTGTTGAAACATTAGGACAACAATCCATGGGTCATATGTGATGTGTACGAGTCAACTGCGCCTCAATCTGAGTCACAGTGTGGTCGGGATCACTCTAAGTGTCTCTCTTTTGTTTAAAATGGACAACATTTTATGTTCATATGGAAAACTGACCAAACAGATTCTGATTGTGTTGATACATTTGAAAAATGTTCCATGGGTAATATATGATGTGCATGAGTCAACCCCGCCTCAATCCAAGAAGCGGTGTGGCTGGAACCACTCAAAGTGTCTCTCTTTAGTTTAAAATGGACTTCATTTTAAGTGAAAACAACAACTGACATATGGAAAACCGACCAAATGCATTCAGATTCTATTTAACATTTATTGAAACAATACATGGGTCATTTTTGAAGTGTACGAGTCAACCCTACCTCAATCCGAGGCACGAGGTGGCCGAAACCACTCAAATTGTCTTTCTTTCATTTAAAATGGACTTCATTTTATGTTGAAACAATAAATGACATACGGAAAACTGACCAAATGCATTTGGATTCCATTAAAACTTTAGTAAAACTAACCATGAGTCATATTTGATGTGTACAAGTCTACCCCGCCTCAATCCGAGGCCTGGTGTGGCCGGAACCACTCAAAGTTTCACACATTTATTTGAAATGGATAATATTTTAATTGAAAACAACTACTGGCATACAGAAAACCATCCAAAAGCATTCGTAATGTGTTGAATGTTTAGAAAAACGATCAATGGGTCATATGTGACGTGTACGAGTCATCCCTGCCTTAATCCGATGCATCGTGTGACCAAAGCCACTAAAAGTGTCTCATTTTTTTTGAAATAAACAACATTTTAAGTGAAAACAAAAACTAACATATGGAAAACCAACCAAAAACATTCTGAATATGTTGATGCTTTAGGAAAATGATACATGAGTCATATGTGACTTGTACAAGTCATCCCCTCCTCAATCCCAGGCATGGTGTGGCTGGAACCACTCAAAGTGTCTCATTTTTCTGAAATGGAAAACATTTTAATTGAAAACAATGACTGATATACGGAAAACCGACCAAACGCTTTCAGAATATGTTGATAATTTAGTAAAATAATCCATGGGTCATATGTAACATGTAAGAGTCAAACACGCCTCAATTTGCGGCACGTTGTTGCTGGTATCACTCCAAGTGTATGTATTTTGTTTAAGATGGACATCATTTTTAGTAAAAACAACTGGTATACGAAAAATAGAACAAACGTATTTGGGTTCTATTGATACTTGTTATGTTTTTATGTATTTTATTGATAATTGATAATTAAATTATGTATGTATTCAATTATGAATTGAATTCCGGATTCCACATATAATTGTCATCTGAATTTTAAATTGAATTCTAAATAAATTATGTATTTTTATAATTACATTGTGAATTATGATTTAATTGTGGATGTGTATAGTTCAATAATGCATTATATGTTAAATGTGTATGAAGTTTTTCTCTATATGTATGTCTTAGTTTTTTATTGCAGGTATAGCAATTGGAAAGGAGCAGAATGGAGGCTACTGTGAAAATTGCAGGCTGCTGTGCAATTTTCACAACATAGCCTATGTCAATGATTTAAAACCATTGGAATAGTCTTATAATAACCCTTTCCCAATGGTTTCTAAACCATTGGGAAATGTTTCTAGGGATTGTTTTTTCCAAAAGTTAAATGAGAACCACTGGCAAGAACCTTTTCCAATGGTTCTAAAACCATTGGAAAAGAGTTGATTTGTTTAGTTTTACAAATAGTTTAGTGTAAACCATTGGTAAAACTTATGCCAATGGTGTAACAAAACTGTTGGTATATGTTAATTTTCCTAACCTATACCAATGGTTCTTGGTTAACCGTTGGGATAGTTTTTTCCAACGGATTACTTCCTCACTGTTTGCAGAAGCATTGGTACAACATATACCAATGGTTCTGCAGGATTTCCCAATGGTTCTGAACTTTTGGGAATGATCCCATTTCCAGTAGTGATTTGAGCTCACCCCTTTCTATGTTTTATTTTTCCCAGGATGTGAAAAATTATTTTATGAATGACCTCCAGGGCTGGAATGAGGGGATATGAGTGTGGACTATGGATACTATGTTTCTGTAGTTTTCATTTTATGATGTAATGTAAACTTTATGAATGTATCTAGTGATTCCAAGGCTACTAAACTAATCAGTCTTTTGAGACATGATCTTTTGTGGTCATCCCAATGTAATGTAATAATGCACCAACTCTGGGTAACTAGGGTCGGGGTGTTATAGAATTGGTTCTTCATTACCCATTTGTATGAAGTGTCTCACTGTATGTAAGATAACAATATAATTATTCCTATATTGTAGAAACTTTTTAATAATATTTTTGTTTTTACATTTATTTTTAATTGTGTATTCAATAGTCATAATTGTTAAATGTCATGCATATTTAATCCCTTATAGCTTACCTTGCTTGTATGAATTTACTAGTTTCATGAAACTCAAACTATTTTAGGACTATCGATTTTTTAATTCGGTGTTTTGTTTAGTGTGGTTCATTCAATGTTTGTATGACTTTGATAGCCATATGTAGCATGTCTAAATCTTATATGGTATTATATTTTTTTGTGCATAACTAGATTAATCATAGAAAAACACCTTATAGTTTCTCTTTATATACATACACATAATATAGGTATTTATATTATTCAATTAGGTGTATCACATGCTTATAACATTCATTTATTCATATGATAATCCCTTCTATCTTTGACAGTGGTGTGTATGAAATAAATAATCATACATATAATACACTATTAATAAAATAATTTTATATATAAGACCTATATTTATATACATGGAACACACATTAATTAATTTTTATATGTATGGTTATAAAATTAATTCACAAACATTGTCATGTCCATAATAATAAATTTACATATCTATATGAAATATTCTTAAAAAAATATTTTAAATTTATTCAATCAATTCACATACGAAAAAACACTATAAAAGGTAGGTCTTATTGGAAATTAGAAAAAAAATCATGTATTTAACGGCTAACAATCATTTTGCGATGCTTCTTCCTATTTAGTAGTTCTTTTAATATGCATTGTATTTAATGCCTTGAAAGGGGGTACCCAATTAATTTAATGGTAATTTTTTTAAATATGAAAAATATAAAATTGATTAAATGACCATAACTGCCACTATAATATATAGCTATGATTATGTTTAGTGGTGGTTAATTATAATCGCCTCTAAATAAAAAAAATTCTAAATATATTTAGTAGAAGTTATTATTTATCGCTGCTAAATATATTTCTATTTTTTTAATATTGAATAAAATATATAAATATAAAGCTTCTAACATGAAAAAATCTAAAATATAAATTAGAAATAATCTCATAAATACACCATCATAAAACTATAATAATATATATAAAAACTCATTCAATCAATTCCTCAGACAACCCATACCTCAGTCAACCCATACATCAGTCAATTCATACCACAACCAACCCATAGATTAGACATCAATATATACATACAAAATATATCCACCAAAAAACAAACCATGACCAATATACATCCATCCATCAACCTCTATCACATCTATCTCCATCTACATCATCTCATCAACTAGAACTGACCACATCATCTCATCTGCTGGAAGAAAAAAGAAGATAGAAATTATAATTGAAAATAATAAATCATAATTAAAGTCGAATAATTGATAACATCTAAACATACCATAGAAACTAAGATACCTCATGACCACCTTATAATAAATTTTTTAGATCTCAGTGGTCATAAAAATGCATATTATCAGCATCTATCACCTTCAATAAAAACTAGAACATTTAGGAAAGTAAATGTGAAATAAAATATACAAAAAATAAATTCAGAATGTTTCACATAAAATATCTAATTTTTTTAATCAAACAAAAAAATTAACTTCAAAAAATAATATATCATGAAAAACACTTTGGAAAAGTAAAATATAAATTAAAGATATGATTTGACACTTGAACATAAAAAGGGTTAAGTATATAACAATTTAATCAATTTTAAAATTGATGTGTGGTTTGATTGAGATCTAAATAAATAATAAAAAATTTAAATATTTGAAATGGAAAATTTTATTATATTCTAAAAATAACCCAATGGTGGTTGTTTCATGATTTAACATCAATTTGATATCGTATTCTTTTTTTATTATTTTACACATATCTGAATGTTTTAAAACTCTAAAAACATTTATGGTCATCATGGGAACCCCATGGCTCAAAATTATAGGTCATAGGATCCTACATTTCAAATAAAATTTTATGATAATTTTTCTCTGATTTGATTGAAAACTAACATCATTTACATGGTTCTGGTCCCCCAAAACATGTTTTCAAAGGTATTGATACAATTAAATATTATTTATAAAGTCATTCCAAGAACACATGATGTCAGATTGAAATTATTCAATGAATACATAGAATAAATAACTCAACAGAGGTCTTCCCATTATTTCACATCAATATGAGGTCTTTTTCAATGGTTTTGAATATCACACACATACTTTAGTATTTTAAAACAATAGAAACATGTTTACATAAATCTTGAGAAACCGTAACTCAAAATGATGTGTCATCAACTACTGCATATAAAAAATCAATATATAGTAATTTTTCTTATTATTTCATGGCCATCCAACATCATTTTCCAATTTTTGACCCCAAAGACATGTTTAAAAATTCTTCAATATCTTTAAAAATTATCTACTGGGTCGTTCTGACTGCACCACATGTCATATTTACATGTTGTGTCAGTGTACATGTCAAAAATAACTCAAATGTGTTTTTACCATTATTTCAAGTCAATATGGGGTTTCTTTGTCAAGTTTTTATAATTAAAAGAATGTTTTATATTTTTAATAAACTAAAAATTCATTTACGACAATCTGGATACAACTATAAATAAAAAATACATGATGTCTGTTCCAAAATATCAAAAATAAATCTACAATCATTGTTCTTTGTTCTTTGATTTAATGGATCTCCAATTTTTTTTCTACTTTTAACCCCAACACCTATTTTTAATGGCTTTGGTACCTTTAAATTCTCTTTATCTTGTCATTATTACCACAATACAAGTCATATTGATGTTTTGTTTTCACATACACATCAAAAATAAAATAACGGTGGGTTTTCCATGTCTTTACATCAATTTGAGGTAATTTTCTATGGTTTTAACCATTACACAGACATTTTAGTGTTTTAAAAAAAAATGCATTTAAAAACATCTTGGTATAATTGTATCTTGGAATGATATTACTTCAATTACTACATTTCAAAAATAAATTTCTAGTCAATTTAAAATGATTTTATGGGCATATGATGTCAGTTTCACTACTGGAAATTGGATCTTTCCCAATGGTTCAGAACTATTGGGAAAGCCTGCAGAACTGTTGGTATATATTATTCCAACGGTTCTGCAAACCGTGGGGAAGTAAGCCATTGGGGAAAAAAATCCCAACTGTTTACCAAGAATCGTTGGTATAGGTTTGGAAAATTAACCTATGTCAATGGTTTGGGTAAACCGTTGGCATAAGTTTTACCATCAGTTTACACCAAACCGTTGGTAAAACTAAACAAATCAACTCTTTCCCAACGGTTTTAGAACCATTGGAAAACAATCCCTAAAAACCTTTCCCAACGATTGAGAAACCATTGGGAAAGGGTTATTACAAGCCTATGCCAATGGTTTGATACCGTTGGCATAGGATGTGCTGTGGAAATTGCACAGTAGCCTGTAATTTGCACAGCAGCCTCCATTTTTGCACATTAGTCTCCGTTATTGCACATCAGCCTCCATTCTTCTCCTTTCCAATTACTATACCTGCAATAACAAAATAAGACATACATATAGAGAAAAAATTCATACACATTTAACATATAATGAATTCTTGAACTATACACACCCAGAATTAAACCATAATTCACAACGTAATTTTAAACACCCATAATTGATTTAGAATTCAATTTAAAATTCTGATGAAAATTATATGTGGAATCCATAATTCAATTAATAATTGAATAAATACATAATTAAATTATCAATTATCAATAAAATACATAAAAAAATGATTAAGTATCAATAGAATCCGAATACGTTTGTTCAGTTTTTCATATACTAGTTGTTTTTACTAAAAATGATGCCTATTTTAAACAAAATACATACACTTAGAGTGATACTGGCCATACTGTTCCTAGAATTGAGGCAGGGTTGACTCATACACATTATATATGACCAATGCATCATTGTCCTAAAGTATCAACATATTCTAAAAGAGTTTGGTCAGTTTTCCGTATGCCAGTTATTGTTTTCACTTAAAATGTTGTCCATTTAAAAACAAATGAGACACTTTGAGTGGTGCTAGACACACCGTGCCTCGAATTGAGGTGGGGTTGACTTTTACACGTCACATATGACCCATTTATCATTTTCCTAAATCATAAACACATTTAGAAAGAATTTGGTAGGTTTTCCATATGTCAGTTTTTGTTTTCACTTAAAATATTGTTTATTTTAAATAAAATGAGACACTTTTAGTGGTTCCGATCCCACCATGCCTCATATTAAGGTAGGTTTGACTCATAAATGTCAAATATGACCCATTGATCATTGTTCTAAACTTTCAACACATTCCCAATGAGTTTTTTCATTTTTCTATATGTCAGCATTTGTTTTCAATTAAAATGTTGTCTATTTCAGATAAATGTGAGACACATTGAGTGGTTCTGGCCACACCAGGCCACGGATTGAGACGAGGTTTACTCTTACATGTCTCATATGACCCATGGATCGTTTTCCTAAAGTGTCAATGGAATCTGAATGCATTTGGTTGGTTTTCCGTATGTCATTTATTGTTTTCACATAAAATGAAGTCTATTTTAATTGAAAGAGAGACAATTTGAGTGGATCCGGCCACACCTTGCCTTGGATTGAGGCGGGGTTGACTCGTACACATCAAAAATGACTCATGGATCATTGTACTAAGGGTTCAATAGGATCAGAATGCGTTTATTTGCTTTTCTGTATGTCAGTTATTGTTTTCTCTTAAAATGAAGTCCATTTTAAAATAATGAGACACTTTGAGTGGTGTTGGCCACACCGCTTCTCGAATTGAATAGGGTTTGGCTCGTGAATGTCATATATTACCCACAGATCGTTGTTATAAAGTATCAACAAAATAAGAATCCGTTTGGTCGGTTTTCCGTATGTACATAAAATGTTGTCCATTTCAAACCAAAGAGAGACACATAGAGTGATCCCGGACACACTGCAACTCAGATTGAGCTATGGTTGACTCGTACACGTCGCATATGACCCATGGAACGTTGTCTTAAAGTTTCAACAGAATACGAATGCATTTGGTCGGTTTACCATATGTCAGTTGTTGTTTTCAATTAAAATAAAGTCTATTTTAAACTATAGAGAGACACTTCAAGTGGTTCAGCCACTCCACACCTTGGATTGAGGCTGGGTTGACACGTACGCATCACATATAACTCATGGATCATTTTTCTAAAGTTTGAACTGAATCTGAATGCGTTTGGTCAGTTTTTCGTATGTCAGTTGTTGTTTTCATTTAAAATGTTGTATATTTCAAATAATCCTGAGACACATTGAGTGGTGTCAGCCAAACCACACCTTGGATTGATGCAGGGTTGAATCGTACACATCACATATGACCCATGGATTGTTTTCCTAATGTTTCAACTGAATACGAATTCATTTAGTCAGTTTTCCGTATGTAAGTTGTTGTTTTCATTTAAAATGTTGTCTATTTCAAATAAACTTGATACACATTGAGTGGTTACAGCCACACCTGGCCTCGTATTGAGGCGGGTTTGACTCGTACATGTTACAAATGACTCATGGAACGTTGTCCTAATGTTTCAACATAATTTGAATGCGTTTGGTCAGTTTTCCGTATGTTAGTTGTTGTATTTATTTAAAATGAAGTACATTTTAAACTATAAAGAGACACTATGAGTGGTTCTGGACACTCCATGCCTTGGATAGATGAGGGGTTGAATTGTACACATCACATATGACCCATGGATCATTTTCCTAAGGCATCAACACATTTTGAATGCATTTGGTTAGTTTTTCATATGTCATTTGTTGTTTTCACTTAAAATGATGTCCATTTTAAACAACAGAGAGACACTAGGAATGGTGTTGGCCACACCACGCCTCAGATTGAGGCGAGGTTGACTCATACACATCAAATATGACCCATGGATTTTTCTCCTAAAGTTTCAATGGAAACCTAATGTGTTTGGTCAGTTTTCTATATATACATAAAATGTTGTCCATTTTAAACAAAAGAGAGACACATAGAGTGCTCTAGGCCACACTACGACTCGGATTGAGCCCAGGTTGGCTCGTACACATCACATAAGACCAATGTATCATTGTGATAAATTATCAACAGAATTTGAATGCTTTTGGTCGGTTTTTCATATTCTAGTTGTGCTTTTGACTTATAATTCTGTCCAATTTAAACAAAAGAGACACAGTTAGAGTGGTACTGGCCACACCACGCCTTGGATTTAGATGTGGATGACTCGTACACGTCTCAAATGACCCATGGATAATTGTTATAAAGTATCAATAGAATTTGAATGTGTTTTGTTAGTTTTCTGCATGCCAGTTGTTCTTTTCACTTAAAATCCAATCCATTTTAAACAAAAGAGACACATTTAGAGTGCTACCGGCCACACCGCACCTCGTATTTAGTCGTGGTTGACTCGTACACATCACAAATGACCCATGGATCATTTTTATAAAATATAAACACAATTATAATGAGTTTGGTTGATTTTTCGTATGTCAGTTGAACTTTTCACATAAAATGATGTACTTTTGAAACAAAAGAGAGACACTTTGAGTTGTGTTGGCCACACTGCATCTCGGATTGAGGAGGCGTTGACTCATACACATCACATATGATCCATGGATCGTTTTTCTAATGTATCAACACAATCAGAATCCATTTGGTATGTTTTCCATATGTACATAAAATGATGTACATTTTAAACAAAAGAGAGACACTTAGAGTGATCCCAACCACACCGCGACTCAGATTGAGCCAGGGGTTGACTCATACATGTCACATATGACCCATTGATCGTTTTGATAGTGTATCAACAGAATCTGTATGAGTTTGGTAGGTTTTCCACATGACAGTTGTTCTTTTCACTTAAAATCCCATCCATTTTAAACAAAAGAGACATAGTTAGAGTGATACCGGCCACACCATGCCTCGAATTTAGACGGGGTTGACTCATACACATCAAAAATGACCCATGGATCATTTTACTAAAGTATCAACACAATTCAAATTTGTTTGGTCTATTTTCCATATGTCAGTTGTACTTTTCACTTAAAATGTTATCCATTTCAAACAAAAGTGAGACACTTCGAATGGTGATGGCCACACCGCATCTCAGATTGAGGTGGGGTTGACTCGTACACGTCACAAATGACCCATGGATCATTGTTCTAAAGTATCAACACAATCAGAATTTGTTTGGTCATTATTTTGTATGTACTTAAAATGTTGTCCATTTTAAACATAAGAGAGACACTTATAGTGATCCCGACCACACCACGACTCAGATTGAGCCGAGGTTGACTTGTACACGTCACATATGACCCATGAATCGTTGTGATACAGTATCAACAAAATCTGAATGCGTTTGGTTGGTTTTCTGCATGCCAGTTGTTCTTTTCACTTAAAATATCATCAATCTTAAACCAAAGTGACACAGTTAGAGTGATACCAGCCACTCCGTGCCTTGTATTAAGATGGGGTTGACTCATACACATCACAAATGACCCATGGATCATTTTCTAAAGTATCAAAACAATTCAAATGCATTTAGTTGGTTTTATATATGTCAGTAGCACTTTTCACTTAAAATGTTGTCCATTTCATAAAAAAGTGAGACACTTCGAATGATGCCAGGCACACTACGTCTCAGATTGAGGCGAGGTTGACGCGTACATATCACATATGACCCATGGATCGTTTCTCTATTGTATCAACACAATTAGAATCTTTTTGGTCAGTTTTCTATATGTGCATAAAATGTTGTACATTTTAAAAAAGAGAGACACTTAGAGTGATACTGACCACACCGCGACTCATATTGAGTTGAGGATGACTCTTACACGTCACATATGACCCATGGATTGTTGTGATATGATATCAACAGAATCCAATTATGTTTGGTTGATTTTCCACCTGCCAGTTGTTCTTTTCACTTAAAATCCCATCTATTTTAATCAAAAGAGACACAATTAGAGTGCTACTAGCCACACAGTGCCTCATATTTAGACGGGGTTGACTCGTACATGTCACATATGACCCACGAATCATTTTCCTAAAGTATCAACACAATTCAAATGTATTTGGATAGTTTTCCATATGTCCATTGTATTTTCAGATAAAATGTTATCCATTTCAAACAAAAGTTATCCATTTCGAATGGTTCCAGCCACACCGCATCTCGGTTTGAGGTGGGGTTGGCTCGTACATATCACATATGACCCATGGATATTTGTGCTAATGTATCAACACAATCATAATCCGTTTGGTCGGTTTTCCGTATGTACTTAAAATGTTGTCCATTTTAAACATAAGAGAGACACTTAGAGTGATCCCCACTACAACGCGACTCAGATTGAATCGAGGATGACTCATACACGTCACATATGACCAATGTATCGTTTTGATACGGTGTCAACAGAATCTGAATGCGTTTGGTCAGTTTTCTGCATGCCAGTTGTTCTTTTCACTTAAAATCTCATCCATTTTAAACAAAAGAGACACAGTTAGAGTGCTACCGGCCACATCGTGCCTCGGCTTTAGCCGGGGTTGACTCAAACACGTCACAAATGAACCATGGATCATGTTCTTAATGTACCAACACAAATCAAATACATTTGGTTAGTTTTCTATATGTCAATTGTACTTTTCACTTAAAATGTTATCCATTTCAAATAAAACTCCAACCAATAAACATTGAAAATTCACATAACAGTCAAGTCAGCTAAAACATATTTGTGATCAATACTAAATCAATTTGAATATTACCAACCTTAACAACCCAACTCTAGGAAAACCAAAATAATTGAAAACATGGATGAATGATTCTATATATTTTCAACCACAAGTTCAGGTTCAAAATAAACTATGACAATTGAGCTATTGGAGTCATCAAAAGAAATAAATGGATTGGTTTCAATGGAACTAGGGACAATGTCAACTCCATCATCACCATCATAAAAAATATGTCTTGGAATTACTTCAACTATGACACCAAATTCAGGTCGAAGATGATCTTTTACATAAAAACGTGTTTATCCATTGATTCCAACACATATGGTTCTTATGTAGCAAGAGTGCGGGTCATATTAATTAAATGAAATCCACAATCATTAATAAATGTTCCATGTCTCATCATCGAATCAAACCAATGTAATTTCATCATTGTGACTCGTCCTTGAGACTAATAATCCAATATTATTATTTTCTCAACGACTCTATAATAACCCACATTTTCAAATCGCGGTCTACTATCTGATGCACTGGCATAACAATCTGTTGTGGTAGTAACCATAGAACAATCATTTTGTGTTCTCATGTTCTTTTCACGTTCAGTGACAATAAATTTTTACCCACTGATAACAATTGATTTAGAGTCACGAACCACAGTATTAGGACCAAAATCCAAAGATATTATTTCCTCAGAGACAAAGTCAGTAGACAAACACAATACCTGTAATATAAATAACTATTATACTTAATTAAATATTGGAATAATTATTTTAAATAGTAAAATTTTTACATTCAATTTTAACCAAGCAGAAAAGTCTTTTCTATGCAAAGTCTCTCTCCTTCTCAACGATAAAGAATGATGCTTACTATTTATCATTATTTAATGTTCCCTATAGATAAAAAATAATAATAGTTTAACAGATATATATGTAAGATATACATATTCAATTTAGTTACCTAATATAGTCATCGAACAAAACCCAGTTGAACAAAACTATGCGATGTGCCATCTCCCAGTCCCCATGGCTTAATGTCTTCAATGTATATGATATAGGAATTTCTCCTATTTGAGGAAGTGATGGAAAACTGGGTTCAATTCTCTCATACTTTTCTTCTTCATTTCTCATTGGCTTGTTCATTTTAGTAGTAATATCAGACAAATACATTGAGCAATAATTCCATACATTCATGAGCCAAGTAACCGTTCACGATAGAACCTTGGGGATGATTGCTCTTTC
Source organism: Viscum album (assembly GCA_963277665.1). NCBI lineage: Eukaryota > Viridiplantae > Streptophyta > Magnoliopsida > Santalales > Viscaceae > Viscum > Viscum album. The sequence continues at coordinate 1,099,428,141 of OY728147.1, forward strand.
GGACATAAGAATTTAATGTGTACATATTTATTTCAGTTGGATACATCCAAAAAAAGAAATAGGTCCTCTAAAAAGTATTTCAGTGGGAATATGTATAGTCAGATGCAACATGCATATAAAAAATGTTGAAGGAAATATTTTCTCCAACTCACACAAAAATAATGGGGCATTTGTCAACATTTTTTTCAAAAAGACATGGAAAACTTCTTAGCATAAAGATCTATAAACAAATGGCACAAACAAATAACATTCAACCTTACATTATTGGAAAAAAGATGACGAATTGATATTAGAAGAAACTCATTCATTAGAATGTGATAATCATGAGTCTTCAATGATTTTAACTTCAACTATCTTCTGTTGACCCATTTAGATATGTTTATTGAATAGCCATCAGGAACTCTAATAGTCTCTAATACTTTTAGAAATTTTTTTTTCAAAGGTTTCATCACATAAGAAGTACATGGAAGTTTCCATTTATTTTCACTGATACGCACAGGATGCAATTCTGTTCTGATGCCCCATTCCACCAAGTCACGCCGAGATCGTAAATCATCTTTTTTCCCCCTTGACATTTAGAAAAACTGAAAGCAAAATTTCGCATATATTATTTTCAATATGAATTAAGTCTAAGAAATGACATAACCAATTGGATGACCAATAAGGCAAATAAAAAAAGATACTCCTATTCCTCCAATTGTAGCTGGTTTCAGTGGAAACATTCTTTCTCTTTACAGATTTCATTTGACCCTTCCTGAATGAAAAACTGAAATCTTTCATTACATTAAGCACATCAGTTCCAGACATATTCTGAGGTGGATCATCGGTCTCTATGGTATTATCGAATCTTCAATGATTCATTCTATATGGATGATCATTTGGCAAGAATCGTCAATGTACCATAAAACTGAAACTACATCGATGTTTCAGTCTTCTGGATCGTGTATTATTCATACAAACTGGGCATGAAATTTTTCCCTTCGTGCTCTATCCATACATCATTGCATAAGCTGGAAAATCATTGATCGTCCACATAAGAGCATCACACATCTAAAATATGTCTTTTGAACATGCATCGTATGTGCACACACCCACTTCGCAAAGAAGTTTCTACTCTTTTATTAAAGGTTCCATGTATACATAAATATTAATGCTGAGATCAGAAGGACCAGATATGAGTATACTCATGAAAGTGAAAGGTTTTTTCATACACAAACATGGGGGAAGATTATAAATGAGTATAAAAACTGGCGATGTGTTGTACGAAGTAAGAATCTGCCCAAATGGATTAAATCTATCTCATGAAAGAACTAGCATCACATTATGCACGTCAGCTGCAAAATCAGGATGTCGAGCATCAAGTCTCTTCCATGCAAATCCATCTGCATGATGAACCAACTCATCATTAGTCTTCTTTCTCTCGGTATCATTCCATCTCATTTTTATTGATATGTCATCATACATAAAAAGATTTTAGAGTCTGGGGTTCAATGGAAAGTGCCACATTACTTTTTGTGGAACGTGGGATAGTGTTCTATCATATTTTGACTTCCAGCGGGATGTGCCACATTTTATACAATCATATCATTTAGTGGTTTCCTCCCAGAATAAACTGCAATCTGTCAAGCAAGGATGAATTTAGTTTGTTGAAAATCAATGTTTCTCAACTAACTTTCATGCCATATAGGGGTTTGAGGGAATATATGCATCATTTGGATGTAAATCCTTCAAGAGGGTGAGGATGTAATCAATTGCTGTATTTTAAATCCCATACATATTTTTCCCATGAAATAATCGGAATAAATATTCCAGCCTTTTCATTTTATTGCATTGTCGATATACTAGAGTCGTGGCACCATCATTCATTTTTCTCACCCTATCAATATCATAATTTTCACTAGATGCATCAGTTGACCTCATATTGAAGTCTTCTTGAGTCAAAATCCTTTCTTTTTCATGATAACGAATAAATGGAAACTGATCATCTAACAAATTCTCAATTCCAGTCCTTTCATTTCGATCATCACCAATTATAGATTTCATTTTATCCCCACTGTGATACCACACAAAGTAATTTCCCTGAAAACCATTTTTGGTTATATGGTAGCTGACTTCTTCACAGCTCAACCAAGGTCTACCAACACAATTGGAACATGGGAAGTGTATGCGACCACTATTTGAAGCATTATGAAATGCATAATCTATAAAGCTCTCCAAATTGTTTTGAAAATTGCTTGAGATCCGATCAGTTTCATACATCCAACATCTATCCATTCTGTAAAAATAATTTATATAAGTCATTTTGTCATAAAAAATTCAATAGGATATAACATTAATAGAAAATACATTTAAGTAAATGATAAAGGAAGAAGTTTCTAGTCGATGTAGTGAACTATTAAAATACTTTAAATAAGAAGTACTCATAAATTAAATTAAAATTTATTTATATTCATGTTCATTAGGTCTATAAGAGGCACATGCCTTAGGTCCTATTAAGGGTTATAGGCATCCCAAATCATTCACTCATGTTCAATAACTCATTATTGGCTCCTCTATGGCCATAACATTCATTACCCAATTTCTTCCCCAAGTCAAGCGCACCCCATGGGTGAATAAATTTTAGGCTTCTACACTAAAATATTTTTTATGGCTTGTAAACATATATAAATAAATTTCCCGAAGATAACATAAATGTTAACCCAATACCATCAAAAAATAAATCAATAAAATAACCCGATACATGTAAAAGTCTCCAAAGTAAAGTAACAAAAGAGAAGTCATATAATAGTGACTCAACAAAAACTCTAATCAGAGATATTAATGTCCATCATGGTCCCCAATGTCCTCCTGCACACTTGAAAAAAACTGTATATTTAGGGTGTGAATAACATGTATACTCAGTAAGGAAACAATCAAGGTATCAACTACACCTCTGAAAAAAACATAGTGTTATTGAAAAAATGTAAAACCAACAAGAACCTAAATAGGTCAACCAACCCACTTAGCCTCATCAAGGATTACTCGCCAAATTGTCCATCCAATATAGTAATATAACATCATGATCAAAATAAATAAACGAACCCCACTACTACTTCCTAGCCAATATCCACTCTCACTCCTCAATGTTTAATTTCTTATGATCCCATACATTCCAATGATATCCCATCACATACAAGTTATATCTGATGTGTCTCGGGATGCATCCCCACATACACCACCCCCACAAGGTCTAGCGTCCAGTGCTAGCATCAGGTATTATCACATCACATCTCACCTAAAAACACATCGTTTACCAGACATCCATTACTTTTCCATCACATTTATTTACTATCTTGTTTTTTTACAGCATAATTTATTCCTTAGATAACCAGGAAACTAATAAAACCGCCACACAACAACTTACCATCTCACAATAACCATCGTCGCCATGTTACATCGGCAACTATCTCACCAAAACAACCACATATCACAAAAAAAATATTGCACATCACAACCACTACACAAACAAAACCACCACACCACCTCATACACCACAACCTCATCACACAACACCTCCACACGACATAAAAACATCACACATCATCACTATCACACTATTTCACATGACACATCCATGCCCACTAACCATCACATTACAACCCCACATATCACAAAGCCCAAATGGTCACCTCAATCCTACCATACAATAGCCTAAAACATATAATGAAACATGACAAAAAACCTCTCATAAAATAAACATACCCCAACATCCACAATTCAATCAAGGTATTTTATTACATTGCCCCTTTATTTAGCATGGGTATTAAAACACAAATGATATTCCATTGGAAACTAATTAATTAACCAAATATTCATTCATTTTCCTATTTTTTAGGGTGAAATTACACAACAACATTGAAAGGGTATCAACACATATCCTCTATAGTGAAAACAAGAAAATTAATAAACACATTTAAATAAATTTCCAAGTAACAATTAATTATAAGATAATGAAAAGGCATAAAAACACATACATAGAAAATCTGGAATCTAGATTGGAATAGAGAAAGTCTAGATTAAATCAAAACACAAAAAATGATATAAACATCATAATAAAAACTTAAAACTAAGATATTAGATGAATAACAATAAAAACAACGTATCACTTAAATATTTTATGTGAATAATGAATAAAATACCCGATTTGAGATGATTTAGATAGAGTTTCACTGGTTAGGATGGGGGAAGTCACGAGAGGAGCGCAGCGCTGCAGAGATTTAGGGTTCTATCGTGAATGGGGGAGAGTAGTGGCCTGACTGTATTTGGGATAAATATTTACCAACAGTTTTAAAAAAACCTAGGAAAAGGAGTGTCCAAGGCACCCTTTACCACCGGTTTACAAGAACCATTGTGAAAGGTTATGTTGAACACCCCTTTTCCAACCGTTTTAGTAAACCGTTGGAAAAGGGTTACCCTTTCCCAACGGTTCTAGTGAAATTTTGGGAAAGGGATTCCTAGACCTTCTATACCAACATTTTAAGAAAACCATTGGTAAAGTGCAGTGGGTAAAAACCCCATTTCCATTACTGTTTCTAGGTTTTGATCCCCTGACACATGTTTTTATTCAATTTAATAACATAAAAAACTATTTATAGAGTCATTATGACAACACCACACATCATATTAATGTGTTGTATATGAGTACACATCACAAATATAAAAAATGGTTGTTGTATCATGATTTGACATCAATATGAGGTCTTTTTCTATGGTTTTTACCATTACATGTGTGTTTTAATGTTTTATATCACAAAAAAAAATATTTATGGAAATATTGGGAAAACCAAAATTTGTAATGATGTTCCATAAGTGAATATTATTCCAAAATCAATATATGGTCATTTCACTCTGATTTTATGAGCATCTAAAATAGTTTTCAAATTTTGGACCCTCCGACACACTTTTTTAATGTCATTGGTAACATATAAAAGTGTTTTCTTGGTCATTATTAGCCCACCATATGTTGGATTGATGTGTTTTATATTTATACACATTATAAATAACTCAAAATGGATTTTCTAAGATTTCATGTCAATATGGGGCCAGTTTCAATGGTTATGACTGTCTCACACATGTTTTAGAATTTTAAAACACTAAAAATGTGGTTTCAGACATTCCAAGAAACTGTAACTTCTTATGATGTTCCATTGGTTTCTATATATCAAAAATAAAAATATGGTCATTTTCCTATGATTTCATGGACATCTGATTTCATTTTTATGGGTTTGACCCACCCCCACTCACACTTACATTTTTAAAGGCTCTGATACATTTAAATACTATTTACCATGTCATTTCAAACACACTGCAGTTCTGATTAACATGTTTTCTTTACATACATGTCAAAAATAACTCATTGGTGTTTTTATGTGATTTCACATCCATATGAGGTTTTTTCAATAGTTTATACCATTACATGCATATTTTAGAGTTTTGAAACACTAAAAACATATTTACAGGAATCCAAAAAATAATGTAACTTATAATGAAATGAAGTCGGTTCATATATTTCAAAAATTAATCTGTAGTCATTTAACCATAATTTCATCACCATTTGATGTCATTTCCGTGGGTTTAACCCTCTGAAACAAGTTGTTTAAGTCTTCATTACCATTAAAAACTATTTACATAGTCATTCCAAGAAAATGGAACATCAGATTGATGTTTTGTATATGCGCACACATAAAAAATCACAAAATAGTTGTTTTTAAATGATTTCACATAAATATTATGTCTTATAATACCGTTTTATGGTTACATGCTTTTTTTAGTATTTTAAAACACTAAAAACGTATTTATGATCAGCTTTGGAAAACCATAACTTGTAATGATGTTCTATCAGTTGATAAATTTAAAAAATAAATCTATGGTAGTTTTCTATTATTTCATGGACATATGACATAATTTTCCTTTTTTTGAACCGCCAACACACATTTTTAAAGGCTATGGCCCACTAAAAACAGTTTACCAAGTCATTCAAACTATATAACAAATTAGATTTACATTTTTTCTATGTCTGCACATCAAAAACAACTCAATTATGTTTTCCCATGATTTTAAATTCAAAATAGGTCTCTTTATATGGTTTTTGATAGTTATACACATGTTTATTTATGTTAATACACTAAATATGCATTTATGTGCACGCTGCGAAAACCAAAATGTGGAGTGACTTTCAGTTAGTTCCTAGATTTCAAAAATCAATGTGCAGTCATTTTACTGTGATTTCATGGCAATATGACATCTTTTATTTAGGTTTTACCCATTGAAATACATTATTAATGGATTAGGTACCTTTAAAAAATATAAATTGAGTCAAATACCATTTATTGTTTTTAAACATTAGGATAATGATCCATAATTCATTTTCATCTATAAAAATAAACCACACATCGATCTAGAATATGATTTGGTCTGTATGTATCAAATACTACGTTTTCAATAAAAAAGTGTCAATTTGGTTTTGTTTATGGAAGTTAAATTTGTCCCTTAAAATGTGTTAATGATCTATGTAATTAGAATTTACCTACAAAAGACGAGCTTTATGGCTAGAAATTTCCCAAATGAACTTGCCAGACATCCACTAAAATATAAAAACTACTTCATTTTTCATTGTCAACTACCATTGGTCCTAATTTTTCCTATCAGAGTTTTATTCCCCCTTTTTTTCATTCAACCTAGAAATTTCTCATTTTGATTCTTAATAAAAAACACAACTAAAACCCCAATGGGTGTAACAATTTCTGATGATGATTGACCAGAACCATCGTTGAAGCTGGTCAAAGTTTAATATTTATAATCGTACTAACTATAGTATATGTGGAAAGTAAGGTTGAACCCATAGAGAAGGAGAATTTGACCACTATTCATCTAAGAACTTATAAAAAGATCCCACTATTGTTAGGAGTGGAATATATTTTCTATTTGTTTTTTATTTTTTTCTAATTCTTTTAAAATTGTACTCTAATGAAACACTACAGTATTTTTCAGTTTTTGTTCAAAACTATTATGAAACAAGAAATAGACTAAGAACAGTAAGAAACATAGATATAAAATGTTAAAAGTGAACAATCAATTAAAATTCTCGGGGAAAAGTCTCCATTCTACAGGTTTAATAGGTATTCCGAATCACATTAGAGTTATTGCCTTGCAACACCATAAAGAGAGTGACTTACCTCCCTCGACAAGAGTTAATTCACACAGAATTATTGATTTTAGAGTTCACCACTCCAAAACAAATTAGCTGTGAAAAGTTCAAAATGATAATGACAACATAACGAACAAGCCGTGAGTCCCGATGTATTTTTGAATTGATGATTTTTTAAAGATGTTTCCACGATCAGTCTCGCCGATTTGATTGTGGGGTTCTGAAAATTAAGTACTAGTGGTGAAAAGAAATTGGATGAACTCAGCATCAATCTCACTGATCTTTAATGAATTCAGTGAAATGATTAAGTGATATGATAATTAAAAGTAACCAGTATAACTTCAAGTCACCCCCGAGCAAAAAAATTACCTATAAAAAATGTGTATTATCATTATATTGAAAAATAAAGTCATTAAAATACATCGGAGAGATTTGGAATAAAACAGAGGAAGAAAACTCCCTCTACTTTCAGGAATTATTGCTCCTAGACCACAGATCTCCAAAGGATGGTTCTCCGAGAAGTGCTCCGGGTACTCTGCTCTGCTCCGAGACTGGTATGTTCGTCGAGTCAGTGTGTCTCCAAGTGAATGAATCCTCTCCCCAAAATATTATGCTTTCTCTACTTAAGTATCTTCTGTCATCTGCTACACGTCTTTGCAACAACTTCCACCAACTTCAAAAGTTCTTCACCCACGAACTGCAAAATGTGTGTTTTTTCGCGACAAGCTCGTCACTGTTGTTTTGCCCTCATAACTAACTCTGGATGAGATAGTAGTTTGTATCTGGACGTTTTCCCATCTCTAGAATGGACCTACGAAGTTAGAACATAAGAATAAATATATAAACACCCAAAGAAATATAATTAGTTATTTTTTTTTGAGTTAAGTATTAAATTATTCGTTAAACGTTTAACTATAGTTAATTGATAATTATTAACCTTTAAATTATTAACTATGATAAAACATCAGTTCATAAAATGTTATTAATTAAATTAAGTTAATAAAATAATTACTAAATTGTTAATTTTAATATTTTTAACTAAATTATAAAAATTGACAACACTAATAAATAAACAATTACGATAATATTTATGATTGTATAAATAATTTAATTATTACTATTAAAGAAATTAAATTGTTAAATTAATTAGTTATTTAGTTATTTTTAATTTATTAATTAGTATTAAAGCTTAAGTTCTAAATAAATTTAAATTGATAAGTATATTTTATGGTTTATTTATAATTATTATTAATTATATATTTATACTATTAAAAGTAAATTCATTAATTAATATCATTTATTATTAATTTAGTTTTATATTTTAATTTATAATTTATTAATTTATTAATATTTTAATTGTTTTAAAACTATTAATTTTTTAAATTATTTTATTTCATATTAATTTGACTTAGTAAAGTTAGATTTTATGTGAAGTTAACTTTACTTAATGATTACTTTACATTAGCTTTTGTTTTTGTTTTTTTCTTTTTATTTTTATTTACTTTTATTATTTTTGATATTTAATTATGATTATTATATTTTTGGTTTTACTCCCCTTCTCTACAACGCATTAGAGGGGGGAGGGGTTGGTTCAGCTTCTCCCGGAATACAGCCGCCTCTTCCACAGCAAGCCCCGGCAGCGCACAGCTCCTCCACAGCAGTAGCGGGAAATCTTCCACTCTAGCGCATCACAGCAGTCCTCATCCTTCAGTAGTGGTCCTCCTCTTCACATCACACAATAGCGCAGCAGGGTAACGGCTCCATAATAGAACCCGGCTCGGCCTGGTGCAGAGCAACTCCAACAGCGGTGAAGGTACATAAAGGATCGGCAGGTTAGCTAAAAATGTTGTGCACAGCTCCTTCTCGCGCGGCTTGATGCCACCTCATGCTTCAGCAGTGTGAAGAACTGTTGTGGAAACTTCATGTTCTTCTTAATTCAATCTGGATGGAAAAAGTTTTTTAGAGATCTTGATTAGTTTTGTGGTTCGATTTTCTGTTTTTTTTAAAACGATTGAATGTGCAGTCAAGACATCTATTAACGAGAAGCATGAAGCAACGGTGAGAAAAACATGAAATATCCTAACAGTGAGGTAGGAGGAATTGAGAGGTAACAATGAGGATGAGTGTTTCTGTAATGGTGAGGTGCCAAATAAATTATATCAGTGAGGGAGAAAATCAGTGAGGTAGAGAGGTTGGGGCAGTGACAGTGAGGTAATGAAAGGAAGAAGAATGAGAAGTAACGGTGAGGGAAAATAAAAGGTGTGCGCACAGGACCTATGATAAAAATAAGCAATGCTACAGTGAGGCAAAAAGGTCACTGATAGCTATCAGTGAGGATGAGATAACTGTGAGGTAAAGTGGGGGTAATAGTGAGGTGGATTTGTAAGCTACCGGTTAGGAAATAAAATAAAGGGAGAACCGGGGCGGAGTTACTGATTGAAGAAAATATAAAACCTCATAGTTAGAGTAAAAGGTCACTGCTACAAGTTAATGCTTGCGGGTCACCGTTATCATAGATAAAAATATAGAGCTCTAGCATAAATATTTTAAGGTAACTGTTAAAAACAAAAAAAATTAAGGAGCATACTGGTACTAAAAAAAAGAGTTTCTACATATAAAATTAAACATAAAATTAAAACATAAGTAAGCTAAATAAAATATTGAAGATAATTAATTCAAATAATGCTAAATACCATGGATACAAAATAGAATTTTGAGTAAACCATTAAAACATTAAAACAATTAATTGAAGACACCTAAATTATATAATAAATAATTGTTAGACTGAATTAATAAAAGATTAAAATTAAGATAACTAAAAATAATGATTACAAAGTAGCACCAAGTGAAAATGGAAGGAAACAATGACCCATATAAGTCACCTTCAGTGCTCGTCTACCTCACCGGTAGCCTAAAATCAAAATTTGGAGAATTAATAATTAATCTGCACACATAAAATAATATAATTAATGTTTAAAAACTACTAATTAATTAATTAATTATCTATTTTAAAAAAAATAATTTAAGGGAGGACAGTTTTATTTAATTGTAAAACACAAGTTACTTACTTAAATGATGAGTAGGACATCTTAAACAAATTAATTAATATAATTAACCTATTCTAATGTAACTAAGTTAAAAGATTTATATATTAAAATATAGACTAACATAATTGAATAAAATTACATCAATTAAATAATTGTTTAAAATAGATATTAGCTAATAGAAAAGTCAAGAATATTTAACTTAACCAAACTAAATACTCACCGTTATTGAATTAATATAAATGGATCACCGCTAATGATAAATTTAAAGACTCATAGGTAGTTTAAATTAATTTTACTGTTATACATTAGATGAGAGGTACCGGTACGAAAGAATAGAGGTGACAAAGGTCACCGGTATATCTAAAAACTAGTTACCGCTACATCTAAAGGAAAGAAGGTCACGGTTAGGTAGTAATGGTAACCTGGCTACTGCTAGTTTGATCAAGAGTAACCTTGCTACCGGTAGCTAAGCTACCGATATCCTGGAATGCCGTAACTAAGATGTTTAAAAATAAAAATTAAAAGTAAATTAATTATAAAACTCAATAATTATTAAAAATGAATAATTTAAATAAAGTAAACAAAAATAAATTACATAACCAAATCGAAAATTAATTATATTAAAAAAGAAGAAGGAATAAATAAGCTATTTAAGGGTCCATAATTACATAAGATGTTATAAAAAATGAATATTTGACAAATTTAATTACAAAAATACAAAATTGAATTTATTAGATAAAAAGTTTAAAAATAATTAGATAAATCATTAAAAATTAATAAAAAGGTTGCGGAGAACTATGCAAAAATAAGGCCACATCAAATTCCTCCACACTTAGGCATTGTTTTTCCTCAAAAATTCCCATGTTTTATTTTATTTGAAAAATATTGAATGGTATTTATGATTTTTTTCAGAATGTAACAAGTCTAACACTCAAAACAGAGGACAATACATAACAACAGGATTTAAGAAAATGACTTACTCATATGAATCTTTCTTAAAACAAATACTCACTCTTAAATAAGAAAGCAAAGACCATCCATCAAAGAATATGTCATTCCTTAAATGTGATACAACTTAATGACTCACTTCAATTCAATCTCATGCTCTAAGTCCAAGAATGACATGAGATAAAATATCAATGGAATTATGACATTAACCAAGGAACTTTGTACATTGACTTTTTCACATAGGTTCCTAAAATAATTAAATTTATTTTTAATCACATCAATGATACAACCTAAATGATTTTCATATAATCCAACTGACCCCTTCTTCATCTAGAGTTCATCATTTCCCTCACCTTAATGAGCTCATTTTTGACCCTAGACACATTATTATTTTTTCCCAAGACATGTATCATTGTGCCAAGCACTGTCCAATGCACTTATTCAAAGTGTACAGATGGATTTTAGTAAACAGAAACACACCCAGCATTAAGGGTCCCAGAGACTCACTGTGGGATCCCAGATGCCCAAATTACTCTAGTTTCAAAAAATTTATACCAAAAATCATTTACATTGGCTCATTAAAAAATTAATTTTAATAATTAAATGAAAAGAATGAGGCCCCTAGAATCAGAATGAAACTTCTAGTTCTAAAGGATATGAACATAACTCCATAAACATGTAACCCATATCACTTCCATAAGTAGTTCATAAACCAAATTTCCATCAAATTACTAAGTAAAACCACTCATCAATCATCCAAACTCATCAATTTCTGGTTCAAAGCAGTTCTTAACTACTAGTAAGGGACTCTTACTAAAGAAAGTCCCAATTGAATACTATGTAAAGCCTAAAATTATGCAATAATTTTGAAAAAAAATAACCAATTTTAACAAAAAGTTTGACGTTGAAGTGGGAATTGATGGGCTTACATTAAAGAAAAGTTTAGCACAATCAAGAATTGATCCCCTCCCCCACACATAAAACCCAACTTTGTCCCCAATGTTGACTTCTAAATATGGAGAAAAACAATTAATCAATTAAGGTTCAAAACATATTTCCAATTAAGTAGATATATGACATGTATAAAGGGTCTCCATAAAGTTCAAAAAAATTGTTTGCCACAAATAATAAATAATCAGCAGGTTCATTAGCAAGTGCATGCATTAACATTTACGTCCAATGAATAATTTTAAATTCACCTCAAAATATATCATGAAATTTTTGGGTGCACAATTAATTGGGTGTAATCATTTTAACAAAATATGATTCAAATGGAAGTTCAATATAACGAAAAGATGCACGCTAAACACCCTGTAGACTAATCAGATTAAAAATAATAGCAGCATGTACCCCTGCTACACACATAATTTCAAGTAATGAAAAGATTTTAATGACAAGCAATTCCGTTTCCAGCAGTGAAGTACATGCAGATTTTTTTATTTACACAGTGACATAGAACAAAATTATATTCCAATACATGTATGATTTTAAACATATGCAGAATTTCAAAAATTTAGTAGCAAGACATGTAGCATAATTATATACATTTATAATGTAGTATAATTTTCACTATAAATGTAGAATATTTTTTTCAATACAATTTGAATTTTTTCTAAAGTATTAAGGAGCAGAAAAATGAAATGCAACAATTATGAATTGAGTAATTCTCTGAGTATATTTGTCAATTTCCCTCCTGTATGGGAATTCTACTCCTTAAACACCACAACAATATCATCCTAGAGACAAAGAGAATGTAAGCTAGGAACAAATATCCAGCAGAGATAGAGCATATATAAGATAGCAAAGAAGAACTTTATTCAAAGTAAAACCAGAACATAAACAATAGTAAACACAAAAGAAATAACATGGGTTGGCTCCCAAGAATCACTGAATTTAAAGTCTTCCATTTAAATTTATTAAGTTACAATTTTTTAATTTATGAACAAATAAAAAACCATGGGTTGCCTCCCATGCAGTGCTAGGCTAATAGTACCCAACCAGACTCAATTTCCCTAGATATTTCTATCCGTGATAATTTAATGGAAATGAATTATTAATTATGTGCACTTCACGATTAACCAAAGATTCAAAAATAAAATCAACCAAATCATTATCATCTACAATATCAAACAATATTCTCAAAATTTCTTTTAACAATACATTTTCTAATATATTATGTGGCCCATTTTGGCCTCAAAAGACCACTTCCTCAACTCTAAAAATTTTCAACAGCTTTATAATAAAATCACTAAATTGACCAGTAATACTGACATGGCTTCCCCCCACACTTAGAGGTCAATTCCAATCCAGAATCAGAAGAAAAACATTTAACAAACTCTTTAGTATTTTCATCGAATGTTCCCAGCACAGCTTGCACAAAAGAAAACTTAGAAACCTCTCGAAATAAGTAGTCATACTCAGGTTCCAACAGGTGGTACCCAATGTCCACAGACAACTCAAATGATGTGAATCATTCATGTTCAGGTTTAAAGTCATCACAAACAACATCAAACTGATCAGAAATGAATGATTACAGAAAATACACTTGCTCATAATGAGCACAATCTAGTTTTTCATTAGGACTCAGACCAGAACTTTCTCCAACTTCAGAAAACCTTAGACAATCGACTTCATAAGGAAAACATTCAAAAATGGGCTGAGATTGTTCTGGACAAGAATGTGACTCACTTTCTAGAATGGGTTCTAGGGAGGTATTTTTGTCCTCTAGAGGAAGGAGTGGGACATGGATAGAATCTCGAAGAAAAGTTTCAATAGGCTGGGGAATCAAAGTCTATGTGAACTCAAGAGGAAAAGAACCATTCTTAGCAAGGACCTCAATTTTATAACATTGATTCTCAGCAACATCTATCAAATCACAACCAACCACAAGTTGAGGCATTTCAAACACTAAAAACTCCTCCACATTATTAATGGCTTAGAGAGTGGGTTTCCCCTTAGACACATTGATGATAGCACCAACTGCAGCAAGGAAGGGTCTCCATAAGATGATTGGGACCTTTTATCACACCCGATATCTATGATAAGTATGTCTGTGGGTAGTGTCATTTTTCCTACACTCACTAATAGATCATTCACCCTCCCTGAAGGGTGTGTGAGTGGCCTATCAGCATGTTGAAAACAAACATAAGTTGGTCTCAAATCCTTGATACCTAACCTTATAAAAAGGGAGTAAGGCATAAGATTGATTCTTTCTCCTAAGACGAAAAAAAATTATGTTCCTCACTTGCTCCAATTTTTCATTGGATAAAAATGCTCCCAGGATCATTCAATTTTGGAGGCAACTTATTTAACAAGATCGCACTACATTCCTCATTGAGATTAACTTTTTATAACTTCTTGCAATCAATTTTCTGTTTTATAAACCTTTTAGTAAAAGCAACATATGAAGGGATTTTATCTAAGGCTTCTACAAATGGCATGTTGATACTATAGTTTCGAATCATTTTAAGAAACCTCAAATAATCAGGTTTATTATTCTTCTTCACTCTTTCTGGGAAGGGAATGTGAGGGGGATAATTTTTAAGAACATGTTGACTATTATCCTTCTCCTCAATTCCGATTTTTTTTTCTTCTTTAATTAACTCCCAATTAAATTTCCTAGGTTCTTGAACTTTTTCAGGTGCATATTCAACATTCTATTTAGGTTGAACAAAGCTGTCCAGATTCCCAGATTCTGTTTCAATCATATTTGTCTTTCCAGATTGAGTTTGTTCATCAATTTTAATTTTCCCAGAGGGAAGCATAACTTTTTCTTGGTTTTAAAGTCCAGATCTAGTGGTTACGTCCATAATGTTCTCTCTTGGATTAAATATTGAAGTGTTGGGAAGATTTCCTTTTCCCTAGTCACCTTGATCCTTGGTTATTTGAATTATTTGAAATTCTAAATTGTGAATCTTATCATCTATTTCCTTCCTAAATGAACTGATTTCTCCCAAAACATGTTGTAACAACCCCTTTAACTCCCGTTGAGAATTAGAAGTTTCATCCCCATTTTGTTTTGAGTTATAAATTTTAGGGTGTGATTGGTAGTTAGGGAAAATGGTCTGTTTTATGACACTTTGTTCTTTCCAAGACAAGTTTGGGTGATTTTTATAACTATAATTGTACTTATTGGAGTATTGATCATTTGTACCTTGCTTCCTAGCTCTAAAATCTAAAAAATTTGCACTCTCATAAAACTCGATAGGGAGATCAAAATTAGGACAACATGTATGAGTGTGACCGAACATGCCACAATGATTACATTTCTCCCTTTGGACCCTATCACTAACAACAGCAGCCTGAGGATTTTATTCACCTCTATGGACGACCCTCTTCCTAGAGCACTTGTGCTGAGATTTTTGTGTAATCTTGTCATATACAAGGTTCAGCTCATCAGTAGTGGAGTTAGAAAAGTCACCCCCAGAAAATTGGTCAACAAAATTTTGGTTGTAAGGGTTGAGAGAATTATAAAAGGTTTCCATGAGTAAATGAGGAGAAAACTGATGATTGGGACTTTGTCTAAGGAGACTTATAATCCTATCCCATACCTCGTGAAATAACACTCCCTCATCCTGGACAAACCCAGTAATTGTGTGCCTAACCTCAGAGGTGGTGTTCCTAGGATAGAATTTTGATATTAAGGTAGTAAACACCTCTTCTCAAGTCTCAAAAATATCTTCATCTATGTTCTGAAACCAAGTCCTAGCCTTCCCCTTTAGAAAAAATGGAAACATCCTAAATCTAAACTCCTCCTCACAATGCTCTCTCAGAGGTAATTATAGTAAAGAGCTATAGAACACTCTAATGAACTCAAGTGAATCCTCTCCTGGAAGACCATTGAATGAAGGAAGTTGAGAAAGGTTAGACTGCTTAATTTCATAGTTCATAAACTTAGGGGTAAGCCTAATACATGATAGGTTACATGATACTATTGGAATTTGAAACTCCCTATGTCTAGGTAAATGAAGGCCCGAAACTATAGGTTGTGGCACATTAATGTTTTGACCAACTCTATTATCCTGATTCTCCATTACAATGTTTTTAGGAGTAGTTAAATGATTATATGATTCAGATTTTGAAGGTTCTAATGTAATAGTGAATTCTCTTGTGCTCATGAAAAGTGTAATAACAGTTCAGAATAGCACAATAGAGGAGATTATAGGAGCTCAACAATATATATATAGTAGCAGTTCAGTACTAAATGAAGAATATTTTTTTACAGTTTTAAAAATTTCAAATTTTTTGTGTTTTTTTTATATGTTTTTTTAAAAATTTTAGAAAAATAATGGCTCATTCCTTCCCCGTTAATGGTGAAAAAATATTGACCTACACTGTCGTTGAATCCAATAAATGTTTAATATTTATAATCCTACTAAATAGAGTATATGTGGCAAGTAAGTTCGAACCCACAGAGAAGGCGAATTTGACCACTATTCTTCTAAAAACATATAAAAAATTCCACTATTTTCAGGAGTGGAATATATTATCTATTTTTTTATATTTTTTTCTAATTTTTTTTAAAATTGTACCCTAATGAAACACTACAGTATTTTTGAGTTTTTGTTCAAAAGTATTATGAAACAAGAAAGAGACTATGAACAGTAAGAAATAGAGATATAAAATGCTAAAAGTGAAAAATCAATTAAAATGCCCAGGGAAAAGTCTCCACTCTACTAGTTTAATAGGTATTCTGAATTACTTTAAAGTCATTTCCTTACACCACCATAAGGAGAGTGACTTACCTCCCATTCCAAGAGTTATCTCACATAGACTGATTGATTTTAGAGTTCGGCACTCCAAAACAAATCAGCTATGAAATGTTCGAAAAGATAATGACAACAGGAAAAAATCGCCATAAGCCCTGAAGTATTTGTGAATTAATTATTATTTAAAGATGTTTGCATGATCAGTCTCACCGATTTTATTGTGGAGTTTTGAAAATTATGCACTAGTGGTGAAAATCAATTGGATGAACTCAGCATCAATCTCATCGATCTTTACTGAATTCAGTGAAATGATTAAGTGATATGAGAATTAAAAGTAAGCAGTAGAACTTCAATTCATCCCGAACTAAAACATTAGCTAGAAAACATATATATTATCATTATATAGAAAACAAAATTAATTTAAATACCGAGGAGAGATTTGGAATAAAACAGAGGATGAAAACTCCCTCTGCTTGCATGAATTATTGCTCCTCGACCTCAGATCTCCAAAGGATGGTTCTCCGAGAAGTGTTCCGAGTACTCTGCACTACTCTGAGACTGGTATGTTCATCGAGTCAGTGTCTCCAATTGAATGAATCCACTCCCCAAAATATGCTTATTGCTCTGCTTAATTATCTTCTGTCATCTGCTACACGTCACTCCAACAACATCCTCCGACATCAAAAGTTCTTCACCCACGCACTGCTAAATGTATGTTTTTTCGCGACAAGCACATCACACTAGTTTTTCCCTCATAACTAATTTCGGATTAGTTAGTTGTATGTATCTGGACGTTTTCCCATATCTAGAATGAACCTACAAAGTTATAACAGAATAATAAATAGATAAATACCCAAAGAAAGATAATTAGATATTTTTGTTGAGTTAAGTATTTAATTATTTGTTAAAAGATTAACTAGAGTTAATTAATAATTATTAACCTTTAAATTATTAACTACGATAAAACATAAGTTATTAACAAGTTATTAATTAAATTAAGTTAATAAAATAATTACTAAATTATTAATATTATTATTTTTAACTAAATTATAAAAATTTACAACATAAATAAATATATAATTAAGATAATATTTAAGATTTTATTAATAATATAATTTTTATTATTAAATAAATTAAATTGTTAGATTAATTTGTTAATTTGTTAATTTTAATTTAGTAATTAGTATTAAATCTTATGTTTTAAATAAATTTAAATTAATAAATATATTGTATAGTTTATTTATAATTATTATTAATTATATATTTATACTATTAAAAGTAATTTAATTAATTTTTATTATTTATTATTAATTTACTTTTATATTTTAATTTATAATTTATTATTTTATTAATATTATAATAGTTTTAAAACTATGACTTTTCTAAATTATTTTATTTTATATTTATTTGACTTAGTAAAGTTAGCTTTTATGTAAAGTTAACTTTACTTAATGTTTACATTACATTAGCTTTTGCTTTTTTCTTTTTTTTTTTCTTTTTTACTTTACCTTTATTATTTTTATTATTTAATTATGATTATTATTATTTTAGTTTTACTCCCCTTCTCCATGGAGCATTAGAGAGGGGGGGGGGGGGGTTGGTTCGGCTTCTCCCAAAATGTAGCCACCTCCTCCCCAGCAAGCCATGATAGCACACAGCTCCTCCACAACCGCAGTGGGAAGTATTCCACTCTAGCGTAGTGCAGCAGTCCTCATCCTTCAATGGTGGTCCTCCTCTTCACATCACACAGCAGCGCAGCAGGGCAACAACTCCATAACAGAACCCTGCTTGGCCTAGCACAGAAAAACTCTAACAGCGGTGAAGGTAAATAAAGGTTCGGCAGGTCAGCTAAGAATTTTGTGCACAACTCCTTCTCACACGGCTCGACTCCACCTCATGCTTCAGCAGTGTGAAGAACTGTTGCGGTAACTTCATGTTCTTCTTAATTCAGATCTGGATCAAAAATGTTTTTTTGATATCTTAATAAGTTTTGTGGTTCAATTTGTTATTTTTTTTTGAAATGTTTGAATGTGCAGTGAAGACATCTATTAGCAAGGAGAATGAAGCACCGGTGAGAAAAACAGGAAATATCCTAACAGTGAGGTAGGAGGAATTGAGAGGTAACGGTGAGGATGAAAGTTGTTGTAATGGTGAGGTGAAAAATAAATTATACAGTGAGGGAGAAAATCAGTGAGGTAGAGAGGTTGGGGCAGTGACAGTAAGGTAAGGAAAGGCAGAGGAACGAGCAGTAACGGTGAGGGAAAATAAAAGGGGTGTGCACAGGATCACTGATAAAAATAAATAAGGCTATTGTGAGGCGAAAAGTTCACTGATAGCTATCAGCGAGGATGAGATAATGGTGAGGTAAAGTGAGGGCAACAATGAGGTGTATTTTAAGCTACCAGTAAGGAAATAAAATAAAGGGAGAACCGGGGCGGAGTTACTAATAGAAGAAAATATAAAACCTCACAGTTAGAATAAAAGGTCACCGATACAAGTTCAATCTTGCAGGTCACCATTATGATAGATAAAAATTTAAATCTCTAGATTAAATATTTTAAGGTAACTGTTAAAAACAAAAAAAATTAAGGAGATTAATGGTACTGAAAAAAATAAAGATTTGATACAAATAAAATTAAAACTTAATTAAGATAAATAAATGATTGAAGATAAATAATTCAAATAATGCTAAATACCATGGATTAAAAATAAAACTTTGTGTAAACCATTAAAACATTAAAATAATTAATTGAAAACACCTAAATTATAAACTAAATAATTGTTAGGCTGAATTAAAAAAAGATTAAAATTAAGATAGCTAAACATGAAAATTACAAAGTAGCACCAAGTGAAAATGGAAAGCAACGGTGACCCATATAAGTCACCACCAGTGCTCTTCTACCTCACCGGTAGACTAAAATAAAAATTTCGTGATTTAATAATTAATATTCACACAAAAAATAATATAATTAATGTTTAAAAACTATTAATTAATAAATTAATTAACTATTTGAACACAACTAATTAAAGGGCAGACCATTTTATTTAATTTTAAAACACAAGTTACTTACTTAAATGATGAGAATGACATCTTAAACAAATTAATTAATATAATTAACCTATTCTAATGAAACTAAGTTAAAAGATTAATATATTAAAATATATACTAACTTAATTGAATAAAATTATGTCAATTAAATAATTGGTTAAAATAGATATTAACTAATATAAAATTCTAGAAGATTTAACGTAACCAAACTAAATACTCACCATTATTAAATTAAAATAAATTGATCACTACTACTGATAAATTTAAAGGCTCACTGTTTGTTTAAATTAAATTTTCTATTATAATTTAGATGAGAGCTACTGGTATGAAAGAATAGTTGTGAAAAATGTCACTGGTACATCAAAAAACTAGTTACCGCTACATCTAAGGAATGTAGGTCACTGTTAGATAGTAACAGTAACCTGGCTACCACTATTTGATCGAAAGTAACCTTGCTACGGGTAGCTTAGCTACCAGTAGCCTGGAAAGACGTAACTAAGTTTTATAAACATAAAAATTAAAAGTAAATTTATTAGCAAACTTAATAATTATTAAAAATGAAAATTGTAAATAATTTAAACAAAAATAGATTACATAAACGAATTGAAAATTAATTATATTAAAATCAAAGAAGGAATAAATCAGCTATTTAACGTTCCATAATTACATAATATGTCATAAAAAATGAATATATGACAAATTTAATTATAAAAATACAAAATTGCATTTATTAGATAAAAAGTGTAAAAATAATTGGATAAATCATTAAAAATTATAAAAAAAGATGTGGCAAACTATGGAAAAATAAGGCCACATCAATGATGCCCTACCAAAGACAGCAGATGAAGTATGCCTGGAATCCATCCCACATCCCACATACATATTTGGGATGCCTCTTCTATAAAATGATTTCATCTACATTGTTCTGTAAAATCAAAGATGATTATGAAGTGTTCAAATCCATGAAATCTTGAATTTTAAAAAGTTAATACAAAAACATTATGAATGATTTTTAAATTCTCTAAAAAAATATAATCCCGTTAATTAATTTTGATTTACTATTTTTTGTTATTTCATTACTATAAAACTGTAATAATGAATGATATATTATAAAAAACATGTCCTAAACCAAATTAATTGTGGTTGGCTAGATGGGCCAAACATTTCCAAATTGGCATTGTTTGATCAATATAGCCAGCCCTATTTAATTAGGTTTAAGGATTGTTTGTTGTTATAATATTTTTTTCAATAATATGTATTTATAGTAATAAAATAACATAAAATAGTATTGAATATATTTATTCCAACATCTTTGGTAGGATCATTTAAAAGGTTGTCATAAAGTTTCCTATGAACTTTAAACAACATCTCAATTCATCCAATAAAGTGACCTAATTCATTATCCTTTATAAAAACAAATAAATATGTTAGAAAAAAAACCATGACTTACAATAAAAAGACATAAATAATAATGGATAAAATACAAACCAAAATTTTAACATTACTTGAAAATGTCTATGACCTAGTGATTTGAGGAATGGATTTTTTCATATGATTCGTAGAATATTTTGGCATAATTCCTACAAAAAAAAGAAACATTAATAAATATTATAGTGTAATTGTGTCTATGATATTAATATACTATAAAATATGAAATTACCTCATGATATGCGAATCTTTTTATATCGATAAACAACTTCCATTACCCAGGATAAATTACTTCAAGCACTTTTCCATACATCAGTTGTACGCTCAGAGTTGTTTCATTAAATTCATTCTATAATCTCAATCTAAAATCTTTCCATTTCATTAATATAATTTTAAAATTACATGGATGTGAAACAAAGTAAAGGGCATAAAAATGAAAAAAATAGAAGAAAAAACATAACAATTTATAAGTATATTACAAACTTTTACTCATGTATTTAAAAATGATAATTAATGAATATAAAATTAATGTTACCCTTACTTAATTACCAAAGACATAGATTTTCCTAGTTGAGGGGAAATACTCAAATAACTAAAATTATTGTGAAATGTAATTATCTCCAAATAAATCTTCCCAATACTTTTTAAATATATTCTAGTAGCGTCACTGATAGGCACCAAAAACTCATCAAATTGAATGATAATCTTGATTTCCTTTTGGTCACATCAATCTATTGTGTTCATATTTATATACCTTATATTTTTATCTTTATCCAGTTGAAGAATTTAGTAAACAATTAATAAAATATATAGTTTTTTTCAAAGATTTATATACTAGTAATGAAAACTTTCTAATATACCCTAGATGGTGGGATGAACAATTGATATATCACTAGAGGTGAATTAGATAGTGTGAAGCAAAACTACATCAGGGGAAATTGATTTCTCACTATAAGTATTGGGTATAACAAAATCACACAAATCCAATGAATATTTCATTAGTGGTGGTGTGGCCTATTTTACTAATGATAGAGAATATTGAATTTTTTTATTCTTGAAATTATTACCTTTTAATTAGATCAGATACATTAAATGTATAAAAGAATTCAAAACTAAAATGTTGTTACAAAAAGAAGAAAAATTATAACAACTTATATGTGTTCTAAAAACCTAAAAATGAGAAATTATAATATAGATTCATTACAAATTTATACATTCAATTATCTTAATCTTCATTGTCTTAGTTTTTAAAACCAGCATTTTGATGAGGGCTTCATTTTCATAGTCTCTTACGAGTTCTATTTTTTTTATATTGGTAGGAGAAAACTATTAATTGTTTATTAGATGATGAGGTTCACTCTCATAATGTTTCAATTGGTCTTTATACCCCATATCATATAAATGTCTCTACTATTTGTGTACAAAAATACTCCAATATTCACATATTTCATCATCTGCATAATAATACATCTTTACATGTGAATCAAATATAAATGGATCATGTTTTGTATGCTCACCTATATAGATCTCATGAGAGATGTTAGTAGAATTAAAATTTGATAATTCTTTAATTATTCCCCTTTTAATGTAGACCCTATTTCATTTGAATATGATAACTGAAATTTACCATGATAGTTTAATTGAATTATATCAATCATCTTTCCATAGTATCCGACGTCAAAAAGTGTAAATACACCCCCATTTTGAGTATCTAATTATTCTTCCTAATATATTGTATGATATTTAAATCCATTAATATTGTAGGATTAAAATCTATTATCCTTAATTAGAGGACATCAAGAGAAAACCTCAATCATTTGATATTTTATCTCAATTATCAACATTAATTATCCATAAAATAATATTTCAGGTGTTAATTTTAACAAAAACAGATTAACTGCATGCCAAATACATGAATTTGAGCATATACTGACATGATAGGTGAACCATTTTATATCATCCTTATTAATTTTTTTTGTTAATTCCAGCTCATTTTGATCTCAAGCCCTTAGTATCCTCCTTTTTTGTAATAATAATTATTTAATAAATGACTATTCGATATGACTATTTAGGATTACATATCTAGGTTCTTGTAGCAACTCCAATTCATTCAGGGTAAACTTTTACCACTTTCCAATTAGTCATCCATTAGTTTGAAATGACAATGACTAGTTTTCAGAATGAGAATTAGTGGAGATTTTATAAATACATATTTTTGGTTCTGGGCATAGTGGAAGTTCGTTGGTTGGTATACCCAATTTTAATTTTAGCATTAACAACGATCAATCTGAGATCCATCACGATAATAAAACGATTTGACTTCGGAATATAACTTAGAGTAAATAGTAAGGAGGGGAGTCCCAGAACCATAAATAAAATCATTATATGTTGGTTATAGTTAATTTAATTAATTAACAAGAATTACCTTGATGTAATTCTTTCATCATTGATGATTCTGGTCATGATCCGATGTGATCTGTCATTGCATCGTAGAATCAATGTGTAGGATTCCTTTAGTGATGATCCAAATGTGCTCCACGTATCTTTGGATGTCACCAATGAGTACTCTAGGTGCTAGCACAGAAGATCCTTTACTTGCGATGTCTGCTTTTGATCGCCTTGATCCAGTGGAGGTGGATCTATCTCTCATAGCTTGAGAGCATTATCGATGGAAAAAAATCTATCTTAGGTTGAGACCTTTACCAAATCCATAGTTTGCAACCCCAAAAAAATTTCTAGGCTAATGAGAAACATATAATTAAAATTTTAATTACATAGAATAATAAAATGTATTAATTACATGAAATAATTTATTCATTTCATTTAATTCATAGTAATACTCCAGGTCTAATTATAATAGTTTAATATAATTATTACATGACATGCAACCAGAGAATTACACTTAATATTATTTAATTAAATAAATAATATTTATTTCTCATAAATTCCCAGAAAAATACACGACGTGTATATTTAATATTCATAGTTTGTATTTTATTTTTCCATTTTTCTTTATTTCCCCCACCACATTTATTAGACCTTGAGTAATGGCTATTTATTTCTAAAATAAATATAACTACATTACTCGCTAATAAATATATTATTTCACCCACAATATATTATCTCAAATAATTAGATTTGAAATTGATATGATCACGTATCCTTAAATAATTATTAAACCAAAATCGGGAATAATATTTATTTAAGTTGTAATATTAATATTTAACTGAGATACATGGACACACTAAGTGTGTGACCCTCTAGGACTATTTCTCAATAGAATTAGGTAGAGCCTGCCTAAAATCCAAGTTTAGCATCTAGCAACAATTCATGGAACCCATATATAAAGAAGTTATCGCTGCAATGATGTGTCACCTCCTATGAATGCTTACCATGTAAAATAATCCCTTTTTCTTGATATCTCAAATCAAGCAGGTTGCATGCTAGTGACATCAACCCATGTGCTCGATTATTCTTTCTTTGACATTATAGAATTGAACATTCTTATTCCTCACCATGGACATGGATTTATTTAGGCTTTATCAATTCCATCAAATGGCCTAAGATATCTACATCCATTATGGAATAGAATTGACAAATCATTTCTTGCATTATCCCTTAATGCAGTATCACTCGTGACACACCCAACATATCCTACCTCGCTGAAAACAATGCGTCTTCACAGTTTTCATCAATACATCTAAGTGCGCGAGTTGTAATACCCATTAATCATAATCTTAATGTTTTAGGACCAATAAAAACGTCCGTAAATAAAAATATCCATTAACACTATGAAATGTGGATTTACTACTGATAGGTCTCATTCTTATAATATCCTCCTAGATATTACCAATGGCTCACACCATGAGAAGGTGCCTCAAAATTTTTTGAGTCCTCACCCCCAAAGGACTGTATTATTTGTGTCCCTCAAATAACATCATCCGGCCATAGAACATAAATTTAAGAACAACATTATGGCACATTTGGGTTCTCATCGAAGTAGGGATCCACTATGGCCCTTTAATGCATTAGCTATCCTTAGGACATTTTCACATGTATTGTCACACAGAAGAACAATCAAGATGTGATTTGGTATTTATTAATGAATAAAGTACAAAGTAGTTGGTTCTAGGACACCAACTCCAACATATATAACATTATTGAATATATTGTCATTCCCATCCATATAAATAGAAAAAAAATTCAAGCACTCTTCCGCTATCTAGCCTTTAGAAATAGAGCCTTCAGTTATGTATTATTCTTCACATATGATTTGAAATGACCTAATTACCAAATGAAAAAAATATGAAAATATTAAATAATTCTACACAACCATTTGATAAAACATAATTCACCAATGAAAATAAAAATTATATCAATGTACCTCTCAATTGGATACAACCATAAATAGTGTACTAATCCACCAAGTTTATCTTCTTTAACTAGGTGAAGAGTCAAATGAATCACGATTGTGAATAATAAAGGGGGGAATATCCTCTCCAAATGAATTGTTTCAAAACCATTATTTCTTAATGTTTATCAAGCTTAGTTGGATTAATAATTTTTTTACAAATATAACTGAAAAATGAGTACAACTCAACTAGAATAGTAGTTAATTTTTTCAGTGAATATATTATGCAATGAAAATAAGAACAACTACTCCATAAAAATAAGTAATTCATGCCTTTTTGATCCATGAAAATTTAAATGTTTTAAGTCAATACACCTTGAAATATTACTTGACTATCAATTTGGAACATTAACATTCTTTAATGTTCAATGGAATAGGTCTTTCTCTCATGATTTTTCATTTTAAAATATCCAAAGGTTATATTCTATAATTATTTTCCCACAAACCATGTTCTATATTCATTATTTATAAATACATAAAAGAATTAATATTATCCTTTGATTTAACCACACCATTAAAAAATTTATAATTTACATTTTTATAGACATTCTTGTCAATACTCAATATTTTAATATTATGATGTATCAAATCAACCTCCAAATAAGGAAGTTTAAAAAATCTACTCATTTCATACCACAATTTTGTTTTTTCTATTTTAGATACTATATCTCATACCATTTTCTTGCCTCTTTAAACTGATTACATTTTCCAAATTCTATAGTGAAATTCATTTTTTGTCCCATGATTTCTGGACCAAATAACACATTTATTGGCTATATCAATTAAATATCTCCATTTAAGTGTCCCTTGTTATAAAATAATTTTCTGATAAGAATAATTAAATAAGGGATTACATATAAAACAAAATTTTATCCTATGAGGTCATCATTGTTGTTCAAAATCAAAATTAAAAATTAGAGATGCCAAACCAATATGAGTGTTCCAACAAAATAAGTTTCCCATTCGAGAAATGAAATTAATTCTAAACATTAAAATGATATACATTTTGAATATTTTTCTCATTGAAGTATCATATATTTCCATGCCATCATTCCATGATTCTCACTATTATTTTATTAGAAGTTTATGTTATACAACAACTTCATTTCAAGGAATTTTTTTTAAGAATAATCATGAAAATAATAAAATAATTCATCTTCATACCCATCCATGTATTTATATTATATGGTATCAAATTTTTTTTCCAAATAATATAATTAGTAGTAAAAGTACCAAAAGGATTAAATCCATCAGAATACAATCCCGAACATACATTACTATGGGGAGAAGAAAAATATAGATTTAAAGAATCTAACACCTTCCATGATGTTAAATATTATGGATGTTCATCAGGACATCATTTTTATTATTCTGATCCTGTAACTACACGTCGTATATGGTCTTATACGATATGAATTATCATTACAAGCATTGTTTCATAGGAATGTTATGTAATACCTTTTCTTGGGTTTTCTTATTCTATTTCATCCTAGGTTTTCCTTGATTTTTACTCTCATTTTTTTCTTAAATTACATCTAATGGTATGAAATATTATTCGTTCTTCTTTAATAGACTCTTATCCCTAATAAAGCATGAAATCATTAAGTCATGAATTTATCTTTTTATAATCATGTCCACATTTGTGGATGATTTTCTTCATAACATATAATCATATAGAGATATTATCTTCACTAAATTTATCATGAAGTAACTCTAAAATCAAGGAAATTTTTTTTAGTAATTCCATAAGGACACATGATATGATAAAACTTAATATTAAAATAATAATTCGAATAATTGGCACATCTCTCAAATATTTCTTTTAGTTCATCTTCAACTAATCTATAAAACTCATTTTTATAGTCCCTGATGTTATGGGAAATATTAACCTAATTTTCATCAACTAATTTTTTTTTGAATTATTAAAATCATAGAATTTTTATCATGAAAATAAAAATTCATCATTTATGAAATTGGGAATTCAATTTTCCTATGGAGGATAACTTTTTGTTTTTATAGGATTTTCAATATTTTGAATTTCCATAACATTCGATTCACCATGAAAAATAAAACATACACATTGAACAAGAAATGATTTCAATATCAAATTCTCATATACTTTGTTTTTATTCAACCATCACATGAATTTAAAATAATGACATGGAAATTTTATTTTAGTATCCATTGATTGGATTTCAATTTGGTAATCTAAAAAATTTTCCAATCATTTAGCATATCGAGGTGGGTATCAAGGTAAATTAATATAAATTTTATCCATAAATATTGGATTGTCACTCTTCTCCATATAAATTCTTATATAATGATATAAATATTTAATCAAACATGTACAATTAAAATTAAATATCACCCTAATATGTCATTAACTAGGGTAGGGTCATGATTTTTCATAAAACAAATTCAATATGAAAATGATTCATCCAAAATTATAAATATAAACAGCATGAATTAATAAATTTTACCCCTAACAATAATATGGTCGGATGTCATGGAAAATTTTCACTGATCCATGGTTAGAGTCTAATATGATTTCAAATTTATTGTTATCAGTCCAAAAAAATACATGAACATAATTCTTCTATTAAAGTATTTAGATCATTTCCACTTTGGATAATATAATTTGTATATTTTATATTTTTGATAAATTAATGAATTTATTTCCATCTCTAGAATAGGTTATTAAGAAATTCAATATTTTCACTACCTAAAAAATGAACTTGGAACTATGATATATAATGAATGTGTTTCCATATTCATCATAAAATTGCAGGAAATTATGATTTTACAACATTTTCAGAATTGATTTGAAAATGATTATTCAACATGAAGAGAGTATCATATATTGAAAGATTTATTTAATCTAAAGCTACATAACATTTAGTAATAATTATTCGTTATACTAATGATTAAGAGTATTTTTATTTAGCATATTAAAATCATGATATCATTTAAAAGAAGAATAGATAGGTAAATTACATGTGGATTATGTTCTTATATCGTAGGCTAAATGATTGTGTTTTTTTAAATGAAAACCCCTCTGAGAAACATATAAAATCATTATTCTCTATAGTCCAACCCTTAATAGACCTTAAGGATGACCGTAAAAGGAAAATTATCATTTAAAAAAAAATTAAACTATTATTAAATATAAAAGTTACAAAAAACTAAATTATTGAACTTCCTCTTGATGAAAATTTAAAATCACCATGTCTTACACCACACACTAACAACACCCTAGCCACCTGTATATTCCCACATTAAATAAAAAATTAATTTTACCAATTTATAAATAATTATTCTAAATTATAATAATTGGAATACTATCATATAAGAACATCAGGGATCATGAGGGTTGGTGTGGTGTTGTCATTAGGAGGAGGGGGTAACATCATGAGGATCAGAGATGAGGGATGAGTGAGGGGATGTCGATGCTGAGGAGAATGGGGATCAGAACAAAGAGGTTGTATTTTTTTGGGAGATGGGGACTATGGATGAGGGGAGGACACCATTGGGGGTTGGGGGTTTGGAAGATGGTGGACCGTGGCTGAGAGGGGTGGTCATCTTCGGGGTTCTGGGATAGGTGGGATTGGGGATGAGTGGCAGTCATTGTGTTGGGGAAGGTTAGGATATCGGGGATCAAGGCCAATAGGGGTGGTCACTGTCATATTATGGGGATAGGTGGGACTGGGACCAAGATTGGTTGGTTAACATAAGGGGAAGGGGAGATGGGTATCAGTGTCGAGATGAGTGGTTTCCATCGTGGGTCAGAAATATGGTTGATTAGGGATGAGTGGGGGAGGTCACCAATGGTGGGTCATGGAGAGGGGGGATTGGGATGAGATGGGGTGATCACCTTTAGGGGTTCTAGGAGAGGGGGGATCAAGACTATGTGGGTCAGTCACCATTGGGGTTCAGGGAGAGGGGGAGGGATCGGGGGTGAGTTGATCATGTGGGGGAAGGTATTTTCAATATAATTCATATTTTAGTGGTGGTTTAAATAAATAAAATGTAAAATTTTTAAATAAAATATTATAGTGGTGGTTATATTAAACTACCAATATTTTATAAATTATCTTTAATAAAATTTATTTATCTGTGGTTCTAATAACTATCACTAAATAACCATTATTGTAACACGCCAAGATTTCATAGTGTGTTATTTCATCAAAATAATAAAATAACTTGCACTACACACAACAGCGAGTTCAAGCACACCATGACTTACCAAAAAAGCCGTTCAAAAGAGGTTATGAATAGTATTAACTAAATTTTAAACGTTATATAATCCTTAAAATTTTAGAATCCATATTATGAGTTTCTTAGATATAATGTAACAAAAAATTCATTTTCATTACAGCACTTTTACCAACTTTTAATAGTGAAACATTTTTAAATACAATATTTTAAACTTTTTAACTAAACGGGGACATCAAAAAATTTAAAATGAAACTTCCCAAGCTTCCACGGTACGCTTTCCTTTGAATAATACAGTAGCGTGTGTTGTACGCAACTTCGAGTTCTAACACACACCACAACCAATCAAACTTGACGTTATGAATAGTAATACCTACTTTTTGAAATTATATATATTTTATATTTCAAAATGGACTTCATTTTTGGATTCGGAGTATTGAATTTAGCCTAAGGTGAAATTTTGGTACTTTTCGGATAACATTAATATTTTGATGAATAGTGAAAATTACTAAATTTTAATTAAAAATTTTTTTTAATCAAAATAATTAATGGTGATAAATTATGAATTTGAGTGGGTTTAATGTATAATTAGAATATATTTTTAACATTTTATCCAATGGTGTTCATTATAATTAATTTCACTTCGAAATTGGACCTAAACAATTGTCAATCTTTTTATATATATTGTTTCTTAAAAACACGCTATTTGTTGTGACATCGGGAATTAATTATAAAATTAATTAATGAAACATATATGTTTGGAATTTTGTAAAATAAATATCATTTTTGAATTTGGAATATCAATTATAGCTTAGGGTGAAATTTTGGCATTGTTCTGAAAAACTTCAATTTTTTATGAATAGTGAAACTACTAAGTGGTAGTTAAAAAAACTGATTTTTTCATAAAACATAATTTTACCACTTCTGTGAATGAAATTTTGAAAATCTGAGAGACACGGTTAATATCAAGAAGTAAAATATGTTTCAATGAGATGAAAATAATTTTTGGTGAATAGTAACTTTTTACTTTTATTTACCACGGTTAAAAGTAAATAGGGTAATTAAGGGTAAAAATGATATTAATATTAGCCTAACACATGTCCTAATTTTATAGGACAAGTGTATCTCGACCAAAAACAACCTTACGAATAAAATATTATCATTTAGGTCCACTCGGATTAGATTAAGACATTTATTATTATTTAATTCAAAGAAGAGTTAAAAGAGTTAAAATCAAAGTTTATTTACTAAAGTATTTTTAATATAGGGTTATACATAAGATAAATTAGATTTTAAATATTAATTAGAAATCTAATAAGATTTCTTACATAATTATATTTTATTTATAATTTTTAGACTTTATATAATTTAATTTATTTATGACACAATGATGATGCATTAATTACCATAATTGTGACAAATTAAAATAATTGATATTATAAATTCAAAAATAAATATAATTTGAGACTTTTAATGAATTATAATACTTTTCTAGGATAATATGACATGTTAGTATTGATATAATTAAATTTTGTGGAAGTAATCATTCTGTTATGAGTTTCAAAAAAATCAATTATTGAATAGTGTCAAAATTGACATAAAAGTGTTTTTTAAAACCAATATTATATTATTAATTGATATTAAATTCATAAAAAACTAAGGTTCGGCCAAGAGACTTATATCATGATAGGTTCATCATTAATGGAGCACTTGGGTGTCGCTTGGATGTATATTGTATGTTTATTAACCATATAATATAAAAATACAAAGAGACATTGTAAAAGTGAATCTAATTAACTTAGAGTTAATACTTAAAGATAAGGTTAATATAATGACCCAAACCAGTTTAAATTCTATTGGTTGAGTGGTTTTTGACCTATCCACATCTTAACATTTAAATAATAAACTTTGGAGCTATTATAAACCGAATATGAATTTATTATAAATTAATAATTCTAGCTTTTCCAAAGGTGCCCCTCACCCCTTTATAAAAGGGCACTCCTCCTTCTCATTTCTTCACACCTTCAAAGCCTTTTAGTTCGGCCAAACTCTGCCCAAATACTCTCCCAACTCCCCTCACTACAACCTAGAGGCCTTAGTTTGATCAGAAAGCCAACCTAATGAGCCCTTTTGATCAAATCAAAAGAAAGAACCCGAAGAAGAGGTAATGTTTTCACCACCCCTTTTCAAGTTCCGTTCTTCTTCCACTTCTTCTTTCTTTGTTATTACCATTCTAAAATAATAACTCCAGTATCTTATATATAATGTGATGTTATTATAAATATGGTACAACCATATTCAGTATTCTATCCACCCTTTGAATAACATTTCACCATACGTGCGTACGTACGGCATACCGTCTACACATCGTGGTGTAATTGTTATTCAATATATTATTATTTGGATGGGTATAATAATTATGTGTAAATAATGAAAATAATAAATATAACATGTTAATGATTCTTTATATATGATATTCCATCCATTTATATATTATTTTAATATCAAAAGAATGATATTGTCGCTTGTGCGTACGTACGGACTACCGTCTCCACGAACGCGATGAGATTCATTCTCCATCGTATCCATTCAAGTATAATTATCATTTTAGGATTTAAAAATGATGTTTAAGGACTTGATATCATTCTGGATATGAATAAGACACATCCTATCCATAACAATCACAGCTTATGTAACAAAACATATAAAAGAAAATGAATAAGTTAACACCCAAAACGACGATAATTCAAAGATATTATTAACAAATCAATGTTAAAAGATCATATATGATATCATATTAATATATATGATTCTTGTATAATTTAATAACAATTATTTCACCATTATACAGGAGGTTAACCTACCCCAACCAAGGACAAGTACATGGTAAGGGTTATTTCGCAATCTCTTTATTATCCGAGGTTGTTTATACGTAATTATCTACTGGAATTTCTTTATCATCCACATCCATGTTTCTTCGAAATGTATTTCAAATCATTTTTACTATTTACAGAGAATATGAGTTAAAGTCATTTATACCCTTATGGGTTTATAAAGTAATCTTTCCGTCGTTTTCCAAACAAGGTGCTTTTTAACCTTTTCGACAGAATTAAGGTAATAATGTTTTTTTAACTTATACGGCGGGTGCGGCTATTTACCGACGTTATAAAATTGTCAAATATTACCTTACAAGATTATAAGAATATTTTCAAAGAAAATGTTTTATTTTATAATTATGTGACTTTTAAATGATTACAATATGAATATTTTAAGAATTTCGGAAAGGTACTCTTTATCAAAATCAGAATTTTAAATGTTTTAAAGATTTATCTTTCTAAATATTTTTAATAAATGCCCATGTATTAAAAATGGTATTTAAGGATTTATTTATATGGAAATGAATGTTTTTAGAATGTTAATTCCTTTCAAAAGTTTCAAAGTGATATGGGACACTTTGATTCAAAAATCACTTTTAATTATTTACTTTATAAATGTGTGACTTTTAAATGATTTCAAAAAAAAGGAGATATTTCTCTCAAATAGTATTGATTTCATCTATGTCAACATCCTTTTATGGATTTTATGATTATATGAAGTGGATTTATTGTGATACAAAACTTATATATTGTATTTAAAGTTTTGTGATATGTTTGACTGTGGATGTGCTATTTTTATACCATTCATAGTTTATGGTGAAAGTATTGACATTTCGTATTCTAGTTTTAATACGAATGTTTTTGTTATGTTTAAACCTTTTCATATGAGAATGCATTGGACTTAATATGTGATGGGTGGAGCCCGCTATAGCTCCTCGATTCATTGGTGGGTCTCATGAGACAAACTAGTGTCTTGGCACAATGCCTTGACAAAATCTTATTTGTAGTCTTGGAACGAGGCCTTGGCTATGTGGTTATGATAGTCTGACATTATGCATTCCATCGTTATGAAAGTGGTTATTGATATTGCATTTGATTATTCGATTAGTAGAATATCCATGTGAATAAGTAAATGGAATTATTTCATTTTACTTTTGCCATACTATGTTGAAGTTCAAATTTAAAAGGCTTTTGTTTTAGTTATACATTGCCTTAAATGTTTATGCTTATTTTTGAATGTTTCTTCTATATTGTTATTCTTACTGGGAATTTGAGCTCACCCCTTTTCTATGTTTTATTTTTCCCAAGATGTGAAGAAGTAAGTTATGAAGGACCTGTAGGGATAGTATGTGGGGATATGAGTGTGGAATATGGAGACTATGTTGTTGTAGTATTTCTCCACTTTATGATGTAATACTTTATGAATATATCTAGTGTTTTGAAGGCTACTAAACCTATCGGTCGTTCGAGATTTGATCTTTCTTGTGATCATTCTAATGTAATGTAATAATGCACCGACTCTGGGTAACTGGGGTCGGGGCGTTACAGTTGGTATCAGAGGAAGTTTAGTAGAAACCTTGGAAGCTAGATTTAGATAAACTCTGATTAGAGCACATAGACCTAAGATGAACTTTGAGGATTAGTATAGAAGAACATCATAGAATTTTGGTATTATAGAGATTTTGTGAGTTTCCGAGCAATACATCCCTGTCTGGATACGAGTAGTTAGAGGCGGCTCTGGCACAGATGTACATAGGGGTAAAACCCAAAAACACCGCTTTGAGATAGACTCGAACGGGAACTGGTGAATGAAAACGGGACTTGCTGAACTCTTGGTTACGGCACTCCCGGGGGATATGCTTAGGATAATTCTCATTTTCATTAAAAACCCATTATGAAGGGTTTATGTGGATTTACTTCCTCAAAGGAGAAATTTTTATGATTATGGATTATATCCAAAAACTATTTAATTCATGTTATGTGTCTTACAAGTTTGGGATTTTGTATTGTTATTCATAAACTAATCTAGTGTATGCCATTGTTTAGAAATGGCACCCAATAGTAGGAATGAGAACTCCAGCAATGCACATGATCCAAAGAGAAAGAAGGATCATTTCTTTCATGGTCTTAAGCCAGAATTTATAAGAGAAATAGTCTCCCATGTATTATCATCATATGAAGAAATAATATCATGTGTTGATAAGATAAGTAAAGATTTTACTGAGTCCTATGGGTTTAAAGGGAAGCAAGAGAAGAAAAGGATGGAAGAGAGAACGATGGATAAAGGGAAGAGGGAAAATAAGAATTTTCCCATATGTGATAACTGTGGGAGGAAACACCCTAGAACTTGTCTGAAAGGAATGGGAGTTTGTTATAAGTGTGGAGGAAAAAGGCACAAAGTACGTGACTGCAAGGGTAAGAAAATGGTTTCAAATGTACAATGCTTCATTTGAAAGGAGTTTGGACACTACACGAACCTATGTACCAGTAATCAGACTATGCCGTAAATGATGCTATTGGATAATAATCAAGTCATGATACTACCACAAATGAAGAGGAATGATTATATTTCTTATGTTGATTATGTCATTTGTGTGTTGTATCAACAATGTACTTGTTATAATAATTATGGAGTATATAAGGATTGTACTGCAGTACTATTTTATTAAGGACTTGAGATTGTGTGGAACAAAGAAAAGTGACTCAATAGCAGGATAAATTTTTGGAAAATATATGGTTGAGAGAATGATAAACCATAATATAGATCTAATACCGAGGTAGTGATTTTGGAATAATACATGATTGATTTGGATACATTATATTGGATATTGTTGACTACCTTGAAACTGATTAATGATTTGTATATTCTATCATTGTTTGGGTTTAAAACATTTTGGGATTGAAGGAGTATATCTATTATTCTTTAAGGAATAAGGGATAATGAATGTAATCAATAAGGTTTTATGGTAATTCAGGATGATGCAGTGTTTTAAAAGAACACATGATGAAGGTGTTCACATGTTATTACGGGGTAAAAAGGATCTACATTAATATTACCTTCCTTATAAATATTGGACTGTGAGTTTGGACAGAAGTATTTTGGATAAATTCTAGTTTGATATTAATTTTTGATTGCCATAAAAGGACAACCTAGAGGTCGGGCGACAACCTGTCGCGACCGGAAAGGCCGTGAGACTTGAACCCGCAACCGAAGGGCGACAAGGATGTATCACCTACCACTGGCCCACGAGATGTCCTAGATTAAATAATGTAGTTTTTTTAAAAGATTTGGTAGAGGAATTATAAATTCGTTTATTTTGGAACCCCGTATGAATAGTATAAAAAGAATTTTTTTTACAAGTGAAAGATGAGTTTGTGGCAGAAATTTATTAATGGATAAAAATATAATTATAATGTAAGTATATCTCCTTATGATCTTAGCCAATATCGTAAATAAATTCCTCAACATTACGAAAAAGAACATAGAACAAAAATGTTTTCCTAGATGGTACCTTAAATCATCACTAATTTATGGCTTTGGGATTGTTGGCCTTTTCATAGCCATGTTCTCTACCACTCTCCATGAGATAATTGATGGTTATATTTCCCTTCCATATCCATATTTTCCGATATGGAACCCTAGTATGTGTTATTCTCGGTAATCTTCATACTTTCCACTCTTTATTTTAAATAGAAGCCTCATTAATTCATTTTTCGATGTGGGATTTCAACTAAGATATTTTGAAACGTCAAAAATGTGTTATTCTAATACCTTATGTTTTGTTGAATAGATGGTATTTTAAATCATCGTAGATTGATGAAATTAAGGACCTCAATTTTAAACTTGTTTGTGATTGATGACCTCAATCATTACCTATAAATATTTTTGTTATTCCTCCAATTATATTTCTCTAATTTCCACCAATGTTCTCCTAATCGAGATCATAATTTGCTGGTGACCTTTTCATTTCTCTTTTCCTCATATTAAGACTAAATTTTAGTAACCCAATTTCCGATGTGGGTTTTCCCACAAATATATTTTTTAATTTTCAACATTTTATTTTTGAAGAACAATTTCAAATTGTGAGGATACAATTTATTGAAGGAGGGGAGAATGTAACACCCCAAGATTTCATAGTGTGTTATTTCATCAAAATAATACAATAACTTGCACTACACGCAACACCGAGTTCAAGCACACCATGACTTACCAAAAAAGCCGTTTAAAAGAGTTTATGAATAGTATTAACTAAAATTTAAACTTTATATAATCCTTATAATTTTAGAATCCATATTATGAGTTTCTTAGACATAATGTAAGAACAAATTCATTTTCAGTATTGCACTTTTACCAAATTTTAATAGTGAAACCTTTTTAAATACAATATTTTAAACTTTTTGACTAAATGGGGACATCAAAAAATTTAAAATGAAACATCCCAAGCTTCCACAGTACGATTTCCATTGAATAATACAGTAGTGTGTGTTGTACGCAACGTCGAGTTCTAACACACACCACAACCAATCAAACTAGCCGTTATGAATAGTAATACCTAATTTTTGAAATTATATATATTTTATATTTCAAAATGGACTTCATTTTTGGATTCGGAGTATT
The DNA here is from genome assembly GCA_963277665.1 of Viscum album. Classification (NCBI taxonomy): domain Eukaryota; kingdom Viridiplantae; phylum Streptophyta; class Magnoliopsida; order Santalales; family Viscaceae; genus Viscum; species Viscum album. The sequence continues at coordinate 1,099,465,624 of OY728147.1, forward strand.
GAATTTAGCCTATGGAGAAATTTTGGTACTTTTCGAATAACATTAATATTTTGATGAATAGTGAAACTAATAAGTGGTAGTCAAAAAAACTGAATTTTTCATAAAATGTAATTTTACCGCTTCTGTGAATGGAATTTTGAAAATCCGAGAGACACGGTTAATATCAATAAGTAAAATGTGGTTCAATGAGATGAAAATAATATTTGGTTAATAGTAACTTTTTACTTTTATTTACCACGGTTAAAAGTAAATAGGGTAATTAAGGGTAAAAATGATATTAATATTACCCTAACACATTTCCTAATTTTTATTGGACAAGTGTATCTCGACCAAAAACAACCTTAGGAATAAAATAATGTCATTTAGGTCCACTTGGATTAGATTAGGTCATTTATTATTATTTAATTCAAAGAAGAGTTAAAAGAGTTAAAATCAAAGTTTATTTACTAAAATATTTTTAATATAAGGTTATGCATAAGATAAATTCTATTGTAAATATTAATTATAAATATAATAAGATTTCGTACATAATTATTTTTTATTTATAATTTTTAGACTTTATATAATTTAATTTATTTATGACACAATGATGATGTAGTAATTACCATAATTGTGAAAAATTAAAATATTTGATATTATAAATTCCTAAATAAATATAATTTGAGACATTTAATTAATTAAAATACTTTTCTAGGCTAATATGACAAGTTAGGATTGATTTAATTAAATTTTGTCGAAGTAATCATTCTGTTATGAGTTTCACGAAAATCAATTATTGAATAGTGTCAAAATTGACATACAAGAGTTTTTTAAAAACAAATTATATTATTAATTGATATTAAATTCCTAAAAATATAAGGTTCGGCCAAGAGACTTATATCAGGATAGGTTCATCATTAATGGACCACTTGGGTGTCTGGATGTATATGGTAAGTTTATTAACCATATAATATAAAAATACAAAGAGACATTGTAAAAGTGAAACTAATTAACTTAGTGTTAATACTTAAATATACGTTTAATATAATGACCAAAACCTGTATAAATTCTATTGGTTGAGTTGTTTTCAACCTATACCCACCTTAACATTTAAATGATAAACTTTAGAGCCATTAGAAACCGAATATGAATTTATTATAAATTAATAATTCTAACTTTTCCAAAGGTTCCCCTCACCCCTCTTATAAAAGGGCACTCCTCCTTGTCATTTCTTCACACCTTCAAAGCATTTTGGTTCGGCCAAACACTGCCCGAATACTCTCCCAACTTCCCTCACTACAACCTAGAGGCCTTAGTTTTATCAGAAAGCCAACCTAAGGAGCCCTTTTGATAAAATCAAAAGGAAGAACCCGAAGAAGAGTCAATGTTTTCACCACCCCTTTTCAAGTTCCATTTTTCATCCACTTCGTCTTTCTTTGTTATTACCATTCTAAAATAATATCTCCAGTATCTTATATATACTATGATGTTATTATAGATATGGTACAACCATATTCAGTATTCTATCCACCCTTTTAATAACATGTCACTATACGTACATACGTACAGCTTACCGTCTCCACGTCGTGGTGTAATTGTTATTAAATATATTATTATTTGGATGGGTATAATAATGATGTGTAACTCATGAAAATAATAAATATAACATGTTAATGATTATGTATATATGATATACCATCCATTTATATATTATTTTAATATCAAAAGAATGATATTGTCGCTTGTGCGTACGTACGGACTACCATCTCCAAGAACGCGATGAGATTCATTCTCCATCGTATCCATTCAAGTATAATTATCATTTTATGATTTAACAATGATGTTTTAGGACTTGATATAATTTTGGATATGAATAAGATATAACCTATCCATAACAAACACAGATTATGTAACAAAACGTATAAAAGAAAATGAGTAAGTTAACACCTGAAACGACGATAATTCAAAGATATTATTAACAAATCAATGTTAAAAGATCATATATTATATCATATTAATATATATGATTATTGTATAATTTAATAACAATTATTTCACCATTATACAGGAGGTTAGCCTACCCCAACCATGGAAAAGTACAAGGTAAGGGTTATTTTGCAATCTCTTCATTATCCGAGGTTGTTTATAAGTAATTATCTACTGGGATTTCTTTATCATCCACATCCATTTTTCTTCGAAATGTATTTCAAAACATTTTTAATATTTACAAAGAATATGAGTTAAAGTCATTTATACCCTTATGGGTTTATAAAGGAATCTTTCCATTGTTTTCCAAACAAGGTGCTTTTTAACATTTTCGACAGAATTAAGGTAAGAATGTTTTTTTAACTTATACGGCGGGTGCGGCTATTTACAGCCGTTATAAAATCGTCAAAGCTTCCCTTACATGCTTATAAGAATATCTTCAAATAAAATGTTTTATTTTATAATTATGTGACTTTTAAATGATTTCAAAATGAATATTTTATGAATTTTTGAAAGGTACTCTTTATCAAAATCAGAATATTAAATGTTTTAAAGATTTATCTTTCTAAATATTTTTAATAAATGTACATGTCTTCAAAATGGTTTTTAAGGATTTATTTATATGGACATGAATTTTTTTAAAATGTTAATTCCTTTCAAAAGATTCAAAGTGGTATGGGACACTTTGATTCAAAAATCTCTTTTAATTACTTCCTTTATAAATGTGTGACTTTTAAATGATTTCTAAAAAAAGAGATATTTCCCTCAAATAGTTTTGATTTCATTTATGTCAACATCCTTTTATGGATTTTATGATTATATTAAGTTGATTTATTGTGATACAAAACTTCTATATTGTATTGAAGGTTTTGTGATATGTTTGACTATGGATGTGCTATTTTTATACCATTCATAGTTTATGGTGAAAGTATTGACATTTCGTATGCTAGTTTTAATACGAATGTTTATGTTATGTTTAAACCTATTCATATGGGAATTCATTGGACTTAATATGTGATGGGTGGAGCCCACTATAGCTCCTCGATGCATCGGTAGGTCTCATGAGACAAACTAGTGTCTTGGAACAAGGCCTTGACAAAATCTTATTTGTAGTCTTGGCACGAGGCCTTGGCTATGTGGTTATGATAGTCTGGAATTATGCATTCCATCATTATGAAAGTGGTTATTGATATTGCATGTGATTATTAAATTAGTAGAATATCTATGTGAATATGTAAATGGAATTATTTCATTTTACTTTTGCCATACTATGATGAATTCAAATTTAAAAGGCTTTTGTTTTAGTTATACATTGCCTTAAATGTTTATGCTTATTTTTGAAAGTTTCCGCTATATTGTTATCTTTACTGGGCATTTGAGCTCACCCCTTTTCTATGTTTTATTTTTCTCGGGAGGTGAAGAAGTAAGTTATGAATGACCTGCAGGGATAGTATGTGGGGATATGAGTGTGGAATATGGAGACTATGTTGTTGTAGTATTTCTCCACTTTAAGATGTAATACTTTATGAATATATCTAGTGTTTCCAAGGCTACTAAACCAATCAGTCTTTCGAGATTTAATCTTTATTGTGATCATGCCAATGTAATGTAATAATGCACCGACTCTAGGTAACTGGGGTCGGGTGTTACAATTATTAAAACCTATTTTTCTGTATTTAAACCATATCAAAACACAATCTAAAATTGAGGATTATTTAATAAAATTGTTTATCAAAATCTCCTTCACCACTTTTTAAACATGCAGATTTTTATCAAAAAATACGTTTTCAGCAATTATTCATTATAAAAATTTCATTGAAAATCGTTCAGCCATTTTGTTGATAAAAAATCAAACATAACTACAATTATGGGATTAATAGTCTCTTATTGGTATTATTTTTAAACACCAATCATATATTCATAGAAATAACAATTAAATATCTTCAAAATCAATAAAATTTCTCTAATATATCCTGTAACATCACAATTTTAAAACCTTAACCTAGGGACATGATTCCAAAGACCAAAAACTACATTTCACAAGGCATCAAGAAGCTAATTAGGGAAAAATTTCACCTTCAAATACATAAGACAAAATATAAAATCCATTTCAATATAATTTTTTTATTAATAAGATTTTAAAATATAAAATTCATAGAAAAATGGATTATCTTTATAAAACCAATGACAAAGTGGTAAGGAAATTATTATATATTCTAACACTAATAGAATAAATTGACTATATCCCCCATTCATTATAACCTCTTTGAAATCTATAATCTGGTTCAATGACTCACAATTAAAAAATAAAAATTTATTCCATTTTCTTAGATCATGATCAATCATGTATACATTTCCACTATAGTTCACAAGATGGGAGTGAGCATAAAATCAGTAGTATTTAACGAATGAATCTAATATTTTTAAATGAATGAGAAATTCAAAAACAATGTGATGAAAATTTTATTGAACCAACCCAAGATATCTTAAACTAATACTTAAGTTAGAATACTATTAACATCGAGATGTATTTTGGGTCACTGAGGGTCATAAACTAGTTACAAGGTGTCAAATCATGCACAATTAGGAATAGATTGACCTAAAAGTCAATAATTACATGAGAAAAACCACCCATATGTTTGGAATTAACTCTTTCTATGTTAAAATATCAAGCATGTGGAAGAAGTAGTTTTTAAATGAAGACCATCCAAATAGGACACAACGACATAATTGAACTCAACTAACTATAAAAATACATTAAATAACATAACAAAAATATCCAAATAATATGAAAACTAAAACATTATACAGAATTAAATTTTGATAAAAATGGGAATAAAAGAAATGGGTAGTTTAAGGGGAATGATAGAATAGAAAAATCCAAAAACATTAATCAATGTAATAGTTCGTAATAAACACTAAAAGAATATCTTTCTGTGACATGTGAACAATATACACATGTCACCAATATAACCTATAATAATTATTAGGATTAAATGAAATATATACAATTTTTCACAAAAACATGCTTCACAAATAACAATGTAATCTGTATATAGAGTGTGATAATAACATTCTCAATGGGATCCCACCAAGTTCCAAAAGAATAACCATAAGACATAAACCATTTCATTCAGGTTTAAAATAAAATTAAGATAAATAATCCATATATATTCATCATATAAAAATTAACATGGGATGGTTATATGTAATTTCATTTCTTAAAACTAAATGAAGAACATAGTTTTATAAATGTAAAAAATTATTTTGAAGGAATGTAATTATTTTTATTAGAAAAACTGAAAAATGAAATTCATTTTAATTCTACACTATGTGGTTTATTAATTGTAAAGGTTATTTTAATTTTATGTTATATCATAAATAATTAATTAAATTCCATGTAATTGAAAATAATGTTAAATTCATATGGAGACTTTTTATTGGATTATAAATCCAAAAACAAGTGAAACATATAAAAAACTATCACATTTTTATACAAAACTATTTACTTCAAATGATATGAAAGTTCCATTTTAATAATTTTACATAAAATTTCGTTTATAAAAATAGAATTTTAATGTTAATAAATAAATAAATAATAAAAATTGTATTATTAGATTTAGTGATTTGGAACAGATAGTTTATACTTTGGATTTCACATGTATTCGTATATTTTAATATTAATAAAAACATATTATTACATATTGTTCATTATTCTGTAAGACATAAATGAAATAATGTTATATTCATTCTATTACATTGATAAGGTCATAAAAGGTCCCCTCTATGATGAGAACCCTGGAATTCCATAATGATATTCCTATATATAATTTTCTATGCAGATAATGTAATATGATGGGATATATATATTGTTGACTTTCATGTGAAAGTACTTGTAATAAAATGGGACTTATTCTCATAAAGTTTAAACATGGTAATCTATAATATGGGAGATTGTGGGAATAATTATTCTTATTCGAATTATGCATGTTTATTTATCATAGGATATTCCTATCTACGGGCATGTATAATGGTCCTTCGACTATAATATTATTATGAATTCATGTTATAACTTGCACACTTATATTTATTTCGTAATACTTGATGATATAGTTTATGGATAAGTTGGATACATTGAGAGATTCAAAAATGACATGTTATTAATTGATAATTTAAGGATGTATTTATCTTGTCTATTTAATGGATGTTGATTTCTTATCCCTTTTATTGAAATTGAATAGTCTTTTTAAATTCCATGGCTATGGTGTAATGATGATTTTATTTTAGATAGACAAAAAAAGACGTATCAAACATATATGTTGATAAAACAGATCTAAAGCCTTCTTGATGAAATGTTGTGAAAAAAGGATTATATTATATATTATGGTTTATTATATGGTTTTCCATGTTCCAAAATTGAGTTATTTTCATATCATTCCTTAACAAAATGCTATAAACCATGGAATTTTATCAATCCCTCCTAATGCCAACATGAAAAACATCTAAGGGTTACACACTAAGTGTATCAATTAAAAGAGGTAAACATACTTTTTAATTTATTTATTGGAATAAATATTATAATGAATAATGAGGAATAATTTTATTTAGGTTTTATTGATTACAAATATTTAATAAATATTTATTAGTTAGAATATATTTAGAATATTAATTTTATTTATTGAATATTTATCAAATATTTATTTTCTAGATCATCAATAAAATAATTATTAATATATATATATATATATTTATTTGGGTATTAAATAAATTTTGTAAAGGATAAACATACCAAGACAGTTTCTATTGATAAATATTAATTTATAATATAGTAAAATAATATTTATCATTGCTCCAAGTAGCATAGGGCATAAAATAATAATATTAATTATTATATTATGACATGAGGTCAGTAATGGTTTATTATATTATTTATGGGATAGTACATAATTAAATAATACATTAATCTTAACTATAAATCTATAAATATACTACCATGTCTATTGTGTAGGGTTAATAAAAAACTGAGAATCATTCCACAGAAAAGACCTCTCACTTGACCTTTATTTCTCTCAACTAATCAAGAATGATGATAAATAATTCAGGCTTGGAGGATATTTAATTGACCAATAATAAATAAAAAATATGATTGATCAACTCTGTTAGATCATAAAATTCAATAGATGTCATTTGAAGACCAAAGGAGCACACGTGGATCACTACTTGAGGAATTCTTAACATAGATCCTCCCTACCCAATAAATGTAATTCTGAAAAGGGATTTCAGAAGATCAAAATAATCATTGAATAAAGATTAAAAAATATAATCTTTAATTTGTTAATTTTTAAATTAATTATAAATAAACATGAAAAATATCCTATATATGGGTTATAAGCTTTCCTTGGTCAATATTAGATGGAAAATTTCATTGGTCATGATGTTTATGCTTGTTTATAACATGTCAGTGATCTATAAAATCTGACAAAACAATTATGGTTAGACACCTACCCAAGCAATTCTACTACATCCAAATCCTTCAAGTGGTATATGAGCAGTAATGTTTGAAATTTATATTTATTTATTTGATTAATAATAAATTAAGCATAGTAATGGCTAGGTTTTTCATTACCAAATTATTTCCTCTTTAATCTATTATTTAATTTACATGGTTTCAAAATTTTAATTACTTAAAACTAGATTTAAATATTTTTAAGGTCTAAGAACATAAGAATGATGATTTAAGAATCTATCAGGAAGTGAAAAGGATTATCGATGGTGATGTTGGGATACACAGCATGTAGCCATAATACAAATTGTGGAAACAAGTTCACTGCACCTAGAAATATCACGAGATACATAACATGTCATGTAATAATAATTACACATGGTGAATTTATTGAAAACCGCATGTATAATAGGCCAACCTCGAATATGGCTTATTATATTACACTATGGGTGGCTGGCATACACATCATATAGTAATCATGTTTTTCTGTAAAATTCACACCAACTATTTGGTCAAATACATGGAATCTGACTACATGAAACTATCAATATATGTAATTATTGAAAATAATGACATTTATCCAGCATACATGATGATTAATTCATTAATTCCTACATCCAAAATATAATTCAATTCATTTGGCATGTAACGCAGACACATGAAAAAGAGAAACCCACAGTGTTTTTCTAGAGTACACATTGTGTGATTCCATCCAGAGAATACACTACATCCTTTAATGGGTTCTGAAGACACACATAATTCATGATACATGGTGTGGAGTAGGTTAGAAATGGCCATGTATTCTCTGTGAGGTACACACTGAATCCAAAAACATTTATCTCGAGTACATGACAGTTGGGAAACACAATGTGTGGCTCATAAGTACACACCGTATTGTCTCCCAGTAAAAGTAAAAAATTAAATTAAATTAATATTATTAATTTACGAATTAAAATCTAAATAAAATTTTGGCACAAGTTTATTTACTATGAAATGAATATTTTATAGAATTAATAAATGATAAATTAAATTAATATACTTATTTAAAATTATTATACATTCCATTTATTTTCCAGGAATTCACTTATGATGGGTATCTCGAATAGAATTGAGATAGTTATTAGATAAAATGGAATTAATTAATTAATTAATTAATGTTTTTTTATCTTAATAATAAATAAATAATAGAAATTAATGTTAACTATTGCATTTTTTTATATTTGTTTCATGTGTATGAAAGTTTGTGTTGTAGACTAGTGGTTGAAGAAATCATGTAATCCTGTATATTAATCTTAGGATTGAATCCATGTAACAAAAAATTTAAGTGGTCAATTCACATTGTATTACTTTAACTATTGTGCGTATGACCAAGAAAGTAGTAACATGCCACATGGAGGGTCCAAAATGGAATATGGGGATGTTGACATCGGTAGTGTATAGACGTTGGCCTCAACATAATCATATCAAAACCTCAGTGGTGAGTAGTAGTCATCATCAATGGAATTGATAATGGAAAAATTCACCGCATTGTAATCGGTCAGCACAATGTTGAGGCTTCTACATTAGTGTTGTTGGGTAAGACAACATCAACAATGCACAAGGTCTTCATGGAGGAGGGAATGTTGATGGAGTGAATATTGAAGGTGGTATTGGGCTTAGTGTTGGTAATATTACACCCTTTGGTTAGGAGACAACCACATAATGATCCATAGGTTTATTCCCATAAGACGTAGAAAGCGTGAGAAATCCACTATCATTGCTATCTGAAATAAAAGGATGAGAGGGTATGGATTTCATCATCGTACTTGGAAACATACAATTTTTTATAGAGAAATTATTATTGTTAAGATATGTGTGGTGGGATCTTATGGTTTATCAATTAATAATTAGAATCTTTTGGGGATTTCTTTGTTCTTTTGTACCTTGGGCCTCAATTCATTTATTTAGGCCTAGTGCCTCTGGGCCTACGGTTCGTGTAAGGGTTCCCTCTCAACCAAGTTTAAAAAAGTTGTATTATCCTAAAATTAAGAAAAGTTTAAAGGCCTTAGCGATTAGAAGGTTTCAAGAATATAACCATTCATGATCTTGACCAATACCTATGTATGATTTTTTAATTTAATTTAATTTATTTCATGGTTTTCCAATTTTTAATTAATAAATTATTTATGATGACTTGAATTTCATACATCCCTCCATAATTATGTATGAAATAAATGTATAAGGTGATTTATGTAAATAGCCATAACCAGTCCTTTGGGTCCCCTCAACTTCATGAGATTTATACGTAAAATCAATAAATTGAGTGTCAAATGGTGTGTGGAGGCAGTTCAAGATGAAACCAAGATGATTCTAACCAATGTGATACATATGTGGACAGGTGGAATGTAGTAACTCATGTGAAGACTAGAAAAATGCGTTTTCACCTAGTTCAAAGGTTGATTAATTATCTTCTCAATAAATGAACTATTAGTTATTATCATTATCGGTTAATTTATTTATTTATGTATTACTATCATTTTCATTATTTATTTTATGGATGGGAGACTATGGTCACATAAATAAATGGACTAATATGAAAACATAGAATTTAAATAAATGTATTATGAGTCAATGTTTTATCAAAACATTGTTGATAATTTAGTTAATATAGACATAATATAAACAACACATATAGTAGATAAAATAAGAAATGTTTACACATAATAAATAAAAATCGCTCAACTTAACATTATGTCTTACTAGGCCACCCATTACATGATTGTGAATTAAACCATATAATAAAGTGTTTACATGGTCATAGTATGGGAACATACTTTTATCAGGGAGATCTCATATTGGTTTTGGGTTGACTTAACCTAAAATGTATTGAATTTAATAGATATATACTATTCAATAAACATTTGGATAAAAGTGTTGAGGAAATACCAGTTAGGATTTTATGATAGTGGATTGCACCTAATGGATCAAGGGATTGAAATCCCAAAAATGGAAATAATGCTTACCTTATTTCATTCTTATTGTTTTCACAGACATATTTTTTATCATTATGAAGATAAATATGGATACTTTCCACTATAATTTATTGAGTGGTTAGAGATTCCTAATTTAATAGTTAGGTATATTGGGACTTGATAAAATTATGGAATACTTAATAAAATTAAAAGCATTATGTCTTAGTTAAATTGTAATCCAGTTTAGTATTAATAATCTTCTTTTTTTTATAATTATTTATCAATGGATAATTATCCATCCAAATTATACCTATAATCAATATTTGAGAAATTACATCTCATTACTGGTAGTAACATCTAGAATGGTTCAGATGCTTTTGGGTTGTGTTGCACTATGAAATAAAGTTATACAGGCTAGAATCCTGACTGTCGGATATTCCAACAAAGAAGGTGAGTGATGAATATTTGAATATATATTATAAATAATTCAGTGATTATGTTGATATTAGAGTTTACAGTTATATTTTATATCTGGTGAAACTGTGAAGTCTCACAAAGTCATGGATTCTTATAGTATGCACTGAAATATCTATGTTCTATATGAAAATAGATCTTGAAAAAAAAAAACAGTTCGAGAAATCCAAGGAACTCTTTCAGATAAATATTATAGAAGGAGCAACATATAGTCCTCACATGGTCAAACTCATTATCTATATTGAGTACCTAGAGGTTCTAGTGTATAATCTACCTGAATAAATGTGAAATAATCCCATTATTATATTACCCCTTCAGAGCTTCTCCTACCGTGTTATTAAATTTAATATGAACAACATAGAGAAGTATATTCTAGATCTTCTTATACTGATTCACCATGTTTATAACGACACATGTAATGAAAATATTTATTTCCTTATAGTTATCAAAATGAAAGGTTAAAAATATCTAAAATCTCAAAATCTTCTTCTCAATTCCCTTTCAATAACTGAAACATCAAGGGATAAGTAAGATAATAAGAAGTTTTATGTTTCTAATTTGGAAAAGAAGATCCTATAGAATAAAAAATACACCCCATAAAAGAAGAAATAGTAAGCTTCATGTGTGTTTGTTATCAATTGTTATCTATCTTTTTATATGAATTGGTTATTAGACACAACCTGTGGTGCTGAAATGTGTATTGAAATATAGGAAAGAAGTAGATTTTGAATTACTCTCCAAGGGGAGGTGGATCTATGAGAAGCCAACAGAGCCAAAACTGATTTGTTGAATATTAGTAACTACCACATTACATTTCTAATGTGAATTATATTGGTTTTAAAAGGTTATTATTATTTTAAAACTATTAACAAAAACATTATTTTTATACCCGGACTTGATACAAATGGATTTATTTTCAATTTTGGGAATAAAATTTCTTTATTTTATAATAATAACATATTTTATAGTGAGTAATATTTAAATAAAAACCATTTTGTGTTGGATTACACGAACCATGTAATGTAAATTGGCCACAAAAATACTTCACATAACACGTACCACACCATAATATGAAATAACTTGAGATGTCATGTAAATGAGAAGTGTTTTGTGAAATTACCACAAAATGGATATTTAGATTCATTTGAACTAAATACAATTAGTGTATGTCACACATGTTGGTTAGAAAATAATGAAAAAATCCCCATTTAATTGAAAATTTTTAACTACCAAAGAGATTATTTAATTAGTTATTACACATTTTTATGGATCCTTTATACTTGAATAAATGGGTCGGTACTCATAATTCATAAATTTTATAGTTTATTTAAGTTGATATGGATTTATATTGTTAATTAGGTTCATGTTTTATTCCTTTGACAAATTCAAAAAATACAAGAATGAAGTTGAGAACCATCTTGTTAAGAAGATTAAGAAAATAAACTCAGACTACGATAGAGATTATCTTAATGAATACTTCATTTATTATTTTCTAGAGTTTGGGGTTCTATCCCAACTCATTACTCCTCATACACCATAATGTAATGGTGAAAGTGAAAGTAATAATAACACCTTGTAAGACATTGTTATATCAATGATGATTCATGTGAGTCTTCCTGTATCCTTTTGGGGATAGTTGTTAAAAAACTCATCATATATACTATGATGATTTCTAACTAAATCAGCATCTGAAATTCCATATCAGTTTAGTATGGAAGTTAACCCATATTTTTGTATATATTAAAGTGGTTTTGTGAATAATTTTTTCATAAGTATTTGGAAAAAAAATATGCACCACAAATAACTATGTTTGTCTTTTTAGGGAATCCTAAACAACTAAATGATATTACCTATATAATCTTACATACACGATATTCGAGGTTAACATATATCCCAAATTTCATGAAATGGATCAAATATATAAAGAATATATCCTGAGCACAATAAAAATTGATGAAGTCTAGGCCGAAGATACAAAATATTTGGTATAAGAACAGATTCAAAAAATCCCCATGGAAGAATTAATTCAAGAGACACAAGATGTTTTAGAGTAAAAGAGAGGATAGAGAACCAAAATGGTGTGGTTTACTAGTAATTGTGAATGGTTACTAATTATTATATCATAATAATAATCCTCTAACTTAAAAGGAAGTATTAAGTGACACATATATTTCCAAATTAATAGATACTATGAATTCTGAAATGGAATCCATTTAATAAAACCATGTATGTATTTTGGTACATCATCCAAGGGATGTAAATCCAGCATCTTTATTAGGTAATCAAAAATAAATTTTAGATGGATCAAAAATTCATTTCTTATAATTCATGGAGAGTTTTATAATAGTTAATAAACATCATGGAATTTACTATGAAGAAAACTTTTCACCAGTTACTATATTGAAATCCATCAGAAATCTATTTCCCATTATAGAGTATCATGACTATGATATTTAAAAAAATTATGTCAAAACAACATTAATTAATGGTAACCTTATCATGTTGTCTATATAAAACATCCTAAAGGGTTTTTAATTCCAAAGGATGCCAACAAGTTCAGAAAATTGTAGAGAACCATTTATTGGTTAAAGCAATCATCTAGATCATAAAACAATCTTTTTGATGAATCTATAATAGAAATTTGTTTCCTAATGAATTTTTTTGAGACTTCTATATATAAATATTTTATTGGGAGTATGAATATTTATTAATAGTTTATATCAATGACATAATACTTATTGGAAGTGAGATACAAGTGTTATAGTATGTTACATACCCATTGAATAAATTATTCTTCATAAAGGAATTAAGTATAGAAGAATATATTCTTGGTATCAAGATCCATCATGATACATCCAACATGATACTCATCCTAATTCAAGGTGCGTATATTGAAATTATAATGAAGATTTATTGTATGGAACGATCCACAAAAATATAGTTTACAATGTAACATGGAATTCATATTTCTAGGAAAATGTTTCCTTAAACACATGAGGAAAGAAAATGAATTCCAAGGATTTTATTTTGCATCAATTTTTGGGTTAGTTGTGTATGTAATTATCTATAATAGGATAGATGTAATGTATTCCTTAAGTGTGGTTGGAAGATATCAATGTGACCCAATTAATGGCCACTGGATGGAAGTCAATATTATCCTGAAGTATTTGAAGTGCAGTAAGGATATGTATCTCGTCTATAGAGGAGATGAGGAACTAGTCATTTTAGAATATACATCTTCTAGTTTCTAAATAGATAAAGATGATAAAAAATAGTAGGTGGTATACATATTCACACTTAATAGAGATTCAATGAGCTATAAATGCTCAACTATAGTATTGGTCATAGATTCTATAGCAGAGTGTTAGTATATTGTAGCTTCTAAGGTATCTAAAAAATAAGTATGGATATAAAAATTCATCCAAGATATTGATGTGGAACCTTGTAGTAAATATCCTATCACACACTATTGTCAGAATACCAATGTGGTGTACCTCTAAATAGAGACATGGTCACCTTAATGGATGAATAATATAATTTATAAGTATCATATCTTGAGATAGTATCTAAAATAGGTGAAGTCGAAGTGAAAATTATATCCACGATAAATAGTGTGAAAGAACCCGTGACTAAAGCCTTAAATTAGCAGAAAAATTATCATCATGTGAGGCCTAGAATACTAAAATTCATAATGATTTGGCCCTAGTCCATGTGGGGTTTTATTGAATATTGTGTTCTAGAACCAAAAATCAGAACTCTGGATTACATATATATTTGATGATTTGAGTATTAATAAAACAATCATCATATATATTATTTATTTTTCTATATGACACTAATTGATTATTTTCCTAGAGTGTAGGTTACATTGATAAGGTCATAGTAGTTCCCCGCTATGATGAGAACCTTAAAATTCCAAGATGATATTCCTATATATGGTTATATGGTTGGATAAAATACTATGATGGGATATATATATATATATATATAATGTTTACTATTATGTGAGAGAAGTCATAATTAGATGAGGCTTTTTATCATGAAGTTTTTACATGGTAATCTTCGTAATGAATATTATGAGAAAAAACCTATATGTGTTAATTATGCACATTATTATGTCATTGTATATTCTTATCTAGGATCATGTGTAATGTTAATTAGACTTAAATATTATTATTAATTATTATTATGACTCATATACTTTGATGTCTCTCATAAACCATGATGATTCAATTCATAGAATGTTGGATACGTTGGGAGAATTGGGAATAAAAAGTTATTAATTGATATGCCAAGGAAGTAATTTTCCATTCCATTATATATAAGATTGTATCTTGTCACACTGATTGAAATTGAAATATCACATTAAATTATATGGTCATGGTGTAAATAAATGTTTATTTTAGATAGTAAAAGATTTATGTATCAATATTATAGTTTGATGGAACATATGTAAAACCTTCTCGATAAGATATTGTGAAAAAGGGATTATATTACACAGTATGAATTCATATGTTCTTGTTGATGTGAGGACATTATTTTGATTATCTAGGTTTCCTTGACCTACTACTAGATTGAAATCTTTGACTTCAGGAAAACCTACCTAATTCAAATGATAATTATTCCAAGAGGGTTACACACTATGTTTTTACATTCATATTTATTAAATTATATTTGAATTTAATTTTTATAAATATTTTTTTCAAGACCAAGGAATAATTATATCTAGGTTTTATAGATACAAAATATCTAATAAATATGTTTTTTACCAAAAAATTAATAGAATATTTATTGAATTTATTACAATTTTAATAAATAATTATTCTCTAGAATGTGCATATGATATTTTTTATGGATAAATATCTAATTAAATATTTATTCTAGTATTTGATAAATTATGATAAGGAATAATAGACCAAGATCATGTCTAGCTATAAATTTTAATTTAAAAGAAGGTAAAATAATATTTATTTTTGTGCCTAATAGAACATACCATAAATAATAATATTATTAAAAATATTATTGCATGGGGTCAAGAATGGTCTATTGTATTATTCAAGGAGATGTATATAATTTAATAATACATTAACCTAACCCATAACTAAATAAATATGTTTTTATTTCTGCTGTGTAGGTTTAATTGAGAACTGAGAATCATTGCACACAACCGACTTCTCAATTGTTTCATACTTATCTCAACTTTTTAAAAATAATGACTCCTTCTAGACTAAAGGATCTTAATGCAATAAAGATGAAAAACACAAGACTATCGATCCACCATGATAGTACCCAAAACATAATTAGTTTCATTTATAGATTAAAAAATCTTGTGTAGATCACTGCTAGATGTATTTAACACTTGGATCGGACCTAAAACAGTAATGGTAATCCAAAAAGGGGTTCTGGATGATCCATACCTTCATTGAAGAAAGTTCATAAGATGATGAAATACTTATTTTGATAATTTTTTAATCAATGAAAAATTTAACATGTAAAATATCCTCTCTATGGGGTTTGAGATTTTTTATTTCACTCATTAATGGAAGAAAATTGGTCATTAATTTTACATCCTGCATAATTGGCAAATGATCTATCAAATATGAAAAAATCATTATGGTTATCTTCTAACCTAGTTCCTTATAATTCATTTGTGAACATAAAATATAACCAAAATAATGATAATAAAAATAAAAATAATAATAGCTATTATAGGAACAATTATGATTCATGGAGACAAACTAAGACCACAAGATAATGGAATCAGTCTAACTGGAATTCACGATGTGATCTGAATACCTAAACACTATATTATACCAATATTGGCATGACCAAGAAAAAAAATTCTCTAAGTAGAGAAAATAATTATCATGGATCCACTTGACAAATTAGAATCATTCACTAATTCAATATTTAACTCCAGAATTTTCACCAAGCTACGAAAGTATTCCAATTATATATATATTGAGGTGAGAAATATAAATAAATATACAATATCTTCAAAACAATTGATAATACAAATAATTCACCCACACCTCCAATAATTATTATTAAAATAATTACCTTCTGAAATCACATAAAAATTAAAAAACATCACTCATACATGGTTAATATATAACAAAAACCAACCTAGAAATAATTTAAGCGTATATAAGGGGATTATCATCAAGGGAAATGAAGTAAATATTTTAAAACCACTTATTAAATGATACCACATAAGATATATTTATATATATGTGTGTGTGTGTGTGTTTTGTGTGTGTGTTACATGGAAAATCATGAAGGTGACCATCAAAATACATATTTAAAATACAAATCATTTTAAACAAGGAAATAAAAAACAAAATTTCAAAATGAATTACTAATGAAAAAAATATTTAAATTACCAACCATGGTGTAATCCTTTAATAATATTTAATAAAGAAAATCAATTTTTATAAACTATATTATGTCTTTATATAAAAATTATATCATTTAATTCCTATAAAATGATGTGATAATTTAATCAAAACCCATATATCTATTTTCTCCATTAAAAGAGGTTTTAAGTATTTATTTATATGAAAACAACATTTATAAATCAAAATTAACTTCAAATAAGCTATATAAATCTATATAATCAGGAAATATAGATATTATAATATTTATTTTAATTTAAAACCAAGATTAAAAATACCAACCACTCATGTATCAAATGGTAATGGAAAATACATTGATCCAATTTTAGGGATGTATAAAGTTAGCATACATAAGACTCAATCCACTAAGAAGAAGAAAGTTGAATTCATTGATAATGATATGGAAACATAAAAATTATAAATCTTTAAATTTACATCATTTAATTATAAACCATATTCACTATGGTTATGTGATAAAAAAGAATAATGTAATTATAATAAAGAAGATGATAGAAGAATAGAGGAAAATATTAGAGGATACTAAACATGAAGATTCACTTGAAGATGAAAAAAATTAATGGAGGAATCAATTAGAAAGGATGAATAAGTGGGATATTCCACCTAGTTGAAATGTTTTTAAAATAAGGTAAAAATAAGAGGATGCATCATTAAGTAATAATTTAATAAGAAATTAAAATTAAAAACTATTTTTCATGATTGGTGATATATCATGGTTAGGGAATACCATGCTTCAAACCATGTATAGATATTGAACTTGAAACATGAGATGTGTGGCCTCTTTGTGTGGTTAGGGTGATCATACTCCCAAACCATTCAACCTATAATATATGTGAATTTTTTTATATTTATCCTCCAAAACAAAGGAAAATATATAAAATATATAAATGATAAAATATAAATATATGAGGGACATTTTGTGTGTTACGACTCTCTCCAATATATAAATTTACACCCCTAGAATGTCTCTATGTAATAGTTGATCAATGGATTAATGAGATTAAATTTAAATATTATGACATGACCCAATCCCCTAGAATATCATACTATGATGGTAAGGTAATTGATTGTAGAAGAAAAAATCTATAGAGAATCACATCTACCAGACTCAGAATTTAGATTAGTATGATATAATATTATAAGGTTATATGAAAATTATATTCCAAAGGCATAAATTTTAGGATGATAAGATGTGAATCTATCTGATTAAAATTCTAAAAATCTACTTTTAAGAACATAGATTAAGATTTTACTTCCCATTATGGATATATTGGTTAGATTCCCATTACAATATTTGAATCCTTCAAATAAGAATAAATGTCAATGAATAAATAAAAAATTATCCTAATTAGTCCTTAGAAACACCTTTACCCACAAATTAGAGAAGAATTAGAAATCATAATCAACATACTTTATTATGTTCAATCTACATGTACCTATATCCAAGATAAGTAAATATAATATTACCAAGATAGTCTACTCTATTAAAATAACAAAAACCATACACCATTACTTTATCAAATAATGATGAAATAAAAAATGAAACCCTGAAAATTATATAACTAAATGAATGTGATCAATCAATGTTGTAATTCCCACTATATAATATTAAATTAAGAAATGGATACTTAGAATCAAATGGTCACTCTTATAATCATAGATGAAGAAGATTATATGGTATATAAATTTAATCTTTTCATGTGGTTCCATCATTTCCATAGTAAAAATTAGTTAGCAAAATAAGATTAATTAAACCAATAGGTTAAACAAATTTCAATTCGTATTATTATAATTGACATGAAAAAACTAAGATAGAGAATTGGTCATTAAAAGACTCTTGGAAATTCATTATACTAAGACACTAAAAGATGTAATTATCTTATAATACATTACCATATTCATAATCCATTAATAGGAGTCGACATAAGAAAATATTAAATATATTATGAAATAGTTACATTGTAAAATAAAATAAATACATAAAGGTACAGATATATTATCATCTAGTTTAGAAAGATTATACATGAATTACAACACCTTCATGTTTTCTTATTTAACTTAGGAACACAATGAAAGGTAGGAATTATAATTACACTTATTTCATGATGATCCTCTACAACACATTCAAATAGGACCCAACTGACCATGACCATGATAAGTTTTATTTTCATCTTGGTATGAATGATTTTATAATGGTGTTATTCTAAAACAAACTATTTGTAATTTGATTATATGTATATTGGATTCCATGAATATTAATAAAATAACATATTGAATACTTTTCTTTGCCTTTTCATGGATTTAATGTAATAATTTCTTAAGTAATATGATGCATTGATATAGTCATAGCAGTTCACAGCTAGGATGAGAACATTGAGGTTCCATGATGATATTCTTAAATATAATTATATGATTAGATAATGAAATTTTTAGGGCACATAGTATGTATAATTTCTAGAGGGACTACTAATAAGAAGATAAAACCTCTTCTCATGATTTTCACATTTGGTAATCTCTATTGTTGGAGATTATGAGAACATACCCACTAGTTGGAATTATGTATATTTTGTAATCAACGAATATTATTATCTATGAGCATGTGTAATGGTAATTAGACATTAATAATTCCATTAATTTTTTTCATGCATCATACTAATATATTTTCAAATGAAAATCATGATTCCATATGTTCATAAGATTTATAGTATGTTG
The DNA here is from genome assembly GCA_963277665.1 of Viscum album. Lineage (NCBI taxonomy): Eukaryota > Viridiplantae > Streptophyta > Magnoliopsida > Santalales > Viscaceae > Viscum > Viscum album. Next base: position 1,099,485,642 of record OY728147.1, read on the forward strand.
GTTGCATCACAAATGAGTTGTTATTAATAGATAAATCAAAAAATCGATTTATAACTTCCATATTTATAGATGTTAATATCATAGCCATTTTATTGGAATTTAACCATCAAATTAAGTTCTATGTCCATGGTGTGATGATGTGTTTATTTAAGATTTCTAATAAAATACATACCGATCATAGAGGTTGGTGACAAAGATGTTCAACCTTCAAGAGAATAAATTTTGATAAAGTGATTATATTATACAGTGAGAATTTTTTTAGCTATTGATATTGATACATTATGTTCTTTATCTTAGGTTCCTTAGACCATTACTAGATATTAATAATTGACTATAAGAAATCTCACCTAATTTCAATGAGAAATAATCCTAGATTTTCACAAAATTAGTGCTTCTTTTGATGTCAAGAAATTTATTTTGGAATTTAATTGATTGAATTAATATTAATCTAAATAACAATGAATAATTTTATTCATGTTTTATCAGTCACAAATACTTTATTGACAAATGATTTATTTAAATAAATATTTCTTTGGTTATTCAATAATTTTCTAAGAGTTTTGAAATACCAATATAATGACCAGTGATAAATATTGTTTTTCAATCCGATAAAAAATATTTATCATTATCCAAGAGATAAAACACCATAAAAAATATTATTATTATTATATTGAATGGGATTTTATAATGATTGTTATATTATTTATGGTTCAGTACTCAATTAAATAATATTTTATTCTAAACCTTGTCTTTATTAATTTATGGTTCTATCTATTGTGTCGAGTTAATCGAGATTTTGGAATCATTATGTGAAATTGAATTCTCTCCCCCATTCCTCTTGAAACATTCCACTCAAGAATAAGAATAATTATAGGGGTTCAGTCAATATTTAAGGATGTACAAATGACAAATACAAACAATGGAAGATAGTTTATTCTCCATGATCGACCTCGTAAATTAATTAATGTCACTCCGAGACGAAAAGAGAACATGTGGATCAGTTTTTGAGGCATTCTACAGTTGGGTCCTCCCAACACAATGATGGTAATATGAAGAGGGTTTTTATAATAATAAACATCAAAATTGGATAAAGATCCTAATTTGAGGTAATTATATTTTTTATCATAAATAAATTAATTAAAAACTTGGCATGCAAAGATCCTCTTCAGTTGTTGAGTTTTCTTTATGTCAATGTTTGAAAGAAAACATTTCATATTAATAGTGTTCATTTAATGTATAATATCTTAAATATTCCACTAGATCAAAAATATTTTATTTTATTTTTATCCATCGAGGCACTTCCACTGTACCTGGAACCTAAAAATGTCAATAGAGGGGTAATATTTCAAATTAATAATTATTTATTTGATTTTTGTTCTATATGGAAAATAGTGGTTAGAAATTTATCTCAATAATAACCATTATTCAATATGATATTAATTAATATGTTTTTGACATATTATTATAAATCATTTAGTTTTCCATTTTCATAAAGGACTAAGAAAATATGAAAGAAGACTATAGATACCATTGGGAAGTGTTGAGGATTCTATCCAGATAGCAAAGGATTATACGCTGTCTAGCTAGAGTACATGTTGTGTCCTAAATGCACTGAATCTGGCCATGTCACTGGATACATGGAATGTTCATTAGTAACATCACAATTTACATTTATTACACACCATGTGTAGATTGATAAAAGTTGGAACATTACATGTCATATTTCATAATGTGTAGCTGGTGTATATATTTTGTAGTCTACATTGTTTGGTGGTGAAATTTTCACAATCTCTATGGTCATATACACAGTCAAAACATCATGAAAATGAAAACTTGGATATATAATGACATACATGAAGTATAACCAATGTACTTAGTGTATAGTGAATTATTTCCCATTTATGAATTATAAGGTAATCCATTCAATGATATAAGAAAAAAATACATGGAAGATGAATGACATGTAGCTAGATTGTACATTTGATGTATTCCCATGTATGATGAACACACTAAGTGCTTAGGAAAGTTTCACATACTCAAAACATTTTAACCACATAGTGTGTTTCTCTTTAGTAAATTTCCTGTAATCCACTGAGATACATGTCGAAGACCCAGGCATGTATACTGGGCACAACACAAGTCGAACAAATGGCATGTAGCTGGTTAGCATGTGTCGGGTAGTCTGTCCAAGGTACAATCCAAGGCCCTAGACGTGTATCCTAGGTACTTAGAAACCAATTTATGTGGTATGTAACCCATTATTATATGTCATGTAATCTCCCTATAGAGTATAGAATTAAATTATATTGCACTCTTAACTGGAACATTACAATCATTTTATATTGATTGGCACATATTATGTCTAAAAATTTAATAATGGTTTTAATGTTATATTAGAATCCTTAATTAATTTATTCTAATATTTTATGATTATTGTTTTTATCATTTATTTTGGACGAATTAATTTAATGATGGGTGTGTCTAAGTGAATTTTGATGGTCATTAAGATTAAATGGGATTTATTTATTTATTTATTTATTCAATGAATGTGTGTTTAGATCAATAATAAAGAATGAATAGAAATTAATGTTAACTAGTTTACTTTTTCATAATTGATTCATGTGTATAATTGATCATAATCATGAACAATTCCTATGTATGGGTTGACATTATTTAATTTAATTTATTACATGTTTTTCAAATATTTAATTATTAAATTAATGATGATGGTATATGAGTCATCCCTACTTCCATTATTATGTAGCACCTACATGTAAAAGGTGATTTATGAAATTCCCCATTAACTAAAATTTTGGTTCCCCTCACATGCATGTCAGTAATAAATACATATAATAAATGGTATATCCTAAGAGTGTGGTGGGAACGTAATATGATACCAATATGATACCAAACCATGTGATACATAGGTTAAAATTTGATGCAATAACTCATTCCAATACCATCACAAAGAGTTTTCCCCTAGGATATATGTTTATTTATTTCCCCATAATGAAATCAAATTTTAGATAAAATTATATCCGGTTATTTATTTATTTATTTCTATGTTATGTATTATTTATTTTATAGATTCAAAATTTAAATAAAATATATAAATTACATAATGTGAAATGTTTTAATATAAATTAGTAGATTATGCGTATATTTTTTTCTTAAAACATGGTTCATAATGTAGGTAAAATACACTTATTATTAATATGACATATAAAAGATAAAATAAGATTATTATACACATAATAAACAATATTATGAAACTAAATAAAATCTCTTACCTATCCTTCTATGACATGAATATGAATGAAAAACATCTAAATAATTGTTTTACTAACCCTCAATATGACACTGAATTTTAATGTGGAGTTATCACGAAGGTTATGGGTTGAATAAACCATTTTACATTAATAAAATTATTTCTTTCTAGATTTCATGTAACATGGTAAAAGTGATGAGGAAATTCAATTTATGATTCAGGATTAGAGAGTTTACTCAATGGATCATGGAGCAGCAATCCCATATTTTAAAAATTACTTCCTATATAGATTCCATCAACTATATTGACAAATCCTAGTTGAGGTTATTTAAAAGGGGAATATGTATCCTTTCACCTAGAATGTACTAACAACATTACATTATCATTTCAATAGTGAGGGGTATTTAAAGATGATAAAACAGTGGATGATTTAATAAAATTACGTCCTATTATTTCTCAAAAAACATATAGTCATGAAATATAATAATAATATGGTATTTAATAATTGTATAATAATGGAATGTTAATAATCCACATTATCCCTGTGAACAATATTAGATAAAGATAGTATCCTCAATAGTAGTAAATTCCAGGATTAGTTTAGATGCATTTAGTTTGTGTTTCACCATGAATAAAAATCTTACATACTAGAATCCTCAATATCTAATCCTCATGAAAATGAGGCGAGTGACAAAGAGTGTTCCATATACTAAAAACACTTTAATGATGTGGTCATAATTAATTGTATGATTATTTTTTCTATGTCTGCTAAATTTATGATGTCTTGATAAAATGTGGATTCTTAGAGAAATGACTCATCTCCAAGGTCTTTACCAGGGGAGAGAATGATATAAATGGTTTGATATTTCCTAGTCCTTTTTCCGGACAAATTTTGGGTAGGGTTCACTAGATGGGCCTAAACAATTCAATCTCATTGGCTACATTGAGATCCTAGAGGATTTAGGGTATAAAATACATAATAAGGAATGAAATTATCATATTATTGTCTCACTACTTCATAGATTCTCCATGTTTGTTATTAATTTGAAAAAATATATATTGAGAAGTATCTCCCACATTTTAATATTTTTTTTATTACATGTAGATAAAAAAATTAATTGTGAAAATCCTTTATTTCTTAGTTACCTTCTATGAAGATAATGACCAAGGGGTTTCCATGGTAATAGGATGATTTATGTTTCCCATGTGGAAATAAGGGTCACTGAATGAAAAACTACACCCGATCAAAGAAGCAAGGCGAATTTTTTTTTTGTATTTGTTATTGAGTGAAATTTATCTTCTTATACTAATTTGGTATTAAATATTTTTATGGTGCACAAATATGTATTCAAATATCATAAAAAAGTATATTTATAATTAGTTACTAATGGAAGGTAGATTTATGAAAATTCAAAGTAGTCAAAATAGATTTTGTAGCTATTGGGGACTGCCACCTCACATTGCCCAAGAGAATGATCTTGGTTTTGAAGGATTTTTATTTTTTCCATCTATTACCCAGAACATAATTTATATATCCATTATTGATACAAATTGATTTATTTTCAATTTTATGAATAAATGATTCTTCTTTTATGAAGATAATTTTTTTTATGGTGATGACTTTTAAATAATGATCGTTGTGTGTTGGATTTGATGAACAAAGTAATTGAAATCAATAATGATTCTTCTTCACATGACTCATCCCAGACCCAACAATATAATCATTTTATAGGTCATGTAAACAAAATTCTTTGACCAAATTACATATAGATTTATATGTAGATTCTATTTTACTAAAACCACAAGGTGTAAGTAACCCATGTTTACAGGGAAAAAATGAATGAATCCCCATTTAGAGGAAAAGGTGAAAGAGGAATATGGATTCCCAAAATAGTTGACACTGATGTTTGTAAACAATTTACTATTAAAGTAATGGGTGGGTAATCATACTTCATAACATTTACTGATTATTTATGTATATAATGATATGTATAGTAGATGATCTATAAGTTGGAATCCTTTAAAAATTCAATGAATCAAATAGTGATGTTGAGAACCATCTTGGTATAAATTTTAATAAACTCCACTCAGACCATAGTGGAGATTTTCTTAATCAAGTCTTAATTATTTCTTTATGTGAGTTTGGGATTCTATCTAAACTCAACCTTCCTTATAATCACTAGTATAATGGTTTAAGGGAAAGGAGGAACTACTATTTTTTAGAAATTATAAGATAAATGATGAGTTATATGAGTATTCCTTAATCCTTTTGGGGATATGAATTATGAACAAAATAAAAAATAAAAATCCATGTTCCAAGTAAATTAGTAAATGGTATAAAAGAACAATTTTGGTATGTAAAAACCATTATTTTCATACTTACATGTGTGGGGTTTCAAATCAGTTTTTATGGCCTCTTTAGGTAACAAACATGCACCTCAAGGGATAATGTATACATTTATAGGATACACTATGGAAAAAATGGAATATTACCTATATGATCTCTAATAAAAAAATTATAGTATAAAGAGATGGAATATTACATAAAATGGATGATAACTCTAAAAGTTATAGTGGAAGAGAGATTGAAATTTCTAATACTGAAGCTCTAGGTACACATGAGCTGGCACAAGAAAAAAGTCCATAAATTTCCAAGTAATAAGATGTTCCAGAGACACAAGTACTATGTATAAGTACTAAAGATGATAGAGAAACAGAAAATAAAAAAATAATGTAAATAAATATAGTGAAATATTATTATATGATAATTATTTTCCTCTAACCAATAAAGAAATAGTAGGTTTCACAGATGTTTCCAATTTTCAAGAATCTATGAATTCTAAAATAGATTCTAGGTACCAATTCCAATTATGGATTTTAGTTGATCCTATAAGGGATGTAAATATCATCATTTATAAATGGGTATTAAAAATGAAAAAGTGAATATATGTGAAATTCAGTATATATAAGGCACAAATAGTTTCAAAAGGTTTTAAAAATGTAAGGGAATTGACTACGATGAAACCTTTTCTCTAGTTTTTATGCTAATGTACATCAAAATTCTACTTTCCATTATAGACTTATATGACTATGAGATTTAGAAAGTATATATCAAAATATACATCCTTAATGGTAAATATCAATAAGATGTATATATGACACAACATAATGGGTTGTTTACTTTAATGGATTCCAAAAATATATTAAAATTGAAAAAAAATCCATTTATGGATTAAATCAAGATTCCAGGTCATGGAACATTCAATTTGATTTTGTTATAATGTAATATTTTTACCCAAATAACAAATATGATCCTTGGGATAATAATCATTTTAGTGTGATTTTTTTCATTTTATTAATAGTATATGTTTATTGAATATTACTTATTGGAAAGGAAATACCAGTCTTCCAGTCTGTTAAATCCTAGTTGAATAAATTGTTCTCCATGAATGACTTGGCGAATAATCATATATTATTAGGATAAAGAACCCTCATGAAATATCAAAGAATATTATAGGGTTAATTAAAGGTATATATATTGAAAAGATACTGAAGATGATCATTATAGAACAATCTAAAAGGGAATTCTTACCAATGTCACATGGCACTCAACTTTCTATGAAAATGTGACCCCAGACACAAAGAGGAAATAAAATGAATGGAGATGATTCCATATGAATCAATATTTGGGTAATTCATGAATTGGATTCTTTGTAATTGGCTAGATGTTTCAAATGTATTGAATTAATTAGGTAGATATGAAGTTGATCCTGGTGTCCACCATTGGATGGAAGTCAAGACTATACTTCTGTATCTAAGGGGTACTGAGGATATGTTCATCGACTATGGAGGAGGAAATTAACAACTCATTGAAGGATATGCATATGATAGTTTCAAAATATATCAAGATGATATGAAATTGAAAAATGGACATATATTCACTTTTAATAGAGGTTTAGTAAATTAGAAGAGCTCAAATCATGCTTTGTTTGTAGATTCTGCAAAAAATATCAAGTAAATTTTGGATTCTGAGGTAGCTAAAGTAGTGTGGATATTGAAATTCATACAAGATATTGATGTGGTGAATAGAAGTACAGATTCTATAACACTCCATTGGTATAATATTTTAGTGGTGGTTCTAGCCAAGGATCCAAGGATGCATCTGTGGATGAATCATATATTTTGGAAGGATTATCTCTTGTAGGATTTCTCTCAGAGTGGAGAGGTCACAGTGAGTAGGCACATGGATATAGTCTAAGAAGGAGTTTTTTGGGCTTGGTGTTCTAGATCCAAATGGTTTTAATTTGATTACATGTATATCTAATCACTTGAATATTAATAAAATAAATTATTACATATTTCAAAGTTCTTCATTATTTTAATATAATAATATCATAGGGTATTTTTCCCATTGATAATGTCATAGTAGATACCCACTATGATGAGAACCCTAAATTTAAAAGATGATATTCTCAAATATTGTTTTCTTGATAGATAAAAAACTATTAAAGGAAACATAGTATATAGAATATAATCTTTCAGTACTCATATAAAGATGAGGCTTCTTCTAATGAAGTTAACACTTAGTAATCTCTAAGATGAGTTATTATTATTAAAACCCTCCCAGTAAATTTTATACTTGTTTTTTGTTTCATCAGATATTCCTATTTACGAGAATGTGTAATGGTATATAGAATTTAATATCATCATTATCCATTTCATGAATTGTGAACATATATTTGCTGATAGAAACCCTGACTCCATATTTTTGTGGGAATTTGGGTATTTTGGGTACACCATGAAAGACATGTTATTAATGCTTATGTCAAGAAAGAATTTGTACCTTCCATTTGGTGGAATTTGATATCTTGATTCATTAATTGGAATAGAATTTTTGCATTAAATTCTATATTCATGGTATAACAACATTTTTATTTAAAACAGTCAAGGAAACATGTGTCGAGCATATTATTTTGTAACATAGATGTGAAACCTGATTGATAGGATATTGTGAGATATGTAATATATTATATAGTGAGTTTTTGAATATAGTTGTCAATGTTGCAACATTATGTTCTTTATATTGGGTTCCTTAACCCATTTCAAGATAGTAATCATGGAATTTAGGCAAGACCATATAATTCTAATGATAAAGAATGATATATGGTGAAATACTATTTTTTTATATTGATCTTGATTAAATTTAATTTGTATTTAATTAATAAAATATGTATTATTCACAAGAATAAGGAATAATTTTGTTCCTGTTTTACCAATAATAAATTTTTTAATAAGGAATGAAATATTTAATTAAATATTTATTTAGGTAATCATTAAAATTAATGGAGTTAGAGTATATAAATATCATCTCTATTGATGAATATTTATTTATAAGACAATAAATAATATTTATCATTGAATGAGATAGTGTACACTATAAAATAATAACAATATTATTATTATTATTATAAGGCATATGGGTTTATATTGATTATTATATTATCTAAGGGTAGGTATGGAATTAAATAACATTTTAACATAAATAATACCTCTATATATAAATTGATATGTCTATTGTGTAGGGTTAATCGAGATTTGAGAATCATTGTGTATAAATGAATTCTCTATTAATTCATCTTTCTCTCTTCCTCTCATGAATGATATGTGATAGAGATACCCCTTCAAGATTGAATGAACTAAACACAATAAAAAAAACTAAATTCAATTGACACCTCACTCTAGAACTCAGAAATTAGTTGGAGTTTCTCAGAGATAAAAGGAGCACAAGTGTATCACCGCTAGAGGGATTCTACACTTGGATCCTCCAAGTTTAAAGAAGGAAAACTGAATAGATTTTTTAGAATGTTCATCATCTATATCGAAGAAATATCATGATACTATGTAATTATTTGTCTAATCATAAATATATTAATTATAAATTTAATAAGAATATAACCTCTCTAGATTCTATGTTTTTGTTATGTTAATATTTGGGGGAAGAGTTTCATTGGACATGGTGTTCACATATTGTAAAATTATGTAAATTATACCTCATATATATAATCTTTTAATATATTAAACCCATCAAGTTGCCTCTACTGCACTCAAATCTTTTAGGATTTTTATGACATGTATTAGCACATTGATGACAGAATACATATTCATTTTTTGGATGAATCCACTGATGGAAAAAAGTTATAATCTAAATATCAATGCTCATATGACTAGATTAAATGTGCTTCCTCTATTCACCGTAGAATCTCCCCTCACTACCCATTGGTATAAATGAGACATTACCCATCTCAATTGATCCCTCCATAATTAACTCAACTCTAATAACTGGCTTCTTCACATCCATATAACAGGTATGCGGGAATAGGGATACAATATACTAGATGTTAGGATGGAGAACCTATTAAAAAATTGAGCTTTGAAAGCATTGTTTGAGACTAACTTGGGTTGATACAAAATTATAAGTAATAACTGAATGTTTTTCAATTTGAATTCTATTCTTATATTTATGTCATAAAATCACATGAAATCACAACATAATGAACTACTATGTTCTAAGTGACCTCTAAGAATAATTTTGTCACTTATGTATTGGTAATGATGAGAATCTAACATACACGGTTGTGTTCAAGATGATTTTTGGGGTCTAATAAAATAGAAAATAATTTTTAGTGAATAGTAACCTACCTTTATGAATAGTAACATACTCTTATGAATACTATTATGACCCTTATGAATAGTAAATCATCCAACATAATAGTAACCTTACCCATGAATAAATAAATAAAATTTAGACATCATAGAAAGTGACAATTCGACCTTAGTAAACGTTTTGGTATTTTGTAAGTCATAAATAAATATTTAAAAATAATTAATTAATTTAAAAGAAATTTATTTGTGTAAAATGTGTTCATAAATTATCAAATCAATTTTTTAAATTGTTTAGATAATTTTATAAGACCCTGCAAAATTTTTGAAAGCACTATAAAATCAGATTTAATTTTAATAACTGTTTTTTTAAGTAAATTATGATTTTAATTAAATATTAAATTGATAATTTTTAGAAAATTATTTTTGAAAAATGGAATTCATTTTTGTATTATCCACATCAAAAAAAATTTATTGTAAACTTTTGTGATTTTCTTGAGATACTTGAATTTTTGATGAATAGTGAAATACCGTAATTTACAAAAATAAGCTAAATAAGCAAATTATAGAGTCATGTGTGATGTTATGCAGATATAATCCCACTTGGTTCGGCATCACATGATAAAATTACTATTATTTTTCACTCAAGACTAACTATTCCTTTTATTAGGGTAAATTAATAAACTAATGAAATTTATATTAAGGAAACCCCTCTCCCCACCACTATAAAAACCACCCTTCACACCCTCATTTCCTCACACCTCTCAAGCTCCAAGCATTCTCTAATCTCTACCCAAACATCCTACCTAGCCCCTATACCATGTTAGAGAGCTTTTGATCTTATCAAAAGGCCAAGCCTAGCTTCCTTAAGGAGGATCTGAAGAGCAAGATTTAAGAGGTAATTGCTCTCCCTCTTCCCCCGTAATTTCCTTTCAAGTTCAAGGTAATTTCTCTATCTCTCCCCACCTATCATCATCCAAATGTTATTTTAAGTCTAGTATTACATATCTAATTTAATTTTATGATGCTAATGGGATTTTATATCATCCAACCAACTTTTCCACTTCCTTTTCTTATCAAAAAGAAAGTTGTTTCTGAGGTGTTAATTTGTCACCTTCAAGAACGACATGCATTCTTCTTCCATTTCAACCATCAGATATGGTCATGAAACCAATTTTATGGTCGAACAATAATTTTTTATATGTATTATGTCCAATTTAAAGTTCTTTAAAAAACATAGGGAAATATAACTAGTGATAAAATAAAACGTGTTCATGATGATCGAAAAACTGTTCAACTTAACCCAAACTATCATCATTTAATTATTATCTAATGATTCATCCACATGGATGTAATATGATTCATTATAAGATCATTAAAACTATTTTAATATCATTAATGACTTTTAATATCATTTATATATGTTTACCCATGTTCAATCCGATCTTCAATTTAAGAATACAAGTGAACCACTCAAGAAAACCATAAAAACAAACATTCTCGAACAATGTTTAAAAATTATATAACTCATCCAAAGGCACATAAAATCACTTAATTAAACCATAATAAACCATATTAATGTACAAAAGGATCTGTATTTATAATTAATGAATATAATGTCATTATTCAGGACATTAAAGAAAATAGATCATTCGGGTACAAGGTAAGGGGAAATTATCGAACCCAACTTTCATCTTTCAGGTTCTCCCTCATTCACTCCATTTATGATATGGTTACTCCTTAAAGATAATTTTTTCATCATTGTATTTCCCTTTCTGAAATATACATGTTTTCACTGGTTTTTATTTCAAACAAAATGTTTTCCAAAAGAACTCTTATTTTAAGAACACGCCTTTTACTTCTCACTCAAAGTGGACGGCCCTTGTATCATTTATGTTATTCCATCCTTCTTTTCAAAACACAATGTTTTATTAGATGAAACCCATTATTTTCCATGGGTCAGTTATTTACATTATTTATATTTTTTCTAAGTGTAAATCATGATGATGATATTTTTATGACATGACGAGTGCGTCTGGAATTATATAGCACAATATGAGTGTTAGAAGGTGACGAGTGAGCCCGAAATTATACAGCCCTCCAATGCATTGGGTAAAGTGATTAATCTCATGAGTAAATGGGAAATTATGTGTGAACAATATTATATCTTGTTTCAAAAGTATGTGTGGTAGTTAACCACTAATACATGATGTTTCTTTTTTATGCATTGCCACATTTCATGTCTTATATTTATGCTTCCTCTCATGTTCATGAACTTTTTCTGATGTTATGATTATGATCACCCCATGTTATATTTTTATTATCGATCCTCTTATTGGGCTTCTATCTCACCCCTTTTTAAGAATATCCTCAGGTGGCTACATGTACTAAGGAGAGGACAAGTGCCAATAATAAGATAGTGAAGAAGAAATTAAATATATATTTGTGATTGATGTTATATTTTGTATGTATGGTCCTTGTTTTCCCAAGACACGAAACCATTGGATCCTCTATGTGTAATAAGATTATGTTTTTTATATTTAAAATTATGTAATAGTAAAGTAAAAAAAGGTTGGGTCTCTATATTATCTCATAAAAGTGATGAGTTCACACCAACAATGACATATACTTCGATTTATAATAGTAAAATTTGATGCCCTTCATTACCCATATGGGTTTTGTATAATTCTATTAAATTAAAAAAACCTTGAAGCATTTCCATGAATGTATCCCTATTATGGATTAGTTTGATTAATATAATTCCACAACATCTATCTTTAAACATTGATTATTAACATGTAAATTGTATTCATGTGGGCTTCAAAAATTTTGTACACATCAAAAATCCACCCATTCTTATAAATCAATTTATCTACATAATGGTAATCATGTTACATTCATATGGTAAGAGGATATAGATTTTGAAACTAATAAACATTATGCCTATAATGAACTATACATGAAGGAACATGATGCTCCACAATGAATGTAGAAAGGATGGTCAATCTAGATAGACATTGATCAACTAGAGAGTTACCTAGTGAATAATCACACATTATCCCTTGAAAATCCATATATACATGATTGGGTATTTCACTAAGATAAGATAAAACATGAAAAACAATAAAAAAATGCTTCAAGATTCTAATTCAAAATAAAAAATATATAAACAGTTGAAAAAATTATAAGAAACATGGAAATTTCATGAATATAACAAGGATATCATTAATTTTGTTATTAGATATAAATAACACCATAAAACCCTAAATAAGAACCCATATATAATAATAGAAAAATCTCTTTTGTAATAAAATTCATTTAATTAGAAAAATTTGAAAAAATTATTCATAAATTATTTTATGATATTTTGAAACAAACATTATTATAAAGAAGAAAAATCATTTATATCATAAAAATAATTATCTATTATATTTTTAAATTCAATTTTAAAAATTTCAAAAAAAAATGAATTTAAAATACTTCTAAACAATTAATAATAATGAAAAAAAGAATTTAGAAATAATTCGTAAATCAGAACTTTATACATGGTTGAATGGTGTTTTAAAACACCCATTGGGAACTTAAAACATAACTTTTCAAGATTGATAAGAAAATTTTAAAACATAAAATATTAAACATCACATATTTATATATCATTAAAACATAATGAAATTTCATTCTAATCTAGTAAAAATTAATAATAATTTTATATAAAATAATCTCAAAACAATAATATATAAAATACAGAAAAAGAAAGCCATAAAATAATTTAAAATATAATTAAAATAGAAAAAACTCAATTTGAAATCATAAATATCTTATAAGATAGAAAATAGGTCAATAAAGTCATTAAGAATTACATTTCATGAAACTACATACAATATCCATTATTCATGGTTAATTTTCAGAGTTAACCTATCCTAGTGACTAACCATGTGTAAATACTGCAACCAAAATGGATCCACATAATTTTCCTACATGTTATGAATCTCATGTGTGATCACTTCAAACACTTAAAAAATTTACAAAAAATGTCTGACCAAAAAAAATATCACAATAATGCATAATAAATTTCCTGAAATAGATAATTTAAAAATCTCCCAAAATCCCATGGAAACTCAAGTATAATCCTGATAGGTGTTGGAATGATACCAACTTGAAACCTTCCTCTCAGGATATGATAGTCTTATATTGTATCTACCTTGATACAACAAACATTATAAATCAAAATTATTCATTGGTAATATTTTTTAATGAAACACATTGGGATTTACTTACCTGATACAATAGATAAAAAGTAGTTTTCAAGAATCAAATTATACTAAATTTGGAAATATTTATCTCGATAAGACAATAACTACATTAGAACATCCAATCAAATAGTTGAAATGGCATATCTATATGATATAAAATCACACATGTGAAATAATAAGTTTCCAAATAAGAACCTACCATATATATCATAATTAAATATTTCAAATCAAAAAAATATAAGAATATAATTAAAAACTTAAACAAAACATCACAATATAATGATAGCTAAAATTTCAAACAAACCAATATTCGATAAAAAATTGCAACAAAAAAATATAAATATTAAGTGGAATGATATAATATATGAACAGAAGATCCTCATTAAAATTAATAGGATATAATAAACCCATAAAATCCTATCAACATGTAATGAAAAACATGTTTGATTTTCCACCTCCATAACCCAAAAAAAGAATATGATCAATGATTGTTCATATGGTTATTTTCCTGAACCTGCATTAGAAATAATGATGTAGATTGTGTGTTGGGTGAAATAATAACACATCAAATAATATCCGACCAATTGATTTATACATAACCATTAAAGATAAACAATTTTATTCTATTTTTAAATAAAATTAATAAAAATATTCTTTTTATATTTTTGATAAAAACAAATAACATGGGAATTTCCCATGTAATTTCTTTTTGAGAAACTAACTAAGGAACATAGGGGCATTAGAAGTAAAAAATTTATTTTCAATAAAAAGAGTATTTTTATTATAATAAGGAAACATGAAATTCATTAATATACTATATTAAAACATTACATAAAATTAGAAGGTTGATTTAGTTTTAGGGTGTATCTTAGATCCATAATAAAAAAAATTAAAAATAATATTATCAATTTGTGGGATAATAAAAAATTAAACATGTAATTATTTTGAAAAACTATCACAATTTTAAAGTCAAATATTCCCTTTAAAAGATAAAAAACCACTGTTTTTTTTATTTTATTTAAGCCAAACAATATAAAAATATAATTAAACAGAAGATAATTTGTTGTTATCCTGGTACACAGTGAAAGCTGATGGTCTAGAGATTTTAAAATTTTTATCATTAAATCAACATAATGACAACGACTTCAACAATTTTAACCTCATTAAGGGTATATGGTCATATATTAATTTATTTAAGAATTAAAATTAATGAAATGATTACCTCATTCAAATTAATGGCTCATTTGATTGTAGCTAATCATTATTTATCATTGATTAAAGGATCTGAGGCTGAATCCCTCCTCTATACATGTCTCAAGAGACTGTGATAATCCTCATCATAAAATTTCAAGTGCTGGCACAAATATCTGACTAATTTATCAATGTTAGGATGATCACCATGAATCCATTCCTTCGATTTGTGAAGGTTTTCTTTGATCAATCTGTCAGAATATAAATATATATCTTTACGATGAAGGATGGAGAATAGAGAAGCTCTCAAATTAATATGTATGAATAGTTCCCCAAATCATTCACTACCACCTATTTATATATTGATGGTTATGAGTAACACAACCTAAATAATATATTTTTGACACCTTATGATGAATTAACTACATCATAAATTCCATTTATATTTTATTAGTAACTTTTAATATAAAATAAATATATATTACTTGAAAAAACCATGTCACTAACTCGACTCATAATTCCCGTAATATTAGATGAATCTTAAATATTTAAATAATATTCATTTTCATAATATATTTCCATGTCTTTATTTACAAACTTATAAATACATTTAATAAATAAATTTAACTCTAATTAATCATTAATTGAATAATAATGAGTTTATTAATTCATTGGAGATTATTTATTCTTAGAAATATCTCAGACACGGTGGTGCTTCCCACTATGTCCTATACTCATATTCAACAAAATAGGGCATACTTTTGAATATTCTATTGTGTGTGACCCTTTAAGACCTTATCTCTATAGAAGTGAATATTTTCCGTATTCTAAGAGTTGATTAATGTAACCCATCATGGATCCTAACAATATAAGAAATATTCAAAACAATAATAACCTTCATACTGGAACACAACATGTAATATAACCCATTTTTCTCGTGATAATTAATAAAGAAGGATGTCCACATGGTGTCATTATCCATTCTTGCTTCATCATTAATTGACTTAACCAGATGGATTTACCTTATTCTAACATGGACATGGATTTAGTAAAAGTACTACCATCCTGGTCAACTAGGCCTAAGATGTTACTCCCATTTGGAAGATACAAATTATATCATGATTATTCAATCAATTTCACACCATCAATGTTGTACCCAATGCAATCCGGATCCCTAACACTTCACCACTATTGTTTTTTCCATGCATTAAAGTGTGTGATCAAATGGTATACACTAAAAATAATCTAAATTCAGGAGGCCATTATAAGTTTTCATAGATAATAACTAATAATGAAACCTACAATATGTGGTGTTCCTGCTGGCTAGTCAGTCTTCATGATCTCATTTACTTGAGATCACTACGTGATAACATCATGAGAAGAATCCTAAATCCTTATGATACCCTAGAAACCAATAATCAAATATCATTGGTGTCTATTAAGTGTTATGTATCTAGAGAAGATGGTATATGTTTACGATTTATTTCATAATATCTTAATGTTCTCATTATATCTTGGGAACTACTACAACCCTTTGTTATGACAAATAATGTAGAGACCCGAAGCCTGACATACATAGACTTTACATTACTTTTGCGGAATACTTAGTACATAACAAAAACACACACACACAAGGATCGTAATTGTTTAGTGTCTTTGGAAACTCGGAACGTAATCTTCTAATCGTGGTGAAAGATCTTCAATATCTCCCATAAAGATCTTCCCTTTTTTTTATACCTAAAACCTTTCTTTATATCCTGGGGAAAATAAAATATAAAAGGGTGAGCTCAAATGCTCAGTAAGGGTATACAAAATAAAAATCAATCACATCATATTCATAAGAACATAACTTTTGGAAATCTTAACCTGCAAAAGAGAGCATAATTTCATAACATGGGATAAATCATAGTAGTGAAATGAAATCCCAATAATCATAACTTAAAACATGAAACTTTGTGGCATACACACATAATCATAGAGAATCATTTCTTGTTAGTCAAGACTCATTGCCAAGACTATCTTAGTGGACAAAGTCCCTTTCTGAATCGAGTAACCCTCGTTTCAGTCCTGTTTCACTAAACCGGTATAACCTACCATTTCAGCCATGTCTATCTCATGAGATATAAAATCTTTACCCAATGCATTGGAGGGAGATATTGGTCCCACCCATCTTATAATGAATCCTTTCTTATGTGTGCCACATAGTCATAAATCATACATCATCGCATAACACAAGTAACAAAAATGGGATTCTTGAAACATCATGAAATCATAAAACATACCATATAAGGTAAATGACTTCATAAAAATAATTCCCTCACAAAATAATCAAATCAATGTAATAATAGGGATAAAAACAGAACTCTATATTATCTTAGATGGAAAATAATTTTGATAAAACATTTGAACTCCATTCTGGAGGAAAATATCCTTTCTACTTCAAAAACACTTTTCCTTTCTTAAAATGTCATAAAATTCTAAACTAAAAGAAGTTGATTAAAAATAAACTTGAAAACTTGTAAAGGAAGCTTCTTGGAAATAATGTTTTAAAAATCCATTCATGCCGTATAAGTTAAAAAGAAAACATTCTTTGTACTTTTTTCGGAAAAGTCAAAAAGTACCTCGTACAAAAAAAAACGACAAAAGATTACTTTCATATTCTTTAATAAAAACTCACCGAAGGGTAAAATTGGATTTAAACTATTGTAAGTGGATGGAAACAATATTACATATTTAGGGAACATGGATGTGGATGATAAAATAAACCCCAGTAAATACTTACGAATAAACAATCTCGAATAAAAATGAGATTGTGAAATTTCCATTACCATAGGTCTGATTTTCTTCGTATGTGTCCGAACCTCCTGTATAATTATTTAAATAATGTCATTGACTTATTCCAGAATCATATTCATTGTTATGATATCATATATGGTTCACTTATGACATTATATTACCCGTTCTTTTGTAAATTCCATGTTAAAGAGCATTTTGGGTAAAATTGTTTCATTTGTCGTCCGTGTTTTGACTTGTAATAATTTATATGATTACTTAGATCATGATTACTTAATTCCAGAATATAAAACATGATTTATATATATATATTCATAATATACATATATATAATAAATCAGTAAATGGAAAGAAATACAGCATTCATGGAGACGGTAGTCCGTACGTACGCATGAACGCTGTTTTCGTTTCCTTATTGAATTGAATGGAATTAAGTAGATGTCATACATATAAATATAAATAAATCCAGTATCATTATTATGTAATATATTTCATTATTAATTATTATATATACTTTATAATCATTCATGAATGGTTAATCATTGAGAATGAATCTCATCGCGTCGTGGAGACGGTATTCCGTACGTACGCACGAGCGATGATATCGTTCCCATGGTCTTGGAATTGTGTTGAAGTGTTTGTATACTATTTCAGTATCAATATCACTTTATAATAATAATATATAGTTAATCATTACACAATTATACCCATCCAATTAAGGCGGTGGCGGAAAATAGATTACACCACGGCGTGGAGACGGTATTCCGTACGTACGCACGCGCGGTGATTTCCTTTTTCCGTAGGATGGATAGAAGGTTAATTATAGTTGTTTCATATTTATAATAACATATCAGTATGTAATTAATACTGATGTCATTACTTTATCATGAAACAACTAAAGAAGAAGAAGTTTAAGAATAAAGAAGTTGAAAAGATCGGTAATGGATATTACCTCTTCTTTGGAACGCCTCTTTGAATCCTCCACTTAGGGAACTAAGATTGGTCTTTGAAGAAGACCAGGACCTCTAGGATTATTCTAGGGAAGTGGAGAAAGGATTTTGGCAGGGGTTGGCCGAGCATGAGTTCTCAAATTGGTGTGAGGAGGAGGGGAAGGAGGTTCCCTTTTATAAGGGAGGAGAGGGACACCTTAGGAATATCTCAAAATATTATTTTATATTAAAGTAAAAATCGGTTTATAATGGTTCCAAAGGGTCTTATTTTGAAGCTAAAGTGGGGATGGGTCTAAATCCTATCAAACAATAGGATTTAGACAAGTTTAGGTTATTATTTTAACCTTATCAATTAGATTTAACTCTAAGTTAAATAATTTAACTTTTACCGTGTCTTTTTGTTTTCTTTCACTATATGGATAATACACTTACTATAACATGCCAAAAAAACCCAAAATTGTTTATTATTAATATATATATCCTTATCTAAGTCATTTGGCCGAATATTAGATTTTTAGGAATAAAATAACAATTAGTAATATAATATTTGATTTAAAAACTATTTTGTGTCAATTTTGACACTATTTGATATATGATTTTTGTGAAAGTTATAACAGAATTATATGTTCTAAAAAAGTTGATTAAATCAACAATAATATATCATAGTAACCTATAAAATTAGTGTAATTCATAAAAAGTCTCAAATTACATTTATTTTTGTGTTTATAACATTAATTATGTCAATATTTCATTAATAAGATAATTACTGCATCATCATTGTGTCATAAATAAATTAAATTATTTAATGTCTAAAAATTATAAATAAAATTCTATTATGTAGGAAATCTTTGTATATTTCTAATGAATATTTATAGTTGAATTTATCTTATGTATAACCCCATATTAAAAATGATTTACTTATTAAACTTTGATTTTAACTATTTTAACCCTTCTTTAAATAAATTAATAATAAATGTCCTAATCTAATCCAAGTGGGCCTAAATGATAATATTTTACACTGAAGGTTGTTTTTGGTCGAGATAAACTTGTCCAATAGGATTATAACATGTGTTAGGGTAATATTAATCTCATTTTTACCCTTAATTACCCTATTTACTTTTAACCGTGGTAAATAAAAGTAAAAAGTTACTATTCACCAAAAATTATTTTCATCTTATTGAACCACATTTTAATTACTGACATCAACCGTGTCTCTCGGATTTTTGAAATTCCATTCACAGAAGCGGTAAAATTAAGTTTTATGAAAAATTTAGTTTTTTAACTACCACTTAGTAGTTTCACTATTCATTAAAAATTGATGTTTTTCAGAACAATGCCAAAATTTCATCCTAAGCTATATTTCATATTCCGAATTCAAAAATGAAGTCTATTTTACCAAATTCATAACATAGAAGTTGCATTAATTAATTTTATAATTAAATCCCGATGTTAAAACAAATAGCGTGTTTTTAAGAAACAATATCTATCAAAAGATTGACACTTGATTATGTCTAGTTTAAATGTGAAATTACATTCAATGACCAACATTGTATTAAATTGTAAAAATATATTCTAAATATACTTTAAAACCTCTCAAATTAATAATTTATCACTATTAATTATTTCGATTAAAAAAGTTGTTTTTAATTATAATTTAGTAATTTTCACTATTCATCAGAATATGAAAGTTATCCGAAAAGTACCAAAATTTCACCTTAGGCTAAATTCGATACTCTGAATCCAAAAATGAAGTCCATTTTGAGATCTAAAATTTCTAAAATTTTAAAAGGTGGTTATTACTATTCATAACGGCTAGTTATAATAATATTTTAATAGCATATCGTTGTTTAGTGAAACTCGGTATTGCGTACTACATACGCTATCGAGGAAGGTCGCGATTGCGTGTAAGGAAAGGCAAGTCAAGGATGCGTGTTGTGCAAGCTCCTTTTGGTGTAGCATACAACACAAGACATTAGTGAAATAAAAAAGAATATTTTTCATAAAATCTCGGGCTGTTACATTCTACCGCCCTTAAAATGAATTTCGCCCTCGAAATTCGTCGGGGTTATAAATGGTTTACTATTTGAAAGTTTCTTTAATAGAAACCCACATCGTAAAAAGGAATATCAAAACCAATCTTTAAAAACAAAAGTATGAAACGTAACGGTTACCCAAATAAACTAATCACTGGGTTTCCACATAGGTGAAAATATGGATATGGAAGAGAAATCTAACCATCATGTTTTGATGGAGAGTGGTAGAGAACATGGCTATGGAAAAGCCAGTAATCACAAATCCATATATTTGTGATGATATAAGGTACCATCTGATTCATGAGGTATAAGATCACTAGGACAACATTTTTGGATTTCAAGATCATTTCCCTAAAGTTGAAAATTTGAATTAGAATAAATACTTACTTTATTTTGGTAGAATCTCACTGTTGTTCGTGGCTTGAACAATTTCTACTTCATCTCTTAAATAAATGAAGTTGAATTTGTTATTCGTGAAGTGTTAGCAGATCATGTGATAGAATGACGGGTCATTCCATCTGTCTCAAAAGGTTAGAAAAATTTATATACATAAGTCGATCTATAGTGAGATTAATCATATATGGTTCCTAAAATGGACTTATACTTCATATATCATACTGCTTAATATAATAAAACTAGTTTCTACTAAACAGGGACTTCCTGTAGGCCAGTGGTGGGCGATAAAGGCCAGTCGCACTTCGGTTGTGGGTTCGATTCCCACAGCCTTGTCCGAAGCGATGGGCTGTCGCCCGTTCTGCAGGTTTTCCTTTTTTTAAAACTACATTACTATAACATCCCATCAATAATATCGAAAAAAAACTTCTATCCTTAAAAAATACTCACTTATGTCCAACACAATCCATTTCAATCTTTAGGCTTATCCATAATACTACAGTCCACTCTCATAACATAGTGAAAACGATTACCAGAGATTTAATACCATCGTTGATCCCCATATAACATAAGATATGTTTTGTTGGTCACATTCCAAACATTCAAAGTCCTTAATCATGTATTCTCTTGAATACCTTAGTTAAAACATGAATGCAGTTTAAAGTTAACACTTTCCACATACCAAAATCCTCAAAATTCTATATACTCAAACCATGATATCACTTAGTCCTTATATCAATCATGAGCTCATGAATACTATTAAACATTTCATTTTCTCGTTTTCCCTTCATTATGCGCATATCATCTTATTTCCAAAAAATATCTCAATCACTTTGAATACCACATCAATAAATATTGCAATACTCAATGATACAACATTATTTTGGAATCCCATTACATAAACACATAATCATTCCACCACATCGTTGTCATATTCAACATTTCCAATAGTGATCGCATGTGACTTCCCTTTGTCCTTTTCCTTCAGTGGTTGCTCATGTTGATCATCACTAACCCTTGGATTCGGGCATTTATTAGCATAATGCCTCATTTCCTTGCACTTGAAGCATTGAAGTGTTGGTGGTGCGTTCTCTGCAGTGTTTGCTTTATTCACATCATTAGAAACCCTTTTTCCATTACTTCGACACTTAGCTGCTCAATGACCTTCTTTTCCACACTTAAAACATTTTCTAGTCCTTTTAAGACAATCTCCACTATGCTTCTTTCCACACTTTGTGCATAAGGAAACATTCATCTTCTTTTCAACATTATTCTGAGATTTATCCTTGAACTCCATCTTTCGTTTCTTGTCAAAACCATTAGATGGATATGTAACACCAACTTCCATTTCTACCTTGATAGCACTACGCACAATTTCTTCATAGCTACTGAAGTCTCTTATAGCTAATGCCCTTCGAAGACTTGGTTTTAAGCCACTGAAAAATCGATCAACTTTACTTTCAGGTTGGATGAAAATGCCAGATGCATACCTTGCAAGTCTTGTAAAATCCGCTTCGTATATACCAACAGATTCATCATCCTTTTACTTTAGTTCAAGAAACACCTTCTCCATCTTTGTTCGAAGAATACGAGGGAAGTACTTATTGAAAAATAAGTTCTTGAACTCGTCCCATTCCATGGACTCAATTTCATCTCTTTGCCTTTTATTCTTGATAAGATTCCACCATTGATCAGCTTCACCTTCCAAACGATATACTGCTAAGATGACTTTATCATGTTCAGAACATTGAAGAACTGAAATTATCTTTTCAGTGGTACTGATCCATTGTTCAGCAACTAGTGGATCAGAAGACCCACTGAAAGAAGGTGGACGTTGCCTCAAGAAGGACTCAATAGAATACTGTTCCTTTCTCTGCTCATTTGGAAGTCCAGAATGATTCATAGCTTGTGTAAGGATAGCAATAAGATTTTTCACTCCATCTCCCATAACATTTGTTTGTTCAGGAGGACAATCATTGCATTGTCCATTGCATTGATCAACATGGTTCCTTCGGGTTCCAGCCATCGTCTAAAACCCAAAAAGAATAGTGTGAGAGGCAAAAATCATGCTAGGGAAAACAACATAATAAAGGGGGATTACCTTCAATATCTAACATCTTAGGTTTAATTCTATGATCGTTAGCGTAGTTCTAGTACTATAACCTATACGTATACTTAACCTTAGGGACATCCCTAGACATACCTTAGAAATATCTCTAGGGATCTCACTAACGTTTTCGCATCCTAGTTTCCAAAGGTTGAGTAAACCTTTCCTCTGATACCAACTGTAGAGACCCGAAGCCTGACGTACATAGACTTTACATTACTTTTGTGGAATACTTAGTACATAACAAACACACACACACACACAAGGATCGTAATTGTTTAGTGTCTTTGGAAACTCAGAACGTAATCTTCTAATCGTGGTGAAAGATCTTCAAAATCTCCTATAAAGATCTTCCCTTTTTTTACCTAAAACCTTTCTTTATATCCTGGGGAAAAGAAAATATAAAAGGGTGAGCTCAAATTCTCAGTAAGGGTATACAAAAGAAAAATCAATCACATCATATTCATAAGAACATAACTTTTGGAAATCTTAACCTGCAAAAGAGAGCATAATTTCATAACATGGGATAAATCATAGTAGTGAAATGAAATCCCAATAATCATAACTTAAAACATGAAACTTTGTGGCATACACACATAATCATAGAGAATCATTTATTTTTAGTCAAGACTCATTGCCAAGACTATCTTAGTGGAAAAAGTCCCTTTCTGAATCGAGTAACCCTCGTTTCAGTCCTGTTTCACTGAACCGGTATAACCTACCATTTCAGCCATGTCTATCTCATGAGATATAAAATCTTTAAACAATGAATTGGAGGGAGATATAGGTCCCACCCATCTTATAATGAATCCTTTCTTATGTGTGCCACATAGTCATAAATCATACATCATCGCATAACACATGTAACAAAAATGGGATTCTTGAAACATCATGACATCATAAAACATACCATATAAGGTAAATGACTTCATAAAAATAATTCCCTCACAAAATAATCAAATCAATGTAATAATAGGGATAAAAACAGAACTCTATATTATTTTAGATGGAAAATAATTTTGATAAAACATTTGAACTCCATTCTTGAGGAAAATATCCTTTCTACTTCAAAAACACTTTTCCTTTCTTAAAATGTCATAAAATTCTAAACTAAAAGAAGTTGATTAAAAATAAACTTGAAAACTTGTATGGGAATATTCTTGGAAATAATGTTTTAAAAATCCATTCATGCCGTATAAGTAAAAAAACATTCTTTGTACTTTTGTCGGAAAAGTCAAAAAGTACCTCGTACAAAAAAAACGACAAAAGATTCCTTTCATATTATTTAATAAAAACTCACCGAAGGGTAAAATTGGATTTAAACTATTTTAAGTGTATGGAAAAAATATTACATATTTAGGGAACATGGATGTGGATGATAAAATACACCCTAGTAAATACTTACGAATAAACAATCTCGGATAAAAATGAGATTGTGATATTTCCCTTACCTTAGGTCCGATTTGCTTCGTATGTGTCCGAACCTCCTGTATAATGATTTAAATAATTTCATTGACTTAATCCATAATCATATTCATTGTTATGATATCATATATGGTTCACTTATGACATTATATTACCCGTTCTTTTGTAAATTCCATGTTAAAGAGCGTTTTGGGTAAAATTGTTTTATTTGTCGTCCGTGTTTTGACTTGTAATTATTCATATGATTACTTAGATCATGATTAACTAATTACAGAATATAAAACATGATTTATATATATATTCATAATATACATATATATAATAAATCAGTAAATGGAAAGAAATACAACGTTCATGGAGACGGTAGTCCATACGTACGCATGAACGCTGTTTTCGTTTCCTTATTGAATTGAATGGAATTAAGTAGATGTCATACATATAAATATAAATAAATACAGTATCATTATTATGTCATATATTTCATTATTACTTATTATATATACTTTATAATCATTCACGAATGGTTAATCATTGAGAATGAATCTCATCGCGTCGTGGAGACGGTATTCCGTACGTACGCAAGAGCGATGATATCGTTTCCATCATCGTGGAATTGTGTTGAAGTGTTTGTATACTATTTCAGTATCAATATAACTTTATAATAATAATATATAGTTACTCATTACACCATTATACCCATCCAATTAAGGTGGTGGCGGAAAATAGATTACACCATGGCGTGGAGACGATATTCCGTACGTACGCACGCGCGGTGATTTCCTTTTTCCGTAGGATGGATAGAAGGTTAATTAGAGTTGTTTCATATTTATAATAACATATCTTTATGTAAGTAATACTGATGTTATTACTTTATCATGAAAAAACTAAATAAGAATAAGTTTAAGAATAAAGAGGTTGAAAAGATCGGTAATGGATATTACCTCTTCTTTGGAACGCCTCTTTGAATCCTCCACTTAGGGAACTAAGATTGGTCTTTGAAGAAGACCAGGACCTCTAGGATTATTCTTGGGAAGTGGAGAATGTATTTTGGCAGGATTTGGCCGAGCTTGAGTTCACAAATTGGTGTGAGGAGGAGGGGAAGGAGGTTCCCTTTTATAAGGGAGGAGAGGGGCACCTTAGGAATATCTCAAAATATTATTTTATATTAAAGTCAAAATCGGTTTATAATGGTTCCAAAGGGTATTATTTCGAAGCTAAAGTGGGGATGGGTCGAAATCCTATCAACCAATAGGATTTAGACAAGTTTAGGTTATTATTTTAACCTTATCAATTAGATTTAACTCTAAGTTAAATAATTTAACTTTTACCGTGTCTTTTTGTTTTCTTTCACTATATGGTTAATACACTTACTATAACATGCCAAACGAACCCCAAATTGTTTATTATTAATATATATATCCTTATCTAAGTCATTTGGCCGAACCTTAGTTTTTTAGGAATAAAATAACAATTAGTAATATAATATTTGATTTAAAAACTATTTTGTGTCAATTTTGACACTATTTGATATATGATTTTTATGAAAGTCATAACAGAATTATATGTTCGAACCAATTTGATTAAATCAACACTAATATATCATAGTAACCTATAAAATTAGTGTAATTCATAAAAAGTCTCAAATTACATTTATTTTGGTGTTTATAACATCAATTATGTCAATATTTCATTAATAAGATAATTACTGCATCATAATTGTGTCATAAATAAATTAAATTATTTAATGTCTAAAAATTATAAATAAAATACCATTATGTAGGAAATCTTTTTATATTTATAATTAATATTTATAGTCGAATTTATCGTATGTATAACCCCATATTAAAAATGATTTACTTATTAAACTTTGATTTTAACTATTTTAACCCTTCTTTAAATAAATTAATAATAAATGTCCTAATCTAATCTAAGTGGGCCTAAATGATAATATTTTACACTTAAGGTTGTTTTTGGTCGAGATACACTTGTCCAATAGGATTAGGACATGTGTTAGGGTAATATTAATATCATTTTTACCCTTAATTACCCTATTTACTTTTAACCGTGGTAAATAAAAGTAAAAAGTTACTATTCACCAAAAATTATTTTCACCTCATTGAACCACATTTTACTTACTGACATCAACCGTGTCTCTCGGATTTTTGAAATTCCATTCACAGAAGTGGTAAAATTATGTTTTATGAAAAATTTAGTTTTTTAACTACCACTTAGTAGTTTCACTATTCATTAAAAATTGATGTTTTTCAGAACAATGCCAAAATTTCATCCTAAGCTATATTTCATATTCCGAATTCAAAAATGAAGTCTATTTTACCAAATTCATAACATAGAAGTTTCATTAATTAATTTTATAATTAAATCCCGATGTTAAAACAAATAGCGTGTTTTTAAGAAACAATATCTATCAAAAGATTAACACTTGATTATGTCTGGTTTAAATGTGAAATTACATTCAATGACCAACATTGTATTAAATTGTAAAAATCTATTCTAAATATACTTTAAACCCACTCAAATTAATAATTTATCACTATTAATTATTTCTATTAAAAAAGTTGTTTTTAATTATAATTTAGTAATTTTCACTATTAATCAGAATATGAAAGTTATCAGAAAAGTACCAAAATTTCACCTTAGGCTAAATTCGATACTCCGAATCCAAAAATGAAGTCCATTTTGAGAGCTAAAATTTCTAAAATTTTAAAAGGTGGTTATTACTATTCACAACGGCTAGTTATAATAATATTTTAATAGCATATCGTTGTTTAGTGAAACTCGGTATTGCGTACTACACATGCTATCAAGGAAGGTCGCGATTTCATGTAATGAAAGGCAAGTCAAGGATGCGTGTTGTGCAAGCTCTTTTTGGTGTAGCGTACAACACAAGACATTAGTGAAATAAAAAATAAAATTTTTCATAAAATCTCGGGCTGTTACAAATAATATATAGAAATTACCATTCAAATAGTAGATGTATATATATCAGCATGGTTATGGTATGTTAGTATCAACAAATACTCATTGTATACATTTTATGGTATTGGAATCATATTGTTCATGTTGGGTATAGGGAAGCCACTATTACAACAATCCCAATTACACTAGAGCCAACATGTTAAAAACCCATCTTTACTCTCACATGATAAGATCATTCTTCTTTTGAGTGATGAATTTTTTTCATTAGTCCGACCACATCTTTACTGCAAAACTATTCAGATATCAGCAACCTCACCTCATTTTGTAAGCCTCCTTAAGAGTTGATATTCACAAGTACAATTCTCTTTTATAATGTTAGAAACTTGACATCAAGGCTAATATGAATAGTTAGATTATCATAATTTATATTATGATGAATCTTTACATACAATGTGTGGTTCCAATTACTAGAAAAAATAATTGTGTATTATAGACTACTACTTAAGCTACCAATAAATCCACAATGCACTCGATTTTTATATATATGGATACCACTAGCATTAATGGGCTTCTCCTACTCCTTACCTTGGTTGTTTTGTGATAGTAGATCATATTAATATATAAATAAGACTAGTTCTTTCCCTAATAACTAGTATCCCTTCCTCTGCACATACCATGTACATATAATTTTTACTTACACAAGTTTAATTGGATAGTTCAATACTTACCATGTTGTTCTTATGATAATAAATTATATTTTTCTAGTAATAAGTATATTTTGGAAATATCATATATAGTATATAACATGGAATATGCGAGAGATCCAATGTTGGCACTTATATTATTATACTCACCTATTTATTCTTCTTTAATGCTTTATACATATTTTATTTGAGATATTTTTTCATAGTTAGGCTGGTAACAATTCTTTCTTGAATTTTTCTTTCTTTTATTTCTAATAACTTTTCAATTTATGTACATTTTCATGGTTTAAGAAAACAATTAGATCTACATTGTTAGAACTCATTATTTTGAATATATATTACTACTTTAATTAAATCTCTATAGATGTTCTTCTATTATATATTTAACTAACTGTTATATAAATTTCTATTTCCCATATGTTATCAAACATATTTTCCTTATAAAACTATGGAACTCCCACTATCCACTTACATAAAATTTTAATAAAAGTCACTCTAAATGAATTTTGTAAGTACTTGTTACTTACTTCAATCCAAAAAAACATTTAACTAACTCAAAATCCTTATTGTAATTCTATTGTTTCGTCAACCCTTTCAAGTTGCATCATATATATACCTTCCATGATTGGTGTTCTTGACAACCAATGATGAATTTAATTATCATTGAAAGTAAATTTGAAAATTATAATTCTAATGGATTTAGGCATGATGTATTTTCATTGTCAATAGATCCTAAGTGGTACCATGCTTATACCACCCATGTATTGTCTTACTTGAATACTTAGAGTATTATTCAAAATAATAATCTCCATTTCATTGATACATGAATCGATTATTGAATTTTAATTGATCTTTTCAATTTTATATAATTTTCATATACCTCATACTTATAGGATTTGTTATTCTCTAATAATAATGTATCACCGAATGTAGTGAATATTAAACTACCACTATGGTTTTAACCATCCTATATAGGATGTGTCATTAGAACACTCCTTTTCCATAATATCTTATGGATCCTATTCCTATGAAAACAGGTTGGGTATCTCTGGAATTGACTCCCACTATCTCAAATAGAGAATTGTACATTTATATAGAAATATACACTAGCACTAGACTATAAATTTTAAATCATCGTATTTTATATAAAATACTACATGAACTTTAGGGTACTAATCGAGCTCAAATTTTTGTTTCTCTTGATGCATGTTTTTTTATATTCTTAACAAACTCTTTGCATCTAAACACATATTTTTTATGACATAATGTATTTATATCATACAATAACTCATATGATATGAATTTTTTCCTATATATGGATTATAGTAATGTAATTACAAAACTATTTGAGAATAAAGATTGGAAAA
The DNA here is from genome assembly GCA_963277665.1 of Viscum album. Taxonomy (NCBI): domain Eukaryota; kingdom Viridiplantae; phylum Streptophyta; class Magnoliopsida; order Santalales; family Viscaceae; genus Viscum; species Viscum album. Next base: position 1,099,515,723 of record OY728147.1, read on the forward strand.
ATTGATGTACTGTAATACAAATTAGTTTCAACATTGATTCTCATTTTACATAAATTGTGATTCTGATGTATACAATAAAATGCGCATTTAGGAATTAATCCTTGCTACATTTTCATGATAAATGTTTTCATGTAATATTCATTATTGGTCCTACTTAGAAACATCATAACATTGATGTTTATAATGAAATGATTATTTCATAATTACTCCACGCTATATTTTATTTACTGATGAATTATTGGTCAAGATATTATTCGACACATGGTATTAAAGAAACTCATTTCTTTTAACCATGAATATATCATACTTAACCTTTTCATTCCTTAAAACACTTAAAGTAATATCAGGAATTATATATGTTTACCTCTAGATTAACCTTGGAATAATTCATTCTCTAAAGCTGAACAAATTTCTAATGATTTGTGGAACACCATTATTTTTAAAGGTTTCTTTTTTCAAAAATAAATATGTAAATTCATTGATAACACCCAAGGTATTTAAATAAAATTATTCTAAAAAACATTCTACAAATATCCATTAAAAATTATTTTTGTTTTAAGATGAATTATAATTCCACAATTATGTATACTCGAGTCTTACATATTATATTCATCAGTTATCTTCAATGATTCAAGCATTACTGAACTATTTGTAGTGTATTAGACACCACAAACTGCATTTATTTCAAAACTCAAAACAATCCATCTATCCAATGGTCACATGTAAAAAATTATTTGGTTACACTTAATAAAATTTCAAAAATAATCATTTACCTGGAAATTTGAAATATTGTAAAACTCACCACTAAATTATGAATCACTATTTTTCAGCTACTTTTAGAATTACCATTACTATTGATAATGTTACTATAAATAAAAGGGTTAATGTATTTAAATAAATATATGTTCTAAGCATATTTTATTCAATACCCAATATGAAAACAATAAACATTACTTATAATAGATGAATATACTTGAATAATTAGTAACTACATGATTCTTTAGATTAGTTCATAGCATTTAAACATCTATAGTCTTATATTGTGACATGAAACGAAAATTACCACTTGTATATTGCCTTCCATATTTTCTTTGAAAGGAATTATGAAGGTGAATTTTTATTCATTAATTTTAGTTGACTTTTATCCTTGTCTTTCAACTTTTACACTATGATAACTAAACAGTTTACTTTGTTTATGTTCCTATTTACTTAGCAAACAATACCTAAAAGGTAATGAAGCATTTTCTCTACACTATTTTTTTAATCATAAATGAAATTAGAGTAATTAAGTGAAAATTATATAAGTAAGTTGTGTATTGAAATATTGTGATCTATCTTTTAATTTACATGTATTATGTGTAATCATCACCTCTTTCATATCCAATGATTTAATTTAACTCTGGTAACACTCATCACTAGATTAAGAATACTTAGCTGCTTGAGAATTATTGTGGAAAGGATACTCAAAACCTCTGCCCATAGGGAATGATATGGCTACGCCACTACTCGATGAGTTGCGTGGTGCCTGTTTGACTGGATAACCAAACTAACTTGTGGATCCTTGAATTATTGGGTAATGACCTAGCTTCAAGAAATCATAAACAATATTTACTCAATTTATTGCCTTTAAAGATGTAAAAATCTAGTTATTGATACATCTTTTTTCCATAATTGTTTTTACCCTATCACTATCATAGGAACTCCCCACTAGTAGGAAAGACCCTCAAATAAGGTTGATGACCAACCTTTACACCCAGTTTTGTTAAACTTCAAAATATGGAAGGTGTTTCAACATAATATTTCCCTGAGGGTTTTTATTATTTCCCCATGAATGAATTAATTTTATATATTATATGAACGAATTATGTGATTTTACTCAAAACATACTATTTAGTAAATATAAAAACATTCATCTCACATTAAATTGATTAAATATTTATATTTTAGTTTATTATTTTATGTGAGCATGTTAACTTGAAAAAAAAAACAATACTAAAAAATGCATAATGTAAATAAACCACCATTATGTTCTTGAGAATGTGGTTTTGGTTGATCTATTAGTATTGGATTGATTAACTGTGACCTAAGGGATATAATAATTATGTTGGGTCTTGACTTGTATAGAAGCTTGCACCTCAATTAAATGTTTCCACATGTCTTCAAGGATACATCATCGTATTAGTGTGTTCCAAATCTTACAATGTCATTAACATAATATAGACAAACTCTCCCACATAGGCCCAGGTAAGAAACTAGGTGGAGGAGTATTTCCAGGTGGTACTGTAGCGGAACTGTAGTAGACACTGTAAAAGTACTATAGTAGGTATTGTTCGGTACTGTAGCAGCCAGAACTATTCACATTATTTGGGCCTTCAAGACACCGGTTGTGGCCTATGGGTCTCATGACCTTCGAGTCATCAAAGGCCTTTAGGACTCACAGCCTTCAAGAACTAGAGACACTGATGTGGCCCAGTTCACACAATGTAGGCCCCAAAAGGGTATCAAAGCTAAAAATAGTACTAGTCACCAGAAGTATAGCTAACCGGATTAGAAGAATGAGAGGGTATGACAACATCCATCGGGACTATGAACCATGTAGCTTTGTATGTGGAACTACTAGTTGATCCACAATGCAAGGTAGAGAGCTAGGTGATCTATGATACAGAATTTGGGGAGGAGAAGTTCTAGTGGGTTGGGCCTACGAGTCATATAATGGCCATAGTATGATTATGGGCCTTTGGATAATGTATTGGCCTTCGGGTCTTGTCAGGCCTTGTGCCTTGGGCCTACAGGTCATATAATGGTTCCCCTTCAACCCTTAAAAGAGGGATTATCTATAATAAAATTAAAAATAAGGTCTTTAGGCTATTTGGGGGGGGGGGGAACTCACACACAATAGATGAGGTCCGAGGAAGCACAAAATACATATAGATAAATTGATGGACTTGAAGACCCTAATACATATAAATTTAAGAAAAAAAGATGGGCCTAACATTGAAAAATTATTTAAATATTACAATCCTCACATTCATTTATAATAATTAAATAAATTTAATCCCAGATAATGGTCGGCCAATGCTTAAGGTTGGTCGATGGGTATGATAAATAAACAATAAAATTTAAAAATGCGATAAATTAAAGATCGAGGAAATTAAAAAAATAAAATGATTTATTTTAAATAAAATAATTTTATCTCGTTTGGTCTCAAAATTAATTGAATTTTATTTCAAAAATAATTCTTATTTTTAGATATTAGATTTGTTATTAATTTCAAAATAAAAAGGTATTAACTAATTTTAGAATATGTTAATTCTTTATCGGGCCTCAGAACCCCATTTATACGCATTACAGGACAGAAAAACCCCAAGGAGGTCCATTCTAGATTGAAAGAACCCTCCAACTCCCATTAGAAGTCATAAAAACTCACCCTAGGCCATTGAAGATTAGGTAAGAATATTGGTGTTTGGATGGGGCAACACTAGGAGATGACACCTGATATGGAATCTAGAAATGATGGTGTACAACATAGAATCCAAGAAGGTCAGCTGAATGAGGTGGTTCTGGTTACATTTTGTAGGGAAGTCGTGGGAAGTAGCTTGACAGGCGAGGGAGGAGGAGGAGGTTTATGGGGAACATGGAAATGTGGCATGGTTGTGGGATCTAGCTGGGATGTGAATCTTCCAATGTAAGAATTCATGTTTTTATTTGTTTTTTGTATTATCCTACTCTGATACTCGTCTAGTAGCAAACCAATAGAGAGATTTCCCCTCTATATTATTTATTTTGTATTAAACATTGACCATCACCCCCTTTTCATTTTAGACATTTTTTTTATTTTCATTCTTCAATCCTATATATTAGACTTTTCACATTGTCACATCCAATTTTTTGATGAAATCCAAAAATGTGTGGAAGAACTTTTCCATGGCCAGTATAGTTCTATCCATCAAAATTCCAATGGAACTAGCTAGAATATAGGGGGTAATAGAAAATTTCATTGAAGAAACAGAAAAATACATAAAATAACACACACATAAATATATAATATGGTATTCAATTATAAAGCCATCAAAACTCTTATCGATCCAAATAAATTAAATTTGATGGGTGTAAATGGCAATTGGAAATATGCATGTCTTGATCCATTGGGCCCAAAACAAACCCCTCTTCTAACATGTAATGCTAATATAATTTTCATTGGATAAAAAAAATTTGATCCCTTGGGTACCAAGTTTTGGTACTGGGACACACATCGGATGTAGGTGGACAGATTTTTTTTAAAAATAGTCACCAGTTAGACATAACATCATCAACTTCAGCTATCCATGCCCTAGAAATGGAAAAGGATCATGAAAAATAATCATTTAAGATAAAAAGTTAAACAAAAAATTACATTATTCAAATCGAATACATGTTCGACTGTATTTTGTCACTGGAAATCGTCACTTGAAGGATATGAGGCCATGTCCATCTAGATCAACTACAAACAATTCAAGAGTCTGGGAGAATACAATTTAATGAATTCTGAGTGCTAGAGTAGAGCTCTATGGAATTCATCAATGCCCCAACAATCACCATGATTCTATTCTTTTAGTTCATGAAGGTGTTATTGGATTGTTCACTTGGAAAATAGATTTCTCCATATACGACGTGGGAAGGAGGATATTGAATCACTCAAATTCATAAGTATGAATATTACTATAAAAATGAACTACATATTACTTATACTGTGGATGTTAATAACCTTGAATGGCTTACTTGACCCCCACATAAGTAATTCTCCCTAAATAAGAAATATATAACATGTTATGATGAACTAACAGAATCATAAAAATAATTTATATTTTATCAATTAATTAAAATATATAATAAATATACATTAATTAATAAAACTGATTCATTAACTTGACTCTTAATTTATGTAATATTTTACAACCCTTGAATAAGAAAATAATATTCGTTCATATAATTTTTTCCCACATATTTTCATTCATACATGTAAATAATTTTAATAAATAAATTGAAATAAAATTTTTCTATATTCAAATAATAACGAATTTATTTATTTATTGAAAATCATTTACTCTCATACATATATCAAACCTTGTGATAGGGACCACCACAACCTATACACTTATTCAGTAGAATAGGGTAGACTTTTGAATATGCAATTATGTCTGACCCTCAAAAACATTATCTCGATAGTAGTGAATATTATGCATAGACTAGAAGTGGAGTCTAACTACTCATTATGATCCCTAATAAGATAAAGAATATCCATAATAATGAAAAAATTCATAAGAAAACACATTGTGAAATATAATCTCATTATCTCCCTATATATATAATTGTAGGAAACACATTTAGTGTCATCATTGTTTCTAAAATTATTTTTTTTGACCCAACTGGATGGATTTACCTTCTTCTACGTTAGACATGGATTTAGTAAAGGTAATATAATCCTGATCAACTTGTCTTGAGGTATTATATCCTTTTAAAAAGAACAAATTCTTTATTTATTATTCAATCAATACCATATAACCTATGATTCACCCAAGTCAAGATACCTCTCTATGAATTCAATTCCATACATTTTTTCTTACATCAATGTATATGAAAAAATGATATACATTGAAAATAATATTAATTTCGGAGACCATTATATGTGTTCATATATAGGAACTGCCAATGAAACATGTAACATGTGGTGCTCCCATTGGCTTGTCCATCCTCACAATCTCATCTACTCGAGATCACTAAGTACGAATATCATCAGAATATATCTGAATGCTTTCAAGCTCCCATAACCTAATAGTCAAACATCATCTATGTCCTATCAGTATGATGTATCTATACCATAGGGAATATGTTTAAGATTAATCTCATGGTATCTCTGTGTTCTCATGAAATCTTAGCAACTACTATATCTTGTTGATATGAAAAATAATCAATGGGAATTACCATTTCAATAATAGAACTTAAAATATCAACACTACTATGGTAAGTTAGAATCAATCATGGCTCAATATATACATGATATGTTAATAAAAAAATTGAAGGTGGGTCTAGTGGACCAATTTCCACAATATAAGAAACAAATAATAACAATGATATAACCAATAAGATAATCATAATAACTGCCAAGGGAACTCCTTGGATACCTAGAGACAATCTAGAAAACACTATAATTGAATTCATCTAATTAACTCGAATGATGTGATCTAACTATATAAACCATTAATTTTACCATTAATAGATTAACCAAGAAGAAAATTCACATAATTATAGAAATTTTTTAACATCGGGACAAATTACAGAGTGAAATCAAACACTATAACAATATTCATCCCTATATTTCCTTCATAACTATCCAAGGATTCATTTGATATGTAAATTGAGGTGAGGAATATTAGACAATATAAAAGAATATAACAATAATAGAAAAAATATAATTCACCCTCCATAATAAGAAACATTATTTGTAGAATCCAATTATTTAATCACATAGAAATAAAAAATATCAATAATCCATGATCAATCCATAACAAAACACTGTCCAATATTTACTTCAGCATCAATAAGGGGATTATATTTATAGATGTTGAAATAATCTATATTAAACCAATTTTTAAATCAAATACAATAAGATATATATATATATATCTTAGAAACGATTGTGGTAATATTCAAACTATACAATTAAAACCCATCTAAAATGTTTTAGATTAGAAAATCAAAAGTCAATGTTTATGAGAATTACAAAAGCAAACAAACATTAAATTAAAAAAATAAATTAGCAAACTTTATATAACATTATAAATTTATTATAGAACATTATATAAAAATTATTTCATGTACTTGAATAAAAATTATATATGACCATTCAATTGAACACCTTGTGTGCATTAGTTCACTAGAAAGTGGTTTTAAGCATTTAAGCATAGGAAAACCAAACAATAAATCTAAATAAACATCATTGAAAATTCATAAAAACTAAATAAATCTTTAGAAACATAATATATAGAAATTATAATGTTTTTTAATTGAAATTCAAGAAAGAAATCCCAAACACTCACTGTTCAATCAATAATGAAAAAAGGGATCGAACTAACTATATGGATGAAATAGGGGTTCATAAGACAAAATTCACCATATATAAGAATAAATAATCCTTAGATGATCATTTCTAAACCTAAAAATGAATAAACCCCAAATTAAATTTATCCAATCATAAAACCTATTTTTTATGTTCATGGGAAGATAAAGGATTCAAGAAAGAGGGAAGAATGATATTATTGAAGAAGAGATGATGATATCGGAGAAGAGTAATCTAGAATATTTACTTCAACATGATGGACAATCCATTTAGGAATCAAGATGAGAAGCAGGAGTAAATGGAAATATATTCTGGTGGGAGACCTAAGTAAATTTGGGAAAAAGTACTGGATACTTCATTATGTTAGAATAGAATAGACATTTAAAATTAAAATACTGGGAAATACATATAGTCTTGATGGAAAATTCGGAAAAATAGTGCACCTAAAAATGCATGGATTCTAGAAATCAATTTGGAGATGCATGGCCAATGTGAAAAGTTATGGGGACTGTCATGAACCGACCCGTACCGAGGCTTGAGCTGCAACTACCACAAACCCGCCTCCATAGGCCAGGGGCTGGCGACTACCGTCGAAGGCACAATAAAATAGGGGAGGCCTTTGCCTAAGAAACTATACACACACACATCCAGCCAACTCAAAGAAAACGTGCAGAGAAAATAATGCAAGATACAACACTGCTACAAAAGGGAAACCAACATATATGCATCGACCTCTAACAAGTACAAGTAATGTGCTGACATGTAAACTAAATAGTAAAAGGGACAAAACATGCTCCCATATAGAAAGGTTCTACAACTCGGAAATTGGTAAAACAAAGGTAAACTACTGGTGAGTCTCACATCCAGGAATTCTTTCTACAGCTACCGAACACAGCCAAACTCATGTGTCAATTCAGCTCCTCTATAGTCTCGAATGACATGTCCGTCGTCTGCAAGGACACGCCAAGTGTAGGGAAAGCCCAAGTAGGGGTGAGTATAAAAAAATACTCAGTAGGATGCACCGAAAGCTCAAGGGAGCAACAAGGGAGGTACTAAAATGGGGAGCAGTAGACAGAGCAATGAACAGTGTAAGAGTGAAAAAAATAGAAAGAGATTGCAACATAACCCAACAGAGAGAAAGGAAGTTGACTCATCCATACACAAGGAGCTAGAGACGGTGAGAAGATGAACTTCTCATCAAGTATTCACTGCCTACAAAAGGAGAGTAGACTCGTCCAACCAAGAGGATCTAGACATGGAAAGTATGTGGCATACCCCACCCATCTTCTCCCTTCTTAGAAGGAGAGTAACCGAACCCAAGGAGTGGGAACAAAAATATGATGATTATATATATATGCTCAATGAGAAACCCAAATTAGTATGTAAGGGGAACTCTATCTCCAAGCTCATCCCAAGATGAGTCACCAACAGTTCAAAGGACATCAATCACTGAACACAAATGTCCTGCACATCAACCTAGGAGGTTCAAGTCAAAGTGGCCCAATCACTGCACCTTGATACTATCCATTTTGGGCGGCACTAACTCACCAGCATGGATTTTAGGTCATGACGCAAGGGCACATCTTGGTGGAAAAAAGCGCCCCTCGTCCTTGTATGTCCTATGGTCGCGTAAAAGCTGTCACAACACTGACCCGTACAACCAAGGGTCTTGCTCCGGTATTCATGGAGAAAAGTCACCGACTAGAATCATAAGAAGGCCTGAGTTCGAAATGCCAACGGGTGACCCACTTCCCAGCCCTACAGGAGGGTAAACCCGAATACGTCGACAGGTGACCCACTACCATACCCTAATAGAGGGTAGACTAGGAATACATCGATAGGTAACCTACTGCCCAACCGTGCTAGAGGGTAGACCCAAAATACTTTGACAGGAGACCCACTGCCCGCCGTGCTGGACGGTAGACCCAAAATACGTCGACAAGTGACCCACTACCTAGCCTTGCTGGAGGGTAGACCTGGAATATGTTGACAGGAGACCCACTGCCGAGCCGTGCTAGAGGGTAAACCCAAAATACTTTGATAGGTGACCCATTTCCCAGCATTGTTGGAGGGTAGACCTGGAATATGTCGACATGCGACCCACTGCCCAGCAGTGCTGGAGGGTAGATCCAAAATATGTCGATAGGTGACCCACTGCCCAGTCGTGCTGGAGGGTAGACGTGGAACTACTCTGGCTATCCATAGTGGATGGTACAACCCTGGGCAACAGAACACGGAGTGGATATTTTGCAACCACCAAACTCAAGAACAAATCACAGAGTAGAGGTTCAACACCCATTCCATCACTGGGTGTCACTAGCACCCCTACCATGCGTAGGTTTGGAGTGCGACAAAGGAACATCCGGTCGTCGCCCTTCCCTGTTTCCACATTTAATACGATCACGGAAGAGGCTCTTCTTTTTTGAATAGATTACACCATTTTAATATTCATGAAAATACACGTGATATAGACTACTTACTTGATGAAAATGGACTCCCGATGGAAAAGGTAATGCTCACCAAAGCCAGCCCGAGTGGGGCCCACACCATGATCCAGAAAAAGGTTAGGCGAACTGCGCCATCACGATGCTCATGGATAACCATGTAAAATCGACTATTCATATGCCCGAAGCAGACACCTAACGAAAAAGTCGCAGTACGCTGCACACATCTCAAAAGATGGCCCATGGGGCCCACGCCTCAACTCCGTCTTAATCTCCTGAAACCAACACGGTCATCCTCGTCTTGATGCCAGGGTCATAACATCATTGACGGTGCCTAAAACGGACTCCGGATGCAGAAGGTGCAATTCCCCATGATATTCGTAAATTGGGCCCCCACCTCAGGCCCGATTTCTGGCGGGCGGATTGCGCCATTACAATCCCCTCAGAAAAAACCCAGAAAAGAGTACTGAAACACCCTAAATGGATGTAGGGTGAAAAGGTGGCATTTCATCATAAAACGTGCGAACTAATCCATGTGCCCCCCCCTCCATTCCTCTAACCCAAACGCTTCGGAAAGCATCTCAAAAAAAGTTTGCACGAGGACTAAGGTCATGCTGCCGCTAACGGCGTGTCAATCAGACATTCCAAATAGGAGTTAGGTTCGACGCAACAATTAATTAATTAATTTAATAATTAATTAATTATTCACATTGTGTTTCGTACCACAGAGCTACGAAACCAACCTACAAAGGTTCTGAACCACATTAGAAGGACTGTTTCAGCCTCAGGGCCACAGTGCCTCCAACGAAGCGTCAAAAGGACGTCCGGCTCATGAGCCATGTCCATCAAAACATTAATAATAATTTAATAGTATTAATTTAACACATTTTGGGGCACCCATCATCGGGCGTAGAACCCAAAAACCCCGAAACTCACTTCAAACAGTCCACCCTGTTGATGCGAACTCACTCCCATAGACAGCGCATCAAACAGATGCGCCAGTTGGAACTTATGGCCCCCGAATGCAAGGGGGACCAATGTGGGCCGGTCCAGACCAGACGGCCCATTCCAGACCGACAACCCGGTCCAGACTACCACGGCCCACTGGCTGCGGCTCGCTCCAAACCACCGGACCGAACTGGGTTTGGTTTTTTTTTTCAACTGACCAGCCAGTTGGTCGGTCCTCGTTGACACCCCAACATGACCTGCAAACAGCGGGTCCTTGTTTCCTTTTGCAACCCCGAGGTCTCTGCCTCGGTACCATCCCCCGCTTATCGCGCCAGGCCGACCCGGCTCCCCAGGCTACTCTGCCTTCCGTAGCCCCACTGTCGCGCTACCCCGAGGCTATCATGCCACAGTGCCTCCTCCGCTCCAGCTCGACCTCCGCCGACTCCTCCTTCTACCATCATATTGTCGCTCTACCCCATCGCTCGACCACTCTGGCTCCCGCTTGAAGCCCAACACTCTGTAGGATGCCCCATGCTGGGGTGAGTATAAAAAAATACTCAGTAGGATGCCCCGAAAGCTCAAGGGAGCAACAAAGGAGGAACTAAAATGGGGTGCAGTAGACAAAGAAAGGAATAGTGTAAGAGTGAAAAAGAGAGAAAGAGATCGCAGCTCAACCCAACAAGAGAAAGGAAGCAGACTCGTCCAGATGCAAGGAGCTAGATACAGTGAGAAGACGACCTTCTCATCGTGTCTTTGTTGCCTATAGCTGGAGAGTAGACCCATCCAACCAAGAGGATCTTGACACGGAAATCACGTGGCATACCCCACGCGTCTTCGCCCCTCCTAGAATGAGAGTAACCAAACCCAATGAGTGGGAACAACAATAGTACGAGTATATATATATGCTCAATAAGAAACCCAAATGAGTTTGAAATAGGAACTCTATCTCCAAGATCAGCCCAATAAGAGTCACCAATAGTTCAATGGACATCCATCACTGAACCCAAAAATCATGCAAGTCAACATAGGAGGTACAAGTCAAAGAGGCTCAATCACCGCATCTCGATACTATCTGGTTTGGGTGGCACTGACACACCCGCATGGATTTTAGGTCGTGATGTAAGGATGTGTGTCGGTGGGAAAAGCGCCCCTTGTCCTTATATGTCCTATGGTCACGTGAAAGCTGTCATAACACTGACCCACACAACCAAGGGTCCTGGTATGTTATTCACAGAGAAATGTCACTGACTAACCTCATAAGAAGGCCTAAGTCCGAAATGCCAACGGGGGACCCACTGCCCAGCCCTGCTGGATGGTCAATCCTAATACGTCGATAGGGGATCCACTACCCAACCCTGGTTGAGGCTAGACCCGGAATACATCGATAGGTGACCCGCTACCCAGCCGTTCTGGACGGTAGACCCAAAATACGTCGACAGGTGACCCGCTGACCAGCCGTGCTAGAGGTTAGACCCAAAATACGTCGACAGGTGACCCACTGCCCAACCCTGCTAGAGGGTAGACCTAGAATACGTCGAAAGTCGACCCACTACCCAGCCGTGATGGAGGGTAGACCCAAAATATGTCGAGAGGTGACCCACTGCCCAGTCCTGCTAGAGGGTAGACCTGGAATACGTTGACAGGTGACCCACTACCCAGTTGTGTTGGAGGGTAGACCCAAAATACGCCGACATGTGACCCACTGCCCAGCCGTGCTGGAGGGTAGACCTGGAATTGCTCTGGCCATCCCTACTGGATGGTACAACCATGGGAAAAAGAACACAAAGTGGGTATCGCACAACCACCCAACTCGAGAAAAAATCACATAGTAGAGGTTCAGTGCCCGTTCTATCCCTGGGTGTCACTAGCACCCTACCATGCGTAGGTTCGGAGTGTGTCAAAGGAACTTCCGGTCATCTCCCTTCCATGTTAACACATTTAATACAATCATGCAAGAGGCTCTTCTTTCCTGAATAGATTACACCATTGTAATACTCATTGAAAAACACGCGAGATAGAGTACTTACTCGCTGAAAACGGACTCCCAGTGGAAAAGGTAATATTCACCATTGCCAGCCCGAGTGGGGCCCACACCACGATCCCGAAAACTGTCGGGCGAACTGTGCCATCGCGATGATCTCAGAGAACCATTTCAAATAAACTATTCATCGCCCGAAGAAGACGCCTGATGAAATAGTCACAGTACGCTGCACACAGCTCAAAAGACGGCATGTGGAGCCCATGCCTCAACTTCGGCTTAATCGAATGAAACCATTCCGATCAACTTAGTCTGTATACTAGGGTCATAACATCGCTGACGGCGCCTAAAACGGACTTTGGATGCAGAAGGTGCAATTCTCTGTGTTATACGTAAATGGGGCCCCTTAGGGCCCCCACCACGGGCCCGAGTTTAGGCGGGCGGATTGCGTCATTGTGATCCCCTCAGAAAAACACCCATAAATGAGTACTGAAACACCCTAAACGGATGTCGGGTGAAAAAGTGATGTTCCACCGTAAAACATGAGAACTATGCCATGTTGGCCCCCACCTTGTCTCCAACCCAAATGCTTCGAAAAGCATCTCAAAAAAGTCGGCATGAGGACTGGGGTCACGCTGCCGAGGACGACGCGTCAATCGGACATCCCAAACAGGAGTTAGGTCCGACGCAACAATTAGTTAATTAATTTAATAATTAATTAATTATTCACATTTTGTTTCATCCCACAAAGCGATGAAACCAACCCGAAAAGGTTCCGAACCACATTGGAAGGACCGTCTCAGCCTTGGGGCCACAACGCCTCCAACGGTGCGTCAAACCGATGCCCGGCTCGCGAGCCACATTCGTCGCAAATTTAATAATAATTTAATATTATTATGTTAACGCGTTTTGGGGCACCCGTCTTTGGGCGCATAACCCAAAACCCCAAAACTCACTTCAAAATGTCCGCACCACCGATACGAACTCACCGCCATAGACAGTACGTCAAACGGATTCGCCGTTCAGAACTTACGGCCCCTCAAATTCAAAGGGGGCCCAAAGAGGGCTGGTCCAGACCGGCCGGCCCGGTCCAGAGCACCACGGCCCGCTACCCGTGGCTCACTCCAAACCGCCGGACCCGAGTGGGTCCAGTTTTTTTTCAACCGACCGGCCAGTTGGACAGTCCTCGCTGATGCCCCAGCAGGACCCGCAAACAGAAGGTCCTTGTTTCCTTATGCAACCCCGAGGTCACCGCCTCGGCACAACCCTCCGCTAACCATGATAGGACGGCATGGCTCCCCTGGCTCCCCCGCCTACCGCAACCGCACCGCTACGCTACCCCGGGGCCACCACGCCCTAGCGCCTACTCCGCACTGGCTCAACCTCTGCCGGCTCGACCTCTGCCGGCTCCTCCTATGACCGTCGTACCACTATGCTCCCCCGTCGCTCGGCCTCGCTGGCTCCCACTTAAAGCCCGACACTCCGCCGCTGCCCCCGGCTCATAGAACGCCGCTTCCGAGCTCCGCCGCTGCCTCCGGCATGAACGTCACCCACTCAACGCACCGTGGCTGCCGCGCGCAGCCGCCGGCCTCTCGCCCGCACCCATCGGATCCCGCACCTATGGCTTCATCCTGGCTTTCCACCGCCGCCTCGTCTGAACCCCATTCATGCCTCCCCAAGCTTCGGCCACTTCGCTTGCTAGAGCCGGGTCTTCCGACGATCCCTACCACCACTCCAGTGGCCCATTTCCCAAACCGAACGTGGGTTCTGGTTCCTCGGGACGAGGCCTTCGTAGCGCCTGCCGGTGACCGTTGATCCGACATGATTTGGGGCATCTAAAAATATGGATGAACAACGCCCAAGAACGTTAAACAAAACAGGGCTTGGGTGTTGGATGTGTTCATTCGGCCAACACCCCATATTCTAAAATTGAAAAATTTAAAATTACATAATTGACAAAGGGTGGAAAAACCAACAAAACACCTTCCTCGATCCGGCCGTTTGACATCGACAACGCGCCCACTTGATCCCGCTCCGATCCGCCAGAGTCCGCTCTTCAATCCGGTGAAGAACAGCGAAGAACACCAAAGAACGGAGAAGAATCCTCGAGAGAGAGAGAGAGATAGAGAGAGAGAGAGAGAGAATAGGAGAGGGAAGGGAGAACCCCCCAACTCCTTTTTTCCAATTTATAGGAAACCTTCTTGGTGCAGAATCCGAAATCACCTTGCCCTCTCATTTTATATCATGCCTAGGAAAAATGGTATATTTCGAACTCAACAGAAGTCTCGGATTTCCAATCCAAGACTCCGCTTAAAATCTATTTGAAAAAGAATGCCAGTGATAAAAAAATCACTAGGTGGTCATTTCGAAATGACCATTTTTCCCTTGAGTGACATTTCTCTCAGAAGGCCCGCACCCTCAACTTTTACACCCCGCCTATGGTAAATAGCCCGCTCGAGACACAACTGTGCCCTCAGTTTTCCCAACCGAGCAACCATTTAGGAGTTACTCGAGTTCGAGCTATTAAATGAATAAGTTAATTTAATTTATCCATTTAACATACTACTAACGAATAAGGGGTCCAAACGTCTCGTGCCGAATCATTTTATGTCGCGCCTAGGGTAAGCACCACGTTTCAGACCCAACCGTGGACTCAGATTTCCGATCCAATCAACTGTCTAAGAGATATCGCATTTTCTTTAGTTAACCACACGTGCGTAATATAAAAACACTTAACATTTTTATATAGTTATTTCTGGGCACACTGGGCCTCGGAATTTCACGCCGTCTAAATTCCCTACTCAGGCATGACATGAAGAAAATTTTCAAAGACGTTGAGTCCCAAAACCTAGGTTCTTACATGGACCATGCACTTTAATGATGAATCATGTAATCTTTACAAGAAAATGAAAATTATCCATAAAAATTATTGAAATATATTCAATAAATAAATTCAAATATATATATATATATATATAATTAATGTTTGGCTGTTTCATAGATCAACCATAATAAATCAATTTTTTCCCAATAAAATTATTTATTAAAAAATAATTACCAAAACATGATGTTAAATCCAAGTATATCTAATTATTTGTAAAAAATAATTTTTTCTAGAAAATATTGAATTATCCCTAAGGTTTTATATTAAATAATAAATCTTATTTTCTCCACATAAAAAAAGTTCTAAATGAACTTCATTTTTTCCAAGTTCCATCGAAAACATCATATTACTTTAAACCATCACAAAAAAAATCATGTTTCCCAAATTCAACATGGAAAACTAATTTTAATTAAAAAGTATAATAATTAAGAGGAAAATATATATCATATCCCAATCATGTCAATGTAAAATTGTAAATGGATAGATTCATATATTGACTTGATAGAATTGAATTTTCATTTTACTAGTCTTAATGTGTTAACCAAGTCATCACTCATGACACTCCAAACTTGAAACCATTATCTCTACTATGATATAGAATTAAGTTGGTTATACAAACTGAATCATTCATCCCATTTGATTCCTTGACAGATGCTCTTTAATTTTTTACACTATAATTGATGAAACTTATATGTTTCAAAATAGTTCTCACTAACAATTTATTTTTCATTTGAACTAACACATCGAGTCAAGATCCCTAAATAAATCACATAAAAATAGTTTACAAAAAACTCTCTCTTATAAATGGTATTTTCTTGAAATCCAAATTTCCATAAATTCCCCATTTTAATCAACACTTGGTTTCCCATAAAACGAAGATAATAAAACTATTTTTCATGTCATTATCGACCAAAAAAATGTAAAAATATATTTAATCTCCTAAAATGTATTAAAGACACCTGTATAAAAGTTTTTTCTTAAAAAATATACAAATTATTAGTAGATGATCTTAAAAAGAATAACATTTTAATGATATCAAACAAAATACAATATAAATTATGATTTATAAATAAAATATTCATAAAATTAATCAAAATAAATTTGGTATGGCCTATAAACATTTTTCATAACCCCCATGTGTTTTTAGAATAAATTGTACCATTTTAGAGTGACCCCAGTGAAACTCTCAAGATTTTAATACATGGTACTTGGTGAATGTAACATACGTTATTATACATAACATCGTTCTCATGTCAATTACTTTTTTGATTTTTATATGAAATATTTTGAGAGAGACAAATCTAGAATGTGGCATGACCTTCATGCCACAAAGAATATCCCGATGTGAAATGTAGTCAAACTTATAATTAGTCACCCAAGAATTATCATGGAAATATTAACTAATCTAATCCATTGACAAGAAATTGTGTACTCAAAATAATTCAAATAAAATTAATAAAATAATTTATTATATATACCTTGATAATCCATCCTAATCCATAGAATATTTTTTCCACATACATTTAGAATCCTATCTAATATCTATTATCCAATCACCTTCTATCCTAACATCCACCACCACCAAATTCTAAATATTTATCCCAAATGTTAGAGTAAAATGAACCTAAAATCATTTTATTAATCATTCCATATAATAACTTCATAAATATTCCACGAAAAATATATACAAATTTTGTTAATATTCTCCTCCATCATAATCCTTATCTCTCTATTATAATTATGTTTCTTCCATCATTTTACTAATTACACTATAATGATTTCTTTAATGGACCACCAGAATATAAAAATTCAACATGCTAATAAATCTTGTAATTATACATGATTGACCACAATACATTATAATTATACATTTTTGTCTTAAAATTCATTTAAAATAACCTCCATGTTATATTAAAATAATATTCCCTATAAATCAAATTTGATGAAAATATTCCATAACTAAATAATGAAAATTAAATGGATAATTCCACATATTTCATGGAAATAAAACCTTAATAAATGAACTCAAGTTAATATTTAAATTTATTACTTGAACTAAAAACATGTATCTTAGAATTCTAACCTTCATAAGATTTTTCATCCCAAAAAAATTCATTATGCATCACTAAATAGTTTTTTCTATTCATGTAACATTGAAGGTTCCTCTACCTTGTTTCTTCTTAAATTATCCCATGATTTTCTATTATTATCACTAAAAGAATTATTCTTCCACTATAAATATTCTTTCTAGTATCAATAATTTAAAATATAATTTCAATATAAGACACATTAATTTCTTACCCAACTTTCTCCAAATTGAAAACATGAGTATAATCATATTGGTAATTCATTAATTTAGAAACATTATTTTTTTGAGTTATTACATAACATTGTGACAATACCAACTAGTAATACACTTCGCCAATATGTTCCATAATCTAAATCAGGCCCACATACCAAAGTATAAACTTCCCAAATTATCCCAATAAAGGATGTACCTACCATCGAGACACTTTAAGAAATACATAATCTCCAAATTCAATTATTAAGGATCATCATCCCTGATTGATATAAAACATAATCCAAAATTGAGATAAAACCATATGTTCCTTAATTTACATAACTAAATATATTTTTTCTTATATCATATTTGGTCCCACTAATGTTATCTCTTCCATATCTATTTAATAGAATGTTTAGAAACATGGTTTTCCATATAATGATTTTAATAGTGCTATACTAATCAATGATTGATAAAAAAGTCTATACACAAACTATGATAATGATAAATTATATTCCAAATAATTAATAATGTTTAAAAAACCTGATCAAGTAATATAATATATAATATTAATAACTCATTCCATCCATCTATCAGTCTATAAAG
This sequence comes from Viscum album, assembly GCA_963277665.1. Taxonomy (NCBI): domain Eukaryota; kingdom Viridiplantae; phylum Streptophyta; class Magnoliopsida; order Santalales; family Viscaceae; genus Viscum; species Viscum album. The sequence goes on from OY728147.1 coordinate 1,099,533,960, forward strand.
GGTAATTCATACTCATCCTCAACTAAATTTTCATAGAATTAAATAGTTTCTTTAAAAATATAATGGTAAATTGGGATATATATTCAAGAAAATGGAATTAAAAACTTTTTGATGACAAGTATCTTATTTCACATAAAAAATACCAAAGTTACTAACTAAATATATTTCTTGGATTGGGAATAAAGGAATTGATTTCATGATTTGATCCACTGGTATAAAAACAATATCTTTATTTTATGGGGATCTTTGAAACCAGGTCATGAAATTCTTTAAAACATTATTTGATTTCCTCATCAGAGAGGATAATATTTATGAAAATAGTTCCTATCATTGATGATTCAACATTACCTACGTAAAAATAAAACAATATGAAATAAATTTAGTAATGTTATTCTATATTCCAGACCACCAGAATCTCCATATGATGTCATGATACATATTTTTTTATTTAGGATACAACTCCATCCTTGGATAGTGATTTTTTTGAAAAATAATTTCCTTTGGTTTATAGGAACCATTATTCATCCTATAAAATAAATATTTTAATTATATTTAACAAAATATCCTATAATGGTGTTACCACCATTTATATCATCCTTCTCCATTTTATATTCATCATCATTTGACTATTTTTATTTAAAATTTTCAATCAGTGTAGATTTCTAAATATGGGTATATAAAAAAACACACATTATTTCCTCTATTTATATGTGATACCCTATAAAAAATCCCATTTACTAAAACTACTCTCCAAATTCCTTAATTTATTCTACAATATTATTTATTTTCAAAGCACTTCTCGTCGAAGTACATTTTCCCAATGTATTGATAATGTTAAATTTACTGGTTTTACGTAAACATCATATATTAATTGACAATGATTGATAACTATAAAGACCCATATTTTCCACATAAGTGTTTTTAATTATATGGAATTATTACAAGTCTATTAAAATTGACGGTGCATGATTCTGAGGCCCGGTGTGCCTCTAATGAAATTATGAACTTTGTTTAGGTTACGTTCTATAAATGCGTGAGTAGAGTTTTCTATCTTTTGAAATGTTTCTCGGATTATAAATTCTATAAGCACTGTTGAATTCACAATGCCGATATTCTCTTAATGGTGGATTTACATTGACCACAGTAGGTCCGGAGAAAAAGTAACATTTTGTGAAATTTTAAAAGAAATGAAATAAAATAATTTTTTTATTTTATTTCATATCCTCCAACAGACAATCCAAGGGGTGGTGCCAGTGATGTGTCAAGCCAATAAATGTCTTGACTAGACAACCCTCTGTAATGAAGTCATTGGGGAATTAGGAAGCTTCCTAATTAATGAGACCCATTAAATTCCAACGTTTTTACTTAACCTCTCCCTCTCCTTTATGTATGTTTCTTGGGGAGGGGTATCGGTATAGCTTCGCCATGAAATAAAGTGCTGAAGGAGTTTCATGACACCTGACCCTTAGAAGATGTAGCCGACCCAGTGGGAGGTGATGGATGACACAGAACCACGAACCAAAGAGTGACATAAGAGGGGCGTCATTGGAAACTTGTTTTGGGAACGAAGAACACGATCCACCTTCAAGAATGAGTGTTTTCTCTAACTATTCAAGGTATGTGGTTTACTCATTTATGATTTTTAAATGATTTTCCTCTTCCCTATTCTTGAATAATATGAAGAATGTAGGTTAACGGACTAACAGGTTGATGCTTGATTCATTTGTCTTTACGGGAGGTTGTTGTGGGGTATCTTGTGGGGTTTATCTTGTTTTTTCATTCAATTATTATTCAACACTTAACCCCCTCCATGTTTTCGAGCTAACACGGAGGGCGTAGGCCTAAAAAACACAGCCCAGACCCTCTGTTATCTTTTCTACATACTTGTGCCTCCATGGAATACCAACAACACAGTAATAATAAATGACTATGTGGGATATAGCACGTAGACACACACTGCAAGAGGAGACCATGACACAAAGTTGTGGCGGTCGTCAGAGTGGCTGACACCAGCCAGCCAAAGAGGAAGCACGATGTGCTGTCATGCGCTGCCGATGAACAATGAGGTCCGCGACTCGTTAGTTGCCGCGATTGGAGGAAGGAAGCTGACACACCGCCCGACCGCGGGTGATGGTGCGGAGTACCATCGCACGCTGCTGGAGAGGTAGGTCGGCACACCGTCCGGCCAAGATTTAATAGGAAAGACCAGCCCCTACAGGTCCTATGTTCCACCTGGCGGCACCACTTGGAGTCGCTGCTAAGAGAAGACTTAACAGCCCTCGATCATTTGGGAAAACCGAGGTATCTCTCCCCATGTGGCAGCTTGGCAGCACCCCCTGCAGGTTGTGCCTCATGAGGTCATGTTGTTTCCATCCTAGGGCGCCACCTTCTTAGGACGCTCCTTTCCCAGGATGCCATCATGTGGGCCACCCCTTTTTCGGTCTCCTCTTGTCGGTCAGGACGCCCATTTTTCAGGCCGGACCAGACCTTGGCCTAGAAGGCCGAGTCCACCTTGGTCCAGCATCGACCAGGTCGGTCCGGGTCTGTCCAACATGGTTGAACGGGACCCAGGCCCAACATGGCCGAGAAACACATAAAGGGCCTTATCTTGAGAACTGGACTTCGTTTGATGAACCGTTTGTGGATTTGGGATTATTGGAGTGAGATGATCCTTTTGACATACTCCGTGAGAATTTTGTAGAAACCTGGAGTTCGTCCGAGTTGGATTGAACGTGAATCCAACCGGTCCCTTTGATCTGAAATGCTAATAACGCACAGACCAGACATCCGATTGGCACACCATCTATTGCATTGTAACCCTTATGACATGGTGGATCATTGGGTTACTTCTAAGTGAGGATTTTTTCCAGATGTAATGCGACCAGTGGTTTAAGGAGTGGTTCTCCCAGGCACAGTACATACGGAACCCTGCGACTGGCTGAGTCTTGACGACTACTGATCTTTTAGACTCGGAGTTACTCAACGTCCCAATAGGGAGTGCCTCTCGGTGACGCAGAAGTGGAATAGTGGGGAGCACCACTGTGTGATGCGGCAGACCCACGATAAACGATGGGGAGGAGTACCTTAGTAGGCCATCGTGGGGAGTGGCTCTATGTGACCCAACGGACCCATGGTATGTGATGTAGAGGAGTACCTCAGTAGTCGAAGGTTATTGGGAAGTGACTTTGTGTGATGAGGTAGGCCAACTGTACTTGATATTGGAGGCATTCATCAGTAGCCATGGTGTTCGACGTTGTGACTGGGAATGTTACTAGTTCCAAGGCTTATAGAATATGTGGCTTGCTATCCGCATTCATAGCGATCCTATGTGGGTCATCATCATAATCCTATCTCTCTAAGTTGTATAATGGGTGTGAGGTGAGACTATAATTGAGAATTTTCTATTTCTTTGCGCTTCGTGATTGAGATCATGCATTGTGGTTTTCATTGTGGAATTTTGAGAGACCTTCAGGGGTCTCAGAGTCTCTACTCAGTATCTTTATTCTCACCCCTGCACAAGCTACGCTTGCTCCTTGTTGTATCCTATTCAGACGATGAGCAGTTGTCCTGAGGCTAGAGGGAGCTAGGACTAGGTGGTACGAGGACGATACAGGTGGACACATAGTGATGAGGAGTCGATCTATACCTACCCTTCAAGTAGAATCCTCAGATGATGACTCATTATCTATTTTACCATTTTCAATTGTGTTGTTCCTTTTAGTTGAATTTGTACTCATGAGTTGTATTTGTACTTTCAGTTGGGCTAGTAATCTATCCCATTTTCATTCAACACTCTATATTCTACAGCAGTTTACTTCACAATTTCTTCTTGTTGTGTTATCGGACCATATGTTTGAACAGGTTTAAAGTCAATGGCCCCCCGGTTTTAGGGATTACGCCTTTCAGTGCTAGTCACCAACCCTTGGCCTATGCAAGGCATGTAACGACGCAATCATTCATTAATGGAAATCCATTTTGATCTAATTAAATGTTTATTTATGTAAAATGTTTTTATAAAATGGGAACTTCTTTGGTATTATGTTAAGAATTGTGACCATTTCTAATATAGTCATTGAACATTAATCAAATTATTAGTATAAATATAGGGCTTTAAAGAATTCAATTTACTCAGACAAAGGATGCCATGGCCTTATCTAGTAGACCTTCCAAATACGAAGCCCATTTTTGGAGCTCGAAAAATAGGTGGTGACATTGGGCTTCACTCTTGACCAAGCCCAAGCCATGCTTCAATAGGTTAAGCTCGAGCCAGACTACCTAGGAGAGAAGTAGAGGTTGATAGAGATTACCACCCGAGAAATGTTATCTGACCCACCCCAAGTGTCTATCACCATTTCACACCTTACTCTTCGGTCTTATGTGGGTCTTATAAGGGGTTATGTAACAAGACTTTAGCATTATGGTTATGTACATTATTTTTTATATTATATTGAATATATTTTCATGCAATTTTTGTTACCTTGTAAATAGTTTTTAAAGCTCAAATTGTGTTTTTAGGTAATATTCAACTAAGAAGTATATTTTTGTTACACCACAAGCTTCCACGATATTCTTCTCTTTGAATAATACATGTAGCGTGTGTTGTACGCAACTTCGAGTTCTAACACACACCACAACCAATCAATCTAGCTGTTATGAATAGTAATACAAAATTTTTAAATTTTTTTAAATTTTTTTAAATTTTATCATTTAAAATGTACATCATTTTTATATTCGGAATATTGAAATTCTCTTAGGGTGAATTTTTTGGTATTTTTCTAAAAACATTCAATTTTTAATGAATAGTGGAAAAACACTAAGTTATAGTTTAAAACCAAATTTTTATTTAAATAATTATTTATTTTATTTAAATATAATTAAGGTCAAAATAGACACATAATACCTATATAAGTTCAATGTAAATCATTGAATATAGTTTATAATAATTTTATATATATAAAAATTTTATTGAACTTTTCACCGTGTTTTACCCACCTCCTAAGAGAATTTGGAAACTCAAATAAAACATAACATGACCACTTCTGTGAGTGGAATTTCAAAATTCCGAGAGACACAGTTAATATCATGGAGTAAAATTTGGTTCAATAAGATAAATATAATTTTTGGTGAATAGTAACTTTTTACTTTTATTTACCACAGTTAAAAGTAAATTGGGTAATTAAGGGTAAATGTGATATTAATATAACCCTAACACATGTCCCAATTCTATTGGACAAGTGTATCTCGACAAAAAACCCCCTTAGGAATAAAATATTACCATTTAGGTTCTATTGGATTACATTAGTACATTTATTATTATTTAATTCAAATAAGAGTTAAAAGAGTTTAAATCAAAGTTTAATTACTAAAATATTTGTAATATATGGTTATCCATAAGATAAAATCTATTATAAATATTTATTAGAAAGCTAAAAATATTTCCTACATAATGGTATTTTATTTATAATTTTTGGACATTATATAATATAATTTATTTATGACACAATGGTGATGCAGTAATTACTTAATTAATGAAATATTAAAATAATTGATATTATAAATATCTAAATAAATGTAATTTGTGTCTTTTTATGAACTAAACTAATTTTATAGGTTAATATGACATATATTTATTTGTTATATAAATATTTTTCGAAGTAATAATGCTGTTATGAAATTATCAAAAATAAAATACCCAATAGTGTCAAAACTAACATAAAAGAGTTTCTAAAACAAATATTATATTATTAATTGATATTCAATTCCTAAAAATATAAGGTTCGGCCAAAGGACTAATATAATGATATGTGTATCATCAATGGACCACTTGGGGGTCTCTTGGAAGTATATAGTATGTTTATTAACTATATAATATAAATATACAAAGAGACAAGGTAAATGTCAAGAAAATTAAGTAAGAGTTGAAACTAAAATATAAGGTTAATATAGTGACCCAAACCTATATAAATCCTTTTGGATGAATGTTTTAAGACCTATAAAAACCTTAAAGTTTAAATAATCCACTTTGGAGACGTTAGAAACAGAATATGAATTTATTATAAAATAGTATTTCTAGCTTTTCCTAAGGTTCCCCTCACCCCTCTTATAAAAGGGCACTCCCCCTTCTCTCAAATTCATACCGTAAAAGCCTTTGGGCTCATCAAAACTCTTCCCAAATACACTCTAAAATATCATCCCTTTATCCTAGAGGCCTTCCTTTTGTCATAATGCTAACCTAAGGATCCCTTTTGATCAAATCAATAGGAAGAACCTGAAGAAGAGGTAATGTTTTCACCACCCTCTTACAAGTTCATTTCTTCATCAACTTCTTCATTCATTGTTATTCCCATTATAAAATAATAAATACATTATCTTATATATAATGTGATGTTATTATAAGTATGGTACAACCATATTCAGTATTCTATCCATCATTTGAATGACATGTCACCATACGTGTGTACGTACGGCTTACCGTCTCCACGTCGCGGTGGAATTGTTATTCAATAACTTATTATTTGGATGGTTATAAAAATGATGTGTAATTCATGTAAATAATAAATATAACATGATAATTATTCTCTATATATAATATAAAATCCAATTGTATATATTTTTAATATCAAAATAATGATATTGTCACTCGTGCGTACGTACGGACTACCGTCTCCATGAATGCGATGAGATTCATTCCCCATCGTATCCATTCAAGAATAATTATAATTTAATGATTAAAAATAATTTTTAAGGACTTTATATAATTCTGGATATTAATAAGATATAACCTATCCATAAAAAACAGGTCTTATTTAACAAAATATATAAAATAAAACGAGTAAGTTAACACCTGAAACAACGATAATACTATGATATTATTAACAATGCAATGTTAAAAGATCATATATGATATCATATTAATTTAAATGATTATTTTATAATTTAATATCAATTATTTCACTATTATATTGGAGTTTAACCTACCCTCAACTAAGGAAAAGTACAAGGTAATGGTTTATTTCACAATCTCTTCATTTTCCGAGGTTGTTTTTAAGTAATTATCTACTGGGACCTCTTTATCATGAATATCCATGTTTCGTAGAAATATATTTCAAATCATTATTATTATTTTATAGACTATGGGTTAAAGTCATTTATACCCTTGTTTACTTTTTATAAGAAGTTTATAAACAAATCTCTCTGTCGTTTTCCAAACAAGGTCTTTTTTATACTTTTCGACATAATTAAGGTAAAAATGTCTTTTTTTAACTTATACGGCGGGTGCAGCTATTTTCCACCGTAATAAAATCTTCTAAGCTTCCATTAAAATCTTATAAGAATATTTTCAAAGTAATAGTTTTCTTTTATAATTATGTGACATTTAAATGATTTCTAAAAAAGATATATTTCTCTCAAATAGTTTTGATTTCATCTAAGTAAACATCCTTTGATAGATTTTAAGATTATTTGAAGTTGATTTATTATGATAAAAAACGTCCATATTGTATTGAAGGTTTTTTATATGTTTTACTGTGGATGTTTTATTTTTATAAAATTCATGGTTTATGGAGAGAGTATTGACATTTCTTATGCTAGTTTTAAAATGAATGTCTATGTTATGTTTAAACCTATTCATATGAGGAATGCATTGGACTTAATAAGTGTTGGGTGGATCCTGCTATAGCTTATCGATGAATCGGTAGGTCTCATGAGACAAAATAGTTTCTTGGAACAAGGCCTTGACAAAATCTTATTTGTAGTCTTGGAATAAGGCCTTGACTATGTGGTTATGATAGTCTGGCATTATGTATTCCATCATTATGAAAGTGGTTATTGATATTAAATGTGATCAATCGACTAGTATAATATCCATTTGAATAAGTAAATGGAATTATTTCATTTTATTTATGCCATATTATGCTGAAGTTCAAGTTTAAAAGGTTTTCATTTTAGTTATACATTGCCTTAAATGTTTATGCTTATTTATGAAAATTTCATCTATATTGTTATCCTTACTGGGCATTTGAGCTCACCCCTTTCTATGTTTTATTTTTCGTAGGATTGGAAGAAGTATTTTATGTATGACCTAAAGGGATAGTATGAGGGGATATGAGTGTAGAATATGGAGAATATGTTGTTGTAATTTTCATTTTGTGATGTAATGTAAACTTTATGAATGCATCTAGTGATTCCAATGCTACTAAACAAATCGATCTTTCGAGACTTGATCTTTTGAGGTCATGCCAATGTTATGTAATAATTGACTGACTCTAGGTAACTATGGTCAGGGTGTTACAGTTGGTATTAGAGTATGTTTAGTACAAACCTTGGAATCTAGATTTAGATATACTCGGATTAGAGCACATATCTCTAAGATAGACTTTGAGGATTAGTATATAAGAACTTCGTAGAATTTTGGTATTATAGAGATTTTCTGAGTTTTCTGTGAAATAAATCCCTGTCTGGATACGAGCAGGTAGAGGTGGCTTTGGAATATATTTTCCTAGGGGTAAAACCCAAAAATAGCGCTTTGAGCTAGACTCAAATGAGAACTGGTGCACGACAACGGGCCTTACTGCACTTTTGGTTAGGACACTCCTGGGGGATATTCTTAGAAAAATTCTCATTTTTATTACAAAACATTATGAAGGGTTTATGATTATATACATCCTCAAAGAAAACGTTTATATGATTAATGATTATATCCATAAATAGTTCTATTTTGTTAAGTGTTTTTCAAGTATGGAATTAGGTATTTTGATTCATAAACTGATCTAGTTTATGGCATTGTTTTGAAATGGCGCCTATTGGAATAAATGGAATCCGTATAAATGCACGCAATCAATGTAGGGATTTCCCTCCTACTCAAGAAATGTATAGTGGAGTTGGTGATGCAACTGGTGTTGTTAAGCTAATCACCATATTGGGGAAACTTACTCAAGTTATGAATAATAACCTTACCCGTATGGAGAATACTGATCTACAACATGGAGGATCAATGTTAGATCATTTCATGAGGCAACAACCACCAATGTTCAATGGGAGTAAAAATAACTAAGTAGCTAAGCAATGGATAAATTCCCTAGAGAATATATTTCAGGATTTGGAGAGTAGTGAAAGGGATAAAGTTATCATGACAGTTTATTTCCTCACTGGAGATGCTGATTAATGGTGGTCACTGATATAAAACACAAAGGAAGAAGATGAAGTATCAAAAATGGAATGGAGGGAGTTCAAAGATCTTTTCATAGAAAAATACCTTCCTCGTGACCATCAAGTAGATATGGATAGAAAATTTCTGAGTTTGAGGTAAAAGGAGTGTGAGAATGCCGCAAAGTATGAGGCTAACTTTACGAGGATAGCGAGGTATGCTTTATATTATATATATAACCCATGAAGTATGACTGATCGTTTATTTGATGGGTTAAAACCGTTTCTATGTCGAGTATTAGTCTCACAAACCTTCTCATTGTATGAAGATATTATCTCATGTGTTATCAAGATAGAAAATGAATTCTCTATGTCTTATGACTTTAAATCAAGGCAACAGAAGAAGAGATCGGCTGATCACTCTGGGAATGGAAATAAAGGGAATAAGGGAAAATTTAAATATACATCATGCAGTAAATTGTGGATAAAACACCCCAGTACTTGCTTAAAAGGAATGGGAGTCTGTTACAAGTGTGGTGAAAAAGGTCACCAAGCTCGTGATTGCAAGGATAATGAAGGTACCAATGTCCAATGATACAATTGCAGGGAGATGGGACATTATGAAAATGGATTTCCTAAGTGTCAGGGGAACATACCATAGAAAAGGCCTTGGGATCAAGGCCAAGCTTATGCTATCACTACTGTTGAGGTAGAAGGTCTGAAAGATCTGGTGGCACGTAATTTAACGGTTTCCTCAAGTTTAGAAAATGCATTATTTGATTCTGGATCATCACATTGTTTCATATCTTCATAGTTTTCTAATAAAATTAGATATTTCCAATTTTATTTTACAAGGGAGTTGTCAGTTAAAACTCTTAAGCAATGTATCATTGCGACAAAGTTTTGTGAATCAGTCCCCATTAGAGCACATAAATGTTCTTTATCTGCGGATCTCATCATCATACCTTTGATTGAATTTGATATAATCCTCGGTATGGACTGGCATTTATACCATGATGCAAAAATTTATTGTAAGAAGAATGAGGTTACTATTTTTGATGATGATGATAAGGAACACCTTATCTTTAGAGCGGAATCACCGCCACATAATTCTTACCTAGATCCACCCCCAATTGCTCAACTAAATTCAATTATTGGGTAGGAAGATAATGTAATAACTGTGGGTAAGGAAAGTAATGTTCAAATAGAGGATTTGAATATTTTAAAAGAATATGTAGATGTGTTTCCAGAAGATTTTCCTGGACATCCTACAGAATGAGAAATTGAGTTTTCCATTGATTTAATTCCTGGATCAAGGCTCATATCGAACACCCCATATAGAATGGCCACTGTGTAATTAGTGGAACTAAATAAAAAAATAGAGTAATTGAGTAATAAGGGATTTATTCACCCTAGTATTTCTACATGGGGAGACCCTGTCCTTTTTGTTAAGAAAAAAGATGGATCTATGAGGTTATTTATCGACTACAGGGAGATAAAAGCTATAACAATAAAGAACAAGTATCCCCTACCTAACATTGATGATTTATTTGACCAAATACAAGGAGATAAATACTTTTCAAAGATTGATCATCGATCTAGATACCATCAGTTGTGTGTGAAGAAGGAAGTCATTCTGAAGACAGCATTTCGAACCAGGTACGGGCATGACGAGTTTACAGTTTTTCCTTTTGTACAGACTAATGCACCATCAATATTCATGGATCTAATGAATAGAGTTTTCAAGGAATATCATGATGATTTATTGGTGGTATTTATTGATGATATCTTGGTATACACCAAAAACTACGAAGATTGTGAAAATCACATTCACACTATCCGGAAGACTCTGAGAAGACATGAATTGTATGGGAAGTTTACCATATGTGAATTCTGGCATTAGGAGATTTCTTTTCTTGGAAATATTGTATCTAAATATGGAATCTCTGTTGATCCTTCTAAATCCAAGGCAATCCAATAATGTCCTGCACCGATGAGTACAACTGAGGTACGCAGTTTTATTGATTTAGCATGTTATTATCGACGTTTCATCCAGAATTTTTCCTGGTTGGCTAACCCATTAACAAATATCACACATAAAGGGGTTAAATTTGTTTGGACAAAAGAGTGTGAATAATGTTTCAAATTATTGAAGAGAAGATTAGTCAATTATCCTATATTTAATATACCATCGGGGAATGATGGTTTCATTATTTATAGTGATGCATCAATGAAAAGACTTGGTTGTGTCCTTATGAAAAATGATAGGGTTATTGCCTATGCATCCTGATAGTTGAAAATTCATGAGAAAAACTATCCTACTCATGATCTCGAGTTAGAAGCTGTGATCTTTCCTTTGAATATATGGATACACAACCTCTATGGTGAAAAAATGTGAGATTTATACTGATCACAAGATCTTGAAGTATATTTTCTCACAAAAAGAACTCAACATGAGGCAAAGGAGATGTCTTGAATTACTCAAGGATTATGATTTCATGATACAATAACACCCAAGGAATGAAAATAACAAAGAATATGCTTTGAGCATAAAAGATAATGGAGTTGTGAAAAATATGAGAATTGAAAGGGATCCAATTTTCATGGATCTAGTGAAGATGGAAATGGGAATAACCATGGAAGGTGAAACATCAATGATTTTTCAAATAGATTCCAAACCATATTTACTATATAAGATTAAGATTTCTCAGACCAATGATGAATAATTTCAGAAGAGAATAAAGCTGTGAATGATGGGAGATTGAGTGACTTTGTGTATGAAGATGGAATTTTGATATTCGGGAAGAGAGTTTGTGTTCCTGATATACCTGATCTAAAAATGTTATTAATGGATGATTATCATAATTCCAATTTCTCTATACACCCTGGTAGTGCAAAAATGTATAAATATTTTAAGGAAAATTTTTTGTGGGACAAAATGAAGAGGGATATTAATGATTTTGTGTCAAGATGTATTGTTTGCCAACAAGTGAAATCTGGAAGGCAATAGCCTGGAGGAGTCATGCAACCTCTTCCCATACCTGAGTGAAAATGGGATAATATCATGATGGACTTTGTCATGGGACTACCAAAGACTCCTAGAACAAATGATACAATATGGGTTATTATTGATCGTCTTTCCAAGTCAGCACATTTTCTTGCTATAAGAGAAGATCTACCACTGGAGCATCTCGCAAGACTATATATTAATGATGTTGTGAGACTTCATGGAGTACCCCTATCGATTGTTTATGATCATGATCCCCATTTTACTTCAAGATTATGGAAAAGTCTTCAGAATTTCCTGGATACTGAACTTCATTTGAGCACTACCTACCACCCCAAACTGATGGGCAACGAGAACGAACTATTAAAACCTTAGAAGACATGTTGAGATCATGCTCACATGACTTTCAGGGTATGTGGGATCAATATTTACCTCTGGTGGATTTTTCCTATAACAATAGCTTCCATTAGAGTATTCATATGGCACCATATGAAGAGTTATATGGAAAGAGATGTCGCACACCATCCTATTTGGATGTCGTTTGTGAATGAAAACTTGTAGGCCCTGAACTGGTGGAGGAAACAATGGAAAAGGTAATGGTAATCAAAAACCACATCAAAGTATCTCAAAGTAGTCAGAAGAGCTATGCTGATAACCGAAGGAAGGATTTGGAATTTTAGGCAGGAGATCATGTTTTATTGAAGGTATCTCCATGGAAGGGAGTTATACATTTTGTTAAGAAGGGTAAATTGAGTCCCAGGTACATTGGACCTTTCGAAATTCTAGAACTAATGGGGGTTGTAGCTTACTATTTGGCGATGCTGCCATGTCTCTCCAAAGTTCAAAATGATTTCCACATATCACAGTTGAGAATATACATGTCTGGCCCAACACATGCACTAACTATCGAGGAATTAGAACTAGAACCCGATCTGTCTTATTTCGGGGAGCCTTTCAGGATTCTTGATAAAAGAAAACAAGTGCTGAGAAACCGGATGACTAGTCTGGTAAAAGTTCTATGGAGAAACCATAAGATGGAAGAGGCAACGTGCGAAAACGAGGAACTTATGATAAAGAACCAACCAATTATTTTCATGCGGTAGTATTATAGAAATTTTGAGGTTTAAATTATATAAAGGAGTGGAGAGTGTAACACCCCAAGCTTCCACGGTACACTTCACTTTGAATAATACAGTAGCGTGTGTTGTACGCAACTTCGAGTTCTAACACACACCACAACCAATCAAACTAGACATTATGAATAGTAATACCCAATTTTTGATATTTTATAAATTTTATCATTCAAAATGGACTACATTTTTGGTTTTGGAATATCCAAATTAGCTTAGGGTGAATTTTTGGTATTTTTATGAAAACATTCAATTTTTGATGAATAGTGAAAAAACACTGAGTTATATTTTAGAACAGAATTTTTTTTATAATTATTTTTTTTATTTATATTTATTTAAGGTCAAAATAGACATATAATACCTATATAGGTTAAATTTAATTCATTGGAGTTAGTTTAGAATAATATTAGATATATATAAATTTTATTGAACTTTTCACCATCTTTTACCCACCTCCTAGGAGAATTTGGAAATTCACACAAAACAAAATTTTACCACTTCTGTGAGTGGAATTTAGAATATCTAAGAGGCACAGTTAATATCAAGGAGTAAATTGTGGTTCAATAAGATAAAATTAATTTTTGGTGAATCATAACTGTTTACTTTTATTTACCATGGTTAAAAGTAAATTGGGTAATTAAGGGTAAAAATGATATTAATATTACCCTAACACATGTACTAATTCTATTGGACAAGTGTATCTCGACCAAAAACAACCTTATGTATAAAATACTATCATTTAGGTCCACTTGGATTAGATTAGGACATTTATTATTATTTAATTCAAATAAGAGTTAAAAGGGTTGAAATAAATGTATAATTACAAAAACATTTTTAATATAGGGTTATACATAAGATAAATTCAACTATAAATATTAAATAGAAATATAAAAATATTTTCTACATAATGGTATTTTATTTATAATTTTTAGACATTATATAATTTAATTTAATTATGACACAATTTTGATGCAACAATTACCTAATTAATGATATATTTAAATAATTCATATTATAAATATCAAAATAAATGTAATTTGAGACTTTTTATGAGTTATACTAATTATATAGGTTAATATGACATATTAGTATTGGTTGTATAAATTTTTTTCAAAGTAATAATGCTGTTATGAAATTATCAAAAACAAAATACTCAATAGTGTCAAAATTGACATAAAAGAGTTTTCAAACAAATATTATATTATTAATTGATATTATATTCTTAAAAATCAAAGTTTCATCCAAAGGACTTATATAATGATATTTGTATCATTAATGGACAACTTGGGGGGTCTCTTGGAAGTATATAGTATGTTTATTGACTATATAATATAAAAATACAAAGAGACATGGTAAATGTCAAACTAATTAACTAAGAGTTAAAACTAAAAGATAAGGTTAATATTGTGACCCAAACCTGTCTAAAACCTATTAGTTGAATGTTTTTCGACCTATCCCCACAATAAAATTTAAATAATCCACTTTGGGGCCATTATAAACCAAATATGAATTTATTATGAAATAATATTTCTATATTTTCCTAAGGTGCCCCTCACCCCTCTTATAAAAAGGCAACCCCCCTTCTCTCATATTCATACCTTCAAAGCCTTTGGGCTCGGCCAAACTCTTCCCATAAACCCTATAAAATATCCTACATTTATCCTATATGCCTTACTTTAGTAATAATGCCAAACTATGAATCCCTTTTGATCATATCAAAAGTAAGAACCTGAAGAAGAGGTAATGATTTCACCACCCTCTTTCATGTTCCTTTCATCTTCAAATTCTTCTTTATTTGTTATTAACATTATAAAATAATAACCCCAGTATCTTTTATATACTGTGATGTTATTATAAAGATGTTGAAACCATATTTAGTATTCTATCCATCTTTTGAATGACATGTCACCATACGTGCGTACGTACGGCTTACCGTCTCAACGTCGTGGTGTAATTGTTATTCAATAAATTATTATATGGATGGGTATAATAATGAAGTTTAATTCATGTAAATAATAAATATAACATGATAATGATTATGTATATATGATATAACATCCAATTATATATTATTTTAATATCAAAAGTATGATATTGTCACTCGTGCGTACGTACGGACTACCGTCTCCACAAACGCGATGAGACTCATTCCCCATCGTATCCATTAAAGAAAAATTCTCATTTAATGATTAAAAATAATGTTTAAGTACTTGATATCATTCCAGATATAAATAAGATACAACCTATCAATAAAAAATATGGCTTATGTAACAAAACATATAAAAGAAAATGAGTAAGTTAACACCCGAAACAACGATAATTCTAAGATATTATTAACAAAGCAATGTTAAAAGATCATATATGATATCATATTAATTTAAATGGTTCTTTTATAATTTAATAAAAATTATTTCACCATTATACAAGAGTTTAACCAACCCTTGACCAAGGAAAAGTACAAGGTAATAGATTATTTCACAATCTCTTCATTATTTGAGGTTTTTTTACGTAATTATCTACTTGGACCTCTTTATCATTACCATCCATGTTTCTTAATAATACATTTTAAATCATTCTTAATATTTTATAGACTATTTTTTAAAGTTATTTATACCCTTTTTGACTTTTTATAAGATGTTTATAAAGAAATATTTCTGTTGTTTTCCAAACAAGGTCCTTTTTATCCTTTTTGACAGAATTAAAGTAAGAATGTCTTTTTTTAACTTATACTGCAGGTGCAGCTATTTTTCACCATTATAAAATTGTTAAAGATTCCCTTAAAACATTATAAGAATATTTTCAAAGTAAATGTTTTCTTTTATAAATATGTGACTTTTAAATGATTTCAGAAAAAGAGATATTTCTCTCAAATAGTTTTGATTTCATCTCTGTCAACATCCTTTGAGGGATTTTATGCTTATTTGAAGTTGATTTATTTTGATACAAAACTTGCATATTGTATTAATGGTTTTGTGATATGTTGGAATATGGATGTGTTATTGTTATACCATTCATGGTTTAAGGATAACATATTGACATTTTGTAATCTTGTTTTAATATGAATGTTTATGTTATTTTTAAACCTATTCATATGAGTAATGCAGTGGACGTAATAAGTGATAGGTGAAGCCCGCTATAGCTCTTCGATTCATCGGTAGGTATCATGAGAAAAAGTAGTTTCTTGGCACAAGGCCTTGAAAAAATCTTATTTTTAGTCTTGGAACAAGGCCTTGACTATGTGGTTATGATAGTCTAGCATTATGCATTCCATCATCATGAAAGTGGTTATTGATATTACATGTGAATATTAGACTAGTAGAATATCAATGTTAATATGTAAATGGAATTATTTAATTTTATTTCTGTCATATTATGCTGAAGTTCAAGTTTAGAAGGATTTTTTTAGTTATAAGTTGCATTATATGGTTATTCTTATTTATGAAAATTTCTGCTATATTGTTATCTTTACTTGGCATTTGAGCTCACCCCTTTCTATGTTTTATTTTTCCCAGGATGCGATGAAGTATTTTATGAATGACCGTTAAGGATAGTATGAGGGGATATGAGTGTGGACTATGGAGACTATGTTGTTGTAGTTTTCATATTATGATTTAATGTAATCTTTATGAATGTATCTAGTGATTCCAAGGCTACTAAACTAATCAGTCTTTCGAGACATCATCTTTTGTGATCATGCCAATGTTATGTAATAACGCACTGACTCTGGGTAACTAGGGACGGGGCATTAGAATATTGATGAATTAATGGATTTTTTTATTAAATATTATTTTAATAAATTATTATTATTATTAAATTAATTTTTATTAAATATAAATGATCATATAATTTTATGAATGAAATTGTAATTTTTATTAAGGTTTGAAATCCATTTTTGTCCAAACCCATTAATTTTAGATAAATGACAGTTTTTATTTTAAAAATGAAAATTTACATATTTTGAAAACTATTTAGATAAAATAAATATTATTTCTAGAATCAAGACGTGGAAATTATCAAACGGTGAATTTTTTATAATTTTCTCAGACAGTCAAATTTTTGTGTAAAAATTAAATACCATTTAAATATATATTGTGGTTTATGACATCATAATGACCCAATAGTGATGTAATAAAATACTATAAGCCCTATTTTCGGACAATATATGTTTTAACATTAAAATATCGTGATAATGGGTTTTTTTGACTATTTTACAACGCATTAATGGACCCTTCAATGTTTATTAAGCATCTGGTCTTTTTAAATTGTTTTCCTTAGGAGTTTGACTCACCTCCACATAAACGAACCAATTATTTTAAGAATTTCAGAGTTTTGAATTATAAAATATTTTTTTTGACTCCTCTTTGTCAAAAACCATAGGGAAAAACCATGGGCTGGTTTGTGGTTTGAATTAGTTTAATATGTGGTGTTCCAAACCTAAATGATAATGAATTCCCTCACCTTTCCAATATAAACCCACCAAAGCCCCCACTTTATCGTCACTCAAAGTCATTTTAGTTCTTCCAAACTCTACCATTTTCTCTCCAGAATCCTCCCAAGGTACCCCAAGCTCCCCATAAGCCTCTCTCAACCCTCTCACAACCCTTTGGAACCACATTTCCATGTAAGGGTTTTTTCTTCCTTCCTCATTTTTATCCAATTTTATTAATGTTTCTATAACCTTTTAATTTCAATTATAAATTTGGGGTTACGGTTTTAAAACTCCCCCATACTGCCCTATTTGTGTTTGAATGATGGGATACCCCTTTATCTCTAATTAAATTCCTCCCATGTACACCCGTTACTATTCCAAAATTCTGAAAGTAGTTTCTCTCTCTTCTTTTACATTCAAGAAATTATTTTGTATCATGACTCAAAATTCCATTTAAATTGTTGGAACATGTATATATATGACCCCCATACTTTCCATTTCATGTACATATGATGAGATACCCCATTCTCTCTCATCCACCATTTTTTGGAATTCTTATATCACGCCATTACACTGCCGAAATTGCACCAATTTTCCAATCCAATGTCATTGTGTAGTGAAACCATGCTCATATCTCTATCAAGGTTATTCACATTTATGAACATTTACATATTGATTATAACGTTTCGTGTATTAATTCCACATTCCTTTATCATGGAATAAATGATTATGTCTTATTAATCCATGTTATATGATCCATGTGGCACACTTATGCATGAAGTGAAAGGTTTAAGAAGGGTGCTCCCTTATAGCGCTCCAATGCATTGGGTAAAGTATAGTATCAAGATACGTCATTTGAAATGGGTTTTGACTCATGATAATTCAATTTAATTGAGTTTTTTACTCTTTCTTCATGTGCAATGATGATTTACTCATGCTCCATGTGTAATGTACCTTGGATCATACTAGTTTCATTTTAACTGTTGTTGCCACATTTCCATGTTATGATTATAATGATTTATCATGCCTTTATGTTTATTATTCTCTTTCACTGTATTGATATTCCTATTTTCTAAAATTTATTGTATTCCTCATGTTATTCCATGATTATTCCCTAACTAGGCTTTAAAGCTCATGCTTTTATTATGCATGTCCTCAGCTTATCCCATGCAATGCTAAGTACAAGGAAAGGTAGTGGTCATGTAAAATATTTTTTCAATAAAGATGTTGTATTTCATGTTTAAAGTTATTATGTAATGATCCTAAGCCTCAAAGATGATAACATACCTGACCTGTAATCCAATAAACTAGTGCACCACGCTGGGTGGTTACATGACCTTAAGCGCGCCTCCCTATACGTCGAAGGCTACCGACTAGTAGTAGGGGTCTATCTAGTGAAGTGGGGAGACTATACCCCCTTTTTATCATAGTATTCCACAACATAAATATACCAATAGTGGAAAAAATAATCAATAAATAAGGAACATGAATAACAACCAATTCCAAATAACAAATATTCCATGTCATACTACAGGTACAAAAGTGGACAAAACCCCAAAGTAAAGACAACGACCATGTTCCCCAAAATGGTCCCGACTTCAAGTCCGTATCCTCCACCAAATGCTACCCATGTACACTCACTATATATCAAGGACCATTTCCCTTCTCCTAACCTAGAAATATGAAGTCTGCTTGGGTACCCAATGGCAGGCCGAGCAGGGTGTGAGTACAACTCAGTAGGCCACCACTAACAGTGTCTACAAAATATCCAGTCTAAACAGATAGTGCATGCAAGGGAATGTGAATGATAGTTGTCTAGTAATTATCGAAGGTACCATTATCCAATTTAGAGAGAATCCAATGCCACTTCCATTACAATTCATTACACACCCATTATCATAATTTACTATTTCATCAAAGTTCTGTGGGTTAATCACATACACTATGTTACATGGGTCTAAGGACAACAATCACATGAAAGTGGGTAAATAAATCGTTATCATATCTCACTAAGACTAACCCCTCATAGAATCCCTAACCTCACCTCGAAGCCGTAGTCTGGGTGGATGCAACCGTTATGAGAATAGACCCTCAATCCCCTTTCTTAACCCATGAATTTAGGGTGGAGTTTAGAACCTCAGTCTTCCCTTGACCCGTGGGCATAGATCCTTAAGTCATACCCCACTCTACGAAGCCATGTGCACATGCTTATATATAAGTAACCATCAACCATCCAAACATTGCCCTTCGGTAAACACTATTCACAACAACCCACATGGGAATCCACATCTTTCCTTAACCCATTAACACATTACCATTTCACATTATTTAACCATTACCCAATTATCAAGTGTTATCCCTATCTCACTAAGAATTGAACATTAAACCCATAACCTATCCTTTTATGGTCTTAAATCATTTTACACATTATGCCATTTAACCCATTCATTATTTTCATTATTCAACCATTCATTCCATTTCAAATAACACCTAGGTTGTTTCCATGTCTAGGTGCATCACCTAACATCTATTCCAAGTTCAACCAGTCATTCCATCTTGTTCATCTAGGTTTCTACAATTTACTACAATAAGACCACTTGTTTAATAACAATCCTGAAACCCCGGAAAAGCCGACACATCCCATGGATAGCCCTAATTAGGTGAAGACAATCCCAACACATCCCACGGGAGTCATGAGGGTTCCCTTTCTCCATTTTAAACACCATTATTACCAAACATTCCAAGGTTATCCAAAACATAACCGATGGAAAGCAAGAACACAAGTAAACATGCACAAATACCCAAACAACTCTGGGATATCGCTTGTAGACCACCTACCTCGAAACCATGGTTGAACACAGTCTCAATCGAGTCATTATACCTCGATACGACCAAACTATGGAGATTAAACCTAAAACTCACCCAAAAGTTAGGGTTTTAGAGCTTTGGAATGAGAGGGAGAGAAGATACAAACCCAAAACCAAAAAGAGAACCAAGGAAGAGATTAGCCTTACCTAGAGCTTCAATCCGCAACCAACACCACCAAAAATGCCTTAGATTTGAAGGAGAACCATCCTTGGGAAGCTTGGGACTGCCATGTTCATCACTGGGGTTGAGAGGGGATGAAATGAGGAAAATCACGAGTTGGGGTTTAAAATCCCAGAGTGGAAAACATGAAATTTTTCCTAACATTAAGTGGTTGCATGGTTTGTCTGCACGGTTTGGAAAATTGTGCACAAACTATGTGGATGCCACTTCCTAGAGAAGGAGGGGTTGCACATTTTATCCACAATGTTCGGAAAACCATGTGCAAGCTTCTGTCTGGAGGAGGAAGGGTCGCACGGTTCCGCATGGGCAGGCCGTATAGTTTACCTAACCGTGCGCTGGCCGTGCGTCCTGGCCTATCTTGCCCAGATTTCCTTTCTTTCATGCCCTGATCACGCGGAATATCCCCAAGGCCTCTCACACTTTCAGGAAACATCCCTTGATGCCTAAGACAAGGGATTAAACCAAAACATTACAAAAACATACCTTTCAAAAAACCAAAATCTTACAATCTACCCACATTATAATGGCTCATCCTCGAGCTGGGTTTCCAAGCCTCATTGATCCACCAAAGAGAATATTTCATGGCACTAAGCCTGCATATCTAATTCTCGCTCCCAAGTTTCTTCCTGAACTTTCCCATGATGCCATAGTACTCGCACAAATGGTGCAACCATGCCTCGATAGATCTTTTCACTACGATCCACCACGTGAACCGGATGCTCCTCAGAGGACGCATCAGCCTCACGCTCCACATCCTCAATATCAGACTTGTGAGATGTGTCAGGGTGATACCATCGAAGCTGCGACACATGAAACATATCATGAATC
Organism: Viscum album; assembly: GCA_963277665.1. NCBI lineage: Eukaryota > Viridiplantae > Streptophyta > Magnoliopsida > Santalales > Viscaceae > Viscum > Viscum album. The sequence continues at coordinate 1,099,555,546 of OY728147.1, forward strand.
CCACAATACCACTTTGGAAGAGCCAACTGGTATGCCACTAGTCCGATACTCTCCACAATCCCAAAAGGTCCCACATAACAGGGTGCCAACTCACCATGCTTTCGAATACGTTGGTGACCCATCCTTGGCGACACCCGAAGGAACACTTTATCAACCAACTCAAACTCAAGAGGTCTATACCTCTGATCTGCAGAAAACTTCTGCCTACTCTGAGATGTTTCCATCCACTTCATGATCAACTTAACTCTCTTGGAAGTCTCCTGCACAAGACGTCGCCCCAATAACTCAGATTCACCAGTCTCTAACCAACACAACGGAGATCTATATGGTCTCCCATAAAGTGACACAAACTGTTCCATCTGAATCGTAGCATGAAAACTATTATGGTAGGAAAACTCAACTAATGATAGGTGTCTCTCCCAAGAACCACAAAAGTCCAAGACACAAGATCTTGACATTTATTCCAACACTTGGATCGTATGCTCCGACTGCCCGTCCGTCTGCTGGTGGAAAGCATTACTCAAAAACATCTGCGTACCAAGAACCTTCTACAACACTTTCTAGAAACGTGATGTGAAATGTGGATCTCAGTCCAAAAGTATGGTCCGCAGCACACCATGCAACTGCACTATTTCCCGAACATACAGCTCACCCAACTGGTTGACTATAAGGGCATCCTGAATCGTTAAAAAATGATACACTTTTGTTAAATGATCGAAAACCACCCATATTTAATCATTCTTCCATGGAATCCTCGAAATACCCATGAAAAAATCCATTTTCACATCATCCCACTTCCATTCATGAATTTGAAATGGACGCAACAAACCACCTAGGAGTTGATGCTTAGCTTTCACCTATTGACAGGTAAGGCATCGTGCCACAAAGCCCGCAACTTCGTTCTTCATCCCAGGCCACCAAAACTGCCTTCGGAGATCATGGTAAATTTGGTCAAACCAGGATGTACTTCCCACTTTGATTCATGGAACTCACACATCAATTCTTCCCACATACACTCGGGCACAACCACACGATCACGAACACAAACATCTTCATCCCCATCGATGGCCCAACCAGAAGGTAGCTCCACACATTTAAGATTTTCCTTCATGATCAAACAATCAGTATCATAAATATGACATTCCTTAACTTCACTTAATAGAATCGAATCCATCATTATGGAAGAAAGAGTGACCTGACCATTCTCCTAATGCACCTCCAGGTGCATCTCTGTAAACAAAGCCATCACCTTCCACTCGGTACTGGATTCCTGAAAGACATAATTCTGAACCGTCCTACACAAAACAACAGAAATGTTGTTTCCCTTTACTAATGTGTACACCAACTCAAAGTAAAAATAATGGAGGTATTCAACCCATCTTCAGTGCCGAAGATATAGATCTCGCTGTGAGAAGATGTACTTTAAACTATTATGGTCGGTAAACATGGTAAACTGTTCTCCCAATAGATAGTGCCTCCAGCACTTCACGGCATACACTACTATAGACAACTCAAGGTCATGAGTGGGATAATTCTATTCATGGGGTATCAACTACCTCGAACCATAAGCCATGACCCGCTCATCTTGCATCAACACATCCCCATGTACGATTCCAGACGCATCAAAGAACACTATGTACTTCTTACCCGTCTCGAGTAAGATCATGATAGGTGCGGTAGTCAACTGATTCTTCAACTCTTGGAAGGCATTGTCAAAAGTATTAGAGCATTCGAACCTAATTCACTTCTTGGTCAAGCCCGAATGTGGTGCTGCCAACCGAGAGAAATCCTGAATGAACCTTCGGTAATACAAAACCAATCCCAGAAAACTCCGAACATCAGAAATGCTCTTGGGCTGCTCCCAAGATACAACTGCCAGTTCATTATCTGGATACACTGACACACCTGCCTCCAAGATGATGTGACCCAGAAAATGAACCTCACCTATCTAGAATTGACACTTTGATAGCTTGGCGTATATTCGGTGCTCTCTTAGTGTACCCAAGATGATGTCAAGATGATGGGCATTATCGTCTTGAGTTTTTGAGTACACTAAGATATCATATACAAATAAAACCACTAACCAAACTAGATAAAGATGAAAGATCACATTCATCAAAGCCATAAACATTGCCGATGCATTGGTCAATCTGAAAGGCATTACCACAAACTCAAACCACCCATACCGACTCCGGAAAGCTATCCGTGATATGTCGAAATACCTCACCCTCAACCTGTGATAACATGACCTCAGATAAATCATAGAAAACCCTGATCCACCCCTCAAATGATCAAACAGGTCATCAATTCTAGGAAGAGGGTACTGAATTTTCACCTTTATCTAATTCAAATTTTGATAGTCAACACACAACCTTAACGAACCATCGGCCTTCTCTACAAAAAGAACTGGAGATCTCAAAGGAGATGTACTAGGATGGATAAACCCCTTATCCTTTAACTCCTCAAGATGAACATTCAGTTCCTAGATTTCTTCTGGTGTCATTCGGTATGGAAGAATAAAAACTAGCTCCGCTCCCGATAGCAACTCGATCGTGAACTCAACATCCCTCTCAGAGTGTAACCCCAATAAATACTCAGGAAACACATCCTGAAACCGATCCACCACAAGAGGGAAATTATATTGTTCCCCTTAATCATCATCATAAAGCATTAGAAATGCCACTTGAGCCATGAGTCCACTCATATGTTGAAAAAATGGCACCGCACGCCCTGCTCGAATATCCCATTCACCACGGTGGGGATAAGCGTCACCCTCAATAGACCTGAATGATACTCTGAGACGATAAAAGTTTATGTGCACCTGATACAACACCAACCAATCCATTACCATCATTAGGTCAAACCCTGACATCTCTAGAATGAACATGTCCCACAGAAAACGATACCCACCAACTTCCATGGCACATCCCTTGCACTGCTTGATATCCTCAACTTGCTCCCCCAGCGATGTGTCAATTGAAATTACCCCACACACCCCCTCCACAGGTAAACCCAGTGCATCCACAAGTTGAGCAGAGATAAAAGAGTGTGTGGAACCTGTTTCAAACAATTCTCTAGAAAAAGTAGAATCTACTAGGATCATACCTCAAATGGTCGATAGTCCAGCCTCACCATCACCAGGTGCAAACTGTACTGCCTGAAGCTGACTTGCCTCTCTATCCTAGGCTCCAGCCTGAACGCCTTGTGTTGCACTGCCCTGCTGGCGTGAGCAATTCTGACTTGGAGTTCCACGTCCACCGCCTCTTCCAGTACGGCCCGTGGAGCCCCAACTGCCTTCCTAATATGGGGAAATGGATCCCCTTCCCATATCTGGTACCTGCCTTCCACCATCATACTCGCCCACCTGCAGAGGATTCCTAGAGAACATCTACACATGTCCCATCTGGCCGCACGAACGACACTCGACTAGAGGTCGAGGACACTAACCACGCATATGCCCCAGCCTACCACACTGATTACAAAACACCTATTTTCCACTCTGAGATAATGACCCTCTCTTCCAGCCACTTTGCACACTTACCCCATGATGTGAGCTCTCATGGCATCACTTCCGACCTTCAGTAGTTGTACCACTCGTCTGCCCCACTAGAACCACAAACCCACTACCCAATGCTCCCTTAGGGTTTCCTTCCAAGATCAATGCCTGGTCTACTACCTCTGTGATCCTCTTATTGAAGGAGATGTTTACTTGAGACCTAATCTCATGTCTCATCCCATCCTAGAAATGCCTTGCTAATACTGCCTTATCCCCTACTTACACTGGGACGAAGCGTCTCAAATCAGTGAAGTGACTAGCATAGTCCATCATCGATTGCGATCCCATAGATAGGAACATAAAATCTACAGCCCGCCCCTGTCTCATGGTCTCTGGGTAGAAATGCTCCAGAAACATTTCCTGAAAAACCTTCTACAACATTCCCTCAGCCTGCTCAATTTGAGCCTGAATGTCCCACCAACGCATAGCCTGGACCCGCAATATATAAGCGACCAACTTTACTTACTTTTCAATGGGGGTCTCTAGATGATCTAGTATCGTCTAGATAGTCTCTAACCAGAACTCCTGTACTACTGGCCCACCCTCTCCAGTGAATGTTAGAGGGTTCTACAGCTGGAACTGCCTGGTCAGATCAAACATACTCGGTGCAACCCGCCCTAGGTCCCGATCCATCATCTGCATAAGGCGTGTCAAGTTCACATGGAACTATTCTTATCATCCTTCATTGATCACCACATTTTCTTTCTCCTCTACTGGATGAGTGTTCTCATCAATACCCTCCTGTTGCCTAACTGGTAACCAACATCGTGGTGGAATTTTTGTACAATTCCATGCACGAGATTTTGCACGCAAACCAAAAACATTCATGAATCCACCAAAATATCTCTTCTAGATACAACAACCCACTTTTCATATGCTAAAACAATGACATTTTCCAACTTGTTTAAATCCCTATTACTCCATTAAATATCATTTACCCACTTGTTTTATTTCATTATTCTCATAATTTCTTAGTTTCATGAAATGCATGATGCATCCTACTTTATTGCCTCACACACCCACCTCATGCGTGTGTATAAGAAAATGCATGTCACCCATCTCCCAAGGTGCCTTCAATGATGCAAGAATACAAATCCTTGTGTAGTTAAGTCCACAATCCAATCATCATAAAACAATCACATCAAACCACATGTGCATCACCCAATGATGAAATATCATCAAATGAAACATCACACAATCAAGAACATCATTTCCCACCCAGGGTGACTTGGGTCGTCCCCCGTAAATGGGTTAGCTACTCCCAAGCATGACTCATTACCAAGGCCTGACACATCTTAACCCTTGGCTACCAATCCCAAATAACAAGACCTCAAAAAAAGAGAAGAAATACTTCCTCTGATACCACTTTGTAACATCCCTGACCCAGAAGCCACTAAACGGGTGCTCCAAGCCGGGTGTTTACATGACCTTAAGCGCACCTCCATGTACGCCAAAGGATGCAGACTAGTAGCAGGGGTCTATGTAGTCAAGTGGGGGAGACTATACCCTATTTTTATCAGAGTATTCCAAAACAGAAATATACCAATAGCAGAAACAATAATAAATAAACAAGTAACCTGTATAACAAGAAATTCTAAATAACAAATATTCCATGTCATTCTACAAGTGAAAAAGTGTACAAAACCACAATATAAAGATAACATCCGAGATCCCCAAAATAGTCTTGACTCCAAGTCCCGATCCTCCATCAAGTGCTACCAATGTCCACTCACTATCTAGAAAAGACCTTTTCCCTTCTCCTGACCTGAAAACATGAAGTCTTCTTGGGTACCCAACGACGGCCTGAGTAGGGTTTGAGTACAACTCAGTAGGCCACCACCAACAATGTCTATAAAATATCTAGTCTAAATAGATAGTGCATACAAGGGAATGTGAATGATAGTTGCCAAGTAATTATCTAAGGTACCATTATTTAGTTTAGAGCCAAGCCAATTCCACTTCTATTACCATTTATTCCACACCCATTATCACCATTTTCTATTTCATCGCATTTCCATGGGTTAATCACATACACTATGTTACATGGGTCTAAGGCCAACAATCACAAGAAATAGGGTAAAAACATCGTTATCCTATCTCACTTGGACTAACCCCTCATAGAAACCACAACCTCACCTCGAAGCCTCAGTCCGGGTGGATGCAACCGTTTGAATAATAGACCCTTAGTCCCCTTTCCAAACCCGTTCATTTAGGGTGGAGTTTATAACCTCATTCTTTAATCAACCCGTGGGTGTAGATCCCCAAGTCACACCCCACTCTACGAAGCCATGTGCACATGCTTATATATATGTTACCATCAACCATCCAAACATTTCCCTTCGGCAAACACTATTCACAACAACCCACATGGGAATCCACATCAGGCCTTAACCCATTAAAACATTACCATTTCAAATTTTTTAACCATTACCCAATTCCTATGTGTTATGCCTATCTCACTAATAATTGAACATTAAACCCATAACCTATCTCGTTATGGTCTTAAATCAGTTTACACATTAATCAATTTAACCCGTTCATCATTTTCATGAATCAACCATTCATTTGATTTCAAATAACACCTAGGTTTTTTCCAAGTATAGGTGAATCAACTAACTTCTATTCCATGTTCAAACAATAATTCCAACATGTTCATCAAGGGATCTACAATTTACTACAACAAGGACACTTGTTTAATAACAAAGCTGAAACCCGAGAAAAGCCGACACATCCCATAGATGGACCTAATTAGGCAAGAAAATCCCAACACATCCCACGGAGATTGTGAGGGTTCCCTTTTTCCATTTTAAACACCATTATTACCAAACATGCCAAGGTTATCCAAAAAATAACCAATGGAAATAAAGAACACAACTAAACATGCTCAAATACCCAAATAACTATGGTATATCCCTTGTAGACCACCTACCTCAAAACAGTGGTTGAGCGCACTCTCAATCGAGTCCTTAGACCTCAATCCGACCAACCTTTGGAGCTTCAACCTATAAATCACCCAAAAGTTAGGGTTTTAGATCTTCGGAACAAGAGGGAGAGAAGATAAAAACCCTAAACCAAAAAGAGAACCAAGGATGAGATTAGCCTTACCTGGAGCATCAATCCACCACCAAAAGCACCCAAAACGCCTTATAATTGAAGGAGAACCACCCTTGGGAAGCTTGGGTCGGCCAGGTTTGTCGCTGGGGTTGAGAGGGGATGAAATGATGAAAATCCCAAGTTGGGGTTTAAAAGCCCAGAGTGGAAAACTTTTAATTTTTCCCAACATTAAATGGCCGCACGGTTTGTCCGCATCGTTTGAAAAACCATGCGCAAACCGTGCACATGCCACTTCCTAGAGGAGGAGGTGTCGTACAATTTATCCACACGGTTTGGAAAACCATGTGCAAACCATTCGTATGCTTCTTTCCGTAGGAGGAAGGGTCGCACAGTTTAGCCTGGGTAGGCCGCACGGTTTACCTGACCATGCACAGGCCCTGCGACCTATCCCATCTTTCCCAGATTTCATTTCTTCCATGCCCCGAGCCCTCAGAGCACCCCCAAGACCACTCACAATTTTAGGAAACATCCCTTGATGCCCGAATCATGGGATTAAACCAAAACATAATGAAAACATACCTTTCCAAAAACCGGTATCTTACAAAGATAATATACATCTTGATCTTCCATGTTGTATCAAGTGAATATTTTATGTAATAAATCGAGTTTAATTTTGAAATAAAAAGAAGGGTTTTCATAGTTGGTAATAGAGGATAGGTTTAGTTATTTTTTGGATTAGGATTAGAAAACCCTAGTAAAGCCTTAGACACAAGACTAAGTGTAATAAAAACATCTGAATGATTTGGTGGGTATTTAGTAAGTGGTTTATCATGCAAATATATCCCTGTCTGGATACGAGCAGGTAGAGGCGGCTCTTGCACAGATGTATCCTAGGGGTAAAACCCGAAAAAACTACCTTATGCTAGACTTGAATAGGAACTAGGGCACAACAACGGGCCTTGCTGCACTCTTGGTTATGACACTCCTGGGGGATATGCTTTGGTATATTCACAAGCATAGTATGAACCATTATTAAGTGACAAAAAAATTCCCTAATAATATCTATTAGAAATTAGATCATGGGTAACATAGAATGAAGCCTGACGATTCATATGTTAAGGAAATAAGAGTTATTTATAAGTCATCAGTTATGTCCTTGTATTACCCTTTATGTGTTACCCATAAATTTCCTTTTATTCCACCCAATGGCCGATAATAGGATGACTTGGGCTAACAACCGATGTGAAGATCAATGTGAAGAATGTACTAATGAGATTCTCAATCTAATGGGATCGGGAATCATGAACATTGCCCTGCTTCTTTGTCAGCTAACCCAATATTTGAATAGAATCATGGGTCATGATGAATGTTCACCCCCCCAAGAAATAACAAGTCACTATCGAGAGTTTCATGAGATAAAGGCCACCTACTTTTAATGGATCATCTAATCCCTCAATCGCTGAGAAATTGATCAACTCCATTGAAAAGATCTTCTCCATCCTTCAATGTTCTAAACAAGAGAAAGTTCTCCTGGATTCTTATCATATGGAGGTTGAAGCTGATCAATGGTGGATGTTGATAAAAAATATGAAGCATAAGGAATAGATCGAGGCATTGGAATGGAAGGATTTCTGGAAGATGTTTTTCGATAAATATTTTCCACGCACCCTCTGGCTTAAGATGGAAAGGGACATCCTTGCCCTAAAGCAAAAAAGAAGACGAATATAGTGGAGTTTATGAGGTAAACCTCACACAGCTTACACGATATACTTTCGTATTTGTCATCACCCCTAAATGCTAGGTTGACCACTTCTTTAGTGGGCTGAAACCTAGGATGCAGAAAGAACTGGAAATACGTGACATTGACAGCTATGAGGAAATTGTCCGATGTGCCCTCATGATCGAAATGGAGATCGTAGAATCTCAGGAGTATCATGGGGATAAGAAGAATATGGTGTAATTTAATGCTGGTGGTCCAATGGATAAATCTCACAGTGCTAAGAAGATTCATCACCCCACTTGCCAAAGGTGTGGAAAGAGGCACCCCAAAAATTTCCTGAAGGGTACATGATAATGCTTTAGGTGTGGAAGAGAAGGGAACCTGGCTGTAAACTGTCGGCAAGAAAGACCTGTGGCTGCAACAGAGGATCAGAACAATCTATTCAAACCTCAACGCGTGATTCATTACTACAACTACAAAGAACCAGGGCATCTTAAGAATCAGTGCCCTAAGCCAAGGGTTTTCGGAGACAACAAACAACCTCCAAGGAACAAGGGCGAGCTTTTTCCCATGACTACTGCCAATGTGAACCCCAATAACTAAGTGGTGACATGTAAGCTAGTTATTCATTCAATAATATCAAACATACTTTTTGATACTGGTTCTATGCATTCTTTTATATCTCGAAATTTTAGTACAACAATACCATCAACACCAAAAATCATGGATGTAAAGATGTCAGTGAGTATGACAAATGGGGCTATTATTGCATCCTAGGAATATAACTCCTCCCATGTCATAATCTGTGGATTGAACTACCCGGAGAACCTTATCATACTCCCTCTGGTGGAAATTGATGCAATTATTGGCATCGATTGGCTTTCCTTATATAGAGTCAATTTAAATTGACGTGAGAGGGAAATCACTCTCCAAGTGGGGAATCGACCCATGATTCATTACAAGTGCAAGGAGGAAGATGAATCTTCTTTAGCTTCATCATCTAAAGTGTGGATATTACTACCATATAAGAACGCGTATCTTGCTCAAATGATTATGTCCAATGAAGCAACCATCCTTGAAGACATGCCTATTGTGAGGGAATTCGCTAATGTGATTCCCGAGTAATTGCCTAGTCTTCCTCCCAGATGAGATGTTGAATTCCCAATTGAACATATACCGGGGGTGTTTCCAATATCCAATACTCCATATAGAATGGTTGTTGTGGAGCTTGATGAGATGAAGAAAACAACTACATGGGAATCTAGATAAAGGGTTTATACGCCCAAGTGCTTCACCATGGGGTGCACTAGTCCTCATCGTTAAGAAGACATATAGATCAATGTGCCTTTGAATCGATTATCGTGAGATAAAAAAAATCACGATAAAGAAAAAGTATCCTCTCCAACAAATTGATCACTATTTGATCAGATGTGTGGAGAACAATACTTATCCAAGGTGGATTTTCAGTTGGGAAATTATCAAGTAAGGGTGAATAAGGAAGATATTACCAAGACTGCTTTTCATAAAAGATACAGGAACTATGAATTCATATTAAAGCATTTTGGAATCACTAATGCTCCATAAATCATCATGGACATGATGAAAAGAGTCTTTAGAGATTACCTTGACAAATTTTTGGTAGTCTTTATACATGATATTATGATATACTCCAAAATCAAGTAGGATCATGAGGTGCATCTAAGAACTGTACTATAGACCTTACAGAAGGAAAATATCTATTCCAAGTATAGAAAGTGTGAGTTATGGTTGAAGGAGGTATCATTCATGGGAAATTTCATTACAAGCAATGAGATATCTATGGATCCCTCCAAAACAGATGCAATTGAGGGATGGCCTAGGCCTACATCCATAACTCATATACATAGCATCTTGGGGTTAGATAGATATTATCGACAATTTGTGAGAAATTTCTCATGATTTTCCATCCCGCTTACCATGATAACTCGGAAGGGAGTAAATTTATCTTGGAGCGATGAAAGTGAAGAATGATTCAAGGAGTTGAAAAGGAGGCTTATCACAATGCATGTGCTCACTTTAACCAAAAGAAGAGAACTTTTCGTGGTATTCAGTGATACTTTGAAGAAGGGCCAGAGATATGTGTTGATTAAAAATGAAAAAGTCATTGCCTATGCTTCAAGGAATTTTAATGTTCATGAATTGAACAATCCAACACATGACCTTGAGCTGGTTTTAGTGATCTTCGCTTTGAAAATATCGCATCATTATCTCTTTGGGGAGAAGTTTGAAATATATACGGACCACAAAAGCATCAAGTATATATTAACATAGAAAGAGTTGAATATGCACCAAGGAAGACGGTTAGAGCTGATCAATGACTATAAATGCTCAATCCATTACCACCCTGGAACACGAACAAGGTGGAATACGCTCTAAGTTGATAGGATGGGAATAATAAATAAGGGAATATCATCAATCCTTTCACAAATGACAACTCAACCATTACTTTTGGAATGGTTAAAGGATGCTCAAAAGGATGATGTGAGAATTCAGGAAAAATTAGAAGCTATCAGAAAAGGGAAATTATCGGAGTTTAGTGTTAATGAAGAAAGAATTCTATGATTTGGGAAAAGAATATGTGTTCCATGAAGTCCGAAGATGAAGAATGATCTTTTGGATGATTCAAATATTTCACATTTCTATATTCACCCAGGAAACACAAAGATTTATCGAGATCTCCGAGACTATTATTGGTGGGATAATATGAAGAAGGAGATTGCTAAAAATACATCAAAGTGCCTGGTGTGTCAGCAAGTGAAGTTATAGAGGTAGAAGTCTAAGGGGATGATGAAACCATTTCCCATACCAGAATGGAAATTGGAGAACATCACCATAGAATTTGTCACCAGACTTCCGAAGTCATTCAAAGGCAACAATGCAATCTGGGTTGTTGTGGATCATCTTACAAAGTCTTCACACTTCATTACTATCGAGGGGATTTCTCATTGGATCAACTAGAATGGATATATATCAGGGAAGTGGTAAGGCTACAGGGAGTACCACTATCTATTGTGTTTGATCGAGATCCAAGATTCACCTCTATGTTTTGGAAGAGTCTTCAACAAGATCTGAATACTAAACTGAACTTCAGTATGACTTATCATCCTCAAACTAATGGCCAATCTAAGTGGACTATCAAAACACTTGAGGACATGTTGAGAGCATGATCAATGGACTTTAAAGGAGGATGGTATCAACATCTTCTTCGGTTTGTGTTCTCTTATAATAACAGTTTCCACTCAAGCATCCAAATTGCACCATATGAAGCCCATTATGGGAAAAGGTGTAGAACACCAGTGTGTTGGGATGAGGTCGGCAAGCGTAAGTGCTTAGACTAGAAATGGTCGAAGAAATGGTGATGAAGGTGAAAACCATTCAGTAGTTTATCAAGGTAGGCCAGAGTCGAGAGAAGAGTTAAGTAGATAACTGTGGATGAGACCTTGCGTATAAAGATGGAGACATGGTTTTTTCAATGCATATATACGAGTAATATTGTCATGAGGTTTGGAATGAAAGGGTAGTTATGTTCAAGGTACATCATCCCCTTCGAGATACTTGATTGTGTCGGTGCTGTGGCCTATAGAAAATAACTTCCACCTACTATGGCCAAAGTTCAGGATGTCATTCATGTATCCCTCTTAAGGAAGTAAATATCGGACCCTTCACATTTACTCTCTTCATAGGTGGTACAGTTAGAGGATGATATTTCTTATGAGGAGAAACCAATGAAGATCTTAGACCATAGAGAAAAAGTTCTACGAAATAAGACAATTCCCATCGTCAAGGTGTTGTGGAGAAACCAATAGTTTGAAAAAGCGATGTGGGAATCAGAGGAAGTGATGAAGTAGAGTTACCCACATTTTTTTTAGTGTGGGAAAAGGAAATTTCAAGGGTGAAATTTCTTAAGGGGGGAATATTGTAATGATCCAAACATTCATTAATGGAAATCCCTCTTGATCTAATTAAATGTCTCTTTATGAAAAATGTTTTTATAAAATTTCAACTTTGTTTGTTTTATGTTATGAATTGTGACCGTTGCTAATATATTCATAGAACAATGATCACATGATTAGTATAAATATAGGGCTTTAACGAATCCAATTTTATTAGCCAAAGGAAGTGATGGCCTCATCTAGTAGATGTGCCCAATAAAAATCCCATTTTTTGAAGCTCGGAAAAGAGGTGGCATCATTGGGCTTCGCACTTTACCAAGCCCAAGCCGATCTTCAACAGGCTAAGCTCAAGTTGGAACACCTACAGGAGAAGAGGATGTTGATAGAGATTACCACATGAGCAATGTTATCCGAGCCACCCCAAGAGTCTATCACCATCACACACATTACTCTTTAGTCTTATGCGGGTGTTATATGGGGTTATGTAACAAGACCTTAGCACTATAGTTATGTACATTAATTAAGTATACAATAATGAATATATTTTCATGTTATTTTTGTTACCTTGTAAATAGTTTTTAAAACTCAAATAGTGTTTTTAGTTAATATTCATCTAAGAAGTCTATTTTGATGAATTAATGGATTTTTTTATTAAATAATATTTTAATAAAATATTATTATAACTTTAAAATTAATTTTTATTAAATATAAATTATTGTGTAATTTTATTAATTAAATTATAATTTTTATTATGGTTTGAAAGCCATTTTTGTCAAAAGCCATGAATTTTCAATAAATTTTGGTTTTTATTTTAAAAACGAACATTAACATATTTTGAAAATTAATTAGATAAAATGAATATTTTTTCTGGAATCGGGATGTCAAAATTATCAAGCGGAGAATTTTTCTTAATTTTCTAAGACATTCAAATTTTTGGGTAGAAATTAAATACGATTTAAATATATAATGTGTTTTATGCCATCATAATGACCCAATAGTGATGTAATAAAATACTATAAGACCTATTTTATGGACAATATATGTTTTAAAATTAAAATAATGTGATTTTGAGTTTGTTTAACTTATTTTACAAAGAATTAATGGACCTGTCTAGGCTTATTAAACATCTTGACTTTTTAAATTGTTTTCCTTGGGAGTGTGACTAACCTCCACATAAACAGCCCCATTATTTTAAGATGTTCTGAATTTGGACATATAAAATAATTTTCTTCCACTCCACTTTGGAAAAAACCATGGGAAAAAACCATGGGCAGGTTTATTGTTAGAATTAGTTCAATGTGAGGTGTCCCAACCCTAAATAATAATAAATTATCTCACCATTCCTTTATAAACCCACCAAATATCACACTTTATCCTCACTTGAATCCATTAGAGATCATCCAACCTCTTCCCTCCTCTCTCTAGAATCCTCCCAAGGTGCCCCAAGCTCCCAAGAAGCCTCTCTCAAGCCTTTGGATGCACACTTCCATGTAAGGGATTTTCTTCCTTTATCAATTTTTCCAATTTTCTTAATATTGTTATGCCTTTTTAATTTCGATTATAAATGTTGGGGTATGGTTTATAACCTCCCCGATACTACCATATTTATGTTTGAATTATGGAAGACTCCTTTCTCTCTCATTAAATTCCTCCCGTGTACCCCCGTTATTATGCCGAAATTCTGAAAGAAGTTTCTCTCTATTCTTTTACAATAAAGAAATTCTATCGTATCATGACTCTAAATTCCATTTCAATTGTTGGGAAATGTATCTATATAATCCCATTACTATCCATTTCATGTAAATATTATGAAGCACCCCTTTCTCTCTCATAAACTGTTTTTATGAATTCATACATCACACCGTTACGCTACCGAAATTGCACCGATTTTCCAAGCCAATTTCATTATGTAGTGAATACCATTCACATATCTCTATCAAAGGGTATTCAAATTTATTCATATTTACTTATTGATTATAGAGTTTCATGTATTAATTCCACATTCTTTTATTGCTAAATAAATGATGATGTTTTTTGAATCCATGTTATATGATCAATGTGGCACACTTATGCATGAAATGAAAGGATTAAGAAGGGTGGGCCCTTATAGCACTCCAATGCATTGGGTAAATAATAGTGTCATGATAAATCATGTTCAATGGGTGTTGAATATTTCTAATTCATTTTAAACGAGGTTTTTACACGTTCTTCATGTGAAATGTGGATTTACTCATGATTCATGTGCAATGAGCCTTGGCTCATGCTAATTCCATGTTAAGTGTTGTTTCCACATTTCCATGTTATGATTATCAAGATTTATCATGCCTTTATGTTTATTATTTTATTGTGCTCTATTGATATGCCTATTGTCTAGAATTTATTGTATTCTTCATTTTATTCAATGATTATTCTCTTACTAGGCTTTATAGCTCACCATTTTCTTATGCATGTCCGCAGGTTATCCCATGCAATGCTAAGTACGAGGAAATGTAGGGGTCATGTAAAGTGTGTTTTCAATAATGATGTGGTATTTCATGTTTTAAGTTGTTATGAAATGATCATAAGCCACGAAGACACTATAAATCTCGATATTCCATTTTGTATCAAGTGAAGGTTTTATATTATAAATAACGATTATGTTTGAAATAAAAAGTAGGGTTGTTATAAGGCGGGCTTGGGGTAGTCACGACATGGGACTTGGGGGATGGGTCATGACAAAGTGGTATCAGATGAGTCGGTTCTACTGAAGAACTAGGACTCTATTCTTTTATCTGTTTAAATAGTTTTAAGTGTTATGACTATGGTTATGAGTTTGGAAATTCTATTGTCGGTGCGGCAGCTGAAATATCCATACTCCAGGACCCTGAATTCTAATTTCTGACTCAGCCCGTGAAAACACTAATTGCTTGTGTTTTGAAATGTTTTCTTTTTGATCTCATGAGTCAGCTCACCTAGTATAACTTATTTACTATGGAACACTTGTCTTCTTTCAGGATTCCACCACAGAAATAGCCATCCAAGATTCCTGAGAGAGTACGCGATGATGGACCACCGAGCGATGAGGCCTCAGTGACTGGCCTTCTTTCAGAGGTATAACCTTTAGGTGGTGTACTAGAAGTACTAATGCTAGTTGGGTAGGTATTATCACTAGCTCAACCATTAGAGGATGCACAATAACTAATCATGTTGCACGAGTATCAAAAGGAGTGGCCTCTGAGGTTTCGAGCTGAGATAAACCTTCAAGAGGCTGAGGACTGGCTGGAGGCCGTGGTCAGAGTTTTCAACATGGTTGGGACCCCAATAGTCCTTATGGTGATCCTAATAGCCACCCTTTTTTCGGCAGCATCAGGGAGATGGTGGAGCCTGATGCTATAGATACATGATTAGGGGACCATCATCTGGGCGGACATCGATGGCCATTTCAGGGCAGAGTTCATCCTAGCAACCTTACGCATTGTTCGTATACAGGAGCTGATGTACTTGC
Source organism: Viscum album (assembly GCA_963277665.1). Taxonomy (NCBI): domain Eukaryota; kingdom Viridiplantae; phylum Streptophyta; class Magnoliopsida; order Santalales; family Viscaceae; genus Viscum; species Viscum album. The sequence continues at coordinate 1,099,571,292 of OY728147.1, forward strand.
CGTACAACAACATGACAGAGGACCAGTACTCGACGATGGTCACTGATCTCTTCTGCTACTCCACCAATAGGTTACATGACCCCTTCTTTAGGCCCCAGACCTTTGATCAGGGTCTCTGACAGGGGATCATAGCATCGATGATATCTCTCAGTATACCGACTCAGGTTGGGGTGCTAGATCGAGGGTTATTTGTCAAGAGCTACCTAATTGAGCAAGCACCCATAGCGAGAGCCACCACCAGATGTCAAGTAGCAGAGTCATCTGCAGTAGTCAGTAGGTAGATGAAACAGAGGTCTAAGCATACTAGACCTTTTGGTGCATGATCCCGAGACATAGGGTTAGGGGTGTGAGGCTCGTGATGTAGAGGAAGACAGGCGAGGGACACACATTGTTACACATGCAGTGGGCAAGGTCACATGCCTCCCCACTGCCCAACCCGCTGTACGGATGACCAGTAGACAATAGAGGGACCACTAAGGCATTTTCAGAGGTTTAAGAAAGGTGTTATGTAGGGTGGAGGACATGGAATTGGAGTTTTTCATGTAGTAGGTAGGGGGCGGCGTTTCAAGGTTCTACCACCACAACCTCCAGTTGGTCCACCCCGACCATAAGGATCCTGAGGATAGGGACGAGATCTGCTCCAGGAAGCCAGGCCTACAACCACAATTCTCTAGATATTATTATATGCATGATCTGTGTCTAATCCTCCTTAGCTACAGTACTTATAGACACAGGTTTCAATCACTCTATTATTTCCACAACCCTTATTCGAAGCTCGATGATTTTGGTTGAGCTGTTGGCTCGATCCCTATTCCTAGGGACTCTTACATGAGCATATTCGATGATTAGACACTAGTTCTAGCAGTGCGTGCTTACATTAAGAGGCGATAGCTTCAGTTGGGATCTCCTAGTAGCGTTGTTGAGGCCTTATGACATCATCTTAAGTATGGACAAGTTATCCATATTCCATGCTCATATTGACTGTATTAGGTGAAAATTGTGGTGTTTCCGCATGGATGGGACAGGTTTTCCTTTACTAGTGAGAAGGGAACCTTTTCAGCATACGATGGAATTACCCAACAGAGGGTGTATCCATTTACTCATCAGTTGGATAAACATACCCATGGAGCAACTAATGTTGAGAGTTCGAGCTACGTTTTAGTGGTCGAGCAGTATGTCGATGTCTTTCCTAATGATGTTCTGGGACTACCTCCTTATAGAGAGGAATAATTTAACATCGAAATGTACCCCGGGACTGCACCGATATCTACACCACCATATCAAATGGCTCTCATGGAGCTTCGTGAGTTACAAGTATAGTTGGAGGACTTGCAAGGAAAGGGGTTCATAAGGCTTAGTGTTTCTCCATGTGCAGCCTCGATTTTGTTCACCAAGAAGGAAAATGGGAGTTTGAGATTATATGTGGAATATCATTCCCTAGACCAGGTGACCCTTACGAACAAGTATCCACTTCCTAGGATTGACAATCTTTTCGTTCATTTGAAAGGAGCTCATTGGTTTTCAAAGATATCCCTCAGATCTGGCTACCATCAGCATAAGATACGAGATGAGGATATACAGAAGATGACCCTCAGATATCGGTATGTACATATTGAGTTATTGGTTTTGCCTTTCAGCATAACCAAAACGCCAGTAGTGTTCATGGGGCTCATGAACATGATCTTTTAGCAATAATTTGATCGATTCGTGGGGGTGTTAATCGATGACATCTTGGTGTACTCGACGATAGAGGAGGACCGTGCCCAACATATGTAGATAGTTTTGGATACATTCCAAGAGCACCAGATTTATGTTAAACTATCAAAGTCCCAGTTCTAGATACGAGAGGTCCACTTTATGGGACACATTATCTTGGATGATGTAGTTGTAGTGGATCCAGTGAAGATAGAGGTTGTTCTTGCTTGGGATCCATACAAGAGAATGACGGAGGTGCAGAGCTTACCAGGGTTGGCTGGATACTAATAGAGGTTCGTTCTTGACTTTTCGAGAGTTCTGACACCCTATTCAGCATTTAAGAAGAAGGGAAAACCCTTCATATGGACAGATAGATTCTAGTAGAGTTTCTAAGAGCTGAGGTATATACTGACAAGTGCCATCATCTTGAGGCTACCAAAAGCGGGTGTTGGGTAAATAGTCTACTGTGATGCATAAAGGACAGGACATGGGTGTGTTTAAATGTAGGAGAAAGTAGTGATCACTTATAGCTCATGAAATATGAGATACCATGATCAGAACTATGCTACCCACGAGCTGGAGTTAGCAGCAGTGGTCTTCACCTTGAATATTTGTTGACATTACATGATGGGACAATGTTTTATAGTATACTCTGATCACAAGAGATTCATGTATATCTTATTTCAGAAGTACCAAAACTCAAGTGAGCGTTGATGGCTAGAGTTCCTCCAGGACTATGAATTTGAGATAGTGTATACTCTTTGGAAGGGAACGTTGTAGACGAAGCACTCAATAGGAGGTCTGGTCTGCAGTTACTGAGTGAGGAGACAGAGCATCTAGTCGCATTACAGATATCCTTCATGGATATAGATGGAGACGTATACATCCAGTCTATGAAAGTCACTACCCCAATCATTTAGTGAGTTAGGGAGGCACAACTTGGTGAAAATGAATGTGAGGCTCGACATTCTCAGATATCCTAAGGGCATGCAATTGGTGGAGTTTATGAAGGTGGGGAGCACATCATTCTCTTTAGAGAATGTACCATGGTACCAATGGCTCTACTAGTGGAGGTGATGAGGGAGTTCCATAAAACCCCTATGGTGGTACATTCTGGTGTGGCAATGATGTACCAAGACCTCCAGTGTCCACTCTGGTGGCCAGGGATAAAAAAGGTAGTGGTAGAGTTTGTTTCACGATGCCTCACTTGTCAGCAAGTGATGGTTGAGCATCAGGTTTCACCAGGCTTATCTCAACCACTATATGTGCTAGAGTGGAAGTGGGATGGGGTCTATTTGGACTTTGAGAAAGGGATTCCACATACGTACAGGGGACATGATTCCATTTGGGTGATCATTGTCCGAATCACCATGTCGTCCCACTTGCTACCTATCTGAGAGAAGGGACCAGTAGAGGGATTAGGATGACTCTACGTGCAGGAGATTGTGTGACTTCATGGGGTTCCATCAACGATCATATCTGAATGTGACACATGTTTCACATCACGATTGTGGAAGAGATTGTGGGAGGTGTTTGGGACTTATCTATGTTTGAGCATCGCCATTCATCCTCAAATGAATGGTCAGAGAGAGTAGACCATCCAGACGCTAGAGGACATGATTCGTGCAAGCATCCTAGAATTCAGCCATAGTTTGGAGGATCACTTACCCTTTGTAGAGTTATCATACAACAATAGTTATCACTCAACCATCGGTATGGAACCATTCGAGGACTTGTACGGTCAACCTTGCTGATCACCTCTGTGCTGGATAGTCCTAGGGGAGTCAGTAGTTATGGGTCCAGGGTTGGTACACACTACCAATGAGAAGGTGTAGACCATTAAGGAGAGGATGAAGAATACAAAGAGGAGGAAAAAGTCTTCTGTTTACAGGAGACAGAGACCCTTGGTGTTCCAGAAGGGGGACCACGTTTTCTTGCGAGTCTCTCCTTGACGGGGACTATGGAAATTTGGCCAAGGCGATAAGTTATCACCTAGGATTATCAGACCATTTTTCATACTTTGTAGGATAGGTGACATGGCATACCACTTGAAACTTCCATCGAAGTTAGAGAGGGTCCATGATGCCTTCCACGTATCCCAGCTGAGGAGATACGTGCACGACCCATCTCATGTCCTTGAGGTGATATGTACAAACCATTCAAGTAGGATCCTTAGAGGATGACTCAGTAGTTGTTTTCCATTTTTTTGTTCTATTGTTCTTTTTAGATAAATTTGTACTCTTTAGTTGTACTCATACTTTCAGTTGGGCTTTTATTCCAACCCCTTTAACTTTCAACACTCTTTTTTATATAGTAGTTCACTTCACAGTTTCATCTTGTTTTGGTCTTAGACCGTATATTTGTACAAGTTTAAAGGAAATGCCTTTTCATTTTAGGGAATACGCCTTTCAATGATAGTTTTCATCCCCATGCCTATGGAAGGTGGGATAGGGGTAGTCACAAAATAGGCCCCAGAGTACGCGTCATGACATTATCTCTTTATGACCTGATATTTTTGGAGATGAATTTCACCGAAGAGATTAGACACCAACCTTGACAAAACCAAATCCATCATCTAACCCAATGGATTATTATAAGAATTCGATTGAAGGTGCACTCAAGTATAGATGTGTTCATGAAAGATTAAAATCCATGCGTGAGATCCATACACTCCAATTAAAAATTCAATTCAAGACACTTCTTTGATGTTCAATCAAACATCCAAGGTAGTCTCACATAAGATGTCTATGTTGCGTACAAGAAACCCGATCAGCATGAACCCCTCTTGAACGTTAGATATAACATTCAAAAGTCCAAATTGCATGATCTTCCACCACAGTAATGGAAGGATTTGTGCATAAGATGCCTTCCATGACTATAATCCTATGGGCTATAACAAAATATTTTGTCTATATATTAAAGAAAACTTGCTTCATCGAGGTGATCCACAGGAAGTTAAGTGTAAGACTGATCTTTTGTGACATCATGAATGAATGGAACCCTCAAGGTAGAGATATTTCATAATAGATTCCCTATGGTTCTCTCCTTGAGTTGGACCATATTTTTGTATTCCTCACCCAACTTATTTCAACCCATGTCCAGTGCACGCAAAGACTCCTCTTACGCTTACCCCTAAACATTTGTGCAATCCTCTAGTATTTACGCATCCCTTGACCTTGCATGAAATCCTCCAATCATACAAATACCCCTTCTTTAATTATCCATGGTATGTCCCTATGTTAGAGCTCCATGTTTAAGAACCCTTTTCATAGAAATCACTAATCTTACATGCAACTCTTGTGTGTATCCCTCTAAACTTGCGTGCAACAATTTCATAGTCCCCCATGAGTTTTCCCCGATGCACCATGTGCATAATTTTTCCAATCTTTTACTTCTCAGTTTAGTTATCATAATTCCATTTTCTTCTCAGCATAATAACACTAACGTGGACCTCATGATTGACCACTCATCAACACCATTCCAACCAAGAATTTATATATTCTTGCCCCTCCCAAAGGCGTATGAGCATAGGTTATCTAAGCCCAAAGGTTAAGGAGTGAGTTCCCCATGACCACACTACATTACTTAAAAATACCTAACACGAATGTCCTTATCACATGATGTAAAACTGTAGACTTAAATGGTTCAAGGTAAATGTAATTCCCCATGTGTGATCATCATGGGATTCCACCTTCTCTACACTGTGGGATGATTGTCCTGCCAAAGGACAACTTCGAAGCATCCATGTGTATACCCCACACCATGATTTCTACAATAATATGATGTTCTATGTGTTACTCACTAGAAATTAGATCCTCCTCAGATGAAATTTGATCCCCTCACATGAAATGAGATCCTCCTCACGTGGAATGACATACACCTCAGGAAACTTCAATGCATAAGCCCTAAATTATCTCTTTTTGGTACACCTTTTGTGATATGATTGTTAGGTATACCGCTTCCTCTAATTTATCACAATGAGAATGTCTCATGTAGACTTAATGGTAAGTAGGTAACTTGACATCTTCTCACTCACCAAATGAGAATCCATCCTAGAGTATGCCCCAATATCTATCTTCTAGTGGTAAAATACGATATGTAAGCCCCAACCATACATGTTACATTGGCCTTCTCCATAGATATAATCCTCTATCATGTCCCCCCATGAAATGGGATACTTCCATGTGTAAGCCCCAACTACATGGGCCGCCATTATGGTTTAAGACCCAACATCCCAAACTATGTGGGTTTGATTCCCAACTAACTGAGATATATAAGAAGATTCCCTAAGTTCCAATCCTAATAGACCCAACACTCCATACACTACATATACTCAGTCCCCATGCATCTGGATTTCCCATAGTCAACCACATCTTGGTAGGATCATTCCACTCACCTGAGAGACCACATATCCTCCAATTCCACCAGGTGTCTCAATGCATATTCCCCACACCACCCCTCACAAACTCTCCTTTCATGGCGCGAGCATCCTTACCGCATGTGGTTAAAATGCATGGGCTGTTGCTATCACACAACCTTAAATTGAGACAAAAAGCTAAATGGGTTTTTATCTATTTACTCTACAGAGGGTACATAGGATGCCTCTTTGAGGTTCAATACCAACCAATGGTAAAAATATGTTCTCCCTCATAGGGATGTACATCCTTGATCATCCTACAGGGGTGTTCGGATAAACCTTCATAGTGTGAAATGATCCCTTTATGGTACAAACCTCCTATATCAACCTCCATAAGGAATTCTAATCCATTTGCATCTATAGTGTATCATATACCCTTTATGGGACACACCGCCTGGATTCGCCTCCATAGGGTATTATAATCCCTAAATTTGTAAACCTTCTCAGGTGCCCCCTCCTAGGTATATAACACATTGATCTATCTCTACGGGGAATCCATATCATTCATCTCTATAGGACATTAAACCTCAGATCCACCTCAAATGGTGTTCCAACACAAACTCATGGGTTATGATGTACCCCTGGTTTCAGGTATGTAACCCTTACTTAATGATTTTAGTGGTTATATGGTTAAAGTTAATGAATGGGAGGGCCAGGAAACCATTTAATGATGTTTTTAGGAAAAATAGTAAGTGAAATGGGCGACGCACCATTTGTCTAAACCGTGCGGCCAAACCGTGCGTAGTTGGAACTCTGAGGCAGTAGCTTCCACATGGTTGGAGCATCGTTCGGGAGACCATGCAAGGAGGTCATGAAAGGGTGTTCCGAGGCAGTAGATAATGAATGGTTTGCACATGGTTTGTCTAAACCATGCAAACTAACCACGCAGTCACTTAGACGAGATCCTAAAAAAGTGGGTCTCACACGTTACTGCCTCTAAAGGGCTCGTTTTTTTTCCTATGTGACCATATCTCAGGATTACTCTCCCATGAAGGTAGGAGAACTTCTCAAAAATGTTTTGGAGGTGATCTAACTGCTTTTCGTAGAGAATCGAAGCTAGATTCTTGAGGTATGTCATTGTTCTTCATTGTTCTTGATCAGTTTCTTAGATCTACTTAAATATAATTCTCCTCTTCACTCAATTTCATATATCTACACTCTATAGGTAGATATATGTGTGTGGTTTCCAAATATGATGAGATTTGGTCTTGTTCATTCTATGAAAATAGATCTAAGGAGGGTCCTTGAAGAATCAACCTGATTTTCATGAGTATTCTTGTTTGTTGTGGTTTTCGTCAAAACCATAATGGTAAGAGGATTCTTTCTTGACACCACATAGTAGAAGTGATTGTCATGCTTTCAAATTGAATGTGTGGTGTTGAATTGATTTTGATTTGGTTGTTGAACTCTTTTTGTAATCCTTCTTGAGTGATGGTTGTAAAATCAAGAAAATTGGGGATTTAGAATGAGTACTTTGGTTCATGATGTTAAAATGTAGATTTTAAAAATGGGGATTTTCTATAATATTTGTTCATGATTTGGGGACTTGATGTTTTTTTTAAAAGGTGAATGTTTTATTGAAATTAAATTTTTCTTTGAAATTGGTTGCACTTTGGTTTTGGATAAAAATCGTGTTTCATTAAAATAGATTGACATTAAGATAGTTTGGCATTGAATTGGTTTTTATGGAAATGGTTTTCAATAAAAACGAGTTTTTATTTAAAGGGTTGTTTTAGCATGATCGTTGGGAATTTGTGGTGTGTGTTCATGTTGCATATACAGGGCTTGGTTGAAATATGACCTTGTTCTCGATGCCAAGTGTTTAATAGAACATGGATATTTCATATACGGGGCTTGGTAGAATTTTGACCTTGTGATCAATGCCAAAGGAGTAATGGCACATGGGAAACAATTACCTTATGTTGACATGGTAGATCGATGAGAAACCGCAAATAAGTATAGAACTGTCATAATGTGCATGCATGGGTGGTTTCCTAGTTTTGTGGAACGGTTGGGTATGACCAAAAGGGATATTTTTAAATGGTTTTAATGGTTGATTAATTATTATTGTAGGAAAAGAACTTGTTGGAAGAATTGGTTTCTATTACACTTGAATGCTTTTGGTTATAAATGGTTTTTGAGACTTGTGATATTTGGTAAAAAGTAATTTTGGTAAATTGTTTTATATAAGATTTTTTATATAAATGTGACTAAATTTTCTATCATAGTGGAATGAGTAGGGAAGTCATTGGGGGAAACCTACAGAGTTCTATAATCACCTCTTATTTGGATCCTTGGTTCTTTTTCAAATATCTTATTCTGGGATATAGTTAAAGGTAAAGCACCTCATTACAAGTGGTTTGTAGTGGTGCTTGGGATTAGTGGTGGTGCTTGGAGCTTTGAGCTGGGTGTAGAGCCATGGGGTGTGTCTTGGATTATTTTGGGTTCATTGTTTAGTCTTCCACATAGTAGTCTTCTATTGTGTTTGGTTGTATTGGGTATGGTTAGTATTTTGGAACAACTTGGTTGTATTTTGGGAATACATGCTTGAATGTTTTATTGACATGCATCATATAGTGGTTGTTATTAGATGGTTTTATGGGTTTCTTTCATAAGGGAAAATCATTCCCCAATCTCCCATGAAGCTCTCATCATTTATTGGCAGCCATTGGCACCTACAGAATGTTACTTAAGGCCACATAACCCTCAACACCTCCTCATGGAAATGAGGATGGGGTGGGGTGTGACAAGTGGTATCAGTTTGGTCCTTGGTGGTATAAATAGTCCTCGGTGTTCTTGGTCTTGAAGTTGGGATTTCTTTAAGTCTATTCCTTGGTTAGGAATCCTAGACTGATGTAGGATTGTCGGAACATGAAATGTATAGCATAAAAGGACATAAATAACCCATTTTTTCCGAACTTCAAGTTACCAGGGTGTTGGGTACATAAGTGTTTTGGAGAAACTTCTAGAATGTTTGAAATCTCATTTAGGGGTTTAGCCCATGAGTTGAGCAGGGCATGCATTGTATTGGAATGACTTCCCACTAGGATTGCATATCTCATTGTGGGGAATGATTTATTATTTTGATCCAGGTGTGAATTTTTGATAAATGCTGAATTTTTTTTCATAAGAATGATTTTTGAAAACAAGATTTTGAGTCATTTTTAAAATGGGGTGACTTTCAAAAAGCATGTCGAATGTGTTCAAAATGTTTGATCATGGAAAATGGATGTTTTGTAAAATCATATTCATATAGTCGATGTGATAAAATTTTATATTCTAATCCATTAGTTTCTAGATAGTTATATCGACGGAGTTTGTAGTTGGTTTAGAAAATGCACCCAGTTGGCATCGTCGAAACCAACCTGTAGAAGGTGTGGAGAATGTGGTTGCACATGAACCCCAGATGAAACAAGAGTGGGTTCTGAGTATTTTGCAGGATTTTTAGGTAGTGGATAAATGTTAATGGAGGAATGAATCAAGGCATGTGGATCATACCATCTATTTCATGAAGTATAATCCACCAATATTTCGGGATGATGCTGAACCCAGGAAGGCAGAGGTGTGGCTAAGTAAAATGAATCGTATCTTCGATTTCATCAGCACAAAATCAAAGCTCATTGTCAATTTGACTATGTATATGCCCGAATATATTTCATGTTAGTGGTGGGATTTGGCAGTGTAGGATAAATTGGATGAAGGCCTTACAAGGGAGGATTTTGAAGAATTGTTCAACAAACAATTCTATCCTCACACATTCAAAATATTGAACAGGATGGACTTCGTTAAATGTCAATAGGAGAGCCTCTATGTCACAGAGTATGCAGCTAAGTTCATGAATTTAGTCCTTTTTCACTAGAGGTTGCGGCAAGTATGTCATTGAAGGCACACATCATCAAATCGGAGCTAGGGAAAGACATTTGATCGAAGATTGTGGTGCTCTGTATTATGGATTATATAGTGATGGTGAACAGAGCGGCTATTGCTAAACGTGACATCTCGAGATCAACAGGAGGAGGAATGATGATACCTACAGGAAACGGTGGGAATTCAACTGCTTGGAAAAAGAGGAAAATGGACACCTATTTCCATGGTGCAAGTGGGAATCAGAACCCGATGGTTGGATCAGTAAGCCTTCCTCCACGACCCCAGAGAAAAGCATGTTTCTTTCAATGTTGTTTTTTTGACCACATAAAGCTACATTGTACGACACAACATAGAACATGTCATAATTTTAACAAGATGGGACATATTTAGTGCTATTGTCGTAGTGTTCCAATGCCAATGGCTTGAGATACTTCTCAGCTGTCGCAAGCATCGTATGCTTCGACTGGACGAGGACAGAAGAATCAGTCTTGTCTGTAGAGAATAGATAGCCATGGTGATTCTAGAAATACCATGATTCCTCAACCATGGAAACCTCAGCAAGGAAATAAGCAGAACAGAATAGTGGAGAAGAAATTGTATGGAGATGAGCAAATGATTGTTGATGATCAGGCTGGAAAATATTTAGTAAGAGGTACTATTCTTTTGAATTCTACCATTGTGCAAGTGTTGTTTGATACCGGTGCGTCACATTCCTTCATTTCTTCTCATGCTATTGACTTTCTATATTTAAAAGTGGAAATGATGCCTTCTATTTTGAAACTACAAACTCCTCTTGGTGAAAGGGCATATCAAGACTCTATGTGTAGAGCATGTGATATAATAGTTAATGCAACTGAGTTAAAATGGGACTTCTTGATGTTGTATATCGATGTCTATGATGTAATCCTAAATATGGATTGGCTGACAACATTCAAGGCACAAATCTACTGGTATAGGAGAACAATTTGTTTCATGCTGAGGATCGTAATGAGCATCTCTTTAGAGGAGAGAGGCCTGTAAAGAATGGTGCGAAGAGCTTGTTGGCATGAATAGTGGGAATGATATATTACCAATTGGCAGTGTTGACATTGGAATCAATAGAATAGATCAAGGAAAATAGTTTTCCACCTTTTGTGGATCACTTTCCAGATGTATTTCCAAAGAACTTCTCAGGGTTAACACCTCTAAGGGATACTGATTTTAGGATTGATCTCCCTTCAGGGACCATTCCTATTTCCCTTACATCATATATAATGGAACCAACAATGTTACAGGAATTGAAAGAACATTTAGAGGATCTAGAAAGCAAGGGTATCATTCGAACATGTACGTCTCCATGGGAAGCACCAGTTTTGTTTGTGAAGAAGGCAGATGGAACTCTTCAGCTGTGTAATGATTATTGTAAGCTCAACCATGTTATGATAATGAATAGATATCCACTTCCATGCATTTATGATCTATTTGATCAATTAAGGGGAGCTAAGTGGATCTCCAAGATTGACATGTGATCAGTATATCACCAATTGAGTGCTCAGAAAAATGATATTCCAAAGAAAACTTTCAGAAGTAGATATGGAATCTATGAATATGTAGTCATGAATTTCAGTCTAACAAATGCACCGATATTCTTCATGGAATTGATGAATCAGATATTTCAAAAATATCATGATTCTTTTTTTGTGGTGTTTGTGGATGACATTTTGGATTATTCAAAGACAAGTTCTGATCATGAGGATCACATGGAAACAGTGATAAACATTTTGAGAGATCATCATTTGTATGAGAAATTATCAAAGTCTGATCTTTGGATACAGAAAGTACATTTCCTTGGCAATGTAATTTCTGAGAAATGCATTTCTGTGGATCCTGAAAAGATAGAATCCATTACCTCTTGGCATCCACCAAATAATGTGTTCGAGATAAAAAGTTTTCTTTGTATAGATGGATACTACTGATGATTTGTGTGTGATTTCTCACAACTAGCTTTACCAATGAAAACTCTGACAAGGAAGAATGCTCCATTACAATGCTAAAGAAGCATGTCATAAGTCTTTCCAAAAACCTAAATGTTTGGATTATATCAACACCTATCTTGACCTTGACAGAATGAGGACAATGGTATGTGGTGTATTGTGATGATTAAAGATCAGGGTTGGGATCTGTTCTCATGTAAAGAGATCATGTGGTTACTTATGGTTCAAGGTAGTTGAGGGTGCATGAGAAGAATTATCCAACGTATGATTTGGAGTTAGCTGTTGTTGTCCATTCTTCAAAAACATGGAGACATTGTCTCTTTGGTGAGAAATTTACTATGTTAGAGTACCTAATTTTTTTTGACTTTGACATGATGTACACACCGAGGAAAGGAAATTCGGTGTTGGATGCATTGGGTAGAATTTTATATGCTCAGTGGGCGACAGAATCTTAAGATGAATGGCAGTTGATGTCAGCATTAGTTGACATGAATGTGGAATGTGAAGACTGAAGTGATGTTGCAATTTTCTTTTCAGCTATGCTTGTTCGTGATCTTGTAAAAATGATAAAAGACGCACAAACTTCCAATGCAGAATGTCTAGTTATAAGTTCAAAACTCAATGGTGGGGTGACCATTGATGGCTGCAAACTTGACGGGGGTTCAGTTTTGTGTTTTAGAGATCAAATGGTTGTACCTATGATTTTTCAGGAACAAATCCTTCATTATTAACACCATTCAAGATGGGTTGTTCATCCAGGTACCTAAAAGATATATAAGGCATTAATGGCATAGTTTTGGTGGAGCGACATGAATGGAAGGTGGATGAGTTCATCTCACAGTGCTTAACTTTCCAGAAAGTTAAAGCAGAGCATCAGAGACCATATGGTATGTTATAATATTTTCCCATCCCAATGTGGAAATGGGATCAAATAACAAAGGATTTTGATACAAGTCTTCCAGGAATGTTCTGGAAACATGATGCCATTTAGGTTACAGTGGATTGTCTAACGATGTTTGCCCATTTATAACTATTGATGAATCTCATATAGTGGAGGATCTGTCCATAATCTCTATATGGGAGGTGGTAAAGAGGCATTGTGTACTAGTTTTTATTATATTAGATAGATATTCGAGGTTCACATCTCGTTTCTAGAAATCCATTCAATAAGACCTTGGGAAACAGTTGAAAATGCGCACATCGTATCACCCTCAGATGGATGATCAATCTGAGAGGACGATAAAAAATTTTTTGGATATGTTTTTTGGCTTGTGCCATGGATTTTGGTGTATCATGGGAGGAGCATATACCCTTAGTGGAGTTCTCATACAATAACAACTATCAATCATCAATACACATGGCTCCGTTTGAAGCTATGTATGGGTGTCCTTTTCCTTCTCTACTATGATGGGTGGAAACGGGTGAAACTTCACTAGTTGGGTCAACCCTTGTTCAAGAATCAATAGAGAAGATCTAGTTCATTAGAAAGAGGATGGAGACAGCTCATAGTCGTCAGAAATCTTATGCATATCACTGTCTAAGACTGTTGTCATTCGTTGTGGGTGACCATGTCTTCTTGAGGATCTATCTGAGGCTTGGAAATCATCATTTTAGGAAGCAGGGAATGTTATCTTCTAGATACATTGGCCCTTTTGAGTTACTAGAACATGTTGGAGATGTGGCATATCGATTTTCATTACCACCAATGATTAGTTCGGTGTAGATTGTGTTCCATGTATCCCAGTTGAAAAAGTATCACCCTAATCCTGGCCATGTGATCAGATGGGATCATGTTGAGATAGAACCAGATACATCACTCGTGCATATCCCAGTGCATGTTGTAGATAGACAAGATAATGTCTTGTGGGAAAAATCATCGGTCTAGTTTGGGTTGTATAGAAGTATGTTCAGATTCAGGAAGAGACTTCAGAACGTGATATGGAGATGAAAGAACAGTGGCCGAAACTCTTTTCAGCCAGCAATGGTTGTCCACATTCCAAGGATGAAAAGACCAATGGTAGGGAAAATGTAATACCCCTTGTTTCTGGCATGTAACTCTTACTTAATCATTGTAATGGTTATAAGGTTAAAAGTGATAAATGGGAGAGTTGGGAAAACTTTGAATGATTTTTTGAGGCCAAAGAGGATGTCACATGGGTGGCACATGGTTTGTCTAAACCGTGCGGCCAAACCGTGCTTATTTGGCACTCTGAGTCAGTAGATTCCAAATGGTTGGAGAATGGTTTAGGAGTTTGTGTGAGGAGTCTATGCGAGGGTCTGCTGTGGTAGTATCTAACACATGTTTAGTGCACGATTTTTCTAGACCATGAAAACTAACAGTGTGAGAACTTAAATGATATCTTAAAAAAGTGGATCTCACACGTTTTTTCCCTTAAAGGGATTGTTTTTCCTATTATGCTTCCATTTCTCTATATTACTCTCCCTTGAAGGTATGAGAACTTCTCCCAAGTGTTTTAGAGGTGATCTGATGGCTTTTCTTGGCGAATCGAAGCCGGATTCTTGAGGTTGGTGATCGTTCTTCATCATTCTTGATCAGTTTCTTAGATCTACTTCGATCTACTTCTCCTCTTCTCTCTGTTTATTAGATCAACACCCATTATGGATATATATAATTGTTTTGATTCCAAATATGATGATATTTGGTCTTGATATTACTAGTAGAAGATATCTAAGGTGGGTTCTTGATGAATCTACCCAGTTTTCTTGAGAGTTCTTCGTTCGTTGTGGTTTTCGTCAAAACCCTAAATGTAGGAGGCATTTTTCTCGTATCCACTTAGTATAACTGATTGTCATGATTTAAAATTTATTTTGTGGTGTTTAATTGATTGTAATTTTGTTGTTGAACTCTTGTTGGAAACCTTCTTCAGTGATGGTTGTGAAATCTAGAAAATTGGGGATTTTGAATGAGTGCTTTGGTTGTTGATTTTAAAATTTGGATTTTAAAGTGGGGATTTTCTGGAATTGTGGCACATGATTTGGGTATTATATGATTTTAATAAAATTGTAATGTTTTATTGAAATTAAATGATTCCTTGAAATTGGTTGTTCTTTTTTTCAATAAAAATGTGTTTCATTGAAATGGTGTGACATTAAGATGGTTTGGAAATTAAATTGTTTTTATGGAAATGGTTTTCAATAAAAAGGTTTTTTTATTGAAAGGTTTGTCTTGGCATGATCTTTGGGAATTTGTGGTGTGTGTTCATGTTTCATATACGGGGCTTGGTTGAAATATGACCTTTTTCTCAGTGCCAAATGTTTAATGGCACATGGAAATTTTATATACGGGGCTTGGTTGAAATATGACCTTGTGCTCAGTGCTAAAGGAGTAATGACACATATGAAACAATTATTGTGTGATGAATTGGTAGATCAATGAGAAACTGCTCTTGAGTATGGAACTATCATATCATTCTTACATGGGTAGTTTCATGGGTTTTTGGAATGGTTGGGTATGCCAAAAAGGGATATTGTGAAATGGTATTAAAGGTTGATTAGTTATTTTTATGGAAAAAACTTTTTGGAAAAATAGTTTTCTATTTCACTTGTATGCTTTTGGTTATTAATGGTTTTTGAAACTTTTGATATTTGGTTAAAAACAACTTTTGGAAAATTGTTTTATATAAACTTCTTTATATAAATGTGACTATCATTTCTATCCTAGTGGCGTGAGTAGTGAAGTCACAGGGGGAAACCTACAGAGTTTTATACTCACCCCTACTTTGTCACATTGGTGCTTTGGCAGATGTCGTATTCCAAGATACAGTTAAAGGTAAGGCACCTCATTACTAGTGTTTTCTGGTGATACTTGGGATCAGTGGTGGTGCTTGGAGCATGGAGCTAGGTGTGGAGTAATGAAATGTTTCTTGGCTTATTTTTGATCCTTTGTTTAGTCTTCTGCAAAGTACTCTGATATTGTGTTTGGTTGTTTTGTTTTTGGTTTTTATTGTGGATCAACATGGTTGCCTTTTGGGAATAAATCCTTGAATGTTTCATTGACATGAAATATATAGTTGTTGTTAGAGGATGGTTTGGTTGGTTTCTTTCATAAGAGAAAATCGTTCCACACTATTCCTTGAATCCGTCGGCATTTATTGCCAGCCTTTAGTGCCCCAGGAACATATCTTAAGGCCGTGTAACCCTCACTACCTCATCGGGAAAATGAGGTAGGGGCGGGCTGTTACAGGTTACCTCCAAGGTATACACTTTTCTGATCCACCTCCATGTGGTATTATGATTCGTATCACTCCATATCCACAAGACATTAAACTCGCAACCTATATCATATTACTACCTCATTCTAAACATGGAATTCCTAAGGTGAATTCTCTGAAAGATATGTGCCTATGACTTATGCTACCACATGATATACATGGGATTCCTAAGGTGAAAGACTTTGGAGATAGGAGACATTAGCATTAGATACCTCATGATCAGTAGAATATTACGTAGGTATTGCTCCTAATATGCCTTTATGATATTTCCTCTTATATAGAATAATAAATGTGACCCAAGTTTCTAGCATCCAAACATGACAGTGATTCCCAACGTGATTATTATCCTAACCTAAGGTTTTTTCACTATCAAGATCCTTTGAAATTTCTATATATAAGTAGTGTAATTAACCAGCTTTACAATGATATGGCATTGAGAATGATTTCCAAGAACATGACTTAACACTGTGAGGGAGACCCGAAGTAGGTGATGAGTTCCAAGGAGGAATCTATAGATTTAGAAACTAGCATCCCATCATCCCATTTCAATCAATGAGTAGACATCACTATTGAGAGTTATGGAAGATGCCTCCATTTGGAATTCGGGAATTTGGGGAAACAAATTAGGATGTCAGCATGAATCATCAAATGTGGCGTTGTACACCAGAGAAAGCATCATAAATAGAAATAATGGACCTGATGTGAAAAGTTTCTCCATTAACCATTGGGATTACCCATATAGGCTATAAATTTATGGATTGGTGTTTTACATGAAACTATTTTCCTCAACCATGGGGACTAGTAGAATTCGAGAAATTATTAGTGTCACACCGCATACCCAGACTGCTCGGAGTCGGTGCAATTTTAATAAAACATGGTGTATAATTTTTTTTAAAAAAAGAAATGCTGATGAATCACACTTCAAGTTCAACTAAAGAATATCTTCTTGTTTTATATTCTAGAAAACCAGATACAAATATTACAATCCTTCAAAACTGAAAGAGAAAAGAATCTCCACAAAGCTTCCACCAATCATTTTAACTCAAATCAACTAAACCTATAAAATTTAAGTTAAAATTTAGGGTGAGAATATGAATTCCCAGTAAGAGGGTTTTAAAATAAGATAATATTTCAATTAAACCCTTTTGAAATCATACCATTAATATTATTCTTAAAACATTTTCATAAGGAAAGCTGCAATGCATAAAGCATTACAAAATATTTTGTCCAAAAAATTACAAGGGAACATTTCAAGGAGTACTCACAGAGTTTTAATGAAACATGATCAAGTAATATGAATTCTTACATAAATTATATGCGGTGAAACATATAAAGGAAGAGTTATTCAACTATAATAAGTATTACATGTGAAAGTGAAAGTACATAATTTGAAAATGAATGTAATACATGTTCAGAGTTGCACAAAAGATAATAAATTTAACTTCTTCCCTTACTAACCATAAATCAAATATTGGATGATAATTCACTAAGTGATGAATAAACCTTATGCCATAAGAATTTACTTCATCTAATACTCATGTTTCCATGCTCTTAACATAGTATATTATACTAGTCATATATTCACTTGTTTAATTAAATATCATAAACATAATGACAGAATTTTATATGGCAGACTGTGTCAAGGCCTCATGCCAATACCATAAACTCTCAATCAAGGACTCATCCAAGATGTCTAAAAATGATTAATTCCTCGGCCAAAATCAAATTTAAAAATTGGGAAAGGCCTTGGCCAATTCCACATCTATTTGTTTCATGAGATCTACTGATGCATCGAGGGGCTATAATGGGCCCCACTCATCACATACTAAGTCCTATGCATTCCACATTTCTTTAAATAAAAGTGATTCCCACCACATCGATTTATTAAATTACTCCTTACTTATTATTCAAAGTTCCACATACTACTTGAAATATTTAATTTCTCCATTCATATTATTCAAAGTTTCCCATACCAATTTGAATAATTTAGTTCCTTAAACCATAAATTGTCATAACAGTTTAATTACATTCATTAGAATTTTAATATATATAGTGAAACATGCACCTAAGTGTCAAAACATACAAGTTCTTGGAAATTTAATAAATGATAAGTATGGTAGGCAGATTTTATCACATGTGATGACAGCTAATGCACATAAAATATAGTTTTTATCACATAAATTTATAACCCTGAAAATCCAAAAATATTTATTATGAATGTAATCATCTTATATTCCAAATTGCATAATTGTATTTTATAATGGATTGACTACATGATTAATTCAATATTGAAACTAAATATTCCATGTGAGTTGTTTAAACATCCATTAATTGCACATTTATGTATAAACATTCCACAAGGGTGATTCTAACTATTTAAGAACAATTTAATAGATTGAGAAGAATGAAAATAAACCACAAAAATTTCTAACCAATACCACCTAGACATAGAAAAATAAGTGTGAAACCCGTATACACACAAAGTGATAAATAAAGGGTTATATTACTAAAACAAATTCCAAGTTGATTCATGAAAACTTTACACACCTAAAACACTTTTTATAACATTTTATCAATATTTTGTGAACCCATATTGTGAAACCATATTAATATTAGGATTAAGGAATATATATATAACCATATGTTTTTAAAGGTTTATTCATTAAAACCCTATGAATCCCAATACATAATTTATGTATAACCGTTACATAATTTAAACCAAAATCCATAAATGAATATCATAATTCTAAAACAAAGGGTATTTTTCCATAAATAATTACATAAAATTAATAATACATATGTATTTATAATTTCCTGAACTTAATACACCTCTAAACCTACTATGTTTTCTATTCATTATGAATTCTATTTAGAGTAAGAGTTATTCTTTCTTAAATAAAGAAATATATATTGTTTTTTTAACAACACATATATACATATGTGTATATATGTTGTGAAACAGAATTTTGGTACTAACATAAAACCCCATTTTGAATTGTATGACAAATTTATTTTTTAAAACCCAGAAATCATTTTTATAAGATCATTCAAGAAAACCAGGAGGTTATAAGAACAAACTTATATAAATATATACACACATGCATATATATATATATATAGATAAATGATCATTAAAACCAAAAAAATAAAGGATATCTTAGGCCCCTAACCTAGTTAAAAGAAGGAGAAGAGGTCAACAGGGTCTTGGTGAAGCGCTTGGAGGAAAAACACTTATAGTGTTTGAGTAAAAATTGAATTATACATATAAAACATATATAATATATTATTAAGGAGACATGCCTAGAAAACCGAGGCACATTGGTTTAAACAAAGATCAGTGTTCTAAGTCTTGTGGAAAATGAGGGGGATGGAGGGTACATCTGAGGTCTCAGGTGTGGAAAAATGCAAAGAGAGTAGTGATAGCTACAAGTGCAGCTCATGTGGGAGAAAGAAGAAAGAGAAGGTGACAGGAGTGGGTGTGAAAAAGGATTAATGACTCTAATTAGTTGATATGAGATTGAATGGATGATAAAGATTCAAATATTTTTAAAAAAAATATGAATGGTTGTGATTGGATTAGATTTGATCAGATGGATACGAGCGACTCAACATTTTAAAAAGGAATGAACAGTAACAATTAGTTATGTCATGATCGAATGGATGATAAATATGTGGGGAGAAACCTCAGTTGTACGGAGTCGATGGCCAAACCGATCAAAAGGCTCAAATCTCGCGCAATGAGATTTGACGGCTTAGACAAGACCCCCTTTAAAATACTGGTCTCACATCGAAATAGGATGGGTTTCATGGCTCCCTTATATGCGAGGGGATCTTGGATAAGGCCTAGAATACTCCCTCCCCCTCCCCGATACCTCCCCATACCGGTTGATGGCAGGCGGGATTCTACCCCCACCCCCACCAATGTGCCGCCCCACATGGTGGCATGCTCTAGCACCATTACACATGCACACCCCAGCTCATTTGGGTATGACTATGCATACTTGTGAATGCTACTTATCATGAACCATGTGTTCATAACTCTGGGTCATTTCTATGGGATGTGAGTGAGATTCCCACCAAGGCCATGAGTGGATTAGGCTTCTAGGTCACCATCAGCTAGGTAGGGGACTATCCTAAATTTTGCATAGTAAAATTCAATTTTTTTAATCATATGAATAGTATATATAAAATTATCTTAAATAAAGGAATATAAAGTCTACATTATGTTTAAATAAAATCATATAAACTCATATATTCAATAGTTTGTAATCATTAAGGTTCTCAAAACATCAAAGTTCAAAATATATAAAACAAATACCATACTAGTTTTATTTTTAAAATCCAAAACATATTTTCAATTAATTTTTTTATTAATCCAGGATGAAAAAATTTCAAGGTAACTTTTAAAAACATTTAAATAATAAAATAATTAATTCGCTGTGTATAGATAAAATATAAAATACATATATAATCATTAATTTCATTTTTCCCAAGGTATTCTTTCAAACTCAAAAATATGTTTCTTTGTACCGAAACCAAGAAGTATCAAATGTGTGCTTCTCCTAGAATTTTTTTTATAACCCAAGGGTTATGATTTAAACCCATTTTAAACTTTTAATCATTATCCTTCAAAAATAAATAAAATGATTTAATTGAAAACAAGTTTATATTTATAAATTCAATAAATACTTTTAGCACTTGGAAAGCTCAATATACCAGGATAAATTAAATTAAACCACCAGAATACCCAATGGCTATATGGTCTTATAGCCGTCAAACAATCAATGGTCACCTCAAGGAGGCATCATTCAGATTACCTTTAAGGCCTTATATAAACCTGAATTTGATTTATCCAATTTCAAAAGCTGAGATAAAGAAGATGGTGCTCATTATTCCTTTGATGTTTAGCACAGTTTTTGTGGTTATGGAAATATCGATATTCACCTTTATGGTTTTCAAGGACCCCTACTATTTTCATGGCATAGTTTTGTATTGGGTGGTCTTGCTGATATTATAATAGGTATCTTAGTATGCATTTTTTTAGTTGTATTCTCTTATCCTTGAAAAAATGTAATAATTTCTGTGTTTAATTAAATAAAAAAATCCTTGTTTCTATTCTGAAAAAAAAATTAATATCCTAGAAAATTATACCAAATAAAAACATAATATAATTATTATTACATGTTAAATAGGTTTGGGAAATCACAAGTAGATTAGCATGTCCCAAGAACCAACTATCTGGTTCTACGACTCATTAATCAAATAGTTGGCCCAACATGAAACTCACTAGAAATTGGGGTATTTAAATGTTGGGGATTCCAATCGATGACATTATTATCATTGATATATCATTACTATAATTAATTATTGGACAACACTGGGGAATTGGGCATTTATTTCCTTTTATATGTAATTATAGATTAATTCTCCTACTTTACAGGACCCAAGCTGTATCAAACCGGGTACCCAATTCCCACCGATGTAGGGGAAGGAGAAATGTAAATTCGGTAGTCCCACATGACCCCCTCCACCACAACATCCACTATGACAACAACTACCAGGTGACTACACCCCATATCACCCTCAGAAATCATCTAGAGGAGGGTGATGGAAACACTCGTACGTCTATAAAAGTGGGGGGGAGGGGTCATTTCCATAAGATACTTCTCCCTACTCCAATAATGAACCACTTTGGAAGCCTCTCTATTGAGTGATCCTATGACTCACTCCCCTATGTTGTGGGGGGGGGGGGGTTCTAGATTCACCATTACTATGAATACTACCTAGGACCAACAAAGATGAGATACCACTAGGCCCTGCTAGTTTTACTGACAATTGGTAATTTAGGCAATAGAAAATGTGTAATATACACCGTCTCTACCAGCCCTATAATGGGCCACCCAAAACTAATGTTGGGAAGAAGCCCATGAGAATTACTGTCAAGAAGAACCATCTTATGCAGCCTCAGTGTCCCCTTCCAACTCTAGTGTATTCCACTAGATTCCTATGATATATGAACATTGATATATTCATGATTTTTTGGGATTGAGACATCATCCACCCCATAGGAAGCATAGTTTGACTCTCTCTCTCACCAACAACACCAATAGCCATCATGAGCCAACATGTGATGATGTGTTTTAGTGGGGAGGTCCCCCACACCATCACCAGCCTAAGTGGAGGTCTTCGCCTCTCTTATAATTAGAGTGATGGTCCTCCTCATACCATTACCAACTCTAGAAGAGGTCCTACCCACTTCACAACTGATAAAAGTAGTGTTCATTCCCACTTCATCCACATCTAGTACAGATTTCCTCCTTGTACTTATGGTTCCCAACGTGGAGGTCCTCCCCATGTCATAGACCATCTGCCCGAAGGTCATACTCATGTCATTTCTTGCTCAAGATGAGGTCCTCCCAGCTTTTAAACTGATCAATGTGGAGGTACTCCCCACTTTATCGACATCCATTATAGAATTCATCCCAATACATATGGTTCCAAACATGGAGTTCCCCCTTGTGTCATCGACCATTAACATGAAGGACCTCCTCGCATCATTCCAATTTCACGATGAGGACATACACGCATCAACAAACAATACTAGGGTCCTCACCATTCCATCATTGCCAGTAAACATGGGTGTCCTACCCATGTCTCTACCAACCAAATAAGAGGACCTCCCTGCTTCGTTGACAACCAGGGTTGAGCTTCTCCCAACTTCTATACTTGTCGAAGAAGAGGTCCTCCCCACTCCAACAACAACCGACACAGAGGTACTCCCCATATCCCAACTAATCAATTCAGATTTCCTCCCAATTATATCAACCACACGAAAAAGGTCCTTCATGACAATTATCTTCCCTACCCTAAAGATGTACCCTCGTGCATAAGGGTGAACCACTACCTCTGATGACAAAACTACAAGAACTGCCAAGTAATTGTCAATCCCATCCACTTATCTGATTCTGATGTATAATGAGATTTAATGATAGAGACTTAACCCCAGTCATTTTCATGAGTTTCTCGGGATGGAAACCAAAAGGTGAAGTTTTCCATCTCAAAAGGTGATATCCACAAAATCTCCAAATCCCTTCATAGGTACCTGTAGGTGGATGAAGATTTGGGTCCCTTCCAGGTTCTCATGGTGTGGTAATCTGTATTGATTCCAGTTTTAATTAAAACCTATACCCAATATCAAAGAGGGATATTCCAGAATGGGATAGATGATGATTATCTACTATATTCACTAAGGATCATTGCTCCCCTCACACATGAGGAAGCGGTGAACACTCAGTCCTATAATAAAATAAGGATGTGGTTGGAACCATCCTCAAGATATGACCCAACATATAGAGAGAAATTGTCTCACACAGTGGATCCCCACCTTCACACTAATACAAATTAATACCACCCACAATATCCCATCAAGTTATGATCAAATATTGGGTTTACTAAGAACAGTTCCCAACATCTGAACATGAAATCCTATGGGACACCCTAGCTACAGATTTGGTGTTAGTGGTATTTTGGCCGAATGCAACTTCTAACTTCAATATTTTGAGTCCCTCATTAGTGAATATGTTGTGTATTTACATCAAACATTCTAGATGATACATTTTTTCCTTTGCGTCCATTTGTTCTAATACCCATAAATTCTGTAGAATTTTGATGACATTGATGAGTAGTGGAACATGGTTGAGTAAGAAGTGATCCTAGTGGATCATCACCTTTTGTATCTTGGCTTCTGCTAGACCCTCTAATAGGGATGCGTCTATAGATTAATAATTCTCCATATAATCATGGAATATGCGTCCCTACACATTCAGATTCGGGGTTGGGGACAATACACTACTCTCAAATTCATCCCCATCCAGCAGAAACCAGACCTAACCATTGATATTATGGATTTTTCTCCACGTATCATTACAGTGGATAGGGTTGATCTTGAGTTCTCTAAGGATGAGGGAACTAAAGTAGGATTAACCATGGAAAACCCACTCCCTAAGACAACATATTATTAGGAGGACCCTCATATAGATGTCCTCATTCACTTGAAATGGAAAACACTTGGACTTAAATATCCCTCTGATCTTTATGATGTTGTACATAATATATAGGTGGATCCCATTATTTCCAACTTTCATTGATGTTCATAGATAAGAAGATGGTTATAGATTACATCATTGTTGAGTGACATCTAGATTATGGTGCTTTTCGATAGGACCTTATTCCTCTTCCATTGGGGAATTAGGGGTAGCCACAAGACCTCCTCAGCTAGTTTCTCCCAATTGATCTTGGTTATCCCACATTTACAGACATATTAGAGGTAGATTTATATAGAAAGAGACCGTGACATGCTTTGCTGAACCATCGTGAGCAACGTGACGATCTTCCTCGGGACCCAGATCAAGCAACTCTAGAAGATGTTGAGCCTGCTTACCAGTTCGATGAGTCTTTCAATGCATTGGTGGTCAGGTTTCCTTTTCAAGACAGGTACCCCTGCCAATAAGAGATAGCTATTTTCACTACTTGCAATGAGGCTCTTGAGATTCATTAAGTAGAAATAACACCTAATGGAATGTCATATCTGACATAGGTGGATGACATGAATGAACCCCATGATTTTGGGAACCCCTATTTTTCCCATCTCAAGGGGATGGGAGACCTACTGTAGTATCTGTAACACTTCATCTCAAGCTGTAGGTCAATGTTAGGAACTCTAGATCATTAGGAGGCCTCCAAACTATGTTGTTTTGTTCATATATTGAACGGGTATGTATTTGACTATTACAAATAGCTACCCATAGGGCCCATTACTAGTTGGTACAACCTTCTAGGTTGTTTCTCTACAAATTATTCTCCATTAAATACTTGGCATGCATTATAGAGCTCTTCATGTGAAAATAGTTTCTTGATTAATAGCTTTTGAACTATGTTGTATGGTGGAAGGGCCACACATATTCAATAAATATGCTACTGACTCAAGAACAAATACTGATGATTTATATGAGGAACAAAAAGACTAATATGGTCCCTACTCATCACTCATAACTTCCTATGTATTTTTTGAGATTTCTCTAAAAAGGCCTAGTGTTTAGAAGAAGTCTTTCAACAATGAAAATAGACATGATCACTTACCCTTACAAATCCAACAATAAGGAAAACCAAGGTAGATAATTCTTCTATAGTACACGTGGATACCTCATATACATTATATATTTTGGCTCCTCCACTAGTGGAGCCTCGTTGAGTTCGAAAACCTCATCAAGCCTAGCCTCACCCATCCCAGAATTGGAAGGCGCTTCCCTTCCAGACACAACTACCTCGACAAAAGAATTTTTCTCCAACCCCTCATCAAGCTCAAACACATCATTAGATAAATTCTCTTAGAGTTCCCTAAAAAAATAGGATAAATTAGACCTACTTATTAAAGGATTAATAGGTTCCTGGTTATTTCCTTAGTTCCTCAAAAAAGGGTATTATGAATATTATAGTGTACATAAAGCATCATGAATTTGACCGTACTGATCACCCTAAACCCTTTAATTATCAAAAGATCATGAGGAACACCATCAAGAAATGTTATGTGTTGAATTATTGGCTTTAGGAGAAGGTGGAAAATAGTTTGGTCAAGTTGGGAACTATCCCGACATAGATGACACACTTGTTTCCCAAGACCGGCTATGAAAGCAAGGGTTTAAGTAAATGGAGTAATGGTTCCATCCTCGGGACACAGAAGTATGATGGATAGTTGGATAATAGAGTAGTCTCTTACACCAATGGAATCATATTTTTCTTCTTAGTCTAGAATACAACTCCTAAAGTAATCGCAACTCCCCTGACTATTTCTTCTACATCCACCTCACATCCTTCTATGCCTCAAAAGAGTAGGATCCCACAATACAATGGAAAGAAATGTTCCCCACTAGTTCTGAAGATATATCACACACTCTATGATTTCAAGACTCTAGATATGGGAATATTACCTAGGTTTCCCTTATCATTGGAATATTCCCATGAAGAAAAGTGGGAGTTTTCCTTTAAGATTATCAGTGAATTGTTGGATCCCTTTATGGTCCTTGAAGATGAGGAGTACCAGGAAGGCCCTATAAGTACCACTAGGTGATGTTGTTGAAGATGGCATCGAAGGCTTGCTGAAGGATAGAATGATCATACCGGTGATCTGATCGAAGTCGAGCATTATACCAAGACCAGACATCGGGTTCTATTCAAAGTTCAATAGACATAGTTTTCTCATCCTTATATACCAGAAATTCTGCCATAGTTGACTGTGCTAACTGACTAGTCAATAAAGCTGCATTCTCATCGTGATCAGATGTGTCCTATGAATTACAATCCTCACTCAGTTGATGGTTAGATATTAGTGGTTATGAGTGAGTTATCTAATTAGAAGCATGAAATTGCTTACACCATCAAGAATTCAATTGTTCAACTAGTATTGTACATCAGGCCTCAAACCAAATTACAGCCCCCTTTTGGTATAAATTTGTATTTGGAAACAATGTATGACATGATGAAGTACCTTTTTAGTATTCCTACAAGTATCTTGATTCTCACGACCCTGCTCCTGTCAAAAGAGATGCATGAGTTCCACATAAATCCCAAAAAACGACTCTATTTTGAAGGTGATGTAGTAGATGAAGAATCCTACTATGAAAAGGATGTTGGATAAGTATAATTAAAATCCATAATTTCATTATTTGGGGATGATGGGGGCTCCCTCATGTAGGGTTAAATCTTCCCGATGTATACCACCAACAAGTTCAATGGCATGAAGATCCACCACTATCTAGTTGACTTTGGTTTTGGGATCAATCTCCTCCCAATCTAGAGACTCCACAATATGGGACTCACTGAAGTGTACTTGATCCCCTTTGAACTAAAAATTTAGGGTTATGATAGGAATGAGTAGAGGCATGCGGAATAATCCATTTTAAGATCTCATTCAGTGGCTTGATAGAAAACACTGGATTTATGGTTGTCTCCCAAGATATCTCCTACAATGAATTTATGGGAAGCCCCTGACTTTATCTATATAGAATAGTCCCATAGTTAAATGAAAAAATGCCTCTAATACTCTATTTGTAATGACCCAAAATTTTGAATAAATCCTGTTTCCTAATTTTGTGTGTTATTTAATTTTATTTTTATACTCAACAAAAATGTCTCATTTGAAAACATGAGTATAATTAAAATGACACTGTTGGGTTTTGACTGTTAGATGACCATTGGTCAATATGACCACTGTAAACTAAACGTTTCGATTATTGTCTCTAAATACAAGTAATATTGGTTAATTAATATAGAAAGAAGATTTGATGGCCTCACCCAGTAGTCTTGGACCGATCTAAGAACATCTAACAGAACTTGAGAAGGAGTTAGCACCACTGGGCTTTGCTCTGGACCTAACCCAAGCCAAACATCATCGTGTGAAGCTATAACGGATTCGCCTTTGTGAGAAGTTCAAACTGATAGAAATTACTACTCGTACGATGTTGGCCGAGCCTCCCTCGGATTCTCTCACCTTAGCACACCTTACACTTAGGTCCTATGCTGGTGTGATAAGGGGCTGTGTAAGGAGACCGTAACTGGCTTGTGAAATCCTGTGTTTTAAATAAAAATAGGGATTTCTTCTTATGATGAAGTTTATGAATTTTCAAATGGCCAGATAAATATAGTATGCATATTTTTGATGAATAGTAAATTAGGAATAGTGATTTTATGATTAGGATTAGTAATGTGTCCAAATGGATCAGTAATCTCACTTAAAGAAAGTATTAATATAATCTAGGAACCATGATTAAGTAATGCGATTCAATAAAATGGTTAAATAATGGTTTCATAAATTATTATTCAAGTATTAGTTTTTTCGAGTGAATAGTGTTTTTTAATTAAAAATTAAATTAAAAATATTTAGGAAAATTATTTTTATAAAATGGATTTCATTTTTGAACTTAGAGCATCGATATTATGTTAAGGTAATTTTTGGGGATTGTTCTGAAAAAAATGAATTTTCACTGAATAGTGTATTTATTTAAAAATTAAATTAAAAATATTTATAAAAATATTTTTATAAAATGGAGTTAATTTTTGAAATAAGAGCATCTATATTTTGTTAAGGTGAAATTTCTGGATTTTTCTGAAAAAGTTGAATTTTCGATGAATAGTGAAAATACAGTTTTTAAGTTACGTGTGTTTAATGAAATCATTAAATGATGTATTAAGTATGTAATCAATATGGTCGACTTATGAATATTATGATATGGTATGAGGTGTCCCAAGTGGCCAATACCATGGGAAAGCCCATGGTTTTTCCAAAACCACCAATGATGTGTCCCTTGGCCATTAATGCCTTGTCCCTACACTTTCCCTATAAATACCAAGTAATCCTCTCATCCATTCAACTCCCCACTCTCCCCCAACAATTTTCTGGTCTCATTACCTCCCAATGAGTCCTTCTAAGCTGCCCGCAAGGCCTCAAGGTCCCAACCATTGAGTTGTAAGAGTTACATTTTAAGGTAAGGGATCCGACCTCTCTCTTTCTTTTCAAGTAATCACTTTTATGTCATTTCTTTTATGATCCATGTTCTTATGTTGGAGGATTTTATTTTATATTCCTCTTACATCACTTTTAATTTTTATATGATTACAGACCCCCTCTTTCTCTCATCAATTCATTTTAATAATGTTTAAGTTGAGTCGTTAGGCTGCCGAATTTTTAAGGGATTCATTCACCTTTCTCATTTTTCAATGTTCTACATTGATGTCAATTCTTTAAAGTTTCTTTTTATTATTTCGTGGTATTATATCTATATCTATAATACTGATATTTTATTTTCATATGATTATATACCCTATTTTATCTCTTCAATTCATTTTTTGATGTTTAAGTGACACCATTAGGGTGTCGAATTTTTAAGGGATTCATTCACCTTTCTCTTTTCCAAGTTCTATTTTCATGTCAAGTCTTTTATGTTACCATTTCTTATGTTTGGGTATGAAATATATATCAATCATACTTCCCTCTTATGTTCATATTATGAGATACCCTATTTGATCTCATCAATTCATTTTTTGGTGTTTTAAGTGACAATGTTAGGCTGCTGAATTTTCATAAGAGAAATATTATTTTTGTCTTCCCTCCATGTTTTTCATTTCATATGTTATGTCTTTAAAATTTCATTAACATATTCTTATATCCATTATATTCTGTCCTTATAATGTTTTATGGATCATTTATGACTGGGTTACCCATGTCCCCACTCTTTTCAATGTTTTCTAAAACCCTACAACATAGCTGTTATGCTGCCGAATTTCCGTCTCCAAATGTCTCTCTCTTTTTACCTAATTATTTTATTTTATTAAGTGAATACTAAAAGCTCTTTCATCTAAAATGGTATTAACATATATACCAAAATGTTCTATTTTAAATTCTGGTATTTACATACATGAGACCATCTTTCCTTTTCTGTGGGTTTTCAAGTGACATAAAGATTATGTCTTTAAAGCAGTTTTTTAAATCGTTATGATTATGAAATGAAACCCATTTCTATTATGCTATATGGGTTGTTTATGAAATGATTGATGATGATATATGTGTCTCACATGATAATAAATAAAAATTAAGGGTTCTCCCTAATAGCTCCTCAATGCATTGGGTAAAGACTTAATCTCTAGAGATGACCTTTTAGACTGATACCATGGTGAATAACTTTGGTAATTTTTAATGACACCTTGGGGATCGACCTTCATGAAATGAAATGATTGTAAATATTAAATGTTGTAGCCACATCTTAAAGTTATGAAAAATGTTATTTTTATTATGATATATCTCATGATTTCTTTCTCATGCCTTAAAGTTCTTTTCATTACCTTATTGAAGTATCTCAAGTTTACATGTAAAATGTTTCTCTTGTTTCCCTTACTGGTCCTTTTCCTCACCCTTTATTTCGATGTATGTCCCTAGGTTATGAGATGATGTAATGAACCTCAGATGAACATGAAGAGAACCCTTTCATTTGTTTAATAATAATGTCTTATGTTTTCATGTTTTATGTTCCTGGTTTCCAAGACACTAAACCTTAAAGATCCTCGGTTTTGTAAAAGGTAATGAAAGTTTATGTGATAAAAATGCGGGATTCTATAGTTGGTATCAATGGATGGTTTAGTTATTTGTGGAAATTAGTATATGAAAACTCTAGGAAGAACCCTATTGAAAAGTTTAAATATAGGAAATCTTCCTGGTATTTTGGTGAATATTGAATAAGGGGTTGCCAAGAAAATACATCCCTGTTTGGATACAAGCAGGTAGAGGTGGCTCTGGAACAGATGTACATAGGGTAAAACCCGAAAACACAGCTTTGAGCTAAACTCGAACGGGAACTGGTACATGACAACAGGCCTTGCTGCACTCATGGTTACGACACTCCCGGTGGATATTATTTGTTAAATTCATAAGCTTAGTATGAACCATTATTAAAGGAACAAAGATAAAATAAAATAAAGATTCACATAAGAATATATGATCATGGATAACCTAGTTTGAAACCTAGGGGATCACAAGTCAGGGTATAATTTTTTTCTACAAGTTATACTTATATGCTTTAAGTTCCTTTTCATGATTATTGGTTAAGTATTTAAGACCCTAATTATACTTTCTCTTCTTAGTTAATGGTGGGAAATGGAAAAACATGTCCCAACAACCAATGTGATAGGAAATGTGACGATTTCTGTATTAATATGATAAAGATGATTAGGGGATTAAAAATGATTATTATTTTGGAAGACGTTCACTATTTTGGGGACCCAATATGATTGAGGTAAAAAGATTACTACAGTATTTTCATTGAGGAGTAAGGTTGACTTATATTTTGAAGAATCGATGAATTTAAGGTGAACTTATGGTAATTTAGGTTACTTATGGAAATGATTAACCTACATTGGGTAAAATATGTTTAGGTTAGATACTTTTGTTATAAGATGTTAGGAGTGGTTGATGTTGTTTGGAGATGAACAATGAAGTTTATTTTGGAAGACTATGTTATCAAATCCTTCTTGTATTTGGGTTTCAATATTAGTTTGGTTTATTTTGAGTAATTTTAAAGACTGTTATTTATGGAATGGCCTATGATGAACTTTGGGTAGTACCGTGGAACGTTGAATATTTAAAAGTAGTTTCCATTCCTATGGGATTCTTTCTTTTTGAAGAGTTGTTTTACCTTACCCTTTCTATTTTTTTGGTAATGCTTAAGGATAGAAAAAATAGATAGTTAATCTTTTGTGGATTTTGTGATTCTCTAGAAGATGATTCTTGTGCTTTTGATGAGACCATGTTTTTTGAATTCTAATCATTTGGATAAAAGATTAGTTTTGGTAGAGGCTTATTAAAGGATAAAACTCTATATGAAGGTAGGTATATTTTCTTATGTTTTTTTCTATGTATTAGATGAATTCCACAAAATTATGGAAAGGAACGTAAAATAAAAACGTTATTGGTTTAGGTTTCTTACTAGGTAATCAAAGACTGTTTACACACATCATACGTTTGGGATTTTTTTATGTTTAACTTTCTCCTAATCATGTTTTATATCACTCTCCCTTAGAACTTAATCATTTGTTTTCTCCTCCATTTCCACGTTTTCTTACATGGAATCCTAGTGTGGGTTAACTCGGGTGACCCTTGTACTTCCCTTTCTTTCTTTTAAAGTAATAGTTTTACTGACTCCTTTTCCGATGTGGGACTTTCAATGAAATCTCAAAACCCAATTTTAAAAATTGCGGGGATGCAATTTCTTAAGGGGGGATGATTGTAACAACCCGAAATTTTGAATAAATCTTGTTTCATAATTTTTTGTCTTATTTTATTTTATTTTTATACTCATCAAAACTGTTTCATTTGATAACATTAGTATAATTAAAATGAGACCGTTGGGTTTTGACTGTTATATGACCATTGGTCAATATGACCGCTGTAAACTAAACGTTTTGATTATTGTCTCTAAATACAAGTAATCTTGGTTAATTAATATAGAAAGAAGATTCGATGGCCTCACCCAGTAATCTTGGACCGATCAAAACCCATGTAACAGAACATGGGAAGGAGGTAGTACCACTGGGCTTTTCTCTGGACCAAACCCAAGCCGAACTTGATTGTGTGAAGCTAGAACGGAATCGCCTTTGTCAGTAGTTCAAACTGATAGAAATTACTACTTTTGTGATGTTGGCCTAACCTCCCTCATATTCTCGCACCTTAGCACACCATACACTTAGGTCCTATGCTGGTGTGATAAGGGGCTATGTAAGGAGTCCGTAATTGCCTTGTGTAATCCTTTGTTTTAAATAAAAAATGGGATTTTTTCTTATGATGAATTTTATGAATTTTCAAATTGCCGGATAAATATAGTATGCATATTTTTGATAGATAATAAATAATGAATAGTGATTTTGTGATTAAGATTAGTAATGTGTCCAAATTGATTAGTAATCTCACTTAAAGAAAGTATTAATA
Source organism: Viscum album (assembly GCA_963277665.1). Classification (NCBI taxonomy): domain Eukaryota; kingdom Viridiplantae; phylum Streptophyta; class Magnoliopsida; order Santalales; family Viscaceae; genus Viscum; species Viscum album. Next base: position 1,099,604,004 of record OY728147.1, read on the forward strand.
TAATCTAGGCACCTTGATTAAGTAATGTGATTTAATAAGATGTTTAAATAACGATTTCATAAATTATTATTCAAGTATAAGTTCTTTTGAGTGAATAGTGTTTTTTAATAAAAAATTAAATTAAAAATATTTAGAAAAACTATTTTTATAAAATGGATTTCATTTTTGAACTCAGAACATCGATATTATGTTAAGGTAATTTTTGGGGATTTTTCTGAAAAAACGAATTTTCGATGAATAGTGTATTTATTTAAAAATTAAATTAAAAATATTTAGAAGTTTATTTTTATAAAATGGAGTTAATTTTTGAAATCAGAGCATCTATATTTGGTTAAGGTGAAATTTTTGGATTTTTCTGAGAAATTTGAATTTTCGATGAATAGTGAAAATAAGTTTTTAAGTTACAGGTGTTTAATGACATCATTAAATGATGTATTAATTATGTATTCAATATGGTCGACTTATGAATACTACGATAAGGTATTAGGTGTCCCAAGTGGCAAATACCATTGGAAAATACCATGGGCAAGCCCATGGTTTTGCCAAAACCACCAATGAGGTGTCCCTTGGCAATTAATGCTTTGTCCCCTCACTTTCCCTATATATACCAAGAAATCCTCTCATCCATTCTACTCCCCACTCTCCCCCAACGAAGTTATAGTCTCATTACCTCCCAATTAGTCCTCCCAAGGTGCCCCCAAGCCCTCAAGGTCCCAACCATTGAGTTTTAAGAGTTATGTTTTAAGGTAAGGGATCTGACCTATCTCTTTCTATTCTAGTAATCTCTTTTCTGTCATTTAATTTATTATACTTGTTCTTTTGTTGGATGATGTTATTTTATATTAATATTACTTCCCTTTTCATGTTCATATTATGAGATACCCCCTATTTCTATAATCAATTCATTTTAAGAAAGTTTATGTGGCACCGTTAGGCTGCTGAATTTTTAAGGGATTCATTCATCTTTCTCATTTTTCAATGTTCTACATTCATGTCAAGTATTTCAGGTTTCTTTTTATTATGTTGGGGTATGATCTCTATATCTATGATACTGATATTTTATTTTCATATGATGAGAGACCCTATTTTATCTCTCCAATTCATTTTTTGAAGTTTAAGTGACGCCGTTAGGCTGGAGAATTTTTAAGGGATTCGTTCACCTTTCTCATTTCCAAGTTCTATTTTCATGTCAAGTCTTCTAAGTTCCTTTTATTGTGTTGGGTTATGATATCTATATCTATCATACTGATATTTTATGTTCATATGATGAGAGTCCTGATTTTATATCTTCAATTAATTTTTTTTATGTTTTAAGTGTCGTCGTTAGGCTGCTGAATTTTTGTAAGGGATTCTTACACTCTTCCCATTTTCAAAGTTCTAATTTAATGGAAAGTCTTTTAAGATACCTTTTCTTATATTGGGGTATGATATCACTATCCATCATACTTCCCTCTTATTTTCATATGATGATATACCCTATTTGATCTCATCAATTCATTTTTTTAAGTTTTAAGTGACGTTGTTAGGCTGCTGAATTTTCATAAGAGAAATCTTATTTTTGTCTTCCCTCCATGTTTTTAATTTCATGTGGTATTCCTTTAAAATTTCATTAACATATTATTATATCCATTATATTCTATCCCTCTACTGTTTTATGGATCATTTATGAGTGGGTGACCCATGTCCCCTTTCTTTTCAATGTTTTCTAAAACCCCACAACATAGTTGTTATGCTGCCAAATTTCCGTCTCAAAATATCTCTCTCTTTTTCCCAAATTATTTTATTTTATTAAGTGAATACTCAAAGCTCATTCATCTAAAGGTGTATTCACATATATACCAAAATTTTCTATTTTAAATTCTGTTATTTACATACATGATACCCACTTTCCTTTTCTGTGGGTGTTAAAGTGACATAAAGATCATTTCTTTAACGCAGTTTTTTAAAATGTTATGATTATGAAATGAAAACCATTTATTTTATGCTATATGGGGTTTTTATGAAATTATTGATGATGATATATGTGGCTCACATGATAATAAAAAAAATTAAGGGTGCACCCTGATAGCGCTCCAATGCATTGGGTAAAGACGTAATCTCTAGAGATGACCTTTTAGACTGATACCTTGGTAAATAACCTTGGTAATTATTAATAACACCTTGGGGATAGACAATGGTGAAATGAAATGATTTTAAATATTAAATTTTGTAGCCACATCTTCAAGTAATGAAAAATGTTATTTTTATTATGATATATCTCATTATTTCTTTCTCATTCCTTAAAGTTCTTTTCAGGACCTTATTGAAGTATCTCAAGTTCACATGTAAAATGTTTCTCTTGTTTCCCTTGCTGGGCCTTCTGCTCACCCTTTATTTTGATGTATGTCCCCATGTTATGAGATTCATTAATGAACCTAGGATGAACATGAAGAGAAGCCTTTCAAGTGTTTAAGAATAATGTCTTATGTTTTCATGTTTTATGTTCCTGGTTTCCAAGACACTAAACCTTAAATATCCTCAGTTTTGTCTAATGTAATGAAAGTTTATGTGATAAAAGGGTGGATGATATACTCTTAATGTCCGATTAAAAATGATTTAAGGTGATTCATCCTCCTTTGACTTCTTTAAAGCAAGATATCTGGATTACAACTATTATAACAGAAAGTATTTGTTGGTTCAGACCAATGAGGTCGATCACACAACTATTGCCACTAGAGCATAGATAGATTTGGAAAATTATGTCATCCTCCTGATTCACCTTTTAGAATCCCTGAATCCAAATGTGAGAAATTTTATTATCATTTCTATGAGGAAAGGGCTCCATGTCCCTAATTACAAGGAATGATGAAATATAACCTCATATTCTTACACAGGTTATGCGAGAGTGATACCTGAATCCCATACCCTAATGATATACTATGATTTTATCCCCGTTGATAAAATTGTATATCATACTCACATACTTCACCGATCCAGGTTGAACCAATGTAGTCCACCCACCAATATTTAATTTACATGAATAATAATCCTTGCGGAAGAAGTCTAGATGGTATTGGCATGGAAACCTCTATTTCTATGATATTTGAAGGACAGGAGGTCCACATCAAGGATTCTGTATCTTCCCATGCAGGAACTGAAATTCCCCTAGAATCCATTGGCCCATATGAGTCATCTCCTCCGAAGGATTTTTATATATCAAATGATTAAGTGGATTTTAAAGATTCTCCTCTAGTATTTGAAGAGTTCTTCTCCACCACTGTCGATGTATCAGTTCAGGTGATCCTTGATATCAAGGAAGATCTAATACCAACGCTAATCAGTTCACCTATGTCCCTAGAAGAACACAAATAGTATATGGACTTATTATGCAACATTGCGATGGATTTCATAAGATTTATGAGAAGATTTTAGGGCTAGAACCTCAGGTTGTCATCCAACATCATAGCCTTCTAATGAGTCATCACGGGTTAAAGCAGTATCCTAGGAAAATTCACCCTTAACATGGTTCCATGGTTGAGATTGAGGTTGAAAATATTATCAAATCCAACATCATCAATGAATTTAATCACCCTATGTGGGTCACCAACAACTTCTTAGTCAGATAGAATAAGGGGAAGATAAGATTCTGTATCGACTTCTGATGTCACAACCATCATTGTCTGAAGGATGATTTTCCCCTTCCAATGAAGGAGTTGCTGATCGATTCCAAAAATGGGCACTATTTTATATCCTTAATGGATTGATAATACAGATATAATTAGATCAAAATTACCCCTAAATACGAGGAGTCTACCACCTTCAACAAACTATAAGAAAATTTTTGCTATCAAGTGATGCCTTATGGTATGAAGAATACATGAACCACTTATCAACAGGTCATATATCATATATTCAATGCAATAAAGGTCATGGTCCCATTGATTGAAAACACCACACCACTTGTATAGGAATTATATTCATAAGTAGTTAACTAGATATGGTGATAAATATGGATTTCACAATGGAAAATAGAGAATTAATATTCTCCTAAGAAGTTAGTTCACATATTGTATGTTTGACTAATAAGATCAGGATTCGATACCATGATCAAAAGTTCACAAAACCATTAATGACAAAGGGTTTTTCTCTATTTTCCATGGGTCTGATTTGGTTACATTTATGGAAATTTTAATTCTTTTATAAATTGATGAATAAATTTCATCTTATCATTATTTATTTTTTCTTGTTTTGCTAAACTATTTTTAGAGAGAATTTAAAGCATGAATTTATAAAGTGTTTTGAAATTGGATATCAAAAGTGTTTTTATGAGGTGATTTTGAATGGGTTATTTAGAATAGATAATTAATTATGGGAAATATTTTCAAAGTTATTATTTTAATTTAATGAAAATAAATTTAGGTTATTAAAATGTAATTAATGTGATGTTGGTTTTATGAAATTATGATAAAAAATATAATTATTTAGTTTACATAACACTAGATTAAAAATAGATATTTAATTAAAGGTTAACCATGTGGTAAATAGAGTTGTGACCTAATTGGAATTTTAATGATCACACATATATTACTTTTTAGTTTCAGGATTTGATTCAACTCTAAATAGGTCATAGGAAATGTTTGGTTTTAGGTTAGATGGTGACTTATAAAGACATATATAGGTATGCTGGTTATTTTTATTATTTAGTTTCCTTTTCAACATCATTTAAATTGGCCATACATAGTTAATATTTTTTTATTATTTTTACATTCCTTAAGGGATGGTGCATTATATAAGTGAAATTATAGATTCAGAATTAATGGTGTTTTTTTGTGAGGAAATTTTAGGTGGGCCATGGATTGTTTTGGAAATTTTTTATCCTGCATCTTCTTTTTAAGTTTTCCTTCAAATTTCTTGTTTTGTTTTTCATGGAGTACCAATATACGGATGATTCATGTTAACTTTTTAAACTATTAGTTTAACTTATTTTAAGTGAATATTTTTCCAATAGTTAAATATGATTCCCTGTCAATTGTTTCTAGTCCATGGAGATCAATAATCCCCATTGGACATGTTGTGGAAAATATTTATAAATACACAAGTAGTAAATGAAATATTCAAATATCAAAGATATTATTTAGCATTCCCCATGATCTCACCAATTACACCTTTTTTAATATCAAAAATGATTTATTTATTAAAGATATTATGTCCAAATAATTTCACATATTGAATCTATAAATAATATTTTTATTTCATAAAATAAAATTTATTCTCACATATAATCTTTAAAAAAGTAATAAAATGCCACTAATTTTCTTCATATGAACTTAAGTATAAGGGGATTTTATCCACCAATTCAAACATAATGGTGTAAAATTACTTATGAAAGATTATATTTTTTGATTACATGAACATTTATTGAAAGTTTATAACACCAAAGGAATTAAAAAAATTCAAAATGGTTATAACGAAATAAAACAGTAAATTTTAGTATAATATTTTCTTTTACACTTCACCAATGAAGCCTAGACCAATGGTCACTCTTAGAAAAAAATCCCTTTAAAATAAAAAAAAAATTTATTTCTAGTTAATGGATTTGTTTTTAAAATTTTTATATAATATAGTTTTTGTATGACAATGTATAAATAAAAGATACAATTTTATTTATAGAAAAATAATGTTGATCTTCCTTGGGAATAATAAATGTTTAAAGAACCCATATTTCTAATGATCATAAAAATAGACCTTCAAATCCTATTATTCCACTAGTTAAATGTGAGAATATTTTGTATAAATAGATATAATAATAGTCCCTAGATTTAGAAAAAATATATAAATCCCCCTTAGCATAAATATAAAAAATATATTTTGAAAATATCTAGAAACCAATTCACCAACATTGGACATAGAGATTGCTTACTTCCTCCCATTGATCCATGGTCTAGCCCTACCATCCAAAATCACTAGATATCATACCAAATCTACTCACAAGAATATCTCACAATCCTTTGAATGTTTAGATGACTTCATTTGGTACCATGAAGAAAGAACATTAACAATAACAATTAATTTTATCCGTTAACATAGTCAACCAATCCATCATAGTGTTTAACTCATGTATTTTTATTAATGATATTATAATTCATATGATATTTCAATTTTATAAATTATACTCAAATATAATATACATTTAAACACTTTATAGTTCATTTATATGGCAAATTGTCATAGTTTTTGTATTATTTAATCAAATTCACTCACAATACTGATTAATTAATAAATCTAGTAAAGTTGAATGAATTTGATTATCTAGTATTAATAAAATAATACAATAATTATATAATCCATTATAATGGTATCTATCATCATGAAAGGTCTTGAATTAGTACTGGAAACCACTATACTATGTACTTGCAAAAAAATATTCTACAGAACTAATGTCTCTACATACAGAGTCCTCCCCACTCTAGTATGAGTCTTAAACATAATCTACCATCATTGAAAAACCCAAATACCTAATCCATATAAAATACTACATTACTCGTATCTACTAATTAATAAGAATATCTAAAAATAATAATTTAGATAATCTTCCTTCTTATACTCAAATAAAGGAATATGTGGAGTAGGAAACATTGATTTTGGATATCCCACCCTACTGCATTGACAAACCCTCAATGAACTTTTACATTGGAAAAAGTGTGAGGAATATTGTAAAAATTTACTTTAAAATTATTTCTAATTTATTATTCAACCACCTAAAAAATTTCTTCATCAATCTGACCAAAGATGAAAATTATTAGAATTCCAAATGTTCTCTATATATACCTATATCATAACTACCATAAAAATAACCTCCAAATAAGCACGTGTTTCCAGTAAAATAATTCATGACAATATCTCCTGTTATAGTTATATATTGTACTAGTTTTCCTTTATTTGTTTATCATTGAATATGGTTATTTTCAAATAAGGTAAAAAAATAAACAAATTTTACAACATATACATAACACCATTATTTTAATCACGAAACTATATAGCTTTATCTAGATTAATTTCATCAGAATAATACATGACATTATATATAATCATGAAATTTATCAAATTAGAATCATTTTTAATCCAATATTCTTTAATATACTCATACAATTTAGTTTATATTTAACCAATATAGTTATTTAAGAACTCATCCTTTTATGTATAAGAAATCTAAAAAATCCAAATTGGATAATATCACCGAACCACTTATGATAGTGTATTATATTATTGATATTTTTAGGAATGATCCACCTCCATCAGAATATCCAAATTATCTTCTACTTGAATATCCAATATATCTTATACAATCATTATTATAATATTAAAATCTATAATATAATCTTTTACCGCTCCACCTATTCATTATTAAATAAAAATTCTTAGTGTCCTAAATTTATAACACAAACAATATACAAATAAAATTATATAAACACCTAAATTATTATCATAAAAATAATTCAATTCTTCACTAAATCTATGTATATTTATATAACATGATTATATTTCCATTTCTAATGTATTTTTCCTGTAAATTAAACAAATTTTAATCCAATTAATTTTTAAATAATATTTTAAAAAATTAAATATCATTGAGATACTGGAAATTTATTGTTCATGTTATAATTTTTTTATTTAATATAATGTCATGTGATGAAATGTTTATCACACATAACATGATGTATGAACTCTTTCCATTTCTAAAAAGTTATGGTTCATCTTCGAACAAATTAAAATAACCTATGAGGTTACCATTAACCCCTATCTTTACATATAATTCTTGGTAACTTAATGTTAATCATATTGTGCTTAGCTATTACATTTATAAGAAAATTTAAATTTTAAACCATTATATTATTTATAATGGTCATGAAATCCCAATACACAACTTGAAAAACATTCTTTGATCTTATTTTGTAATACGCAATCCTTGGGATCCAAAAATGAGGGTTTCAACTTGAATATCACAAGACCTCAAGAGCATTCCCCCATTACTAGTTATAGATAAATCATATTGAGTGATAATATTTTCCATTTATGGAATGATTTAACCTTTAAATAGATAAAATTAAATTAATTAAAAATTAATTTTACATTAAAAACCATTTACTTAATAAAATTTTAAAATATGAGATTCACTACATAATGATTTATTTTTACTTTGACAAATGAAAAGGCTTCCCCTATCATAATAAATGATTGATCTCATAAAAAATCCTAAATCATATTCCATATCACTATACACTAAAGATATAATTCAAGGAAATTAAAATTATCTATTTCTAACATTTATATTCCCTAGTTATAAATATAATTGAAGAATAATTTCCACTCATAAATACAATCTGACCATTATAGGCATTAGATAAATATCACCATTATTTTTATCACTTTTATAATAAAAAAATAAACATTATACAACATCAAAAAAAATCATTAATAAACAATGAATCATAATAAAAACAAAATAAAAATAAATAAGGAATGAGTGGATGGGTAGAAGAAGAGGATGGACTTATAATGTATAAAAATACATAATCAAATCTTAACCAAAATATACTATCTTCTTATGATAATAAAGCATAATTTACTTGTCTCTTCCTCCACAACCTAAAAAATATTCATGATTATATACTAAATCAATGTAGAGAATTTAAATTACCTATATAATATGAATCCATGTAAACATAAGCACTAATGTTTACACATAGGGTTTGCGAAAGAACCTATCTAAAATATCAACAAAATTTTTACACATGTAATTTTAAAAATTAATCCATTATATATATATATATATATTAAAAATACTTATAAAAAATGAAAATTTTATTTCCTATGAAAGAATGTAAAATTTGTAACTATATTTAACCTTCTATTTTAATTCCAAAATTGATCATAAACATAAAAAATTATTGGATTTCTACCTAGGGATTAAATAATGAATATAAAATCTCAATACCTAAAACACTAATTGCCTATAAGACATTAGATAGAGAGTAATCAAAAAAAATATGAATTCCTATATAAAAATACCTAGAGCAGGATAGTTTACTTATCCATGATATTTAGAGTATAATACAAAGAAAGATTGTGATAATATTAGATGAGCAGAATCTTAACGTAGAAATTTACTTTTCACTATAATCACAGTAAGATACCCATGGATTTCCCATGAAATTTTAGAATAAAATTATTAAACAATGATATATAATATTTTTTATATTATCATATATTCTTTATCCAAACTCTAAATAAACAAAACCATTCACATTATTATCCAATATTAATCAGTCATTATAATTTTGTATTTATGTTTATAAACTCTAAGGAGAAATAATAAAACCATTGTATATAACAAAATAAAACATGTTTAACCATGATAAACAAGTTTTACCTTGAGGGAAATAATATATTCAAGATATCCTCATTTTATAATTTATTATAAATACTTCCACAAAACAAATTAAATTATATAATAATAAACCCACTTAACATTTCCATAAAAACCAACTGTGAAAAATTATTTTAGCATGACTAATTTAGAAATTTCCTTAAAAAATCATTTCGTAAAAAACAATTTAACAATAAATTAAGAAGTATAATCACATAACTACCATATATATTATATATAGGATTTATTTCAAATAAAACACCCATATAAATAATCAATAATTCATAGTAATCCCATTAAATGGATATGTATAGAAAAATTTAACAAGACATGACGTAGTAGATGTCACATTGTATCATATCACCAAAGCAAATGAAAAAACATTCTTAATACAAGATTAAATTTCATAAACTGAATAAAATTTGAATTAATTTGATCCAAGAGAGAAACTAAGGCTTCCAAAGAAAAAAGTGCAAGGTAATGGGGAAACATTTGAATGAAGAAGAAAGGGGATAGATTAAAGCCTCATAGAAAAGAGAAATATCCATGATTGATGAGGATTCATCTATGGAATCCAAAGGAAAATATTTTTTCAAATTAAAGAAATTTATAGAAGGTTCATGTATAAGAGATAAATAAATAAGGATCGTATTGAGTAATTGTTTTATGAAATTAAAATACTAATATTTTATGGGATACCCAATTTTTTTAAAATGGTAGTGTTCCGGTCAATGAACAAAGCACAAAAATTATTATATAAAAGAAGGGGGTTATACAAGTCTAAAAGAAGGAATTTTGTTTACATCCCACAAATATAGTGACAGAACGTCAAGGGGAGATCATCTCTCCACGTAGTGTCTTAATCAACACACATGTTGTAAAGGGAATGAGAAACACTATTTGCTTCCCGGTAAGCGTGTGTAGCTATGAAGTTGAATGAAGTGAGAGAGTGCAGACATTTAATCTAGTGGGAAGTGAGTTTCTAAGACATGTGGATGGTGCCCTTATAGATTTCCTGGATGGTAGTGGAGGAGTTGCTTTTAATCCATCTGTTGTTCCAGTTGTGCATCTTGGCAAACAAGATAGCATGAATGACGCTGAGCATCACAACTTCTAGAGATATAGCAATACCACATGATCCATACAAGCATCCGAGAACTTGATCAAGATGATTCCTGAAGATGGCTCCACAACCTTCTGGGTCGGGGTTGTCTTTAGAGGTTCCATCTACATTTATTTTGATCCATCCTATAGGAGGGGGTTGCTAAAAAACATCAAGCATGAATTTAGGGCGAGTGTATTTACCTTCAATCCCTAGACGTATGAGGATCACCAAATCCTTGACTGAGTTGTTACACTGATCTTTCTTTATCGAGGTCACCTTTAATTTTCCAGGCCTTGTCAAGGTCCTCTTGAAAAGTAAATAAAATATGAAAATAACATTTACCAAGTGAAACAAATTTCCAGTTTGAGAAACCCCAGCAAGTATAAATTCTTGGTTTCAAATCAGTGTAGGGCCATGGATTGTTACCTTTGATATATGATATGTGAGCCATAATGGATAATTTACATATCTATGATCTTTGGAGTACTGCATCCGGGTCCGCTTCTTTGAAGAAGCCTCCATCTTCCAATATTTTGATCCTAGATGTCTTCATGGTTTGCATCTTCATGTATTCAATACCTGTCAGGGTGTAGAGAAAAGAAATTGATTTCTCTATTCAGTTGATCACACTTCTTGGTTAATCTTTAGAAGAAATTCCCACTTCCTTCTAATGTATATCCAAGATGATATTGGAGGAAGACATGATTCATGATATGGAACGAATCCGTTGATTCCTTTACAACAACGTTAATTAGGGTTTTAGGACAATGCGTTTGAGCATCGCGAGTCGAGAGCATCACCCCAAGATGGTTTTATTTTTCATGGAATCATTAGGGGATACACAATTGAAACTCATTGATATATAAAATTTTCATGTTACTATGGAAATGATATTGGGGTTTTAGTCAAAATTCCTCATTAATGAGTTTACCAAGGTCATCCTATATAACCATGGATCCTTGAATTTTCTTCAAAAACATATTATTTTTAACATGATTTCCAGGTAAAATAAAAATACAATTAAATAAAAAATACATACCTTCCAGTGACATTATTTATTTTATAGTTCTCCCCACTATGTCACTTTTTTCCCAAATAAATTACGAATAATGAACATTGGTTAGAATATATATATGAGTTCACTACTCCCCCCTTTGATCTCCTCACTCTGATGTTTTATGAAATGTAGTATGAAGTCACCATAAAACGTGAACCATATTAGTAAACTTTACTTTTGTTAATTTATCTTAATGATCCAGAACATTGATGAGTTATTCTATCGAAAAATAATCATGAACCAATATCAAATATCATTAAATAAAAATATGAAAGGGTTAAAGATGATAATTCTTCAACTAGGATAAATGAAACATGTTATAAATATATTTCATCTAAAGAGGAAATGTTATTTGGTATAGAAACGTTCCAAAACATTCAATAAATTTAAAATTTCTGACATTCATGGGAATAAGCATACCTTTAATACCCAATAATCTAAGTCTCATTCGAGGTAAATGTTTCAAAATCACATAATGACCAACTGAAAATTAGATTGGTGTATGATTCTAATTAACATTTGATTTTTGGAAACATTGAAACATCCCAAAATGATTTTGAATCAAATTAATTTAATATTTCATATCCTACATAATGCTCGTTACCATTAAATAAGATTCACCATCATTAGTTCACAATAGTGGATGCTAAAAGGATAGATATATAAGGCCTAAAATGAGTTTTATTTATCGAAGATTGATAACAATTATTATATGTAAATTAAACCAATGATAGATGGTTATCGCAAGATCCCCTAAAATCTAATACAGGGTTATAAAGCATATCTTCCATGAATTGAATAACCATATCCATATAAAAATAAGTATCAGGGTGATATAGCATGATAAATTTCACATAGGTTCCCATGTCCTCTTGAATACCTTATTAAAATCAATAACATAACTAAGTAACTCTATCTAAGAAAATATTTGAAAGAAAACACATTAAATTTTATAATTTTTTTAAAATTTATAACATCATGAGATACTTGAAATTCAATATAATACAAGAGAGACCTCTATAATAAACATTAGACAAATGATTTTATTTATCATGCTATTATGACCCAATGAGAAAATTATATTCACTATACCATTCTTAACAAGTTATACAAAACACATAAAAATATATGGCATTACCATAATCTTGAACTCTATAGGCCATATGATGCAATGGATAAAAAAAATTAAAGGAAGACTGTTATTATAAATAAGATTATTATAAATTTAAGAGACATGAAAAATGAACTGGGAGAATTATTTGAACAATTTTTTATGATTGAATAAATTTTATTTATAATAGATAATAATATATTGGAAAAATATCATGATCATTGTTACAGGTGACCACTATATGAAAAATACAAGTACCAATTAAACTATCTCGTTTCATATCGTAATAATATAATTAATAAATATTATAAATTGGTATAATAAAATTAATTTTAATTTCAATATATATATTCTTTAAATAATAAATATTTAATATAATGCTTATTTTTTTTAATATTCTAGACTGAAACAAATTTTATTAAAATGTAAATTGAATTATAATTTATTAACTAAATTTTACGTATATTGGAAATAATTTTAATAAAATTGTTCCAATTTTTGAAATCAACACTTCAAAATTATTATAGGTTGAATTTATGATATTTTTTGAATAAGTCGATTTCTTGGTGAATAGGGAAAAATAATGTGTTACATATATTGTATGTTTTATGACACCATCTTGATACAAATATGATTAAAGAAGTTATGATTTTTTTTTATGTATTAAAATGTATTTAATGTGTTGAATAATTAATTTAAAAATTATATACTAAATATTGAAATCTATAAATAAATTTTCAATGACAATGATATTTTTTATTCTAATATAAACTATATTTGATTATTTACATGATATAAAATATTCCCAATGGTTAATTTGGTTTTTTAATCATTAAAATTAGCCTTTATGTTTTTAACCAACCAGTGAAAAAAATCATAATAATAAAAAATATTCATTATATTGAGCCTAAATAAAAATATAATCAATATTTTATCCAAAGATACTTATTCCCCTTATCCATATAAACACCCCTGCATGACCCCTTTAGTACCACTTCAAAAAATCTTTTCATTTATAATGTTCTTCCCAAATATATGTATAAACTCAACTATCCTTATTTGAATGGATCTGATACATCCTAATGTCCCTCCACTATTGGCCTTAGTCTCAATAAAAAGTTGGAAACATAAAGAGAATGGTAAGTGTTCCCAAGTCTCTATTTCCATTATTTTGTGATAATCTCAATTTAAAAATATTTTTAAATTACTAATATTTTAATTACATTGTAATTTTTCCATTTTATTGACTTCCCTTTATCCCATTGTCACGGATATATTATATATTCCCTCTCATCAAATCTTTTTTCATAAGTCATTACTATGTCAAAATATAGACTTAAAAAATTATATTTATCATTAAATTTTCTTCATACCACATACATAAAATAAATGATCATTAAAAGTAAAATTTAACCAATATTTTAATAATAATTTAAGGATTATTAAAATCCATATATTTATTAGTTTCCCACTTCTTTAAAAATCTATTAAAAACAATATTCACCTGAGGTGGTTTTACATTGTATAAGTGAATGACGTTGTTCAATTTTTCACTCATACCATTCATGAATATTATTAAAATATATTTTACTATTAAATGATATATTATTAATCAAATAGTTTATTTTTACGATTCATTAAGATGAAAAAATTATGATATTCATGATACAAAAAGTAAACAATTTTAGTCATTTTAACCATCTAATGCAAGATTACCGAAGAAGATTATTAGAAGTTTCACTATATATTGAAATATTGAACTCCCTCAGTTATAGAATTACATTATACGTATAAAATTATACTTTAGAGCTTGTGGAAATATTCCATAGTGATCTTATATATTTACATTTACATGAACATAATTTTTTTAACTAAGAATCATACATCCTAAAAATTATCAATGTAAGAAAAATTGATCTAATAAATGAATAATATAATATAATAAATAAATTAAAAAATATAATTAAAAAAATATGAACATTGAAAAAAAATTAATCAAGAAAATAATTGACATAATTATTGTATTCATTATGTTATAGGACATATAAAGTGATTTGGGACTAGAGGTAAAGGTTCTCTTCCATGATGTAATTTTTTTTATGTAATGTTTTTATTGGATATCATCCCTTCTAAGACTCTCAAAATGTATTAAATTAATACATTAATTTTAGTTTTTTATATTTGAGGTATTAAATAACTTGTTACCCACCTTATTAATTTCATACCTTATATTTTTTTGAAGGGGATTCTCTCACACTTTGTGTAACACCCCAAGCTTCCACTGTACATTTCCCTTCAAATAATGCAATAGCGTGTGTTGTATGCAACCTCGAGCTCTAACACACACCACAACTAATTAAACTAGCCGTTGTGAATATTAATACCTACTTTTTGAAATTTTATAAATTTTATTTATCAAAATGGACTTCATTTTTGGATTCGGAATATTTAAATTAGTCTATGTTGAATTTTTGGTATTTTTCTGAGAACTTCTAAATTTTTATGAATAGTGAAAAATACTTAAAAACAACTTTTTTAATCAAAATAATTTATAGTGATAAATTATAATATTTAGTTGTTTTAAAGTATAATTAGAATATATTTTTACCATTTTATCCAATGGTGGTCATTATAATTAATTTAACATTGAAATTGGACATAAACAATTGCCAATCTTTTGATATAAATTGTTTCTTAAAAACACGCTATTTGTTGTAACAGCGGGAATTAATTATAAAATTAATTAATACAACTTATATGTTTGGAATTTTGTAAAATAGACATCATTTTTGAATTTGGAATATCAATTATATCTTAGGGTGAAATTTTGGCCTTATTCTGAAAAACATCAATTTTTGATGAATAGTGAAACCACTAAGTGGTTGTTAAAAACTGATTTTTCGTTAAAATGAAATATTACAACTTCTGTGATTTGATTTTCTAAAATCCGACATACATGGTTGTCATTAAGAAGTAAAATGTGGTTCAATGAGATTAAAATAATTTTTTTGGTGAATAGTAACTTTTAAGTTCTTAATCGCGATTAGAGGTGATTAGTGTAGTTTAAGGTAAAAATAATGTTTTAATAATATGATATAAGCTTGAAACTTGTCTTACTCCTATTGGATGAGTCATGGCCGACCAAGACAACCCATGGGTCAACTTGGGGACCACATGGAGCCACTTTAGTTGGAAAATGACATTAATATATATTTATTTAATGTTAAAATTAAATTGACACAAACATGAGTTGTTTTACTAAAACAGTTTTTAAGTGGGGTTACACAGGTCCAAATATTTACAAAAAATATTAATTATAAAGCTAAAAAGATTTCCTACATCATAGTATTTTTTTTATAATTTTTAGACATTAAATAAATTAAATTATCTATGACATCATTATGATGCAGCGATGACCTCATTATTTAACGATTTAAATAAAATGAGAAGATAATGCAAACTCCAAGGTATACACTTGTCCAAATCCTATTTGATGAGGATATTTCGAACCCTTATCACCTTATCCACGAATTATATAAGTGTGGGACTTTTAGAATCCGAAAAGCATTGTATAATAATGTAACATTTCAATCTTTCCAAAAGATCCCCTCCTCTTCTCTTATAAAAGGCCCCCACCTCTACCACCTTATTCACACTTCCAATACTTTTGGTTCGGCCAACCTCTGCCCAAATACTATCCCAACTTCTCTCCCTTCATCCTAGAAGCTTTACTTTAGTCAGAAAGCCATCCTATGGAGTCCTTTTGATCAAATCAAAAGGAAGAACCCGAAGAAGAGGTAACATTTTCATCACCCACTTTCAAGTTTCTTTCTTCTTCCACTCCCTCTTTGTTTATTATTTCAATTCTAAAATTATAACTCCAGTATCTTCTATATACTGTGATGTTATTATAAATATGGAACAACCATATTCAGTATTCTACCCATCATTTGAATGACATGTCACCATACGTGCGTACGTACGGCTTACCGTCTCCACGCCGTGGTGTAATTGTTATTCAATATATTATTATTTAGATGGGTATAATAATGATATGTAATTCATGTAAATAATAAATATAACATGATAATGATTCGGTATATATGATATACTATCCAATTATATATTATTTTCATATCAAAATAATGATATTGTCGCTCGTGCGTACGTACGGACTACCGTCTCCACGAACGCGATGAGATTCATTCTCCGCCGTATCCATTCAAGTATAATTATCATTTTATGATTTAAAAATAATGTTTAAGGACATGATATCATTCTGGATATGAATAAGATACAACCTATCCATGAAAAACATGACTTACGTAACAAAACATATAAAAGAAAACGAGTAAGTTAACACCCGAAACAATGATAAATCTAAGATATTGTTAACAAAGAAATGTTAAAAGATCATATATGATATCATATGAATGTATATGATTCTTGTATAATTTAATAACAATTATTTCACCATTATACAGGAGGTTAACCTACCCCAACCAAGGAAAAGTACAAGGTAAGGGTTTACTTCACAACCTCTTCATTATCCAAGGTTGTTTATACATAATTATCTACTGGGACCTCGTTATCATCCACATCCATGTTTCTTAAAAATGTCTTTCAAAACATTTTTACTATTAAATGGAAAATGGGTTAAAGTCATTTATACCCTTATACGTTTTTGAAAGGAATCTTACCGTCATTTTCCAAACAATGTACTTTTTGACCTTTTTGACAAATTTAAGGTAAGAATGTTTTTTTACTTATACGGTGGGTGCGGCTATTTTCCGCCATTATAACTTCGTCGAAGCTTCCCTAACAAGCTTATAAGAATATTTTCAAAGTAAATGTATTATTTTATAATTATGGGACTTTTAAATGATTTCAAAAAGGAGAGATATTTCTATCAAATAGCTTTGATTTCATCCATGTCAACATCCTTTGATGGGTTTTAAGTTTAATTGAAATTGATTTATTATACAAAACTTCCATTGAACATTTTGTGAAATATTTGACTGTGGATGTGTTATTTTATACCATCCATAGTTTATGGATAAATTGTTGACATTTCGTATGCTAGTTTTAATACGAATATTTATGTTATGTTTAAACCTATTCATATGAGGAATGTATTGGACTTAATATGTGACGGGTGGAGCCCGCTATAGCTCCTCGATGCATCGGTAGGTCTCATGAGACAACTAGACGTGGAATTGGCCGAGGCCCTTTCCCAATTTGATTTATGGTTTTGGACGAGGCCTTAATCATTTTAGACATCTTGGCCGAGGCCTTGACAAACTGTTTCAGAATGTCTGGAATTATACATTCCCTCATTATGAAAGTGGTTATTGATATTTCATGTGATTATTCGTCTAGTAGAATATCCATGTGAGTTAGTAATGGCATTATCTTATTTTACTTTTTCCATATTATGCTGAAGTTCAAGTTCAATAAGGATTTTGTTTTAGTTATACATTGCCTTAAATGCTTATGTTTTCTTATAAAAGCTTCCGCAATATTGTTATCCTTACTGAGCATCTGAGCTCACCCCTTTCAATTTTTTAATATTTTCCAGGATGTGAAGAAGTGTATTATGACTGACTTGCAAGAATAGTCAGTGAGGATATGAGTGTGGACTATGAAGACCATGTTATTGTAGTTTGTTTACTTTTTGATGTAATGAAAGTCTTATGAATGTATCTAGTGTTTCCAAGGCTACTAAACTAATCGGTCTTTCGAGACTTGATCTTTTGTGATCATGCCAATGTTACGAAGTAATGCCCCGACTCTGGGTAGCTGGGGTCGGGGCGTTACAGTTGGTATCAGAGGCAGTTTAGTACTAACCTTGGAAGCTAGATTTAGATAAACTCTGATTAGAGCACATATCCCGAAGATAGACTTTGAGGATTAGTATAGAAGAACTTCCTAGAATTTTGGTATTGTAGAGATGTTGTGAGTTTTCTGAGCAATACGTCCATGTCTGGATACAAGCTGGTAGAGGCGGCTCTGGAACAGATATACCTAGGGGTAAAACCCAAAAACACCGCTTTGAGCTAGACTCGAACGGGAACCGGTGCACGACAACGGGCCTTGCTGCACTCTTGGTTACGACACTCTCGGGGGATATGATTTGGATAATTCCCATTTTCTTTACAAACCACTATGAAGGGTTACGAGTAAATACTTCCTCAAAGAAAACATTTTTTATAATTATGGATTATATCCATGATTAGTTCAATTTATGTTAAGTGTTTTACAAGTATGGAATTATGTATTTTGATTCATGAACTAATCTAGTTTATGCCATTATTTAGAAATGGCGCCTAGTGGAAGGAATGGAAACCGTATCAATGCACGCACTCCGTGTAGGGATTGCCCTCCTGCTCAGGATAATTATGGTGGGGCTAGTGATACAACTGGTGCTGATCAGCTTCTCACCGTACTGGGACAACTCACTCAGGTTATGAATAACAACCTTACTCGTATGGAGCACCCTGACCCGCAACGTGGAGGATCAATGCTAGACCGTTTCATGAGGCAACAACCACCAACCTTCAATGGGAGTACAAATCCTATAGTAGCTGAGCAATGGATAAATTCCTTAGAGAAAATATTCCATGCCTTGGGGAGTAGTGAAAGGGAGAATGTTGTCATGGCAGTTTACCGCCTCATTGGTGATGCCGATCAATGGTGGTCACAAATTCAAAACACAAAGGAAGATGATGAATTAACAAACATGGAATGGCAGGAGTTCAAAGAGCTGTTCTTAGAAAAATACTTTCCTCGAGACCGTCGAGCGGATATGGAAAGGCAATTTCTGAGTCTGAGGCAGAAGGAGGATGAGAATGTAGCAAAGTATGAGGCTAACTTTACAAGGTTAGCATGGTATGCTGCAGATTACATACGTAACCCAAGAAGTAAGACTGATCGTTTCTTTGATGGGTTGAAACCATTTCTCCGTCGAGCTTTAGTATCAAAAACCTTCTCTTCATACGAAGGTATTGTCTCGTGCGCTATCAAGACGGAAAAGGAATTCTCTATGTCTTATGACTTTAAATCAAATCAAGATAAGAAGAGATCCGCTGAAAACTCTGGGAAAGGAAATAAGGAAACAGGGAAGAAGGGTAGAAATGAATTTCCACCCTGTGATAATTGTGTTAGGAAGCACCCTGGTGCCTGTCTAAAAGGAAAAGGAGTATGTTACAAGTGTGGTGAAAAAGGCCACCAAGCTCATGAATGCAAGGGAAAGCAAGCGGCTGTCAACGCGGAATGTTATAATTGTAGAGAGTAGGGACATTATGCAAATGAATGTCCTAAGCGTCAGGGGAACTTACCTCAGAAGAGGCCAAGGGATCAAGGCCAGGCTTATGCTATCACTACTGCTGAGGTGGAAGCTCCGAAAGACATGGTGGCAGGTAATTTAATGGTTTCCTCAAGTTTAGCAAATGCATTATTTGATTCTGGATCATCGCATTGTTTCATATCTTCCCAGTTTGCTAAGAAAATTAGATATTTCCAATTTGATTTAACAAGGGAGTTGTCGGTCAAAACCCCTAAGGGAAGTATTGTTGCAACAAAGTTTTGTCTATTAGTTCCCATTAGAGCACCTAAATGTTCTTTACCTGCTGATCTCATCGTCATACCCATGATTGAATTTTATATAATCCTCGGTATGGATTGGCTTTCGGACCATGATGCAAAAATTTATTGTAAGAGGAAAGAGGTTACGATTCTTGATGATGATGATAAGGAACACCTTATCTTTAGAGCAGAATCGTCGCCACATAATTCTTATCTAGATCCACCCCCAGTAGCTCAACTAAATTCAATTATTGGGGAGGAAGAGAAGGAAATTACTGAGGGTGAGGAAAGGAATATTCAAATAGAGGATGTACCTATTGTGAGAGAATATGTTGATGTGTTTCCGGAAGATTTACCTGGACATCCTCCAGAACGAGAAGTTGAGTTTTCCATTGATTTAATTCCTAGATCAAGGCCCATATCGAAGACCCCTTATAGAATGGCCACTGTGGAATTAGTTGAACTAAAGAAACAACTAGAGGAATTGAGTAATAAGAGATTTATTTGCCCTAGTGTTTCTCCTTGGGGAGCCCCTGTTCTTTTTGTTAAGAAGAAAGATGGATCTATGAGGTTGTGCATTGACTATAGGGAGATCAATGCTATAACAATAAAGAACAAGTATCCCCTACCTCGCATTGATGATTTGTTTGACCAACTGCATGGATCTCAATACTTTTCAAAGATTGACCTTCGGTCTGGATACCATCAGTTGTGTGTGAAGAAGGAAGACGTTCCAAAGACAGCATTTCGAACAAGGTACGGGCATTACGAGTTTACAGTAATGCCTTTTGGATTGACTAATGCACCCTCTATTTTCATGGATCTAATGAATAGAATTTTCAAGGAATATCTTGATGACTTTGTAGTGGTATTTATTGATGATATCTTGGTATACTCCAAAAGCCACGAATATCATGAAAATCACTTACGCATTATCCTGAAGACTCTTAGAAGACATGAATTATATGGAAAATTTAGCAAGTGTGAATTCTGGCTTCATGAGATTTCTTTTCTTGGCCATATTGTCTCTAAGGATGGAATTTCTGTTGATCCTTCTAAAACCAAGGCAATCCAAGAATGGCCAGCACCGACAAGTATAACTGAGGTACGCAGTTTTATTGGTTTACCAGGTTATTATCGACGTTTCGTCCATAATTTTGCCAGATTGGCTAACCCATTGACAAAGCTCACACGTAAAGGGATTAAATTTGTCTAGACAAAAGAGTGTGAAGAATGTTTTGAAGAACTAAAGAGAAGATTAGTCAATGACCCTGTATTGACTATACCATCGGGGAATGATGGGTTTGTTATTTATAGTGATGCATCGAAGAAAGGACTCGGTTGTGTCCTTATGCAGAATGATAAGGTCATTGCCTATGCATCACGACAGCTAAAAATTCATGAGAAAAACTATCCTACTCATGATCTTGAGTTAGAAGCTGTGATCTTTGCTTTAAAGATATGGATACATTACCTCTATGGTGAAAAATGTGAGATTTATACTGATCACAAGAGTTTGAAGTATATTTTCACACAAAAAGAACTCAACATGAGGCAAAGGCGATGGCTTGAACTACTCAAGGATTATGATTGCACGATACATTACCACCCGGGGAAGGCAAACAAGGTGGAATATGCTTTGAGTAGAAAATACCATGGAGTTTTGAATGGGATGAGAATTCAAAGGGATCCAATTTTCTTGGATCTAGAGAAGATGGACATGGGAATAACTAGGGAAGGTGAAACATTAATGCTTTTTCAAATGGTTGCCAAACCATCATTACTAGAAAGGATTAAGAGTTCTCAGACCAATGATGAATAATTTCAGAAGAAGATTAAAGGTGTGAATGATGGAAGATTGAGGGACTTTGTGTATAAGGATGGAATTTTGAAATTCGGGAAGAGACTTTGTGTTCCCGATATATCTGATCTAAAAAAAGATTTGCTGGATGATGCTCATAGTTCCAACTTCTCTATACACCCTGGGAGCACCAAAATGTATAGAGATTTGAAGGAACATTTTTGGTGGGACAATATGAAGAGGGAGATTGCTGATTTTGTGTCGAGGTGTATGGTTTGTCAACAAGTGAAAGCTGGAAGGCAACATCCTGGTGGAGTATTGCAACCTCTTCCCATACCTGAGTGGAAATGGGATAATATTACGATGGACTTTGTCATGGGACTACCAAAGACTCCTAGAAGGAATGATGCAATATGGGTCATTATTGATCGACTTACTAAGTCAGCACATTTTCTGGCTATACGGGAGGATCTACCACTTGAACGTCTAGCAAGACTATATATTAATGAAGTTGTAAGACTTCATGAAGTACCCCTATCGATTGTTTCTGATCGTGATCCTCGTTTTACTTCAAGATTCTAGAAAAGTCTTAAAAAGGGCTTGGATACTAAACTTTGTTTGAGCACTGCCTATCACCCTCAAATAGATGGACAATCAGAACGGACTATTCAAACCTTAGAAGACATGTTGAGATCATGATCTCTTGACTTTCAGGGTATGTGGGATCAATACTTACCACTGGTAGAATTTTCCTATAACAATAGCTTCCATTCGAGTATTCAGATGGCACCATATGAAGCGTTATACGGAAAGAGATGTCGTACACCAAACTGTTGGGATGACGTTGGTGAAAGAAAACTTGTAGGCCCAGAACTGGTGGAGGAAACGGTTGAAAAGGTGAAAGTAATCCAAAATCACATCAAAGCAGCTCAAAGTAGGCAGAAGAGCTATGCCGATAATCGAAGGAAGGATTTGGAATTTCAAGTCGGTGATCATGTTTTCCTGAAGGTATCTCCATGGAAGGGAGTCATACGTTTTGGTAAGAAAGGTAAATTGAGTCCCAGGTACATTGGACCTTTCGAAATTCTAGAACGAATTGGGGCTGTAGCTTACCGATTGGCAATGCCGCCAAGTCTCTCCAAAGTTCACGATGTGTTCCACGTATCTCTGTTGAGGAAATACATGCCTGACCCAACGCATGTACTCACCTATGAGGAATTAGAACTGGAACCCGATCTTTCCTATTGTGAACAGCCCGTCAGGATTCTTGATGTGAGGGAGCAGGTGCTGAGAAACCGAACAACTCGTCTGGTGAAGGTTTTGTGGAGAAATCATAAAATGGAAGAGGCAACGTGGGAACCTGAGGAATTTTTGATGAAAAACCACCCGAGTATTTTTATGCAGTAATACCCTAGAAATTGCGAGGACGCAATTATTTGAAGGAGGGGAGAATGTAACACCCCAAGCTTCCACTGTACGTTTCCCTTCGAATAATGCAATAGCGTGTGTCGTACGCAACCTCGAGCTCTAACACACACCACAACTAATTAAACTAGCCGTTGTGAATAGTAATACCTACTTTTTGAAATTTTATAAATCTTATTTATCAAAATGGACTTCATTTTTGGATTCGGAATATCAATTATAGCTTAGGGTGAAATCTTGGCCTTATTCTGAAAAACTTCAATTTTTGATGAATAGTGAAACCACTAAGTGGTTGTTAAAAATTGATTTTTCATTAAAATGAAATATTACCACTTCTGTGATTTGATTTTAAAAAATTTGACATACATGGTTGTCATTAAGAAGTAAAATGTGGTTCAATGAGATTAAAATAATTTTTTGGTGAATAGTATCTTTTAAGTTCTTAATCACGATTAGAGGTGATTAGTGTAGTTTAAGGTAAAAATAATGTTTTAATAATATGAGATGAGCTTGACACTTGTCCTACTCCTATTGGATGAGTCATGGCCGACCAAGAAAACCCATGGGTCAACTTGGGGACCCCATGGAGCCACTTTAGTTGGAAAATGAAATTAATATATATTTATTTAATGTTAAAATTAAATTGACACAAACATGAGTTGTTTTACTAAAACAGTTTTTAAGTGGGGTTACACAGATCCAAATATTGACTATAAATATTAATTATAAATCTAAAAATATTTCCTACATAATAGTATTTTTTTATAATTTTTAGACATTAAATAAATTTAATTATTTATGACATCATTATGATGCAGCGATGACCTCATTATTTAACGATTTAAATAAAATGAGAAGATAATGCAAAATCCAAGGCTTACACTTGTCCAAAGCCTATTGGATGAGGATATTTCGAACCCTTATCACCTTAGCCACAAATTATATAAGTGTGGGTCCTTTAGAATCCGAAAAGCATTGTATAATAATGTAACATTTCAATCTTTCCAAAAGAGCCCCTCCTCTCCTCTTATAAAAGGCCCCCACCACTACCACCTTATTCACACGTCCAAGCCTTTTGGTTCGGCCAACCTCTGGCCAAATACTCTCCCAACTTCTCTCCCTTCATCCTAGAAGCTTTACTTTAGTCAGAAAGCCATCCTAAGGAGTCCTTTTGATCAAATCAAAAGGAAGAACCCGAAGAAGAGGTAACATTTTCATCACCCTCTTTCAAGTTTCTTTCTTCTTCCACTCCCTCTTTGTTTATTATTTCAATTCTAAAATTATAACTCCAGTATCTTCTATATACTATGATGTTATTATAAATATGGAACAACCATATTCAGTATTCTACCCATCATTTGAATGACATGTCACCATACGTGCGTACGTACGGCTTACCGTCTCCACGTCGTGGTGTAATTGTTATTCAATATATTATTATTTAGATGGGTATAATAATGATATGTAATTCATTTAAATAATAAATATAACATGATAATGATTCTGTATATATGATATACTATCCAATTATATATTATTTTAATATCAAAATAATGATATTGTCGCTCGTGCGTACGTACGGACTACCGTCTCCACGAACGCGATGAGATTCATTCTCCGTCGTATCCATTCAAGTATAATTATCATTTGATGATTTAAAAATAATGTTTAAGGACATGATATCATTCTGGATATGAATAAGATACAACCTATCCATGAAAAACACGACTTACGTAACAAAACATATAAAAGAAAACGAGTAAGTTAACACCCGAAACAACGATAAATCTAAGATATTGTTAACAAAGCAATGTTAAAAGATCATATATGATATCATATGAATCTATATTATTCTTGTATAATTTAATAACAATTATTTCACCATTATACAGGAAGTTAACCTACCCCAACCAAGGAAAAGTACAAGGTAAGGGTTTACTTCACAACCTCTTCATTATCCAAGGTTGTTTATACATAATTATCTACTGGGACCTCGTTATCATCCACATCCATGTTTCTTAAAAATGTCTTTCAAAACATTTTTACTATTAAATGGAAAATGGGTTAAAGTCATTTATACCCTTATACTTTTTTGAAAGGAATCTTACCGTCGTTTTCCAAACAATGTACTTTTTGACCCTTTTGACAAATTTAAGGTAAGAATTGTTTTTTACTTATACGGCGGGTGCGGCTATTTTCTGCCATTATAACTTCGTTGAAGCTTCCCTAACAAGCTTATAAGAATATTTTCAAAGTAAATGTATTATTTTATAATTATGGGACTTTTAAATGATTTCAAAAAGGAGAGATATTTCTCTCAAATAGCTTTGATTTCATCAATGTCAACATCCTTTGATGGGTTTTAAGTTTAATTGAAATTGATTTATGATACAAAACTTCCATTGAACATTTTGTGAAATATTTGACTGTGGATGTGTTATTTTATACCATCCATAGTTTATGGAGAAATTGTTGACATTTCTTATGCTAGTTTTAATACGAATATTTATGTTATGTTTAAACCTATTCATATGAGGAATGTATTGGACTTAATATGTGACGGGTGGAGCCCGCTATAGCTCCTCGATGCATTGGTAGGTCTCATGAGATAACTAGACGTGGAATTGGCCGAGGCCATTTCCCAATTTGATTTATGTTTTTGGCCGAGGCCTTAATCATTTTAGACTTCTTGGCCGAGGCCTTGACAAAATGTTTTAGAATGTCTGGCATTATACATTCCCTCATTATGAAAGTGGTTATTGATATTTCATGTGATTATTCGTCTAGTAGAATATCCATGTGAGTAAGTAATGGCATTATATTATTTTACTTTTGCCATATTATGCTGAAGTTCAAGTTCAATAAGGCTTTTGTTTTAGTTATACATTTCCTTAAATGCTTATGTTTTCTTATAAAAGCTTCTGCAATATTGTTATCCTTACTGAGCATCTGAGCTCACCCCTTTCAATGTTTTAATATTTTCCAGGATGTGAAGAAGTGTATTATGACTGAATTGCAAGAATAGTCAGTGAGGATATGAGTGTGGACTATGAAGACCCTGTTATTGTAGTTTGTTTACTTTTTGATGTAATGAAAGACTTATGAATGTATCTAGTGTTTCCAAGGCTACTAAACTAATCGGTCTTTCGAGACTTGATCTTTTGTGATCATGCCAATGTTACGAAGTAATGCACCGACTCTGGGTAGCTGGGGTCGGGGCGTTACAATTTGTCCTTTAATGTGGTCATGTTCTCTATCACCCTTCATGAATATCTTAAATTTATTTTCGTATTACATACCCTATATCTTTATATTATGGTTTTATATTATATGTGATCTATTATTAACATTTTTCCCTAATGTTAACATAACACTATACTGTTTACTTTAGATGGTGTGAATATCTAGTATTTTATAATCTGTATTGAAGAGCATAGACCTACAAGTTTATTCTATTTATTGACTAAGTGAATATATGGAATCCATGAACCAGTTAATTTAATATATGTAATTATTGATTACATAACCATGTAGATGTAAAATGTTCCTTAAAAAATTTAAGCATTATTGTTTCATTCCGTTCATAAAATAAATGCATTGGACTTATGATGTGTTGGTTACGGCCTGAAAATATGCAATCACTCAATTCATTAGTAGGTATTATAAGAAAGCTTAGTTTGGGTATTTTGTGTTAGCAAAACTGTTTATATATGAAATCATGGTATGATACCTTCATGATATGATTATTATTTTTCACATTTTTATTTCACCATTATGAAATTATTATCATCAGCCTTTGGATTATCTCTATTCATTATAATGTATTTGTAAATTTTTTACTTGGTCATATAGAATTTATTTATTTATTAATCCCATCCATATTACGTATGTCATTCTTATTCCATGTTGGATTATATTACATATTACCCTTACTATACATCAGATCTCACCCATTTATATTGTTCGACCTAACCCAAAGATACCATAAACTATTATTAATATGATTTAATGATAATAAATGAAGGAATAATAAATATTTATGTGTTTTATAGTGAAATTAAATTTCCACATTACTTTATTAATAAAGTATATATCTAGTTTCCAATGACTATTAAATTTTTAGATCTTGTTTATTTTGATTTATATATTATATTTTCAAATAAATAAATGGGCTTCAACTCTAGGTAGCTAAAAGTGTTGTTTTTAAATATACTATCTGGTTAATACTACTAGATTAATTAAGAACTATATTTATATTAACATGGTTACTTAATAATACAATATAACACATTCATAAAAAAATATTGTAACTTATAATTTACTGGATACAATATTTGATATTAATTTATAATAATTTAAAATTAATTATGTGTTATATGTTATAATTCAGTGTTATATTCGTGAAAAAATTAATATATTTATTTTATAGAAATAAATCCAAACTGAAGAATTGGAACCATGTCAAATCCAATAAAAAGTGTATTGATTTCACTTTTGAGAAAACCAATAAATTGGTTGTTGGGGCTATGTAAATTTTCCCTATATTTTGGATGTTCACTCAAGATATTACAAATAACCTTACTCATATATATCCACTCCCTCTCCTCATAGTAACATGCAATAACATTGTATTTCTTCATGAAGAATTATCAACCATCATTTAATATAACAACTAATCCATTATTGAAAGAAAAATTGATTAAATCTCTGTAGAATATAAGAATTCTTTTGGATTGTTGTTAAAGGGATAACATTATTATTGTTATATACAATCTAAGGGATATTTTTATCAATGGATTATATTTATTCAAAATACTAAAATAGAGAAATACACAAGAAGTATTTAATGGAAAAATTTTACAGTATTATTCCTTGAGAAATAATTTTCTTGATATAGATGGGAAAATATGAAAAATGAAATTACTAGTTTTACAATGAATTGATGAGGAATCCATTTTTGAATATATAGATAAATTTATAATGTTATAAAGACATGAAATAAATTATATATTCAATACTAAAATAATGATTTATCACTTCATTAATGGACTAAATCCAAGCCTCCAAAATTCAATGGTCTCTCAATACATTTTATAACATAAGGAAATGGTAACAACTTCCATAAATACTAAAAAAGAGTTCACAATGTATTATATTATCAATGTACAGCATGAGAAGAATTGTTTTTCCATGATTAAATTATAACGAATTTGAAAAGAATAGGAAATGAAGGGTATAATTTTCATCATGGAAATTTCTTTGGAAGAACCATCCAAAGACATGAATAAATAGATTAGTATGTTTTTTATATTATATAGATAACTTCTATTAATGTCATGAGTGAAAAATAAATATATATTCTATTAATAACTAATTTTTCAATTACAATTTTTTGAAAAAATCCTTCAATGAATCCTCTCTTTTTTTTGGAGTGATTTTATTTGTTGGAATGGATGAATGAATGTGTTTTAGTATTGTTGGTATTTCCAAAAAATATGTTTAAGATGACATACATTACGAGTGTTTTTCATGATTTTTGGGCCTCCAAATATGGAGTTTTTTTTATGGAAAATGAATTCCTTCCAAAAAAGAGTTCATTGACTAATGTTCTCGGACTGTAAAGTATGATGTTCATGGACTACATAGTAGTGCAGCTATGCTATGTAGACCATAAAAGTGGTATGTGAACCGAGAAGAATGCTACATAAACATATAAAAATATTTTCATCGAATGATCATCATTCATGGGAGGCTTATTGTAAGAACCTGGACCTTCTTTTCAGGTATGTTTTCCTTTTCTGGTCATTTTTGGGGAAAAGTGGAATTTCTAGAAATTTTCTATGTACACACCGTGTACCTTATGAGTACACGCCGTGTACTTCTTTTCCACAACAGGTTGTGTGTTGGTCGTGTAGTAGCCACACACACGACTATGTGGGAGTGACTTGGAGGCCGCCTAATGAGGAGTACAGAAACAGCAAGTACACTCCATGTACTCCAAATTTACATGCCGTGTATTTTTTTTTCATTAAATGCAACAGGGTCGCGTTTGACGGATAGAAAAACCATCTTATAGGTCGTCTTCATCCGAGATAATTCGTACAACTATGAAATCTCTCCAATCCCTTGATCCTCCATCCGACCTCTGATTCGAACACCGTTTATTGCACTGGAATCGCATGGTTGAGTTCTCTCTTCTGCTTGAGCCTTGTTTTCCAATTACTCTTCTATTCCCAGGTATCATGGGTTGAACGTATTGGTTGTTTTATTAGATCTATGACATTTCAAGGAGATTCATTCTTCAAGGTTCAATTATATTGATCCCCTAACCCCTAGGTAGGTGGTCTGTTCCTTTCCATTTGATGTTTTTGAGTATTTTGGGAAAATTCCACCAATACCCTTGAACTGGGCATTGCATGTTTACCATTTTACCCCTGTTGATTTCCTTCCATGCTTGTAGGCCTGTGTAAAAGTATTTTGGATATAAATTGGGTTTATTTTTGTACTTTGGATGTGTTTTTCCCATGCATTGTTCTGTTTACCACCATTTAGTCCTGTTTAGCCTTTAGACACCTTGCCTATTTTCCATTCCTATTTTTGTAGGATGGAGAGTTGTACTCTAACATGCTTTAGATGTTGTAGACTATTTACCCATGTAGTTCTGTAGGATTACTTTGGCTATATTCCACTGCAATGTTGGTTGACTTATACAGGGCCGTGAGAACCTCATGTAGTAGACTATAGTGGGTATTGACCGGGTGAGCTCCCTTATAGAGTCTTTGAGAACATTTGTCTATAAAGGGATTAATTGTGTGAGCTTCCTCAGGGAGTCTTTGGTGGCATTGAACAACTTGGGATATAAGGGGAATTGACCAAGTGAGCTTCCTCAGATAGTCCAAGACCTCGAGGCTATAAGGGGAATTGACATGTGAGCTTCCCGAGAGAGTCCCTAACTACCTTAGACTATATGGGTAATAGAATGTATGAGATTCCTCAAAGAGTCTTTCTTTACCTAGTCTATATAAGGAATGGACTATCTGAGCTTCCTTAGTGAGTCTTGCTTTTTAGTTGACTATAAGGGGATAGACAATTAGCGCTTTCTCATAAAGTCTTATTAAAATCCTATACCCCACCAGAGGGGTTAGACTGAGTGTGCTTTCTAGAGGGTTGCTTTTACTTTTTAGGTAGAACTAGAGGTGATGGTTGTGAGTAAAACCTAGAGGGTTACCTATTTTTAGTTTAGCTATTTTCTTCACTGTTTCTTGATATTTATCTGTGGATTGTTCACTATTGAGTATTATTCTATTTACAGTTGGTTGTACTTTTACCTGCCATATACTCATTTACTATTAGGCACAAATCTTCGGGTGGTTGCCTACAGGGATTTAGTCTCACACCCTATTTAGGTCAGGCTTTTGGTCTCAAACATATTATACTATTGTAGGTATAGATAAGGTAAAGTGCCCATCTACTTTAGGTAGTTGACTTGCTTTAGAGTTGGAGAGCATGGGACTAAGAATGTTTTTGCGATATTGAGGAGCTTTTTATCTTGTAATTTTTTTACTTTGGTTTAGTACTTTTTGTATTCCTACATTGTGACTTGTTTGGCTGCTTTCCTAGACATATGTACCTTTAATCATTTATATATATGTGTTATAGATGTTTTATTATTCTAGTCTTCTGTTGTTTACTATTGTTGGTTATTTACTGCTTCCGCTATTGTACATGTTGTTTACATCCGATGTGTACTATGTAAATTAGGGAATAGATTCCCCACTATCACACCCAAGGCCCACACTTCTAGTCATTAGCCTTAGGCGTTCAGGAAAATGTACTTAAGGCCATGTGACCAACTGTGTATGGGGCGCCTCTAGGAGGATTTCAGAACCGGGATGTTATAAAGTGGTATCAGAGGTTTTTTTCTCTTGGCTTACAATTTTGAGACCTAGACAGGGATAGGATGGAATAGGTACTTGTTAAAAATCTGTTCCCAGGTGTATCTAACTCGTGTACAATGAAAATCCAATCTTCTTTGATAATTTCCATGTTTTTTGGTTTTGCGATTATTACAGTTAATCTGATTTAATCTTGAGTGATTCACATGATTTGTGTTGTTATTTTTAATGTTATCGAGGTTCTATTTCTATTTAAACCCAATGAGATGAGGGTATTCCATATCATGAATCATATTGGTACTTGATAAAAATCACATGTCATGCATTTTCTCTATGCCATCTTGGATGCTTTAGAGATTGCATGTGGTTTTGATAGATGATGTGTAAAATATTCATGATGTTGTGATAGATTCCTCGATAGAAATACCTTCTATTTGATAGGCTATATTTTGTAGATATTTTCTTAAATGAATTCCAATATTTGGTTCTTGAGGTGTTACGGGCCTCATAGACCAGAATTTGGTGGATCTTTGCATTATTTTCCTTTCTATAACTTGAATAAGATCCCTAACTTGGATTCGCGGGGAGTATGTGCCCTCACAGATCAGAATTTGTCACTTTAAATGCTTACTTCAATGTTTTATGGGTTCTGGAGTAGTTTCTGAGGCTTATTGTCTAGACAAACCTAGAATACACGCCGTACAATGTTAATTACAAGCTATTTGTTCTTCTGTTAGGGAAGAAACTATTTTTTTAGTAAATGATGTGTACTTTATATACACTCCATGTAGACTCTAAATCATATCATAGGCCGTGTGGGTAGAGACACGAGATGGGGAAAACCTGGAGTGAAAATGCCGTGTATTGACCATACACGCCATGTAGTGTCGACCATGTGACCACCCGTGTCACTAACATCACAGTTTGGCCGATTCGTGTCTAATACATGCCATGTGTCCGCCTTGAACATGCCACATAGTCTGACCTAGGTACCCGACCGTGTCATGAACAACACGGGTAGGTGTTACCCTTTCACGTAAACACAGTGCCTGCCTTGAACATGTCGTGTAGTTTGACCAAATTACCCGGTCATGTCATGAACAACACGGGTCGGTGTTTTCCCTTATCATACACGTCATGTCCGTTTGGAACATGCCATGTAGTGTGAGTCATGTGTCAAGTCATGTCACTAACAACACGGGCCAGGTGAAGCCTGTCTAGTACACGATGAGTGGGTATTTTACACACCATGTAGTATTTCTTTTGGAGATCCATGTTTCCTAATTATATTGAAGGACTAGGGTAGGGAAAATGGATTCAAGTACCTATCGTGTAGTCATGTTTTGTAAAACATGAATTTTTTCTTTATCTTGATCCCTTCTTACGATCCTTGTTTTCAGTCCTTGAAAATCATGATCAAAGTTGTTCGCTTGAACTTGCAGAGTCATGCCACTGAGACGTCCTCTGGTTCTGCGCCAGTTACCAGACGGTGATTAGACACCAGACATGGCCGATCAAGGACTACATGCAGATCCTCCCATTGTGCCAACAATAGTACCAGATGTTGTCCCTGACATAGGTGTTGATGCACAGTTCAGGGAGGGATTTCTGAGGATATTTTAGACCTTTGAGGGAGAACCGCCTATTGCCCTGTCGATGGCTAATTTGACGTGGGTCTTTCAGCAGCAATATCCAGCAACTTTCTTAGGTGATGGAGGACCCCAAGATGCTGAGTCATGGATAGAGGCCACAATAACATTTTTTGAGAATCTAGAGATACCTCCAGATAAGATGGTGAATCTCTATACCTACATGCTGTGAGATTCCACCAAGAGGTGGTGAGAAGTGATCTCACAGGTGGGATGCCAGCAGAATATGGCATGAGATGTTTTTCGGTGCACCTTCTAAGATTGATTTTATCTGGATACCTTGAGGGCCGATCGAGCTCATGAGTTTATGAGTCTGGATCAGGGTACTCTTTCTATTATGGTGTATTCCTCTCATGTCAATGAGCTGCAGGATTTCACGACTATTCCATGAGGTGATTAGTTTTTCCTTGCACAGATGTTTGAGTATGGTCTGAGGAATGACATCCGGTCGCAGGTGAACATCTTTAGGTTGACATAGATATCTTCTATCGTCAACACGAAACTGATCACAGAGCGCTATCTAAAGGATTCTGGAGCTGCGAGCCATGGCGGTTCAACATCCAGAGTTTGTGCTCCACCAACTAATAGCAGGAAGCGCTATAGGGTGGCTGCATGAAGAGATTAGAGCAAGTGGGATATATCTTCCAGTATCCGAGTGGTGTGTTAACAGTGTGGGAGAAGTGAGAATATGAGGCCACGTTTCCTGAGAGACCCAGTGGAGTGTCGATCTTGGGGCAAGATGGTTCACCTTCATCATTTTTTCCAGTTCTTATCACCAACAGCTGGTGATAGGGGTTCTTCTGGGACTCATCTTTCAGGAGAAGCACCACCAATATCTTAGTAGCCAGGGAACAAGAGTTCTTCTGTCCATTTAGGCCAAGGTGGTGGTCATTGTTGTGGTATCCAGTCACCCAGTTTTCAATGACATCATGGTGGATCAACTCAGAGTGGTTAGGCAGGGTCATAGGGCTGCGGTGCAGGACATACTTTTGTAGCAGAGCAGACCCAGCAGGAGCAGGATCCCGGACCTTCCATCGTTTGAGGTACGATCTTAGTAGCGTTAGTCTTAGAATATTCTCTTCTTGAGATAGGGGCTTCTCATACCTTTATAAATGTTGCTGTTTTGGAGAGCCTTGGGCTCTGCATCTTTTCTTCTGCTGATATCTTGATGCTAGACACTCCGTTTGGGACTAGAATGGCTAGTGTACATTTGTGCAGAGAGCTCCCTCTATAGGTTAGTAGATGTCACTTATTATGGGACCTCTACATCCTAGAGATTAAATTCTGTGATTTCATTCTCAGAATGGACTAGTTAGTCCCATTCCAAGCATTCATATTCTATTATCAGTCCAGGGTGAGTTTCATATTAGTAGAGGGTGGATCTTTTCCTCATTGTGGCGAATAGGATGTCCAGGCTAGAAGAGCGGGCCCATAGAATCCTGGGTTTGGAGGAGTTACAACACAAATTCTTAGTCTTTATCTAGATGACCAAGGGGCTTCATAGTTATAATTTCCACCAATGGTGGATTGTTTAATAAAGGTATTTCTAGAAGACTTTTCAGATTTTCCTCTAGAGCGTGAGGTAGACTTCTCAATTGAGCATGTGCCATGAGTGGCACTGGTGTCCATTCATCCTTATAGGATAGCTACACTTGAGTTTCAGGAGCTCATGAAGTAGTTGGAGGAGTTAAAGGAAAAGGGTTTCATCTGACCCAGTACATCTCCTTGGGGATCGCCTGTCTTGTTTGTGAAGAAGGCAGACAATACCCTCAGGCTTTGTGTGGACTATTTGAAGTTGAACCAGTTGACGGTCATGAACCGATATCCCATGACTAGGATTGATGATCTCTTTATCAGCTTTAAGGATCCTGGGTATTCTCAAATATTGACTTGAGTTCCTGTTATCATAAGTTGTGCATTAGACCATCAAATATACCTCTTATAGAATTCAAGA
Organism: Viscum album; assembly: GCA_963277665.1. Taxonomy (NCBI): domain Eukaryota; kingdom Viridiplantae; phylum Streptophyta; class Magnoliopsida; order Santalales; family Viscaceae; genus Viscum; species Viscum album. The sequence goes on from OY728147.1 coordinate 1,099,638,991, forward strand.
CTATGTATAGTCTATACAAGTGTTTGGTTATGTCATTTGGTCTCACGAACACGCTGACAGTTTTCATGGCACTGATGAACTGAGTGTTCCATCCATACTTGGATTCTTTCATGGTGGTATTCGTGGATGATATCTTGGTGTACTCTCACACTCAAAACTACCATGTTACCCATCTTGAGATCATTTTGAGTACACTTAGGGAGCATCAGTTATATTCTAAGCTCTCAATGTGCCCCTTTTGGATGGATTAGATTCACTTCTTGGGTCATGTTATCTCAGAGGAAAGAGTATTAATAGACCTAGAGAAAGTGATATTTGTAGTTTCCTAGTAGCATACAAAGAATGTCTTTGAGGTGTAGAGTTTTCTCGGGCTAGATGGATACTATAGATTCTTCATACAAGACTTTTCAAGCATAACAACATCACTGAAAGGTCTGACCAAAAATGGGGAGTTTTTCTTATGGTCAGATTCTTGTGAGTCATCCTTTCAGGAGCTGAAAGAGAGGTCTAATTTAGCAATGATACTAGTCTTTCCAGAGCTGGGAATGAGCTATACTATTTAATGTGAAGTGTTAGGTATCGGTCTAGGTTTTGTGCTTATGTAGGGTGATGGAGTCGTTGCGTATGGGTCTCAGTAATTGATGCCACATGAGAGGAATTACCCGATGCATGATCTGGTGTTTGCAACTTTTATTCATGCCTAACGTTTTTGGAGACATTATCTTCTGGGATAACATTTTGTGGTTTTCACCAACCAAAAAAGTCTCAAGTTAATCTTCATTCAGCATTATCTGAATTTGAGACAGCGCAGGTGGGTTGAGTACCTACACTCGTTTGTTTTTGAGCTTGACTATATGCTTAGGAAAGGCAACACAGTGGATGATGCATTTAGTAGGAGGACTCAGATACAGGGATTCAAGGAGGCCAGTAGTGAGTGGTAGCTTATGGATCTATTCTCTGAGATGTATTTAGAGGTGCACGATAGACATGGGAAGACTATTATTCCTTCTATAGTTGTTACCTCTACTGTTTTTGATCAAGTTCGAATGAGGAAGCTATCAGATTATGAAGGCCTTTTACTAAGAGAAAGTGTGTTAGGGGAGGACCCTATTCCTAGATGGAAATAGGTGAGGATGAGATATTTCCTTTCTAGGGACACGTATGGGTGCCAGCAGACATACGTGAGGAGCCGATGTGGGATTTTCATTCCTTAGTTTGGGCAGTTCATCCTAGCATCACCAAGATGTATCATGATATACACCAATAGTATTGGTGGCTAGGTATGAAGAGGGACGTTTCTAGTTTCTTCATGAGATGTTCTACTTCTCAGCAGGTGAAGGTGGAGCATCAGCGACCGGTAGGGCTTTGAAAATAGTTACCGATTCCCGAGTGGAATTGGAATAATGTCGTGATGGAGTTCATGACCAGTTTACCGAGGTTTCCTTGAGGGAGTGATGCAGTTTGCTTTGTCGTTGACAGACTCATGAAGATTTCTCACTTCTTTCTGATCAAGGATACCTTTAGTGTTGATGATCTTGGATGGTTTTGAATCCATGAGATTGTACGTCTTCATGGAGTTCCACACTCCTTTGTTTTAGAAAAGGATGCAAATTTTACTTCTCAATTCTGGCAGCGGCTTCAGAAGGGTTTGGGTACACAGGAACTTTTGAGTACAGGTTAGCATCCCCAGACAGATGGCCAATCAAAGCGTACAATTCAGGTGGATGAGGACATGCTCCGAGCATGCATTCTAGATATTTGAGGTTCTTGGGAGAAGCATATAGATCTTGTGTAGTTTTACTACAAAAATAGTTTTCAAGAGACTATTCAGAAGGCACCTTATGAGGCTTTACACGGTAGGCTATGCCGATCACCCTTAGGTTGGCTGGAGGTAAGAGAGGCAGCTTTGCTGGGACCTCATATTGTTCATGAGACCACAGAGCAGATAGAGTTGATTCATAAGAGGATGGATAATGCACATTCATGACAGATGTATTATGCTGACCATCAGAGATGACCTCTGGAGTTTGAGGTTGGGGATCAGGTTTTCATGCATGTCACACCGAGGTTGGGACACAAGAGGAATATAAGAGAGGGAAATATTTCACTGAGGTACGTCGGGCTATTTTTGGTGTTGGAGAGAGTTGGTCCTGTTGCCTATCAGTTGTAGTTAACTTAGAGGTACCATGATATGCATGATGTCTTCCAGGTTTCTTAGCTCTGACGTTACTTTTGAGACCCGTCTCAAGTCTTTCAACAAATGGAGGTTGATCTCGAAGTGGATTCTTCATTTGAGGAGCATCATATCTTGATTTCCAATCGTAGTAAAAAGGTTCTCCGTGGCCAGTCTGTTCCTCTGGTACAAGTGAAATGGCATCACAGGCGGGTGCAGGACGAGACATTGGAGAGGGAGGCCGATGTATGAGCACATTGGCCAGAACTATTCCGGGTTTCTTTATCTATTCCATGCGAGGGAAGTTTGGGGACAAATTTCTTTAAGGGGGGAATATTTTAAGAACCTATACATTAATTTAAGGTATGTTTTCATTTTATGGTCCTTTTTGGAGAAAGGTGGAATTTCTGGAAATTTTCTATGTACACATCATGCACTTTATGTGTACACACCGTGTACTTCTTTGCCGTAGCAGGCCATGTACTGGCCATGTAGTAGCCACAAACACATCTGTTTTGGAGTGAATTTGAGGCCACCTAATGTGGATAACGGAAATAGAATGTACATGCCATGTACTCCAAAATTACACATCGTGTATTTGGTTTTTTTTCAATAAATGCATCGAGGTTGCGTCTGATGGTCAGAATAACCTTCTTATAGGTTGTCTTCGTCCGAGAGAAGCCGTATGGCTGTGACATCTCTCCGAGCCCCCATGCCATAATCCGACCTCCGATTCTAACACTGTTGATTGTGTTGGAATCACATCGGTGAGTTCCCTCTTCTTATTGAGCCTTGTTTTCCAGTTCCTCATTTTTTACAAGTTATCGTGGGTTGAATGTTTTGGATGTTTTTTTAGATCTACAACATTCCAAGAATATTCAAGCTCTAAGGATCTAGTATATTTATCCCCTAACCCCGAGGTTGGTAGTTTGTTCCTTTCCATTTGAATTTTTTGAGTATTATGTGCAAATTCCACCAATACCCTTGAACGAGGTATTGCATGTTTACCGTTTTACCCCTTTTGATTTCATTCCATGTCTATTGGCCTGTGTAGATGTATTTTGGATATGAATTGGGTTGATTGTTGTTCTTTGAATGTGTTTGGCCCATGCATTGTTCTGTTTATGATAGTTTGGTCCTCTTTAGCCATTGGATGCCTTGCTTGTTTTCCAAGCCTATTGCTGTAGGATGGAGTGTTGTAATCTTACATGCATAATATGTTGTAGACTAGTTATCCAAGTAGTTCTATGGGTTTACATTGTCTATATTGAACTACTATGCTCGTTGACTTAAACAAGGCCGTGAGAACTTGGTGTTGTAAACTATAGGGGGAATTGACCGGGTGAGCATCCTCAGAGAGTCATTGAGAACTTTTGGCTATAAGGGGATTGAATATGTGATCTTACATAGAGAGTATTTGTTTGAATTCAATGACCTAGGATATAAGGGGAACTGACCGATTGAGATTCCTCAGAGAGTCCTAGACCTCGAGGCTATAAGGGGAATTGGGATGTGAGCTTCCCCAAAGAGTTCCGGACTACCTTAGACTATGTATGGAATGGACTGTGTGAGATACCTTAGAGAGTCATTATTTACCTATACTATACGGGGAATGGACTGTGTGAGAATCCTCAGAGAGTATTACTTTACCATTGACTATAAGGGGATAGACTGTGAGCACATCCTCAGGGAGTCTTATTAAATTCCTATAAATAATGAGAGGGGTAAGACCGAGTGTGACTTCTAGAGGGTATCTTGTACTTTTAAGGTAGGACTAGGGGGATGGCAGTGAGTAACTCCCATAGGGTTACCTATTTGTGGTTTAGGTGTTTGCTTTACTGTTTCGTGATATTGATCTATGGATTGTTTACTGCTGAGTACTATCATGTTTACTGTTTACTGTTTACCGTACTTTTACCTTCCATATACTCATTGACTGTTAGGCATGTATATTCAGGTGGTTTCAAACTAGGATTTAGTCTCACAATATGTTTGGGTCATGCTTTTGGTCCCAAATATATTATATTGCTGTAGGTATAGATAAGAGAAAGCATCCTTCTACTTCAGGTACATTTCAGGCTGTGGAGCTAGAGAGCATGGGGAAAGAATGTTCTTGAGATGTTGAGGAGTTGTTTATCTTTTATTTTGTACTTTGGTTTAGTACATTTTGTATTCTAGCATTGTGACTTGTTTGACTGCTTTCCTAAACTTATGTATCATGCATCATTTATATATACGTGCTCTAGTTTTTTTAATATTCCAGTCTTTTACTATTTACTGTTGTTGGATATTTACTACTTTCAGAATTGTACTTGTTGTTTACTTCCACTGTGTACATTGCCAATGAAGGTATAGCTTCCACATTATCACACCCAAGGCCATCGGTACTAGTTGGCAGCCTCTGGCATTAGGGGAAATGCACTTTAGGCCATGTGAACAACCATGTATGGGGAGCTTCTTCGTGGATTCCAGAACCGGGGTGTTACACTCATAAATTTTATAATTAAGGAATGGAATTTAGGATCCTCAATGATTTTTTTGGATGACATCGACTACCATAATGGATAATGGCACTATGTGGACCACATAACAAGTTCACAGTGAAGGTTGTATGCATCAAATTTTTTTGTATTTGTGATTAGAAGATGTTGTAGGATTTATTTTCCTATACTAAGGACATTAATGATATAATTAGAGAGAGTGAATTTCATTAATGTTTGTCACTGGAAAATTTAGCTGAAGTCTAGAGTAATTCGCGGGGGAGGATTCTGCAAAGGAGGAAGTAGTTTACGGGGGATAAATTCTGTAAAAGAGTTAGTTGATTAGGAATGTTCTCAAAATGTATTTGTAGATCTTGTTTGATCACAAAGGAAAAGGTACTATATAGAAGAGATGGTATGCAAGGCCCCATATTTTTGCAATGTAGGGGTGATCTGCAACGAAAAATTCGGCTGAGAAGCACTTGTGTCATGTAGTGCAATACAGTTCATAGAGGATTTAAGGTAGTTCATAAAGGAATCTTGATAGTTCACATAGGGTGAAAGGAATTTAGAAGAGAGACTAAAAAATTACATGTCATAAATTTCTGCTAATAAATAGTACATAGAAAAGTGGATTTCATCTAAGAAGTGTAAATAAGAATTTAACAAAGCATCTATTTAGAATTTAAGATTTCTTCATTTTCAGCAATGAGGGGACCTATATTTACCTAATCTATATATGGATCCTTTCCAGAAAAGTGAGAAATGGAAGAAGTAAAATATGATCCTTTACACTGATAGTGATCCATCTAAATAGAGTTATGGAGTAACCCTTGGGAAAGTAGTGAGATAAACCTAAACATTGTAAAGGTACTGATCCTAGGTATATATGTGATCTACCCCAAAACACGATTTAAATGTGTGGATTAATTATTTTGGGACATCATAACATTATCGTTTTATGCTACATAGATGTAGCCCAATGAGGTTGAACCATGTAAAAGCTCTGTGTCTCAAGAATGATTTCATTTCTATTCATATATTTCTATGGGAAAGGGAGAGAAGAGTATTTTGTTTAAAAATGAAATTATATCCAAAAGGGATATTTATTTTTATCTATCATACATAGTCTCACCCCCTTAGAGTATTTAACCTAATTAGGAAAACAATTAGCATTAGAGATAACGTTTGAAAGTCACTGGTTCTCTCTCAGTTGATGAATTATATGTTATCTATCACAAAGTGATTTTGATATTTGATAGAAATAATTTTTAGATATGGAGGAATCAAATGCAAATATTATTTTTAGATTTGGGTATGGATTTATTTATATCTATATTGCAAGATATTTCTACAAGTATAGATTGTAAATTTTTATCAGAAAAAAAACATTGATAATTGGATATTGATTCCAAAAAAATCAATACTTTAGGGGAGGTCAGTCCAATAAAATATATCCAAAGGTGATGCCATGTATGTCATCACATTCTATGTGGGAAATATTTCAAAATATTTGTAAGGGTGACTCAAAAGTGAGAGATGACAAAATAAAGGTTCTACGAACATATCATGAGGTTTTTTTACTGCACCCAAATGAATCTGTTGAAGAATTCTTTGACTGATAGAATATTTTTGTGGAAGACATGCACAGTCTCTGATAAATCATTGAAGATATAAATATTATTATGTGAATCTTAATCTATGTACCACCTAACTTCAATCAATTTTTCATATTGGAAGATAAATCTCCAATGTTTCTAAAATTGGATAGCTTACATAATACTCTTTTTGCAGACGAGATGATAAATGATGATAATGAGTCTGGAAAAAGGGAAGTCTAATGAATTGGAATTCAAGGCCATTAAGAAGCTCACTGTTGAAGATAGTTAGGAGGAAAACAATGAAGATTATATCATGTCATTTCTTTACTCAAATATTTAAATAAGAAGAGAACATTTCAAAAAGAAACTTCCACTAAAATGATATATATTTGTAAATATTGGATACATTGCCACATTGTGTCCTAAGAAAATTCAAGATGATGATGAAGACAATGATGAAATTCCGGAGAAGAAGTATTCAAAAAATATGAAAGGTAGGAGGACTACCAAGAGAAATTTCTTCAAAAATAATAACCTTATTTCCTAAGAATATGATAGTTCATAAGAATCTGAGGCAGAAGAATTTGAGGACTGTGAGGATCATGAAGTAAATACTAAGGTCGTAGTATTCAAAAATTCCTATATAAGGGAAGATAGTGAAAATTATGAAGGATAAGTGTAAAGAAGAGTTGAAATTCAGATTTAATTAGAAGACATGCATGAATATATAGAAATTTGGAGATCTAAAACAAATAAATCAAATATGGTGGTTAATGATGAAAAATTATATATGTAACATTAGGAGGATGAAAATTTTGTGATTGAGGAAAAAATTGGAAGGATAAAATCTTTGATCTTATATAACTCAAAAAGGAATATTGAGTAAAACTCCAATTGAAGAATAAAATAGAGAGACTGATAGTTTTACTAATACAAGAAAAGATCATATCTAACATATCTAAGAACATGAATATGAAGTTTTCTGTATGAATGGTAAAGTTAAAGATCAAGAGAAACTCTTTATTCCATCAAAGAAAGATGTAGAAATATGAAATTATAATTCATAGTTCTAGTGGAACTGACAAAGGAGTGTGTAGAAAGGAGAAGATTGATTAGAATGATATAAAAAGTATGGGTATTGATCACAAATAGAATGTTATAATGGTTGAAGTTATACCACAAGATCACACTCTTAGGTTGAATATTGATTTAGGTAAAAAACATTACCAAAATATTTATAGAACCCAAGGGACAACTAGAGGTGCAGTAATGACACACAGGAATGTACTACACATTAGATGTCAATTTTGTGGAAATATGGGACACTCACAAAATTTCGAATCCATTTTCAAGTAGTACCAAATGGATCAAGACTAACATAGACCACCATACATAGCTTAATTCTCTATAATATCATTTGATGGTCACTATTTCAGGTGTGGAGGATTTAGACATAAAGAAATATATTACCCACCATCAATGAAAAAAATGTGCCGAAGTAGACTAAATGTGGTCATAAGAAGCAACTCGATATGTCCAAAAATGAGGTGAAAAAAAAATGATTTCTAGTATTATAAGATGAAAGTGGTTCATCATGCTCAGAGAATCATCATGAATATCAATCAATGGAATAAGTTATAATGAAAAGAGATGACCATGTTGTAGTTGTAGATATTTATTTCAATGAATCAGGTCACACTAGAATGTGGATAATTAATAGTTGATTCATGTCTCATATGATAGAAATAAGGAACTGGTTGTAGGTATCAGATACGACAATGAAGAGATTGTAATATTTTATAATGATGAATGTTTGAGAATTATTGGCTTAGGAAAATCCATGTTTAGGGGAAAAGACATGAAATTTTTAGATGTCTTGGAAATTGAAGGTCTTAGTCACAAATTATTATTTGCAAGCCAACTATTTAAATTAGGATATTCCATAATTTTTTCAAATAAATTATGCATCATTAATGAAAAATATTTTTAAGTAGTTTTGTAGTGAAATCATAGGATGGGGAATCTATACCTTGTAAGTGGATAAGAATATATGTATTTTTTTCCAAGGTAAAAGGAAAAAATGTTTTGTTATAAATTCCCCTTTCATTTGTGATAAAATTAATTGGAAGTTCCTAAAAAATTGTATACTTATTAAGAACTCCCTTGGTTATCAGGTGATCGTACCCATATATGTGTTCCCTTTCAAAAATGGATGATCATTCAAAAGGCATATAAAGAAAAAGAGAAAATAACAAAAAAAGTGCTTGAGTTGTGTCATATTGATGGGTATAGATCTATTTCATTAATATATATTGATCGGAGGTGATATTATATTCTATTTATATATGATTTTAGTAGAATGGAAAGGGTTTCATTCACTAAAAAAAGTATGAGGTGTCGAGTTTCATAAAAAATTATCGAAGGGATGTAGAAAAGATGATTAGTAAAAAAAATACAAAATATCTAGACTAATAATGGAACAGAGTTCATAAATAGTCAAGTGTAGGATTATATCAAGAAACATGGTATAAGACCCCTTGTTTTAGATGTAATAACTTCACATTAAAATGGAGTAGATGATATAATGAATTAAATTATCGATAACATGGCTAGAAAAATGTTAATTGACAAATTACTTGAGGAGAAGTTTTAGAAAGACGCATTGATGGCATCAGTATACACATTAAATATAGTATTATTACATCCAAAAGAAGAGAATACTCCATATTGAAAAAAAACCCTCAACATTTCAAAAAATGTTTTTGGGTGTGATTGTGTTTGTTGATAAATCCAGATGACTACAATTTTTTTTGTATGATGTTTAATCTAAAATGTTTTTTAGGAGTTGTAGTTTCCAATTAATTTCTAATTTTTTGGGCCACAAAATCAAGTTTTTTTTATTTTTGGAAAATAGATGTTTTTTCACAAAACCTAGTTCAAGGATCATGAAGAATAGTTCTCGAACAATAAAGGGAGTACTTGGAATAATGATGGAAATAAAAAATGTATGGATTTATACATAGTAGTGCTATGCGGACCCCAAAGGATTATATATAGATCATGAATTAAAAATAGGTCATGGGAGGTTTAGATTATGTGGGAGGCTTGAAGTTCATGGGATGGTTAGTCGTTTGTGGAATGGAGGCCATGATCTGAGGACCCACAGTGGTTTTTTTGTTTGTGGAATATATCAGCCACCACAAAGGGACAAAGGCACTATGCTGACCATATAGAATAGTATATGGTGAACATTGTAAAACATTGATATTTTGAGTAAAATGGATTAGCATATTTTTTGGATATATTTGATTATATATGGACCAATAATCAGATCATTAGGTAGATTGTTTTTTATTAGAAAACATCTTCACTCTATGAAGAATTATGAGAAGTTAAAAGTGGTTTTTGGGGGAGGATTATGTGAGAGGAGATTATTTAAAAGGATAAAGTTGAAAAAGGGATTTTACATGTCATTCTAGACTATAGAGAAAAGGGTTCACAATGTTGAAGTAGTCCACAAAAAATCACTATATTGTGGATGTTTAGGAGGTTCTTGAAGGAGAGGCAGTCTATAAAAGAAGAATCTATCCCCAAATCAGGGATCAATCATTGAAGAAGAGCAACTACATTAAGTACTCATGCCACAAAGTGCAAGGCTAATCATAGATGAAGCAATGAAGTTCATAAAGTGGCTAAAAAATCAAGGAAATAAATTTCTGGAAACTGACAGGTCATGAAAAAGTGGATTTCATCTATGGCTGAATATGATAAATCAACACAGAATCTCTCTACATAAGAGGATGAATTAAGTCATGGAAATGAATGGAATTACATGTCCATAAACTACGAGTGGATCCCTTCCATTGAAGTAATAGGAATATGGTGATCCTTTCCACCAGCAGTGATCTAAACAAAGAGACAAATGGAGTGATAGATGGGAAAATAGCGAGCTGACCCAAATCCTTGTATATGAAATGATCCTAGGAATATAAGTTATATAGAATGATCCTAATAATTTTTTAGTGAGCCTTTGTGGATTTTTTTTATTAGCATATCACTATTGTATACTCCTTGGACATATTCTATTGAGGGTGAACCAAGTAAAATTGATGTGTCTCATGAATGATTTAAATTTTCATCAGAACATTAAAATGGGAAAGAGAGAAAGAGGAGTGTTTTTTATTAATGAAAAAATACATAAAATGGGAAGTTATAATAAACAGTCATACCCGGATTGACCTCCTCTTATTGTATTTAAACTAATTGGGATAATAAATGGTATCAATGTGAAAGGTTGATATTCAATATTTCTCTCTAAGTAGAAGAAAAGATATTTTTCAATCATTAAGGGATTCTTCTCTTCGATGGGAACAATTTTCATTTATATAATAATAAAATGATGCACTAATTGGGATCACAAGGAATGGATTTAATTATACAATGATGCATGTAATTTAATCCAATATAAATAGTTGTTCTTTTTCAAAAGCTAAACGAATGGAACTGGGTGCAGACATAAAAGGAATCAATGTTTTATAGGGAGACCTATCCAAATATAAATATATATAAAGGTGATGACTTATAATTCATAACATATAATGTGATAAAATTTGTTTAATATTTATGAGGGAGACTGTAAAGTTTGAAAAGCAAAGATATAGGTTATATAGAACAAGTATGAGGATCTCAGAATGTACCCTAATTAATTTGTTGACACATTCTTTGACCAGGAAAATGTTTTTGTAGACGACTTGTGTGGCCCAGGAAAGATTTTTGAAGATATAATTATTTTAAAGCATATCATGAGAAAACATCCACTTAGGTTCAGTCTAAAAGTTTCTATATTGAATGATAAAGATCCGAACAACCTGACTTCAGATATCATTAACATTAATATTGTTTCACCTGAGATGAGAAATGATGATAATGAGACTGTGGAAAAAGAGAAATCCAAAGAAGTGGAATTATAGGTAATGAACAGTATTACCATTGAAGATGGCCAGTAAGAAGAGCATACAATTAGCGTGGCGACATTCCTTTCCACAGACTTCTAAGAGGAAAAGGAAAGTTCGTAGGAAAACTACCACTTGTATGATTTTGATGTGGAAAAGATGAAAATATTATTGCATAGTTCCCCTAGATTTTTTAAGAAGATGAAGTGTATTATGTATATATTCCCATGAAAAGACCTTTGGCCAACCAGAATGTAAATGAAAATATTATTAGAAAATTATTTAAAAATAATAATCTACTTTCAAAAGAAGATGTCTGTTCAAAAGAATCTAAGGTAGAAGAGTTGGAAGAATATAAGGATCATGAAGATGATGCAATAGTGGTAGTTGTGGGAAATCCACAAACAAGGGAAGAAAGCGATAGTATGAAGGAGAAATAGAAGGAAATGTCGAACTTATGGTTGAATTAGAAGAATATAGTTAAGATATAGAAGTATAGAGATCCAAAATTAAGAAATAAAACAAATTGGTTCTTGATTACAAACATTATATGCATCATAAAGAAGAAGAGTACTCTGAGATGATTGAATAAATTGAAGAATTGAACTGTTAAATTCTAAAATGCTCTGAAAAGTCAGTTGGGTACAAGATCAAAATTAAATAATAGAAAATATAAATCAAATGTTTGGCTTCCACTAGGAGTGATCAAATAATATATATCAATGATCTTGGGTAGGATGTCTCAGTCCTATGAAAAAAAGTTAAAAATCAAGAAAAACTTTTGATTCCTAGTATGACATCAATAAATAAGGTCATTCAGGTGATAGAAAAGATATAAGTGGAACACAGAGGTCTATTAGAACAAAAGAAATTGTAAAATTCAAATGATAAGGATTGTATGAGGCTTGATAAAAAAACAGAAAATAGTAGTTGTGGATTTAAGACCAAAAGAACATACTTCAAGATTAATGATTTATTTGGGAATCAATCAAAATTATAAAAATTAAAGAACCCAATGGATAAAAAGTGGTGTAGTATTTCCACATAAGAATACACCATGTATGAGATGTTGTTGTTCTAGAAAGATGGGACCCTCAAAAAATGTATGTTCTATTGCCAACATCAATATGAGGGAATATTATTAGTAGAGGAATCCACACAGAACTCGATATTCATGAAGATCATTTGATGATCATTATTTTAAAAGAGGACTTTGCTTTGATTTAATAATAAAAATGAGGCTTCAGCCCCATCCTTTAAAAAAAATAAAATGATTTGAAAATGAAAAATCATTTTTAAATATTGCAAGATGAAGCTTTTCCATCATATATTGAGGAAGATCAATATTATTAATCAGTACTGGGTATTAAGTCAAAAACATTGATGAAAAAGAAGAATATAGTTGAAAAAGAAGTGGGGGTAGATAATGGTATTAATGTATCATATCACACTGGAATCTGAATTATTGAAAGTGGATACACCAATCATATGTCAAGTAATAAATATTTGGTGACTAAAATCTGGTATTATAAGGAACGAATTGTTGGATTTGGTAATGATTAAGTTCTTAAGATCATTAAATTGGTAAAAGATAAGTTTGGGGGAAAACACCTTGGATTTGCTAATATCATAGTTGTTTAAGGCCTCATTCACAACTTGAAAAGTGTCTGTCAAATGTGTGATTTAGGAAATTCCATAATATTTTCAATGAAATTATGTGTCATCAAGGTAAAATACGATGCTATTGTTTTATATGGAATGAGTATGAAATGAAATATATATCTTGTGAGGGGAGAAGAAGATATGTGACTTCTGTCCAAGGAAGAAGAAAACACGTTATGGAATAAAAATCATGGCCACCTGAGGCAAATATCCTTGGAAGATCTAGTTAAATATGATGCTACTCATGGGTTCCATAGGTTATCATGTGATTGTACCCATATGTTTTATTCTATTCAACTAGGGATGATCATTCTAAATATATATAAGGAATAAGAGAAGAGTTCATAAAAGTTACGTGAGTTTGTACATATTGATGTGGCCAGACTGATTTCACCAAGATGTATTGATGGGATGAGATATTATGTTTACTTAATTGGGGATTTTAGTAGAATGGAATGGGTTTCAATCATCAATCACAAATATAAGGTGTTCAGTTGCATTAAAACTTATCAAAGGGATGTTGAGAAGATGTCAGGTCAAACAATCTAGAACAACAGAACTGATAATGAAACAAATTTCATGAATAGTCAATTAGAGGATTATCTTGAGAAACATATGACAAGTCACCATGTTTTAGAAGTAATAAGTCTACAAAAAAAAATATTTGATGATATAATAAACTGAATTATCAACAATAGGGTTAGAACAATGATCATTTAGAAAGGATAACCAGAGATTTTTTTGGAAGGAAGTAGTGATGGAATCAGTATACACATCAAATAGATATTTATTAGGTCCAAAAGAAGAGAAGACTCTATATGAGATATGTTATGGATATAATCAAATATTGAATTAATCTTGAGTCTTCTGAAGTATGTTTTTCATTCTTAATAAGGAGAAATAGTGGAAGTTTGAATCCTGTGGAGGTTAAGTCATATTTCATGGATTCAAAAATATAATCAATGAATATAAATTATTCCATAAGCAGATAGGAAAAGTTTTTGAAATCCAAGATGTAACGATAGTATTGAATTGAATAAATTATCAAAAATCACATGAGCAATATTGAGAGGAAAGAAATGAAGAGATAAGAAGATTATAGGATGTTCTAATTCCAAAGGAAGATTTCAAAGAAGATTTAGATAACTAAAAGGATGAGGAGAATCTATTATCTACAAAAATATAAATGATGATAGTTAAAATTGATATAAAGAACATAATTGGTGATCAAGAAATGATAGTGTAGGCAAGGAGGATGAATACTCTATAAAAAGCATTGTACATATCATCGGGTGAGCCTAAATGTTTTAATGAATCAGCTAGAGATGAAAATTGGGTTCTGGCTATGAATGATGAGCTTAACCTAGTTGAGAATAATTAGGCATGAGATATTATTTCAAGGACAGTAGATAATAATTCCATTGGGAATAAATGGCACTTTCACAATAAAATGAAGGAAGATGGTGCGATAATTAAAAAAACATGATTAGTGTGAAAAGTGTTCTCCCAGATAGAGGGTACCAATGTTGATGAAACATTTTCACCTTTTTCAAGGCTGGAGACAATCATATTATTCTAGTCCATAGTATAACCTAGAAAGTTAAAAGATTCTTAAATGGACATCAAGTCATCATTTCTAAATGGTGTTCTAGAAGAATAATTTTATATAAGAATCCATCTGGTTTTCCCATTCATAAATACGTGAAAAGAGTTTGTTGGCTGAAGAAGGCTATATATTGGATGAAAAAAGCACCAATATCACGGTTTTCAAGACTATATCAGCTTTTGAAAAATCTCAGTTTTCATCGTGGTGGAGCTAATTACAATATATATATCAAACATGAATGTAATTAAAGGATGATGGTGTTGGTATATGTCAATGACATAATATTTTTTGGATCAGATTATACTTAATGTAATAAATTCATAGAATTCCGGAAATATGAATTTCAATTGTCAATGATCAGTGAATTGCCACTTTCCTCATTTTATGAGTGACATAAAGAATTAATGGAACAATCATTTCTCAATCCAAATATGCCATGGAGGTTCTAAGAAGTTTTGGATTAGATAATTCTAATGAGATGAAAACTCCAGTGGCTATCTGAATGAAATTATCATAGGGTGATTAAATAAATGAAGTCAATATTATAGAATACATGTTATTTCTTCATAGTTTTTTGTTCATTACAACAACAAGACCTGATATTGTTTTTCCCACATGTCAAGTAGCAATATATCAAATAACACCCAAGGAATCCCACATGATTTTAGTGAAATGATTAATTCAATACATCAAGGGCATGGTGGATTTCAGTTTTATGTATTATGGAAAATCACAGTATGATTTATTGGGATATACAGATGAATATTAGGATAGTTCAATAGATGATTGAAAATCAATATCATGTGGTTCATTCTATCATGGAAGATTTTGAATTTTTGGGAAAATAAGAAAATAAGATTGAATTTCATTAGGAATTGTAGATTCAAAATATTTTATGGCTACTCAATAATGCACACAGATATTGTGGATAAAATATTTTCTTGGTGATAGGGGAATTTAATTGAAGTTTATAATCAGAATCCCTTACAATAATAAAAGTGCTATAAATCATAGAAATAAATTCATTCCATCATTCAAGGAAAAGGAACATTAATATCAAGTATCATTTCATCATGGAAAAGGTGGATCAAGGTCTTATGAAGTTGTAATATGTGCCTACATAGATATAGGTTCCAGACATTCTAACAACGACCTAACCTAAAGAAGAATTTGAAAGGCATTTACTAGATCTTGGAGTTCAATCAACTCCCCACACTTGAAATATGTGGATGTAGGACCCTAAATCCATGAGGTATGGTGTGTTTTTTCCTAATGTGATATTATTAGATCTTTACACTCTTGCAGAACCAAAAGTAATGGCCTTTGGTTTCGTGGACAAAGGGGGATAAACTGTAGCAGTAAAAATAAGAAAATATATTAATCAAGACAGGAAAAAATGCTGAAAGGGGGATCAACGAGAGAAGAGAAGTATTAAATCTTACGGTACCAAAGGTTATCAATAAAATTATATATATCAAAACTATTAGAGTTCTTAATTAAATTAGATGAGTGGTGTTGGAATGAAAAGACGTGATTCATTGATGAACTATTCATTGTACTTTTATTTCTCAAACAAAGTATGGATCTTTTGGGATTAGAGTGTTTGTTGAGTAAATCATTAATTTGAATCTATATCACAATAAGTTAATGCTGGTAGAAGATGGAAGAATATTTAATGGTGTATCAAAATGTGATGATTTTTAAACAAACCCAAAGCAGGAGATTGTTGGATAAAAATTACTTAAGGTTCCATCTTAGTGTTTTTAGGTGTTATTGTATTTTATTGATAACACCATATGATCACGAATAATTATGGATGATGTTATCCATAATAGGTTTATAAGGTGGAATATTTTATCAGTGTTTGGCCAATTTTTGGGCCTCAATAAAGGGAGTTATGTTTTTGGAAAAATGGATGTTTTTCAATGAAACATAGTTCTCAGATCGCAAATCATAGTTTTTGAACTGTAATGATAGTACACAGAATGTCAAAGGAAATAATAAATGTAAGTTTTTCTATATATATGTTCTATGTAGACCATGAAGGATATCATAAATTATAAATAGTTAATGGGAGGCTTGGAGTCTGATCAAGGCTTGTATTTAATGGGACAGATCATAGTTTTTGGAATGTAGGTGGTAATTTGAGGAGATTTAAAGGGTTTTCATCCAAATAAGAGATCACCCACTACAAAGGGAGAAAAGTTCTATACGGATCACATAACATAGTCTATGGTGAAGGATACCCCACATCAAAATTTATGGTAAAACGAACTAGTGGATTTTGTGGATCTATTTTTCCTATATAAGGACCACTAATCAGATCATTAGGATGATTGTTTTTTATTAGAATGAATCTTCACTCCATGAAGAATTTTGAGAATTACTATGTGGTTCACAAGGGAGGATTCTGATAAAGAATAAGTGTTTTGAAGAGGAATTTTATGAAAGGGATTTGATGGGGGCATTGTATATTATAACAAAATGGGTCCATAATGGTGATGCATTATATAGAGCATTAGTATTTTGTGAATGTTTAGGATTTCTAGGATGGAGATGTAGTCTATAGAATACGAATCCATCTACAAAGTAGGTATGACCTATGGAACATGTGGTTGACCATGAATCACTCATGCCACTCCGTGCAAGGATGTTCTTAAAGGAAGAAATAATATTTTCAATGGGACAAAAAATATATTTTGAATGCAATTTTTGAACACTAACAATTTTCATAAAAGAAGAATTCATCTTTAAGTGAAGATGAGATTTCAACAGATCATCTACTTAAAATTTAGGATTCATGAATTCATTAAAATAAGGTGACCTAAATGTCTATAAAAATTGAGTGGACTCCTTCTAAAACAGTGAGTAAAGGAAGATGAAGACAATGATCCATTCTACCATTAGTAATCTAGAGAAATAGAAAAAGGGAGTAACCCTTTGGAATGTAGTTAGTTGAGACTAATCATTATAAATGTAGTGATATTTGGAATATATTTGATTTAGCAGAAACCTTGTAATTTTGTAGTGATCCTCAGTGTATTTGGTATTTCAGAACATCGTTGTTGTATGCTTCTTGGATGTAGCTTAGTGTGAGTGAACCAAGTAAAATTTATATGTCTCGGGCAAGATTTAAATTCTATTTATACATTTAAATGAGAAATAGAGATAAGAGTATTTTATTTGAAAATGATACATGATCCAAAAGGGTAAGTTATTTTAATATTTTATAACCTGAATCACCACTTCTTTCAGGGTATTTATCATAATTAGCATAACACTCCATATGAGATATGGTATAGAAGGAATCCAACATTGAATTACTTTCAACTGTTAGGAAGTTAGTGTTTCATTATTAATAATAATAAAGACATAAAGTATGAATCACATGGAGATGAAGTGAAATTCAATGCCTAATTAATAAAAATATGATTATATAAATACTTAAATAAGTGTGTTAGAAACGTAGTTGAATGCAATCATGCGACTATAGTATAAAATTATTAAAATAATCAAGAAATAAATGATCAGTCTCTAGGGGATAGTGATGAAGAGATAAGCAGATTATGGGATATTACAGTTTGATAGGATTATTTTTAAGAATATTCAAATAATGAAAACGATGATCATAAACTAGTATATGAAAAAATATTGATTAGAAGAGAGAAAATTCATATATAGAACATAATTTGTGATTAGACAGTGCTATTATAGACAAGGAGGAAGAAGACACTAAAAAAAGTATATTTCTTATAATATGTAGAGACTAAATTTTTTGAGGAAGTAGCTAGAGATGACAACTTGTTTCATTGTATGAATGAAGGGCTTGACAAAATCTGGAATAATCATAGATGGGAGATAGTTTTGATACAAACCAATTATAATATCATTTGGAATAAATATGCATTGCGCGAGAAGATGAATGATGATGTTTCAAATATTTGAAACAAAGAATGAGTAGTGTAAAAATGTTACTCCCAGATATAGGGTATTGATGTTGATGAAACATTTCAACCTATTGTGAGGCTAGATAGAATCATATTATTTTTATCCAAAGTAGTACAAAGAAGGTTCAAAGTTTTCCAAATGTATTTCATGTTATCCTTTCATCAGGGGGATTAGGAAGAATAATTTTACATTGATCAACCATATAGTTATCTCATTGAAAAAGATTAGAAAATTTTTTTAGCTGAAGAAGGTTCTATATGGGTTGAAACAAGAACCATGAGAATGGTATTAAGGACTATATAATTTTTTGAAGAAGGTTAGTTTTCAGTGTGGTTATGTTTATTACAATAAATATGTCAAAAATAACATTAATCAAAGGATTTTGGTGCTCTTATATATCTATGACATAATATTTGGTAGATCAGATGAAGTTAAATGCAACAAGTTCCCAAAATTCATGAAAAGTGAATTTGAAAAGTCAATTATTATTGAACTGAAATTTTTCCTTCGTTTACAGGGGACATAATGGAAGATTGGATCATTAATTTCTCATTGTAAATATTCTAATTAGATTTTCATAAGATTTGGAATGTATAATTCCGTGGATATAATGATTTCTATGGCTACCTAGATGAAACTATCAAGGGATGATAAAGACAATGTCATTAATGTCATTGAATATAGAAAATCATTAGTATTATATTGTACTTGATAGTGACGAGACCTGAAATTGTTTTTTCACATGATAAGAAGAAATATACCAAAGAAATACCTATAAAACCCACTTTATTGTAGTGAAAACAATAATTTGACATATAAAAGGAATGATTTTTTTGATTTATTGCACAATAAAAAATCTCAGCAAGAGTTATTTGGATATACAGATATAGATTGGATAAGATAAGTGGATGATAAAAAATCAACATCAGGTGGTGTATTCTAAATTGGTGGATTGTGTATTTATTAACTAAGACATAAATAATATTTCATATCACTGAGATCCACATAAGTTGAATACATTATGACTACTTGATAATTCATTCTGTTATTATGGATGAAGAAGCAGCTTGATGATATGGGAGTTGAAGTGAAGTCTCCAATAAAAACCACTTATGATAACTATAGTGAAATAATTATAAGAAAATATATAGTCAATCACTTTAGGACAAAGCACATTGAAAAAAAATTTATTTTATTATGGAGAAGGAGGAGAAAGGGATGGTGAAGTTGGAGTATGTACCTATATAAACACAGGTTACACAAATTTTGATGATTTAATTACCATGGGTGGAATTTGAGAGGCATCAAATTTCACTTGGAGTTCAATTGACTACCCACAATTAAAAAGTGTGGATGTGGAACCCCCTATCCCCAAGGTATGATGTCCATTTACCTGATGCACCGATATGTGTTCTTTATCCTTTTGCAGACCACAATGAAGTATCCTTCAGTTTCATTGATAATGGGGGATTAATTATGGATAAAAAAGTGGGGAATGTGTATTAATAAATATATTGGGAGAAGAGTATAGGGGAGAAGTAATGTATTGGTATTTTTAAAGTCAGATTATTCCAAAGGAGATCAACCAAAGGTTATATATCACAACAGATTGGGTTCGTGACAAAAGAGGTGGAGTGGTTCTTGAATGAATTGACTCATTAACTATCTTTTTATGATACTATTATCTATCATGCTAAGCATGGATCATGTGGGATTAGAATATGTGTTGAGTTAATATTTATCTCTATTTGAATCACATGAAGTGAATTTTGGTAGAATATGTATGTTGATTAAGTAGTGTATTAAATTGTGAAGATTTTTAAACAATCCCATAGAGGCATATTGATGTGAGAAAATTCCTCAAGGCATTGTTTATTAGTTTGGAGAGTGATTGTGTTTGTTGAAAAATCCAAATGAATTTGTTTTAGTATGGTTTTTGTTTTAAAAGAAGATGTTTAAGGTGGAAACATTTCCCAATGTTTTCCAAATTTTGGGCATCAAAATCATGAGTTTATATTATGGAGAATGATGTTTTTCCACAAATAATTTCACAAACTATAGTTCATGGCCCCCAAAACATGGAGTTTTTAGACCAAATAGCTGCACAACTATTCTATGTAGACTATAAATGTGGTCCGCAAATGATAAACACACTATAATGAACATAAAAAAAGTTTGTAGTGAAGGATGTATCACATCAGAGTTTTGGGTATTTTGGATTAGTGTATTTTTAATGATTTATTTTCATATATAATGGACTTTAATAACAATATTATGGAGGGATAATTTCATTAAGTATCATCACTGGAAGAATTTAAGGAAGTCTATAGTAGTTCTTGAGGGAGGATTCCATGAAGTATGAAGTAGTTCACATATGATGAATTACACAAATGAGACATTTCACAAATATAGTTCATGGAAGGAGTTTGTTGGGATCGATATCTTGAAATGGAAAACGGATTGCATAGTAGAGGTGGTATATGAGGCATCATCTGTTCATGATGTAGTGGTGGTATTTGAAGAAATTTCGACCGTGAATCACTCGCACCATGTGGTGAAACATAGTTGAAAGAGGATTAAAGGTAGTTCATGTAGGAATGAAGATATTTTTTAAAGGGTGAATTTACGTTTTTCAAAGGACTAAAATAGTTCGTTTTACAATGAAATAGTACACATAGATGTTGATTACATCTGCGGTCTGAAAACAGAACATTAATAGAGAATCTATGTACAGTGGATGATGAATTCATTATTTCTAATTTAGGGACATATATATCCATAAATATTTTTTGAATCCAATCCAAAGTAGTGATAAAAGGAAAAGGAATAAGGTGATCCTTTACAACAGCAGTGATCCATCGAGAGAGAGCTAGGGGTGACCCTTGGGAATTTATTGAGCTAACCCTAAACATTGTATTGACAGTTATCCCATGCATAAAAGTGATATAGAATGAACCTTAATTTAGTAGTGATCCTTACAGATTTTGGTAAATCATCACATTTCCATTATATGATCCTTGTATGTATCCTAGTGAGGTTGAATGATGTAAAATCTCTATGTTTCATGCATGATTTCATTTTTATTCATACATTACGATGGGAAATGGAGAAATGAGTGTTTTGTTTAACACTGAAACAAGATCCCAAAGGGGTAGTTGTTTTAATCTGTCATCCCCTAATTTACCCCACCTTAGAGTATTTAACCTAATTAATCAAACATACCATGAAATTAGAAAAAATATAATAATGTCTATAAGAATCAATGGAATCAACCTTATAAAAATATGAGGTAGAATGTTCAGGATTATGTAATTGCTACAATATAAGTTAATGTACTAAATGAAATAATAGAAGGTACATTGATCATAAACCTAAATTTACATGATATATTTTTTTATTTTTTATCTACTAACTCTTTTTTATAATGTAATTTTTCTAAAAACATTGAATCACCCTCTAATGCATTAAAGAAGGAATTATTATTCAAAACACCAAATAAAAGTATTATTGAAACTAAAATATTTTTTACACCTCATATTGGAATAAATCGATCTAATATAGATGAAATCCATATTTCTATATCAATAGAGTAATTTGATATACTTTTTTGGATGGGTTTTTTATGAAATTATATTCTAAGAATTTTATAATGAAATAAAGTTATTATATTCTTTCCTGACAAAATAGATTCTCTTATTTTTAGAAGATAAATCTCATCCCCTATGTCATATAGAGAATAAAAAATAATGGATACTATTATTGGTATTATTAGAGGAGTGTAAGATCAAATAAAATATATGATTGAGATGGATATCCAATGTGTTGATAATGTATTCATTATAAAATATTAAATCGATGTTTTTTCTATAGATTAACAAGGATATCTACTTAATTGTAATGTT
Organism: Viscum album; assembly: GCA_963277665.1. NCBI lineage: Eukaryota > Viridiplantae > Streptophyta > Magnoliopsida > Santalales > Viscaceae > Viscum > Viscum album. The sequence continues at coordinate 1,099,661,315 of OY728147.1, forward strand.
AAATTTTATATTGATCTCATCTATGATGAATAAATAATAATTTGAATATCTTTTAGGAGAGTTGGAAATAAAAAATATAGGTTGGGTTAAGGTGATGTAGTATGAGGGAATACCCTCATATGCTATCAATTTAATTAGTCGGAATAGAGCCAGTAGTGGAATAAATGTCAACTACCTCTACATGGCCACATTTGGATGCATGAAGACTAGTGACCTTTCACTCTCTCACTGGGAGAGGCATATTACAACATTTTTATTCAATATTGTTTTTATCAATATCTTATCATAGAGAATATTCTCCAATGACTGAAAACCTTAACTAATAATACATTATCAACTGGGATAGAATTTGATTCAACCATATATAGATTGAGATTATTCTAAATGTAGAGACTAATATGAGATAACATGGAGTTTGATCCATCATATAATGTGTTTCCCTCACTATAGGAATCTGAAAATCCAATGAACAATTGAATTAGAGAGTCATAGACAAGACCACATTCATGCATACACCCATTGACATAGGATCCAGTAATATTCACTTTGATCCCTTGTATTGGTGTCCTCCAACACACCCATACCCAGAAAATATATCTATGAAACCCTTTCAATGATAAAATAACAAGTCAATTATATAATTGGTGAGAAGGTGGTAGAAAAAACTATTTATAAATCATATTAAGTGAATCCAAAATTTTAAAAATCTTGTATTTGATATAGTGCTCATTCATGTTAAAACCATGATAGTGTACCACATTATGGGCCTCCAAGATGGTCCATCATCCCACAATGATGAAGATGAACATACCATAGAGGTTTAAGTGTGCCCCAATTAGGAACTCTAGGAAATAATATAATAAAATATCTTATTACTCAAATCTATTTCTTTTATCCACAATACCCCATGTGAATCCCATTTGAATTTTTCCTAGTCATAGTGGATAAATAGATGTTTGAATGATTCAATTTCTGTTTTCTCCCAACAGACACACTTTTATATGAGATTATATCCATTCTTTTATATTCATGTCCGTATAGATTTACTTTTTCTAGATCCACCAAATGAGAATGTTGAATTTATAGGGAAGGAAGTTTCACCAGAGTTTAGGGACCATACCATTAGGGGAAGAATTTGGTGAAATATTTTGCTGAAATCCACATGAATAAATTTTCACATTAGTGATAGAGATAAAATACAGTGCTCTGGTTCGTCTATCAGTTGTATGATATAAAAAATGATTCTATAATTTTGGGAATTATGATTTCACAATAATTAATTTTGGATTAACAAATGCACAGATGATTTTTATGGATTTGATGAATGAAGTTTTATTGATTATCTTGAAAAGTTTTTTTGGTATTTATTTATCATATATTTATATACTCTAATACCTATAAAGAAAATAATAAACAAATAAATATTATTCTATAAACTCTAATAGAGAAGGAGTTATATGGGAAATTCAGTAAGGGTAAATTTTTCCATTATTATGTTTCTTTTTCTGGCCATATTTTCTATAAGGATGGAATATTCATTTACCATTCAATGAACAAGGTGGTCAAAGAATAAATTGCATCGATGAATACTACAAATATATGTAGTTTTTTGGATTAATTTGATATTATTATTAATTTATTAAAATTTTTACCAAATTAGATATCCCATTAACCATGTTGACACATAAAGAGTTCAAATTCACATGGTAAAATTAATGTTATGATTGTTTTAATGAATAAAATAAGAGGCTAATAAATGATTTGGTAGAAAATTTACTTGATTGGGTATAAAAATTTATTATATTTAGTGATTGTTTAAATAATTAACATGGGTATGACCTTATAAAAAATTAAGTAGTTATTTCTTATGAATCAATGAATATAAGGACTCTTAAAAAAATATCTAACTATTGTCCTCTAGTACTTGGTAGTTCATTTTTCTTTGAATATATAGAGAAAATATTTATATATTAAAGGATGTGTCCTATATACCAATAACAAGAGTATGAAGTGTATATTAACTCATAAATAGTTCAACATTTGTAAATGGAGATGCATGAAAAAACTTAACGACAACGACTCTATGATATGATGCCATTATGGTAAGGAAAAAATTGTTCAGATATTTTGACAATGAAGGATCATGGAGTTTTCTTCTATGATGTTGTTATAAAATGATCCAATATCATTGATTTATTAATTTTGGGTATATATATATTAATAGGTAAGTGGAAATAATATTTTTTTTAAATAATTTTTTGACTATATTTTCTATAGATGATAATGAAGTATAAAAAAGATAAGAAGTGTTTACAAAAAAATGTTAATGATATAGAATATGGAAAGATGGAATAAATTATATTTTAAGATAGTGTTTTGATGTTTAAAAAAAGATTATGTGGATTATTAGAATGAAATATAGAGAAATAGTTTTTATATGAAGTTCATATATAAAATTTTTTAGTATACACTGGTAGCACCATGATATATAGGTATTTATAGGAACTATTTTTTTTGGGATAACATGAAATTGGTAACTGTTGATTGGTTTTTAAGATGTTTGATATGTCTATTAGTAATGTATAAGAAACAAATTCTAAAAGGTATCATGTAGCCTCTCTATATACCAATATGGATGTAGGAAAATATCCCAATGTTTTTTCCACTATACTTCCTCAGAAATCTATGAGGAATGATGAAATATGGTTTATTATGAATAAACATACAATGTATACTCATTTTCTAATAATAATGGAGTATTGAAACCTAAATAAGCTTATAAAACATTATATTATTGAAATTTATATCCATCAAGGTGAAACTCTATCAATTATATATCTTCATAAGCTTAATTTCATATCAATATTTTTTTAGAGTATTCCAAAGGATTATAGCATTGAGATCCATTTGAGTACCAAATATCTTACTCAATTGGATGGGTAATCATAAAGTATTATCCCAACAATAGAATGAATTATGAGGTTATTCTTACTAGACATAAAAGAAAAATATTACATGTACCTTACTATAGTGGTATTTTCCAACAATAATATCTGTCACATTAGTCTTAAAATGGAACCATTCAAATATTGGTATGGGAAAATATGTCATATACTAACTTGCAAGGATTATGTTTTGGAAATAAGGCTAGTTAGTCCATACCTAGTTGAGGATAAAATTTAGAAGTCGTGAGTAATCTAGAAACATTTAATGGTATGAAAATTTAGATTCAAAATATATACTAACAATTTGAGAAAGGACTAAGATATCACATTATGGGACATTGTCTTCTCAAAAGTTTCTCCATGGTATGGAGTTAAATGGATTTTTAAGAATGTAAATCTAAGACCTTGTAATATAAGGACCTGGCCTTAAAAATTAGATAATCTTGAGTTAATTCAAGAATTCATATTAAGGATCTTATCAGGTTTTGAGTTTTAGAGAATTAGGCCATAACTATTACATTACATCTCAAATATTACAAAGTATACACTTCTACTCTATCCAATTTTTTTCAGAACAATAAAACTCTATAAATAAAATATGATTTATTTTCTTGAAATAAATATTATTGATTTATTCCTTTCTCTTACGATTACTTATACCCTGTGAAAAATATTTCAAAAACATGGGATGAGCATAAAAAGATCAGTGAGGGATATAAAATAAGGAAAGAAAACATTAGTCTATGAATACATACAAATAAAAGAAATCCTAATATTCAATCATTAAATATAATCTCCTCAACATACCTCATGAAATCATAAGATTTGTGAATAACACATAGAAATCATAAATCATAATGATAACTTGTGGAATCTATAAAGTATTTAAAATGACTGTAGCTTTCACATCTACATAAGGATTTACGTTTGGAATAACCATCAGAGAATATTATCTAAATATATTAGGATAAACATTAACATTTACCTCTTTCATGTTACCCAAATGCATTGGAGATCTATCTCGAAGTCACCCGCCCTAGGGTTATCATGGAACCACCCATATTTGGTTTAACATGTAACCAACCATAAAATGTTTATGTACCATTATATAACTATAACATATAAAATATATAAATTATCAACATTTCACTATATATGAATTCAAGATATTAACATATTCAATCCATTTCCAATACCATATAAAACATTTAATAATGGTATTTTTGAATAAAGGTGTCCCATAAAACTTTGAAAATATTAAAACAAATTGGATAGTTATAATTTTAAAACATATATGTAAATATAAATAAATCATTTAAATCATTTTGAAAACTTGGACTTCAGTGAGAAATATTTAGAAGAATAAACCTTTAAAACATTTAAAATGATGTTTTAGTTAATGAGTCTCGTAACACTTGAATAAATATAATTAAAACATAACAACAATCAAAAAATTAAATATCATGATAATATTTAAATTAATGATATAAAATTTCAAAATGGTTGTATGTACACCTAGATATTAAAGGTGCACAATATCGAGATATGCCTCAATGAAAGGAGATTGAGACGTAGTCCCTTACAAATATTATTTTATAAATAAAATTGATCGATTATGTTTATTCGCTATATGTAAACATAAATCAAGTACAAATAAAATATAGGATAACAAAATTTATTTCTCAACTAATCATAGCATGTCATAATCAAGAAGTAGATGTTTAACCCAAAGAATATAAATTGGGTTGAGAAGTCCCCTTAAAAAATTTGGCAGCCTAACGACATCATTTAAAAATTTAGAAAATGAGTTGGTGAGAGAGAAATGGGTGTCTCATCACTTGGACATAAAATTTATAGAAATAAAGATATATAATATCATATCCCAAAATAATAAAATTGATTTTAAAATACATAACATAAATGAATTATTTGATTAAAAGAGAAGGGTGAAACGTTCCATTACCTTGAGTCTGAATTGTCTTGTTCATTCTCTATCTCCCAGAATAATAAACGTAAGTCAAATTTTACATACCTCATAACCTTTTTAAAGTTTATTACTCCTTTAATATCACTTATTACATGATTATAATAATCATATAATTATTCACGTTCATATTGGTCGTTTTTTCGATGTTCTGTACTTGAGTCAAAGGTGAACTTATTATAATTAAAAATTGTCCATGTGGTCAAAAGTATATTATCTATAGAATATTATTAATTATTTAAATATCATATATATCATATATATCTAGTATATATTTTTTTTATAAAAGTCTATAACATTTGGATTTATGAAATGAAATGCACCTTTCATGGAGACCTTATGCCGTATGTACGCATGAACGCTACTTTCATTTCTTTTTCATATTTAATGGAATTAAAACTAAATGATACATAGTTATTTAATAATTAAAGTATAATATAATATTTTATATATGTTACATATTTTCAGTAACACCATCCTTTATACATTCCATGAATGTCATTAACGATTCATATCAATTTGAGTGGGTGGTAGTCTGCACTTACTCAAATGAAATTATTGTATTTACACATTATGGAATGATTAAAGGTATGATGTAAATGAAAAATATAGATGCATAAATAAAATTTAAATATAATATATATCATATATAAATAAAGATCCATCATAATGGCCACCATGAGAGGTGGTAGGGGAAAATTGAACAATCATCGTTTCGTGAGGCAGTAGCTCGCCATACACCGAAACAACATGTTTCTATCCATTAGATGGAGGTTTGTGTAAGTGTAGTTTGAATAAATATAAAAAAAAATCATAGTTTATTTTGTAAACTGGTTGTTTATATGTAATAAATGAATAATAATATCATAGTTAATGTAGAAGGAAAATAAAGTAAAAGAACATGAGGGAATATGTTACCTCTAAATCAGTTAACTGCGTTTTATTTGAGACAAAATGCATTCTTGAATTTTCTTATGCCCAATGTAAGGCTTCATTGAGTAATTGAGGGATTTTGGGATATTATTTAAGCATATGTTTCATGAGCCAATGGTCTTGAGAGGTGTGAGTAAATGGGTATAGGTGATTCCTTTATATAAGAGGAAGGAGGGACACTTTAGAAATGTTTTGAAATATTGTTTTATTATAAAAGGATTTTTGTTTCAATTGGTCCCAAAATCATTAATTTCAATGATAATATATTTTTGGGTTGAAACACTATCAACCAAAGGTTTTTATACAAGTTTAGATCACAAAGTTAACCTTATCCCCTTTTTTATAACCCTTAGTTAAAAAAATTAACTCTTACCATGTCTTCTTTCATTTTCATAATATGTGGTAACTATATTAACTATAAAATGACAATAGAACCACAAGTAGATCATTATTGAAAATTTTAAAATTATATAAGTCATTTGTATGAATCTAATATTTTTTGGTCTATTATAGTAGTTAATAAAAATATATATGTTTTAAAAACTCATTTATGTCAATCTTGACACTATAAAGAAATTGATTTTTTGTTAAAGTCATAACAACTTGATTACTTAAAAAAATACATTAAATAAAAGATAATATGTAAAAATAATCTATAAAATTATTTTATGGAATCAAAATAAGAAAATTACATTTATTTTAATATTTAAAATATCATTTATTGGAATCAATCATTAATGAAGCAATCACTACATCACCATTATGTCACTAATTAAATTTATTTATTTAATGTCTAAAAATTATAAAAAAACTATCATGATGTAGGAATATTTTTAGATTTATAAATAATATTTACAATCAAAGAGATCAATTATAGAACCCCATATAATTTTTTTTAACTATCATATATGAGTTTAACATACCATCGACTATGGAAAAGTACAAGGTAAGAGTTAATTTTACAATCACTTTATTATCTAAAGTTGTTTTTACGTAAGTATCTATTAGGACCTCTTTTTCATCCACATACATGTTTTCATAAAAACTATTTCAAATCATTTTTAATATTTACTAGAATATTGGTTAAAGTCATTTATATACTTATTTGACCTTATATGTTTTGAAAGGAATCATTACATAATTTTCCAAACAAGGTACTTTATGACCTTTATGTCAAAATTATGGTAAGAATGTTTGTTGACATATACGGTGGGTGAAACTATTTTCCACTGTTATGACATCATCATGCTTCCCTTTAAATATTATAAGAATATTTTCAAAATAAATCTTTTTCTTTTTTAACTATAGGACTCTTAAATGGTTTCAAAATAGAAAGAGTTATTTCTATAAAATAGTTTTAACTTCATCTATGTCAATATCCTTTGATGAATTTTAAACTTGTTTGAAGTTGTTTTATTATTATATAAATATCCCATATTTTATTGAAGGTTTTGTGATATGTTTTACTATGGATGTGTTATTTTAATAACATTCATGGTTTATGATTAAAGTATTGACATTTCGTATTATAGTTTTAATATGAATTTTTATGTTATGTTTCAACCATTTCATATGAAGAATTTATTGAACTTAGTATGTGACGGGTGGAGCCTGTTATACCTCCTTGGTGTATCGATAGGTCTCATGAGACTATTAGACGTGGAATTGGACAAGGCCTTTCCCAATTTGATATATGGTTTTGGCCATGAAATTAATCATTTTTAGATGTCTTGGTCAAGGTCTTAATAAAACATTTATTAATGTCCAAAATTATACATACCCTCATTATGAAAATAATAATGAAAGTTCATGTGGTTATTCAACTAGTAGAAAAACCATGACTATGTTTTATTATGGAATTTTTTTCATAGCTTATATTCCTTCCATAAAGTGTTCATGTTGATTATTTGTAAAGGTATGTGTTTTGAATTATTCATCATGCCTAATATTTATGTTATCTTCCACTGTATTGAATACCCTTACTGAGAGTTTGATCTCACCCCTTTATTATGTTTCAATTTCCTAGGATATGAAGAAGTTAGTTACTAGTAACTTGCAAGAATTATGTAGGAGACTTGGATGTTTCTAATGGAATAAATTAGTGTTGTATTTCTTTTCAATTTTTAATGTTGAACTTATGTATGTATCCTATTTCAAATAATACTAAACTGATTGGTCTTTTGGGACATGATTCCTTGTATCATTCCAATGTTATGTAATAATACACTGACTCTGGGTAACTGGGGTCAGGGTGTAATAGTTGGTATCAGTGGAAGTTTAGTACAAACCATGGAATCTAGATGTAGAAAAACATTGATTAGAGAACATTACCATAAGATTGACTTTGAAAATCAGTATAGAAGAACTTCCTAGATATTTTGTATTGTATATATTTTGTTAGTTTTCCACGAAATACATCCATATCTAGATACGAGCTTATAGAGGTAGCTCTGGAACATATGTACCTATGGGTAAAACCTAAAAACACCTCTTTTTTCTAGACTTGAATGGGAATCGGTGCACGAAAACCGGCCATACTGGACTCTTGGTTACAACACTCTCATGGGATTTGGTTAGGATAATTTTCATTTTCCTTAATAACCATTATGTAGGATTTATGATTATATACCTCTTCAATGAATTTTTTTTTATGATTATGGATTATATCCATAAACAGTTCAGTTTATGTAATGTGTTTTACAAGGTCAGAATTATGTATTGTGGTTTATAAACAAATCTACTATATTCCATTGTATAGAAATGGATCCTAGTTGATGGAATGAAAACCGTATCAACGCATGTAATCCAAGTAGGGATTTACCTCCTGCTAAAGATAATTATAGAGGATCTGGTGATGAAACTGGTGCTTATCAGCTTATCACCATATAGGGACAACTCACTCAGGTTATGAATAATAACCATACTCGTATGGAGCACCCTGATCCAGAATGTGAAGGATCAATGATAGATCACATCATGAGGAAACAACCACCAACATTCAATGGGTCCACAAATCCGTTTGTAGCTGAATAATGGATATGTTCTTTAGAGAAAATATTTCATCCTTTGGGGAGTAGTGTAAGGGAAAAAGTTTTCATGTAACTTTATCACCTCGTCGAAGATGCAGATTAATGGTGGTCATTAATTCAAAACACAAAGGATGATGAAGAAGTATTATTTATAGATTGAAGGGAGTTTAAAGATCCTTTCTTAAAAAATAATTTTCTCGTGACCATTGACCCGATATGGAACGAAAATTTCTACCTCTGAGAAAAAAGGAGGATGAGAATGTCACAAAGTTTGAAGCTAACATTACAAGGTTATAAAGGCATGATGGAGATTATATACATAACCCAAGAATTAAGATTGATCATTTATTTGATGGGTTAATACAATTTCTCGATCAAGCCTTAGTCTCACAATCTTTCTCATCGTATAAAGATATTGTCTCATGTGCTATCAATATAGAAAAGGAATTATGTACATTTACGAATTTAAAAGAAAATCAAGAGAAGAAGTGATTTTGTGAACACTCTGGGAAAGGAAATAAGGAAATCAGGAAGAAGGGAAGAGTTGAATATCCACCCTGTGATAATTGTGGAAGGAAGCACCCTGGTGCATGTCTAAAAGGAAAAGGAGTATGCTACAAATGTACACAGAATGGTCATCTTTATAGTTATTGTAAGGGGAATAAAGAATCTACCAATGTTCAATTCTACAATTACAGGGAGATGGGAAATTATGAAAATTAATGTCTTAAGCGTCAGGGATACTTATCTCAGAAAAGGAAAATGGATCAAGGCCAAGATTATGCGGTCACTACTGATGATGTTGAAGTTCTGAAAGACATGGTGGAAGTTAATTTAATACTTTCCTAAAGATTATCCAATTCCTTATTTTATTATGGATTATCACATTGTTTCATATCTTCCCAGTTTTCTTTGAAAATTAGACATTTACAATTTGATTTAACAATGGAGTTTTCATTCAAAACTCCAAAGGGAAGTATCATTGCAATATAGTTTTTTGAATCATTCCCCATTAATTCATATAAATGATATTTATCTTCTGGTCTAATCATCATACCCATGATTAAATTTGATATAATCCTTGGTATGGATTGGATTTTGTACCATGATGCGAAAATTTATTATAATAAGAAGGAGGTTACAATTCTCTATGATGATAATGAGTACCTTATCTTTAGAGTAGAAATGTCACCATCTGATTCTTATCTAGATCAACCCCCAGTAGCTCTACTAAATTCAATTATTGGGGAGGATGAGAATGAAATAATTATGGGTGAGGAAAAGAATGTTCTAATAGATGACATACCTATTGTCAAAGAATATGTTAATGTGTTTCCCGAGGATTTACCTGCATGTCCTCCAGAATGAGAAATAGAGTTTTCCATTTTTTTAATTCCTGGTTAAATGACCATATCAAAGACCCCTTATAGAATGGCCACTGTGGAATTAGTGTAACTAAAGAAACAACTAGTGGAAATGAGTAATAAGGGATTTGTTTTCCCAAGTGTTTCTCCATGGGGAGCACCTGTTCTTTTTGTTATGAAGAAAGATAGATCTATGTGTTCTTGCATTGACTACATGGACATCAATGATATAACAATAAAAAAGAAGTATCTCTTACCTCGCTTTGATGATTCATTTGACCAACATCATAGAGATCATTATTTTTCAATGACTGACCTTTGGTCTGGATATCAACAATTCTGTGTAAAGAAGGAAGACATTCCAAAAATTGCATTTAGAACCAGGTAAGGGAATTACGAGTTTATATTAATTACTTTTGGATTGACTAATGAACATTTTGTCTTCATAGAACTAATGAATATAGTTTCTAAGGAATATCTTGGTGAATTTTTAGTGGTATTTATTTATGATATCTTTGTATACTTTAAAATCTATTAAGATCATGAAAATCACTTGTGCATTATTTTGTTGACTCTTAGAAGAAATAGATTATATGGTATGTTTAGAAAGTATGGATTATGGTTTTAATAGATTTTTTTTCTTGGACATATTTTCTCTGAGGATAGAATCTCTATTGATCCTTCAAAGACCAAGGCAATCCAAGAATGGCCATCACCAATGATTATAACTAAGGTACGTAGTTTTATTGGTTGAGCAGGTTATTATAGACATTTCATCCATATTTTTTCTCGGTTGGATAACCCATTACCCAAGCTCACACAAAAAGGGGTTAAATTTGTCTGAAAAAAAAGAGTGTGACGAATGTTTTAATGAATTGATGTGAAGATTAGTTAATTCTCTTTTCTTGACTCTACCATCAGGGAATGATGGATTTGTTAATTCTAGGGATGCTTCGAATAAAGGAATTGGTTGTGTCCTTATGAAAAATGATAGATTTATTGCCTATACATCACGAGAGCTAAATATTCATCAGAAAAACTATCCCACTCATGATCTTGAGATAGCAACTATAATCTTCACTTTGAAGATATGGAGACACAATCTCTATGGTGAAAAATGGTAGATTTATACTGATCACATGAGTTTGAAGTATATTTTCTCACATAAAGAACTCCAAATGAGGCAAAGATGATGACTTAAACGACTCAAGGATTATTTATGCCCTATACACTACCACCCGGGGAAGGAAAATAAGGTGGTAGATGCTTTAAATAGAAAGGACGATGGAGTTTTGAACAATATGAGAGTTGAAAGGGATCCTATTTTAATGGATCTAGTAAAAATGGATATGTGAATAACCATGGAAGGTGAAGCATCAATACTTTTTAAAATCGAAGCCAAACCATCTTTAATAGAAAGGATAAAGAGTTCTCATACTAATGATGGGGAGTTTTAAAAGAAGATTAATGCTTTAAATGATGGGAGATTGAGTGACTTCATATATGAAGATGGAATTTTGAAATTTGGGAAGAGACTTTGTTTTCCTGATATAAATGATCTAAACAGGGAATTGTTGGATGTTTCTCATTACTCCAATTTCTCTACACACCCTTGGACACCATGATGTATAGATATTTGAAGGAACATTTTTGGTTGGACAACATGAAAAGAGAGATCGCTGATTTTGGGTCAAGATGTATGGTTTTCCAACAAGTGAAAGCTGGAAGATAGCATCCTAGAAGATTCATGCAACCTCTTCCCATACCTGAGTGTAAATGTGATGATATTACGATTTACATTGTCATGGGGATACCAAAGACTCCTAGAAGGAATGATGCAATATGGTTCATTTTTGATTTTCGTACCATGCCACCATATTTTTGTGCTATAAGAGAAGATTTAACACTTAAACGTTTAGAAATACTACATATTAATGAAGTTGTAAGACCTCATGGAGTACTCCTATCTATTTTTTTGATTGTGATCCACATTTTATACAAGATTATGGAAAAGACTTCAGAAATCCCTATATATTTTACTTCATTTGAGCACTTTCTACCACCCTCAAACTGATGGACAATCAGAACAAACTTTTCTATCCATAGAAGACTTGTTGAGATCATGATTACTTGACTTTAAAGGTATATGGGATCAATATTTACCTCTCGAAGAATTTTTCTATAACAAAATATTCTATTAAATTATTCAGATGGCAACATTTGAAGCGTTATATTGAAAGATATGTCTCACACCAACTTGTTGGGATGTTGTTGGTGAACGAAAACTGGTTGGCCCAGAACATATTGAGGAGACAATAGAAAAAGTGAAGATTATCCAAACCCGCATCAATGTAGCACAAATTTGGCAGAAGTGATATACTGATAACTGAAGAAATGATTTCAAATTTCATATAGAAGATAATGTTTTCTTGAAGGTATCTCAATGGAAGGGAGTTATACAATTCAGTAAGAAATGTAATTTATGTCCTAGGTATATCAGACCTTTCAAAATTCTAGAACAAATTGGGGTTGTAGCTTACAGTTTGTCAATGCCATCAAGTCTCTCCAAAGTTCACGATGTGTTCCATGAATCACTGTTGAGAAAATACTTGCCTGACCCAATGCATTTACTCACCTATGTGGAAATTTAACTGGAACTTATTTTTTCATATTGTGAAGAGCATGTCAAGATTCTATAATCTAGGGAACTATTGTTGAGAAATTGAATGACTCGTCTGGTTAAATTTCTATGGAGAAACTGTAAGATGGAAGAGGCAACGTGGGAACCAGAGGAACATATGATGAAGAACCACCCGAATCATTTTGTGTGGTAGTATTCGTTACATTTAGAGGAAGAAATTATTTGAAGGAGGGAAGAATGTAACACCCCAAGCTTCTACAGTACATTTCCTTTTGAATAATGTAATAGCTTGCATTGTACCCAACTTCGAGATTCTAACACACCGCGACCAATCTAACTAGCCGTTATGAATAGTAATTCGCACTTTTTGAAATTTTATAAATTCATATTTTTCAAAATGTACTTCATTTTTGAATTCATAATTTCGAAATAATCTTAGCGTGAATATATGGTATTTTTTCTGATAATATTCAATTTTTGATGAATAGTGAAAAACATTACGTTATTGGTCAAAACTGACTTTTTATTTAAATAATTATTTATGTTATATAAACATATTTTATGTCAAAATAGATACATAATACATATATAAGTTCAATGTAATTCACTCGAGTCATTTTAAAATAATTTTAGATATATAAAAATTTTATTGAACTTTTTACCGTCATTTACCCACCTCTTTGGAGCCTTTGTAAATTTGCATAAAACATAATTTTACTACTTCTGTGATTTCAATATCAAAATTCCGAGTGACATTGTTAATATCATTAAGTAAAATTTGGTTCAATAAGATGAAAATAAATTTTGGTGAATAGTAACTTTTGACTTTTAATTACCATAGTTAAAAGTAAATATGGTAATTATGGGAAAATGACATCATAATTACACTAAAAGTTGTCCTAAATCTATTGGATAGGTGTAACTAGACCGAAAACAACCTTATGAATAAAATATGATCACGTTTGGTCCACATGGATTACATTAGTACATTTATTATTATTTTATTTAAAGAAGAGTTAAAAGTGTTAAATTCAAAGATTAATAACTAAACCATTTTTAATATAGGGTTACACACAAAATAAATTCTTCTATAAATATTATTTAGAAATATAAAAAGATTTAATACATAATGGTATTTTATTTATTATTTTTTGAAATTAAATAATTTAATTTATTTATGACACAATGATGAAGCTGTAATTACCTTATTAATAAAATATTAAAATAATTGATATTATAAATAACCAAATAATTTTAAATTTAAGATTTTTATGAATTCCATTAATTATATAGGTTAATATGATATGATAGGGTTTTTTAAAGAAATTTCATTCGAAGTGATAATGTTTTAATGTGGTTCAAAAAAATTAAATACTAAATAGTTTCAGAATTGACATAATTGTGTTTTTAAACCAAATACTATATTATTAATTGATATAATATTCATAGAAAATTTGAGGTTCAACCAAAGAACATAGATAAGGTTATATAAATTAATTATGAACAACTTGGGGTTCTCTTATAAGTTTATAGTAAGTTTATTAACCATATAATATAAGAATACAAATATACATGGTAAATGTCAAACTATTTATCTAAGAGTTAAATATAAAAGATGAGGTTAATACAGAGACCTAAAATTGTCTAAAAACTATTTTTTGACATGTTTTTTGACCCATACCGACCTTATCCTCTAAATAAATCATTTTGGAGCCATTATAAAATGATAATGACTTTATTATAAAATTAAACTTCATGCTTTTCCTAAAGTGACCTTCACCTCTCTTATAAAAGGGAACTTCACCTTTTCTTAATTTCACACCTCCAAAGCCATTGTTTTGGGCCATACCCTGAACAAAAATCCTACCAACTTTCATCCCTTCACCATAGAGGGATTTATTTGGTCATAAATCCCACATATGGATCCCTTTCGATCAAATTAAAAGGAAGAACCCAAAGAAGAGGTAAATATTTCATCACCTCATTCAAGTTCTTTTTTTCTTCTACTTCATTTTTCTTTGTTGTTTCCTTTATAAAAAAATAACTCCAGTCATCAATGTACTTTTATTTTATTATAAATATTATACAACCATATTTTTAATTCTATCCATCAGTTGAATGACAATTTCACCATCTTTGCATAAGTACGACTTACAGTCTATACATCGTGGTATAGTTTGTTATTCAAGCACTTCATTATTTAGATGGGTATAATAATGAGTATAACTGATATAAATAAAAATATAAAATGATATTTATTCATTATATATGATATAACATCCAATTAATTATGATTTCTACATCAATATAATGATAATGTCACTCGTGCGTACGTACATATTACCATCTCCACGAACCTGATGTGATTCATTTCCCCATTGTAATCATTCAAGAATAATTTTCCTTTTATGATTACAAATAATGTTTATGAACATAATAACAGTATGTATATTAATCAAATACATCCTATCCATAAATAACATGGCTTATGTAACCATGAATATAATGGAAAATGAATCAGTTAACACACAAAATGATGATAATATTGGAATATAATTGACAAAGAAATATTACAGGATCATATATGACATCATATTTATGTATATAGTTCTAGTATAATTTAATAAAAATATTTATAACCTTATTTGTCCTTATATATTATTAAATGTATCTTTCCGTCATTTTCTAAATAATGTACTTTATTACCTTTTTGACAAAATTAATGTAAGAATGTTTTTTTTAACTTATACGGTGGGTGAAACTATTTTCTGCCATTATAACATCATCGAAGCTTCCCTTACAATATTATAAGAATATTTTCAGAATAAATGTTATCTTTTATAATTGTGTGACTCTTATGTGGTTTCAAAATAGAATGAGGCATTTCATTCAAATAGGTTTCATTTTAACTATGTCAACATACTTTGACGGATTTTAAACTTGTTTGAAGTTTATTTTTTACGATAAAAATAATCTATATTATATTGAAGGTTAGGTAATATGTTTGACTATATATGTGTTATTTTTATACCATTCATGGATTATGGTTCATGTATTGAAATTTTGTATGCTAGTTTTAATACTAATTTTTATGTTATGTTTCATCCTTTTCATATGAGGAATGTATTGGACTTAGTATGTGATTGGTGGAGCCTGTTATAGCTTCTCGGTGCATCAGTATGTCTCATGAGACAATTAGATGTGGAATTGGATGAGGCCTTTCCCAATTTGATATATGGTTTTGGTTGATGTCTTAATCATTTATAGATGTATGGGTCAAGGCCTTGACAAAATGTTTCAGAATGTCCGGAATAATACATTCCCTCATTATGAAAATAATAATGATGGTTCATGTGGTTATTCGACTTGTAGAATAACCATGACTATGTTTTATTATGGAATTATTTAATCACCTCATATTCCTACCATAAAGTTTTCAATTTTATTATTTGTAAAGGCATGTGTTTTAAATTATTCATCAGGCCTAATTTTTATGTTATCTTCCACTGTATTACATACCCTTATGGGGCATTTTATCTCACCCATTTTATATGTTTCATTTTCCTAGGATATGAAGAAGTTAATTATGAGTGACTTTCAGGCATAATATAAGATTCTTGGATGTTTCTAATGGAATAAATTAGTGTTTTATTTCTTTGAAAGTTGTAATATTGAGCTTATGTATTTATCTTGTTTCTAATAATAATAAACTGATATGTATTTCAGGATATGAATCCGTGTATAATTCCAATTTTCTGTAATAAAGCACTGACTCTAGGTAATTAGGGTCTGGATATTACATATATGGTTGAATTCATTATAGAAATGGTAATGATAATATGTTTGAGATACTTCTAATTCTTAAATATCACACCAAATATGTAGTGTCACTAATACATTTAATAACACTTAATATTTGGCAATTTATGATAGTGGAATGAATAGTCATACACATATAGATATAACTGTTGAGAGCCATAATAAATAACACAATTATTTTTCATAAAAACACAACAGAAACCCATACTTGATGGATCATAGTAAACTATATAACCCTCTCTTGATTCAATTAATATTAGGGTATGGGATGAATTAAATATTTTATTTAAGAGAAAAATTCATTCCTAACATTTTGGAATCCATATGAATTTCAACCCTTTTTGAGTAAGAGTTGTGAATGGTAATATTAACATCATGAAATCATACATGAGTCATGAATAATATCTTTCCAAATCCAACAACATATATATATTAAAAAAATTCATACGAGTTTATCAAGGCATAAAATAAAAAATTTATTTAATCAACTAATATACCATTTTTAAAAACCAAATTTCCTTTGAAATTCAATACATGGATCAAGAATTGATATATGGATAACCTATAATAAAAGTCATGATATGGAAGAATTATCAATACAAATATTAAATGGTTCTCATACTATTATATCAATGAATAAATATCATTATTATCCATAAATTCTATGAAAAACGTGTCTAGATATCCTAAAAATGTATAGTTCATAATAGTTATAAATATTTAAAGATAATTCTTAATCCAAAAAACATCACAATATTTCCAAAATTGACATTCTTATTTTGAGAGTGAGTCTTCGGAACATCTAATTATTTCACCCTAAGATGACAGTAAATTGAAATGTGGAAAATATTCAAAAAAACATATCCCCTATAAATTTATCCAAATTTTAATAACTTTAAGTGTGGTGAAACTTATTCTTCGTGGTCACTTGACTATGCATATGTAAATCGATATAAATGTGTATACTCTCCTCATATTTCATCACAATGACCATAAAAGCTATCCAAGTCAACCCACATGGATAAATGAATCATTTTTTATTTGTATATTGAAGTCTAATATTTAAACCTTTTATCTGATAAGTCTCCAGATGATATGGAAGTATGGATACATGAAACATACCATGAATAAGATCAATAAAAAACTCCACTTTCAACTCTATGGGTAACATGATAAAATCAACAGAAAATACCTTATACAAATATTTCACTAGAACCTGAAGTTCATTTCAATGATTACCAACATCATCTTCCACTATAAGAGATGCTATCAGGCATGATAACTGTAACGCCCCGACCCGAGTTACCCAGAGTCAGTGCATTATTACATAACATTGGCATGATCACAAGAAAGATCAAATCTCGAAAGACCGATTGTTTTAGTAGCCTTGGAAACACTAGATATATTCATAAGTTTTACATTACATCATAAAATGAAAAACTACTACAACAACATAATGTCTCCATAATCCACAATCATATCCTCACATAATATCCCTGCAAGTAATTCATAATTTACTTCTTCACTTCCTGGGAAAAATAAAACATAGAAAAGGGGTGAGCTCAAATGCCCAGTAAGGATAACAATATAGCAGAAACATTCATAAATAAGAATAAACATTTAAGGCAATGTATAAGTAAAACAACAGCCTTTCAAACTTGAACTTTCAACTTTGTATGGCATAAATAAAATGAAATAATTCCATTTAATCATTCACATGGATATTCTACTAATCGAATAATCACATGCAAAATAACTAACCACTTTCATAATGATGGAATGCATAATGCTAAACTTTAATTTCTTTTCAAGGCCTCGTCCCAAGACCATGGGGCTAACTGTAACCGGAACCCAAACCGGAGTGCCTCTAATAACCGGACACCAAACCGGAGGGCTTAATTTTACCAGTCCCTAACCTGGAGGGCTTACTTTTACCAGTCCCCAACCTGGAGGGCTTACTTTATCCAGTCCCCAACCTGGAACATTCTTGTCCAACACATTCATATGAAGTAAAGGTTGAAATATAACATAAACATTCTTATTGGAACTAGCATACTAAATGTCAATACTTTACTCATAAACCATGAATGCTATATAAATGACACATCTACAGTCAAACATATCACAAAACTTCATTACAATATGGAAGTTTTATATCATAATAAATCAACTTCAAATAATCTTAAAATTCATCAAAGGATGTTGACATAGATGAAAATGTTTTTTAAAAATTATTGAGAGAAATATCCCTTTTTCATGAAAACATTTTAATGTTACACAATTTAGAAAGTAAGGCATTTAAATACATTTTTGAATCAAAGTGTCCCATACCACTTTGAAACTTTTGAATGGAATTAACACTTTTAAAACATTCATTTTCATATAAATAAATCCTTACAAACCATTTTGAAAACATGGACATAAATGAGAATGATTTAGAAGAATAAATATTTAAAACATTTAAAATGATGTTTTAGTAAAATTTCCCTTAGAAAGAATCCCTTTGAAAACTCTTTTATGAAATATGGACATGGATAGTAAATATGTCCCTGTAGATACTTACGTAAAAACTACCTCGGATATTAAAGAGATTGTGAAGTAAACCCTTATCGATTTGGTAACTTATGTAACATACAACCCATGAAAGAGGTATCATACAATGAAAATGTAAATACACATAAGTTAAAGTTTATTACACAAAGAATAAAATTATGGGTAGTACTTACACCACACAAAAGATAATAGTGGAAATATGGCATGAATCTCACGGAAATAAAGAGTGAGTTGAAAACCCCTTACCACGTTAATCAACTGAGTCGTATGGCCAAAAGTTAATAACCACCAAATTATTTACAGAATAACATGAATATAAATATAATCATGATAATATATATATCAAATTCCAGTACACAATACACCACTTTCAATAATTTAGTGGCAAATAATGGAAATCTCACGGAATTGAATGTGAGATAAGAAAATCCCTTACCTTGTAATTTTCCTTGGTTGGGGTAGGTTAACCTCCTGTATAATGGTGAAATAATTTTTATTAAATTATACAAGAATCATATACATTAATATGATATCATATATGATCTTTTAATATTGATTTGATAATAATATCTTAGTATTATCATTGTTTCGGGTGTTAACTTACTTGTTTTATTTTATATGTTTTGTTAAGTAAGACATGTTTGTAAAGGATAGGTTGTATATTATTCATATCCAGAATTATTTCAAGTCCTTAAAAATCATTTTTAAATCATTAAATGATAATTATACTTTAATGGTTACGATGGAGAATGAATCTCATCGCGTTCGTGGAGACGGTAGTCCGTACGTACGTACGAGCGACAATATCATTCTTTTGATATTAAAATAATATATAAATGGATGGTATATAATATATACAGAATCATTAACATGTTATATTTATTATTTACATGAGTTACACATCATTATTATACCCATCCAAATAATATTATATTGAATAACAATTACACCACGACGTGGAGATGGTAAGCCGTACGTACGCACGTATGGTGACATGTTATTCAAAGGGTGGATAGAACACTGAATATGGTTGTAACATATTTATAATAACATCACAGTATATATATGATACTGGAGTTATTATTTTATAATGGTAACAACAAAGGAAGAAGAAGTGGAAGAAGAAATGAACTTGGAAAAGGGTGGTGAAATCATCACCTCTTCTTCGGTTTCTCCCTTTTGATTTGATCAAAAGGGCTCCTTAGGTTGGCTTTATGATCAAACTAATGCCTCTAGGTTGTAGTGAGGGAAGTTTGGAGAGTATTTGGGCAGATTTTGGCCGAACCAAAAGGCTTTGAAGGTGTGAAGAAATGAGAAGGAGGAGTGCCCTTTTATAAGAGGGGTGAGGGGCACCTTTGGAAAAGCTAGAAATATTAATTTATAATAAATTCATATTCGGTTTCTAATGGCTCCAAAGTTGACTATTCAAATTTTAAGGTGGGGATGGGTCTCAAACAACTCATCCAATATAATTTAGACAGGTTTGGGTACTTATATTAACCTTATCCTTAAGTATTAACTCTAAGTTAATTAGTTTCACTTTTACAATGTCTCTTTGTATTTTTATATAATATGGTTAATAAACTTACTATATACATCCAAGAGACCCCCAAGTGGTCCATTAATGATGAACCTATCATGATATAAGTCTCTTGGCCGAACCTTATATTTTTAGGAATTTAATATCAATTAATAATATAATATTTGTTTTAAGAACTCTTTTATGTCAATTTTGACACTATTCAATAGTTGATTTTTGTGAAACTGATAACAGATTTATTACTTCTAAAAAAGTCAATTAAATCAATCCTAATATAAAATAGTATCCTATAAAATTAGTTTAATTCATTAAAAGTTTCATATTATATTTATTTGGGTATTTATAATATCAATTAATTTAATTTTTTACTATTTTAGTAATTACTCCATCATCATTGTTTCATAAATAATATAAATTATTTAATGTCTAAAAATTATAAATAAAATATCATTATGTAGGAAAAATATTTATCTTTCCAATGAATATTTATAATCTAAAATCCAACATATATAACCCTATGTAATATTTGTGTTTCTAAAAGATATATGCTTGTGTCATTTTTGTATTCATTTTAACTTAATTAAAATAAAGTGTCCCTATCACCTACAAGTGGCACCATGGGGTCCCCAAATCGACCCAAATATGCCTATGGTCGAACATGTATCAACCAATAAGTCTAGGACACGTTTTAGGGTAATTTAGTATTATTATATTATTATTTTTTAACCCTTATTTACCAGATTTACCCTTAACCATGGTAAATAAAATATTTACCACAGTAATTATTCAAAATGTCTAAAAATAAAAGTTACCTATTTACACAATTTGGAAATCTTGATTCCAAATATGGAATCCATTTTTCTAAATTCGAAACACAGAAGTGGCAGAAATTAATTTAATATTAATTCCCGCTGTCAAAACAAAAAGCGTGTTTTTAAGAGATAATAACTATCAAAAGATTGACACTTGTTTATGTTCTGTTTAATTGTAAAATTATGTCCAATGACCAACACTATATTAAATTGTAAAAATATATTCTAAATATACTTTAAAACCACTCAAATTCATAATTTATCACTATTAATTATTTTGATTAAAAAAGTTGTTTTTAATTAAAATTTAGTAATTTTCACTATTCATCAAAATATTAAAGTTATCCGAAAAGTTCCAAAATTTCACCTTAGGCTAAATTCGATATTCCGAATCCAAAAATGAAGTCCATTTTGAAATATAAAATATATATAATTTCAAAAATTAGGTATTACTATTCATAACGGCTAGTTTGATCGGTTGTGGTGTGTGTTAAAACTCGAAGTTGCGTACAACACACGCTACTATATTATTCAAAGGAAAGTGTACCGTGTAAGCTTGGGATGTTTCATTTTAAATTTTTTGATGTCCCCATTTAGTCAAAAAGTTTAAAATATTGTATTTAAAGAGGTTTCACTATTAAAAGTTGATAAAAGTGAAATACTGAAAATGAATCTGTTCTTGAATTATGACTAAGAAACTCATAATATGGATTCTAAAATTATAAGGATTATATAAAGTTAAAAATGTAGTTAATGCTATTCATGACCTCTTTTAATGGCTTTTTTTTTGTAAGTCATGGTGTGATTGAACTCGGTGTTGCGTGTAGTGCAATTTATTGAATTATTTTGAAAAAATAACACACTATGAAATCTTGGGGTGTTACATTCTCCCCTCCTTCAATAAATTGCGTCCTCACAATTTGAAATTGTTCTTCGAAAATAAAAGGTTGAAAATAGAAAATATATTTGTGGGAAAACCCACATCAGAAATTGGGTTACTAAAATTTAGTCTTAATATGAGGAAAAGAGAAATGAAAGTGTCACCACCAAATTATGATCTTGATTAGGAGAACATTGGGGGAAATTAGAGACATATAATTGGAGGAAAAATGTAAATATTTATAGGTAGTGATTGAGGTCATCAATCACAAACAAGTATAAAATTGAGGTCCTTAAACTCATCAATCTATGATGATTTGAAGTACCATCGGTTCAACAAAATATAGGGTATTGGGATAACACATTTTTGACGTTTCAAAATATCTTAGTTGAAATCCCACATCGAAAAATGAATTAATGAGGCCTCTATTTAAAATAAAGAGTGGAAAGTATGAAGATTACCGAAAATAAAACATACTAGGGTTCCATGTAGGAAAATATGGATATGGAAGAGAAATCTAACCATCAATTATCTGATGGAGAGTGGTAGAGAACATGGCTATGAAAAGGGCAACAATCCCAAAGCAATAAATTAGTGATGATTTAAGGTACCATCTAGGACAACATTTTTGTTCTAAGCTCCTTCTATTAATGTTGAGAAATTTATTTCTGAGATTGGCTAAGATCATAAGGAGATATACTTACATTATAATTAGAGTTTTATCCATTAATAAATTTCTACCACAAACTCATCTTTCACTCTAAAAGATAATAGAACGTAAAGAAAATTTCTATTTATACTATTCGTACAGGGTTCCAAAATAAATGAATTTATAATTCATCTACCAGATCTTTTAAAAAACAACATTATTTAATCCAGGACATCTCGTGGGCCAGTGGTAGGTGATACACCCTTGTCGCCCTTCGGTTGCGGGTTCATGTCTCGCAGCCTTGCCGGACGCGACGGGTTGCCGCCCGACCTCCGGGTTGTCCTTTTATGGAAATCCAAAATAATCCAAACTATAACTATCCAAAATACTTCTGTCCAAACTCACAGTCCAACATTTATAAGGAAGGTAAACATAATATAGATCATTTTAACCCCATAATAGCATATGAATACCTTCATCATGTATTACCATATTCCTTATTGAAAACATTCATGTTCCCTTATTCCATATAGAATTCTGGATATACTTCATTAATCCAAAAATGTTTTAAACCCCAACAATGATGGAATATACAAATCATTAATCAGTTCCAAGGTAGTCAAGAATATCCAATATATTTTATCCAAAACAATCACATATTATTCCAAAATTACTACCTCAGTATCAGAACTATATTATGATTTATCATTCTCTCAACCATATATTTTCCAAAAATTTATCCTGCTATTGAGTCACTTTTCTTTGTTCCACACAATCTCAAGTCCTTAATGAAATAGTACTGCAATACAATCCTTATATACTCCATAATTATTATAACAAGTACATTGTTGATACAACACTCAATTGACATAATCAACATAAGAACTCTAATCATTCCTCTTCATCTGTGGTAGTATCATAAATTTATTATTATCCAATAACATCATTTGCGGCATAGTCTGATGACTGGGAGATAGGTTCGCGTAGTGCCCAAACTCCTTGCAAATGAATAATTGTACATTTGAAACCATTTTCTTACCCTTGCAGTCACGTACTTTGTGCCCTTTTCCTCCATACTTATAACAAACTCCCATTCCTTTCAGGGAAGTTCCAGGGTGTTTCTTTCCACAGTTACCACATATGGGAAAATTATTCTTTTCCCTCTCCCCTTTATCCATCTTTCTCTCTTCCATCCTTTTCTTATCTTGCTTCCCTTCAAAGCCATAGGACTCAGTAAACTCTTTACTTATCTTATCAACACATGATATTATTTATTCATATGATGATAATACATGGGAGACTATTTCTCTTATAAATTCTAGCTTAAGACCATGAAAGATATGATCCTTCCTTCTCTTTGAATCATCTGCATTTATGGAGTTCTCATTCCTTCTACTGGACGCCATTTCTAAACAATGGCATAAACTAGATCAGTTTATGAATCAAAATACATAATCACATACTTATAAAACACTTAACATAAATTGAACTATTTATGGATATAATCCATAATCATAAAAATGTCTCCTTTGAGGATGTATATACTCATAAACCCTTCATAATGGTTTGTAATGAAAATGAGAATTATCCTAAGCATATCCCCCGGCAGTGTCGTAACCAAGAGTGCAGCAAGGCCCGTTGTCATGCACCAGTTCCCATTCGAGTCTAGCTCAAAGCGTTGTTTTCGGGTTTTACCCCTAAGTACATCTGTGCCAGAGCCGCCTCTACCTACTCATATCCAGACATGGATGTATTGCTCGGAAAACTCAAAAAATCTCTACAATACCAAAATTCTAGGAAGTTCTTCTATACTAATCATCAATGTTCGTCTTAGGTCTACGTGCTCTAATCAGAGTTTAACTAAATCTAGCTTCCAAGGATTGTACTAAACTTCCTCTGATACCAACTGTAACGCCCCGACCCGAGTTACCCAGAGTCATTGCATTATTACATAACATTGGCATGATCACAAGAAAGATCAAATCTCGAAATACCGATTGGTTTAGTAGCCTTGGAAACACTAGATATATTCATAAGTTTTACATTACATCATAAAATGAAAAACTACTACAACAACATAATGTCTCCATAATCCACACTCATATCCCCACATAATATCTCTGCATGTCATTCATAATTTACTTCTTCACTTCCTGGGAAAAATAAAACATAGAAAAGGGGTGAGCTCAAATGCCTAGTAAGGATAAAAATATAGCAGAAACTTTCATAAATAAGAATAAACATTTAAGTCAATGTATAACTAAAACAATAGCCTTTAAAACTTGAAATTTCAACTTTGTATGGCATAAATAAAATGAAATAATGACATTTACTCATTCAAATGGATATTCTACTAATCGAATAATCACATGCAAAATCACTAACCACTTTCATAAAGATGGAATGCATAATGCTAAACTTTAATTTTTTTTCAAGGCCTCGTCCCAAGACCTTGGGGCTAACTGTAACCGGAACCCAACCCGGAGTGCCTCTAATAACCGGACACCAACCCGGAGTGCCTATAATAACCGGACACCAACCCGGAGTGCCTCTAATAACCGGAGACCAAACCAGGGGGCTTACTTTTACCAGTCCCTAACCTGGAGGGCTTAATTTTACCAGTCCCCAACCTGGAGGGCTTACTTTAACCCGTCCCCAACCTGGAACATACTTGTCCAACACATTTATATGAAGTAAAGGTTGAAATATAACATAAACATTCTTATTGGAACTAGCATACGAAATGTCAATACTTTACTCATAAACCATGAATGCTATATAAATGACACATCTACAGTCAAACATATCACAAAACTTCATTACAATATGGAAGTTTTATATCATAATAAATCAACTTCAAATAATCTTAAAATCCATCAAAGGATGTTGACATAGATGAAAATGTTTTTTAAAAATTATTGAGAGAAATATCCCTTTTTCATGAAAACATTTTAACGTTACACAATTTATAAAGTAAGGAATTTAAATACATTTTTGATCCAAAGTGTCCCATACCACTTTGAAACTTTTGAATGGAATTAACACTTTTAAAACATTCATTTTCATATAAATAAATCCTTACAAACCATTTTGAAAACATGGACATAAATGAGAATGATTTAGAAGAATAAATATTTAAAACATTTAAAATGATGTTTTAGTAAAAGTTCCCTTGGAAAGAATCCCTTTGAAAACTCTTTTATGAAATATGGACATGGATAGTTAATATGTCCCTGTAGATACTTACGTAAAACAACCTCGGATATTAAAGAGATTGTGAAGTAAACTCTTATCGATTTGGTAACTTATGAAACATACAACCCATGAAAGAGGTATCATACATTGAAAATTTAAATACACATAAGTTAAAGTGTATTACACAAAGAATACAATTATGGGCAGTACATACACCACACAAAAGATAATAGTGGAAATATGGCATGAATCTCACGGAAATAAAGAGTGAGATGAAAACCCCATACCACGTTAATCAACTGAGTCGTATGGACAAAATTTAATAACCACAAAATTATTTACAGAATAACATGAATATAAAGATAATCATGATAATATATATATCAAATTCCAGAACACAATACACCACTTTCAATAATTTAGTGGCGAATAATGGAAATCTCACAGAATTGAATGTGAGAGAAGAAAATCCCTTACCTTGTACTTTTCCTTGGTTGGGGTAGGTTAACCTCCTGTATAATGGTGAAATAATTGTTATTAAATTATACAAGAATCATATACATTAATATGATATCATATATGATCTTTTAATATTGATTTGATAATAATATCTTAGTATTATCGTTGTTTCGGGTGTTAACTTACTTGTTTACTTTTATATGTTTTGTTACGTAAGACATGTTTGTAAAGGATAGGTTGTATATTATTCATATCCAGAATGATTTCAAGTCCTTAAACATCATTTTTAAATCATCAAATGATAATTATACTTTAATGGTTACGATGGAGAATGAATCTCATCGCGTTCGTGGAGACGGTAGTTCGTACGTACGCACGAGCGACAATATCATTCTTTTGATATTAAAATAATATATAAATGGATGGTATATAATATATACAGAATCATTAACATGTTATATTTGTTATTTAAATGAGTTAAACATCATTATTATACCCATCCAAATAATATTATGTTGAATAACAATTACACCACGACGTGGAGACGGTAAGCCGTACGTACGCACGTATGGTGACATGTTATTCAAAGGGTGGATAAAACACTGAATATGGTTGTAACATATTTATAATAACATCACAGTATATATATGATACTGGAGTTATTATTTTATAATGGTAACAACAAAGGAAGAAGAAGTGGAAGAAGAAATGAACTTGGAAAAGGGTGGTGAAATCATCACCTCTTCTTCGGTTTCTTCCTTTTGATTTGATCAAAAGGGATCCTTAGGTTGGCTTTCTTATCAAAATAATGCCTCTAGGTTGTAGTGAGGGAAGTTGGGAGAGTATTTGGGCAGAGTTTGGCCGAACCAAAAGGCTTTTATGGTGTGAAGAAATGAAAAGGAGGAGTGCCCTTTTATAAGAGGGGTGAGGGGCACCTTTGGAAAAGCTAGAAATATTAATTTATAATAAATTCATATTCGGTTTCTAATGTCTCCAAAGTTGACTATTCAAAGGTTAAGGTGGGGATGGGTCGAAAACAACTCATCCAATAGAATTTAGACTGGTTTGGGTACTTATATTAACCTTATCATTAAGTATTAACTCTAAGTTAATTAGTTTCACTTTTACAATGTCTCTTTGTATTTTTATATAATATGGTTAATAAACTTAATATATACATCCAAGAGACCCCCAAGTGGTCCATTAATGATGAACCTATCATGATATAAGTCTCTTAGCCAAACCATAGATTTTGTGGAATTTAATATCAATTAATAATATAATATTTTTTTTAAGAACTCTTTTATGTCAATTTTGACACTATTCAATAGTTGATTTTTTTGAAACTCATAACAGATTTATTACTTAGAACAAAGTAAATTAAATCAATCCTAATATACCATAGTATCCTATAAAATTAGTTTAATTCATTAAAAGTTTCATATTATATTTATTTGGGTATTTATAATATCAATTAATTTAATTGTTCACTATTTTAGTAATTACTGTATCATCATTTTTTCATAAATAAAATAAATTATATAATGTCTAAAAATTATAAATAAAATATCATTATGTATGAAATCTTTTTATCTTTCTAATGAATATTTATAATCTAAAATCAAACATATATAACCCTATGTAATAATTGTTTTTCTAAAAGATATATGCTTGTGTCATTTTTGTATTCATTTTAACTTAATTAAAATAAAGTGTCCCTATCACCTACAAGTGGCACCATGGGGTCCCCAAATCGACCCAAAGATGCCTATGGTCGAACATGTATCAACCAATAATGCTAGGAGACGTTTTAGGGTAATTTAGTATTATTATAATATTATTTTTTAACCCTTATTTACCAGATTTACCCTTAACCATGGTAAATAAAATATTACCACAGTAATTATTCAAAATGTCTAAAAATAAAAGTTACCTATGTACACAATTTGGACATACTGATTCCAAATATGGAATCCATTTTTCTAAATTCAAAACACAGAAGTGGCATAAATTAATTTAATATTAATTCCCGCTGTCAAAACAAAAAGCGTGTTTTTAAGAGATAATAACTATCAAAAGATTGACACTTGTTTATGTTCAGTTTAATTGTAAAATTATGTCCAATGACCAACATTATATTAAATTGTAAAAATATATTCTAAATATACTTTAAAACCATTCAAATTCATAATTTATCACTATTAATTATTTTGATTAAAAAAGTTGTTTTTAATTAAAATTTAGTAATTTTCACTATTCATCAAAATATTAAAGTTATCCGAAAAGTACCAAAATTTCACCTTAGGCTAAATTCGATATTCTGAATCCAAAAATGAAGTCCATTTTGAAATATAAAATATATATAATTTCAAAAATTAGGTATTACTATTCATAACGGCTAGTTTGATCGGTTGTGGTGTGTGTTAAAACTCGAAGTTGCGTACAACACACGCAACTGTTTTATTCAAAGGAAAGCGTACCGTGTAGGCTTGGGATGTTTCATTTTAAATTTTTTGATGTCCCCATTTAGTCAAAAAGTTTAAAATATTGTATTTAAAAAGGTTTCACTATTAAAAGTTGATAAAAGTGCAATACTGAAAATGAATCTGTTCTTGCATTATGACTAAGAAACTCATAATATGGATTCTAAAATTATAAGGATTATATAAAGTTAAAAATGTAGTTAATGCTATTCATGACCTCTTTTAATGGCTTTTTTTTTTGTAAGTCATGGTGTGTTTGAACTCGGTGATGCGTGGAGTGCAAGTTATTGAATTATTTTGAAGAAATAACACACTATGAAATCTTGGGGTGTTACAATAAATCACTGACCTTAAGAATATGAGGTCCATAGAATCCCACCCAAGGATATTATTATCCTTGGACTAAATGTCAGTTTTATTTAAAATAGATGGGGGTATCTATTTTTTTTGAAAATAATTGATATGATTTTTAAATTCAATAATCCACAACATTCTTATAATAGAAATATAATATGTACTTATCAAGGATTGAAAAATACTAGGCCACCCTAACTTTAAAAATATATATAAGTCACAAGGGAAAATATAATAGTTAATTCATCTTATTTTGAGGTGGACTATATATCACTATAATATATGGAATCTGTTCAAATATAATATTTAACAATAGAACTTGTGTAGAAATAAATTACTGGGTCGCTTGTGTCAAATAATGTAATAGAAACAAATGATTCAAAATAGAAATCACTTCTTACTATTTTTGGCTCATATTTTAACTCAATGAGTTCTTGTTCGACTAACAATAGTATTATATCACAAATATATATACGATATATTCCATTTAATTGAGGATAATTTCTCTAATAAATCATCTGAAGTACAAATTCACCATGAAACCAAAAATCCTAAGAATGAAACCCCATTACATTATAACTATCTTATTATAACAAGAATCACTTCAAATATAACGAATAAATACTACTCTTTTACAATGTTTTTATCCTGCAGAATCCTTGATGATTACCCATATATACATAAGAATGAAAATCATAAGGATATTTTTAACATAATTTCTATGAATTTCCTTTTTTATCACACTGATAAAAGATAGTTGGTTTATTCAAAACCTGTGATAAATAATAAGATTAATTTAGTTGATTATAACTACCACTAAAATCCCATCTAAAAATAGTATACTTCCTCTAATTTACTAGAAATCCAAAATTATTACCACCTAAAACACACAGGGAAACATCTAACCCAAATTATCATACATGAACTATCTCTACCATATAATACCTATTCATTAAAGTCATATTATAGTGTGGTTTGAACAAGAACAATTTTAACTAGATATTTGGTAAATGAACCATTTCAAAACATTGATCCTTATAGGTTTCATGAGTGAAATAATGTGGTTAGAATTTAACAAGAATAGAAAACCACGTTCTTTATTCATCTCTATCCCATTTAAATTTTGAGAAAATCAAAACTCCCATTACATTTCCAATTTCATTGTCTGTATATAAAACTGTTGAGGAAAAATTGTTTTGGAATTTTTTTATTCTCACGTAGTTTTCATGAAACATTAATTCTCTCCACTTCAAACCGGGTCACTCAATAATAAAGGTGGTACAATTCACATTAAATTCCATAGTATTCTTAACAAAATAAAATATTTTATAAATCACTACATTATGGTTTCTACTACTTGATGTTACTTGTCACCTATAAACGCAATAATTTTGTATCTATGGTTATTCAAAGACCCATCCCTTATTGTGTATTGGATAGGATTAACTTCCTTCTATTTATATCAATTAATAAAAACATATATCTTAATCAAAACATGATTAATATTAAGGTTATCTTTTTGAAAATTATGCTCCACTCCCTTCAGAGTGTTCATTACGACTATTTTCTGGGGTGGAATTAGTCTAAAAATTATATTAAAAAAATGAAAATTCATTAGACACAAATAAATCCATATAAAATAACATCAATTTTAAATCATATGTAACTAATAATTTTTTTTAAAGATCTAAATATTTTATTTGAAGAGAAAATAGTACATAAATTTTTATAATAATCAAGATTTTTTATGTATGGTTAATTATATAGTGCATTTAACCATGTGTCCCTTAATGATGTCTACAAATTGACTAAAAATTCATTTATCATGGATTACCACCCATTTGATATTTCCATGAACCCTTGGTGTTTTATTTTAATTAACAATACAAATATAAAATTATTGAAAAATATATCATAATGAAATATTAAAAGCCCAAATGTAATTAATGAAAATATCATCATAACATAAGGCTAGACACTAAAAGTGTTACTCATACACTACGATAAAAACATACCATTGATTTTAAAAGATCATATCTCCCCTATAAATTTTTTCCCAAATTACATAGTAAACTCAGGGATCTTGTAAGAACGCTATTTTTCATTGAGGGATGAAACCTTTAGTTTTCATTTTAATTGCTTATATTTATCTTAATAGATTTTCCTAATGAGTTTATAATGGAAATGAGGGTTTTGTGGGATTTTTCATAGTCGAGAGCACTAAATTTTGTAGAAAGTAGTTTGGTTGCATGGTTAGTAGAAACTGTACAACCCAATCTGTGTGGTTAGAAAAACCCATGTGGGATATTTTAGTGCATAACATAGGGCCTCACAGTTTGAATTAACTATAAAACCCATGACACATGGTCAGGGGAGTGTTTCATGTCATTTTATAGAGGAATATTTCTTGGGCTATACATGGTTATCCTAACCATGTTCCTATCCCATGCGAGGGGTTTCCTAGTATAGAGTTGGACACATGGATGGTGCATGATTTGGTCAACCATGCATCCAAACCATGTGAATCAATAATTTTTTGGTGAAAATATCATTTTTCCCAACATTGTAATGAAGATTCTAGCCCTCCTTCATCCTTTATTCCCAACAGGTAGTAAGCTCTCCCCAACCCCTTAAAAGCTCTCTTCCACACCTAATGCTAGCCCTTGGGAGATCTTCTCTAACTGACCTCTAAATTAAGATCTGTCTATCATGTTGTATCACAAATGGTAAGATATTAATTAATTTATCTTCTTTATTTATCCTTATTCTAATCAACAAGGCTATTTTGGTGCAATCTCATCATATCCATTTTTAGGGTATTTTGTTATTCTTATAATATCATATGATTTGAATCAAACCAGATGCCAATAGTGGATGAGTATTCGTCTGCAGGCATAAGGTAGGTATCTAATGTCTTATCCCTAAAAGTCTCATGATATATAAATTGTTTTCATCGTTCCCACACCAATTTCAACAAGAATTTATCATTAAATTCATAAGACATAAATTGAATTTTATAAATTCAATACTAAGGCTATAGTTGAACCATTTGATATTTTTGGAGGTTGAGACCTCATCTCCAACCAACCAATAAGAGTTTTTCCCTTTATATTCTTTTAGTGACCAAAAATGTGATTACCCGGAACACGTTTTGGGTTTTCTTATCTTGACCTTCATGGTGGGAAATAATTTTTTTTAAGATAAATTAATGATAAATCCTTAAATGGAAAGTATATTTAGATATATTTAATGAAATCACTGGTCATGATCACATTTTTGTAAATTTTACTTTGGTTGGAATTCCTCTTTGACCTTATCACTTTAAATAAATGGTGTTGGGATGGACATAAGTAAATTATAACTGGAATGTGTATTACATAGTCTATGTGGACTGATTAATATATATATATATATAATAAGTGTATGATTCCCACTGTATGTGGACCTTTCACATCTTTATAGGGATGATTCGATTTGACACAACTTAGATTACTATGAGAATGCCTTGAGCACTCAGAGGACACCATTATGATTTATAGATCTTGTTTCCAAGGAAGAGACCCACCTTAAAACTCAGTACTTTTCTTATTATGTGAACTCCATAGTGTTGTAAAAAAAAATCAGTTGACTCCTTATCCAGATATTAGAATTTATTGGATGAACTCTTTAGATTTAGCATGATATATTTGGAATTGTGATGCCGTGTATTATTCTCCTTGGGATCTAGCCATACTTATCTACGGATTTACTTTGGACTTGATCCATAGAATCAGTTAGATAGACTTCCAATAGAATTTGTTGGGTATACACCATGGATTACACTTATCCACATATTTTTAGGTTGTATGGTTGTGAACTATGAGATAGTACAACCTTAAATGGAAAATTATTCCTTGTCATCTATTTGGATAATTTCCAAAAATTACTATCCTTACTTATTGATGATAATTGTCACACCCGCTCTTATAAAATATTTGTGTTTTAATTAAGTACAACATAGTGGCTGACCTAGGTCATTAACTCAAGGAGTAAGTGAATTAAAAAACCTTAATAGGATAGATGAAAATAAAAAGGGAAATAATTTAAAACAAATGAAATACATGATTGGTGGGGGGGGATTGTGACTTTCAGACAATAAAATAAAAAAACAAACAAAAACAATTAAAGACATAGTTTCTTTAGAAACACTTATATCTGAAGAAGTAGTTTATCTAAAATACTAACTTCACCGTACATTTATCATTATCTCATATGATTTTATTTTATTCAATTGTGATCGCCTAATCTTTTCAACCCCTGAACCCTACGATAATTAACAAGACCACAAATATTTTAAAATAATGATTCCATGGTTATCTTCAGTACTTCTAATCGTAGCACCCTACATTTATTGTGATCCGAAATCCAACTTATTGTTAGTGAAACATTAGGGTAGAATATCTTCAATGTAGTGGATAATTAATTTAGTTTGAGATGAGACTTCAACCCTACAATTATATCCCATGTTGATTAGATTTTGTGATTGATGTTTATCTCACATGATTTACACAAGCCTGACCAGGAATTCAAGAGCATGTTGATCGAGTAACATAAAAAAAAATTGATCACAATTTATGATTTATATTATGTTTATAGATTCAAAATACATAAACTAAGGAATTAGGTATTAGATCAAATATGAAAGAAAGCACTCATTCGTGGGAGAAGTTGTCATTGGGGAGATGTTTTGCATAAGCAATGGATTGGAAGGGGAACATCCTATCATATATACAATATTAGATTCCATCACAATAATAAAAATAATTAGGTTAAAAGAGTCAAACAAAGATGATTAATTGAAAAAAAGTTCAAGATAGAAGCATGAAAGCAGAGAAATAAAAAGTGGAGGTGGGAGAGGACAATCTTCCTGTAAGAGATTGTTTCACAAGGCCTTACATATTCCATGAGATGTGAGGTGTTACCAAGAACCACCATTTTATACACACTTTCCCAAATCCCTTACCAACTCTCCCAAATAGTAATAACATCCTTTAAATCGAGGTGGGGAGGGGTAGGTTACAAAAAAATTAAAATGTGAAAGGGAAATTCAAAATTTTTTTTAATTCCACATGAACTACATAGTTGACCATTAAAATGAAAATATTGGATAGAATTTTAGAATTTGTTTTTGAATAATCATGTCCTTGAGCCTCATGAAAATTTTGGCCCAATCCAAGTCCAGATAAAGAATATACACCTCAAATGGTGAAGTGATGTCCAATCTAGATAGTTCAGTCCAACTTTGTCTTCATTCCCCATTTAATCCACTCCAATTCAAGATACATCTCCCATGTATTAAATATAATGTATATCTCATTAATTCAAGAACTCAATTAAAAAATTGTATGTAAAAATAATTAATAGAAAAATATTTATGCTCAAAATACTATACTAAATTTTAAAAGAGTAAAAGTGAAATTCCCATCGAATTTTCAGTCAAATGATCTAATCCCAAATATTCTAAAAATTAAAATAATTAACATAATGTGAGGAAATTATTTAATTTTTTATAAATAAAATATTAATGAGAATTGTTTTTTATAAACTCCTCCACACTAACCCTTTTTTATTCCTGGGAAAAACCTCATATCATGTATTTGAGAAAATTTTCACAATATATGCATGTTCATACTTCTCAATCGATAGTGGAAATTTAGGCAAAGTACGAATCCCATAAAGAATCAATATCAATAAAATATAATGACATTGTCTCATAAATTGTGTTCAAACAAAATCCAGTGAGATTAATA
Source organism: Viscum album (assembly GCA_963277665.1). NCBI lineage: Eukaryota > Viridiplantae > Streptophyta > Magnoliopsida > Santalales > Viscaceae > Viscum > Viscum album. The sequence goes on from OY728147.1 coordinate 1,099,696,744, forward strand.
ACACCAATAACAGTGAATCAAGTCATGGGTCTATAATGCCACTAATTATCCACGTGTGTGTGTTCCAACTATTGCAAGCTAAAAAATCCTCCCTTAATTTAGTATATTTAGGTCATGGGAAAAAATTCTTCATACATGGTTTAATTCATGGAACATATTCTACGTGACATTGAAATCTAATTTTAAAACCCACTCACATAAGCATTCTAAAAAGTCCATCCTTAGGCTCCTGAACTAGATATTCCCATATATTGTACATTTAATCACTACCCTCATTTATTATTTTGATTTTTTTTATGTTTCACATTGAACAAGTCTCACACTCAACTCTAATCCGATGTTTGATCTCCTCATGACACTAATTGCAACATTTATTTCAAGATCAGTGGTCAATGAAAATTGGGATTTAACATGTACAAGACACAACCAATTTTTAGGGCGTACAACATTCAAATAACTGGTACAAATGCATAGGTCAATTTGGTACAATAATAAAATTGATAGAAAGAGAAAAAAATCATGGATCAACCTATGCTTTTTTACCTAACATGAATTTAACATCAGTTGAGTAAGACAAATATCACAAGTCTTGGTTGATTGAATAGTTTTGTGGAAAAATCAATGAAAAAAGTTTCCATGAACAAATATCACAAATAATGATGTCAAAATATCAATTTTTTATAATGACAAAACAATTCATATAATCAAAAAATTTATTTTTTTTAAAAATAAACACTTTATGAAGAATTAATACTCTTGATTATCATTTTACAAAATGAATTTTGAAAACATGCATTTTCCATATATTCTATATCCAAATGACATGTGTTTTTTTGTTTTTTTGTTTTTGTTGTTTTTATTGTTTTTTTGGTTTTTTTGGTTTTTTTATTTTTTTTGTTTTATTTAATTTAAAATAAACAACTTAATATAAAATATAGAAAAATAAAGATCCCAAATTTCTCCCCCGAAATGTTGTCCCCTCCCCCACAAGTAAAATATTTCATTTTCCTCAATGTGAACCTATGTGATGATATATGAACATGAAATTTATAATTTTAAATCGGAATAAATATAAAAGTGAAAGGGTTAGGAAAAACATGATATGATCAAGTTTTTATGGGGTCATGTGGTGTGATGAAATAAACTACATCACTAGGAAGTCCCTTAATGTATTTCATTAATGGTTTCCCATTGATTGTAAATATCCTTATAGTATCCTATTATGGGATATACACTGCACCATAAGGAAAAAAAATAGATACAATATAAGGACCTACCCATTTGCAATGAAACTTACCAGTCATCAGCTTTAGTCATGAACTGTAGAAAAGGAATTTCTCACAATCATGAAACCCCATTTGTTGGATCATTCTTTCATAAGATACTTTTGATCTTTCCTTGAAGATCTGTGAATTCTCATATGAAGATAATAAAATCTCCTCAATCTCTTGAATTTGCATCTTCATTTCGATTCCCACATGGGCCAAATCCATGTTGCATTACTTTATATCCCAATAAACCTAATACTCAACTTCCACAGGGAGATGACAGGCTTTCCCAAAAATAATATGAAATGGGGATATACCAATAAGAGTTTTTTATGACGTTCTATAAGCCCAAAGATAATCATCCTATTGCTTGCTCCAATCATTCTTATTTGGATACACGGTTTTCTCTGAAATTAGTTTTAATTCCCTATTTGAATCCTCGGCCTGGCCATTTTTTTGTGGGTAGTATGGTGTTGATATTTTGTGTGTCACCCCATACTCTCAAAGGAGTGATGCCAAATTTTGATTTCAAAAGTGTGTCCCTTTTCCACTGATGATGGCCTTCGGTACTCCAATCATACAAAAAATCCAATTTTTGAAAATGACCACTACAATATGAGAATCATCAGTCTTGGTGGACTTATCCTCCACCCATTTTTTCATAAAATCAATGAAAACCGAAATATATAAGAAACCAACTCAACTAAGAAAAATTCCCATAAAATTAATTCACCACACATAAAAAATATCACATAATAATATGGGTTTTGAGGCATCTCGTGTCTCTTAGAAATGTTTCCAATGTGTTGGAAATGAGATCATAACATAAAAATCAAATTGGAATCATGGAATAAGCTAGGCCATTATAATTCAGAGCCTAAGAATTTACTAGTTGTTCGTTGGGGTCCAAAGTGTCATCCACAAGCAAGTGTATGGAAGAAAAGAAGAACAGACTCAAACTCTTGATCAGGAACACACATCCTAATAACATGATCACTACATGTGAACCAAAGGTATCTATCATCACACACATAATACAAAGACTCAATTTTTAATTTTTTTACTTGATTTTACATTAAATTTATAGATATTTCAGATGAAACAAGGCAGTTTGCTAAATCAGCAAACCAAGGATGCGTACCTGATATGGAATAAAGATGCTCATTGGGGAAAGTGTCTCTAAGGGGTACCTGGTCCAACGTGATAGCCTATAGTGTGTGAGTAAGACTACTCATGTGGTCGACCACCAGGTTTTCTGACCCCTTCTTTTCCTTTATTTAAATATAAAATTCATGATGAAGGAGAATCCATCAGAGTAGTCTCGGATTTGCATCTGGTTTCTTCAGGAGGTACCTTAGAGCTACATGGTTAGAAAAAACAATAAATTTAGAGCCTAATAAATATGAACAGAATTTATCTAAATCAAATATGATGGCATGAAAATCCTTTTTGTGGTTGTGTAGTTTTATTGAGTTGAATCCAAAGTCGTCGATGCATATTCAATCACATGTGAACGTCCCTCCACCCTCTAATATAAAATTTCTCCACCAAGAAAGTTGTATGTGTCACAAATAATATCAAAAGGAATGTCTAATTATGGGAGCTGTATAATAGGCGGAGTGGTCAGACACTTCTTCAGCTCATAAAAATCTACCCTACATGAATCATCAAACACAAAATCATAATCTTTTTTAAGTAATTGCAGAAAAGGAAGAGAAATCTTACAAAAATATTTGATGAAGAGAAAATAAAGTCATGTATTCCATAGAAATGACCTAATATCACAAACACATGAAGGATAGGGTAAGGATGAAATAATGTCTATCTTAGATCTATCTACCTCTATCCCATGTTTTGACAATACAGGACCTAAGACAATGCCATGCTCTACCATGAAATGTTAATTTTCAAAGTTCAAGACCAGATTCATCCCAATTCAATGATTCAACCCCTTTCCCCGAATACTTATACAGTCATTAAATGAGGATCCATAAAATGTTAATTCATCCATATATACCTTCATGAAGGTATGAATAAAATCATATAAAATACTCACCATGCATCTTTGGATGGTACCTGGGGCATTACAAAGTCCAAATTGAATCTTCTGATAGACAAATGTGCTGAACGGACTAGTTAATGTTGTCTTCTCATGATCTTTTATAGTTATAGGAACCTGAAAATATGCATAAAATCCATCCAGAATCAATATTATGTCTTCTTAGCTAGTCTCCCAAGAATCTGATCAATAAATGGGAGGGGAAATGGTCCTTTCAAGTGGATTGATTTATTTTCCTATAATCAATACACAATCACCAACTATTTTTCAACATCATTGGAACTAACTCTTCTTTATCATTTTTAACAAAAGTAAGACCACTTTTCTTCGGCACAACCTGAATAGGAAATACCCACTAGGAATCTAAAATCAGATAAATTATACCTCTGTCAAAAAAATTCAACTTCTTTTTTGACAACTTCCAGAAGAGTTGGATTCAGTCTTCTTTGTGGCTGCCTAACAGGTTTAACCCCATCCTCTAAAGGAATCATATGAATGAAAATAGTGGGGATAATATATAATATGTCATTCAAGGTCCACTCGATTTACCTTATGTCATACCTCAAAAGATTCAAATGTTTTTCTTTATGTTAAAAAGGGAGATTTTTACCAATTATAACAAGTAATTTATCACCACATAACAAGTATGTTTATTTTATATTTGGTGGCATTGGATTGAGTTCCAATGTAGGTGGGGTGTAGTATGGATGGGGACATTGAAGGAACTATAATATGTGCACAATGAACATCTGTACTAGAATAAAAAACATCAAAATCAGAGAATAATTCATCAATACCATCAACATATTCAACATCCAAGTTATAATTAGAGAGAACATGATAAGAATTAGAATATGAATCCATTTGAAAATAAAATCTAAGAGAGTTTTGGAAATTAGAAATAGACGTGGAGATGATATTAGAAATTAAAATAGAACCAGTATTCATAATCTCTTTAATCATAGGACAATCAATTTCTGTGGAATTTTTTATGGTGGTTCAAAATAGGAGATAAAAAAAGAATAATGGCCCTCTGTGGGGTATTTCATTAAGTCTATAACATTAAATATCACAACTTTATCTCCAAAATCCATTGAACGTGTACCCTCATGGACATTTTTGATTGTTTTTTCTGTTTTGAGGAATGATCTACCTAATATAATTGGATCAAGAGAACATACCTAATTATCCTCCATGTAAATAATATAGAAATATATGGGAATGATCATTTATATTTCATTAAAATTTACATCCTCAAGGACTCCCACATGATATGTTGTCACTCTATTTCATAACTACACCACTATTCTGGTCGGATTCAACTCCACAACATCTAATGAAATGAATATAGAGTGAGGCATCACATTTATAAAAGATATTAAATCATATAAGGCATCAAAATAGTGTGACTCACCTATGGTGCATGGGATGATGAATGTCCCAGGATCCTTGAACTTTGATGACATTTCTAGAGTTGGTGTAATGGATGCTGACACATTCCTTTCAAGATTGATCCTCTCTTATCCATTAAACCCAATTTTATTGGTACAAATTTCTTTTAATAATTTCTCATTCCTTGAGATTTTATTGATTTCATTAAGTAAAGGGATGATGATCTCCAGACGCTTGAATGTATCGAATAATTCTTTATGCATCACTTATTCAACCATCTTCTTGGTTTGTACAACCCAGTTTGGAATGGGAATGAATTTAGGAGGAACATCATCGATCTTTTTCTTACCTTTTTATTTCACTACCAGATGCTCATTAGTTTATCTTGAATGAGGCTTCCCCGAAGATGAGGTGAATTCTGGTGGATTGGTAGGTGGTGAAAAAGAAGTTTTTTAGTTCCTTCTTCTCAATGTGATGTCACTAGAATTACCCTTTGGATTTGGAGCAGGTTGTGAAGTTAGATTTCCAGAATCCTTAATTACAAATTCCTAAAGGGTAGTGGCAATCTAGCTCATATGTGTCTTCATATATCTAAAATCCGAACCTTTACTCTTCAGCTCATTTTTTTGATTAAGAATAATTTGTTTCAAAAGATCATCAATATTAGAATCTATATATGGTTGAGAATACAGTTTTTTTCTTGTTTATTATTGGGCTTCAAATCTCCATTTTGGTTGTTGGAAGCCCAATTGGTAAGGTAGGGGCTACACGATTTTTTTTTGAAATGGGGGATGTTGTTGTTCTCCATATGCATACCTCATGTCCAATTGATCCTTCCACCATTTTTTGTATGTTGGAGAAAATGAATGAAACATATTTTGGGGATATGGTTGTTCTTGTGGCTGATATGGTATCCTAAGAAACACTACTACAAAATATTATGTTTCATGTAGTTGGGGGAAATTGTCGGTTGGGTGGCTTGTCTCAACGAAAATGCCACAAGCCCTTGAAGGAGAGGTTAGGATGAATTTTGTGCCAAATCAATATATCTGACCATAGTTTTCTATAAATCAAAATTAGTATTAATCAAATTATTTTCAAGAGAAGGATTTACCTGATGTACTCCACTGACATGTATTGTACCTCAATTACCCATTTATTATGAGTTTTCTATTATCTTTTCAATTAATGCACATGTGGATACTGGTGTTTTTTCCACCAATTCTCCTCTAGCTATGAAAACCACCATGCTTCTCTCCATAGGTGTGATTCCTTCATAGAAGTACTGTGTGAGGATTTTCTCACTGATTTTGTGATGAGGGAAACTAGCACACAACATCTAGAATCTCTCCAAATACACATACATTGACTCCCCATGTGGCTTCTTGATCTCTGAAATCTCCTTCCAAATAGAAGTGGTCCTTGATTCTGGAAGAAATCTATATAATAAAAGACATTTCAAATTGTTTCAATAAGCTACATCTTCACATTGTAAATAATACATCCAATCATTAGTAGCTCCATCAAGTGAGAATGGGAATAATATTAGTTTGATTTGATCCTCAGATAAATTTCTAGTTTTAAAGATTGAACAAACCATATTAAATTATTTAATGTGTTTATTGGGATCCTCAATAAAGAGTCCACAACATTTTCAAAGTTCGTGAGTTAGCCTAGATTTTTGTTCAAAGTATGATTTGAGAATTGTGTTTGAAATGAAATTTGGTTGATAGTTAATACCAGGTGAATCCAATTCTCTAATGGTTCTATTAAATTTATCTCCTTTATTTTCAGCCATTGGTTCTTGTTATAGCTTTGATATAGTAGTGTTTCCAATTTCAGTGTTTCTAGAATAGAGGAATTCCCTAGTTGGGTAAATGTTGACACTTACACTAGATTGAGATTTTCTGATTAGAGCCTTGAGGCTACGCTCAATCTCTAGGTCTAGATCAAGGAGATCCTTCGGGTGGGATCGTGTCATAAATCATTGAAAAGAGAGAAACAATAAGAATCAGACTCCAATATCATTATATGAGGTTTCTATTGGTGGTTCGGAAAATAAAAGGTGGGGAATAATGAATGGAAAGGAAAAGGGAGGAGAAGAAAAGAAACAAAATAACAAATAAAAAAATAACATACACAAAATTGGTTTAATGAAAAACATTCATCCATAGAAACGATGCCAATTTTATGAGCGTCACCGCACATGCTCTCAAAAAATGTTGGTGATTTAACTATGTGCAGCACAGTGGCTGACCTAGGTTATTCTCCCAAGGAAGAAGTGAATTATGTCACGACCCGTCCTCGGGGCCCATGCCATGACTACCCCAAGCCCGCCTTCCATAGGCCAGGGGCTGGCGAATAGCACCAAGGCTTAAATCCCAGATAAAGGGAAGGCATTGCCTTTGTAATGTAAACAACAAACACCACAGAGTAAGCAGGCAGAAGTAAACACTAAGTAAAAACTGGTACAACAGTAAGTACAGAAAGTAAGTGGGCCAGAGTACAAACCCAAACTGAAAGTAAGTACAACTCGAATGGGAAAACAGAAACTGAAAAGTAAAGCCGCAACGTCGAGCTGTCCACTGGAAGTCCCACCTGAAGGGTGGGTAAAGATAGCCTCCACTGCTCCTCGGGTCCAGCCGACCACTCCGAGTATGTACCACTAAGTGGTCCACCTCCTGGTACTGTCCTTCTCCGCAATCCTCCGCCATTATCAGCGCTGTCTGTCATCTGTAACCAACACAACGTAGTGCGGGCATAGCCCGTGTAGGGGTGAGTATAAGCTACTCAGTAGGGACCCCGAGACCCCCGAAGGTCTCCCAGAATCCACAAAGGATAAACCACAAAGGAAAGATACAATCACGAAGTAACATCAGACATGGCTTAGGTATATGCCTATACATATACCTAAGTCTTCAATTCTCGCTCGGCTCCAACATCCGAGCTCAAGTACAACCCAGTCCACACATGAAAGAAAATCGTAAATCCAGACAGGATAGCACAACACAATCCACATAGGAAAGCAAAACTTAAATCCACATAGGACAGCACAACACAATCCACATAGGAAAGAAAACATGATTCAGCTCACACAGGATATACTTCTTCGTAAGACGATGGAGATGATCAGATGTAGCCACTGATTAATCTAGCCATCAGACCCACAAAGGATCGGTAGGTACTAACCCCCGCAATGACCCACATAGGATTGATCATGAAGTTGAAACCACAGCTATAGGGAAACTCCTTCTCCATCAAGTATAGTGGTTATGCCGCTACAACCAAGCGCTCCCTTCTAACCTTGGACTGCTGTAGTACTCCACCTATCCAGTACTATGGGCCTGCTGCTACAACCAAGCGCTTCCCACCATGGGTCTGCTGCTACAACCATGCGCTCCCCCTCAAAGCCTCTAGAGGTACTCCTTCTAATGAGTACCACAGGTTATCCACTACAACCAAGCGCTCCTCCGTCGTGGGTCTGCCACTACAACCAAGCGCTCCCCCATGACGCTACAACCAAGCGCTCCTCCATCGTGGGTCTGCCGCTACAACCATGCGCTCCCCCTCATAGCCTCCAGTGGTACTCCTTCTGTTGAGTACCGCGGGTCTACCGCTACAACCAAGTGCTCCTCCGCCGTGGGTCTACTGCTACAACCAAGCGCTTCCCACTAGGCTATCTCTAATACACCGAGTCGTTCGATCAGCAGTTGTCAAGTCTCAACCGGCTCTAGGGTTTCCGCACACAGCATGCTCGTTCCGGGAGGGTCCACTCCACGAGCCAAGAGGTCGATGCATGAACTGACATGCTGTCCGGAGTTGATGTATCCCAATATGTACCGTAGTGGTCACTGCCAAAAACACGGAGGATTCCTGTACTGTTTTCATCATTTTCACCATAGAATCCACGGAGGATCTCTGTACAGTCGTCGTCGTCATAGTTGCAGTCGTATCCAGCTCTAGGGTCCCCGCACACAGCAAGCTCGTTCGGGAGGGTCCGCTCCACGAGCCGAGAGGCAGATACATCAACTAACACCTAGTCTAGAGTTGATGTATCCAAACGTTCGGTATCGTCAACAGGAACTCAACGTCATTGACGGCGCGTCAATCGGACGCCCGGTCTGAGAGTTAATGGCTTTTTCGTCCCAGGGGCCCGGTTGGTTTTTAATGAAAAACCAACCCTACCATACTCTAGCGTCATCCAAATCTCGGGCGGAGTAAGCCAAAAGATCTTTCTCAATTAGAGGAATCCATCAAAGTCGACGGCACGTCAATCAGACGTCCGAATCTCAAGATATTAGTGTTTCCGCTCCGAGGGCACGGTTGGTTTCGTGTACGAACCAGCCCGGCTGAACCCAAAGTATTCCGAAACCTTGAATGTGATATACTGAAACGACCGTCTCGATCCAGGGATCGTATTTCCGCTGACGGTACATCGTTCGGAGGCCCTTAGCTAATGTTATGAGCAAAAGATCGAAAAGGTCTAGAAAGGGGGGGTCTTGGCCCGGACCGACCCGGCCCAACCCCCACGGGTCGGCCCGAACCGGGGGGACTCGACCCGGGTCCAGGTCCGACCCAGTTGGTGTGACCCGGCCTGGCTTGGGCGCGACCCGGCCCTGCTGGTCGGCCCGGCTCGGCTCGGCCGAGCCGGCCGAGTGGAGGAAGCCGCGGGGTGGGTTCTGCCCCCGCGGGATGAAACGCCGCGGCCCCGGGTGGGGCCGCCCCGCCAGTGGACGCGGCGGCTGGGCTGCGTCCCTCCTCCCAGTTCCACGCGGCCGCGGCTTCTGCCACGGAGGGTTTTTCCGGCGGCGTGCCTGGCGGCCGGCCGCGGGCGGCCGCCGGCGCCCCCGTGCCGGCGTGGCGCGCCGGCGGGAGCTTCCGCGAGCCACCGGATGCGCTCCGGTGGTCTGTTTTGCATGCAGTCTTCGCCAGTGGTCCTCCTGGGACTCGATCTTCACTACCTGGCCCTAGAATCACCATTGCGGCCCCGTGTGTCGTCATTCATCATTTCGCGCACCAAGAACGAAAAGGTGCAGTGGGTTTGGACTTGTTCTTTAGTCTGCACCCACTGCGTTAGCGGTCTTAATGATATTCACCCATCAATATTTAAACAACCGAGGATTTAATCACAAAGATTTAATGAATCAAACCCCTACCTCTCCATAGTCTTCAAGCGTGCGTTCTTCGCGGAATTGATCGTCGGAGAAGAAAAGAATCGTCGCGTCGCGAAAGAGCGTCGCTGTCGCGCGGTACTTGGCGTCGCGTCGACGAACTCTAAGGATAAAAAAAATACAGATTTAATTAATAATAATTAAATCCATGTTTTTGTTATAATCCAAAAATAATTTAAAAGGAGCGTGACCCCCTACCTTGTCGTTGTCGATCAAAGGTTGTGGCGGGGATGGATCTTCGCGGAAGAAGCGTCGCGAAGGGAGATTCGTCAGCGTCGCGGTACACGGCTTCGTTTCGTCGAGCTTCGTGGGTTTAGAATTCTTCGTCGCCTTTCGTCGAAGGCCGGCGTTCTTCACGTTCTTCATGTTCTTCACGCTGTTCGCAAAGGAGGAATATCATTAGAGATTCTCCAATGGTTTAACACAACATTCAAAAAGAAGGTGTGTTGGCCTTATTTTATTAACATGCCAAAAAAACGAAAACGTGTTACGAAACGAACGAAATTAATTCATAGAATTAATTCAAATAATAAACCGCCCAATTAAAATGATCATTTAATTGTTTAAGAAAACTCCCCTGTTGACTTTCAATTAATAGGGGTTTTCGCGGGTGCGTTACTTAGCGGAAAAGAAACGGTGGTGCTCGTGCAGGGCCCCACCTCACAAATATACTACCAAGAGGGTAGGATATTTTGAATTGCAACGTATCTGCTTCAACTCAGCTAAAGAAGCTTTTAGTGGCTTTTAAGTGGCCTTATGTGAAATAAAAATAAATTTGTCGCACCACTTTATTTTATTTCTTAACTTAACCGCAAAAATTTAAAAACTACACCCGAGAAAACGCACTCCAGAAGAGGCATTTCTAAGAAATAATCGATGTTGCGATTCCATCGGTGCCCTTGGAATTCGATTCCGAGCACCGGTTCAAAAGTTAGAAAAACCCGCTTGTTCATTCACTGAACGTACCCGAGCCAAACTTCGGAAATTGATTCCGGGAAGACTGGGCCTCGGAATCACGTGCCGTCAGAAACTGCGTTCTTGTAATATTCCAAAGAAAATTAAGAAAAACATTTCCTTGAAATTTACGGGTCTTTACATTACTCCCACCATAGGGCTTTACATCCCCGTAATGCTTCACCACAAACATAGGGATACAAAGGCAGTACTGAGTACACATCTGAGCCTCCCACTCCCAAGTGCTCTCCTGGAGGTTCCTGTGCTGCCATCTGATGCGCACAGGAGGAATCGATCGTCCACGTAGAACCCACTCTTGTCGATCCTCGATCTCCACTAGGACCTCCGCAAAGTTCGCCCCATCATTAACGTCCAGCTCCTCATGGTCAATGTTATGTGAAGGATCGCGCACATATCTCCTTAGCTGAGATAAGTGGAAGACGTCGTGCACCCGGTGCAACTGAGGTGGTAGAGGCAAATGATAAGCCACCTTTCCAACCCTGCAGAGGACCTGGAAGAGTCCGATGAAGTGTGGGGGAAACTTCCCGCCTCGGCCAAATCTCCATAACTCACGTCGGGGTGAGACCCGTATAAAGACGTGGTCACCATCCGCGAACTCCAGTGGCCTCTACCCCCTATCAGCATAAGACTTCCGCTGGCTCCGAGCTGTCCTCATCCGCTCCTGGATGACCTGGTCCTTCTCTGTCATGGCCTGGACCATCTCCAGTCCCACAAGAGCTGCTAAGATTTCTTCTTTGATGATAAGACAAATCTGGTCTCATCCCCTGGATGAACCAAGTTCTTCGCCTAATACAGTCAATCCTGATATGGATGATACTAATCCATACCAAGGATGACATCGTAAGGCCTCGACGCTACTACCAAGAGATCCAACCGTTACTCTCACCTCCAAGGTTTGAGTCACACTGTCGGCATCAGTGTGTGGTAATTGGGTCTCCTCCAGTGGATGTCTCACAAGTGAGGGTCAAGTCAACAGTCTAAACTGAAACCGCTTAGTTACAACACAAAATAGGACATGAAAGAAAACATCACAAAGGTATGCATCTTTTTTTTTATTGCAGCTCATAATACAAAGACACTACACAACAGAAACAAGGAACTAGAAGTATAAAATACGTATCCACTAGTTCTGCTCCTGTCCATATGCTCCCAGAGCTCTATGAGTGAGGGCCTCATCTACTTGAAGATGAGCTCTCCCATGTCCACCAACTCCCTGAGGTCGGGGTGGACCTCCTGGTGGTGGTGGTGGCAAAACCTCAAAGCGTCTCCCACCTCCCACTGCATGGCCAGCTCCCCCACCAAGATCTCCTGCTCCATGCGATCCACCTCGATCGAACCTCTGCCTCTGCCTGGGAGGTCCTTTGTTAATCTGCTGGTCATCCGTATGGCGGGTCGGATAGTCATGAGCCATGTGACCAACCCCGCCGCAGGAGTAACACTGTCCTATCATGGTAAGACGTTGTCCACCCCAGGTGCCTCGCACAATCGATCATGTGTCACACGGTCAACCACCGGTAGGTATAGTCCTCTTGGACCCCTGCGTCATCTGTCTACTGCCCGCTGTAGAAGACTCTGCCGCATGCCGGCTAGTGGTTGGTCCTGCTGCTGGAAACTGCTCTGCAAAGAAACTCTCCACTAAGAGGGCTCGCTCCAACACTCCTGTCTTTGTCAGAATGTTGTGAGAAACAATTGAAGCTCTGATCTCTCACCTAATCCCCTGCTCAAAGGTTCAGGCCCTGAAGAATGGGTCCCGTACCATGTCCGTGGAATAGCGCGAGAGATCGGTAAACCTCGCCGCGTACTAGGCTACTTTCTTGTTGCCCTACCGCAGATATAGTAGCTCTTGGATGCACACCGCTCGGAGGGTGTCTGGGGAGAACTCTGAGCGAAGAAGGCTCTCAAAGTCCATCCAAAGGAGTGATGCCTTGTCGTGCACCTAGAGCATCAAGCTCCACCATCTGCCTGCTGCCGCATGAAGGAGGCTCGCTGCAAGGACCACCATAAGGTCTGCTGGTGTCCTCACTAACTGGAAAACTCGTACAACCGCCTCCAGCCAGTCCTCTACTACCTGGGGTTCCGTCTCCCCGCGGAACGTGGGCGGTCGCTGGCGCTGGAACTCATGCAGTGCACTAAGGTGACGTGCATCGTCAGTGGTTGGGGCTGGAAGCATCGGTGGTTCGGTAGGTAGAGGTACCGCCGGTGCCTCTGCTATCAAAGGGTTCGGCACCGAGGCCTCGTCGCTCGGTGGTCTGTCGTCACGCACCAATATCGAAACCCTATCTGGACACCTTCGTGGGGCCATCTTGAAAAGGAAACAAGAGCGCCACGGTCAGAACAGTATACCTGGTGAGCTGATACAAAGTAATCACAAAGAAAACTTGAAACACACATGCAATCAATGTTTTCGTGCATTAAGTTGGAAATCAGAAGTCAGGGTCCTGGTGTATGGATACGTCGGCCGCCACACCAACACTGGGCTCCCTGGACTGATAATCACACTCAATACATTTAACACTATTTCTTCACAGAGAAGAAATATCAGAGTCTGCGGTAGAATCGAACTCCTCTGATACCAATTGTCATGACCCGTCCTCAGGGCCCGTGCTGTGACTACCCCAAGCCCGCCTTCCATAGGCCAGGGGCCGATATCTAGCACCAAGGCGTAAATCCCAGAAAAAGGGAAGGCATTTAATTTGTAAAGTAAACAAAAAACACCACAGAGTAAGCAGGAAGAAGTAAACACTAAGTAAAAACTAGTACAACAGTAAGTGCGGAAAGTAAGTGGGCCAGAGTACAAACCCAAACTTAAAGTAAAGTACAACTCGAAAGGGAAAACAACAACTGAAAAGTAAAGCCGCAACGTCGAGCTGTCCACTGGAAGTCCCACTTGAAGGGTGGGTACAGATAGACTCCACTGCTCCTCGGGTCCAGCCGACCACTCCGAGTACGTACCACCCAGTGGTCCACCTCCAGGTACTGTCCTACTCCGAAAGCCTCCACCATTACCAGCGATGTACGTTGTTAGGAACCAACACAACGTAGTGCGGGCATAGCTCGTGAAGGGGTGAGTATAAGATACTTATTAGGGACCCCGAGACCCCTGAAGGTCTCCCAGAATCCACAAAGGATAAACCAAAAAGGAAAGATACAATCACGAAGTAACATCAGACACGACTTAGGTATATTCCCATACATATACCTAAGTCTTCAATTCTCGCTCGTCTCCAACATCCGAGCTCATGTACAACCCAATCCACACAGGAAAGCAAAAGGTAAATCCACACAGGATAGCATGACACAATCCACATAGGAAAGAAAAACGTAAATCCACACAGGATAGCACGACACAATCCACATAGGAAAGAAAACGGGATTCAGCTCACATAGGATATACTTCTTCATAAGACGATGGAGATGATCATATGTAGCCACTAATTCATCTACCCATCAGACCCACAAAGGATCGATAGGTACTAACCCCCGCAATGACCCACATAGGATCGATCATGAAGTTGAAACCATAGCTATAGGGAAACTCTTTCTCCATCAAGTATAGTGGTTATGCTGCTACAACAAAGTGCTTCCTTTTAACCTTGGACTGTTAGAGTACTCCACCTATCGAGTATTGTGGGCCTGCTGCTACAACCAAGTGCTTCCCACCATGGGTTCGCTACTACAACCAAGCGCTCCCCCTCATAGCCTCTAGAGGTAATCCTTCTGTTGAGTACAACGGGTTAGCCGCTACAACCAAGGGCTCCTCCGTCATGGGTCTCTCACTACAACCAAGTTCTCCCCCATGCCGCTACAACCAAGCACTCCTCCGTTGTGGGTCTGCCGCTACAACCAAGTGCTCCCCCTCATAGCCTCCAGAGGTACTCCTTCTGTTGAGTACCACGGGTCTGCCGCTACAACCAAGCGCTCCTCCACCGTGGGCCTTCTGCTACAACCAAGCACTTCCCACTGGGCTATCTGTAACACACCGAGTTGTTCGATCAGCAGTCGTCAAGTCTCAACCGGCTCTAGGGTTTCCGCACTTAGCATGCTTGTTTTGGGAGGGTCCACTCCACGAGCCAAGAGGTCGATGCATCAACTGACAGTTAGTCCGGAGTTGAGGTATCCCCAGATGTACCGTAGTGGTCACTACCGAAAACACGAAGGATTCCCGTACTGTTTTCATCATCGTCATCATCGAATCCACTGAGGATCTCTTTACTGTCGTCGTCGTCACAGTAGCAGTCGTAGCCACCTCTACGGTCCCCGCACAGAGCAAGCTCATTCGGGAGGGTCTGCTCCACAAGCCGAGAGGCTGACACATCAACTGACATCTAGTCCAGAGTTGATGTATCCAAAAGCTCCGTATCGTCAACATGAACTCAATGTCGCAGACGGCGCGTCAATCGGACGCCCGGTCTGAGAGTTATCGGCTTTTTCTTCCCAAGGGCCCTGTTGGTTTTTAAGGAAAAACCAACCCGACCATACTCCACCTACGTCCAAACCTCGGGAGGATTAAGCCAAAACATCCGTCTCACTTAGAGGAATCCATCAAAGTCAACGACACGTCAATCGGACGTCCGAAGCTCAACATATGAGCGTTTCCGCTCCGAGGGCCCGGTTGGTTTCGTTAACGAACCAACCCGGCCGAACCCAAAGTATTCGAAAACCTTGAATGTGATATACTGAAACGACCGCCTCGATCCAAGGATCTCATTTCCACTGACGGCGCATCGTTCGGAGGCCCGTAGCTCATGTTATGAGCAAATGACCGAAAAGGTCTGGAAAAGGGGGGTCTGGGCCCGGACCGACCCGGCCCAACCCCCCTGGGTCAGCCGGAACCGAGTCGACCCGACCTGGGTCCGGGTCTGACCCAGTTGGTGCGACCCGGCAAGGCGGGTCGGCCCGGCTCGGCTCGGCCGAGCCGGCCGAGCGGAGGAAGCTGCGGGGTGGGTGTTTCCCCCACGGGATGAAACGCCGAGGCCCCGGGTGGGGCCGCCTCGCCAACGGACGCGGTGGCCGGGCCACGTCCCTCCTCCTGGTTCCGCACGGCCGCAGAACCGTCTTTCCGCTGCGGCTTCTGCCGCGGCGGGTTTTTCCGGTGGCGCGCCGGGTGCCGCCGCCGCCTGGCGGCCAGCGGGAGCTTCCGCGGGGCACCGGACGCGCTCCGGTGGTCCGTTTTGCGTGCGGTCTTCGACAGTGGTCCTCCCGGGACTCGATCATCACTGCCAGACCTTCGAATCGACCTTGAGGCCCCGTTTGTCATTGTTCGTCAATTCGTGCACCAAGAACAAAAGAGTGCGGTGGGTTCAGACTTGTTCGTTAGTCCGCACCCACCGCGTTAGCGGTCTTAAAGATATTCACCTAACAATATTTAAACGACCAGGGATTTAATCATAAAGATTTAAATAATCAAACCCCTACCTCGACGTAGTCATCGAGCGTGCGTTATTCTCGGAATTTATCGTCGCAGAAGAAAAGAATCGTCGCGTCGCGGAAGAGCGTCGTTGTCGCGCGGTACATTGCGTCGCATCAGCGAACTCTGAGGATAAAAAACATTAAGATTTAATTAATAATAATTAAATCCATGTTGTTGTTATAATCCACAAAGAATTTCAAAGGAGCGCGACCTCGTACCTTGTCGTTGTCGATGGAAGGTTGTCGCGGGGTTGGATCATCGCAGAAGAAGCATCGCGAAGGGAGATTCGTCGGCGTCGTGGTACACGACTTCACGCTGTCGATCTCCGCGGGTTCGGCGTTCTTCGTCGCCTTTCGTTGAAGGTCGGCGTTCATCACATTCTTCGCGTTCTTCGCATTATTCGCGAAGAAGGAGGAAGATCTTTAGAGATTATCCAAAGGTTTAACACAATTTTCAAAAAGAAGGTGTGTTGGCCTTATTTTATTATCATGCCAACAAAACGAAAACATGTTACGAAACGAACGAAATTAATTCATAGAATTAATTCAATGAATAAACCGCCCAATTAAAAGGAGCGTTTAATTGTTTAAGAAAACGACCCAATTGACTTTCAATTAATAGGGGTTTTCGTGGGTGCATTACCTAGCGGAAAAGAAACGGTGGGGCTTGTGCGGGCCCCACCTCACAAATATCCTACCAAGAGGGTAGGATATTTTGAATTGAACCCTATCCTCATCAACTCAGCTTAAGCATCATTAAGTGGCTTTTAAGATGCCTTAAGTGAAATAAAAATAAAGTTGTCACACCACTTTATTTTATTTCATAACATAACCCCAAAAATTTAAAAACCACACCCGAGAAAACGCAACTCCGGAAGAGGCGTTTCTAAGAAAAACTCGGCGCTGCGATTCAATTGGTGCCATCAGAATTTGATTCCGAGCATCGGTGCAAAAGTTAGAAAAACCCGCTCGTTCGTTCACTGAATGTACCCGAGCTAAACATCAGAAATTGATTTCAGGCACACCGGGCCTCGGAATCACGTGTCGTTAGAAACTGTGTTCCTGTAAAATTCAAAGAAAATTAAGAAAAAATATTTCCATGAAATTTACGGGTCTTTACAAATTAAACAACCCCCAATAGGTTCGAAGAAACTAAAAAAAGGGAAATAAGTAGAAACAAATTAAACAAAAGATGGGGTGTTGGTTCTGTGACTTTTGTACAATAAACTAAACAACCAAACATAATAATTAAAGACATATTTTATTTAAAAAAACTTATATGAGAAGATGTATTTTATCTAATATACCTCATTCAACAGTAATTTATCATTATACCATATGATTAGTAATCATTCAATTGTTATTCCTTAATTATTTCAACCCATTAACCCTACGGGAATTAACATGACCGAAAATATTTTAAAAAATGATCCCATGGTTAACTTCGGCATATCCAATTACAGTAACTTGCCTTGATTGTGATCGAAAAACCATCTTATGGTAAGTGGAAAATTAGGTAAGCATCTCCTCCCTAGAGTGGAGAATTAATTTAGTATTTTATGAGATTTAACACTTAAATTCCACCCCAAGTTTATTAGATTTTGCGATTAAGGATTCACTAACACGATTTATAAAAGCCCAACCATGCGGTAAACTGTAAGTCGATTGAGTAACATATAAATTAAAACTCAATTAATTGATGAATATTTATGAGTTATAGTATGTTTATGGATTTAAAATAAATAAATTACAGAAGTAAGGATTAGTTGAACTACGAATGAAATCACTTTCCATGGACAGAGTTGTCATTGTGGAGATGTTTTGCATAAAAAATCGTTTGAAAGGGGAACAACCAATCTCATATCCACACTAATATTCTATCCCAAAAAAAAATAAAAATACGAAAATAGAGAAACAGATAATATTAATTGAAGAAAAATGGAAGATACAAGAATGGAACCAGTGAAATACAAAGTGGACATGGGAGAGGAGGGCCTTCTGGGAAGAGATGTTTTCACAAGGACTTACATCTTCCATGAGTTGTGAGGTGTTCCCAAGAACAACCCTTTTGAACAAAACCTTTCCAAATCATCTTCCAACCCTCCCAATGAGTGAAGAAATCTTTTAAATAGTAATGGGGTGGGGGGTTAGGGGTTAAAAAACTATTAATAGTGAAAGGGAAAATCGGCCAAATGTTTTTAATCCCAATTTCACTACATAGCTGACCTCCAAAACACGTAAATTGGCTAGCCTTATAGAAGAATGAATTTTCAATATTCATTTCCCTGATATTCCCTAAAAAAATTTTCCCAATCCAAATCATGATTAAGATGATACCATCCGAATGATGTAGTGATGTCCAATCTGGATAGTTAATTCCAACTTTTCCTTTATGGACCATGTACTCCACTCCAATGCATGATACAACTCCCATGTCATAAATATAATTTGTATCTAATTATGTTATAAACACAGTTACAAAATTCTACACCAATATTATTCACAAAAAAATATTTTTTAAATACTACAGTGAATTTTAAAAGGGTAAAACTGGAATTCCCATCAAATTTTTAAATGAATGATCTAATCCCAAACATTATATAAATTAACATATTTAGCAGAATGTGAGGAAATTGATTCATTCTTTAGTAGACAATTATTTGAGTTTGGGATGATACTTGAACCCTAATATTCTATCCCAAGTTGATTAGATTTTGCGATTGAGGTTTCACTCACACGATTTACACAAGCCCAACCATACAGCCAAGTGCAAGTCTATCGAGTAACATAGAAATTAAAACTCAATTAATTGACCAAAATTTATAAATTAAAGTGTGTTTATGGATTCAATGTAAATAAATTAAGGGAGTATATGTGAGATCAACAACAAATGAAGTCACTCGTCTATGGGCGGAGTTCTCATTGTGGAGATGTATTGAATAAGAAATGGATTGAAAGGGGAACACCCAATCTCATATCCAATATTAGATTTTAGTCCAAGATAAAAATTGATAAAATGAAAAGAGAGGAATATATAAGATTAATTGAATAAAAAATCAAGATACAAGAATGATAGAAAATAAATATAATGTGGAGGTGGGAGAGGAGAGGCTTCTTGGAAGAGATGTTTTCACAAGGCCATAAATCTTAAAAGAGTTTTGAGGTGTTCCTAAGAACCACCCTTTTGTAAAAACCTTCCAAAATCATTGAAAAACCCACCCAAAGAGTAAAAAAATATTTTAAATAGATTTTTGGAGCGCAAGTGTTGCCAATCATTTTTAAACGTGGAATGGAAATTTGAGAAATTTTTTTGATCCCATTTTCTCTGCATATTTGACCTCCAAAAAGTGAATATGGATGGATTTATAAAAGTTTGATTTGTTTATAATCATATCCCCATTTGTCCTTAGAAATTTAGGCCTAATAAAATTTTGGATGAAGATGATATGGCCCAAATGGAGAAGTGATGTCCAATCTAGATAGTTCCTTCCAATGATGTCTTCATGGACCATTTAATCCACTCTAATGTATGATCCATCACGCATCACCTAAATATAATTTGTATCTCATTAAGACAGAAACACAATTACAAAATATTAAGTGAATATAATTTACCAAAAAATATTTAGGTCTGAAATACTACAGTGAATTTTAAATGGGTAAAAATGGAATTTCCATCAAATTTTCCAATGAATGACCTAATCACAAATATTCTATAAATTAACATATTTAGCACAATGTGAGGATTTATTTAATTTATTATCAATAAAATTGTGTTTTATAATTTATATCTAATTATAGTATTGTAATAAAAAATTCTTTGAATACACAATTAAGCGAACATGTTCTTAGAGACATAAAACTTAGGCTAATATAGGTATGGTTGTCCAGGTGTCCCATGTGGAACCTAAGCTCGACGTGGGATGTATTTATTTCCTTATTTACATTGATATAACTACATTGTATTCCGTTTTATATTCATAGAATATATTTTTATATACCACATTAGTGGTGGACAACTGAATTTATCTCAAATCTGATCTAAGATGTCAATGGTACCTGAGCATATTATATAACTGTATGTTTAGATAAGGGGAAGCATCTAGTATTAGATGCTTGAATTCTTATATTAGGATGATATTTTGGACATAAATGGACGAGGTAATGCTCAAGATACTTGGATAGTGTTTGGTCTTTTTGAATCTTTTGTTTATGTTAACTTCCATGTATGCTTTTTCTTTGGTAGATACATGACACCATTTTGTATATAGAACTATTTAATTTTTTAGTTGATTATTTATGGACCAGATTATCAATCCTCTATATTTTCCATTATTATTGATGTTTTTATTTATTTATACATTGTTTACCATTTTTTTACACTCTGATTATGAGGGTATATTCTCCCCACTATACCACTATAGACCCTTGATTCTAGTCAACAACGTAAACCATGTAGGTAGGTGCACTTGAGGCCATGTGGAAAATGGTTTCACTACTATTATCAGGTGATCCGAGAAGGGACTTCACAAAGTGGCATCAGATGTTTCTTTTCATAAATTAGCATTTTTTTAATGGTAGAATGAGTACTAATATGTGTAGAGAGTTTGTAATGAGTCATTTATTGGGAGTACTTCGACCATGAATGGGGGAAAATATGAATTTCCTTGGATGGGACATTATATTCTGGATTGTTCTTGTTATAGTTGACTTGATTACAACATTGGGTGACACAGATGATATTTGATTTTAGTATTATTATGTTGGAATTAATTTCATTGTTGGCCCAAGTTAGTAATGAAGAATTGATCAGACATCATTTTAGTCTCTTAATAGGATTAGACTGTCATGAATTATGTCATTCCATGAAGGTTACATTTCCTGACTATGTGATATTTGATGTATTTACTATAGATGATACATCTATTATGAAACTAATGTTTCCATAGGATAAACATAGTTGAATAATTAGTTATTAAATTTTCTACATCAATTTTTTTGAGTATAGTTTGATTATACCCCACTAATTAATCAATTATCACTTGTTTTAGTTATGAAAATGATGTTAGATAGACTGAAATTTTATTTGATTTTGAGTATATGGATGAAAATTTTAATTTAAATTATGAATTTATGTCTATAAACTAGGAATGAAAATTCATTTAGTGAGACTTTTTTGTTACCTATGACATTCTGGTACTGAATTTGATGTTTTGGATTCGGTTATATGAACTACCAATCATATTGTATAAATTAATTACTTGTATAAATTGGGAATGGAAATCATATAAATATTTTATAAAATCAAATGAATTAATTAATAAATAATATATGATAATAAATTATTTATCAAATTTATATTCCAATTTCAAAATAACTGTTGATTTCCTCTATAACAAGTAATTGATACCCCATGTACCAAGACCAATGCCTACAATAGGAAGCTTGACCAAGACCCAACCTTGTTGTGGGTAGTAGGTAGTGTCTCTTGTGTTCCTTACAATTATTCCTATTATATAGACATGTATTTGGGATTATTTAGAGGGGTTGGAATCCTATATATGAATGATTTGATCTATCGTATTCTAGTATATGTGATCTTAATCAATATAATGTTTTATTTGAGGCTTGCTCTTGGAATTTATAGTATTATGACACTACGATGTCCTCGAGTTGTGAAGTAGGAGGGTGGTGAAAACCATGCTCCAGAGGTGGTGGGCCCTGATCCACCAGTGTTTCATCTAGTTGTTACACCCATGAAACCTCATGTTATAGATATTGTAGAAGATAATGGATAGTTTTGAGAGGAATTCCTATATATTATGCATACTCTGTAAGGAGATATATGTCCTAACTCTTTTATGGCAATTGATAATTTTATTTGCATCATCCACTAACATTTTTCCATAATGGTGGTACTATGGGAACAAAATAATGGAAAAATTCAATTATATCTATTTTCAATCACCTTGAGACACCTCTTAATAAGAGAGTGAATCTCACCGCTTGAAATGTTTCATGATTATACCAAATATTGGTGTGCTGATCTAAATAAGGATTATCGTCACTGGGGTATGAATTGGGGAATATCTATTCTAGTTTCCTTGAATTATTCTTATTTTAGACCATAATAGCTGATTGGGATAGAGGGTTCAGAAACCTAGAGAAGGGAACCGTGTCATTTATGGACTACTCAGCCCAAATTTTGAAGAATCGTCATTTTTCACGAACCTCAGCTAGTGATGATATTTATAGTATGATACAAGTCAAGGATGGTCTCATATTAACCTTATGATCACAGATAAATGTCATTAGGCCGGATACAATCGTAGATATTGTAAATCAAGAACTTATCACCGAATGCAATCTAAGATAATTTGATTGTACATGGGATGATGGATTGGTATTAAGAGAGAGTAGTGGATCCTCCACTATTTATAAACATTGTAATGATTGTTCTCAATAGAGAAATTGTAGCTAGAGTATCCACATTTTTAGTTTTTTAGTATGCCATCTTTGTGGGAGAAAAGGCCTCTTGAAGCCTTTGGGTGATAAGAACCAAGTATAGATTAGAGCCTATATATGATTGGAAAATCTTTATAGCATCTACCATACGTCCAAGATTTTCCAAATTTTAGAAGGTCGTTGCTAGATCCACCTTATGTATCATGCCTAGTAGCTTCACATCATGTTGGGCGTTAGAGAATCATTGGTCGATCATGATGATGAGGAGGTCGTGGATCTGGTATCTGGGCTTCTATTTTTTAGTGCCAATAGAGTGGACTGTCATTGGGTTGTCTAGATATAGCTTAGGGAAATGTATTAGGCCAATTACATGTAGTATAACCGAAACCCGAGGATCAAAGATTAGGATCATCAATAGTATAAGGTATTATTCTTGTAGTCTACACTATAATATCTAATTTATTCAATATTAATTACTCACACTCCTTCATTTATCTACCAATCATGGAGTGTCTTGGGTTTAAAATTTAGTAATTTTGTAGCATGATGACACTTGATAATTATTTGGAAATTTGGTCAGAGTGTGTCTGAAATGAAAAATAATTCCCCCATGAGTAGTTATTTGTAATTTCTTATAGTACATCTTCATCCTCGAGATGATAATATCTGATATCATTTTAAGGATAGACTTATTTTTCCCTTATCATTTTGATGTAGACTTATATCAATTTAGGGTATCACTTACATAACTAGAGGTTGATATATATATTCAAAAGGATTAATGTAATTTCCAGGAAATTAGAAATGGACTAGATTATAATGGGCTGACTGGAGTGAAAACAAAAATGGATAACCTTTATATGGAGGATCAGGTTTTACATCAGGCTATTTTTTCCCATAGTAGATTATTTCAGGGATATTTTCCTCGATGATTTTTCTAGGTTACCTCCTATGATATAGGTGGAGTTATATATTTTACTTGTACCATGAGTAGCACCAATATCCATTCCACCTTATAGGATGGCTAATACTAAGTTGTAAGAGATTATGAGGTAGAAAATAGACATGGAATCTAATGGTATTATCAGACTGGGTACCTCTCCTTGAGGTTCCCCCATTTTTAACTAAGTATGATGGTACCCTTATGAAATATAGAGATTACCGATGGTTGAACCAGCTTACGGTTAAAAAACAATATACATTTATTCACATAGATGGTTTTTTTCAACCATTTATGAAGATATTGAGTATTCTCGAAGATCAATAAGAGGTCAGGTTATCATCAGGTGCATGTTAAACCATAAGTTATACCACATAAAACATTTATTAGTAGATATGAATTGTATGAGTATTTTTTCATGTTGTTCAGTCTGACAAATTTGTCATATGTTTTCAAGGATTTGATGAATCGGTTTTTTTATATGTACCTGGATGCATTCACTGTGGTGTTCATGGACCAAAAAAACTTTGATATCATTTTGAGCACACTGAGACAACATAGGCTGTATGAAAACTCTCCAAATTCCACTTCTGGATCAGTATGGTCCATTTCCTAGGTTATATAACATCATAATTAGGTGTATTAATAAACATTTAGAGGGTGAGAGTTGTAGTTTCTTTTGTGAATCTCAAGAATGTGTTTGATATATGGAGTTTCATAGGGTTAAATGGATATTAAATAAACCTTATAGAGGGATTACCATACCTTTCAAATCCTCTTTTATGATTGACTAAGAAGGGTGGGGAGTTCATATGGTTTGAATCCTATGTGACATCTTTTTAGGAGATTGATGGGAGACTGAATTCATCATTGGTTCAGATTCTACCTGATCCTAGAAGAGTCTATATAGTATTTTTTTTATTCCTTATGCATAGTGATAGACACAATTATTATTTAAGAAGACCTTGTTGTATTGTATGGGTATTTAAATTTGTAGCCTCATGAGCATAACTACTTGATGCCTGATCTTTAGAAAGCAGTAGTAGTCCATGTCATACATTTTTTGAGACACTATTTGATTGGAGAACACCTTTTGGTTTATATGGACCACAAAAGCCTCAAATATATATTCAAACAACATGACATGAACCCTATATAATAGATATGGGTTTAATATCTTTATTAAATTTATTTTTAGCTAACTTATAAAGCTATTAAGGGAAATGTAGTTTCCAGTGATCTGATTCGGAAGTCTTAGATGCAAGTTGTTGAGGAAACAATTGATGAATACAGGTTGATGGCTCTTATTTATGAGATAAATATAGAGGTTCAAGAGGGTTAAAAGAGACCCTTTATTATATCCCAGTTTGTAACCATATCACTTCTATATAGAGTGAATAGGGTGAAATAATTAGATCATAATGGTTTGGACCTAAGGGAGATTATTTATGGTGAAGACTCACTACCAGATTGGTCAGTTTATGGAGACAACATCTATATTTTACAAGGGAATGTTTGGGTGCCTACAGAAATGGGAGAGGAGATGATTCAAGAATACCATGATTCACAATGTGAATTAAACCTAGATATTTTCAAGATGTATTGTGACATGCACCACAAGTATTGGTAGACTGGGATGAAATTATAGATTGTAGGTTTTATCAATAGGTGTTCCACCAGTAAATTGGTGAAGGGAGTGGACCAGTGACCTGATGTATAATTACAACCAATACCAGTCCCAAAATGGAAATGTGATGATGTAACAATTGATTCTATGGATATTTTATCAAGGTTTCCTCAAGGTAGACATTCATTTTGGATTGTATTGTATAAACTGACGAAGGTTTCCCACATTAGTCCTATCTGGGAGACCTTATTAATATATGAACAAGGAATATTGTACGTCTATGAGTTTAAACTCCACTATAGGGTAACTATTTCTATCATTTATTATAGGGATGATCATTTCCCATCTAGGTTCTAGTAGGGGACATAGAAATTACTTGGTACATGGTTACATATAAGTACGTCTCATCAACCTCAGACCAACAACCAAATAGAACAAAAAATAAAAGTCATAGAGGACACACTTTATATATGTGTACATGATTTTAGGGGTTCTTTGTAAAATTATATCCCACTTACAGATTTTGACTACAATAAGAGTTATCATGTTACCATACAGTTGGATCCTTATGAGGTATTATATGGTAGTCCATACAGATAATCTATATACTAGTTTGAGGCATGAGAGGTATTGATAACAAGAACTTGTCTCATCCAATAGAATTCAAAGTAAAATAATCTTATCAAGAATATTTTAATTACTTATCAGTCTAGATAGAAATATTATGTTTATCATTATAGACGACCATTGGATTTTGGCAGAAAGGATTTTGATTTCTTGTGTGTTTACACTAGGCTAGGGTATTAAAGGATACAATAAAAAGGGAAGATGACTACTAGGTTCATGAGACATTTTGAGGTTTCTTAGTGAGTTGGGAGGATATAATAACCTCTATTGTTACCTTAGACATACCAATCAATGAATGACATCTTCTATATATCACAGCTTCACTAATATCATACTAACCCGTCTCATTCATTTGATCAAGATAATGATGAGTTTGAGAATAATGATTATTTTGAATAAATATATTATTCATATCATCGATAAAAGAATAAAGACTCTCTAAGGTTGGTTAGTTCATTTTGTATGTGTTATATGGTATAACGACACTGTAGAGGAAGTGACTTTGGGGAGAGAGGATGATTTACATGCTCAGTGTCAGGAGTTATTCTCAGGTGGTATTTTACTACCCTTGTAAAGGAAACTTAGGTATAAGTTGTTTTATTTGGAGAAGATTTTATGAACATGGTTTTTCATCAAGTTACGAATCAATTATCATTCATTTTAATTCCTTATATTTATATTAATTAGTGCGATAATGAGTTTATAGAGGAAATAGTGGTGTCTGGGTCTTGTTCAGAGCTTGGTGCCTAGAATTATGGGGAAAACAGCTAGTTATCTTGGTTAGTAGAAACGGTTCCACCAAGTCTGCTTGAAGAGAAAAAAATACATCATGGTTTTAAGCACATAAAATAGTGATACAAATTTTTACTCAATTGTTAAACCCATGACACATGGTTTTGAGAAGTTTTTCGATTGTATTTCAGAGGCATTACACACGAGAAACAAATGGTTAGTCAAACCGTGTACCCAACTCGTGCAATGGATGTCTTTGGGACACAAATGGGTGCATTATTGGATTATGTTTTTTTCCTAACATGTGGATGTGAAAAGCCCATTTTTTATCTTTTTTTAAAATTATAACCCTCCTTTATCCATAATTTCTAATGGGAAATAATCTCTCCTCCTCCTTTTTGAATATACCCTCCATGCCTAAAGCTAGGTCATTGGAGATATTCTCTATATGACCTCCAAACCAACAATTGTATGTCATGTTGGATCACCACCGATAATCTCTCCATTCCATTATCTCATTTATTTCTTTCCTCTTCTTATAGATTGATTTATTTTAGTGAAAACTCAAATGACTTATTTTTATGGTATTTATATGTTCCTATATTTTCTTTTGATATGACCAAAAAATGATTTTACTAGATGGTTATTCCACCATTGGAATAAGGTGGGTTGTGTATGAATTTTCCCTCAACAACTCACTGTTTAACAACGGTTTTCTTTATGTGCATTTTGGTTTCACATGACATTGATCCTTAAATTCATTTTCCTTAAATTAAATTTTCTAAATTGATAACTAAGGCCCTAGAGATACCATTTTATATTATTATAAATTGATACCTCAATTACAAAAACCTAATTATTCCGTTTCCCTTGATATGCCTTTAGTGACAAACAATATGATTACCCAGAACACCATTTGGGTGTTCTTCACTTGACCTTCATGGTGCTAAGTCATTATTTTAATTAAGTGAATAATAATTCACTAAATTTAATGTATATTAAGTTATATTTAAATATATCCATTGCCCTTGATCAAATTTTATTAAATTTGAATTTTTTTAATGACCTATTTAAACGTGTCGTTTATTATTAAAGGTGTTGTAATAAACCTATGTAAATTAAACAATATAGCTGTATTAAATGGTATGTGATGATTGTTTAATATATATATATATAATAAATGATTGTATTTGATATAATTCATATAGAACTTTTTCATTTTTATGGGGATGATTAAACTAGATCCCACATTGGATTCTTGATGGATTTCCTTGAGAACTCAGAGGATGTCATTCAAATTCATCGATCTAGTTACCAATGGAGATAACCTCCTAGAAACTAGGTTCTTTCCTATTACATGAATGCATAAGTGTTGCATTGATGATTTACTTGACTAATCTTTTGGACATTAGTTACCTTGGATGCACTCCCTGGATTCAATGTGATTTCATAAGACATGTGATGCCATAGATTATTCTATTTTGGATATAATCATTATTATACCAATATTTACATTGTACTTTATCCATGCAATTAGTTAGTTGTACTTATAGTGGAATTCATTGCGTATACCACTTGTAATACACTTATACCCTTATTTCTAGGATGTATGGTTATGTACTAAGAGCTATCTTGACCATCTATAGTCATGTATTCTTTTTTATCTCCATGGATCCTTTCCAATCATTACTATTATTACTTCCCTATGATTAATAGTATTTTATTTCTAAATCCCTTAACTATATAACTAAATGAACATGTTATAGAGATATCTAGATAAGACTAAAGTTTGTATGGTCATCCACATGTCCCATGAGAAACCTGAGCTAGACTTAGGTTGTATTTATTTCCTATTTTACTTTTATATACTTGTACATTATTATATTTTATATTAAAATATAATATTTGTATAGAGAATGTTTTCATTGGACTGATATGTTTATCTCAAACCCTATCTTGGTCGTTGATGGTACCCAGTAAGATTATATGATTATAGGTGTGGATAAGGGGAAGCGTCTAGTTTTGGATGCATGCATTCTTCAATTAGGATGGGATATTGGAAGCATATGATCAAGATTGTTCTCAGGATTCTTGGATAGTTTCTATTATTTTTGACTCATTTTTATGTTTTTTCCATGTATGATTATTATTTTGTAGAGACGTGACATCATTTTGTATATGGTGATGTTCTGTTTTTTCAGTTGATTATTTATGGATCATATATTTATGATCATTTAACTATATTTTTCATTATTATTACATTGTTTTATTTATTTTTATATTTTTTACTGCATTGTTCAACTAAAATTATTTTTATATTGTCTCGACACCATACCACCTTTGACCCTTGCTGCAAGTTGGAAGCATCTGGTGTACAAGGAGATGAACTTTAGAACATGTTTCTAACTAGTTTCTCTACTGTTACTGAGTGTGATGGTTTGAGATGTCATAGATCTGATACCATTATTAATTAATCAACCAAGATAACCTATCCAAACAATTGATTCCACTCGTTTCTTGACCTAATGTGTGTTATTTACCACCGTAATCTACAAACATGTTC
This sequence comes from Viscum album, assembly GCA_963277665.1. NCBI lineage: Eukaryota > Viridiplantae > Streptophyta > Magnoliopsida > Santalales > Viscaceae > Viscum > Viscum album. The sequence goes on from OY728147.1 coordinate 1,099,725,972, forward strand.
AAAGTGCATCAATTTTTTGTTTTTTTAAAATATTTAACCGTATTATAAATAATATAGATGGTGAATTTTATACCATAAATATGACATGACAATTGTGAACATTGAATAAGTCATTCGTAAAATTTAAAAAATTCTAAAATATACAATAATTCAACATGGTATAACATTAAAAATAAATTATTAAGAATCCAGACACCATAATAATAATAAAGATATCCATAATCAAAAACTATCATATACATCCAAATATAAAATAAAATCCCAAAAATTCTAAAAAATTAAGTAATATGGGGGCTGAATATATAATGTATCAAAATATATAACCAAAATTGAATGAATCTTCACTCATATCATAGTGAAAATAAATCATACAAAACTTATAACAACCTCTATAACAAGAAAAACATTATGAAAATCTACTAAATCAATGTAGATATTTTCCATTACCTATATAATTTGAAACTAAGTCTATATAAATACCAATGTATGTATGAGTGGTGTGAGAAATAAAACAAAAAAATACCATAAAAATACATAAAAAACCTTTAAAAACACATGAAATATTACTCTAAAATTATTATAAGCAATAACCATTTTCATTTTATATAAAATAAAGTAACAATGGTGACTATATTTTTTCATCAATTTTAAAACCTAAATTAGATTCTAATAGATAAATTCCAAGTCAAATATATAAATAATTAATAAAATAAAAAATCATTATCCAAAATCTCATTATATATATAATCATCATATTTCTAACTAAGGATTAAGCGATGAGTTTAGGATTCTCATACTGCAACCCCAAACTACAAAAGGCAACTGGACAAAGCATAATTCTAAACTATAAATAATTCTAAAATTAGAACAAGTCATCATGTAAAACTAAACTATTATATACAATATATAGTTGAATACATAGCTATATTTAGAGAGGCTATACAGGGTGTAAAAAACTATAAATGTAATTTTCACTAGAATCACCCATTCATATCTAAGGATTCACATGGATGTTTTCAAAATTAAAGCATTAACTATGAAAATATAACACTTGATAAACTCAAGAATCACTTCCATACTCCCTCCAAATAAATAATCCCATTCACATTAATATCCATTACTCATTTATCAATATAACACAATTCCACGTATTCAAATTAATAATACAAGTTTTAATAATAATAAGGGTATAAATAACATAATAAAATATCATTTATAAATAAAAATAGGTTATTATCCCAAGGAAACATAAATAAAATCAGGATATATACATTTTATAATTCACATTGAACCCTTATTTGAAAAAATCAAATATTTCATAATAAATTCCATTTGAAATTATATCAAAAAATTAGTTAGAAAAAATTGATATAAGAATAATTCAGAAATATCCATGGAAAACAACAATTATATCAAATTAAATTTAAGGATAAACAATAAAAAATAATAGAAACATCATTAATATTAAATATAGGATCTATTACAAATAATACGCCACTTGAAATTGTCTTGTATTCATTAAAATGTAAATAAATGTATATGTATTGAACATCTAACTTAATCATGATGTAATTAATGTAAAATGGTGGTATTTTACTTATGAAAAATAGAATAAAGCCTCAAAATGGTATTAAAATTCATAAAATGAAGAAACGGTCCGTTAATTAGGTCTATATGGTAATCCTATGATTACGTAGAAAAATAAGTAAATAAAATTGAAAAAATAAGGAAAAAATATAATTGATTAGTGGACCATACCTTAGATATGTTCGTGGGGTAAATATACTATTGATATACTAGATGCACTCCCAAAACACTATGCATAGTGGACAGAACAAGATCTGGATGCTGTACGGATTTGATGGTACCTTAAAAACCAAATATTCTAGAATATAGAAAGTTGACATGCCATAATCACCATAGTAAGTCACACACCACAATATCTATTCAACTTAACAAAATATTACAAGTTTAAAATAAAGGCATAGTAAATAACACATTGATTTTATGTGGTTCAGATAATTAATACAAATATCCATGGGATAACACTACTACTATATTGATTACTAATGAATAGTAACATGGATTACAGTATCAATTGAAAATGTTTTAAAAAATATACTTTGTTTACATCTCACAAGCAAAAATATATGAGTGGTCTCACCCCAAATTTATAGTGGTTTGAAATATTTATTATGGTTTCACATCCATCCATGATCCACAAACAACCATCCAATGAAACTTGTTGACATATGATATCATATAACATTTGATAAATGACCTCTAAAGCTAGTGAACACTCCATGTGATACAAAACCAATAATTTTTGTTCCAAATTATCTGATTAACTAACTTTTGATCAATATATGACTATCAAATAAAAGAATCATCTAACCATCCTTCAAAAAACGTTTTATCCAATGCAACTTATTTAATCATCATGAAAACCCATTATTTAGATTTTTTTCTTTTTGGTATACTACATTCAGTAAAATAAACTAGGATTCACAATCATAAAAATCACCAACTTTAAGGAAAATAATAAAATTTTACATAAAACCTTTATAAAAAATTAAATAATCCACCATAAAGTAGTGTCTCTATATCAACCTATTCACCCAATTCAAAAAGTGGAATAATATTTCCTTGGGATGTCTTACACTAACACCATGTGGAACATGTCCATTGGATTTTTATTCGTGGCCATCTCCTTTATCCCACATACCTTATTCTTTAGTGACATCCCGAAGAAGTGGTATTTTGGGTTGATATGATTTTTCTATGAATGGAACTCCAGATTCTTAACCAAGTGAATTTCACTCTAATTATCATAATAGTTAAATATATCATCCCGGCTCCGTCCAAGATCATCCAATAGATGCCTCGACCAAGTATGTTCATCACACAGTATTCTTATTTCCAAATATATTTTTTTATTGGGGAATAAGAAACCATTAGTTGTAACAATAAAATCTAACTCACATTCATTCCACTAAATGTGAACACCGACCCAGTTTTACAGTTTTGAGTATCAGAATCTTCCCCAAAGTCTACATATATATACCCTTAAAATATATCATCAATATTGAATTAAATAATTGTTTCTTCCATTATTTTGAGAGAATAGATGGTCTATTTCATGGATTATCAATGTTAATTCCCAATACTTTACCTTAAATATATGATGAATGCCATTTTTTATGGAATGTTCATGCGAGAAAAATCTATGGTGTACATCACATTTATAATTGCTAATAAAAAAACTCCTTATCCATGTGGTTTTCTTCATCAACCATATTTGATGGTTTTACATTAGAAAGATTAAAGTGTCCCTAAATAATAGTTGAAAATGAATTTCATATGGATATATTGATTATCATGATACTAATTTTAATGTAATCCTTGAGAAAAAACACCGAACATCTATGTTTCCTATCTCATACAATTATCATCACCAAGATCTTCTTTTATTATATTATACTATTCATCAATAAGTTTCTGTAAAAATATTTACATAACTCCCAAATCATTCTAATGTTCATACCCATAAAAATCATACCATTAATTTATAGGAGAAATAAGATTAAATGCCTATATATAAAAGATTTCTAATAGTGAAAATCATCCATGTTTTTCTACATGAAATATTTATCTGTTATAAATACATCAAACATTCAATTATATTGTCTTGGTTTATATTAAAAGACATGGATTCTTAAATGTAGATTACATTCCATGTTTTTTATATATTGGACTGTGAAACCCATTGGTTTATTTATGTAAATTTCTTCCTCAAAATCACCTATATGGAATGTCATCTGTATGTTCATTTTCTCTAAGTGAAAATCATCAGACACATATATTCCCAATATAATCTAAATAGAACATGTTTTAATAATGTTGATTTTATTTAGATAAGTATATCCTCTATTTCATCTGAAACCTTTTCAAAAAAAGTATTTCCAAGTACCATTTATTCCCATTAAATTATTCCTTTAAGAAGAATAATCATTTTTTCAAGATCCATCATCCATTTTAGTAAAACTATTATCTCCCTTTTTTTATTCATAGGTATTGAATCCAAATTATCCTTTATAACTAACCCCATAAATCCAGAATCAATAAAAATTATACATTCCTCCATGAACTGAAGATCCCATTAAATTATTAATGTAGATAATGATATTAATAACCATACCTCTAAACTAGTTATCTAGATCTAGAAGACCTTCAAAAATTATAATCTTTTTATACTCTATCAAATAATGAATCTTCTAATTATGTATCTTCAAAGATCACAGTTTGATTGATCCCTCTAAATCCCTCTCAACCCTTAAGATCTCTAGTATATATTTCATTGGGAAAATTTATTAACCTTTAGTGCTCCCATAAAGATTCATTAAAACATATTTCCACCTAGTGTTCCTATTTAGATCAATGTGAATTTTCATACCAACATGATTTCCCTTAACTTATTTCTCTGTCATGTTCTTGGATTTTGTATAAGACCCACTCAATTAAGATAAAATTTAATATTTTGATGACTTGTATATTATTATCTTTTTAAAGACAATCTTTTTTTTGTTTTTATCCTCATAACTAATTAAAAATTGGACTTTTATTTTTTCACAATATTATCTTGATCATTAGAATATATATGGGAATATCCAAGACTCCTAAATACTTTTAGATAATTGAGTTTTATTATCATTCTAGACTAAAACACTTCTAATATTTCTTAATCCATCAATGTTGATGAACTTGGACAAAATAAGAAATATATATAATTTACCGAATTTTTCCAGAAATCCTTCGACATTTTGGATTGAGACCTCATGCCTTACACCTTATACATTAATGTCAGGTTTATTCTTTCATCCATGATGTTTTCCATAGACATTCCTAGTCTAGTCTCTTTAATTCATACCCCTTTGTGCATTCAAAAGTTTTAGAATACCCTTCTACTATCCTCACCCTATTTTTCAAATCATAATCACTTTAGCTTACTTCTATTCTAATTCTCAACCATTTTTTATATTGAAATGGTACATTCAAAACATTATATTTCTGTTTCTATAAGTAATCCCAACACTCATTTGATTAATATTCAATGAAAATAAAAAAGGATTGTGACAATATATTATAACATAAAAGGGGTCCCTAAACATCCATGTGAACAAGTTCTAGATTTATTCTCCTCTTTATTACTCAAATCAATTTGAATGATTCATTTTATTTATTCCTGAGTATAAAGATGTCAAAAAATATTTTTTTTAAGGATCCAAATTAAACAAGACTTTGGATAATAAAACCTTCATGTTCTTCTTACATAGATGTTCGAATCCAAAATTACACAACTCTAAGATTTTGTAAAATATTGTTCTACTAGTTATCACTGTATATAATCTTAAGTCCAATACTGTGTTTTGACTATTTTTCAACTCACAAAAACCATTGATCCTCAAGTGATCTTCCATTCTACATTTATGAATGTTGTTCTAATGCTTACTTCATCTTTATATGTGATTGAAATTAACATTTTATACGATTTTGGTATTTTTAAAATATTATTGAGATCAATTTAACTTATATTCTTCATTAAGACCTTCATATCTCCCTTCTTCACAATTCAAAGATCTTTAACTTCTTCCGAAGTCACATCTATTTAATTTTTTTAAAAAAAAATTTATAATGTATCCCATGAATACTATGGAGTATAATGATGACCAGGAATCAATTATCCATGATTCAATCATAACATTTTCACTCATTAGTATACTACCTATTTCAAAAAATACAATAGAATTACTTGAACATGTACTTTTGGAAACTGATCATACGAAATTTACTCTTCTTTACCTAATTTTTTTTTGCGATTCACTATATTGAAACAATGCCAATGTACTAGGCCAAGTAAATATTATTTACCTAAGATTTTTATATGTTATTTTCATCAAATTTTCTCTAAATAAAATTCTAATGAGGTGATCATCCCCTTCTTTATCTATTGAGATCACTATATAATAGTTCTTGAACCAGCCTTATACTAAGCTCTCCATTTAGTATAACCCTCAAAAAATAATCAAAACTAATTCACACATACAATAATGATTTCTAATGAATGTTATGATACATTACCAGCATTATAAAAATTATAAAAATAGATTTTTTTCTGTATATATTTTGTGAACTTTTCATTAACAGGTTAGAGATAACTAAAAATCCTATTAAAATCATATATATTATCATCCATATATCTACCTCATGAAAACCTCATGTTGATAAATATCTACATTATAATACTTTGTTCATTATTATGAGATTCTCATTTGTGTTTTATAGTGTTTACTAAACTATGTAGATGTCTTCCCCCACATGTTAAAGGAAATATTTGGGGCTAATAACGTCCTGATGAGACATAGTATTGTTCTATTCATTATCTCCTAGTATGTATTGTTCATTTTATATAGTTTTATTATAGTTAGAAATAGTTTTTAGTACTTATAAAATAGATAATACAATATCTATATTATTTAAAATCTAATGTACTTCCAATCAAAAATTTTAATCTAAACATTGTATCCTTGTGACATTATATATTCCGATGTATTAACCTATATTGAGAGAACATAGTGTTGAGACAAGGGAATGTATACCTAGGTCCACTGCTGATTGTGAACTATCAAACCATAAATCAAGATCTTATACAAATTTTTAGGAGAGACCCACACAACTGATCCACAAGACTCACTCTGCTAGAAGTTATGTGCAGTTGATATAACTAGGATTGGATTCTCCATGGATTATATAGTACCCTACAAACCTGATGTACCATAATATAATAAGTTCACACACACTAATCACAACACCAAGTCATACAACACACATTCCAGGACATACCACCATAACTAAATTGGAAAGGAAATAAAAATTAATGAATATTTTTATTTTAAAATGATCTAACAATTAAGTCATGCATGCACTGGAGGAAACTATTGTCATATTTATTACTGCCTATAAAAATGGTTTATATTGTCAATTGGATTTTTTAAGATAATATATGAATTTTTTAAGTCATGAAAATCACATATATATGAGTGTTCCACACTGCCAATATAGTGGGTCCTTGTAGTTTTCTCAGATGCCCCACCATCTCTGATTCATAGAGGACCTTCTATTTAATCTTGGGGACTTCTGATCTCTTGTATAATTAAACCACATGTCATTAAAGTTGGTGAACACTATGAGTTACCCAAAAAGTAACATATATTCAATACTATATTGAGAACTAAATTTCCCAATACAAATCTATCTTATGAAACCATCATCTAACAATTCTACCAATCACAGAGGAATATCATTGTCCTTTCATGAAACATCAAGTCAAGTGATCATATAGATTTTTATCCTTCCTATAGACTATGTTTTGTAATATAAAATATGATTCAAAATCCTATTAATTTTAACATTGATGCTTGATGATTCATATTCAATTGAATATTAATAATAGGAGAATATTGAAGGGGAGAGTCTCTTAGATGCTTATTGATCACGATGGAGAGAAATGAGGGGTGACTTAAGTAATTTTTGAGTTATGTAATAAAAAAAATTAATTTTTTATATAGATGTCAAAATAGTATGGTTGATTATATATAATATATCCCCAACCATGTAAATGATACTATAATTATTTTTATCTTTCTCAAATCGTTTTTACAGATACCAAGGTCATGTTCTCTAACTATAGAAAATTGTATGTTTCTTAAAAAACTTTGAATTTCCTTCCCAAACTCCAAGAAAAATAATAAAACTTTTAAATTAAATAACTCATACATACCAAGGAAATATTTGATGTAATATTTAATAAAATTGATAACAAAATAAAAACAACTAAATGCACATGCTCACAGTAATAAAATAACATTACTCTAGTATTAATCTATAGACATCTTTACTATTCTACAATGTGGATCTATGGCTCAATATAAATGAATATTAAAGTTACCTATTTTCCTATATAATTACCAATTAAATAAATATTCCCACTATGTTGAGCATGTAGGGTGTAATAATAAACTCAACATCATTTTTATAAAAACGAAAATATCCTTCAACACATGACAAATTCTAAAAAACTGAATTCGAATTAATCAAAAAAAATCAAATATAATTTCATTGAAAATAATTTATTTATCAAAAAACATTATAAATTTATGATATTAAATCCAGTAATATCCAATTATTTTAATAAATATAAAAAAATCCAATATTAAAAACAAATATAAAAATAATGTTTTCTCCTAGAAAATCTCATTTTTGAAACCTTATCATTTTCCATGTTTTATAAAAAAAACTCATATATTCCTTAAAATATTATTTAAAAATCCTTGTTTCCTAAATTTGATACCAAAAAATACATGTTCCTTGAAAATAAAATTATGATAATTAAAATATAGAAAATAATTTCTTTTAATGTTGTCAATCAATAGAATATAAATTAGTTAGTTATTATCATAGAATGTATAAATGTATCCTAAGTAGAAGTTCCTTAAAAATATTCAAATTTTTCAACTAAGGATCTTCACATGTTAAAACACTGAGTCCTATAATGAAATTTTTTAATGAATTATTATTCATTAGCAAATATTATGATAACAATTATAAACAGAAATTTAGTATGGAATATAAATTTTGTGAACAACACCTGTGCACAATCGACATGACTTATTGGATTTTGGTATGACACCGATGAAACTATATTGAGAAGATTACACAACCTCCTATGAGTATAATGGACCACATTATTATTTAAATAGATCCCTTGAAACTCATTCCCTCAATTTTTGGAAGGATAAGGTTCAAAGGTAAAAAATCTAGTATGTGGAATAACCATCATGCCCTAAAGAAAAACATATGAAATTTTTTAGAAAAATTTAATTAATTACTCGTGTTTTTTTAAACATTCATGGAGTTTAAACCCCATTTTATTAAGAAAATGATTATATTTTTGAATTGGGTTGATAGTTAACCCTTTACATGAACTGATGTCCAAGTGTACAAGGGTAATATTAATTCCTCATGAATGAGAATATAAATATTAAGTAGTATAATACATTTTCATGTCACCATTAAATTGGAAAAATTCATTCAAAATTCATATTGTAACACATTCCTCAATCCTTTATAATCCAACACAGTCTCTATCATTCAATCACCTTCTATTGAAATATTCACCACCATAAAATACAAAAGGACGAGATCCCATGAGAGAATAAAATGAACTACTTTTCTATTTATCAAATATTCCCTCTAATTTCAACATATATCCATAAGGAAATCCCCATAATAAATTGATTAATATTATCCTATATCATAATTTACATATATCCATAAAATGATTCTTCCTTCCATTATAAGACCAATTCTTCCATAATAATTTACATAATGTTGTATGGTTTTATATAATATAAATTTTCCTCAGAGTCCCCCAATTCCATCAAATTGAATATCATAAATTCCAAGACAACATTTAAACTTAAAAATTACTCCAATATATTTTCCACATTTATATAATAAAATAATATCTCATCAATCACATGAAAAAATATTCAATGATTAATTAATTAAAATTATATAGATAATTTCATATATCCCATGAAAACCAACAGGAATAACTGAACACAAGTGAATATTAAAATTTAAAAATATATATTTAGGTTATAACAATGGTGAGTATTTAAGATTTAAATCCTAGTTAATTGAAAATACATTATAAATTCATTCATGTCAATATCCATCATTTATTAAACAGACCATAGAAAAAAATTAGTAAAATTAATCCAAATACTACCTTAACATCATCTAAAATATCAATCAATATAGTCCAAATAAAATTTAATCACCTTATATTTTATAATTATTTATTAATTTTGTAACTTTTTTATCTAATGAACCCTTTAAAAACAGTTATGATTCTACTAAATCATTGAAAAATAATAAAATAATTTGAAATAAAAAATTCTTCCATTTTATTTTCAAAATTAGTGTAACCCTTAATGATATAAACAAATTTTAGTTATTTTAAAAAACAATACACGCCCTATACCTCATAATTGTATCTATTCCAAGATCACCACCTTTGGTTAATTATTGAATCCATGCTTCGAGATTATAGTGATCTTGAATGAAGTTACATTGAATTATGTTGATTCAAGGCTTCAAGGGTATATTAGTTATGGTCAATTTTTACAATTATTATTAATTAAACCATGTTAACTTATTAGATTAAATAGTTCCATATTTATATTATAAATAAAACCATTCATGTATGAATAAATTATGCATGAAATAAATAATACACATGATTTAAAATGTTTATCCATTTTATGCTTTATTATGTACCTGTTATGATTGTTATCATCTTGATATCATATTAATAAATTAATATGATAAATTTTATTAAAATTATCTATGATAAAGTATCATTCTCTTTTTTATTATAAAATTAATAATCTTTTTATGTTAAAAATCCTAATAAAAAACAATATGTTTTCAATTTTTTCTAAATCAATCTTCCTTAGAGATAGAGGGATTCTAGCTACATTTCTCCATGAATTATTTAGTATATTTATATTCAATTTATTTTTAGATAAAAATATATATCCATTAATATTTATTTATTAAAATAATTATACTGTATTATGGTTATTGTTAGAGAATTAATGAAAGGTTATATCATATTATACAATATGAACTATATTGTAATTAGTGAGAGAAATGTGACAAATATCTTATGTTAAGATATGATCATATCATAAGTATAATTTGTTTCCTTTGTCTATTTATGTCATATATTATGATAGGGATTATTATATGGGATTTATGGGATGCGGGTTCCTACCATGTCTTCCTACATGGTTCCATCATTTATGAATCAATGAGAGTGATTCATTCATGAACATTTGTTCATGATAGATTAATTTGAAGAGTTAAGATGAATTTACATCTCAAACTAGAAGTATAACATAATTACATCACCTAGATGATTATTGATGATTCAATACTTTGAATCTTTTCATTTATTAAATATACTCAATAAATGGGATGTGATCCCTCCCATAAACACAAACTAAATTCCACATTAGATATGATTTTTTTTCAATAAGGTAAGTTTACTTTATTATTCATTTTAATTTAAATATATATTTAATAATGGGACGGGGTTATTAAGGGTCCTAGCATGTTATATAGAAAGGAATTATATCTTGGATAGATTAGAGAAAAATAAAACCAATTAGTGTGTTGATTGATTTTAATGATATTCATGTCAATGAAATTTTTCAATACAGGACACATTTTTTAATACTTGTTCATGATTGTTTTGGTAGTGCTTAAAAAATAGGATATTGAAGGCCTAAAGATAATAATACAATCTATTTTTAACCATTTAATGATCATAAATATAATTGTGATCATTGATGTTGTAGTTATAATATTCCATGGACCTACTTTATGAATTCTATCAGATTATTTTATTTAATATAATGTGATTAAGAATGACTAAGAATCAATGTAATAAATTCTCTAGTTATTTGTGTAATGTTTGGATTTCAAATTTTTATGTTGATAAATGACCAAGTATGAATTTCATGTCTTTTTCAATATTGATAATATATTTTATGAGGGAATAATTATATGAAAATGAAAAATTAATAAAATATCATATGATGGTTTTTAGTCATGTAATAATTTTTTATGAGATAATCATAATTTAGGTAGTATAAGCCTTTTCTGTCTTGACATGTGATATTTAGGCATGGGTAAAATATTTCTCTACACATATGATATTGGTATGCCTCATAAGACATCTGAATTAAATGTATTATATTTTTTTGGAACACATAAGATATTATAGGTGTCGCGTAAGAGTTTTTTCGTTATAAAATATTATTTCATATCGTAAGATAATTAGAGCAGTGTGTAAGAATATTGACTTAGAAAATATAGTGACTTAATAAGAATTATAATTCATTATAAAAAATTAAAATAAATATAATTTAATATTCATATATGTTTAAATAACATAGTTATAGTGACCCATCTTCTAAGACTCAATCTTCATGACCAATACAAGTGGCTAAATATTCAATACAATCAAAGGAGGATAAACATGGAAGGAGTCCAATATGCTGAGAAGAGTTTCACACTATAATAATATAATTTTCACCCCCACTTTATGTGTCCATGAAAACATGAATTCAAAATATTAATTATTTATTTTTATTTATTTTTTTCTATTTTTAGATCAAAATATTTAAATTTCATGTAGAATGGAACATACCTAAGTGTTTTTGATGTTTAAAAAAATAACTAAATGATATTATGAGATATTTTAGAGGTAAATTACTACTAAAAATATCTTTTTGATATGAAAGTTATGATTGTGTACTGACCAATACTCAAAGTACTTTTCAAATTCAAATGAAAATATATTAAGACAAATTATTTGAATATAAAATATACCAGGTATAACGAAATTAATAAAATTATTGACAAAAATTAAAAATACAATGTGTGAAATTTTTAATGAACTCAAAGATCAATACATTACTTAATCAAAGAGAGAATAAGGAGTTCGAGGTTGAGATCCATTGAAGAGGAATAATATTTTTTTCCCTAGGAATTTTATGTGATGGGGGCAACCGGATCTTGTGAATGTATGGAAAACTAAGAATTCTATATGTTAATTTTCAGAAAAATGTATGGTTGTATGGACTTCAATAAGTGCACATTTGAAGGCCAGTTAATCTAGTTTGTTCATGAATTAATATTTTTTCCAATTTTTTGGAAACAAAAATAGGAGTCAATGATGAAAATCAAATTTAGGCCATACATTTTTATTGGGTAATTTTGATTCTCCAAAACCCTCTTATATAAATCATGAGACAGAGTACAATGTGACTCTATGTTTATTGGAATTTTATATTCAATTGTGTAAGAACAAATTCATATAGTGTATAATATATTATTGAGGTGACTAAATAATCATGATAAGTAGTAGGTATTCCTAGATAAACCTTATAAAGCTAACGTTTTTGGAATTATCTTATTATAAGTGGACATGAGGTGAGGCGATAAGAATATATTGATAGTATTTTTAATTTAATAAGTCCAATGGGTTTATTTAAATATTAATAATTTTTAAAAGAATACCCCTAATTCACCCCCAACCTTAGTGGTCTATCTTTTCTGGGACATCACATGTTTTATTAATGTGAATCCATCTTCCCATATAAGATCCATGAAATTTTTGAGTATAATGGATCTTAATTGAGTAAATTCTAATGGTGTCCTAATATTTTATGGTATGAATTACAATATTTGGAAGAGTATGATGTTACCCTATATTCTATCACCCTTCTAGGAAGTTAGGGCTACAAATATCGTGGTATTTTCACAAATTTATGAAAGATAACATATTTATTTTCATAATAACGTAAATTTTGATGTGTATGAAAAAGAACAAAATTCTATTTTGTTATATATATTATAAAAGGTATACACAAATATAATAGAAATTATATCTGTATAAGAGATAAAGGATTAATTTATAAGTAGCTATAAATGAAATATTAATATCTTGTAGGTGAAGATATATGTTTAGAAGAGCATATTTTATAGGTTTAAATGGATGATTATGAGATAATTAATTATTATTTTACAAATTGATAATTGGATTATGAGTAATATCTTGGGGTCTAGTGATAAGTTAGATGATTAAAATATTGTTAAAATATTTTTGAGGAATTCTCCATATCCGTTTGATCCAAAATTATCATCCCTAGAAGATGGAAAAATATTGATAGTAGATGAGTTACATAATATAATCAATCCTTATATAAAAGAGTGATTGAAAAATGGATAAAAATGATAAATAAAAATATATGTTGATTAGTAAATAATTTTACAATATTAATGATATAAACACTACAAAATTAATAATTAATGGTCATGTGATGATGGTGAGTGATATTAAAGAGAAATTAGTTGTAAAAGATGATAAACAGGCCAAGAAAAATCCTTGTGTCTTGATACCAAAAATAAGTTCTAGAAAAATATACAATAAATTTCGAAGGATGCTGAGGTAATATGGGATTCATTAAAAGTATGTGAAAAAATGGGCTCCATTATGGAAGAAAAATCAATAATTAATATGTCAATAGTAAAATCTATTACATATAATAGTGCAGGTGATAAATACAATGAAGACCTTATTTAAAATAATAATACAAGTGAGAGGACCTAACCTACATCTAATAGAAAAAGTAATATTCCAAAAAAACCACTACCCCCTCAAAAAATAAGTCTCTGTTTGATGTTGGAATAACCCAAAAATATCTGGAAAAATTCACTATTAGTATGGAAGATCCCAATTCAATGGCTATTTTAGGTTTTGTGGGATGTATACAAGCGAATACAACCCTTAGTTTAATATATATTTAATAAGGATGATTCCTGAACCAAGAGAGAGTTGTATTTGATAACAATTTGAATAGTATCAATGGAAACACGTTATGAAAATAAAATCAGGTAATCTATCTACTAAAGACATATTGTTTTTTAAATGATTTTTGAAATACATGTAACCAATAGGGTCAAATAGATATGATATTCATGGTGTAAACTTACAGGGATATCTTCCATATAGTGTAAAAGGGATGGAAAATTTCTGTGAGATAAAGGAATATAAACCTACCAAAAAACCATGTGAAAATTTCATGAAAATTATGAGTGTCATGAATGAATTATAGAGAGTTCATCCGAATCAATTAGAATTATACAAGAAAATGGAGAGTCAAAAAAATTAGTTTTAGTTCAAAAGGAAAGTATGTTGTTACTAATGTAGAGGTTTTTATTCATGATATGTTTTTATTAATGTTTATCTAAAAATGTAACTATAATCATATGAAATGAGTGGACATGATAGGTATGGGTCAAAATATTTTATGACAATATTATCATACAAAGAATAATTATTATGGGGAAATCCCAAGAATTATAAAGAGTGTTTTCCTTGGTGATTGATGAAAATTAAACTACTTTATATGAGAAAATAATAAAAGGTAATAAGGAAAACATAAAAAAATTAATATTCATGATATAAAGGGGATATTAAATAAATCTTACAAAAATTCGTTTAAAAGAAAATAAATGTCACGGTTAAGAGGGAACTCTTAGCCTAGTTTCTACTTCAATGATATCAAAGTGACCCTTCCTAATTCCATATTAATCTTTTTTATGCTAAAAATCACTGAATTAAAGGATTAGAATTGAAATTATCACTAATTATAATAAATCAGGTGATCTTTATGGAGTTTTTTTATTATAATTAAGGGGATCAAGTGGGTACATCCCTTTAGAGGGAAGGGATGACGGTGGAGCTATAATTTTATCACATTCAAATAAATCTATAATTTTTGTACAATCATTTGAAAAATGGATAATACGGTTTCCTAATGACATCTATAACCCATATAATTTATTAATTAAATCTTATTTTAAAGGGTTTTTATCAATGAAAAGATTATAAAAGGTGGAGTTGTATGATTTATACTTGAACTTTATGATGTGGTTTTTTAGATTTTAACATGATATAAATATTTCATGATAAAGTTACTTTTGAATATCCCCAAAATAAATTTCTAATAATTATTTCACATATATGTTGATTTATAGAGTGCATTAATCACGTTTGTAATGCACCCCTGTTTTCTATAAAGGGTGAGCCCATGTACACTAGTGACAATATCATTTTTTACTATGGTTATTTTTTATTTTTTACTTCATGTTCTTGCCAATGTTATTAAATATGACATTATAAATATTGTATTTTTACATTTGTTATTTTAAAACCATCATAAAAACCAAAAATCCGAAGCATTTTTCATGTCAGTTCGTAAAAGACTGATGTGGAAAATTCATCAGAGTCATAATTTATTACATTAGTTTTTAAATAATCGATGTGGTATATACTTTATTACATTAGTTATTATTGAACCTATGTAATAAACTGCACCACCAAAGCGTATATCATATCTGTTATTTTTATAACCGACGTGATAAACAATTCTAGCAAGAATTTTTTCTCATCGGTTAATTAATAACCAATGTGAAAACATATATACTATACTGGTTATAAAATAAACAATGTAAAAACTATTACATTCCATTTATTACATCGGTTATGAAACAATTGACATAAAAATCCATTCATGTGCATTTGTTACATTGCATTTTAAATAACCGATGTTATAACCCATTCCCATGAACAATTAAGTTTGTTATAAAATAACCGACCAAAAATCAAATTTATTTTAATAAAACCATTCTAACCCAACTATGCCCTGCCAGAAAAGACCTAAATCAAACAAAAAACCGGCCAAACCAGACCAAAACAAGACCACCCCCACCCCACTAGATAGCCCTCCAACACGCCTATAACCCCCCCCCCCCAAACCCCACCCCACTGGACACCCCCCACAACCCTGGACACCCTCTACAAAGACCCTCACCATCCTAGACAAACCCCTCCCATTTGGATAGAACTCCTACCCTCTTGGAAACCCTCCCATCACGGTGAAATTCATGGACACCCCAACCCCACTAGACATCCCTCCCACACCCCGGGAAACCCCCACACCCCTAGACACCCCTAGACTTCCCCCACCCTCTTGGACATCCCCCCAATCCACAAGACAACCCTCCATCCCTCAGGGACACCCTCCCACCCCCATGGACACCCTGGACATCCCCACCCCACAGGAAAGCCTCCCACACCCCTGGAAACCCTCCACCCAACTGGACACCCCCTCGTAGCCCTGGACACAACCGGGACACCCCCACCCTTCTGGAAATCCCCATCCCCATGGATAGCCCTCCCACCTTCTTGAACACCCTCCCACCCCTATGGAAACTCTGGACACCCCCACCCCACTGGATATCCCTCCCACACCCCTGGACTCCCCCCACACCCCTAGACACCCCTTGGACATCCCCCACCCTCATGAGCATCCCCCACTCCCCTCGATATCCATCCCACCATTCTAGACACACTCCCACCCCCATGGACACCCTGTACACCCACACCCCACTAGATTGCCCTCTCACACCCCTAGAAACCCCCCCCACCCCACTAGATACAACTACACCCCTGGAAACCCCATGGACAACCCCTCCCCACACCCCCAAGATAGCCCCCACCCCCTTGGAAAACCATCCAACCCTCCTGGACACCCTCGCACCCCCATAGAGACCCAGGACACCCCCACCCCACTTGATAGCCCTCCCACACCCATGGAAACCCCCACCCCACTGGACACCCCCACACCCCTGGACACCCCCTGGACAGCCCCCACCCTCTTAGAAAGCACCCACACCCCTGAATATCACTCCAACACTCTTAAGAACTCTTCCACCACCATGGACTCCCTGGACACCCCCACCCCACTAGACAACCATCCTGCACCCTTGAAAATACCCCACCCCCCAGACACCCCCACAACCCTGGACTACTCAGACCACTAACATCATACGTTGACCTCTATTTCATAGGTGTCATCCAATACTCCAACATGCATCAATATCACCCATACTAAAGCAAAGGACCATACATTAACAACCATCGAGCTATAATCCACAATTCATATAGGATGATCCTCAAAGGGAGAATCTACCTAAAAATCATCCTCCTTAGGCATAAAATGATGAGACGATTCTAAATAACAAGATCACAGTAGAGAAATTAAAAACATTTTGTGCATATCACAACACATCTGAGGTAACTACAAATGATAGGCAATTGGAATGACTCTCTCTAGAATCTCAAATAGCCCGACATATATCAGTGAAAAATTATCCTATCTCATAATACTCTTGTGTCCCAACCTCATTGAAACATATTGGAAAATATGATCCCGGTCCTCAAACTCCAAATTTCATCAACATTGATTGTCGTGTGATTTCTAAAGAGACCATGTTGTATCCATCCACTTCTGAATCAAATAATCCTACTCGGTGATCTCATGGTCAAGACAAGGTCCCAAAATAGTTTCCTCTCCTACCTCCAACCGACATAGGGGTGATTGACATGGACTATCATACAAAGACTTATATGGTTCAATATGGACAATATCATTAATTATATAATTATAGGTGAACCTAACCATGGGTTATATGCCTCTCCTATGATCCCCTAATATATATGATGCATTTATGAAGAATGTTCTGGAGAACATGATTCATGTGTTTAGACTATCTATCTCTATGTGGGTGGTAATATGTGCTAAAAATCACTTATGTAACTAGCTCCTTCTATTTCCCTTATTAGAAATGAGAAGTAAACTAGGTGTCCCTATCTGAAATGATAGACTGTGGGACCCGTGTAGTCATACAATCGCATGGATGTAAAACCTCCCATGATCATCAACACTGAAGGTTTCCTTTATCGATATGAAATATGAAAAATTCATGATCCTATCAAAAACAACCCAAATGGAGTCATTACCTCAGGAAAATCTCGGTAAACTCATCATGAAATCCATTACGGCATCATTCCACTTCCACTCAGGAATGGGTAGCTACTGTAAAAGTTAGGCCAGTCACTGGTGTTATTCATTCACCTACTGACAGGTGGAACACATCATGACAAAACTAGGCATATATCCTTTCATACGTCTCTACCAATACTAAAAATGTAATCCCCAATACATTTTGGTGAAACCAGGATGCACTGCCCACATAAAGGAATGAAATTCTCACATAATATCCTCGTGCATGTCTTCTAAAACCCAAACATGATCATGTAAACTCAAAACTTCATCCTCCCTTATAGTCCAACTAGGAGGAAGTTCCTCACCTTCCAAACTCTTCCTTTTAACAATCAATTAAATGTTTTATATCTTCATCATACTAATTATGCCATGTACGGTAGAGGTAACATCTATGTATGATAGAAACATTTTCCTTTGTCTATCATTCAACTACAATTTTATCTCATAGAAAAAAATCCATATGCTATCACTCTCTACTGTCATGCTACACTGCCTATATCTGAGTCCTCCTACACAAAGAATAGTTCACAACATAATCATTACCATGTCGGTAGAAAAGTTCAAATTCAAAATACAGAAGGTATTCCACCCACCATCACTACATCACATTCAGATCACGCTATGTAAATTTGTTCTTAAGTATTTTTTGTTCTGTGTACACCAAAAAACTGTCTCCCATTAAGTAATGTATCAAACAACATAATATAAGGCCCCGACCTTAAACCTTACTTAATATAGAATTAAATGAATAATTCACATTGAGGATATTTTCACGTTTAGAGTTTTAGAGAATTAGGACATAACTATTACATCTCAAAAGATTACAAAGTATACACTTCTACTATGTTTCCATAAAATAAAAACTCTTAAAATGAAACATGTCCAGTTCCATGTTTTAGATTGCATGACTTTCCCTTGATCCCATCCTTGAGCCTATTCCACATTACTTCCTATGAAAAACATTTGAAAAAAACATTGGGTGAGCATAAAAAGCTCAGTAAGGGATACACAAAGAATGAAATCTGTTAGTTTTTATAACAACAAGTAAACCATGTATACTTTATCAAAGTAATACCTTCACCTTTATGAAGTCATAAAAAGTATTCAATGAATAAAATATCATAACATACCCTTTTGTAACCAAAAGATTACCATAACACCCATATAAAGAACACAGAACATATAAAGGTAACTTGGTATATAAACATACATAAGTGGAATAACCATATGGTCGTCTTCCACACATATCACTTAATGGAATAGCCATTAGGTCAACTTCCATACATACTTAATGGAATAGCCATACGACCGACTTCCATACCCAATGTATTGGAGGTTATAACGTAACCACTCGTCCTGGTATTTACGGCACCACCCATCATATGGTTTATCACGTAACCACCCATAAAATGTCCAAGTACCATTATATATCATAATACAAAAACAAATATAACGGAAAGAAAAAATTTCCACACTTTCATCACAATATATCACTTAAATATATTGACATAACAAATCCATCATAAAAAAAGTTTTCAATACCAAAATATATAAAAGAGTATATGGTATTTATTTCATTTTAAAAACACTACGGTTTAATGAGGAAGCCAAAGACCAAATAATACTCGCAGCGGCAGAAAAGGTTGTTGTCACCGCGTATGTTAAAAGAAACATTCCTTTTTGTTGTTTAGAAAAACACTTCGTAGAAAATGATTCCTTTTGTATAAAAGTAAATTTCAAAGGGGTTTATACACCGTATAAATGAAAGTTGTGTATAAAACGAAATATGCCTCAATGAAAGGATATTGAGTCGAAGTCCCTTACAAAGATGGTATCCTTGGATTAAGGATAAATCAATTACATAATTATGTGTGACAAACAAATACACAAAATATAAGTGGATATTAAGTGTAAAACAATCATAGGTCTTTCACACATATTCATAGAAGGAATTATTCATGGAGTAAAAGTTTAACCCAAAGAATCAAAATTGGGTTAAGAAGTTCCCTTGTAGAAATTCGACAGCCCAACAGCGTCACTTCAAACATCAGAAAATGAGTTGATAAAAGATTAAAAGGGGTATCTCATCACTTGGACATAATATTTAAATCAATAAGGATATATAAGAACATATCACAACATTACAATATGTAAATTAAAATACCCAACAAAAGAACTCTTTTAAAAAGAGGAGGGTGAAAGGTTCCCTTACCGACTTGGGTATCTTTCGAAACATACACCACATGAAAGAAGGGCATACAACATTGATTTAAATAATCATAAACAAAATTATATTACACAAAGAGTATAATAATTGGAAGTTCATATACCACCAAAATGAAATTGTGGAAAATGTATCATAAATCCAAAGGAATAAAAGTGAGATGAAAAATCCCTTACGAAAACTCGGCAGCCTAACAACGCCACATAAAACTTCCAAAAATTGATGGATGAGATCAGATAGGGTATCTCTTCATATTAACATAAAATTTAAATCAAGAAGAATATAAAAGAACATCCCCCAACATAACAAAGGGGATATTAAAAGAAGTGACATAAAGGAGAGTACTTAAAAAGAATGAGAGAGGTTGGATCTCTTATGAAAATTCGGCAGCCTAACGGTGCCACTCAAAATATCCAAAATTGTTTGATGAGATAAAGTAGGGTATCTCATCACATGAACATAAAAATTACAGTAATATTAATATAAAATAACATCTCAATCTTACGAAAGGTGATCTTAAAAGGAATGACAGAAAAGAGTGTACTTAAAAAGAATGAGAGGGGTAAGATCCCTTACCTCAAGTCCGACTTGTCTTTTTCATTTCTTTATATTCTTGAATAATAAACATTATTAAATTTATAATTATTTAAGAACCTCTTTTAAATATTATTAATCAGTTCATATCACATATTATAATGTAATAATAATTGGTTAATAATGTGAGTTCATATCAGATGTTTTTTCCGATGTTTGGTACAGGAGTCAAAAATGAACTTGCTTGAAAATGATTGTCCATGTAGTTATAAGTAAATCATATCCAGAATAGTATTAATGTTTTAAATATCATATACATCTAGTATATATTCATGTTATGCTACTACATTACATTTGGAGATAAAAAGAATTGAAATGCACCATTCATGGAGATGGTAGGCCGTACGTACGCATGAACGCTACTTTCATTTCTTTGTCATATTAATGGAATTGAAAACAAAAAGAGAGATATATATATTATAATTCCAGAATGATATCCATAATTTTGATGTAATATATTACATATATATCTATTATATATACGTACTTATAATAGTATATAACATTTGGAGATAAGAAATGAAATATACCGTTCATGGAGACGGTAAGCCGTACGTACGCATGAATGCTACTTTCATTTCTTTTTTTTTTGTATTAAATGGAATGAAATAATAATTATATAAAGTTATATTATAATTAAAGTAGGATAAAATATGTAATACCTTTAATTCTATCCTTTATACGTCCCACATATGGCATTAACGAATCAAATCACTTTGAGGGGGTGGTAGTCCCCACTTCCTAAAATGAAGATATCGTGTTTACCCATAATGGAAACCATAATGGTATTCCATAAATGAAAAATACAGAATATTAAGGAAAACATAAACATATTATATATCATATATAAATATAGTGACATCATAATGGCCACCTTTGAAGGTGTTAATAGAATATTGAACAATCATCGTTTCATGAAGCAGTAATTCGCCATCCATAGAAATAGTATGTTCTATAGCCATTAGATGAAGGTGTGTGTTAGTGTAGCTCGAATCATCATTATAAAAACATCCTAGTACATTGAAAATACTAGAGTTTTTACAAAATAAATGAATAAAAATACTTTAGGGGGTTGGAGAAGGAAAATAAAACAAAAGAACACAAGAGAAGACAGTACCTTTAAATCGGGTAACTCTTTTTGATTTGAGCTCAAAGGCTTACTTGGTAAGACATATGCCCAAATTGAGGCTTCTAAGATTATGAGAGGGATGTGGAGAGACAAAATGGGCAGGTTTTGGCCGAGCCCAATTCTGGAGAGGTGTGGGTAAGGAGGTATAGGTGGGGGCCTTTTATAAGAGGAGAGGAGGGGCACTTTGGAAAAGTTATAAAAGGATAATTTATTATAAAATGAATTTCGGTTTTTAAATGTCCCACAAGGATATATTTCAATTATAAGGTGATTAGGTTTCAAAATACACACATCCAATAGGTTTTTGTCAAGTTTAGGTCTTAGATTTTACATTATCGTTTCATTTTATTTAAATCATTAAATAATGAGGTAATCGCTGCATCATCATGATGTCATAAATAATATAATTTATTTAATTCCTAAAAATAAAAAAAAACACTATGATGTAGGAAATATTTTCATCTTTCCAATTAATATTTATAGTCAAAAATAGGACTTTTATAACCCCATGTAAAAATTGTTTTAGTAAAACAACTCATTTTGTGACATTTTAATTTTGACATTAAATAAAAAGGTATTAATGTCATCTTCCAACCAAAGTGGCTCCATGGGGACCCCAAGTTGACCCATGGATTGTCTTGGTCGTCCATGACTCATCCAATGAGGGTAGGATATGTTTCTAGGTCATTTCATAATATTAAAACATTATTTTTACCTTAAACTACACTAATTACCTCTAATCACGATTAAAAACTTAATAAGTTACTATTCACCAAAAAATTATTTTAATCCTATTGAACAACATTTTACTTCTTAATGACAACCATGTATGTCGGATTTTTGAAATTCAAAACACAAAGGTGGCAAAATTTCATTTAAATGGAATGTCAGTTTTTATATGTACCACTTAGTTGTTTCACTATTCATCAAAAATTTATGTTTTTCAGAAAATTACCAAATATTCACCCTAAGCTATATTTGATATTCTGAATTCAAAAATTATGTCTATTTTAAAAAATTCAAAACATATAAGTTGCATTAATTAATTTAATAATTAATTCCCGTTGTCAAAACAAATAGCTTCTTTTTATGAACAAATATCTATTAAAAGATTGACACTAGTTTAAGTCCAATTTCAACGTGAAATTAATTCCAACGACCACTATTGGATTAAAGGGTAAAAATATATTCTAATTTCACTTTAAAACCAATTCAAAAGATAATATAATAATATTAAAAAATTAGATTAAAAATAGGTTTTGAATTAAAATACAATATTTCTCACTATTCATATAAAATGATCTTTAACGGAAAAATACAGAAAATTTACACAAAGTAAATTTTGATGTCCCGATTCTAAAGAAGGATTTTATTTTGTAAAATAAAACATATAAAATTGTCAAAAGTATATTTAAAAAGGGTTCTCCATCAAAAGGTGTTTAATCGACCTTTTAAAGAATATTGGATGATTTATGCTTAAAATTGGATTCATTTTCATTTTAAGCCTCTAACATTTATTTGATAAAAGTAAATATATTTTAAAAACATATATAATAATTTTTTAGTTAGTTTCGTTCATTCCTGCCATTACAACGACAAGGTGTTAAGTACCATTTAAAATAATATTCTTTTATTATTAGAGTGCAACGTAAGATTACCAAGAAACTCGTTGTTGAGTATTGGGTACGCCATCGAGCATAGCATCCCTTTTAAAATAATATTAATATTTTATTCACAAATATGGATAAATATGAAAATTTTATATTCTTTATTTATATGGGGTGTTACATCCTTCCCCCATTTTGGGAATTGCGTCCTCGCAATTTTAAAATTGGGATTCGAAACCTCATTGAATGTACGACATCAGAACATGAGTCGGTAAAACAATCACTTTAAAATAAAGAAAGATAAGTACAGAGGTCACCTGAGTAACCCATACTAGGATTCCATGTAGGAAAACATGGACATGGAGGAGAAAACAAAGGGTCATGTTCTGATGGAGAGTGATAGAAAACATGTTTAGGAGAAAGTTAACCACAGGAAAATCACACACTTGTGATGGGTAAAACGGTATTTGATTCCCCAGTAGGAAAAATTAACAGACAAAATTTTTGTTTTAAGTTACTCTTCATTGAGGAATATTTTTTTGATCTTAAGGAAACATACTTATGTGTCATGTTTACTTTCAAATTTTACTAGATTTCTTACACAAACTCATACATTCCCCAAAAGACGAGTATTTAGGAAGACTTGTTCACATTAAGAGTATTACAATCAACTTCTAGAGAATCAACTAATCCACAAAGGAGAACTATATAATTCCCATATCGTTAGACCTTAACCAAAACCAAAACCAAAAAGGTTAGTATGAGATCAGATAATCCACAAAAGGATAATCCTTTATAAAAAGAAAATCTATTCTTAACCTCCAAAATTTTTCCAAAAAAACCCAAAGTTCAATGACTACAATTTGATAAACAATTTTCAATAATATTATTCAAAGTAAATCAAAATAAAATTGAAATCCTAATATTTTCAGGATTTAATCACATTGTCTTCCAAAGTACAAATTAACATTTATATCCAAATAACACCAGTTGCTCTTAAATTCTCATATTGAAAAGCAATTAACCTAATCACATATCCTCCTTGATAGGTTAATAATTTCATTAGATAACCCAAAATCAACTAATTCTAGATTCATAAGATCATCTAACTAAAAAGAATTAGTCAAAATAACCAGGGACTTCACGTAGTCCAATGATAGGGGATAAATATCAGTCACACTTTGGTTGTGGGTTTGATTCCCGCAGCTTTGTCTGACACGACGGGTTGTCACACGGTCTGCGTGTTGTCCTTTTTCCAAAACTATATAATTCTTAAAACATTCCTCAAAACGAGATAAAATATTCAAAAATAATTATAACATATTTTGTCATCAAGATTATCTTATTCCTTTTATTTTCCATCATATCATAGAGTAACCCATAATTACCTAAAAAGTAAGGTTCTTATAAACCCTAATGGTTACATTTATAATTATTACCTGAACTTCCACATCGATTGGTCATCTCGTACATGATGCATTGCATAACATACCAAGGTTAAGGTGGTTGATCATGACTCCTTGATAGTCGGTTTAGAACAACCACGAGTTTCATCATTGAATCCCCCATTTCATCCAGTCTCTTAATCAGAGAACCACCACAGTTTTCTTCAAACCTATTGTCATTTTGGTGCCTGCTAGATCCATCAATTCACTAAAAATAGAAATGTCAGTGTGAGTATATCAACAAAACCATCATGTACTAATGAGGAAGATAAACACTAAGATATACATACTCATTCACTTTATCCAAAACTAGGACTCCTTCTGAAATCCTAACCATTATGGTACTGTCACTTATGCTTAGAGAATATCATGACCTCTAAAGTTATCTAAACCGACCTCTAATACAAACTATAAGGCCCCGACCTTAAACTTTACTTAATATTGAATTAAATGAATAATTCACATTGAGGATCTTTTCAGGTTTAGAGTTTTAGAGAATTAGGACATAACTATTACACCTCAAAAGATTACAAAGTATACACTTCTATTATGTTTCCATAAAATAAAAACTCTTAAAAAGAAACATGTACAGTTCCATGTTTTAGATAGCATGACTTTCCCTTGATCCCATCCATGACCCTATTCCACATTATGTCCTATGAAAAACATTTCAAAAAAACATTGGGTGAGCATAAAAAGCTCAGTATAGGATACACAAAGAATGAAATCTGTTAGTTTTTATAACAACAAGTAAACCATGTATACTTTATCAAAGTAATACCTTCACCTTTATGAAGTTGTAAAAAGTATTCACTGAATAAAATATCATACCATACACTTTTGTAACCAAAAGATTACCATAAAACCCATATAAAGAACACATAACATATAAAGGTATCTTGGTACATAAACATACTTAAGTGGAATAACCCTACGAACGACTTCCACACATATCACTTAATGGAATAGCCATTCGGCCAACTTCTATACATACTTAATGGAATATCCATACGGCCGACTTCCATACCCAATGCATTGGAGGTTATAACGTAACCACCAGTCCTGGTATTCACGGCACCACCCGTCATATGGTTTATCACATAACCACCCGTCAAATGTCCAAGTACCATTATAAATCATAAGACAAAAACAAATATAATGTAAAGAAAACATTTCCACACTTTCATCACAATATATCACTTAAATATATTGACATAACAAATCCATCATAAAAACCGTTTTCAATACCAATATACAGAAAAGAGTATATGGTATTTATTTCATTTTAAAAACATTACGTCTTAATGAGGAAGCCAAAGACCAAATAATACTCGCGGCGGCGGAAAATATCGTTGTCACCGCGTATGTTAAAAAAAATTTCTTTTTTTGGTTTAGTAAAACACTTCGTATAAAAAGATTCCTTTTGTATAAAAGTAAAAGTCAAAGGGGTTGATACACCGTATGAAAGATATTTGTATATAAAATGAAATATGCCTCAATGAAAGGAGATTGAGACGAAGTCCCTTACAAAGACGGTATCCTTGTATTAAGGATAAATCAATCACATAATTATGTGTGAAAAAAGAATACACCAAATATAAGTAGATATTATGTGTAAAAAAATTAGAGGTCATTCACACATATTCATAGAACGACATATTCAAGGAGTACAATTTTAACCCAGTGAATCAAAATTTGGTTAAGAAGTTCCCTTGTTGAAATTCGACAGCACAACAACGTCACTTCAATCTTCAGAAAATGAGTTGATAAAAGATTAAAAGGGGTATCTCATCACTTGGACATAAAATTTACATCAATAAGGATATAGAAGAACATATCCCAAGATTAAAATATGTAAATTAAAAGTCCCAACAAAATAAGTCTTTTAAAAAGAGGAGTGTGAAAGGTTCCCTTACTGACTTGGGTATCTTTCGAAACATACCCCCCATGAAAGAAGGAAAATACACCATTGATGTAAATACTCATAAACGAAAGTATATTACACAAACAGTATAATAATGGGAAGTAAATATACCACTAAAAGGAAATTTTGGAAAATGTAGCATAAATCTCACAGGAATAAAGGTGAGATGAAAAATCCCTTACAAAAACTCAGCAGCCTAACATCGCCACTTAAAAATTCCAAATATTGATGGATGAGATCAAATAGGGTCTATCATCATATTAACATAAAATGTAAATCAAGAGGAATATAAAATAACATTCCCCAACATAACAAAGGGGGGATTAAAAGAAGTTACATAAAGGAGAGTACTTAAAAAGAATGAGAGATGTTGGATCTCTTATGAAAATTCGGCAGCCTAACGGCGCCACTCAAAACTTCCATAATTGTTTGATGAGTTAAAGTAGGGTCTCCCATCATATTAACATAAAAATTATAGTAATATTTATATAAAAGAACATCCCAATCATAATAAATGTGGGCTTAAAAGTAATGACATAAAAGAGTGTATTTAATAAGAAATAGAGGGGTAGGATCCCTTACCTCAAGTCCGACTTGTCTTTTTCGTTTCTTTATATTCCTGAATAATAAACATTAGTCTATTTATAAATTTTTAAGAACCTATTTTAAAGATTATTATTCAGTTCATATCACATATTATAATGTAATAATATTTGGTTAATAATGTGAGTTCATATCAGATGTTTTTTCCGATGTTTGGTACATGAGTCAAAAATGAACTTTCTTGAAAATGATTGTCCATGTAGATATAAGTAAATCATATCCATAATAGTATTAATGATTTAAATAGAATATACATCCAGTTAATATTCATTTTATACTACTCCATAACATTTGGAGATTAAAATAAATGAAATACACAATTCATGGAGACGGTAGGCCGTACGTACGAATGAACGCTACTTTCATTTCTTTGTCATATTAATGGAATTAAAAACAAAATGGAAGATATATATATACACTATAATTATAGAATGATATCCATAATTTAGATGTAATATATTGAATATATATCCATTATATATATGTACTTATAATAGTACATAACATTTGGATATAATAAATGAAATGTACCGTTCATGGAGATGGTAAGCCGTACGTACGAATGAACGCTACTTTCATTTCTTTTTTTTGTATTAAATGTAATGAAATAATAATTACATAAAGGTATATTATAATTACAGTAGGATAAAAATATGTAATACCATTAATTCTATCCTTTATACGTCCCACATATGGCATTAACGAATCAAATCACTTTGAGGGGGCGGTAGTCCGCACTTCCTAAAATGAAGATATCGTGTTTACCCATAATAAAAACCATAAAGGTATTCCATAAATGAAAAATAAATAAGATTAAGGATAAAATAAACATATAATATATAATATATAAATATAGTGACATATTAATGGCCATCTTTGAAGGTGTTAAAAGAATATTGAACAATCATCATTTCATGAGGCAGTTATTCGCCATCCACAGAAACAGTATGTTCTCTAACCATTATATGAAGGTGTCTGTAAGTGTAGCTAAAATACATATTATAAAAACATCCTAGTATATTAAAGATACTGGATTTGTTACAAAATAAATGAATAAAAAGACTTTAGGGTGTTGGAGAAGTAAAATAAAACAAAAGAAAATAAGATAAGACACTACCTTTAAATCGGGTAACTCTTTTTGATTTCAGCTAAAAAGCGTCCTTGGTAAGACATATTCCAAAAGTGAGGCTTCTAGGAGTAAGATAGGGATTTTGTGAGACAAAATGGTCAGGGTGTGGCCAAGCCAAAGGCTTGATAGGTGTGGGTAAGGAGGTAGAGGTGGGGGCCTTTTATAAGAGGAGAGGAGGGGCACTTTGGGAAAGATATAAAAGGCTACTTTATTATAAAATGACATTCGGTTTTTAAAGGTCACACAATGATATATTTAGATTCTAAGGTGATAAGATCTAGAAATCCACACATCCAATAGGTTTTTGACAAATGTAGATCTTATATTTTACATTATCGTTTCATTTTATTTAAATCATTAAATAA
Organism: Viscum album; assembly: GCA_963277665.1. Lineage (NCBI taxonomy): Eukaryota > Viridiplantae > Streptophyta > Magnoliopsida > Santalales > Viscaceae > Viscum > Viscum album. The sequence goes on from OY728147.1 coordinate 1,099,755,600, forward strand.
TGATGTAATCGCTGCATCATCATGATGTCATAAATAATTTAATTTATTTAATTTCTAAAAATTATAAAAAAAATACTATAATGTAGGAAATTATTTTATCTTTCCAATGAATATTTATAGTAAAAAATATGACTTGTATAACCCCATGTAAATATTGTTTTAGTAAAACACCTCATTTTGTGACATTTTAATTTTAACATTAAATGAAATGTTATTCATGTCATTTTCCAACCAAAGTGGCTCCATGGGGTACCCAAGTTGACCCATGGATTTTATTGGTCGGCCATGACACATCCAATGAGGGTAGGACATGTGTCTAGGCCATTTCATAATATTAAAACATTATTTTTACTTAAACTACACTAATTACCTCTAATCGAGATTAAAAACTTCATAAGTTACTATTCACCAAAAAAATATTTTAATCCCATTGAACCACATTTTACTTCATAATGACAACCATGTATGTCGGATTTTTGAAATTAAAAACATAAAGGAAGCAAAATTTCATTTAAACATAAAATCAGTTTTTATAAGTACCACTTAGTGGTTTCACTATTCATCAAAAATTGAAGTTTTTTCAGAAAATCACCAAAAATTCACCCTAAGATATATTTGATATTATTAATTCAAAAATGATGTCTATTTTACAAAATTAAAAACATATACGTTGCATTAATTAATTTAATAATTAATTTCCACTGTCAAAACAAATAGCATGTTTTTAAGAAACAATATCTATTAAAAGATTGACACTAGTTTAAGTCCAATTACAAAGTGAAATTAATTCCAATGACAACTATTGGATTAAATGGTAAAAATATATTCTAATTTCACTATAAAACCAATTCAAATGATAATCTAATCTTATTAAAAAATTATATTAAAAAGAGGTTTTGAATTAAAATACAATATTTTTCACTATTCATAAAAAATGATCTTTATCAGAAAAATACAGAAAATTTACACAAAGTAAATTTTGATGTTCCGATTATAAAGAAAGATTTTATTTTGTCAAATAAAACATATAAAATTTTCAAATGTATATTTAAAAAGGGTTCTCCATCAAAAGGCGGTTAATCGACCGTTTAAAGAATAATAGAAGATTTAGGCTTAAAATTGGATTTATTTTCATGTTAAGCCTATATCATTTATTAGATAAAAGTAAAAATATTTGAAAAATATATATAATAATTTTTTAGTTAGTTTCATTCATTCCTGCCATTACAACGACTAGGCGTTAACTACCATTTGAAATAATATTATTTTATTATTAGAGTGCAACATATGATTCCCAAAAAACTCGTTGTTGCGTATTGGGTACGCCATAGAGCATAGCGTCCCTTTTAAAATAATATTAATATTTTATTCAAAAATATGGATAAATATGAAAATGTTATATTCTTTATTTACCTGGGGTGTTACACATAATGCGTGAACAACAACATAAAACTCATGATCATGCCTCTGGGAATTTATCTCATGTGGCCTCAACTGCCGAGAAATATACGCAACGACTTGATTCCCCTGCAAGAGAACGTCTCCAAGCCTGATACCATATGTGTCATAGTACATTGTGCAACTCCTACCTGGTTCTAGTAGAATCAGTATTGGTTCTGTATTTAATCTCCCTTTCAAATCCTAAAAGTACATCTCATATTAATTTTTCCATACATACAAGAAATTATTTTTATTAAAGCTCATCAATAGCACTTCTATATATGAGAAGTCATGTGTGAAACATCTATAGTAACTTACATTCCCTAAGAAACTACACTCCTCAATGATTTTCTTCTGATTCTCCTAGGAAATTATAACTCTTAACTTCTTTGAGTTCACTGATACTTCTATCTCTGAGATGATGTGACCTGAGAAGTGAAACTGATCCATCCAGATGTGGCACTTTAAAAGCATGGCATACAACATATGCTCTTTCAGTGAACTCAATATGATATCCAGATGTGTTTAATGGTTGTTCCTTTTATGAGAATACACCAAGATATCATCCATGAAAACCGAAACAAATGAGTAAATATAAGGATGTAATACACATTTTATCAGCCCCATAATGATTGTAGGTGTGTTTGTGTGACACACCATCATGGAAAAATACTCATATAAACCATTCCTACTCAAAAAGGTTGTGTGAGGTATGTATGATGATCTTACACACACCCGATGATAACTAGATCTTAAATCAATCATTGGGAAAAACTAATCTCTATGGATATGGTTGAAGAGATCATCTATCAGAGGAAGATGATACTCATTCTTAATCATCAACTGGTTCAATTTCTAATAATACATGCATATCCATAGGGTACCATCAACCTTTTTCCCAAAAAGGACCGGAGAAACCCATGGAGAAGTACTGGGTCAGATGAAAAGCATTACCTATAAGTCCTCTAGATATATATTGAGTTCTTGAAACTCCATCCTAATCATCATGTAAGGATGAAGGAGTATAGATGCAACTCCTAGTAGTAGCTCGATAGATAAATCTACATCTCTAACTGAAGGTAAACTTGAAAAGTCATTCGATAAGGCATCCTTGAAATGATCAACTACTATAGGAAAATCAATTTGAATTGTTTCCTAGTTATCTATATAAAATATCACAACCTAGGCTATTATCCCACCCAACCCATGATGCTCAGTTCTATCTTAGCTTGCCTATAAATCCTATTCCACCTTTTATAGAAATGATCCACCCTCTCGTGAAGTTAAACTCACCCCAGGGAGGAAAAAAAGTCCATAAATGACACTAACCAGTTCGTCATGAGAATGACATTGAAGCCTATCATGTCAGGGATGTAGACTTCCCATATGAAGTGACCACCACCAACATCAAGGGGGCACTCCCTGCACTAATGCACACCTTTTATCTTAATCCCGAATAAATTGTCTAGCTTCATCATGCCATCTGCAGTAAAAAAAATAGATTCCAATTCTCTCCAAAAACAGACACAAATATAAAACTATACAAATCCACTATTTCAAAAAATAAAGAAGGTAAAATGAAGTCTGCTAGAATAGTACCTGTGATAGTTGAAGATTTAGCATCCTACTCATGTTGGGTCTATTTCACTATATATGTCGTTCTTGTACCGTGGCCCTATGACAATGTCTAGATACCTCGAGCTGATCTACCCAACTATCATGGTGAGCCTTGGGTTTGGCTACCGGATCCACTTCCACCCCCTCATCCTCAATCGCCCAATTTACTCCATCTCCCTTTTTGGTAAGAAGATGCAATCCTCGCTTCAAAATGTGGAGTTGGTTTAGAACCTCTATTACTAGATGCTTGTGAAAACATTCTACAAAATCATTGTAGATGGCCCATATTGTCAGAAGATTGACACTTGAATGGGTCCAACAGACAATAGGGCCTCATATGACCCAACTTTCTGCACTAGTAGCGCCTCACTTGGCTTCCTGAAGATATGTTCAGTCTAAAAATATCATCATGAGGAATCTATAGATGATGCTTCATACAATCAATCAAGACACTACCAGACCATGGTCCTGAACATCCCTAGAATGAACCTCCAAACTCCATCAGGTTATGATCTATGACTAGCGCCTGATTCACTATAGAAGATACAATTTTCGACCTGAATATGTTCACCTACAATCTTATGTCATACCTAAGATCATCCTCAAAAAACTATCCTTCTATACATGATCACCCATCATAATAGGTGAGAAATGATGGAGGTCAATAAAATGGGTTGAGTAGTCCGTAACTAACAGTGTTCCCTTCATTAAATGTGTAAACTCCCAGGCTCTATCATCCCTCAGAGTCTCTGGATAGAATATGTAACACCCCAGGTAAATAAACAATATGAGATTTTCATATTTATCCATATTTTTCAATAAAATGTTAATATTAATTTAAGGGGAACACTATGCAGGATGGTATACCCAATGCGTTTCTTGGAAATCTTACGTTGCACTCTAATAATAAAATAATATTATTTTAAATGGCAGTGAATGCCTAGTCATTGTAATGGCGGGAATGAACAGAACTAACTACAATATTAATATATATGTTTGTCAAATATTTTCACTTTTCTCCAATAAATGATAGAGGCTTAAAATGCATATGAATCCAATTTTAAGCATAAATATTCTAATATTCATTAAAAGGTCGATTAACCGCCTTTTGATGGAGAACCATTTTAAAATCCACTTTTTGAAAGTTTTATATGTTATATTGGACCAAATAAAATCCTTCTTTAGAATCGGGACATCAAAATTTACTTTGTTTATGTTTTTGTTATTTTTTTATAAAGTTTATTTTTAATGAATAAGTGATAAATGTTGTATTTTAATTTAAAACCTCTTTTTAATATAATTTATTTATATGATTAGATCATATTTGGAATTGCATTTAAAGTTAAATTAGAATATATTTTTACCATTTAATCCAATGGTGGACATTGTAATTAATTTCACGTTGAAATTGGACTTAAACTAGTGTCAATCTTTTAATAGATATTGTTTTTTAAAAACACGCTATTTGTTTTGACATCGGGAATTAATTATTAAATTAATTAATTCAACATATATGTTTTTAATTTTGTAAAATAGAAATCATTTTTGTATTCGGAATATCAAATATAGCTTAGGGTGAATTTTTGGTATTTCTCTGAAAAACATCAAATTTTGATGAATAGTGAAACCACTATGTGGTAGTTAAAAAACTGATTTTTCGTTTAAATGAAACTTTACCACTTTTGTTATTTCAATTTCAAAAATCCGACATACATGGTTGTCATTAGGATGTAAAATGTGGTTCAATGGGAATAAATATTTTTTTGATGAATAGTAACTTTTATGTTTTATTAATCATGATTAAAGGTAATTAGTGTAATTTAAGGTTAATAAAATGAAATAATAATATGAAATTGCCTTTAAACTTGTCCTACACTTATTGGATAATTCATGGCCGACCAAGAAAACCCATGGGTCAACTTGGGGACCCCATGGAGCCACTTAGGTTATAAAATGACATTAATAACTATTTATTTAATGTTAAAATAAAAATGTCACAAACATGAATTGTTTTACTAAAACAATTTTTTCATGAGGTTATACAAGTCCTATTGTTGACTATAAATATTCATTAGAAAGATAAAAATATATCATACATAATGATATTTTTTTTATAATTTTTATACATTAAATATATAAATTTATTTATGACACCATGATGATGCGGTGATTATCTCATTAAAGAACGATTTAAATAAAATGAGAAGATAAGGTAAAATCTAAGAATTAAACATGTAAAAAACATATTGGATGGGTTTATTTAGAGCCCTTATCACCTTATCCTTGAAATATATTATTTTGGGACCTTTAATATCCAAAAATCATTTTATAATAAAGTAACTTTTCAAGACATTTCAAGAGTTCCCCTCCTCCCTCTTATAAAAGGCCCCAACTCTACCCCCTTTCCCACACATCCCAAGACTTTGGATCGACAAAAATTTGCACATGTTATCTATTCACTTCCCCATCTTCATTCTAGAATACTTACCTTAGGCAGAAATTTCTTCAAGAAACCCTTTTGGTGTAAACCAAAAGGAGTTACCCGATTTAAAGGTAATGTTCTCTCTTATGTTCTTTTGTTTTATTTTGCTACTCCAACCCCATAAAATCTTTTTATTCCTTTATTTTGTAACAAAAACAGTATCTTAAATATACTAGTATGTTCTTATGAGATGGATTCGAGCTACACTTACACACAACTCGGTATAATGTTTAAAGAATATACTGTTTCCATGGCTGGCGAATTACTGCCTCACGAAACGATGATTGTCCTATCTTCTCCTACCACCTCAATGGTGGACATTATGATGGAAATATATTTATTTATGATATATATTATATTTCTCCCCCTCTATTATTCTGTATTTTACATTTAAAACATACCATTATTCTTTTCATGTTGTGAAAATGCGATTATTTCAATTGAGGAAGTGTGGACTACCGCCCCCTCAAGTGATGTGACTCGTTCATGAAATACATGGAATGTATAAAAAATGAAATTAATGAACTTATGTTACCTATATAACATATATATTATTCTATAATTATAATATATAAATATATATATATATATATCTCATTTAGTTTTAATTCCATTAATGTGACAAAGAAATGAAAGTAGCGTTCATGCATATGTACGACCTACCATCTCCATGAATAGTGCATTTCATTTTTTTATCTCCAAATGTTATGGAATAGTATAAAATGAATATATACTGGATATATATGATATTTAAATCATTAATACTATTCTATACATGGCGTAATTATAACTACATGGGCAATTCCTTTTAAACAAGTTCATTTTTGATACATGTTCCGAACATCGACAAAAACATCTTATATGAACTCATGTTATTAAATAATTATTATAACATTATAATATGTGATATTAATTGAATAATAAAATTTAAAGAAGTTCCTTAAGGAATTATTAATTAACCAAAGTTTATTATTCAGGAATATAATGAAATTAACAAGACAAGTCGGACCTGAGGTAGGGGATCCAACCTCTCTCTTTCGTTTTAAGTACTATCTTTTATGTCACTTATTTTAAGCTCCTCTTTCTTTTTTTGGGGGATTTTATTCTATATTAAACTTACTGAAATTTTTATTATCATATGATGAGAGACCCTAATTGATATCTTCAATCCATTTTTTGGATGTTTAAGTGGCGCCGTTAGGCTGCCGAGTTTTCGTAAAGGATTTTTCATATGACATTCATTCCCTTGATATTTATGTTACATTTTCCACCATTTCCATGATTGGTGTATTTAATGAGAATTATTCTAGTATTTGTGTAATATAATTTCATTTATGAGTAATTTCATCAATTTTTTATAGTCCTTCTTTCATGGGGTGTACGTTCTGAAAGTTACCCAAATCGGTAAGGGAACCTTTCACCCTCCTCTTTTTAAAAGTCTTCTTTTTGTTAGGTCTTTTAATTTACATATTCTTATGGTGGGATTTGTTCTTATATATCCTTATTGCGGTAAATGATATTTCAAAGTGATTAGATACCCTTTTTTTCTCTCATCATCTCATTTTTTGAACATTAAATTGATGTCGTTAGGCTGTCAAATTTCTGTAAGGGAACTTCTTAACCCAATTTCAATTCTTTGGGTTAAAACTCTACTTATTGATTATGTCATTCCATGAATATGTGTGGATGACCACTGATTGTTTTACACATAATATACACTTACATTGGGTGTATTTATATTTTTCAAAAAAAAATAATGTAATTGATTTATTCTTAACCTAAGGATACCATTTTGTAAGAGACTTTGTCTCAATATCCTTTCATTGAGGAATATTTTCTTTTATACAAAACCTTCTTTTATATGGTGTATAAACCCCTTTTACATTTACTTTTATTAGAAAGGAATCTTTTTATATGAAGTGTTTTTCAAAACGATAAAAGGGAATGTTTTTGTCTTACATATGCGGAGAGAACAACTTCTTCGTCGCCGTTTCCAATATTGAGTTTCAACTTCCTATAAAAGCCACAACTTTATTTAAATGAAAAATAAACACTATGTTTTACTTTTCTTTTATTTTGGTATTGAAAATGGTTTTGATAATGTTTTTATTATATCAATGTGTTATTGAAATCATGTGTTTGAAATGTGGAAATGTTATGTTTCCTTTATGCATGTTTTATGTTATACGATTATGTTATGGTTCTTTGGAATTATTTATGAAGATGGATGGTTCCGTGATAAACTGAGGGCTGGTGAGCCCGATATAGCTATCCGATGCATTGGGTAACACGAAGGAGTTAAATGATAAGGTTTCTCTGAAGAGATATAGGGAATATTCTGTGATGGGTATTTCAAACTTAACCATAAAGGTGACTCTCTATGTACGAATGTTATGAATGCCTCAAGTTACCTTTATGTCTTATATGATTTATTGATAAATCTTATGATTTAAGGAGGTATGTTAAAGAGCTTATGTTTTATGAGAAAAGTATGTTTTTTTTGATTCTTATATATACATGGACTAGTGTTTTCTTTCTGTATTGTTATAACCCTTACTGAGCTTTTTATGCTCATAACATGTTTTTTAAATGTTTTTCATAGGACATAAAGTGGATTAGGGTCAAGGATGGGATCAAGAAAATTTCATTCTGTCTAAAACAAGGAACTAGATAAGACACTTTTGTTCAAGAGTTTTTATTTTGTGAAAAAATGGAAACTGAGTAGGAGTGTCTACTTTGTAATCTTTTGAGATGTAATAGTAATGTCCTAATTCTATAAAACTCTAAACCTGAAAAGATCCTCAATGTGAATTATTCATTTAATTGATTATTATGTAATGTTTTAAGGTCGGGTCCATATAGTTAGTATCAAAGGTCAGTTTAGACTACTTTAGGGTTTATGAGTTTTCATTGAACACATGATTATTCCCTATGTTTATTATTTTAGTTAAATACTTATTTTATAACTTTCTCAGATCAATGAAATGGAAGGAGGAGGATCTCAAATGAAATTATTATCTCTTCCTGATGACTTTCTTGCAGTAATTATAGCAAAGTCATTTTCGAATGATTGTGAAAATTTTTCTAGTGTACAACTCACTTGCAAGAAGCTGTTTGAGATATCAAACACCTCCACTATACCTCGTTATCATCGTGGATCATGGGTTGTATTTAGAAAAATCTTATTTTCACAATATTATCATATTTTCAAGAAAGGTAAATATTATCAAGGCATTTTCAAATATTTTACCTTATCACAAGATTTTGAAACATTTTATGATTTTAAAGAAGGTGGTGAAAAATGAGACCCTTGTGCAACCTATTTATATTTACTTTTAAAATATAGTCTCTCAAAATATACTTATGGTATTTTAAAAGGACCTTTATTGAAAGTTTACACTCAAATTTGGTTAGACTATTTTATAGAAATCATGTCTTATCCGATGATTTGAAATTATATTTCACACATGATTTTTTTCCAAATCTGTTTTTCTGTGAACACCCATATGACCCATGTTGTACAAGGTGTATTTGGATGGAGTAAGCAAATGATTTTGAAGGATCTCTAAGTCATTTTTGTGATGCATGGAACTTCTACCTACATAAAAAAGATGACGATGAAACCAAATGGACACCATGATAAAGGTATGATGTTTTTCATTTTGGGGATCGTTTTATTTTATCTTATGATGGTGAAATAAGACTTCAAGAATTAAGATGTTGAGATCATAATGATTTTGATGAAAATGAGAGGTATAAGGAAAACATTGAGGTTAAAACATGTTAGGGTTATTTTTTGATATTTATAAAAAGGAAAACCCCTAATATAGGTGACAACCCGTCGCGTCCAGCAAGGCCACATGAATCAAACCCACAACCGAAGGGTGATAAGGGCGAATGGCCTACCAGTAGCCTTTGTAAATTCCCGGGTTAGCATGACTTATTATTTTTGGTTAAATGATTTTATGGATCAAGAATAAGTTTATTTTTGGAACTTATTTTTTACAAAATGGATATCCTTAGTGTAAGAAAATGATTTGGTTATTTTCGAAGATGTTCTCTCTTTCATGGAAACAATATATGCCTATAGAAAATAGAATATTTTTGGATTTCAATTGATGAGAAATGGTGGAGTTTTATTTTTGAAATTCTATGTTTTTATTATGGACATATGATGATTTGGTTAATTTATGAAAATGATTAACCTATCATGGATAATATTGGATTAGGTTATTTACTTTTGAATACGAGACATTAAGAGAAACTAATGTTATTTGGAGATAAATGATAAGATTAATCTTGAAAGACTTTGTGATGAAATACTTCATAGATTTGGGATTCAATATTAGTTTTGATTACTTTGATGAATTTTATGGATATCTGTTTATTTAATGGTCTTTGATGAACTTTTGGCTTTGTTTGACAAATTTTGGAGATTAAGAGAAGTATTTCTTTTTATAAAGGATTATCCTTTTTGGCTATTATATGATCATGTACAAACAATTTTTTGTTTTGGATAATGTTTAAAGACATGGGAAATATATAGTTCATCATTGGTGGGTTAGGTGATTCTCTAGAAGTTGATTATAGCGATCTTAATTTGAAAAAGTCTTCCTGAAATACTCATCATTAGGAGAAAATATGAGTTTGTGTTAGAAATCTAGTAAAAGTTGATAGTTTACATGATAATTAATAATATTTTATTATGTTTTAGTTAAGCTCAAAAATAAATTCCTCAATGAAAAGTAACTTAAAAAAATATTTTCTATTAATTTTTCTTATAAGGGAATCAAATATCGTTTAACCCATCACAAGTTTGTGATTTTATGGTGGTTAACTTTCTTCTAAACATGTTTTCTATCACTCTCCATCTGAAAATGACCCTTTGTTTTTTCTTCCATATCCTTTTTTTCATTGAATCCTAGTATGGGTTGACTCGTGAGACCTTTTTACTTCTCTTTATTTTAAAGTGATAGCTTTTCCACCTCTTGTTCTGATGTGGGAATTTCAATGATGTTTCCAAGCCCAATTTTAAAATTGTGAGGACTCAATTCCCAAAAAGAGGAGTAGGAAGTAACACCCTAGGTAAATAAACAATATGGAATTTTCATTTTTATCCATATTTGTGCATAAAATGTTAATATTAATTTAAAGGTAACGCTATGCTCGATGGCGTGCCCAATACGCAAGAACGCGTTTCTTAGAATTCTTACATTGCACTCTAATAATAAAATAATATTATTTTAAATGGCAGTTAATGCCTAGCTATTATAATGGAGGAAATAAACAGAACTAAATAAAAAATAATTATATATGTTTGTCAAATATTTTTACTTTTATCCAATAAATGTTAGAGGCTTAAACTGTGAATGAATCCAATTTTAAGCGAAAATATTCTTATATTCTTTAAAATGTCGATTAACCTCCTTTTGATGGAGAACCCTTTTAAAATCCACTTTTTGAAAATTTTATATGTTATATTAGACCAAATAAAACCATTCTTTAGAATCGGGACACCAAAATTTACTTTGTGTATGTTTTTGTTATTTTTTCGATAAAGTTTATTTTTAATGAATAAGTGAAAAATGCTGTATTTTAATTCAAAAACTCTTTTTAATATAATTTATTTATATTATTAGATCATCTTTTGAATTGGTTTTAAAGTTCAATTAGAATATATTTTTACCATTTAATCCAATGGTGGTCATTGGAATTAATTTCACATTGAAATTTGACTTCAACTAGTGTCAATCTTTTAATAGATATTGTGTCTTAAAAAAACACTATTTGTTTTGACAGCTGGAATTAATTATTAAATTAATTAACTAAAATTATATGTTTTTAATTTATTAAAATAGTCAGAATTTTTATATTTGTAATGTCAAATGTAGCTTTGGGTTAATTTTTTGTATTTTTCTGAAAAACCACAATTTTTGATGAATAGTGAAACCAGTAAGTGGTTGTTAAAAAACTTATTTTTCATTTAAATGTATCTTTACCACTTCGGTGATTTGAATTTCAAAAATATGACATACATGGTTGTTATTAGGAAGTAAAATGTGGTTCAATGGGATTAAAATAATTTTTTTTGAATAGTAACGTTTATGTTTTATTAATCACGATTAAAGGTAATTTGTGTAATTTAAAGTAAATATAATGATATAATAAATTGAAATTACCTTTAAAAATGTCCTAAAATTATTGTAGAAGTCCTTTTCGACCAATACAATCAATGGGTCAACCTGGGGACCCAATGGAGCCACTTGGGTAAGAAAATGACATTAATAACTTTTTATTTAAAGTTAAAATAAAAATGTCACAAACATGTATTGTTTTACTAAAACAATTTTTACGTGGGGTTACACAAGTCATATTTTTTACTATAAATATTCATTATAAATATAAAAATATTTCCTACATCATGATATTTTTTTTATAAGTTTTAGAAATTTTATAAATAAATTTATTTATGACACCATGATGAAGCATTAATTACCTCATTAAAGAACAATTTAAATAAAATGAGAAGAGAAGGTAAAATCTAAGACATAAACTAGTAAAAAACTTATTGGATGGGTGGATATCGAACCCTTATCACCTTATACTCGATATATAAAATTTTGGGACCTTTATTATCCGAATATCATTTTATAATAAAGTAACTTTTCAAGACATTCCAAGAGTGCCCCTCCCCCCTCTTATAAAAAGCCCCCACCTGCACCCCCTTACCCACACCTCCCAAGCCTTTTTTTGACCAAAAATAGAAACTTTTATCTCTCCACAACCCTATATTAATTCTAGAAGCCTTACCTTAGGTATAAATCTCTTCAAGAAACCCTTTTGGTTCAAACCAAAGGGAGTTACCCGATTTAAAGGTAATGTCCTCTCTTATGTTCTTTTATTTTATTTTTCTTCTCCAACCCCCTAAACTATTTTTATTCCTTTCTTTTGTAACATAAAAAGTATCTTAAAAATACTAGGATTTTTTATGAGAAGTATTGGAGCTACACTTACAAACACCACCATCTAATGGTTAAAGAACATACTGTTTTTGTGGATGGCGAATTACTGCCTCACGAAACGATGATTGTTCCCTCTTCTCCCACCACCAATAATGGTGGAAATTATGATGGAAATATATTTATTTCTGATATATATTATATTTATTTATTCTCTATGCTTATGTATATTACATTTAAAACATACCATTATTCTTTTCATGTTGTGCAAATGCGATAATTTCATTTGAGGAAGTGTGGACTACTGCCCCCTCAAGTGATGTGACTCCTTCATGCAATACATGTAATGTATAAAGAATGAAATTAATGAACTTTTGTGACCTATATATAATATATATTATACTGTAAATAATATATATATATATATCTCATTTAGTTTTAATTCCATTAATGTGACAAAGAAATGAAATTAGCGTTCATGCGTACGTACGACCTACCATCTCCATGAAAGGTGAATTTCATTTTCATATCTCTGAATGTTATGGAATATATAAAATGAATATATACTGGATATATATTATATTTAAATCATTAATTCTATTTTGGAGATGGGGCAATTATAACTACATGGGCAATTCTTTTCAAATAAGTTCATTTTTGACTCATGTACTGAACATCAACAAAAACGTCTGATATGAACTGACATTATTACCTAAATATTATTAAATTATAATATGTGATATTAATTGAATAAAAAACATTAAAGGAGGTACTTAATAAATTATTAATTAACCAATGTTTATTATTCAGGAATATAAAGTAACAAACAAGACAAGTCGGACCTGTGGTAAGGGATCCAACCTCTCTCTTTCTTTTTTAAGTACACTCTTTTATGTCACTTCTTTTAAGCTCCACTTTATTATGTTGGGGGGTGTTCTTATATATTCCACTTATGGTAAATTTTTTTCAAATTATTAGAGACCGTAATTGATATCTTCAATCCATTTTTTGAATGTTTTAAGTGGCGTTGTTAGGCTGCCGAGTCTTCGTATGGGATTTTTCATCTCACTTTTATTCTTGTGAGATTTATGCTACATTTTCCACCATTTCCTTTGAGTGGTGTATGTACTTCCCATTATTCTACTCTTTAGGTAATATAATTTCATTAATGAGTATTTACATCAATGTTTTATAGTCCTTCTTTCATGGGGTGTATATTTTGAATGTTACCCAAATCAGAAAGGGATCCTTTCACCCTCCTCTATTTAGAAGACTTATTTTTGTTAGGACTTTTAATTTACATATTATAATGTTGGTATATGTTCTTATATATCCTTATTTATGTAAATTATATGTCTAAGTGATGAGATACCCTTTTTATCTCCCATTGTCTCACTTTTTGAACATTAAATTGACGTTGTTAGGCTGTCAAATTTCTGTAAGGGAACTTCTTAACCCATTTTGAATTCTTTGGGTTAAACCTATACTTATTGATTATGTAATTCCATGAATATGTGTGGATGACTTATGATTTTTTTACACTTAATATCCACTTACATTGGGTGTATTTTTATTTGTCCCACATAATTATGTAATTGATTTAACCTTAATCTAAGGATACCATCTTTATAAGTGACTTCGTCTCAATATCCTTTCATTGAGGCATATTTTGTTTTATACAAAAATTTATTTTATATGGTTTATAAACCACTTTGACTTTTACTTTTATTCAAAAGTAATATTCTTATTCGAATTGTTTTACTAAATGAAAAAAGGGAATGTTTTTGTCTTATGTAAGTCGCGACAACAACTTCTCCTCTGCCGTTTCCATTATTGAGTTTAAACTTCCTCTACAAGCCACATATTTTTTTAAATGAAAAATAAATACCATGTTTTACTTTTATTTTATTTTGGTATTTTATATGGTTTTGATAATGTTTTTATTATATCAATGTGTTATTGATATCTTGTGTTTGAAATGTGAAAATGTTATGTTTTCTTTATGCATGATTTATGTGATACAATGATGTTATGGTTCTTGGGAATTATTTATGAAGACGGGGGGTTCCATGATAAACTAATGTTGGGTGATCCTGATATATCTCTCCAATGCATTGGGTAATGTGAAGGATTTAAACGCTAAGGTTTATCTGATGAGATTTAGGGAATATACTGTGATGGGTATTCCAAACATTACCATGACTGTTACTCCCTACGTAAGAATGTTATGAATGCCTCAAGTTACCTTTATGTCTTATTATTTCTCTGAGTTATTCATAAATCTTATTATTTAATGAGGTATGTTAAAGTGCTTATGTTTTATGAGTAAATTATGATTTCATTTATTTTTCTGTATACATGGACTAGTGTTTTCTGTGTGTATTGTTATAACCCTTACTGAGATTTTTATGCTCATCCCATGTTTTTGAAATGTTTTTCACAGGACATAAATTGTGTTAGGGTCAAGGATTGGATCAAGGAAATGTCATGTAGTATAAAACAAGGAACTATACATGACTCTTTTGTTCAAGAGTTTTTATTTTGTGAAAAAATGGAAACTGGGTAGGAGTTTATACTTTTTAATATTTTGAGATGTAATAGTTATGTCCTAATTTTCTAAAACTGTAAACCTGAAAAGATCCTAAATGTGAATTATTCATTTAATTCATTATTATGTAATGTTTTAAGTCTGCGTCCTTATATAAGTAATCATAGATTTTGGTTTTAAAATTTCCCCATTCAATATCACTTTGACACTCCATATGATTGATAACATCCCATCATCACTTGTAAGTTCACATTGTATCTATATCATGAGATTTACCCCCTCTCAGGAGGTTTCTCTAAATAATTGAAGATAGAAAGCATGACCTTTAGTCATGACTCCATGGACTATGGTCTACCATCCCCTAAAAATGTGGGCAGATGGTTCTACTAGAACACTAACATAAGCTCTTCCATATATGTCTCATGTTGCAGTACTCGTTGAATTGTTTATAGGAACCTCATAAAGCCTTCATAGAACAATGCATCAACACCTGCGTCCAGTATAATAGTTGGTTCCATAACTAGCATGACTATATGGTCCACTAGTATCCCATGCCCTACCACATCTGTGATATGATCATCATCACCATTATATCATACATCTAGATGTCGACGTTGGGGAATGATTGTACCATTCCAAACACTTGCCTCAGTCCAAGATCATTTTCAAGGTTCACATCTGAAAAACAACAAATATCTAAATATCATATGTTAAATCCTTCCTTTAAGAAATCACCAATCTTCTTGTCCCATGGGTATGGTATAACTATCAAACAAACGTGCCATACAACAAAAATCCCACTACTAAGATTAGGTCTAGTTAAGTTCTCCATTAAAATTCATTTCATTTTAACTTGATTTCCATATTCATTTAATCTTCATCACACCCCCTTTCAAAAAGTTAAACTAATGGTAGGCTGAATTTCAATCAATGAGGGACCATACTCCTTGCGAATCAAAGCATGGAATCCACCTATATGATATCATAGCACAATTATACTTAAGGACAAAACATGATCCACCAAAATCCTATCCAAGAGGGCCCATACACCTAAGATACCAAATAGTGGCATCCATCTAATATGAACTATAGCATATAACAATATACCCATCACAATAGCATGCATATCTATCACGACATCTATCACAATAGCATTCAATCATAATTCTCAATAAATAGAATGGAAATAATTCTTGGTGCGTGATTTATAAAAAGTTCATCTATGAAGCCTAAGATGTCATACCCTCATATAATCAGGTTTTAGAACAATAGAACCCACAATAATTTCAATAATTACTACACAACATAATTGCATCACCCAATGGTGAAAAAGAATAAACTATAATAGTAAAAATCCAAAAATTACAAATTCAATTTGAGGTAATTTTGGATTATACCTATATGTGGGGTTTTCAAGGACGGCGTAACCGACCCCAGGATGATCTCCTTCTCCCGATGATGACAACAACCCCCACATCGGCCCCTCCTCCCTCGGTGGGGGAGGGAGCTTCGTTGCCCTTTGGGAGAGCAGGGTCATCTTTTTGCCCAATTTTCAACCCTAATATTCTCCCCCATTTCTGAAAGTGACTCTAAACCCTAAAGTTATAGATCTCATCATTGGCCTCCCTAATATTTGACTTTAGACATCGGAATTCTCCGAAACCTCTGCCCTCTAAATCTTCACTTTGGTTTCTCGCTTCAGGTCAAGAAGACCTTCGGTTGATGTGTTCAATAGGTTTATCTTCAGCTCATGGGATCTCCATGAAAGGGCGTTTTTTGGATTGCTTGAGAGTCGACACATCATGATTAGATTTGAATCGGAAGAAGACCTCATTAATGCATGGTCGAGAGCTCCGTGTATCGTCAATGGGTCCCAGTCCTTTCTCTTACGATGTTCATTCGAAATCCATATTAATCGATATTTCTCATCTAATGTAGTTTGGGCTAGCTTTCCTAATCTCCCATTGTTGTTTCAGAATCCTTCTATGATTCACATGATAGGTAACCTCGTAGGTATATTTTTGTGCTCAGATAGCCGCACTGAAGTTGTTTGTCACTCGGTCATTCCAAGGGTATGCGTGGAAGTAGATGCATCGCAAAAACCTATTGATTATGTCTGGATTACTATTGGTGAGGATTATAGGTGCAAGCAATGGGTCATATACGGGATTTGGACAGACTTCTGCTCCTCATACGGTCGTTTGGGTCATGCTTATGAGGTCGGTCATAAGGGTCTTTCATTTCAGGAAGTCCGTAGTCAGGGAATCCAGTCTACATCTAAGAAGGAGGCCAGTTTGAAAGGTAAGGCTCATGTAACTAGTGGTGAAGTTGGTCCGTTGCAGTTGAAAAACAGTGGAGGTAGTGGTAGGGAATTCCACTCTCAGCGACTTGTAGAGATGGAACAAATGAAAAGAGATTGTAACAGGTTAGTTGAGGTTACACAAGGGTTGGAATTGACGGGGGAATACTATGGAGATGCCAGATGAATTGGGAGAATCATCTGAACCCGTGGGTGGTTCAATGCAGTAGACTGAGGTGCATGTTATTACCCAGGTGGTGGGGCAAATGGACTCAGTGGATCAAGAGGTAGGCAGTGTGGTTGACTGTCATGATGAAACTTCTAGTATGGATAGCGGTGGCTCTCATAGCGGAGTGGGAGGTGAAAGGGAGGTCATGCAGCCAAGTGATGGAGAATTCTCCCAGCATAAGTCTGATTTTAGTGATGTAAGGAAAACATAGGGTGAGACCCAAGTAGCAAATGCTGAGGAGGACCATAGTAGAGCAGTTTGTGGGGAGATGGTCAGAGGTAGTCAGGACCTTCACTTGGAGAACAAGGGCATTCACTGGATGTGGTGGTCTGTAATCTAGATGGTAAGTAAGGGAGCTGGTTCTCAGGGAACCAATATGCTATCCAGGGGAAGAATAGCTATGATGGCCTTTGTACTTTTGGGGAGTGTATGGAAGGGATATTTGAAGGAAGTAGAAGTTCTTCCGCATGGGAAATCTGCCTAAGGAGCAGTAGATGTATCAGGGGGAGGAAGGAGAAGAGGGACCACTCCTCCCTGCCACCCCCTTGCAGACTCGGTCAGCCAAAAAGAGAATGGAAGATAAGGTGGAAAGTGAGGCCATGTTCTAGGACTCCCCAGAACAACCTAAACATTCCTTGGATGTGATTCTGTGTTTAGAGGATGAGGTGCCAGAACAGGTGTTGTATCCCAATTCCTTGGAGGTGGATGCGGCCAAGATGATGGGCCAAGACAGTGGATTGAAGCTAACTGAGGACCAAAATTCCTGGGTTGACAAATAGGACACGATACTGGTTGGGGGTTTCAATAAGGGTTTGATCAGACTTGAAGAGTATATAGAGGTCTGGGATAAACTGACCTCTGAATTGGAGGCTCTTTTAAGTGACGAGCCACTCACTTAGTTAACAACTATTTCTTGGAAGTTATTTATGGATATGGATTCTGGAAGAATTTTATTTTCCCTAAATGATGTTGCTTTAACAATATCTATTTAATACGTGGTTTTCCACTCTCACCTTTCTTGTTCCTATGTTGAGGCCTACTCTCTGCTTGTGATCTGGAGTTGTTTTGGTGTTTTGATTGCTGCTTGTTACATGGATCTACTTCAGATGAGGTTCAGAGCACAAGGCCGCCACTACTGCATGGTACTTGGAGTGGAAGACTGAGAGGGGATGACCTGGCCATCGGTTCCATGCCCGTGCATCATTGGACGATACTGGTTGCCGAGTACTTATGCTTGGTGGGGGCCAAATATTGAGGTAGCTTCTGGGCTGAGGTAGGACATGTGTTGTTCGGGTTCTTTTTTATTGTTCATCTGTTTGTTTTTTTGGATTTGGTGGTTCTCACTTTCCTGTTAAAAGTGATTCAATAATAAAATAATTTTTTTTTCAGTTAGTCCTATATGTGGGGTAGCGACTCCTAGGAACAACTTATTAATAAATTCCATTTTTTTCCTATCCAACTCTATTATTTATAAACAGAAAATAAATCAAGAAAAACTCCTCTGAAACAACTTTGTAATGTCTTAAACCTAATTCTACTCAATAGTGCTCAGAGCCTGGTAGGCCACATGGTCTCAACCACATCTCCCCAAATTCTATAGGCTTCTAACTAAATGTGGGGGCTTAGGTATGATAGTGGGGAGACTATGAACAAACTAGAAGAGTGTAACACAACAGAATACAATAATATATCAATAACAGAATAAGTAACATCATTCAACAAAAGTAAAGAGTGTAAGACTGATAGTATAAATAACCAGAAGTTGAATCATATACAAGATGATGATAAATTCCACATGGTCTATAAAATAGCCAAAATAGGTTACACTATAGTTATATACAATGAAAGTTCCAGAAGAACAAAATGGCCAAAAATAATCCTAGTAGCATTTCAATACATGTCTAGGTACAATACTCCCCTAATCCTAAGAAACCCATCAAGTACCTATAAGATGGATCATGTCCATATCAACACCTGAAATCATATAATCTCTTTGGGTCCAAAACATGACCCAAATAGGGTTTGATACTAAATCTTAGTAGGCAGCCACCGATGTTCTATTCCAATCAATTAGTGAATATAAAAAACAAGAAGTGTAAAATAATTAAATAAGTAAGCTAAAGAGTACTCAAAATTTAAAACCCCATGCATGGGTTTCCAATTATTTAAATATCATTATCCATTTAAAAATTCAATTACATTGAATTTGTTTTCCTTGAGATCCCTATCAATCTCTACATCCCCCGTATAGTTGTAAGCACAATAGATGCCTTAGAAGGCTATCTAATTAAATAAAACTGATTTCTAAATCCAAGATTATGATTTTTCTTGGCAAATGCATCATTAAACATTCCATTTCTATAATCAATTAGAACTAGAGTCTGTCTTTGATATTCCTATGATGAAATTCAATTGTCACTCTAGGAACCCGATATCACTCTAGGTGTGGTATAATTTCACATCACTGATCCCATCCTTGGTGGTCCGTAAGGAAGAACCAAGTAGCAGTCATGACATATAATCAATGGCATCTTCAGCTTGTTCATGGGATCCCATAATGAATAAATGATTCACTGGGAATATAAGTACATCCCCCATCCATTTAATCCCTTAATGGATCCATGGTTTACTAATGGATTAAACATTATTGTCCCTTTGATCTCATCCATGAAATTATAAACTGAATCAATGGTTAATTCAAGGTAAGATATAAAAATAGTCAAATGATACCATCCATGGAATTCTAAACTAAATCCATGAATCACTAAATGATACTTATATTCTAATCATTTAAACATTTCCTTACGATTTCTAAGGTAAAAAACAAGAGCAGAATATATAAGTCCACTCCAAAGGGTGGCTCAAGAAATGATCAACATCATAAGGCTTAACATTCCATTTACCCAAATGGGAATAGTTCTCATAATAAAAAACACATGTAAATTTAACTATTTCATGGATTTGACATTATTAAACTGACATGGGAAAATTATTAGATAGATAAATTCACTCTAAACATGATTAAACAAGCAATGGAATACGTGGGTCATGGGGAAAGTCAACCATACCCTAGCATTTTACTAATTAAATTCCAATATAAAAAAATTTCAATTCCATTAATAAAAAAATTTGTTTTTAACAACCCATGAAACAGAATCAAATTAATGCCTCTTCGGCATCTTAGGCCAAACAACCCTAAAAATTCATTCAAGGAAACTTGCCCATGGGGTGGAATTTATTCTAGGTATACAACCTATAACATGTATCAAAACACCTATTAAATTACTTAATCTATAATAGGTAACAACATCATTGATTTTAAAATTAATGTGATTCCCCAATAATGGCCATGTGACACTATGACATATATAAATTACTTAACAAATAAAAAATTTCACAAGACCACCTATAGTAGGTCTATATAAATAGATCATCCAGTCTCAGGTTCTGTTTTATCATGGTTTGGAAGAAGTATGAATAATGGATGAAGAAAAGGATATTAGGTCATATAAACCTTAATCCAAATAGCACAATTGATATCCAGAAGAATTAAAATGACAAAAAAGGAATTGAGGACTTACTATTGTGTATCCAAGGAGATGAACCGTGTTGGAATCGATGGTTGGATGGAGTGGGGATCAAAACATTATATAATAGCCTTCAAAAGGAGGGATCCTATGATTCCTCTAATGAGAATCATATATGGGAGAATATGTTTTTAGATTATAAGCATTTCATGGGAAATTAGTAATTTTACCCAATTTAACTGTGTCACATGGTTTAGGCACATAGTTTGTCTAACCATTCACCAAGTCGCATGGTCACTATAAGAGAAAGGGGGTATTTGTAGGTTACCCCACACAGTTCAAAAATAGTGCGCAAACCATGTGAACAACCTCTATCAAAATCTATTGAAATTGTAGACCATGTCGCATGGGCATGAGCCTCCTCTCACATGGTTTCATCAAACCATGCAACCTATAGGGCCCCACTGTCTATCCCCACACAGTTTAGTCAAACCTTTCATCCTACTCTATCCTATTTTCACTAACTGTGTGCCATGATAAAAATTGCCAGACTCTTTATTCTAGGCTCTGAACCATCCATAGACACCATTAAGACCTTTATGACCCCAAGGGGCACTCATATAAGGCTACATTTAATAAATTTAATAGATAAATGAAAAAAACAAAAAATTCATATATCACATAAGAACTGGGTTCTTAGAAGGTTCAAAGACCATGCCACAAAATCTTCGACCATGAAAGAACATATTTTCCATGTTGTAGAGGTGGATGGGTTGGATTTTAGTTCTATTTGAAAAATCAACACCTCCATGATATTGTTGGTTTTTTCACAACATATATGGGAAGTCATCCACACAACCGAGGTAGTGTCAAGTGAAATATTTAATTACTGATTCAAAGTGGACACACCAATCCACATAGAGAAGTGGTTTGATTTCAGTGGGTTTGGTGTTTTTGAATCCACCATGCTGAATCCCTTAGATAATGACATAGATATGTATCGAATTATTTGAAAACTGAAAAAAATGGATTGTCTATATTTTAATCACTATGACCATGCCATAGAAGTATGTTTCTAGGAATTTTCCGTAAAAATATTATAGTTTCATCAATATTAAGAATTTGTTTCATATTTCAGTCAAAGATAACTAAAAAATTAAAAATGAATGATTACGATATTTTGGAAAAAAAGATCCAATGGGTAATTATGAAACATAAACTAATTGTTTGAAATTTAATTTCAAATTAAAATTAAAATAGTTGAATAAATAGTTTTCCATTGATAAAATTTGGTTGTATTGGATTAAGTAGAGATTTTTTTGAGATATAAAAACTGAAATAAGAATAGGATAAAGGTAAAAGGAATAAATGTTTATATTAGCATAGTATAAAGTGTTAATACCCATGTTTCTGTAGATTTAAGGGGAATAATAGGTTCACATTTGTAATAATTGAAGTTTATGGTCAGAAGGATTTATTCTTGAAAAATTCATAGTTTCTATATTAATTATAATAGTGCAGTAGTCACTAGGAGAATAGATGTAATATGGGATCAAGGATAAACCCTGATTTCTATTCCTACATATTGAAACTAGTGGGGTATATGATCTTAGTGGAATATAGATCATTCAAAGGTCTAGACATATAATTTTTAGAGGTAAACTTTATTAAATTGTTGTATCCTCCATATTAGTGTGTGTTTAGTAGTGATCATGATTTACTTTAACCAATGATGAGGGTTGTTTTTCCAAAAAAATTTAAAATAATTAAAATCACTGATTCAGCCCCTATATGACTCCTCTTGATCTAGGAGGTGTATTTTCAAGTTGTATCCGAGCGATGGTTTTGTCATTGGTGATTAAATATTTCAATTTTGAGAATAAATTTTTCTCTATTCAAAGTGGTTGGTATTAATTTTTTCAGGATTTTCATTAATAATCCCTATTCAATGAGTAGAAAGGGGATTCTATATTTTGATAAAAAAAATTATGATATCATCAAGGAAATGATGTTTCATTGTCTTATATAAATAATTTTTGACATTTGTTTGGATGAAACTAAAGGTTTTCCTCATACTGACAATGTTTTTTTGACACCAAAGGACAAAAATAATTCTGAGAATGATGTTTATTAAATTAATTATATACTATCGTAATTTTTTGAAATGAAAATTCTCAAAATGATGGTTCGTTTGGATGTGTTGAATCTTCTTTGTGCGATGCTACAAGTTTTCCTTCCATAGACTCCTATTTTATATATATTGGTGGAATCATTTTTCATATCATTTTGGTTTTTCTAGCATTGGTGGTAGGACAAGATGTGGTCATGATAGTTTTGTGGAGTTGGAACTTTCCATTTTTCTAGCATTCATTTTGATATAGTTGAACAAAATAACGAAATTTGTGTCTACTGGGAAGCACAGTATTGCTTCGGCCCGGATATATTAGTGGATTTCGAGCTTCTTGTGGCTTTAGTGGGGGTCATAACCTAGTGGTAGTGGATCATGGCACTATGATTCACTCTTACGCTTCTCTAAAAACCTCTTTGATTCTTGTATCTAGTTTCTCTAGTTGCCTATGATATGCACTTTTCACCTACTCTAGTCACCTCTATAATGCATGTTTTAGTTTCTCTAGTTGCCTATGTGATGTTCTTTGGGATCCTCTAGTGCTTTTTCCACATCATCTAGTTGTTTTAGTTTTTGTTGTGTTCATGTAATGGTGTTAGAAGATCTTGGATCTGTGATGTGCCTACACCAAGGGACTCTAAGATACACATCTTGGTTACTCCAATTGACTTTGTGATTCAATTTTCAATTAATATAGTTGCTTCTATGGTGCATATTTTTCTTTCTATAGTTTTCTCTGTGATGCGATTCTAGATGATCCAATTTCCTTTTCCTCCCCCTCTTGATGGTGTTTTTTCATTTGAGACGTTTTTGACATAATTCAGCTTTCCTTGGTGGTTATTTTTTCAGGAAGGTTGATTTTATGATAGTGTTGTTCAATGTGGTTTGGGGTTTTCATATGTAGTTTTCCTACTATTGTTCATCCTCATAGGGGGTAAGGCCTTCTGTCCATTTTAATGCCTTCAGGCCACATGATGTGTTGGATTAACCAAACATACTATATAATAAACATTCTCTATGTAAGGATTTAGAGTAGGAACTTTCACCAGATCACAACTATTAGATTTAGATGAATGAGAGGGTATGAATAATGCAATCAGTATCAGGCATCTGCATAACTGAAAATGATATCTACCCAAACAATCATGCAAAGGTGGAGAGCTGACATCATGACATTGATGCTGGGGAGGGGCACATACATGTAGTTATAGTCTCGGGTGAGTTCCCCTTGACCATCTAGCCCTATTTTGTGTCTCTATAGCATTCTCCCTAAACCCTAATTAGGGTGAATATAAAAAATGAATAAAAATAAATGGAATCTGGTCCATTTAGTCATATGTACAATGTCTACCAAAAGAATTTGGAATACAGTTGTTGATATATATGAAGGAAATAAGAAGGTAAAGAATGCTAAGATACAGATTTGGAATTTGAAATATGAAGTTCTAAAAGTATATGAATACTAAAATTTTTCTTATATATTTACAATAGTTAACAAGATTTTGAGTACAATAAAATGTTATGTGAAAAAATCTGAGTATAATTTAGTGGTTGAGAAGAATCTTTGTATCATACTAGACAAATTTTATGATGATGGGTTTTATCTTAAACAAAATGATCCAAAAATAACTTCCTATAAATTATTTTCAATTGATTATCATTTTTTATGAGACATGAAGGAATGTTTTCTGAATTTGAATTGAAAGTATGAAAAGAATTTTTTTATCACATCAATATAAGATAATCATAGAATTAAGGCTAATGAAAAATATATCGATTATACTGATTCCAATTCTTATTTATGTCAGAAGTGTGTTAAGATGATATCTCTAATATCAATAAATTTGAGAAGAGTCAATGTATTGACTAAACATAAAAATCTACTATAATGATTTTGGCGTGTATTCATATAAAATTTTTATATCAATTTTACTACGTTAAAATAAGGGGATTTTAGTGACAATGAGGAAGATGTACAAATGATATTCCTTAAAAACAAATCATCCATGTTCGAGAAATTAGGGGTTTCTTATAAATAATGAATTTCAATTTTCTCATAATATTAAATTGGAAATTTATTATATAAATGTGAAAGAAGTGAAAGAAGTGAAAAGGAATAGGTAAGTAGAGATATATAGTTACTTTGATGAAAAAATGATCATTATAATGGTGAATGAAGAATAATTCAGAAGTTAATGTTATAGTGATGTTAATGAAAATTAAAAAAATTGAAATGGAATTCCTATTTAAAAGATAAATTATGGAGTGTCTCTCAAATATATATATGTTTGAAAATTATATTATAAATATGATGTAATAAAATAAATCTTTTAGAATTATTAAATCAGTTCTTATTGAATAAAAAATTATCTTTGGAGTAAGAATATGATGACCTAAACAAGTTTTCTATAGGAATTAAGAAATATATATTTAATATGGAAGATTGAGTGAATGAAAATGTAGAGTTAGTGCATTGATTTTTTATAGTATGGAACAAGATCATGAAATGCTTAAGCATAATATTTGAAACTCTAATCATGAAAATGGTGGAAGATATAGTAAAAACCGGGCTCATGGAAGTCCAAAAATATTATCCAAAATTAATGTAGAAAAATTTATAATACATATGATATATTTTAGAATTATAATTAAATAAATAAGTACACATTTTTAGAAAATTCAGATAACTTTCAAGATTCAAGAAATTTTGAGCACAACTTTTTAATTAAAGAAACTATTTCAAATAGTGAATACAAAAGCAGTGAGAATAATTTGATCATGAGGAAGAAGAATTCATGAGTCAAATAAATGGTTTATATAAAGGATCCAAAATTAGTTGTTTGAATAAGATTGAAATACTAGTTTAAATTTCTACACAACATGATTATTATAATGGGAAATAAGATTTTTATGGTTATTATTGGCACTATGAAGTTTTATAGGTCATGGAAATAAATTTTTGGTTTAATTTCCAATACAATGATGAGTCTATAATAATTAAAAGAAAAAAAGTGAAAAGGATTAATCTTACTCAAAAAATAACTATTAAATAAATCTTGTGAAATATGAACTGAAAACTGAAAATAGAATTCAACCATTGAAAGATGTTCTCAAATTACATGATTAGCTTGTCGCCATGAAAAAGGGTGTCTTGTTATGCTACCAAATCAAATTTTCTCAATATTTAACATTGATAAGTTTATTAATAATAAGGAGTAAGGCAAGGAAAATAATGGGGATTTGATATTTCCTATAATGAATCAAAATAATAATGTCTAAGGATTTATTACAAATTTCATTTCTCTTATATAAAATGAGATCTAAATATACTAGTAGATATTTACATGTGTATAAATATCTCTATAGACATTGTATATAATAGGTCACTCAAAATAAAATGTGTGGTTTCATTATTGGTTGGTGGTGATTGATTTAAATCCAATAACACATTGTATGTTGAAAGAAAATAACACAATCTTTTTAGTGTGTATCTATTAGGTGATGAAGGGAACAAATCAATCTTTCAGAAAGATAAGTTTATTGTGTAGAGTTTGAAATATGGACTTATCCTGACCAGACTATAGTAGTTTTTTTTTCAAATAAGTGATTCCAAAAATTCTACAGATTTAGGCATAAAAGAAGAAAATAAATTGTGGCATCAAAGACATGGCCATCTTGTATAATTTAATATGTGTGAGCTTATGTGTGGAGACAAAAAATAATTATTTTCTTAAGTGAAATATATAAAGTAATTGAATATCTTTAACTATTCTAAAGGGAAATATTTTGATTACTTTATAAAAAAGGGATGAAATACAAACAATTCGTCATTTGGAGATTGTTCACTATTGCATTTATAGACCTATAAGGAAGTAGGTTGAAAATAGAGATAATAATTTCATTTCATTTATTTATGAATTTACTCAAATTTTATGCATTATGATTAAGAAACTGAAATCAAAGTGTTTAAAATGGTTTAAAAGTTTCAAGATAAGTATAGAAAAATAGTCTAGTTACTATTATAAGTACACTTGAAATGATTATAGTTTTGAGTACAGCTATGTAAGATTATTATATTATAATGAAATTTTTTTTATTCATCCAGAAAAAAATGGGCTATACATACCATATCAAATGGTCTAGGAGGGTGAAAAAATAGAAGTCTTGTGAAGATATATCAAACTATGTTGCTATAGAATTGAACACCTCATTTTTTCATGAGAAAATCCTTTGGAACAGTGGTTCTTATCCAAAAATAATTTTCTTCATATTATAAATTAAGATATTTGAACACATGATATGTATGAAAATAATTAAATGTGTTCTATGTATCTAATAATTTTTGGTATCCAATTCATTATCAATATTAAAGTTGAAAATCATGGAAGATTTTGAAAGAAGTGATGTTGACGGTATATTCCATAGATATCCACCAAGGAGACAAAACGTTTATTGATTTTTTGATGATAAATTAATGTAAATAATAAATTAGGTGAACTATCTTAAAATAACGAGCTTCAAAGGTGATGATGATAAATTTATTCATGTTAAACTATAAGGTGAATCTTCAAAAAATTGTGAGAGTAATACAGAAGTTTCAATTGAATAAGGTGATTCATAAAATATAAGTGATGAATAAAAATATTTTTCATATAATTCTTGATGAGAAAGTAATTATATGTCCAAAATATATTTTTAAATCAGATAAAACAAATTTAAACTAGAATAAAGTCAAGGATAAACACCGAAATCTCATTGTTCTCTCAATTTTAATCCCATTATGTGGATGAATCAAGGAAATATCAAGAGTATGTTGATTAAATTAATGAAAATATATATTATATTTAAAATAATGAAATAAGGTATTTAGTACCCATGTCTAAATAAAAAATCATTTTTTAAAAAAATGGGGTGTTCTAAAACAAGATTAATTAAATAAGTGAAGTAATGAGATATAAAGCATGATTGGTTTAAAAACCTATTTCTAGGTTGAAGGATTTGAATCGGATGTATGCTTTACAAACGTTTCACGATTTAAAACTATATGAATTTTTATTTCTATTATAACACAAAGGTATTACGTGATCTTTTAAATGTATATCAAGGAAGTCTTCCTCAATGATTAATTGTAAGAGGAGGTATCTATTAAACAATCATGATGTTTTTATCTTAGTAAATATTAGAATTTTATTTTCTGGTTAATGACGGTGTCAAATGGGATAAAAAAAGTCCCAATATCTTAGTACTCTAAGCTTGACATGTTCATAATGAAGTTGAATTTTATAAAATGGAAAAATAACTACAATCTGTACATTAAATATAATAAATAGATATTCACCATTATCATTGTTTATGTATATGACTCTTTTAATGAAATGATGAAGGGGTTTTTTATGAATATTCAAAAGAAATGAATAAATGTTTTGAAGATTCCATTCTCGGTGAGATGAGATACATTCATGGATTAAAAATTTCCAAAGGGAAGTATTATATTTT
The DNA here is from genome assembly GCA_963277665.1 of Viscum album. Classification (NCBI taxonomy): domain Eukaryota; kingdom Viridiplantae; phylum Streptophyta; class Magnoliopsida; order Santalales; family Viscaceae; genus Viscum; species Viscum album. The sequence goes on from OY728147.1 coordinate 1,099,784,325, forward strand.
TCTATCTCTAGAGAAGTATAAAAATGAGTTTTTGAACAATATTGGCATGGAGATTTTGAATCTTGTTCCTAGACATTTTTCTTGGAATGATGTCAATAAAAGATGAAAAGGTAAATCAAGTTGATTTAAAGGAATTCTAGAAATTGGATGGAAAGTTACTTTATTTGATAGCTTAAATAATAGATAATGTGTGTTTTTTACACTTTGTACCTGGTGTCAAATTATTCCAAAAGGGTCCAATTTTTTGGTTGAAAAAAGAATACATATATATATAAAAGAAAAAAAATATTTTAGTTTGGTATATATGATATAAAATGGATGATTGATCTATTTTATTACTAAAATACATATTGGATAGGTTATGTTGCTGAGAATAGGTCATTATCTAGTGTATATTTATTTCTTATAGAAGGAATTTTATATTTTCATTAAATAAAGAAAAATTCAGTAACCTTGAGAACTAGTGAGGCTGAATATATTTTTGTCACTCATGCCTCAAAACAACTTATGTGTATGACGAGTTAACTAGATGTTTTGAAAGTTGATGTGGAATTTAAATTAATATTGTGATGTGATGATAAATTTTAAATTATCCTTTCCAAAATTATATTTGAGTATTCAAGGGAAAGGCACATTGATATAAATATCATTTCATCAAAGAGATGGTTTAGAACATTGATTTAAATTTAAAATTTGATTCTAAAAAGAAGAAATGTACAAATGTTTTAACCAAGACACTATTAAAGGAAACATTCCAGGATATGAGGTTGAAATTAGGTGTTAAAGTATACTCTTTATAAGAACACGGTATGATGTTATTTTCCCCTCTCTCATATATCAATGGATATTTTTGTCAAAAGGGGAGACAAATTGATTACAAAAATCATTACCTAATGTTTTTCATCCTATTTTTTTCAAAGTGGGGGCATACAATTTAATTGGAATATGCATTTATATGTGTTAAATTTAGGGAAATAATTTATTTTTGGAGAGTTATTAAAAGGTTTTAGATATGTTTTCAGAATGAATGAATTGTTTTAACATCTTATTATAAGTGGGGTTCTATTATGAAAAAATTATTAATCTGATGATGATGTTTGATTGATAAAATAATCTTATATATCACTATCTTATGGAAAGAATGCTATTATTTATTCAATGGTATTGTTTCCTAAATTTATTTATCTAACGTAGGTTGTAAATTATAAAATGGTTATCCATTTCTATAGGTTAATAGTTTTATATATATTTGTATTCCTTGGTTGAGAACAAAATCCAAGGGAGGGTATGGTTGAGCCCCACATGTGGTAATACTGTTTCTAGGTTTTTGGAGGGTGATGATTTGGTTTAAAGGATATGACTAGTAATGTTGATTTTTGTTTAAAATTTATAAATCACATTTAATTTAAATTCTATGATGCTTTTTTATATGTTATCATTTATTATATGTCCAGAATCATGTTCATGATGTATGTTATTAAGTTAGATAAGTGGACATGTTTCATCTAGATGATTCAAAGGACCATGTAATAGATTAAAGACCAATCTATTGTATTAGTGACCATGATTCAACCCCATGTCCAAATAATATAGGTTTTTAGGTCTTATTTTCATTCAATATGAAAAATCACCACTTGCAGAGGATAATAGGTTGTCTACATCATAGATGATATGTCTTCCACACCACAGATTAAGACCATAGTGAAGAGGATGATGGGTTAATTTTTGGTTTCAATAGAAATATTGGCACCTCCACACCATAGTGTTCCAACCAATCCATATATCATTGTTTATGGATTTTGGTGGTTCTAGTGATTTTGACACCACTACACTGTAGCACTAGGACCATGTTATAGTCCTGTAACGCCCCGACCCAAGTTACCCAGAGTCGGTGCATTATTACATTACATTGGCATGATCACAAGAAAGATCAAATCTCGAAAGACCGATTGGTTTAGTAGCCTTGGAAACACTAGGTATATTCATAAAGTTTTACATTACATCACAAAGTGAAAAACTACTAAAACAACATAGTCTCCATATTCCACACACATATCCCCACATACTATCCCTGCAAGTCATTCATAACTTACTTCTTCATATCCTGGGAAAAATAAAACATAGAAAAGGGGTGAGCTCAAATGCCCAGTAAGGATAACAATATAGCGGAAACTTTCAAAAATAATCATAATCTTTTAAGGAAATGTATAACTAAAACAAAAGCCTTTTAAACTTGAACTTCAACATAATATGGCAAAAGAAAAAATGAAATAATGTCATTTACTTATTCACATGGATATTCTACTAATCGAATAATCACATGCTATATCAATAACCACTTTCATAATGATGGAATGCATAATGCCAAACTATCATAACCACATAGCCAAGGCCTCGTGCCAAGAATACAAATAAGATTTTTCCAAGGCCTTGTGCCAAGACACTAGTTTGTCTCATTAGACCTACCGATGCATCGAGGAGCTATAGCGGGCTCCACCCATCACATATTAAGTCCAATGCATTCCCATATGAAAAGTTTTAAACATAACATAAACATTCGTATTAAAACTAGCATACAAAATGTCAATACTTTCACCATAAATCATGAATGGTATAAAAATAGCACATTCACAGTCAAACATATCACAAAACCTTCAATACAATATAGAAGTTTTGTATCATAATAAATCAACTTCAAATAAGCGTAAAATCCATCAAAGGATGATGACATAGATGAAATCAAAACTCTATTTAGAGAAATATCTCTTTCTATTTTTGAAATCATTTAACAGTCATATATTTATAAAAGAAAACATTTTCATTGAAAATATTCTTATAATCTTATAAGGGAAGCTTCTACAATTTTATAACGGTGGAAAATAGTCGCACCCACTGTATAAGTTAAAAAAAACATTCTTACCTTAATTTTGTTGAAAAGGTTAAAAAGCACCTTGTTTGGAAAACGACGGAAAGATTCCTTTATAAACCTCTTATAAAAAGTCAAAAAAGTGTATAAATGACTTTAACCCATATTATTGTAAATAGTAAAAATGTTTTGAAATACATTTTTAGGAAACATGGATGTAGATGATAATGAGATCCCAGTAGATTATTATGTATAAACAACCTCGGAAAATGAAGAGATTGTGAAATAACCCTTACATTGTACTTTTCCTTGGTTGGGGTAGGTTAACCTCCTATATAATGGTGAAATAATTGTTATAAAATTATATAAGAATCATATATATTAATATGATATCATATATGATCTTTTAACATTGATTTGTTAATAATATCTTTGAATTATCGTCGTTTCAGGTGTTAACTTACTCATTTTATTTTATATGTTTTGTTACATAAGCCGTGTTTGTTATGGATAGGCTGTATCTTATTCATATCCATAATGATATCAAGTCCTTAAACATCATTTTTAAATCATCAAATGATAATTATACATTAATGGATACGATGGAGAATGAATCTCATCGCGTTCGTGGAGACGGTAGTCCGTACGTACGCACAAGCGACAATATCATTCTTTTGAAATTAAAATAATATATAAATGGATGGTATATCATATATACAGAATCAATAACATGATATATTTATTATTTAGATGAGTTACACATCATTATTATACCCATCGAAATAATAATATATTGAATAACAATTACACCACAACGTGGAGACGGTAAGCCGTACGTACGCACGTATGGTGACATATTATTCAAAGGGTGGATAGAATACTGAATATGCTTGTACCATATTTATAATAACATCACATTATATATATAATATTCTGGAGTTATTATTTTAGAATGGTAATAACAAATAAAGAAGAAGTGGAAGAAGAAAGGAACTTGAAAAGGGGTGGTGAAAACATTACGTCTTCTTCGGGTTCTTCCTTTTGATTTGATCAAAATGGATCCTTAGGTTGGCTTTATGATCAAACTAAAGCATCTAGGTTGTAGTGAGGGAAGTTGGGAGTGTATTGGAGCAGATTTTGTCCGAACCAAAGGGCTTTGAAGGTGTGGAAAAATGAGAAGGAAGAGTGCCCTTTTATAAGAGGTGTGAGGGCCACCTTTGGAAAAGCTAGAAATATTAATTTATAATAAATTCATATTCGTTTTCTAATGGCTCCAAAGTTGATTATTTAAATTTTAAGGTCGGGATAGGTCGAAAACCACTCAACCAATAGAATTTATACAGGTTTGGGTCATTATATTAACCTTATCTTTAAGTATTAACTCTAAGTTAATTAGTTTCAGTTTTACAATGTCTCTTTGTATTTTTATATTATATGGTTAATAAACATACCATATAAATCCAAGCGACCCCCCAAGTGGTCCTTTAATGATTAAAATATCTTGATATAAGTGTCTTGGCCGAACCTTAGATTTTTAGGAATTTAATATAAATTAATAATACAATATTGTTTTTAAAAACTCTTTTATGTCAATTTTGACAATATTTAATAAAAAATGATAACAAAATGATTACTTCAAACAACATTAATTGAATCAATCCTAACATGTCATATTAACCTAGAAAATTAGTGTAATTCCTAAAAAGTCTCAAATTATTTTTATTTGTGTATTTATAATATCAATTATTTTAATTTTTTAGTATTATGGTAATTACTGCATCATCATTGTGTCATAAGTAAATTAAATTATTTAAAGTCTAAAAATTATAAATAAAATATCCTTATGTATTAAATATTTTTAGATTTCTACGAAATATTTACAATCGAATTTATCTTATGTATAACCCTATATTGAAAATGTTTTAGTAAATAAAGTTTGATTTTAACTCTTTTAAATCTTCTTTGAATTAAATAATAATAAATGTCCTAATCTAATCCAAGTGGACCTAAATGATAATATTTTATTCCTAAGACTGTTTTGGTCGAGATAAACTTGTCCAATAGAATTAGGACATGTGTTAGGGTAATATTAATAACATTTTTACCCTTAATTACCCTATTTACTTTTAACTGTGGAAAATAAAAGTCAAAAGTTACTATTCAGCAAAAATTATTTTCATCTCATTAAACCACATTTTACTTCTTGATATTAATTTTGCCTCTCAGATTTTCGAAATTCCATTCACAAAAGCAGTAAAATTAAGTTTTATGAAAAATTCAGTTTTTTTAACTATCACTTAGTAGTTTCACTATTCATCTAAAATTGAAGTTTTTCAGAACAATGCCAAAATTTCACCCTAAGCTATAATTGATATTCCAAATTCAAAAATGATATCTATTTTACAAAATTCCAAACATATATGTTTCATTAATTAATTTTATAATTAATTCCCGCTGTCACAACAAATAGCGTGTTTTTAAGAAACAATATATATCAAAAGATTGACAATTGTTTAGGTCCAATATCGAAGTGAAATTAATTATAATGAACACCATTTGATAAAATGGTAAAAATATATTCTAATTATACTTTAAAACCACTCAAATTAATAATTTTTCACCATTAATTATTTTGATTAAAAAATTTGTTTTAAATAAAATTTAGTAATTTTCACTATTCATCAAAATATTATAGTTATCCGAAAAGTAACAAAATTTCACCTTAGGCTAAATTCAATACTCTGAATCCAAAAATGAAGTCCATTTTGAAATATAAAATATATTTAATTTCAAAAGGTAGCTAATACTATTCATAACCGCTAGTTTTATTGGTTGTGGTGTGTGTTAGAACTCGAAGATGCGTAGAACACACGCTACTATATTATTCAAAGAAAAGCGTACCGTGGAAGCTTGAGATGTTTCATTTTAAATTTTTTGATGTCCCTTTTTAGTCAAAAAGTTTAAAATATTGTATTTAAAAATGTTTCACTATTAAAAGTTGGTAAAAGTGCAATACTGAAAATGAATTTGTTCTTACATTATGTCTAAGAAACTCATAATATGGATTCTAAAATTATAAGGATTATATAATGTTTAAAATTTAGTAAATACTATTCATAACCTTTTTTGAACAGCTTGTTTGGTAAGTCATGGTTTTCTTGAACTCGGTGTTGCGTTTAGTTCATGTTATTGTATTATTTTGAAGAAATAACACACTATGAAATCTTGGGGTGTTACATTCTCCCCTCCTTCAATAAATTATGTCCTCGCAATTTAAAATTGTTCTTCGAAAAAAAAAGGTTGAAAATAAAAAATATCTTTGTGGGAAAAACCACATCGAAAATTGGGTTACTAAAATTTAGTCTTAATATGAGGAAAAGAGAAATTAAAGGGTCACCACCAAATTATGATCTCGATTAGGAGAACATTGGTCGCAATTAGAGACATATAATTGGAGGAAAAACGTAAATATTTATAGGTAGTGATTGAGGTCATCAATCACAAACAAGTTTAAAATTGAGGTCCTTAAATTCATCAATCTACGATGATTTAAAATACCATCGATTCAACAAAACAGAAGGTATTAGGATAACAAATTTTTGACGTTTCAAAATATCTTAGTTGAAATCCCACATCGAAAAATGAATTAATGAGGCCTCTATTTAAAATAAAGTGCGGAAAGTATGAAGATTACCGAAAATAACACATACTAGGGTTCCATGTAGGAAAATATGTATATGGAAGAGAAATATAACCATCAATTATCTGATGGATAGTGGTAGAGAACATGGCTATGACAAGGCCAACAATCCCAAAGCCATAAATTAGTGATGATTTAAGGTACCCTCTAGGACAACATTTTTGTTCTAAGTTCCTTTTCTTAATGTTGAGGAATTTATTTATGAGATTGGCTAAGATCATAAGGAGATATACTTAATTTATAATTAGAGTTTTATCTATTAATAAATTTCTACCACAAACTCATCTTTCACTCGTAAAAAAAATTCTATTTATACGATTCGTACAGGGTTCCAAAATAAACGAATTTATAATTCATCTACCAGATCGTAAAAAAAACTACATTCTTTAATCCAGGACATCTTGTGGGCCAGTGGTAGGTGATACACCCTTGTCTCCCTTCGGTTGCGTGTTCAAGTCTCGCGGCCTTGCCGGTCACGACGGGTTGTCGCCCGACCTCTGGGTTGTCCTTTTATGGCAATCAAAAATTAATATCAAACTAGAATTTATCCAAAATAATTCTGTCCAAACTCATAGTCCAATATTTATAAGGAAGGTAAACTTAATGCAGATCCTTTTTACCCCGTAATAGCTTATGAATGCCTTCATGGTGTGTTCTTTTAAAACACTGAAACATCTTGAATTACCATAATACTTATTGATTACATTCATGCTCACTTATTCCATATAGAATGCTGGATATACGTCATCAATCCAGAAATGTTATAAATCCCAATATTGATGGAATATACAAATCATTAATCAGCTTCAAGGTAGTCAAGAATATCCAATATAATTTATCCAAATCAATCATGTATTATTCTAAAATCACTACCTCGGTATCAGAACCATATTATGGTTTATCTTTCTCTCAACCATATATTTTCCAAAAATTTAACCTACTATTGACTCACTTTTCTTTGTTCCACAAAATCTCAAGTCCTTAATGAAATAGTACTGCAGTACAATCCTTATATACTCCATAATTAATATAACAAGTACATTGTTGATTCAACACTCAAATGAAATAATCAACATAAGAACTCTAATCATTCCTCTTCATATGTGGTAGTATCATAACTTGATTATTATCCAATAGCATCATTTGCGGCATAGTCTGATGACTCGGACATAGGTTCACGTAGTGTCCAAACTCCTTTCAAATGAAGCATTGTACATTTGAAACCATTTTTTTACCATTGAAGTCACGTACTTTGTGCCCTTTTCCTCCACACTTATAACAAACTCCCATTCCTTTCAGACAAGTTCCAGGGTGTTTCATCCCACAGTTATTACATATAGGGAAATTCTTATTTTTCCATCTTCCCTTTATCCATCATTCTCTCTTCCATCCTTTTCTTCTCTTGCTTCCCTTCAAAGCCATAGGACTCAGTAAAATCTTTAATTATCTTATAAACACATGATATTATTTCTTCATATGATGATAATACATGGGAGACTATTTCTCTTATAAATTCTGGCTTATGACTATGAAAGATATGATCCTTCTTTCTCTTTGGGTCATGTGCATTGCTGGAGTTCTCATTCCTTCTACTGGGCTCCATTTCTAAACAATGGCATACACTAGATTAGTTTAGGAATAACAATACCTAATCCCAAACTTGTAAGACACATAACATAAATTAAATAGTTTATGGATATAATCCATAATAATAAAAATTTCTCCTTTGAGGAAGTAAATCCCCATAAACCCTTCATAATGGTTTGTAAAGAAAATGAGAATTATCCTAAGCATATCCCCCGGGAGTGTTGTATCCAAGAGTGCAGCAAGGCCCGTTGTCGTGCACCAGTTCCCGTTCGAGTATAGCTCAAAGCGGTGTTTTTAGGTTTTACCCCTAGGTACATCTGTGCCAGAGCCGCCTCTACCTGCTCATATCCAGACATGGATGTATTGCTCAGAAAACACACAAAATCTCTACAATACCAAAATTATAGGATGTTCTTCTATACTAATCCTCAAAGTCCATCTTAAATCTATGTGATCTAATCAGAGTTTATCTAAATCTAGCTTCCAAGGTTTGTACTAAACTTCCTCTGATACCAATGGTAATGCACCGACCCCAGTTACCCAGAGTCGGTGCATTATTACATTACATTGGCATGATCACAAGAAAGATCAAATCTCGAAAGACCGATTGGTTTAGTAGCGTTGGAGACACTATATATATTCATAAAGTTTTACATTACATCACAAAGTAATAAACTACTACAACAACATAGTCTCCATATTCCACACTCATATTCCCACATACTATCCCTGCAAGTCATTCATAACATACTTCTTCACATCCTGGGAAAAATAAAGCATAGAAAAGGGGCGAGCTCAAATGCCCAGTAAGGATAACAATATAGTGGAAACTTTAAAAAATAAGCAAAAACCTTTAAGGCAATGTATAACTAAAACAAAAGCCTTTTAAACTTGAACATCAACATAGTATGGAAAAAGAACAAATGAAATAATGTCATTTACTTATTCACATGGATATTCTACTAATCGAATAATCACATGAAATATCAATAACCACTTTCATAATGATGGAATGCATTATGCCAGACTATCATAACCACATAGCCAAGGCCTCATGCCAAGACTACAAATAAGATTTTGCCAAGGCCTTGTTCCATGACACTAGTTTGTCTCATGAGACCTACCGATGCATTGAGAAGCTATAGTGGGCTCCACCCGTCACATATTAAGTCTAATGCATTCCCATATGAAAAGGTTTAAACATAACATAAATATTGATATTAAAACTAGCAAACGAAATGTCAATACTTTCACCATAAAACATGAATGGTATAAAAATAGCACATCCACAGTCAAAAATATCACAGAACCTTCAATACAATATAGAAGTTTTGTATCATAATAAATCAACTTCAAATAAGCGTAAAATCCATCAAAGGATGTTGACATAGATGAAATCAAAACTCTTTTTAGAGAAATATCTCTTTCTATTTTTGAAATCATTTAAGATTCATATATTTATAAAATAAAACATTTTCTTTGAAAATATTCTTATAATCTTGGAAGGGAAGCTTCGAAAATTTTATAACGGCAGAAAATAGCCGCACCCGCTGTATAAGTTAAAAAAACATTCTTACCTTAATTTTGTCGAAACGGTTAAAAAACACCTTGATTGGAAAATGACAGAAAGATTCCTTTTTAAACCTCTTATAAAAAGTCAAACAAGGGTATAAATGACTTTAACCCATATTCTTGTAAATAGTAAAAATGTTTTGAAATACATTTTTAGGAAACATGGATGTGGATGATAATGAGATCCCAGTAGATTATTACGTATAAACAACCTCGGATAATGAAGAGATTGTGAAATAAACCTCACCTTGTAATTTTAGTTGGTTGGGGTAGGTTAACCTCCTGTATAATGGTGAAATAATTGTTATTTAATTATATAAGAATCATATATATTAATATGATATCATATATGATCTTTTAACATTGATTTGTTAATAATATCTTTGAATTATCTTCATTTTGGGTGTTAACTTGCTCGTTTTATTTTATATGTTTTGTTACATAAGCCATGTTTGTTATGGATTGGTTGTATCTTATTCATATCTAGAATGATATCAAGTCCTTAAACATCATTTTTAAATCATCAAATGATAATTATACTTTAATGGATATGATGGAGAATGAATCTCATCGCATTCGTGGAGACGGTAGTCCGTACGTACGCACAAGCGACAATATCATTCTTTTGATATTAAAATAATATATAAATGGATGGTATATCATATATACAGAATCATTAACATGTTATATTTATTATTTACATGAGTTACACATCATTATTATACCCATCCAAATAATAATATATTGAATAACAATTACACCACGACGTGGAGACGGTAAGCCGTACGTACGCACGTATGCTGACATATTATTTAAAGGGTGGATAGAATACTGAATATGGTTGTACCATATTTATAATAACAGCACAGTATATATATAAGATAGTGGAGTTAGTATTTTAGAATGGTAATAACAATGAAAGAAGAAGTGGAAGAAGAAAGGAACTTGAAAAGGGGTGGTGAAAACATTACCTCTTCTTCGTGTTCTTCCTTTTGATTTGATCAAAAAGGATCCCTAGGTTGGCTTTCTTATCAAACTAAGGCCTCTAGGTTGTAGTGAGGGAAGTTGGGAGAGTCTTTTGGCAGAGTTTGGCCGAACCAAAGGGCTTTGAAGGTGTGAAGAAATGAGAAGGAGGAGTGACCTTTTATAAGAGGGGTGAGGGGCACCTTTTGAAAAGCTAGAAATATTAATATATAATAATTTCATATTCGGATTCTAATGGCTCCAAAGTTGATTATTTAAATGTTAAGGTGGGGATAGGTCGAAAATCACTCAACCAATAGAATTTAGACAGGATTGGGTCATTATATTAACCTTATTTTTAAGTATTAACTCTAAGTTAATTAGTTTCGCATTTACAATGTCTCATTGTATTTTTATATTATATGGTTAATAAACATACCATATAAATAAATGCGATCCCCAAGTGGTCCATTAATGATGAAACTATCATGATATAAGTCTCTTGGATGAACCATAGATTTTTAAAAATTTAATATCAATTAATAATATAATATTATTTTTTAAAACTCTTTTATGTCAATTTTGAAACTATTCAATAAAAAATCATAACAGAATTATTACTTCGAACAAAGTTAATTTAATCAATCCTAACATGTCATATTAAGCTAGAAAATTAGTGTAATTCCTAAAAAGTCTCAAATTATATTTATTTGTGTATTTATAATATCAATTATTTTAATTTTTCACTATTATTGTAATTACTGCATCATCATTGTGTCATAAGTAAATTATATTATTTAAAGTCTAAAAATTATAAAATAAAATATCTTTATGTAGTAAATCTTTTTAGATTTCTACGAAATATTTACAATCGAATTTATCTTATGTATAACCCTATATTAAAAATGTTTTAGTAAATAAACATTGATTTTAACTCTTTTAACTCTTCTTTGAATTAAATAATAATAAATGTCCTAATCTAATCCAAGTGGACCTAAATGATAATATATTATTCCTAAGCCTGTTTTGGTCGAGATAAATGTGTCAAATAGAATTAGGACATGTGTTAGGGTAATATTAATATCATTTTTACCTTTAATTACCCTATTTACTTTTAACCGTGGTAAATAAATGTCAAAAGTTACTATTCACCAAAAATAATTTTCATCTCATTGAACCACATTTTACTTCTTGATATTAACCGTGTCTCTCAGATTTTCGAAATTCCATTCACAGAATCGGTAAAATTAAGTTTTATGAAAACTCAGTTTTTTTAACTTCCACTTAAATGTTTCACTATTCATCAAAAATTGAAGTTTTTTAGAACAATGCCAAAATTTCACCCTAAGCTATAATTGATATTCCAAATTCATAAATGATATCTATTTTACAAAATTCCAAACATATAAGTTGCATTAATTAATTTTATAATTAATTCCTGCTATCACAACAAATTGCGTGTTTTTAAGAAACAATATATATCAAAATGTTGACAATTGTTTAGGTCCAATTTCGAAGTGAAATTAATTATAATGAACACCATTGGATAAAATGGTAAAAGTATATTCTAATTATACTTTAAAACCACTAAAATTCATAATTTATCACCATTAAATATTTTGATTAAAAAATTTGTTTTAATTAAAATTTATTAATTTTCACTATTCATCAAAATATTAAAGTTATCCGAAAAGTAACAAAATTTCACCTTAGGCTAAATTCAATACTATGAATCCAAAAATGAAGTCCATTTTGAAATATAAAATATATATAATTTCAAATGGTAGATAATACTATTCATAACTGCTAGTTTGATTGGTTGTGGTGTGTGTTAGAACTCGAAGTTGCGTAGAACACACGCTACTGTATTATTCAAAGAAAAGCGTACCGTGGAAGCTTGGGATGTTTCATTTTAAATTTTTTTGATGTCCCTATTTAGTCAAAAAGTTTAAAATATTGTATTTAAAAAGGGTTCACTATTAAAAGTTGGTAAAAGTGCAATACTGAAAATGAATTTGTTCTTACATTATGTCGAAGAAACTCATAATATGGATTCTAAAATTATAAGGATTATATAATGTTTACAATTTAGTAAATAATATTCATAACCTTTTTTGAACAGCTTGTTTGGTAAGTCATGGTGTTCTTGAACTCGGTGTTGCATGTAGTTCATGTTATTGTATTATTTTGAAGAAATAACACACTATGAAATCTTGGGGTTTTACATTCTCCCCTCCTTCAATATATTGTGTCCTCGCAATTTGAAATTGTTCTTCGAAAAAAAGGTTGAAAATAAAAAATATCTTTGTGGAAAAAACCACATCAGAAATTGGGTTACTAGAATTTAGTCTTAATATGAGGAAAAGAGAAATGAAAGGGTCACCACCAAATTATGATCTCGATTAGGAGAACATTGGTCGCAATTAGAGACATATAATTGGAGGAAAAACGTAAATATTTATAGGTAGTGATTGAGGTCATCAATCACAAACAAGTTTAAAATTGAGGTCCTTAAATTCATCAATCTACGATGATTTAAAATACCATCGATTCAACAAAACATAAGGTATTAGGATAACAAATTTTTGATGTTTCAAAATATCTTAGTTGAAATCCCACATCGAAAAATGAATTAATGAGGCCTCTATTTAAAATAAAGAGTGGAGAGTATGAAGATTACCGAAAATAACATGTACTAGGGTTCCATGTATGAAAATATGGATATGGAAGAGAAATATAACCATCAATTATCTGATGGAGAGTGGTAGAGAACATGGCTATGAAAAGGCCAACAATCCCAAAGCCATAAATTAGTGATGATTTAAGGTACCATATAGGACAACATTTTTGTTCTAAGTTCCTTTTCTTAATGTTGAGGAATTTATTTATGAGATTGGTCTAAGATCATAAGGAGATATACTTACTTTATAATTAGAGTTTTATCCATTAATAAATTTCTACCACAAACTCATCTTTCACGCGTAAAAAAAATTCTATTTATACTATTCGTACAGGGTTCCAAAATAAACGAATTTATAATTCATCTACCAGATCTTTTAAAAAAACTACATTCTTTAATCCAGGAAATCTCGTGGGCCAGTGGTAGGTGATACACCCTTGTCGCCCTTCGGTTGCGTGTTCAAGTCTCGCGGCCTTGCCGGTCACGATGGGTTGTCACCAGACCTATGTGTTGTTTTTTTATGGCAATCAAAAATTAATCTCAAACAAGAATTTATCCAAAATACTTCTATCCAAACTCACAGTCCAATATTTAAAAGGAAGGTAAACTTAATGTAGATCCTTTTTACCCCGTAATAGCTTATGAATACCTTCATCGTGTATTCTTTTAAAACACTGAAACATCTTGAATTACCATAATAATTATTGATTACATTCATGCTCCCTTATTCCATATAGAATGCTTGATATACTTCATCAATCCAGAAATGTTTTAAACCCCAATATTGATGGAATATACAAATCATTAACCAGCTTCAAGGTAGTCAAGAATATCCAATATAATTTATCCAAATCAATCATGTATTATTCTAAAATCACTACATCTGTATCAGAACCATATTATGGTTTATCTTTCTCTCAACTATATATTTTCCAACAATTTAACCTGCTATTGCGTCACTTTTCTTTGTTCCACAAAATCTCATGTCCTTAATGAAATAGAACTGCAGTACAATCCTTATATACTCCATAATTAATATAACAAGTACATTGTTGATTCAACACTCAAATGACATAATAAACATAAGAACTCTAATCATTCCTCTTCATCTGTGGTAGTATCATAACTTGATTATTATCCAATAGCATCATTTGCGGAATAGTCTGATGACTCGGACATAGGTTCACGTAGTGCCCAAACTCCTTGTAAATGAAGCATTGTACATTTGAAACCATTTTCTTAACCTTGCAGTCACGTACTTTGTGCCCTTTTCCTCCACACTTATTACAAACTCCCATTCCTTTCAGACAAGTTCCAGGGTGTTTTATCCCACAGTTATGACATATGGGAAAATTCTTATTTTTCCATCTTCCCTTTATCCATCATTCTCTCTTCCATCCTTTTCTTCTCTTGCTTCCCTTCAAAGACATAGGACTCAGTAAAATATTTACTTATCTTATCAACACATGATATTATTTCATCATATGATGATAATACCTGGGAGACTATTTCTCTTATAAATTCTGGCTTATGACCATGAAAGATATGATCCTTCTTTCTCTTTGGGTCATGTGCATTGCTGGAGTTCTCATTCCTTCTACTGGGCACCATTTTTAAACAATGGCATACACTATATTAGTTTAGGAATAACAATACCTAATCCCAAACATGTAAGACACATAACATAAATTAAATAGTTTATGGATATAATCCATAATAATAAAAATTTCTCCTTTGAGGAAGTAAATCCCCATAAACCCTTCATAATGGTTTGTAAAGAAAATGAGAATTATCCTAATCATATCCCCCGGGAGTGTCGTATCCAAGAGTGCAGCAAGGCCCGTTGTCGTGCACCAGTTCCCGTTCGAGTATAGCTCAAAGCGGTGTTTTCAGGTTTTACCCATAGGTACATCTGTGTCAGAGCCGCCTCTACCTGCTCGTATCCAGACAGGGATGTATTGCTCAGAAAACACACAAAATCTCTATAATACCAAAATTCTAGGAAGTTCTTCTATACTAATCCTCAAAGTCCATCATAAATCTATGTGATCTAATCAGAGTTTATCTAAATCTACCTTCCAAGGTTTGTACTAAACTTTCTCTGATACCAACGGTAATGCCTCGACCCCAGTTATCCAGAGTCGGTGCATTATTACATTACATTGGCATGATCACAAGAAAGATCAAGTCTCGAAAGACCGATTGGTTTAGTAGCGTTGGAAACACTAGATATATTCAAAAAGTTTTACATTACATCACAAAGTGAAAAACTACTACAACAACATAGTCTCCATATTCCACACTCATATCCCCACATACTATCCCTGTAAGTCATTCATAACTTACTTCTTCACATCCTTGGAAAAATAAAGCATAGAAAAGGGGTGATCTCAAATGCCCAGTAATGATAACAATATAGTGGAAACTTTCAAAAATAAGCATAAACTTTTAAGGAAATGTATAACTAAAACAAAATCCTTTTAAACTTGAACATCAACATAGTATGGAAAAAGAAAAAATGAAATAATGTCATTTACTTATTCACATGGATATTCTACTAATCTAATAATTACATGCAATATCAATAACCACGTTCATAATGATGGAATGCATTATGCCAGACTATCATAACCACATAGCCAAGGCCTCATGCCAAGACTACAAATAAGATTTTTCCAAGGCCTTGTTCCAAGACACTAGTTTGTCTCATGAGACCTACCGATGTATCGAGGAGCTATAGTGGGATCCATCCGTCACATATTAAGTCCAATGCATTCCCATATGAAAACGTTTAAACATGACATAAACATTCGTATTAAAACTAGCATACAAAATGTCAATACTTTCACCATAAACCATGAAGGGTATAAAAATAGCACATCCACAGTCAAAAATATCACAAAACCTTCAATACAATATAGAAGTTTTGTATCATAATAAATCAACTTCAAATAAGCGTAAAATCCATCAAAGGATGTTGACATAGATGAAATCAAAACTCTTTTTAGAGAAATATCTCTTTCTATTTTTGAAATCATTTAAGAGTCATATATTTATAAAATAAAACATTTTCTTTGAAAATATTCTTATAATCTTGTAAGGGAAGCTTCAACAATTTTACAACGGTGGAAAATAGCCGCACCCGCCGTATAAGATAAAAAAACATTCTTACCTTAATTTTGTCGAAAAGGTTAAAAAGCACCTTGATTGGAAAACGACGGAAAGATTCCTTTTTAAACCTCTTATAAAAAGTCAAACAAGGGTATAAATGACTTTAACCCATATTCTTGTAAATAGTAAAAATGTTTTGAAATACATTTTTAGGAAACATGGATGTGGATGATAAAGAGATCCCAGTAGATTATTACGTATAAACAACCTCGGATAATGAAGAGATTGTGAAATAAACCTTACCTTGTACTTTTCATTGGTTGGGGTAGGTTAACCTCCTGTATAATGGTGAAATAATTGATATTAAATTATATAAGAATCATATATATTAATATGATATCATATATGATCTTTTAACATTGATTTGTTAATAATATCTTTGAATTATCGTCGTTTTGGGTGTTAACTTACTCGTTTTATTTTATATGTTTTGTTACATAAGCCGTGTTTTTTATGGATTGGTTGTATCTTATTCATATCCAGAATGATATCAAGTCCTTAAAAATCATTTTTAAATCATCAAATGATAATTATACTTTAATGGATACGATGGAGAATGAATCTCATCGCATTCGTGGAGACAGTAGTCCGTACGTACGCACAAGCGACAATATCATTCTTTTGATATTAAAATAATATATAAATGGATGTTATATCATATATGAAGAATCATTAACATGTTATATTTATTATTTACATGACTTACACATCATTATTATACCCATCCAAATAATAATATATTGAATAACAATTACACCACGACGTGGAGACGGTAAGCCGTACGTACGCACGTATGCTGACATATTATTTAAAGGGTGGATAGAATACTGAATATGGTTGTACCATATTTATAATAACATCACATTATATATATAAGATACTGGAGTTAGTATTTTAGAATGGTAACAACAATGAAAGAAGAAGTGGAAGAAGAAAGGAACTTGAAAAGGGGTGGTGAAAACATTACCTCTTCTTCGTGTTCTTCCTTTTGATTTGATCAAAAAGGATCCCTAGGTTGGCTTTATGATCAATCTAAGGCCTCTAGATTGTAGTGAGGGAAGTTGGGAGAGTATTTGGGCAGAGTTTGGACGAACCAAAGGGCTTTGAAGGTGTGAAGAAATGAGAAGGAGGAGTGCCCTTTTATAAGAGGGGTGAGGGGCACCTTTTGAAAAGCTAGAAATATTAATTTATAATAAATTCATATTCGGTTTCTAATGGCTCCAAAGTTGCTTATTTAAATGTTAATGTGGGGATAGGTCGAAAACCACTCAACCAATAGAATTTAGACAGGATTGGGTCATTATATTAACCTTATCTTTAAGTATTAACTCTATGTTAATTAGTTTCGCATTTACAATGTCTCATTGTATTTTTATATTATATGGTTAATAAACATACAATATAAATAAAAGCGATCCCCAAGTAGTCCATTAATGATGAAACTATCATGATATAAGTCTATTGTCCAAACCGTAGATTTTTAAGAATTTAATGTCAATTAATAATATAATATTTTTCATAAAAACTCTTTTATGTCAATTTTGACACTATTCAATAAAAAATCATAAAAGAATGATTACTTCGAACAAAGTTAATTTAATCAATCCTAACATGTCATATTAACCTAGAAAATTAGTGTAATTACTAAAAAGTCTCAAATTATATTTATTTGTGTATTTATAATATCAATTATTTTAATTTATCACTATTATTGTAATTACAGCATCATCATTGTGTCATAAGTAAATTAAATTATTTAAAGTCTACGAATTATAAATAAAATATCTTTATGTAGTAAATATTTTTAGCTTTCTACGAAATATTTACAATCGAATTTATCTTATGTATAACCCTATATTAAAAATGTTTTAGTAAATAAACATTGATTTTAACTCTTTTAACTCTTCTTTGAATTAAATAATAATAAATGTCCTAATCTAATCCAAGTGGACCTAAATGATAATATATTATTCCTAAGCCTGTTTTGGTCGAGATAAACGTGTCAAATAGAATTAGTACATGTGTTAGATAATATTAATATCATTTTTACCTTTAATTACCCTATTTACTTTTAACCGTGGTAAATAAATGTCAAAAGTTACTATTCACCAAAAATTATTTTCATCTCATTGAACCACATTTTACTTCTTGATATTAACCGTGTCTCTCGGATTTTCGAAATTCCATTCAGAGAAGCGGTAAAATTAAGTTTTATGAAAAACTCAGTTTTTTTAACTACCTCTTAGTAGTTTCACTATTCATCAAAAATTGATGTTTTTCAGAACAATGCCAAAATTTCACCCTAAGCTATAATTGATATTCCAAATTAATAAATGATATATATTTTAAAAAATTTCAATCATATAAGTTTCATTAATTAATTTTATAATTAATTCCCGCTATCACAACAAATAGCGTGTTTTTAAGAAACAATATATATCAAAAGATTGACAATTGTTTAGGTCCAATTTCGAAGTGAAATTAATTATAATGAACACCATTGGATAAAATGGTAAAAATATATTCTAATTATACTTTAAAACCACTCAAATTCATAATTTATCACCATTAATTATTTTGATTAAAAAATTTGTTTTAATTAAAATTTAGTAATTTTCACTATTCATCAAAATATTAAAGTTATCCGAAAAGTAACAAAATTTCACCTTAGGCTAAATTCAATACTCCGAATCCAAAAATGAAGTCCATTTTGAAATATAAAATATATATAATTTCAAAAGGTAGGTATTACTATTCATAACGGCTAGTTTGATTGGTTGTGGTTTGTGTTAGAACTCGAAGTTGCGTACAACACACGCTACTATATTATTCAAAGAAAAGCATACCGTGGAAGCTTGGGATGTTTCATTTTAAATTTGTTGATGTCCCTATTTAGTCAAAAAGTTTAAAATATTGAATTAAATTAGGGTTCACTCTTAAAAGTTGGTAAAAGTGAAATACTGGGAAAGAATTTGTTCTTACATTATGTTTAAGAAAATCATAATATTGATTCTAAAATTATAAGGATTATATAAAGTTTAATATTTAGTTAATACTATTCATAACCTTTTTTGAATGGCTTGTTTGGTAAGTCATTGTGTGCTTGAACTCGGTGTTGTGTGTAGTGCAAGTTATTGTATTATTTTGAAGAAATAACACACTATGAAATCTTGGGGTATTACAAGTCCTGTGAAATCTTAAATGACTACACTATAGTGATAAGGGAATCCCATATAGATATGTGGGATGGATTTTATTTTTTTAGATTTTGAGTCCTCTATACTATATCCCATGGACCATATTGTATAAATGTATAGTAGTTATTTGACAACTATTAAAAATGTATAGGTTTCTTTATAATCCCTCTGACCATGCTGTAGAACGGTGTTTCATTGATGTTTTGAGAAAAAAATGTAGTTTTGCCTCTATATGAGGTATTTAGTTGTTATTTCAGTCCATGTAAACCAATAAATTCATAATAGATTATCATAATATATTGGAGAAATATATTCAAAGACTCTGTTTGAAAGAGAAGATGGCAGTTTGAATTTCAATTTAGAATTCAAAATCAAATATCAGAAGAAATGTTATACCATTGATAAAATAGGTTTTTAATGGATTGTATAGATTTTTTTTGAGATAAAAAAGTTGAAAGAGGAAGAGGATAAAGTGATTAAGAAAAATTATCTATATTTTGACAGTGTAAATACATCACTTCTATGCTTCTAAAGATTTAATAAGAAGAATATGAGCACTTCATTAACAATTCAATTCTATGGTTCAAAGGCTTCAATATTACTGAATTATATTTTTCTATATTCTTTAATATAGTGAAGGATTCACTATCATATTTGTGAGACAAGATATAATATGAGTTCAAGGTTAAAAGAATCTTGTTGTACCTATATGTTGAAACTAGATGGTCTTATGATCATGGAAGAATCAGGATTAATCCATGGACTATCCTTCTCATTTTGAGATATGAAACATGTAAATATTTTGTCAAATTACATCATGTGTGTTGAAAAATAATCAAGATTCACTTTAATAGGTGATGAGGGTTGTTTCACTATGAACACATAAAATATTTAGAATCACTTATTCACCCCCTCATATTGATTTCTCATTAATACATGATGTTCCTTTTTAAATCCCTCTACATGTACTTTTTTATTAAATTTTTATAAGGGGGAGAAAAAAATCATACAAATTGATATAAAATATGTGTGGGGATATTGAAAAAAATCTGATGGGGGGATTGAAGTTACTATAAGGTTGAATTATATTTATTTGTTAATATAGTTATATTCATTGATGATAAAATGTGAATTCAATATGTGTTTGGATACCCTGTAGAGTTGATAAAGTTCATGCCATGTTATATAGAAATGGATTGTTTAAGTAATATATTGTAAATCTATCGTGGAAAAGTTCATGAAAAATATGCAGTTTAGTCTGTCGATTGATTCTATTGATCTTAATGTTAATTTAATTATCTAATAGATGTGACACTTCATAGTATAAGATATGGATTTTTTAGAAGTAATTGTCTAATAAGATATTAGAGACATAATGTATAATATTTTATGTTAGCTTAAAATTATGAGTAATACTCAAAATAAATATGATTATTCATGTTGTTATGATCTGGTTTATAGATATACTTTTTGATATATAATAAATTATTTGAGTTAATTTATAGTGATTGAGAAAACCCATGATTCAACAATGTATTTTTTATGAGTATTTAGTAATATCAATAATTCAGATTTTGAATTTAAAAATGACTAATTCAAGATTCTGTAAGACTGTTTCAATTATTGAATGATATTTGGTGAAGATAGGATTTTGAGAAAACTAAAATGAAAATAGTCATCATATGATTTTTTCTAATCATGGTTAGAATTTTCTACCTGGATGAATGATGATCCATGTAGTGTAATTATTCTTGTTATAGATATTGGATATTCATGCATGCGTAAAATATTTCACTATACATGTGATATTTTTTCAACATAAGACCTTCAATTTTCATGTGTGATATTATTTTAGATCACAATAGATATTTTATCAACTGTGTAATATTCTTAATCTATCAAAAAATTATTATTATAGACCACAAGAAAATTGTTACATTGTGTATGGATTTTTACTTACAAAATATTGATAGACTTTTTAATATATATTAAAATTTATGAAATATAAAAATATCCAAAATTCAATATATTACAAAGTTGAAATAATATGATGATAGCGATGTGACATTCAAATACTAAAACATCATGATCAATCCAATTGTATTTTTATTAAAGCCAATATGAAACATGTACCAATATCAAATGAAAATTCTATATTGATATGATATTTAAGTCACAATAAGAGGAGAAACATCATGAAATAATGAGTATATGAAAATGTCATGTGGAATGAAATAGGCTTGAGTCTTCTGTTGATTTAAATAAGATGACACGGATGAGATTCTAATATATCTATATGGAAAATTAAAACAATAAATATCTTCTAAATTTGAAAGTAATGATTTTATGATGACCGAGATATGATGATGTTTCCAAATTTAAACTCATACAATATATTCAAATGGTTTCTATGAATATAAATGATTTCAAAGCCAAATAAAATAGGTTAAAATATTGGGAGAATTTAAAAATTCAAATTTCATGAATTCTAAATAACTAAGTTCTTGATAATTCACTATATAAAATGTAGAATAATTATTTAGAAACATGGAGACAATAAAAATTATGTGTAACTCCCCGATCTCAGTTACCCAGAGTCGGTGCATTATTACAATATCATTGGCGTGATCATAAAAGATCAAGTCTTGAAAGACCGATTAATTGAGTAGCCTTGGAAACACTAGATACATTCCTAAAGTTTACATTACATAAAAAATGAAAACAACATCAACATAGTCCCCATAGTCCACACTCATATCCCCTCATACTATCCCTGCAAGTCATTCATAAAATACTTCTTGACATCCTAAGAAAAATAAAACATAGAAAGGGGTGAGCTCAGATGCACAGTAAGGATAACAATATAGCGGAAACTTTCATAAATAAGAATAAATATTTAAGGCAATGTATAACTAAAACAAAATACTTTTAAACATGAAATTAATCATAATATGGGAGAAATAAAATGAATTAATTCCATTTACTTATTGACATGGATATTCTACTAATCGAATAATCAAATGAAATATCAATAACACATTTCATAATGATGGAATGCATAATGCCAGACTAACATAACCACGTATCCAAGGCCGCGTGCCAATAATAAAAATAATATTTTGTCAAGGCCTCATTCCAATACAATAGTTTTTCTAATGAGACCTATTGATGCATCGAGGAGCTATAGCGGTCTCCACCCGTCACTTATTAAGTCCAATGCATTCCTCACTTGAATAAGTTTAAACATAACATAAACATTCATTTTAAAACTATGATATGAAATGTAAATACTTTATCCATAAACCATGAATGGTATAAAAATAACACATCCAAAGTCAAACATATCACAAAACCTTCAATACAATATGTAAGTTTTTATCATAATAAATCAACTTTAAATAATCTTAAAATCCATCAAAGGATGTTGACATAGATGAAATCAAAACTATTTAAGAGAAATATATCATTTTTTGAAATCATTTAAAAGTATCATAATTATAAAATAAAAAATTTAATTTTAAAATATCCTTATAATCTTCTAAGGGAATCTTCGATGAGTTTTTAATGGTATAAAATAGCAGCACATTCCATATATGTTAAAAAAAGTCATTCTTTCCATAATTTTTTCGAAAAGGTTAAAAAGGAATTCATTTGGAAAACTACGGAAATATTCATTTATAAACATCTTATAAAAATTCAAACAAGGGTATAAATGAATTTAGCCCATATTATGTAAAATAGTAAGAATGTTTTGAAATACATTTTTAAGAAACATGGATGTTGATTATAAAGAGGTCCCAATAGATAATTATTTATAAACAATATCAGATAATGAAGAGATTGTGAAATAAACCCTTGCCTTGTACTTTTCCTTAATTGAGGGTAGGTTAAACTCCTATATAATGGTGAAATAATTGTTATTAAATTACACATGAATAATATAAATTAATATGATATCATATATGATCTTTTAACATTGATTTGTTAATAATATTTTAGTATTATCTTTGTTTCGGGTGATAACTTACTCGTTTTCTTTTATATATTTTGTTACATAAGCTGTGTTTTTATGGATAGGATGTATCTTATTCATATCCAGAATGATATCAAGTCCTTAATCATTATTTTTAATAATCAATTAATAATTAGACTTGAATCGATATGATGGGGAATGAATCTCATCGCATTCATAGAGACGGTAGTCCGTACGTACGCACGACCGGCAATATCATTATTTTGATATTAAAATAATATATAATTGGATGGTATATCATATATACAGAATCATTATCATTTTATATTTATTATTTACACCAATTACATATCATTATCATACCCATCCAAATAATAATGGTTTTGAATAACAGTTACACCACGACGTGGAGATGGTAAGCCGTACGTACGCACGAATGGTGACATGTCATTAAAATGATTGATAGAATAATGAATATGGTTGTACCATATTTATAATAAAATCACAGAATATAGAAGATACTGGAGTTATTTTTTTATAAATGAAATAACAAAGAATGAAGAAGTTGAAGAAGAAAGGAACTTGAAAATGGTGGTGAAAACATTACCACTTTTTCGGGTTCTTCCTTTTTATTTGGTCAAAAGGGATCCTTAGGATGGCTTTTTGATCAAACTAAGGCCTCTAGGTTTAATTGAGGGATGTTGAGAGAGTATTTTGGTAGGGTTTTTCCGTCCCAAAATGCTTTTAATGTGTGAATAATTTGTTATAAGTTGTGTCCTTTTATAAGGGGGAGGAGGGGCTCTTTAGGGAAAACTTAAAGTATTAATTTATAATAAATTCATATTCGGTTTCTAATGGATCCAAAGTTTATTATTAAAAGTATAAGGTGGGTATGGGTTGAAATACATTCAAAAAATATATTCTAGATAGGTTTGGGTAATTATGTTAACCTTATCTTATAGTTTTAACTCTTAGTTAATTAAATTGACATTTACCATGTCACTTTGTATTTTTATATTATATAGTTAATGAACATAATATATACATCCAAGTGACACCCAAGTGGTCCATTAATGATACACCTATCATGATATATGTACTTTTTCTGAGCCTTAGATTTTTATGAAAAGAATATCAATTAATAATATAATACTTCTTTTAAAAACTCATTTATGTCAATTTTGACAATATTTAATAATTTATTTTTTTAAAGTCATAAAAAATTTATTAATTAGAAAAAAATTCATTTAAGAAATCCTAACATGTCATATTAACCAATAATATTCTCTTATGGCATCAAAACTTTCAAATTATATTTATTTTAACTTTTATAATACAAATTATTTGATTCTTTAATTAATAAGGAAAATACTTCATCATTATTGTGTCATAAATAAATTTAATTATTAAATGTACAAACATTATAAATAAAATACCATTATGTTGGAAATGATTTTATATTTCTAATTAATATTTATAGTCAAAAATATAACATATATAACCATAGTAAAAATTGTTTTTCTATAAGATATATGCTTTTGTCATTTTTGTATTTACATTAACATAATTAATATAAAGTGTCATTATCACCTACAAGTGGCTCCATGGGGTCCCAAAATCAACCCAAAGATTCCCATGGCCAGAAATCTATCACCCAATATGGTTAGGACACGTTTTTGGGTAATTTATTATTATTATATTATTATTTTTTTACCCTTATTTACCTTATTTACCCTTTAACCATGCTAAATTAAATATTTACCGAAGTAATTATTCAAAATGTCTAAAAAAAGTTAACTATTTACATAATTTGGAAATCTTGATTCCAAATATAGAATCCATTTTCACAAATTCAATACACAGAAGTCACAAGAAATAATTTAAAATTAATTCTCGCTGTCAAAACAAATAACGGGTTTTTAAGAAATAGTAACTATCAAAAGATTGAAACTTGTTTATGTATGGTTTAATTGTGAATTTATGTCCAATGAAATTTTTTTTATTAAATGGTGAAAATATATTATAAATATACTTTAAAACCACTAAATTTTATAATTTATCACTATTAATGTAACACCCCAAGCTTCTATGGTACACTTCTCTTTGAATAATGTGATAGCGTGTGTTGTACGCAACACTGAGTTCTAACACACCATATCCAATCAAACTAGCCGTTTTGAATAGTAATACCTAATTTTTGAAATTATATATATTTTATTTTTTTAAAATGGACTTCATTTTTTGATTCTTAATATCGAATTTATCCTAAGGTGAAATTTTGGTACTTTTCGGATAACTTTCATATTTTGATAAATAGTTAAAATTACTAAATTTTAATGAAAAACAAATTTTTTAATCAAAATAATTAATTGTGATAAATTTTGAATTTGAGTGGTTTTAAAGTATATATAGAATATATTTTTACCATTTAATATAATGTTGGTCATTGGACATAATTTTACAATTAAACCGAACATAAACAAGTGTCAATCATTTGATAGTTATTATCTCTTAAAAACACGCTTTTTGATTTTACAGTGGGAATTAATTTTAAATTAATTTCGGCCACTTCTGTGTTTTGAATTTAGAAAAATGGATTCCATATTTGGAATCTGGATTTTCAAATTGTGTAAATAGGTAACTTTTATTTTTAGACATTTTGAATAATTACTGCGGTAAATAGTTTATTTACCATGGTTAAGGGTAAATCCGGTAAATAAGGGTTTAAAAATAATATTATAATAATACGAAATTACCCTAAAACATGTCCTAGCCTTATTTTTTGATACATGTTTGACCATAGGAATCTTTGGGTCGATTTTGGGACCCCATGGTGCCACTTTTAGGTGATAGGGACACTTTATTTTATTTAAGTTAAAATGAATACAAAAATGACACAAGCATATATCTTTTAGAAAAACAATTTTTACATAGGGTTATATATGTTGTATTTTATATTATAAATATTCATTAGAACGATAAAATGATTTCCTACATAATAATATTTTATTTATAATTTTTAGATATTAAATAATTTAATTTATTTATGACACAATGATGATGAAGTAATTACTATAATAGTGAAAAATTAAAATAATTGATATTATAAATACACAAATAAATATAATATGAAACTTTTAATGAATTAAAATAATTTTATACGATAATATGATATATTAGGATTGATTTAATTGACTTTTTTCGAAGTAATCAATCTGTTATGAGTTTCACAGAAATCAACTATTGAATAGTGTCAAAATTGACATAAAAGAGTTCTTAAAACAAATATTATATTATTAATTGATATTAAATTCCTAAAAATATAAGGTTCCTCCAATATACTTATATCATGATAGGTTCATCATTAATGGATCCCTTGTGGGTCTCTTGGATGTATATAGTAAGTTTATTAACCATATTATATAAAAATACAAAGAGACATTGTAAAAGTGAAACAAATTATCTAAGAGTTAATACTTAACGACAAGGTTAATATAAGTACCCAAACATGTCTAAATTATATTGGTTGAGCTTTGTTTCGACCTATACCCACATTAAAATTTAAATAATCAACTTTTGAGCCTTTAGAAACCGAATATGAATTTATTATAAATTAATATTTCTAGCTTTTCCAAAGGTGCCCCTCACCCCTCTTATAAAAGAGAACTCCTCCTTCCCATTTTGTCACACCTTCAAAACCGTTTGGTTCAGCCAAACTCTGCCCAAATACTCTCCCAACTTCCCTCACTACAACATAGAGGCATTAGTTTGATCAGAAAGCTAACCTAAGGGGCCCTTTTGATCAAATCAAAAGGAAGAAACCGAAGAAGAGGTAATGATTTCACCACCCTTTTCCAAGTTCCTTTCTTCTTCCACTTCTTCTTCCTTTGTTGTTACCATTATAAAATAATAACTCCAGTATCATATATATACTGTGATGTTATTATAAATATGGTACAACCATATTCATTATTCTATCCACCCTTTGAATAACATGTCACCATATGTGCGTACGTACGACTTACCGTCTCCACGTCGTGGTGTAATTGTTATTCAATATATTATTATTTCGATGGGTATAATAATGATGTGTAACTCATGTAAATAATAAATATATCATGTTAATGATTATTTATATATGATATACCATCAATTTATATATTATTTTAATATCAAAACAATGATATTGTCCCTCCTGCGTACGTACGGACTACCGTCTCCACGAACGCGATGAGATTTATTCTCCATCGTATCCATTCAAGTATAATTATCATTTGATGATTTAAAAATAATGTTTAAGGACTTGATATAATTCTGTATATGAATAATATACAACCTATCCATGAAAAACATGGCTTATGTAACAAAACATATAAAAGAAAATGAGTAAGTTAACACCCGAAACGACGATAATACTAAGATATTATTAACAAAGCAATGTTAAAAGATCATATATGATATCATATGAATGTATATGATTCTTGTATAATTTAATAAACATTATTTCACTATTATACGGAGTTTAACCTACCCCAACCAAGGAAAAGTACAAGTTAAGGGTTATTTCACAATCTCTTCATTATCCGAGGTTGTTTATACGTAATAATCTACTAGGATCTCTTTATCATCCACATCCATGCTTCTTAAAAATGAATTTCAAAACATTTTTAATATTTACTAGAATATGGGTTAAAGTCATTTATACCCTTGTTTGACTTTTTATAAGAGGTTTGTAAAGGAATCTTCCCGTCATTTTCCAAACAAGGTGCTTTTTAACCTTTTCGACAAAATTAAGGTAAGAATGTTTTTTTACTTATACGGCGGGTATGGGTATTCTCCGCTGTTATTACACCTTCGAAGCTTCCCTTAAACGCTTATAAGAATATTTTCAAAATAAAGTTTTTCTTTTATAATTATGTGATTTTTAAATGATTCCAAAAAAGAGATATTTCTCTCAAAAATATAAAAATCCAGTGTAAATGTATACGTATTTAACACAGGATTAAAAATGTTTTCAGAAAACCCGACTCTCGAGTGTGGTAGACAAGAAGGGATTGGGCATGGACCCATCATGGCCTATAATTAGTCGAGCTGTCTCAGAATTAGTTATTTTTTTTTTCAGAAGCTTGCATAATATTTTCAGAAAAGCACTGGAGTATAATTGAACAATTTTA
This sequence comes from Viscum album, assembly GCA_963277665.1. NCBI lineage: Eukaryota > Viridiplantae > Streptophyta > Magnoliopsida > Santalales > Viscaceae > Viscum > Viscum album. The sequence goes on from OY728147.1 coordinate 1,099,813,208, forward strand.
AACGTAAGTATCTTCTAAAAAAATTGCATCGGTAGGTCTCATGAGACAAACTAGTGTCTTGGAACAAGGACATGACAAAATCTTATTTTTAGTCTTGGCACAAGGCCTTGGCTATGTGGTTATGATAGTCTGGCATTATGCATTCCATCATTATGAAAGTGGTTATTGATATTTCAGGTGATTATTCGATTAGTAGAATATCCATGTGAATAAGTAAATGGAATTATTACATTTTACTTTTTCCATACTTTGTTGAAGTTCAAGTTTAAAAGGATTTTGTTTTATTAATTCATTGTCTTAAATGTTTACGCTTATTTTTGAAAGTTCCGCTATATTGTTATCCTTACTGGGCATTTGAGCTCACCCCTTTTCTATGTTTTATTTTTCCCAGGATGTGAAGAAGTAAGTTATGAATGACCTACAGGGATTTTATGTGGGGATGTGAGTGTGGAATATGGAGACTTTGTTGTTGTAGTAGTTTTTCACTTTATGATGTAATGTAAAACTTTATTAATATATCTAGTGTTTCCAATTCTACTAAACCAATCGGTCTTTCGAGATTTGATCTTTCTTGTGATCATTCCAATGTTATGTAATAATGCACCGACTCTGGGTAAATAGGGCCGGGGTGTTAGAGTTGGTACCAGAGGAAGTTTAGTACAAACCTTGGAAGCTAGATTTAGATAAAATCTGATTAGAGCATGTAGACCTAAGATGAACTTTGAGGATTAGTATGGAATAACTTCCTAGAATATTGGTATTTTAGAGATTTTGTGAGTTTTCCAAGCAATACATCCTTTTATGGATACGAGCAGGTAGAGGCGGCTCTGGCACAGATGTACCTTGGGGTAAAACCCAAAAACACCACTTTGAGCTAGACTCGAATGGGAACTGGTGCACGACAACGGGCCTTGCTGCACTTTTGGTTACAACACTCTCGGGGGATATGCTTAGGATAACTCTCATTTTCTTTACAAATAATTATGAAGGGTTTATGAGTATATACTTCCTCAAAGAAAACATTTTTATGATTATGGATTATATCCATAAATAGTTCAATTTATGTTATGTGTTTTATATGTATGGGATTATGTATTTTGATTCATAAACTGATCTAGTTTATGCCATTGTTTAGAAATGGCGCCTAGTGGAAGAAATGGAAACAGTATCAATGCACGCACTCCATGTAGGGATTTCCCTCCTGCTCAAGATAATTATAGTGGAGCTGGTGATGCAACTGGTGCCGATCAGCTAATCACCATATTGGGACAACTTACTCAGGTTATGAATAATAACCTAACCCGTATGGAGCACCCTGATCCACAGCGTGGAGGGTCAATGTTAGATCGATTAATGAGGCAACAACCACCAACGTTTAATGGGAGTACAAATCCCTTAGTAGCTGAGCAATGGATAAATTCCCTAGAGAAAATATTTCAGGCTTTGGGGAGCAGTGAAAGAGAAAACGTTATCATGGAAGTTTACCGCCTCACTGGAGATGCTGATCAATGGTGGTCATTGATTAAAACATGAAGGAAGATGATGAAGTATCAAATATGGAATGGAGGGAGTTCAAATATCTGTTTTTAGAAAAATACTTTCCTCGTGACCATCGAGCAGATATGGAAAGGCAATTTCTGAGTCTAAGACAAAAGGAGGATGAGAATGTCACAAATTATGAGGCTAACTTTACAAGGTTATCAAGGTATGCTAGAGATTATATATGTATCCCAAGAAGTAATATTGATCATTTCTTTGATGGGTTAAAACCATTTCTCTGTAGAGGATTAGTCTCACAATCCTTTTCGTCATACGAAGACATTGTCTCATGTTCTATCAGGACCGAAAAGGAATTCTCTAAGTCTTATGACTTTAAAGCAAAGCAAGAGATGAAGAGACCTGCTGATCATTCTAGGAATGGAAATAAGGGGAAGAAGGGAATGGTTGAATATCCATCCTATGGTAAATGCGGGAAGAAACACCCTGGTACTTACTTGAAGGGAATGGGAGTCTGTTACAAGTGTGGTGAAAAAGGCCACCAAGCTCATGATTTCAAAGGGAAGAAGCAAGCTACCAATGTTTAGTGCTACAATTGTAGGGAGATGGGACATTATGCAAATGAATGTCCTAAGCGTCAGGAGAACATACCTCATAAAAGTCCAAGGGATCAAGGCCAAGCTTATGCTATCACTACTACTGTGGTAGAAGCTCCGAAAGACGTGGTGGCAGGTAATTTAATGGTATCCTCAAGTTTAGCAAATGCATTATTTGATTATGGATCATTGCATTGTTTCATATCTTCCCAGTTTTCTAAGAATATTAGATATTTCCAATTTTATTTAACAAGGGAGTAGTCAGTCAAAACTCTTAAGGGAAGTATCATTGCAAAAAAGTTTTGCGAATCAGTCCCCATTAGAGCACATAGATGTTCTTTATCTGCTGATCTCATCGTCATACCTATGATTGAGTTTGATATAATCATCGGTATGGACTGGCTTTCGGACTATGATGTGAAGATTTATTGTAAGAAGAAAGAGGTTACGATTCTTGATGATAATGATAAGGAACACCTTATCTTTAGAGCAGAATCGTCACCACCTAATTCTTATTTAGATCCACCCCCAGTAGCTCAACTTAATTCAATTATTGGGGAGGAAGAGAATGAAATGACTGTGGGTGATGAATGTAATGCTCAAATAGAGGATTTACCTATTGTGAAAGAATTTGTAGATGTATTTTTGGAAGATTTACCTGGACTTCCTCCAGAACGAGAAGTTGAGTTTTCCATTGATTTAATTCCTGGATCAAGGCCTATATCGAAGACCCCTTATAGAATGGCCACTGTAGAATTAGTTGAACTAAAGAAACAACTAGAGGAATTGAGTAATAAAGTATTTATTCAACCTAGTGTTTCTCTATGGGGATCCCCTGTTCTTTTTGTTAAAAAGAAAGATGGATCTATGAGGTTATGTATCGACTACAGGGAGATCAATGCTATAATGATAAAGAACAAGTATCCCCTACCTCGTATTAATGATTTATTTGACCAACTGCATAGAGCTCAATACTTTTCAAAGATTGAACTTCGATCTGGATACCATCAGTTGTGTGTAAAGAAGGAAGACATTCCGAAGACAACATTTCGAACTAGGTACGGGCATTACGAGTTTACTCTAATGCCTTTTGGATTGACTAATGCACCCTCTGTATTCATGGATCTGATGAATAGATATTTCAAGGAGTATCTAGATGAATTTGTGGTGGTATTTATTGATGATATCTTGGTATACTCTAAAACCTAAGAAGATCATGAAAATCACTTGCGCATTATTTTGAAGACTCTGAAGAGGCATGATTTATATGGGAAGTTTAGAAAGTGTGAATTCTGGCTTCAAGAGATTTCTTTTCTTGGACATATTGTCTCTAAAGATGGAATCTCTGTTGATCCTTCTAAGACCAAGGAAATCCACGAATGGCCAGCACCTACGAGTATAACTGAGGTACGGAGTTTTATTGGTTTGGCAAGTTATTATCGACATTTCGTCCAAAATTTTGCCCGATTGGCTAACCCATTAACGAAGCTCACACGTAAAGGGGTTAAATTTTTTTCAACAAAATAGTGTGAAGAATTATTCTCAGAACTGAAGAGAAGATTAGTCAATGCTCCTATATTGACTCTACCATCGAGGAATGATGGGTTCGTTATTTATAGTGATGCATCAAATAATGTACTTGGTTGTGTCCTTATGCAGAATGATAGAGTTATTGCCTATACATCACGACAGTTGAAAATTCATGAACAAAACTATCCTAATCATGATCTCGAGTTAGCAGCTGTGATCTTTGCTTTGAAGATATGGAGGCACTACCTCTATGGTAAAAAATGTGAGATTTATACTGATCACAAGAGTTTGAAGTATATTTTCTAACAAAAAGAACTCAACATGAGGCAAAGGATATGGATTGAATTACTCAAGGATTATGATTGCACGATACACTACCACCCGGGGAAAGCAAACAAGGTGGAAGATGCTTTGAGTAGAAAGGACCATAGAGTTTTGAACAATATGAGAATTGAAAGGGATCCAATTTTCATGGATCTAGTGATGATGGACATGGGAATAACCAGGGAAGGTGAAACAACAATGCTTTTTCAAATGGTTGCCAAACCATCTTTACTAGAAAAGATTAAGAGTTCTCAGACCAATGATGAAGAATTTCAAAAGAAAATTAAAGCTGTGAATGATGGGAGATTGAGAGACATTGTGTATGAAGATGGAATTTTGAAATTTGGGAAAGGACTTTGTGTTCCCGATATACCTTATCAAAAAAGGGAATTGTTGGATGATGCTCAGTGTTCCAATTTCTCTATACACCCTAGGAGCACCAAAATGTATAGTGATTTGAAGGAACATTTTTGGTGGGACAACATGAAGAGAGAGATTACTGATTTTGTGTCATGATGTATGGTTTGTCAGCAAGTGAAAGCTGGAAGGCAACAGCCTGGAGAAGTCATGCAACCTCTTCCCATACCTGAGTGGAAATGGGACAATATTACGATGGACTTTGTCATGGGGCTACCAAAGAATCCAAAAAGGAACGATGCAATATGGGTTATTGTTGATCATCTTACCATGTCAGCACATTTTCTTGCTATAAGAGAAGATCTACCCCTGGAATGTCTAGCAAGACAATATATTAATGAAGTTGTGAGACTTCATGGAATACCCCTATCAATTGTTTCTGATCGTGATCCCCATTTTACTTCAAGATTTTGGAAAAGTATTCAGAAATCCCTGGATACTGAACTTCATTTGAGCACTACATACCACACTCAGACAGATGGAAAATCAGAACGGACTATTCAAACTTTAGAAGACATGTTGAGATCTTGCTCACTTGACTTTCTGGGTATGTGGGATCAATATTTACCTCTGGTAGAATTTTCCTATAACAATAGCTTCCATTTGAGTATTCAGATGGCACCATATAAAGCGTTATACAGAAAGAGATGTCGTACACCAACCTGTTGGGACGACGTTGGTGAAAGAAAACTTGTAGGCCCAAAACTGGTGGAGAAAACGGTGGAAAATGTGAAGGTAATCCAAAATCACATCAAAGCAGCTCAAAGTAGGCAGAAGAGCTATGCTAACAATCGAAGGAAGGATTTGGAATTTCAAGTTGGTGATCATGTTTTCCTGAAGGTATCTCCATGGAAGGGAGTCATACGTTTTGGTAAGAAAGGTAAATTGAGTCCCAGGTACATCGGACCCTTCGAAATTCTAGAAAGAATTGGGGCTGTAGCTTACCGATTGGCAATGCCGCCAAGTCTCTCTAAAGTTCACGATGTGTTCCACATATCTCTGTTGAGGAAATACATGCCTGACCCAACGCATGTACTCACCTATGAAGAATTAGAACTGGAACCCGATCTGTCTTATTGCGAAGAGCCCGTCAGGATTCCTGATACAAGAGAACAAGTACTGAGAAACCGGACGACGCGTCTGGTAAAAGTTTTGTGGAGAAACCATATGATGGAAGAGGCAACGTGGGAACCCGAGGAACTTATGATGAAGAACCACCCGAGTCTTTTCATGTGATAAGTATTCTAAAAATTTCTAGGAAAAAATTATTTGAAGGAGGGGAGAATGTAACACCCCAGGCTTCTACGGTACGCTTCTCTTTGAATAATGTGATAGCGTGTGTTGTACGCAACACCGAGTTCTAACACACCATAACCAATAAAACTAGCCGTTTTGAATAGTAATACCTACTTTTTAAAATTATATATATTTTATTTTTTAAAATGGACTTCAATTTTGTATTCGTAATATCGAATTTATCCTAAGGTGAAATTTTGGTACTTTTCGGATAACTTTCATATTTTGATGAATAGTGAAAATTACTAACTTTTAATTAAAAACAACTTTTTAAATCAAAATAATTAATAGTGATAAATTATAAATTTGAGTGGTTTTAAAGTATATTTAGAATATAATTTTACCATTTAATATAATTTTGGTCATTGGACATAATTTTACAATTAAACTGAACATAAACAAGTGTCAATCTTTTGATAGTTATTATCTCTTAAAAACATGCTTTTTGTTTTGACAGCGGGAATTAATTTTAAATTAATTTCTGCCACTTCTGTGTTTTGAATTTAGAAAAATGGATTCCATATTTGGAATCAGGATGTTTAAATTGTGTAAATAGGTAACTTTTATTTTTAGACATTTTGAATAATTAATGCGGTAAATATTCTATTTACCATGGTTAAGGGTAAATCCGGTAAATAAGGGTTAAAAAATAATATTATAATAATACTAAATTACCCTAAAACGTGTCCTAGTCTTATTGGTTGATACATGTTCGACCATAGTAATCATTGGGTCGATTTTGGGACCCCATGGTGCCACTTGTAGGTGATAGGGACACTTTATTTTAATTATGTTAAAATGAATACAAAAATATCACAAGCATATATCTTTTAGAAAGACAATTATTACATAGGGTAATGTATGTTGTATTTTAGATTATAAATATTCATTAGAACGATAAAAAGATTTCCTTCATAAGGATATTTTATTTATAATTTTTAGATATTAAATAATTTTATTTATTTATGACACAATGATGATGAAGTAATTACTATAATAGTGAAAAATTAAAATAATTGATATTATAAATACCCAAATTAATATATTATGAAACTTTTAAGGAATTAATCTAATTTTCTAGGATAATATTATATATTAGGATTGCTTTAATTGAATTTTTTCAAAGTAATCAATCTGTTATGAGTTTAAAACAAATCAACAATTGAATAGTGTCAAAATTGACATAAAAGAGTTCTTAAAAAAATATTATTTTATTAATTGATATTAAATTATTAAAAATCTAAGGATTGGCAAAGAGACTTATATCATGATAGTTTCATCATTAATGTACCACTTGGGGGTCTCTTGGATGTATATAGTAAGTTTGTTAACCATATTATTTAAAAATACAAAGAGACATTGTAAAAGTGAAACTAATTAACTTAGAGCTAATACTTAACGATAAGGATTATATAAGTACCCAAAACTATCTAAATTCTATTGGTTGAGTTTTTTTCGACCTATTACCACCTTAAAATTTACATAATAAACTTTGGAGCCATTAGAAACCGAATATGAATTTATTATAAATTAATATTTCTAGCTTTTCCAAAGGTACCCCTCACCCCTCTTATAAAAGGGAACTCCTCCTTCCCATTTCTTCACACCTTCAAAGCCTTTTGGTTCGGCCAAACTCTGCCCAAATACTCTCCCAACTTCCCTCACTACATCCTAGAGGCCTTAGTTTAATCAGAAAGCCAACCTATGGAGCCCTTTTGATCAAATCAAATAGAAGAAACCGTAGAAGAGGTAATGATTTCACCACCCTTTTCCACGTTCCTTTATTCTTCCACTTCTTCTTCCTTTGTTGTTACCATTATAAAAAAATAACTCTAGTATCATATATATACTGTGATGTTATTATAAATATGGTACAACAATATTCAGTATTCTATCCACCCTTTGAATAACATGTCACCATACGTGCATACGTACGACTTACCGTCTCCACGTCGTGGTGTAATTGTTATTCAATATATTATTATTTGGATGGGTATAATAATGATGAGTAACTCATGTAAATAATAAATATAAAATGTTAATGATTCTTTATATATGATATACCATCCATTTATATATTATTTTAATATCAAAATAATGATATTGTCGCTTGTGCGTACGTACGGACTACCGTCTCCACGAACGCGATGAGATTCATTCTCTATCGTATCCATTCAAGTATAATTATCATTTGATGATTTAAAAATAATGTTTAAGGACTTGATATCATTATGTATATGAATAATATACAACCTATCCATGACAAACATGGCTTATGTATCAAAACATATAAAGGAAAATGAGTAAGTTAACACCCGAAACGACGATAATACTAAGATATTATTAACAAAGCAATGTTAAAAGATCATATATGATATCATATGAATGTATATGATTCTTGTATAATTTAATAACAATTATTTCACCATTATACTGGAGGTTAACCGACCAAAACCAAGGAAAAGTACAAGGTAAGGGTTATTTCACAATCTCTTCAATATCCGAGGTTGTTTATACGTAATAATCTACTAGGATCTCTTTATCATCCACATCCATGTTTCTTAAAAATGAATTTCAAAACATTTTTACTATTTACTAGAATATGGGTTAAAGTCATTTATACCCTTGTTTGAATTTTTCTAAGAGGTTAATAAAGGAATCTTCCCGTCGTTTTCCAAATAATGAGCTTTTTAACCTTTTCGACAAAATTAAGGTAAGAATGTTTTTTTAACTTATATGGCAGGTGCGGGTATTCTCCGCCATTATTACAACTTTGAAGCTTCCCTTACACGCTTATTAGAATATTATCAAAATAAAGGTTTTCTTTTATAATTATGTGATTTTTAAATGATTTCAAAAAAGAGATATTTCTCTCAAAAATATGAAAATCCAGTGCAAATGTATACGTATTTAACGTAGGCTTAAAAATGTTTTCAGAAAACCCGACTCTCGAGTATGGTAGACAGGAAGTGATTGGGCGTGGACCCATCATGGCCTGTAATTAGTCGAGCAGTCTTAGAATTAGTTATTTTGTTTTCAAAATCTTGCATAATATTTTCAGAAAAGCACTGGAGTATATTTGAGCAATTTTAAACGTAAGTATCTTCTAAAAAAATTGCATCGGTAGGTCTCATGAGACAAACTAGTGTCCTGGCACAATGCCTTGACAAAATCTTATTTGTAGTCTTGGAACGAGGCCTTGGCTATGTTGTTATGATAGTCTAACATTATCCATTCCATCATTATGAAAGAGGTTATTGATATTGCATGTGATTATTCGATTAGTAGAATATCCATGTGAATAAGTAACTGACATTATTACATTTTAATTTTTCCATACTATGTTGAAGATCAAGTTTAAAAGGCTTTTGTTTTAGTAATGCATTGCCTTAAATGTTTATGCTTATTTTTGAATGTTCTGCTATATTGTTATCCTCACTGGGCATTTGAGCTCACCCCTTTTCTATGTTTTATTTTTCCCAGGATGTGAAGAAGTAAGTTATGAATGACCTACAAGGATTTTATGTGGGGATATGAGTGTGGAATATGGAGACTATGTTTTTGTAGTAGTTTTTCACTTCATGATGTAATGTAAAACTTTATGAATATATCTAGTGTTTCCAAGGCTACTAAACCAATCGGTCTTTCGAGATTTGATCTTTCTTGTGATCATTCCAATGTTATGTAATAATGCACATACTCTGGGTAACTAGGGTCGGGGTGTTACAGTTAATTATTTTGAATAAAAAAGTTGTTTTTAATTAAAATTTAGTAATTTTCACTAATCATCAAAATATAAAAGTTATCTGAAAAGTACCAAAATTTCACCCTAGGATAATTATGATATTCCCAATCCAAAAAATGTAGTCCATTTTGAGAGATAAAATTTATAAATTTTCAAAAAGTGGACATTACTATTAATAATGGCTTGTTTGATTCATCACGGTGTGTTAGAATCTTGAAATTGATTACAATGCAAGCTATTGCATTATTCAAAGGGAAACGTACCATGAAAGGTTGGGGTGTTACATTCTCTCCTACTTAAAATAATTTCGTTGCCGAAATTTCTAGAATATTACTACATAAAAAGACTCGGGTGGTTCTTCATCATATGTTTCTTGGGTTCCCACATTGCCTCTTCCATCTTATGGTTTCTCTATAAAACATTCACCAAACGAGTCATCTGGTTTCTCAGCACTTGTTCTCTTGTATCAATAATCCCGATGGGCTCTTTTCAATAAGACAAATCAGGTTCCAGCTCTAATTCATCATAGGTGAGTACATGCGTTGGTTCGTGCATGTATTTTCACAACAGTGATGCGTGGAACACATTGTGAACATTGGAGAGATTTGGAGGCATTGCCAAATGGTATTCTACATCCCCAATTCATTCTAGAATTTCCAAAGGTATGGTGTACCTGGGACTCAATTTACCTTTCTTACAGAAATGTATAACTCCCTTCCTTGAAGATACCTTAAAAAAACATGATCTCCTACCTGAAATTCCAAATCCTTCCTTCGATTATCGGCATAGCTCTTCTACGTACTCTGAGCTACATTGATGTGGTTTTGGATTACCTTAACCTTTTCCATCATTTCCTCCACCAGTTCTGGGCCTACAAGTTTTCTATCACCAACGTCATCCCAACAGGTTGGTGTGCGACATCTCTTTTCGTACAAAGCTTCATATGGTGCCATTCGAATACATGAATAGAAGCAATTGTTATAACAAAATTCCACCAGAGGTAAATATTTATCCCACATACCTTGAATGTCACGTGAGCATGATCTCAACATGTCTTGTAATATTTGAATAGTCTGTTCTGATTGTCCATCTATTTGAGGGTGGTAAGCAGTGCTTAAATGAAGTTCAGTATCCAGGGTTTTCTATAGAAATTTCCAGAATCTTGAATTAAAATGTGGATCCCAATCAGAAACAATATATATGGGTACTCCATGATGTCTCGCAACATAATTAATATATAGTCTTGGTATATGTTCAAGTGGTAGATCTTCTCTTATAGAAAGAAAATGTGCTGACTTGGTAAGATGATAAAAAATGACCCATATTGCATCGTTCATTCTAGGAGTCTTTGATAGCCCCATGACGAAGTCCATCATAATATTATCCCATTTCCACTCAGGTATGGGAAGAGGTTGGATGAAACCTCTAGGTTGTTGCCTTCCAGATTTCACTTGTTGAAAAATCAAAAATCTTGACACAAAATCACCAATCTCCTTCATCATGTTGTCCCACCAAAAATGTTCCTTCAAATATCTATACATTTTGGTGCTCCTAGGATGTATAGTGAAATTGGAACTATGATTATCATACAACAATTCCCTTTTTAGATCATGTATATCGGGAAGACAATGTCTCTTCCCAAATTTCAAAATTCCATCTTCATACACAAAGTCACTCAATCTCCCATCATTTACAGCTTTAATCTTCTTTTGAAATTCTTCATCATTGCTCTGAGAACTCTTTATCCTTTCTAGTAAATATAGTTTGTACACCATTTGAAAATGTATCGATGTTTCACCTTCCATGTTAATTCCCATATCCTTCTTCACTAGATCCATGAAAATAGGATTCCTTTCAAATCTCATCATGTTCAAAACTCCATGATCCTTTCTACTCAAAGAATTTTCCACCTTATTTTCATTCTCCAAGTGGTAGTGTATCATGCCATCATAATCCTTGAGTAGTTTGAGCCATCACCTTTTCTTCATGTTGAGTTATTTCTGTGAGAAAATGTACTTCAAACTCTTGTGATCATTATAAATCTCACATTTTCACCGTAGAGTTAATGTCTCCATATATTTAAAAAAATTATAGCAGCTAACTCAAGATCATGAGTAGGATAGTTTTTCTCATGAATTTTTAGCTGTCGTGATTCATAGGCAATAACCCTATCATTCTGCATAAGGACACAACCATGTCCTTTCTTCAATGCATAACTATAAATAACGAACCCATCATTCCCTGATGGAAGTGTCAATATAGGATCATTGACTAATCTTCTATTCAGTTCTTCAAAACATTCATCACACTCTTTTGTCCAAAAAAATTTAACCCCTTTACATGTGATATTCATTAATGGGTTAGCCAATCAGTCAAAATTCTTGATGAAACACCGATAATAACCTACTAAACAAATAAAAATATGTACCTCGGTTACAGTCGTTGATGCTGGCAATTATTGGATTGCCTTGGTCATAGAAGGATCAATGGAAATTCCATCCTTAGAGACAATATGGAAATGAAAAGAAATCTCCTGAAGCCATAATTCACACTTGCTAAACTTCCCATATAATTCATGTCTTCTAAGAGTCATCAGGATAATGCGCAAGTGATTTTTATGATCTTCTTAGATTTTGGAGTATTCCAAGATATCATCAATAAATACCACCACAAAATCATTGAGATATTCCTTGAAAATTGAATTCATCAGATCCATGAATACAGAGGGTGAATTAGTCAATCTTAAACGCAATACTGTAAACTCGTAGTGCCTGTACCTGGTTTGAAATGTTGTCTTCGGAATGTCTTCCTTCTTCACACATAATTGATGGTATCTTGATCGAAGGTCAATATTTGAAAAGTATTGAGTTTCCTGCAGTTGGTCAAAAAAATCATCAATGCGAGGTAGGGGATACTTGTTAATTATTGTTATAGAATTGATCTCCCCATAGTTGATACATAACCTCATAGATCCATCTTTCGTTTTAACAAAAAGAATAGGGGAACCCCATGGAGAAGAAGTAGGGAAAATAAATACCTTATTACTAAATTCCGCTAGTTGTTTCTTTAGTTAAACTAATTCCATAGTGGCCATTCTATAAGGGGTCTTCGATATAGGCCTTGATCTAGGAATTAAATCAATGGAAAACATAACTTCTCATTCAAGAGGATGTCCAGGTAAATCTTCCAGAAACACATTTACATATTCTTTCACAATGGTTATAGCCTCTATTTGAACATTTCTTTCCTCACCCACATTCATTTCATTATCTTCCTCCCCAATAATTGAATTTAGTTGAGCTACCGGGGGTGGATCTAGATAATTATTAGGTGGTGACGATTTTGCTCTAAAGATAAGGTGTTCCATATCATCATCATCAAAAATAATAAACTCCTTCTTCTTACAATAAATTTTCACATCATGGTCTGAAATCCAATCCATACCAAGAATTTTAGCAGTTGGTCAAAAAAATCATCAATGCGAGGTAGGGGATACTTGTTAATTATTGTTATAGAATTGATCTCCCCATAGTTGATACATAACCTCATAGATCCATCTTTCGTTTTAACAAAAAGAATAGGGGAACCCCATGGAGAAGAAGTAGGGAAAATAAATACCTTATTACTAAATTCCGCTAGTTTTTTCTTTAGTTAAACTAATTCCATAGTGGCCATTCTATAAGGGGTCTTCGATATAGGCCTTGATCTAGGAATTAAATCAATGGAAAACATAACTTCTCATTCAAGAGGATGTCCAGGTAAATCTTCCAGAAACACATTTACATATTCTTTCACAATGGTTATAGCCTCTATTTGAACATTTCTTTCCTCACCCACATTCATTTCATTATCTTCCTCCCCAATAATTGAATTTAGTTGAGCTACCGGGGGTGGATCTAGATAATTATTAGGTGGTGACGATTTTGCTCTAAAGATAAGGTGTTCCATATCATCATCATCAAAAATAATAAACTCCTTCTTCTTACAATAAATTTTCACATCATGGTCTGAAATCCAATCCATACCAAGAATTTTATCATAATCAATCATAGGTATGATGATGCGATTAGCAGATAAAGAACATTTATGTGCTCTATTGGGGACTGATTCACAAAACATTGTTGCAATGATACTTCCCTTAAGAGATTTAACTGACAACTCCTTTGTTAAATAAAATTGGAAATATCAATTTTTTTTAGAAAACTAGGATGATATGAAACAATTCAATGATTCAGAATCAAATAAAGTATTTTCTAAACTTGAGTAAACCATTAAATTACAGGCCACCACATAGTTCAGAGCTTTTATCTCAGCAGTAGTGATAGCATAAGCTTGGCCTTGACCCCTTGGCCTTTCCTGAGGTAAGTTCCACTGACTCTTAAGACATTCATTTGCATAATGTCCCATCTCTCTATAGTTATAGCATTCCACATTGACATAAACTATCTTTCCCTTACAATCATGAGTTTGGTGGACTTTTTCACTACACTTGTAATAGACTCTCATTCCCTTCAAGAAAGTAGCAGAGTGTTTCTTCCCACATTTACTATAGGTGGGATAATCAACTTTTCCATTCTTCTCTTTATTACCATTTCCAGATTTGGCAGCAGATCTCTTCTTCTCTTTCTTTTCATTAAAGTCGTATGAATTAGTGAATTCCTATTCTTTATTGATAGCAAATGAGACAATATCTTTATCAAATGAGAATGATTTTGAGACTAATGCTCGACAGAGAAATGGTTTTAACCCATCAAATAAATGATCAATATGAATTCTTGGGTTACGTATATAATCTGCTGCATGCCTCACTAACCTTGTATAGTTAGCCTCATACATTGCGACAGTCTCATCCTCTTTTTTCTTTAGACTTAGAAATTACCTTTCTATATCTGCTTGATGGTCACGAGGAATGTATTTTTCTAAAAAAACCTCCTTGAACTCCCTCCATTCAATATTTGATACTTCATCAACTTCCTTAGTGTTTTGTATCGATGACCACCATTGATCAGCATCTCCAGTGAGGCGATAAACTGCCATGCAAACTTTTTCCATTTCACTACTCCCCAAAGCCTAAAATATGTTTTCTAGGGAACTTATCCATTGCTCATCTACTACTGGATTTGTACTCCTATGGAATGTTGGTGGCTTGCACCTCATGAAGCAATCTAAAATTAATCCTCCATGCTCCAGATCTGGGTTCTCTATACGGGTAAGGTTATTATTCATAACCTGAGTGAGTTGTCCCAGTATAGTGATTAGCTGATTAGCACCAGTTGCATCACCAGCTCCATTATAATTATCTTGAGCAGGAGGGAAATCCCTAAATGGAGTGTGTGCATTGATACTGTTTCCATTCCTTCCACTAGGAGAAATTTCTAAACAATGGCATAATCTAGATCAGTTTATGAATCAAAATACATAATTCCATATTTATAAAACACATAACATAAATAGAACTATTTATGGATATAATCCATAATCATAAAAAAATGTTTTCTTTGAGGAATTATAATCTCATAAAATCTTCACAATGGATTGTAAACAAAATGAAAATTATCCTAATAATATCCCCTGGGTGTGTCGTAACCAAGAGTGTAGCAAGGCCTGTTGTCATGCACCAGTTCTCGTTTGAGTCTATCTCAAAGCGGTGTTTTCGGGTTTTACCCCTAGGTTCATCTGTGCCAGAGCCGCCTCTACCTACTCGTATCCAGACATTGATGTATGGCTCAGAAAACTCACAAAATCTCCACAATACCAAAAATCTAGGAAGTTCTTCTATACTAATCCTCAAAGTCCATCTTAGTTCTATGTTCTCTAATCAGAGTTTATATAAATCTGGATTCCAAGGTTTGTACTAAACTTCCGCTGATACAAATTGTATTTCCCCAACCCCAGTTACCCATAGTCAATGCATTATTACATAATATTGGCATGATCACAAAAGATCATGTCTCGAAAGACCGATTATTTTAGTAGCCTTGGACACACTAGATACATTCATAAAGATTAAATGACATCAAAAAAGAAAACTACAAAGACATAGTCTCCATATTCCACACTCAAATCCCCTCATACTATCCCTATAGGTCATTCATAAAATACATCTTCATGTCTTGGGAAAAATAAAACATAGAAATGGGTGAGCTCAGATGCCCAGTAAGGATAACAATATAGCAGAAACTTTCATAAATAATCATAAACATTTAAGGCAATGTATAACTAAAACAAAAACCTTTTAATCTTGAACATCAACATAATATGGCACAAATAAAATTAAATAATTACATTTAATTATTGACATGGATATTCTACTAATCGAATAATCACATGCAATATCAATAACCCCTTTCATAATGATGGAATGCAAAATGCCAGACTATCATAACCACATAGCCAAGGCCTCGTTCCAAGACTATAAATATGATTTTGTCAAGGCCTCATACCAAGGCACTAGTTTGTCTCATGAGACCTACCGATTCATCGAGGAACTATAGTGGGCTCCACTAGTCGCTGAATATGTCCAATTCATTCCTCATATGAATAGGTTTAAACATAACATAATCATTCATATTAAAAATAGCATACAAAATGTCAATACTTTCTCCATAAACCATGAATGGTATAAAAATAACACATCCACAGTCAAACATATCAGAAAACCTTAAATACAATATGGATGTTTTGTATCATAATAAATCAACTTCAAATAAGCTTCAAATCTATCATAGGATGTTGACATATATGAAATCAATACATTTGGAGAGAAAAAACTCTTTTTTTGATATCATTTAATAGTATAATAATTATAAAATAAAAAATTTACTTTTAAATTATCATTATAATCTTGTAAGGGAAGCTTTGACGAGTTTATAATGTTAGAAAATAGCCGCACCCACCATATAAGTTAAAAAAAGTCATTCTTACCTTAATTTTGTCAAAAAGGTTTAAAAGGAACTTGCATGGAAAACGACAGAAAGATTATTTTATAAACATCTAATAAAAAGTCAAACCGTTGGATAAATAACTTTAACCCATATTCTATAAAATAGTCATAATGTTTTGAAATACATTTTTAAGAAACATGGATGTGGATGATAAAGAGATCCCAGTATATAATTATGTATAAACAACCTCGGATAATGAAGAGATTGTGAAATAAACCCTTACCTTGTACTTTTCCTTGGTTAAGGGTAGGATAACCTCCTGTATAATGGTGAAAAAATTGTTATTAAATTATAAAACAATCATATACATTAATATTATATCATATATGATGTTTTAACATTGATTTTTAATAATATCTTATTATTATCATCATTTTGGGTGTTAACTTACTCATTTTGTTTTATATATTTTATTACATAAGTGGTTTTTGTTATGGATAGGATGTATCTTATTAATATCCAGAACGATATCAATTCCTTAAACATTATATTTAATCATCAAATGATAATTATACTTGAACAGATATGATGGGGAATTAATCTCATCGCATTCGTGGAGATGGTAGTCCGTACGTACGCACGAGTGCCAATAACATTCTTTTGATATTAAAATAATATATACATGGATGTTATATAATATATAAAGAATAATTATCATGTTATATTTATTATTTACGCCAATTACATATCAGTATCATACCCATCAAAATAATAATGTTTTTGAATAACAATTACACCACGACGTGGAGACAGTAAGCCGTACGTACGCACGTATGGTGACATGTCATTAAAAGGATGGATAAAATACTGAATATGGTGGTACCATATTTATAATAAAATCATATTATATAGAAGATACTAGAGTTTTAATAAATAAAGGAAATAACAATGAATGTATTAGATGAAGAAAAAAGGAACTTGAAAAAGGGTGGTGAAAGCATTACCTTTTTTTCGGGTTCTTCCTTTTGATTTGATCAAAAGGGCTCCATAGGCTAGATTTATGATCAAAATAATGCCTCTAGGTTGAATTGATGGAAGTTTAGAGAGTAATTTTACAGGGTTTTTTCGAACCAAAATACTTTTAAGGTGTGAATAATTAGATAGAAGTTGTGTCATTTAATAATGGGGAGGAGGGGACTTTAGGAAAAAATTAAAGTATTAAATTATAATAATTTCATATTCGGTTTCTAATGGCTCCAACGCGGATTATTCAAAATATAATATGGATATGGGTCGATATCAATTCAACCAATATATTTTAGATAAGTTTGGGTCATTATTTTAACCTCATCTTTTAGTTTTAACTATTAGTTAATTAGATTGACATTTACCATGTCACTTTGTATTTTTTATATTATATAGTTAATAAACATATTATTTACATACATGAAACCACCAAGTGGTCCATTAATGATACACCTATCTTGATATATGTACTTTGTCTGAACCTTATATTTTTTGGAATAGAATATCAATTATTAATCTAATACTTGTTTTAAAATCTCATTTATGTCAATTTTGACAATATATAATAATTTATTTTTGTTAAAGTCATAAAAAAATTTATTAATTCGAAGAAAATTCATTTATAAAATACTAACATGTTATATTAACCAATAAAATTCATGGATGTCATCAAAACGTTCAAATTATATTTATTTTAACTTTAATAATACCAGTTATTTGATTCTTTCATTAATAAGGAAAATACTGCATCATTATTATGTTGTAAATAAATTTAATTATTAAATGTCTAAAAATTATAAATAAAATACCATTATGTAGAAAATTTATATATCATTCTAATGAATATTTATAGTCAAAAATATAACATATATAACCTTATGTAAAAACTTGTTTTCTAAAAGATATATATGCTTATGTCATTTTTGTATTTAACATATCTTTATTAATATAATGTGTTCTTATCACCTAGAGGTGGCTACATGGGGTCCCAAAATCGACCCAAATATGTCCATGGTCAGACATGTTTCAACCAATAAATTTAGGACACTTTTTAGGGCAATTTATTATTATTATAATATTATTTTTTTACCCTTATTTACTGGATTTACCCTTTAACTGTGGTAAATAAAATATTTACCGAAGTAATTATTCAAAATGTCTAATAATATAAGTTAACTATTTAAATTATTTGTACATCCTGATTCCAAATATGGAATTAATTTTTCTAAATTCAAAACACAAAAATATCAGAAATTAATTTAAAATTAATTCCCGCTGTCAAAACAGAAAGCATGTTTTTAAGAAATAATAACTATCAAAAGATCGATAGTTGTTTCTGTCTGGTTTAATTGTGAAATAATGTCCAATGACCAAAATTGTATTAAATGGTAAAAATATATTCTAAATATACTTTAAAACCAATCAAATTCATAACTTATCACTATTAATTATTTTCATTAAAAAAGTTGTTTTTAATTAAAATTTAGTAATTTTCACTATTTTCAAAATATAAAAGTTATCTGAAAAGTACCAAAATTTCACCCTAGGATAATTTTGATATTCCAGATCCAAAAATGAAGTCCATTTTGAGAGAAATGTTATTCAAATTTTCAAAAAGTGGTCATTACTATTAACAATGACTAGTTTGATTGGTCACCGTCAGTTTGAATCTCGAAATTGCCTACAATGCTTGCTATTGAATTATTTAAAGGGAAATGTACCATGGATGCTTGGGGAGTTACATGAAGTATATATAATTATACCTATAATTCTATTTGACGAGGAGAACCAAATCATGTGATTTTTCAAAATTCCAAGCACGGAAGATGTCCATTTTATTTAGAAGACCCTTGTGTACATACTTGGTGAAGTGTACACAAGTGAATGAGTTAATCCAATTTGATCATGGAATAATGTTATTACACAATGTGGTGAATAAGAAACTAAGAGTGAATAGTATTATTTTAGAACATGTATTTTTATTTTGGAAGTCTGAAGCAGCAAAAGTCTCTTATGTGACTTAAGAACTATAAGACAATGTGACTATATTGATTGGATTATGATGTTCTATTCTATTACTGCTTCTGCATATAGTATATAATTAATCACTAGGGAGACAAACATATTATAGAAAGGAGTAGTTCATTTTAGCAATACTTTGTAAATATTAAGTGTTGTTTTCTATAATATTATTATTACACATGAGGTATATTTGTGAGAATATATTGAGTGGATTAGAATAATAACAATTAAAATAGGTGGAGTTTAAAAAATCTGAAAACAATACCACTAATTCACCCCTTAGAGGTCACTTTGGCTTATAGTTTTACTCCAACTTTGACACATAGAATCCAATCCAAAAATATATTCATTCCAAAATCACCCACTTCCTTTGGAAAATCTACTAGAACCCCTTTGGCGGATTGTGATCTTCTTATTATAAACAGGGATCAATATTTTGGTGTAATCCCTCAATGGTAGGATACAATTTTCTATTCAATATAATTATGATTGATTGAGTGTTTCATAATTCAATTCTACTATCATGTTCATTTGATAAAAACCATAAATATCATCAGTTATATCTGTAGTCATTCCCATTAATCAAAAAAAGGGGTACAACAATAGAAAAAACTGCACCCATTTCCCTAATGCTTGTGTTCATATGTTATGACCACAAACATTTCACCCATGGGTGCGATAGAAATAGAAATATCCCTCTTGATATTTTTCCAAGGGCTTGGATTATGGGAACAAAAATTCTTCCACTACTATTGTCATAGACTATGTTAGGGTCATGGATGTTGTTCATAAACATATCACAATATATCACCATGGACATTTCTTTTAGCCCTGTCCCATGTAATTTCCTCCCTATGTTATAACCACGGGTGATTCATATGGAAATATATCATGTTATATTCACATGACATGAGCATGAAAACAAATATATAAAATTCAAAAATATTCACAATAGGTTTGGATCCTCTATCCTATGAGTATTGAATAATTCTGTTTACCCATTCACCCCAAATTTTTTTACTAAAATATGTATATTAATATATATATATATTAAAATATTTAATAATATTATTAATATATATTTATAATTTAAAATATAAAACTCTACAGGCTATGTGGCATATGGGCTATAACTACGACCACGAGAAGGAGTGGTCAGAGATGTATGCTTCCATAGGGAGGCTCTATGACCATGGTTACTAGGAGGTGATAAAATTACTAATAGTAAATCCTATGCTAGTAAACCTCTATGGGGAGTCTCTATTGGCATAAGAAATAATAACAATGGTAGTAACCCTCTATTGTGGGTCACTGAAACCTTGGGATGGAATACTTATATAAGCAGGCCTCCATAGGGAGGTATTATGGTCATGAGATGTGATGCATAGAGAAGTTTAGCTTTGTGAGGAATTTCTATAACCATCAACAGAAGAAATCCTTGTAATTGGAATTTTATGGAGTCCCAACATCCATGAGTAGTATTTCATTGGGTACTTGGCCTTTCCATGGTAGTGATACAGCCACGATCCATCTTTCCCATGGTATTAGGCACTATCCTTCTAAAATCTATAGTCAAGAGAACTCTTTACCATGGTAGTAGTCCCTTTATATATTATTATTATTCAATTCCCACACTATCCCAAACCACATAAAATTCCATACAATATGTTATATCTACCGGAAATGGTTACCATAAAAATAGTCCATTCTCAATAATTCCAAACTCTATGGGCCACTTATAATGTGGTCTTTTGAATTCCAATGTGACCCTATAACCACATGATATATATTCACATGGATATAGGTGACTGAAATAAAATGACCATCTGATCAATGAAATATTAATGTGTTTTTATGATAATTTTTTAATATCATCTATTAATTGAAGATACCAAATCTAAGTGTAATACTTTTAAGATTCAAATATCTTGGAATATTTTTTTTTCTTTATTGTGAAATCATTTTGATTTATCACCTATTAAAATTTAAATTGATTTCTACATAATATATATTAGATGATAAATCATTAAAAATCATCCTTTATCATCTGTGAATATTTAAAAATATCAATGTTTTTTATTTAATTTAAATAAATTATTGAAATTTAAAATTGTATTTAAAATCTCATGTACAAAAAAAATGTTGATATGGAAATTAATCTATATTGATTTTAGTTTTATAACAATTCATTATACATTTCATACACTAAAAATAACTATGATTTCTAGTTTTTATTGACTAGATTTTTTAAATATGGAATAAATACATTTTACATTTTGTGTTGAGTAAATCATTTAGATATATTTAATACTTTTAACGCTTGTTATGGAATTTTATCGATTTTAATTACGTCGAAGTACATAATTTGAGATCAATAAGCATACATTGTATTATAATCTCATGTATAATCTATGATCATTACATTTATGTTGTTGATTTCAGTGGATCAAATATATATATATATATATATAGTGGTTTTTAGTCACTCTGAAGATTTATTTATTCTCATTGTATCATGAAATAACCCCACCAAGGACCCCATTAGACGGACAATAGAATTAAGTGTGGGCTATAAATCCAAATTTGAATAAGTCTCCATATGGATATGAGAAAATGGTCTCACTCACCATGTAATGAATAGGAAAATGAAATTATATGTCAAAATAAAATATATAAGAAAGGGTCTTTATAGACACTCCCTAGAGGTTTTTTCTGTCATTCCCCAACAAAAATATTCATGTTCTTAAATCCCCTTTACATGAAACCCTTGAAGATTAGAAAACCTTGTCATTTCCATATAATTATATCATATTTTACCTCATACATATAATATCTCCTCAATGTCTCATAACTTCCTTTACCAAGTAAAAAAATATAAAAACCATCACAACCTCTGTATCATGAACTATACATGAATACATCATATATCATGCATGTACACTTATGATTACCATAGTCACTGTAATAAAGACACATTAATATTTTATTAATATAATTTTTTATATCCCATACATATATGTATGGTGAAATTGGGATCCATCGTAACATCAATATGAATAAAACCTATACATAAATCCATTAAATCATGGATATTACCACATATTATGTTGCATATAAAGTGATATAGAGGGATAACGAGTATTTAGACATTTTTTCCTTCACCAACCTAGATATTAGAGAAAAAACTCAATCCCAAAACATATGTGCATTGAATTCCTACCTGAATCTAGTGGTGTAGTATAGTAAATAATAAAACATAACTAACAGTATATTATAATAAAAATAGGGAAAACCACCAAGCCTTATATTATAATTATATCTATTTTTTCCATATGATTCTCATATACAACCACTATGTTCTAAAATGATAGATCTCCTATAGACATATAATAATCAAGGTGTAGTATGATTATTTTCTATTAAAAATTTAAAAAATTATCAATAATTATTTTACCCAATAATTGATTATGGTAAAATTATTTCGTATCTTCAAAATAAAAAGATATTTTGGATTCAATATTATAATTTTTAGATTTCCATTTCAATACCTTAGAGAATTTATCCCTAAGCTATGCAAGCTATCCTTTTATTTCATCATTAACAACATCAAAACCCAATCCCATGAGTTATTTATAATTCATTTAATATTCCATATTATTGGGTATTTTAATAGGAAACAAAAACTATCTCTTGGGGAGATAATATACTAAGGTAAAAACATACTATATCAAGGGAGAATGTGATAAAACATACAAATAATTAATAAATCCACCATAAACCGAAAATAAGAATGGAACCTGAGAAAGAATATCTATCAACCTATACTAATTATCCTATCAATAATGCCAACACAATGATCTAATGAATATAAAAGTCTATCTCTCAACCTATACCATCCATTCTAGCCTCATCTATATTAAAACCATCCCACAACCATGGAAGGCCATCCCATCAATTTCCTAAAATACTTACCATACCAGGTTTCAAAAAAATTCACATAAAATGATTTACCATACTAATTCATGAACATGGAAGTGAAATATATTCATATAACCATAGTTTTAGGTGGAAAATAAGGTCATTACACAAAGTAAAAAAAACTATGTAAGAAAAATTGGGCCCATAAAATCCTAAAAAACATTAGTATCAACAATAATCATTACCCATTATGATCTAAGATTAACCGAATTATTATGAATAGGTTTCAATACCATGATACCACAAATACAATAGCTATAAAAATAAATATTATTTCAAGAAATTTATCCATGATTAGCATATTTTGAGGAATAATGGTAATTAAATTCAAAAGAATCATTAATTACTCACTTCATCTTACTATATTTTCATTTTTTAACCAATTTCAACTTGTCAAATTTACTAGAATCCTGCAACAAAAACATATATTCTAAATCACACTATCTTGAAAACCATTTGTGGTAACCATTATGATTTAATAATAATCTCATTTGAGTCATAAAACCCATCAAATATGATAACATTCTTAGTTTTTTAATAATTATCTTCATTAAAGTCAATCTCATCCATGTACCCATTAATGATAAATCATGATAACATAACATCACTATATAAATAAAGAGATGTTTATGAATCCATTACCTTTATAAAAATATTTCTATGTCCTCTAAACAATAATGGATATATGCTTACATATCTGTAAATAACTTATCCAAAAATAAACCTGCAATTTCTAATGTTTTCACTTCGCAATGAACCATCCATAAATCATCGATAATAAATTCTAATAAAATATAGTTTTTATAGCATGGAAGGAGGAAAAAAGAGATAAAATGATCCAATATAGTATAAGGAAACTAAATTCATATCATCCATGAATTTACCTCTAGAGGTGTGGAGATAAATCCTAGAAAATTATATTATTAATCTCTAAAATACATCTTATGCTCAACTATGGTTTTATGGAAAATGGGGGAAATAAAATGAATTCAAGAGGATATATATATTTATATAAGTGTGAATTTTAATGAAACCTTGATATAACCAGTATTTACATGGAAAAATGGTCAGGGTTTTCATCATGTCCTGGCATAGAAAGGGTGTCCATGCTATAATAGGTTCAAGTCAAAACACTTATTTGAAATTGAGGTGAAAATTCTACCCATATCTTCTAGATTTAATTAAACCCAACCCCCTCCCCTATTATAACTAAAGATACACCACAATGAAGTTAATAAACCCAACCATAGTAGTACACAAAATTGACAGATCCATGTGAAAAAACATATGGAGTTCTAAGGAATAACTAATCCAAGAGACTATACAGACTCTTAAGAAGGTAGTGATAAGGATATAAACCCCTTGTGCTCTATGTCATAGCCTGGGAACCATGAAACATAGATCTAAAAAATGGAGAAACCACTAAACCATCCACCTAAGGCTCCAAATAATAGAGGCCATGACCACAATGCAAGGGATACTCATAGAAGATAAAGAACATCTTCAAAACTACACCACTCCATAACCAAATCCACCACATGAAAATTTCCCTAATTCATCTAGGATTAAAACTCTAGTAGTACATTATTATCCACCATCCTTCCCCCAATACCTCTAATCACCAAAAAACACAAAGGTATTGTGATGAACCAGGTCCTTAAATGTCAAATAAACATTAAAAATGAACATATTATAAAACGATTTCAACATAAAAGAACTGATCTAAATAAAAAAATCATAACAAGTAAACAAAAACAAAATAAATCCACACAGAATTGAAGGGAACAAAACAAAACAAAGATGAATAGAATAAAAAATAAAATGAAATGAAATCCAACAATATTATGTTGAAAAACCCCAAACTAAATAAGACTTAATAATATTAATAATGATGATTCAAATTGGATGAAACATAACTAATTACAACCCATATGACTTCAACTAACATTTACAAAACTAAACTAATAAATATTTATGTGAACCAAATGCAATTAAAATGAATTTATCTAAACCCAAAAGAAATAAATTTACTAAAACTAAATTGAACATAATTAAAATCAACTGAATTAAAAAAACCAACCTCACATGAACAAAACTAAGGGAACTCAAATGAAATGAAAAAATCTAAAACCAAATTATACAGATACAAATATATTCAAGATGAATTGATCTAACATAATCCAATACAAAAAATGATCAATTAAAAATTTAAAAATTTAAATTAATTGAATGGATTATAATTGAATAGATTCAAGGAGAACATAAATGAGGGAAATTAAATGAATATAATAAAACTATATTAAATAAAATAAAACCCAAAAATAATATTATTTCCCTAAATAAACTAAATAAAATCATATATCCTTGTTCTTTTTTTGGTGTCAATGTGTCTATAGAAAATAAGGGAACACTACTGAAAAATGTTATTGTGAAAGTACAGAACAAAATTGAGACTATGAAATTTTATAGCCACTTATCCCCAATAAATGTTGTTATTTTTTTTGGAATATTCCATTCCATTTTCCAACGAATAGTAGATAATATAATATATGAAGCTAATACCTAATAATTTAGTGTCTTAATAAATGACTCTTGATCTTTAAAAATAATGAATTATGTATGTATTTACCAATGTGTTTTATAATAACCAATAGATATAACCCTATTTAGTTGTTGTAATTGAAAAAAAGTATGTTACATTTTAAAGTCCTCTAACGATGAAGGTCCATAACCCAAAAAACTCACATAATCAAATGGATATTTTCATAAAATATGATCCATAGAAACCTTCACATATATTGAAAATTAGAGGGAATGATTAGAATCACATACCTCTTTGATTTTATTTTTAAAATGGAATAAAAATAAAAATAATTTAATTTAATAACACTCAATGAGAATTAAAATCTATTACCCCAATGTATTATGTAGGTCCATTCAAATAACATCCATCCAATTTTATAGACATCAAAATGCATCATTGTTCATATAATAGGTTAACCTAACTCATTTTAATATTCAAAATATATATATATATAATATTTATAAATGCTAAATTACTTTAACCCCCCCCCCCCCACAAATATATATTTTAATAAATTAAATTGAACCACTAAATCACGTTTCCTCAGAAAAATCATTATGACATATGTCTGGGTAATTAATTACATCTCATGATTAACATTATTTATCACAGTAAGAACCTAAAATAACTATGTATAAATAAATCATAAAATATTATTAAGACATTGTAACTAATATATTAAAATATGAAAATATACCAAATGTTATTAAACCCAGTGATGACCAACAAACACCATCCATTGGTCCCTATAAATTCCCTCGAGAATCATCTCAAACATCTATAAAAATAATAGACATGATTCATTAAATTATTTCCTTGATATCCTTTAAAAATAATTCAATTTACTACCTAGGTTTTTAAAAATCCACTGAAATGATGTAACACCCCAATCTTTCACGATAAACTTCTCTTTCAAAAATGCAAGATCTTGCATTGTATGCAAGTTCGAGATTCTAACACACCGCGACCAATCAAAATATCCGTTATGAATAGTAATACACACTTTTTGAAATTATATAAATTTATATTTCAAAATGGACTTCGTTTTTGGATTTTTAATATCGAAATTATCTTATGATGAATTTTTAGTATTTTTCTGAGAACTACCAATTTTTATGAATAGTGAAAAATACATAAAAACAACATTTTTATTAAAATTATTTTATTGTGATAAATTATAATATTGAGTGGCTTTAAAGTATAATTAGAATATATTTTAACCGTTTTATCCAATGGTGGTCATTATAATTAATTTCACTTTGAAATTGGACGTAATCAATTGTCAATCTTTTGATTGATATTGTTTCTTAAAAACAGGATATTTGTTTTGACAGTGGGAATTAATTATAAAATGTATTATTGAATCTTATATGTTTGTAATTACTTAAAATAGACATAATTTTTGAATTTAGAATATCTATTATAGCTTAGGGTGAATTTTCGGTATTTTTCTGAAAAACTTCAATTTTGATGAATAGTGAAACCACTAAGTGGTAGTTAAAATACCGATTTTTTGTTTAAATGAAACAATACCGCTTCTGTGAATTGAATTTAAAAAAACTACCATACATCTTTGTCATTATGAAGTAAAATTTGGTTCAATGGGATTAAAATAATTTTTGGTGAATAACAACTTTTAGGTTCTATTAATCGCGATTTAAGGTAATTGATGTAATTTAAGATAAATAAAATGTTATAATAATATGAAATTACCTTTACACTTGTATTACCCTTATCGATAGAGTCATGGAAGACCAATAAAATCCATGGGTCAACTTGGGGACCCCATGGAGCCACCTGGGTAAGAAAATGACATTAATAACTTTTTATTTAAAGTAAAAAATAAAATTGTCACAAACATGTTTTGTTTTTCTAAAATGATTATTTCATAGGTTTATATAATTTAAAATTTAGACTATAAATATTCATTGGAAATATAAAAATATTCCCTACATCATAGTAATTATTTTATAAATTTTTGGCATTAAAGAAATAAATTTATTTATGACACCATAATGATGCAGTGATTATCTCATTAATTAACGATTTAAATAAAATGAAAAGATAATATAATATATAAGACTTAAACTTGTTAAAAACCTATTGGATGAGTATATTTGGAACCCATATCTCCTTATACTTGAAATATCTAATTTTTGAACCTTTGAAATCCGAAAAGAACTTCATAATAATGTAACATTCCATGACTTTCCAAGAGTGCCCTTCCTCTCCTCTTATAAAAGGCCCCCACCCCTACCAACTTACTCACACCATAAAAGCCATTTGGATCGGAGAAACTCTGACCAAATACTATCTCAACATTCCACCATTAATCCTAGAATCAATTACCTTTGGTAGAAATCTCTTCACGGAACCATTTTTGTTCAAACCGAGGGGAGTTACCCGATTTAAAGGTAATGTCTTCTTTTATGTTGTTTTGTTTTATTTTGATTCTCCAACCGCCTAACCACTTTTTATTCTATTATACTGTAACAACACCAGTATCATCAATATAATAGTATGTTTTTATGAGAAGGATTTTATTTACACTTACACACACCTTCGTATAATGGTTAATGAACATACTGTTTCAGTGGGTGGCGAATTACTGCCTCACGAAACGATGATTGTTCAATCTTCTTTTAACACCTCTCATGGTGGCCAATATGATGAAACTATTTTTATGATATAAATTATGTTTATGTTTTTCTTATTCTTCTGTATTTTTAATTTAAGGCATACCTTTATGAATTCCATTATGGGTAAACACGATAATTTCATTTTTGGAAGTACGGACTACCGCTCGCTCAAAGTGATTTGAATCATTAATGTCATACGTGGGATGTTTAAAGGATGTAGTAAATTATATTATATATGATATTATACTGGAAGTATAATATAACTTTTTATAATTATGATTTCATTCCATTAAATATGAATGAGAAATGAAAGTAGCGTTCATGTGTACGTACGGCTTACCGTCTCCATGAATGGTGAACTTCATTTCTTACCTCTAAATGTTATGTAATATTATAAATCAATGTATATACTGAATATATATGATATATATTATATCTAAATCATGAATATAATTCTGGATATAATGGATATTTTACCACATGAACAACATGTAATTATAAGAAGTTTATTGTTGACTCAAGTACCAATGATCGACAAAACGACCGTTATTAACTTAAATGACTACATTATTTTCAAACATTGTAATAAGTAATATAAAATGGATAATGAACTTGAAAAAGGTTAATAATAAAGTATAAATTAACTCTAGTTCATTATTCAGGAGGTTAAAGAACGATCGAGTCAAGTCAGACACGAGGTAAAGGAACTTCTTAACCCAATTTACATTCTTTGGCTTAATCTCCTAATTTCAAATTATGTCATGATATTATTATGTACTATCTTGTATTTGTACTTTCAATATGTGTACTTATAGTGAATACACATAATAGATCTATTTTATTTTAAAAATTACCTTTGTAATGGACTTCGTCTGAATCTTATTTCATTGAGGCATATTTTGTTTTAATACAAGACTTTCTTTTATATGGTGTATAAACCCCTTTGACTTTTCTGTTTACTCAAAAGGAATATTATTTATACAAAGAGTTTTAATGAAGGAATAAATGGAATTATTTTTTGTCATACGTATGCGGTGACAACGACTTCTCGGCTGTCGTGACCATTATTTGAGTTTCGTCTTCCTCTACAAGACCTAAATTTTTTTAAATGAAAAATAAATACCATGTTTTACTTTTATTTTATTTTGGTATTGAAAATAGTTTTGATAATTTTTTTATTATATCAATGTGTTTTATGGATATCTTGTGATTGAAATGTGGAAATTTTATGTTTCCTTTATGCATGTTTTATGTGATACGATTATGTTATGGTTTATGATATGTTTAATCCTTTTCATATAAGGAATGAATTGGACTTAATAAGTGACGGGTGGTGCCCGCTACAGCTCCTCGATGCATCGGTAGGTATCATTAGAAACTAGTGTCCTGGAAGGAGGCCTTGAAAAAATCTTATTTGTAGTCTTGGAATGAGGCCTTGGCTACGTGGTTATGATAATCTGGTATTATGCATACCATAATTATTGAAGGGGTTATTGATATTTAATGTGATTATTAGACTAGTAGAATATCCATGTGAATAAGTAAATGGAATTATTTCATTTTATTTTTTCCATATTATATTTAAGATCAAGTTTAAAAGGTTTTTTTAGTTAGACATTGCCTTAAATGTTTATGTATATTTATGAAAGTTTCCGCTCTATTGCAATCCTTACAGAGAATATGTGCTCACCCCTTTCAATGTTTTTATTTTTCTAGGACGTGAAGAAATATTTCATGACTGACCTGTAGAGATAGTCTGAAGGGGATATGAGTGTGGACTATAGAGACCATTTTATTTTAGTTTTTCACTTGATGATGTAATGTAACATTTATGAATGTATCTAGTGTTTCCAAGGCTACTAAACTAATTGGTCTTTTGAGACATGATCATTTTTGATCATTCCAATGGTAGATAATAATGCACCAAATCTCTGTAACTGGGGTCGAGGCATTACAGTTGGTATCATAGGTAGTTTAGTACTAAATTTGGAATCTATATTTAGATAAAATCTGATTAGAGAACATAGCCATAAGATAGACTTTGAGGATTAGTATAGAAGAACTTCCTAGAATTTTGGTATTATTGAGATTTTGTGAGTTTTATGAGAAATACATCCCTGTCTGGATAAGAGCAGGTAGAGGCAGATCTGGCATAGATGTACCTAGGGGTAAAACCCGAAAACACTTCTTTGATATGGAGTCTAATGGGAACTGGTGCACGACAACAGGCCTTGCTGCACGCTTGGTTATGACACTCCCGGGGGATATGCTTAGTATAATTCATGATTTCATTTCAAACCATTATAAAGGGTTTATGAGTATATACTTTCTCAAAGAAAATAATTTTTTATGGATTATATCCATAAATAGTTCAATTTATGTTAAGTGTTTTACAGGTATGGAATTATGTATTTCAGTTCATAAAATAATCTAGTTTATGATATTGTTTAGAAATGGAGCCTAGTGGAAGGAAAGGAAACCATATCAATGAACGCACTCCATGTAGGGATTTCCCTCATGCTCAAGATAATTATAATGGAGTTGGTGATACAACTGGTGCTAATCAGCTTATCACCATACTGGGAAAACTCACTCAGGTTATGAATAATAACCCTACTCTTATGGACACCATGATCCTCAACGTGGAGGATCAATGTTATATCGTTTCATGAGCCAATAACCATTAAAATTTAATTGGGGTACAAATCCCTTAGTAGCTATGCAATGGAAAAATTTCTCAGAGAAAATAAACAATGCCTTGGAGAGTAGTGAAAGGGAAAACGTTATCATGGCAGTTTACCGCATCACTAGAGATGCAGATCAATGGTCGTCATTGATTCAAAATACAAAGGAAGATGAGGAAGTATCAATAATGGAATGGAGAGAGTTTAAATATATTTTCATAGAAAAATACTTTCCTCGTGACCATCGAGCAGATATGGAAAGGCAATTTCTGAGTCTGAGACAAAAGGAGGATGAGAATGTCTCAAAGTATGAGGCCAACTTTATAAGGTTTGATAGACATGCTGCAGATTATATACATAACCAAAGAAGTAATATTGATCCTTTATTTGATGGGTTAAAACCATTTCTCTGTCATGCATTAATATCACAATCCTTCTCATCGTACGAAGATATTGTCTCGTGTGCTATCAAGAGAGAAAAGGAATTCTCTAAGTCGTATGACAACAATGTAAAGCAATAGAAGAAGATAACGGTGGAATAAGAGACAAATACAAGGAAAAAGGGAAACAAGGATTTTCCATTATGTGATAATTGTAGGAAGAATCACCCCGGTACTTTCCTAAAGGGAATGGGAGTTTGTAACAAATGTGGAGTAAAAGGTCTCTAGGCTCGTGATTGCGAGGTAAAGAAAGAGGATATATATGTTGAATGCTACAATTGTATAGAAATGGGGCATTATGCAAATGATTATCCTATGCTTCAGGGAAACTTACCTCAAAAAAGGCCAAGGGAGCAAGGACAAGATTATGTTGTTACTACAGATGAAGTTGAATAATTATTGTATTTGTGTTTTTGGACTCAAGAACTATATTATTGTTATAGGAATAATGTGATATATATAAGGATTGTACTGATGTAAATGTATCTTTCATCAATGTTTTAATATGATGATGATAATCATATTTTTAGTATGTGACAATAAGAGAAACTTTACTTTGTTTGTGGAATCTGATTTTACAATTGATTTTGGAATTTAGAGACCTTTTAGAGAAAGTCTGGACAGAGGTATTTTGGATAACTATTAAAGTTGGAATTGATTAAGTTTAACTTAGTATAGTATTGTTTAATGTTAAAACATTTCTGAAGATTATTTTTGTAATAATATAATACCTTTCTTTTAGTAGAAGGACAACCTGCAGGTTGGGGGATAACCCGGTGCGTCGGACAAAGCTGCAGGAATCGAACCCACAACAATAGTGCAACATGCCTTTATTACCTACCAATATCCTACAGGAAGTCCCTGGTTATTACAAAATATTTTTCCTAATTTAAATTGTATGTGTTAATATTTGGAACCTTGTACGATTAAGATAAATATAACATTTTTTTAGTTCTGTTATCTTTTTGGGTGAAAGATGGGTTTGTGGTAAATATTTATTAAATAATGAAAGTCTACATGACAAGTATGTATACTTCCTTACATTCTTAGTAAATCTCCTAAATAAATTCATCAACATTATGAAAGGTAACTTAAAACAATAACGTTGTCGGTTAACTTTTCCTTCTGGGGAATCAATGATCGTTTAACCAATCACAAGATTGTGATTTTCTTGTAGTTAAATTTTTCCTAATCCAGTTTTCTACAACTCTCTATCAGACCTTGATTTTTTTTTCTCCTCCATATCCATGTTTTCATTGAATCCTAGTATGGACTATATGGGGAGACCTCTGTACTTCTCTTTCATTCATTTAAAGTTATATTTTTATTAACCTTATTTCTGATATGGGTTTTCCATAAAGGTATTTTCTATTTCCAGATTTTATTTTCAAAGAACATTTTCATGTTTCGAGGACTCAATTTATTGAAGTAGGGGAGAATGTAACACCTCAATCTTTCACGATACACTTCTCTTTCAATAATTCAATAGCTTGCATTCTACGCAAGTTCGAGATTCTAACACACCGTGACAAATAAAAATTGCCATTATGAATTGTAACACCCACCTTTTGAAATTATATAAATTTTCTATTTCAAAATGGAATTTATTTTTGGATTCGGAATATCAAAATTAACCTATGTTGAATTTTTGGTATTTTTCTGAGAACATCCAATTTTCGATGAATAGTGAAAAATACTAAAAGAAAACTTTCTTAATCAAAATAATTTATAGTGACAAATTATACGATTGAGTGGTTATAAAGTATAATTAGAATATATTTTAACCATTTTATCCAATGGTGGTCATTATAATTAATTTCACTTTGAAATTGGACGTAAACAATTGTCAATGTTTTGATTGATATTGTTTCTTAAAAACACGCTATTTGTTTTGACAGCTGAAATTAATTATAAAATTAATTAATGAAACATATTTGTTTTGAATTTTGTAAAATAGACATCATTTTTTAATTCAGAATAAAAATTATACCTTAGGGTGAATTTTTGGTATTTTTCTGAAAAACATCAATTTTGGATGAATAGTGAAACCACTATGTGGTAGGTAAAAAACCGATTATTCGTTTAAATGAAACTTTATCGCTTGTGTGAATTAAATTTAAAAAATCGGACATACATAATTGTCACTAAGAAGTAAAATTTTGTTCAATGGGATTAAAATAATTTATGGTGAATAGTAACTTTTATGTTCTATTGATAGCGATTAAAGGTAATTACTGTAATTTAAGGTAAATAAAATGTTATAATAATATGAAATTACCTTTACACTTATCCTACTCTTATTGGATGAGTCATGGACGACCCAGAAAATCCGTTTGTCAACTTGGGGACCCCATGGAGCCACTTGGGTATGAAAATGATATTAATAACTTTTTATTTAATGTAAAAACAAAATTGTCACAAACATGTGTTGTTTTACTAAAACAATTATTACATGGGGTTATAAAAGTTAACATTTCGACTATAAATATTCATTACAAAGATAAAAATATTTCCTACATCACGGTAAATATTTTATAATTTTTAGGCATTAAATAAATAAATTTATTTATGACACCATGATGATGCATCGATTACCTCATTATTTAACGATTTAAATAAAATGAAAATATAATGTAAAATATAAGACATAACCTTGTTAAAAACATATTGGATGAGTAGATTTATAACCCTTATCTCCTTATCCTATAAATACATAATTTTGGGACCTTTGAAATCTGAAAATCACATCATAATAATGTAACATTTCATGACTTTCCAAGAGTGCACCTCATCTCCACTTATAAAAGGCCTCCACCTCCACCACCTTACTCACACCATCTTGGCCATTTTTCTCTAACAACCTATGCCCAAATAATCTCTCAACATTCCTCCCATAATCCTAGATTCCTTACCCTAGGTAGGAAGCTCTTCAAGAAACCATTTTGGTTCAAACCAAGGGGAGTTACCCGATTTAAAGTTAATGTCTTCTCTTAGGTTGTTTTGTTTTATTTTTCTTCTCCAACCCCATAAACTCTTTTTATTCTTTCTTTTGTAAAAACACCAGTATCTTCAATATACTTGTATTTAGTTATGAGATGTATTTTATTTACACTTACACACACCTTCATCTAATTGTTAAAGAACATAATTTTTCTATGGGTGGCGAATTACTGCCTCATGAAACGATGATTGTTCAATCTTATTTTAACACCTCTCATGGTGGCCATTATGATGACACTATTTTTTATGATATATATCATGTTTATGTTTTCCTTATGTTTCTGAATTTTTTATTTATGGCATACCTTTATGATTTCTATTATGGGTAAACACGATAATTTCATTTTAGGAAGTGCGGACTACCACCCCCACAAAGTGATTTGAATCGTTCATGCCATATGTGGGACAAGTAAAGGATGGAGTAAATGATATTATATATGATAATATAGTGGAATTATAATATACCTTTATATCATTATGATTTCATTCCATTAAATACGAAATAGAAATTAAAGTAGCGTTCATGCGTACGTATGACTTACCGTCTCCATGAACGGTGCAGTTCATTTCTTACCTCTAAATGTTATGTAATAATATAAATTAATGTATATTATGGATATATATGATATATATGATATCTAAATCATGAATATAATTATGGATATAATGGATATTTTTCCACATGAACAACTTGTAATTATAATAATTTATTGTGGACTCAAGTCCCAAAGATCAACCAAACGACCGTTATTAACATAAATGACTACATAATTTTTATAACATGGTAATAAGTAATATAAAAGATATAATGAACTTGAAAAATGTTCTTAGGAAATTATAAATTAACTCTAGTTTATTATTCCAGAGGTTAAAGAACGATCGAGTCAAGTCAGACACGAGGTAAGGGAACTTCTTAACCCAATTTCCATTCATTGGGTTAATCTCTTAATTTCAAATTATGTCATGATATTATTATGTCATATCTTGTATTTGTACTTTCATTATGTGTAATTATGGTGAATACACAAAATAGATCTATTTTAATTAAAAAATTATATTTGTAAGGGACTTCGCCTCAATATTCTTTCATTGAGGCATATATTGTTTTAATACGAGACTATATTTTAATCGGTGTATAAACCCCTATGAATTTTAAGTTTATTCAAAAGGAATCTTATTTATACGAAGCATTTTACTAAAGGACAAAATGGAATTTTTTTTCGTACGTATTCATGGTCGATGACTTCTCCGCCCCCGTGACCATTATTTGTGTTTCAGCTTTTTCTACTAGACCTAACATTTTTTTAAATGAAAAATAAATACCATGTTTTACTTTTCTTTTATTTTGGTATTGAAAATAGTTTTGATAATGTTTTTATTATATCAATGTGTTTTATTGATACCCTGTGATTGAAATGTGGAAATTTTATGTTTCCTTTATGCATGTTTCATGTGATATTATTATATTATGGTTTATGATATGTTTAAACCTTTTCATATAAGTAATGCTTGGAATTAATAAGTGACGGGTGGAGCCCTCAATAGCTCCTTGATGCATCGGTAGGACTCAAGAGACAAACTAGTGTCTTTTCATGAGGCCTTGAAAAAATATTATTTTTAGTCCTAGCACGAGGCCTTGGCTACGTGGTTATGATAGTCTGAAATTATGCATTCCATCATTATGAAAATGGTTATTGATGTTGAATGTGATTATTCGACTAGTAGAATATCTATGTGAATAAGTAAATGGAAGTATTTAATTTTATTTTTGACATATTATGTTGAAGTTCATGTTTAAAAGTCTTTTGTTTTAGTTATACTTTGCCTTAAATGTTTATGTTTATTTATGAATTATTCTGCTGTATCGTTATCCTTACTGAGCATCTGATCTCACTCCTTTCATTATTTTAATTTGTCTAGGATGCAAAGAAATATTTTATGACTGACCTGCAGGGATAGTCTTAAGGGGATATGAGTGTGGACTATGGAGACTATGATATTATAGTTTTCACTCTATGATGTAATGTAACATTTATGAGTGTATCTAGTGTTTCCAAGGCTACTAAACTAATCGGTCTTTCGAGACTTGATCATTTGTGATCATGCCAATGTTATGTAATAATGAACCAACTTTGGGTAACTGGGGTTGGGGAGTTACAAATAAAATCACATCACACACATCAAAATGAATTCGTATCTATATATAAATTATATTGAATACATTTATTAATTTTCATACTAAGAAATATTATTCAATTTAATAAAATATGAGAAAATAATTAAGATAATAGATTTAACTGTCTATTAAAAAGTTAAATCATCAAACATAATGGAAAAATCCTCTGATTGGAATAATAAATTGGGATAGATATCACCTCATATTCCAAAAACAACAAAATCGACCTATTTATTCTCACAACATACCCAATGGATACCTGATATAAATCAAATGGGATGAATATCATGATATCAATGCAATTTTTATGATTTTGTGTGTTTATGTATGTCTCAAATTCATTATTATTTATATATATTTAATATAAAAATTATTAAATTTGTATAAATATATAAGAAATAGATATTATCAGGTTTAAATACAAAGTAATAATAGTGAAATGAAAATACCCTCCCAATGGAAACTGAGTCATGGTCCGAATTTCTGATGTCCTAACATCACAAATTGTAGTTATACCTTTGAATGAATGTGTAATAAGAAAACAATAAAATAACAAAAATAATGCATGGTATGTGTTGAAGTATATGTTTTATATCATCGGAAGATCAACTATCTTATACTCTGTATGCACTCTTGGTAATAGGACTTCAATGATTTCCTTAAGAAACTGGTCAACCCTGTGTAGAATCTGTAGATAAATTTTCTTATACTTGTGAGGTTCTCGAATTAGTATAGAAAGTATCTTATGGAACCATTAAACCTTGTGTAGCATCAGTAATCAATTTCCATGTACTCATAGTTTACTTTATTCTTGATGAGTAGAACTGTTTTCATGTTTTATAGATTGGTTAGTAAGTTGAAACCTCTACATGTTTGGAGTTCCTACATAAAATATCAACAAAATAACAAAATTAATTAATCCTAAAATTCAAAATTGATGATATTCTAATTTATGTAATTAGATCATAAAAACATACTTCACGTTCTATCTAATAATAAGTTTCTTATTGGTTACTAATGTTATCATCATCCTTAATTGTGAGAGTAACTTTTTATTTGTCATCATCTACAACATCCATAAAATGAATTAAATCTTCGGTATCTTTAGGTATAATAAATACAATGTTTTTTTGAGGAGTTTCTCTATCCCACATCCCTTTAGTTTTATCACCAATATCATATAAGTCTCTTGGTTTCATGTGGACAATAACATAGCAACCTTAATCAACAAAATATTCAACATTCTATAATGTATTTTCCTGAAAAAAATATAGACAATGTTATTTAGATTCAATAGTATCATTTAACCAAAATAATTTGACAAAAGTAAAATGTTATTATTATTATTTATACCTCTAAAAATATTTACCGACTTTATTTTTAATAAAATAATCACAAATTTATAATGATATTTTAACAGAATAATTTCAAATACTGTTCCAATTTCTCTATATTATATGACTATAAATATACTAATGTTTTTTGTTTTCGAACCATCCCCATGATCTAAATCACAAAACATGTAAGAATCAATATTTTATGCATTTAATCTTCAAGAATTATTCAAAGGACCAAAAGAAAAATACTTAAAATATCCTGGTAATTAATATAGATTATCATCATTTCTTTCCTATAAAATATTGATATAAAATATTTTGTATAATAATATATATTTTTCAAAATATTCAAAATAATTTTTATTTTATGAATGTAAATGATATAAAAACGAATCAATAATTTACTTATTAAGCAATTTTTTTTTATTTGTGCCACATTTTATATTCTACTCATAAGATAATTTTTTATAAACATAATTATTTGATATAAGGATAAAAAATATTAGTATTGAGTAGTATATATATATATATATAATCTTGTATGAACTAAAAATCTACCAATGAAAATGAGGATACTTTTCAAACTTCTCAACCAAAATATGGAAAGTATTATGATTTATTATTATCCATAAAATGACTTTTATTGTCATCAATATAGCAACCCAGTATTTGAATACATAGACATAACCTCATTTTGGATGAATATTCATTACATTACACAAAAACAATTTGAACATATGTATTAGTTTCGTGTATTTGGAAAATTTGAATACCATGCTCTAACATGGTGAAATATCTTCAATGTTTTCCACAAATATCATCCCATTTAGTACTCCTACACAAAACCATTATTCATAACCCAGGAAAAGAAACATCCGAAAGAGTGAGATCACATGCTTATTAAGGGTATATAAAGAGATACATATGCATAACATGAATATAACGGTATGATAATATTATCATGACATTTAATTTTTATACCCTTCATATTAATGATCATATACGAGTCGTAGCATAATTTTTGAATGATCCTACGATATGAATCATAAGGGATAAAATAGAATAAACTCTGATAGAATAACGTAGGAAAAATACACTGAATTGTGGTATACACTTAAACACATTAAATAATATATATAGTATTCAAATCTTACTATCAAGTCCATCATAGTAGTTAGAGTCCTTTACTGAACCGAGTTCACTCTCTCTTATTGCACTACATTACTGAATCAATTTCACTTACCTTTACACACCAATATTAAATTGTAGGGTTCAATTCCTATTTTATATAAAAATTAATAAACTGGATTCACTTTATATTATAGTATTATCTATCTAATGAGATATAAATCAATACCCAATGGATTTGATGGAGATATATTCCCCAACCATCACATAATGAAATCATATATATTTATGTGTTTCATAAGATAAAATAATATCATATCATAACAAATAAAATTAAATGGGTATCATAAACAATTCAACATTTCATAACCTGTCGAAAAGTGATAGGATTGATAATCATTTCATTATACAGTATGCGTCTTACAAAAGTAAAATGTGAGACATAAATCCCTTTTCTTATGTCATTAATTCCATTATACTCATTCAAATTTTATGTATATTAAATATATGGTTACTATAAATTTATCATAGAAACATATTCATATATATAATACCATATAAAATTTTATCATGAATTTATATTAATTTATTTAGCAATTCAATGTTAAAGTTAGGATTCAGGTTATGCCCGCTTTTTTTCGTATATGATTTGAAATATCATTTTCGGTCCTATTACATCGAGCATGTTTTAATAAACATAAAAATACAAGAAATTTTATAAATATAATATATTTTTATTATATATGTATTTATTGAAATCTAAAAATTTTTGGGATAGGAAATGGAATACACTATTCATGTAGACAATGGGCCATATGTACTAATGAATGTTGTTTCCATTTTCTTATCTTGTTGAAGGAAAAAAAGTAAATAATATATATATATATTTATAATTATAGTATACTTTTTATATCATATATAAAAATATTTTTATTGAAACCATTTTTAATACATTTCATATACAATGTGAGCGAATCAAATCGCTTTGTGAGGTGGTTGTATGCCTTACACATGTGTGACATTTTTGTATTCCTAGGAAATAAAAATCGTGAAGTTATGTGTGATATAATAATTATAGAATAATAAAAAATCAAGAATATAATACATAAATATTATTAATATCATTATTCCCAAACCTAAGAGGTCCTAATGAAAAAATGAACTTCATTAGTTTGCGAAGTTGTAGTCTATCGTACACACGTATGATGATTTCATAACCCTTTTGATGGAAGTGTGTGTAGTTAAAGGTTTTTAAATTAAAATAAAAAATATCAGGATATATAATATTTTTATTTTAATATATAATAATTTTATAATAACAACTAAATCAGGTGGATAAGGAAAAAGATAAAAACACTTTTAGAAGAACATTACCTCTTCTTCATGTATCCTTTGGTTTTCACTAAAGCATTGAAATGTTTGATTTATGACAAAAAAATGTCTATAGAATGAGGTTCGGAATATTGGGATGTTTTTTGGTTTTTGATAAAAATGTATTGAGATGTGTGATTAAGGGAGGTGAGTGAGTACCTCTTTATAGTCGAGGAGGAAATATATTCTTGTAAATACTGAGAAGTATTCACTATTAAGAGGTCAAGATTCCCTAAATTCCCAAGAAAATAGATAATTAAAGGTGTGGAGGGATTATATGTTCTATACACACATCTAACACACATTTATACACAGGTTTCAAACATTTGGTTACTTAACTCATAACATTCATTATTTTGACATTTTTATTTTTCATTATGGTAAGTTGTTTTATAACCTAAGTTATATATTCATTAAGACTAAATTAAAGTGATAATTATTAGATAATTTGTAACCAATGATTATAAATATGATATATAAATTATTAAATATAAATCCTATGTTTTTTGGAAATTAATTCTTATATAAGCAAAAGTAACACACAATAACATCCCTTTAACATTAATCATGCTAACCTAGTTTTTACTATGTAACGGTCATTAAAGACATTATAATAGAAAAATTAATAAATTAATGTATCATATATAATATTTATTTAAATATAAAACTCAAATGTCAAAATACAGGTTTTTTAGTAATATTAAGTCAACTAATAAAATATAATTTTTTATAAAATAACATTAATGGAATTTTTTACATTATTTATTTAATTTATATTTAAAAAATATATCAAGTAAATAATTTTATTTTAATATATAAAGTTCAAATAAATGTAACTTGATAAATAAATTTAAAAAATTTATGTAATAAAATAATTAATACAATTTATACAATTTTAATATTTTCAGTACCATTTATTTTAGTTAATTTTTAACTAAGTAATTTCAGCATCGACATTTTGTAAGAATTTAAAGTAATTATTTAATATCTAAAAAAATTAATATAAATTATCATTATAGAAAACTAATCTACCTTTACAAAAATATTTATAACTAAAAATATGTATTTCTTTTCACAATTCCATTTTTTTAGAAATTAAAAGGAATACCGGCAACTTTTTTATATTTTTCTTTTCTTAACATCTTATATGGGACATTTTTCTGGAAAAGTGAAAAAATCATAAAATTAGATACAAATGTTCCAAGGGTATAAATATGTCCTCGTTATTGATTTTTGACATGTTTTGGGACATTATTACACATTACAATCTATCTTTAACCACTAAGTGAACTCGTTTTTTCCATAATTACAATATTTTATTTTTAACTGTTTTCAATAATCATTTTGGTCAAAAAAATAAGTTAAAATTATTATGAATTATAAATTAGGATCACTAAAAATAGGGATTCCATTTTTCAAAATTCAATTCAGAGTAGTGGCAAAAAATAATTTAGAATTAATCCTACAAATGTGTCGAGAAAGTGGGGTTTTAAACATAAAATGTTCAATCGTTTATATTTTTTACATACAATTTAAATGTGAAATTTATTCTAATGACTTGAATTTTATTAATTGATATCAAACTGAACTAATTTTACCTTGAGACCAATTTAAATATATTTTGACATTATTAA
This sequence comes from Viscum album, assembly GCA_963277665.1. Lineage (NCBI taxonomy): Eukaryota > Viridiplantae > Streptophyta > Magnoliopsida > Santalales > Viscaceae > Viscum > Viscum album. Next base: position 1,099,855,516 of record OY728147.1, read on the forward strand.
TTATTTAAATGAAAAATTGCTTTTCAATTAAAATTTTGTGGTTTTCACTATTCATAAAAAACGATTCTTCTAAGAAAAAATAACAAAAATTCACCCTAAGATAATATTAATATTACACTTTAAAAAATTATAATATTTTAAATTAATTTTTTTAAAGTGGTAAAGTATAATTTTCAATTTCTTTCACTCAACACAATTAACGCATCTTTGTGAAATGATATTTTTTCCAAAAAAGTTATTTTTCATTTAAATTATTTTAATATTATTTCTAATAAATAGATTACTAATAAAAATAAAAAAATATATATTTCCATTTGTAAATTAATTCAATTCAATCAGATCTAATTTCTAGGTCATAAATATCATATTAATTTAAAATACTAATAGTATATTGTAGTATAGTAGGACTCTATATTCCATGTAATACAAGGAAAACTATGTGTCGTATGCACCATAATCTAAACTTTGTGTTGTGTGTAGAACAAGATTAACATGGTGTTTCATATATGGATAATTAATTTGTTGTATCATATAATAAAAATCATTAAAATAAATTTAAATTAGTCCAAAAAATAATTCCTAATAACTCAAGGAGTTACAATCAACACACCTAATTCATTTAAAATCACCTCAATTAAATCCAAAAACCTCAAGTGGAAGGTAAATCACTCTTCATTATGGTATTATTAATCAATTAATTCTTGTGGTTGATATTTATTTTTCACACACAAGTTCAGAAAATAAAGAAAAAAATAAATAAAATTATGAAATTAATAATTAAATTTCATAAGTATAGATGAGGAAAATTATTATTCATTAATGAGATGAAAATTAAAATAAATTACCAATCTATTTAATATAATGACTAATATTCTATTGGTCCCCACCTTTGGCTTTCTTGACCAAATCAATACTCAAAAGAGTTAATGTAAGAATAAAATGGGAGAAACATTCTCTCAAATTCATATATTTATTTTATAATTAATTCTTCATGTTTATCCACTCAATTAAGATTAAGTAATTCTCATAATCCTATATGAAGAATTTTTCAAATGTCAATTATTGTTACAGTTTTTTTTTTGATAACAAAATTTTGAATTTATAAAGTTATTAACTACTCCAAAAAAATTATCCATGTCTTCTCAATCCACGTATTTTTAGATGACACAAATCAATGTATAATGTAATGATACTTTAATATCCATTAGGCACATTAATATTATTTAAAGTTTAAAATAGATTATTTTTTTCTGATTTTATTGAAAATAATATTTATAGAAAATTATAATCATCAGTTTATGATAGATAAATATTGATATTTAGCATTACTATATACTTATTATAATTTTTATAATCCTGATATTTTCTTTAAAAAATAATAATTATATAATGAAAATTATCACACCAATTCATCTCAATTTGTATAAAATCATGATCGTGGAGTATAATATTCAATTCCCAATATTGAAGATAATAAATACTATACATTTATTCATTTATTATGTTCCACATGGGATTGACAGATTTCAATGTATTTCCTACATTTATATAACTGAATGCATTTTTATAACTCTGTATCAAAATTTGATAACTACGCCACGATCTATTATTGAGGTAATAAATTTCATAGAATCTTCAAATATGTTTTCAATTGATCCATGACTTGTTTAATTGAAATAGATGAGATTTATCAAGGAGTTGATGGTTAAACATGAAATACTAATTTTTTATATAATTTAATCACTGAGGCTCAAAATAAATGTCATAAACTTTGGATGAAGAACTAGTGTGCATAACCAAAAAAATTTCATTCTTCTGGAATTTAATTGACTATTTACATTCATATTAGAATAATTTTTAAATTTTTCATGGTAAATGTATCATATATTTCCACACCATCAAATTCTTATCGCAATAATTATTATATTAGAGGGTGAAGATGATTTTATTTAATTTATAATATTTTTTTGGGGAATAAATACCAATATGGTGAATTAATTATATTTTATACACATTATAGAAGTTAAATTAAAATGGATTAGAATAAACATCAATGTTCAATAATTTATACTTCTTGGAATCATATTAATTTTTTGTTGGATTTTATTTTTCAAATAAAGATTTATTATCAATCACTGGAATGTTTTTAATCCTAGAAAATTTTAATTACAGAAGAAATATTTGAGGAAGAATTGGTGAAGAAAAAATGTAATACTATTGAAAATAAGGCATATAATAGTGATACTAAAAGGGAATTATCAATTTTATATGAGCAATAATATTATATGTGATGTTATAGGGTTATCATAAATAGGAATCTTAAAAATATTTGATAAAGGACCCCTTTAACAACACTAAAAAATGATCTAATAAAGGGGGCCTTTATCAGCACTTTTTTTGCACTAATAAAGGGGGCCTTTATCATGTATTTTTTTATCACTATTAAAGGAAACCTATTTCATCTCTTTTTATAGTACCGTTAAATGGGGCCTTTAACAGTGCTAAAAAAGGAAGATAAAGGCCCCGCTGATAAAGGGTATGATTTTTTTTACATCCCAACAAACCCCTTTATTACCGCTTCCCCTTATCAGTGCTTCTGCCACACCATTATAAGCACTTTAGACAATATCACCATCCCGTGGGCACCCCTTATTCTAGCATGTTTTAAAACAAAGACCTACATATTATACACCATTGTATTTTCTACTCTTATATACTATTTTGTTTTACATTTTCTGATATATCCATATATTTATATATATTTAATTACATTTTTATCCATCTATTTTTATATTTGTTTATATAAATGTTTATATATAGGTTTATATATATATATATTCAATGAACATATATAAAATATGTTATTGTGTGTTTGTGTATGTGTGTGTGTCTCTGCGTGTGTTTGTGTTAATAAATACATACAAACATTCATATATCCTTTATATATATATATACATCTATAAATATAATTATACATGTTTATATTTATTTATATATATTATATGTTATTATATATATATATATTAGAATATATACATAAATATATATATGTTTATCAATACACACACAAATATGTATATTAATATATATTAATTATATAGGTATATAAATATTTATAAATATTTATTTTAAATAAAATTGATTTTATTTTTTATTTAGATAAGGTTTATATATTGAGAAATATATTTTGTACTTAAATATGTATTATTATATATTCATTAAATTAAATCTTTAATTGTGACTATATAAAAAATATGTATAAATTGTTATATATTTTCTTATAAATAATATTAAATTGTGAAAAATGATAAAATATAAAATCTATAATATCAATATGAATGTAATACCTGAAAATAAATGTAGTCCTCAATGAAAATGGGCGAAAATTACCCCTTAAACAATACTAAAAATCCATCAAATCTTATAAAATTGGGGTCCCCTAATAAAAAAACAATGTTTGGAGACCTTATAGACCTTTTTTGTCGTCAAAAAAATATGATACAATATTTCCTCTATCAATAGGTCTTAGAGCTCATCATAGGATTCAATTTTATAAGTAGTATAGGCCAAATAGGCACCCAGATCAAAAGTTGTTGCTTTTTGATGTTTGTGTTATGTTTTCAACTTAATATAGACCTTTGTTATTTTTTAAATATTTAAATCATAATTTTTATTACTAAATGACTATTACTCAATATTAATTATAAAATCATTAATTAATTTTTCTTTTAATTATTTTATAATCTATTTTCACAACATATCAAATATATTATGTGTAAATTCCTATTTTACCTTATATAAAACATATATGAAATATATATTGTTTAGTTATATCAACATATGTATATTTATTTTTAAATATATTTTTTAATGAAATATAATTTTTTTGAAATATAAAATTTATCAGTGCTTTTTACCCGTGCTAATAAATGAGAGTATTTTATCAGTGATTTTTTACAAGTGCTGATAAAAGGCCCCCTCTAAAAATGCTTTTACTTAGCACTATTAATACCCTAGCACTAGACAAACCTTGTTTTGTAGTAGTGTAAATTGAAAATTTAGATAATAATTGATGAAACACGTACTCTCTTGGAATAATAAAAAGTGTCCCCTTGATTTATATTTCAATTGAAATCATGGAAATTGTGAATTTTTATTTGCTGAAGGATGATGTGTGAATTTTTATTGAATATAAAGGGAATAATTCATCAACTGACATTGAAATAAGAAGGCTATGATTCATTATAGAGATTATATGTAGACATCACAATGCAAGGATATGTACCACAACATGACTGGAGTTGTGGTTGGAAAAATGGAAAAGAGAAAATTTGATATGGGATTTAGATAATGTGGATAATTATATATAATTATACTACAATGTATTGAGAATATATTCAACACAACCCTGATGGTAATGAAAATTATAAAGTTCTTATTCTTTGGAAATGACTATGTCATGGATAACATTTCGTGTCTCAATAGTATATGAAATTTGAAAGTTGATATGATATAACATTCTAAGATAGTGTTTTCATTATAAATAGAAAATGAGGTAATTTCAGCCATGCTAGAATATTAGATACCTCCACACCAAAAAATATGGTTTCACAACAAATTTTAAATAGAAATAGAAGGACCATGATATAGAAACCTAGTTTCACTATATGTGATATGTATTTTGTAAGATATATAATATTAATGTTTTTTAAATCTACATTTCACTTTATTGTGGAACATTAGACCACACCATTACATGATAGGATATAGAAAATATTTGGAAGATATTTTACCATTATCTATAGGAAATAAAGTGGAATATAGTTCTTTATAAATTTTTTATCTCTGTTATTAATCACACCATAATGTAGAGAGGAATTCCAGGATGAAATATTTCTATAATTGAGAATACCATGCCATAATAAGGTTGGTTATGTTATAAAGATGTGGTTTCCATCATTCTATGATGATTAAGTATGAAATTAAAATACAATGTAATAGATTATGATTTAATGTCTGAATTTATATTAATGGGCACTTAATTTTTCTACTAAAACATTGTGGGATTCAAGGAATAATTTTAAAAAATTATTCAAAATAGAATTGATATCCACCCTTTTATTAAGGGGTTAGATTCATGTAACTCTATAAAACTTGGTTAAGAAATTCATGAGAAAAATATAAAAAATCTTTTTGAGATATCTTAATTTATGAGAAAAAAACACTGAGTACATGAATATTTCCAAATCTAAATAAGAAAATAAGAAATATATCACTGTTATATCCACTTGAAAGAAAGGAAAGAATTAAGATAATTCAAGTTCAATAATTACCTTCATCTGGATGATGAAGGAGTTGCAACCATGATTTACTAGAGGAAAAATATACATCCCTCACATTTAGGTTATATAATCATCTAGATAATGAGTGTGAGAACATGATAAATTGATTCATAGAGTATTATCTACTTATAGATGAAGATGCATGGTATCACATAAAACTATGTACAAATTTGTGAGACAACAATGTATTTGAACTGTTGAAGAAGACACACATGTCTGAAAACAAATAAATACTTGTCTTTTTTTAATGTTATGGTCAAAGACCATAACCCAGAACATATTATAAAAAAATGGAGTTATAAAAGTCTAAAAGAAGGAATTTTGTTTACATCCCAAAAATAAAGTGAAAGAAGCTCAGGGGGAAGATCATCTCTCCAGGTAGTGACATTATCAATTCCCATGTTGGCAAGGGAATCAGCTACTCTGTTTACTTCCCGGTAAGCATGCGTAGTAATGAAGTTGAGGGAAGAGAGAGAGTGCAGACAATCAATCTAGTGGGAAGTGAGTTTCCAAACCAGGTGGATGGTACCCTTCCAGATTTCTTGGATGGTATTGGAGGAGTCGCTTTCAATCCATATGTTTTTCTAGTTGTTCCTCTTGGAAAACAAGATCTCATGAATGATGTTGAGAATCTCATCTCTTAAGGAGTTAGCCATACCACCTGATCCATAGAAGCAACTAAGAACTTGATCTAGATGACTCCTGAAGATGGCTCCACAACCCGCAGCGCTAGGGTTTCCTTTAGAAGCACAATCTACGTTGATTTTGATCCAACCTATAGGGGGGCCTCCAAAAAAATTCGATCATGAATTTTGGGCAAGGACATTTACCTACAATCCCAAGACGTCATAGGATTAACAAATCTCTGACTGAGTTGTTACATTGATCTTTCTGTAGCGACGCCGCCTCTTAGGTAGCTATAAGAATTCACATTTTCCCTGCATTATTATTGAACGAACTGTTTCAAAAGTTATATTCATTCCTTCCATACCAGATCACATGTAGAAGCTCAACAATTTTGGCCACAAAGAAGTTCTTGATTTATTGAGAGTTTGATTTGTCTATACATCTTTGAATCTAAGAGATTAGAGAACTAAAAAACAACCAGTTGCATTCAATGATGTCATAGATATAATGCCATAGAGAAGTATCCATATCACAATAAAGGAAAATATGGTTAATATCATCACAATTTTGGTTAGACATAGGACATTTAGCGAAAAGGTTGATTCAAAAAATTTGTAAGCAGGAGTCAGTTGGAATTATACTATGAGAAATATTCCAAACAACAGAAAATATTGAAGGTTTAATCCAGGATTTATTGAATTTATAATGCCAGCTAATGTTGTTCATATCATTGGTGTATAAATTATTATAAAATCTCTTCGAGTTTATAATCTCTTTATGGGAAGGTTCCCAGATCAGGAAATCCTCATTAGCAGAGAAGTGGTGATTCTGGGTAATAGTTTTAATCTCTTCAGGAAGGGGAGTATATTGCATTTTCATGATGTCATTAATGGTGTCATTAGTATGCATTGGTAGATGTGAGGATGAAATTAATGAAATAAAGGGTTTTCCAGTCCTGTTATCTAGCTAAAAATTCATGTTCGTGTCTCTGTTGGCCATCCATCTAGAATTGGACATAATGGAGTTAAATGTACTTTAAATGGATGTCTATGTGGAAGATTTGAGATAAGTATGTGTGTTTCTACTCAGTTATCCAAGGAAACTAGCCCAGAGGTAGTCTTTGGAGGGCGATTTATTACAAATGATATTCCACGTGAGCTTCGCCTGAAGGGTCTGGTTAAATACTTGCATTAGAATATTGAATAGTTAGACAAGTAGAGGGAGTAACCCTGGATCAGTGGTGTGCCTTTCTAAACATTTTTATCCACCAAATGTGAGTGTATTGTATTCTACAACATCATCTAAAATTTATGTGTTTGTTCCTTGGATTATCCCTTAAGGGTTACCCATGTAAAATCGATACGTTCTATGTGATTTTACAATATTCGTCTATATTTATCAGTCAATATGATATGTGAGAGTAAGAACATGAGAATTATAATGTTCCTACTATTAGATAAAAAATATCCTTACATATAAAAACATCAAATAAAAAGGTAAAAGAATTATATCTATTAACAACCTAATCAACCCCACCCCTCCCCCTTTATTTTCTACATATTAAATGTACTATGAAATCCAAATGTTATTGATTTTATGGTTAAATAAAATTATATATTTCGGTTTTATGTACATGGAATCAATTATGAAACCTCCCTTTTTAGTGGAACTAACTATTATAGTTGAAAGAAGGAAATGATTTTGTTCATTCAGTCTTATGAAATTGTTTTCATGAAATGAATTATTTGATACACTAAGATAATAAAGGATTGTAAAATAATGGCCGATTCAATGACATAAAATATATTATCATAAGTAACGTCTTATGATTATTATAACAAAACTAATCATAGTGAAAATTTATTCTAAATGTTGAGGACCTTAGTGATAATTTTTGGGAAAATATATAGCATAATTGGTGTACATTAATCAATATAAAAATATAGGAAAACATTCTTATTTCAAAAGTAAAGAAGAATAATAACAATAAAAAGACTCCCAGGAATACATGAAAATAAATTAAATTAAACAACTATAATTCTATTGTTAAATATGACTCTAACATTTGTTTATATGATATTTACAAATCTATAAATTTAGTTTTTCCTATATATATAGAAATTTTTGTGGATTCTGGTGATGATATAATGAAAACATCAAGTTTTAAATCTATTGAATGTTCTAATAGTAATCATGAAAATTTTCAATCCATGTATGTGAAGGTAGATTAACATGAAATCTTTCACTAAGTGGATTAATCACTCGATAATGATCTGTTTAAGGAGAAAAAATATTGAAGAAATTTGAATAGGGATTGAAATATGTTATAAGTTAGATGGGTAAAAGGATGAAGTTCCAAAGTGAGCTACAAGATGAATATTAAAAAAAGATAGATAATAAAATTATTTCAGAGACGTAATTGAATAAATGTATTTTTTCACTCATGTCAAGCCTTTATGAGATGATAAATTATGAAATTATAGTTTATTCAATGTTAAAGGATATATTGACCATCTAGAGTAATAATATGAGAATAATAAATAACATAGGACAATTCTAAGATCCTTAAATGGAATAAATGGATTGATATTCCCTCAACGGAATCTTCGATAAGTTGTGTATGAAATCTTTAAAAAATTGTATTAATTGGTAAGAAAAAAACCCATCCAAAATCTAGATTTATATATTCCCATATGAATTTAGCTTCAATGTAACACTTTTATGAAATAATTAGACATATCATGAGTTTGTATATATAAGCTTCTGGTCACAAAGGATGATGTAATTATATATTGACAATATCTCAACCATGAAGTGAATATTAGAGGGATTCCTTTTAAAGGTGATTTTTCTATTTGTTCTAACTCTATTCAAATGATATTTTATTACAGTAGAAAGGGATAACTGGAATAGAATATGAATTTCTCAGTTCATATTACTTATATGTAGAGGATTTACACTGAACGAAAATAAGTTATGATAGAAAAAATATTTAATTTTTTAAAGCAATAACATGGACCTCAATTTAATACACATGATGGACATAAAATGATGCACTCATAGTAACGATATTTTAAATATAAAAAATATAATTTAGAGGGTAAATAAGTATTTTCATTTTGTTAAGAAGAAGGTAAAAGAGAATTAAAGGAATGTCTCAGTGAGGAAAACTATTTCTGAAGTGGTTTTTCTCATTAATTAAAAAACAAATTTAGGGAATTCATTAGTGTTTTCACAAAATAAAAAATTAGGAAAAGGTAAAGGTGGGTGTAAATACATCTTACAATGTATTAATCATGAATAAATATTCATTAGTGTTGTGCAAAAGGAATAAAGTTTCACTTGTGGGGTTAGTTTCACCAATGAAATGGGATTCAATATGAGGAGTGTTAAGAAATAGAGATAAAAAATACCGAATGAAATTTGAATAATTGTTATCATAATAATAACCACTAATAAGGCTTAGAAGAATGTGAGAAGAAAAGGGTTGGATCATAATGACTAGTGATAATACTCAAACTGAGGATGCTGGATATTCCCCACTCTCCCAACATGTTAGGTATTTATAATATATATTTTATGTGGTGAAATATTAATGGGGAAATATGATCCATGGGGAAATATATGGTAAAAAATATGGATTCATAATGAAAAACAGTTTTACTAAAAGGATACATGAAACAATAGATTTGTAACTCTTTATAGTATCAAGCCTAACAAAAAACTCTAATGGTGACATAGAATAATATAATTCAATAAGGTATTGTGATGATGAGTAACCGCATTCATCTTAAAAGATTAAAGATGAAATTTCATTTTGTTATGAAATGGATCAAATAAAGAAATGAAATATCTAATGTTTCTAGGGGTATTAAGATTATTTTGATGTTCTACAAGTGAAAGAATTGAATTTCTAAACTGGTTTCTAACCACTACAAGACAGATAAGAATGATCCAGGATATAATAACCAATTTGTTTATTACATCTTTATCTATTAATGTACTAAAAATGTTTTATTTCATAGTTTTTGGTATAATCATAAGAATCTGCTAAAATTAAATTAAATTACCAATTATATTGTTCCTAGAAGTAAAAATTCTATAAATATATGGTTTCAAGAACTAAAATAACTAAGGTAGTTTGTGTTCAATTTTAAAATTATGTTTTCTCTTTAACTAAGAAATAATTTTCCCAATAAAGAATTAATGACAATGAATATCCTGTGATATGAAAAAATATTCATAGAGTGATATCGATTTATTTGTCTTGTTTTATGTATCACACATTTATAATTTATTTCTTATTTAACTATGGTTTTGTGTTTGTGTGATTGAGAACATAAGAAATAATTTTGACTAATTTAAAATTTCATGTTTCTAGTATTTTTTGATGTAAGTGAGTGACATGGAAAACATTGTGGTTTTTGGATAATAATTTTATTTCTTATACCATTTGGTGAATTCATTCACTGAAATATTTAGTAAATTTGTTGAAAAGTTTTTAATAATGTTTATCAATGTTTGAATTGTGACAAATATTGAGTTATTGTTTTTAAAAAAAAGTTTTTTAGAGACTAGAATGAGAAATATTTAAGTGTTGTTGTTTAATAATGGGTATCATCAAGTGATACCATCTTGTGATAGAATGAGTCAAAAATTATATTCTATGTTTTTAAGCCAAAATTTGGGAAGAAGTTTGAATTTGTAATGAGTATGGAAAATGAAGTGAGGCATTTGAAAGATGATGTTGAAATTTAGATTCTCAGATTAATTCTGGTTCTCAAGTGTAGACAACAGAGTGCAATGATATAGAAAATTTCATGATTGTAGTTGATGTTTTAAAATTAGAAAATGGAAACTTCAATATTGGATTCAATATATGTAGATCATTGTTAAAAAAATTGAAACCACTCCATGAGATCATATTCCACACCATTATTATGATAAGGTGGATTATGTTATTCTATAGATTTGGAAATGAACCAAAAAAACATTAAATAAAAAAAATAGGTGTTTTAAATCAAAATATGATATTTAACCACACTATGAGATTGTTTTTTTCAATGAAGGATGATTGGTGTAATTTCAGTCACATAGGAAGATTGGAGAATTCAACACCATAGAATACGATTCTTCCACAACCTCTAAAAATAATGAGAAGGCCTATACAAAATGTTTTATCCCATGAGGGATTTGTATTTTTACTAACAAAAGAATTTAATTTTATTATCATACTAGTCATTACACCATATAATAAAATACCACACCACAACACGATATGAAGTAAAAAATTATTGATGATATTTTTATGTATTTTTCTATAATTTAAGAGAAATTCGGTTAGCCATAAATTTTGGATCAATGTATGTACACAAATATTGACATATTGAGGATGATTTTGGAATAATATGGATCAAATGGATAAGAACTTGGTGCTATAAGGAAGGAAGCATCTTGATCAATTGGTTTCCAGTATACCGAGTATATTCAATTTAAAATTAAAAGTTATAGTAATGTTTCCAGATTTAATGCTTAATTCAAATTAAATTGAACTTAAGGAACATATTAAAATAATATTGGAAACCTGGAATGATTATGTTTATCCAGGAAAAGAATAATCAATGCTAACCCTTGAATAAACGGGTTTCATGCATAGGAATCTATAAAACTACTCACAGATTTTCTTGAGAAAATGTTCACAAAAAATAGAATATTAAGATAAATGAATTTATTAGAATAATATAGGAATATTTATCATAGAAATATTTATATATATAAATTTGATAAGAAGAAATATATCTTCTTTATATAATATTGATTTAAAAGAAAGGCATAAAGGCAATTCCAGTTTCGAAATTATCTTTATCTGGAAGAAAAAGAAGAAGAAACAACTCCTATGATTTATAGAAGTTAAAATATTCAACCCTCGCATTTTGTTTTTGATCTCATTTATAAAATATGAAGAAAATTGTAGCACATGAGAGAATAATAGTGTTTATTCAAATAGTAAACGTTTTATGGGGTCATTAAAACATATGCTAAATTATAAGAGACAACAATCTATATCTATTATTGAAGGTCACTGAATCCGTTTTCATGAAACCTCAAATTTATTTTATTTTTAATGTTTATTTAAAATATTAGTAAGACCCTAGTTCATCTATCAATGTTCATTGGGGGTCTATGTAAAGACACATAATTTTCAAGGAAATTATTTTCTTAATTTTCTTTGGAATTTTACAAGAACGCAGTTTCTGACGGCACATGATTCTGAGGCTCGGTGTGCCTGGAATCATTTTCCGAAGTTTCGCTCGGGTACGTTCAGTGAACATATGAGTGGGTTTTTCTAGCTTTTAAATCTGTGCTTAGAATCTAATTCTGAGGGCACCGATGGAATCGCAACACCGGTATTTGCTTAGAAACGCCTCTTCCGGAGATGCGTTTGCTCGGGTGTGGTTTTTAAATTTTTTTTGTGGTTATGTTGAGAAATAAAATAAAGTGTGTGACAACATTATTTTTATTTCAATTAAAGCCACTTAAAAGCCATTTAAAGCTTCTTAAGCTGAGTTAATGCGGATAGGGCGCTATCCAAAAATATCCTACCCTCTTGGTAGGATATTTGTGAGGTGGGGCCCGCATGAGCCCCACCAATTCTTTTCCGCTAAGTAACGCCCCCGCGAAAACCCGTCATTATTAAAAGTCAACTGACACGTTTTCTTAAATTCTTAACGCACCAATTAATTGGGAGGTTATCTTCATTAAATTAATTCTATAAATTAATTTAATCGTTTCTTAACCTGTTTACAATCCGTTGGTGTAATAATAAAATAAGACCAACGCACGGCTTCTTTAGGATTGCTCGTTGAGCGGCTTTTGTCATAAATTTTGTGCCTTCATCCTCCTTCGTGAAGAACGCGAAGAATGCCATCACCCTCGGAGATCGACGGCGCTTCATCTGAGACGTTCATCCCCGCAATGATCTCCAATCACCAACTGCTTGAGGTAAGAGATTTCGGGTTTCTTCTTTTAAATATCTTTGTGGGTTATAACAACATCATGGATTTAATTAATATAATTAAATCTACATGTTCTTGAACCTTGGAGTCTATCGACACGACACCATATTCGGCAACGACGCGACGCCCTTCCGCGACGATGCAACGCCCTTCCGCGCCGCAACGATCGCCTCCTTCCACGACGATCAATTCCGCGAAGAACGCACGCTCGACGACTACGGCGAGGTAGGGGTTGGTTTGTGAAATAATTTATATTTCTGTGGATGTTCCTCCTAAAACAAAGAACCTGGATCAAGTGTAATTTTAATTTATTAAATGGTATCTTGATACGTTTCCATATGATAATTTATCCTTCCCGATTGTTATCACCTAACGCGGAGGGTGCAGGCCAAACAAACACGGCCCGACAACCCTCCGCCATTCTTCGTTGATATGCGGATTGGCGGGCGGTGACAAAACATGCCGCAGAGGTGATTTATTGTTTCCACAGGGAAGTACGGGACACGGGAGGAGCTACAGCGGAGACGGAAACGAAATCGGACCACCATAGAAACTCCGGTGGCCCGCGGAACCCACCGGCAGCATGGGTCCCCGGTGCGACGGCGCCGAAGGCTAGAGGCAGCGGCGCCCTGGTGCGCCGCAAGATAGGGCCACCGCGGCTGTAGCCGCGGCGGTGGCGGCCGGCAGACCCAAGGCCACGCGGGTCCAGCACACACGGGACGTGGGTTTTCCGCGTCGGCTAATCCAGCGCGGCCCCACGTGGGCTGCGGCTTCTCTTCCCGTGGGGAATTCACGCCCCGCGGCTCCCTTGCTCGGACGCACGACCGAGCTGAGCCGACCCGCCGGTTGGGTCGCGCCTAGGCCGATCCGAGCCGAGCCGAGCCGACCGGCCGGGTCGCGCCCAGGCCGGGACGGGCCGCCCGGGCCGGGCCGGGTCGCGCCAAACCGGGTCGGTCCAGGGCCAGACCCCCCATTTCTGGACTTTTCGGTCTTTTGCTCATAACTTGAGCTACGGGCCTCTGAACGACGCACCGTTAGCAGCGATGTGATCCTTGGATCGAGATGGTCGTTTCGGTATATCACACTCAAGGTTTCAAGAATACTTTGGGTTCGGCCGGGTTGGTTCGTACACGAAACCAACCAGGCCCTCGGAGCAGAAACACTCATATCTTGAGCTTCAGACGTCCGATTGACGTGTCGTAGACTTTGTTGAATTCCTCTAAGTGAGACGGATCTTTTGGCTTACTCCGCCCGAGGTTGGGACGTAGGTGGAGTATGGTCGGGATGGTTTTGCCATAAAAACCAACCTGTCCCCTAGGACGAAAAAGCCAATATCTCTCAGACCGGGCATCCGATTGATGCGCCGTCTGTTGCGTTGAGTTCCTATTGATGATATGGAACTTTTGGATACATCAACTCTGGACTATGTGTCAGTTGATGTATCAGCCTCTCGGCTCGTGTAGCGGACCCTCCCGAACGAGTTTGCTGTGTGCGGGAACCCTAGAGTTGGCTGCGACTGCTACTGTGACGACAACGACTGTGCATAGATCGTCAGTGGATACGACGGCGATGACTACAGCACTCAGCGATCCTGTGTGGATCAGTGTTACCGATCTTGTGTGGGTCTGATCATGTGTGGGTCAGTGCTCAGCGGTTCTGTGTGAGCCTACGCGTACAGGTCTTGCGTGGGCCCGATCCTATGTGTGTCTTTATGGGGGTTAGTTACCTTTCGATCCTTTGTGGGTCATTGTGGAGGTTAGTACCTATCGATCATTTGTGGGTCCGATGACTTAGATGGATCAGTGATCATCTCTATCATCATTCGAAGAAGTATACCTGTGCGAGCTGAAACTCTGTTTTACTTTCATTTGTGGATTGTGTTGAGCTATCCTGTGTGGATTTAAGATTTAATTTATTTTGTGGATTGTGTTGAGCTATCCTGTGTGGATTTTACGTTTTGCTCTCCTGTGTGGACTGGGTTTTACTTGAGCTCGGATGTTGGAGCCGAGCGAGAATTGTTGACTTAGGTATATGTATGGGCATATAGCTAAGCAGTGTGGATGTTACTTCGTGATTGTATCTTTACTTTGTGTTTTATCCTTTGTGGATTTTCGGAGGCCTTCAGGGGTCTCGGGGTCCCTACTGAGTAGCTTATACTCACCTCTGCACGGGCTATGCCCACACTACATTGTGTTGGTTGTAGACGACGGACATCGCTGATTGCATTGGACGCTTGCAGAGCAGGACGGTACCTGGAGGTGGACAACTGGGTGGGGTGTACTAGGAGCGGTAGGCTGGACCCGAGGAGCAGTGGAGGATTTCTGTACTCACCCTTCAGGTGGGACTTTCAAAGGATGGCTCAATGCTGCGGCTTTTCCTTTCAGTTTCTGTTTTTCACCTTTCAGTTGTACATTATAGTTGGTCTTGTATTTCCGGCCCCCTTTACTTTCAGCACAACTTGTTCCAGTTTTTACTTAGTGTTTACTTTTCCACATGCTTACTATGTCGTGCTTGTTTACTTTACAAAATCAATTCCTTCCCTTTACCGGAATTTATGCCTTGGTGCTAGTCGCCATCCCCTGGCCTATGGAAGGCGGGCTTGGGGTAGTCACGGCATGGGCACAGAGGATGGGTCGTGACAAATTGGTATCAAAGGAGTTCAATTATACCACAAACTCTGATCTTCCTTCTATGTGAAGAAATAGTGTTAAGCGTATTGAGTGTGGTTATCAGTCCAGGGAGCCCAGTGTTGTTGCGGCGGCCGACGTATCCGTACACAAGGACCCTGACTTCTGATTTCTGACTTAATGAACGAAAACATTGATTGCATGTGTGTTTCATGTTTTCTTTGTGATTACTTTGTATCAGCTCACCAGGTATACTGTTCTAACCATGGCACACCTATTTCCTTTTCAGGATGGACCCACGACGGCAGCCAGCTAGGGTTCCGAGTGTCGAGCGTGACCACAGCCCACCGAGCGACGAGGCCTCGGTGCAGTGCCCTTTGTCATCAGTGGCACCAGCGGTAGATCTATCCACCGATCCATCGATGCTTCCAGTACCAACCACTGACGATGTATGTCGCCTCAGTGCACTACATGAGTTCCAGCACCAGTGACCGGCCAGGTTCCGTGGGGAGACGGACCCCCTGGCAGCTGAGGATAGGCTGGAGGCAGTGGTACGAGTTTTCCGGCTAGTGAGGACACTAGCAGACCTCATGGTGATCCTTGCTGCGAGCCTACTGCACGTGGCAGCAGGCCGATGGTGGAGCTTGATGCTCCAGGTGCATGATGAGGCATCTCTTCTCTGGACAGACTTTTAGAGACTCTTCTATTCAGAGTTCGTCTCGGCCACCCTCCGTGCGGTGCGCATCCAGGAGCTTCTTCAGCTGCGGCATGACAGCTTGACGGTCACCCAGTACTCAGCGAGATTTATTGATCTCTCGCGCTACTCGACTGACAATGTAAAGGACCCATTCATCCAATCCCAAACCATTGAGCAGGGACTGAGACACGAGATCAGGGCATCGCTGATCTCCCTCATCATTCTGACTCAGGCAGGAGTACTGGAGCGAGCCCTTCTGATCGAGAGCTTTCTTGCTGAGTCCACAGTTAGACCTACCGCAGGGCTGCAGGTAGCGGAGTCTTCAGTAGTAGTTAGCCGACGGATGACTCATGGGTCTAGGTAGAACATACCTTCTGGTAGACGACATCAGGACACTGTCTCATCAGTGCAGGGCACACAGCGCGAAGCCAGTCTTTTGAGAGGCAGGAAGTGTTACGCATGCGTCGAGCAGGGCCACATGGCTTGTGACTACCAGAACTTCTGTGCTAAGGAGCATCAGATGGTGGAGGGGCCACCCAGGCAGAGGCAGAGGGTCAACCGTGGCGGTCCGTAGGGAGCAGGTGGATGAGGCAGGGGAGCTGGCCAAGCAGCATGTGGTGGGAGACGCTTTGAGGCTCTGCCACCAGCACCACCAGAGGTCCACCTCGACCACAGGGAGCTGGCGGGCAGAGACAGGCACAACTCCAGGTAGTGAAGGCCTACTACGATGACACGCCCGAGATGATTCGAGGTACGATCTGTGTCGATTCCACCCTTGCTTCCATTCTTATAGACACAGGAGCGGGTCACTCTTTCATAGCCTCTGCCCTGGTTCAGAGCTTGGAGATTCCGACAGAGCTGTTGGCTCGATCCTTACAGCTAGAGACTCCTACGGGAGAAGACTCGATGATTACGCACTGGTGCTGGCAGTGTGAGCTTACTCTAGGAGGCGAGAGCTTCAGCTGGGATCTTCTTGTAGCAGCGTCAAGGCCTTAAAACGTTATCTTGGGCAAGGATTGGTTATCTACAGTCCATGCACAAATTGACTGTATTAGGCGCAAGGTGTGATGTGTACACACCGACGAGAGCAGGTTCACCTTCACCGGTGAGAAGGGAGCCTTCATAGCATAGGATGGACTTCAGTATAGGAGAGGACAACCTATCACCCATCAGTTTCCTAGCCTCATCCTTGGAGCAGTTGACGCGCGAAGTCCTAGTTTTACTGCAGTGGTGGATCAGTACGCGGACGTCTTTCCCGACGACGTTCCAGGGATACCTCCTCACAGAGAGGTAGACTTTTATATCGACCTATACCCCGGGACAACCCCGATATTGACTCCAGCATATCGGATGGCCCCTGCTGAGCTTCGAGAGCTATGGGTACAGTTGGAGGACTTGCAGGGAAAGGGATTCATCCGACCCAGTGTTTCACCCTAGGCTTCCCCGATATTGTTCACCAAGAAGGCGGACGGGATCTTGCAACTTTGTGTCTACTATCGTCGCCTGAACCAGGTGACACTGAGGAACAAGTATCCGCTACCGAGTATTGATGACCTCTTCGATCAGCTCGAGGGAGCTCGGTGGTTCTCAAAGATAGACCTCAGGTCAGACTATCATTAGCTCAGAGTTCGAGACGAGGACGTGCAGAAGACGACCTTCAGATGTCGGTATGGCCACTATGAGTTCTTGGTTATTCCATTCGGCATAACCAATTCCCCAGTAGTGTTCATGGGCCTCATTAAAAGGATCTTTCATCCATACCTCAATCGATTTGTCGTGGTCTTCATCGATGACATTTTGATATACTCGAAAACTGTGGAGGAGCACACCTACAACTTGCGGGTTGTAATAGACACACTCCGAGAGCACCAGATTTATGGAAAGATCTCGAAGTTTCAATTCTGGATACGTGAAGCCCACTTCTTGGGGAACGTCATTTCTTAGGTGGGAGTTGCGGTGGATCCCGTGAAGATCGAGGCAGTGCTACCTTGGGAGCCACCCAAGAGTGTGACAAAGGTGTGGAGTTTCTTGGGACTAGATGGATACTATCGGAGATCTGTGAAAGACTTATCCAGAGTTGAGGCACCACTCTTAGCTCTTATGAAGAAGGGGAAACCCATTGTGTGGTCAGACAGATGTCAGCAGAGCTTCCAGGAGTTGAGACAGAGATTGACCGGCACATCTATCTTGAGATTGCCTGAGGAGGGAGTAGGGTACGTAGTCTACTGCGACGCATCAGGGACCGGACTCGGATGTGTCCTAATGCAGGAGCAGGCCATGATCGCCTATGGATCACATCAGTTGAGGCCGCATGAGCAGAACTATGCTACCAATGACCTGGAGTTAGCAGTAGTGGTCATTGCTCTAAAGACATAGCGACACTATCTGATGGGAGAGTGATTTACATTCTTTTCTGACCACCAGAGTCACAGGTACATCTTCTCGCAGAAGGACCTGAACCTGAGACAACGGTGATGGATCCAGTTCCTTAAAGACTATGACTTTGAGATAATCTATACTCCTGGGAAGGGGAACGTGGTAGATGATGTTCTCAGCAGGAGGACGGGCATTCAACTACTTGACGAGGCGACAGAGCAGCTAGCCGCATTGCAGATATCCTTCGTGGATAGAGATGGAGCAGCCTTCCTTTAGTCTCTCATAGTCTCTCCTCCAATACTGCATCATGTCAGAGAGGCACAGCATGGGGACGCTGACTGTGAGACACGGCGTGCACAGATATCCTCAGGACAGGCACCTGATGGCTTCTCATTTGGAGCAGTGCACGACATCCTTTTCAGAGGACGTACCGTAGTACCAGTCGCTTTACGAGAGGAGGTGCTGAGAGAGTTTCACACTTCTCCTTTGGCGGTACATCGTGAAGTGGCGAAGATGTACCAGGACCTCAGACGACAGCACTGGTGGCCTGGCATGAAGAAGGTTGTGGCAGAGTTTGTTTCTCGATGCCTCACCTGCCAGCAGGTGAAGGTAGAGCACCAGGTACCAGCAAGCTTGGTACAGTCCTTGGAGGTCCCGGAGTGGAAGTGGGACGGGATATCTATGGAAGTCGTGACTGGACTTCCACGTACATCCAGAGGTCACGACTCAATTTGGGGGATTGTCGACCGACTCACCAAGTCGTCTCATTTCATACCCATCAAAGAGCAGGGCTCAGTGGAGAGATTGGGGCGTCTCTACGTTTAGGAGATTGTATGGCTTCATGGTGTGCCCTCATCTATCGTCTCTGATCGAGATGCTCGCTTTACTTCCCGGATTTGGAAGGGGTTGCAGGAGGCGTTCGGAACGCAGCTTCGTCTGAGCACCGCCTTTCACCCTCAGACGGATGGTCAGACAGAAAGGACCATTCAGACTCTCGAGGACATGCTCCGCGCATGTTTCCTCGACTTTGGTCGTAGCTGGGAGGACCACATACCCTTGGTGGAGTTTGCATACAACAACAGCTACCACTCCACCATCGGGATGGCTCCATTCAAGGTGTTGTATGGCAGTCCTTTCTGATCTCCTTTATGCTGGACAGACCCTGGGGAGTCAGCACTTGTAGGACCAGAGATGGTCCGGGCCACGACAGAGAAGGTCCAGGTCATCCAGGAGCAGATGAGGACAGCTCAGAGTTGGCAGAAGTCTTATGCCGACAAGAGGCGGAGGCCACAAGAGTTCGTAGATGGCGACCATGTCTTCTTGCGTGTCTCACCTTGACGTGGATTACAGAGATTTGGCCGAGGCATCAAGTTGTCTCCACGCTTCATCGGACCAATCCAGGTCCTCAGCAGGATTGGCGAGGTGGCTTATCTCCTTGCTCTACCACCTTAGTTGCACCGGGTGCACGACGTCTTCCACGTATCTTAGATTAGATGATACGTGCACGACCCAACGCACATCATTGACCCTTGGGAGCCAGACGTGGATGATGGGGAGACTTTTGCGGAGGTCCCAGTGAAGATCGAGGATCGACAGGAGCGGGACCTACGTGGACGGTCGATTTCTCTAGTGCATGTCATATGGCAGCACGTGAACCTCCAGGAGAGCACTTGGGAGCGGGAGGCTCAGATGCGTGCTCAGTACCCACATTTGTTCTCCTAGTTTATGATGTATCATTTCGGGGACGTAAATCCCTGAGGTGGGAGTGATGTAAAGACCCGTAAATTTCATTGAATTTTTTTTCTTAATTTTCTTTGAAATTTTACAAGAACGCAGTTTCTGACAGAACCTAATTCTGAGGCCCGGTGAGCCCAGAATCATTTTCGATGTTTGGCTCGGGTACGTTCAGTGAAAGGACGAGCAGGTTTTTCTAACTTTTAAACCGGTGCTCGGAATCATATTCTGAGGGCACCGATGAAATCGCAGCGCCGATATTTACTTAGAAACGCCTCTTCCCGGGTTTCATTTGCTCGGGTGTGGTTTTTAATTTTTTTTGCAGTTAAGTTATGAAATAAAAAAAAGTGTGCAACAACTTTATTTTTATTTCACTTAAAGCCACTTGAAATCCACTTAAAGCTACTTAAGCTGAGTTGATTCGGATAGGGTTCTATCCAAAAATATCATACCCTTTTGGTAGGATATTTGTGAGGAGGGGCCCACATGAGCCCCACCGTTTCTTTTCCGCTAAGTAATGCCCCTGTGAAAACATGTCATTATAAAATTCAACTGACGCGTTTTCTTAAATTCTTAACGCACAAATTAATTAGGTGGTTATCTTCGTTAAATTAATTACATGAATTAATTTAATCTTTTCTTAACCTGTTTACAATCCGTTGGCCTAATAATAAAATATGACCAACGCACGGCTTCTTAAGGATTTCTCATTGAGAGGATTTTGTCAGAAATTTTGTGCCTTCATCCTCCTTCGCGAAGAACGCGAAGAACGTGAAGAACGCGAAGAACGCGAAGAACGTCGTCACCCTCGGAGATCGACGACGCTTCTTCCGAGACGTTCTTCCCCACAATGATCCCTGCTCACCAACTGCTTGAGGTAAGAGATTTCGGGTTTATTCTTTTAAATTGCTTTGTGGGTTGTAACAACATCATGGATTTAATTAATATAATTAAATATACATGTTCTTGAACCTCAGAGTCCGTCGAAGCGACACCGTATTCTGCGACAACACGGCGCCCTTCCCCGATGATGTGATGCCCTTCTGCGATGCAATGATCGCCTCCTTCCGCGACGATCAATTCCGCGAAGAATGCACGCTCGATGACTACGGCGGGGAAGGGGTTGGTTTGTGAAATAATTAATATTTCTATGGATATTCCTCCTAAAACAAAGAACCTCGATCAAGTGCAATTTTAATTTATTAAATTGTATATTGATACATTTCCATATGATAATTTATCCTTCTAGATTGTTATCACCTAACGCGGAGGGTGCAGGCCAAACAAACATGGCCTAACAACCCTCCGTCGTTCTTCGTTGATATGCGGATTGGTGGGCGGTGACAAAACATGCCGCAGATGTGATTTGTTGTTTCTTCAGAGATGTACGGGAACCGGGAGGAGCTACAACACAGACGGAAATGAAATCGGACCACCGGAGCAACTCCGGTGGCCCTCGGAACCCACCGGCGGCGCCGACGGCGGCGGCGGCCAGCGGACCCGCGGCCGCGCGGGTCTGGCACACACGGGACGCGGCTTTGCAGCATCCGCTGATCCAGCGCGGCCCCACGTGGGCCGCAGCTTCTCTTCCCGCAGGGACTTCACACCCCGCGGCTCCCTTGATCGGCCGCTCGGCCGAGCCAAGCCGACCCGCCGGCTGGGTCATGCCCAGGCCGGGCCGAGCCGCGCTGGCCCGACCGGCCGGGTTGCGCCCAGGCCGGGCCGAGCTGCCCCGGCCGGGCCAGGTCACGCCAAACTAGGTCGGACCCGAACCCGGGTCGGGTCGACCCAGGGGGGTCGGGCCGGGTCAGTCCGGGCCCAGACCCCCCGTTTCCGATCCTTTTCTGTCTTTTGCTCATAACCTGAGCTATGGGCCTCCGAATGATGCACCGTCAGCGGCGATACGATCCTTGGATTGAGGCGGTCATTTTGGTATATCACACTCAAGGTTTCAAAATACTTTGGGTTTATCCGGGTTGGTTCGTACACGAAACCAACCAGGCCCACGGAGCAAAAACATTCATATCTTGAGCTTCGGACGTCCGATTGATGTGCCATCGACTTTTTTGAATTCCTCTAAGTGATACGGATGTTTTGGATTACATTGCCCGAGGTTTGGACGAAGGTGGAGTACGGTTGGGTTGGTTTTTCCTTAAAAACCAACCAGGCCGCTGGGACGAAAAAGCCAATATCTCTCAGACCGGGCGTCTGATTGACGCGCCATCTGTTGTGTTGAGTTCTTGTTGACGATACGGAACTTTTGGATACATCAACATTGGAATATGTGTCAGTTGATGTATCAGCCTCTCGGCTAGTGGAGCGGACCCTCCCGAACGAGCTTGCTGTGTGTGGGAACCCTAGAGCTGGCTGCGACTGCTACCGTGACGATGATGACTGTGCAGAGATCCTCAGTGGATTCGACGACGATGACTACAACACTCAGCGATCCTGTGTGGATCAGTGCTACCGATCTTGTGTGGGTCCGATCCTATGTGGGTCATCACTCAGCAGTTCTGTGTGAGCCAGCACCTACACATCCTATGTGGGCCCAATCCTATGTGGCTCTTTGCGGGGGTTAGTTACCTATCGATCCTTTATGGGTCAGATCTTTTGTGGGTCATTTCGGGGGTTAGTACCTATCGATCATTTGTGGGTCCGACGTCTTAGATGGATCAGTGATCATCTCTATCATCATTCGAAGAAGTATACCTGTGTGAGCTGAAACTCGGTTTTACTTTCCATTGTGGATTGTGTTGAGCTATCCTGTGTGGATTTATGATTTACATTCCTTTGTGGATTGTGTTGAGATATCCTATGTGGATTTTACTTTTTTAATTCCTGTGTGGATTGGGTTGTACTTGAGCTCGGATGTTGGAGACGAGCGAGAATTGATGACTTAGGTATATGTATGGGCATATACCTAAGCAGTGTCGGATGATACTTCGTTATTGTCTCTTTCATTTGTGGTTTATCCTTTGTGGATTTTCAGAGACCTTTGGGGGTCTCGGGGTCCCTACTGAGTAGCTTATACTCACCCCTACACGGGCTATGCCCGCACTATGTTGTGTTGGTTGCAGACGACGGACAGCGCTGATCGTGGTGGAGGCTTGCGGAGCAGGACGGTACCTGGTGGTAGACCACTAGGTGGGGTGTATTTGGAGCGGTAGGCTGGACCCGAGGAGCAGTGGAGGCTTTCAATAATCACACTTCAGGTGGGACATCCAGAGGACAGCTCGACGTTGTGGCTTTTCCTTTTAGTTGCTGTTTTTCCCCTTTCAGTTGTACATTACAGTTGGGCTTGTATTTCTGGCCCCCTTTACTTTCAGCACAGCTTGTTCCAGTTTTTACTTAGTGTTTAATTTTCTGTTTTCTTACTCTGTGGTACTTGTTTACTTTAAAAAGGAAATGTCTTCCCTTTACCAGAATTTACGCCTTGGTGCTAGTCGCCAGCCCCTGGCCTACAGAAGGCGGGCATGGGGTAGTCACGACACGGGCCCAGAGGACGGGTCGTGACAGTATAAATTGTGTCTTTTTAATAAAACATACTAAAATATGTGATGGTTTTGAAAACAATTTTATAAACAAAAAAACATAATTACTGAGTTTAGTAGTTTACAATCGAAGGTGGTGTTTTTATAATTATGATATAATTAGGTCATTTAATATTCACTTAAAATATTTGGTAGTTAATGTTTCAATAAATTTTCATAAGGTTTAATGGAATCCTTTGGTTTAGGGTTGTTAGGATCTTGACACCCCTCTTACCTCTTAAAATAATGCACAAAGAAACACCCATTGACACAACAATCATGTGGTCATGGTTTAGACCTTGAACCTAGAGTGAGGGATTCCAAATAATACTAATACATCATGTATATTGTAGTAAAAGAGTATTATTGTGTTGTCTAATCATAACAAACCCAGATTCTAACTTGAAATCTCAACCCAATCTGTGTTAAAATGAAATGTGTTTCACGTAGTTATACCAAAGAAATTCATTAAGAGGAGAAGGATGTTTATATAGAACATATGTTACATATTTAACCCAAAAAGTACATAAAACCTATATAATAATAAGTTCCAAAACTCCCACCCAAGCCTGTGTAGCTCCCTCGAAATGACCACCGACCATTTAGCCTTCAATCGAGAGGAGGATAAGGATTAAGTGTAACTTTTCATTCATCCTTGATCCCCATAAGAGGATAGGGTCCTCTAGAACATATTGGATGAAAATATGAATCTTTTGAGTCTCTAAAATTCTAGATATTTTCTCCTAGTTCTAACATAAAAATGGGGTTCTCAGTGTTCCAATTTATAGGAAAATTGGAAGGTGGTTTTCAGAAGATACATTTTTAAAACCATGTGGAATTTTTTTTGATATCCATAAAGTCTTATATTTATTTGGATAAAACTAAAAACATATTTTCCAACAACAAATGTGGCATCATATGTAGATTGACAAGATGAGATATGGAAAAAATATAGCACACTAATATTTATTTCATGCAGATTCTATGACATTGGATGATCAGTTTAGTTGGAACCTTTAATAGAAAAATTAAGAGTTTTTATCTTCATAAGTGTTATATACCAATTAATTTTTGATAATATCACCAAATTTTATCATAATTTAATGAACATATCAGATTTAGTGTCTATTTGTGTCTACTAGTGCGCTTGGTATCTTGAAAAATTTTGGTCCATTTTTCTTCAACATCATCTTGGGCCCTCCAAATCACCACCAAATACAATGAAACAACACAAACAAGTAAAATTATTCTTTTTAATATCTAATAACAAAAAATAATTGAATCAATAATGAAGTAAAATATATTAGAAATTTATAATTTATGATAAAATCAGTTTAACATAGTGATGTAAGGGTGAAAATGAGAAGTGAATTTCTACATGATAACACCCCCACACCTCATCATTTTCACTCCTTGGAAAAGTAACAATTCAAAAAATTATTCCTAGAGATATTCTAATCCTCCTGAATATCTAATATTAATCATTTTTTTCTTGATATTAATGTGACCAATGAAAAAATCACACCATGGATTTATTCATGGAGATAATGGAAAAAGATTACTAATTTATTATATCATAATGAAATTATAATATATTCATGATACCAATATGAGAAAATATTTCAATATATTAACATGACATTAATTCTCCATATGTGTGAGTGAAAATCATTTCATGTTATAATTTCCACATTAAATATAGTAAATATAGGTTATTTTAAAAAATGTGTTCTTAAATGATTCTTTCAATCAAACTTTCCCTACATCCTTTTCAATTAAATTTCAAGATCTACTAACTTAATAATTCCTAGAATTAAAACCTTGAGTTCCTAACCGAGATATCCCGAAACATTGTACATTTCATCACACCCCTCAATTTTTAAAAAAATATTTGACCTTCGAACAAATCTCAAATTCATCACTTAACCCTTATTTTATATCTACATGAAATTATTTTTAATAGGTTTAAAAATATAAAAGGTTGAGGAAGATAAATTTTTGAACTTCCCAAGAAACAACCTATATTTTTTTTTGTTTATTCTATTTTAATTTTTTTAGGTTTTAGAACAATCAGATAATAAGTATACATGCATAAGTTAGTCTGATTTAGAAATGAAATAGATCAGATAAGGAAAAAACATATGAAAAAATCATATTGTAAAGTAAGGAATCATTAATCTAACTTATATATACTTTATATTAAGTAATAAATAATCACACTTCATGATTCAATGAAAATATCTATAGAGATATTATTTAACACAATTTTCCCACAAATTATTGACACAATCAATACCATTATACATAAAAGATTCAAAATAAAAAAACCATTTATATCATAAAAAACAGACAATTTACAATAAAATTCACACCTCAATGTTAGATTTATGTCAAATTACACATTCTATTAGTCATTTTTTTAAAACAACATTTAATGGGTAAATTCCTCATGCATTTTCATTACATTCATGACTATGCGGGAACCATTTTCCATGACTAAGTGGGAATCATTAAAGAATATTTTGGGAACAAATTGTAGGGGAAATATGGGGGGAGTAACAATATGATTCAATAAGAAAAAAAGAGAAAAATAAGAATGATGATGAAAATTCCTAACTAACCTAGGAAAAAACCCATCCACTAACACCTAGAACATGTAGTATCCTTGATGTAATAAAATAGAATATTGGATGAAAAAATAAACCGTGGTGGTTTTCAATGATATGATGCTTCTGGAAAATTGATTTCCTTCATTGGGGACATCGAAATGGATTCATGAATGTGCTTCAGACACTACCCATGGATAGTGAATGTTTGTTTTGTTTCTTCATTATGAAGCTAAATGACACCAAATGATAAACATTAATAAAAGTTAACAGGAATATCTAGCTAGAAAAAATCATACAAGTATGAAACATCCACCTTAAAATGAAAATGAAGACATTATGCACAGTGTGGAATTGATTATTAAGGATGAGATGGTCATGGGAACCATTAAATGGCTACTTATAGATCTATGAGTTCTCACAAGAATCCATACACATTCCTTCTAGATCTTAAATTTTTATCTTTTATTAAGCACTAAAACCATAATGATTAGAATTTCATTTTTATTTTCTCAGTAGGCCATATGATTTATCTATAAAATGGAGCATAATATTTCTAAACACAAGATGATTGGATGACATTCTAAATTGAGTTTTAAAGGATGTACTCTGTGCCCATAATTAATCATAGAGTCTAAAACTCCAATCCTTTGTATTGGGTTGAATTTTTTTCCCATAAATATATTTTAACTCTATATTAGGAACCTCAGATAGACAATTGGTTTGTGAGTGATATGTAGTAGATAATAGATTCCCATCCCTATAATGAAACAAAAGTAGTTTCATTGTTCATTTAAAAAAATATCAAACCTATTCACTGATGATGAACCTAGGTAATCCAAACCTATTGAAAATTTAAGTTCTCAAAAATTATACAACTATCTTGGAATCATCTATCCTCATTGATCATGCCTCTAACAATTTTTTCTCATAATTTACTGCCATAAGAATGTAAATTTTTTCAATGTAATTGGAAAATGTCCCCAAAAGTCAATACCCCAACCATCAAAAATGTCATGGAAGAACAAGGTTTATTGTGGGATTTCATTTCGTTTAAATTCATTCCCCATTATTTGATAGTGAGGAAAAGATTTATAGAAATAATGGGCTAGCTGAAATAATGTTGGCCAAAAGGGGCCAAAATTGAGGAACTTGGGATTATTCCATTAAGGATCAATGTGGCCCCATAAGCAATCACGTGGAAGAACCTAAGGAAAAAATGAAACTCACTATTGATAACACAACTACAAAGGACTTGATTACAACATTTGTTACAATGGTAGGTGTATTCCCAAATATTCCAACGAGGCTCTTGTTTTAGATGGGAAACATGGATTTTTTTAAAATTATTAGGACAATAAGATGATATTAAATAATTTAAAATTTATAAATACTAAGGAATATAATCTTTCACTTGGTACAATTTCTCATTAGGAAAAATGTCATTTATGGGAATATAGGGGGATGATTCAATGTATGAGGATGGGATTATCGTACAGATATACTTATCCACCACATTCTCAATTCATTTTTTATCCCTAATTTATAGAATAAAATTTTGGAGTATGATCATCCAATGAATGATACATGGTTTGGATTATGGTTTCTTAAAGAGATTCTAGAGAGTTGCATAGTCTGTGAACAAAATTAATTTATACCCTAAGTGGTATGACCTAAATTTATCCAAGTAAAAAATAATTGAAATTAATTCTACTTCAGCTGTAGTGTCATTTTCTTGGGCATGGTCTTGTGTTCATAAGGCATAAAAAATGAAATGTGGAGCTCGATCAACCCGTTATTATAAGAAAACCCCAACTACATAGTTCGAGGAATCACACATGATCTCAAATGGTATATCCCACCAAAGTGGTATGATTATTGGGGGTGATGTGAGACTCCAATTCATTTTGTTAATGTCTTCCTTATATTATTTATAAAAAATAAACTTTTTTTTATTTTTGGAGTAAACAATAGGGGTGAAATATTGTAAAAATTATTAATGAAATAATGGTAACACCCAACATGGCCTATGAAAGAGTGCACATCCTACACATTTTTAGGGAATGGTATGGAATAAATGACATCCACTTTTGATTTATCGACATGGATATCATCCCCAGAAATGACATGCCCAAATACTATACCATGTCACACCGTGAAATAGAATTTATCATAATTTAATACAAGATTCTATTCAATAAAAATATGTAGGACATAAGCAAGACAAATCAACCACTGATTAGAAGAGGATATATATACAGGGAAATCATGAACGAATACTTCCATGAAATTCTCTATGTAATGTCAATAATTACTTACCATGAATACATGTAATGTACTGGGAGCATTGTAGAGGCAAAATGGAATCCTTCTATATGTAAATGTTCCAAAGGGTAATGTGAAGTTTACATTTTCTAGATCCTCTAGGAAAATATATATTTCAATGTATCTAGAGTACCCATCAAAGAAATTGGATTGGGACATTCTTGATATCTTCTCTAGAATCCTATCAATGAATGAAAATTTTAAATGGTTCTTACTAGTGTGTTGGTTTAATCAGTGATATTCAATACATACATGCCAACTATTTTACACACAAGTTTGAACCAATTCATTATTTTCATTTTTAATTACCATAATATCATTTTTTTTGGAACTACTTACACCAGACTGACCCTTTGGTAGGCATAGATAAGGTATATTATTCTAACAACCAATAATTTTTATACCTCATTTTTAACAACATATTGGCGATTTGGGTTTATTCGACATTGTGAATACCTAAATGTTTTAACCTCATCATCTAATAATATATGATATGTGAAAATTGATTGGATAATACTAATAATGGTAGAAATAATCTATCCCAATGCTTGTTTATACTCACTCAAAATTTCAGGTTAGAATAATTCATGCTCTATAGGAGGTAAACTAGTAATGATTATATGTTTATTATTCCCATTATCAATATTATAATACTTTAAATACTATGGTAGTTGTTTATGTTCAAATTATATGAGATTTTGGATTGATGGGAGTGAATGTGAAATTGATATGTCCCTGATCTCATATAACTGCTCCTTGGTAGCATTTTTATATGAGTAATGGGATTTTAGAAGATTAAGAGTATCAAAAATGGTCATTTGATCCCCTATATTGATTAAATAATCAACTAAAAAACATTCATGAAATTTTTATTGACCACTATAATGTTCAATAAATGATTCATCACCAAGAATTTTAATAAAAGATGAAAACTCGGAAAGGGGACCAGGTTAAGGAAAATAAGTTTTTTCAGGGGGAAGGTAGAAGATCAATTGTATTAAATAAAACAGAAGAATTCTCTAAGGAGGGGGTGATTCCTATAATTGAGTATGTTCAACTGTAAAATATTTCCATTAAACTCTATATATAATGTACCATTATGGAAATTAATAATAGTTTTGTATGTTTTCCTAAAATGCCTTTCCAATATAATAAGGTTGTGTCTATTCACCATATCATCTTCCATTTTAAGCACTTAAAAATTTCTTGAAAATATATGTTTTTAAAACTCACAGGATCATCCTCTAACACACTAATGGGGTGTTATATACTACCATTTTCTAGTTGGAAAGATATTATATTTGGATTCAGTTCACCAACCTACATTTAAGAGAAAATGGGGATGATGAATCACATTTACAGAAGCACCCAAATCATCCATGTCATTGGAAAAGAAATACTCCCCTATGGTACACAAAATCAAGAATTTTATAGGATCATTTGATTTAGAAGGACATGATGGCACTATCAATGCTGAGACATTCCTTCCCAATCTCAGATTCTAATCACCTTAAAGTAGACTTCAGTTTGTGCACATCTCCTTCACAAACATATCTTGTAATTTTATTCTTCAAATCAATCAAGGTGATGTCAACCTATACCTTTTTTGAGAGATTACATGATTTATTTATCATGTTCTATTTTATTTTTTCCTATTTTAGTGGGAATTTGAGGAAGTGGAAGAGTAATGGTTGGTCTTGGAGGCTCATTGATAGTCACACTATTTTCATTGGTGGTATTTTTCTCGAGACAATGATTTAATTCTCTGGTAGCAATTTTATTGGAGTGATGTTGCACTCCTCATGAGGTGATGACTCTATTGTAGAGTAATTTGTATTTTATGTTTTCTTCCTCGTCTAAGGGTTATGATACATAAATTCCCATTAACCATAGTGTTTATTAGTGGTTAAGAGGGTAGTTTACCTAACCCATGAATTAAGATTAAATCACCAAGTTGGAATGATGGCCTAACTTAGTTTTTAGGTCATGTTTGGAAGATTAGGTGGTTTTTTGGATTTAGAGGTTATCCATATCCATTTATTTAATCATGTAATTTAGGCTAGGCTTTAATTTAGATGGGGGTTGTTGGAAAAGCTATTGTGATTGTTCAAGATTTTTGTGTGGTGGTGTTGGATGGCTACTCTTCCCCAGTTGGTTCCATGGTTGATGAGGTTGGTTTGAATACCACTTTCTTATGGACATTGTTTTATTTCCACCCAAGGTTATATGGATGGTATTGTAATTTTATAATAAGGTTTTTATATGTTCATACGAGGAAGATTGTATCACAACTATCATAATTTTCTCTGAATTGATGAAAGTTTTCAGAATAATGGGTGTCGGTAGAACAAAGAACACAATTTATAAGAGGAGTATATATAGATTTATCTTATGATAGAACATGTTGGTAGAGATCAGTACCCACCTGTTCAAACTCCTTTTCTACCATCTATTCAAATTCAAAAAATTTATCCTAATGGACACCTCAAATGGTCACACTGGACCTCGAATTGAATTGTTTTGTACTCCTTTCCATGTTCTCAATGATTGTCCATACAGAAATTGGGGTTTTATAAACTAGTGAACCACCTGCACCAACATCAATCATGTTTTGATCAATTATAATTAAACCTTTATAAAAAATTGTATTAAAAGTTGATCACTATTTTGGCGGTGGGGAAAACTGGAACGTAGATGTTTAAAACTTTCCCAGTATTCATGAAGTGTTTCCCCATGTGATTGAATTATCCCACAGAAATATTTTCTTATAGTTTCGGTTTGAGTGGATAGGATGTATTTTTCAAGAAAAATTCGTTTCATATCTTCCCAACCTTTAATAGATTAATTAACATAATATAAAAAAACTTTTAAAACATATTTTAATAAGAAAGGATATTTCCTATGATTTAAATTTCCTTTATATACATTAGTAGGTGTTAATGTAAAACACCAAATATGAAATTATTTTAAGTGCTTATGTGGATCTTCCCCTATGAGTTCATAGAATCATGGTAATAAGTGAACAAAATCAAATTTAAGTTCAAAATTTGGTACCTTTCCATGTATTTTAATGTATGTTATTTGAATATTGACATCAGGTGAGTTTAGTTATTTTAATGTTTGGATATTTTCATATATAGTATCTTGTTCTATTTAGTTTCATGTTTTTTAGAAGATGTGGGGTTTATAAAAGTCTCATGTTTTATCGTGTCCTCCATCAAAGGGTTTTCATGTGTGTCATAGTGTTGCTAATGTCACATCCTCTTCTATTCGGGTTCAAAAGAAGGTAAATCACCCAGAGTATAATGTGAAATGAACAGAACCAAAATAAGAAATAAATTAAAAATATATATGCAAGTAATAAGATAAAAAAATAAATACTTACAAAATTTATGAATATCATATCAAATAAACACACTAAGGTATCCCCTACAATTACACAAAAAGTTTAACATGCTATCATGACACATCAAATTGATTATATTTTTAATGATTTTTTATAATATAGGTAGGCCCCTAGGTCATATCTAAAAATGATTTGTGGGTTTAATTTGTGTATTTTTAATTAAACATGATAATATATAAACCAGTTTGGAAAACAATTTTGAAAATAAAATGACTTAATTAATGATTATAATGACTGATAATGATAGGTGTTTCTTTTAGAATTATGATTTAATGAGGTCATTTGAAGTTCATTTCAAATATTTTATAGTTTTCTGTTCTGAAATTTTCACATGGTTTAATGGAATCCTTTTGTTAATGGTTTTCAAGATCTTGGCTCCTCTCATGACACTTATCCTGATTCACAATGAACCACCCCCAGACAGAACCATCATTTTGTCAAGGTTTGGACCTCATGAATAGAGGGATGTCTACTAAAGAATAATTATATCTCATTTATGCGTGAGATAAAGAGCATTACTATGTTGTTCAATTGGAACAACCCAAGATTCCCACTTTAAATCTCAACCTAATCAGTGTTGAAATAAAAAGCATTTCACTTAGTTAAACAAAATAAATGCCTTCATTAGATAAGGATGTTTACAAAAAAAGTGGGAGATATTTATCACACAAATTACACCAAACAAAATAACAACAACTGTTGGAACTCCCTCCCATGTATGCGTATCTTCCTTGAAATGAACTTTCACCATTTAGCCCTCCATCGAGAGGAGGAGAAGGATAAGGTGGATCTTAACCTTCATCCTTGATCCCCATAAGAGGATAGGGTCATATAAAACTAAATGGATGAGTACATTAACGCTTTGGGTCCCCAAAATTGATGTCTTATTAACTTGGTTCGAATGTACATAAGGGGTTCCCAAGGTGCCAATTTATAGGAAAAATGGAAGGTGGTTTTGGGCACATAGATTTCTTTAAA
Organism: Viscum album; assembly: GCA_963277665.1. Classification (NCBI taxonomy): domain Eukaryota; kingdom Viridiplantae; phylum Streptophyta; class Magnoliopsida; order Santalales; family Viscaceae; genus Viscum; species Viscum album. Next base: position 1,099,888,780 of record OY728147.1, read on the forward strand.
CAACTTTGGCCATGGTAATATACATATATAATGTATAATATCAATTTTTAGAAAACTAAATTATTGTTTCCAAAATTTTTGAATATATCAACAGATTTTTTTTTTCATTTGGAGGTTTAAAACTTACGATATAGATTCAACACAACAGACCACATTTTACTTTGTGTAAATTCAGTGTCTCAGATAGATTGGTTTGGTTGGGCATTTTAAAGGAATAATTATGATTAGGTTTTTTTATTAGAGTTTTTTCCCAATACATTTTGTATCATATCAACAAATTTCATCCCAATTAAACACATGTATCATCTAAAGTGTCCATTTGAGTCCACTAGCGTCCTTGGAAACTTGCACATTTGGTCCATTTTTCTTCAACATCATCTTGGGCCCTCTAAATCACCTCCACCTACAATGACATAATCCAAAAAAGTAAAATTACTATTTTAATAGTGATTAACACAAAATAATTGAATCAAATATAAAGTTTAATTTGTTATTAATTTTTAATTTATGTTACAAAAGAAGTTTAGAATAGTGATGTAAGGGTGAAAATAATTAGTGACTCGCAACAAAATCACCCATGAGTTTATTAACCATCTACGACTTCTCTTATGGTAGTGCATGGTTATGTAATAAAATTGTGTGTTCTTAGATTGATAGTGTGCCTTTTTAAAACCTTGTATCCATTGACAGTGATAATAGTGGATTCTAATACACTGAGAAAATCTACTATTTATTCCTCATGAATCATAATTTTTTTATTCATGGTAGTAAATTGATTCATACATGTATAATTATTTATTAACATCCATCAAGATGCGAAACATATATTATAAATTAATTTATTTTAATATTCTCCCTAACATAAGATACAATCAATAATACATTCATGTATCATCATATAATTGATTCCAAATTTATAATAACCTTTTTCATCTTATACAAGGATATAAGGATCTTAACATCAATATAAACATCATGAAACAATTCCAATATCTTAGAAGTTACTCTTTCTGTAATTTAATTTAGGTAATATATGTTCCAGAAATTTTACATATTTTTTTTTGAATCCATATAACATACTTAAAAAAATAATTGATTTCAAATGTCAAAAAATTAAAAAAAGAATTTTTTTCAGAGTTATATTTACCATCATATCATTTCTAAAAAAATTCCCATTAATATTATTTCAACATGATTGGGTTATCATATTGTTCTGATAGAAAAATTAATATTTTAAACATTAACTTGTGGATCATATTTAAATTTGAAAACTTGATGGAGTATTCCTACAACATTAAAATAATCATTTATAATGTTTTCAATTTCCCCGACTAAGGCATTAAGTTGTTCTTTCTAACTTTGGAGATAACTGATCAAACATTATGTAATATTCAATTCTCAATTCCATGTCCACAACATAAAGTTAGGAATAATTTATTTCAGTATCATGCCCTAATATATTTTATCTCTCCTCAAATAGCATTTGAATTTTTTTTTGGAAATGAAAATTTTACACTTTTATCGAAATAATGACATTCAATTTCAATTTCCAAAACATCTCTAGACCGTAAAAATTATAAGATGTATTCAAAGGTAATATAATTAAACATTTAACCAAACATAATATATTTCCTTCAATTACAAATAAAAAATATAGTTTTATAAAAATATTGGAATAAAATAATTCATTATAATTAAAAATGTAAGACAATCCTATTTTTTTTTTAAAATTAAAAAATGTATAGTTATATTATAATTTCAATTAAAATTGAAACTAAAATGGAAATTGAACATTCTATTTTTAAGTAAAAAATAAAAATGGAAACGTATATTCATGAAGATCCACCTATTAAATGAATATATAACCATGTTTTCTATGTCCCTCCACATTAATATTGAATAAATAATTCAATTTACAAATGATGAACTAATAATCACCCAAACACCAATCATGCTATTCTAATTAACCAATATTGTTGACCACACATCCCAGAATTATTAAAATTTCATTAAAATTGACCATGATAAATTTTTGTTATGCAACGATTAAAAACTAAGACTTTCAATACCAACCCTCTATATCTTGGTTATTCCCAAGCTAACCCAAGCCACAAAAAATTTCAAATCCTATAAAACTGTACAAAATCAAAAAAAATTATAACCTCTTAAATGTATTTAATAAATAAATACCTAATATATAAAAAATAACATTTTTTGAAATTGTAAAACCCAACTAAAATTAAATTTAAATTTAAAATATATTAATTTTATAAAGCTATTTTATGGAATAAACCAAATAAATTAGACTCCACACAAAAGAATCATTAAAATGATGTTTTATGGATTTCTAGTAAATCTAAATTATATTAAGAACATTTAAAATTATAAAACCATAATACCCAAAAAAATTAAAATCTATAAATTAAAAAATCAATGTTATTTTAATATTTTTAATGTATTTAATTCACTTGATCAAAAAATTTGAAAAATAGTGAAAAATAAAAAAGAGTAAAGATCACCTAATCAAAGGATGGGACATTGATGATCTAGTAAGTGTGTGTAAATGTATATGGATTGAGAGATCCAGGTTTAGGTTTTGGTGAAATTAAACAGAATGGATAACATTGATGGTTTTGAGGTTGACAAGGTAAGGATGATGATGATGGAGTGGAGGTATGTGATAGAGGGGGAGCACATATGCATTAAGGATCAATAGATCAGTGTTGAGGTTGAGGGGATATGGAAAAGGAATATGATATTTTTTTTTGAAAAACCTATAGGTTGTTTTCATAAAAAATGATATCGAATACATGATTTAATGATTTTTTTGAAAAGTTTTGCCAACGTGGGAGGAAATTAATATTTGGAAGCATTTTAAAAAACCACGACTATATATAAATATTTAAGTATATATTTTCATGTAGTTGTAACACCCAAAGTACGAGTAGAACACCCAAAAATTAGAAAAGAGAATGAAAATTTTTATTCTTATAAGAATGAAAATTACATTGGGTGTTTCATTTATAATTTAAAATATAAGTTATTCAACTTGTTGTTGATCAAAAAAACCAAATTATTTTTGGTTGAATAAAATAACTAACATTTTCCATTAATAATGGATGTTGTGGAATAATATTCATTATTACTTATTTTTCAAATAAATAATCTAGAGATTGGTTGATAAAGGGCATGTGAAGATAGTAAATAATTTATTTCTTGTAAAATTTGTGTATACTAGTATTCTTGAAGAATAAATATAACATGAGGAAGTCTTAAATAAGAATATAAATAAGTTTTATTATTGGATTATTTGAAATTATGTCATCCATGCCAACATAATCATTAGGCCACAACTAAATCAACTTTTTGTGACCCAAGATACCAAAAACATTATCAAAATCTTAATCTACCTCATAATATGCAATAATTCAGTTTAATCACAACTTATGAAGAAAATAATAGGAATTTGAATCCCTATAGGTTCTCAAAATTGTTTAGAATAATTTTTACTCTTACGCATAATATATATAGGATGGGAGATACCACCTAAAATATGATTTTCCACATATAAAGAATCATAATATGATTATTTCATTGTTATTCACATTAGATACCCATTTTTTAATGAATGAGACACTTCTAATGTAGGGATCCTCATCAATAGTTTTCATGGTGGTAATATAAAATTGGTCTATAACAACTTATTCACAAAAAATCACTATAACTTTAACTATGAAATAATTTCTATAACTTATGCGACATAAAAACTCATGAACATGTTCTAACAGAACTAAGAAGATGAAACAAACAACAAAAACGAAATTAAATATCACTTCTACTAATGTTCAAAATATAAAACTAGGCTAAACACTAAATCACTTTTATAAGAAAAAGGAGTTATTTTGTGTTTCAGAATTTAGTTTTACACTTCGGATACCACAATTTATTTATTTATATTAAATAATGAAAAAATTGATAAAAATTCTTTTTTAGAAGTTACCATTCTCCAACTTTTTATAATGGGGATCTTCTAGTGAAACAACTGACATCCCCCAAGTTCATGAAGAGATCCCGATTGGTATTGTCTACCTCTAGTTTCTCAAGGAATTCACCACCATAACATTTAATGTTATGTAAATGGAGAAATGTATCCTTACCTAGACTTTGTATAACCTATTGGAAAACAATCCCAAAGTCTACTTCTTCACTTCTAGTATCTAGAGTTTTTTACTGGAATTAATGCCCTGTGAATCATATATTACCTCTTATAATGACAAGTTTATCGAATGCACCACACGGTTTTTTCTTTCAAAATTCCATATTTTTTTATTTTCCAATCCTGCTTATGCATATTATACCACCCTCAATGTTTTTTTAGTTATATCATGTCTCAAGATAAACAACTCATGTTTTAAATTAAAACTATTCATAGTGAAGTAACTGGATTAACGAAATGAGTCTTCCCATTTTTATCAATGTACCACTTTAAAAGTGATTTTAAGGATTCAAGATTTATCCAACAATTAATAAAATATTTATTATCTTACATTTTACAATAATAATCATTGTCTCCCTTTCAATATATGGTCACCAAAATACTACTATATTCAATAGTTCCAATACACTCCTTTAAAATAAATAAAATTAAATAAATATTGCACTTGATGTGATTCGTAGATGAGTGAAAAACCAAATTATTATCCAAATGTATTTAAATATGGAAATTATTGAATCACACCTTATTTTAATTTTTTATTTTCATGTTCCTCTATTAAAAAAGTTAACTAGATATTTTCCTTCTATTATTCATTAATGGAAAAATACTTTTCTTATTCTTAAATTGATACTACCAAACACATTCCAACTATACAGATAATGGTCATTCCTATGAAGGTAAATACAAAGCATATGGTTCTATTCCTTTAATTTATATCTTTAGAAAATTATTTTTCTATATACCCATTTTATGAATCATATTTTCCCAAATATAGGGCCAGTGAATCCCAAACATTAAGACATCAAAATACAAATAACAATTATTCTCAGTTCAATTTTATTATATTCTATATGAATTTTCTCACAACTCTCACTACTTGAGAAATATTTGGTCTTCTATAAACCATAAAGTACCTCATAATCCTAATGAAAAATTAAAATATTACATTAACCTTTTACATGACCTCTTATTCTATGTTTATTGATTTTTATTTGAATAAAATCAACTATCAGAAAATTATGACAGACACCTACTTATATCTTCTCATTTTAAACCCTTATGAGTTATTCCATCTGTAATCCCTTTATGAAAAATTCAAATTTCCAATCTTTATACAACTTTCAATCCAAAACCCCAAAATATTTTTATCTTTTTTAAGATCCCCTGTCTCTAACATTCCTAAAAAATGAAATTTCATATCATGAATATATTCCATGTATAGACCCACTAGGATCATATCATCCAAATATAAGGGAATAATGATGTAATCGCTATCCTTGAACACCTTTTAGAATTTTTTTAGTTACTCTATAAAAACCCTTCATATACATAATGCGATCAGAATTCAAGTTTGATTGAGATCACAATTTCAGAATTTTCTTAATGGTTGGGGTCAAAGCCTCATTTTTTTTTAAACAATGCATAAACCACTTTTACTGGGTTGAGGGAGACCCATTACATAGTCTGAAGGCCCAATGGTCTTTTAGTCCATTACATGACCCGTAGGACAAATTTTTTTCCCAAGGAACATATTGTAAATATTAATGCTACCGTACCCTGCCTGCTAAAATCTACCCAGTGATGTGAATTCAAATTAAATTTTAAAGATATACAGTATCATTAATCAAGTGGATTCATGCTTCAATGTGGAGAAAGATAAACAGTCATTCTAATCGGATAATGTATAATTCATTAATTCTTAAATAATATTTTATAAATGGTACATATGAATCAAGAAATTTTGGATCAAAATCGAAAAAAAAAATTTAAATTTTTTTGAGAGGACATGGTTTTATGATTGAGCCATTTAATTATCCCAAACTACACAATATTTTAGAGTAAAATGTTTTTATGGCCTAAATCAGTCTCCCTGATGCTTATAAATTTACACCCCCTCTCTAATTAAAATCAGTTTACATTTAATAAACTATACTCTCTATAATAGTATTTTTCTTATTCTGTGGTATATATCTATACTTTTAATATATATTATATTCATTTTATTCTTCCTCCTTTATTTATATTTTTTTTCCCATTCATCTTATCTTTATTTCTTTGATCTTTTATGATCATGATTATGAATAGATAACATGAATAATATATCAGAGGATTAATACCATATTCGAAAAAAAGTATTTTTGAATTTATGTTTAATATTTCAAATATACATAATAATAGGATGAGGAAGATCCTTGTGGGTAAGGAACTTTTGTGTCTCCACATTCAACTTGATGTTTATCTTCTTCTTTCCAAAGTATTATCCCTTTATGGAGGTGGGAATTATGTGGTGCACTTGATTATCATTAGGTGTATTTTATAATCATAATTTGCAAAGAATATGATAATTAAACATATGATAGATTAATTACATTATGTATTTATGGAATTAAAAAAATACAATGATGGTTTACTCTAGATTATTTTCTAAGAGAATTTACTTTTTTTCCATCTTTATTTTTTCTACAATCATTATGTTTGTATATCAGGTTTAAATTCAATTTTTCATTACATTATTAAACCTCAATCACTTTTTATTTACATTAATAAAATATTTATTACATAAAAAATCTAATAAGTGATTAGAATTAGTGTGTTATTGACTATAAATATCCACAACTTAGATCCACATAAATAGAAATAATGCTATATTAGGGATTAAAAACCATTTTATTCCGATCCCATTGATAGTTGTGTGTCCAAACATAGTGTTAGTGCTAATAATAAATCCTAGTTCACTCACACATAATAAGAGAATATGTACCACTATACTACAATAACAACAACACAAAATTTATAAGAGGGATTTCCAAAAATCCCATAATAATAAATTCTTACTTCTAAAATGCAGCATAGTTCTCACCCTAAGGTTGATCTCTAGGAGGCCACTCTCATATTATTTTATCATATTATTAATATTTTAAATATAATATAATAACAAATTTATGTTATTATCATTGATTATTATAAAAATAAATATTATATAAATATAGAAAATTTTAAAACAAAGTGAAAACCGGATAGAAAAGATAAAAATATAGAAGAAACTATTATTCATTGGGGTTTATTGTGAAGAAATCATTATTCATTTAAAAAAAATATAATTATCCTTCTCAATTTGTAGATCGAAATATATTACATGAAACACACCTGTTAAAAATTTTACTACCCCACTCTAGACTCTATTCATGTAGCATAATAATAACTTTAATTATGGCGTGGAGTTATCTTACCCACATATCACCATTACAATTTTAATCCATCATATAAAACATTGTAATTATGATATATAGGAATATAGATGAATATAAATACGAATTAAGTGGTTTTAAAGGGGGGTAATTTCACATGCTAATCAGTTTTACCACCACTAAAATACTTGAATAAAACAATAAAATCGCATTAGTTAACAAGAAACCCAAACATTTCTTGTTTCTACTTGAACAAATACTGTAACATCCAAGGTAAATAAAGAATATGATATTTTCATACTTATTAATACTTGGAATTAAATAATAATTTTACTTTAAATGGGAATATATGTTCGATGGCGTACTTGACAAATAATAATGGGTTTCTCTGAAATCTTATATTGCACCCAAGGCTGAGTCATACATAGAAAACTAATAATAATATTATATTATTATATTAAATGGTTGTCAATGACTATCCATTATTTTGGTAGGAATGAATAAAACTAACTATATTATGATTATACATTTTTTTAAATGTCTTTACATTTATCCAATAAATTTTATAGTCTTAATATGAGAATGAATCCAATATTATGCATAAATACTCTAATATTTTTACAAGGTAATTTTACCACCTTTTGATAGTAAACCTTTCTTAAATATATTTTTTTCCATTTTTTATGTTAAATATTATAAAATATATTTTTTATTTTGAATAGGGACATCAAAATTTACTTTCTAATTTTTTTTATTTTTCTGATAAAGTTCATTTTATAATGAATATGAAAAATACTTCATTTTATGTCAAAACTGTCCTTTCATCTAGTTTATTTATATTATTATATTGTCCTTTAATATTGTTTTAAAGAGTAATTAGAATATATATTTATCATTTAATCCAATTTTGGTCCTTGGAAGTAATTTCAATTTGAAATTGGACATAAAAACATATCAATCTTTTAGTAGTTTTTACTTCTTAAAAACACGCCTTTCGGTTTTGACAACATGAATTAATTTTAAATTAATTTATTCAATTTTTGTTTTTTCAATATGAATAAAGGGGATAATATATTTGAAATTTGGTGTTCTAAATTATGTTAATTGGTAACTTTTATTTTTTGACATTATGATTAGTAACATCAGTAAATATTTTATTTACCATGGTTAAAGGGTAAATCTAGTAAATAAGGGTAAAAAATAATATTATAATAATATAAAATTACCATAAAACACGTCTTCACCCTGTTGGATGAGATATTTATGACCATGGGCATCCTTTGGTCGATTTTAGGACTCCCTGAAGCCACTTTTTTGTGAAAATGAAATTTAATTACTTGTAATTTAATGTTAGGGAAAATATAACCTAAACATGTATCTTTTACTAGAACAATTATTTTAATTATTAATATAAGTGATATTTTAGACTATAAATAGTCATTAGAAATAGAAAGAGATATCCTACATCATGATAATCTATTTATATTTTTTATACTTCAAATAAATAAATGTATTTCTGACACAATCAGGATGTAGCTATTACCTTATTAATGAGTGTTTTATGTAAATGAGATTATAAAAATTATAATAAATGTATTTTGAACATTTTTATGAAATAAACTAAAATTATGGATGCGTAAAAAATTTTATATTAGATTTAATGATTTTTTATTAATCAATTTATTATGGATTTTTAAAAAGTCATGATATGAATTGTATAAAAGTTGACATAAATAATTTTTAAATAAATTAATATTTTATTAAATGATATAATAGTCCTAAAAATATATTATTCTGCCAAATGAGATATATGATGTTTAAAGTTTCATTGATGATCCATTTTTGTGTCTCTTGGCATTTTATTGTAAATATGGTATCCATATATTATGAATATACAAGAGGACATGGTAAAAGTCGAATAAGTTTACTAAGGGTTAAAGTAATAAGAAAAGGTTATTTTGTGATCTAAACAAGTCTAAAACCTATTTTCTGGGAGTATTTCTACCAATAATTATCTTATCTTTTAAATACATCACTTTGGTTCTATTATAATTCAAAAATTAATTAATTATAAAATAATAATTTCAAACATACCTAAAGTACCACTCCTTCTTCTTATAAAAGGGAACCACATAAAACCATTACTCACACCTATCAATCCCCCTTATCTCATTCATCATCTAAAACAAATCTCCTAACATTACTCCCTTCCTACTAGAATTCTTCCCCTCGACAGAAGGAAATTCAAGAAACCCCTTTTGCCTCAAATAAAAAAAAAGTTACTTGGTTTGAGGTAACATCTTCTCTTAACATCCATTCCATTATTTTTCCTTTTCCACTACCTATGATATTCTTATTCTTTTTTACATTATTACTCCAGTATAATCAATATAATAGGTTTTTTATGGGAATTATTCTAACATTATTTACACACAGTGCTGTCTAATTAGTATAAAACAATATGTTTTACTAGACATTGAACTACTGCCTCACGAAATGATGATTGTTCAACCTTCTCCAACCACATATTATGGTGGCCCATACGATGGAACTGTAATAATAATATTTATATATGGTATTTATTTTATCTCTATGCTTCTATAATTCTCATTTATAAAATACCTTTATGTTTTTCATATTGTATAAATACAAGAATTTCATTTGAGGAAGTGCAGACTACCGCCCCCTCAAAGTGATATGAATAGTTCATACTATACATGGAATGTATAAAGGATAAAATTAATGAATATATGTATCATATATAAAAAATATATTATAATATAATTATAATATACCTATGTATCATTTATTTTTTATTCCCTTAAATATGAAAAATAAATTAAAGTATTATTCATGCGTACGTACGACTTGTCATCTCCATGAATGGTGCATTTCATTTCTTATATCCAAATTATATGGATTATTATAAATACATATATATTAGATATATATTATATGTATGATATATAAATCATGAATATCATTCTAATGATAATATAATTTTGAACACATGGACAATTTATAATTATAACATGTTCATTTTTTACTCAATTTCTGAACACCAACAAAATGTCTGATATGAAGTAAAATAACTAATTAATTGTTTTAGAAAGGTAATATGTGATATAAAATTAATAATATAAATAAAAAATATTTTTAATCATTTATTAATTGACATAAATTTATTATTTAGGGAATTATAGAATGAATGAGTCATGTTAGACAGGAGGTAAGGGAATTTTCTCATTATCTTTACTTTGAGGCATATTTTGGTTTATACAAAATCTGATTTTATATAGTGTATAACCAAATTTTAATTTTAACTTCATTAAAATGGAATATTTTTCAACATATATTTTTACTAAATGAATAAGGGAATGTTTTTTTAATGTTCGTGGTGACAATGATGATTCCACTACTGCCAGCATTATTTGATATTTGGCCTCCTTAACAAGATGTGATGTTTTTAAATGGAAAATAAATAACATATACCATTTTTACATATATTGGTATTTAAAATGGTTTACAAAGTGGAATTCATATTTCAATATCTTGAAATTATTTCTTGTTATTACAAATGAATTTTTTTGATTGAAATGTTGATATTTGAAATCTTTTATGTGTGATGATTATATAATGGTACTTGGAAATTTGAAATGTGATTGTGTGAGAAAAAAATTATGTGTCGTTATATAATAATACAAGTTTGGGTGGTTATATTATAACCTTCAATGAATTTATTATTTAAGTTTGTTGTATGGTTATTTTATTTGTACGAATTATTTATGGAAGTAGACCATATGGTTATTCCATTTAAGTATGATTATGTCTCATGTTTACCTTTTATATGTTATTTGGGATTTCGTTGGGTTTTATTATATTCATTTAGGGTAAGAAAAGATATTTTACTCAGTAAATAATATTTACTACTTCATAAAAGGGAAAAGTATTACTTATGATAAAGTATTCATGGTTTACATGTTGTTTTGAGAAACTAACAATTTCCCTTTTTTGTGTATCCCTTACTGAACATTTTGTGCTCATCCCAATTTTTTGATTCTTTTTTCACAGGACATAAAGAGGAACAGGGTCATATATGGGATTATGGAAAATTCATGCTATTTAAATCGTGGAATTAAAATGATTCCTTTATTTTAAGAGTTTTTATTATATGAAAAAATGGATACTAAGTTGTAGTGTATACATGTAAAATTCAAGTTATTATGTATAGGTTATGACCTAATTCTCTAATACTCTAAAACAAAATATATTCTCAATGTGAATTATTAACATAATTCAAGATTATGTAATTTTTAATGATGGGGCCTTATAGTTTGTATCCGAGGATGGTTTAGATAACTTTAGGAGTTAGAATTTTGTTAATAGAATATCTATTAATTATATTTAAATTGTAGTAAAAATGAAATGATATATAATTTTCAGATTATCAGGTTTCTACATCTAAGATATGTATTCACATAATGGTTTTTCCCTGAGGAAATAGGAAAGCTATATTGGGAAGTCATACAAAGGAGAATAACCTTTCAAATCAGCATCCCAATATAGTTGAAATCAGAACTGAAGAGTTGGTTGCTGAAATGTTATAGTTTAATTAGTCTATAAATTGTGGTTGTATTCATGCACAAGATAAACCATATGAACCCTAGAGGAAAATTTCTATAGAGGATAATTTCAGAACGCAACATCCCCCATCATTCATAGGATCATATGACCCTGTTCAAGCTGTTGGGTGGATCAAATCACTGGAAAAGATTTTTGATGTCACGGGTTATACAGATAATAAAAAGGTTAGTCTATTTGTTTATTGTTTTAAAGGAGAAGCAGATCAGTGGTGGTTGATGGATAAAAATATTAGGGATGGTGAGGAGATTGATGATCTTTTATGGGATGAATTCAAAGGCATGTTTCTTGAGAAGTATTTTCATATGGTGGTTTGACTTAGGATGGAAACAAATTCTTAGAATTGAGGTAGGTGGATAAATCATCAGATTCTTATGAAGCAAATTTCACTTGATAGGAAACGTATGCTCCAAATTTCATCCGAGATCTTAATAGTAAGAGAAAATTATTTTACTCAGGAATGAAGTCATGATATAAAAAGAGAATTAGCCTCTCGTGAATTCAAAATCTATAGAAACTTGTCAGTTGTTCCGAGAAGGTAGAAGTGTATTTTTTTTGAGGATTATGTATTCCAAGAGTGTAAGAAAATGTATAAGTCCAGTTTGTAGGCAATGGGAAAGAATTCATCAAAGAAGTCGAGAGGTAAGAAAATTAAATTTTTATCTTGTGAGAAGTGTGGTAAAAAGAATCTTCAAGAATGTCTCTCAAAAAGTAGGTAGTGCGTCTAGTACTGTAATAACTATACTTCAAAATCCTGGAGTCGATGGATTATTTTAATACATTAGAATGATTACAAGGAATCAAGTCCCAAAGGAATGATCAATTTAGTAGTCTTGGAAAATAGATTAAATACATGAATATTACATTACAATTTCAAACATAAAATACAACATAGATAATCCTTTGATAATTCCATTTTTCCACTAGCTTAACCCTACATATCCATAATAATACACTTCTTGGAATCCTATGAAAACAAAACATATTAAAAGGGAGAGATCAGATGCTCAGTAAGTTTACATATTTTAGTGGAATCTATAAAATTTTAAGGAAATGTGTGTAATAAAATCAATAGACTTATAAATATAAACATGAACATAATATAGAAAAATTAAATCAATAATTTCCATATAAACAATCACATTGATATTATACTAGTCGAATAATCACATGTAATAACTAATTTCATATTGAGTGAATGCATAATTCTAGACATCATAACCACATAGTCAAGGCCTCATGCCAAGAAAAAATAAAATTTCTGTCAATGCCTTGTCCCAAGACACTAATTTTACTCATGAGACCCACCAATGCATCGAGGGGATATAGTAGGCCCATCTCATCACATACTAAGTCCAATGAATTTCTCGTATAAAAAAGGTGAAGAATAACATAAACATTCGTACTAAAACTGGCATACAAAACGTCAATACATTAACCATATCCTATGAGTGGTATGAAAAAAATAATATTCAAATTCAAACATATCATAATTCATTAAACCAAAAAAGAAGATTTTATTTTAATAAATCATCCTCAATCAAAAATAATATCATATAAAGTATGTTGACATAGTTGAAAATGATTAGTAAAACCCCATTGAGAGAAATATCCATTTTTCATGAAATCAATTAATACTTACATAATTTATAAAGGAATTCATTTCAAAGGGATTTTTGAATCAAAGTGTCCCATAACACATTTAAAGTTTTGAAATAAATTTTCACTTTAAAATAATAATGTCCATATAAATATATCATTAAAATCATTTTGAAAACATTGATATTAATTAAATAGATTCAGAAAAAATAAATCTTTAAAACATTTAAAATGTTGAACTTGTTAAAGGGATCCTTCCATAAAACCTTAAAATATTCATTGTTAATTTTTTTTATGAAACATGTACATGGATTATAAATATGTCCCAGTAGATACTTACTGATAAACAATCTCAGATAATATTGATATTGAGAAAATAACCCTTACCTTGTACTTTCCTTTAGTAGAGGGTACGTTTAGCCTCCAGTATAATGACAATAGTATATTAATAAATTATTCCAAAACCATATTAATATTTATGATATCATATATGATTCATTTATGACTTTATACTACCCATTTAATAATAATTTCTAGGTCAAAGTAACATTTCAGGCAGTAATCGCTTTTTTATCGTTCATGTTTTAACTTGTTATTCTTGATCGTATCACATAGATCATTATTTACATACATCCAGAATGTAAAACATGATTTATATATCATATATATTAAGAATATTTATATTTATTATAAATCGTTTTATGAAATGGAAACACCGTTCATGTAGACGGTAGTCCGTATGTATTCATGAACGTTGTTTCTATTTTCTTATCATATAGTTCAAGAGTAAGTAAATGAGATATATTTATCTCCAAAAATATATATTATTTCGGTAGAAATATAATTTCATATATATCATAGTTAATAAATATATATATTTATAACAATTCTTGAATGGTGATTGTTGAAGATGAATATCGTCGTCTTGTGGAGACCGTAAGTTGTTCGTACGCAAGAGCGGCACTATCATTATATCAATGGTAAAATGGGGTTTAATTGGATGGTATATTATATATACAGAATCAATAACATGTTATATTTATTGTTTAAATTACTTATATTCATTATTATACCCATCCAAATAATGTTGCATTGAATAACAAACTACCCACGACATGGAGACGGTAAGTTTTGCGTATGTACATATGGTAACATGGTCATTAATAGGATGGATAGAATAATGATTATGGATTTAACATATTTACAATAACATCTAAGTATGTAGAAGGTACTGGATTTGTTATTTTAGTATTTAAATTACATAGAAAAATGAAGTGGAAGAAGAAAATAACATTAAAAGAGGTGATGAAATAATTACCTCTTCTTTGGGTGCTTCCTTTTAATTCGAACAAAAGGGATCTATAGGTCAGATTTATGATCAATGTAAAGAATATTGGAAGAAGTTAGGGTAGTTTTGAGGAGATTTGTGTTGGTATTGTCCAATTCAAATGGATTTTGATGTGTGATGTTAAGAGAAGGGGAAGTATCCATTTATAAGAGAGGTGAGGGGTACATTATGAAAAGAATGAAATATTATTTTATTATAAAATTATTTTCGGTATATAATAGCTCAAAATAAATTTATTTAGATTATAAGGTCTTTATCTATCTAAATACTCTCAACCAATAGGTTTTAGACAAGTTTAGGTCACCATATTAACCTTATTTTTTACATTTAACCCTTAGCTAAATAATTTAACTTTTACCATGTCTTCTTGTATTATTATTATACACGGTTAATAAACTATCAATAAAATTCCAATAGAACTTAAAGTGGTTAATTAATTACATATATATCATTATATAAGTCCTTTCTCAAAACCATATGTTTTTTTGAAATATTATATCATTTAATAATATAGTATTTGTTTTAAAAACTCATTTATATCAATTTTGACACTATTTTGTATTTGGTTTTTGTGAAAGTCATAAAAAGTTTATTACTTAGAACCAAATATATTAAACCAATCCTAACATGTCATATTCAATTGGAAAATTAGTTTATGTCATAAAAATGTCTCAATTTACATTTATTTTGGTATTTATAATATCAACTATTTTAATATTTCATTAATAAGGTAATTACTACTTCATCATTGTGTCATAAATAACATTAATTATTAAATGTAAAAAAATTATATTCATAATAACATGATGTATGAAATTTTTTATATTTTAATAAATATTTATAGTCTAATTTATCTTATGTGTAACCATATATTAAAAATGGTTTAGTTATTAAATTGGGAATTTAACACTTTTAACTATTCTTTAAATAAAATATAATAAATGTCCTAATCTAACCTAAATAGATCAAAATTATATTATTTTTGTTATAATGCTTATTTTGGTCTAAATAAACTTCTCCAATAGAATTTGAACATGTTTTGGCTAATTTTTATATTATTTTTACCTTTAATTACCTTATTTTCTTTTAAACATGGCGAATACAATTCAAAAGTTACTATTAGCCAAAAATTATTTTCATCCTATTGTTCCAAATTTTACTTACTGATATCAACCGTGTATCTCAAATTTTTGAAATTCAATTCACAAAAGTGGTAAAATTACGATTTATGCAAATTTTTAAATGCACCTAGAAGGTGGCTAAAAGAGTATAAAAGGTTGGTAAAATAGGTTAAAATGGTTCAATAAAATTTTATATATTTGACCTTATTATAAAATCACTCAAATGAAATAAATTTTACTAATATATGTATTATGAATCTATTTTAGGATAAATTACTAATTAAAAAAATTATTTAAATGAAAAAGTTGTTTTTTATGTTCTATATAGTATCATTCACTATTCATCAAAAAATTGAATGTTTTCACAAAAATACGAAAAATTCACCATAATATAATTTTGATATTCTGAATTTAAAAATTACGTATATTATATCAAATTCAAAACATATAAGTTATATTAATTAATTTAAAAATATTTATCGTTGTCAAAACCAGAATGTGGGGTTTTGAGAAGTAAAAGCTATCAAAAGATTGATATGTGTTTGTGTCTAATTTAATTGTGAAATCAAATCACATGACCAACATTGGATTAAATGATAAAAATATAATATAATTATACTTCAAAATCAATAAAATGTATAATTTTACAATATAAATTATTTTTGATTTAAAAAGTTGTTATTAATTAAAATTTAGTATTTTTCATTATTCCTCAAAATATGTAATTTATCAGATGAACACCAAAAATAAATCGAAACAAAATTTTTATGTCCCTCTTATAAAGAAGATGTTTATTTAGTCAAATTTAATATGTAAAAGTGTCAAATATTGTATTTAAAAAGGGTTCTCCATTAAAATGCAGCAAAATTTAATTTTTTTAAAAATAGTTCTTTTATATGAAAAAAGTGTATTTGTTCATATATTGTGTATAAAAAACACATAATATGGATTTTAAAATTATAAGTAGTATATAAAAAATCAAAATTCATTTAGTACTATCCGTAACTGGTTTAATAAGCGGCTAGTTTGGTAAGTCGTGGTGCGCTCGAACTCAGTATCACCTGTGCCACAAGCTATTGAATTACTTTAAAGAGATTGCGTATTATGAAATCCTATGTTGTTACAAGTTTGGTAATACTATTCATATTTCTCATAACATTAAGGAAGATGATCAAGTAGACAATAAAAAGACAATGGTAAGATGTTTTTATTGTAATGTGATTGGGCATTAGAATAATGTGTGTCCAAAGTTGATTACCCAGAGTGAAAACTAGATAGATGAAAACATAAAGGGTGGGGAAAAATATTTTGATAGTACTATTGTTGATGTAGGACCATAAAATGAAGTTGTATTAGGTACTTGTCTTGTTTTTTCAGATTGTGCCAATGTATCATGTTATTCAGGGTCTACAAATTCTTTGATTTCTAAAAAATTTTCTGGTAAATTTGGAATTCACCATTAAGAAATGAATCCAGAACATATGGTAAAAAAACCTGGGGGAAATGTTTAGGAAAATTGAAATTATAGGAATCTTTTTATCATTATTTTTCGAATGAATTTTCTTTCAATATTTTTCTTTTCCCATAGTAGTGTTTGATGCAATTTTGGGAATGGAATGGATATATATTTACCATGTTAAGATTGACTGTGGAGCTAAAGATGATTCTTTTTAAAAATTCATTTAATTTTTGTTCAAGAATTAAGCCTCATCTCTGATAACATATCAGCAAGCTGAGACACTAGTGAAATATGGAAATGAATGTTACCTTGAACATTTTGATGAAAACAAAGAAACAGTTCAGATTAAATTTGTTCCAGTAGTAAATGAGTATGTTGATGTTTTTCCTGATGATTTTCCTGGTATTATACTGGATTGGGAAGTTAAATTTATTATCGACTTATTTCTTAATGCAAAGAAAGTGTCAAAAACCCCTTATCCAATGTCTCAAATTGATCTTTTATAGTTAAAGAAACAATTGCAGGAGTTGATAGATAATGGTTTCATTCAACCTAGCAAATCACCATGGGGTTCCCCAGTCTTGTTTATTAAAAAGAAATATGTTTCAATGAGTCTTTTCAATGATTATATATCCCTGAATAATATCAACATTAATTACAAGTATCCTATTCCTAATATCGATGATTTGTTTGATCATATCTATGAAGGTCATTGTTTTTCGAAGATTTACTTGAGGTCGAGGTACCTTCATTTCAATGTAATGTAATAAAACGTACCAATGATAATGTTTTGTACAAGATATTGCCATTATGAATTTGTAGTTATGCCTTTTGGGTTAACATATTCACCTGTATAATTCATGGATATTATGAATATAATGTTCTGTGAGTTCATAGATATGTTTGTGGTTTTGTTTATTGATGAAATTTTGGTATATTATAAAAGTAAATAGGAACATGAATGTCATTTAAGGGTTGTCTTGAAACCCGTAAAAGAAAACAAACAATTTGGGAAATTCAACAAGTGTGAGTTTTCATTACAAAAAATTTCATTCTTTGGTCACATTGTTTCAAATAATGGCACAACTGTTTATCCTGATAAAACAAAAGTTATTGAAGAATGGACAAGACCCAAAAAATATAACCTATAATTGTAGTATTATAGGTTTGGAAGGATATTAAAAAATAATTGTTTAGAATTTCCATAGCTATCATTCCCACATAATAAGTTAACTAGAAAAGGTGTTAAATTTATCTACACAAAAGAATTTGATGATTTTTTTCAGGAAATGAAAAGAATATTGTTGAATGCTCCAATTTAGGCATTACCTTACAGAGATAGAGAATTTGTTATTTATAATGATACTTTTTTCAAAGGACATGGTTGGGTAAAAATGTATAATGGTCAGGTAATTTACTCTGCTTCACATCAGTTGGAAGATCCTGAGTTAAATTACATTACACATGATTTGGAATTAGCTTCTTTTTTGCTTAAAAAATTTGGGGGCATTATCTGTATGAAGTAAATTGTGAAATATATATTGAAAACAAAAGTTTTAAGTATATATCCACTCTGAAATAATTGAAAATGAGACATAAGAGATGTCTAGAATTAATCAAGGATTATGATTACACGATTCATTTCCATTTAGGAAAACCAATAATGTGACTGATTCTTTGAGTCTAAAAAGTCATTCTACATTAACCCAGTTATGTTTGGAACAAGATCCTTTAATTAATTATTTGATTAAAATTGGAATTGAGGATTTTGGTGCAGGAAATTACTCTGTTTGTTAAGGTTTCAGTGGAATCATCTCTCTCCAACAAAATTAAGAAAGCTCAAAAGGAAGACAATAATATTCAGAAAAAGGTAGAGTAGGTTTAGATGGGTATGTTTCCTACATTTAACATTGATAATAATTGAATTTTGAGATTTGGGAACATATTATGTGTGCCTTTCGATTCATAGTTGAATAATGTGTTGTTATGTAAAGCTCAAAGTTCTCAGTATTTAGTTCATATCAGCAGTACTAAGATGTATAGAGATCTTTGGGGATATTACTGGTGGGATAGAATTAATAGATATATTACTGACTTTAATGTGAAGTGTTTTAATTTTCAATAGATTAAAGAAGATCGACATGGATTCTTCATCCATTACTGGTGACAGAGTGGAAATGGTAAAATATATCCATGGACTTCAATTTGGGATTATTAAAGATATCTCATGGTAATAATGCAATTTGTCTTATTATTGATTGATTGACTATATTTTCTCATTTCCTTTATATTCGAGATAATATGTCTCTATATTAACATTATTGGTTGTATGTTAAAGAGATAGACATGTTGTGTGGATTTCCCCTCTCTATTGTATCTGATCGTGATCCTGGGTTTAATTATAATCTTTGGAAAGGCCTTCAGAATTCTGTAGGTACTAAATTAAATTTTAGAACAACTTGTCATCATCAATTAGATGGGTAGTATGAATGAACAATTCTGAAATTGGAAGATATTCAATGTGATTTCTCAATAGATTATGAGGGAAGATGGGACCACCATAATTATTTGGATGAGGTTTTTATAGTAACAGTTTTCATTCTAATGTACAGATGACTCCATTTGAGGCATTATATGAGAAGCGGTGTCAAAATCTTTCTTTTTGGGATGAAGTAGGTGAAAGACAATTGATTGGACTAGAATTAGTAGAAGAGGTGGTAGAGAAATTTCAATTGATACAAAAACACATGAGGATAGCTCAGAGTAGGTAGAAAAGTTATGCGGATTTTTGGAGGAAGGATATTTTTTTAGGTTGGTGACCATGTCTTTCTCAAATTTTCTCCATGGGAAAGTGTGATGTGTTTTGGTAATAATGGGAAGCTAATACGAGGTTCAACATACCCTATTAAGTCCTAGAGAATGATGGATCAATTGCCTATAGAGTTGATTTACCTCTATGTTTATCCTAGGTACACAATGTTTTTCATGTTTCAATATTGAGAAACAATATGCCAGATCCATCTCATGTTTTGAGTCCAAAGGTAGTTCAGTTAGAAGAGAATCATTATTATGAGAAACAACCAGTCCAAATTATTGACCGAAGGGAGAAGGTTTTGCATAAAAAGAAAATTTATCTGGTAAAGGTTTTATGGAAAAACCATATGGTTTAAGAGGAAACATGGGAATCTGAAAATGCTATGGGGGATAAAAACCACCACATATTTGATAAGTCAATATAATTTGGGGTTCACAATTCCCAAAAGGGGGAAGGATGTAACATCATTGGTAAATAAATAATATTATATTTTCAAACTATTTAATATTTTTGAAATAAATAATAATTTAACATTAAAGGGATTCTATATTTGATGGCATACTAGACATGCAATAATGTGTTTCTCTTAAATATTTTGTTAAACACAATGCGGAGTTATACTGAGAAAAATATTAATAATATAATATTATTATTTTAAATGGTAGTTAACACCTAGCCTTTGTATTGGTAGGAATGAACATAACTATCCATATTATGATT
The DNA here is from genome assembly GCA_963277665.1 of Viscum album. NCBI lineage: Eukaryota > Viridiplantae > Streptophyta > Magnoliopsida > Santalales > Viscaceae > Viscum > Viscum album. The sequence goes on from OY728147.1 coordinate 1,099,909,887, forward strand.
ATAATTTTTTTTAATTGTCTTTATATTTTTCCAATAAATTTTAGATGCTTAAAATGATAATGAATCAAATTTTAAGCATAAATACTCAAATATATTTAAAAGGTAGTTTTACTGCCTTTTGATGATGGACCATTTTAAAATATAGTTTTTTTCAATTTTATATTTTCCATTTTAAAAAATAAATATCTCCTTTAGAATAGGGATATAAAAATTTACTCTTGGTATATTTTTGGTATTTTTTGATAATGTTTATTTTTATGAATAATGAAAAATACATCATTTTTAGTCAAAACAATATTTTGACTATTTTCTATATGATTAGATTGTACTTTTAAATGGTTTTAAACTTAATTATATTTTATTTTTATCATTTAATACTATTTTCGTCATTGGATGTAATTTCAATTTTAAATTTGACATAAACACATGTCAATCATTAGGATGTTTTTACTTCATAAAAAAACGCTTTTTGTTTTCTTAAAGGGAATTAATTTTAAATTAATTTATGAAACTTTTGTGTTTTGAATTTGGAAAAATGGGTTCCATATTTGGAATTAGGAGGTCAAAATTGAATAAATAGGTAAATTATTTTTAGATATTATGAATAGCAACTTATGTAAATATTATAATTCCAATGGTTAAAAGTTAAATAAGGTAAATAAGGGTAAAAAATAATATAATAATAATATTAAATTACCTTAAAATATGTCTTGACCATATTTTATGAGATATTTATGACCATGTTCATCCTTGGGAATATTTTAGGGCCCCATCGAGCCACTTGTGTTTGAAAATGACATTTAATTACTTATAATTTAAAGTTAAGGAAAATATAATCTAAACATGTATATTTTTCTAAGACAATTATTTTTTGGAGTTATATAAGTGATATCTTCGACTAAAAATATTCATTATAAAGGTAAAAACATTAAATACATCATTATATTTTATTTATAATTTGAGACATCAAATAAATAAAAGTATTTATGACATAATGGTGATGTAGTGTTTCCCTTATTAATGAATGTTTTAATTAAATGAGATTATAAAAATTAAAATAAATTTATTTTCAAGATTTTTATACCATTGAATAATTTTATGGATGATTATTTATTTGTATATTTTATTTAATTCAGTTTTTTATAATTAATCATGTTTTTTTTATTTTTAAACTGTCATGATAAAAATATTAGAAAAATTGACATAAATGAGTTTTTTAATCAATTAATATTTTATTAAACGTTGTAATAGTCCTCAAAACCTGAGATTCATCAAAATGAAATAAATGATGTTCAAAATTCATTAATGATACATTTTTATGTCTCTTGGAATTTTATAGTAACTATGGTAACTATATATTATGAATATCCAAGACGTCATCATAAAAGTTATACAGGTTTACTAAGGGTTAAAGCTAAAAGATAAGGTTAATTTTGTGACCTAAACATTTATAAAAACCATTGGATAAAAGGATTTAGATCCATAATTATCTGATATTATAAATATATCACTTTTGTGTTATTAGAATTTGATGATATATAAATAATAAAATAATACATTCAAACTTATCAAAAGTTCCCCTCATCTCTCTTATGAAAGGACCCACCTATAAACCTTACTCACACCACTCAATCACCCTTGGAATGTCCACAATCTACCAAAAAAACATCAAAAATTCCTCCCTTACTCCAATAATCCTTCACATAGGAAGAAGGCAATTAAAAAAATTCCTTTGGCTCAAATCAAAAGAAGTTACCCGATTCGAGGTAACATCTTCTCTCAAATTCCATTCCATTATTTTTCCTTCTCCACTATCTATGGTATTCTTATTCATTGTTTACATAAAAAAACCAGTATCCTCAATATACTATGTTGTTTTTATGATATGTATTATAACTACATATAACACATCACCATCTAATGGGTATAAAACACACAGTTTATGTGGACGACGAACTGTTGCCTCACGAACGATGATTGTTCACCCTTCTCCTACAACCACTTCAGGTTTCCATTAGGATGGAACTGTAATTATATATGATATATATGATATTTTTTTCTATGATTCTATAATTCTCATTTATAATAAACCGTTATTCTTTTCATGTTGTATAAAAATGATAATTTTATTTTAGGAAGTGCGGACTACCACCCCCTCAAAGTTTTATGAATCATTAATTGTATTCATGGAATGTATAATGGATGGAATTGAGTAAGTTATATGTCATATATAAAATAGATATTATATTTTAATTATAATCTATCTATGTATCATTTAGTTTTCATTTCTTTAAATATGAAAAAGAATTGAAAGTAGCGTTCATTCGTACATACAACTTACCATCTCCATGAACAGTGCATTTCATTTCTTATATCCAAATTCTATGAACTATTATAAATAAATATATACAAGATAAATATGATATTTGTGATATCTAAATCCTGAATATCATTTTGGATATAATAGATGTTTTAACACATGGACAATGTATAATTATTACATGTTCATTTTTTACTCAAGTTCCAACATCGACAAAATGTCGGATATGAACTCAAATAATTAACTAATTCTTATAGTAATGTAATAAGTGATATAAAAGTAATAATATTATTGAAAAAGGATCTATATCAAGTAAAAATTAACTCTTGTTTATTATTCATGAAATTAAAGAAGGAACGAGTCAAGTTGGACATGAGGTAAGAGACATTGTCTCAATCTCCCTTCCTAGAGGTAAATTTTGATTTATACATGACCTGATTTTATACAGTGTATAAACCCCTTTATGTTTTAATTTCATTAAAAGGGAATCTTTTTCTACATGGAATTTCACTAAATTAAAAATTAAATGTTTCTTTTTAATGTATGTGGTCACAATGACCTTTCCGCTGCTGCGAGCGTTATTTAATATTTGAATTCCATAATAAGCTATGTTTTTTTTCAAATGGAAAATAAATACCATATACCCTTTTTACATATCATGGTATTGAAAATTGTATTGAAAGTGGATATTATATTTCAATATCTTGAAATTATTTCTCGTAATAAAAATTAAAATTTTTATGTTTGAAATGTTGATATTATCACTCTTTTATGTGTGATGATTATATAATGGTACTTGAACATTTGAAGGGTGGTTATGTGATAAAAAAAATAAAGCGAGGTTCTGTTATAAACCAAGTATGGGTGGTTACATTATAACCTCCAATGCATTGGGTATGGAAGTTAGACGTATGGTTATTCCATTTGTATGAATTATTTGTGGAATTCGACCGTATGATTAACCCATTTAAGTATGGTTATGTCCCAGTTTTACCTTTTATATGTTATGTGTGCTTTAAATTGGTTTTATGGTAATATTTTATGGTATGAAATGATCTTTTATTTAGTGAATAACATTGACTACTTCATAACAGTGAATATTATTAATTATGATAATGTATTCATGGTTTAATTTTTTTTTTGAAAAACTAACGGTTTTCTTTCTTTGTGTATCCCTTGCTAAAATTTTTGTGTTATACCATGTTTTTGAAATGTTTTTCACAAGAAATAAAGTGTAATAGGGTCAAGGATGGGATCATGGAAAATTCATGTTGTTTAAAAGAAGGAACTAAAAATGTTTCATTTCTTTTAAGAGTTTTTGTTTTATGAAAAAATATATACTGACTAGAATTTTCAACATGTAATATTCAAGTTGTTATTTAGAATTTATGACTTAATTCTCTAAATATCTAAAAATAAAAATATCCTCAATGTGAATTATTATCCTAATCTAAGATTATGTAATATTTAAGTGTGGTGCCTTATAAAAGTATGGGTTAGTTATCCCTTTTCAATATATTGAGAATAATCATAATGAGAATAAAAAGATACAAAAGTAAGAGAGGAAGAAGAAGAGAAAAGTGATATATAGTAGAAACATAAAAGTGAATAAAATAGAAAATTAATCCCTACAAAGCTACTAAAAATATAATAAAAAAATATCCAACCCTTTTAATGGGGGTGGATGTGAAAATTTATAACCATGATAGTGATTGATTGTAGATTCAAACTTTTCCCATAGAAAGATTGAACATTTTTATCCAAGTAATCGATGAATAACAACATGTTGTCTTCTAGAATGTTTATTTTACCTATGTTGGATTTATTCTCAAAAAATTTGAGATCCATTTTAAAAATATAGAAATTTTTTTTCATGAATTAATAAATAATACTTTTTATGGATGAAAATGTTCTTCATATTTATCCAATTTGACACATGAATAACCTATCTCAGTGAGTGGATTTGTCCATGAAATTAAATATAGGCACACACCATTGAGTCCTATTTTCATTAAAACTAGAATAACCTCATTTTATTCCTTATATTGTAATATATGAATCATTTATAGATGAGTGGTCAATTGTTTCAACCAAAAAAAGCTTCCAAATTGAATGATTAATTTGGGTTCTATATGTTTTGATTATTAACATAAAATAATTGAATGAAATTAATTTTAAAAAAATAGTAACCCTATAAAAATAGAATTTCACAATTTAAAATTGGTATTAAATTTTATACATTAATAATTAATGTGATATCAGTTTAAATTCCATAATAAATCAATTGTCACAACAATGAACAAAATTCATCAAAAAAATGATATAATTAATCTCAAATAGATAATTTGTTTTGGATTAACTCATTTAAATGCATATAAAAAGGAATGAAAAATCATCAATCATGATTCCACTACCTTGGATATTTATTCAAAAAATAAAGAATTTACATTAACTTGCACATAAAGCCCATATTCCATTTATCCTTGAAATGCTCTAGAAAAATCATATAAACTTCATAGCATAAATTACTAAAATATAACACCATATTCCCATATATATTAGAGATATATAATTTAGGAAGAAACCAAATGTAGCACTATTTTTTTGGTTTAATATTTGAAAATAAGAGACATGATTTTAGTTTGAGATATACATTCTTCTGATGAAACCCTTTTGCAACTAACCTACATTCATATGTTTTATACCATTTATAACTGAGTCCAAATGATGATGAGAACATAAGTGGGGCTGTATTGCATCATTTTATAAACATAATAATTATAAATCAAGACACCTTATTCATGGAAGTGATATTTTTACCCTTTATTGAAACAGAGTATGCATTAATAAATAAAAGAAGAGAATGTAATAAACTTTTATAGTAGATTTGGGTACAAGTATCCCCATTTCCACTCTATTTACACTCTCTCCATGAATTTGATGATTTAAACCAATAAATCCTTTTTCAACGGATATTTATTTTTTAGTTTATACAACAATAAATATTTATATATATTTTTACATGGATTTAATAAATATTATTAGGAGACCTAAAAACACTCAACAATTGAGTGTTCAGAAAAAAAAACTTTGGTTAGATAAATTCTCTTTGAAATTATATAGATGTAGAAAGGGAAACTAATAGATTAAGAGATATTTAGTGGAATAGATAAATATCTTCGAATCAAATTCCTTAATAAGAATCTCAAAATTTTTAATAGAATATTTCCAGATAAATTATTATCAACAAATAATAGAATCCTCATAGTAGAAGGAGGTATACAAATAAGAAGTTATCAAATATGTGTATCTAATGTATTTTTTGGAAAAGATTAAATGATATCCAAATGATAAAACAGAGATAATAAGTAGTAGTTATAGAATAAATTATAGTCTCTTCAAAAATAAAAATGATCCAACATAATTTTTGAGAAAGTGATTAAGATATTTTTTTTGCTTCATATCGATAGCACTAAAGATATAACTGTTTGAGAATTAAATAAGCAACCAAATTTAATTTGGGATAAATAGATCTAGAAATGTCTCTAGATAAATCCTGATTTCAAATAGTATAATGTGTCTAAAATTTGAATTTAAAATGGTGGTTAAAATCAAAAATTCAATTAGAAAATTGAAAGAATTATTACCTTGTTTAAGATCTTCTAAAATAGAATTTACAATACATTAACAAGAGACTTACTCCGACGAAGTTGTAGAAAATACCCTTGAAAAAATCAAAATTAAAATCTCACATACAATTCATTTAAAGTGTGGTTTCTTTGCATGAGGATAACACTAAAAGTAAGGATGAAAATGTACAACTTTCACTAAATGTAGACTACTATTACATTGAGTATGATACCGATGTTATGTTACTAAAATTTGTTTTATTCCAAAAATAATGTACTCAAATGTGTGGTTCATTATTAAATTTTAGGTTTCTAAACATCACATTAACCATAAATGTGTTGTTCCAAACATTGGGTTGGATATCAATGTTAGGATACAATATCACTTTATGAAAAATGAATCTGGACATCTTCAAACCATCTAAAATAAATTGTACAATAATCATTCTCCAAAATATAAATATCCAAAAAAATACATCTAGTGTTCTATAAAATTAAAATAATTATTCAATTAAATATAAACATGAAATCTGCTAAAATTATATTAATTTGTAAAAAATGATCTTATTTATAAGAATTAAAGTCAATAATTTATTTATAACAATATATATATGTCAAAAAATATCAAAATTTCTTATTATTAAAAACCCCTATAATTTAAATAAACCCAAAAATTTTAGATCAAAATTATAATTCTGATAGATATCCTCTTTTTTATAAATATTAAACCTCTTTAACTTATATAAACACAAAACTAAATGGTTTTTAATTTCTAATTTTTTTTTAAAAAATTAACTTATTGGAAAATAATATTGATAAATATTTTTACAAATATTTTGTTTATTTATATTTATCCTCCTTTTTAAGATAAAAAATGAATAAATATGGAATTAAACACATTTAATTTTGAAAACAAATGTATGTGAATGTTAGTTAATCTTGAAATAATAAAATTATTAAAATAGCTAGGCATAAAAACATAAAATAGAAGTAAACAAAAATATTAGATATGATTGTAAAATAACATCAATTTTATAAACAATGATAGATTAAAAATTAAATATAAGATTATGAGAAACAAAGGTTTTGGGGAAAATTGAGAAGAAGGAATAGAAATTGGTTGAGATTCTTCATAGGAATATTCATAGGAAAAGACATCTCTAACCATTTTGTGTATAACCTTCTACTACACAAATAGATCCTTCAAATTTTGATTCAATGATGTAACCCATAATCCCAATAGATTCCTCAAATCCTGACTCACCTTTAGAAATTTAATGAGATTCACTGTCACAAACACTAAATATTATTAGAATATTAAACATTGTTTTTTCATTCAGGATTCATAACCAGTTGAGAAAAAAAAATGAATCCTAGTTCTGTAGAGGCAAACCATTCAACCAATTATTTGTAATTATCAAAAAGTGTTTGTAGTTTCTCAATATCACACAAAACAAATTGTGTACTCTCAATCATAGCTTAAAAATAGTAGATAAAAAATATAATATGCTTAAGATATTTTATGAATAGTTCTACCAGACATAGAAGATCATCCCTCTCATGAAATTGAAACTTTTTCACCCTCTAACTGATTTTCCAGAAGCTTCTTCAGATCAATAAATTGTAATTTTAAAAAACATTACCTTTTACCTTTCTAAACTAGTTTAAAAAATATATTATTAATGTATCGTAATATTTCATAGAAATATAATTATCATTCAAACATTGATATTGAGTTTGAAGAGACTCATTTTTTTTAAAAGATGCATTTACTAAATCCTCAAAATATATCCGTGAACATTCAATATCTCATTATAAAATGTTTACATCATCATTCAATTGTTTAAAAATAAAAATCGTATCATAGTAAAAAAAATTAGTGTGATCCCCATTAATTGATTGTTATTTATATTTTGATGACTCCCCCTCAAGGCTCACATGATATTCTCCAACATGACCTAATTGACGTGACATGACTTTCAATCCTTAACTAGTAGGAGAGGAAAATTGTCAATGAACTTATTTGACCTTATTATTTTCATAAATAGTCCATTATGAGGATATTTCATGAAAATAAATTGATTAGTCATTAATAAAATCATTAGAGGTATCTGTGGGAGTACTTACTTTTGTAAAAGGATGAGCATCCTCTTTCCTTAAAAAACTGTGGACCAAGAATATTGTTTGATATATTGCTCAGACATAAAAAACATTTCTCTTTACATTATTTAACAATATGAATCTTGTTCTCAACGTCCAAATCATAATAATCAACAACAAAATAAATAGGTTCAGGCTCCAAACTTCTCTAAGTTCATTGAAAAAACAAAACATACCTATCTATATCAATCAATTAGTCTTAATAATCTCTAATAAATTTAATAAATATCCCAATTCTAGAAGGAATTTTCTCTTACATAAATTTAATCCTAGTTCTTATATGGAAATACTCTCCACTATCATTGGATTCCCATAAAACTATTGGTCCACCTACAACAACATGTGTCCTATCAGTACCTTCCTCTAATCTAGACTCACATTCTTCATTCAACACCATGCTTTTTAGAACCTATAGACTTCAAAATTTTGTGCTCCCTCTTGGAATGTGAAATAAAAGTTTCATAAAATTATTTCACACTTGAATAATATAACCCCTTCGTTAAACTCTAAAAGAGAGAAAACATCCTTAGGTTTCCCATTAAAAACACATTATTCTGGTGACATCTTAAAACAGTCTTGATGTTAACAATCATCTATATTTTATAAAGAATAATATACACTATCCTCCCATAAGGATAAAAGGAAATATTTGAATATATTTGTATGTAGTGATTCACGTACCTTAAAATGTACCAAATTATGTTTAATTTTATATCAATCATCATGATAAAAAAGATATACATGGTAGAAAAATATTTTTCTCTAACTCTATATTCCTTACAATTAATTTAGTATGGATGAACTTGACATGTACCTTCTGGTTATCTTCTAAATCATTCACCATAATCTTCTTAACATGAGAATTTCTGAAATAATGGGAATGATATCCTTATACTTTTAAACTCTATATCTAGATGATCTGAGGATAAAATTGAAATGTTTTTCCTGACAGAACATAATAATATGATTCATATATGTTGTCAAAATAGAAACCTCTTTGTTGTTCACCATTAATAAAACAACATCCTCATTGTATCCAAAATTAAATTGAGAATTTTGTAAAAATTATTTACTTATATTTTAAAGACATATTGAAAATTACCTCAATTGAACATTAATTCCAATACATGGAATATTTACACATGTTTCAGTTTCATAATCATCTTTTATGAAAAACTCAAAGTTGACAACCTTAAACTTTATCTCTATCCAATTTGTACTTCATTTCCTTTAATTTTTTCCCACTATTAAGAATGTCCTCATCATTCCACATCATCTTCATCATCATAAGGACAAGTAGTATAAGTATTATAGTTCAAAATATATAGTTTTTTAAGGATTGAGAATTTATTAGATCGAGAGGAAAATGTTCTAAGGTAGGATAAGTAGAAATCGATTAACTCTGACCTTTTTTTGACAATAATTATATCCCTCAAGATTATAATTTAGTAAAATCATTTCGGATTTTAAAGAATAAAATATGAACATGTGAAATTAAAATACACAACTAAAATAAAAAACAATTTGAAAACAAAATAAACTAAAGGATAAATAAATATTTCGAAAAAAATAAAAAAAAATTAATAAATTGAATAAAATATAAATAAAAAACAGAAATATTATTTACCTAAAATAATATAAACCTAACTCATAGTTAATAAAATCAAATCTAATATGGGAAGTGTTTTAGTGAAGATATTAGCTTGATGATATTTAGTATTAAAAAATGCATAATATATATCCTCATTTTGGACATGATCTCATAAAAATGATGTTGAATATAAATATTATAAGTTCTAGAATTACTCATATAATTTTATGAAAAAAATTAGCACTAGAATTATCAAAGAAAATAGGAACATAAAATTATTAATTTCATTACCCATAATTGTGTGTTCCATCCGTAAAACTTCTGCACACCTACTACCAGTACAAATATATTCTTTCATTATACTAAAAAATAAAATAAAATCTTTCTTCTTATTGTACCATGAAACAATGTGACTTCTTAAAAAGTTAACGGTTCCTTAGGTTCTTTCTCAATCTAAACTAATTTCTCTTTAATCTATATATTAATATAAAATTATATCAAAACATATGGTTTTTAGATAAATAAAATATAAATAAACTGTTGTTTTTAAATATCTAAAAATAATTTTAACTTCAAATATATGTGAATATTTTTTATTCAACATAAACATTGCACATAAAAAATAACTAACATTATATCTGGTCACCTAGCAATATGATACAAAAAACTAACTATCATACATTGATATAAATTGTTCCAAAATGTTTTACTATCATCAATCAATTCAAGTTTAATAGTATAATCTATATGAGTTTTTTATGGATTAAGGATTTCGAATAATTTTTTAAAAAAAATTAATAATGTATATATTTTTATTTCAAAATTTTCAATAGAAATTTGAATGATTTGAAATCCAAGAATGAAATTAAAATTTTCCCACTATATTTATTTCAAATGCTCTTTTCATATGTTTTTAAAATCCATTACAAATTTTTGATTAGTATGACCAAAAATAAAATCATATTTATAAATTTTAACTAATAAAATATTAGATTATTATATTTTATTAAATAGATTTGGAACATCTAGACCAACATAAAAACAATTTTTTTTAAAAAGAAATCAACCTATCATAATAATACCTTGGTTCTTATATATGACCATAAGTAGAATTAGTATGTTTAAAAATAAAATTGATAAATTTATGAAATTGAAAATTTATGGGTTGTTCAACATAAACATCCTCCATTAAAAGATAATTTAAAAATACTATTTAACACCCATATTTTATAACTTAAAATATATATGATATGGATAGGCTAAAATGACCTAAATGTATTCAAGCCTATAAATAGGGGAAATTTTTTTATCAGAATCTATAACTTCCTTCAGATTGTAACCCTTAATAGTTATCCTAGACTTCTTCCTTGTAATTATACCTTGTAATCATTATTATTCCAAAAAAACCCATTTAGTTCCTATTACAATATTGTGTGAGGGTCTTTCAACTAATTCCCAATTTTTTTTCTCTTAATCTGATTTAGCTCTTCCTATATAGAAAAATCTTAACTCTTATTATCTACGGCTTCTTCTACAAGATTAGATTCAAATAATGATTAAAAGGGAAAAGAAATCAACTAGGTTTTTATTATTCCTCTTAGTCCCAAATCCTTCATCGAGTTCCCCTATAATATTATTTAAATTATGGCCCTTCGATGTCATATTTTTTATATGTAAGAAAATTTTATGTTCCTCAGTTTAATTTTATTTAGAATTAGATTGATCATTATTATGTTCCAGTTTAATTTCAATATTATCATCCGAATAATCAAACCTAATGTTTATTAAAGAATCAATATCATTTTCTATAGTTATTTAATTATAATAATATGGATCACTATCATCAATTGTTTTATAAATAAATTATTTAACTATCCTTGAAATTTTCTTAAACACTCTATAAGAAAAAAAAGTAGAAAAATATCCAAGAAAGATTCAATCATCATCTTTTGAATCAAAAGTACCAAGATTTTTCTTACTATTCACGATATCCACCTTGCATATATAAACATTAATGAACACAACGTTTGGTTTTCTATTATACCATAACATATAAGTTATATTTTTAATAAGAGGTCTAAATAAAACATTATCATATTATGAAATTTTGAATTAGTAGATTCTTCCAAAAAATAAGTAGGTAGAACATAGTCCTTTAACATAGTTCTATACATTTGGGTAATTATTCTATTTATACTTTCAATAATTCTATTTTTTAGAGGAGTTCGTGGTGAAAAAAAGTATCCTTAATACTAATATTATTGACAAAAATAATTAAATACTAATTCTAAACCTCTCCTCTATGATCGTATCTAAATGAAATTATTTTAAAAATATTTTTCAATTTTAACAATATCATAGAAACTCATAAAAACATTAAATTATTCACTTTTATACTTCAAAAGTAAACCCAAATGAATCTGAAAAAATCATTAATTTAAACAAAAAAATTAATTCTTCCAACTAAACATGATACTTTAGATGGTCAAACAAATACACATTGATAAGTTATAAATGTTTAAATCAAACATCCTTAGTGATTTATTTGAAATATGACTTCTATTACTTATTTATTAGGAATTCATCACAATGTCTTTTCTCATTAAACTCAAGACAAGGTAGACATAGAACTAACTAATTTTTAGATAATTTAAATAGGAGAAACATATTCTAATTACAAACTCTTATGTTTCATATCTAGTATTAAATCATTTTGGAATGTAAATAGTTTAACTTTTATTTACCAATAGGACTAAGGAAAACATTATAAAATGTTTCTATTCATAGTGATCTAAACATATGCTGTTTATTTCTAAACAACTAAAATTCATTATTAGAAAAATAAACATCGAAACCACCATTAATGATTTAAGAAATACTTATGAGAATACACCAAAAAACATGAACATAGAGAACTATTTTGATCAAGAATGATTTTGTATAGTCAATTAACCCAACTCTAACGATATTTCCTTGAGTATTGTCACCAAAGGTAACAAAAAATCTATACAATATAGATATTTCATAAATTCTGGAAGATTATCCACTCATATGTATCTAATAACCATAGTCCATATACTATATATAATTTTTTTTCTAATTTATTACCCATAAAATATCAAATGAGAGTTTTGATTGTGCCCAAATTCTTTTGGGTTCTTTAGTACTAGAAACTAAGGATTTGTGAAACCAGAACTCTTTAATCTTTCCAAACAATATTTAATTAATATTAGATATGTTTCTAGATATACATGTTTTCATTTCACTACTAATTTTTCAATTCTGTAAATTATATAAATTAATCTTATAACCTTTTTTAAAACAATAAAATAATGTAATATTAGTCATGGTTTTATTTTCTTATCTTAGAAAAAATAATTCAAGTGTAATTTATGTTTCTTACCATTATTTCTTATTTTGTATCTTATTTATTACAATCATTTTTTCAATGAATATTTTTAAAGACTATTATACTTTGGTATGAACTATAGTATTAATTTTTATGAACTCTACTTCAGTAAGAAACACAATAATTTTAATTTTAGGTTAAATGTATTTTGAATAATAAGTTTAGTTCATTCAATTGTAATAAATGTTTTAATATAGTGTGTATCTCACTTTGGATATAATTGAGAATATTATAGAGAGATATATGTTTTATCTTCTATATTTTATTTATTTATTATGACATAGTGAATTATAAAATTAATTTATCATTGTAGAAGGCTTTATAATCATAATGATAAGAAAATGAGTGGTAAATTGTACATAAAATTCTTTATCCATAAGACTCATATTTTCTATCTGATTTAAATTTTTTTCTATGATTTTGAACATGACTAGTTTTTGGATATTAAGATACATTCTAGGAAGCCTTTATTGATTTATTCCCTTTTCTTTCATAATAATATTTCATTTGAAGTATATTTTCATTCTTCTCCAGTTTTCTTCTTACCACAGGCTGTGGGAAATCATGTTTGATATGCCCCAACATCTATCATTAAAAATATTCAACTTCTATAAACAATAACTACTTTTCTTGTTATCAAATGAATTTTTATAACCATTATTCCTTTTATATATGTTGTTTAATATTATTTAAAATTATGCATGATCATATAAAAAATTTAAATTATAAGAATAATTATAGAATATATGATCCTCTTTTAACTTCTTTTAACCTTTTGGAAAAGAGACATTATGAGATATATTCTATTTATTGAACTATTTTTTATCCTCAACCTTGGATTCCATCTCATATTGAAGCAACATTTGAGTACAATAAATTACATAATATTACAAATTTCATCATGTGTGGTTTGATGAATAGCATGATGGATTCCATTCCACTTAAAATATAAAAATCATTAAAATTTAATTGCTTGATCTGGTCTTTGAAAAAGAGTTATAATATAAAAAATAATAATAAATATCTCAGTTAATAGTCCATGTATTTGTGTGATGCTTTCACATTCATATAATTTCAAAGTATCAAGATTCAATTTAAGAGTAGTGTACCACAATTTATTAGAATTAGTAATCCCTTCGTAGACAAAATATATTATATTTGACATTTCATATGTGGTGGAACATTACCAAATATGATTAAACTAATGTAGACAACATCAAAAATTAAAATAAATTGTGTCCTTTTAATTTGGATCATAATAAATTTCTTTAGAAGCATCTCATTTTTTTCATCCTAGGGAATTTCATATGACTTTATTACCTTCAAATAAACATTCAAATAAAAAAAATTCACATGTAGATCCATTTGATATTTCCCTCAAATATAGTTTTAACCATTATAATCTGGATCCCATATCATTCACATACCATATTTAAGTTCAACCATCGACATGGGTCATCAACATGATATTGAACATAAGAATAATAAAGTTAACATTTATTTTCTAGAGAGCACTCTTTTGATATAAATTATTCCTTAAAAATTATTATGAATACTTTGGAGGGGTGGATTTTATTCCTTTTAAAAACACTTAATAATCTAAAATCAATCCCCATTGACTCTAGAAGTGATAATAATATCATTTCATGAATCATATTATGAAATGGATAATAAAACATGTAGACATGATGATTTTTATGATGGTTAATGGAAAAAATATCCACTATTCTTCTCCACCCACACTCTCTCTATTAGTTTTGGTATTTTAACTAGTATTTTCATTTCCAAGGATGCAATTAGATGAGTTAAATAAACTAAATCATGTTATGTAATATTTTATTGGGATTTAAATTAGGAAAGTTAGTATTCCTCGAAGTACAACATAACTGATTGTTCGGAAACAACATAATTTTTAACTGGTTGGAGAAATTTTCTATGATATTTTTATATATAAATGATGAAACTAGAAGATGAATAGATATTATATGGAATGGTTTAATATCTTCGAAGTATTTACTTCAAGGAGAATCCCCAAATTTTCAGTAGAATATTTTCAGATGAAGCATAAACATCAAATAATTGAATCTTTATATCAATGTGATGTATACACAACAATATCCATAACATGTAAATATCTAAAGTGTCCTAAAAACAGCAATAAAATATTGCAAATATAACATATATTAGAAGAAAAAATTGTAACAAAAAATATTATCTCTTTTAAAATATTAAATATGTAATGTAATTTTGGAGAAAAGGATTTAAAATATTATTAATCATTATATAAATAAAATAATTTATAAAAATATAAATAGAACAATTATTATATTCATTTGATAAGGAAATAATAAGAACAATGTGATTCTAGACAAATATATTTTGAAAAGTTTCAAGAAAAATCGTAATTTCATAACACATAGTGCATTTGAAATTTAAATTTAAATAGCCATAAGTAATCAAAAATCCCATTAGAAAATGGAACAAATTAATATATTGATTAAAATACTCTGAAAAAACCATTTAATTACATTACTAATATATTTAATGAAGAAAAATAATTCTTTAAATCTTATAATAATTAAAAATTAAAATCCCATAGATGATAAATTCAATATGGGGTTTCTTTGACTGAGGATGACTCCAAAATTTTAGTTTAAAGTTTATAGTTCATACTTAATGTAGAGATCCAAAATTAGGAGTATGATATCAATGCATGGTTTCATATTTTATTTATGTACTAATCATTATATACTCAAATGTGAGATTCCATATCAAAAACTAGTTCATGAACATAACATTCAACTAAAACGTGGGGTTGGATATCAACATTAGGATACAACACAACTTTATAAATACTGTTTCCAGACATCATTAAAATAACCAAAATATTTTGTAGAATAAATTTTACCTTAATATAAATACAAAATTAAATAATTCCAGAGTTCCATAAAAATAATATAATTGTTTAATTAAATATAAACCTAAAATACATTAAAAGTATAATTATTAATAAAAAAATTAAAGTTGTTTTTTTCATCCAAATTAAGAGAAAATTATTAGAACAATATATATGGCCAATATTTACGTCCCACATAAACTGATTTTTTTCCTATATCACTTTCTTCGCCATGTAGTAGTTCCATTATCTCATAAGTTCCATTTTAATGCAAAAAAATATTTTTCATTTTTCATTGTTAACTCCCACTTTCTAGAATCACTGTGAATCCCCAATTATCAAAGAATCCTTATCTCTTCTACATTTATAAAAAATAGCAATGATTGATTAGAAATATTTTAACTAGTTAACTAATCCTAGTATAACTCTATAACTCCACTTATGTATCTACCCTTTCTGAAATTGTATCTTAGGAAGCCTCACTTTTTTGAACTCTAACCCAATAATTTGTATCCCTTGACAATTATAGTACTTCTTGTAGACTTATTATATCTTTTTAACATTTTATTCTTCATAAATTTTGAATAATTACATAAATTTTAGAACTTCTATTCTGATCAAGTTGATTTTGTTAGTTGATTCCTTTATCTAAACTCCATATTCCACAAATTATTGATCTTCTCAGAAGGAATTCCCATTGAAGAGAACATTATATATTTTAACCACTATTTTATATTAATTTTCCTAAATAGATAACACAATGTTTTCATCACCATATCAAACCAAGAATCATGCTTGGGAATTTTCGTCAATTGTTTTCCTATCCAACGAATGAAAAATTTCATATGAAATAATTAAGAAAAATTTCATGTTGAAAACATATTCTATTTATAGAGAGAAACAATTATCCATAATATCCTACTTTATTGGTGTAGATGGACTTATATTCATGATATAAGTGGAAAAAATGATAGATTATATCAAAAATTAAATTGTGAAACATATGTGGGTCCTTATAATTAGATCCTTCATAGTCATAAAATGATTCATCTAATCCATTACACCACTCTATAACGGTGTTGTTAGAAAAAATTGTCAATCTTGATTAATTTTCTCTAATAGATCTTCTATAGTTCCTTTTTATCTTATTCTATACTATTATCAGACTTTGAAAAATTGTGATTCATTTTTCCTACCTTATACACTAAGGTTTTGAATTGAAAAAATTGAATAAAGTAAAAAAATAATTTTCTCATTGAATAATTGATGAAGATAACAAATAATAATGTCCCAAAATAAAATGAATTAAATAATATCTCAAAATCTCTCTATATTTGAGATCAATCTTTCATGACTTAGATATCAACCCATTGGTAATAAAAAAACCATTAACTTTTTATCAAATTTAAATCTCCCAAAAGTTATAAATTATATTTGATAGAGATTTAGTATACCCTTAGATGTTAAAACTCACATGTTCTTCAGAAACATGAACCTCGGATAGAAATTCCCTGACTCTAAAAATACAGAAGAACCCATTACGAAAATAATTATTCTATCTGATCTTCACTTCAGATAAAAAGATCTATCTTTTACACATCTATTCACTAGTATATAACCATGTGTGATCTTCTACAATCCATACACAAACATTCATTTAAAATCCATATTCATCAATATGACCTACCAAAATTATATTCATCAATAACTCTAGAATATTTTGAAATCCATACAACTAATGGTAGCATATATTTGACAATCAAAAATTATTGTTTACCTTTCCAATGATCTCAATATCTTCATCTTTAGAAATATTAACCCATTTAAACCTTCATGTTATTTAATTCAACATGAATCTATTCATATTTATATAATCTAATGTATCTATAGAATTAATGATCAATGAATCCAATGAATGATTGACACTTAGTTGACTTACATTGAATTATTTATCTCTTCTCCTTAGACATCTTCTGGCCTTTTGTGAGATATAGTTATATACACTCTCTACATTGAGTGTGGTTACTAAAGGATCCTCAACTTCCCTCCACCTAATATCTTATTTTAGAATAATATAATTAACATCTTCAAACATAATTCTAGTATTTATATATGAATTTATTAGGTCATTCATCATTTAATCCTATAATATTAAAATCATTGAGATTAATAAAAATTTACAAACTAGATCCATGCACTTTACTCCTACCAATTCCAATAAACATTTGATCATGTAGAACTCATTGATATGATTTTCCCCTTGTCTTCCTTTTAAAATTCTCATTATTAATAACACATATATCATGAAAAACCTTTTCATTATTGTTTGATTCTTATAAATATAAGTAATAACTTTTATCAAATCTACTATGGCCTTCACCTAAAACATTTTGTTGTAATCATTTGGTACTAATTAAATCCATATCATTCCAAGTTCTTTCTGATCAATACATTCCAATTTCAATTTATCAATTACTTCAGGTTTGAATCATTAGAATATAATCCAAGGTATTTCTCGAACTGATACTCATACTTCCAAACCCATTGGAATTTATAGTCTGTCTCATTGAATTAGTTAATATAGATCTTGAGTTAATCAAATACTATTTCTTCCGAACCATAGATATACCAATGAAATCAAAAATCATAAATAAAATAAAATTACACAAATAATTTCTTAAAGTGTGTGTCTGGATTTTCTAAACCATAATCACTAAGATTACTTGTTGGGATCAATAAATTTAATAGATTTACTTTTTTACCACTTATTGGGAAAATATTTGGAAGAAACCCATTATAGTTTTATTTCTAGAACAAACTATAGAATATAAAATAATTTAAAAACCCAAAAAATCATTGTATCAAAACTGAGAAGATAAATTCTACATTTCTAACCTCACTAAATCACCTTTTCTCACACAATCAAGAAAACAATATTCAAAACCAGAAACCTAGGAGAAAAAAATATTTAGAATGATATCAAGATATTATGGGGTTTAGAATTTAGTGCTACTTTATAGGAGACAATTGGTACTTTATATTAGTGGAAAAAGAAAGAAAAATTAAAACTCTATCTAATATGTTACCCGACTTCAACTATGAATAGTAGAGTCCAATTAGTGAAACCTGATCCCCCTCCTTTTGAATGACAATAAGTTATAATGGCGGTCTATAATTTATTACTTCTATATGACAGACAACTGGTACTTTATATTAATTGAAGAAGAAAGATAAATTACAAATACATCTCAAAAGTTATCCCATATCCCACATTTTAATTTTTTACTCCAGGTTTCCCAAGGAATTCACAATCGAAGCCTCTTTATTCTAGGGAATAATGTTTGCTCTCATTGCATAGCCTTTATAATTGATTTGAAAACCTATGAAAATTATTCTCCTGCATGTCCATCATCCAAAATTTTAAAATTAAAGAAATGCCTAAGGAATCTTATATAGAATATTTCAATTGAAATTTTTTCTAACAAGTCACTTAAGTTATTATTTTTAAATTCTATCTTCCATGGTCTATTTTCCTAGTTCCAACCATCTAACCCCCATCATGAAGCGAACCATCTCGGGCTGCCACTAAACCTGACATCCAACAAGATTCACCAAAATACCAAAAAGGAAATTATCAATCAACCAGGGTTTAAAAATAGTGAAAAGGAAAGATAAAAAACCATTTAGAATATATTTCACCCAAATTATAGAAAAATACATCTGAACAAAGAAATAAAATATACAAAATAAATAAATATTCCAATCATATCATAACACACTAAACTGATCCACCCCATTTTTATAAATACAACCATCATCCATAAAATAGGGGGAAATAAAAAAGAATAAGATATAACACTATCCAAATATAATAAAACTACAAACATATACGAGTCTAAACCAAACTAACTGAATAAAACCTATAGTTTCTTGACACCACCCAACTCCCCCCTCATTGTCCTCAAGAACAAAATGGATCCATTTGAATACCTACAACCTGAAATATATAGGCACAAGCTAAAAACCCTATAAGAACTACAAAAATCTCCAAATCAATGAAATACTTTTCATAAATAATTTCTAAAATTCTAATTTGAAAATAAATCTAGATGACCTTTTTTTGGTATACCAAATGAAAAACCAATCATATCCTTGATCACATTAAATAATACTCCACTTTTTTCCATAAATGAAAACAATTCTGTGAGAATATGACTTTGAAAAAATATATTTCAAATCCAAACACACATTTACATTTCTCAAAACAAATAATTTATTTTATTTTAATTAAAATGGTTGAATTAAAATGGTTTATCAAGCCAATACATATTGAATAGAACACACCCAATTTGAAATAAACTTTAATGAACTCCCACAAGAGTCATTAAATTCAAAATTAATCTTCCATAATCTTTTAAAATTCATTTTCCAAATGAAATTTTCACGAACCATCCCGAGTCGACCCTAAACTGGTCACCCAATCTGATCTGCGGCAAGGCCCGAAAGGTATTCCCGATCATCCAGAGTTGGTGATAAATTCCATGGCATCGACAGAGAGAATGGGAATGATTTCTTCCAATAAAAATAAATAAAATTTGAAGAAATAATAAATAGAACCACATAATAGATAATCCATTAAAACAACTAAACAATAACTAAAGAAGACAATACTAACCAAACTCGATGTCCGAACAACTCCATGTGACCTCGCAGGTCACTCTCCGACTCAACAATCAAGCATCACCCAAGGAGACTGCACTCAATCAATAACTTGTAAAAATGATAAAAATAGAAAATAACAATGGGCATGAATATTAAAATGTAGTAGGCTAGCCTAATAACTATTCCTAATGCACTGCCATTAAAGAATAAGAGACATCAATTCTAAGTTTTAACTACAATATATTAAAGTATGAATTTATACAGTTTATTATGTAAAAAATTAAAAATAATTTCCCATAATCATTTAAAGATTTAAAAAAATATACTTTGAAACACATTTTCATTTGAAAAATTGTTTTCATAAGTGTTAGGAATCCAAAATGTCACTTTTCATGAATAACACCAGGCAATGATACCAAGGAAGATATAGAAATGGAAATATAAATAGTTATGCATGTATCTTGTAAAGAGTTCAATAGCTAAAAACCACTAGACATTGGAAAACCTAAGAGATCGAGAATAATCAAGATGCCACTAATACCTGGGATCCAATCTACTGTAGCATGCCACACACGATGAAATCTGACAGTCCAAAATGCTTCGCCTACAAGTGCAGTAATCATCTCAAACAATTATCTCAATGTTATAGGTTCGTATATCGCAAGTATAAAAATATTTGAGTCAACATATGCCTCCGATTATCAAATAACAATTTATATTTATAAAAATAATTTACAATAGGACTCACCCCATGTCTCCCCAAGGATGACTCTCATGCCTTAAATTCAACAGGTACCAACAGTTCCCAATCGAGGTGACCATGTAATGGAACCTAGGTATTCCATACTGGGGAAATCCAAACCATCCCTTGTCAACGAGGCATGAGGAACATCCATGGGGGTTTTATGACAGACATTTTACACCATTTATTTTAATGTGTCCAAATAGGCACTTAAACACAATTTTCAAACCCCGCTTTTCTGAAACATAAAATTTCCACATTTCCAAAGGTGGTTTAAACAAATCATTTATCACATACAAACATTGATAATTTTTTTAATATTGTCATATTATAAACTCATGACCCGACCATTTTTAATAAAATTCTAAAACATTCTAAAACACAATACACCCTTTTGTAAAATCCAATTCACATGGGAAAACTAAAGAAAGAACATAAAACGATGTTCGTCACACTGTTGTCCATTCATAATACCCAACAATTTATTTTTCATCACACTTTACTAATAAATGCCAAATATTCATTTTTGTATAAAAAAAGACACAAGGCATGAAATATTTACCAAAAAATCTATTTAATAGGAAAACAAGTATAGAAACCAATTGCATGGCTATTTTTTTTTTAAAAATTGGTAAAAAAAAGTTTTAACATTTCATAACATCTGCATAAAACACCCAGTGTTCACAACATGACAAAATATACTGCATGTTAAAATCAATTTTTTGAAGAACACACACCTCAAAAACACTCTCTTTTATAATGTTGTTTCCCTCGGATTTCGGGGATGACCTCCTTTTGATGGGATATTCAAACGTTCTGATCGATTTCTAACGGGTCTGTTCGTAGAACTGGAAACATCCAATGATTCCACATCCATTCAGACCTACTTTCCAATGGTAGGTGCTCATTAGTTTATGGACTGATGAGGTTTAGGAATTTACATTGGTCGAGAGGATGGGAGGTCAGACTCATCACACCTTTTTGTGGAGAATTATTGTCTACTCTGGGACTCTCTTTATAGATTTAAGTTATGTTCGTGAATCCTTAATACATTACCAAATATAAAATTAGTTTTCCTTTAGATCTGACAATCAATGATCGATATGTAGGAAATTTAATGAATCTTTTATATGTATTAGAGGTTCTTCATTTATAGAGAATCATCTGTATTATTAGAGATTCATGGTCAATGGTACCATTCTACACATTTTATAGAAGTCTCTTGGTCATTATGATGACCATGCTGGTTTTAAAGCCACTCAGTGGGGCACTTGAAGTTTATTGTCATTCAGAAGGACATGGATTATTTCAGAGTGGGGATCAAACCCACCGACGGGCTACCTACATATCCTTTGTTTAGAAAACGAATCAGAACCCACATAGTTTGAGTAAGGGAGTATGATGTTTATGATTGTTTCCTCAAAGAAGGATTTCATAACTATTTTTACACTCTAATCTCATGTGAGTCATGCTGGGTGTGAGAAACAATAGGTTTTGGTAAAAATTAGACAATTGTGCCATAAAGATGCAATCATAAGAAATAATGTGGGGCTTATGTATGTATGAATTCCTAGATAAATGAAGGTTAGGATTTACTTTAGGAAAGAAATCTAGGAGCAGGGTCCATAGAGGTGTATGTGCTTCATGGAGATTATAAATATTCTAACTTGGGGCTTACTCTTGAACAGGAGGCCCAAATTAGGATAGGACTTATGATTGGGTTTTACTCTTAAAGAAATCCCAGATCAAAGGTAAATTAGGACTGGTTAAGAGAAATTAATACTGGGGCTTACTATTGAAAAGAAGGCCCAGGTTAACAGATTTGAAAAAATTAAGGGACCTAGGGCTTACTCCTAAGGAAGATGTCCATGTTTGAGACTAGGGCATACTCCTGAAAAGGAATCCCAGGTTAAGAGAATTATGGTTGGGGCTTACTCCTATGTAGGATGCCCATATTTGAGAATTATGACTAAGGCTTATTCCTAAAAAGGAGGCCCAGGTTAAAGGGTTCTCTCTTCTTAAAGGATGAGGTTAATGAATGATATCTCAATTTTTAGTGACCTAAAGATGTATAAATCAATAGGTTTTGAGAGATATTCCACAGATTTACATTCAGATATGGAAACCAAATCAAGAAATCATGCCATAAATGCCTTTGAAGAGTGTCTTGAATATTGAATCTTGAATAGGAGAGGTGGAATGGATTAAGATGGGGGAAATGGGCAAAAAGGGAACCCAAAAAGGCAGGGGCGCGCATGTCCTGGTAGGCGCATAGGTATTTCATGGGTGCACAAGTCCTAGTCATGCAGGTATGCCTGTGCGACATATGGGTACCTGCACGATGGTTAACCAGCAGGGTAATATTTGACCAACTTTTGAAAAAATCCTTTAGAATCCTCTTGAGGTTCTTCCAGAAGAGGGGTGCGCAAGTTCTATTGAAGGAGTAAGGCGGAGCGCAAGTGTGTCCTATTCCCTTAAGGGCTAACCACTCAGGTGCGCATGTGTTGATGAATTTCAACACATAGGCCTTCCTCTCCCTCTTTAGATCTTCCGGTCAAGGTATAAAATTACCTTAGAGGTGTTTTGGAAGCTTTGAGAAGAGACTAGGGTGCAGGGAGCTGAAATATGAGTTTTTAGAAAAATTCCTTCCCCAATGGGGTCCCACAGGGTCTATTTATAGGCATGAGAAGACCCCGGGGGGTTTTCACTTAGGACGTGCAATTCACTTGCGCGACGCATGATGGTCGTGCAAGTGGACTTGCGCGACGCATGATGGTCGCGCAAGTGGACTTGCGCGACTATGAGAAAACATGTGCGACATATGGGAAATGTTCTTCTTATTCATTCCTTTGTCAATTTTTTGATATTTTTCCAAATGTTGAATCACTTTGAGCTCAGATATTCCCCTTTTCCAATATATAGACTCTATGACCAAAGGAGTGTCAACAATAGTCCCCCCCCCCCTCAGAGTTGGGTCTGGAGAGAAAAGAGGATTTGACTCTGAGGAAAAAGGAGAAATCATGGGTCTTTTTTGTTATTGGCCGTTTAAAGTCATGCATGTCAGACATAAAAAGGTTAATGTTTAAGGTTGAAATAGATTTGACCGAATGGATTAGAATTAACTCAATTCCTTGAAAAATTATCTGAAAACATATTACCATACTCAGGTATGAGGGAAAATATGTAAGCTATGACATAAGAATATTTGAATATGAGAACAGACATGAAAAACATCTAAAAGGAATTAGAAGAAGTAGTTTCCAAGATTGAAGTTACCATTATTTAACAAACCCGTTAGGGGGTTGAATTATGCAGGGCCACCTAAGGGCATTGGATACATAGTTAAATAAGATAGTATCTTTTGGCTAATAATTCTGTTATGTAGACTATTTATGCAAGGCCTCCTATGGGAACGTGCTGCATAGTCAAGAAAAATAACTCTCAGAAATTTACTTTCCTAGTGCTAAAATCCAGTGAATGTTTATGGAGATTCAAATCTTCCAAAGTATAGAGTTTTCTGTATGGAAAGAGGTACTTGAATATGGAGAAGATATTTCCAAACAAGATTATCGAAGAACTGGATGAATATCACTCCTACAAAGGTCTTAACCAAACGTAGGGAAGGAGAATATAAACCATAGACTTGAATACTTTCAAATCATGAAAAAGGATATGAGAAAAATATGTTAAGGATTGTTATTTTTGCGGATCCCTACATACTGTTATTTAAGTAAAATAAGGACAAAAGAGGCATTCTTCCCAAGAATGAAGTTACCACTATCCGAAAAAACCCGTTAGGTGGTTGAATTATTCAGTTCCACCTAAGGGCATTGGATGCATAATCAAATAATAGTATCTTTTGGCTAACAAGTCTGTTATGTAGACTGTTTATGCAAGGCTGCCTATGGGCACGTGCTGCATAGTCAAGCAAAATAACTCTTAAAAGTTTGACATTTTTATGACTAGAAGTTTTGAAAAGGGTTATTATGATCTGAAAATATTTAAGGTTAGGATTATGACACATAATGATGGGTATTGTTCAGTGTATACAGAGATACACAGATCAATTAAAACCATAATCATGTTGTGGTTGGGTCCTGAATTGAAATGATGGACTTCACTATGTATCCCATAAGGATGATAATAAATCCATACGTAGTTCGTAAACTACAGTTTAACGTCGTGTGGGAAAAAAGGATTAGAGATCTTAGTTTAGGGTCATAGTGCATGGACCATTGTATGAAATACACAGTGTGTGTTTTCATGGGGACTTTTCAGCAAAGGGACTGAAAGTGGAATTTGGGGTTAGGCCCAAAGACATAGGGTTGGATTTGAGGGACACTCGAACGTTCCTACGTATCCCATAAGGATGGGAATCAAGCCAACGTAGTTCTAGAAATACCCATTGTAAAAATTTGGTTTGTACATATGAAGGGTCAAAGGGGACTTTAGTACAATGATCGTTTAACCCATGATAAAAGGATTGGGCATTTCCATGTATGCACGTAGTCTTTGATATGAATCATGATTGAAAAATCAATGTAAATATTTTTTCCCTCTCAGGTGAGGGTATCAAAGAATATTGTAGTTTATTGTCATACTGGAAAAAAGTGTTGTATAGTTTAACGTCGTATAACAAGGCCGAAAGTGAACCAATGTAAAGATATTTATTCTAGGGGCAGTTTCACAAATCAACATCGTATGAGATGGAGGTGAACCGATGTGAAGAGATTGGTTTTGGGCTTGAACCTTGGGAGGTTGCCTACAAACCCATCCTAAAAGGCAAGGATCAAAGTCCATGTAGTTCAATTAAATAATGAATTAATGATCAAGTTTTTCTTGGTGACAACGACCTAAAAATGATTTTTTTGGGACTTACACTTGGTTAGCGGCCCAAAGAGAGTGTTATGGTTGTGGTTTTCTCTAAACTCACGTGAGTCATACTTGGTGTGAGAAACAAGAGGAAAAAAAACCTTAATGATTCATAGTTTAATGTCATGGTAGACATATAAAGGGACTGTGTAGTTTAGAGTCTTGCAGTTTGGACTATTGGTGTTGTATAGTTTAGTGTCATGTAGCAGGGAGAAAGTACAGTTTAATGTCATGTAGGACATATCACAGACTTTCTGTACAGTTTAGCGTCATGTAGTTAGGATGATGGGGACAATAGTGTTTAACATCATGTTGGATGAAAGAGGGACTGTGCTGTTTAATGTCAGGTAGTGAGGTCAAAAGAGTACACCATTTAACATCATGTTGGATGCATTGGGGATTTTTTCCACAGTTTAGCGTCATGTTGGACGAAACTGCGAGTAGTTTTAGGTCATACCAGACCTTTGATGATTATCTAGTTTAACATCTTTCTAGACGTAAGGGAATTTTATACAGTTCAGATTCATGTAGTTAGGACGTCACAGTTTAACGTCTTACTGGATGTAAGGGACTTGCAAATAGTTTAGGGTCATATGCATGGACCATTAATGATGCAGTTTAAGGTCATAGAGGACCAAGTTTCAGTTTAAGGTCATACTGGACCAAGGAGGACACAGTTTAACGTCATGTTGGACCAAGTTGCAGTTTACGGTCATACTGGACCATTACTGTATAGTTTAACATCATATAGCAAGGATAAAATAGGTACTTTGTAGTTTATACAAAATACTTCTTAAAAAATCTGGCATTGGTTGGAGTAGTGATGAGTTCTCCATCCATCAAGATTAATGAATAAGATTCATTGGAGTAGACCCTATGTATTAAATAAGGTCCTTCCTATTTTGGATAAAGATTGGGAGGTATCATTCCTGGTATCATTGGAGTTCTGAGAACTAATACCAATTCTCCCTGAGTGAATGAACGAAGACGAACTTTTTTGTTAAAAGCATGTGCTATTCGATTCGGATAGACTTCCATGTGGTGCAAAGTGCACAATCTTTTCTCATCTAACTATTTGAATTCATTCAATCACTTTTTAGATTGTTCTTTTGTAGATGATTGATCAAAAATGGAAACTCTGAGCGAGAGTAGTTTAACTTCATTGTGAAATACGGCTTCTGTTACATATACCAATGAATATGGAGTTGACCAAGTTGTATTGCGGGTGGTAGTCCGATAAGCCCATAAAGCATGAAAGAGTTTATCTGGCCATGAGCTCTTATCTTTAACCACCATCATTTGTAGTATATTTGAAAGAGTCTTGTTAAAGTCTTCTAACTGGCCGTTGGCCTCGGAATGATACTGAGATGAATGGTTGGATTTGATGTTGTATTCTTGATACAACTTCTTCACCTCGGATGAACAGAAATTGGTGCCATTGTCTGTCAATATGGTATGAGGGACACCAAATCTTGTAATGATGTTAGACTTGATGAAGCTAACAATTCATTTCAAACTGACTTCCTTGAGAGGTATTGCCTCTTCCCATTTGGAAAAGAAGTTAGTAGCAGTAAGAATGTAGTTAAACTGCTTGGCTGTAGCTGAAGTGTAAGGTCCCCCCACATCCATTCCCCATGTGGCAAATGACCATGGGTATTTAGCTGTATGAAGAAACTATGGAGGTTGATGAATGAATTTGGCATGTACTTGGCATTAATGACACTTATTTTTGAAATCGACACAATCTTGTATCATTGAAGGCCAAAAGTATCCAAGCCTTCGAATCTGATCAGACAATCTATGTCCAGACTGGTGGGCACCACAAACCCCTGCATGCACTTTTTTCATAACAACCATTGTCTCTTCACCATCAATGCATCTGAAGAGAACACCATCAAAACCATGTTTGTTGAGAAATTTCACTAGGTGATTTAGGTTATCATAACGAGTAAAATTGACCACACATCACCAGATTTGTTCTTTCTCAGCTCTATCAGGTGGAAGTTTTCCATTTTGACGGTATTCTATGATAGGTGACATCCATCCTGTAGTATGACAATTCAGTTCTGTAATGGGACAAATTTCATTAATTTCCTTTGTTCTTATTTGATCATAAGGTGAAATTGCTCGACGATGGGAAATACTGATGGTTTTCTCATCCCGATTTGGATCTCCTTGAGCTGTGGCTATATCAGCCAATGCATCAGCTTGAGCATTTTGTGATCTTGGGACATAAGAAAATGTCGGTTCCAAAGGGAATTCCACCAATAACTCTCTAATATAATCATACAAAGGTATTAGTTCTTCTTTTCTGATGGCATAATCCCCATTGACTTGTTTTATTACCAGGTCTGAATCACCTTTCTCCTTTAAGTGATTCACTTGTTCATTAAGTGCTAATTCCAAGCCTATGATGAGAGCTTGGTATTCTGCTTAATTATTGGTACCACCTTCCCACAATAAGAAGGAATAAGGTAACACTTCCTTTTCTGGAGAAATGAGCACAATTACTATGCCATCTTTTTTGAATTTAGGATTTTCCATTTTCCTCCCTGTTGGACTTCTGGAAGCACCATCAAATTACATTTCCCATGCTTGAGGACTTTCTTGAATAGAGAAGACTTCCTCATTAGAGAGTTCAATATCTGAAGATGTATCTTCCAATAAAGGGTGTTCATCTAGGTAATCAGCCAGAGCTTGGCCCTTTATCGCCTTTTAAGACACATACTGAATGTAGAATTGCTGCAAAATAACTTAACACCTTTCCAGACGTCCTGTAAGCATTGGACGAATAAGGATAAATTTGAGCGGGTTTTTGCAAGATACCAATTGGACCTCGTGATGTTGCAGGTAGTGTCTCAACTTCTGAACTGCAAATATTAATGCCAGGAAACACTTCTCAATACTTGAATACTGGGTTTCTGCTTCAAGCGTGGTTCGACTGAGATAGTAGAGACTGTTTTCATTCCTAGCATCATTTTTTTGAGCAAGAAAGGCACCCAATAATCACTCTAGAGCTGTCACATAGGGGATAAGTGGACATCCTTCAACAGGTGGCATGACTACCGGTGGACTCAAGAGGTATTTCTTGAGAATATAAAATGCTTCTTGACATTCTTCAGTCCACTGGTATGTGACTCTTTTCTTCATCAATTTGGTGAAGGGTAAACTTTTTCCTGCCAAATTGTCGATGAAATGCCGAATATAGGCTACGATTCATTGAAGTCCTCTTAATTCATTCAAATTTTGAAGAGGTGACATACCAAGGATTGAATTTGCCTTCTCAGGATCGACTTCAATACAACGATGGCGTACAAAAATGCCGAGAAATTTTCCTGAGGTTACCCCAAAAGCACATTTTAAGGGGTTCATCTTCAAATTATGTTGTCGAAGCTTGTAGAATATGACTTCCAAATAAGCCATGTGATTAGACTGTTGTTTGGATTTAACTACCAAATCGTCTACATAGAATTCAAAAAACTTCCCTAAGAAGGGTTTGAAGATACGATGCATGGCACACTGATAAGTTGCACCTACATTCTTTAAGAAAAAGGGAATAACCTGGTAGCAAAACACACCCTGAGGGGATCTGAAGGCTGTAGATTCCTCGTCTTCTAGGGCCATTTGGATTTGATTATATCCAGAATATCCATCCATGAAGGAATGTACTTCATAGCTAGATATTTCATCAATTAGATGTTCTGTAATCAGAGCTGGGAAATCATCCTTAGGACAATGCCTATTAAGATCTCTGAAATCTATGGAAACTCTAATTTGTCTGTTATTTTTCTTTACAGGGACAATATTAGCCAACCATTTGGGATATTTACTTCTCTGATGAAGTTATCTTTGATAAGCTTATCCACTTCAGCTTCAATTTTGGAAGCATAAGTTGGGTGTGTTCTTCTCGTGGCTTGCTTAAATCCTGGATGTTCTTCTGGTAAACCCAAATGATGAGTAGCAAAATCGGGATTAAGCCCGGGCATTACCGTATAGTTCCAGGAAAATATATCTCTATTTTTCTTTAGAAAATAAATATACATCTCTTGCTCTTCAAGAGTCATGGTCACACTGATTAAAGTGGGGCGTTGATCTCCTTTTGTACCCAGATTTATTTCTCTGAGTTCATCTATAGTGGTAGAGATACCCTCTTCAAATGTTGTAAGAGCATCTCTGAGATCTTCCTCTTCTTCTTCCTCATGTGTTATTTCTTCTGTTTCTACTTACATGGTAGATGATAAAGTATAATTCTCATGATCCGAAGAGATGTCAAAATTTTCATATCTTGAAGAAGAAGCTTCCATTTCTGACCCGATTGATGATGAAGGGTCTTCTTTGGGTAATAAAGAGGAGATGATGGATTGAGAATTGACATCATTTTTCACCATTGATGTTGCTATAACTTATTCTGGCCTAATTGGTGAAGCATAGACTTGTTGGATTTCAGTAGATGAAATGAAGACGTCACCATTTGTGCTTTCAACACTACTTGGTAGATTACCAATTTCTCCCATGTTTTCTGGCTCGATTGCCGTAGTTGACATTATTGATCTTTCCATAAGAGTTTTTTGATTTGGGTCTATCTTGTTAATTTGACTGATAGGAAACCCATAATCTGTACTCACATGTGTAAATAGATTTACTGGAATTGTTTCCAAACCATATGGAGCATTAACTTTGGCAATCTCCTTTTTTATAGATTTTTCCCTTTGTTTCATGTGATAGAATTCCGCCTCAATGTATTGAGACTCACATGTCTTGAAGATGGCCTTATCACCATACAACGTCCCAACATGACCATCAAAATAACAATTTAGACATTGATTGTATGATTAAGGGATAACCGCATGTGGATGTAGCCAGGGTCTTCCAAGAAAGATATTGAAGGATGACTCTTGATCAAAAACCATGAAATATTTATTGGATAAAAGATCTCTAAACTGAGTTCTGAGTGTAACCTCACCTAGTGGTTCTTGTTCATTTTTGTCATATCCCTGTAGCATCATGGTGGAAGGAGATAAATCAGATTCCATGAGGCCCAATCGATGAAGTGTAGGAATTGGCATGAGGTTGACTCCTGAACCATTGTCAATGAAAGCTCTTCGAACATCCACTCCATTGACCTTTCCAGATAAATACAATGGTATAATATGTCCATGCACAACATCATCTTAATCTTCATCAGTAAAACAAATTATTTCATGGCATTCTGTAGGGTTATTCTCTATGTGATAGATTTCAGCTGCAACAATTTCAGTTTCAAACTCTTGAGGACATGACAAAGCCTCGATGAGTGCTTCCCGAAGATCTTTTGACAGATTCAGAGCATCTAGAATTGATAACATTGCTGGTACAAGGGCCAAGTGTTTCAATATATCATAATTTTGATCCAGAGGTCTTCGTTTACCAATTGGAATATGTGGTTTAGCATGTACCTTGGAAGCAAATGCTTTGGATGTTGTTGCATCTTGTATTGGGATAAGAGTTGGAAATATTCCTGGTTTTGGAATATTTGACCGATTAGATCCATTTACATGATGAGATGAAGAAGACGGAACCTTCAACCGGTCTTCCAAAATAACTGTTCCAGGACTGAATTTGCTATTGGTAGAAGATCTTGCTTGTTCTTGCTGAGCTTGCTGAAGAGCTCTACCACGAGTTTCTGCTGTGTATATAGTTCTAGCAGGGGTAGAATTGGAATAGTGGCTTCTGAATGATCCATGTATTCCCCTGTATCCTAATCCCCTGGAACTTCCTCTGATTCCTCTATATGATACTGGGAATTTAGGCTCATTGAAATCGAATCTGCAACTGGCATATGGATCTGTTAATTGAATCATATTAACAGATCCAAATATTAACTCTTCGTCTGATGAAGACTCTTCCTGATTAGCATGTTTAGGTTGTAACGTTTGGTGGGGCAGTGCCCTTGGCTTTGAAGTAGACGACATGAATTCTACCCAGGTCAAAAAAACCTAGGCTTTGACACATACTCATATTCTTCTGATTCTTTTTCATTCTTTGAATCATGTCGTTTCTTTGAGGACTTTCCCTCGGACGAAGAGGGATTTTCCACAACATTCATGGCAGATGACACAATTGGTTTCTTTAATTGTGTTTCCGAAATAGCATGAGTTTGATTGATTGTCTTTCTGACCATCCAATCATCATACTTTTGTCCATTTTTTCTTTTGACTTCTTTCTATTCACCTTCCTCCTCTGGAACTGTAGTAGTGACACATGCTACCTGGGCTGAGGAGCCTTTTAATGCGGCTTGTCCAAAGTAGACCATCTTTTGCAGGAGGTCTTTGAAGACAAAACACTCTAGGATGGGATGCCCAAAAATTTGATGAAAAGGGAAATAATTGGGACGGTCTTCATCTCCTTTATTGTTTGGCCTCTTGGGCGTTGGCAATTGAACCAAATTGTTTTCCAGAGCCGAAATGAAATAACCAGGAACGTGTTCATTTTGGAAAGAGTATGTTTTGCTTTTCGGATCCTCAAATTGTTTTCATATTTGATCTCTTTGATCGTATGAAAAAAAGGCCTTTGTTGTTGGTGCTCAGAAGGTGGAGCCCTTTGAGAAGATGAATGTTTTGAGGTAGAAACAGGTACAGGTTCTTGTTTAAGCATAACTGTAGCAGTTTCTGCTTTACCCATTCTCCTTCCTGGATCTGATGGAATTACATGAGATTTAGCCTTAGCCTGTATAAGGGAATCTTCAATCTTTTGAGCGATTTAATTAAGGTCTCGAAACCCTCATGTGTATTTCACAGCGATTAACAGCGTGCATAAATCGTTACGCAGATGTTCCACATAGATTGGCAACAATTCTTCTGGAGGGAGTGCTAAACACAAGGAATATGTTAATCCCTTCCATCGAGTAATGAAATTAGAGACCCTTTCATTCTCCCTTTGCTTATAGTTTTTATGATCGAAAACTGTTGTCTTTGGGAAAGTTGAGCTGAACAGAAGGATGAATTTTTGGTAAAGATCCTCTCATTTGGTAATTGACCGGGATTGCAAGCTTGTATAACAAACAAAATCTTGTCCTTACAAGGTTCGCACGAAGCATTTGAGTTTCACTGCTTCTTGCTGCTCTAGATTTCCCATGATAGGATCGCAACAAGGCATGTAATGCATCAAATGTTGTTCAGGATCACATGATCCATTGAAAATAGGGAATACAGGGTTCCTAAAACTGGATGGAGGAGAAATTGATTCTACCCATTCAGGGTAAACTTTCTTTTCTGGTTGAACTTGTGCACGTTTCCATTCCATAGTTTCTAACCGAGCTGTTAATGACTCAATAGTAGTTATTAAATTTTGAGAAACATCCGGTTGAACTTGGACTTGGGTAGGTGCAATGACTGGAGCATGGAAATAGGCGATGATTGGTGCTGCAACTGATGGTAGTACTGCCAACTGTTGTTGCACTTGACCCGGAGGATTAGAAATGTGTGGGTGTACTAATAGAGGAGGATAGTCTTGATCCATCTCAGTAGCTGAAACAAATTCCTTTGGCTGAATGACTCTAGAATTCTTAAGAAGAATACTACTCTGAAGTAGTTCTGCATTCAACCTTCTTAATTCCTTCATTTCTTGCTCCTGTTGTGCAATCCTTTGCTCTAGTGAGAGCGATTGACCTTCTCCAGAGGAAGGCAATGTAACCTAGTTCTTTCCCATCCCTTTGTTGGATTATTTTTAGAGAGGGGGAAGTGGGTTACTCGAAGGATTACCTAGGTTCTGAGTAATCCATTGACTTCGTGTACGCACACCTTCTTCATTTGTGTTGATGCGTACATATTCTTAAGTAGGAACCTCTTCATCTGAGTCCCCTGAGTGAACCTCATCTGGTGGATCAGCAACAACAGCATTGATGACATTGATTGATGCATAACTCATCGCATCACTTCTATCAGCATTTCTGTGATATTGTCTTCTTCTATGTCTTTGATGAGACATTGCCTTTTGTTGATTCGATCCCTCGGGAACTTCTTGATGAACCGTAATTTGGAAGGAATCTCTAGATAATTTTTATCTTTGTTCCTCTTCATGTTTCTTCGGAAATCGAGAATAGACCGACATTCTCTAAGGAGGGGATTGATGATTTGAAAAAGTCCCCAGTCCAGTGGACTAGGGTTGTTCCTTCTGTTCTCCCTCAACTTCTCGAATCCTATTTGTTGATTCTGAGGGTTGGTTTAAAATAGTCCCTAGTCTGGTGAGCTGGGGTGGTTTTTAACATTCTATGTATGATACTTTCTTGAAATTCATCCTTATCTTGCAAATCTTAGTCCGGAAATTAGCTGGATGCATTAACCTGTATCCGCTTTTATCACCTGGTTCAAAAGACTGTTAGATGATTTCTGACACATCTGCCACTTGGTGATGTGCTTGCTCTAAACGAGAGGCATGTTTAATATTCTTGTTTGCATGATGCAAGAGTAATTCAACAACTTGTTCTCTGTATTCTTGATTTTGAGAGGAATTAGTTGATGCATGTTCTTGAGAAAGGTTTTGATTACAAACAAATCCCATTGAATGTGGCCAGTCATGGGCAAAAACATTTAATGAGACCATTTTTGGCAGGATTTACTGATTGGAGAGCACCATGAAATGCAGTGCTCCATGAACACCCCATCCTCTGACACGAATACCAGATGTGGAATTGGAAATAAACTGACTCAATCTTCTTAGTGCATGAAGGCTTGAACGTTGAAGGGCTCTCTACTGCTTTTCAGCCTTTAGATATCGCGAGACTGATAGAGATTCCAAATCAATCTGACATTGTCACCCTTCTATTATCTTAAGATGATTTTAATATTCATCATAATATAATACTTTCTTTTTCAAATGAAAAATAGTTTTTCATATGTTGAGATGAATATCATTAATTTCATCTTCCGTCAACATTTTTGGAATATTATACTGAGAGTCAGCCAGAGGCCAAAACATGACTGGCACTTCATCTTTCACCAGTTGTTTTCTCATGTTCGACATTTCCTATTTTTCATTTGATGACGATTCTTCTACCTAGTTTGACCAGAGTTGGTGTTTTCTTGTTTTTTAATTTGATTCAACAGGATTGGTAGAGAAATCATTGATAAAACTAGAAGATGCATGACTTAGGTGTGGTTCGGAGAATGACCTACACCCTAGGCTATCTTCTGATTGAGAAATTATTTCACCTGATAGCGATGAAGGTTAATACATGACTAGTTTCGCATTTGAAAGTGCCTCAAGATAAGAGGGATTTCTCGGCACTACATTGTCCACTGGAGCATTTTCCGGGCAATGTGCATCACTACTGCGGAGAGGACTTTTGCAGTGAAATTCATCATCATGGGAAGGACCACAATAATGGGTTACAGAAAAAGATGAGATCTCTTGCTACTTTTTCTTCTGACCACACAGAGGAATCATTTGGCTCTCATTTTAAGATGAAACTTCGAGATCGACCGAATTTTCATGAAGCAAGCCTTCATGAGGAAGTGTCTGTTGAAGACCATCAGAAATAATCCTCCCACTATTGGGAAATGGGGGAGTAGAATCTTGAATTTCAATAGATAATTGTCTAATGGATTCAAGAACTGCAGCATTGAGAAAATCCTTGATACAGATTGGCTCTTGATCTTCTAACTGTGTTGGGTGGGTCTTTTTTCTTAGACGCCTTCTTACTCGCCTTGGAAACCACTTGTTGACGAAAGTGGCTACTTTGAGCAGGTGTATATTCCTGATAAATAAAGATGGCCAGGTTAGGCTGACGATATCTACTCAAATCTAGTGTATGTGCCTGACTTGGTTGTTCGTATGATATGGGGGAGTATGCCCCACAACCTTCTTGGACTGGAACAGATGTGTGTGTCTATTCCGAAGTGAATTGTTAATGTGTCACTACATTTTTAGGGATAGATTTATGTGTCTTTCCCTGATATGCTGATGAAGTTGTTATAATATCCTAGCAGGCATCCAGAATATGAGCAGGGATTTGCTTCTGCACTATCATCATTGATAGAATATCCATGGTAACTTCAAATGCTGGAATAGGAATATACGTCCATTCTGGGCATGGACTAGGTGTTTGTACCTGCTCTTTTCCTCCTTTTCCTATCAATGAATCCTGACAGTTCTCAAGTGTGGGGGAGAGAGTTGAGTCTGCCTCCTATTTATTGTCGGGGCTTTCCGACTAACTTCTCTGAATGATACCAAGCGAGAATGTTGGTAGGCTTGATTAATACTAGTAGGTGTATGTGCCTGCTGATTGCACTTCACCAAACGTGGTTGATGAGATCAATCATATGTAGTCAGATGTGCCTACTGACTAGCTGATGATGTATAAACAGGTGTTTGTTCCTGCCTATAGTACTTCACCAGAATTGCCTGGCGGGATTGGCGTGATGCTTCCAGATGAGTCTGGTGGACAATAGAATTAAAACGAGCAGGTGTATGATACCTCTCGTTTCTTTCCACCAAATTAGGTTGGTGGACTTCTCCGAAGATGGCAAATATGAGAAAATGATCATTGTTGACTGGATTCTGCCTTTGGTGGTTCGCCTTGCTTTCTTGGGTTCGGGGAACCTGAGCCGAACGCCTGGAGTCGGTACCCTCATCATGTTGAGGGAACATTACTGCACGAGTCTAGCGGCGATTGTTGGTGGGAGACCTCAGGAAGGATTTTCGTTTGTTTGAATTACGGTCCGGAGGGACCTACTCATTCACCTCCCCAGAATAAGGGAGCGAATGGTGATTGCGTTCAGGGGATAATGACCCGAAACGGTTGGAGATAGTAGTTTGCACCACCTGCTTCTTGAGCACTGGTCGTCGTTGTTCAGACGACCGATGTGAGTTGTTTACTTGGAGGGCTTTTCGGGCAGCCTCCAGAGTTGGGATGGTACCGTGTTGACGGTACTCCTTCTCCAGCGCGTTAGATACCCAGCGTTGAAGATGCTGAGTAGGTGATATCGTCCTTAGAACAGACGATGATCCAGTAGGAGTAACAACAGTGGCATTGGCAATAGCAATATTCATAGGTGTAATCTTGAGAGAATCCATTCTAGAAATGCAGAAGATCTTGGAAAAGAGTGCCATTTCGATATAACAGACGTAATCAAGATAAATTCAGCCACTATATCTTTTGGATGAGCACATTTTTCAATTATTTAATTTTGTTGGCCCTCTCATTGAGTTTTAAATTGGGGCCTAAAAAATGGTTAACACATTATTTTAACTTAGTTAATGATTCACGTTGGGTTCACCATTTTTTTTCCGTCGGATTTCGGGGATGACCTCCTTTTGATGGGAGGTTCAAACGTTCCGATCGGATTCTAACGGGTTTGTTCGAAGAACCAGAAAAATCCAATGATTCCACATCCATTCAGACCTACTTTCCAAAGGTAGGTGCTCATTAGTTTATGGATTGATGAGGTTTAGGAATTTTCATTGGTCGAGAGGTTGAGAGGTTGGACTCATCACACCTTTTTGAGGAGAATTATTGTCTACTCCGGGACTCTCTTTATAGATTTAAGTTATGTTCGTGAATCCTTATTACATTACCAAATTTAAAATAGGTTATCCTTTAGATCTGACAATCAATGATCAATATATAAGAAATTTAGAGAATCATTTATATGTATTAGAGGTTCTTCATCGATAGAGAATCATCTATATTATTCGAGATTCTTGGTCAATAGTACCCTTTGACACAGTTATATAGAAGTCTCTTGGACATTATGATGATCATGCTGGTTTTAAAGTCACTCAGTGGGGTACTTGAAGTTTATTGTCATTCAGAAGGACATTGATTATTTCAGAGTTGGGATCGAACCCACAGAC
Organism: Viscum album; assembly: GCA_963277665.1. Taxonomy (NCBI): domain Eukaryota; kingdom Viridiplantae; phylum Streptophyta; class Magnoliopsida; order Santalales; family Viscaceae; genus Viscum; species Viscum album. The sequence continues at coordinate 1,099,948,000 of OY728147.1, forward strand.
AGGCTACCTACGTATCCTTTGTTATGAAAAGGAATCAGAACCCACGTAGTTCGAGTAAGGGTGTATGATGTTTATGATTGGTGGCTCAAAAAGGATGTCATAATTACTTTTACACTCTAAACTCATGTGAGTCATGCTCGGTGTGAGAAACAAGAGGTATTGGTAAAAATTAGAAAATTGTGCCATAAAGATTCAATCATAAGAAATAATGTGGGGCTTATGTATGTATGACTGTCCAGATAAATGAAGGTTAGGATTTACATTAGGAAAGAAATCCAAGAGTATGGTCCATAAAGTTATATGTGCTTCATAGAGATTTTAAATATTGTAACTTGGGGATTACTCATGAAAAGTAGGCCCAAATTAGGAGAGGACTTATGATTGGGATTTACTCCTAATATGAAATCAAAGATCAAAGGTAAATTAGGACTGGTTAAGAGAAATTAAGACTAAGGCTTTCTCTTGAAAAGGAGGCCCAGGTTAAGAGATTTGAAAAAATTAAGGGACTTGGGGCTTACTCTTAAGGAGGATTCCCATGTTTGAGACTGGGGATTACTCCTGAAAAGGAAGCCCAGGTTAAGAGAATTATGGTTGGGGCTTACTCCTAAGGAGGATGCCCAGATTTGAGAATTATGACTGGGGCTTATTCCTGAAAAGGAGGACCGGGTTAAGAAGTTCTCTCATCTTAAAGGATGAAGTTGAATGAATGAAATCTCAATTTTGTAGTGACATAATGATGTATAAATCACTAGGTTTTGAGAGATATTCCATAGAGTTCCTTTCAGATAAGGAATCAAAATCAAGAAATCAGGCCATAAATGGATTTGAAGAGTGTATTGAAGAATGAATCATGAATAGGAGAGGTGGAATGGCTTAAGAGGGGTGATATGGGCAAGTAGGGCACCCAAATAGGCAGGGGCGCGCAAGTCCTGGTTGGCGCGTAGGTATTGCATTGGCGCGCAAGTCTTGGTCGGGCAGGTATGCATATGCGACATATGGGTACCTGCACGATGGTTAACCAGTAGGGTAATACTTGAGCGACTCTTGATAAAATCCTTTAGAATCCTCTTAAGGTTCTTGCAGAAGAGGGGTGCACAAGTTCTATTGAAGGAGTAAGGCGGTGCACAAGTGTTGCCTTTTCCCTTAAGGGATAACCACTCAGGCACGCAAGTGTTGATGAATTTCAACACTTATGCCTTCCTACCCCTCTTTAGATCTTCCATTCTAGGTAAGAAATTACCTTAGAAGTGTTTCAGAAGCTTTAAGAAGAGACTAGGGAGCCGGGAGCTCAAATCTGAGTTTCTGGAAAAACTCCACCCCCAATGGGGGGCCCACAGGGTCTATTTATAGGCAGGAGAAGACCCCGAGCGGTTTTCACTTAGGTCGCACAAGTCACTTGCGCGACGCATGATGGTCGCGCAAGTGTACTTGCGCGACTATGAGGGAACTTGCGCGACCAATGGGAATGTTATTCTTATTCATTCTTTTGTCAATTTTTTGATATTTATCCAACGGTTGAATCAATTTGAGCTCAGATATTCCCATTTTCCAGTCTTTAGACTCTGTGGCCAAAGGAGTGTCAAAAAATGTTCACTTCCGTAATAATTTACTAAATTTACATGAAATTAATAAAACACTAAAAAGAGACAAAACAAGGTTTTACATCAAAACAGACATGATTTTACACAAGAATATGACTTTAAAAATAAATGCACAATAAGACCATATCAAACAAGACTTCAAATGTCGGCCAAATACCAAGAAAATAACTCGAAGGTTGAAAAACAATATTTCTCATATATATGAAGTGATAAAAAATAGAATTAAGGTTTATTAAATTATAAAAGGAAAGTGCATGGGGATTCCTAACTCGATATCAATGCATGACGACAACACAACCTCAGAAATGCTTCACGTGGGTCTTATAATCTCAAATCTACACTAAAAAAACCCTTAATTAACCAAAATATCTAATCAACTGTGGTAAAAAAATATTACTCAAATGGAAATATAAAATGGAGTATGAAATAAATGGGTAAATGGTGGCATACCCATCAGATGGGGGTTGCACATGCCAGAAGGATGGGAGAGGGCCAGTCGGTCGGAGCGGTGCGCATCGGATGAAGGGGTCAGCTGGGACTGCGATAGGGGAAACATGAGGCTGGTCAAGGGAAAAGTGTTATGCTACTAATCAAAGAGGAAGGTCAGAAATCAGATGGATGGTTGGGGAATGGTTTCAGAAATCAGGAGGAAGTAGGACCTAGGAAGAGCAGGAGTGACCCGAGGTCCAGGTGAGGCAGAGGAACTGGAGGAAGCTTCTTTAAAGGATGAAGGTCAGTCGAGGGCTGTGTATGCACTGAGAAGGGGGGGTTACCATGAGAAGTAGGCACATCCGTGGTACTGGGGTGCGCTGTTAGGATGAGGGTTGGGGACTGCAGGGGTCGCACTGTAAGGATGAGGGGGTTTGGGGTCAGCTCAAATGACCAGAGCAAGGGCATATGTATCACAACGTAGAGGGAGGTGGCTGGGTTCGCGTTGACACAATGTGTAGGAGGAGGGTGCACTAATTTGAGAGAGGGGGAAAAGGGTGCACCAAAATCCCTAAAAAATGTAAAAAATTCTAAAATAACATACAATAATTATAAATATCATCAAAATAATAGTAGTAATAACAAAAAATAATTATAATAATATTAGTATGTATAATGAAAATAATAAATCATAAAAATAATCATAATAATAATATCCATTATAACAATAATATTAATAAAACAATAAAATAATTCCTAAAATTTGTTTTATTTAATTTAAATTTTATTGTAATATTTATAATAATAATAATTGCAATGAAAATTACAAAATGATGATAGAATCGAATATAATAAAAGTATTTATTCCATTTTACTAATAATAAAATCATTAATAAAAAAAAAATTAGAAGACAAAAATTAATGTTGCTTTTAATTATAGCAATAATTTATTTTAATTTTCGATGTTGAGACAGTCACACAATTTCCAGGGCAAAGCCACGCAACTTCCACATCGTGCTCTGCCTGAGTGACTGATGTCGTCGACACCAAAAAATGCACTTTTTAACGCAGACTCAAAAATTTTGTCTGTGGCTCACCCCAGACCCAAAAAATATATTTAAAGGATGAAAAAATAATTAAATAAATTTATACACACATGTCAGGGTGTGATAATGCTCACCTAAATAATGCTTTCTTCCTCTGCAAATCCACAATACTATCCAGCCTATTGATCAATACCAAAAGATTCTACATAAACATGATCAAACATCTTAATCCGATGACATTCGATCGACCCCCTATGGGACTCAACCTCATTCCCCGAAATAGATCACCAGTAGAGGAGAGGTCTAAATAGACTCCCCAACATAAGAACTCTATTAGAATTTGGTATCGGCTTAAGAGAAAACCCAATGAGACTCACGATGGGTCTCCCCGCCATAAAGAACAAACCTATACATGACCAAATTGAAAAACTAACTTAGGATGGAACTGGGCCTTACTCAATCTAGAAAGAACAGAACAAGAACATTTAAACCACTCACTCCTACCTAAAATGGATAAGATATGAACTGAAAACTATGTAGGAACCAAAAAACCTAACCCCATGGGCAGGGAAGGAGGGACCATGGATTAGATCAATGAAACTACGGTGATCAATTTCTCATGAAATACCACTTTGATATATACACAAACCAAATCTACAATGGAATCACATTGGCGGTCCATGCATGACCACATATCAGCAACTCGCATAAAAAAAGGTACATTTACTGACATTGCACAAGGGATAAGAACATCGCGCTCTTTGCGACGATGGTGGAATTTGAACAATATAGAAACCAAAAAATAAACACTAAAATAATCTCACAGCAATGATAGAGGCATAAAATTAACTAAACTCCTTAAAATTCCCCAGGGGTTCCTGACTATGTTCCAGATTCACTCCGAGGCCTTTCAGATGGAGTTCTGATGGATGAATCATCTCCTACCTCACAGTATGGTTCTGATAATCCTAAAAAGAAGCATACATCTTTTAATATGACATATGAAGAACATAATTCTGTATTGATAACCACATTTACATTGAAAACCGAAGTTCATCAAAATACCCACGACATTCTCATACATTCCAAAACGTCCAAACAATATCTGCTCGACTACCATGAAAAAAGATCCCTTACACTGAAAGGAAACATTCAGAATATACATTAAACAAAAACCCTAAAGAACATCACTTATGTGAAATTCCCCTATGATTCCATCTAACAACACCCCGACCGAATCACTGCATGTGACCTAGGAAACCACACACCTCGTAGGGATTTAGAGAAATTCCACATGATGACTTTTTGTGACCCATCTTGGCACACTGATAACACATGAAGATCTCCCTCTCTGATGAGGTTGATGAAATATCAAAATGCCTTTTGATTCCATGACTTTCCCTATACACTTTCAATCTCTTCCACATATCCATTCCATAATATTCACCACTAATCATAGTGATTGAAGGAGGGAGGACTACTTTGAACACTCCTGACATCATAGCTTCCTCATGAAAAGCATGTCTAACCACATCAGAAATGAGGATAGGTGGGACCCTAACACCTTCCATTGCAGATCGGGACAGAGACCCACCTCAGAACGATGAGCCTTCATTGAGTCATCCGTAACATACCCTATATCATAAGGGATTAGCTCTAAAAATTACTTAAAATATTATAACATAGATCTGTCACCCTTCTTCAGATAACACATCTCCATACTCTTTCTCACCCTTTATTCCATAGAGAAATAAAAATATATAAAGAAATCCTTGAAAAAAATACTAAGTAAGCTCTTGAAGGGGTTTGTTTCGATACATAGACATCGACCACATCCTTTGTGAACCTTCAAAAATAATGGTTGATAACGTAAACTTCAACAACATAGTCAACTCAACAAGGTTAAAGTCCCATTTCATCTTTTGAATCCACTCCTCCGCTACAGAAGCGTCTTCTTGCCATAAAAGAGAGGGGGTCTAACTTCTGAAACTCAAGCATAAAATCCTCATGTTGATCAACTGCACTAATATCACCCATCAATACTTCAAGGGGGGAACCTCAGGACCAAAAAATTCAAGAACCTAATCAAGGAAAACTATATAAATAAATATTCTCAAAATGAAACACTACAAAGGTGACAGGCTCTAAACCTATGAAAACAAGCTATCATAACATCAAAACATTCCTTTTTGTAAACAACATTAATTTAAATCAATTTTGTGGGTTAAACACTCAGCATTGGTATTCTTTAGAGGCTCACTCGCATTCATGTTTTCATGCCACCACGGGCATCCATTCCCCATACCAAACTTCGGTTCATATTCCAAAGAACTACTATGCATGTGAGCCCCCCTAAGAACAGCAAGGCCCGAACAAAACAACTTCATTTTTCTGAAAACAAATATTTCTACCCATTTCCTTTAAACCAATCTCCAAATTAAACATATCATTTCGAACTACCATTTTTCAAAACAATTTATTATTCTTATTCAAACCACTTTCAGATGTCACAGGAGACCCAAAAAATCTCAAATAGAGAACTTGTGTAGGTGGGTGACTTGGCCATATGGTTGGATGCCATATTCCAAACACATCACCAGCAGAAAGAGACTTTTAAGACCATACCTCTAGCCACACATGGCTTTCCAGGACGTGTGAATCGTGAGACCTATTGGTCTAACACACCTTTTCATATCCCAATCACATAACATTCTTTAAAAAAAAAAAATTATACCGGACATCCCATGGAAATATGATGATCAGAATGAGAAAGAGTTCATAATGATCTTCCAACACCAACCCCTTGAGTCCCGACAATCCTACTCCTTCTACCTTGACATCCCAAATAACAAGTGGCGCTCCGAAAAGTGAGGTCTTCTAAGATCCAACATCCTCTGATACCATTTTGTCACAAACCAACCCGAGTCAACCATGAACCGAACACTGGAGCCAATATGCGGTAAGGCACAAAAGGCATTCCTGATCCTCCGAGGCTGGTGATATGTTTTAGGGCATCGAAACATATAATAGGAATGATTTATCCCAATAAAAATTATTAAAAAAATAGGATATAATAAATAGGAGCTCAAAATAGAAAAACCAAAAAACAACTAAACAAGACCTAAAGAAGATAAAAATAACAAAACATGACATCAAAACCACTTCGTGTGACCCCATAAGACACTCTCTGACCCAAAAATCAAGCATCTCCATAGGTTAATTCACTCATGCTGTAGCATGCAGAAACACTAAAAAAAGAACTATAGACGTGAGTATTAAAACCCATTAGGCAAGCCCAATAACTATTCCCAATGAACTACCTTAAATAAATAACATAAATAAAATCTATTTTTGAACTATAATATAATAAAGTAAGTAATTCTTCAATTTTTACCTAAAAATAATGTTCAAATAATTCTCCATAACCATTTGATGAACCAAAATAAAAGAGTTTGAAATTCATTTTTTTAGAAAACATTTTTCATAGGAATTACTAAACCAAAATGTTACTTTTAATGAAAAAAACCATGAACGGTTACCAAGGAAGATATAATAAGGGCATTGCAAATAGGTATGAAAGTATCTTAGTAATAATTCAATAGCTAAAAACCACTTGACATTGGGGAACCCAAGAGATCAAGAATAATCCAGACAACAATAATACATACAACCAAATCTACAGTAGCATGCCACACACAATGAAATCTAACACCCCAAAACACTTGTCCATCCATTATCAGGTTGGCTATGGGAAAATCCCATAGCAATAAAGCCAAGAATAACTGCCTACTATGGGTCACTGGTCAATACCATAACCTAACCGTGCAGTACTCATCTCGAAAAATTCTCGCAATATGCGAAGTTCCTTAGTCGCATATATAAAAGGAGGCGAGTCAGTAGATGCCACCGAGCAACAAATAAAAATCTATATTTATAAAAATAATTCATAGTAGGACACACCCCATGTCTCCCCAAGGAAGAATCTCATGCCTTAAAGTCAAGAGCTACCAAAGGATCCCAACTGAGGGGATTTTATAATTGAACTCGAGGATTCTATAACAAGGACATATCAATCATCAAATGTCATAGATTCACGAGGAACATCTATGGGGGTTTTATGATAAACATTTAACATCATTTATTTCAAAGTGGCCAAACGAGCCCTTAAAGACTATTTAAAAAACCCACTTTTATCAAATGTACAATTTCCAATTTTCCAAAGATGGTGGAAACACGTCATTTATCACATCTAAACAATGATAAAACATTTTTTAATATCGTTAGATTACACATTCAAGAGCCGACCATTTTTAATAAAGTGAAAAAACATGCAAAAACACAATACACCAATTTGTAAAATCCAAACCACTTGGGAAAACCACAGAAAGAATGGAAAAAATTTTATGCATGCTAATGATCAATTTTTAAACCCCAACAATTTATTTTACATCACACATTACTCCTAAAATCGAAATGGTCATTTTTATATACAAAAAAAGACATAAGGCATGAAATATTTACCAAAACAATTTCTATTTGACATAAAACAAAGTATATAGAACACTTTCATGCCTTAATTTTTGTTAAATTGATATATAATGTTTTAACATTATAGACCATTTGAGTGAAACACCAAGTGTTTATAACTTTAAAAAACAGACTACATGTGAAAATCTATTTTTAAAATAATTCACACCTCATTAAAAGTCTCTTTTATAATTCACATTAACAAAATAATTTAATAAATTTATGATAAATTTATGAAAACTTGAAAAGAGGCTCAACAAGGATCTACATCCAAACACACCTGATTATACACATAAATACTACATTAAAATTTAATTCACAATAATTCCATATCAAAAAAAGGCTTCAAACGTCGACCTCATAATAAGAAACTAACCAGAATATTGCACAAAAATATTTAACATATATACAAAGTGTAAAAAACATAGAATTAATCTTTCTTAAATTAAAAAGGGAAAGTGAAAGGGGATTCCTACTTTGAGATCAAAGCAAGACGACAATTAAACCTCAGAAACACTGCATGTGGGTATTAAAATCTCAAACCTACCCCAAACAACACTTAATTATCCCAAATGATTAATCAACCATGATAAAAAATGTATCAAATGGAAATATCAAATTTATTATGAAATAAATGGGAAAAAGATGGCTAACCCATCAGATGGGAGTTGCACACGCTAGAATGAGGGGTGAGGGTCGGTCCTCCAGAGCAGTGGGCGCCGCACGGAGGGCTCGTATAGGGCTGTGGAAAGGGAAACCGAAGGCTGTTTAGGGGAAAAGTATTATGCTGCTGAATAGGGAGGGTGGTTAGGAAGTGGGTGGCCAGTCTGGGAATGGAGTTGGAAAGCATGAGGAGGGAGCGGCTGAGAGGAGCAGGAGTAACCGTAGGTTTGGGGTGAGGTGGATGCATTGAAGGAATCTTTTTAACGAGATTAAGGATGGTTGGGGGATGTGCACACACTGGGTAGGGGGTCACCGCGAGAGGAAGGCATGTACAGGGTACTAGGGTGCACTGCAAGACTGAGGTTTGGGGGCTGTAGGGGTCACGCTGCAAGGATGAGGGAGGTCGGGGTTGGCTGGCATGACCAGAGCAAGGTTAGAGGTGTCGCGAAGTAAGAGGGAGGTGACTGGGTTAGCACCGCACACAAGGTGAAGGAGTGGGTGCGTTGATTGTAGATGGGGAGAAAGGGTGCCCCAAAATCCCAACAACATGTAAACAAATTTCGAAAAAAGAAATACTAATTATAAATATCAATAAAATAATAGTATTAATAATAATAACAACAACAAAAATAACAATAATATTAATATGTATAATAATCATAATAAATCATAATAATAATCATAATAATAATATTAACAATAATAATAGCTTCAATAGAATAATAAAATAACTCCTAACAGTTGTTTTAATTTACATTAAATTTTATTGTAATATTTATAATAATAATAATAATAAAAATAACTATAATAACATTATTGTAAATTTAAAAATAATAATAGTTTTTATTTTATATCATTAATAATAAAATCTTTAATAACTATAAAAATTTTTGAAGACAAAAATTAACGTTTCTTTTATTTAAAATAATTATATATTTTCATTTTTAGAGAACAGACGGTCGCACAGTTTTTAGGGAGAATCCACACGGCTTCCGAATCATGATCTGCCCATGCGACTGACAACGTCAAATGAAATATCACACTTTTTAACATAGACATTGAAATTTGATTTGGGGATCACCCCGAACCCCAAAAAATATATTTAAATGTAGGAAAAATAATCAAATAAATTTATACACACAGGTCGGGGTGTGACAGAAATGAATCAACATGTTCACTTAGGTCAACCACAACAAGAAGTCACCATATATCACAATTCACGAAACCAAATATAAATACAGAAGGACTCCATGGGAATTAATGAATTGAAAATTATAAAATGAACACTAGATAAAACTACACTCAGACAATAACTAACCAAGAAATCAAATGTTTCATTGTATATTTCAAATGTCTTCCTAACCATTAAATAACCTAGATATATAAGAGTGTACCAACTTATGAACCAGCTACTATCATGCACTAAATTTCAAACCAAAAGTCATATAACCATCCCAAACAAGTCTCCTTACAATGAAAAACCCCTCCAACCCCTTTTTTCCTATCATGATTTAAGGGATACTGCTGTTGTGTGAAATAACTAGTGTAATAAACTAGATATTCATCTTATTACCGTGGTTCCCATGACAAAAAAATGAAAAAGGCCTAAGAGTATGAAATCAATGTCTAAATCACAAGAAATTACCATAACTAACTTAACTTCTAACACCAAACTATTTAATTCCCAATATATAGAATGCACCAATGAATTAAAGAATCAAATTACCACACAATGGGAGAAATAAGAATCTCATAGAGATCATGAAAATACACACAAGGTGTAAAAAACAAAGGGGAAATAAAGGGGTCACATTCACATCAACCATTTTAAAACAAATGTGATATCTGATTATTTAACACCAAAACATGGATTGCGATGTTGATACCTTTCAAATTTCATTGAACACCACCTTAATAATTTCGTGAAAATAATTGAAATCACACACAATATTTAAAAAATTTACAAAGACTCCCTCCAATGTGGTTCCCATTTGAAATCCAAAACAAGTTCCGTGACCTTAATTTCCATCAAACACATTTCAAAGGATTCATTAAGTAATATTACCAAGTGGTAACCCACACACATATTTCAAATCATCATTTGAAATCCTCTAAATACCCCCTAAATAAATAAATTTGACATAAAACATCACTTTAAAACTAAATTCGTTATAAAAACTAGTATTCAATAATTGAAAAATAAGACCTGATTAAAATCCAATGATTATCATGAAAAAAAACATTTAGAATCCCCTTGAGAATTTTTCAAAATCTTAACACATTTAAAAATTCCATTTCCAACATTAAGAAAAAATAAATTCACATGAAAAAAATGTATTCCAAGATCATAAAAATGATATGGTTTCAAAACAAAACAAAGATATAATATAAATCCATACATTAAATGAATTTAAATTTGAAAATAAAAAGAATAATTTTAATTAAAAAATGAAATAATAGTATAGAAACACCTACTTCTAAGAAGTAAAAACCAATTCAAAATGTGTCTCCATTAATGATGAACACACCTAAAGGGACATATATGACATTTAAAAACCCTATACTATAAAAACCCTGAAATTAGACCATCCCAAAACCCTAAATTCATCCATAAGATAACTATTTTGTAGAGAGGAACCCAAAAACATGAGAAAATAGATATAGAACAGAAGATGATATAATAAGAAGAGGAAATGCCTCAAATCATCATTAAGATTATGATAGAGAAGAAAATATTCCGAGGAGGAGGATAGTGGAGATCTTAATTAAGATACTAAGGTTTGGTTGATATAAATGGGTGACAAGAGTGGTAAAAATCCTTTTAATTTGATGAGGCTAATTTAAAAAATTCCAAAAATTTAAAAAACTTGGGAAGCTGTATGGCTTTTCTTCATGGGTTGGAAAACAATGTGCCAACAATGCCCAACCAACTCATTAAACCTTGAGCTCCTGCATGGTTTGGACACACGATTTTTCAAAACATGTATCAACCATGAATTATCCTCTATATGGGCCAAAGAGGCCAAATGGTTTCAAGGGATCTCCACACAGTTTGAAAACCTGTGTTTTATCTAAAAAATGGTGCTGTTAATAATAAAGACCCATATATACGAGAACCACACTATTACCCCTAAATTTAGAGAATACAATCATGATTATCCTAGAATTATTTAAGAATATTTATATTTGACACCATAAACTACCAAAAAACAAAACTAATAAGGATGAGATAAAATAAGACAAAATAAACAACATAATGTAATGACAGGTGTTGCAAACTCCCCTCCATGACACTTGATTCACCAGAAAGTACATTATAAAAAGTGGAGAAAGAAAATGGAAGATCCTAGAAGAACCTAACAAAAAATAACCTCCCAATACTATTCAAATTTAAATATGATTTTTTAAAATCATCCAAAACAATCTAAATAATCAACCATAAGGTTTCCAAACATCTATAAGAATAACCAAAATTTGAGCCTCAGAAATGAAATTCTTCAAAGAATGGAAGACCTACCATGGAATCCCCACTATTTATAATTCCAATAAGATAGTGGAGAAAATAGAAACTACTTTGAATATATACTTATAAAATGGAGAAAAATTGAGGGAATTAGAATCTCAACCCAAATTCCTTTCCAACCACAAAAGAAGGGAGAACAACCAAAATTATCCTCAAGAGAATGACATGATCTCTCACTATGTGTCATGACATAGTAAGATATTATTTGGATGAAACCTAGATCACCCTCATATAGGGCATCCAAATAGACACATCAAAAAACCATTTAGTATCTTCGTTGACACTCTTTTCTGTCACAGTGTCTAACGAATGAAAAGAGGGAATACCTTAAGCCTAAAGAGATTCATCCTTTGAAGAACATCAAAAATTGACAAAGGCATGAACAAAGAACACTTTATGAATGGGTTGCATAATTTTCATTTTGGTCGTGCAAGTATACATGCACACCACATATGGGTATCACAAGTGAGTTGAATTCCCTATTATTTTTTCTCCCAAGGTCCTCTGGTGGACTATATATAACACCCCAAGATTTCATAGTGTGTTATTTCTTCAAAATAATACAATAACTTTCACTACACGCAACACCGAGTTCAAGCACACCATGACATACAAAACAAGCCGTTCAAAAAAGGTTATGAGTAGTATTAACTAAATTTTAAACGTTATATAATCCTTATAATTTTAGAATCCATATTATGAGTTTCGTAGACATAATGTAAGAACAAATTCATTTTCAGTATTGCACTTTTACCAACTTTTAATAGTGAACCCTTTTTAAATACAATATTTTAAACTTTTTGACTAAATAGGGACATCAAAAAATTTAAAATGAAACATCCCAAGCTTCCACGGTACGCTTTTATTTGAATAATACAGTAGTGTGTGTTGTACGCAACTTCAAGTTCTAACACACACCACAACCAATCAATCTAGCCGTTATGAATAGTAATACCTACCTTTTGAAATTATATATATTTTATATTTCAAAATGGACTTCATTTTTTCATTCAGAGTATTGAATTTAGCCTAAGGTGAAGTTTTGTTACTTTTCGGTTAACTTTAATATTTTGATGAATTGTTAAAATTACTAAATTTTAATTAAAACATCTTTTTTAATTAAAATAATTAATGGTGATAAATTATGAATTTGATTGGTTTTAAAGTATAATGATAATATATTTTTACCATTTTATCAAATGGTGTTCATAATAATTAATTTCACTTCGAAATTGGACCTAAACAATTGTCAATCTTTTGATATATATTGTTTCTTAAAAACACACTATTTGTTGTGACAACGGGAATTGATTATAAAATTAATTAATGAAACTTATATGTTTGGAATTTTGTAAAATAGATATCATTTTTGAATTTGGAATATCAATTATAGCTTAGGGTGAAATTTTGGCATTGTTCTGAAAAACATCAATTTTTTATGAATAGTGAAACTACTATGTGGTAGTTAAAAAAACTGAATTTTTCATAAAACATAATTTTACCGCTTCTGTGAATGGAATTTCGAAAATCCGAGAGACACGGTTAATATCAAGAAGTAAAATGTGGTTCAATGAGATGAAAATAATTTTTTGTGAATAGTAACTTTTGACTTTTATTTACCACGGTTAAAAGTAAATATGGTAATTAAGGGTAAAAATGATATTAATATTACCCTATCACATGTCCTAATTCTATTGGACATGTGTATCTCGACCAAAACAGCCTTAGGAATAAAATATTATCATTTAGGTCCACTTGAATTAGATTAGGACATTTATTATTATTTAATTCAAAGAAGAGTTAAAAGAGTTAAAATCAAAATTTATTTACTAAAACATTTTTAATATAGGGTTATACATAAGATAAATTCTATTGTAAATATTTCATAGAAATCTAAACAGATTTAATACATAAGGATATTTTATTTATAATTTTTAGACTTTAAATAATTTAATTTACTTATGACACAATGATGATGCAGTAATTACCATAATAGTGAAAAATTAAAATAATTGACATTATAAATACACAAATAAATATAATTTCAGACTTTTTAGGAATTACACTAATTTTATTGGTTAATATGACATGTTAGGATTGATTCAATTAACTTTGTTCGAAGTAATCAATCTGTTATGATTTTTTATTGAATATTGTCAAAATTGACATAAAAGAGTTTTTAAAAAAAATATTATATTATTAATTGATATTAAATTCCAAAAAATCTAAGGTTCTGCCAAGAGACTTATATCATGATAGTTTCATCATTAATGGTCCACTTGGAAGTCGCTTGGATTTATATGGTAAATTTATTAACCATATAATGTAAAAATACAAAGAGACATTGTAAAAGTGAATCTAATTAACTTAGAGTTAATACTTAAAGATAAGGTTAATATAATGACCCAAACCTGTCTAAATTCTATTGGTTGAGTGGTTTTCGACCTATCCCAACCATAAAATTTAAATAATCAACTTTGGAGCCATTAGAAACTGAATATGAATTTATTATAAATTAATATTTCTAGATTTTCCAAAGGTGCCCCTCACCCCTCTTATAAAAGGGCACTCCTCCTTCTCATTTCTTCACACCTTCAAAGCCATTTGGTTCGGCCAAACACTGCCCAATTAATCTCCCATCTTCCCTCACTACAACCTAGATGCCTTAGTTTGATGAGAAAGCCAACCTAAGGATCCCTTTTGATCAAATCAAAAGGAAGAACCTGAAAAAGAAGTAATGTTTTCACCACCACTTTTCAAGTTCTTTTCTACTTCCACTTATTCTTTCTTTGTTATTGCCTTTCTAAAATAATAACTCCAGTATCTTATATATATACTGTGATGTTATTATAAATATTGTACAACCATATTCAGTATTCTATCCACCATTTGAATAATATGTCACCATACGTGCGTACGTACGGCTTTACCGTCTCCAGGTCGTGGTGTAATTGTTATTCAATATATTATTATTTGGATGGGTATAATAATGATGTGTAACTAATGAAAATAAAAAATATAACATGTTAATGATTATGTATATATGATATACCATCCATTTATATATTATTTTAATATCAAAAGAATGACAATGTCGCTTGTGCGTACGTACGGACTATCGTCTCCACGAACGCGATGAGATTCATTCTCCATCGTATCCATTAAAGTATAATTATCATTTGATGATTAAAAAATGATGTTTAAGGACTTGATACAATTATGGATATGAATAAGATACAACCTATCCATAAAAAACACGGCTTATGTAACAAAACATATAAAATAAAACGAGTAAGTTAACACCCGAAACGACGATAATTCAAAGATATTATTAACAAATCAATGTTAAAAGATCATATATGATATAATATTAATATATAAGATTCTTATATAATTTAATAACAATTATTTCACCATTATACATGAGGTTAACCTACCCCAACCAAGGAAAAGTACAAGGTAAGGGTTATTTCACAATCTCTTCATTATCCGAGGTTGTTTATACGTAATAATCTACTGGGATCTCTTTATCATCCACATCCTTGTTTCCTAAAAATGTATTTCAATTTTTTTTATTATTTACAAGAAAATGGGTTAAATTCATTTATACCCTTGTTTGATTTTTTATAAGTGGTTTATAAAGGAATCATTCTGTCGTTTTCCAAACAAGGTGGTTTTTAACCTTTTCGACAAAATTAAGGTAAGAATGTTTTTTTTGACATATAAGGCGGGTGCGACTATTTTCCACCGTTATAAAATTTTCGAAGCATCCCTTACAATATTATAAGAATATTATCAAAGAAAATGTTTTATTTTATAAATATATGACTCTTAAATGATTTCAAAAATAGAAAGAGATATTTCTCTAAAAAGAGTTTTGATTTCATCTATGTCAACATCCTTTGATGGATTTTACACTTATTTGAAGTTGATTTATTATAATACAAAACTTCTATGTTGTATTAAAGGTATTGTGATATGTTTGACTGTGGATGTGCTATTTTTATACCATTTATGGTTTATGGTGAATGTATTGACATTTCGTATGCTAGTTTTAATACGAATGTTTATGTTATGTTTAAACCTTTTCATATGGGAATGCATTGGACTTAATATGTGACGGGTGGACCCCGCTATAGCTCCTCAATGCATCGGTAGGTCTCATGAGTCAAACTAGTGTCTTGGCACAAGGCCTTGGCAAAATCTTATTTGTAGTCTTGACATGAGGCCTTGGCTATGTGGTTATGATAGTATGGCATTATGAATTCCATCATTATGAAAGTGGTTATTGATATTGCATGTGATTATTCGATTAGTAGAATATCCATGTGAATAAGTAAATGACTTATTTCATTTTTTCTTTTGCGATACTATGTTGAAGTTCAAGTTTAAAAGGCTTTTGTTTTAGTTATACATTGCCTTAAAAGTTTATGCGTATTTTTGAAAGTTTCCGCTATATTGTTATCCTTACTAGGCATTTGAGATCACCCCTTTTCTATGTTTTATTTTTCCCAAGATGTGAAGAAGTAAGTTATGAATGACTTGCAGGGATAGTATGTGAGGATATGAGGGTGGAATATGGAGACTATGTTGTTGTAGTAGTTTTTCACTTTTTGATGTAATGTAAAACATTATGAATATATCTAGTGTTTCCAAGGCTACTAAACCAATCGGTCTTTCAAGATTTGATCTTTCTTGTGATCATGCCAATGTAATGTAATAATGCACCGACTCTGGGTAACTGGGGTCGGGGCGTTACACTATAAATACCCCCTGTGGGCCCCCCATTTTGTGGACAAAAAATCCAAAACTCAGAATCTTGTTATGGTCACCCAAGTCTCCATCTGAAGTCTTCTGAACACTTCTAAGGTAATTATATACCCAGAATGAGAGTTCTAAAGAGGAAAAATAAGGCCTAAGTATTATAACACATAAATACATGCGCGCCTAAGTGTCCACCCCTTAAGGGAAGTGAAGACACTTTCGCACCGTCTTTCCCTATCAAGGAAGCTTGCGCACCACTTATCTAAAAGCCTCTAGGGATGATACTAAGGTCTCACATTCAAAGTATCCCATGTTTCACTTCACAAGTTATTCATCACCCAAGTGAACTTATGTCATGCAAGTATACTTGTGCGACCAGGACTTGCGCACCTGATCAATACTTGCGTGCCTCCTTCCAATTCACATCCCTTCCTCAAATCCACCTTTCCTCTTCAAGGAAAACCTTCAAAACCCTCTTCAAATCCATTTATGGCATGGTTCCTTTGTTGGATTACTTATCTGAAAGGAATTCTATGGAACATCACTCAAAACCTCTGGATTTACATAACTTTATGTCACTAATGATAGATATCTCCTTTATTCAACATCATCCTTTAAGATGAGAAGTTCCCTAATCGGGGAATACCCCTTAAGAGTAAGTCCCATGTTCCCTAATCTGGGCATCCTAATTATAATTAATCCCCAATTCTCATGTCTCCATAACTTGGGCCTCCTTTTTAGGAGTAATACCCAATAATAATTTCTCTTATCCTGGGCCTCCTTTTTGGGAGTAATCCCCAATCATAAGTTAATGTCCCCCCTAATTTGGGCACCCCCTTAGGAGTAAGCCCCATGTTCCCTAATTTTGGCGTCATCTCTAAGAGTAATCCCCAAGTATCATGTCCCCTTAAACTGGGCCTCCTTTTAAAGAGTAAGCCCCAGTCATAATTTCTCATAACCTGAGCCTCTGTTTCAGGAGTAATCCCCAATAATAAGTTAAATGCTCCCCTAATTTGGGCATCCTCTTTAAGAGTAAATCCCATGTTAGAGTATCCAAATCTCCATAAAGTAAAAACACCTTTATAGACCGTTATCTTAGGATTCTTTCCTAAATGCCTTTGTCTTCATTTACTTGGGAAATCACACTTACATAAGCCCCATATCATTACTTGTGACCGCATATTTCATGGAACAAATTGTCAGGTTTACTAATAATTTTTTTTTCTCACACCGAGCTGACTCACGTGAGCTTAGAGTGTAAAAGTAACCACAGAACATCTCTTTGGTTTTTTAATCATATGTAAGACCCGCAATTCTTACTCGAACTATGTGGGTTATGATTCATTTTCTAAACAAGGATACATAGGTAGCCCATCTGTGGGTATGATCCCAACTCTGAAATAATCCATGTCTTTATAAACGAAAATAAATATCATGTGCCCCACTGAGTGTCTTTAAAACCAGTAAGATTATCATAATGACCAAGAGATTTATTTGTAATGTATTGAAGGATACCATTGACTAATAATCTCAAATAAATATGGATGATTCGATATATATAAAGAACCTAAAATTCAAATAAAAGATTATATAAATCTCATAAATCTCAATCATTGATTGTCAAATCAAATGGAAAACTCATTTTCATACTTGGTAAATTAATAAGGATTCATTAAAATAACTGAAATATATAAGAGAGTCTCAGAGTAGACAATATTTCCCCCTAAAATGTGTGATGAGTCCGACAACCCATCCTCTCGAACAATGTAAATTCTTAAGCCTCATTAGTCCATAACTAATGGGAACCTTCCTTTGGAAAGTTGGTCCAGATGGATATAGAATCATTGGAGGTTTCCATTTCTACAAATAAACCCATTAGAAACCGATTCGAAAGTTTGAACCTTTAACAAACAAGTTCATCCCCATTTCTAGAAGAATCTAAAATGGTGAACCTAACATGAATCCTTAACCAAGTTAAATGATGTTTCACTTATTTTTTAGGACCCTATTTAACTTAATATGAGGGCCACCAAAGAAATCAATAACATATGTGCTCATACAAATATATAGTGGAAAAAATATCTTGATTAAGTTTTTTATATCAAACATACACTCTTTTATATGATCTCTCTACATTAGATAAATGGCTTCTTTAATGTTTACATATGTGAATGCCTCAACCGCTACTCCTGCTGGATCCTCGTCTGCTCTGAGGACAACATCACCTACTCAGCATCATCAAAGCTTGACCTCAAATGGATTGGGTAAGGAATACCATAAACATGATACCATTCTGACTCTGGAGGCCTCTCAATAAGCCCTCCAAGTTAATAACTCACACGGGTTATCCGGATAGCGATGACTAGTGGTCAAGAAGCAGGTGGTAGCAACCACCATTTCCAACCGTTTTGGGTATTTATCCCCAGAACACAATAAGAAGTCCATCCCATATTATAGGGAGGTGAATGAAGAGGTCACTCAAGGCCTCGGTTCAAGAAGTCAGGAGTCCTTCCTTAGGACTCCCGCCAACAATCCCCACCAGACTCGTGCGGTACTGCACCCTCAGCATGATGAGGTTATCACCTCTAGGCATTTGTCTCCGGTTCCTTAGACCCACACACACAAGCCAAACCGCCAGAGACAAAATTCAGACAATAGGGAGGATGTTCTATCTTATTACCTCTTCAAAGAAGTGCATCAAGCTATCTTTATGGTAAGCAATGAGCGGGCACAAATATCTGTCTGTTCTAACCCCACTGTCTAGCTGACTTGTCTGGAAGGAACCCACCAATCCCATCCAGAAATTCCGGCATAGTATTATTGGTAGGCATATACACATGTGTATAATTCATCAACCAGTCAGAAGGCTTATATGACTGCACCCAAAGAAGCTCACCAATATAATATGGTGGCAACTGATAAGTAGGGACATACACCTGTTTAAAATAAAAAATTCTTGTCTGCAGTCTCATCTTTCAGTATTGAAGGGAATTCTTCAACCATACTTGACTAAGAATACACATTAGGCATATACACCTTCCAATTTTCATCAAGTCTGCCAGCAGTCTCATTTGGTAGCACCTGGAGAAGTCAGTCGGAAAGCTCTGATGACAAATTTAGAGAAGACTCAACTCTCTGCCCCTACACATGAGTTCTGTCAGAATTCACTGATAGGAAAAGGAGAACAATAGCATGAATACCCACCTACTCCAAGCACAGAATGGACATATATTCTCTTTCTGGTAGCTGAAGTCACCAAGCACATTTTAAAAATGGTGAAAGAGAAGAAGAAAATCCCTGCCCATATTCTGGATTCCTGTCAAGTTATTATAACAACTTCAGAAGAATCACTGGGAAATAAATAAAAATATGTCCCCAATAGTGGAGTGACTCATCAAAATATCACTACAGAATAGATACACACCTCTCTCCCAGTCTAAAAGGGTTTTGTGGCATACTCCCCATGTCAAATGGACAATCAAGTCAGACACATACACCTAATTTGAATGGAGATAATCATCCTAACCTGACTATTTCTCCAAAGTAGGCACATAAACCTTCCCATAATAACCACTTTCATCATAAAGTGGTTCCTAAAGTGAGTATGAAGGCATCTAAGAAAAGGAAAAATCCACCGCAGTCGAGAAATCAAGAGCCAATCTGTAATAAGGCCTTACTCGATTATGGAGTTCTTAAATCCCTCAGACAATTGTATGTTGTAACTAAAGATTCTACTCCCTCATTCCTAGATTCAGAAATTAACAACAGTATTTTTGAAGTCCTTCATCAGAAATTTCATCATGAAGGCTTGCTTCTTGACAATTCAGTCGATCCTGAAGTATCATATTCAGATGAGAGCCATGATAACCCTCTACATGGTTAGAAGATCAAGGAGAAAAAGGATTCATCTTTTTCTATAACCCACCATGGTGGTCCACCCCATGATGATGAATTTAGCTACGAAATTCCTCTCCACATTAGTAATTTTCATTTCCAGGAATTTTCTTCAAAGGACAATGTAGTAATGAGAAATCCCTTTTATCTTGAGGCACATGAAAATGTGATTCCAGTCATTTCTGATGATTTACCGCTCACAGATGAAATAATTTCTCAATCATAAGGTATCCTGGGGAGTAGGTCATTCTCTGAACCACCCCTAGGTCATTCATCTTCTAGTCTGATAAAGGAATTCTCTACAAATCATGTTGAATATTATGAAGCAATGAAGAAGCACCAACTTTGGTCTAATTATGTAGAATAATCTTCATTTAATGATAAGGAGGATATGCTGAATATGAGAAAACAACTGGAGAACGGTGAAGTACCAGTCATGTTTTGGCCTTTGGCTGACTCTCAGTATGATATTCCAGAAATGTTGATGGAATATTGTATTCATGATATTCTTCTGAACATGTGGAAAAGCCTTTGTCACTTAAAAGAGAAATTATTATCCTATGATGAATATGAAAGTCATGTTAAAATAATATAAGGGATGCGATACCAAATTGACATGGCATCTCTCTCAGTTTCTTGATATCCAAAGGATGAAAAGCAACAAAGAGCCCTTTTGCGTGGAAGCTTTGGTGCACTAAAAAGGATGCGCCAGTTAATTACCAAAGCCAAATATGGTATTCATATAAGGGGATGGGGTGTTCATGGAGCACTATATTTCACTATACTCTCTAGTAAACAAAGCCCTCCAAAAATGGTATTATGCAATGTTATTGCCCTTGTCCGGCCACAACCAATTGGTTTTGTGTGTAATCAAAGGCTTTCTCAGGAATAAGCCACAACTATTTCTTCCCAAAGTCAGGCATACAAAGAACAAGTTGTCGATTTACTCTTGCATCAGGAAAATGAGAATATCGAATATGCTTCTAATTTAGATCATGCACATCATCTAGTGATATAAGTGCTAGAAATCATCCAATAGTCATTTGAGCCAGGTGATTTGAGTGGACGTATATTGATGCATACAACCAATTTATAGACTAATATTGGCATAATCAGAAGAGCTTTTAAGAAAGTCTCAGATGTAGCAGCTCAAGAACCACCTCAGCCTTCCAGAATGGGGACTCATTTAGCTAATCCCTTGGGATCAACAAATGGGATTCATGGAGTTGAGCAGGGAAAGCATAGACTACCCCTGTCCAGCAGACTCGGTACTTTTTCAAATCCTCAATCTCTTCTTTAGTGAAAGATAGTCTTTTCTCAGTTAGGGAAGAATCCACAAGTGAAATGCAGCGCCAAATTATCAATATATTCACTTCAAATTATTGTTAATCAAGAAGATCCTGAGGGATCAACTCAACCATGGGAAATGTCTCATAAAGTACATGGAAGAAGATAATATCGCAGAAATGCCGATAGAAGAGATGCAATG
Organism: Viscum album; assembly: GCA_963277665.1. NCBI lineage: Eukaryota > Viridiplantae > Streptophyta > Magnoliopsida > Santalales > Viscaceae > Viscum > Viscum album. The sequence goes on from OY728147.1 coordinate 1,099,969,936, forward strand.
TGTTATGCATCGATAAATGTCAACAATGTCATTGTCATTGATCCCGCATAACATGAGGTTTAATTAGAGGAATCAGATGAGGAAGTTCTTATTCAATAATCATTACACATAGAGGCAAATGAAGAAGGTATGCGTACACGAAATCAGAGGATTACCCAGAATCTAGGTATTCCTTCAAATAACCAACTAGCCCCTCTCTGAAAGGCTTCCAACAAGGGGAACAAAAAAAAGTCAGGTTACATTACACCCTTCCTCTGGAGAATTCCAATCACTCTCATTAGAGGAAAGGTTCACACAGCAGGAAGAAGAAATGAAGGAGTTAATGACGTTGAATACATAACTACTTCAAGGTAGTCTTTCTCTTACGAATGCTGGAGTCAGTCAGTCAAGGTAATTTGTTGTAGAAACTGAGATTGATCAATAATATTCCCCATTACTAGTACACCCTCATAGGTCTAATCCTCTGGGTCTTGCGCAACCACAACCAGTAGTGATACCATCAGTTGTAGTACCAGTCACCACACCTATCCAAATTCCAGTTATTGCATCTGCTCAAGCCCAAGCTCAAACAGATTTTCCTCAAAAGTTAATGACTACCATTGAGTCATTAATATCTCTCTTGGATGTTATAGAGGGAAAACATGCAAAAATTTAACCAGAAATGAGAGCATATCCGGAACGAGTTGATGCAATTCCTCCCCGATCAAATTTTACAAGTACCACATGACCATTTTTTAATGGTACGAGAGATCCATAACAACACTTAACACATTTTGTTTCTCGTTGTGATCCTATGATGGGAAATCCTAAACAACAATATGCAGTTAGGATCATGTGTTTTGTATAGTCATTATAAGGTCCTGCTTCTGTTTGGTATAAAAGCTTGCAATACCGGTCAATTACCTGGTGGGAAGATCTTTGTCAACAATTCCTTCTTCAATTTAGCTCCAAATTTCAAAAGGAAACGATTTTTATCAAAGAAATTGTAAGAAAAAGGGTGATTAAAGAGTTTTACATTTCATTTCTCGCTAGATGTGGTTATCATATTCCTTAATCTTATCACTCCCTTGATAAGAGTTGTTGCCAATCTATGTGGTAAATTTGCGTGTTGAATTATGAACTCCTTTGATCCATGTGATATACACAATAGGGTTCCGAGACTTTACATCAATCACTAAGAAGATCTAAGACTGTTAAAAATACCAAGGATAAGACTTGTGTAATTTCATCATCTCTAGGAAGGAGAATAGGTAGATCCGAGACTGCTACAATTACACTTAGACAAGCACATGTACCTTCTTTCACTTAAAAACCTTCATATTATCGAAGGGATTCACCTCCCGAGAATCAACAATAGAGGTCATTTCATCAACATGAACAAAGAGATCAAAGACAGAAACAATTTTAGGAGATAAAGAACAAAGATTATTCTTTCCGAAATGAACAAGTTCTCGGTTACTTCATTTCAGATCTGTAAAATAATTTGGTTCGGTTACCAAGGCACAAAAGGCTGAACAAGGAAGGAGATGAAGACCTTCCCAACTGTTTCCCATTTCATCAGATTTTGGGGAATCCCATTCAAGAGTGTTTTGTCTACAATGACCTCGTTACAAAGATGGTGGACTCTGGACAGGTAAAACTGAAAGGTTCTTTAGCTCGGGTAGCATGTGTTACTGCTACAGATCCAAAGGAAGATGGTGAGTGGCACGAAGTCAAAAGAAAAAAAGAATAGAAATTTGATGATTGGATGGTCAAGAAAATGATCTACCTAACTCATGCAATTTTACCAAGACAATTAAAGAAACCAATTGTTTCTTCTGTTATGAATGCCATAGAAAACCCCCTTCATATGAAGGAAAATCCTCAAAGAGGAGGCATAATTCAAGGAAATAAGAGCATTCAGAAGAAGATGATCTCATGTCAAAGCTCATGTTGTCTTTGAATCTAGAAGATTTTATGCCATTTACATCAAAATCATGGGCACCGCCCCACCAAATAGCATAGACTAAACTGGCTAATCAGAAGGAATCTTCATCAGATGAAGAGTTGATCTTTGGTTTTGTTAACATGATTCACTTAACGGATCCCCATACATGTCACAGTTTTGATCATGATGGTCCTGAATTCCTTTTATCAAACAGAGGAAGGAGTTCTAGAGGTCTATGATACAGGGGAAGACATGGATATTTCAGATGCCACAATTCCAATCATACCCCTGCTAGAACTGTATATACAGCAAAAACTCATGGCAGAACACTTTAGAGGGAACAATGAGAAGAGGAATGTTCTTCCACACATGGATGATTCAGCCCTGACACAATTATTTTGGTTGATCGGTTAGGGGTTACACCTTCTTCCTCTCAACAAATAAATAGACCGAGTCAGTCTAATCTTCCAAAGCCAGGAGTATTACCTACTCCTACCCTAATACAAGATACTTCTACTTCCAAAGCATCAACTTCTAAGGCACATATGAAACAATATGTTCCTGTTAGGAAACGCAGTCCTTTGGACCAAAAGTATGATGTCTTGAAACATTTGACCCAAGTACCGGCCAAGTTATCAATTCTTGGATGCCTTAAATCTGTCAAAGGATCTTCGGGAGGCACTCATTCAGGCATCTTCAAGTCCTCAAGAATTCAAAACATAAATTGATGCGGCTGGAGTCTACCATGTGGATATTGATCCTACAGAATTCCATGTAGTGAAATACATTACAAATGAAGATGAATATGATGTTGTGCATGGACATATTAGACCTTTGTATTTATTTGGAAAGGTAAATGATGTAGACATCAGACATTCTTTCATTGATAATGGTTCTGGAGTCAACCTCATCCCTATTCACACACTTTATAGACTGGGCCTCACCAAATCTGATTTATTTTATTCTAATTTTATTTTTCAAGGATATTATATAAATAAACAAGAACCTCTAGGTGAGATGACACTCACAACTCAGTTTGGAGACCTTGTATCCAATTCAGATTTCACGGTTGTTCGTCATGACACAGCTTTCATCTTTTTTCTTTGAAGACCATGGCTACATCAACATGCGGTTATCCCTTCATCATACCATCAATGTCTGAAATATTGATTCAATTGACAAATTAAGACATTTTACGGTGATAAAGAACCATTCAAAACCTATGAATCCCAATACATTGAGGCAGAATTCTATCACATGGAGGGGGAGGAAATATCCATGAGAAAAGAGGTTACCAAAATCAATGCTCCATATGGTTTGGAAAAGATTCTAGTAAACCCATTTATATATGTGAGTTCAGGTTATCTGTTTCTTATCAGTCAAATTGACTGGATTGACCCAAATCCAAATACTCTTATGGAAACTTCCATAATGTCAATTACGACAATTGAGCCAGACAACATGGGAGAAATTGCTGATTCACCAGGCAATGATGAAAGCTCAAATGGAGATGTCTTCATTTCAGCCACTGAAATCCAGTAATTTTATACATCATCATCAAGGCCAGATGAAGTTATAGCATTATCAGAGATTAATGATGATGTGGATTCTCAATCCATCATCTCCTTTTTATTACCCAAGGAAGTCCCTTCATCATCAATAGGGATAGAAATTGTAGCCTCTTCATCAAGATGTTCAAATTTTAATTTCTCTCCTGATCATGGAAATTATTCTTCAACATCTACTATGCAAGTAGAAAAAAAATAAGTAATACATATTGAAGAATAAAAGGATGATCTAAGGGATGCTCCTCTGACATTTGAAGAAGGTATCTCTACAATTGTGGATGAACTCATAGAAATAAATATGTGTACAAAAGGAGATCCACGCCCCACTATAATTATTGAGACCATGAATCTTGAAGAGTAAGAAATTTATATTACATTTTTTAAACAAAATCGTGATGTATTTGGTTGGAATTATACAGAAGTTACAATGCTTATCCTGATGTTGCTACCCATCATTTGGGTTTTCCAGAAGAACATCGAGTATTCAAGCATGCCGCAAGAAGAACAGACCCAACTTATGCCTCCAAAATTGAAGCTGAAGTGGATAATATTATCAAGTCTAACTTCATCAGAGAATTTCAACAACCCAAATGGTGGGATAATATTATCCCTATGAAAAATAATAATGGACTAATTTGAGTTTTCATTGATTTCAGAGATCTTAATCGGCTTTTGTCCCAAGGTTGATTTTCCAGTTTCTATCACAGAACTTTTAATTGATGCAATAGACGGTTATGAAGTGCTTTCCATCATGGATGGATATTCTGGGTATAATCAAATATGAATGGCTCTAGAAGATGAAGAATCTACATCCTTTAGAGCCCCTAAAGGTGTGTTTTTCTATCAGTAATGCCCTTTGTCCTGATGAATGCAGGTGTAACATATCAACATTCCATGCACGGTATCTTCAAACCCTTTTTAGGGAAATTTTTTGAATGTTATGTGGATGATTTGGTAGTTAAATCCAGACAATTTTCTTATCATTTGGCTTATTTGGAAATCCTATTCCACAAACATCGACAACACAATTTGAACATTAACCCCTTGAAATGTGCTTTTGGGGTAACCTCAGGAAAATTTCTCAGCTTTGTTTGTACGCCCTCATGGTATTGAAGTTGATCTTGAGAAGACAAAATCAATCCTTGGTATGTCACCTCCTCAAAATTGGAATTAATTAAGTGGAATTAAATTACACTTGGCCTATATTTGGCATTTCATCGCCAATCTAGTAGGAAAATGTTTACCCTTCACCAAATTGATGAAGAAGGGAGTCACTTAACAGTGGAATGAAGAATGTCAAGAACCATTGAATATTCTCATGAAATATCTATTTAGTCTACTAGTATTAATGACACCTGTTGAAGGAGGACCACTTTTTATTTATGTGATAGCTTTAGGGAGATCATTGGGTGCCTTCCTTACACAAAAAAATTATGCTGGGAATGAAAACAACATTTACTATCTCAGTCAGAATATTTTTGAGGCAGAAAATCGATATTCAAGTATTGAAAAGTGTTGCCTAGAATTAATCATTGAAGTTCAAAAATTGAGACACATCCTATAACATCATGAGGTCCAATTGGTATCTCGCAATAACTCGCTTAAGTTTATCCATAATATTCCATTGCCTACATGACATTTGGTATGGTGGGCAGTTATTTTTCTGTAGTTTGATATCCAGTATGTGTCCCAAAAGACAATAAAGGGCCATTCTCAAGATAATTTCCTTGTTGAACACCCTTCAGTAGAATATTCATCTTTAGATATTGAAATCCATAATGAGTAATAATTCTCTATTCAATATAATCATCAATCATAGGAAATGTACATTGATGTGCTTCCAGAAGTCCAATAGGGAAGAAAATGTAAGATCCTAAATTCGACAATGTTGGGTTATGAATTGTGGTTATTTACCCAGAAAAGGCAGTTCTACCCTATTCCTTCTTATTTTTGGAAGGTGGTACAATCAATGAAGCAGAATATCAAGCACTCATCACAGGATTGGAGTTGGCACTACTGGTATAGGTAAATCACTTAAAGGTGAAAGGTGATTCACCCATAGTAATCAAATAAGTCAAAAAGGATTATGACATCAGAAAAGAAGAGTTAATCCCTTTGTATGATTATGTCAGAGAGTTAATGGCTGAATTTCCTTTGGAACCGACATTTTCTTATGTCTCGCGATCACAAAATGCTCAAGATGATGCACAGGATAATGTAGCCACATCATTGGAAGATCCAAATCGGGATGAGACAATCATCAATATTGCCCACTATCGTACAATTTCACCTTATGTTCAAATAATAATAGAGGAAATCAATGAAATTTATCCAATTTCTGAACCATATGGTCATACTATAGGATGGATGAAACCTATTACAGAATACCTTCAAAATGGAACACTCGCACCCGATAGAGCTGGGAAAGAACAAGTCCAGCAACGTGTGGTCAATTTTTCTCTTTATGATAGCCCGGATCACCAAGAAAAAACTCTCTACAAGTGAGGTTTTGATGGAATTCTCTTCAGATGTGTTGATAGTGAAGAGACACTGGCTGTCATGAAATAATTACATGTCAGAGTCTATTGTGCCCACCTGTCTGGACATAGACTATCTTATCAAATTCTAAGGCTTGGATACTTTTAGATTTCAATGATAAAAGATTGTGTTGATTTCACTAAGAAGTGTCATTCTTGACATGTATATGCCAATTTCATTCATCATCCCCCATAGTTTCTCCATACAGCTAAATACTCAGGATCATTTTCCACATGGGGAATGGATGTAGTAGGACCTTACCCTTCAGCTACATCCAAATAGTTTAAATATATTCTTACTACTACTGACTTATTTTCCAAATGGGCAGAGGAAATACCTCTCAAAGAATCTAGTTCTAAATGAATTGTTAGCTTCATCAAGTCTAACATCATTACCAGATTTGGTGTCTCTCATACCATATTGACAGACAATGGCACCGACTTCTGTTCATCCGAGCTAAGGAAGTTGTATCAAGAATACAACATCAAATCCAACCATTAATCTAGGTATCATGCAGTGGCCAATTGCTAAATAGAAGCCTTCAATAAGACTCGGTCAAACATACTGCAAAAGATGGTCGATAAAGGTAGTAAATCATTTCTTGATAAACATTTTCATGCTTTATGGGATTATCGAACCACCACCTGCTCTTCTATGCGGTCAACTCCATATTCAATAGTATATGGTATAGAAGCAGGCTTGCCCATTGAAGTTCAATTACCTCCACTCAGAGTAGCCATTTATGATCATTCATCTTTAGATGAACAATCACAAAATCGATTAGATGAATTGGAATGATTAGATGAAAAATATTGTGCACCCTACACCACTTAGAAGTCTATCAGAATCGAATAGCACAGGCTTTCAACAAAAATGTTTGTCTTCATTCATTCATTCAAGGATAATTGGTATTGCTTCTCAGAACTCCAGTGATACTAGGGAAGAAACCTCCAAAGCTTGAGCCAAAGTTGGAAGGACCTTATTCAATAAATATGGTCTAATCCAATGTAGCTTATTCTTTAATCTCAATGGATGGAGAACTCATCACAACTCTAACCAATGAAAGATTCTTGAAGGATTATTTTTTGTAACACAAATAAATATTCGTCCAACATGATGTTAAACCATTTTTTCCTAGCTATATGATGCCAAACTGTGCATCACTAGTCCATGCATATGACCTTAAACTATTTTATTCCTTACTGCAAGAATTTAAACTATACATTCCCCATAGACCTCACTAATATACTTTAAACTTCAAAGTCCCTCCATTTTCCAACATGACGTTAAACTATGTCTAGCCCCTTATATGTCCTACATGACGATAAACTGTGAATCTTTAGGGTTGTTGTTACCTCTTGTTTCTCACACTGAGTTTGACTCAAGTGAGCTTAGAGTAAGCTTCAACCATAACACCCTCTCTAGGCTGATAACCACGCGCAAGTCCCAACATCATCTTCAGGTTGTCCTCAAGTAAAACATTATCACCAATACATTCTTAATCGAACTACGTGGAATCTGATCCATTATTTCTAGGTTGGGTACACAGGAAACCTCTCGAGTTTCAAGCCCAAAACCAATTTCTTTCCATCAGTTCACCTCTGTCTCATATGATGTTGATCCCTGAAGCATCCCAAAACCAATTTCATCACGTTGGTTCACCTTCATCCCACATAATGTTAAATTATGTACATCCCTTTTGTCCTGGATACATGACACTAAATTGTGTATCACTATCGTCCTTTATATATGACGTTAAAATATACAGTCCCACATTGTCCCTCGCCTGAGATGGAATCCACATTGATATTGGTCTCCAACCATGTCTTATTCCAAGGATTACATGCATACATGGCAATGCCCGAAATTTTAATCTTGAGTCAAACCATCATTGCTCTAAAGTCCCCTTTCACCCTTCCCTTGTATGAACCAAATCTATATAGAGGGTATTTAAATAACTTTGTATGGATTGATTTCCATACATATGGGATATGTAGGAACATTTGAGCATCCCTCGAATTGAGCCCCAATTCATTAGGTCTACCAACCAAATTCCACTTTCAGTCCCTTGGCTGAAAAGTCCCCCTGTGAAAACATGAATGTGGTATGAAAACCCTGGTATTCATTCACATCAGATTTATAAAACACACAATGTGTATTCATTATTATGTTATGATCTCTATGACCCTAAACTAAGATCTTTTACACTCTCATCCCACACAACATTAAAATATATTTCAAGAACTACGTATGGCATGATTCCCATCCTTAAGGGATACGTAGTAAAGTCCAACATTTCAATTCAGGATCCAACCACAATAGGATTATGGTCAGCATTGGTCTATGTATCTCTTTCCTGCATTGGAAAATAACCATTTTCACATGTCATACTCCTAACCTTAAATACTTCCAGATCTCAATAACCATTTTCTTGACTTTGGGTCATAAAATTTCTGATCCTCAGGAATTATTTTGCTTGAATATGAAGCAGATGCCCTTAGGTGGCCATGAATAAGTATTTTACATAACAGACTTGTTAGCCAAAAGATGCTATTATTGGACTATGTAGCCAATGCCCTTAAGTGACCCTGCATAATTCAACCCCTAACGGGGTTTTCAAATAGTGGTAACATCATTCATGGGAGGAAAACCTCGTTTTTCCTTATTTTTCTAAATGGCAATATGTAGGGATCCAAAAAAATAGCCATCCATAACATATTTTTCCCATACTTTTATTCATGATCTAAAAGTATTTAAGTCTATGGTTTATATTTCCCTTCCCTACATTTGGGTTAGACCTTCGTAGGAGTGACATTCAACCAATTCATTGAAAATATTGATTGGAAATATCCTCTCCATATTCAAGTACCTATCTCTATACAATACACTCTATGATTTGGAAAATTTGAATCCCCATAAATATTCAGTGGATTTTTAGCAATAGAAAATTAAAATGTCCGAGAGTTATTTTGCCTGACTATGCAGTATGTGCCCTCAGTCGGCCATGCATAAGTAGTCTATATAATAGAACTGTCATCCAAAATATGCTATTATTTGACTATGCATCCAATTCCCTTAAGAGTCCCTACATAATTCAACCCCCTAACGGGTTTGTTAAATAGTGGTAACTTTACTCTTAGGAAATAATTACTATATTTCCTTTTAGCCCTTTTTCATATCATTCCTTAGATTTAAAATTACATATTTCATAGTTTACATGTTTTCCCCATACTTGAATGTGGTAATATGTTTTCAGATAAATTATCAAGGAATTGAGTCCATTTTAATCCAAAATTCATTTGGTCAAAGCTATTCGACCGTAAACATTAGTCTTTTTATGTCTGACGTGCATGACTTTAAACATCATAGAATAGACAAGGGAACTCTGAAAAAATTGCATGTCCCAGTTCACTAAACATACATTTTGTATGATTTAGGTAATATTGAGAAATAAAAATATGTAAAGTTTGTAGGGTTATTTTTATAATCCTAGAAAAAATAAAACTATGCTTACTAGGACCATTGGATTAGGTAAAACATTAAAGCAGGTAGAAAAAGAATACAAGCCAAATGATTGAAGATAATAGTGATTTTCATTGATGCACAAGAGTTAGAAGGACATCCACAAACTAGAGTCTCTTCTCTTTTCCAATAATTACAAGAGGCTTTCAATATAACTCTTCATTTGATTTACAGAATCCCGAGCTTAATCAGCAGCCACTTGAAGTTCATGAACTCGACCAGCTTCACTCTTTTCAGTTTTATGGAGTGCTTTCTTGGAAACTGTGATAGCTTTCAAACCATTTCTTTGAAATCCTTCCACAGAATTGATAAGCTGGTCAAGTTCCTCAGTAACATCATCTAACTATTACTATAGGTGCATCTGCTGGAAAAATTTCTCAATGATTTTATGCTTCATCTCATTTAACTTGGCTGTATGATCAACCTCATCTCGGGACACCACAACCATAAATTCACTAATACTGGTCAACAACCTCACTCTAGTCAAGTCTTGACAGTACCTTTTCTCCTGCTACCTCCTTAAAATGACTTGTTTCACCATGAAATGGATCTCTTGGTATCCAAAACCACCAAGTCCCAACATGACAAATAGGGATGTCATTCACGGGATCATCGAAGACAACTCTTCAAGTGACACTTTTGATATGATCATCCATATGTTCTTACATGCCTTGCGACGTGAAAATTGGAGCACCTTTTGTACCTCTGGGTTTGATTTAGCATCACTATCATAGGGGTAATATAGTTCGGGATTAATGCACTTAGAGAAGTGACCTGTTATGATCCTTCCCCCTGAACCTTGTTACTTCAATTTCTATCCTTATTGGGGCAGAGGTTAAGGCTTCACCCACAGATCATGCCACTGAAATTGATGACCCTGCATAGTAAATAGAATTTTTTTAGTTTTAAAGGATAACAAAAGTTGATTAAGTTGTCTTGAAAACTATGTGCTGCCACAAATATTTTTATCTCTTACCCAACGGTAGATTAGCAGCATGAGAAGTCTCCTCTCTAAATTTCCTAGTTTTAACAATATTTTCAGGATGGGTTTCAGAAATCTATACCAGGTTAAACTCCACTTGATCTAGCGTCTCTATAATAATAGGGTTTTCTCTATCCCCTTTAGGCATTGGTAGCTTTGCAGCTTGCTCGGACGGAACTGCATATTTCAACCAATCATGGTCAGAGATGTAATAAGAATTTTTTAATATGACGAAGGATAACACTCACATCCAAAATCTTCTAAATTACATGGTAATTTAACAAGATCCAAAATTTCTTCAAAAGATGCACCAAGTTTCATCATTTCATGTAGTGATATCTCATATTCTTTGTTAGTATAACTAGTGGGTGAATTCGATATGTCTCCTTGACTACCCTTATCCTGCGACCTCTGACCGAAGATAGTTTCTTCAGAGAAAATTATAGTATCAGTTGCAGTGGCTGCCAAATGTTTTAGTGAAGGTGTTGGACATAATTTATCATAGAATGGAAGTTAGTTGATGTTTAAATTCAACATTTTATGATGCATTTATAAATTACCAGAAGCAGGCTCTTCTCTCCTTGCAGTAGCAGCAGGAGCAGTACTAGGAATAGTTGCTGGCTCTTTTTCAAAAGCAGCCAAGACAGCATGAATTTGTGACTATTCACCAGCAGCCTCTGTCATCCTCAGAGGAGGGTCAGTCCTCTCCCTCAAAGGGGAAATTGAATAAGCCCCTACAATCCCATGAACTATGAGAAATATATTAAATGTGTTAGGATTCATGACTATCTGAAGTACGTACCACTACTGATGAAGCGATAAGCTGTGGAATTCTTCATTCTATCCTTTGCTTATTTGGATTTTTGGGTGTGATGACATCATCATCTCCAAATACAGGAATTGGAGAGTGAAAAGCCCTATCTAACTCCTTGTCCATGGATGTCTGGTCTCAATATACCTCACCCGACTCATGAAAAGATTCAATAGCTCCAATGGGAGTACCACCAGGGATATACTGTGGTGAAGGAACCTCAGCAGTTCTTTTATTTACAAGCTACAGGATGAAGAAAGTAATTTCCTTGAGTAACAAATCCTTAACTGAAATCAAGTTTCAAATCAAATAAGGAAAGAGACTTAAATCTGCAGGAGCCACGTAATCATGCCACTCCTTCTTCTGCAGAAGAACTCATCCCCTTTTTGGTTCCACAATTCATCATTTACTTCACCCAATTTGTGATAGGAATGGAATCATCAGTGTAATATATGAGCATCTATAGATCTATGATCTAAGCCTGCACTTCATCGGGGTTATCCTTAAAATGGATATCCATAGAATCTCGAAGATTCTCTACTCTAGGGATGTGTAGCCCTTCTAATATGTCCATCCAGGCAGTTTTTGCATCACAATATAAACTCCACCATGTATGGACAGCCTCTGCTCATAGATATTCAGAATGTGCACCAGAAGGATGCGAGGAGGGTCCTACAATCTTGGACTTCAACTTTGTCCCAACTCATGAAATCACATATAATGGATAAGAATATAAAACATGATTCCCTATAAAATAATGGTGATTAAATTGCCTCAATGATATAACTCAGCAAGAGTCGATGGATCATCTCTCATGACTCTGGAAGGAGGATTATATATGGCACGAGGATGCTTTGATGCATGTCGTGCCTCATCATCCACATCCCGGGAATCCAACGAAACAGCCCTGGGTGGGGAACCTAGTGAATCATCTTAGAGGGTAGAAGAGTCACCTTCCAAAAGAAGTGTTTCTTTCTCAACAGTTCTCTTTTATTTTCCCACTAGAGGAACCGGATGATTCAGTACCCCTTCATGGTATGATGCTACCCAGTTCTCGGTATACCATGTAGTCAAGTTACTCGCCGCTCTAGCAACTGGTAGATCAAACACTGCCCCAGTCTTTCCCATATTTGTCAGCAACCAAAGTTGTTGGGAAACCATCGGATGCTTCTCTGACCTGACATGCATAGGAGGGGTAAAACAAGCTACTGCAGACACTTGAATTGGCATGATAATATGTATGGAGCATAGGCCTCACATATAATATCTCCGTCAATTCTGGTGGCCAATATACCATCTCTGCATGCCAACATGTATGACCTCAATTCTAGGCTACATGTTACATCATCAACAAGCCGACCCGTTGGCGAGTTCCCAAAATGAAAGAAATGGAATTCCTTGAACAAACTCATCCTCACCTTCATATCATAGGGGTTGAGGGACAGCGGAAAAATTCCAGAATATGCCTGCACTAATGGCCTGAAAGAACATCCAGGAACCTGTACTTTACTCTATACATCATATGTCCTGAAATGAGTGGTGATCCATCCCCAAAAAACTTGGAATGGTCCCACTATTCTCAATGGAGACATACCCATATAAACATGGAGTAAACTTCTGTGAATCTTTTCCAAAATGGGGGTGGCCAATCCAGCCATTTTCCTCTCATCCAATTTGGTTGCAACAATGATGGTCCTTGGACTGATGCCTCCCTTTGAATCCCTAACTGGAAGAAGATAAACACTATGCCACGAGGAAAAGAAGCCTTCCAGATGGGCCTTTTCAAGGATTCTGTGATCGACTTTTATCCCCACTTTTCAAACACTCCCACATCCAAAGTCGGCCAGAATGTGCTAAGATCACCCCTCTTCACTGTTCTAGGGAATCTAATAGGATGAATAAAGGGAGGATCCTTCTCCTTATTCTTGGTAAGAAACATATCCATTAACTCCTCTAGATGAATATCCTTTCTAGAATGAGTTTGGGAGGTCATTGAATTTTTAAGCATGTAGAAAATTTTCAATAATTCTCGATCCAGAGCCGGAGTAATCTCTGAATCATTCCAAGTCGCCTGGGGGGGGGGGTGAATTCATCATACATATCACCTAAAATTGGAGCCCCAGAGATCTTGTAGACATCCCAAAAACTGATGCCTACTTCTCCATGAGTCAGATGGAAATAATTGTTTTCTGGGCTCTAGTGGCTAATTATCTCTGACAAAAATTGATCATTCCTGTAGACATATGTCTGCCCTGCCTAGACAGCTTCATATATTATAGCTCCATTCAGATCCTCGACAAACTCTGCATAGGTTTGTCTCACCTAATATTCCCACATCCAAGTTGTCTTCACACATCCTCCAGGATGGAAGTCCAAACTCTTCTTCCAGCCTTTGGATTGATCCTTCGGAGTGTTTCAGAAGATTTAGGGATAACAATGCGGTTGCAGCTCAGGCTTGTGAGGTTTCATATCTAGGGCACATGGGCTATGATGCATTATAAACGAATTTTCCACTATTGTCACATTTACAAATGATCCTAAAACTGAGACATTTTCTGAAGAAAAGTTGTTGTAAGTTTGAAACCAAGAATGCAGAAGATAGTTCTCTGCATCCGGAACATTGACTCCATGCAGATGACCATGCCAATATAGAGGCATGTAAATACTTTGTGGGAAATTAAGATGATTCTTCATCATGTACTTGGCCAAATTTGGGAGAGTGCTATTTCATATATTATAATGGTAATGGACAACAATTTTCATCATATCATCAATCTATTTGCTATCCAGTTCATTAGCTGATCCAATTCTTCAGGGAGCCATTTAATCTGCAAAAACATCAGATAATTAACATTTAAGTAATTTGGTTTTTCAAAAAATTTGTGGAAAAAATTGAAAAAATGGATAATGATTTAGGGTTCTCAAGTCCCATATTGGTGCGTAATTCCAAGATGGTCATGCAGGTTTTACCATGCTAGTACTGGGGCGTAAGTCAGAAACTCACTACAGAAGCGTGAAACGAATAAAAGCACGGAAACGCGGAAAGACAAGTCACATGCGTGAATGATAGAAAATTGAGTTCTAAGAGCTTAGAAGCATTTAAAACCGAGTGCTTTGCGCGATGTGGGGTAACATATTCATAGGAGAAGCCATACCACTACGCCCCAGACCCTGCACGCTAGATGCATACCTGCACGCCTACTACTTGCGTGCCGTAGTACCTTATTTCTCATTTTCCTCAGAGTCAAATCATATTTCCCTTTTTGGATCCAACTTTGAGTGGGGAGTTTTTTGACACTCGTTTCCATCACAGAGTCTAACGAATAAAAAAGGGGAATACCTTAAGCACAATGAGATTCATCCATTGAAGAACATCAAAAGTTGACAAAGGAATGAAGAAGGAACTATTTAAGTATGGGCCGTGCATGTTTCATTATGGTCACGCAAGTATACTTTTATGCCACATATGGGTTGCACAAGTCACTTTCACGCCCTATTCGTTTTTCTCCCAAGGTCCTCCGGTGGCCTATAAATACCCCCTGTGGGCCCCCCATTTCGAGGACGAAAAATCCAAAAATCAGATTCCAACTCTGGTCGCCCAACTCTCCGTCTAAAGACTTCCGAAAACTTCTAAGGTAATTATTTACCTAGAATAGATGTTCTAAAGTTGAAGAATAACGCCTATGTATTAGAACTCATAAATACTTGCATGCCTATGTGTCCACCCCTTAAGGGAAGTGATGACACTTGCACGCCGCCTTTCCCTCTCAAGGAAACTTACGCGCCACCTATCAAATATCCTTTAGGGATGATACTAAGGGCTCCCATTCAAAGTCTACCATGTATCACTTCACAGGTTCTCCATCGCCCAAGTGGACATATGTCGTGAATCTAAACATGCTTGACCAAGACTTGCGTGCCAGATCAATACTTGCACGCCTCCTTCCAATGCACTTTTTTTCCTCAAATCCACCTTTCCTCTTCAAAGGAAACATTCAAAAACCTCTTCAAATCCATTTATGGCATGGTTCCTTTATTGTCTTTCTTATTTGAAAGGATTTATGTGGAACATCTATCACAACCTTGTGATTCACATAACTTTATGTAACTAAGGTTATATATTTCCATCATTCAACCTCATCCATTAAGATGAGAAGTTCCCTAATCTAGGCATCCCCCTTAAGAGTATGCCCCAAGTTCCGTAATCTGGGTATGCACCATAGGAGTAAGCCCCAAGTCTCAAGTCCCCTTAACCTGAGCCTCCTTTTTGGGGAGTAATCCCTGGTCATAATTTATCTTAACATGGGCCTCCTTTTCATGAGTAAGTTGTAATCATATGTTAATGCCCCCTTAATTTGTACACCCCCTTAGGAGTAAGCCCCAAGTCTCCTAATCTGGGCTTCCTCTTTAGGAGTATGCCCCAAGTCTCATGTCCCATTAACCTAGTCCTCCTTTTGAAGAGTAAGCCCCAGTCATAATTTCTCTTAACCTAGGCCTCCTTTTCCAGAGTAAGACTGAATCATAAGTTAAAGTCCCCCCTAATTTGAGAACCCCTCTTAGGTTTAAACACCAAGTTATTGTATCCAAATCTCCATAATGTACAGACACATTTATGGACCCTTCTCTCAGGGTTCATTCCTAAAATATTTTTTTTTCATTTAATTGGGAAATCACATATACATAAGCCCCATATCATTCCTTGTGACAACGTCTTTCCTAGCAAAAATATTCAGGTTCACTGATACCTCTTGTTTCTCACATCGAGCATGACTCACGTGTGCTTAGAGAGTAATAGTAACCATGAAAGATCTCTTTGGGACATAAATCATACATAATCCCCATAATTATTACACAAAATATGGGTTCTGATTCATTTTCTAAACAATGATATCTAGGTAGACCATCTGTGGGTATGATCCCAACTCTGAAATAATTATTATCTTTATAAGAGACAATAAGCATAATCTTCCCCACTTCGTGGCTTTAAAACCAGTATGGTTATCATAATGACCAAGATATTTCTATGCATTTTATTGAAGGATACCATTGACTAAAAATATCTAATAAATACAGATGATTATCTATCAATTAAGATCTTCAAATACATATAAAAGATTCTCTAAATATCATACATATCAATCATTGATTGTCAAATATATAGGAAAACTCATTTTCATTCTTGGTAAATTAATAAGTATTCATGAACATAACTCAACTCTATAAGAGAGTCCCGGAGTAGACAATAATTCCCCCCAAAATGGTTTGATGAGTCCAAACTCCCGTCCTCTAGACCAATGAAAATTATTAAGCCTCATCAGTCCATAACTAATTGAAACTTCCCTTTGGAAAGTTGGTCCAAATGGATATAGAATCATTGGAGGTTTCTAGTTCTACAAATAAAACCATTAGAAACCAATTGAAATGTTTCAACATTAAACAAACAAGGTCATCACCATTTCCAGAATAAAAAATTACTAAAATAAATTCATAACTAACACATCCTATATTTCCAATCATGCACCAAAATACTTTATCATTTATGAGGAAAAATAACCCCTAAGTCTCAAAAAAATAATCGGTGCAATCTAGTACCTCTAATAAATGTTCTCCCAAAAAACAAGTCATATCAAATAACAATCACACCCAACTATAAATGAATGAGGCTATCTAGAACAACAACCTTATGTACCAACCATGAGGAAGGGGGTTTGTTCCACAAACATAACATGTCCTATCATAAAATGACCTACAAGGACATACATGAGGAACACATCAAAAGGGAACCATCCAAAAGATTCCCAAAAAAAGGAAAACCTCTAAAAAAGATCAAATCCACTATGAAACGTTTCCAAAAACATCACATTAAAAAAATAATCAAACTTGAGACCTCTTGTGAATGCCTATCTTATAAAACTTTTTAAGATGACCCAAATAGAAACAAAGGATGATTGCTTTAAGGGAATTAATAAAATAGGGTCATGAAAGACATGAATTCTCAAACTATAATCACATGAAAGATATCTTATAACTATTTGAAAGACACTTTTCCTAATGTTTGGATTATCTTTCTTCTACTCCCTACTCTACCGGCTACCCTTACATGCACCATGTGTCCACAACACACCTGATGGGATTAAGGAATTTCCCCTAAAATGTTGACTAAAATTGTATACAATAATTTGAATTTCCTCATCTACAACCACCTAAAATATATCATAATGGACATGGGTATATATAAACCAAAATCTTGTTGAATACCAGCTTCATGGAAATGAGCTTTATCCACATTGTTAACAACCATATTCATTGAAAATATGACCAGATTTGAAAAAGGATTGACATACTTTATCAATCATAGGTCAACCTATGAAAGGATTACAAAATCAATAACTTTCTTATATTTAAAAACCTTAGGTACAAAGAAATGAAAAACTCCATCCTAATGATATCCCACACATACACTCATAATTTTTATAATATACCATACACTCCAAACAAAATTAGATAAAATTGTAATGGAGTCTCTCAAAAACTCCCAACCATTAAGATATAGGAGTCACAAGATAATTGGGGAACCCATAAGTCACTTCTGACCAAAAAACTTCATATACTGACCCTTAATCACCCAGAACAAAGGTGGATGATTATTCAAGAATGTCGATATATTATCTATGAACATGAAGGTTTCCACATCCACCACTGCACTTAGAGTTTGGTTTAGCATTTAATCTAAAGGTAATTCTCAAACATTTTTGGAGGAAAACAAAAAATAAAATAATACATGAACCAAATTAAATCATTCGTCAAAAAAAATTAAAAAATTCATCCAATTTCTGATAATTGAACCAAAACAATTATCCATCAATAATGACACATCACATACACCAAAAAAATTTTTTTCATTAAAACCATAAATTTTACTAAGGAATTTTAAAATCACCCTCCACCAAAGTGTGTTCTTGAAAAATAATTTAATTCAATATGTATAAATATAAAACCTCAATGGAAAAAAAACTACCTAAATAGATATTTTCCAAAAACTCCATTCAATATATTATTTAATTTTTAAGACCAATTATCCTAGAAATTATCATTAATTCTCAAGATAATTTTTAAAACACCTTCCAAAATTTCTTTCTAAAAAAAATATCTTTTTCGTAATAGTCATTAAAAACTTGTTCGAATGAAACATTTTCCGAAAATGCATTTTTAAATAGGTTTTTAGAAATAAAATTATAATCAAGTTCTACACAATAATTTAAACAATGTTTATAAGAAAAAAGTACTCAAATGGAATCAAAACACTTATCAATCTAACTAAAACATGTGATAATAACTTCTAGGGAAATCTATAATCAGGATGAGTCAAAAAAGTATAACTAATGTAGTAATAGTGTTTTTGATTCTTTGACATTATGGGTTGGGAAACTACTCAATAGTCATGAAAATAACTCTAATAGAGGAAAAATTAACTACATGGGAATCACATGGTTTCCCAATCTATGGCACCGAACCATGTCACTTCATTTTCCATACATTTCCACATGGAAACCAAATTATGACCCCAATATCAATTATAAAAACAAATTGGATCAAAAAAATATAAAAATCATATTATAATAAATTAAAAGAAACATAAATTCACATTTAAAAAAACAAATAACCCTGGAATCTTATGTCTTGCAATGATAAAGAGATAGCTAGGTTCCCCCCACTATTACCTATGAAGATCCAAAAACCTCAATCTCTTTTATACCAGAACATCACAAACAATAGGGGATACACAAGTAAATTATTCTTTCTCCAAATAACCAATTTTAATAGTATAGTAAAATTTTTAATGAAAATGACTAGGCTATCACTGAACCCATATCCATTACTAATTTACCACAACTCTTTATGGTTATTAAAAATTCTTGTTGGATGGAAACCAGTGTCTAGGTTCATGGGAATATAATTAGGAATTATTTATCCAAAATCATAGATAAATATAGTGGAATAAATAAATACAAGATCGTAAATTAATAAACATTCCAATCTTGTTATAACCAACCAAAATAATCCAAAACATTTTAAAAAGAATATAATGAATCCATAAATTAGAGGAAACAACATGGTAGAAGATACAAAACTAACCAAAAATAAACAACCGATAAACCAACTTGATTCACACCCAATCCAACTCTAGGAAACCACTGGTTTCTCCCCACCTCTTGACTCACCCAAAATAGGCCCTAATAACAAAACAAATCCATCTAAATACGTAAAACCTAATATATATATATATATGTGCTAAAAATCCAAGTAGGTCCCCATAAAATGCTGAAAAATTTCCAATATATTTCATAATTAAATTCATCATTGATAGTTTAATGAAAAATATAGAAGATATTTTTTCCAGTATTCCTTGTCGAAAAAACATATCCATGATCACCTTTAACAAAATTTGAATTTTTCCTAAATTAAAAACAATTCATTGAAAATAATCCATCATCCTAAACCATTTAAAACGCAAACACCCATTTATGTTTCATAGAATATCTAATTTATTTATTTCATTGAAAATGATATCTATAAAACAGTTTACTAGACGATGAAATCATTAATACAATACACCCATTTTGAAATCCACTTTAAATCATCCATAATAGAGTCTTTAATTTCAAATAATGTTATCTATCTTCTTTGAAAACTCGTTTTCCAATGTAAATGTCCTAACACACGTACATGTGTCAAGAACAACAATAAGGCACCATATATCACAAAGAACAACCCAATATAAATAGGGAACCATTTCATAAAAATAAAATTATTGGATATAATAAAAACAAAATCTTGATCATACATCCCAATATGAATAACTGACCAATAAATTGAATGTGTCAAGGGATATCCCCCAAGTATTTCTAAAGTGAGAAGCACCTTTCCATATAAGAGTATGTGTACTTGAAAACCATCTACCATCATGAGTTGAATTTGAAACTATATGTAATACAACTAGCCCATAAAATATTCATTATGATAAAAAAACCCTCCCAACACTTATTCATTGAACTAATATATTGAAACAAGCAATGTGTGATCCAAATAGAGTAGTAATCAAGATTTCCCACTTATTACCTGGGTTCTAATGACCAGAAAGGAAGTGTAGTACTATTATATGAAAAAAACACTAACAGAAAATGCACCAACATAACTACCCCCAAAACCAAATGCCAAACAATTAATATTCACATATATAAATTCCACCCATATACTAAAAAATCATTCCCACACAATGTTTGTAATAATCATCTCATAGGGATCAATAAAACACATATAAGGGATTAAAAATCAAGGGGCAATCAAGGGGTGCCTTTCACATAAACCATTATAAAACAAAAGTTCCAACCATAACATCAACACCAAAAAATTTCTTGGGATTCCAATTCCTTCAATATTCAATAAAACAAAACCTTACTAATTTCTTACAAGATGACGTAAATCACACATTCCATTTAAAAAAACTATAAATCCACCCTCCAACATGGGTCTCCTTGTTTGAAAGACAATGTAATTTTCATTACATATATTTCCGAAAAAAATAAAAATATATATACAGTAATGAATTTTCATAAAGGTTAACCCCCACTCAAATTTCAAAAAATCATTTTAAATCCACTTAAGTAGCCCATAATAAATCACATTGAGTTCAACATGCGGTTTAAACCCATATTCTGTTTAAAAACTAGTTTTTACTCATTTAGAACTAAAATTGGATTAAAATACAATTTTTATCCATAAATACATTTCATGAATCCCATAAGTCATAATTTTTTAACACAGTTAAAAATTCCATTTCAAACATGAAAAAATGGAATTCACATGAAAAAACATTTATTCCAAGATCAAAACAAAATGAAATGGTTTCAATCCACAATAATGATATAACATATATTCATTATTACTATAAAAAATCATAAAGAATAAGAGAACTCTAAATTATAGAATTAAATAATTTCATAGAAACAACTCCTCTGAAAAAGTATAACCCTAGTCAAAATGTGTCTCCTTCAATTAGAAATACACCAATGAGGATAGAGACCACATCTAAAAACACTAGGCACCAAAACCCCCCAAAAATAGATTCATCCAAAACCCTGATATTATTTATAAGAGATATAGGGTTCATGGGGGAAGATAAAACCATGATAAAATTGATAGGTAAGGGAATAAGAGAGTAAGAAAAGTAGAAACAACACAATTCCCCTTGTAAATTTCCTAATAGAGGATAAGATTAAATGTAATAGGAGAGTGGATCTCTAAAATATTTTTTAGAGGGACATATGAGGAAAATGGTTTATAAGATGGGTGGTATTAATCTTAATTTGAAGAGGATATTTTGGGAGATTACCAAAATTTAATCACCTAAGTAAGCCACATGGTTGGGAAAATTGTGTGTCAATCATGCACAAAACACTACATTGACATAGAGAACAACAATGGTTTGGTTGCATGGTTTTCCAAGTAGTTCACCAATAATGCTCTAGACTCTACCTAAATAATGATTCCACATTGTTTATAGGTACCTCTGAATAGTTAAAAAAACCTTGTAGAAGTAATGAAAAATGAATCTATCTTCATGATAGGCCCATCCTCATGGGAACTATATGGTTACACCTAACCATACATGTTGACAATGTGGGATACCATTATATCCCCAAAAATTATTCAAAAACATGAAATTATATCCCATAGACTATTGAAACTCAAAAACATTTATGATAAGATAAAATAACCTAAGATAAATATATCATTGAGACAAGGGGTTTTATATGTCCTTATTCTGCTACCACGATCCTCCTAAATGATTCAAAACCAATGTTTTAGTGTGAAACATTTTTAACTCAAGGAATGAGAATAATGAATGGAGTCCTCATGTTCCTAACGATAATAGAATAGGGAGATATATTTACAAAAGTAAAAAATTTGTAGGTTTCATCCCCAATGAAATCATATACATTTTCAAAATGTGTAGTCAAGTACATCAAATAGCTTAATTGAAACATTAGTATAATCTAGAATCATGTTATTCTTATTATAGAATCTCTGAATTATGGACTAGCAAATGAGAAGATTATTATATGGTTAATTATAGGATATAGTAATCATAACACAAGTTATACTAGATATAGAAAAATATCCCACAGATTCTAACCATATGAAGAGTTCATCACCATAACCAGTTCAATTTTCTAGAACCCAAGTCAACTCACATCCAAAAAATATTTTCCCCAGGGCTCTAGCTCATATGTATGATGTATTAAATAATCACTCAATTATTTAAAAATTAACTTCAACTCTATATTACAACTATATTTTCAATTAATTTTGGTAGGCCTTCTTTTATTATCTTTTAATCCCAAAATTTTTTGTGAATGTGGTGTGTATTGATGAAATATATCATGTAAAAATTGGTTCCACTAAATTCATTTCATGTATATCCTTTATAAAGAAATATCCATAATGCATTATAAAAGACCACCTTAAGACCATATACATATCCAATAATATTGATGACACAAAAATTTATATTATCGATAATGATTGAGAAATCAATAGTATTTTGGTCCTGAATCATCCTTACTAGGAATAAAAAGATAAAAACATATCACATTTCAATTTGAAAATTTAAATGTATAAAATGAGTAAATAGATTCTTCCAAGAAATTACATAATAAAAACTCAATTTGGAGACTTTGTACCTGATTATATGTTCATGGTAGTTTTTTAGGACATAATATTAAATTATTTATTGGAACGACTTTGGCTCCACATGCATGAAACATTCCTCTCTTCTAATAATTGGCAGCTAAAATACTCCATCTATGGTAATGTTTGAGTAATTTATAGTAAATATTTACCCTTTCATTCCTATAAATCTCAATACACCTATGCATGATAATGTAAAATGAATGTGAAATAACTATTGTTGGATGAAACAACACAAATAGTTACACACAATGGATATAAATAAATTCAAATTAATCTATATAATTCTTTAGATATAGTATATATACTCTACATTAATCACATTGAATCAATAATTTTAATCTTGTGAAAATTTAGGATCATGTCAGACAGTAGGGAGGATACTAAAATAAATATCCTTTTTTATTATACATTATAAGTTGTTTGGATTGGGTTTCATACACTATCGACATAAATTTTTTATAAGAATTCTATGTATGATTTTGTTTCTTATATACTTCTATACTTACAAGAAAATTGGTACCCAATAAATGAGGTCCGATATCTTTTATTTTTTATAGATATACCACTCAGTAGGAACAAGTATATTTGGTACATTTACCTATATTCATGTGGAATAATCTATGATTTATGATCTTTCACACTCTTTAGATGTTTATGACTTTATCAAGTATGATGAAACCCCTCAATCATCTCCAAAATCATAAAGAGTTAGTATATCTTCCACTATAGATGACATATAGGTGGAAGACCATGAATATTCTCCAAAAATAATTTATTATTGATTTTTATATACAATTAACCAATGTTGGATGGTGAATTTGGTCACAAAAAATAACCCATTATTGATGTTGATTACTGTGTCTATGACTCCCAATGAAATAAAGTAACACATCAATTTAATAAAAAAATATGCATTTTAAAGGAATTATATAGAATTTTATATGTTATATAGATAGGTATCTATTCACTAATTATGATTATCATATAACCAACTTGGTTACATACAGTTAGTGAGGTGCATGTAGCAAACTCATGTTACCGATGTAGAAGTCACGGTCGACAAGATGATCAAGTAAAATTTTATCTAGAAAGTCTAGTATCCCAAATTCCATATCGATATTTTCATCACAAATAAGAATGTAAAAATAAGAGTATATATGAATTTTATCGATTTTAATCATCATGGTATAAAATAAAACATCACATTCCAAATCAAAAAATTATCGATTAATGTGAAAACTTGTATTATCACAAAACAAGAGGTCTCAATATACAATGTATGAGGGGGATATTTAGTGTTTTATAAAATTTAATCTCATCTATATCCCAAATGAATCTTTTATTCCTATTCATAAAGACACATTGTGCCTATTAGAATAATCACACAACCAAACCATAGAGATACATGATTCATGAATATGAAAATATTACATGGGTTAGTGATAATATGATACAAAAAAGGATCACATATCAATGGTTAATTAATATTAATAACAATAAAAACTTCACTAGTCAGTGATATACAATATTTAGGACAACTTCACTACTCATGAAAGGTCTATGGCCTCTTACTCTATTATAGTCACTACTTTCCATGAAGGATATAATGATGATAATGAAGATATTTTAGTCATTTATTTATAAATAACCGTTAATTAAATGACACCACATAGTGAAGTCTTCTCTCCATGATTATATGTATTATTATTTTGGATCTTCAAAAAAAATTTATAAATGAACACTTATTCTAAACCCTAATATTTTATCTTATTTAGCATAGTAAAAACTCACTCTTTGATTATATACTGTCTATTTTTATTAAAGATGATATC
Source organism: Viscum album (assembly GCA_963277665.1). NCBI lineage: Eukaryota > Viridiplantae > Streptophyta > Magnoliopsida > Santalales > Viscaceae > Viscum > Viscum album. Next base: position 1,099,994,870 of record OY728147.1, read on the forward strand.
TTTTGTTCTCTTATCTCAAATATTTTGAGTAATCCTTCCTCATTATTCTAATTTTTTACACAAAAACATTAATTCCTACTATAATACATGGATTTGAAATCCAAATTACATTTAAAAAAGTATAACCACTCAAACTATATCTTCATTAAATTTTTCTATTTTATCATCTCTGGGTAAATCTCCACTATTTAACTCCATTTGAAATTTCTGTGGTTTTACCTAAACAAAAAAACGTTTTTCTAGTGATAAGTACTAAATTATCATTTAATTCCATACTAATTAATATGTCACATTGTGACTACATAAATTTAATTTTGATTAGTTGGTTTCTCAATTAGTTTTAACCAACATCTATATTGATTATAACATTTAAATTCTTCTCATGGTGTGACTATATTTTTTTCTTGAAATACAACTTATCCAAATTTTCATAGTCTTTCTCTTACCATATTATTTTACCTATTGGGAACCTATTATTGAATAATTATATCATATATTTTATGATTTAATCATTAATAACATACCTTATCTATAGAAAAAACCTATATAAACCTATTCATGATGAAAACCACATCTTCATGGTTATACTAGATAAGTTAGAGAGTAATTTACTCTTATATTTATACATATTATTCTTTTAGAAGGCTTTTACTCTATGATATTCTACTCCATGGAGAATTTCATCTTCAATTTGAAAAAAGGAAGACACCAAATATCTATTTCCAATCATTTTAATTTGATATCATGTTTTAGTGTGTTAGTAAAGATGTTTCTCTTATGTATCTTGAGTTTAATTTAATAAAATACTAGTTATGGTATTGTCTCCTCCTTCACAGTGTATCCATTCATAATTGACACAAAATTATTCATACATAGAGTCTATATTATTCTTATATAGTCTGATTATAATAATTTGTAATATATGTTATAGTGGGGTCAATTCCTTCAAAATTAATCCAATAACCAATAACTCATGATTTCTACAAATGAATCTACTAACTCCATGTCACTCCAATTGGAAAAAAATACATCATTACAATTGTTGGTTATAAAATTATCTCCTTTAGATATAGTATTCAATTAATATATAAATAAACCACCATTTATCAATGAACATCAATTAATTCAAATAATCTACTAGAATTTAATATTTAATTATAGTAAAGAATCTATTACTTCCCTTTGAAATGGAAATTCAAAGGATACTCATCTCCAGAAATGATCATCAATGAACATTGATGAAACCCCCCTTTTAAAATACACAGATTATTCAAAACCAGTTTTAGAAATATTAATATATTTTTAGTTATCATTATTCTATATTTTAGCAAAGGGAAATTAATAAAATATCAAATACTATGTAATCCAACGACCTGTGTATAAAAAATTGAAAATATTAATTCCTATAGTATTTTACATATTTTTTATCTCACTTTATCCTTCATTTTATATTAGGTAACAACAATTTTTAAATGGGTCATTCGAAAACTCTAAATCCTCCCTTATATTTATAAATGTCCATACTGATTGTTTATCCCACATTCATAAAATATCTTTTTCAATTAATAACATAAAAAACAAGATATCCAAATAGATAAATATATTCAATCAGATGAGGGATATTTTTCATTCATCCTTAGTTTGAGGAATGAGGATTAATACAGAGGTTTAACTAAAATCTATAAAGAACATTTTCATTTAAAATCCATGTAAATAAACTCGAAAATTAATTCTGAGAACAAAAGAATAAAAAATTAATAATTTTCAAATCTACCTTCACATTTTTTAATCTATTAATGCATTTTCATGTTTTTTATTTTATAATCTTGTACAAGGTTATATATTAACTTTATTGAACACTTTTTTTCACTCTGAATCATCTTCAGTTGTCAAAATATTTCGTTAAAATATTCTACTTTTGAATCATTTTCATCGTTTCAGTATAGTATTTAGTGAATTAATTGTACTTTTCCTATATGTTTCTGAAATATTCACATTACTTCTTTTTTACTTATTCATAAGCATAATTACTTCTGATGAAGAATACTCCACAACTCAAGTATTTTTTTTCCATATTTTATCCATTAATGTTTGAGTTTGAGTAGACCACAAAATAATAATCCCCTCTAACATTTAAAAATAATCTATAATCCATTGTTCCATACATGAACTTCATTACTCTAGTTATTATAAAGAGAATCTCATTAATAGGAAACCATTAAAAATGTGTTTTGAAACATATAGAATAGAAGATATCTTATCTTTTCACTATGTGAAAAAAAAATCTCTAATTATTTATTTTATATGAATTTGTGTCCACTTCCTTTATTCCCCATGTTTTTTATATTTAGTTCCAATAACCAATGGATTGAAAATTTTCTTTCAGTTATCTATTACAATCTTCTTTAACAATTATATTTTAAAATTCACCTATTAGATTTATTTTTTTCTTCCATTTTACATGCTTGAAACCCAAGAAATTATCTCAGTTCTCCAATAATTAATGTCCCACAATATTTCACATATTTTTTTAAGACTATTAAATTTTAATCATATTATTTTATTAATATGATTTCTTCAATGAAAAATGTCACCACAAATATCTTTTCATATTTCATTCACAAATAAAATTTGTGGTCAAATCCTCCTCTAATAAACTCTATTATTCAAATATATATTTCCATCCATGCATTCTAAGCATGTGGTTCTTATTTTCGGCTATACAAGTCCATCCTTGACATAAAAACATTTATATCATCATCTAAAATGAGAAATATATCTAATTATTCAATGAAGTCCTCCTCCTTTGGCTCTTAATTTTAAAATTTATTCTACATATCCAATATTTAGTTTTTGAATATTCTATACACTTATAAAAATATGAATAATATAATGGATATCATCATTTATACTAGTGAAAATATTTATTCGATATCATTTCATTTTATATGATAATTCCCATTACATAATAGTATTTATCTCTTTATAACTACTCCTACATGTTTATAAAATTTATTTTTGACGTACAACTTTATTCAAATCATATTGTGGTGTTCATGAATATCTACAATGTCTTTGGTTTATTTTTTTCCAATTTTATACATCTATTTAGTAATGGATTTCACCAATGATTTTTCATTCGATGAAATATAAAATTCCATTTGATACACTTACAATAATAGAATATTCTTTTATATTCTTTTAATTTTCTAAGTTTTCATTAGAACAATTTCTATCCAGTAATGTTTCTTAGGTCAAATCAACTCATCTACCTATTTATTGAGTCACAAAATGAATCCATTTAACCCTAATCTCATACCATGTTTTAATTTTAGAATAATAGTTATTTAAATGATTATGAAATTATCAGGAATTAACATTGAAATATTATTCTTATTCATAAAATTTATCCAGGTACAAAAGTTACAATATTTTTCATTGATTTATATTTTGTAACCTTGAAATTTTTTGTTTAAAAAAAACACTATGTAATTTTTTGAAACAATTATAAGGGATAATTTTCTATGAGTAGCCTAAAATTTTCTGATATTTACAATATATCTATACTTAATTTGATTTCCTTATTTATTCTCGATGAAACACTTCCTTCAATAAAAATTAAAACTATTCAAGGAGTATCTCATTCCATGCCACATTTTATATGACTTCCTCCCATCACCATGACTAATAAACACATAGTTTCTTTTCACACAAATGATCACATGAATTGACTGCATTCTAGGGTCATGAAACATTCCACTAGTAATTTAAAATGTTTTTTCCTATATTGTTGACCATGAAATTCCACCTTTCTAAAAAAAATTTGTGGGGGTTTTTTATATAAGATACTACATATTTTCTTCAATGTTTCTTAAAATAATTTTTTTACTTCAGTTCATGTGAATTACCTTCCATTATACAATCATATAATATTTAAACATTTACCTATTACATTCTATAATTTCATTGGGATTATTTTGATTAATTATCTCACTTCTTTTTTTGACCGCATGTACATGACATGTAACATCCTTATGTAATTGTTAGAAAATAAGATTGAATACTTTTTTCCTTGAGTTTTTTCATAATTGTTTTACCAAATACACCAATATGGACTAAATATATCATATTTTTTCCAGTTTTTTTTAATATAGGTGTTTTTCAAATATTTTATTAAAAACCATGAAATAGACATGTTTTATCTACTCCACTTGAAATAAGTAATGTCCACTTTTACCTTTAATTTTTAGACAGTTTCAATACTTTACATATGGATGTGACCAAATCTCAAATGATATAAATTTTTTCCTAATATACTATGAGGAAAAATCAATTTTCCATTTTTACCTAATATAAATTATTTTAAATTCCTCATATTTATTATAATGAATTTACAAACTTTCCATTGATATAACATAATTTCTCATTGAAATTGACATTTAATTCAAAGTCACATTTTTAACACACAAAATAAATTACATTGTAAACTATCCATATACACAATTTATATTTTAAACACAAATCAAGGTACATGATTTTTTAAATATTCTTAAATCCTAATATTTGATTACAATAAAATAATTAAATACATTTGAAATATTTCTTCACCCACAACACCAAACATAAAAAAAACTGTGATATAAATATAAAATATTTTAATATTTGAGAATATAAATTAAAAACCTAGATGTTGAATTATAGGGATGGATTTTGAGTAACCACATAATGAATTATATTTATATATAATATAAAGGCAAATTTAATTATGTACTAAATTAAATTAGTTTACCAAAAATTACTAATAAGATCATTTATATTTTAGGAATGTAATTTTTTAAAAAATATTATTTTCTGTGATAAATATTTATTTTAAAATAAATATATGATTAATTAAAAATTAAGTTTTATATTTAAAAAAATTATCACCATTTTAGTTGGTAAATGATATGATATAAGAATAATAAATTTAAATATTTTAATGTTTTGTTTTTGAATTAAAAGATGTTTCATTATATTTTTTGAGTTTATTTGAAAAATGAATTTATAAATTTTTTAATATTAAAAAATATAATTAAATAAATTTTTTAATTCCTCATGTCAATATTTACTTACTATTAATTTTTTTTTATTTTTCAAAAAAATCAGTTTTTAGTTGAAAAAATGGATTTCCCGAAACCTGTAATTTGCATGTGTCTATAATTATATAAAAACGACCTGAAATTTAAAACATAATCATTAAGTAATCAAATAAGAATTCATGAAATAAAAATATTCATCTTAAATTGTTATTTTAAATTATAAATCCTATGTAAAACATTTTTTGAAACTAGTTTAAATACAACTTTTATTAAAAAAATGCATTTGATCCTTTCATTGAATCAATTATTTACAGTGGAGTTTTAGTTTGGGATTAACATGGATTCCTTATATCAATTTTATTATTTAATCAAATTATTTCATTAAAATCAGTATCCAGGAAAATTTTATCTTATGTAAAAATTTAAATCACAAAAAATTATTTTTCTATTAATTTTTTTTGTGATTAACTGTATTTGTTTTGAAATTAACATTTCACACCTTTAGAAATTTTATTTCATAAAATGATTTTAAAATGTAAAATTAAAAGTATTAAATTATGTAAAATCTTTGGTATTAATATTTTTCATTAAAATTAGTTACCATTTTTAGAAATTAATTACCATATGAAACATAAATTTGGGTAAAAGATAAAACGTTAAAACAAAAGGTCATAAAATGCTCAAGATCGTTTCAAAATTGATTGGTTAAGGTGAGTCACAATCCATAAATTTTTTAAATAGAAATTAATTCTATATTTTCCCATTAACACTTGAATTGTAACCATACATTATTGAAAACAAAAGGCTTACTCCCAAAACTACCATTTCATTCGCTTATAAAAGAGTAAAATCTTCACCATGTCAAGGCACATCATTACATAATTATTTTCTGAAAATATGAAATTATTCTCCTTCTATAACTCTATACCAATTTATAAATCATTTCTTCACAATTATTATGTAAAATTCAATCATTTCCAATGAGTCGTCCCAGGAAAATTCAAGTCCCCAATGTGAGTGTTACCAACCACTTACTTTTTATTATTTATTATAATATTTAAAAGTTATTATAATAAAACTAATATATTAATATTAGTATCATTTACATGATCTAATGATATTATATTAATGGAAATTTCATTTTTTATTTATATACAACATCTAATAAGAAACCCAAAATCATTGTTGCTCTATTGTGTACACTTTCACATTCACGATGCATGGTGTTTCATTTTACCTCAACTTCTTAAAATATTACATAAAACAATTATATTAAAGGATATTTATTTATGATATCATTATGGTTTTTCTATGAACAATTAGAAAAACTATTTATGATATGCTCAATAAATGATTACCTTTAATTTAACCATTTAATATAAGTGTAGTAAAAGGATAATTTTTTTTTCATATTGTGTAATATTTATAAATCCATTAATTTATATTATAAATAACTAAATTTAAAATATATAAAAATAAAAAGAAATAAATAATACCATTATTCTTTCGGTGTAATTATGTTATAAAAAACCTCTTTAATTTTTATCAAGTCATTTTATATTCATGTTTGGGTTGGTTTAACCACCTACATGAACAATATTGTAAATTTAAATCATGAATGAAAATTGGAACATAAGTAATTTTACAATATTATATTATGCTTTAAATAATAATTTTTTTATTAATTTTTTCTATTAATATTTAGATCATCAATTAAGAAAACACCCTTTTCCTTTTAAGAATCACCAAAACATGATTTTTATAAATTTCATCTTCAGGGCTAGTGAATAAAAACCTCGTGAAAGGATTTTTTGACAACTAAAAAATTTATAAAAATACAAATAAATAAACATAATGAACTATTAATGATGAAATTTGGATGATTAATGAAAATGGACACCACTATTATGAAACTAATACAAATGGTAAAAAATACAAACACCTAATGTGGAAAATTAAGAAAATTCATATTGAGAATAAAAATTTATGAAAATTATAAATTAAAATTGATATTATTAAGGTTAATAATTACTCTATAAAGACATATATATCAGTTTTTTATTGTTTTTTAATGTTTATTTTTTGAAGTCAAGAAAAGATATAATATTTTTAGTCTCAAAATCTTATATATGACACATTATTGGTATTATACAACTAATTTAATTTATGTGGTCTACATAATACCTATTTGAGATATAATATCATGGATTATATTTTAAACATGGTATTTAAAGATCAATTACATTTTGTATATTTCATGGGGGTTTGATTAAAAAAATTATAAAACACTAAGGGGGTTTTTGTCTCAATTTTTATTATTTGAGAGATAATACATTTTTGGCACCATGTTTTCTTCATATGGTATATTCTTTGATCACTAATATTTTTTATCATGATCTTAGTACATCAAGTGATTTACTAGAAAAATAATTTTCCATTATCCAAGTGTCTATTGATTCACTAGAAACCCTAATAGTAAGGATTTTTTAGAAACTCAATTTTTTAATGAGTTATGATCGTTCATTGAACTTGTTTGTAATAAATATTATATATTTTAAATTAGATTTATTTTGTAGAGTTATATAATTTTTTGGGGGGATATATATTCTTACCATATGAATAGTTTGAAGAATATTACTTACTTCTTGTGTTATGTTCTTTTATATCCATCAATGTAATGTCCCAAAATTCTCACACATATATATTAAAAATTAATATAAAAATATTAAAAACATAACATAAAAATACATGCTGAAATAGATTATTTGTAATGCCTTTAGAAAGTAGAACAAATAAAAATAGTTCCATAAGTGTGCTCTGTCATCTCCAACTACGCTCTTCATAACTAGCACTCTTCTTAGTGATATTATAAATAATAACTTTCATCCTAAACGTGTGAAAGAAAACATAACAAATTGTGAGTTTAAATATTCAATTAGGGTAAATAAAGGATGTATCATCATACAATGGGAATAATGGAATAGAAACATTATATTAATATTTTAATACCACCCCTTGAATAACATAGATCACAAACACGAGTTAGGAAATAAATATTTTCTTTTCATAAGTCATGGGTCATAATGGAATCAAAGAACATAAACCATGATAACATAACACTGTAATAAAGAATATATTTTTGGAATAAAAATATAAAAATAATATCATTTCTTTAGTAATTCAAGGATCATTTTTATGATTATCATAGTAGAATGGGTTCAGTCCCCAAACTATCATAGTATTCAATGTCTACTCCAAATACTATCATAGTAGATAGTGTCCTTTACTAAAGTCAGTTCAAACCCCATTCTAGTAGTATTTGTTTCATGATATAAAAATTCTTACCCAATTTATCATAGGGATATATAGGTCCCACCCATATTGGTTATAACATATCCACCATCCTTGGTTATAATGTAACCACATTCACATAATTAAAATAACACATATGTGTTCCAAAAGATCATAAAAAATGTATCACATAATAACACATGAAAGTAAATGGGTTTCATAAAAATTTCATAATAATATAACCTATATAAGATAAATATATTTCACATTAATTTAATCAAAGAATCTCCCATGGAAAATGAATCAGGTTTCATAAGAATTTTATCATGGTATAACCCAAGAAAAAGCATGTTCTATAAAAAAATTTCTTCCTAAACATAAATATTTTAGAGAATGAATAAATATGGTATCACTGGATCATATCCCAAATAAATATTAGATATAATCAAATTATGTCATCTAATATAGAAAATTATCTTGAAATGTCACTTGTATCATTTCTTAAAGAAAATACCCTTTTCACTTTCAAAATCAATTTTTAAAATTAAAAAAATAATAAACCCTTTTTGAAATCATTTTCCTTGAAAATAACTTTGAAAAAATATAAAAGAATATTTAAATCCAATAATTGTTGTGACTTTGGGAAATTTATTTGATGCAATACTAATTAAAATAATGACTCCTTTCCTATTTTTGGTAAATTCCAAACAAGATCTATTTGTAAAATGACATGAATATGCCTTTTAAAACATTTTTTTATAATTAAAACTTGGGTGAAAACTTATCTAATAATTTATTTGTATAATTCTTAGATCATTTTTGTAATCATTTTTAGAAATCAGGGTTTCAGATGAATATGTATTTTTCGACTCTAGAGGGAAAGAAAGTCTATTTAATAGAACATTATTCACAAATCTTGTTTTCATAATGAGTGGAAAATGATTAGAATTTATTTTTAATTGAATTTTTTTTAAAAAAAATTGATGTGTTTTTTGTGAGATGTATTATAATATTTTACATTGGAAACATAATTGTAAACAATACCGATAAACGAAGTGATTGTATCATAAAACCCTTACCACTGGTAACATTGAATCATAAACTCCATGAAAGACTAAAATTAACAAAACATATAATATCCTGAGAATAAATAAATTTAAGATATTATATTGCAATGGTTTTTTATATACAGCTCACAAAATAAGATAAGTGCATAGAAAAACACATTTCCCAAAGATGAAAAATTGAGACATAAATTGCATACATTAAACATAGACATACATCAAGAACATTAAAACCTTTATAAAAATAAAAATAATTTTATTATACTCATATTAATAAAGAATAATTATATATCTCATACCATATATTATTTACTTATGATTTTTTATTATCTATTTATTAATAATTCCATGTTAAAGTCAAGTTTCGAGCAAACATTTTTTTGATTTCATGTTTGTTCTAATTTTTAATTTTTTTAATATTTATTTAATCATGGATACATAATATAAATAACTAGAAAAATATCAGAAAGATAATATATATTATGTATATATGTATTTATAGTAATCTATAAATGTTAGATACATAAAATAAACTACATTATTCATGGAGACAGTAGGCAGTACGTACGCAAGAATATTGTTTCCATTTTCTCGATAGATTGAATGAAATAAGTAATATAATTTAATAACATTATAGAATAATTTTTATTCCATGTATATCACATTTCTTCACTAAAAACATCCTTATCTCCTTCCATGTGAAATGTGAATGAATCACGTCACTTCGTGAGACGACAGTCCCCCATACACATGAGGTACATTATCTTATTCACAAAGAATTTAATATAATAATAAATATGCTATATAATAACTAAATAAGTAAAATAATATCATATATACCATATATTAAAATTTAATCAATGATTATATGCATACGTGAGAGGTGGTGATGGAAAATGAATTACATCCGTTTGTAAGACAATAGTGTACCTTTCACATGAATGATAATTTCATATCTCATTTGATATAGATGGATATGAATATTTTTTATTACATTAACATAATAAAATATAAATATTTTTGAGATAAATTTTTAATTATATTATCATAATTGAATAAACATTAAATGAGTTATTAAAATAAGTGAATCAAAAACACGTAGTCAAAAACAATACCTCTTCTTCAAGAAACCACATTAAGTATGACATAAATCACTCCTAGATTAATTTTATTATCCTAAAAATGATTCTAGGATTTGGGTAGAGATTTAAGGATGATATACATGTATCTAGTGTAAAATAAATTGGGTTGTAACTATGAAGCAGAGAGGATAAATGGTGTCCTTTTATAAGTTAGTTGTGTAAAAAACTTATAATATTTGAAATGAAAATGGTGAACACACTTTTTTTCACCTAACAAAAAAAACTCAAAACTAACAATTATAAATAATTATATGTGATCAGGTATTCAAATTTCCATATAATGGGTTTTGGAGATGATTTGGATCAATTTTAACCCCTATCATTTTATTTTAACCCCCGATAAACCTATTTTTACCGTTAATGGGGTAAATAATAATTGCTTTTTCTACTATTTATTATTGTATAAAAATAATAATAACGTATTTGATAATATAAATTATTGTGATTAAAAATATTGAAATCAATTTAACCTATGTGTGTCATGAGAAAATGGTTTTTAAAAGGGAACATATTAAAAATTTTAAAATGTATTTATATCAAAATTAAATATATATATTATTACAATGAACTAAATTTGATAAATAGATGTATATTTAACTAATTTTAATTTTAAACAAACTTTAAAACAAAAACATAACCTTAACAACATTTTAATGAAATGTAAATTTTCAATAAAAATAATTATTTTCTACTATTCATTAAAAAATTAATCTTTTTATAAAAAATTGAAAAATTATCACAAATATAATTTTAAAAGATGATTAAAAAATTGATATTTAATTTATTAAATAAATTTTATAAAAATTTAAATAAACTGTATTTATATTTTTTCACAAAAATAAATAAAAAAACATTTTTTAGGAAATCGTATTTTTGAAACATGTGAAGACTTTACTAAAAACTTTAGTACCTTTTTATCAGTTTGTTTTAATTATAAAAATAAATTATTTTTAATATTTAAAATTTCTTTATTCATATTCATTATTTAATTTTTAATTACTATGTAATAATTGACATCCTTAAATAGAAATATTTATTTTTTGTCCTAATTTTTTAAAACTCGATGTTGCGTGTAACAAAATTGTCAAAAAATATTAATTCATTAAAAAATAATAATTACTAAAAACATGGGATGTTACATTATGCCCCCTTAAAATTTATTTATCCATCAAAATTATTTAACTCATATAAAAATTGATGATGACACTTCTGCCTCATCATATCATTAGTTCTCACATAGCTTCCTCAAACTGGTTGTTTCACCATAAAACATTCACCTAGTGAGTGGTCATGTTTCAAAGAAATTAATCTATTTGATCTAGAATCTCCACATTTTTTTCCTCGTTTGGAATATCATTCTCTATAATTATGACCTCATAGCTCATTAATTGTGAAGGGTTAGCTATGTACTTTCTCATGGGAGTTTCGTATAACACATCATGAACTTGAGAGAGGATTAGAGGAAGCATTAAGCGATATGCTTCCATCATGGTAATAAAAATAAATTAAAAGTGGATAATATAACTAGAGATTATTTTTTCCCTTATTTATAAATCTAATTACCATGTTCTATGTATAAATTTTTATAGACACCTTGTCTCCAACATCAAAATCTGAATCTTGCTGGAAATTATCAGCATAACATTTTTCCAACATTATGCGACACTAATGTGATGCTATATGGATCTAATAGTATATTCAATTTATTTATATATCTTATTCCCTAAGGTATTTATTTCACCAACTTCACTCTTAAAATTTGTATCTCTAAACTTACTTCTATATATGTCTTTATAAGGAGCAACATTAATGCTCGAGGGAAACCTATTCTTGTATAAAAACTCAACTGAAGGAAGGTGTTGATCTCAAACACAATTAAAATTCAGATAATAAGATTTCAGCATATCTTATAGGGTTTCAATTATTCTCTTGGAATAATTATATTCAATAGGATAATATTTAGTGTTGAAACTTAAATTTTATTACCATGATATTTCTTTAGAATTCATTTAAACATTGAGTTAAATCAAAAATCCCGATTCGATACAATTGAATGTGGTACTCCATAAATCATTAACCATTTATTAATTTATATCCTACTAATATTTTCCTAAATAAAATTTTGATAGGGATGATTTTTTTAACTTTATTAGGATATAGATTAACTCCCTAATTTACCTCAACATAAAATATAAGAGAAACCCTAATTTTTTACTAGTAAATTGAACCCTATGTCAATAGAGTGTAAAGGAACTCCTCAAAAAAAATTTAACTAAAACATAATAAAAATCAAAGTGTTGTATTTCCATAAATATATCTTACAATATCCGTAATCTTAATAAACTCAAATCACATAAAACATCGAATGATGTTTTAATGAATTAAAATTTATAATCAACCTTAAACTTATAAACACATGGTGATATCAATAACTCATGAGTTAATATTACATGGATACATATACACTTCCAATAGTCAATTCACTTTTTATTTCTCATAAAATCGATAATATTTTACAAAAAAAGTTCATTAGATTATTGGGTTCATCATTGTACTAATAGAATATCAAATAAGATTTTGTTATTCCAGAATCCATGTAGAGGGAGATAATTCCTTGACATTTCTCTACAGGATGAACAATAAAATTTTCATAGGGATAATTTATACAAAACCAAACAGGAAATTCAAATCTATGTGTAGTAGGATAGGTGTTCCATAATTATCATGATTCACTTCATCAATAATGATGTTCTAATCTTTCCCTTTTTCATTGGACTTTAGATAATTTTATATATTATTATCAACATTATCCCTAGGAGTGTATTATTGATACACATAATTCCCAAAATCCTTAAACATAAAACACTAGACCGTGGGTGGAATATTCTTTCAAGTTAAATCTTCATCAATTTCATTGATTTGCCTCTTCACAAAACTTTTATATTCTTCTACCCGATGGTCAGTCTTCCCACACTTTTAACACTGTCTTATTCAATTCAGTAATTCACTAGAGTGATTATTACAAAAAAATTTCAATGTAGGTTACTAAAATTTATTTATATCATGTAATTTATTTGAGTTCTCATGAGTCTCAAAGTTATTTTTCTTATTATAACCATGGTATTTATTGAATTTCTAATTTCTAATTATACCTTCATTTCACATTGACTAAATTATTCGTAGTAACTAATGTCTCTAATAGCCAACAACTTTCAAAGAATTTTCCTTAAGACACCAAAAAATCAATCAATTTTTTTATTTATAGAATTATTATTAATATAGAAAAGTTCAAAAAAATAATTGTAAAATTATCATTTTATATACCAATAGTTTCACTATCATTCTTCTGATCCCAAGATAATATTTCTTCATCCTTGTTCGTGAATACAAGTTATGTACTTAATGTAAAATATCCTCTTAAACTCATCTCATTCCATAGAGCCAGTTACCACCTCTAGAATCATATTCTTACTAATGTTCTTCCATTTATCGTATTTTTATTTACAATTATAGACAACCAAATGACCTTTTTCTGTTACAAACAATGGAGAAGGTAAAATATTATTTTAGTGTTACCGGTCTGTTGCTCAATGACATGTGGAATAATGGACCCAAAAAAGGCGAGTGGATATTTCCTCATGAATGAACCAACAAAATTGTATTAAATCCTTTTCTCATTTAGATTTTTATCATTATTTGTAGATTTTAAATGTTTTATGAGCATATTAATGAAGATTTTAATTTATTCTCAAATAACATTTTGTATCTTAGGAGGACAATCCGCGTGTTGTCCATTTCATTAATAATTAACATGAATCTATCAAGTTCCCTCCACTTAATAAAGACCAAAATCATTGTGTTAGAAGCACTAATAAGATTATTAAACCACATAATTCTGAAAAATCATTTATATGATGACTAAATCATGATACCTTATTTTCAATATATGAAACATTAGGCTTAAACTATGTCATTCACGGTAATTATTAAAATCATTCATGATAGTTCATATTGTGTTTTTAATTTCCAGAACATTTATATTGGTATTATAAAAAAAGTGTATATTAAGGACCAATTTTTTGCACCAGATGATGATTGAGTCCTATTAAATGTCTCCCTTTGGGAGTTATTACCCCTAGGTACCTCTATTTTTTATCCACATTCACTTTTATTATCTAGATAGGGATTTAATTTAATGGAATCTATCTTATATATCCTTTACCAACATTCTACGATATCTTCCTATAAATTGACTTATCCTTTGACTTATCCTTAGTCATATCTGAAGAAATATCCATAGAAATATCCCATGGGATAACACTAATTTTTTCTCATTCTAGTATCCAACAGTTAACTATACATTTTCTTTGATTCCAATTACAGTGACCAAAAATTCTCATAAATAAATATCAAATATTTTATAATGAATAAGCAATAAATTTTATAAAATTCAACACCAAAATCATTTACCTTTATTATATTTGGGAACTTGTACACATAAAAAACTAGTATATATGTAAGCTATGTCACCTCCCACTATGTTCTTTATAAATATCACCCTTCATAGACATATTATACATAGTACCTTTCATCATATCCATGGAAAAACGAAACATAATAAATGATTAGCTTAGATACTGAATAATGTTAAAGAAGGGATATATCAACATATCATTAGAAAAATAGTATGAAAACATGTGAGTAATATGCACGAGTGTTATTTCCATTTTCATGATAGATATAAGGAAATAAAGGTAAATAATATATTAAAATAATATAACCATTTTTTATTTAAAATATATCACATATATTCATTAAAACTATCCTTATTACCTTCCATGTAAATCATAAATGATTCACATCCCTTTGTGAGGTTCTAGTCCACCATAAACACGAGTAACATTATTTTATATCCATAAAGATGAGAGTAAGAAGGTACATGTCATATAATAATTAAAAAATTATAAAAATATCATATATATCACATATATATATCAATATTAAATACATCCATATATTCAGTTTTGATAGGTGGTGATGGAAAATGAATAACATCGACTCACGAGGAGGTAGTTCGTCGTACACATGAATGATGATTTCATATCCCATTTGAATGAGGATGATATAGATATAGGTTATGAAATTAAAATAAACAACTCTCATTTTATGGGACATAATGGTGTTATAATATCCAAATACATGAATAATATTTTAATGATTTAGAAGAATAAGTAAAAAAATACACAGTTAAAAACATTATTGGTTCTTTGGACAACCTCTTTAAGTTTTACCTAAATCCTTCCAATATTAGAGTTATGATCTCACCAAGTCATATAAAATGTGGGTAGTATTTTAAGGAAGATAAATTTTCAGGGATTGGATGAACCAAATTTTTTTTAATGTGAGAATAATATTCGATAAGATGTGGCCATTTATAAGTGAGGTGAGTGGAACATGTAAAATATTATAAGAGAGAAAGGATGAACCACATTTTTAGTATGTCAAAAGGAATAATAATGGACCATTGTGGATAATTATACTTGATAATTTAGAATAAAATCGAAAAAATTGGTGTTTGAAATGTTTTTGATCATTTTTAAACAATATATTTTTAGTTTAACCCCCAGGAAACCTATTTTTACCTTAACAGTGGAATATTTGTTTTACAATTTTTACTATTCATTATGGTAAAAAAATAATTTTAATTTATTATATAATATAAATTACGATAATTTAATATGTGAAATCCATTATTAAAAATTCCACTCCCAAAATTAAAAAACCAAAACATAAAATTAAACACACTGTCCTGATGAAAAAGCGAATTCCAAAGAGAAAATGTTCAAAACATTAAAATGTATTTTATAAACATTCATTATGAAAATGATTTAAAAGAAATAAATTGTACTAATAGATATATAATTTATTTAATTTTAATTTTAAATACACATTAAATGAAAAATTAACCTTATATATTCTCTAAATAAAAGGGAATTATTCAAAAAAAATTGTATTTTTCACTATTCACTGAAAAATTAATCATATAAAAAAAAAATTCAAATATTCCGCCTAATATAATTTTGAAGATATGATTTCAAAAATTATGTTTATTTTATAAAATTCATTTTCAAAAAGGTTAAAAAAATAAATTTTAATATTCTTCAAGAAAATAAATTAATAATTATTTTTTAGAAAATATTATTTTTGAAACATATAAAGACATTAGCAGAAATTAGGTACTAGTTGATAAATATGTTTGATTTGTATGAAAACATTATAATTAATATTTTAAATTTCTTCATTCATATTCATTGTTTATTTTTTAATGGATACTTAATAATAGTCATGTTTAAATAATAATATTTACAATTTTCCCTAGTTCGGTAAAACATGATGTTACGTGTAACACAATTTATCATTGAAATTTAATTCTTTAGAAAAAAATATAATTCATGAAAAATGGGGTGTTATAACCCACCTTATTTCCTTATATGGATTATGATAATGTTATTCAAATATTGGATTAATTTTATACCCATTTATTTATACAGGGTAAAGATTACATTTTACATAATTAATATTAAATCAGGTTCCATAAGAAGGTTTGTCATTATACTAATATGGGGGAAATTATCAGCATTTTTTATGTTTCTATTCAAATAGATACAATTATTGGAAATTTCACTATGTATTGTTTTACAATCCTCCTTTATTCCCTAGATATATTGTTTTCATGTTATCCATTTTATTAAAATGGGAAAAAGTTTTGATATTCTAGATGATTATTAATTGTTAAAGATGGATGATCTTGAATCGATATTTTGTATTCTTCATTATGAGGATGCCCATGTTTTTATTTAGCTAAATGTTACTTATTTTATTATATGAAAGGTATATTTGACACCTATGATGAATGTATAGGACATAAAAAAGTGATGGGTGGGGATTGAAATTAGATATCCCCTCAATCCATCGATAATTAACATGATACAAAATTGATTTGGGCATTTGAGGCATGTATGCCCAATTTAGCAAAATTCCATTACCACAATCTGAATGAAAATTAAATTTTCATGGAAAATGTACTTTATAATTGATTTTTTAAGTAATTAATTATGTATTTTATCAATATGATATCCGTATTATTGATATCCATGTTTTTATTTATTTTCCAGCATATAACATACTCTCAATTTCATGTTGATTATGGATTCATGTTGTTTACCTATTCATTCCATAATTTTTATTCTATGTTTATTCCATTATTAATTTAGTTGTATATTACTCCTAGTATGTATATCATCTCACTCCTTTATTATGTTTCCATTCCCTATGTTATAAAGAACAGTGGTACACATGACTTACATAGAATGATAACACATGTGGATAAAATTATTGAATATTTAGTATGCATATCTTGAATTAATTAGTTGTATATATAATGAAAGAAGAAGAAAATTATATCTGTCAAAAATAATATGGTTTTTACTAGTTATAGTTTTTTACTAGTTCTGTATATCCTTACAATTGAAAAGATCCTTCAGTTGTAAGTGATATAATAATAATTATTGATTTCATATTCTAAGGATTGTTATATCTGGGATTTTATCTCTAGTATACAAGAAAGTATGTAATGTAAGTGACTATGAGTAGTAAATCTAGGAGTATGGGTATGCATGCACAATTTCTATCAATTGAATTGTTATATATATTGAATAATTATAGTATTTGTTGAGGATAATTTTAGGATTTATAAGTTAAGGATAATCATAATCTCAAGATATGTAAAACCCTTTTAGATATTATTTGATTTAATGATATGTAAATAATGTGAATTAAATTTGGGGTTTATGGTTATAGAACCTTTGTGTAAACCATAAATATGAGTCCAGGTATAGAATGATATCCAGATAATTCATTAATGTTTTGAGTGTATAGTTTTAATAATAATAATTCGCAGTCTATATACTTGAATGCAGAATGGGGCTACGACATCAAACTTGTAGATTCACTCTTGATTGATATTCTTTGTTTAATCACATTATATTTATGAACTATTATGAATGATTTTTTAATGATTTTAACTAATTTATTAAGAGATCCTAATATAGGAATGACCATGTATAACCATGTATTAAAAAAGGTGAGTTATAGGTTGATCTAAAGGTATCATATGATAAAATAAAAGGACTCATAATGGAGGAACAATTAGGATTAATTTTTTTCAAAAATATATTTTGGATATTATCATAACCATTTTAGTTTTACTATTTTAATGAAATATGCTTATGAAAATGAAGCTGACAATGGTATGTACCTAGAAACCATTATGCCTTGTAACCGAACCAGGTATCATGTTTATGTGGATGAGAATATTATTATATGTATTTTACAGTGTAAAAGGTGAGTTTCCATGTCCTACCAAATGATGTAAGATTGAAATTTTCTTGAAATTATAATCCATTTTCATTATTTAGTTATATTTTTCAATGTTATTCTATTATATTCTAAAATATATGAGTATTATATGAAACAATTAAGGGTTATTCTACTATAGTTTTATTTTAATAGTATGAAAACATATATTAATCTAAATTAAAAAACTTGAAAAGTGATTTTATTTTAATTATATATTTGGGGGGTAAATAATGATGAAAACATGATTGAGATATGGATAAATCTTATATTCAATATACAAAAGTGTATGAGATTGTAAAGAATGGTTTAATTATGAATATGTTAGATAATAATTATTAACCATGGGATTGTTAATTTATTGCTAATATTTTTAGATAAGTTCACTATAATTTTGGATTATTATATATTTTGACTAGTGCATGAGTTTTTGAACTATTTGTTATTAACAACAGAGTATTATAGATAGAGTTTATTTTTTAAAGACTATATAATATCATTATGGTTTAATGCCTTATAGATTTAAATTGGGTTTTTGGATACGTATGTAATTGAAAGTATTTCATTAGGACATATATATACTTTAGTATATTATTTTAGGAATTACTAATGTTGTTTGAGGAAGGATAAGTTAGATTTTGAGAGCATAGATTTCAACAAATAATGGGTAAAAAACATTTAGAATATTCATTGTAATTTTTTATTTCTATTTTAATAAATAGGTTAATAAGTTTGAGAGAACATTACTCAAAGTATCGAAGGTTGAAACAAAAATTATATGTGTTAAATTGAGTGTGATATATGTTTAATCAAGTCTCATACAAATTGAGTTAAATAAAGTTAGTATAACATGATAGTGTAATAAAGTGATACATATTGTGGTTAAATTTTCATATTTTTATTTATTGAAATTATCTTATTATTATCATCACACATGTAAACCAATATAAAAATGGATTACAAGAACAATGAATATTTTCTTCCTGTGAAAACCCTAATGGGATAAGGGTTGGAGTGAGAAATATTATAATTATTCCAAATCATAAAATAATAATTACGATAAACAATATGAACCAAGTTGAAATCCCAAGAACACCAAAGAAGTGAAGTATGTAACCTCATGAAAATACAAGTGACAATGAAGATAAATCAAAGAAGATTAAATTTCCAACATTGCAAATGTATTGGAAGAAACATTGGAGTCAATGTTTTATATGTAGATATAAAGGTCATCATGTTAAAAAAAATTATGGTAAAGAGAGAGGATATTAAAATATGTTTCTTTATCTATAATTTATTTCGGGATTATGCCCCTCAATATCCTAATACATGGAATAGTGATTAATATTATCACCAATAACCCTGAAAATAAGGAAAATAAAATTCAATTAATACTAATGAATTAAATAGTGAATCTTCACTGTAGATTTTTAGACTTATTTTTCATTCTTGTCCTAAAAAACTACCAGATATTATGATATAAATAAAAATTCATAGTTGTATAATTATTAAATGAACCATTTTTAAGGTTTTTGTAAAGTTTCTCTTTTGTATTTAGATTATAACAACTTCTAGTAATTATAGTTGATGTTAGGAATGTGTTTTCATTAATTATAATGTTTTCTAATCATTTTTCATTTAATGAAATCTCATTCCACATAATAAATAAACCTTTGTTCATCTAGTGGTGTATGGGTAATTATGATTTCCATATAGATATTACACTAAGATAATGTGTAAAATTATGAGGAAAACATTAATTTAATGGGAGATAATTTAACTCCGTAAATTTATAATATATGATTACATATAAATAAATCAATTTTTATGATATATTTCTTTGAATGCAACACCAAACATAAACACAACCACGATATATTTTGATAAAATATAAATATTTAATTATGACCATTAATAATGAATCCATTTAATTTGATAAAATGAATAGGGGTAACCACTTTATGAATTTTCAATATAATGAAAATAATGGACACCATTAACATGAATTAAATTCAAAAATTTTACCTAAAGTTAGTAATATGATCATTTATTTTTAAGAACGTATATTTCTAAAAAATATTATTTTATGTCATAAAAATTTCAATTTCAAGAAAATATTATTTTTTATTGAGTTATATTTTTTATTAATAATTGGTTAACACCAATTTAGTTTTGAAATGATAGGAAAAAATAGTAACATTTAATATTTGAAAATTTCATTTTTTAATAAAATATATTTTCATTATATTGTCTAATTTAATAATAAATAATTAAATTTATAAATTTTTTTAATTTGAAATTATTAAAATGAATTAATTTTTTAAATATTCATATAAAAACTGAATTATTTTCAATTTTTGATGTTTTTTTATAATGTAGGTTTTTAGTAAAAAAAATTGGTTTTCATGAAACTTGAAATTTATATGGCACTATCATAATATAAGTATAGCCTATAATATTACAAAACCTTTTAATTTAAAAACTATGAATTTAACAAATAATAATATGAATTTTGAAATATTATTTTAACATATATATCCAGATCCTTACATTATTTGAATTAAATAAAAGGATTCTTTAATAAAAAAAATAATTTTGATCTTTTCATTGAATTTAGTATTTTCAAGGAAAATTTGGTTCTCGATCAACATGGATGCCTAATATCGTTATTTTAATTTATAATTATTTAATTTATTTTATTAAATTAAAATTAGATTATAATTTTATCAAATATATAAATTTTTATATTAAAAATGATATTTCTCTAAAACAAATTGCATGATTTTTTTAAAATTACCATTTTACACATTTAAAATATTTTTTTCCAAAATTTATTCTAAAATATAGAAATATATGTATTCAAAATGAAAAACATTTAATCTAAATATTGTTAAATTAAAATAGTTACTAATGATAGAAATAAATTAACAATATAAAATTAGATTAGGGTAAAAGACAAAAGGTGAAAAAGGATCATAAAAACTCAATTTTGTCTAAAAAATGAGTATTTTTTGTGATTTTAGACCCACACTCATTGTCATATCATATGTTTCCCATTTATGGCCTTTAAAACATGAATTATAAATATTTTTTTAAAATTTAAGGTTACAAAAAAAACTACCCCTTCCATCAATTATAATAGGGTAACATATTAATCATTTTAAGTAACACATTTTCTTCAAATATCTCCTTGATACATTGTCATTTTTTTCCTCCTATAAACCTCTACCACATTTCAATGCCACTGGTCACAATTATTATAACACTTGAGGATAAATAAGAGTAGGGGAATATTTAATCTTAAAAAAACTATTATAATATTTTAAATATTCCATGTGACAAAAAATATAATTTGATAAATTGAATATTTTTTTGTACTTACATGGTCAAAATAATCCTAGAATTAAATTTTGAATATTCCTTTAAAAATGTGCTTTAACAAATAATAAAAAATCTTGTATATAACTATTCATAATTTTATTTTTAATATTATTAATAATATTTAAAATTAAAAATATTTTAAATATAAATTTGATTTAAATAATTATAAGATCAATTCCTGGTAAAAGGGGGTATTTCTAAAAAAAATAGAAACTCTGTTTAAAACGGCATAATGTCTACATTTTATTTCATATAAATAATATTTAATTGTAATTTATTTAACTGAATTATTTATATTACATATCTAAAATAATTAATTTAAATAAATATAATAATTATTAATAGTAATATAGTTATTAATAAATCATTTTATGTTTAAAAAACATTTCTTGAAAAACAAATTCGACACGAATTGTAGGTTTCTTTTTAGAATTAAGTTCTGAAACCTCTCAAAATAAAATTTTAAAAAATTTATTAAATATTTTTACTCCTAAAAATTAATATTAGTTAATAATTTATACTTATTATTTTTCCATAATGAATAGTAAAAACTATGAAAATCAATTACCATGGTTACGATAAAACAAGTTTACTTTTGGTGAATCATTAAAGATAAGGGTCAGCATGAAATAAAAATTTTCTAAAACCCCACTGGTTGGATTCATTTTAATGTTATTAGTTTCTCTTAAAAAATTCTATTATTGATCCATATGTATGAGAATGTGACATAACATTTTTAGTTTTTTTTAAATTATAAGTCTTCAAATTTCCTTATTTATAAAAGGGAACTCGCAGCCATACCATATTCACACCTCTAAAACTATTTATCTCAAATAAACCATGTGAAAATATCTCCCAAAAATCATTATCTAGATTTTATATATTTTGGCCTTCCCAAATAACCAACAATTGGGTCCTTAAGAAGATATCCAAATAAGTATCCTCTAGGACATGGTAATTTTCATAACAAAGATCCATCTTTTTATTTATTTTTTACCACCATTAGTTAGGTATTAACACCTAAAATAAAAAATTAACTATCTTACAGTATAATGAGATGTTATTATTTTTATGTGATAATATTTATCCATATTCTTCTCCATTATGTTGGAAAAAAGGCATCAGTCTTTTTTATGGAGGAGAACGGCCACACAAACTGATGTAATTTATTTTCCGTCACCAAAACCCATGAATTTTCATAATATTGAAAATAATAGATATATATATGATAATTATAAACTGATTTCTATTTTATAAAATTAATATATTTTCTAAATTATTATCCTTTGACCCATTAAGAAAAATATATTGTTGATTGTATGTACATATGGTCGACCATATCCACAAAACGATGTGATTGATTTTCAAAGTAAACATTGAGGAATGATTATAAAAATTAATGTAACGAGTAAATATGATATTTCTAAAATTAATATAATTTTTTTGATATAGGAAAAATTAAATTTTTTCCATGCAATTCTTCGCAAAATGTCTTCCACTTGGCTCGTAAAGTTCACAATGTGACTCTGGATTTTTCATGGCGATTAGTGAGGATAACAAAGGAACCGACCTAAAGTGATAGGATCGAATCCCAATAGTGATCTAAAGCAGGGGTGTGGGGGTAAATCCCCCATGATATTGAGTTGTATTTTTCCTATGTCCCTATTGACACTTTGTTTCATAATTTTGCTGAAAACTTTCCATAGAGAAATACTTATGAAAAAAAGAGAAATTATATGAAAAATATGAATATTTACAAAGGGACCAAATTGAAATCACCCCAATTAAGAAAAGTCACCTTTAATGATCAAGGAACATGTGTGGACACAACTAGCGCTCTACCCACTGGCACGACCAAACTCAATTCACCAAGGGTCCTATTTTTTCATATAAATAGATCATTGCAGTCTTCATTTCTATATAAGAAAAGCCCATATATATCTATATTCACCCTAGTGATTTACCCATGTCTTCTGAAACATCCAAGGTAGTTCTTTAGCACCCAAAAAGGATGAATTAAAGGATGATCATATGATATAAGTCCAATAATTGTTTGAAATCGATAAAAATTGTGTGTCAAAACTACCCAACCTCCCTAAGACAGAAGCACTTCTGATCTACATATTTACCCCCAAAGGAAGTTGAGAACCCTAATTCTGGTAATACTTATGAATACTCTTGAAGTCTTGAGTCAATTCTTACCCTTGTTTTAACATCCAGGTTATTCGTCACTTAAGAAAACATCAGGTTGTCGAAGACAACCTTCATGCCCAAGCCTATATGCTAGATACCTACTTGGGTGCCCCTCTTCGATTCACCTTATCCCTTCAACCTATAAAATCCTTTCATTAAGCCTTCTTCAAAGTCATTCATGGAAAAGATTCCTATTAATTAGATCTCTTATCTAAAAGTTATTATATCGAAACCTACACCAGAACCTCCTAACATATCAAACCCTTGGGAAAGGCACATCAGTGTGTCTCCTATTTAGATTTTTATATCTGAAGTCAGAGGATTCCCATATATGTTTTGTAATGGGGTTAGGATTCATGGTGTGTGTGTTGGTTTGTATATCTATAGTCTCATGAAACATTCTACTAGAAATAGTTTTAGAGAGTTCCCAAATTAGAGGATTAGGGTTGGGGAAATGCTCATCCCTTATCATCTCTTAAACATGGAGCCTTATGTCCCTAGTAGGAATGGTATGGTTCACACCAAATTTTTCTTTTGAACAAATGATAAGTCTCCCTCCCCTACAATGAAAAATTTAGGGAATCCATCCTACTATAATCCCCTATCATTGTATATAGAAGGTTCCAGTCCTTCTCCACTCTACTTATAACACCTCTAATCCTTATTTACCTTGGACCCTTATCTAATGTAAAGGTAAGAAGGGGAAAATCATTATCTTGGCCTCATCCACCATTTTCGTCATAAGACCATCATCTTCCACCAGTAGAGGAGGAAATGTGTGTGTTCCTTTGTTTAATCTTTCACATCCTCTTGTTTCTCACAGTGAGAATGAAACACATGGTCTTAGAGATTTGTGACCATCATAAAATTTGGACTAACACTTCATTCAATGAACTACGATAACTCTGATTTCCATAAAAACATGGATTCATAAGAAGCCTTCATATTTCCCGAGATCTATCTAATATCATCCATAAATGGGAATCATCTTTATGAGTAATCCCCCAATTAAACTCCTAAATCACTAGGGCATCCTATTTATGAGTAATCCTCATAATATTTCTCTTAAAGGATCATACACCCCTACGAGACTCCCCGAACTATGTGTTCTTATATACTCACACAAATTAGATACACCGGAAGCCTCCCCAAGGATCAAAACCAACAATATAAATCAAACATTTCCTTCCTAAGCCACATTCCTAGTAGGGTATAATTATAATCAGAAATTCATATCTCTGCTAGAGTCCTTGGGATGCTAACGTATATGTCCCACACCAAGCATTGACTAAGCACCTTACTCTTTGTTGTCCTTACCAGATGAAGTTAAACTGTATATTTAGGTCCTTATCACATGGCCATACAAGGTATTACATGTCATATTAAGTATCACTAAACTATGAGGGTTTTAATTTCTTTCACAATAATATATAGGTTTCTCATTTATGGGTACGATCCCTACATCAGAATAATATTTCATCTCCCTAGAGGACAATAAATTATAGAGTTCCCCACTGAGTGGATTAAAAACTAGTTTTATTGTAAGAAATGTTAAAATAATCTGTAAATATTATATAAGAGGATACCACTGATTGAGAGACTAGAATACATATAGATATGTTCATTAATGAAGAACCTCGAATACATAGGGATGATTATAAATTTCAAACATGCTAATAATTGATTGAAAATTCCAGTGGAATCATTATTTATACATGGTTAATTAATATATATTCATGAAAATATCTGATATCTATAAGATATTCATAGAGTATGCAATAATTCACCCATAAAGGGTGTCATGAGTTCGACCTCCCATACTTTTGACCAACATGTGTTCTTAATTATCATAGGTCCAAACCAAAAAAATGTCTGCCCTTGGAAAGAAGGTCCCTTTGGATAAAGAACCATTGGATGTTTTCGGTTCCATAAATAAATCCTCTGGGAACCACCAGAATGTAGTGATTTCTAACCAAAATTGATGTTCGGTGGGAGTCACGAAACCCAAATGGTGAAATCAAAGTGAATCTTTAACACATATAATATTACTTCCAATCTGTCATGCCCCTATTAATTGATAAAGAATGGAAATGAAAAGGAATCAATAACACATGTGTCCATCTAAAATCCATTGATTTAATGGAGTTCATTGTTTTTAATTTTCTTTTTTTCTTATAACTCCCTTCACTCCAAATGGATCCCTTCAAGTTTTCATTCGAGAATGCCCCGGCTACGGCACAAGATGGATCTTTGTCCACTAGAAGGACATAACCACCAAATATGCATCTTCAACAATGGGCCTCAAATATATTAGTTCAATAATACCATGAACATGATACTATCTCAACCCATAGGGTACCTGATAGGCTCTCTATGTTAAAAATAACCCTCGATCATCCGGATCATGAAGACCGGTGCTCAAAAAGCAGACCGTTCCAACCTCTATCTTCAACTGTTTCGAGTCCTTATCCTTGGAATGCAACAACCAGTACCACCCACACACTCGTGAGTTGGATCAAGAGGTTACTCATGACCTCAATTTGAAGAAATAAGGGTCATTAAATAGGGCTCCCACTAACAATCACAACCATCAAAATCATGCGACAATGAACCCCTAACATCTTTGGGGTGTTCCCTTCGATTTTTTGGCCCAGGTCCTTTAGGCTTGGGCATGCAAGGAGGATTGTTAGGGAAATCATCTAGAAAACAGTTACTAGGTTCTTACCTTTCCCCCCTCTAGAGAAGTCAGTCAACCTAACTTTTTGGAAAACAATGAATGTGCTCATACACCCTTCTACCTTAATTCTTCTAACCGAAAGACTCGTCTAGTGGCACCCAACCAATCCCTCCATTTAAATTTGGTGGAGTACCATGAGAAGACATGTACACCTTATTTAAAATATTAGATAGTCAGCAGACTCATCTGACAACATTCATGGAATCCCGCCAATCAAATATGGTGGAAACTTGTAAGCAGGAACATACACCTTCAGGAACTCACCAATCGTACCAGCAGCCTCATATTTCAGCATTGAATGAAGTTTGTTGATCATTATTGGACGAAAATTTCCAAATAAACACATACACTTTCCCGTATCTATCATGCATGAATGTATCCTCATTTGGTAGCACATGGAGATTTCATTTGGAAATGATCGACGAAAAACCTGGGTCAGACTCAACTTTCTGCCCCCATACATGAGTACTGTTAGTATCCACTTATAGGAATGGGAGAACAGGAAAAGGCACATACCTGTAATCCAGATACAAAATGGACATATATTCATGTTCTTACCACTAAAGTCACCAAACACATTTTAGCAATGATAAATGGGCAGACACGAATTCATACTGAGATTCTGGATTCCTTCCTTAATATCGTAATAGAAACTTCAGCAGTACCAGGGGAAGATAGACATAATTTTTTCCCAACACCTTGGATGACTTGTCAACATTCCATCGCAGAGTAGATACACACCACTATTCTAATCCAGGAGGGTTATGACGCATACTCCAAAACATCATACGAACAAATGGATTTGGAATATACACCTTTTACAATTGGAGATAATCGGACTATTCACAAAACCACTCCAAGGTAGGCATGTACACCCACCCATGATAACCAATTATCCAAGTACGTAGCCCCAACAACATGTAAAAGAGCATCTAAGAAGAAGTCTCACCAAACATATTTAGAAAATGAAGAGCCAATCTGTGATCTAGAGTCTTTCAATGTATGAGTTCTTCAAGCCCTTAAACATTTATCTGTTGAAACTCAAGATAATAACAACCCATTACCAAATAATGAGAGTAGTAGTAGTAATTATGAAGTTACCCATTGTAATGATAATAATGAAGTAATGTTTCAGGAAAATATAGTCAATATAGAGAACCTATCTCTAGATGAGATCCATTGTAACCATCCATGTGTCCATAAGACCAAGGAGCAAGAGGAATTGTCCCATTATATAATCCACTGTAGTGGTCCTCTCCATGATATCATTCGTTGTAAAAGATCTCTCTGTAGTAGTGTTTCACATTTTCAAGATAATTTTAAAATTGATAATGTAGTGATGAGAAATCCCTCTTATCTCAAGGAAGTTTCCAAAATAAGGCCAGTAATATTTGATGCCTTGTTACTAATATGAGAAATAATTTCTCAACTGGAGGGGGAGTAGGATGGCTCCCAACAAAACTCATGAATGGTTGAATCACAAACAGTCATGTTAAGATAGATGATGTATATTCCCTAAATCGATAGATCCAACACAAAATAGATTATTTTGATTCTACCTAGGAGAAAACTTTGAGCGGCACACCACACTCATACAAAAAGATCAAAAAACATTAGAAAATACCACAAAAACAATGAATCAAGAATTAAAGGGAATATCTTTCGTGTAAGCACTAAAGGTCTCATATCCTAAAAAATCTTCATCAACGATGGCACCATGTTTTAAAAAAACTCGATTATTGATGCTTTGTGGTTGCGGATGATCTGGAATCATTACTTGAGAGAAAACATAAGTGTAAGTACTCATTAATCAGATGGATTTCTTAAATAAAATGGGATATACTATGGACATTGGGTGAACTCAAACCGAGAATCTCCAGCTGCTGTGGCACAAACAATTAGAATCTTGTTCCTATTAGGAATGGGTATTTTCATATAATTTTGCACTCATAATAAAAACTAGATTCGGAAGGGAAAAAAGGAAACATGCATTTGATTCCTGGTCTACTTTGTTTTACTACCTGGGATTATACTTTCAATACTTTTATGCATAAGAATTCTTTGGCTCAGATTTGGGTTTGGTTACATGGGAATAGATAGTTCTTTTGGAACCTAAAGGTATTGAATGACCTCACCTATTGCTTAGGGTTAACTATAAAAATTGACCAGAGAACTCTAAATGGTGATTGAGGTCCTTATACAAGAGTCATGGATGCAGTAAATCTTGAAACAAAGCTACCTCATTCCATTTATTTCAATGAAAATACTATAAGGATGAGTTTATAATAGAGTATGAACATCGAACACCCTTTGGTGACTACAATACGATCATTGGTCATTCTATATTGAATTGTAGAGTTATGAAAAAACATGTCCAACCTCATACTAAAAAATGTTGGACTGAGGTTAGAGGAAACATGATGTATAAAAAATCTACCTTGGAAAAATATGAAATTCATATGAAGAAGTAGATTATTTGGAGGATGAAAAATATTGATGCATCCTCATAAAAGGATCTTTCAAACCAATCATGGCCTAACATAGATGAAAATAAGGAATTGAATAATGAAATGCAGACCATTTTTGAGGAAATTAATACCATGGTCATCAATATTTTCTAGAATAATAAATGGGAAGAAGGTGATACTGTCCAACTTGAGAATTATCAGGATGATAAAGACACGTATTCACCAGGTACTCTCACTGACATTATTTCTACAGCTACCTCTGAAGCACCAGAACATAAAACCACTGGTTAGACTCATAAAATTGACAATACACTAGACAACCACCCTGTTGCATGCATCGAAGACAGTATTTTACCAATGAAACCAAATACCATGTTCCTAGATAGAGATGAGGAAGATCGTGTACAAAAGGATAGAAACTATGTTTCTATCTCTATTGCATGCACTAAGGAAAAGATTCAATCACAGAAATAAAATACCCTAATCCTTGAAAAATATGAGGTAGATCATTTACTTGTGGATGGTAACCAATTAGGAAATCTGAATGACAATACTAGCATGAATGGCATAATCCATGAATGAGTTAGCACACAATATGACCCGGAGCTAGAAATGTTTAATGACCAAACAGTAGAACAAAGATTAGAGGCTCCCTAGAATTTGGGCATATCCCCTGCTATCTAGGATACCTCTTCTATGCTTAACAACACTACAAAGAAGCAGAAAATTTCCTCATATTTATAGAAAGGGGAAGTTGTAAAAAGCTGTAGACTAGAATACAAATTACAATGCACAAGTTCTTGATGTTAAGATAATAGATCACAAGTTGGATGGAGGAAAAGAACTTGAAACACATCACAAAAGACTATAAATACAAATGATCAAGGAAATATGCACCCTTATCCCTATGTCTAGCCTCACCACATTGAATTATGATGAAAAATTGGAGAAATCTAATCACATAACAGTAGACAAGAAAAATAAAATTCAACAAGATGAAGGATTCAAAGGTAATAAAATTAATTATACTTCTCATAACACATCAATGAATTTACAGGAATAAAATGAAATGAAATATAAGGAGAACTCTATCAAGAAATTGATAAAATACTAATGTGGGAAAAACTCTATAGGAAAAAAGGGTCATAGCCCCAGGCATAAGAATAAATGATTATTTTAAATTGGAACAATTAGGGTATGGCTAACCCTAACACCATTGCACCCTTAAAAAGTTTTCTTTTTAGACATAAGACAACTCTTTTTACTATCTCTAAACCCAAAATCATGTTTATCTCTAGCTTTAGTATTCTTGACTAATATATTTTTAATTTTACAGGTGAAATTTCTAACAATAATACTTTTCATTCAATATGGGCCTTTTCACATGTCTCTATAAGTAAATTTCGAATTTATAATTCTAATTGTCAATCTTTGACATGGGAGATAAATTTACATGAAAATATATTATTTATCACTTTTTTGTATACTTGAAATAGACATCAAGATAGAATAACTTTTTGGCATAAAATATATTTCCTTAATAAAACTATATAAGCACCATGGATCATTATTGGTGCCATGAATTACATCCTTGGACCTAGTGAAAAATTGGGACATTCATAATTGGGCAGTTCCACTAAGGAATTTAATATCTGTATTGATGATAAAAACCTTGTGGAGATTAATATGGTGGGTGCTAAATATACATAGTATAGACAAAATCAAAATAAAATTCTATCAAGTAAGATAGAATGAGATTTCAAATACTTCAAATCTATTGATAAATGGAATAAAATCATTAGTATAACTTTGACAAAGATTAATTCTGATCATCATCCAATTTTTATGAGCCTCAATACTAGAAGAAGTAAACCTATTCTCCCCTATAGGTTCAATAATTCTTCAAACACTATTGATGATTGTAAAAAAATATTTAATTATACTTGGAATTCAATCATATCAAATGATTCCTTTACCTGCATTACAAGACAAAACCTTCTAAAGAAAAAGATAAAAATATGGTGCAAAGATAGAGCTCAAAAAATTATAATGAAATTAATTCCCTTGAAAATTACCTTATCAAATTCAAACTGATCCAACCAACAATGATTTTATTACTGACCAAAAATAGGAAATTCAGATATGTAATAAACTATAATCTTTTCTAAAAATTATAGACAATCTTTGGAAACAATCCCTTAGAATCAGTTGTCTTAAGGATGGAGACAGAAATAAGAAATTATTCAATACCTTAGAGAGGATTATAAAGTCTAGTAGACCTATTTCCATACATAAATATGGATAAAATATCATCAATAATGAGGAGAGACTAGAAAACCATGTTACCCCCTACTTTATTAACATTTTTAATGGTCCTCATCTAAATAAAGATATCAATGCTGACATCATTCTCAGCCTAGTTGAGGACAATGATAAAAACCTCTTCAATAGAGTTCCAATTGATCATGAAATTAAGGAAGTTGTTTTTATTATAAAACTGGATAGTGCTCATAGTCCTGGTGGCATTCCCAATGATTTATTTCAATAGCACGAGGACATTACTGCAAATGATTTCTACCATCTTATAAAATCTTTTTTCACTAATAGTTACCTACCTTATGGTATCAATGCTCAATTTGTTACCCTAATTCCAAATGTAGATTATGATTCTGTTTTCCACCTTTTAGGGCCTATTTCTCTTATAAACATTTTTTATAAAATTGTCTCCAAGATATTTGCTATGAGATTGGCACCAATTGCTAACAAAATTATATCATGGAACAAATTTAGCTTCCTAAAATAGAGGAATATCTATGACTTCATTTTTCTTTCCTCTAAAAGTATAAAAATACTCAAAAAGAACCAAAGAGGGGGTGGGGGGATTTCTACCATGCTTGAAATTAAAAAATCTTTTGATAACATTGACTGGAATTTCATTTTCAAAATCCTTTATATATTTGGTTTTAATGACAACATGGTATGAAAATTAAAAATGAATTTTAACACCTCTCACATCTCTTTTCTGGTCAAAGGATCTCAAGGACACCCCCTTTATAACATTATTTTTGTTTTTGATAAAGGTTACATAAGAATATTTATCACTAATTCTATTAATTTGGGTAAAAATAATCCCATCTTTACCTCTAGATCATTGACTTTTCCCTCAAATATTTTATATAAAGATGATATAATTATTTTCATACAAGGAGAGAAAAACAACATAAAAATATTAATGATGTCCTATCCCACTATGAAGATGTCTCTAGTCAATCCCTATTCTAGAGTAAATATTCTATTTTTTTGGTAAACATTTTGTTGTCAACAGAATGGATAGTATTATGACAGAACAAGGAATTAAGGATGTACCATTCCCATTTTCTTATATTGGGGTCCCTATAATTTGGGGAAAACCCAAAAGCACATATTTTTAAAACATTTTTTTATCAGATCAATATCCAACTATCCTCCTGGGAGGGAAAACATTATCAATGACAGGGAATGTCTGTCTAGTAAAAACATCAATGTTTCAAAATTGGTCTACTCTATAATGGTTGATAAATGGCCAATGAAACTTCTCAAAAAGATAAATAAAAGAAAAAAAATTGGAGTGAAATCACTCTTTATAAAAAACATGTGACTGTAACCTAAAAAAATTGTTACACCCCCATTAAAAATGGTGGTCTTGGTATTAAGAATCTCAATCATTTTAATGAGGCCCTTTAAACCAAACATACATGGAATATTGTGTATAATAACTCATATACTTATGATTTATTGCATCGTATATTTCACAATAACCATAGTACATGAAAACACTTATATATGGAATCATGAATATGGATATCCATCAAACACACCTTTTCAAAAATCCTACCTTGCTCTAGATGGATAATTAAAAGAGACACATCTCTAAATTTTTGGTTGGATAACTAGAATGGAATACCACTTTGTAATATGGTTGATCCTATAAAATTATCCTCAAATTAAAATATCTCCCTTAATTATTTTTTGAACTCCCGTGATGTTAATTTTTATGATGAGATTTATACTATTATTTAAAATTACACTTTTGTCAGCACTGATGATTTTTTTTGATCGGGAGCATCTTATAGTGGGGTTCTAACCCCCAAATTCTATTATAATTAAAATTTCAATTCCAACAACAATGATTTCACATGGATAAATAACTTAAAGAAATGTTGGGTTAGACCCGCCGCCCCCCCCTGATTCACCCCAGTGTGAAGAATTTCTCATAATAGAGTTACCATAGATTGTAATCTTCAGGTATATGGTATTTAGAATTGTTCTAAATGCCATATGTGAAACTAGAATAGAGAGGATTTTAATCACCTATTTCTAACTTGTGTCACTAACTCTGCTTTATGGAATTATATATTTTATTTTTTTACCTTATATGTATATGTTTGAGCTCTATTTGACTATAGCTTTAGAGATGCACTAATACGGATACCTCTCCTCAAATTACTCAGCTCTTTATTACCACTATGGCAGAACATATACATCTTATTTGGTATTAAATAAACTCTATTACGAATAAAAATAACAATATTAGTTTCTGTGCAGCTCAAATTAAGAAATCTAATATGATTTAGGAATTTGGATTCATTCAAATAGGGATCTGTCACAACATAGTTATGAATTTCTCTATACTGCAACAGATTGGGATCAATGGAAATACAGCCAACCGAGGGGTTTTCTAGAAGTATTCTGGAAACCTACCATTCCCATCTGGATCAAAATTAATGTGGATAGTGCCTCAAAAGGAAACCTAGGAACTGCATGCTAAGTTATTATCTATAGAAATCCAAATGGTGACATACATTGATGATGCTTTGGTTAATGTGGTTGTGCCTCATCATTGGAAGAAGTGATGTATAGAGTCATAAATGCAGTTCATTGGATATGAAAAAAGGGTTGTAACATTAAATGGTTTGAATTTGATTCAACTACCATTGCCCAGACTCATAGACATGGATTGATTCAACTTATGTGGACACTCATTGCTAAATTTATTTCCTCCCTTTGAAACCTAGCAGAGCTAAATCATATTATCAATAATTCATATAGAGAGGCGAAAAAGGTGTCATACGGTCTTTCTAATAAGGGTGTCTATATAAATATCACGTACATGGGGAATAATTAAACAGAGTTCAACCCTTCATCAAAATTATTTTAATGAATTCCCCTACTTTAGAATATTGTAATCATTTTATCTTAATATAATCTAGTTCTTTGGTTCTTTGACCAAGGTATCATCTTTCAATAAAAAAACTTTCTCTACCAGAAGACATCCCATCGTGAAGACCATACTCTAAACCTCCCTAGGGTCATTTTCCTTCTAATAAGGTAGAGGAAAAATGAATCATCCTTTTGTTTGTGATATGATTATTGATAAGTGTTCACTATGGTCAGACCATGTTTAGAAACATCTAGAAAACGTTTATGAGGATATGTGGAATATGGATAAACAATAGGGTGAGGGTGAAATACCAGTCATGTTCTGGGCTTTAGAAACCTCTCAATTCATCATTCTAGAATTGATGGTAGAATATTGCATTAATGATATACACCTCAAACATATGGAAGAATAATCATCATCTAAAAGCCAATGTATTACCATATCTCGAATATCGAGGTCATGTTAAGGTAATAAAAGGGTTGAAATGAAAATTTTACATAGAATATATCTTAGTTTCCTACATCCAAAGGCTGAGAAGTAGCAGGTTTCCCTTCAATGTGTGTTCCTCAATGTAGTAAATAGGCTATGTTAGGTAATTACTGATACCCCATCTAGTGTTCATATAATAATATAGGTTTAACTAGGAGAATTTCATTTCGTTGCCCTCCAAAATCATAAAATCGTTCCAAAAGTGGTTTCATAGAATGTTATTTCTAATGGACAACTACAACCAACAGATTTTTTGCGTAATCTAAATTATGCTCATTAATAGGAGTCAACTAGATCTCATCAAAGTTAGTCCAAATGAGATAATGTTATCGAGTTACTTTTTCATCAAGAATCTGGGAATATTAATAATACCTCTCACATAGAGGATTTCAAACATGATATTGCACAAATATTTGAAATAGCACAGTGGTCTTCTGAAAAAAGAGGTTTAAGTGGTTGTCGGATAATTTATCCAACCAATGTTCAAACTAGAATTTATAAAATTAGAAAACATGTTGCACTAATATCATTCATAATAGTTCATGAGCCATCCCATCATGCAATGATAGGGGCTTATTTAACCCAACCTTCAAATAAAAAAGACAATGTTTGAGTGTTTGAAGAAGAAGAACTGGAAAAAAACCCACCATTTAGGTTTGGGGTTTTTTTACATCTAGAATCCCCTCCTCAACGGAAGTCAGTATTCTACTGATTAGGGAAGAAGCCACAATGTGAACATAGATATGAACTATCTAAGGATTCAATAAAGTTTATTGTCCATCAAAAAGTTCCTGAGATATCAGTATATAGGAAAAAAAAGTCACATGGTGGACACAGAAGGGGATGATCATACAATGATATTGGAAGAATGTCGTCAATGCATTATGCATCACTGAATGTCATTAATACCATTATTGAAGATCCTTAAGAAAATGAGTCCAGATCGTGAGATTTGTAGGATAATGTTTTTGTTTATAATATAGTACACACTTTACAAAATGAATGACATGTGCGTACCCAAAATCAAAGGCTTACACAAAATCCAGGTATTCCCTTAAGTTACAAACTCCCACCCATTCCAATGGAATCCAAAAAGGGGAAAGGTAAAATTCAGATTATGTCTCACTTTTACACTAGAGAGTGTCAATCTCTTTCACTTGAATAAATATTTTCTAAGAAAAAGGAGTATATGAAGGAGCTGAAAAGACTCAATGCAGAGTTACTTCAAAATTAAATTCCTACCAGACTTTCTCTATAGGCGTATCATCAACTTGCACATCCTATAAGAACTTCTCAGTAACGGGGGTTTGTTTTAACTATTATGGTTTATAATTTATTCCCTTTATTTAGTAAATATATATGATAATATCAAACATATCTTTATATGCAAGTACCAATGGGTTATATAGGACAAATACTAGTAGCACCACCACCAGTGGTTTTTCTTGTCATCAGGACAGTTCATGCTCTAGCTGCTATACCTGTATAGGTCCCAACTCATCCAAATATTCTCCAAATACTTATCAATACAATTGAGGAATTAAAAAATTTATTGGAATATATGGAATAACAATGTGCACCAGTAAAACCAAAAAACAAATCTTTCCATGAATGGGTAGATATGATCCCTCCTACCCCAATCTTTAGAAATACCACATTTCCAATCTTTAATAGTTCTAGGGATCCAGAGCAGCACTTAACACATTTTGTTTCTCATTTTGATCCCATGATGGGGACCCCTAAAAAATAAGAAGTAATAAAGATCATATGCTTTTTGTAATCACTGTAGGGTCCATCCTCTATCTGTTTTACATGTTTACAGTCTTAATCAATTACAGGATGGGAAGACCGCCGTCAGAAATTTGTTCTCCAATTCAACTCGATACTTCCAGAGAAAACAATTTTTAATTATATAAAATTAAAAAAGGGACAATGATAGAGTTTCATATTTCATTTCTCGATGTAAATGATTAACCTATTCCATGAATCAACCACGCCCTCAAGAAGAGTTTCTACAAATTTGTGTTGAAAATATGTGTGACGAGTTACACACACCACTAATACCTATTAAATACATATGAGGGTTTTGAGACCTTTATTTAATCACCCAATAAGTGGATACTTCCATATTGGAAACCAAATCTAAATATCCTATAATCCCATCAACTCTGGGAAGGAGAATAGGGAATGTAGAGGTTACTAAATTCACACTCAAAACAGCACTTATACCTGCTTCTACTTCATAATTCTTATCATGCTGAAGGTATCCCCCTCCCAAGCATCAGCAGTAATGACTACCTCATCAAGATGATAACAAAATATAAAAGGGATAGACAATTTAGGAATTAAAGAACAAATTCTATCATTTCAATGTGAACAGGTTCTTGGATACTTCATTTCAACGTTGGAAGACAATTTAGTTCAGTTTTCAAGGATGAAGAAACTGAAAAATGATGGAGATGATGATCTACCAAATTATTTCCCCTTTAATAAAATGTTGGGGCATCCCATTCAGGAGTGTTTTTTTCAAATACCTCCTTAAAAATGGTAGACTCTGGAAAAGTGAAACTAAAAATATTATCAATCTGTGTAGCATGTGTCACTGCTTCAAATCTACAGGAACAAGGCGGATGGTAGGAAGTACAAAGAAACAATGCGTAGATGTATGATGACTGGATGTTCAGGAAAACAATCAACTGAACTCATGCTTTTTTATAAAAAAAGTTGAAACAACAAATTGTACCTCCTGCCACTTCCACTACAAAAAATCCATCTTCATCAAGAGATATGTCTCCCAATTGTCAATCCTCAAAGAAGCGACATGATTAGAAAGATAAAGAGAGAGAAAAAAAGATGAGTTCTTTTCATGGCCCACATTGTTAACATTATATGTTTTCATTATAGTTATCACAAAAACACAATCACATCCCCTCAAAACAGCATAATATTAACTGACTCATCATGTAGAATCTTCAAATGATGATAAATTGATCTTCGGTTTCGGTATCATTATCCACTTAATGATCCCCTTTGCAAATACTGAATCTAGTTATAATGAACTAAATTCCTTACACCTGATTGGGGAACTTGGCGAAGAAGTAATTCTTGAGGATATAGGAAAAGACAAGGATATTCTAGAAACCATGATTTTAACTTTACCCCTGCTTGAACCATTTATGCGGATGAAACTTGTGTGAGATCCCTTCAGCAGCCTCAATAGGAATAAAAAAATTCTCACACACATGACAAGATCAGCCCTAACATGATAATCATAGAAGACCTATTAGAAGATACACCATCACTCTCTTAGAATTTGGATAGATATATTCAATATAATTGACCAAAAGTAGAAATATTGCAAGCTTCTTCCCTGACACATGGTACATCTACATTAGGATCCTCATCATCCAAGGCGCCTGCAAAACTACAACTCCATTCTGGAAAACATCACCCTCTAGACCAAAAGAATGATGTTTTGATACCATTATCCCATGAATTGGCCATGTAATCAATCTTGGATGCTTTGAAGTTATCAAAATATCTTCAAGAAGTAGTTATTGAGGCGTTCCCAAGTCCTAAAGAGTATAAAACTAAGGTTTTTGCTACTTCAGTTTACTATATAGTGAGTGATCTTGCAGAATTTCATGCAATTATATCATTCACAGATAACGTTATAGATTTTTTCATAAATGGAAGCATTAGGAACCTATATCTATCTGACAGGGTTAATGATTAAAAAATTTGATGATCCTTCATTGATAATGGCTTAGGAGTAAACCTCATTCCCATCCATCCACTTTATTTATTAGGTATCACTAAATCGGACTTCTATCCTTCAACATTGATGTTTTAAGGTTATGAAAAGAATGAAAAATATCCTCTAGGAATGATTACACTCAGAACATAATTTTCATAACTTGTATCTAAATCATATTTATTGGTTGTCTAACTAGACACAGCCTTGAACATTCTTCTTGGAAGGCCATGGCTACATTAACATGTGGACATT
Organism: Viscum album; assembly: GCA_963277665.1. Classification (NCBI taxonomy): domain Eukaryota; kingdom Viridiplantae; phylum Streptophyta; class Magnoliopsida; order Santalales; family Viscaceae; genus Viscum; species Viscum album. Next base: position 1,100,034,337 of record OY728147.1, read on the forward strand.
CCTTGTTCATACAACCAGTGTCTCATGTATTTATTCAGTGGTAAAATTGGGACTTTATACAGTAAAAATGATCTATTCAAATTGTGTTAATCTCATTATATTAACGTAGGATTCTATCTCACAGAGGGATTAAGAACCATGGGAAAATATGTAACAATAATCAATGATCTAAATGGTTTAAAAAATTTCTCATCTAACCCATTCAAACATCTTAGTATATATTAAATTTTTCCAATCAATCAAATTTAAATGATAAACCAATATACAAGCACTCATCAAGGGACTTCCATAATTTCATTTGTGAAAATTAAGCCTGAGAGCATGGGGGAAATTGTTGATTTACCAACCAAGGGTGAAATCTTAAATAGATCTATCTTGATTTCATCCACTGAAATTCAAAAAGTCTTTTCTTCATCAATCTATAAAGATTATGTTTCTTCGTTAATAATGGGAGATGAGGATGTTGATTCCAAACCCATCATTCTCTGTTCAATGCTCCCAGAAGGCCCTTCATCATCAGTAGTGTCAAAAATAGTTTCCTATTCATCAGGATTTACAAACACTTTCTCCTCCACAAGATTTGAAATTTTTCCTTCATCACCTACCCATAAATAAGAAAAACAAGAAATGAAAAGTGAGGAATAAGAAGAATAAGATCTTAATGATTCCCCTCCACCATTTGAGGATGGTGTCTCCACACCTGTGGATGATCTTAGAGAAATAAATTTGGGTACATAAGAAGATCCACGACCTACACTAATTTGTGAGAACATGAAATCTAATGTGAAAGAGATGTATACTTAATTTATAAAGTAATAACAATATGTATTTTCCTAGAACCATACACAAATTTCAGGCCTTAATCATAATGTGGCCACTAATCATTTGGTTTTTCTAGAAGATCATCGAGGATTTAAGCAGGCAGTAAGAAGAACACACCCAACTCATGCCTCTAAAATTGAAGTTGAATATGACAAGATTATCAAAGATAACATAATTCAAGAAGTGAAATATCCCAAATGGTAGAAAACAATTGTCCCAGTGAAAAAGAAGAATGGGAAATTTATATTTTTCATTGATTTCAATGATCTCAATCAACACTGTCTGAAGGATAAATTTCTAGTTCCGACCACATAAAATTTGATTAATGAAACAGTTGGATATGAAGCTTTCTCCTTTATAGATGGCTAATTTTGGTATATCCAAATTCAAATTGTACCAGAATATAATGAGTCTATTGCATTAAAATCCCCACAAGGTAATTTTTTCTATTCGGTAATACCTTTGGCTTGAAAAATTCTAGTGAAATGTATCAATGTTCCATGCACCATATAATCAAACCCTTCCAAGGAAAAGATGTAAAATGTTATATGGATGATTTAGTATGGAAATCTAGACAACTTTTTGATCACTTGACTATTCTAGAGACCTTATTCAATAAACTTCTGCAACATAACTTGATGATGAATCCCTTGAAATGTTCTTCAAGATCAATGTGGGAAAATTACTCAGCTTCATTGTATGACACCGCGACATTGAAGTTAATTGTGAATAGTGAAAAAGATATCATTGGCATGACACATCCAAAAATTTTATGAAATTAAGAAGATTTCAATGACACTTGGCCTATATTTGGAACTTTATTTTCAAGTTGGTAGGAAATTGTTTTCCCATCACCATATTAATAAAGAAGTTAGTAAATTATCAATGGACCGAAGACTGCCAAGTGTCATTTGATACCCTAAATAAATATTTCCGGAGTCCCCAGGTATTAATGAAACCAATTTATGTAAATCATATTATTCCATATATGATAGATTTAAAGCTATCAATGGTTTTTTACATGCACAAAATAATGATATTGGGAATGTATATAGCCTTTAATATCTCAGTCGAACCCTGATTGACACATAGAATAAATATTCAAATATCAAGAAGTGCTTCCTGGAATTAATATTTACAGTTCAAAAGCTTTGGCACTACATAAAACATCATGAGGTCTACTTGGTATCTCACAATAACCCGTTAAAATTTATCCTAATTTGTCCTATGTTTACATGAAGTTTGTAACAATGAGAAGCTATTTGGAAATAGATTGATATGTAGTTTGTTCCTTAGAAAGAAATAAATGTTGAAGCCTTGGATAACATACTGGATGAACACCGATCTATAGATTATACAACTTTGAATATTGAATATCCTAATAAATAAATCTTATCTATTAATGATAATCATTAAATGTGTCAAATATACTTTGATGGTTCTTATAGAAGTCCAATGGGGAAGGGAATAGAAAACAGTAATCTTAACAGTGTTGGGTTAGAGATTTCTCTTATCACCATCAAAAAGACAATGTTCCCATATTCCTTCTTGTTATTAGAAAGCGGTACCAACAATAAGGAAGTACATCAATATCACATTGCAGACTTGGAATTGGCACTCTAGGTGCAAGTGAACCACATTAAAGTGAAAGGTGATTCAGAATTTGTAATCAAATATATCAATATGGAATAGTCTATCAGAAAAGTAGAGTTAATCCATTTTTGGGATTATGTCATAGGGTTAATGGCTGAATTTCCCTTCGATCCAACATTGTCATATGTCCCATTATCACCAAATTCCCAAGCTGATGCATTGAATAATGTTTCCACAACCCTGGATGATCGAAATTAGGATAGGACAATCATCAGTATTTCATATCATCACATGATTTCACCTTTTTTTCAAAATATAATGGATAAAATTAATTAAACCAGCCCTATTTCAGAACCATATGGTCATATTATAAGATGGATTACAGCTATCATTGAATACCTTCAGAATGGAATGCTTCTACCTGATAGAGTAGTGAAAGAGAAAATCTAAAGATAAGTGGTTCATTTCACTCTTTATGATAGCCCAGATCCCCTGAACATCCTCTATAAATAAGGCTTTGATGGATTCCTCTTCAAGCATATTGTTGGAGAATAAACTACAGATGTCATGAATGAAGTACTTGCATGAGCTTTTGGTGATCACCAGTCTTTTCGTAGGATTCATTATCAAATATAAAGTCTTGGATACTTCTGGCCTTCAATACCAAATTATTGCATAGAATTCACCAGGAAGTGTCATCCCTACAATGTGCATTCCAACTTCATTAAAAAATCCCCAATGTTTCTATAAATAAAAAAAAATTCCTGCCCATTTGCTACATAGGGGAATGAATGTTGTAGGAAATTATCCTACAACTATGGCTACGAAATTTAAGTATATTGTTTCTAAAATTTATTTCTTCTCTAAATGGGATGATGAAATACATCTCCATGATGTTAGTGCCAAAAGTATTTATGGCTTTGAAAAATCTAATAACATTACCTAATTTGGTGTCCCTCATACCATATTGTTGGATAATGCCCCCAAAATTTGATCTGTTGAGGTAAAAAAGTTATATCATGGGAAAAAATTCAAATTAATCCCTCATCTTGCTATCATGTAGCAGCCAATGGATATATAGTGGCTTTCAACAATACCCAATCAAATATAATCCATTAAATGCTGAATAAAGATAAGAAATTTTTTCCAGATAAACTTTCACATGCTTAATGGGATTATTATACTTCTATCTGTAATGCCACTCTGGTACCTCTATATTCATTGGTGTATGGAACAAAATCATTTCTCATAATGAAATTAAATTTACTTCACTTTGATTTGCGATATATAATCATTTATCTACACATGAACAGTCTTAGAAGTGATTTGATGACAAAGAATGAGTAGGTGAAAATATATTGCATACTTCGAATCATTTTAAAGACTATCAGAATAGAATATCAAGAGTTTTTAACAAGAAAGTTCACCAATTCTCATTTTTAGGGGGAATTTGAATTATTTTTTAGGACTCTGATGATACCAAGAAAGAAGCCTCCAATGCATAAGACAATGTGTAATGGAACTTACTATATATATAAGGTATACTTTATTGAGCTTCTTACCTAATATCAATGGATGGAGAACTTATTAAAACTTCATCTAATGAAAGATTCTTGATGAAGTACTTTGTTTAATCAGACTAATTGTTTCCCTTGTTGATTGACTCTAAGGTGATCAACATAATGTCCTTACTGCATGACTTGAAACTACTCAACATAATTTCCTCACTACATGACTCTAAACTATACAACATAAATTCCTTGCTACATTACTCAAAACTACCCAATAAAATGTCCTCACCACATGACTCTAGAATGCACATAATAATTTCCTTACTTAATGAATCTAAAATGTACATCATAATGTCCTCATTGCATGACTCCAAACTACACATCATTATGTCTTCACTAAATGAATCTAAACTGAAGAATATAATATTATCAATCCATGACACTAAACTACACAACTTAATTTCCCCACTACATGACTATAAACCACAAAACATAATATCATGTTTACAAGTCATGATACTAAATAACAACCATATGCATCCATGTTTTATGAAATTAAAATGTATAACAACTTTTTCATTATCGTACGAAATTAAACTACCTGATATCATTTTTCATCAATAAGATACATTAAACTATATGGTTAATGTATTTTCATTTTATGTTATGAAATCCCATAGGATACCACAAATTGGAATTCATTATGTTTCATAAAAAAATTAGTTTCATCAATGTTAAATAATTACTCACATCATTGCTAATCCTTAGTAGAACACGAGTTCTATTTTCTCTTTCTGTATGAATCCGATATACATAGAGACCTCATTTCTTGAACTATTTTTGGATTCATTGTCATTCCAATGGGATACACAGAGACACTGGGATCTCAAATCGTGGGCCCCACCACAACCATAAAGAAATTTATATCTTTTTTTATTTCTATATATAAACCAAATCTATACATATTACTATTCTAGGATATATTTCTTGATCATCATATCATCTGGTGTTTTATGCTTAACCATTCTTCTGTAATGTGATAGAAGCCCCCATCTCTAACATCAATCTCAATTGGTGTGGGGAATGATATTCTCAAGAACTTCATTGAGCCTGGTTCTTATTTCAATAGGTTACGTAGAGACACATTGATATCAAATCATGGGCTCATCCACAAAAAAATAAAATCCCTCTTCCCGACATCATTACAGGATTGATATGGGGAACAACCTCAAGAACAACATTTGGCTTGATTATTTCTTCTGCATGATACATAGTGACACCTATGGTTAATCTTATGGGCCCACCATAATATTATTTTCACATAAGAATCACATAATTTTTTTCTATATGACTCTAAACTGTACAACATAATGTCCTCGCTACATGACTATAAACTACACAACATTATATCCTTGTTTCATGACATTAAACTACAAAGTACCCAATGAACATTGTATGGATTGAATCTCATCCCATTGAGATGTGGAGTGAAAACTAGACCATACATCCAATTCCCATCCATGAGAATTTTTTTCTTCTCTTACATATATAATTAATAATATATCTGGCAATCATCATTTTGGGCCATCTTCTTAGAGAGCCCACCATGGAAATAAGAAATGTCCCCATCATTCATATGTGTCAAATCTATTAATGGGACTCCAAAATCATGGCCAATATTGATTTAAATATTTATAATTTTCATTGAGCATAACCCATTTCCTATTTCATACTCTTAATCTCTAATAGTTTTAGATATTCATAATATTTATTCAGTTTCTGGTGGAAGAGTTTCTGATACTTGAGAACTCTTTTTCCTGACTATGCAGTATGTCCCCCCTGGGCAGCCTTGCATAAGTCTCTTATATAACAGCCTTGTAAGTAAAAAGATGCTACTATTTGGATGTGAAACATATGCCTTAGTTTGTCTTACTTAATACATCCCCATAATGGGTTTTTTTAAATAATGTTTACTCTATTCTGGTTAAAAGCATCTTCTGTCCCCATCAAACATTGATGACAATATACAAGAATATGTACCTTGAAACGGTAATCATTGTATATTGTTCCAATTACCGTTCACTGGATCTAAAATCCTCAACGAACATAGTTTACACAGTTTACATCTTATTTTGTTCAAATCATATTGAAATAACATGGGATCATTTGACCACATATCATCCATTGTTTCTATAATATTTTGGTCCTCTTTATGTGAGTTAAAACTACACACACCACTTCATACATTTAAGTTAGACCTTCATAGAGAACCAATCTCTCATTTTCATGGTAAATCATTATTGTAAATACTCTTTCTATATTTTAGTACCATTTTACATAAACCAAACTCGGTTCTTTGTAAAATCTAAATCTCCATAAACATTCATGGGTTTTTCGAAATAGAATGTTTTATACCCAAGATCACTTTGTCATGACTATGTAGTTCGTTCCCCTAGTAGGCCTTTCATAAAATTTTCTTTAAATAACAGATCTATAAGTCGAAGGATTCAAATTTTTTCTATGAAGCACATACCCTAATTATCATTTCATAATATTGTCGCCATAATAGGTTTTTCAAATAGTGGTATCTTCATTCTTGGAAGTTACCTCATCTAATGCTATGATCCTTTATCACATGTCATTCTACAGATCTAAAAATTTCTAAATAATAGTTTACAATTATCCATTTCTATATTTGAATATGGTAGTATGTTTATATATAAATGTAAATATAATTCGGAATTCAAAAATTGTTGGCCAAAACTAAAGACTTTAAATTAAATCCCCTTATATGTCCTTACTGCATGAATTGAAACCACACAAAATAAAATACTCTAATGTACATGATTCATGATATGAAACTGAAAAACATGATATAAGAAATACCCTTTCTATCAAATTTAACCATTATTCAGACATCAAATTTGTGTAGGAGTGGTTTCCCTATTCACGGCCTAGGTTGGCACATATAACCCATTATTCTTAAAAACCATTTCATGGAAAAACAAACCATTGTGGATTTGGGAAATCCAACTCTTATTCCCCTATGTCTATCAGAAATTAATAGAATGTCTGAATTTATAAGAGATCCTTTACCTAATTATGAATTAGACACCCCCAGCGGCATTGTATATAATTATCCAACATAACAGGACTGTCAATTGAAGGATGCCATTGTCTGTATATGTAACACATGTCATAGTTGGCCCTGCATAACACAACCCCCATAACAGGGTTTTCAAATAGTGGTATCATTGTTCTTGAATGATACCCACACTGTTCCAATAATTTAAATTTTAGAATTATTGACCATAAAAATCAAAACTCCAGATTTCCCTTGGAATTATCTAAGAAATATCTGGACCTTCCAAGCCATCATGCTTTATTTTTGGACAAAATTTCAAAATCTATGGTCAAAGAAATTAATCCTTAAACACTAGCCTTGTTAGTCCAACATGAATGACTTTAAACTGATAAAAATAAGAGACACATTAGTCATAGGGATGAAACCCCACAAATGTTAGTCTATAAAAAAGTCGAGTCTCAACTCACTAGACATATACTTTGTAGGTCGGGGAAATATCAAGAAAAAAAATTTAAAGGATAAAAAAACATTTAGGTTGAAATCCTAAAAATGGGAATCTATGAAAAAACCAAATCCTACCAATTAGGTCTCCATAATAGTGAGCTTATGAAAAAAAAATCAAGGTAATGACGTAAAAGACACAAACTTTGTAGGGTTTTCCATATGAACCTTATAATAGTCAAACTCTTCACGCTAGCCCCCATGGCTTAGAAAAAAATTATAGTATCCTTCCAAAACAAATTTGTAGCTCCAAATCTAACAAAATTATTTTGGAATGCATCAAAGTTACCTTTTTTTACCTTAGAATAATATTGTTTTTGATTCAGAATGAATCAAATTCTAGTGGGGTTTAGACACCATGAAATGTGTTCCATGAACATCTCCATGAAATTTCCACATCTTGGATTGAAAATTTCATGGTGTGACACTTAATTTTTCATGGGAGATAGTGAATGTAGCGAAGGCATGACCTGAAGGGATGGGAATGTAGTGCGACACTTGTCTGATGCAGATGTGCGAGGGTGAAGCCCCTGCGATATAAAGTTCTATTTTTCTTAAGTACCTATTGAATCAGTGTTCCATCACATGGATGAAAATGTTCAATGGGGAAATTCCTATGAAAAAATAAGAGAAAATATATTAAAATTTCAAGATTTGCAAAGGTCCCAAATTGAAATCGCCCTAATTAAGCCAAGTCACTGTCGGCACACAAGGCTCTTCCGTATCCACAACTGGTGCACTAACCACTAACACGGCCAAACTAAATTTTCTCAAGGTAATATTTCTTCCAAGAAATAGACCCTTGGGGTATTCATTTGTATGGAAGAATTTCCCTGAATCTCAGTTACTGCTCTTGTCTCCCTTGTGCTTCACCCAAATCTTCCAAATCTTTCAGGGTAGTTCTTTAACACTTGAGGAAGATGAATTGAATGAAAATCATAGGACATAATTACCTTAAATGTTTTAGATCCATAAAACTTGTTCACCTAGAGCACCCAACCTCCTTAAACCAAAAAAACTTGTGTTCCACCTATTCCTCCCAATGGAACATGAGAACCCTACATCTAGGAATACCTATGAATACTCTGGAAGGATTGAGTAAAGTATTTATAGTGTTTTAACATCTAGGTTTTTCATCACTTAAGTAATCATTAGGTCACCCAATCTAACCAGTGAACCTAAACCTATGCAATAGATACCTACTTCGGCACCCTTCTTTGATTCACCATATCCCTTCAGATTATGAAAGCATCTCATCAATCCTTATAAAAAGTCATTATTGGAATGGATTACTCTTCATTAGCTCACTTGTTTTAAAGGGATAATATTGAAACCACTAACAGAACCTCATGTATTATCAATCCATTGGGAAAGGCACATCAACATGTCTACTATTTGTGGTTTTATATCCAGAGTCATAGGTTTACCACATTTTTTTGTAATAGGGTCAAGATTCATGGAGTGTCTGTGAGTCTTATATAAGAAATTGCATGGAAAATTCACCATCAAATACTTTTAGGGAGTTCTCGGTTTTTAGTATTAGGGTATGAGCCATGCTCATTCCTTATAATCTCTAAAACACGGATCCTTATGTCCCTGGTATTAAAGGTATGGTTCAAACCTAAATTTTCTTTGGAGAAAGGATAGTTCATCATCCCCTACCAGTATAATTTAGGATTTCCATCCTAGTGTAATACCGTGCCCTTTCATATAGGATGTTGTAATATAACTCCTCTGAACTTCCTTCACCTTCAATCTTTCCTTACATTGGACCCTCACCACTGCTGGAAACCAAGGATATCCGAATAGATTATAACTATTTGGATAAGATGGGAATTCATAGGTATTAGTTATATGAATGGTTTCCCAAACCATTGGGTGATAAGGAAAGAGGATATCAATATACTAACAGTTATTCCATAACCATTGGTATAACATAATATAAAATAGAATATCCCTAGTGTTTTAAAAAACTGTTGGAATAGACAATTACCAACAGTTTTCAACCATTGGTAAATATTAAATCTAGAAGTTATACAAACAGTTTTTAAAGTGTATGTATATATTTTTACCAATGTTTTTCATAAAATCATTGGTATATTTAAATTTCTAAATCAATGAAAATGGTTTCTGAATCATTGGTATAGTGTTTTAGCAATGGTTTTAGTTAAACTGTTGGTATAAAATAAATTTTTTATCTCTACACCAACGGTTTGTGAACCAGTGGTATATAGTACTCCAAAATCACATAGAAGCCTAACTCCCCTCTTTCCTATCCTCTGAAATTATTGTACAATGACAATATAGAGAATTCATTAGCAGAATGTACAATAAATATAATATACAAAGACAATATACAATGATTATACAACACGTGAAAATAATGAATTCCATAAAAACCCGCATCCCACAATACAATGTACATATTTCAAAAAAATACTCATGGAGACAATATAACGAATCACCCTAAATGAAAAACACCTGGATATATCCTCTATCATCGAAAAAAACAATACTAAATAGTGATGAATACAAACCTGAAAAAAATAACACAACACATTATAAAGCACCATTGTAAATGTACCAAAAATACATAAAATTTAAAAACAATGATAGGTGGGTATGACCTATTATTCAAATTATGATTGTATGCTGGGTTAGGGTATGAGCTGTTGAGATATATCAGCAACCCTACAACCTGAAGCTAAGTGGGGATGGTTTTGTGGATAACTGTGGGATATGATATGCGTTATTACTATTGTTCTTTTCTCATTATTTATGATCTAACCATAATGTACAGTAGTGATGAGGTCCACTCTCAGTGATGGGTTTGAGGTATACGATATGGCGTGAGAAATTGTATAGGACAATAAAATCCAAAGCGGTGTAATGTTGTAATAAATGGACAATTTAGTGTTATATTTATACTAATCACTGAAATGGAAACAAACATATGATGTAATATGTAATTTCAATTAAGTATTTGTGATATGGGAATATTTATAAAATATTTGGAGAAGATGTGATCATGAAAAACATGCCGAGAAATGAAAAGGGATGTCTTGAAAAATCTAGATGTCAAGGAAATTTCCAAGAAGGTTATTTTAAATGATTTGAAGAAGTTTAAATTTAGAATAATATGTATTCACTACATTACGAAGGATAATGTCATAATCCAAACTTTGAGCACATTGTTCTTTTTTGTATTGGATTTGTATTTTGAAAATTGAAACATTCACTCATAGGGGTAAAGAAAATATTTTTATGAGTCATATGGAGAATCTATGGATCATTTTACCCATTTGTAAGAGTCATTCACACTAACATAAGGATGGGAACACAATGTGTGTCACCATCTATTGAAGGTACTTCAGATTTCAGCATGAATATATATTTTTTATATGTTACAATGTCTTTGAGTAAGGTTAGAGATGTTTGGGTGGCTTGAAATGAAAAATAAGCAACCTGTGGAAGATGTTGTAGCATAAAAAGCCACAGAAGCTCCACCGGTCGGTCAGTGGGGTTATTGGGAAATAGTTATTCTTCTCATGGTCAACCAACTAGTTAGTGTAAACAATTGGATCACCAGCCCCCCTCCCACTGCACATCCCCCTCACACTACACAACCCCAACATCCAACCCCATATAGCCAACCCCCCACCCCACTGCACATCCCCTCTACTATAGAAGACACCCCTCCCATTGCACAACCCCCTATAGCCCCTATTCCAATGAACATCGCCCCACTCCCACTGCACACCCCCTAAAAACCCTAGCTCACACTGCACTACCCCCAAAAGCCAACCCCCTCCAACTACAGACCCCCCCCCCCACCGTCAACCCCCCCCCCCCCCCCCCCACTGCATAGCCCCCCTCCTACTAAACAACCTCCCATACAGGACCCCCTCCCACTGCAAAACCCCCTCCCCCCCACAGCCATCCCAATCCCACTACACACCCCCTACAAAGAACCCCCCTCCCATTGCACATCCCCCATATTAACATCAACCTCCCACTGCACATAATCATAAATCTTGATGCCAGTGACCAACTCATTAAATAAGTAAAAGCTAATAGAGAGTCCAATATTTGACACAAAAATGATGGCGGACCAATGAAACTGAAATCCAATTTAGGGAAGGGTTGGGTCTGTGAAACGAGATATCACACTACATAAGAAACAAGGACTTCCAAATAATAAAAGACAATCTATGGTGGTCTCCCCACTGTATTTACATAAATTATAAAACGAAAACACTCTAAAAATGATCAACCTCTCCCAAAATTCCAAATAAATCATTTACTAACAATCAAAAATAAAAATATCCATAATACTAAACTCACACTAGTCTGCCTCAAAAAATATATTATGAGATGGATACCCAATGTAGGTCTCCCTACCATTTAAGAACTCCCTTGCATGGTTGATGAAGATGATAGGACATCCCTGCAATATCACTATAAGAAATTAACCACACTTATAATCAAAAGGTTCTCAATAGGACACTGAAATAGAAGAAATCTATTAAATAAAAAAACATACAATTCTAAAAAATCATGAAATTGTAAATATTACTAAAGGAAAGCATGCCCCAATTAGAATTATAAAAATACCAAAATAAAAAGTGTTGAGTCACCAATTGAAATTCTTATAACTAGTAACAAAAAGAAGTGGAGGTATAAAATAAATTCATACACTATCAAAAAAGATGAAAATACATTGTTAAAAGGTGTTGCGATTAATACTATATAGTATTTAGGCTACCCGTGTCATGTATAATGTGACCAACCTATGATTTATATATATAAATATATATATATATATATTGTTATAAATAATATTAAGGTATATATTTATTGTTTTTAGTAATAGGTATTGATTAGGTTTTATGCCTTGTTTTTTGGGTAGCCACTTTATTTCAACATTTTTGTGACCCCTTGCTTGTCCATGTGATCTATTATCATAATTATTTTTTGGCTATTAGATTTATCGTTGTTTTGGTCTCGAACTTCTTAATATTAAGCCTTATAGTGGTATCATATAGTGGGATAGAGGATTATAATAGAATTATTTCATACTGATTCATTTCATAGTATCACCACCTATTGTACATGAGGATGTAGAAAAGAATAATGCTGTATTTTCTTTAAAAACTCAAGCCTTATAATTAATCATGTTGGGTATTTTTTTTCAAGTACATGTTCAGGGTGGAAAATCATATAGGGGTGAGATGGAAATAGATAATTACACTCCAAAAAAAACAACTCTAACATCCACCAAACTTTAAGGTCATCAAATGGCCCTATGATATAAAGGTACATGATGATATAAAAGGAACATATAGATTAAATAACAACATTTATTCTTCCATATTCTAGTATATCATTTAGTATTTCCTCTGGATCGGACCTTGTTTCTTATTTTGGGAAAAAGTAAATAAATTATAATGATGGATTCTTGGATAGTGGTCGATATTAAGAGAAGATCAATGGTTCTTTGAGTCCCTCAATGGGGCATGGATCTACTAGGTTGTATATGTATGGGTGGAAAGAACACTATTTCATGGACATTATAGTTTTTCTCTAGAATTTTCTCATGTTTGGGAATAGAATCCATCTAATGAATATTTTTTGAAAATTACTCTCAGATGAACATTACAATATATGCTATGCCATAGTTGTAGGATCTAAAGAACCAGATGAAGGCCCCTAAACGGTTGGTGAATCGAGTGAATCATGAGTCTGTGGGGCATCATGGACCATTTTACGGGAATGTATATGTGGTTGATCAAGATATTGATAATGATGGAGAGGGACCTTTAATTGTTTCAACTATAGTTCTTAGTTATTATACACTATATATTTTATTGTTTGATATAGGTGAGTGTCATTCATTCATATCAACTAAAGTGGTTTCTGGGTTTGACTTACCAATTATGTTCTATTAGTTGCCTTTATTTTTTAAAACCCATTGGAAGAAATCAAATAAAATATATAAATATGCCTGATTTTTAATGGTGATTGCTGTCTTGGAACATATTTGGAGCTTCACAATTACTGAGTTCTATGTTTCAATGTGTTGTATGGAGAGGGCTGCTTTACTAGTTACCATGATCACATTGATTGTTATTGGAGATAAGTGACAATTTTCTCACCTAAAGTGGAGAAGTTCACATAAAATGGAGAATGAGATGTCAAATCATATAAAGTGAGACCATATACATTTCTTAGAGATAATGTTTCCGAATACTAGGCTACCGTGGTCCTTACAGTGGATCAGACAATGACTCCTTCATGTTTTTGTACTATGGTGGTCTAGTTCATAGATTTAATTCTAGATTATATAATAATATTACCTCTATATAAGAGAGGATATATCAAAATAAAGATCATTCCTTGTGTGTGACCTATATCGATGCAACTTTAGTTCAAAGAACAATAAATATTGAAGGATCTGCAGGCATATCATGAAAATACTATGGTTAAACACTTAAATATATTAATAAATTACGCTTGGGTGTTGAGTCGATAAGGTTTCCTTATGAATTTTCCATTCCCCTATGTTTCGAAAATCACAAACACACTATCTTTAGGAAAGTCATATTTTTCTCTATGATTTATTTTAATAAGAAAAATTTTCCTTCCCCAAGGAAATGTATCCTTACCTATGTTTTTCATTGTTTATTTTATAGTTTCTCTAAAACTAACTCATTTTATTCCAATGTCTAAAAATCATTTTCACATCTAAAATATCAGAATCCTATAAATACTTGGATAGAGCGTTTTCTATTTTCAGGATCTAAATTTAGACTCCAAATTCTTTGAAATTCAGACTCTGAATTCTCTGAAATTCAAACTCCGAATTCTCTAAAATTCATGCTCCGAATTCTATGAAATTCATACTCCGAATTCTCCAAAATTTAGACTATGAGTTTTCTGAATTTCAGTGTCCAAATTATCTGTAATTAAGACATTGAATTATCTGAAATTAAAACACTGAATTCTATGAAATTCAGACTCTGAATTCCTCATAATTCAGACTCTAAATTCTTCTGAATTTAGACTCTAAATTCATTGGAATTCAGACTCTGAAATCTATAGAATTTAGGTACTAGATTCTTTGAAAAATGGAATCCGAATATCCATTTTTCATAGTCTCTAAATGATTATTTGCTAAAACTCCAGTCTTTATTTTTCATCAGACTCTGTATGTATGTTTTTTTATAGTTGTTATAGTTATGAAATGATGTTGTATATTATGTTTCTAACTAACTATTTTTTGAGTAACACATGTAGAGGTCCTTCCGAAATTCAAGGAATAATATGATCATTGGAGGAGGGAGCTGGCCATTTGAGAAGTTCCTATAAATAGGATATCATTCTAATGATCTCAAATACTTGTTGATCACTCTAGATATTTCATGTTGTTGAAGTGATTTCTAGTGAGAGAGACACTCAGGCTTTGTCTTTACTAAACATCTTGTTCAGCTTAGTTCGTATGACTCGGACTGTTTCTGTGTTCAAATGAGGACATCTGAGGATATGAAAACAAACATGCTGACTACCTTAATGTATGAGGACTTTCGTGGAAAGGAAGACAGAGGTTCCGACTACATTAAAGTTCTAGGGCTTACAGGGATAGCAAGACAGATTCAGATATTCCTATTGAGGTCTTACTTTTATGTGGGTAAGACAAGAATTTATTGAATGTATATATCAAGGGACCATTATCCATGGTTGTTGGATACCCTACATTATGGGTTAAAATATCACATATTTTTTTCTTGTTTTGTTTCATGTTTATTTCTGTTGATTTTTATAAAGGAATAATGTATAACCTTCTTATACATTTATGTACATTTGTATAATATATTAAGTAAGAATCTATATGATTTAAGGTAAAATATTTTCCTTTCAAACATTTCATAAGTTTCATTTTTGGAACCACATTACCGGAATCTATCATGTTTGTAGAACGAAAAGGGTTCTTGTGAATTTACCTTGTTTAACCTTGTTAAACATACTATTCTTTAAGGTTAAAAACAAATGTTTTTAAACATACAATTTACCCCTATTGTAATTGTGCATATAAATTCATATTTATATCCTATAATTGGTTTGTGAGGAGGTCACTGAAATACATATATACACATATAAGTTTTTTTATCATGTTTTCGTTGTTCTAAATATTTTGCTTATTTAGCATTTTTATCACTATTTAAAAACATTTTCTATTAATATGTTTCTATGGAAGATATTTTGTTTTAGATAACATGAATGAATGTTTCTTCAATTGACAATATAAATCCTACTAGACCACCTATATTTGATGGGAATGATTATGAATATTGTAGATATTGTATGAAGTCTTCTTTTAGTTATGGCGTTGATAAATTTGATATGCTTACTAGAGATTACAAGATTCCTGATAAGAAAGTCAGAACATTCACCAATCTATAAAAGTTATAATATCAATATAACAACAAGATACGCAGTTCATGGTTGTGTTCCATGAATAGGAAAATATATGGTCAGATTTCTTCTTGTAAAGATTCTCACTGTATTTGGAAGAAATTTGAAGTTACACATTTTGGTACATTAAATGTTATAGAATAAAGAAGAGTTATTCTTAGAGCAGAATATCATGGATTTCAGTTTCCTTATGGATAACCAGTATGCAAGGTAGAAAAAAGGTTTATGAAAATTATTAATAGTCTATAATCTCTGGGTTAGAAAGGTTTCGAGGATGAAACACTTTTATAAAATATTATAGATATCATTCCTAATGAGTAGGAAGCTAAGAGAACATCTATTGATGAGAATATGAAAGTATCTCAAATTAATCTTGATGAGAATTTTAGAACCCATATTCAACATGAGACAAGAAGGAAAAGCGAAGCAGATATGAATATGAAGAAAAATTGTAATGAAAGTGTAGCATTTACATCTACTAAATCCAAGACTCCTGGAAGGGTTACAAGATCCAAGTCAAAGAAAGTCATTATTTCATCTGAATCAAGTGAATGCGAACATTCTAATAATGAGTTAGCTAATCATGCATGAGGGATGAACAAGATAGTTGGAAAGAAAGACATTCAGTATAGATATATGAAGAATGAAAGAAAATTCAAGAAAGAATCAGAGTCACTTGTTATGAATGAAAAAGGGCATGGCATATAAGATCAGATTTTCCTATTCTTAAGAAAAATGATAGAAAGTAAAAACATTTTAAAAGAAATAGAAACAAATATTACAAGACTAAAGCTATGAAATTTTTGAAATCCAATTACACATGGAGTGCCACTAGAAGAGACTCTTCTAATGAATCCTCGGAGTATGAATCATCTGATCAAAAGAATTTTGGTCTACTAGACAGATTATTCCTTGAAAATCGTTGTTTAGTAGCCAAGGTACATAAAGCTGAATCTATCACAATTGAATCCTTAAATTAAAATTATATTGATAATAAATATTATAAATCATCAAATGAAGAATCATCTCTTGACGAAGATAATATATTACATTCTTATAAAGTAGTATGTATGTTTGGAAATCAGCTTGAGAATGAATATTTTAAACAAAAGAAAATTCTTGACAAGGAAAATTATAGATTTTCTTTTAATAAATGAAATATTAGATCTTTCTAAGGATATTTATATAAAATTTTTATTTTTAAATTATTTTAAAAAAACTTCCAGGAAGTTAATTATGAAAAGGATAAACATTATAAGGATAATGAAAATGTAATTTCTAAGAAAATTATTTTAGAGACTAACTATAGTTCTAAAAATAATATTTTTTTTGATAAAAACTCGGTTATTAATGTAAAGTCAGAAATATTTTCTTTGAGGAAGTGATTTTCAAACATTACCTCTGGTGAGGAAAGAATTGATAAGATGTATTGCCAAATTTGACCTCTAAGGAATAGTTCTGGATATGGTTATACTCATTCTAAGATATTTTTTAGTATTAACTATTTTGTTCCTCAATGTGCTCTATTTTTAACTAAATGTTAGTGTTGTAGAAATTGGGCAAAAAATTGTTCTTTAAATAAAACTCAGTCTTTAGGTTTTCTTAACGAATATTTTTCTATGAAATTGTGGATTCCAAAAATCATTCTTTCTGAAATTTCTATATCCTAGAATATTTTAATTCCGAAAGTCTAAAACTCTTATTTTCAGGAAAATAAAGAATGTACCAACAACAATAAATGTTACATGGATATTGGATGTTCCCGGCATATGACTGGTATCAAATCTTTTTTTTTAAAAAAATATTATCAAGAAAAAAGGAGTAAAATAAAATTTCATTGATAATGCTCATGGAGAAATTCTATGTATAGGTTACATTTTTCTTCTTAGAAAAACATTGATTTCAAATGTTTTATTTGTTATGGGTCTTAAGAACAACCTCTTTAGCATAAGTAAATAATGAAATGAAGTTTGTCTTGTAAATTTTAGGAATTATAAGTTCATAGTACACAATTCCATGGAAGAGTTTATTTTTTCTTCCCATAGGCAAGAGAATGTTTACACACTAAACATAGATGTCCTTAGGATTCAAGATCTACATTTTCATAGTAAAATGGAAGATCAATCTTGGCTATGAAATAGATTATTAGGACATTGTAATCATAGAATCCTATGAAAAATATCTATGAAATGACTTTTTAAGTATATACCAAAGCTTTGATATGATTATTCAAAACTTTGTTATCCTTTTCAATATGGTAAGAAACATAAATCAAGTTTTAAATAAATCAGTGAAGTCTAAACTTATGATGCATTATATTTTTTTCATATAGATCTTTTTGGACTAACACAAACTGGTAGCATTGGAAGAAAATATTATGTATTTATCTTAGTTGATGACTGTACTAGATTTATGTGGGTCTACTTTCTATCAAATAAATATGAAGATTTTTCTTATTTTAAAATTTTTATAGCCCATGTTAAAAATGAAAAAAAAAATCCACTAATAACTATTCATAGTGATCATGGAGAAGAATTTCAAAATTATTATTTGAAACTTTTTGTGGTATAAAATTCATTACTCATAACATCTCTGCACCAAGAACTCCTCAACGAAACAGTGTTCTTGAAAGAAGAAATATAATTCATCAATAGATAACTAGAACCATGTTGAGTTAATATTCTATAGGTAAACACTTTTTTTCTGAATATGTAAGTTCTAATTGTTATACTATAAATCGAGTTTGGATTAGAACATTTCGTAAAAAACTCTTTATGAATTGTAGAATGGTAGAAAACCATGACTTTCCTACTTAAAAGTATTTGGTTTCATATTATTCTTTTTGAATACTAAAGATAATTTACATAAATTCACACCTAAATCTGATGAAGGAATTTTCTTAGTCTACTACATAACTTCTAAATCTTATAGAGTTTTTAATAAAAATACTTTTACTGTTGAAGAAAAAATAAATGTTAAATTTTATGAAATTGATCCTTTTTTTAAACAACCTAAAAATATATTTTTGGATGTGTTTTTGAAAAATGATTAAAAACCCTTGATAAATGATCCTTCTGATATGGAAAATGTTCAAGAAAATGTTTCTAAATCATTTACCCAAGATTATTTCCTACCATATGTTGATAAAAAGTTTTTACAAAAACAAAATCAGTTGTTTGTTAAGAATCATCCCATGGATAGTATCATTGGTGATGTAAATTAATCCATAAGGACTAGATGTTCCTTATGAAATGAAGTAGAACATATATCATTATTTTTTCAATTTGAACCAAAAATCACTAATTAAGCATTGAGTGATGATTATTGGATAAAATCCCTGGAAGATGAGCTAAATGTTTTTTAAACTAATAAAATATAGACATTGGATGAAATATCTATGGAAAATTCAGTTATTAGATTAAAATGGATCTTTATAAATAAGAATGTAGAAAATGGAATAATAGTAATAAATAATGCTAGATTATTTGCTAAAGGCTATATTCAAAAAAGAAGAAATAAACTATGAAGAAACCAATACGCCAGTTGCTAGACATGACTATATTCATATTTTACTTTCCTTTGCAGTATTCCTCAAATTTAAACTTTTTCAAATGGATATTAAATGTTCTTTACTTAATGGATATGTTCAAGATGAGGTTTTTGTTTAAAAACCTCCTGGTTTTGAAGACACAAAATATGATTAACATGTTTTCAAACATATCATATCTTAATATAGACTTAAACAAGCCCCTATATCCTGGTAAGATAGACTTATAAGGTTTTTGTTACAAAATAATTATGTTAAGGGAAATGCTTATCCAACCCATTTTATAAATAAAGATAGGAAAATTGGATTAATTGTTCAAATTGATGTGGAGGACATTATATTTGGTTCAACTCTATAATCATAAACTGATTCATTTGAAAATATAATGAAATTTGAGTTTGACATAATTGTGATAGGTGAGTTAATATTTTTCTTATGTTTTCAAATTTCTAAAACTCAGATGGAATGTACATATAAAAAAATAATTATATTAAAAAACCTTATTAAAATGTATGTATATGAAAACTCTAAGAGTATTAATACTCCCATTGGTACATAAAATTATCTCGATCTTGATTAATCTAGGGAACCAGTAGATCAAACATCTTTTAGAGGTATCATAGAAAGGTTACTATACTTGACAGCTAGTCATCCAGACTTAATGCTTTCAGTATGATTATATTCATGAAACCAGTCCAATCCAAAATAATCCCATTTAAAAGAAGTGAAAATAATTTTTCATTATTTAAAGGGAACCATGGATTTGGGACCTTTTTTTCTTCTAGAAATGATTTTGTTTTAAACCGTTCTTCATATGCTGATTTTGATGAATATAGAATGGATAGGAAAAGTACATCAGGAACATGCCATTTCTTATGAGATTCATTAGTTTCGTGGTCATGCAAAAAAAAAAACTATGTAGCACTTTCCACTACTGAAGCTGAATATGTAGCAGCTGGAAGTTGTTGCGCCCAAGTGTTGTGGATGAAACACACACTCATAGACTATGGTGTGAGTATTACCAAAACACAAGTATTTTTTGAAAATACTTGTGTCATTTCCCTAATTAAAAAACATGCACATCACTCAAGAGAAAAAACGCAGTGATATTAGACATCACAATCTTAGGGATCACACACAAAAAGGAGATATCATTCTTCAATTCATTGGAACACAAGATCAACATGCTAATACTTTCACAAAATCTATACCCTCTGATAGTTTTGAATACATTAAAAAAATAATGAATGATAACCATAAGGTACTCTTCAATATTAACTTCCTGTTAAAACCTATATTCTTACAATAAGAAAAAAATTTTCATAGGGGGTGTACATTTTCCTATTATTCAATAATGTTAATCAAATTTTTCGTACTCAAAATATTTGTAATAAAAAATTTCATAATCAAATTTTTCATAATCAATATTTGCATAATTAATTTTTTCATAATAAAAATTTTCATACTCAAAATTTTAGTAAATCAAAATTTTCATAATCAAAATTTTTGTAATAAAAATTTTGGTAATCAAATTTTTTGTAATCAAAATTTTTATAATAAAAAGTTCTTTATGAAGAATTTTCCTCATTTTGGATAATTTTACAAGCAACCCATATGGTATGATTCCTTTCTTAAATCATCGTAATCTTATTTTTTCATTTTTATATTCTCATTATGTTTAAATTTTTTCAGATTCACTTTTCCTTAAATATGAATTTTTATTTTTAAAACATCAAAATATTATAGCCTAACTAATTTCTTCTTCGAGTATCATCTCAACCATCAGATCTAATCAAGAGTTTCTCAACTGTTAGATCAATCAAAGAAGATGAACTGACATTTCAAATTCCTATATAAGGTCCCCCTGATGGTTGTCCCACATCGATTCTAAAATCATTGGAATGATGAATCCATGCTTCTCTACTTATGATCGTTTTAAATCTTCATGTATTCCTTAATTATTAATGTCTATGTAGGCTTCTCCTCAGAAAGATATGTCATATGTAAAGGAAATATAATAATGTATGATATATTGAGAGAGGTTAGTTGATAAAAAATTATTTGATAAGTATTATTCTATCATTTCAATGAATATCAAGCTGAATGGCTAGGATAGCAACCAAAGGTGAAAAATCCAGTTTATCCGGAGTTTTTGGTTGAATTATATGAGATAGTAAGTTTCATCCACAAAGGAAGAAGATAAATGTGTTCCTTCAAGAGATATAGAAAGTCCTACTTTGTTTCTTACACTAAGGCTACATGCTTGATTGGAATTATGGGTTCTAAGTTTTATTATTCCAATAAAAGGGGTAAGGATTCCCTAAAAAAAGTGACATCTATATTCTGGATTTCATGGTTATCCTCATGAAGATAAACTCGGTAAAGTATATCTTAGATACAATATAGAATATCAGGAATGGATATCTGAAATCTCAAATAATCATGTATCCGTCTATTCTCTTGAAGATTGTAGTTCTTTGTCTTGATTTATTCAAAATGCCTTGTAGTTCTATGCCAAGGAATATCAAAGTAATGGTACTGAGTAATGATGCTCTAAGGATAATGAGTGTTTGTTTTTCAAGTGAATCGGGAGAGTTTTATGTTTTGTCTGAAGCTAAAATCTATGCTCTATCAAAGAAATCAAAATATTTTGAAACATCCAAAAATGGTGGAAATAAGAGGATGGAGAAGAAACTTGATGAGAAAGAAAAAACTCTAGCATATTAGAAAATCTATTTACACCACCTAAGCCAAATAAGCAAAAGGCTTATCCTGATGAAGTATTTTCTAAGTGGAGACATGAAAAGAAGTATATGAATGAAGGGGAACCTAGTTTGGGCTTGGAAATTGGTGAGGTAAAATCATTGATGTTTAAGGCTGCAGAAAATCATGAAAATAAAGAAAAAGAAAAGAAGTAGAGGAAGAAAATATCTAATGAAGAGATAGTTAAATATCTTCTTATGGATGTGGAGAAAGCCTTTGAACAAATTCATGTACCAGAATCATTTTTGAAATAATCACTTCATATGAATCTGGGAAAGAAGTTGGTGATTCCAAAAATAGAACAGGAAGAAGAAATAGTTGAAGTGGAAGAAGTGGAACAAGAATAATAATAATAAATAAGTTGTGATATAGATGACATGAAAAGGCAAGTAAGGGAATATCATGAGAAAGAGAGTCCTAAGGAGAAATTCTCAATACAAAATTATGAATCAGAATATTTAAAACAAGCTACACCAGGAAAAGAAAAAAAGGTTTGGAAGAAGTAAATAAACATTTTTAAGAAGAAAGCAGAAACCATGACTTCATTATGCCAGAAGATCTTTTGGATGGTAACACGAAAGAAAACCTTGAGGAAGAAAATATTGTTAAATTATCAGATAGTGAGAATGAATCACCCAAATTAGAAAAGATCACTGCATGATATGATAAGGGAAAGAAGGTGTTGGTTGATAGACCTAATAAATCTGTGGTGAAAAATAAAGATGTTGGTGCTTCATCGAAAAGGAATGATGAAGAGATAGAAAAACAATCATCACCCACCGAACAATCTGATTCAAATTCATCTTCTTTTAGACATGATTTTTTTTGAAATATTGGAAGAAGTTAGTTGATACCATTCCTGTATTCCCAAGTATAGACTCAAGATTCCATATGCTTCAATATTCAATAAATTTGAAAACAGATTTAGTTACCATGCATCTGGATAAATTTTTCAAACTCGAGGCCGATTTCAAATCTTTCTTCATTTGATATGAAGCTCATAAAAGATCATGAAATAAGATTTCAAATTGGTCAATGAAGACAATAGATGACTTGAGAGTCTTTGATATATTTCACGATAATGTCAAGGATGCTTTCTACAATTAAGATGGGATGTTTAAAGATTTTACATAGAGTTTTGAGGAAAAGATGACTCTCGAACAGAAAACTCAGAAG
Source organism: Viscum album (assembly GCA_963277665.1). Classification (NCBI taxonomy): domain Eukaryota; kingdom Viridiplantae; phylum Streptophyta; class Magnoliopsida; order Santalales; family Viscaceae; genus Viscum; species Viscum album. The sequence goes on from OY728147.1 coordinate 1,100,057,807, forward strand.
TAAGAAGTCATGGACTTGAATGGGAAGCTTAATTAAGTGGTTATGAATTAAAATACATAAAGGGTTGTAATAATTGAGTTTAAAGAAATGATTTTTATGCAAGAATAAGTCTTGAAGCCTTAGGTAGATATTCTTAAGGCTCATGAAGAAAAGATCAAAGCCTTAGAGAAAAATGAACATCATGACTTGCTGGTCAAGTGTGTTGAAGAAGATCAAAAGAATATAAAGAAGATTAAAACAAATTTAATGAAGTTATTACTAAAGGAGAAATACGAATAATTTTTTTCCAATCCAATATTTTGTTGTATTTTTCCTTCTTTTTAAAAATCATTCCTATCATAATAAAATTTTGGGTGTTCATCGTGTGTTTTTGTTGTATAGTACTAATTTTTCAAGTACTATATTTTTTCATATTCCCTTCATTCAATTTTTGAAAATCAATAATGGATAGAAATGAATGATAAAAAAGAATACTAATTATTGAAGAAAATTCCCTTAGTTAAGGGGATTTCATCTAAGGGTAATTTCATTATCAATGATGATTTTCTTATGAAAGAAAATGTAAAATATCATTTAGGAAATCGAGAATATGATCCTTAGAGATTTCAAAACATAAGGGGGGAGTTATTCGTACTTATCATGATTTATATGTAAATGGAGATATGTTTTTATTTTCAAGTCTATTAAGAAAATTTCTATTTCCTTATACTCTTTTTCATAATGATTTTTGTGCTTTCAAAAAGGGGGGAGATTTCTTAGTTAATAAGGTTTCCTTATTAATTTTCTATTCCTATATCTTTTGAAAATAACAAACACACTTTCTTAAGGAATATCATATTTTCCCTAAGATTTATCTTAAAAAGGAAAATTTTCCTTCCCCAAGGAAATTTATCCTTACCTCTGTTTTTCAATTTTGATTTTATAGTTTCTCTAAATAAAACTCATTTTACTCATAATTCTAAAAATAGTTTTCACATTTAAAATATGGGAACCCTATAAATCATTGGAAATAGGTTATTTTTTATTCAAGATCTGAATTCAGACTTCAAATTCACTAAAATTCATACTATGAATTCTCTAAAATTCTGACTCTAAAATCTCTGAATCTCAGACTCCGAATTCCCTAAAATTCATTCTCCGAATTCTATGAAATCTATACTATAGGTTCACTAAAATTCAGACTCTGAATTCTCTGAAATTTAGACTTCTAATTCATTGAAATTCAGACTCCAAAATCCTTAGAATTTAGACTCTGAATCATTATAATTAAGACTCTAAATTATTCATAATTCAGACTCTGAATTCATTGGAATCCATACTATGAAATCTATATAATTTAGGTTCTTATTTCCATAAAAAATGAATCCAAATATCCATTTTTTATAGTCTCCAAATTTTTATTTACATTGACTCTGAACATTAGTTTTTCCTTATAATCTGATAGATAGTTTTTTTACACTTGTTGTAGTTAAGAAACGATGTCGTATATTCTGTTTCTAACTAACCGTTGTCTGAGTGACAAGTGTACAGGTCCATCTAAAATTCAAGGAAAATAAGTCTTTTGGAGGAGGGAACTAACTATTGGAGAAGTTCCCATAAATAAGAGCCCACTTGAATGACCTCAAAAACTTGTTGATCACTCTATAGATTGCATACTACCAAAGTGATTTCTGGAGAGAGAGACTCTCATTCATTGTGCATACTGAACATATTGTACAACTTGATTCACGTGACTCCGATTGTTGTTGTCTTCAATAATGGACTTCCGAGGATAGGAAGTCAGAGGTTCTGACTACCTTAATGTTTGAGGTCTTCCATGTATAGGAAGACAGTGGTTCCAACTACCTTATTGTTCGAAGGCTTTCGGGGATAACAGGACAGATTCTGATATTCCTTACAAGGGCAAACCCTAGTGTGCATAAGATTGAATTTCATGAATGAATAAATCAATGGACCTTTATCCAATGTTGTTAGATACCCAAATCATTGGGTGAAAATATTTTATACTAGCTACTTTTTTTTGTTTCATGTTTATTTCTGTTTCTTTATAAATGAAGAAAGTATAAACTTCTTATACATTCTTTTATTTTTTATACTATATTAAGTAATATTATATACACATTAAGGTAGAATCATTTCTTTTTAATCATTCCTTACGTTTCATTTCTGGAACCACACTTCTAGAATCTAACATGTTTGTAAAAATAAAAGAGGTCTTGTGATTTTACCTTGTTTAACCGTGTTAAGCATAGTTTCCTTTAAGGTTAAAAATGAAATCTATTAAACATACAATTCATATACCTCTTGTAATTGAGAATCAAAATTTATATTTCAATCCTACATGTGGTGCTCTGGTTTTATCTTCTATGAAGTTTTATTGCAGTATACATCTCTTTTCAGTTAAAGAATGTTTCTCCAAGTCACAGTGAAAAATGATACATGTTTCCATGCATTGATGAAAATTTTAACCAATAAAGTCTAGAACAATTGATTTCAAAGATTTATCTTCATTATGGCTACCATAATCTATAGTTGATTGAGGATAACATATAAAATACATAATCTAGGATAATATATAGGGCTTATGAGTATCACATAGTTCATTATGGAAAAAATATCTCTATCATTGTTCATGTACCTAATAAACAAGATTCTTCTACCATACATGGACTATGTTTTCATTGATTTTTTGATATATTAATATATTATAAGTCATTTTAATCGCTTTTTAAACATATTGAGATAAAATTTTGTTTCTCAAATGATTGAATGGAATCTATAGTAGTTTTTTGGTGATTCCAAGTGCAGTGCCTCATGAAAATTTTCCATTGAAACATCAACTACTGGAAATTAGGAATCTCATTCTTTGTCTTTTAACATAAGGATATAGTACCTTATCTATTTCAAAAAAAATACTCTATAAATCAGATGAATCTTTCTATATGACTTAATTCAGATACATGGTAGCTTATATTTTCATATGTAGTAGAATTCATCTATGTGGTTCTAGATTTATCCCTAAATTAAATATGTGATTCTTTTTGTCTACTAGTGTGAAGTGAAACCTCTAGGGAAATATAAATATTGAACTCCTGCTTAGTACCAAGCTTACAATGACAAATTATGATGTGATTATGATGAATAAGTATGCAAGTATAAACACCAAGACATAATAAATGACTATCCCTCACTTGTAACACCTTCAAAATGAATAAGCCCATATATCCTGACCATATATGGTGTAGAGAAGCATATCACCACACCAAATGACAAATAAGTTTCATGTAGACACTAAGTACTAAAAAATAGTTAAAAATATCAATGGGATAATTAAAATGTTATTTCACAACCTACCATTTAAAAAATAGTTCCAAATATGTAGTTAATGAAAAAATGTGCTTCAGAATCCCATGTGATTTTGCAATTTAAAAAATACGACATAAAATATTCATTAAAAAAATATTTAAATCTCTCATAAATTTTAAAACATTTCAAAGACACCATAAAAAATGTGGATCTTCATCTTTGAAATCATTAATATTTCCCAGTTCATTCTTTTTTCATCAAGCCAATTTTCAAATATCAGTTAATTCATTATCTCATGGGGAATACTGAAAAATTCTTACAATAAAAAGTTTGTAATTCATTAGATTTTTTTTAAAACATGTCATGTTAAAAAACTAACATTAAATAAATTTCTTATTTAAAACATATTTTTCACTCCCTAAAAAATGAATGTAGATCAAAATCGATCACACTTCATCAAATTTATTTCAAAAGTTCTTAATGGAATTTAATAAATTCTAACAAAAAAATATTCAATTTCGAACCTAAAATTCAAAATATAACCATTTAAATTCTTTCCAGTCATTATATATATATATTAAATATATCAATACATTAAATAAAAATAAATTTAAAATGAAATAAAAATAATTTAATTCAAAATGAAATAATTTCATTCAAACACATTCCATAAAGAGGTTTAAGTTGACTTAAAAAATGTCAAAATAATTCAACTTCATGGATAAGAACCCAAAGGAGAGGCTTGAATCAATATTGACGAAAAAATGAATGAAAAGAACAAAATTATTGAGGAAAAAGTTATAAACAACTTACCAATTTGAAGTAGAAGAGGTCTCTCATTTTGGATAAAATTTAGACAGATCTTCTTCTAGAAAAAGGAGGCTCGAGGCTAGGGAAAAATGAGGACAAAGGCTCACGACTTGGAAAAAATGAGGACAGATCTTGTTTCTGTACGAAAGAGGCTTGAATTTGGTTTTTTTGGGGGTTTTATATCACAATGGTTATTTTAACCCATTGGGATAGGGGATATATCCCAATATTTTGAAAAAACCATTAGGATACCATTGAACAATCCCAAAAGATTATTAAAACTATTGAAAATATCCACTCATAACACTCATATCCCTTTGGTTTCATAGAACCACTGGTAAAATAATCTCTGAATTTCCCTATATAATTGTATCCATTGAACCATTGGTATAGGGATCCTATCTCAATGGATTTTTGAAACCGTTTTCATATTGGCGTTAGTATAGATTTGGTTTCTAGTAGTGTGTAAAATGTAAAGAGACTTGGGGGATAGTTCATTGCCTCAACCTCGTCAACTGTCACTACTATAGTCCAATCCATTTCCACCAGTAGTGGCAAAAAAGTGTGTCTTTATTTTTTGAATCATTCCTATTCTCTTGTTTCTCACACTGATCATGACTAGTGTGGAATTATATATTTGTCACAGTTATAAAAAACCTCAAACACCTCATTGAATGAACTATGAGAACTATGATTCCCATCAAAATTGAGATACATAGGAAGTCTTCTTATGGCCTGAGCTCTATCTCATATCATCCATAAAATGTAATCTTTCTTAATATTATGCCCCAAATTGAACCCCAAAATCACAAAGGACTCCTATTTAGATGTAATCCACAACCTATATCTCCCAAAAAATCATACACCCCCGTGAGACTCCACAAACTACATGGGCCTTGAGTCTCATCCAAATGAGATATGTTGGAACCCTACCTGAGGTTAAAACCCAAAATTTTAAATTAACCAAGTCATTTCTAGGCCCCATTACTAGTGATGACTAATTCAACTTTGAAATTCACATCCTTCCAAGGTTCCTTGGGCTGCATAGGCATAATTCCAACTCCAATCTTTGACTAATCACTTTTTGCTTATATTTCCTTACCACATGACATTAAACTATATGGTTAGGTCCTTATCACATGACCATAAAATTAATGATGTGTCCTATTAAGTGGCACCAAACTATGAGGGTTCAGATTTCTTTTGCAAGGATACAAAGGCTTACCATTTAGGTATATGATCCCAATATGAAAAATACTGTTGTCTCCTAAAATAAAAATAAATTCAAGAGTACCCGACTTAGTGGCTTAAAACCCAGTTTTATCATAACAACAATTAAAATAATATCTAAATAGTATATAAGAGGATACCATTGAGTTATAACCTAATATACATATAGATATATCCATTAATGAATAATCTCAAATACATACACATGATTCTGAATTTCACACAAGCTAATAATTGTTTTCAAATTTCAAGGGAAACATATGTTATACTAAGTGAATTAAAAAGGATTCATGAAAATATCTCAAATATAAAAGAGAGTCCAAGAGTAGGAAATAATTCCCCCAAAATGGATGTGATGATTTTTTCTTTCCATCCTCTTGATCAATGTGTGTTCTTAAGTATCATACGTCTAAATTAAATGTATGTCTGCCTTTGGAATGTAGGTCCCATTAGATAATGAAACATTTGATGTTTCTAGTCCCATAAATAAGTCCAATGGAAACCACTCAGAAGTAGTGATTCATAAACATAACACTCATTCTGAGGCAGATGTGAAACATTAGATGATGAAACTACATCGCATACATAATTATTATAACATTCATGAAAAACATCCTTGAGAAAACAAGGCAATTAACACCAGAAATAAGGATGAAAATGAAATATTATTAATGGAAGGGTGAAAAGATTTTATAAAATATTTATATATGATATTATAAAATTAATATGGTTTTTTTATAAATTAGTTACATGCATAAATATTGTATATTTATTTGGTTAAATACCATTCAATTAAATAGAAACATAGTTTAAAGGTCTTTATCACAATTTACATTCCATTGATACATATTTTTTATTATGCACCTATTCAATTTTATGTAGTATATATGCTACCACCTTTATGTATTTAAAAAAATTTAAAATGTACTCATGATGATTAATTTTTCAATTCATGTCTATTATTTCAAGGAATTACAATTTAAAATTTTCCAAATATAAAAGAATCTATTTTACTACCGCACATTCTTTTAATATTTTTTTTATTTTCATTGAAATAATAATAAATTTTTTCCCAAAAATGATCAGATAATTTTTTATCCATCATATATTTATGGAGTTTCAATATTTTATTCTAACATTCTTACAATTTCATACTTGATTCAAGAAAATTAAATTTTTAAAAAAATACTAGTTTTTTTTCTTTTATCTGGATATATTTTTCTTTTCAGTCTATGTTTTTCAAAATTATTTTAAAAATTCATTTTATTTTGTCAAATGATTTATTAATGAGATTTTATGTTTTCATTGAATTTTAAAACAATTTTAATTAATCATTATAATATTTTATGAAAGGTAATTTTTTGACTTTCTTTAAATAAGTAATTTTTTAACATATACAGTGAAAATCAAATTGCCCACTGACATAACTATTTTTCAATATTTATATTCTTCTACATGTATTAAATTTATTTAAAAATAAAAATATTCTGTGATTTTATTAATAATTCACTTCCATCCCCATTATTCTCCCAAAACACATGAATTTATAACAGTAGCTATATTATCCCTCATGGATTTTTTGGATGTTAACTTTATCATGGTGAATTTAATTTCAAGAGATCATAGAGAATTAAATTTAAATTAAATAAACATATTTTTTTTCATGGATAATATTATTTCTTAAACCATACATCATTTATATATACAATGTTTTACTTTGAATGTAATTTACTTAACTCATGAAACCTTGCTAATTTCATATTACTTACTAAATGTCGATATTTATTAATAAGGATATTGTTCATGAATTAAATTGATCATTGGATATATGATAAATGATTTGAACATTAATGTATGGGTGGGTCCTATAATTATATATCCCCTTAATGAATCAATATGACTCTGAGACAAGTCATTTAGAAAACATTAATAGATTTTACCAATAGTTTTAACCATTCTTTGTGTAAGGTCTTGACAGTACATATATCATGATGTTTAAGATCATGAAGTAAAATATTAATCATTTCTTCCCCTGAGAATTATGTTATTTTTATCCATGATATTTGTTAATTTAAATTATCCATCGAATAATTCTGTGATCAATTTATTGATTAAATTGAATGTGTTTTCACTTATTTTCCTTACCACATTGATTATTCAGTATTTTCTCATGATAACTTCCACTCCATGTAACCCTAATGGATAGTTTTATATCACCCTATTTTCCATCCATTTCTTTAACATATGATGAATAATTATTTGAACTAGTTCAAGGATGTGGAATTTCGTCCATTACAGTGTTTTTAATTTTTATCCTCAATGTAAAATTAGTAATCTACATGTATCAGGAACACTAATAATACTAAATTTATAATTACGTAAAGTTTATATATCTTTTATTTGTGATATTGTAATAAATTCACCATAATATATGGTTCATTATAGTCTATGTTGACACCGTTAGTTATTGTAAGGCCTTCATTACCAAATAGAATTTTAATAAAAATTTAAGTCACCAACATGATTATTATCAACTATATTGTTTTCTTCATAATTATGTTGTTTAAAATTTCTTAAAACCACACTAATATATTGATTTTTTTTTTAAAAATTCAATAATTTAACTATATTAAGGGTATTAAAATTTTCTATTCATAAACCAAATCCATTAAAAAAAACATAACCATTTTTCATGTGTTGTGCTAACCACCACCTCCACGATGAAACATGTTTCATATTCCATAACCATGTTATGGGGATAGTTATAATGAGGGGAGTAAAATAAAAATTGGAAGGTTATAGTATCCTTATGGTTATGTCTAGAAAAATCAGATAATCATTTCCGATGATTAATGTTTTTGTACCATATAAATTTAAAAAATATCATTTCAATTGGTGGATGTGCCATATGATAAAATGATATTTAAGAAATAATTATGGGAGTGAAGAAAACATAAATTTTTAATTTTTAGATATATTTTATGTACCAATATATTTCTTGGTTGTTTAGTTGAGTTATGGGACTATAAGAATTCAGAATCCATATTATTTGATAGAAAAATGAAGGCACACTGTTAGCACATAGTTAGTGCTAACCATGAACCTCAATTATGAGATCCCAAAGAGTGTCACATGGTCTTTTAAAGCATTATCTCAAGGTAACATGGATATGTGACTTATTTTCATAAAATTTCAATGTGGATCTCACAACCTATGAACGTTTTGTAAAACCATATGCATGACTGTGTAAGGGGATATCCATTTAGAAAATAGCACCACATAGTCGGTGTAGGGTTTTCTAAACCATAATGATCATTAAAGAGACGGAAATTAATTTTTTAACCAAAAACAATTTAACATTTCATCTGCCTTACCCTCCCTCAATTTTTCTACCATTAAAACCACTAGACCACCCTCCTTTTTCCTCTTACAAGTTTCCTATGGTTCTCCATCATTCAGACTCGAAATAGAATATCATTGGTAATATTGGATATAAAATAATAATTATATAATTCATATTTCCCCTTTTATAAATATTTCATTCTTTATTAAATTTTAATTCAATGAAAGATAATACACCCTATTTTTTGGGAATTTCTTGATTCTTCTATTTTCTCTCGGCTCAATTTAAATAAAATTCTGATAATGGATGAGTGAATCATCCTATGAATGAGGTAGGCATTCTATGGAAATTACATTAAATTATAATCCTCTTATAAAATATTTCATTGTTTTTTGTTATATTGTTTACATGTGCTTCCCTTAAAATGTGAAATGAAGTATTTCAATCCTAATTTCATAAATTAAATTTTTGTTGATTATTTTATTTTACCATTGGAGGTTTCACACCTCAAATTGAACCACCCATTCAGGTGAGTTTCTTATATTCTAGTTACCAATACTTCTCCTAGGACATTAAATCACCATTATAGGGGTGTTGTAATATTTCATGATTACAATGATCTTTCAACAAATTAATTTCCCTTAAGGTGTGTTGGATTGACTCAAATTTTATATATGTTTAAATAGAACTAAATAATCTTGGTTGAAAAGTAATGCAACATTTGTAATAAAAAAACCTAATATGTACCATATCTTTTTTAATAAATATGGGAAATGAATTGGATTTATTTGAAATGATATATGGAATGGAACTTATCATGGAATTATTAATTTATTGTAAATGTAATTTCCCAAATTTTATGATTGAATTGTGATATGGAATGATTATGGAAATGGAATCTTTATTATTCATACATGAACTATAATATGACATGCTTACTAACGTGTCCTTATTTATTAATTATATTTAAATGAAAAAATGTAATGGATAATTATCATGGCGTATGATATAAATTTTGGTATTTATGGTGCACACTGTAATGGAATGATCACCTGGCCCCATATCATTCATTACATTATTCTTGTGTAATCCTTTATAAATGATGTATATAAAAAGATCCAAATTAAATATTACACCTTAATAGAACATTGGATTACCATGTAGGAATACCTTGGATGGGCACATAGGTCATATAAGATACACTTCCCCATGAGTGATACTGGGTTCCTATATATGGAATGCCTTGGTTAAGGGCTCATAGGACCACTAGGATCACCTAATTTGTGATGATTAGCGAGTTGCCTTGGTTAGGGTTTTTGGACAAGAAATGTACACCCCCTTGGGATAGTATGTTGTACATAAAACTTAACATCATTTTGTCTTTTTAGACATGACGTTTCACACCTTTGATTTGGATGTTGGACTTGACAGTTCACATCATTATTTGGGATTGTGAATAATGGTGCTCTATATCCCCTATAAAGATATTTGGCCATGTTCCCATTTTTTTTAAAATGATACTTATATTGTTATTATTATTTATATTAACATTTTTATTATTTTTATTTTTATTATCATATGTTTATTCCTTGGTATTACACCTCTGGTGATTAACAATACATTTATATTTCTATATAATTTACCGCAACATTTATGTACAATGATATATGATGGAAAGTTCAGATAAATTCATGCAAAGGATGAAGTATGTATTATTGGTCAGGAGGCCTTTAAGGAAACCGATCCTAATGTCATTATATATATTTTTTACTATCTTATTTTTTATACCAACACACTGTTGTACTTTATATTCATAGACTAGATTTCTTTAGACACCTTTGGTGGCGGCTCACTGAGTTTATATCATACCCAATTTGTGATGATGTTTGGTACTCAGAAATATGTCATTGGGCTTGGATTGAGATTCAAGATTGTTATATGTGTTGTACACTTGGATGTGGGAGATTAGAAGAACACGATTGAGCTAGTTCTCCCTTTTCTCATAGAGATATCCTTTGGAATTTAGTTAGTTTTTATGATTTTATTGTATGGATACTTCCTTGTAGGATAGTTTTCATTTTTCTACTGACATAAATCATTCTATATATGATATTACATATGGATTTGTAAGAATATAATTATTTGGATGATTTTTTATGCTGCCTTTCATTTATAATTCTATATATTTTGATTTATTTATTATGTACCTATATGATACTCTAATCATGAGGGTATAATCTGCCCATTGTATGGTCATCATACCCTCACTTCTATTTGGAAGCCATTGGTAGTTGGGGATACAATCGTTAGTCTATGTGGAAACCCATATTGGGGAACCGTTTTAGTGGATCTTGGGTCCGTACATTAGAAGTGTCATTAGAGGATTATTTTTTCATTGTTTTACTATTTTTTGATGGTAGATATGAGATAAGGAATGTATCGAAACTTTATAAATAATCCATTTCTATTATTGATAAACCCATTCTTGAGGTAAATGTCATGTTTCAAGGGTTGAGACTAATTTTTATTTCTTTCATTTCTGGAGTTTGTTATTATTTTCCCTTTACATATTGGTATACTTTTTCCTACTAATTGATTTAATGGAATTATAGAGTTTTATACATGGACTAGTATGTCATGTATTTATTGTTACATGTGTCATTAAAGGAACATAATGATTTATATTCCATGTCGTATAAGTAGCATTTCTTGGATGTATGATATATATTGTATATTCGTTATATGATTACTTATGATGCTTATTAGTATACCAACAGTTGGGGATTATTTCCATGTTTATTATAATAAATTCTATTTGATATCATGTCTTGTTATAATTAGAATAAAATTATTAGTTGTTAAAGTGTATATATCATCCAAAATGTCATTTTTTATATATCGTGACAGAGGTACATTAATTAACCAATTATGATATGTGTGATCCATCAACCACTTGTTTCATGATATGGAACATTAATTATTGTGATTAAATGGTTTCCCATAAAAATTTGTGAACACTATGTGCCATACTAAATTAGTAAGGCTGACTCATATAATCAAACCATCATATATTTCATTGTTATACTTTGAGATCAAAGTTAAAAACCTTGTTGTACTTAGATAAATTTCGGTTGTAATTTATAAATTAAAGTTCCAATAAAACATGAGAATGGTAATGTTTCTAATAGAAACCTGATATATACATATATATAATGTCTTTTACTTTTATGATTTTTCCATGATGACCCATTTGATGAAATTATTTAACGTACAACTAAACCCTAGTAGAACAGATAGAGAATGTTTCTTATGAGATAAACCCATTAATGGTGTGTGAAATTTTAAATGAAATAACTATTAAAGGGATTAATTTAATTCATATGCCTAGTGTTATTTATAGTTAATTGACTTTAGAAATTGGGAATGGATTCTCATATAACCGAAATTAGAATAGATTAACAAGAACCTCGTAGGACACCTTTAATTCTTCATGTGTTTATTACTTAAACCCATGTGTGTATGCTATTGATAATTATGGATAGTTATTTAATGCTTCATTATCCACATATACAGGTCACATATAAATGTATGGGGTAATCTTACTTAACTAATCCGTTTTAAACAATAAAAAACCGTGTATCTATTTTTGAGTTTATTTATTATAGTGATTCCATTAATTAAAATTGAAATTACAAACTAATGTTCTTTTCATATATATATTGGAATTAAATTTTTATTTTAATGAGACAATTGTGATTATGTCATGGTTAAATATATAGTGATTAAACTATTAAAATAAATTTGTGAGACTTTCTCGTTATCAGGCTGCACATTTTCAGATAAATTATGTTCCAAGTATAAATACCTTTATAACTAGACCATTATTTGAATATGTATAATCCTCATTAATGTTAATAATATATCTAAATCAAACAAAATGGTTTAAATTAATCCTTAATGTCGTGTTCATAGCTTCAAAACCTCATATAAGGGTAGTTTAAATGTGGCATTGAATGGTCCCTTGAATTGGAATGTAGAAATTACCCATTGATCACATTTACCATTCCATTATACTGATATATATGTTAGGTCATTAAGCCTAGTGACTTTTTAAGGGAAAGGAATTTTTAGAGCCATCTACTCTTGGAAATGGATAGTCAGTTTTGGTAACACCTCATAATTAGGATGCACCATTGGATTTTTTATCATGTTATTTGAATTTGAAGTTCCATCCTTACTTCATATAACTTGAGATATCATTATTATTTATAAAACTATAATTAGGTTGGAAAAGTGGTCATGTGGTGAATGTACACTTGTTATTTAAATTTTCATCATGTAATGCCAGGATTAACCGTGTTAGAAATTCCTATGGAATGGTTTTCTCCGAATAGTTTCTATGAAAATTCTTATTATTCTTTGATGGATAAACATAGAATAATTTATCTGAATTAATAGTTTTATGGGATGGTAAAACTCTAGGAAAAATAAATTATATGTTCCATCATATATTCGAATGTGTAAGGCCGATTTGCCTAGGGATAGTATCAGATGATATGTTGTTGTGCTGATGAAGACACAGATTAGTAAAAATGAATATATATGGTACCTATTGAGCGGGTAAATGGGTACGTTTAACCCTATGATTTTAGTGGAAATGTTTAATTTGTGAGCTATTGTACTACATTCGTGGGTCAATTCAAGAGCAGAATGACCTAAATTTATAGAGAATTTTGATTTATCATGGTGTTTGTGGATGATATTGCAAAATGGTTAGGAGTAATAACATTGCTAGTAGGTTTAGTTTTTCACTATATGCTTGATATTAATGAAATGAGTGACCACAACTCTGGAGGGAATCATCAATATGTATAGAGTAAATATTCTCTAGTACACTTTTATTCAGATATTTTCATCTCTTTTATAATTTAAACTTCTTAAAAGCCTTTTGGACACATCCATAGCTCATGTTTAGTTGTGGATGGGGCATGCGACATTGGATGAGTTTCCATTAGTAGTAAATGATGACTAGGACACTCATACAGTGGGGAACATAACATCAAACATGTTTTAGTGTGACCTTCCAAGTATAGAGAGGAAAACCCATAAAATAAAACATTAGAATGATCATCATTATTTCTAAAATCCCATGAGGTTGGTATATTTGGTTATTTATTACGTCAGATAATGGCTAAGAAGAAACCCGATTATGGGTTGGGAGCGATTATGGATGCTAGATTCAGACTTTGGGAGTGTATGCAAACTAGTAAGTATTGATTATGACACAAGACAATGATTGCAAGCCATTATGATGAAAAACAATTATTGGTTATGTATTCAACCTTTTGAAACACCATGAGGAGGTTGGAATTTGGTGGTGGGTTTTTGAAATAATCACAAAATACCTCGGTAGAAAAGAATAGTGGTTATTAAATGATGATTGGTTGGATGGTTTAAAAGAGATATTTTAAATGATGTCAGCCAGTAGTGCTTTAACTATTCTTATTATCAGTTGTTGGATATGGTTGGATTGAAACAGATTTAATAAATACATATTGGATATGAATGGCATGTATTGGGTTTTATTAGTAATCATGTTTATCCTCATAGTGCACTCTTGGCCAAATGAAGATCATTACCCTTATGTAGACATCATTTATGGTACACATAGAGATCATAGGTTATACAACAAGATAAATAAAAAAATTAAAATCCATGTTGGATTGATAAATAGAATATCTCCACAGTGTGATCAAATATAGAAGCATTGATAAATATAGAACATGGTTAATAAAATAAGCATGAAAAATTATAGAGGTTTGGTTAAATATAGAAGTGTAGATAAATACAAAAGTGTGGTTAAATTTAGAAGTTTGGTTATTAATGGATGTTTAGTCAGATATATAATCATATAGTAACATAGATTTGTGGTGAAGACAGAATAATGGTTAAATATAGAGTTTCGGTTTTTCTAGATTGATATTGGGATTCACTTGTTGGAAGACATCAGATAGACTCAGGGACACCAAACCATTCATTCACTTTGTCTCTCATAATTATACCTCTCTATCGATTGGTTAGTATTATTGATATGTGGATGTATTTGATTTATATAAATATCCAAATTTTAAATTCCATATAATTAAGTACCTTGGATGATCTTCTTAAACTCTACTAGTTGATTTTGAGGTTACCTGGGGCATATAGCTTGAATTAGTTAATATGATTGGTGTTTCTTGAACTAAGGGTGTTGGATCGGGTATACACCTTTGTTTCTACTATGTAACAAACACATAAATGAATTATTTATATATACATATCCTTGGAAGCATGTTTTGTTCATCAATGAGTTTTCTTAGATCTATCTAATGTTTCTTTAGATTATATGTGTCAGAATCAGTTTGGATGCAGACGGAGAAGAACTACATCACAAACACTGTTAGGATGAGATAACTATATTGAATATGTTGGAAAAGACTTTTCATGGAAAGTATAGTGTGGCCTGGATAATTGAGGTCAATTTGGAATCCACTATTCTATCCAATTGATTAACATACCAACAACATCCTTACCTTTCTAGGGGCTTGGTTGCATGGGATATTCTGATGGTGGGGAGTACCATGGATCAGAGATGTCCATTCGATGATATGATTACTGTGGGGAGTGTCATATACTGGTTTATTAATGAGATGAATATGTGGTCATGTATTAGGATATAAGCACTCAGGTAAATGAAATCATGATGTTTGATTGGTTTTTACTAGTGTTGTCTTGATTCTAGAGTCTTTAGGCATTGTATGTTTAAAGTAGTGGTTATAGGTGAGTTGGGTGTGAGAAACATAGTGTGACCATTATGGTAGTAATTACCAAAATATATTGGTCATTTATTTCATCTCAAAAGACACCAAGGATTCTTAGTGATGATAAATTATATGGTGTGAAGGTAGTAACGTCCTTTTTTGGAGAAAAGGAAATTCTTATAAAAATTGAATTTTTTGTTTGGTAGATGAGCCAAATGTAAATCTGAGATTCAGAATTTACTTTTAGTAGTTGAAACACTATAATTGTTTCTAGATAGAGTTTAATTCCTAAGATTCATCTTGAGTGTTCAGTTGAGTTTATGGAGAATCGGTATTTGAAATCTTAGTTTTTATAATTCCAAAGGGAGGTGCATGGTTAGCACATTGCTTGTGCTAACTATGTACCTTGACCATGTGGGGATCTGGATGGGGTCACATGGTTTGTCAAACCATAAACACAAAACCACCTGGTTGTGTGGGATGTATGTTAAAAATTATAGAGTGGATGGAATAACTTACAGTCCATTTGTTAAATCATTCCTCTAGCTCTGTGAGGGGGTGTCCCTTCAGACAATTTCCCCACATTGTAGGAGCACATTTTTTCAAACAATGCTACATGATTTGGAAACTAATTTAAGAGTTATAAATAATTGGGCTTAAATTAAAAACATTAAATTGACTTCTCCTTTACCCTCCCTCATTTTTTCCAACTCCAGCAGCTTCTCGAGCTTCCCCGTTGGCCTACTCCTAGGATTCCATGGTTCTACATCATTTGAACTCAGAATCAAATGTCATTAGTCACATTGTATATGAAATGGTATGTTTAAAGTTCCTCATTAATCCATTTTTGATTTATGTTACTATATTAAAAGTTATTTAAATTTTATAAAATACACCATATATTCATTTTGTTTGACTATTATGCAACTTTCAAAATATCTGAATCGAATCAAATACTAATAATGGACAAGAGAATCACTCTAAACATGAGTTAGGTTTATTTATTTTCCCTTAATGCCCCTTTGTTTTATAAAACATGTCATTATTCCATGCACCATATATTTTATGTGAATCCTTTAAAATGAGAAATTATGGATGTGGAACCGAATGTGTTAAATTTAATATCCATTGAGTATTTAATTTCACTTTTGGAGGTTCTTATCCAAAGCTTGAACCTCCCCATTAGGTGAATTTATTATATGCCCATGACATGTGTTTTTTCTAGGCCATTAAATCATCCTTTTTGGTGTTTTTTATTTCTTGATTACTATGTTATTCTTATAATTTAATCAACTTTTATGTAATTTTGGATAGATTTAATAAAAGATATTTTAATTTATAATTAAATAAGCCGGTGGGACTACCATTCCATGTTTTTTAACAAAACAAACTAAGAGTTTCACTATTTTATATAATAAAAAGGGTTAATCAAATGGAGTTATTTTAAATAGTAATTGGCATGGAACATCCCATGGCATTCTTAATTTTTGATAAATGGATTTTCGAAAATTGTATACTCTAATTGTGATATGGCATGATAATGGGCATGGAATCATTATTTTTCATACTTAAATTACAATACAACAGGATTGATAACATTGGCGTCTTTATTCCTTGTATTTACACAAGCGCATGTAACACACAAAACCCTATTTTTGCCTTAATAAAGCTATTTAATTTTTAACTATTTTCACTATTAATTATGGCCAAAAATATATTTTACCTTATTAGATAATATAAATTATTAGTATTTAAAATATATAATTCTTTTTTTCTAATTAAATTCATAGAATTGAAATTTGTTTATTTAATATAAACCCTGTAGACGTGATGAAAAAGCGAGTTTTCAAATTTAAAATGTTCAAAATTTCACAAATTTATTATATCAAAATTAAATATGAAAATGATTCCAATGAATAAATTGTATTAAAAGATTTAGAATTTCACTTTGTTAATAATTTTAACTAAAGGACACTTTTCAATTAAAATTCACTATTTTTAACTGTTTATCAAAAAATAATTTTTTTTTTCAAAATTATCTGAAATTCAACCAAATATAATTTCTAAATTATGAGTTAGAAATTTATTTTTATTTAGTGAAATTATTTTTAAAAAATTATCATGTTTTGTTTAAATAACTGCATGAAAGGCTTCAAAATAGTTTTTAAAATATACATTATTTAAGCATAAATTTGGATTTATTATTATCTTTTATTTAGAAAACACAAAAAATAAATTTTAAATTGTTTATTGAATCTATAATGTATAATTTTCATTTAAATTATTCACCAAAATTTGTTTTTTAATTTATTGAGGTAAATTTATTTTTTCATAAAATATTTATTTCTGAAAAATATTTCCATTATTTTTGAATTGTTTTTTTAATTTTTAATTAATTGGTTCTAAAAAGTTATCTAAATATATATGTATATATATATATATGTAAAAAATAAATTTTCATAATATAGTTAATCATATTCATACCCTCTATTCTAAAGGCTATGTAATAACTATCATATAATGACATTTTAATAATATTACATGTTTCATTTAATCTCAAAATTGTGTATAACGAAAGCTAATATAGGTATTTCATGTTAAATAGGATAAAAACAATGTTTTGGGTATTTCCAAATATTTAAAAGTTAAAATTTAATCCAAAAAAAGAATTTTAGAATACCTAGAGGAGTTACAATTCAGAGATGGAAATTTAGAAAATAAATAGATACATTTTAGTTAATAAAGATAAGTTCATACCCCGACATGATTATTTTTAGTAATTTATTTCAGAATTTATTTAAAAAATTATTTCATATCACATTTTATTATCACAAAATAATTATTAATATGTAATGAATTATATTTCAATAACACTCATAAATCCAAAACTGCATGAGATGCTCAACTGTATTTCACATTGAAGAGTGCTCGCTACATTTTTCATAACGGACATAGAGAAAAACAAAAAACATGACGTTACCTATGTTTAAGAAGATTATTCCTCCTCTCTATCTAATACAAGATCAAATTTTATGTCTCTTGTATTGGTGTATCATAAAGAACAGTCTCTTCTATGAGGGTGATATATAATTATCACATTTATCTATGTGTGGAAATTTTTATACTTTATAATTCCTAAATATAAAAAAAATTACACAAAAAATTTGGTTTAATGGGGTCCCCCCATAGATTTATTAAATTAAGAATGACTCTTAGATTCATGTAGTAATTTTATCTTTATTTTGGAAGTTATCACCAATCAAGGACCAATTCGTTCGACTAAATTTTGATAATTGTGTATTTTTTGTAATCATAGATATATTATTCTGTCTAATTCAACAAAAAATCATCCATTATTAATGTATAATTATTAAATACTACTAAATACACAAGTATTTTTTACATTTAGGGGATATATTTCATTATCCCACACCCTTAACCACTATTGGGAATTTCACGGTCTTATGTACTACTAATATATTCATCTATAAATATTCCAGAGATGTATTTTGAAAGTTAATTGAGGCAATTATTATTATTAACTTTTTGAATTCTATAATAATCGATAGAGTTTGAGTCCCTCATACAATATATAATATCTATTGTAATGTTTTTCTAACATTTTTCGTATTTGTTTTCAACATTGTTTCTGTGAATTTTTATGTTCTAGGATATTTATTTTTTGAAAAATTCTACTTATATGGTTAAAAAAATATCTTCATAACCCAATTAGTTAACATTACATAAGTAAGTTGATTTTTTTCCATTTAATAACCTATTAAAATAATGAAGGAAACTTGTGATACAAGATGAATTTGGAATCTTTTTCCCAAATATAGAGAAATTAACCAGTGAAACTAGATGAAGATCAATGAATGTAGATGAATATAGAGATGAATGTGGGTGAAGATATTGATGATGTATGGAGTATAGGATGGACAATGTTTATAGAAGGATAAATCATATTATAACCTGACAGACCAACATAGTCGTCACCATTTTGTGGTTTACATAATGTTCTCAGTGATGATCTATTTCAATATTTAATATGTGAAATGGTGGAAATAAGTACATATCCATGAGAATATTGATTTTCAAGCAGTGGTAAAATGTTTAAATTGAGACACCGAATATAGATGAGATGTTGCAACAACAAAAATGGTTGAAACATTTTATGACAACATCCATTATAAGATTCAACAAGGTTATCCTGAGTGCATTATAAAATGAAATATTAGGGGACCAAAAATTTACTTATTATGATGTTAAAAGACAACTTTTTATGTTACAAGCTGCATTAGGTTTTAATTCATGAAGGGTTATGGGATATGAAGTCATTAGTTTGAGTTCATCAGATGCTAATTAATAAAACTGAGAAATCTATAGAAAGATAAACCATTCTTTCCCATACGTATATAAAAATATTAAAAGTGTTTTGTAGATGTATTATTAGATTCCTAAAAATACAAAATGATTATATGTTATTTAAAAACCCTACATAAAGGTATTTTGGATAGATTTCTAAATTTATCGGTTGAAGGAAATTTTCACTAATGAAACTAAGTAAAATAGAGGGAGAAGACTACATCAAATTGACTAGCATCAAAAAAACAATTATTATGTCATTGGATGGAAATTTCCAAAAAAATGTACCAAAAGTATTTTTTTGGAAAAATCACTATGTGAATTATGACCAAATAAAGGGTGAATAGATATAGTAATTTATGGTATGTAAATAGTGGATAAGTTGATAATATTCAACCAATATAGGAGTTCCTAAAGAAGTTGTTGGACAACCTACTACCAAATTATGTTTTGAGATAATTTATATAAATATTATAATGACCCAAAAAATGATGATGTGATTTTGGAATTTAATGTTTACATGTCTAATTTTGATAAGGAAGATTGATTAATTTTTGTAAAACTATGGTTAATGATGATCAAATAGTTTGAGCAAGAATTGAGTTTTTAAGAATATTCTAGAATACTTTCTAATTCTTGAGAAGCATCCAGTTAATGTTATTTGATATGTAGTTTCTAAAGACCTTGATTTTTCTATGTAATGTTTTTATTGTTATATGGAATTAATAAGAGTCTCCAAAATTGACGGCACATGATTCCGAGGCCCGGTGTGCCGGGAATGAATTTTTGATCTTTTTATTCAGGTACTTTTAGTAAATGCGGGAGTGGAATTTTCTATCATTTGAATTGTTGCTCGAATTAAAAATCTGAGGGAACTATTAAATATGCAGTGCCAGGATTCCCTTATGGGAGGATTTACATTGATAGCAGAAGGTCTATAAAAAAGGATAATTTTTGAAACTTTTTTAAATGAAATGAAATAAAATAATTAGTACTTATTGTTTTTCATAAACCTCCAACAGACAAATTAAAGGGTTGGGTCGTTGGTGTGTCAAGTCATTAAATGGATTGACCTACCAACCTTAAGTAATGATGATGTTGGGAAAATTAGGAAGCTTTCTAATTTATGAGCCCCATTAACTCCCCATATCATTATACACTCTCCCCTCTCCTATAAATATAGAACTTGGTGGGAGGGTTATCAGAAAATCATCACCAAGAAACAAAGTTCTATTGGAGTACCATAACACCAAGACCTTAGAGGACGATGCCAACACCATCAAGAGGTGATGTGAGACACTAAAACCCTGAACCTTAGATTGATGTTCGAGAGGTAGCGATGACAGATTTTTGTGGGGATGGTGAACAATGATACTCCTTCAACTGTGAGCACTATCCAACGTTTCAAGGTATTGAGTTATTTTTTATTGTGAATTTTTAATTTACTCTTCCCCATTCTTGAAATACACAAAAAAATACAGGTCAAACAACTAACGGTTTGACCTTTAATTCATTCTTCTTTAAGAAATGTTATTGCAATGAATCTTGTGGGGTTAATATTGTTGTTTAATAAAATTGTTATTAAACACTTAACTCTACTCATTTTTATAATCTAATGAAGATGGAGTGGTCCTAACAAAACCGGACGAAACCCTCTGCTATCTTGCTATCCTTGCAACACATTAGATGACCGTGATCATGTAGACACACACCGTATGAGGAAGGCTATGGCTCCTCAGCCACAACGAACAGAGGTGACAGTCGACACGATGAATGGTAGTGGGACAGAAGGTTGCATGACCGAAACATCATTGGATAATGGAAGCTACGGCTGATGCCGCGATGGAGGGTGAACCCACCTTCAATGGGTTTTGTGGCGGCCGAGCGGTGCCCACGTGCTGTCGCCGCCTCGATAACCGAACCGCCTTCAGGGAATTTGGGAATCTGGGAGACTAGGGGGTTACACCACCGCATATCGGACAAAACTGGGCTGCCGCCCTTGAGTCGGGACACTACCCTCAATGTTGTGCCACTTCCCTACAAGCAAGCTGCCTCCCTCAAACCAGGCTGCCGCCCTAGCGGGCCGCCGCCACCGGACCGGGCCTCCGTCCAAGCAGGCTACCACCCCATGTGGGTCGGGCAGGCCCTTTTCAGGCCTCCCTATTCGGTTCAAGCCACCCTAGTGAGCCACACCACTTGCGGGTAGGACCAAACATCGGCCCAGCATGCCGAGCCCACCTCTAACCCACCTAGACTGGGTTGGGTCAGGTCGGTATAACCTGGTTGGATCAAACCTGGGTCCAACTGGGCCCAGAAACACTCAAAGACCTTATCATGAGGTTCGAACGCCCTATTGACAAAATATCTATAGGGTTGTGACCCTTAGAGTAATATGGTCCTTTTACCTTACTCCATTAGAATATTGAAGAAACATGTAGTTCAGCTAGGTTGGATTGCACCCGAATCCAACTGGGCCCTTAGCACTGAAATTCCAATAACGCATAGACCGGGTGTCCGACTAACACACCGTCTATTGCGTTGGATCCCTTATGAAATAGATGATCATCGGGTTACTTATTTGTGTGAATTATCAGTAGTGGAGATACTAATGAATACTCTGGGAGTTGTTCTATCAAGCACTATGTACGAAACCCTGCAACTGGGTGAGACATGATGAATGCTGACTTTTCAACTCAGAGTGATTCAACGGCAGCATTACGTGATGAGAAAGAGTACCTTAGCAGACCACGATGGGAGTGGGTGGTTCTGTGTGACCTGGAAGGCCATGGTGGGGAGCAGCAGTGGTATGGGATGGGGAGGAATACTTTAGTAGACCGCGTTGGGAGGGATGGCTTTGTGTGACCCGACAGACACATAGTACGCGATGGGAAATAGTAATTCAGTAGTTCAAGGTTATTGGGAAGTGCTTCTATGTGACATGATAGACCCACTATACATGATAGAGGAGGAGTTATCCACCAGCCACGGTGTTCGACTTTGTGACTGGGGGTGTTACATATTTCAACTCCTAGAAAAAATCCTGGTGTGAGTTGTCTTTGCTTTGTGCGTGTGATTGAGGTTATGTTATGTGATACTTTACATGTGTGGTATATTTCTGTCATTGTGTTACCCTATGATTTTTTAGTGAAATTCTAGGAGACCATTGGGGTCTTGGGGTCCCTACTGATTATCGTTATACTCACCCTTTCACGACATTCGACCGCACCTTGTTATGTCTTTTGTAGATGACGTGCATCATAGATCAAGGCTGTGGGAGATAGGACTAGATGGTGCTTGGAGGTAGACATTCAGCGTGATGTGACGCAGAGGAGATGATCAAATGTGCAGTACTATGGAGGTGATTTGTACCTACCATTTATGTATGATCCATGGTGGATGATCCGGGAGCTAATTTTCACCTTTCATCTATTTTGACCTTTTCATGTGTACTTGTACTATTCCAGTATGATTTTTATTCCATCCACTTTAATTTTAGTAAACCTTTTTACTACAGTAGTTTACTTCATGGTTGCTTTATGATGTGTTGTCAAACCATGTGTTTGTACATGTTTAAAGGCAATTCCTTCCCATTTTAAGTCATATGCCTTTTGGTGGTAGTCACCAGCCCCTGGCCTATGGAAGGAGAACATGGGTTAGTCACAGCACGGGCCCCGGGGGACGGGTCATGACATAGTTTTTTTATTTTTTATTTTAATTTAGAAAGAAAAGGATTTAAATTCCTATATTTTTCCAATGAGAACACCTTTAAATAGGTGTTCAAGTACAACCCGTGTTAATTCTATTCAACTGTGGGTAATGTGCTGAAGTTAGAAATGCTTTTAACTAGTGCGAGCTTTTAACATGGTTGAGATATGGTTCAATCTTAAGAACATCAGATTGTTGCATGGAGGGAATTTACACTGAAAATAATTTCCAATTTGAGATATCAGATGGAGTCATCAATCATAGATTGTTAATATATAAAATATCATATAGAGTTTCTATGTAGGTTGTGAGTCATACTAGGTTTTTTCCCTAGACATAATGTAGAACTGCAGCCTTGTTTTTGAGGTGATCCTAATACAATATACAATAAAAATGTTGGGATCATTAGAAAACTCTTACGAGACATAAAAAATAAAATGGTTAATTTCTTGATGATATGTTTTGAGACTATTTTATAAAGTTTCACATTATTATGATAAACAGCTTGATAAAAAACATTATAACTGATAGAAGTCAGTATAGTCATACCTATCATGAGATAGAATGAGTCTAATTAGCTTTTTATTATTGTATTCACTTGTATATCATCGATAATTTACATATTGATTGGATTCACCATGGCAAGGATATAGTTACCCACACTAGAGGAGAACCTTGTAACTCTTATTTGATCTTATTTAATTTTGTATCTTTTTATTCCTATGAGATTATAATTAAAATTTAATACGAGAAAAAATTCAAACAATTGTATTTATTTAATTCAATTAAATTGAAATTGTAAAACACCATCAAAAATTCACCCCACCACCTCAATGGTTCTCATAATCCAAAGGAAGATTAATTGGTATTATAGAAATTGGTCCCCATGTCATTTTCTAATCATGAATAGTCTCAACGTAGTGAATATTATAGGTGTCAAAAACATTGATTGAAAAATTATCATGGTTGAAACAGGGTAAAACCTAAAGAAGGTCATAGAATTCTAGGATAATGTTAAGAGAAAGGAATATTATTCAAATATTGAAGAATAATAATGTTAAGAAATATATAGGGAGTACCAAATGGATCGGAACATATGGAATGTATTAGAAAAAAACACTAAAATCGAGTTGGAAATCATAATAATGATGATAGATTACGTGAAAAAAATATAGGAAAGAAATATCTCATTAAAAATAAGAAATGTACATTGAGAAAATTAAGAACATAATAATAAATACGACATAATAAGAAAATATGATGGAATATCATATTAATAAATTTTCTTCTAAGGAAGATGATGTTTAAAAAATAAATTTATATATCTTAAGGTAGAAATTTCATTAAATAAGATAAGTTAAAATTTCATCTAGTCTGTAGATGTAAACACTGAGACATCTTGTATTGAAAAATTATTTAATAGACACATCACATTTCCATTTTTTGAGAAACATAGTTATTATTAACTATCTCAAATCAATGTTGAATAGTTGAAATGAATTGATGGAATTATGTTACATACCTTACATATCCTTGAGGTACACAAAAATCATGTTGTGAAATCATTCAAAATTAATGTTTTCATCTTATGATTCATATATAAATGTTTTTATAGGCCCTAATTATTCAAATAATTCCCAATAGAAATCGAAAATATAGAAAAAAGAGCGAACGACCTTATGGAATATTCAAGGTCTAAAAATTGAATCATATTCTTTAATTACCATGGATGGAGAGAATATCATACATCCTACTAATTAAAGGTTCTTATTTAACTCTTATCATCAATAATGGTTGCATGAAATAGATATTTTACCCCTATATAGTCCTCTAAAACTCATGGTAATATAGACATTGTTGATGATGTCAGATAATCTATCTAAAGAGGACATCCTTTTAAGTGCGGCCTATTATATTGTAGTGTATCTTGTATGAGTCTATTTTTAAATCTATAAGAGGTAATTTTTATTATTATTCCGGTTTAAGGAATGTGTAGGAGTAGTACATGAAATTTTTAGTTTCACCAACATAAGACACCTTTCAATATAGGATAAACATAGTAGATTAAGGATTACATAGTGTTGGAATGTGCTTTAATGTTTTGAAATGAAGGTAATCGACATAGTAATAGAATAAAGGGAAAAATTTCTAATCTATAGAGGTTTAATTTTCTGATGTATTGGAGAAACAAAGTGGATTTTCATCATGCCGATATGGAGGAAATAATGCAACAAGAATCACTAGTAAACAGGGAGAAACTTAAAACCTTGATGAGGATGACATGGTAAAAAAACTATATTATATTCCTGACACATGATGATCTATGGAAATAAGAAAAATGATGTGGGACAATAAATACCAATAATGAAAATAGTGCTAGAAAGGAATAATAAAATATTAATCCCACGATACGGACAATATCCACTCTACTGTTTTCTAGGTTGTTGGAGTACTCCGAAAGGTTTTACTCATTGCGTGAATAATCTGACTAGGCTGAAGAATGTGATACTTATCTGGATAATTGTGGTTTTTAGTGTCAATATTTTAAAGTTATTATTTGTTTTAATAAGGATTCTATTTGAGGTAATATATGAATTTTTTTGAACACTTCCTCTCTTGCTTCACCCCTTTTTGTGTTTACTTTTTTTATTAAAATGGGCTTTGATCACTAACCATTATGTTACTTTTCATAACTCTATGTGGGGCTCAAAAATTTAATATTTTATGATGCTAAACTATATAAAATAAATTCATTATCATAAGACATTAACCTGTATAAGATGAAGATTCATAATGTATGACTTCAAAATTGTAATATATATTAGTCCATCCCACATGACCGTTGAACTACATAGACTGTTATTTTCTATATGAAATAGTACATTTATACGAGATCCTAGAATAATTAATTTCTCAAAGTGTACGACATTCAAACCTATAATGTGATTTCTTCAATAGCACTACACAAGGAAAAAATGTCATTTTCATAAAAACAAGAAATTCCTTTATTCCTATATTCATTGGATACATAGTGACACCAAAACTAGCTATGTTGAGTCTAGCTGTAATCATGTCCTACACATCGTTTCTTATATTCCATAGAATTGAGACCTATAATATTTCACATTAAATTTTATCCTTTATCCCCTCACCAAGTCACCCCTGTATGTTTTCCCATTTCAACATGTGAAAAAATTATTTTGAGAAACCCTATAATATGAAAACTATTTATTGTTTGATTTCATTTTTTATAGTATATAGAGTTATGTTGGGATCTTCTATCATGGGAATAGATATAGATTCTACCCTTTTTCATCTTGCAATCTATCCTAGTGTTTGGGACTTCACCAATTCATATTGGGTATTCCTCTAATAGCTCTATCATAGACGATAATCATTTATTTCCCACTTGCACACGGCCCAATTTTTTAGAAAGAACCTATTTACAGAACTATGTGTGTCTTCATTATTATCATTAAAATTTATTTATTGACATACATACCATCTCTATTGGGATAAAAAAAAACTTTTCTTTTATATCATCTTATTGAAATCCTTGGTTTTCAGATTATAAATTCTCGTAGATTTTTTTATCAATTACTATATACTATGATGGCAATTTGTCCACTACCTCTAAGAACTATGTTTATTTGTGTTTATTCTTTGGCTATATATACAGTGATGTCTGGAACACCTATCTTAGACTGAAATATAAATTATAATCCACTTTTATCATCCTTTAATGAAAATTATTGTTCTTTTCTAATTATAATCTTCCTACTACCCTTCGAGCATTGTTTTTCCAAACACTATACTTTTTTATATTGAGTATCTAAATTAAAAAACAAAATTATCCATATTTACTAAAAACTAGTATATATAATCCAAAAATAATCCATGAACAAGGTGAGGTGATATGTGTTCTATATTTAGAATGATTATAACCAAACAAGGGAATATATCATTACCTATAGATAAGATAAATTGATCCAAGATTCCTTCACTGACATTATTGTGGATCATCCCATTCAAAAGTGTTTGAAAACCATCCTTTATATTACAATTTAATATATTGGTAATGGATTCATCTTTAAGATTTTTTTAGTGGTTTTCCTATCCTATCCATTATCTTTTAATTATTTCTAAATATAAATAACTCAATTTAAAATCTATGTTCCCCTCTATCCATTTTAATAAACATGTTAAAAAATTCATGATTCTTAAACCATATTTAGATCTATGCATTATGACCCCATACTAGGTGAAAACATCCATCAGAGTTGTTTATACCATAAATTAATTTATTATTCATATTCCACTGGATATGCCTGACCCATAAATTTGTAGTAGTTTTAAAACTCTAAACTGCATACACATCTTCTCTGGGGATATCTACCTAAACATCGATATATTTTTTCAGATCAACTTATACTTAACATAATCACTATATAGACTAATACATCACCTTTTGGTAAATATATATATGTATATAAACTTTATAAACAGTCATTATGATATTTATGACCTTCAACATCATCCACTTTTAGTTATTGTGATATTACCTTAAACATCATATCCCTCTTTAGTCCAACTTGTTAGACAATAAACTATCAACTGAAAGACACATGTTCCTTATAATTTTTAAAAACCACAATGTAAATCCAATGAAAAAATCAGGTCTACAATCTTTAATCCAATTCTTATTTATATAATTGGGAAAAAATAGACCATTTGAAGAAAAAAAGACATAAACCTTTTAGGAATTGACATATTTCCAATGTAAAAATCAATAATTTTTAACAAGAACTATAGGTATAGGAAAATGATAAATCACATTGTTGTCATTATAAATATTGATTTAAATTATTTTATCAAGGTTTTTAATGATGTAATATTAGGTTTTTTAGCCCTTTTTTTGAAATAACTGGCACTTATACAAAATTCTAAATTTTAATTTTTTTAAGTTATGTAATATCTCATATTCAAATTGACTAAACATAGATTACGATGATGGCACATCCTCCCACTATCTAGCTCAAATAAATCCATCCCAGTGTAAGATCCTTGGATTATATTAAATATCTTATATCTCTTACATAATAGGTTATCCTCAAATTTTTGTGATGGGACATTAATTTTATATCTAACAAATATATAATAACCATGAAACTTATGCCGGAGATAAAAGTGACTAACTGAACAATTTCAAAAATAATTAAATTATTTTAGAATTTTTATATATATGAATCATTTTCTCATTTAATGTTTAAATGGATTACACGATTGCGATAATAGTATTTATAGGTTTTCAAAAGCTTTCAAAAAACATTATTAAATATAATAGAGATTCATGGAGTTGATAACGTCATAAGGGTTTTTTATCAAAAAATATAGGAGGGAAAATATCTAAATATGAGAGCATCTCAATGATTAAT
Source organism: Viscum album (assembly GCA_963277665.1). Taxonomy (NCBI): domain Eukaryota; kingdom Viridiplantae; phylum Streptophyta; class Magnoliopsida; order Santalales; family Viscaceae; genus Viscum; species Viscum album. The sequence continues at coordinate 1,100,086,801 of OY728147.1, forward strand.
AATAGAGTATTAAAAGATAAGATTAATTAACATAATAGTATAAAAAATATTCAATTGAATCTATAAGACGAATTGTTAAACACTTCCAATCATCTATAGCCTGGAAAACTTTTACTAATCTCATAGTTTTATACTCCTAATCTCGCTATAGATCTTGTACATTTTTACCAATAACCTTTGTAACAATACTACACTCTTTATCTATTATATTAGAATATAGAAATTCCATGTCAACATTGATTAATTCTTTAGGGACATCTTCCACATGATTCAATCCTTTTTCAGATAGATGTTTATACTCTCTTTCAATCACTACATGATGATTTCTTCCTCAAGAAATATAGACTTATGTTTTGAGGTAAAATCCATAAACCCATGGATTAATTTTTTTTATTTAAGTAGCCTTAATATTTATGGATCATTAATAATGATCTAAACAGTAGTATGGACAACACAGTAATCAAATTTTATATATCCAAGGGTGAGGAAAATATGTTTGAGGCTTTGAAATAATCTATGAATTTCATTAAGACTAGTCTCACTAATAAAAAATTAAATGGCCTTACACCCCTATTTCAACAATTTTCATTGAAATATGTATGATTTTTGGTCTGATTTGGAGTCCATTATGGGGAATAGAACATAACATTATTCCAAAACACATATAGAGTACCAGACCCCAGTTCTCTTTAATCAGTTTAGTTATTTAGTGGTCCTTTTGCTTATGACATTTAATTACTATGATTATTGAGTGGAGTTCTTCTAAACATCCATTTTTTGAGATTCCTAATATAATAAAACATTCAAAATATAGTTCTTTCAGCAAATAAAAGGATTTAGAAAAGGTAATGTTGATATTTATTTCCAATTATATAGTTGATAACCTCCATGAACACTACTAAATAAATATCTAGAACAATTTGAAGGTATCTTTACAGTGACCCATGCGCCAGATATTTAGGGGATACATCTACATATAATATAATAGTTTCCACTAATGGTTCTATAGATGTGAGGACCTCTTTATTTATTAATTTTATTTGGTTGATCTACTGAAATTCATCCCACATAAAATAAAAATTTACATTGACCGACATGGGTAATAAATGGCTAAATATGTTAACCTAGAAACGTATTGGAGTGGAATTCGATCCCCTTATGATTATTCCAATGAAATGATAAATTTCTCTATATTATGTAAAAATATTAAAAATACATTATATTAGTATTCACATGGACCTATTGAATTTTAATATATGTTGGAGCATTCAGGTCGAGATCCAATTATTACCCCTCTTGAGCATATTTAATCTTAATAATAATTAATATCCCATCTTTATGGAGAGAGATTTTATATTCTTGGAAATCTAGTATTCTTGATCCTAATATAAATAGCATGATATCTAATAAAATAATCTTTTTAGCACAAGGGTTTAATGATATATAAAAATTCTATTTTAAATCATTATATCACCCACCGACCCCATGTATAGGTAGAGCCCCAACATCAATACTCCTCCCACCAACTATGAATAAATATCCAAGGGGAGAACCACTAATGGTTGAACGAAGAATAATTTCATATGGTTAGAGGACATGTACTTTTACAATGTCATATAAGAAAATTCATCTTTTTATTCAAATCTATCACTTAAATAATCTTTTTTCCAAATCTGTGTCTATCCTAGTATGTATTCTGATGATTGGATAAGGGAGTACACTTTTTATGATTTGTACATTATTAAAATAATGAAAATGTCATTATAAGTATTAACAGTGTAACATAATGTTATTTAGGACTATAAATTACCAGTTACATAGAATATTTCAAATCAACCTTCCTTTAGTGACACTTTACCTTACATTAAAGTTTCTTCATCATCATTATCGTTATCACCACAACCACCATCATCATCATAACCTGTTTAGGTACACATTTTTTTGATTAATCAACGTAAATACAATAATAAAATGTTGTGGGAATGAACTATAACCATGAATTAATTGATATATTCCTAAACATATTCTAGCTCATTCTTGAAGTTGGTATTGAATGGAGTTATAATATGGTTATGGATTATAAAAATAATTGTCTACACATGAATTTAACCCCTTATTTTCTAGACAGAAACAATGATCCTATAATATCCCACTCTTACCATGCCCATGGGAATTATTTAATTATATGGATTGTTTCGTGGGATTCATCTTTTCTAAAAAAGAGAGACAGGTCTATCGGTCTCATTCACTTCTAGAAATTTCTCCAAATTATGATGATATCATCAAGAAAGAATATCATGTGGAATTTGAGATATAGTTACAACGAGATTATACTCCTACCCATTTTAATTTGATTTAGTTCCTTTAATATGCGCCACTAAGTCCATTAGTATTTCAAAAGGGTATTACATGATACAATCCTTAGTATAATTGATAAAAAAACCTTGATTATATAATCATTGTATAAAATGGTGAATTTTCTGTTTGTGTCCTCTCATGTAACGAAAAAACAATAATTGAAACAAAACCATATAAATTCATTATATATCGACACCATTAGGGAGATAAGTTGATATTCAATGTATGTAATGAATCTGGTAGAAAAATCTATTGAAATCATAATCCATAAAAATGGTCTCCCCATTGATCCTAAGTTGTCACTCTCTATCTTCATGATTTGAAGGAGGTCCATTTCATATTAATTACTATGGTGTTTTAAATAATAATGTCATTTATGGATTTTTATGGGATGAATTATACCATATTGTAGAATTTTAGAATTATAATAATTTTTCATCTACCTAACAAGAGTGGTAAAACCCTTCAAATTCCCTGAAGATATTTCATGAATCGATCACCATGAATTACTATGTGGATGAAAAAATTTTAGCTCCCCAAATGAGATGTTATTTCACCTTAAGTGGCATGGAATGTGTAAAAAATACCCATTTACTACTTCCACAAATTATATTATATATAATTTGATATATCTTGGATAATATCGATACAACCATGTTAATTATTTTCCCACTGACTTGATGCACCCCCATGATGAGTCTTTCAATCCTCACTCTATTATGTGAATCATGCACTAAAAAAGATAGACACTAATGAACATAATTAGGAACATTTCATAGATGTCCTATAAATTATCCCTTTGGATATGATCATAACCCCAATAATTTTATCCCCCTCATTACTTTATATTTTGGAAATCAGCTGGGTATCTATGAGATTTGTAGGTGTTAAACCTTTGATTACTCCTCATCTATGTTCCAGAGTCATTTGATATGATGAAAACCTAATTTAAAGAGGAAACAAATTGGATTTTAATAAGTGTTCAAAATTCCTTCTTTTCAAAGTTTCTTACTAGTTCTTATAAAACATTCATTGGTGGATTAGTTTATTCTACATCATCTCATTAGGAGGTTGGAGGCATAAACTCAGAATACTTGTCTTATAGTATTAGGCCCCCAAAAATCTTGTTCACATACCAATAACTAATCCCAACAAATCCATGCATCATATGAAATAATATGTTATCATATATTCACCTTTTAGTTGGGTTAGTAATTATGTTTTAGTTTTTACGAGAAAATTATTTTTAGACACCAACTACCTCAAATAATAAACAATATTCAACTCTCTCTAATTTTTTTTGGATTTTATGAACATGGTATAACAAACCCTAATCAGTCATAATGATTATTTTGGGGAAAAAGTCACAGCTAGTGTTTTGGCCTTATTATTGTTCATAATATTCCTTCAGATGGATGAAGGTATATATGTAGATTCATATCTCCAAAACAATGTTTTCATCATCCAACGTTAAATAAATGTACTAAAATATGTGCTTTAATCCAGTTTTTTCTTAAGTTAAATGATTAAATTTTGACACACTTGTTGTGACAATGTATGAATACTAAGTGATCATGTTTGATTACTTATTTTCATCTAGCATAGGCTAAAGGATGTACGCATTTCTTCACATCTAAAATGCATAAAGATGAAGTATCAACAATATCTAATGGAATTTAAAACATGATATCATTAGAGAAAAGTACATGTCAGGATAATGGTAAACCATCTATATGGGTTTATTTAATAAATTAAATTCAATTTTAAGTATCTTTTAAAAACAACCATTATCATAAATTAAATAGAATGGATTTATCACTATTTTACACATCAATTAACATGTATATAATAAAAATTATATTTTTAACAAGTATTAATACTCAAAATTAGTAGATCATCAATAAATTTATCTGTAATCACTTGAGGCCTTACTATCTACTAATATAAGTATTTAAAATTAAAAAAAAGGTTGTAGACTTTAATCATGTTAAATAATATATCTCTCAACAATATAATGTTTCCCCACTCTAATCAATGATATGTAGATTCTTTTAAGAAAAAGAGAGCCCTTAATAACAACATTCTTTCATCTAGTTGTTTTAGTGCTTCTTTCAAGTCATCCTCTTCTTCCTCTTCCTCTTTTACAAACATTTCATAAAGTATTGTTATCTTCCACTCTTTATTTACTTTTTTTTTCTAATTTAGTTCATATTATCCATCACACAATATTAGTATATTTAATATTGTTTTATATAGAATTTATAATTCCATATCAAACCAATACTTTCTTAAACAAATTATCAACTTATTAAACATCATTTTGATCTTTGAATCATTGGAAACAACTTAGATCACTATTTATGTGATTATGGATGTTATATAAAATATATAGGGAGACTTATAATTCATCATTTGATCCATGTAATCAAATCCACCCAAAATCATGATACTTCTCTATCCAAGAATTTGTTTCCCTTCACAAAGGCATACTATATATCATTTTTGGAACTTTTCTTAGACCAAAACATATTGTATTATATTTTAGTTAAAATATTGTTGGATCTTTTGAAACATCTCTGAACAAACCTTTTCACATGAAATTTTATCTAGTTTCCATTTAGAAGAATAATGTTTTTCTCACACCATGTCTTATGAAATGGTATGGATATTGGCATTCTAAATATTTCAGAAAATCTAAGTTATTTTATTTCATTAGGATATGTATTATTAAATTTTAATGGGATTTCTATAAAAACCAATAAAAAATAACCTTGACATGGTCTCCATCATTTTGATTCCCCTAAAAGTCCTACAACTTCATGACAATGTAAAAAGACTTAATCTTAATAAATAAGCATCTGATGTCCCAGACCAGTATATAAAAATTTTAAAAATTTAAACACGTGGGCCACCATAAATTATTCCATGATGTGTCTCATATTATCCTTATAGAAATCCAACTTCTAAATTTCAGTCACATGCCAACCAATACACCTTTGACACAACTTGAACTAGTATCATCATTTCCCACAAAGAAAATTTTCAACTGAAACACCCAATAAACACCCATTTTAGGGATCATCTATTTATTTAATTACTATGAAATTTAATCTGTTAAACCAAAAAAAAATATAGCCATTAATCACAAACTTAACCTTATCAAAACAATATTTTCCCATGTAACGAATCTATTTTCACTTTTCATCCCAACATTATTTCTTTCTTGTGATTGATCATGGAGTGGTGAAAACACATATACTCCAATCTTCTGAAATTCCACACATTAAATTTTAAACTTATTCCATGTTCTCCCAGTCATCCCAAACCCATGGATTTAACTTCACCTAAAATGAATTTGTATAAAACAAATGACTTTAAAAATTATTTACATGTTTAAAATAATATAAAACACAATAATCACACAAACTTCTAATCTTATCCAAACTTTTTCCATTGGAAAAAACTAAAAATATAAAGGATACTTATTCAATTTAATATTTCATAAAACACTTCAAGGGTCTCAATACTCTCCCTAAAGGTCACAACCACTTCTAGTCGACATACCTTTCAGAAAATAACTCTTGTTCTCAATAATCTGACCAATTATATTTTTTATCAACCAAGGAACATAAATCACTTTCAAGATCAATACACACAGTAATGAATCATAATTAAAAAATTATAAACCCTCGTGAGATTAATCAATGCAGGAACAAAATATTAGACAATAAAACTAGGTTGTAAATAAATAGTTAATTGTATCCTCTTTTTACAGATATTGGATTCCTCATTTTAACAAATGATAATAATTATTGTTCCACTTAAAAAATTATATCCTTGAACCTATATATTACAAATTACAAAACAATGATCACCAAACAAGTTAGAATAGTTAAAAAACATTAAAAATCACCCACACATAAAATATTATTATCAAAACATACCCCTTTTAAAAAACCATCTTAATATATTCTCCCATTTAATATGATATATCTCCACCATTAGGTAAAGTACATATATTTGGATTCATCCCAATTATAATGTCATTCATCTTTGTAAAAACATTATGTAATATACATAAAGATAGATTTGCATTGTATTTCTACCCCTTTAACATCAATAATCCAAATAATAAATTATAGAGTGGATGTAATCACTATACATTTTTTTCGTGGAATTAGGTAAAACTCCAATCATCATACTCAACATTTTAATGCTAACGTTTTAAAATTATTTAAGGAATATATCTAATTTTTTTTTGGAAAAAAATATAGCTTCACCACAATTTTATTTCATAAGATCCTTGATGATGTGATATTTTATATCAATATTCTTTTATTGAGATTTTTTAACCAAAATTCATAATTAATTGATAGATCTTGAATTAATGTAGCACATAATTAGTCGAAACTTCAATTTTGCATTTAGATAATCCAATTTAATCTTCATCCACATAGATTGGGTTATAAAAAAATATTTTGCCACATATTATAATTTAATAGTATTCATGTTCAATGATAATTTTTTCATTGTTTTCCAACATTCACTAATTTTATCCAAAAATAAAATTCCACAATATATTTATCTTAAATTATTTACATTTCTAGCACAAATCATATATATATATCCTTGCAAAAAAAATATTTTCTCAACTTCCACATTTCTGTCCATAGACCATTCTTCATTTTTAAATACCTTGGAATTATTTTTATAATAATTAAATTAGAGTAATTTAATGACCATTGATATATTGAATATAATGTAATGACATAAACTATATCTACTCGTAAATAAATAAAGTATAACAAAGTTATGATAATATTTATGAATACTCTATATTTAACTACCTTCCTTTTTCATATTTTTTAATCGTAGTCACACTAAAATTGGGAAAGAATCTCAATTTGAATCCTTCATATAAATATTTTTTATAGGTTCTCAAGAATACTACTCTTAGGAAAGAAATATTTTATTATATTCTTACGAAATTTCTAGGCCCCAAAAGTATCATAATTATATTACCCTATACATATCAAATAATTACTTCATTACCAATGAAAATCATTAATAATGGACATCTCGATTTCTGGAAAACAAATATTGTCACATAGCCAATAATAACCAGTGATACCTCTTAAATTTCAATAATATAGATATTTATGTCCATTTAACCTTTCATGAACATTAGTGTCATTATAGAATTTTACAACTTGTTTAACTATGCTCTCTGGGATTTTCTAAGATTACCAAACATTCCTTTACCAAAAACAATACATTATCTTTTCTAATAAATAATCCATCTAGTTTTTCATTGTTTGAAAACTCTACCAACTCTCCATTTAAGATGAAGATGTCACAATCATTTGGAAAATATTATATTTTCTTTTTAATGTAATTAAAAATATCATTATAGTAACAAGCTGAAAAAATAGTGCAAAGGTCTCATATAAATCATTTCCCTCATCCTATTAGTACCCTTTGAACAATAGCCTTGTGTTGTTTCTTAAAACATATCCTCTTTCATTCTACTATTTATGAAATTGCCTATTTGTTATAAAAACATTTTTATTATATGGATAGGGAACCCAATCCCAAATTTCATTCTTCTTAATTTGTTCTAACAACTCTTTCATAGATTTTATCAATTTTTCATTCTCTAAATCCACTTTCATATTTCTTGGATCAATTTATGAAAATAATTTTGTATGTGTTGTTGTCCAAAAGTTATTCTTATACAAAATAATTGTCATTATTAACCATTAATATTTTAGAGCTACATATACTTTATTAGCATTGAATAAGTTTAAAATAACAATACTTCATCAATTTATATCGATGAATGATAATCTATATCCCTCAAATTTTATTAATTTACATTGTTTTTAGAAACATCACCCTACTTCTCAACAAAAAACGGTTCATCATCACTTCTGGAAATTGAATTTTAACATGTATTTTTGTTATTTAAATGTTCTAAAACCATTATATCACCATAAAAAAATATATTCCATGTATCAGTATAGTAACATTTGTATCCTCATCCATTTCAAAGATTACCTAAAAAGATACCATCAAATCCTTTTTGCTCAAGTATCACAAGATTTTCACATTTCTATAAGATAGTACAAGAAATTCCAACCAACATTAAATATTATAATATTTAGTACTTCTTATATTACATAATGTCGAGAGAAATATATAATTTTTTAGTATAACCAATGGTTCTGAATATGAACTACTACATGAATTTCTTATCTCCATAAATATCAAGAAGTATCACACACAATCAACATAGTACAAGCCATATCTAACAAAATTTTATTGTTTTGTCCAAAAGAATCATTTCTATACAGTTAATATGATGAGAAAATATTACATTTAATACAATTATTTCCAGGATACTATTTAATTATATCAATACTTTATTCATCAACATTGTATGTCCATATATTCTTCTTTGAAAACCCACACTCCCTCTAAACATATGTTTTTAGAATCCTAAACATTTTAAATACTAATACTTAAGAATCCTTATTATACTACTTATTATATAAAATAAATAAACTCTTTATCTATTTTTTTATATTTCTTCTTCATAGACCAATAAATTTTTGAATGAATCAACTCCAATTGATGAGATATTTGAATCTAAAATTTATTATATGTAGAAATAAAAATATTTCCTTTATTATATATAAACTAAAAATAATTTTTCACTCTAGAAAAATTATATCACAAATAATACCTCCTTATTAAATCATGTATATGTTCATTTCTACAAGATCACTAATCCTTAGATGAAATACTTCCTTTTTTTCTTTAAAGACTACATAACATGGATTTCTATCATTACTGACCTAGAATAGGTTTCTCTATTTTTAATGTCCTCTTGTCAATATAATACCTTCTACTGACCACTTCTCTAATAACCCATATTTCTTGAATCACAACTTCATGGACATCATCATAGATTTCAGATACCATTAATAGAATATTTTTCAACCCATAGACAAATGAGGTTTTTCAGACACAAACCTAAAATTTCCCATAACTTCCAAAGTTACTAAAAAAATTTATGTTCCCCATTATTTAAAAAAAGCAGCAAATTCTAAATTTATCTATTCAAAATCCTTTATGAGATTTAAAACTCATATCATTTTAATGAACATCCACTATGTAAAATACGTGGACATTTCCTTTTTGATGATCAAAGTTAAATATTAACAAATTTATATTTATATTTTACATTTCCTTTCAACATATATGTATTTTTATTATTGAATTTAATTTAAAAAATTGGTAGGAATAATGGTGAGACATTTTTCTATATAGTGACTTGTTAGAAAACAACATCCACAAAACTATTCCAATTATTGAGAATTATGTTCATCCTTTAGTCAAGAATTTTTAGTTTCCTTCTAAACATTACATTCTTGAGTGGGTTATATCCCCATAAGACATTGTCTCCAAAACATTATTATCTCTTATGAATATTTTATATTAGACAACATCTTTTTAACATGTCCCCAAAGACTTCATAGTGTGAACAATATCCAATATATATATACTTACCTATGGAAATAATTTGGTGTCCATATCTCGACACTCGATGTTCCTAAATCTATTAGCAATAAATTTTGGATCCTTTTTGTATAAAAAATTTATATATACTCCAAAAATATTTTTTTCACTAAATTATTTTTACATAATTTATAGAATCACTATTTTAGTAATTTTTCCTTTTAATATTAAATATATCTTTAAATATATAATAATCATCTTGTTTTACCATTAAATTTTCCTTCTATGACAATGTATTAGAATGTTACTTTTAATAAAAACATTCTATATATTAATCACCCGTTCAGTATGAAATTTTATAGACTAATTTAATCTCATAATTGTTTTTATACTTAGAATCATTTCAAATCATTCATCTTTGATGTTTCTCTAACTTCTTGAATTTATATTTGGAAGTTAGATTTTTTACTTGTCCAATTCATCCTCAAAATTTATCAAATTCGGTGGAAAATAAAATACTAGTTCTCCTTTAATTTAAAACTATGTGCGATTTTAAATTTTGAGGTATTCTCTTCGGTGAAAAACTTATTCATGTTATAGGTTAATTTCATCTTCTTCGACTCTTTATCAACATGAACAAAATCATTATTTCTTAAAGGTTCAAAATATTTATTCACAATTTAGATCTCATTTTCCAATATTTCATTCAATAAAATTCATTCCATGAGATTTAGATTTAGAATAAACTCTATTTATATTCCTTAAGTTCTTCTAGTATCACTATATTCGTCACATGTGAACAATTTCCCATTCACATTTCTAATATATATTGTCATCATTCAAATTATTAATAGTTTTTTTAAACAAAAATAGTAACATAAAAATCATCATCATTATCACTACTCTCGTCATCAAAAAAACATAGAAAAGAAATTTTTATTTTTTAGGTTTAGAAGAATTTTTAATTACCCTTTGTATAAAATTTTGACTATTCAAATTCTATAAAATTATTCTTTTAGAAATTCCCTAGCCACTCATTCCCATTTTAATATTCTTATTTTTATAAATTTAAAACATTTTATAAAAAATTTTCAATAGTTACATATAAGAAACACTTTATTTGAATATTTCTCTAAAAGGATCATATTATATTTATTACACTTCTATATATGAGTGTCATTGGTTTTTTAAACTTCTCTTCGACATCATCTTATTAATTAGAATATTTATCATCCAAAACTACTTATTTATTGAACTTACTAGGTTTTATGGAATTAACTGAATCTTATGTTCAATCATTTGTCTATTTATTTATTTAAATTCCATTTAATATCCAATAAAAAATTATAATACTATTTATATCATCAGATGGGTGTGTATCCTGATAACAGTCATAAGGTTTTAAGACTCTTTCATCCATCCTATCAAAATAAATGAATAGTTACTTCTTAAAAATAATAGTATATCCATTCCATTTTTTCTATAACATTTTAATGTGTTCATAAATTCATTGACATGATTAAAAAATTATTCTAATATTTTATGATAATTAATTTTAATTTCTTCAAATTTTACCCCCTGACCTATTTCTTGATCACTTAACCTTATGGTTTCATTAATTAATGATTTACAACTTATCTGAGATTCATTTATTAATCTTAGTTACTTCAAGTTTAAAAAAAAGTATTCAAACTAGATGAAGTGAAGGAATTTCAATCATGTAAATCATTATATAAATTCAGTATATGAACTATTTTTGTATAATAACCTTCAAGATGTGGAAAAAATCCCTCAATTTTATAATACAAAACATTTAGACTAATATATAATAGATAAAGAAGCATTTGATCTGTCCATATACAAAAAAATTTCTCAAAGAAAGTGGTAATAGACTTATTAGTCACTATAATAAAATTATACTTCTTCACAATATAAATTATTTTGTAATATATTCAAATATATAAAGAAACCATTTCTCCTCAAAATTAAAGTAATGTATATTTTTTGAATTGAACTAAGCTTTGATACCACTTGAATATAATATACAAGAAAATTTAGGACTCACTAAGAGGGGGAGAAATGTTGAATTCAATTCCTTTTTATTTTACTGTAATAAATAGCCTTCACTGAAAATTAATTTAAATGTATTGATGACTAATGAAGAGACCAATTCACATACATAAAAAATGAAACAATTTATTAACAAGGTTCAATACCAAAAATTAATATCTAATCTTTGTCCGGATCGGTAATCACTTGATACCATAAAATACACTAGAATCATTATTTAGGATTTAAAAAAATGGTAGGAATTTACTCATGTTACCTAATATGAATCTTGATAATTTAATGTGACAATACACTAGTGAAATATGTATTATTTTTTAATAACAATAGAGTATTTGACAAGATCATACTTCTATGTTTTTGTTATAGTGTTTCTTCTTCTTCTTCTTCTTGTTCTATGTACTGAATATTAGGTTTTGTACTATTCTTATTCCCATTGTTTTTTCATATAGTTTTATTGTACCAATTATTATCTTCATATAAAAATTATTTTTTCTATTTTTCCAGAATATGGTGCACACTCATCATATTATTTTAGAATAACATTTCAACATGTTTAAATATTAATTTAAAATTTAAACTCATACTAATAACTTACATTAAATTATTTTAACTCATATCACTTGATTTTGAGTATTTTGATCATTAAGTACCTATTATTCACCATTAATGTGATTAGGGATATTAAGGATCATTTATGGATATCCATTTGAGTCATCAACTAAGTCATGTCATCATGTCCACTCAATATTGGAAAACTTATCAGACTACAACTTAATCTCTCTTCACTATAGCTTGTTGTATACTATTTCAGAAACATAGCACTAACCATTGATTCCCCATAGTTTGTTTAATTCCAATATATTTTATGATTTTTCTAATAAAATATAATTTCTTCAATAGTTTGTGTTACACTCAACACCGAGTTGTGACGAACATCAATTTACTAATGAAAAATCTATTATATAAACATGACACTTATAACCATGGAATTAAATTTGGATGTATGAAAAGGTTGATTTTTTTAAAAATTATTCATTAAGGTTTTATATAATGTAAATATATTGATAATATGTAATTATTATTTTTTTATGTTTGTGTATGCTGGGAAAATACATTTTTTCTCAAAAACAATCTTATTTCCATAGCTTTTTATGAAGAAAAAATATAATTATTTTTTTATTTTTTAAAGTTTATTTTAAAAAGTATAATATATATTTATTATAATCATGTAAAAATTATCTTTGAGTGAATTTAAGTTAATTTTCTAAAAATATTATTTTTTTAATGAATAATGAAAATTATAATTTTTTATTATAAATTATCTTTTAGTATAAAGAATTTAAAAGTTATAATGAATTTAAAAATGTGTTTTACAAATAGTTAAATTATATTATTATTAATATAATCTATTTCATTGGAATCAATTTCTATGTAACATTTTAATATAAAAAGTTAATATAATTATGTGAACTTTTTTATTTGAAAAAATCCTTTTCATTGTGACTGTGGGTTTATTTTGAAATTAAATGATACAAATTATATGAATTTAATTTGGAAAATAAAATTTAATATTTTTATTCAAAATAATTAATTTTTTACCATAATCCCAAATTATATTTTCATATTGTATAGTAAAAATAAATAAAATTTACTTACTATCGTTAAGGTAGAAACGGGTTTATCGGGGGATAAACTAAATAGATAAGTATTCAAAAGAACTAAAACTGGTCCAATTATTATTCTATAGACATATTTCGACCTAATAATATCCAGTTATAGATACTGATCTATTTTTTAACATTTTTTCAATGTATAAAACCTCAGTAAAAATTTTTCCTATCAAAATTTGATGTTTGACATATCCCCTCTTATAAAAGGATACCCACTCTCCTCTTTTATTTACTGTTGAAAACCCTTTATTTATTTAATACAACTTTAAAAATATTTCAATTAGTATCCTTTAAACATCATATAGGAATATTTTGAGTGAAAACCCATCCTAATAATTATTTAGCTGTAAATATAACTATGTGATATAAATAAGTGGTATAATCCTAAACAATGCCTTTTTTGTTTTATTTATTCTTACACCATATTGAAATATTATACATCTGTGAGGTTATAATAAAAAAATTATTTCCCATATAATTATATTTCATTATCTTAGTTTCCTAAAATACATCTACCTCATTTTAAATCAAATTGGAAACAGAACTATATATCGTGTGTATGATGCACTACCACCTAATGATCCGATGTAATTTGTTTTAAATCACCACCTATCATGAAAGGATATAATGATAGATCTATGATATTTATATGATATTTATGAAATAATTATATTTCTGGAATTATATTACTAAATCAACCAACTTTACTTGTTATCCATTTGAAAATGATAACATCACTCTTGTGCATGTTTGGACTACCACCTCCACAAAGTAATTTGATAAATTTGTCATTATATTTTGACATGGATGATAATAAGGTTCAATTTAATGAAAATATATAATATAAATTATATAAAAAGATAATTTTAAAGGTTAATTAAGATTTATTTTTCTTTCATTGCATTTTATCAAGAAAATCGAAACCGAGTTTATGTGTATGTATGAACTAATGTCACCATTAACAATGTAATTAATTTTCTTATCTATTCCATTTATGAATGAATATAAATATATATATGATGAATATTATAGATATTTATATCATTATTAACTTTATTGATATTATTTAACCATAATCAAATTAGAAGAACCAAAAATACCGAAGCAGAACATACATGAAAAATGAAGCAATTAGTTCCCGATAGAATGATTTTAAAAAAGAATTATTTTTAAATTAGTGGTAAAGGAAATAATTAAATAATATATGGTATTATATTTAAGATTATTATTTTTAATTATAGTTGTGATAATCCTATATTTATTATACATTATTTATTAATTTGTAAGAATGAATTTGAGACTTGAGTTAAAAGATTTTCTAAAAATGTTTATTTCTCTCCACAGTTGAAGATACTTTCTCTTCCATGTTGATGGTCTGTGAAATTTTTTTAAAGAATGTTTTTATTACTAAAAAATTGGCATTTAAATATTATTATTTATTATTTAATTAATAAAATGATTCTAATGGAATCTTTTTTTTTCTGAACAAGGTATTTCTTATTATTACAAAAATGTGAAAGGAATATTTTTTTAACTTGTAAAACATGAATAGTTTTTCACATCATCTTGACCACTCAATTATTTAAAGATTATATCACATTTTATATTTTTGGTTTTAAAAGAAAATTTTTTATTTAATTTTTGGGGTTTTTATATTTAAAATAATTGATTTCCAAATGGATAATATATTTTTTAAAAAATTTTTTAATGATCTTTTTATGTAATTTTTGTTCATCAATGGAAAAATCATTGATATTGGTTATGTTTCAATGGGTCTGTGATCCAATCATACCATAATTATAATTTTTGTGTATGGTTTATGATTACGATGATGATATGTTTATTAAACATATTTTTTCATGGGTTATGCTGTGATGGATTGATGAAATGTTTACTAAACCAGATTTATTTATACGGTTTATGATATAATGATATGATGAATGTTTAATGAATTTATAGAAAAAAAATTTATAGTTTTTATTATGTGATAGGAGGGCTTATAATTTTATAGCCCTACAATTCATTAGATAAAATATTATATCTCATTAGATAATTATGGGAAACAAGTGGATGTTCTTGATACACAAGGTGAAAAAAGATGATGTGCTTGATCTACTATAGGAAACAAGTGAAAGTTCCTGATACATTGTGGAATCAATTCAATGTCATTAATTCATGTTTGGAAACTAGTACTGATTAATTATTCAATAGAACATTTAATGTTGGTGTTTAGGAATGACCCACTATAATTTGATGGCCTAAGGAGATAACATTTAAATATGAAATGGTTTCAATATTTATGATGGTTCCACACTTATATGACAAGAACATATGGTTCATTGTTGATTTATGTTGATTTATAAATCTATTGATTCATTTATTCTAAAATAATCATGTTCTATTCGATTAATTATTTTTAAGATCCATGATATATTGGGCATGAAAATTTTAGGTTATAGTCATGAACTCATACCCTTATGAAAATATAATGTTTTCATATAATCATTTATTGATATCTCCCATGTATACCATTATTTATCCTTTGTTATTACCAATTATTATTTCACCTTTTTCCGTGATATGAAAAATGAAATTATGTATGATCTGTCTAAGAAGGGTGATAGTTAAGTAAAACTTAGTAGAAGATGATGTAGATCACCTGTGAACAATTTTTTTATGTGTAAAAGTTTCTAATGTCACATGACACATATCATTATAGCATGGATTGTTTTGTTATATAATGAATATTCATCTTTTAAGATGTTATATATATGTATGAAAATTATGTGGTCCATTTAGTTAGTATCATAATAAGTATTAATTAACCTATGAAAATTATAAAGAGAAAAATTTACTGACAAAACTAGGGATAATTCAAAGTATAAAATGTCCATGAATTTTGGGGAATGATAGGGAAATTTGATTCCATGAAATTAAATCCCTGTATAGATATTACGATTAGATATTCCCTTGGAATAGTTGTACCTAGGTGTTATATCTCTAACAATTGTGAATTGAATTTTAATTGATCATCACCAAGTGCATGACAATATTCCTTCTTGAATAGATGTTTATACACTTAATGGGGATGTTTTTTGAGAAATTAAAAATTCTTTATAAAATATCATGAAGTATTTGAATATACAATCAAAATTAATGGACTATGATGAAACTGAGGAGTCATATCTTGAAAATAATGTTTCATTACATGAACATCCTATGGAGTATTTTACCTGATTAATCATTTTAATTGAGGATTATTTATTATTATGAAAACTTTTTTGTATAGAATGTGGTTTATGATAGAATAATAAGGTTGTGGTGGTGATCAATATTCTCAAATACTGAAGTATCTTATTTGATAATAAGATATATGAATTTTTTTATATCAAAAATATTATCTAGGAATGTCAATTTTTACCCCAAATTATTAAATGTTGAATTATCAATGAAAAGACCTAATTATACTATAATCACATCCCATGCATATGATTAATCTCTAGTTTAAGTCTATGTGAATATTCTTCCTGTAAATCTTTCCATTATTCATATGGTTCAATTTGATATTATATTGGGCATGGATTGACTTTATCAATATGAATGAAACTGCAATTTTTGAGGAATAGACATCGAATTTTATATTCCCAATTCAAATATAATCATATATCAATGAGATGATAAATATGAACTTCTGATGGAAATCACATCCATTGAATAGGTCTTGATTCATATACAATGTAGGTTTTTTAATCTCAGATGGTTGGGTAGAAACACAAAATCGATGATATGAATATTTTTCAAGAGTTTATTGATGTCATTGTGGAATATTTTCCTAGTCTTATATTAAATTATGATGTTAGGTTTTCCATAGAACACATACATAGTGCCACACAGATTTTGTAGACCCCAAAAATAATAGTTTATATTGAGTTATAAAAATTTAATAATCAAATTTTTGATAATCATAATGATTGATTCATTCTGAAATTGTTTCACCTTGGGGTGTTCTTGTTCTTTTTGTTAAGATGAAATATGGATCTTTGCGATGCAACATTAACTATCAGGAATTATAAAAATCACAATTATGAAAAAGTACCCTCTAACCCATATTGAAGACTTATTTGATCAACTACATGGTGCTTACCAAATTTCCACGATTTACTATCTTTTTTTATATCATCAATTGAGGGCTAAGAAAGAGGATATATGCAAGATAGTATTCCATTCTAGTTATAGAAAAAATAAATATTTATTTATTTCATTTTTTCTTACTAATTCACCAATAATCATCAAGGATTTATTGAATACATTTATTATAGATTACCAAGAAGATTTTTGTGTATTATTTATAGTGACTCTTAATATATATTAAAAGAGAAATTAAGATAATTAATACCACATGAATATTGTTCTAAAGACCCCTAGGAAGGATAATTTGTATGGTGAATTTTACATGTGTGAATAATTGATTCAAAAGGTTTTATTTTTGGTTCATATAATCTCAAGAGAGTGTATATCGATAGATATATAAAAAATAAATTCTATTAAACATTAGACTACACTAACCACTATTATTGGTATATAATATTTTTTTCAGGATGGATATTATCAAAACATTATAGAAAATTTCTCATGTTTTCCAACAAACATACCCTATTAACTCAGAAGGGATCAAAATTCCATTGGACAAATGAATGTGAATTACATTTCAAGATACATAAGAAAAAGGCAGTTAGCATACATGTTATTACATTACAATATATTAGAGAAGGATTTTTAATCAATATTTATTAAATGAAGATGGTACTAGTATGTGTTCTCAGGTTCTATTATATTGTTATAGAACATACACCCTGAAAATTGATGTTTCGTTAGATAGATGACCAATTTAATGATTTATATCCAACAACTATATTTTTTTTTAATTAATGATATTAAAAAATTATACATATATAGAATGATGTGATATATATACTAATAATAAAACATTAAATTATATATTCAAATTGAAGGAGTTCAATATTTACCATAAAATATGGTATGAGATAAGTACAGATTATTAATTCTCAATACATTACCACCATGGGACTGAAAAAAAGGTTCCTAATGGTTTGATTAAAAATTTTAATTCTATATTATCCTATATGAGGAACACAATAGATCCAATATTTATGAATTTTTAGAGGATAGATCTCAAAATATTGAGTTATAGGGAAAATCATATCTTTCTAAAATAAGTATTCAAACATTTATCAAAGAAAATATTAATGAGGCACAATTTAGAAGACACTGAACATCATAAGATGGTGAGAAATGTTAATGATTTCAGCCATGATTTTGATGGAATTATAGGTTTTATGAACTGTTTATGTGTTCCATCGATAATATATTTAAATAATGAGCTATTGGATGTGTCACATCATTATTAATTATCTACTCATCGTATATTTATGATGATGTGTATAGATTTGAATGATTATTTCTCATAGGAAAACTTGAATAGAACTACTATTAATTAAGTATATCAGTTCTTATTATTTAATCAAGTTAAAGATGAAAAAAATTATAAGGTGATGTTAGAAGCATTTCCCATAACATAATGGAAATTGGAAAACATACCCCATGGATTTTATCATCGAACTCCATAAACCATATAGAGGTCATGATTTTATTTGGATTATAATATATTATATTCAAAAGTCAGCAGAATTCATTGTTACTATAAAATATTTCACTCAAGATAAACATTCTACGAAAAAAATTAATGATGTTTAGCAGTTTTGTGGAGTACCATGTTTTATAATATATAATTGCGATATGTGGTTTACCTCAATTTTTTGGTGATATATTCAATAATACATGGATACATAGTTACATTTTATCATAGATTATCATATTCAGATGGATGTTCATTATGAGAGATCAATTTAAAACTTGATGATATTATGAGATCTTATTCTATGGATTTCAATGGTTGTTTGGATCAACAGCTTTCTCTAGTAGATTTTTCTTATATTAATATCTTTCATTCATGAATTCAGATGGATCCTTGTGAATTACTCTATGGAAAGAGTTTTTTAAAGTCATAATGATGGGATCAGGATGGATAAAAAGCTATTGGGTCTTGAAAAAGCTGAACCAATGATTGAGATGGTTAGGGATATTTAGAAAAACATAAGGGCCCCATAATGTCAATAAAAATGTTTTTTGACAATCATGAGCATGATCAAGAATTTTAAATTTGAGGGAAGGTTTTTTTATGAATATATATATGAAATATGGTCATACTTTTCTCAAATAAGGGAATGATAAACCCTTGGTATATTTCCCATATTGATATTCCTTGATTGAGTAGGGATGGTAGCCTATTGATTGATGTTGCCACCAAAAATCTATCATATTCAAGATGTGTTACATTTTTCTCTCCTGAAGAAGTACATAATTTATTCTTCACATGTAATGAACTCATAGATCATACCATTGGAGACAAATCGTTTTTTATGAGGAAAATCTAGTCTATATTCTAGATCATAGAGATGAAGTTCTTCAAATCTAGACCACTCACATGGTCAATGTTTTGTGGTGAAAATATAAATTTAATGAAGTTATAGGGGAACCTAATGTTATGATGAGGTAAAAGTATCCTCATTTGTTTGTATCATTTTGATTGAATTTTTATATGGAAATAATTTTTTACATGGGAAGAATTTATTTCACTATGATTTTATAAAATATTTTTTTGAAAAAAATTAAATTTATTCAATATCTTGTGTTACATGAAACACTGAGTTATCAGAAACCAAAATAAAATATCAAAGATATTATTATTTAAAATTTATCATTATAACCTAGCTATAAAATATTGTAGTATGAATAGTAAATTTTTTAAAATTTATTTTGTAGGTTTTTGATTAAGAAAATATATTCCTAATTAAGTTCTTAATTTTTAGAGAAGTCATTATATACTTCGTAAAAACATTTTTTCCAAAAAATTGATTTTACTTCTCTTTTTTTGAAAAAATAATAGAAATAAATTTTTAATGTTTTAGAAAAAAGTTATAAAATGAACATTGTTTTTGAAATAAACATGAAAAATTATCTTTGAGTTAATTTGGTCAAATATTCAACAAATATTTCTTTTTTTATTAATAAAAAAAATTATTATTTTATTTAAAACATCATTTTCATTTAAGGTATTTAAAAAGTAGAATTTTATTTTAAAATGGTTTTAAAAGATAAATAATTTGAATAATATTAGTATTAATCCAATTTAAGTCATTAAAATTAATTTATGTTCACTTTTGATATAATTTTTTTAACATTTCAAATATTTTTCATTAGAAAACTACTTTTTCATCATGTCTATGGTTTTAATTTCAAATTATACTCAACCACATATTTGAATTGAATTTGTTAAAAATTAATTAATATTTGGAATCATCAAAATTAATATTATATAACAATTCAAAAATATTCTATGTCCAAAATCAATAGTAGAAATATTTAAAATTAATTTTTGTGATTATGGTTAAAATGATTTTACGAGGATTAATCTACAAATAAATGGGTAAAACTGACATAAAAACTTGTAAAATTAATATTTTACTTCAATATGTCAACCTTATATCATCTAAGGTTCTATAATGATCCTTTTTTATCCATTATGGGTGTAAAAAATATAAAATCTTATACATTTAATACACAAATATTACATCTTTTTAGATGAATATTCAATACAAAACAATATTATTTACACCAGAACAGTAGAGGTCATGTGAATTTAGAGAATATATATATGCTCATAAAATTTTATAACATATCATAATCATTTCCAAGAATTATCTCCCCACATAGTAGGCCTTTTAGGAATACCTTACCTAAATCTTTCTTTGTCACCTGGGGAATGAAAAATAAGAATGAGTGATATTAAATTCATATTAAGAGTAAATTGGGGAGATATCATATAAAACATGACCATAAGTGTACAAATACAAGAAAATAATATTTGAAAAATATTACATACATATCAAAATCATAATCGGTAGTCATAGAATAAATATTGGAAGTTCATAAAACATGAACCATAAAAACATAAAAAAACATAAACCAAGAAAGAATAATAGAATACATGGAATTGTGGAAAAAAATAGGCATATAAAATTGTTTCTATATTATTCAAGTCTCACTGCCAAGAACATCATAGTTTATAAAGTCCATTACTAAATTGGGTTCCTTTCTTGTTCCTTACTTATATCACAGATCAGGGTTCAATTCTCATTCAAGACATATATTACTGAACTAAGTTCACATCCCATTCGATCCATATATTAATCAACATGTTTGACTTCATATTCCAGCATTGTATTGATAAATTGAGTTCACACTCTATTCTATTCATTTCTATACCATGAGTTATAAATCATTACCCAATTAGTTGTAGAGGTATATGATCCAACCCATCAAGTAATGAAATCAATACATAGCTGTGCTGCTAGAAGATTATTCATTCATCATATCATAACCCATAAAAATGGGTTCCATAAAAATTTCATCGTAACCTAATTCATCGAAAAGATATTTAAATTCATAAACAAGATACTACAAAAACATAAACAATTAAAATAAAGAATAATATTTATATCCTTGGATCATATCCCCATTAAAACATAAGTGAAAAAAAATAATTTTTTCTAAGATGGAAAATGTTTTTAATGATCACATGAAATAATTATTGCATTAAATATAAATTCCAATTTAAAAAAATTATATCCTCAAATCGACAAAGAAAAAAAATTTATTTTAAAATAATCTTTTAGGAATGTAAATTAACCTTCAATAAATTAAAACGTTCCTTTTGTATTTTTTTTTTGAAATTTACAAAGAAACCTATTTGGAAAATGGTAAAAAGATTCCTTTCAAATTGTTCTGTAAAAATTAAAACATGGGTAAAAATAAATTTAAATATTCATAATAGAATATATAAAAAATTATTCTTTAGGAAACATGGAAATATGAGATAAATATTCCCCAATGGGGACCTCGATATAAAAAATCCTAGAAAAAAATAATAGTGTCAAATAAACCCTAACCTAAAGTCTTTACTTTATTTGATCACGCTCAAAAAATATTATATAATAAATATGGATTTATTATAAATTTATTCCATAATAATAATTACCTCATTCAATTTATTAATTATTAATTACATTTTATCAATCATTTATTAATAATATTTTTATTAAAATCACAGTTCTGGGTGCTAACTTCTTCTTTTTCATAGCATTATTTTCTATAATAAACATAGACCTTATACATGGATCATTGTCCCATCATTTATATAATATTTATCATGGTATAAAAATAATATATATTCATTATATACATATTTATAATCATTTATAAAATATAGATTTAGGAAAATTAATTACACCATTCATGAAGATGTTAGGTTGGAAGTACATATGAACGTTGTTTTCATTTTTAAAATGATGAAATTAGAGAAAGTTAAATAGTAATTAATATGTAAAGAATCATTATTATATCATATATATCATACATAATCATTAAATCCTTGTTTCACATGGATATGTGTGTTCTCACAATGGGAGATTGGATGTAGGAATGCTATTTTCATTTTTCTATCCTTGATATATAACTCTCAAAAGTCAACAAAATCTGTGTTATCGTGAAGATACCAATGAATCTGAGAGACATAAATGATTTTATGGATCATCTATAACCAAGATTCTTACTCCAGCTATTATACCAACTCAAAAACTCGCCCCATCACGTCAATTGTCCCAATAAAATGATAGAATTCATACTACCTTTACCAACCTATGCTGCCCTTATTGCGGGGAAACCGTTCATGAACACGTGGTCCTCAACCTTAAACTCGGAGGGAATCGTCCTATATTCAACATAAGAATTATTCTGATCTTTTACTTCTTTTATCATATTAGGAACACTATGAAGCTATCATATCATTCTTTTCACCACATAGGGACCTAGAACCGCTGTCTCCCCGACCTTCATCAAGCACAACGGAGAATGAAAATGTCTCCCTTACAAATCCTTAAATGGGGTGATACCAATAAAAGAGTGTTAGATATTATAATAAGAAAACTCTACTAAAAGTAGGTTTTGTACCGAGATCCACCAAATTCTAATATGCACACTCACAGTATATCCCCCATCATATGGATAGTCTGTTCATTTTTCACATCTATTTGATGGAGGAAAGTAGTGCTGAGGCATAACAATGTTCTAAAATCATACTGAAACCCCCACCAGACTCATGTGGTAATCCATGCATCTTGATCGGATACCATGGAACTCAAAACAAAATTCAATCATACTACTTCATGCATGTACTTATAATACAAACCATCCACAACACCAAGATCCTAGATTGCTAAAAAGTGAATTGATTTCATCAACTGATCCATGACCACCTAGATAATATCACAACATCCCTGAGCATTAGACAACCCTGTGAAAAAATCCATTGATATGTAATACCATATCTACTTAGGAACATTTTATGGTTGAAAAAAACCACTGGGAACATTGTTCATATCCTTTACCTACAAGAATACCAAGAACATCGCCAAAAACTCCACCACTTCTCATTTCATCCCAAGCCACCAAAGCTACAACCTTAAACCACTGGACATCTTTGAAACTATTGGGTTTACCACTAATGGTAATATATGATACTCACAAAGGACTCCATCATACATCTCACTACACTAAACAACTTCCTCTGAATCAACATCTGGTTTCAACCATCTACATACCATCCTTCCAGAGCATCACGATGACCAACATGATCGCACATCACCTCTTCCTCGAATTCTCTCAACTAAGATTCTACCACCTACTGTATCATATACAATTTCACTATCATATAAAACAAATATCCTATAAATCCCTCTACCCATGCATCTTTGTGTAAGGCTTTTAACTCCTCCATTACTCTCCAAGCATTTGAGGATTCCCAAACAAAATCCTCAAATGACTTTCGGATTAAATCATCAGCTATAATATTACACTTTCTTATGGTGTAGAAGATATATAAATCATATTATTGAAGAAAATACATTTACCATGATTTTATTAGATTCAGATCAGGATGTGAAAATATATACCTCACACGCTTTTGATTTGTGAAGACCACATAGCAATCCCCAATAAGGTAAAGCTTTCACAATTCATTGTAAACAAAAATTCTAGTGTCTCTAGGTCATGGGTGGTGTAGTAACACAAACGTGGATGTAACTAAATAGAACCATAAAAGATCAAATCAAATTTTTGCATCAACATACATCCCAAAACTGGACAATAGGTGTCACAAAAGACCTCAAACATTACCACTTCCATAATTAACTAGTGCACTAAGCTACGAGCCAACATCCCCTTCAGCTAACAGAATGAAACCTGGCCCTAATAAATCTATGAAAAAGAATGTTCCTTCCTTGTAAAATCAGTAAATAGAGATACATATTGAGGGAAATCAGGAAAAAACCTCTGATAATAACATGTGATGAAAAGGAAATTGTGATCCTCTACCATGTTCTTGGGTTCTACCCAAGAAAAAATGACTTCATCCTTCGGTGGATGTATTACAACACCATTCTAAGACACCACATGCCTAAGGAAATATAGAACTCATGTCCAGAACATAAACTTGGGAAAATTTCCATAGATATAATGGTGTTAAATAACATGTAATATTGTTTAGAGATGCATGGCTTGCTCCTCCCCCGACTCATAGTGTATTAAGATGTCATCGATGAATATGATGATGAACTGATCTAGGAACTCATGGAATATAGATTTCTTAAGACCCATGATCACATCTAGTATGTTCATAACACCAAACGACATGAATACAAACTCAAAGTGACCATTCCTTAATATAATGGCAGTATTCCTGATATCACCCACCTTTACCCTATAGAGGTGATATCTAGACCGCAGGTCAGTCATAAAATAAAAACTCACCCCTATTAGTTGGTTGAAAATATCATATATCCACATAATAGTGTAACAGTTTTGACTATCACCTAATTCATCCTTTTTTAGTCTATACACAACCTCATACCACAATCCACCTTCTTTGATAAAAATACTAGAGAACCCCACAGTGACACACTAGGCTATTAAAACCCTTCTATATCAGATTATCTATTTGAATCCTTAACCCCCGCAACTCAAAAGTTTCCATTAGATATGGATCCATCAAAATTGGAGAAACAATAGGATCCATGTGTAACTGAAACACAAAATCACGTTGAGTGGGTAACATCATAACTTACTTGCAGAAAACATCCATGAATATCCCAATGACCTTGGGAAAATCTACCATCACAATGTCCACTTATTTCACTAACAACACATCCTACATGGAAAGAAGCGGATCCATACAATTTCTACCCACCTAGAAACTCCACTCAATGAAAAAACCACATATTGATCACCCACATCCTAAAACATGACTATCCTACCAAAGAAGTGGAGAAAGGGAAGTATGAAATAAAACTAGTTGATGCTTAGGATACCATCATATGAATTCATCTCTAGAATGAAAATTTACCCATTGGACTGATGTGGTCCCATCATTAGTATGCACACCTGGCACACATAAAAATATCTAGTCTGGCCAGTAACAGGCATACTCAACACTAGGGGAATGGGAATCCTCTCTATGTATAGTCCCATAGAATGGTTAAAAAATATATGTAACAAAGGAGTATGAATCTCATGAATCAAACAAGGCCCAAACAAAGTTAATAAACAAATTTATTGAAACTCTGATGGTCTCTGGATAATCTAGAACTACTTCTTCAACTACATGGATCTAACCACACCCAACACCTCTACCTACCTAGTGATGACCACCACTATGTCCATGCTTGGTTCATAGTCACTAAACATGAGGAATATCCTAAGGTCGACCTCAACCTTCTCCATCTCCACTTAGTGAAGCGAAACTCTGCTGCCTGAGCTACTGAAATACCCTCACTAGAAATACTATTGAGTTTGGCACTAAACATATCCACCTCCACCAAAATCATATTGGGGAACGACTAGGAATAGGGTCTGGTGAGGACCATGAACCCCATAACAAAAACAACCTAGATAAAAGATACTTGTAAAATCACTGAAACCACTAGCATAAGAAGTCCATAAATAAAACTGATGAGTTCAACTCCCTATCGGTCGAAACATTGAAGGTCCTGGCACCTTAGATCTTCCACTGAAAACTATACCTCTCAATGAACTCTATTGTCTCCCCACTCATGGTATATATCCTCACGATTTCATCCTCATGATCAACAATAACTTCATTTAAACAACTAAATATGTCAGAAACGTAAAAGGAGAAACAACATATTGGATAAAAGGATAAAGTACCTCCTCAAGACATCTCTCACAAGACTCCAAATTTTGGAAAAGGTATGGGAAAAAAAGAGGCCCTTGAACATGATTTATAGTACCCGCACAAAAATACTCCCCTCAAAATTGGGAGTATATACAACATTTCTTAATCCTTTATGGTCTATTAAAGGAACATTAGTTTGAAGTCCTTCTATAAGTCCACCCATAAAATGTATTCCTCCTTCAGCTCTCCCAGATATAGTGTCCACCACAGACATGTATCACCCTACTTCTAATAGACTATCAAAGGGACCCAATACCCCATCACAGCCTTGATCTAACTAAAAGTGATCATAATATCCTCTAGCCAGCTCCTGTCTTTACTTTTGAAACACCTCCCACATACATCCCCACAACCTGCCACTGGAAAAGCCACACCAACCTATTCACCCTATCATCCACCGCAAATGGATCAACTCTATGTTGACCAACTGGATTAACCTCAACTATCTAAGCCAGATATAAATTATGACCATGATCTATAGATGAAATGAAAACAATGATTTCCTAAGACCAAGTAGTATGGAATTTTCAATAATATTCCATTTAATTAAATTGATTTGTTTTCCCATTTTAACCATTCCAAAACAACCATATTTAAACAATAACACAAGTCATTATGATGCATGTACCTCTCGTAGGTCTCTACCCTATAATCTGGTCCATCATACTTGGTCATTCAATAAGCGCAATGTTTGCGCACTAGATCTTGGAGGGCCCTAAAAAACCATATCATATCTTGTCTACCTGGACTATGTCACACACCAAGGTCAACTAGAACTATTACCATACCACCCCTTGCAATTCTCATTATGCCTAACTCAAAATTCAATCATATCCCTCAACCATCACCTCTTATACCACACTTTCATGACCCCACCCCTCCAAGTATACCCCTCCTGGGGCTGGCAATGAAGAAAGGGATATAATGGTCGCCGATTCCCACCTTCAGTAGACCCAAGATGGAAACTAGCACCTATGGTGTATAAATATCAAAATAATGGAGGCTTTTCCCTTTATAAGAAAATACTATTGAGAGATAAGATGAATCATCAAAAACTACAAGACACGGAGATATTTATATATAAGGAAACCCAAGACCATCACACAATGAATGTATAAATAAAACTAATATAAAGAATTAATGTATCTAACTTAAATACCAAAAATCAAGGCTAAATAAGCAAAATAACAATTGTACCAAGACCCGAGCAAGTAATTCCCATAACAGTCCATATAATTCTCCTAGAAACCTGAAATTATATTAACATTTGTAGGGTGAGAAAATAGGTATAATCAGTATGATAGATAATGTGTCTCACACATATGTTAAAGAAGGATACTAATTCCTCTATGAGAAAAAATAGTACCAAACATCACCTAAATAGGTATACTAACAACAACCAACTTCACCAAGTCACACCCCCTATTTAATGAATGTAAAGTAATATAATATGTAATAAATCATATCGATGATAGGGTAACTCTCACTAATATCCCACTATTATTCCAATGTCACCCAACATTATATATCTTTTCGCTCCAATCCATTTCATATACCTCATCAAATCCAACCCACACACACCTGGGCCACACATCAAATCCCACCGCACTCACCTGGGCCACAGAAAACATATTTCCCACACACACATATTAATCCCAACATATAACAACTCATCTTTATGACAACTGGGAATCAAACCACCTCAATGAAAAAAACCTAGGGTACTACATCTCCCCAGAAGACACCTCAGACACAAACCACATCGCCTGCAGACACCTAATCTATCAAAACCATCATATAAAGATCTAATAAACCACATACCATCATTGCATGTACCATACCTACCACTCTAGGTGGAGAGAGTGAAATGTTTTGGGTACCCAGACATCAGTACTCCTCACCGGATGATGAAAAGACACCCCCATCCTAAAGATGAATTTGTTCATCAAATAGTGCTGAACATGGGTGGGGTGTATATAGAAATAGAAAGGAAAAAAGTATATATAATTAATACCAAGAACTCAAGCCCAACCTGTGGTTTCTCATACAAAAAATCAACTCAAAACACATCTCCTTGGATGCTACATCGAAATGAATAGCACGACACAGCATGCCACAAATCCAATTCCAAATTTCCAGCCGATTCCATTTAAACACATTAATTTAATAAATCAAAACAACCAAAACCACTCCATACATTATTAAAAAATTGTATATTCATTCTATCACTACATGGGAAACTATCAAGCATGACACTTATCAAGCAACATAGTAATATTCATTCAGGAGGTGAAGAGCCTTTCTAAATTAACACACTTAACATTAATGACACATCATACCACAATCCCTAGAAATGAGATTCCGATTTTTTTATCAATGAAAAGACATGTAACAATTACCCACACAAACAGAACTTTCAATCTTAAAAATCATCATCCTTGTTTATCAAATTAATAGAACTAACCCCCCTTCTCATATTCACCTCCGAAAACACATTAAAACACAACCGATTTCTTTTCCCTATTGCATAATCACACTATAACCATCACATCCCCATTGAAAAACCACATTTCATCCACTCCCCCACCACACACTCAAACCAAAATAATCCAACACATCACATCACCACACATACCAAGGTAAAACAAAATTTTATATTCATTAATGAATTCATTATTTAATATGACTTGTTAATTTAGAGGATATCACTAAAATTGATGATCATTGGGAATCCATTTATTAGCAAAACATATGTGGTTAACAAACTTTTATATATAAGAGTTTAAAAAACCAACCAAATTGAATTGTGCAAACCCTCCAGTGTTTAAGCAAGGACCCCAAACAACTATGATTTTTAGTGGGTAGTTAGCCCATACAAACTACATTATCAATAATTACAATAACACAATAAGATGGTGAATTAATTTTAATATGCCTCTGTATATTTATTTTTAAACCAATTAGATTATCATTCTTAATCTAGAGTCAACAGTGTTTATAAGAGAAAAAATATATATAACCATCCCAAATGATGCATAATTTTAAAAGATAAAGGAAATAATATGTTGAAGAAGAATGATCAACACTTCCTAGTTAAGAAAAAAATAGGGGACACCTACAACATGTAACACTCTAGGGAATCATGAACCACCTATAATAGCATAACCACACAACTCTAATGAGAATAGGGACTCGTCATGTCCCGTAGCAAGAGGAACAAAGACTGAATGTACCTGTGGATATATTTCATGGAATTAGGCATATTATGTCATATCCATGAGATTATATATGGTTTTCATTTACCATTAAAAGGTTTATCTAGAAAATACCACATGTTTTGACATTTAAAATCCTATAGATCCATAGAGAATTAAATATATTATTTATATCCTTGGAATCAGCCTTGAATCCTTTTAAATCACGCCTTATACCCATTTTACATCAAAGAATGTTTTTAAAAGGGAAAAATGAAAGAAATGGAAACACTAATAATGTGAAATCACTAGTGAGACACCATTAGATGATGTACCATTAGGCAAGGAACCACTAGTGAGACACTACCAGATGAGGCACCTTTAGATGAGTAACTTCCAGAGAGAGACTGCCACAAACAATCCACCTGGGTGAGACACCACAAGGGAGCCACCAATAGGGTGAGACACCACCATGGTGAGAGACCATCGACGAGTCACCTCTAGGGTTATACATTTTCAGTGAGGAACCACATGTGAGAGACACTATTGGGATGAGGAACCATTAAAATCATGGGATACTAGGAATTTTGAAATGTTTTTAAAGGAGTTACCTTGACCTCCCAGGACACCTCAAACACTATATTTCCCAAAACATAATGCACTGAAAAGGTTTAGGCCATTACACATGTCCTATGACGCTGAAATTATATAGGCACTTCTTCATTCTAAGCTACATATTCCCAGCATAGGATATTCTAAATCCCTTCCCAATCATCAGTTTTATGATTATCCCTTTGAGGTGGGGATTAACATATGGGAATTATAGAATCTCATTTACCCAAATAAAAATCATATCCATACAATAGACTAGTGTAAGACATGGCAAGATGGGCCACCACTTGATGGATTGACAACTCTTCTTCTGAGGAATGGATTGAAAATTTCAATACCAAGGATGTAATTTATCTTCTTCAATTCTCTTCTTTTGTTCTCTCTTTCCTTCATGTTAAAAAATATTGTTTCTGTGATGAAATTTCGTTTTTATTTGAAAAAATCCACGAGAAAATTACTGGATATTTCATCTCCAAAAAATGTCGAGCAAGGTTCCCCATGTGGTATCGATGAATCATCTCTCAAACCATGACAATTATCCCTTGGATAGTAAATAATAGAGGATAAGATTATTGGGGTTACTATTTTACCCTTTATGATTCACTTTTTTGAGGGTTTTTTAATAATCCTCTTTTAATAAATAAATAATGTGAAAAACAAAATCTTTGGCCAAGCAACATTCTAATGATTATAGGTCTGCATAAAATCATGAATCTAGGGTTTATCTGGCAAGAAAATCTTAACCTCTTTCTGATTGTAGAATCTTATTCCCTATTCTCTATTAAGGGGCCTAGTGATGAGCCTCCAAGAGTTTAATAGGGCACTATGGACCTAGAACATAACTATATTGTTGAGCCATCACCCTTTAAAGAAGATGTGTTAAGGTTTGAGGACACATCATCTTCTCCTGTCACTACCACTTCCAATGTAGACGGTGATGATGATTCTGGTAATGTCAAAGGTATATCATAAGGTTTTATATACTAATTGTGGAATATTATTCCTTATGATATTTCATTTTCATCTCATGCACTAAAGGCCCTATGAGAATTGATTGTGACCCTCCAATTTTCATTGATGAAGCTATTCGGGGGCTCAAATTATAGACGCATGTGTTATACTAGTCCATATGATTATAATTTTGGGTTTCACCAAGGGTGATACTAGAATGGGTCTTGGGACATCAATAAATTCCTTGAGAAGTCTTCTAATGACATTTGAAAAAATATGGGAAAATATTAATCTCCCCAATACATAATAATAATCTGTGGAACTTAATAATTAGTTGAATGGTTGTGAGTCTTTATTTTAGTGAATCTTATTTTTATGTCAGATTCTATGATCATGACTGGTTATAATGTAATGCTGTATTGGAATATCCTGTTGCAGTGGTGGTGCATGAACAAGACAATGATGTTCATATGAATCCCACTATTGAGGGGGGGGGGGCTCAGGTAGATCATGAAATATAGAGACTTTTTGAGAATCCATTGTTGAGTTCTAAGTAGACCTAGGAGAGTTCCCCGTAGTAAGAGGTTCCAGTTCAAACTACTGAAGTCTGGGATACTAGGGTGGAATCTACCCAGGTTGTTGACCAGTTACTAGGTAAGTGTCACCAATTGCATTAATAATCCCCTATTTCATCTAGATGTTAATATTTTGTGGATAATGATAATTCATGTCCATTATAAAGTTCCCTAATTCTCTAACTGAGTGCACTGATCTTGAAGTACATTTCTCTCTCAAACAGTGGCTCTAAGAGGAATTTTGAGAAGAAAAATTCTCCTTGCATCACATATCATGTGCCATGGTGGGATATCTAGAAAATAATGTCTAATAAAACTTTTGAAATCCTTCATTTGTGAAACCATAAACTTACATTCGTATTTGGTATTATCGAATACAATATGTTTTACAACTCTGTGATTCATGTTACCTGGATGGATGTCTTTCGAAAATAGAAGTGATAGAACAAATTTCAACGTGAACTTATAATGGAAAAACTTCTATTCAAGTATGATGATCTATAGGGTTCATTATCTTACGTGGATGTCATGAATACCAAAAATATAGGGTAAATTACACAATGGATTAATGAGAAAACCATTCAAGTATCGTTCCATCATAATAAATTGGATGTTTCTCAGGGGGATCTTGTAGAACTCCATCATACATTAGATGGATCCTAGACTGAACGTTTATCTACTATTATAGTCGTAGATGTAATGCCCCAACCTCAGTTACCTAGAGTCGGTGCATTATTACATAACATTTCCATGATCACAAAAGATCATGTCTCGAAAGACCGATTAGTTTAGTAGACTTGGAATCTCTAGATATATTCATAATGTTTACATTACTTCATAAAATGAAAACTACAACAATATAGTCTCCATAGTCCACACTCTTATCCCCACATTCTATCCCTGAAGGTCATTCATAAAATACTTTTTCACATCCTTGGAAAAATAAAACATAAAAAGGGGTCAGCTCAAATGCCGAGTAAGGATAACAATATAGCGGAAACTTTCATAAACAAGCATAAGCATTTAAGGTAATGTATAACTAAAACAAAAGCCTTTTAAACATGATATTCAGCATAATATGGAATAAATAAAATGAAATAATGACATTTACTTATTCACATGGATATTCCACTAGTCGAATAATCACATGCAATATCAATAACCACTTTCATAATGATGGAATGCATAATGCCAGACTATCATAACCACATAGTCAAGGCCTTGTTCCATGACTACAAATAAGATTTTGTCAAGGCATTGTGACAAGACAATAGTTTGTCTCATGAGACCTACCGATGCATCATGGAGCTATATCTGGATCCACTCGTCACATACTAAGCCCAATGCATTCCTCATATGAACAGGTTTAAACATAACATAAACAATCGTATTAAAACTAGCAAATGAAATGTCAATACTTTCTCCATAAACCATGAATGGTATAAAAATAACACATCCACCTTCAAGAATATCACAAATCCATAAATATGATATGGATGTTTTGCATCATAATAAAAAAACTTCAAATAAGCTTAAAAATTTATCAAAGGATGTTGACATAGATGTAATCAAAAATATTTGAGAGAAATATCTCTTTTTTTCAGATCATTTAAAGGTCACATAATTATAAAATAAAACATTTACTTTGAAAATATTATTATAATATTTCAAGGGATTCTTTGACAATTTTACAATGGTGGAAAATAGCTTCACCCGTCATATAAGTTAAAAAATACATTCTTACCTTAATTCTGTCAAAAAGGTTAAAAAGGACCTTGTTTGGAAAACAAAAGAATGATTCCTTTATAAACCTCTTACAAAAAGTAAACAAGGGTATAAATGACTTTAACAAATAATTTATAAAATAGTAATAATTATTTGAAATACATTTTTAAGAAACATGGATGTGGATGATAAAGAGGCCACAGTAGATAATTAAGTATAAACAACCTCAGATAAAGAAGAGATTGTGAAATAAACTCTTACCTTGAACATTTCCTTGGTCGAGGGTAGGTTAAACTCTTTTATAATGGTGAAATAATTTTTATTAAATTATACAATAATCATTTAAAATTTTATGATATCAT
The DNA here is from genome assembly GCA_963277665.1 of Viscum album. Taxonomy (NCBI): domain Eukaryota; kingdom Viridiplantae; phylum Streptophyta; class Magnoliopsida; order Santalales; family Viscaceae; genus Viscum; species Viscum album. The sequence continues at coordinate 1,100,121,286 of OY728147.1, forward strand.
ATATGATCTTTTAATATTGCATTGTTAATAATATCTTAGTATTATCATTCTTTCGGGTGATAACTTACTGGCTTTATTTTATATGTTTTGTTACGTAAGTCATGTTTGTTATGGATATAATGTATCTTATTAATATCTAGAATTATATCAAGTCCTTAAACATTATTTTTATTCATTAAATGAGAATTATTCTTGAATTGATACTATGGGGAATGAATCTCAACACGTTCGTGGAGACTGTAGTCTGTATGTACGCAAGAGCGAAAATATCATTATTTTGATATTAAAATAATATATAATTGGATGAAATATCTTATATAAAGATTCATTATCATTTTATATTTATTATTTACATGAATTACACATCATTATTATAACCATCCAAATAACAATGTTTTGAATAATAGTTACACCACGACGTGGAGATGGTAACCCCTACATACGCACGTATGGTGACATGTCATTCAAAGGATGGATATAATACTGAATATGGTTGTAACATATTTATAATAACATCACAGTATAAATAAGATAAGGTAGTTATTATTTTAAAATGGGAATAATAAAGAAAGAAGAAGTTAAAGAAGAAAGGAACATAAAAGAGGGTGGTGAAAACCTTACCTCTTCTTCGGGTTATTCCTTTGGATTTGATAATAAGTGCTCCATAGGTTGGAATTATGACTAAAATAAGTCCTATAAGATGATGGGTGGATATTTGAGAGGGTATTTGGGAAGAGTTTGGCCGATCCCAAAGGATTTGAAGGTATGAATTTGAGATAAGGGGGTGTGTCCTTTTGTAAGAGGGGTGTGGGGCACCTTAGGAAAAGCTAGAAATATTATTTTATAATAAATTAGTATTTGGTTTATAATGGCTCCAAAATGGATTATTTAAATTTTAAGGTAGGGATAGGTTTAATAACATTCAACCATTAGGTTTTAGAATGTTTTGGGTCACTATATTAACCATATCTTTTAGTTTTTACTCCTAGTTAATTAATTTGACATTTACCATATCTCATTGTATTTTTATATTATATAGTTAATAAACATACTATATACTTTCAAGACACCCCCCAAGTGTTCCATTAATGATACACCTATCATTATATTATTCATGTGGCCTAACTATAGATTTTTAGAAACATAATATCAATTAATAATATAATATTTTTTTTAAAATACTCTTTCATGTCAATTTTGACACTATTGGGTATTTTGTTTTTGATAAATTCATAACAGCATTATTAATTCCAATTAAAACCATATAACCAATAATAATATGTCATATTAACCAATAAAGTTATTATAATTCATAATAAGTCTCAAATTACATTTATTTTGATATTTATAATATACTTTATTTTTAATATTTCATTAATTAGGTAATTAATGCATGACCATTGTGTCATAAATAAATTAAATTATATAATGTCTAAAAATTATAAATAAAATTAAATTATGTAGGAAATATTCTTAGATTTCTAATTAAAATTTATAATCTAATTTTCCTTATGTGTAATCCTATATTAAAAATGTTTTAGTTATTAAACATTGATTTCAACTCTTTTAACTCTTCTTTGAATTAAATAATAATAAATGTCCTAATATAATCCATGTGGACCTAAATGATAATATTTTATTCCTAAGGTTATTTTTGGTCTATATACACTTTCTAATAGAATTAGGACATGTGTTTGGGTAATATTATTATCATTTTTACTCTTAAATACCCAATTTACTTTTAACTATGTTAAATAAAAGTAAAAAAGTTATTATTCCCCCAAAATTATTTTTATCTTAATATAGCACATTTTAGTCATTGATATTAACCGTGTCTCTTGTATTATCGATATTCCACTCACAGAAGCTGTAAAATTAAGTTTTATGTGAATTTCCAAATTCTTCTAGGAGGTGGGTAAAAGACGGTGAAAAGTTAAATAAAATTTTTATATATCTAAAATTATTCTAAACTAACTCCAATATATTACATTGAACATATATAGGTATTATGTATTTATTTTTACGTAAATTAAATTTAAATAAAATAAATAATTATTTAAATAAAAATTTGGTTTTAAACTATAACTCAATGTTTTTCAGTATTCATCAAAAATTGAATGTTTTTAGAAAAATACAAAAAATTCACCCTAAGCTAATTTCAATATTCCAAATCCAAAAATGAAGTCCATTTTGAAAGGTAAAATGTATAAAATTTCAAAAATTGGGTAATACTATTCATAATGGCTAGTTTGATTGGTTGTGGTGTGTGTTAGAACTCGATGTTGCGTACAACACACGCTACAGTATTATTCAATGAGAAGCGTACCATGGAAGCGTGGGGTGTTATATTCTCCACTCCTTAAAATAATTTCATCCTTGAAATTTCTTGAATACTACCACATGAAAATAATAGGGTGGGTCTTCATAATATGTTCCTTTGGTCCCCACGTTGCCTCTTCCATCTTATGGTTTCTCCATAGAACGTTTACCAGACGAGTTGTCCGGTTTCCCAGCACTTGTTCTCTTGTATCAAGAATCTCGATAGGATCATCACAATAAGATAGATCGGGTTCCAATTATAATTCCTCATAAGTGAGAACATGTGTTGGGTTAGGTATGTATTTTCTCAATAGTGATACGTGGAATACATCGTGAACTTTGGAGAGACTTGGCGGCATTACCAAACGGTAAGCTACAACCACAATTCTTTCTAGAATTTCGAATGGTCCTATGTACCTGGGTCTGAATTTTACCTTTTTACCGAAACGTATAACTACCTTCCATGGAGATACCTTCAAGAAATCATGATCTCCTACCTGAAATTCAAAATCCTTCCTTCGATTATTAGAATAGCTCTTCTGCCTACTTTGAGTTTCTTTGATGTGGTTTTGGATTACCTTTACCTTTTTCATTGTTTCCTCCACTAGTTCTGGGCCTACAAGTTTTCTTTAACAAACGTCATCCCAACAGGTAGTTGTGCAACATCTCTTTCTGTATAACACTTAATATGGTGCCATCATAATACTTGAATGGAAGCTATTCTTATATGAAAATTCCACCATAGGTAAATATTGATCCCACATACCCTGAAAGTCAAGTGAGCATGATCTCAACATGTCTTCTAAGGTTTTAATAGTTCATTCTTATTATCCATCAGTTTGAGGGTGGTAGGATGCACTCAAACGAAGTTCAGTATCCAGTGATTTCTGAAGACATTTCTATAATCTTGAAGTAAAATGGGGATCACAATCAGAAATAATCGATAGGGTTACTCCATGAAGTCTCACAACTTCATTCATATATAGTCTTACAAGACGTTCCAGTGGTAGATATTCTCTTATAGAAAGAAAATTTGCTGACTTGGTAAGACGATCAGCAATAATCCATATTGCATTGTTCCTTCTAGGAGTCTATGGTAGTCCCATGAAAAAGTCCATCACGATATTATCTCATTTCAACTCAGGTATGGGAAGAGGTTGCATGACTCCTCCAGGCTATTGCCTTCCAGCTTTCAATTGTTGACAAACCATACATCTTGACACAAAATCAGCAATCTACCACTTCATGTTGTCCCACGAAAAATGATCCTTAAAATCTCTATACATTTTTCTCCTCCTAGGGTGTATAGAGAAATTGGAACTATGAGCATCGTCTAAAAATTCACTTTTTAGATCAGGTATATTGGGAACACAATGTCTCTTCCCGAATTTCAAAATTCCATATTCATACACAAAGTCACTCAATCTCCCATCATTCACAGCTTTAATCATCTTTTGAAATTATTTATCATTGGTATGAGAACTCTTAATCCTTTCTAGTAATGATGGTTTGGTAACCATTTGAAAAATCATTGATGTTTCACCTTCCATGGTTATTCCCATGTCTATTTTCACGAGATCCATGAAAATTGGATCCCTTTCAATTCTCATATTGTTCAATAATCCATGATCTTATCTTTTCAAAGCATCTACCAGCTTATTTACCTTCCCTGAGTGGTAGTGTATCATGCAATCATAATCCTTGAGTAAATCAAGCCAGCTCCTTTGCCTCATGTTGATTTATTTTGGTGACAAAATATACTTTAATCTATTGTGATGAGTATAAATCTCACAATTTTCACCATAGAGGTAGTGTCTCCATATCTTCAAAGAAAATATCTCACCTGCTAACACAATATCATGAGTAGGATAGTTTTGATCATGAATTTTCAACTGTCGTGATACATAGGCAATAACCCTATCATTCTGTATAAGGACACAACCAAGTCCTTTCATCGATGCATCACATTAAATAATGAACCAATCATTCCCCAATGGTAGAGTCAATATAGGAGCATTGACTAATATTATCTTTAGTTCTTCAAAAAATTCTTCACACTCTTTTGTCCAAACAAATTTAACAACTTTATGTGTGATCTTTGTTAATGAGTTAGCCAACTGGGCAAAATTCTAGACGAAATGTTGATAATAACCTGTTAAACCAATAAAACTGAGTACCTCGGTTATACTCATTGGTGCAGTCCATTCTTGGATTGCCTTGGTCATAGAAGGATCAACAGAGATTCTATATTTGGAGACAATACGGCCAAGAAAAGAAATCTCCTCAAGCCAGAATTCACACTTTCTAAACATCCCATATAATTCATGTCTTCTCAGAGTCTTCAAGATAATGCGCATGTGATTTTCATGATATTCGTAGCTTTTAGAGTATACCAAGATATCATCAATAAATACCACCACAAAATCATCGAGATATTCCTTGAAAACTCTATTCATTAGATCCATGAATACAGAGGGTGCATTATTCAGCCCAAAAGGCATTACTATAAACTCATAATGCCCATACCTGGTGTGAAATGATATATTCAGAATGTCTTCCTTCTTCACAGACAACTGATGATATCCAGATCTAAGGTCAATCTTTGAAAAGTATTGAGCTCTATGTAGTTGGTCAAATGAATCATCAATGCGAGTTAATGGATACTTGTTCATTATTGTAATAGCATTAATCTCTATGTAGTCAATACATAACCTCATAGATCCATATTAATTTTTTACAAAAATAACATGGGGTCCCCATGGAGAAACACAAGGGAGAATAAATCCCTTATTACTCTATTCCTATAGTTGTTTCATTAGTTCAACTAATTCCATAGTGTCCATTCTATAAGTGGTCTTTGATTTTGGCCTTGAACCAGGAATTATATCAATGGAAGACTCAATTTGTCGTTCTGAAGGATGTCCAGGTAAATATTCTGAAAGCACATCTACATATTCTTTCACAATAGGTACATCCTCTATTTGAACATTCCGTTCCTTACCCACGGTCATTTCATTCTCTTCATCCCCAATAATTGAATTTAGTTGAGCTATTGGGGGTGGATCTTGGTAAGAATTAGGTGGTGATGATTCTACTCTAAAGATAAGGTGTTCCTTATCATCATCAGCAAAAATAGTAACAACCTTCTTCTTACAATAAATATTGGAATCATGGTCCTAAAGACAATCCATCCCTAGGATTATATCAAATTCAATAATAGGTATGACGATGAGATCCGCAGATAAATAACATTTATGTGCTCTAATGGGGACTGATTCACAAAACGTTGTTGCAATGATATTTCCCTTAGGAGTTTTAAATGACAACTCCCTTGTTAAATCAAATTGGAAATGTAACGTCCCAGTTCCGGAAGCCACCTAGAGGTGCCCCATACCCGATTGGTTACATGGCCTCAAGCACATTTCGCCGAATACAAGAGGCTGCCGACCAGTAGTGAGGGCCTTGGGTGTCATAGTGGGAAAACAATGCCCTCTTTGGCAGAGTACACAGCAGAAGAAAAACAAATAGATAACAGTAGAAACCATAAACATCATACAAGAGTAAATGATAAACAGAGGAAGACTAACGGTAAACTACTAAAGCACGCACACATGTATATAAAATGATGCATGATACATATGTCTAGGAAAGCTGCCAAACATGTTACAATGTTGAATACATTACTAAACCAACGTGAAAAAATAAAAACGAGTAAACTCCCAGCATCCCAAGCCACATCTTGGTCTCGTGCTCTCCAGCTCCACAGCAAGTCAAGCACACGAAGTAGAAGGGCGCTTGCCCTTATCTATACCTGCAATAATATAATCTTCTTGGGGCCAAAAGCATGACCCAAACAGGTTGTGAAGCAAGGTCCCAGTAGGAAACCACCCAATGATCTGTGCCTAATAGTTAGGGAATATATTGCTGGTAAAGTACAGTAAGTAGTAAACATGATAAACACAACAGTAAAAATCCACAGTTTCTTGCACATAATCTACAAACAAGAAACAACCACTCAAGCAAGTAGAACAAAAAGGTAACCTTGGGGTAGTTATCACATCCTAACCCCTAAGGTTAAACCTACAAGTACTAGAAACCCTCTGGGAGGCACACATAGTCTCACCTCTCAGGTTCACCTAAATAATAGACTCTATGAGAAATCACTCACCGTCAATTCCCCCTATAGTCTCGTATCATACTAAAGGATCTCTGGGGAAGCACTCAACGTCTATTCCAATTGTGGCCCACGTCGAGGAACTATAGACTCTCTAAGGAAGAACTAAACATCAATTCCCCCTCTGGTCACGCTTCGTAAATTAAAGACACTCTGGAGAAGCCCTTATGTCCATTCTCCTTATGGTCCACTACACTAGGTTCTCACAGCCCTGTGTAAAATAAACATGCATAGTGCGCGTATCGGCCCAAGTAAACCTCAAGAACTACTTGGATATACTTCTAAGGCACCCATCATACAATTCAACAGTTCCACTATCCTACAACTAGGCATAAAAACTAGAAAAATTCTGAACTAGAAAAACAAGCATGGAAAAACATCCTGATTAAAGTAAAATAATGACCCTACACACAAGAAATTACCTCTACTCAAGAAATCAAGAAAAGTCGGCAAAAAACATGGTAAAATATGAAACCCTCAATACCCTATTCAAGGGTATTGGTGGAATTTTCACAAATTAATCACAGACATCCTATGGAAAGTCACAGAAAACCTACCTCGATGCTAGGAGAATGATATACGTGAAACACAATGATTGATTCTCCTTATAACATCGAATATCTGAGAAAATGTCAGAATAGATCAACCAAAGATAACTTGAGAAATAGGAGGGATTAGATAACAAGGATCTAGGGGAAGATGGAGCATACTGTTGTGGATCCAATGCAATTGACAGTGGTCAATTCAGAGAACAGACTGAGGCATGGATGGTCGGAGAAGATTAGTGGCCTTACAACTTCTCTAGAATGAACCAAACCTGGACAAAAGGTGTTATGTCCATCAGGTGCGACCATGTTGTGTTTAATGAAAAAAAGTAAATACAAAGCATGTACTTCTGGGGTACACGGCGTGTACTCTGTTTTTTCATACTTTGTTTTAAGCATCCTCCACATCACCCCTACACACCGTGTATGTGGCCTGGACACGGTCAACACACAGCTTGGCATGGTAAGGGAGTACACGACGTGTACTCAAAAAGTACATAGCGTGTACTACACAAATTTCTATAATCCCCTCATTTCTCAAAAACTCCAGGAAAAAATATATTCATACTTGAAATGAAGACTCTGGTTCATAAAAACATCCCCCTTAAATAAATTCATCCCCGAATTTCCCTAACAAGTTAGAGAAGAAGAAACCTCGAACTGCTCCAGCCACTATGATTATACATCGGCCTACCTTTCCCAGGTCTCGTCCTATACTCTCCTGTGCTTCCATAGCACCCGTACTAGAGGAACAAACCACCCCTAGAGAACCTTTGTGATGCGATCGAAAATCTAGATAGGATGCTCCTCAAATGATGCATCCGCTTCGAGCTCAAGCTCCTCAGGCTGAAATAAATGAGATGAGTCTGAAAAGTAATGTCGGAGCTGGGAGACGTGGAAGACAGTGTGCATGGCCTGGTAACTCTGAGGTAACTGAAACAGATAGGAAACCAGACCAACTCTCTCCAATACCTAAAATGGCCAGACATACCGCGGTGAAGGCTTACCCTATCTCCAAATCCTCTTGTGTCCCAACCTTGTTGCGACACATAAGAAAACCAGATCCCCGACCACGTACTCTAGAGGTCGTCTCCGCTGATCAGCATAAGACTTCTGTCGAGACTGTGTTGTAGCCATCCTCTTCCGAAACAACTCATCTGCTCTGAGGTCTCCTGAACAAGAAGAGGTCCCAGAAAAGATGCCTCTCCTGTCTCCAACTAGCATAAGGGTGATCGGCATGGCCTACCGTACAATGCCTAGTAAGATTCCATCTGAATATTCGAATGAAAACTGTTATTGTAGGAAGACTCTACCAGAGGAATATGATTCTCCTAAGAACCACCAATGTCTAGAATGAAATATTGGAGCATATCCTCCAGCATCGGGATCGTATGCTCAGACTGTCCATCAATCTAGGGATGGTATACTGTACTCAAAATTACCTATATAACAAAGGCCTTCTGAAGCCCCTGCTAGAACCATGAAGTTAAGTGTGCATCCCTGTCTGAAACAATTGAGTGTTGAACTCCATCAAGACGTACAATCTCATGGATGTATAGTCATCCCAGATCATCAACAATGATGGTCTCCTTGATCGGTAAGAAGTGAGCAACCTTCGTAACCCTGTCGACAACAATCCAAACAACATTGTTACCATGGGGGGCGGACCTCGACAATCTGGACACAAAGTCCATCACGACATCATTCCACTTCCACTCCGGAATGGTTAACTAATTCAAAAGGCATGGTGGTCGCTGATGCTCTACCTTCACCTGCTGACAAGTAGAACACCTCAAGACAAAACCAGCCACATCCCTCTTCATACCTGGACACCAGTACTGGCGATGAAGATCCTAATACATCAAGGTGACGCCAGGATGTACTTCCCAAACTGAAAATTGATTATCCCACATCATCTCCTTGCGTATGTCTGTTGGCACCCATAGGCATCCCTAGAAATGAAATATCTCATCCCCGCCCACTGTCCATCTAGGATGAGGGTCCACTCTTGACACACTCTCCCTGAGACTAATCATTCTGAGTCTAATAGCTACCTCATCCGCACACAATCCATAAGTGTAAAGGTAAAACTAAAGAAGATAGGTAAGTCTATGCCTATCTGTCGTACACCTCCAGATGCATCTCAGAGAATAGATCCATTAGTTTCCACTCACTACTGGCCTCCTAAACTGCTTGAATCTGAGTCCTCCTGCTCAACACATCTTCCACTGCGTTGCCCATTCCCAGCGTATAGGCAAGCTCGATATCAAAAGACTGAAGATACACGACCCACCTGCGATATCTCAGATTCTGATCACGCTAAGTGAAGATGTACTTGAGACTCCTGTGGTTTCTGAAAACCACAATGTTCTCTCCCATAAGTTAATGTGTCCAACATCGTAAGGAATGAACAACAACTTCCAAATCCAGATCATGCGTCGAGTAGTTCGTTTCATGTTGCCTCAACTGCCGACAACTGTATGCAACAACTCCATATAACCTGCATAAGCACAGCGCCCAGCCTGTTACCTGAAGCATCGAAATAAACTGTATAGCTCTTGCATGGCTCTGGAATGACTAGTATTGGTTCTGATGTCAACCGTTACATCAGCTCCTAAAAGGCTGACTCAGAAGAATATGACCATAAGATCTTCTCCCCCTACTTGGTTAGACCTGTCAAAGGAGCTGCATGGCATGAAAATTCTTGAATGAAGCATCTGTAGTATCAAGCCAGCCCTAGGAAACTCCGTACCTAAAAAACATTCTTCGGCTGCTCCCTGGAAACTATAGCTCTAACTTTCTTTGGGTCAACTGATACTCTTGCCTCTGAGATGACGTGACCTATGACGTGAATCTAATCTATCCAAAAGTGGAACTTCGAGAGTTTAGCATAAAGTTGATGATATCTCAATGTACTTAGAATGACTTCAAGATGGTTTGCATGGTCGTTTCAAGTGTGAGAGTATACCAAGATATCATCCATGAATACCACGATGAAGGAATCCAAATAATTATAGAACACTTGGTTCATCAGTTCTATGAAAACTGCTGGCACATTCGTGAGACCGAACAACATAACTGTATACTCGTAGAGACCATACATGATCCTGATGGCTGTCAGAGGTATATCTGATGGTCTAACGTGCAACTGATGATAACAGGACCTCAAATCAATCTTCACAAACACGCGGGCTCCTCGAAGATGATCGAAGAGATAATCAATCCTTGGAAAGGGATATCGGTTCTTGACCATCAATTGGTTTAGCTTCTAATAATCCACACAGAGCCTAAGGGTACCGTTTGCCTTCTTTGCAAATAGGACAGGAGAACCCAAGGGAGAAGTACTGGGTCGAATGAAACCCTTTGCCTTTAACTCCTCTAACTACTTCTTGAGCTACTGCAACTTAGGTTTAGCCATTCTATAGGGAGTAATAGTCACCGGTGCCACTCCTAGAACGAGATCAATAGAGAAGTCTACCCCACGCTTTGGAGGTAAACTTGAAAAGTCTTCTGGGAAGAAATCCCTGAAACAATTCACCACTGGAGGAATGTCCAACTGTTAAGTCCCCTGATAATTCAGATATAGACTAGAAATCCAGGTCGTTACCCTTCCTAGCCCATGATGCTCGAGTCCTGCCCGACTCTCCTGAACATCCCACTCGCCTATATGATGAAAAGATTCACCCTCTGGTGTAATGAAACTCACCCTACAGCGATAACAGTCGACGACTGCCTAGAAGGGAACCAACCAGCCCATCCAGAGAATGACATCATAGCATTTTATCTCTAAGACATAGATATCCAATAAGAAACGATACCATGTAACCTCGAGAGGGAACTCTCTGCAATGACGTACACTCGATGTCCTCATCCCCAAAGGTGTTTCATGTGTCAATAAGTTGGTAGAAGAAAATATGCAAAGCTCAAGGCTCTCCACAATAGAAAAAGAGATAAATCTATACATAGCACCATTATTAAAAAGAGATGAAGATAAAACTGAGGCTACTAAAATTGTACCTCGAATGGTAGAAGGTCTTGTATCCTGCTCCGGATAGGTCTGCTCCACCGCAAAAGTCTAGCCTGCCCCACGGCCCTGTGACCCTGCATGACCACTCTGAGCTGATCCTCCCTACTGACGCTGAAGGACTGGGGACTGAGTTACACGGCCTCGACCTCCACCTCAACCCGAATGGCCGAAAGAACTCCATTTTCCTGACTGGTGAGAAACTAGTGGTTCTTCTCCTAAACGACGAGTCATGGAAGAACCCCCGTCATCAGCAACCGGTGAGAAAACATGGCAGAAACGCTGAAGGTGACCCATATTTCCACAATATCAGTACTCTACATGGTCTCTCTGGAACTACGACCTCGTGTTCCCTACCCTTCCACACTGGTTGCATACTACCAGACTACGAAAAATGTATCTCGCCTCCTCAGATCACCGCGCAAGAACTCCATACGGCGCTTCTTGCTGTCAACTGGAGGAACACTAGCTCTGGAAGTAGAACATCCCTAGATCACAGCTCCGGAGTCTCTCAGATTGTGCTTTGCAATCAGTGACTGTTTGGCTATGGAAGAGATGGAAGTCAACAAGAAGATATTATCCTATGAGTGGATCTACCACTAGAGACCATCCTCAAACTTCCTTAACAAGAACACCCCACTTCCACCCCGAAGGGGTGTGAAACTCTGCATCTTGGTGAAACGAGAGGGGTACTCCATAACTGAAATAGTACCCTGCTCCAGAATTATGAACTCCTAGGATTGATCGGCCCTCATGGTCTCTGGGTAGAAGTAGTCGTAGAACACGCACTATAACTCCTCCCAAGCCAAAACCTTCTGATGACCCGCATGTGAGATCACATCCCACCACCTCATGGTGGAGTCTCAAAACATGTTGGTAGCAAGATTGACCTACATATCTGGAGGTGTTTCCAGATGCTCAAAGATAGTCAACATGGCATCTATCCATGTCTCTGCATCCAGTGGTCCTCCTTCCCCCATGAAACTAGGAGGATGTTGCTACTAGAAAACACGTGTCAAGTCTTCCATAGACGTGGAAGGAGGTGGTGCTCCATGGAAAATCTACATCATCCTCATAAAGCCTTCCCTAAACCTTGAATTAGAACCTACAACTGGTATGACAGTCGGTACCATGGCTGGCCTTACCGGAGGATCGGTAAGATGTCCCTGATTAGCCATATCTGGCGTCTGATCACTGCCTGACAACTAACATACGACCAGAGGATGTCTCAGAGGCATAGCTCTGAAAGATCAAAATCATAACATAGATTAGGAAAACAAGGACAGAGAACAAAGTAGTACAACATGTAAATAGGAGATGGAAACACTCATGATTTACAAAACATAACTACACAACATTTATAAACTCTACATGGCGTGTACTTAACTATATTCATCTTCTTGTGTCTCCATGCATGGATAACCCACATGGTCTTCATAAAGTGAGACTACACAGCGTGTTCTTAACACAGATAATGTGTGCTTAAATATTTTCCCAACCCATGTTGTTGGTTACATGGCCAAGTACACGGTTGAACCTTACACGGTATGTTCCGAACAAACACGATGTGTATAGGAGGAGAGAACCCCGACCCGTGTTGTTCGTGACACAGCTGGGTACTGAGATCAAGGATAAACTACATGTTCAAACACAACACGTTGTGTATGACACGAGCTTACCCAATCCGTGTTGTTAGTTACACGGCCAGGTATACAACTTACTACTACACGGCGTGTATTAACTCTACACGGCGTATTCCTAGAGATTTTTCACAACCCATTTTTCTGCTCACACAGTCAATGAAATGGTTTAAAACTACATGGCATGTATATATAATGTAAACGCCAAGTATTCTGGGTTTTTCCAAGCAGTAGATTAGAAACTGCACCGAGGCCCAGAAAACCCAGAAAACAAGGCAAAGAGGTGAAAATTCTGATCCGTGAGGGTGCATACACCCCACAAATCAAATCTTGGCATCCAATACAATCACATGTAAGGAAAAAGGTCAATGAATCGCCAATTTCCGATTCAAGGGGGTCCATAACACCTCAAGAACCAACAAATTTGCATTCATTTAAGCAAGGTACAAAAAAACAACCTTTCTATCAAACTGCAGTGATTTTATCCAGCACCTATCACAACAACATGCATAATCTACACAAAGTCTATGAAAACAACATGCAATTGCTAATGCACCCTAGATGGCATGGAAAGAATTCATGGCATGTGATTTCTAACAAGTTCCTATATGATGCATGAGATGGCATACCCTCATCTCATCGGGTTGTGACAGAAATAGAACCACAATATCAACAACAATAACAATACAAATCATGTTAATCACTATAGGTCAAATCATATAACTCGTAAAATCTGAAAACCAGAAAACTACAATAATCGAGGTAGTATGGATTCTCCCTGTACACGGGTTAGACACTCCTGAGAACAGCTTAATTCCAAGTACCAAATCTGTCTTATCCCTGGCTAAAGGCTCCAAACAGTAAATCAAGAGAAATAAACCCCTATGATAGCACTTTGTAACATCCCGATTCTGTAAGCCACCCAGAGGCGCCCCGTACCGGTTGGTCACAGGGACTCAAGAGCATTTCCCCAAATGCCAGAGGCTGCAGACTAGCAGTGAGGGCCTTGGGTGTGATAGTAAGGAAACTATGCCCTCTTTAGCAGAGTACACAGTGGAAGAAAAACAAATAGATAGCTATAGAAACCATAACCATCATACAAGAGTAAATGATAAACAGAAGAAGACTAACAGTAAACAACTAAAGCACACACACATGTATATAAAATGATGCATGATACATATTTCTAGGAAAGAATCCAAACACATCACAATGCTGAATACAATACTAAACCAAAGTGGAAAAATAAAAATATGTAAACTCCCATCATCGCAAGCCACAACTTGGTCCCGTGATCTCCAGCTCCATAGCCAGTCAAGCACCTAAAGTAGAAGGGTGATTTCCCTTATCTATACCTGCACCAATATAATCTACTTGGGCCCAAAAGCATGTCCCAAATAGGGTGAGAGAGAAATCCTAGTAGGAAACCACCAAAATATCTGTGTCTAATAGTAAGTGAATATATGGTAGGTAAAGTACAATAACCAGTTAACAGGATAAACATAGTAGTAACAATCCATAATTTCTAGAACATAATCTACAAACAAGAAACAACCACTCATGCAAGTAGAACAAAAAGGTAACCTCTGGGTAGTTCTCATAGCCTAACCCCTAAGTTTCAACCTACATGTACTAGCAACCCTATAGGAGGCACACACAATCTCACCAATCTGGTTCAACTAAATAATAGACTCTTTGAGGAAGCACTAACCGTCAATTCCCCCTATAGTCTCATATCGCACTAATGGCTCTCTAGGGAAGCACTCAATATCTATTCCCCGTTTGGACCGCGTCGAGGAACTACAGACTCTATAAGGAAGCACTCAATGTCACATCCCCCTGTGGTCTCACTTCGTAAATTAAGGACACTATGGAGAATCCCTTACATCCATTCTCCCTATGGTCCACTACACTAGGTTCTCACAGTCCTATGTAAAATAAACATGCATAGCGCATGTATCAAACTATGTGAACCTCAAGAACTACTTGGATATCCTTCTAAGGCACCCATCATATAGTTCAACTATTCCACTATCCTACAACTAGGAATGGAAACTACAAAAATACCGAACTAGAAAAAACAACAATGGAAAAACATTCTGAGTACAGTAAAAGAATGAACCTACAAACAAGCAATTGCCTCTACTCAAGCAATCAAGCAATGCAGGAAAACAACAGGGAAAAAATAGGAAACACGCAATACCCCATTCAAGGGTATTGGTGGAAGTTGCACAAAATATTCCCAGACATCCTACGGATGGGCACAAACCACCTATCTCGATTCTAGGATAACGATATACGTGAATGACAGTGATTTATTCTCCTTAGAACGTTGAATATCTGATAAAACGTCAAAAAGGCACAACCAACGAAAAATTGAGAAAGATGAGGAATTGGATAACAAGGCTCTAGGGGAAGAAAGATCTTACCGCTGTGGTTCCAACCCAATTGACAGCGGTCTATTAGGAGAACAGATGGAGGCATGGAATCTTGGAGAATATCCACAGCCATACGACTTCTCTCGAATGAACGAAACCTGGACGAAAGGTGTTCTATCCGTCAGGTGCGACCCAAGTGCATTTAATGAAAAAAAGAAAATACATGGTGTGTACTTATGGGGTACATGACATGTACTCTGTTTTTCTTTACTCTACATTAATTGGCCTCCACATCACCCATACACATCGTGTGTGTGGCCCGGACACGGTCGACACATGGCATGGTGCGATAAGGGAGTACATGACATGTACTCATAAAGTACACAGCGTGTACTTCAGAAATTTCCATTAACCCCTCATTTCTCAAAAACTCCATGAAAAAGGAAAACATAACTAAAAAGAAGACCTGGGTTCTTACAAGAAATATCTAATTTTCATAGCAATCTTCTAAAGTTGAAATAATGCGCTGATCCAGAATTAAATAATGCATTTTATAAACTTGATGAAACCATTAAATTACCTGCCACCATGTCTTTCGAAGATTCTACCTTATTAGTAGTGATAGAACAATCTTGTCCTTGATCCCTTGGTCTTTTTTGAGGTAATTTACCTTGATGCTTAGGAAATTCATTTGCATAATGTCCCATATCCCTACAATTGTAGTATTGGACATCGGTAGCTTCCTTCATCCCCTTTCAATCACGAGTTTGGTGGAATTTTTCACCACACATGTAATAGACTCTGAATCCTTTTAAGCAAGTACCAGTGTGTTTTTTCCCACATTTACTACAGGATGGATATTCTACTTTTCCCTTCATCCCCTTATTTCTATTCCCAGAGTGATCAGAAGATCTCTTCTTCCCCTGATTTTCTTTAATGTCAAAAGACTTATAGAATTAATTTTTTGTCTTGATTGCACATGAGACAATATCTTCGTACAACGAGAAGGTTTTTGAGACTAATGCTCGATGGAGAGATGGTTTTAACCCATCAGAGAAACGATCAATCTTATTTCATGGGTTATGTATATAATCTTCCGCATACCTCACTAACCTTGTAAAGTTGGCCTCATAATTTGTTACAATCTCATCCTCCTTTTGCATCAGACTAAGAAATTGCCTTTCCATATCTTCTATATGGTCATAAGGAAAGTATTTTTCAATAAAAAGCACTTTGGACTCCTTCCATTCCTTTTTTGATACTTCATCATCTTCTTTTGTGTTTCGTACCAATGAACATCATTGATAGGCATCTCCAGTGATAGGCATCTCCACTATAATTATCTTTAGCATGAGGGAAATCCCTACATGGAGGGCGTGCATTGATACGGTTTTCATTCTTTCCACTAGGCTCCATTTCTAAATAATGGAATAAGCTAGATCAGTTTAATGGATCAAAATACAGAATTCCATACTTGTAAAACACATAAAATAAATTGAACTATTTATGGATATAATCCATAATGATTAAAAAAATGGTTTCTTTGAGGAATTATATACTCATAAACCCTTCATAATAGATTGTAAAGAAAATGAGAATTATCCTAATCATATCCCCCAGGAGTGTCGTAACCAGGAGTGCAGCAAGCCCCGTCGTCATGAACCAGTTCTCGTTCGTGTATAGCTTAAAGGGGGTTTTCAGGTTTTACCCCTAGGTACATCTATGCCAGAGCCGCCTCTACCTTCTCGTATCTAGACATGGATGTATTACTCAGAAAAATCACAAAATCTCTACAATAACAAAATTCTAGGAAGTTCTTCTATACTAATTCTCAAAGCCCATATTAGGTCTATGTGCTCTATACATAGATTATCTAAATCTAGCATACAAGGTTTATACTAAACTTCCTATGATACCAACTATAACACCCTGATCCCAGTTACCCAGAGTTGGTGTATTATTACATAACATTGGCATGATCAAAAAAGATCATTTCTCGGAAGACCGATTAGTTTAGTAGCCTTGGAATCACTAGATATAGTCATAATGTTTACATTACATCATTAAATGAAAACTAAAACAATATAGTCTCCATTGTCCAAACTCTTATCCACTTTTACAATCCCTGAAGGTCATTCATAAAATACTTCTTCGCATCCTGGGAAAAAGAAAACATAGAAAGGGGTGAGCTCAAATTCCCAGTAAGGATAACAATAGAGAAGAAGCTTTCATAAATAAGCATAAACATTTTAGGTAATGTATAACTAACATAAAATCCTTTTAAACATGGACTTCAGCATAATATGGAAGAAATAAAATGAAATAATTCCATTTATTTATTCACATAGATATTCTACTAGTCAAATAATCACATGCAATATCAATAACCACTTTCATAATGATGGAATACATAATACCAGACTATCATAACCACATAGTCAAGGCCTTGTGCCAAAACTACATAAAATATTTTGTCAAGGCCTTGTTCCAAGACACTAGTTTGTCTCATGAGACCTACCAATTCATCTAGATGATATAGTGGGCTCCACCCATCACTTACTAAGTCCAATGCATTCCTCATATGAACAGGTTTAAACATATCATAAACATTCATATTAAAACTAGAATACGAAATGTAAATACTTTCTCCATAAACCATGAATGGTATAAAAATAATATATCCACATTCAAAAATATCACAAAACCTTCAATATAATATGGAAGTTTTGTATCATAATAAATAAACTTCAAATAAGCTTAAAATCCATCAAAGGATGTTGACATGGATGAAATAAAAATTATTTGAGAGAAATATCTCTTTTTTTGAAATCATTTAAAATTCACATAATTATAAAATAAAACACTTAATTTGATAATATTCTTTTAATCTTGTAAGGGAAGCTTTTATGATTTTACAATGGTGGAAAATAGAAACACCCCCCGTATAAGTTAAAAAAGACATTCTTACCATAATTCTGTCGAAAAGGTTAAAAAGGACCTTGTTTGGAAAATGACAGAAAGATTCCATTATAAACTTATTATAAAAAGACAAAAATGGTATAAATAACCTTAACCCATAGTATATAAAATAGTTAAAATTATTTTAAATGCATTTTTAAGAAACATTTTTCTGGATGATAAAGAGGTCCCAGTAGATAATTATGTATAAACAACCTCAGATAATGAAGAGATTGTGAAATAAACCACCACCTTGTAATTTCCTTTGTTAAGGGTAGTTTAACCTCCTATATAATGGTTAAATAATTGTTATTTAATTATACAAGAATCATTTAAATTAATATGATATCATATATGATCTTTTAACATTGCTTTGTTAATAATATCTTAATATTATCATTGTTTCTGGTGTTAACTTATCCATTTTCTGTTATATGTTTTGTTAAATAATCCATGTTTGTTATGGATAGTTTGTATCTTATTCATATACATAATTATATCAAGTCCTTAAAAAATATTTTTAATCATTAAATTAGAATTAGTCTTGAATGGATACGATGGTGAATGAATCACATCGTGTTTGTGGAGACGGTAGTCCGTACATACGCACGAGCGACAATATCATTATTTTGATATTTAAATAATATATAATTGGATGGTATATCATATATACAGAATCATTATCATGTTATATTTATTATTTAAAATAATTACACATCATTATTATTCCCATATAAATTATTATTATTTGAATAACAATTACACCACGACATGGAGACGGTAAGCTGTATGTACGCACGTATGGAGACATGTCATTCAAAGGATGGATAGAATACTGAATATGGTTGTACCATATTTATAATAACATCATAGTATAAATAAGATACTAGATTTATTATTTTCGAATGGGAATAACAATGAAATAAGAAGTTGAATAAGAAAGGAGCTTGTAAGAGGGTGGTGAAAACCTTATCTCTTCTTCGGGTTCTTCCTTTTGATTTGATCAAAAGGGCTCATTAGGTTGACTTTCTGACTAAAGTAATGCCTCTAAGATGAAGGATGGATATTTTAGAGGGTATTTGGGCAGAGTTTTTCTGAGCCAAATGGATTTGAAGGTATGAATTTGAGAGAAGGGTGTGTTTCCTTTTATAAGAGGGGTGAGGGGCACCTTAGGAAAAGCTAGAAATATTATTTTATAATAAATTCATATTCGGTTTATAATGGCTAAAAAGTTTATTATTTAAATATTAAGGTGGGTATAGGTTAAAAACCAATAAACCAATAGGTTTTAGACAGCTTTGGGTCACTATATTAACCTTATCTTTTAGTTTTCACTCTTAGTTAATTAGTTTTACATTTACCATGTCTCTTTGTCTTTTTATATTATATAGTTAATAAACTTACTATATACTTCCAAGTGACCACGAAGTGGTCCATTAATGATACACCTATCATTATATAAGTCCTCTGTCTGAACCTTATATTTTTAAGAATATAATATCAATTAATAATATAATATTTGTTTTAAATACTATTTTATGTCAATTTTGACACTATTGGGTATTTGGTTTTTGATAAATTCATAACAAAATAATTACTTCGAATAAAATTCATATAACCAATAATAATATGTCATATTAACCTAGAAAATTACTGGAATTCATAAAAAGTCTCAAATTACATTTATTTGGATATTTATAAAATTATCATAATATTTCATTAATTAGGTAATTACTTCATTACCATTTCGTCATAAATAAATTAAATTATTTAATGTATAAATATTATAAATAAAATTCCATTATGTATGAAATCATTTTATATTTCTGAATAATATTTATTATCAAATTTATCTTTTGAGTATTCCTATATTAAAAATGTTTTAGTTATTAAAATTTGATTTTTTCTCTTTTAACTCTTCTTTGAATTAAATAATAATAAATGTACTAATCTAATTCAAGTGGACCTAAATGATAATATTTTATTCCTAAGGTTTTTTTGGTCGATATACACTTGTCCAATATTATTAGGACATGTGGTAGGGTAATATTAATATCATTTTTACCCTTAATTACCATATTTACTTTTATCCGTGGTAAATAAAAGTAAAAAGATACTATTCAAAAAAAATTATATTTATCTTATTATACCACATTTTACTCCTTGATATTAACCGTGTTGCTCGGATTTTTGAAATTATACTCACAGAAGCTGTAAAATTTAGTTTTATGTGAATTTCCAAATTCTCCAAGGAGGTGGGTAAAAGACGGTGAAAAGTTCAATAAAATTTTTATATATCTAAAATTATTCTAAAATAACTCCAATTAATTACATTGAAATTTTATAGGTATTATATATCTATTTTGACCTAAATTAAATTTAAATAAAATAATTAATTATTTAAAAAAAATTCAGTATTAAGCTATAAATGAGTGTTTTTTCACTATTGATCAAAAATTGAATGTTTTCCAAAAAATACGAAAAATTCGCCCTAAGATAATTGCGATATTCTGAATCCAAAAATGAAGACCATTTTGAATGATAAAATGTATAAAATTTCAAAAAGTGGGTATTACTATTCATAACGGCTAGTTTGATTGGTTTTGGTATGTGTTAGAACTCGAAGTTGCGTACAACACATGCTACTGTATTATTCAAAGAGAAGCGTACCGTGGAAGCATGGGGTGTTATAGTAGTGGATGAAATTTGTCCGAATAAGGTAATTGAAGTCTTTCATTTGGTTGGGATTCAACAGGTGGCTAATGGGGCATAGGAGTTTGTTATAAAAATGAAGAGCTATGTTGATGGCCTCTTGTAATGTGTGATGGATATAATCCATCTTGTGGATGCTCCTCAAATTATTTGGTTTTAAAAAATAAGAAAAATATTTTTCTAATCTAATATGATTGCATTCCTATTTTCCCCCTATGATCATAACATAAAATTGAATCTTATTTTCATAGAAATATATATTAATTTTAGCTAATCCTAACCACATTGTTAGGTATTGGGATGTAGTCTATCTTTTTTCCAATCGGTGGGTCCTAGAGATAATAGTTATAATTTTTCTAGGGATGTATGTTAAACCTCAAAAAATTGTTTCTTTTGTGTTAAAATCCTAATTTTTCTTAAATCCATTATGAAGGAGACCTAGTAGGTGTTATTTTAATTTTTCTTAGGCCACCATTATCATGTTTTTTGACTAAAAGGTTTTATTCCTTTTATTTCATTACCCAATTTTGTTTATAAAAAAACTGAGTATAAGTCTAGAAAACTAAGAGTCCATGTTTTTCTAGAGTTCTTTTTCTGGGTTATAAATATAGAGGGTTCTATCTATTTTTTGGTTCATTTTATTTTCATGAAATATAGACTAATGATACTAGTTTTTTAGGTAGAAAATTTTTGAGCATTAGTTTTATAATGATGACCCAAACAAGTTGTTTTGGACAGGAATTTTCCAAAATATTTCATATATTTGATGGGTAATCTTGAGCCACAATTCTGTGGTTCATGAATATATAAAAATAAATTTAGGAATAAAGGATAAGTCTCCCTAGGAAAACATTACCACTAGTTGAAAAACGAATTTGGTCGGTGATTTATGAAAACATATCTTGGGAATGTTACAGTATAGTTGAATAGTGACATCCTTTGGTTAATAGTCCCTAAATTTTTGTGCTACTTTTTCATGGAAGATGGGGGTGTGTTATATGATAGCCATGTAGATGAGTTCTAGAGAATTATGAAATTCTATTTCGAATAAAAAAAATGATTTTATGGAGATTCATATTTTTTAAGACAACTATAAGTGTTTTTTACTAAAGTTAGGTGTATGATAATGAAGAGCGTGTATGAATTGGCATTGTCTATGAAGGGAAAACCAGTCCTGCATGGATTTAGATCAGGTAAAGGGGGTTACATTTTGTTAAATGACATATGTCCATTGGGGAATCCCATTACTAACAAATATTGAAACGTCACACAATTTAAGGTCATATGACAAGGACATTGACCATGTACTCTGATGTCTTCTGGAGATGAAATTTTTGTATAGTTTAACAACTTATAACTAGGACGTTATTCTATGTAGTTAAATGTCTTAAAAAATGACATCATGATATTTAGTTTAAATTCATACATCAAACAAATTATTCTATGTAGTTTTAAGTCTCACATAGAGGACATTATTGGTTATATAATTTAGTGTCTTTATCTTCGATCAAGAAGTAAATGATTTTCTATATGGGTAATTTTTATGGGAGTGTACCCTCATATTTGGGTTTGAGGAAGGGAATATCGTAAGATATAATATGAGGATTTCAAGAGCTGAAATGTTATATAGTGAAAGGTATTTTGGAAATAGTGATGGTTTTTCTAGAGGAAGAAGTTAATTATTATTGAAAAATACATTTTTGGGGATGCATTATGTAAAGCCTACTAGGGTGGGTTACTACATAGTAAATAGTGGCATCCTTCAACTGACCAACTCATTTTGATAGATAATTTATGAAAATTCATCTAGGGAGTGTTAATCATAGTTAGTAAAAAGAGTTCCTATGATTTTTTAATTTCTATTTATCATGTCCAATAGAAGATTATTAAGATTTAGATTTCCCCTGTTACAGGGTTCGGTTTGTGGAAGGAAACCACCTGAATACGGGAAGACCATTTTATGTAAAATTTACCCAAGAATTAGAGGAAACGGTTCCGTATAAAATTCATTCCCAATAATTGAAAATTTGATGCATATAGTTTTATTTCATACTCTAATGATATTGAAATTAAGGAAATTATGGGTGATATGTGGCATACTTGACCATGATCATTCCTGTATACTTCAGACATGAGGGAGGTATTTATAAATGGTGTACATGGGGACTTCTAGAATGGAAGAATGAAAATAGAAAAAATATGATAGGGATAATCGAATACTGAATATTAATAATGGGTTACAACATAATGTCATCAAATTTTATATGGATAGAAGCGGATTCTACCAATAGTGATGTTACCGATGCATAAAAAACCTTTTTTGTGGGTTGTTTTATGAAAAGACAACTAAGGTGTATTACTATATATTCCAAGAGTGGCATACATGGATGAAAAACCCTTTTGTGAGATACATTCTCCAAATCCATTAGGGGTGTGTTACATCATTGTCAGGAAAAAGATTCGTAGGTATTATACTTTTTATCAATAGGAGTTGGAGAATTATTATGCATATCCGAAAGTGCCCATGAGTAGGAGTATGACATGTGGAAGGGAGGTGTTCAAGAAAAAATGAAGTGTTCATAATGATATTTTCCTATAATTATATTGTCCCTTGCTTCTGTATCACTCATATTAAGAAGTATGCCATCTTTATTTCCTTGATGGACCCCCTGATCAGGGAAACCAAATTAAGAGCTTCTACAAAAATATTTTATTACATAGAAGAGTGGAAATCCTTTTACCCCTGGTTTGGACTAGGAAATGAGGCATATGTGTCACTACATATATTATTGGAATGGTATTCAATCCTTACATAGTTCATAAGGTACCATGTATCAAATATTAATGAATCTTTGACATTAGCTATGCTGTTTTAATGTCATGTGTTATGGACATTAGTCATGAGGTTTAACATACATTGATAAGGACTTCAGCCATGCAGTTTAACATCATGTGGTATGAAACTTTGTCGTAATATTTAATGTTAAATGGTAAGGAAATTAGATTCATAGTTTAACGTCATGTGGAAAAGACATCATTCATATATCATAATGTCATGTGGTAAGCACATCAGGCATGCTGTTTATTATCATGTGATAAGGTCATCAGTAATTTAGTTTAACGTCACATGGTAAGGAAGAAGGTGAATTTATGTGACTATAGCTAGACCATGTTATAGATCCTGGGTTTCACTAGGTATCTTTTTTTGAGAAATAATCAATCCCCATGTATATCTATAATATATACCACCCACACCGATTGAATTTATGTGTGGAGGAAAAGAGGGGGGGTTACAGAATCCCACATAAGGTGAGAACCCATATTGAATTTTTTTACATTGATCTGAATCACACATAGATGAATGGGTGTCTTTACCATACAATGCTACATTTGGATCTAGGATTGAAGATTTTTTTGTAACTATGTTTATCATTGGAATGATAATCATTTCAAATATAGTTCATGAGGATATCGTGAAGTTTTTTGTCATGAAATGATATCATCTAGCATTCCATTTAATTCCTTTCCACTAAGACAATGACATCCCAAATGTGAAATGATTTTCCTAACTCATGTAGGGAAATTTTTTACCAATAAACTTGTAAGCTCATATGATCTATTCTTGGTGTTAGAAGTAAGGAGTGGCAAAGTTTGTTTCCACTACTCAAAGTAAATATAAGGGAATGATTGGGGATCATAGTCTTTTGAGTTGTCTAGTCTAGAAGGTATGATCTAGTTATCACTATGTAACATATTAGGATGTGAATCAATCCATATGTAGTTCTTAAAATCCCATGAAGTTTAATTTCATGTGGTAAGGATGAAGAAAAATTGATGCAAAAGATACGAAATGTGTTTATGGGGCCAAATGATGTGACTATTGACATCACTACATATCCTATGATGGAATAAATCAAGCCACATGTATTTCTTGAAAGGGTCCCTATAAAGGTATAATTTGTATGCATGTAGTGGGGGATTTTTTTTATTGTGGTTGGACTCGAGACTGGAGATCCATGCATAACTATGTATATTATTGGAATAAGAATAAATCAAAACATAATTTTAAAAATATTCCATATACAAGTCTGATCTATGAACATATAGAGGGATTTTTTTGTATTTGGATACAATTGGGCCCTGGATTAGAGATCTGAATATCACTACATATCATATAAGAAAAACAATCAATCCAAATGTATTTCTTGATTAATAGTATATATTAGTACCATACGGAAAGGATGTAGTATTCACAACATAAAAATGGGTATTGTGATAGGATGATGATATATGATCAATGCATCACCATGTATCTTGATAGATAAAGATTCAAGCCACACATAGTTCTTGATGAATATTTTGCCAAATTAATGAGGATTTGATGTGGGAAATGAGGGATTTAATTCTTTCCAAAATAATGGTTGTGCCCATGACTTGAGGATTGGTCATCACAACACATCTCATTATAATTTAGTTCTTGTCAAATGTTCTGAAAAATTACCCTATGTAGATCTAGTTTGTACATAGGGAAAATGAGTATTTTTCATTAAGGTCATAGATGGACTTGATATTGGATATATGGGAATCACTATATATCTCATTGGAATAAGAATAAAGAAACATATATTTCTTGAAGAAATGTGCAGGTTAACATCATCTGATAAGGATGTAGGCTTAACGACAAGAAAATGGGTATTGTATCTGGAATAGGATATAGGATTTGGGTGTCACTACATATCTTGTTATAGAATGAATCAGTCCACATTTAGTTTTTAAAAGGTTCCCTATGTAGTAATAACCCATAAACAGGTAAAGGATATATATATATATATATGTATATATATATATTCATTGTAGCTTGAACTGAGATAGTAGATCTTGGAATCACTACATATCTCATCAGAGTGAATATCTAGACAAACATATTTCTATAAAGGATCCCTATTCCAATCTGATTCATGCATGGGGGAATGGGGACTATATATTTTTTACTATGGCTAGACCCAAGATTGGAGATCTAGGTGTCACTAAGTATCTCATTGTAATGGGAATTAATCCACACAAAGTTCATGCAAATATCGTTCAGTTTACCATAATGTAACGAGAATGTTTGTTGTCTGATTTAATATATTATGGTAAAGACATGATAATGATGGGGTTTACACCTACAAAATGGGGACCAAGTCTAACTATGGAGTTCCAATGATGTGAGTGGAGCTTATTCAGGGGATATTTCAATCTTTTCTTCCTCATGTATGAACAAGAGGGAATCATGACCCACTGAGTGGCCAGAGGGATGTGATTGTGACTTATACCAGATATGGTGTCCCATATTTAAGGGACCAATGAGGATTATCTCATCTCTTGGTACTTTTGGGGATTCTTAACATCGAATAATTGTATTGTTAACTATACTATTTAATATCATGCGGTGATGAAGAATGATTTCTTTCAGTTTTAGGTCATATGAATAGAACAATATGATGTGTAGTTTATCATCATGTGAGGAGGACAATGATTCCATGTTGTTTAATTTCTTACTTATTGGACGTGATTCCATGCCTTTTATGGTCATGTGATAAAGATCATCTACATAGTTTAACATCTTGAAGCTAAGACATTATGCCATGAAATTTATGTTCATTCAAAAAAGAAAAACTATAATGTTAAACATATTGTTGCGGAGATGTGTTCTTCATGTGATTACATGGAATATTACATTATGAATATTTCATTGGTTATGGTCATTATGATCTCTCCACCCACAAAGATTCATGAATTAGATCCATTGGAGTGAACCTTGTATATAAAGTAAGTCCATTACCACATTACTTCAAGATTTGGAGGGATCATTCCTTGTATCATTGATGTTATAAGGACCAATTCATGTTCTCCTTAAATGAATAAACCGAGGAGAATGTTTTTTTAAAGGATCACGCTATCTGATTCTGATATACTTCTTAATGTTGGAAGGTGTATAATATTTTTTCATCAATCCAATCCTGTTCATCTAGTCACTTATACGACTACTCATCTATGAAAAGATAATCACATATGGAAACACAATGGAATGTAAACATGATCTCAATGGGTAGGACTTCGTTTGTTCTATATACCAGTGGATATGAGGTCACCAATGAAGTTTTATGGTTTATGGTCATGTAATTAAAAAAAGGCATAAAAGATCTTGTCTGTACAAGAATTATTACCCATATCCACCATCTAAAATATTATTCACGACATGGTATGGTTGATAGAATCAATATATCCATTAGCTGCTGCATGATAACAATATGAAAGGTTGGGTTTGATGTTTTACTTATAATATACCGTTTCCACCCCAGTAGAGTATAAATTGGTACTATTATCCAACAGTATTTTATGAGAGTCACCAAATATGGTAATTCTATTGGATTTCATGAAGCTGAAAATGCTTTTGGACTAGACATCTTTAAGGGGTATTTCCTTCCATCTGGATAAGAAATCAGTGGTTGTTAAAAATTATGTAAATTACTGGGCCATAGTTGGAGGATATGGTCCCACAACACCCATTACCCATATGGAAAATTTCAGTGGGTATTTGTTGGTGTGTAGCAACTGTAGTCGTTGATGTATGATGTGGGAATGTGCTTGTAATGAAGGTTATTTCTTAGTAAATTTAGTTAAATCCTACATCGTCGAAGGCCCAAAGTATCCAAGACATCACATTTGATAAAAAAGAAGGTACCCTGACTAGTGGGCATGAAAATCCCATTCATGTACATCATTCCTGACAATGTGGTTCTATTCTGTATCAAAGGACCCCATCAATGCTTCATTTATATATGACTTTATAGGGATTTGGGCCATCATAACGATTGAAATTTACTACTCAACCCAAAATCTTCTCCATACTAGCTCTATATAATGTATGTGCTCCATTTTGTATGTATTCTACAATGGAAATAATTCAACCCATAGTGGGACCACACGGTTCAAGGATAAGGATGACTTAATTGATTTCCAGTGCTCCAATCTTAATGAACGGTGAGACAATTCAGCAATGTGATATGCGGATGACTTTTTGGTCAAGGGTTAGATGTTCCATAACTATAACTACATTGGATGATGCATATTCATAGGTGATCCATGTTCATGGGATGAGAGTTAATGTTGGCTATGAGGGGGATTCATCCTTCCACCCTAGGATATAGTCAAATATTGGGGTTATCTCTCCTTTTCTAATTGAATATTCCATGTTTTTATATTTATTTACCAACTCTGAATCACCACCTGAGTGTATGTGGTCCTACGTTATTTGGAGTTCTAGTTCTATTCTTGTAATGAGGGATTGATATTTGGCCCTTTCATCTGTAAAAAATTATGATAGCTTAAAGGAGTATGGTAATACCACCTTTACTATGGAAATGATCGTGAACCCTAACGCAACTCTATTATGATTGTGTTCTTCCTTTATCCACCCTATTGGGATCTTAGATGCACTTTCAAAATATATTTCCATAATTTCTGGGCCATCCTATAGAGAAAATATCTCTTCATCCTGAAGTTTGGTATTTAATGATGATTTTTCTACAAATGGGTGTTCTATAATGAAATATACCAAGTCCTGGAATTTCAATACCTTCTGAAATATTAACTATAAGTGAAACTACCATAAGATATCCTCACACCATACTAGAATTATTTTCAACATAAGATGACTGCGGATATATTTGAACAGTGGATGGATTGCTCGATAACAAACAAATCATGATTTGGTTTGAGACGGAGGCAGATCTTATTCAAGAATGGTCGAGGGCTCCGCGCATCATCAATGGATCTTGCTTCCTAATTCTTTGGTGGTCCTTTGACCTCCATATGAATTGAGACTCACCTTCCATTAAGTTTTGGGTAAGTTTTCCTAATCTTCTGTTGCCGTTTAAAATTCCTTCGATTGTCTACATGTTGGGGAAACTGGTGGGTCAATTTATGGGTTCTGATAGCAGCACTGAGGCAGTTTTCCATCCGGTGAATCCTCAGGTATGTGTTGAAGATTATGCGTCTATCATACCATTTGATTTCGTTTGGATCATGATTGGAGATAAATACCGTTGTACGTAGATGGTTATCTATGATAATTGGACTGTGTTCTGTGCTTCTTGCAAGAGACTGGGCCACTCGGTTGAGGTATGCCAAAGTGGACATCCAGCGTGGTTAAGGGAGGACCGTAGTAAGGGTAAAGGTGTTCTTGTGATCACTAGTGATGATAATAAAAGAAAAGCCTTGGGGGATGGCGTAGAGAAGGTCAGGGACTCAAATTTGGAAAGACCTGTTGACATAGGGAGGGCCTCTTGTGCGTCTGGTTTGGTTATGGAGAGTAAAACAATAGGGTCTAGTAAGGCTTCTTTGCAGGAAGTTGGAAAATATTCTAGTTTAATGGTTGGTATTAGTTCAGAACATGCTAGGATCAAAAGTGTTTTGAACATAGAAGAGGTGGTTATCAAGACTGGTGATAGGAATTCTATAGGTATGGATCTGTTGGTTGTACCTTTTATTTTATTGAGTAACAGGTTTAAGAGACTGTCTGAGGACATGTTAGCTGAGGAAATGGAGGTGGAGTATATTTTATGGAGGGGGTGAGGTGGTGGTCCTAGAAAACAAGTAGGCTGAAGACATGTGCATGGAAAAGTCTAGGAATGGAAGGGAGATTGTGGGGGTTCAACATGTTGAAGGAATGGGGCAGGATCCAATTGTCCTAAATATAGAATGCAACCCCAATATGTCCAAGAGCTTCACTTATGTGGAAGATATGGTTCAGATACCGGGTGATTTCATGGCTGGCGTTTTAGGGATGGAGGCACATACCATAGTTCAGGAGAATATTTCTATAGAGGATGATTGTCTTACATTGAGGGAGAATAACACTCCTGATCAATGGTGTGGAAGCAATGTTTAATATCTTGGGGAGGGAAAAGAGATCTCTAGGGGAGGAAAGAAGATCTTGAGTACCCCGGTTGGCTATTCATTTAGTGATATTGTTCAAAATGAGAATCAAAAAGAGGTTGCAGGTGAAGGACCTTTGGCTGCAACTTCAACAAGGAGACCAATAAAGGACTATTCAGATATCCCAGGACCAATACAGACTAAGTAAACTTCAAAAAGAAATAACCAGGTGGTTTTTGTGGTCAAGAAGCAAAGCAGGATTAAGAGGACATCACCAGATATGGATTCTCTGGACCATCATAAGAATCGCGTTCAAAGTGTGAGTTTTTCGAGAAACCCGAAGTGGGAATCTGCTACTGGAGAAGAGGATTCCATTTTGGGGTGTGTGGATGACAACGATTATTAATATGTATAACTCTTTGTTGATCGGTGTTCCTTCTTGTTTTGTTTTTTTTTTGGCATTGTATGTTCGGAACCAGACACCCCTAAGATGGATTTATAAAATGAAACAAATGATCTGCAAAAAAAATAAATGAGTGGAATTAACATTGGTGGGATCATGAAGAAATTATTGATTTTGTCAAATTATACCCAATAGTCACAGTTCCATTTATAGGTGACCCCATTCTCCATCCATTTAGTGAAGGGTAAACACTTTCATATGTGGTTGGATGTGAAAAACTATTTGTAAGCCAAGATTCCTTGATTTCCTCTCAAATCTATAAGGTTTTGATGAGGTCACATGTTGGGGATATATTTTTTTCTACAGGTCACCTTTGATGACGTGATTCAATATAATGATGCTAAAACACATTTCGTAGGTCACACTGAATGCACATTTGAGGGGTTTTATCTTTAGGATATATTATCTTAGACTATTGAATATGGCCTTCAGGATAGATTGGTGATCTGAAATTTTATCGGAATTGAACACTATATCATCAACACAACATTAGACAAAATTTATTAGGTATTGTTTGAAGATGTGATGCATGACACATTGGTATGTGGCATTAGTGTTCTTTAATATAGAAATAATTAAATGATAAAAGAATAATCCCTTAGGGGATCTGAAGGAGGCGGATTCTTCATCTTATAGGGCCATACAAATTTTCTTTAACCCCAAATATCCATCCATGATGTATTGGTTTTGATAAACAAATATTGTATCAATTAAGAGTTATGTGATTGGAACCAAGAATTCGCCTATCATATAATTCCAACTGAGGTCTCAAAAGATGATAAAAACTATGATTTTCCTGATATTTTTTTCTGCACCGAGAAAATTTTGCCGATCCATTTTGTATATTTTACTTTTTTCATGAAGTCAGACTTGATGATTTATTCCACTTCCACCTCAATTTTTAATGTATGAGTTGGGTGTGTCCTTCTTGTTTCCTTTTATATCCCTGAGGGTCTTCTAAAAAACCCATGTGATGGGTGAAACTTTGGGCTCAAGGCCTATAATCTCAATGTAATTCTAGGATAAAAATTATCGATGTTACATTTGGAAGGATTTATACACCCCATTTTCTTAAAAAGTCATGTCTACACTAATCAAAGTGGGTCATGGATATTTTTATGTACCCAAATTTACAGTCTTGATCTCATAAATTGTGGTAGATACACCTTCCCCAAATGATGGAGGGGAATCCATGAGGTATTTCTCTTCTTCTTTCTCCACATGATTTTCTATTTCCTCTTTTCGTAAAGTAGATGATGAAGCAGGATTTCTAGATTCAGGAGAGGATTTGACATTTGGACTTCTGGAAGTTGAAGTAACCATTTCGATCCCGCATGATGACATGAGGCATTCTTGTATATTTAAATAGGAAATAAGAGGATAATGATAATAATCTTCATTTTCTACCATTTAAATGATACATTCATCCAACCAAGATGAGAAAATAGGGTTCTATTAAAGGTTTTGGCATGGAATGAAGGCATTTTCATAAAATATTTCATTATTTCAGGGGGAGTAAAAAATATATTCTGTGTAAATGAGCTTAACTATCCCAACTGACATAACAAAAATAATGAAAATCATGCTTGAATTTGGGAACAACCCTTAAATTTAATAGATGGGTAGAATTTACTCTACATTAAGCTACATGAAATGATTTTTCATAGTCATCTCTAGACCATTTGAAGCATTTATCTGAGTGACAACATCAGCCATGGATTTTTTCCCTTAATTATGGTAGAATCATACGTCAATTTATTTTGATTCATAGGATTTAAATAGGTATTTTTAACAATGAAATTTCCAATTTGTCATTTGATACTAGACATTGGTGGTATGAAGAGGGGATTTCAATGTTTTTGTTTAGCCAAGGTCTTCCCAGTAAAAAGTTTAAGGTCGTATCCTACTTAATAACCATGAATTATGAGTCAGAAATGAGATCCCTAAACTGATTCCAATGTTTTATTTCTCCAGGATTAATTTTCTCATTCTATTCATAACCCTGTAACATAAGAGCAGAGGGGGACATGTGGGATTCATTAAATCCTAACAAATTAAGAGTTTGGATGGGGATGAGGTTGAATCCATATCCATTACCAACACCAGTTCATCAGATATCAATTTCATTTATCCTATAAAATATATTAAAGGGTCTGACTTGTCCCTATATGATGGCTTCCTAGACCTAATCTTTGAAATACATGGTCATGTGGAATTCAACATGATCATTTTTTTCATGAAAAATATCATCACTAGTAACCTCATCTTCAAATTACTTTGGTATTAACAAGGCATAGATGAGTGCATCTCATATATATTTTGATAGTCTCAGGGAATCCAGAATTGAAAACATAGCTGACACCATGGATAAATAATTCAATAAATGATATTTCTGGTCCAAAGGTATGTGATTCCAAGCTTGGGGATATTATTTTTCATGTGCCTTAGGAGATGAAGCACCTGGTGTGGATGGATCCACCCTTAAAATAGGCACTGAATGTTCTTCTGGTCATGGTGGATTATGACGTCTTGGTCTGTGAACACGCCATGGTTGATAAGGAAGTGGCATATCCTATAAATAGTATTCCATGATTATTAGTTCAAGGAAGACCCTATCATGGGAATAATAAATTATTTCCTCCTACTAACTATGACAATGAGTTCTCCCATGAGTTTTGGTTATGTATAATGTTTGAGTAAGGGCATGGTAAAATTATTAGCTCATAGAACAGCCACGTCTTACCCTATATACTAAAATATGATTGAATCTTCACCCAATTCGCCAATAAAGTCTAGAAATTTGAGTTCACATTCGTTCTCATCATCTGAGAAGTGATCCATTATGTGAATAATATTAATTGAACCTAATATCTACTCCTTGTTTAAGGGAGATTCCACCTGGGGGTGGACCTTTTTGTACCATTTTTTGGGGCGATGCCTGTACTTTGAGACTATAGGAATAAAATCAACTAAATTCAAGGATATAATTTCTCTTCAGACACGATAATATTCATATCTATTCTTCATTATATTTTTTCCACGTAACTTTTTAAAAGACTAGATTTGAAAGGAATACGATTTTGGTGGATACGCATTTGTTTTAGTGGAAGAAACCAGAGTTAGAGTCAGATGTTGTCATTTTTCTTAGAGGATAGCATGAGTTTTTTTTGGTTATTCTTCTGACCATCGAGTCACTAAAAATAATCATAACATTTTTTTACTTTATTTATTTCTTTCTCCTCCTCTAAATTTATAGTAGAGACCCATGCTACTTGAGACGGTGAAGTTTTCAGCTTCACTTACCCGGACTCCATCATCATTTTAAGGATGCCTTTAGAAACAAAAATCACATCAATGATGTAAACTGTTACCTGATTACACAAGAAATAATTTGGCAGATATTCATCAACTTCTTTGTTGGGCTTCATGGGCATTGGAAACTCGATCATGTTGTTTTCCAATAGTGATATGAA
This sequence comes from Viscum album, assembly GCA_963277665.1. Classification (NCBI taxonomy): domain Eukaryota; kingdom Viridiplantae; phylum Streptophyta; class Magnoliopsida; order Santalales; family Viscaceae; genus Viscum; species Viscum album. Next base: position 1,100,154,894 of record OY728147.1, read on the forward strand.
GTAGTTGAGGGCTTGGTGATTTTGAAAATAATAAACCATGTTTTTTACCTCTCCAAACTATCTTCACTTATTCACCTTTTGATATTCCTAAAGAAATGTGAGATTCTTATATCACTCAGGAGGTGGGTCACCATGATATAGTGCATGATTTAGTGTGGGAGAGGGTACATGGGCCTACTTAAGTGTAAATATATAAGAAAATTATCTCATAATTATCCTTCCTTAAGTGGGTGGAATTACACAATACTTTTCATTAAAAAAATTTAATGGATTATTCCACTAAGTGAATGATTATGGAAAGGTCCCAATAACCTAATATGTATTTTACCATGATTAGTGTCATGTAAAAATCTTCATGAAGATTTTCTATACAAATGAGAAACCAGCCCACTAAAGGTAGTGTTAGGTTTAAAGAGAATGAAAATCCTTTACACCAGTCAATGAAATCTAAGACTAATTCCTTATATTATTTTTTTTTCAGTTTGAGATATCAAGGAAGGTTGTCTTCTATACTATTCAACTCAACTAGAAGAAGAAATGATGACGAAGGTCTTCCCATTCCATAATTTATCAATCCTAAAATCTTGTGTACCATAAAAAGGTTTTCACCTGTAGCTATTACAAAAAGCACATGAATTTCATTACCTCCTATTATTCAGGGGTCCCCATCATGAGATCAAAATGAGTGAAAAAATGCATCAAATACTACTTTGAGTCTCCCGATCCATTAATATTGGGAAATATTGGGTTCTTGATATTCAGCAAGAAGGAGTCAGATATACCCATTTTGGGTAATCCTTGTTTTATAGTTTATTCAGTGATTTAAATTTCTCTATGGATTTCAATCAATCCATGATCAACTAAAGTGGGTTCATGAGGCCTCAAGAACTATATAGCTAGGACAGAGCCTGAGAAGGTGTAGTTTACTATTGTGTTATTACAGTAGGTCCACTAGAATATGATGTTGGTAGCATATGTGGGAGACTGGTAATAATGTACATATATCTATTCTAGTGGTGCACCCAATAGGTGGAATTCCAGATCTCATATTGTGGGATCCTGTTATATTGGTGGTCGGTAATCTACAATGATTTGGTGTTCCATATCTACTTCAGTTTCTATGAAAAACCCTCTAGGATATGGTACGCCAGTTGAGAGTGTGAGTTATGGAACTATTTGTATTGTATATCTTGTAAGAAGGCCACCTCAAAGTATTTGTACATTGAGTCTCTTCAATACTTCAATTTCTTATTCTTGTCAAAGAATATTTCATCATGTCAAAGGGACTTAACATCCCTTTAAGGGAGGTGCAAAAAAACCTTTTCTTTACCCTTTTACCTATTAGATTCCTTTCATGGTGTTAATGCTTTATTATTTTATGGAATTGAAAATTTCATGGAAATACTCTAGTTCTAGGTATGCCCATGTACTTCAATTATCTTGGTCTAGACCACATTATTGAACATAACATATTCCTATGACTCCTCCTCTAAATTTTACTCATGATCTCTAAAATATAAAAGGGAAAATTTAATGGAATTTACTGATGCATAATTCATTTAAGTCATTATATTAGTTGTATATTTCTACACCCTCCAAGAGGAATCATCCTACTCCACTGATTCTGTAGGAGCCATTTGTGGATAGTAATATGAATATAATTTCTACATAGTTTAGTTGTTCAAATTCGCAATGAGTATATCAAGTCAAATAATGGCATGATCTGAGAGGACACATTTTATTGTGTTCCCCCTAATTGGGTGAAGACAGGCATCCAATAAGGATGATGTTGATGAGGTGAAAAAGTCCCCAGCCTTGAAAGTTGGGGTTGTTCCCATTCCACATCACAAATATTTATGAATTCTTTTATAACCTTGAAGGTTGTGTTAAAAAAATACCCCATCGTTGTGGGATAGGGTTGTTTCTGAACTACTATGGTTGCTATGTCCAATTCTTCCATTTTGATTTTAAGATCTTTGTTTAAAAATGGACTGGTTCCATAATCTGGTATGAACCTGAATCACCAACATCAAAAGATCATTTTACTATTAATAAAATTTAGACTATTTAAGGGTGTACAATATGTGGGAGTCGTTCTCAATATTTTTAGATGCATGATGAGAAAGTATATATATAGCCTTATCTCTTCAAGCCCGATGTCGATGAGAGTCGGTTAGGGACTGTTTTTGGAGTAAATATTATGTTATGAATAGGATCCATTTGATGATTCCAAACCAAATATATGACATTGAATGGCACTACATTTAGTTGGTTTTGTTAGTTTGGGAGCTTGATGAAAATTAATGCTCTTGGTATACCTCATCCTCTGATATGAACACCATGTTGTGGAATCTTTGATCAATCATCACAAGAATCTTTGTGTAGTGAGGAATGCATGTTAATGGGTTCCTTTTTGTCTCTATAGATGTCATGCATCTAGGGGATCCTAAAAGTATATTTTTAATTGAATCCATTTTATTAACTTAATGTGTATTTTATAATCATCCTAGGGTAATACTTTTTCTCTCAGGTAACAAAGATATTCCAATCTGTTGAGATGAATGTCCTACACACAATCTTCTGACAGCATCTCTGGAATGCTGTATTGAGGAGTGGATAAATTCCAATAATGTCTGGTATGAAATCATCATCAAGCTATGTACTCATTTTTAGCACGCCTTCTTCATCTTTATCTAGAGGTTCCCCTACCTGGTCAGAAAGAGTGGATGCTTCCCGACCACTTTATCCTAAGCAAGGAGATTTTTTGGGACTTCCTCTTTTATGCCAGAATACAGATGATCCATAATAGGATTAGAGAATGATCATCACCTTGGGATGTATTCTTAAAAGTAATCATATATTATTGGATATTTCTTACCAAGTACCTCATGTTAGGAGGGATTTCACATTACTACATAACCAAGGGGAGGACCCATTTGATGATGTGAAATACTACTACAAAGATAACATTAATAGTGATTTCCATCATGAGGAGGATTACCATGGTGGATTACAAAAATTATAAAACCATATTTCTACACGATATTTTGTCCATGTAGAGGGATGTCATGATTATCATCCGGAGATGGGCTCTTTAGTCGATCATATTATGATCCTGAAGAAAACCATTGTGGTGAATTTTCTAATGAGGACCTTCAGAATTAATACTACTTCTACTAAAATATGGTAAAATGAGAGTAAGATATTGAGATACCATGAATAAGTGTCTGGGGGATTCAAGAAATCTATAATTACGAAGAATGGGATCACATGTCATCTTTTAATTCTTCAGTTTTGTTTAAAGGTGACTCTTTTTCTATAACTTATTTCAAGTGACTGGGGCCACTTGCTAGTTGATGTGGTTTTTAGTCATGGAAACTAGTTTGAATGGATCTATGTAGATACCCGAATTTTCTATCATGATTTTGGAATTATGTAAGAGACGTGTTCCTGCCAAAGAGTAGTTATTGGGATAGGATGATTACCTCATGTTGTAACAAGTGTATTCTCTTGATTCAATTATCTATATACTATGGGGGTGTTTTCCCAATAACCTACCTGGATGGGAGTAAAGCTGTGTGTCTGCCTAGGGTGGGTTTTTGATGGGCCAAACCACTTATAGTAATAGATTTTTGTGTCTATCCGTCTGGCAATATTGTTGTTTCTATAATGATGTCCAGATAGGTTAGTATGAGATGGGAAGGTATTTTTGTTTGAACTTTCATCATTTTCACGATATGGTTTATGACTTCAGCAATTAGAATGGGGATATATTCTTATTCCATATCTAGAAAAGGAGTGTGTACATTCCCTTTTCCTCCATTTCCTATCAATAGATACAGAATGTACTCTTATATGGGGTTTGAGAGTTGAGTCTTCCCTCTATTCATTGTCAGGACTTTCTTAATAACATCTCCATGTGTTTCTATAAAAAATTACTAGTAGGCTTGAAAAAATCAGGTAGGTGTGTGTCAATGATTGTGGGTGACTGAAAAACATGGTTGGAGGGATTATTTGAGTACTTCGAGACAACTCTTCTTGAGGGATTTATTAATGAGGGAAATTCTTTGTTTCTTCTCGTGTTTTGACGACGAATTTCAATGACAAGATTTCTCAATTAGAAAAAGGCAAGTCTAATGTATAGCTAAATTAGGTTGGCTGGGTGTATTTTACCACTCATAGATTCCCACCAAATTGGATTGGTGGGATTCCCTTTAAGGGAGATGGGTGTGGATCTGACCACAATTGTCAAGAAAAAACTCCATATGGGAAATTTTGCATGTCCGGGTATGGATGAATAGGGATGGACAGCCGAGGATGGTACCCTCATCATGTTGAGGGATCATTGCCAAATTGTTTTTTAGTAGAAATTTCTAGTATGATATCTTTTTCGGGATTCCTATGTATTCAAGATGAGGCAATATATAGACTCTTGACCCACCTTGAAAATATACAGGAGGGACATGTTCTCACTTTCTAAGGATAAGATCCCAAAAATTTGAAGAATTTGATTGGTGTCGTCTACTTCTGGACCATCGGTTATCACTGACCAGCTAACTGGAGGGGCTTGGAATGCTATAGGGCATATTTTGATGCCTCTAGTAGTGGGATGTTTCCATGTTGAAGATACTTTCGATCAAGTGAATTAGAGACCCAGTGTTGAAAATTATGGGTTTGTGATAGATTCCTTTGTTTGGATGAATACCAAACATGAAAAATAGCTAGAGAATTCATCGTTGAGAGGTGAAATGAATCCATTGGATTAAAGGGAGTCCAAATATAATGTTCTTAAATATATGAAAATCACAAGAATGAGAATCTTGTCAAAGAAGTACCGCATTTTAATGAACACATGCTTAATTTATTTTCTTGTTTACCCCTCTTTCATTTTGAGAGTGAAATGGACCTGAAAAGGGGGGAGGGTAGATACTATCATCTATGTTAAGGATTCACATCAGGTTCACTATTTATATTTCCCAAAAAGATGTATTTTCACCCTATAGTTGATTGTAAGGGTTTGAGTTTTGTGAAACCATTCATGTCTGGTTCACTATTTCTGAATGGTTTTGAATGGATTTTTTTCATTAAAATCGAAACACCCAATGGTTTCTTATCCATGGGTAACTTCGTTACAAATGCATGAACTCATAGGGAGATTTGGAAGATGATGCTTAATAATTTACATTGGCAGAAAGGATGAGATGTTAGGATCATCACACAATTTTGGGGAGAATGGTTTCCTATTCTAGGTCTCTCTTCTATATTTATTTTATGTTGATAAGTATTTTATTAATTCCAAATTATATTGCAGTTCACCATTAAAAATAAAATAATATTATGCATGGAACTCAGAATCATCTGTTTTTATTCTAGGATCATCATCAATGGAGATATCTATTTGTATTTAAGGTTCCCTATTAAAGGTATGCTCTTATGAACTGATTAGAGATTATTTTGTCCTTATTATGACGATGCTAGTTTTATAGAGACATAGTGGGGTTCTCTATACAGTATCATTATCCTGGTAGATGAGTGATTTTGTAGTATATGGATCAGACCCATGAGATGGTATTCCTATGTATCCCTATGAATGGAATCTAAACCCACGTAGTTTTGTGCCAATTAATGAGACACATAATACCTTTTAAGGTATTATGATTAGGACCAAACCACATAGTTTAGCAACTTGTGGTAAGGACATCCAGGTAGAGGGTACATAGTCAACGTTATATGTAGGTATTATGTTGAAGAAAACTCAAGAACTATGAAAATATATGGATTATCATGTTAAATTAGACACTACCAGGAATTGGCCCAGATATAATAGGATTGATTTGTGGTGTTTGGTTTGAATGTATCCTATTTTTATGTCAATGAAATTTCAATTAGTTTAGTTATGAGAATGTACACCTACAGTGGCCCTCTGATGGTTTGTCTCATAAGTTATTATGGCCCTTTGGGGGGACTAAGGTGTGACTTAATTCAAAAAACGATGTATGGTAAAAGGGTTTATGAGGGATGTCTCGAATCGTAGTTATTTAGAGGTTTTCTTAGGTATTACAGCAGAGGATAAGGACCATGGATGAGTTTCGTGATATTGTTGCTGAATATTCTTATGAGGTTTCCCATATGATGGATTTTGGGGCATCTTAATGAAGAGGTATCCTCTATTGGGTTGGGGTTACACTTTTAATGATTACCCAAAGGTTTGGGATGATGTGGATATCATTACCACTATCTACCTCTAAGCCCACATGTTTCATTCTCAGTGTGAGATATAAGTTGAAAAAAGATGATCTGGGAAACCACATAATCATATTTTGTCTTTTTTTGGATACATATCATGGGGGATCCATGGCTATAGTGACCCTCTAAAGGAAGGGGAAACGATGATTTGGAAGAAGATACTATTCCAGAACATACATCTGGTTATGTTTATATGGTGATCATGACTATCCTCTAAGCCCAAAATTCAAAATGATTCATGCATGAATGTGAGAAACTAGTGGAAGTGGAATATTTAGAAAACCACACACTTCTCATCCTCCATTGGTGGAATAGGATGAAGGTACAGGACATTAATCTCATTGTCTTATCTTAGAACCAAAGGGAGATAAAAATAGATTTCAAATTCTCATCTTCCATCCCTTTTTGGTAACAAGGATAGAGAGAGTAAGTAAGAAATTTTTAGTCATCATGAATGAAATGGTGGCTTATTACTCCATAAGATATTCCCTAAAATTTGTATTGTGGTGGGATAGGATGATTTTATTCCATATAAAAAGAAATCAAACCCATTATACCCTCCATACCTATTGGAAAAGTATGATCTGAGTCAAATAAATGAAAAGGGGAGAAATGAATTGTCACCCTTATACCTGAGAATAGGAACTCTCTGAAACCATCCCTAAGGTTGGGGTCCTCATGACTATGGTAATTCAAATCCACATGCACTCAAAGGACCCTAACCATCAGGTGGGACAAGTTAGGCAAACTTATGACTACGGGAATAGAAATATAAAATGGGAAGTGTACTGGTGTGACTCTATTCCTAGTTTTTTGAGTCCAAAAGAATCTATGATGGTTTCATGTTAGTACCTTTATGGATAGGTAGCCAAAGAAATATATTCCCTATAATAGGTGGCTTCAAAGAGGGCCTGATCAGATGCTCGCATAGGGTAAAGGTTTTTGTGAGCCAAGGGGGTCTTGTATAAGTAGGTTTGGGTGAACCAAGGGTGTCCTTCGTAGGTAGTCCATTGAAAAAATTACATTCCTTTGGTGATGGAAAACCTGGAATACAACACATGGGTGAGCCTTTTCTCAATCCTTCAATGCTCTCCACAGGTGTTCCATGAAGTATCTTTTGAAGGTCCCCAATTAATAAAGGGGTCATCATGCCAGAATTCATACACCATTGGGTTGAGGGTCATCGAGCATGAGTTATGAATTTTAAACCCTATGATGAACTTTGTCACACTATACCCTTTTAATTCCATCTTCTCCATGTTTTGTAAGTGTAATTAATAGCTTTTATCGGGCTTTGTCGAATGACTTGGATGATCAGTGTGTTCAGAGGTCTTCGGGAAGTATTGACCATACAAATAAATACCCTAGGATCCTATTTATATGAGACTATTTGACCCTTTATGATGGGTATATTTCACAAAACTATTGTGTTTTGGTGTTCCACCCTAGATAATTTGCAATTCTATCATGTAGGCTGGTGAATAGGTACCATTCGTGTCGATGCTACTTGGGGGTACCTGTGAAAAGTGCCATCGGTGGATTTTAATATCCTTCTCCTTCCTAATTTATCTTCTTATATTCCATTTAATATATTTCCATTTGACACCTTTTCATCTATGTGAAAAAAATATAGTGTCCACAATCCATCATAATACCCATAGAAAAATATCAACATGAAAAATTAATTCGTGGAGATAATAATCCATACGTACGTACGAGCGAAACATTCTCTTCTTGTTTAATGTGGAAGAGGGTGGATGACGGTGTTTTTATAAACATAAAAAAATTCAGAATTTATAGAAAATGGATGTTATTATTTCATGATAAAAAATATTGATTTATAAAATGTAATAAAGAGTATAAAAGAAAGGTATAGGTTAGTGAGATTACCTCTTCTGTGAAATGTCTCATTCAGATCTCATGTAAAGGGCTATAGGGTTGGTATTTGGAGATTACCATAACATATATAATTCATCTAGGGATGTGAAGAATATATTTTTTCAGATTATGGATGATCAAGAATTCTCAATGTGTTGTAAATAGGTGAGGGATGAGGTGCCCTTTTATAGTTGAGGTGTGGGGCACTTTTGGAATTTATCAAAAGATTACATTATAATAAATTAATTTTTATCCAACTTCCACTAAATTAATATGTATTCTAAGATAAGATAATATAATTTTGTAATACAATCATCCAATAGTAATTATACATGTTTTGGTGTTATTTTAAACCTTATTATTTTGATTAATCATTAGCTAACATGTTTTTATTTTAACTATGGAAACAAAATTTTCAATATTAAAAGGTAGTAATTGTGTACATATAATGTGTTAATTAGACCTTAAATGGACATTTTTTTGATATTTTAGACCATAACTTATCTCATATGTCCATATTTAATATATTTATAATTTTTAAATAATTTCATAAAATATTATTTTCATAAAATATAATTCTTTTAAATTTCTCCACTATTCAACACATTGACATTAATGAAATAAATAAAATAAGATAACATCGAAAAAATCATTTAATATACCGATAATATGTCATAATAATCAATAAAATTTGAGTATAACCTTAACTAATTAAAATTATATTTATTTTATAATTTAGAATAACATTTATTTTAATTTTTAATCAATTAAATTATTATTGTATCAACATTGTGCAATTTATTAAGGTATTTATTTATTAACTAAAAATTAAAAATAAAATTCCTTTATGAACATAATTTTTTTATTTCATAATATTATTTATTGTGTAATATATCCTCTTAATAACCTAATAATAAAAATTTTATTGTTATTAAAAATAGGAATGTGACATCTTTGACCATTATTTAAATAAAAAAGTATAAAAGTTATAATCTCATACAAGTGGCCCCAAAAATAAATAAATAAAGTTATATCATAAAAATAAGTTTATTATGTTCAAAGTGGATTCTATTACTCATTCATAACCTAGTTTTTTCCCCATGTGGACACATAAGATAAATTTCACTCTATGAAAGTGACATTTTCAAACTATCATAGATTTGTATAATATATATGTAATTTTCATGGAAAGGGGTCCATTATATAACTCAATTTAGAACCATAGGTATTCAGGATCAAATTAAATTCATCTAAAAAGAAATATTAGGAATTATTATTACATTATCACATGAATTTTAATCAATATTAACTTATTTTACCCTTTACCGAGGTAATAAATTTTATCAGAGTTACTATTCATTTTGTCTAAACTAAAATGGGTTTAATTACCAAATTTCAACCATAGGACTCTAAATATATTATATATTTTTATAAACTTAATGCATAAAAGAATCAACAGTTAATGTAAAATTAAATCATCAAAATCTAAGGACAAACTTCTTTTTCTAGAAAATTCCCCATTTAAACGTAAAGTTTTGAAGAAAACAAATTTTTGAAAAATAAAAGGTCTTTATTAAAAGAATGTGGTATTGTATTCTATGAACTAACCAACACATTCATATTTTTTTCATATTTATTTTATAAATTTATTATTACTCATCATTCCAACCAATTTAATGTCTAGGTTATAATATATATATTCTAACAATATTCCATGGTTTGTTGAAACAATCTATTGCGTTCAGAACAAGCTATCATAGAAATAAAATTATTCAAAAATATATTTCCTAAAAATCTTTTGGTGTTACTTTATACCAAAATTATAATGAATTTTGACCTCAAAATTCATCTCATTCATAAATGTTTCTAAATTTATAACCCATTCATAGAATCCCACATCAAACAAATGAATAATAAAACTGCCATTAAAAGGAGAAATTTTGAAACATAAAGGTTACCTAAATTTACACATAAACATGTTTCCATATAGGAAAAACAATGGTGTAAAATTACCACATTTATTTGGAATAGAAACTATTGTTCAATAACTAATAGAGGGTTGTATAGAATAAGGTCAATATAAGGTTAATGACCCCAAAGCCTTATACCAAATATGTATGAAGAAGATCATTAATATTAATATAATCGATGATAATAGGATATAAGTTTTTTCAAAATACTTTGAGAATGTATAATTACACTATTCTATTTCATAATTAAAATACTACTTGGTGTTTATTCCTTGATAAATTATCTCTTAAACTATTAATACAAGAAAAAGAGATGAAATTTTAATTCCTGATGAACTAGTATATCATAAGATCCATGATCGGATGATAAGTTAGTCTTTATGCCTCCAGTTATTATTAAAAGAAATTGTGAGCATAGTTTATCCAATATGAATAAATATATATATTTTTAATTAGTTCATTAATCTTTAAAGCCACATCCAAAATTCAACATAAAAAATTTCAAAAATGCCTACCATTATAAACCATCCGAAATAATAAAATTGATTTTTTTGGAAATAATGTGAATATATTTACAAAATAAACCAATCATTAACCCCCAAAATAACTTAATGTTGAACATAATTATCACATTAAAAACTTTTTAAGACCATTATTATTTATTCTCTTGAAACATGATAATTACCTAAATTATAATAAAAATTTAGCAAAAACATGAATTATTTTAAAAAGTGACTCTTTCCTCATGCCATAAATCCAAAAATTCGTAAATTAATCCCTAGTATCATAAAACCACAATTCATCCTATTTATAATCACATACAAGGTCATTAATACTATCCCATTTATTTTATCATAATAAAAAAAATCATTACCTCATTATTATCCCAAAATCATGAACATATTAAGTTTTATTTTTCCATTAATCATGTGTTCTTGAAAAATATTACCTTACCACCTCAATAACTTTTCATTATTAACAATAACATTAAACCTGTGCTTTCAAAAGCTCAAGGAAAAAAACTATATTGGGTCAATTATTAGATGTTTCAATATTCAATAATATCATAAAAGTATTATACAAGGTTATTATTTTATTAAAATACATAAACACTCAATCATTCCACTGCCTTCTCAAACCATTTACCATGATTTTTATTTTTATTTCATAATGATTATTTTGTCTCATATGACATTTGTAGTTCCTTGATATTCAATAACATAACCATTAATCTTACATACTTGATAATGATATTTATAGGTTTTCCCCCTAGGTAATCAATTATCATAATGACCATACTATAACAAACTAGTCTTTATATACATTAAATTTACATCAATGTAATTGAATTCATAAAACATTATATAGTTAAATAGCCAAAGGTCTTACTGTTCTAGTGCCTTTGGAATCATGAAAATATAAATAGTAATACGTAAGTGTGATATATTAGCTCCCACGTAGTTATTATTTACTAGAAAAGTTCTTATAAAAATAAAACATAATAATTATCTCCATAACATTAGGGGAAAATAAACATAAAAAGGGGTGATCTCAAATGATATGTAAGGGTAATAAATGGAAAAATGGAAATATAACCATAAAAATAGGGGTATAAAAACGTTATCATGATTTTGAATGCCCTTTTAAAAACTCAACTATGTCAATTTTGACACTATTTATTATTTGGTTTCTATGAAAATTATAATTTCATTATTACTTTTTAAAAAATTATTTAATGAATCCTAACATGTCATATTAACCTAGAAAATTATTTGAATTCATCAAAAGTCAAGATTACATTTATTTGGATATTTAAAATATCAATTACATTAATCTTTCATTAATAAGATAATTATTACATCATCATTGTGTCATAAATAAATTTAATCGATTAATATCTAAAAATTTAAAATAAAATACCATTATGTATGAAATATTTTTTTCCTTCTAATGAATATTTATAGTCAAATTTATCTTATGTATAACCATATATTAAAAATGGGTTTTTATTAAACTTTGAATTTAACACTTTTAACTTTTATTTAAATAAAATAATAATAAATTTTATAATCTAATACTAGTAGACTAAAAAGATCATATTTTATTGATAAGGTTGTTTTTTGTCGAATTAAACATATCAAATAGAATTAAGACATGTTTTGGGGTAATTATAATATCATGTTTACCCTTAATTACCCTATTTAATTTGAACCGTGGTAAATTAAATTCAAAAGTTCCTATTCTCCCAAAATTATTTTCATATTATTGAATAAAATTTTACATATTCATGTTAGCCATGAATCTTGGATTTTTTTAAATTAGACATAGAGAAGTGGTAAAATTAAGTTTTATGCAAATTTGTAAATGCTCCTAAAAGGTGGGTAAAAGACGATAAATATTTCAATAAAAATTTATACATATAATTTTATTATGAAATGACTAAAATGAATTAAACTGAACATATATAGGTATTATATGTCTATTTTGACATAAAATAAATTTAAATTCAATAAATAACTATTTAAATATAAATTCGGTTTTAAACTATAACACAGTGTTTTTCACTATTCGTCAAAAATTGACTGTTTTCAGAAAAATACCAAATTTACCATAAGATAATTTTTATATTATGAATTCAAAAATAAATTTTATTTTTCCAAATTAATAATTTAAAATTTTCATTAATTAATTTAAAATTAATTCTCGTTGTCAATAACGTAAATCGGGTTTTTAAAAAGAAAAAACTATCGAAAGATTGACATGTGTTTATGCTAAATATAAATGTGAAATTATGTATAATGACATAAATTATATTAAATTATTAAAATATAATCATATTATTCTTCAAAAATATTCAAATCCATAAGTTAACACTATAAATAATTTTTATTAAAATGTTTTTTTCAATTAAAATTTATTATTTTTCAGTATTCATCAAAATATGAATGTTATCAGAAAAGGGCCAAAAATATATACAAAATAAATTTTTATGTCCTGATTCTAAAGAAGAATTTAATATCATTAAATTTAATACATAAACGTGTCAAATATTTGTTTTTAAAAGGGTTTTCCCTTAAAAGGTAGTAAAATTACAATTTTTTTGAAATGTACATCTTTTATATGATATAATGAATTTGTTCTAATATTGTGTCTAAGAAACATATAATATTGACTCTAAATTATATGGAGTATATTAAAATCAAAATTCAGTTAATAACATTCCTAACTTCTTTTTTAATGGCTATTTTGGTAAGTCACGGTGCGCTCAAACTCAGTGTTGCGTAGAAAGCTAGCTATTGAATTATTTTTAAAGAAAATAACTTACTATTAAATATTCGGGTGTTTCATTTTCACTATTCATCTAAAATTGAATGTTTTTAACAAAATACCAAAAAAATCACCCTATGATAATTTTGGTTTTATAAAATAAATGATTTGTTTTATTTCATCAAAATAGCTTTATATTTGTGTCTAAAATTTATTTTATTATATGGACATTAATATTAGTTCATTCGAGACAACTGCTTTTTTAACCATAAAAGGACATTACCATGAATCATATCTTTTATTATCAATATGATTTATTTTTATAAAAAAATTATATACAATATTTTAAAATCAATTATTATTATTCATATAAGTATGTTTAATGTATAGGTTATAATTATCTCATTTAGATAATAAAAAATGTGTCGTTTCGTAGAATCTCAGTGTTGTGTGTATTGTATACCAAGATGGTGTTGCTTGCAATGTAATCCATGTAGGTCACATGTGAAAGGAAGTTTGTACATAGTTCATTACAAGAAATAAGTGAAAATTTATTTTATTAAAAAAGGATCATAAAAACTCAGGGTGTTACACTCTACCCCCATTAAAATGAATTTCTCCCTCCAAATTCATCACTCGGGTAAAAATAATGGAGGATAATTTTAATTCATCATACCTTCAAGTTCCCACATAGCTTCTTCTAATTGGTGATTTTTCAAAAAAATATATTTAACAAGGTGTGTGATATTTTTTTATAGAACATCCTTTGATTAAACTAAAATTTCAAGAAGTTTCTCCTCGTATGAAAGATCCTACCCTAGTGGCATGAACTATGAATTCAGTACATGTGAAGGGTCAAGTATATACTTCATTATGAGAGATACATGGAATACATCATGGAATTTAAAGTGATTTGGAGGAAGTTCAAAGCAATAAGATACCATCATGATATGATCAAGAATCTCAAAATGTCTGATATACCTAGGGATTGGTTTCCCTTTATTTATGAACCTTTTAAACTTTTTCCATGGATAGATTTGTAGAAACACATTTTCAAAAACTTCAAATTCTATATTATTCTGAAGATTATCTGCATAATGTTTTTGTAGACTTTGAGATGAGTTGATATACTGCCAAATAGCTATTACATTCTCTTACATTTCTTCTGTGATCTCTAGTCCCAATATCTTTCATTCTCTTACTTTTCTCCAACATGTTGGAGCTCAAAATTTATTCTCATAGATAGATTTATAAGGTGCCATCCGAATGCTTGAGTGAAAGCTATTGTAGTAACACAACTCTACTAGATGATGGTGTTGATACCAACCACCTTTTAATTATAATTAATATGATCTCAAAATATCCTCTATAGTTTTAATTATTAATTAAGATTTAGCATCCATATTAGGATGATAATAAGTGATGAATCGTAATTCTATATCAAAGGAATTCTAGACACTTTACCAGAATTTTGAGGTAAACCATGAATCCCACTCTGAAACAATGGAATGTGGTACCCCATGAAACATTACCACTTCATTAATGTATATCATTGAAATATGATCTAGAGAAAAGTATTATATGATATAAATGAAGTGTGCAAACATTGTAAGGTGATAAACTCCCACCCATATAGAGTTAAACCCTTTAGAGGTTTTGGGTAGTTCAATAATCTATTGTGATGTTCTCCCATTTACATTTCATGATGGGAAAAGGATGAAACATCCCTTTAAAATTATGTCTTTTAGCCTTAACTCTTCGGAATAACAAGCACCAGGATATAAACTCTTTGATATCTCTCTTTTTCGATATCACTAGAAATAATCATTCACATTTCTATTCATATTTATACTTACTGGATGAATAAAGAATGAATAACTATGTTCTTCCTCTAATTGATCCATCTTAAAATCTGGTATAGAAGGAACATATACGTGGTTCATGAACCATATCAATTCATATTGATCATGGTTAAAATCAATAAAATTTCTGAATTTTTTTGTAGCTCAACATCTTCCTTTAGCACGTCATTAATCTTTACATTGATAGAGTGTTGAACATTCATTTGAGAAATATAATATTTTCCCCATTACTTTAAGGTTTCGATATTTATCCTTTACAAATAATGAAATATTGGATCTTTTTTATCCTTATCATGGATAAGAAAGGATGATCCTTTCTATATAATGAATCATCCACCTTGTTTTCTTTCCAAGGGTGGTAATGTATTGAACAGTCTTAATCTTTTATCCACTTCAACCATCTTCACTGACACATGTTCAACTACTTTTGTGTGATTATATATTTCTGAATTTTATGATCAGTATATATATATAACACTTTTTACTGTAAAAATAATTCCTCCATATCAATGATGCAAAAATTACTGCTGCTAACTCTAGATAATGATTTGGGTAATCATTCTCATGAATCATCAACTGTCATGAGTCATAGGATATAACCATGTTATTCTATATAAGAACACATCCCAATCCCTTTATGGATGCATCACAACAGATTAAAAATCTTCTCCACTATAGGGTATTATAAGAATAGGTGCACTGAACTACCTTTTCTTTAGATCATTGAAATTTTCCTCATATTCATTTGTCCAGAGGAACTTGACACCCTTCTGAGTTAACTTGGTCATAGGATTTGATAGACATGAGGAATTATCCACAAACCACCAATAATATCTAGTTAAACGTATAATGATATGGGTATAATTCATCGTGGTTGGTCAATGCTAGCTTTAAATAACCACCATTTTTTATGGATAAACTTCTATACCATCTCTTGAGATTATATAACACAAAAATGAATCCTTTTACTACCAAAATTAACACTTGGAAATTTTTTCAAATAGATTCTCCTTTGGTTATTTAGTACAATTTTTATGTTATCATCATGGTTTTACTTGCACTTTTAATAGGTAAAAATATCATTTATAAAGACTACAACAAACATATCAATGAAATCTCTAAATATTCTATTCATTAAATCCATGAAGATAGCAGGGTAATTATTAAGACCAGAAGGAATCGCTATATAATCATAGTGACCATACATTGTACATAATTTCATCTAGGGTATATCCTCCTTGTTCACCACCACTGGTTGATATCTAGAATGAAGGTCAATCTTTGAAAAGTATTGAGCTCCACATAATTGATCAAACAAGTCATCAATACAAGGAATATTATACTTTTTCTTGATTGAAATTTTGTTCAACTCCAAATAATCACCGTTGAGTCACATTGATATATCATTCTTTTTCAAAAAGAGAATTGGCTCACCCCAAGGTGACACACTGGGCCGAATGAATCCCTTAAAAAGGTTTTCATGAACTTACTTCGTTAATTCGTGCAACATAATTAGGGTGATTCAATAGGGATTCATTTAAATCATTGTGGAACCAGGTATGAGTTCTATTTAGAACTCCACATCACATTTTGGCGGAAGGCTGGGAAAATCTTACAAAAATACATACAAAGAATCTGGAATAGTGCACTACAGGAAAAATAGCTTTTTGCGATGGTCTATTTGCGACAGGATTAATCCCCGTGTCAAATAGTCCACCCCAGAGGTTATTTGCGATGAGGGGTTCGTCTCGTGACAAATAATTGGATATTTGTGAGGAGATTTGGGGTCAAGTAGCAAAAACATAAGGCACAGTTTGGTGTGGTCTGCGCGCCAAACTATGGGAAGGTTATTTGCAACAGGAGGATTCCCCATTGAAAATAGTGCATCGGTTGGAGGGTATTTGTTACAGGACTCGTTGAAAATACCATTGGTGGTAAATAGGTTTTTGTGACGGGATGTTGTCCCGTCGCAAAAAGTGTGTCGGCATGCAACTATTTGCAACCGGACCCATCACAAATACCTTTTTTACTGATGATAGTAATTAATGCAGGCAAAGGTATTTGCGACAGGTCTCATCGCAAATAGTACTGTCGCAACTAATCTAACCTATATATACCCCATCCGTTTTTCCTGCTCTTCCCCTCAAATATCATTTCCTCTCTCTCTAAACACTATTTTAGAGTTAAATTTTCTCTGATTTGGTTTTTTTATATAAAAGTTATGAAGTCATATACATCAATAAGAGATCACGTTTAAAGGTATTTATATTTTATTTAATTTTGTATTTAGTATATTTTTTATGTTAATTTTAATTATTTTTTATTTGTTTTAATTAAATTAGATTTAAATTTTTTTTATCAGTATTTATTTGTAATAATAAATTGAGGCGATAATCATGTTTCCTAGTTCGTGGTACCTCGGCCTTCTCTTGACGATTTCGGCTCCAGCTTTGAAGGTTTGTTTGTTTTTATACTTGAATGGATTTTCCATCCAGTGTGATTGAATGTCATTTGTTGTGAAGTCTTGATTTGTTTTTAGTGGGGAAGTGGGGAAGTTGTGTAGTAGTGGAGTGGTGAAGTCAGGTATGGTTTCTCACTTTTTCCTCAAAAGTGTTTGCATAATAAAAAAACAATTTTCAGTCAATAGCTGTAATTTGTAGTTATTAATTGCAATTAACGCTAATTAGTAATAATTAGTGGTAATTAGTAATAATTAAGGGTAATTAGTAATAATTAGGGGTAATTAGTACTTATTAGGGCTAATTAGTAATAATTAGTGGTAAATCGTAAAAATTTGTAATAAATAGTAATAATTGTTAATAAATAGTAATAAAAAGTAATAAATATTAATAAATTAGAATAATTAGAAATAAATATGAATAAATTGGAATAAATAGTAATAAAGGGGAATAAATATGAATAAATAGGAATAAATAGGAATAAATATAAATAATTTGAATTAAATAGGAATAAATATTATAAATAGTAATAAATAATAATAAATATTAATAATTAGTAACAAATAGTTATAAATAGTAATATTTAGGAATAATTAGCAATAATTAGGAATAATTAGTATTAAATAGGAATAAATATGAATAATATGGAATAAATTGGAATACATAGAAAAAATAGGAACAAATATGAATAATTATTAATAAAAAAGAATAATTAGGAATAATTAGGATTAATTAGTACTAAATAGGAATAAATTGGAATAATTAGTAATTAGTGGGAATAATTATTAATAAATAAGAATAATTATGAATAATTAAGAATAATCAGGAATAATTAGTAAACATAGAAATAATTAGTTATAAAAAGGAATAATAAGTAATAAATAAGAATAATTAGTAATAAATAAGAATAAATAGGAATAAACTTGAATAAATAGGAATAAATAGTAATAAATAGGAATAAATAGGGATAATTAGTAATAAATAAGAATGACTAGGAATAAATATGAAAAATTAGTAATAAATATGAATAATAGGATTAATAAGTAATCAATTGTAATAAATAGTTATAAATAGCAGTAAATAGTAATAAATACTAATAAATAGTAATAAATAGTAGTAAATATTCATAATTAGTAATAAATAGTTAAAAATAGAAAAAAATAATAATAATTTGTAATCATTAGTAATAAATAGTATTAACTAGTAACGAATAGTAATAAATAGTAACTAATAGTAATAAACAGTAATAAATGGTTATAATTTGTAAAAATTAGTAATAATTAGTAAGAATTAGTAATAAACAGTAAAAATTAGTAAGAATTTGTATCAATTAGTTACAATTAGTAACAATTACTAACAATTAATAACAATTAGTTACAATTAGTAACAATTATTCACAATTAGTTACAATTAGTAACAATTAGTAACAATTAATACGAATTAGTATTAAATAGTAAAAAATAATAAGAAACAGTAATAAATAGTAATATATAGTAATAAATAGTAATAATTTGTAATAAATAGTAATAAATGGTAATAAATGGTAATAATTGATAATAATTATTAATAATTACTAATATTTAGTAATAATTATTAATAAATAGTAATAATTCGTAATAAATATTAATAAATAGTAATAAATAGTAATAAATAGTAATAAGTAGTAATAAATAGTATTAAATAGTAATAATAAGTAATAATTAGTAATAATTAGTAGTAATTAGTAAAAATTAGTAAAAATTAGTAAAAAATTAGTTATAATTAGTAATAATTAGTAATAATTAGTAATAAAGAGTAATAAATACTAATAAATTGTAATAAATAGTAATAAAGTGTAATAAAGAGTAATAAATAGTAAAAAATTGTAATAACTTGTAATAACTTATAATAATTTTTAATAACTTGTAATTATTTGTAATAACTTGTAATAACTTGGCACAAATTCAAATTGATTGGTGTAACTCCTTTTCCTCGATGAATCTTCTCCTTTCAACTTTCACTACTTCAAAAAATAATAAAAAGTATGCTTCTATGTATGCATATCCAATCTTGTATGCATGAGTTTGAATATGCATTTGTAGGAACAAATTTTTCATAATGTTTTTAAGTGGTGATAGTTTCAAGATGATGATTCATCGACCAAAAGGGGGCTCTATTGTCTGACAACTCATTTACTTGCAAATTTCTCACACTGAAATCACAATGAAGAATCTGTGCAGAGTTACACTGATACATTCGTGTATTCATGAGAATGAATATGCATACCTCCGAGCTTATTCTTCATTGTGATTTCAGTGTGATAAAGATGCAAGTAAATGAACTGTCAGACAAATGAGTAGATGTAAATCCACTGGAAATTGTGACACCCATAATTAATGGAAATTATTAGGAATTAGTTGAAATTATTTAACTTCTTTTTTCAGATAGTGTCTTTATTATTTCAAATTAGTCAACATCAGTAATGATTTATTATTTTTTGGACAAATATGGATAAGTCGACAAAAGTCATTATTAGATGATCATGCTTGTAGTAATAAGTACAAAAATCCAAATGGTTCTAGTTCAAATCCTATATATATTAATGTCATGACCCGTACTCGGGGCCCATGCCATCACTACCCCAAGCCCGCCTTCCATAGGCCAGGGGATGGCGACTAGAACCAAGGCGTAAATCCTGGTAAAAAGGGAAGGAATTATCTTTGTAAAGTAAACAAGCACCACATAGTAAGAAAATGGAAAAGTAAACACTAAGTGAAAACAGAGTACAACTATAAGTGCAGAAAAGTAAGTGGGCTAGTATAAAACCCAAACTGAATGTAAAGTACAACTCGAAAGGTAAAACAACAACTGAAAAGTAAAAGCCACTACACTGAGCTGTCCACTTGATATCCCACCTGAAGGGTGGGTACAGATAGCTCCACTGCTCCTCGGGTCCCGCCGTCCGCTCCAAGAACGTCCCGCCCAGTGGTCCACCTCTAGGTACCGTCCTGCTCTGCAAGCCTCAACCATTATCAACGATGTCTGTCGTCTGCAACCAACACAACGTAGTGCGGGCATAGCCCGTGCAGGGGTGAGTACAGGCTACTCAGTAGGGACCCCGAGACCCCCGAAGGTCTCCCAAAATAAATGAAGGATAAACCACAAAGGAAAGATACAATCACGAAGTAACAACCAACACTGATTAGGTATAACCCCATACATATACCTAAGTCATTAATTCCAATACGCTCCTACCTCTGAGCCCAAGTACAACCTAGTCCACACAGGAAAGTATTCATATTCCACACAGGAAAGAAAAACGTAATCCACACAGGATAGCACAACACAATCCACACAGGAAAGCGAACATGATTCTTCTCACACAGGTACACTTCTTCGAAAGATGATAGAGATGATCACTGACCCATCTAAGTCGTCAGACCCACAAAGGATCGATAGGTACTAACCCCCGCAAAGACCCACACAGGATCAGACCCACACAGGATCTGTAGGCATTGCCTCACACAGAACAGTTGAGCGCTGACCCACACATGATCAGACCCACACATAATCGGTAGCACTGATCCATATAGGATCGCTGAGTGTTGTAGTCGTCGTCATCGAATCCACTGAGGATCTCTGTACAGTCGTCGTCGCAGTCACAGTAGCAGTCGCAGCCAACACTAGGGTTCCCGCACACAGCAAGCTCGTTCGGGAGGGTCCGCTCCACGAGTAGAGAGGATGATACATCAACTGTCACATAGTCCAGAGTTGATGTATCCAAAAGTTCTGTATCGTCAACAGGAACTCAACGCAACAGACGGCGCGTCAATCGGACGCCCGGTCTGAGAGTTATTGGCTTTTTCGTTCCAGGGGCCCGGTTTGTTTTTTAGGAAAAACCAACCCGACCGTACTCCACCTGCGTCCAAACCTCGGGTGGAGTATGCCAAATGATCCATATCACTATGAGGAACTCAACAAAGTTAACGGCACGTAATTTGGACGTTCGTAGCACAATATATGAGCGTTTCCGCTCCGAGGGCCCGGTTGGATTCGTGTATGAACCAACCCGGCTGAACTAAAAGTATTCCTAAACCTTGAGTGCGATATACCGAAACGACCGTCTCGTTCAAAGGATCGTGTCTCCACTGACGGTGCGTCTATCGGAGGTCCATATCCCGAGTTATGGGCAATTGAACCCAAACGGTATGAAAACGGGAGTTTCGGGCCCGGACCGACCCTACCCGAGACCCCCCCCCCCGGTTGGCCCGAACAGGGTCGACACGCCCCAGACAGGGTCGGACCGGCCCGGCATGGCCTAGCCTGGTGGGGCGCACCCCAGCCCGGCGCGGCCCGGCGCTGCTGGGCTCGGCCCGGCCTGGCACACCGGCCTGGCACCGGACCGGCAGGGCACAACACGCCCAGCGCGCTTCCAACTCGGCCTTCGGCCGAGCTGTTGGAAAAAGGGGGGCGCCTGCCCCCCTTGTGTAACCGCGGCCCGCCCAAATTTATGGGGGGCCATTGAGACGGCCGGGGGAATTTATTTCCCCCGGCTTCCCCCTTTCCGGCTGGCCCGACCTGGCCGGCCAGTTCCTTCTCAACGGGACCGGTGGTGGCCAGTCCCCTTCCAGCTCTGACACCGGTGGCCCAGTTGGCCGTCGGTCACCTTGCTCCTCCGTGGCTCGGAACCGGCCGCGGACTTGTCGTCCGGAGTGGTGCGACGGCACCACGCCCCTCCTCCGTGGCCCCGCTCCGATCGCGGCGCCTTCGATTTTCTTCGATGCAGCGCGATGGCGTCGCGTTCTTAAACTTCTTTCCACGGCACGGCGTGACGGCGCCGCACAATACTTACCGTGTGATTCCCGCGTGGTGTGACGGCACCACGCCATCCTGTTCCATACGCAGAGAAATCAAACATGAACATAGGAGGGGGGTTCAGCCGTGTTTGTGCGGTCCGACCCCCCTCTCGTTAATGATAAAATCTAGTTGAAAATCCACGATTATCGATAAACTAGAATCATGAACGGAAATAATTAAATAAAATAATACCCTACCTCGGTTCAGGAATGGTGTTCGTCAACGAGCCGCGGAAGACGAGCATCGCGGAGGTCGGGCATCACGGGAGAACGTCAACGTCACGAAGTGAGGATTCGAAGTCGTTGACGGCGATTTCGTCGTGTAAAATCGTCGCAGAAGAGATGACGCGGAAGAAGAACATCGCGTCACAGATACGGTGTTGCGGAAGAACCGTGTTCTTCGGCGGAGAAGTTCTTCATTGAAGAACGGTGTTCTTCGCGTTCTTTGTCGAGGTTGAAGAAGAAGAAGACCACTTCTCCAAATCCTCTCAAGGTGACAAAACTCTAACCAAAAATAAAATATGATCCTTTATTATTTTATTAACACAACAACTCTTTTGAATTTCAAGAGTTTTAAATTCAACCACCACACACAACTCACCTCATTAAACTTATTACATTAAAGTCATAAATTATAACTTAAGTTAACAAAAATTAAAGTGGGATTCGAGGGGGTTTTTAGAGGATATGAAGGGGTGGGGTTCATGTGGGCCCCACCACCCTCATAACCTCCCACGGGAGGTTGGGTGGTTACCCAACTTCCATCAAGAACTAACACTTAGAGTAAAATAATAAAAATTGTAGTGTAATTATATAATAAACTTCCACAAATTTTATTTTCAACACTCGTGTAAACCCAACTCTAGAACAAGAGTTCATAAGAAATTACCGGCGCTGCAGTTCCATTGGTGCTCTCGGAATTCGATTCCGCGCAACGGTTCAAAAGTTAGAAAAACTCGCTCGTTCGTTCACTGAACGTACCCGAGCCAAACTTCAGAAATTGATTCCAGGAACACCGGGCCTCGGAATCAGGTGCCGTCAGAAACCACACTCTTGTAAAAATGCAAATAAAATTAAGAAAAAAATTTCCCTTGAATTTTATGGGTCTTTACATTACTCCCACCTCAGTGCTTTACGTCCCTGTAAAGATACATCAAAACTAGGGAAACAAATGAGGGTACTGAGCACGCATCTGAACCTCCCGCTCCCAAGTGCTCTCCTGGAGGTTCTCGTGCTTCCATCTGATGCGCACTAGAGGAATAGACCGTCCACGTAGGACCCACTCCTGTCGATCATTGATCTCCACAGGGACCTCCGTAAAAGTTGCCCCATCGTCAACGTCAAGCTCCCCATGGTCAATGATGTACGTCGGGTCGTGCACATATCTCCTCACCTGAGATTCGTGGAAGATGTCGTGAACCCAGTGCAACTGAGGTGGTAGAGCCAGATGATTAGCCACCTCGGCAATCCTGCTGATTTCCTAGAACCATCCGATGAAGCGTGGAGACAACTTGCCGCCTTGGCCAAATCTCTGTAATCCACATTGAGGTGAGACACGCAAGAAGACATGGTCGCTATCATCGAACTCTAGTGGCCTCCTCCTCCTATCAGCATATGACTTCTATCGGCTCTGAGCTATCCTCATCTGCTCCTGGATAACCTGGACCTTCTCTGTCGTGGCCTGGACCATCTCCGGTCCCACAAGTGCTGACTCCCCAGGGTCTATCCAGCACAAAGAAGATCTGCAAAGTCGGCCGTACAACGCCTCATACGGTGCCATCCCGATGGTGGAGTGGTAGCTATTGTTGTACGTAAACTCCACTAAGGGTAGGTGGTCCTCCCAGCTACGACCAAATTTGAGGACACATGCGCGGATCATGTCCTCGAGAGTCTGAATGGTCCTCTCCATCTAACCATCCGTCTGAGGGTGAAAGGCTGTGCTCAGACGTAGCTGCGTCCCGAACGCCTCCTGAAATCCCATCCATAGTCGGGAAGTAAAACGAGAATCTCGATCGGAGATGATAGATAATGGAAATCCGTGAAGCAGAACAATCTCCTGAACTTAACGGCGTCCCAAGCTCTCCACTGAGCCCTACTCTCTGATGGGTAAGAAGTGAGTTGACTTGGTGAGTCAGTCGACAATCACCCAGATGAAGTCGTGACCTCTGGAAGTGCGTGGAAGTCCAGTCACGAAGTCCATAGATATGCCGTCCCACTTCCACTCTGGAACATCCAAGTGTTGTACCATGCCTACGGGTACTTGGTGCTCATCCTTCACCTGCTGGCAGGTGAGGAATCGAGAAACAAACTCTGCCACAACCTTCTTCATGCCCGGTCACCTATGCTGTCATCTGAGATCCTGGTACATCTTCGCCACTCCAGGATGTACCGCCAAAGGAGAAGTGTGAAACTCACCCAACACCTCCTCCCGGTAAGTGACTGGAACCATGGTACATCCTCTGTAAAGGATGTCGTGCTCTACTCCAAAGGACAAACCATCAGGTGCCTTTCCTGAGGATATCTGTGCATGCCGTGTCTCATAGTCAGCATCCCCTTGCTGTGCCTCTCTGACCCGCTGCAATAGTGGAGGAGTGACTGTGAGAGACTAAAGTAAGGCTTCTCCATCTCTATCCACAAAGGATATATGCAAAGCGACTAGCTGCTCTGTCGCCTCCTCAAGTAGCTGAATGCCTGTCCTCCTGTTGAGAGCATCAGCTACCACGTTTTCCTTCCCTGGAGTATAGACTATCTCAAAGTCATAGTCCTGGAGGAACTCGAGCAATCGTCATTGTCTCAGATTCAGATCCTTCTGAGAGAAGATGTATCTTAGACTCAGATGGTCATAAAAGACTGTAAAGCGCTCGCCCATCAGATAGTGTCACCATGTCTTTAGAGTGAAGACCACTGCTTCTAACTCCAGGTCATGGGTAGCGTAGTTCTGCTCATGTGGCCTCAACTATCGTGATCCATTTGGTATCACTGCCCGCTCTTTCCTCAGAACACACCCGAGTCCTGTCCCTGATGCATCGTAGTAGACTACGTACCCTACTCCCTCCTCAAGCAACCTCAAGATAGGTGCGCTGGTCAATCACTGTCTCAGCTCCTGGAAGCTCAGCTGACATCTGTCTGACCACACGAAGGGTTTCCCCTTCTTTGTCAAAGCTGAGAGTGGTGCCGCAACTCTGGAGAAGTCTGGAAAGAATCTCAGGTAGTATCCAGCTAGACCCATGAAACTCCGCACCTCCGTCCCTCTCCTGGGTGGCTCCTAAGCAAACACTGACTCGATCTTCGTAGGATCCACTGTTACACCCGCCTCAGAGATGACGTGTCCCAAAAAGTGGACCTCACGTATCTAGAACTGTCACTTCGAGAGCTTACCATAAAGCTGGTGCTCTCGGATTGTGTCTAGTACAACCAATAAGTGGTAGGCTTGCTACTCCTCAGTCATCGAGTAAATCAGAATGTCTTCGATGAAGACCATGACAAATCGATCGAGGTGTGGCTGAAAGATCCTGTTCATGAGGGCCATGAACACTACTGGGGCATTGGTTACGCCGAATTCAATAACGAAGAACTCATAGTGGCCATACCAACATCTGAAGGTCATCTTCTGCACATCCTCGTCTCGAACTCTGAGCTGATGATAGCCTGACCTGAGTTATATCTTCAAGAACCACAGTGCTCCCATGAGCTGATCAAATAGATCATCAATCCTCGGTAGCGGATACTTGTTCTTCACTGTCACCTGGTTCAGGTGATGATAATCGGCACACAGTCGCAAGCTTCCGTCCGCTTTTTTGGCGAACAATATCGGGGAAGCCCAGGGTGAAACACTGGGTCGGATAAACCCCTTGCCCTGCAAGTCCTCCAACTGTACCCATAGCTCTCGAAGCTCGGCGGGGGATATTCGATATGCTGGAGTCAATATCGGGGCTCTCACGGGGTACAGGTCAATATAAAAGTCTATCTCTCTACGAGGAGGTAACCCTGGAACATCGTCTGGAAAAACGTCTGCAGACTGATCCACCACTGCAGGAAAACCAGAACTCCACACGTCAACTACTCCAAGTATGAGGCTAGCCAACTGATGAGTGATGGGCTGTCCTCTCCTCCGCAGAAGTCCATCTTGTGCTGCAAAGGCTCCCTTCTCCTCGGTGAAGTTGAACCTTCTCCCGTCGGTGCGTACACATCGCACCTTGCGCCTAAAATAGTCAATCTGTGCATGGACCATAGATAACCAATCCATGCCCAAGATGACGTCGTAAGGCCTCGATGCTACTACATGAAGATCCCAGCCGAAGATCTCGCATCCTAGAGTAAGCTGACACTGCCAGCACCCGTGCGTAATCGTCGAGTCTTCTCCCGTAGGAGTCTCTAGCCGTAAGGATTGAGTCAACGGCTCTGTCGGAATCTCCGAGCTCTGAACAAGGGCGGCAGCTATGAAAGTGTGACTCGCTCCTGTGTCAATAAGTACTCCAGAAAGGGTGGAATAGACATAGATAGTACCTCGAATCATCTCAAGCGTGCCGTGCTCGTAGGCCCTTGCTGCCTAGAGCTGTGCCTGTCTCTGCCCGCCAGCTCCCTGTGGTCGGGGTGGACCTCCTGGTGGTGGTGGTGGTAGAGCCTCAAAGCGTCTCCCACCACCTACTGCTCGGCCAGCTCCTCTGCCTCGTCCGCATCCTCCCTGCGGACCACCACGATTGACCCTCTACCTCTGCCTCGGTGGTCCCTCAACCATCTACTGCTCCTCGGCACGACAGGTCAGGCAATCACGAGCCATGTGGCCCTGCCCGCCGCACGAGTATCACTGTCTGCATCTCGAAAGTCTGGCTCCGCGCTGTGTGCCCCCACACTGCTGAGCTAGTGTCCTTAGGTCATCTGCCTGAGGGTCTGGTCTGCCTGGACCCCAGAGTCATCCGTCGACTGCCTGCTGTAGAAGACTCTGCTATGTGCCGCCCTGCGGTGGGTCTCGGCGCTGGTGTAGAATCAACAAGAATGATCTCGATCAAAAGGGTCTGCTTCAGTAGTAATGTATGAGTCGGAATGCTGAGGGAGATCAGCGATGCCCTGGTCTCGTGTCTCAAACCCATCTCAATGGTCTAGGCCCAGATGAAGAGGTCCCGTACCATGTCGGTCGAGTATCGTGAGAGATCAGTAAATCTCTCCGAGTACTGAGCGACCGTCATGATGCCCTGCCGCTACTGAAGAAGCTCCTGAATGCGTACCTCATGGGGGTTGACTGGGAAAAACTCCGGGCGGAAGAGGCTCTCAAAGTATTTTCAGAGTAGAGATGCCTCATCGTGCACCTGGAGCATCAAGCTCCACCATCGGCCCGCTGCTGCATGCAGTAGGCTCGCAGCGAGGATCACCATGAGGTCTGCTGGTGTCCTCACTAGCCTAAAAACTCGTACAACTACCTCTAGCAAGTCCTCGGCTGCCTGTGGGTCCATCTCCCCAAGGATCTTGGGTGGTCGCTGGCGCTGGAACACATGCAGTGCGCTGAGGCGACGTGCATCGTCAGCGGCTAGTTCTGGAAGCATCGGTGGCTCGGCGGGTAGATCTACCGCCGCTGCCACTACTGAAAAAGGGCCCATCACGGAGGCCTCATCGCTCGGTGGGCTGTCGTCATGCTCGACTCTCGGAACCCTAGATGGCTATCGTCATGGGGCCATCCTGAAAAGGAAACAGGCGCGCCACGGTCAGAACAGTATACCTGGTGAGCTGATACAAAGTAATCATAATGAAAACTTGAAACACACATGCAATCAATGTTTTCGTGCATTAAGTCGGAAATCAGAAGTCAGGGTCCTGGTGTATGGATACATCGGCCGCCGCACCAACACTGGACTACCTGGACTGATAACCAAACTCAATATGCTAAACACTATTGCTTCACATATAAATGATTAGTGTTCGCGGTAGAACCGAACTCCTTTGATACCAATTTGTCACGACACGTCCTCAGGGCCCGTGCCATGACTACCCCAAGCCCGGCTTCCATAGGCCAGGGGCTGGCGACTAGAACCAAGGCGTAAATCCCGGTAAAAAGGGAAGGAATTGCCTTTGTAAAGTAAACAAGAACAACAGAGTAAGAAAGCGGAAAAGTAAACACTAAGTGAAAACAGAGTACAACTATAAGTGCAGAAAAGTAAGTGGGACAGTATACAAACCAAAACTGAAAGTAAAGTACAACTGGAAAGGGAAAACAGAAACTGAATAGTAAAAGCCGCTACACTGAGCTGTCCACTGGAAATCCCACCTGAAGGGTGGGTACAGATAGCTCCACTGCTCCTTGGGTCCCGCCGTCTGCTCCGAGCACGTCCCGCCCAGTGGTCCACCTCTAGGTACCATCCTGCTCTACAAGCCTCAACCACGATCAACATTGTCCGTCGTCTGCAACCAACACAACGTAGTGCGGGCATAGCCTGGGAAGGTTTGAGAATAAGCTACTTAGTAGGCACCCCGAGACCCCCGAAGGTCTCCCAAAATCCATGAAGGATAAACCACAAAGGAAATATACAATCACGAAGTAACAACCCACACTTCTTAGGTATATGCCCATACATATACCTAAGTCATTAATTCCAATACTCTCTAACCTCCGAGCCTAAGTACAACCCAGTCCACACAGGAAAGTATTCGTATTCCACACAGGAAAGAAAATAGGATTCATTTCACACAGGTATATTTTTTCGAAAGACGATAGAGATTATCACTGATATATATAAGTCGTCAGACCCACAGAGGATCGATAGGTACTAACCCCCGCAAAGACCCACACAGGATCGGACCCATACAAGATCTGTAGGCGCTGGATCACACAGAACCGCTGAGCGCTGACCCACACAGGATCAGACTCACATAGGATCGGTATCACTGATCCACATAGGATCGCTGAGTGTTGTAGTCGTCGTCGTCGAATCCACTGAGGATCTCTGTACAGTCGTTGTCGCAGTCACAGTAGCAGTCGCAGCCAGAACTAGGGTTCCCGCACACAGCAAGCTCATTCAGGAGGGTCCGCTCCACGAACCGAGAGGCTCATACATCAACTGTCACATAGTCTAGAGTTGATGTTTCCAAAATGTCTGTATCTTCAAGAGGAACTCAACGCAACAGACGGCGCGTCAATCAGACGCCCGGTCTGAGAGTTATTGACCTTTTCGTTCCAGGGGCCCGGTTGGTTTTTAAGGAAAAACCAACCCGACCGTACTCCAAATGAATCCAAAACTCAGGGGGAGTATGCAAAAAGATCCATCTCACAAAGAGGAACTCAACAAAGTTGACGGCACATCATTCAGACGTCCGTAGCTCAAGATATGAGTGTCTCCGCTCCGAGGGCTCGGTTGGTTTCGTGTACGAACCAACCCGGCCGAACTCAAAGTATTCTGAAATCTTGAGTGCGATATACAAAAACAACCGTCTCGTTCTAAGGATCGTGTCGCCGCTGACGGTGCGTTGATCGGAGGTCCGTAGCCCGGGTTATGGGTAATTGAACCCAAACGGTCCGAAAACAGGGGTTTCGGGCCCGGACCGACCTGGCCTAAGACCCCCCGGTTGGCCCGAACCGGGTCGACCCGCCCCGGACAGGGTCGGCCCGGCCCGGCCTGGTAGACCGGCTGGGCACAGCGCGCCCAGCGCGCTGCCAGCTCGGCCTTCGGCCGAGCTGTTGGTAAGGGGGGGGGGGGCGCCTACCCCCCTTGTGTAACCGCGACACCCCAAAATTTATGGGGGGCCGTTGAGCCGGCTGGGAGAATTTATTTTCCCTGGCTTCCCCCTTTTCGTCCGGCCTGACATGGCCGGCCGGTTTCTTCTCAACGGGACCCGCAGTGGCCGGTCCCCTTCCAGCTCCGACACCGGCTGCCCGGCTGGCCGCCGGTCACCTTTCTCCGCCGCGGCCCGGAACCGGCCGCAACCTTGTCGTCCGGCGCAGTGTGACGGCACCACAGCCCTCCTCTGTGGCACTGCTCCGGCCGCAGCGCCTTCGATTTTCTTCGATGCGGCGCGACGGCGTCGCGTTCTTAAACTTCTTTCCACGGCGCGGCGCGACGGCGCCGCGCAATACTTGCCGTGTGATTCCCGCGTGGTGCGACGACACCACGCCATCCCGTTCCATCTGCAACGAAATCAAACATGAACATAGGAGGGGGGTTCGGCCGTGTTTGTGTGGTCTGGCCCCCCTCTCGTTAATTATAAAATCTAGTCAAAAATCCATGATAATCGATAAACTAGAATCATGAATGGAAATAATTAAATAAAATAATCCCCTACCTCGGTTCAGGAATGGTGTTCGTCAACGAGCCACAGGAGACGAGCATCGCGGAGGTCGGCCATCGCGGGAGAACGTCAACGTCACGAAGCGAGGATTCAAAGTCGTTGATGGCGATTTCGTCGTGGAAAACCGTTGTGGAAGAGACGATGTGGAAGAAGAACGTCGAGTCGCGGATACGGCGTCGCGGAAGAACCGTGCTCTTCGGCGGAGAAGTTCTTCGTTGAAGAACGGTGTTCTTCGCGTTCTTCGTCGAGGTTGAAGAAGAAGAAGACTGCTTCCCCAAATCCTCTCATGGTGACAAAACTCTAACCAAAAATAAAATAAAACCCTTTCTTATTTTATTAACACAACAAATCTTTTGAATTTCAAGATTTTGAAATTCAATCACCACACACAACTGACCTCAATAAACTTATTACATTAAAGTCATAAGTTATAACTTAAGTTAAAAAAATTAAAGTGGGAGTTGAGGGGGGTTTTAGAGAATATGAAGGGGTGGGGTATGTGTGGGCCCCACCAACCTCATAACCTCCAAAGGGTGGTTGGGTTGTTACCCAACTTCCATCAAAAACTAACACTTAGAGTAAAATAATAAAAATTGTAATGTAATTATAAAATAAACTTCCACAATTTTTATTATCAACACTCGTGTAAACACAACTCCAGAATAGGAGTTCCTAAGCAACTACCGGTGCTGCGGTTCCATCGGTGCCCTCGGAATTCGAATCCGGACACCGGTTCAAATGTTAGAAAAACCCGCTCGTTCGTTCACTGAACGTACCCGAGCCAAGATTCTGAAATTGATTCCGGGCACACCGGGCCTCGGAATTAGGTGCCGTCAGAAACCGCGCTCTTTTAAAAATCCAAATAAAATTAAGAAAAAATTTTCCTTTGAATTTTACGGGTCTTTACAATTAAGGGTGTTGAATATTTCTTATCATTTGCATCATCAAAAACAGAATACATTTTAGAAGGCACAATTAAGTTTCCTTGTAAAAAATGTGCTCTAAGAATTCTTGACATATTTGACAAGCTTGGGGGACATCTCTTACGTTTTCGTTTTCAACAAGATTGTGTTTTTTTATCAACATAGTGAATGATGTTCCATATAAGATACTAATAACTTGATTCTATATCCATCGTGGTTTCAAAATTTAGTACATGATGTTGCAGGTTCTTTTGTTTAACAAAATGAAACTCAAAAAGATATTTATTTTACTACTTTGTTGGCACCATCCAAATTTTATGAGTTGTTGAGGTGTACTGAGGATGCATTATAAACTGGTTGCATGGTAAGAAAATTAGAAGTGGTTGAAAAATTTATGGTTATTAAATCAGATTATGAAGTGTCAAACAACTATTTTTATCAAATATTTTAATTGTTTAAAACATTTTTACTTGAGTGAAATGTGTTGTCGTCAAATTACTATGAGAGAAATAGGTTGGTTCGTATATGGTCCTTAGTTATCATAAGATTCATGCATGTCAAAATTATTGTATCTTATATTCTGGTGAAAATGAGTCATTAGATATTTGTCCCACATGTGGAAAATCGAGGTATAAATAGGCTCAACTAGGGAAGTCTGGATTGAATCCTATAAAATTTTTGAGATATTTACCCCTTATACCTAGGTTACAATGTTTATTTATGTCTCAAGACACAGTATCAATTATGTCATGGCACAAAACTAAGACTTCAACTGATAAAAGATTGAATCATCCATTTGATGGTGATTCATGTAATCATTTTGACTGTGTGTACCCATCTTTTTCTTTAGAAGCCTGAAATTTAATGTTGGGTCTTTCTATGGACTATTTCTGTCCGTTTGGTTCTAATGGTAGTCAGTATTCATGTGGGCCAGTCATTATAAATCCATAAAATTTACCACCATGGATTTTGATGAAGGATCCCTATATCTTTTTATCCTTATTAACCATATTAAATCCAAAAAAGAATATTGATGATTATTTGAAACCATTGATTGATGAGTTATATTCATTATAGGGTAATGGTGTTAGTACATATGATGTTGGTGCGAAACAAAATTTAATATTAAAATCTGCATTGATGTGGACGATTAGTGAGTTTATAAAATATGGAATTTATCTAGCTAGAGTACACATGGTTTGAAATCAAATCTTTACTATATGAAAGGCTTAAATCCTTTATCCTCTTTAATGGAAAAAACCCATTCTATTTTGAATATCATCGTGGATTTCTTCCATCCCATAATACTTTTCAGAGAAACAAATTCTCATTTCAGAAAAGGAAAAATTAAAAGGGATGAACCTCCAAAAATGATCATTCATACAGAGATAAAAGAAAATTTATTTTCATTACCTCCCATCACATTTGGGCCAATATTAAACCAATATAAAATTCATGGCTTTGGGAAACGGCATAATTGTATAAAACAAAGAATTTTTTGGGATCTTCCATAGTGGTCTGATTTGTTGGTCCGCCACTTGTTAGATGTCATGCATATAAAAAAGATCTATTTTAATAAATTATTTCATATAGTTTTCGATACACCAGGTATGACCAAAGATTATGTAAATTCATGATTAGATCTTTCCCAAATTTTCAGGTTACCAGAACATGAACTATTTGAAAATGCCAGATCACAGAGGTTAATGAACACAAAAGAAACATATACACTGTCCCAAGAGAGTCTCTTATTATTTTTTCAGTGGATTGTAGATTTGAGACTTCCTGATTTCTTTGCTTCCAATTTGGGAAGATGGGTTACGAATAGTCATATAATCGGATAAAAAAGTCATGATTGTCTTGTTATAATGGAAAGACTTATATTGATTGGATTTAAAAGATTTTTGGATTCCTTGATTTTGGATTCAATAACATATATATCACATTTTTTCAAAACATTTTTGCAATGACAAGAGACTACGATGCGCTAAGCAAACTAGAAGAAGATGTTCATGTAATTATAGGTAAACTAGAAAAATCTTTCCGCTGGCATTATTTAACTAAATGGAACATATGATATTACATTTTCTATATGAAGATAAATTTAGAGGTCTAATAAAGTTTGATAGATGTTCCCATTTTTGTGATGCAGGAAGATATTGAAGAAAAAAGTACGTAACAAAGCATCAGTTGAAGGCTGAATTGCTGAAGCTTACTTGCAAGAAGAAAATGCATTTTTTCTGGAGTCATGATTTTGAATATGAATATCCCTCAAAAAACCAAATGGGATGGAATAAGGGGAATGTTAATGATGAAATGGACAATAAATTTTCAGTTTTTAATCAGCCAAATATTGGCTTCGGTGGAGTTCATGAATGATGGCGTTCAGATGACGAACAACACAGAACTCATGTACATGTTCTTCTCAACTGTGAAGAAATAATATCATTTGTATTGTGAGTGATTCTATAACTTATTCTATAATTTATGTTACAATATTTAAACTTGTTTTATTTTTAGGTTATATGATAATCATATCAAGAAAAAACATCCAAAAATTACAGTAGCTGCTCGTGAAGAACACATTAAAAAAAATTTCTCAATGGTTTCAAAAACTGGTAACATAAATTATTAATGGTTTATTATCAATTAATTTTATTATTTATTATATCGATAATTGTTTTAAAAATTTTCAGTTGTCTCAACATGATGATAAAATTGATAAGAAATTGTGTATATTGAGTAACCCACCATCCAAAATGAGTAAATATTATAATGGATATGTAGTGAATGGTTTTCAATATCATACACGTGAAGATAGGAGATAAAAAAACAATGAACAATGAATTTTTCTTGAGAGGATCACATCCTATAGAAACTGAAGATGAATTTTATGACATTCTAGATGAAATTATTGAGCTGTTTTATCTAGGACAGAATTACATAATGATGTTTAAATGTTGGTGGTTGGATAATGGGAGAGGATTGTGTGTTCATATGAATCATGGAATCATCGATATTAAATATAAAATGTTTCTTACAGTAAATGAACCATTTTTGCTGGCTTAACAGACACATCAAATTCAGTACACAATGTATTGTGCTACTTCAAGAGACCTAAGTGATTGGTGGAGCATAATAAAAATGAAATCTCAGGAAAATAAGTTTACTCAAACTGACTGTGGTTCTAATAAAGTGGAAGGAATTGAAATTTTTCAAGAGACTACTCAAAATCCATCTTTTTCACAAAGAGACATGAATATCGATGATGGAACCTCATAATTAAGAGCCGATGTTGACAAAGATGTTAATGATTTGACGAATGAATTTGAAATGAAAAGAGATGATGAAACTGAAACTCATATGGATATTGATGATACTGAGGAGGAATATGAAGACATTGACATTGTCAAATATGAAGATGATGATGAAGGTGAACATTGGCATAGTTAAATGTTGGTTATAATTATAACTAATATATATCTAAATATAATAGTTATTTTCAACTATCTGCTAACAATAATCATTTTGTGTTTTAGATGGAACATGATCTATTTCGTGAGTTGGAGGAGGCTGAGATCCCTTTGGATGAGGGCAATTTGTGATCATCGAACCCTCAGCCTACTGGCGGTTCCGGGGGTACGTAAAGGGGGGTGAGGTCTTGCACGACTGATGATTCTTGACCCTATCCTCAAGCGGCGTCCACATATTGGCTTCGATCTACACATATGTAGGTATGGTAACCTATATATTTTAGTTATCATTCATTATGTTATTTATATATATACTAATATTGGGATTATTTATTCTGTTTTCATAGTTTTTTCTCATATAGTTGTTGGATAGGGGAGTGCTATCTTGCATAAATGTTTTTCTCAGCCATGTATCACATGAAAAAGATTCTAGTTTATGTCTAGCTCGGAATGTTCAGTCATTGGCTGTTACATAAAAAAATAATACTTATTTTTGAATTTATTTTATTAATAACATGATATTATAACTTATTTATAGGTTTTATTGTATGCCATTGATGATAGCATGTGGGACGCAATCCACGGAATATGGCAGGTGTCTATGCATGACTGTTTCCATCAGTTTTTCCCAATTTGAGAAGGGAGACCATTACAAAAGTAGGAGTGATAGAATTTGATGAATTTTTAGAGCCCATTGACCATAGAACATTTCATCTCACGTTTGGGATGGATTATGTTTATACTGATTGGGTGGTGGATTTTAGAGAAGATCATGAGTGGGTTGGCAGAACTAGGGGAGATAGGAGGTGACACATCGATCTGGTAGTCATACATTCAATTCAAATAGAGAGCATTTGGTAAGTATCTTTTTTTAAAAAAATTATATTACTTAAAATATACACAGTTTTTTCTATATTTATATAGGCATTCGAGCATCTCTATATTATAGAGTATGATGTTTATTTGGGGATGTACAATGATCTAGCCACTGGAGAGATTAGAGGGGATCTCCAGCATCATATTGTGGTTAGTATTATTATTTTCAATTAGAAAATTAACTGCATATGATATTCTCACAATTATAATTTCAAATTATAATTGAAGGAGTCATATGAGGCTGCGACCACTCAGACACAAGATGAGAGTCAGGATGAGATGACCAATCAGACTAGTGCCCATCATTTTGATGAGAAAGCATGGATGGTGGTGACTCAGTATGGATTTGAGAAGAGTTGAGTTGTTGGTATCGACTCTCATTCGACACCTGGTACTTATTACGGTATTGCTGGAATGTTGGCGTCTTGCTCGAGAGAAGCTCATGGAGAGGCATCATCTTCTACCTCATAACAGCAGGAGTAATTTCAAACTAAGACTGATCTTATAGATAGTTTGCAGAGGCAGCATGAAGAGATGCTTTAGTAGTAGCAGCAGTAGCAACAGCTATACGAGGAGAATATGAATCGATAGTAGCAGCAACAGTAGTAGCATCACGAGGAGGAGATGCATCAATGGCAATAGCAACATAACATGTAGATGGAGTACATGCGTCGTCTGACTCGTAGTTTAGGGATGGATTTTCCCCCACCATCTCTTACAGCTTCTCCACCTCCTCTAAATGATGAACACCAATGATTTTTTTATGTTAAAAACATTTGAATTCAAGATTTATTGTAATATGAACTATTTACAGTTTTTTTTCTATATAGGTGTGAATATTACTTAATTTTTTATTTTTAATATTTTATTATTTATTATAAGTAATATATTTTTAAATGATTCTTTATTTTAATAATAATAATAATAATAATATTTTATGATTTTTATTAAATTTTTTGTGAATATTGTGAATTTTAATTTTTTGTATTTTTTAATTATTGTAATAATATTAATATTATTTTTCAATTAATCGTAATTTTATTAAATATATATTTTTTATTTTTTATTTTTAAATGTTTGTTTATTTAACTAATAATAATAATAATAATTGATGATTTTTTTATATTTTTTTGAGAATATTGATAATTTTAATTTTATTTATTTTTTATTTTAATAATATAAATATTAATTTTCATTAATCATAATTTTTCTAAATATATAATTTTTTACTTTTTTTGTATTTGCGATGGGACCCGTTGCAATGGGATCTAGTCACAAATAGTTTAAATATATATATATATTTAAAATTATTTGTGGCAGGCCCCTCACAGAAGGACTATTTATATATGATGTATATAATCCAAGGATTATTTCATGACAGTGATGTTCCCCATCACAAATACTATTTTTTGAAACGGGCCCATCACAAAAAATAGTGTTTGCGAAGCTTCTTTCTACCACATGCTATTTGCAACGAGACCCCATCGGTAATGCTTATTTTCGACCGGATCCCATCACAATTAGCCTATTGAAAATACCTCAAATTCCAGTATTGGTAGGCATGTCATCATTTTCAATTTTCTCCCCAAACATTTTGAGATAAACAATGCTTTTGAATGATAATTATGACCCATACGGTGAATGTATTCTCTATAGTAAGTTCATGCTTATCATCACATTGATGGATGGTCATATGAGGGGCTAAAATATCAAACATTACTTCCCTCACTCAGAAATTTATAAGGAATTTTTGCAGAGAAAGACAACCCATGCCAATGATGACATCAAATTCAACCAAATGAAGAATGAAAAGATTTACATGAAGCAAATACCCACAAAATTCAATAGAATATGAATCATATAATTGTGATGTAATCATCATTCTATTAGGGGTTTACAATGTTAATTACTCCGCTAATTATTTCGGATGAATGTTAACCCAATTAGAAAAATTCTATAGATATAAAGAGTGGATAAATCTCGAATCAAATTAGACATTAACAGTTATAGATTGGATGGTAAGTGTACCTTTCACCATGTCATTATCACAACCATCCTCAGAAATAGTTATAGAATTATATTTCCCCTTGTTCCTTGGAATAAGTGGTTATTAGAATTGATCATCATCACCAGCCCTTGGATTTTTTCACTTGTTAGTATAATTCTCATTCTCCTTATACACGTACAATTTGAGTGTGGGAGGTGAATTCTACGCAGCTTTCCCTCCATTAGCACCATTATCTAACTTTTTCCCATTGTTTAGTCAATCAATTTCCATGTTAAATTCCTTTACAAATATAAAATATTTATTAGAAACATTAAGGAAATAAC
The DNA here is from genome assembly GCA_963277665.1 of Viscum album. Classification (NCBI taxonomy): domain Eukaryota; kingdom Viridiplantae; phylum Streptophyta; class Magnoliopsida; order Santalales; family Viscaceae; genus Viscum; species Viscum album. Next base: position 1,100,193,288 of record OY728147.1, read on the forward strand.
CACTATGATTCTTCCCTCACCTATAGAATAAGGTGAATCTCATCATCTTCTCTTCATGGTTTTTAGATTTTCCATTAAACTCCATCATTATTTTCTTTTCAAAACTATGATATTGATTTGTGAATCTAGCAGCCATTTTAACCTTTATTTCACAACACACAATCTCTTCATAGTTACTAATGTACCTTATGAAAAATCCCTTCTCATAATTGGACTTACGCCACTGATGAACCTATCAACTTTAATTTCAGGTTGGATGATAATTCCTAAAGTGTACCTCAAAAGTCTCATTAAATTAGCCTCATTGGTACCAAAAGATTCATCATCCTTTTTCTTCTACTAAAGGAAAAATTTGTCCATATTGGTTTGAAGAATATGAGGAATGTACATATTGAAAAATAAGTTATTGAACTCAACCAATTCCATGGATTGAATATAATATTTATGCGTAGTTTTCTTGATTAGATTCCACCACTTGTCCATTTCAACTTCTAAATGATAAATTTCCAGAATGACATTCTCATTAATTAAACATTGATGAAAATAGAATATTGTTTATTTGTTAATGATTCATTTTTCGTCAATAATTGGATCCTAATAACCTCTGATAGAAGGTGTACGTTTCCTCATGAATGACTCAATAGAATGTTGTTTCCTTCTTTTCACATATAAAACATCACCATGATTCATATCCTGACAATGTTGAGTGAGCATATCGATGAGATTTTGAATTCAATATCCCATATTATTCAATTGTTGAGTAGGATATTCATTTTATATTCTATTGAAATTATTAATGTGGTTCCTTCAAGATCTAGCAATTTACTAAAACCAGAGTAAGAAAAAATTATCACAATGAACAACAAAATAATAATGAAAAGTAACTTATATGATATCTAAATTTTGAAAAATTCATTAATATTTATCACCTTAGGTTATCATAAATGTTTAATATCAAACTTATGTTTTGATCCTTAATAATGGTTGATGAGGTGAAATTGAATTTCCATAGCATATCCCATAGGAGTGTCAAAAAAGTGTGTAATAATGCTCATTATCATGTACCAGATTACACCGAGTCAGGGCCCGAACAACATGTTAGATTTTTCAATCATTGATACATATATTACAGAGCCACATCCACTTATTGTATCTAAATAGAGATGTATTTATAAGAAACCAATCACATTATCATTCACTAAAATTATATTACATTTTCTTAAACCTTAACCCAGCTTTATAATTATCCTTTGATATATCCCTAGACATATCCATAAAAATATTCTTAGGAGTATCACTTCTATTTTATAATCCCTATTTTTAATTGTTATCAAATCCATTACTATGATACCAACTTTAACAAACCATTATTGAAATAAATTATCATTAAATCACTTTCATGGAATACTTAAAATATTATTCAAAAAACGTACAAATACCGAAATAGTCTAGTTCCTTTAGAAACATGGAAACACAAACACTGATACATAAGTAAGCTACATCAACCCCACATAGGTTCTTCTTGACCAACACCCTTCATAGAAACATAAAACAAAATAAGTATATGTATAACATGTGGGAAAAGAAACATAAGAAGGGATGATATTAGATGTTCAGTAAGGGTAAAAAATGGAAACATGTAAACATAAACATGAGCATAGGGGTACAAGAACATGATCATAACAATAAAATAACATACCACGAATATCAATGATCATATAAATAAATTAGGGTGTAAATATTAACTATTAATCAGGCATGAATCCTAATGAAATAAAAAACAAAATACACTGAAGAATAACATAACAATAAAACATGGAATTTTTGAAAGCATATAAGCATATAATTTGATTTCCATAAAGTCAAGAAATTGCTTCCACGACCATATTAGTAGTATGGGTTCACTCCCCAAACCATCTAGGTAGTAATGGTCCACTATAGTGGCCATCTTAGTAGCATTGGTTCTTCCCCATAACATTTTGGTGATCATGGTTCACTCCCAAAACCATGTTACTCTATCTCAAGAGATATAAAACATTACCCAAGGCATTCGAGGAAGATATAGGTCCCACCCATCACATAATAAAATAGTACCTACTTGTTTTAATATATCATAAAAAATAATATAATAACCCATGAAATTAAATGGTTTTCATAAACACATAATCTTATCATATCTTGTGGGAAAAGATACAAGATCATAATAATTTTATCAAAAAACATAATTCGTAAAGCATGAACGGATTGCATAAACATAGAGCCTGTGAAAGATAAATGAGTTTTATAAATACCGTGAAATCAATAATAAAACAGTAATAGAACAAACATTAATTTTACCACTATAGAAATACCAATAATTTCATTATTAATTTCAACATATCTTATCTTGGATTGGAAATAATTTTGAATTGTCTTTTAAAACATTTCTAGACGAAAGATATCCTTCTTATTGGAAAAAATAGTTTTTTAAAACATAAAACCTTAGGATTACAACATTATTTAAAAATACTGTTGAAAACTAATAAATTAAATTTTAAAACATTTTGAAAAACTTTTTCCTTGTAACATATAATGAGTTTTGTATACAATTTTGAAACTGTTTTCCATGAAATCATACAAAAGACTCTTAAGACCCCTTTTTGAACATAAAATGTATTAAATATAGATAATTGAATGGGTATGATTATAGGTATATAATTATAAGAGGCATAAAATAAATTTATTGAAGGTATATATACAAAACCAAATAATTTAGCAGTGAAGAAGGAAAATATATCACAAAAATAAAGAGTGAGATGTAATTCCCTTACCTTAGGTATTGACTCTCTTTTTACTCATACAAACATCCTGTATAATAAATATTAATTTATTATACATATGTAAATTAACCATATTTTAATATCTATTTCAATGTATGTTTTGATTAATAATTTATATTACCTTCTTGTTAATAATTTTATATTAATGATTCACTTTAGGTAATATTCACTTTGTTCTTCAAATGTGTCTTAATTTATTATGTCAATGGTCCATATATTTATATCTTGTTTTAAAAAAATTAAAAAATTATTTATATATAATTTATATCACGTACATTTTTATTGTAGTAATATCTATAATATATAAGTATCAAACTTAATAGTCCATTCATGATGACGGTATTCCATACATACATATGAACAATGTTTCTATTTAATTATCATGTTGATGGAATGAGAGTAAATGATATGTAAATATATAATATAACTAAAGTATAATTAATATTTTATTAATATACCATATTTTTACTAAAATAATCTTTTAATAAATTGTATGTGATGTGTGAATGAATGACATAATTTTTAAGAGGTGATAGTCCACACATACCCAATCAAAGTTAACATATAAACACAATATAAAAGGCATGGATGCATGTTTAATATAAAATTTATATAATATTAAATGGTTATTATATACATATTAGAATATTATTTTACAGTAAAAATATTTTGAATACTTTTCAAGAAGGTGGTAATGGAAAAAAAACAAAAACATAATTCACAGAGGCGATTAACTGGAAAAAATTGGGAAATAATTTTGTTTATTTGAAAAAGTATTGGTGAGAAATAAAATGTATATGTGATATTATATTAGAAACATAAAAATGCAGTATATAAATGATTATGGTGATATCATTAATTTATGGAAGGAGGAGGTGAGGATAATTTAGAAAAATAAATGAAATTAAGAGAGGTACAATGTTAAAATTACCACTTGAATATCCCCTCCTTGAAAGACTCTTGAGGGCCTTATATTTGATAATTTTGTGTAAAAAAAGAATTAGAAGTGGGTAGAGTGAGGAGGATAGGCTTGGGGTGAGTTCTTTAGAGATATCGGGCTTTTGGTTCGAAATGGGTATGTGAGGGTTATTATTTATTCTTGAGGGGTGGTGGGTTGAAGTGATTAATTTATTAATATTTCTTATTAAAGGCTAACCATATAGAGGTGGCATTAAATTCCATGAAATTGTATTTTAATAAATGTTTTATAGGATTATGAAGTTCTATAAACACCTAAAACACCTATTAAATGTTTTATTTTTTTATGTAATATAATATTTTAATGATTAAATTTAACCCTTGTAAAAAATTTACTTTTAGTATGTCAAATAATTTTTTTACTATGGTATCTTTTTATATCTAAAAAGTGAAATTGATCATAAAACCTAATTTTTAAATTCTGATTCCAAATATTTAATATATTTTACCTCATTCAATTTATATAATATAGAAAATTGAGATTTAAAATTAATTCCACAAACAAAACATAAAAATCGGATTTTAAAAGTGAAACCTTCAAAAGATTGAAATGATTTAATATCTAATTTCAATTTCAAATGGATTAAAATGACAAAAATTGGTTTAAATTATAATACCATACTCTAAATATACCTTAAAAATAATTAAAAGAACAATATATCTATAGAAATAAATTAAAAAAAATGCATTTTTTATTTAAAATGCAGTATTGTTTACTATTCATTAAAGATTGAAACCTATTAAAAAAATACAAAAAAATTACCCTAAGATGATTTTGATATAAAAATTTAAAAAATGAGGTTTCTTTTATAAAAAATAAATTTCTATTAGTTTTGAAAATTAATTTCATTATAAGTATATTAAATGAATCTCATTCGAGAAAAAAATATTTTTAAATGTAGAAGGACATTACCAAGAATCATATATTTAGTTATAAATATGATTTATTTTTTTAAAAAATATAAATACTATTTTAAAAGTAGTTATTACTATTCATATAACTATATAAAACTGCTAGGTTATAATTATCTCATTTAGATAACAAATAAAAAATAAGATTCATAGAAACTAAGTGTTGCAGATATTGTAAGACAAGTCAGTGTTACATGAAACATTCTTCAAGTCAGTTCAATGTGAAATGAATTTTTGACTTAGTTTACGACAAGATATAAATTAAAATTTAATTTATTCAAAAAATTCCATAAAAACTCTTAGTGTAACATATAAATTCAACATTTTAAACATTTAACTATAGATGTCACCTTTATGAATACACTGATTCTCATCCATTGTGTTAACTGAACCATTTACTATTACTTTGAAATTACTTGATTTGTGTTCTTTTAAATTTCCATGGTTTCATCTAGTTCCATTAAAACATTCTCTGTGATCTATATTCCCACATTACTTACATGACATAAAATTAAAATTTCATTCCCCTATGGTCACCACGAAGCTCCATATTTCTCATACAGATGTGTTAGGAAACTCACCAAATGTGAGTTTATTGATTATATTATGATATTTATGATTAGGAATAATAATATGGTCACAACATTGACTCCCATTTCATTTGGTTTCTCGTGATGTAGATCATTATTTTATCCATCACATTCACCATTAACCTAAATCCTCCTTCCCAAAAATCTAGGATTTAGTGGAAACTGGTCCTAAGACAAATATATATAAAAACAATAATGATTCATGTGTTACAAGGGATAATTACAGACAGGAGAGTGAAATTTACCACAGATTTCATTCTCTAACTTTGGAGTGTTGGATTCTGGGGCCATGAAGGACCAAATCATGGCCACATCTATTATCTTTTTATTGAACACAACATCAGAAACTTGATTTTCCACCCTATAAGAATGTGAGACAACAAGGTTGAGTCTAGTGGCCTTTTGAGCCATAAACCCAATGATGTAGGATATGGCAAGGCACATTCCTTGTTCTATTTTTTAAGGCCCTCACTACAATTTCATAGTCAGATTCTGTCCATAATAAAGGTCATTTGAATTTGATAGTGTATCAAAATACATATTTCATCACCTGTAACTCAGTTTCATAAGCAACCCCAATTCTTCTATAGTAGAAGAAGAACCCTTTATAAAATCTATTATAGGGTTGGAAGACAACATCACAACCCAAGGGCCCTGGTGTTCCAGAAGATGCCCCGTCAAAATACACTTTGAGCCATGGGTTGATCATAATTATCTATCAAATATATTTGACCATTTTTTTAGTTGTCCTGACACACCCATGAGTTGAAGTGTATTTAAATCAAAAAAATCTATTATTCATGCTTTTAGTTTGAACCATATCTTCTGAATATACCTGAAAATATATGTACATCATGCCCAACTATAGAGTGGGCTACTTCACCTCAAATATAAATTCATTACAATTCATCCATATAGAATCAAAACTAGCAATAACTGCCATTAAAAACAGTTTGAGGAACTGTACACTACAAAAAATAGCTCAAATCCTTTACATAATGGCCTGAGTATCAAAAATATGTATATAATATATTCCCGTAATTTATATACTAGACATCATGATAAGAAAATTTGTTGTACGCTTTCTTTATCTCCCTTGCATAGGGGACATAGCGAAACAATTTTAAAATAGTACCTTTTAACATGATCATGTGTGGGAAATCAGTTTATGAATCCTCAAGGAATAATGAGTCAATATGGTAGTATAAAATGGGTGTTAAATTTCATCAACCGGGATAGTTGATGAGTGGATCCCCCAGACTCCATTTTATAAAACTAATCGGTGCCGAAATGTCTAAACTTGTTTGGTTTCTATACATGTGTATCACAATTCATGAAGCTATAACTTCAAATATATAGATAAAATTGCGCTGGGATCATACAATCATATTAGTGAATATGTGATAAAAATAACCAACCAACATGTATTTATCATTAGCTTGAATATTCATATTTTCCTTTATAAGATTCCTAAGGAATTAAGTGGTCCAAAAATTAACATTGGAGCCCCTACATAATGGGAATTTAGTCTCACACATCATCCCATTATAATAAATCATTATGGAGGGACAAACAAAATAGAGAAGGTAATATTTATATCAATTGAATTTATCCCTTTAAACCAATTATCAAGGAAGTCACAAGGTGCATAATTGGAAATAATGTTCCATGTAAATTTATGGATAATAATACAATTAAAAATATTAATGTCATTGATCCTATGGAATCCTTAATCAACAAGTTTAATTCAGTCCATCCATGAAACGATACTAATTTTTTATGGGCTGATCATGTATATATAAATATCCTAACCATACTCTGAATCTGTATGATAATAACCTTGGGCCATATGTATATTAATAATGATTAAGCCAACTTTGATGTGATGACAGAGTAAGAAAGATGAACCCTTCTTGTTTGGGTCATTGCATTCCATTTCCACTTTTCTATTTAATTAACAATACCGGAATATATGTCATCCAAATATTTTATCTTCAACTTGCCCCAGAGTAGGGTGATACCAATATAATTGAAGGGGACAAATATCCTCCTCACCACAAGTTGTTGGGTAATCCTATTTTTCCTGCCAACTATAATCCTTTCAGTAGATACCATGATGTAATTTTCCCAGATTATGTATTATCCAGTAGCCTCTTTGTAATGTGAAAAGAGTACCTTCGCAGAGGATGTGGTAATTTTCAAGGCTTTTACAAGTAATAAAATTTCATCAACAGAAATCATATGTAAATAAACAATGATATTCTTCCCACCCTTGATTTTATTCTAAATTTAAATTTGGGAGGGGCCATTAATTCATCTACTCAAGTAATCCATGAAAATGTAAAACAAAAGTCTCGAGAGAGGATCACCTTGCCTCACACCACGTGAGCAGTTGAAAAATCCTATGGGTGCCCCATTGATGAGAATGCACATCCTTAATGAGATAAGTATTATACTAATAATCATAATGAATATTTCTAGAAATCCATATCTTCTGATCACCTCATGATGAAACCACTAGTTTAATGTCTTAAAGACCTTAGAATTGGAAATTTTGAGATCATAATTCCATTCCTTTTATTAACTCCCCATTAATTTTTTGCTCTCTGATGGTGTGAAAAGATGATTCTGAATAAATCTCCCAATAAAAATTCCAAATTTATTGGGGATGATAATGTCTTGAACCACTCAACCAATCCTATTCATGACGATATTTCTAATGAGCCTGGGAATTGAGTTCCCAAGCGACATGGGATTGAAGTCATTAATATCAAGAATATTTTCATTATTGGGTAATAAGTAAATAAAGCATGAGTTTGTCCCATATGTCATAGAGTAGTGATGAGAAAATTAATGATTTCTCGAGTAATATAATCCTACAAGATATCCCAATAAAGCATTAATTTTTTTTAGATATACCTGCAATGTCAAGTGCACTCCCCATGTTGGGATAGAATAAAGACTCATTAATTAGCCTTTTAGGTTGATACATGATAAGATCTTGGTTATGAAGTTCCTTAATGCAAGGATTGATATTACCATCCATTTTTTGTGTATTTTTCATCCCATCATCAAAGTACAACCCCATGAAATACTATACCACTTCTGGAGTGATCTAATTTTTAGAAGTATAAAAATTTCCATTTATATTGATTGCTTTATGCCCCAACACTGGCCCTCATTCTCTTATATAGTCAATGAAAGAACATTGTGTCCCTATCTCCATATATTAGCCAGTTGACATATAGATAATTTTTATCCAACCATTCTTCATACATTAAGAGTATATCCATCCTATTATGAGCATCATTCTCCTCCCTAGATGGAGTAATTTGGTGTTGGTTCCTGATCTGCTGATGTTCTTCAGATGATATGATTTCATATACATATTCCAAATCATTGTTCTGCACTATATTTTGAGAAGTTCCTCGGTCTGTTTCTATTTCCCATCTAGATTTTGGAATGTAATTCCAACAATATCAATTTTCCATGCCTCCATAACATGTTACATGCTCCCATGATTAACATCCAACCCATTTTTAAAGAGAATTGGATTAGGATATGAAATTTTAATTTGTGTATTGATATCCAAAATTATAGTATTGTGATTAGAGTGATGTTTTGGGAGGCTGAATCATGAATCCCCATGATAAAAACTCTCATCATCCATTACACAAAGCATCTATCAATCTTACCTTCCTTTATACCATTCACTGTGTTTGACTCCATGTGGAGCCACCCCCACAACATGGACTTCAACAAAATTACTATGATAATATGAAGAGGATACATCCCTAATAACTAGTACAATTGATATTATCACTAATTTTATCATCTGGCTTAAAAATAATTTTAAAATCTCCCAGTTCCACCCATTTTTTTATCATACATTATCAAGTTGCCTTGATTTTTCCCTATAACTCCCTTCTTCTAGTATAGGATGTGGAATAATATTTAACTGAGAGTGATATATCACAACATCATATGTTTAAAGATACTAAAACACTCTACGGTTGTTTAATGATCATGTTGATGTGGATGTATTCATGCCTTAGTTCCCATAGATGGTCTATATTGGAATCATGAGAGTTTAGGGAGAAAAAATTGTATCCAATATAATCCCTTATAAATGTTTTCCAATTAGAAAACAAGGGATTAAATTCATCATTTCCAATAATCATAGGTCTATAGAAAAAATTAAAATCTCTAAGGTATTTTTCCTTTAGGGGGTTCCCTAGCCCTTGAAAAATTCAATAGAGTATCTTCATTGACAATGATCATTACCCCTTATTTGGTGGCCACCTCGCTTTCCCATAGCCACTTGATCCTTACCATTCCTACATTTAATATTCTTGTTCATTTATTTGGGTTTCATACAATTTCTTGTCTCCTTCTTTTATTTAGCTACTGGAGATTCTTCATCATTGACTTCTTTGGAGTTGATCATAACTTTATCATGTATTGGTATATCTTCATATTTATCAGACCTGAATACACCAACCATGGTTGTGAATTTATTCATATAATGTCCATACTAAGAATATGACTTCTTGGATTCATTCTTCTTAGAAGTTGTAGAGGTAGGAACTTGTAATAAACCCCCTTCCAAATCACTATTTCGTAGTAGGCTAGATCTTCTGAAATTCCTTATGATGAGCCTTGGGTGTACTCCCATATAGGTAACCGATTGAGGTTCCGTTCGAGTCTTTCTCATACTTAATTGTGTCAGGAATAAAGATGATAAGTTCATCATAATGTCTCACCATCAGTACATGGGTGGTAGTCACCTATGAAAACTCTTGCACATTTTAAACCTCCAAAGAACCATGAGATGTTTTCTAAATGGGTGAAACATATTTCAACCACATCGGTAAAGACATTCCTTCTGATTTTTCCTTTATCATAGCACCTTATTGAAATTATACTACATTAGGAAAGATTTCATCATTAAATTTTGTCTACATTATTCATCAATGATAATTTCTTTTGTATTCTCCTTCAAATGTAAAGTTGTCTTCTCCACCTTAGAATAGTAAATATCATTAGGAAAAGGTACCTTAGTAATTTTCAATTCCAATTAGATGTGACGTTATGTATTCATATCTATGCCAGGAAAGGATACAATATACTTATTCCAGTTGTTGGCATGGATTGATCCCTATGAAGGCATGCCTACACTAATGAAGGAAATATTGGTGTTCCCATCTTTAGTAGTACCATCAAGAGGCACTCTAGAAGTTCCCAAAAGGGTATATTTCCCAGTTTATTGATTTTCATCCACAGAGATATCCCTTATCTTATCCAATTTATAGGGACTAGAAATATCCTTGATCTTTCAGTCAATGACTGAAATGTTCTCCTTGCACATAGTTCTTCTTCATTTAGAGTCGTCATGGACGTTCATATTGTAGAAGGAACACTCTTTGTCTATGTTAATTTAATATGAAATATGACCAAAGAACAAGTAATTCCTAATGAACTTTGGTTTCCATTCATATTGGATAAGTATGTTGATACTTTCATCCCTTGTAGTTAAGACTAATTCTTCCACAAGCGTGCTAGACATGTAAAATTCATCAAGGATTTTCAAAAAAATTCAAACCCTTCGGTTATCAGTATATTTATCCATCTAAATTAGATTACCCACTTTTGATCCAGTTTTACATAAAATGTGTAGGCGCCAATAGGGCCAATTTAATTTGCAGATACATATCCATACTTCACATGTTTGTTTCTTACCATGTTTGGATTGAATTTCCTATCCAACTCTAGGATTCATCGGAATCTACTTTGTAAAGATAGTGACTAAATAATCCAGGATCTACATTTAAGATCATTATAATGGAAGACAATATGATACTATCCACTTACAATTTCATTCATCCTCCATTCACCAAATATTTAGTGTTTAGAAATATTATGTGTAAGATCTTGAAATTTCTAGGGTCTCTAACATTTTTGGACCATGAACCTCACAATATTAGAGAACCTGCACAAGTTGACCCTTTCTTCGACTTCCTCCTAGTTCACAGAGGCACGATCCGTCCTACCCTTGAGAATGATCCATCTACGAGGAGGAAGGTCAAATTTAGTGAATAAAGGGTTAGAAATTGATTTGAAAACATTAGAAAAATTATTCTTCACACATACCACCATTTCCAAAACCCAATCCTCCACATCCAACTTCTTGGTGGAATGATGAAACAACTCACTATATTCAAAATGATCTATTGATAATGAATTATTTGGGAACTCAGAAGCAGTCGACTTCGTATGACCTTCATTGGCACTAGATTTAGTGCATTTTCCATTCTCAACATATATAACATCCAAAAAAATGTTTGAGCCTAAATGATCATAGTAGGAAATCACAAAATCATGAAAGTTAATGTCTAAATCCTGACCACATACTTTTAATCAATGATAGATAAGATTTATCCTATATCATTCATGACCATTATCAAACCATTAGGATTTTATACAACACTGAAACCTATCTTCGGCATTTTTTTATAAACATTTTCTAACCCTAATCTCCAATGGGTGTATAAACCGTAGTCTGATACCAACTATAATGACCGATAATTTTCATACACTAATATTACATATTTTTATATGACTATTCAATACATGACAATAATATCCCTACCAAAACTGTAAAGGTATAGAGTGTTGGAGATTAGATATAAAATATTCTTATTTTATGATAGATTTTTAACATATTCGACAATGATATCCTCACATTGTACTCTTCTTAATCATAACATGCCTAAAACATTATTCATCTACAGGAGAAGGAAACATAATAAAGGAAGATCCTAGATGATCAGTAATGGTAAATAAGGAATATATCAAACAAAACATGACTATAAGGGTACAAATACAAGAACATAATATATGAAAATTATACCCTATGTATGAAATTTATAATATGGAGACATGGAATAAATCATATAATTTAATAAAACAGAAATCATAAAACATAAAAGAACATAAACTATGATTTCATTATGTACAACATGGAATTATGGCATACACATAAGCATAGAAATAATTTTTATATTAGTTAGGGATAACTGGAAAAACCATATAGTGTAAAATGTTCATTACTGATATAGGTCCACTCCACATTACATCAATATATTATTAAATAGGGTTCACTTCCAACTCTTTCTCTATATTACTGAACAATTTTCACTTCCCGTTTCAAACTAGTATTAATGAACTGGGTTCACTTCCCGTTCCAGCCCTGTATTATTAAATTGGGTTCATTCGCTACACCAGTCATGAATATATCATTAGATATAAATATTTACCCAATGAATTAAAGGGATAAATTTTTATCACCCATCATATAATTAAATCCATAAAAAAGATTTTTATAATAAAATAAAATATACACCACATCCTAACCGATAAAAAATTGGGTTCGTAAACACTTCGTCATAATATAACTCATGGAAAAATGACATGTCATAAACAAAATGTTATCATCTACATAATAAATTTAGAGAATTAATTGTAATGGTATCCTTCCATAATATTCTTATTAAAACATAATTAACAAAAAATAATTTTTTATTATATAGAAGATGATTTTAAAATGTCACTTGAAAAAGGTTTTGATGAAAATGTCCTTTCAATTTGGAAAAAATTATTTATAGTCATGCAACTAAAAGAAATGTTTTTATTTTGAAAATAAACTTACCTAATTATAATCTAAACTCCATGAATTTAAGGAATCATGAAATCAAGAAAATCAACTCATGGTTTATGAGTTAAAAATTTACATTCCTTCTATATTTTTTTCAAAAAGTCTCAAATGTCCTCGTTTGGAAAATATAAAAATGTCACATATGAATGGTTTTTTAAAAAGTAAAAAAAGGGTAAAAATGAATTTAAATATTTATAATAAGTCATTAAAAACTTTTTTGAAATCATTTTTAGAAATTTTATTATAATTGAAATATTCCCTAGTAGAGACTTAAATAAAAACAATCTGGAATAATAAAGAGACTGTGTAATAAACCCATATCACAAGTCTTTATTTTCTTTTTTCATGTTCAAACATCATTTATAATAAATAAATTTTAATAAAAAATTTATTACATATCCTTAATTATATTATAACATTTATTATTTATTTATATTATATTATCATATGTTTGTTAATAAGTTTTTTATTAAAATCTTATTTATGTGATAACATCTTAATTTTGCAAGCATGATTTGATTCAGTAGTCATGGTCCTTATACTTTGATAATGGTCCCATCATTAATATAATTTCCATCATGGTATACAAATAATATATCTTCATTATATAATTATTTATAATCATTCATTGAATGTATAGTGAGAAAAAATATTTACATCGTTCGTAGAGAAGGAAGGTCGTATGTACGCATGAATGCTTTTTGTCATTTTGGAATTGATGAAATAAAATAAATATAAATAATAATTAATATTTATAAAATCATTATTATGTCATTTATATCATTTATATTCCTCAAATTCATCATAATACCCATCAATAAAATAAGGTGATGAAAAAATAATTGTATCGCTGTGTGGAGATGGTATGCCGTATGCACAGAAGAGTGTTACTTTCAGTTCATCTATGATGAGAAATAGGTTGTATAATGGGGTTTTTATAATCATAAAAAAAATTATATGGAGGATTCTTCTGTTTTTATTTTATGATAAACAAAATATATTTATAAGAGTTAATAAAGAGTAGAAAATGAAATTGATCGGTTAGTGAAATTATCTCTTCTTTGAAACGTCTCCTTTGCATATACTATAATGTGATCTAGGGATAGTATATTGTGATAACCAGAACCTATATAATTTGTTTATGGAAGTTAAAAATATAAATTTTCAAATTTTCGTTGAGATATAAGTCTCAATGTAGTTTAATGAAGTGAGGTAGGAGGCTCCCTTTTATAATTAATGTGGGGGGTTCTTTTGAGATTTCATGAAAGATGAAATTATACTAAATAAATTTTCTATCTAAGTACCACAAAATGGAAATATATTATAATATAAAATAATAACTGGGTTTAATATCATAGAATAGTTATACATGTTTTGGTGTAATTTTAAATCTTATCGTTTTGAATAACTCTTAGTTAGCCTATTTTAATTTTAACTATGGTAACAAATTTCTCAATATTAAGAAGTTCTAATTTTTTCTTATGAAGTATAAATTGGAGAATAAATGGAAAATTTATGATATTTTAGACCAAAAATATATTCATTTTCCAAAGTTAATATTTCTATTATTTTTAATTAATTTAATTAAATACTATTTTTATAAAATATCATTAGTGTAAATTTTAAAACATTTTATTACATTGATATTAATAAAATCACAAAAACAAGACTAATTCAAAACAAAAAATTGAACAAACTCTTAATACTTCATAATTATCTATTAAATTATTTTATCACCATATTTAACTAAAATTATATTTATTATTATATGTTTTATATCATTTATTTTATTTTTTTCAATAATTAAATAATTACTTAATCAAGGTTGTGTAATTATTTAATAAAATTAATTATTAATTTACAATTTACAATTTAATAACATGGTGTAGAAAAATATTTTAAACTTAATTATAATATTTATAGTCAAATATATCTTCTGGATAACTCCATAATAAACATATTATAATTATTGAAAACATGAAAGTGACATATTCGTCCTTTCAATAAATGAGATGTTATAATGTTTATAATCTCATCCATGTGGCCCCAAAAAATTAATAAATAATTTTATATCATAAAAATAAGTTTATTAATATAAAAATTGACACTTATATGCTTTCATGGCAAAATTTTTCTCAGTGTTGAAATAAAATTGTCATTTAAGAAAAATAAAGCTATATTTTGTGAATTTCCTTTATTTAAATAATATATATGTCATTTTCATGGAAACATGTAACACCACAAACCCAGTTACCCACAGCCAATGCATTATTACATAACATTGTCATGATCACAAGAGATCGCATCCTAAAGGATTGATTAGTTTAGTAACCTTTGAAGTACGTGATACGTAGATATGTTTTACATTACATTATGAAAGTGAAAAACAATAACATTTTTTCCCCTTTGAACACACTCATATCCCTTATCCTATTCCTTCGGGTTAATCGTAATATAATTCTTCACATCTTGGGAAAAATAAAACATAAGAAAGGGGCGAGCTCATATGTTCAGTTAGGATTACAAAATAAAGCAAACTATCATAAATAAGCATAATCATTTAAGACAATGCATACAACAAAAACACAACGCTTTTAAACATAAAATTTAGCATAATATGGAAAAGATAAATCCAAAAATGCCATTTACTTATTCACATGGATATTATAATTTTATAATAATCACATGTAATATGAATAGCTAATTTCATAATGATGGAATACATAATGTCAAATTTCAGAACCACATTGTCAAGGTTTCGTGCCAAGACTACAAATTAGATTTTTTCAAGGCCTTGTTCCAAGAAACTAGTTTGTCTCATGTGACCTACCAATGCATCGATGAGCTATAGTGAGCTATACCTATCACTTACGTAGTCCAATACATTCCCCATATGAAAAGTTTCAGACATAAAAAAACATTCGTATTAAAACTAGTATGCGAAATGTTAATACATTAACCATAACCATGAATGGTATAAAAATAGTACATCCATAGTAAAACATATCAGAAAACCTTGAATACAATATTGAAGATTGTATCATAATAAATCAACTTCAAACAAGATTAAAATCCATCAAAGGATGCTGACATAGATGAAATCAAAACTATTTAAGAGAAATATCTCTTTCTATTTTGAAATATTTTAATAGTCAAGTAATTATAAATGAAAATATTTATTTTGAAAATATTCAAATATTCTTGTATGAAAATCATCAAAGTTGTTATAAGGGCATAAAATAGCCACACCTGCTGTATAAGTAAAAAACATTATTAGCATAATTTGTTGAAAGGATCATAAAGTACCCAGTATGGAAAAAAACGAGAAAGATTCCCTTCAAAACATTTTATAAGAAGTAAGAAAAGGTGTAAATGACTATAACCCATATTCTAGGAAATAGTATATTTTCTTGAAATACATTTTTAACAAACGTGGATAATGATTTCTTAGTAGATGCTTACGTATAAACAACCTCAGATAATAAAGAAATTTTAAAATTAACCCTTACCTTGTACTTTTACAAAATATAGGGTATGTTAAACTCATGTATAATAGATAAATAATTGTTATTAAATTATAGAATAACCACATACATAAATAAGATATCATATATGATCTTAAAATATTTCATTGTTAATAATATATATGCAGTATCATTATTTTGAGTGTTAACTGATTCGTTTTAGTTTATATGTTTTGTATTTTATGTAATTTTTGTTAATGGATAAGATGTATTTGATTCATATTCAGAATTATATTATGTTTTTAAACTGTATTTTTAGTCCTAAAATAAATATTATTCTCAATGGTTATGATGGGGAATGAATCGCATCGAATTCATGGAGATGGTTATCCGTACCAACGTACGAGCGATAATATCATTCTATTGATGGTGAAATTGTATGTAATTGAATGGTATATTACCTTTTCCAAATAATAAAAATTTTATATTTATTATTTTCATCAATTATACTCATTATTATAACAATTCGAAAAATGAACTGCTGAATAACAAACTACACCGTGACGTGGAGACGGTCAGCCATACCTAAGCATGTATGGTGAATTTTCATTCATATGATGTATAGAATATTTAATATGGATGTACCATATTTATAATAACAAAATTCTATGTAGAAGGTAGTAGTGTTACTATTTTCTTATGGAAACAACAACCATTGAAGAAGTGGAAGAAGGAAAGAACTTTAAAATAGGTGATGAAATTATTACCTCTTCTTGAGGTGCTTCCTTTTTTTATTTGATCAAAGGGATCATTTGGTGAGATTTTTGATCAAATTGAGGCATCTAATTTTATGTGATAGTAGTTGGGAAGATATTTTTTTAGGGTTTGGCAGAGCCAAATGAATTTGGATGTGTGATATTGAGAGAAGGGGAAGTGCCCTTTTATAAGAGAGGTGAGAGTAACCATAGGAAAAGATTGAAATAATATTTTATTATAAAATCATTTTTTGTTTATAATGGCACCTAATAGAATTTTTTCAAGGATATGGTGGGTATGAGTTGAAATACTCTAAACCAATAGGTTTTAGATAATTTTAGGTCACCATATTAACCTTATCGTTTAGATTTAACTCTTAGTTAAATAATTTATCTTTTACAATGTCTTCTTGCATTTTTAAATTTCATGGTTAATAAACATACTATTAAATTCCAAGAAAACATAAAGTGGTTCATTAATAAAATATATATCATTATTTACATCCTTTGTACACCATCATATTTTTTGGAATATTATATCATTTGACAATATAGTTTTTTAAACAAATTTATGTCAATTTTGACACTAATTATTATTTGGTTTTGGTGAAAGTCAAAAAAATGATTACATAGAAAATAATACATTAAATAAACAATAACATGCCTTATAAACCTATAAAATTAGTGTAATGCATCAGAAGTCTAAATTTACTTTTATTTGTATATTTAATATATCAATTATTTAAATCAATCATTAATAATGTAATTTTTGCATTATCATTGTGTCATAAATAAATTTAATTATTAAATATATGAAAATTGTAAACAAAATACCCTAATGTAGAAAATAGTTCTAGATTTATAATGAATATATATAGTCAAATCTATCTTATATATAACCCTATATTAAAAAATATTCAATTTTTAAGGTTTGAATTTAACACTTTGAAATATTCGTTAAATAAAATAATAATAAATATCCTTATCTAATCCAAGTGGATCAAATAGAGTCACATTTTATTCCTATTGATGATTTTGGTTGAAAAAAACATCTCCGATAGAATTAGGACACATGTTATTGTAATTTTAAAAAATCATTTTACCTTTATTTACCCTATTTACTTTTAACCATGGTAAGTTAAATTCAAAAGTTACTATTAAAAAAAATTAATCCAAATGAACCAAATTGTATTTAATGATTTCAACCGTGTCTCTCTGATTTTAGAAATTTAACTCATAGAAGTGGTAAAATTATGTTTTATTCAAATTCAAAAATGTTCCAAGAATGGGGGTAAAGGTGTTAAATAGTTCAATAAAATTTTAATATCTAATATTATTTTAAAATTACTCAAATTAATTAAATTGAACTAATATAGGTATTATGCATCTATTTTTACTTTACAATAAATTAAAATAAGAACAATAATTATTTAAATAATAGTCGGTTTAAAACAATAACACAATGGTTTCACTATTCATAAAAAATTTAATGTTTTCCGAAAAATACCAAAAAATCACCAAAATATAATTATGATATTCTGAATTCAAAAATGATATCAATTTTACCAAATTAAAAACATATAATTTTCATTAATTAAAATAATATTAATTCCCATTGCCCAAAACAGAAAACGAGTATTTAAGAAGCAAAAACCATCCAATGATTGACATGTGTTTATTTACGATTTAAATGTGAAATTGAAACCAATGAAATAAATTATATGAAATGATAAAAATATAATCTAATGATACATTAAAATGATTAAAATTTATAATTTACCATAATAAATTATTTCAATTAATAATGTTTGTTTGTAATAAATTTTACTGTTTTTCAATATTCTTAAAATGATAATATTTTCGAAAAAGTACCAAATATTTATTGAAACTGAATTTTTTTTACTCTCTTATAAAAAAAAGAATTTAATTTCATTAAATTGAATATATAAAAACTTCAAATATTGGATTTAAAAATAGTTCTCCATTAAAAGGTGGAAAAATGTTTTTTTAAATACATCTTTTATATGAAAAATTGAATTTTTCCTTAGATTATGTCTAAGAAACACAAAATATATATGCTAAAATTATATATGATATATATAAAAAATACAAAATTGGATTAATACTATACATAACGGTTTTTTAAATGGCTAGTTTGAAAGGTCTTGATATGCTTGAACTCAGTGTCTTATGTAGCGCAAGCTATTGAATTAGATTAAAGAGATAACGTACTATGACATCTTGGGGTGTTAAAATATATCCACCTACAATAAATTAAATCCTCAAAATTTGAAATTGTTCTTCAAAAATAAAAGGTTGAAAATAGAAAATACATTTGTTTAAAACCCACATCAGAAATAGGGTTAATAAAATTTTTTCTTAATAAGAGGGAAATGGAAATGAAAAAGTCACCACCAAATTAGGGTTTCAAACAGGAGATAATTGGTGGAAATTATAGACACATAATTGGAGGAAAATGTGTGTGTATATATATATGGTGTGATTTAGTTCATCAATCCCAAACAAGTGAACAATAAATGGAATATTGATGGCCTCATTATCATTAATCTATGATGATTTAAAATATCATTGGTTCCAAAAAACATAATGTATTAGGATAACACATTTTTTGTTTTTAGATCCTTTCCCTAATATTTAATAATTCATTTCTTCATAGAATTAAAAAATATTACATGACAAGTATATTTCCATCCATTATCTAATTTCTACCACAAATTCAACTTATCTCAAGAGATAATAAAACTCAAAAATATTTTATTAAACATAATTGTATAGGGTTTTAAAATGAATTTATAATTTATCTGTCATACAATTTAAAAAAACTACATTATACAAACCCGAAAATCATGTAAGCCCATGGTAGGTGATGTACCCTTGTCGCCCTTCGGTTGCAGGTTCTAGTCTCACGGCCTTTCTAGATGCGACATGTTGTTTCCCAACCTTAGGGTAGTTATTTTAATAAAAATCCAAAATTAATAAAAAGAAATGATTTATCCTTAAGCAATAGTATCCAATGCCAAACTAAATCCATTCCAACCATTATACATATCCATAGTACTTTTTTCCAAACTAATTGTCATAAATTTATAAGGATGTTCACATAATATACATGTGAATACCTTCATTGTGTATTCTCATAAAACATGGTAATAAACCGAATTAACAGAAAACCATATTGAATTCGTTAATACGTTCTCATTATTTATGTAAAACATATGGTACAGGATATCCACCTTAAATTAAATTATTGTTGAAAACTCCCAATAATGATGATATGAACCACTTTTTACACAAACCATTAATCATTTCAAAGGATTTCAATATTACTAACTTTACATTATCCAAATCACTTATCTCAGTATCAAGACCATATTAAGGGTTATCTTTCCCTCAACCATGTATTTTCTAAAAAATTTAACTTGGTATTGAGTCACTTTTCTTATAACCAGACAATCTCGAATCCTCAATGAAATAATAATGTAGTAAAATCCTTATTTACATCCACAATTCATATAACTAGTACATCATTGATACAAAACTCAAATGATATTACTCAATAATAAAAATATATAAACACTAATTATTCCTCTTCATCCTCAATAGTATTATATCTTTATTTTTATCTAATAACATCATTGGGGGTATATTCTGATGACTGGGACATTGATTTGCATAGTGCCCCAACTCATTGTAGATGGAAAATTGATCATTTGAAACCTAAATATTACTTTTGCAATCACTTACATTATATCCTTTTTCTCCACACTTATAACTAACTCCTATCTCGTTCAAGAATTCACCAAGGTGATTCTTTCCACTATAATCACATGAGGGAAAATCATTTTTCCCTTCTTCCCTTTATCCATATTTTTCTCTCCCATTCTATTATTCTCTTTATTACCTTTAAATCCATAGGACTTAGGGAATTCATTAATTATTTTATTAACACATTATACTATATCTTTATCTGATGAGAATATGTGAGAGATTGTTTACCTTCTAAATGTTGGCTAAAAACCATGAAATTTCGATCTTTCTTACTCTGGGGATCATGCATATTGTTGGAGTTCTCATTCCATCTACTGGGATCCATTTCTAAATGACGACATACACTATGTTAGATCTTATCATAATGTATAATCCAAAAAATAAACAAATCCTCAACATTAATTGATGATTTTCACACATTTAGTCTCATAATTATAAAAATGGATTATTTTCTGAGATATTTACTGAAAAATACTTCATAATGGTTTGTAATGAAAATGTGAACTGTCTTAAGAATATCCACTGGGAGTGTCATAATAAAGAGTGAAGCAAGCCCCATGCTCGTGTGACAGTTCCTGTTCATGTCCACCTCAAAGTGGTGTTTTCGGGTTTTACCCCAAGATATATATGTGTGAGATCCACCTCTACCTACTTGTATCCAGATAGGGATGTATTTCTGGGAAAATCCAAAAAATCTATACATAACCAAAATTATAGGATGTTATTCTATACTAATCATCAATGTCTATGTTAGGGTAGTGTTCTCTAATCAGAGTTTTTCTAAATTTAGTTTCCAAGGTTTGTACTAAACTTCACTGATACCAACTATAACATCCCATCCCCAGTTACCAATAGTCGTTGAATTATTACAAAACATTGGCATGATCATAGGATATAAATTCCAAAATGAAAGATTAGTTTAGTAGCTTTGGTAGTACTAGATACATACATAAGTTTTACATTACATTATAAAATGGAAAAACCACACCATTTTGTCCCATTTTAACACAATCATATCCCTTAGCATATTCATGCATGTTAATCGTAATATAATTCTCTATCTTCCAGGAGAAATAATACATAAGAAAGTGGTGATCTTAGATTCTTTTAATGATATCAATATAGAGGAGACTATAATAAATAAGCATAACTATTTTACGGTAATGTATAATACAAATACATAAGCCATTTAAAATAAAATTTTGGAATAATATAGAAATGATAAATCAAATAATACCATTTATTTATTAACATGGATATTCTACTAGTCATATAATCACATGTAAAATGAATTGATAATTTCATAATGATGGAATGAATAATGTCGGAAATCATAACTGTTGAAACCTCTGAAGAATTAGTTGAACTCCTATTTTGATAATACCAATTATGCTCAATTATATTCATATATTGATAATCCCAATTATGCTCAATTATAGTGAAATTTTGATAATCCTAATTAGGATCAATTATAGTTTGATTATCCCTATATTGATTAATGATTAATTACTTATTTCAGTATTTCTGTACACCACACACATATTCATATATTATAATATTTACATTATCTTCAGATAATTCGGTTACTGGATGGATATATATTCTAACTTAACCCATTATGCCAATAGAATGATTAAACAGACAAGTGGTCACCATTACAGAACAATGCTACCGATTTATAAAGTCCACCGGTACAACAAGTCTACCGTTACGTGAAGGTCACTGATCTAGACAAGTCACCATTATTCAAGCCTACCGATACAGACAAGTCTACCATTACGTAATGGTCACCGATACAGACAAGTCACCATTATGCAAGACTACCGTTACCAACAAGTTACCGAAGGAAGTCTACCGATACACCAAGGAAGCTACCTATACATGAAGGCTACCATTACACAAAATGTGACTGGTACATTAAGTCTACCGCTACCGATCATGTCTATCAATAGTCATGAAGTCTATCGATAGAAAGGCTACCGTTACACAAGAAGTTACTGATACAAGAGGATTCCTATACAAAGACCTACCATGACACAAGGCTACTGATATCCAAAGCTACCATTCCAGAGAATCCGACGTTGCCTTAATTTCTTTATCTTTGTTTAATCTAACCAACAATCATATTAGGTATATTTTAATGCTCTGTCATTTATTTAATGAAGGTTGTTAGATGTCATGGAACCGAACCTCATACCTGAAAAAAGAAATCATTTCTTTTGTCAGACCTCGTGCCATAAATATAAGAAGTCCCTGTTGCTGCAAGAGATACAAGCGAAATACATAAGTGATCTACAATTGACATACACAAGAAGAGCTCATAGAGATATACATGCATGACCAAGAAGACATAGAAGCTCATACACACTAATGCTTACTCAAGATGAGCTCTTTACATTCATGAGGATTTTTACTAACTTAATCGACTACATTTTCACTGTCTCTGAACCTGGATGTCAAGCAGACGACACTCTGTTTTCCAGAAAAAAACCAGAAGAGGACTCAGAACCATTTATGATCAATCCGAAGGAGTCTAGAGATACACTGAAATCACTAGAAACATTCTAAACTCTATATCTTTATTAGTGATTTATTATTTACATTACGAGCAGTGTGTGTCATCAGTTTTAATTTACACATACATTGTCAACTGAACCTTATCTGGAGGATCTATAAATCCCCATTCAAACTCCATACATCTTCTATTTCCCACTGTGGATAGTGGTAGAGGTCGTGTGTCACTTGGACATCTGTATTTGATGTTGTTTTTGTTTCCCACGTAGAACTGTGGTAGAGGTCTTTGAACTGGATAAATCAATTTGCTGTTGTTTTTGTTTCCCACATAGAACTATGGTAGAGGTCTTTTACCTGGACAGTTGTAAACTGTTGTGAACCCCGATCTAGGGTGTGGATAAAATTTATATAAATTGTTGAGAGGACTAATTAACACCTTGAGACTGAACTTCTTGGTTATATCTACTGTGAATTTTTTAGTTTTATCTAAAAACTTTTTATTCCGTTGATAAGTGCTTTAAAATTTAAAATGTTTTCAAAGATACTCTGATAATTGAATTAGAAATTTTTTCCATTATTTTTAAATCATTAGGTTAGTTTCAAAATCTAATCTGATCTTCTGATTATATTAACTGGGAATTAATCAATCCCTTGAGAACCTAACTGAAAGTTTTATTTAGTTCAAATTCACTACAATTCAATTAGTATGTTAAATTGGGTGATTTTAGAAAAGTATTTTAAACAGAAATTTTAATTGGAACTCAATTCACCCCCTCTTGAGTGTCCACTCCGACCAACATTTGGTATCATAGGATTTAAAATACATTCTGAAGTACTCTATTTTTCAACTATGATTTTAGTTGTATTTTAATGTTCTTATAATTTATATTATTTCTAAATTTTTATCTCTTGATTTTTTTTTATTTTAACCTATTTATCATGGATAACAGACTTGAAGGTGTTTCTACTAATAGACCACCAATTTTCAATGGAAACAACTATGAACAGTGGATGATTATGATGAAAATTCATTTAGAAAGCTTGGGTTTTGATATTTGGACTGCCATAAAATCATAATATAAAATTCCCACTATTGTTAGATCTACTAGGAGTGAAGCTACTAAGACAGCTTACAATAACAATTGCAATGCAATGAATGCTCTATATTGTGTTTTAGAATATGTGGAATTTAATTTAATATCTGCTTGTAAAACTACATATGAAATTTGGGATACTTTAGGAGTTTCTCATGACGGAACAACTAATGTTAAGGAAATGAGATTGAACACCTATTCTATTAAATATGATAGTTTTAAGATGAATCCTGATGAACCCATTTTGGATATGTATCTCAGGTTTAACTAAATTTTCAATACAATGATCTCACTGGGAAAGGATGTTCCATCAAAGGAGCAGATCATGAGGATTTTGAGATGCCTACTTGAATGAGGGAGGGGCACTTCTGTTTCAATCAAAAATTCTTGTGATATTGCTGAACATTCTATCAAGGGACTTATTGGTAAGTTTATTATATATGAAGAAGAACATAAGGTAAATAAAGAAGAAGAAGATGAACCAAAAAGGAAGTCAGTTGACTTCAAGACTTCTACATCAAAGAATAAGGATAAGGAGAAACTTCATGCTGTAAGTGATATCTCAAGATGTGAAGAAAGTGAATGCGCATCTGACAGTGATGCATAAATGGCTCACATAGCAAGATGATTTAAGAGGTTTTATAGGAAGAAGATGTTTTTTCAGAAAATAAAATTACAATGGTTAGTATGACAATAAGAGACACTGGAAAAAAGACTGGAAGAAATCTAACAAATCTGATGAAGTTGTCTGCTGTGAATGAAAAAGAAAAGGACATATAAAAGCAGACTGCCAAAGCTGAAATACAAGAAGAAATATGAGTATAAGTATAATAAGTATAATAAAGCCATGAAGGCTTTGTGGAGTGCTTCTGAGGATATCTCCAATGAATCTGATGCTTCTGAGACTGAAAACAGAAATAAGGAGAACATGTGTTTTATGAAAAACACTTCTGAGGTAACATTTGGAACACCTACTTTAAATACATATTATTCTGGAGATGATTCTGATTCTGAAAATATGTCAAAATCTGAACTTTTTGAATATTGTGATATGTTGGAAGAAACGTGTAATGAGCTGAAAGAAAAATACAATAGTTTAAAAAAACAGTATGCTTTAACTGTTAAACATAAATCTGATCATGATATAGAATTGGAAAATAATGCTCGGATTCTTAAAGAAAACACTGAACAGAAATTTTCAAATGAGAAACATAGGATGGATTTAAAAAAATCACAAATGGCAAAGATACTCTTAATAAAATTATAGGTAAGAAGATTGCACCTAGATATACTACTTGTTTAGGATACCAACCTAGACAAAGAAAAACTACAAAAACTACATTTATTCCTAAATCTGGACAGAATGTAGATAGTTCTAGTTCTGTACGTCCATATGCTTCATCTAGTTATATTCATAGTTACAGATCTAATAAGGATTATCTGTCTAAATCTGTTGATTCTGTAAATCTTATGAGACCCATAATACAAATTTGGGTACCTAATGTTTTATTAGCTAACCGGTCTGGACCCAAGAAAATCTGGGTACTAAAATCATTTCCTATCTAAATCTGTTTTGTATAGAACCTACATAAAGAGATACTATAGAAAGACTTGGTACTTGGACAGTGGATGTTCAAGAAATATGTCAGGAGACTTCTCATGCTTTAAAAGATTAGTTAGAGTTGATGGATGTTTTGTCACCTTTGGTGATAATTCTAAAGGGAAAATAATCAGCTTAGTCCAGATTGGTAACACTGACTCAGTATTAATTTCTAAAGTTCTATTTGTTGATGGACTTAAGTATAATTTAACAAGTATTTATCAGTTATGTGATGATGGTTTTAATGTTAAATTTGAAAATGATTCTTGAAATGTTCTTAATTCTAAAAATGCTTTAGTATTTTCTACCTTGTGAAATGAAAATGTCTATGCTGTTGATTTAAATTATTTAGCTATAGAAAATATTACTTGTTTAAATGCTTCTCAAAAATATTCTTGGCTTTGGATAAGAATATTAGGACACTGCAATGTACATTCACTTAGAAAACTTAATATGAAGAACATAGTTAGAGACTTACCAAAACATGAATTCCCAGGAGATAAAGTTTTTAATCTCTATCAAAAGGGAAAGAAACATAAAGTTTATTTTAAATCAATTAAAGAAGTGTCAACTTATCAACCTCTCGAGTTGGTTCACATGGATTTGATTGGACCTTATAGAGCTTCTAGTTTAAATGTGAAGCACTATGTCTATGTTCTCGTAGATGACTATTCAAGGTATACTTGGGTATATTTTCTAGCTCACAAAATTGAATCTTTTTCTTACTTTTTATTAAATATTTCATTCTTGTAGAGAACCATATTGGACTTGAGATTAAAACCTTGAGAAGTGATCATGGTCGTTAGTTTGAAAATCACGAGTTTGAATACTATTGCTCACACAATGGCTATAGTCACAATTTCTCTACCCCTAGGACACCTTAGCAAAATGGTGTAGTAGAAAGAAGGAATATAACCCTTCAGGAAATTTATAGAACCATGCTCAATGAGTATGACCTAACTGTTTTTTTGGGCTAAAGCTGACAATACAACTTGTTATATTATCAATAGAGTCTTGATCAGACATGTTCTTAATAAGACCCCTTATGAGTTGTGGAACCATAGAAAACCTAAGGTTAAATACTTTAGAGGTTTCGGTTGCATAGTATTTATTCTTAATACCAACGATAATCTTGACATGTTTTCATCCAAGAGTGATGAAGGAATTTTCCAAGGTTACTCTATTTCTAGTAAAGACTATAGAGTTTTCAATAAGAGAACCAAATGTGTGGAGGAATCTATTCACATCAAAGTTGATGAAACTGATCCACCTGAAACTAAGACCTCTCTTGATAATATTGAAGATGATCTCTCAATTTTGAACATTAATGATAAATAAAGTGGACCTGTAGTTAAAACTGCCAGTTTTGGAAATTTTCGAGAACATACTTCTGTTGATTCCAAACCTATTGATTAACCTGAAATCTCTATCCCTACCTTTTCGAACCCACCTAGGTCTCTAAAGAACCATCCTTTAGATGATGTTGTAGGTAATCTAGATATAGTAACACAGACTATAGATTCTCTAAGAATTCAGGTTGAACATGAAGCCTTTCTTTCACAGTTAGAACCTAAAAATATCAATGATGATATCAATGATGAATTTTGGGTAATGGCTATGCCAATAGAACTAAATAAATTTGAATGAAATAAAGTTTGGGAATTAGTAGAAAGACATAAAGACACTTTAACCATAGGCACAAAGTTGGTGTCTAGAAACAATGTTGATGAATCTGGAAACATCATTAGAAACAAAGCTAGACTAGTTGCACAGGGTTACAATCAAGAGGAAAAAATTCACTATGAGGAAACCTGTGCACCTGTAGCTAGATTAGAGGCAATTTGGATCATACTTTCCTTGTATCACATGTAAATTTCATGTTATATCAAATGGATGTGAAAAGTGCTTTTATAAATGGTTTTATTGTTCAAGATGTTTTTGTAGAACAACCACCTGGTTTCTCAAATCCTCACTCTCAAAATCATGTATTTAATCTTTCTAAAGTTTTATATGGTTTAAAACAAGCTCTAAGAGTTTGGTATGAAAGACTTACAAATTTACTTATTTCAAAAGGATTTACAAAAGGAATTGCTGATCCCACTTTTTTTATAAAAATAATTTCAAAATATGTTTTAATAGTACAGATATATGTTGTTGATAATATTTTTGGATCTTCTAAAAATTCTCTATGTACTGAATTTTCAAAGGTTATGAAAAATGAGTTTCAAATGATCTTAATGAGTGAGCTTATGTACTTTCATGGATTTAAAATCTTTCAAACTAAAGATGGTATTATTTGAAATCAAAGTAAATATACTAAGATTTTATTAAAACGTTTTGGTTTGGATAGTATTAAGGGGAGTTATACACCAATGATTACCACCTGTAAATTAGATATTGATGAAACTGGGAAACCAGTAGATCAAACTAATTATAGAGAAATGATTGTGAGTTTACTTTATCTTACTACTAGTCGACATGATATTATGTTTAGTGTATGTATGTGTGCAAGATTTCAAGCTTACCCTAAAGAGTCACACATACTTGCTATTAAAAGTATTTTCAAATATCTTAAATATAGTGCTAATTTGGGGATGTTTAACAAAAAAGGACAATCATTTGATTTAATAAGTTATTCAGATGTTGACTTTGCTAGATGCAAGTTAGATAGAAAGAGCACATCTTGAACATGTCATTTACTTGGAAAGTCCCTAGTATCATGGTGGAGTAAGACACAGAACTCGATTGCATTATCTACTGCTGAAGCAGAGTATATAGCTGCTGGTAGTTGTTGTGCATAGATTCTATGGATGAAACACACTTTATTGGACTATGGATTTTATTTTAAACAAGTTTCAATTAACTTTGATAGCACTAGTGTGATCAACATCTCAAAGAACCCTGTGTCTCACTCTAGAACCAAATACATTGATGTTAGACATCACTTTCTTAGAGATAATTAGCAAAGAGGTGATATAACTCTGGAATTTATAGGCACTGAACTCCAATTAGCTGATATTTTTACTAAGCCATTATGTTATGAATGATTAAGTTTCATTAGACACGAATTAAGAATGATAGCTTACTCTTAAAACCATTAGGATAAACCTCACCATTAGATAAACCTCACTGTTAGGATAAACCTCACCGTTATAAAAACCTCATCGTTAGGATAAAACTGACCATTAGATAATCCTCACCGTTAGGATAAACCTTTCCGTTAGATAAACCTCACCGTTATATTAACATCACTGTTAGGATAAACCTCACCATTTAAGGACACCTCACCGGTACATCTCTCACACTGTTTTAAAATTTTTATATTGTGGCCGATACTTTGAACCATTTTTAATATGAGATGTATTTTATATGTGAATCCTAAATGATATTAAACCCCACTCTAGACATCACTCACTCACCGTGAACCCTTCTATTCGAATCCCTCCTACCTAAACCTCTCAAGCTCGCAAAACCCAATGCCTCAAAATCTAAAATGGCCCGTCTGAAGCGACCCTCAGTGGATGAAGGGAGTGATGCGCCGCAAGATGAGAAGTAGAATGTAACAAATGCTCGTGCTAGTTGAAGTAGTATAGGTTTTGTTCGAAGGAATCCTATGAATACGCCTTTATCGAAGCGAGAAATTGTTGTGGAAAAGGAGTTATGTGAGGACTGGATGTTAGAAAGTAATTCATTGATTCTGAAGATTTTACAAGAGAAATGATGGCTCGAATGATTCATGAAAAATAATAAACCTTATTATCCAGTACTGGTAAAGGAGTTCTATGAGTTTGTCTGTTTTGAGAATTCAGAATAGGAAAATAGGATGATTTCCTTTGTGAATGGTCAAAAATTTTTGCTTTCTTCTGTTGAATGGGATGAGAACCTTAGAGTTCTTCGTAGAGGTGATTATGTATTTTATTCAAAATTCATACCTACTGGTAGTGAATTTTTCAAATATGAGGATTCCTTGTCAGAATTGACAAGAAATGGAACTCCTAGAAAGATCATTGCTGCAGAAATGGCAGGTGAGGATAAACTACTTTTTACATTCATTCAGCATGTGATCAGTCCGAGGATAGGAGATTTTTCTACCATCAAATTTCAGGATATTTATTTGTTATATCTATTAAAGCATGGAGTAAAGGTAAATTTGTGCAGATATCTAATGATTCAGATTGAGGATATGACTAGACCGAAGTCTAAGTCTAATGCACTATTCTTTTCTAAGTTGATTTCTATTCTGTTGAAGGAAAAGGAGGTAGATGGAACTTAGGATGAAACTGTTGTGGTTAAGGATATTCTTTGCACCACCAGGATTGTTTGTAAGTATATGAAAGTTAGCTAGAACCCTTGGATGAAATCATGGGTTAATGATGAAGGTAAATACTATGAAAAGTACACTCCTGTGGACCATCCTTCTAGACGAAAGGATGTGAGGGATCCTGGTCATGGACCAGATGAGCTAGAACTGGTCTATTGTGATAATGAGGCTGAAACTGAGGAGGAACAGACGTCAGTTGAGGAAGGAGGAGAACCAGATTTACCTCTTAGTCCTATACATCTAAATATTTCCTATGGATCAGCTGACCCTCCAAAATAACTACCAAGGAGAGAAAGTGTTATGAAGGATAGTGATACTAAGTCCACTTAAGATGAATAAGAAGAAGCATATTAGAATGTTGTCAGGGATACCTCTGAAGAGGATGAGGCAACCGAATCAGATAATTTTGTTTATGGAGAAAAGGAGGCTGCTGCTGGAGCAGATGATGGGGAAAATGAATAAGAAGAGCTCAGTTTGAGCCCTCTGATTGATAATACAAATACATTTGTGCATGTTCAAGCATCAGAAGTGGCATCTACTTCCATTGATGAGAGAGATAATTAATGAATTAGAAAAGGATAGGACTAACCCTACTATTAAACTATCATATAAAATGGTTATTGAATCTTCTGAAGTTTCAGAGGAGGTTGTAGAGTTACCTCGAGCAGAATAGTTAGAGGAGATTACTCCGGAGAATGCTCTATGTGAGGGGGAGAATCTTAGTTCAGTTTTTGTGTTGTATGACATCAATGGTTGGTCATCAGATCCAGGATATATGGTAATTGGACTCAATTATTTAGATTCTGATGAGGAAGACCAGCCCCAAAGGGATTCAGTTATCCTACCTGTTGTGGCTGAAAATTTGTCAATGAAGGAGGACCTTGAGTCCTTAACGGCTAAAATGAAAGAATCACTGAGAGAATCAGTGACAGATTTGATAAAAATCATGGTTTATGAAATGAAGAGTGTGGTGCAATCCCAGGAGATATCTTTGGGATGTGCTGTGTCTAGTCCAGTGAAGGAAATGATGGATGAATTTAAAGTATTCCATTCTCAAATTGAGAGTTGGATAGGAGCTGTGCTTGCTCTAAGACAATTGATTGCTTCATTAACTATCATGAACAGTTCTCAAACCCAAGGGAATACTGATATCAGATATATAGAAGAAGTCTTCAAGCTGTTTGTGGATGTATTTGAGGCTTTTAAGACATCACTCAAAGAACATTTGAATAGTCAAGATGCACTTGTTCAGAAGGTGGTTAGTAATTTGACACAGTCTTTCAAAGAGACAGTAGCTTTCTCGGTAAAACTCCTTCCCTCGTCCAGCACCACTGTGAACATTGACCAGATCAGAACTATGAACCAGGAAGAGTTGGCTATGTCTAGTACTAGTGGAACCTCAGATATTCAGATCCTTGTAACCACTAGGGAAGTTAGCAGTTTTGTTCGTGATCACCAACGGGAAACTATTGCTTCTCAAGAGGCCATTAAGAACAATGTGGATGCTTACTTTGAGAAGGTCTATACCAAGCATCAAATGACCAACCGTTTCAAGCTCTTGATGGATTATATGATGTTGCCTCTAGTGACTCAGGATTTCAGAGAACATGTTATTAAGCTTAGTGATCTTACTCATACCTTGGATAAATTCATTGAAAATCGAGATAATTTTGTGTCAGCAATGGAGAGAGGAGGCAGTATTATTGTGGATTTCAAGAATTTATTTCTACCATTCATGCATGTGGATGCCAGACCTGTGATTATACCTCCTGGTCTTCCTACCTCTATCTATGGGAGAAAAACTCAGTTGACTCCAGTTCAGGCTATTCGAAGCTTGACACCTATGATCCCATAGAGGAGCACAGATTTCAGATCTGATGTAGTTTCAGTGGCTGACCCTCTAGTTGTTCTTTCATCTATTCCCAAGCCATCTACTCAATCTGAACCTGCACCCTCTTCTATTCCTAAGGTAAAGACTCTTGTTCAAGAGGATGATTGAGTGATTCTAGATGTTTTTTATAGGATTCACTTGTATTTTTGTAATACTAGCTTTATCAGTTTGTACCTTTTGTGATTTAATTGAAATTTACTCTTACATTCTCTAATATAAAATGTTTCTTTGTAATTTGTTCTTTTTTTAGTCTCTACATTTTTCTGATTCTACACTTCTTTTTGTTAATGACAAATGGGTTGAAAAATGAGAACCTTGTTTTAAATGTTTTTTTGGTAATTCTTCCTCTAAAACTATTTTAATTTTCTTAATACTTTGGTATATGTTGTGATTATCAAAAAGGGGGAGATTTTTGAACCCTCTGGAGAAATAGTTGAACTCATATTTTGATAATCCCAATTATGCTCAATTATTGTCATATTTTTATAATCCCAATTACGCTCAATTATAGTCATATTTTGATAATCCCATTTATGCTCAATTATAGTTTGATAATCCCTATATTGATTAATGATTAATTACTAATTTCAATATTTATGTAAACCATGCACATATTCATATATTATAATGTTTACATTATCTTCAGAGAATTCGGTTTCTGGATGGCTATATATTCTAACTTAACCCTTTCTGCCAATAGATTGCTTAAACAGACAAGTGGTCACCGTTACAGAACAAAGCTACCGATTTATCAAGTCCACTAGTACAACAAGTCTACCGTTACATGAAGGTCACCGATATAGACAACTCACCGTTATTCAAGCCTACCTATACATACAACTCTACCTTTATATAAAGGTCACTGATACAGACAAGTCACCATTATGCAAACCTACCATTACAGAAATGTTACCGAAGGATGCTACCGGTACAACAAGGAAGGTACCTCTACATTAAGGCTACCATTACATGAAAGGTAAGCGGTACATTAAGTCTACCGCTACGGATCAAGTCTATCGACAGACATGATGTCTACCGATAGAAAGGCTACTATTACACAAGAAGTTACTGATATAAGAGGATTCTGATACAACGATCTACCATGACACAAGGCTACTGATATCCCAAGCTACCGTTCCAGAGAATATGACGCTGCATTAAATTCTTTATCATTGCTTAATATAACCAACAGTCATATTAGGTATATTTTAATTCACTTTCATTTATTTAATAATTGTTGTTGGATGTCAGGGAACCGTACCTCGTACCTTCAAAAAGAAATCATTTCTTTTGCCGGAGCTCGTGCCATAAATATAAGAAGTCCATGTTGCTGCAAGGGATACAAGCGAAATACAGAAGTGATCTATAAGTGACATACACAAGAAGAGCTCATACAGATATACATGCACGACCAAGAAGAAATAGAAGCTCATACACACTCACGCTTACTAAAGAAGAGATCATTACATTCATGATGATTTTGAAGAACTTCATCAACTACATTTTCACTGTCTCCGAACCTGGATGTCAAGAATACGACACTCTGTTTTCTAGAAAAAAAACCAGAAGAGGACTCAGAACCATTTCTGATCAATCCTAAGGAGTACAGAGCTACACTGCAATCCCTAGAGCCATTCGAAACTCAATATCTTTCTCAGTGATTTATTATTTACATTATGAGCAGTGTGTGTCATCATTTTTAATTTACACATACACTATCTATTGAACCTTAACTGCAGGATCTAAAAATCCTCATTCAAACTCCTTACATCTTCTATTTCCCACTGTGGATAGTGGTAGGGGTCATGTGTGACCTGGACAACTGTATTTGTTGTTGTTTTTGTTTCTCACATAGAATTGTGGTAGAGGTATTTGACCTGAACAGCTGTATTTGCTGTTGTTTTTGTTTCCCATGTAGAACTGTGGTAGAGGTCTTTGACCTGGACAGTTGTAAACTGTTGTGAACCTGGATCCAGGGTGTCGATAAAATTTATATAAATTGTTGAGAAGACTAAGTCTCAGCTTGAGACTGAACCTATTGGTTATATCTGTTGTGCTTTGTTTATTTTTATCTAAAACCTTTTTATTCTTCTACTAAGTGCTTTAAATTTTAACTGTTTTTCAAAGATACTTTGATAATTGAATTAGTAAGTGTTTTTATTATTTTTAAATCTTTAGGTTAGTTTCAAAAGCAAATTTGATGTTCTAATTAGATTAATTGGGAATTAATCAATCCCTTGAGAACCTAACTGAAAGTATTCTTTAGTTCAAATTCACTACAATTCAATTAGTATGTTAAATTGGTGGATTTTAGTAAAGGATTTTAAACAGAGACTTTAATTGGAA
Source organism: Viscum album (assembly GCA_963277665.1). NCBI lineage: Eukaryota > Viridiplantae > Streptophyta > Magnoliopsida > Santalales > Viscaceae > Viscum > Viscum album. The sequence goes on from OY728147.1 coordinate 1,100,228,075, forward strand.
CTCAATTCACCCCCCCCCCTCTTGAGTGTCCACTCCGACCAACAATAACCACCTAGTTAAGGCCTCATTCCAAGACTAAAAATAATATTTTTTCAAGGCCTTATTCTAAGAAATCAATTTGTATTATGATACCTACAGAGGCATCGAGGAGCTATAGTGGGCTCACCCGTCACTTATTAAGTCCAATGTATTCCTCATATGAAATGGTTGAAACATAACATAAACATTTGTATTAAAACTATCATACAAAATGTTAATACTTTAACAATAAACCATGACTGGTATAAAAATAATACATCTAATTTAAAACATATCACAAACCCTTCAATACAATATGGAATATTGTATCATAATAACTCAACTTTAAACAAGTTTAATATACATTAATGGATGTAGACATAGATGAAATATAAACTATTTGAGAGAAACTTATCTTTCTATTTTGAAATAATTTAAAATTCACGTAATTATAAAAGAAAAAGCTTATTTTTAAAACATTATTATAATCGTATAATGGAATATTTAGTGGTGTTATAATGGTGGAAAATTAATTCACCCACCATATAAGTAAAAAAACATTCTTACCTTAAATTGTTGAGAAGGTCAAAAAGATACATGTTTGGAAAATGACTGAAAAATTAATTTCAAAACATTTTATAAATATTCAAAAAAAGGGTATAAATGACATTAATATATATTTTAGGAAATATTTAAAATGTTTTGAAATAAATTTTAAAGAAACACAGATAAAGAATTCCTATTAAATGCTTACATATATACAACCATAGATAATGAAGAGATTGTAAAAATAACCCTTTCCATGTACTTTTCATTAGTGGAGGGTATGTTAAACTCCTCTATAATAGTTAAATAGTTGTTATTAAATTATAAAATAACCACATACATAAATATGATATCATATAAATTCTTCTATTATTGCTTTGTTAATAACATTTTGTTAGTATCATTGTTTTGGGTGTTAACCGATGCATTTTCCTTTATATGTTTTGTTAAATAAGGAATTTGTGTTATGGATAGGAGGTATATGATTCATAACCATAATTCTATTCAGTTTGTAAACATTATTTTTAATCATAAAATAGAAATTAATTTTTAATGGTTACAATGGGGAATGAATCTCATCGCGTTCGTAGAGATAGTAATCTGTACGCATGCACGAGCAACAATATCATTATATTGATGGTGAAATAATAAGTAATTGGATGTTATATTACATATATAGAATAATTAACATGATATATTTATTATTTAAAACAATTATACTCATTACTATACCCATCCAAATAATGATGTGTCGAATAACAAACCACACCACAACATGGAGACGGTGAGTCTTACGTACACACGTATGGTGACTATGTCATTCATAAGATGGATAGAATTTTTAATATGGTTTTACCATATTTATAATAACATTATAGTATTTAGAAGCTACTGGAGTTATTATTTTTATGTAAACAAAAAATCAAGAGGAAGTGGATGAAGAAAAGAACATTGAAAGAGGTGATGAAATTATTACGTCTTTTTTGGGTGCTTCCTTTTTGATTTGTTCAAAAGGGATCCATAGGTTGTATTTATTATCAAATTAAGGACTCTGGGATTAATTGAGGTTAGTTGGGAAGATATTTGAGTAGGGTTTGTCCGATCCAAATGGCTTTAGATGTGTGATTTTGAGAGAAGGTTAAGTAACCTATTATAAGAGATGTGATGGTCCCTTTAGGAAAAGGTTGTAATATAATTTTATTATAAAATAAATTTCAATTTATAATGTCTCAAAATGGATTTATTTCTATGATAAAGTGGGTATGGGTGGAAACCTCTCATCCAATATGTTTTATAAAAGTTTAGGTCACCATATTTACCTTATCATTTAGATTTAACTCTTTGTTAAATAGTTTGACAATTACAATGTATTCTTTTCTTTTCATATTACATGGGTAATAAACATACTAATAAATTACTAGATAACCTAAAGTGGTTAATTAAAGACATATCAATAATTATATAATTCCTTTTTCTGATCCTTATATTTTTAGAAATATTATATCATATTAAAATACATTATTTATTTTAATAACTCATTTATGACAATTTTGACACTATTTTGTATTTGGATTTTGTGAAAGTCCAAAAAACATGAATACTTCAAAAAAATACATTAAATAAATAATAACATGTCATATGAACCTTTAAAATTATTGTAATGCATCATCAGTCTAAATTTTAAAATATTTTCATAATTCTAATATCAATTATTTTAATCATTCACTAATAAGTTAATTACTGCATCATCATTATGTCATAAATAAATTTGATTCTTTATTATGTAAAAATTATAAATAAAATACCATGCTGTATGGAATATTTTTATATTTCTAATGAATACTTATAGTCAAATTTATCTTATTTATGACCCTATATTAAAAATGTTTTAGTTATTAAAATTTTAATTTAACACTTTTAACTCTTCTTTAAATAAATTAATAATAAATTTGTTAATCTAATCTAAGTGGATCAAAGAGGATCATATTTTATTCCTATGGATGATTTTTGTCGAAAAAACTTATCCAATAAAATTAGGACATTTTTAAAATTAATATAATATCATTTTTTTCTTTAAATGGACTATTTACTTTTAACAGCGGTAAATAAAATTCAAAAGTTACTATTCATAAAAAAAATATTTTAATCCTATTGAACAACATTTTACTTACTAATATAAACTCTGTCTCTCATATTTTTGAAATTCAATTCTCATAAGTGGTAAAATTACGTTTTATGCAATTTTGCAAATGTTCCTAGAAGGATGGTAAAAGGCCGTAAATAGTTCAATAAAATTTTATATATCTAATATTATTATAAAATTAATCCAATGAATTAAATTGAACTAATATATGTATTATGTTACATTTTTGACATTGAAAATAAATGTAATGGAAAATAATAATTATTTAAAATAAATCAATTTTAAACAATAACAGCGTTTTTTACTATTCATCAAAAATTGAAATTTTTCAAAAAAATACAAAAAAATCACCCAAAGATAATTTTGATATTCCAAATTTAAAAATGATTTCAATTTTACAAAATTAAAAATATATAAGTTTCATTAATTAATTTAAAATTAATTCCCATTGTCAAAACTAGAAAGATGGTTTTTGTGAAGTAAAAACTATCAAAAGATTGAAATGGGTTTATGTACAATTTAAATGTGAAATTACATAGAATGACCTAAATTATAAAAAATGATAAAAATATAATGTAATGATACATTAAAACCAGTCAAATTTATAATTTAACATGATAAATTATTTTGATTAAAAAAATTGTTTTTAATTTAGATTTATTATTTTTCATTATTCATCAAAATGTTGAAGTTATCATAAAATGTACCAAAAATTAAACCAAATTAAATTTTTATGTCCCAATTCTAAATATTAATTTAATTTCATTAAATTTATTATATAAAAGTATCAAATGTTGGATTTAAAATGGGTTCTCCATTAAAGGGCATAAAAACTACATCTTTTTAAAAATATTTATTTTATCTGAAAAATTGATTTTGTCCTTATATTAGGTCTAAGAAACACAAAATATGAAATTTAAAATTATATAGAATATATATATAAATATAATTAAAAATTTTGGTAATACTATTCATAACTGCTTTTTTAATGGAACATTTGATAGGTCCTGATGCGCTTGAACACAATGTTGGGTGTAGCATAAGCTATTGAATTACATTATAAAGATAACATACTATGAAATATTGGGGTGTTACAAACCTTTCCACTAATCAACTCAATTTTTATCCATAGGCACTAAAGGGAGAATTATATACATCCAATAACAAATTAGAATAATCATTATGGCCTTATCACTTATTTTAAATCCATATTAACATGTTCTACCATTTATCGAGGTATTAAATTCTACCACATATACAATTAATATGGAATAGAATAAAATTTTATTAATAAAAAATTTGATTCTTATGATTATAGATATAGAATATATTTTCCAAAACTCAAAAAATATAAGTTACATCATTTAATTTAAAATTAAATATCCAAAACATAATGAAATACTATTTTTTGAAAAAGAATCCATTCTAAACAAAAAGATCTGTTCATACAATATTCAAGACCAAAATCCAAATTATAAAATCATTATTGGATTGTATTAAAATAAAATTATCTAATTAAAATTTTAAATAAATAGAAAGCATAACCTTACCTTTCTAGAAAATTAAAAGAACATATTTTTTTCAATGAAAATAAATATTATTATCAGTATTCCTTAAAAAATATATAGTTTCAAAAAATTATCAATATAAAATTTAAGATAATTTTGAAATTATGAATTCAAAAATAAAATTAATATTTTAAAATATATTTCCCTTAAACTAGAGAAATAAAAATAATAAAAACTCATTTTTGATGAAAACATATTTTTGAAGAATAGAATGACTTTACTAAATAATATTCGATCATTTTATATTAACATACAAAAAAATTCTTATTGAATTGTATATTTATTTCATAAATTAGTTATTCGTATTCATTTATTACAATTTAATATCTAGGTTTTAAAAACCTTTTTATTAATATTTCACCATTATTATAAACCATCTATTATGTGCAATACAATCTTCTAAAGAAATCAAATTATTTAAAAATATATTTCGAAAAAATATCAGGGTTTCACAAAAACATTTTTAAATATTTTTATTTTCAAAACATCTATGTGTTTCCTCACCCTCACTTATAGATGTACATCCAATCTCCTCTCCACTTCACACTTTCAAACCATTTTGGTCATAGACAATACCTTCCCAAATCCATTCCTTATATCCCTAAATCATTCATAGAGGATTTTTTTTTATTATTAAACCGTCATGATGTGGATTTTGGTGTAAATATAAATATGATATATGAAAAAGAGGTATATGGAAAAACCATGAATTTTTGTTTTATTTAATATTATACATCAATAAAATAATATTCAAATATTTTGATATAATGACCTATGTATATCCCATATAATGATATAATATTATATTAGTTACATATCCTACATCCACCTCCCATTCCATCAAATGGAAATAAAACTATCAATTATGTGTATGAAGAACCACCGCCGCGTAGAATAATGTAATTAATTTTCGATCACTATCTGAGATGGATAGTTATAATTATTTATTTAAAATATTTATATGATATTTATCATCTAATCATACTATTGAAATTATAATATAACATATAACTTATTACCATCCAATCTATTGAAAAATGATAACATATCTCTTATGTTCATTTGGAATATCACCTCCCAAAATTTTTGGGATACGTTTTTCCTTTATATCAACATGTATTTTAATGAAAATTGGAATAATAATTATATATTATTTATATGATATAAAAATTATTCTTTTGAAGTGAATTAATATTTACCATTATTTCATTCCATTCATTGATAAAATGGAAACAATATTTATGCATACGTATATCGTAATATCACCATGAATGGTGCAATTAATATTCCATTATATAAAACATGTGGATGCCTATATTTATATAATTATAAGAATTATTTAAATGATGTATGAATAATCAATGTATAGGGCCAAAAACCACTGAACTAAAACATGCATGAAAAATGAAGTAGTTATCACCCAAAATTATGATTTTAACAAAAAAACAATTAATAAATGGGTGGTAGAAGGATATTAGTAAATATTATATAGTATGATGTTTATCATAATGTTAGTATAATATGTTTATAATAAACCTATATTTATGATAAATTTTTTTTAATTCATATGAAGGATGTTAGGACTTGAGTTAAGGGACTGTCATCCCACTTTTATTTATTTGAGACACTTATAAAATTCAACACTCTTTTAATTTGTGTGATGTATATAATACCAATGAACATATTTTATTGTCTTTATTATTATTTTTATTTATATTTAAATACTGTTCTATGTTTATTTCATACACATGTATTATGATTCAAAAGTTAACAATGTGGTAATGGTTTTATATTACAATGTCATTATTTATTAGGATAGTTTATAATCATGATTTAGATGATAAAATAATATGATATATCTCTAAAAAACTCATGAATTTAATTATCATGTGATTATTTTTGAAGATTTATGTTTTCCTTCTATTTTTATCTCTTTAGGAACTAAAGTGTCCAAAATAATGTTTTTATAGAAAATTGACATTATTTATCTCTTCGATCAAGAATAATTTATATTATAAGTACATGTGTTATATACATATTTAGAAAATGTTTTTAAATATAAAAAATTATTATATAACGTAATTTTTATCCTTTTTTATGTTTATGAAAATATTTCAAAATGATTATTCATGAAATTTTCGGAATGAGTATCTTTTGACTTTTAAAGAAAATTTTTAAAGTAATCATTCTATTAATATAGATGTAATGAACAATATTTACCACCATCACCAAAAATAAAATACTTTAATACTAAATTAAAACTGTTCATGGATATTTTCAGAGAATGTTTGAAAAAAATGAGAAAATCTAATATTTAAAATAAGTGATTTTCTAATGTAATGGATATATTCCTCTAGAATGATTTAATGCTCTTTTTTAATGAATATTTATTCATAAACAACAAATAAATTTGTTATTGATTATGTTTTACTTAGGATATGGTCTAATGGTAAATTACAATTTTTTTATCTAGATGATCTATGATTATAATGATGATATTTTCATGAAACCCATCTATTTTCCATGGGTTATGATATGGAGGATTTATAAAATGTTTATGAACCATAATTTCTTGGAAATGGTTATGAAGATTTTATGTGATAAATTTTTAATGATTTTTATGGAACACACGTTTATTGTTTTAATTATGTGATGGGTGGTCCCAACATTTTATATCCCTCTAATAAATTGGGAAAAGTATTACATATCATGATATATTTATATGAAACAAGTCCATCTTCATGATATTATGTGGTAAAAAATTCGATGTGTTTAATCTAATATGGGAATAGATCTACGGTTCTTGATCTGTTATGGGATTAATGTCAATTTTATTGATGCACTTTGGGAAATATGAAATTATTCATGATCTTTTATGATATTGTAAACAAATTTGGGTTCTCAATCCACTCTGATTTGATAGACTTGGAAGTTGACATTAAAAGATAAAGTGGTTTCCATACTTATCACAGTGCCATATTTATATGATAAAAAATTGTGAATCATGATTGATTTATGATTATTTATCACTCGAATGATTCATAAATTTTGAAATGATAATGTTTTATCTCAGGAATCATGATTAAAATCTATCTTAGATTGGTTATGAACATTATAAGATATATTCATGATCTCCCACCCTTATTCTTATGTTAGGTTTTTATATGACCAATGACAAATATCTTCCTTGTTTTCCCTTATTGAGCATTTAAGATCACCCGTTCGTATATTTCCTTTTTGTAGATTATAACGAATGTTATTTTGTATAATATGTTTATGAATGGTTCTATTTATGAAGATATTAGGGGGAGATTATGCAGTTCACTTAGGAATAATCTATTTATGTATCCATTTTTCTAAAGGAACTAGATGAAAAATATTATAGTGAGGATTATTATGTTATTTAATGAATATTAATATATTAAGATATTATATATATGCATGAAAATTGAGGGTCTGTACTAATTATATTAGAGAAAATTTAAGAAAAACTTTAAAAATAAGGATGAGAAAACATTATTGAGAACACTGGGGATAATTAAATGTATAGGAAAATGTCTTGGAATTTGGGTAAAGTATAGAGTGATTGGTTTCTAGGATGTTAATTTTTTTATAGATAATTCATGTGGATCTTGCTCTGGTATTTTTGTACATAGGGGTACTAACTATAAAAAGGGTGCATTGGACTTTGAATCAATTGTCATCTGATGTATTGAAACATGCCTTACTACACACCTGATTTGACACTCTAGGGGGGGGAGGTACGTTTTGAAAGTATAAAAAAATTTATTATCCATCCTGAGGGATTTTAATAGATGAGGAACATGAACAACTTAGATTAAACATATGGTTTCATATATTTAAAATAAGGCTTCATGATTTTGACATCCTATGAATGATTTTTCATGATTAATCACCCCGATTAATGATGCATGATTTTTATTTAAAACAAATTTGTTTTACTAAGGGATTTATTATAAAACAGTGAATATGGTTTTCTAAAATGTATGATCATATATTAAAGTATCTTATTTGAGAATTAGTTACGTAAATTTCATTATATCATGAAATGTATATAAAAATTTTAATTCCTATCTTCAATGAATATATGTTTAATTAGTGGAAATAATTTATGATATAATGATATTTTCTTAAGAATATGATTCTTATCTGATTGATGTTTGTCTAAATGTGATTATTTCCAAAAAATTTATTCTTCCTCCGGATAAATTTTATTCTTTCATAAGAATGGATTGGGTTTCTATACATGAAATACATATTAATTTCTAAGGATGGGAATTCACATTTGATGTTTAAAACTAAATAATAATCATCTATTAGTGAAATGATAAATATGAAATTATGATAAAAATATTATCTATTTTATGGGTCCTAATTCATGTTAAATTGTGGTTTTTTCTTAGAAGGTTTGGGATAAAATAAAATTGATGATATAACTATTTTGAATGACTTGTTTGATGTCTTTCTATAAGAGTTTCATAGACTTCCACTAAATCATGTTGTTACGTTTCCCATAAAACTTAGACATAGTGGATAAAATATTCCAAATACACCCAAATGAATGGATCTGATTGAGTTACACAAATTGAAGAAGGAACCCTAGAATAATCCAAACAAGGGTTTGATTTGAGCATGTGAATCACCTTGTGGTGAACTTGTCCTTTTTTGTTATGATGAAATATTGATAGATGAAAATATAATTTTAAAAGGGATTAATTAACAAAATAAAAATCAATAACAATTATCCTCAACCATGTTTGTATTAAAAACATATAATTTTTAACATATTATTATATTATTTTGAGAAAAACATTCTTTTATATACAAAAAAAGATCGAAAGGCTTAGTGGATTTGAATTTCTAGGTAACTAATTTGATATCAAGAAACTAAAAAAAATTTATTTTCAAGTAATCTCAATTATGATATCCAAACTCTTAATGATCTCCTAAAACCACATAGGATAGACTGAGGAATACATAGACAAAAGGGGTGATCTAAAAATCCCAGTAAAATAAATCAATGAAATGAATCATAAAACATGATTCCAAAGAGATAACTTGATAACATAAATGGCTTGGATTATGAATAAACATATGGAGATATGTAATATATTACACAAAATCATATTTTCCTGGAAACATAATAATCATATAGCAACATATAACATGACATAATCAGGAGTCATGTCTCACATCTAAGACCATATCATAAGGTAGACAATGTCCGATAATGGATTATTTTTAATCCATAATCCCATGATTAATGTATCATGATAGAAATTATTTACCAATTAATTGGATTTCTATCTAGGTGAATGAATCATTACATGTACTTGAATATGTGTTCCACATAATGAAATAAAACATAATGAATAAACATAATGGGAACCCATGGAATGAAACAGGGTTCATAATCACATCACAAAGAATAACCAAAGGGTTCATCATAATAGTAAACAAGAAAAATAGATTTAAATAAAAATTAGAAATTAATAAAGGAAAAATAATAATAAATCATGAATTAAAATTACCAAAATTATTGAAAACATAGGGAATAGTGGTTAGCTAACTAGATAAATTCTCCACTTTGGACATGTTTTAGGGAGTAAAATAAAGTGTCTTTAAATAGGATAAATGAATAATTATTTCCATAAAACCATACATGAACTGAAATTATTTTTTCATAAAAAATGAGTGATTTTTAAAAATATTTTTATGTTAAAATAATTTAATTAATTTACATGAAATTGGGTAAGAAGCTGAGAGGTTACATTTAACATGGTTTTCATATCAAGAGGAATTGAGAAGGTGGTCATTTAAAAATAGAATTTCACAATAAAATAAATTGTAGTAGATATATATATAGTGTATCATATATAATGAATATAAGATATGTAAATAATAATACTAAAGAGATAAATTGACACAAAAAGTGATAATGCGTTTACCAATTGAAATATGGATGTTTAGAGAGACCCTTAATGTTATGTATGATTTCATTCGGCACATGAAATTAATTTCATATATAATAATATTAGATTCATTAATTACTTAATTAATAACATATTAAACTTATATTTTATATATTTAGTTCATTTATGTCATTTATTATGAGTTATAAATATCAATTTCATTGTTCTCGGAGCTTTCATTTCATGGTTTCAAGATTAGTTCACTTGTTTATAATTATAGAAGTTCTTGTCAATTGGAAATAAAACTATTGAAGTGAAATGAAATTTAATTCACACACTTGAATAATTTTATATTTTACCATATATATATTTTTTAACATGAAGACTATTTATTTTTATAAAATATTAATTATCAATGGCTGGATTATTTCTGTTGTTTTTATAACCATCTCAAAATAGCTTCATTTTATATAATTATATAGACATATTTTCATTCCAGATACTCATGATAAATATAGTATACATAATTAGATAATTATTAAACAATAATAAATGTATTTAAACCTACCATGAAAGAATTAGTTGAAAATGAAAACTCACCATCCACAAAGGTCGTCCACCAACATAATATGGACAATGGTTTTGCTATAATTTGAATTAGAGGAGGTGAAAAAATGGGTGTATAGAAGATATTAAATTTTAAATATAATATAATATTATTTATAAGATACTATAATTATTATTCTATAGTGGATGAATGAGTTAATGATAAAGTAGAATAAGAAAATAAATTAAAATAGGTAGCTTGAGAATGTTCCCCCTTGAATATCACCTCCTTGGAGGTCTGATTAAGAAACATGGAATTTTTTTCATGAGACTAGATGAACATTTATGTGGGTAGAGTGGGTAGTATATGGTTTTTTATAATCTTAAAATACATAAATTCATAAATGGGCTGAGGAGAATGGGAGGTGATTTGTGGTATTTATAACGGAAGAGAGAGGTGTTTTGGATATTATATTCATTAGTTTTATTTTTTGGATCATTAATATGTATATTATTGATTATTTTGACTCTATATTGTTAATGGAGCATGTGAGATTGAAATAATGGGTTCTTAAAACTTCCATGACTTGAAAAACCTTCTATCTGACTTATAATGTCAAATTCCGTAAATTATCCTATTTCACTATTTACCCAAAATTGAGCTATTTTAGAATAATCCAAAAACATTATCCCAAACCATTTTTCAATGTTTATATAGAACCAATTTTATTAAAATAATTATGTAAATATTGGGATATTATTTGTTAAATTTAAATCCATATTTATTCCAAAAATACAACTTTTAATATTATAATCTATTTCATGACCTTTTGATATATTAAATAAGGTTCCATGAAATTTTATTATAATTATAATAAAACCAAATATTAATCTATAAACCCATTTTATTTTAATTCTTTCTTTTAAACAGATATATTTTTTATAAAATTGAAAATAAAATTGTTAAGTTTTAAAAACGACCAACACTTAATTTATAATTTTTTTAACTTTTATTTACATGTATTATGATATAAGTATATCATATTTTACTTTTATAGTATATATTAAATACTATTTTATAATTTCAAATGTGAGGTTACTATTATTATTAGTTATATTACTATTCCAATGATCAGGTTACTATTCCAATGGTTATATTTTGAACGGACATATAGGTTCCCTACATCATAAAAATACCTCTTATTATAGCCATTATACATTAATTTATATATTTGTTAATTATATATATAATTTTTTCTTAAAAATTCATATTTTATTATTAAAATTATATTATATTTTTATTTTATTGTACATGGTTGTAGTCATTCTAGTGGTTCAACCAGATCCAAATTATACTATTCTTATTCTTTTATTTTCAATTTCGTATCCCAATGTAATATTTAGAATTTATGTGGGTTTATTTTTTTGACTAATGTATCATTGTTAATTTTTGTGAAAAATTATTTATTAGTTTATCAATGTGATGTATTTAATTTATACAACTTGACATAATTATATGAATGGAAATTCCATTGTTACAATTCTGTGAGAATACATTCTTTCCCCTAATGAAATTTTGAAATTAAAATTATATTTTATATTCTATGGTGAAAATATTTGAAATAATTCCCCTTAATTTCTTGCTCTGATTCTCTTGAATTCATCTTATACTTATTGTTTTTCTATAGTTTTTTTTGACTATGTGAGTTTTTTTTCGTAGAACTTTATCTCTTAGATAAAAGTTATTCATCTACTAGACCTCATAAGAGAGGTCATTTTCATCATGTACCACCTCTGAATTGAGTACATATGAGGGATCTAGAACATGGATTGCATTATGTAATTTATACATGGTTATTGTAATTTATAGTCAATATTCCATATCTCTGATGTTATTAAGTATCTCAAAGGGGTTGATGTGCCTAGAACATAGCTTTCCCATCATCCTAAATCTAATGAATATATTCCATGTATCTATATATGGGAATAAATTATCTCTAACTTTAATCTCTAGGTCTCATCGACGATTCTATTCCTAACTCTTCTATATATTTTAGGATGCCCTAATTTATAGCTAAATAGACTTAAACTTTTATACCATTTCTTCTTCCATTTTAGGTCCCAAAATCTTACATTCCTCAAATTAATTTCACTATGTAGGTGTTCTGTATATTTTCCAATAAAGGGATTTAAAAGTATCCATTTAGATACTTGAGTGGAAACTATTGTTGTAGGAGTATTTGATTGGAGTAATATTTTTGTCCCATCCTTCCTTTATGTCCATCAAGTATTATCTCATCATATCATTTGATGTCTAAATAATCCACTAAGACTGGGAATCAATATAGGGGTGATAGCGCATATTGAAATTTATTTCAATGTTTAAGGCATGTAGGATACTTTTCTTGACTGAAGTGGTAAATGTTGGCTGCTAATCATGTACAATCGATTATGTTACATTGTGAAGACTCTCCACTTATTTGATGTATATCCTTACAATTTGATCGAGTGGTAAGTCCTCTTAAATTACAATAAAGTGAGAAATGCATGTAATATTATCCACCACAACCCACAGAGCAGTATTTTGTAAGTATTTCTTCAAAAGTCCGGTGAAAGAGTCCATGGTGATGTTTTCACTTCATATTGTTGGTGTGGGTTGTGGTTTCATCATCCTCTTTAACTTTTTCATTTCATACTTCACTTTCTGACATACCGGGAACACTGATGTATATTAAATGATCGCTTTCTTCTTATTTTCAAAAAAAAAATGGTGCTCTCAAAGATGTTGATATATATTTTTGTACCTAGGGTGGATGGAGAAGTTAAAGCTATGTGTATAATTCAAAATCTTCCCTTTATCTCTAAATTTGGTGGTTCACATTGTCATGACCCAAATATTATGAAAAATTCCTCCTCAATTTTTAACTCTGAGGATTTCCCATTTTGGATAGCTTCCACCTTCTTATAAATTTCTACATTATCTCTTTAAGCATCCCATGTCTCCTTTAAAATGGATTTTTGATAAATAATTTGATTCAGGAATGATGATGTTCCTTCCTTTATGATCCCAATATGAATCCTTTTCATGTCTATAGAGATTGTTTCTTACTCAATTCGTATTATTTATAATGGTGCGCTATCCTTTATAATTAGATTAGCATCTAATTTATTTTCATTACTAGGATTGAATTGGATTGATCAATCATAATTTTTTATAATATCTACCCATATTTACTAGCACAAGTTAATCTCCTTCCACGTGAATATATATTTGAGGCTCTTTGGAATAGTATATATCAATCACTTCTCCCCATACATATGATTCCATCAGATTTTTAACGTGAAGATCACCACTACCAACTCCATATCATCTGTGGGATAATGTTTCTCATGATCTCATAGCTGCCTTGACGTGTATGCTATACCATTACCATTTTTCATTAATAAAAAACCTTATAATTTTTTTGATGCAAAATTGTATACCACAATGAGTTCCCCACTTATCGGTAATGTATGTACTGGTGTAATCATAAAAATATTTTTCAATTCATTGAAAAAGTAATTATATTCCCTGTTCTAGAAAAGATTCCTCCCTTTAAAGTCAACATGGTTTTTGTGTTTGATAATTTTGAGAAGGTTCTCATAAATCATTGGTAATACACTGATAGACCAAGGAAGCTACATATCACTCTTATAGATGTTGGTCCAGGCCAATCCATATTTTCATTTATCATAGAAGGGTCTAGAAATATCCCATATCTAGTCATAACATTCCCAAAGAATGATACTTCCTCCATCAATAACTCACATTTACATTACATTGCATATAGAATATCCCTTCACAAATTCATTAGTTGAAATTTAAAAATCTCATCATTATTTTTCATACTCTTAGAGTAAATAATAATATCATCTATAAATACTAGCATAAATATGTTGATGTTATCTCTTTAGAATACAATAATTAACTACATATTTTTTCGAACATTAGTGAGTCCAAAGGGAATAAATATGAACTCATAAAATCCATACCTGATTAAAAATATATTCTTTAGAATTTCTCTCTTCTTCACCTTTAATTGGTGATATCTCAACCAATGTTTCAGCTTAGAGAAATATATGGACCCACATAGTTGATGTACTATGTAATCTATTTTTATAATGTGATACTTGTTATTTGTCATTATTTTATAGAGCTTAAAATAATAAATGAATAGGAACATTGATCCATCCTTATTTTTTATGAAGATTACTAACACACCCAATTGTGAATTACTCAGGCATTTAAAAACCTTGTATAAATACTATTTTAACTGATTCTTTAGATTTTACAATTGAATAGTGGCTATCCTGTATAGATTATTTGATATTGGATGAAATCCTAGTATGAATTATATTAAATAATAAACCACTTATCTAGGAGGAAGGATAATAAATTCTTCAGGGAAAACATCATTGTAGTCACTCAAAATGATAATGTCTTCAAGAATGGCCATATCCATTATCTCATTAGATTGATCTATATATTATTTCTTATAAAGAAATAGTATCCATGGTTTAGATGGACATTCCAAAAGAAATTAATCCCACTACTTAAATTTTTTAAAAATTGTATGATGCCTCAATATGTAAAGATTTATGTCCCTCTCCCAACATTTGATGTTTCATTTTTATAAAGATAGCCAATCAATGACCAATATAGCATCAAACACCACAAAAAGGAAGGAATATGAATTTTATGGTAGGTTTAGTCAAAAAACATTGACTGGAAATGAGTTACATACATTAGATGAAATAATTTCTCCATTAGTTGTTCTCACTGATAAATCAACATCCATTTTTAGGGTTTGTTTTAATAGTAATACAAAAAATACATGACATTAAAGAATGTGCAGAACTAGACTCAAAAAGTGGGTTTGGAATTCTTGAACGAATAACCATTATACCTATTACAACATCATTTTTTGGATCTAACTCAATGTAAGGATTTAATATTCCCTTCATTTCTACCTCAGAGGTTTTGGTCATTGATTGTATTAAAAAAACCATTGGATTAGGGAATTGTCTACTATATTGTCTCTATTACTTATAGTAGATGCACTTTACTATAAGCTGAGTTTTGATATAAACCATTCTTTTTTACTACACATTAGTGGGATAATTTATATCCCATTAGAAAATGATTAACTAGATAACCAACTTTTTATCATATAAAAAATCTCTCGATTTCCTTTAGATAGTTCTTGGGATTCCTATTCCCACACTTTTAACAAGTAGGATGTTGTGTTTTCATTCATCCAAGGGATTCATTTATTGATACTACTATACTAAAATATATTTTATGTTTTTGTCTTAGAGACCATGAGATCACTAAGAGTTTCCAATATCTATCACAACCTTAACCAAACAACAACAAATTTATACATAGAATTCAAAGACATGAATATCCAATGCCTTTTGAAGAATCATATTTAATCCGATAAAGAATCAATCAAACTTTAATTCTGGTTTCATGAAAATACCAGAGGTATATCTTGAAAGTCTTGTAGAGTTTTTTTTATACGACCCAATAAACCAATTGTTTATTTTCAATTGTCTGAAGATCTCCCTCTACATATTAGGATGGAGATTTTATGGAAATATTTTTTTTTGAAACGTTCCCATTTAATGGAATGAATATTAAATTTAGAATTAATGTTATTTATTAGTTTACACCACTAATCTGGTTATCCATAAAAAAGATATACCACCACCAGAATGACTTTATATTCTTCTGAGTAATGGAGGATAGAAAATATCTTATCAATGAAATTAATACATTGTTCCGTGATGAGGGGATTAATGGAACTACTAATGTTACGAGGATTTTTTAATTTAAATGATTAAACCACAACATGACATTTATTAAGAGAATGAGGGTGTTTAAAACAATTCAATTTATTATTCTATACATGATTTATTTGATCCAATATTATAATAATGTTTTGACGAACCATTCCCACTAGGTTTATATCCTCTTAGAGAAATTATCATATCGGCTATCAAATTGGTTGTTTACATGTGTTATCTTATTTATATGAATTAACTAAAAATAAAAATAAAATTACTGTGCTTGAATACATATCCAATGATCAAATAAAAAAGAAAACTATGAACATATAAGTATAAATATATAAATTAAAAGTTTATTATAACTCATGATTATATAGTATTCAATCTTGTTTGTCCATGGTTATAGAATTATCCCTAGGGTTATTACTGATGTTTTCTTGTCCTAATACCATAAGAGTAAAACATTATTGTTATTTAAAAAAAAAACTATTTTTACCATAGCCTTTAAAACATATTATTATATGATTTTAATCACAACTATCCATTAAATAAAATCCGAGGATTGAAATTCCTTGTGTATTTGGAAGACTTGGTACATAATTTGAAAACATGAAAATAAAATAAACCATAATTTTAGTCATCTCTATTATGATTTATAAACCCCCTTTGTTATCCTACAGCTTCATAGGATATATTATGATATATATAGACAATACAAGTGAGATAAAAAACCTAGTAATGTAAAAAATATGGAAATAAAGCATATTAAATAATTTAGAAGGAATAACATGAGAACATAAAAGAATTGAATCAGGAATAAGAATATGGAGTCTTAATATATAAAACATTTTATCATATTTTCACAGAAACATTGGAATGTGGACAAAAAATATAATAAGATATAAACCCGAGTCAAGTCTAACATCCAAGAAAAAATCGGATTGTGGACAGAGTTCCATAATAGATTAGGATTACTCCCTATTCTCATGGATAATGTATCATGAGAAAAAAATTACCCAATGGATTGGAGTGCTATCTGGGTGAACCTATTATAAAATTTATATGAATATTATTTCCACGTTATGAAATCAAACATATGGAATAAGCATATTTGTTAAATGTGGATTGAAATGGGTTTCGTAGTAATGTCATAAGGCATAACCAAAGGGTGTATCATAATGGTATCCATGAATTAAGGGATTTAAATAATTACTAGAAATTAAAAATGGTAAAATAATTATATATCATGAATAATGATGTAAAATAGTATTTAAATTATGAAAACTATTGGATATGTAACTTTAGAAATATTCCACATAACTACAACTTTAGGGAAAAAAGATAATTTTAAAAGGATAAAAGAATAATTATTTCTAATATACAAAAAATGAACTCAAATATCTATTCCTTATAAAATTATTGATTTTATAAAATATGTTTTTCATAAAAAATCTCATGATGTGTACTTGAAATTTTTTATGAAACATATAAGTTCTCGTTAATTGGGTACACTTATCAAGAAGATCTGAATAAGGGAAAATTTCTAAAAAAATAATTTCCCCATAAAAGAAATATGAATTGAGATATATACCACAAATAGTAGACCATGGATAAGCTCCATGTACACGAAAATTATTATAATATAGAATATTTATATAATAATAATGAATTGATAAATTTAGGAAAATAAATATAAGGCATTACTTGAAGGAAATATAAAGTTGTGTTGATATCCCATTCCTTTGGTATGAGTGAATTCTTCACTTGAACATAATGTCAGGGATAATAAATTTGGATCCATTAATTACCTAATTTAGAACATATTAAATATATATTTTATTTATAATAATTTTATTAATTTCATTTTTGTCCATTATGATGATCTATAATGTTCCATTTCGTTGTTCAAAGAGCTTTCGTTTCATGGTTTCAAGGATAGCTAACATGTTTATAAATATGTATTCTTTTTAAATGGAAAAAAATCCATAAGGGAAATAAAATGGTATTCAGGAACTTATTGAATTTTTAATGGTCCCATATATTTTTTCTGAAAACATAATGATTCATTTAATAATATGTTAATGATATATTGTTAGTTTATTTTGACAGGTTTTTGACCATCTCAAATTTGTATTATTATATTTAATGATAAAGAATTATTATATTTATAAGAAGTGAAACTTCATATAGTATAAATTATTAGTTTATTTTAAAAAATTATAAATAAATTTAAAACTTCTAGGAAGTCATTAGTAGGAAATGAAAAATCCTCATCCACCTGGGCAGTTTACTGACAGAATATGGACAATGGTTTCATATTTATGTGAATAAGAGGAGATGAGAAAAGGGGTGGATAAATGATATTTAATTAGCAATATTAAATTATAGTATATATATAATAATTTAATTATTACACCTTTATGTATGAATGAGGTGAGGGGATTGTAGAAGAAGAATTGAAATTAAAATATGTTGTTTGATAATGTTTCCTCTAAAATATCACCTCCTTGAAGGATCCATTATGAAAAATGGAATTGGTCATTTAGTGATACCATAAGCATGTGTACATGGGTAGAGTTTGTAGTATAGATTTTTATGGAGAATTCTAAATCCCTGTGTCTTAGAAATTGTAAGGAAAAGTGTTTGTGAGGGGTGGTATTTATAAGGGGAGGGGAGGGTTTTTATTATTATATTCATTAGTTTATTATATTATATCAAGACTATAAATATTATTGATTCTTGTGAATATATAAACTAAATTTATAATTATTGTCTTTTATAAGGTTTTCTAACATAATATATGACTCACAAATTCATATATTTGGATTATAATGTTAATTACCGTAAATTACCAAATTTTACTTTTCAAAAATAATTAAACTATTTTAAAAAAATCCCCGAAATTTACCCTAACCATTTATTGATTTGTATATTTCAAAAATTGAATCAGTAATACTAAAATAATTATAGAAAAATGAGAAATTTATTTATTTTAAATAAAATCCCGATTTATTCAAAAAACACATAATTTATTATTATATTCGATTTTAGGACACATTGAAACATTAATTATTGTGTCTTAAAATTAATTTAAAATTATACTAATTCATAAATAAAATTTATGAATTTTTTTTGAGAATATATTTTCATTTAAATATTTCTATTAATTATTAATTATAAAATAAAATAGTTATATTTTGTAAAAATACCAACACATAATTTATCACTTTTGAAAAATTTATTTACTTGAAAAATGACATAAATATATCATAATTTCAATTTATAAGATAAATAATTATAATTTTACATTTATATTTGTGATGATATTGTTCCTAAGGGTCATATTACTTTTCCATTGGTTAGGATACTTTTCAAACGGTCTAATCTATAACGGTTATATGGGTTCTCTACTTCTTATAAATACCTTTTATTAAATTCATTCATCATTAAACTATATTTTATATAATATTTATATATAAATCAATCTTAAAAAGTATTGTTTTATTATTATTAGTATGATCTACCTCTATAGACATTTTCATGAGTATGGTCATTCTGATGGATCGAGCAGATCCAAATTATCATATTCTTATTATCTTATTTTATTGTTATTATCCCACTATAATATTTGGAATTCTAATTAGTTTATATTCAAAATAATTAATCATTATTAATTTAATAGAATATTATCTAGAGGTTTTATCTTTTCCATGTATGCTCTTTATAATACAAGAAAAAAATATAAGAAGGGAAATTCCATTGATAGTGTTCTGGGTCGTTACACTGTTGATGACTAGTTTAATCAACTACATAGAGCTCAATAATTTTCCATGATTGATCTTTATTCGATAAATATTCAATTTAGGTTCAATAAATTGGATACCAAAGTTAAAATTTGATACATTTTATGGGAATTATAATTATTGAGTGATTCTATTTGGCCTTAATAATTCCTCAACTATCTACATTTATTTATTTAATAGAGTCTTTAGAAATTAATTTGATCATTTTTTGTTAGTAATTATTGAAGTTATTCTGTATATTTAAAGAGAAATGAAGATCATGAAGAATACATTTGGATTGTACTAAATACCATAATCGAGGATAATGGTTATGAAAAATTTACCACGTGTGAATTTTGGCATCAAAATGATTCATTTTTGGGTTTTATAATCACGAGAGTGGTATATCGGTAGATCCATTAAATATGGAGTCTATTAAAAATTATCCCAAAAAAACCACTACAACTGAGATGAAGAATATTCATAGTTTGGATTAATACTATCGATGATTTTCAGAAAATTTCTTACAGTTATCCAATATAGTAAACATGTTAACTCATTAGAAACCCAAGTTCCATTGGATAGATGAATCTGAAGAAACATTCATTTAAATAAAGAGATGTTTAATCAGCACACCTCTTTACACATTATCCAATAGTGGATAACTGTTTTTAATATAAAATGATGCATCAATTAATGGAATAAGATGAATTCTCATGCAAAGTGATATGGTTATAACTTATCCCTTATGAAAATTGAGGGTTCATGATTAAAATTACAACCTAATGTTTTTGAGTTATATATGGTAATTTTTGTATTAGTTGTATGTATGAATTATCTATATTGATAACGGTATGAAATATATAATAATCATAAAAGTGTTAATAATATATTCACATAGATGGAGTTAATATATGAAAGCGATGACAGTTAGTGCATATTTATTATTATGACTACTTAATAGATTACCACACTAGAAAATAAAACATGGTTGAGGATTTTTTTATTCAAAAAGAATTTGATTAATTATATATGATGAGTATCAAAAAATATAAAATATTTAATGATTTTAAAATTATATATCATGAAATTTTGACGTAAGGGTTTAAATCTAATCATTTTCATATAATTAGTTACCAATATACCTTAGAGAAGATTAAAGAGGTGAAAAAGTATCATGTATTACTATAGAATAAGGTGAAATTTTTTCCTGATTTCAACCTTGACTGTGGTGTAATAGTATGGTTTTATAACCACATATGTTTCTCATCCACACCATATTTCAATAAGGAGCTGTTAGATGAGACTCATAGTTCTTCATACTCTATACATATTGGATGTTCGAAAATGTGTATTGATTTATAAAAGTATTTATAGTGTGAAAACTGAAAGGGGGATATTGTTGTGTATGATTCTCAATTATTGGTATTTCATAATGTTAAGGATAACAGAAAAAATTCTATGTGGTTTCTACAACCATTACCCACACTTGAATGAAAATAGGATAACATCACCATGGATTTTGTTATCAGACTCTCCAAAATATATAAAGTTTATAATTATATTTGGTTTATAATTTATATCCATTAAAATTCATCCTACTTAATTTATATTAGGGAATATTTATCCCTATATCATCATTCTAGTATATGAATTAAAAAATTTATAAGGACTCATGGAGTACCAAATTCTACTGTATTAGATTGAGATATGATGTTTACCATGATGTTCTAGTGAAATATTCAATAGGATATTGATATAGAGTTAATTTTCAGCCGATTTTATCATGCAAGTATAGATGGTTAGTCTAATAGAAAATTAAAACCCTATATGATATGATTAGATCTTCTTTTATGGATTTCAAAGGTGATTGACACCAACACATTCCTCTAGTCATGTTTTCTTATAATAATAACTTCCACTAAATAATTATGATGGTTCCTTATGAATCCATCTATATAAATAAAGTTAGAACACCAACATAAAGGGATGATGTTTGTGAAATAAGGCTAATGGGCCCTGATATATCTAAATAATTTGTATAAAAGTTTATATCAATTTAGAAACACATTAAGATATCACAATTCTAAAAAACAGATTTGATGAAAATCATATGTCTGATCTGGAATTTAATGTTGGTGAGAAGGTTTTTTAGTGAATTTATACACAAAATAAGGTCATGTGATGAATAAAAAAGGGAAATAGGGGTCCTATATATATTTTACATTTCAGTATATTTGATAGATAATGTATGATATCTTATCTCTTATTGCTCCCACCAATCCTCTATCAAATTCATGATTTGTTCCATGTATCTCATTGGATGAATAATATATCAGATACTTCACTTATGCAGAACTCCAAGATTGTTCCACTAGAGAAATACCATTCTTTGGAAGAAAAAAAGGTGGAAATTCTAGGTTATAGAGTGAAATTTATATTAAACACAACCACCAAACATTTCAATGTTTTGTGGTTAAACCACAAATTTGAGGAAGCTATATGGGATCCTGAGGATATGATGAGGTAGAAGTATAAATAGTTTTATCTATCAAAGTTGTGGAATTTTGTGGGTTAAATTCATTTTATGCGTTAGAATGTAATTCCTATATATTTTATGAAACATTTTTTCCAAATAAAATTTTAATTAATTGATAGCTTGAATTACATGAAACACAAAATTGGGGAAAACCACAATACAATATTAAAAAATGTAATTATTTAAACATAATCATTATAACATAGAAATTAAATTTTTAGGTATGAATAATATAAACACATTTTGAAAATTAATTATGTATGATTTATTAAAAAATTTGGTAACTAAGAACTAAATTTTTTGTGGAGTATTTATATTCTTCGATTTTTTTCCAAAAACAATGATTTCAATATCTTTTTTGCACAAATAATAGATTTGTTTATTTATTATTATAGAAAATTTATTATAGAAATTTAACTTGATTTCTGTAATCATCAACTTGAAATTATCTTAGTGTGAATTTTTTATAATTTTCTGAAAAGTTGTATATTTCGGTTAATAGTGGAAATAATTTTTCTAAAAATGTACGATTTCATTTAACATATTTAAAAAATTATATTTAATTTTAATATTTTTGTAATAGTGTAATTACTTAAATAATAATATTATTAATAAAATTTAGGTCATTAAATCAATTTTATGTTCAATTTTGTTATAAAAAATTATATACTTATGGAAACATTTTCAATGGAAAACAGTTTTTTTGTCACGTGTGCATGATTAGTTTTGTATTACATTTTTCAAATTATTTGAATATAATGTGGTAAAATGGATTTCATAGTTCATATAATTATAATTAATAATATATAATTAATGTATCTCTTATTTTTTCTAATAATATATAGTAAAAAATGAAAATTAATTAATGTGGTTAAGGTTACAGTGGGTTTACAATGGTTAAAGTAAAAATGTTAATATTTAAAATGACCTAAAAGTTTTCCAAATACTATTTTATTTCCATAAGCTTATATGATATAAGGTTCTGTAATGGGTTATTTTCTAGCCTTTTTTCATGTGTAATACATGGGTTTATCTTTTTCTTCTCAAAAGTAACTATTGTGTCCTCTCCCCCGCTTATAAAGGGATACCCCTATCATATCACCATCACTATTACAATGAATATTTTTCCAAAAATACCTATAAAAATACCTTCCTAAATTCACTTATCAAATCCTATAATTATTGGTTTAATTATAAAACCCTCCTAAGAAGGATTTAGGTGTAAACCTAATGTGGTTCTTTAAAGAAGAGGTTTAGTCCTAAACTAAGCATTTATATTTTATTTATTAACCCACCTTCTTCAAATATTATTCAAATATTATGATATAATAACATTTTTTTATAAAATATATAAAGATTTTTTTATTTTATTTTAATAACATACATCCAGGTGACATCTGGGACCCGGTTCACACTTGTGTAACTAAATATGGTTATCCACATGGCCTCATGCACACCTCCCTATGTGTTAGAGGATACCACATAGTAGTGAGGTCCTAGGTGTGTCTGTGGGGAGAAATTTCCATCATGTTAGTGTGGATTAATACATTGTAAAATATGAATACAAATGAGGAACAATAATAATGGTTAAGGTAGTTAAAAATCATAATAATAAAATAATTATTTTATCATCCAAAGTTGAAACTATATCATATACAAAAGATGTGGGAATGTCCCTACAAAAAGAAAAAATGTAATACATGGAATCCGGAAAACAATAAAAAATGATATAAAAATAATCATAAAGGGATATAAATATTTACTCATCCTGATAACTGGCTCAATCATCTTCTACCATGATCTACTCCAAAATCAATATGTTAGGTGTCCAAAGTAGTGAACATTCCTTTTTCAACACCTATTATCATATAATCTTCTTAGTTACCAATAATGGTTTCGATAGGGTGTAATATAAATATCAATTGTACACTATTAAGGGAATCTAGACAAATATAATCTATGTCCAAAAACTGTCACATTGTGTCAGTATTGAAAAAGTAAAATAGTGAAAAATATATGACCCATGCCTTATTCAGTCTCAATTGGTGTCTCTGAGCATGTATTAATTAAATTTTTTAATCATAGTTTACTTTATAATATGGATATCATATGTAAATGTGTCATATTTACCACATTAGAAAATAAAAATAACATTTGATCTTAGGTGTAACCAATGAATTCATGTCCTCAGGAGTTGATCCAACTCATAGTTGTAACACATGTAGTCTATTTATAAGGGTTAATAGTGTAATAAAAGGGGCACACCCTAGTAATTCTATGATAAAAGAGTCTAACCCAGTCCATGGATCTCATCCACAATAATCCCAGGCTATCCATTATTGGTCCCATTAGGGTGAATCCATTTCGTTGTGTGTTAAAATATATCAAGAAGAATCCAATGAGTGTATCCAATAAATTATTATATCTGGATAAGTACCATGGGAATTACAAATACATCAATTTGGAATTCTCTTAATAAAACATGGACCTAATTTCATGGTGGTTATTTTCCATGGAAATTGGCTCAATGAATTGGAATGGATTCTTATGTGTACTCAAGTAATTCCCTTGAGAATCCAATATGCCTCAAGTTTTACCAGTCTTATAGAGATGAAGATGGTCTATATAAAATAGGTACCATGTCCATTTAATATATTATAACTAATTTAGGTCTATATAATTCTCATTCAATTTACATTTTCATTATGTTCATTCCATTACCATTCATTATACAAGACATGATGAACATGTACATGCAATCAATTTTGAAATTATATAATATGGATGAGGGATAGTGAATATCTATACATAAGTATACACACATTCCATTTAAGGCATTATTTATTCATTTATTAAGATGAAACAACTTCCTTATCAAAGGTAAAGTCAAAGGAAGTATAACAGTGTCTTAAGTAACCTGAACATGGTTCACTAAAGGTATAACAAATAACAAACCCTACTTTTGGAGGTTATCAATGAGGTCACAAAATCCATTAATGTCATGAGTATTTAATAGGGATTTAGAATACACTATATACAATTTATTTCAATGAAAAATATTTTTAATGGGAAATTCTTGGTGAAATCGGTGTGCACCCAATGAAGTCGGTTTATGAATAGCGAGACCTTAAGGGAAAATTTATAGACAACCTACCATATACCTCTAGTAGATTCCCTATAAAGTATTGGCCCTTATATTAGCCCAAATCTGAATAAAATTAAATAGTATATGAATTCCCAGAATATAGTCCATATGATATTGCACAAAAATGTATTCATTGATGGAAATATAAATGATGAAAGGATCCTATGGAGTGGAGAGCATACTGATGTCTATAAAATTTGAGATATGGGTCTATATTTAGAGGTTGAATGGAGAAATATCTTCAAATCATAGCTTGAAGGGTGGTTAGATATTCCAACAAGAGTGATGAGAGGGGTGTTGTCTTCCTGAGGATGAAAATAAAGAGGGTTGAGGAGTTTTTAAGAGGTAAGGGAAAATATTCAAATCACAAATTTTTTAAAGAGTTACATGGTTTGTTCACATGGTTGGACCAACCATGTTCCAACCATGTGTAAACTAGTATAAAAGTACATTGGTCTCTATGGTTGGGGGAGCATGTTTTATCCATCTATAATCCACATGTTTGTCCCCCTCTACCCAGGAAACACATCCCTTACAGGTTGTAGTACATGATTATAAAAATTTTGTGAAAACCATTTTCTCTTCTTTGTGGATCCATGAAGTACCCCATCCAGTTTATCTAACCTTTTGGACATGGAATCATGATACATTCTATTGTATTACATAGCTAACTCTTCCAAAATTGTAGGTTCAAGCTCTAAACAAGCATCAGATGCTCCCAACCTATTCTTTATACCATAGGGAATAACATTAAGGATAAAATCAAAGATTCAAAATGAAAATAAATGGTTCCATACATTGAATAAAAATTAGGTTCCTACATTCTTCCCCAATTAATTAAACTCAAACTTGAGTTTCTTATCCAAGGGTGGAAGAACATAATCTGATAATAAGTCTTTCCATTGATCACGTGCATCAGCCACTTTCTGCCAAGTCATGTCATGTACATGTTCATGTTTTCATAAAACCTACAGTAATGGGAAATAAATTACCCAAAGAGACTTAATACTCAATTCAATGGTTTGTATGAGATACACAATAAAATAATCATTGAAATCCAATTCCATATCCCTAGGACAAATTTTTTTAGATGGTTCGGTATGTTAACAATGAATCTATGAAACATGAAAGACGTTATGCATGGAATGGTACCTCTGAATAAATAATAACTAATACTTTATCAGTCAGAATATTTACAAGATCATAAAAGGACCTAATAAATGAAATGAAAACATACATTTCCTCTCTATTTGTCAATTACCAAGCCTGGTTAATACCCATAAGGGAACATGATCCCTGAACTCAATATATAGAGTTCATCGATGGTGATTTTCATAAGATATTTGTATATACTGAGTAGTATCCATCCATTTTCTGATCTATTTCACCTACCCCAAAATATCTTACACAATGTTAGGAACAAGTAGCACTACCTCCATTACCACTAGACAATAGAGAGGTGAATGATAGAACCTACCATATAAGACCTCAAACAGATCCCTATGAATAATTTCTCAAAATATATTATTATAAGAAATATCGATTAGAGGTATATGTTTCTCACATGAACCCTTGAAATAATGGAAGCATGATCGAGGCATGTCCTCCAAAACCTATATTGCTAGTTCTGATTTTCCATTAGTAAGAGGGTGAAGAGTTATTCTGAGAAGAATTTGTATACCCAAATCATTCTATAACCCTTTCCTGGACCACAATGTGAAAAGAGAATACCTATCTAAAATTATTTTAATAGGGACCCCATCTAGAAATATAATATCATGGATATATTTTAATCCTATATCATCCACTATTAATGCCTCCCTAATAAGAAGGAAGTGAGATAACATTATTATTCTATCAATAACATAAAAAAATTCATTGCTACAATGAGGTGTCCTTAGAGAACAACTCAAAAATTACATTTCAATGTTGTCACATTTACATTATATAAAAATTAAGGGATATAAAAACCCAGTGAGTTGTTTATGTTCTAAATTATCCTACTGATAGGTGGAAACCCTCTTAATAAAACTGAAAATAATATACATCGTCTGAGGACACCAATATTAGTAGCGCATATCATGATAAATCTATGAATAAATACTAAGAATCACGGGATTATATCAATAGATCCTCTTGTATGTATATAGTTACCTTGATATTTCCATGTATAAGAAGGATTTTACCTCCACCGATCGACTACACCAGAGTTGGTTCCTCACCATTAATAACTTCCCATTAGAAAAACATTCTCGATCTGAGAACTTTCTTCCTTTTACCCTATCCAGATGTGAAGAGGTAGCTATTAAATATTTAAGAAAACGAAAATCATTAATGTCTTGAAACTTTGATATCATCACATGAAAGACTTCCATAAAATTCTATTCACCCCTAGCTTCTTGTACAAATTTTTCCTATGTCTTTGCGCTCAGAGCATCGAAAAAAACATTTCCATTTCAAATGTATAAGTAAGATCAATGTGAAAATAATAAAGGTACACAAAGAATCTTGAAAGTTTTATATTTAAATAACATTTCAAAAATATTTATTTTTGTCTTTCTTGGTCCTTATAATCCATAATGAAGTCTCCTAGTAAATAGTGTATCCAGGAATGTAAGACATGGAAATCTTCTACAAGCTCGAGATCATGTGTCAGGTAAATATGCTTGAGAGGTATCAACTAGTGATACTTATATGCAATTAATTTATCCTAATACATCAACAACACAACCATAATGATTCCCAATACATCATAGAACACTATATATCCTCTTTGAGGATCTTGTAGAATCAGGATCATTGTCTTAGAAACCCGACCATTCAACTCCAGAAAGTCCTTATGACACTCTTAATATCACAAGAATAGATCACCGTTCTTACTTAGACAATTAATATGTGTCATAAGTCATGATAATACCTATATAAAATTAATCTAATATCCATCCATCCAAAAGAATCTTTGTATATCAGTCATGTTCTTGGGATGATCCCAGAAAACCATAATACTCAACTTCATTGGGTAAACTAATAACCATGATTCTGAGATAATATGACCTACGAAGTGAACCATTGAAAGTATTGAATTGGTGCTTCATGATCATATCATATTGTTGATTTTATATCAGTGTACTCAATAGGATCACAATATGTTTATCATGGTCATTTAGAGTATAAGAATACACCAAGATGTTATCCACAAAAACCTTGATGAGGAAATTGAAGTTGGGTTGGAAACCCCTCATGTAACAAACCATATATTTATAGAATAATACTATTTCATATATAATAATATTTATGAGTAATAAATTAATTTTACCTTAAATGATACACATTGTCCGATAGTGTATTTATATGAAACCATGGGTCCCTCTAAAATCTTACACTGCACACAACATTGAGTTACACTAAAAAAATACAATAATATTATTATTATTTTAAATGTTAGTTAATGCATAACAGTTGTATTGGAGGGAATTAAAAAAACTAACCACAATATTATGACAATGTTTTTTGAATGTTTTTACATTTATCAAATAAATTTTAGAGTCATAAAATTATAATGAATCCAATTTTAGGCAGAAAATACTCTAAAATTTTTAAAAGGACGTTTTACATCCTTTTAATAGAGAACACTTTTTTTAAATATAGTTTTTGTAAACTTTAAATGTAATATTTTAAATAATAAACTTCTTCTTTAGAAGAGGGTCATCAAAATTTACATTGTTTTATATTTTAGATTTTTTCTGATAAAATACATATTTTAATGAATAGTGAAAAGTAGAATATATTAATTCAAAATTACCTTTTCATAAAATTTATATATATAGTTATATTGTTGTTTTAATTGGTTTTAATGCTTAATAGGATTAATTTTTTATCATTTAATCCAAATTTGGTCATTTTATGTAATTTCACCTTGAAATTGGACATAAAAACATGTCAATCATTTGATAGTTTTTACTTATAAAAATCTCATTTCTGGTTTTGACAATGGGAATTAATTTTAAATTAATTTATGCCAATTCAATATTTTAAATTTGGAAGAATGGGATCCATATTTGGAATTATAAGGTACAAGTTGAGTAAATAGGTTCCTTTTATTCTTGGACATTATGAATTGTAACTTTAGTAATTATTTTTATTTACGATGGCTAAAGTGTAAATTAGGAAAATAAGTTTAAAAATAATATAATAAAAAAATAAAACGTCTCTAACACTTGTAATAATCATATTTAATGAGATATGTCTTACAATGATATTTATGTGGTCGATTTTAGGACCCCATAGAGCAACATGGGTGTGATAATGACATGATATACAAATTAATTTAACTTAAAGAGAAACATAACATAAACATGTATCTTTTTACTAAAATTATTTTAAGGTGGAGTAATATAACTTAAATATTTGAATATGAATAGTAATTATAAATATAAAAATATTTCCTATATCATGGTATTTTATATAAATGTTTTATTCATTAAATAAATATATTTCATCATGATACAATGAGGATCCAGTAATTACCTTTTTAATGAAAGATTCAAATAAATGATATTATAAATATTAAAAGAAATGTAATTCGAAATTTTAATTCTATCGAAAATTTTTTTTGGTGATTATAAAATTTCATATTTTATTTAATATAGTTTTTTTTAAATAAATAAATTTTTTATGAATTAAAAAAATCAATTACTAAATAATGTTGAAATTGACATATACGAGTTTGAAAAATTCAATTTTATTAAATGATATAATAGTCATAAAAATATCAGATTCATCCAATTAACTTAGATTATGATAAAAATTTCATTAAATACCGACCTGATATTCTCTTTGAATTTTATAGTAGCCATATTAACCATCTAGTGTAAATATATAAGAATAAATGGTAAGAGTTAATTTATTTAACTACGTGTTAATTCCAAAAGATAAGGTTAAATTTGTGACATAGACTTATCTAAAACAAATTGGTTGGGAGTATTTCGACCCATACACATATTCTATATTAAATATATGACTTTTTATGTTTTATAATTCAAAAAAAATTATTATAAAATAATATTTCAAGACATTCCTAAAATGCCCATCCTTCCTCTCATAAAAGGCCACCACCTCTAACCAGTTACTCACACCTCCCAGGCCTCGTGTCTCACCCAACTTCAAGTCAAATTATCTCCCAAAATCCATCCATTCCTTATAGAATTATTATATTGGGAAGAAGGAAACTCAATGAGGCCTTTTGGCTCAAATCAAAAGGAGTTACCTGATTTAGAGGTAACATCTTCTCTCAAGATCCTTTCATTTATTTTCCTTCTCTAACCCCCTAAACACTATTTGTTCAATTATTTTATAACAAAAAATATCATCAGTATAGTAGGATTTTTTAGGATTTTTTTGACATGCACTTATATGAAACACCATCTAATGGTTATTGAACATATTGTTTCTATGTACGACGAACTACTGCCTCATGAAATGGTGATTGTTCAATTTTCTCCTGCCACCTTTCATGGTGGCCATTATGATGGAACTATATTTATATATGATATATATTTTATTTATATTGTATATTTAAATTTTTTATAACATACCATTATGTTTTTCATGTTATGTAAATATGATAATTTCATTTGATGGAGTGTGAACTACAACCCCTCAAAGTAATGTGACTCGTTCCCCTTATACAAGGAACATTTAATGGATGGTTTTATTAAACCAATGATACATAAATGACAAAAATTTAATAAAAGTATTATTATGTACATTATATCATTTGATTGTTATTATTTTAATATGAAAAATAAATGAAAGTAACATTCATTCATTCGTACGATCTACCGTCTCCATTCATGGTGAATTTCATTTCATATCTCCAAATATTATGAATATTATAAATAAGTATATACTGGATATACATGATAATTAAATCATGAATAATATTGTTGATATGATGGACTCTTTACTATGTGGAAAACTTGCATCAAAACAAGTTCATTTTTGACACATGTACTGAATATCAACAAAACGTCTGGTATGAAATTAAATAATTATATAATTTTTACAATATATATCAATTGGTAAAAAAGAAATAATAAAATTGAAAAAGGTTCTCAAGGATATAAAAAATATACAATGTTTCTTATTCAGAAACATAACAATTCTACTTGATGGGTAGACTCAAGTTAGAATACTTCATCTCAATCTCCATTCATTGAGGGATATTTTAATTTATAAACAACCGTCATTATACAGTGTATAATAAAACACATTGAATAATAATTTCTTTAAACAAGAATATTTTACTATGAATACTTTTACTAAAATACAAAAGGAATGGTTTTAACGTATCCAGTGACTACGAGCTCTCTACTATCGTAACTGTTATTTTATATTTAGCTTCCTCTATAAGCTGTAATGTTTTTCAAAAAGGTAATGAAATAACTCATTCCCTTTTTCGGTGTTTTTTCATTGAATATGGTTCTGAAAGTAGATTTACTATTTCATTATCTTGAAAATATTTCTTTTGATTGAAAAAAAATTTATGAGTTAAATGTTAATAATTGAAATATATTACGTGTCATAATTATATAACGGTAGTTGGAAATTTTATGGGGGGTTATGTGATAAACCAAAGATACGTGGTTAAGTGATAAACCAAATATGGTTGGTTCCTGATAAATGAAGGACAAGTGTTTATGTTATAAACATTAATGCATTGGGTATAGAAGTCAGTTGTATGTCTATTCAATTTAGTGATATGTGTGGAAGTCCACTGTATGGTTATTCCATTTATGTATGTTTATGTCTCAATTTGTGAAAAATATTCGTTGAAGATAAAGTATTAATGGTTTACATGTTTTCTCAAGCCTAATAGTTTTCATTTTTCATGAATCTTTTATTGAGACTTTTATGCTCATCCCAAATTTTGAAATATTTTTCATAGGACTTAAAGAAGAGTAGAGTCTAGTATTGGATCAAGGAAAATTCATTCTATTTAAAATTTAAATGATCCATGTTTATTTATAAAATATTTCTATTATATGAAAAAATTAGATTGTGAGTACAAGTAACTACTTGTAATATTTAATTTTTTATGTACGAGTTATGACCTAATTATCTAAAGATCCAATCCTAAAAAGGTCCTCTATGTGATTAGAAATCAAAATTATTAATGTAAGTCAAGGTTATCTAATGTTTATGGTTGAGGATTTATAACTAATATTCTTGTCCATGGAAGGAATGGGTGAAATCAAATGAACAAAAAACATAACAAGATACTCATATGAACCATATTGACATTTGAATGTAGTATATGGTATATATTGATTTTTGACTCACACTTGATGATAGCCTGGTATTAAGTCAATCTTTGAGAACACTCTAGCTCCTCAGAGTTGGTCAAAGAGATCACCTATTCGAGGAAAAGGATACTAGTTTCTAATCATTTTATTTTTAACTATTAGTAATCCACATATAGATGAATGGTTCCATCTTCCAAAATAAGAATTATAAGAAAACCCCAAGGAGAAGTAATTGGATGGATGAAACCCTTAGACTCTAAATCCTCTAATTATCTCATGAGATCCCAGAGATGAGTAGGACCTATAAATTAGGGAGTAATATTTATTGGATCTACTACTAGAATGAGTGTAAAATATAACTCTCTCATAGCAGGTATTCCTAAGAAATATTCTATGAAAACATCCATAAAACAATCCATGTCTAGTGGAAAACTGTCACACGCACCATCTGATCATCCCAATAATGGTTGTGAATCAATGTTCTCAAACCTCCCATCCCAAAATGCTCTAGTTTGGATCGACAGTCATAGACATACCATTCACCATTATATAGATATCATACCCATTATGTTGTGTGAAAATCACTCTTTGGCAATAACAGTCAGTGTGGAAATGACAACACACGATCTAATCCATAACATGTAAGACATTAAACCCTGTTATCTCCAGGATAAATAAACTCGACATGAAACTGTAGTGGTCAATATTAAGAGGATGATCCTTGAATTGGTGTATACCATCTTTTTAGAAACCCAATATTGTATCAAGGGAAATCACCCAACATAGTATATAATTTCAAGCCCTAGAATTATTATGATCGATATGGATATAATGTATTGTAAGGGACTTAAATTGAATTAATCATATATGATAGTAGAGGATAGAATAATATTACCTTATATCGGAGATGGTCATGCACTCTACTACTTGTATGTCTAATGTAATGCATGTAATGAGCCAAATCAACATCCCTAAGCTTCAACTGCGTACCCTAAGAAGGAATGCTCTGTTAGCACTGAAAATAAGAAGTATGGCTACCCAACAACGACTTCCTCCTCAACCTTATTGGCTAGTACTACACCGGATTCTTACCTGATGTAGAGTCAGAGATCCTCTTCTTGAAGGTGGAGCTACTGTACACCGCCCACCACTAGAAACTACATGAAACTTCTAGAAAAATCTAGGAAGATGAACCATACATCTAACAACAAGCCCGTAACATATATGGATATTACATTAACTTTTTAGAAAAATTAATACATTACATATACAGATTCCCAAATTCCATATTAGTTTACAGCCTTTGGAAACATGGAACACATCCTTGTAATCTGGTGAAAAATCTTCATCATCTCCCATAAATATTTCATATTTAGTTTTCCTTCCTAAAACCTCTCTTTATATCTTATGGAAAAGAAACATAAAATTGTGTTATCTCATATGCTAAATAATGAGTAATTAGGTAAGCATATTATCATAATCTGGAATATAGGATAGAATATCATACCCTACATATCAACGATCTCAAATAGAAATCAAGGTATAAACATTGGATGTTCTAATGACTTGAATCATAAGAAAATAAATAGAATAAGTCATGAAATAATATCATATTAACAAGAAATATAATATGTGGAATAAAACTAATCATATAATATGATTTCTATTCTAGTCAAGGCATTTCTTCCAAGACTATCTTAGTAGTATAAGTTCACTCCCCCTAACACCTTGGTAGTTATGGTTCAATCTTGTGGCCATAATAGTAGTCATGTTTAACTCCAAAAACCATATTATTTTATATAATGAGATATAAATCATTACCCGATACATTGGAAGGAGATATAGGTCCCACCCATCCCATAATAATATCATACATGCATGTGTGGAAGAACATATATCATTAATCATATCTTAACCCATGAAATAAAATGGGTAACGTTAACATCATAAAATAACCCATGGAAAACATATAGGTTTCATAAATTAAAAACACATAAATATTAGGGATATTATTAATGAAAAATATCCCCTTATAAACACATGTAACATTAAATAATGATTTCAAATATTAAACATAACTTTGAGAAATCACTTTAGAATAACTATTAATGAAAAATATCCTCTATTATTTAAAACTATTTAATTTTATTAAAAATACCATGAAATATTAAAGGAAATAAATTTCAAAAATTACCATGCAATCATATAAGGTATGATTCAATGAAAAAACTCATTTTGAAAATGTAAAATGTTTTTCCTGCCATATAAGTCAGAATAAAACATCCTCTTCATACTTTTGTTGGATAAGTCAAAAAGTACATCCTAAAGAAAACAAAAAAAAATCATTTCCTAAAATTTAGTAAAATGGGTAAAACTAACATTAATTATTTTAGAAATGTAGAAAAAAATATTTTGGAATACATATTATAGAAACAAGGATTTGGATGATAAATATACCCTTGTAAATACTTATGTATAAACATTCTCAAATAATAAAAAAGTTGGAAAATTATACCTTAACACTTTATCATCAATATAATATTATGCCTCATAAAATAATGAATATTATATGAATATATAAATTCCATAACCCTTATAATAAGAATCATAATAACATTCATGGGAGGAATAATCATCACACAAAATAAACAGGTGGTGTATAAGGCATATGTCTCACAAAAATAAAAGTGAGACAAATTAATCCCTTATCTTAGATTGTAGTGTAATCGCACCTATAAAAAACCCGTATGTGATTTATTAAATATTGTTAGTATAATATTCATAAAACATAGTTTCATTTATGATTTCAAATATGATCATATTATCAACCATTTAATAATATTTCATTGTTTCTCTTCATTAGGGTGTAAATAGTTGCATTTTTTTTCTAAGAATGTTTTGTCGTATAAGTCCAACATATTCATCATAGGTTATAGTTATCTTATTTACATAATTAAATTAAGGTATTATAGATTATATCTACTCACTATATACATTTATATAATCCTTATTGAATGGTGAATTAGGAAAATGAATCTCAACGCATCGTGGTGACGATTGTCCATAAATATGCATGCGTGGTACATTCAATTTTTGTAGGTTGCATAAAAGGTGGAATATAGTTGTTACATAACCATATTAACATATCATAATATATTTAATACTCTAGTTCTTATATTATAATGGAATCCACATAATAAGAGGATGTTGAAGATGAAATTATTTTCAATGAGTCCATAAAGAAGTTATCTCATCTTCGACAATCACCCTCTAGATATCCTAATAGGGACCCAACAGTTTGTATTCTGAGATGAAAACTCCTCTATAATTTGTATAGGTATGTTTAAAAGGTATATTTTTATATTTTTTTCAGGTTTAATTGATCAAAGGGATGTTAATAAGTGAAGGTGGAGGTTCCCTTTTATAATTGATGTAATGGTCCCTTTTGGAAATTCAAAAGTGATTAATTTATAATAAACTCCTATTATTTAAAAATATCATAAATATTACATGTATCTAAATATTATATTATATAAGGTTTTAATATCATAAACAAATAAAATTTAGACATGTTTTGGTGTTATTTTAAATCCTATCATTTTGATAACCCACTGTAAATGTATTTTAATTTTAATTATGAAAATAACTATTTAAATATGATATGGTTATAATTATTATTTAAACAGTGTAAATTATAATTCAAATAAAAATTTATTATATTTTATACCATATAATTTTTTATAAGTTTAATGGGTTGATTGATTATTAAATAATTTAACTATGTAATGCCCCTACCCTAGTTACCCAGAAACGGTGTCTTATTTTAATGCATTGGTATAATTACAAGGAATCAAGTCCTGAAGGACCAATCAGTTTAGCACTATTGGAAAATAGATTACATACATGAACATTACATTACACTTTCTAACATACATTACAACATAAATAATGCTTTGATAATGCCATTGTTCCCTTAGCTTAACCCTACATCTTAATCATTAAACACTTCTTGGGATCCATGGAAAAATAAAACATAGAAAGGGGTGAGCTTAGATGCTAAGTAAGGGAAAATAATTTAGAGGAAGATATAAACATTTAAGGAAAGATGTGTAATAAAAACACCATCCTTTAAAACATAAACTTGGACATAATATGGTAAAAAATAAATCAAACATTACCATATAAACATGCATATGGATATTCTACTAATCAAATAATCACATGTAATAAATAATTTCATAATGAGGGAATGAATAATACCAAACTTTAATTTTTCTTTCAAGGCCTCGTGCCAAGACCTAAGGGCTAACTGTAACAAGATCCCAACCCGGATAGCCTCTGTAACCGGACTCCAACCCGAAGTGCCTCTACTAACCAGACACGAACCTGGAGTTCCTCTAATAACAAGACACCAACCCGAAATGCCTCTAATAACCAGACACCAACCCAGAGTGCCTCTAATAACCAGACACCAACCCGGAGTGCCACTAATAACTGGACAACGACTCGGAGGTCTTACTTGTACAGGTCCCCAACCCGGAACATACTAGTCAAACACCTTCATCTTAATAAAAGGTTGATATATAATATAAACATTGGTATTAAAACTAACTTATGAAATGTAAATACATTAACCATAAACCATGAATGACATAAAAATAAATCATCCACAGTCAAACATATCACAAAACCTTCAATACAATATGGAAGTTTTGTATCACAATAAATCAACTTCAAATAAGCTTAAAATCTATCAAAGGATGTTGAAATTGATGAAATCAAAACTATTTGAGAGAAATATGTTTTTTTAAATCATATAAAAATCCTATAATTATATAGAAAATCATTATTTTGAAAATATCTTTATAATCTTGTAAGGTAAGCTTTAAATGTGTAATAACGGTGTCGAATAAATGCACCCACCGTATAAGTTAAAAAATCATTCTTACCTTAATTTTGTCGAAAAGGTTTAAAATGACATTGTTTGGAAAACAACAGAAAGTTTCCTTTCAAAACATTTTATAAAAAGTCAAAAAGGGATATAAATGACTTTAACCCATTTTCTATTAAATAGTTAAAATGTTCAGAAATTCATTTTTACAAAACATGGATGTAGATGATAAAAATGTCCCAGTAGATAATTACGAATAAACAACCTCGGATAGTAAAGAGAACGTTAAATAAACCCTTACCTCGTTGTAATCAATGTAGTCAAATGAACAATAGTCAATAACCATCAAATGAACCATATAATATCATGAATATTAAGAGTATCATGATAATACATATGAAATGGTAGTACACAATACATCACATGAAATAAATAAGTGGTGAACAATGCAAATCTCACGGAATTAAAAGTGAGATAAGAAACCACTAACCTTGAACTTTCCTTTAGTTGAGGGTATGTTTAACCAAATGTATGAAGACTATAGTATGTTATTAAATTATACTAAAACCATATAATATTTATAATATCATACATTATTCATTTGTGTCACTATATTACCCATTTAATAATAATGTCCTTGTTATATTAATATTTCAGGTAATAATCGCTTTCTTTATCGTACGTGTTTTAACTTGTTACTCTTGATTGTATCACTTAGATCATTATTTAAATACTTATATAGTATAAGAAATTATTTATATATCATATATATTTAGAATATAAATATTTATAATGGACATATATATGAAATAGAAAACACCGTTTACGGAGATGGTAGTCCGTACGTACACATAAACGTTGTTTCCGTTTTAATACAGTATTGAACGGAAGTAAGTGAATAAGATATATGTAAGTATATAAATACTTATATATATAAATATATATATATTCAGTAGAATTATTATGTCATATATTACATACTTATTAGTAATATATATTTTTATAATCGTCAATGAATGGTGAACTTGGAAATGAATCTCATCGCGTCGTGGAGACGGTAATCCGAACGTACGCACGAGCGAAAATATCATTATTTTGATATTAAAATAATATATAATTGGATGGTATATCATATATACAGAATCTATATCATGTTATATTTATTATTTACATCAACTAAACATCATTATTATACCCATACAAATAATAATGTATTGAATAACAATTACAGCACGACGTGGAGACAGTAAGCCGTACGTACACACGTATGGTGACATGTCATTAAAAGGGTTGATAGAATAATGGATTTAGTTGTACCAAAATTATAAT
Source organism: Viscum album (assembly GCA_963277665.1). NCBI lineage: Eukaryota > Viridiplantae > Streptophyta > Magnoliopsida > Santalales > Viscaceae > Viscum > Viscum album. Next base: position 1,100,267,651 of record OY728147.1, read on the forward strand.
AACATCACAGTATATAAAAGATAATGAAGATATTATTTTATAATAGAAACAACAAAGAAAAAGGAAGTGGAAGAAGAAAGGAACTTGAAAGAGGGTGGTGAAATCATTACCTCTTCTTCAGCTTCTTCCTTTTGATTTGATCAAAGGGGCCCCAAAGGTTCTCTTTATGATAAAACTCAGGACACTAGGATGAATTGAGGGAATTTTAGAGAAGAATTTGGTAGGGTTTGGCCGAACGAAAAGGATTTTAATGTGTGAAGAATTGGTTATAAGCGGTGTCCTTTTATAAGGGGTAGGAGGGGATCTTTATAAAAAACATAAAGTATTAATTTATAATAAATTCATATTTGGTTTCTAATGTCTCCAATGTGGATTATTAAACATATAATATTGTTGGGAAAAAATCCCTCAAGGTAACATTGAAGTATTTTTTGGTTGATTGTGTTTGTTGACAAAGCAGGTTTTCATGGATATTTGTCGAGTTCCCAAGAAGTTGTTGACAATCCTTGTTGACAAAGAACGATGACAAAGGAAAGGATAATCTAGAGGTGGTACAAAAGAGCAGTAAAAGGTGGCGTCGTTTCCCAGTGTTTGCCAAATTTTTGGGGTCCAAAATTTGGAGTTTGGTGAGCATCGCGAAAATAGGATTTCCATTAAGATCATAATTTAATATGGCAAAGGGATGAATTTCGTGAAGATAGGATGTATGGATTGGATTTCGTGAAAACCAGAAAAATGGAGGCGATGAGTCTTCGTGATTACGTCATGCTTCACGAATGGTAGAGGCTGAAGCGCATCGCGGCGGTGAAGGGATTTGCGAGGGAGCTTCGCGGTGAAGGTTCAAAGGAATGTTGGGCTTCGCGAGGGAGCTTCGCAACGAAGTCGCGAAGGTAAGTTGACTGTGATTCTTCGCGGCTACGTCAAGCTTCGCGAATGGCAATGTGCAGTGATGCTTCACGATTTGGACAGAATTCTGGAGGAATCTTTGGAGCTTTGTGATTTGAGATGACATGGCGTTGACTTCACGCGGAAGGGACGAGGGTCAGTGGAATCTCCTATAAATAGAGGCCGACCCCCTTGAGAGAAGTAGAGATATTTTTCATAGAAGATCATTTGCTCTCGATTTGTGAAGGTGGTTTGCGGAGCCAGTGTGCTACGCGAAAGAGGTGCTTCACGGCGGCTATTGTAGCTCCGCGAAACCTGCGAGCTCCGTGTTGGCTTACTAATCTTCGTGAGGGTCGTTGCTCTGTGACATCTTGAGAATCACGAGAGTGCTTCGCGAGAGTGCTTCGTGAAAGAGCTTCGCGAAAAGGCAGGAGCTTCGTGAAGGCTTGTTTGAGCTTCGCGAAATTGGGAGCTTCGCAAAGTAGGGTGCTTTGCGAAGGTGTTTCCAAAAGGAATTTCGCAGTGTTCATAGGCAAAGAGGTATTCTTTAGTGGATGAAAGTTGAACTTCAACAGAGCATCTACATACAGAGAAAGATGCATTCCATAATGGAAATGAAGAGACCTACATGTCTATAAACTGTGAGTGAATCCCTTCACAGAGCATTGAGCTTAGGAAGAGGAAAAAGGTGATCCTCTCCACCGGCAGTGAGCCAGAGAGAGGGAAACAGGGAGTGACCCTTGGGAAAGTAGTAATCTGACCCTAAACATTGTAAGGGTTGTGAGCCTGGGTATAGAAGTGATCTAGCCCGAACCATTGTAATCCACTGCTAGTGAAGTTTAGTGGAATTGGTACGACCGGAAACTTATCGGCGTATGATCCATGGACATAGCCCTTTACGGTGAACCAAGTAATATTGTTGTGTCCTGTGCGTGCTTTACTTTCTGTTTACTTTTTGCAACAGGAAAGAGAGAGAAGAGTGTTTTGCTTAACAGCGGAACACGATCAAAGCGGGCGTTAATTTTTAATTTTTCATACCCTGATTCACCCCCCTCTTAGGGTATTCAGCCTTATGGACCTAAAAAATATGGATATGGGTCGAAATAATTTCCAACAACAGATTTTAGATAGGTTTTGGTCATTATATTAACCTTATCTTTTAGTTCTAACTCATAGTTAATTAGATTGACATTTACCATGTCACATTGTATTTTTATATTATATAGTTAATAAATTTACTATATACATCCAAAATACCCTCATGTTGTCGATAAATGATACACCTATCATTATATAAGTCATTTGGTTGATCCTTAGATTTTTAGGAATATAATATCAATTATTAATATAATATTTGTTTTAAAAACTCATTTATGTCAATTTTGTCACTATTGAATAATTTATTTTTTCTAAAGTCTTAACAACATTATTAATTATATAAAAATTCATATCATCAATACTATCATGACATATTAACCAATAAAATTCATGGATGTCATCAAAACGTTGAAATTATATTTATTTTAACATTTATAATTCCAATTATTTGATTCTTTCATTAATAATGAAAATACTGCATCATTATTATGTCATAAATAAAATTAATTAATAAATGTCTAAAAATTATAAAGAAAATACCATTATGTAGGAAATATTTTGATATTTTTAACGAATATTTATAGATGAAAATCCAACATATATAACCCTATGTATAAATTGTTTTTATAAAGAATATATTATTATGTCATTTTTGTATTTATTTTAACTTAATTAATATAAAGTGTCATTATCACTTAAAAGTGACTCAATGGGGTCCCAAAATTATCCCAATGGTGCCCATGGTCGGACATGTATCAACCAATAAGGTTATGACACTTCTTAGGGTAATTTATTATTATTATAATAATATTTTTACCCTTATTTACCGTATTTACCATTTAACCATGGTAAATAAAATATATAGAGAAATAATTATTCAAAATGAATAAAAATAAATGTTACCTATTTACACAATTTAGAAATCCTGATTCCAAATATGAAATCCATTTTTCCAAATTGAAAACATAGAAGTGGTAGAAATTAATTTAAAATTAATTCTCGTTGTTAAAACAAAAAATGTGTTTTAAGTGATAATTACTATCAAAAGATTGACACTTGTTTATGTCTGGTTTAATCGTGAAATTATGTCAAATGAGAAACATTATGTTAAATGGTAAAAATATATTCTAAATATACATTAAAAACACTCAAATTAATAATTTATCACTATTAATTATTTCGATTAAAAAAGTTGATTTTTAATTAAAATTTAGTAATTTTCACCATTCATCAAAATATAAAAGTTATCTGAAAAGTACCAAAATTTTAACCCATGATAATTTCGATATTCCAAATTCAAAAATGATCTCCATTTTGAGAGATAAAATTTATATAATTTCAAAAAGTGAGTATTACTATTCATAACGGCTACTTTGATTGGTCACAGTGTGTTAGAATCTTGATGTCGCATACAACACACGCTACTATATTATTCAAAGAGAAGCGTACCGTAGTAGCTTGGTGTGTTACATTATCCCCTCCTTCAATAAATTGTGTCCTCACAGTTTGAAATTGGTTTTCAAAAATAAAAGGATGAAAATAGAAAATATCTATGTGGTAAAACCCACATTGGAAATTGGGTTAATACAAATTAGTCTTAATAAGAGGAAAATAGAAATGAATGGGTCACCACAAAATTATGATCTTGATTAGAAGAATATTGGTGGAAATTAGAGACATATAATTGGAGAAAAAACATACATATGTATATGTATTGATTGAGGTCATCAATCACAAACAAGTGTAAAATTGAGGTCCTTAAATTCATCAATCTATGATGATTTAAAATACCATCAGTTCAACAAAACATATGGTATTAGGATAACACATTTTTTGTTTTAAGATCCCTTCACTAAATTATAATAATTTAATTCTTCATAGAATAAGATTATAAGAAAAAATATATAGTTGACAAGTAGAGTCCCATCCTCTAACTAATTTCTACCACAAAGTCATCTTTCAATCTAAAAGATAATAGATCTTAAAAATAATATCCTATTTATCCTATTTGTATAGGGTTAAAAAATTAATTTATAATTCATCTACATGATTTTTTTAAAGAAAAGAGTAAATTATTCAATCCAAGACATCACGTGGGCCAGGGGTTGGTGATACACCCTTATCCCCCTTGGGTTGCAGGTTCATGTCTCGCGGCCTTGCCGGATGCGACGGGTTGCCGCCTGACCTCCAGGTTGTCCTTTTTATGGAAATCCAAAAATAATCTAAAACTTAAATTAACCAAAATACTTCTATCCAAACTCACTGTACAAAATTTATAAGGTAGGTAAACACAATGAAGATCCTTTTTTCCACATAATTTCATGTGAACACCTTCATCATGTATTCTTTTAAAACACTGCAACATCCTGAAATACCATAATACTTTATTGATTATGTTCATCATCCCTTATTACATATAGAATAATGGATATACTCCATCTATCCAAAATTGTTTTAAACTCCAACAATTATAGAATATTCAAATCATTAATCAGTTTCAAGGTAGTCATGGATATCTAATATAATTTATCAAAATCAATCATGTATTATTACAAAATCATTACCTCAATATCAGAACCATATTATGGTTTATCTTTCTCTCAACCATATATTTTACAAAAATTTAACCTGCAATTATGTAACTTTTCATTGTTCCACACAATCTCATGTCCTTAATGGAATAGTAATGAAATACATTCCTTATATACTCCATAATTATTATAACCAGTACACTCTTGATACAAAACTCAAATGACAAAATTATCTAATAACAACATATGAACTCTAATCATTCCTCCTCATCTGTGGCAGTATCATAATATGATTATTATTCAATATCATCATTTGGGGCATACTCTGATGATTTGGGCATTGGTTCGCGTAGTGTTCCAACTCCATGCAAATAAAGCATTTTACATTTTAAAACCTTTTTCTTACACTTGAAGTTATGTACATGGTGTCCTTTTTCTCTACACTTATAAAAAACACTCATTTCTTTTAGGAAAGTTCCAGGGTGATTCTTCCCACATTTATCACATATGGGAAAATTCTTCTTTACCTTCTTCCCTTTATCTGCCCTTATCTCTACCATCCTTTCCTTCTTTGTCTTCCCTTCAGAGCCATAGGACTCCGAAAATTATTTACATATCTTATAAACATATGATACTATTTCTTCATATGATGATAATACATGGTAGAATATTTCCCTTCTAAATTTTGGCTTAAGACCATGAAAGATATGATCGTTCTTACTCTTTGAATCATGCGTACTACTGGAGTTCTCATTCCTTATACTGGGTTCCATTTCTAAACAATGGAATACACTAGATTTGTTTATGAATAAAAATACATAATCCCAAACTTGTAAAAAACTTATCATAAGTTAAACAGTTTATGGATATAATCCACAATCATAAAAATGTCTTCATTGAGGAATTATATACTCATAAACCCTTTATAATGGTTTGTAATGAAAATGAAAATTATCCTAAGCATATCCCCCGGGAGTGTTGTAACCAAGAGTGCAGTAAGGCCCATTTTCATACACTAGTTCCCGTTCGAATCTATCTCATAGTGGTGATTTCGATTTCTACCCCTAGGTACATCTGCGCTAGAGCCGCATCTGCCTTCTAATATCCGAACATGGATTTATTTCTCGGAAAACTCACAAAATCTCAACAATATCAAAATTCTAGGAAATTATTCTATACTAATCCTCAATTTCTATCTCAGGTTTATGTGCTCTAATCAGATTTTATATAAATCTAGCTTCCAAGGTTATTGCTAAACATTATCTGATACCAACTGTAATGCCCCAACCCCAGTTACCCAGAGTTAGTGCATTATTTTAATACATTGGTATAATTACAAGGAATCATGTCATGAAGGACTGATCAATTTTTCAATCTTGGAAAATAGATTACATACATGAACATTACCTTAAACTTCTCATACAACACAACATAAATAATCCAATGAGAACACCATTTTTCCCTTAGCTTAACCCTAAATCTTAATCATAAAACACTTCTTGGGATCCTCAAAAAAATAAAACATCGAAAGGGGTGAGCTCATATGCTCAGTACGGGTAAATAATTTAGCAGAAGCTATAAAATTTTAAGGCAATATGCGTAATAAAAACAAAATCCTTTTTAAAAATTAACTTGAACACAATATGGTAAAAAATAAATCAAAAATTACCATAAAAACAGGCACATGAATATTCTACTAATCAAATAGTCACATGTAATAACTAATTTAATACTTAGGGAATGCGTAATTCCTATCTTTAATTTCTGTGTCAAGGCCTCATGCCAAGAACTAAGGGCTAACTATAACCAGAACCAAGCCCAGAGAGCCTCTGTAACCAGACTTCAACCCGTAGTGCCTATAATAACTGGACACAAACTCGGAGTTCCTCTAATAACCGGACACCAACCCGGAGTGTCGCTAATAACCGGACACCAACCCGAAGTGCCTCTACTAACCGGACACCAACCCGGAGTGCCTCTAATAACCAGAAACCAACCTAGAAGGATTACTTTTACCGATCCCCACTCTGGAACACACTAGTCCAACACATTCATCTTAATAAAAGGTTGATATATAACATAAACTTTCGTATTAAAACTAACTTATGAAATGTAAATACTTTAACCATAAACCATGAATGATATAAAAATAACCCATCCATAGTCAAACATTTCAAAAAAACTTCAATACAATATGGAAGTTTTTTATCATAACAAATCAACTTCAAATAAGAATAAAATCCATTAAAGGATGTTGATATAGATGAAATCAAAACTATTTGAGAGAAATATGTTTTTTAAATCAATTTAAAATAATATAAATATATAGAAAAAAATTATTTTGAATATATCCTTATATTCTTTTAACAAAATAATCAAAGGTATAATAATGGTGTAGAATAACTACACCCGCCGTATAAGTTAAAAAACATTCTTACCTTAATTTTTTCGAAAAGGTTATAAAGGACCTTGTTTGGAAAACGACAGAAAGAATCCTTTCAAAACATTTTATAAAAATTCGAACAAGGGTATAAATGAATTTAACCCATTGTCTAGTAAATAGTAAATATTATTTTAAATAAATTTTTAAGAAACATGGATGTGGATGATAAATATGTTCCAGTAGATAATTACGAATAAACAACCTTGGATAAAAATAAGATTGTGAAATTAACCATTACCTCGTTGTAATCAATCGAGTCAAATGAACAATAGTCAATAACCACCAAATGAATCATATAATATGATTAAAATAAAGAGGATCACGATAATACATATCAAATGGCAGTACACAATACACAACATGCAATAAATAATTGGTGAACAATGGAAATCTCACGGAATTAAAAGTGAGATAAGAAACCCCTTACCTTGATCATTCCTTTAGTCGAGGGTATGTTTAACCTCTTGTATGAAGACTATAGTATGTTATTAAATTATAACATAACTATATTAATATTTATAATATCATACATTATTCATTTATGACATTATATTACCCATTTAATAATAATTTTCATGCTATATTAATATTTTGGGATCACTTTCTTTATCGTACGTGTTTTAACTTGATACTCTTGATTGTATCACATAGATCATGATTTAAATACTTCCAGACTAGAAAAAATGATTTATATATCATATATATTTAGAATATAAATATGTATAATAGTAATATATATGAAATGGAAAACAACGTTTACAGAGACGGTAGTCCGTACGTACGCATAAACGATGTTTCTGTTTTCATACAATATTGAACGGAAGTAAGTGAATAAGATATATGTAAGTAAATAAATAATTATATATATATATATATATATATCTGTTCAGTGGAATTATTATTTCATAAATTAAATACTTATTAGTAATATATATTTTTATAATTGTTGATGAATGGTGAACATGGAAATGAATCTCATCGTGTCATGGAGACAATAATCCGTACGTACGCACGAGAAAAAATATCATTATTTTGATATTAAAATAATATATAATTGGATGGTATATCATATATACAGAATCCAAATCATGTTACATTTATTATTTACATAAAATAAACATCATTATTATACCCATCCAAATAATAATGTATTGAATATCAATTACACCACGACGTGGAGATGGTAAGCCGTACGTACGCACGTATGGTGACATGTCATTAAAAGGCTGGATAGAATAACGAATTTTGTTGTACCATAATTATAATAACATCACAGTATATAGAAGATACTGGATTTATTATTTTAGAATAGAAACAACAAAGAAAATGGTAGTGTAAGAAGAAAGGAACTTGAATTAGTGTGGTGAAATCATTACCTCTTCATTGGCTTCTTCCTTTTGATTTGATCAAAAGGGCTCCTTAGGTTGGCTTTCTGATCAAACTAAGGCCTATATGTATAATTTAGGGAAGTTTAGTGAATAATAGGATAGGGTTTGGCCGAACCAAAAGGCTTTTAAGGTGTGAAGAGTTGGTTAGAAGTGGTGTCCTTTTATAAGGGGGAGGAGGGCATCTTTAGGGAAAACATAAAATATTAATTTTTAATAAATTAATATTCAGTTTATAAGGGATAAAAAGTGTATTATTAAATGTATAATGTGGGTATTGGTATAAATCCTTTCAACCAATAGATTTTAGATAGTTTGGTGTCATTATATTAACCTTATCTTTTAGTTTTAACTCTTAGTTAATTAGATTGACATTTACCATGTCACTTTGTATTTTTATATTATATAGTTTATAAACATACAATATACATCCAAGAGACCCCCAAGTGGTACATTAATGATACACCTATCATGATACAGGTCCTATGTCCGAACCATAAATTTTTGGAAATATAAAATCAATTAATAATATAATATTTCTTTTAAAAACTCATTTATGTCAATTTTGACACAATTCAATAATTAGTTTTTTTAAAGTCATAAAAACATTATTAATTAGGAAAAATCATTTAAGAAATCCTATCATGTCATATTAAACAATAAAATTCATGTCTTTCATCAAAACTTTCATATTATATTTATTTTAACGTTTATAATACCAATTATTTGATTCGTTCATTAGTAATTAAAATATTTAATCATTATTGGGTCATAAATAAATTTAATTATTAAATGTATAAAAATTATAAATAAAATAAAATTACATAGGAAATCTATTTATCTTTCTAATGAATATTTATATTCGAAAATAAAACATATATAACCCTATGTAAATACCGTTTTTATAAATGATATATGCTTATATCATTTTTGTATTTATTTTAACTTAATTAATATAAAGTTTCATTATCACATACATGTGGTTCCATGGGGTCCCAAAATTGACCCAAATATGCACATGGTCAGACATGTATCAACCAATAAGGTTAGGACATGATTTAGTGTAATTTATTATTATTATAATATTATTTGTTTACCCTTATTTTCCGGATTTACCTTTTAACCATGACAAATAAAATATTTACCGACGTAATTATTCAAAATGTATAAAAATAAAAGTTACATATTTACACAATTTGGGAACCCTGATTTTAAATTTGGAATCCATTTTTCCAAATTCAAAACACAGAACTGGCAGAAATTAATTTAAAATTAATTCCCGTTGTTAAAACAAAAAGTGTGTTTTTAAGAGATTATAACTATCAAAAGATTGACACTTGTTTATGTCTGGTTTAATCGTGAAATTATGTCCAATGACCAAAATTATGTTAAATGGTAAAAATATATTCAAAATACACTTTAAAACCACTCAAATTAATAATTTATCACTATTAATTATTTCAATTAAAAAAGTTTTTTTAATTAAATTTAGTAATTTTCACTATTCATCAAAATATAAAAGTTATCCGAATAGTACCAAAATTTCAACCTAGGATAGTTTTGATATTAAAAATTCAAAAACTAATTCCTTTATGAGAGATAAAATTTATAAAATTTCAAAAAGTGAGTATTACTATTCAAACCACTACTTTGATTGGCTGTGGTGTGTTAGACTCCCGAAGTTGCGTACAACACACACTACTGTATTATTCAAAGAGAAGCGTACCGTGGAAGCTTGGGGTTTTACAAATTATATATAATTTTTATAAAAGGTCATTACTTTCAATTTTTACACTGTTAATTATGTTAACATTTAATAAAATCCAAAATATAAGATAACATTGAAAAAATTATATAATACACATTTCATATTCCCATATAAAATTATTTTATTACCTTCATTAATTCAAATTATATTTATTTTAATAATTTCAATTTCATTTATTTAATATTTATATTAGTAAGATATTTATTTCATCACTATTGTATCATTATTACTGGTAAATATCTTACCCCTAAAATTAGAAATAACTTACCATGATATATATAATAATTTTAATATTTCATATACCATTTTAGTTATAATATATCTCATAGTTATCCCAATATAAAAATTATTATACTTATAAGAAATACGAGTGTGACATTTTATCACGTTCTTTGGTTTTATTAATATCATGGCCATTTTCATGGACAAGTGGCCATTAAAAGACTCCATTTAGAACCTTTTATTTTTGAGGAAGAATAATATTTATCCAATAAATATTTTTAATTTTTTAAGGTTCATTTTATATGCTTAATAATTTTATTTTCCACCAAAATTAGTTAATTTACCATTTATTGTGGAAACAAAATTCATCTTGGTAACTATTCATATTAGACAAAAATAAAATGGGAATACATACTAAATTTGGACCTCTTAAATCAAAATTTGAAATAAATTTTTCAAAATTAAAAAAAAAATCATTAAATAGTTTAAAATTAATCTTGTTGTTGGAATGTGAAAACCAGTTTTAATATTTAAAACATGAAAAAGATTAAAATGTTTTTACATCAGAAAAAATGTAAAATTAATGCCAATGACCAGTATTATATTATATAATAAAAGAGTAAAATATTTTTATTTTAAAACCATTATGTAATATAACTAATCCCTATATATTATTTGGATGAAAAAGTTTTTTTCAATTATTATATTGTATATTTTTAATCTATAAAAGCATGAAAGTTATCAGAAAAATATAAAAAATTCCTACAAAGTAAATTTCTATATCATGATTCCAAATATAAATTTTTCCCAAAATTAATATAAAATTGTGTTAAAAACATGATTTAAAATTTGTGCGCTATCAAAAGGAAGCAAAAATGCATTTGTTTTAAAAACAATTATTTGAAAATTTAAATTTTTTCTTATATCACATCTAGAAAATATGTAAGATGAATATTAAAAAATAGATTGAATATGTAAAATATATATTTTATTAATAAAATTTATCTATATTGGTTTTATTATTTTATAAACTCGTTTATTTGCATTAAAATTATTTTCTAGAAAAACATTTATTATTATTTAAAAAAAAGTATTTTTAATTATAAATAATTTTTCATCAAAGAATTAATTATATATAGATGTATAAAGAATATTTTCATAATTTAGTTAATAAAATATATACCCAACATTAGAGTGGTTTGTTTATATGATGATATAATAATATTTAGTTGTTCTCTTATACTCCATATTGTGTGCAATGATTTCTATCAAAAGAAATTGAAACTGTGTGTAACACATGGCAAGCATAGTGTTGTGTATACCACATGATAATCTAGTATTGTTTGCAGCACAATATTATACTGGTGTTGTGTAAAAAGAAGACATAAATGAAATTAAAATACATGAATAAAAAAATAAAATAATATAAAAAATCTATCTCCTAAAAATATTTGGGTGTTATACACTACCACCCTTAAAATGAATTTCACCATCAAAATTCATCTAGGATAAAAAATGATTAATACTTGAATTTTTTTTTGAAACCCACATCAGAAAAATGAATAATAGAATTTCCTTTTAAAAAGGAATGTGGGAAACATAATAGTTACCCGAAGTCACTCATAACTAGGTTTTATCATAGGAGAACATAGGTGGAAATTAAAAACAAGGATATAGAAGAGAAATCTAACTATCAAGTTCTGATGGAGAGTGACAGTGAAACAATGTATGATAAATTTACATTAAACAAATCCATAAATCATCATTTATTTGAGGGGACTTTTGATCCATTATAAATAATGGTATTATGATAACAATTTTGGTTTTGATATCCTTTCAATAGAGTTAAATAATGAGAAGAAATTTGTACTTGATTAGGTATAATATCATCCATTAATTGTGCCTTGATCAATTTCCACTTCATCTTATATTCCAATAAATGAAGTTGAATTTTTAATTCCTTATACATTAGTAAATAATGAGATCCATAAATAGAATTAATGTTCATTCCATCTATATTAATCACAACAAAAAGTTTGTAAAAATTTATAGATTATGTATAAGTCCACCTATGGAGAGATAAAAATTTAATCTAACAAACTTCATTCGAAGATTAACATCAACATTAAATATGTTGATAACCTTAAAATCCTGTTAGAAGATTAAAATCCAAATCATTATAATGATGTTTAATAACTCATCTTAACATTATCACCCATATATCATAAAGTATGTATTTTTGGTCACATTCCAAATAGGTGAATTCTTTAATTATGTATTTTCTTGATACATCATAATAACTTGAATTACCATAGAATATTAGTGAAAACATACATGCTTTAAATAATTATGTCTTTCTATATTCCATAAATGCCAAAAATTAAATATACTTATTCCATGATATCATATATCACATTTCCATCCTACCAATTTGAGTTCATTAATACAATTAATCATCTCTTTATTTCCTTATCCGAACATTCTGCACATATTATGTTTTATTCTTCCCTTAATGTTTTACCAAAAATATGTAAATCAATTATCAAGGTTATTATTACTATTAATCATGTACTCCTAAATACATATGGAAAACCCATAGTGATCCAATTATTCCATAATACCATAAAATTTATTCTATAACGTTATTATGGATTCCCATCACATAAACACTCAATCATTCCACCACATCCTGGTCATACAATACAACTCCAATAGTGATCAAATGTTATTTTTCTTTGTTTTTTCCTTAAGAGGATGTAAACATCAACCATCATCGATAACCCATGGATTATGTAATTAGTTATCATAATGCCTCATTTCATTACATTTGTTGCATTGAAGTGGGGGGGGGGATTCTCTGTAGCCTTTTCTTTATTCATATAATTTGCTATCTTTTTTCTAATACTTTAGCAATAAACTATCCTATTAACTTATTTTACACTCTTAAAACATTTTCTTGTTCATATATGAAATGTACACCATACATCTTTCAACATTTTGATAATAAAAATTTGTTTATCTTATTTTCCCTATGGTTTTGAGATTTTCCCTAAAACTCCATTTTCTCATCCATGTCAAAACCATGATATTTTGTGTAACCACAACATCCATTTCCTCCTTGACAGAAAAACACACAATATTTTCATAAATACTAATGACTTTTATGGATAACTCCCTTCAAAAATTAGGATTTATTCCACTGAAGAATCGATCAAACTTACAATCAGGTTGGATGATAATGTCAGAAGCATTCCTTGAAATCCTTGTAAAATTTCCCTTATTTTTACTAATAGATTCCTCAAACTTTTTCTTATGGTTATGGAAAAACTATTTCATATCTATGTGAATAATACTTTAAATAAACTTATTTAAAAATAATTTCCAGAAAATATTCCATTCCATTGATCCAATATCATCTTTCTACCTTATATTCTTGATTAGAGTCCACTAATGGACATCTTAACCTCCTAAATGATAATAATCATAAATGAATATTTCATATTATGATTATTTAAGGATAGAAAATATATTACCATGGGTACTGATCCATTATTCACCAATAATTGGATTAGAAGACCCACTTAATGATTGAGGGAATTGCCTCATGAAGAACTTAACAGAATGTTGTTCCCTTATCCATTCATTCGTAAGTCCAGAAAGACTTGTAGCCTATGTAAGTATTATGATAATGTTTTTCATTCCATAACCCAAAAAATTTGGTTATTGTGGAGGACTGCCATTTCATTTCCCAATACAATCAGTATTGACATAGTTCCTTCGAGTTCCAGACATTGTCTAAATCCCCAAAAGAATAGCGTGTGAGGAAAAAATAATACTAAGAGAATAGCATACTCAATGGAAAATACTTTAATTCTCTAAAATCGTTGCTTTTATCCTATGTTAACCATGATTATAAAAAAATTCATTGATTCTAACCTATACTTGGACATATCATTAGGTACATCCCCATATATATTCTTATTAATATTTCTAGGGATCTCACTAAAGTTTTCTCATAATATATTCCAATGGTTGACTAAACATTAATTTTTATACCATCTTTAATGACCCATTCTTGATGTATATGTACATGTACATTACCATTTCTGACTAATTAATACATTAATTTTTTTTTTCCAAAGATTGTATTATTTTAGTACTTTTGAAAACATGGAACACATTCTTATAATTTGGTGAAATATGTTCATCATATCCAATAAAGTTATTCCCCTTTAGTTCTCCTACCTAGAACTTTTATTTATATCCAGGATAAAAAAAATAGGTTTGAGATCAAATGCCTTCTAAGGGTGAATAAGGGAAACAAGTTAACATAATCATGAGTACATGATAGAAGACCATACCATCCATATCAACCATCAATAATATAAATCGAGGTTTAAACATTTGTAGTTAATAAAGCATGAATCATAATAAAATGAAGAACATAAGCCATGAAATCATAACATATACATATGAAATTGAATTTTTGGCTGATAAATAAGCATATAATATGTTTTTTATATTTTTCAAGGCATTTCTTCCCGGATAATATTAGTTGTATGTGGTAACTCCCCATACCATCTTAGTAGTCATGGTTCACTATCTTATCCATCTTAGTATTCAAGATTCACTCCCAAGACCATATTATTCTATATCGTGATATAATTATCATTACCCAAAGTGTTGTAAGGAGATATAGGTCCTACCCTTCATATAATGAAATCATACATGCATGTGACATAATAACATAAATTAGTCATCTTATATTAACACATGAAATAAAATGGGTATCATAAACATCATAAAATGACACATAAAAACAAATGGGTTTCCTAAATTTCAAACATAGAAATAATAGTGATATAATGATAGAAACATATAAACATTGAATCATATGTAACATTAGGGAATGTTATCAAGGATAAAAATTTACATTGATAAATCACTTGAAAATAATTCCTGAAGAAAATTACCTTTCTTATAAAAAAATGTTATCTTTTATTTAAAATTTTGTGCAATATTAGAAGAAATTTTTTCAAAAAATAACAATAAATATTATAAGGGAATATTCAAGGAGATAAGGTGTCAGAAAAACCTAAAAATACATTCATTCCATATAAGTTTAAATAAAACAGTATCCTAGTACTTTCATTGGATAAGACAAAAAGTACATCATCAAGAAAATAGAAAAATATTCCTTTCATATGATTTAGTAAAAATTGTTAAAATTTATTTTAAAAACATATAGAATGATATAAATATTATTTTTAATACATATTATATAAACATGGACATGAATGATTAAAATACCCCACTAAAAACTATCATATTAACAATATCAGATAATAATGAGATTGAAAAATTATCCATTACCACAATATAATAAGTTGAATAATAAGCCATATAAAATAAAGAATGTTGTATGCATAATTAAATACCATAAAATTAAGAATAATAATCATAAAAACATCAATGGGGAACATAAACACCACACAAAAGAAACAAGTTGTGTATAAGGCATATATCCCAAATTAATAAAAGTGACACAAAGTAATCTGTTACCTTAGATTAGGGTTCCACCGACCTTGTAAATAACTCCTGTATAATTTATTAAAAAAATTATTTATAACATTATATAACTATAGATATATTTATGATATCATATATCATCATATTATCACCATTTTAGTAACATTTCATAATTGCTCTTCTTTCAGGAGTTATTTGTATCATTTTTTTCAAAGCATGTTTCATCGTATAATCCCAACATAATCTTCATATTTTATAGTTATATAATTTACATAATGGAAATAATAAACTAAATATATCATATTTATTAATTATACACAATAATATAATAATTCATTCCTGGTGAATGAGGAAAATAAATCTTATCATGTCATGGAGAAGGTAGTTCGTACGCACAGAAACGAGGTACTTTCAATTTTCATAGGATTTATAGAAGGGGAATATGGTTTTTAATGAACCATAAAAACAACTTAAAATATTGGTAAATCTGAATTTATTAAATTATAAATGAAATAAAATAATATTAATATGTAGAGGAAAAAATAATTTTTGAAATATTCAGTAAGGAAGTAACCTCTTATTCAATGATCACCCACTAGATCTCCTCTTAGGGACCTTAGACATAGAATTTTGAGAAGAAAAAAACAACTATAATGTTTCTAGGGATGTTGGGAATTGAATGTTTTAGATTTTGGTCATGACAAAGGGACTAAAGGGATGTGAATAAGTTAGGACGGAGGTACCCTTTTATAATTGATGTAAGGGGCACTTTTGTGAATTCATAAAATATTAATTTATAAAAAATTAATATTATATAATAATAAAAAATTCTATGGATCCAAAAATAAGATGGGATAAGTTTTTAATATCATCAACAAATGAAATTTAGTCATGTTTTTTTATTTTAAGCCATGTCATTTTTATTAAACCATAGTTAATCTATTCTAATTTTAATTGTGATAATAAATATTTAAATATAAAATGGATATAATTTTTTACATATATGGTATCAATTGTACTTAAATAGAAATGTTATTATATTTTAGACCATATAAAAATGAATATATAATTTTTATTGATTTTAATTTCTTTAAAATAATGTAATAATATATTATTTTTCTTAAAATAACATTCATGTCAACTTCCAAATTATTCACTCCTTTTAATTTTAATGTAAATTCAAAAAATTAGATTAATTTGAAAAAAATTATTTTATACACTCCTCACATGTCATAGTCCCCTGTTTTTGTATCACCTTAATTAATTCAAATTATATATATTTTAATATTTTTAATATCATTTATATGATATTTCAATTAACAAAATAATTACTGCATCAATATTGTGTCTCCATTAAAGATAATTATGTTGTCTTTAAAAATTATATATAAATTTTCAGGATATAGAAAATTATTTTATATTTCTAGAGACTATTTAATTTCAAATTTTTCTACTGGTAAGCCTAATATAAAAATTATTATACTTATATGAAATATGGTTGTGACATTTTTTCACTATCATTGGTTTTATTAATATCGATGAAATTTTCATGAAAAAGTGGATAATAAATCACTCCATTTATAATCTTATGTGTTAAGAGTAAAATTATATTAATTCAATAAATATTTAGCATTTTTTATAGTCATTTAATATTCTTAATTAGTTTATTTTTAACCAAAATTACCTAATTTACCTTTTACTATGGTCACATAAATTTACCATGTGTACTATTCACATTGCAAAAAAATTAAAGGGACCCCTTACCAAATTTGTACCTTTAGAACCTAAATTTGACATAAATTTTCAAAATTAAAATTATATACATTTCAGTGATTAATTTAAAATTGATCTTGTTGTTCGAATGAGAAAAATAGTTTTCAATGTTAACACATACAAAAGATTGAAATTTTAAGGCATCAAAATTTGATATAAAATTAATGAAAATGACCTGAATTATATGAAATTATAAAAATATATTTTATTTATATTGTAAAAACATTATGTAATATAACATAACAAAATAAAATATTTTGATGTGAAATGTTTCTTTCAATTAAAATTTAGTATATTTTTACTGTTCATCAAGAGTTGAATGTTTTCAGAAAATTATAAAAAAATCCTCCAAAGTAAATTTTTATATTCCAATTTTGAAGAATAATTTTTTGTTACATGTATTAATTTTTTTTGAAAACATTATTTAAATTATGCATGATATCAAAAGGCTAGAAAACAACATTTTTATTGAAAACTACTTCTTTTATCTGAAATATTGAATTTGTTCATATATCATGTCTAGAAAATAAGTAAGATAAAGTTTATACATTATACTGAATATCTAACATATATATATATATATTCTTAAAAAATATAATAAGAGTTATTTTATTATTTTATAAACTCGCTTATTTTCATTTAAATAGGTTTTCAAAAAACATTTCTTTTAATTTTAAAAGGTTTTATTTTTATTTATAAATAATTGATCATTGAATAATTAAATATATATACATGTTTAAAGAAATAATAATTCATTTTATAATTTTTTATATCCACTATTATAATGGGTATTTTATAAGGTAACATAAAAATATACTGTTGTTCACTTATACTCGGTCTTTCATGAAATATATTTTTTAAAAAGAACATGAAATTGTGTGTAACACAAGCCAAACATAATGTTTAATATTCCAAAACATAATTCATTGTTATGTTTAGTGAAATATTTTATTTTTGTTTTTTACAACAAAAGACATTAAATAAATTAATAAAAAATTAATAAATAAATAAAAAAATAAAAAATATATCTCATAAAAATATCGGGATGTTACAATAAATCCATAAGAATGACACTTCAACATGGTCTCAATCACCATGATCTTTACATTCCCTTTCACACCACACTAATGGAATGAAATAGTTATACCAGTTTGGTTACTCTAACCGCCACTGAATTAATGAGAATCCTCAACTCTACACTTCCTATTACTAGAAGAACTACGACCATGTATTCGCACTGAACCTATATACCCTATACTATTATCTACTCTTAGAATATGCTTGGAGATAATATCATGGTTCAAATTGTTTGAAAATATATAAAGATGAAATAAATCCACATAAGGGTTGATGTTATTGTTTATCCCAACCTCAAAGCATCTCACTAATAATAGCTCGCCACTGACTAGGATCGGGGAAAAGCATTGAAGTTCAGTTAAATGTGTTGAATATTCCATGTTGGACATAACACAATGATCTAAATGTATGAAATCTATATATTGGTCCTATCTCAACATCACAGAGATAAGTAATCATATATGGTGGATAAAATGTCCACCCAGACGATGCCTTGAGGATGATAGTCCTATGTAATCACATCTCATCAATTCTTGGTAGAATCACACAACATATACATGGAAAGATTGACCCTCTACTCTAGAGGCATCTCCAGATGATTGAAGATAGATAAAATGGATTCTATTTATGACTCAGTATCTTGAGGACTATCATCCCCTATGAAGATACGAGGATTCAATTATTGGAACTCTTATGTAAGGTCAGACATCATAAGGTACGGCCAGGGAGAACCAAGCATAGATTAAAAAAGTGTAGGAAACTCTCCAAATAAATATATTTACTAACTAGTTTAGGACGAAAAGATTTTTCTACAAGTGGAACTGCTAAAGGCCGAACTGGTGGCTTAGGGCCCACCACCTCTTGAGCAATTTTCATTGCACCCTCTTATCGAGTGACATAAGGACTTCCTGGTGGCCTAGCTCCAAAAATGCTCAGAACATGCCTCAGAACAAGATACCAATGTAGATAAGACCTCTAATAGAAGATGATCAAAATAAATGGTCTCACTACACAATATACTACCCCAACTAACTACATTGAATGTCAGAGTATTTTTCATTGCTCAATTTTTTAAATAGAGGGGTTATGGTATATGGATGGTCAATTGAAGGTTAAAGGGAGGAACACTCATTATGTTTCACATGGCCTCCAAATTTACTATAAAACATATCATTTACAATTCAATGTTGAATTTTATGTTTTTATGTATTTATATAAATTAACAAAGTATCAATTAAATGCATTTCCGTCCTCTATTTATAAAGGAACATATACATTATAAACCGAGATCAACACCCATATAATTGCAACCACCCCCTCTTACATTTGTTCTTATAATGTAACAGTAAATATTTGATGGATAGATTTGATGAATTACACATTCCAATTCATGAAGGATCTTACACTTTATAAATTATTCTTGGTACTCATACAATCACAACCCAATCCCAACTCTTGTAGCTAGGGTTATATAATGTACATGGTTCAAAATGGAGATTTAAGATTCCACCATAATTCTATACAGGAAAACACGTTTTAGGTTGATGATGAAATTTTAAACAACCGATTTATCATTCTGGTAGAATACATTAGTGGAACAATCTAATATCAAAACCAAGGGACAATAAAAAATCACTAGAAAAAAAGGAAATTAATGTAATGAAATGCATATATATGGCATGGTATATGCATGAAATGTGAATCCTAGGTTCTTATAATGATGTATGTAACAATTCTCATTACTATACCAAGCCATGGTAGTATACCCCTAAAACATAACAATTATATTAAATCTTGTTCATTACCAAATGGTGAAAATATATCAATTGTAACAGGAAAAGTATAGAACAAAAATTTACCATTCCCAAGGAACAAGGTGCTTACCCCAAACATGGGATAGATACTCCCATGAATGGGTATGACCAAGTTCCAAAACATTCCAAATCTTCTATCTACATTCCCAAAATATTAAGGAAACAAAATCCTCTAATGAGACTTTGTGACTTCTTGGACCAGGGTCACTCTTGAGTAACTGAACATAGTTTGCCTAATGTCCTCAGGATTGCCTCTCCATATTCTAATTGATGATATTATAATAAAGTACCTATAGTGTGTCTATGGGGAGACTATTCTCTCATGTCAGGGTAAATATTAGTGGTGAAAAATATGAGTATATAGTGAAAGCAGAAAATTAATGGATAAGGAAGTGGAAACAAGCCTAAGCATCATAGTAATAGATGATTATAAAAAGTTGTAATTGTATCATATAATAAATATGATGTCATGTACCTAATAAAAGGGAAACAATTATACATGAAATCAGGAAGACAATAAAATACATGATGTAAATTTGAATAAAAATGGAAAAAACTCTCAGAGAATCATGAGCATTTGATCACACATCTACTACCAAGATCCCCTCAAAAAGAAATAATTTCGGTTTCCAATGTGGGAAGCTTCCCTTTCCACACACCTATGATCATATAATAATTGTAGGTACCAATAGCTTCCGGGATAGGGTGTGGTATTAATACTAGTTGGCCACCTACAATGACATCTAAATAAATCCAATCGGTAAATAAAAATTTCAATAGTGTAATGGTATAAAATACAATGTAGTGAAAAATAAATAACCCATACTTGGTTCAAACACAACTAGTGTCAATGAATATTCATTTATACAATTAGATAATTATGGTTCAGTTTATAATAAAGATATTTTATGTAAATGTGTTAGAAGTACTGTAATAAGAAATATTAATAATAATAGTGGATCTAGGGTGAAACCAAGGATTCCTTTACATCACGAGTTGAGAAAATTTATAGTGGTAACATATACATTCTGGGTATACTAGTTTTGAGTAAAATATAAGTGGTACACCTAATCCATTCCACTACAAAAGATTCTAACGGAGACCATGGAGCATGTTCACAACAATCTCAGGCTAAGCATAAATGGGCCAAATGAGATGAATTTATGGATCACATATTCGAAGAGATCGAAATGAATCCAAGGAGTATATACAAGGAATTATAATATCATGAAAAAGGTTATTTGAAACATAGATATATCTCATAGGCATTCACATAATAAAATAGGGACCAAGTTCCATGGTGGGTATCTCCAACAAAAATTGGCCTGATGAATTAGAATTGCATCCTCGGAGTTCTCAAGAGTTTCCCTCAGGAATCCAAATCTATCTCAAGTATAACCTTTCATATAAAGATGAAAAAGTATTATATTCGATAGGAACCTTGTGCATTTTTTATATTAGAAGTCATTTTTTGTCATATAATACTCCTTCAATTTATATTTTCATTAGGTTCATTACATTACTTCTCATCATACAGGACAAGGTGAATAAAGGCATGCAAACAATTATAAAATTAATTAATAAATGTTCCAAATAATATCTATACAAAATCATATGAAATTTACATTTAATACATTAAATATTTCATTATTAAGATGAAACACTTACCTTGCCAAATTTCAATCTACTGAAAACTGATCAATGTCTTAAGTAATCCCAACCTTGTTAAAAAAAGGAATAAACAATAATATACCCTACATGGGGTTTTTAACATTGAGGTCACAACCTCCATATAATTAAAGAGGATTTAATAGTTATTCATAATAAAATCTATACAATTTATTTTAAGGATAATGAATTTAAAGGGGAAACTCTTGGTGAAATTGACATGCACCCAATGAGGACAATTTATAAATATTGATACATTAAGGAAAAATTCATAGTCCTCTTAACAATTTCTCATAGTAGATTCATCACCCATTAATTATCATTGGTTTATCTAATATTAGATGAAAATGAAATAATTTTTGAATTCCCTAAAAATATTGGATATGCGCTCGCACCAAAATAACATCATCGATGGAAAGAAAAACATAGAAGGGAGCTTAAGGATTAAAGATATTACTAATTTATATCCAACATGATAGATGATTAATTAATGAGAGTTTATCTAGATAAAAAGAGTCAATACATTGCTTTATGTGAAGTGAGATCTTTTAATGAGATATATGGGGGGTGTTTTTTGCAAGGGGAAGAAAAGAAAGATGTGTGAGGGGTTATAAAGTGGTAAGAGAAAAGATTCAAATAACACAATTTTTAAAGAGGATACAATTTTATCTGTATGTTTTTTCAAATTATAAACTATCCATGAAATATATAATATATAAGGATAGTGGCCCACATAGTTGGCGGATCATAGTTTGTCCAACATTTCTCTCACTGTGAACCCCCCTCTACCCAAAGAACACACCCGACATGGGATGTAGTGCATGGTTATTAAAAGTTTTCATAGCATGTGTTATCCCCTATATAAAGCCTTGAATCATCCCACATATTTTATCTAACTATGAAGACTAGTGAACAAGGATAATAACTCTTTGGTCCCACTGTTTCCTCCAAAAGATGGTGCCCTGGGCTCTAAATAAGACCCGAATTCTCCAGAACCTGTCCTTGACCAATAAGTCAAAAAATAAAGGATAAAGTAAATTGTTTATGAATAAATTAACAGGTTTTGTACCATGTATATTTTTTTTATTAAAATACATCTCCACTCCATAAAATGGGAAACAAAACCATCGGTCATGTGTATAAGAGACCATCACCTCGTGAACTGATGCAATTTTTTTTCCATCTCTACCTATCATGGATATATATAATGATGTATTTAACATAAATATAATATATTTATTAAATAATTATACATATATAATGATAATATCACTTCTTTCTTCTTAACATTCTATCCTTTGGAAAATGATAACATCACTCTTGCTTACGTGTGGACTACCACCTCCATGAAGTGATGTGATTCATTTTACATTTTTTATCGAAATGGATGATAAAATATATAGATTGAATGTATATATATATTATATAACTGATATAAAATTAATTCTATAAGGGTTAATTAATATTTATATTGGTATTATTTCATCTGTGAATAAAATGGAAACATTGTTCATGTGTACATACGGTGTACCATCTCCGTGAATAGTGTAACTAATTTTCATATCTCTATATTTTATAGATGAATATAAATATTTATATAGTGAATATTATATATATTTAATGAATTAAAATTTTAGAGATTATGGAAATGTAATCTTCATACAAGGACTAAAACTACCAAACCAAAACACACATGAAAAACGATGTTGTTATCAAATAGAAGAAAACGTTTAACAAAACAATATCAATAAACAGGTGGTAAAAGATTATAAGTAAATATGTTATGGTATTATATGTATTATTTTTATTATAAAAAAAGATATATAATAACCAATATTTTTTATACAATAGTTTTTATTATGTATGAAGGATGTCGAGGCTTGATGTAAGATATTTTTGTCTCACATTTTATTTATGTGAGAGATGGGCCATATTCACCACTTGTTTCTTTTTTGTGATGTATATAATAACAATTTATGTATTTTATGATTATAATAAATAATTTAATTGGTATTTATATACCCATATTAGGTTAATTATTTCATGGGGCTTATGATTCAAAAGTTTCTATTGTGGTAAATGTTTTATGTTACAATCACATTATTTATCTTGATTTGTTTATGATTATTCTTCCAATGATTAAATATTATGATCTATGCCTCAATAAATAGATGAATTTTATTATACTTTGTTTATTAATATATGATACATTTTTACTTACAATTTTCTCCCTTTATGTAGTAAAAATAGGAAAAACATTTTAAGGAAAATCGACATTATTTATCTCTTCAGTAATAAATATTTTCTCTTCCGCATCTATGTTTTCTAAGAATATTTTAAAGAATGTTTATAATATTCCCCAATAATTTTGTCAAACAATTTTTACCATTTCATGAATTTTGAAAAAATAATTTAAAAATAATCTTCTTTTCATTTTCTGAATGATGTACTTTTGACTTTAATTAAAAATGGGGAAGGAATGTTTTTTTAATGTTCACGGCATGAATAATATTTCATGTTTTCATTGATGATGTGATTAAAGTATTTAAAGGATATTTTCCTCATTATCTTTTTAATGATCCTATTTTGGAATTTATATTCATCTGTGGAAACATCTTTTAATGTTACTTATAGTTTACCAGGGATGTGATCTAAAGGTACTATATATATTCTTTATTTAAATATTTTAAGATTATTATGATGAGATATTTATGAATCCCATTTCATCTATGGGTTATGATATGGTAGATTGATGAAATGTTTATTAAAATTGTTTTCCTTGAATGGGTTATTATATGATGAATGTTTAATGATTTTATGGTGAACATATATATGGTTTTCTAAATGTGATGGATGGGAATGAATTATATATCACCCCAATGAATTGGGTAATATATTATACGTCATGAGATAAATATGGGAATACTATTTATGTGATTTATTCCTTGTGATTGAATAGTTAATGTGCTCGATCCTCTATAGAAAACAAGACAATGTTCTGGATCTACTATGGTATACAAGTGATGATTTCTGATTCATTATTATATGGGAAACTTATGATGATACTTGATCCACTTTTATTTGATGGTTTTAGCATTTATCCTAAAAATGTTAAATGGTGTCTAAAATTATTATGGTACCTTGGTTATTTGAAATGAACTTATGTTTCATGATTGATTTATGATGATTTATCACACTTATGATTCATGTTTTTTTAAATAATCATATTTTATGCCATGAATCATGATTATGACCTATGATAGATTAGGATTGAACATTTTAAGTAATATTCATGATCTAATGACCTTATGATTGGATTATGATTTCATACGCTAATTGATTGACATCATCCATGTTTACCCTTAATAGGCATCAGATATCACCCCTTATTGCATATCCTCTTCCTAGGATACGAAGAAAGGTATTATTTATGATAATTTTAAGAAGGATTATATTTATGGGGAACATAGTGTGTGATGATGTAGTTTAATATTTAACCACTTTTTTATGTATCCATGTTTTCAAAGGCATTAGACTCATATGATTAAAGAGTTGAATTTATTTTAGGAAGTATATATTCATCAATTAGAATGTGATATATATGTATAAAAATTGAGAATCACTACAATATATTAAACTCTATTTTAGTTTGACTATTTTGAACCATTTTAAATTTTCTCTCAATACACCTTGTGTCATAGTGTGGTGTCACCTTTCCATTTTGGACTAGAATCCCTTTCTAACAGAAATATTATGTAGTGGTCGAGATATCCTAATTAAAATCCTATTATAAAAGGAAATTCATTTTATTTATCTATGAAATATATCCTTGATGTTTCAAGGGCCACAAAAAATCATCACAAAATATGAACCACAGTGTGGTATTCATAGTTTTGATTTCTGAAAAAATAACTCTAATTTTTAACAAAGTAAAAAACCTAAATCATAAAAAAAGAATCACATGTAACAAACCATTTAATGAAGAACATGGTCAAATTTAAACATCAATGCCTCCATGGATTCATTGATGATGAATCCCATATTATTCTTTCAGATACATCAATTCCAAAAATTACTTACATGTCAACCACCACAACTTTAACCCTAGTTGGAACTAGTCTCATCATTTTATAGAGGGAAACTTTTTAACTGAAACAACCAATGAAAATATGAATTCATAAATTTAATCATAGTTTTCTTACTATACCACATTTTATATTTCACAATAATATCTTAGAACCTCAAATCATCGACCATATATTATAAAAATTCATATGTCCTATACAATTGGTGTTTTTCTTCTCAAACTAGATTCATGATACAATGTGATTAATCATGGTGTGGATATTCAACTTACACATTATCTATCTTTAAATACCACTATTCAACCTTTAAATTTATCCCATGTTCTTCCAATAATCCCAAAACAATGGAAATTTTTTTACCTTTAATTAATCATCATTAAACACATTAGTTTTAACATGATTTATGTGTTGAAAACAAAGGAAAACACAATAATCACATCCACATCTTAATTTTTCTATAATTTATTCATTGGAAGAAATTAAAAATATAGGGTATACATCATTAATTTTAAATATCATTAAAGCCTAATTCAGTGTCAACAATGTCCCCAAGGTCATAATAACTTAAGGTATCAACATCTCCCTAAAAAAATATCTTTCTCCTAATAATTATATCTGAAATAAGCCTATGTTTTGGGTGAAAAAGTTATAACTAACTAGAATCATTATCGTTAGCAATGAAGATCTATTACATAATAGAATACGCACCACCATTTTATGAAACCTTATTTTTTGTAATGAAATGATTGTTAATTTTCAAAAGATAAGTAAGATATGTAATAGGATTCAAGTTGAATATCAAGACTTGTCCCTAGGGGATCTGGGCTCTGACTACCCCTAGTCCGCCTTCTATAGGCTCTGGGTTGGAGACTAGCACTGGAAAGGAAAATCACCAAAACAGGAAGGCATTTCCTTTAAAAATATATAGACACACTACCAAGAATGAAAAAAGGTGCAACCACAAAGAAAAAATACAATAGAAAAAAAGTGTACTTAAAGTAAGGGGCTAGATTACAAGACCAACTAAAAGATACATCTAAAAATGAATAACAAAATCATCTCATGTGATCTCCCACCAAGGATCCTACCTGAAGGTTAGGTACAACTCGTCTCCATAGCTCTCCATGTCAGCCAGTCTCCTCTGTGTACCGCCTGGTCCAGGAACCCTCAAGTCTCAGCCATGCTGCCAGTCATCAGCATAAGACACAACGAGGTGCACATGAAGCCCGTGCAGGGTTGAGTATGGAAATACCTAGTAGGGAAACCATGACCCCTGATGGTCTCTAAGAATTCTAAAAAGGAAAAACAAAAATCATGATCTCAATAAAAAATCACAAAGCAAAAGACACAGCTCAAACTAGATATTCTTGTCTCGTCCACAGAGAGACATAAGGCACCGAACTGAACCCGTTTCTAGGATTTCCATAGAATCATCAAAGAGATACTCAAGGACCAGGAGTTCAAGCTCCTTGAACTGGAAATCCTTGAAGGAAACCGTCTAAGAGATGTACTACATTGGGTACAACTAAAACATTTTTAATTGAACATCTGAAAGGACGTGCTACATCGGGAACTTTCTACTAGAACTACCTATAGTGCCCAGAACTAGAGGTATCGCAGTAACTGTCATGTGCCTAAGGCAAGACCAAGGGAATCCAAGTGATGATTCCCACTCCTCGACACTATGTCCAATAGTCGAGGGAGCTCCAACTCCCCTAAAGGACCATCTCCCCATCGCTACATAGAGACAGGGGAGTACTGCTCCATATTTGAGGACACGCACCCTTCCAAGTATGGAGTAAAACTCTGGTTGTTTTTTTACTATGGGGGAACTACTCCCTAGTATGTTAGGGGATTACCGAACACAGTCTAGAAGACCCGCACCCTGGCATGATAGAAGAGTAGTGACACAATATGTGAGGACCTCCACCCTCTCCGGTATCGGAGTACAATTGTGGTTGTTTGTTCATTGTGGGTGACCCACACCCTAATACGTTAGGGGGGTACCAACCCCAGGCTAGAGGAATCACACCCTAAAATGATAGGGGAGTACCGACTCAGCTGTAACACTGCATAAAAAGGACCCGCACCATTGGTTGATAGGGTTGTACATACTCTTTTCATAGAGGACATGCACCCTACCCAGTAGGGGAGTACCTAGCTCAATGTGAGTTATGTATGGAGGACACACACCCTAGTCCAATAGTTGAGCAGCGACTCCATATATAGAAAACCCAATCATAAGGAAACGGACCTGGACTAATAATGTGGGGTGTCCAGTCTCTAATAGATAAGAGGAGTAAGGAATACCCATGAATTGAGTCATCAAGGTAGTAGCGATCCTAACTCTCACTAAAAGAAACACCTTTGGTTTTCTCTACTGGTTATCAACCATACCTAAACCTCAAAGAAGTTATAAAAGAAGTTAACCATATTAACCTTCATGAAACAAGGGTTCCAACATAATAGATGGTGCGTCAATAGGACACAAGGTCTGTTAGCTATAGACATTTTATAACTGAGGGCCCGGTTGGATTTGAGTACGATCCAACCCATCCAAACTCCATCATTCTCTAAAAGTCACGTGGTGTATTTAAAAAGAACCATAAAACTACAAGGATCACATCGCCATAGATGGTTTGTGAAATGGACATCCATCTCACAAGATACGACCTTTTAAGCGTATCTGGGCCCGAGATGGGTTCGGGTTCTGCCAAACCCAATCAGACCGACCTAGCCCGACCTCGACTGGGCCGACCTGACCCGGTTGGGGTGGGACATGGTAGGCTTAGCTCACCCTAGTGATGTTGGGCCATGACAGTGCTCAGCCCACTGGGGGAAACGACCCACACGAGGTCGCACGATCCGCTACTCTTGAACGGCTCAATGGAGCCATTCGGCTCCTTTATTTGTAGCGCCCGGTGGCACCCCCTCATCACCCATGGGACCCGTAGGGTATGGGTCCCCTGTATCATTGTGTCTCCATTTATCACAGTGAACAATGGCTTGCTACCACCACCTTTGTAGTCAGCCAATGCAGGCGGCCTCTCTGACCACCGCAAAGCCGCTCTTACATCATGGCCGGTGGTTTTCGGCCCCCGCACTCGTCGACTGACACCAGTCGCCAGCACCGCCGCTTCTTCCACGGGCCACCTGGTGAGCCCAGGTGGTATATTCTTCCTTATAGACAAGCCTAAGGTCCTCTCGGTATACCTCTATCGTTGCACTCCTCTCTATTTCATGGTTCAGTCAATTTGGAACTACCCGCCTCCAAAGAATGAAATGAAAAAACAAGCAGTAGAGGGTCCAGGACTTGTTTGTTTGACTCGTGCCCTCCATGTTATCTTTTTAAAAATTAGGGGTAATTTATAACTCACTTTAGAATAATTATCAACCCCATAAAAATCCCCTGTAATGACCACCCACAAATACCAGAATGAGGAGAACAAATGTAGGAATTTATTAAATTAAATGAAAACCCCTACCTCGATATTCTTTCGAGATGTAGAGGTGGTGGTATAAAATTACATGTTCAATGATGCTACTGACATTCATCAATCATAGTTCTTTATCGCCTGAGCTTCCATCTCTGTCTGTGGAAGGTTTATCATCACTTCTCCATAGGTTCCTCACTTGAGGAAGTTGTTCCAGAAACTCTGACATGAGACCCATTTAAATAGAGGGTCGAAAGGGTGAGTAATGCCATGAGGAATTAATGAGTTTTATTAATTGATGTAATTAATGTTCCACATAAATTGAACAAGGGTTGGTTATTCAACCAAAGTGTAACCAAACATTTAATATCTCGTATTAAATGTATGACTACCTAAGTGGTCCCTAGCGTCACCTCTCAATAGGTCATAGGAAAAAATAAAATAACCATTTTGTAATTTTATTAATTCTTAAATGTTATAAAAAATAATTTTTTCACTCGACCAACTACAATCGAAGTGATGTCTTCCTTAAATGAATCAAAGTGTTAAGACTTCAACGATGCCCACAAATTTCAATTCTGAGCACCAGTTCAAAATATAGAAATTACTGCCCACACATTTACTGAATGTACCTCAAAAAACGTTCAAAAAATTATTAACATTCACCTTCAACATGCGCTAGTCAAGGCTAGGATCTGTCTAAGGGAAAAAATCCTTCACGATCTCAAAAGTAATCTCCAATTTCCAATCCGAGTTACCATTTAGGAGTTTTAGAATTTAACAATAAAATAATTATTACATAATTATTTTATTTGAAGAAAAAACTAACATCCACTTTTGGCCCATTCCGTTAAATGCTAGGATCTACATAAGGAAAGAATACCCTCAAGAGTTTAGTGATGGTCTAATATTTTTAATCTGAGTAACCATTTGTAAATTAAAATCATTTGAAAAATAAAATAAAATAATTTTATTATTTTATTTAAAATTATGGTATTTTTAGGTTTTCTCATTAAAGGCATGCACTGACTAAACATAATTCCCACCTACGGTATACCCGCCATCTTGAATTCAATGGTGTACTATGATTTCAAATCTGAGCACCTATTTAATAGTTATTTTACTTTTTTAGGAAAACTACCCATGCGCGCTATTTTAAGCTTAACACTTTTTTGACGGATATTTTCAGGCACTCTAGGCCACGAAATCACATGATTCTAGATTTTGAGGTCTCATAATAATCCCAAATAAATAAATACAATTACATAGAAATTTTTTCTCTTTACATTCTCCCCACATAGGGATTTTCTTCCCCAAAATATAAAACAATGGGAAATCAAACAAATTAGGGTACTGAGCATGTATTTGAGACTTTCACTCTCATGTTCTCTTTTACAGGTTCCTGTACTTCCACCAAACATTAACTACAGGTATTATCCATACAAAGAGGACATTATTCTGTCGATCTTCTTTCTCGCCTGAGAACTCTGTAAAAGTCACCCCATCATCAAAGTCCAACTCGCCCTAGTTGATAACATGCGATAGAGCATGCACGCATCACCTCAACTATGATGCATGGAAAACATTATGCACCCGGTGCATATGTAGGGGAAAATCTAGGCGGTATGCTACCTCACTATATCTATTGAGAATATGGAAAGGTCCGATGAACCTAGGAGATATCTTGTCGCCTCATCGAAATCACATATTCCTTGACTGGGCGAGACTTGTATAAAGACATGGTCTCCTTCCACAGACTCCATGTTTCTTTATCTCTTGTCAGTATATGACTTCTATCAGCTTTTTTAGTATTAATTCTCTCCTGGATGACCAATACCTTCTTAGTGGTAGCCTGTACTGACTCTAGACCCATAAGTACTGACTCTCATAGGTATGTCCAGCAAGAGGTGACTTGCAAGGTTGCCCATATAGGGCCCCAAACAGAGCCATACAGATGGTGGAGTGATAAATTTTTTTTTACAAAAACTCCACTAGGGGTGGGTGGTCCTACCAACTATAACCAAAATGTATCACACTAGCATGAAGTAGGTCCTCCACAGTCGGTATGGTATACTTTGTCTGACCATCGATTTGGGGGTAAAAGATATGCCCAAATGTGCAAGAACCTATTGGTCAGCTTTCACTTGGTGACAAGTGAGGCATCATGATACAAACTCCGTCCTTCATTTCTTCATCCCTAGCCACCAGTACTAACACCGTAGGTCCTGGTACATCATCGCACACCCAAATGTACAACCAAATGGAATGTATGGAATTCCCTCAACACCACCTCTCGTAGAATCATTGGTACTATGGTGTGTCCTCTGAAGAGAACATTTTTCTCTCCACCTTCAGAAAATACATTCGGAACCTGTCATAAGGTTATCTGAGCACGTCATGCCTCATAGTCATCAACCAAAAGTTATGCCTCTATGACTCATTGAAGGAGTGGGCGGGGGGGGGGGGGTCATAGACTGGAGGTAAGATGATCTATCCTTATCTTAAAAGGATATATGCAACGTTGAAAGCTGCATTGTCACCTCACTCATCAATTGTAGACCAACCCACCTAAAGACTGAATCTGCCACCATGTTCCCCTTCCCATGAGAATAGAAAATTTCAAATTTGTAGTCTTGGAGGATCTCTAGCCATCACTGTTTTCTTGGGTTTATGTCCTTTTGTGAGAAGATATACCTGAGGCTCTTCTGATCGGAGTAGACATTAAATCATTATCCCCAATATACTCTCAGCTCCTGGAGCTCTACGGAAGTCATTTGATATGTAGTTATAGATATTTGTGTCAGCATTAGGTACAAGAAATTAGATTAACCGGTAACTCTAGGTCTTGTACACAATTCTAGAAAATGATGAATGATTGGTACCTATGTATGTTATTATGGAAACTAGTAGCAAACACATAGCGTACATAGAATCCTTCCTAAATCCCTTGGGTCACACTTCTTAACCGCATACAGCTACTCCCCTCCCATGTCCTCCAGCTCCCTATGCCTAGTGGGGGCCACATTATGGTGGTGGTTGTAACAAGTCGAAATGTATACCACATCTAGCTACCCAGCTAGCTCCTTTTCCACATCTGCAGACATTCGCAAGATGTATCTTCTCAGCCAAAGAATTTTCAACCAAAAAGCTTTTCTCTAGAACC
Source organism: Viscum album (assembly GCA_963277665.1). Taxonomy (NCBI): domain Eukaryota; kingdom Viridiplantae; phylum Streptophyta; class Magnoliopsida; order Santalales; family Viscaceae; genus Viscum; species Viscum album. The sequence continues at coordinate 1,100,300,526 of OY728147.1, forward strand.
CTAATATAAGTCAAAATGCACAGAGTAATAATTCTAGCTCTGATGTCCATGAACACATCTCTCTCAGAGGTCTGAGCCTAGAATCACTAATCATGTCATATTCATTGAGTTCATTGAATGGTTGGTACACCTCAAAGAATATTCAATTTACAACATGTCATCCTTTCAAAATTGAAAAATATCTTGGGAACCAAAACCCCTTATCCTTGCAAGCAATGAGAACACTTTCTCTATGGAAGGTTCTCAATCTCTGTTCATAGAAAATGTCACCTCAACGTAAGATTAGGGTGATCTAAACCCTTCAATCATCCTATTGAGACACATATAATGCTCATGGCTCGGACCAACCTATAATCTAAGGGTTCCCTAGCTAATGGAAAATCATTCACTACCTTAAGACATTCATTAACTACCTATGAGTCATGATCACCTTAGATCCCGAGGGGTATCTTTCACTAAAACTCGTGTAAGGAAATGACCCTATATGTTTCCTCTACCAGTAGTGCTGGTAGTAACCATTGAACAAAATGTAGTGGTATCACTTGGAAAACTCTTGAAGGTACTATATCAAACAATGATTCTTATATTGAAGCCACATCACATAGTTGACCATCCTCATGGCCACACATTGGAATCCTGGTCAGCTATCTGCATGGAGGCATCTTGAAAGAGAATCAATATGAACCACTATCAATAAGTTATACATGGTGAGATGACTCAAAATATATCAAAAGAAATATATTTCCAAAACATATACAATTAGTGTTTTTTATCATGGAGTCAGAATTCATAATTTTGGGTCCTTGGGTATGGATACGTCGACCACCATAACAAAATTGGACTCCCAGGACTGAAATCAAAAATCAAGACACTTAACACTATTTATCCATTGAAAACATATACTCTTAGTTATTATTGTATAACCAACACCCTCTGATACTACTTTCATATGAATGGTCCCCCGAGGACCTATGTTGTAACTAACCCGTGTCCGCCTTCCATAGGCCATGGGTTGGTGACTAGCACTAGAAAGACATATCCTCAAAACGGGAAGGCATTTACATTAAACCTGTACAAATAATCATCCAAGAATGAAAAATATGCATCCACAAAGAAAAACTATAGTAGAACAATTGTCTATAGAATGTATGGGGCCAGAATACAAGCCCAACTGAAAGAATCATCTATAACTGAAAAACAAAAACAACTCATGAGATCATCCACAAAGGATCATACCTGAAGGGTAGGTACAAATCATCCCCTCAAATATCCACTTTTTCCAGTATCCTCCATGTACCTCATTGTCCTGGCTCCCTCAACTATCAGCCAAGATTTTCATCATCTACACAAGACACAATGAGGTGTGGGTGAAGCCAATGTAGGGGCGAGTATAACAATACCCAGTATGTACCCTAAGACCCCCGATGGTCTCTCAGAATTCCACGAAAGAAAATCAAATAGAATGATCTCAATCACAAAGCACAAATAAAAATACATAGCACAAACTAGATTTACTTGTCTTATCTATAAAGGGATATAAGTCCCCGACCACGACCCATTTCCAAGATTTCTAAAGAAGGCCCAAATAATAACTCAAGGATCAGGTGTACACACTCCCTAAACTGGACATCCCTGATGGAACCCATCTGATAGATGTACACCATCATGTACTACCATTCCATTTCTAATCTAATGTCAGAAAGGACGTGCTTCATCAAGAAATTTCTTCTATAACTGCCTCTTGTGCCTGACAGTAGAGGTCTCACAGTGACAGTCTTGCACCCGAGGCAAGGCCAAGGGAAACAAATTCAATAGTCCCACTCCATGACATTGTGTCCTATAGTTTAGGGAGCTAAAACTACCCTAAAGGGACTTCTACCCATTGCTACTCGAAGATAGGGAAGTACAACTCCATATGTGAGGACCCGTACCCTACCTGGTAGGGGAGTACAACTCTAGTAGTTTTTTTGTTATGGGGATCTTACGCCCTAGTATGTTAGGGGTGTACTGACCCATGGATAGACGACTCGCACCCTGGAACGGTAGGGTAGTACTGACACTATATGTGATGACCCGCACACTATCTGGTAGGGGAGTGACACACTGGTAGTTAGTTTACTGTGAGGGACCCGCACCCGAGTATGTCAGGGGAGTATCGACCCCATGTTAGAGGAGATGCACCATGGCACAGTAGGGGAGTACCGACTCTGATGTAGTATTGCATAAGTAGGACCGAGACCCTAGGTTGATAGGGGAGTACCTACTTCTATCATAGAGGACCCGCACCCTACCTGTTTGGGGAGTAGCTGACTCTGTGGGTGTTATATATGGAGGACCCACGCCCTAGTACAATAGGGGTGTACCAACTCCTAATATAGAAAAAAAAATCAGAGGGAAATTAACCTACACTCATGATGTGGGGAGTCCCATATCTATAGGTGCAGAAGAGTAAGTAAAACACATGCCTTGAGTAATCAAGGGAGTATCCATACTAACTCTCACTACAAAAAACACACTGGTTCTGCACCACCGATTATCATCCATATGAAAAACACCATGATTTTATAAAATTATGTAACTCAATGATCTGTCATATCATAAGGGTTCCAACACAATAGACAACCCATTAATCAGACTTCTAGTTTGTAAGCTATGGGCATTTTTGTGTCGAGGACCCAGTTGGATTCGAGTACGATCCAACCTGGCCAATCTCCAACATTTTCCGAAAGTCTCGTGGAGTATCTCAAAAGGAACATCTCGCCCCAAGGATCCTATAGTCGTAGACAGTTTGTCATACAGACGTATGGCTCACAAGATACAGCCTTTTTAGCGTATCTAGGTCCAAGAGGGGTCTGGGTCCGGTCCAACCCTATCTTGGCCGACCCGACCCATTTTGAATCTACCCAACCCGGTCAGGGTCTAACCCGACCGATCCATGTTGGGATGGGTCACTGACAAGCCCGAACCACCATGTCGAGCGGGGCTGTGGCGGGTTCAGCCCATCGGCTGGCGCGAACCACACTGGGTCGCCTGATCCTGTACTCCCAAACTGCTAAGATGAGCCTTTTGACATCTTGTTTGGTAGTGCCAGGTGGGTCCTCCTCGTCCACAATGGGACCCGTAGGTAGTGAGTCCTAAGCATCGTCGCTGCTCACTTTAGTGTAGTGTGAAATGACGCGCCACCTCCACCTCTATGGCTGACCTCTACTAGCCGCCTGTCCAACCACCATGGAACCGAGCGGTGACACTCTTCCACCGCGACCTGCGGTTGCCGGCCAACACCCTCGCCCTTTTTTCATCGACACCGCTGCACTGGTTCTTCACCATTTCTTCTTTTTTGTACAATTGGGTGAGCCCTGGTGGACCGTTCTTCCTTATAGATGCGCCTATGGTCCTCTTGGCATGTTGTTGTCATTGCACATCACTCAGTTTCAAGGTTCCGTCAAGATTTAACAACCCACCTCTAAAGAATTCTATAAAAACTAGCAGTGGAGGGTCCACGCCTTCTTCGTTTGTCCCTCACCCTCTGAGATGGAACTATAACAAGTTGGGGTAATTAATATGTCACATTAAAATAATGATAAACCCATTCAAATCTCCCCTAGTGACAAGCTACAAATTAATGAATGATGACAAGAAATGTAGAAATTTTTTGAATTAAAAGGCAACCCCTACCTCAAGATTCTTTGTAGATGTTGTAGTGGTGGAATAAGATTCAACATTCGATGAATCCACAATCATTTGTCGATCCCTATTAATTTCATCTCGAGCTTCCATCTTTGTCAGTGGAATGTGTCACGTCACTTCTCCATAGGTTCCTATCTTGATGAAGCTGTGCCAAATACTCTACCTCGAGCCACATTTCAATATATGGGGTGAAAAGTGAGTAACACAATGAGGAATTATAAAGGTTCATCAAATGATGTAATTAATTCTCCAAATTAATTGCAAGAGGGGTGGTTATGTAACCAAATTGTAACCAAGCATTTAATATCCAATATTAAATGTCTGACTAACTCCATGGTCCCTTCAATCGCCGTTCAAGAGGAGGCAGGATAAAATAAAATAACAATTTGGTTTTTTATTAATTCTTAAAAATTTCAAAAACTAACTTTTTCACCTAACCTACTCTTGTAGAAGTGAAGCCTCCCTTAAGGTAATCCAGGTGTTTGAGTACAATGGTGCCCTAAAATTTCAATTCTAAGAACCGGTTCAATAGAAAGATTTTTCTGCCCACACATTTACTGAATGTACTTTAAAAACGGTTTAAAAAATTATAAACAGTCACCCCAGAACTGCGCTGGTAGAGGTTAGGCTTTGACTAAGGGAAACACAACATCACAAGCTCAATAGTACTCTAGTATTTTCAATCTAAGTTACCTTTTAAGAGATATATAATTTATAAATAGAATAAATGTTACTTAATTATTTTATTTGCGGACAAAAAAACCTCAACATTTGGCCCGTGTTGTCCAAGGATAGGATCTTCATAAGGAAATCATACCTTCACTAGTTCAGTGGTGGTCTCAGATTTTTAATTCAAGTCACCATTAATGATTTATAAGCATTTGAAAAATAAAATTATTTTATTTAATTATTTTATTTATGGTTATGCCATTTTCAGGTTTTATGAATAGAGGCCTGTGATTACTAATATTAAGTCGTTCCTAGGTTGAACCTGCCATCCTAAATGCAATGGGCCCCTCAGATTTCTGATCTAGGCACCCATATAAGTGTTAGTCCTAATTTTCAAGAGAACTACTCACGTGTGCTATTTTATGCTTAACACTTTTTTGACTGATCATTCAGAGCACTCCGGGCCATAAAATCATGTGCCATCAGATTTTTCGATCTCTTAATAATCCCAAATAACTAAAAATAATTAAATGGAAATTATGGGTCTTTACATTGAAGAAGGCCATAAGAAAAAATATAATAAGTATAAAATCATATTTAAAACCTAATAAGGGGATGATTCACTCGAAATACATTTGGGAAGGTATGAGTCATAAAAAAATTTTATTTTTTGTGAAATATGGTCCATATTACTCCTATATAGTAACATGTTCCATAGGTGAAATGTGTAATATTATGAGGTGTTGTTTTTAATAGGGATGTGTGACTATAAGATGTCTATTATTATGAAAAGATGTATATTTTATGAACATTGTCTATTTAATGGACTATAGATATGGTTTTCTTATTTATAAGGGTATATATTATTCAAATACCTATTGAAGTTGTGTATATGAGAATTCTGTTGGAAGGAGCATTTTCTATTGAAATCAATCTTTTTTATCCAAAAAAATCCAATTTTAAGGAGTGTAATTCATTTACCCATAGAATATTTATAAAAACATGTTAAAGTATAACAGTATAAAACTATGTAAAAATAATGAACTTATCATAGTTAGAGCATATTTACAACTTATGCATTATACTTCTGTATAAATAATACAACATATCTTAGTATATTTTATCTCTATATTAGTAAACATTAATGGTATATTCCCTTTTTTCTTATTGTGTGAACACTTTTTTGGCGATGTGTTGTTTATGTCTTGATGGAGCCAATCCATTCACGAAATCATTACTTATATACATGACATTGAAATACTTTTTTCATCACTTAGATGTGATTTTATAGAGATATTATTTATATATCAGAGGTAGTTCAATCATATATACATGAGATTTTATTTAGTGGTATCATCCTTTTTGGTAGCGAAGCATTGATTTCATATGATCTATTGAATTTTATACCCTATAAAAATAGTTCATTAGTAAGATAAAAAGGTTATGATTTTTCAAAAAAAAAAATAGACACCAATCAAATATTTCAAGACACTTGATATTTTTAGAAGCACACACTATAATAAATCACATAATTTGCTTCTAAAAGATCTATGAGACAGAATTTGAAGGATAGATCCATCTGGTATATATTAATTCCATGTAGAAAGAGGGAAGTGACCCAACTAGTAATAACAATGGGGTCATATCTGTTCTAAAAAAAATTTCATAGTATATTCTATATAAATCCTTTGTGAAGGTTATTTATTTCTCCTAATTGAATGTTCCATGGAGGGTTTTACACAACATAAAATATAATAAGTATCCAACTATAAATCTCTGTACACCTTATAAACCCCATTTATCTACACCAATCATTGGATCATATATGATATATGGTTTTCATGTAGTAATTAATTCCCATTTTCCATTAGTATATCTCTACATATTTTTTGACTTTGGGTGACCCATTTTAGTTATGATACCTTCAAAGCCTCCCAAAAGTCATATTATTTGAGTGTTTCCCTTTTTACTTTTATGTATATATGATCCTCTTTAAAGGACCAAATGTCAATTTTGGTTCCCATTTATCATTGTCAATGCCTTAAAAATACCACTCCACTATGGCCTCCTAATTCACATGATGGGATAATTATAAACACTCATATACCCCCTTTCAATCATTAATTAATTTTTATAATTAATTCCCTACTAATTGTTCTCCTTAATATGAAAACTCCTCTGGTATAGTCAATTGTAAATTCACTTAATAACAATGGTCCCTCTTTTTGGAGAACCAGTGGATGTTTTCATATCACATTACACTCATATGTGTTTATCTACCCTTATATTCAAAGATATTAACAATATATTCATACTCTTTTTTCCTTACAAATGAAGCATAGATATAAATTAGGCCATCAACCTAGTTTTTGAACCAACAAAAATTGGAATATCATGTATAAGTCCCACAAAAGACAATTTATAGAAACATAAACCTCATATTCCATTCCAAATGAATTTAAAATAATTTGAATAGGACCAAGTGATATGATCATAAACTAAAATCCATTATGGTATAGGATTCATGACCATAAAAGAAATAACATTAGACCTAGTTACATGACCTTAAATGGTACAACATTATTCATGGATTCAAACCCATAAAAGTCATTATAATTGTCCTTAACTTATAATATTTAATGAAAAAATGAATGTTATTGAATAAAACCAAATTATGTGGTTTATGATTCCCCTTATAAGGATATTCAGGAATCCACATTGATGGGTTTGATCCCAAGTCCACAACACCATCACCTCCCTATATAGTAATAACTTTTCGTGTGTTTATCTATAAGGCTTTTCACTATAGAGTAATAAATCCAAAAATTGGGAAAATTTGGTGATACACTAATATATATTGTTTTCTCCAATAATTTATTGTATCAATAAATAACATTACAATAAGTGTAACTAATATTATTAATATTAAATATTTCATAAATGTATCAGAAATATATATGAGAGTCCTAGAAAATAAAAAAAATTATCCATGGGATGAGTCAAAATTCTATATTCTCAACACTGATATATACCTTCAATATTTCTATCTAATAATAGCATCCACCGAACATCGAAAAGTGGTTCCATGATTATATGAACATAAGTGAAATTGAAGTAGAAAATATAACTTATTTTTATTAATTTTTTTACTATAATAATTTTATATTATAATTTAAGTTAAAAAGGGCTTATAGTTTGTTGTTTTTGAATATACATAAACATTTTGAATGATGTAAATGAATATGAGGAGAAAGATATTAATTACGAGTACCAAGATGAGAAAAATTTTCATGTTGATTTTAACCTATTATTTGGTTTTACAATATTTTAAAATTATTTATAATATAGGATAATACAAACTCACATTACATATCAATAAAGAAAGTAATTTTTTGATAATTAAATACAATACTTTTTAGAACATACCTTTTTAATAAATTGGTGTCATGAAAAAATTATTTGACGAGGTTTTCCCAAGAATGAGATCAAAAAAAATTTATAATTTTTTCATCCATCACCTATAGGATGATAAAATGGAATCGATGGAATAATTTCAATGACTTTTGGAAAGTGTATTTTTTAGACCACAATCCATTGAGAAATAATGGATTTTTAGGGTATAAGATCAATTATAAATAATAGAATACATTCAAAGGAATAATTAAATGCCTCAATACCTCAATCTTAAAGTAAAATTATTCAATTTTTGGGTAACTAATTTCATATTCCCCATCCCAAAAGCATTCATTAACATATAAATTAGTGAACATGTGTACTATGTGTATAATGTTTTTTAATATAAGGCATTAAAAAGAAATGCAGTGGATGCTGTTACCAAATTATAAAAAAAACAAATATATTCTTTGTTTAATATTTAATGGTTATATTTTAGTGATCACATGATAATCTTAAATAATAATATTTTTAGGTGGATAATATAAAATTATATTTTTTGATATAATATTTAAAGCCCTAGTAACCTATAAATTAGATACAAAGTTTAAGTTTTTAAAAATGTGATATTTTTTATAGAAAATTCTGTAAACATAAGATCGAAGTATTTGATCATTAATATTAATGATACTATTTGGGCATACAATAGATATTTTAAAACATCAATTTTTATAACCTCAATTATGCTCATCATTAGATATCCATATCACTAACAAATTGAGATTTAATATAAATTATAATGGGAAATGAGACATTTAAATAAGGATTTGAAACCTGTTTGGAAAATTTGTAACTATAGTCAGGTGGGTTAGATTAAATTAGAAATGATGTTTCTAAGAATAAAATTATTTACAAGGAGAATACGATGAAGCTACAATATTAATACACCAAAAAATCATAAATATATTGGGACATTATGTTATTATTTAAATAATGTTTAAAATTTTATTATAAAAATTTATTCTATTATAGTTCAAACACTAAATGGTGTTTATAAAAATACCCCCATGGAGCCATAGAGATTCAACGGGAGAAGAACCCCTATTTGAATGTATAAAGACAAAGGTTCAAACTCTACATGGATAATTTTGAATAATTTTATCTTATAAAACAAAAATATCAAGAAAAACAGTTTGTAAATATATATATCCATGCTTTAAATTAAGTGATGATATCTAGGAAACCCAAATATGTTCTCATAAAAACCCAAATTTATTTTTTTTCCTTTAGGAATTTTCAAGGAACTTTTCTTTGGTAAATTAAATATTTTTGTGAATTTATTATTTCAAATTCTATGATAATCCCTACCCAGTAAAAAAATGTTAATTTAGGGATGAATCAATAGAAGAGTGGTGAAATTAAAGAAGAATAAGTAGTGGATTGAAAAAATAGTTTGAAAAGAATAATACTACCATAAAGTGGTGACAAAAATCCATATTTTTTTTAAATGATCAATGGACTCCATTTTTTTACGATACTCTCCAACAGTGATATACTTTTTTTAAACACACATTTTGTTCTATTTTACCACCGAAATAATATATAATGTGAAAGTACATTCCCATTTCACCCTATATTCCCCTGAACCTTTCTCTTCCCTGAGTACCCAAACGTCCAATTGTATCCCTCTACTCTTTATATATCACCCCTGACATCTCATATATACTTCATTCTATTAAATTAAACCACTCAAAACCAAAATTAACCTTTAAAAATTTTTTATACCCTCTTAATTGGCATCATCCATCCCATTTTAATCTCCTAATCACACCTGTTTCCTTCACTATTCTCTCCCACTAACATATTGAGATTCATGTTCCTACCAAGGTCATCATATATCTCTATATATAATTTAGAAGTGTAAATAAACTACATAATCCTACCAATAAATTTCATTATAACCAAAAATATATTCCCAATAATCCCTTGAAAAAGAACTTCAAACAAAAATTCAATCCTTCCAATAAAGCTAACCCCAATATTTTTCGTCTACCCAAATCCCATAACTGAAATATTAACTATACCCATAAAACTATTTAAATTAAAGGGAAGAATCTCTGAATTTAACTAAATTTGATCCATAATTTATCCAAAAGATCCTCAATTATTGTATGGCCAGATATAAGAATGATTTCTTGATTTTAACTAACAAAAACATTGAGGGTGGAAAAATATTTTATATTTAATCATTATCAGGTTGATTTTAAATCTCTAGTTTAGTCATAATTAAAGAAATTATATTTGGAGAAGATCATTGATTTTAGATAGGAGATATATAGGTTGTTTTTATTATAATATATCATTAATATTGTAACTTAAGTTCCCATGATACACCATAAGAGGTAATGTTTAATTATTGTGTTCTTAAGATTAATATTATATAAAAATTAAATTGATATAGCCCTCAAGTATTAAAGGATACTTTTAGGCAATCATAAAATTCACAAAATAAAAAAAATTAATAAAATCAAAAACATTAATTTAATTTGTTTTCCAACATTGGTATACATCCAAGGAACTTATATTGAGAATAGTTTTATATTATTAATAATCGCCACTTAACTATTTAATTTATAAAACCTTTAGGGAAATATCACTACTCATATAAGGTGAAATATCTTAGGATTTTGAATTGGGTTAATAAGCTCTCAGGTTTTGAACATTTGAATTTGCGTGGGTGTGATTTAAATTTATGTTGAAAAAAACTAAAATTTAAGGGTTTTCCAAATTCAATATCATTTTTTTGGATGGTTTTAAGGATTTAGCCAAAGTTTCCTATGTTTTGGAATGGATTTAAGATCATTGGAGTCTTGAGGGCCATGTTTTGGTGTCGTAGGTCAAAGAGCAAGATTTTGGGAAAAACCAAGTGGCCTCTTCTAGAAAACTATGCATCCTGATTTTGACCTACCAAATGGTTTAGGAAACATGTTTGGGTGGTGCATGGTCGTGCGACACCTATGTAGTTTTTAGAAGTGGGCTACCACATGGTTTGCCCATGGTTAGGGAAAATAATGCGGTAAGGCACACTGGTACTTCATCTTATCTATTACCAATGCAATTTAACCTATGTGTTTTTCACACAGTTTGGGATAATTCCCATGATAACTGTACAAACCCATTAAAGTTCAGAAATTACCCTTTTAACCTCTTATATTTCCCACTTTTTCTCTTCCTTTTCTCTTTCTTCTCATATGGGTCATGCATTGTAGGTGGAAACCATACATTTTACTACACCTCTTTAATTGATCCATATCCATCATTATTGTTAGAGTTTTTAGATCTATAGGTTGTTTTGGATTCAAATTTGTAAGGATTCACTCACTCTGGCATCTCTTCTGTTTTCCTCACGCATCATGGAGTGCTAAATCTATTTTAACAGATTTACCCTATTATCATTTTGTTTGAATAAATCATTGAATTTTCTTGAATTAATTGGAGTTATAGCCTCATACTAGAAATTACTACATTTATTACTCCATATAAAGTGGTTCATTCTTTTAATTTTGTTTCTCTATCATTTAAAGGGGCAGCTTTTAGCGTGCCCATGGGGAGTGAGAAATATTTTTATATTAAATTGACCGTATGACCTAATAGTCTTTCATTGGGCATGACCAAACCATATATTCTAATGCAAGGGTGGTTTTTTGGTTTTCTAATACCATGTGTGGTTATTCAAGGGTGTGTTCTTTCTTTATTTTTAAAATCTTATTAATTTGGAACTGTTAAATTAAATTATATTGAACTGTTTGTATAACTGGGATAGTAGAATTCAATTTATAATGATTTTTTCATTGATTCAAGTTGTGAAATTCAATTACATTACATTTAATTGTTTAATTAATTTGAGATGAATATGTAAAATGCTTGTGATATACTATTGAGACCCATGGGGTCATGACAAGATTTACCTAGGAATGGAATGGTTGTAACAATTTTAAATTGAAGCAATGTAATCATATGGTTAGTCATGGCGTTGATTACTTGGATGTTGATGGCCATAGGTTAGGCATCATGGGTATTGGTTTAGATGGAAAGGCTGTCAGGTTGCAATCATGGCCTGAAATATCTATATGGCATGGCTCTCGTATTTGAGTGACATTCTCTCAGGGGAATGAGGTGTTGGTTCATGTGTATTAGGTATTTAATTTGGAGAGTTCCACTCACCTGTGATAAAAATATCTGATTGTAGTCATGTGGACATAGTTGGAGTCAATGATGAGTTGGTTTTGTCACAAAATGGGTTAGAGGCCCCTCTTAGTGCATCCTAGGAATGTGTTGTGGGTTCATGTTGTAGAAAGTGAAGTGGAAGTTGAGGATCCTTCAGTTGATAGTATTGAGGCTATCTAATAGGGGTTGAGGCTTACAGTATTGAAGCCTTGGTCCTAGATGATTTTTAGAGGATGATGATCGATGTTCCATAATATTTTATGCTATAATAACATGATGAAATTTCTTAAGGATCGATATCATTATGCCTCATGATTTCAGAATTAAGTCGATGACCGATTTTAAGTAGGGGTCTGATGGACTAGTTACTTTATTTAGGCATCCCTTCAAAATGATAGTGATTTTTTTGAGACATGATGTGTCAGGAGGAATGAGGTGTCAGGTTTCTTATTTTCAGATGGAAACTAAGGGTACTCCTAGGATAATATATGTTAAGGTATACCTTGGGCCATGGGCCATGGATCCTCCCTCTTTAAGGATTTCAGTGTTTGACAACGGAGGTAAAAGCTTCATGGTTGCTATTTCTCACTATGGAAGGTTTTTATTAATTGAATTTCATTTATCAATATTATTTATTATTATTATAATTAAATTCTTATTAAACACTCATGTGATGTATTTACACTTTGGTGTGAGCAAACTGAGACACGTTTTCACACCATACATGGGACCTTCAGCACATGTGTAGACATTATGTCATTACATTCAGGTAAGGGATCATAATTAGGATAAATTTATTAGTGGTTATTGTCATGTGATATTGGTAAGGGACCTTGGGGTTATCTCCTATGTAGGAGTTTCTTTGGAGTTTTATTTTTTGTTATGTTTTTATTGGAATACTTATTGTATATGTATATACTGTTGGTCAGCCATTGGAGACCCTTTTTTTATACTAACCTGTGTGATCTTTTATGATTTGGATGGTTACTTTAATTTGTGGACACAAGTGGTATTCTAGACTTTTTATTTATTTTCACTATTTCTATATTTATTATTTCGATTACTTATTGTTATTGGATGTGATTTTTTAATAGGCAGGTTTTGTTCAAGTAGAATGAGTCTTTATTCATTTCTTCATCTTATTATAATTATACCCGTACCATTATTATATATCTTCCATGAACGTATAGCCTCCCCAAATTTATTTTTTTCACCTTATCTAGTAGTCAAAAGCCTTTGTAATTCGAGTTAGTGGACCAATGCCCAATGTAACTAGGCCCGACAGAACTTTTTAGTGGCTAATCAGTTTGGGGAGGATATAAGTGGTATCAGAGAAATTATTGGCTGGGATTTAGTATTAGTGTAAGACTAGCTACAAATAAAATCTGGATTTAGTTTTTTTTCTTTTCTACTAGTCTTACTATTTGGGTTATGGTAAATACGTGATTAGGTGTTGTCAGTAATGGTTTTAGAACTCATTCTTATGTTTCTATAGCCCCATGTATGGTTAATAGACCATGTTACCATGGGTCATAATTGTTGTTATGTTTTTCACAGTTTATAGTTTATATAATTTCAACCATGGGAGGTATTCATGGAATGTCATTGTTAATGGTTCTTTCTTGGTCACCATAGCCCAATATGAAAAGGAGTGAGATTTATACCTTTTTCTAGGTATATCAAAGGGGTTTATGCTTGTTTTAATTTTTGATTACGAATATATTAGGATATTTAAATTCTTTATAATCATGAACCTAGGAAAATTACTTCTGAAAAGCTTTTTAAAATGTGACATTCCATGATATACGTATATATATATATATTTCATGTGATATATGAAATGGGAATGACACTTAGATGAGGAGAAAATTACTATGAAATGGAGTGATGATGTTCACCAGGTTGGGATATGAGGTCACTAGTTTGAGGAAATGTTGATAGTTAAGAAGGGCATTGACTGGTGATTATTTGACACATGGCTCTATTAAGGGAGGGTAAATAGGCCTTTAGGCTGGGTTGATGTGTATAATTTTTGTGATAGGAAAGGGAAAGGGTAATGAAGATGCATTCCATGTTACCAATTTCCCTATCTATTATATATATGTGTGTGTGTGCGTGTCTCTGTGTGTCAGTGTGTTATTTGATATCGAATCATGTTGATGGTATTTAGTGGGTTCTTCCTAGAAGGCTAAGATAGGGAATCATGTGGGTGATCGATTGGTGTTATAGGATCATGATCTTGTTAAGTCCCGTGATGGTTGCGAAAATCATGAGCTTTATATACATGCTTAGGTTTAGGTTTTAGTGTAGGCATGGTAGCTTGTATATCATACTATTCTAAGGTTTTGGCTGGACGAGAAGCTTCGAGAAATCCTAATATAGTTGTTACATAGTATTGATAGGGGTGGTAAGAGAGATTATACCTACATGGATTATTTCACCTGAGAGATCTAGTCATAACACGCGCCGCTATTTCAGGGTGAGGGTGGATCGTAGGTTGCTGTGAATTGGATCAATTCTAGGATAATAGTTTATGAGAAACTAGGGAAGCCTCCTGGTGGATGGTGAAACTACTCATGTATATATTCAAGGGACCAACTGAGTTGTCTCAATGCACACCCAACATGGTGAGTGATGACACCTCAAGGGTGAGGTTCTTCAAAGATGGATTACAAATCATCATTCGGGTGCAAGTAAACATCTTTATGTTTCACTATTTCATAGTGTCCGGTGATCTAGGAACTTATAGGTGATTGAAACCTGGCAGAAATGTATTAATCAAGTCATACAGTGGAATATAATAATTTTAGTGGAGATAATTCAGATAATAGGTAGTTTGGTAGAGATTATTTTAAGTATGTTGGTCAAGCCATGGACTTGGCCAGACCACTTCATCGTGGGTCTTCTACGGTTTTCTTCTAGTGTGGGAAGCTAGAACATGTACATCCCCATTTTGAGTGGCCTCCAAAGAAGTGTCAGTTGTGTGTATATGTCAATATTTTCAAGGGGGTCTATATGAAGACTTTTGATATTGTTTAAAGATAGTTAATGGGGTATAATTAGGGATCTGAGATCAGTCATTAATCAGTTTTATGTGACGTTATCAAAGCATCAACCGTATGTGGGGGTCGTAGTATAGAGAGCGGTACCCGGTAGGGGGTCAGTGGCCTGCGACTGGTGTAGCATCATAGGCAGGATAGGCAGTTGAGATTTAGGCCATATTTACATCATGGATCTTCCATGGGTTGATCAGGCTGGTGATATGATGATGGTTAGAGAAACAATGTAGTATATAACCATGCCTTTTCATTTTTTCACATTCATTTTTGATACATGTCCATTTCAGGTTAATGAGGTTCACAGACTATGTAAATTGACTAACCAGATGCTGGTTATTAGGTTGTCTCTAGTTCAAATGTTTATGATATATATATATATATATGAGGGCTGAGGCACAATGTTTTATGTTGGGAATCAATGAGTGCATGTTTTTTGTGGTGCTTGGAACCAGGGTATCAAGTGGATGCAAGATACTTGAAGAGTGTTGGAATCTAGTCAACATTGTAACATAAAAATTGATTGTGCTGCGAGGAACCTGCATTTACAAGATCATATTTTGAGATGGTGGGTCTCATCGGTTCTATGTGAGAAATGTTCATGTGGTGGGAACTGATGTGATGCGAGACATTAATGGGTATTGTGAATGAAACATGATCACCTAATGAGGTGTAGTAGGGACAATGCATCATGGGGGAACCATGACTCCTGGGAATGGTAAATGGACCATTGTATTTTTTTATTTTTTGGTCCTTTGGGGCTGGGGTAGGTCATTCATAAGGTGTGGATCCCCCTTGAAGTAGTTGGCCTACGGCCTTGAGACTGTGGTAGTATGAGTTAATTTGAATGAGATTATGGAAACCCTGCTCTTTATTACACACTTAAATGTGATTTATTACATAAACATCACTTTATATAACATAGAAGATCGAGAGGTCTAGTGTCTTTGGGGATTAGGATCATTACATAACAACATAAAACATGAAATACAACATCTTTATTGAAAACTTCCTTTACATGACTACTGTATTCCCACGTACATAAAATTTCATGGAGTAACCTAAGGACATGTATAAGAAAAGGGTGACCTATAAAGCCTAATAAGAGAATAAACAAGTAATAACATGAGAAATACAATACATGTTAGAAAATAGGCATATAAATGGAGAATAAGAGAAACATCAACATAAATTCCTGATAAATAATGATAATCATATCATGGAGATGTGGAAACAACACTTAACATGGAATTAGCATGAGCTAAGGCTCATTACACATAGAGCATGAGTAAACCCTTCTTGAACATGAAACATGAGTAAAACCTCATTTCACTAGAATTATCATGAGTCAACACTCATTACACATGACGTATCATGATACTATACTTTACCCCATGAATTGGAGCACTATTTGGGCACACCCTTCTTAAACATTTCATTTCTTGCACAAGTGTGCCACATGGATCCTATAACATGGAATCAATAAAAATCATGAGTTATTACACAATTAAGGAATGTGGAATAAATACATGGAAGTACCATTCAATATTTATATGTTCATAAAGGTGAATACCCTTGATAGGGACATGGGTATTGTATTCAATACATAATGATCTTGGCAGTGAAAAATGTAGGGCAATTTCGGCAGCATAACGACATGACATAAGAATTTGTAAAAATTGTTGATTAGAGAGAAATGGGTGTATCTTCATATTTAAATTAAATGGAAATTAAGGGGCGTCATATTGATACATTCCCCAACAAATGTAATGGAATTTAGATACATAATAAAAAATAATTTCCTAAATGTAAATTAAGAGAGAGAAATTCCATACTGAATTTCGACATGGTAATGGGTGTACTTGGGAGGAATTAATGTGAGAGAAAGAGGATATATCATTATTCAATCATGAAGTGGGATGTTTTTTGGAGTTTATAAATCATACCCTAATTTTTTTAATTTAAATCAAAAAGATATAATAATATAAAGAATCTTGGACAAAATTTAGAAAGGAAGAAATCCCTTACTTGAACGTGTGAAACCAAAATCATGGAAGAGGCTTGAGAGAGGCTTCTTGGGAGCTTTGGGAACCTTGTGTAGACTATACAGAGAGGAGGGAATGGGTTGGTCGAAAACAAAAGGAACTGAGTGAGGAGGAAGTGGGAGATTGTCTGGGTTTTTATAGAATGGAGAGGTAATTCTTTATTATTTAGGTTTAGGGCACCACATATTAAACTAATCAAAACCAAAAACTAGCCCATTCTATTTTCCCATGGTTTTTTCAAAAGGGGAGTGGAATTTTTTTATAATATCAATTTCTAAACATATTAAAATAATAGGGTTGCTTATGTGGAGGTGAGTCACACTCTCAAAGAGATAAATTTAAAATGCTAAAATGTTATTTAAGTCTTGAAGGGTCCACTAAAGAATTTTAAAATAAATCATGAAAAAATAAAATCACTATATTTTAACTTAAAACATATATTTTCATAAAATAGTGTGTAAATTATTTTATTACATCACTATTGGATCATTATGAGGTCATAAAACACATTTTATATTTAAACGATATTAAATTTTTACCCAAAACTCTGACTGTCTCAGAAAATTATGAAAAATTTACCATTGGATAATTTCGATTTTTATATTTCAAAAATTTTATTCATTTAATCTAAATAGGTTTCTAAATATTTTAATTTTCAATTTTAAAATAAAAAACAACATTTATTGAAAATTCCTGGGTTTTGATAAATAAAACATTCAAATCTTAATAAAAAATTAAAATTACATTCATAAAAATTATATGATCATTTTTACTTAATAAATGTAATTTAATAATAATAATATTTTATTAAAATAATATTAAATTCAAAATTTCTTTTATTTATCAAAATAGATTCCTCAGTTGAAAATTAACAAAAAATACCATTTTTTCTTTAAAAAACTATTTACAGAGTTACAATAATAAAATGAATGTATATTCACTATTAGCTACAAAAATAATGCGCATAAACATAGTACTAGGGACTTGTTACATAACCCCTTATAACATTCAAATAATTCCTTAGGGCAAGCTGTGTGAATTTAACAAACTCTCAAGGTGGCTCGGAAAACATCACTCGAGTGGTAATCTCTATCAACTTCCACTTCTCTTGTAGGTGGTTCTGCTCAATCTTAACGTATTCATGCTCGACGTGGTCTTGGTCAATAGTGAATCCTAATGATGACACCTCATTTTCGAGCTCCAAAAAATGCACTTCGTATGGGGAAAGTCTACTAGATGAGTTCATCTCTTCCTTTTTCTATGTAAATTGGATTTATTAAAGACCTATATTTATGTAAATCATGTGATCACTTTTCAATGACTATATTAGAAATGGTCACAATTCTTAATAGTATTTTAAATTCCAAAACATAAAACCTAATATGTCTATATGTTTTAAATAACCATAAGAATTAATTTAAATAGATCAAGAAGATTTTTCATTAATGAATTTTTGGGTGTTTATAATCTTCCCCCGTAAAATAATTCACTCCCAAATTTTCCTTTTCCCACACTAAAATAGATATGGCTAAATCTACTTCATCACTTCTTCTAATTCCCACATATCCTCATCATACTTGTGTTTTTTTTTCACAAAACCTTGAATATGTGGATTGTCTTATTTCGTATAATTTTTTCTCTACAATCTATGATCTTCATCATTTTCTCCTCAAAAGAAAAATAATCCTCTAATTGTACTACCTGTGAAGAGAGTACATGTGAGGGGTTTGTATGTACTTCCTTAATGGGGATACATGAAAGACATCATGTACTTTCTCCATCAGAGGTGGAAGTTCTATTCGATTGGCCACAACCCCTACATGATCTAGAATCTCAAAGGAGTCGATGTACCAAGGAATTAACTTCCCCATCATTCCAAACCTCACAACCTTCTTTCCATGCGGATATGCATAGAAACACCTTGTTACCAACTTCAATCTCAAGTTCTCATTGACAGTTATCCTCATAACGCTTCTATCGACTTTGGGATGCCTTGGTATGCTGTTGAATGGTTTTCACCTTCTCTACCATTTTTTCAACATTTTCAGGTCCTAGCGGCATACGCTCACTAACATCAACCCAACACGCTGGTGTTATGCATCATTTACAATAAAGGGCTTATTATGGTTCCATTCAGAATATTCAGTGGAAACTATTATTGTAGGAGAATTCAACTAGTGGAAGATGTTGGTACTACCATCCTTTGAAGTCCATAGAACATGATCTTAACATATCTTCCAGTGTCTGGATATTTCACATATATGGATCTTCATATTGAGGATGATAGGCCATATTGAAGTTCAGTTCAATGCTTAGAGCATTCTGGAGACTTTTTCCGAACATCGAGATGAATCTCAGATCATGATCAGATATAATAGACTGTGGTAATCCATGTATCCTTACCACTTCTTTGATGTAAATCTGTGCAAGATGATATAATTATATGTCCTCTCAAATCGCAATAAAGTGAGGTGTCTTCATAAGATGATCCACAATGACCCATATAGCATTGTTTCCTCTAGATTTACTTGTACCGCATGTGACAAACTCCATGGTAATGTTCTCCCACTTCCATGTTTGTATGGATAGTGGTTTCATCATCCCCTTAAACCATTGCCTCTCATCCTTCACTTGCTGACATACCAGTCACTTTGATATATCTTCAGCAATCTCCCATTTCATATTGTCCCACCAAAAGTTTTCTCGGAGATCTAAATGCATATTTATAATCACCGAGTGAATAGAGAATGTTGACCTGTGTGAATCATTCAAAATCACCTTCTTTATCTTTGGATCGGATGGTACACATAATCATGACCCAAATCCCAAAATTCCATCCTTGTCAACCATTAACTCTAAGGATTTTCCATTTCTCATATCATCCACCCCTTTTGAATATCCACATCTATTCATTGATAATCCTTTATTTTCTCCAAGAGGGATGGTTGAGTAATAATTTGAGAAAGGATTGATGAAGATCCTCCCTTAATGATTCACATGTCTATCCTATGCAATTTTAAGGATATTGGATCCTTCTCAATTCTTATCAAGGAGAAAATCACTGGATCCTTTCTACTTAGAGAATCTGCCTCCTTATTCTCTTTCCACAGGTGGTAATGGATTGATCATTCATAATCCTTGATGTGTTATATCCATATTTTTTGGCGCATGTTATGATCTTTCTGTTTGAATATATATTTGATGCTCTTGTGATCATTATATATCACAAACTTCTCCACATTGAGATAATTCTTCTATATTTTCAATGAAAAGATCGCAACCACCAACTCCAAATCAGGCATGAGATATTTTTTCACAAGTATTTTCAGATACACTGAGGTATATGCTATCACTTTATCATTCTGCGTCAACAAAAATTCCATTCCCTTCTTCAAAGAATCACTAAATACAAAAAAAAAATCTCCACTTTTGGGAACTATGACCACAAGCATAGTGATAAGACTCCTTTTCAACTCCTTCAATCTCTCTTTACAGTCATCAATCCAAGAAGACTTTATGCCCTTCCGAGTTATCTTGGTAAGAGGGTTGGAAAATGGTGAGAAATTTCTCACAAATTGGAGATAATATCCAGTTAACCCCAAGAAGATATGAATATATGTTATCGATATTTTCCTCGTCCATCCCTCAATTGTAAATATCTTGGATGGATTCACTGATATCCCATTTCTTGTGATGATATGACCAAATAATGAGACCTCCTTTAACCAGAACTCACACTTTCTATACTTTGCATAGAGCTTCTCCTTTCACACGGTCTCTAGTACAATTCTTAGATCCTCCTCATGATCCTCCTTGGTTTTGCTGTATTTTAAAAAATCATCCATAAAGACTACCAAACATTTTTCTAGGTAATCTCTAAAGACATTTTTCATCACTTCCATGAAGATTACTGGAGCATTAGTGTGTCTGGAAGGAATTAAAATGAATTAATAGTGCCCATATCTTATACTAAAATTAGTCTTTGGGATATCTTACTTATTTACCCTTACTTGATAATATCCCAAACACAAATCTACCTTGGAGATGTATTTTTCTTCCAAGAAACTGATCGAACAAGTAATCAATTTGTGGAAGAGGATACTTGTTCTTTATCATGATTTTGTTGATCTCATAACAATCAATTCAAAGGTGAATTGACCCATCCTTCTTCTTGATGAATAGGACTAGTGAACCCCATGGTGAAGCACATGGGAATATAAACCCTTTATCTAGATTCTTAAGTAATTGTTTCTTAAGATCCTCAATCTCCACAACATCAATTCTATACGGAGTGTTGGATATTGGAAATTCCCCAGGTATAAGGTCAATTGGGAATTCAACATATCTTCTAGGAGGGAGACCAGGCAATTCATCGGGAAGCACTTCAGAGAATTCCCTAACAAAAGGCATGTATTCCAAGATGGTTGCTTCCGTGGACTCAATCATATGAGCCAGATACAAATGCTCATAGGGAAGGAATATCCATTCTTGAGATGGTGGAACTAATGAAGATTCATCCTCCTCGAACTTGTATAAAATAGGGGGTCGATTCTCCACATGGTGAGTGATTTCTATCTCATAGAAATTTTTGTTGGCTCTATATAATAAACACCTATCCAAGCAAAGAATTACATCAAATTCCACCATAGGGAATATGACGAGGTTATCCAAAGAGTTAAATCCACAAATTATGATAGGGTGGGAGTTATATTCATCAGATATAATGATAGCCACACTTTCCCTAATCACCGACATCTTTACTTCCACAATTTTTGTTGGTGTTGGGATTGTTCTACTAAACTTTTAGGATATAAAAGAATGTGCAGAACCTGAATCAAAAATTACATTCACTATTATTGATTTAAAAACTATAATACCTATCACTACTTCATTGTTGGGGTTCACGTTGATGGTTGTGATGGCAAAAGCTCACCCTTACCACCATGGAGGATGTTTGTTGCCTCTAAAAACCCTTAGATTAGGGAACTGATTTGCAAGGTGCTCTGGTTCTTTATAGTTGATGCAGTGAACAATGAGTTGACATTCAAATAGATTGTTCCTCTCATATGTTTCATCCACAGGTTTTACTTGTCAGTATTTAACAGTTAGGTGCCCTTCTTTTCAAAACAAAAATAATTTTCTCATATCCTTCAAGCAATTTCAGGAGTACGTCATTCCTAACATTTGGAAATCTGGGTATTCAATTTTAATAGCACCATTATATTTATCCATCAGACCACCAGAATTGAAGTCCACCTTACACTTCTTATCCACCTAATACCCCTGAGATTATCCAATCCCTATTTTGACCAAGAGGGAACATAAAACTATTTTCTCATACCTATAGAAGTCATGGATCTCCAAGGATTTCCACAGGCTAGGTTTCATCACACCAAAGAAGAAGTCAACCTTGCATTCAGGGGTAACGAAAAAGGTGGATGCGTATATTGCAAGACTTGTGATGTTTTCATCATACACTCTAATATATTCATAGTCTTTTTTCTTGAGGTAATGGAATTACCCGTACCTCTTAAGATGGAGGGTGCACAAAATATATTTATCAAAAAACATCTTCCAGAAATCCTTCAATTCCAACACCTAGATATCCTCCTCAGGCTTTGTATTTTGCATCAAATTCTACCATTTATCAGCTTCACCCTCCAAACAATAAGCATTAAGCAGAACCTTCTCCTGTTGAAAACATTGAATTATGGAGAAAATATTTTCAATGGAGTTGATACATTGTTAAACGATTGAGGGATCCAATGATACATTAAAAGTAGGAGGCCTTTGCCTCATGACTCTCTCGATAGTTACATGTTCGTTCTTAGGGGGGTTGAAAATTCCTCTTGACCCATCATTCTATTCAATGTGTGAGTAAACATAGAGAGTATTGTGACAATGTTTGTGATTCCCACTCCCATCGGATTGAGAATCTCATTAAAACTATCATCACATTGATCTTCAAATCGGTTGTTA
The DNA here is from genome assembly GCA_963277665.1 of Viscum album. Lineage (NCBI taxonomy): Eukaryota > Viridiplantae > Streptophyta > Magnoliopsida > Santalales > Viscaceae > Viscum > Viscum album. The sequence continues at coordinate 1,100,323,582 of OY728147.1, forward strand.
GCCCGAGTCCTCATATTACTATCCATTGGATGAAATAAAAGTAAACTTAGGGGTGACACATATATGGTAATACAAAGACAAAAACATATGAATTATAAATTAATTTTATTTCCATAACTTGTGAATCTAGAAGCTTCAATCTATTTTATCCATGATATACATTCTAACATGTATTCTTAGAGGCATTTTATTCAAATTATCTTAATAATGGTTCATACTAAGATTTTTAACTTACCAAAGCATATCCCCCAAGATTTTCATACCCCCGAGTGAAATAAGGCACGTTTTCATGTACCAGGATACCCCGGGATAAGCCCGAAACTCCTTCTCAGAGTTTTCACTCCTTGGTACATCTATACTAGAGTCGCCTCTACCTACTCGTATCCAGAAAGGGATTTATTTTCTTGATAAACCACTTACTGAATACTCACCATGACTTAGAGATTTTTTTATTATACTTAGTCTTGTCCCTATGGCTTTCACTAGGGTTTTATAATCCTAATCCCAAAAATAACTAAACCAATCCTCTAATAGGAACTATTACAACCCTACTCTTTAGTACACACATAAACATGATTTATTACATATAATTCACTTGATATAATATAAATGATCTATATTTATATTGTAATTTGGGATTAGTATCATTATATAACAACTTTAAACATGAAATATTACATCTTTGTTGAAAAAATCCATTACATGACCACTGCATTCCCTCATACTTAGTATTCCATGGGATAACCTGAGGACATGTATAAGAAAAGGGTAAGATATAAAGCCCATTAAGGGAATAAACATGGAATAACACGAGAAATAAAATATATGTTAGACAATAGGAATATAAATGGATCACAATAGAAACATGAACATAAAGGCATGATAATTAATGATAATCATAACGCGAAGATGTGAAAACAACACTTAACATGGAATTAGTCTAAGCCATGGCTCATTACACATGGATCATTAGTAAGACCTCATTACATATGATTCATGAGTAAACCCTCTTTGAGGGCGCACACTTATTAAACCTTTCATTCCATGCATATGTGTGCCACATGGATCATATATCAGAGAATCAATAAACATCCTATGTTATTCCATGATTAAGGAATTTTTAATATATACATGAAAGTTAAATTCAATATTTATATGTTCATAAAGGAGAATACTCTTGATAGATACATGATTATGTTATTCATTACACAATGATCTTGGCTTGGAAAAACGCTGTGCAATATCAGTAGCATAACGGTGTTCCGTAAGAATTCAAAAAAAATTTTGATGACAGATAAATGGGTGTCTCATAATATGTACATGAAATTGAAAATTAGTTTGGGTTCATATAGATACATTTCCCAAAACATTTAATGGAATTTATATATGTAATAAAAACGAATTGTTTGAATGTAAATGAGGAGAGAGAAATTCCTTACGGAATTTCAGCTTGGTGACGAGTCTACATGAGAGGCATTAATGAGAGAGAAAGAGGATATATCATTATAAAAATATGATATGGATGTATGGGGGAGGTTAAAAATCATACCACAACATTTTTAATTTAAATAAAAATGATATAAAAATATAATGAAACTTGGATTAAATTTAGAAAGGAAGAAATACCTTACTTGGATGTGTGATCCAAAAATCCTGGAAAAGGCTTGAGAGAGGCTTCTTGGGATCTTGGGCTTCCTTGGGTGAAGTCTAGAGAGAGGAGGTAAGGGGTTGGTCGATCTTCAAATGATATTAGTGAGTAGGAAGTGGGAGCCTGGGTGTGTTTATATTGGATTGGATATGGAATTCATAATTCTTTAGGTTTAGGACACCACAAATTAAACTAATAAAAACTATAAACCATCCCTTTGTTTGTCACCATGATTTTTTCTAAAGGGGAGTGGAAAAAATATTTTATAAGTCCAATGTCCTAACATCTTAAAATAATAGGGTTTTTTTATGTGGAGGTGAGTCACACACTCAAGGAAATAAATTTATAAATATAAAATGTTTTACATGTCTAGAAGGGTCCACTAAAGCGTTGTAAAATAAATCAAACCAAACTAAAATTACATTATTTTAATGATAAAACATATATTGGAAGAACATAATGTTTATATTATTTTATTAAATCACTATTAGGTCATTTTGATGTCATAAAACACATTATATATTTAAACAGTATTTAATCTTTACCCAAAAAATTATATTATTTCATAAAATTATGAAATATTCACTATTGGATAATTTCAACAATGAGATTCCAAAAATTTTATTAATATTATCTAAATAATTTTATAATTATGTAAATTTTTATTTTAAAAATTAAAACAGACATTTATAAAAAATTCATGGGTTTTGTCACATACATCATTCAAACCGTAATAAAAGATTACAATTTCATTCATAAAAATTATATGATAATTTGTACATAATAAAAGTAATTTAATAATAATAATAAGATTTTATTAAAATAATATTTAATTAAAAAATGCATTAATTTATCAAAATATATTCCTTAGTTGAAAATTAACTAAAAATACTATTTGTGCTTTAATAATTATTTACTGAGTTATAATAATAAAATGAAAATATATTCATTATTATATAAAAAAATATGCACATAATAATAGTGATAGGTTCTTGTAACATAACCCATTATTACATCTATATAATAACATAGGTTAATGTGTGCGATGGGCACATACTCTTGGGGTGGCTCAGATAACATCACTCGATTGGTAATATTTATCTACTTCCCCCTCTCCTGTGGGGTGTTTCGCTCAAGATTAGAGTTTTCAAGCTTGAAATGGGATTGGAAAAGAGTGAATCCCAATGATGCCACCTTCTATTTGAGCTCTGAAAAATGGGATTCATATGGGGAATGTCTACCGGAAGAGGCCATCACTTCCTTTGTCTAAGTAAATTGTATTTGTTAAAGCTGTATGTATTATAATAATCATGTGATCAATGTTCATTAAATATGTTAAAAATGGTCACAATTGGTAATGGTATTATAAAATCCAAAACATAAATCCAAATAATACCATACATTTTACATAACCATAAGAAGACATTTAAATAGACATAGAGGAATTTTCATTAATGTATTTTTGGGTCGTTACAGAGATGGGTACGTTCGGAAACATATTCATGATTCATTTAATAGTATGGGAGAATATCTATGTTAAAGTGGGTAGATTTTAAAATAATATGTTTTTTAATTAGGTTAAAAACCTCTCATGTTTTGAAATTTTGAAATATTGTGGGTGACCATTTCATTTTCCTCAATCAGAACTCATTTTCCTGATTTTTCAAACCAAATATCATGTTTATGGAAGGTTTTACAGATGTATTAAAATCCTCAAGTGTTTTTGAAGGTATTATAGAGTGTCGAACTCTTAAAGTAATAATATTGATGTTCCATGTGAATTCATGTGTTTTAGGGTAAACTGTGTGGCCTATTCCAACTAATTGTGTGGCCTGATTTTGAATTTCCAGGTAGTTTGGGTAAACCGTGAAAGGTGGCACATAGCTATATTGCACCTGTTTAGTTTATAGTAGAGGGTTTCCACATGGTTTTTACATGGTTAGATAAAACAATGTTGTAATACTCATGGTAAATTCCACTTAGGAAATACCTATTCACAGTATACCACATAATTTCAGCATAATTTGGAAAACCATACGAGCTAACCATGTAACCCCATTAAAATTAGGAAATTACGTTTCACCCTCTTTGATTTTCCACTTTCTCCACTCTTTTCCCTTTTTATTCTCCCATGGGTTTTGCATAGTATGGGGAAAACCTCCATTTTATTTCTCCTTTTAAATTGATCCATCTCCTTCTTCAGGGGTCTGTTTTTAGATTCGCCAGGTGTGTTGGAGTCATCTCAGAAAGGATTACCTCACCAATGCTTTATTTTCTCTTGCCTTAAGGATTACAAAATATGTTTGGGATGTTTTACCCTATATTCAGCATGTCCACCAGAATCATCAATTTCCCTTGAATCACATGGATTTAGAACATAATACCAAACATTCCTATGAATATGACTCCAAGGTAGGTGGTTCATACCATCTTTTTTTATCTTCAGTCAGTTTAGGGTAGCATCTTTTACCATATAAATGGGAATTTTAGAGATACCACTTTTTGTATATTAAATTGAGCTTCTAAACTAGTGTGAGGTAATTGGGAATGCCCAAACAATACCAACTCATGCGTGGATATATTAGAGGCTGTCGAACACCTTGGAAAGTTATGTCATGGTGTGTAGTTATTTTATTTTTAAATTCTTATTGTATTAGAATTATTATATTAAATTATAATGAACAATTTGTTTAATTAGGATTGTACAATTCATTTTATATTGAATATTTTATTGATTCAGGTTATGAAATTCAATTACATTGAATTTTTTTAATTATATTGAGATGCATTTGAAAAATTCTTATGATATACAGTTGAGACACATGAAGTTGTGATGGGCTTACACCTAGGTTGGAATGTAGATGGAAATTCCAAATTGGGGAAATGTAATCATCTGGTTGTATTTGGCCCATAATACTTTGATGGTGATGACCATAATTTGGGTTTCATGGATATCAGTTGAGAAATTTAGGTCATTGGGTTGTAGGATTAGATCAATATATTTGGATGGCATGGCCAATGGATTTGAGAAACATGGTCGCACTGGTACAAGCTTCTAGTTTATTTGGATTAGGTATTTAATTTTATGATTTACACTCACCCATGATGACCAAAGAACTGAATTGAGTCTTGTGCACATAAGAAATATTAATGATGAAGATGCTTTTACATCATTTGTGTGTATAATCCCCTATTAGTGAGGCCTAGAAAATATATTGGTGGAGGTTTCCATAGAAATCCATGTAGAAGGTGAAGAGACATTGGATGATAGCAACGATGCTATCAGATGGAAAATATGGATTCTTATATTGAGTCCATTTCCTAGAGTAATTTTTGGGAAGATGGAGGAAATATTTCCTTAGGAATTTGTGATATGAGATGAAGATGAATTTTACTGAGGATGAATATCAATGTGCCTCCATATTTCCTGATTCAGTCGATGAGATATTTCGTGCAGGGGGTCGAGGGACTGGTTACATTGTCAATGACTTTGAGATGTCTATGATTTATTTGAGACATGAGGTATCAAGAGGCATGAGGTTTTAGGTTTATTAGTTTGAGGTTATACCTAAGGGTTTACCTGGGTAGATCTACTTCATGGGATACCTTGGGCCATAGGCTATGGATCCTCCCTCTTCTGGGTTATGGTGTGTGCTGAGGCAGGTAAAAACATCACGGTGGCCTTTTTGGACTTGGGATGCTTTTTTAATTTAATTTAATTAAGATTTACAATTATTATTATAATTATCATCTAATTAACACGCATTTTGGGTACACACCCAAGGGTGGTATCCAAGTGGGAACCATTCTCACACCCTACGTGGTCCCTTCGGGACACGTGAAAACTATATGTATTTACTTTTAGGTAATGGGTCGGCTTCAAGAGATTGTTCTTAGTGGATTTTGGTATGGGATACATTAATGGATCCTTGATGTTCTAGTATATGTATGATTTTCATTTGAGTTTTACTTTTTTCTATGTTTGTATCAGCATTATTCTTATGTGCATACATAGTTGGTTAGCCATTAGAGTCACTTTTTGAGTATTGGATTTTATAATATTTATCGGATGATTGTTTTTCATAGTGGATATAAGTGGTATGATTCTGTGTTTATTTATATATGTTATTTATGTATTTACTTCTTCCATTTTTTATTGTTATTTGATGTGCTTCATCCATTGGAGAGCCTTGTTTTAGTCCACTATGTCCTTATTCTTTTCATATGAATGTTATACTTATACAATTACCATTATTATATCTCTAACAAGTGGGTATTTTCTCCCCACTTTCCCTCTTTATGCCCTCTATTCTAGAATGCAGTCTTTGGCATCCAAAGATGTGCACCTAAGGGCCGTGGCACCCAGCCCGATAGCACTGTTCAAGTGGATAATTAGGCTGGTATGCTACATATTATCAATAGAATCTTCTTCTTTTATTTTTAATTATTTACAAGAGGGGTATAAGAAAATATAGTTTCAATATGAAATTATAGCATGCATGAATAGTTATTTGAGAAATAACACCATATAGACAAGGGAATTATCTCAGATAGTGTACTCTCCACAGCCTATTAATCATAATTATGTTCAATTACTCTTCACTTATTAACCTGATCATCAATAAAATTAAATATATGACCAACTCACCATTATATTACAGATATTAAAAGAAATCTATATCATACACTCTTTTACTTCCATCTTTGTGATATTTCCTTATTCTAAATTATTCTTATAATATGGATTTTTTCTTTTTTTTGTTCCAACTGTCTACCTACAATATTTTAAATACATACTATTTTTGAAATTAATATTAAAATTCAAGATATTAACTAACTAAAATAATAAATTATTCGATTTTATTATCATTATCATCTTTAAGTAAATATACATGATGAATCATTATGTAAGTTGATGCACTATTTTTATCCATCTTCAAGCTATTAAAAATTTTCAAATCACTAAATCATGTTATTAACTCCAAATTTCTAACCACCATAGCATGGATAAAACATGAAACCCATGTTTCTTGGTCACATAAATAATTAAGAATATTTAGTGAAAAAAATACTATATATTATCATGTATCTTGGGAAATTTATATCAAATTGTCTTTTTTCGATGCTTAGTATCTTGTTACCTCTTAAATTAAAAATACATGATACTAAAAGAAAATTACACCATGAAGTGGAAACTCATAATTTTATCATTATATATAATATTATTTATTTATTACATAGTTTTAGTTAATAATATTTATGTATTTCACCATTTTAATTAATCATTTAATGATTTTATCGTGACCATTGAAACATTGATTTTGGGCCTCCCTATTTTTTCACATGGATTTTTCCATCCCAAAACACAATGTGAAACAAAATGGATTAACTCAACTCCCCATTCAAGTTAAAACATAAAACATTATGATATCTAAAAATCATGGTAAAATGATTTAAATACCATTTCACATCCTCTAGTTTTTCATAATTTCACTACTTCTTCGAGACACCCATCAATTTCTTCTTAGTCATTATATTTCTATCATCTAAAAGGCCATCATCCATAGCATCGAAAGACTAGTAATTTACAACCAGAATTAATCTAGACTTAAATTACATCCAATGATCCCATAGATTCACCATAATCATTATTTTAGAATTCACCTTGGCATATTAAGTCTCACCGTATTGTGGTGAGTTCATCACAAGCCAAACATTTCATGAATAACACAAATTAAAATAAAAAACACCAAATAAATCTAATTAGATCCAATTTATAAAAAATACAACATTATAACCTTTTGTTATTATATTATTCTCCTTTATGTTTAATTATCCAGGCATCCATGTTTAATCTATACCATGTTATCCATATTCATTTTCAATCCATCCTTACTACCGTAATATTATGGTTCTACCCCTATAGTTATTTGTACCTATTGATTATAAAAATTATGAGGATTTTTCCTTTAGATATTTTCACTTATAAAATTTATTGAAAATCATCCGTTATATGACAAATTAACCAAATATTCATTAGAAATTTATCAAATCCTACATGAGACAAATTCATTATAGTAACAAAAAGAATATATCAATTTCTATAATTTTTTTTATATTTTTCCGATCAAAAATTACATATTATTTTAATTACCATGGATTTATTCTTAACCTATATTTTTTAATCTCAAAAAAATATGAACAACTAAAAAACCTAAAATATCTAACTACATAATTATTTTCAATGTGGAGAGGGGTTTTCAGACATCCTTATTTTGAGGAAATTGGTTAAACAGAAAGGATAAATTATTAATTGATAAATAAAATTATATCTAGTGGAATTATAAATTTATCTACCACTGGGTGGTAAGTTCCATAAATATCCAATTTCATATATTTTTAATCCACCTTCTCAATTATAATGTGGTAAAAATTCATGATATGTTTCAAGAGAGTGTTTTTTACTATGTTGATTTTTAATTTTATTACAATACTTTAGTCACACTAAATCAATATCAGTTTTCATAACACTTATCCCTAATATTATAACTACCACTTCATCCACTTAAACAATGTTTAGGCCTTGGTAAATAAATTATTTTATTCCTCAGTTGCACTCATGGGTATACTCTCTTGTTTCTTACTTAACTATCAAATACAATGTCTTTTGATTTATTATTCCTTACAAATTTTTTATGATAATCTCTATCATCATCCCTATTTTCATTTAGATAAATCATCAAATATAAATTTACTCTAGAATTGGAATGAAATTCATAAATTAGTGATCCCTGAATATAACTCATAACTATTTTTACAACTGAGATATTTTATTTCTTTTAATAGCTCTAAATCATGTTTATAATTATATAGCATAATATATTTTTTCATTTTTTTAAATATAGTTGGGTCGCATTAACTCTTTGATACAATGTTGACTATTTCCCTATATGATACACATGATTTCCATGTTTCATTTCAACCACTATTAAAGTTTAAACTTATTTTTAACCTTTAATTTTGATTTAATTTAATATTTCTCTTCCATATTTCATGCATGAGATAAATTTTTTCCATCATTTTGATGATAATGTCCCCAATAAAGTTGGTTATCTATCTAATCATTGACATGTAAAATTTCAAATGCTTCAGCTATGAAATCATATCAATAGATTTTTTTCATACAAAAGATGATATCATCCATTTAACCCATCACCATAATATATTATTCTTATGAAACTATCACATAGAGGTTATGATAAACCCCTCATCTTCCAAATTTTTTTATATACATGAATTGTCATTCGTACTAAGAATGAGGTTCTTTATTCAAGATTTAAAAGCCTCCTTAACTTAAAAACTGTGAAAAACTTTTCTCCAATAATAATTTCAATAATAATTAGAATATATAAATATTCCTCATAAATACATTAAAAAATTTAATATTTACAACTATTTGATAATCTTTTAAATTCCATTGATCAACCCCTAATATGAAAAGTGTAATTGAATATTTCCTTTTCATCGATGAAATTTTTCCTCAAAGTCAAATCTATCAATATATGCATAACATTTATAAAGTATTCATTACCTATTCAAAATCATTAATCTTTGTAGTTAATATTTTTTTAATATAAAAACTTTATACTAATCACATTATCATTTCATGGACAATCCACTAACTCAAATTGTTCAATTTTTTATTTTTATAAAAAATATTCATTTATTTATTTCACCAATGATTTATCAAATTATAATTATTCAAAAAAAGTGTTCAACCGAAACAATATAGTATTATGCTCCATTAATATCATTTTATGTGTTTATATTGGACTATATTTGTCTTCAATAAACATGATTGGCCCAACTACAACAATTATTCTTATTAATGAAATCAAGTATTATCTTTCTTCATACCCCTAATCATCTTCTGATTCAATATCAGAATCATCATAATTTTTAAGATATTGGGATTCTCTCAATCACACATTTATTTAATCTTGTTTAAAAACTTTCTAAAGGATATAATCTATAAAATATTATTTATTTATGTTTTTAGCTTCGTTAACTTCACTTCCTTCAATGATCATGGTGATCCTTTTATATAATTTGTTGTATGGATTAATATTTGATGTGTAGCCAAAAAATAATCAATCAACCACTAAATCTTTATATTTACTATAATTAAACTTCTTTATTTTGAGTAAAACATTCAATTTAAAGAACTATAAAATGTTTCAATGTGAGATTTATGTTATACCACATTTAATATAGAATTTTATATTCTGAAAGGCTGAGTAACACTAGGTTTTTAGTGTACACAAGCACTTTCACGTCTTATATCCAATATTATTAAGAGATTCTAATCACACAAAACCAGGTAACATACATATTTTTTACCGAGTGTTTTTTTTATTTCAAAAACCCAATTTAATTGATGAGTTATTGCTACAAAACTTTTATTTATACCATGTTTCCGCAAATAAATGTAAACTATAAGAAAAGAATATTTATTTACATTATTTGATCAGTGTATCTTTATTATTATTCCCATTTCATTTACTTACCTCTTTTAATATATTTGGATGTAGTCCATAACTTATTAATTATACCATATGAACATAAAACATCTCATCCTTTTGTATTCAATGAAAAATAAGATGAAATATTTATCACCTATAGTAATAAATTTATTTATTTATCAACACACATTATTATAGAATATATATATGATTTTATGATCACTTTGTCTTTAGATGGTAGGGTTTTCTCATAGTTTATTCCTTCAATCTTACATCAAAATACTCTCTTTATTATTATTAATATAATGAATACTAATAACATTATTCAACTATGTTAAATTCCCCATACTGTACTGATAGATGTGATAAAACCTCCAATGTTGTAGGATAGTTTCCTTTTAAATAGCATGAGAACAATTGTTTTCCTTTTTTCCATCAGATACAAATTCCCATTCATTATCTTTCATTTTATAGGATAATTCTCAATTTCCCTTTATAAGAAGCCTCTTAAATTGAATGAAAATTACAATATCAAGTTGAGTAACTTGATAACACTCAATAAATTGTTTCATACACCATATATTTAGAGAACTTTTCTATTTTTCAATTTAACTCTAGCAAGATGGGTATTACCACTTCCTTTGACCATAAGTATTATATAATTTCTAGACCAAACGTTTCTATCAACTTCTTCATTCACATTTTTGAGAAGATTCATATTATCCATTATATGGGATGAGAACCCACTATAATGAATCCACTTGAAACTATTATTTATAACATTAAAATATAAATTATTATGTTTATAGTTCTCCATCATCTTTAACTTCTTCACATTGTATGAAACTCTTGGATCCTTTGATGAATATATCGAACTCTTCAATTATTCTTTATCATAAGATATAATGTAATTGTCTTATTATTATAATGTATAAAATAATATTTCTAAATTAATTTTATTGGATTAAATCGCATTAATATTTTTTTAACTTTTTTAGATATAGTTTCATCTTTTTTTTCTCTAATTTATATCTTTGTTCCCATTTTAGAGTAACTGAACAATATCCATAGATGAATTTATATTCTATGATAAATGATATGTTTATATTATATATTTTTAACTTACAATAGATTTTATTTTCAATTCACTCTCTACTTAATTAAAATGATTAAATTTATTTTCTTGGTTGAAATAAAAATTCATTTCATTAGAGGAAAATAAATTATTCCATCTCTCCACATTATCCTAAATTTTGAAAAACACGTCGATCATTGATAAGTTCTTAATGATTATGAAATTTATTCTATATTATTATACAATTTTATATTATAATTTGGTGTATTTTTTATAATGATTCATTATCAAAAGAAAGATTTGTTTTAACAATTGGATTTACTATTTTACAGTCAATAATTTATAAAAACATTTTTAGAAAAAATTATCCCATTCTTTTAATAAATCATTTGAATGATTTCAAAACAATAAATTCTAATTTGAGACATATTATTTTATTTGTCACTAAATATTATATCTAAAATATAAAAATTACAATTTAATTGGTTAAATGATATTAGTTTTTTTCTTTAATGGAAATATTAAAATCATTAATGATGTTATCTTGCTCCTCAATAGTTACCCTATAATTAAATAATTCTTCATGTTTCAGTTTCCTGTATATTTTTTCCATGAAATCAATTTCTATTAAAATAGAATCAATATAACCTGAGGATTATTTTTTAAATCCACAAATATTGACATTCTACTTATATTTTAGGTTAATTTCATAAATATCTTTTTCCAACTAGTATTTTATATTAATATCTCTCTTTGGTTGATTATCCTCTTCTTCTTCAGTTTTTGATTTCTCCATTGTTACCATCAAGCATGTTCTATATCCGAGATAAACATTTTTTTAATTCCTTCTTAATGACCTTATTTGATATCAAGTCCCTCTTAACATACCAACGCTTTTCACTGAAAATTATTTCTTTTTACATTTCTATAATTTATGTTACTTCTAATAAAAAATAGTTTATTGGATTTTGTTTGAATTCAATCTCATCAACCTCTTTGAAAAATATTTTTGGAAACCTAGAAATATTCTTTGAAACCTCCCCAAAATTAATTCACGATAAATTTATCGTATCTTATAATATTAATTAAACAATGTAAATCTTCCCTTCTACAAATGATAATAAATCATAACTGACATCATTTTCTTCATATTCAGTCTCTTGAACGTTATGATTCTATACAATTTTAATTTCCATTTCTTTTGATAGATATTATCTTGAGATTTCTTTATTTAGTATCCTTATATATGAAACCATATTTTTATTTAGTTCATCAAGGGATTAGTTCCCAATATTTAAATCATCATATGAAGAAAAATATAGATTTTATATTATTAGAAATATTTGTATGACCTATTTTACAATATCAAAAAATTTCATCTCATTCCCAAGTCTATGAATATCTCTAAAAATATAAATGGTTGAAGAGAATATCAATATTTTCACTAGAAATATTTTAATGATCATTAAATCAGTTAAGAACAACCTAAAGGATATATGAAATAAATCCCATTGGTATATGATATATATGGAATAATTGAGTTTTATAATAGTGGAAAATTATAAAATGTTATTTATGTTACTACTTACAAGTGATAAATATATAGATAATAGATTACAATTGAAAAATACCATAAAGGGAATAAAATAGTTTTATTTGAACTACCTTCAATATTCCATGAAATCACATGTTATGATTAGGGTTTTATAGAGGATGTAGGACATTATTATTCCTTTACAACCCCATAAAATCATAAGTTTTTAAAAGTTCCATATCCTAAGTTAAATAATTATTATAATATTACCCAACCATTACGTTGATTTTATACTGTGATTAGTTTTTAAAGGATACAATATTTATTTGTCATATGAATGCTATGAGTAAACATTCATTATAATATCCCGTGTTTTATGTCATTTAAGGACCCAATTCAAGAGACGTAATATGATAGAGTTCATTATTTCATGAATATGAAAAATGTGTTGGATGAGGAATTAACTAATGAATTTTAACATGTAAGTTAGTAAATAAGATTTAGAAGTGTTTTATAAGGGATTTATAAATATAAATTCTATTTAATAGTTGTGTGTGGATCCTATGAAATTTAGTCAAAACTCTTTTACCTTGATGATCTCCTCTTAAAAATTCTTTATGTTTGAGGAACTAATATTCTACGAAGGTCATAAGAATATGAAATCTTTGATGGATGATTATAGTGTAGTCTATGGATGCCTCTGGAGATGGAACATAATTTTACTACAACTCTAGTGTTCTTATTCAAACCCAATCAATTGTTTTTGAGATGGTTCAGTGGTTTGATTATGAGAGGAATATATGATTTTTTTAGTTATTCATTTCTAGTTTTTAATGTATTTTTTAATGTATGATAGGTAATTATAAATATTGGGATATTTATTTGTTATTTTGATTATAATAATATTTAATAGACCCCTATGAATCCAAGTTGTGATATTAAATATTCTCATCAATTTTGATTCATAAAATCATGTGATTGATTGATGAAATTGAAATCATATTTCACATTTGACTATAAATCGTAAAATATGACTTTCTAAATGTTATATCTATAATTTATTGAGGAAGATGATATTGGATATCATAAGTCACAAAATACTTTAAAAACTCAATTGTTTTTCTTTTTATATTATACTATATCATAATCTCATGTAATACGGCTTTCACACTGTGTGTTGAGAAAACATAGCATTGCATCATAAAAATGAAATGATTCATGTCATTAAATATGATACATCAAGTTTCAAGGTATATAACATATTTTTTTTTATGATATATCATAAAATACAATAGATAATATGGAATTCCATGGATTTTGATATAACCCATATGATTAAATATGGCTGGTTTAGAAAAATTTATTTTTCTTAATATTAAACAATAATTTGAATTTATTATTTATAATTTTTTATAATTAATGAAAGTAATATATTATAGGGATATTATAAATTTATAAAAAGTGTATAAATTATTTATATATTTTTTAAAAATTTCATTAATAAATGAATATGAAACATTTTTCAATAAATTTTCCAAAATATTAAGTGTTATCATTTAATTAAAATTTATTAGATTATATGTTATGCCAAATGAATATGAAATAGAGTTTTAATTTAGAAATCTTATGGGAAATTTTATAACGTTTTTAAAAATTAAAAAATATGAAAAAATATAAATTTTTTATATTTACATTATGAAATTCTCATAATCAATAAATTTGAATTATTCAAAATAAATTCATATTTTTTGGAAATTATTTGAACCTCATAAAAATAGTTTTTTCGGTTGATTTGAACAAAGGATTAAATAATATTAAGCTTGTGATACTTATATTATGTTAATTTTGTACATTATATAAATTATAATATAAAATGATTATAATTCATAGAAATATATTATATTAAATGAAATTCCAAATAATCATTAATATGAAATGTTCATATTATTATATTAATTTAAAGAGTTTATATTAATAATTATGGAATGTCAGTAATTATTATAAAATGTTTATAATGTTTTTATATGTATATTTTGATTACTAATTATTCAAAAAAAATTATCTCATGCTTAAATTTATGATGTGTTCATTTATATAAAAGTCATCAACTTATTTTTTATTCATGAATATAAATTTTCTAGAAATTTTTAATAGGTTTATTATTTAGTTTAATTTTTCAAATTTATTCTTATAAAATTTTACGGCAATTCATTACATGCTAGATATGATTATATATGATTTAGTTTCTATATAAGAAAACCATGGGTTGTGTATTAAGTTATTAGAACAATTTTATTATTGATTGTAGTTTATATATATTATGTGAATTTGGGTTGTATTTCTCCTTAAGATAGTGTCTTATGAATTATTCAAGAATAGTGGGGGTTGTCTATCTATATTGGTTGGAATACTCATATAGAGATTATCAATCTCATAAATTTTTAAACCATCAAATGGAGAGTTAATGCACCTTATTCATGAGATAAATGTGGATATGTGTAATTTTTTTATATTATATATATGGGTGAACTACATGAAATTTCAGTTTTGTGAATAGTTGTACATCAATATCATTTGAATATATTTATTAATTAGATGAAATTGGACTCTAAAATAAATCATTACAAGCGTGCAATGATAAAGGGAACAACATGAGATAATGTAGAGAGATTTTATTCCTTAAAAAATAATACGTTTTACATTCCTACTAAATTTTCACATCTCAAGAATTCGAGAAAACATGGATTTTCTGATGTAAGGAACATAAGTAATAAGGTGACCCTAACCATTAGGTCCCCTATTTTTTTTCATTATTCAGTTTACACAAGGTAGGAAAACCATAAACGTGGGATACATGATGAATAGAGTTGATTTTATATCTATATGATGTATTTGGATAAATATTTATTCACAAAACAATCTAAGAGTCATATACGATATGATTGGAAATATTTTTCTACAATATATAGTCCTATTTAATTTCTATTATACCTATTGAAAGTCATGATGCATTGTTGATATTGGCATAAAAATTGATATGACATATTAAAAAGGGGTTCATCTTTTTAGTGGGATCTTATTTAATGAATTTACATATTAAATTGTAAAAAACATGAAAATAATGTAACTAAAGCATCAATTATTGGTAAATAATAATGTCATCACCAAACATATCAATGAGATTAATCCTATGAATGGATAAGTTAAATTTTGGGAAAATTTATGACAGGAAACATAAAAAGATATCTTATGTGATGATAAATATTATGTGGTAGAGAAATATTTTCTTAAGTAACCATGTGTTGACGTTATTCAACATGTGAACCAATAATGATTCACTTAATGTTTCAAATAGTTTTAGTGATAAATGACCAGAGGAGTTTTTGTCTCACATACACAATATGATTTTATTTTTCAATGACAATGAATTGTATTATGTATAATACTGATGTTTAGAGACTAAGGGTTTCATTTAGTATCATTTATGTTATGTATTTCATTATGTTTTCTTCTATGGAAATTTTATAACAAAAAGAATGAATTTACCTAATATTATAAATTGTTGAGAATAGAAGAAATATGAATTTTATGTGTAGATTGAGGTTCTATATTGAATGTATAAGAGAAAAAAAGGTCGGTATGGGAAGAAGAAATGTTTTTTAGAGATTCCAACATTGTTTTTTTAAGTACCCAATTTGTGAAATTAAAAAATAATGGTAACATCGTGATGGAATGAGTAATGATACAATGATATAGGGGTTTTTGTGATACCTATAGAGGTTTGTGAAACTATATGAAATATCTATATCATGTTTTTGTGTAATTGAAATCAATTCATTACATTTTAATTGTTTGTGATATCACTTCTTTATTTTACAATTTTCGTAAATATTTTTAGAGGTCCGAACACAATAGTAAAATTAATGAAATTTTTATTTCATTTAAAGAGATGAAAATAGATTCACTACATCAAATATATGTATATAAATAAACTTATCTTACTCGGATAGATTGAATCAATGGATGATTATCTTTATCTCATTTCTATTAAATGAAAAGAAAAGGTTTTCATTATAAAAGATTTGTGAGAAAAATGATAAACTTAATTGAATACACATGGTTTACAATTCATCAAATTCTCTAATAATTTTTAAAAACGATAAAAGGAAAATATATTTTATCTAGGATAAAATATTTGTCCAGATATTTGTTAAAATGTAAGGGAAGAAATTATTGGCAACCATCATTGAATTTTTTTTATATAAAATCTTCCATTATGGAATAAAATTATACAAACACACAAAATACCATATATTATATAGAATAAGTTGTTTATTTGTAAAATATTTCTTCTATAATGGGTCATTTCCAAACATAATTTTATTAGAAATCTGATGAGGAAGGTATTTATTTCCAAGTATTGTCCTTTTTTGTCTAGGAATTTTTTTAATGTAAGAAAATCACCTAACTTTGTATTTGGTGAACATATTATATAAGGTTTTTTTAAAAATAATTAGACTCACATTTTATAATAAATTTTAACGGTATCATAAATAATCTAGTTGAAGGAAAAAGTTCAAACCAGACTCACCTTCGGTATGAAATTAGAGAAAATCATAATGGGGAATTGATCTGATTCACAATAAATCCGGAATGAAATGATCGAATTGAGAATGAATCTTACTATAAGTAAATTTTCATTGGTCTCAATCTAAATTTATTATAAAAAAGTGAATATTTGGATAAATAATCCTAGTATGCATTACTATGAAAAAATAATTGTGATGAAGTTTTTTTAATTTGTATTTCATATAAATCATAAGTAATTGGTAAAAAATATGATCCAAGATTGATGAAATAAAGATAGAGTAAAAGATAAGTTGTCGATGGAATTCATATATATGGATCTTGATGAAATTTAATGAGATTTTGTGATAGTATTCTAGCCAAATGAATTATAGATAAGTGTATTCTATTTTAGGAAGTAAAATATGTTAGTCTAGGTGAGGAAGAAAAATTTTCACACTGAAGAAATCATACATAGAATGATCATACGCAGAATAATCATACAGAGAATGATCATATCCAAGATTATTTTTATAAGGATGATTTTATCTAGAATAATCGTATCCATAATGATTGTATCCAGGACAATCATACATAGAACGATTGTAATCTAGACAATCCAATAAAGGATAGTTGGAATGAATGTTGGTTTTTAAGATGAATGATACTAACACTGGTCCATCATATTTGGAATTTCATTATACTCAATGATAATGATTTTCTATAGATATCTATGTAAAAGAGTTGAGTAGAAGATGGTAATCATAATGAAAAAGACTGATCAACAATGTAGTAAACCATTTTAGATGGTTAAATCACATGCATAAGGAAGATATATATAAACTCTAATTTGTTTCCAAATGTCTTCATTGTGTGGTTTGAGAGTTGAATTACCTTTTTTCTTTTAAAATGTATTTTTCAAGTGTTTAAATATAAAATATTAAATATTTGAAAGGGTTTTAAGAGCAGAGATGATGGAGTTTTCTAAATATGCTATCAAGGGGGAGCATGAAATTAAAAAGAATAATTGTATTCCATATATAGAGAGTATCCTATTTAGAAAATCAGAGTGGTATAAATCTCATAATTCATTTAAATTAAATTTGTATAGATCCTTGTTTTGATGAAATTAGATTTATATGAAGAATAGATAATTTTTTAATAAGAATCATGAATCTTCGAGAATAGTTGATGATTGTAAAAAACACCAAATATTTTAAGGAAATTGAGATTTTGGGGAATTTGTTTTCAAGTAGGAATGGTTTTTGGATTCTATCTAAAGCCTTTTATAGGTCACCTATAAAAGGTGAAGTGTAAATTTCACTTTTTTCCATATACTATTCAGTATCGAAGAGAGAGAAGCTCTAGGCTTTAGAAAGAATAAGTTGTTTTCGTATTTACTTGTATTAAATTAGTTTTAATGGATTTTACTTAAATAGAAGAGACATTATAAAAACATTGAATTCAGATAATCATTGTATTCAATGATTATCTTACCTAGAATATTACTATATTCTTATCTTAAATTGTATTTGGATGATCATTATATAATGCTAGATTAATCAGAACAAGGATTTCTATAATGTTATTCTCATACTAAGGAAGAAGTATTTTTGAATTTCATCAATCATACCCAGATAATGAAAAATCAATTTTTAATGATAAGTTAACCAACAAGATTCAGACTCAAGAGAATCACTTGAAAGAATCGGGCTGAGAGAATTGTACTAAGAAGAACTGTAATGGGGAGAATCATACTCAGAGGAATCATACTGAAAAATAAATACTGGGAAAATCATATTGTGTTTTTATGAAAATGTCATGTAAGTTATAACCATCAACGTGGTAATAACTGGATGATTTTTTTAAAATGGAATACATTTATTAAATTGAAAAGAATTATAAGTAACATTAGTGGTTACACATACTTTTTATACCCTATTTTTTCTAAGAGTGTGCATGCACACTATTGTAGTATCTTCAATGTTCTACATGAGTTAAACAATATATCCTACTATTTCTAATACAAGGATTTATTTTTATAGTGTATTGTGTTGTGTTAGAATATTTCCAAACCATACCAAGGACATAACTATTTTTATTAGATAGTGAACCCTATAAATTCTTGTGTTCATATGCATGTTTGTTTAATTTGTTTTCATTGGAGAATTGAAATCCTTAATATGAGGTTAAGGTTGTTTTAATTACATGTAAATATAAAATAAAACATATCACTGATTCACCCCTCCTCCTCTTATTGGAACAATTATCCTGAATGGTAACTTTCATGATGTATCAACACATAGGTTTCCTATTCTTATTCTTAACTGATTAGGAATGTGAATTGTATGAATAATAAAGGTATTTCAGTTATAAATGGAATGAGTTATCATATACAGAATGATATAATAATACTATCTCTTATGCCTATTTGATATGATTATATTTAATCTACATCATATTTGTTTCCTCCTATTGATTTTAATTATTCTCTTAAATCTGTATATAAGAATAATCTGGAGAATAAAAGGGAAAAGAATGATATATTATCATCACATTCTGAAATTTAATTATTAAGTGTAAATGGTTTTCCCACAACCAAAGTTATATGGGATAAATTGAAAAACATATACAAAGTTAATATAAAATAATAGAAGTAATAAAATTAAGATCTGGTGATTGAAGTAAGAAGGATTGAATATGGGTGAGTAAGAATTATTAAGGGGAATCTTTACCAGGGTAAATGAAATTGTGAGTACTATCATATGTCTTGGTGAAATGTTATATGATTATATAGTTGTTGAAAATATATGGAGAATTATTCCCAACATGTGTGATGAAAATGTTTCTTTATTAGAATATAGGGATCCTGAAACATTATCTCTTGATGATTTAAAAATAACTCTTATCCCTTGTGAAATGAGAAGGGATAAATCTATAAAAAGAATAAAAAATTAGAGAAATATCACCCAAGGATTCTGAGAAATAAAGGACAATGAAGATTCTTATTGAAGATGAAGCTAGTGATTCTAACTCTGAAAATGAGGTATGTAAAAATCAAGATAAAATTTTATCCTTTTTTCTAAAAATGTTAATGGATTTACATATACATATATAGGGAAAAATACATTTATTTTTTTTGAATGTGGAGGCATTGGTCACTTTTTGTCTTATTGTCCTTGATGAAAGAAAGAATAGAATAGTGAAAGAGAAAAAAGAAATCCAACAAGGTCATGGATGAAATAGGGAGATAATGGAAAATTATATTCCCCAGGTAAATGAATAAAATTCTTCAAATAGAAAAGAATAAGTTTTTTTCAAAATATTATAAATAATAAGAATTTAGTGATATTGAATTTGTAAAATATATTGAGTTGGGCATTGAAAATACTTTCATTGAAAATGTTAGTAATGAAGAATTTATATTTATTTTTTCAGAAAAAGAAGAAACTATGTTCAAATTTCATTTGAATGAAGAGATAAAAGAGTCTCAGAGAAAGTCTTTATGACTTAAAAACAAAACAAAAATTTGAGAGAAGAATGTTCATCAACAACCATCCAAGAATGTTTTTTTAATGAGAACGAAAGTATTTAAAAGAGACTGACGATTTAATGAAATATCTTGAGGAATAAAAGAATCATAATGAGTATCTAGAAGTGAAGTTGAAGGAAAAATATGGGGAATTATAACATGTCCCATTAAGAAATTCAAAATTTAAATAGAGAAATAGAATTTTCAAAAACTCAACTCTATATTTAGAGAATTTTTTCAAAAGGTGAAGCCTGAGAAGGATAAAAAATATATATTCAATGGTTGATATTATAAGGCGCCAGCCTTAAAACTTACTTAATCTTGAGTTATTACAAGATTACACATTGAGGATCCTTTCGGGTTTAGAGTTTTAGAGAATTAGAACATAAAACGTGCATTACATTCCACATATAAACAAAGTGGTTACATAAAGATAGTATTATTCATTCCCATCAATGGAAACGTATATAAAATAAACATTGATTCTTTCTTGACACTTCCTTGACACTATCATCATTTCATGTACCATTCCCTTGACCTCTGAAAAACATTTCAAAAAAACCTTGGATGAGCATAAAAAGCTCAGTAAGGGATATAAAAATATGGAAAGGAAACATGGGTACATATATACATCAGGATGAGATCATACTTTACCCATAAAACATAAGCACTTTAACATAACTCATCAAATCATGAATAAATCATAGAAATCATAAGACATAAAGGTAACTTGAGGCATTCATAACATATTTACGTAGGGGGTAACCCTCTTGGTTATGTTTGAAATACCCAACACAGTATATTACCTAAATCTCTTCGGAGAAACCTTAACGTTTCACTTCTTCGCATTACCCAATTCATTGGAGAGCTATATTGGGCTCACCCTCCCTTAGTTTATCACGGAACCACCCGTCTTCATAATAACGCCCATGAACCTCAACATAATCATATCACATAAAACATGCATATAGGAAACATAAAATTCCCATCATTCAATCACAAGATATCAATAAAACACATTGATATAAAAACATTATGAAAACCATTTTCAATACCAAAATAAAAGAAAAGTAAAACATGGTATTTATTTTTCTTTTAAAAAGAAGGTATGGCTTGTAGAGGAAGCCAAAACTCAAATAACGGTCACGATGGCAGAGAAGTCTTTGTCACCGCATACGTACAACAAAAACATTCCCTTTTGTCGTTTATTAAATGCTTTGTATAAAAAAGATTCCTTTTGAACAACCGTAAAAAGTCAAATGGGTTTATACACCGTATAAAAGAAGGTTGTGTATAAAACAAAATATGCCTCAATGAAAGGAGATTGATATGAAGTCCCATACCTCGTATCCGACTTGACCCGACCGTTCTTTAATATCCTAAATAATAAATTTGAGTTAATATTTACTTGCTTAAGAACCTTTTTCAAGTTTATTATTCATTTTATACTATGTTATGAACACCATGTAATCATTTGAGTTAATAATGTTCATTTTGTCGGTATTTGGTTCTTAAGTCAAAAATAGACTACTTACACTTACATGTTGTTAATTTGGTCAAAGGTTCATTATATCCAGAATGATATTAATGATTTGGATAACATATATATCATATATATTCATCATATACATGTATTTATAATATTACATCACATTTAGAGGTAAGAAATGAAATGCACCGTTCATGGAGACGGTAAGCCGTACGTATGCATGAACGCTACTTCCATTTCTATTTCATATTTTCTGGAATGGAATCATAATGATATAAGAGTATATTATAATTCCAGTATAATAACATGTATAATATCATTATCATTATCCTTTACACATCCCACATATGGTATTAACGAATCAAATCACTTTCAGGGGGCGGTAGTCCGCACTTCCTAAAATGAAGATATCGTGTTTACCCATAATGGAAACAATAATGGTATGCCATAAATTAAAAATACAGAAGCTTAAGGAAAGAATAAAAATATTATATATCATATATAAAAATAGTGACATCATAATGGCCACCATTGAAGGTGTTAAATGAGTATTGAACCATCATCGTTTCGGGAGGCAGAATTTCGCCATCCACGGAAACCGTATGTTCTTTAAGCATTTTATGTAGTTCTGTGAGAGTGTAGCTCGAATAAATCTTATAACAACATCATAGTATATTGAAGATACTGGTGTTGTTACAAAATAAGTAAATAAAAAGAGTTTAGGGGGTTGGAGAAGAAAAATAAAACAAATGAACATGAGAGAATGAATTACCTTTAAAAGTGTAACTCCTTTTGATTTGAGCCTAAAGGCTTCCTTTGAAAGGATTCTGCCCAAAGGGAATCCTCTAGAATTAGTAGAGGGATGTGGAGAGAGTAAATGGGCCAGGGATGGCCGAGCCAAAGGCTTGAGGAGTGTGTGAAATGAGGTAGAGGTGGGGGCATTTTATAAGAGGTGAGGAGGGGCACTCTTGGAAAGTAAAGATAAGTTACTTTATTTTAAAATGAGATTCGGATTCAAAAGGTCCCACATTGATATAATTCGATGATAAGGTGATGAAGGTTCTAAATCTACTCATCTAATTGGTTTTGGACATGTATAGGGTTTAGAATTTACATTATCTTTCCATTTTATTTAAATCGTTAAATAATGATGTCATCGCTGCATCATCATGATGTCATAAATAATTTATTTTATTTAAAGTCTAAAAATTATAAAAAAACTACTATGATGTATGAAATCTTTTTACCTTTCCAATGACTAATTATAATAAAAAAACCTATTTTTATAACCACATGTAAAAATTGTTTTTTGTAAAACATATGATGTTTCTGTCATTTTTACTTTTACATTAAATAAAAAGTTATTTATCTAATTTCCCAACCAAAGTGGCTCCATGGGGTCCCCAAGTTGACCCATTGCTTGTCTTGGTCGGCCATGACACAACCAATGAGGGTAGGACATGTGTCGTGCTCATCTCATTTTATTAAAGCAATATTTTTACCTTAAACAACACTAATTACCACTAATCACGATTAAAAACTTAATAAGTTACTATTCACCAAAAAATTATTTTAATCTAATTGAACCACATTTTACTTCTTAATGACAACTATGTATGTCGGATTTTTGAAATTCAAAACACAATGATGGCAAAATTTCATTTAAACGGAAAATTAGTTTTTATAAGTACCACTTAGTGGTTTCACTATTCATAAAAAATTGATGTTTTTAAGAAAATTACCAAAAATTCACCCTAAGCTATATTTGAAATTCTGAATTCAAAAATGAATTATATTTTACAAAATTCAAAACCTATAAGTTATATTAATTAATTTAATAATTAATTCCCGCTGTCAGAGTAAATAGCGTGTTTTTATAATACAATAAGTATCAAAAGATTGATACCAGTTTAAGTCCAATTTCAAAGTGAAATTGATTCCAATGAACACCATTGGATTAAATGGTAAAAATATTTCCAATTCCACTTCAAAAACAATTCAAAAGATAATCTATTGATATAAATAAATTATATTAAAAAGCAGTTTTGATGTAAAATGCAGTATTTTTCACTATTCATTAAAAAATGAACATTGTCAGAAAAATATCAAAAATTCACACAAAGTAAATTTTGATGTCCCAATCATAAATAATAAGTTTATCTTGACAAACATAGCTTATAAAGTTTTCAAAAGATAGATTTAAAAATTGTTTTCCATCAAAAGGCAGTAAAACAATCTTTTATGAATATTAGTGTATTCCATGCATAAGATTGTATTTATTTTCATTTTAAGCCTCTAAAACAATATCTAGTTCATTAATAGACATAGATAAAAATATCTATTATTCATTACTTACTTGCGATGTTACATCCATCCCCCCTTTTGAAAATTGTGTCCCCGCAATTTATTTACTTATCAAATAAATGGGGATACTTATCCCTCATTGCATTTTCAGATTCCCATGTTGGCTCTTCAATCATGTGGTTTTCCCAAAAAACCATTACCTGGTGAATCGCCTTATTTCGTTACACTTTCTCCATGTGGTCAAGAATCTGAACCAATTATTCCTCATAAGATAGGTTCTCTTCCAGGTGAACTACCTCTGGACTCAAAACATGAGATGGATCTGGCATATACTTTCTCAACATCGAAACGTGAAAAACATTTTGTACCTGAGATAAACTCGGAGGTAAAGCCACTCGGTAAGCAACTGATCCAACTCTCTCCATAATTTCATATGGTCCAATAAACCATGGGCTCAACTTTCCTTTCTTACCAAATCGCATCACACTTTTCCATGGTGATACTTTGAGAAAAACATGATCACCTACCTCAAAAGATAGATCCTTCCTCCTATTGTCTGCATAACTCTTCTGCCTACTCTGAGCTATTCTCATGTGCTTCTGAATCAGCTAAAATTTTTCTGCCCTCTCTTCTACCAATTCTGGTCCCATCAACTTCCTTTCACCCACTTCATCCCAGAAAGCTGGAGTTCGACACCGCTTCCCATATAATGCCTGAAATGGTGCCATCTGTATACTGGAATGAAAACTGTTATTATATGAAAATTAACTAAAGAAAGATGTTGGTCCCAACTTCCCTGATAATCCATAGATAAAGAATATAGCATATCCTCCAAGGTCTGAATTTTTCGTTCTGATTGCCCATCTGATTGGGGATGAAAAGCTGTACTAAAATTTAATTCAGTACCCAACGACTTCTGAAGGCCTTTCCAAAAGTTAGAAGTGAGCCTGGGATCACGATCAGATACAATGGAGAGAGGAACTCCATGTAACCTGACTATCTCTTTAAGATACAAACGGGAAAGTTTATCTACGGAAAAAGTATCTTGTATAGCAAGGAAATGAACAGATTTAGTCAAGCGATCATCAATAACCCAGATTGCATTATTACCTCGAGATGTCTTCGGTAATCTCACAACAAAGTCCATGGATATATTCTCCGATTTCCACTCTGGCACTGGTAAAGGCTAAAGCATCCATTTCAGTAACTTCTGCTCTGCTTTAAATTGTTGACATTTCAAACACTTCACAGTAAAATCAGCAATATCTCTTTTCATTCCATCCCACCAGTTATACTGCCGCATATCTCTATACATCTTAGTACTGTCAGGATGAACTGCAAACGGAGAACTATGAGCTTCACATAACAACTCTCTCTTCAACTGTGAATCACAAGGCACACACAATCTCTTCCCAAATCTCAAAACGCAATCATTATCAATGTTGAATTCAGGGAACTTACCGTTCTGAACCAGCTCTACCTTTTTCTGCAACTCACTGTCTTGCTTCTGTGCTTTCTTGATTCTATCTGATAGAGATGATCTCACTGATACCTGAAACAAAACAGAAGAACTTCCTGCATCAACAACTTCTATTCTAAAGTTCATCAAATCAATAACCAAAGGATCACGTTCCATGTGCAATATTGCTAATGAAGCATTTCTTTTTCGACTCAAAGCATCAGCCACTTTATTTGATTTTCATGGATGGTAATGAATTGTACAATCATAATCCTTGATTAATTCTAGCCATCTACTTTGTCTCATGTTCAATTCTTTCTGAGTGAATATATACTTTAAACTTTCGTGATCAGTATATATTTCACACTTTACTCCATACAAATGATGCCTCCAATTTTTTAAAGCAAAAACAACAACAGCTAATTCCAAATCATGTGTTGGGTAATTTACCTCATGAGTTTTCAACTGTCGTGAATCATAAGAAATTACCTGATCATTATGCATTAGGACATAACCAAGTACTTTCAATGAAGCATCACTGTATATAACAAACTCACCATTCCTGGAAGGTTGTGCCAATACTGGAGCATTCACCAATCTTCTTTTCAATTCCTGAAAACAATCATCAAATACTTTTGTCCAGATAATCTTAACACCCTTTCGAGTTAGCTTAGTTATTGGACAAGATAAATGTGAAAAATTTCTAACAAACCTTCGGTAATAGCCTGCCAAACAAAGGAAACTACGAATCTCAGTTACATTTGTCGGTCTTGGACATTCTTCAACAACTTTTGTTTTTGCAGGATCAACAGTTATCCCATCTTTAGAAACAATGTGACCAAGGAAATGAATTTGTTGCAACCAAAACTCACACTTGATGAATTTCCCATACAATTTCTTTTCTTTTATGGTTTGAAAGATAACCCTTAAATGACTTTCATGCTCTGCTTTACTTTTAGAAAACACCAATGTATCATCAATAACACAACCAAGATTTATCATCTGATTCAACTAAGCCATCACTGTAGTGAACTGCTCAATTCTGATTCTGACTATCTCAGCATGCTGATTTGGAAGGTCATTTCCCTCAGCATGCCTTCCCAAAAAGCTTCTCTGTGTCCTCTACGAAAAACCATTCTGAACAAACATGTCTTAGATGAAGCAACATGGTAATCTTAAAATTATATATCACTTCAATTTGACCATAAAAAAAATATTTTTGGATAATCATTTAACATAATTCTAACTCCTAAAGTTATCTAAACCGACCTTTGATACCAACTATAAAGCCCCACCCTTAAACCATACTTTATCTTGAGTTATTACAAGATTACACATTGAGGATCTTTTCGGGTTTAATGTTTTAGAAAATTAGAACATAAAACATTCATTACATTCCACATATAAACAAAGTAGTTACATAAAGATAATATTCTTCATTCCCATCAATGGAAACATATTTAAAATAAAACAGGATTCTTTCTTGACACTTCCTTGACACTATCATCATATCATGTACCTTTCCCTTGAACTCTGAAAAAAATTTCAAAAAAACATGGGATGAGCATAAAAAGCTCAGTAAGGGATATAAAAATATGGAAAGGAAACATGGGTACATATATACATAAGGATGAGATCATACTTTACCCATAAAACATAATCACTTTAGCATAACTCATCAAATCATGAATAAATCATAGAAATCATAAGACATAAAAGTAACTTGAGGCATTCATAACATTGTTACGTAGGAAGTATCCCTCTTGGTTATGTTTGGAATACCCATCACAGTATATTCCCTAAATCAATTCGGAGAAACCTTAACGTTTCACTCCTTCGCATTACCCAAGGCATTGGAGAGCTATATCGGTCTCACCCGACCTTAGTTTATCACGGAACCACCCGTCTTCATAATAATGCCCAAGAACCTCAACATAATCGTATCACATAAAACATGCATATATGAAACATAAAATTTCCACCTTTCAATCACAAGATATCAATACAACACATTGATATAAAAACATTATGAAAAACATTTTTAATACCAAAATAAAAGAAAAGTAAAAAATGGTATTTATTTTTCTTTTAAAAAGACGGTATGGCTTGAAGAGGAAGTCGAAACTCAAATAACGGTCACGACGGCAGAGAAGTCGTTGTCGCCGCATACGTACGACAAAAACATTCCCTTTTGTCGTTTAGTAAATGCTTCGTATAAAAAATATTCATTTTGAATAACTGTAAAAAGTCAAAGTGGTTTATACACCGTATAAAAGAAGGTTGTGTGTAAAACAAAATATGCCTCAATGAAAGGAGATTGAGATGAAGTCCCATACCACGTATCCGACATGACCCGACCGTTCTTTAATCTCCTGAATAATAAACATGAGTTAATCTCTACTTGCTTAAGAACCTTTTTCAAGTTCATTATTCCTTTTATACCATGTTATAAACATCATGTAATCATTTGAGTTAATAATGTTCATTTTGTCGGTATTTGGTTCTTAAGTCAAAAATAGACTTCTTACACATACATGTTGTAAATTTGGTCAAAGTTTCATTATATCCAGAATGATACTAATGATTTGGATAAAATATATATCATATATATTCAGCATATACATGTATTTATAATATTACATCACATTTAGAGGTAAGAAATGAATTGCACCGTTCATGGAGACGGTAAGCCGTACGTATGCATGAACGCTACTTCCATTTCTATTTCATATTTTCTGGAATGGAATCATAATGATATAATAGTATATTATAATTCCAGTATAATAAAATATATAATATCTTTATCTTTATCCGTTACACATCCCACATATGGTATTAACGAATCAAATCACTTTCAGGGGGCGGTAGTCCGCACTTCCTAAAATGAAGATATCGTGTTTACCCATAATGGAAACAATAATGGTATGCCATAAATAAAAAATACAGAAGCTTAAGGAATGGATAAACATATTATATATCATATATATAAATAGTGACATCATAATGGATACCTTTAAATGAGTATTGAACAATCATCGTTTCGGGAGGCATAATTTCGCCATCCACGGAAACCATATGTTCTTTAACCATTTGATGTAGTTGTGTGAGAGTGTAGAATGAATAAATCTTATAAAAACATTCTAGTATATTGATGATACTAGTGTTCTTACAAAAGAAGTAAATAAATAGAGTTTAGGGGGTTGGAGAAGCAAAATAAAACAAAAGAACATGAGAGAATGAATTATCTTTAAAAGTGTAACTCCTTTTGATTTGAGTCTAAAGGCTTCCATTGAAAGGATTAATCCCAAAGGGAATAATCTAGGATGAGGAGAGGGATTTGGAGAGAGTAAATGGGTAGGGGATGGCCGAACCAAAGGCCTGAGGAGTCTGTGAAATGAGTAGAGGTGGGGGCCTTTTATAAGAGGAGAGGAGGGTCACTCTTGGAAAGTAAAGATATGTTACTTTATTTTAAAATGAGTTTCAGATTCAGAAAATCCCACATTGATATAATTCAATGATAAGGTGATAAGGGTTCGAAATCCACTCATCCAATTGGTTTTGGCCATGTGTAGGTTTTAGATTTTACATTATCTTTCCATTTTATTTAAATCGTTAAATAATGATGTCATCGATGCATCATCGTGATGTCATAAATAATTTATTTTATTTAAAGTATAAAAATTATAAAAAAAATACTATGACGTAGGAAATATTTTTATCTTTCCAATGACTATTTATAATCAAAAATATGATCTTTATAACCCCATGTAAAAATTGTTTTTTGTAAAACATATGATGTTTGTGTCATTTTAACTTTTACATTAAATAAAAAGTTATTTATATCATTTCCCATCCAAAGTGGCTCCATGGGGTCCCCAAGTTGACCCATGGTTTGTCTTGGTCGGCCCTGACACAACCAATGAGGGTAGGACACGTGTCAAGCTCATCTCATTTTATTAAAGCATTATTTTTACCTTAAACTACACTAATTACCACTAATCACGATTAAAAACTAAATAAGTTACTATTCACCAAAAAAATTATTTTAATCTCATTGAACCACATTTTACTTCTTAATGACAACCATGTATGTTGGATTTTTTAAATTCAAAACACAATGATGGAAAAATTTCATTTAAACGGAAAATCAGTTTTTAGAAGTATCACTTAGTGGTTTCACTATTAATCAAAAATTGAAGTTTTTCAGAAAATTACCAAAAATTCACCCTAAGATATATTTGATATTCCGAATTCAAAAATGAAGTCTATTTTAAAAAATTCAAAACATATAAGTCACATTAATTAATTTAATACTTAATTCCCGCTGTCAGAGCAAATAGGGTGTTTTTATAAAACAATACGTATCAAAATATTGACACCAGTTTAAGTCCAATTTCAAAGTGAAATTGATTCCAATGACCACCATTGGATTAAATGGTAAAAATATTTTCCAATTCCACTTCAAAACCATTCAAAAGATAATCTAATCATATAAATAAATTATATTAAAAAGCAGTTTGATGTAAAATGCAGTATTTTTCACTATTCATTAAAACATGAACATTGTCAGAAAAATATCAAAAATTCACACAAAATAAATTTTGAAGTCCCAATCATAATGAATAAGATTATCTTTACAAACATAGCTTATAAAGTTTTCAAAAGATAGATTTAAAAATTGTTTTCCATCAAAAGGCAGTAAAACAATCTTTTAAGAATATTAGTGTATTCCATGCATAAGATTGTATTTATTTTCATTTTAAGCCTCTAAAAAAATATCTAGTTCATTAATAGACATAGATAAAAATATCTATTATTCATTACTTACTTGGGATGTTACAGATATGAAAGGTAAATTTTTTTAAAAAAAATAAGAATGCTAGGAAAGTCATATATGTGGCCAAGACTAATAATCATGGGAATTCAAAAGACTCAATGAACCATTAGTTTGAAAATGTTTTGAAACAATATGATTATAGAAATATTTCAAACACTTATGGTTCTAATAAATCCTAAAATAAAATAAAGATTCTGATTAATAATATAAAGTTTGATGGATATGAAAAGAAAGATAATAAGGTGTCTAAGAAACATATTCACAATTCCAACCAGTGTGGGAGATTAAGATGGAAATAATCATTTTATGACTATTTATAGTATTTCGGTTGATTCTAAAATATAAAGAATAAGTGTTAGATTATCCAACAAAATTACAAATTTTCGACAGGATATGAAAGGAATGTTTTGATGGGGATAAAATTCTCTCAAAATAACAAGTCTGGGAAGATTGTTTTGAAGAAGTATAAAAAGGATAGAGTAAATATTAAAAATAGGATATAAAATCTAGAAACTATTTTTAAAAGATCTGAACAACCTATATTTATTTTATAAGTATGTATTTATTTATTACCGAAAAAATATTCATAACAATTCATAGAAGTCATAGAAAAATAAATAAAAGGAAGAAGGAAAATATATTATTGTAGAAACCGCATTGAATGTTACAATAGGAGAATAGCCTTTTATTATTGGTAATGGTTGTTATTCCCATATTACAAGTGATTTGAAATTATTTAATAATTTAAAGTTCATTAATGAAGGCATAGTGACATTTTTAATGATGAATCACTGAAAATTAACGGTGTTGCATCAGCCTTCATTGTAAAATAAATGATTAAATCCAAGAAAACATTGTATGTTGATGGATTGAAAAACAACTTGCTAAGTGTTAAACAATTCTGTGATGAGGGTAAAAAATTTATCTTCAAAAAATATGGGTTTTTTTGTGAAATGTGAATAATATGGATAAATTATTACAAAATTCCAACCTACATAAGGAAAAAACATTTTGGTTGGTGATATGAAAAAATATTGTTACATGATTTTGGTGGAAGAGATTAAACTTTGGAATAAAAGGATAGGACTCATTTGTCAATTGAATAAGGGAAAATTGACTGTGTGAGACATTTGATAAGACATTATTTATTTTTCGAGAAGAAGTTATTGGGGTTTCACAATTTTTCAAAAAGGAAAGATTATAAATGTTGTGAATAAAAAATTTGATATTCATTCAAAACAATCCCTGGAGATGATTAATTATGATATCTACGGGCCAATGAGAAAATAGTCAACAAATGGAGTTAAGTACGTTATCACTTTGATTGATTATTTTACTCACATTAATTGTGTTATGAATGTGAAACATAAATCGGGTTCTTTGAAAATGTTTAAAATTTTCATAAAGAAATGATGAACAGAAATGAGTATTTAGTGAATAAGAAGAGAATGAATAATGGAAGTTAATAAAATGGTGAATAATTTTAAAGTTATATATATATAATCATGGAATTTGGCTTGATAATAGTTCCCCATACTCTCCTAAAAAAAGTGGGTCTACTGAAAGAAATAATATATGTTTAGTAAAAATAGGAATAACCTTGTTTCTTGACCATGGCCTTTCTCATTTCATTTAGAGGAAACCCATAAGTACTTTTATTTATATTAAAAACAAATTTTTCAATAGACCTCAATAAAATATGAATCCATATGAATTTTTTAATAGAAAAAATCCATGTTTTAGAAACATAAGATATTTTAAGATTCCATGTATTATGAAAAAGAAAGGTGGAAAATATGGAAATTTTAAGAAGAAATATGAAGATGGAATCTTTCTTTGAAATTATCTAGAAGGAAAAGGTTACATATGTTTCAATGAATAAAAAATAATTTTTGATTCTACTGATCTAAAAGCTATAGAAGTTGATGCAAAAGCGAGACGTGTCTAGGCAAATGAAGATATTTGGCATGATAAGGAAAACAATTCTGATAAGTATATAGATAATTATAATCTTTTTCAAGGTTAAGAATCAGAGTCATCTATTTCTAATGGTGAGGAAGATACTCTAAAATCTCATCGTATGCTGAGAAAACAAGTGGCAACTCAGAATATAACTAGGGGTCAGAATCAAAAGGATTAAAAAAATTTGAACAAAATATACTATTACACACACCTCTTTGTATTAAAAAGTTGAGATGGATGAAGTGGAAGAATATTTTGACTATATAGAATGGTTTTGAGCCAGGAATGAAGTGATGAATCATATTGAAAATAATAATATATTATAACTCATAAAAAATCTTGAATACAAAATAATTATTGGATGAAACTGAGTTTTCTTGAACATGCTGAAAGAATAAGGTGATGTTGTATGAAAAAAATAAATATTGGTTTTCAAAAGATATTCACAAATTGGAGGTTTGGATTTTGATGAAATCTTTTCTCTAGTTTCAATATTATTAATAATCATAATTTTTCATGTAATTTCTACATAATGAGATTTCATGATCTTTCACATGGATGTCTTATCCACATTCTTAAATGGTTATATTAGTGAGGAAGCTTACATTGAACAACCATTTGGAATAGTTTTTGGGATATATGGAAGTTATGTGTGAAAATTGAAGAAATATTTGTATGGGATAAAACAAAATCTGAGGGTCATTGAATTCCAAATTATATACCTGATTAAGGAAAATATTCATTATGTAAGGAAGAGTGGATAAAATTCTATATATCATTGAAATTAAATAGTATTACCTCATTATAATTTTTTATATTCATGATATTATCATTACTGGGAGGGATGAAAGAAGAAGTGGAATATTTTCTGAAGAAATGAAAAATGTATTTGAAATGTCCTGGATGGTGGGAATGAAATACATTATTGGGTTACAAATACAAAAAAGAAGAAATAAATTTTTCGTTTAAAAGAAAAGTATGCTAAGGATCCTCTTGAGAAGATTGAAATAAAAAATTAAAAACATCTTTCCACACCTATATCAGTGCAAACAAATGATGTAAAAATATGGAGAAGGAAAATAAGTTGATCAAAAATAATTTTGATTGATGATTAGAAGTTTATTTTATTTGACTTCCTCAATACCTGACATTATTTTTATTTTTATCTTGTGTGATAGATTTTAGAGTTCTCTAAAAGAATCACAATTAACAATTGGAAAAATAATTCATAGATACACTAATGGAACAATTGAATTTGGAATCAGGTATAGAAGCTATGGTAGTATTTAATTAATTGGTTATTCAGATATTGATTGGGATGGAAATATTGATGATAGAATATCTTATTAATTTGGATTATTATTTATGGGAAAAAATTGTATTATTTGGAATTCAATGAAACAAAATTTAGTAAATCTCAGTATAGATGAAGATGAGTATGTTTCTGATACTCAAGACACTACTCATCTAATATGGATGAAAACTCAATTAGAAGACTTAATTATTGAAGAGAATTTACCATTTCTCTTGGGTTGTGATAATCAAAGTACAATCAATCTCACTAGGAATCCAATCCAACATTACCATTCAAATCATATTGATATCAAATATTATATAATTAAAGAGAATGTAGATATGAATGAATTGAAGTAATAATATTTCCCTATATAAGAACATGTTGCAGACATCTTCACAAAGCCTTTATCGAAGAACTTTTTCCCTAATGTGAGGATGAAAATGGGTGGCCAACCTTTTTCTCATCAAGGTTGAGGTATGTGTTTCTTTCCCCTCCCTCATATTACCTTTCGATAGTTTTGTCAGGGGGTAGAGTTATAGTTTTTCAAAAATCTCTCTATAAAAGGAATGAAAAAATATGGAGTTGTGGGTAAGCTGTAAATTCAAAATTGTATTGTTTGTGAACTATTCTAACTATTTAATGGTGTCGTTATAGGAAATAATTTTTTTTCCTCCATGAAATTACAGAATTGTAGTAAGAAATTTGATAATGTTTTCATAATCCCTTCTTTTGGACAAGATGGTTTTTCTATCAATAATTCTTGTTTCCTACAACGAGTTATATCACATAGGATTATAATTATTAACCAGTGATCTATTTATTGAGGATACAATGTTTGGGGATTAATTAAACGTAGTTGACAAAAAATGAAAGGGGATGTTTTTTTGGACAATATGATGACAAAGGTATTTGTATTTATGTTTTTTATTTTGTTATAAACGAAAATTTTAAAATAAATAAAATCATCTTAAATTTTATTTGGTGAATATTATATTGATGGTTATTGTCAAAAAATCAGTCTCATTTTATCTATGAAAATTCCTTCATAACAAATATAATCTTGTTCAAGGCAAAGGTTTTCATCGAACACGCCTTGGGACATGAATGGGAGAAGATCATAGTGAGGAATTAATCTAATTCAGAGTGAATCTAGAATAAATGTGTTTAATTGAAAATAAATCTTACTTGAAGTAAATGGTTATCAAATTCACTCTGAATTTGTATGAAATAAGTGATTGTTTCCATGATGAATAAATGTCTTCATGACTATGATTAATTAAATATGATGATACATTATTGATTTGTGTTTAATATAAATAATAAGTGAGTGATAAAACTTATGATGCAATATAAATGAACCAAAGATGCATTGAAATTGTTTTTTTATGGAATTTAGATTGATTAGATCTAGATTAAAAGGAATGTGAGTTGTAGATAGTATTCTGGACAAAAAAATTACAGACAATTGTATTCATGCATAGGTAGAAAAAGAAGTTGGTGAGGATGAGGAATAAAATGTTTGAATGGAAGAAATAATACACAAAATGATCATACCTAGTATAATCATACTCAGAATTATTATATTAAGGATAATAATTGTTAAGATAATTGTATATATTCCAATCATAACCATAAAGAACATATCCAGACCAATCATACATAGAAAGATCGTAATTTGGAAAAATGTACTCGAGCTGAGTTGGAAAGAATTCTGATTGCTGAATATGACAGCTATTGACATCGGTCTATCATATTCGACATTTAATTATACTCAGGTGGATTGTTATTTAATAGACGGGTGGAAAATGAGATGATCATAAGATGATGAAAATCACAATGAAGAATACTAATCCATAATGTAGTCAACCATTTGAGATTGTTGAATTATTTATCAAAGGAAGAGATATAGGAACTCTAATTTGTTTTCAAATATATTCATCAAGTAATTAAAGAGTTGAATTACTTTTTTTATTTTTCAATTTATTTTTCATGTTGGATAATAGAAAAGGTGAAATGGTGAGATTTTGTTGGAGAGAAAATATGAAGATGTTTGCTGAATATACTGTCAAGGGGGAGCATGACATAAAAAATTATAATTGTATTAAATTTATATAGATCATTGAATTTATAAAATAGGATTGGTATCCATATGATTATTCATTTACTTTCAATTGATAAGTATCATTATTTTAAGGAAATTGTATTGATATAAAGAAGTGACATGGTTTGAAGAAGAATCGAGAAGCTTCAAGAAAAGTTGATGAAGTAAAAATACACCAAGGATTATTTGGGAAATTGAGATTTGGGTGAATTTGTTCAAGTGGGAGTGGTTTTTCGATTGTAGTTAAAAACTCTTCTGGGTCACCTATAAAAGGATATGTTTACTTTGCACTTTTTCAGGCCTATGTACTATTCACTACAAAAAGAGCGAAAATCCATGTTTTAGAGAGAAGAAGATTGTTTCATATTCACTTGTGTTGAAGATGTTTTGAATGATTGAAGTGAAAGGGAAGAGACAAGTTCACAAAGTTTTATTATGTTGATCATCGTATTTAGTGATTCTGATAATCAGTTCATAATCATACTATTCTCTTCTATTATATTTAGTTGATCATCGTATTAGGATGGATTAGTCAGATAAGGGATTTCCATATTGGGATTTTTAGATTGAGGAAGAAGGAGTTATGAATTGCCTCAATCACACTCTTCCATTTCGATATATTTTTCATATTGAGTAGTCATATTGGGAATAATTGGAATTGAAATAATTAGACATAGAGGAATGAGGTAGAGAGAATCATACTGAGAAGAATCATATCAGGGAGAATCCTACTAGGAGGAATCACACTAGAAAACCATAATGGAAAAAGTGGACCTAGTTTTCAAAACTAAGTCTAGGAAGTTCTTACAATATTCTAAGTAAGAAATTGATAAATTGTCTTAAAAGGAATACATATGTGAAATTGAAAAGATTCATATATAACCTGAGTTGTTACACAAACATTGTATTACCCCATTTTTGCTAAGAGGGAACACATGAACTATTGTATTGTCTTAAAATTTCTACATGAGTGAAAGGGTATACCCTACTCATTGTAATCAGATTATTTTTTTCATGTGGATTGTGTGGTATTCGATCATTTCCAAAAAATACCAAGGACATATCAATTCTTATTGAATAGTGAACATTATAAGTTATTATGTTCCTATAAATGTGTGTTTTATTTGTTTCAGTAGGGAATTTAAATATTTAATAGGAGGTGAAGGTTGTATCAATTGTACAGAAACATAAAAGAAAAACTATCACTGATTCACCCCCTCCCCATTTAGGTGATACAAATATCCTGACTACAAACTTTCACTTAAGGGTGTTTGTGTTTCTTATAATGATATTCTAAACAAAATATAGTGTCTATGTGCTTATTGGGAGTATGAATTAATTTCTAAGAGTTTAATATTAATAAATAAAATATAACACGAGTTTAAAATTTTAGTGACTTCCAATAAATATCATTAATAGGTTAGGATATGTGATGGTATGAATATAATGAATTACAATAAGTTACCATGAAATGTGATAATTACTATTTTAAAAAAAATTATTCTTATAAAATTAATGTTTACTATCACATAATATTCTAAAGGAATTTTAATTTATTGTGGTAAAGGTAAATTAAAAAGTTAAATTTAGATGAAAAAATATAGTGAATCACACTTTATCTTAAAGGTTTTAGGACGTCCAAATAAATAATAATGTAAATTGTTTTATTTTATTTATAAGTGAAATGTATATCGAAATGTTCCTCAGATAATGATGTTAACCTAGAAATGTTCTGTGTATATAAATGATGTTTCAATCATTACATGTGATGTGTGGGGTTAAAGAGTTTTAATATATTCAAGGATTTGGACATTCATAATATGATTAGTAAAATTCTCCCTTAGTTTGACTTTATTTATCCATATATATTTCTCACTAAAGAGTTTATTTAGAGGATAGTTTTAGATGGTAATATAGAGATGTGTTGAGAATTATATATATTTAATGAATTAATAAAAACCCCCAACAAAGTATTGAACACATATAGTCTTATATAGAAGTATATAAAATATGATGTGATAGATATGGGCTTATGTGAGGTATTTTAATTATTCATAAAAATATTTAATAATCGAAAATGTATCATATAAAAGTAAATATATACATTATCATTTAGTCATGTTGAAAATATATATATATATATATATATATATATATAATGAAGTGTAATGATAATTCACCTATTATAGTATGACATAGAGTTATCCCAAATGAATATTTGTCATGGATTATTATTAGTTATAATGAAATTATAAGGTTGAAATTAGTAGTATTTTTTTGTGTTATACAATATCCTCATGAGGAAATATGTTTTTTCACTGAATTACCCACTAGGTATACCAAAATGAGTTTCATATGCTATTTTTTTATAAACATGGTACATGGATCATATGATGTCCCAGTTACTTGAGATTAGTGAAATACCTCACATGAGAACCTTAAAATTTTTGTTACCTTACTTACATAATCCATTGGTTCATAGCTAATAAATGTTCGATTGGGTATTTTGATGATCATATTAATGGTTGGAGCAAAACTATGATGGTGTTTTCCCTCTCATATAATGAGTTTAACATTCAGGCTCTTTATTAAGATAAACTGTGGAGTGTGAAGATGCACTTGTACATTATATATCATCCACTTATTAATTTAGATGAGGGAGATGTTATGTGATCATCCATAGAGGTGAGTGACATGTGATTATTTCATTGACTACATCTTTCACTATTAATAGAGCCAAAAATTTATGAGTTGGATATATGGGAATGACATAATTCATGTCTCATGGTCACTCAATGTTTTGGAATAAGGAAAGGGATGAGAATACAAGATGGAAATAGATATATTTTTTCCAAAATAGATATAAAGATACATGTATTTGAGGAGATCATCCAAACACATTTGTAGATTTAGTAGCATTTGTTCTTTTATAAATAACACCCTTTTCATTAATTTATAAATATGGTGATTCATTTATATTTTCAATTCTAAAAAGGTCCATTGTGTCAAAAAATTTTACTGAACAAATCAGGATTTACATTGATTGAGATAGATACTCTAAAATTGTTTTTAAGATAGTCCTATAAGAGATTCTAATGGGTATTCCCAAAGTGTTACATATGATATAATACATGGTGGAATTTATGATAACATTAAAAATTTATTTATATATCATTTCATAAGCTATTTTATATGTTATGATATAAAGTTAAATAGAACAGAATTCATTAAGGATTTGGTGTCCATGAACGATTGAATGATATATTCCCTAAATACCATTTTCAAAGGATGCATATAGGGAACTCTTATTTTTTTAAAGAGGTTTATTATAAAATTATATTTTTTCTACAAACTACATATGATTCATTTCTATATCATATCTTATTATTGGAATGTATCATAATGGGAATGAAAATATTTTTTGTTCCACTGACATCAACATAAAATGTCAACATAAGTTGTGATTGAAATTTATAAATCATGTAAGACATGATTTTTTCCTTTCAATCCAAAGATATCATATGATATGATTAGTTCTTTATCATAAGGAATTTCATTTTTATAATATGTCACCACCATTCCGTGAATCATATAATTGGATTAATTTGTAAAGGATGTGATATTATTTTCATCCAAATGTTAAGGATTGACATTTAAAATTATATATCATGATGGTATCATCAAAGTACTTTTTAAATGATATATTGTGAGATGGAGTTTAGTATTTCATCCATATGATGGATTTATTGGTTGAGGAATTAACTCATATTTTATAACACATGTTCTATTTGAGGAACTATATAAGAGTATCTAAAAGTATTTATAAATCACACAACCATCTGATGCCCATGTGAGGAAAATATGATATTTAAGAAAACTCTATTACCATGATTCTATCTTCGTCTATATTATCCATTCCCATGGAAATATAATATTATGCATATTGGAAGATTAAAATATGTTCAATGGTTGATTCAAGCACACCCCATGGATAAATAAAAAGTCGGGAAATCCATTGACTATCCCTCTATTGATCTTCTTCAAACCCATGAGATGGTGTTTTCAATGGTGAAATGGATTGATAGTGAGGGTTCATAATGTTTTTTAGTTCATCATTACAAATTTTTCATGTATTTCATTAATCCATCCATGTTAATTATATAAACATGGATTCTAAAATTGTTGATGGTTTTAATAAGATTTATTATAAACCAATGAATTTAATGAAATCTTATTACTTTTACTTTTTCAAATTTTTATCACCTTTTTAAATATTTGAAATATTTTCCCAAATTCATTTAATTTTAGAATAAACTAGTCACTTTCATGTATATTTTATTAGAATATTTTACATAAAAGGTATTATAATACATTGAATCGCCATTAAAAAAATTTATGTATTATTTAATCATTGATATTTCTATAGTTTCACTAAAATGAATTCCATGAAATAATAAAGAGAAAACCTAAAACCCAAGAGATTGTAAATGTGATCTCATTTTATTCATCTACACCTCACAATTAAATTCCTAAAATAAATTTACTACCTTTTCATTCAAACATTCTCTATGACAATAACGATCCATTACAAAAATACCAATATTTAACCTATGAATTTGATACCACTTTTTATAACCTAAGGTCCCATAATACACCCTAATCGGGGGTGAATCTTAGTGTTCTAAAATTTCTTCCACTCTCGAATTAAAAGTAATACATTCCTTGAATTTTAAAAAGTCACTATGATTCAGTCATAGTGATTGAAAATTTTCACAATGAAAAAAAACAAATTTAAAGATCATATACACATAGAGTTTAGATGGTTGACTAACACTACGTTATATCCAAGAAGAACATATCAACAATGTGCTGATATGAATAATGATCACTGCATCACAAGTTGGTTATTATAATATTTTTGGTAATCCTCACTACCCATTCAAAGTCCTTGGACACATCCGATTTTCTAATAATTTATTTCAAAGATGGTTAGACAATGGGGTATTTTCAATATACAAGTCTATATCACAATAATAATGATTAAATAAATAACACAAAAAAGATAGGGTTGGTCTCCTTGATGCTGTGATATTCACTTCCTAATCTTCATAAGTATATGAAGTAACTATTAAATCCAAAACCTAATCTTCAATAGAATTAAATGCAAACCTAACTCACAGTTAAATTTTAGATATTTAATGAAATCCATATATTACACGCTTCTACAAACGTTTTCCAAAATTTTAATTCCTCTTCCTTTTCATTTATTAAGGAGTTCCTCTTTTTTAGTTATATACATCTATTTTTTAAGAGAAGTTTTTTAAATTAAAATTACGATTCAATATGTAAACAAAATTTAACTTCACCTTATTCAAATATATCAATGTGATAATATTCATGTAAATATTCACCATTAATCCTAATAAAGGATTATTATGTTCATGTCTTGAATATATTGAAGTTGAAAAATTCCACCACACAAACATGGCCATAACAAGTAGTTTACCAACCT
This sequence comes from Viscum album, assembly GCA_963277665.1. Lineage (NCBI taxonomy): Eukaryota > Viridiplantae > Streptophyta > Magnoliopsida > Santalales > Viscaceae > Viscum > Viscum album. The sequence continues at coordinate 1,100,365,420 of OY728147.1, forward strand.
CCATAGTGTGAATCCAATTCAACATTCCAATTTCATGAAAAAATTTAGAACACAGTCAATTTAGTACAAAAATTACAACTGCAATGCCCCTACCCTAGTTACCCAGATTTAGTGCAGTATTACATAACATTGGCATGATCATAAGAATGATCAAATCTTGAAATATCTATTAGTTTAGTAGCATTGGAAACACTAGATATATTCATATGTCTTAAATTATATCTTAAAAATGAAAACTACAACAACATAGTCTCCATAGTCCACACTCATATCCCAAAATACTATCCATGTAGGTCATTCTTAAATAATTCTTCACATCCTGGGAAAAATAAAATATAGAAAGTGGTGAGGTTAGATGCCCTATAAGAATAAAAATATAGCCGAAACATTCATAAATAAGCATAAACATTTAAGGCAATGTATATCTAAAACAAAATCCTTTTAAACATGAACATCAGAATAATATGGAAAATAAAAAATTAAATAACTCCATTTAATTATTCACATGGATATTCTACTAATCGAATAATCACATTCAATACCAATAACCACATTCATAATAATGGAATGCATAATGCCAGACTATTATAACCACCTAGCCAAGGCCTCATGCCAAGAATAAAAATAAGATTTTGTCAAGGCCCGTGACAAGACACTAGTTTGTCTCATGATTCCTACTGATTCATTGAGGAGCTATATCAGTCTCCACCCATCACTTATTATGTCCAATGCATTCCTCATATTAATAGGTTTAAACATAACATAAAAATTCGTATTAAAACTAGCATACGAAGTGTCAATATAATCTCCATAAACCATGAATGTAAGTAAAATAACACATCCACAGTCTAGCGTATCACAAAAACTTCTATTCAATATGTTAGTTTTGTATCATAATAAATCAACTTCAAATTAGCTTAAAATTTATCAAAGGATGTTGACATAGATGAAATAAAAACTATTTGAGAGAAATATCACTTTTTTTGAAATCAGTTAGAAGTCTCATAATAATAAAGTTATACATTTACTATGAAAATATCCTATAAGCTTGTAAGGGATGCTTCGACGAGTTTATAATGGTAGAAAATAGCCGCATCCACCATATAAGTTAAAGAAAGACATTCTTACCATAATTTTGTAGAAAAGGTTAAAAATGAACTTTTTTGGAAAACGACAGAAAGATTACTTTATAATCATCTAATAAAAATACAAAAAAGGATATAAATGACATTAACCCAGATTCTGTAAAATTTTACTAATGATTTGAAATAAATTTTTAGGAAACATGGATGTGGATGATAAAGAGGTCCTAGTATATAATTATGTATATACAACCTCGGATAATGAAGAGATTATGAAATAAACCATTACCTTGTACTTTTCCTTGGTTGAGGGCAGGTTAAACACTTTTATAATGGTGAAATAATTGTTATTATGTTATGCATGAATCATATACATTAATATGATATCATATATGATCTTTTAACATTCCTTTTTTAATAATATCTTAGCATTATCGTCGTTTCGGGTGTTAACTTACTCGTTTTCTTTTATATTTTTTGTTACAAAAGCCTTGTTTGTTATGGATAGGTTGTATATTATTCACATACAGAATTATATCAAGTCCTTACACCTTATTTTTAATCATCAAATGAGAATTATACTTTCATGGATACGATGTAGAATGGATCTCATCGCGTTTGTGGAGACGGTAGTCCGTAGGTATGCACGAGCGACAATATTGTTATATTGATATTAAAATAATATATAATTGGATGATATATCATATATACGGAATCATTATCATCTTATATTTTTTATTTACATGAATTCCACAACATTACTATACCCATCCAAATAATAATGTATTGAATAACAATTACACCATGACTTGGAGAAGGTAAGTCGTACATATGCACGTATGGTGACATTTCATTCAAGGGATGGATAGAATAATAAATTTGGTTGTACCATATTTATAATAACATCATTGTATATAGAAGATATTGGAGTTATTATTTTAGAATAGAAATAACAAAGAAAGAAGAAGTTGAAGAGGAGAAATGAACTTGAAAGAGTGTGGTGAATTCATTACATCTTCTTCGGGTTCTTCCTTTTTATTTGATCAAAAGGGCTCTATAGGTTTCCTTTCAGATCAAAATAAGGCCTCTAGGATAAAGTTATGGAAGTTGAGATAGTATTAGGGTAGTTTTTGGCTTACCCAAAAGGCTTTGAATGTGTGAACAATTGTTTATAATTTGTGTCCTTTTATAAGGTGGAGGAGGGGCTCTTTAGAAAAAACATAATGTATTAATTTATAATAAATTCATATTCAGTTTAATATGGCTCCAAAGAGTATAATTCAAAGTCTAAGGCGGGGATGGGTCTAAATCCATTCAACCAATAGATTTTAGACATGTTTTCATCATTATTTAAACCTTATCTTTTAGTATTAACTCTTAGTTAATTAGATTGACATTTACCATGTCACTTTTTATTTTTATATTATATAGTTAATAAACATACTATATAGAATAAAGTGACCCCCAAGTTTTACATTAATGATACACCTATCATGATATATGTCTTTTGGAAGAACCTTATATTTTTAGTAATATAAAATCAATTAATAATATAATACTTTTTTTAAAATCTCATTTATGTCAATTTTGACAATATTTAATAATTTATTATTGTTAAAGTATTAAAAAAATTATTAATTCTAAAAAAATTATTTTAGAAATATTAACATGTCATATTGACCAATAAAATTAGTTTATGGCATCAAAATTTCAAATTATATTTATTTTTACTTTTATAATACCAATTATTTGATTCTTACAGTAATAAAGAAAATACTGTATCATTATTGTGTCATAAATAAATTTAATTATTACATGTTTGAAAATTATAAATAAGATACCATTATGTTGGAAATCGTTTTAGATTTCTAATGAATATTTATAGTCTAAAATATAACTTATATAAACCTATGTATAATTTTGTTTGATAGAAGATATATGCATATGTCATTTTTGTATTTACTTTTACTTAATTAATGTAATGTGTCCTTATCACAAAAAAGTGGCTCCATGGGGTCCCAAAATCGACCCAAAGTTGCCCATGGTCAGAAATTTATCATATTATAAGGTTAGGAGGGTATTTTATTATTATTATAATATTATTGTTTTACCCTTATTTACCTGATTTAAACTTTAACCATGGTAAATAAAATATTTACCGAAGTAATTATTCAAAATGTCTAAAAATAAAAGTTAACTATTTACATAATTTATACATCCTAATTCCAAATATGGAATACATTTTTCAAAATTCAAAACACATAGGTGGTAGAAATTAATTTATAATTAATTCCCGCTGTCAAAACAATAAGCGTGTATTTAAAAAATAATAACTATCAAAAGATTAACAATTGTTTATGTCTAGTTTATTTGTGAAATTATGTCCAATGGTAAAAAATATATTAAATGGTAAATATATATTTTAATTATACATTAAAACAACTCAAATTCATAATTTATCACTATTAATTATTTTGATTAAAAATGATTTTTTTAATTAAAATTTAGTAATTTTCACTATTCATCAAAATATAAGAGTTATCCAAAATGTACCAAAATTACACCATAGGCTAATTTCTATATTCCAAATCCAAAAATGAATTCCATTTTGAGAGATAAAATTTATTAAATTTAAAAAATTGGGTATTACTATTCATAATGGCTAGTTTGATTGGTCATAGTGTGTTAGAATCTCGAAATTTCATAAAATGCAAAATATTGCATTATTCAAAGGGAAACATACCATGGAAGCATGGGGTGTTAAATTCTCCCCTACATAAAATAAATTTTCCCTCAAAATTCCTAGAATATTACAGCTTAAAAATACTTGGTGGTTCTTCATTATATGTTCCTTGGGTTCCCATGTTGCCTCATCCATCTTATTGTCTCTCCATAAAACTTTTACCAGACAAGTCATCCGGTTTCTCAGCACTTGTTCTCTTGTATCAAGAATCTGGATGGGCTCTTCATAATAAGACAGATCAGGTTTTAGCTCTAATTCCTCATAGATGAGTACATGCGTTGGGTCAGGCATGTATTTTTATAACAGTGATACGTGGAACACATCATGATCTTTGGAGAGATTTGATGACATTGCCAAAAGGTAAGATATAGCCCCAATTAATTCTATAATTTTGAAAGGTATGATGTTCCTGATTCTCAATTTACCTTTATTACCAAAATTTATAACTGCCTTCCCTGGAAATACCTTCAAGAAAACATGATCTCTTACATGAAATCACAAATCCTTTCTTCGATTATTGGAATAGCTCTTCTGCCTACTTTGAGCTGCTTTGATGTGGTTTTGGATTACCTTCCCCTTTTCCATTGTTTCCTCCAACAGTTCTGGGCCTACGAGTTTTCTTTCACCAACATCATCCCAACACTTTGGTGTGCGGCATCTCTATCTGTACAACGCTTCATATGGTGTCATACAAATACTTGAATGGAAGCTATTGTTATAGGATCATTCCACCACAGGTAAATAATGATCCCACATACCCTAAAAGCCATGTGATCATGATCTCAACATGTCTTCTAAGGTTTGAATAGTCCATTCTGATTGTCCATCTGTTTGAGGGTGGTAAGCAGTGCTTAAATGATGTTCAGTATCCAGGGATTTTGAAGACTTTTCCAGAATCATGAAGTATAACGTGGATCATGATTAGAAACAATCAATATTGGTACTCCATGAAGTCTCACAACTTCATTAATATATAGTCTTTCTAGACGTTCGAGTGGTATATCTTCTCTTATAGCAAGAAAACGTGCTGACTTGGTAAGACGATCAACAATGACCCATATTGCATCGTTCCTTCTAGTATTCATTGGTATCCCCATGATGAAGTCCATTGTAATATTATCCCATTTCCGCTCAGGTATGGGGAGAGGTTGCAGGACTCCTCCGGGCTGTTTCCTTCCAGCTTTCACTTATTGACAAACCATACATCTTGACACAAAATCCGCAATCTCCCTCTTCATGTTTTCTCACCAACAATGATCCTTCAAATATCTATACTTTTTGGTGCTCCCATGGTGTATAGAAAAATTGGAACTATGTGCATCATCCAACAATTCACTTTTTAGATCATGTATATCGGGAACACAAAGTCTCTTCCCTAATTTCAAAATTCCATCTTCATACACAAAGTCACTCAATCTCCCATCATTAAAAACATTAATCATCTTTTGAAATTCAACATCATCATTCTGCGAAATCATTATCCTTTATAGTAATGATGGTTTGGCAACTATTTGAAAAAGTATCGAGGTTTCACCTTTCATGGTAATTCGCATATCCTTCTTCACTAGATCCATGAAAATAGGATCCCTTTCAATTCTCATCACGTTCAAAACTATATGATCTTTTCTGCTCAAAGCATCACCCACCTTATTTGCCTTCCCCAGGTGGTAGTGTATCGTGCAATAATAATCCTTGAGTAGTTCGATCCATCTCCTTTTCCTCATATTGATTTCATTCTATGAGAAATTGTACTTCAAACTATTGTGATCAGTATAAATCTCACATTTTTTACCATCAAGATAATGTCTCCGTATCTTCAAAGAAAAAATTACAGTAGCTAACTCAAGATTAGTAGTAGGATAGTTTTGATTATTAATTTTTAGCTGTCGTGATGCATAGTCTATAACCCTATCATTATACATAAGGACAAAGCCAAGTACATTCTTCGATGCATCACTATAAATAACGAACCCATCATTCCCCGATGGTAGTGTTAATATAAGATCATTGACTAATCTTCTCTTAAGTTATTCAAAACATTCTTCACACTCTTTTTTCCAAACAAATTTAACCCATTTACGTGTGAGCTTCGTTAATGGGTTAGCCAATTTGGCAAAATTCTGGACAAAATGCCGATAACAACCTGCGAAACCAATAAATATATGTACCTCAGTTATACTCATTAGTGTTGGCCATTCTTGGATTGTATTGGTCTTAGAAGTATCAATGTAAATTCCAACTTTATATACAATATGTCTAAGAAAATAAATCTCCTAAAGCCAGAATTCACACTTGCTAAACTTCCTATGTAATTCATGTCATATAAGAGTCATCAGGATAATGCGCAAGTGATTTTCATGATCATCATAGATTTTGGATTATACCAAGATATCATAAATAAATAACAAAAATAATCATCGAGATATTCTTTGAAAACTCTATTAATCAGATCCATGAATACAGAGGGTGAATTAGTCAATCCAAAAGGCATTACTATAAACTCGTAATTCCCGTACCTGGTTCGAAATAATGGCTTCGGAATGTCTTCCTTCTTCACATAGAATTGATGATATCCAAATCGAAGGTCAGTCTTAAAAAAGTATTGAGCTCAATATAGTTGGTGAAATAAATCATCAATGCGGATTAGGGGATACTTGTTCTTTATTTTAATAGCATTGATTTCCTTGTAGTCGATACATAACCTCATAGATATATCTTTATTTTTAACAAAAATAACAGGGGCTCCCCATGGAGAAACACTAGGGAAAAAAATCATTTATTACTCAATTCATATAGTTGTTTCATTAATTCCACTAATTACATAGTGTCCATTCTCTAAGGGGTCTCTGATATAGGTCTTTATCCAGGAATAAAATCAATTGAAAACTCAACTTCTCATTCAATATGATGTCCAGGTAAATCTTCAAGAAACACATCTACATATTCTTTCACAATAGGTACATCCTCTATTTGAACATTACTTTACTCACCAATAGTCATTTCATTCTCTTCCTTCCAAATAATTGAATTTAGTTGAGCTACTAGGGGTGGATCTAGATAAGAATTAGGTGGTGACGATTATTCTCTAAAGATAAGGTGTTCCTTACCATCATCATAAAAAATCGTAACCTCCTTATTCTTACAAAAAATCTTTGCATCATAGTCTAAAAGCCAATCCATACCGAGGATTATATAAAACTAAATCATATGTATGACGATGATATCAGTGGATAAAGAACATTTATGTTCTCTAATGGGGACTGATTCACAAAACATTGTTACAATGATACTTCCCTTAAGAGTTTTAACTGACAACTCCCTTGTTAAATCAAATTGTAAATTTCTAATTTTCTTAGAAAACTGGGAAGATATGAAACAATGTGATGATAGAGAATAAAATAAAGAATTTTCTAAACTTGAGGAAACCATTAAATTAAATTCCACCACATCATTTAGAGCTTTTACCTCAGCAGTAGTGATAGAATAAGATTGGCCTTGATCCCTTGGCCTTTTATGAGGTAAGTTCCCTGATGCTTAGGACATTATTTTTCATAATGTCCCATATCTCTACAATTATAGCATTCCACATTGACAACAACTCTCTTTCCCTTGAAATCATGAGTTTGGTGGCCTTTTTCACCACACTTGTAACAGACTCCCATTCCCTTGAAGCATGTACTGGGGTATTTCTTCCCACATTTACTATAGGATGGAAAATAAAATTTTCTCTTCTTCCCTTTATTTCCATTTCTAGGGTGGTCAACATTTCTCTTCGTCTCTTGATTTTCTATAAAGTTGTAAGACATAGAGAATTCCTTTTCTATCTTGATAGCACATAAGATAATATCATCGTACGATGAGAAATATTGTGAGAATAATGCTCGACGATGAAATGGTTTTAACCCATCAAAGAAACTATCAATATTACTTATTGGGTTATGTATATAATCTAATGCATGTCGTGACGACCTTGTAAAGTTATCCTCATTCTTTGCGACATTCTCATCCTCCTTTTGGCTTAGACTCAGAAATTGCCTTTCCGTATCTTCTTGATGGCCATGAGGAATGTAATATTCAATGAAAATATCTTTGAACTCCCTCCATTACATATTTTATACTTCATCATCTTTCTTCGTGTTTTTGATCAATGACCACAATTGATCAGCCTCTCAAGTGAGTCGATAAAGTGCCATGACAACTTTTTCCTTTTCACTACTCCCTAAAGCTTGAAATATTTTCTCTAGAGAACTTATCCATTGCTCAGCTTCTGATGGATTTGTACTCCCATTGAATGTTGGTGGTTTCGGCCTCATGAAGTGATCTAACAATGATACACCACTCTACAGATCAGGGTGCTCCATACGGGTAAGGTTATTATTCATAACCTGAGTGAGTTGTCCCAGTATGGTGTTTAGCTGATTAGCACTAGTTGCATCAGCAGCTCCACTATTATTATCTTGAGAAGGAGGTAAATCCATTCATGGATTGCGTGCATTGATACAGTTTCCATTACTTCCACTAGGCTCCATTTCTAAACAATGGCATAAACTAGATTAGTTTATGAATCAAAATACATAATTCCATAATTGTAAAACACTTAACATAAATTAAAATATTTATGTATATAATTCATAATCATAAAAAAAATTGTTTCCATTGGAGAAGTATATACTCAAAAACCCATCATAAACGATTGTAAATAAAATAAGAATTATCCTAAGCATATCCCCTAGGAGTTTCGTAATCAATAGCTCAACAAGGCCAATTGTCATGCACCAGTTCCCATTAAATTCTAGATCAAATCAGTGTTTTCAGGTTTTACCCCTAGGTACATCTATGCCAGAGCAACCTCTACCTGATCGTATCTAGATAGGGATGTATTGCTCAGAAAACTCACAAAATCTCTACAGTAACAAATTTCTAAGAAGATCTTCTATACTAATCCTCAAAGTCCATCTTAGTTATATGTTCTTTAATAAGAGTTTATCTAAATCTAGCGTCCAAGGTTTGTACTAAACTTATCTGATACCAACTGTATGCCCCGACCCCTGTTACCTAGAGTCGGTTCATTATTACATAACATTGGCATGATCACAAGAAAGATCAAATCTCTAAAGACCGATTAGTTTAGTATCCTTGGAAACACTAGATATATTCATAAGTCTTACATTACATTTTAAAAATGAGAACTACGACAACATAGTATTCATTGTCCACACTCATATCCCCACATACAATCCCTGTAGGTATTCAAAAAATATTTCTTCACATCCTGGGAAAAATAAAACATATAAATGGGTGAGCTCAGATGCCCAGTAAGGATGAAAATATAGCAGAAACATTCATAAATAAGCATAAACATTTAAGGCAATGTATAATTAAAGAAAATCCTTTTAAACATTATCATCAACATAATATGGAAAAGATAAAATGGAATAATTCCATTTAATTATTCAATGGATATTCTACTAATCCAATAATCACATTAAATATCAATTACCACTTTCATAATGAAGCAATGAATAATGCCAGACTATCATAACCACGTAGCCATGGCCACGTGCCAAGACTACAAATAAGATTTTGTCAAGGCCACATGCCAAGACAGTAGTTTGTCTCATTAGACCTACCGATGCATCGAGGAGCGATAGTGAGATCCACCCTTCACTTATTAAGTCCAATAAATTCCTCATATGAATAGGTTTAAACATAACGTAAACATTTGTATTAAAACTAGCATATGAAATGTCAATACATTCTCCATAAACCATGAATGGTATAAAAATAACACATCCATAGTCAAACATATCACAAAACATTCAATACAATATGGGAGTTTTTGATCATAATAAATCATCATCAATGAAGCTTAAAATCCCTCAAAGGATATTGACATAGATGAAATCAAAACTATTTGAGAGAAATATCACTTTTTTCAAAATTATTTAAAAGTCTCATTATTATAAAATAAAACATTTAATTTGAAAATATCTTTATAAGCTTTTAATGTAAGCTTCAACGAGTTTAAAATCGTAGAAAATAGCCGCACCCTCTGTATAAGTTAAAAAAGACATTCTTACCTTAATTTTGTCGAAAAGGTTTAACAAGAACTTGTTTAGAAAAAGATAGAAAGATTCATTTAAAACATCTTATAAAAAGTCAAAAAAGGGTACAAATGATTTTAAAAAATATTCTATAATATAATAAGAATTTTTTGAAATACATTTTTACGAAACATGGATGTGGATGATAAATAGGTCCTAGTATATAATTATGTATAAAAACCTCGGATAATTAAGAGATTCTGAAATAAAACCTTACCTTAAACATTTACATGGTTGAGGGTAGGTTAACCTCCTATAAAATGGTGAAATAATTGTTATTAAATTTTACAATAATCATATACATTAATATGATATCATATATGATCTTTTAACATTTATTTGTTAATAATATCTTAGTATTATCGTCATTTCGGCTGTTAACTTACTCGTTTTCTTTTATATGTTTTGTTACATAAGCCATGTTTTTTATGGATAGGTTGTAACTTAATCATATCCATAATGATATCAAGTACAGAAAAATTATTTTTAATCATCAAATGATAATTATACATACATGGAGATGATGTGGAATGGATCTCATCACGTTCGTGGAGACGGTAGTCCGTACGTACGCACGAGCGACAATATCATTCTTTTGATATTAAAATAAAATATAATTGGATGGTATATCATATATAAAGAATCATTATCATGTTATATTTATTATTTACATTAATTACACATCATTATTATACCCATCCAAATAATAATGTATTGAATAACAATTATACCACGACATGGAGACGGTAAGTCTTACGTACGCATGTATGGTGACATGTCATTCAAGGGATGGATAGAATAATAAAATGTGTTGAGCCATGTTTATAATAACATAATAATATATATTATATATTGTATTTAGTATTTTATAATATAAATAACAAAGAAATAAGATGTTGAAGAAGAAAGGAACTTGAAAGAGGGTGGTGAAATCATTACCTCTTCTTCGGATTCATCCTTTTTATTTGATCAAAAGGACACCTTAGGATGGATTTAAGATCAAACTAAGGCCTCAAGGTTGTGTTTAGGGAATTTTAGAGAGTATTTGGGAATGGGTTGGCCGAACCAAAAGGATTTAAAGGTTTAAATAATTGGTTAGAAGTTGTGTCCTTTTATAAGGGGGAAGAGTGGCGCTTTAGGAAAAACATAAAATATTAATTTATAATAAATTTATATTTGTGTTATAAGGGATTAAAAGTGGATTATTCATAGTATAAGGTGGGGATGGGTCTAAATAAATTCAAAAAATAGATTTTAGATAGGTTTGGGACATAATTTTAACCTTATATTTTAGTTTTAACTCTTAGTTAATTAGACTGACATTTACCATGTCACTTTGTATTTTTATATTATATAGTTAATAAACTTACTATATACATCCAAGAGAGCCCCAAGTGGTCCATTAATGATACACCTATCATTATATAAGTCCTTTGGCCAATCCTTATATTTTTAGGAATAAAATATAAATTCACAATATAATACTTGTTTTAAAAACTCATTTTTGTCAATTTTGACAATATTTAATAATTGATTTTCGATAAAGTCATACAAACTTTATTAATTCGAGAAAAATTCTTTTTAGAAATCCTAACATGGAATATTAACCAATTAAATTCTAGGATGGCATAAAAATGTTCAAAATATATTTATTTTAACTTTTATAATACTAATTATTTGATTCTTTCATTAATAAGAAAAATATTGTATCATTATTGTGTCATAAATAAATTTAATTATTAAATGTCTAAAAATTATATATATAATATAATTATGTAAGAAATCTATTTATCTTCTTAATTAATATTTATAGTCTAATATATTACATATATAACAATATGTAAAACATGTTTTTCTAAAAGATATATGCTTATGTCATTTTTCTATTTACTTTATCTTAATTAATATAGTGTCCTTATCACCTACAAGTGGCTCCATGGGGTCCCAAAATCGACCCAAATATGCCCATGGTAGGAAATGTATCAACAAATAAGGTTAGGACACGTTTTAGGGTAATTTATTATTATTATAATATTATTTTTTGTACCCTTATTTACTGGATTAACCCTTTAACCATGGTAAATAAAATATTTACCGAATTAATTATTCAAAATGTCTAAAAATAAAAGTTAACTATTTACATAATTTTTAAATCCTGATTCCAAATATGGAATTTATTTTTTGAAATTCAAAACACAGAAGTTTCAGAAATTAATCTAAAATTAATTCCCGTTATCAAAAGAAAAAAAATGTTTTTAAGAAATAATAACTATCAAAAGATTGACACTTGTTTATGTCCGGTTTAATTGTGAAATTATGTCCAATTACCAGAATTGTATTAAATCATACAAATATATTCTAAATATACTTTAAAACCACAAAAAATAAAAATTCAAAATTATTAATTATTTTGATTAAAAAAGTTGTTTTTAATTAAAATTTTGTAATTGTCACTATTCATCAAAATATAATAGTTATTCGAAAATTACCAAAATTTCACCCTAGGCTAATTTCAATATTCCAAATACAAAAATGAAGTCCATTTTGAGTGTTAAAATTTATAAAATTTTAAAAAGTTGGAATTACTATTCATAACGGCTGGTTTGATAGGTCACAATGTGTTAGAATCTCAAAATTGCATACAATGCAAGCTATTGCATTATTTAAAAGGAAACGTATCGTGGAAGATTGCGGTGTTACAAAAAAAATATAACACTTATCTAGATAATTTATCCAGAAAAATTGATACATTTATTCTTAGCTTCTTTGTTCATCTTTAGTTATAGAAAACTGATACTCAAAATGCCTTTCTTCATAATATGGTAACTCACTAATTTTCTATTTTAGTTAATCTTACATAATTATTCCAGAATTTTGATTAATAGTATATAATTCATCCATTATTTATATTAATCTTATATAAATTCCAACAAAGACTTTGGAATTCCTATTTTCTGTACCCACATTTTTCATAGGTATTTCCAACACAAAATTCTATTTTCCACAACATGAAAAAATGTTGTCACCCTATTTTTGTTAAAATAAACACCACCATGATCTCTAAAATCATTAGAAACATGTATTGCATTAAATTTCACTTTATATAGTTCATATTTATGTCACAGTTACTATTTAATTCCCAACATTAACTCAATAATCGATGATTTTCACTCTTCTATCATTCCTTCACCTATAGAGTAGAATTCATTGTCATTTTTAACTGAAATTACTCTAGATAAAAATAAATTAAAAAATTATCAAAACTCCTACATACACATCATTTCATGGTAAACCCCAATATATTATGTATGCCTATGGGTTAGTTAGTTGAACATGTTCCAAACATCTCATGCTTATTAAAACTACAACACTGAACTCTAAATGACTTTGACTTACAAAAATTGAAAAAAATAATTTTAAATTATAGTATTTGGAAAAGAATCCATTCTATGATAATAAAAATATTTAATTTAATTTATGGTGGAATAATTTTAGATTCTCTATATATAATGTTTTCTAGAAAACAAGAATTTATTTAAAGCACTGTGTATCTTTTATTATTATTCCAAATTGAAATGTAGATTTATTTTAGTATAAATAATATAATATACATCATTGAAAAATAAAAGATGCTTATAAATACAGGATATATATATTAAAGAACCTATCCATGATATTAATTCATACGTACATAATCATTTCCATTCTTTCTAATGGGATAAATAAATAGTACCTAATTAACTAGTTGCAAAAGTTAATTATTTTGTATTTTAGTGACCTTAATCTAAATTTGAGAGGATAATAATTCTATATTTTTATAACTTTATGATTAAACATGGGAGGGATATAATCATAGGGTATTCTTTATGATTTGATACATATGGATGAATGTTTTTACTCCTCTCTTACACTCACCTCCATAGAGTTTCCATAATACCTTTATTTATGTAACTTATATATTATATGGTTGAATTTAACATATGAAATAGATGTATCCTATGAAGAAAAAACAATACAACTATTTATCAATAAGATAACTCATGATACCCCACCTTTTATAGATTTGGGCCCTCTCATACCACATTTTATAAGATAAATTCATAGGAACCAACACCGAGTTTGATTAACGTGAATTTCTCCAGTCATATATCTGAATTTAATTTAATGACCATATTACTTGATTATACTATAGAGGGTATAAATACCATAGTTTCAAAAAATATAATTGAGATACATCGATGTATTATATCCCCCATTAACCTTCCCATGAATAGAATTATCATAACACATTGGGGATTAAGGTGGATTTAACAGAATTGATTCATTTAGTAGCTACAAAATCTTTCCATCTGACCATTTCCACACAATGCTAATACACTTAACCTATGGTTTCTACTTCCCATACCATTACTAAAACATAATTTCCTTATATTTCTCCCTAGTTAAACTTAAAATATAATATATCATAAGTATTTTATATAACAAATAAGTAGAGATAGTATTTAAGGGGTTTTCACCTTCATGAATGGAACCAACATTCACCTTTCCACTACCACATTCCCATGTAGAGGGGGGTTTTCCATACCAATGTTTTTACCCATCCCATTTTAGTATATGATGTAGTTATTCCTATCACAGGAATTAATTTATCCATAATTAAGTATACACAAAACTCTACTATGCAAAAATCCATAATGACTATCACATCCTTGGATATGGTTCTTTTTTAAAGATACCTGCTACCACTCCAAAGAGAGTAAGGGTATTTTACCAAAATATTATGATTTGTTCCTATACTATAATTTCCATCACATTTTATCCTTACATGAATAACCCAATCAAATATTAATTTCTGATCTCTAGGACATTATTTATTTCATGTTGAATAAATTCATTGAGTAGAATCAAGTGAATATGATGAGTAAATATCCAATTAAACACATATATGAAGAGTATATCTCCAATGAATTGGAGGATAATTATTCTCAAGGTGATCCTAAGGATGATAAATTTCCTTTTGTTTCTCTATTGTGTATAACCTTTTATTTTAATTACTTTATTGATGATATTATAAAATATTTTTTTCTCAAATGAAGGAATACATTGAGATTATTGTTTTTATTTATCATCATACTATTTTATTTTAATCATGATTTTTATTATTACATTTTATTTAAATATTTTTTATATTTCTAATCTATTTTATGAAAAAAGAGTTATTTTTTGAATCCCATGAACCCAAAATTTCAACAACCACATTAAGAATCATGATTTATATATGTTAATAAAGTTTTATTCAAATTTTCACATTCCTCTTGTATATTTCTATTGAAAATATAATATTATTTTTATTTCCATAATCTCAAATTGTGCGGAAAATATTTGATTTTTTAAACATGGGTGAGGCTTTATTGGATCAAACCTGATTAATTTTTTCCTAATATTTAAGATCAATCATGAAAATATAATCTATTACCACACTTAAATTGTACATTCATAATGTAAATATAATTAAGACATACTGGGGAAAATTATTATGAATTTGATACTTTTTTATTCTCAATTTTCATTTAACCGGATTATTGAATTTTTACTATTTTTAGTCCTTTAATTTTAGCAATGATTAATTGTTTACATAATATTCATTTAATCAATGTTTGAACGATATTAAAAATTCCATTCCTAAAAGGTACACTAATAAATAGAGAATATTCTTTCTATTTCCCTCTTTCATGTGTGATTTTCTGGATCTGTATGACTAAAATAACAATCATTTTATCCTTTTTAAATAAATGTAAAATTTAGACAACATTGAAATGATAGAGACAATATTGGGTTATGTTTTAGTACCTTTTACCTTTGAAACTACCTACATATAATCCATATTTTAATCCCATAAATACCTTTAATTGACTATTATAAACCGTATTACAATAAAATTATTCCTTCCAACCTTATAATATTTGTAATTATTACATGTTTTATTTTGATTTCAAAATTAGTATATTGGTATGATTCATTGTATTACAAAGAAATATTGACCTGAAAATATATCAATTAAGTATATGTTTCATTATTATTATAATAAATTAATTCCAAAAATATTGATTTATATGAATACACGGTTCCTCTATAATTAAGATGAAAAATCAAATAGGAGAAGAATAAATTCATCACTGTTTTGAACGTTAGAGTTCATAATCATTTGAACTAAATAGGGATTTGAGATTATTTATTTATTAAAAGGAAGGGGGATATGTATATTTTCATGTATATTAAGTGGAATACAGTCATTGTAATTAGATAATTAATCCATTTTTTGGCCTTTTGAATTTCTTTTACATCAATAACTACCTACCATTATCCTGTAAAAAACAATTTTGAAAGTATAATTTATTGGTATTGTTTTACATTTAAATTTATTATTTAGTTAACTTTAATTCTTATTTATAGACTTCATATATGTGGTATTGACAACAAAATTTGTTTGAAATTTATCTTTAGTAATGATAGAAATAAATTTTTCTGGTAAAATAAATTAAAAAATGATCCTGAGAAACTAAGTAGAGGTTGAGTACAATGACTTTTGCTTTACATAAATTGTTATTACATCATAATTGAATCGTACTTACTACAAAATATAAAAAAACCATGATAGGACCGTATAGGTATAATTTCATTAGAAACAGGGAAACATAAACAATTGGTTCGTAAATCATATACATTGTCTCCTGTTTATTTCATCATATCTATAGTCCCTTTTGGCATATTGTACTTAATACCCTTCTTACTGACCTGGGGAAAAGAAAACATATAAAAGGGTGAGCTCTAATGCTCAGTAAGGGTAAAAAAATTAAATATCAATCATATCATATTCATAAGAACATAACATTTTGAAAATCATAACCTGGAAAAGAGATCATAATATCATAACATGGGATAAATCCTAGTAGTGAAATGTAATCCCAATAATCATAACAAAAAACATGAAACATTGTGGCATACACACAAAATTATAATGAATCATTTCTTAGTAGTCAAGACTTGTTTCCAAGACTATCCTAGTGAACAAAGTCCATTTCTGAAATGAGTTCACTCCTCGTTTCAGTCCTATATCACTGAACATGATTAACCTGTCATTCCTGCCATGTCTATATCATGAGAAATAAATCCTTACCCAATTCATTGGAGGGAGATACAGGTCCCACAAATCTCATAATGATACCATTCTTATGTCCGCCACAATATCATAAATAATACATCATAGCATAAACCATGTAATAAAAATGGGATTCTTAAACATCATGCCATCATAACATAATGAATATAAGAAAAAAGAAAATCATAAAAATAATTCCATAATAACATAATCAAATCAATGTAAAAATAGGTATAGAAATATAAATCTCTATTATCTTAGATGAAAAATAATTTTGATAAAATGCTTGAACTCCATTTTTGAGGAAAATATCATTTCTACTTCAAAAGAATTTTTCCATTCTAAACATGTCATACTATTTTGAAATAAAAGATATTGATTAAAAATAAACATGAAAAGTTATAAAGGAAGCTTCATGGAAATAATGTTCTATGAAATCATAAAAAACCATTCATGCTGTATAAGTTAAAAAACATTCTTCTCGTACTTTGGCCAGAAAAGTCAAAAATTACCTCATACTAAAAATGAAAAAAGATTCCTATCATATCGTTTACAAAAAACTCACCAATGGGTAAAATTGGATTTAAAATTTTTTAGAATTATATAAATAATATTACATATTGAGGAAAAATGGATGTGGATGATAAATATTCCCCAGTAAATTCTGAAGTATAAAGAGTCTCAGATAAAAATGAGATTGCGATATTTTCCCTTACCTTAGGTCCGATTTGCTTCGTACGTATCCGAAACTCTTGTATAATGATATAAATATGTCATTAACTTGTTACAGAATAATATTCAATGTTATTATATAAAATATGGTCATATTCTTATCTTATTATTAGTAATATTTCATTGCTACTTGTTATTCGGGTGTTCATTGCTTTATTTTCTTATGCATGTTTTGTCGAATAAATTTTTATTCCTGTTTTTAGGTTATAGATAACTCATTTCCAGAATTTTATTAGTGTAATATATATCATATTTATTAATTCAATTCATTTATAAAATCATTATTCAATGAATATCATGTAAACCTAGTCGCATCACATCGTGGAGATGGTAGGCCGTACGTACGCACGGGCGATGATATCGTTTCCATGATCGTGAAATTGTAATGAAGTGTATGTATACTATTTCAGAATCAATATAACATTACAATAATCATATATAGTTGTTCTTTACACAATTATAATCATTAAACTAATGTGGTTGTGGAAAATAGATTACACCACCGCATGGAGACGGTATTCCATAACTACGCACGCGCGGTGATTTCATTTTCCGTAGGATGGATAGAAGGTGAAATAGGGTTTTTTCATATTTATAATAAAATATTATTATATTAGTGATACTCATGTTATTACTTCAAAATGAAACAACTATATAAGAGGAAGAATATGAAAAAATAAATTCGATAGAATCGGTAACGGATATTACCACTTCTTCGACATGCCTCTTTGAAAACACTTATTAGGGAACTAAAAATTGGTCTTTGAAGAAGACCAGGACCACTAGTATGATTCTAGGGATGTTTAGAAGGGAAATAGGCAGGGTTTGGCCTTGATTTAATGCTCAAAATTGTGTGAGGAGGAGTGGGAGGAGGTGCCCTTTTATAAGGGAGGAGAGTGGAACCTTTGGAAAAACATAAAATATTATTTCATAATAAAGACATATTCGGTTTTTAATAGCTCCAAATTGATATATTTCAAAGATAAGGTGGGTATGGGTCGAAATAATATCAAAAAATATGTTTTAGAAAATTTTAGGTTACTATTTTAACCATATAATTTTGATTTAACTCGAAGTTAAATAATTTAACTTTTACCATGCCCTCTTGTTTTCTTACACTATATGGTTAATAAACACACAATAACAAGACAAACGAACCCCAAGTGGTTCATAATTAATATATATATCCCTATCTAATTCATTTTTCCAATCCTTAGATTTTTGGGAATAAAATAACAATTAATAATATAATATTTGTTTTAAAAACAATTTTATGTCAATTTTGACACTATTTTGTAATTGATTTTTGTGAATATCATAACAGCATGATTTGTTCTAAAAAATTTAATTAATTCAATAATAACATTTCATATTAACCTATAAAATTAGTGTAATTCATATAAAGTCTCAAATTAGATTTATCTAGGTATTTATAACATCAATTATGTTAATATATAATTAATAAGGTAATTACTGAACCATCATTGTGTCATAAATAAATTAAATTATTTAATGTCTAAAAAATTATAAATTAAATACCATTTTGTAGAAATATTTTTAACTTTATAATGAATATTTATATTCAAATTAATCTTATGTATAACCTTATATTAAAAATGTTTTAGTTATTAAAAGTTGATTTTAACTCTTTTAATTCTCTTTTAAATAAAATAATAATAATAAGTGTCCTAATCTAATCCAAGTGGACCTAAATGGTCATATTTTAATAATAAGGTTGTTTTTGGTTAGCTTAAAATTATCCAATAGAATTAGGACATGTGTTAGGGTAATAATAATATCATTTTTACCCTTAATTACCCTATTTACTTATAACCGTGGTAAATAAAAGTAAAAATTTAATATTCACCAAAAAATATGTTTTTTCATATTGAACTACATTTTACTCCTTGATATTAACTATGTCTCTCAGATTTTTGAATGTCCACTCACAGAAGCGGTAAAATTATGTTTTATGTAAATTTTCAAATTCTCCTAGGAGGTGGGTAAAAGACGGTGAAAAGTTCAATAAAATTTTTTTATATCTAAAATTATTATAATGTAAAGACCAGTAAATTTCAAGGAATTTTTTTTATTAATATTTTTTGGAATTTTACAAGAACTCATTTTCTGACGACACGTGATTCCGAGGCCCGGTGTGCCCGGAATCATTTTCCGAAGATTGGCTTGGGTACGTTCAGTGAATGAACGAGCGAGTTTTTCTAAAATTTGAACAGGTACTCGGAATCGAATTCCGAGGGCACCGATGGAATCGTTGCACCGATATTTTCTTAGAAACACCTCTTATATATTTGTGTTTGCTCAGGTGTGGTTTTTAATTTTTGGGGTTAAATGAAGAAAATAAAATAAAGTGGTGCGACATATTTATTTTATTTTACTTAAAGCCACTTAAAGCTGCTTAAGCTAAGTTGAAGTGGATAGGGTGGAACCCAAAATATCCTACCCTCTTGGTAGGATATTTGTGAGGTGGGGCCTGCACGCGCCCCTCCATTTCTTTTCCCCTATGTAACGCACCCGCAACCCCCCTCTTTAATGAAAGTCAACTGGGGCGTTTTTCTAAAACTCTTAAATGCTCCTATTAAATGGACAGTTATGTCGATACCATTACTTCACAGAATTAATGGTTTGTTTCTTAACAGGTTTTCAAACTGATGGAATTATAATAAAATAAGACCAACACCTTTTCTTTTTGTTGATAGGATGATTGTTGAGAGGATTTGGAGAATCTGTACCTTTATTCCCCTCCGCGAAGAACGCGAAGAATGAGAAAAACACCGAACCCTCGGTGATCGACGACGTGACGCCGTGTTCCGCGACGCCGAAGATTCTCCTTCCACTACGCTTCTTCTGCGACGTTCTTCCCTGAAACAATCTACGATCATCAACTGCTTGAGATCGTCAACGTGACGTCTTTCTGCGACGACGTGACACCCTTCCGTGACCCGACGATCCTCTTCTTCCGTGACGGTCAATTCCATGAAGAACTCTCGTTCGACGACAGCTACGAGGTAGGGGTTTTATTTGAGAATAATTTGTATTCCCATGGCTGTTCCTTTTAAAACAAAGAACCCGGATCAACGTTCAATTTTAATTTATTAAAATTGTGCCTTGTTTTGTTTTTCATGTGATGACTAGTATTCCCAATTGTTATCACCAAACGCGGAGGGTGCGAGACAAGCAAACACGGCCCGACAACCCTCCGTAGTTTTTTTTGATGCGTGGATTAGCGACATTTATTAAATGGGATCGGAATGGTGATTTGAGGCCTTCGTAGCAGAGTTCGGATCTCGGGAGAGCCATAGGCGCAAATCGCAAGCAAAACGGACCACCAGAGCACGTCCGGTGGTCCACAAAAGTTCCCACCGGCACGCCACGCCGGCACGGCGACGCCGGGGGCCGGAGGTGGCGGCTGGCCGCCAGGAAGCGGCGGCGCCCGGCGCGCCGCCTGGAAGACCCGCCGCGGCTGAAGCCTCGACGAGGAGAGCCGGTCTCGCGGCCACGCGGGACAGCTGAAGGGACGCCTTGCGCCGCGTCCGGTGACACAGAGCGGCCCCCGTGCGAAGGGGGGGGGGGGGCTCATTGGGTGAGGCCGCTCAGCCAGCGCCGAGCCGCCAGACCGGCCAGCCGGGTCGTGCCCAGGCCGGGCCGGGCCGGGTCACGCTGTGCAGGCCGGGTCACACCCAGTCGGGTCAGACCCGGACCCGGGTCTGGGCAACCCATTTCGGGCTGACCCATGGGGGGTTGGGCCGGCTCGGTCCGGGCCTAGACACCCAGTTTTCGGACCTTTTCACTCATTTGCTCATAACATGAGATACGGGCTTCCGAAAAATGTGATGTCTGCGGCAATGCAATCATTAGATCGGGACGGTCGTTTCAGTATACTACACCCAAGGTTTCGGAATACATTTAGTTCGTTCGGTTTGGTTCGTACACGAAACCAACCGGGCCCTCGGAGAGGAAACGCTCATATCTTGAGCTCCAGATGCCTGATTGATGTACCGTCGACATTGATGGATTCCTCTATGTGAGAAAGTTCTTTTGGCTTACCCCACCCGAGGTTTGGATGCAGATGGAGTATAGTCGGGTTGGTTTTTCCTTAAAACCTAACCGGGCCACTAGGATGAAAAAGCCAATAACTCTCAGACCGGGCGTCTGATTGACGCGTTGTCTACGACGTTGAGTTTCTGTTGATGATACAGAACTTTTGGATACATAAAATTTTAACTATGTGTCAATTGATGTATCAGCCTCTCGGCTCGTGGAGCGGACCCTCCCGAACGAGCGTGCTGTGTGCGGGAACCCTAGAGCTGGCTGCGACTGCTACTGTAATGACGACGACTGTACAGAGATCCTCAGTGGATTCGACGACGACGACTACATCACTCAGCGATCCTTTGTGGGTCAGTGCTACCGATCCTGTGTGGGTCTGATCCTATGTGGGTCAGCGCTCAGCGGTCTTGTGTGGGCCAGCACCTACAGACCCTGTGTGGGTCCGATCCTGTGTGGGTCTTTGCGGGGGTTAGTTACCTATCAATCCTTTGTGGGTCAGATCCTTAGTGGGTCATTGCAGAGGTTAGTTACCTATCGATCCTTTGTGGGTCAGATCCTTTGTGGGTTATTGCGAGGGTTAGTACCTATCGATCCTTTGTGGGTCCGGCGACTTAGATGAATCAGTGGCAATATCTGGTTATCTTTATCGTCATATGAAGAAGTATACCAGTGTGAGGTGAAATCCTGTGTTGCATTCCTTTGTGGATTGTGTTGTGCTATCCTATGTGGATTTACGTTTCTCTTTCTTGTGTGGACTGGGTTGTACATGAGCTCGGATGTTGGAGCCTACTGTTAATTGATGACTTAGGTATATGTATGGGAATATACCTAAGCAGTGTCAGATGTTACTTCGTGATTGTATATTTCCATTGTGGTTATCCTTTGGGGATTCTGGGAGACCTTTGGGGGTCTCGGGGTCCCTACTGAGTAGCTTATACTCACCCCTGCATGGGCTATGCCCGCAATATGTTGTGTTGGTTGTAGACGACAGACAGCGCTGATCGTGGTGGAGGCTCGCGGAGCAGGACGATACCTGGAGGTGGACCACTCGGCGGGACGTACTTGGAGCGGTCGGCTAGACCTGAGGAGCATTGGAGGCTTTCTATACCCACCCTTTAGGTGGGATTTCTAGTGGGCAGCTCGACGATGCGGCTTTAATTTTCAGTTGCTGTTTTCCCTTTCCAGTTGTACTTTACCTTCAGTTTGGGATTGTATTCTGGCCCACTAACTTTTCCACACTTACTATTGTACTCAGCTTTTACTTACTGTTTACTTCTACTGCTTGCTTGCTCTGTGGTGTTTGTTTAATTTTCAAAGGCGATGCCTTCCCTTTTTACTGGGATTTACGCCTTGGTGCTAGTCGCCAGCCCCTGGCCTATGGAAGGCGGGCTTGGGGTAGTCACGGCACGGGTCCCGAGAACGGGTCGTGACAAATTGGTATCAGAGGAGTTCGGTTCTACCGCAAACTCTGATCATTCTTCTATGTGAAGCAATAGTTTTAAGCGTATTGAGTGTGGTTATCAGTCCAGGGAGCCCAGTGTTTGTTCGGCGGCCGACTTATCCGTACACCATGACCCTGACTTCTGATTTCCACATAATGCACGAAAACATTGATTGCATGTGTGTTTAATGTATTATTTGTGATTACTTTGTATCAACTCACCAGGTATACTGTTCTGACTGTGGTGCACCTGATTCCTTTTCAAGATAGCCACACGAAGACAGCCAGCTAGGGTTCTGAGAGTTGAGCATGACGACAGCCCGCTGAGCGACGAGGCCTCGGTGCAGGGCCCTTTGACAGTAGAGGCACCGACGGTACCTCTACCCGCCGAGCCACCGATGCTTCCAGCCCCAGCCGCTGACGACTCCTGTCGCCTTGGAGCGCTGCACCGGTTTCAGCACCAGTGACGGCCTAGGTTCCGTGGAGAGACAGATCCCCAGGCAGCCGTGGACTGGATTGAGGCAGTTGTACCAGTTTTCAGGCTAGTGAGGACACCAGCAGACCTCATGGTGATCCTCGCAGCGAGCCTACTGCATGCAGCAGCGGGCCGATGGTGGAGCTTGATGCTGTAGGTGCACGATGAGGTATCTCTTCTCTGGATAGAATTTGAGGGCCTCTTCCGCTCAAAGTTCGTCCCGGCCACCCTACGTGCGGTGCACATCCAGGAGCTTCTTCAGCTGCAGCAGGGCAGCTTGACGGTCTCCCAGTACTCGGTGAGATTTACCGATCTCTCACGCTACTCGACCGACATGGTGCAGGACCCATTATTCCGGGCCTGGACCTTTGGGCAGGGATTGAGACATGAGATCAGGGCATCACTGATCTCCCTCAGCATTCCGACATAGGCAGGAGTACTGGAGCGAGCCCTTTTGATCGAAAGCTTCCTTGCTGAGTCTACATCAGTAGTGAGACCTACCGCGGGGCGGCACGGAGCAGAGTCTTCTGCGGCTGGAAGTCGACAGATGACTCAGGGGTCCAGGCAGACGAGACCCTTACACAAACAACCTCAGGACACTGGCTCAGCAGTGCGGGGCACACAGTGTGGATCCAGTCTTTCGAGAGGCAGGAAGTGCAATACATGCGGCCTGCAGGGCCACATGGCTCGTGACTGCCCGACCCACTGTGCCGAGGAGCAACAGACGGTTGAGGGGCCACCCAGGCAGAGGTAGAGGGTCGACCGTGGCGGTCCGCAGGGAGGAGGCGGAAGAGGCAGAGGAGCTGGCCGAGCAGCATGTGGTGGGCGACACATTGAGGCTATACCACCACCACCACCAGGTGGTCCACCCCGACCACAGGGAGCTGGCGGGAAGAGACATGCACAGCTCCAGGCAGCGGAGGCCTATGACCACGGCACACCCAAGATGATTCGAGGTACTATCTGTGTCTATTCCACCCTTTCTGCATTTCTTATAGACACAAGAGCGAGTCACTCATTCATAGCCGCTGCCCTTTTTCGGTGCTCGGAGATTATGACAGAGCCGTTGGCTCGATCCTTACAGTTAGAGACTCCTATGGGAGCGGAATCAACGATTACGCACTGGTGCTGGCAGTGTGAGCTTACTCAAGGAGGCGATAGTTTCGGCTGTGATCTTCTTGTAGCGGTGTCGAGTCCTTACAATGTCATCTTGGGCATGGATTGGTTATCTACAGTTCATTCTCAGATCGAATGTATTATGCGCAAGGTGCAATGTGTACACACCGATGGGAGCAGGTTCACCTTCACCGGAGAGAAGGGAGCCTTTGTAGCATAGGATGGACTTCTACAGAGGAGAGGACAACCCATAACTCATCATATGGCTAGCCTCATCCTAGGAACAGTTGACGTGAGGAGTCCTAGTTTTCCTACAGTGGTGGATCAATACGCGGACATCTTTCCCGACGACGTTCTTGGGATACCTCTTCGAAGAGAGGTAGACTTTGATATTGATATGTACCGTAGGACATCCCCGATATCGACTCCATCATATCAGATGGACCCCACTGAGCTTTTAGTGCTACAGGTAGAGTTGGAGGACTTGCAGGGAAAGGGATTCATCCGACCCAGTGTTTCACCCTGGGCTTCCCCGATATTGTTTTCCATGAAGGCAGAAGTGAGCTTGAGACATTGTGTCGACTATCGTAGCCTGAACCAGGTGATAGTGAGGAACAAGTATCCTCTACCGATTATTGATGACCTCTTCGATCAGCTTAATGGAGCACGGTGGTTCTCGAAGATAGACCTCAGGTCAGGCTATCATCAGCTTAGAGTTCGGGACGAGGACGTGCAGAAGATGGCCTTCAGATGTCGGTATGGCCACTATGAGTTCTTGGTTATGCCTTTCGGCATAACCAATGCTCCAGCGATGTTCATGGGCATCATGAATATGATCTTTCAGCCATGCCTCAATCGATTTTTCGTGGTCTTCATCGACGACATTTTGATTTACTCGACGAATGAGGAGGAGCACGCCTACCACTTGCGAGTTGTACTAGACACACTCCGAGAGCACTATCTTTATGGAAAGCTCTCAAAATATCAGTTCTGGATATGGGAGTTCCACTTCGTGGGGCATGTCATCTCTGAGGCTGGAGTCTCAGTGGATCCTACGAAGATCGATGCAGTGCTAGCTTGG
The DNA here is from genome assembly GCA_963277665.1 of Viscum album. Lineage (NCBI taxonomy): Eukaryota > Viridiplantae > Streptophyta > Magnoliopsida > Santalales > Viscaceae > Viscum > Viscum album. The sequence goes on from OY728147.1 coordinate 1,100,391,421, forward strand.
GAGTCACCCAAGAGTGTGACAGAGGTGCGTAGTTTCTTGGGACTAGCTGGATACTATCGGAGATTTGTGCCAGACTTCTCCAGAGTTGTGACACCACTCTTATATTTGAAGAAGAAGGGGAAACCCTTTTTGTGGTCAGCCAGATGTCAGCAGAGCTTCCAGGAGCTGAGATAGAGAATGACCAGCGCCCCTATCTTGAGGTTGACTGAGGAGGGAGTAGGGTACCTAGTCAACTATGATGCATTAGGGACTGGACTCGGATGTTTCCTAATGTAGGAGCGGGCAGTGATCGCCTATGGATCATGTCAGTTGAGGCTGCATGAGCATAACTACGCTACCCATGACCTGGAGTTAGCAGTAGTGGTCTTCGCTCTGAAGACATGGTGACACTATTTGATGGGCAAGCACTTAACAGTATTTTCTGACCATCAGATTATCAGGTAAATCTTCTCTCAGAAGGACCTGAACCTGAGACAGCGGCGATGGCTCGTGTTCCTCCCGGACTATGACTTTGAGATATTCTATACTCCTGGGAAGGAGAACGTGGTAGCTGATGCCCTCAGTAGGAGGACGTGCATTCAGCTACTTGAGGAGGCGACAAAGAAGCTAGCCGCCTTGCAGATATCCTTCGTGTATAGAGATAGAGCAGCCTTCCTTCAGTCTCTCACAGTCACCCCTCCACTACTACAGCAGGTCAGAGAGGCACAGTGTGGGGACGCTGACTGTGAGATGTGATGTGCAGAGATATCCTCAGGACATGCACCTGATGGTTTCTCCTTTGGAGCAGAGCACGAAATCCTTTTCAGAGGACGTACCTTAGTACCAGTCGCTTTACGAGAGGAGGTGCAGAGAGATTTTCACACTTCTCCTTTGGCGGTACATCCTGGAGTGGCGAAGATGTACCAGGACCATAGATGATAGCACTGGTGGCCGGGCATGAAGAAGGTTGTGGCAGAGTTCGTTTCTCGATGCCTCATCTGCCCGCAGGTGAAGGCAGAGCATCAGGTACCAGTAGGATTGGTATAGACCTTGGAGGTCCCGGAGTGTAAGTGGGATGGGATATCAATGGACTTCGTGACTGGACTTCCACGCACTTCCAGAGGTCACGACTCCATTTGGGTGATTATCGACCGACTCACCATGTCGGCTCACTTCTTTCCCATCAGAGAGCAGGGCTCAGTGGAGAGCTTGGGGCGTCTCTACATCCAGGAGATTGTGCGGCTTCACGGTGTGCCATCATCTATCATCTCCAATTGAGATTCTCGCATTACTTCCCTACTTTGGAAGGGGTTGTAGGAGGCGTTTGGGATGCATCTACGTCTGAGCACCGCCTTTCACCCTCAGACGGATGGTCAGACGGAGATGACAATTCAGACTCTCGAGGACATGCTCCGCGAATGGGTCCTCGATTTTGGTCACAGCTGGGAGGACCACCTAACCTTGGTAGAGTTTGCGTACAACAGTAGTTACCACACCACAATCAGGATGGAACCATACAAGACATGGTACGAAAGACCTTGCAGATCTCCTTTGTGCTGGACAGACCCTAGGGAGTCAGCACTTGTTGGACCAGATATGGTCCGGGCCACAACAGAGAAGGTCTATGTCATCCAGGAGCGGGTGAGGACAGCTCAGAGCCGACATAAGTCTTATGCTGACAGGAGGTGGAGGCCACTAGAGTTTGAGGATGGTGACCACGTCTTCTTGCGTGTCTCACCTCGATGTGGATTACAGAGATTTGGCCAAGGCGGCAAGTTGTCTCCACGGTTAATCAGACCATTTCTGGTCCTTAGCAGGATCGGCGAGGTTTCTTATCGCCTGGCTCTACCACCTCAGTTGCACCGTTTGCACAACGTCTTCCACGTATCTCAGCTGAGGAGATACGTGCATGACCCGACACATATCATTGAACATGGGGAGCTAGATGTTGATGATGGGGCGACTTTTGCGGAGGTCCCGGTGGAGATCGAGGATCGACAGGAGAGGGTCCTATGTGGACGATCGATTCCTCTAGTGCGCATCAGATGGCAGCACAGGAACCTCCAAGAGAACACTTGGGAGCGGTAGGCTCAGATGCGTGCTCAGTACCCACATTTGTTTCCCTAGCTTATGATGTATTTTTACGTGGATGTAAAGCCCTAAGGTGGAAGTGATGTAAAGACCCGTAAATTTCAAGGAAATTTTTTTTCTTAATTTTTTTTGTAATTTTACAAGAACGTAGTTTCTGAAGGCAAGTGATTCCGATGCCCGGTGTGCCCGGAATCATTTTCTGAAGTTTGGCTCAGGTATGTTCAGTGAACGAACGACCGAGTTTTTCTAATTTTTGAACCGGTGCTCAGAATCGAATTCTGAGGGCACCAATGGAATCGTAGCTTTGGTAATTGCTTAGAAACACCTCTTCTGGAGTTGTGTTTGATTGGATGTGGTTTTTAATTATTGGTGTTAAATGTTGAAAATAAAATAAGGTGGTGCGACAACTTTATTCTAATTAAATTAAATCCACATAAAGATGCTTAAGCTGAGTTGAAGAGGATAGGGTGGAAACCAAAATATCCTACACTCCTGGTAGGATATTTGTGAGGTGGGGCCCACATTAGCCCCACCGTTTCTTTTCCCCTAAGTAGCGCACCCGCAACCCCCCTCTTTAATGAATTTCAACTGGGGTGTTTTTCAAAAACTCTTAAACGCTCCTATTAAATGGGCAGTTAAGTAATTACCATTAATTCACCAAATTAATGGTTCGATTCTTAACATGTTTTCAAACTGTTGGCATAATAATAAAATAAGACCGACACCTTTTCTTTTTGTTAATGGGTTGATTGTTGGGAGGATTTGGAGAATCTGTACCTTCATTCCCCTCAACGAAGAATGCGAAGAACCCGAAGAATGCGAAGAACACAAAGAATGCCAAACCCTCGGAGATCGACGATGCGACGCCGTGTTCCGAGATGCCAACGATTATCCTTCCCCAAGGCTTCTTCCGCATCGTTATTCCCCTCAACAATCTCTGATAATCAACTTCTTGAGATCGTCGACATGACGCCCTTCCACGACAACGCAACGCCCTTCCGCGACGCGATGATCCTCTTCTTCCACGACGGTCAATTCCACAATGAACTATTGTCCGATGATAGCTACGAGGTACGGGTTTTATTTGAGAATAATTTTTATTCCCATGGTTGTTCCTTCTAAAATAAAGAACCTGGATCAATGTTCAATTTTAATTTATTAAAATTGTGCCTTGTTTTTTTTTTCATGTGATGACTATTATTCCCAATTGTCATCTCCTAACGCGGATGGTGCGATCCAGACAAACACGGCCCGACAACCCTCCGCAGTTTTTCGTTGATGCGTGGATTTGTGACTTTTATGAAATGGGATTGGAATGGTGATTGGAGGCCTTCTTAGCAGAGTTCGGATCTCGGGAGAGCCTTATGAACATACCACAGGCAAAAAGGACCACCAGAGCATGTCCGGTGGTCCGTGGAAGTTCCCGCCGGCGTGCCCTGCCGGCACGGTGGCACCGATGGTCGGAGGCGGCGGCCGGCAGCAGCCGGCCGCCAGGAAGTGGTGGTGCCCAACGCACCGCCGAGAAGACCCACTGTGGCTGATGCCACGGCGGCGAGTGCCGGTCCCGCGGCCGCGCGGAAGGGACGTGACCTTGCGCCGCGTCCGGTGACACGGAGCGGCCCCCGCGCAGGGGGGGGGGGGGTCCTTGGGTGCGGCCGCTCAGCCAGTGCCAAGCCGCCAGACCGGCCAGCCGGGTCGCGCCCAGCCGGGTCGGACCCGGACCGGGGTCGGGTCAACCCGGTTCCGGCCGACCCCGGGGGGGGGGGGGGGGGGGGGGGTTGGGTCGGGGCAGTCTGGGCCCAGACCCCCCGTTTTCAGACCTTTTAGGCATTTTCCTCATAACTTGAGCTACGGGCCTCCGAACAACGCGCCATCAACGGCGATGCGATCCTTGGATCGAGATAGTAATTTAGGTGTACTACACCCAAGGTTTCAAAATACTTTGGGTTGGGCTGGGTTGGTTCGTACACGAAACCGACTGGGCCCTCGAAGCGGAAACACTCATATATTGAGCTCCGGACGTCCGATTGACGTATCATCGACCTTGATGGATTCCTTTAAGTGAGACGGATTGTTTGTATTACTCCTCCTGAGGTTTGGACGCAGGTGGAGTATGGTCGGGTTGGTTTTTCCTTAAAAACCAACCATGCCCCTAGGACGAAAAAGCCAATAACTCTCAGACCGAGCATCCGATTGATGCGCCGTCTGCGACGCTGAGTTCCTGTTGAAGATATGGGACCTTTGGATACATAAAATCTGGTCTATGTTTCAGTTGATGTATCAGCCTCTTGGCTCGTGGAGCGGACCCTCCTGAATGAGCTTGCTGTGTGTGGGAACCCTAGAGCTGGCTGCAACTGCTACTGTGACGACGACGACTGTATAGAGATCCTCAGTGGATTCAACAGGAACGACTACATAACTCAACGATCCTTTGTGGGTCAGTGCTATTGATCCTGTGTTGGTCAGCGTTCAGCAGTCCTGTGTGGGCCAGCACCTACAGATCCTGTGTGGGTCTGATCCTGTGTGGGTCTTTGCGGGGGTTTGTTACCTATCGATCCTTTGTGGGTCATTGAGGGGTTAGTTACCTATCGATCCTTTGTGGGTTAGATCCTTGTGGGTCATTGCGGGGGTTAGTACCTATCGATCCATTGTGGGTCCGCCGACTTAGATGAATCAGTGGAAATATCTTGTCATCTTTATTGTCGTATGAAGAAGTATATCTGTGTGAGATGAAATCCTATTTTTCTTTCCATTGTGGATTTTGTTGTGCTATCCTATATGGATTTACGTTTTTCTTTCCTGTGTGGACTGGGTTGTACTTGAGCTCGGATGTTAGAGCCGAGCGAGAATTGATGACTTAGGTATATGTATGGGCATATACCTAAGCAGAGTCTGATGTTACTTCGTGATTGAATATTTCCTTTGTGGTTATTCTTTGTGGATTCTGGGAGACTTTCGGGGGTCTCGGGGTCCCTACTGAGTAGCTTATACTCACCCTTGCACGGGTTATTCCCACACTACGTTGTGTTGGTTGCAGACGACGGACAACGCTGATCGTAGTGGAGGCTCGTGGAGCAAGACGGTACCTGTAGGTGGACCACTCGGCGGGACGTACTCAGAGCGGTCAGCAGGACCTGAGGACCAGTGGAGGCTTTCTGTACCCACCCTTTAGGTGGGATTTCCAGTGGGCAGCTCGACTTTGCAGCTTTACTTTTCAGTTGTTGTTTTCCCTTTCCAGTTGTACTTTACCTTCTGTTTGGGTTTGTATTCTGACCCACTTACTTTTCCGCATATACTGTTGTACTCAGCTTTTACTTAGTGTTTACTTTTACTATTTGCTTGCTTTGTTGTGTTTGCTTACTTTTCAAAGTCAATGCCTTCCCTTTTTACTGGGATTTACGCCTTGGTTCTAGTCGCCTTCCCCTGGCCTATGGAAGGTTGGCTTGGGGTAGTCATGACACGGGTCCCGAGGACGGGTCGTGACATATAAAATGACTACAATGAATTACATTGAACTCCTATAGGTATTATGTATCAATTTTGGCCTAAAATACATTTAAATAAAATAAATAATTTTTTAAATTAAAAGTTGGTTTTTAAATAGTAACCTAGTGTTTTCACTATTCATCAAAAATTGAACGTTTTTAGAAAAATTCCAAAATTTAACCATAGGCTAATTTCGATATTCCAAATCCAAAAATGAAGTCCATTTTGAATGATAAAATTTATAAAATTTCAAAAAGTGGGTATTAATTTTCATAACTGCTAGTTTATATAATATTTTAATAGCATATCGTTGTTTAGTGGAACTCGGTATTGCATACAACACATGCTATCATGGAAGGTCGTGATTGCGAGTAAAGAAAACCAAGCTAGTGTTGTGTGTAATGAAAGATTCCTTTGATGATGCGTATAACATAAGTCATAAAAAAATATATACTTCTCATAAAATATATGGGTGTTACATTGAGAGATAAGGATAAAAGGGAAAAGAAATTTGAAATTTATTTTAATTACTATGAATAGATAGAAAATGGTAATAATAGTTTTAAATTTATAGATTATATATATTATATATATATTTATATTTATATCGTAATGATTCATTTGGATTTTATTTTGTTGAAGGGGAGTTTTTCAAAGGATTTCATGTTGGGGTGGTTTTTATTTTGGTCAATCAAAATGTCATTTGTGGGTTAATTTGATGATTCTTTTTTATCATCATTTAATAATTTATTTTTTCAAATTGATATTATTGTGTCTTATTCATAATTTTTTTATTTTTTAGTAATAATTTATATTTTGATATATATTTTATAACTTTAAAGAATAATAAATTAAAGTAAAACAATCCAAAATATAGGGATTTGTAAAATATATTGTATTTATATTTTTTGTACAATAAAAAAGAATATATATTAATTATATCATATATGTGAGTTTCCCTAATACATAAGGATTTTATATTTTAACCATGATGATCATCATAATGTAGTATGAGTTATGGTGTCTTTAAATCCAATAATTTTGAAGAAAAATTATATCAAACATGGTTATAATGCATTATATTCAACATTGAAGAAAATTGAAAGGAATTATTTTATAGTGAAGATCAAAATTAAATTTTTAGTGTCCTGTGATATGATGATTTAAGTTAGGTACATAAAAGTTATATCCCCATCTCTATATCAAAATTATTCATATATTTTAAATAAAATTGGGAGTATGAAGATAAATTCACCATAAAAGATATTATTGTTCATTCATATTAGAAAATATATTTATGTTTGGATATCTAATAGTACAAACATCATCATTTTAGTTCTAGTTAAATACACAAGGATTTGGTTCCCATTAATTACAATGTGGTATTCGTAGGATTAAAAAAAAGTTTATTTTATTTTCTTATACAAATAAATTATTTTTCAATGTAATTATTTTGGTTCTATTGAGTTATTTAACACAATTTTTAATTTATTGTTTTTTAGTTTTAAAAAATTTTAAATAATTATTTCATTTTAGATTTTAGTTCCCAATATGGATAGTAAAATTTTAATGGATTTACCTTTGATCGTGAGTGGTTAGTCGCTTATGTGTAAGTATTCAAGAATATAAGTATTTGTAACTAATTTTATGATGAATTAATTTGTAAAAATATTGTGCTTATTTAAAATTATGTTAATACTTCAATTTTGATCTCATTAATTAATTATAATTTTAGAATGAAAATTTTTAACTGAATAATTCCATAATAGTTGTTAGTATAAAACTATGGGTAGTTTTTTGGCTTAATTACATATTTTACAAGTCTAAACATAATGTATTTGGAAAAAATTATTTCATTGTTCAAGAGATATAAATTTAATTATGTAGAATAAATGGATATGTCACAAGGAAATTAATTACATTTGGATTAACAAGTAAAATATAAACTTTATTGATTTATAAATTGATGTGAAATGTAATTTCGTGAAAAAAAATCCTTAGAACTTATTAAACTTCTAATTTTTTAAATAGATTACTTTTTTAACTATAGAATTTAGTTTTTAGTGGTGTATATCTATTTATAATTATAACTAAGGGTTAGCAATAATATTAAAACCTATTTCGACATTTTTTCATTATCCTCTTGGGAATGATATCATGCTTTCATTATTCTACACCATATCTTTTTTTATAAGAATCAAACATGAATTTAAATTTCTAACTTTTTTTATAATGGGAAGTAATGATATCATCACATGGTTATTATGATGCATGTCAGAGTTTCTGTTTCCACTTAATGTATTCACTATCATAGAATGTTATGGTAGTTGAAATCTATCTAAGATTGAGTACCTTCACATTTATAAATCCAACTCTAAAATATTTATTGTATCTCTAATTGAACACAAACAATTGATACAATGTTTCTCATAAATTACTATGAAAATATTGTTTTTTCATTTTCATGAATAATACTATGATAAAAAATTATATATTTATCTTTGGGAAAAAATAGATGATTATTTAAATAACTCATTAATCCAACATATCACTATCATGATAAACTTTTATAAATTCAACCTCTATGAAATAAATGTTAATATGATATTTGATGTATTTGGAAGAATATTCTCAGGGTTCATCATGTTTAATATTGATCTAGGAACCCTTGTTTTAGTTGTAAGTGGATACATAAACAACGCTGATGAGCCAACAAGGATAGATGAATTCATTTTATAGAAATAATATTTCACATAAATAAATTCATGATAACAAATTAACTATTAATCTTATTCTTCAAAAGTGAATAATTAATGTACAATAATAATTGGAAATCTAGGAAACAAATGTAATTTTTCCATAAATATTATCTATCAAATATTCAATGCATCAAATAATTACAAAGCATAATGTTCACATGCATCCTATAGTAAATTTATAATAACTTTCGATTAATTATTCAAATATATATATATCTACCCATAGAGTTGTTTTAAAATTCTATTTTCATGGGATATTCAATAAGATTTTTTGAAAAATACTTCACTCTCTTAAAATAAGTAGGGCTCAAGTTTTCCATGAGAGGTTCTTCAAAATAAAATCAAGTTAATTAAAAATTTTCTCAAGGAGTTTAATTTTAGAAATATTATACTTACAATACAACTATTTTAGATCTTATTATATTTATTCATGTTTTTTATATATCCATGATAATTTAGTGGTGTAACACACTAACCCAGGTTCCGCTTACTGGGTCAGAACATTGTATGACCATAGGAGCACCTTATTGTAGATCCTTGGGTATTGACTAGTGTATATATTATATGGTCAATGTTGCATTGAATATACCATTAATATAAAAATAATAAATAATTGATAAATAACAGATAATCGATAACAAAAATAAAATCTGAGTGTATATATGGTATTATAATATCCAAAAAACCGTATAAAAAAATATAATAACATTATATTTCAAATGAAACCATGAAATAGAATGTAATCTTAAAAAAGAGATAAATTTATCACTGATATAATCATATATTAAATTTAAAAAAATTAATATAAAAAAGAAGTTGGTGAAAATGCTAAAAAATATCAATCTTTCCATGATCATATCTCTAAAAATTCATTAAGATAGTCAATTCTAATTACATACACAACCTTATCTCTAATGTACATATAATATATATGGTATTCACATTTACTAAGATTCTCATGAAGTGTTTGAGTATAAATATTTGTAAGTAACATATAATGAGGCCCCGAATATATGACACGATATATTATGTGTGTGCATGTCTGATAAAATAATCTCAACAACAACACCTAGTATGTGAATAATTAAATATGGTCATCATGTTATAAATAGAACCCCATAACATTTATCCCTGCCATATTTTTATAATGATATTGATTTTATTTTGTTATTTTAATAATTTCATATCATAGTGCACCACAGTCTCAAATCAAAGTCACTAACAATAATTTAGCATAAAAATAGAATGAGAGGTGGATCGATTACAAAACTCTGAGAAGAAATATAAGAGGTATCCCTGAGGTTATCCATGAGGATATCCATGTAGTCTATAATATCTAAACCCACTCAAGAGTATATATAAATCCTATATGGGAGAATTTTTTGGCATATTTACATGGGATAAAATATTAAGAGGGTAAGAACATAGTTAGGAAATTCCACAAAATCACGGGAGAGTATGAAAACCACCATTAAGCGAGTGGAGTCATTGTTTAATCATTTTTCATCACATCAATTCTAGTAAAATAAAGTATGATAATATATTGCATACATAACCCAATCATAGATTTCAACTAGTTACCAAGACTCTATTTTCATCCCAATAAAGAATAATATCACATGACTTATTCATCTAATAATAACCTATAATAAAAATAATAATTCTAAATAACTTGTATTATTATTTTTCATAACCATCATACAAACTCTGACGAACCGATTACGAAAAACTAAAGTGATAATTTACCTCATAATATAAGAAAGACCCATCAAGGTTGTCTCTAAAGAACTAATATGTACTCTTATATTTCATTACTATCTAATTATAAACACTTACATAGTGGTTATAATTCCATGAAAATATACTCAACACCATCAAATACAGTAGGCCTATAAAAATACCCATCATTAAAAAACCCCATCTATATAATTTAAGGGGTAATATTTTGTCATTATTATAAATCGATTTTAGTATTCCATAATAATACTGAGGAATTAACAACACTAAATTCTATTCCAAATAAGAATAAAATACCCAAAAATGTGATACCTTATTTGTCCTCCAATAATGATATAAGATGAAAGAATTTTTGAAGTTCAATCCATTGGATTTCACTAAGAACACTTTATAATTAAAATAATCTAATCTAAATATGGTGCATAATAATCATGTTGATTCCCATGTTCTCAAAACATACTCTATTAGATATTACTAGTAACTTCCATGCATAACATCTCACCTCACCAATCAACCAAGAGTTGTAATCCCACTATAACTATTTAAATTGACTATGAGTGATCATCCATATTTATTTAACATTTATCACGAGCATATAAACCCTTAAATGGTCCAAAAAATAGAACTTGTTACTTTATTTCATGGATATATGACATCTAGATGATACTAAATAAGTATATAAGGAATAAAAAATTCATTATAACACAAATAAACCTTACCCAATTTATCTCAAAGTTCTCCACTTTCTCTGTCCCCATTCATGTATCCTTGACTCAAACAAAAATTCATTCATGAAAAGCCACATATCAATCAGATGAAATATTTCATAGAATGTAATTTAATATCTAAATTTCACTTATCAATGTTAACTCATTACTTACTTTTAGATATTTTATCCCCATTCTCTTGAAATTGTAAAAATAGATAAATATGCATAAATTTTTGGTTTTATCATGAACTTTAAAAATTGATGTAATGATCATAATAGGGATTAACTTAGCCTCTATTTAAATTTACTCTATCATATATATCCTATAAATCTAATGATTGATAAATCTTAATGAGGGGGAGGTGTAGGTTTAGAGAGAGTTATAAAAATAATAATGGGAGGGGGTTTGGATAACTAAAAGAAATAGGGGAGGAGGGGGGACTTATCATTATAAATTTTTCATTGAAATTATTTTAGTTCCCCTTGGTTCAATTGATTGGTTTGGGTGATCAAAAAAATTCTAGTGGATCTCACTAGAGTTCTAGTAGACTACTCAAAATTCTTATTCCCCTGATGAAAATATTGATAGTAGTTACTGTATCTACTGAATTCCCAAGGGAACTCTTGTGGCCTCACATTAGTGTTCTAATAGATTTCATAATATTAAAAATATGGTTTTTCAATTACCTTTCTCCCTAAAACTAAATTTTGGTTTTTTTATCGACGCCATATCCTTTAAGATATCAGTTTTGACAATCTATACGTGTAAAAATGATTCTCTCCCAATTCAACACTCCAAATTAAAATATTCCCATATCTTTATCTCCAATGGATTTCAAATTACATCTTAATTATGGAAACTCATAATGAAAAAATTAATTATAAACTCTCAATCATATGGATTCTCATCCATAAAAACAATCTACTAAAATCCTATCATTTCTTTTTAAATCACATGAACCTTATTCCAATTCTTATTTCTAATTCCATATGGTATATAGTTATGTTTTCGATGATCATTATATTAAAAAAGTATATTTTAATTTTAAATCCTCTGTTATTTTTTTATAAAATACTCCAGATATATTTTTAATGTGATATATTTTTTATCCCAATAGTTTTTCTAAGATATTTAGAACTTGGGTATATTGTTGAGTTCTTTTGTAGAATGTTCTATGTGAAGAATAGTTTATTAATATATGTTTATTGTGTTGGATTTTATTTTCAATGCATTAATATTATTAAAAATCTCATGATATATTTTTATTTATTTTGATGTTAATATTTTTAATGTTTAGAGATATATGGATCATGTTTGAAAATGCTTGTAGAATAATTTAATGAATTGTAGAATTGGATGTTTATCTAAAATTGGTTAAGTCTTAATGTTTATTTAAAATCCATTTAGACTATAGATGATCCATATATTGAGGAATTTTATAAATGAATGATTTTAATGATTCATTTTCATAATATATGATATATTCTAAAACAGATTATGATTATTTATAGCTTGGTTTTGTTGATTTTGAAAAGGGAATGTGACTACATATAAATCATGCAGCTCCATGTATATTTTATATGGAGTTTTGAATGTGTCCCATGAACGTTTTTTAGTCCATTCATGTTGGGTATGAGTCATTTTTTACTCCATAAGAGTAAAATGGAAACTACTTCTGATCTTTATATGATTCATTTAATAAATCATTTTATGTGTCATTATTCCACCAAGGAAAGACCTCGTGAGGATTTTAATGTTGTGAATAAGCAGTCTATGGTTTTTTATGTGCCAAACCCTTTGTCAAAACTGGTCTTTATTGAAGCTTTAAACATAACTTCTATAATAAATATTATGAGGAAAATAATTAGTCCATATGATATTTATGTTTTTCCGTCATGGTTTAAACATTAAAAATTCTGGATTTTTTATTCAGGAAAAGAGAGAGGAATATTTAAAACATGAAGAAGAGAATTTCTATGAATAAAATAGATGTATTTAGGGAATAACGACATATAAGCGCCACAATATTCACTTTTTATTGCGATTAGCTATAGAAGAATTCAAACAAATTATGATAAATTAAGAATAAGATGTTTTTAGTAGTAATAGAGAGTTAGATGTATATATTTTCACTTTTATATTCTGATTAAAATATAGAAATTGATACATTTAGAAGAAAATATATTTTTCAATATAGTGAAAATAATTGTTTATTATGGAATAGTTAGAATATATAGAGTGAGAAGGAAAAAAATTGTTTTTTGTAGAGAAAAACATAATAATATTGTTATTTATAAATTAATGTAGCATGTGATACTATTGTATAGTCTAGTGCATAATATAATAATAAGTGTCTCTTAATAATGTAAGATGAAGAAAAATAAATAAAAAAAACACAATATCTAATATTTTTGTTGGACGGAGTGGATACTCAATAGGGGGGTGAATTGAGTTCTAATTAAAATTTCTGTTAAAATATTTTCTATTTAACATCCCCCAACTTATAAAACAAGTAAAACTGTAGTGAATTTATAAAGATTATAAATGTTCACATAGCTTCTAAAAGATTGATTAGGTCTCAGTTAATTTAACCACAAGATCAAATTAACTTTTGAAACTAACCTACAGATTTACAATATGGCTAAACACTTTCTAATTTAACTATCAAAGTAGCATTAAAATAGTTTTGTATTTCAAAATAATAGCATCGAAATAAATAAAATATATGTAGTATACTATAAACATAAACTAATGATGCACAATAGATGTAACAAGAGGTTCAGTCTCAAGATGAGACATAGTCCTCTCAAATTTTTATATAATTTGATCCACACCCTAGATCGGGGTTAACAACAGTTTACAAAACAGTCCAGGCCATGCAGGGACCTCTACCACTGTTCTTCCTAGGAAACAAAACAAAGAACATGCCACACAAGGACCTCTTCCACAGTTGACGTGGGTAAAGAATAGATAAGAGATTTGGAGTGATGATTTTTATATCCTCCAGTTCAGTGCAAGAGACAGTGTGTGTATAAGAAATATAGAGTACACCACACTGCTTGAAAGTTTATAAATAAGTGACTTAGAGAGAGCAGATAAGAGATTAGAAATCTCTAGTGATAATCAATGCATCTCTGGGCTCGCTGGATTCAGCAGGAATGATTATGAGTCCTATGGTTTTTCTATTGAAAAACAGAGTGTCGTAGTCATCTTGTCTTCTAAAAAAATGAAACTGATCTCTTGATTCGTCGTGTGTTCTTCAATGGTGTTGGATTGCATTCATGAGAGTTCTTTGAAGGTCTTGCAATCTCTTTCTCGCTCATGATTGATCTTCTTGTTCAACATAGTGCACTCAGGTGTATGTAAGTTCTTCTCATTGTATATTCACGGTTTTATCTTTTTGTTCACTACTTTCACGTGTACTGCATCTTAATCTTCCTTATATTCCACACTTTCGAGTAGTAGGAATGATTCGCTTTTCATAGGTATGAGATACGATTTCCGGACATGCCAACAACTATCATTAAATAACATTAATGGCATTAAAACATTAAATATGACCGTTAGTATTATTTAAATAATATTGACAGAAATTTAAGAAATGGTGTCACAATTATTAAGTAAACGGTGTCTTCTTCATGGTATGAGCTTCACAGTATGACCATGTCACGGTGTCTAGCTCACGGTGTCTGGGTCATGGTTAGTCCTTCATAGTGTTAGGGTCAGGATGTCTTGGTCACGGTGTCTGGGTCACGATGAGTCCTTCACGGTGTCTGGGTCATGGTGTCTGGGTCACAGTGTCTGGGTCACGGTGAGTCCATACATAGACAAATATATGTATTTAGACTTTGACAGTACTATGAAGAATATGGCTTAAGTATAACCATTAGAGAGTAAGAGAACATGAATCATAAACATAAAGGTTTGATAATATAGGTGAGATCTGTGATCATGCATGAGACTTGTAAATAATAAAGGGAGTAATTAACATCCATAAGATTTGTTATTATTAAAACATGATGAGTAGTTATTTATTAATAGTAATAATATTTGTGATCATTAAAACATGATTAACACACGAGGAGTCCAACAATCTCCACCTTTTTGATGATCACAAATTAGATATAGGCAGAATATAAATGACATGTAACATTAAAGATACTAGCATGGAAAAAAAACATTATAGAACTGACACTTTTAGTTTTTTACTTTTTTCATTTATACTTGTAGAGTTTTCTCCCCCTTTTGGGATTATTAAAAAGTAGAGAAAATGAAATGAAACTTGGCAGTTGTCATTAATCAAAGGGTTTAGAATACAAAGTATAGGAGAATTACAATCTGTAAACAAGAAATGACATCCCATCAAAAAGAAAACAATCTCTAGACTCTTTAGGGATCCATATTTTCCCTACCTTTAACCGAAGGAGGAGCTGGTGCTGATGTAAAAGATGACATAGGTGTAGTAGACAAAGAGGGTAGGGGTAGACCTTCAAAAATATATGGATCCAAAGTGGGAGTAGTAGAGGATCTATGATTAGGTTGGTCAAGAATGACTGGCCAGATCTGAGAAAGAGCTTGGCTGATTGTCATGGCAATTGAAGCCATGGTAGGTAGAGGAGGTCTAAGGGGTGCAGCATCTGGAGAAACTATAGTAGTAGTCTGCACATGATAATGCAGCTTCAAAATATTGATGAAATCAGTAATGATTTCACCACCATATTTCATAGCCTTTTCTAAATCATCCTTATTCTGTATAAACTTGTCCAACAATCTGGTGAACTCTGTAAGATTCTAAACATGGGATTTAAAAGCATGAGTCACCGGAGGGATTCTCAAATTTTCAACAAGATATCTAAAGTGATCTGTCATATAACATTTAGAGAAAATCTGAGAGAGATAAAGATCTACTTTCTTGGTGATCTCTTGTTGAGCGTAATTGGCTATCTTATAGTGAATCCTAACCATGCCAAATGCTCAATCACTGTTCTTAACCACTTCTGACAAAGAAGATAGATCCAAGCCACTGAAGGCATTTTTATGTTCTTCCATGATTATGGATCTCAGCATAGAATCATCCAAAGAAGATGTGGAGGTCTGACCAGAATCAGGTGACGCCTTGACAGCTTCGGTTAGAACATTGAGCTATTTCAACACTTTTTGTAGGCATCCAGTGTATCAATATGAAAGCCGAGTCATATTTTCCACAATCTTTCTCATGCGTTTTAACATCTTGGTGTGTCATTTTCCAATCTTTTCATCCAAATAATGTAGGTATGGATAAACTTCAAACACAACTTCCCAAGAAAGGAGGGAATCAGATGGCTCAGGAGAAGTAGCAACAAGTTCAGGAGCTGAAACAGGAGCTGGCTCAGATCTCAAAGATAACTCATTCTTCAATATTTTTATCATATTTTTCATATTTTACTTATAATCACTCAGAAGCTTATTCTCAACTCTTACTTCTTGAATTTCTCTGATCATCCTTGGTTGAATATGCAAGATAATATTTTCCAAGAGAATTGATGCATCTTCTTGACATAACTGAGTCACTAGATGAGGTTGAGTGGAGACAATTTTCTCAACTCTAGCTAACAAAGTTTCTCCAAAAAATTTCAGATCATATTTGGTCACAAAGGAGTGATGCTCGGGTAAGGGTGCAGGTACAGGTAGTGGTTCAGATTCTGGTTGAGGTTCAGAGTCATCTTCAGACTCAGATTCTGATTCGGATTGAGGTTGGGGCTCTGGTGCTAGTTCTGGATGAGCGATAGTCTTTAGTTGAAACAGAGAAGAAAGATCCATTCTAGTTGTAGACACTTTCTCTGACTCAATCACATCATAAAATCTAGGGAAAACAAAACGGGTGTGCACAGAGTATGAGACAGTAGGTTGAGAAGCTTCAGCATATCCAGCTTCTGTAATCTAAAGGTTTTGAGGTTCCTCCCCCTCAAATTGTTCTTCCCATTCAGATTCTTGAGGCTCAGGAACATGAACAAGATCCATAGTATCATCAATGATCTCTTTAGAAAACTCTCGCCTTTCCAGCTAGAAGGAAATTTCCATCCTCTCATCAGTAGAGGTAATTATATCAGGAACTGATTGTTCCACTGGTTGAACTTCCAGACTTGCTTCTTTATCAATAGAAATATCCTCTTCAACAGAATCTGCCTCTATGTTTACTTGATGTTATGAATCAGGAAAAGCCAACTTCCTTGCAGCATTATGATGAGCTTCTGGAATTACATCCATACTAGGAACAGAAGCTTCCTCTTCTCTCAAACTAACAACAACTTCTTCTTCTTGAGGTGTTTCAGCAGGGATAACAGCAGGGACAACAGTACTTTATTTTTTAATAGGAGTTGTTTCCATTAGTGGAATTTCAACCTCTTCTCTTGGAGATACTACAACTATTACTTCATCTTCTTCTTCTTCTTCTGAATACTCATCCACTTCATCTGGTTCCAAACCATGATCATATATATTTTTAGGACTTCTTATATAGTCAACAAGATTAAACTTTTTATACACTGGATCATTATCCTCAACCCAGTGCTTCCTCCAGGGGTTCCAACTAATCTCCATCCTTCTGATGATAGGCATGGATATACAGAAATTAAGTACCTCTAACATTTCTTCATTTGGTCCAACCATCCCTTTGGCAACTAACATAGCTGAAATCATCCTTGAGTAAAACAAGGAGGTGGATTTGGAAGTGACTTTTATCAGCTCACATATATGGTTGATAACATACTTGCATAGGTTGATCTTATGGCCATTTTTCAACCGATGAATCAGGAACACATCCTGATAATTCATCACAGCAAAATCTCATTTTCTCGGTCTAATCAGCTTTCGAACAAACTTGAACAGAATTCCAGTCTCACCATCTAATTCAGAAGCTATGGCCCTTCACTTGGGGCCATTTCCAGTTAAGTTTCCCAAAGAAGTCTCTAGGTCAATGATGTTGGTTGTTGGAGGAGGGACTCTCTAGAAATCCTCACAAACTCCTTCATTGGGAATCCCTATGCATACATCCCACAACCTCGAAGAGAAAGAGAACTTTGACCATTTATCCAGCTTGTCACCATAAATCTTTCTCCAAACTCAAATGAAAACTTCACGTACTGATAAAATTGAGATACCAATCTCAGGTGAATCGGTCTATTCTGTCCAGGGAACCATCCAATCCATCATTTTTCTCATAAAACATTCAAAACTAATGATATGCTAGACAGAAACCACTCGGCAAAAACCTATTTTTCAGGTACAACAGTACGACTTACCAGGATTGGGTTTAGAGGTCCATCGGGAGCTATCTTCGGTATCCTCTTCTATTTCTTAGTGCGGTGCTTCTCAGACGAGGGTGAAGATGTACGCTTCATCCATGGCATCCACTGAAGTTTCAGGCAAGAGGGAATAGAAGGTTCAAGAGAAAGTTCAGGTAAGGAATCGAATAAAACCCATAAGTATTATCATTTCGGAATGTCAAATGTCATAAAAACAAAAATGCGGGAAATAGAATAGCGGTAAAATAAAAATTACACGATACGGGTTAAAATAAATATATAAATACTCTTCACGGTGAGACCGTGAGTAGGAAATACGGTGTGATAAAAACTAGTCATCATGGTGAGACAGTTGGTATTCGTCACGGTGAGACATTGAGCATTCTGTGCAGTCACAGTGAGATAGTGAGTAGACAGATCGTGAGCATAAAATCTTGACGGTGAGATCGTGAACACAAAACAGTAACTTAGAGACAGTGACTATGAAACTGTAATGTAAAATATATTAATGTTTTAAACATTACGATCAGTAAGATATTTACTTATGATTAATCATACCAAGATCATGTATGATGTAGTCTAATCATTCAGAATTTAATGGTTTAGTGAATATATCCGCAAGTTGATATTCAGTACCAATGAATTCCAAAGTGATATCACCTTTTTGATAATGATCCCTCAAAAAGTGATGTCTTACATCAATATGTTTTTTCATAGAATTAGAAACAGGATTCTTAGAAATGATAATAGCACTTGGGTTGTCACAATTTATTGGGACATGTCTAAATTGATATCCATAGTCTAGTAATGTGTGTTTCATCCACAAAATTTGTGCACAACAACTGCCAGCAGCAATGTATTCAGCTTCTGCAGTAGATAATGCAACAGAATTTTGGTTCTTACTACACCTTGATACTAGTGACTTTCCTAAAAGGTGACATGTTCCAGAGGTTCTTTTTCTATCTAGATTACATCCATCAAAATCAGCATCAGAATAACTAACTAATTTAAATGTTTGTCCTTTGGGATTGAATAATCCTAAATTGGGAGTATGCATGAGGTATTTGAAAATTCTCTTTGCAGCATTTAAATGTGACTATTTAGAGTTTTCTTGAAAATGAACACACATATAGACATTAAACATAATGTCAGGACGACTAGCAGTTAGGTAGAGTAGACTTCCAATCATTCCTCTATAAGTGGTTTGATCTACAAATTTACCATTTTCATCAAGATCCATCTTACAGGTGGTACTCATTGGAGTGTCACTACTTTTTGTGCTATCCAGTCCAAAACGTTTTAAAATATCTATATTATATTTACTTTGAGTTAAAATAATTCCATCATCATTTTGAATGATTTGAAATCCATGAAAGAATTTATGTTCAACCATTAAACTCATTTCAAATTCATTTTTCATCATTTTAGAAAAATCATTACATAATGTAGTTTTTGAAGATCCAAAAATAATATCATCTACATAAATTTGTACAACTAAAACATCTTTATAAATTTGTTTTATAAACAGAGTAGGATTAGCTATTCCTTTTGTAAAACTTTTAGAAATTATAAAAGTACTTAATCTATCATACCAAGCTCTTGGAGCTTTCTTTAAACCATATAAAGCTTTTGATAATTTGGAAAAATGATTTGGAAAATGAGGGTTCGAAAATCTAGGTGGTTGTTCAACAAAAACATCCTCAGCAATATTTCCATTCAAGAATGCACTCTTGACATCCATTTGATATAGTTTGAAATTTAGAAGAGCAGCATAAGCATGTAAAATCCTAATAGCTTCTAATATAGATACTGGAGAAAAAGTATCCTCATAGTCAATACCCTCTTCTTGACTATAGCCTTGTGAAACTAGCCTAGCTTTAATTCTAACTATGTTTTCAGACTCATCTACTTTATATCTGAACACCCATTTAGTGCCTATTGTGAAAGTGTCCTTAGGCCTTTCAACAAGATTCCAAATTTTATTTCTTTCAAATTTATTGAGTTCTTCTTGCATAGAAATTACCCAAAATTCATCATTAATATCATCATCAATGTTTTTAGGTTCAATTTGTGACAAGAAGGCTTGATGTTCAACCAGATTTCTAAGAGATGCTCTAGTCGGTGACCCTCTATCAAGATTTCCTACAACAGCATCTAAAGGGTGATTCTTTAGAATTCTAGTTAATCTAGTAAAGGTAGGACTAGAAATTTCAGGCTCTTCTATTGGTTCAAGTTCATTAGGAATAGATTCTGGAATACGTCCAGAAATGGTTGTCTTTATAGCAGGTTCATTAGATTTGTCATTATGGTCCAGAACAGATAAATCTTCTTCAAGATTTTCGAGAGAGGTTTTAAGCTCATGTAGATTAGTTTCTTCAAATTTGATGTGAACAGATTCTTCCACACACTTGGTTCTCTTATTAAAGACTCTGTAGGCATTTCTAGTTAAATAATATCCTAAAAAGATTCCTTCATCACTCTTAGAAGCAAACTTATCAAGATTATATTTTGTATTGAGAACAGAAACTTTGCATCCAAAGACTCTAAAGTAACTAACTTTAGGTTTTCTATTGTTCCATAACTCATATGGGGTCTTCTTAAGAACAGGTATAATTAAGAAATTATTAATAATATAACATGCAGTATTTACAGCTTCCACCCAAATGAAAATAGGAAGGTCATATTCATTAAGCATAGTTCTAGAAATTTCTTACAGGGTCTTATTTCTCCTTTCTACTACATCATTTTGCTGAGGTGTCCTAGGGGCAGAGAAATTGAGACTATAAACATTGTGTGAGCAGTAGGATTCAAACTCATGATTCTCAAACTCAGGGCCATGAAAACTTTTTAGGGTTTTAATCTTATGTCCACTAAGATTTTCTAAATATTTGGAGTATTTAACAAAGTAAGAATAGGCATCACTTTTGTGAGCTAAGAAGTATACCCATGTATATCTAGAAATATCATATACTAGGACATAGACATAGTGCTTCCCAATTAAGCTAGAAACTCTAGATGGTCCAAACAAATCCCTGTGAATCAACTCAAGAGATTTAGAATTTGAAAAATATTTTTTTGATTTAAAAGAAACTTTATGTTTCTTTCCCTTTTGAAAGGGATTACAAAATTTCTCATTTGGATACTCAATTTTAGGTAGGACTCTAACCAAGTTCTTCCTAGTTAGTTTTCTAAGTGAGTGGATGTTGCAGTGTCCTAGTCTTCTAATCCATTACCAAGACTATTTATGAAAATCATTTAAACATGTATCATTTTTCTTAGCTATGGAATTTAAATCAACAGCATAAACATTTTCAGTTCTTAGTGCAGAGAAGACTAAAACGTTTTTAGAATTAAAAACATTAAAAGACTCATTTTCAAATTTAACATTAAAACCATCATCACATAATTGAGAAATAATTAACAGATTATATTTACGTCCATCAACAAATAAAACATTGGAAATTAAAACTGAATCAGTGTTACCAATTTGACCTAGGCCGATTATCTTTCCTTTAGAATTATCACCAAAGGTGACATGACCTCCATCAACCTTTATTAAACTTTTGATACACGAGTAATCCCAAGACATATGTCTTGAACATCCAATGTCCAGATACCATGTCTTCATGTGGGATCTCTTCAAGCAGGTTTCCTACAAATAGATTAAATAGGAAATGATTTTGGTACCCAAATCATTTTGGGTTCAGACAGGTTTGCAATCAAAACTTTTGGTACCCAAATTTTTCTTATGGGTCTCATATAATTTATATAATGAATAGATTTTGAAAGATAAAATCTATTAGATTTATAACTAATTGAATAACTATTTAAAGCATACACTTGTCCAAAACTAGAACTACCAGTATTCTGTCCAGATTTAGGAATAAATCTATTCATGGTAATCTGTCTCTATCCAGGTTTGTAGGTTATTCTAGTAGTATAATTTGGTGCAACATGCTTTCCTATCATTTGTGCTAGTGTATCTTTTCCATTTGTGATTTTTTCTAAGTCCTTTCTAAGTTTCTCATTTGGCATTTTCAGTTCATTGTTTTCTTTAAGCAATTGAGTATTTTTCTCTTTTTCAATAGTAAGTTCGGTGTTAAAAGTATTAGTGAGAGCATGATGTTTCTTTATTGATTTCTATTTATCCTTAATTTCATTGAATGTATCTTCCATCATATTACAATATTCAAATAGTTCAGATTTTGACATATTTTGAGAATAAAAATCATCTTCAGAATCATATGAATTTAAAGTAGGAGTTTCAGATGTTACCTCAGAATTGTTTGTCATAAAACACATGTTTGCCTTATTTCTGTTTTCAGTCTCAGAAGCCTCAGATTCACTGGAGAAATCCTCAGAATCACTCCACATAGCCTTCATGGATTTCTTACACTTATTCTCCTTATACTCATATTTCTTCTTGTATTTCAGCTTTGGATAGTTTTCATTTATATGTCCTTTTCTTTTTCACCCATAGCAAACAACTTCATCAGATTTATCAGATTTCTTCCAATCCTTTCTCCAATGTCCCTTGTTGTCATACTTACCTTTGTAATTTTGTTTTATTAAAAAATTCTTCTTCCTATAAAATTTCTTAAACCTTTTGGCTATCTGTGCCATTTCAGCATCACTATCCGAGTCTGAATTTCCACTGTTTGAAATGTCAGTTTGTATTTTAACTTTATCTTTGTCCTTACTCTTTGAAGTAGTAGTCTTGAAAGCCACAGATTTTCTCTTAGATTCATAATCTTCATATTTATTCACCTTGAGTTCTTCCTCGTACATCATGATCTTACCAATGAGTTCTTTTAGAGGTATAGCAGCAATGTCACATGACTCTCTGATTGAAACAGATGTGCCTCTCCATCAGTCTGGTAAACATCTCAAGATTCTCATAATTTGTTCCTTTGCTGGAACATCCTTTCCAAGTGAATTCATAGTATTGAATATCTCATTAAACCTACGATACATATCATAAATAGGTTTATGAGTCTTCATTTTAAAATTATCATATTTAATAGTATATGTATTAAATCTCATTTCATTAACATTGGTTGTTCCCTCATGACAAACACCCAAAGTATCCCAAATTTCAAAAGCAGTTTTGCAAGCAGAAATTCTATTAAACTCCTCATCTCCTAGAGCACAGTACATGGTATTCATAGCTTTACAATTATTATTGTAGGAAGCCTATGTAGGTTCATCCCAAGTTATTCTTTATGTTTCTGGAAATTTATATTGAGATTATATAGCAGTCCAGATATCAAAACCCATTATTTCTAAATGAATTTTCATTTTAAGATTCCACTGAGCATAGTTTGTACCATTAAAGAATGGTGGCATGTCAGTAGCAGCACCCTCTAGTATATTTTCCATAGATATATTTTAGAACGATAATTTAAAGAGCTAGAATTTAGAACTAACAGAAATTTAAGATCTTTAAAGATGCAACTAAAATAACAGTTGAAAACAGAGTATTTCAAAAGTCCTTAAGCAAAAACAAACCTTTGATACCAAATGTTGGTCGGAGTGGATACTAAAGAGGGGGGGGGGTGAATTGAGTTCCAATTAAAATTTCTGTTAAAATATTTTCTATTTAATATCCCCCAATTAATAAAACAAGTTAAATTGTAGAGAATTTATACAGATTGTAAATGTTCACTTAGCTTCTCAATGATTGATTAGGCCTTAGTTAATTTAACCACAAGATCAAACTAACTTTTGAAACTATCCTACCAATTTACAATATGTCTAAACACTGGCTACTTTAACTATAAAAGTATCTTTAAAATAGTATTGTATTTAAAAGTAATAGTAGTGGAATAAATAAAATATATGTAGTGTAATATAAACTAAAACTAAAGATGCACAACAGATGTAACAAGAGGTTTAGCCTCAAGCCGATACTTAGTCCTCTCAAATTTATATAAAATTTGATCCACACCCCGGATCAGGGTTAACAACAGTTTACAGAACTATCCAGGCTATGCAGGGACCTCTACCACTGTTCTTTGTGGGAAACAAAACAAAGACCAGGCCACACAAGGACCTCTTCCACAGTTGACGTGGGTAAACAAGAGATAAGAGATTTGGAGTAAGGATTTTGATATCCTCCAGTTCAGTGCAGGAGATTGTGTGTGTATAAGATATACAGAGTACACCACACTGCTCAAAAGTTAATAAATAAATCACTTAGAGAGAAAAGATAAGAGTTTAAAAATATCTAGTGATTATCAATGCAGCTATGGACTCGTTGGATTCAGCAGGAATGCTTCTGAGTGATTATATGGTATTTTGGTTGACAAACAGAGTGTCGTAGTCAGCTTGTCTTCTACATGAATGAAACTGGTCTCTTGATTCGTCGTGTGTTCTTCAGTGGTGTTGGATTGCATTCATGAGAGTTCTTTGAAGGTCTGGCAATCTCTTTCTCACGCAGGATTTATCTTCTTGTTCAACATAGATCTCTCAGGTGTATGTATGTTCTTCTCATTGTATATTCACACTTTTCTCTTTTTGTTCACTACTTGCACGTGTACAACATCTTAATCTACCTTATATTCCACACTTTTCGGGTAGTAGGAATGATTCCATTTTCATAGGTATGAGATACGGTATCCTAACATGCCAACAACTATCATTAAATAACAATAATTGTATTAAAAACATCAAATATGACTGTTAGTATTATTTAAATAATATTGACAGAATGTTAAGAAATGGTGTCACAGTGATTAAGTAAACAATGTCTTCTTCACGGTATGAGATTCATGGTATGACCATGTCACGGTGTCTTGCTCATGGTGTCTAGGTCACGATTAGTCCCTCACGGTGTCAGGGTCACGGTGTCTGGGTCACGCTGTGTCCTTCACGGTGTCTGGGTCACTGTGTCTGGGTCACAGTGTCTGGGTCACGGTGTCTGGGTCACGGTGAGTCCTTCATGGTGAGTCCATACTTAGACAAATATCTGTATTTAGACTTAGATAGTAATATGTAGAATATGGATTATGTTTAACCATTAGAGAGTAAGAGAACTTGAATCATAAACATAAATGCTTGATAATATATGTGAGATATGTCATCATGCATGAGATTTGTAAATAATAAAGAGAGTAATTAACATCCATAAGATTTGTTATCATTAAAACATGATGAGTAGTTATTAATTAACAGTAATAAGATTTGTGATCATTAAAACATGATTAACACATGAGGAGTCCAACAATTTTTCTTTACATAAATCCCCAACTCTAAATGAACTACAATATATTATAATATTTGAAACCTATTCCTTGGATTGGATTATATGAATAAGAATAATAGCATTATAAAAAGTATATATTATTTTTTTAATTCTATTTTTTATTAATTCCTAATAAATAATCATTATATTTTTATAAAATCATTTCATGATTAATAAAATTCCAAAATGTTTATTTTTCTACATATTATTTTTTATAAAAAAATATATTTATACCTATTAAAAAATCAATTTAATTAAATTAATTTATAACATACGAATAATCATTCATTTATAATTTTTATTAATGAACATAAAATCATTTTCATGTAAAAATAACTATTTTTCATAAGACAATTTATTTTTTGGGGGATATGTATTTTCATCATAATAAATTAAATAAATAACTAATAATAAATGGTTTTTATCATATATATATATATATATATATATTAAGAATAAAATATATTTTCATTCATATTTCTTTTTTAAATGCAATTAATGAATGTTAATATTTTTTAATATTAAAGAATAATTTTTATAAAAATAGTTTTCATCGAATTTAACACATAAATTTTAAAGTTAATTTCTTTCACTTATAGAAATTGAATTTGAAAAAATGGATTCAATAATTTAGATAATAATTTTAAAAAAAATTCATAATTAATATTTCATTTTGGTTATAATGAATAATAAAAATAGTAAAAATAGGTTTCCATGGTTTGCAATAAAATTGGTTAACAAAGGGATTTAAACAAAAAGGTGATGGTAAAAATTCCACTTAAAAATGAATTTTTTTTTGTTGATGATATTTAAATATTATAATTTCTTATATGCAAATTATTTTCTACTTTGGGACAATAACATAATAAAATTAATTTATATTATTTTAATCTATTATGTAATTCTATGTGTTTCCCCCCACTCACTTATAAAAGGGGTCATATTATCTTATATTATTAAAAAACTTCAATCCCTCTCTATGAAAAAATAAATACCTCAAAAACATAATATATTTTTTCCTTTCATTCTTGATATTATTTTCTTCTCCTAAGACAGTCTAAATAAGGATTCAGGAGAAATCTAAAGGAGACCACTGAAAGAAGAGGTAATCATCTAATCTGACTCTAAAAATATTTATTTATTTTCATAGTTATTATAAATATATTTTTTCCATATTTACATAATTAATTGGGTATCACCCTTATACATATTTTTTATCATTGATATGGGAAAACCATTTTCTGCCTTATATCTATAAAATGGGAATTGAATGTAATGCTTGTACGTACCCATGGACTACCACCTCCATGTTGGGATAAGATTCATTTTCCATCACCACATAATTTGATGTATATAATCATGTATTTAATAATTATATATAATAATAATGATCTAATTATGATTATATAATTACAAAATATTATTTATTATTCTTTCATTCTTTTTATGAGAAAATTAAAATGTTATTCACAAATATTTATGAACTACCATCTCCATAAACAATGTAATACATTTTTTTATAAATTCCTTATATGGATGGATCTAGATATGTATAAAATGATTTTATATTATTTTTATATCATCAGTAAAAAATTAGATGAAGGAAACCTGATCATGATACAAGGGCCAAAACTTCTGAATTGAAACATAAATGAAAAATGATGCTGCTAGCACATGAAATGATGATGATATAGAAATATGGTTTAGAAATTTGTTATAAGATGTTATAAGTAATCCATGAATTTTATTATAAGTATTAATATTATTATCGTATATTATTATAATAATTTTAAATTTATTATATAGGATATCAAAATCACACAGAAATTATGTTATATATAAGATATTGGTTTTATGTTATAATTTAACTTTTTTAGTGGGATTGTTTAAGTATAAATTTATGATGATGATATTATAAAATTTATCTATCAAATATAATTTTATTTTATTATCCAATGGTTATTTCAGTAAATTAGAATTCTTTTTTTTCATTTAACACTTTCTATACACTCCAAAGTCCAAATGAACATGTTCAATGATTTTTTATTCTGGTTAGTCAAGAAATATTATTCTTCTATGTCAATATTTTCATTAAACTGCTTCCAAGATTGTTTTTACAATTCTTATAAGATTTAAGAATTACATTTTTAATCATTTTTTTATTTATTATTTTTTTAAAATAAATATTCTTCTCTATTTCCGAACAAGGTACATTTTACTAAATGTGTGAATATAATGTTTATTTTAATACTTACCACCTGAATGAATTTTCAAACCATCATGAAAAAAAATTATTTAAGAATAATTTATGTGTTTAAATTATTATTTTAATATTAAATTTTTTATCTTATATTTATTCTAATTTTATATTTTAATAAAATGATTAGGAAATGATAAGTGTGTTTTCCTCCTGAAATGTTACAGTGATATTTTAAAGGTGACTTCATCAATGAAATCATCCATTGATGTTACATATGCTTCATTTTGGTTATAATTTAATGTTACCGTATTTCTTTCTTTCTTCATATGGTTTATGATTATTATTCGGAAATATTGATGAAACAAGTTTTATTTTCCAAGGGATGAGCTATAATGAGAAGACAAATGTGTTTCTTGATCTTGTGGAATACTTATGAATGGATAATTATTATGTGTTAGGTGAGTCCATTATATCCCTATAATTATATATGTAATGATTAATGTAATATGAGAAAAATTGTAAATGGGCAGTTAGACCAATCCAAAAAGAGGGTGCATGGGTAGTTAACCAAATCCCAAAACATGTACATGGGTAGTCATTCTAAAACTGACATGTGATGAATATCTTGGTGGGTATCCTTAACATAATCTTCCAATGATTATAATTATTCCACATTTTTTACACCACTATCTATGAAATTTTATTTTTATTATCATATGATCTCATGGATCGTGATATTTCATTCTTCAATAATTTTTTCGTTCTGATAGTTGAATCATTTATTCCATGATTATTTTTTATGATTTAATTGGGTTGATTTTCAAATATTAACAACATATTCCTATACCATTATCCTCATGATTTGTTTACCTACGATCAATGGATGATGTATACCATTTTTACTATTACATCCCCACCCAGCCCATTGGTTTGGGAGAGGTCAGAGGTGAAATTGACATTAGGAGAAATCCCTATCAAACCAAATAATAGAAATATGTTCCAATGGAATTATAAATCATCATGGGATCATTTTTTATGGAATCTGAAAACCCATATGAAGAGAAAAAAATAAAAAATACTCTATGATGCATTAAAAATAATACAAAAAAATCAATCTAGAAATAAACATGAAATTAGATGATTCAAAAAATGTATAGAAGTGAAAAAATAAAGGAAATAAAAACTCAATAACATTGAAGTGGTATCAACCCATGAATCTCACCCAAATAAGCCTCGAACACAAAAATTGAGTCCCAAACCCACTACATCATGATTCACAAGAAGAGAAATATTAAACATTTCAATTAACTATATCTCAGTTCACAACATGTAAGAACTCACCAATGTACCCAAGTTGGGGTTGAGTATAAAACTTAGTAGGTAATCCCTAAATACTCCCCTATACATTCCACTAGGAATAAGAGCATATTAAAACACATATATGTAGAACATAGGGTGATAATATCATAATATTTTACACAAATAAAATAAATTATTTACAAATAATTTAACTAGATCAATTTTTATTTGTTTGCTTCAACTTACAATACAAATCCATGTTCTACACTCACACACCCATTCATGAACCTTTAAAGTCCCAATAATGATAAGTTGTAACATGTCGCATCACCAAGTTGTCACCCGAAAGAATGTATTGCGTCCCACATTGGCATTGAATCAAATTTTGTACCAAAAAGGAATCACAATAAAAATTAATGGACTTTTGAAATCCAAAAATTCCACGTTCTCTTTAAAAATAATTTCTTTTGGAAATCATTTTCCTTCAAAATATTTATAAAACATCTTATGTGGTCATTTAAAAAGCAAATATTTATGTACATAAACCTAGAAACATTTTCCAAAAATGTAAGAGATATTGATTCAATAACAATACTTAAATATCTAGAACAAGTATTATGGTAGAGAAGATACCTACTATACAAAGGTTAAAGAAAAAAATAATAAAACATAGAACCCATAGATAAAGCCTTGAATCTTCATCCTTTTAGTAGATCCAAATAATATCACATAAAAATACACATCTTGGGAAATATATCTATGTATAACAGGTTATATATATGGATCAATGAGAGAATAAACGAGTATAACCATAGAGAATAATAAGTAATGATTATGTATCAACAATTATAGAGATCTAACATGTCATTATTCACCAAATAAATATTTTAGATAAAAATTTATTAGGAAAAATCTCATAGGAGAATATATGAGATCATGATAGTAGGATAATGTGAGAAAAATAAGGGTTTCTGAATGTAAAAATGAGTTAAACTATAATTTTTTGGGCATATAATTCATGTCACACGGTTTGGCATTACAATTTTGGAAGCTATGTGCATACTAATCTCACCAATCAACCGCCTCTTGCGGCTTGAAAATTGTTTGAAAATCTATGTTATAAGAATTGTTTTAATTATGTATCCACTCACATGGTTTATCTAAGAAATCTGTATGGTTTTTTCTAACTCATTCACTAACCTTTTACCTTTTTTACAACTCCAAAAAACTCATTATTTGGGTATTGGGATACGCCTCATGATTTCGCTTAATGGAGCTTCCATAGAATCATTTACATAACACTTTAAAACTAAAAAAATAATCATGAATATTATCATATGTATTATATAATATAAAAATAAAAAATAAAAGGTCAAATTCTCTTAGACAGGGGTGTTACATTTTCCATACACTGGTGTTTATATCCAAATAATGTTTTATATTTTCAATGATTTTGAAATTATTCTGATTTTTATCCAATATATAATCTTATTTTTCACATGTATCTCTCTAATTTTGATCATGCCTCCATAATAATTATTCCCAAAAAACAATTTTCCCAGTCAACAACTTCAATTTTCTATCAGAAATCCATATCATCACATGAATCAATATAGGACTCGATTAATATGAATATGAACCAATTTAATGAAATGGTTAGGATAAACCTAATATTTTATAAATTATGATAAATGAAATAAAATGTGAAAAAAACTAAATTAGGGTTGTAATTCCAACCACTAATACATGTCACTAATTAATTCTAATGTCTCAAATAGGGTAATGTACAAAAGAGGTAGTTTACCATTATTCGCCAAATGAAAATTCCCAAACCTTGAATAGACTCTATGGAAAATATTAACACTATCATTGTAGAGATCCGAAACTTGACGTACATGGACATTACATAACTTTTGCGGAATACTGAGTACATAAAAAAACACACACACAAGGAT
Source organism: Viscum album (assembly GCA_963277665.1). Taxonomy (NCBI): domain Eukaryota; kingdom Viridiplantae; phylum Streptophyta; class Magnoliopsida; order Santalales; family Viscaceae; genus Viscum; species Viscum album. Next base: position 1,100,422,163 of record OY728147.1, read on the forward strand.
CGTAATAGTTTAGTGTCTTTGGAAACTCGGAATATAATCTTCTAATCGTGGTGAAAGATTTTCAACATCTCCCATGAAGATCTTCCTTTTTTACCTAAAACCTTTCTTTATATCCCGGGGAAAAGAAAACATAAAAGGGTAAGCTCAAATGACCAGTAAGGGTAAACAAAAGAAATATCAATCACATCATATTCATAAGAACATAACATTTTGGAAATCTTAACCTGCAAAAGAGAGAATAATTTCATATCATGGGATAAATCTTAGTAGTGAAATGAAATCCCAATAATCATAACATAAAACATGAAACATTGTGGAATACACACATAATAATAGAGAAACATATCTTATTAGTCAAGACTCATTTCCAAGACTATCTTTGTGGACAAAGTCCATTTCTGAACCGAGTCACCCTCATTTCAGTCCTATTTCACTGAACCGGTATAACCTACAGTTCCATCCATGTCTATCTCATGAGATATAAAATCTTTACCCAATGCATTTGAGGCAGATATAGGTCCCATCCATCTCATAATGATACCATTCTTATGTGTGCCACAAAATCATAAATCATACATCATTGCATAACCCATGTAATAAAAATGGGATTCTTAAACAACATGACATCATAAAACAATTCATATAAGATAAAGGAATTCATAAAAATAATTCCATCACAACATAATCAAATCAATGTAATAATAGGGATAGAAACAGAACCCGATATTATCTTAGATGGAACATAATTTTGATAAAACACTTGAATTCCATTCTTGAGGAAAATATCCTTTCTACTTCAAAAACATTTTCCTTTATTAACATGTCATACAATTTTAAACTAAATGAAGTTGATTAAAAATAAACTTGAAAACTTGCAGAAGAATATTCATGGAAATAATGTTTTAAAAATCCATTCATGCCGTAAAAGTTAAAAAAGCATTCTTCGAATTTTTTTTGGAAAAGTCAAAAAAGTACCTCATACAAAAAACGACAAAAGATTCCTTTCATATCTTTTACTAAAAACTCACTGAAGGGTAAAAAGGGATTTAAACAATTTTAGGTGAATGGAAATAATATTAAATATTTAGGAAACAAGGATGTGGATGATAAAATACACCCCAGTAAATACTAAAGTATAAACAATCTCAGATAAAAATGAGATTGTGATATTTCCCTTACCTTAGGTCTGATTTTCTTCGTAGGTTTCCGAACCTCCTCTTCTTTGAAGTGATTCATTGTGACCTCATTTTAGGGCACTAAAATGGGTGTTTGAAGAAGACCAGAACCTATAGGATGTTTCTAGGGAAGTGGAGAAGTGAATTTGGTAGAGGTTGGCCGAGCTTGAAGGCTCAATGTTGTGTGAGGAAGAGAGGGAGGAGGTGCCCTTTTATAAGGGAGGAGAGGGGCTCCTTTGGAAAAACTAAAAATATTATTTTATTATAAAGTCAAGTTCAGTTTTAAATAGCTCCAAATTGATTTATTTCGAGGCTAAGGTGGGGATGGGTCTAAATCCTCTAATCCAATAGAATTTAGACAAGTTTATGTTCCTATTTTAACCTTATCATTTAGATTTAACATTAAGTTAAATAATTTTACTTTTACCGTGTCTTCTTCTGTTCATACACTATAAGGTTAATAAACTTACTATAAGAAGCCAAACGAACCGCAAGTTGTTTATTATTAATATATATTACCTTATCTAAGTCATTTGGCCGAACCTTTGATTTTTAGAAATAAAATAACAATTAATAATATAATATTTGTTTTAAAAACTATTTTATGTCAATCTTGACACTATTTAGTAATTGATTTTTGTGAAAATCATAACAGAATGATAAGTTAGAAAAAATTTAATTAAATCAATACTAACATGTCATATTAACCTAGAAAATTAGTGTAATTCATCACAAGTCTCAAATTATATTTATTTGGGTATTTATAACATCAATTATGTCAATATTTCATTAATAAGATAATTACTTCATCATCGTTCTTTCATAAATAAATTAAATTATTTAATGTATAAAAATTACAAAAAAAACCATTATGTAGGAAATCTTTTTATATTTTTAATGAATATTTATAGTCTAATTTATCTTATGTATAACCCCATATTATAAATGTTTTAGTAAATAAACTTTGATTTTAACTCTTTTAACCCTTCTTTAAATAAATTAATAATAAATGTCCTAATCTAATCCAAGTGGGCCAAAATGGTCATATTTTATTCCTCAGTTTGTTTTTGGTCTAATAACACTTGTCCAATAGAATTTGGAAATGTGTTAGGGTAATAATAATATCATTTCTACCCTTAATTACCCTATTTACTTTTTACCGTGGTAAAAAATTAAAAGGTTACTATTCACCAAAAAATTATTTTCATCTCATTGAACCACATTTTACATACTGACATCAACCGTGTCTCTCGGGTTTTTTAAATTACACTCACAGATGCGGTAAAATTATGTTTTATGAACAATTCAGTTTTTTTTAACTACCACTTAGTGGTTTCACTATTCATCAAAAATTGAATGTTTTCAGAAAAATAACAAAAATTAGGCCTAAGCTATATTTGATATTATGAACTCAATAATGATTTCTATTTTACCAAATTCAAATCATATCAGTTGCATTAACTAATTTAAAAATTAATTTCCATCGTCAAAACAAATAGCGTGTTTTTAAGAGATAATAACTATCAAAAGATTGAAACTTGTTTACAACTGGTTTAAATGTGAAATTACATCCAATGACCATCATTGTATTAAATTGTAAAAATATATTCTAAATATACTTTAAAACCAATCAAATTAATAATTTATCACTATTAATTATTTCGATTGAAAAAGTTGTTTTTAATTAAAATTTAGTAATTTCCACTATTCATCAAAATATGAAAGTTATCCGAAAATTACCAAAATGTCACCCTAAGAAAATTTCAATATTCGAAATCCAAAAATGAAGTCCATTTTTAAATATAAAATTTACAAAATTTCAAAATGTGGTTATTACTATTCATAACGGCTAGTTTTAATAATATTTTAATAGCATATCGTTGTTTAGTTAAACTCGGTATTGCGTACTACACACGCTATCAAGGGAGGTCGCGATTGCGTGTAATGAAAGGAAAGTCAAGGATGCATGTTGTGAAAGCTCCTTTTGGTGTAGCGTACAACACAAGACATTAATGAAATTAAAAAGAATATTTTTCATAAAATCTCGGGGTGTTACATTCTACCCCCCTTAAAATAAATTTCGCCCTCGAAATTCGTTGGGGTTATAAATGGTTTACTATTCGAAAGTTTCATTAATCGAAACCCACATCGTAAAAAGGAATACCAAAACCAATCTTTAAAAACAAAAGTATGAAATGTAACGGTTACCCAAATAAACTAATCACTGGGATTCCACATAGGTGAAAATATGGATATGGAAGAGAAATCTAACCATCTTGTTCTGATGGAGAGTGGTAGAGAACATGGCTATGGAAAATCTAGCAATCACAAAGCCATAAATTTGTGATGATCTAAGGTACCATCTGATTCATCAGATATAAGAGCACTAAGACAACATTTTTGGGTTTCAAGATCATTTCCCTAAAGTTGATGAAATTGGAATTAGAAGAAATAATTTCGTGATTTTGGTATAGTCTCACCGTTTGTCATTCTTTGGACAATTTCCACTTCAACTCATAAAGAAATGAAGTTGAATTTGTCATTCGTGATGTGTTAGCAGATCATGTGATAGAATTATGGGTCATTCCATCTCTTTCAAACAAAAGGTTAGCAAAAGTTATAATTCCATCTTATGGTTAATCGTATATGGTTCCAAAAATGAACATATACTTCATATATCATACCGCTTAATAAAATAAAACTAGTTTTTACTAACCAGGGACTTCTTGTAGGCCAGTGGTAGGTGATAAAGGCCAGTCGCACTTCGGTTGTGGGTTCGAATCCCACAACCTTGTCCGACGTGATGGGTTGTCGCCCGTCCTACAGGTTGTCCTTTTTCTAAAACTATATTACTGTACCATCCCATCAATAATATCGAAAAAACTTCTATCCCTAAACAATACTAACTTATATCCAACATAATCCATTCCAATCTTTAGGCTTATCCATAATACTGCAGTCCACTCTCATAATATATGAAAACGATTACCAGATATTTAATACCATCGTTGATCCCCATATATCATAAGATATGTTTTGTTGGTCACATTCCAAACATTCAAAGTCCTTAATCATGTATTCTCTTGAATACCATAGTGAAAACATGAATTCAGTTAAAAGTTAACACCTTCCACATAACAAAATCCTCAAAATTATATATACTCAAACCATGATATGACTTAGTCCTTATATCAATCATGAGCTCATGAATACTGTCAAATATTTCATTTTCTCATTTTCCCTTCATTATGCGCATATCATTCTTTTTCCAAAAATATCTCAATCACATTCCATGGTTACTAGTACCTTAAAATTATTGAAAACCACAATAGACCAATACATAAATATTCCAATATTCCATGATACTATATACAACATTATTTTGGAATCCCATTACATAAACACTTAATCCTTCCACCACATCGTTGTCATATTAAACATCGCCAATAGTGATCGCATGTGACTTCCCATTGTCCTTTTCCTTAAGTTTTTGCTCATGTTGATCATCACTAACCCTTGGATTAGGGAATTTATTAGCCTAATGCACCATTTCCTTGGACTTGAAACATTGAAGTGTCGGTGGTGCGTTCTCTGCAGTCTTTGCTTTATTCACATCATTAGAAACCCTTTTTCCATTACTTCGACTCTCAACTGCTCGATGACCTTGTTTTCCACACTTAATAAATTTTCTAGTCCCTTTAAGACATTCTCCACCATACTTCTTTCCACACTTTGATCATAAGGAAACATTCATATTCTTTTCACCATTATTCTGAGATTCCTCCTTTAACTCCATCTTTCGTTTCTTGTCAAAACCATGAGATGGATATGTAACACCAACTTCCATTTCTACCTTGATAGCACAACACACAATTTCTTCATAGCTACTGAAGTCCCTTATAGCTAATGACCTTCGAAGACTTGGTTTGAAGCCACTGATAAATCGATCAACTTTACTTTCAGGTTGGATGATAATACCAGATGCATACCTTGCAAGTCTTGTAAAATTCGCTTCGTATATACCAACAGATTCATCATCCTTCTGCTTCAGCTCAAGAAACTCCTTTTCAATCATTGTTCAAAGAATATGGGGGAAGTACTTACTGAAAAACAAGTTCTTTAACTCGTCCCATTCCATGGACTCAATTTCATCTCTTGGCCTCGTATTCTTGATAAGATTCCACCATTGAATAGCTTCACCTTCCAAATGATATACTGCTAAGATGACTTTATCATGTTCAGAACATTGAGGAACTGAAAATATCTTTTCAGTGGTACTTATCCATTGTTCAACAACAAGTGGATCAGAAGACCCACTAAAAGAAGTTGGACACTGCCTCATGAAGGACTCAATATAATATTGTTCCCTTCTCTGCTCATTTGGAAGTCCAAAAGGATTCATAGCTTGTGTAAGTATAGCAATAAGATTTTTCACTCCATCTCACATAGCACTTGTTTGTTCAGGAGGACAATCATTGCACTGTCCATTACATTGATCAACACAGTTCCTTCGGGCTCCAGCCATCGTCTAAAACCCAAAAAAATAGTGTGAGAGGAAAAAATCATGCTAGGGAAAACAATATAATAAAGGGGGAGTAACCTCAATATCTAACATCTTAGGTTAAATTCTAAGATCATTAGGGCAATTCTAGGACTATAACTTATACGTATACTTGTCCTTAGAGACATCCCTAGACATACGTTAGAAATATCTCTAGGGATCTCACTAAAGATCTTGCATCCTAGTTTCCAAAGGTTGACTAAACATTTTCTCTGATACCAACTGTAGAGACCCGAAACTTGACGTACATGGACATTACATTACTTTTGCGGAATACATAGTACATAACAAAAACAGACAGACAAGGATCGTAATAGTTTAGTGTCTTTGGAAACTCGGAATATAATCTTCTAATCGTGGTGAAATATCTTCAACATCTCCCATAAAGATCTTCCTTTTTTACCTAAAACCTTATTTTATATCCTGGGGAAAAGAAAACGTAAAAGGGTGATATCAAATTCTCAGTAAGTGTAAAGAAAAGAAATATAAATCACATCATATTCATAAGAACATAACATTTTGGAAATCATAACCTGTAAAAGAGAGCATAATTTCATAACATGGGATCAATCTTAGTAGTGAAATGAAATCCCAATAATCATAACATAAAACATGAAACTTTGTTGCATACACACATAATCATAGAGAATCGTATCTTATTAGTCAAGACTCATTTCCAAGACTATCTTAGTGGACAAAGTCCATTTCTGAACCGAGTGACCCTCGTTTCAGTCCTGTTTCACTGAACTGGTATAACCTACCGTTCCAGCCATGTCTATCTCATGAGATATAAAATATTTACCAAATTCTTTGGAGGGAGATATATGTCCCACCCATAACATAATGATACCATTATTATGTGATCCAAAAAAATCATAAATCATACATCATTGAATGACCCATGTAATAAAAATGGGATTCTTAAACAACATGACATCATAAAAAAATTCATATAAGATAAAGGAATTCATAAAAATAATTCCAACACAACATAATCAAATCAATGTAATAATAGGGATAGAAATAGAACCCGGTATTATCATAGATGGAAAATAATTTTGATAAAACACTTGAACTCCATTATTGAGGAAAATATCCTTTCTACTTCAAAAACATTTTCCTTTATTAACATGTCATACAATTTTAAACTAAAAGAAGTTGGTTAAAAATAAACATGAAAACTTGTAAAGGAAGCTTCTTGGAAATAATGTTTTAAAAATCCATTAATTCCGTATAATTTAAAAAAAACATTTTTCGTACTTTTGTCAGAAAAGTCAAAAAATTACCTCGTACAAAAAACGACAAAAGATTCCTTTCATATCTTCTACTAAAAACTCACCGAAGTGTAAAAATGGATTTAAACAATTTTAGGTGAATGGAAATAATAATATATATTGATGAAACATGGATGTGGATGATAAAATACACCCCAATAAATACTAAATTATAAACAATCTCAGATAAAAATGAGATTGTGATATTTCCCTTACCTTAGGTCCGATTTTCTTCATAAGTGTCTGAACCTCCTCTTCTTTGAAGTGCTTCTTTGAGACCTCCTTTTAGGGAACTAAAATGGGTCTTTGAAGAAGACCAGAACCTCTAGGATGTTTTTGGGGAAGTGGAGAAGATAATTTGTCAGGGGTTGGCCGAGCATGAAGGCTCAATGTTGTGTGAGGAAGAGAGGGAGGAGGTTCCCTTTTATAAGGGAGGAGATGGGCTCCTTTGGAGAAACTAAAAATATTATTTTATTATAAAGTCATGTTCGGTTTTAAAAAAGCTCCAAATTTATTTATTTCGAGGCTAAGGTGAGGATGGGTCTAAATCCTCTCATCCAATAGAATTTAGAGAAGTTTAGGTTCTTATTTTAACCTTATCATTTAGATTTAACATTAGGTTAAATAATTTTACTTTTACCGTGTCTTCGTGTGTTCTTACACTATAAGGTTAATTAACATACTATAAGAAGCCAAACTAACCCCAAGTTGTTTATTATTAATATATATAACCTTATCTAAGTCATTTGGCCGAACCTTAGATTTTTAGGAATAAAATAACAATTAATAATATAATATTTGTTTTAAAAACTATTTTTTGTCAATTTTGACACTATTTAGTAATTGATTTTTGTGAAAATCATAACACAATGATAAGTTCAAAAAAAGTAAATTAAATCAATAAAAACATGTCATATTAACCTATAAAATTAGTGGAATTCATAAAAAGTCTCAAATTATATTTATTTGGGTATTTATAACATCATTTATGTGAATATTTCATTAATAAGATAATTACTGCATCATTGTTGTGTCATAAATAAATTACATTATTTAATGTCTAAAATTTACAAATAAAATACCCTTATGTAGGAAATCGTTTTAGCTTTCTAATTAATATTTATAGTCGAATTTATCTTATGTATAACTCCATATTAAAAATGTTTTAGTTAATAAACATTGATTTTAACTCTTTTAACCCTTCTTTAAATAAATTAATAATAAATGTCCTAATCTAATCCATGTGGGCCTAAATGGTCATATATTATTCCTAAGTTTGTATTTGGTCGAATTACACTTGTCCAATAGAATTAGGACATGTGTTAGGGTAATAATAATATCATTTCTACCCTTAATTACCCTATTTACTTTTAACCGTGGTAAAAAAAGTAAAAAGTTACTATTCACCAAAACATTATTTTCATCTCATTGAACCACATTTTACTTACTGACATCAACCGTGTCTATCGGAATTTTGAAATTCTACTCACAGAAGCGGTAAAATTATGTTTTATGAACAATTCAGTTTTTTTAACTACCACTTAGTGGTTTAACTATTCATCAAAAATTGAAAGTTTTCAGAAAAATACCAAAAATTAGGACTAAGATATATTTGATATTATGAACAAAAAAATGATGTCTATTTTACCAAATTCAAAACATATCAATTGCATTAACTAATTTAAAAATTAATTCCCGTCGTCAAAACAAATAGCGTGTTTTTAAGAGATAATAACTATCAAAAGATTGAAACATGTTTATAACTGGTTTAAATGTGAAATTATATCCAATGACCATCATTGTATTAAATTGTAAAAATATATTCTAAATATACTTTAAAACCACTAAAATTATTAATTTAACACTATTAATTATTTTGATTGAAAAATTTGTTTTTAATTAAAATTTAGTAATTTCCACTATTCATCAAAATATGAAAGTTATCCGAATATTACCAAAATTTCACCCTAAGCTAATTTCGATATTCCGAATCCAAAAATGAAGTCCATTTTGAAATATAAAATATACAAAATTTCAAAAAGTGGTTATTACTATTCATAACGGCTAGTTTTAATAATATTTTAATAGCATATCATTGTTTAGTGAAACTCGGTATTGCGTATTACACACGCTATCAAGAAAGGTTGCAATTGCGTGTAATGAAAGGCAAGTCAAGGATGCGTGTTGTGCAAGCTCCTTTTGGTGTAGCGTACAACACAAGACATTAATGAAATTAAAAAGAATATATTTCATAAAAACTCGGGGTGTTACAATCATAACATGATAATATCTAATGATGATGATCTTCATACAATTTATTTCATCTAAATTTTATCACATCTCAATTACTAATAATATAAATATTCTTTTTCATATCATGCAAAGGCTTAGGTATGATAAGTGAGTTATTTTCTATTTTCACCCAAAAAAATATAGTTAGGGAAGAATGAACATACAAAGCATTGAAAAGATTCATATTTATTGAGTCCTAATCACTATTACTGTATGAGAACTCCATTAATGGAATACAATATTCTCATGAGCCTCTAAAATCTATAATGAACTCTATATGAACGTTTTCGAATGTTTCAATCATCCATTATGACTATCCATCTATTTTAGGATGATTATCTATGCTCATAGTAAACTAGGATCGATGGGCTTGTGATAAGGGTTTACAAAATCAAGATATAAAAATTGGGTCCCTGTAAGATATAATTGAAATGGGAATGCAATACAACATTAAAAATATATTTTTTTGTATTTACTAATTAACCACTTGTGTGGATTCATGCATAGGGATGAAGTGGTCCAAATTTGTGAGTCAGTCTATAATCACACATATGGTATCGTGTTTCTAAAGTGATCTTGGTAGAATTATGACAAAATATATAGTAATATATTACTATTTACACATGGGTATATGTAAAAATTACAAAATACTAGTAGTTCATTTATTCTCTGCCTTGGCATTCTGATATGTGAGGCATCTCGAGACATACTTTTCCACCCTTATTACCATGCCAGATTTACAAAATTGGGTTCTCAACAATTTATACAATATCATAATGCCAGGATGAATAGAGCATCAGATTTTTGATAGGCATCAAGAAGATGATTTTGATATGTCGGGGAAAAATATTATTACCTCAAAAACACGTCACGATTAACCGATCTAGAATCCAGCCCTTAGTGATCTTTCCAATATTTAATTATGAACAAATGGTTAGAAAATATGGATTGAATATCTATGTATATTTATGCTACCCAATTAATTTAGTAATAAGGGTAACTAGAAGGAAATTCATAACATCACCTTTCCCAACACTATCCACATGCATATCAACCATGACTATCATTTTCCACCATAGATCTAGATCCACTTTATCCCATTATATTTAAATCTACTTGTCATAAAATGCTTTTCAAGATTTTATAATCTATGAACACTTTGATCTTCTCACTAATGAGATAATAAAACCATGTTTTTAAGGCATGTACTATGGAGACAAACTTTAACTGTGTGTTTGGGATTTATTCTCAGGAACCCATAACTATCATGACTCTGAAACTATAGCATTATATCCCTAAATGTGATGTTACATCCCCATCCTAGTGACCACAATTTCAGGTTCCCCATTTAAAGTAGTGACATGACCCCAGGTGAGCCTCCACATACACAAGAGGTTGCTGACTAGTAACTTAGGTATATAAACACAAGTATTAATATTTTACACACTTATTAGAGTAATACAAGAGTAGAAAAAATATCAACATATAAAAGAACCATTCAAGACCGTGAATGAGAAACATACAATGAAATTTAATAACTAACCTAGTATCACATTTTATACTAATATGATGAAAACACTACATGTTTGGTAGACATACAAATAAAGTCCAAAATGAAAAATTAAAAAAAGATCCAAAACATAAACCCAAGCTCGAACATAATCCTTACATAGCATGCCCCAACTAAATATACCATGTATGAATCAAACTCTAGGTCCATATGTGGAAGTTATACGTAAAAAAAGTTACATGTACTTGGGTACCCAAGTATAATGTCATCAAGAACAGGGTGTGAGTACAACTCAGTAGGCCACCATTAATTATTTCTAAATAAATAAATACTATACTCAATAATTTATTCATGTAATCAAAGATAAATAATATTACAGGACATAAAGTGACATGTTTAACATTTAAAACATTATCTAATCACTATATTATCTTTAAATTTCTCTATTTTCAAAAATCCAACTAAATAAGATTCATTCACATCTAGATCCTAATCCATTAAAAAATGTGTAAGACAATTTTAATCAAAAGGGAGAATGCACTAATCAACAGTTTAAAGAATACCCTATAGGTTTAGTCTTCTAATGATGACATGTCCATATGTTTGGTAATCCTAGAGCCTTAGTCGGACATCCCAAAACATTCCAACATTAGGAATATAGAGACTCATCCTAACATTAGGATCATGGAAACATAGTTGATCCAATAGAATCATTTTATCCTGACCTAAAATAGGGGAGACTTAGTTCTTGAGTTTGGAGAATAGAGCCCCAGTTTGATAACCTAACTCAACAATACATAAATGGGCCCTAGAGAATCAGTCTAGCCCAACCTGTGGGGTGGATCAAGAGTCTAATACCCCACTCATATAACTTACCATGAAGCCATGTGCACATTATTATTTTACCATTTGACATAATTTCCATTTAATTGTCTTATACCTCTTAAAAAAATACCATTTACCAAATACAACCCATTAATAACATCCCAATTAATCAAAACAACCCCTTATTCCATATTAACAACTAGAATAAAATTCACCTAAATTTTATTTCACAATATAATATAACACACAAGTAAAAAATACTCATTAAAAATCATCTCAAATACACCCATTTGAAACAAAAATCTTCCTCTTTGAAAAAATAAACAATGCCCAAGGCTATGAATTCCATTTCCAACCATTTCGAATAATCATTATGGTATTTTCAAAAAATAAAGGTGAACAATGCCATCATTTTAAATGATCTTTAGAAATGTATCAATAAAACCACATTCCAAATTTACTTGTGGCCAAAACCTACTTTTATAACATTTCACACCTTCAAAAAAACATAATCTTCATTTAAAACTCCAACTAGATCAATGTCTAAAAAACATCATTCAAAATATTTCCAAAGACTCTGAGGCAATTCAGAAAATCTAATGTACAAAAATTTAAATTTACCTTTATTATCAACATCCATAAACCAATTTAACCAACAAAATATTTTCATCTTTATGATTTCCCTATGTCAATGTCTACCTATTCAACTCACTATTACTAAGCGTTTGGAATACCACATGGTTAGACCTAAGTCTCATCGAAAATCATCAATAGACCCAATGGGGAATTTAATGGGTATCAAACCTTAATCTAAGTATCAAATTACTATTCATAGATGAATACATTAAAACGTAACAAATAAGTACAATGTAATGACCACATGAACATATAATAAATTGATAATATGGTAAAACCATAAAGACTACCTACCTAATGTTTATGGGTGATCACTTTCCAAAAAAATCCCATGATTTGAACTAAAATGAAAATAAACACCAATTTAAAGAACAAAATGGAAGAGAAATATTTTAGATGTTTAGAATGATTGGAAACCACACACCATTTATCTTACAAAAACTATAAGGAAACTAAGTCGAATACTTACATGGAGATGAATTTTGTACTAAACAGAACTAAAGATGCCAAAGAATTAGAGTAAAAATAGTCATGGAGGAGAAGGGGATTGAAAGTTCATGAACTATTCTAAAATGGGTAGAATTTATTGAAAATTAAGGGATGAAATATTTAAGCCTTCTAGGGTAAAATGTGAAATTCGCTGGGTCCAAACATCTATGAAAATTCCATCAAACCTTTCTATCAGAACCACTGAAGCATGGACTTGTATATACCATCCATTTGATTACTAAGATAAACATATCCTCTATCAAAATTTCCATCATTTCTGAAACAATAATTATAATTATGGAATCAACCCAGGGGTGTATTATAACTTACCATTTCTATTGATTTTACCAAACCATATCAGTCCATCCCCACATGGCCTATTCCAAAACACCCACCTTCCAGTATTGACAATCCCCAATTATTAACATTCATAACAAAAGCACCTACACAATCCCAAAATCATCTAAATAAAACTAGGTTCTTCCTTAAAACTTCGTCCAATTTTCAAAATGAACATATCATTCTAAAACATAAACCAAAGGAAATGAAAAACTCACCAATTTTGTATAATTTTTCTATCTGAGTCAGGTCATTCCTGGTCAACTCATTCAAAAAATTCCCATATTCTTTGTCATCATGACTCCGATCCTCTTGAAAAATATTCCTTTACATATAATGACATTCTATTGTCTCCCAATAATACCTATCAAGGTCCATTCCTAGAATAAAATTATTTTATAACACCCAACCTCTATCATCACCAACCATTTTCATGGTTTATCATGTCCATTAATGACTCTAACACAGGAATATCATTTTTATATTAGAATCCACTTGATCCCAAAACAAGTGTTTTGATCAACCAACCATAGCATACAAGGCCAAAATTTCTATTCAAGAGGAAAGCCACACATGCACGTCATAGTTTTCTCATTTTCATCCTATTGCACCACATCTATGACTGACATGTATCTCCCCACCTTAAGATTGTCATCGCCACTACTTTCCATAAGAATTTACAACCACCACATCTCACACATCTATCACTAGATGAACCCCAAAACATGAATATGTATAGTTATATTTTGATGGAATGAAAAAAACATCCACTAATACCTTTTTCATAATTCTAATAATGGAACCCATGAAATTTATCAACCTTCAGTCCATCCGAAAGACCCCACCCGTAATGGTTGATGGTGCACTTCCCACCATCTAGCTCCACAAAAACTAACCCAAAAGCATAACCTCCAAGGGGAACAATATCAAACTAAACATATTTAGGTAGCTAGGAATAAATTTGTAAACCTATTTGCTTACCTAGGATGATGTCAAGATATTTGGCATGATCATCACTAGCTAAAACTACTCTAAGAAGTAGTCCTTGAAACCCACCACAAATTATCCACCACTGGTGTCTCTTCACTGCCCATGGATACCTTTATCTACTCGAATTATCAAGACTCCCTACCTACTGACATCCCATTATCACACATCCACCAGAACCAAAGTGGGATTTCTAGTAGAACTCACTACCACATCACGAATCTCTACCAAGCGGTCGTGTTCCAATGATTTCAGTGGAACTACTACCTCCAAACCTCTTGAGTACTTCCATCATGTCCCTGGTGACTAAAAAGAAAAAAATACACCACCCTAATCCAAAACTGATCAGTATCCCACAAAACCAACTCTGCCCACTTATTCTCATGAAAACAATGACATGCTCTAATCCCGAGCCTCACGTTCTCCTATTACAATCATCATCATCATTTACAAGCACATGCCAACATTTAGACCATATCAGAGACATTGAGTCCTCACACATTCTTTCATACACACAATAATACCAACTGATGATCACATGAGTTGTACATCACTAGTGCTATCCCCAAACGCCAACTTACTCAAATGACTATCCCTCATAGTCCTTTATTATCATCGGACTCGAGGAATTATATACATTCACATATAGAAATCCAAAATCCCATACAAAAAAACATAACAACTTGACGACCCCTCACCCAAGTGTCTCTTCCAAAACAAAAGTATTAGTGCATGGTTTGGTCCCCCTTTCCTTATCCATCCAAATTTAACACCCATCACCCCATTAAATATTATCAACCCCATCAACTCAAGAACCCTAATGATTCTTCCCAATAAAATCAACAAAAATTACTCAAGTGATACCATGATAAAATAACCAAGGAATACCCATGAACTTTTACCAAAAACACATTGACACCAACCACACGTCAATTCCACCTCTAGAGAAACCACCCTTGCTCTACTTTTAAAGGCACCTCCAACATTGGGACAAACTTCTTCGAGGCTTCCCTCGATTTCCAAGGATTTTAAACTCATAGATATAGCTCGATTCAAATCTAAAAAACAATTAAATATCCCACTTTTCCCTCTAGACTAATGCTACACTAGGAAACACACTCTGTGTGCTTCTTATAAATTCCAATACATCAACATATTTTTGATACACCTAAAAACACTAGATTCCCAGCTAAACCCTGTTTTGTTCATATGAGAATTCATTCAATACCCACTTTATATACTATATCCACATCATGAAAATTAGACTGCCACTCTCTCTATGATATACACATCAAACATCAAATAACTTATTACCCATAGGTAAAAATCATGTCCCCAATCCAAGAAATACTATATTACAAACAACCCCAACAACATTTACTCTAGGTTTCACACCAGAGATACTCATACAAGCACATAAAAAAATGAGATAAACACCCAATACATGGTACAAAACAAAACTCACATGATCATTACCCACAGAGGTCACCACAACCTAAGTACCATCCTTAGGGTCTAATATAAGAACCACACAATCATGACCCAAAAGAGATACCAAAATCACACTACTAGGAAACATATCTTGACTGAAATGTGAAATACCATCCAATGGAATAATAAACACATCTATTTTACCATACATCAATACAGAAAAATTCTCATGACCCATAACCATGGTCTCAAACTAGGGCACTATCACTATCTAGACTCTCCATACACAGAATCAACAAAAAACAAAAAGGATACTCACTACCAGTGTCCCTAATGTTTTACCATTTCCCATTCTTATATAATAATTTTTTCCATATTCAAAACCTACGAGTTCCCATTTCGAGATGTAATATTTGAAAACCCAATATTTAATCTTTCCAAATATGTTTTTTATTTTCTCAAATTTCAAAATCCACGCATTATTGAAATTCATATTTCAAAAAACATTCATCAACAACTATTTCAATGAATGATCAATTGGAATAAATCACATACGAAATGTTATCATCCAACATATTCATTCCTAAGGAACTATCAATCAGAAGAAATGTATAGATGACCTATCAATCCTATGTGCCTATATAATGCATAAACACACACACCATATCTCTCTATAAGGGAACAAGAGATACAACCTAATAAATAAACAAAATCACATTAATGTCCACCAATCTAGGTGGAGGTATTAACCAACTATAAAAGAAAAAAACAAAACATCAATTACCACCCTGGAAACCGGGGTTTTCCTCATACATAGGGCTACAAGAATCCATGAATGAGTTCATTACCAAGCCCCAATAAGATCCTAGTATCCTTTATACCATGAAAAAACATTAAGATAAAAAACCACCTATAATACCACTTTGTGACATCCCATACCTTGTAGACATTACATCTGGTTCCTTGAACTCCGTGGTCACGTGACCACTAGTGCACCTCCCCTTAAAATAGAGGCTACAGAATAGTTGTGCAGGACTATAGAGATATGTTGAAGATATTGTACTATATTATTATATTAATAACATAGTAAAAATAATATCAATAGATAAAATAAGAAAAAAACCCATAATTGGATGATATACATCAAAATATAATAAGTAACCAGGTATTACATGCTAAAACAATTTGATCAATACACTAAATGTAAGACAATCATACATATAATGTCTAAAACCAAAACTAAAAAAAGATCCCAAACATGGAACCAAGCCACAAAATTGTCCTTAAATCCCATGATCCAAGAAAACTCCATGCCTGAACCAAAAACATGGTCCATTTCCTAAACCTATACTTGAAATCAAGTAGCATATGATTGGTTACCCAAGTGCCTTGGTTGACCAATAAGGGTGTGAGTACAACTCATTAGTACCCCACCAAAAGGGTCCAAATAATTTACCATTCTATTCAATAGTGTATGGAATTAATCAAGGAGAAATACATGTACCTAACAAAAATAGTAATGTTTAACATTTAAACAATTATCGAATAATAATTTTATATTTCAAGTTATATTGGGTCAACCAACCAACTAAAATATCTCTAGTGGCACCGGGTGACTAAGCCATTGCACAAGGGATTACACAATCTTAGTCAAAGGAGGGTATTTAGAAATCAATAGTTGAACAACATAAAATGTACCCTTAGTCTGGTAATCTATACATGTCCATATGTTTTGGATGAATATTGACTCAATCTGACATCCCTAAACATGAAACCCTTAGGAGCATAAAGCCTTATTATGACCACCTAGACATGGAAATATAGGTTGGCCTAGAGAATCAGACAATACTAACCTTAAATAGGGGAGCCACAGTCCCTATGTTTGGTTAATAAAGCTTCATTCCAACAAGTTAACATAACAATACATAGGTGGGGCATATATAATTAGTCTAGCCAGACCCATGAGGTAGAGCATCATTCCAATAACACACACATACAACGTACTTTGAAGTCATATGAACATTCTTCTATAACCTTATAACACAATTATTATTTACATGTCTTTATCATTTATTAACACATATATTATTTACCAAATATAACCCATTAAACACATCCAAAATATAAAAATTTTCCCTTTATTAAATATTAAAAACAAGAAAATATTATAGATAAATATAATTTTTTAATTCATGATAACACACAAGTAAAAAATACTATTTTAAAATCCACCTAAAGACTCCCCTTTAAAACACTACACTTCCTCTTTGAAAAATAAACCGGGCACAAGGCTTTCAATTCCATTTACAATCGTTTCAAATTTTTTCTAATTAATTTTTTATAAAAGCGGAACCACACCCTCATTTCAAAACATCAATTGAAATCTATAAGGAATACCACATTATAAATTACATTGAGGACAATACCTATTTTTAAAACATTTTTCACATTCAAAATAGTATAATCTTCATTTAAAACAACAACCAGATTAAAGGAAAAAACACATCATTCAAACTATTTCCAAATACTCTTATGTAATTTACAAAATCCAATGTACAGTCATTTCAATTACCCATTATTGACCACAACCTTAAACCAATTACACTATCACAAATTTTTCATTTTTAGGATTTACCTATCTTAATTTCTACCCATTCAACTCACCATTTCTAAGGGGTTATCATACATTATGGGTCACCCGATGTCCCATCTCAAAATATCAAAATACCCAATGGGTTATTTAAAGGGTTTCCCACCTACCATTATGGATAATATTACTTTTCATATAAAAAGACATAAAAATCAGCAAATAAGTACACTACCACCACCAAAAACTGATAAAAACATCAAGAAAATTGGTATAATATTTAATACCACCGACCTCACGATCATGGATGATCACTCACCCAACCAAAACCTATGATTTGAAATAAAATGGAACAAAAATAAAGACAAATAACAACATGAGAAAAATGGTTTAAAGATTCGGAAGTAGAGGAAATCATGTCACACAGTCTAGTTGGTTACCCGTAGGGGTTGAATGACCATGTGTAGGCCCCACATTCACCACTGTCTAAAGGGGGTTTCATCCATCACGGTCTACTGGAGATGATCTGGAAATTTTCCTTACCTGTGTACCACCTTATGAAATCTTCATGGTTAAGGTGACAAATTTATATTAACCATGCACCAACAACGATCTCAACATAGATTTTCATTTATTCATTATTTATCATGATACAAACCCCTAGAGCACCCCTAAAACTTCACATACACCCATGAACCATTTTGCTCCACCAAAAAGGTAATTTAAATAAAATTTAAACAATAATGTTCCATCATGAATGGTCATGATTTTACATGTGGGAACATACAAAACTAGATTTTGATTTATAAAAATTGACCAGATAACCACACAATGAATATAGAGATATAGGGGTGGGTGTCAAATTAATCCAATCCTTAAGATCTGAAAACTATTTCCTACAATCATCACTCCATTAGAAAAGAATGAATTTCCATATAAAATCTATAAATAGAAAATCAATTTTTTAAAATTCTAGGAAAAAGAAATGGTAATACCCTACTAAGCTGAGGACAATGTTTATCTCGAAGACATTTTGGATGGTTTCCAACATATAACAACTTCAACATTTACAAGATCTACTCATATGCCTATTTTAGAAATCATGTGTCCATGTAATCATACATCATGTTTGAAAAAATAACAATTTGAAATAATAGCATAAATTCTATAGTCTGAAAAGATACCTTACACTATTCTCTAGGGTTGTTTATAATAGAACATAGTCGTAATTTACACTAGAATATATTCAATTAATACACCCAAAAAGGGGTTAACATAAATCTAAAAATTCAATTGATTAATTAAATAAACTCCACTGATGAATTTGTAAGAACATATAGAATAATTACCAATTAAAAATGGCCATAATGACTCCAAAAATATGTCTTTGGAATATCCTTCTTCTAAACTTGAAGTCGTCTATACATTTCTTGTATATAATTTATAGTGAGCTCCTTTTCTACACCAAATTGATCAAAAAGAACATCAATTATTAGGAGAGGATATTGATTATTTATTATAACCTAGTTTATATTACAACAATCCACACACATATATATATTTTAGTCTAATTTATTTTAAAATAGAACTTGTACTGCACTTGAAGTGACACTTGTTTGGATGAATATTTTTCTTTCCAAATATTTTAGCTAGGAATTAAATTATTCAAATTCCATTTGTGTTATCCTTAATGAAGGATGTTAATTACTATTTCTCCTTAGTAAGAGATTAATCATAAATTTAAATAATATTTTAGGTGGTAACCAAGATAAATTATAGGGGAATACATCAAAAAATGTTTACACAATGGTTGGAGGACATCTATGTCTGTTTGTATCAAGAGATTCCAATGTACCTCATTCAATCTGGTAAGAGATAGTACATACCACTTGTATCAAAGTTCCTACTTTTCTTGTATTCACATCCCAATATCATTTAATGATATTCTCAACTCATTCCCACAATAATAAATGAACCCACTATGGATAACATTCAATGTATTCCTTGATAGAGGTCAACCAATCCATTCCCAAAATTAGGTAAATGATGTTCATCTCTTGAATAGGAAAATCCCAAAAAAATTCAACTTTATTTATACTTATGAAACATGTTTCACACTAAAATATTTTACATTATAGTTTTTCTAGAGATGTTTGATGTTTCAATAGATAAGGAATTATTTCAACACACAATCCCATATTATTTGTAACTTGAGTGGTAATGAAAGAGTTGGATGTATTGATATTGAAAAACATATTTCATAATATTAGAGTTCAAGAGAATAGTATCTCGCATCATTAGAGTACAAAATTGATCCTTTGTGATAAGCTCCCCATCACTATAAAGAGACTTACATGGTGTACCTGTCTATTATTTATTTTCATGTTGTTGTTGTGATGACTGTTGAGGTGTTGGTGTGATGTGAGAATCACCTTGGGTTACTCGAGTTTGGGGTATATTTACATTATGTGTTATTTTTAACGTATTATCATAATAATTTTGGGGAATTTATGAGCATTAACATTAATCATCCTTGTAGTCACTATGCTGAAACATTTCATATAGACCAATATTACATAATTGAGGCATTAACAAAAAAAATCACCCATTACAACATTATAATCTCATAAGATACACACTAAAAAATTATTTCTAATTATCTTAGGAAGTCAAAAAAGATATTTATCCAGCTGAAGGATTTCTAAGTGCTTCGCTTGATTGAGAATAATTCTCCATCTTCCTTGTGTTCCCCATGTTGGAGTTACATGTTTTTCCCTTGTATATAAAATTAATTGGCCATTTATATGTTCCAAGTATATCATTTTCTAAAAATGTCTCCCTATTTTCAATATCTATATAGTTAATTATACTAAATGCAACCAAAATGGATCATATGTTAGGTCATAACCCCAAATAAATGATCCTCACCTTTATGTACTCAATAATGGAATCTCTATGACAAAAAGGAATCAACCTCATGAATTGAGATCCATACTCCATCATGAATATATTTTCCTAATTCATATAAAATAAATACGTCTTCCATGGGATGGTGAAGTTTTGGGGATAAAATATATTCTTAAACATCATATTAATGATTTTACATGTTTGTTCTTGGTTCTATTTAGTGTTTACAATAATATCCCACCACTTCCTAGCAAGATCCTCTAGAAAATAATACATTAACATCACTTTATCTTACTTAGGGGTTCCCATAAAATAAAAAATATTAATTCTCTTCCCTAATCATTTCTGGCATTTTTTTCGTCCCATGTCTCCCAAAAAATGGTGGATCATTTTTATGATATTCCATAGAAAATATTTCAGGGTGTGGATATGGAATTGGATTTTACTTGACCATGGATTGAAATGCTTGGTTTATACTATTGAATATTTATTGATATACTTATATTCCATGTTAGACCACATTCTCAATTGCATCCCACATTGGATTATATAGTCATCAAAATAGTGCCATATATTTTTAAATGTGGAATAAAATTCCCATTAGTATTTATTCACTTAAAACATAAGGATTGTAGAATTACAAATAATCTAAAGAAATAATCCATAGAAACAATTTCCAAAAATTATCAATCATAACATGTAGAATTATATCCCAATGGGAAGTCATAGAAATAATCCATGATATGATAGACTCATTGATGAAAACCATGATTATAAGATGATAACACAACTAGAAGCGTCTCAAAACACCTTCCTTACTTGAACCATCATAATAAATTGAATTTCATAATTAATATCTTAGACACATCTTTTTATTCTCTACATTTAATGTTTTATCATTTTTATATCCTTGATACCATAACATTACTATGGACTAACCAATACAGATATAATTTGTTACATACTTACTCAATCAATTAGATTGCCTAGGTTAGAGGTGATATTCGAGTTAGGGGACATTCCAAGGACAACAATGGGTAAAAACATCTACCAAGGTAAATATATATTATCGGGTGATGATTTTCCCTAAAATGTGAAAAATAATAATTATGATTAAACAAAGGAAAACAATGTTATATGATTCAATATGTTTTATATAGTTAAACTCAAATATTAAAAAATAATCAGTGTAAAATATGGAGTATAAATGTGCAATACAGACACAATAAAGGTAAAAGGAAACCAATAATAAGAATGTGGCATCAACCCAAAAATCAACCAAAAATAACTCCAAGTAATAAATCTATGTCCCACGCATAATGCAACATGATTCATCACTAGATATTTATGACACCTTACCTTAACTTATACCTATGTACACAACATCTATAAATGCACTGAAGTTCCCAAAAGGGGGTGATTATAAAACATTGTTGGTTATAAACCAAGAATTCCCAATTTATGCGAGTAGAAACTAGAACTAGTTATATCACTTTTTTATAAATCATATTTTAGTAATATTTAAATTGTTTACAATTATCAATTATTTCTAGATAAAAAATTAACCTAAATCAATTTTTTCATTATTTCGTTCTACGAGGCATATCGAATCATGATCTACACTCAAACATACATGCATGCCCAATGAAATTTTAAATAATCATGAGGAATGACTCATAACGTCATGAATATGTCACTTAACAGAATCTACCATCTGAAACATTGGAACCAACACCATGTCTTAATTAATATACCATTATAATTAAAATTTATGATCTCTTGAAAACCACACATTAAAAGTTCCATATAAAATAAAACCCAATTTTTTCAAGAAATTTATCAAAATCCATAGGTGTATAATTTTAAAAAATATGTGATAAAACAAATTATTTTTTCCACAGAAGTTAGATAAAGTTATTTAACATCAAGACATTATGTTCAAGAGAATTTGTTTTGGAGAGAATCCACCCACCTCACAATGGTTAGTGAAAATGAAAATCATCACAAGAAGCCTCTATATCAAACCTTGAAAATTTTTAGCTTTAATATATCCCAAAAATATATCATAAAAATATTTAATGTTGTACATAGAAATATCAATAACAGATTAGACTACATCTTTATTAGAGAAAGCGGGGTAGATCAAGAGAGAAAATGAATTAATGAAGACTTGCAATTTATTCTAGATATCTAACACACCTTGAATCACAAAACCCATATTTTGGATCAAAAGGAATCCCAAAAAATGTATTTTGGAGTTTATTAGATAAATATCCTCGAAAAATATGAGAAAAATGAGGATCTTAGGGGTGTAAAATTGAGTTAAACTATAATTTTAGATTCATTTATTGCATGTCACATGGTTAGCACATATAGTTTTCAGAACTATGTGATAACTTTGTACAAACTTATATAATAAAACCACCCCTATCACAGATTATACAATGTTTTCAAAACATTATTCCATCCATTAATTTCCCATCTATTTCCACTCACATGGTTTTTCCTAGGAGTCCACATAGTTTTGTCTAATAGTGTTCCAACAGTGCATCTATTGAGTGACTCCCAGAAACTCCTTTTATGGTTTCATAGTGATGGTACATAGTTTAACTTAACCACGGTCAAACCATTCATCCTTAGAAACAATTAAAAAATCACTATAATGATATACATTTTATCTTAAAAATCAACCCAAGTATTATATTACCTAAAAACACATAATAAATTGGAAATTTAATGGAAACTAGTGTTGTTACATTTACCCTTATTGGGAATCTGATCTCAGACATTATTATGTTTTCATTTTCTAGTTTATGAAGAAAAGTTTATTTATAGTATGACTAAGAAGTGTATTATGTGATAAGAATATTGTAGGATATTTTAATTATCTTTCAAAAAATAAAATGATTATGTATCTAGTCTACAAAGACACTAAGACTTTACTGTTCTAGGAAATTTATTATTATATGATATTTTAAATATTTTAGGATATTTTAAATATTTGTTTTCAATGATATAGCAATTTTGTTTGAAATAAGTGCGACACCTCAGTTGGTATTATAGAACTTATTATTTATTCATGGAGATTATGATAAGATAAATTCATTGAAAACACTTGGGACACGTCTATGTATAAGATAATATCATGAAGATTTGGTAATGTAGCTATTCTGTAGTTTTCATAGAAAATACATCCTATATGGATAAAAGAATGTGTATCAGCTAGTGTAATATATTAACCTAGTGATAACAACTATGAAAAGACAAAATTGGGTATTAACTCAATCGTCACTAGTTCTTGATGACATGGCCTAAGACTGCACAACTAGCTAGAAACTCCTATTTGTTTTTATTAGGTTAATCAACATCTTATTTATAAATCCTTATTATGAATTTAAAGATAAAATATATTACATAATATGATATGAGAGAGTGATATGAGATAAATATAATGTGTTAGAGATTGAAAATAAAGTGTCATGATTTAGATATAATATGATTTTTTCTTGATTATATAATTACACATTATTATTATTTTTCTCAACCAATGATTTCTTATATTATTTAGTATTTTGAACCATGGAAATCATGTTAACCCTGAGTTTTATAGGAAATGAATTTATTTTACACATGATAAAATCAAATTTTATTGAACTTGAATGAAAACTATTATTTTTATTCTTATGAAAATTTATCAAGCTAAAAATCATATAGAGATTCCAAATGAGTAAATAAAGGAATGATGAAATATTATGTCTTCCATAAGGAAACATCAACCTACTTTTAGTAGCTATATTAATCCAATAATTTTAGAGAAATGGATCAATACCATAAAAAAATTATTTTCTCTTCTCTTGTTCTTGGATCATAATAAGGCAATTTTAGTTGCATATCATTTTTAATATGAACAAGATCAACGGTGTAATCTTTCCAGGAAGATGAGACAACAATAATAAAATGACCCAATAGAGTGGGATTCATTAAGTAGGTTATTTTTCAATAATATGTTTACTTTTATTCTTCATTCAAAAATGGATATGTAATTCCTTGAGATAAATCATAAGGTTGATGAATCCATTGGTACCTATGAGGTAAATTTTAAAATACTTATGACATAGGCTTCGATTATTATCATTGAACCTAAAATAAGTATTGATTGGTTCTTTGGTGGCTTAAAAAAATGTCTCAAAATCCATAAGATAATTATAAATGTAAAGACTCTGACCCTATTAGACCAGAGTCATTGGTAAATTTATTAGAGTAGAATAAGATATAAGGAATTGCATCCTGAAGGACCTATAGGTCTTTTTGTCTTGCTAAACCAGATACATACTTGAATTTCACATACATTTCAAATCTTAAAATATAATAATTTATTATAATTGAGAACTCTATACATCCCCTTGTCATATCCCTTCATATTAATCATAAAACACAACCTAGTATCCTAGGGAAAATAAAAAATAAGAAATAGGTGTTATAAGATGCACAATAGGGGTATTTATACAGTTGAATATTTCATTAATAAATAAGCATAATAAACATAGAAAGATAATAATTGAAAATATTTCCATTCAATCAATTACATTAGAAAAATATGGTTTGAATAAATCATAATCAAATAATTTTATATAAATAGTCACATGAGTTTGTAACTTTACTATGAATATTCTAACTAATTGTATAATCATAGGGATCATATATTACTAATTTCATAATGTGGTAATTAATAATTTAAGAAATAATTAATACACTATAATTTCTTTATTTCAATAATTATTAATTAATATGCCTCATTTCAAGGTGTCATACAAAAATGGATAAGGCCTCATCAAAATATCAAAACTAGTTTGTCTCACAAGACATACTGATGCATCAAGGGGAAATTAGAGTTCTAGAAACCATCACATAAAAATTCCAATACATTACGCATTTGAAATGGGTGAAAAGTAATCACTATAAGCATTCTAATTGCAAAAACTATCATATTAAAAGTTAGTACATTCTCTAATCAATAAACAAAATCACAAACCATTAAGAGTAATATGGTGAATGGTATAAAAATAGTATATCTCAGTCTGTTTCACACCAACAATCCACATTAATACTAAGGATGGTATCATTAAAAAATATTCCCAATGATTCATAATACGAAAATTATATTTTTTCATTGATAAATAGAAATTCAAATAAAATTATTTTAA
Source organism: Viscum album (assembly GCA_963277665.1). Taxonomy (NCBI): domain Eukaryota; kingdom Viridiplantae; phylum Streptophyta; class Magnoliopsida; order Santalales; family Viscaceae; genus Viscum; species Viscum album. Next base: position 1,100,448,380 of record OY728147.1, read on the forward strand.
AAAATCTTAAGGAAAATAACCATTTCATTTTGAAAATAATCTTTTAAAAATAAAATTTCATAAAACAATTTAATAAGAGTTTTTTATGAAAATAACATTGGAATCATATAAAATAAGAATAAATTTTTTGATTTTCCATGATGTAAGGATATTTTGTACAGACTGTATATGTTTTAAAATCAATTCCTTACTCATTTTTAGTAAAATACAAATGAGACTTGTTTGGAATGAATCATGAAGATTTCTATGAAAAATTTATTTTAAAAAAATTAGAACATATGTTAAAATTTATTTAAGAAATAATTATTATAATGTTAAATACATTTTTAAATTATTTTTAGAAAACAAGGATTAGGAAGAAAAAATATTTCTAATAGAAGAGATAAATAAAATCGTATTTTACAAAAAAATATTTTATCAATAACTTTATATACCAAAGAGAAAAAAAAGTAAAATTTCATTAAAATTTCATGAATCTACAAAGAATAAAATATTTTATGGTTAAGCTATAAAAGATATATAATTACATCAAACGAGACTTAGACATTAACAATCTTGAATGACCATGAGATTGTAAAATACACCATTACCAATTTATTGTCATTTGAATCAAAAGACCCATAAAATAAATAACATAAAATGAAACATTAAATAAAAAAATTGGAATAAATTCCTTATATTTAATATAATAGGGGTATTATATACACCACAAAAAATAAATATGTGGTGAATATGGGTTATGTCTCATGGAAGTGAAGGTTAGACGAGAAAATATTACCTTAGGTTTGATTTTATTTATACGTGTTTGAAAATAATATATAATAAATATAGGTTTATTATAATTATATTAAATAATAATAATATATCTACTACCATATATGATTTCCATATGTCATTTATCACTCTTTTATTAACACTTCTTTGTTAAAATCTATAATTCGGGTGATTATGGCTTTATTTTTCATATGTGTTTTGGTTCGGTAATTTAGATCATTTTAATTTTATCATGGTTACATAATATATAATATTTTAACCATGATTAAAATTTCATATATTTTCATTATATATTTAATTATAATAATAAATAAAATTTATATATTAATAATTGATTACAACGTTCATAGAGGTTGCAAGGTATACGTACTCATGAATGTAGTTTCCATTTTTTTCAATAGAGTGAATGAAAAGAAAATAAATCATAATTCAAATTTAAAGAATAATTATTATTGTTACATATGTTGGATGTATTTTTAAAAAAAATATTTTTTCCATCCAGGTAAAAATAAAATGAAAAACATTTTCTATCGCTACATAGAGGTGGTAGTCTACACATACCCATAAGGGATATTATTATTATTCATCATATTAGAAGGTAATAAGTTTGTTGTGATATTATATTTCCATATTTTTTTATTTATTAAATATCACATATATTCATTAAATTTATATTTACTACCATCTAGGTAAATCATAATTAAAAAAATATTGCATCCCAAGGCAATAGACCGTTTTACACTTGAGTGATGTTATCGTCCCCCCCCCCCCACAGAATGGTACATTATAATATATATGTGATATAATAATTCTATAAGTATAATAATGATATAAATATCATATAAATATATTGAATCCATTATTATATCCATCCTTGAATGTGGGTTATGGAAAAATAATTGCAGAGGTTCTTGTGGTGGTAGTCCATCGTACACAAGATCGACGATTTCATTTCCCATTTGGTGGATGTGGAGAAGGATGTGGGTAATTAAATTGACATAATAAACTATCAGTTCATTTTTAATATTGTTTTCATATTATAATATTTTAATATTATTTTAATGGGTTGCAAAAACAAATTAAACAAATAAATATGTTTTTGAATTTTACCACTTCTTTGGAGAGCCTCTTTTGGTTTACACTTAAATCCTTATTACGAGGGACTATTGATCAAAATAAAATATATAAAATGTATGTATGGAATTAAGGAAGATATAATGGTATAAATTTTTAAGAAATAATTTTTTTGGATGTGTGAAGTGGGGAGGAGTGGGGGTGACCTTTTATATGTGGGGGAGAGGACACACATTGAATTGTAATAAAGATACAATGATGCCCACATTGTTCTCTTTACAAAAGCCACAAAAATGAAAAATTATATAATTATAGATGTAATATGGTATAAAAATTAACATAAAATATAAATTATAGATGTTTTGGGTAAATTTTAAATCTTATCATTTTTTCAAAACACCCAATAATCCCAGATGAACAATAACCACAACAATTAATTTTTACAACTTTCACTACTCATTATGTTCAAAAATTATGTTGAAATTATTAAAGAATATAAATTATGATGATTAAATATATGGAATCTATTTTTGAAAATTATTTTCAAAATAATTTCTGAAATAATTTTAAATTTTAAAATTCGTCTGTGTTAAAAAAATATTCTAATGAAAACCTTTCAAAATTGTAATATTTTATATAGTATTTAAAAATAAAATATATTAAAATGACCTAAATTAGTAAAATTATTATATAATTGAAATAATTTTACATTTAAACTAATTTTGAAGATAATTTAACAATGTAAGTAACTTAAAAAACATATTCTTTAATAAAAATCAGTTTTTCAGTATTTATCAAAAAAATTAACTTTTTTAAAAAATTTGGAAAATTAACCTGACAAAATTAATTGTAATTTTAAAAAATGAAATTTATTTTTTCCAACATTTTTTTAGAATTTCTAAAAAATAATTTCAAATTATGTGTGTAATGTTTGACTGTATTTCCTTTTAAAAAAATATAGTTTTTTGGAAAACATTTCTTTTTCTTTAAAATGATTTTAATTTTCATTTAAAATAAATTTATAAAAAATGTGATTATATATGTTTAATCCATATAAATTTAATAATTCATTTGTTACTATTTATACCCTCAAATTTAACATCATGGTTATATTGGTATACTATATTACTCTTTATTTTAACTCAGTGTTATGTATTCTAAAAGCTATTGATGAGAATGCATGTATTTTTAAATGAAATATATAAAAAATTATTAATGTGTTATATTATCTTATAATATTATTTTTTTGTCATATATGGTATCAAACATTGTGTTCTTCCTTTAAAATATCAGGCTATTACATTCTACCCCCTAAAATAAATCACATCACCACAATTTAATCTAGTTCACAATAATCAATGTTTTGATATCTGGATGTACAATTTAGGAAGCTCATTTCATTAAAAGGGATAATAAAACATCCATTTGATAATAGAGATATTTACGTACAATTTTAATCTATAATAACACAAAACTCAAATTCCAAGTAGAAGAACATTGGCGGGAAGTGAAGATATAGAAATTGAAGAAAATAATAGATAATTGTAGACCAGGATATGGATCCATGATTAAAATAAATTGAATCATCTAATAAAATTTTAGGACCTAAAACCCATAAATTCATGATGAGTAAAAAGGATATCTTTTTCATCAATTATGAAATTAATATAATTACAATTTTATTTCAAGATCCATTTCAAAAAATTGAGTTATTATTTTAATTATCATGATAGATAATACCAGATAATATATTTAATTAATGAAATTGAGGAATAATTGCATACAATGATTTTATTAATTTATTACTCCATGATATGAATATCGTATATGAATTTTTTATGTATACAACAATAAAATTAACTTTGAATGGATAATAAGATCGATAAAATATTAACAATATAGTCAACCATTCTTTACTAAAACCATAATGGTTTGGAAAAGTTTTATATTATAAGAAAATAAAATTAAATACCTCAATAGTATCTCTCAAAATTCATCTCAATAAATTTCATAAATGATGAACCTTGAGACTCATCGAAAATATGTTTGACCAAATTCAACATCCAAAAATCTTGAAGGAAGGTAAGAAAATAACAATTATTTTCCATATACAATATAATGATGATCTTAATGTCACATTAAATATATGTTAATTCCTTGAACAATATAAAAAATGAAAAAAAATTAGGATTCCGAAAATACAATCTTATATTTCCATATATATATAATAATACCAGACATACAATAAACTCTACTTAAAATAATTTAAACTATAAATACACTAAACAATTTCAATGTCACCAATACTATCCCAAAAACATATCATTATCATTATTAACTCAACATAAATCACATATTAAAGTTCATATTCCCTAAATAAATTTCTTTCTATAAGGATCACCTTGCCACAAATTCACTTTTCCTAGTCATCAGTACCATTCTAGATATTATTATAAATCCTTAAAGTAAAATTATTAGAGTAAAATAATTTTAAATTTCATAAATATTATAACTATAATATCATTGATAAAATAATCCTATAATGTTATTCATGAATTCAAAAACTATAATATTAATCATTCAACATTTTTCTTAAACGATTACCTAGGATTCATTATCTTATTCCATCATACCTCAGTCATTTTACATGTCATTTTTATTCTTTTTATAATCAAATCAATAACCATCACTCATAAAACCAAGATGATAAAATTCATGTGTTTACCCCCAATGACATTGATTTGTTTAATTATCATACATTCCATATTTAAAATGTTCAGCCATTAATGATACCTTATGCGGACCATTATTCTCACCCATTACATTAATTATTCATTTCATTACCTATCCGTAATTATATAAATCCCAAAACCCTCACTACCATGTCCGGTAAATAAAAATTATATATATTTTTTAAAAATAAAATGTAACTAAAAATATACAGACATTTACATCTGAGGTTCATTTCTGATTTATGCTTTGAAGGAAAAGGGTTTCCCTTACATATTATTAATGATTAAATAGTAAATAAAAATAAAGTTGTAAAATCTTTTACATTATAAATCTTTATTGATGTTAAACTATAATAAATCTCTTTATAAACTGGGAAACATTTCATAAAAATATTTTGTGGTAAAATTTATTGTGTAACAGTTTTTGAAAATATGATGAAAATGATATATGAAAATAATTATACGTTTTCAAAAATAATTTTTAAAATAATTTTGAAAATATAACTTTTAAAATAACATTAATACAAATAATTATAAATATATTCCTTTTGAAAAAAATTATAAATACTTTGTAAATACATATAATCATATAAAAAAATTAATTTGAAAAAATTATTCCAAATATAAAATCATTTTGAAAACTCTTTTCAAAATATATTGAAAATAAGATTTTGAGAATTCCATTGAATATACTTATCCATTTGAAAACATATAAATATACCTTTTAAAAATTATTTTGGATTTTGGAAATGGTTTAAAGAGAGTGAAAATAGTTATGATTTTGAAAACATTATATTTCATTTGAAAATACATAAGCATTGAAATGACATTAAAATATTCCAATTGTTTTTCAGAAAAAACTAGAAAAGGTTTATAAAAAATACAATATGGATACTTAAACATTGAGGGATTTTTTGGGGACAGCCACTTTATTACGAAGGATTTCACTTCTCATCACTTAATTTTTTATAATTTCCAAGTTCCATTTTTTTGAAATTTTTTTATCTTGCATTAAATATATACATTTTCCACTGGGGTATTTCTATTTAAAAAAATAACAATGATTTTAATACACATATACATTTTAAAATATATAAATATTTATTTTCTCTAGAAAATCTGTTTTTAGATTTGGGGCTACCAAATATCATTTTATTTTTATTATAGTCTATCAATTAAAAAATTGACATCCATGTAATTAAAATTTCCTGTAAATTACTTTTCATTGAAATGTTTGACATTATTTTTAAACAATAATCATTAAATAAACATATTATACACGCATTTGATTAAATCACAATTTGGTGTTTTGACACATTGTAATATATAAAAATTTCACATAAAATGATATCATTTATAAATTGCATGCCACATAAAAAATTAGACATCTAATTTTCACATTCTTGGAATTAATATAAGCACATAAATTATAAGAACTCAAAATAATAGCTTAAATAATAGTAATTATAAAATTAATATATTCATCAAATATTTCCATTAACGATGTATACATATATATTTAATTTTACTTTAATTAAAAATTATACGTAAAATTAAATATACCCATATCTTATAACTTTTAAACAAAAAACGATATAAAACATATAAGAAATGTGAAAGTAATATTTCTAAAATAAATAATTGTTCATTTATTAATTAAAATTTCTTACGTTGGATGATTTCATGTTTTGAAATGAATAACATATTAATTTTGAATCATGAAATGACGGAAGGTAATATATATATATACTTATAAATATATATAATGAAAGAAACCCTTTATATGAATTTAAATAATTTCAATCCTAATTAGACTATTTTAAGAAGATGTTATACTTATAAAAACCTGAATTTTATATGTATGATACAGACGATTTTGAAAATAATATATCTCATGCATGCCTCAATTACAAACACATAAGAATAAAAAATAATTATTTAACATGAGGTATATTCGTATAAGTACTTATATATATATTTTTGATAAAAATGAAATGAAACAACATGAATACATATATATATCATAGATATAAATTCTAAAACATAAACATAATGAAATTAAAAATTATACATGAATAAAATATACATATATGTGTTTCATAATACGAAATTATAAACAATATATATTTACATGAACCTATAACCTTGAAAAAATTAAAATATTGAAATAAAAACACAATGCATACTTAAATTACATATAGTAAAAATAGTACAATATTTTATTAATTGAAGGCTAATAATTGTAATTTGAAATTAATACATGTCTAAATATGTGAATTTGATGAACATGAATATATTAATTATACTTGTATATTAATATATACATGCATATAACAAAAAGATAAGTTCCCATAACCTGTATTGGAAAATGAATTGCAGAAGTTGAACCAAGGGATATCGGTGTCCTTCTCCATTGTTTGAGTAAGATAAAAATATAAGAAAATAAGAAGGGATGGAAAAAAGGGAGGTTTTTCAGTTCGGGTTTTTCAAATGCAGTTTTTCCTTATACAAAATGTTTTTTATATATAGGTTCAGGTATCGTTTATGACACGGTAAGGAAAGAGGTGATCAATACAAATTGAACTGATAAAAAGGGGAAGACAATTAGGGTGGCAGTTTCAGCTTCTGCATGTTTGCCGAAGAGGCCAATGTACAACGAGGGTATAGCTGGATTCTTCTAGCTTGCTAGAGAAGATAATGGATAGTGGTAGAGGGAGGCATCATGATAAGAGAGTATTTCCATAGTTTAGATAAGGTTGTTTGGCTTCTTATGCGAGCTACGGTGGTGGTTGTGGGTTTATCGATGAGGAATATGACACATTCAGTGTCAGTGGTGGAGTCTTATGTAACATCTCAGGTAAATAAATAATATGACATTTTCATATTTATTAATATTTGTTAATTAATTATTAATTTTACTTTAAAGGGTATGAAATGTTCGATGGCGTACCTGATACACAACAATGGGTTTCTTTGAAATCTTACGTTGCACACAACATTGGGTCATACACAAAAATAATAATAAAATATTATTTAAAATGGTACATCACGCATAGTAGTTGTAATGGCAGAAATGAATAAAACTAACAAAAAATTATTATACATGTTTTTTAAATGTTTTTAAATTTATTCAATAAAAGATTATGGCTTAATATTCGAAACCATTTTGATTTAAAGCAAAAATACTCTAATATTCACTAAAAAGTTGATTTACCACCTTTTGATGGAGAGCCCTCGTTAAATCTAGTTTTGGTCACTTTTATATTTTATATTTGGAAAAATAAAATTATTCTTTTGAATCAGGACAACAAAATTTACTTTGGGTAAAATTTTTGTATTTTTCTGATCAAATTCATTTTTTGATGACTAGTGAAAAATACTGTATTTTTTTTCAAAACTGCCTTCTAATCTAATTTATTTATATGGCTAGATTATATTTTTTTTTTAAGATTAATTATTTTTTTTACCATTTAATCTAATGGAGGTCATTGGAATTAATTTCAATTTTAAATTGGACATAAACAAGTGTCAATCTTTTGATGGTTAACATTTCTTAAAAACACACCTTTGGTTTTGACAATGAGAAATAATTTAAAATTAATTAATCTAAATTCTATGTTTTAAATTTTTTAAAATAGATATAATTTTTGAATTTAGAATATCAAATATTTTATATTATGTGTTTTTTTTATTTTTCTGAAAACATCAATTTTTGATGAATAGTGAAACCACTAAGTAGTAGTTAAAAAACTAACTTTTTCATTTAAATGAAAATTTACTACTTCTGTGAATTGAATTTCAAAAATCTGACAAACATGGTTATTATTTGTATGTAAAATGTGGTTCAATAAGATGAAAATAATGTTTTTGTGAATAGTAACTTTTGGCTTTTATTTACCGCGGTTATAATTAAATAGGGTAATTCAAGTTAAAAAGAATATTATAATAATTCAAAATTACCTTAAAACATGTCCTATCTTTATTAGATGAGTCATGGACGACCATGGGAATCCATGGGAATTCTATGGGACCCCATGGAGCCACGTGGTAGTGATAACGACACTTTAGATTAATTAATTTAATTTAAAGAGAAAAATGACACAAAAAATAGCTTTTGGTAAAATAATTTTTACATGGGGCTATGTATGTTATATTTTCGACTATAAATATTCATTGGGAAGATAAAACGATTTCCTACATCATGGTATATTTTTATAATTTTTAGATATCAAATAAATAAAATCATTTATGACACAATAATGATGCAATGTTTACCCATTTAATAAATCATTTAAATAAATAAAATTATAAATATTAAAATAGCATCCAAATCCTATCCAATTATTAATGAATGATTCTATTTAGAAAATGAGTAATATTATCTTTGAATTTAATCAGTTTTGGAACTTTTGAAACCGATGATATGTTTATAATAAAATAATTGTTTCAAACATTCATAAAGAGCCCCTCCTCTCCCATATAAAATGACACCACTTCTAACCCATTCCACACAACACCCAATCCCCTTGGATTATCCAACACCTGCCCAAATAATCTCTTAAGATCCATATATTCCTCATAGAAGCCTTATCTTAGGTATAATACACTTCAATAATTCCTTGTGGTTTAAATCAAAGGGAGTTACCAGAATTAAAGGTAATAGTTTCTCTTAAATTGTTTTGTTTTATTTTGTTTTATTTTACATGTCCAACACCCTAAAATGTTTTTATTCCTTTATTATAAAACATACCCAATATCCTCAATATACCAGGTTTTTTATGAGATTTAATCAAACTAAACTTACACAAACCTCCGTCTAATGGGTAAAGAAGAAACTGTTTCTGTGGACGGCAAACTAAGGCCTCACGAAACTATGATTGTTCAAATATCTCCAACCGCCTCTCATGGTGGCCAATATTATGGCACTATATTTATAAAAGATACATATATTTTTTTATTTTGTCTTTATGCTTCAGTATTTTTTTCATTTATAGCATATCATTATGGTTTCTATTATGGGTGAGCGTGATAATTTCATTTGAGGAAGTGTGACTGCCACCCCCTCAAAGATATATGAATCATTCTTCACATACATGAAAAATATAAAGGGTAGAGTTAATGAAATTATATATGATATTATACTGTAATTATAATATACTTATGTATCATTATGTTTACATTCCATTACATCATGAAATAGAAATGGAAGTAGCGTGCATGCGTACATACGGCTTACCTTCTCTATGAACGATAAATTTCATTTCTTATATCCAAATGTTATGTACTATTATATATAAAATTATATACTTGATATATATGATATATATGATATCTAAATCATTAATATCATTCTGTATATAATGAACTTTTTACAACAATAACAGCTTGTAATTATAAGAAGTCCATTTTTACTCAAGTACCAAATATCGACAAAATGAACATTATTAACTTAAATGATTACATAATGTTAATGACATGGTAATAAGTGATATAAAATGAATAATAAACTTGAAAAAGGTTATAAATCAATTATAAATTAACTTAAGTTGATTATTCAGGAATAACAAGAAATAAACAATTCAAGTTGGACACTATGTAAGGGATTTCTTATCTCACATTTAATTCTGTGAGATTTCAATTATTCCCCAATTATTTATTTCATGTGGTGTTTTGTGTACTACCATTTGATATATATTAACATTATTATCTGTATATTCATTGTATTATTTGATTCATTTGGTTTTTATTTAATTTTGGTTATACGACTTGATTGATTACAACGTGGTAAGGGGTTTCTTATCTCACTTTTAATTCTGTGAGATTTCCAATTATTTCATGTGGTGTATTGTGTTCTTACATTTTATATATAATATAATTATTCTCTATATATTCATGATATTTTGTGATTCCTTTGTTGTTTATTAAATTCTGGTCACATGACTCGATTGATTACAGCGTGGTAAGAGATTTCTTATCTCATTTTTATTCCCATGAGATTTATGCCATATTTTTCACTATTTCCTTTGTATGGTGTATGTATTGTCCATGATTTTACACTTTTTGTAATATAATTTCATTTATGGGAATTTACATCTTCATTGAATTATCATTTTTTCATGTGGTTTATGTTTCATACGTTACCAAATCAGTAAGGGAACTTTTTAACACAAATTTAATTCCATGGTTTAATCTTCTAATTCATAATTATGTCATGATATGATTATGTGTGGAATCACTGTTTGTTTATTTATGATGTAATTTCCCATAAACTTTTTGTGGATATACATTTCATAAAAAAATCACTCCATCAATAAATTCTCAAGTCATCGATATGAACTTGATAATATTAACTTTCACTCAATTTCTATTCATTGAGCTAAACATCCACGTCCTTGGTTTCTTCTTAAAAATAACATGTGTGAATGTCCTCTGATTTATTTACATTTAATATCTTATAATTAATGGTGTATTTATAATTTTCACACATAATTATGTAAATTATTTATCCTTAATCTAAGGATTCGATCTTTATAAGGGATTTTGTCTCAAAATACATTCCCTTGAGACTTCATTTTTGTTATGCACCAATTCAGTTTTATATGGTGTATATATTGTCCATTGGAATATTATATCCTGAATATCTGTATTATCATTATATTATAATGTTTTGATTGAATTTTATTCCACAATTATTGGTATCCAAGCATATCTATTTTGGTTAAGAACACTTTAACTAACATATTATTTTAAATATTTATTCATCTAAATATTTATAATTAATGATCTTGTTTTAAAAATGATTTTTTATTTATTTATATGGTAATTAATGATTTAAAATTTTAATTATTTTAAAAGCTTCAATGTGGTATGGGTAACTTTGAATCAAAAATATCTTTATTAAATGTTTTAAATGGTTTTGAAAATGGTTTGATTATGCATTTATTATGTAAATATCTTGAAATGATATATTGTTGTTGCAATGTAGAAATGTTATTAGTGAAATTTTTATATTTTCAATATTTCATGTGTAATGATTTTATAATGGTTCTTGGACATTTGATGGGTTTTTACTTCATAAACCAAATGACAGGTGGTTCCGTGATAAACCAAGACGGGTGGTTACGTTATAACCTCCAACGCATTGGGTATGTAAATCAGTGGTATAGCTCTTCCATTTAGTGATATGTGTGGAAGGTGACCATTTGGTTATTTCATTTAAGTATGTTTATGTCCCAAGTTACCTTTACATGTTATGTGTTCTTTATATGGGATTTATGGTAATCGTTTTTTAACAAAAGGGTAAGAAATGATTGTTTATTCAATGAAGAGTATTTACTACCTTATAAAGGTTAAAAATATTAATTATAATAAAGTATTCATGGTTTACTTGTAGTTTTGAAAAATTAACAATCCTCCTTCTTTGTGTATCCCTTACTGAGCTTTTTTCTCATCCCATGTTTTTGAAATGTTTTTCACATGACATGAAGTGGAATAGGGCCAAGGATGTGATCAAGGAAAATTCATGATGTCTAAAACATGGAACTAAACATGTTTCATTTTAAGAGTTTATATTTTATAAAAAATGGATACTTGTTAGTAGTGTCTAAATGTAATATTTAAGTTGTTATGTAATAGTTATGGCCTAATTCCCTAAAACTCTAAACCTGAAAAGATCCTCAATGTGAATTATTAACATAATTCAATATTATGTAATGTTTATTGTTGGCTCCTTATAGTGGGTATTAGAGATTGGTTTAGAAAATTTTATAGGATAGGGTGTTATTTAATCATATGTCACTTAACCATAATGGTTTTTATATTGCAAAGATTCATAGTTTTTTTAGATAAATCAAATGTGTTTTAGATATCATTGAAATATATGTTTTAGTGTTTACCATCCTAATAAGACAATATATGATGATTCTACTGATATAGTCACACTAACCTTTTTTTGTTTTAGTCAATGGCTACATCTAGTAGGCATCAAAGTAACAATGGATGTGAAGAAAACTATAACGGTTTTCTGAATGAGAAATTCAATGAAATGGGAGATGCAATGAGAACTCTTGTGGTTATTCTCAACCAACTATATGGAGTCATGATTAACCACTTGAACCTTGGTGATTTTTATAAGGCATCATATATACGAGAATCAATTTCCCACCGAAGTTCAGGTAATAATCATAAAGGTAAGTATGCTCAAAAACCTATGTGTCATGAATGTGGAATGAAACACACAGGAAAATGTTTCAAAGGGACCGGAAGATGCTACAGATTTTGAAGTGAAGGTCATAAATAATGAATCTTCCATGGAAAAAGGAAGCATCCAGTCGACTCTAGTAAAGGGAAAGAAGTTCATTATGAGGGATCAATTGAATGTTTTAAATGTGATGTGTGTTGTCATTATACAAACAGATGTCCTACGAAGAAGTTTCAAGAATGGGATCACCCGGATCGTACAAAATTTTTGTTTATCAATACCTAATGTCATTCCGATTGAAGATGAAGAAACTGAAAATGACCAATGAATGTGTGGATTATTTTGTAACGTACGTTTTTATATTATTTAATTTTAGGATATTATTCATGATTATTTTTAAGGAATGTTTTATTTTAGAATAAGATGGAAAGAAATGGTTAAAGGTTCATGAAGAACATTGAATGAGTAAAAAGTCAACATATAAGGGATTCAAGAGTTATGGTAGATTTTAGGATTGTGAAATGCTTAAAAGTGTTAAGACTCTTTTGATGATGGGATTGCATTAGGTGATTTTTTATAGTATGTGTAACCCTAAATTTTGATATATGAAAATTTTATTCCAAGAATAATTATATTTTATTTTTTTGATATTTCTATAAAGATCCATTTGGGTTTATATGATCCTTAAATTTGAGGCAATTATAGGTTAATAAATTTTGGGATGCAAAATGAAAGTTATTAGATAACCATTGTGGTTAAAATATACTATGATTATTCTTGATGAATTTTTCTATTTTTGGGAATGTTATAAAATTATAATGTTTTTGAAAAAGGATAACACGCAGACCGCGTGACAACCCGTCGCGTCGGACAAAGCTACGAGAATCGAACACACAACCAAAGTGAAACTGGGATTGAACACCTACCACTGGACTATGTAAAGTTCCTAGTTAGTATGACTAATTCTTTTGAGTTATATGATTTTATGAATCAAGAATTATTTGATTTTGGGTTATCTATGGAAATAATTAACCTCTAATGGAGAATATGTGACTTGGATAATTACTTTTCAATATTATACTTTATGAATAACTGATGTTATTTGGAGATAAATGTTATGATTTATCTTGGAAGACTGCGTGATTAAATCCATCTGAGATTTGGGTTTCAATCATAGTTTAGATAACATTGAATAATTTTATGAACAATTTTTTATTGAATGGTGTTTGTTGAATTTTTGGTATTCTTTGACAAATTTTGGAGATTAAGAGTAGTTTTTCTTTTTGTAAAATGTTTTCCTTTTTGGGGATTATCTGATCTTCTACTAACCGATTTTGGTTCTAGTTGATATAAAAAGATAAGGGAAATATATAGTTTGTCTTTTATAGATTATGTGATACTATAGATGTTAATTCTAGCACTTCAGGTGTGACCAAGTCATCATTAATACTTACTGTTTGGAGAAAAGATGAGTTTTTTATAGCATTTTATTAGGAAATGACACTCTACATGACAAGTAAGTATATATCCTTACAATCTCTGTCTAGTTATTAATAAAATTTATCAACTATATGAAAAGGATCTTGATGTAAAAAATTTATAATCTTTATTTTATCATCATACTTTTACCCAACCACAAATATAGGGTATTGTGGTGGTTAACTTTATGTGATCAAGTTCTCTATCACTATCTATTAATCTATGAGAGTTATTTTCTCTTCTATATCCATGTTTTCCTGGAATCCTTGTATCTATTACCTTGGGTGACCTTTTTATATATCATTCTTTATTTTAATGTGATAGTTTTATTTACTTTTTTTTCTAACGGGAGACTTTTAATGATGTTTCCCAGCCCAATTTTAAAATTATGAGGACGCAATTCCCAAAAGTGGGGAAGGATGTAACATCCCATGTAAATAGAGAATATGAAATTATTATATTTATTAATATACATATATTAATTATTTATTATACTTTAAAGTGAATTCTATGTTCGATGGCGTACCCGATACACAACAACGGGTTTCTTTGAAATCTTACATTGCACACAACGTTGGGTCATACTGAAAAATAATAATATAATATTATTTTAAATGGTAGTTAAATCCTACCTGTTATAATGGAAAAAAGAACATAAATAACTAAAAAAATATTATACATGTTTTTAAATTTTTTTTACAATTATCTAACAAAATTTAGAGGCATAAAATTAGAAATGAATATGATTTTAAGAATAAATACTCAAATATTCACAAAAAGGTCGATTTACCACCTTTGGATAGATAACACTTTTTAAATAAAGTTTTGGTTACTTTTATATGTTCTATTTGACATAATAAAATTCTTATTTTGAATCGGGGCATCAAAATTTATTTTGGGTAAAATTTTGATATATTTCTGATAAAAATCATTTTTTGATGAATTCCGAAAATTACTATATTTTTATTCAAAACTACCTTTTAATATAATTTATTTATAGGATAGATTATATTTTTAATTATTTTTGAAGTTTAATCAGATTATATTTTTACTATTTAATACAATGGTTGTCATTGGAATTAATTTCACAGTGAAATTGGACATAAACAAATGTCAATCTTTTGATAGTTAATATTTATTAAAAACACGCATTTTGTTTTGACAATGAGAATTAATTTTAAATAAATTATTCCAACTTCTATGTTTTAAATTTTTTAAAATAGAAATCATTTTTGAATTCGGAATATCAAATATAGATTAGGTTTAATTTTTAATATTTTTCTGAAAAAAACATCAATTTTTGATAAATATTGAAACCATTAAGTATTAGTTAAAAAATTGACTTTTTTATTTAAATGAAAATTTACCACTTCAGTGAATAGAATTTCGAAAATACAACATAAATGGTTGTTATTATTAAGTAAAATGTGGCTCAATAATATGAAAATAATTTTTGGGTAAATAGGAACTTTTGACTTTTATTTTCTACAGTTAAAGGTAAATAGGGCAATTAATGGTAAAAAAATATTATAATAACACAAAATTAACTTAACACTTTTATTATACTTATTGTATGAGTCATGGACTACCATGGGAATCTTTGTGTCGACTTTGGGACCCCATGGAGCCACTTGTGTGTGATAATGACACTTTAGATTAATTAATTTAAAGTAAACACAAAAATGACACAAACAAATAAATTTTTGTAAAATAATTATTACACGGGGTTATATAAGTTATCATTTCAACTTTAAATATTAACGGGAAATATAACATGATTTGTTACATCATGGTATTTTTAAAAAAAATTAAAAATCAATTAAATAAAATTATTTATGAAATAATAATGATGCAGTGTTTACCTCATTAATAAATCATTTAAATAATTAGGCTTATAAATATTAAAATAACATCTGAAACTTATCCAATTATTATTGGATGATTTTATTTAGAACATTAGTCATCTTATCGTCTACTTTAATTTGTTTTGGATCTTTTAAAACCGATGATAAGTTTATAATAAAATAATTGTTTCAAACATTTCTAAAGAGACTCTCCTCTTCCTTATAAAAGGACACCACTTTTATCTTGTTCTTCGCACCACTAAATATCCTTGGCTCATCCAACACCTGCCCAAATAATCTTCCAAGATCAATCTCTTCCTCTTAGATGCCTTACATTATGAATAATTTGCTTCAAGAGGACTTTTTGGTTCAATCCAAAAGGAGTTACCTGAATTAATTGTAATAGTTTCTCTTAAATTCTTTTGTTTTATTTTGATTTATTTTACTTCTCCAAACTCCTAAATTTTTTTTATTCCGTTATTTTATAACAACACCAATATCCTAAATATAATAGGTTCGTTTTATGAGAATTATCCTAACTACACTTTCACAAACCTCCGTCTAATGGGTAACGAACATACAGTTTCTGTTGACGGTGAACTACTACCTCCTGAAACGATGATTGTTCAGATATCTCCAACCACCTCTCATGGTGGCCAATATTAAAGAACTGTATTTATATATGATATATATATTATGTTTATTTTTTCTTTATTATTCTATATTTTTTCATTTATTTCATACCTTTATGGTTTCTATTATGGGTAAACGCGATAATTTAATTTGAGGAAGTGTAGACTACCGCCCCCTCAAAGGGATATGACTCGTTCTTCACTTATGTGGAACATATAAAGGGTAGAGTTAATGAGATAATATATAATATTATACTGTAATTATAATATACTTATGTATTATTATGTTTCCATTCCATTACATCATGAAATAAAAATGGAAGTAGCGTTCTTGCGTACATACAGCTTAGCGTCTCAATGAAAGATGCATTTCATTTCATATCTCCAAATGTTATGTACTATTATAAATAAAATTATATAATGGATATATATGATATATATGATATCTAAATAATTAATATCATTATAGATATAATGAACTTTTTACAACATGAACAACATGTAATTATAAGAAGTCAATTTGTACGCAAAAACCAAATATCGGCAAAATGACTATTATTAACTTAAATGATTACATAATGTGTATAACATGTTAATAAGTGATATAAATGCAATAATATACTTGAAAATGGTTCTTAATCATGTATAAATTAACTTATTTTTATTATTCATGAAGAACAAGGAACAATCAAGTCATGTCGGACACAAGGTAAGAGATTTCTTATCTCACTTTTAATTCCGCGAGATTTCCATTGTTCGCCACTTATTTATTGCTTGTGGTGTATTGTGTACTTCAATTTGATATATATTATGTTTATTATCTTTATATTCATGGTATTATGTGATTAATTTGGTGGTTATTTACTTTTGGTCATATGACTCGACTAATTACAACGTGGTAAGGGGTTTCTTATCTAACTTTTAATTCCATGAGATTTCCATTATTCACCACTTATTTATTGCATGTTGGGTATTGTGTACTTCCATTTGATATATATTATCAGGATTCATTTTATATTCATGGTATTATATGATTTATTTTGTGGTTATAATCTTTTGGTCATATGACTCGATTGATTTCAACGTGATAAGGGATTTCATATCTCACTTTTATTCCCCTAAGATTTATGCTATATTTTTCACTATTTCCTTTGTGTGGTGTATGTAGTTCCCATTATTTTCAGTATTTTTATAATATTATTTCATTTATGGGTATTTACCTCTTCATTGAATGATCCTTATATCATGTGGTGTATGTTTCGTATGTTACCAAATTGGCAAGGGAACTTTTTAACCCAAATTTCATTGCTTGGGTTAATATTCTAATTACTAATTATGTCATGCTATGATTATGTGAGGAATCATTGTTTGTTTATTTATGCTGAAATTTCTAATATTATTTGTGTGGATATACTTTTGATACACATAATCACTTCATTGATAAATTCTTAAGTCATCGATATGAACTTGATAAGAGTAATTTTAACCCAATTTCCATTCATTGAGTTAAACATCCAAGTCCTTGGTTTTGTCTTAAAATGAACATGTGTGAATGTCCTCTGATTTATTTACACTGAATATCCAATGATATTGAGGGTATTTATATTTATCACACATAATTATGTAATTTATTTATCCTTAATCTAAGGATACCATCTTTATAAGGTTTTTCGTCTAAAATTACATTCCATTGATACTTTATTCTTATTATGTAGAAATTCTCATTTATATGGTGTATATACTGTCCTTTGGAATATTATATCATTAATCTCTTTATTCTCTTGATATTATAAAGTTTTTATTTAATTTTGTTCCTCAATTATTTTCAATCAATCATATCTCTTTTGGTTAAGAACTCTTTATATAAAATATTGTTTTAATGATTTATTCTTCTAAATATTTATCATTAATGTTCATGTTTACAAAAGGGTTTTTAGAATTTATTTATATGGACATTAATGTTTTAAAATTATTATTCCTTTAAATTATTCAATGTGGTATGGGATACTTTGAATTAAAAAAAACTTGATTAAATGTTATAAATGATTTTGAAAATGGTTTTATTAAGCATTGATTATGACAATATATTGAATTGATATATTGTTATTGCAATGTGGAAATGTTATTAGTGAAATTTTTATAATTTCAATATTTTATGTGTTATGATTTTATAAGGGTACTTGGACATTTTATGGGTGGTTACATGAAAAAACAAATGACAGTTGGTGTCGTGATAAACCAAGATTGGAGATTACCTTATAACTTCCAAAGGATTGGGTATGGACGTATGTCGTATGGCTATTCCATTTAGTGATATGTGTGGAGGTCGATTTTATGGTTATTCAATTTATGTATGTTTATGTCCCATGTTACCTTTATATGGTATGTGTTCTTTATATAGATTTTATGGAAATCTTATGGTAACAAAAGGGTAAGAAATGATCATTTATTTAGTGAAGAGTATTTACTACTTCATAAAGGTGAAAAGTATTACTTATGATAAATTATTCATGGTTTCCTTGTAGGTTTGAAAAATTAACAGTTCTTCTTCATTATTTATCTCTTACTGAGCTTTTTTCTCATCCCATGATTTTGAAATGTTTTTCACGGGACATGAATTGAATAGTGACAAGGATGTGATCAAGGAAAAGCCATGATGTCTAAAACATGGAACTGGACAGGTTTCTTTTTAAGAGTTTATATTTTATGAAAAAAGGATACAGGTTTGTAGTGTATACTTGTAATATTTATGTTTTCATGTAATATTTATGGAAAAATTCTACAAACCTATAAACATGAAAAGATCATCAATGTTAATTCCTAACATAATTCATGATTATGTAATGTTTAAGGTCTTGTCCTGATAGTTGGTATCATAGGCTAGTTTAGATAACTTTAGTGGTTAGGGTGTTATTTAATCATAAGTGACATAACCATAATGGTTAGAATATAGGAAAGAGTCATTTTTTTTTCCAGATAAATCATTTGAGTTTTAGATAACATGAAAAAGTATGTTTTATTGTTTACTGTCCATATAAGATAATATATGATGATTTTACTGATATAGTCACACTGACCATTTTGGTTTTAGTCAATGGATGGATCCAGTAGAAATCAAAGAAACAATAGATGTGAAGAAAACTGTGACGGTTTTCTAAATCAGTAATTGAATGAAATGGGAGAATCAATGAGAACTCTTGTGGTTATTCTCAACCAACTATCTGGGGTCATGATTATCCACTTGATCCATGGTGATTTTTATAAGGAATTATATATGAGAGAAACAAATCCCCAGGGCTGTTCAGGAAACAATAATAATGGTATGTATATTTATAAATCTATTTGTCAAGAATGCTGAAAGAAACTCATAGTAAATTGTTTCAAAGGGATGGGAAGTGCTATAAATGTTGAAGTGATGGTCATAAAGAAAGAATCTTCCAAGGAAAAAGGAAGCATACAATTAACTATAGTAATTGGAAAGAAGTTCATTTTGAGGGATCAATTGAATGTTTTAAATGTGGTGTGCATGGTCATTATAAAAACAGATGTCCTCTGAAGATGTTTCTGGAATGGGATCACCAAGATTGTAAATTTTTTTTAACAATGCTTAATTCCATTATTATTGAGGATGAAGAAACTGATAATGACCAATGAAAGGTATGGATTATTCACTAACCTATGTTTTTATATTATTGAATATTTGGATATGATTCATGATTTGTTTTAAGGAATGATGTATTTTAGAATAAGTTGGAAAGAACTGGTTAATGGATCATTAATACTTTTTAATGAGTAAGAAGTCAACATATAAGGGATTCAAGAGTTATGGTATATTTTAGGATGGGGAAATGCTTAAAATTATTATGGCCCTTTTGATGTTGGAATTATATTAGGATAATTTTAATAGTATGTGTAACCCTGATGTTTGATATATGAAAATTTTATTATAAGAATAATTATCTTTTATTTTTTAGATATAGATATAAATAGCCATTTGTGTTTATATGATCCTTAAATTTGAGGCAATTACAGGTTAATACATTTTGGGATGCAAAATGATTGCTATTAAATAACCTTTATGGATAAAATATGTTATGAATATTCTTCAAGAATTTTTATATTTTTGGTAATGTTAAAAAATTATATAGTTTTTTAAAAATGATAACATGCAGACCGCCTGACAACCTGTCGTGTCAGACAAAGCTGTGGGAATCGAACCCACAACCAAACTACCACTGGGATTAATCGCCTACCGTTGGACTATGTGATGTCCTCTGTTTGTATGACAAATTATTTTTAGTTAGATGATTTTATGAATCAAGAATTAGTTGATTTTGGGTTATCTATGGAAATTATTAACCTATCATGGATAATATGTGACTAGGTTAATTAGTTTTCAATAGGAGACTTTAAGAGTAACTGATGTTATTTAGAGACAAATATTAAGATTTATCCTGGAAGACTGTGTGATTAAATGCTTCTGAGATTTGGGTTTAAATCTTAGTTTGGATTACATTGATGAAATTTATGGAAAATATTTTATTCAATGGTCTTTGTTGAACTTTCAGTATTGTTTGACAAATTTTAGAGATTAATATTAATTTTTATTTTTTGTAAAATATTATCCTTTTTGGGGATTATCTGATCTTATACTAACCAATTATGGTTTTGGTTGTTATATAAAGTTAAGGGAAATATATAGTTCATATTTTTAAGAATATGAGATACTCTATAATTTAATTTTAGGACTTCAGGTGTGAACAAGTCATCATGAATACTTACAGTTTAGAGAAAAGATGAGATTGTGGTAGAATTTTATTAAAGGATGACACTCTACATGACAAGAAAGTATATTTCCATACAATCATAGTCTAGTTATTAATAAAACTCATCAAATATATTAATAGGATATTGAAGTAAATAATTTATATGCTCTCTTTTATCATCAAACATTAACCTAACCACAAATTTATGGTATTGTGGTTGTTAAATTTCATTAATCAAGATCTCTATCACTCTCTATTAACATATGAGAGTTAGTTTCTCTTCAATATCCATGATTTCATGGAATCCTAGTATTTATTGTCTCAGGTGAATATTTAATTATATTTATTTCTTTTAAAGAGATAGTTATATTGACTTTTTTTTTCCGATGTGGGACTTTTAATGATGTTTCCAAGGCCAATATTAAAATTGTGAGGACGCAATTCCCAAAAAGGGGGAAGTATGTAAAATCCCATATAAATAAAGAATATAACATTTTTAAATTTATTAATATATGTAAACTAATTATTAATTATTCTTTAAAGGGTATTCTATGTTCGATGGCATACCCAATACCCAACAGTGGGATTCTTTGAAATCTTATGTTGCACAGAATGTTGGGTTATACTGAAAAATAATAATATAATATTATTTTTAATGGTAGTTAACACATAGCCGTTGTAATGGTGGACAAGAACATAACTAACTAAAAAAATTATTATACAAGTTGGTTAAACTTTTTTACATTTATCCAATAAAATTTAGAGGCTCAAAATTAGAATTGAATTTGATTTTATGCATAAATACTCTAATATTCACTAAAAGGTCTATTTACCAACTATTGATGGAGAACCCTCTTTAAATCAAGTTTTGGTCACTTTTATAAGTTCTTTTTGACAAAATAATATTCCTATTTTGAATCGGGACATCAAAATTCACTATGGGTAAAATTTTGGTATTTTTCTGATAAAATTCATATGTTGATGAATAGTGAAAATACTGTATTTTAATTCAAAAATGCCTTTTAATCTAATTTATTTATATGGTTATATTATATTTATAATTTTTTTTCAAGTGTAATTAGATTATATTTTTTACTATTTATTGCAATGGTGATCATAGGAATTAATATCACATTGAAATTGGACATAAACATGTGTCAATCTTTTGATAGTTTATATTTCTTAAAAAAAGCCTTTTGATTTGAAAACAGAAATTAATTTTAAATTAATTAATCCAAATTCAATGTTTTGAATTTGGTAAAATAGACATGATTTTGTAATTCAGAATATCAAATATATCATAGGCTGAATTTTTGGTATTTTTCTAGAAAAAATTTAATTTTGATGAATAGTGAAACCACTAAGTAGTAGTTAAAAAATGTCATTTACATTCATATGAAAATTTACCACTTCTATGAAATAAATTTTGAAAATCCAAAAAAAATTATTATTAAGTAAAAATTTTTTCAATAAGATGAAAATAATTTTTGGGTGAATAGTTACTTTTGACTTTTATTTACTGCAGTTAAAGGTAAATAGGGTAAATCAAAGTAAAAAGAATATTATAATTATAAACAATTAACATAACACATGATATATACATATTTTATGAGTCATGACCGACCATGGGATTTCTTGGGTCTACTTTGGGACCCCATAGAGCCACTTGGGAGTGATAATGAGACTTTAGATTAATTAATTTAAAGTAAAGACAAAAATCACACAAACAAATTTATTTTAGTAAAATAATTTTTACATGGGGTTATATAAGTTATATTTCCGACTATAATTATTCATTGCAAATCTAAAATTATTTCCTACATCATCATAGTTTTCTTATAATTTTCAGACATCAAATAAATTAATTCATTTATGACATAGTAATGATGCAGTGTTTACCTCATTAATAAATCATTTAAATAAATTAGATTATAAATATTAAAATCACATCCAAACCTATCCAATTATTATTGGATGATTTTATTTAGAACATGAGTAATCTTATTATTGACTTTAATGAGTTTTTGACTTTTTTAAACTAATGATAATTGTATAATAAAATAATTGTTTCAAACTTTCTTAATGAGCCCCTCCTCTCCCTTATAAAATGACACCAATTCTAACCCAGTCCTCACACTCTCAAGCCCCTTGGATCAACCAAAAAATTCCCAAAAAATCTCTAAATATCCTTATATTCTTCATAGAACCATTTTCTAAGGAATAAGGAACTTAAAGAAGTCCTTTGTGTTCAAACCAAAGGGAGGTACCTGAATTAAAGGTAACTGTTTCACTTAAATTCTTTGCTTTATTTTGTTTTATTTTACTTCTCTAACCCCAAAAACACTTTTTATTCCATTATATTATAAGATAACAAGTATCCTAAATATACTAGTTTTTTTATGTTAAGGATTCGAACTACACATACACAAACCTCCATCTAATGGGTAAAGAACATACTGTTTTTGTGGACGACAAACTACTACCTCAGGAAATGATGATTGTTCAAATATCACCAACAAACTCTCATGGCGGACATTATGATGGAACTGTATTTATATATGATATATATTTTTTTATGTTTTCTTTATGCTTCTGTATATTTTCTTTTATAGCATACCTTTATGGTTTTCATTATGGGTTAGTGCAATAATTTCATTTGAACAAGTGCAGACTACCTCCCCCTCAAAGTGATATGACACGTTCTTCCCTTATGTGGAAAGTATAAAGGGTAGAGTTAATGAAATTATATATTATATTATAATGTAATTATAACATACTTATGTATAATTAATTTTCCATTCCATTACACCACGACATAGAAATGAAAGTAGCGTTCATGCGTATGTAGGGATTAACGTCTCCATGAACATTGCATTTCATTTCTTATCTCCAAATGTTATGTAATATTATAAATAAAAGTATATACTGAATATATATGATATATATTATATCTAAATCATGAATATTATTATGGGTATAATGATCATTTTACTACATGACCAACTTGTAATTATAAGAAGTCTATTTTTGACTCAAATACCAAATATCGAGAAAACAACCATTATTTACATTAATGATTACATTATGTTAATAACAAGGTAATAAGTGATATAAAAGGAATAATAAACTTGGAAAAGTTTCCGAGTCATGTATAAATTAACTTACGTTTATTATTCAGGAAGAAAAAGGAACAAACAAGTCATGTGGGACACAATGTAATGGATTTCTTATCTCACTTTTAATTCTATGAGATTTCCATTGTTCGCCACTTATTTATTGCATGTGGTGTATTTTGTACTTCCATTTGATATATATTATCATGATTATCTTTATATTCATGGTATTCTATGATTAATATTTTGGTTATTTACTTCTGGTCATACGACTCGATTGATTACTACGTTGTAAGGGGTTTCTTATCTCACTTTTAACTCCTGTGAGATTTCCATTGTTCACCACTTATTTATTGCATGTGGTGTATTTTGTACTACCATCAGATATATATTATCACAATTATCTATATATTCATGGTATTATGTGATTTATTTGGTTGTTATTAACTTATTGTCATACGAATCGATTGATTACAACGTGGTAAGGGATTTCTTATCTCACTTTTATTCCTGTGAGATTTATGCTACATTTGTCACTATTTACTTTGTGTGGTGTATGAAATACCCATGATTTTTACTCTTTTTGTAATATAATTTCATTTATGGTTATTTAAATATTCATTTAATGATCCTTATTTCATATGATTTATGTTTTGTAAGTTACTAAATTGGTGAGGGAACTTTTTATCCCAAATTTCATTCCTTGGGTTAATCTTCTAATTCACAATTTTGTCATGTTATGATTTTGTGTGGAATCACTATTGGTTTATTTATGTTGTAATTTACACACCCTTTTTATTTTCTATACTTTTGATACACATAATCACTCCATTTATAAATTCTTAAGTCATCGATTTGAACATTATAAGAGTAATTTTAACACAATTTCCATTCATTGAGTTAAACATCCAAGTCCTTGGTTTTGTCTTAAAAAACATATGTGAATGTCCATTGATTGATTTACATTAAATATCTAATCATATTGAGTGTATTTATATTTTTCACACATAATAATGTAATTGATTTATTCTTAATCTATGGATACCAACATTATAAGGGATTTCATCTCAAATTACATTCTATTGAGACTTCATTGTTGTTATGAACCAATTCACATTTATATGGTGTATATACTATCCTTTGGAATATTATATAATGAATATCTTTATTCTCATGATATTATAAAGTTTTATTGAATTTTATTCCTCCATTATTTGTATACAAGCAAATCTTCTTTGGTTAATAACTCTTAAATTAAAATATTGTTTTAAAATTTTATTCTTCTAAATATTTGTCATTGATGTCCATGTTTTCAAATTAGAATTTATTATTTATTTATATAGATATGAATGTTTTAAATTTTTAATTAATATTAAATCTTCAATGTGGTATGGTACAGTTTTTTAAAAAAATCTCCCTATTAAATTTTTTAAATGGTTTTGAAAATAGTTTTATTAAGAGTTGATTATGTCAATGCCTTGAAATGATATATTCTGATTTCAATGTGGAAATGTTGTTAGTGAAATTTTTATAGTATCAATATTTTATGTGTTATGATTTTATAATGGTAGTTAGAAATAGGACGGTTTGTTACATGATAAACCAAATGATGAGTGGTGCCCTGATAAACAAGGATTGGTGGTTACGTTATAACCTCCAATGCATTGGGTATGGAAGTCAGACGTATGGATATTATATTTAGTGATATGTTTGCAAGTAGACTGTATTGTTATTCCATTTAAGTAGGTTTATGTCCCATGTTACCTTTATATATTGTGTGTTCATTATGTGGGTTATATGTTAATATATTGGTTACAAAAGGGTAAGCAAAGATCATTTATTTAGTGAAGAGTATTTACTACTTCATAAAGGTGAAAAGTATTACATATGATAATGTATTCATGGATTACTTGTAGTTTTGAAAAATTAACATTTTTATTTCTTTGTGTACCCCTTACTAAGATTTATTCTCATCCCCCGTAATTGAAATGTTTTTTATAGGACATTAAGTGGAATGGGTTCAAGATGTGATCAAGGAAAAGTCATCATGTCTAAAACAAGGAACCAGACCTGTGTCTTTTTAAGAGTTTATATTTTATGAAAAATGGATACTAGGTAGTAGTGTCTACTTGTAATATTGAAGTTGTTATGTAATAGTTATGGCCTAATTCTTTAAAACTCTAAACATGAAAAGATCCTCAATGTGAATTCTTGACATAATTTATGATTGTGTAATGTTTAAGGCCAGGTCCTTATTTCGTTCCTAAGGAACACAACACGTGTCTCAATTTTTGATTTATTTGTTTTTCTTTTTTTATTTTCTATTTTTTTGTGAATATATATTTATATATTCATAGAGTTAAATATTTAATATAAATATATATATATTATATGTATAGAAATCTTATATAATTATACATTTTTAATATTAATAAATTAACAAACTTAAATAGAAATTATTATTCATTCAACTAATTCATTAATTTTTACATGCGTATATAAATATCTATATAAAAATCAATTATTAAATTTATATATGATAAATTTAATAAACTAAATTTTTATTATTCTAATATTCCATAAATAGTCTAATCTATATTTATATTATCAATTTTTTTATTATTATTACTTTTATAATCAACACCCTCCTGCAACATGAAATTTAATTCAATAATTTTATTTTCAAATTTATTACATTGTATCACAAACCCCCAAAGAACCATAAATATTTTATAAATATTATTATTTCCATAATCCTAAATTTTTTACATGATCTTAAAATATATGTTTTCAAAAACAATATAAAAATTGAATCAAAATATATTGTATAATATATATATATATATATTAATTCATATATCAACATCTTTTCCTTTAAATATTTCATATTTTCATTAAATTTAATAATGAAAAACATTTTTAAATGAAATATTCATACATATGTATAAAATTATTTCAACGACTATATCATCATTTCATCATTACATAATTTTTTTAAAATCCTCAACAGTTATGACCCAATGGTCCAAAACATTATTTAACCTATAAATATTTAACTTATAATTACTTTTAGTATTTGGAATCTACACATATTATTATTGTTCCTGTGAGTATGATGCATGTATTTTCACTTATTTTTATTTTAATCATCATTATCTTCAGTGGGATTCTACTGATGATGAATCCAAATGATCCAAGCTACAATAACTCTACTGGAATCTTTGTTTTATGTTTTCCACTTTTAGTCCTAATGGATATTTTATAGTTAAAATTCCTATGTCTTTTATCTAAATATGTTTTATGTTAATATGATGAAATATATCATAATTATTCTAACCAGTTATAATTATTGAAAAGTGTCGTTTATTTAATTTAATAAAATATTATAAAAATTTGTCTTATAATTTAAAATTATTATTATTAAAGGTTGTATCATTATTCCAATATGATTAAGACATTGCTTTGTAGATTTAATATTTATATGTTTTTAAAAAATAAATATATTCACCCATAATGGTAATATTTTATCTTAATTTGTAAACAAATATAAATTAATATGTAATACAATATTAAATTATATAGTTTAGTTTAGAAAAAAATAACTCAATCAACATTTATTAAAATAAAATTATGCATAGAATTTATGTGGAATTACATTATACCCCCATTAAACATATTTTCATCCTTTTAAATTCATGAGTCATAAATAATGACAACTCTACAATTGAATTTTTCAGAATTTTTAAAAAAAGTTCTACTAGAGTTCTACATTTATAAAGGTTACATAACTTCCCAAGAGTTCAAATTTGGATTTTTTTTTACTCTTATATTTTTCTCAATCTAAAAGGATCAGAAACAATGGTATTAATAAAAATGAATACATAGAAAATCCTACTTATTTTTAACAAAACATCCTAATCTCAAAAGTTATCTAAATCGTTCCTCGGATACCAACTGTATTTGTTTCCTCAGGGGGGAAATATTTACATTTTCCAGGAGTAATGATAACATGATTCCTTCCATGTTCCATTTATAAAAAATTGCATATACTATATTTCCACATAATGTTATGAAGATTGAATAAATCTAAATATGGTATAACACATAACATAAATTTATGCATCATGAATCCTAGAATCATAAACATTGGATACATTTGGTAATATTTAATATATAATCCTTTAAAATTGTATTTGATGATAATGTGAATTATCTTAGGAGTATCCCCTGAGAGTGTAAAACCTGGTTTAGAGTATGGAATGTTTTCGTGTACCATGTTACACTGAATCAGGCTCGGCACACCATGTCAGATTTTTTACCCATAGGTACATAATTACTTGAACCACAACCAAAAGTAATATCCAGATAGGGTTTTTACTATGAATACACACATAATATCTATCTTATCAAAATTATAGGACATTCTCATATACTTATACTCAATGTTTATCTTAGGGTTTTGATCACTAATCTACATTTTATAAATATAGTTTTCAAAGTTGTTTCTAAGCTTCCAACGATACCAATTGTAAATAATACTACCTATGCTTTTAGGCTCGATAAATAATTTTTTTTTCTATTTTAAAAGAAAAAGAAAATAACTAAAAAATATAAAATCATTTTTATATGAAGATCCTTTCTGGTTTAGGATTTGGATAAAAAATGATCATTCTTATATATTATAAAAATTTTAAATGTAAATAAAAATATAGTTGTAATACTTTTCTCATGTTATCTTCGTAAATAAAGCTAAAGTCCATGAAACACTATTTTAATATAGAATCATTATTAAAAACATAGGGTGAGAAATATTTCCCTGTAAGAGGTCTTTGAAAATCTATTGAAAAACATTTTTGAAAATACTTATACCCTTTGAAAAATAATTTCAAAAATACTTTTGAAAATATATATTTGAAAATACCTTTGATCAATACTTTTATAAAAACATATATTTGAAAAATAATTTAAATACTTTGAAAAAATTTATAATTTTTAGAAAAAAATATATAATTTGAAAATGATTTTTAAAATATAATATCTTTTTGAAAACTATTTTGTAATTAATTTGAAAACGTCTTTTTTAAAATGAAATTGAAAATACTTAAACCTTTTAAAAAATAAAAATATATTTATTTGTAAATATTTATGTTTTTTGAAATGGTTAAAATCATATGAAAATAGTTACGCTTTTGAAAATATTATATTACTTTTAAAAAACCCATTGTTTTGAAAACAATTTAAAATAACCTTTTTTTATAAAATACTAAGTAGTCTATTGAAACCAAAAAAATTGGGGAACATAAACATTTAAGTCTATCTTAGGCCCACCCACTTTCTTATGAATGAGTTCACTCATCATCCCCTTCCTATTTATAGTTTTCAAGATCCAATTTCTCATACAAACATTTTTATCTTTTATTACATATATACATATTCCACTAGGAATTTTTTATTTAAAAACATAACAATGATTTTAAAATAAATACTCTTATAAATATATGAATATTTATTTTTTTGGAAATTCAATTGTTATATTTGGAACAAATAAATCTCATGCAAATTTTTATGGTCTTTTAATTAAAAAATTAACATCCATGTAATTAAAATTTCTAATAAATTATTTTTCATTAAAACATTAAAATTAATCTTTTAATATCATACATAAATAAACATATTAAATTATAATTTTCATATATAATAATTATATTTTTTGAAACATTATAATATATACACCATTCACATAAAATGATAGAAATTATAAATTGCTAGTGACATAAAATAATAGACATATAATATCATGCTTTAAGAATTATTATAAGAAAATAAAATATAAGAACTTAAAATGATCTCATACATAATTGTAATTGTAAAATTAAAATCATCACAAAATAGTTCCATTAATAATATATACATATATATAATTTTACATCCATAAACTATTATAATTAAAAGAAATTATACCCTTATCATATAACTAGAAAATAAAATACTATATAACTCATATAATAAATATAAAAGTAATACATCCAAAATAAAAAACATATTAATTACATAATTTAGAAACATTATGTTGGATTATTTTGTGTTTTTAAATGAATTACATATTCATTTAAAATCATTCGACAATGGAAAAACATATATATATATATATATAATGAAAGAAAAAATTTACATAAATTTAAATTAAATTCTTTCCAAAATTGAATATTTATAAAAGATTTAATACTTATAGAAACATGAATTTTATAATTAGTATATTTATATATATATATATATATAATATCAAATATGGTTGATTTTGAAAATAAAGTATATCATGTACCCCTCAATTGCAAAAATGAATGTATGAAAAATAATTAAATCACATGATGTATATTCTCATAAGTACTTACATATATTTCGTTGATAAAAACGTAATGACATGTATGTGTGTATATATATATAAATGAAATCACACACCCATTTAAGTGAGGATCGAAGAAATGGAGAGGGAAGCTCACGAACGGCTATCTTGCAAACCATACTGCATGATATTTGGCGATGAGTACCTTTTGGCATGTTGAATCTCTTCTACAATGGCTTAATTTGATCCAGATTGAGAGAAATCCATTGAAAGGGATGCACCTAAGGTGAAGGTGGTCGCAAATCCACCGACGTATGGCACTCGGGCTTCGCAACAGCCTATCAAGCGGATCTCCATTGTTGAGGCACTTAATGGCCAGGATCTGAAAAAGTCTTCATCAATGACGCCCCAAGAATTAAAAAACATGAGGATAGAGGATTTATGGCTAATGAAGACCCCAAAACCCAACTCCAGAAAAAACAATTATGTAAGATTTCTATTCTTGGTTGAGTTTCTTATCATCAAGGAGACAAACCATGGCTAACAAATGAGATAAAACCGAGGATTGACCATTGATATGGACTTTAAAATTGGAAATTATTTCAAATTGGTAGAGGATATTTTTCACATTATCTTTCACTTTCAAGAGGAGTTAAATTGTGTCTGGAAGTATGGAAATTTACATATGAATCCAGGTGTACTTTGGCTATCCACTTGGTATTATGGATTCAATCCATTTACACATAGAAATTCCATGGATAAAATATGTATTTGATTGCATGGGCGATGATGGTGTTTTTGGCACCCAATTTTTTTAAATGATATAACCTCTTGCATAAGAATCCTAGTAAAAATTGATCAGAGAAAACTGAATGGTGATTTGGGAAAATATGTGAGAATCATAGTGGAGTTAAATCTTGAGTTGAAATTGCCTCATGTCATTGCTTTTAATGGAAAGGACTACAGGACTGAGGTAAGGATTGAGTAGGAACATAGGCCCCCTTTTTGTGATTATTGCAAAATCATTGGTCATAAGGTTATCAATTGTCATGTGATAATAAAGAAAGCACACACCTTAATGAAAATTATTGGGATAAAGTTAGAAGAAAGGTAGAAAGAATAATAAAATAGTTATTGAGGATAACATGCCTATCTAGAAAAAGAAAAAATGGAATAGAAATAGTGATGATCCTTCTACCTCAAAAGAACCCCCCAAAACATACTTGGGCTGAAATGGATGACATGGAAGAACTTGGGATAGTAGAGGAGTCTATTTTTTATGATATGGTCTCTATGGTCCTTCAAACTGTCAACAATACCATACAAGATGATATATTTTTGGGAAAATTTAATTTCTAGACAAGGAAAAGATGGGAATATAGACTCAAATCTGAATTTTCATAGACCTCCTATTAAAAATGATAACCTTTTGGAAGGTAGGACTCTTGGTCCTAAATTGAATGTTTCTTATTCTAATTTAGGATCCTTAAAAATTCCACTGGACTCTGGCTCTAAACATATACAACCCACTAAGCATTTTTCTTCCTAAGATGTAACTTGAAGTAACAGATTCATGGTTTATTCTAACACATCTATTGATGGATACTAAAACCCCAATAGATCCCGACATTAAGAGGCTTGAAAGGATGTGTTTAATGCAGCGAACAAACATCCATGATTTCAAATATTTCACTGCATAACAGGGAAATATGAAGTGATGATCACTGATGAAAAGGAGTTACGTGGACTTGTACACAAACGTGTTGGTTCTAATTTAAAATAGAACATGTTGTCCTCTATAAAGTAGACTGCACTTGTGGGTGGTACACATAATGAGAATGGACATACTGATCTCAAGGAGGATAAAGATTTCAGTGCATCTCATGACCGCATAGTAGGCAAGGGAGAAGGAAATACTAAAACTGAGTTGAGAAATATGCTCACATACCGGACCCCCCTCTGACTACACACGACACGGAGGGAACTATGAATAGAAGTACGTCTATGTAGATTACAGGGGTTGTTATACTAGACATGAAAAATGACTTTCATAAAACTGTGATGAACAATTATATCTACAACTCCAGCAGTTTAAACAACATTGAAAAAGAAAAGACACAAATGTATACAAAATAGGATGAGGGCGGCATGGAAGTTCATCAGGAAGGGACATCAACAGGTATGAAAATAAATTATACTTCCCCTAACCCTTCTAGATACATTTAGGAAATGAATTCAAAGAAAAATAGTGCCTCTCCCAATCAATTAATGAAATCAAAACAAGGGAATAAATCCTTATGTAACAAAAATAAGGGGACCAGGCCCAAGAATAAGTATAAATAAATATCCTCTACTAGAATTTATAGGGTATAGCTAATCCTTACACCTTCACAACTTCTAAGAACTTTTTATTTACACATAAACCAATGATTTTTGCTATATCTGAGCCTAAAATCAATTTTACTTTAGGTTTTAATAGTTCAGAGAAATATGGCTATAATCTTATAGGTGATAATTCTAACCATATCACCTATGACTCCTTGTGGTTCTTTGCTAATATCTCTATAAATAATTGCAATATTTACCATGTTGATAATCAATCCAAAACATGTAGAATAAAGTTTCATATACATACCTTCTTTTTTCCTTTTTTATGTTCTTGTAATAGGTATCATGATAAGAGAACTCTTTGGAACAAAATATCCTCTCTTAACAACACTATCCAAGACCCTTGGGTCATTTTTTTTGACTTTACCTCTATTCATGGGTCTAGTGAAAAATTAGGACAATTACATTCGAATATCTCTACTAAAGAGTTTAAACATTTTATTGAGGAGAATAAACTCATAGTGAGTAGTCTAGTTGGTGCTAAATACACTTGGTATAGAAGACAATGTAATATAATTTTAGAAAGAAAGATAGATTGAGCCTTCACATATTTCCAAGCTCATGATAAAGGTAATACAATTTCCATTATTAATTTTCTAAAACGTAATTCTGATGATCATCCAATTTTGATGTTCCCAAAATCTAGGGACAATAAGTACACTCTCCATTTTTGGTTCAATAATTACTAGAGCACTGACTTAGATTGTAACAAGATTGTCAGGGATACATGGAACTCAATTAGCAGTATTGATACCTTTTCTTGTATCACAAAGCATAAAATTATGAAGAGAAAAATTAAAGGTCTGGTGCAAGGAAAAAATCCTGCAAAATGATATTGAAATTTTCTCCCCAGATCATGATATAAATCATATTCAAAATGATTGAACTCAAAATTACTTTACTACGAATCCATCTCTGGAAATAGAGATTCACAATAAAATTAAAACTCTTCTTTCTTTTAAGGATAATATCAGGAAACAAACTCTTAGAGTCAACTAGCTTAAAGATGGTGATAGAAACACTAAATTATTTAATGTTCTTTAAAGGGCTAGAAAGACTATCAGACTTATCACCTTACTTAAAGACAAGGGTCTCTTAATTGATAATGCAGGGGCTTTGGACAATCTTGTCACTACCTATTTTAGTAACCTTTTTATATAGTTTTGGATTTCATGATAGCCTTGTTAGCAAAATAAAAACCCTTTTTAACTCTGTTCGAATTTTTTTCTTATCAGTGTTTCCCCTAAGGGTACTTTCACTTTTAAAAAAGGTGTGAGATAGGGGGAACATCTTTCTGATATACTTTTAGTTATCTCTGGAGGCTAACTTAATAGGCTTATCATAGATTCTATTAATCGGGGAAATATAACACTCATCTTTACCTCTAGAACTATAAGTGTCCACTCTCATATCTCATATGCTGATGATATAATTTTATTTCTGCATGGAGATAATAAAAACAAAAAAAATATGAAGGATGACCTCTCCCATTATGAGGATGTCTCTGGTAAATCCATAGAGTGGTGTAAATATTTTATTTACTTTGGGAAAACTTTTCCCGCTCCTAGACAATTAGATTTCATGAATGAACTTGGAATAATGTATTATTCCCTTTTAACTACCTTGGGGTCCCCTTCTTCTAGGGAAAACCCAAAAGAACTTATATTTTAAGAATTTTTGACAAGATGAGTAACAAAATATCCTCCTCGAAGTGAAAATCCTTATCGATGGCCGGATGAATTTTTCTTGTCAAGCACACTATTGTTTCTAAAATATTGTATTATATTATAGTGTTCAAATGGCCCTATCACTTATTAAAAAATATCAACATAATCATAAAGAATTTTTTCAGGAGTGGAAGCAATCTTGAAATTATACCTTTCCCTATTCCTTGGAAAACCTGTTTCACTCCCATTGGAAATGGAGGGATATGGATATAGAACCTTAATCATTTAAATGAGGCCCTTAAATCTAAACATACTTGGAATATTATGAGCAACAACTCTCAAACATATGATTTTCTTTGTGATAGATTCTATAATAACCTTAGAAGAGGAAAACATTATTATTTGGAATCTTTGATATGGTCATCAATCAAACATATTTTTTCTAAAATCATATACAATTCTAGATGGGTAGTCAAAAAAATTCATATCTTATTTTTTGGTTAGATAACTGGAATGGAATATATCTATGTAGCATGGTTTATCACACCCATTTGTATGGAAATTTAAACATCACCATAAATGATGGGATGAGTTCCCCTAATGATGATATTCCGGATGAAATATCTACTGTTATAAATAACTATACCTTTGTCAACACCAATGAATACATCTCTGCCTTATGGGTTTACATTTTTGTGATTTTTGAATTTTGGTGGACAGGTTTGGATTCTATTTGTTTATAGCTTCAAAAATGAACTGCCATGGATACCCCTACTCAAATTAACCAACATTCCATTACAGTTGTCGAAGAACTGATGCATCTTATTTTTATGAGAGAAATTAAATTTATCATAAAAACAATGCTTTCAATTTTGGTGTAGCTCAGAAAAAAATCTACTCCACAGTCATGGAGGTAGGAATCCTGTAAGTAGGGACCTGCCATAATTTAATCAAAGATTTCAGTATCCTGAGCCGACTTGGGATCAAAAGATGATACAACCCACCGAATGGTCTTATGGAAGTTTTATGAAATCCACATATTCCTTAATGGATAAAGTTGAACGTAGATAGTGCCTCAAAAGGAAACCATGGACCTGATGGATATGGAGTCATATCTAGAAACCACAATGGAGTCATTCTTGGATGTTGTTATGGTTCGTGTTGTAATGTCTCCTCCCTCGAATAAGAAATGTTTAGTGTCGTCAATACCATTGAATTAATACGGAAAAAACGCTGGAACAACATTTGGGTTGAAAGTGATTCAATTACCATTGTCCAGGCTCTTAGACATGGAACAATTCATCTGGCATGGACCCTTACTGCTAAATGGATCACCTGCCTGCACTACCTATTTGGGATCAATCATATTATCACACACACCTATAGAGAGGACAATAAAGTGTTGGATGGCCATTCCAATAAGGTTGTTGATAGCAATTACACATGCATAGACATCATTCTGGAGGAATTCACCACTCTTCCCCAGAATGATTGTAATAAACTCCCATTCCTTCAGACTTGTGTAACTTTTCATGAAAAATATACATATATATGTTTCAAAACTATAAATTATAAAATAACATATATATATTTATATTTCTACATGATCAAATATACATGAAAAAAATAAAAATTATAAAATAAAATCATAGTACACATTTACAAAAAAAAAGTAAAGAGAATAGTTTCTTTTAAAAATAGAAAAAACAAAATAGTTATTAGTTGAAATTATTACATGTATGAATATGTGTATTTGATGAGAAAGAACATATTACTTATACTTATATGTAAATAAATATAAACATATACAAAAAAAATGTTCCCCAACTATTTTGGAATAAAATTTTAAAAGTGGAATTATGGGATGTTAATGGACTTTTATCTTATTTGGTTTGGATCAAATATTGTGAAAATAAGAATAAAAGAGAAAAGTTCGAGGGGTTTGGGTTTGCATTTTATAACTACAAATTATCCCTATAAAAATGTTGTTTATATATAGGTTTGGGTACTCTTGATGTCATGGGGAGGAAAAAGGTGACCAATACAAATTGAATTGATAAAAGGTGCAGAAAATGAGGGTGATAATGTCGGCTTTCTTGTGTCTTGCAGAAGTGGAAAATGTAGAGTGATATTTTTAATGGATTCTCGTATCCTATAAGAGAAAATAATGGATAGTAGATGGGGGAGGATTCTTAACAGATGGATATTTTCCTACTTTGGATAAGGTGGATTGGAATCATTAGCGGTATACGATGGTGGTTGCTGGTTCATCGTTAAGGAAGACGACACATTGAATGTCTGTGGTGGAGTTATTCTTGAGGAGAAAATCACATGTCTGCTTTGTTTTTTATTGTAGTATTTTTTTGTTAAGAAGTATATATATATATATGTATAGATCAACATATTCCATATATATATTTATAATATTTATGTAAATATAATATAACTATAAATTTTTAGTATTAATAAATTACTTAACTACAATCAAAATTATTATATATTCCAAAAATTCATTATTTTATTTTTTATTATTATATTAATATCTATATAAAAATAAAATTTTAAATTTATACACAATAAATTTATGAAAAACCTTTTTATTATCCTATTATTCATTAAATAATCTAATATATATATATATTATCAAACAATATTATTATTATTATTATCTAGACTATCTTGAAACGTGCAATTTAATTAAATAATCACATTTTCAAATTGATTACTTTTTATATCTAGCTCCCAACGAACCATAAATATTTTATAAATATTATTAATACCATAATCTTCCATTTTTCACAAAATGTATAATATAGTTTTGGAAACCCAAAATATAAATTTCATATAAAGATATTTTTTAATACTGTTTTTAATTCTAATATAAACATTTTTTCACATAAATATTTACTATTATTATTCAAATTTAATAGTGAAAAATATTTTCAAATGAAATATTTATGTATATGTCTAAAATTATTTAAATGGATGTATGCTCTTTTCATCCATACTTTTTTACAGCATCAACGGTTATGAACCAATAGTCCCAAGCATTGGTTTTCCCATAAATAGATCACTTAGAAATAAATTTAGTATTTGGTGTCTACACATATTAGTACTTTTCTCGTGAGAGTGATGCCTGTTTCACCTTTATATTTATTTTTTTCATCATCATATTCATAGGTGTCTTACTAATGATGGATCTAGATGATGAAATCTAAAATATCTCTACTGGAATTTTTTTTTACCATGTCTACTTTTAATCCAAATGGATGTTATATATTAAAATTTCCCAAGTCATTAGTCTAAAGAGGTGTTGTACTACCATATTTTAATATATCATCATTATTTTAACCATATATATTTATTAATAAGTCTCATTTATTAGGTTTAAAAAAATACTATAGCATAAATTATCTTATAGTTAAAAAATAAGTGTATTAAAGGAAATAAGTTAATTCCAAGAAGATTAAGATATTCAGTAGATTTAAATTATAGAAATTGTTGAAGAATAAATATAATCACCCATAAAGGTAGTATTTTATTTAAATGTACAAACAAATTTAAATCAACATATATGATTAAATAAAAATATATAATTTTGTTTCCAAAAACAATTCAATAAACATTTTTAAAATTAAAAATATTATTATAATTTCTATGTAATTACACAAAATTTTATTTGTGTCAATATTTTACACACCTAGAAAATCATCCTATTCCTCTAGGGCATTCAATTTGGAGTTTCTTCCAACATTATCATCATATAAGAAAATGAATCTTCTTTCTTCAAAGTTCTCCACCACATTATCTCTTAGTGAACACAATTATTCTCTTATTTTGTGAGTTTGAGAGTTGGTAAAGGTGCATATTATTAATAATATATCATGATAATTTATTGGGAATAATCAAAGTATCCTTCACGCTATTCTTCATCCCATTTTTTTCTTATCAAAAAAATGTCTATCACATTCAATGCTAAACTAATTCCTTCTAGTTCAATACATTAACAAAAACCAAAAATCAAAGGGTGAGTAACATTAATAATAGTGGAATATAACATAAACCCAAATAATCATTTATAGGATATCTAAATCATGAAACATTATTTTTAATTTATGACACATTAGGTTTAATCGTAGTCCATTCATGGTCAATATCTATTCAAATACTTTAATACTGTTTGTAAATAAATTCTGGAATTACCAAAACATATCCTGTAAGAGTGTTGAATCATGTTATCATTAAGACTTATTTCCATATACCTAGTAATTCTCATGTCATGACTAGAATTCCTTTTTAGAGTTATTATGCTTAAGTACATCTTCTCCAGAACCATAACCACATTTAGTATCCAAAAAGTTATGTTTTTCTAGGAAACCGCATATAATATTTACCTTACAAAAACATTATTATTATGTTCTATACATATCATCAATTTTTTATCATAGTTTAATGTTCCCAAATATATGTTTTCTTAAATACAGTAATCAAGGTTTCTATTAACCATCCATCAATACCAACTATAAATATACAAACCCTATTATCCCAAAGTCATTGTTTACTAAATTATATTGGCCTAAGATACAATGAATCACACCATAAAGGACCAAATAGTTTAGTAGTATTGGTAAACTACATACATATATGAATTTCACATACATTTTAAAAAATAAAATGCAACATTTTATTATCATTGAAAACATCTTATTACACATTTTCATATCTTTTTATATAAATCATAAAACATTTCTTGGTGTCCTACGTAAAATAAAACAAAATAAAAGGGTGATATTAGATGCTCAATAAGGGTATGCATAAAGTGATATATATTATGAATAAATAAGAATAATAAATATTAAAGGTAAATAACTAAAATACATTCTGTTCAATTACTTTCATGATCTTATTATTTCAGATTTAAATGATGATCCCATAATGGCATATAAATATTCACATGGCTGTGAATTTTACCCATGAATATTCTTTGTAATTGAGAAATCACATGGAAAATAAATAAATATTCTCATAATAAGGGAATTCATAATTTGGAACATCATAATCATACTATTAAGTATTTTTCCTTGACAACATTATGTCAATGTCTCATTCCAAGAAAAATTATATAAATGACTAAACCCTCAACCAAATACCCATGATATTATTTCTCATGAGACTTATCAATGCATTGATAAGATATGTAATTATTCATTTCACATGTCACTTAATACATCAAAGAAAATCCTCATATTAAATTTGTTAAACATAATCAAATTTAAATAATCAATTTGTAAAAACTAGCATAAAAAAAGTTAATATGTTCCCCTATCAATAAACAGAAGCATAAACCATTTAGAGTAATATGGAGAATGAAATCAAAATAGTCCATCTCAGTAAACTAATCATAAACCCTAAAGATAAATATTAAATATTATATAATTACAACATATTCATAAAGAATTATAATGTAAAATGTGGATTTTTATCATTAATAAATTGAAATACCATAAAAATTACATTAAAAGTTTCTTGAGAAAAACATCCTTTTAATTTTGAAAATCACCATTTAAAAATAAAAGCACTATATAAATTTTAAATTACAGTTATATGAAAATAAAATTGGAATCTTGTAAAATAATCTTTAAAACATTTAGTGGTCATCACAGATGGAAATTACATACCTTCCATAAAAATAAAACAAAATTATTTCACATTTTTGGTAAAATTCAAATGTGTCTAGTTTGGAAAATAATATAAATATTCTTTAAAAAAATTAAAAATTAAATCATGTGTAAAAAAATTAATAAATAATTTATATATTATTATTACCATTTTAAGAATAAATTTACTTTTATGAAAAAATATTTTTGACGGAAGAGAGAAATAATGTTTGATTTTCTTAAAAAGTATTAATCACATCAATTACCAGAGGGAAAAAATGAAACTATTACTTGAAAATTACATTGATATCCATATAAAAAATATATTAGGTTTAAGATATAAATAATATATAGTTTTCATAATAGAGACTTAAAATCAACAATCTCGAATAATGATGAGATTTGAGAATACACCAGTACCATATTTAAAACATTTAAATCATAATCACCATGAATGAAATAAATTAACATTAAATATTAAATATTATGAATTTGGATAAATTCTTGACATAGAATATTAAAAGTGTTTGTATGTACCCCACAAAAAAGAACTAATTATTGAATATGTAATATATCTCATAGAAGTAAAAGTGAGGTGAGAAGCTCTTACCTTAGGTCTGACTTCATTCGTATATGTTAGAAACTCATGTATAATAAATATTGATTTATTATAAATATATTAAAAATCAATAATCATATATTTAATATCATATATGTTTTAATTTTATTATTTTTCACATTTTTTTAATTCTCCTTGCTAAAATATTTGTTTTTGATGATAATTGGTTCATTTTTCAGGAATATTTTTTTTAGTAATTGGTGTAATTTTATTTTGATCAGGGTTCTACCATCTCTATAATTTTAAAAATAACATATATATAATATATATTTATTATATATTTAATTATAGTAATCTATAAACGTTAATGAGATAAAATGGAATACAACTTTTATGGAGATGGTAAGCCGTACATATGAATAAATGATATTCCTATTTATTCTTGATAGATGGAATGAGGAGGAAAATTTTAATTTTCAATTATAGAATAAATTTTTGATATGAATATATATATATATATATCATTTATATTAATCAAATAATTACTTATTACCATACATGTATAAATAAAATGAAAAACATTTGGCATCATTATGTGGAAGCGGTAGTCCACACCTACGAAAGAGCGATGTTATTATCTTCTAGAAAATTAGAATGTAAAAATTTTTACGTGATATTATAATTAAAAAATGATTTTACACTACGATAAATCGGGGATTTTGAGCCCCTTTACATATTGCGACCGTCAATGGAGGTTACTAGGTTTTGCCCAAAAAATGGGGCTTCAGCCCCCCCAACCCCCCGAACCCTCCTCCACACAGCCTCGCCGCATGCCCTCCTCGTTACTGCACTGCCTCCCTCGCCACCCTCCCTGGTCGCCGTGTACCCTGCCCTGCCGCCGTGCACCCTCCCTCACCACCGTCCCTCGTCGCCCTTTCGGTCTATGCCCTCTGCCGGCTGCCGTCCGTCGACCGCCCTCCGCCCTCTGCCCTGTCCTCTATCTCCTCTGGGCTTCGTCCACCACTGCCCTCTAGCTCCGACCACCTTTCAAGCTGTGGCCGCACTTCGTCCTCCCTCTACCCTAAGGCCTCCCGCCACCCACCTCCAGCGGCCCTCTGGCAGCCCTCTGATAGCCCTACGGCCGCCCTCCATCCTCTCATTGGCCTCTGGCCTCCCGCCTCTGGAATATAGCCCCCCCGGCCTCTGACCCCTCTCCCCTCCAGCCACCGCCCTCGGCCCTCCGCCCCCTCGGCCCTCCCCCCTCCCCCCAACACCCCCACACCCCTCCAACCCTCGTCCCTTCCATCTTCATCACCTCCCTCACAGCACCACCGTCGCCGGTCCCCTCCTTCATCATCCCCTCCCTTTCCATACCACCGTTGCCCGGTCCCCCACCTCCCCGCATGACCGCTACTCGTCCCCTCGCCGCTGCCACCCGTCCACTCTGGCTCCCACTGTCCTCGGTCCCCTCCCTCATCATCCCACCCTCGCTGCA
The DNA here is from genome assembly GCA_963277665.1 of Viscum album. Classification (NCBI taxonomy): domain Eukaryota; kingdom Viridiplantae; phylum Streptophyta; class Magnoliopsida; order Santalales; family Viscaceae; genus Viscum; species Viscum album. The sequence goes on from OY728147.1 coordinate 1,100,491,103, forward strand.
CCATCTCCACCTCACCGCCTCCTCTAATCCGGCTCCCCGTCACCGCCGCTGCCCGTCCCCTCCCTCACTGCACCGACTATGGATCCGGCTTCCCTCCACTGCCTCTCCTCTCCCTTGTATCACCGCCTTCGGCTCCCCTCCCTACCAGGTTTATAGAGCAATCAGGTATGACATGGGGTTTCACATACATTATTATTTTACAAATGGTTCGAAAACAATTAATTAGTATTTATTTTAAATATATTTGATATGAAAAATTCAAAGGTAATAAGTCTTGTGTAAATGTTTGTTATAGGGATCTTATTATGGATAATAGTTCGATTTATCTTCCAAATCAGACATCTAGACAATATTTCAATGGAATTATGCAGTTTATTGACTTCACCAGAGGATTTGAATGTGACTATATTAGTTGTCCATGTAGAAAATTTGCTAATGAATATCAATTCACACGAGATACTGTGAGGGAGAACCTATTCTTTAATGGATTTATGAAAAATTATAAGAGTTGGACTCATCATGGAGAATAATACATTTTTTTCCAAAATACATATGTATTTCAGATGGATGTTGATGCAAGGATGAATGATCCAATGCATGAAATGCTTACTGAAATGGTACGTTTGTTGGATCCTAAAGGTATTGACATCCATAATATTGAGACCGGTGAGATAAATCTTTTCTCTGGTGCAGATCGTGATTTGAGGTGGTTTTATGAAGAAATTGATGATGAAAAAGTAGAATTATATCCCAGGTGTACTTCTTACAATAAATTGTTGTTTATCGTGGAGTTCTTGCATTTTATGACTTTTAATCATTGGTCAGACACATCATTCGACATGCTATTGGTGTTATTGAAAAAGGTTCTTCCTGTCGATGCTAAGATTCCTGAGTCGTATTACCATGCTCATAAGCTGACAGAGAACTTAGGTTTTACATATAAGACCATAGATGAATGTGCAAACAGCTGTATGTTGTTCAGAAAAGAAACATCCCATTTGGATATTTGTACGGTTTGTGGTGCTTCTAGGTGGAAAGAGAACAGGGGAAATCAGACTCATCAATGTAAGATTGTGATACAGGGGAAACCGATTGCCGTAAAGCAAATGCGTTGCATTCCCCATAAACCAAGGTTGAAAATATTTTTTGTGTCATCTAAAGTTTATAATTTAATTAGATGGCATGCAGAAAGAGTTCATGAAAGTGATATGTTATCCAACTGGACAAACTCTCGTGAATGGAAGGATATTGATAAGACACATCCCGACTTTGACAATGATGTTCATAATGTCCGATTGGGATTGGCAGTAGTTGGTTTCAATCCATTCAAGTCTATGGTTGGTGCAAATCATAGAACAAGTCCTGTGGTGGTGGTTCTGTATAATCTTCCTTCGTGGCTTTGTATGAAGCAATAATTTATATTACCTTCCACTCTTATTTATGGACCTAAAAGTACGGAGGATAAGATTGATGTTTACCATCACCCATTGATTGATGAGTTGAATTAATATTGGGGCGATGGTGTGATGAATTATGACTTTGAAATGAATGAAATGTTCAAACTACATGATGCTTTATTGTTGGAAATCAATGACTTCCAAGCTTATGAAAATTTATCAGGCTACAGTACGAAAGGGGAATTTTCTTGCCCTTGTTGCAACAAAAGTAAAAAAAATCTATATGGATTAAGCATTCCAAAATATGGGCATATATGTGCCACAGACGTTTTCTCCCCCCTCAGCACAGGTTCAGAAAGGACAGTGTGGCATTTGATGATTCTAGAGAGTTCATCCTAGAACCAATGATCATGATAGGAGTCGAAATGTTATCGCAGATTCATGAAGAAAACATCCGCACTCTATATGAAATTTAGGATTTGGTGGCCTCTCCAGTACGTAATATTCGAGCTGCGGGTAGGCAGCATAGTCACAATTGGAAAAAGAAAAGTAATTTTTATAGACTTTTGTATTGAAAAACTAACATGCTGAGGCATAATTTGGATGCCATGCACATTGAAAAAAATGTTTTTGATAACATATTGTGGACCATTATAGGTGTCAGTGGAAAATCAAAGGTCTATGTTAATGGACACCGTGATTTGGAAGAGATGGGTTTAAGGAAACAGTTGCATTTATAGTGAGCTAAGGGAAACACGGCATATATGCCTGCTGCATAGTATACAATGACTACAAAGGAGAACGAGACATTTCAATCCATTTTGAAGATTCTCAAGGTGCCTGATGGTTACTCTTATAATATTTTAAAGTGTGTGAATCTGACGAGCAAGACATTGAAGGGTTGAAAAGTCATGACAATCACATACTACTTTTGCAGTTGATTCCAATCGAAATTTGTTATTGTTTATCCCCCAAGGTTGTTCAGCCGTTGATTGAGATGAGTAATTTTTTTAGGCAGCTTTGTTTAAGAAATAAACGAATGAGTGATTTAAAAAGTTTACAGGACCAAATTGTACTTACGCTTTGTCACATTGAGAAACTATTTCCCCCCTCATTTTTTGATGTTATGGTCCACTTGACAGTGCACCTAACTGATGAAGTAATGGTTGTTGGTCCAGTGCAATTTAGGTGGATGTATCCTATTGAGTGGTATTTGAGTACATTGAAACAATTTGTACACAACAGAGCTCATCCAAAGGCATCAATAGCCAATGGTTATTTGATGGATGAGTGTACTAATATTTGTGCAGAATATCTTACGGATGTTGAAACAAAATTTGATAAGCCCTCTCGGATTCATTATGGTCCAGTTGGAGAAGGATCCATATATTATATGGACAACATTGAGTGGATACAAGTTCATGGATATATCTTGTTCAATACTCCATTAGATTTACCATTAATGCACTATGTATCTTATCACTTTTATTGATTATGTTTTACATGTTTTTTCTCATACGATGATCATTTAAACATCGTGTTATAATTTGTAGGAAACACATTAATGAGATAAAATAAGAGATGTATCGTGTGACTGAGTTTCAAATTCAAATGTCTCATTATGCATCATTTTGTGATTGGTTCAAGGATTATGTACGTATAAATTGATTTTCATTATGAGTGAATTATTATACTAATATCTTTCTTCAAATATCATTATTGAATTCTATGAGTTCTGTAGGTTCATAAGATAAGGGAGTTAGAGGACCCCATGCTAACTGAAGAATTTATCCAACTAGATGAGGGTCCATCTATAACGGCTCGTCGTTATAAATCTATAGATCCTAATGGTTTTCACTTTTGCATTAAAGATGTTTCCAACAAACGAGCAACACAAAACAATGGAATCAGTTGTCCATTTGTCTATTATGGTTATTACTATGGTCAATTGATAGACATCATTGAAGTTTTATACACACACGAGTTGATGTACATATTGTTAAAGTGTAATTGGGTTGATCTAGTGCGTGGATGTAAAGTCGATCAATATTAGTTTTCATTGGTGAATTATAACTATATGTTATACAGAAATGAACGAGTCGATAATGAACCTTTAATTTTGACATCACAAGCGGAACAATTATTCTTCGTTACTTTTCCTTTGAATCCAAGTTGGAAAGTTGTTGTCAAAATGTCTCAGCGAGGAGTGTTGTATGTGAACAAGATGAACTCAAGACTGTTTCAATTGTTTCCAAACAGCTTGATCAACATACTGTAGTTTAACATGAAAAATATATTTATTGGGTCAGAGCGGTTGTTGAAGGAGAAATGGTCTATTTTCATGCGTAATTAAAGGTATAATTGTTTTCCCACTATTCAGCCTAGGAAATCCAAAATTATATAACCATTTTATAAATCCTTGTATGTTTTAATCCTCACTTTTGGAAGTTTATTCAGTTATAAATATTTAGGGTGATTTAACTCATGTTATATTGATGTTATTGTTGGTGTATCTACCCTTTGAGGTATTCTTCATTTGGTTCATGTGATGCTTGAATTTTTTTAAATTAAATTTGAAATTTCGCTAAGCATTGATTGGTTTTGTTCATAATTTGTATAGCTGTTTTGTTAGCTTTTGGATTCATTAAAAATCATTCACAACTAATTATTCAATCCCTTTTTGTTTGATTCACAACTGTACAAGTTTAATTTTTTTTAAAAAAATCCAATTTATCATTTGGACACTTTGGATAGTCCCCTTACTAATGTTTTCCATGACTACAGGCATGTCAGGGGAAGAGGCAGAAGATCCATATCATCCATCTAAGGCATCTACATCTAAGGGTCGAGGAAGGTTTGAATTTCATTTTATGTATTTTTTATGTAATTGATAAACATATATATACATATATATATATATATATTTATATTTATAACTTATGTCAAATTATATATAAAATTGTTTTCAACAGGATCAGACTCGACTACTTCTTCCTCTCACAAGAGAGGCCCTGGTCGTTGAATATTATCATGGAATTCTTACATGACTTTTAATGTTTCATTTGATGAAGTATTCTATCTTGTGGGATGGAATTCCCCTACACTTATTCATCAGATGGGTCATATCATACGTGACCCACATCAATTTCCATTGACTACACGTGACTGGGCTTTTATCATCATGACACACTATATCGTCTTTGGAGGGAGGATCAGGTAAGAAGCCCATTTTAATTTATTCCGTATGTATAAAAAATAATAACATATGTGATTTTTTTCATTAATAGAAAAATTTGAAAGTATATTATGATGTGATTCGCCCAGTGTGTATGAGAAAATTCCGTAAGATATGGAAAGACTATAAAGGAAAAGTCAAGAGGGACCACTGGGTACCAAATGTGGGTGCCCCAGACATTCTGAAAAAAGTCTTGAGAGGTGTCCTCCCAGATCAGTGGCGTGATTTAGTTCCATATTGGACTATTGTGGGTGTTGCGGTTTGTATATTTATTTTGGTATATATATTTTCAAGAAAGTGTGATTTGTTTGAAATTTGAATGAATTGAATGTATGAGGTGTCAATATGCCATTCTGAGAATCGAGCATTGTAGGGACAACCTCAGAGGTTCGGGAATCATCACGTGTCTCAGATCCAACATGAGGTATTTATAAATCATTTTTTTTATTTTTTTATTAATATGGTTTTTTGTTTATATTTTATTCATATACAGTTGCGGGAGAAAGGTGCACCAACTGATAAAATGTTGGTGTGGATGAGGACTCGTGATTGAAAGGATCCAGAGGCTGCAGCATTGATAGTAAGTGCATGTACTCATTACCAATACTTACCTAAAAAATGTATATTAATATATGTGTATATATTTAAATATATTACAGGCTCAATTTGAATCTGAGTTAGAACATTTTCCAGAGGACCAACAACATCTTCCCATGTGAAGGGATGAGATCTTTCATCGCATTATTTGTTAGGACAGGCATGGATATAGTTTGACCTATTGAATAGGGATTCCTCGTTCTGTAGTGACACACGCTGTGGTTGTCGGTGCAGCTTTTTCTCAGATGACATAGCGGTTGTAAGATTTTGAGGCATGGTTGCAGGCTTCTAAGGAGGTAAATGAGAAATTGATTGCTGAGGTTAGAGAACTGCGGCAATATGTGCATCCAGGTGATGTTTCAGGGGATCAAACGACAAAGGTTTGTACTATATTTATTTATTTAATTTATATTATTTTTTTATGAAAATATTCATAATGTTTTTTTTGTAGGCCTCTGACCCACCTGATGGAGGTAGTAGTCATGACCACGCACGACGCATCATATTCACAAGGTGTTTTTCTATCTTATATGGTGGTGTTGTTACTGATATTTATGTTGGGTTTCTAGTTAGTTTTTTTTTGTGATTTAGGAGTATAATGTGTGTTTTGGTCTGATGCAATGTTTGTGTGCACGAATTGAGAACTAACCATGAAACTGATTAATGATTTGGATATTTTTGGTTCATTTAATTCTTAAATGTTTTCAATTGCATGTTCTATAATATTTTTGAAAAAACATGTGATTTATAATATAAACTATTAAACATATTTTTGATGAATGAGCCGAGTTCACTATTTGTAGTCCCTGGCCCACCCCAGACAGCCCTCCCTACACCCCGGACAACCCTCCCCACACCCAGGACAGCACCCCCGCCCCACAGACAACCCTCCCCACAGTCCGGACAGGCCTCCCCCGCACACCGAATAGGCCACGCGCACCCCTGACAGCCCCCCCCCCACACTCCGGAGAGCCCTCCTTGCACTCCGAACAGGCCCCCTGCACTCTAGACAGCCCCCACCCCCCGGAGAGCCCTCCCCGCACGCCGTACAGCCCTCCCCGCACGCCAGATAGCCCCCCCCGCCCTTCGGACAGCCCTCCCCGCACACCGGTCAGCCCTCCCCGCACCCCGGACAGCCCCCCCCCCTATTCGTACCCCGAAAATCCATCCACGCACCCCGGACAGCCCTCCCCGCACTCTGTACAGCCCTCCCCTCACCCCGGAGAGGTCCCCCACACCACGGGCAGCCCCCCCCCCCCCCCCCCGTACCCCTGAGAGCCCCCCCCCCCCCGCACTATGGGCAGCCCTCCATGCACCCCAGAGATCCCTCTCCCACACCATGTACAGCCCCCTCGCACCCCGAACAGCCCTCCCCGCACCCTGGACAACCCCTCCCCGCACCCTAGATAGACGGCATGTCAATCGGAGGTGTCGTTTGACCGCGGTGATCGGAAACGCGTTTCTGGAGTCATAAAACACCAGAACGGCGTGAGATGGTCGAATTCAGAGAAAATGTGATCTGAATGATTGGAAACAACACGAAAACATTATTAATATTATTAATGACGTGTAGGAGTAGATGGCACACCCATCAGACATTCAATGCGCGCGATACGACAGATTGTGTCGTTTTTAACAGCTTGGCGCCCGCTAAAATGGCATGTTGGGGGGATCAAAACCACCCAAACAACCTCGTAATGCCACGAAAGCATACGAAAACAGTCTTTGTGTGAATTGTGAAATGTTCAGGTAGAAGGCACGTCAATCGGAGGTGTCGTTTGACCGCGATGACTGGAAACGCATTTCTGGTGTCACAAAACACCAAAACGGTGTGAGATGGTCGAATTTGGAGAAAACAATCTCCGAATGACCTGAAACCACATGAAAACATTAGGAATATTATTCATGACATGTAGTAGGAGACAGCACGCCCATCAGACGTGCGGTGCATGCGGTACGACCGATTGTGTCCTTTTCAGCAGCTTGGTGCGCACTAAAAAGCTGCGTTGGGGGGTGAAAACCACCCAAACGACCTCAAAATTCAATTAAACCATACGACAACAGCCATTATGGTCAAGTAGATAGAACTTCAATCAGAGGTGTCGTTTGAACGCGGTGACCAGAAATGCGTTTCCGGAGTCATAGAACAACAGAAAGGCGTGAGACGGTCAAATTCTAAGAAAACGTGATCTGAATGACCTGAAACCATAAAAAACATTAGGAATACTATTCGTTACATGTTGGAGGAGACATCACACCCATCCGACGTGCGATGTGTGTGGTACGACTGATTGTGTCGTTTTCAGCAGCTCGGTGCACGCTAAAAGGGCATGCTGGGGGGTCAAAATCACTCGAATGACCTCAGAATGCCATGAAACCATACGAAAATAGCCGTTTTGTGAATTGTGAAATGGTCGGGTAAACAACATGTCAATCAGAGGTGTCTTTTGACCGCGGTGACCGAAAATGAGTTTTGGGAGTCATAAAACACCAAAACAGCGTGAGACGGTTGAATTTGGAGCAAACGTGCTCCGAATGACATGAAACCACAGGAAAACATTAGGAATATTATTCGTGAAATGTCGGAGGATACGACACTCCCATCGGACATTCGATGCGCATGGTACGACCGATTGTGTCATTATCAGCAGCTCAGCGCATGCTAAATTGGTGCATTGGGGGCTCAAAACCACACGAATAACCTTGGAATGCCACGAAATCATACGAGAATGGTCGATTTGTTATTTTTGAATTGGTTGGGCAGACGTCACGTCAATCATAGGTTTCGTTTGACCGCGGTGATCGGAAACATGTTTCCAGAGTCCTAAAACACCAGAACGGTGTGAGACGGTCAAATTCTGAGAAAACGTGATCCAAATGAACTGAAACGACACGAAAACATTACCAATATTATTCTTGACATTTAGGAGGAGACGACACACCCATCAAACATGCGGTGCGTGCAGTACGACCGATTGTGTCGTTTTCAGCAGCTTGGCGCGCGCTAAAAGCATGTGTTGGGGGGTCAAAACCACCCGAACAACCTTGTAATTCCATTACACCGTACGACAACAGCCATTGTGTGAATTTTGAAATGGTCAGGCAGAGGACACATCAATCGGAGTTATCGTTTGACCACGGTGATTGGAAACGCGTTTACGGAGTCACAAAACACCAAAATGGCATGAGACGGTCGAATTCGGAGCAAACGTTCTCCGAATGACCTGAAACAACAAAAAAATATTAGGAATATTATTTGTGATGTGTAGGAGGAGACGAAACACCCATCGGACGTGCAGTGCGCGTGGTATGACTGATTGTGTCTTTTTCAACAGCTCGGTGCATGCTAAAAGGGAGTGTTGTGGGGTCAAAACCACCCAAACGTCATCATAATTCCATGAAACCGTATTACAATAGCCGTTGTGTGAATTTTAAAATGGTCGGGAAGACGACACGTCAATTGGAAGTGTTGTTTGACCACGGTGACCAGAAATGCGTTTCTAGAGTCAAAAACACCAAAACGGCGTGAGACAATCGAATTCGGTGAAAATGTGCTCCAAATGACCTGAAGTCACACGAAAATATTAGGCATATTATTCGTAACATTTTGGAGGAGATGGAACTTCCATCTGACATGCGGTACGCATGGTACGACCGATTGTGTCATTTTCAGCAGCTCAGCGCGCGCTAAAATGGCGCGTTCGTGGGTCAAAACCACCCGAATGACCTCGGAATGCCATGAAAGCATACGAAATCGTCCTTTATGTGAATTGTGAAATGGTACGGTAAACTCCATGTCAATCAGAGGTGTCGTTTGACCACGTTTACCGTAAACACGTTTCCAGAGTCATAAAACACCAGAATGGCATGAGACGGTCGAATTTGGAGAAAACGTGATCCGAATGACCTAAAATTACACGAAAACATTAGGAATATTATTCGTGACATGTAGGAGAAGACAACATGCCCATCGGACATGCATTGTGCATAGTACGCCCGATTGTGTCATTTTCAGTAGCTCGGTGCCCGCTATAAGGGTGCCTTGGGGGGGTCAAAACCACCCAAATGGCCTCAAAGTGCTATAAAACCATACAAAAACAACCCTTGTGTGAATTTTGAAATTGTCGGGCAGACGTCACGTCAATCGGAGGTGTCATTTGACCGCGGTGACCGCAAATGCATTTCCTGAGTCATAAAATAGCAAAACGGCGTGAGACGGTCAAATTCGGAAAAAACGTGCTTCGAATGACCTGAAACCATACGAAATCATTAGGAATATTATTCTTGACGGGTAGGAGGAGACTGATCAACCATCAGACATGCGGTGCGCGTGGTACAACCGATTGTGTCATTTTCAGCAGCTTGGTGCGCGCTAAAAGGGCTCGTTGGGGGGTCAAAACCACCCGAATGACAGCGGAATTCCATGAAACCGTATGACAACAGCTGTTGTGTGAATTGTGAAATTTTTGGGTAGACAGCATGTCAATCGGAGGTGTCGTTTGACAGTGGTGACCGGAAATGAGTTTCTAGAGTCATAAAAAACTAGAACGGCGTGAGGCGGTCGAATTCAGAGCAAACGTGATCCAAATGACCTAAAAAAGCACGAAAACATTTTAAATATTATTCTTGACATGTAGGAGGAGATGAAACGCCCATCGAATATGTGGTGCGCGCGATACGACTGATTGTGTCATTTTCAGCAGCTCGGCGCACGCTAAAATGGCGAATTTGGGGGTCAAAACCACATGAACGTCCTCAGAATTCCATGAAAGCGTACGAAAACAGCTGTTGTGTGAATTGTGAAATGGTCTGGTAGACGACACATCAATCTGAGGTGTCGTTTGACCGCGGTGACCGAAAATGTGTTTCCGAAGTCATAAAACACCAGAACGGCATGAGACAGTCGAATTTGGATAAAACATGATCTGAATGGCCTAAAACGACACAGAAACATTAGTAATATTATTTGTGACATTAAGGAGGAGACAGAACGCCCATCGGATGTGCGGTGCACGTGGTACGACTGATTGTGTCATTTTCAGCAGCTTGGTGTGCGCTAAAATGGCGCATTGGGGTGTCAAAACCACCCTAACGCCCTCGGAATTCCATGAAACCGTATGAAAATAGCAATTGTGTGAATTGTAAAATTTCTGAGCAGGCAACAGGTCAATTGGAGGTGTCGTTTGACCACGGTGACCAGAAACGCATTTCTGGTGTCATAACACACCAGAACGGCGTGAGAGGGTTGAATTCAGAGCAAACGTGCTCCGAATGACCATAAATGATATCATTTCTTAAATTGGGGGTTTTAAATTTTTATAGCACCCTGATTTGATGTCATATTTAATTTTATTATGTGTATATAATAACTAAATAATTATCTCTAATTTACGTTTGTTTTATTTTGTTGTTTTTTTGTCTTATTGTAGGTTTATTAAAGCAGATGATTGAAATGGATGGACCTTCTCGGATCATTGAAGCACGTTTATCATTTATTGTTTATGAAAATATTGATGTTTATTCTATTTGAAATAGTTTTACATTTTTTATGATTTTTACCTTGTTTTATCTATGATTTTGCACCGTGAATTAAAAAAAACAATTCGTACATTTCATTAAAAAATGAAAATCCACAAAAAATACCACAAATTAATCCTAACACATTTTTATGATATGTTTTCCAAAAGATAATTTTATATTGAAATAAAAAAAATAAATGTGCCATAATTTATATTTAAAATAGGCTCTCCATTAAGTGGTAGTAAAATTACCTTTTTAAAGAAATACAAATTTTAAGCATAAAATATGATTTATTATTACCATATGCTTAACAAACCTATTGGATGAATAAGAAAAATATTTTATTTAATATTATATATATATATATATATCATATATATATATATATTTAATATTATATATATTTAAATATTTAATTCATATTATATATATATTTAAAATATTTTATTTAATATAATATATATAAATATTTTCATTAATATATATATATATATATTATTTAATATATATATATAAATATATATATATATATATTTCTTTCACTAGGAAAGTATTTTGAAAAAAAAATTCCCAGACTTGCGACCGCCTTAGGGGGTCGCTATAGGCTGCCTGCCGGATGACATTAGCGACCGCCATTGGCGGTCGTTGTAGGCTGGAATTTCATTCACCTACATCGACTACAATTGCCGGTCGTTAATGGTGACTAGGCAGGCCACCTTTAGAGACTGCCAAGCAGTCGCTATAGGCCGAAATTTCGGCCACCTAGAGCAACTCCCATTAGTGGTCGCTGCTGGCCTATTGCGATAAAGCTAAAGCGACCGCCAATGGCGGTCCCTGGGCGGTCTGTAGAGGCCTATAGGGACCGCCAATGGCGGTCGCTATTTCATGATTTTTTTAGTAGTGTTAATTCATCAAAATATCATATAACCATTTAATTTTTCCTTAAAAACTTCAATATAATGCGTAATAGAAAAAAATCACATCGCTTCATGCGGCAGTAGTCTATAGTACACATGAGCAACATTTTTGTCTATGACAACCGAATTTTAATAAAGAAGTTATATATGATATAATAATTCAATAAAAATAAAAATTTTATAAATATAATATAAATATTTTGAATCTATTATTATATCAATCCTTTTAAAGGTGGAGATGGAAAACAGATTACATTAGTTCACGAGGCGGTAGTATGTCGTACACATGATTACCGGTTTCATTACACAGTTGATTGATGAGAAGATAGATATGAGTTATGCTACTAACATAAACACATATCATTATATTGGTATATTTTTTAATATATTATCATATTTTAAAATAATTTGAATTATGTGTATAAGAAATAAAACAAATGCACACGTTTAAGAATTTTACCAATTCTTCAGAGAGCCTCCTAAGGTTTATTCCTAAAGCCTTATTATGAGTGATTTATAATCCAAATAAGGACTATATAATTATGGTAGGGATGTATGTAAGATATTTGGATAGGTATTTATAAAAAATGGCTTTTCAATAGTTTATATGGGTAGATATTGTGTGACATTTTATTAGTAGGAGAAAGGATAGGCATAGAATTTTTGAAAAGATAAAGTGGTACCCACATTTTTCTCTTTCCAAAAGCCTTCAAAATGGTTCATTATCAATCCTTATAGTTCATAAGGTCTAAATATGTCTATAAAATAGGAAATAGATATTTTTTTGGATCATTTTTAACCCATATAATTTTAGTTTATCCCTTGATAAACACTTTTTTACATTAAGTGTATAAATTATTTTTTGAATTTTCAATATTCATTATGGTAAAAAAATTAAGTTGAAACTATTTGATATTTTTTTATTCCGAATTTTTAATCCATTTTTCTAAATCATTTCTTATAATTGGTATAATTCAATTTAAAATTAAACCCACATGTGCATCAAAGATTTGTTTTTCCAAAGAAAATGATTTAAAAGTTTAAGAACATTTGTATTTTATAATTCCTTAGGAAATATATTAAAATAAAAAAATTAATTCATTTTTAATATAATTAAAATAATATTACATTAAAAAAATTATAATATATTTTATCATTGTAAATAATTTAAAAAATGTGTTTTTAATAAAAATATGTATTTTCTATTATTCATAAAAAAACTAAACATTTCCAAAGAAACCAAAAATTTACAAAAAATTTATTTTTGAATGTAGATTTAAATATGTAATTGTATATTTTCAAATCAATTTTCTAAAATTTGTTGAAATGAATTTTAAATTACGGGTTCAATGCAAGACTAAACCAGCTTTTTAAAAAATAAATTTTTTTGTAAACATTTCTTTTTCTTTCAAGTGATTTTTATTTTCATTTGTAACAAATTGATAAAAAAATTATATATGTTTAAACCATATAATTTTCATTATTTTTATGGAATATTCATACATTCTAATTTAAAGGCTAGGTTATAATTATATATTATATTATAACTCCATTAAAATTGGGGTTTCATGTTCCACAATCTGTGGACAAGATTTAATTTATCTAAAAATAAATATATTGTAAATAATTGTCATGTTATATTCTATTAAATTCATGGTTTTCCGTGTAATATATATACTATTGAACATGATTTTCATATCATAAAATTTCATGGTGTTACAAATAGCTTTGAAGAAATCATTTGATGTGCTATCTGCGTAGAAAGGGGGATTTGTGTCACCCATCAATCTCATGGTTTCTATATGAAGATAAATATGAAATTAAAGTTATAATAATAAAATTCATCAAGTAAAGTGGATGATTCATCATTTATTATATATGTTTGGAATTGAATTTGGTGGAATTTTTTTTATGGGTATTAGAAAATGTTCTGTTGGTGGAAAAGAATGGAACTAGGAAAACGAATGTCGATGTGACTGGAAGAGTTTATCTAATGATGAGAATGGAGATAAATATACTTGGATTGCACCACCGACTCTATAGTGTTTCAATTTCATTGGTTATGTGAATTATAAAAAATATTTCTAAAATAAAAGGGTTTTTGATGATAATTGATTTTATCAGTTTCATTATCCTATTGATAAAGAGAAATATCACATGATCAATATTTTTGATGTCGGTTAAGAGAATGAATATGTGAATGGTATACATAAAATCCACTCTATAAATTCTAATGTATTATATAATTCTAGTTCTACCCACTCTTTTATATCTATATAATTTTCTAATAGTATCACATTACTACTTCAATAATTATATATTGATTTATCAATTAAAATCATAGTGTTGTGATGTTCATATCATGATACAATGATTCTTCAATGATTATATTTTTTGGGAATATACTTATTGAAAAAAATTTCATTCACCATATAGTTGAATTTTATATGAATTAGGCATGGATTTGATCTCTTTATAAAGATCCCATATCAATTTCCAAGTAAGGGAAGTCACAGATGATATTATAAATTAATTTTTTTTCATTTATTGAAGTGAGGTTGAATACGATCTTATAATTGAAAACAATTCCATGTTATTGGCCTTTATTTTTATTCATAAAAGATAATTATCTATATTTTTTGGGATAAAATCCATATCTAAAATATTAATATAGTAAAAGAGTTTGTTTTTTTTCATTCTTGAAGAGTTTCCTAGTATTCATTCATATCAAGATGTTGAGTTTTCAATATAACTCATACTTGGTGGAACATCTATTTTAATGATACTATATAGAATGGAGTCAATTGAGTAATTGGAATTTAATTGGAAACAAAAATATAATATTGATAAGGGGTTAATAATTTTGAGTACATCAAGATGGGTTATACATAATAATATTTTAAATAATAAATATGGGTCAATATATCTTTTTATTTATTATTGGGAAATTAAAAATATCACAATTAACAATCGGTATCATATACCCTGTATTGAAAACATGTTTGATCAACTGTGTGGAAATCATTACTTTTCCAATTTTGAAATTTTTTCTGGATATAAAAAATTAAGGGTAAATAGGGTGGATATACCCAAGGAAACCTTTTATATGATGTATTATATATATAAATTTATTTTGATTAAATTTTTTTACTTAATGATTTTTTTGATATCTTCATGGATTTAATGAATCTTGTTTTTATAGATTACCCCAATAAATTTATAATAGAATTTATATATATTATATTATTATATATTACAAGATAAATATGATCATGTAGATAATTTTTGGATTGTATTGATATCATTAAGGAAACCGAATATGTATTCCAAATTCAGTAACTATGAATTATGGTTATATAATGTTTCATTATTGTATCATATATCTCAAGCAAGAGTATCTCGATAAATCCATAAAATTTGGATGTTATGTAGAACTGTATTCGATCAACCATGATATAAATTTTCAGAGTTTTCATGGGTTATATGGATACTATTGATTCTCTGTGAGATATTTTTCTTGGTTACCTAATCCAATAATCATGTTGACATGGAAGGTAGCCATGTTCTATTAGACAAATTAATATTGGGAACTATTCTAGGAACTGAAGGTAATGTTCATTATTTTACCTATTCTAATAATACCCTATGGTATATAAAGTTTTTTTATCTATAGTGATGAATCAAATATTTAATACCATGATATTTTAAAGGAATAACATTATCTTTGGTAGCATGTATGATAAGAAACATCAATCTTAAACGAAACATGAAATATTTTTATACAAATATGACCATTATAACCCAGTCATTGAATTATTTAGTATTAATTTGATTAAATAAATTATGAAATATACGTATTAAGTTAATACTAAATACAAATTTATTAATTAATTATTATACAATAGACCTTCCATTTTAGGTTATGTCAATTTATGTTTCAAAAAAATGTTTCATTAAAAAAATTATTTGTTTTATGAGAATATAATAAAATTAATTTCTTACAATTTTAAAAATTATATTTTATAAAAATGATAAAATTTATTAAATCAAAATGTAAAAATTAACTAAGAGTAATTTTTTGGGATTTTTCTAAAAAGATTTATTTTTTTGTGAATTGTGAAGAATACTGATTTTTAGTGAAAACTGTATTTGGGATTCAATTATTTGCAAAAATAGTTTTTTTAAAAGAGTATTCAGATTAGAATTATTTATTTTATAATACTAACAAACCAATTTATTTCATTTCAAACAAATTTATGGTTTAATTTGGTATTAAAACATTTTTATACTTATGCAATTTTCTAGAAAAAAAATCATTGCATTTTACATTATAATCATGATTTATTTTCTACCTCTTATGAGAATTCAATAATGAAAAATGGATTCCATATTTGAAGATAGGATGCCCAAATTCTTGAAATAGGTCATATTTTGGTAAATTTTAATAGTAAACATAGTAATTTCTTATTATCATGGTAAACGTTAAATGGTTTAATTAGGTTCAAACTAATGTGGTAAGGAGTAAAATTAAATAAAACACTTTAAATCATTCCATTGGATGATTATATTTCATGTTTAATTATACAAACTTCTAAATTGTGACATTTTTAATGAAATTTATCATTGATTTTGACCTTTATATTATTTTATGTAAACAAAAGTAAAAAATGTCATTATCATGGTTTTATTATATATAGATTTTATACATAAAGATATATATAAATGTAATTTTTAGATATAAAAAAGGTTTATATATATATAAATTTTTGTTTACGATTTTAATTTATTTAAAATATTTATCAATGAATTAATTACATTAAATGTTTACATAACGACGACACTATATTTTTTCAATTAATATAAAATAAAATAAATGATTCCAAAAATATTGAAAGTAATAAAATTTGAAAGATTGATTATGTTCATTGAATCTTTTAGACAAATATAACATGATAGGTATGTTTTAATGTATTATATTCAGATCAATTTAAAATCAGGTTGTTTAAAAGTAAAAATTTATGAATTGATCCAAAACAATCCACTAATGATATTTTATAGTAAATAATATTATATTATATAATTTAATATTAATAAAACCTCTATATTAAGATATTTTATTGTAATATAGTTTAAAATATCACCCATTTTCAATTTAAGGTCCAATTTTTCTTTTATGTATACTATCTTGACCATTAAATAGTAAAAACCTCGTTTTTGTGAAAATCCTGAAAGAGTTAATATATGGTTAAAATAAAAAATAAGGGGGAATATTAACTAAACATGTCCAAATATTAATTTTATAAATATATTAAGAAAAATCCTCAAAAACATTTAGAAATATTTAATTTTGGATCCATTTATAATTGATAAATAATTTAAATTAAATTAATTAATTATTAAATTTCATTAATGCATATACCCTCTTTTATAAAAGGGAAATTCATAACCTCTTATACTCACACTTCAAGAACCCATTGATTTGGAAAAAAACATGAAAAATATCTTCCTATAACACCTTAAAATATTTTATAGGTATTATTTTTGGAATATTACAAACCTTATATTTTTTAGAGTGAAAAGAAAATGAGGGTTTCCTAAAAAGTGGTATATATTTTAATGGAATATTTTAGTTTCATTTATTATTCATAATTACTTAAATATTATTAAAACATTAAAAATTAATACTAAAAATAAACTTATTAAAGTAGTATAATTTTTTGATAATTTTTTAATCTAT
The DNA here is from genome assembly GCA_963277665.1 of Viscum album. Classification (NCBI taxonomy): domain Eukaryota; kingdom Viridiplantae; phylum Streptophyta; class Magnoliopsida; order Santalales; family Viscaceae; genus Viscum; species Viscum album. The sequence goes on from OY728147.1 coordinate 1,100,508,506, forward strand.
ATCCATCTCCACTTCAATAAAATGGGAAATGAAACTATTATTTGTGTGTATGGTGGACTCCCACAACGTGAAGCAATGTAATTCATTTTCCATCACCACATATCAGAATTTTTAAAATTTTCTATTTAATATATATATACATATTATGTTTATGAAATATTTATCATTATGAAAAATTATTATAGCATATATTTTCTAGCCTTTTCATCCATTGAAGAATCGTAATGTCGTTTTCCCTTATGTGTGGATTGTCACCTCTACAATGTTAAGTGATTTGTTTTACATTTCCTCATCATGTGGATGGTATATATAACTTTATCCAAAAAATAATATGTAATTTATGATCTAATTATCATTAATAAAAATTTATTACATATGTTCTTTCAATCATGATCGTTGAAAAATGAAAATGTTACTCATGTGTACGTACGACCAGTCATCTCCATAATTGAAACATAGATCATTTTTTATAACCATCATTAATGTTTTGTTTAAAAATTCTAATTGTTGTATAAAATTAAATATTATTTCATTATTATTATTATGAATATGGTTGAATAATGACCACTTTGACCATAGTCAACCAACCTAAGTCATTTTATACATCTGATTTGAATATCGTCAAAACATATGATGTGAACCCAATTGATTTAATATTTATATACAACATGGTATTAAATTGAATAAAAGTGACAACAAACATGAAAATTTTCTAAATAAATAAAATTATTAACATTATATTGTTCTACATGAATATTAGGTACCTGTGTGATAAGATGAACTCGAAGTAATGGATACTTTAAATTAAAAACCACATTTCATATGTTTTAAATACTTATTTTCTATAATTTATCTTACATGTACATATTCTTGAAATTTTGCATGGATTTATTTATATAGACAAAATTTATTTATAAACAACATTTCATCTTTTTTTAAATTGCTTTAAATTGGTTTCTAATGTAATATTTTTTTATGTATTTTATACGAAACATTTTGAAAATAGATACATATAGAATGAATATTTCAATATCTATAAATGTTTTTGTTATGGGTATACAAAATTTTATATAATTATTAATTTTTTAATTTTTTAATATAATGTTATGGTTCATGGGAATTATTTTTGATGAATTATGGTTCTTTATAAACCAAGGATGTGTGGTTCTGTTATAAAACAAGGATGGGTGGTTTCATTATAAACCAAGGATGATTGGTTCTATTATGAACCAAGTATGTGTTGTTCCATAACAAACAAAGGAAGGGAAGTTAAAATATAAACCAAGTATGAGTGGGTTTTCTATATCCCTTCAATTTAGTAGGATCACTATAGAACTATAACCAAAGTTGACTAAATTGGTTATTACAATTTTTAGAATAATATAGAAAATTAGGATTCATGTTACCTATATTATGTTTTAACATTCTTATGGTTTTTATGAAAAAAATATAATTTTTAAATTTATGGTAATTACCTTCTCTTTTAAGAAATGTATTTTCTCCTTATAATGGTAGAAAATTATAACATTGTGAAAAAAAATATTAATTTTTTTATGATTACAAAAAAAAATTATGAGTTTTATTTTTTCCTTTAATGTTTCATAGGAAATATATGAAAATTTTATTTTGGTAGATAAGTTGATTTATTTGGTATGAAAATGATTATTTTTAATCTAATTTTTTTTAAAATAATAATTTTATAATTATTCACGTACTGAGGGGGTTTCCTCATTTTATTTACCCGTTATTGTGTTTTATGTGATAATACTATGTTTTTAAAAACAATCACTGGGTATTATGGATGAGTAGGGACATTTATGATTTCAAGAAAAAAAATTTCAACATGTGTCATAAAAAAGTTAACTTTTTATATCATAAAATTATTGTTTTGTATTAAAAAATGTTAGTATGTTGAAATGTACACTTTGTGATGTAAAATTTATTTATTTAAGAATAATGTACTAATTCTATACAACTCTAAAACATAAATATCCTAAAATAAAATAAAATTAATAACTAATATAAAAATTAGGATTATATATTATATAATTTGGGATATTTATAAATGAAGGGACCAAGATTCATCCCCATATAGAATGATTAGTTGATAAGTCACACATCAAACCAATTAAAAATTCATGATAATATTTACCTAGATAGTAATTTAAATTTGGTAGTACTATTTATTTCCTTGAATATATGTTGTCATTATATTTTTGGTGAATACGTGATATATATACAAATCATACAATCAGGAATTATATATTCATATAAAAAGAGTTCAATATGTTCCAAATGAAATCGTTGGATTTCATATTATGTTATGACTGGTCAATACAATACCTCAAGATGGTGGTGAAAAGGGTGATTGATACATTGATTCTAAACCTTCATTTTATCCTATATCGGATGAGGTTAACTAAATATCAAATTTTCATGGATTTATAATGTGTTCACTTTGAGATCTTGAAGGAAGGGGTGAAATATTGGCTTACATAAATGAGTGTTCAAGTATATCTTCATATGAAGATTAAAGAGGCATATAAGGATGTTTTAGATTTTTAAATAAATATAAGAAATATTCATGAGTAGAATATTTATTGTGATTAAATAATATGGATTAAGAATAGAGAATTATTCCCTGTTATATAAGAATTGTAGAAGGAATTGATAGATGATGTTCATAACTCATCATTATTTATTTATCCTGTAATTAAAAAAGAATTATGGAGACCTTAAGGAGATTTTTTGGTATTATAACATGAAGAGAGATATTTTTGAGTATTTATATTAGTGTTCAATAGGAAAAAATTTAATGGTATAGTGTAATAAGTAAAAATGGATGTTATAACCATTACCCATACTAGTATGGAAATGGAAAAATATCACCATAGATTTCATCGTAGGACTCCCCAATACTTTTAAAGGGAATAATTATATTTTTTATAGTTTATATCCTTAATAAGTAATTATATTTCATTTCTATCATATAATATTTATCTCTTTTTCATCTTATTCAAATAAAAATTATGGAAGTGGAGAGGTTACATGGAGTTCCAAATTATATTTTAGCTGATCGAGATTTGAGGTTTCACTCGGTGTTTTTGGAAAAGTATTCTACATGAGGTTATAAGATCATATTTTCTATATTTTAATGGATTTTGAGATCAATGCCTTCCTCTTTTATAAATTTATAGTAATTATAGATTTGACTCGAGCATTTAGATGGATATTTATGAAGCACTCAATAGAAATAGGTGTATAACACTAACATGATAGGATTAAATTATTGAACAAATGATATTTGTACCGAGGATAGCTATGGAAGTTTTAGATAAGTACATATCCATTTAGAATCAAATCAATGAAACTAAAAGTTTATAGAATAGTTACATTGTCAATCATCAGTGATATCATGAAAATAATGTTAGTGACAAGGTATTTCTATTAATTTATCAATGGAATAATATTTTGAGATTATGAAATAATGGGAAACTAATCCCTAGGTATATACTCCCCATTGATATTCTTGATCGATTACGTATGGTAGATTATCTCTTTGTGATTTCACTATAAAAAACACCTTGTATGATAATATAGTAAAAAAATCTATAAACAACCTCCAATAGTGTGAATGAAAAAATGCATAAAATTTTACATGAAAATCAACATATTTTTACTTTAAATATTCCACAAAACCAAATATGAAACTCCAAATATGATTATAATATATGATAGACTCTTATTACCTTATATTGATCACTATATTCAAAATCTATGGTCTCCCATAACCTGATTAAACATGTCATTTTACGTATAAAAATAACATATCATAATAGGGTAAACATAAAATTATACCTAGTAGGTTTCTCCTCAAACCAATCATGTATTAAGTGAATAGGCCTAAAACTATGCATTGAATTCTAAAATTATATGACTCATAATTCCAATGAATCATATAATAAATTAAATAAAATGGTTAAATTAATAATATATCCACCAAATGTCACTTAATAAACCCACCATCCATGTCATACACATCTAAAAATCCATCACATGCATCACCCATCATTCACATCATTGCGACCACCTCACATCATCGATAATTTTTAAATTTAATAGATTAAAATACAAAATCCATTTCACTACAAATATGAAAACAAAAATCCCTTGTGATAACCATATAGTTACAACCACAAGAACTATATTGAGATATAACTAGAACAATAACAACAACCATATTAGTGTTTCCTGTAAGGAATATAACCTCCCTCTATACAACATTAAGGTCACAAAACATATCTATATCAAGTATCACAAAAATCAGATTTATAGAACATTAAAAAAATTTAACAAATAAAAATAGAAATCAAACAATTAATCCATATTTTTCAAAATTATATAGATTAAAAATGTAGTTTAGTTATGGTTTTTTATTATATAGTGGTGGTCCAACAACTACTAGGTGATTTATGATGGTTTTCTAAAACAATCACATTTAAATGTGCCATGAATCCTTTGGAATTAGTTGTAAAAATTCCTATCGGTTAATTTTAATTGGCTTAACCTTCATTTTGTTGATTTACATCAGTTTTTATTTTAATAACAATAAAAAAATTAACAAATAAATGAATTAACATCAGCCTACTAACCCAATATGACCCATTCGATCGCCCAACACAATCAACCCCCCCATCCTACTCATCCAACCCTCTAGTATTGACCCACTAACTATGATTTCCCACCTTAATCTTTCCGATAGAACATGAATACCTTCACTTGGCCCAACTTGTATGACATTCTTGGTTCGTCCTATAAAATATTAATGCAAATTCACAAACAATAGGGACATGAACCAAAGACCATCTGCTTCTAGTAAAGCAATTAATAGAATACCCTACAGAAACCCTATTAACTCTTCAACATAAATGGTCATCTATATAAAAATTAAATTTATAAATATATAAATTTAATATTTTTTAAATTAATAAAAATAAAATTAAATTTTATTAATATTAAATATTAAATTATTAATTACTTTTTAAAAATATAAATTATTAAATATAATTAAATTTTATTTATTATTTATCATTTATTATTTGTTATTAATATATACACTCTCATTGACTTACAGATATATATGTGTGTGTGTGTCTGTGTGTGTGAATAAATATACATATATATAATTAATTAATTAATTATATTCCATGAAATATACAAAATATTAAATATAAATTATAAATTGTTTATTACTTATTTCTTATTATTTATAATTAATATATATACCCAAATACAATAATATATAATTATATTTTTTTTATTTTTCATTTTTAAAGAATTAATAGATTTAGTAATTCACACGCACATGCAAATTTATATAGACTAATAAATAATTTTAATTATAATTAAATGTGTGTGTTTGTGTATAAATTTTAAATAATATTTTTTTAATAATTTATTTTAAATATATATATATATATATCCATACATATGTACATACCAATATAGGTATATGTATATGTCTGTATGTGTGCACGTGCATGTGTGTGTATCCATTTTTGTAAATACATATAGTAATAGATAATAAATAATTACATATTAATAATTATATTTTGTATCATAAATATTAACAATTAAAATAATAAATAATATTTATTAATTAAAATTTGTTTAATATACATTCGTTTTTATTAATGTGTGTGTTTTCAGGTGTGTGTATTTATATTAAAATAATTATATATTTATTGATATATTAATATGTATATGTAATAATAATTTTTTGTTTAGACTGTCACTTCCTTATTTTAATGACCCCAAATAATATTTATAATGTTTTTAACAAATTTCTTGTTTTATGTTAATGAAATAATTTTCTTTCCAGACAAATAAGAATGAACATGTCTATAAGTGACTATGTATTCCTATAATTTGAAGACAACCTACTGACCATGAAGGTTAATTGACTATGTTGTATGAGATATATGAAAAAATATCTACCATACGAAAACTCTGTCTAAGTATTATATTGACTATGGGTTGAACCTACCAATCATGTGTTAATGTTTAAGTGATTGCTTGTGTACTAAACCATTTTTCCATTGAAATCAAATGATCTGCATGAAGGAAAAATCCCTACAGCATGATGAAATAAAATTACAATGTGAAGGTAAGTAAAATTCCTCTATGTTTTGTATTGACAACATGTATCTTTGTAATGAGCACATGACAAGATGAACCTATCACAAGAACAAATGATGTGACGTCATGAATAAATGATGTGACTAAAATAACATATAATGTGACCATAAGAACAATTCAAGTGACTGTATAAACCAAATGTATTGGCCGCATGAAAGAATTAAGTGATTGTGTCGTGTTTTCTTGCCTTGTTGTCAGGCCAATTGATCGTGCCTTATAACCATAAGAATAGCTGACTGGTCCTATGTAAAGAGAAACTAGCTTGCCTAGCATAAGCACCAGAGTATTTAAAAATCTCTGATGACTATTTTTATGGAATTAAATGTAGAGTAAATGTAATTAATGTTGTAATGAATATTCTCCAATGAATAATTTGATAGGGAGTTATGTTTAATAAGAGGAACCGCTTATGGAAAAGTAGAATGAATCATATTAAGAATAACATTGAAATATATGTGTGTGCCAGTGATACACAATAGAATTGTTCCGAGAACTCCATGATGATTTTTTGAAGCTTCTATGAAATCTATTTTAATCCATTTCCAAAAAAAACATTCAAGGACACCTAAACAACCAAATCTGATCAAATTGGGCAGCATTAAATCTTCAAATCGCTAATATCATTTTATTTTTATATAATGTAATATTTTGATCTATGATTTATTATACTCTATTAAAAAATAATCACATACTCTTATACCAAACACAAGATTTCTAGATACAATCTTTTAATTCTCTTAATATATATTTCTATGTATTATTGTGAATAGGTCATGTGTGACCTGGAATTATTTTATCCCATGTAATATTTTAGAAGATCCTTCTATATAACCTAAATTTTCTTAGTATATTTGTTTATAAAATGCAATTCATGCTATGGATATGATTATATAATAATATACTACTTGGTATAGTGAGATTTCCAAGGGTAGGGGATTAATTCTAAGCTTTAGATTGAACCCCTTGTTTAATTCCACTAGTTTATTTATTGTTTTTGTTTTTATATCTTAAAATAATCTATTATTTATTATTAATATAATAATAAAAACATTACTTTCAAATTTTACATTTATATTGGTTTTATATATTTAATTTTATTCATGTATATTACTTTCAAAAGTTAAATTTTTTAAAAACATTTTAACCGATCATTGATCAAACATATTATAATATTTTTGAAATATAAAATTATATAATTATACAATTTTAGTCAACTATGAGTTTTTATTGAATTTGTGGATTTAAGATTTAAATCTTTGTAACAAAAAATTTTAATTGGAATCTTAATTCTCCCCTCTTTAGTGTTCCACTCCAACCAAAATTTAGAATCACAGGATATTCAAATTATAATTTAATGTTATCTAGAGCTATGAAAAATTCTCAAAAATTGTTTTACATATAAAATTAAGTATTTATGGAAAATAATATACAAGAAGGAACATCCACTAACCCTTCATATTCTAATGGAACAAATTATGCTCAATGAAATATTATGATAAAAATTCATATATAAATATTGGGATTTGATATTTGGACTGTTATTGAGGAAAAATTTGAAAATCCAAAAGCTTCTAGAGTTGGTTTGAGTGATTCCACGAAGGATGTATATGAATGAATATTAGAAGAAATGAATTCATTATATTATGAATTAAAAGAACATGAATTTAAAAGTGTGTGTTCTTATTCTACTACATTTGAAATTTCAGATAATCTCACTATATCTTCTAGGGAACCTCAAATGTGAGAGAGATGTGTTTAAATAAATATACCATTAAATAATGTACATTAATGATGAATTTTGATGTATCCATTTCTACATGTATCTCCGGTATTACAATATTGTGAACACAATTAATGCACATAAGAATAAACTTTCCGACAAAGATCAATTGATGAAACTTCTGATATGTTTACTGGATAGGTAGAGAAGAACATCAATTTCAATTAGAGTAACCCATGATAGAGTTAAGTACCTAGTAAAAGAGATTATTATATATATTATGATGCATAAAGATTAATTAAAATTAAACAAAGATGAAGGATATGAACATATTATAATTTCTGTATCATTAATGACATATGACTTAAATATAAAACTGAAATTATAAGATGAAATTTTATGTGATGATGAATCACCTACTAATAGTGATGTGGAAATGGCTCAAATAGAGTGGTGATTCAAAAATTCCTATAAGAATATTATATTATTTAAGAAATAAAATTATAAATTCACATATTCCAATTGATTAAATTGGATGAAATACTGGAAAAATGATGATTCCAAAAATGAAATAACATGTTATTAGTGAAAAAGAAAAGTACACATCTGGGAATATTTTCCTATGTATAAATAAAAGAATGATAATGAGTAAAAATGAAAAAGTGTATAAAAGGAAAATAATACGACATGGAGTAATTTTATGAAAAATTAAATTGACTATATGTCAATAAGAGAAGGAAAAAATGAAAAATCCAATATGTGTTTCATGTAAAAGACACATAAGGTACTAAATACTATTCAGAAATCTCTTATTCATATTTCATATCATTAATAGAATGAGAATAGTTATAATAACGTGATCAATGAATATATATTTCAGTATTTTAATATGCTAAATTTTATATTAATGGATCAAAAATACATATTTAATATTTTGAAGAACCATCACACTCCAATAATTCATTTGAAATTTGAATTTCTTTTAGAAATGTACAAAATAGATCAATAATTCATTGGAAAAATAAACTCAATCATATAATGGGAAAATAAAAATGATAAGGAAATATTTATAAATAAAATAGAATCTTTTATAAGTATTCTTAGAAAACAAAATAGTTCTAAAAATACCACTGATATTGTTTACCAACTTGGAAAGGGGAAGGTTAAAGAGAATAATTATTTACCTAGTTCATATTCTACTAATTGTGTAAATATTATTTATTCTTTTGGTCTATTTTTATAATTTCTAAAAATATAAAAAAATTTATAAAAACCCAGTTAGTCGACTTTGGATCCCTAAATAATTTAGTACTAACAATTTTGGACTAAAGAAAACATGGGTACCAAAATCATTTCTGGTATTAATGTTTCAATAAAATATTACAAGAATATTACTAGAAATACCTTTAGTTTTTAGGAATGTGAATTTAAAAGTCACATGAATGGGGACCACAAATGTTTTAAGAATATTTTCAAATTATATGGTGGACATGTTAGTTTTATGGAAAATTCCAAAGGGAAAATAATTAGATTCAGTAAAATCAATAACTCTATTACATTTTTGGTTTTTAATTTTTAATTAGTTTATTGTTTAATGTATATATTCTTAACATAACATAGTAATGTGATGTTGGTTATCTTGTTAAAATTGAAAAAAAATTATTTTAAAAATTATGGTTCCTATAATTATTTAATTTTTACAACCATTCAAAAAGACAATATTTATAATGTTGATTTGAATTTATAATTTTCTCAAATAATTCATGTTTGTGTTCCTTTTATAAAGAGTATTGTATTTTGAATAAGAGACTAGGACATTGTAACCTTTAGTCACTTAAAAATATAACAATGAAAGTATTAGTTAAGGATATTCTAAAACTAGAATTCCAAAAAGGCTAAGTATGTAACCCATGTCAAAACGGGATTGAGTATAAAATAGCTTACAAACCAAGGAATGACGTTTTAACTTCTCATAAACTAGAATGAGATCACATAGACTTTTTAGAACCTATTTAGTTTATATCTGAAATGGTAATCACTATACTTATGTTTTAGTAAATTATTTTTCTATAAACATTTTGAAATTCTTTTGAGATCAAAAAAGTGAAGCTTATTATGATTTATGGAAATAAAAAACTCTTTAGAAATAATTAGAAAATTTATTTTCAAAACCTTAAGAATTGATCATGGTTGTGATTTTGATATTTTGGATTTTGAATCTATATTCTCACAACATGAATATAATCAAAAAAATTTGACTCTTATGACCCCAATACATAATGATCTAGTAAAAAGAATAAAAAAACACTTTAATAAATTACTCATACTATGATTAATGAAAATTATTTGCTTATTTTCTATTATGTAGAGGCCTTAAATACAAATTTATTTATTAATAAAACAGTTCTTATCATAATAAATTTATTTAAAACCTCATATGAGTTGTAGACTGTGAGAAAGCCAAAAGATAATTACATCATTGTTTTTGGTTTCAAGGTCATAATTATTAATAAAAAAGAGAATTTAGGAAAAATTTTATCCAAAAGTGATAATAAAATTTTCCTTGGATTTTCAACATCTAGTAAATAATACACAGAATTCAGTACAAAAACTAAAATTGTGGAAGAATTATTAAATGTAAAATTTGATGATACAAATCTACATGAACCTAATAAATCCTTAGAAAACCTTTAGTATGAACATTATAGTCAAAATATTAACACCAAACCTAGAAAAAATTCTATAAATCCTTTATAAAAACAACCAGAATTGAATTTTTTGAAATTGATCCTATTTTAGAAAATGATGTATCAAATAATTCAATCCCTATAATAATTATGAATCAAATTGATAATAACTCAGATGCAGTTATAATATATCTAGATTAACGAACATAGACTACAACTTATCTTAGAAATAAAATTGAACATTAATCATTAAAGTAATACCTTGAACCTAATAACTCCATAGAAGTAATAAATGATGAGTTGTGGGTAACAGAAATATAAGAAGAGACAAATAAAATTGAGAGTGATCTAGTGAAAAATAAAAAAGTTCTTCATAATAATTTATATTAACTGTGTTCTTAAGAACAACATAAATGAGCTAGTAAATATAATTATAAATAATGAAATAACGGTTTCATAAGGATTCAACCAAGAGGAAGGTATTGACTATGAAGCATTATTTTTCCAATTAATCACACATGAAGCTATCAAAATATTACTTTCTTATAAATAAAATTTGAATTTCAAAATTATATCAAATGGATGTCAGCTGTTAATTCCTAAATGGTAATATTATTTAGGATATTTTTTGTAAAATAGAACCATGTATTTGAAAACCGGAACTTTCATAGTTATGTTTCTAAATTAGCGAAAGATTTATATGGTTAAAAAAGATCCAAGATATTTTTAAAATACGATCATCATATTCTTGATTTTTTAAGATGTTTCAAAATGAATAGTTGATCCTTCATTATTTATTAATTGAGGTTCCAAATATGGTTTAGTAATATAAATCTATGTTGATGATATTATTTTTGGATCCTCCAAAAACTCCTTGTGTACTAAATTTTCATATGTTAAGAAAAATGAATTTCAAATAAGATGGATGAATGACTTAAAAATAATTCATGGTTTTAAAAATTTTCAAAATATGTAAGGAATAAATTTAAATCAAATAATGTACCCCAATAAAATATTAAAACGTTTTTTTAGTACTAAAGGAAGTGATACTCTAATGAACAAAAACTGTAAAGTGGATCTAAATGAAACTGGCAATTTTGTTTATCATACCACATGCATTGGTATTATTGGAAGTATATTATACGTGACTACTAGACAAAAATATGTCATATTTATCATTTTAATGTGTGAAAAAATTTCATAAAATATTAAATAATCACATTTAATATCTATGAAAATATTTTTTAAATACCCCAAAAAAACATATTTGGGATTGTTTTAATCATGATGATAGGGATTCAATTTAATTATTTATATATATAGAGATTTTAGTGGTTGTAATTAAGATAGAAAAAGAACCTCTAGAACATTTAACTTTTTCGGAAAGTCTATAGTTTCATGGTGCAGTAAAAAATCATATCGATCTTCCACTTTCAATTGTTGAATATAATTACATAGCTCTTGGTAGTTATTGTGCAAATATTCTATGGATAAAGCACACATTACTAGGCTATGGATATCAATTGTGACATTTCTGTATAAAATTTGATAATAAAAGTTAAAAAATGTCTATAATAATCATGTTTCACATTAATGGAAAGAACATATTTATATAATACATCACTTTTTGAGAGATTGTTTCCAAAAGGGTGATATAACAATTGAATTCAATGGTATTGTACATAATCTTGCTGATATATTTAAAAAAATATTCTTATATTGAAATAATTAATTATTTCAGACATGATTTTGGTATGGTAAATTATTTTAATTATTTAAATTCATTTTTTACCATTTTATTTGTTCAAATCCATGTTATATATGATTAACTTTTATTTATTGATCTTTTTCATGATGTTACAGTGAAGATTATTTCACATGGTTAGTTATGTAACCATGAGTTTTGTTCACATGGTGAGTTTATGTACAAAGACTAACTATTCATATAGTCCCTATACCTACCCTGGAACTTAACTCAAATGGTCACTATACATATCGTTAACCATATTCTTATACATTTATTTTACCTACCAATGGTATATTATTAGTATACCTACAATTTCTAATCTATTATACCATAATTACATGGTAAGTGTACCATTCTTATAATATTTTTTCATATCTTTTTATGTAAATCCATTTTTGGTGGTATTTTCTTAAAATTTTATTATTATTTTATACCTAAATGATAGAATTTGAAAATTTGAATTTGAATTTGAATCTATACACTTATTCCCTAAAATTCCTTTATTCATTTTGAAGCCACACCTATTGCCTAAACCTAATTTTGCGATACCTCTATTCTGAACACAAACCTTCCAGTTTCAAACCTCCCATAAGAATCTGAACCAGCTCAATACCAATCAAAACACGACAATACGAAGGATGATGAATTCTTTCAATGCCACCAATCATATCAAATCTCCCCTATAATGAAATCATGAAATGAAAAAAGTATGATCAAGTGTTAAATTGAAACCAAAATACCCCTATATTGTAATCATATAATATGTATAGATAAAGAGGTATGTGATAATTGGGTTTAATCAGGAAAATCACTAGAATTGAAAGGGATTAAAATTAAAGGATGGGATAAATGGATAAAGTAAAATTATATGGATTTTCCCTGAATCTTATGAATTATTTTTATTTATTTATGGAATTTAATATTGGGTATAAAAGTTATGTCATTAGGAAAGTGATAAATGTGGAAATTTCTAATTTTATATAAAAGCGTTGGGAGAAAATCTTACAAGTACCATATAAAGGATAATTTTAAGAATACAATACTTCCGTATCTAAAAATACATAGCCATTTTATGTTTCAGTGTTTCCTGGAAGAGATATATGGGAATTTAACACCAAGAATACCTACAACTATAGAACATAGTGGTGATTATAGATTGTTATCTATTTTAAAAAACACTAGATATATCCTGGGAAATGCGACTTTAGAGTCATAATGAAGTAGAATCATATATTTTTGGTTTTAATGAAATATTTGATCCATATCAATTTGGAATTTAATGTGATGAGGAATATGAATATGTTATGTAAGAACTATTAAAAATTTAATTCTATTCTATATTACAATCTAATTTCATCTCCATTGTTTTCTAAATATTCAATACCTAAAGGGGGAAATGAGATAATATCTTTAGATGGTCTAGGCCTATCTAATAATATTTATAGTAAATTGACAGCAAATTGGAAACCCTTGATGATTGAATAGGTGATAGAATTAGAAATGATACATGATAAGTATTACCATTTGAAATATTCTATTATACTAAGGGATCTAGTAAATATATGTTTTAAAACATATGGAATTGTTGATTATGAAGGTGATGTAGTAACTGTTGTAGTGGGAGGAGTGGAATTTTAGGACGTTCAAGAATAATAAGATAAATTAGTGGCTCACTAGTAGAAAAATTGTCTTTATCATTAGAATTTTTTATTTTAACATTGGGTGTTACCCAACATTGAATCCATAAATATAAAAAATATGAATTTTAATGTATATTTTTATAAAGAAATGTAAAAAATTTAAATTTTTACCATTTGATGTCTGCTTTTATTAAAACTAATTCCAAATAAGATTTTCACTGTTTTTTTAATTGGTTATTCCAGAAATGGACCCCAAATAAGGAAAAATAATTACTATTTTTATATAATTTACTATACATTGATTTGACTGGTCATGGATAAAAATGGAGTTACGTATCATATGTTATGAACATCAAAATTTGGACTTCTCAATGTTTTGATAGATACAACTCATTTAAAAGGAAACATTAGAAAAATGAATAAAAAATAAATGGACCAAATGAAATAAAATAAACATAAGCCTTAAAACATATTTCAATTCTTTTAGGATATTTCATCAAAATGAAATTTTTTTTGTCATCATATCAAATAGTTTTAGAGTAGAACTCATGTGGAAATGAAAACGGTGATCAATAATGAATGTTGTTCCTTGGTTGAAAAATCTATTTTGAATGTTTTATTTTCATAAATAGATCATAATAATAAATAATCATGATAATTAAGAATATAAATATTATTATATGTGATGGAAAATAATAATATATTAATTAAATAATTATAATAGAGTCCAAGTTCAAATCATTTATTGAATCTGAATTGAAATTTTGATTGACTTAAAGAGGTAAAAATTATTAATGAAAGATAAAATGTATTTTTATGTAGTAAACTAAAATATTTTCAATGGAGTTGTATTAAAATTTAAGAGGTATTTTAAAAATTGAAACATGAATTGTGGAAAAATTGACAATATCGATCCCATGTATTTATGGATACATTTTATCATCCATTTAAAAAAATGTTTCAAAAAATATTAATCGGTATCATTTTAGGAATTTTATTTTAAAATAACTGATTCCAAAAAAATTTAATTTTTTTGAATAATTATTTATAAAATAAATTCCAAAAATACCCATTACAATCATTTTTTCTGTTAGTTTTTGTAGAAATCAATGACAAAAAGTTAAAATATATATATATGTTTGGAATTAATTTTCAAAAAAACCAACACCAAAAATATAAAAGAAATATTTTTTACATCATATCCTAATATTCAATTAGACTAGACTTGGAGGTGAAACGAATTTATGGATCAAATGATATGAACATCATAAGATGAACTTCTCTAAGATAAGTCACAAATAATTCTAATATTATAAGGCCATAACCTTTTATCCTTAAATCCATTTTAAATTTAAGACTAGTGAAATTGAATATTAATAAATTATCTAAATCTTGGTAAATTACCCTACACATGATTGGGAATTAGCTGCTGTTGTTTTCGCTTTAAAAATTTGGAGGCATCATTTGTATGTAGTAATGTGTGAAATATATACTGATCACAAAAGTTTAAAGTATATATTCACTCAGAAAGAATTGAACATGAGACAGAGGAGATGGCTAGAATTAATCAAGGATTATGATTGTACAATTCATTACCATCCGGGAAAAGAAAATAGAGTGGCTGATGCTTTGACTCCAAAAACTAATGCTTCATTAGAAATGTTGTGTTTGGAACGTGATCCTTTGGTTAAGGATTTGATGAACTTTGGAATAGAGGTTGTTGGTGTAGGAAGTTATAATGTTTTGTTTTATGTATCAGTGAGATCATCTCTATCAGAAAGAATCAAGGAAGCACAAAAGCAAGAAAATGAGTTGCAGAAAAAGGTAGAGCTGGTTCAGAAGGGTAAGATGCATGAACTAAACATTGATAATGATTGTGTTTTGAGATTTGGGAAGAGATTGTGTGTGCCTTGTGATTCAAAGTTGAAGAGAGAGTTGTTATGTGAAGCTCATAGTTCTCTGTTTTCAGTTCATCCTGGTAGTACTAAGATGTATAGAGACCTTCAGGAGTGTTACTGGTGGGACGGAATGAAAAGAGATATTGATGATTTTACTGTGAAGTGTTTGACTTGTCAACAGGTTAAATCAAAGCAGCAGTTACCGAAAGGGATGCTTCAGCCTTTACCATTGCCAAAGTGAAAATGGGAGAATATATCCATGGACTTTGTTGTGGGATTACCGAAGACATCTCGAGGTAAAAATCCAATCTGGGTTATTGTTGATCGCTTGACCAAATCTTCTCATTTCCTTGCTATACGAGATACTTTTTCCCTAGATCAACTTTCCCATTTGTATCTTAAAGATATTGTCAGGTTACATGGAGTTCCTCTCTCTATTGTATCTGACCGTGATCCCAGGTTCACTTCTAACTTTTGGAAAGGCCTTCAGAAGTCGTTGGGTACTGAATTAAATTTTCGTACAACTTTTCATCCTCAATTAGATGGGCAGCCAGAATGAATGATCCAGACTTTGGAGGATATGCTACGTGCTTGGTTGATAGATTATCAGGGAATTTGGGACAAATATCTTTCTTTGGTTGAATTTTCTATTAATAACAGTTTTCATTCTAGTATACAGATCGCACTATTTCATGCATTGTATTGGAAGCGGTGTTGAACTACAGATTTGAAAGATGTAGTGGGTGAAAGGAAGTTGATGGGACCAGAATTGGTAGAAGAGTTGGCAGAAAATATTCAGCTGATACAGAAACACATGAGAACAGCTCAGAGCAGGCAAAAGAGTTATGCGGACAACAGGAGGAAGGATCTATCTTTTGAGGTAGGTGATCATGTTTTTTCAAAGTCTCACCATGGAAAAGTGTGATGCAATTTGGTAAGAAAGGAAAGCTGAGTCCAAGGTTCATTGGACCATATGAAATTATGTAGAGAGTTGGATCAGTTGCATATCAGGTGGCTTTACCTCCGATTTTATCTCAGGTACACAATGTTTTTCATGTTTCGATGCTGAGAAAGTACATGCCAGATCCATCTCATGTTTTGAGACCAGAGGTAGTTCAAATGGAAGAGAATCTCTCTTATGAAGAACAACCAGTCCAGATTCTTGACCGAAGAGAGAAAGTGTTACGAAATAATGTAATTCACCAGGTAAAGGATTTGTGGAAAAACTACATGATTTAAGAGGAAACATGGGAATCTAAAAATGCAATGAGGGATAAATACCCTCACTTATTCGATAAGTAAATAAATTGCGGGGACAAAATTTTCTAATGGGGGAAGGATGTAACATTCCAAGTAAGTAATGAATAATATATATTTTTATCTATGTCTATTAATGATTTATATATTGTTTTATAGGCTTAAAATGAGAATAAATCCAATCTTAAGCATGAAATACACCAATATTTTTAAAAAGATTTTTTTACTACCTTTTGATGGCAAACCATCTTATAAATCTATCTTTTGACAATTTTATAAGCTCTATTTGTCAAAAATAAACTTATTATTTATGATTGGGACAACAAAATTTACGTTTTCTGAATTTTTGGTATTTTTTCGATAAAGTTAATTTTTTAATGAATAGTGAAAAATGTTGTATTTTAATTCAAAACCACTTTTTAATATAATTTATTTATATGATTAGATTATATTTTTAATTAGTTTTAAAGTGAAATTAGAATATATTTTTTCCATTTAATCCAATAGTGGTCATTGGAATTAATTTCACTTTGAAATTGGACTGAAACTAGTATCAATATTTTGATACTTATTGTTTCATAAAAACACACTATTTGCTCTGACAGCGGGAATTAATTATTAAATTAATTAATGAAACTTATATGTTTTTAAATTTTTAAAATAGACATCATTTTTGAATTCGGAATATCAAATATATCTTAGGGTGAAGTTTTTTTTTTTCTGGAAAACATCAATTTTTTATGAATAGTGAAACCACTAAGTGGTACTTAAGAAACTGATTTTTGGTTTAAATGAAATGTTAGCACCTCTGTGTTTTGAATTTCAAAAATTTGACATACATGTTTTTTCTGAAGAATTAAAATGTGGTTCAATGGGATTAAAATAATTTTTTGGTGAATAGTAACTTTTATGTTTTTAATCGTGATTAGAGGTAATTAGTGTATTTTATGGTTAAAATAATGTTTTAATAATATGATATGAGCATGACACATGTTCTACCCTCATTGGATGTGTCATGGCCGACCAATAAAATACATGGGTCAAGTTTTGGACCCCATGAAGCCACTTTGGTTGGGAAAGGACATAAATAACTTTTTATTTAATGTAAAAGTAAAAAATGACACAAACATGAGATGTTTTACTAAAAAATATTTACATGGGGATATACAAGTCAGCTATTTGACTATAAATATTCATTGTAAATATAAAAAGATTTCCTACATCATGATATTTTTTCTATAATTCTTAGAAATTAAATATATTAAATTATATATGACATCATGATGATGCAGTGATTACCTCATTAATAAAGGATTTAAATAAAATAAAAAGATAATGCAAAATGTATGACCTACAGATGTCCAAAACCTATTGGATGGGTATATTTTGAACCCTTATAACCTTAGCCTTGAATTATACAATTTGGGACTATTTTAATCCGAAACTCATTTTAAAATAAAGGAACATTTCTTTACTTTCCAAGAGTGCCCTCCTCTCCTCTTATAAAAGGCCCCCACCTCTACCTCCTTACCCACACTTCCAATGCCTTTGGATCGGCCAAACCTAGACCTTTTTGTCTCTCCACTTCCCTCTCTAACTCCTTGAAGCCTCACTTTGGGCATAAGTATTCCCAAGGAAGCCTTTGAGCTCAAACCAAAGGGAGTTACCCGATTTTAAGGTAATGTATTCACTTGAGTCCTTTTGTTTTATTTTGTTTCTCCAACCCCCTAAAATCTTTTTATTCATTTCTTTTGTACCAACTAAAGTATCTTTAATATACTAGGATTTTGTTATAAGAATTATTCTAGCTACACATACACACACCTACATCTAATGGTTAAAGAACATACTGTTTCCGTGGATGGCGAATTTCGTCCTCCCGAAACGATGATTATTCAAAATTCTTTTAACACCTTCAAAGGTGGCCATTAAGATGACAATATATTTAAATATGATATATAATATATTTATGTTTTTCTTAATCTTCTGTATTTTTCATTTTGGGCATACCTTTATGGCTTCCATTATGGGTAAACGCGATAACTTCATTTAAGGAAGTGCGGACTACCGCCCCCTGAAAGTGATTTGATTCGTTAAGGCCATATGCGGGACGTATAAAGGATGTAATTAATTATTTTATATATGATATTATACTGGGATTATAATATACCATTATATCATTATGATTCCATTCCATAAAATACGAAATAGAAATGAAAGCAGCGTTCATGCGTATGTACGACTTACCGTCTTCATGAACGGTGCATTTCATTTCTTACCTCTAAACGTTATGTAATATTATAAATTCATGTATATACTGGATATATATGATATATATGATATCTACATCATTAGTATGACTCTAGATATAATGGATACATGAACAACTTGTAATTATAAAGAGCATATTTTTTACTCAAGTACTAATGATCGTTAAAACGACCGTTAATAACTTAAATAATTACATAGTGTTCATGACATGGAAATAAGTGATATAAAAGGAATAATGAACTTGAAAAATGTTCTTAAGCAAGTAGAAATTAACTCATGTTTATTATTCAGGAGGTTAAAGAACGATCGAGTCAAGTTGGACACGAGGTATGGGACTTCGTCTCAATCTCCTTTCATTGAGGCATATTTGGTTTTATACTAAACATTATTTTATATGGTGTATAAACCCCTTTGACTTTTACTTTTATTAAAAAGGAATCTTTTTTATACGAATCGTTTACTAAACAAAAAAAGGGAATGTTTTTTTCATACTTATGCGGCGGCAATGACTTCTTTGCCGCCGTGACCATTATTTGAGTTTCGGATTCCTCTACACGTCATACCGTTTTTTTAAATGAAAAATAAATACCCTATTTTACATTTCTTTTTTTTGTTATTGAAAATGGTTTTCATAATGTTTTTATTATATCATTGTGTTTTATTGATATCTTGTGATTGAAATGTGGAAATGTTATGTTTCCTTTATGTATGTTTTATGTGATACGATTATGTTATAGTTATTGGGAATTGTTATGAAGACGGGTGGTTTCGTGATAAACTAAGGGAGGATGAGCCCGATATAGCTCTACAATGCATTCGGTAACATGAAGTAGTGAAACATTAAGGTTTCTTCGAAGAGATTTAGGGAATATAATATGATGTGTATTCCAAACGTAACCAAGAGGGTTACTCCCTACGTAAGAATGTTATGAATTCCTCAAGTTACCTTTATGTATTATTAATTCTAAGATTTATTCATGATTTGATGAGGTATGTTAAAGTTCTTATGTTTTATTGGTAAAGTATGATTTCATCCTTATGTGTATATGTACCCAAGTTTCCTTTCAATATTTTTATATCCCTTACTGAGCTTTTTATGCTCATCTGAAGTTTTTGAAATGTTTTTCACAGGTCAAGGGAAAGGTATATCATATGATGATAGTGTCCCGGAAGTGTTAAGAAATAATCCTTGTTTTATTTTAAATATGTTTCCATTGATTGGAAAAATTAATACTATCTTTTCTGTAACCACTTTGTTTAAATGTGGAATGTAATGCACTTTTTATGATGTAATTATCTAAAACTCTAATCCTGAAAATATCCTCAAGGTGTAATCTTGTAATAACTCAAGATTAAGTAAGGTTTAAGGCTGGGTCCTTATAATATCAATGTTATATTAGAGTGAAGTATTGGGTTTTTTCTAAAATGATTTATTTATTTGATGAATCGTGAAAAATACATACCATTAATTAGAAGCTTCATTTTCATTTAATTTATTTTTAAATTTAAATTATATTTTTAACTAGTTTTAAACTAAAATTAGTATAACTGTTTACAAATTGATATAATTTATTTCATTGGAATCATTTTCATATTGAATTTTGATATAAATTTTTTAAATCTTTTGAACATTGTGTCTTTAAAACTCACATATCTCATCTTGTCTGTGGTATTAAATATAAATTAAAATCTTCCACTTATGTGAATAGAATTTATAAATATAGATTCCATATTTAGAATAAGAGTATGTTATATTTTCTAATAAGGTGTAATTTTTTTTTAAAATTAATAGTGCAAATTGAAAAAATTAATTAGTGTGGTTAAGGTATAATGGGTTTATCATGCGATTAAACTAAGAAGATAATGGTAAAAATGAATACCAACTAGTGAAAATATTATTTTATGGACATATTTAGACCTTATACATGATATTATAGAATATTATTTCCTTTTGATTAAATTTTCTAGTGAATTATTTTTCAGTTTTGATTATTTTGGGACATTGTCATGTAATATTCTAGAGGCATCCCTTTCCCCACATATAAAAGGATACTCCCTACCCTCATGTATTCACACCCATAAAGCCATTTGGATCTACCAAACCATTAAAAAATATCTTCAAAACCTCCTTATACATATCCTATAGATTATGGTCCTCCCAAAATTCCATCCCTTGGGTCCTTAAGATGATATCCAAGGATGTTTCTCTTAGAGAAGAAAATTTTCTTAACAAATCTTTTTCATTTTTATTCTTCTTTTTCCACTATGAATTATGTATTAACAATTATGATATATTAAAATATTTATAAAACATATACATATATGTTATTATTTGTATGGAATAATATTTATCAATATACTCTTTCGTGAAATGGGAAACAAAATAATCAATCGTGTGTGTAACGAACTACTCTCTCGCGAACTGATATAGTTCATTTTCCATCATGAACTTTCATATATGTATATGATGATGGATACTAAAAAAGTATATGATATTTATTATATTTTATACATTTTAATTATAATATTAGGTATACCTTTTTCATTCTATTCCATTTCAAATACGAGAATGTCTCACATGTGTATGGTAAACTACCGCCATGTGAAGTATTGTGTTTTATTTTTCACATACGATTTACATGAGAAATAATAAGGCCAAAACTAATGAATATATGTGACATATATTAGATAATTTTTATTCTATAAAATTAGTATATCATCCAACTTCTTAACCTTACACTTGTTAAGGGAATGATATCATCTCTAATGCATACGTAGACCCACTATCTTCACGAAGCGATCCAACTCATTTTCCATGTCTTAATTTCATAAATAGTAATAAAAATGTATCCATTGAGAAAACAAATTTTTTTGAATTATTATAATTCAATATATGACATATATATATATATCCTATGCACATTAACTAGAACTTTCATAACAAAACACGCATGATAAAACATGGCAATTAACCCCTGAAACAAAAAAAAATAATGAAATATTATTAGAAAATGAGTGACAAAATGTTCTAAGAGGATAATATGTGAAAATATAAATAAAAGTATAGATATTTTATAAATTAATAAAATTATTATGAAAATTATACAAGAGGTACAAACACATATGAAGTAAATGTTACCTTGGGTAAGGGTTTCTAGTCTCACTTTATCTTCCACAAGTCAAATTCTATATTCAACACTTATTTCCATTTTGTTGTTTTATAATCCCAATTTTATTTTTTATAAAATTAATCTATTTAATTTCATGTTATTTAATGTTTCATTCAATTTCATTTCTTATATATGGATTATAATGTAAATGTTACCAAAGTGGTAAGGGTTTATTTCACAATCTCATCATTATTCAGGATTGTTTATGTTTACATCTCCCTTGGGGTATTATATGACATTTATATCTTATAATTAATATATTTTATTCAAATTTGGTTATTTTTGAACATTTTACTATAATAGTATAATTATTTCACTCTTTGGTACTTAAAATGATTGAGAAATTGTTTTTAATAAGATCATACATTATTTATCTCTTTGGTCAGAAAATATTATTCATCAAAACCCATAATTTATAGAAAGGTTCTCAATAATGTTATTAAAATTATAAAACTTATTTTTTAAATAATGATATACCCATTTTTTAATTTTCATAACAAAAATAACCAAATCATCATTTTTTTTTCATAATAATGCATATTTTTCTTTTACAAAAAATGTGAAAGAAATCATTATTTTACCATTTAAAACATGAAGAATATTTTCTTAAATCATGAACACTCAATGTTTTCAATATTATTTACCTATTTTCATAAGTTTATTTTCAATGAAAATTATTTTTAGAATGTTTTTTAATCTTTTTGTCTCAAAAGGTGATTTTTAATCTAAAAATGTTATCTTTGTCATAAATTGTATTAATGAAATTTTTTAGGTATTTCTTTTCATAAAGGACATCAAACCATTATTTTAATTATGATACAATTTTTATATGATATGTTAAAATCATAATTATTGTTTCTATATATGATTTATTATTGGTTTTATTAAGGAATGAAAATATTATTAATGTTCACCATATTACTCAAGAATGTTTATTGATATATTTATTTTATTTGGACTAGTAATAAAATTTTATATGTTATTCTTTCAATAAATTTTTTTATGTTCACTATTTTTCAGCCCTTTTATATGAGAAATTAATTAGATTTAATATGTGATAGAATGATCCCACTATATCCACTTGATGCATCATTAGGTCTAATGGGAAAAATTATATTGGGTTTTAGATAATTCACATCCCATTAATTTAGATATATTTTCATAAGGCCATGATTGTATTTTTTCGATATATAACATTATAAATTAATTAATTATGAATTCAGTTATTGATATTCCATGTGATAACTCAATTATTTATAATATACATGGTTACGTTTAATTATTATGTGATTATTGCTATGGAATTATTTTTATCATCATTTTTTCTATCCATTTAATGTCCATGCTATTGATTAATTGGAATGTGCTTTATTTATTTACCATTCCATAGTTATTAGGATTTTTTTATTCATATCTTATGCACCATGAATACCCTTACTCTGACTTATAACTCATTGATTTATTTTGTTTTATTTATCAATATGATGTTAGGAAATGATTATTCATTGAGATAAAGTGATGTGCCATGAGCGATAATAGAATTATCTAATAAAACACTTCTTGTTTTTTTTATTAAAATGTACTTTGAATTTAATGTATGTATCTAGTTTACGATAACTACTATATTATTCGGTCTATTAATATGCATTTACTTGTATTTTATACCAACGTAATAATGTAGACATCGACTTTGGGTTACTGGGGGTGGGGTTGCTACATTTTGGGAACAAATCAGGTGACTACATGAGCAAAATTTACTAATCCCAATAAGGAGAGAAGTGATCATGTCTATTTTTTGTGCCTAGTTTATTGTGTCAACCCACTTCTCCAAGTAACCATGAGAAGATGTTATTATGACAAATTGAATACAACCTATCAAATATAACTTATGTATAAGATTATTTTCAAATATCCCATGGCTATTTTTTAAAAAAATAATTACAAAGTCAATAAAATTAATGGTAAATTTAATGTTCTCTAAAGGCTACACTGGGACAGAGTTATCTTAATGAAGAATAACCCCTTGTGGACATGTATAATGTATTATGTATAGAATAATAGGAAAAAACATGTGTTCTTCTATGATATATAGAGGACTAATTTTGAACACTATATGACACTCTATTTTTCTAAACCTTTTGTAAAACATCATTTAAGACCTTTTAAAAACAAATTCATGGAATCTTAAACAATTGAATATATTCAGATTGAGCTACATAAAATCATCACATCACTTATTTTTTTCTCTTACTATTTTGGTTGAACTTTTAACCTGTGCCTTTTCTCTATATTGTTTATCTATAAACAGAGACTCTTGTACTGAAATAGAGAGTTATAGAACCTCTCTATTGTTTTTATTCATTTTTATTCCAATTTATAACTATAAAAGAGTTCATGTGTGACCTGGAATTCTTTTATACGATGTAAAACTGTGGAACAGGCTTCTATACATCCAGGATCATCTTAGTATTGTTGTTTTTAATATGAGATACGTATTAAAAATCTGTTTATTTTATAATAAATTTCTTGGTAAATGGTGATAACAAAGTATAGGGGATTAATTGTCGCCTTGAAACTAAACCCCCTTTTTAATTCTACTTTGTGATTTTGGAACACCTCAAGCTTCCATGATATGATTCTCATTGAATAATACAGTAGCGTGCGATGTATGCAACACCAAGATCAGGTGCACCACAACATATCAAACTAGCCATTTAGAAAGACTTTAGGAGTATTAATAATCACATTTTGAATGTTTTTAAAATATAATTTTAACATCCATCTTTTGTGTTTATTAGACAAAATATAAGGACAAATTCAATTTTTCAGATAAAAGAAATATTATTTAAAAAAATGCAGTTTTTTCACCTTTTAATGGCCAAACCATTATAAATAAAATATTTGAATCTTTTATATATTAAATTTTATGAAATTAAATTCTTATTTAGAATCCAGACATAAAAATTTAGTTTTGATAAATTTTTGGGGTTTTTCTGATAACTTTTATATTTTACTGAATAGGGAAAGATTCTGAATTTTAATTAATAATAAATTTTTTTAATAAAAATAACTTATAGTATTAAAATATACATTTGAATGGTTTTTTAAGTATAATTAGACTATATTTTTATTATTTAATTCAATTTTTGTCATTGGAAGTAATTTCACTTTTAAACTAGACATAAAAAATATCAATATTTTGATAGTTTTTACTTCTTAGAAATCTGATTTCTGATTTTGACAACGTGATGTAACAATAAATTAATTAATTAAAATTCAATGTTTATAAATTGTTAAAATTTTCATCAATTTTGGATTCATAATATCAAAATTATATTAGGGTGAATTTTTTTTATTTTTCTAAAAACATTCAATATTTTATGAATACTGAAAAACATTGTGTTATTGTTTAAAAAACAACTATTTATTTAAATAATTATATATTTATTTTTAAAATTTAAGTAAAAAATGATACATAATACCTATATTAGTTCAATTTAATTCATTGGAGTCATTTTATAATAAAAATAGATGAATAAAATTTTATTGAATTTTGTAACGTCTTTTACCCGGCTTCTAGGAATGTTAGCACATTTGTATAAAACGTAATATTACCGCTTCTTTGAATTGAATTTCAAAATTCCAAGAGACACGATTGACATCATTAGGTAAAATTTGGTTCAATAAGATAAAAATAATGTTTGTTGAATAGTAACGTCTGTCTTTTATTTACCACGATTAAATGTAAATAGGGTAATTAAAGGTAAAAATGATATTATAATTACCATAAAACATGTATTAATTATATTGGATAAGTTTATTTCGTCCAAAATGAACCTTAGGAATAAAATACTATCATTTTTTTAAATTTGGTATAGATTAAGATATTTATTATTATTTTATTTTAAGAAGAGTTAAAAGTGTTAAATTCATATTTTAATGACTAAAAAATTTTTATTATGTGATTATACATAAGATAATTTAAACTATAAATATTAATTAGAAAGATAAAAATATTTCCAACATCAGGTTATTTTATTTATAATTTTCATAGATTATATAATTAAATTTATTAATGACACAATGATGATGTAGAAATTGCCTTATTAATGAAATATAAAAATAATTGACGTTATAGATATTAAACTAAATGAAAATTTGAGTCTTTTTATGAATTACAAAAATTTTCTAGGTTAATATTAAATTTTAGGTTTGATTCAATTTATTGTGTTCAATTAAATTAGATTTTTATGATTTTCACATCAACCAAATACTAAATAATGTCAAAATTGTCATAAATGAGTTTTTAAAACTAATTCTATATTCTTAAATGATATAACAGTCCTAAAAATCAATGTTTCAGCCAAAGGATATATATAATAAAATATATTTCATCAATGAACTTCTTGGTGTTATCTTGGCATTTGGGAGTATGTTTATTAACCATATAATATAAAAATACCTGGAGACATGGTAAATGTTTATCTATTTATCCAAGATTTAAATCTAAAATATATGGTTAATATGGTAACATAAACATGTATAAAACCTATTTGTTGAGATTTTTTGATCCATATCCAACATATCCTCAAAATAAATCTTTTTGGTTCCATTATAAACTGAATATCACAGTATAATAAAATAATATTTCAAGGGTTTCCTATAGTGACCCTCACCTCACTTAAAAAAGTGTACTTCACCTTCTCTCAAAATAACACCTATAAATCCATTTTTCTTGGACAAAACCTACTCAAATATCTTATCACCTACCCTCACATCAACCTATTGGCCTTATATTGATCAGGAAGTCAACCTATGGAGCAATTTTGATGAAATCAAAAGGAAGCACCTGAAGAAGAGTTAATTATTTCATCAACTCTTTCAATGTTATTTTCTTCTTCCAAATCCTCTTTAATTGTTATATACATGACAAAAAAAATAACTCTAGTTCCTTATACATTCTGTGATGATATTATAAGTATGTTTCAACCATATTTGTTACTTTATCCATCCTATGAATGCCAAAGTCACCATACGTGTGTACGTACGGTTTACCATCTCCACATCTTGGCGTATTTTGTTATTCAGCACTTAATTATTTGAATATGTATAATAATGTTTATAATAGATTAAAATAATAAATAAAACATGTTAATGATTCTATATCTATGAAATACCATCCAATTACATATGATTTAACCATTAATACAATGGTATTGTCCCCGATGCGTATGTAAGGATTACCGTCTCTATGAATGCAATGATATTCATTCCCCATCGTAACCATTCAAGAATAAATAATATTTTATGATTAAAAAATAAAATTTAATAACATAATATCATTCTAGATATGAATCAAATTCATCTTATCCATAAAAACATGACTTTCATACAAAAACTTATTATTAAAAACGAATCATTTAACACCTGAAACAATGATACAACTGAAATAATATTAACAAAGAAATATTAAAAGATCATAAATGATTTCATATTTATGTATATGGTTCTTGTATAATTTAATAACTGTTATTTAAAAATTATACAGGAGGTTGACATACCATCAACTTAGGAAAAGTACAAGGTAAGGGATGTCTTATCTCAATTTCAATTCCAGGGGATTTCCATTGATCGCCACTTATTTATCACATGTGGTGTATTGTGTACTGCCATTTGATATATATTATCATGATAATATTAATATTCATGTAATTTTGTGATTAATTTTGTGGTTATTAACTTTTTTCATATTACTCGATTGATTAAAATGTGGTAAGGGGTTTTCATCTCACTTTTATTCTCCTGAGATTCATACTATAATTTTCATTGTTTCCTTTTCTGTGATGCATGTGCTGCCCATGGTTGTATTATTTGTGTAATATACTATAATTTATGGGTATTTACATCTTCATTGTTTGATCCTTCTTTAATGGGATGTATGTTTTGTATGTTACCAAATTAGTATGGGAATGTCTATTTTCAATGTCAAATCATTGGGTGTTATGCAAACTTCTTTGATTATTTTACTCCAAGATTATGTGTGAAATCACTATTTATTTATTTATTTAGTAATTTCACCCCCCTTTGTGTGAATATACTTCTTATACACATAATAACTCACTTTATAAATTCTAAGGTCATCAAGATGAACTTGATATGAGAAATCATAACTTAATTTCCATTCATTGATTTAAACAACCAAGTCATTGGTGTTGTTTTTACAAGAATATGTGTGAATGTCATATGATTGATTTAAACTAGATATCCAATTATATTGAGTGTATTTATATCAATCACACATAGTTATGCCATTTATTTATCCTTAACTTATGGATACAGCCTTTACAATGGATTTCATCCCAATTTACATTGCATTGAGACTTTTTTGTTGTTTTTATGCCCCAATTTAGTTTTATATGGTATATAAAATATACATTGACATTGTATATCATGAATCACTTTATTATAATGATATTATAATGTTTTTATTTCCTCAATTTTTTATATTCAAGCATCCCTCATTTGGTTAGGAACTCTAACTAAAATATAATTTTAAATGTTTTAATTATTTTTCTCCTAAATCATTCTCATTAATATCCAGGTGTTAATAAAGGTTGTAAGGATTTATTTATATTGACATGATTGTTTTAAAATTAAAATTAATTTTAAAAGATTCAAAGAGGTATGGGACACTTTGCTTCAAAAATATATTTTTTTAACAATTTCTTGATAAATAGTGAGACTTTTAAATGTTTTCAAGAAAAGGGAGATATTTCTCTCAAATAGTTTAACTAGTTTTTTCATCTAAGTCAATATCCTTCATATTCGAGATTGATGATGATCTATTGTAATAAAATCTTCTATATTGTATTGAATGAGTAATGTTTGACTCTGGATGTTCTATTTTTGTACCACTCATGGTTTGTGGTTAAAATATTAAACATTTCGTATGCTAGTTTTAAAACGAATGTTTATGTTAGGTTTCATCCTTTTCATATGAGGAATACATTGGACTTAGTAAGTGACGGGTGGAGTCTGTTATAGTTCCTCGATGCATCGATAGGTCTCATGAGACAAACTAGTGTCTTGGCACAAGGCCTTGACAAAATCTTTATTTTTAAGGTTTCGCACAAGGCCATTACATTGTGGTTATGATGTCCAGAATTATGCATTCCATCATTATGAAATTATATATTGATATTACATGAAATAATTTAACTAGTAAAATATCCATGTGAATAAGTAAATGGGGTTATTTGAGTTATATTTTCCATATTATGCATAAATTTATGTTTAAATGTCTTCTGTTTTAGTCTTATTCACAGCCTTAAATGTTTGTGCTTATTTATGAATGTTTCTGCTATATTTTTATCCTTACTACGCATCTGAGCTCTCCCCGTTGTATGTTTTATTTTTCCTAGGATGTAATGAAGTATATCATGATTAACCTAAATGAATAGGCTAATGTATATGATTGTGTTCAAAGGGGAAATAATGTTGTTTTTCTTTATTTCACAAAGTAATGTAAAACTTATGTATGTATCTAGTACATAAAGAATACAAAAATAATTGGACTTCTAGGACTTGATCTCTTGTGATCATTCAAATGATATGTAATAATGAAAAGACTAGGTAACTAGGGCCAGGGTGTTACAAATTTTATATTTATGATTTATCTATTTTAAAACAAACCAGTTTATTTTTTCAAACTATTTACAAAAAATTAGTTTTATAGATGACATTATTTATTATTTTATATATGGTGTTTGATTCATGTAGATTTGTATCGAAAGTAAATGTTCTTTCAAATTCATTTTATCTTGGTTTTGTTTAAACAGTTGAGAGTCTTTCTAAAAGAAAAAATTATATAATTCTATAGTTTTATTTAACTAGGAATTCTTATTAAACTAAGGGATTTATGTTTTAAATCTTCATAACATAAATTTTTAATTTGAAACTCAATTCACCCAAGTTTTTTCTTCCACTCCGACTAATAATAATATATTAATTTGTAATTAATAATAATTACAAGTAAAAACAAATTTTATTAATATTAATTTTTAATATAATAATTTTATATCATTGAATTAAAAATATTTAATATAAATTATAAACTATATATTATTTTTCTGATATTATTTATTATTAATTTATTTATTTAGTTAAATATTTTTTAATGATTGTTATATTAAATGATGGTTTAAATCAATAATAAATATAAATTTTATTTATGTTGTTCAAAACTACACCTGAATCAAATTATTACCAATGGTTTTTTAAAATTAATACTATAATATCCTGAGAAATATAAAACCCCCATGAAATAGTAAAAAATGCCGCTAAAAATTCTTCAATAAATTATTTTTCTTCTACAATTTAGTTATGTTTTTAAAAACCAATACTAACAAAAAATTCTAAATGATGCTATTTTTTAGGTCTTTCATTACTCATAAGATAAAAATTTTATTTCAACCATATATTTGGAAATATAAATAAATCACTACCAATAATAAACATTCGTTTTATTACTTCATTATGTCTACCTAACAAACACATCTCTCAAGGAAAAATATATTAATGGAACATATAATTAAACACAATTCCCCTTTAAATATCCTATCATGTTATAATTATATAATCTTTTTAATTCTAGAGATTTCATCACATCATTAATTAATATATTTTAGAATTCATATAATCATTTTCATAATACAAGAGAACTATATTTTATATATCATAGATTCATTTATCATATCCAAATTAATTTATAAAAGCCCCACATTCTCATTTTTATTAAAATGATATACTTTTTCATGACGTCAATTAATTTAATTAATTCACACAAATAAATTTTTTCAACAAAAAGAATATGTTAAATTAATATAATAAAATCATACATTATAGTCTCCCATTGCCATCAATTCACGTAATTTATAATTTAAAATCTCATTATGAACACCCGTTATTATCTAATTTATAAAATCAAATAATTTAGGTTTTTACCTATAATTAGTGTATCATAAAAATTTCCTAGAAAAAATATTTATATAAGATCATTTTATTAATTAAATATTGACCCACCCTCTTATCTAAAAATTAAGAAAAATCATATGACATTGGAATAGAAAGGATAGAGTCCCCTACCTCAGCACAACCAAGGATCTAACCAGAAAAACATTCTAATATCTCATTCCTCAATACATAATATAAATATTAATTATTGATAAAAACCCCATGATCAATCCATTTTTCCACTTTCCGCATCTTATTTCAAAGAAAAAGAGTATCATAAAATATCTTATTTCAAATCATTTTTTATTTCATTTTATAAAGATGGTTTATGGGTTTCTAGTACCCCAACATACAACCAAACCAAAAAGAATTGAAACTTACATATCATTGTAACCAGATTCTTCACTGCCCCCCATGTAAGATCCATCTTCTTCAGTAGTCCGAGAGATTTCTCTTTGAACACGATTCCTATGCAGATCAAGACAAGGTTGCTCTGGGGAAGACTTCTTGACCAAACTACCATTTTTAAAAGCCACATTTACCTCACTGTTCCGTTTAGAAGACGATCTGGTCTGCATCGGCTGTGGAAGATAAGAGTAGTCCATCCTTGGCCTTATTCTTGGAGAAGATGACATGGGACCATCAGTTATGGCTATCTCCTAATTTCCACTCTAAACATCATCACTTAAAGAATGGCTGAATGGGCCACTCGCATTTTCCTTCACTCTCCCAGAACACTCCCTTCCAATCTTAGCTCACACCCCCAAACCTACAGCAGGAGTCACAGAGCTGATCCCTCACCTCTGGTCTGGAAAGCTACACACCATCAAAGGGAACCACCTCTCTTTAGTAATAACTTCCTTCATGTCTATGGAGGATGTATCCTTTCCCAAACCTTGTAGACCCTCCTGTGTTTTCACACCACCATCCATCCCTGCCACATAATCCACAACATTTTTATCCTTTACCATGCTGGCCGAGAGTTCCTAAAACTGATTTCTATGTGTAATGAAGGGTCTGGACAAGGGATCCAAACCGGTAGTACCCTCAGCATTGACAGGAAAGACCACCTCCGATAAGCTGGAACATCTCTCCTCCTCGTTCTGATTAGTATCATTCCAAATAGTGGGGCTAGCTATGATCTCCAAATCATTTCTCAGCCTGTTAAAGACATCAGAAACCAACGGGTTCAACTGCAACCTCAGTCCTCCAACCACCTTTGAATCATGGACCTCTCCAAAGGACACCAGGTGTCTATGCGACTGGATCTCCACAACAGAGTTGGACGGTAGAGAAAGCCACCCTCTTTCTATCATCCCCGGGTCATCCTAGCCATCATCCATCACGATTTCCTATATAGAAGTCTTTTTGTTCGAATCATCCTCAATCCTCACAGAACTAGAATGCTCACCACACCATGTTCTATAATTCGTTGGATGCACTAGGGACACCATACCCATAGGTAATTCAGATTTATTATTGTATTTATCAGTGAACATCTCCATAGCCCCATGAACTTGGCTCTTCACCACATCATCCTTCACCATCTTATCTTTATATTTCAACTTCCTCGAAGGATCTCTCCTTCAGTAGACTGAGGAAGGGTGCCCCATCGACTTACAAACTGAGCATAATTCCATCCAATTTTCATATACCACCTTTTGTTTTCACTTGTACTCCTCAAAAATGGTTATACATAGAAAATTGAAAGTCAGACCAGACACATCTAGTTAAACACATATCTGGGGGTTAACCGGATGAAGCACAACCATAGTACGATTATCACAACAAAGAAACCTTCCTACCATATTACCAATCATCTGAATAATATATGGATTCTGGAAAGGAATATGAAGTTTATGTGAACTGGCCCAAACCACAATTGACAGAGAATCACACTTCATATAATGATTGAAATTCCATCAAAGGTGGATGAAACTCATCCCGTTGAAACTTCACGGAGCCCTAGACCATACCTGAATGAGGTCTGCCTCTGATTAAAAGCTAATTATAATCTAGTAGCTATTAGGAAAACCAACCACCGCCCGTTATTGCAGCTCCCAAGAACAAAACACGAACCAGTCAAACGCATCAACGGATGGTCACATATGCTTGAAACGAGCAACCAGAGTAAGGTTCAGAAAGGTTGAAGACTCCAAGAACCCTGAGATCAAAATTTGGAGGTTAGGGTAACCATCGAAGATCTCCGGGGCTTTATGGAAAATCAAAACATTAGGAAAAGGAGGAAATACATCATGATTAGAGAATGGATGAAAGAACCCATGACCCTTAGGAATCGATGATTCCCCCTCCCCTGAGATGAAGGGAGGGGGAAGTGTCGAGACCACCATCATCACCGAGGGAGGAAGAGAATTGCAAGTCGGGAGAAAAACACTGAGCTCAATCTTTTGCCTTAAATAGCTTATTGAAAAATTGCTTATATATAATTATAGGGATTTTCATTACCTTTAGTCAGGTATTATATATCCTCAATTCTATTAATTTTCTTCAAGATATGAATAAGTCCTTAAAAGTTAACCCAAATTCAACATAGTTCCCATAGAAGTCATCCATGATAAGTTATATATGTTAAATAAGGTATTTAGGTATTTAAAATCCAAGTAATGAATATTTAGTATATATGCATTGTTATTTTACTATGCATCTAACCATAAAAAACATAGTAACCAATTATTTTTATAATGAAATGTTATATTATACTTTTATTTAACCATGAAGTTTAATTTGTACCATCTGTTATAAAATGTAGGGGTGCCGCATGATTTTGTAACTATAGATCTAAACTATATATTCCTATGAAAACCTCTTGCTAAATATTTTAAAATAAAAATTTCTCTAAAAATAGTATTCTAATAAAATACCATATCCTAAAAGAAAATATTCAATTAATATTAACTTTTAAGATCATTGAATAAAATAATCCACACTTTTATTTTCCAAAATCAATTAATTATACCTTTAAATTCACAAATTTCAATGAATAGAAATTAAATATATCTTTATCAGATTCCAATAAAAATTTCTCATCATTAAAATTATTAATCCATGTACATCAATAATTCAACCTGAAAAAATTAAAATTTAATGTCTCCAAAAATTTAGTGGGGATCCTTATAAACACTCTTGTTATTTTTTGTTCAAATTTTTCGTTGTTAGAAAACAAGTAATTTTAAATAAAAAAATATTTCTTTCTATCTAATTGAAAAAAATAAAATTTACATTTATTGGTAATAAAATAAGATTAATTTTTTATATGATGATTCATTCCCTCCCCCACCATATGTGTGTTTTCATTTAACATATTTCCCCCAATTAGTATCAAAGAATGATCAAGGTTATCTTTTAGAAACCCAATGTTATTATATATTGTTATGAATTATTCAATTATATTTTGTGGTATTTTTTTAGTCATTGTAATTGTTAATTAAAATAGATCTCATGAAATTACTAGAATGAAAATAATTCCCACATTTTAAGGAAAAGATTATCACTTATAAAATGAATGCATGTTTCCATACTTAATTTGAAGTATTTTAAAATACTTAAATGTTTTTACAAATTGTTATGTGTTAATATAACGTTATTTGATAATTCTTGGTGACATGAATAATATTT
Organism: Viscum album; assembly: GCA_963277665.1. Taxonomy (NCBI): domain Eukaryota; kingdom Viridiplantae; phylum Streptophyta; class Magnoliopsida; order Santalales; family Viscaceae; genus Viscum; species Viscum album. Next base: position 1,100,543,742 of record OY728147.1, read on the forward strand.
TAAATGATGGATAAGTTAGTATATTTATCTTTACTTCAATTTCAATAAAATATTTTACTTTGGTGTGGTTATAGAAAAATAAAAGGTATATGTGATAGGATGTACACTGTATATAAATGTGATAAGAAATTCAAAGAAGAAAATTTTCAAATCTGGAAAGCTCGGTTTGATGATATGAATATGTAATAAGATTAAACAATTTACCTATTATTTTCTATATTGAATGATATTTAATTATTAGTAAATATATCTAGAGAAATTATTAAACATTACAAACTTATAAATTCAACACATAGATTTATTTTTGACAGATTTTATTTTCAATTATGTCCTCGTTTTTTTTCATGACTTAGATAACTTTCCTTTTGATTAATTTCATAGTTTATTTACATTCTATGATATAAAAAACGTTAAAAAGGTGAAAAATAAGGATAAAGTTCAAAGATAATGTGATTTTAAATATATAAGGAGTCTTAAAACTAAATAGGAAAGAAAAAATAATATTATTTTAGTTTTATGAGGGAATATATAGATATAATATTTTAAATGTTGTTGTCACTTATTTCAATAAATTATTACACCAATATAAAATAAGGGTATATTAATATAGAATAATTATCTACATAATTTTTAAATATTTATTTAAATAAATTTATTAAATCATGTTACTCTTTAAAAAGAAAGAATAAAATTTATTCTAAAATGAAAAGAATCAATCTTTTATTTTTAAAATATCAATTGATAAAAAATAATGTTTTTAAGAAACTTTATTGGAACAAAATAGGAATAATACTATTAAAAAAGTGTATGACAAAATATTATGAATTTTTAAAGAAGTTAAATGTAATGGATAATAATACAAACTAAAAATTAATTAATTTCAATTAAGGGATTAAAATATTTTAATCACTCTTTTATTGGAACAATTGTGTTTTATTATTGTATTTTATTTTTAGAAGGCACTCGGTGGAATTTTTTGGATATGTATGGCTAATTCAGAGTCTCTATGATCCTTGAATGAGTTTTTATAGGTTGGAGGTCATTGAGGTTCATACACACAAATCTTTATTAAAATATTTAGGAATATATTAATGTTTTAAATGATTTATCCTAGTGCTCTCTGGTTCTAAAAAACATTACAAAATCTATTGAAGAATTTATTGACACAAAAAACGTTTCATTTTTTTATTTTCAAATTAATTATATAATAATTTATGTTTTTATTCTTCTACCTTTGATCCCCCTTCATAAATATTGACCAAATTATCCCACATGGATTTGGATAGTTTATTTCCCATGATATTTGTTGATATAGTTTTAAATATTCCTCTTAGAATGATATTTATGCCTTTTCATCAACATCAAACTCTAATAAATGTTCTTGTGAGATATTTGTCTCTATAATATAATGAATAGTGATTCAATATATAACAATAATAAAATCACTAATCACATTGACTATAATATTTATAGAGTTTCTCTCTCTCACACTAATTACACTTCCCCACATATCAATCTTGTATTAATTTCATTACAATGTAATTCAAAATAAAAAAATAATTAATTTTTTTATGAATATGTTAAAATTGAATTAATATACATTAATTCTTCACAGTATGATCCTATGATAGAACGTTAATAATTCTTTATTTATATAATTTAATATATTTTATAATCGTTGTGTGACAATAAATCTAATAATATTTTTGTTTCATTATCATTAACCCCTCAACTAGTACACCTTTTAGACATGTAGTGAAGATAAGAGTAACCTAGGAATACCACCTCCAATATTCCATATGTTGGAGTCTAGATTCGAAGGAATAAAATACACCCGTGAATGAGGAGTTGCACTAAATAATAATATAAAATAAAAGAAACCATAAATCCACTACATATGAAAGATAAATCATCTAATGTTATACAATGAAAAGTAAAGAATAAAAAATACAATGAATAACTATTATGTTGTGACCATAAACTCTAGAATCTATAAAAAACCTCCATGAGATAGTAATTTACAACATGATGACTAAAAACCATCAACATTCATGAAGAAAATATTTACATATAGGGGCGATCACATAGGTATACTCAATAAGATCCTATCCTAAACAGATCTTGTAAATTTTTGAGAAGTATATTTAATTCTAGTTAATAATCCAAGAAATAAATGGGTCACCTAATAAGGTTACTACATTACCTAACATACGAAGGGTCACTCACTCTATAGGGAACATAAATAGGTAAAATAATTACAAAAGCCATTAATATACAAAAGTTGCCCACTTTAACTTTCCCATTAAACCTGTCACCCTCCTCACAAACATCTTATGTCTTGGTTGTCCCATCCCCTATATAAAAAATAAATCACATATTGAAACATGTTGTATCCCCATAAATATCCCATATTATACATCCATGTAGACACATCACATCCTCCTCCTCATCCCATCACCAAAATCACATTGTAAAATTAATATACCTAACAGGCATTATAAGTATACATTATACCTTAATCCATGAAAACACACAAATAATTTCACATTTAGTATTCATAATAAATTACGTCCTATATATTTGTTAATTTTATGACCTTAATCCTCTATACCCTAGAAATAAATGTATGAAATAATCATGAGCCATTCTAACTCATATAGGTACACATCCAATATCCATATGCCACTATAACCCGAGTATGTCCACATAAGAATTCTATGTCTGGATGAGATATCATGGAAGGACATTAATCTCCCACAAATATATTCCACATCATGTATATTAGAAATGCACTTGTAACTCAAGGAAAAATATGGGCATCAATTTCCCAACTATCTTAGGTAGTGTAGAGTAAAAATATTATAACATAATGAATAGTATATCAAAATTCCAATATTTAGGAAATTATTATACCATAGACTCAAATAATAGCTAATGTACTACATGATACCCCAAGTGCAGTCACTAGGATTAGAAATCTTAAACTCATTTATACATACAAGAATCATAGTTTACTACCGTCATTGTTCATTTATCAATTAATAATTTCCATATATTTTATAAAACCCCATAATCGGTTCTGGTATAACAATATATGTACCTATCCAAAGATATGGAGATTTTATATTAACCATTATAATTACATATTTCATGATCTTATTCTTCCGAATCCACCCAAAAAAATCTATGATTTCTATTAAATATATTAATATCATCACTAACATTCATTCATATGGGTTATGTTATGTTTAATTATCATTCCATATTCCACGATTTTTATGTCAGAGCTAAACCTACGAAAATGACGCTATTCAATATATAGAAAGTATGTAATAGGGATGAATGCTAACAAATAAAAAACATCCACCATGAAATGATCCCAAGAAGTTCTAACAATCCCATATCCTTTGTACATCATCCATACCAATCCACCATCCCCAATAAAAATATACTTCCCTAACTAAGGAAAATCACCCCACCCCTTAGCTTTACAACCAATTTTATAATATTTTATATAAATTCACATCAAATACACTATCATTATTAATCAAATAAATAATAAAATAATATTTTTCATCAAAATATCAATGATAAATCAATGAAATATTGTTTAAAAAATATAAAATCTTGTGAAACAATGTTAATCTTAAAAAATCCCCAACCAATAATTGCAATAAGAAATTTTTTCCTCAAAAAACAAACTTATCCATTTTAGCATTAAAAAATTTCAATAAAAAAAAATAAAAAAATAGTTTTTAAGGGTATTTATATAATCCAATAAATATGCTCAAGAATCACCTAATATGTTTTTACAATACAAAGTATGAGTCATAAAAAATTATTAAAAGAATAATTTATTATTTTTCATACCTTAACATATTTATTTGAAAATAATTAATCTTATAAAAATAGATTATGAAATATCAATAATAACATAAATCAAATTATAGACTATTTATATGATATCATTATGCAATCATCATGAATAAAGTTTAATCATAAGTTAATAAATACACCATTTTAATTATCTTTCAATTCTCTAATTCAAGATCATTAACATCTTCAGGAAAATATCATCCATATACCAATTGAAGATAAAGAATTTTAAACCCACATCATCACATAAAATAAGGATATGTTTATGGATCAAGTTCCTCAATAATAATTTTGAGAAACACCACTCATGAATAAAAGAAACAAGGATTAACCATAATTAATTTCAGTATAAAGCACCTAAATACGTAAGAAAAACAAAAAATCACTAACCACACTTAAATATTAGAATAACCAAAAGATAAATCACTATTATATACTGTTTTAGTGGAGATATTAAGAGGGAATAAATGAAAGGTTTAAGAGAGATACTCTGAATTGAGTGAGATCAACCCTTATGAACTATGTGGTTTAAACACATAAGGGTGGAATACACATGTCACTGAGGAAGAATAGTGTTTTTTAGGGTTTGGAGTAAGAATGTAAAAATCATATCAAGGAATCCTAGACATCACTTTGTTGAGAAAATACAATGGTACTTCCCCATATCGTGGATATCTCAACGAAGAACATCATATTATTAGAATGACTCATTGAAACTTTATTTTATATTATTATAATTATCATATTATATATTTTTATTTATTTTTAATTATTATTATTTTATCCATGTTATTCTCTATAATTTTTTTATATTCTCAGAACATTATTTTTTATAAGTCTTATTAACCAGTATGCATGTCTAGTTTTACCCTTACATGAGCTAAAAATATTTCTATTTAACTTTACATATCCCTTTCATCTACTTTTCAATAGTATAATTACATAAATTTATGTAGCACAAATTTTTTTAACAAATTTCAACTAATGAAGTTTATATATACCTTTATGTACGTCTCCAATCTATCATTACATCATGAGATTAAATACCATTAGGTAATAAAGTATTATTACCCTTACACAGGCTCATCTGGTTTACCCTTATGAAATATGCTAACCTACCCTTGTGAAATGTATATAGATTCTTTTATCCCTCTATATAAATTAGTTTTACCAATACACATCCTTTGTAAATTGTGTGTTTCCCTTTTGTATCATTGTATTTAACCTTAACACACAGTTTATAATTTGAATCATTACATTATTAATGCAATGTATTTTATAGCTTACTTTTATGCCACATGTTAAAATCAAAGGTTACCTTTATGTATTGTTTTAAAATTTAATTTTGACCATATGCAAGTCATATTAAGGTTCTTTACATATTTATGAATGTCAATGAAATTTTGGATTTCTCTTTCTCACAATTTTCATATTATGTTTAATAACTACATGTTATTTTCTTTTATCATAAGTGATTTCATTATTCCCAAAATTAATATTAATTATGCAGTGATTATAAAATGTTTTTATATTATTTTAAATGGATCTAAATGATTTTAAACTGGTTATTAATATTTTTGTAAAGTTATAAGAATGTTTTTTAAATTTCCAATATATTTTTTTGGTTATTTTATTCAAATTAATTTTTTCTATATTATTATTTAAACATAAGAAATATATTCAAACATATTTTTTGGTTTTTACGGTATTGTATTTATGATTTATATTATCACATGAATAAATATAGAATGAAATTTGGAATTTTTTTCTTTATTAAACAGTGTGAGATCCTTGGATTTTTATTAATCGATTATTATGGATGTAAGCTTTAAATATATTCAAATTATTTTGATTTGTTAAAATGATTTTAAATTAAAATGATTTTATTTGGAAATTATCATACTTCTCTCTCTCTCTTTAATAATTATAGTGATGGTTCTATATCATTTTGAATTTTAATTGTTTTACCCAGATGAGTTTGATGTGATATGATAGAGATATAAAAACATTCTTTTTTAGATACAATATAATTTGATAAAATTGAATTGAACGAAACTGCACAAACTTTTCCTATATTCATGTTTTGAAAACAACATTCATAATCGAAGCTCCATTGTTCAATCACTGCTTACTAAATTACATTTATGGATCACCCTAGAAATATCATTAAAGTAATTAAAATGGTTAACAATAATTTTTCTACATCTGTAGATCAATATAAAACTCTCCAGTGGGAATTTTATTTTTTATTTATTCTATTATTTCTAGTAGTTGTTTCCAATTAATATTTTCACACATAGGTTATAACACCTATAAGAAAATTAATTGTCTATGAAAACATAATAAAAAATAAACATACATTTTTTGAGTGATCCTGGATCAAATTACAATATTTTGGGGCTACTCCATTAGAAAATCAAGTGTTCTATTTGTTCGTGAAAAAGGATTTGGGTTTAATATTTTATCTTCACCTCTAGAAATATTCATGGGAATGGGATTATTACAGCTTAAAAAGTAACTATTTATTTAATCGATGTAATACTCTCTAACATGGGGTGTGATGACCAGAGTATGATCATTTATATCCAAAAATATAATTAAATTATATGTGTTCATATCTTTATTTTTCTTCCAACACTCTTTACCCATCCATTATTCTTAATAATTTATATTATAATTAATTAATCCTCATAAACAACAATCTTCCACAATTATTTTTAATAGGTATTATAATTTTATGAAAATAATCCACCCACCCCCATATTATTTATTTCTATTCACCCCATCAATTCCTAAAACATGGTATCATATATAATCAATTTTTGATTTTTTGTCTACTTATTTCTATCTAGTATATAGTATTTGGTATCAGAGGGTCACCGTAAAATGATAGTTCTAGATTTATTTCTATTTATATGATTATTTTTTTCTGAGCTAACTTTTGTCCTATTTGTTCGAAATACTAAGGAAAAGTCCAATTTCAGTAATGTAAAATCATGAGGCAAAATTCTTGAATCCCTTAAGACCATCTCTTTTTGATTTATGTGAATATGGTTACTAAAAATATAGAAAGGAGGTATTTTTAAAAAATATAGGTATTGAATATTTTACTATCATGTATAAATCATATAAAATTCATGATGTTTATATTGATACCTTAAAAATATATGATTCAAAAAAAATATATTGAGTTATAATATTATGAATTTTATTTATTTTTCTCTTAGTCAATGTTTTTACTCTCATATATCTTCTTGTAAAAATAATTCTATAAAATGGTGGACTTTAAAAGTTACTCAATAAGGAAATGAAAAATTATATAGAACTATTATTGGAATTCACAAGGCTAAATTTCAATAGTTTATAATGATTTATCATGAATTGGAAATTTATTATTCAAAATATTCACAATGATTGTAAATGGAATCGTTTCACTTGGAGAATCTACAAAGAGTTATGTTTTGATTGAAATAATTCTAGAATTCTTACCCAAAATATAGATTTCAATGAATGTATACATTTAAGAAATAATATATTTTTGGGGGGGTACTATTATGATGAGTTTATTGGTTCCATACTAAAGAATGATCTTGAATTGAAGAAAAATGAAAATGAAGATCATGATAAAATAAATTGAGTTTCTTTAAATTATATTTTTTTTCTTCTAACTCTTCCTAGGATTTATCATGTTAATCTATCTTAAGAAAAAATTCTTATTTTATTCAAGTAGAAAAGTGCATTAAATGAATTATAAATAATAATAATTATACTAAAAAGGACTAATGGAAAAGTAAGATATACAAGAATAATTTCATGGGAAAAGGAATGTAGGGTAAATACAATATCATTCTTAAAAATTTAGGAAACCCTATCATACAAAAGTGAGTGTATAATATTGAAATAAAAAATCAAAGAACAAAATAAAGGAAAAATACAATATATAAATTTTTTTGTTTTTTGAGTTGCACTAAATATTCAAACTCAAGTAAAGAATATTTATGAGTGAAGGAAATTGGTAACATCTATCTTACAGTAAAATATCATTAGGTAATAGATCCATTTAATTATTTTTTAAATCCTTATAATCTAGGATTGATGGTTATATAAATTTAGATTATAATTTGATAAATTTATGATTCAGATTATTATTCAACATCTAATTGTGATTGTGATAAATATAAATTTTAATTATTATGTGAATTATGTAATGACTCTTAATATGAAATATTAAATATTTATAAAAATTATAACAAGTTGAATAAGGATTAAAAGAATGTTTTGAATTAAAATAAAAGTATCATTTTCAAAAATGTGATGATAAAATATTTTGTTTCTATATATGATATATATAAAGATAAAATAAATATTATGGAAATTAATTTTTCTAAGATAAAAACGGGTAATTGAATGAAAAATTCTGATTCAATTATTAATGAAAATTTCTCTAAATATCATTAATTTTTTAAAAAGGAAAAAATGAACCTTAAGGATGAAATTATTATTTTGAAGAAAATGTTATCTATGTTTACTTATGAAATTCAATATTTACAAGAATTCAATATATTATAAAAAATTTATAAATCAGAGAAAAAAATAAATTTTCTTGGTTTTTATTATAGGGTACCTTGACTGTATATGAATAGATTATTTAAAGATAAAGTTGAAGGTGTCTCATTTGATAATTTATTTAGATATGGATTATTTGAACAATATTGTTTTATTTTTTCATTAATATTTGATCAACAACATATTCAAAAATACATATTATATTTCAAACTATAGTTTTAAAGTTAAGAGGACAAACCCTTCTGCAGCATGTGTCCCAATGAAATCATTTTTAAATCCAATTAGACCAAAACTGGTATAGATTCATAAGTAATTATCTTTTTTATTTTTTGGCTATAATGTATATTCATATAATTTTATTATATTGTATGTTGGAATGTTATTTAAAATTTATATCATTCTATCTAGTGAGTATGTATCCTATGTTTTATATTTTTGATTACAAATATATGATAACATTTAGTTTTAAAATATTTACATATATTCATTATTTTAATAAATTTTTTATTAACTATTTTCATGGATACTTAAGAAATATTTTTTTGATGCTCAATTTTATATTTTATATATGAATTAATTAAAGGGGAGACTTCTATTTTATTATATGTTTATTTAATTTAGGCTGAAATTTATGTTCCAAATCAATAGTTAATTTATCTCTTTTTAAAAAATTATTTTTTAGGAGGATATATTTTATATAATGATAATTTTTATTTTGGGGGATAAAATATGATTTGAAATTTGATTGTTTTTAATTATATGTTTCAAAAGGGGGAGATGGTGTCTTTAAATTTTATTCTTTTTGATCAATTCAAAAAAGGGAGAGAAAATTTAAAATTTATATAATGTTTTTTAATAATAAAAAAGTGGTAGAATGTTGGATTGGATCCTTTCCACAATTTTTTTTTGAAAATTATGATATTATTGATTTTTATTTTTTTATTAATTATTATTCATTTATTCATATTATTCTTTGTGATTATTTTTATTATATTTTATGAACATTAATTTTTCTTACTACCAATATACCCTTACGTGAGTCTAGTATTACCCTTACATGAGCGAAATAAATTTATACTTACTATTACATAAGAATACAATCTACCTTTATGTAGTGTTATTACATACATTTATGTAGCTCATTATTTTTACAATTGTTCAAGCTGACAAAAAATCACTTTATATGCGTGTAATAATCATATTTACCTTTATATAGTGGTATATCTTACCTTTATGCAATGAAATATTCTAATCCTTACATGAGCTAATCATTTTTACAATTACATAGTATGTTAACTGATTCGTATGTAGTGTATATAAATTTTATCATATGTTTACACAACTTAGTTCAATATATATTCAGCCTTTTTAAATTCCATGTCACCATTACACAACATTATATTTGACCTTAAATCAAAATTTATTATTTGAAGCTTACCTTTACATGACTAATGTATTTTACATCTTATATTAACACCACATGATAAACTGAAAATTTTCATTTACTTTTGTTTGGAAATTATATTTTACCTTTTCATAAGGTATTTAAATAACATTTAATTATATATAAGAAACTTAGAATTTTAACATTTCCTTGTTTTGTGAATTTATCTGTATTTAGAATTTATGCATCATATTTTCATTTATTTTAACTAATTTCAATATTCATCAAATTAATATTAATTATATACTGATTATGTGAAGTGTTTTTAGACTATTTTAAACATATTATAATTATTTTTAATGTGCTTCTTAATTTTCCTGGAAATTTGTAGTAATGTTTTAAAAAATTAAAATATGGCATTTTTAGATGATGTGTTTAAATTAATTGTTCCTATATTATTTCTTAAACATAAAAAAATTATTCAAATTGTTTTATAGTTGTTAATTAAGTATATTTAATATTTATATTATCACATTTGTAAATATATAAAGAAAATTTCAATTCAAATTATGAATTATTACAATATGATACCATTTGAGATATTTATATTTCCATTAATTGATTATTATTTAAGATAGTTATAAATTTATTAAAATGATTATTTATTATTCAATTGATTTTAAATTCAAATGATCTTTTTTAAATAATATATATCCCACTCTCCATGATAATTATAGTGATAATTTTATATCATTTGGAATTTTTTTTTACCTATCTGGGTTTTTTGCGTAGTGTTTGGATGTTATTATTTAAATGGGTTGTGAAATGCTTGGATGTAAGATGATAAATATATTTCAAAATTACTTTTTTTATACACTATAATTAAATAAAATATAATAAAATACATGCTTTGAAAACATTACATCTTATTGAAGTATTCTAATAAACCTTTCAAAGAGAGGCATCATCTTTCAAACACTACTCACTGAAGTGAGTTAATTTATCACTAAAGAAACATCATTCAAATAATTTAAATGGTTAATAATAACATTCCTATGACCTAAAAAAATTTGTAGCTATCCAGTGGGTCTTTTGTTGATTTATTTATTCTATTGTGTTTGGGATTTTTCTTCACATAATATTTTCACACAAGGTTTATATCACCTATAAAAATTATTCCACTACAATACAAACATGACAAAAAATTTGTAAAAAGTTTTGGAGTGATCTTTTTTTAAATTCACAAATGATTGGGTTTATCCATTATAAAATCACGTTTTTTATTTATTCTTATGAAATTTGAGTTATTTAGATTTAGGGATTCACCTCTTTAAATAGTCTTGTGTTTGTTGTTATACCCTGTAGAAACGTATCCCTCAATTTATTCGTTATAGTACCCCATTGGTTGGGGTGTGAGGAGTAGCGTAATAGAATTTAGATCTAAACTACTATAAAATTACTTATGTTAAAATATGTATTTTCTACATTCATCCTCCACACATACACTATTTTTAATAATTTAATGAATAATTTTTTAATATTAATAAATTAATTAATTACACAAGTATTATTAATAACTCTGATAATTTTAATAAAAATTTTTTATCCCCACCTACTTCGCTTTTACCATTCAACCTTTTAGAATCTATCAAGTGTCTCTGGTAAAATCTATATATAAAACTTTTTCCTTCAAAATGGAATACCTCATCCCCCTCTCAGTGATAATTTCACCCATTTAAAATATTAATGACCAGTACCATGACATATTGGAACCCTATATATATGTAGTGTCTCAAAACTAGAACTCCCATTGAGCATCAACCACACACATAAAAAAATTATTCCCACTCCATTTCCATCCTTCCTTGAAAACTCAACCTCACCATGACACAACACCACAATAGACACCAGTATAGGATTTTCAATCATCCCTATTTCCCATAGTTAAATCTTGCAAGCACTACACCAAAGAAATGAACACCACTACTTCATGGTGATATCCATGAACTAGACAGAGGACATGAAATTAGAAGAGGTGAATGTAAGAGTACATTAAGCCACACATAAGATAAATTCCAAACTCTTCAGGACATAACACCCTTCTCCAAGGTGATTCTGCACTCCTTGTGTTACATTGCTAAATCCTCTACACACTGTGACCATCAAAAGTTCTCATTCACTCTTTGATTCTACTAAGCACTATATTGATTATCTTCCATACTCGTAGCTTGAAAATGAACTCTATCATGGCCTTCACTAAGGGTATTTTAAACCCCATAATTCTAAAACTCAATACTACATCTACGTAACTCCTTCAAAATACATCTTAAAACCCAAAAAACCCTACAAAATAAAAAATGAATGTGTTCCAAAAAAATTTTTACTCTTATATTAGATTATTCTAAAAAGATTCTCATAATTGAGAATGAAAAAAACAAAACATTGAATGAAATATGAATAGGATAAGCCATAGATAATACATGATATACCTCTTAGTGATCTAATTATAATAAGAACATAGTCAATTGATCCTAAGGAAATACAATATAATCACATGAAATCATTAATAATATCATAGATAAAAAATTTCATACCAATCATATCAATAAATAATGTAACATAAGAAAATGATTGTGAATTTTCATATCATGATTCTATGTTTATCCATCCAAAACTCCTTTCCACCATAGGATAAAAATTATTGGAATAACATTCTCATTAAACACCTTCTGTTGAGGGTCATAAATCTCAATTGATCATTCATTGAACATCATATAGTATTTAACTTCTAGAAAATACTAGTCAATAACATGAGAATCATCATAAGTTATCAATATAGGTGGGATACATGAAACATTTTGTGGATCTAGTTTAGACATGGTGGGAGTTACAATTGATATAAAATTTCTCTAATATCATCCAACCTCTATAAAAGAGAAAATGAATCATGGTGAAAGATGATTCCAATAACCAAACAATTTATTTCCATCATGATTAGATACCATCATGAACACATGATATATGATATAAAATGTTATAGCCTTTCCCCAATGCCTATAATTGGACCTATAATGATCGTTTGTTTCATTTATCCACTCATGAATCACTTTCACCTTCTTTATCATGCACTGAACCAGTTACAGACTGAGAATATATTAGTCCCAAACCATAGTCCAACACGAAAAAGATATTGATGATTGACTATATAGTGATATGATTGAGTACATACCAATGGTAAAATGAAAAATATTATTATAATAAAACTTAAGCAATCATATTTGTATTATATATGATCATCCAAAACCCCAAATGCATGTGAAAAAAACATATCTTCCATGGTATAGATTGTTCAATCTATCTAACCATCCCTCTGTAAATAGAAAATAGTTTTAAGGGATTATTGAGATCCAAACTAACTATGGAAAAATATCTACACTTGAGAGGTAAAATGTGTATCTAGATCTAAGATTATCATATTCAAAACCCCATAACTCCTCAAAATTTCCTCCAAATACAACCTTGGTAAAACATTCAGTATTTTTGACTCCTTAATCGCAATGAAGTGAGACAGCTTTTTCAAATAGTCCATGATCACCCCAATATAATCGTATCCAACCCAATCTGAAGTTAAAATATTGATTGAATCCCTGATATTTCATCCCACTTCCACTAGGGAACATCAATCTACAAAAAGGACCACCAGGAAAATGATGCTCATCCTTCAACATTTAAAAATAAAACATTGAGTTAAAAACTCTTCAACTGAAATCATTAATTTAGACCACTGAAAAAGGCATTTTAATTAATGATATAAGTTAACCAAATCATTATGTACTAGTAATTTTGAACTATGGAACCAATGTAAAACCACCATGTTCATTTTCTAATTAATTAAGAGCCTCCCCTGCAATAATACATGATGCACATTATCGTCATACTATCCCTTGAGATCATGCCCCCCCAAAAAACATGGCCCCTATAAACATCCACCTATTAATTCCTCTACTATGATTCATCCACCCACTATACAAAAGGTGAATAAATAGTAATTTGGTAGAGACACCCTCTACCATAAATTCTCCCATATCACAGTGTGACACTATTGTCTCATTAATCACTCAAAAAGTTTCTCCAAACTCATAAATGGCTTGTTTGCATTATGCCATGATTTGTTTGTCAACAACAACATTTACCTTCCTTTACATACAGTAAATATAAAATTCATATTCTTATAATACTTCCATCTACCAAAACTATCACAATTTGAAATCAGACAAAGAGAAGACATACCAAAAATAATTACAATCCATGAAGATAATATAGAACTCATTGATCAGATAGTGTCTTCACAACATCAAAGAAAACATAGTTGTGAAAAGGTTAATGTCATGGCTAAAATTGTTACAATCCTGAGGCCGTAACTTCTTGTTCATATAGGTGATGATTAATTTTTATTCAAAAAACAACCCAAAATAAGGTGTGAAGAATCAAAATCATCCTAAACATAACTCTCTACTCAATAATATAGATAATAATCACAACATCCATATTATCATTTAAATCCTGAAAATCTATATAGAACCGATCATTATATACATAAACATGATCCTTTTGTGTTAATGTTATTAAATGTGACATCCCAATTAAATAAAGAATAATATATTTTCTTAATTATTACGATTTTTCAATTAAATATTAATTTTACCTTAAATGGGTTGCAATGTTCAATGGTGTACCTGATATGCAACAACAGGTTTCTTTCAAATCTTACGTTGCACTCAAGGTTGAGTCATACTAAAAAATAATAATATAATATTATTATTTTAAATGGTAGTTAATTACTAGCCCTTATAATGACGGGAATAAATATAACTAACTAAATTATGATTATACACTTTTCATTTTACATTAATCAAATAAAAATTTAGAGGCTTAATATAGTAAAGAATATGATTTTCAGCATAATAACTTAATTTTTTTAAAGGTCGATTTACCTACTTTTAATGGAGAACCCTATTTAGATCTAGTATTATTCACCATTATATGTTCTATTTGAAAAAAATAAAATTTTTCATAAGAATTGGAACATCAAAATTCACATTGGGTAAATTTTTTATATTTTTCTGATAAAATTCATTTTTTGAAGAACAGTGAAAAATACTGTATTTTAATTCAAAACTGCCTTTTAATCTAATTTATCTATATGGTTAGATAATATTTTTAATTTGTTTTAAAGTTTAAATAGATTTAATTTTTACCATTTCATCCAATTTTAGTCATTGGAAGTAATTTTACTTTGAAATTGGACATAACCTAGTGTCATTCTTTTGATAGTTATTATTTTTTAAAAACATGCTTTTAGTTTTCACAACGGGAATTAATTTTATATTAATTAATCCAAATTATATGTTCTTAATTTTCTAAAATAGACATTATTTTTTAATATATAATATCAAATATATCTTAGGCATAATTTTTGATATTTTTCTAAAAACATCATTTTATGATGAATAGTGAAACCACTAAGTAGCTGTTAAAAAATGAATTTTTCATTTACAAAACAATTACTATTTTTGTGAATTGAATTTTGAAAATATGACATACATGGTTGTTATTATTAAGTTAAATGTGGTTCAATAAGATTAAAATATTTTTTTTGAATAGTTACTTTTGACTTTTTTTTACATCTGTTAAAGGTAAATATGGTAATTCAAGGTAAAATAAAATTATAATAATAATAAATTACCTCAACACATGTACTAACCTTATATGATGAGTCATGAACGACCAGGGGAATTCATGGGTCTATTTTGGGACCCCATAGAGCCACTTAAGTGTGATAATGGCACTTTATTTTAATTAACATAAAATAATGGCAAAAATGACATAAATAATTATCTTTTAGTAGATCAATTTTAAAATGGAGTAATATAAGTTATATCTTTATCAATAAATATGAATTTGAAATCTGAAAATATTTACTACATCATGGTATTTCATTTATAATTTTTATATATCAAATAAATTAAATTATTTATGACACAATAATGATGCAATGTTTACCTCATTAATAAATGATTTAAATACATTATATTATAAAGAATAATAGAATATCAAAAACCAATACAATTCTTATTGGATTATTTTATTTATTGCATTGGTCATCTTATCTTCTAATTTAATTTTTTTTGGATCTTCATAAACTGAATATCATGATATAATAAAATGATATTTTCACTCTTTCATAAAGAGACCCTCCTCCCATTTATAAAAATTTCTCATCTCTATCCCATTCCTCGCACATATATAGACCCTTGGCGCATCCAAAACATGACCAAAAATTTTCTCAAGATCCGTATCTTCCACTTATAAGACCTACCTTAGACATAATGCACTTCAATAAACCCGTTTGGTTCAAACCAAATGGAATTACCTGATTTATAAGTAACGCGTCCTCTTATGTTCTTTTGTTTTATTTTACTTCTACAACCCACTAAACTCTTTTTATTACTTTATATTATTAAAAAAAATTAATCCTAAATATAATAGAATCTGGTTATGAGAAGTATTCTAAATACACTTTCACACACCTCTATCTAATTTGTAAAGAACATACAATTTCAGTGGATAGAAAACTAACACCTCACGAAACGGTGATTGTTCTATTATCTATTACCACCTCTCATGGTGGCCATTATGATGGAACTATATTTATATATGATACATATAATATATATATATTTTCTATTCTTCTATATCTTCTATTTATAGAATACCTTTATAAATTCCATAGTAAGTAATTATGATTATCTAATTTGAGGATGTGCGGACTATCACCCCCTAAAAGTTTTATTACTCGTTCATTCCATACATAAAACATATAAAAGATAGAGTTACTGAGATTATATATACAATATTACACTGAATTTATAATATATCTATGTATCATTATGTTTTAATTCATTTAAAATATGAAATAGGAAGGGAAGTAGCGTTCATGCATACGTACGACATACCATCTACATGAACGGTGCATTTCATTAATTACCTCCAAATGTTATGCACTATTATTAATTCATGTATATACTTGATATATATGATATATATCATATCTAAATCGTGAATATCATTTGGTATTGAATGCAATTTTGACCACAGGAACAACTTGTAATTATAAGAAGTCCATTTTTGGCTCAAGTACCAAATATCGACCAAATGACCATTATTAACATAAATGACTACATAATGTTTATAAAATGGTAATAAGTGATTTAAAAGGAATGATAAACTTGAAAAATGATATTAATCAAGTTAAAATTAACATTTTTATATTATTCAATTGATTAAAAAACTAACGAGTCCAGTCACACACAAGGTAAATGACTTCCTCTCAATCTCTTTTCATTGAGGCATATATGTTTTACACACAAATTTATTTTATACGTTGTATAAAACCCTTTGTAATTTCATTTTATTAAAATGGATTATTTTTCTACGACGTGTTTTACTAAATAACAAAAATGAATATCACTTTTTAATGGAAGTGGTGACAATTACCTTTTCTACCGATGCGAGTATTATTTGATATTTTGGCTTCCTAAACAAGCCATAATGTTTTTAAAATGAAAATAAATACCATATACTCTGCTACGTATTTTGGTATTGAAAATGGTTTTGATAATCTATTTTTTTGTCATATTATTTAAATTATATATTATGATTTAAATGTTCAAATGATATCTTTCCTTTATATTTGTTTTATTTGTTATGATTATATTATGGTCCTTGGGAATTGTTTACATATACGGGTGGTTAGTAATAAAACTAAGGTGGGTGAGCCAGAGATAGCTCTCTAATACATTGGGTAACATGACGAAGGTAAACATGAATGGTTCTTCTAATATATTTATGGAATATTCTATAATGGGTATTCTAAATATAACTCCATACATAGTAGTGATGGATACAATGTATGTATGATAGGGATGCCACAAGTTTCCTTTATAATTTATGTTTTCTATGTGTGATTCATAAATCTTATGATTTCATGAGGTATGTTAAAGAGCTTCTGTTATGTATGTATTGAATAACTAATGTTTTCTTTCTCTGTTGTATAACCCTTTCTGAGATTTTTATGCTCATTCCAAGTTTTGAAATGTATTTCACAGGACTTACAGATGAATAGGGTCATGGATGGGATCAAGGAAAAGTCATGCTGTCTAAAACATGGGACTAGACATGAAACTTTTTCAATAATTTTTATTTATGAGAAAAATGGAAACCGAGTAGAAGTGTATACCTTGTAATTTTTTAGATCTAATGTAATAGTTATGTCCTTATTATCTAAAACACTGAAACTAAAAATATCCTCAATGTGAATTATTAATTAAATTCTAGATAATGTATTATTTTAAGGTCAGGTCCATGTAGTTGGTATTAGAGGTCGATTTAAATAACTTTTAGAGTATAGATTACCATGTTGATTCACCTAATATGTTTCTTGTGTTTAGAATTGTTTTCAACAGAGGAAACATGGCAGATCTGATGGGACAACATCAAGGGGAAGACAACCTTC
This sequence comes from Viscum album, assembly GCA_963277665.1. Classification (NCBI taxonomy): domain Eukaryota; kingdom Viridiplantae; phylum Streptophyta; class Magnoliopsida; order Santalales; family Viscaceae; genus Viscum; species Viscum album. The sequence goes on from OY728147.1 coordinate 1,100,562,143, forward strand.
AAAATCAGCAACCTGAGATGGTCGGAATCAGAACTGAATAGTTTGTTATATTGATGTAACAATTAAATCAGGCTATAAATGGCTTTATCCATGCACGAGATCAACCAAATAAACCACAAAAGAACATGATAGTAGTGTATTATTTAAAGAGGCATCATCCCCCATCATTCAAAGGATAATTTGATAGTATGGTAGTAGAAGGGTGGAATAAAGCACTATAGAAAATTTTTGATTTCATGGGGTGTTCAGAACATCAAAAGGTTATCTGTTTATTTTACAGTTTTGATGGTGAAGCTGATTAGCGGTGTTAAATAGTGAAAAATATCCGGGATAGGTGAGGAGTTTGATGCTATTGATTGGGATGAATTTAACGGTATGTTTCTTGAGAAATATTTTCCTAAGGTGGATCGACATAGGATGGAAAAACAATTCCTAGAATTTAGGTGAGAGGATGACTCAGTGGCTCCTAATGAAGAAAAATTCACTCAACTGGGAAGGTATGCCCCAAATTTCAGATGAGATCTTGATAGTTAAATAAACCATTTTTACTCAGTATTATATCCAATTAATCAAAGAGATTTAGCTTCGTGTGAGTTAAAAAGTCAATAAAAACTTTTTTGATGTGTGGAGAAGGTAGAAATGGAGTTTGTAGATGATCAGGAGTTCTTTGATAAACAACAGAATAAGCGGTCAAGGTGGCAGGCGAAAGGGAAGAACACTTCAAAAAATTCTGATTGTAAGAAACATCATTTTACAGTTTTTAAAAATTTTGGTAAAAATCATGTTGGGGAATGTCTTTTGAATTCTGGTAAGTGATACCAATGTGGTAAAATGGGACATAAATCTCATAATTGCACTAAAAAAGTGCATCCTAATGGTAAGACAAAATCTGATTTACAATTAGTAAAATGTTTTAAGTGTAATGAAATGGGTCATTATGAAAATGAGTTTCCAATGAAGAACTCGACTGAGGGATAGCAGCTAGACTAAAAGCAGAAAGGGGTGGTGAAATCCAATGAAACTACTTTAGCAGATGACGGGCTATCAAATGATTTAGTATCAGGTACATTGCATGTTTTTTCAGATTATTCCAAAGTTTTTTTTTTGATTTTGTGTCTACACATTATTTTATTTCTGATATGCTTTCTAGTAAATTGGGAATTTCATCTCAAGATATGCATCTTGAATATATCATAAAAACATATTGGGGAAATGTTGAGACAAAAAGAAATCATAAGAACCTTCATGTTATTGTGTGTGGAAAGAATCTACAAAAAAACCTTATTGTTTTTCCTCTAGTAGAGTTTGATGATATTTTGGTTATGGATTGGATTTCTATTTATCATGCTAAGATTGACTGTAGAGATAAAGTGGTTTATTTTCAGAAAGAATTTTACTTTGTGAAAAAGAATGAACCCTTACTTTTGATAACATATATGGAAGGTGAGAAACTAAAAAAAGATTTAAATGAATGTTACCTTGCACATATTGTTGAAAACAAAGGAACTATTCAGATTAGTGATGTGCTAGTGGTAAATGAGTACCTTGATGTTTTTCCTGATGAGTTTCCAGATATTATACCTAATCGGGTTGTTGAATTTATTGTTGACTTAGTTTCTTTAGCTATGAAAAATTCAAAACCCCTTATAGAATGTCTCAAATTGAACTTTTAGAGTTAAAGAATCAATTACATGAGTAATTAGATAAAGGTTTATTTCAACATATCACATCACCATGGGGTGATCCTGTCTTGTTTTGTAAAAAGAAATATGGTTCAATGAGACTTTTCCTGGATTATAGAGAATTTAATAACATCGCTGTTAAGAACAACTATCATTTGCCTCATATCGATTATTTTTTTGATTATCTCCAAGGAGCTCATTATTTTTCAAAGATTGATGTCAGGTTGGGCTACCATCAGTTGAAAGTAAAAGAAGCAAACATTCTAAAGACCATGATTTGTACTGGATATGATCATTATGAATTCGAAGTTATTCCTTTTGGGTTAACTAATTCACTAGTAATATTCATGGATCTTATAAATATAATTTTACGTGAATATTTGGATAAGCTTGTGGTTGTGTTCATTGATGATATTTTGGTTTTTTATAAAAGTTAAAAGGAGTATGAATGTCATTTAAGGGTTGTATTAAAAACATTTAAATAAAATAAACTTAATGGTAAATTCACCATGTCTGATTTTTGGTTACAGAAAATATTATTCCTTGGTTACATTATTTCAAAAAATATCATAACTATTTATCATACTAAAAACCTTGTTGATGAGTGGAAAATACCCACAAATATAAATGAGATCCGTATTATTATTAGTTTTTATGGTTATTACTGGAGTTTTTTTGATAATTTTTCACATTTATCTAGTCTAATGACTATGTTAACTTGAAAAGGTGTTAAGTGCGTTTGGAAAAAAGAATGGGATGATTGTTTTCATGAATTGAAAAGAATATTGGTAAATGCTATAGTTTTGGAACTACCTTCTAGAGATGGTGACTTTGTTATCAACAAAGATTCTTTTATGAAAGGACTTGGTTGTTTCTTTATGCATAATGATCAAGTAATTGCTTATGCTTCATGTTAGTTGAAACCTCATGAGTTAAATTACCCTACACATGATTTGGAATTAGCTATTGTTTTTTTGACTAAAAAATTTAGAGGCATCATTTGTATGGAGTAAAATATAAAATATATAATAACCACAAGAGTTTGAATTATATATTCACTCAAAAAAATTGAACATGAGATAGAGGAGATGGTTAGAATTAATCAAGGATTAAGGTTGGATAATCCTTTACCATCCGAAAAAAGAAAATAAAGTGGATGATTCTTTGAGTAGAAAAATTAATACGCCATTGACCATGCTATGTCTGGAATGAGATACTTTGGTTTTTGATTTGATGAAATTTGGGATAAATGTTGTTGGTGTAGAAAATTAATTTGTTTTATTTCAGTTGTTAATGAAATCATCTCTCTCAGATATAATTAAGCAAGCACATAAAGAAAATAGCGAGTTGCAGAAAAAGGAAGAGTTGGTTCAGAAGGGTAAGTTTCCCAAATTTAACAATTTTAATGATTGTGTCATGAGATTTGGAAAGAGATTATGTGTGTCATGTGATTCAAAATTGAAGAATTAGTTGTTATGTGATTCTCATAGTTCAAAATTTTCAGTTCATCCATGCATTTTCAAGATGTATAGAGATCTATTGGAGTATTACTAGTGGGATTGAATAAAAAAAGATATTTCTAACTTTAATGTGAGGTGTTTGACTTTTTAGTAGGTCTAAGCAGAGTGGTAGTTACTAAAAGGAATGCTTCAGTCTTTACCGGTGTCAGAGTAGAAATGGAAAAATATATCCATGGACTTCGTTTTGGGATTACCGAAGAAATCTTGATGTAATAATTCAATTTGGGTTATTATTGATCAATTGACTAAATATGCTAATTTCATTCCTATTCGAGATACTCTGTATCAAGATCAACTTTCTCAGTTGTATGTTAAAGAGATATTAAGGTTTCATAGAGTTCCCCTCTCCATTGTATCTGATCGTTATCATGGGTTTACTTCTAACTTTTGGAAAGGCCTTCAGAAGTCATTGTGTACTGAATTATATTTTAGTACATCTATTTATCCTCAATTATATGTCCATTCAGAATGAATAATTCATACGTTGGAGGATATGTTACGTGATTATTCACTAGATTACTAGGGATCTCGGGACCAACATATTTATTTGGTTGAAGTTTCTTATAATAAACATTTAATTCCATTATACAGATGGCTCCATTTGAGTCATTATATAGAAAGAGGTGTAGAACTCCAGCTTTTTGGGACGAAGTAGGTGAAAGGAAGTTGATGGGACCAGAATTCGTAGAAGAGATGTCAATAAAAGTCCAATTGATTCAGAAGCACATGAGAACAACTCAGAGTAGGAAGAAATGTTATATGGTTTACTGTAGGAAGGATCATTCTTTTGAGGTAGGTGATCATGTATTTCCCAATTTTTCTTCATGGGAAAGTGTGATGAATTTTTTTAATAATGGAATTTTGATTCCGATGTTTCTTGGACTTTATGAAATCCTTGTGAAAGATGGATCAGTTGCGTAGAGAGTGTCTGCAACTCTATGTTTTACCCAGGTACACAATGTTTTTCATTTTTCTTTGTTTATAAAGTATATGCTAGATCCATCTCGTGTTTTAAGTCCACAGGTAGTTCAGTTGGAAGATAATCTCTCTTATGAGGAACAACATGTCAAGATTCTTGACAGAAGAGATCAAGTGTTGTGAAATAAGATAATTCATAGATTAATGGTTTTATGGAAAAACCATATGGTTGAAGTGGCAATGTGGGAATCTGAAAATTCTATAAGAGATAAATACCCCCACTTATTTGATATGTGAATAAAATTGCAAGGACAAAATTTCCAAAAGGGCGGAAGGATGTAACATCCAAATTAAATAAAGAATAAAAAATTTCCATAATTATTAATAATTTTGAATTAAATATTAATTTTGCTTCAAATGGGTTGCTATGTTCGATGGAGTACCCGATACACAACAACGGGTTTCATTGAAATTTTATCATGCACACAAGGTTGAGTCATACTAAAAAAAATTAAATTATTATTTTGAATGGTAGTTAAATCTTAGAAATTATAATATCCGTAATTAATATATCTAACTACAATATGATTACACATGCTGGATTTTACATTTATACAACATAATTTAGAGGCCTGAAAGAAGATAGAATATGATATTAATCACAAATAGTCTAAAATTCATTAAAAGGTCGATTTACCTCCTATTAATGAAGAACTCATTTTAAATATAGTTTTGGAAAAATTTATATGTTCTATTTGACAAAATAAAATTTTTCTTTATAATTGAGACATCAAAATTCACATTGGGTTAAATTTCAAAAAATTTCTTATAAAATTCATTTTTTGATGAATTGTGAAAAAATTTCTATTTTAATTCAAAAATGCATTTCAATATAATTTATTTAAATAGATTGATTATATTCCAATTGTTCATAACGTTTAAATATAATATATTGTTACCATTTAATCAAATTTTGGTCCTTGGAAGTAATTTCACTTTGAAATTGTACATATATAAGTGTCAATATTTTGATAGTAATTATTTCTTAAAAACACGATTTTTGTTTTGACATCGGGAATTACTTTTAAATTAATTAATCCAACTTCTATGTTTTGAATTTGGTAAATTATACATAATTTTTGAATTCAGAAAAGAAAATATACCTTAGGATGAATTTTTGGAATTTGTTTAAAAAACATCAATTTTTGATGTGTAGTGAAACCACTAAGTATTTGTTAAAACTGATTTCTTCATTTTAATGAAATTTTACCACTTCTGTGAATTGAATTTTGAAAATCTGACATACATGGTTGTTATTAGTATGTAATATTTAGTTCAATAAGAAGAAAGTAATTTTTTTGTGAATAGTATCTTTTGACTTTTATTTCCAGCGGTTAAAGGTAAATAGGGTAATTCAAGGTAAAAATAATATTATAATAATATAAAATTACATTAACACATGTCCTGACCTTATTAGATGAGTCATGGATGACCATGGGCCTCCTTGCGTCTATTTCGGGGCCCCATGGATCCATTTAAGAATGTTAATGACACTTTATTTAAATTAACATAAAGTAATGAAAAAAATGACATAAGAAAATATCTTTTAGTAAATAAAATTTTAAATGGGTTTATATGTATTTTAACTTAGAAAATATATTTTTTTAATCTAAAAATATTTCCTACATCATGGTTTTTTTTATAATTTTTTGACAAAAATAAATTAAATTTTTTATGACACAATAATGATGCGGTGTTTACCTCATTAAAAAATTATTTAAATAAATAAGATTATAAATATTAAAATAATATCCAAAACCAATTTTATTCTTATTGGATGATTTTATTTTGAACATGAGTCATCTTATATTCTACTTTAATTAGTTTTCGATCTTTAGAAACTGAAAATCATTATATTATAAAATAACATTTTCACACTTTCTTAAAGAGCCCCTCCTACCCTTTATAAAAATCCCTCACCTCTATATCATTCCTCACAATTTCCAAGCCTCTTGAATCATCCAAAACTTTCCCAAATATGGTCTCAATATCCCTATCTTCCACCTAGAAGCCTTACCTTAGGAATAAGGCACTTCAAGAAACCCTTTTGGTTCAAACCAAAGGGAGTTACCCGATTTAAAGGTAATGTATTCTCTTAAGATATTTTGTTTGATTTTACTTCTCCAACCCTCTAAACTCTTTTTATTCCAATATTTTATAAAAAACCAGTATCCTCAATATAATAGGATGTGGTTATTAGAATGATTTTAACTACACATTCACAGACCTCCATCTAATGGGTAAAGAACATATTGTTTCGGTTGATGGCAATCTAACGTCTCATGAAACAATGATTGTTCAATTATCTCCTACCACCTCTAATGGTGGCCATTATGATAAATATTATATTTATATTGTTTATATTCTTTTTTATTTTTTACTTATAGAATACCTTTATGTATTCCATAGTAGGTAAATACTGTAATCTCATTTGAGGATGTTCGGACTACCGCCCCCTCAAAATAATATGACTCATTCATGCCATACATAGAACACATAAACGATGGAGTTAATGAGATTATAGATATGATATTATAGTAGAATTATAATATACCTATGTTTAATTATGTTTTAATTCCATTAAAATATGAAATATAAAGGTATGTTGCATTCATGCATACGTATGACATACCGTCTCCAAAAATTGTGCATTTCATTTCTTACCTCCCAATGTTATGTACAATTATTAATACATGTATATACCAGATATATATGATATATATGATATCTAAATAATAAATATCATTATGTATATAATGATATTTTGACCACAAGAACAACTTATTATTATATGAAGTCTATTTTTGACTCAAGTAACAAATATTGACAAAACCACCATTATTAACTTAAAATATTAAATAATTTTTATAACAAGGTAATAAGTAATTTAAATGGATTTATAAACATGAAGAAGGTTCTTACTCTAGTATAAATTAACTTTAGTTTTTTATTCAGGAGAATAAATAATGAACGTGTCAATTCGGACACGAGGTAAGGGACTTCGTCTCAATCTTCTTTCATTGATGCATATATTGTTATATACAAAACTGTCTTTTATACGCTATATAAACACCATTGAAATTTCATTTCATTCAAATGGATTTATTTTCTATGAGGTGTTTCACTGAATGACAAAAACAAATATTATTTTTTAACGTAAGTGATGACAATAACCTTTTCGGCCACAGTGAGTATTATTTGATCTTTTGGCTTCCTTAACAAGCCGTAATGTTTTTAAAAGGAAAATAAGTCTCATATACTCTATTAAATAGTATGGTATTGAAAATGGTATTGATAATGGATTTGTTATGTCAATATATTTAAATGATATATTGTGATTTAAATGTTGAAATGTTATCTTTATTTTGTATTTATTTTATGTGTTATGATTATATTATGGTCCTTGGCCATTATTTATGTATATGGGTGGTTCCGTGATAAACCTACGGTGGGTGAGCCTGAGATAGATCTCCAACGCATTGGGTATTGTGATGGAGGTAAATGTGAATGTTTCTCCTAATAGATTCAAGAAATATAGTATGATGTGTATTCCAAATGTAACATCCTACGTAGCTGTGAAGGATACAATGTAATTATGATAGGGATTCTATAAGTTACTATTTTGATTTAGGTTTTCTATGTGTGATTCAAAAATCATATGATTTTCTGAGGTAAGTTAAAGAGCATATTTTATGTATGTATTTATTGAATAATGTTTTATTTCATTGTTTTATAATCCTTATTGAGAATTATATGATCATCCCAAGTTCTAAAATGTTTTTCATAGGACATAAATATGAATAAGGTCAAGGATGGGATCAAGGAAAATTCATGCTATCTAAAACATGGGACTACACATGACTCTTTTTCAACTATTTTTACATTATGAAAAAAATGAAACTGACAAAAAGTGTCTACCCTATAAGTTTTGAGATGTAATGTAATAGTTATGGTTTAATTCTCTAAAACTCTAAACCCGCAATGATCCTAAATGTGAATTACTAATTTATATCAATATTATGTAATGTTTTAAGGATGGGTCCTTATATTAAATAATTCCCAATTTTGAAGTAATCGGTCATAAAACTATTGTAATAACCTACTAGGAAAAGAAAACCTAGAACAAATGAAACATTATTAGAGAATACCCAACAAAAAACTACCCCAATCATAGAAGGATGCATATATAATATGAACTGAGAAAAAAAATTATATTGGAAGTCAATATCATGGACTTAAAAATTATGCTTCAAAAACATCCCAAATAGATGATGATATCAAAAAACCTCCAAATGGTTCATATATTCCCTATGAGATCCTCCTTAGACTCGGACTAAATATGGATGTTGTGAAAATACTCTACCATTAATTACCCAAGAATCTTATGAAAACATTGTTTATCCATCTTATGAACATGGGTGCTAATTCTTGACACTATGGAGAAATACCATGAAATCATGGTTCCCATATTTACCTATAGAGGCTATTTTTAGAAAATATTCATCCTTTATTAATAGTTGAAGATATCTTTACCACAAATCCATCCTTGAGAAATAGTTATCTCTCTTAAACTGATCAAATAAATCATTATTCCATTGAAGAGGTTAATGGTTCTTCACTTTCACCTATTTCATACAATGATTATTGACACATATTCATAGACTTCCATATTCCTTCTTCATGAACATGAATGGAACATCCTGTCATGACACAAAAAATCAAATAAAATATCTATAGATAAGATCATAAACCAAAATATTTAACTCTCACAACTCAAAATGTGTCATCCTACATAGAGTTATGGATATCAAAGAGATATCCAGTTGTAACTATATCCCAAACAAGAACTCACATCTAGGTGGTGGTGTCCCAACCACTTTAGATAATAATTTGGGGATAATTTATAAAAAACCTAGTAAAAACCTCTAATTGAACCTCCATTGAACTCAATATCACATTATCCATAAAAAATTAATGTCTTATCATGCCTCAGGCTTATCTATGGATATTTCACACCAATGAAAATGGAATTTTTATGTCATAATAGAAAAATATAAGTCATCATATTATGAAATCAATAATATAATACATTTGTATTTTTTATATTCAAACATAGATAATATCTTAAAGAGAAATTTTTCTTGATCACCATCACACAATATCTACAAAAATCATAAAAGCCAGTTCAACCTCAAACTAATGTAGCCAATGCCTAGGGAACTAGAAGAATCTATGCATGAAGAACTATATATTGGACTCTAGAGGGTTAAATGATGGATTCCATAGACCCTAAATCAAAAAATCCATTCTCCCTTGTAAAATATAAATAGATAATTCCTTTCATGGTTCCTAGATCACTTGGATTAGATAACTCTAGGGCAGGCATCTGACCTTGTCCTACTCCATGACCTCTCTAGACCTAATGAAAATCACCTCCATAAACACACTCTTCTATATACCACACAAGGATGAAGGAATCATTGGTCGATCATATGCCCACACATTCCCCTCATTTTCGATCATAACATAGAGCACCCTGATATTATTTTTGTTTCCTCAATGATATTACTACAATGGTTAACCATAAAGTGTTTCATTAACTCCATGTTGACTACTAGGAATGGATGAAAACAAAGTTTTCTAATGGAAAATAGCTCCATAGGAAAATCATAAAACATCTAGTGTCCCAGTATGGTTTTGATAACTATCTTCTCTAGTTAAATGGGATGAAGAACAATTGAATTTACTCCCTGTTATCTAAATCTCTGGCTGACCAAGAAACTGATATACTATTATCATAACTATACTCCTCAAAGAGTCTAGAATACTCACCTCTCATGCCAATCCAGTCCTTTCCAGTAACCTTTCAATAACCTCCACAATTTCTAATACAATAAGATACATTAACAATAAGAATGGGGTGACCTGATTTTGGATCTCCTTCTAAATATCCTCTTTAAAATTAATCACACTAGCCTACTCAGTATGAAGAAAGTTTGATGAATTTTTGAGGAGATTATTTACTAAATAAAAAATCCCACACACTATAAATACATTGCTGGATAGAAATATTATGTTTTTGATAAGCCACAATTATCATCAATGAATTAAAATTATCTCTGAATGGATCATGGAACTTCTCTCATAAAACTAAAAACTCCCTACAATGCCTGAAGAATACAAACCATCACTTCCTAGTATCATTTTGAATCATATTCAATACTAATTGAATCTAGTACCTCCTCCAAGTGTATATAAAATTAAAATAAATCTACTGGTCTTCCAGAAAACCCATGTCATATTTATTTGAAATGGATCCCTCTTTATTATTTGGGTTTATGTGATAAAACCCTCAATAAATTTTCCTCCAAGAATTTACTTCTTCTACTTATAAATTTCGATGATCTAATATCCCATATTATAGGATAACAATGGTATGAACTATATGGGTATTTCAAAAGAGATCTATATTTATATATGTAAAAGTTTTAGGGACTCCTAAATCTAGAATATAAAACACTTATGATTAATCAGTTACGGTTCATACTAATCCCCATTGTCTACCCAATTATAACATAATAATTTCCAATCATGATGAATGATACATACCTATGTCTATATCCTATACAAAAAATCACTTAACTTAGTACATATTTTAAACATCATGTATCTATATTTATTTATAGAGGGATCTAAAATCATATTCCGTTCCTAGTATCATCATGAACTATGTATAACTAAAATTGTTTTGCAATCAACCCATGAAATACTCACCATTTATTATCCCAAATATTTATCCTATTTCTTAAATAAAATCATGGATACACCATTTTCATTACCCCGCTACCAGTAACCTTCATTGGTTAGAAGTGAATATGGAAGTGACCCATGAATCCTACCAACAATTTTCCATGGGTTGGTGACTAACAACAAGTTTAGAAAACACACCCATGTGGGAGACATTACCCTCAATAATCCTAAAAAATAAAATTAACCACCAATAAAATCCCTTACAAAGATATATAAACCAAACCAAAACTTATAATGTTTATATAATGTAATCCAATGTGGGAAAAAAATACCATAAAAACACTTAGGAAGAGATCATGAACATCAGTAGCTCTAAACAACTTCCATATCTAGTAACACTGAGATAATTTACTAAACACCTCCAAGAGACTAGAAAATAAAATTTATATATATGAGTGGGGATACATATACACTCAGTATGATCCTTTCTAAAACCTCTCATGTAAATGTGGAGGAATCATAGTAAATCCCTTTGAATAAATAGAGAAATCAACTTATCACCTAATGAATTGACTTATTTCATGAAATTTCCCTTTATCATTGAACGAGTATCACACAAAAATAGGTAAGATTATAAATAAATATATATATATATATAAGAAAGATACCATGTTTCGACTTTCCAAAAAAAAAACCAGTCAACCTTCATTCCGAGGTACCATTCCCCAGTGCTCCCATATTAAATATAATTAATTTTTCATATCATTCAGAACATTATATCTCCATAAATATCTCATATTTCACATCTATGCAAACACATAAAATCCACATCATTATCTCCTTCCCATTATCATATAGAAAATTTTGATCCATCACTGCCAATGTAAGTATACACTATACCATAATCTATTTCCACCCATTCATAATTACACATATAGTAACCTTATGAAATTTTACTCTAGATACACATTTACTCTATAAACGTAAGCCACCAAATCCCAAAAATACATTTATAGAATAACCATGAACCATTAAAACTCATATGTGTAAACATCAAATAACCCTAATCCACCTTCACTCGAACATGTCCATATAAAAATTCTATATCCAAAGAGGAGATAAAGGAAGGGGATTAGTTTTCCATTCGTATCATCAATGTCCTAGATACTGTGAAGTCACCTAAAACCCATGGCTAAACATGCATGTGGGATTCCTAACCATCTAGAGAGGTGGATCATAATATATATCATAATATAAATATTAGTATAAAACACATCAATTCTAAGGGAAAAATTATACCTTAGACTCAAACTATAGCTAATGTCACATGTTGTAACATCCAAACCCAACTCACTCTATTAAAAGTAACCAAATCAGTTTACTATGTGAGATCAAGAACACCTCCCCTAACACAATAGGCTTCCAAGTAGTAGTGATGGTCTAAGGAGGTAACTTAGGGAGGCTATACCCAATGTATAAGAGTGTGAAACAGAATATAAAATTAATAAATATTTTCCAGAAAAATTTAACTAAAAAATTTATTAAATAAATACAAAAAAAAAAGAAAAAATAAATGAAATATATTAAAATCTCAAAAAATTAAATATACATACAATTGACCATCCACTAGTTCAGTTACATATATAAAAAAACATAATATAAAATAAATATGTAGTCTTTATAGACTCTCTAATAGGTACCTTATACCAATCCACAAATATAGTGACCCATAATTTTCAAAAGTATATATTTTATCTTAATAGATGAATATATGATCAATAACATTTTGATCCGTGCTAGATTCTTGTAGGTCTAGTATATTTGGAAACATTGAAACAAAAAAACTCATCCATAAAATATCTACATCATCTCCCACTTATTTAATTATAACTATCACCCTTCATAGACAAATCATAATTAATACATTTCTTCATAACCTATGTAAATGAAACATAAGAAAAGGATGAGATTATATTCTTATTAAGGGTAGATAATGGACATATGAATTATCATGTAAGCATAACATGAGAATAATGGTCTAAGAACACAATCTGAAAATTTTAAAAACAAGCCTTACATATCAAAGATCAAAGTAATATGTTAGGAAATAAATCATATCAATTTATAATACATGAGTCATAATGGAATCCAAGAACATGAGCCATAAGAGAATAACATATTCATATGATTTTTTATTATTGCATACACATAGGAATAAAAAATAATTTCCTAAATAGATAAGTGCCTTTTCCAATACGATCATAGTTGAATGGTTTCACTCCCCAAACCATCATAATAGTCAAGAGAAACTCCCAATGCAATCATAGTGTAAAAATCTCTTATTGAATTGCATTTATTCTACGTTATATTCACGTATATATCATGAGATTTCAATCCTTACCCAATTCATTTGAAGCAGATGTAGTTACCACTCATCAGATAATGAAAACCCCATATATTTTTTCTATAAAATCATAAAAATATCATCATATTAGAACCCATGAAAAAAATGGGTTTCAAAAACATTTTATCATAGCATAACCCAAGTAAAATAAATCAGTTTTGTAAATGTCTTATCATAAAAAACATTAACAATATAAAAAAATAATAAGGATGAAATCCTAAGATCATATCCCTGGTAAAAATTATGTGATATCAAGGGTTATTGTATTCTATGAATATAAGTACCATAAAATTATCATTAAACCATTCTTGAGGAAAATAATTATTGAATATTGAAATCAGATACTTAAAAAACTGTATTATTAGAATAGAAAACATTTTCTTTGAAAATGACAATGTAATAATTCAAGGAATATTTGTATCCAAAAATAGTCATGATGGATGGAAAATACATTTAGTATAGATACGTTAAAAAGAATTCAGTAAATAGTTTTTCGTAAAAGTCAAAAAGTACCCTGTTTTGAAAATGACAAAAAAATATTTTCAAATCATTCACTAAAACATCAATCATAGAAAACAATGGCTTTACCAAAACATAGGATAATCTAAAACACCTTATTTGAAACATTTTCTAAAAATATTTTTATGGAATAAAATGTTTTTTCATTCAAATAGATATATTAATTTGATTTTTCTAACAAATATATTTTCAAACTCTTTAGTATATAAGGTGAGGAAAATCAAATAAAAATACGTATTTTTAGGAAATAATCAATGGGGAATAAGATAAATTATTTAATCGAGATGATGATCATAGGAAATAAATCCTAAATAATATTGATAAATAATTAAAAGTGTGATATAAAACTTATTACCACTTTGGTAACTTTTCAATTGTACAACCCATGAAATAAAGGACTTTAGATGGATCTGTAAATCCCTATAACATTCATAAATTGAATCGTAAATGCAATTTATGGGAAGAATATAAACTAAATAAAAGAAAAAGTGGTGAATATGGAATTTTTCTCACATAAATATAAGTCATATGAAAAACCCTTACATAGAATAATGATTTTTATATAAAAAACATAAAATCATAGTATGCTTTTAAAAAAATCCCCTTATAGTTTGTTTTTATTTCCACAACAGAACTATAAAATAATTTTATAATGAATTTAAATTTATTATAATTCTATACTAGATTCATTTTAATAATTATAATATCATATATGATCCCTTTATTACATTTAAAAAAACCCATTTATCCACAATTCTCTATTAAAATCGTTATATCATAGTGCTAACTATTTCATTTATCTTGAGTATATCAGTTCAATAGTTTCTATTCCACAAGGATTTATCATTATTAATTCATTTAAATAATATAATTAATGATATATTTTTCATATATATTAATTATATACATATTTATATTCATTCATAAAATTTATATAGATGAAAATTAATTACACTATTCATAGAGACAGTAGATCATACATACGCCTGAATGTTGTTTTCATTTTCAAGTGATGGAATGAAATAAAATTAAATATTAATTAAAATTTATTGAATAATTATGATATGATATATATTTATCAAATTATTCCTCATTACCATCCATTTAATCTATAAATGAAACATGAATCACATCACTTTGTATATGTGGTCAACCACATGTACGCATGCAGGACATCATCATTTCTAAATGGATTTAATGGTATGTAGGTAAATGTGATATTATAATCAAATAAGTATAATAATTTTTTATAAAACATATATAAGAATTAAAACCATTATAATACCCTTATTTAAAATAGGGTGATTAAAAATGAATTGTACCATTATGTGGAGAGGGAAAGTCATACGTATGCACAAGCGATACATTGAGTTCTCATTTGTTGAGAAAGATGGTGTATAATTTTGTTTTAATAAAAAAAATAATATTTTAACACATTTAGTTTAATTAATTTATAATATTATGCTAAATAAAATATATTTAGATAAGGAAATGAAAAGTAGAAAAATAAAGCGAGCAGTTAAGGTGATTACCACTTCTTCGGAATGAATCATTTAGATAACCTCTAAATGCCTCAGGGGATGGAATTTTGGGAAGCCAAAAAATGTATAATGTGTTTTTTATAGTTTATAAGATAAATATTTTGATTAATTTTGTTATAGAATTATCAATTTGGTGTAAATAAGTGAGAGAGGAGATACACTTATATTATTTAGGTCAGGGGAACATTTGGAATTTCTCCAAATTATAAATTATAATAAATTCATTATAAATCAAAATGACTCAAAAGGGACATGTATTATATGTTAAGTTAGTATATGGTATTAATAAAATCATAAAATATGAATTATATATGTTTTGGTGACATTTTAAACCTCATCATCTTGATTAACTATTACATAAGCAATTTAATTTTTTACTAAAGCAGCAACATTTTCAATATTAAAGGGTTATAATTTTTTATTATAAGTTAAAAATTGGCCCCTAAATGGAAATATAATTAAATTTCAGAGCATATAATATCTATAATATCTTATATATATATTTCTATTATTTTTAAATAATTTAATAAAATGATATTTTGATAAAATATCATAATTGTCAATTTTTACACAATTCAATTAATTTGAATTAAAAAACCTAAATAAAATGTTTCGATTCTAATATATTATTTTGAAAAATTAATAATACGTCATATTTAAATAAAAAATTATTGTGAAAATGTATCTTAGTAAAATTATATATCATTCAATATTTTCCAAATCCTTTATTTCTTTTCTCCATTAATTGAATAAATGTTGCCTTGGCATTTTGTAAGAATTTAAGGTAATTCTATAATAGCTGAAAATTATTAAAAAATTACCACAATGAATATATTTTCATTATAAATATAATTACATTTAATATTACCCCATAATAATTTTTTTCCTATGTTAATACATGATGTTTATTTAAAACTAATAGGGTAATATCTTGTAACTTTAATTTAAACAGTATATAAATCATTTACATGAAAAGGTGTACATTAAACTAATAAGTTTTTATAATAAGGTTATTATGTTTGAATTTCATTCATTTAAGATTAATTTTGTTGAAAAATTGTGGCCATATCAATTATTTTTAGTCTTGATTAACCTGATTTACCTTTTACCGTGTTGCTAAATTTTACCAGGGTTACTACACATAATAAAAAAATAAAATGATCCAATTTAAAAAATTTGAACATTATAATTATAAATATTCATTTCCTTATATTTTATTAAATACAACTAATTATAATTAAATAATTTTAAATTATGTGTGTAAAATGTGATAAAAACATATTTTTCGAAGGAAATCAATATATTTTTAATCACACAATTAGATTTATTCTTATCATATGACTATAAAAATAATTTATAAATTTATAAATAATTTAATAAATTAAATAATATATAAATTTCATTAAAATAATTCACTAATAGTGATAAATTTAATTTACATTTAGAAAAATACATTTATGGAAAAAAACAATTTTTTAGAAAAAAAACTTCTCTTTTATTGTCAAATATATTTTTAAATTATAATAATTTTGTAACTAATAAATTTATTTCATAAATGTGTAGAATAAATATTTTCTGTAATTTAGTTACTACAATTCATAATCTCAAATCCAACATGGAAATAATGGATGCATAATATTTTAATAATGTTATGTGGTTCGTCTAAACTCATTATTGAATGTAATGTAATATATTGAGGTAATAAAATTATTTAAAGACATAATTTTCAAAAAAATATCAATGTATTAAATTCCATACCCCTTAAAATTAATTTATCCCTCAAAACTGGTAACTTTGATATAAATATACATATGGATTCTTCTTCTTCATCATATCCTTAAGTTACAACATGGCTTCCTAAAATTGGTGGCTTCTCCATTGGCCCACCATCGATGGTTTTCAAGTCGTGTGTATGTACAAAGAAGTTGTGAGGAGGTCATTAACCTCACCATTTATCCACATCCTAAGAGAGTTAAATATCCAAAATATAGAGTACCCATTCCTTGGAACAATAGAGTGGATTCCACTAAGTGGACAGAGGGCACAAACCCATATAGGGGAGTACCATATACGATATTTTTGTACAGAAATTGGAGATCCCATGCCATAATTCGATAGCAGAGTACCATCTCCAGGAATAGAGGAC
This sequence comes from Viscum album, assembly GCA_963277665.1. Classification (NCBI taxonomy): domain Eukaryota; kingdom Viridiplantae; phylum Streptophyta; class Magnoliopsida; order Santalales; family Viscaceae; genus Viscum; species Viscum album. Next base: position 1,100,579,683 of record OY728147.1, read on the forward strand.
ATGCACACTCAATAATGGATTACTAACTCTATATCTTTATAATGAGTATGGAGGACATATTTACTAGTGAGATAAGGTAATATCATCTCTATGGATAGAGGACTTTTTCCCACACAAGAGAGTATGACCTAGGACAAGAAAATAATGGTGATCCCATAAAATATTGTGATAGGGGAGTATTGTCCCCATGGATAGAGGACTCCCCCCTAGTGCGATAAGGGAGTACCTCCTCTGCTTGGAATAACATGTGTGGAGGACCCGAGCCCCAGTCTCGTAGGGGAGTATCGTCTCCTCATATAGAAGACCCACACCTGGATAAAATAAGGGAGTTCTACCTATATCAAAACTCTTTGATGATCCATCTTGAACACTACAATCACTGAGAGTCACCTAAAGGATCATCAACCTCATAACATCTCACATCATATCGAGAAACCACTATGAAGTCCACCATCATGTTATACATGGAACAACCCTTAGGATAGGATAATCACATGAAACAATTTATGTTAGAATGAAGGCTTTGTGAGATGTAGAGGATTCATATTAAGTACACGGAATCTAAGGGATCCACAAAACATGTGGCCCCATCTCACCAACATGTCGTGTCTCCTCCAGATACGGGTCGGTGTCCATGTCCCCATACACAATGTGTATGGGTACTAGACTACATGTCTTAGCCACCCAAGGTCCACCCATGTGCTTCAGGCCATGTTTGTGTCCTTTGGGTTTTTCCTATATACCTATTTGTGTATGTAGACAAGTCATAGACTAGGTACTTGGACATGTCCAAGAATTTTTAGCCTTTCCATGTCTGTGTTTCTAGCTGTTTTTGTTCATGAGTACTCCTAGATCTTAGGTTTGGTGTAATCGTATTAAGTTACATATCATGTGGGGGTCCCACATGGATTAGGATTGTTATCTCCACCATAAAACCCACGTCCCCCCATCTAGGGTACTGCAAGGCATGTTTTCATCAAGAAGAAATTCATGTAGTTTATATTTTCACCTATTTTTTGATATGTCACACTAAATACACGTATACTTCTCCATCCACTAAATCCACCTGATTCTAACTTGAATATCACCAAGGAGTGTGATCCTGGGTCATTTTTATCAAATCCATCACAAGTGGTTAGATTATATCCACCCAAATGTCTCCTTGGACTCCACCCATCAATTTAATTCTCCACCTGTGGAAGAGGAACCTCGAACCAATGTCTAATATATATATATCCATCTCCCAAAATCCCACAAAACATCTCAATCCACCCACAATTCAATAATCTAGTCATTGTACACACATAAACTATGAATACATGGTTCCAATCATGCTTGGACTCACCCAAAAATGTCTAACTATGGCCCCATTGTCTAATGGTGAAGAAAGAATAGAATTTTTGGGGAAAAGGAACATGAAAAATGTTTCATAAATCATTGGTCAAGCATTTTTTCAGTGGTCATGGATTTGGGATATTTGTGGTGAGAAACATAGAATACTCAGGAAAAAATAAAATAAAAAATTTAATTTGACACACATTATCATGAGAAGGATTAAATTAATCCTTGATTAAAGAATAGCATATAAGAACATGATCAATATTTTAATCTTGGGAATAATGAAATTTATGTTTATTACTTCAATATTTTGAACAATCAATGGTTACGAACATGTTTACTAGTAATGAGGATAACTGACAATGCCTTTTTTAAATTGATTCACCTTAATCTAGTCATCATATCCACTTTGATCTTGATCCACCATTAAGTAATGATGTAACTGCCCTTAAATGATCCTATGGTTATGTGGCTAACCATGTAAATTTTCTATAGAAGAGCAATTCTAGTGGTGAATAGGTTTTAAGCATTAAATGAATGAATTAATTAATTCACTTGACATACCAACCAACATCAGCCTCATCTGAACATTTAGAACCAACAAGCATTAGATTGTGCCTAGGGTATATGTCGCATTCCAGATTGAAACCTGGTTTAAGAATTTTTTTAGTTTCCATTTATGATATATTCAATTATTTATGAAAAATTAGGCACACGTGATATAAAATATATTTAATATTTTATATAGTTGATTCTCAACTCATCATTCCTTAGAATTATGTGTCTTCTCAGTGCCTAGACCCAAAAATATTTCTTAACTTATATAAAAGTATAAAATTGTAAAAATAGAGTCTATAGATTATTCCATACATGGAAAAAATTCAACCCCCAAAAAAAATTAAGAAAAAATGTGATGATACTGAGCCCGTATCTGGCTCTACCACTCTGAAGATCTCTCATGCATGCTCCCATGCTTCCACAACACACATTCCATATTAATGTTTCATCGTTGTAGGATCCTCTCCAACAGATCCATGATCACCATCAGGTAATCTGTGAAGGTGGATCCATCCTCTATGTCCATCTCACTGCAATCGATAATGTGTGTATGGTCATTCATGTATCTTTTTAGTTGAGACACATTAAAGATTTCATACACTCACTATAACATTGGTAGTAAATAAAGGAATTATGAAACCTCACCAACCCTCTATAGGATATAAAATAGATCTATAATCCTTTTGGACAACATGCATCCATGGTTGACTCTCCATGATCCTCATTGTGGGTAGACTCTCAAGAAATAGAGTTATCACTACTTGAACTCCAAGGACCTATGATATCTATCTGAAAAATACTTTTTCCTACTCTGAGCTATTCTCATCCACCACAGGATCAACCAGACCTTCTCTATTATCGCTTGTAAATTATATTTCCAAACAAGAGATACATAATTGATCTTAGTCTAGAAAAATTGTAAACTAAAAGGTCTCCATTATAGAGCCTAAAAGGGATACATTCTAATAATATATTGATAGATATTATTATGAGAAAAATAAACCAATATTAAGTGATCCTCCCAGATTTGGATATAGTCTAACATGATATCCCTCATAATATCCTCCAACACCTAGATATTGTGCATGGTCTGCCCATCCATGTGGGGTGAAAAGATATACACATCCTCAACTAGGTCCTGAATACTTCCTACATGCGTCTCCACAACTGTGATGTTAACTGAGCATCAAGACTGGAGACAATTGTCAATGGAACCCCAAGAAGCTATATGAACTCCCACATATAAAACAACCTCATACTCTCCACTAAACTATGCTTCCTAATACTAATAAATGGTCAAGAATTGAATAGTCGGTAAACTATCAACCAAATGGAATCATGTCTTCTCAATGTTAGCAGAATCTCTATCACAAATTCCATGAATATTCTATCCCATTTCCACTTAGAGATCTCAAGAGACTACCACAAACATAATAGAAGCTGGTGCTTAGTCTTCACCTTCTGGTATGTGAGACACTTAAAGACAAACTCTATAATATTCATCCTAATTACATCCCTTCAAAACTATTTCTAAATGTATTTATACGCCTTCTCTACACTGGTATGTACAACCAAAATTAGATGTGTGACACTCCCCTGTTATCTCCTCTCACAACATGATAAAAACCACTATTCATCCCAAGAAAAGGCTAACACGATTCCCTCCTTTAGATAATCTATCTAGAGAATCTCTAATGGGTATTTGGTTATGTAGGACCTCATATTCAATATCTCTCAATCAATTCTATCTCGCAAATTGTATAAGCAGAGGAGTCAATTAAATCTTATGAGGATAAGTTTCACACCTCTCCTCCACCAGGGTTAGCTATAAGGATGAAAATATTTCAAACATCTCCTCCACTAAATGGGAATTAGAATTCATACTAAGGGAATGTTCCACCATATTTACCTTCCCAGTGTTATAGTCTATCTCAAAGTCATTAACCTATAGAAAGTAAAACCATCACCTCTATTTGAGGTTCAGATATCTTTGTGTGAAGACATACTTGAGACTCTAATGGTCTTAGTAAATAACATAGCTCAATCCCATAATATAGTACCTCCACATCCTCAAATATAATAATACTACTAACAATTAAATTTATGTGTCACTTAGTTCTACTCATGGGGTCTTAACATCCTCAACACATATGTGATCACTACCAACCTGTTCGTCAACATTCATCTGATCTTAGCTCTCGAGGCCACATAATATACTATGTACTCTACGCTATACATAAGTAGTCTTGAAAGGGAATCACTCATTAGACACAACATCAAATCATAAAAATCTCTATGAAACTCATTATTCTAGGTAAAAGTATAACCTTTCCATGTCAAGGTGGTTATAGGTTCTACAATCTTAGAGTATTCCATGAAAATCCCACTATAATTCCTAGATAAATCAGAAAAACTCTACACCACTGACACATTATTCAGTGGATCCTAAGAAATAACAACATTGAATTTTTTGTTTTCATAGCTAATACAATATTAAGAATACAAGTCCCCATAATGTGAACATTTAGATCCAAAAATGACACTTGAAGAGCATACCATATAGGTGGTGCTCTTGAAGAAAGTCTTGGACCACCCTAAAGTGATTTATGTGGTCCTTATCTATTGTAGAGTAGATGAGTTTTTCATAAATGATAACTACATAAAAACAGTCAAAAATGGCATGAATATCTAGTTCATGAAATCCATAAAAACTATGTGGGAATTCATCACACTGAAAGGCATCACCAAGAACTCATGGAGTCTGCAGGGACATCAGAATGCTAGCTTTTGAATATCAGCCTTAGGAACCCTCAAATATTGGTTTCCAGAACTAATATTAATCTTTTATATCCATATCAAACCTCACAGATAATAAAATAAAATATCAATCCTCATCAAAGAGTACTTTTTTTATCATGGACTGGTTCAAGAAATGATAATCAATACAAAGTAGCAAGATAACATTCGCATTTTTCATGAATAATACCTGATCATCCCAGTGGGACACACAAGGTCTAATAAAACCCTTCCATTATAGGTCCTACAATTGCACCATTATCTCTTGTATCGTATTATTATACATATTAAATATTATAGAATATATTTCAGTTTTCCTTGGGTTGAAATCTATTAAAACTTCCACCTCCTAGCTCTGAGGTTGTCCTAAAACATCCTCGAGGAAGATTTCTATATAATCCTCCATGACTGAAGGAACCCAAATTTGAGAATATAACACTGTACCAAGGGATATAATCATCATCTAATGGTTGATTGGTTGAAACATACTACTCTCAAGGCCGACTAAATCTTCCATTAGATCTCTCTCTCCCACAAAAAAAGAGTATTATCCCATCCATCTAAAAGAATTTCACTTGTTTGTGGTGATAATCAATTAGGGGTCGAACCATGGAAAAATAGACAATACCCAAGATGATGTCCTATGAAATCATCATTATGGCCATTATGTCATATAAGAAATTCTCTCAACCAAGCGATAGCTCACAATGTCGGACGATATGTGATAATGGTGAAGTGTTCCCTATAAAAACATTAAGTCAAAGCTATAGGGATTAAGTATCTGCTGGGAGACCCAGTTATCACATAGGGAGTAACGAAATGAAGTAATATCTCACACTAATTTGTACAACTAATGAGGAAAGAGTATAATAAAAGAATATCATATCTCTAATCTTCTCATCAGCTACTGGTTTATATGCCTATAAATATTGAATATGTCCCCAACACAAACCCTCTGCTCCATAATCATAACATGAGTCTCAATGTTATAGTGGTTGAAGTTGCTCATAACTTCAGCCCCACTTTTTAGATGATCTCTCAGGAGCTACACAAAGTCTTTTGCCAGAACCACCTCCCTAGGGTCTACCATGGCCACACCTCGGAGAACCCTCATCAAAGAGCTACCTCTATCGTAGTGGTCCATCTATTGTCTGTCTAGTTTTCATAGCATGTTAGGTCATAAAATAACGTTCCATGTGACCTCTCCAATTACATGAATAGAATCACCATCTCTTATATTCCCTAGTCTTCTGCATGATACCTAAATCGTATGACTACATTCCAATGACCAAGCATGCATATGAATCTTGTGCCTCAACTCATGTCATCTTCTAGCTACTACAGATTTCTCATCCTTATGACACACAATACCAGATCTAGATACATGTAATCCCTCAAATAGGAATATCTCTATCACATGTACCTTCTATAGCACTACAAAATATCTATGAATAAACAAGAGTACCACACTATCATGGATGTCTCCATGTAGACCCTTCTCAAATATCCATGATGACAACAAACCATCCAAAATAATGTTGAGGGACTACCATGTATGGTTAGAGAACCTGAAAACATACATAGAATCTACCATCCCACACAATTGAAACTCAATGTCTCATAAATTTAAATAAATAACAAGAATGTGGGTTAAGAATCCTTACGAAATAGTTTCTAGAATTCAGACCATGTGAGTGTTAGCTCATCATGTGTCCACATGACTAGACTCCACCAGTACCCATCTTCTTTGTGGAAAATACTGGTTGTTAGTGCAACCATTTCTTCATTTTGGGTCTACAGAAGCCTGAAAAATATGATCACTTCCTCAAGCCAATCCCCTACTAGCTGGGGATCTGGATGATTGTAAAACATTATAATTATTTGGGGATAGAAATCATAGAGTTCACTAACACTGTATGCATCCTCATCATGATCTTCTAGTAAAATATACTTCTTGATATGTAGGGGTGGTTCTACCTTCCCACCTAGATGAAAGATCATGCAAGATTACCCATGAACTGAGGCTCCATCACACATCATATCATCATCATGATCATAAATTGGTAACCTAGATGGCTATCGTTGTATAGGCATCCTGAATGTTAATCAATATGTACCATTGTTAGATAAGAATATATATATATATATATATATCTCTCTAACACAAGAAGGACATTCAAAGGAAACAATCCTATAAGATGCATGTATAGATGTTCATTTCATTCAATCAATCAGTATTGTGAGATAATAAGAAGGTAGTTAGGCTATAGGTTAATGGATATATCAGTAATCACACTGGAATTGGGTTGCCTATCCTAAAATCCACCCTCAGGACACTTGTATACTATTTCCCTAATTTCCTAGAAAACCCACTTGAGAAGAAAAAACACCAATCACCTCCTTAAGGTCCAGCCACCTATGATTCTAATTGATAATGAATTATCCCACTAGGACCTTCCTAGATAGTTCATGATTGGTTATTTATAACCACTATCCCACCTTAGTAGGCCTGGTGATAGAGACTAGATCTGAGAAGGCATAACCAACAAGGGAGGCCTTTTCCTAAAGTACCTATACACATATACCAAACTATCAATATGAATATGTGTAGAGGAATAAGAATAAATGACATTAAAATATAGAGTAAAAACCATTCATGTATTCATCACTTGGGAATAAATAATAGTGTGATAAAGTAAACCAAAATAAAAAGGAAAAAATACATTCCCACTAAGAAAAGATGTCCCAATCCAAAAACAATCGACAAAAATATTGAAAGATTCCAACTCCAGATCTCTAATACCAACAACCATACATGTTCTATGAACTCTAATATACTTATACTCCTTTTAAATCACTATTGACCAATTCATCATCATCATAATACCCAACACATGTGAGAAACATTCATGTAGGGGTGAGTATATACATACCTCATAGGATGCCCTGAAAACTGGAGGGGGAGTAGAATGAGAAATAATATAATTAGTTAGCCCAACCCAAATAAAAAGGAAAATGAAACCGAGAGACCACAATATATATATACTCATATAAGAATCCTAGAAGAGGGATAAAAGTTGTTTCTATCTCATGTTCTAGACCTATACTATGAGACTACATGAAACTCTAAAGGTTTATCATCGATGCTCAACATCTCATTTTTCCATCAAAGGTGGTCATGAGAAGATCCATCACTTCAAAAAATGATCAATATACCAAGGGAGAGAATTATATATTCAATAGATTACCCATTCCCTAGAACAATATAGAGGATTTCACTCAATATATATAAGACTTACACTTATACATGTGAGTATAATCTCTATATCTGTGTATATGATATGGATGATCTATTCCCTGGAGTGAAAGAGGAGTATCATCTCCATAGATAGAGGACTCACAAACTCAATAGGGGAGTACCAATTTAATATCTATATAATGAGTATGGAGGACTCACACCATAGTTTGATTGGGGAGTACCATCTCCATCGATAGAGGACTCATTCCCATATAGGGTGGTATTTCCTCTTAAAATAAAAGAGAATACGGTAACTACTCCTTATAGTGATAATGGAGTACCGTCCCCATTGATAATGGACCCAAAACCTAGTATGAAAGCAGAGTACTACGTTTTACTATAATAACAACATTGGAGGATCTATACCCTAGTGAAATATTGGTGTATCGTCTCTATATATAGAGGACGCATGCCTTAATGCAATAGGGGAGTTCCGAATCTATTTAAACTCTATGATGATCATTCCTAATCACTTACCTCTTCAAGAATCACATAAATAATAATCTAGCTCATAAAATCTATCATCATAACTCAAAATTCACAATTAATTCCACCATCATATTTTATATAGAAAAAACTCAGTATAGTCTACTCACAAGAAAAAACATGAGTAAATATAAAGGTGATACGAGAGGTACAAGTTTAATTTGAATTACAAAAAATTTACGGGGTAAAAACGACATAAGACTCTACCTCACTACCTGTTCATGTATCCTATGAACACATATTGGTGGATATGTCACTAAACATGGAATGTATAGGGACCACACAATGGGTCTCAGCTACCTGAGGCATACTCATGTGCTCTTGGACATGAATTTTCTCTTTATGTTGTTCCTGTTAGCTTATCCATGTACTACTCAATGTCTTAGACTACGTACCTGACCATGTCCAAGACAATGTGGTTGGACCGCATTTGTGTGCCGGGTCGTGTCTATTCCCATGTACTCTCAGAGAACACATAGGGCATCAGTACTAATTCACTTGGCATATGGGGATCCCACACAGTGTGTAATACTTATCTACACCTAGAAATTATAACTACCACTTCCTCAAGGTGACTTCATGGAATATGTTCATCCCAATACACAAAATTTAGTCGGGATTTTTTCCAAAAGTTAGATTTGTCATGTAGTTTCCAGATCTACCACTCATTCTGTTGAAACCTATTGATTTTGGTTTGGATCTCACTGGGAAATATGGATTTATGGATTTTAAAGAATGATACATCACTGGTGACCAGATTCTAGCCACCCAAAGTGATTTCTTGATTCTACCCATCATCATCATGATCCAACCATGAGAGATAAATCTGAACCCGATGTGTAATCTATGTCCACATTACCCACAATACTAAAAAACATCTTTATTTACCCATAAATCCCTAATTCTACCATTGTGAACATATACCCCATAAATATGGTTGTTTAATTTTTCTTGGACCATCCGAATAATGTTGAACTGTGTCCTCATATCAATATAGAGAAGAATGTGAATAATTGGTGGGCGAAGGTACAAGAACTAATGTCTATCAATAATTAGACAATATTTATTGTCCAATTATCTTGTATTAGGATTATTTAGGGTGGGAAACCTATAATATTCAAGAATAAATTGAATAAAACGTTTTATTTGATACAAACCCTCTTATGAAGGATTAAATTAATCACGGATCAAATAATAGCAGATAAGAACATTAAAAATATTTTAATCAAGGGTAGAAAACCAAATTTAAGAGCACTAACATTGTATTTGGATCAATCATTATTGAATAATGAGTACTCCCATGATATATAAAATCTACTTCATCTTCTACAAATCGATTGACCTAGATCTAATCACTAGTCATTGTCTGATCTCAACCCAGAAAAAAAAGAATGAGGAAGCCTCCTATAACTGATCCTAGGGTTATGTTTCTAACCCAAGAAATATTCCATTACAAAATAATTATATAGGGAAATAGTATTTAGGAATTAAATTAATTAATTAGTTAATTAATTCACTTAATATACCTATTAAAGACTGCCTCATTGAAATGTCTAGCATCAACCAATATAACGTCCCTCCTTCGATTAACCTCACATTCTGGATTCAACTGTGGTCTCCTTTTTTATCTGAGACTCCATTATAGATATATTTAATTTTTTATTGAAATCTACACATGTGTGATTTAAAATATTTTTATATTTTTGTAAAATTTATTACGGGCTCACCGAGCCCCAAAATCAATTTTCGTTTCAATATCTATCTTTGTAAATATTTCTTAATATATTTCAAATTATTAAAATGAAAAAAATATAGTCACTTCATTATTCACACCTTCAAATATTTTCATCACTAAAAATCAAAAACTATGAAAAAAATTGGGGATGATTATTCTATGTCTGGATCTCCCATTCCATTGATCTTTCTTGACTTCTCCCATACTACCACGAAACATGAACCAAAGGAATGGTTTATCCTCGATTGATTCTCTCTTGGTGATCCTCAATCATCACTAGGTACTCTGTGAAGGTGAAAAAATATTTGATGTCTTGATCTCCTAATTCAACAATGTGTGTTAGGTTATGCACGTATCTTCTCAACTATGACACATGGAAGACATCATGCACCCACTCCAACTAAAGGTGTAAAATAGGGTAGTAACCATCCTCAAGAACTCTTTTTTGGATCTCAAACATCTTGATAAAACTCAGGGATATCTTTCCTCCCAAGTTGAACCTCTACATTCCTTATCATGTGAATATTCTCAAAAAAAACATTGTCTCCCTAATAAAACTCCATGGGCCTATGATTTTGATCTACATAATATTTATTCCTTCCCTGATATGTCCTCATTCGCTCACAAATCACATTGAACTTCTCCAAATTCTCCTACACTTTCTTTGGACCTTTAAGAGATGCCTCTCCAATCTATTTATAGTAAATGTGTGTCCTACAAGGTCTCCCATATAAGGACTCAAAATGTTTCATTTCAATAGTAGAGTGATATATATTATTATAAGAAAACTCTATAAATGGATATAGATCCTCTCAACATCGATCATGGTCCGACATGAAAGCCCGCAACATGTCCTCCAACACCAGGAATGTGTGTTCTAGTTTCCCATTCTTCTGTGGGTTAAAAGTTGTTCTCATCCACTCCTAGGTCCTAAATACCTCATATAGGTTTCTCTACAATGATGATGTGAATTGTTAATAATTATCTAAGAAAATTCTCGTGGGAACACCCATGATGGAGGAAGATAATATGTAAGTACAACTACCTTGAACTCTCCACTAAACTATGCTTCTTGATACTAATGAAGTGAAATAACATTGTAATTTATTCAACAATCATAATAAGGCATCATTTCCTCTCACTACCCACTGAAGCCCTACCACAAAGTCCATGGATATGTCATCCCATTTTCACTCTAGGATCTCAAGAGGCTACCACACACCTATTGGAACCTGGTTCTTTGCCTTTACCTACTTGCATTTGAGACATCAAGAGATGAACATAGAAACAATCTGCCTCATGCAATCCAACCAAAACTATCACTGAAGGACTATATACACCATCCTTACATCTGGATGTATATCCAATGGTGATGTATGAAAATCCCTCATCACCTCTTCTCAGAAAATGACTTGAACAATCATCCATCCCGGGAAATGGATGATTTTATTCCATAATACATAAAATCCTTCAAGTAAATCTCATAAGGATATATAGTCACATTGAACCATATGGTCGATGTATCCCAACTAATCCTCCCTCACAAACTAGAGAAATATAGCAATAAATTCCATCAATTAAGGATAAGTTTCACCCATATCCTCCACTAGTGTAAAATAAAAGGAATAAAACTTCTCTTATGACTCCTCCATCAAATGAGAATGGGACATCATACTAAGGGAATATTCCACCAACTATCCATTACAAGGAGTATACACTATATCGATGTCAAAGTAATATAATAACTCCAACAATCACCTATATTTTAGGTTTATATATCACTTTTTAAAAACATACCTAAGACTCTAATAGTATGGTTAAACATCAAATCACTCTCCCATAACGTAATACATTTACATCCTCAAAGCAAAGACTATCGATACTAACACCAAGTCATGAGTCATGTAGTTCTGTTCAAGGGGTCTTAACTAAATCAACCTGTGTAAAATCACTTCCTTCTTCTAAATAAATGTGTAGTCAATCTCATATATAGAGGCATATAAATACCCTATGTACACCACTGACTCCTCTACAAGTGTTAAAAATAGGAGCACTCATCAGTCTCGAAAATAACTCTTCAAAGTCTCTATAACACTAATTTGTCTATGTAAATAGTTGAACATTCTATGTGAGGGAAATAAAATGGAATTTATTACAGAATAAGTAAACTAGAAACCTCTTGTAGTAACCTTCAAAGTAGAGAAAACTCAAAACCTATGAAACAATCATGGGTGGCTCCCAATCAAGAACGTCATTAATATTCACTGTGTCCTTAGAAAATTGATTCGCATAAATGAAATTAAACAGAATTTGAACCTTTTTCATGTATAGATGGTACTTGATGAACTTACAGTAAATTTGGTGTACAAGAATCATGTATAGTTCTACCATTAAGTGCTCTTCATAATACTCCAAAATCAAATTATATGATTATGTCATAAATGAAGACAATAAGAAAATGTTCCAAGTGTGTTCAAAATATATTATTCATCAAATCCATAAACACAATGTTGGTTTTCATCACACTAAAATGAATCACCATGAACACATAATGTCTGTAGAAACATTAAAATGAAAACATCATAATATCAGCCGCAAAACCGTAAAATGGAGGTAGTCAGACATAAGATTGATCTTAGATAACCATCTCATGAATCACAAATTATGAAGTAGTTCATCAATCCTCTTTAATGGGTAAATGTTCTTTATTATGACCTTGTTTAGGTGATGATAATAAAAACAAATATGCGATCTCCCAACATCCTTTTTCAAGAATAACACTGATGCTTCCCCAGGGGACACACAGGGTATAGAAAAACCCTTATCTTAAAGGTCCACTAACTACACCACAATCATTTGGATCTGGGTATGGGTCATTTTATATTCCACAAAACATGTGAGAGCATTATTAGGTTTAAATTCAATGTAAATATATACCTACCTCCTCGTAAGAAGTCCCAAAACATCCTCTATGAATACATCCATATAATCCTCAATGAACTATGGAACCTAAATTCATGAAGAGCATACTACACTAAGGAATAAACTCACCAATATATGGATGATGGGTTACATCTTCCTCCTCATAATACCCACTTGATCTGGCATGAGATCTCTCACCCCAACAAATGAGAATCTCATCCTATCTGTTTAGAGGATCTTGACTTGTCTTAAGTAACAATAAATATGTTATCAGATAGTGGACAACCATTACATACCCAATATGACTTCATAAGGTCTAATAATGATGACCGATAGGTCCCCTGAGATATTCTTTCCACCCAGTGATAGCTCACACAATGAGGAGATAAGTTATAATGAGGAAGCATTCCCAATATGAACATCAATCCAAAGCTACTAGACAAAAGCCTAAATTTTTTGATCCATATCTTTCACAAGGAGTAATGATTGGAATTAATGAATTAGACCAGTGTCTAATAGTACTGAATCAAGAGTAGAATAAAAATTATTTTACTTCTTATCATCTAATAATCTTTCGGGTCAAATGCCTCTACAAAATATAGTTGACTATAACCCCAAACACTTGCTCCCTAAGCTTGTGACCCCAACCACCAGCTCCTTAAGCTTTAATTGGGCCACCTTGTGGTGGTGTTTGAAGTAGCTCATAATTTCATCCACAACCAAAATATCCTCTCTTCGGAGCTATTTATTCTCCTATTCTAGAACCTCCTCCCTAGGGATGACCCTGGACATGCCTAAAAGAACCTGGATAATAGTTTTTCTTCTTCCGTGGTGGTCCTTCCAATGTCCAACTACCCCCCTCATCAAATAAGGAGGTGAAATAACATTTCATTTGAGATATCCTATCACATTCATATAATCACCCCATCCCCAGGACATAATGTTCCTCTATGCAGTACCAGATTTTTATGCCCATGTTCCTGAGTTCGAACATGGGTACTCCTCCTATGGATAGACTCAAGGAATCTGGCATCCATTGAAGATGACTCAACCAAATGATTCCCTCTTCTATATTTAGCTACATGGTTTCCATAAGATAGAATAATCTCAATCACCAATGTCTATTCCAGTACACCAGTATATGTGGGAATGCATAGGGGTACCACTCTGGCACGAATGACTCCTGGTAGAACCTTCTCAAAATTCCATGTCTAGAAATAACTACCCTAAATCATGTTGAGGAAGTATAATTTAATGTTAGTGAGCCTTATAGAAGACTCAGAAGCTTTCATAAACCTTATATCTATTAAAAAACAGTAAAATATGAATTGAGTTCATGAAAGAGGGTTATTACTCCTCATGATAATGTTAATGGAACTCATACCATGATAATGTTAACTCATCATGGGTCTACATGAATACAATCTAAAAGAACCTAGTTTCTCAATGAAATTTTTTTTCCAGGAAAACCATATGATCTATCGAGGTCCACAAAAGTATGAAAACCCATATCACTGACTCAAGACAATCCTCCACTACCATGGGATATGGGTCACTGTGGAACCTCATCGGAATCAAGCACTAAATCATGGAGTTCAATAATACAGATTTCATACTAAGCCTACATTTCTATAATATTCTACTACTCAACAAGATGGGTTGACGATATCTTCCCACCTGGAGGAATGATCTCATGAGATGGCCCTCATGACTCATCGGATCACTATCCTGATCCTGAATCATCAACATAGATGGATGTATTTGTGGAGGAACTTTAAATGTTAATCGATATAAACTATGGTTATATGATCATATAAACATGGGGATTTTAATCTAAAAGGACTGTCAAATTACTCATTCTTATATGATGAAGGTACTATATTACCTACAACCAATGTCTTGGTATATCGATTTGATATGTTCATAGTCATAGTCTTCTTGAATGGATACATCGACCGCTACACCAACACTAGGTTTCATGGCCTAAAATCCTCACTTGAGATACATTGATACCTCTATACTAAATTCTAAACCAATCCTCATAAGGGGAAAAACATTAAACACATTCATAAGGCCAAAAAACCTCTGATACCAATCTATAATGACTCAACCCACCGAGGACCACTAAGCTGGTGGAAGACTAGCCCTCAAAAATCCCAATCCCACCTCTATATTACATGGTCAAGAAACAAGAATTGCGAAAGAATTACTAATATGGGAGGCCTTTTCTTAAATTACTTGTATTCTTTCACAAAACATTAATTAAAAATAAATTTAGAGGAATAATAATAAAATATTTTAGAATCTATAGTAAAAACCATGAATGTAAAAATATTTGAGGAATGCAGAAGAGCGTGATATAATAAACCAAAATGAACAGAGAAAATACATTCCCATATATAAATAATGTCACAACGTAAAAAACAAGAACTAAAACATTGATTGAGTCCTTATCTAGATTTCAAATTCCAAACACCATATGTGTTCTATGAAACCATATATCCCTATGCTCATTTGAAATCAACACATACATTTCAATCATCTTCATAGTACATAACATATTAAGTAAAATCCTATGTATTGGTGAGTGTATACATACCTAATATGACACCCTGAAAATTGTGGGTGAGAAATCAGAGACATAATAGAATTAGTCATCCCAACACAGTGTTAGAGATAAATGAAACACAACATCATATATATATATATATATATTTTTTATTGTAAGAATCATAGATGTGATAGAAAGGGTATCTCCATCTCATAGCCCATCCTAGGATGATGAGACTACCTACAGATCTAAAGGTGCATCATCGATACCCCCAATCTTGCATGTCCATATAAAGAAGTCATGAGAAGGTTTCACACCTCGCCAATACTTCAAAACCCAAGGGAGAAAATTATTATAATGATACCCATGATCGGTTGTGATAAGGGATTACCATATCCATGGATATAGGAATTTCACCCTTAATAGAAGGAACTACCTCAAAATTTTTATGATGAGTACGGAGGGCATGAAAACTTGTGTGATTAGGTAGTACCAACTCTATGGATAGAGGGACTATTTTCTCATAGGGGATCTCTTAATCTACCTTTAATTGAGTATGGGGGACTCGTTCCATGATGATATAGTGAAGTACCATTCCTATGGAGAGGTTATCCATCATCCTGCACAACTAAATAGAGTGTATAGGGACCACACAGTGTGTGGGTCTCTATCTAAACTCTATGATGATCCTTCCTGATCACTTACATCATCAACCACAACTATTGTAGGTTCATCCATTGATCATTTTGAATCATATCTTAAAATCCACTATGAAGGCCATCATCACTTTTTAATGGGAAAATCCATCAAGATAGGATACTCACAAGCCAAAATCCCTCTCAAAATGAAGGATGTATGGGAGGTAAATGTTTCGAAAGAAGTAAATGGAATGTATAGGGTCCACATATCATGTAAACCCGACTATTTTCCTATTCTTGTATCCAATTTACCTATATTAATTTCCATTTCACCATAAATAGTGTGTATAGGGAATGCACAGTGTGTCTTAACCACCCAAAGCATGCCTGTGTGCTCTTGTTCATTCTTGTGTCTTTCAGGATATGCCCATGTACCTAGTCATGTACTTGGTTGTGTCCTAACCTAGGTACCAGGCCATGTTCAATATCGTGTCTATGTTTCTGCTCATTTCCTTCCATTTGTACTCTTGTATTACTCATTATACCACTAGTATCATGTCACATGGAAATTGGGGTCCCATATAGCGTGTGATACATAGCTCCACCCAGAAACCCTATCTTTCATAGATAGGGGACTACACGGTGTGTTGTCATTCCAGAACTGGTAGTATATTCTATATTTTCATACAAATAATGATCTATAATGTGAATCCATATTTGCATCTCCTACCACCAAATCCTCCTAATTGTTCCTTACATATCACTATGGAGGATTTATATAGGGATTTTATGCCTAATCCATCACCATTGACTAGATTTCATCCACCCAATGGTCTTTATCTGCTCCACCCATTATCTCCATGCTCCACCCATGGAATATGACCCTAAAACCATAGTATGATTTTCATTTCTATCACCCACAATCCCACAAATCATCACATTCCACCTAAAAATCAATTATTTTTTCATTGTGCACACATCGACCACAAATCTAGGCTTCGAATCACACATTGATGTAAATGATTATTTTTCACCCTTGACCCATTTCCTAATGGAAAATAACATAAAAAATAGGAGGGGTAAATGATTGAAAATAAATTTTCATCAATCTTTGATCATTGGTTATTTATCCAACTATCATGTATGATGGATATTCAGGGTGAGAAACATATAATAATCAATAATTAATTGAATAAAAAATTTAACTCGATACATAAGATCATGATAATGATTAAATTTAGAGAAAATCAAATAATAGTAGATAAGAAAATAATCATTCATTTAAAAAATGGTGGAAACTATAATTAATTATCCATACCTCAAGATTGGGATCAATTATTTGCGAGGAATGTGTTTTATAGTGATGACAATAATCTATTTCATATGTATCCTATAGATTTACCTTGATCTGATCATAACTCGTCATATGATCTCAATATTAAAATTATGAATGAAGAAACATCTTATCAATGAATATATGGTATTTACGTTAATCATTGAAATTTTACATTAGATGCAACTTATATACAGAAATAGGATTTCTAAAATATATGATTTAATTAAAATAATTATATAGTTTTTTCACTTAATTAATCCACTAATGGTTGCCTCATCTGAACATCTAGTTCCAACAAACATTAGGTCATTCCTAAGGTAAACCTCACATTATAAATTCAACCTTGGTCTCACATATTTGATCCAAGACTCTATTTAGGAAATATTGTATTATTTCAGAAAAACTACATGCTCATGATATAAAATATATTTAGTTTTATTTATGAAATAAATTATGGGCTCATCGGACCTCATAATTTTGCACCTTCTCAACACCTATCTCTAAGAATATTTCTTAGTATATTTAAATTTATTAATAGAAAAAAATAGATTTTATGACTAATTCCCTCTTTAAAATATTTTGATCCTTGAAAATCACAAATGAAGAAAAAACGTGTTGATACTAAGACAGTATCTATATCTCCCACTCCTAGGATATCTACTGCATGTTCTCATTCTTCCACAACACATAAACTAAGGGAACAGTCAATCCTTGTAGGATCCTATCCCGTTGATCCTAGTTCGCTATAGGGTAAACCATGAAGGAGTATCTTTCCTTGATTTAAAGATTTCCTAAATCAATATCATGCATATAATCATGCATGAATCTCTTACGCTATGACACATAAGAGAAATTATGAACTCACATTAATTCTATTTGTAAGGTGAGATGGTAAGATATTCCAATGACCCTATGTTGAATCTTGAATGGACCAACAAACCTCAGGGATAGCTTGACTCTCCAGTAGAATCTCCATAATCTTATTTGTGGGAAGACTCTTAGGAAAATATGGTCTATGTACTTAAACATAAAGAGCCTATGATTCTTATTTTCTTATGAATTATGCCTTCTATGAGAAAAATTCATCCACTCAAAGGTCACATGGACCATACCTGTTATTTATTGCACAATCTAAGACCCAACAAGAAATGCATCAATGATCTCCATCTATTATATGTGTGACCTACACGGTCTCCCATAAATGGCCTCTAAAGGTTCAATACTGATAGTAGATTGACATTTATTTTTATAAAAACATTAATAAATGTATGTGATCCTCCGAAATCTCATCATACTCTAACACACAATCCCTCAACATATCCTCCAATACCCAAATAGTGAACATCAACTTTCCATCTATATGGTGGTGAAAAGTTGTACTCATCTTCAACTGGGTCCTAAATGGCTCATGTAGTTCTCTCCAAAACCATGACATAAACTTCCCATCATGGATGGATAAAATCATTAAGGGAACCCCATAATGGTATACAATCTCCCACACATACAACTACCACAAACTCTCCAACAAATATTTCTCCCTGATATCAAGGAAGTGCGATTACTTGTTAATTTGGTCAAATATCACCCTGATGGCATCGTAGACACTCATTGTTTTTGAAATCCCTTTCAAAAAGTTTATCGATATCCTGCCCCATTTTTAATATGGAATAACAAGATGTGGTATCAAAACTTATGGCACATGGTGATTATCCTTCACCTACTAGAATATGAGAAAATAAGGGATGGACTGGACAACCCTCAACCACATTCTAGCCCAATAAAATTTCTTCTCATGGTCATTTTACATCATTCGTACACTACGATGTATAGCCAATGGTTTAGTATGAAACTCCGTTGTAACCTCATCTCACAGCTTGAAAAGATCCATTGTCCTTCCCTATAAAATTATTATGTGATTCTCTCATTTACGTAATCCATCTATTGTATCTCTTGAGCTTATTTATTATTGGAGAACCTCACAGTCGATAGATCCCAATTAAGTCTCCCTCAAACACCTGAGACAAAGATGAGTTTACACCATTGAATGAAGATATCTGACATGCCTATCCTTAACTAGGGTCAGTATTAAAGAATCTAAGTACTCTGATGCCTCCTCCACCAAATGGGATTGGGAATTCCTACAAAGGGAATATTCCACCATTTTTTCCTTCATAGAATTATAGAATATATCAAAATCATAGTCTTATAACAACTCTAAGTAGTTCATATAACATAGGTTTATATATCTCTATATAAATACTTGCCTAAAACATTGATGGTATGAGTAAACAAAAAAACACTCTCCCATAAGATAGTGCCTCTGTATCCTCAGTGTGAAGACAACACTTGCCAACACCAGGTCTTGAGTGGTGTAGTTCTTATCATGTGTTTTGAACTACCTTGACTAATAAGTTATTACTACCTAACTCTACATCAACATAAAGGCGATCCCAGCTCCACAGTTATTACAATAAACAATGTACTCCACACCCTCCTCTCGTAGTCTCAAAATTAGAGCACTCTTCAATAACATAATCAACTCATTAATGTCTCTTTATAACTTCTAAATCCAGGTAAATGAAATCCCTTTCAATGTCAGAGTGGTAAATAGGGAAGGAATCCTAGAAAAATCATCCAAAAACCTCCTTTAGTACCCTTCAAAGGTGAGAAAAGTCCATACATCTGACAAGTTTGTGGGTCATTCCAAATAAAGTATAGCATCAATCTTTTTGAGTCTATAACTAATCCATTCTAGGAAATGAAATTACCTAGAAAGTAAACACTGTGGATCAAAAAGAATAACTTCAAGAGATTACCATAAAACTACTGCTCCAAAAAATGTCTAGGACCATCCTTAAATTCTCTACCTGTATCTCACCCAACACAGAGTAGATGAGTATTTCATCAATGAATATAACATAAAAATGGTCCAAGTATGGCTAGATGATCTATTTCATCAAATATATAAACACGGTGTAGGTATTAATCATATCAAAAGACGTCACCAAGAACTCATAATGTCTATTGAAACATCGGAATTGCAACCTCTGAATATCACCCTAAAAACCTCAAATGGTGTAAGGAAAACCTAAGATATATCTTTGAAATACTTTTCACACCTTTTAGATGATCAAATAGGTTATTAATCCTTGAAAATGTGTACTTATTCTTTATCTTGGCCTAGTTCAAGAAATGATAATCAACACAACACTACAATCTACTATATAAAATTTTCATGATCAACATTGGATCTACCCAGTGGGATATGTTGGGTTTGATAAAACCCATCTCTAAACGGTCCCCCAAATTTACCCTTACCTCATCGATCTTAGTAGGGGACATAAAATATTCCAAAAAATATATCAGAGTGGTATCGGGGTGCAATTAGATGAAAAACTCCACCTCCCACCTTCATGGTGGTCTTGTAACATCATTGGGGAAGATTTCCATATAATAATCCATGACTAAAGGATCTCAGATGATTGAAGATACTAATATTCCAAGGGTTACTATTTCCAAATTATAAGTGATGGGTTTCAGATTCCTTTTCGCATTACCCACTCACTCCACGACGAGATCGCTCTAACCCACACATGGGACACTCATCTAATATGTATGAAGTATTCTGATGAATATTTGGTAATATTTAATCTATGATCATGCCATGGAAAAAAATTCCATATAAATATGATGTCATAATGCCTCATTATGATGTCTAAGAGGAACCATGATGATATATCTCCCCGAAGAAAAAATCACCCTTCTAATAGATATGTGATAATGGAGATCCATTCTGTATATAAACCTTAATCCAAAATAGACCTCTGAAAGTCTCAAATGGGATATCAAGTTCCTTATCCATGAATAAAGGGATAACATAATGACTCTCACTTGTTTCAAATAGTATGAAATATAGAATATAATAGACATATATCATACCTCTTATCATCTCATGAGTTTTTAGGTAAAAATAATCAAGAGCATGCAGCTGTCTACATCCCATACATCCAGCTCTGTGATATTGAAAAGGGCCACCTGATGTCGGTTGTTGTGGAAGTATATCATATTTTTTTCACCACCATAAGATCCCCCCTTTGGAGCTACACTTTATTCTCTACCAAAAATGCCTCCCTGAGGACTTCCCTAGCCACAACATGGAGAACCTTGATCATGTCTTTCCCACTTCCATGGTTTTCTATCCCGCGTCTACCTACCCTTATCATCATGAAGGGTTGGTAAATCATTTTACATGTGACTTCAACTACCACATACATTGCATAACCGCTATCCAGACTGCCCTAGTCATATATTTGGTACATATTCCATATTTTCATGTGCCTAAGTATGAGAATGGTTACACCTTCTACACCTCAAATACTATCATCTTCTATCCACTTAAATGACCCAGTCCTATTATTCCCACTGATACCTCTATCTACTTCAATTCCCTTATAATGTAATCAATCCATCACTGAATCCATTGGGGTTCACAACTGGCATGGATGTCCTCGGAGAGTCCCTTTTCAAACTTTTATTCTTGGAAGTAACCATCCTAAATCATGTCAAGGGATTATCATGTAATTTCAGTAAACCTCATCGGTAACTCACCTGCATTAATATCTCTATATTTTATCTCAATAATATTGTGAATACAAACAAGGCGTAAGCACAATGGGTATTACCTCACATGAAACAACTACTTGAATTTGGAAAATGAGATTACCAACTAATCATGTATCTATGTGACTAGACTCGAACAT
Source organism: Viscum album (assembly GCA_963277665.1). NCBI lineage: Eukaryota > Viridiplantae > Streptophyta > Magnoliopsida > Santalales > Viscaceae > Viscum > Viscum album. The sequence continues at coordinate 1,100,602,101 of OY728147.1, forward strand.
CACCTAACTGATTTGTGTAAAGTACTGGCTGCCTTCACAACTATCTAATCATTTGGGGTTTGTAAAAATTTAGAAACATGTATCACTAACTCATGTCAATCCACTGCTTCCTTGGGATCATTCCCCCCAAGGAACCTAAACTTCCTATGGTGTTGGAACTCATAGATTCTATTAAGACTATTTTTATCCTCATCTTACTCTACTAGATTAATCTATTGCTCGATAGGTGGGGAGTACAACCTATCCCCTATAGGAAATATCTTGTGAGATTGCCCTACAACTCAGTACTCAACACTCATTTGATCATCATCACAATTCTGAATCCGCAACCTAGATGGTTTTCTTCATGGATAAATATAGAAAATTAATAAAGACTTACCACAGTCAGCTGAGAACATATATATGGGAAGATAACTAAAGAAGGATATTCAAAGGACTCAATCATATATGATGTGTTTTGAAATGTTACCTATAACCAATGACATGGTATGCCGATTAAACAAGTAGGTAGTCAATTTCATGTTTAATACATATGTTGGACATCGTAAAAACACTAGCATACCTAGACTAACTATTTGACTCATGAAACATACATACCATTATCCAAAATCCTTATCCAATCCTCGTCTGGGTAAAAATTCCAAATACTATGAGGTTGAAAAACCTATAATACCAATTTGAAACAACCATAACAATTGGGGACCACTAATTCATTTGAAGACCGGTCCACCATAACCTCAAACCCACCTCCATTGAATAGGGGATTGTAACAAGTTCAAATAATGCATAACTAAAATGGGAGGACTTTTCATGAAGTACATGTACAGATACACCCAATCATCTCCATGAATATGTGCATTAGAATAATAATAAAATATAGTAACATCTAGAGTAAAACCCATTCATTTAACAATAACATTGTAATACAAAAGAGTGGGTTAGATTAATCAAAAATTAAATGATAAAAACACACATATAAAATAAAAAATATCCCAACATTACAACAACAGAAAAAGAAATTTTGAGAGAGCCCAACTCCATATCTATTTGTCTGACCACCATATGCGATATATGCACTTGATTGTCCCTATTCTCCACTAAAATCATATCCAAAATTTCTATTTTCTACATAAAACATAACAAATGTGGTAAAATCCCCTAAAATGTTCAGTACATACATTTCTTATAAGACACCATGAAAATTGGAGGGGAAATAAGAGACATGATAGAAGTAGTTAGCTCAACCCGAATAAAGTGGGAAATGAAACCCAAAAATATATATATATTCTGATATAAGAGTCTAAGATAATAGAGAATGTGGATCTTCATCTCATAGACCAGGCCAGGATGGTGAGTCTACCTATAGACCTAGAGGTCAATTATCTATTCCTAGTAACTACCTTGTCGATTTGAAAATGTCATGAGAATGACCCTAACCTCACCACTGATCCATGTATGGAGAGTGATAAAAATCTAAAATATTTAGGACTCATGAGCTAGTAAAAGATAATTTATTCCACTTAGTAAATTGAGGATCTTCACTCTTACAAGGTATTATTGTCTCTATATTTGTGTATATAAAATAGGGGACCCCACCCTGGTGCAACAGTGTAGTATGGTCTCCATGAGTAATGTAAATTCACCCTCAATAATGGAGTAACACTTCTATATCTGTATCATGAAGGACATGTTCCCATATGTGATGGGGTAGTACCATCTCTATGGATAGAGGACTTGCACCCACGTAGGGAAGTACCACCTCTCCCAGTAAAAGAGTATGGGGATAGACACCCGGGTGTGGCAATCGAGTAACATCACCAATGATAGAGGACCCAAGCTCTTGTATGATAGATAGATATCACATCTTATTAGAATAAAAAATATGGATTACCTGTGGCATGGTCCGATAGGCGAACACTATCTACACATATTAAGGACCCACACCATGATACAATTCATGAGTGAATACTCTATCTAAACTCTATGATGATCCTACTTGATTACTAACATCATTAATCATCTCTTGAAGAATAATCATGGTCAAAACATCTCACATCATATCACATAAACCACTATAAATTCTACTGTCACATTATAAGTGGAAAAAACATAGGATAGGATTTTTTTGGGACAAACAATGAATCAAAATGAAGAATATATGTGAGATAATTGTTTTTTAAGAATTACCCAATGTGTAAGGGGTCCACACGGATTGTGAACCAACTAATACATTTGTTTCTTTATACTATATAAATAGATCAGTGTCCATTTCCCCATATATAACATGTATGGGGGCCACATGTCGTGTCTCATCCTCTTAAGGATTTCTTGTGTGCTCATTCTCATGATCATGTCCTTCATTCCATGGCCATTTAACTATTTTTGTACCTAGAAAATTCATATCCTATGTATATATACATGTAAAATCATGTTCAGTTAGGCCTTATCTATGTTCCTAACCATGTATGTACCCTTATACTCCCCGAGTACTTGTCAAGATGCCAGTATTGGGTCACATAGTTTGTGTGAGTCCCACACGAAGTGTAATAGTTATATCCACCTAGAAACCCTAGTTTCCATAGCCAAGGGACCTTAGGGTGTGCATTAATAATAGTACATATCATGCAATTTTTATTTTTCAGAAACTTAGATCTATCATGTGGCTTACAAATCTCTCATTCACATCGCTGAATCAACCTGATTCCACCCTGAATCTCACTAGGGGTGGATCCAAGGCCATTCATGCCCGATCCAACCCTAGTGGACTAATTCAAGCCACCCAAAGGCCCCTAAAAACTACATTAATCATTGTTACTCTCCACCCGTGGAAGAGGAACCTCTACCTAGTGTCAGATCCATGTCCCTATCACCTGTAATCATGTAAAGCTTCTCGATTCTCCCAAAAGTCACTGACCAAAAATAAAATGGAGCTATATATATTTTAAACATTTGGTTATAAATATATAATTAATTTTATCAAATTCAATACCTATAAATTGTCGAAAATAACATTATAGTAGGTATGAAAAATGCGACAAAACTTCTTTTTAGAAAAAAAATCATTTGTATGTGTAAAACAGTATTTATTCATATCATATGACTAGAAAAAATATTTTTGAGATGATTAAAAAATTTGAAAATTTAAAATAAATCATTAAAATAATTTTCCAATATAGATTAATTTAATTATTTATTTTAAAAAAAATATTCCTTAAAAAATCTGAAAAAAAATCTTCACTTTTATTTTCATGTAATTTTTGTTTTTAATTGTAATCCATTAATATCTAAAGAATTTAATTTCTAAATACATAGATCAATGATTTTTCATAATATATTAATTATTATTCATACCTTCCAATCCAAGGGCTTGGGGATAATAGCCACATAATATTTCAATAATGTTACATGGTTCTTCTAAACTCTTTGTTAAGTGTAACACAATCTATTTAAGAAATAAAATTATTTGAAGACAAGTATTTCATAAAAATATCTGGGTATTAAACCTACTAGAATCCAATCTATACATGAAATAACAATGTGATAGCATCTAAGGTAACTATGTGCACTGGTCGAAACTATTCAATAACAATGTGATTGCATCTAAGTTAACTATTTGCATTGGTGGTTTGATTTGGGTGTAAATACATAAATCAATATGAAGCCACCTATTTGAGCGGGGTGTAATCTATACTTGCAATAACCATGTGATAGCTTCTAAGGTAACTATGTGCAATGGAGGTTTGAGTTGGGTGTAAATACATAAATCAATAGGAATCCACCAATTTGATCTCACATTAAATGTAAATGTAGTGATATGTGCATGTGACATGATTTACCAAAAATAATATATAAACTGATAAACATAAGGACTAAATAAAACAATAATACTTTCTTTGGCCTAATGTGAGAGTGTCTTGGTGCACATTGTGTGGACCATTCCAACTCATGTATCATGACCATACTATTATAGAGACTTTGGTTCATGAACCAAATAAACCATACCTACTTAGGACATTGTTACAGTGTTTCTGAGTATGTCATGATGAACTCACCTCTATATAATAGAATCATCTCTCATAGTTATATAGAATAGTATCACAGACCTCTACTATGGGATTTTTATCCATATCTTCATAACTCATGAGTATCCCAAACCTAGGGAATGATCATAGGAAGATCTATCTTAGTATAACATATCAACCCCAACACAATATCTTTGAAATCCCAATAAATATTATTTTAGAGATCCGCAATTAGGGTTTTCACTGTCATGGGAACAACCCCCAAGTATCACGAACCTCCAGAATGAGAGTTTTATAAGATAGTAGTATCACATATATATATTGAAATAAAACACTTTCCTTGGGTATTTTCCTTACATAACAAAAAGGACTCACCCTGTGGTTGTTTTACCTTACAATTTATACGCACTACCCCTAGAGAATTTACTATGACATAAACTAGATAAAATAATTACATAATGTTTGGTCAATTAACTAAGACCACTTTCACTACCCAAACAAAGGTAGACCCCTATAATAGAGTCAACACATTATAAAGGGATTCTCATTTGGGTCTCTTAGCTCATCATAAAAATGTGGGAACTCCACATGGGGTATTTATTCCAAAATTTTAAAAACCCGGTCCCATGCCCATTACCTAGGGGGATTAAATCCTTTACCAAGTCCTAATCAAGAAATGACCCCATATGACAATTAGGATATAACTCATAGGAAACCCTCTAAATAGATGGTATAAATCATATCTCAAACTCCATGATTACATGGGTTTTTTCACTCAGCAAACACATGGTCTTGCTACGACCCGTGAGGGAAAACTAATAAAAATTCATCATTTTCCTATTTGAGGAAGGTCCATGGGTACCCACACTAGTGTATCGAACTAAATCTGATTCCATTTAATTAATTCTACTCCTCTCAAGGGATTTCAACATCCCAAGGTGGTCAATAGTTGAGGCCTTATCCATTTGTAGCTGAGGCATAAGGCTAGTCTATAAGTCCCAATGTGACCTAGTTAATCTATTCTACACATGGAATATCAATTTAGTAAATAATTCAATTAACCATTAAGAAATTTATATTAGGCATTCCAATACCCAATTTGTAATTAAAAATTTCCCATGAATAAAAATAAAAATAAAATCCAAAGGGAGAGTACTTATGATCGCCTACATTAGATTTAAATCTTTCCACTTTTACTTCCAAGGGTCGATAATAGCCTACAAGGCCCTCCCATACCTTTCTAAGTCCCCCCAAGCCCTTACCGATGACCAAGATCCTAACTCATTCTTTAAAATAAAATCTAATTAATTATAATTATATTCAATTCATACATAATTTTGTTGACTAATTTAAAAATTTAAATCAAAATGGGATAATAATTGATTAACTCACTTGCCACACACCATTTAGTGAAAACCCAAGAAACCAACCATAGGAGGTATATAGAAGAATACCAACACCATTAGAAACATAAATCCTGTTACACAACATTTAATTAATGATAAAATTAATTCAATTATAATAAAATATAAATGAAAAATAAACAAGGAAATAAACCACATAAAAATGTTGGGTGATTATGTGAAGATGGTGTTTCAAGATGTTCTCCTCCTAAACAACATGAAATCCCCTTTATGATCGGTTGATTTACCCTTGATTTGGTTGAATAAAATTAAAAAACACAAATAAGTGTTCTCAATAAATTATATATTAACATATAAGGATCTGAAGAAAGACTAACAGATGTTGAGAGGTTCCTTAAATTTTATAGAAAGCCTCAAAACACTGTTTTATCAAGGGTAAATAAGGGGAGTAAAAGGGGTATGGACAATTTTCCCCTATGCTGAAAATAGGGGGAGGAATGGGTCCCTCCCCCCAAAAAAAACTAATGGGAAAATTTGGTAAACTACCTCAAACCAGTATCCCCTGGGCTAGGTAGTTTGGGTTCACAAATTAGTTGGTGGCACCTATTCTTAGAGAGGTGAAACTATCTAACCACTAGCTAACTGGTGGCAGATATAATTTCTTATAATAGTTTGATCTAACAATTAGCTAGTGTTAATGCCCACCCAGGCCTCTACAACCACCTTCTAGCCCCCCAAACATGTCCAATTTCACGAGTTTTAGTAGTTTATACTCCCTCAATCTCATTTCAAATATTGAATAAAAATTTGGACCCTTTTTAATTAAATGAATTCAATTATCCATATATTTTATACTATTTATTTTCTTTGGGTTGTATAAACTCCCCATAATAAAACAAATTATCTATGAGAAGTATTATTATGTATTCTATTATTGGTTCTAACTTATTCTGGTCACAAATTTTCACCCAACTACTCTCCTTCTATTCATGGTCACCCAAGCATTTCTAAATCATTACTTTAGGAATAATCCAATCAACTAAGATTCCATAATCCACCAATATATATCATTACTAAAAACAAATACAACAATCACTTGTGCCTATATATCCTGATATATGACCAATGATCATTGAGATTTCCATTTGGGATATGGTTCTCTCCACCATAGTTATTATCTCATAAGACCAATTTAGGCTTATGAAATTTCCACCATGGGAATTTATAGTTATAATCTAGTTCCCACATCCTAACAGTGTGTTTATCATGGAATCTAACTCAAGAAGCATGATTACATAAGGGAAATATATTTAAATGGTAGTGTTTATCCTTGTTACTAAATTCCTAGTTTATATGGCTGTGAAAACGTTGTCCATGAAAAAATATACTAATATATTGATTCTTCCAGGAAAATATAGGTTTGATTCCAAAAACACATTTTTCATCTCCAAAACGGAATGAAAAATGTTGTTTAGAACATATATAAAATAATTATATATGAAAAAAAAATCTATCCATCATTGTCTAAATCATCTTCAAAATTCTTGGCTTTAATTGTCGATGTGTTACCAAGACACTAGATCATGATTCATTTATACACATTGACATATTGTGATTATCAAAACACCCACACTTTTATATATACATTATTCATGGTTTGATATCTTCAAAAGGAACATCAATATAATGAATGTAAATCAGATTTATCATGAGAACTGATGCATCACTGTTTTGATCTCACATGGACAATCTCATTCCCGCACTTGGACTCCACCCATAACCATATCTAAATTTTCACCATTCCTATATCATGGAATTCATATTTATTCATGTTTATTTACTCATTGGAATATGAATTCCATAATAATCATCTAATGGTTGGTTTCATGCATCCTAGCCCCTTGAGCATTAGGTATGTACCATCATGACAGACATCATAATTCCCCCCAATAGTGTGTCCTTATTGTCACATAACTCTTCAAAATTCAATATCTCAACATCCAAAATCCCATACATCATTGGATGTGATGACTATATAATATCTTCTAACATTTAACCAATAAAAATGGGAAATATAAGTTTCTACCTATTCTTAAGTCATTGTAACAACATCCTCGACACCCACTAAATTTCCAACTATAGCATGGATCAACCCCACAAATATCCTATAGCAACCTAACCCCATAATACTCAGATATGGTGTATACTATCATTACATTGGCATGATTACATGGAATCAAACCCAAAAATATCCAATAGTTTATTAGTTATGGTAATCTAGATACATGCATGACTTTTACATTGCAGGTGAATACACTAATTAAAACATTTTTTTCTTTCAAGGATAATAGGATATCATTATTCCATTTATTGTATCCTTGGATATAATTCTTCATACACTTTAGTGAATCTATTTTAAAGGAAACTTAATAAGGGGGTGCTCAAATTATTAGTAAATGATAGGTATAGAGGATGATATTATGAATAAATGAGAAAAATCCATATGGAAAGGTAGAAACTAAACACACATATGTTTCAACCTAGAGTGATCATATGGGGATAATACCAAATGGATTGATGAGAATCATCATAAAACTATTACTGTAGTGGGAATTTGACTTCAGGTTCACCATTTTTCATTCCACCTGATTCGCATCATCAACCACTAGGAGGATTGGATGGACCATACAGGGAATGGGTAGTTTATCCCTTCTATATTGTGAAGGAGGTACCGCTGCCAAATGGTCCTAGCGGGTGATTTTATGTGATCTAGTGCTTTTGAAATCGGCCCTCTCAGCATATACATTCCTCTAATTATCTCTAATAGCTTTATTCATGTAACCAGAAACACCCAACAACCCTGTTTTCCATGATCCATGGACCAGCTTACCAAAGGCAGGTGCTCATTGGATGATTATTTCACCAATGAAACTTATGAACTCCATTGGTCGTGAGGATGGGAAGTTGGGCTCACTGCATCTTTTGGGGGTATTATTGCATGTTTTGAGACACTCTTATAGATTGAAGTCATGTTCATATGTTCATTAATCATGGGTTCATTCATGAAGATTATTTCTATGGGATACCCCTAGTTTTCAAGATCACCATAGGCATACTTAGATTTGATGCTACGAATGTAATTCTAACATATTCCATAATATAAGGAAATCTGGAGTTTATCATCATCCAAGGGGGAAGAAAGGGGAATTGATGTTATGATTGGATCTAAAAGATAGGCTTCCTATGAATACTTAGGAGTGGAATTAGAGCCGACATAGTTCAGAAAACATAGGGCTTACTCATGGAATATTCCCATTTTTGGGGACATGATTGGGTTAACCCTTTCATAAGGGAACCATTTTTAGATCTGGCCTTTAATTAGACATCCAAAATATACTGGTTTGAACGGGAATCAGAATTATCATATTTCAAGATTTGGTAAAGTCCTACCTGTGGTAGATTTCCATTTGGGGGAACATGATTTGGTGAACCCTATTAGAAGGTAACCCTTTTGAGATTGGGCCTTCAAGTTGGCGTCCTACATATCCTGGTTTGAACATGAATTAGAGTTCTCATATATCAAGATGGGGTTGGGTATTATACATGGAAGCTTCCCATTTAGGGGAACATGATTGGTTGAACCCATTAAGAAGGAAAATATTTTGAGCTCAGGCCTTCAAGAAGGCATCCTACATATCCTTGTTTGAATAAGAATCAGAGTTCTCATAGATCAAGCTTTGGTGGATGTTGTAATCATCAAAAATCTATAAACCAATGTGGGTTATACTCGGTGAGAAAAAAATAGGATGTGAGATATCCAACCAACCACACAATTCCTATCTTGTTGATGGGAGAGGGTGGGACTATGGTGAAAGTGGTTTGGTTGACCATGGGTGAGGGCACATAGTGATGATCCTTTTAATTTGGAATAACATTAGAGGTCATGAAACTTGACCATTGGAATATTAGGAACATAACTCAGTGGGATTGCCCTATAATGCATTTTGGGAATGTGGAGGAATTCCGGATCTCATCACAAATAGAAGTAAACATAACTCCTTTGACTGATCAACATTTCTCATTGAATGGGAAAACAAGTGATCACCCTTAATCCCTTGAATGGGGAGGTTCACGTCAGCATCCTAGTGTTAGAATCTGAGTTACCATATGAATGTAGACATTGATACATCCTTGGATTTAAAACCATTGTGGGGAGAGCCTTCCTGACTTTGATTACCATGGGTATAAAGACTCAAAGGGGGGAGATGATGCTCCTAATGATCTGATCATATAGGTCTAGTGGATTTAGATGTGGATTTGGCCTAATGTGAAGGGACTAGTTTGTGGAGGTGCTATATAGGTCTGTACGGTAACATAGGGGAGAGAATGGATCCTAAGGAATGAATACCTGAAGATGATCCATTCCAGGTATTGTTTTCTTTTAGAGGATTGCAGGAACTTGGCATACCATTGTTGTATGCGGGTACATTATCCATCCATGTACCGAAGTAGTACATGATCTTGGGCATGGGACACTACAGACCATAGTGGTACATGGTCTGAAATGAAGTTTGTCACAACGTTTTGGGTTCCATCTGCTTACTAATGCATTTCATAGTGTCAGGTAAAATTTTCATAGCGATACACAATGTGGAGCTCCATATCGAAAGAGGGTTATAGGGATGATCCTTCATGGGGAGTTTATTCACAAAGAATATGTGCTTTTTAATTTCACAAATATGGTTCATAGTTATCCCAATAGTTTTAATTTCATTCATTTTATGGTTCGTTACTGGTTATACCTTCCGAAACGTGGTTTTCAATTCAGGCTTCACAGACAATTCAAGACTAAAGCCAAAATCATCATGGAATTCATTCTTCTAACTACTGGGGTCTTCTTTGTGCTATCTTCATTGGTACTTATCAATTCCTTCTATGCTCCCTTTATAGAGAAATGGTGAAATTGTATCTATGTGAAAGCAAAAAAAAATTTGGAATCCGATGAAGAGATATCTTGAACCATGGTAGACTCTGTCAACTGAGTTTTGTAGAGGTTTTGATTTTAAATTCATGGTTTGGAGAAACCTTCCAATTGGATTCATTCATAGAGTACAGAGTTCACCAAATGTTATATGGATGGACTTTGCATTCTTGATTCACTAAGTGATGCGGTTTGTGGGTGCCTAGGTTTGTTGGTAATTTCCCAGTGGGCTGATGCCTCGCCGGTTGTTCTGCGTACTTGTGGTTCACAGTTCATTTGGTCCATGAACCATTCTCAGTGATGGTACAAAAGTTACTAAAAAACTCCTTGATAAATTAGTTTCCTTGAAGTTTCAAATGATGTTTGAAACAAAATTTGAGTCTATCCACATTGTTATACTTTTTTAAATGCTTGATTCCTTGTGAAAAATTATTGATGGAGTATTTTACTCCCTTGGAGAAGTTTTCAGGACCCTAAAAATTCCCCCCAATGGAATGAGGTCTGTTCTGAATAAAGAATATACTATTCCAATGTTCAAGTGGTCCTCAACTGAAATGGTTCATGGTAGAATAGATAGGTCTAGTAGGAGGGGACCACACTTATATATAGGGTTCAATGTTATTTGAATTTTAATATTTATTGTGGAGAAATTTTCACTCGTCACTCCATTATGTTTCTCTTCCTTCACGTACCGTCTCTTTTGAAAATTATGTGCTCATGAACATCTTCATAGCTTCTGTGAAAAAAACTTTTAACTATTTCTTCTTCTCACAAAACATATTTTGGGTTTCATGAATGGTGTTATGTAATTTAAAACTAAAATATAGACCTCTGCGTAAGAAAATGCTATGTGGGTTACATGTCCCACACACCAAGATTTTACTTGAAAACTGAACTTTATACATTAATGAATAGAACATAAAATTTTAAACAAAAACATTTAATATGGACTTAGTAAGGGTTTGTTTCATGATAAACACCTTCTTCTAACCCTTCTGTTAACTATCCAATGCTCTTTGGGCTAGTTCCTCATAGGTGTTTCTCATACCATGTTTGTACTTTGTGATTTTCTCCTCATATCATGTATCATGTGGGTATTTCTTCTGTGTATCATGCAACACGTGGGATATGGCTACTACGTACCATGTACATGAATAGTACATGTCACCCCATGTCGATATATTTCTATGTACTTTAACCATTTTGTGTATTTTATCCAAAAAATTTGTTGGGAAAACTTTTTGTGGTCTTTTTCGGATATTTCATGTAGGCTATAATGGCTCTTTCACAGGATTTGATGAAATTGAAAAAGGTGAGGGAAACCATGGTGGGGGATAGTGAGGACCATCTTTAAGATACATTTTACCTCATGAGAGATTATTTAATGATCTCATCATGCCAAAGATACTAGTTTTCATGTTGTCTATACAGTTACCACTTTCCGAATTCGGTCTTTCGGATTGTGTTCCTCTTTCGTTGGCTAACATCAATTCCCCTTTCATTCCCTTAGAATCATTATCAGGTCATGATTGGGAAAATATTTCTCAATTATTAGAATTCAAAGCTAATTTGATTTAGTAAAATGGGTTCATATTAGAAGGCTCTTCATAGACTTAGGGTGATCACATGTGTCACCACACTGTCTTGAAACTAGTCTCCTAAGAGTACCCCTCTATTATTCAAATTTCCTAAGAAAACCTCAATGACAGGTGGAGCAACAAGTGGGATCTAGGATTTGGAGTATACTTCTATGACAAATGGGAATGGGAATTCTTGGTACATCAAGCTTGTTTAGAGACCCCTGACTTATTGAAGGTGGAGAACATATATCAGGAAACCTGGGATTCGTAGTTCGTGACCTTCTCTCCATGTGAAATCCTTCCTTAGCTACTGAGCTATAGGTGTTCAAGAACCAAAAATTTCCATTTGTCACATGGGGGTTGTAATCATCTTATGGGAAATTCACCAACATGGAGGACTCCCCATCCGTAATAATATTTAAGACGAGTTTCTCCCAGTAGCTGCTACTTGGGATAATACTGACCATGTGTCCCCATTGATAAGGTGTATACTGGTTATGGAAGAGAGATTACATGATTATAACCTTCTGGATCACTCTATTATCCCATTCTAGGCATGGATTGGGTTATTTATATTGAAAGATAGACCTTTTCTAAGATCTTTCCGCAGTTGAACTCATCCATCCTGTCAGTCTTGATAGACTCCAGGGTCATATTATGTTACCCTCAAAGTGGGGCGATATACTGCCTAGGGGTATGAGCATCAACTAGATGTGTCACCTGCGCATATATTAGTAGGTTTCTTTTCAATTTTTTTTGAGTGGATTGATTTTTCTATACCTCAATGTATATACTAGGGGTCCATGCCTATACTTTGATGATGGAAGTTGTGCTGGAGAGGGTAGACCAATTAATTTGGCCACTCCTACTCTCACCAGAATTTATACACTATTGAGACAGATACAAAAAGGTAGGTCTCCACATCATCTTAGAGGACCATTTCAATTCCTGTATGGGTGGATGGCCGGACACATACCTTGTTATGAATATCAACACCGTACAATGGTTTCTTATTCTGACAGTCAACCTACACTTCTCAACATTTTCATTGTTCACCATAGGACATTATATTTTAGTTATTCATTGGAGCTTCTAAACAACACTTATTGCTTCTTATTTTCACCACATCCTACTCATCATGGGTCATTAAGAGGCAAAAAGTGTGGGTATTTGGAGGAACACTCGTATGTTATCTCGCTTTGGGAAAGGATTCTCACTAATTGCATAGATCAAGTGGAAATTGGTGAGTCAGGCCTCCATTACAGTTTTCTAGGAAATTTGAGTGCCTTCAACAAACTACAATCCTTCCTAATATTTCGTTAAGGGGGGAATATCATATCAGAGTTCTTCTCTAGTACTGTCTTACGATGATTCGAGATGATGACTCTATAAAAGTTATCATCCCTAGTAAGACGGGTTCCAATTTTCTGTCACTAGAATACGCCCAATAGTAGATGGGTTAATACCCTAGTGGGGTGCCGAGAAAACCAGTTTAGTGGGTCTATATTCTTTTAACCATTCATCTCCTTGATCTTACCCTGACATCCATGTCGCAAATTCCTTCATTTTTTATGATTATGATGGCTACAACTTCTATTTCAGTCCCTATGATAGTCATGATGGACACACCACCTATTCTAGCCTTTGTGGTAACATGATGCTCGATTTGCTGCCAGAAGCATCTGGAAGGGGCTCCATCGGTGCGACCTATCTTAGTGGGGAGTGATTCATATTGATCCTCTCTTATGGAGAGAGCCCATGGACCTAATAAAGCTATTCGAAGTAGGGTATCACTCGACACCCAGAATGTTGTGGCGAGCCCTTCGTGTATGGCTCTAGCGGTCAAACCATCTAAGGGTAAGGAAATCCCCCATCTTGGGGACCCTATCGTACTTCCCTTCCCACTCCATTAATGACACTTCCTACTAATAGACCCATTGTAGTGGGGGAGGATCAAGGTATTGGTTCCATGGGGAGGCACCAGGAAGTGTGAAAATATGAATGGTGTCAGTTATGTTCCCTTTCTACGAAACCACCTATGGATAGCATTACTGGCCGGACTGACAGCTTCTGGTGGCTATTCATTGAGCTATGTTCTGGTGGATTTGATTATCAGCACTTAAATATCCATATATACATGATCATTATTGCTTGAGAATACCTCAATTCTTATGAGGATAGTCATGCAAAGATCCACTCTTCCCATCATCAGGTGATGACTTTATGAGATGTTTTAGAGGAAATCAATCATCTAACAGATGAATAGGTGAAGTATAATTATTTGGTGATTTCCAAAAAGTAAGATTTGTGGGAGTGAGAGCCCCCATGTAGTAAGGTGGAAGTCTCAACTGGCATCCTACTATTCCAATTAAAAAGCTATCCAGAAGAAAGGGAGGGACCATAATGTTGTTATTGAGTGTGTACACCAACCAATCATGGAAGAAGAAGATGAGAGATCTTCTATAGAACAAAATCTTGACAATATATTATAGTCACATGCCAATTTTCTAGAAAGGTAGAGCTGGGCCTTTATTATAACTTTCCCCAAATCATGATGTGTACTCTTTTTTCCTTTTGATTCTTTTGAGAGACTCTGATATGGGGATGTTCCTCCTTTTTTTGTTGAACTCAATTAAACTAATTTTCCTTCAAATACTTATTCTTTTCCTTTTTATATCATGTAAATGAATCCCAATGATTCATATAAAAATTATTTTTATTAGGTATTAATTTTAAACCATGATTCAAAACTAATAAATTGAAATAATCAAATTGGGTGCTAATTTTTTCCTAGTCCACATGAGTCAGCGAGCGTAGTTCAACTATTACTAATGTTTTATGAAAAAACTCCGGATCTTTTGTGTCTTTTTCATTATTACCATAATTTTTTCCAAAGCCTACTTGACATGGGCCCAGGGGTATTACTTGAATTTTCCTTAGGCTTTCGTTAGTGAGTTTTTATCCCAACCAACTTTTCATCTATTTTAATGGCTTATAACATTCTTTTTATTTGTAAATAATAAAAATCATTGGTTTAACAAACTAATACTAAAATTTAATCCAAACATAAACATTGAGGATTTTCACTCTAGCAAGAATGGTGTATTTTTCACTAGTATTTCATAGTCCTGAGAATAAAACTCATTAATGATGTTTTAGGTAAAACATCTTTGAACAAACCTGATGGGGTAGGGGACCCAATTCGGGGTTCGTCATCTAAGAATGTCATAATATCTTTCAATCATGAATTATGGATTTTCCATGACACTAAATTTTTATGATTTGGACATGAATGAGGATCAGGATCCTTTTTAGGCATATAGAGGTAGGACATGACTCTCATGAGGGAAAATTTTCATTTGATTGATGATAATTTTTTAGGAGTGATATACAGAGCCACCAGAGTGTGATGTGCGAGTGTGATGTGCATAGTCAAACAAGGGTGTATATAGGACGTTGTCCTTCCATATTTGATGGCCTAGAAAGATTTACAACACCTTGAAATTGTTTTGATTTTGGGATCCATAGTGAGTAGCCTATCTGATTGACGATGTCCTAAAGTATTACGGGAATTCATACAACATTGAGTGGGAAACTTCTCCAATAAGACCCTTACATTTGTAAGGGAGAGCTGGTGAATGGTACGTTCAATTAGAAATCATTTTCATGTTGGATCATTAATAAAAGGGTATGTGAGACATTATCTATTGGGTCTTTCCAAATCCAAGGGGTTGGGATGGGACAAGAATGTCATATAGGTGTATGTAAACTAGAAAGGACTATCCTATGGACAAATTTTATTTTGATGGGGGGCCATATTGTAGGTGACATATGCAAATCCTCCATGTCCTGATGTTCATTGTTAAGAAAAGGCGTCCACATGACACCGGACTTCCATCTACAATGGCTATGCATGATTTTAGAGATTGGAACCTTTCTGAACACTTCATATGACCTTTGGTAAGCAGTTCACATGAACATGTAAAGGTACATTTCTTTTAGCTGAACTCTTCTAGGAAACCCAGAAATAAGTTGGGGCATTTTTCCCTCTTATATGAGAATCAATATCACGCATATGGATAAGGTATCATTATTTTACATAAACATCAAGAGAGACTAGAGGTGAAACTGGCCAGATGGTCCTGATATATCTAGGATGTGGGAAGGAAGGAGAACGTAAACCATGACTTTGATGACCCTTAAATTGGGAGGTAGGTTGTAATGCCCCGACCCCAGTTAACCAAAGTCGGTGCATTATTATGTAACATTGGGATGTTTACAAAAGATCGAGTCTCAAAAGACTAATTAGTTTAGTATCCTTGGAAACACTAGATACATTTATAAATGTTACATTACATCATAAAGTGAAAAACTAAAATAACATAGTCTCCATAGTCCACACTCACTCTTTCCCTGTAGGTCATTCATAAAATACTTCTTCACATCCTGGAAAAATTAATACATAGAAAGGGATGAGCTTAGATTCTCATTAAGGAGAAAAATATAGTGGAAACATTCATATATAAACATAAACATTTAAGGCAATGTATATCTAAAATAAAATCCTTTTAAACATGAACTTCAGCATAATATAGAAAAAATAAAATGAAATAATGTTATTTACTTATTCACACGGATATTCTACTAGTCGAATAATCACATGCAATATCAATAACCACATTCCTAATGATGGAATGCATAATGCCAGATTATCATTACCACATAGCCAAGACCTCATGCCATGACTACAAATAAGATTTTTTTCAAGGCCTCATGCCAAGACACTAGTTTTTCTCATGACACCTACCGATGAATCAAGGAGCTATAGCGGGCTCCACCCATTACATACTAAGTCCAATGCATTCCTTATATGAAAAGGTTTAAACATATCAAAAATCATAACATAATCGTATCACATAAAACATGCATAATGGAAACATAACATTTCCACATTTCAATCACAAGATATCAATACAACACATTTATATAATAAAAACATTATCAAAACCATTATCAATACCAAAAATAAAATAAAGATAAAAGTTTGAATTTATTTTTCATTTTTTTTAAACGTTATGGCTTGTAGAGGAAGACCAAACTCAAATAATGGTCACGACGGCATAGAAGTCATTGTCGCCGCATACGTATGACAAAAAAACATTCCCTTTTGTCATTTAGTAAAACACTTTTTATAAAAATATTCCTTTTGAATAAAATTAAATTTCAAAGGGGTTTATAGACCGTATAAAAAAAGGTGTGTATAAAACAAAATATGCCTCAATGAAAGGAGATTGAGACGAAGTCCCTTACAAAGATAATATTTTAAATAAAATAGATCTATTATGTGTATTCACTATAATTACACATTAAGAAATTACAAATACAAGATAGGACATAATAATATCATGACATAATTTGAATGTAGGAGATTAACCCAAAGAACCGAAATTGGGTTAAGAAGTTCACTTACCTCGTGTCCGACTAGACTCGACCGTTATTTAACCTCCTAAATAATAAACTAAAGGTAATTTATAATTCCTTAAGAACCTTTTTCAAGTTAATTATTCCTTTTATATCACTTATTACCATGTTATAAACATTATTTAATTATTTATGTAAATAATGGTCGTTTTGTCGATCTTTGGTACTTGAGTCAAAAATAAACTTCTTATAATTACAAGTTGTTCATGTGGTAAAGTATCCATTATATATGGAATTATATTCATTATGTATATTTAATATATATAATACATATCCACTATATACATTCATTTATAATATTAAATAACATTTAGAGATAAGAAATGAAATGCACCGTTCGTGGAGACGGTAAGCCATACGTACGCATGAACGCTACTATTTCATACTTAATGGAGTGAAATCATAATGATATAATGGTATATTATAATTCCAGTATAATATGATATATAATATCATTTACTAAATCATTTATACATCCCAAATATGACATTAACGATTCAAATCACTTTGTGGGGGCGGTAGACCGCACTTTCTAAAATGAAATTATCGTGTTTACCCATAATGGAAATCATAAAGGTATATAATAAATGAAAAATATAGAAGCATAATGAAAACATAAACATTATATATATCATATGTAAAAAATAGTGTCATCATAATGGCCACCATGATAGGTGTTAATAATGATTGAACAATCATCGTTTCGTGAGGCAGTAATTTGCCAACCACAGAAACAGTATGTTCTTTAATCATTCGATAAAGGTGTGTGTAAGAATAAATAAAATACTTATCAAATAAACATCATAGTATATTTAAGATACTTTTTTTGTTAAAAAATAAAATAATAAAAAGAGTTTAGGGGGTTTGAGAAGCAAAATAAAACAAAACAACATAAGAGAAGGAATTACCTTTAAATCGGGTAACTCCCCTCGGTTTGAACCAAAATGGTTTCTTGAAGAGCATTCTGCCTAAGGTAAGGCTTCTATGATAAAGGGAGGAATTTTGAGAGAGTATTTTGGTAGAGTTTTTCCGAGACAAATGGCTTTGATGGTGTGAGTAAGGTGGTAGAGGTGGGGGCCTTTTATAAGAGGAGAGGCGGGGAACTCTTGGAATGTCATGAAATGTTACATTATTATATAATGAGTTTGGGAATTTAAAGGTCCGACTATTATATATTTCGAGGATAAGGTGATAAGGGATCGAAATATACTCATCCAATAGGTTTTTGAAAAGTGTATGTCTTATATTTTACATTATCTTTTCATTTTATTTAAATCGTTAATTAATGTGGTAATCACTGCATCATTATGGTGTCATAAAAATTTAATTTATTAAATATCTAAAAAATATAAAAAAATTAACACGATTTAGGAAATCGTATTTTCTATTAAATGAATACTTATAGTCAAAAATTTAACTTATATAACCCCATGTAATAATTGTTTTAGTAAAACAACACATGTTTGTGAGAATTTTATTTTTTCATTAAATAAAATTTTGTTAATGTCAATTTCTTAACCACTGGATCCATGGGGTCCCCAAGTTGACCCATGTATTTTATTGGTCGTCCATGACTCATAAAATATGGGTAGTACAAGTGTATAGGTAATTTAATATTATTATAACATTTTATTTACCTTAAATTACACTAATTACATTTAATCGCGATTAATAGAACTTAAAAGTTACTATTCAGAAAATATTATTTTAATCCCATTGAACCACATTTTACTTCATAATTATAACCATGTATGTTGGATTTTTTAAATTAAATTCACAGAAGTGGTAAAATTTCATTTAAACGAAATATCAGTTTTTTTTACTACCACTTAGTTATTTCACTATTCATCAAAAATTGATGTTTTTCAGAAAAATACCAAAAATTCAACATAGGATAATTTCGATATTTGGAATCCAAAAATGAGGTCCATTTTGAAATAATTTTTTTTATAATTCAAAAAGTGGGTATTAATATTCATAAAGGCTACTTTGATTGGTCGCGGTGTGTTAGAACTCGAGGTTGTGTACAGCACAAGCTGGTCTATTATTCAAATAGAAGTGTACCATGGAAGCTTGTGGTGTTACATTCAACCCTCCTTCAATAAAATGTTTCCTCATAAATAGAAATTTTTCTTTGAAAATAAAAGGTTGAATGTATAAAATACCTTTGTGTAAAACCCACATCAGAAATAAGGTTAATAAAATTTAACCTTAATAAGAGGGAAAGGGAAATAAAAAAGTCACCACCAAATTATGATCTCAATTAGGAGAACATTGGTGGAAATTAGAGAAAAATAATTTGAGGGAAAATAAATATTTTTAGGAAGTTATTGAGGTCATCAGTCAAAAACAAGTGTAAAATTGAGG
Organism: Viscum album; assembly: GCA_963277665.1. Classification (NCBI taxonomy): domain Eukaryota; kingdom Viridiplantae; phylum Streptophyta; class Magnoliopsida; order Santalales; family Viscaceae; genus Viscum; species Viscum album. Next base: position 1,100,621,896 of record OY728147.1, read on the forward strand.
GGCTCAAAGCATTCAATCTATGGTGATTTAAAATATCATCAATTCAACAAAACATAAGGTAATAGGATAACACATTTTTTTAATATCCCTTTACTAATGTTTAAAAATTAATTTATTCATAGAATAAGATAGAGGTATATATATATATATACTTGACAAGTAGAGTTTAAACCTTCAACTAATTTCTACAACAAACTCATCTTTCACTCAAAAAGATAATAGAATAAAAAATATTATATTTTTCCTAATTGTACAAGGTTAAAAATATTAACACATACCATTTAGATTAGGAAAACTATTTTGTAATACCCAGGTACTTCCTGTAGGCTAGTGTTAGGTAATAAAATCCTATCGCACTATAGTTGTGGGATCGATTCCTACAGCTTTGTCCGACACGACGGGGTATCCCCCAACCTGTTGGTTGTCCTTTTTCTAAAACAATAGTATTATAATATTTGAAAAATAATCATAAGAAATTTTTTTTCATTAATTAATAATATTCAAAGTTCAACTTAATCAATTCCAAACATTATAGTTATCCAAAATACCTTTTTCCAAACTCACAGTCCAAATTTTATAAGGAAGGTAAAAACAATGAAGATCGTTTTTACAGCATAATAACATGTGAATACCTTCATCATATATTCTGTTAAAACACTGCAACATCCTGAATTACCATAAATCCTTATTGATTACATTCATGATCCCTTATTCCTTATAGAATACTAGATATTCTCCTTCTATCCAAAAAATTTATACAAATCATTAATCAGCTTCAAAGAAGTCAAGAATATTCAATATAATTTATCCAAATCATGTATTATTCCAAAATCACTATCTCGGTATCAGAACCATATTATAGTTTATCTTTATCTCAACCATATATTTTCCAACAATTTACCTGCTATTGAGTCACTTTTCTTGGTTCCACACAATATCAAGTCCTTAATGAAATAGTACTGCAGTATAATCCTTATTTACTCTGTAACTATTATAACCAGTACATCGTTGATACAACACTCAATTGACACAATTCATTAATAACAACATAAGAACTCTAATCATTCCTCATCATCTGTGGTAGTATCATAACTTGATTAAAATCCAATAGCTTCATTTGGGGCATACTCAGATGATTTGGACATTGGTTTGCATTGTGTCTCCACTCCTTGAAGATAAAGCATTGTACATTTGAAAACTTTTTCTTACCCTTGTAGTCACGCACTTGGTGTCCTTTTTCTGCACACTTATTACAAATTCTCATTCCCTTTAGGCAAGTTCCAAGCTGTTTCTTCCCATAGTTATCACATATTGCAATATTTTTCTTTTCCCTCTTCCCTTTATCCATCTTTCACTCTTCCATCCTTTTCTTCTCTTTCTTCCCTTCAAAGCCATCGGACTCATAGAATTATTTACATATCTTATTAGCATAGGATAAATTTTCTTCAAATGTTAAGAATACATGGGAGAATATTTCCCTTCTAAATGTTGACTTAATACCATGAAAGATATGGCCCTTATTACTCTTTGGATCATATGTATTTCTAGAGTTCACAATCCTTCTACTAGGCACCATTTCTATACAATGGAATAAACTAGGTCAGTTTATGAATTGCAATGAATAATTCCAAACTTGTAAAATACTTAACGTAAATTGAACGGTTTATGGATATAATCCATAATGATAATGATGTTTTCTTTGATGAAGTATATACTCATAATCCCTTAATAATGGTTTGTAAAAATGAGAATTATCCTATGCATACCCCCTGGGTGTGTCGTAACCAAGAGTGCAGGAAGGCCCGTTGTTGTACACCAGTTCCCATTCGAGTCTAGCTCAAAGCGGTGTTTTTGGGTTTTACCCTTAGGTACATCTATCCCAGAGCCGCCTCTACCTGATCGTATCCAGATAGGGATGTATTTCTTGAAAAACTCACAAAATCTCTACAATACCAAAATTCTAGGATTTTATTCTATACTAATCCTCAAATTCTATCTCAGGGCTATGTGCTCTAATCAGTGTTTTTCTAAGTCTAGCTTCCAAGGTTAGTACTAAACTGAATCTGATACCAACTGTAATTCCCAGACCCCAGTTACCTAGAGTCGGTGCATCATTACGTAACATTGACATGATCCCAAAAGATCACATCTCTATAGACCAATTAGTTTAGTAGCCTTGGAAACACTAGATACATTCATAAATGTTACATTACATCATAAAGTGAAAAAACTAAAATAACATAGTCTCCTTAATCCACACTCATACTATACCTGCAGGTCATTCATAAAATATTTCCTCACATCCTGTAAAAATTAAAACATAGAAAGGGGTGAGCTCAGATGCTCAGTAAGTATAACAATACAGTAGAAACTTTCATAAATAAAAATAAACATTTAAGGCAATGTATAACTAAAAAAAGCCTTTTAAACTTGAACTACAACATAATATAGAAAAAATAATATGAAATAATTCATTTAATTATTCACATGGATATTCTACTAGTTGAATAATCATATGCAATATCAATAACCACTTTTATAATTATGGAATGCATAATTCCAGACTATCATAACCACGTAGCTGACGCCTCATGCCAATACTACAAATAAGATTTTGTCAAGGCCTCGTGCCAAGACACTAGTTTGTCTCATGAGACCTACCGATGCATCGAGGATCTATAGCGGGCTCCACCCATCACATACTAAGTCCAATTCATTCATTATATGAAAAGGTTTAAACAAATGATAAATCATAACATTATCATATCACATAAAACATGCATAATGGAAACATAACATTTCCAAATTTCAATCACAAGATATCAATAAAACACATTGATATAATAATAAAATTATCAAAACCATTTTCAATACCAAAAATAAAATAAAATTAAAACTTGGTATTAATTTTTCATTTTTTTTAAAAAAGTTATGGCTTGTAGAGGAAGCCAAAACTCAAATTATGGTCACGACGGAAGAGAAGTCATTGTTTCTGAATACGTAAAACAAAAAAAACATTCCCTTTTCTCATTTAGTAAAAGAATTTGTATAAAAAGATTCCTTTTGAATAAAAGTAAAATTCAAAGGGGATTATACACCGTATAAAAGAAAGTTGTGTATAAAACAAAATATGCCTCGATAAAAAGAGATTGAGACGAAGTCCCTTACAAAGATCATCTTGTAAATAAAATAGATCTATTATGTGTATTCACAATATGTACTCATAAATAAATTACAAATACAAGATAGTACATAATAATATCATGACATAATTTGAAAGTAGGAGATTAACCCAAAGAATAGAAATTGGGTTAAGAAGTTCCCTTACCTCATGTCCGACTTAACTCGAACGTTCTTTAACATCCTGATTAATAAACTAGAGTTAATTTATAATTTCCTAAGAACCATTTTCAAGTTCATTATTACTTTTATATCACTTATTACCATGTTATTAACATTATGTACTTATTTAGGTTAATAACGGTCGTTTTGTTGATCTTTGGTACTAGATTCAAAAATAAACATCTTATAATTACAAGTTGTTCATGTGGTAAAATATCCATTATATCGAGAATTATATTCATGATGTAGATATCATATATATAATATATATCCAGTATATATATTCATTTATAATATTACATAACATTTAGAGGTAAGAAATGAAATGCACCGTTCGTGGAGACGATAAACCGTACATACGCATGAACACTACTATTTTTTATTTAATGGAATGAAATCATAATTATATCAAGTTATATTATAATTTCAGTATAATATAATATATAATATCATTTACTCTATCCTTTATACATCCCACATATGGAATTAATGAGTCAAATCACTTTGAGGGGGCGATAGTCTGCACTTCCTAACATGAAATTATCAGATTTACCCCTAATGGAAATCATAAAGGTATGACATAAATGAAAAATATAGAATCCTGAGGAAAACATAAAAATAATATATATCATATATAAAAAATATTTTCATCATAATGGGCACTATGAGAGGTGTTAAATGAAGATTGAACAATCATCGTTTCATGACACAGTAATTCGACAGCTAGAGAAATAGTATGTTCTTCAACCATTAGGCGAAGGTGTGTGTAAGTGTAAATAAAATCATTCTCATAAAAAAATCCATGTATATTTAATATACTATTTTTAAAAAAAAATAAAATAATAAAAAGTGTTTAGGGGGTTGTAGAAGCAAAATAAAACAAAAGATCATAAGAGAAGACATTACCTATAAATTGGGTAACTCCCCTCGGTTTGAACCAAAATGGTTTTTTGAAGAGCATTCTGCCTAAGGTAGGGATTATATGATAAAGGGAGGAATTTTGAGAGAGGATTTGGGAAGATGTTGACTGAGACAAATGGATTTTATGGTGGGAGTAAGGTGGTAGAGGTGGGGGCCTTTTATAAGAAGAGAGGAGGGGCACTCTTAGAATGTCATGGAATGATACATTATTATATAACGCGTTTCAGATTTTAAAGGTCCCACAATTATATATTTAGAGTATAAGGAGATTAGGGTTCAATATATACTCATAAAAAGGTTTTTTACAAGTTGAAGTCTTAGATTTTACATTATCTTTTCAATTTATTTAAATTGTTAATTAATGAGGTAATCGCTGCATCATCATGGTGTCATAAAAAATTTAATTTATTTAATGTCTAAAAATTATAAAAAATTTACCATGATGTAGAAATTTTTTTTATCTTTCCAATTAATATTTATAGTTCAAAATATAACTTATATAATCCCATGCAATATATGTTTTAGTTAAATAACACATGTTTGTGACAATTTTATTTTTACTTTAAATAAAAAGTTATTAATGTAATTTTCTTACCCAAGTGGCTCCATGGGGTCCCCAAGATGACCCATGGATTTTCTTGGTCGGCCATGACTCATCCAATAAGGGTAGAAAAAGTGTACAGGTAATTTAATGTTATTATAACATTATATTTACCTTAAATTACACTAATTACCATTAATCGCGATTAATAAAACATAAAGGTTCACAAAAAATTATTTTAATCCCATTGAATAACATTTTACTTCTTAATTATAACCATGTATGTTGGATTTTTAAAATTCAATTCACAGAAGCGGTAAAATTTCATTTAAACAAAAAATCACTTTTTTAACTACCACTTAATGGTTCCAATGTTCATCAAAAATTGATATTTTTTAGAAAAATAACAAATATTCAACATTGGATAATTTTTATATTATGAATCCAAAAATAAAGTCCAATTTGAAATATAAAATTTATATAATTAAAAAAGTGGGTATTACTATTCATAACAGCTACATTGATTGGTCGCAGTGTGTTAGAACTCGAGGTTACGTACAACACACGCTGCTCTATTATTCAAAGAGAAGTGTACCATGGAATCTTGTGGTGTTATATAGGTCATGTCTCTTGGAATCCATTGGTCATACTTAGATAAGAGGGGACTCTCTTTGGGAAAAATTTTCCTTTGATTGATGGTCATCTTTTAGGAATCATATGTAGAGCCACTAGGGCATGATGTGAATAGTCAAACAAAGGTGTCCACATGACACTGGACTTCCATCTCTAATGGCCATGGATGATTTTGGGTATTCAAGATCACATAGAGCATAGATTTTGAGGTATATAAATAGTGTATCTAGATAGGTTTGAGACATTCGGGTTGTGATTCAATCATGGAATAATGTGTCCCTTAGGTAGATATGACTCATACATAGGGTGAAGCATTCATCCAATATTTGGGGTACCCTATATTTTAACATCATATGGCCAAGATAAGGGGTTCCATATGAGGAAGGGATTCATGACATGACTTTTAGGGTCATGCTGCTATGACTATTTCCTTGGACTGATTTTCCATAATGTTAAGTTGGATCTCTCACTTAAATCCCTAAGCTCACAGGAGCCATGCTCAATGTGAGAAATAATGGATTATGTGGATTTTGGATCACCACTTAAGAGTATAAAAATTCACAACATGGATCACATTAGGCTTACACCAATGATATATAGTTTACCATCAAACAAAAAAGACAATTCTGACCATGTTGTTTAACGTCATGTAGTGAGGACATCATGTTGTGTATTTTTGAGTCATATATTAAGGATACTATGATTTCACAAAGACCATTAGTAGCTTTTATTTTTTCAATATTGGGGTTTTATAACATTCCTTATACATGAGTGATGATAGAAGAAGTAAACCATAGTCCCGGGGGAAAACATGGATCAAGAGGAATGACATCGCGCCTTAAAGTCATTAGGCATAGCGAGGTAGGAGAGGTCTCTCTTGAGAATTTTCCGTTGATCAAAAATTGTTTTGTAGGAGACATGTGTAGAGACACTAGGTCATGGTGTGCGTAATCAAAAAATTTTTTCCATGGAACATTGGCCTTCCATCACATATGGCCATGAATGTTTATGGGGATCAAGGTTTTCTCAGAGTATGGAGTCTCACAAATGAGAAGATGTGTCTAGGGATTTATGAAATGACCAAACTGTGATTATCCTTGAACTAATGAAGCTTCCACATAGATCTGACTCATATTTATTAGGGAAAACAAGATTTTTTGACTTCTTACGAGTGGGGGCATGTGTGGGATCCTACAACATTGAGAATTCTGCCACACATGACTCTTGAAGAATCATGATGTTAATTGTCATACAGTTAGGTCATTTCATGGACTCCCCATATGACTCTATCCACTGCACAGAATAATGGGCCTTTTGAAAAAATGGTGTATGGGCCACGATACCAGGTCTAGGCATCACTAAGTATCATACAAGGGTAGGAATCAAGCCGTATGTAATTTCGAATGTTCACTATAATGGTTCAGTTTAGGAGTAGTGGATTTTTGGTTTCATCTGCTATGGATGTTGGGTCTACCATATTTATCTATAGTTTGATTACATAAGGGAATCTATACCCCTGATACTAATCTCACATGACTTATACATGATGTGAGAAACAAGGAGTGATAAGGGTTTCCCACATGAATGTGGGGTGATAGAAAATATGGTAGAGGAATTTTTTGTTTTATATAGTGGGGGATGGTCAAATATCAAGGATCATGGTGCCACTATGTATCACACTAATGAATGAGAATAAAGTTGTATGTAATTCTTTGGGGGATCATACAGTTTACCATCAAGCGATTAGACTGATTTGTGCTATGCAGTTTAACTTCTTTCAGCTTTGACGCTATACGGTATCATTTAGAGTCATACAAAGAGGACATTAAGTTGTGTGGTTTAATGTCTTGTTGTAGGGACTAATACCTTACATTTTTACATCTATTGGTATATATGATAACTCATAGATTAGGTTCAAAGAGTTTGGACCATTTGAATTAGGCTTCACAATCATGCAAAGTACTTCTTCAAAAAACTTGCATTTGTGGGAGCCATGATGATTTCTTTGTTATTGATATCAAGGAGTATGATCCATTGGAATATAACCTATTTTTTAAATATGGTCCCTCATACTTTGGTTCAATATTTGTGGGCTTCTTACTAAGTATCATCAGGGTTCAGAGGACCGACACCATCTCTCCTTCATAGAAAGATCAAATGTGAACCTTTTTGTTGATGTCATCTGTGATCCAATTTTGGTGGACTTTCATATTTTGAAAAGTGTGTATAATGTTCTTATCTAGCTACTCCAAATCATCAAACCATCTCTAGGATTTCTCATACATGGAAACTTGATCACAAATGGCCACACAAAGTGATGACACTTGAATTTTGATAGGTAAAACCACATCTGCCTGTATACTAGTGATTGAGGGGATTCCTGCGTGGATGTGCGGGATGTGGTCTGGTAATCCCATAAAGCATGATAGAGCTTGTCTGTCCATGATTTCTTATCCTTTCCAACTATCTTTTTGAGTATGTTCAATAGAGTCTTATTGAAAGCCTCTATCATCCAATGGACGTCGCATGGTAGCAGGATGTATGGTTGGATTGGATTCCATACTCCTAGTATAATTTTTCCAACTCCGTAGAGCATACGTTGGAGTCATTTTCCATCATTATTTTATGTGGGACACCAAATCTAGTAATTTTTTTGGAAATAAAAAATCTAACAATTCCTTTCAGCTAGACTTCTTTAAGGGGTATGGCTTCAACCAATTTGGAAAATAAGTCAGTTGTTGTGAGTATAGACTGTAATTATCTAGCTTTAGCAGGCGGATATAGTCCCACAACATTCATCCCCCAAAAAGAAAATGTCTAGGAGTACATAGATGTTTGGAGTAACTCTTGGGATTGAAGAATAAAATTGGCACGAACTTGGTAGTAATGGAACTTCTTAGTGAATATGGAATAATATGGCATCATAGTGGGCTATTAACATCCGCGCCTTCGAAAGTTTTGAGAGAGCTTGAATTATGATTGGTGTGCTCCACAAGATTTGGCGTACACTTCTTTCATGATGGAAGTAGTCTATTATCCCTCAATACACTTGAGAATGATTCCATCAAGGTCTCATTTGTAAAGAAAATTTTCTTAGTTTACCCCATTCTACCAAACAAAGTTGACAACCTATCTCTAGACTTGTTTCCTTCCATCCCTATCTGGTGGGAGTTCCCCCTTCCAAATGTAATTTGTAATGGGAGTCATCCAGGTGGTGGTGTGACTATATGTCTCAGAAACGGGGCTAATTTCATCGATCTCCACCATATATTTATCAATAAATGTCAAGACCATATGATGGTGGGAAATGTTTATAAATTTTTCATCCCAATATGTATTATCCATGGATATGGAGGTATTTTCCAAAGTATCAGCTTAAGCATTTTGTAACTGGGGGACATAGGTCAGCATTGGTTCCAATGGGAATTCTACCATCAATTATTAAACATGGTTCATCAAGGGGGTCTATACTTCTTTCTTAATGGAATAGTCACTATCGAACTACTTGGTGACTATCTATGAGTCACCTTTTATCTTCAAGTGTTTAGCTCTTTCATGAAGCACCGACTATAGGACTTCAATGAGGGCCTGGTATTCTACTTAATTATTTATACATCGTTTGAAAAGTTAGAAATTGTAAGGAAAGACGACCCTCTCAGGGGATATGAGTATAACTCTCAGTCCAAATTTTTTTTATCTTGGGGTCCCCCATCCTTTTCCCTATCGGTCTATTGGAAGCACCATTGATGTAAATTTCCCATTTCTGGGTGTCCTCTTGGATAGAGAACACTTCTTATCCTGATGTTCGACATCCAACTATGTTGTTTCTTATGAGGGGTGCTCTCCTAGAAATTCTATTAATGCCTAGCCATTGATAGACTAATAGGGTATGTACCATATTTCAAAATGTTGTTGGCTGACTACCCATCATGACAAGTATCTAGTTATCATGGGATGATTAAGGATATATTTGGGTGAGTTATAGTGGGAGACTTGGTGGACCTCTTGGGGCTGCAGGTAATGGCTGAGTTTCTGAACCATGAAGATTAGTGCTAGGCAGTTCTTATTGACCCTTCAATATCAATTTTCAGAAACAATCATTGTTCGACTGAGATAATAGAGGTTGTTCTAGCTACTATCATCATTCTTATATGTGAGGAAGGTGACTAATGAACATTCCAAGGTGGTTACGTACAAAATGAGTGAACTCTCATCAACTAGATGAATCATCACTAGTGGGATTAGGAGATATCCTTCTAGATTGTCGAATGCTTCTTCAAAATAAATATCCGACTCATATGTGACCCTTTCTTCATTAACCTGGTGAAAGGTAAACCTTTAGGCACTAGGTTGGGTATAAAGCACCATGTATAGACCTGATTCCCCTAGAAACCTCTCAAATCGGTGAGGTGGCTAGGTGTGGACATGCTAATGATTTATTTTGTCTTCTTAGGTTCAACCTTGATGTCACTAACTCATGAGACAAATCTAAGTCATTTCCCCTAGGTAACATTGAAGGAACGCTTTAGGGGATTCATCTTTAAATTTGGCTATTACAGTTTGTTAAAGATAGTTTCAAGATAGGCCAGGTGTTTTGATCGTTGTTGTAATTTAACCACTAGATCATCGACATATAACTCTATGAATTTTCCCAAGAAGGTCTTGAAAATTTGATGCATGGCATGATAATATGTAGCACCAACATTTTTTTGACCAAAGGGCATTGCCTTATAACAGAACACTCTCTGTGGAGCCCTAAGAGAAATAGCTTCTTCATCTCCTCAGACCATTTGAATCTATTTGAATCTAGAATAGACATATATGAAAGAGAGGGCCTCAAATCTGGTGGTGGCATCGATCAAAAATTCTATTATCAGGATTGGGAAATCATCTTTTGTGGAGTACCAATTAAATTCCCTAATGTAAATGCAGATTCTAGTCTATCTATTCTTATTTTTGGCATGGAATATGTTTTATAGCTAGATTAGATATTTAACTTTTTGTATAAAGTTGTAATTTATCATATTGTCAACTACAACCTATAGTTTTTCAGAATACATTGGGTAGGTCCTTCTGGCTTCCTTCTTATATCCATGGTGATATTTTGGCAAACCCAAATGATGAATGAAGACCTCATGATCTCGGCCTAGAATTTCAGTGCAGTTCCAAGAAAAACTCACCTAAATTCTTCATTAAAAAGAAGATATATGTCTCATATGAATCGACAGGCAAAGACACACTGATTGGAGTGGGTGTTAGATCATCTTCAGTGCCCAGGTTTATCTCCCTAAGTTAATCGATTGTGGTGGAAACACCTTCTTCAAATACGGGAGTGGAATCTTTGAGGTCTTATTCTTCTTCTTCTTTATCATCCTCTTCTTCATCTTCTACCTCATTTTATAGAGAGGGGATTCTGAAGATGAACTCTCCAATGTTTGGAGAGAAATCATATTTTGACTTAGTGAGTAAGGTGGGGACAGTTTGGGATCCCGAGGATGGGTCGACAGCATCATTGTTATGGATTTTCTGGACATTATAGGAGTCACTTAGTTCTTCCATGTCTTGGACATGGCGGACCTAACAGAAATCATGGAGATAATTGAGTCTATTTATAGTCGTAAACATATGAATTCAACATGGTTTATGGGTAATACATACTCTTTACGAAGCTATTGGAACGGTCAGTGAGTGACATTTCCAATACATTTGAGGCAATAATCCAATAAACATCATCGGCTAAAGACTACTTCTAATCCAGTTCACAGAACCCTGCATCAATATAAGGTGACACACAAGACTCAAATGGGGATTTATCATCATAAAATGTATCATTTTTCCATTACCACAATATTCAATGCACAAATGGTATGATGACATAATTTCAGCGTGCTGATGCAGTCAGTTCCTCCATAAAAGGACATTGAAGGTAATACATTTCCTAAATATCAGGATCAAAGAATCCAACATTTGGTCTCAAAGAAAATTTTTATGATTGATTCATATCAATAGATTTTTCTCGATTTCTTTATATCTTATCAGAGTTACGTTGCATGGTATCAAATGGTCTTTATCATAGCCGAGCTGATGAAGTGTTCGTAGTGAGAGGAGGTTGGCTACAGAACCATTGTCGATGAAAATTAGCTAGACATCAATGTCATTTTTATTTCCAGACACATATATGGTTTTGATGTGACCTTTCATAATGGTGTCTTTATCCCTATCTATGAAGGAGATGACAACATAACATTCTTAGAGATTGTCCTTTATCTGATAGAATTTATCCACTACTACGTTGACATTGAATTCCTAGGGAACTAGTAAAGCTTCAATGACTTCCTCTCTAAGGTCTGGGGATAGACTCAAAGCATCCAGTATTGACATATTTGCTGGTACTGAAGCCAAATTCATTAGAATTTTAAATATTTTTTTCTAAAGTTAGATGCATCATATATTTTGGTTTATCTTGTAAGAAAACATTAGGTGATAGAGCTTTGGATATTGAAGGCGAGACCTCAGTGATAAGAGAAGAGGGAACTATGGCTCTTTCCAGGTTTGGCTGGACTGGTTCACTTGTACGCCATGTGGGATTTGATATTTTTTATTCCACTAATTGATACACAAAGATAATGAGGATTATGTTTCCTTTGTTCATGTAAGAATATCATTATTGTTCTCATTATGTCTATCAGAGGGTCCTTCCATATGTTTCTGTAATATTAACAGTTTGAGTCATGGTGTGGACTAAAAGTTTTCTGTTGCTATGATCATGCCTTCCAGGAAAACCTCAACCTCTGCAGCCTCTTCCTCTACCCCTCTAGTTGGGTATATGGAATTTGGGTTTGTGTTCATAGTCTTCATCAGATAAAGGGTCCATAAAGTGAATGACATTAATGGAGCGAAAGATCATTTCTTGATCTGATAACATTTCTGTCTAAATGTATCCTTTTGTTGGTTTCGTTTGGTGGTGTGATGCCCATTGTACCATTTAGCATGATGGATCCCCTTGTACCAAGCCTTCGGGCATGAGGTCCAAAAGTGTTAGAACTCGATTCAACATTGGTGGCAATCCATCTTATTCTCCTGCTTCCTTCCCAACTGGACCATAGAATACTATGTGGCTAAAGATGATATTTGTGTTGCATCAGGAGCTTTTTTATTAAATATTGGTTTTTTCAACTGTGCTTGGAGGATTCTATGGACATGATTGACCAGTTTTTATGTCATAAAACTATCAAATTTTTTCTTCTTCTTACTTTTGATTGTCTACCATTCATTTTCTTCTCTTGGTTCATAGGTGGAAACATTTCCACTTGTGCTGGTGGGAGACTCATATTGACTTTCCCAAAATCCACCATCTTTTGCTGGAGATCCTTGAAGATGAATCATTATTGGATGTAGTATTCTAGTATCTAGTGAGAGGAAAAATAATTTTGATAGTCATTGAGGCCCACTTCATCGGCTTTCTTTGGCTTTGGAAGCCATAGCAAGTTGCAATTCATGGGCACTACGAAATAGCCACAGACCTAGTCATCTCAGAATGAGTAAAAATTATTTATTCACTACTTCAATATGATTTCTTTTATCACCCCATTACTCATTATTCTGAGCTGGGGGTGGATAGTGGCATCTAGGTGGTCCCACATGATTTGGTGGAGTCCTCGCAATTGGAGTAAGTGTCAGGGGTTGTTTAATTATGACAGAATCCGCTTCATCTTTTCCCACTCATTTTCATGGGGTTGATGGGTCTACTGAGGACATGATATTCATCCACTCCAAGGAGTCTTCTATCCATTGGGAAATATAAGTGAAATCTCAGAACACACATGTGTACTTCACCTAGATGAGTGGTGTTCATAATTCACCATAAATATTATCAATGCACATAGAGAGGATTTCATCTTGGGGGAGCGGTCAGTTCATGGAATAAGTCGGTCCATTCCATCTGTAAATATTGTCAAAAACTGTTTCATTCTCCCTCTCTTCTTATAGTTCAATAGATCACTGATTTTTTTCTTAGGCAACACTGAATATAACTATAAGATAAAAAGTCATTGGAGGTCCTCCCTTTCGGCGATTGAGTTTGATGGAATGATAGTATATAATACAATGGACAAGCCGTATATGGTTGTCACAAATAGAATGAGTTTACTACTTCTTTATTCTCTGGAGAGAACATCAAGGATTTACAGTAAGAGTCATAGTGATTTATATGTTGTTCTGGGTCTCTCGATCCATTAAACATTAAGAAAACTGTGTTTCTAAAGTGTGGTTGCGGTAGAACATTGCTCACCAAACCAAGGTAGGGTTTGCGCTCCAGTTGTATCGGAGCGCACCGACCCTCTATAATGATCCATCATTTACATACATTGTTATTACATCAGAATTGAAGCATATTTATTACAACATATAACAAGACCATGGTAGGACTGTATAGGTATAGTGTCTTTAGAAACAGGGAAACATAAACAACTGGATTATAAAGCATCTACATTGTATCTCATTTATTTCACCATATATAGAGTTTATTTTGGAAAATCCTAGTAAATAACCTTCTTCCTGACCTGGGGAAAGAAAACATAAAAAAAGGTGAGCTCAAATGCACAATAAGTGTAAACATATGAAATATCATATTCATAAGAACATATCATCTCGAAAATCATAACCTGCAAAAGATATCATAATATCATAAAATGGGATAAATCATAGTAGTGAAATGTAATCCCAATAATCAAAACATAAAATATGAAACATTGTGTCATACACACATAATCATAGAGAATAATTTTTTAGTAGTTAAGGCTCATTTCCCAGACTATCTTAGCAGACAAAGTTCATTTCTGAACCGAGTTCACTCCTAATTTTAGTCTGGAATCACTAATCCAGTTTAACCTACCGTTCCAGCCATGTGTATCTCATGAGATATAAATCTATACCCAATTAATGGGAGGGATATATATGTACCACCCATTCCATAATGATACCAATCTTATGTGTGCCACAAAATCCTTAATATTACATCATAGCATAACCCATGTAATAAAAATGGGATTCTTAAACATCGTTCCATCATAACATAATCCATATAAGATAAAAGGACTTCATAAAAACAATTCCATCATAACATAATCAAATAAATGTAAAAATATGGATAGAAATAGAACACTATATTATCTTATATGGAAAATAATTTTGATAAAACACTTGAACTTCATTCTTATGGAAAATATCCTTTCTACGTAAATTTTTTTTTCCTTTCATAACATGTCATACAATTTTAAATTATAAGATGTTGATTAAAAATAAACTAGAATACTTTTAAAGGAAGATTCATGTAAATAATTTTCTACAAATCCATTCAGCCCGTATAATTTAAAAAAACATTCTTATTGTACTTTGGCCAGAAAATTAAAAAAGTACCTTGTTCTAAAAATGACAAAAGATTCTGTTCATATATTTTACTAAAAAATCACCAATGGGTAAAATTGGATTTAAAAAATTTTAGGTGGATCTAAATAATATTACATATTGAAGAAACATGGATGTGGATGATAAATATGCCCCAGTAAATTCTGAACTATAAAAAGTCTTGGATAAAAATGAGATTGTGAGGTTTTCCCTTACCTTAGGTCTGATTTCCATCATACGTATCCGAACCTCCTGTATAATGATTTAAATAATTTCATTGTCTTATTAAATAATCATATTTGTTTTTATGATATCATAAATTGTCATATTTTTATCTTCTTATTGATAATATTTTATTACTACTTTTTATTGGGGTGTTTATTGCTTCATGTTCTTATGCGGGTTTTGTCGAATAAATTATTCTTCCTCTTTTTATGTTATAGATACATCATTTACAAAATGTTATCTGTATAATATATATCATATTTATTCATTCAATTTATATATATAATCATTGTTCAAATAAGATCATGTAGAATGAGTCGCATCACATCGTGGAGACTGTAGGCTGTACGTACGCACGAGCGATGATATCATTCCCATGATCATGGAATTGTATTGAAGTTTATGTATACTATTTAAAAATCAATATCACTTTACAATAATAATATATAGTTATTCTTTACACCATTATAACCATCCATGTAATGTGGTGGTGGAAAACAGATTATACCACGGCGTGGAGATGGTATACCGTAGGTACACACTTGTGGTGATTTCATTTTCCATAGGATGGATAGAAGGTGAAATAGGGTTGTTTAATATTTATAATAACATATAAGTATATGAGTGATACTGATGTTATTACTTCACACTGAAACAAATAAAGAAGAGGAAGTAGAGGAAGAAATAAATTTGAAAGAATCGGTAGTAGACATTACCACTTCTCTGATGCGCCTCTTCTTAACCTCATGTTAGGGCACTAAAGATGGACTTTGAAGAGGACCGGGACCACTAGGATGTTTCTAGGGAATTGGATAAGAGAAATTGGTAGGGGATGGCCATTATTGAAGGCTCAATGTGGTGTGAGGAGGAGAGGGAGGATGTTCCCTTTTATAATGGAGGAGAGGGGCACCTTAGAAAAAACATAAAATATTATTTTATTATAAAGCCATATTCGGTTTTTAATAGCTCCAAATTTATTTATTTCAAAGATAAAGTGGGGATGGGTCGAAATACTTTCAACCAATAGATTTTAGACAAGTTTAGGTTACTATTTAAACCTTATCATTTAGATTTATCTATAAGTTAAATAATTTTAGATTTACTGTGTCTTTTTGTTTTCTTATACTATATGGTTAATACACATACTATAACAAGACAAACGAACCTCAAGTTGTTCATTATTAATATATATAACCTTATATAAGTCATTTGGAAGAACCTTATATTTTTAAAAATAAAATAACAATTAATAATATAATATTTTTAAAAAAACTATTTTATGTCAATTTTGACACTATTTGGTAATTGATTTTTGTTAAAATCATAACAGCATGATTAGTTCAAAAAAAGTCAATTAAATAAATAATAACATGTCATATTAAACTATAAAATTAGTGTAATTCATAAAATGTTGCAAATTAAATTTATTTGGGTATTTATAATATCAATTATGTTAATATTTCATTAATAAGGTAATTACTACATAAGCATTGTGTCATAAATAAATTATATTATTTAATGTCTAAAAATTATAAATAAAATACCATTATGTAGGAAATATTTTTATATTTATAATGAACATTTATATTTTAATTTATCTAATTTATAACCCTATATTAAAAATGGTTTAGTTATTAAACTTTGATTTTAACTATTTTAACTTCTCTTTAAATAAAATAATAATAAATCTACTAATCTAATCCAAGTGGACCTAAATGGTCCTATTTTTTTCCTAAGGATATTTTTGGTCGAATTAAACTTATCTAATAGAATTAGGACATGTGTTAGTGTAATAATAATATCATGTTTACCCTTAATTACCCTATTTACTTTTAACCATGGTAAATAAAAGTAAAAAGTAACTATTCACCAAAAATTATTTTTATCTTATTGAACCACATTTTACTCTTTGATATTAACCATGTCTCTCAGATTTTCGAAATTCCACTGATAGAAGCGGTAAAATTAATTTTTATGTAAATTTTCAAATTCTCCAAGGAGGTGGGTAAAAGACGGTGAGAAGTTCAATAAAAAATTTTATATATCTAAAATTATTATAAAATGACTCCAATTAATAAATTTGAAATTCTATAGGTATTATGTATCAATTTTGACCAAAAATAAATATAAATAAAATAAAAAATTTTTTAAATAAAAGTCATATTTTAAATAGTAACCAAGTGTTTTCACTATTCATCAAAAAATTGGACGTTTATAGAAAAAATCCAAAAATTCACCCTAGTCTAATTTTGATATTCTGAATCAAAAAATGAAGTCCATTTTGAATGATGAAATTTATAAACTTTCAAAAACTCAGTATTACTATTCATAATGGCTAGTTTATATAATATTTTAATAGTATGTTGTTGTTTAGTGAAACTCGGTATTGCGTACAACGCAAGCTATCGAGGAAGGTTGCTCTTACGTGGAATGCAATCCAAGAAAGTGTTGTGTGTAGTGAACGATTCCTTTATATAACATTATAAATAAAAACAAAATATTTCTCATTAAATCTCGGGTGTTACATTCTACCCCCCTTAAAATGAATTTCTCTCTCAAAATTCAACACTTTGAAACAAACAGATGAGGATACCTCTCCCTCATCATATCCTCAAGTTCCCATGTAGCTTATTATAATTGGTGGTTCCTCCATAATACTTTCACCAAGAGAGTGGCCTTGTTCCGTAGGACTTTTTCACTATGATCCAAAATCTCTATCAGTTGATCTTCATATGAAAGATCTTGCTCCAGTGGTACAACTTCGGAGTTGAGTACATGTGAAAGATTGGGTATGCACATTCTCAGGAGATAGATGTTGAACACATCATGAACTTGATAGAGATTCAGTGGAAGTGCCAATCGGTAAGCTACCTTCCCAACACGGTCCAATATATTTAAAGGACCAATATACCAAGGGCTCAGCTAGCCCTTCCTTCCAAATCTAATTACTCTCTTCCAAGGAGAAATTCATAAGAACACTTTATCACCCACATTAAACTCTAGGTCTTTTCTTCGGTTATCGGAAACACTTTTTTGTCAACTCTGAGTTGATCTTATCTATTGTTAAGAAGATCTGACCTTTTCTACCATCTTATAAACAATATCATCTCCAAATAGCTTTCTTTCTCCAACTTCATCCCAGCAAGTTGGAGTCCTATATTTCTTTCCATAGAGAGCTTTGTAATGATCCATCTGAATACTGGAGTGATAGATATTATTATATGAATATTCCACCAAAGGTAGGTGTTGATCCCAACCACCTTTAAAATCCATAGACCAAGATCTTAACATATCTTCTAAAGTAAGAATTCTTCTCTCAGACTGACTATCTGTCTGAGGATGATAAGCAGTGTTGAAACTCAACTCTATATCTAGAGTATGATGAAGACTTCGCCATAACATTGAGGTAAAACTAAGATCCCGATCAGATATAATGGAATGTGGTACCCCATGCAATATTAGCACTTCCTTCACATATATCCTAGAAAGTTGATCAAGAGAGAATTCTTCTCTAATAGTAATTAGGTGTGCCGACTTCATAAGACATTCAACTATGAACCAGATAGCATTATTTCCTTTGGATGTTTTAGGATGTCCGGTGACAAAGTCCATAGTGATGTTATCCCATTTCCATTTGGGTATGGGTAATGGTTGTAACATCCCCTTAGATTTCTATCTCTCAACATTAACTTGATGATAAACCATGTATCGAGAGACATATTCAGCAACATCTCTTTTCATGCCATCCCACCAGAAGTACTCCTTTATGTTCATATACATCTTTGTGCTTCCAAGATGAATAGATAATGAAGAACTATGAACCTCATCTAGTAGATCCTTCTTTAATTCTGGAATTAGAGGAACACAAACCCGATTCCAAAACCTTATTATCCCATCACAATCAAGGTTGAATCTGGGAACATTTCTCACCTTATTTTGTAACTCTACGTCTTCTTTCTGTGCCTCTTTAATCTTCGCATGTATAGATGGTAGAACATTCATTTGAGGAACATAATATTTTTTCCCATCCATTATAATTCCATGATCTATCCTTTGTAAATCCATAAATATTGGATCTTTTGTGAACCACTTCATGGATAATCTAGCATGGTCTTGTCGAATCAATGCATCTACCACCTTGTTTTCTTTCCCAGGGTGGTAATTAATTGAGTAGTCATAATCTTTAATCATCTCTAACCATCTTCTTTGATGCATACTTAGCTCCTTTTGTGTGAAAATATACATTAAACTTTTATGATCTGTATAAATATCACACCTTTCACTATAAAGATAATTCTTCCAAATCGTTAATGCAAAGATTACCACAGCTAATTCCAAGTCATGATTTGGGTAATTTTGCTCATGGATTTTTAACTATCGTGAGGCATAAGCTATCACCATATCATTTTTCATGAGAACACACCCCAGCCCCTTCTCGGATGCATCACTGTAGATCACAAACCTTCTCCACTACAAGGCAGTGTGAGAACATGTGCACTGGATAACCTTCATTTTAACGCTTTGAAATTTTCTTCACACTCCTCTGTCCAAATGAACATATCTTCTTTTCGAGTCAACCTGGTGATTAGATTAGATAATCATGAAAAATCATTCACAAAATGTCGATAATATCCATCCAAACTCTGAAAACCTCGGATCTCAGTTACTGTTGTTGGTCTCAACCATCTTTTGATAAGGTCTGTTTTTGCTGGATCTACATATATCCCCTCTTTTGATATTATGTGACCCAAAAATGAAACTTTTGAAGCTAAAATTCACACTTGGTAAATTTTGCATAAAGCTTCTCCTTTCTTAGGGTCTTCAATAAAATTATCATGGTGTCTTTAATTTCTTCATTGATCTTTGAATAGACAATAATATCTTCTATAAATACTACCAAAAACTGATAAAGATATTATCTAATGACTCTATTCATTAGATCCATGAAGATAGCAGGGGAATTATTAAGACCAAATGGAATCACTATAAATTCATAGTGTCCATACATTGTACGGAAAGCCGTCTTTTGTATATCCTTGCTATTGACTATTAATTGATGATACCCTGAATGAAGATCAATCTTGGAAAAGTATTGAGCTATATGTAGTTGGTCAAATAAGTCATAAATGCATGTGAGAGGATATTTTTTCTTGATAGTGATCTTGTTAATTTCTTGATAATCTATGCAGAGTCTAATTGATCCATATTTCTTTTTAACAAATAGAATAGGTGATCCCCAAGGTGATGCACTAGGGCGTATGAATCCCTTATCCATATTCTCTTGGATTTTCTTCTTCAATTCTTGAAACTCAATTGGGGTCATTCTATAAGGTTTCTTTGAAATAGGCAAAGCACCCGATACGAGTTCTATTGAAAACTCATCTTCAAGATTTGGTGGAAGACCTGGAAATTCCTCTGGAAATACATCATCAAAATCCCGTACAATGGGAATATTCCTAATCATGAGTTTCTCACAAACCATTTGAGATAAATAACCTTCATTTAGAGGAGTCAAGACACATAAGATGGATGAAATTTCCACTAGAAGGTTATGTTCATCCTCGCATCAATAAATGATCATATATTGATCTCGAATATGAAATTTGACTTCCTTTATTTGGA
The DNA here is from genome assembly GCA_963277665.1 of Viscum album. Classification (NCBI taxonomy): domain Eukaryota; kingdom Viridiplantae; phylum Streptophyta; class Magnoliopsida; order Santalales; family Viscaceae; genus Viscum; species Viscum album. The sequence continues at coordinate 1,100,642,585 of OY728147.1, forward strand.
AATTGATATGAGATCCATATAAAGAAAGTCAATCCATGCCAAGAATTACATCAAATTACACTATAGGAAGGTTCACAAGATTTGTAGGAAGCACTTTCCCACAAACTTCAATCGGAGAAGATATATAAACTGTTGATGCGACTATTGTTCCATTAGGGGTTGTCACACCTAACTCAACATCTAATTGTTGAGGTAATACGGTGATACCGTTAGAAAATTATTCAGAAATAAAATAGTGGGTTGATCAAGAATTAAATAAAACATTTTTTACTTTAGAGTGGATGGTATGGGTACCTTTCACTACTTCGTTATCGTACTCCACATTGCTGATATAAATTGCATGTGACTTTAATTTTTCTTTAGCCTTAAGAGTTTTTTGACGTCGATCATCATAAAAACCCCTTGGATTAGTGAATTGATTAGTATGATGCCCAATTTCCTTACACTTGTAACATTGAAGTGTAGGAGGTGCACTCTGTGTAACCTTTTCTTTGTTCGCATCACTAGACATCTTCTTCCCATCATTGCGAAATTCAAATTCCCGATGACCTTCTTCTCCACATTTGAAAAATTTACTTGTCCCTTTATGACAACTCCCTCCATGATTCCTTCCACACTTTGAGCATAAGGGAAAACATGTCTTCTTTTCAGTGTGCTCTTTAGATTTTCCTTTGAATTCCATTTTCCTCTTCTTATCAAACACATATAACTGATGGGTTACTCTAATCTCTATCTCAACCTTGAGATCACATCGACCGATTTCCTCATATCTATTGAAGTCCCTTATGGATAAAGCCCTTCAAAGACTTGTTTTTAATCCACTAAAGAATCGATTGATCTTACTCATAGGTTGGATAAAAATTCCGGAAGCGATCCTTGTAAGCCTTGTTAAATTTTCTTCATAGGTACCAAATGAATCATCATCCTTTTTCTTCAGATCAATAAACTCCTTCTCCATATTTGTTTGAAGAATACGAGGGATGTACTTATTGAAAAATATGTTCTTTAACTCGTCCCATTCCATGGACTCAATTTCATCTCATGGCCTCGTATTCTTGATAAGATTCCACCACTTATCAACTTCACCTTCCAAATGATAAACTGCTAAGATGTCATTATCATGTTCAGAACATTGAAGAACCAGAAATATATTTTTAGTGGTACTGATCCATTGTTCATCCACTAATGGATCAGTAGACCTGCTGAATGAGGGTGAATGCTGCCTCATGAAAGATTCAACAGAATGTTGCTCCTTCCTTTGCTTGTTTGGAATTCCTGCAAGATTAATAGCTCGAGAATGTTTTGTAAGAATGACTACAAGATTTTTCATTCAAGCTCCCATACCATTTGGTTGCTCAGGGGGACTATCATTTCATTGCCCGTCACATTCAGCATTAACACGGTTCCTTCGTGTTCCAGCCATTGACTAAAACCAATATGCATAGTGTGAGAAAAACTAATCAAAATAGTAATACCACCTAATCAAGAATAAAATTTCACACATTAGGTATTGTAATAGGTTATTCATGGCCATTTCTAAAACAATAAGATTTTTTCCTATGCTTAGATATATCGATAGGGTTCATACAAAGGCTTTCACATCCTAGTCTCCAAAGGGTGATTATACACTTCTTCTGATACCAACTATAATGATCTATACTTTACATACATTGTTGTTACATCAAAATTGAAGCATAATTACTACAACTTATAACAAAACCAAGGTAGGACTATATAGGTATAGTGTCTTTAGAAACTGGGAAACATAAACAACTGGTTCATAAAGCATCTACATTGTCTCCCATTTATTTCATCATATCTAGAGTCCCTTTTGGAATATCCTACTTAATATCCTTCTTCATGACCTGGGGAAGGAAAACAAAAAAACTGGTGAGCTCAAATGCACAGTAATGGTTAACAAAGAAAATATCATATTCATAAGAACATAGCTTTTCTAAAATCTTAACCTGCAAAAGAGGTCATAATATCATAAAATGGGATAAATCATAGTAGTGAAATGTAATCCCAATTATCATAACATGAAACATGAAACTTTGTGTCATACACACATAATCATATAGAATCATTTCTTAGTAGTCAAGACTCATTTCCAAGACTATCTTAGCGGACAAAGTCCATTTATGAATCGAGTTCACTCCTCGTTTCAGTCCTGTTTCACGGAACCGAATTAACCTGCTATTCCAGCCATGTCTATCTCATGAGATATAAATCATTACCCAATTTATTGGAGGTAGATATAGGACCCACCCATCCCATAATGATACCAATCTTATGTGTTCCACAAAATCATAAATCATACATCATAGCATAACCCATGTAATAAAAATGGGACTCTTAAACATCATGCCATCATAACATAATCCATATAATATAAAAGGACCTCAGTAATATAATTCCATAATATCATAATCAAATAAAAGTAAAAATAGGGATAGAAAAAACCCTATATTATCTTATATGGGAAATAATTTTGATAAAACACTTGAACATCATTCTTGAGAAAAATATCCTTTCTACTTCAAAAACTTTTTTCCATTCTTAACATGTCATACAATTTTAAAAGAAAAGAAGTTGATTAAAAATAAACTTTAAAATTTTAAAGTAATCTTCATGGAAATAATGTTCTAAAAATCCATTCAGGCTTCATAAGTTAAAAAAACATTCTTCTCGTAATTTGTCGGAAAATTCAAAAAGTACCTCGTACTAAAAACAACAAAAGATTCATTACATATCCTTTAATAAAAACTCACCAATGGGTAAAATTGGATTTAAATAATTTTAGGTGGATAGAAATAATATTACATATTGTGGAAACATATTTGTGGATGATAAATATGCCCCAGTAAATTCTGATTTATAAACAATCTCGGATAAAAATGAGATTTTGATATTTTACTTTACCTTAGGTCCCATTTGCTTCGTACATATCTAAACCTCCTATATAATGATTTAAATAATGTCATTGACAAATTACAGAATAAAATTCATTGTTATGATATCAACATGTTCATATTTCTATCTTTTTATTATTAATATTTGATTGCTACTAGTTATCCGGGTGATCATTGCTTTATGTTCTTATGCGTGTTTTGTCAAATAAATTCATATTCCTATTTTTAGGTTATAGCAACATCATTTAAAAAATGTTATTAGTATAATATATATAATATTTATTCATTATATTTATTTATATAATCATTGTTCAATGAAGATCATGTAGAACGAGTCACATCACATCGTGGAGACGGTAGGCCGTACGTACGCAATAGCGATGATATCGTTCCCATGATCATGGAATTGTAATGAAGTCTATGTGTACTATTTCAAAATCAATATCACTTTAAAATAATCATATATAGTTATTATTTCCAAAATTATAACCATCCAAATAAGGTGGTGGGGGAAAACAGATTACACCACGGTGTGGAGACGGTATTCCGTACGTACGCACGCGCGATGATTTTGTTTTTCCGTAGGATGGATAGAAGGTTAAATAGGGTTGTTTCATATTTATAATAACATATAAGTATATGAGTGATAATTATGTTGTTACATCATAATGAAACAACTAAATCGGATAAAGTATATGAAGAAATAAATTTGAAAGAATCGGTAACAGACATTACATCTTCTTTGAATCGCCTCTTCTTAACCTCCTCTTAGGCACTAAATATGGTCCTTGAAGAGTACCAAGACCTCTAGGATGTTTCTAGGGAAGTGGAGAAGAGAAATTTGAAGGGTTTTTCCAAGCATGAAGGCTCCAAGTGGTGTGAGGAGGAGAGGGAGAAGGTTCCCTTTTATAAGGGAGGAGAGGGGTACCTTAGGAAAAACTTAAAATATTATTTTATTATAAAGTCATATTCGGTTATTAATAGCTAAAAATGATTTATTAAGAAGATAAGGTGGGGATGGGTAGAAATACTTTCAACAAATAGATTTTAGACAAGTTTAGTTCACTATTTTAACCTTATCATTTATATTTGACTCTAAGTTATATAATTTTACTTTTACCGTGTCTTTTGGTTTTCTTAGACTATATTGTTAATAAACATACTATAACAAACCAAAAGAACCCCAAATATTTCATTATTAATATATATAACCTTATATAAGTCATTTTTGTGAACCTTATATTTATAGGAAGAAAATAACAATTAATAATATAATTTTTTTTAAAACTATTTTATGTCAATTTTGACACTATTTGGTAATTGATTTTTTCGAAAATAATAACAGCAAGATTAGTTCTAAAAAAGTTAATTAAATCAATACTAACATGTCATATTAACCTATTAAATGATTTTAATTCATATAATCTATCAAATTACATTTATTTCGTTATTTATAATATCCATTATGTTAATATTTCATTAATAAGGTAATTACTGCATCAACATTGTGTCATAAATAAATTAAATTATTTAATGTCTAAAAATTATAAATAAAAAACCATTATGTAGGAAATATTTTTATATTTCTAATTAATATTTACAGTAGAATTTATCATATGAATAACCATATATTAAAAATGTTTTTGTTATTAAACCTTGAATTTAACTATTTTAACTCTTCTTTAAATAAAATAATAATAAATCTACTAATCTAATCCAAGAGGACCTAAATGGTAATATTTTATTCCAAAGGTTATTTTTGGACGAATTAAACTTATCAAATAGAATTAGGACATGTGTTAGGGTAATAATAATACCATTTTTACCCTTTATTACCCTATTTACTTTTAACCGTTGTAAATAAAAGTACAAAGTTACTATTCAAAAAAAATTATTTTTATCTTATTGAACCAAATTTTACTCCTTGATATTAATTGTGTCTCATTAATTTTCTAAATTCCACACACAGAATTGGTAAAATTATGTTTTATGTGAATTTTCAAATTATCCTTGGAGATGGGTAAAAGATGGTGAGAAGTTCAATAAATTTTTATATATATATAAAATTATTATAAAATGACTCCAATGAATTACATTAAAATTATATAGGTATTATATATCAATTTTGACCAAAAATAAATTAAATTAAAATAAATAATTATTTAAATAAATGTCAGTTTTTAAATAGTAATCAAGTATTTTCACTATTCATCAAAAATTGTAAGTTTTCAGAAAAATACTAAAAAATTAACCCTAAGCTAATTTCAATCTTCTAAATCCAAAAATGAAGTCCAATTTGAATGATACAATTTATAAAATTTCAAAAATTTGGTATAACTATTCATAACGGCTAGTTTATATAATATTTTAATAACATATCGTTGTTTAGTGAAACTCGGTATTGAATACAACACAAGCTATTGAGGAAGGTTTCTCTTGCGTGTAACACAAGCCAAGACAGTGTTGTGTGTAGTGAACGATTCCTTTATATAACATTATACATAAAAACAAAATATTTCTCATAAAATCTTGGGTGTTACACCCTCTATGGACTCTATTCAAGCTATTTGTTGCACGATAGTATTCAAGAGTCCTTGATGCATAACCTTCTAAACATGATCTTGTGATAGTGTGGAAGCAGACAATTATAGGCATTCTGGTGCTAATGGAATTTGTGTTGGGTACCCAGCTGGGGTATCCTTTTTGAGATTACCTAAATATACTCTGTCTTCTATCCATGTAGGGGGAAGTGTTGATGTCCTTCGGGAGCCAGATTGAAGTATGTTGATGGTCTCAGTGTGAGGTTTGATGTGACCCTGAGATTGAATTCATTAACTAAGATGAGTACCTGTGGAAAGGGAAACTCTTCTAGGAATACCTGCAAACGTTCCACAGGGGGAACACGTCCGTAATGTTAGCTCCCTCAATACAACTCATCATTAATTCACCCGATCTCTTTCAATTCTTCATCCTCCTTGGATGTCTTTCTTCGAGTGTGAGGGAAACATTATCAGGGGGAGGATTAGGTGGGTCATTGACTACCTAAGATTTATTCATTTCTTTTTTGGGGTTTCAAGAGGGAGGTAATGATGTATTAATTGAATGGGTACCCAAGATTAGGACTTATCTCTGGTTCAGGTTATGCACACCATCAGGCTCAGTGTTGGATACTCTAGGAAGGAACCATCTTCCCTTGAGTCCTCTAACTTTTTATCATTTCCCATGAAATCTATGGGGTTGATGTTTACCATGTTCACTGATACATACCTCATTGGGGATGGTGTTCCCAGTGCTGAATGGTCGGAAGGCATTATACGTCTTTTGTTGGACTTTCACAAACCATTATACTGTATTGTTATGGTTTCATTGAAAATATTGACCTGAAGGGAGACTTGATCTAACCTCATAATTTTCCTTCGCCTCAGATGGTGTGACCCAAAATACAGGGTGGAACTGGTGACTTCTATGCTCATCAATATTCTCGGACTATAGAATATAGACATCAGATGTGTGAGAACATGAGGTAAAAATTCCCCCAGTCCTATCGGCATGGGTTGTTCCCATCCATCCATTCATACACTATTGCCTTGATTTGTTGATCTTATGGGGTATTTTTGAGTTAAAAATTCCCACATCCCTACGGGATGGGGTTGTTCCCGTATTACGGCGGTAGCTACTGCTATCATCACCTTATTTATTTCACACACTATCGCGCAGTTGTGAGTTGAGTATGACATCATACCTATATTGGATTTATGTGATTTTGAAGACACAAGCACTGTTTTCTAGTTGGATTCCCTTAGGCGGAAATCCTGATATATTTTATCAGTGTCTTGGATCAGATACTTTTAGATGGATTGATCTCTTCAGTCCTGATGCTTTTGAGACTTGCTATGGGATGGTTTTTGTTGAGAATCTCATCTTTCCTGAGTAGGGATTTGATTTGATTGTGGCCTTTGTGAAATAAATTTGTAAGATGTAATTTCCAATGATGTTTTCTCTATGGGACATAGGTTGAAGTGTTGACGTCCATGTTCCCCCCATCCTAGAAAATGAACTTCAGTCAGGGCATCGCCAACAAGGAAACACAACCTATGTAGTGCATGGAAGCAAGACGGTTCAAGGTTTTTCTTTCTCATTTCTGATCATAGATTATTTGTGGATGGGAGTTCTTATAGGTTGACTAGTTGTCATAGATCCCCTAAAATGTTGACATGGTTTACATACCCTTATTAAAGAAGGATATTTTCATTTATATAGTGAAGAGTCGTCCATATATTGAGGTGAATCTCATGCATACATTCCACAAGAAACTCACCTTGTTTGTGGAAGTGAGAAGTGGTTGTAGGAAAATAAATCACTAGTATATTATCCTAAGTTTGTTTTCCTCTCACAAGAAACATATTCTACTTTGTTTCTTCTGAGGACACCTCTAATTGATATTCCCATCTTGACTTCTTCCTAATAATTTTGTTCCAAGCAATCAGGCTGACAGAAGCATCATTGATATGTGAATGGTGTGAGGGTGGATCAAAAGATGAGGGTGACCCCAGACCATCCTCTAGATGAAAAGGGATATCAATCATCCTATAAGGAGTTCCTGATATTTCTGACTCCATCTTTCTGAGCACTTCAACATAGGAGGGATTTCTCACATTTATATCAAAAAGAGGAGGGACTTCTTACCAGTATGAATTTTGATTTCCTGGAGGACCTCCGCAATGGGTGCCACAATTGCGAGGGAAACCATTTCGACTTGATTCACAACCAATAGGAGTGTCTCAGTAGTGTATAACCTTGTACTTAGCTTCATTGAAGGCTACAACGAAGGGAGGATCTTCTCGAGGACTACTATGATGGAGATGAGTACTATCACAACATGATACTTGGCTTCTAGGAGAATTTATGCAGTGTACCTCCTAGGGAGGGACTTTGGGATGTATAGTAATGTGGGGAGGACCATATATTTTCTTGATGTTACTATGGAGAGGTCCTTCACATCAACCACCTTTATTGGGATGGCATTTGAATGACTGTCATCATGGAGAGGACTATATTCATGACTCGATATCTCACGACTGGAAGAAGGATATCTACATCGTATACCCTGGGGAGGACTATCATGGGAGATTAAGGTAAGGGGAGGACCTTCTTAAATTAAGATATTCTTGTAATGTGTAGGGATTCCTTGACATACATCAAGAGATAGGCTCTCATGATCGATCATTTATGGCCCACAGAGTTATCCCCCGTGGGTGATTTGGGGAGGAACTTCAGATCTTCTAGTATCGATGTTATAGGGAGGGCCATCACAACTACTACTTACACATCAATAATTTGGTTTTGGAATGCAATTTTCATGATATTTAATTGATATATGTTCAAGTGCATCAATAACCCCAACTTCCATGAGATCAAGATCATATATGTTCTCTTCATTTTCTATTTGACTTTGGTGTATTTCATTTTTGAGAGCTCTCTTGAGAGTAACTGGGGCTGCCTAATTCTGGTAGAAGCCTTCATATATGGGTCCATGTCTTGTTGGGTCACATGATTACACTGGGAAATACTGACGGGCATCTTGAGTATTTGCAGGGATATGTGCCTGACCTGGAGCAGCAACAACATTTGACCAGCATCCCCCTATTAGAGTGAGTATTTTTCCTGATCAGGTTATCTATATATTGTGGGTTATTATCATCGACCCTCCTTGATTGGAGGAAGTATGGTCGTGGGTCTGGTTTCTCACCTTTCCATCGATGAAATAATATCATGGAATTTTTGGATGACATAGTTGGGAATCTACATCTGATATTTCATCATTTTCATGATTTTGTGAGATCCACCTTTGGATCGAATGGGTATAATGGCCTTTTTCGATATCAGATCATGAGTTTATGCCTAATTCGGTCCCCCGTGGGTTTCTAGTATATACTGGCAATTCTCCTATGTCGAGAAAGAGGAAAGAGTCTGCCACCAGTTGTCTTCTCTGTTTTCCACCATATTTGACTGGTGGGATTAATATTCATAAGTGGGGATTTTCATCTACACGCTTTCTACTATATTTGTCTCATGGGATTTTCTGTAAGAATTTGACTCTGTTCATATTTGGTTTCTAAAAAATTTTGATGGTTGGCTTGATATGCATCATCATGTATTTGTGCATGTGCGTAGCTGGTTTCTATTCTATTTTTATGACAGGCTTGATATGTGTCAGGAGGTATTTTTGTCTGTCCGTATCTAGTTTTTGTCCTGTTTGGATGATAGGGTTGATACACATCAGCATGTATTTGGGCTTGCGTGTACCTTGTTTCCACCTAATTTGGATAAAGAGTTTGATGTGCATCAAATGATATTTTTATCTGCCTATATTTTTTTGCACTGTCTACACGACAGGACAAAATATTTCTGGAAATAATTTGAACGATCTCATAATATGGCACCCTATTTTTTTATGGGCTTGAGTGGAGGGGAAGAGTGGTATGTATAACAATTGAATGTTTCCATGTTATTATGGTGGAGTTGCTCTTCAAGAACTATGATGATAGAGTGTTTGTGATTATTTATTCTCTACCCTTAGCAGATAGCTTGATGGGCCTTGTACTTATGGACATTATAAGGTTCCCTTGACATAACGCCCTCGTCGGTTTGAGGGGACTTTGTCACCCAATGTCGGCAGTGACGCTCTATTGCATAGTCACGTGAGTAGTACCCCTGTGTAGTTGATATGAAGTTGTCATCATTGAATTCATCAACCTCCCTATGATAAGGGAGATACTCATTGTCACATTCAACAGACATGCACCTGAAACAGTTTTAGATGACCACAAGGGCTGCCTTGTGATGGAGCGTTGGTCGTGACTGAGGAGGTGACTGGAGATCCTTTACAGATTGGAGGGATTTTTTCATGGCCTCTATCATGGGGAGGGTACCGTTTCGGTTGTACTCTTTGATCAGTATGTTGGATACCCAGTGTTGAAGACTCTGGGAAGGTGAGGGGGTCCTACTCTTCATGAGGGCCCCGAACACCTATTGGATCACTAAGTCAAGTGTCTGTATTGGTTTTCTAAATTTTATTTGCATCAAATATTTCTCTACAGGAACTTGAAATATTCATATATGATATACAGAACACAAAACCCCATCAAAGTGGTATTTTATTGAAAATATGCATATTGGACTACTTTTCTGATCTCTTTCCCCTTTTTTATTGTGTGTTTAAGGGGATTGAGTGGGGTAAGAAAACCACCTAGGCTAAGGATTCACATAGGGTTCCCAATTTTTTTTGACCCAAGGTGAGACTTTAGGGAGAAGGACAAATGTTTTGACATGAATCCTCACACATCTATCACCGTAGAGAGAGTTTCACGTCGGGTTAAACATTTTTGTTTCATCATGATTTACATCATCATCCTTTAGTATGATTGGATGGACCCCATGGGGACTGGGTAGTTTATCTCTTATGCATTGTGAAAAAAGGTTTCATAGTCAAATGGTTCCAGTGTGTGATTTCATGGGGTCAAGTACTTGTGCATTCAGTCCTCTTATAATATAACATTCTCATATGGTCACCAATGGGTTTATTCATGGAGCCATAAATAGCAAACGACCTTAGTATCCATGATTCATGGTCCTTCATTCCAAATGTAGGTGCTCGTTGGATGATTATTTGGCCAACGACACTTAAGGACTCCATTGGTCAAAAGGATGGGATTTCGGGCTCCCCAAACACTTTTGGGGGTAAATTATTGCCTATTCATGGACTCTCTTATAGATTCAAGTCGTTTTCATATGTTTGTGAATCCTTGGTTCATTCCCAAAAAGTGTTTCCACGAGATAACTCAGGATTGCATGATAGTCATAAGAATACATGGATTCGATGCTATGTAGGTAATTGTGACTTAATCAATTCAATAAAGCACTCACAAAATTATCGTCATCCAAGGGGCATGGAAGGTGACATGATGTTTGAATCAGACCCATAAGATGGGATTCCTACGTATCCTCGAGGGAGGAATCAGAGCCCCCATAGTTCAAGAAACATGGGGATTATGCATGGAAGCTTCCAATTTGAGGGGATATTATTGGGTGAACCCTTTCAGAAGGGCACCATTTTGAGCTCGGGTCTTCTAATAGGCATCATACATAACCTGGTTTGAACAAGAATCATTTTTCTCAATGTTTAGGATTGTGTTGGGTCTTATACATGGAACCTGCCCATTTGGGGGAACATGATTGGGTGTACCCTTTCAATAGGAGACCCTTTTGATCTCAGGCCTTCTAGAAGTAATCCTATGTATCATGGTTTGAACATGAATCAGAGTTCTAATAGTTCAAGATTGGGTTTGTTCTTACGCATGGAAGCTGCCAATTTGGGGGAACATGATTGTTTGAACCCTTTTATAAGGGCACAATTTTGAGCATGGGCCATCTAGAAGGGGTCATATGTATTCCGGTTTGAATAAGAATATGATTTCTCATAGTTCTGGATTGGGTAAATGTAGTAATCATCACAAATATATAAGACCACATGATTCATTCTTGGTTTGAGAAACAAGAGGATGTGAGAGATCCAACCAACCACAAACATCCTATCCTAGTGATGGGAGAGGGATGGCCTATGGAGGAAGAGTCTGGGGTGACCTTGGGAGTGGGCATAGAGTGATAACCCTTTTAAAGGGGGATGACATTAGAGTTCACGCAAGTCAGACCTTGGAAGATTGGGGACTTACTTCAGTGGGAGTGCCCCGAAATGCATTATGGGAAAGGGGAGGAATGTTGACACTAATCACAAAGAGAGGAGAACATAAATCCAATAACTAATCACCATTCCTCATTGAATGGAAAATAATGTGATCACCCTAAATCCATAGAATGATGATGTTCATGTTATAATCCCAATGTTGAAATCTGGGTTACCATGGGAATGTATACATACAAAAATCCCATGATTCTAAACCATTGTGGGGAGATCCTTTATGCCTCCTCTAAACATGGGTATGTAGACTCAAAGAGGTGCACTGATGCACCCGATGATATGATCATACATGTTTGGTGGCATTGGAGGAGGCTTTTGCCTGATGTCAGGAGACTAGTTCATGGAGGGTATATGGAGTACTGGATGGTAACAGAGGGAAGAGAATTGGATATGGAGGAAAGAATAACAGAAGGCGCCCCATTCCCCATTCTATTTAATAATGTGGGATGGGTGTAGCTCTTAATACCATATTTTTATGCAAGTAGAGGGGTCATCCATGTATGAATGTAGAATGTGGGATTGGGCATGGACCACCATGCACCATAGTGGTAGGCAGTCTGGAATGTATTTTATCCTACCTCTTCCGGTTCCATCCACTTACTAATGTTGTATGCGATGCCGAGTTAAATCCCGATAGTGATAAACTGTAAGGAGCACCATATCGAAGGAGGGTCCCATGGACTATCGTTCATAGGGAGTTCATCCATTAGGAATATATGTTTCATTATTTCACTGATTAGGTTTACAGTTCTCACAATATTATTATGTTTCATCGCTTTATGGTTTATGGTAGGTTATACTTACTGAAACATGATTTTCAATTTGGGCTTCGCTGATGATTTGACTATGAAGTCGGAGTCCTCTATGAATTCTTTATTCCACCCTCTGTGGTCTCTTCTGTTCTTTCTTTATCTGTCCTTCTCAATTCCATATGTTATCCTTTTATAGAGAATTGGATAATCCATATCTATGGGCATGCAGCACCATTTATATAATCCCAAGAAGAGATATCTTTACCCATGTAATACTCAGTCAACCGGGTTTTATGGAGAATGTGGTTTGAGTGTCATGTTTTGCATAACCCTTCCAATTTTCCTTATATGAGGACTTATGAGTTCGAGAAATAGTATACAGATGGTCTTTATGTGGTTGATTCCCACAGCAATGTCGTTTGCAGGTGGCTGGGTTTGTTGGTTATCAATCTGCGGGCCAGAACCTTACAGGTTGTTTATAGGTGGTTTACATTTCATTAGGTATGTGAACTCTTCCCGGTGATAGTACATGGGTTACTAAAAAACACCTTGAGAAATTTAATTCCATCAAGTTGCACATGAATATTGTATCTCAATTTGAGTCCATTCGTTCTGATAGACTTGTATGAATTCTTCCTTCCTTCTTCAAAGAGATCGTGGGAGTGTTTTCTTCCCTTCGAAATGTTTTAAAGATACTACATCATCCCATAAAATCAATAAACTAATAATAAAATGCATCTATAGATTTATAAATGAAAAATATCAAGGATAAATAATAACTATGTCAAAATGATAGAAATTATAATTATTGGATGTCATGTCTGAGGCACATGAAAAACCTATACTGTCAAGACCTTTCATAAGATGGTTTAAACTACATGTAGAAACATTTTTAATTTAAAAAACATTTTTTCTCATGAGAACCTATTATTTCATCAAGGGGATGTCTTAATTTTGGCTCCCACCCATCATTGCATGCCCAGATAATTTCTCACATCCAATAATCAATTAAATTAATAAACAATTTCCCCAATCAAATATCTATATTGATTAAAGGATAGATATTTTACAATACTTACACATTAATTCAAATAACATTTAATGTAAACACCAAATGTAAAAATGTTATGCAGTTTAGGCAATAAACATATCCATGTTACATAATAAGGATAATTAGGTGATATTAAATGTCTAATAATCATATAAAATATAATATTTCAAGGTTACTAATAGGAAAACCAAGGAAGTTAATGTCAATAATACCCTTGTACACATCAATAAAAACCCATCCATAAATAGAATAAGGATTGTATCAAAAAAACATATCCCAAATGGAGTATAAATAAAGGGTTCTTGTTATTAAGGAACAAGAATAGTATAAAGATATATTAAAATAATTATTGAGAAAAATATCCTATTTAATTTGAAAAAAAATTAAAAATAATATTTATTAAATCACTTTTAAAAAAGATTATTTAAAAATCAACATCTCAATATTTATAAATAATCTGTTATGAAATGAGGATGGGTAAATCTATAAATGTTATACATGGTAAAAATAACATTATTTTTACACTATAAAAAGGTTGGTAAAATTTTTTGTTTGGAAAGAGACAAGAATATTCCATTGAAAATATTGGTAAAAGAAAAGAAATGGTAAAAATGTATTCAATAAATAATTTTGGAACTATAAAAAACATTTTTTAAATCATTTTATGAAAATATGGTTTTTATAAGATAATAGGTTCTTCAAATAAATGGATAAATTAAGATGGGTTTTTTAGAAAACATTTTCAAAAACATTTCACGTTCAAAAGAGTGAAAAATGGTACTATAACCTGATAAAAGTCATGAATAACCATAAAAGAATAAAAATAAAAGGTTTTTACATAATTATAAAATAATTACCTCAAATGGAAATTCAAGTGTAAACAATCACAAATAAAATTATATTGTGATGTAAACCTTTGATAAGGCCATACCATTGATGTTAGACTCGGACAATGAATATATTATGTGCGTCAAATGTAAATCCACAAAAATTAGTGAAAATAAAAAAATAATAATTAAATGCAATTACGTAAATAATATTTGAATATTGACCATAAATTCGAAGTAATATAGAACAAAGAAATAAATTGGTTTATGAAAATTTTCCCCCTTGGTAACGCTTAATTCGAATCCCATTAGATGAAATAATTCAAATTGAAACTCAAAATATCAAGTATAATGAATGAATCATGATATTATATGTAAAAGTGTCTATATGTAAATCCTATATAAGAAATTAGGTGCACAACAATAAATTATGTCTTAATGAATGGAAATATCATTGAAAGATCATTAAAATTATTCTTGAGGCAAAGCATATTTAATGATCCTAATGTGCCCCATACCACTTTGAAACATTTGAATCATAAGCAGCGTGATGGAATATAATTAAATTAAAGGTTTAAATCTAATTAAGATAAAAAAATTCTTGATAAAATATATCAAAATTGGTAGTAGATACACCAATAATAATAAATAAGCGGTGATAATGGCGTATTCCTCATAGAAAGAAACATGAGATAAGAATCCCTTACCTTGTGTTTTCTTCTCAGATAAAAATCCTCTGAATTTTTATATAATGATTTTAAACAAGTTAGTAACTTATTATATAACCATATTTATATCTATAATATAATATAGTATCTTTTAAAAATATCTTATTAATTTTTTGTTAATAATCTTTCCTTTTCTTCACTATTTTGGGAGTTTATTGCCTAGTTTTTTAGTATGTTTTGACATGTTACTTATTGTAATTCATATATAGATCATGATTTCATCATATTGAGTATGTAAAAAGTAATGTAATGATCATATATATTCAGTATATATGTATTTAGAAAAAATAATTATGTTTGTAGATAGGAAATGAAATGCATCATTCATGGAGACGGTAGGTCTACATACAGATGAATGGTACTTTCATTTCCTTGTCATATTTTAAATTTATGAAAATTAAATGATATATATGTATATGAATATTAGAAATATATTTTATTATAAATTTCATATATTTTTCATAGTTTTACTAAAACCATCTTTTATATATTCTATGTATTGTGTGAACGAATCACATCACATTGAATATGCTATAGTTCACACTTCTTGAAATAAAGATATTGTATTTAAAAAAATATAAATCATAAGGTTATGAGTTATATAATATTTAATAAGAAAAAATAAATTATAAATATAATATATATCATATATAAAAAGTGTTTATATCTTTATTTATATCCACATGAGTTGGTAAAGAAAAATGAATGACATCTTTTTCTGAGGCGGTAGTTCGCCGTACACATAAATGGTATGTTCATTACTCATTAGATGGATGTGCGTGTATGTGTATGAAAAATAAATAAAATAAAAACATATGAGTATATTAATTATACAGGTGTTATTATAGATTCATGTAATTATATGCTTTTATGGCGTATACAATGAAAATAAATAAAAAATAACTTGAAGAAGGATGTTACCTCTTCTTTAGGTAACTCCTTTTGATTTTAACCAAAGGCATTCCATGGATGGATTCATATATAAAGGGAGGACTATAGAAAGAGTTGAGGTATTTTTGGGATTTATTTAATCATATATTTTTTTAACTAATGTGTTTTAGAGGTTTTAGGAAGATGGGGCGGTAAGTTCATTTTTATAGTGGATGTGTGGCATTCTAGTGATTTTTAGAAAAATTAATTCCTCCCACGTTTTTCCTATGAGATGTGGATCCAATAATGAAACAATTAATGAAAATGGAGTATATGGTCTTAATATGTCTATAGAATATATTATTTATAATTATGTAGGTCTTTTTTCTCCTAATGTATATGGGTTAGTCCCTTGATAAGCTAATGTTTCTCTTAATCTCTATAATTAATTTTAATCACTTTCCGTAATAATTTTTTTTCAAAAACTATGTTTTCCTTATTATATATTACTAATTATTATGTTTAAAAATATTTAATCGATATTTCCAAATTCTAATCACATAAGTGGTATAAATTAAACTAAATTTAATCCTACAGATGGGACAAAGAATCAGGTTTTAAAGTAAAAATGTTCAAAATAATGTTAAGTTTTTATGTCCAATTTCAAATTGAAATTGATTAAAATGAACAAAATTGTATTATTTGTTATAAAATTAATCTAATTAAATTTCAATATAAATCAAAAATATAATTTATCCTTATAAATAAATTATCTAAATAATATTTTTTTAATTAAAATTCAACATTCTTCACTATTCATCAAAAAACGATTCCTCATAAAAATACAAAAACCTAAATATAAGATCATTTCAATGTTCTAATTTTAAAAATTACGTTTATTTTTACATATAAAATTTATAAAAGTGCAAAAAATTGGATTTAATGTAGGTGCTCCATTAAATGAATGAAAAATTTACCTTAGGAAAATAATGTTATTTATGCGTAAAATTGAATTTGTTATTATATTTCGACTATAAAATATATCATATGAATGTATGAAATATAATATATAGATTAAAAAATTATCACCCAATAATTTTAATTAATTTAATTTATTAGAATAAATCACCATTGTGATCCTAAAAACTTTTTTTCATATTCAATTGATTTTTATATTTAAATCTAAATAATTAGAAACAAATGAATTCATTTTATATTTTTTAAAACCATATATTTAAATATGTTAATTAATAAAATCAATAAATTCAAATTTAGGGGCTGTTTTAAGTAATATCATATAAAATAATAATTTTTTAATAATATATTCTAGTTCGGTAAAACTCAGTCTTGTGTATAACACAAGTTTTCAAGAAAGTAATTATTGTATGTGATGCTAGCTACCATAGTGTTTCTTAAATTGAAATATATATATTGATTTTATTTAAAATATATTTTAATGTATCAGGATATTATATTCCTTTACATTCATTTTTGTATGTGTCATACCTACTATTGAAATAAATGATTTTTATTTTAAAATTTCTGGGGTGTCACATTCTCTCCCCCTTAATTAAGTCTCATCCTCAAAATTTAAACCTAAACATGGTAATATATTGGTTGATATTTCTAATGTTTTAATCCCACATTGTGATAAGGGTTCATGAAACATCCTCTATAAAAGAGATAATGGGAATTAAAAAGGTCACATAAACTAACATATAACTAGGTTTCTAAGTTGGATAACATTAGTGCAATGTAGAGATATAGACATAGAGGAAAAGGAAAAATATTTATAAGGAGTGATTTAAGTCATCAATAACAATCAACTGAATAATAAATCTAATTTTGAGACCATAAAATCCATTAATCATTGATGATTCCAAAGATCATAGGTTCAATTAAAATTATGGTATTATAACAAAAATTTTGTTTTAAGATCCTTTTCTAAATGACGAGTAGTTATTTTAATTCTTATAAATATAAGAAAATATATTTACATAAAATAAATATATAATAAAAAATTATCCTTTTTGTGCTTTTATTAATTTCTAATTCATTTATTACCTAATGGAAGAGATATCCAAAAATTAAATTTGATTCTTTAAGTACTAAAATAATATTTTAACGGAACATAATGCCCGAAAATAGTGAAAAGTGTAACTATTTTTCTTAAACTATTCCCTAAATACAAGATGGATTATACATTAATATCTATATCTAAAAATTCATACTACTGGTTTACAATTATTATTTATACATCAAAGTGTTTAACAAAAAACAATGAAAAAATAACCATGACATTGTGTAGGCTAGGGGTAGGCATGAAAAACTTATCACTCTTCAGTCAGGGGTTCAATACCCACAACCATTTCGAACATGATGGGATTTCACCTTGTATTATAATTATCATTTTTAATAATTATATTAATTTAACTGTGATAATATAAAAAGAATTATTATGGGAATCCTTGAAATTAACTCCTTAAATTGACTTTAAACTAAGTTTTTCAATACAACCTCATCATTATCTATTAAAATCATTTATAATGGTTTCTAATGAAAAATGTTAATTTTACTAAACATATCCCCTAAGAGTGTCAAACCATGTGTGCAATAAGGTATGTTTCCATGTACCAGGTTACGCTCGAGTTAGTCTCGACACACCTAATTAGAGTTGTTGCCCCTAGGATAATCTTTGACAAAACCACGTCCACTTACAATATCCGAATAGGGATGTATTTTTAGGAAGACACACAAAACATATACCTTACAAAAACTTGTGTACGTTCTTCTATACTTATCGTCAAATTCAACCATTTTTACATTTTCTATAATCTATGATTTCTTAAATCAAGTTCACATGGTTTCTACTGAATGTCCTCTAATACCAACTGTAGAGACCTGAACCATGAATGCATGATGGCAGTGTCTACTATGATTACATTGGGATGATTAAAATTAATAAAATAATAAAGTATCAAAGAGTTTATTAGTATTGGTAAACCAAATACATAGATTATTCTTACATTATAAAAAAATAAACTAATTCTAACAT
Source organism: Viscum album (assembly GCA_963277665.1). NCBI lineage: Eukaryota > Viridiplantae > Streptophyta > Magnoliopsida > Santalales > Viscaceae > Viscum > Viscum album. The sequence continues at coordinate 1,100,661,538 of OY728147.1, forward strand.
TTTTTCATTCAAGGATAGTTGTATAAAATCATTCAATATAGAATATAATTTCATATCTTTCTTAGTACACTTCAGGGAATCTTGTTGAAATTAAACATAATAAGGGTGATCTCAGATGTTTAGTAAGGGTTAAGTATAGAAGAATCAGTAATTAAGAAAGGACAATAATAAATATGGAAAGTTAAAAACTAAACACACATTCCCTAAAATCAATAAAATGAGAATTAAATGAATCTATATATTTGTTGGTGAAAAATTTAATAGATAAATAATAACTGATTCAAAATGAATGAAATTATTAATAGTTGGATATCATGTCTAGGGAACATGAAAACCTATACTATTAATACCTAGTATAATATGGTTTAAATATACACGCAGAAAACTGTTGATTTGTGCAACTAATTTGTCTCATGACAACCTTTTGATGCATTGAGTGGGTATATAAATTCTGGGACCCACTCATCATTTCTTGTCCATTGAATTCCTCATATAAAATAACCTATTTAATTAATAAACAATATGCCTTATCAAATATCCATATTGATTAGTGGATACAGATGTATACATATTTTTCTAGTAAGTTAAAAAACATTCAAAGTAATTGTCTTCTGTAAAAACGGTTTATAGTTTCAGCAATAAACATATCCATGAAAAATTATTTTGGTAATTATGGTAAATACAATGTTCAAGTATCATAGTGAATTGAATATTTCAAGGGTACGAAAAGTGTAATCAAGGAAGTGAATTTCAATACTAACCTTGTCCATAGAAATAAATAATCATCCTGTGGGAGAATAAGAATGGTATCAATACAACATTTCCCATGTGGATTATAAATATAGTGTTGTTTTCATTAATGAATAAAAATAATATAAAAGATATTTTAAAATAATTCTTTAGACAATATCCTTTTTATTTTGAAAAATAATTTGAAAATACATTTCTTTGAAAATCAAATTTAAATACATTTTCTTTAGAAATTTACTTTGACATTTGAAAATGAACATTCAATGAAATGATGGTGGGTAAATCTGTACATGTGAATGAGGTAAAAAATATTCGTTTTTCATGGTAAATAGGTTAGAAAATTATTTTTTTAGAAAGGGGCAAGAAGATTCCTTTTAAAACATAGTTAAAAGACAAAAGGGTAAAAATTTATTTAATAAATCATTTTAGAATGGTTAAAAACATTTTGTAAAATAGTTTTAGAAAATAGGGTTTTAAGAGAAAATATGTTATCTAAATAAAGAGAGAAATTCAATTTTTTTTTTGGAAAATACTTTCTAAAAACAATTTCATACGAAAGAGTTGAAAAAATTAAACTATTACTTGATAAAGGTCCTGAATAATCATATGAGAAGAAAATTAATGGTTTTTTAAAGACAATAATCAAATAATTTTCTCATTTGGAAATTAAAGTGTAAAAAAACAAAATAATGTGAGATTGTGAAGTAAACCCTTGAAAAAAACAAAACATTGATGTCAGATTAATCCAATGAATAGATTTTGTGTTAAAAATGGAAATACACATAAAATAAGTGGAAAGAAGAAAAATTATGGTAAGAGATGATTAAAAATAAAATTATATATTATTATTTAAAATAATAAATTAATATACCCAAATGAGAGAAATTTGGTTATGAAATTATTTTCCACTTGGTAAGGATTAATTTAAATCACATTAGATGAAATAATTCTAATTAATGGTAAAAAATAATAAAATATTAAGGAATCAAGATATGATATGTCAAAGTGGAATTATGTTCACAATATATAATAAATTAAGTGCAAAAAAAATATCCTTCAAATAATGTAAATACCACTGAAAGATCATTAAAATTAATTTTTATGAAAATAATATTTTAACATTCCAATGTTTCCCATACCACTTTGAAAAATAAGAATCATAAGCCTCATGAATGAATGACATTAAAGAAGTTGAAAATGACATGAATATAATATATTTCACTATTTAATATATCAAAAGGCATAATTTATACATCACAAAAAATAAATAAGTGGTGATAATGGTGTACCCTCGCCAAATGAAAAGTGAGACATTGATTCCTTACCTTCTTTTTCCTTTTAAAAGGAAAATCTTTTAAATTCATGTATAATTGGTTTTAATATGTTAATAACTTATTAAAAAACAATATTTTTGTCAATATTATCATATATTAACTTCTTATAATATATTATTATCCATTTTATAATAATCTTTAACTATTTTTCCTATTTCGGGTGTTAATTGCCTAGTTTTTTCAGTATGTTTTGACTTGTTACTTCTTGTATTCTTATGTAGATCATTATTTTATTATATAAATAATTTAATACATTTTGAAATTATTATATATATCAATTATTTAAATATTTATATTAATCCATAATGTTCTTTGATAGGGAAAAATGCACTATTCTTGAAGACGGTAGGTGGTACGTATGTAAGAACGCTACTTTCATTTCATTGTCCAATTTTAAAAGAATGAAAAGTAAATGATATATATGTTTATAAATATATAAATATATATATATTATAAATATAGTGTGATATGTATTTCATATATGTTACCTAGGATTATTAAAAACATTCTGTATACATTCTATGTATATCATGAACGAATCACATCGTTTTAAAGAGGTGATAATCCACACTTCCATAAATAATGTTATCGAATTTTCAAAAAATGGAAAACATAATGGTATGTGTTATATAGAAATTACATAAGTATTGATAAATTATAAATATCATATATATATCATATATAAACAACATTTACAATATATTTTTCAATCATGAGAGGTGGTAAAGGAAAAATGAACGATATCATTTTGTGAGGGGATAGTTCATCGTACACATAAACAGTAAGTTTGTATCCCATTAAATTGAATTGTGATTAATTGTAGATCAAAAGATTATAATAAAAACATATTAGTATATTTATGATACTTTTTATATGATATAAGCCTGTAATTATATGAATTTATGGGTGGAGAATCAAAATAAAACAAAAGAGCTTGAGAAATAATGGTACCTCTTCTTTGGGAAATTCATTTTGGGTTGCATCAGAATGATTATTTGGATGGATTAGTGCCCAAATTTAGTCTTATAGAATGATGGTTGGGATTTTGTTGTGATATTTTTAAATATATTATTTAATAAAAAGTTTCTTTAGAGGTGTGAGAAATAGGGTTTGGTGAGTGCCTTCTTGTATTATAGGTGGAGTGATATTCACGTGAAGTTTTAAAAAGGGAATTCCACAGAATTTTTTATATAAAAAGTGTATCCAATAATGGAAAATTATTTCCAATGTAGTATGGGGTCCAAATATGTCCATCCAATGTATTTTGGACATGTTTGGAGACCAGTTTGGCCCTTATGTTTAAGGCTTAGTCCATTGTTAAGCTAATTTTTCTATTGGTCGCTATAATAAATGTTAGTCACATTCACTAATATTTTTTTAAGTTGAACATATTAAGATTAAAAATTAAAAATTCATCTTTCTCCAAATATAATATCCATTTTTCCAAATACCAATCAATGAATTGGAAAATTTTATTTGAAATTTATTCCCACGGGTGGGACAACGAAGCGGGGCTTTAAATTAAAAATGGTAAAAAGTTTGATTTTTTATGACCAATTAAAATATGAAATTGATTAAAATTTCATAAATTAGATTAATTGGTATCAAAATCATCTAATTATACTTCAAAACCACAAAAAGTTTAATTTATCCTTATAAGTAAATTAGACAAAAAACAGGTATGAGTTAAAATTTCTTATTTTCAATATTCATGAAAAATGAAAACACGCAATGAAATACCAAAAAGTCACTAAAAGATAATTTTTATGTTATGATTTAAAAAATAAGTTTATTTTAATATATGAAATTTATAAAATCTCCAACTATTTTATTTAAAATATGTGTGCCATTAAAAGGTCACAAAATTTAATTTAGAAAAATATTTCTTTTTGATGCATACAATTAGGTTGGTTGTTATATTATGCCTATCAAATCTATTTTATTAATATCATAAATAAAATAGTTAGATTAGATTAATATAAATAATTAAATTTTTGTTATTTAATTTATTATAAATAAACACCCTTGTGAGTGTAAAAACATTTCCATTGTATTCAATTAGTTTTTTCATTTAATTATAATTAATTAGTAACCTATGAAGTAATTTTTTATTTTTATAAACCACATATTTTCATAATTTAGTTAATAATATTAATAAATTATAATTTAACAAATATGTTAATTTTTTTTATTTAAAATAATAATGTCTAATATATTCTTGTTTTGTAAAACTCACTCTTCAGTGTAACAAAAGCTATTCATAAAACTCATTGTTGCATGTGATGCAATATAACTCAATGATTCATTCATTTGAAGCTATAAATTTAATTTCGTTAAAATATATATTTTAATGTCTTTGGATATTATATTACCTAACATGCTTAGTGTTTCATTTTTTACACACTATTGAATACAATGTTCTTATTTTATAATTTTTGGGCGTTACCATCTCTCATATGTAATTAAATTTCATCCTCATAATTTAAATATGACCTTGGTGATAGAATGTTGGTTATTTCCTATGTTTAAATCCTACATCATGAGAATGTTTCTTAAAAAAATATTTTAGAAATGGGAGAATGGGAATTACAATGGTCACATAGACTAACATATAAGTAGGTATCTATGTATGAGAACGTTATTGGAATGTAGAGATCCATACATATAGTAAAATCATAAATATTTATATGGAGTGATTGAGTTCATCAATCACAAACAAGTGATTGGTCATTGTAATGTTGAGGGACTCTAGTCTATAAATCATTGATTATTCAAAAGACCATTGGTTTAGTAAAAATTAAAGTATTAGGACACTATTTTATTAATATCATTTTCCTAATGATGAGTAATTCTATTACTAGTTATAAATCTATGTAAATATACTTACATAACATATTTCTCTAAACCCAATTTTCATCATTTGTTTTTTATTTGATCAATTTATATTTCATCCATTGAATCGTAAATTGGATATCTAAGAATTAAATTTTATTCTTAAAGCACCAAAATATACTTTTAATGGATCATAAGGCCCACAACGTGTTACAAGTCTAACTATTTTTCTCTAAATATTCTCTAGTGACAAAAACGATAATACGTGAATCTCTAAACCTAAATGGTGATACTACTAATTCATCCTATATTATTTTCCTCAAATTATTTAACTAAAAACAATGAGAAATTTACCAGTACACTATGTAGGTGAATGGTAGGCATTAAATCCCTATAATCCTTTGATCGTGGGTTAAATCCACAGGACCTTTCCTAACATGATGTGTTTTCACCCAACATAAAATTTTTCCTTTTAAAAAATCATATTAATATAATTCTTATAATGTTTCTAAAAATTAAGATGGATATAATTGAAATTTAATCATTAAAAACCCTTTCAACATATCTTTTCTATATAAACCTGATACATAAATAATTCATCAATTTGTTTTCACGTAGGTACATCCATATTTTAATGTTTAACCTAGGCCTTTCATTGCCATTATCTATTTTAATCCTTCATAATGGTGTGTTAAGAAAATTTGAATTATCCAAAAAATATACTCTGGGAGTGTCCAACCAGGTGCACAGTGAGTCCATTTTCATGTATCAGGTTATGCTCGAGTTAGGAACAACACACCTTCTTATAGTTATTTCCCCAAGATACATCTATACTTGCTCCATGTCCACCTTAGTATCCAAATAGAGATGTATTTCTGGGATGAATAATAAAATATATACTTTTCCAGAACATTAGGATGTTCTTCTATACTTATCCACAATGTCTGCCTCAGAGCTATGGTCTCTAATATATGTTTTCATAAATATAGTTCCCAAGGATTCTACTAAACATACTATAATATAAAACATAGTTACCCAACCCTAGAATAACCTTATTCAATTTCTACTACCTTTATATAGGAATTATTAAAAGAAATGAAATCCTAAAAAATTGAATATTTTAGTAGTATTTGGTAAACAAGATACATATATGAGTCTAAAATTACAACTTAATAAAATAATTATAATATATTTTTTTTCATTAGAGGATAATAGAATAAATTTATTCCATCTAGAGTATCCTTTCATATATTTATTAGTACAATTCCGGGAATCCAAGTGAAAGGAAGCATAATAAGGGTGATCTCATATGCTCAGTAAGAGTTAAGTATAACATAAGAAATAATGAATAAATGAAAATAATCAATATGTTAAGGTATGTATTGTATACACAATCCGTAAAATCAATATTGTATGAATGAAATTCATCAATATACATGTCAATACAGATTCTAATGTTTAAATAATAACGGAGTCAAAACTAAGGTAATGTAAATTATTAGACGTTATGTTTGAGGCACATGAAAACATATATCATCAAGACCTTTTATAAGAAAGTTTAAAACTACAGGTAGAAACCAGATTAATTTGGGCAAATAATTTTTCTTGTTAGAACCAATGAATCCATATAGGGGATATATAAATTCTGAGGCCCTCCCATCATTCCATGTCTAAATAATTTATCATATTAATTAATCAATATAATTTATAAACATAATGACTTATCAAATATCTATATGGAGTAAATGATAAAGATTTACCAATATTTACCATGTATAACAAATAACACTAAAATTAAACACCATATATAAAAATGGTATATGGTATAGGAAATAAACATATACATCATAAATGGTATGGATATTTAGTGGAAATTCAATTTTTAACGATCATAGGAAACTGCATATTTCAATGGGACTAACAGCGGAATCAAAGAAGGGAATTTCAGTACTATCTGTAGCCAAATCAACCAAAAATCAACATGAAGAAGAATAAGTATGGTATCAGTACAACATATCCCTAGTGGAGTAGAAATAAATAGGGGTTTTTTCATTATTTAATATAAATACTTTATATGATATTTTAAAATAATTATTGTGGAAAATATCCATTTTATTTTTAAAAACATTTTGAAAATACATTTCATTGAAAATCACTTTTTAAAAAAATCTATAAAAATTATCCTTTTAAACTTTATAATGAATATTTGATGAAATTAAAGTTGGTAAATATATACATTTCATATGAGATAAATATAAAATTAAAGTTTCATGGTAAAAATGATAAAACATTTCCTTATTAGGAAGGTGAAAAGAATATTCCATTGAAAACATTTGTAAAAAATAGTTAAAAATTCCTTTAATAAATCATTTTTGAATTGCTAAAAACTTTTTTGAAAACCTTTTTACAAATTAGGGTTTTAATAAGAAAACAAGTTCTCTAACTAAAGAGATAAATAGAGACACGTTTTTTGAAAAACATTTTCTAAATCATTTTGAGTTACAAAGATTGGGAAAATGGTACAGTTACATGAAAAAGAAAAATAAATAACCATAGGAGAAGAAAATAAATGGTTTTTTAAACAATGATAAAATAATTGTCTTGAATATAAATTCATGATTAAAAAATTAAGAATAAAATACAATCTTAAAGAAAACCCTTCAAAAAACCGAAACGTTGATATTAGAATCAACTAATGAATAAATAATGTGTATCAATTGTAAATCCACAAAAAATAAGTGAAAATAAAAAAAGTGATAGTAAAAGGAGATTACACACATAATAATATAATATTAATGAATACAATCAATTAATATAACCCAAATAAATAAATTCAGTTATGAAATTATTTTCCACATGGTGACGCTTAATTAAAATCCCCTTATATTAAATTATTCAAATTTAAACTCAAAATATCATGGAGAATGAATAAATCATGATATTATATGTAAAAATGTATGTATGCACACCATTAATATGAAATTAGGGGTATAAAAATAAATTATGTCTCTAAGAATGTAAATACCACTAAATGATCCTTAAAAGTTTTCTTGAGGAAAATAATTATTAAACATTTCAAAGTGACCCATACTACTTTGAAATATTTGAATCATAAGCCTCATGGAGGAATAACATTAAATTAGAGTTTTAATTACCATAAATATAAAATGATTAATGCTATAATATATCAAATGCATAATTAGATTCATCAACCCAAACAAATAAGTGGTGACAATGGTGTATACGTCATGGAATGAAAAGTGAGACAAGAATCTATTACCATGTGTTTCCTTTTCACATGAATGTCCTATAAATTTATGTATAATGGTTTGAAACCAATTAACATATTATTAAATTAAATATTCATATATATGATGTCATATATTATCTTATAATAATATCTTAATATCGATTTTTTAATAATCATTCATTATTTGCACTATTTCAGGGGTCAATTGCATTGTTTTTCGAGTATGTTTTGACTTGTTACTTGTAGTTCTTCTTATGTAGATCATGATTTCATCATATAAATAATTTAAAAAATTATTTAATAATCATATATATCTATTATATATTTATTTATAATAATTCATAATGTTCGGAGATAAGAAATGAAATGAGTTGTTCATATAGATGGTAGGTCGTACCTACAAATGAACACTTCTTTCGTTTCCTTGTCATATTGTAAAATAATGAACAGTAAATGATATATTTTTTTATAAAAATATTATAAATAAAGTATCATTTAAATGTCATATATGTTACATATATTTATTAAAATAATTTTTTATACATTCCATCTATAGTGTGAACGAATCACATCGCTTTCAGGATACAGTTGTACACATTGATATAATGATGTTATCATATTTTCATAAAATGGAAAGAATACGTTTATGTGTTATATATAAATTATAGAAACATCAATAAATAATATATTTAATATATATATATGTATATTGAATCCATCACAACTCTCATCCATGAGAGGTGGTAATGGAGAAAAGAAAACGATATCATTTTTTGAAGCATTAGATTTCTGTACACATAAAAAGTAAGTTAGTTACCCATTACATGGATGTGTCTATAATTGTAAGTAATAAATTATAATTAAAACCTATCATTATATTCATTATAAATTTTTTATTATATAATTATGGAATTATAATATTTTAAGGGTTGTAGAATGAAAATAATGCAAAAGAGCATGAAGAAAAAATGTTACCTATTCTTTGGGCAACTCAGGTTTCTTGTCACAGAAGGGATTCCTTGGATGAATTCTTTCAAAATATAAGGCTTCTAAGATAGGAGATAGAAAATGAGGATCTATTTTTTATATCTTGTCCAATTTAAAGTTGCTTGAGAGGTGTGAGGAATAAGGAGGGTTGACTGCCTTTTTATAGTAGAGGAGTTGAATTCATGTAAATTTTGGAAAATGGAATTCCACCCATGTTTTCCCTATGACAATTGGATTCAATAATGATTAATATTTTCGATATGTTACTATAGGGTTGAAATATGGTATGAAAAAGGAATTTGGACTATTCTCTAGGTCATTTTGGCCATTAAGTTTAAGGTTTAGTCCTTTGATAAGTTATTTTTTCTCTTAATCCCTATAATTAATTTTAATTAACTTCCCAAATATTTTTTTTTCAAAATCCAAATTTAACATTTTAGATATTATAAATTATAATTATTTCAAATATTTAATCCAATCTTCAAAATTAAAATCACATAAGTGGAAGGAATTAATTTAAATGTTATCCTACAGATGGAACGACAAGGTGGTCTTTAAAAGTAAAAATGATCAAAAAGATTATTGAGTTTTTATATACAATTTCAAAGTGAAATTGATTCCAATGACCTAAATTTTTTTAATTTATAAATAATATAACTGATTAAACTTTAAAATAAATAAAAAATATAAATAAATCTTTTAAATAAATTAGAGAAAAATGTATTTTGGAATTAAAATTCAGTTTTTTTCACTTTTCGTCAAAAAATGATTCCCCATAGAAAAATAAAAAAATTCTCCCTAAGATAGTTGGTATGTTCTGTGTTAAGAATTTATTTTTATTTTTACATATAAAATTTTCTAAAATGGTATTTAAAATAAAAGAACTATAAAATGGAGGGAAAAGTTCCTTAAAAAAATATCGATTTTTATGCATAAGATTAGGTTACTTTTTATCTTTTTCCTATCAAATATAATGTATGAATATAAAATATAAAATATATATATATATATATATTTATTATTTTTAATTTTTAATTTTAGTTAATTTAATTTATTTTAATAATGCACTCCTCTTAGTATAAATAACATTTAATTTATATTCAATTGGTTTTCATATTAATTTCTAATTAATTAGTAACCTATAAATAAATTTTATATTTTTATGAAATATATTTTTTCATAAGATACATATTTATACTCATAAATTCTAATATAACATCGAGGTTATGTATTATTATATTAAATAAAAATGTTTTAAAAGTATATTTGTTTTGGTAAAACTCATTCATCTGTGTAACACATGTTATCAAAGAAACTCATTATCGCATGCGATAAAGGATAACTTAGTGTTTAGTGAATTGAAAGCTATATAATGGATTTATTTTAAATATAAATTCTTTTATAATTTTGTGGGATATTATATTCCCTTACACGCTATCAAATAAAATGTTCTTATTTAATAATTTCGGGGTGTTATACAGCTAATTTTTCACTATACACCTATAGATTACAGTAAAATTATTCCTTAGATTTACATCAATAGGATTCATCTCTCTAAAAATACCAATTCTCTTTATCCATGCTCATTTCATCACAGGCATAACTTGCCTAAAATCATGGATCAATTATAAAACTGCACTCTATCCATATCTAGTGTCTCCACTTCTATATACGGGAATTTAAAAAACATCACAATGCCTCATCCCTTCATTAACATAAATATCACATCAAATTGTTTCATTTTTTGGATCACATACCATTGTTCACTGATTCATAATTCAGTAGGCATCATTATTATCAAAACACATTACCTAATTCGATTTGGAAATCAATGGGTATACAATACCGTACAACCTAATCACAAAAACCAGATTCTTGATCATGTGAGTTTCATTCTATATAACTTGGTTTACAATGCTTCTTGGAATATCAATCCCATACAACCATGACCGCCATTAGAACTTTTCTTCAAAATCAGTCACTTCACCTATGACACAGTTATACACACAACCACCCACTAATTATTATTTTACATAACCCAGGAGTTTCTACCTACACTCAAACCATATATAGAAAAACATAAATTAATAATAAGTTTTAAAACAAGAATGGTCCTTACCTTCAAATCCATCATTGAAACCATGACGCTTTAAGTGAATCCCATTTCAAATAACCAGTACTCAAAGTTGCCTTCCAAAAAAATCCCAAGGCATAACAATGCTCATGCGATAAAATTGGTTTCACCTCCCATAAATCAATCTAGAAAAAATAACCTTCCTATGATCCCTCCCAAAAGGAAATAATAAAATTGTTCCAAACACTCTTGTTGGATTTCCTCAATCCAAAAAAAAATTATATAGCTAACTGAAAACTAATTCATAAAGTCTCTCAAATGTCAAAAATCATGCCAAGGTCACTCGGTCCAACCATCTAGCTCACAAGTAATGCCTCTCAGAAAGGAAAAATATTGGGGACTGTCATACATGTTATCATATCAACCCATAACATAAATATGACAACCCCTCTCCCCCACCCCAAACCCACTAGGCCCTTAATATATTATAGATATCACATACTATCATTTCCACACACAAGAAAACTTATTCTCTTGAGTATCCTCACATGGACTACCCATGGAGAATGTCACACCCACCCGTCATCACCACCATATATGATGACATCTTCCTGTATGTTTCATATGAAATAACCCACATTAATGTCTTAGTTAAGAGTAGTTTCATTCCATGATATATGTGAAAACACATTATTTATTGTTATTAAAAATTTAAATAACAAAGGCCAAAATAAAAATCACATAGTAGGGGTTACCCACTAAGGCACTATGTGCCACACTGACCCACCAAGGTTGTTTTACATCTCCTTCACACAGTTCTATATCTCCATCATCCACAATAAGCATCTCAATTTAGATCTAGATTTATTTTCCTTAGATAGATAGATATATTTAGGTTATCCAAACTGATTAAAATGTCACCATGTACTTATTTTTTAAAATTCCTCGGGAGTATTTATTAACACTTTCAACAGATTCCCTTAAGTCATTAGTGATAAAAATAATACTAGTAGGACAATATATATGTTGTGAATCCTAATGTGTCCCCAATGTTTCATAAGATGTAACTTACCTCTACCTGACAAGATCCATAATCTAGTAACCAGCCTCTTACCAATGGGACAAGAAGAAAAATCTAGGGTAAATCCTCAATATCAAACATCATGTGAGTTACACTAGGTTAAAATCATAATAACCAGAAAAATGCAACCCAAGAACATAAATCTCACCTAGACTTTCACTAAAATGTTTTACACGATGCAACAGTCCGGGTTCCATTAAAATCTTCAAACATTTATAAATATTCATTAATCCAAATCCTTAAATAATAAAAAAATTATAAAAATTCCTTGATATCACTTTGTAACATCCTAGTCCAATTCAAATTATGAAAAGTAACTAGACTGATTGTCTTTGTGACCTCATGTGTACCTCCCATAATGTCAAAGGCAACCAACTAGTATCAGGGGGTCTAAATAGATATAGTGGGGAGGATATTCCCCCAATATCATAGTGTTTAATATGATATAAAATAACTAAATATAATTTATTATAAATAAATTGAAAAATACAGACAATAAATATAACAAGGTGATAATTACAAAAAAACAATAAAATCTCAAATAGCCATACCATACATACAATTTAATTCTCACTAGGATTGTTATATATACATACCAATAAAAATGGAAATAAATATGTTCTCACTAGGACCTCTCTGAGCCAAACCTTGTCATCATCCACTGGTATCGCCTGAGTCATCCTACTCGACCATGAAAGACCCTATCCATGGCCTCATCCCAACCTATATCTATAATAACCATGTGATATCTAATTAGGTTACCATGTTAAATGGTATACTAAGTAGGGTGTGATTACATAACTCATTAGGGTACCACTAATGTGGTCCTATACTAAATATTGATGTAGTGATATGTGAATTTTTCATGCTCGACCCTAAACATCAAATAAACTATTTAATATAAGGAATTATTAAAACCCATGATAACTTTTTCGACCCAATGTTGGAGTTCCTCTGAGTATATCATGTGGACCATGATAACTCATGTACTATAACTATATAATTTTCAATCCTTATTTTTATCACCCCAATTGAACATACATTATTTGGTCATCATTGTGGTGTCTCTGAGCATGTCATAGTGACCATACCTCTATTTAACAGACCTGGGTCTCTATAATATATAGAATTGTACCAAAAATCTCCCCTAAAGAAGTTTTCTTAGCCATATCATAGCATGTATGTATTAAAAACCAAAGGAATTCTTATTGAAATCTATCTTCCAGTATACTGAATGAACCCTAGCTCTATATCCATGAAATCCCCAACAATCGTATCACAGAACTTCACTATAGGAGTTTTATCATCCAAAAGAATAGCACATAAGTTTCAAAGAACTCTCCTATGAGAGTTTTATTAGAAATTGGTATTATATATATATACAAATATAACATTACCCCATGGAAATATTCCAAAAAAAGCAAAAAGGACCTCTCTAATGAGAATTTTACATAATAATTTATGGACACCAACCCTCATAGTGTTTACTATAACATGATATAGATAATACAATTACACAAGGGTTGTAAAAATGATAATCCCTCTATCACTACCCAAAAAAGCACCACCTTGTTGGGAAAAATCAACTTGGATGGTATCCACTAGTGTCCCATATGTCACCCAAAAAATAGTAGTACCCCACAAGGGGTCGTTCTATTCAAATTTAGAACACCTGAGCCCACATCCATTGCCAAAGGGTATCACATCCCTCACAAAGTCTTAGTAATGAAATGAAATCATAGGCTATCTAGGATATACCACATAGGAAGCCCACTAAATAGATGACATAAATATAGTCTCGAACACCATGGTCTCTCAAGGTCAGTCACACACCCAACCCAAGGTCACATTATAACCAAAAATGGCCTTACTAATACCAATTCGTAACCTTCTCCCACAAGGAATGTATAGTGGAACCTTAAATTTTTCCTTTAAATATTTTCGGTTTCTTTATTTAACCGTCTCAAGTGGTTTCACCATCCTAGTGTGGTCAATAGTTGAGACCTCCTCCATTGGTAACTGAGGAACAAGGCCAACACATTACGATTAGTGTGACATTGTAACATTATTATATACTAGGAGTATCAATTTTTCTAATAATTAAATTAATCAGTAAATAAATTAAAATAGGCATTCCAAATCCCCTGTTGGTGTGACTTCATGTACCATAGATCAAAAAATTGAATAACATCCATTAGGTGGGCACTGGGGACCACCTACATAATATTTGAATCTATCCACTTTTATTTATAAGGGCTGGTCGTAGCTATCAAGGCCTATCTAAGCCTATCCATGAATTTCCAAGTCTACTCTAAGGCTGCATTGATTCATGATCCATTAACTCATGCCTAAGCAATGAATTAATTTAATTACAATTAAATTCATAATAAATTAACAATTTAAAATTGATTTAAAATTGTAAATAAAAATTTTATAATGTTTGATTAACTCACAAAGAACACATCGTTCTATCAATGAATAAGAAGCCACTTGTGAGAGGTCTTAAGAAAACTCCCAACACCATACCCGAGAAAAGACTTATTTTGTGTCATCAATTCAAATTTCAAAATAAGTCAACATTATTTTAAAATGATAGAAAAATATCCACAGTGACATACCTCATATAATTATTATGTGACTATGTGTAAAATATTTCATGGGGGATCATCTCTCTAAGATACATTAAATCCCCTTGATGTATGGTTTATTCTACAATGTTCTGGAGGAATTAGAATCAAAAACCCTATTCAAATTTCTCATGACTGGATTCAAAAAAATATAAAGTTGAAAAGAGGCCAATGGATGGTGATACATAATGTAAATCAATTTAAGATTATTCAAAACACCTTTATATTAAGGATAATAAGGGATATAAATGGTTTTATCCTCCTTTCTCAAGTCCCAAAAACCAAGAGGGGGACGAGGTTACATTTAAAATCCATAGGGGGAAATTTAGTAATTTGACCCCTAAAAATAACCCACCATATTTTTAGTGTTGATCTACCAGCCAGTTGGTGGCACCCTTACTCCAAGTAGTGAAACATTCTAGAAATTGACTAGATGATGGTTTATATAGTTTTCTATAACTACATGGTCTTCCACTCACCTGGCCCTACTACACAACCAAGACTCCCCAAATACCATCGCATTCCCAAAAATATTAATTAAGAGTGTTTGAGGGGTTCTTAATCCCAAGATAATGTTTATAAACCAAAAGAAAAAAACATCCCTCCCACTAATTAAAATATCCATATTCCTATTATTTTTCCATCTATCTATACACATGAGGTATTACAATCATGATACAAAATCTAAAATCACTAAGACAATAAATCTATAACTCATTTAACAATTCAAGAGTCAATTTTTATCCCTACCATAGTTCATTTATCAATAAACAATTACTATTCATTATATGAATCCCACTAATCAGTTTTTGTTCATCTATTAGAGTATCCATCAAATGTTAATGTTCTTTTATATTCAACATTGTTATTCTAGTTTCCAAACCATGCTCCTTGGTCATTCATAGTAAATTAATCTGTGGTTTTAATTCAATCTATCATTACCATATTCAACATCAATTCCGAAGAGTTTATTTATGGTTCATTGTCATTCCATATTCCTTGGTATTCTAGGACTCAACTATTATGATCATAAATATAGTGTAAAATTTTCAATAGGGAAGGAACACTTATAATAAATAAGAAACATGAAAAAAAGAACCATTAAATGATACCATTATAATCTAACATTCTCATCATTAATCCTATAACATTTCCCCATCATCCATAAAATACCATCACCACGTACATCAAAACGCCGCCACAAACTGGGAAAAGTATCCCACCCCTCACCATTACAACCAACCATATGGTTTTAATGTATATTAGAATCAATGGGTCTATAAATATAATAATATTTGTAAAGTTATATTTCTAGCATAATAATTTCACTGGGAAATTAATGTTACATATTTAAATGATACAAGATCATAGAAGACAAGACTTGGCTCAAAATAACCCTAATAAATAATTACAGTAAAAATAATTTCCATTACCACGACGGATTAATATATTTAATATGAGTAGATTATAGTAAACATGAAATCTATAAAAATTACATAATTATTTAAATATCATCCCATAAACATTATCATGAAACACATAATCATGTTTAGAAATTATGAGTAAGAATAATAAACATTAAATGAATTACCCATTCATTATCTTTATTGACGTCCCACATTTATATTTTTTTATCAATTTAAAGTATGAAAAACATAATATGAAATAATAATAATCAAAATAACCAACTTACCTGCTATCTGGGAAATATAATGTGACAATCATCATGAATAATTTATAATTTCTTATGAACCCCAAAGCCCTTTCAATTATCTTCAAATATAAATTTTTTAACCCTTATCTTATTTAGTTAAATCTTATCTATTTACCCATTAATTATGATGAATGATAACACCATATAAATTTTTAAAATAAGGATAAGTATATGAATACCCAAACTCAATAATATTCATAAATAAACACTAATTGACAATAGAAGTGACAATAATAAACCACCATAATTTTTTATGGAAACAACCTAGAGACCTAACCGTAAGGAACCATCCTCAACCACATTAAAATCTTGTCCAAACTAATGGAAACCTCACTACCATATCATATATTAATGGGGATAAATATAAGGAATAAGAAAAAGGGGTAAGATAGGTATTTCAGATCTAGAGATATATATGCTTATAGACTAAGATATTTAAACCCAGAAGAAATACATATGGAAAGAATAGAGGAATTCAAAGGTCATCTAGGTTTAAACAGATGAAAGTAAACATTAAAGAAATAAATCATATACCTATATTTAAAAACTAAATCTAATGTTAATTCACCATGGTTTGATGATATTAACCAAGACCATGGTGTCTTTAGTCAAATCAAGAATCGAAACTATGGCCATTAAAACCATATATATTTCCCATCCGGGTAGTCGTTTCACTGATTTAAATTAGGTATAGACACCACCAATGTGATTTGGTACACAACACAACCTTGGTGTTTATAAATGAGGGATCCCTTAGATCAACGACCATGTCATATAAAAATTCCCATCACTTTTTCAAGCACAACACAGCTCAAACCATGGTGTGAAGAAACCATGCTCATAATTTTAATACATCCTACACAACTGAACCACTTTTTTATACAACACCACCATGGCCACTAACACATGAATTTGTACCTTCCCTATTTCCTACAGGGAAATCTTCGAAGATGTATTTCCATGAGAAGGCCACCACCATGATGTTGTGATCTCAAAACAGATCAAAATTGGAATAAAAATTGTTAAAAAATCCTAATACCAAATAAAACAATGAATAAGATAATTTCCAAACTCCCAAGCATGTCACTACCTTTCCCATGGTCATTTATAATCTTCTTATGTTACATAGGATAATATTCCACACACAATTCCCATAAAAATGGTATTTTCCCTCATAAAGTCCACAAGGCACAGTTATGTCTATCTCCCATATCCATATATCTAAAATAGACTCCACCATGACCTACATAATGGAATTTTTAAACCCCATATAGCCCGAAATAAACATTCCTCTTCATAAACACCTCCAAAATCCCACTAAAACATATAAATATAGAAGACACATATTAATGTATTATATAAAAATCATACAGATAATACCATTTATATTTATCTTGTCACAACAATATCATATATAGAGAAAATTTAATATAACATAATATTGATTATAGATACCCTTAATTAATTACTCATTTTTAATCTCTAAAATTTTTTCAAACTCATATAAAATTCATAAAATAACATTAAATTTAATAACCTTATAAATCCTTCATAAATTACATATATCTAGGATTCAAGAGATTAAAAAATAAATATTTATATATTCTACCATTGTGTGGTCTACCATCATGTGAATTTCCTTCCTTTGTTAGAGAATACCTCTAAAATCATATAACTAAATTATGACATCCATTTTAAAAATAAAGAAATTAAAAATCTATATTTCTATCATTAAAATAATTTTCTATACCTACACAAGATGTTTTCTCGTATATAAACTATTATTGAAGCCCTAATATAATACATAAAAATTTACTTCAGAGTATAGGTTTTTTATCATGAAACAACATACTAAAAATAGAGTTTCTTACTTTATAACAATATGGTTTTACTCCTTTTTCTATCTAGTAACCTCAAATTTTTTTTAGTAAGATGAACATTTACAGTAATTTAATAATTAAAAAACCTGATAAACCATAAATAAATTTAAAACCACAATTTTACATTGATAATCAACTAAAACCATCACTTATTAATTAATAAAATAACATATAAATCATGATTTATCACCTTATTTTTTAAACATTTTTACCTTTGATACATTATTATTCATGGTGAAACATTATATAACTATTTATTTAAAACCATTAATTCTATTTAAGGATACAAAAAATAAACCTATATGGTTTATTCTTCTAAATGATCTCAAACAATTATTTATATATATATCATGACTTATTATCATGATATTACATATTCTATCAAGTACCCACTTCTATAGTTTCATATTATTCATATAAAAACAATATCATCACCCTTATCCATAATAGTTTTTTTGTCTTAGTGAAAACATTTATTAAATATTCTTTTATTTATATCTTAAACTATCCAAGTGTCTCTAAAATTTTACCTATGACAATCAAAAGCTCAATATTTCAATATATTTTCAAAAAAACACATAAAAAATACAAAATCCAAATTTGGGTTCAATTCCATTCATTAAACTATTATAGTTGTATATATCAAAACTATATAATTATATATAGTGAATAATAAAATATTAGTTACAGATGTTCTTTTCCCTTAATCATTATTTTCTAAATACAAATTGTAAATTCACACAAATTATATATATTAATTCCATTTTAATATACCACATATGTTGATCTTAACAGTTTAAACACCTAGTATTATTTACTAATAGTTTATGATTTATATATATATTGTTTAGAGTGTGTATTATATAATGCATGTATTTTAGTGATAGGCATACATAGTTTGTTTTAGACTTCTACCGTGTCAACTAATTTTTAATGCAATAAAATTAGTCAAAAACAACTTACTTATTATTTCTCCTCACGTATATACAACTGAAATTATCAAAAAAAATACATATCATAGATTCAACACATGTTTATATAACTCATTTTGTCATACATGGATCCCTTATAAATTTCAGTATAGTGTGTATGAATTGAATATCATATTCAAAGAATACTCATGATCATTTGACTATACATGAAAAAATATTGAAATGTATGTAACATACATTCCTGAATATAAGTATGTATAGCTATAAAATTCAAATATAGACATTTTCATTACAAAAAAAAAATACTTTTACAACTCTTTATATATACTTATTTGACAAGTATTTATAATTATTCCTTAACTGAACATCATACCACAATAACATCAAAAATTCCCCAAGAACAATCAATAATTAATCATAATCATAATCATATTATAATAATCAGACTATACTATCCTTTAAAAAATTTAAAAATATTTTTCATTATTATAATAAAATAATAAATTTATTATTCATTATCATATAATAATTTTTGTTGATAAAAAACAACATATAGTCATTATTGGTTGTTTTCTTCCTAGGTGAGAAGGTGTTATAGTACAGGTATTTCCTTTCTAACATATCTTACACAAATAAGATTGAATTAATCCTTTTAGTATTAATTAATATAGATAATAATTTTCTATAATTTATAAAAAGATATCAATGGTTGAAAATGTATTTAATTACTCCTTCATCTTTATAAATTATAAAACATTTACAAAAACTTAGAATAAAATTAGTATGATTTAGACTATTCGTGAAATGTGGTAATTAAAAATAATATGTTTATGTTTAATAGTGGTTCTTAAAAAATGTAAAATTTTAACTAGAAAAATAAAATGTATATAAAAACAACAAATTTTTAATTTTTTATACTATTTTAATAGTAAATAAATTATTTTTTTTAAAAAGTTAAAACCACTTAATGATAACATTATATTTATAATCAAAATGTTGAAAATAAATAAAAAGAAACTACTTCTTCTTTCAATCCTTTTCCAATATATTTGAATTATGAATAAAAAATTAACTTATTCTAATAAATTTTTATCACACCCAAAAAAACCTATTTTTTGATTAAAAAAAATTTGATCTTTTGAAAAAAATATTGAACTAAAAATAATAAATTAGAATAACTCTGATCATCTAATTTTTCTATAAATTATCAATTGATTTTTTTCAATATCTGGTGGTTCATCATCCGCTTGGGAATAACATGATATTTTTAAGTTACCTTACATGCCTCTTCCTAAAAAATATTTTTTCACTCTCGTGTGCAATAAGTGAATATTTTAATTCTTGTTCACTATATAAAATTCTCAAATTTATATTTAGGGAATCATTTATGCCTATCATCCCAATGTTTTAATTTCCATTATTTTTGTATAAAATAATCTCCATTAAGTCTTATATTTTATTATTATTTTAGCTTAACGAAAGACACATTTACTTATATTATTTCTTTAAATGATATTTTATCCCTATAAAAACAAATTTTTTATCACAAATTCAATCCTCACATTGAAACTATTTCTAAAGCTTCCCAAAATTACTGTTATCTTTTATAAATTTCACACCATAATATACAGAATAAAAAATTTATATATCCTATAAAACCTTTATTTTCCCAATAATTCACATTTATGAGGGGTGAATTGATGGTTAAATTAAATTATAAAATCATCCAACTCAAGAAAATAAGTAATATTGAAGTTATAATTTAGGATCTATCAGAGTACAATAGTAAGATATACAAACAAATACATGGATGTTTTGAATTATTTGAGTAAAAAAAGGAAATTAAATTTAAAAAAAATCATAATGAAATAAGGAAATAGATCAACAAATGAAAATCTGTAAAATCATTAAAAATATTATTTTAAAATAAATAAATTTTTCTAATCAAAGGAACTTTTAGCTTTGAGTCCAAAGCAGTGGCTTGATTGGTACCCTTTTCTAATAGAACAGAGTTTTGAAACTACATAACATACTCAATATAAAGGATTGATTTATTTAGGTCTTTTCCATAGAATTTATTGACAGAATTTAGCAATATAAATCTTTATCCACAAACTCTACATAGATTACATGATCGAAAAATACTAATTTTTTCAAAATTCATCAATAAGTAATTTTGTAATATATATTTATATCTCTATTATATATTTAGTCATACTTAATTAGAATAAAACAATTATAATTTGAAATATTACATAATTTCCAATAATTTCCTCATAATCATATCCTCTTATAACGCTTAGTAAAAAATATAAAAAAAGGAATAACCCCAGCACTGATATATTTCACATCTTGTTAAAGTGTTATAGTATCTTCTATTCCTCATAGTCTCTATCCCTATTGAAAAGGGGTTGTAATAACAAACCCCTAAATTGTAAAATTTGAGTTCTATTTGCATTATTTTAACCTATAATAAAATTGAATTGTTCTACAGAATATTTTAAATGAAATAATTATGGCGATGTTAGAATTTCCAAGAAAGTTATTATGCTGAATTATAAAATGGGCAAATGTGAATTATAACCTAAACCATCATAAATAGAAATAATAAACAAAACTTTAGAAAATGTAAAATATGAAGTGTGTTGTGATTTTTAAAATAAATACTTTAGAATAATCCATTCAATAAATTTCTTAAAAAAAATTTCTTCTATTACCAACATTCCCTTGCCTATATTATGCTTCACATTAACTCCCTATAACTTAAGGTTCAATTCTTTGTTATGTTAGCATCTAAATATCTTATTTTCTACCACAATTTGATTTTAAATATGTATTTATAAATTATATTGTAAATTTATGAAACTTATAAATAAATTTAGTTTGTTACACTATATATAATTTTCATGAATATTTTTGTAGTCAATTTTTTATTCAGATGTTTTCTTGTTCATTAGATAGGTTTTCCCAAAATCAATATTAACAAATTCTCCCCGTATTTTTCTGTAAACAATAATGGGATGTTATCTTAACCTATGTTGGTTATATTAATTATAATTATTTTTTGTTCTTATTTCAGTATATTAATGATTATAATATTGGATTATAAGTCTTAGTGAAACTCTATATGGTTATACTGTAAAAACATGGGCTTCTAACATCCATACATTGATGAAATGAAAAACACTTATTCACAAAACCAAAATTGTAATATATTTATAATTGGTAAATAAATTCATATGTTTTTAATAATTTCACTTATCGTAAGTGATTTTTTAACATACTAATAGATTTATCAATTCCCCACTAACATTCATTGATGATATAGTTATTTCTTGATTGAATCCATAACAAATTCATGAATAACTAACGACCAATGATTTCCCTTCATGAGATATGATACATAAGCTAGAATTACATATCCCAAACTCGTATATTTTTTAGTGGTAAAGAAAAATAAGAATAAATACATATAAATACAATATATATACTGTGTCATGTATATAATGTTTTTAATTCATTTGGATATATTTTTAAATGAAACATATATATGTTTCATGATCTATCTTATGTATATATTTGATAATATTCGACTCATGGGTGTACAGATAATAAACCCATAACTATTCGGGTTTATTATGTAAATTAATCCCTTATCAATACCACCAATGTGCATATTTATTGCATATATAATTAAAATTTCATTTTTTTCAATTATAAGTAGATATTAATCTCAATAATAAAAAACATAATTATTATTAAAAAGGGAGTCTATTTAAATATACCCAAATAGTTGTTATCTGGAAATAATAATATTTTGTTTAATAAATTCGAAATACAACCTATAATTGATCGAATTTGACATAGAAAATATATTATTTTCTTCCCTGACATATGTAAATGTGAATATATCCTATAAAATTATTGTTTTGTAAAATTACATTGTAAAATTAAAATGTAACGTTGAGTTTAAGTTTAATTCAAAGAAAAAAATCAATGAGAAATTTTTAAGAAAAAAAATGATAATAAAATTATTATAGGATGATTTAAATCTTCACATACATTATATGGATTATTTAAAAAAATTATTAAACAAAGTACACACATACATTATATGGATTATCAATAAATTAAACTCATACAAAAAACTCATATTATTAAATAATTATAAAAATATCATATAAAATTCACAGTGTAAATTTTTTTTCATAATGTCTTTCCATCAAGAATTCTTAAAAATAATAATCACAAGTTAAAAAATAATGATATTTCACTATGAATTGTTTTTTTAAAAAATATTAAATAATAATGTTTAAAATAAAAAAATAGATCTTATAAAATTCAAAATTTTATAGTCATATCCTAGAAAAGAATTCAGTAATAAATATCATTGGTAATGTTTCAAAGTAATATTTCATAGAAAATAAATGTGTAAACACACTTGTAAACACTGTGATGAAATATATCATCTTCAAATAAAAACATTTATAACGGAAAAAATAAAATACAATGTTAATTAAACCAAATATTTTCAATTTTATTTATTTTCAAACAATATCAATAGGTGTTTCATCAGTATAATTAAAAACATTAATGCCTTCATCATTATGAATTATTCCTGAAATTTATTCTATATTATCATGATCTAAATTATGTTTCTCTTATTAACATTCCACATAAATGAAGTAATTGGTAAAAGTCTAGTAAGAGATGACATAATTGGTAATTTTAAATTTTAGCGGATAATAATGGTTTGTAATTTTTATTGACAGACCAAAACCTTTTCACAAAAGGGATCCAAATGTGATGATAGAAAATAGTGGTTTATAAATATAAATATAGAGGCATGATGTGAAACTATGGTAAATAATTTTTTGGAAAATTATATATAAATTGTAAAACAAAAATAAAATATTTTAAAAATTGATATGATCATGACCAGTAAGTATAATATTTCAACCTTCGTTAAAACGGATACCTTGATTTTATATTCATTCGATCATTTGATGGGTACAAATACATTTCTGTTCACCTCTATACCACTGAAAAACATATAGATATTTTATTTTCGGAGACATTATTTTAAAGGTGTATAAAGTGATAGAGGTATTTTTATCAGTCTATTTTTGATACTTTGTTATTTTTATTTCATTTATATTTTGTAGTAAATATTTCTCCATATTTATTTTTTCTCATGATGGATCAATTTATCAAATCAAAATCTTCTCAATTACATTTCCATCTAATTCTAAAATAAAATATACCATATTATGCCACACATATAGATTATGTGTTACCACACACCAAACTATTTTTATGGGATAATGTGGTTTTTATGTTAACTCACACGTTATTTTATTCATCAATAAATATTAATGAGAAAATATATAGAAATATCATCAAATTTATGGACATTGATCATTAATTATAAAATCATAAATGATAAAAAAATACCCTTATTTAAAGGAATATTTCATTTATACTTAGTATCAATATGATATTTGGTATACTCTATAAAATTGTATAAAAGGAAGAAAATGATAATGGATTGGGATAATTTTCAAGATAAAGATCCAAATGTAGAAGTGTTGATTCATCACAAGTATTTAAGAATGGAATTTTTAAAAAATTGACCAGATATATATCATAAAACCATATCCAATCTACTAAAACTGGTATATCATCATGGTTTTTATAAAAAAAGTTTGATCTAGAATAATAATAAGGAAAAACATCCTCATATGTCTCCTGTGATTCAACCATTCTCTACACATTTCGGATTTATCAAAGATAAAATAATCTAACCAAACATTACTCTAGATCATATACACATGCTCTAAAATACAATATGAATTAATCTCAGATACTATTATGCTATAAAATAGGATATGAGTGTTTTAAAAATATAATATGATCACCAAAATATTGTAAACCTCATCCAAAGAATAAGGATCAATTTATAAGCACTATACATCTCATTTATTCAGTCTAAAACTAGAAAAGATGACAGTAAGGGTTTTTGATCTATACCTCTAGAAACTGTGTAAAACATGAAGTTATAGAATCATTTTTATACATAAGATATTATATATTAAATTTTTACTTATTTAATTTAAGAATCATTGCCTATAAATTGATTTATAACTCTTTTATGAGTTATTTAACTTGACTTGAATAGAAAAAACACAGAATTTCACACTTAAACACTTTTATTTAACACATGATGAGATTGAAAAAAATTAGCTTAACACATATCCACCAATAATAATTTATCATATATTTCAGATATAATGTTATATTGATAAATAAAATATTATATTCACTTTTTTTGCAGAAATAACTTTTAAATACCTTGAGATAAAAAATGATTATCATTGTATTAAACTATAAGGACTTCAGATTTAATTTATTGATCAAATTTACTTCATATCATTTACACACAAGAAAACATTGACCTTTTCTTATGGGACCCACTACATTATAAACTCAAATATATCTAAATTAATTAATCTTTGAGATACATATTTTGTGTAAAACTCTAAGGAATTATCTCAACAATAGTTATTCTACCACATAAAAAAAAGTATTACCTAGATACCATTTATATCCCATAAATTGATATTGTTAATTATTGGTCCCATGTAAGGTAAATACATTGATATGTGGGTTGAATTAGGGTATGTCAATCTTTCACAGACAACACCACTCAAATTATTTTATTCAATAAATATTTGAAATAATCCTCTCCCTAGCTATTTATAAGAAGTAATAAATATTAAAAGAAGGACATAATCAATTTTAATGGCTAATAAAAAATATGATTAATCCAAGGAACATTCAATAATGATGTTATATTCACCTGAAACAAAAATCATTATCCATGTTAGTTTTAATTCGAGGCGGTTTAGTTGGATTTAATTGTTTAGAAACCTCATATAAATGAATAAATCACCAATCATACACACTCAAGTATCTCACTACTACTAGGAGTTTTTTTTTCTTGATCTACAAAAAAAAGAGTGATTTTATACTCAAAAGGGTGTATCAATTATCCTCCACTTTCATCCTCTGATGAAATACATCCCTACTAACTTTCTAAACTAAGACTAACACTATGATGATCATTATGTTCTTTTTTTCAATCTGAGCTACATAAGACCTATTTTACCTTTTTAAAGTTGAAGATACCTCTTATTTCTAACACTAGAGATTAAAAATGTTTCCATTTAGAAATATTGTTAATATATATTCAATTAGTGGGGAAAATTAATAAAAATACCTCATTAATGTTTGTGTCATGATTACCAATATTACTCCAATATATTTTACATAAATAATAGGAAATTGAAACTTTTCAATCTGTTGACTTGAACTTCATGATAACATGGCCACTACCGCTACAACATGTATCTCGCCACCATGGGTATCTCTAAAATATGTGAAATATATCTATTTTTTCAACCAAAAATAATTTCACATTAATTACTTGGGAATAAACCTATTTTCTTTAAAAAATAATTTATACAATGATAACTACAACATTTTAATATAGAACAAATATCCTTTAAAACAACCAACACCATGCTCGTAATACAAATTTCCTCTATGGAATCATAATCCAAATACTCAATACATTATAGACCAAAAAATGGGATCCCTACAATATCCTACTATAGATATCTCTTAAATGATTCCCCCTTGAAAACCAAAATGCATATAGAGGACCTCTATATTTCCGAAAGGGTTTGTGAAAATAAATTATTGTTATCACTACAACATGGTTATATAGGTTACCCATTTAATATTATATCCTATTATGAAAGCATCTAAACACACTTTTGTGTGGTATTAATTACTCTTATGTATGATTTTGAATTACTCTCACATATATAATCCTTTTCACTTCATTATTCAATGACTCCAACAACAGCTTTACCAACGTTTGTGTTTCACTTCTTCCTTTTATACAATAAATCATCCATAACAAAACTCGATACACCATATCATGGAGTTAAATATCGGTCTATTTTTAATAGGTACTTGAAACTCCAAAAGATTATGATAAATGATGTAGTGTCATTATACTCACTATTTTGAAAAAACCATGGCACACTTCAATGTCGCATGATGTGGTCTTTCTTCTATAGTCAAAAAGTCACTTTATAACATTTCTTCAACTCCTCTATCCTTTCTTAGTGATTTTTTAGATTATATATAAACATTTTTTTAAATTCTTTAAATTCATTTTCATTAAATACAAACCAAAAAAATTAAATAGAGGTATTTTAACTAATGATCTCCCCCTTTGTGTTTTTTTGACAACCCTTGTAAGGAACAAAATTAGATTCACCATTTTCATACATGAGAACATTAAAACTACTATATATAAATTCTAAAACATTCTTACATAAAATATTATATGAATGATTCCCTAATAATAAAATCTAATCCCAAATGATCTAGTCTCATCATGAGAAATATGAGTTAAATGAAATGTTCCTCATTATAAAATCTTTTCCCAAGATATCCATGCTCTTAAAAACATGTTCAAGCTACCACTCCCCCTGAATAAGCATCCATGTACTCTCCCCCTTTATCACTAGTTTGGAATTTCTACCCCATTTTCAATATTAAATAACACATCAATCTTTTATATTTGATGATATAAAAATTATATCGTTCAGTTCTTTGAAATGTATACCCCTTTCTCAAAAAACCCAAATAGATCTCTAAAATTTCTTATAAGATGGTTAGAAATACAAAAACATAAATACAAGTGATATTTAACACATTTTTATTTAAGTAGAAATCCAATGGTGGTGGGGGTTTCTTCTTTAAACCATTTAGTTGGATAAAATTGGTCAGACTCCCAGTTCAAACTGGTGTTTCCAAACTCAACTTTGGTATTTCCTTCTTCATGATATTATCAATTTAATATTATATTGACATGTACAATAATTTCACTATCCATTCTTTAACCATATACTTGAAGAAAAGATTCATTAAATAATATTATTTTTCAATGAATGGTATAAAATATTTTATCTAAGATTAATATCATACAAGTTATCACATCTGATTACAATAGGTTATTTCACGTCAACTCTTTCATCCACAAGTTGTTTATTCATCCAAAATAGTTGAGTAAAATCTTGAGTAGTATATATATACTTATCCTTTTTAGTAATAAGTGAGAAGTATAATTTATTGTTAATATGTAAATTAATATACAAACCTTTGAGATAAAAATCACCAAACGATGAAAATTTGATATCATCCACTGAACTAACCCAATCTACATTAGTATTTTCCAACAACTCCTCTTCTGAGGTCATAAGATTAAAAAAAAGAGAGAAATACATTATGTTATTAATGTGTTTAAGAATCCATTTTCAAAACTATCATTTGGATTTACTTAAGGAATATTTATTACCATACATCTTGAAATGTGGAAAATGTATTGTAGATATGTTCCTCTATTATTAAAAATATGATTTTAATTATTTTCCTACATTATATCACATTGACCATTCTACCATCATAATCTCAAAATAACATCATATGTGTATCCACTAGAGCATTCATAATATCAGAGTTCTCTATTAAAAATATATTTGGAGCTTATTTATAATATTCTTATTTATATATAAATATTCTATACCTTCATTGAGTTGCCTTTAAAATAATGAAAAACATTAATTCCAAAATCATGGACATTTTTACCACACTCCTCATGTAGTATGTAAACAGCCTAGATTTTGAATTATATTATCCTCAAAATATTATATCATACATGTAGATAAAAAAAATACTTAGATTATTGTACTTATTTAAAAAGAGATGATGATTAACACCACCTTACTTGAAACCAAGCTTTCTCATATATTGATCAAGCTTATAATAATAATCTCAATGTGTTTGATTTAGTCTATACAAATGTTTCTTAAAATTATAAACTTTTATATCACTCTATTTATAATAAATTAATTTAGTTACTCAATTTAAAATTCATTCTCAATATATCCATTGAGGAGTGATGATTTTACATGCATTTGGTACACTTTGAATAATATTTTCATTGGTATTTCTAATAAAATTCAGATAGCCTCTCATAGAGAAATGGATGAAAATTTATTATAAAAATAAATTCTATTGATTTGGGAATATGCCTTTCCAACAATATTTTCATTGTTACATGTTTTTTTACTTCCTTGTTGAGTTTATTCTAGATAACCCACTTGGTTTAGGCAATTTTTTTACTCTAGTCTTGGGAAATTTTCAAAGGTTTCATTCTGCTTGATTTGGTCAAGAAAATCATACATTTATTTGATTAAATTTATATCCTCAGTAACCTATTTAAAAATTCTTATATTATACTTGACATAAGAATAAAAATTTTAGAGTCTTCATTTTCACTTTTTCAATGTAGTTTTCTGGTCACCAATATTGTTACCTTTATTAATTCTATATCTAATTAATATTCTATTTTATGTTTAGCAATCCTATGAAATTTCCTCATAATCAATGTAATCTATTGAGCATTATATAGATCAATGTTCTCCCATTAGGTTGATCACATCAATATCTATATCCTTTATGAAATTGTTATTATTTTGTTATGAAAACATGTCACCATATTTTATCACGTGATTTTCATGGACCAATATCAAACATGTTTTTTATTTTATTAAATTTTTGAATTGAAGCATAGGGATGACCAAGATAATTACCCATAGAGCATGTGTGGTTTGAAGTATTTGTATTCTAAATCACTTATATATTTTTATTTTTTACTTTCATAATTTTTAAATTTTCTAGAAATTGAGGTTTGTTTAATTTTTTATTTTATGAATATGAAAGAAAATGAAGTATATATAATAAATATAGAATGAAAGGGGATTCTATTTGGGATTGATTAAAAAAATTCTTCATCATCCTCATAGTATCATCCAATAATCATGTCAATATTATTCTTTTATTTCTACTCTTTATCAAATTTCCTGCTCTAAACATACATAATAAAAATTTCACATGTTTTATCTAGTTCCCCCTCCATCATAATGAGGGATCAATGAACACACTCAATGAACAAATTCACTATCTCAATACTCATCTCCATTATATGTTATTCATTTCTCAATACAGAATTCTCTACGGGTACATATTACGGACCAAGAGAGGCATAGATAAATGATTAGATAAAGTAAAGAATATATTAGTTTTTCAGAAAGAGTATACAAATATCATAGATCTTATTCTATCTAATGACCTATCATATCAAGAATAGTATTTAGAAATTAAAAAATAGTTGGTTTTATGATCTCCCTTAGGGTCATATCCTTTAGGTTGGTTCTCTATGTATTTGGAGTAAATAAAATCATGTTTACTATCATGAGAAAGATATTGAGAAAACAATATAAAATTAAGTGAGAAGATAGAACATCATGATTAAATTAATAAAATATGAAACTCTGAATATGGATTGAAAATATATATGGAAATTTTAAAAATAAATTATATAGATAAGATCAATATATGATGAATACCTTTTAATAAAAGACGGAGAAAATTTATAGCATTGCAATTCGTTATCATCACATTTAGTGTAGAGAGGATTGGTATTTTATTTTCTCAGATGGGTTCCAAGTGACATGATAAATATTTGTGAGGAATTTTCTGAGAAAATATTTTTCCCAATATAATGCACAAACATCTTCAAAAAATTTCTCACCAATGTGTTTTTTTTGTTTTGAGTGTGTGGTAAATGCTAGATTATCCTTGGAATACTAGCTTGAGGATTCTGATATCATCATAATTAGCATAGAAAATTTTATTCTTGGAAGTGGGATCTTACCTGGATATCACTTCCTTAAAAATGAATAGGCACTTGTGAATTGGCCTCAACATATCAAAAGACCTATGTAAGAGAAAATTTGAATAAAATAATTTATAAATTCATTACTGAGTTTTTGTTTCATTTTTGTTTTTTTACTGTTAAATACAAAATGATATTTTTTGTTTTTGTTGGTTTTAAAATTTTCTTTTCTTTTTATAATTTTGTTTTAGCTTAGATAGGGGGAAGCCTTAATGATGCTTCATCTTCTTCCACAATTATTTATGGTATACCGGGTGAAGGATATCATCAACGATGTGTACAAATATTGTTCGTGCACATCTGCACTATTAATCATGGTTTGATATCATCGATTCAACAGGTGGTGAGGGTTCAAGATGGGTTCAGTGTGGTGGTGATAATGAATACAATCTCTAGTGCAGGGACTGGAATCTCATGAGAAATGATTATCTTATTTGTGGAGATTGAAAACATGGAATCCCCATGTAGAAATGTGAGAGACAAAACACAGTGGTTCCTATTCTCTAGATCTAGAGGCATTCAGATTCAACAATGTGAAACATATTCATATCTAGAAGCTTATATGGTGGAAGGTTCAATTTTCGTTGGTGTAATGACTTCCATGTCTTGTGATCGAAGTTTCAAAAGGTTGATGTATATACAGCTTTCAAGGTATAAATATGAGCATCCATCCATGTGTTTTATTTTTTATGGTGAGCACAAGTGACCCTTAGGTTTTGGAGTTTCCTGCGGTGGTTCTTAGCCTCCACCATGTTCATGACTTAGGGGTAGCATGGTTGGTCTTCATTAGTGGTTATAGATTAGGTGAATTGAATAAGGATGGTTGGTTAAACTGATTCATCGTTGGTTCTCAACCTACTGAGTGTTTTTTGTTGAAAATGGGTGATGTGACAGTGGGTGATATGTGCATAATAGTTTGAGGATGGAGTAGCATGGTAGGTTAAATATAGTTGTTGAGGATATAATCATGACACGCGATCTATATAAAATGGTGGATCATAGTTAGTATATTGATCATAAGAATGGATAATAAGGGGTGTTAATTATAGGTATAATGATTGTGAGGGGCACAATCATTATTTTTCATATGTGGTTAGTTCATGGTAAAAGACACTTGGGGAAATAATGTGTAGTCACTTAACCGGATAGGCTTTCATAGTCACTCCCACGCATAAATTTTTTCCCCAAACTGTAAAATAATAAATTCCTTTCAATTTATTTATTTTCCAATAAAATTCATAAAAATTATGAATCATTTAAAATAAAAATTTCATTATTGGAATATATAAATTCAAATTCAATCAATTCAATTAAAGTCATTATTTTCGAAAACAAAATATTTTCATCATTTAAAAATCAAATATATTTATAGAGAGAATGTTAAAATTACAATTTCTTTTTCAATTTTAATTCCACGTTTTATTTTCAGATTTAATTGAATTTAAAAATAATTAATTAATTAAATCTAAAAAATTTAAATCCATTTCATAATTTCATTCCAAATTTAATTTAAACAATTATGTTT
The DNA here is from genome assembly GCA_963277665.1 of Viscum album. Classification (NCBI taxonomy): domain Eukaryota; kingdom Viridiplantae; phylum Streptophyta; class Magnoliopsida; order Santalales; family Viscaceae; genus Viscum; species Viscum album. The sequence continues at coordinate 1,100,694,399 of OY728147.1, forward strand.
TAAATTTTAAATAAAAAAATAATTTTTTTTGGAAATGCAAAATTATTAAATAAATTAATAAACTAATAAAAATAAATTATAGGTCCATTTAACAATAATGTTATAAATTATAATAAAGTACAAAAATAATAAATTAAAGCGGTAATTACATGAAATTATGGGTACTTTAAAATAATAATAGTCAAAAATTGTTGAAATATACTTCTCACATCAAGATTCGAAATTGTTTTTCTTTTTCAAAATCAGTATATCCTAACCTTCATAAATCTACTTAATCCATTTTTGATAACATTTACAGAACTGTATTTTATATTAATATCCAAGGAAAATACCTTCAACCTGATAAGATTAAAAAATTTAGTTCATTTACATGTTGAAAATAAATAATTTACATTTGAATATTTAAAAGTACTTTAATGATGGATTCCCTATACCATATCTCACTGGGTTTTCATATATTCAGACATAAAAAAATATGTCTAATATATAAACTAGTGTGAACACTACTACATTTCAATATTTTTCTAGTAAGTCCTTCTCAATGGAAATTGTATATTGAAATTAAGGCTATTTATTTATACATATTACATCTTATTAGATAAATATTAGACATATTTTAAAAATTCAATCGTGAAGAACATAGTGTTTTATAGTCTCTAGAATATTGGACACTCGAACAACTAGTTTATAAAATATCTACATCATCTCTTATTTATTTTTTCATAACTATCACACTTCTTAGAAACATCATACATTATAAAAACATTCATAACCTATGGAAGGAAAACATACTAAAGGGTTAGATCAGATGCCCTGAAATGGTAAACAACGGATCTATCAATGATCACATAAAAATAACATCATCATAATGGTATAATAACATGATCATAACATTTTAATATTATACCTTTCATAACATAGATAATAATCTTGATTCATGAAATAAATTTTGCAAATTTGTAAGACATCAATCATAAAACAATTGATGAATATGATCCATGAGAACAAACTATTGGAATGGGAATAAATGTATGGTATACACAAAAGTATATAAAATAATTTCTTTTCTAGTAAAGGATCACTTCCATGACTATAATAGTTGATTGGGATCAGTACCTAAACCATATTAGTGGTCATGTTTCACTCCCACAATAATCGAAGAGGATTTTTTTCACTCCCCAAACATTCATAATAACAATTAATGACACCTAAGACATTATTAGTGGAAATATTCCCTTACTAAACTTAGTTCACAAACCATTCTATTTATGTTTATCTCATGATATATCATGATTTACCCAATTAATTGGTGGTATATTCCATTTTGGTCCCAACAATCACATAAAAAAATCATAAATATGTGTTCTATAAGATCATAAAACGTTCATAATATTAGAACACATGATAAGAACATGATTTCATAATTATTTCTTTATAGCATAACCTATTGAAATAAAATGGGTTTCATAAACATTTCTCCACTTCATCTTAGAATAACTAGTAGAAAAGGAATTATCTTCAGAAGAATATTTTCATTATAAAATTAAACCATCTAGATAAATAACAAAAATGGTGTCCTTGAATTATAACCCTTGTAAATCAAAATTAAAATATAGGGTTTTTTTCTTTGGTAAATAGAAATAACATTACAAAATCATCATAACATTATGGAAGAATATACCCTCCCAATTTTAAAAATAACATTCAAAAAACTATAAAATTCATAATATATTGTGACAATACTTTACATGGAAAATAAACTTGTAAAATTTTAAAGGAAACTTTATAGTATTTATGGGTGATGATAGTGGGAAATTTAGTTCATTATGTGTAAGTTAAAATTAAACATTCCTTTCACAATTTTGTTAAAACGTTAGCTCATTTGGAAAGAGATATGAAGATTCCATTTTAAAACGTTATAAAAATTACATATTGTGTAAAAATAACTTTAAAAATCATAGTATAATACCTAAAACCTTATTTTAAAATTTTATTTACATATTCATATGGAAGTAAAATGTTTTTCGAACAAAGATATATATAATGTTAATTTCCCATAGAAATATTCTTTCAGTCTCATATGTAATTAAAGAGATAAAAATGAAAGGAAAAAATATATTATTTTTAAATTAAAATATGAGAAGAAAATTCATGAGTTTTCTTTGGAGTATCATTCTAATATTTCATCATCATAGACATAATTATACACAATATCGATAAATAATGAGATTATAACAGTAAATACTTACTACTTTGGTAACATTTGAATGATAATCCCTATTAAATAAATAACCTTATATAGATATGTATTTCACAATAAAATTAATAATAATTATCATAAAATACATTAATCGGTATTAGATACCCCATATAAAAAAATCAATTTGTTAATATGGAATGTGTCTCAATGAGATAAAAGTGACACAAAATTCTTTTATCTCAAGTCTCACCTTTAATTATACATGTTCATAAATCAGATATAATAAATATATTTTTGTTAAAAATTTATTTTAAAATAAAAATTATATATATAAAGTCATTTATTATTTACTTATGGAATCTTATCACCCATTTATTAACAATTTTTTATTAGAATAACTGTTCTGGGTGATACATGCTTCATATTGCATGCATGTTTTGGTTCAGAAGTCTTTTTCCTCATTCTATGATCATGGTTCCATAATTTAAATAATTTTAATCATGATATAAATATAATATACATTCATTATATATATATATATATTTATATTCATCCATAAAAAATATATATAGAATAATTTATTTCACCATTTATGTAGATGGTATGTCGTATATACGCATGAATATTTTCTATAGTTTTTAACGGATGGAATAAAAGAAATGTAAATAATAATTCCCTATAAATAACCATTATTATGTCAAATAAATCATATATAATCATTATATCTATCCTTATTAACATTAATGTAAAGTTGAAATGAAAAATGAATAACACTGCTTCATGGAGGATCTAGTCCACACATGCACATGAGAAACATTATAGTTTTCCAATAGATTGAACTTTTTGAAGGTAGATATGATATTACAATTAAAAAATATAATTATATCATAATTAATATATATAAACATTAAACCCATCAGAATAATCTACTATGAAATACGATGGTGGAATTGAATTGCATCGTTATGTGGATATGGTAAGTCGTACGTACGTTTGAACGACACTTTCTCAACCAATTTTATAGAAGATATGATTGATAATGGTGATTACATAATCATAATAAAATATTAGTATACTAAGGATACTATAGTTTTAATTTTATAATAAACACTAAATAATTATGGGAGCAAAATATGAAGTAAAAAAAATAAAATGGTTGGGTTATGGCGAATAGTTATTCTTTGAATAGACTCTATTAGGTCTCCTATTATGGATACTAGGGTTGGTATTTTTAGAAGAAATGAGCATCTATAATGTATATATGTAATTTTATAATGGATATTCAATGTTTATAGTTGATATATGAGGCTAAACATGGTTTGAATAAGGGAAAATATGGGATCCCTTTTATAATTGAGGTGAAGGGAACTCTTGGGATTTCTCAAAAGATAAAAATATAATAAAGTCACTTTCTAGCCTAAAAGTCTCCAAATGGCCAGGTATTAAAATATAATATTGTACAATATTATAATAACATCATCATATAATAATTATTTAGCTTAATTTTCTATTTTTGACCTTACCATTTCGTTTAACCCCTTAGTTAACATATTTTATCATTAATTGTGGTAATGTCTTTTTTCACACTTAAAGCATTATAATTTTACATATAAGGTGAATATTGGATCATAAATAGAAAATGGGTGAAATATTAGACCATATATCATCCCTATTGACCTATTTCAATATTTGCATCATTTTTGATTAATTAAATAAAATATTATTTTGATAAAATACCATTAATGTCAATTTTGACACAATTCATTTAATTGGCTTAAAAGACATAAAGGCAATGTTGTAATTCTAATATAAATATTTAATAACACTAGGCCATATACTCATATAGACCATACCTACACCTGAATGTTGTGAGAGGTATATCAGATGGTCTAACGGGCAGCTGATGATATCCTGGCCTCATGTAAATCTTCGAGAACACTCGTGATCGGCGAAGTTCATCAAAAAGATCATAAATCCTCAGTAAGGGATATCGGTTCTTAACCGTCATTTGGTTCAGCATCTGATAATCCACCCATAGTCTGTGGGTATCGTCATCCTTCTTCGCAAAAAGGACCGGAGAACCCCACAGAGAAGTACTGGGTCGGATGAAACCCTTTTCCTGAACTCCTCTAACTGCCTCTTGAGCTCCTACAATTCAGGCATAGACATCCTATAAGGAGGAATAAACACCGGTGCTACCCCTGGAAAATTCTCTATAGAGAAATATACCTCACACTCAGGAGGAAGACCTGAAAAATTGTCCAGGAAGACATCCTCGAAACGATCAAACACTGGAGGGAAATCCATCTGACAAGTCCCCTGGTCATCCAGATATAAGCTCGAAATTTGGGCGGTGACTCCACCTCACCCATGTTGCTTTGGTCCAGCTAGACTCACCTGAACATCACACTCACCCTTGTACAGAAACTCTCCGCCCTCTAGTGATGTGAGACTCACCCTGTGATGATAGCAGTCTACAATGGCTTGAAAGGGAACCAAACAGTCCATACCAAGAATAACATCATAGCTCGTCATCTCCAAGACATAGAGGTCCCAAAGGAAGTGACACCCACCAATCTAAAGGGGTTACTCCTTGCACTGATGCATACTAGCTGTTCTAGTCCCCAAAGGAGTGTCTAGCGTCATGATATCAGAAGAAGTAGAAACACAGAGCCCAATGATCTCCACAATGGGCACAGATATAAAACTATTTGTAGCACCCATATCGAAAATGTACTGAAGATAAGACAGAAGCTACTAGGATAGTAACTCTGACTGTAGATGGTTCGAGATCCTGCTCCTACTGGGTCTGTTACACTGCATATGAATGCCCAGTGCCGTAGCCCTGTGACATAGCCTGGTTACCCTGAGCTGTCCCGCCATGCTGCCTCTAAGATCCTAGTGTCTGACTACCATGGTCATGACCACCATCTCTGCCTGCAATCCCTGACGTATTCCAGGTCCCTGACTGGTAAGAATCCATTGGTCCTTCTCCCGCTCGTGGAGACTGCCTAGAACCCCTCTCACTAGCCATCATTGGAAATTACCAGAAATAGCGATGTGGATGACCCATCTTGCCAGAAGCTCGGCACTCCGCTCGATCACGTGGACAATGTGGTATCTCATTCCCCTCTTTAACACACTAGTAGCACCTGATCGGGCCACCTGAAGAAATTGCATGGTTGGTAATGCCACCCTGAGAGAAATCCACATGTATCTTCCTCTTTCTAGTAGAAATAGTACCAGTAACTGGTGTTGAACTGCCCTGGCCCACACCACTAGATTCACGCAGGTTCCTCTCTATAATCAGCGCCTGGTTCACAATATAATGTACTAAAGGAAATCTAAAAACATTCACTAGTGATCAGATTTCATAAAAAATACCTTCATCAATGCTCTTGGCCCTCAACGTATCATCACCCACCAGAACGGGTGAAAAATGCCAAAGCTTGGTAAAGCGAGTAGAAAAATCCATCACTGACATAGCGCCCTGCTGCAGATTCATGAACTATCAAGCTTGATCTGCTCTCAGCATCTCTGGGAAGATGAAGTCATAGAAGACCGCCTGAAAATCCTCCCACGCCATGTCTCTAGGATGCTATGACAGGGTGGTAACATCCCACCACCGCTTGGCGGAATCACGCAACATATATGTCATGATCTTGACCCTCCGCCCTGGAGGCGTCTCAAGATGCTCGAAAATAGTTTGCATCGACCCCAGCCAAGACTCCACATCCTATGGTCCGCCATCCTTTGAAAATGTCGACGGATGCTGCTGCTGGAAAATACGTGTCAGCTCAGCCATTTATGTGGCATCCGGCGGTGCTCCATGAAAGGTCTGCATGAACCGCATAAACCCTTCATGGAACTGCGCCTTTGCGCATGTGTCCGGTATAACACATGGAACCGCATCTGGCTCTGTTAGAGGATCCACTGGTTGCCCATAGCCCACCATCTCGGGAGTATTATCATTGCCGCTCTCCTGGAGAACAACGTGCGGTCATCTTGGAAGCATGGCACTACAAGGTCAAAAAACGCCTTAGATTCAAGATTAACAAGACGGAAAATGAAGAAACAACAAAAGGAAAAAGAAAGAAGAAGGAATTCAAATTTTTTCAAAACAAGACTACACAGCTTGTATAATGGATAAATGGAATGTACTTGACTTCCCTTCCCCTGCCCGGGTTCTTCGACACGACTAAGCCACACGGCTCCCATTTGAACAAAACTACACAGCGTGTATATTATCTACATGGCATGTATGGTGTTATTTCAAACAGCCCATGTCGCTTGTGACACGGCCGACTACTCGTCTTGTCACCACACGGCGTGTTACAACCACACACGACATGTACAATACCTCGTTTCTCATTCACACGGCTAACGCCACCTGTTCTGTCCTCGGACAAGACTACACAGTGTGTCCCACAGGTACACGGCGTGTACTAGACAAGCTTCTTCGACCCATGTTGTTAGTTCCACGGCCGGATACATGGCTCAACCTACATGGTGTGTTCTATATACACACGGCATGTACACGAGATGATATCAGTGACCCGTGTTGTTAGTTACATGGTCGGGTTCCCAGGTCACACTACACGGCATGTTCTTCATTGACACGACATGTTCAAGAAATGAATACATAGGCCCGTGTTTGTTAGTCAAATGGCCGGATTTCCAAGTCAACTCTACACTGCGTGTTCTCTGACTACACGGCGTGTACTCAAAAATTTTCTTTTTCTTCACGAACAGAAGAACATACACAATGTTTCTATAATACTGCACGGTTTGTATACTGGGTTTCTGGATAGTATGCCTCAAAAACTTCCTCAGAACCCAGAAAATATCTCAAAACAACACCTAAGTGTCAAATTTTCATCCTTGAGGGCCCATACTCCCCACACATCAATTTTTGACATATTATCTGTGTTATAACAAAATAAACAGTCAATAATCCGCCAAATTCCGGTAAATAGGGGCCCATACACTCCAAAAACCAAAGTGTGGCATCCATTATATAAATCGATTTATACAAAAACACCCAATCACATAGCAGGTATTTATCAAACAGCTATCACAACATCATTCTTTTCTATCACAACAATTATCACAACAACATGCAATTACTAATGCACCTACATGGCATGGAACTATGCATGGCATGTGATTTCATTCATATGTCTAAATGATTCATGAGATGGAATACCCTCATCTCATCGGGTTGCAACTAAATAGGACACATAGATAAAATATAAACAGCACAATCCAAGTGCGTCACCCAACAGTGAAATGAAATAAACTGTAAATTGAAAAATCAGTAAAATTGCAATACGAGGTAATTTGGATTTTCCATGTACATGGGTTAGCTATGCTCGGGCATATATTATTGCCAATTATTGTTCCGTCCTATCCCTGACTGAGGCTCCAAATAGTAAGTGAAATAAAATAACTCCTTTGATACCACTTTGTAACATCCCGGTTCCTGGAGCCACGCAACGGGTGCCTCAAACCCGGTTCGCCAAGTGACCTCAAGTGCATTTCCCCAAACGCCAGAGGCTGCCGACTAGGTGTGAGGGCCCAGGTCTGGTAGAGGAGAAACTATGCCATCATTTGTCAGAGTGTAGCACAGCAGAATACAAATAAAATATACAACGACAACAGAAGCAGTAAAACATAAACAACTGAAATAGACAACAGAAGTGGATATAACCAAAAGTATATAAATAATGATGCTACATGTTCCATGTCCTAAGAAAACTACCAGAACATGTTATATCAACACAGTAAAACTGAAAGAAGAGTACAACGAGAAAATGAAAAACTGATGGCAGCGGCATCGCGAGCCTAGGCTCCGTCCCATGCCCTCCTACTCCTCAACAGCAACCATGTACCTACATAGGGACTCTTAGCCCTATCCACACCTGCAGCAACGTAATCTGTTTGGGCCGAAAAGTAGGGCCCAAACAGGGTGTGAGAAAAATATCTCAGTATGCACCCACCAAAGGCCCGTTCTCAACTATGTGTAGACATGCAACAACAGTGTGCAGTATTAAATGAAATAACTAAGCAGTACTCAAAAGTAACTAACTTAACAGTTATATTGCCATTTAATCATTCATTTAATCCATTTAATATAAGAAAACACCACAGTGAATTTATAAGTAAACATACAGAGTCCTCCGAAAAATGAATTCTCACCCTCAGTTAATCAGAATATCGCCCTCAAGCATTGCCCTCAGGCATAACAGGATTCTTTCCCTCAGGCATACGAAGTGTCGCCCTCAGGCACAAAAGTCAATCCCTTAGGCACGAAAGGTTGCCCTCAGGTGAAATAGAACGTTTCCCTCAGGCTAATACAGTCACGCGCTCAAGCTATAGAAAAACACCGCCCTCAGGCATAAGTAACCGGGCCATGCCCAACATATAAACATTAAATTTGAATATAATTCCTCTCAAGGAAAAATTAATGCCTAATTTAAACAAGGCATACCCTCGGGTATCCTGACCAAACAGCTAAACAGAGGAATGCACCCCTCGGGATTTTCCTAAATCCAAGCAATGATCCCAACCAACATTTTAATATCATAATTAATCACCTATTTAAATTCTAGGTGGTTATTATAGAAATTTCTCAGCCACAGGACACCCCAACATGGGTTCGTGGCACAAATAATGCCCAAAACACATGACAGTTGGAAAATTTAACACCAAGACACCTACCTTAAACGCCAATTAGCACAATACACGAACGTCGGTTCCAGAAACACCCAAGAACGACGTATATCTGATGAAGAATAAATCCCATTCAAATATAAATAACTTTCCCTCAGGAAAGAATTGGTAAGAATGGCTTAAAAAGAGTGGAGGGCTTACCCGTGCGGTTCCAACGAGATCGTCCAAGGCAGAAAAGGATTCCAGACGAACACTCGGCGGATCTTTAATGGTTCAGTCATCCCCTCCCGCTCCTTCCTCTGGTTCTAAGCCTTCCTTTTAAAAAGGGGAGGCTACAACCAATTTTCAGTGAAAAACAAAATACACAACGTGTAATTCTGGGTACACGGCATGTACTTCTCATTTTTTAAACTATTCCTCTGGCGGCTTCCAGCCAGCTAGGCACTATTCACATGCTGACATGACTACATGGCATGTCTCATTGAGTACACGGAGTGTTCTGCTACACAGCTGGCCACCGCTTTACTATTTGTTTGCCGACTGACTACACGATGTGTAAAGGACGACTACACAACATGTAGTCGGTTCCTACACCCTTCATCCCCGGCACGGCCACACACCCTATGTACTCATCCCACATTGCCAGAAGTATATGGCGTGTGGAAAAGTACACGATGTGTACTTCCAAAATTTGGGATTTTCCCCCATTTTCCATATTTTCTTAAAAACACTTAAGGAAATGAGAAAAGAAGAAACTCGTACCTCAAGGATAAGAATTGGGTTCTTACATTTTTGAATTTGGAATATCGAAATTATCCAAGGGTGAATTTTTGGTATTTTTCTGAAAAAATTCAATTTTTTTAATAGTGAAAACACTGAGTTATTGGTTAAAACCAACTTTTTATTTAAATAATAATTTATTTTATTTAAATTAATTTTATATCAAAATAGATACATAATACTTATATATGTTCAATACAATTCATTGGAGTCATTTTATAATAATTTTAGATATATAAAATTTTTATTAAACTTTGTACCGTCTTTTACCCACCTCCTAGAAGAATTTTAAAATTTACATAAAACTTAATTTTACCACTTTTATGAGTTGAATTTCAAAAATATGAGAGACATGATTGATATCAGAATGTAAAATGTGGTTCAATGAGATAAAAATAATTTTTGGTGAATAGTAACTTTTAACTTTTATTTAACATGGTTAAAAATAAATAAGGTAATTAGGGGAAAAAATGATATTATTGTTACCCTAACACATTTCCTAATACTATTAGATAAGTGTAATTTGACCAAAAACAACCATAGGAATTTAAAAAACACATTAGGTCTACTTGTATTATATTAGGACATTTATTATTATTTTATTTAAAGATGAGTTAAAATAGTTAAAATCAGTGTATAATATATAAAATATTTTTAATATAGAGTTATACATACGATAAATTAAACTATAAATATTCATTAGAAAGCTAAAAATATTTCATATATAACGGTATTTTAATTATATTTTTCAGACATTAAATAATTTAATTTATTTATGACACAATGATGATGCAGTAATTACCTTATTAATTAATTGTTAACATAATTGATATAATAAATAACCAAATAAATGTATTTTGATACTTTATATGAATTAAACTAATTTTATAGGTTAATATATGAAATTGGGGTTGTTTAGATGATTTTTTTTCAAATTAATAATGCTATTTGGAATTTAGAAAAAAACAAATACCAAATAGTGTCAAAATTTACATAAAAGGGTTTTTAAAATAAATATTATATTATTATTTGATATAATGGTCCCAAAAATATAAGGTTCGGCGAAAAATCTTATATAATAATATATATGACTTTGATGAACAAATTGGGGTTCTATTGTATGTTTATATTATGTTTACAAACCATATTGTTTAAGAATACAAGAAGACGCGGTAAAAGTTAAATTATTTAACTTAGAGTTAAATCAAAATTATAAGGTTAAAATGGTAACCTAAACTTGTATAAAACCTATTTTTTGAGTGGATTTCTACCCATCCCCACCCTATCCTTTAAATAAGTCACTTTGGAGCCATTATAAATGGAATATGAATTTATTATAAAATAATAGTTTATGTTTTTTCTAAGGTGAACCTCACCCCTCTTATAAAAGGGCACTCCCCCTTCTCTCTAATTCACACCTCAAAAGCCATTTGGATAGGACAAAACCTACTCAAATACCCTTTAAACTGTCCTCCCATCATCTTAGAGGCCTTTCATTAGTCATAAATCCAACCTATGTATCCCTTTTGATCAAATCAAAACGAAGAACCCGAAGAAGAGGTAAATATCTCACCACCTATTTCAAGTTCCTTTCTCCATCCACTTCCTCCTTATTTGTTGTTTCCATTCTAAAATAATAAATCTAGTATCTTCAATATAATGTGATGTTATTATAGAAATTTTACAACCATATTAGTTATTTTATCCATCCTATGAATGAAAAAGTCACCACTCGTGCGTACGTACGACTTACCATCTCCACGTCGTGATGTATTATGTTATTTAAAAATTTAATCTTTTGGATGGGTATAATAATGGGTATAAATGATATAAATAATAAATATAACTTTATTATTATTCTTTTTATATGATATACCATCAAATTATATAAGATTTTAATATCAATAGAATGATATTGTCACTCGTGCGTACGTACGGACTACCGTATCCATGAACGCGATGAGATTCATTTTCCATGAATAACCATTCAAGTATGATTATAAAATATATATAATAAATAATCTTGAAACATATTAAATAATAATATTACTGGATTTATGTACATATATGTTTCATTTAAATAATTCCATTCAAATCCATAAGGAAACGAAAATAACGTTCATGCGTACGTATGGCCTACCGTCTCTATAAATTGTGTATTTCATTCCATTTATCAATCTATCATATATATTTATATGCTGAATATATATTATATATAAATAATATATTAAATTTTGGAGTTAATTAAATTAGGATATAAGAAATAATATCAATAATAACATGTCTAAACATGTACAATAAATGAAACGATTTTATCCAAAACACTCCTTTAACTTGGAATTTACAAAAGAACAGGTAATATAAAGTCATAAGTGAATCATATATGATATCATAAATTTTATTATGGTTATGTTACAAGTAAATAATATGTTTAAACCCACTTTAGAGGAGTCTCAGACACATATGGAATAAATTGGACATAAGGTAATGGATAATTTTGCAATCTCATTTTTATCCGAGATTGCTTATACGTAAGTATTTACTGGGGTTATATTTTTCATCCATGCCCATAAAATGTTTTTCATAAAGTGATTAATATTCTTCCATGTATGTTTAATGTCATTTTTACCCCTCATTGACTTTTACTTTTTTTATGGAAGGAAACACTCTTTTGTTTACCATACGTGGTACTTTTTGACTTTTCTATTAAAAGTATGAGTGGAATGTTTTTTAAACTTATATGGTATGAACGGATTTTTACTGTTTTATAATGAATTATTTTAATGAATATTAATCTAAAATAACTCATTTTTATTTTCAAAAAACTCCTTTTATTTTAAAATTTCATGGAATTTTGTGAAGAGAAAATGATTTTGAAGAAGAAAGGATATTTTCCACAATATTTCTTTTCAAGTGTTTATTCAAAACTATTTTCTTTCTAAGATTACATTCTTTAATATGGTTATGTTTCAAGTATAATGTTCCTATAATTTACATGGTTTGATTTTTTATGATGAAATGATATCCACTATTTTATATGGATTGTGTTATTATGGGATGATGTTTATGAAACCCATTTTATTCATTGGGTTATGATGAACTATTTATGTTTATTTTGTAGAACATGAAAGAATGATTTCATTATGAGATGGGTGGGACATATATCTCCCTCCAATTCATTGGGTAAATATTTATATCTCATGATACAGACAAGTCTGTTATGGAAAGTGAATCTAGTTCAGTATTACAGGGATGGAACGGTAAGTAAACTCGGTTTAGTAATGGACTTTGTCCACTATAATGGTCTTAACAGCAATTATTTGGCTACTATTGAAATCATTACTTGTGCTTAATTGTTTCCACAATTACATATTTTATTCCCATGCTATTTTATCATCGTTAATGTTCCTTTTTGACCAATTCCTTATGCACTGCCAAGATTTATGTCATTAATCATGATTTTGATGTTTTATGTTCATGTTCTTACATTCAAATGTTTATGGATTGTTTTATGTTCTCCAGGTTTACCCTTACTGATCATTTGAGCTCGCACTTTTTATGTTTTCTTTTCCCCAGGATATAAAGAAAGTATTTAGTTAAGAAAACCAAAGGGGAAGATCATTATGGGAGATGTTGAAGATCTTTCACCATGATTAGAAGATTATGTTCCGAGTTTCCAAAGACACTAAACTAATACGGTCTTTGGGGATCTGTTTTTGTCATGTGTTATGTATTTCTCAAAATTAATGTAATGTCTAGGTACATCAAGCTTTGGGTCTCTACAGATGGTATTAGAGCAAAAGTGTTGTTAGCATTTGGAAACTATGAAGTCAAATCTTTAGTGATATCCCAATAGATATTTCTAAGGTATGTTTAGGGATGTGTCTAAGGTTAATTATAAGTATAGGTTGTAGTACAAGAATTATGGTAATGATCGTAGAATTAAACTGAAGGTGTTAGATATTAAAGGTCCTCCCCCTTTATTATGTTGTTTTCCTAGCATGATTTTTTCCTCTCACACTATTTTTTTTTCTTTTTAGAAAATGGATGGAAACAGGAAGATTCACGATTTTGGAGGATATGGTGGACATTGTAATGATGTTCTTCATGAAAAACCAAGTGGAAAGTGATTTGGAATTCCAAACATTGTTATTATGCCTAATCAGTAATCTCATAATTAGATCAATAATCTCAACTTTGGTAAGTTTCCTGACTCAGATAATAAGAGAAATATGGATTTCCACAATGATCATAGAGGAAAGAAAGTTCAATTTCATTCATGTAAATCCGATGGTAAGAGAAATCAGGGAGAATGTTTCAAAGGAGCTGAATGATGCTTTGGGTGTGGAAAAGAAGGACACAAAGCAAGTAAGTGAAAAGTAAAAGGTTCAGTTAACACCACGAACAAGGATAATGGTATTTCTAAGACATAAATAATGATTAAATGTTTTAAATTTGGAATTTATGGGAATTATGTAAACCAATTCCCTAAGGGAAAATCTCTTGAAGAGAATCAGCATGGTTTTATGAGTAGTATTTGTGTTGATGATGATGAAGAGACTAAAAATGATATATGAGGTGAAAAATTGTTGAGGATTAAAATTAAGAGGCTCAGTCAATGTTTTAAGAAGGTAGTGGAATGATTGTAAATTTATCAAGAGTTATGTTTTCTGGGTAATTTAATGGTACTATGGAATAAAGAAAAATCTAAGGATTATTACACTATTGTTTTTCCTAAAGTATTTTAATGTATATTTTGAATGGTACCGGTAACCATGAAAGGTTATTAAGATATTTTTGGAAATTAGATAATATGCTCATAATGAATGGATAAGGAGATAATGAGATGTTTGATAGTATTAATATGCTCATGACAGATATAAGGAAAAAGTGATATCATGGTTTGAGTATATATAAATTTTGGGATTTGGGTATGTTGAAAGAGTTTACTTTTGATAGCATTCATGTTTTCACAAAGATTCTATGGTAATTCATGTTTCGAGATAATACTTGACTAAGGTATCCACATGTTTGGAATGTGACCAACAAGATATATCTTATTATATATACGGGATAAATGATGGTATTCACATGCTTGGTTGATAAAATTTCTAGTAATCATATTCTTTATACTATGATCTTGGATAGAAGTATTTTGGATATGTCTAGAGATTTGAAATGTATTATCTTGGACATAAGATAATATTTTTTAAGGATAGAACCTTTTTCAATATTATTTCCAGAATGTTATAATAGTTTAGTTTTAGAAAAAGGACAATTTGTTGGATGGGTGACAACCCATCACGTCGGATAGGGTTGCAGGAATCGAACCCACAACCAATGTGCGACAGACCTTTATCACCTACCACTGGCCTACATGAAGTCCCTAGTTAGTATAAATTAGTTTTAATTTATTAAGTGGTATGATATATGAATTATAAGTCCATTTTAGGAACTATATACGATTAATCACACCAAATATGTACTTACGTATATTTAATAACTTTTTCTAAGCTTTTGTTTGAGATAGATGGAATGGCCTATGATTCTATCACATGATTATCTAACACTTCTCGAATGAAAAATTCAACTTCATTTCTTTAAGAGACGAAGTGGAAATTGTTAAAGGAATGACCAATTGTGAGATTGTACCAAAATCAGTGAAGTATATCTTCTAATTCCAATTTTATTAGCCTTAGGGAAATGATCTTCAAAACCAAAAAAGTTTTCCTAGATGGTACCTTAGATCATCACAAATTTATGGATTTTTGATTGTTGGCTTTTTCATAGCCATGTTCTCTACCACTCTCCATCAGAACTTGATGGTTACATTTCTCTTCTATATCCATATTTTCACCTATGTTCTTCTATGTGGAAACCGAGTGATGAGTTAATTTGGGTAACCATTACGTTTAATACATTAGTTTTTAAAATTATCTTTTATTATTCCTTTTTATGATATGGGTTTCTATGAATGAAACATTAAGTAGTAACCCATTTATAACCCTGATGAATTTTTAGAGAGAAATCCATTTTAATGGGGGTAGAATGTGACACCCCAAGATTTTATAAGAAATATTAATTTTAATTTCATTGATGTCTTGTGTTGTACACCACAACAAGATTATCTTGTGCTATACGCAACACCGTATTAACTTGTAGTATACGCAACATTATTATTGGCTTGTGTTACACGCAAGAGCATCCTTCCTTGATAGCTTGCATTGTATGCAATACCGAGTTTCACTAAACAATGATATGATATTAAAATATTATATAAACTAGTTTTCATGAATTTTAATACCCACTTTTTGGAATTTTATAAGTTTTATCTTTCAAAAATGCACTTTATTTTTGGATATGGAATATCGAAATTAGCCTAGGGTGCTTTTTTTTATTTTTCCGAAAACTATAAATTTTGATGAATAGTGAAAACACTAAGTTATTGGTTAAAACTGAATTTTTATTTAAATTTTTTTAAGTCAAAATAGATACATAATACCTATATAAATTCAATTTAATTCATTGGATTGATTTTATAATAATTTTAGATATATAAAAATTGTATTGAACTTTTTACCGTCTTTTACCCACCACCTAAGAGCATTTGTATATTTACATAAAACATAATTTTACCACTTCTGTGAGTTGAATTTCAATAATCCAAGAGACATGGTTGATATCAGTTAGTAAAATTTGGTTCAATGAGATGAAAATAATTTTTGTTGAATAGTAACCTGTAACTATTATTTAACACGGTTAAAAGTAAATAGGGTAATTAAGGGTAAAAATGATATTTTTATTACCCTAACACATGTCCTAATTATATTTTATAAGTGTAATAATACCACAAGAAACCATAGGAATAAAATATGACCATTTAGGTCCACTTGGATTAGATTAGAACATTTATTTTTATTCTACTTAAAGAAGAGTTAAAATAGTTTAAATCAATGTTTAATAACTAAATCATTTTTAATATAGTGTTATACAGAAGATAAATTTGACTATAAATACTCATTATAAAGATAAAATGATTTCATACATAATGGTATTTTATTTATATTTTTTAGACATTAAATAATTTAATTTATTTATGACACAATGATGATGCAGTAATTACCTTATTAATTAAATATTAACATAATTGATATTATAAATACACAAATAAATGTTATCTGATAATTTTTATGAATAAAACTAATTTAATAGGTTAATAGTGAATATTATTGTTGGTTATATGAATTTTTTTCAGTGTAATAATGTTGGTATGAATTTATAAAAAAATCAAAATACCAAATAGTGTCAAAATTGTCATAACAGAGTTTTTAAAATAAATATTAAATTATTATTTGATATAATGTTACTAAAAATCTAAGGAACGTAAACAAGACTTATATAATAATATATATGACATTAATAAACGAATTGGGGTTATATTGGTAGTTTATTGTATGTTTATCAACCATATACTGTAAGAATACAAGAAGACACGGTAAAAGTTAAATTATTTAACTTAGAGTTAAATCTAAATTATAAGGTTAAAATGGTAATCTAAACTTGTCTAAAACCTATTTGTTGAGATAATTTCGACCAATACCCACATTATCCTTGAAATAAGTCACTTTTTAGACATTATAAACCAGATATGAATATATTATAAAATAATATTTTAATTTTTTTCTATGGTGCCCCTCACACCTCTTATAAAAGGGAACTCCCCCTTCTCTATAATTCACACCTCCAAATCCATTTGACTCGGCCAAAACCTGACCAAATACCCTCTCAACTATAATACCTTAATTATAGAGGCCTTAAATTAGTCAGAAAACCAACATACTAATCCTTTTTGATCAAATCAATAGAAAAAACATGAAGAAGAGGTAAATATCTCACCACCTATTTCAAGTTCCTTTCTTCTTCCACATCCTCCTTCTTTGTTGTTTCCATTATAAAATAATAACTCAAGTATCTTCTATAGAATTTTAACTTATAATAAAAATTTTACGACCATATTATTTATTTTATACATCCTATAAATGAAAAAGTCAACACATGTGTGTATGTACGGCTTACAGTCCCCACATCATAGTGTAGTTCATTATTCAAACATTTTATCATTTGGATGGGTATAATTATGAATATAAATGTTATAAATAATAAATATAACATTATTATTATTCTTTATATATGATATTCCATCCAATTATATATTATTTTAATATCAATAGAACGATATTGTCGCTCGTGCGTACGTACGGACTACCGTCTCCAAGAAATAGATGAGATTCGTTTTCCATGATTAACCATTAAAGTATTATTATAAAATATGTATAATAAATAATCATGAAATATATTAATTAATAATTATACTGGATTTATGTACATATATTTTTCATTTACTTAATTCCATTCAAATCAATAAGGAAATGAAAACAACGTTCATGCGTACGGACGCCCTACCGTCTCCATGAACGGTGTATTTCATTCCATTTATCGATCTTACAAATATATTTATATGATGAATATATATTATATATAATTCATGTTTTACATTATAGAATTAAATTAATCTGGATATAAGCAATAATATCAAGAACAACAAGTCGAAACATGTACAATAAATGAAACGATTTTACCCAAAACACTACCTTAACATGGAATTTACAAAAGAACAGTTAATATAAAGACATAAATGAATAATATATGATATCATAAATATTATTATGGTTATGTTACAAGTTAATAATATGTTTAAACCCAATATACAGGAGTCTCAAACACATACAGAAGAAATTGGACATAAAGTAAAGGATAATTTTACAATCTCATTTTTATCCGAGATTTCTTATACGTAAGTATTTACATGGGTTATATTTTTCATCCATTCCCATAAAATGCATTTCATAAAGGATTTTTTATTATTACATTTATGTTTAATGTAATTTTTAACCCTTTTTGACTTTTACTTTGTGTTATGGAAGGAATTTTTCTTTTGTTTACCATTTGTGGTACTTTTTGACTTTTCTATTAAAAGTACGAGGAGAATTCTTTTTTACTTATACGGAATGAATGTATTTTTATGGTTACATAATGCCTTATTTTCATTAAGATTACTCTATAATATTTCATGATTATTTTCCACAAAATAATTTTCTTTTAAAATTTCATGGAATTTTGTGAAATGAAAATGATTTTGAAGAAGAAAGGATATTTTCCTCAAGAATTCATTTCAAGTGTTTATTCAAAACTATTTTCTATCTAAGATTAAATTATATAATATGGTTATGTTTCATGTATAATGTTCCGATTATTTTCATGGTTTGATTTTGTTTAGGATGAAATGATATCCATTGTTTAATATGGATTATGTTATGATGGGATGATGTTTATGAAACCCATTTTATTCATTGGGTTATGATAAATGATTAATGTATATTTTGTGGAACACAAAAGAATGATTTCATTATGAGATGGGTGGGAACTATATCTCCCTCCAATGAATTGGATAAATATTTATATCTCATGAGATAGACATGGCTGGAAGGTCATGTGAATCTGGTTCTGTATTACAGGGCTGGAACATCAAGTAAACCCGGTTCGGTAATGGACTTTTTCCATTATGATGGTCTTTGCAGAAATGTTTTGGCTACCATGGAAATCATAACATGTGCTTAATGGTTCCCAAAATTACATGTTTTATTCCCATACTATTTTATCACGATTAATTTTCCTTTATTATATATTCCTTATTAACTTCTATGATTTATGTCATTACTCATGATTTTGATGTTTTATGTTCATTTTCATACGTTCAAATGTTTTGGGATTGTTTAATGTTCTCTATGTTCACACTTACGATGCATTTTAGATCACTCTTTTTATGTTTTCTTTTACCCATTATATAAATAATGGTTTTAGGTAAGAAAACCAAAGGGGAAGATCTTTATGGGAGAGGTTAAAGATCTTTCACTATGATTAGAAGATTATGTTCCGAGTTTCCAAAGACACTAAACTTATACGGTCTTTGGGCGTCTGTTTTTGTCATGTATTATGTATTCCTAAAAATTAATTTAATATCTATTTACATCAAGCTTTGGGTCTCTATAGTTATGTTATATGAAAAAATGAAATATAATGTGTTTCTAGTTTATGTTTTTAAGTAATGATGGGAACGGATGTGTTAAATAGTTCAAAATTCCTAGAAATGTTATTTAAGGGTATGGAGATATATTTTTAAAATACATGATTAAGGGAAAGATAACCCTTAATATGTAACTTATTTTATGATAATGATATTCGGATAAAAATATGTTGGATATGAAAAAGTAAATTGTATGATTCTAGTTACCTTGGAACTACTTAATGATTTATCAAAATTTGGGTTATGCTATCTTGGATAAAGTTTAAAGGTTTTCAGACATAAGAATAAGGAAATTTTTTTGTTTTCAATAGGAATATATGGTAATTAAGGTTATTACCATCACTTAAGAGAATACATGATGAATGCATTCTCATGTTTGGAATGTAACCAAAAAGAGATACCTTATGAAATATGGGATATAAATGTTAATTCGATTTAGTGAACCTCTTTTTAATGTTTTGGATTTTCTGTTTTTTAGAGGATTGTAATGTTATTCATTTATGGATAGTATAAGTTAATATCCAGATGATTTTTTTATATTAAATTATAATCTCACTATAGGAGGATATATGCATTTTTTATAACTTATTCAAGGCTTTTTGTTGTCATAAAGACCAATGTAATGACCTATCATTTTATTTATGGATTGCATTATCTGCTAACACTTTATGATTAAGAAATTCAAATTAATTTATTTGAATAAGATATGTAGGGGAATTTGTTCAGGGCATGACAAAGGGTGAGATTGTACCAAAAACAAGTAAGTATATATTCTCATAAAAATTATTCAACATTAGAAAAATGGATTGTGATATAAAATGGTGTCTTATTATAATCATATTTTATGATATTAATGACCTCATGCACTCTTCCTTAGTTTAACGTTATGGGATTGTTAACTTTCTCTAGATCACCCACTTTATTTTGATAAGTAGTCTTTATCAATCTCTATAATTATTTACACTTTTCCTCTATTCCCAAATATTCATTTATGTTCTCTTACGTAGAGACCTAGTCATGATTTACATTGGGAAATTGTTATTTTTCAACTAATACTTTTTAAATTAATGTATTAGTGTTAATTTTTACTCTATGGGATACTTTCAAATATTAAACCTTTGACAACCCTGACAAATTTTGAGGGATAAATAAATTTTAAGGGGTTAGAATGTAACACCTCCAAATGTTTTGATTTTTTAATTATTTTATTATTTTTGATATTTCTCATTTCATGTTACATAAAAATAGTTTATTTTATATTAAAGAACTATTTTCAACATAAATTCACTATATAAAACTTTATTTTTAGCTTTCTCCACATTGAACGCTAAGGTTATATTGTGTTACAAAAAAAATGACTTTCCACGATGGCTTGCGTAACACACATGACCAAGGTTTAGTAAACAATAATATATTAATAAAATAAGATGTAACCTATCCCTTAAATTAGATTACATGAATATTATTAACTAAAATATATAAATATATGTTTTTCAAGAAATATATGATTAATTGAATAGTTACAAATAATTTAGAGATGAATGTAAGAACCAATTGAATACAAATAGATTATATTTATAGAAAACTATTATCATTATCACAAGTTGTTTTAATCCTAATACATTAAATTATTAAGTAATTATAATTTTATATATATGTTTTATATATTATTATATATTATTTATATTCACCCACTATATTTTAAAGGCATGAGATATGAATAAAATGAATTTAACACATATGACCCAATGTTTTTATTAAGATTTTTTTGTCTCCTTTTAATAAAGAATACTATTTAAACCCAATTTTTAAAAATACTATAGATTTAATATGTAAAAATAAACTACATATGATAAAAAAACATAAAAATCATGTTAATATAAATTTTTGGTATTTTTCTATAAGGTATCTTTTTTAATCAATAGTTAAAAATCCAAGATTTTAGTTAAAAAATACTTTTTTATAATTTATTTATAAAAATAGATTGTCCATTAATTTTTATTTATAGTTTAACAAAAATATTATTTTATCTTTTAATTCAATTTAGGTCATTTTATCCAATTTCAAATCAAAATGGGATATAAAATCTCTATCATCTTTTGAACGTTTCACTTTTAAAACCCACTTTTTTGTTTTATTTATAGAATTAATATTAAATATAATTTTCTCATTTTTTCTAATTATATTACATAATATGGATTCCATATTTCTAATAAAAAATAAAAAATTATATTTTATGGTCAATTTTGTTTTTATTTATAAAAACATTACTATGGTAAAAATATTATATATCGTTGTATAGGTAAAATTTTGATAAAGGTTAAAATTAAAAGTTAAAATGGTAACATACCTAAAAACAATAACATTTAAAAGGTTGTCGAGGTTTAGATCAACCCTAAATAGAATATATATTATTAATTAAAATCCAAAGGCATAGAATTTAGATCCACCTCTACATGGTCATCCTTCAATATAAAATTATCAAAAAATTAATCACTTGAACCCAACTATCCTCAAGTATAAATGACAACCCTCACCTCCGAATTTTGACCCACAAGGACATTTTGAACCTAAAATATCAGAAAAAACATATCCTCCTCACTCTCTCCATTTTCAGGTTCTTCTGGTCTGACCAAACGACCAAATTCATGGTCCTCAAGGGTCTTTCAAGCAGGGGATATTAAAGAGGTATTTTTCTCAAAGTACCTCTCATAATTTCTTTTCTTTTTATATTGTCTCTTCTCCTCTTTCATCCATTTATACATGAAAACTACATAATAATTTATATATAAGATTTTTATGTTTCTAATGGAATATATCATATCTATTTCTTCCTACCTTCTCTTATTCAATGAAATGAAATTGTTGTCCAAGTTATATAGATTAATTGACCCCTAAATAATGTTTTTGGTCTTTGTCCATTACAGCCCTCATGGCCAGTCATAAAACTATTTTAGGGTTAAATAATATTTAAATATGTATATTATAACCTATTTCATATTCTCTAAATGTTATATTATATATAATTTCAGGCTTTCTGTGTTGTGTTAATACGATAATCGCGTTTGAGGAAGTGGGACTACCGACCTCTCAAAGGAGTGTGGTTTGTTACTACACAACATGGAATATATTAAATAAGGGTGTATAGAATATATATGATATATATGATATAATAATTCTTATTTAATAATTATATATATATATATATATTACTTTCATTCCTTTAACATGATAATTAAATAGAAATAACGTTCATGGGTATGTATGGCTTGCAGTCTCTATGAATAGTGTATTCCATTCCATAATTCTATATTCCAAGGATTATTAAAATACAAATATATTGGATATACATGATATTTATATCATCTTTAAAATTCTTGAATCATGATATATGTATAAGGACTAATGATATAATAAATTAAGACACGTGTTAAGAACAAAGCAAATATTATCCAAAGTAAAACCTTTACATATGATGGTTAACTAGCGGGAAATATAAGGTCATAATCAAACCAAATATGGTATTAGATATAAATATATGGTTCTATAAAATATTTATAATAAATTTATATTTATTATACAATTTTTCTATTGATTATAACGAGACTCAAGACTCAAGGTACGAGAATTTTGTCTCACTTTTAATTTTCGTGAGATATAAGTCATGTTCACCAACTATTTTTTATGTGTGTTGTTTGTACTACCTGTATATTATTTAATATCATGAATATATTTTTCTTCATGTTATTTTAATATTATTTTGAATGTATCAGGTTAATATTTAAATGTTCAATGTGGTACTAGATTCTTTGAACGTTTAAAGAATTAATTTATTCTCTTTTTCAATATTCTTGATATTATTTTACATAACTATTTATATAGATATAAAAGGATTATAAAAGAAATTTGATGTCTATTTTAGGTTCATTAAAATGTTTTAAACAATGAATATTATTATATTTTTATGAAAGGTATAATTTTTTAAAATCATTATTACCTAGATTATTTATACGTAAGTATTTTGCAAAATTAATGTATTGTACACATTTTCCAGGTTTGGGGACTAAAATACCCTTTTTAAAAATTAAATTGTATTATTTATTTATCATCTAAATATAATAACTCTCAATTTTTTTCTATAATTTTATTTATTATATATTTATTTATAATTGTTTTATAATAATTTAATGTTCATTTATGTTTGTTCTAGCATGTAACGCAGGTTATCGAAGATGATATTTACTTAATGAGGAAAAAACTAGACTTATTACCAAAAAATGAAATCACTTTAAATTTTATAGTACATTAAGATGTAATGATATTATCAAGGTAAGAATAATATATATATATATATAAAACTATATATATGACATGGAAATGAATAAGTATAACATCAAGTTGTTTTGAAGGCACCTACTGTATCAATAGTCACATATTTAGATCAATGTATGTTCACATTTTGAATGATATTTATTTATTTTCCATTTAATTATAATTAAATGTAATAATATTAGATTTTAAAATCTTGTTTGTCTGATTTTTTAAATTCCTTAAAATAAATTATATATGCTTTCAGAGCGTTGAGTTTTTAAATTTTATATATTCATTTTTTTTAATTTTTCTATGAAATTGTTGGATGTGTTTTAGAGAACTATTAATTAATCTTCAAAATGAGTATGAAATATATATTTTTGTTATATACATATATATATTGTATTTAAAATTCCATTATATTTATTATTTTATCAATATTAAAAAGATTTTTGTCTGATAAGAAATAAAAAAAGTCCTTCTATTTTAAGAGGTGAAGATTTCTTTTTATTTATAAACAAACACTATGAGAGAGGATAAATTTGGTGGAATCACATTCCCATCATTTTAAAAAATGTCCATTCCATTCAAATTTTGAATGCTATTAAGTTGATTTGTAAAAATAAAATAAAATGATGATAGTCTATATATAATTCTTTTTGGGTGTTCAGAATTCTCCTAACTTCTTTAAATGATGATGATATTGAAAATATTATCAAATAAATAAATAAAATGACACATTTAATGATTTATAATATTTTTTCAATTTTATAAATATTGAAATAATGATTTGTTTAATTTTAATATAATTCAATTTTATTTATATTTATTTTTATAGTATGATAATTTTATTATATTTATCACATTATTATATGAGATTTTTTAACCACCAAAGTGATAAAATCATAAAGTAAATTTAGTTTGAAATTATGTGAAAATAATTTTTCAATTCTTCATAAATTCTATAATATAATAATATTTGTGGATAAATTAAAATAAATTATTATAATGTATTTATTAATTATAGAATGAAAATTTTTATGTTTTTATAATATATGAATATAATTTTTGGGTAATATAATTACATTATTGGATTTATTTATTTTTTAAAATTTAATAAATATTTTAATTTAATAGATCTATTATTTTTAGGTAATGTTAAGTTTTAATTAGTACCAATTATGATTGTGTGTGAGTGTGTCACAAAAAAGAGATTAGAAGTACACATTTTATCATAAAATAATTAAATTTAGAAATTTATTTTCTTTATTTATGACTTTGTGCATTAATATTAATCATGTGTATATTTTAGTAAGTTTTAATTTGTCATTTCACTCATCTGAATAAATTTTTCTAGTCTTTAATGAACAAGATTTCACTAATTTAAGTAAAAAATATGCATTTTTAGCTAGGGGTATTGGATGTTAATTTATCTTTCATAGTACAAAAAAATTATACTATTATGAATTCTAGTAAAAATTATGAAAATATATTTTATGGGTCATGAAAGATATTTAATATATTAAGTTTTATATTCATATAAATGAGTATAGAAAGAGACATCAAGTTAGCTCATCCCAATTCTAAAAGTGAAGAAGAATTTATAAAAAATCTAGGAGAATAATCTCAAATTAGTAACAATCCTCTTATCAAGACATTAATGAGTACATTAATTGCCAGGAATTTTGATTGTTCATGCATTATACATGATAATGAAATTGAAATAACCAATATTATAACAAAACAAATGTTATTATGAATGGATATTTATGCAAGTTTCCTTCTTCAATTGTTTATAAAATAATTTCTATTTCTATTTGGAACATTAAATGTGAACTATAATTACAATAATATAAATAAAATGTTCATAAAATTCATAGTATGATTTTTCAATAAAATAAAATCAAGAGTTAATAATCTAATATCTCCATTATGTGTATCATCAAGGATGTAAGAAGTGTGGTATGATGAATAATGAATAGGTAAAATGACCATTAAAAGTTATTAATACCTCTATAAAGAACTGTATGAATGAAAATAATGACAAGTGCCACTTATATGGGAAAATAGATGTCTCTATAACAATTTTATTAAATAAAAGTCTTGGCTCAAAAATGAAGTTAGGAAAAATTATTATTTATGTTTTTAATCAATATTATTGAAGGTCCACATAACACATAATGGATTGATTATTATTGTATGGATCATTTATAAAATATGTTTTATATATTTCTTAAAAAATAATTCAATACCCAAACAAAAAAGATCATTCATATGGGTAGTAAAGTAATGGTTCCAATGGAAGTGTTTAGGAGTTATCTATTTTTCATTAACATTGTAAATTTTTCAGACTTATATGACACATTTTATATAACTAGTACGTCTTGTTAATTGGTTTTTTTTGCCAAATATTATATTATTAAATACAATTCTAATTTTAGTAATGAATTTTTCAGTTTATCAAATAATAATTTCATGATTATATCTGGTATATTATGTAATTTATTATATTAATTTAATATGAATGTTGAAAATAATATGATCATGAATTATAATTTTGGTACCAAATATGGTTCCATAAAATAATAGAATTCTTATTTGTTGTATAAATTTTCCAGTCGTGATTTCAAATAAAAATAAAATAAAATGATTAAGATTCAAATCCTTCTAGATTTATATTTCATACCCAAAAATATTTTTTGATTTTATTAAAGTAAATCAAATGAAACACCGGAAGAAAGGTGTACTAAGAATCACAAAACTCAAATTAATACATACAAGAATATGTGGACTATTTTAAAATAATATATATTTTGAACCATTTATTATTATTTTTCAAATTACAGATGTAAAAATTTATTTTATGAAAAATTTGATGCAATAAATACCATGGCTGATTATATAAATGAAGATGAAATAAAATTTCTCTATAAGGTGAAAATAATATGGTCTAATATAGGTGTTAAGTATAAAATATTATTTTATAAGAGTGAAAAAAACCTTTTACATTTTAAAAGTTCAAAGCCATTAATTAAATATGTGATCAATACACCATGTTATGTACATTATATCAAAATGGTGTGGGAGGAAATACATCATATAAATTTTTTGGATATAATTGGGTGTCTTTTGGTATATTTTTCTTTACCATTAACATTATAGATGTGTGATTTAAAAAAATTATTTTATTTAATGACTATAGTTAATAGTATAGAATTTATAATCACACTATTTAAACATTAGAAAGGTAAGAAACGAGTCAAGTGAACCAACAAGTATGGGGTTGTGAATTAGAAATAAGGGATTATAATTCACATGAAGAAAATAATACGTAAGAAAAATCAATTTATTTTCCATTGGTTATCCATAAAAGTTAAATGGTTACGAATTTAATTTCCCTAATTATAGTGTGCCAATTATTTAATCTAGAAATTCTTTATTCATTGAAAATAGTGAATTAAATGGAGGTAAGGTTCCACAAAATATGAAAATTAATGAAGTTATAGAATAATATAAATTTTTTTGTGATGTAACATAATAAGTTGTATTATTGAGTTAATTCATAGAAAAATATTCATTAAGGAAAATAATTTATAAAAACAAATTCATTAATAATCATTTATTATAAAAACCAAAATAAATGATTTTTAGGATATCCCAAAGGAAAACAAAATAAACTATTTTTTTATGAAAATGTGTTATATATACATGAATTTGATGATTATTTTGGAATTTAAAAAACATTTAATTTCATATTCATAATCCCTTAATTGTAATAATTTTGATAAATGGTAAGATTATATTAAAATTGAGCTAAATTAAATAGAAGAAAATGAAGTATTGAGACTTATAAAAATTCATTAAACATGACATAAAATATAAGTATATACCTAAAATGAAACCATGAATATTATAGGGTTTGACTGGTTTCAATAATATTTACTCAAATTGATGCATATTATATAAGTAATCATTCTCAGTAATTTATAAGAATGGTTATCATAATATTATTAAGGAATTGGTGGATCATTGTGATTTAGAGTTACATCAAATAAATATAGAACACCATTTTTAAAATTTTACTTTGAAGATAATTTATATATAATTTGACCAAATGGATTTTCTCTTAATGGAAAGAACCCATGGTGTATACATTAAATAAGTATATATATATAATTATAAAGGATTTTCACAAGGGAATCATTGGTGTAATGATAATATTTTGTCCATCATATTTAATGAAAATATAATTTATTAATGTATATAATAGATAATTGGTGTAAGTATGATTATATTCTTGAATATATATGTTGTTGGTATACTTATTTAATTCAATTATCATGGTTATATAAGTAAGTCTAAGAAATTCCCCTCTAAATTTTTTAAATTAAAAGATATTAGAGAATTAAAAATATTTGATTTGAATAGAAATGTTTCATAATAGTTAATAACGTTTATTATGATTATCTTGAAAATAATATATTAAAAAAATTGTAGAATGGTTAGGTAATGAAATGTATTTATAATCTATAATTTGAATTCCAAAATGAGATAAATTTATTCACAATCAATGTACCAAAAATTATTTATTACTAAAAAGTAGTGTGAATTAATTATAAATATATAACCGAAAGCATGTGAATAATAAAACATGTAGAAGTCATGATACTTACTTTTTTGTTTTTATATATGGAATATATCAAAATAATAATATATTTAATCAAAAATTAACTACAAATAGATTATTTCAATATATTCTTAGAATGAAATAGTACATGAATACTTATGAGAAACATAATCAGCTTGATGTGATTAGATACTCTGATTCATGCTTAATTAGTTGTGTTGATATAATAAATTATTATATATATATATATATATATTCAAGATAGAGTGGAAATATCATGGAAAGAGTGTGAATACATTGGCAGTTTTGAATTCAACCATAGAAGCTAAATTTGTAAAAAATGGTTCTGGGGACATTATTGTGAAATTTCATTTTAAGAATTGAAATTTTGGACAACATCACAAAAACCATAAACAAATTATTGTAACAATAACATAACTATTTTATATCATAGAAATAAAAATTATTCCATAGGTGTTAAAAACATGGAGTTAATATATTTTTTTACTAATGAGGATCTTTATAAATTAACAGTTTCAATTGAACATATAAGCACCAATACCATGATTTTTTAATCTTTGATTAAAGGGTTTCTAGAAAATATATTTATTAGACTTGTTATAAGTAAAATATTTCTTTATGAATAAGATTCAATGAATTTGATGATGGATAATTCTATTAAAATATAAATTTTCAACTGATTAGTGATTTTGATTTTATTTACATATTTTTAATATGTATACAAATGGAAACATAGGGTGGAAATAAATTTTAAAAAAATTCCCTTAATTTTTTCCCACATCATGTATTATCTCCATGTTATCCCGAACTATTGTTTCATTATTTTTGTTAATAAGATGTTTAGTATCAGGTAACTCTTTAATATAATAATTTCTTCTCCCTCCTTGTTTTTTCCAATCAGTCAAATTGAAGGATAAAAAATTTATAAACATGTAGGTCTATACATAATCGGTATGAAAATATTGATGTGGATGTCACCATAAATCCATATTCTATAATTTGGTGACATATAGTTTACTTCCTCTCACAGATTCTATATATTCATATATTTTGCATTGAATTTTAATTTTTAAATCCCACCAAATTATTGATCCTGGTTTAATTTTAACATTGTCAGATTAAATGAATAATTTGTGTTGAATTAATAAAATGGAATATTTATCTATTTAGAAGTGTTCTTATTCATCTTAAATATTATTTTGATAAATTAATTTTTTTAAGTAATTATTTAATATGAATTTCTAAACTGATAAAGAATTTATAAATTTCATGGAAATTATATTTTTCTCTTTTCAAGTGAAATCTAATATTTTTATGATAATATTTTACACATTTTTAATTTAAATTTCACATTTTTTGAAATTTTTATACATTTTGGAATATGGTTTATTTTAGGTGCTCATGCTGGATCATAATTGTTTATGGAGATAATTTTCCTTAAATTAAATTTTATACTAGAT
The DNA here is from genome assembly GCA_963277665.1 of Viscum album. NCBI lineage: Eukaryota > Viridiplantae > Streptophyta > Magnoliopsida > Santalales > Viscaceae > Viscum > Viscum album. The sequence continues at coordinate 1,100,724,614 of OY728147.1, forward strand.
TATACTATGTAGATATCATTTCAATGTTCAACGCATAACAATTATATATATTATAATATTGGGATGAAATTTTATCCCAAGTTATAGGAATCAAAGAAGAAGAATCATTTATATTGGATACATAACTATTTTAGTAATTTAGAGGTTCAACCAAAGGGTGGAAAATATATATTTACATTGAATTGATTCTTAACCTTCCATTTTGTAATATTTATAAACATATAATTCCGTATCACTTATAAATAGGTATTGTTCACCTTTATAGGGGGATAAACTATGGGAATTTTATATAAGTTTTTTCTTCTTGTTTTTGGAATAGTTTATTTTATTTATTTTATATTGCTCTATATTCAAATTCTATATGGTTTTAATAAACCACAATCAAACTTTTAATTCCCTATTTGTGTGATCTCTCTCTCTCTCCCTCTTTCTTCCTCTTACTTACATTCTCTTCCATGTGTTCTATTATACCCATGATGGTGACTGAATAACCCAAGGATCGTCCTTGGGGGAGGGTTTCTAAGTGATCCTGAATTATTTTTGTATGATTATTCATGTATATTTACAATTTATGTTGGGGGAGTGAGAAGTGAAATCGGTTGGTGCAATGATCCTCCTACAATCCATGAAATAATACTAAAAATAATTTAATTCTCTAAAAAATAACTATTCCATCCCATCTCTTATAGGTACTTCTTATATGATTGATTTGAGTGTGCTTAATGGATTGAATTACATTTGATGAATTCTATTCTTAAAAGGTGTCACACTCTCAGTTAAGGTGTGTTCATAATTCTTATATATTGGAGCAGGTGAGGTTCGGTATAATGAAGAGACTTCCTTGGAATGCTAAAATTCAACCTTAAAGTAAGTAGTAATTTTCCATGTATATTGGGATGAACGGTCGAATAGAATTTAGAAAATAAATAATGAATAATAAAGGAAAAAAAGTTGTCAAAACCTTGGACCGTGTTCCTTCTAGATAACTTCATTCTATATGTATGTACATTTTTATGTATCCTTAAATTTTATAATTATAATTCTCAACCACTACTTCTTTTTCTTTTATTTTTAAGCATAAAAAATAATTTAATTAGAAATAGTTTCTGATTCGCTACAAAATATTCTCATATGACAAAAACATGGTCATCCATTATTCTACAATAAGAAAAATATAAATAATATTTTTCACACCACATGATATGCATGTACAAATTTTACATCACTAATAGAGAGACAAGAAGTCAATTACATATTAATTATGTAATTTTTTTAAATAATTTTTCCTTGATTTCAAAAAACATAATACATGATAAATGATACACACCAATGGAAGATATTTTTTTAATTTTTTTACGGGTTAGGGATTTCAAGAAACCCAACTATAGATGGAGGTCATTCAAAGAGCTCATAGAACACTTGAATGAGGATGTCAAACAACCAATTTTCGAATCATAATCATAGGAGATCATTGATTTATTAAACTACTTTTTTAGAGTTCCATTAAGAAGTTATTGAGTTATAATAAGATCACATCCATGAGAAATTACAATAAGATATTAAATTTGATTTGGATAAATTGGATTATTACATTCTACTCTATGTTATAGATAATCATTAACATTCAAATAATCACTAATAAGAGATAAATGTTGAATCACTCAAGGGAGTAAACCAATTAATAGAATCACATGTTATTTATTCTTGTTTGTTTGAATAATTTTCTCATTAATTTTTTGAAAATCATAATGATATATACAAGATATAAACTACCCTATATAGTTATCATGAATTTGAGGAAGTCACCTTGGAGGAAAATGTGATACTAGAATTTGAAGATGAAGAGTTTCCTAGGGTTATGCATGGAATAACAACATAAAAAGAAGATATTAATGAGGTATAATTAGATATAAATACAGACTAATTTTAATTTCATTCAAATATAAATATACAGTAACATACCCACTGATAACAATTTTAAGGAATCATATTAGAAAAAATCCCTAGATGCTAAAGAAGTAGCTAAATAAGTTATGGCTAGAGAAAAAGAAGGATGGCTCATATTTTCTCATCCCACTACTATATAAGATATACCTTATAAGTAATGAGATAGATCTTTTATACTCTATCCATATTCTCCTCTAAAAGAATCAAAAACTAAAGGGTATGCGATATAATGATATATGGTGGAATATATCACACAAATCCCACCTAACTACAGATTTTTAGTGAGTAGTATTTATGAGATAACTGATAGTTCCCACTCCAAATAAATTAATTGGTATTAATCCTTTCCTCCTTATATTTCTTTCAACGTAATTTGATTATTCGTGAAAAGGTGATAAAACCAATTTTTGAAATAAAAATTGGGTAGTGACAGTTTATGTGTGTGGTGGTTGTGACAATATATTTAGGTTTTCATGTTTAATTTTTCCCCTTTTAAATTTTTTATGTTTTCATAAGTTAATCTATTAAGCCTAAATGTCTATATTGGATAGTGAATATTATTTCACATTAGTTTTTAAAATTTAATTAATGTTGAAGTTATTTAATTTTTATATCTTTTTTAAAAAATACCATTTATTTAATATAAATTATTTTTAGAACCATTAAATTTTTGTCAATAGAAAAAAATTAAGTGAAAAATAATTATAACATTTGGAAACTATAATTTTAATTACTATCATAGGTATCTTTTCTATTGTAAAATGGAATAACTAAAGGAGATACCATTAAATACTTTAATATAAGTCCATTAAAACAAGACTAAAATGGTAAATTGAGATCCCACAATTACTTATTATATATTTAAGAACTAAAAAAGGAATACAAATAAATGAAAGTAAAATATGGAAATACAATAAGGGAAAAAAATATTTTAGTTTCTAAATAGAAATCGATTTAGATTAGGGTAATATTGAATACCATATTAATAAGGGGAAATTTTATTTATAAGAGTGTCATTTAAATTGTTTCAAAAAAGTGAAAAATTGAACTTTGGTATAAGGATCATAGAAAATACAACATTATAACATCACTACTTGTTTAAATATTAATTAAACTACATAATATTATGTTTATAATTCTATAACATTAAATTTTTTTAAATTAGTGTGTAGTAGTGAATAAAACTGGTTTCTGAGGATTGAATGTTTCATTTATGTGTAATTATTTATTTTTATTCTTTATGTATTATATGTTTTTACCTAGTTTGTATAATTTTGTTGTCATTTAAATTCATTAGATTTCCAAGGAGTTTAAAGTTTATGTGATTGTGAATTGAAAACCCCAATATTTTTATATATTTTAAATTCAATTTTAATGTTTTAAATCCCAAAAAAATAACAATTTAAAGTTAATTTTTACATATAAAAGATAAATAATTTTTTTGAATTATATAATTAAATATTTATTGATTTATAAATTTTTTTTTAAATTTATTTATAAAATAAATTTTTTAGGAAATCATTTTGTGTGGGTTTATAATATCATAATGAATTTACATATTTCATGTCAATTCCATCTTTTCTATTTCTAGTTCTCTATAATACTTTTATAATAAAATTTTAAATGTGTTGAATTTTTATTTGAACATTTTTTATAATTTTAAAAATTTTGTGCTATATTTTTTATTTCAATATCTCGATATGGATCACAATATTTCATTGAGATAATGGTAATCTATGTTAATGTTAGACAAGATTCCTCAATCAAAATATCAATTCTATGTTCATCCCATAAATTATTATCTATACTCGTATTGGGATGAAATTTTGACACACGTGAGTAAACACAAAGCTGGGAATTTAATTATTCTCAATCCATTTCTAGTTTAGTCATTTTGAGGGTTTTCAACATCAATAAATAATAGGGATTTACATTGACTTAATTTCTAAATTTACACTTTGAAATTTTTGTTACCATAGACTCCCTTATACTTTATATATGTATATTATTCAACTCCAGATATGATATTTTCATAGAAATTTTTTAGAAGTTCTAATCTAATTAAACTATGGAATAGTTTCTTTTAATTTTTTATATTTCACTATATTTGAATTCTAAATTTTCTAATAAATTGACTTGTTTAATTTGTTTCTCTGTTTCATTGGTTTTTTCATCTTCATTATCTTATATTCAATGTTCTCTATTATGCTCATGCTAGAGAATGAATTGCCTAAGGATTTTATTAATGGTATTTTTTCACTATATTCCTAAATTATCACTCTAATATTATTCACATTTATTTTATATTTCTGGAAAAGTAGGTAGAATTTTCATATGTTAGTATGGTGATTGTTAAACACTCTTTATCATGAATCTAAAACTCCTTATATTAATCATTTCCACTCTTTTATTTAGGGTTTTCTTCATATGATTATTTTGACTATGTTCAGGGGATGAAATGACATATTACTGAGTCAGAATTTGGAATGTTTCATGCTATTGATTAATATAGTTTCTTCATTATCTCACATTGAAGGATGTGAGTTTTATTATACCAAAGAGATATAATAGGTAGGTTAAATTTATCACTGAATGTAGGGATTAGTAGTCCTTATATGATGATATGGATTATAAAATATAATTTAGCTGATAAATAATGAATAATAAACGATATAAAGTGTCCATCTTCTATGAAATATTTATTTCTTGGTAGCTTTATTTTATCTTAATTTTCACCGACATGTTTCATTAAAATATTCCATTCTAATTATCAACCCCAAATTATTTTCCAATTATTTTCATGAATATAAAAGAACAAAAATATAATAAGTTTTTAGGAATTAATATTGATTGAATTTAAAATCTCATCAAAATATACATCCCCAGTTAGCCACTATACTATACATGAAAAAATAAAAATAAGTTTTTTATACACCATGATAGGTTTCTCAAAAATGTGAACCATTATTGGAGATCAATGTAGTCAATTACATATAATTATTTTTATTAATTATAAATAATTTTTCATTTTTTTCATAAAAAAACTATAATTTTTTTTGACTCACCCTTTACAATGAAAGATATTGTTTCTTCATTTGATGGTCATGCGAGGGAGTTTGAAAAAATAATTATTCATAGAGGGAATCCTAGGAGATTGTGTAGGACTTAATGGATGACCTAAAACAACTAGTTTTAGAATACATAGCCAAGGAGACCATTGAATTCTCACACTAATATTTAAAGTTCCATCAAGAAGTGATAATTTTACAAGAATTTTTTATCCCTCCCCAATAACAAGATGATATTGAAGAGGTTGAGAGGGAATTAGTTGATTACCCTCTACCCTATACTATAGAAACTCTTCTACAGGCCTACAGTCAAGAATATATTCTAGTGGATGTATCACCCATGTCAGTAATCCATTAATTGTAATCACTTAATTTACATATATCATTTTCGGAATCACCATATTACTCCTGCTATTCTAAAACTACAAATACGGATAATCTATACACTTCCCTGGGTAGTTATCATGAATTTATGTAACTCACCACTAAAGAAAAGGTAGTAATATAATTTTAAGATGAAGTGGTTCTTGGTACATTTTTTGAAGGAACAACTTATAAAGTTGTTATTAATATGGGATAATTTGATAAAAATTCAGACTATTTTAATTTCATTCAAATAAAAATATTCACTAACTTCCCCTTTTATAGAACATTTAATACTGTGACTTATGAGGTGGATAAATAATCTATGGCCAAATAAAAAGTTGAGAACCCATATTTTTTTCAGACCCTCATGATATAAGTTGCACCTTATATAAAATTGGATGGATCTAATATACTCAACCAATGGGATCCTCTACAATTAGTGATAGGTGAAGAGCACTATATGGAAAGATATTCGGTAGTTAAAATCAGGTATGATAATAACTATAATTTAGGTTTTATTACACATTTAAATTTAATTTTTTTTCTTCCCAATTTAATTTTATGCTTAATTTTTTTAAATATATTTTTAATAAAAAAGGTAGTAATAGATTAACTATGGGGGATTGGAACCATTATTTATTTATTTTTATGTTTTTTCATTCTTTTAATTTTTATAATGTTTTTAGGATTTTAATTTGATCCATAAATTTCATCCTTAACATTTAAAAAAAATACAATTCTAGTATTGTTGATTTATCTTATTTTGATGTTGTGGAATTTATAAGATTACTGTAAATTTTTTACTACTATATTCAATAATTTTTTTTATAGAACTCGAAAAAATATTTTCAATGTAATATAATTGAGTGGTATAAAAATTATAACTTGATGAAACTATAATTTCAAACTCTATCTTTAATAAATTTTCAATTAATAAAATATAACCTTATGAAACCAACTCAATATAAATATACATAAGTCATTTGAAACTGAAATAAAATTGTCAATTAGGACCCCCCAAGAAGTTATGAGATATATAAGAACGAAATAAATAAATAAAGAAAAAAAATTGCAAAAAATAAAAAAATAAAAGATTTTAGTTCCTAATTATCAAAAAGGAATAGATTTTGTTGAGGGTAATATTGAGAAATATATTATCAATGGGACTATTACGTTTTAATAATATAATTTAAGTTGTATCAAGGAAGTGATAAATGAATCCTTAGTATAAGGAGATTAGTACATATGAATCTATGATAGTTCCACTTGATAAAATATTAACTCAATTAATTTTTATTTTGTTTAAAATCATAGAACATGAACTTTTTCTTAGATTTATATTGGATGGTGGATAGAAATTATTGAAGAGGCCTAATATTTTCAATGAAGAATGAATCTTTTCTTCTTGACTTTTCTAGTTTTGTGTTTTTACCAAGGGAGGATAATTATTTTTATTAGTTCAATTCATTGGATTACCTTTTAATGAATTATTCAAGGTGTGTAATTAATAGAGAAATCATTTTTATATATTTTACTTCCAATTTAAATGTTTTAAATCCTACTAAATCAGTAATTTAATGTTACAAAAAATATATTTATATTAAAGGAATTTATTATATTTGATTATGAAAAATAAAATATTTATTTATTTACTAGATTTTTAAATATTGTATTCATTAATTGATAAATTAATTTTTTATGTTATTATTAAATTAATATTTTTAATTTGAGCATGAATATTGAAATTTCATAAAAATCCCATTTTTCCCTTTCAAGTGCAATATATTTTTTTATAAGAAAAAAAAAATTTGTTTAATTTTTATTTGCAATTTTTTTAAAAAAACTAAACACCATATTATATATATTTTATTTGAATATCTTAAGACAGATCACACTCTGAGATTAATCAACCCCCCCCCCCTCCAATTAGAGCCGCATGTTACCCATCATAAATTTTTTAGTTGGGGTGTGGAGTGAGTGGTAAAACCACATAATATTACATCCAAAACACCAGATTTCAAATCCTGTAAATCCCCTAGGGGATTTATGAAACATGTAGTGATGTAGGTCTGCCATTTGAAGGGGTGATGTAGGCATGGTGTAGTTAGGCTATGAATCGGGCATGATGCATGCAAGATGATGTAGGCATAACTCTACCCTGGGCCTTTGGTCTATGTTCTTAAGACACATGGTGTTGTAAATATGGTATATGTAATGGGTCTACATTTATCCACATTGAAATAGGTATTTTACTTCATAATTAAATGTTGCCTTGACAGTAACATTAAAAAAAGACATTTTCATAGAGATAATAGGACATGATTTCAATGATCTATTTGATTCATCAATTATAATATCACTTGAAATTTTCCCCAATAAAGGTTATATATTTAATAAAAGTGGATATAAAATTTGACAAAATTCAAAGTAATTAATGGAAAAAATTTAATTCAATAGGAGCCACATATAGTTTTATCATTTTTATTGTCAAACATATATTAAAAAATTGGAATTTACTATGGAACAATTTAAAAATATCAATTTTCTAATTTCTATAACACTATCCTCCACTTTTCTCTATAAATATGTATTTTTAAGATTTTCTGAAGGGATTCACTCAAGTATTTCACTAGAAGTTATGTTCTAGTGAATCTTTAGAATAGTTTATTTTATTTCATTTATCTTTTAAAATCTTTGAATTTTAAAAAGTTTAAAAATCTATATTATCTCTTTTTTTCTCTAGTTTTATATTATATATATATATATATATATTTCTCCCTATAATCCTTCCCTTATTTTTAATTTTTCCTCTTACACTTATAATTATGAGTGATCAACCCATGACATGGAATGGGGGTAGGTCTTATTTGTGTTCCCAAATTCGCTCTTTACAATTCATCAATTTTATTTTCTATTTGGGGTATGTAAGAGAGAAGGGTTATGGGTGCCTGTAGTTATCATCCACCACTGTTAAAAAAGATTCTATAACTCATTTAATTATGCTCTAGATCATAATTTCCTACCTTCTCTACGTCATACTCTTTATATGATGGATTTGACTGTTTTTAAGGGATGTAAGAATTTATGATGGAGTTGGTTCTTATAAGGTTCCATAATCTCAAATGAGCTATGTTCAACATTCTTGACTATTATAGGATTTGGGTTTGATGTCCCTAATATATCTATTATGAATTATAAATTTCTCACTAAAAATAGGGAATTTTATTCTATATATTATGGGTAAGACTATAAAATAGAATTTAGATAATAAATGATGAATAAGGTAGGAACCCATTTAGCCAACCCCTCATGAAAAGTTATTCCTTGAAAACCTCTTTTTATATAGATGTTTCATTATTGACATACATTAAAATTATCAAACATCAATTCATTTCCAATTGTTTAAAAAAAATAGAAACATTAAAATATAAGAAGTGAATTAGGAAGAGTTAGTGATAGATTGAAAAATCACTTCAAGAGCGATGGACATAGTTAACCACTATGTTTCACTATAAAAAATATAAATAATTTTTTTATAGCCTATGATAGGTGTTTTAGCCTATATCTTCACAATCCAGATATGAAAAAATCTGAGTTGAGATAACTTATTTGATGTAAATTGTATATTTTTGTATTAGTAACAACATTCCTATCAATGTAAAATACAATAGATAAATTTTTTTCTCATAGAATTATATTTAAAAATCCATTTCTTCATAGTATAATATGAAAAATGTAACAATAAAACTCTATATATATTGAACATATTCTTTCTAAAAATAAATATTTAAATTTAGTGCAATGGGCCTCTCTATATTATCACTCTTCTCTTATATTATCCAAATATTTATAAAATCTTATTCGATCTTCATTACTGGAAATCAATTGTAAATATAACTCCATGTCATTTATATATCCTATGATAGTGACATTTATTTTACCCATTAAAAAGATTTCCAAAATCATCTAGTTATTTTGGAAAATATATCCCATATGAAAATCCTTACTTTGTATATTTCAAAAGATATCAAAAATATAAATCATGAATATGTATTCAAAAACATTATTTAAATGATTAAAATATTATGTGGTTTAAAATAACTTGTTTTGAATTTAAAAACAATAGTGAAAAATCATTATTCTCCATGAATCTCATATGTTTCCTTCTTCTCAAATTCCATATTTGGCCATAAACAAAACATAATCTATAGTGAAATACTGTGAGTTTCATTCCAGTATGGTATCAATCAATTTTATTCAAACAACCAGTAATAATCTTCATAGAACATTTTTACTCTAATAATCCAATTTTAATCAATTTAACATAAAAATTTCCAAATAATTACTGAACAACCTTTATCCTCTATTTCAATAATGGATTATGAAAAGAAAAAAAATTCACTATGATCATAAACATTGTGTGGTCATGTTCATTCTTTTGTACCATCCATCAACTCCATTAAGCATCATAATGAAACCCAAAACCCGGGAATTTAGTTCTCTTACAATAAATTTATATAGTAAATCATGGTGTGGTTTTTCCCCCTTGATAAAATATATCTCCCATTATCTTGAATAATTTTCATTCTAGACCCATGATTTTTAAAACACCTTATAAAATGACATTATAATTTCATGTTTTTAATTGTCTAAAAAATTAAGGGTGGTATTTTATATGAGCTTTTAGATCAACCATGCGTATCAAAAACCCATCATGGTTTTTAGTGTAGTAGTGGTGGTTGTGAATAATGTATTGTGAGATGGTGTAGGATCAAGAATAGAATTTTATAGAAAGTGTAATTCCATGCCATGATGGGTAGGATCATAGTGTGGTGAAGGGGGTCACACTATATCCAGGAGAGAACCCTGGCACCAAGGGTTTAATGTAATTTGTTAGATTGGTGTTGATCAAGGATCACATTGTGGCTTATGGGAATTGTGGTGTGATGTGTTTCTGGGAATGGTAGAATATAGATGATTCACCATAAGTGAATATTTTTCCTAAAACAAATTATTTTTTTAAATATTTATATGATAAGCAGAGATCATTCCTTGATGGTATAGAAGAATTCGATTATATATAAGGCATTTCAAATTTTTTTGGAAATTGGGAAAGCATAAGGTTATTTCATGACACATGTGTGTTGTACCTTGAAGAGGTTGTTGTGTGTGGGAGTCATGTTGAGAAGATATATCTACAATGTTTTTACCTATTGTAAAGGGAGGGATCACATAGTGATGTGACACTAGGAAGTGAATTTAAGGTTTTTTTAGGATTTTGAGTGAGGTGTGTCACACCATGGTGTGGGGAGACCATATTGGGATAGTTATTGTAACATTGGTGGATCAAGATATATTTTAAGAGGTCCACTTTACGACCTTACATAACTAGGTTTTTTAAAATAATAATTAATTCATTTTGTAAGATTAAATATAAAAATGGTGTTTAAAACATTTCAACCTCTATAACTGAAAATATATCTTAATTTTCCACTGTATCATTATCTCTAATTTTTATGTGATATATTAGTCAATTATTTATGAATCATTTATCATTTTTTGTGGTGGATAGCCATGGGTAAAGATAAAAGTCTATATGTGGTTTTGTTTTTCAAATTTCTCATTATTACCTTGCCTCTTTCTATAAATCCCTAATTCCATGGTTTTTATTAAATTTTGGTGAATTTCTAATTTGGGGTCAAATTAGACCAAGGTATTTTATGAGAGGATTAATTATTACTCTAGGAAGGTGTTTCATAGATAATTACATGTTTATATGTGTGCTTCTATTGTGTATGATAAATTGGAAAGGGTGGGGTTATGTAAATATGTTAAAATTGAATAACTTTCACTTTCTATTTTTCTTAAGAGATTACTCAAAATTTTCCTATGAGGAAATTATGGTTTTTTAGTAGGGATTTTAATTTTTATATTATATGGTTTGAAGTATTTGGTATGTTTTGTGATATCACTTATTAGGGTATAAAAATTATTATGGTTCCTTGGAAATGTGGTGGGTGTAACCCATGTGACTGTTGGTGATATTGATCCCTGAAAATGGGGATACAATTTTTATTAGTGTGATGTATATACTATTAATCATTCTTGTGGGTGAAGATAGATACCTATCGAGTTTTTTATGGTAGTTGGTGATTTCTTTTCTCCATTAATCCAAGTATGTTGGAGTTTTTTAAACAAAGTACATGACCCATCATGTACTTTTCAATACTAGTTTGTGGAATCCCTAATATATTGATAATTATTGGTGTATTGGTGTTGACTATCATTATGGAATTAGAATACACCCTAGGTATACATGATAATTTGGTGCAAACTCAGATCATTATATGGGAGTGTGATGCTTGTCATATATTTAAAATGTTTCAATTCCAATGAGCTATACTTGGTAATGGTTCAGAGTTCTTATGCCATTATTTTTCATCGGGTTGTGGAGTTGGAATTTGGTAAAGGGTTTAGATAGACATGGGTCTTGTTATATAAGTTGTGGATGTTTCATTTGGTTGTTTTGTAAACTAAGGATAGCTATATTGACTATAGTTTTCATTATACACCATGTGTTATGAGATTTTATTGGAAGGATGAGGGAACTTCTAGAATTACATATTGTGGATTAATTGTTCCACTACAGCACTATCTATGAAACTCAAGGTCTTTCCTGGAGATGATTGAGAATTGGTAGATTAGGTTGAGTGTTTTCTTTGGGTTCTCATTATCTCATGTCAATATTATCATATATAATCATCCATGGGTGATATAATTTGTATTGTATATCTGACATGGAATTATTTGTGTCTACTATGCTTATACTATTTTTTTCATATATTGTATGTTATTTGTGGTTTATTTTGCTATTAGTAATTTATTTTTATTATTAATATTTAGAGAGTACAGTCTCTCCACTATCAAATATTATACCCTCACTACTACTCATTTATCATTATCTTACAGGGAGGTGCATCTATGGTATAATGGTTCTCTGATCTAGTTATTATAAAGTGAATTTGGTTTAGAGGTTGAAATGTTTATAAAATAATCTTCCAAACTTATTAAAACATCTTCATTGATTCATTATCTTATCCAAAAACTTAATAGAATGTAATGGTAATTATCAAACATCCAAATCATCTATTAAATCTTAATAATAATAATTCATTATTCATTCTATATTCAATATATTCAATAAAATTCATTCACTATTCTTTCTTCAAAATATCCTTTTTCACTTTGGGGACTTCTATAAATTCACTCTTGATCCTTCATGTTCTATTATTGATCAATGTTGTAATATCCATTATTCACCATGTGTGGTCTCCTAAATCAAAGCACTATTCATGTTCTCATCTATAAGACCCCTTACATCCCTGATTTGTATGTATATATATTTCATTTTTATGTACATGATTTTATGTTATTCAGGATAAAAAATATAAAATTTGTAAAATTAATAAAGATTCATGTTTACTGCATGATCACTATGACTAATCATGTGAACCAAAAAAATGGTGATCGATCAATATTTTGTTTATTATGTGGTTTATTCTTGGTATTGGTGACCATGATGTTTAGGTAATTAATTTTCCAATAAAATTGATTTTTATTTATTTTTATAATATTTTTCTATAGAATTAATATTTTAGTTTTTTAGGAGTTTGGGGGTCATTTGTGGGAGTATCCCCTACTAATACCTATGTCATGCACTCCTTCCATGGTGAAATCTTGAGTGTGTATTTGTAATTTCTCTTCAAAATCAATGGTGACGTCCTATTTTTTGTCTATCAATATTTCATTTATTTTTCTAAACTTCCCGTCCTCTAACCCTAACTAGCTATGGTGGGGATCTCTTTGGAACATGTGTCTGATGAGGGGTCTATTAATCCATAGGGTGTGTTGATCCCTCTTCACGACCTTATATCTTCCAAGCTAGAAAAATAATATTATGTTTCCATGTATGTTGTGGGAGGTTTGATATCCATCCAACGTTTCCTAGAAATATTTTATTCATGATTGTTTTAAACATTTTTTCTAAACAAATAAATTGTGCACAATATTTTAGTGATTTATTTTGAAAAATAATTTTTCAATTTTTCAATGTATTACATGTGGAATAAAAAGGATTTTTGTAATGTTAATATTTTTTACCATTCTATTAATGTTTTTCCACACCATAAGTTTGATAAAGATACATAGGATTTTATTATAATAAATAATTATTATTGAATTTTTCAATAATGATTAATTAAAAAAGTGTACTTTATGGTTTTGAATTCAAATTTTTGGATATAAGGACGTGTTTGGTTTAAATCAAAATGTGTTTTTAGGGAAAATTTCTTCTTGATTGATTCTCATTATGGTTTCCAATATATATATATATATTATGTTATATCATGTTTTTTTATCTATAGTTTATTTATAAAGAAGGATTTCGTGATTTTATATTATGATTTGAAGTATAAGTACATATTTGGAAGGTTGGTAAGTGGATAATTATTTTACCCACACTTGAGTATTTATACCCCATGATTAAATTTATATAATTGATGAATAATGGAATTTTAATGTTATAGTATATTAGTTAAAATATTTGTTTATTTGGAGGGTGTATAGAAGGTGATATGTGATTTTATATAAATTTTATACTTGACTCCATTAGTAATTGATGATGGTATACTCATATGGTAATTAATTGATTGAGTTCATATTTAGAAAATATCATGAGAAATTTAAGTAGTTAAATGTGAATTTAAGGGTGGGTGATATACTACCTTAGTATCACACTCTATCAAGTATCCTTTGTTTAGGAACATACTTTTTATGGGGGGTATCTACTAATAACTCTAGTGATATAAAATTATGTTTGGTAACTATTAGAAGGGAGTAATAGGTTTGAAAATGGGTCCATATAAGCCAAGACCAATATTTTGTCCTTAGGGCTATCTTGGTTTTCCATGATGATCATTATAAGATAGTCTTTTTTTATAATAATTTAGATTTGATAATTATTTATCCTTATGTTGTTAGTTATGTGGTGGTTTTATACTTTCATGATGTTATATTTATACCTTATTTCACCTGAAATTATATATGGTACATTTATCATGCTTTTTTATTATTTCCTTATATTTTGTAGGTTTTAATTAAAACAAACATAAATCATTCATATTTCATATGTGGTCAATATTCAGGAAGTGAATGGGGTCACTTGGATATGATGTATTTAATAGTCAATTGAATTTTAGAAAATTATTCTCGGATATATATCATAACAATATTGTTAAAAATTCTCTTATATTTTTTGTTTTGTTGTATTTCTAGATTACTTGTAATATGTTTTAATCTATTTGGTTTGTTATGCACTTTTTAGATGTTTTCCTCTATGTATACCTGATTTAGTTTATGATTCCGGTTTTTATGTCTCATTTGATTGAACATGAATCAAACTGTTTATTTTTATATTTCATTGAATATATAATTTATAAACACTTCATGTTGGATTTTTTGATTTAAATCCATGTGATTATTATTTATGTGAGTGAGGTAAAATTTATTCTCAAAGTGTATATTTGATTCCATCGACACTTGTTGTTATCCATTAGTGATTGTAAACATGATTTAGGTCTTATGAAGATTCAAATTGGTTATTTCAATATAGGCCATTTCATTATAAAATGATATCAAATTCCTATTTGATTGGAATATTTTTGAAGTATAGTTGGACAATATATTAGACTTTGAGGTCAGAATATACAAAGTAACACAAAGGGGAATTGTGGATTTTAAAAAATCTTCCACAACTAGGGATTTTGACACACACTGTGATTTATGTAGATATTGAGTGTTTTAATTAGTATGAAAATAGTATTCAGTATATGAACATAAATAAATAACACAACTTTTTTTCATGGTTCATGGCACAAAGATCACCTAGTCCACTCAACCAATTACTCTCTCTGCATGTTTGGTAATTTTCACTAAAAGTTTCCTCTTATCACAAGACCATGAATTCACAATTGAGAATAAAGAAGGTGAAACCTTTAAAAAATATGAAAAAAAATCCTTATTTTTCTATAACAGAGATATGGTTATCCACATCTTAGATTTAGAAGCTGATACTCTTCCACAACTGAGTTCGTCGAGTTGCAAATCCCATAAATCTAGATATTTTAATTTGTTGATTCAGGTTTTTATTTAATGTTGGAGTAGTAGATACTAATATATGATGGATCTTCATATTTATAGAATAATACCTTCACGAATAAAATATTCTGAGGTGATCCTTGTTTCAAAATGAACTAAAATAAGGTAGAAACATAAATAGTAGTAGTAATCTTACAACTATAAAAGATTGATCATGTATATCTCCAAAGTGAATCTTCTTTCAGAATTTTTCTATTATTATAATAAAAATATAAAAGATAATTTCAATAGTGTAGTCGCATATGTGAATAACTTATCACACAAATATTTTGAAAGAGATACTCTGAAGAAATATATAGTATAGATAGTTTCATAATTATTCTAGATCTAAAATAATTAGCTGATTGATATTGGAAATTAAAATTCTAATAGACTTGGTGAGTCATAACATACCTTAATAATAGTATAGCTTTTCTCCAATGAGTATGGTTTTTTAAAAAATCATAATTGATCCTTGAATCAATATTCAATTCTAACTTGACCGCTGTTGTAATCATGGATTAAAAAGAAAAGTTAAAAAACATTGCAGTTGTAAACAGAACATAGGGTTAAACTGTGTAGTGTAGGGTTCCTTTGAGTAGTGTAGAGTCCCTACCAATGTATGGTCACGTATCAATACTTACATATTCACATAACATAGTGAAAAAAGTATCATAGGGATAATAATAAATAGGTTCACCTTATTTATCACAGGATCACTAACACAACATTGTTTAACCATACGTTTAAATTCTCAAATATAGGGTTGATTAATATTAATCCTGACTTCAAATGTAGGGTTTCTAATACATATGTTTGATTATTCAAATAATGTACGGATTTTGATGTAAAATAAATATAAATAGCGAAATATAAGTGTGATAGCATATTTTCATCTACCGAACGTAGGGTTTTGAACCAATGCCTCCAGATTAATTCTCATAACGTCAAATTACTTAAACCCGTATATAAATTCTGGAAAACTCACTCAATAAAAATTCATTAGAAAACAAACCAGGGTCTATGTGAGCACTAAAATCATTATAATTTATTGAGTTTTTTTTTGAGAAAATACATGCCAAAAACTATGCCCCATTTTATGACCGCAAAACCCATAACATAATCTATTACATGATTTAACGAAAATGTTGGATTTGTAAACATAAAAAAATAGATATAGAAAATATTTTGATATTTTTATTTAAAATTATTATTTCAAAAAAGGAAAATAGATACTTTTAAATTAAATATTCTATTAAAATGAAATATTTTGTTAAAAATTATCCTTAATAGATATTCTCATATTCTCTAAAAAATATCCCCCTTTTTTGATATCAAAATGAAAGTTTGAGAAAATAAAATATAAAAAACAAATTTAATGTAGCACTTATCTATAAATTAATAGTTAAAAATTTATAATAGAATCATATTTAGGATTGGAAATAAAGTATTGAACATTACATAAAAGAGAATAAACCTTAATATGGATAAACAAAATTTAATTCGAAATGAATTAAAATATTTTTAAATAGAGTACAATCTAAAATAAATGAAATATTGTCTACAAAATGAGGTGATTTAATCTGAATTTCTAGAGTTAGAAGGTGAAGAAGGATATGGAATGTCTTGGATAGCACCATTAATCTCAATAAGCTTTAGAAACAATCTATGTAAATGATTGTTCAACAATTATAACCAATTTTGAAGAAGATTCATTTAATCTTGAACAATATTTAGATTCGAGAACCAATTAACCTTTATAACCACATTCACAACTTCCTATAGATAAATTAATGAAGTAAACTTATCCTTAATAGGATTAAGTAGTAATCCCAACACGGATTCATTTTAAGTTAGATGACTAACCAGATGCCATTGATTGTTTAACAGAACACAAAAAGGGGTACTGTCACACTAAAGAGTGTGCAGCATATCATCGAAATCGGTCAGTATTGAAGTAATTGCTTCAAACCTTCTGATTAGGTATAGATGTGCCTATTGTGAGGAGGTTTATTCCTAATAACATTACCTATGATATTGAAATTATCTTCCTTCCATCATCCTGAACTCATCAAAATCTGACTTCTTGATAGATTCATATATCAAAAAATTCAACTCTATGAAAATTTTTCTAATTAACTTTTGAATGTATCCAAAATAAATAATAATATCTTTGAATTACATAATATAGTTTTTTTGAGCATCAAACTATGATCTTGTAACTATAGTAATTTTGAATTATTCAAACTTATTTTTCTTATATTCCATTTGTTCTCTGAATAATAAATTCTGAACCACTAATAGATTTACATTTATAACCCTGGATTCAGCTTGAGAATCATAATATTCAAGAGATTTAGTTCCATGGTCCGAGATATCTTCCTTATTTTGAACTTATATCAAGTCCAAACATGACTCTTAATTATCAGATCATCTATATATTAAGTAAAATCCACCAATAGCCTTAGAATCATGAACAAATTCACTATGAATTTTGTGACTATGAGCCTCTTACTCAACATCATCACCCACTAGAACCTCCCACGCAATTATAATAGAAGCATCATAAAGAGTCTCTATAATTTCAACTTAAGTCCTACTTCTTTGAACATTATATCCTTCTGGCCTAGATTTGGCCTCTTCATCCAGTCTATTTATTATATATTCAACTAATGGAAAAATTCTTTTCTCCCCTAAGTAACTATCATAATCCTTTATTGTTGGTATGCACCACCATGAAAAATACTCTTCTAAGAATTTTTACACACAAATCCAAACATCCTAACCATCCCAGCATGTAAAATATTTTTTTGATGACATGTTTTACTAATAAACATATTAATTTTTTTTCTTTTGTTTGTAGAAAAAAGGAAATAATCCTTCTATTGAGATAATATCTCATCATGGCATCCTTGTGGAAGTAGTAGTTTTGATACCTTATCATAAATCGAATGAAATTGAACTTGATTTGATTCAAAAACAAAAACAGGAAATACATCATAGGATATAAAACTATATCTAACTCAATAGTCCATAGAAAAAATTTATATTGAATAAATTTCATCATAACTCAGTGTTTAGGAGTAATCTCTTTCTTATTTAATTTTTTGATAGTTCTTGATCCAAATAAAGAAAACATAACTTCCACTAAAAAATGTTTTACATTACCCATATTTCTTAAATCAAACTGAAACTCCCCTTCATGGGGGCAACATAACGAGAATCTATTTCCATATAAGATATATAAAACATAGAATCAATAATGTTAGAGACAATAATATATTCATCAAATCCAATACTGAAGGAATCAATTCTACAAAATTCCTTTACTTCAATTTCATAAACTATAGGCATGTTATCCTCTCAAAAATCATAAACCAGACCTTAAAATCTCATTAATTCCATGAGAGAACGATTTGTAGAATCTAAATAATTAAAATCAATTACCTTCCCTAGAAGCACTTTGTGAGGTTTCCCTGAAGTATCAGTATCTTCATCCAACTCAGAATCTTCAAATTTTCAATAGGTTTTTATCTCTAAATGTTTCAAGATCAAGGGATTGAAGTATTAGGGTATCAAAAAATAGGAATTGAATGAGTGAGAGAGAACTCTATAATTTTAAGGGAGGTTTAGTAGTGGAGAAAGAGATAATTATAAGGTTCTTGGTTTTCATGTAAAAATTTTAAAAGTACTAATTATGTTTTCAATTTTTAATAAAAATTAAAAATAAAATAAAATAATTTTAAAATATAATTAACATGTAACTAAATAAAATAATGAATGATATGTGTTTATATATATTATATATAGTGTTTAAAATATAAACAGAGAGAATAAAATAAATTTAATTAAATTAAATCATTCATTCATAAATTTAAAAATTAAATAATCCTAACTCCTTAATTATATAAAAACATTCATTTGGAAGTGGTTTAGTAAAAATATCAGCTAATTGATATTCTGTATTTAAAAATTCAAATGATATATTCTTTTTTAGGACATTATCTCATTGAAAATGATTCATCATATCTATGTACATAGTTTTATAATGATATATAGGAATTTTTAAGATATATATTGTAATTTTATTATCACATTAAAAGGGCATACGATTAAAATTTAGTCCAATGTCCAGTAGGGTGTTTTTCATCCACAATAATTATGCATAATAACTTCCATAATATATATATTTTTCCTTAGCTGTTGATAGGGAAATTTAGTGTTGTTTCTTATTAGACCATGAAACTAAATATTTTCCTAAAAATTGACACATTCTTAAGGTTCTTTTTTCTATCTAATATACAACCATCAAAATCAGTATCAGACTATGAAATTAAATTAAAATCAGATTTTTTCGGTAAAGAAGTTATTGAAAAATGGTTTCTTTTAAATATCTAAAAAATATTTTAACAGTATTAAGATGGGACTCTTTTGGATTTAATTGAATTCTAGTATAAAGACATATAGAAAACTTAATATCTAGTTTTATTTGAGTATGATATTAAAAACATCCAATCATACCTCTATATAACATTTGGTCTACTAGTTTAGCAAGTTCATCCAAATAATGTTTTATATTGGTACACATGGGAGTGGTATATGTCTTGTTATTTTCAAGTCCAAACTTTTTTAGTAAACCAATGATATATTTACATTGATTTAAATCATTACCATAATCTTTTTGATTAATTTCATATTCTAAGAAGAAATTTAGTTATCCCATCATAATAATGTCAAATTCATTTTTCATTAATTTGTAAATATTATTACAATGTTTTTTTAGTTGAACCTAAAATAACATCATAATATAGATAAGAACTAATAAAATATTGAAACAAATAGTTTTATTAAAAAAAATATGAATCTTCCAAGCCAAGGTTAAATCCATTTTTTAAAGAAAGGGACTTAATCTTTCATACCATGATCTAGGTGCTTGTATAAGGCCATATAGAGTTTTATTAATTTTTGATAATAGAGTTTGGTTTTTTGAGGATTTTCAAAACCAGGGGATTATTCAACCTAACCATTCTCCATTAAATAACTCGTTAAAAAGGAATATTTTACATCCCTATTATATAATTTAAAATTCAAAGGAGGTAAAGAAGCTAATATGATTCTTAGGGATTCTAATCTAGATACTGGGAATAGGTAGCATCATAATATATATGTCCTTATTTATTATATCCTTTAGTGACTAATCTCTATTTATTAATGGTTATGATCACATGATCATACATTTTAATTATAAATACGCACTTAGTACATATGACTAGATAATTGGGTTGTCTTTCTACTAGTTTCCAAACATCATTATTTTTTAATTGGTTTTGATCATATAACATTTCTAGCATCAAACTGTCATCTTATAAGGCTTCTTCAATGTTCTTAAGTTCTAACTAAGATTGAAATTTTGAGAATTGAGCTAGGATTCCTACATTTCTTCTAGTTCTATTTTTTGTGTCTTTTTCTACTATAATAGTATCTAGAGGATGGTTCTTTAAAGTTCTTGATTATATAGGTGAGAAAATTTCAGGATTTTTAGTATTATGTTATTCTAAATTGGGCTGAATATTTTTACTGTTATTTTCTAAATCATTTTTATGGGTTTCAAGTCTCATGTTTTCAAAAGATATAGAGACTTCCTCATCATGATTTTCCTATTTAAAAAATGAGTCTGTTTCATCAATATTTACCTGATATGATTCTTTTACCATCCTATAAATTTTATTAAATACTATATAAGATTTGTAGGTAGAATAATATCCCAAAAATATTCATTCATGAACTTTTGGATAAAACATACCAAGGTTTTCCTCAGTATTCAAGATACAAAACTGGCATCCAAAATCTTTAAAGTATTTTATTTTAGGATTTATGTTATTCCAATGTTTATAGGGATCGTTTTTTGAAACAGGACTTATTAAAACTCTATTCATGATATAGTAGGTTTTACTTATAGATTATTCCCAAGGATAAGTAGTAATATTGAATTCATTCAGCATAGTATGTGTTATTTATTGAAAATTATTCTTTCTACTTTCAGTAATTCCATTTTTTTGAGGTGTTATTGGTGCATAGAAGGTTTGTTTAATAATAATATTTGAGAAAAAATATTTAAACTCTTGATTTTCAAATTCTCCACCATGATAAATTCTCAATAAAATTATTCTAAAACCTTTTTAATTTTGAACAATTTTATAAAATATTTCATATATAGTGAATACTTTACTTTTTTTTAAAAAAAATAAACCTATGTAAATCAAGAATTATCATCTACTAAAACATAAATATATAACTTTTCATCAAAACATTCTAATTTTTTGGTCCAAAAAAATCATATGGATATGTTCTAATTCTATAAAATTAGAAATTTTGTTAATATATTTGAACAATGATTTTTGATGCTTTTCAATTTGACATGCATCACAGAATCTGTCATTGTGATACTTATGACTAGGAAAATCAGAAACTAACTTTTTCTTATATAATTTATGTAAAACATATATATTATATTTCTTATGACTTCTATGAAAAATACTTGATTCATTTCCCTTAATATTTAAACAAATTACCTTTTTCACATAGGGAATTTAAATCAAAAGTATAAACATTATCATTACAAGGTTCTCTAAATTTATGAAAATTATCATTAAACACATAGCAGTAATTATTAGAAAAATAAAAATATAATCCCTCGTCACAGAGTTTAGAGATACTTATCAAATTGTATTTTATCCCTTTCACATATAGTACTTTGTTGATTTAAAGAGTCTTTGGATCTCCAAAAGTTCCAATAAAATTATTTTTTCCTCTAGTATTGTCACCAAACGTTACTAGTCCTCCATCCATTTGAGTTAGTGTATGAATGTTTGTTGAGTCTCCACTCATATTCTTGTAACAACCATAGTCTATATACCATATGGATTTCCTTTTTTATGTATTCATTCCTTTAAAAGTAATTGGAAATTTTTTTGTTTTTATACCCAAATCTTCTAGGGTCTATGAATGTTAGTAAGAAATTATTTAGGACTCCATATATTCTTTATTTTAATTAATCATAGTACTTACATCCAATTATTTTTGGAAATGTAATATCTTTTAATAAAATTCATATGAGGATTTTTCAAATATAATTTATTAGTGAAATGACCTTTTATTCCACATTAATAGAATATAGATTTTTTATGATTGGGCCTAAAAAAATTTATATATAATTTTGATTTCTCACCATTAGTTTCTATTCTAAATAACTCATTTTTAATGTAATTATTTCCAATAATTTCATTTAAAATATTTTCTCATTTAGTAAAAACTAGATCAGAAGTTTTATATGATTCTACTACATCCTTCAATATTTAATCTTTTTTACATGATTAACACACGTTTAGGTAGATGGGTTGAATTTTTCAATCAACTCTTGATATTGTTTTTTCAGTGTATCTCTTTCTTCCGAAACATAATTATGAATTTTTTTTCAATGATTTGTGATTCATTATAAAGTAATAATATTTTTCATTTAATATAAAACAGTACACTGCCAATTTATAATTTTAGAAACTACCATAATCAAGATCAGAATATTAATAAGATTGTAACTTTTCTTCTTCAGCCATGAAGAACATATTGGCTTTTAGATGTGACTGATCCTTCTCTAAATTCAACTTTAAATTGTTTTTGAAATATTTTGATACACTCCATATAGCTTTCGTTTTTCTTTTTATTTTTTGATCATAATCATTATTTTTCTAATATATTTTTTCTTTCCTTTTTATTTCATCTTTCAGGTGTGGAAAATATTGTCTGATATCACCCAATTTATTTCATTCATAACATTGAACTTCTGTTGGTTTTTTGTCATTCTTCCTGAAAAATATTCAAATTACTCTTTTATTTTTATATAATTTACTACACTTTTTGGATAACTCGTCCAGTTCCATTTTATAATCCTATAAATCTTAATTTTTCTCTTCTTTTACATCCTTCTTTGTTCATCTCGTATACTTATGAGATGTCATCTACATAGCAGTTTTTCCTTATTTACTATAATCTTATGATCTTTATCTTTAGTCTGCATTTTTTATTTATACATAATTAGTGTCTCAATTATTTATTTCATTATTAAATCCATAATAGGTTTTGATTGACATATAATAGTGTATATTTCATTACTTTTAAAGGGTATTACTCTAAGTACATTCAAATATTGATCAGATTGTTTGATGGGTTCTCCTAAGGCTTTTAATTTATTGGTAATTTTTTCAATCATTCCATTCATCTATGTGATTGTTTCTCCATAAAAAATTCTAAATGTGTCAAATTTTAGCTTAGTTGTAGGATACCTCATCTGTTTGAAATTGAATGTTCCTTCATAAGAAACTCCAATAGTTTTCTACATATAATAGGAAGTTGGACATTTTGAAACACGATTTAATTCATCTGGTCCATGACCACAAATGATATCATTCATTTCTCTAGAATTTAAATCATACTCAGCTTCTATTTTAGCATTCCATGTTTTTAGTTTCCTAGGAATATTATAAGGAGTCATGATCATTGAGTATAATTTGAATCCAAGATTTTTTGGATAGAAAGTCATTCAAGAATACAAGCATACCTGATTTTCACCATTAAAATATGGAGTACTTACCATTGAAATTATTTATCTCGGATCATCCATTTTCATTTTTTAATAGACCATATAATTTTAGCTTGATATGTCTTTTTATTTAAAATGTATGCCTCTGATTATAATTTTTTGTTTGGAATTTACAAAGTAACACAAGAAAGGGTGAATTGTGTCATTTCAAAAAACATCCACAATTCTAGCTTTTGACACCCGCTGTGATTTATCCATATAAGCAATGTTTTCTTTTGTATGAAATGAATATGTAGTGGATAAACAGAAATAAAGAACATAGCTTTTTATAGTGGTTCAAGGCACAAATATCTCTTATTCCACTCTACCAATCACTCTTCATGTGAGCTTGGTAAATTTCACTAGAATATAATTCTTATCACAAGACCCTACATTCACAAAAAAGTGCAGAAAGTAGAAACCTTTACAAAAAGACTAATAAAAAACCCTTCTAAATCTATAACAGAGACCAATTATCGACAAATTATATTGAGAATGTGATACTTCACTTCAAATGATTACCTGTAGTTGTAACTCCAATAAATAAAATGATTTTTATTTGTCGATTCAGGTTGTTTTTCAAAGGTGTAGCAATGACAACTGGTAGATGATGGATCTTATTCTTCATAAAAGAATATTTTCAATAATGAAATAGTCTAAATTGATCCTTGTTGAAAATTGATCTTCAATAATATAGGAACAGAAATAGCAGTAATAATCTTATAACAATAAAATATTGATCATGTATATCTCCAATGTGTATATTAATTTAGAATCAACCACTCATTGCATTAGTACTATTAAAGATAATTTCAATAATATAGTCGTATATGTTAATATATTATCACACATATATTTTTGAAAAGATACTCTGATGAAATATATATAATTGATAAATTGATTTGTTATTTTAGATCCAAAATAATAGCTTGATTGATCGCAAAAATTCAGATTCCAATTTACCAAGGGATTCAAAACTCCCTTTAAGATCAGGAGTAATTCTCTCTAATAAATATGGTTCCTTGATATAATCATAATCAATCCTTGAATTAGTCGTCAATTATGACTTGATGGTTCTATCAATCTCATATTGAACACGCGACTTAAAAAAAATCTCAGTTGTAAACATAACACAGGGTTGAACTCCATAGTTTAGGGTTCTTTCACATAGTGTAGGGTTCCTTCGCATTGCGTAGAGTACCTAAAAATGTGTGGTTTCATAACCATGCTTTCATCATCATGTAATGTCGGGGGAAAAGTAGTGTAAGAATGATGTTCCATAAGTTCAACTTTTTTAGAACAAGATCTCGAACATAGCATTGATTAACCATATGTTTAAATTTTAGAACATAGGGTTGATAAATAGTAATCCCAAATTCCAACATAGGGTTGTTGATCTATATGTTTGATGATTCTCCAAATGTAAGGATACTAAGACAAATGAAAATTGTTTAGAGTGGTGTAGGGTTGATAACATACATTAATCTACTAAACATAGTGTTTTGAAACAATGTTTCTATAGTAATTATCATAATGTCAAATTACATTAACCCATATTTAAATTCCAAACTAATCATTAAAGAAAAATTCATTATAAAACAAACAATGGTATTTTTGAGCATCTAAATCATCATAATTTATTTAGTATTATTGAGAAAATATATTCCCTATAATGATATTCCTAACTCAAGTTGTACGTTATGATGAAGTGTTATTCTAACACTTTTAGTGATAAACCCTGAGTTTCCATGGAAGTTGGGTTTGTTTGTTTTTTATTTGTTAATATTTTCAGTTTTTTTAATATATTTTCATTTAAATAAAATTTTTTATGTTTTATATCGAATACCTATGATCATTTGTGTTAAATTATATGTTTTTAGAGTGAAAAGTGAGAGAATATTAGGTTATATAGGCTCTATGAATGAGTTTGATACCATGAAAGAGACATGTAGTATACTTTGGTAATTACAGTAATGTTTTTACAAAAGATACATGGTGCAAGGACCATGCCTGATGGATCATCATTTTTTGAAAGCCCTCTTTTTTAATTTTATTTCATTATTATGATTAGATCAAATGTATTATTTTTTATTGTTTTTTTGAGATTAATTTATAAATCTTAGAAAAATAAATATATTTTTATATTTTTGGGTTCATATTATGCATTTATTTATTTTGAGATACCTTTGGATTGATTTATATTATTGAAATATATATAAATAAACCTCCCCAAAATGGGTTCAATGAATCATAGAGATTGTGTTATGAACGATTATAAACATGATTGTATTTTTGAATATATTAATATATTTATTTGGATCATTAATTCTACCTAGACTCTAAATAAAGTAGTAGAGTGGAACCTATTTTAGTCTAAGGATCATGCTTAAAAATATTTGAAGTAGAACCCACCTACTTTCCGGTTTAACTTTCATCCTCTAAAGTTGGAATAATGGATAGAGAAGGCTTGTTGTATTTTCAACTCCCATTAAATTCCTTAATCTTCTTATGTAAATATAGCCATGATTATATATGAGTGACTGAGTTAGGAATGGTGGGAGTCCATTTTTCTATCATAGCTACACAAAGACTTGTCTTAAAATTATTTCGAGAGTCTATTGATTGAACATTGCTACACTGAGATTATGAGAGTTGAAAAAGTGATAAAATTTGTGTGTCTTAAATAGGGTAATAAAATGGTAGTATGGTATAAATAATATTTTTCAGATTTATTTCATTTTCACCTAATCTATTTTCAAATGACTATTTGAAAAAATGTTTTTAAAAAAATATATCTCTATGCTCAGACATTAGGTTAGGATTATTATTATCCATCCTAAAGTCATATATGGAAGTGGTAGATCATGTTAAAATGATATATTAAATTGTGGTGGGTAGGAATCAATTAGGTAATATTTATTTTAAGCACAAAACCTAAGAGAATATTTTATTTGAGAAAAAAGAGGAAACATGGAGATCCATGACTATAAGTTCGTAGTAGTGTAAAGCATCAATCCCATCCTACTTGTTTATCCCATATATTGATTAAATATCATAAGAACTATGAATGGTTTAATCCCAATAATTCCAAGACTTAATTAATAGAAACTCTTAATACTTGGTATTTTTGTGGTCTTACAGCTCGTCTTCAAATATTCAGTACAAGGAACCCAAAATGGAAGAGGAGAAAAAAATATTCTCCCATGAAGAGTTCTCTAGGGATGCTTGATATTTCAAAGGGAATTAATGCCCTTTTATTACCCACCTTTTACTTTTTAATTAAATATTATTATAAAAAATATTTTGAATTAAATTGTTTTTTTTAAAAAAAATTGGGTGATGTAATATTTTTACACAGTTTGATAAATAACATGTAGTAACTATGTAATATAAAATTATCAAGACATGTAATGATATATATTTTGGTAAACCATGCATGGTGGACATCCAATTTAAAGAGTTTACAAGACAAAAATTACAATATCATCTCCTTGGTACTCTTTCCGATCAAATCATGGAATTATATGATGATGTTTTTGAATATTTATTACTGATATATTATTTAAGAAGTGTGTTTATAATAATTTAGTTTATTTTTGATAAAAATATTGGTTTAAAGGATGTGTTATTTTTTGTTGATTTATTATTATGTATTTTTATAACAATATATGTTATTATTATGGTTTTATATTATTTAATTTTGGGTTAATTTGAGATTTTGATAATTTTTTGGTGTTTATAGTGAAAATATAAAGGTTTTTGGGCATACCACAAATTGTGCATGGTTAAAAGAAACCTTAAAATGAGATTCTGATGGGTACTGAAGTGGTTAGAGTGGTTTTTTCAGGATTAGAACATGTTTTGGGGAACCAATCTACTAAAATGTCTCATTTCATAGTTATATTCCAGTTAATGTCAAATGATTTCTGCAATGTTTACCAAACCATGGGGCCTAATAATGAAATCTACCAAATATCACTTAAAATTGATTTTATAAATTTTACCTTATTAATTTTTAGGGTTTTTTCGACCTCTCCCCCATTTATGATCAGATTACCCCGTGGTGCAGATGGGGTGTTATCATACTCATCCTCTTGATTTTGTGCTCCTTTATTCATGTTTTTATGAAATTTATTAATGTAATATTCTCTTTTATCCCTTTATTCTCTTCCCCTATCTTATTTATCCTATTTATCCTAGGTTATTTTTTCTACCAAAACCCTAATTCACTATGAAATATATGTATTGGGATCATGATGGTTCTAACCTATTATTTTGATTCTCTAAGACATGTAAGGGGTGTTTCCCTTTTGTTCAAGTGTTATCCTTATAAGGAATCTTGTTACATCTTTATTTTCATTCCAATTTAGGTAGGTATTTCTATGTGATATATTTATTTTTAAAAAAATTGGATTCTTAAATATTATAAACTCTTTTTTACTTAAATTATATTATTATATGACATTTTAAATGAGAATGGGATTTTTTTATATAGAAATCATGACTAGACATAAAGGGGTTTCTTCAATGGATTTACATATTTATTTTTAATTAAATGTTTTTATATTTTGAGAGTTCATAAAAATATCCAAGGGAATATTTTAAATTGTTTGATGGAAATGGAGTCCTGTGATATTTTTTGGGTTTTGAAATTATGTTTCTATGTTTTAAAGGAACACATTAAGATTAAATAGGGTTATGTGTTCTAGTTATTTATAAACTGCTTAAAATAATGATATTTTAAAGAATAGGGAAGGACTCATCATCTTGAGGCGGTTTTACTATCAAGATCAATTTTTCACTTTTAAAAGATAAATTCTTCAATTCTTATGAGAAGATAATTGATTCCCCTTATTTTTTTCCCATTGATAGTTGTGCAATATAAAATGTTGCTGGTATTCAATAAAAAAGAGAGGTTCAACGGGAGGGTAATAGAGTTGGTCGAGATTAATTTCATTTTCTTTATCTTTTTGTCCTGTTTTGATTGTTTTATTTAATCTATATTAAATTTCCACTAAAAACCTATGTATGTATGTGGTATATCAAAATTCCTGTAACCGTATTTGGTACACATGCTACTAGATTCCTCCAAATTGTGATATAGGATAGGGATATAGGGGAGGTTCCATTCCGATGAGGCCAGTGTGGGTTAATTAGATGGATTTTATTATGGTTGGAATCAATGTAAGCCGGTTGTTGATATGTTTTATTGTAGAATTATTAGGAATACCACATTAAGAACAAGGGAGTTTTTCCTGACACTTATTCTTTGATTGGGGGTTCATGTATTGGATTTTACTTCTTTTATATGAATACCCTTCCACTTATTTTCTTTTTTCTCAAATTTTTATCTTTTGGTTGAGGTCTCTTAATATAGTGGCAGATGTTCCTACTTTATTTTTTTCAATATGCATGAGTTAGTTTATTAAATGGTTTTGAATAGTGATTATGGAAATGTTATTTCAAATTAAAGGAAAATGATGTTCTTATGGATGAGATTCCATTAATGGTTTTATAATTTTGATAAAGAGGTTTTAGTTTATGTTAAAACATTTAAATGATATATCATCAAATGTTATTAATGTTATTTGATTTATAAAGAAGATATTTCATGTGGTTTAATGAGATGAATAAAGTGTTTCCTTTATTATGATTAAGATCATGTTTTTGGGTTTTCTTCAGGTGTTTTGAAATCTAAAACCTAATTTTATGTTGTATTTAAAACTATAATTCATAATATATTTATTTATTAAAATTTCATAATATCTGGTATGATCCAAAAGAGTATGTCATCTTGAACCTGGTTTATACTCCATTATGTGGGTTTGCATTTAACAGTATTTATATAGGTACTAGGTTCAATATTATATTTTTATCACTTATATGGGTTGTCTATGGGTGAGTTAGGATTTCATGATCAACCATAGGATTCATGAATGTGTCTAATAAATCTTGTTTGAGATTTGTTTTTCTTTCGGAAATAAATCTATCTGCCAAAACAAACTTTCTTTATCAATATTCAATTCGTTTTATTGTATTCTGTTTTGAGTTAATTATGGATGATGCTTATATGTATTTAAAAATGGGTTGAATAATTTATTTATTAGATATGACTTGTCTGGTTTGTTTATTTATTTTGGTTTTCCTTATTGATATTTCATGGACCACTAATGTATAGATGGTAATTGTTTGAATATTTTTTGTAAAATATAAGATGTATGTTAACTCTAATTTGAAGGAGGAAAATTCCCAAAGTGCTTCTTTGATTCCTAGTACCTAGTTTCCATCTAGTGTGGATTGGGAATACACAACAATCCTAGTGATGGGATATATTGGGTGACCTTTTAAGGTATCCCATGTTCATTCATTACAAAAGGTATCAGAACCTACGCTCTTAGAAATTAATAGTTTCTTAATGGTTCCATCTTATTATTTGGGGTATAAGTATTATGGAGGTCTGAATTTTGGAATTTAGTGGAGTGTATAGGAGATTGTGTGATCATCACTTCATTGTGAGGAATGTTGAATTACTAGTGGTTATTAGGGTTTGGTATTAAATTTTTATTACATTCTTCATTTTTTAGATGTATTTTAATATGGAAAGATAAAATTTTAATCCACTGTGAATTATACAAGTGATTTTGTGGGGTTATATTAGGATTTTGTATAAATGTAGATAGAGAACTTGTGCTGAATAGTTAGACTAAATAGTCTAGAAAACCAGGTGGATCTCATGCATAATGGTTCAAAGGACTTCATAGAGACTTCTCCATAGCTATCAAAAGACCCACTAAACTATATTGCTTAACTCTTCAGAGCAATAGAACACTCCCAATATTATTTCTTTGATTTTCTATTGATTCTGGAGCTCCCCAAAAGTGGTTTTCACTTACTCGATATGTGTGACGACCTGAAACTCCTCATACATAGATATTACATATTCATTGATGAATAATAATTTCATAACATAATGATACACTCCTAAATCATTTATTTTTAGTTATGTTGGAAATATTGACATATAAAAAACTATTACGTAAGTGATCTACATCATCTCCCATTATGTTATTTATAACAAGAACCCTTCTTATACATATCATAAATAATACCATCCTCATATCCTATGCAAAGGAAACATAATAAAGGGTAAGATAAGATGCTCAATAAGGGTGATAAAGAGAGAGATATCAAAATATCATGATAATTACGGTATGAGAACATTAGAATAACATTTGAATACCATAAAGTACATATAATAGAACATAAACACCAGTAATGGAATAAATATTAGAAGTTCATAAGACGTGAATAAAAATTTAATAAAATAACATGAACCATTAGAACATAACATTGGTATAAGGAAAAGAGTTATGGAATACACATAAGCATAGAAAATAATTTACTTAGTATAACAAGGTTCATTAATAAGAATATCATATTTTAATAGGTTTACTCCTCAAACTATCTTAGTAGTCAATGATCACTCCCAAGAATATCATAATGGATAGAGTCACTTAATGAACTAAGTTCACTCCCCACTCTAGTCCTACTTATATCATAAGATATAAATCTTTACCAAATGCATTGAAGAGAGATATAGGTCCCAACTGTCTTTCATATACGTGACCAGTATACATGGTTATAACATAACCACAATTCTTAGTATTAACATATCAACTATAACATAATAAAAACCATACATATGGGTCCCACAAGATCTTAATACATTCATCATATTAGAACTAATGAAAAGAAGTGGATTTCATAAAAAAATTCATTATAACATAACCTATGGAAAATAAACATGTTTCATAATCATTCCATCATTTCATAAAATCATAACCTATTGAAAAAGAAGAAGGTTTCAAATAAATTTTATCATAGTATAACCCGTGGAAGAGAAATAAGATACATAAACGTGATTTAATTATAAAAAATCAAGACAAATATAAAGAATTTCATCCCTATATAATATCCCAAATAATTCATTAGTAACATCAAATGATGTCATCTTAGATAGAAATTGATTATAAAATATCACTTGGATCATTTCTTGAGAAAAATGGCTTTTTTACTTTGAAAAAATATTTTAAAAAACATAAAACATTCTCCAAATCATTTTCTTTAAAAAATAACCACAGAAACTTATAAATGATTCTTTAAAAATCATTAAATACATTTATTGAGGAAAATATCCTTTACATTGTGAAAATAACTTTTTTAAAACTGAAAATTATATAAAAAAATGAAATAATTTTCTTTGAAAATTTTATTTGAAACTTATAAATCAACATTTAAAACAATTAGTTGAATGTAAAATTTTAAAATATCTTTCATGACTTACACAATAAAACAATGATTAATTTCGTATTTTCAGTAGAAGCCAAAAATATATTATTTTTTGAAAATGAAATGAAAATTCCTTTTAAACCAATTTATAAAAATAAATAAGTCATAAATATTTCGTTCATAAATCCTTTTGAATTATATTAAAACATTTTTAAAAAATATAGATATGTAAGAAAAAGTTTTTTTAATGAAGAGAAAAATATGGTTGGTATACTTTAAAAAATATATTTTTGAATCTTGAGTTTATCAAGAGAGGAAAATATATGGAAAATTGTATTCTTATGAAATTATCCGAGTATAATAAAATTAAATATTTTTTAGAGATGGATCACAATATTTCATTATCAGAAGGATAAACATAAATAATCCTCCTAAATGATTAGATTATACCATAAAAAAATTATAACTTTGGTAAAATTGAATCACAAGCCCTCTGAAATAATAAAATAAAATAAAACATTTAAAATTATGAAAATAAATATATTAATGATATAAATTTTCAAACGTTATGTATATAACCAACAGAAAAGAAACTAGTGGTGATTATAAAATATGTCCCCCCAAAATAAAAGAGAGACTAGAAATACCTTAACTGATGTATCAACTTCTTTCGTACATGTTTAATCGTCCTATATAATAAATATAATATTATTATAAATATAATATAAAACTATAATAATATATATATATATAAAAATATATATGTCTATCTTATGACCTTCTATTACACATTTGGTAACAATTCTTTGTTAAATTCACATTTTCGATAACAACCACATTGTTTTTCATGAATGTTTTGATTTGTTATATTCATTAATATTAATTTTATCATGGTTATATAATTTATATAATACTAAAAATTAATCAAATATCATACATATTATTTATTAATTTATTTTTAGTAATCTATAATATTTAAATTATGAAATGAAATACACTATTCTTGGAGACGTTAGGATGTACGTACGCATGAACAATGTTTCCATTTTGTTAAAGGATTGAATGAAAGAAAGGTAAATAATATATTTTCATTACAATAATTGTTATTTAATAAATATATCGCACAATTTTTATTTAAACATATCCTAAATACCATCTATGTAAAACATATGTGAAGAACGAATCACGTCGCTTCATGATGTGGTAGTCCACTATACACACAAACGACATTATCGTATTCCCATAGAAAAGAAATTAAGGAGATATACATGATATAACAATTATATAAGTATAAATATTTTTTCAATATCATATCTATTTATTCAATATATCTATATTATCATCCACATAAAATAGAAATAAAAATGGTATAACATCAGTTTATGAGGCCGCAGTCCACCATACACACGAACAGTTTTATTATTTTCCAATAGTTTTTTAAAGTAAAAGGATATATGTTTTATAATAATTAATGGGGTATAAAATATCATAAATATAATATATAAACATGAAATCTATCGTTATATCAATCCATGATAGGTGGCTGGGTAAAATGAATTTTGTCAGTTTGTGAGGCGGTATTCTACTTTATACATGAATAATGATCTTGTATCCCATTTGATAGAATTGGATATTGTTGTAAGTAATGACCATGAAAAAAACATATATGTCTATGGAAGATACTGAGGTTATTATAAAATCATTTTTTAATAATATTTAGAGGTAAATGAATAAATACAATAAAATTATCAGTTTGGGACGTTACCTCTTCTTTTGGAAACTGCATTTTTTGCATCAAAAGCCTTCCTAGGTTGGATTTCTGAACAAAATAAGGATTATAGGATGAGATTAGGGAAGTAATTATGTTATTTATGTAAGTATTGTTTGGAATAAATAGTTTTTGGGGTATGAATAGGTTAGAGGAGGGTAGCCTTTTATAAATGAGGTGAGTGGCACACAAGTAATTTTTTAAAAGAAAAAGTTGTACCCATGTTTTTTACATGAAAAAATGTTCCAAAATGGGTAATTACTTAAAATCATAGGCTATAAGGTAAAAATATTTCTATAAAATTTATTTTTAATGATTATATAGGTAATTTTTCCTCTTATTTTTTAGTTTACCCACTTGTAAAACTATTTTAACCTTAACCATTGTAAATTATTTTTACTATTTTTACTGTTCATTATGGCCAAAATTTACTTTGATTTCAAAAGATAATATAAATTAGTCTGAATCCAAATAAAAATCCATTTTTTCAAATTTATTTCAAAAAAATTCAAATTTAAATTTAAATTCTATCTCGCAAACGTGATGAAAAGGGGATTTTCTCAAGATAATACTTTCAAGTGTGTTAAATGAATTTACATAAAAAAATAAGAATAAAATTGATTACAATGATAAAATTGTATCAATAGATATATAGTTGAACTAATTTTTATTTTATACACAAATAAAAAAAATTAATTTTTCAATATGCTTTAAAATAAATAAAAACTCAAAATAAAAACCAATATTTCCATTATTCATCAAAAAATTTAACTTTTCAAAAAATTGTCAAACATTTAAAACAAGATTAATTTGGAATAATAATTTAATAACATAAGTTTTTTTTAATATAAATTTTATAAAATTGTAAAAATTTAATATTATAAATAAGTTGTCAAAGGGTGACAAATCTTCGTTTTAGGAAAATATATTTTTTAAGCATATAATTGGTTTTAATCTAATCTCTTGTCTATAAAAAATATAAGATGATTGTTAAACATTTTAATAAATATATAATATATAAATTTCATTAGTATAATTCAAAAGTAATTGATTTATATAATTTATTGATGTAAAAAACACTTGTCTGCACAAAAATAGTTTTTCAGAAAGAGATTTCCTTTTTTTCAAATGGTTTTTATTTTTACCCTTAATTAATTGGATTCCAAATATTTCATAAAATATTAATTTTTAAACCATATATTTTCATATTTTAGTTAGTCATATTAATGGTCTATATTAAAATTTCTAGGTGATAACTATTGTATTAAATAATATTATTTTAATAGTATGTTGCATTTTATTTAATCTTAGAGTTTCTTATAACAAAAACTACACTCAATGTTATGTGTATTTGGATATAAAATAAGTGTTGTATATAACTCAAGATAAACTTATTGTTATGGGTAATATAAAATATCAACAAGATCAAATTTATTTGAGAAAATATTTCACACAATATCATGGTGTTACATTCTAACCACTTAAATAAATTATATTCTCAAAATATTAAATTTTTATTGGTAAACTATAGTTTATAATATGAAAATACATTTATGGAAAACTGACACAATATAAAGGATTAATAATTCTTCTTTATAAATAGTGATAAATATAATTGAGAAGGTCATCTAGAATGACACATACAAGGTTTCCAAATATGAGGACATATGTGGGATGTTAAGATTTGGACATGCAAGAAAAGCCTAATTCTCAAATATTTATGGAGAGTGGTAGTGTTCATTGATCATAATAAATTAAATTATCATGTGAAAATAAAAAACCAAAACAACCATACACCATGTTTGTGTGAAAATTTTTGTTGGCATTATTATAAGTGATTGTAATATGAATAAAATTTATTTCAATATCATTTTCCTAGATTTGGGGAATTTTCTAAAGAATATATAATTACTTGATTCCATTCCATTACATAAACACAATCTAATCCTTTGTTCATACTTCGATCAATTTTCACATCATCAATTACTTTAATAGATGGAGATGGAATTTTTTATGCCTGAAGCACTAGTAGATCAGTAGATCCATAAGATTATGATAATCATTTTCTTCTTTATTCATTAATTTTCAATTATATAATTATTTTCACAAGTTATCCAATAAGATCAAAATTTCATCTTAATCCATTTCTAGAACTCATAAACTAAGGCACCTCCTTGTATGTACAAAATTAAAATTGAAATTTTTTAAATATGGTAACTATTTCCAAAAATCAATGTAACATTAATATAAACCTATATATTTTGTGATTTTTTTAAAAATAAATTTAATATTTTCAATATTTTTTGTTAGATGTACCATTGAGTTTACCTTTCATTATATGCAATTCTGATTTTAAACAAAACATGTCATATTATTAAAATATTATTATAAGATATATAAAACATATCCATTAAAATAGAATATACGAATAGTATTCAATAAATTTAAAAATTATATGGTTTACACCTGTATATAAAATTAATTATTTTCTGACCAATTAGTTAAAATGGAAAAAAATACCATTTAAAAATAATGGAAATCATTTTCTCAAAATTTATTTTTATCAAAAAAACATGTTTTACCTCTATAAATTAAAAAAATTTGGGGAATTATTTTAAGGATTTGTATATATTTTATTTTCAATAAAATATTTAATATTTATTTTATGTGTTTTGTAGATAATATATTAAAATAAATCTAATTTTACTCGTAAAAACTATATTTTTTATAAAAATAAGTTTTATCACTTTTTTGTGCACTTATTTTAAAAATAATTTTTGAAAATATGATAAAATTTATTTGATAAAATATGATTCATTACTGAAATAATCATTTAAATATAAACTGGGGGTGAATTTATGTTAATTTTCTAAAAAGTGTATTATTTTATGACTAGTAAAAAATACTGAGTTTTAATTGAAAACAACATTTTCATCTAAATTATTTATATAGTCAATTTATATTTAAAATTTGTTTTAAATTTTAAAAAAATATATTATATATCTTTTAATCCATTTTAGTTCAGTTTAATCATTTTCATATTGAATTCTGATATGTAAACATTGCAAACATTTAAACATTTTCTTTTTATAAAATATATTTTCTCATCATGTATGTGGGATTAATTTCAAATTAAAATTTTCTAATTATGAGATCTTTAATTTATAAAATTGATTAAAATATTTTAAATCATAAAAATTTATATTATATAATAATTTCAACATCGTTTTTGACCATAATTAATATTAAAAATAGTAAAAATTATTTATCACGGTTATGGTCCAAATTGGTTTCATAGGGGTTAAGCTAAAAAGATAAGGGTTAAAATGACATAAAAACATGCCTAAAAACTATTTTATTTCCATATTTATACTCTATAATTTATATGTCTCTATAATTCTATATTTTGGACCATTTCGAAATGTAAAAAATATGGTTACACCATTTTCTTTTCAAAAAATACAAGTGTTCCACTCAACCCTTCAATTAAAAGGCCACCAACTCTTTTCTACTCTTCACACCTTCAAAACATTTTTCATTAAATATCTATCCAAATACATTCCAAAAATACCTAATATAATAATTTATTCCTTATTTTTCATATAAATCCAACCTATTGAGGCTTTGGGTGAAAACCTAAAGAGTCTACCCGAAGAATATGTAACGTTCATCAACGAGGGATTTTATTTAATTTCTTACTCAAATTAATTAAATTGTTATTAATAATGATAAAATAATAAATTAAGTATCTTTCATATAATTATATGTTTTTATGTTAATTTTACTACCTTTAACAATCCCCACATCTATAAAATTGGTTACGGATTCATCATCCATGTGTACGACTAACTACCGCTTTCCGAACTGAAGTCATTCATTTTTCTGTTACCAAATATCATAGTTGAATATAATAATCGATATAAATTATATATATAATATTTATAAAATAATTATACCTATTCATTCATTATATCATATATATAACTTTTTTACGTTCAATTTCTTAGTTGATATGATGTCATCACTCGTGTGTACGACGGACTACCAAATCGTGAAGTAATGTGATTCGTTTTCACTAACGATTTACATGGAAAATAATAAGGATATGGTTAATTAATATATGTTATATACATGAAATAATTATATTATTATTGACATATTTATTATTTTTTAATGATAATATATCATTTCATTTCTTACCTTTTCAGCCATTGAATGATAATAACTTTGTCCATTCACGTGTGGACTACGACCTTCACAAAGAGATGTTACTCTCTATTTTCATCAAAATTGTGAATAAATGATATTTATTAGTATATTTAAATAAATAATATGGTATTTATTATATTATTAACATTATTTAATGATAAAATATTGTTTTCCTCTTTTTTATGATGATCTTTGAAAAATTGAAGTATTACTCATTCATTTGTATGGCATTACATCTCCATAATCGTAACATACTTCATTTATGAAAAAAATATTTCATTATTATTATTAATTATAAAATTGATTAATTCATTATTATATTTATTTATATTATTTAACCATGATCAATATAAGATGATGAAAAATAACAAATAGAAATACACACACAAAACAAAGCAGTTATTACAATGGCGGCTTTAACATGGCACTGTTAATAAATGGGTCATAAACGTTCATCAAAAAAATAATATATTGAAATATATATAATAATGATATTATAATATATTTATAATGAACTAATTTTTAATATATATCATTTTAGAACATGTATGAAGGAAGACGATACTTGTGGTAAGGTATTTCTAGTCTCTCATTTCTATCTAGGACAGTACATATGCAAATTCACCACTTGTTTATTTTTTCTATTATATATGATTCATCTTTGACACGGTATATCATGAATATACTTATTTTAATGATATTTAAATTTTTTATTTTTTTAATATCTATTCGGTCTTATGATTAAAAATATTACTAAAATGATAATAAATTTTTGACTCAATTTTCCTTCCTTGAGAAATATGTTAAGTTTTGAAACTATATTATTTTATGAGGTGTATATACAGACCATTTTACATGTAATATCATGAATTTATCTATTCTTATGAAATTTTATGTTTAATTTAATTTTATTCCCTCATGGGTATTATAATTCAGAGTTACCAAAGTGGAAAATATTTTATGTGACAATCTCATCATTTATTAATATTATTTTTTATTATGTTTTTAATGATAAAATATTATGATAAAATTCCCAAGAAACATATGAATTTCATTATAATCATTATATTTCATTATAATACATTTTCCCATAAATTTTTCCACTTTGTGTAACTATGAGGTTAAAAAAATTTAAATAAAAATCGTCTTTATTTATCTCTTGGATCAGAAACCAATTTTCTTTTGAAAAAATGTTTTCTAAAATTTTTTTCAAAAATGTTTTTAAAATTATTCAAAAGCATTATTAAACAAATGTTTACCCATGTTTATTTTTTACAAAAAAAATTTAATAATTCTCCTAATCCTTTTCTATACAATATCTATTTGGATTTTATTGATAATGTGAAAGGAAACATTTTCTAATCTATACAGAATGAAAGAATATTTCCTACCACCATGATAATTATTTTCATTAAATATTACATTATAAGTTTTAATGGATATTTTAAATGGAAATCATTTTTTAACATTTTTTAATAATTTTTTAAATCTGAAAGGATATTTTCATTAAGAAAGGTTTAATATGATTTTTAAAGATTACATTTTATGTTTTAAAAGTTATTTTCTAATAAAAAATATTTCAAAAATATTTCATGAATTTTTAGTTTTAAAATGTGATTTTTTAATAAATATTATTTTCCTCTATGAAATGTTCCAATTGATCTTTTAAAATCATTTTCCAACTAAAATGACATGCTTGGATGTTACTTATTCTTTACTGGGGATTTGATCTAAGGATTATATTATTATTCATTCTCTAAATGGTTTATGTTTGTAATGAAAATATATTAATGAAACCCATTTCTCTATAATGGGTTTTACCATGATGAAATATTTATGAAACATGTTTCACTTCCAAGGGTTATACTAAGATAAAATTTTTATGAATCATGATTCTTTTCATATTTTGTGTTATAATGAAATTATGAGACTATTATCAAAACTATCTCATTTCCATGGGTTATGATATGATGAAATGTTTATGAAACATATTTCATTTCATGGGTAATGATATTATTAATATTTTATAATCTTGTGGTATACAGACATAGGGATTTAATTATGTTATGGGTCAGACCTATATCTCTCTCAAATGCATAGGGTAAATATTTATATCTCCTGAAATTGACGTGACTGCAATGGGAAGTGAACCTAGTTTAGTCAGATACTTTTCATACTATAATGGTATTAGGAGTGAAGATTGACTACAATGATGAATTGGGGAGTGTACCCATTCCATTGTGATATCCATGTGATTAATCCTTTACTATAATGGAAAATATTCACTATGCTTTCATGTATTCAACAATTTAATATCTTATGGAAAGGTTTTTCTCTCTTCCCAAATTTTATTTAATTTATTTTTGATTCTTATCTTATGGACTTATAATATT
Source organism: Viscum album (assembly GCA_963277665.1). Lineage (NCBI taxonomy): Eukaryota > Viridiplantae > Streptophyta > Magnoliopsida > Santalales > Viscaceae > Viscum > Viscum album. The sequence continues at coordinate 1,100,765,483 of OY728147.1, forward strand.
AATTTAATGGATCAATATTATGATATTTTATATGAATGGTTTGGTTTTAGAATTTCATTTTCATGTTCTCATACACCTATATTTTATGCTATAAGCATATATCTCCCTTTTTTATCCATACTAGGGATATAAGACCACCATTAATTATGTTTTCTATCCTCAGGTTATGAAGAATGATTTTTTTAGGTTATGTTTGTGAGGGGTAATAAAGGGGAATATCATAATAGTATATGAAAAATATCTCTCACAAAATTAAAAGATTTTGTACCTAGTATCTAATGACACTCTAATATTATGGTCCTCAAGCTTGTGTTTATATAATGTAATTAATATTAATCTAAAAATATGTCATATATATGTATGAAAAGTCTCGGTCTCTATAATTGTTATCATAGTAAATTTATGGTTAGCATTTAGAAAGTAGGTTGAGAAAACATTAGTGAGATCCCTATGGATATTTATAATTATATACCTTAGGATGTATATATGTATATGTCTAAGAATGATATAAAGTATAGGAAAATGACCAAGAATTATGGTAAAGGATATAGTAAGTTGTTTCAAGGAAATTGCATCCCTATCTGGATAATAAAAGTTGATGTGGCTCTGGAATAGATTTGCCTAGGGGTAATAACTCTAAAAAGGTCACATTGATATAGACTCCATCATCACATGGTGAATGATAACAGACCATGCTTTATACTCAGTTTGATACTACCATGGGATATGCTTTGTAAATTCACAAACACATTATGAATTATATTGTTGGATTTAAATAGATGACGATCATGAATGGAATAGTATAAACATAATGTTTCATATATTAAAAAAATGTGTCATGATTTAGATCTCCTTTTAATTAATTTTCAGACTTTGTGGGTTTCCAATATGATTAGAGTTTCTCACACAATTATTTTTTAGTTTTAGTAAATGGTGATAACTATAAAGAACTAGGTTAACATTGAATGTGAGAGACAATTTTTAGATGAGAATTCAAATGGGATGATGACTGGAGTGATAGATATTTTGATTATTCATAATCAATTATCACTTAATATGACATATATTGTACTCTGTAATAATCTCTTAGACATACCAAAAAAGAGAAGGATATTTTTCGATCATAGATTAAGTATCAGAGGTTATGGAGGAAAGATGATTATGTTTTCTATATATCAACAATGTAGATATAAGCATTCAAGGTAATTTCTTATAGGGTTGAGAATATTTTTTTGGTGTGGAAAAGAAGATAACAATTTATGTAATTGAAAAGTAAAAAATAAAAAGATTTTTTTACGCAATTGATGAGATTAATGGTCTCTTTTAGGTATCATCAATGGTTGAATATTTTAAATGTTAAAACTCTAGGAATTATACAAATATATTTCTTAAGTTTATAGATCGTGTATAGAATCAGAAAGTTTGTATGAGTAATTTTTATATTAATAATAATGAAGATACTATAAGTGGCATATGAAGGGAAATAACTATCAACAAATAAGATGAAAAATCCTAGTTAATGGTTTGAGAACGAAGCGGGACTATTACAATGATTATGTATTGGAATTCAAGAATTATATTATATGAAACATAAAATATATAAATATAATTTAGTATTTTTTTTAATTATATTAAATAATATCTTGAATATTGATAATATACTAGAAAAGTGATTAAATAGTATGAAAATATTTTATGGAAAATAGAAGATTAATAGAATATAACCCTGAATATGTTCATGAGGTTGAGAAAATATTGTTCAGTTTGGATAAAGAAATGATTTATATAGATACAGTAAATCGGATATTTTTGATGACCAGAGAACTAATAAAGGATTTGTTGAAAAAGTGGTTTATGTTATCATTGATGAAGTTTAGAGTATTATTGGATCTATTAAATAAGTTAAAAATATATGGTTTTATTTAAGTAATGGGGAATTATTCATGTTCTCATTAATTCATTAATGTAATTTTGGTTGTTACCAAGATTTGGGAGAATATATAAATAATGTATTCACATATTGGGAATGTGTCAATTAAGAGATTCATAATGATATTTTAAGGATTAATTTTGACTTCACAAAAATTAATGATATTCTTTAAAAATTTCTAATTTTGGAAGGGCTATAAGGTTAGTTGTTTATAGAGTGATTTTTGTTTAAATTTGGATTAGGTTTTAGAGATTAATGTATTACTTCACCATATAAAGATTTATCCATATTGGATAACAAATTTTAACCTTTTTTAACTAGATATAGAAGTAATAACTTATCATTATTTTATGTGTTTTATTTAGTGCTTCAGAAATGAAAAAATAAATCATCTCTTATAGTAAGAGCTGAAGTGGAAATATATTAAGGAACAAACAAAGGATTAAATTGTTCATCTGAACTAAAATGATATCTAGTAAGTTTATTTTCATATGTACTAAATATATATGGAAAAGTAATTCCCTAACAATAAGAAAAGTATCTTGAAATAAAAAAAATTTCTCTTCTCATCATTTTTTATGATCATAATGAACTTTTTCAAGGATAATTTTTATATGGTTTTGTGATCATTAACCTACACTATATTACTTACTTTGTTGTGTTCAATGTTCTCTATCACTCTCCTACAGTATTTGGGTGTTAGTTTTCTCTTCCATGCCCATGTTTTCACTTCCCAATTATATTCATTTATTTATAAACCTTTTATGTGTTATTCCATATATATATATATATATTTCCAATCCAAATCTAATTTTCAAGAGTATCATTTATTTAACCTTTTTCTGATGTGGGTTTTTATAAATTAATTTTCCAATTTTAAACCTTTGATGACGAGACAAATTTTGAGAGTGAAATTCAATTATAAGGGGATGAAATGTAACACCTGGATATTTTGGGAAATATTTATTTCAAATTAATTCAATATTTTTCATATTTTTAATTCACATAACACTGATTTTAGCTTTTGTTGCAAGCAACACATAGTTTAAACTCAATATGTCATATCATTAAAATATTATTATATGATATTTATCACCTAGTCATTGGAATAGTGCGTAGGAATAGGTTTAACAAAATTATGAAAATATATGTTCTATAGTTATTTATAAAATTAATTTTATGTGGTTAATTAATTAAAAAGGAAAACTACTACTAATAAAAAAGGAATTATTTTTATTAAAAAACTATTTTTCAGTAAAAGAATAAAGTTTTACCTTAATAAATTAAACAACCAAATTTTAGTGATTGATTATAAATTAATTTATATATTATATATTAAATAACATATTTAAAATTCAACATATCTTTTTTCTAGATAATATATAAGAATAGGTAAAATTTTATACTTAAACTGTATTTTTCAAACAAATAGTTTTCCTCCCATTTTGTGCCCTTATTTAAAAAATATATTTTGATGATTTTAGAGACATTGTTTGAAAAAATAAAGATAAATATTTTATATATTCAAATAAAAATAATAATAGTGTGAAATTTTGATAATTATCGAAAAAGTTTTATTATTTTAATGAATAGTGGAAATAGTGAATTTTAATTGAAAACATTCATTTCATTTAAATTTATTAATGTTAAATTATATTTTTAATTGGTTTTTCATTTAGATTAGTTAAATTATATATCTATTAATACAATATAGTTCATTATAATTATTTTCATAAGGATTTTTTTATAAACACTTTTAAACTTTTGAACATTTTATCTTTCAAAAACTCAATTTCCCATCACATCTACGAGAATAATTTTAAAATAAATTTTATCACTTATGTGAATGGAATTTTAAAATATTTATTTCATATTTGGAATAAGATTAATTTAAATTATAAAATAATTTCAGATTAATTTTTTACCATAATGAAGAGTGAAAAAATCAAAAATTGTTTACCATGGTTAAGGTAAAAATGGGTTTATTAGGTGTCAGAATAAAAAGATAAGAGTTAAATGACCAAACAACATCTAAAAAATCTATTTTAGGGATATATTTAGACCCTGTAATGTCTAATTCTAGATAATAATCCTTTTAGGACCCTTGTGGAATGTGAAAAAATCGTGGTACACCGTTTTTGTTTAAAAAAATACAACTTTTCTACTCCCCTCACTTATAAAAGGCCACCCATATCCCTTCCTCTACCCTTCACACCTTGATGACATTTTTATTAGAAAATAACCACTCAAAAACCTTACCAATTTTTCTCCTCATTCCTATAATCCTTATGTTTGTCATGAATCTTACCCATAAAGGCTTTTGGGTAAAACATAAGAAGGATAACTGAAAAAGAGACAATATTCTTCAACGAACATTTTTTTAATTAATTCCTCCATATATTTCAAGTATTATTAAACCATTATAACATAATAACATAAATATATTATATTTTTTTTGTTTTTAGTTTATGGTCATTAAATTAAAAAAAATCACACTTCCATCAAATGGGTTACAAAATCCTCATTCATGTGTATGGCAAACTACCGCCTCACAAACTGATGTCATTAATTTTTCTATTACCAACTATCATGATTGAGAATAATGATGGATATAAATTATATATATTATATTTATAACAAGTTTATAAATATTTATTCATCATATATTTTATAACTATTTTACATTTCAATATGTAGGGGAAACGATAACATTGATCATCGGTACGACAGACTACCTCCTCACGAAGCGATGTGATTCATTTTCACGAATGATTTACAAGGAAAATAATAAGGATAAATTAAATGAATATATCTGATACAAAAGAGATAATAATTATATATGTAACATATTTATAATTAAAAAAATATAACATATCATTTTATTTCATACCATTTATCTCACAAAAAGATGATAACGCCATTCATGTACGTGTGGACTATAGCCTTTACAAAGTGATGTGACTCTCTCTTTCCATAACCACACTACATAGATTTTATGTATAAGAATATTTCAAGAAATAATATGGTATTTGTGATATTATTATAATTATTTAAAGATAAAATATTACTTACCTTTTTTCCATAATGATTGCTGAAAATGGAAATGTTACTCATGCATATATATTGCATACCATCTCCATGATCATTGTGTACTTAATTTATCAAAAACGATATTTCATGATTAGTATTAAAATAATAATTTCTGTATAAATATGATAAATATTTCATTATTATTATTCTAGGGATGATGGACCCATGATCAATATAAGATGACCAAACATAACTAATCAAAACATTCACAAAAAACAGAGTTGTTATTGCTCATAACATGACATAAACATTGAATTATTAATAAAAAGTAAATCAAAAGAAATAAAAAAATTATATGGTACCATATATATAATTCTGTTTCAATAATATATTTATAATAAACTTATATTTATTATATAGGAGGTTATAATGTGTATGATAGAAATTTAAACTCAAGATCCAGGATTTCAAGTCTCACTTTTATTTTTGGGAGACATGTAGAAATACTTCACTCATTTATTTTGTGTGGTGTATATAAATACAATTTGAACTATTATATAATTAATATAATTATATTAATGATATTTAAATTTTAATTTTAATTTATTCTTTATTGTGGATTATGATTTAGAATATTAATAAAGAGGTAAGATATTTTCATCTAAAATTTCTTACCCTGAGACATATGTTATGTTATGCACCTATATTATTTTATGAGGTGTATATACATACCCATTGAGATGTAATCTCATGAACATATTTATTATCATGTTATTTTAAATTTCATTTCACTTTATTCCTTCATGAGCCTTATAATTAAATGTTACCAAAGTGGTAAATATTTAATGTTACATTCTCATCGTTTATTGGGACTATTTATTATTATATTTCTGATGATTAAATATTATGCTCCATTTATAAAGATACAAATGAATTTTTATATCCTCTAGTTATGTCATGTGAATACATAATTTCCATTCATTTTCCTCTCTTTATATACTCAAAATTTTACAAGAATGTTTTTAAGAAAAAATCTTTTTTATTTCTCTCTTCAGCTAAAAAACATTTTTCTTCTAAAATCATATTTTCTGATATTGTTTTCAATTTTTTTTAACATTATTGAAATGATTTATTAAAAACATATTTAAACATCTTTATCTTTTTTTAATGAAATGATTAATTTTTATATTTCTAAACAATTCTCTTTTGGATTTTACTGAAAAGATTAATATAATATTTGTTTTGACATATAGTTATTGAACATAATTTCTTGATGTCGTTGCCATTATTTTAATTGAATATTACTTATCCATTTTCCTTTTTTATTTTCAAATTAAATTATTTCCAAAAAAATGGCTTTAAAATGTTTTTTTCAAATTATAAAGAATATTTTCCTCGATAGATGTTTTAAATGATTTTAAATGACTCCTTTATAAGTATTCAAACTTATTTTAAATGAAATTTATTTCCAAAAAATCATGAATTTTTAGTTTTAAAAGGTTATTTTTAAATAATGTTATTTTACTTAATAATTTTTGTATGTAATCATTAAAAGTCAATTTCCATCTAAGATGAAATCTGTCGATGTAACATATGTTTTACTATGTTTATGATCCAAATATATGATTATTATTCTTTATAGGAATGTTTTATCATTATGTTGATAGTATTTCTATAAAAATCATTTATATATCATGTTTTATACCCTAAAAAAATGTTTCTAAAACCCATTTCCCTTCCATGGGTTATACCATGATAAAATTCTTATAAAACCCACTTATTTTCATGGGTTGTGATATGAAGAACTGATGAAATGATTTTGAAACCTCTCACATTTACAAATGTTGTGATACAATGAAATGTTTACCAAACCCATTTAATTTCATGGTTTATGATATGATTAATGTTTTATGATATTTTCAAACACATATGTTTAATTTTCATTTTGAGATGGGTGGGACCAACATCTCCATCTAACGAATTTGGTTAATTATTTAAATCTCATGAGATAGATAGGATAGAAATGAGGAATGAACCTAGTTCAGTATGGGACTTTTCTACTATGATGGTATTTAGATTGAACCTTTACTACTCTGATGGATTGGAGAGTAATACCATTCTACTATGTATGATTTGGTAATAATCCTTCGCTACAATGGAAATTACTCATTATGCTTATGTGTATGCCATAATTCAACATATTATTCCAATGTTATGCTCTCTTCACTCATTTTCTTTGATTTCATTATGATTATTGTCTTTTGAACTTCAAATATATATTTCATGACTGAATATTATTCTCTTTGATAAATAGGGTATGGTTTTTAAATGTTATGATCAATTTATCGTAACCTTATATTCTTATTATAATTAATTATCTCTTCTGTTTACCACTACTAAGCATCTAATCACAAACTTTATTATGTTTCCATTCCCTAGGTTTTGAAGAAATGTTTTATGTAGTGAATTTTTGTGAATATTACTAAATGAGAAGATATTTATGGGAGATTCTAAATATATTTCACCAAATTAAAATACTTTGTACATAGTGTTAAATGATAATTAACAATTATAGTCCTTGTGAAAATGTTTATGTAATTTATTTAATGTTTTACCTAAAAAGATGTAATATATATGTATGATAATCTTGTTTCCCTATAATTAATCCCTCAAATATCATCTAATGTATCATAATATCCATATATGAAATATGAGAATACCTTGATCATATATTATCTTGAAGCATGGTAATATCCAGAATTACTATCAAAATTCAATAAGAAAAATTCAAGCTTCCTTGTTCCTTAAATTAAAATATATTATTGAATATATTCCATAAATCCAAAGATATTTTAAACTCCATAATTGATAACATATACCACTTTTTCAACAATTCATTAATTGGTTCTGGGGTCATCAATAATATATATTTTACTTTATCCATCTCATTAATCTACTAATACAAACTAAACACCATTTTATTAACATTAGGAACATATTGAGATTATATTCCCTCAATAATGTGTTTTCTATAAAATATTACATTCCCATAAAATCACTTTTATAATTCATCGATACCATTCATTATATTCTTGTAAATCCATAATGAAAAACTTCTATAAAACAATCAATATATATATCATGATTCATATAACATAATTACTGAATTCCCAAAAATAAATACTTAATTCATTACAATTTATTCTTAAATTATAACTATAACTTATCATATTATTCCATAATACATATTTATATTCAAATGAAATTTGTGTTCTCTTAATCTTCAGTAGTACAACCATTTCTCATTCTACCTTTATAATTCTCTTCGAAATATTCCCCCTATGACATCAATTTTTATAATTCACATACTTTACAAATTTATAACATTTTACCATAGATGATTGTTAATGGAAAAATTTAATCTCATCTATTATGTTAACAATAATTTTAATTGTTTCTCAAAATTTTTTACTCTATTCGCTTCTCCTCCACACATAAAACATCTTCCCATTCCTTTAAGAAATTCCCTAGAGTTCTTATTTCTCCAATATAAATATATAGGAAACTAAATATTCTTTTCTATATGTTCTCCACCATCATAACTCTCAATAAACTATTTTTTTATCTTCTTTATTGAGACTGAGAGTTAGTTACGGCGCATTTTATTAATCATATATTCTGATAACTGATTAGGAATAATCACCATATCCTTCATTCTAATCATCATCCCATTTGGCTTCTCATAAACACATTAACTATGAAATTAAATGTAAATACAGTTCCTTCAGTTTTTTCCCATTGACTAAAACTGTAAAGCATGGTGTCAGTAACAATATTCATAGAGTGAAATCATGTAATCATAAAAAGTAACATATATGATGCATAAATCATGACACCTTATTTTCAATATATGATACATTAAGCTTAACCAATTCTATTAAAGGTAATTATTTAGTTCATTTATTATCATTCATTATGATTTTTTAAATTTCCACAGCATATACACTATGAGTGTCAAACTAGGTGGTATGAGGGACCATTTCCATGAACCCAATGTTGATCGAGTCCATATCAATGCAACCTTTTGGTTTTATTACCTCTAGGTGCCTTTGTGTCATAGAAAAATTCACTTGTAGTATCCAAATAGAGATGAAATTTATTGTAAACTAATATCTCAATACATTACCAAAATTAAAAAATACTTTTCTATACTTTGAATCATCATTATACATATCAAAAAACATAGCCATATAAATATCCTTAGAAATATCCCTATGGGATTAACCAATTTTTTCTCATCCAAGATTCTAAAGGTTAACAAATCCTTACAATGATTCTAAATTTAAAAAAAATAAAACTACACATACATATATATTACATCTTAATAGAATAATATTCATTACCTAACATAAATATCCTTGCCATAGTTTTTCATGTCTAGTTTATTTGTATATATGGACACATAACCAATGGGCCCATAAGTCAGATAAGTCAACTAAAACTATGTTAGTCATAACTGACAGCTTTATTAGACATATCATATATAATACCTTTTATTATATCCTATATAAAGGAAACAAAAGAAAGTTTTATCTCATGTTCTCAATAAAGGTAATCAGTGGAGATATCAACATATCATGAGCATAAGGGTATGATAACATGATTAGAATATTTTAAACACACACCTTATATATCATAGATCATAAAATTTGGTCATGGAATAAATCATGGATGTTCATAAGGCGTGAATCATAATGGAATCAAAGTACATCAACCATGTGGACATAACACTGTCATATGGAATAATTTTTTCCCTATAGATAATTTTTGAAAATTTGTTCCTTTGTTGTTCAAGGGTCATCAACAAAACTATCATAATGCAATGGGTTTTCTCCCCAAAACATCATAGTATTCAATTTTCTCTACTAATTCTATAATAATGGATATATTTCCTTATTGAAAAAGTATAACTGTTTATTTTTGTCCTATTTATCTCATGAGATATCAATATTTACCCAAGGGATTATAAGGAGATACATGCCCCACCAATGTTAGTAATAATGTTACCACTACACTTGGTAATAATTGAACCACCATCACTTAATTAAAATCATGCATATATGTTCAATAATATCATAAATCATTCATCATATCATAACCCATGTAAAGAAATGGGTTTTATAAACATTTTACCATAATATAACCTATCAAAAAATAGGTTTCATAAACATTTCATCATTTCATCAAATCATAACCCATGTAAAAAAGAAGTGTGTTCCATAATAATTTTATCATTGTATAAATTATAGAAGATAAAATGGTCTCATAAACATCTCTTCATTATTAAAATAAACCATACAAAGATAGAATAAGACTAGTATCCTTGGATCATATCCCTAGTGAAGCATAATTAACGTCAACAGATGTCATCATATATAAAAAATGATTTTAAAAGATAAATGGTATGAATTATATATAAAAATAGAATTTATTATTTGAAAATTAATTTTTAAAATATAAAACATTTTCACAATCATTTTCTTTGAAAATAAATTTCGAAACATATAAGTAAAACATTAAAATCATTTAAAACATTTCTTGTGGAAACTATTCTTTGCATTATGAAAAACACCTTTTCGAAACTAAAAATTCATAACAAATTTTAGAAATAATTTTCTTTGGAAATAAAATTTAAAACTTTTAACATAATAATTGAAACAATTATTTAGTCATGGCAACAGAAAATAGCATTCATGTTGTACATGTTGAAACAAAAAATCCTTTCACATTTTCAACAAAATCAAAAAGGGATTTGTTTTTTTTGGAAAAGGACATGAAAATTCCTTTTAAAAACATTATAAAAGAGAAAATGGGTAAAAATGTATTTAATAAATCCTTTGGATAATTTTAAAACCTTTTTTGAAAACCTTTTTAGAAAACATGGATATGGAAGAAAAATGGTTTTTCGACTGATGAGATAAATAAAGGTGGTTTATATTAAGACAAATATTTTCAGATATTCAAAACATAAATATAGAAAAATGAATTCAAAACAATTATTATCACTGTATAAATATATGAGAATAAAATTTATGAGTTTCTTGAGAGATGGTACCAAATATTTCATCATTGGAAGCATAAATGTAAATAATTATGATAAATGATGAGATTAAACCCTAAAACCATTACCACTTTGGTAACATTGAATCATAATCCCATTGAAAGAATATTGTTAAATTAAACTATTAATATCAGTAAAATAATTATATTAATGATATTACATTAAAATTGGGTTGTATATATACCACACAAATGAAATGATATGTGATTATGACATATGTCTCCCAGAAATAAAAGAGAGATTAGAAATATCTTACCTTATTCCTCAACATCTTTAATACATGTTCAAAACATAAGTATAATATGTATAAGTTATTATTAATATTTTAAATAACCTTAATTTTATATATCATACCATATATAATTTACTTATGATATTTTATTACCCATTTATTAACAATTCCTTCTTAAAATTACATTTCATATAATAACTGCTTTGTTTTTTGTGAATGTTTTGAATTATAATTTTTGGTCCTCATACTTTTATAATTATTACATAATTTTTGTAATTTTAACCATGATATAATTATCATATATATTCATTATATATGTTTTTATGTTAATATATAAAATTTACATATAGAAAAATGTGTACAACATTCATGGAGACGGTAGACCGTTCATAAGCTTGAATGTGGTTTAGATTTTGTTGATAGATTGAACGAAATAAACATAAATAATATAGTATCATTATATAATCATTTTCATTTGATATATATCACATTTTTTTATTGAAACTGGTCTAAATTACCTTCCTCTTAAAGCATATTTAAAGAACAAACCACATCACTTTATGAGGTGGTATTCTTTCGTACACACGAGCGACATTATCATATTCCCATGGAATTGATAGTAATGAGGTATATCTGATAAAATAATTAAATAAGTATAAATATTTTACCAAAATCATATATATATATATCATTTATCCTTATTTACATCCAATTAAAATAGAAATGTAAAACATAGCACATCGATTCGAGAGGCGATAGTCTGTCATACGCACGAGCGACGTTATTTTTTTATAATGACTCTTGAGGTAAGAAATTTATGTGGTATTATATTTAAAGAGATATAAAAATATCCTTAATAAAATATATAGACATTTTTGGACAGAGGAGAGTACTCAAGAGGGGGTGAATTGAGTATCTATAAAATTTTTTGTTCAAAATGTATTCTTAAAAAGGTTCCCCAATAAATTTAAATACATCCCAGCTAATTAATGCTATATGGTTATAAATGATTAACTATTTAAATAACTTCTTTGAATATTGATTATTTCACAGTAATATTACTATTAGATATTAACATTACTTTTGAAGCTATTCTAATAAGGCAAAACAATTATAAATTCTTTCCAAGATTAACTATCAATGTACATTTAGAGATTCCTGAATTAAATAGAAAAATAGAGAAAAATAAAATAAATAGGACAATGGATATTAAACAACTGGTTAAGTCTCAAGCTGAGACCTAATCCACTCCACTTTTTGGTCACCTACCATAAAGCATTTTATGTAAATAAACTTGATCCGTACCTTGGATCAAGGTTAATAGGAGTAAACAAGACTGTCCAGGTCATGTCACCTATTCCATAGTTCTATGTGGGTATGAATGAACAGGTCACACAAGGACCTCTTCCACACTTATCTGTGGGAACACACAAGTGTGAAAAGATGTATGAGAAAGGATATCTTTTATCCTTCTGTTTAATGTAGGAGATAGTGCGTGTTTTATACAGACACACACACACACTGCTCAAAATATAAAAATAATTAACAATATATTATAAATGATGAGATAAGGTTAGAAGTGCTCAGAGTTCTAGTCTATGCACAATTGACTTCTTGGATAAATCAGATGCAGAAATCGAGTCCTCTTATGGAAAAAAAAAGTATCAAAATTCAACTAGATCTAGCTCGTGTTCATTGTGGAGTTGATGGCGTGAAATTGATCTCGACTCTAGGAATTGAGTATGCTTCATGTGTTCTTCAGTAGTTTCAGGTTGCATGTATTAGTTATTCTTTCATTAACACTCGTGCTTCTTCGTTATCACACACACATTTGTTTCTTAGTAGTCACTATTGTCACCTTTCTCACTACTTCCTCTTATATACATGTTATTCTTTTTATTCTTAGAATTCATGTGTTGGAGCCGACAAGATGCATGTATTACATACCTTGTACCTCGTACTATCAGGAGATATGTCTACAAAGAAACATTAATTATGTCAGTGCATTTAAAATCATTAAATATGAACATTTGAAATTAAATTCAAAAATGACAAAACCGATTAAGAAATGGGTTAACAATCTGTCTGGAAATGGTGTCTCTATGAAACAATGTCTCCTTATTTTCCTTTGATTGGTGAGACAGCTATGATGGGATATTTTTATAGAGATCAATAACTGGTAGCACATATGGGGTGTTTGATCATAGTGTCTGGTCAAGGTGTCAGGATGGTCAAAATGGTTGGACGGTCGTAGTGTATAGATTGTCATAGTGTATGGATGGTCATGGTGTCATGATGGTCACGGTGTCGGGATATTTAGGGTGTCTGGATGGTCACGGTGTCTGGATAGTCAGGGTTTCTGAATGGTCAGGGTGTCTTGATGGTCATGGTGTCTGGATGTCACAGTGTCTCTAATATAGCCAAATATCTGTATACAGACTTAAATAGTGATATTCATTGAATGGATTGGACTTAATCATTTATCAAGGAAACCCATTATTATACAAACTCAAAATAGTTTACAATCATTAATGAAAATACTTAATATCTTGGATAGGATTATTTAAAGCATAAAGAAACTAATAATATGTACAAATTGATTTTAGAAAGATTAAACGGGATTGCACGATTTACAGAATGCATAGGATTTGTGATCATTAAAACATGATTAACACTTGAGGAGTTCCACAATATTACCCTTTTTGATGATCCCAAATCATGTGACAGAGTGATTTATTCTTAAGAAATGTGTCTCTTCTTTAATGTGCATATTTCTCCCCCTTTTCGGATTATTAAAAAGAGTACAAAAGTAAATAAATGATAGATATGTGGAGTGCAGAATTCATTAGATAAAAAGTGTCATTACAAATAGTAAGTATCTTGAAATAAAGATATTATCCCCATCAAAATATAGTAGTCAATGTTCTCCAATACTGGCTTGTCTTCTTTTTCCACGTGGCAGCAGCATTATAAGATGAAGCCATAGGAGCAGAGGTAGAATTGGAAGAAGGGAGTTAACAAGTGGATAGAGAAGGTAAAGGGAATCCTTCAAAAATAAAAGGGGACAAGGTAGGTGTATTGGAAGACAGAGGAAACTATTGATCAAGGATAAAGAGCCTGATCTGACTCAGATCCTAAGAGACAAACAAAGATGTTGAGGCATGGGTAGAGGATGAGAAGGTCGACAAACTAGATCTCAGGGGTGCAGTTGGAGGAGCGATAATGGAAGAACTCTGGACATGAGGATAAGGCCTCATAAGCATGATTTATTCAGAAGTGATGTCTCCCCCATACTACATGGATTTCTCAATGTCATCCTTGTACTCCAAAAAGTTATCCTACAAAGGAGTAAAATCTTTGAGCTTTTGGACTTGAGTTTTAAATTCTTGGGTAAGAGGACGGATTATCAGATTCTCCACTATGATCATTAAATGGATGACCATGTAATTCTTAGAGAGGATCTGATTGATGTTTAAATCCCCCTTATTAGAAATTTCTTGTTGAGAATCATTAAAAATCATGGAATGAATTATCCCCAAATCAAGAACATTGTCCTTGTTCTTGACAACTTTAGTGAGAGATTCATTTTTAAAACCCCTGAGCACAGACTGAAGTTATTTTTTGACAACTCTTCTGAACAGATCACTATCTAATGAGGGTTGAGATGGTCAACCAGAAGTACTATAAACAGTAACATCTAAATTAAGGGATTATATTTGATTCATAACTTTATAGAGATATCCCTTATACTCATCAGTAAACTAGTTAATACAAATAACAAGTTCATATTTCTCATGAACAATCTTCTTGTTTCTTTGAGCTACCTTGTCAGCTGAGGAGGTGAGTTTTGGATGAATTATGGGGGGAACTTCTTGTGTAATATGACTAACAAAATCCTCAACATGATAAGAAACAAGTTCTTGTATTGAGTTCATCACTCTCTGCATTTCATCAATCATACCTCTAAGATTTTTTTACACCATCACTAAGTTATTTGTTCCCAAAACTAACTTCATGAATCTCAGGAAGAATCATGGGTTGAATCTTATATATGATCTTTTCCAACATAAAGAAAACATCTCTTTCACTCAAATTGGTTACTGGATATGGTTTGGTATTCATGATTTTTTCAACTCTATACAATAGGGTGGATCTAAATTCTTTTAGATCATCTTTATTCAACAGGTTTGGAGGTTCTTATGAAGTTTTCGGGATAGAAGCTAAGACAAGTTCCGAATATTTGGCAGAGATAGATTCAGTTTTAGATGACAATTTCAATTTAAACATAGTTTAGAGATCAATACCTTTTAATGAGACTTCCTGTGAATCATTCACATAAAAATAAACAAGGAATTTATAAAAAGTACCAAAAGATCTTGGATCAAAACGATTAGAGATTTCAACAGGTTCCAAATTTGACTGCTGCACCCCCTCAACAAGTGAATCTTTCTCAGGACTAAGATATTTAGATCCTTGATCTATTTCTATGATTTCATCCCTCATATCCTCACCCATTTCCATTATATCCAACTGAAAGTCATGATCTATTCTATCTTCAGTAGATTAAATATTTTCATAAATAACTTGTTCCTTTGGGTGTTCCTCAATAGAATCTTTTTAATGAACAGAAAAATCTTATTCTATATGATTTTCTACAAAATACGGTTCATTTACCTTAGAAACAAATACCTCTTTAGTAGTATATTTTTCTTCCAAATTAGTAACTTCTTCAGGATCAGGTATTTACTTCTCAATTAAGACTTTAAGAGAAGATTCATTGTCTTACTCAGTCTAAAGATATTCTATAGAGGTTGAAAGAACCTCTTACTCTACATTCTCATCATAATATTAAACAATCTCATCTGGTTCCAAACTATGATCTAAAATATCCTTAGGTATTTAATAATGTTCCACCGGATTAAACTTTTCATAAACCTTATCATTATCTTCCACCCAAGATTTTTTCCATGGATTGCAACTGATTTTCATTCTCTTAACTGTAACTTTTTGAGAGACAGAAATCATAATCCTTAATAGATTCATCATCTGGTCCAACCCACCCTTTTTCATGATGCATAGCAGAGATAAGCCTTGAATATAACATGGAGGTTGAATTAGAGGTTGTCTGGATCAACTCACACATATAGTGTATGACATATTTTCCTAGGTTGATCTTATGCTTATTTTTATGAGATGTGGCAAAAATATATCAGGATACATGATTCTAGAAAAATCACCTTTTCTAGGGATAATAAGATTCTAAACAAACATAAAAAGAATCCTGGTATCACCATCTATCTTATTAGTTATGGCTCTTTGATTTGTATCATTCCCAGTTAAGCTTCCCAATACTTCTTCCAAAACAATGATATCACATGGAGTTGGGGGACCTCTCTAGTAGTCCTCACAAATACCCTCATGAGGTATTCTATGGCATGCATCCCATATCCATGATGAAAATGTGCATCTATGGCCATTTATCCATCTTTTTACAATATATCTGTAATGCCCTGACCCCAGTTACCCAGATTCGGTGCATTATTATATATCATTGGTAGGATCACAAAAGATCATGTCTTGAAATACCGATTAGTTTAGTAGTTTTGGAATCACTATATACATTCATAAGTCTTACATTACATCATAAAAGTAAAACTACAATAACATAGTCTCCATAGTCAATACTCGTATCCCCTTAGACTATCCCTGAATGTCAGTCATAAAATACATCTTCACATCCTGGGAAAAATAAAACATCAAAATGGGCGAGCTCAGATGCTCAGTAAGGATAACAATATAGCAAAAACTTTCATAAATAAGAATAAATATTTAATGCAATGTATAACTAAATCAAAAGTATTTTAAACGTGAACATGGAAAAAATAAAATGAAATAATTCCATTTACTTATTCACATGGATATTCTACTAGTTGAATAATCACATGATATATCAATAACCACTTTCATAATGATGGAATGCATAAGGCCAGACTATCATAACCACATATTCAAGTCTTTGTCCCAAGACTACAAATAAGATTTTTTCAAGGCCTTGGGCCAAGACACTAGTTTGTCTCATGAGACATACTGATGCATCGAGGAGTTATAGAGGGCTCCACCCTTCACTTATTAAGTCAACTGTAATCCTCATATGAACAGGTTTAAACATAACATAAACATTCGTATTATAAGTAGCATAAAAAATGTCAATACATTATCCATAAACTATGAATGGTATAAAAATAATACATCCAAAGTCAAAAATATAACAAAACCTTCAATACTATATGGAAGTTTTGTATCATAATAAATAAACATCAAATAAGCTTAAAATCCATCAAAGGATGTTGATATAGATGAAATCAAAACTATTTGAGAGAAATATCTTTTTTTTGAAATAATGTAAATGTCACATAATTATAAAACATTAAATTTAAAAATATTCTTATAAGCTTGTACGGGAAGCTTTGAAGATTTTGTAATGGCAGAAAATAGTTGCACCCGCCATATAAGTTAAAAAAGACATTCTTAGCTTAATTCTGTTGAAAAGGTTAAAGAGGACCTTGTTTGAAAAATGATGGAAAGATTCTTTTATAAAAATTCAAACAAGGGTATAAATTAATTTAACCCATAGTATAAAAAATAGTAATAATGATTTGAAATACATTTTTATGAAACATGGATGTGGATGATAAAGAGGTCCCAATAGATAATTACATATAAACAACCTCGGATAATGAAGAGATTGTGAAATAAACCCTTAACTTATAATTTTCATTGATCAAGGGTAGTTTAAACTATTGTAATATGTTGAAATAATTGTTATTAAATTATAAAATATTCATATACATTAATGTTATATTATATATTATCTTTTAACATTGCTTTGTTAATAATATCTTTGTATTATCGTCGTTTCGGGTGTTAACTTACTCGTTTTATTTTATATGTTTTGTTACATAAGCCATGTTTTTAATGGATAGGTTGTATATTATTCATATACATAATGATATCAATTCCTTAAACATTATTTTTAATCATCAAATTATAATTAGACTTTAATGGATATGATGGGGAATGAATCTCATCGCGTTCGTGGAGATGGTAGTCCGTACGTACGCACGAGCGACAATATCATTCTTTTGATATTAAAATAATATATAATGTGATGATATATCATACAGAATCATTATAATGTAATATTTATTATATAATTCAATTACACATCATTATCATTCCCATCCAAATAATAATGTTTTGAATAATAATTACACCACGATGTGGAGACGGTTAGCCATACGTACACACTTATGGTGACATGTCATTCAAAGGACGGATAGAATACTGAATATGGTTGTACCATATTTATAATAACATAACATTATATAGATTATACTATATTTATTATTTTATAATGGAAACAATAAAGAAATAAGAAGTGGAATTAGAAAGGAACTTGAGAGAGGGTGGTGAAAATATTACCTCTTCTTCGGGTTCTTCCTTTTAATTGGATCAAAAGGGCTATTTAGGTTGGATTTATGATCAAAATAAGGCCTCTAGGTTGAATTGATGGAAGTTGATAGAATATTTGTGCAGGGGTTGGCCGAGGAAAATGTCTTGGATGGTGTGAATTAGGGAGAAGGGTGAGTGCCCTTTTATAATAGGGGTGAGGGGTACCTTAGGAAAAGTTAGAAACAGTATTTTATAATAAATTCATATTCAGTTTAAAATTGCTCCACAGTGTATTATATTAATTTTAAGTTGGTTATAGGTTGAAAACCTCTCAAACAATAGGTTTTATAAAGGTTTGGGACACTATATTAAACTTATATATTAGTTTTTGCTCTTAGTTAATTAGTTTTACATTTAACATATATCTTTGTATTTTTATATTATATAGCTAATAAACTTACCATATACATCCAAGAGAACCCCAAGTGGTCCATTAATGATACACCTATCATTACATAAGTATTTTGTCTAATCCTTAGATTTTTAGGAATAGAATATAAATTAATAATTTTATATGTTCTTAAAATACTCTTTTATGTCAATTTTGAAACAATTTAATAATTTATTTTTGTTAGAGTCCTAAAAACATTATTAATTCAAACAAAATTCATTAAGGTAATCCTAACATGACATATTAACCAATAAATTTTTTTATGTCATCAGAATGTTCAAATTATATTTATTTGGACATTATAATACTAATTATTTGGTTCCTTCATTAATAAGAAAAATATTGCATCAGTATTGTGTCATTAATAAATTTAATTATTAAATGTCTAAAAATTATAAATAAAATACAATTATGTATGAAATATTATTATCTTTCTAATTAATATTTATAGTCTAAAATATAACATATATAACCCTATGTAAAAATTTTCTTTCTAAAAGATATATGCTTATATCATTTTTGAATTAACTTTAACCTAATTAATATAAAGTGTCATTATCACATAGAAGTGACTCCATGGCATACCAAAATCGACCCAAATATGCCCATGATTGGACATGTATCAAAAAATAGGTTTAGGCCAAGTTTTAGTGTAATTTAATATTATTATAATATTATTTTTTTACCCTTATTTACCATATTGTTCTTTTAACCATGGTAAATAAAATATTTACCGAAATAACTATTCAAAATGTCTAAAAATAAAAGTTACCTATTCAGAACATTTGGACCTCCTGATTCTAAATATGGAATCCATTTTTTAAAATTCAAAACACAGAAGTGGCAGAAATTAATTTAAAATTAATTCTTGTTGTCAAAAAAAAGCGTGTTTTTAAGAAATAAGAACTATCAAAAGATTAGCACTTGCTTATGTTCAGTTTAAATGTGAAATTATGTCAAATGACCAACATTGGATTAAATAGTAAAAAGATAATCTAATTATACTTTAAAATCACTCAAATTAATAATTTATCACAATTAATTATTTCGATTAAAAAAATTGGTTTTTATTTAAAATTTAGTAATTTTCACTATTCATCAAAATATCAATTTTATCAGATTAACATAATAAAATCATCAAAACAAAATTATTATGTCCTTATTCTAAAGAAGAAGTTTATTTAGTAAAATTTAATATATAAAAGGTCCAAATGTTGAATTTAACAAGGGTTCACTATTAAAAGGCGGTAAATGTGCATTTTTTTAAAAATACTTCTTTTATCTGAAAAAATGAATTAGTTCTTAAATTATTTTTAAGAAACTCATAATTTGGATTATAAAATTATAAGGATTATATAAAGTTCAAAATTCAATTAACACTATTCATAACCGCTTTTGAAGGACTAGTTTGGTTAGTCGTGATGCACTTCAACTCAGTGTTGTGTGTAGTGAATGTTATTGAATTACTTGGAAGAAATAATGTACTATGAAATCTTGGGGTGGTACATTCCTCCCTCATTTAATAAATTTAGTCCTTGCAATTTGAAATTGTTCCTTTAAAATAAATGGTTGAAAATAGAAAATACATTTGGGAAAACCCAATCGGAAATTTGGTTAATTAAATTTAGTCTTAATAAGAGGAAAATAAATATGAAAGGGTCACAACCAAATTATGATATAGATTAGATGAACATTGGTTGAAATTAGAGTCATATAATTAGAAGAAAAATGTAAATATTTATAGGTAGTGATTAAGGTCATGAAACACAAACATGTATAAAATTGAGGTCCTTAAATTCATCAATCTATGATGATTTAAAATACCATTGGTTCAAAAAATCATAACTTATTAGGATAAAAAAATTTGTTGTAAGATCCCTCCACTAATGTTTAATAATTAATTTCATTATAGAATAAGAAAAGAATAAGAAATATATACTTGACCGGTAGAGTTCCATGCTTTAACTAATTTCTACCACAAACATATCTTTTACTATAAAAGATAAAAGAACAGAAAAAAATATTAAATTTATCCTATTTGTATAGGGTTCCAAAAAAATGAATTTATAATTCATCTACTAGACCTTTTTAAATAAACTACATTATTCAATCCATGACATCACGTGGGCCATTGGTATGTGATACGCCCTTGTCGCCCTTCGGTTGTGGGTTCATGTGTCATGGCCTTTCCGGACGCGACGAGTTGTCGCCTAACCTCCGGGTTGTCCTTTTTATGGCAATCCAAAAATAATCACAAACTAGACTTATCCAAAATAATTTCTTCCAAACACACAGTCTAAAATTTATAAGGTAGGTAAACACAATAAATATCCTTTTTTCCATGTAATAACATGATAACACCTTCATCATGTATTCATTTAAAAAACTGCAACATCCTATACTACCATAAAACCATACTGATTACATTCATGGTCCCTTATTTCTTATATAATACTGTATATATTCCTTCTATCCAAATATGTTGTAAAATCTAACAATTATGGAATATACAAATGATTATTCAGTTTCATGGTAGTCAGGAATATCCAATATAATTTATCCAAATCAATCATGTATTAATCTAAAATAACTACCTCTGTATCAGAACCATATTATGGTTTGTCTTTCTCATAACCACATATTTTCCAAAACTTTAACCTGTTATTGAGTCACTTTTCTTGGTTCCACAAAATCTCAAGTCCTTAATGAAATAGTACTTAATTAAAATACTTATATAATCCATAATTATTATAACCAGTACATAATTGGTACAACACTCAAATGACATAATTCATTAATAACAACATAAGAACTCAAATCATTCCTCCTCATCTGTGGTAGTATCATAACTTGATTATTATCCAATAGCTTCATTTGTGGCATACTCTGATGATTTGGACATTGGTTTGTGTAGTGTCCCAACTCTTTTATGATGAAGCATTGTACATTTGAAACCTTTTTCTTACCCTTGTGGTCACGTACTTGGTGTCCTTTTTCTCCACAATTATAATAAACTCCCATTCCCTTCAGGAAAGTTCCATGGGGTTTCTTCCCACAGTTATCAAATATGGGAAAATTCTTCTTTTTCATGTTCCCTTTATCCATCATTCTCTTTTCCATTCTTTTCTTCTCTTGCTTCCCTTCAAATCCATAGGACTCAAAGAATTCGATATGTATCTTATTAACACATGATATTATTTCTTCATAAGTTGAGAATACATGGGAGGCTATTTCCCTTATAAATGATAGTTTAATACAGTGAAAGATATGATCCTTCTTACTCTTTGGATCATACGTATTGTTGGAGTTCACATTCCTTCTACTTGGCGCCATTTCTATACAATAGAATACACTAGATTAGTTTATGAATCCCAATACATAAATCTAAACTTGTAAAACACTTAACATGAATTGAGTAGTTTATAGATATAATCCATAATAAAAAAAAATTCTTTGAGGAAGTATATACTCATAAAACCTTTATAATGGTTTGTAAAGAAAATGAGAATTATCCTAAGCATATCTCCCGAGAGTGTCGTAACCAAGAGTATAGCAAGGCCCGTTGACGTGCATTAGTTAATATTTGAGTCTAGCTCAAAGCGGTGTTTTTGGGTTTTACCCTTAGGTACATCTGTGCCAGAGTCGCCTCTACATGCTCATATCAAGACAGGAATGTATTGCTTGGAAAACTAAAAAAATCTCTATAATAACAAAATTCTACGAAGTTCTTCTATACTAATCTTCAAAGTCCATCTTAGGTCTATGTGCTCTAATCAGATTTTATATAAATCTAGAATCCAAGGTTTGTACAATACTTCCAATGATACCAACTATAACGCCTTGACCCCAGTTACCCAGAGTCAGTGCATTATTACATAACATTGGCATGATCACAAAAGATGAAGTCTCAAAATACCGATTAGTTTAGTAGCCTTGGAATCACTTGATACATTTATATGTATTACATTACAATACAAAATAAAAACTACAACAACATAGCCTCCATAGTCCACACTCGTATCCCCTCAGACTATACCTATAGGTTAGTCATAAAATACTTCTTCAATCATAGGTAAAATTAAACATAGAAAGGGCTGAGCTCAGATGCTCAGTAAGGATAACAATATAGAAAAATCATTCATAAATAAGAAGAAACATTTAAGGCCATTTATAACTAAAACAAAATACTGTTAAACTTAAAATTCAGAATAATATAGAAACAATAAAATGAAAAAAATTCCATTTACTTATTCACATGGATATTCTATTAGTCAAATAATCACATGAAATATCAATAACCACATTCATATTGATAGAATTCATAATGTCAGACTATCGTAACCACATAGTGAAGGCCTTATTCCAATACTACAAATAATATTTTTTCAAAGCCTTATGCCAAGACACTAGTTTGTCTCATGAAAACTACTAATGAATCTAGGAGCTATAGCGGGCTCCACCCGTCACTTATTAAGTCCAATTCATTCCTCATATGAATAGGTTTAACCATAACATAAACATTCGTATTAAAACTAGAATATGAAATGTCAATACTTTATCCATAAACAATGGATGGTATAAAAATAACACATCCACAGTCAAACATATCACAAAACCTTCAATATTTTATGGAGGTGTTGTATCATAACAAATAAACTTCAAATAAGTATAAAATCCATCAAAGGATGTTGATATAGATGAAATCAAAATTGTTTGAGAAAAATATCTCTTTTTGGGAAATCATTTAAATGTCACATAATTAAAAAACATTTACATTGAAAATATTCTTATAATATTGTAAGGGAAGCTTTTAAGATTTTATAATGGAGGAAAATAGCCACACCGACCGTATAAGTTAAAAAAGACATTCATACCTTTATTCTATTGAAAAGGTTAAAAAGGACCATGTTTGGAAAATGATGGAAATATTCCATTATAAAAAGTAAAAAAAATGATATAAATGAATTTAACCCATAGTCTATAAAATATTTAGAATGATTTTAAATACATTTTTATGAAGCATGGATGTGGATGATAAAGATGACCCAGTAGAAAATTATGTATAAACAACCTCAGATAATGAAGAGATTCTGAAATAAACCCTTACCATGTACATTTCCTTGGCCGAGGGTAGTTTAACCTCATATATAATGGTGAAATACTTGTTATTAAATTAAAAAATAATCATATACATTAATATGATATCATATATGATCGTTTAACATTGCTTTGTTAATAATATCTTAGTATTATCATCATTTCGGGTGTTAACTTACTCGTTTACTTTTATATGTTTAATTACATAATTCATGTTTGTTATGGATAGGTTGTATATTATTCATCTCAATAATTATTTAAAGTCCTTAAAAATTATTTTTAATCATCAAATGAGAATTATACTTGAATGGATACGATGGGGAATGAATCTCATTGTGTTCGTGGAGACGGTAGTCCATACATACGCACGAGCGACAATATCATTCTTTTGATATTAAAATAATATATAATTGGATGGTATATCATATATATAGAATCATTATAATGTAATATTCATTATTTACTTCAATTACACATCATTATCATACCCATCCAAATAATAATGTTTTTAATAACAATTACGCCACGATGTGGAGACCGTTAGCCGTACGTATGCACATATGGTAACATGTCATTTAAAGGATGGATAGAATACTTAATATGATTGTGCCATATTTATAATAAAATCACAGTATATATAAGATACTAGAGTTATTACTTTATAATGTAATTAACAAAGAAATAAGAAGTGGAAGAAGAAAGGATGTTGAAAGAGTGTGGTGAAAACATTACCTCTTCTTCGGGTTCTTCTTTTTGACATGATCAAAAGTGCTCTTTAGGATGGCTTTATGATCAAACTATGGCCACTTTGTTTAATTTAGGGATGTTGAGAGAATATTTGGGCAGGGTTTGTTCGAGCCAAATGGCATTGAAGGTGTGAATTAGAGAGAAGGTGGATTTCTTTTTTATAAGAGGGGTGAGCGGCACCTTAGGAAAAGCTAGAAATAGTATTTTAGAATAAATTCATATTCAGTTTATAAAGGCTCCAAAGAGAATTATTTTAATTTTAAGGTGGGTATAGTTTAACAACCACTCAACCAATAGGTTTTATACAGGTTTGGGTCACTATATTAATCTTATCTTTTAGTTTTAACTCTTAGTTAATTAGTTTCACAGTTACCATGTCTCTTTGTATTTTTATATTATATAGTTAATAAATATTCTATATACTTCCAAGAGACCCCCAAGTGGTCCATTAATGATAAAAATATCATTATATAAGTTAGTTTTCCAATCCTTATATTTTTAGGAATATAATATCATTAATAATATAATATTTTCTTTAAAAATGTTTTTATGTCATATTTGACACTATTTAATAAATCAATTTTTTTAAAGTCTAAAATGCTTTATTAATTCTAAAAAAATCATTTCAGTAATCCTAACATGAAATATTAACCAATAAAATTCATTGATGTCATCAAAAGGTTGAAATTATATTTATTTTAACATTGAAACACCAATTATATGAATCTTT
Organism: Viscum album; assembly: GCA_963277665.1. NCBI lineage: Eukaryota > Viridiplantae > Streptophyta > Magnoliopsida > Santalales > Viscaceae > Viscum > Viscum album. The sequence continues at coordinate 1,100,791,273 of OY728147.1, forward strand.
CATAAATAAGGAAAATACTGCATCATTATTGTATCATTAATAAATTGAATTATTCAATGTATAATAATTATAAATAACATATTATTATGTAGTAAATTTTATTCTCTTTTTAATGAATATTTATAGTCGAAAATATAACATATATAATCCTATGTAAAAAATGTTTTTTTAAAAGATATATGATTATGTCATTTTTGTATTAACTTTAACTTAATTAATATAAAGTGTCATTATCACTTACAAGTGGATCCACGGGGTCCCATAATTGACCCCAATATTCCAATGATCGGACATGTATCAACCAATAGGGTTATGACACGTTTTTGGGTAATTTAATATAGTTATAATATTATTGTTTTACCCTTATTTGTCGGATTTACCTTTAACCATGGTAAATAAAAAATTTACCGAAGTAATTATTCAAAATATATAAAATTAAAATTTACCGATTTACAAAATTTGGACCCTCTGATTCTAAATATGTAATCCATTTTTATAATTTCATAACACAGAAGTGGAAGAAATTAATTGAAAATTAATTCTCGTTGTCAAAACAAAAAGTTTGTTTTTAAGAAATAATATCTATCAAAAGATTGGCACATGCTTATGTCCTGTTTAAATGTGAAATTATGTCCAATTACTAGCATTATATTGAATGGTAAAAATATAATCTATTTATTCTTTAAAACACTCATTCTAATAATTTATCACTATTAATTATTTTTATTAAAAAAGTTTTTTTAATTAAAATATAGTAATTTTCATTATTCATCAAAATATGAAAGTTATTAGAAGAACATAAAAAATTCATCGAAACTAAATTTTTATGTCCTGATTCTAAATAAGATGTTTATTTTGTCAAATTTAATATATAAAAGTTTCAAATATTTAATTTAAAAAGGGTTTACCATTAAAAGGCGGTAAAACTGCATTTTTTGAAAAATACTACTTTTATCTGAAAAAATGAATTTGTTCTTAAATTGTGTCTAATAAACTCATTATATGGATTCTAAAATTATAATGATTATATAAAATTCAAAATTTAGTAAACACTATTCATAACTGCTTTTAAACGACTAGTTTGGTAAGTCTTGATGCACTTGAACTCAGTGTTGCATGTAGTGCATGTTATTGAATTACATTGAAGAAATAAAATTCTATGAAATCATGGGGTGTTAAAATATCCATATTTTGAATCAAAATACAATTGAACATACTAATAAAATTGTTCAACTAATTTCAGATAAATTGTCATATCCTCCATTGTGAACCAATCCAGCCATCCTTTCTCTTTTAGCACTTTCAATACCATAGACATACCTAACAGAAGCCACTTAGGGAGTAAATCATTTTTAGGTATCACTATTTTGTCTAACATATTCAGATTTAGAGGGCCTTCAGGTACTATCATTGGTGCTATTTTTATCTTCTTCTTTGAACTACGTTTCTAATGAGTTAATGACGATGGGCATTTCATACTGGGAATTCAACAAGGGTTAGAGAGAGAGTGAAAACTGAAGGGTTGAAAGATGTGTTACTATTTGAGAGAATAAATATCGAGTGATGAATGAGTGAAAATTCTTTACTTTTTATCATTTAGGGATACTATGTATCACGGGATCAAAAAATGTGGGAAAAGAAAAGGGTAAAATAATTAATTACCATGATACGGGTTATAATGTATAAATAAAACAATGAGGTGTATTTATAATGAGACCACAATCGACTTTCACAGTTAGACGGTAACTGGCTTTCATGGTGAGACTATAACTAGCTTCCAGGGTGAGATAGTAACTAGCTTTCACAGTGAGACCAAAACTCTGTGATTTCTAACTTGTACAACCATATTGTTTGAGATAGTTAGTGCTAGCGAGTAACCAAAAAATAGTGACTATGAGACCATAAACATGAAGAAACAATTATTAAAGCGTAAAATTATAGAACTGTTAGATAGTGACTTGTTAAACTGTAAACTATGAAACAGTAAACTTATTATATAAGATTTATCATTTCCAATTCATGTATGATGTAATCTATTCTTTCGGAATTTAATGGTATGTGGAATATATCAGCTATCTGATATTCAGATTCAATGAATTCAAAAATGATGTCATCTTTTTTATAATAATATCTCAAAAAGTGAGGTCTTACATCAATATGTTTTTTCCAATAGTGTGATTCATGATTTTTTGAGATGTTAATAGCACTTTTATTGTAACAATTTATAGGTAAATTACTGAATTAATATCCATAATCTAGTAATGTGTGTTTTATCTAGAAAATTTGGGTACAGAAACTACCAGTATGAATGTATTTATCTTCAGTAGTAGAAAATGAAATAGAGTTTTGTTTCTTACTACACCATGATACTAGTTAGTTTCCTAAAAAGTGTCATGTTCGAGAGGTGTTTTTCCTATCTAACATACAACCACTGAAGTCATCATCATAATAACTCACAAACTAAAATGATTATCCTATGGGATAGAACACTCCAAGATTGGGTATATGCTTGACGTATTTAAATATTCTTTTAAAATCATTTAAATAAGATTCCTTATTATTTTCTTGAAAATGAGCACACATACACACACTAAACATAAGGCCATGTTGGCTAAAAGTTAAGTGGAGTAAGCTTCCAATCATTCCTCTGTAGGTGGTTTGATCGACAGATTTTCCATTTTCATCAAGATCCAACCTACAAGTAGTACTCATTACAGTGTCACTAATTTTAGTATTCTCCAATCCAAATGGTTTTAGAATATCTCTAGTATATTTTCTTTCATTTAAAAATAATACCATTATTATTTTTTATGTTTTGAAATCCAGGAAAGAATTTGAGTTCACCTATGAAACTCATTCTAAATTCTTTTTGCATCATTTTGGAAAATTCAGTACATAATTTTTTTTTTCAAGATCGAAAGATAATGTCATCTAAAAAAATTTGAACTACTAAAATATCATTGGAAGTTCAATTTATAAAAAGGGTAGTCTCAACTATTAGTTTTTTAAAACCATTAGAAATAATAAAAGTACACGGTCTATCATACCAAGCTCTTGGAGCATGTTTTAAACTATATAAAGCTTTCGATAATTTAAAAATATGGTTTGGAAAATTAGGGTATGTAAAACTTGGGGTTGATCAACAAATACATCCTTAGCTTCATACCCATGTAAAAATTCACTTTTGACATCCATTTGATATAGTTTGACATTCAGATGTGAAGCATAATAAGGAAGAATTCCGATGGCTTCAAGTCCAGCTACTGGTGCAAAGGTCTCTTCATAGTCAAATACTTCTTCATGAGTATAGCCTTGTGAAACCAATCTAGACTTGTTTTTAACTATATTAACAGTTGAATCTGCCTTATTTCTAAATACTCATTTAGTGCCTATGGTGAATATGTCTTGGGGTCTATCAACATGTTTCCAAACGTTGTTCCTTTGAAACCGATTAAGTTCTTCTTTCATATCCATCACCCAAAATTCATCATTGATAGCATCATTAATTTTTTTAGGTTCAAGTTTGGATTATATGACTTGATGTTCAACAAGATATCTAAGAGAAGCTCTATTTTGAGTTCATTAATCTAATTATCCTACTACAACATATAAAGTATGGTTCTTAAGTGTTCTAATAGCTCTATAAAAAGAAGGATTTGTGAATTTAGGATCTTCAATAGGGTCAAGTTCATTACGAACAGAATCATAAGTATTTCCAAAACTGGAAGTTTTCATAGATTATTTTACAGAATGGTTAGAAGATTTTGAATTAATGTTCAGATTTGATACATCATCCTCCAAGTTCCCTAGAGTTTTCTTAGGATCATGTAGATCAGTTTCATAAAATTTGACATGGATAGATTATTCCACACATTTATTTATTTTATTAAATACTCTATATGATTTACTAGAGATTTAATATCCCAAAAATATTCCTTCATCACTCTTGCATGAAAATCTATCATGATTTTCCTTACTATTAAGGATATAGACATTAATACCAAAAACATTGAAGTAGCTAACTATGTGTTTTATATTGTTCCACAACTCATATAGAGTTCTTTTAATAATAGTTCTAATAAACACTCTATTCATAATATATCATGTAGTATTTACAGCTTCAACCCCAAAATAAATCGGTAAGTCATATTCACTAATCATAGTTCTCGCAATATTTTCTATGGTTCTATTTATTCTTTCTATAACTCTATTCTATTAAGGAGTTCTAGGGGCAGATAAATTTTCACTATATCCATTTTGTGAGAAAAAGAATTCAAACTCTTGATTTTCAAACTCACGGAGATGATAACATCTTAAGGATTAAATTCTATGTCCACAAATATATTCTATAGTTGTGGCATATTTGATAAAATAAGAGTAGACTTCACTTTTGTGAGCCAAAAATAAAGTCCAAATATATCTAGAAAAGTCATCTACATGAACATAAACATAGTTATTCCCAATTAATCTAGGAACTCTAGGTGTTCTAAATAAATACATGTGAACCAATTCAACAGGTTGAGAAATGGACACTTATTTCTTTGGTTTGGAGAAATTTTTTTGTTGCGTTCCTTTTTGACAAAGATTGCACACTTTATCATCGGGAAACTCAAGTTTGGGTGGGTCATTAACAAAGATTTTTCTTGTTAACTTTATATGGGAGTGAGGATTTCAGTGTTATATTCTCCTATTCGAAAATAATGATTCTTTGTGAAATACACATAAACATGATTCATTTTGAAAAACAAATGATTCTAAGTTAACAGAATATACATTTTCATTTCTTAAAGCATAAAATAATAATTCATATTTTTAATTAAAAACAATGCAAGAATAATTTTCAAATTTGACATGAAATCCATCATCAAATAGTTCTGAAATGCTAAGAAAATTATTTTTCAATCCATCAACAAATAGTACTTTGGAAATCAAAACTGAGTAAGAGTTACTTATTTGGCCAAGCCAAATAATCTTACCTTTTGAATTTTCACCAAATGTGATAGGTCCTCCATCAATTTTTGTTAAATACTTTTGGCATGAATAGTCTCCTATCATGTGTCATGAAAACCCACTATACAAGTACCATAAGCTTTTAAAAGAGCTATTTATGAATCTTTCCTAAAACATTTTTAGATAAAAATAGATTTCAGTACCCATGCTTGTTTTGGTCCAGTAATATTAATGACTAGCGCCATAGGAACACTTATCTACTTCATAGGTTTCCAATAATAATTGTGTAAGGTACATGAAAAATAAAGTCTAATTGGTCCAGAAAATAATGAAACAGTAGAGAGTGTATCATAACCTGAACTAGATGAATGTTTTTCAGAACTATGTGTAAAGTTTTATATCATATACATAGAAATAAAATTATTTCTTCCAAAATTTCATTTACCATGTTGATAGCCAATGCCAGTATTATATTTAGGAGAAATATTTTTCCTATCATTTGTACCAAGGTATATTTACCATTAGTAAACCTTTCAAGGTCCTTTTTTAATTTCTCATTAGATAGCTTTAGTTCATTGATTTCTTTGAGTAATTGAGCATTTTCCCCATTTCTATACTAAGAATGGTTTAAAAAGTTAAGGTAGGAGATTTTTGTTTCTTTGAAGACTTGAATTTTACTTTAAGTTAATTTAATTTCTCATCAATTATATTACATTACTCAAACAATTCTTTATTAGAAATATTTTCAGATACACTATCACCTCTAGGATAATAGGAATTGTTTACAGGATATTCTAGTGTTACCTTAGATGTGTTTTTCATAAAACATATTGGATTTGTTAGCTTGTTCATCATGTGAAGATACTTAGTCACATGAACTATCATCATAAGCACTCCATGTTTCATTTATTGCTATTTTATACTTTCTACCCTTGTCTGAATATTTCTTTTTTCACTCGAGTTTGGAAAAGTCTTCCTTGATATGTCCTTTTCGCAAACATTCATAGTAGATAATCTCATCAGATTTGTCACTCCTTTTCTATTCATTATTCCATCATCCTTTTTGAACATATCTTCCTCAAAATCTAGGATTTTTAAAAATGTTATTATTCTTGTAAAATCATTTAAACCTTATAGATAATTGGGCCATCTCCTCATCAATGTCTGGTGATGATTGTTCACTACTGCAACTTTCTACATAAACATATAATTTTTATTTCTCTTTGTGTTTACAGATTGTGGTCTTGAACGCGACTAATTTTATTTTGGGTTTGTCCTCCTCTTTCTTGTTGACTTTCATCTCCTCTTCATACATCATAAGTCATCCAATGAGTACTTTTATAGGTAGTTTTCCAATGTCACATGACTCTCTAATAGAGATAGTGGTTCCTCTCCATTTGTCAGGTAGGAACATGATAATCTTCATGATTTGTTCTATGGTAGTGACTTCTCTTCCAAGGGAAATCATTGTGTTGACAATTTCGTTGTACCGGAGATACATGTTAGAAATAGGCTCACCAGGGTTCAATTTAAAGTTATAATATTTAATAGTATAAGTATTCAGACTCATTTATTTCACACTAGAAGTCCCTTCATGTGAAACAGACAAGGTATCCCAAATTTCATGGGTGGTTTTATAAGAATATATTCTATTAAATTCTTTATCTCTTAATGATCAATATAAATAATTCACAGATTTTCAATTTTTATTGTAGGAATTCATCGTTGGATCATCCCAAGTGATTGTATTAGTAGAAGGAATCTTATATTTATATATAATTGAAGACAAAATTTCAAAACTAATCTTTTCTAAATGCATTTTCATTTTAATTTTCCATTGAAAATAATTGGTTCCAGTAATGAATGGTGGTCTATTTGTTGTTTCACCTTACAATATGTTATATATAATACACAAATACATTGAATGAGCTATATATTTAGAATTAACAAAAATATATAGATCTTTTAAGTACAACTACTATAATGACCCATACTTTACATACACTGTTAATACATCAAAATTGAAGCATACTTATTACAACATATAACAAAACCACGAAAGGACCATATAGGTATAGTGTCTTTAGAAACTAGGAAACATAAACAACAGGTTCATAAATCATCAACTTTGCCTCCCACTTATTTCATCATATCTAGGGTCCCTTTTTGGAATATCCTACTTAATAACCTACTTCCTGACCTGGGGAAAGAAAACATACAAAAGGGTGAGCTCAAATGCTCAGTAAGGGTAAAAAAAAGAAATATTAATCACATCGTATACACAAGCACATAACTTTTGAAATCTTAACCTGCAAAAGAGATCATAATTTAATAACCTGGCATAAATCATGGTAGTGAAATGTAATCACAATAATCAAAACATAAAACATGAAACTTTGTGGCGTACACACATAATCATAGAAAATCATTTCTTGTTAGTCAAGACTCATTGCCAAGACTATCTTAGTGAAAAAAGTCCCTTTCTGAACCGAGTCACCCTCGTTTCAGTCCTGTTTCACTGAACAGGTATAATCTACCGTTCCAGCCATTTCTATCTCATGAGATATAAAATCTTTACCCAATGCATTGGACGGAGATATAGGTCACACCCATCTCATAATGATACCATTCTTATGTGTGCCACAAAATCTTAAATCAAACATCATTGCATAACCCATGTAATAAAAATGGGAATCTTAAACATCGCGACATCATAAAACAATTCATATAAGATAAAGGAATTCATAAAAATATTTCCATCACAACATAATCAAATCCATGTAATAATATGGATAGAAACAGAACCCTATATTTTCTTAGATGTTAAATAATTTTGATAAAACTCTTGAACTCCATTCTTGAGGAAAATATCCTTTCTACTTCAAAAACATTTATCCTTTCATAACATTCCATACAATTTTAATCAAAAATAAGTTTATTAAAAATAAACTTTAAAACTTGTAAAGGAAGCTTCATGGAAATAATGGTTTAAAAATCCATTCATGCCGTATAAGTTAAAAAAACATTCTTCGTACTTTTGTCAGAAAAGTCACAAAAGTACCTCGTACGAAAAAACGACAAAATATACCTTTCATATTCTTTACTAAAAACTCACCGAAGGGTAAAATTGGATTTAAACTATTGTAAGTGGATGGAAACAATATTACATATTGAGGTAACATGGAAGTGGATGATAAAATACACCCCAGTAAATGCCAAAGTAAAAACAATCTCGGATAAATATGAGATTGTGATATTTTCCCTTACCTTAGGTCCAACTTGTTTTATAAGTGTCTGAACCTCCTGTATAATTATTTAAATAATGTTACTGACTTATTCCAGAATCATACTTATTTTTATGATATCATATATGGTCATATTCTTAGCTTCTTAGTAGTAATATTTCATTGCTACTTGTTATTCAGGTGTTTATATCTTTTTGTTCTTATGCATGTTTTGTCGAATAAATTTTTATTCTTCTCTTTAGGTTATAAATAGCTCATTTCCAGAATGGTATTAGTGTAATATATATCATATTCATTCATTAAATTCATTTATATAATCATTATGAAATTACGATCAGGTAGAACGAGTCACATCACATCGTGTAGACGGTATTCCGTACGTATGCACGAGTGATGATATCATTCCTATGATTGTGGAATTGTATTAGAGTGTATGTATACTATTTCAGAATCAAAATCACTTTATAATAGTCATATATAGTCATTATTTACACCATTATACCCATCCAAGTATAGTGGTGATGGAAAATATATTACACCACGGCGTGGAGACGGTATTCTGTGCGTACGCACGCGCGATGATTTCTTTTTCCGTAGGATGGATAGATTGTGAAATAGGGTTGTTTCATACTTATAATAACATATCCTTATATGAGTGATACTGATGTTATTACTTCATAATGAAACAACTAAATAAGAAGAAGTGGAAGAAGAAAGAAAGATGAAAGAATCGGTAACGAACATTACCTCTTCTTTGAAGTGCTTCTTTGAGACCTTCTTTTAGGGCACTAAAATTGGTCCTTGAGGAAGACCAGAACCTTTAGGATGTCTCTAGAGAAGTGTAGAGGAGAATGTGGCAGGGTTTGGCCGAGCTTGAAAGCTAAATGTGGTGTTGTGAAGATGGGGAGGAGGTTCCCTTTTATAAGGGAGGAGAGGGGCACCTTTGGGAAAGCTAAAAATATTATATTATTATAAAGTCAAGTTCGGTTTTAAATATCTCCAAATTGATATATATCGAAGCTAAGGTGGGGATGGTCGAAATAATCCCATCCAATAGAATTTAGACAAGTTTAGGTTCCTATTATAACCTTATCATTTAGATTTAACATTAAGTTAAATAATTTTACTTTTACCGTGTCTTCTTCTATTCTTATACTATAAGGTTAATAAACTTAATATAAGCAGTCAAACGGACCCCAAGTTGTTTATTATTAATATATATAACCTTATCTAATTCATTTGGCCGAACTGTATATTTTTAGGAATACAATAACAATTAATAATATAATATTTGTTTTAAAAACTATTTTATGTCAATTTTGACACTATTTATTAATTCATTTTTGTGAAACTCATAAAAGAATTATTATTTCGAATAAAGTTAATTAAATCAATACTAACATGTCATATTAACCTAGAAAATTAGTGGGATTCATAAAAAGTCTAAAATTAAATTTATTTTGGTGTTTATAACATCAATTATGTCAATATTTCATTAATAAGATAATTACTGCATCATCATTGTGTCATAAATAATTTAAATTATATAATGTATAAAAATTACAAATAAAATACCATTATGTAGGAAATATTTTTAGCTTTCTAATGAATATTTATAGTCGAATTTATCTTATGTATAACCCCATATTAAAAATTATTTACTTATTAAACTTTGGTTTTAACTATTTTAACCATTCTTTAAATAAATTAATAATAAATGGCCTAATCTAATCCATGTGGGCCTAAATGGTCATATTTTATTCCTAAGTTTGTTTTTGGTCGAATTACACTTATCCAATAAAATTAGGACATGTGTTAGGGTAATAATAATATCATCTTTACCCTTAATTACCCTATTTACTTTTAACCGTGGTAAAAAAAAGTAAAAAGTTACTATTCACCAAAAAATTATTTTCATCTCATTGAACCACATTTTACTTATTGACATCAACCGTGTCTCTCGGATTTTTGAAATTCTACTCACAGAAGTGGTAAAATTATGTTTTATGAAAAATTCAGTTTTTTAACTACCACTTAGTGGTTTCACTATTCATCAAAAATTGAATGTTTTCGCAAAAATACCAAAATTTCACCCTAGGCTAATTTCGATATTCCGAATCCAAAAATTAAGTCCATTTTGAAAAAAAAATTTATAAAATTTCATAAAGTGGTTATTACTATTCATAACGGATAGTTTTAATAATATTTTAATAGCATGTCGTTGTTTAGTGAAACTCGGTATTGCGTACGGCGCAAGCTATCGAGGAAGGTCGCGATTTTGTGTAAAGCAAGCCAAGCCAGTGTTGTGAAGAAAAGGATTCCTTTGATGATTTATATAACATAAAAGTCTCGGGTGTTACATTCTACCCCCTTAAAATTAATTTCGCCCTCTAAATTCGTCACTTTGTAACAAACAGATTAGGATACCTCTCCCTCATCATATCCTCAAGCTCCCATGTAGCTTCTTCTAATTGGTGGTTCCTCCATACAACTTTCACCAATAGAGTGGTCTTGTTTCGTAGGACTTTTTTGCTACGATCCAGAATCTCTATTGGTTGTTCTTCATAAGAAACATCTTGCTCCAGCGGTATAACTTCTGAGCTGAGTACATGTGAGGGATCAGGTATGTACTTTATCAGGAGAGATACATGGAACATATCGTGAACTTGAAAGAGATTCAGTGCAAGCACCAATCGTTAAGCTACCTTCCCAACACGATCCAGTATTTCGAAAGGACCGATATATCTGGGGCTCAACTTCCCCTTCTTTCCAAATCTCATGACTCTCTTCTAGGGAGATATCTGTAAGAACACTTTATCACCCACTTCAAACTCTAGGTCTTTTCTTCGGTTGTCGGCATAACTTTTCTATCGACTCTGAGCTACTCTTATGTGTTGCTGAATTGATCTGACCTTTTCTACCATTTCATCAACGAGATCGGGTCCTAATAGCTTTCTTTCCCCAACTTCATCCCAGCAAGTTGGAGTCCTGCATTTCATTCCATAGAGAGCTTCATAAGGAGCCATCTGAATACTAGAGTGAAAGCTATTATTATAAGAAAATTCCACCAAAGGTAGGTGTTGATCCCAACCACTGTTGAAATACATAGAGTAAGCTCTCAACATATCTTCTAGGGTTTGAATTGTTCTCTCAGACTGACCGACTATCTGAGGATGATAACCAGTGCTAAAACTCAACTCTGTATCCAGAGTATGCTGAAGACTTCGCCAGAACTTCGAGGTAAATCTCGGATCCCAATCAGATATAATAGAAAGTGGTACTCCATGCAATCTTACCACTTCCTTTACATATATCTTGGCAAGCTGATCCAGAGAGATATCCTCTCTAATAACAATGAAGTGTGAAGACTTTGTAAGCCGATCAACTATAACCCAGATAGCATTATAGCTTTTTGATGTTTTAGGAAGTCCTGTGACAAAGTCCATAGTGATGTTTTTCCATTTCCATTTAGGTATGGGTAATAGTTGTAACATCCCCTTAGACTTCTGTCTCTCAGCTTTAACTTGTTGACAAACCAAGCATCGAGAGACATATTCAGCAACATCTCTTTTCATGCCATCCCACCAGAAGTACTCTTTCAGGTACCTATACATCTTCGTTCTTCCAGGATGAATAGAGAATGAAGAAGTATGAGCCTCATCCAGCATCTCCTTCTTTAATTCCGGGATGGGAGGAACACAAACCCGATTCCTGAACTTTATTATCCCATCACAATCAAGGTTGAATTCAGGAACATTTATCACCTTCTTTTGTAACTCGACATCTTCTTTCTGAGCCTCTTTAATATTCACATGTATAGATGGTTGAACATTCATTTGAGAAAGATAATATTTTTCCCCTTCCATTATAATTCCAAGATCTATCCTTTGTAAATCCATAAATATTGGATCTTTTGTGATCCTCATCATGGATAAACTAGCATGGTCTTGTCGACTTAATGCATCTGCCACCTTGTTTTCTTTCCCAGGGTGGCAATGGATTGAGGTGTCATAATCCTTAATCAGCTCCAACCATCTTCTTTGACGCATATTCAACTCCTTTTGTGTGAAAATATACTTTAAACTTTTATGATCAGTATAACTATCACACCTTTCACTATAAAGGTAATTCCTCCAAATCTTTAATGAAAAGATTACAGCAGCTAACTCCAAATCATGTGTTGGGTAATTTTGCTCATGGATTTTCAACTGTCATGAGACATAAGCTATCACCATATCATTTTTCATAAGAACACACCCCAATACCTTTTTGGACGCATCACTGTAGATCACAAACATTTCTCCACTACAAGGAAATCTGAGCACAGGTTCACTGGATATCCTTCTTTTCAACTCCTTGAAATTCTCTTCACATTCCTCCGTCCAGACAAACTTAACTCCTTTCCGAGTGAACTTGGTGAGTGGATTAGATAATCATGAAAAATCAGTCACAAAACGTCGATAATATCCAGCCAAACCAAGAAAACTTCGGATCTCAGTTACTATGGTTGGTCTTGACCATCTTTCGATAACCTCTATTTCTGCTGGATCCACAGATATCCCCTCTTTTGAGATTATGTGACCCAAAAATGAAACTTTTTGAAGCCAAAATTCACACTTGGTAAATTTGGCATAAAGCTTCTCCTTTATCAGGGTCTTCAATATAATTCTCAAGTGATCTTCATGTTCTTCCTTGCTCATTGAATAGACATGAATATCGTCTATAAAGACTACAACAAATTGATCAAGATAGTCTCTAAAGACTCTGTTCATCTGATCCATGAAGATAGCAGGGGCATTAGTATGACCAAATGGCATCACTATAAATTTATAGTGTCCATACCTTGTACGAAAACCCATATTTGGTATATCCTCCCTTTTGACCATTAATTGATGATACCCTGAACAAAGATCAATCTTGGAAAATTATTGACCTCCGCGTAGTTGGTCAAATAAGTCATCAATGCATGGGAGAGGATATTTGTTCTTGATAGTGATCTTGTTAAGTTCTCGATAATCAATACAGAGTCTCATTGATCGATCTTTCTTCTTAACAAATAGAATAGGTGCTCCCTAAGGTGACGCACTAGGGCATATGAATCCCTTATCATGATTCTCTTGGAGTTGCTTCTTCAATTCCAGCAACTCAATTGGGGCCATTCTATAAGGTGTCTTTGAAATAGGCAAAGCACCTGGTACGAGTTCTATTGAAAACTCAACTTCACGATTTGGTGGAAGACCCAATAATTCCTCCAGAAAGACATCATAAATCTCCCGTACGATGGGAATATTCTTAATCGTGAGTTTCTCTCCAACCATTTGAGATAAATAACCTTTATTTAGTGGAATCAATACCCATAAAATGGAAGAAATTTCCACTGGAAGGTTATGTTCATCCTTGCGTTGATAGACGATCATAGATTGATCTGGAATATGAAATGTGACTTCCCTTCTTTGTAAATTGATTTGAGCTCCATATAAAGAAATACAATCCATACCAAGAATCACATCAAATTCCACTATAGGAAGGATCACAAGATTTGCAGGATGCACTTTCCCACAAGCTTCGATCAGAGAAGAATTATAAACTTTTGATGTGACTGTTGTGCCATTAGGTGTTGTCACAACTAACTCAACATCTAATTGTTGAGGTAATACGGTGATACCCTTAGAAAATTCTTCAGATATAAAAGAGTGGGTGGATCAAGAATCAAATAAAACATTTGCTAATTTAGAGTGGATGGTAAGTGTACCTTTCACCACATCGTTATCAAACTCCACATCGCTGATAGAAATTGCATGTGAAATTCCTTTTTCTTTAGCCTTAAGAGTTTGTTGACGTCGACAATCATCATCAACCCTTAGATTAGGGCATTTATTGGCATAATTCCCCATCTCCTTGCACTTGAAACATTGAAGTGTACTAGGTTCATTCTGTGTATCCCTTCCATTGTTTTCATCATTAGACATCTTCTTCCCATCATCGTGGCATTCAAATGCCCGATGACCTTCCTTTCCACATTTGAAACATTTACTTGTCCCTTTAAGACAACTCCCTCCATGTTTCTTTCCACACTTTGAGCATAACGGAAAGCTCATCTTCATTTCAGTGTGCTCTTTCGATTTTTCTTTTGAATTCCATTTTCCTCTTCTTATAAAACCCATATGACTGATGGGTTACTCCAATCTCCATTTCGACTTTGAGAGCACATAGAATGATTTCCTCGTAGCTATTGAAGTCCCATATGGATAACGCCCTTCGAAGACTTGCTTTTAAGCCACTAAATAATCGATCGATCTTACTCTTAGGTTGGATAATAGTACCAAAAGAATACCTTGCAAGTCTTGTAAAATTTTCTTCATAGGTACCAAAAGATTAACCATCCTTTTGATTTAGTTAAAGAAACTCTTTCTCCATCTTTGCACGGAGAATACGAGGGAAGTACTTAATGAAAAATCAGTTCTTGAATTCGTCCCATTCCATGGAATCAATTTCATCCCTTTTCCTCGTATTTTTAATAAGATTCCACCATTGATCAGCATCTCCTTCCAAACGATACACTACTAGGATGACTTTATCATGTTCATAACATTGTAGAACTGAAAATATCTTTTCAGTAGTACTAATCCATTGTTCAGTAACTAATGGATCAGTAGACCCACTGAGAGAAGGTGGACGCTGCCTCATGAAGGATTCAATAGAATTTTGCTCCTTCCTTTGCTCGTTTGGAAGTCCTGCATGATTCATAGCTTGAGAAATTTGTGTGACCATGGCTACAAGATTTTGCATTCCAGATCCCATAACGTTTGGTTGCTCAGCGGGACAATCATTGCATTGCACGTCGCATTCCGCATTAACACGATTCCTTCGGGTTCCAGCCATTGACTAAAACCAAGAAGAATAGTTTGAGCAACACTAATTATAATAGGAAAACCACATACTCAGGAATAAAATTTCACACTTAAGGTCTAATCCTAGGTTATTCATGGCCATTTATAAATCACTAATATTGTGTTCAATGCTTAGACTTATCCTTAGGGTTCTTACTAAGGCTTTCACATCCTAGTTTCCAAAGGTTGACTATACCTTTCCTCTGATACCAACAATAACGACCCATACTTTACATACATTGTTAATACTTTAAAATTGAAGCATACTTATTCCAACATATAACAAAACCGCGAAAGGACCGTATAGTTATAGTTTCTTTAGAAACTAGGAAACATAAACAACTGGTTCATAAAGCATCAACATTGCCTCCCACTTATTTCATCATATCTAGGGTCCCTTTTTGGCATTTCCTACTTAATAACCTTCTTCCTGACCTGGGGAAAGAAAACATACAAAAGGGTGAGCTCAAATGCTCAGTAAGGGTAAACAAAAGAAATATCAATCACATCGTATACACAAGCACATAACTTTTGGAAATCTTAACCTGCAAAAGAGATCATAATTTCATAACATGGGATAAATCATGGCAGTGAAATGAAATTATAATAATCATAACATAAAACATGAAACTTTGTGGCATACACACATAATCATAGAAAATCATTTATTTTTAGTCAAGACTCATTGCCAAGACTATCTTAGTGGACGAAGTCCCTTTCTGAACCGAGTCACCCTCATTTCAGTCATGTTTCACTGAACCGGTATAACCTATCGTTCCAGCCATGTCTATCCATGAGATATAAAATCTTTACCCAATACATTGGAGGGAGATATAGGTCCCACCCATCTCATAATGATACCATTCTTATGTGTGCCACAAAATCATAAATCATACATCATTGCATAACCCATGTAATAAAAATGGGAATCATAAACATTGTGACATCATAAACCAATTCATATAAGATAAAAGAATTCATAAAAATATTTCCATCACAACATAATCAAATCCATGTAATAATAGGGATAGAAACAGAACCCTATATTGTCTTAGAAAGAAAATAATTTTGATAAAACTCTTGAACTCCATTCTTGAGGAAAATATCCTTTCTACTTCAAAAACATTTATCCTTTAATAACATGACATAAAATTTTAAACAAAAAGAAGTTGATTAAAAATAAACTTGAAAACTTGTAAAGGAATCTTCTTGGAAATAATGTTTTAAAAATCCATTCATGCCATATAAGTTAAAAAAACATTCTTCGTACTTTTGTCGGAAAAGTCAAAAAAGTACCTCGTACGAAAACACGACAAAAGATTCCTTTCATATTCTTTACTAAAAACTCACCAAAGGGTAAAATTGTATTTAAACTATTGTAAGTGGATGGAAAAAATTTTACATATTGAGGGAACATGGATGTGGATGATAAAATACAACCCAGTAAATGCCAATGTAAAAACAATCTCGGATAAAAATGAGATTGTGATATTTTCCCTTACCTTAGGTCCAACTTGCTTTATAAGTGTCCGAACCTCCTGAATAATGATTTAAATAATTTTATTGACTTATTCCAGAATGATACTTATCTTTATGATATCATATATGCTCATATTCTTAGCTTCTTAGTAGTAATATTTCATTGCTACTTGTTATTCCGGTGTTTATAACTTTTTGTTCTTATGTGCGTTTTGTCGAATAAATTATTATTCCTCTATTTAGGTTATAGATAGCTTATTTCCAGAATGGTATTAGTGTAATATATATCATATTCATTCATTAAATTCAGTTATATAATCATTATGAAATGAAGATCATGTAGAACGAGTTGCATCACATCGTGGAGACGGTATTCCGTACGTACACACGATTGATGATATCGTTCCTATGATTGTGGAATTGTATTGGAGGGTATGTATACTATTTAAGAATCAAAATCACTTTATAATAGTCATATATAGTCATTATTTACACCATTATACTCATCCAAGTAAGGTGGTGGTGGAAAATAGATTACACCACGGCGTGGAGACGGTATTCCGTACGTACGCACGCGCGGTGATTTCTTTTTTCCATAGGATGGATAGATGGTGAAATAGGGTTGTTTCATACTTATAATAACATATCAGTATATTATTGATACTGATGTTATTACTTCATAATGAAATAACTAAGGAAGAATAAGTGGAAGAAGAAATAATGAAGAAAGAATCGGTAACGGACATTATCTCTTCATTGAACTGCTTCTTTGAGACCTTATTTTAGGGCACTAAAATTGGACTTTGAGGAAGACCAAAACCTCTAGGATGTCTCTAGGGAAGTGGATAGGAGAAATTGGCAGGGGTTGGCCGATCTTTAAGGCTCAATGTGGTGTGAGGAAGAGGGGGAGGAGGTGCCCTTTTATAAGGGAGGAGAGGGGCACCTTTGGGAAAACTAAAAATATTATTTTATTATAAATTCATGATCGGTTTTAAATATCTCCAAATTAATATATTTTTAAACTAAGGTGGGGATGTGTCGAAATCCTCTCATCCAATATAATTTAGACAAGTTTAGGTTCCTATTATAACCTTATCTTTTAGATTTAACATTACGTTAAATAATTTTACTTTTACCGTGTCTTCTTGTGTTCTCATACTATATGGTTAATAAACTTACTATAAGCAGCCAAAAGGACCCAAAGTTGCTTATTATTAATATATATAACCTTATATAAGTCATTTGGCCGATCCTTATATTTTTAGGAATAAAATAACAATTAATAATATAATATTTGTTTTAAAAACTATTTTATGGCAATTTTGACACTATTTAGTAATTCATTTTTATGAAACTCATAACAGAATTATTAGTTCGAAAAAAGTTAATTAAATCAGTACTAACATGTCGTATTAACCTATAAAATTAGTGGGATTCATAAAAAGTATCAAATTACATTTATTTTGGTGTTTATAACATCAATTATGTCAATATTTCATTAATAAGATAATTACTGCATCATCATTGTGTCATAATTAAATTAAATTATACAATGTCTAAAAATTTAAAATAAAATACAATTATGTAGGAAACCTTTTTATATTTCTAATGAATATTTATAGTCAAATTTATCTTATGTATAACCCCATATTAAAAATTATTTACTTATTAAACTTTGGTTTTAACTATTTTAACCCTTCTTTAAATAAATTAATAATAAATGTCCTAATCTAATCCAATTGGGCCTAAATGATCATATTTTATTCCTAAGTTTCTCTTTGGTCGAATAACACTTATCCAATAGAATTAGGACATTTTTTAGGGTAATAATAATATCATCTTTACCCTTAATTACCCTATTTACTTTTAATCGTGGTAAAAAAAGTAAAAAGTTACTATTCACCAAAAAATTATTTTAATCTCATTGAACCACATTTTACTTACTGAAATCAACCGTGTCTCTTGTATTTTTGAAATTCCACTCACAGAAGTGGTAAAATTATGTTTTATGAAAAATTCAGTTTTTTCACTACCACTAAGTGGTTTCACTATTCATCAAAAATTGAAAGTTTTCAGAAAAATACCAAAATTTCACCCTAGGCTAATTTCTATAGTTCGAATCCAAAAATGAAGTCCATTTTGAAAAATAAAATTTATAAAATTTCATAAAGTGGTTATTACTATTCATAACTGCTAGTTTTAATAATATTTTAATAGCATATCGTTGTTTAGTGAAACTCGGTATTGCGTACGACGCAAGCTATCGAGGAAGGTCATGATTTCGTGTAAAGCAAGCCAAGAAAGTGTTGTGTAGAAAAAGATTCCTTTGATGATTTATATAACATAAAAGTCTCGGGTGTTACAACTACCATCACAGTTGAATATGGTAAAAAACAGAGTCTTAATTAACAAATCTATAATACCAAATTTGGTCAGATTATAGTTATCAAGAAGGGGTGAATTGAGAATCTATAAAAATTTCTGTTTAAATAATTATTCTTAAAGAGGTTCACCAGCAATTTTAATTACATCCTACTTAATCAAAGTTATACTGTTATGAGATTTTTACTTTTGAAATAACTTCTTAGAAGTTTAATTAATTATCAGTAATCTTAATATCAGTTATTTACATTACTTTTTGTGCTATTATAATAATGAAAAAACAATTATAATTATTTCCAAGATTAACTATAAATGTAAATTTTGAGATTTCTTAGTTAAACAGTAGAACCAAGAAAACTAAAATAAACCTCACAATGGATATAAAACAACTGGTCCAGTCTCATGTTGAGACATAATGAACTCCACTTGTTGATCACCAACCACCAAGTAGTTTATATAAATAAACTAGATCCACACCCTGGATCGAGGTTTACAATAGTACACAAGATTGTCCAGGTCACATGACCTCTTCCATAGATCTTCATGGGTATGAACTTAAAAGTCACATATGGACCTCTTCTACACTTATCTGGGGGAACAGACATGTGTAAAAAGATGTATTAGAAAGGATACCTTGTATCCTTCAGTTTAATATAGGAGACAGTGTGTGTTTTATACAAACACACACAAACTAATCGAAAGATAAAGATAATATACAACATATCAAAAATAATGAGATATGGTTAGAAGTGATCTCAGTGTTAGTATATGCAACTCTAGACTTCTAATATGAAGAAGATGAAAAAATTGAGTCCCCTTGTAGAAAATAGAGTATCAAAAGTTTTTTAGATATGGATCGTGTACTTTGTGGAGTTGATCGTGTAAAAATGTTCTCAACTCTAGGATTTGATTATGCTTCACGTGTTCTTCAGCAGTGTAGAGTTTCATGTACTGGTTCTTCCTTAATGAACGCTCGTGCTTCTTCATTATTGTGCACACAATTGTTTCTTTGTTGTCACTACTATCACATTTTAACAAATTTTTCTTCTTGCCATGTTGTTATTTTTATTCTTAGAATTCATGTGTTGGAGCTAATAGGATGCTGGTATTAGGAACCTCATACATTGTACTTTCAGGTGATATGTCTAGAAAGAAACATTAATCATGGGAGTGTATTTAAAAGCTTCAAATAGGACCATTAAAAATGTAATTAAAAATGACAAAATAGATAAAGAAATAGCATCAAAGTCTAACTGGAAACTGTTTCTCCATGAAATGGTGTCTCCTTCCTTTCCCTTGAGTGGTGAGACAACTATGATAGGACAATTTTATAGAGATCTAGAACCAGTAGCACAGATGTGGTGTTTGGTCATAGTGTCTGGTCACGGTGTCTAGATTGTCACAGTGTCTGTATGGTCACGGTGAATGGATGGTCATGGTGTATGGATGGTCATGGGGGTTGGATGGTCACAATGTCTGTATGGTCACGGTGTCACGATGGTCATGGTGTCTGAATGGTCACGGTGTCTCAGACTTAGCCAAATATCTGTATATATTCTTAAACAGTGATGTTCATAGAATGGATCAGACTTAATAATTTATTAAGTAATTCCATTATTACAAAAACTCAAAATAGTTTACAATCATTAAACATGGCACTAAAGAACCTGGATAGGTTTATTTAAAGCATAAATAAACCAATCATCTGTACACATGATTTTGGATAGATTAAATGGGATTTGAAATCTTTACAGAATGTATGGGATTTTTAATCAGTAAAACATGATTAAGACATGGGGAGACCAACAATCTCCCAATTTTTTATGATCACAAATCATGTGTGTGAGGGATTTGTTCTACGGTAATTTTTCTCTTCTTTAATGATCATATTTCTCCCCCTTTTGGGATTATCAAAAATACTACAAAAGTAAATAAAAGAGTATATAAGAGGAGTGAAGAATGCATTAGATAAAAAATTTCATTACAAAAAGTATGTAACAAGAAATTCAGAAATTATCCATATCAAAATATAGTAGTCATTATTCTTCATCCCTGGCATGTCTTGTCTTTTCCCATGTCAGCAACATTAGAAGAAGAAGCAACAGGAGAAAATGTTTAATTGGAAGAAGGAAGTGAACCAGTGTTTAGAAAAGTGATAGGGAGTCCTTCAAAAATAGAAGGGGCCAAGGTAGGTCCAATGGAAGATCAAGGAAACTGTTGATGAAGGATAAGAGGCCTAATATGACTCAAATATTGAGAGACAGACAAGATGTAGAGGAAAGATAAGAGGATGAGAAGGTAGGAAAACTAGATCTCAGGGGTGCAGCTACAGGAGCGATAATGGAAGTACTCTGAACGTGGAGATAAGGCCTTTAAATCAGGATGATGTTAGCAATGATATCTCCACTATACTGCATGGATTTCTCAAATTCATCCTTGTTCACCATAAACTTATCCAACAATGGAGTGAAATATTTGAGCTTTTGGACTTTATTTTTGAAAGCATGGGCAATAGGAGGGATTCTTATATTCTCCACTACGTAATTGAAATGGTTGGTCTAGTAATTCATTGAGAATATCTGATTGAAGTATAAATCTACCTTCTTAGCAATTTATTACTGATAATCATTGTAAATCCTGGAATGAATTATCACCAAATAAAGTACATTGTCACTATTCTTAACAACTTTAGTTAGATATCCCGTTTCAAAACCACTGAGAAAAGCCTAAAGTTGTTCTTTGATAACTGTTATAAACAGATCACTCTCTAAAGATGGTTGAGATGGTTGTCCAACATTACAATAAATAGTAACAGTTGAATTAAGGTATTTTAGTATATTTAGTACATTTTGGAGAAAACCTTATACTCATCAGTCAACTTGTTAAGACCAATAAAAAGTTCAAGCATCTCTTGAACAATATCCTTGTTTTTTAGCTAGCTTTTCTTCTTAGGAAGTGAGATTATGTTGAATTATTGAGTCTAATTCTCATGGAATCAGACTAATAACATCCTCAACAGGATAAGTAATACTTTCTAGTATTGATTTTATCACTCTCTGCATTTCTTCAACCATACCACTAAGATTTTTTACTTCATCACTTAGATTTTGTTCTCAAATGTGACTTCTTGAATATCATGAAGCATCTTGGGTTAAATCTACCATATAATCTTATACAATAATAAGGAAACATATCATTCACTCAAATTGGTTATAGTAGTTGGTTTTGTATTCATGAGTTTTTCAATTCCAGCCAATAGGGTAGCTCCAAATGCTTTTAGATCATCCATATTTTCCATGTTTTGGAGGTTCTTATAGAGGTTAAAATATAAAAGCTGAGATAGGGTCTGGATCATCGGCAGAGATAGCTTTAGGTGTAGATGACTATTTCAATTGAAACATAGTAGAAAAATCAATACCTTTTAATAAGACATCATATGAATCATTCACATCAAAATAACTAGTGAATTTATACCAATTATCCACTATTCTTGGATCAATGTGATTAGGGACTTCAACAGGTTCTATATTTGGGTGCCTCTCCCACTCAACAGGTGCATCTTTCTCATGACTGAAAAATTTAGATCCTTGATCTATTTCCAAGATTTCATCCCGGATATCCTCATCCATTCCCTTTCTAGCCAACTGAATGGATTTATCAATTCTCTCTTCAGTAGATGGAATAATTTCAGTAACGAAATTTCCTATGGGTGTTCCTGAAGAGAAGAATCTTGAACAACAAAAATATCTTATTATATATGATCATCTACAAAATCTTATTTGATTACCTTAGAAAAAGATTCTGCTTCAGCAGTTGGGTGTTCATCTAAATCAGAAACTTCTTCAAGATCAAGTATTTTCTTCTCAATTAACACATTAATAGAAGATTCACTATCTTCCTCGAACTAAATAGTTTCTATATAGAGTGAAATATCCTCTTCCTCTTCATCTTGGAGGTTCTAGTTAATGAATTTTGTTTTGACATCTATTTGCCAAATTTCATAGTCATGGTAAGCGGCAATGGCCAATAGGATTCTGATGGATTTCAGTATCGCAACTGGATAAATGGTTTCATCATAGTCAATTCCTTGATTCTATCTAAAACCTTTTGCAACTAGTCATTCCTTATTGGGTCAGACATTCCCCTCCATGTCTATTTTCTTCTTGAATACCCATTTATTACCAATAGGCTTTACATAAACTGGAGGATCTACCCAAATATAGTCTTTTTTTGGTACATGGAATCCACTTCATAATTGAGGGCTTCTTTCCACATAGAAGTGTATGTGCCTTCAACTGCTTCATTGTAGGTAAGAGGATCATCATTGTCATCTAATAATGAGTCACCATCCTCGGTGAAAAGAAAACTATCTCATTCTGGTTCACTCACCTCTCTTGTGAACCTACATAGTTCTTGTGTCTCTGAAACATATTTTTCTTCAACAGGTGTTTGTGGAATCTGTTCTTGTACCAACTCCTGTATATCTTGAGCCTAGACTTCATCAAAGTCTGTCTCTCTCCCACTATCCCTTTTGGAGATGTTCTCCCTCTCAAGGAATATAGCATGTATTTCCACTGTTACCTTTTTATTTGAGGGGTTGTATAGGTAATATTCCCCTATTTCTATGGGAAATCCTATAAAGATACACTTTGTGCCTCACGGTGCAATCTTGTTACCTGAAGAGGCCTTAATAAATGCTTCCCTACCCCACACATGTAAATTAGGTAACATGGATTTACGTCCAATCCATAATTAGTATGGAATACCATTTATCAATTTAGTTGGTACTTGGTTTAGTATTTGTACTGCTGTTAGTAATTCATATCCCCAAAATGATAATGGAAGACTCGCATGACTCATCATTGATCTCACCATGTCCAATAGGGTGTGGTTCCTCCATTCACATATGCCATTTCATTGAGGTGTGTAAGGAAGATTGAGTTGAGATAGAATCCAAAAATCCCGTAAGAAATCAATGAAGTCTTGATTAAGATATTTTCATCCTCTGTCTGAGCGGTGTTTCTTATTCTTCTTGACATTATGGTTCTCAACTTCATTCTTTCATTCTTTAAACCGATCAAAAGAATCTGACTTATACCTCATTAAGTAAATATATCCATATCTACTAAAATCATCAGTAAAAGTTATAAAGTACGAGAACCCACCCATTGATTCAACTGGAAATAGTCCAGGCACATCTGTGGGAACTAATTCTAGAAGCTCTTTAGAACATTCACCTTTCCCACTAAATGGGGCTTTGTTCATTTTTTCATGTAGACACGCATGGCATACACCAAGTGGTTTTAGTTCAAAAGAATCTAAATACCCATCTTAAAGTAATTTTGTCAAACTTTTCTCATTGACATGACCTAGCCAGTGTTGCCAATGTTGGGTGTGGTATGAGTCATGTGAATTAACGTTTCCATAGATCACCATTACTTGGATTGTGTAGTCTAACACATAAAGACCGTTATATAAATGTGCTCTACCAAAACAAATGCTATCTTTATAAAAGTAGCAACATCCACTTCTAAACATGATGATGAATCCATCAGTATATAATCTGGATACTGAAATAATGTTTTTGGTTAGAGAGGGTACATAATATCATCCTTTCAAAACCAAGACTATCCCAGTAGGCAATGTGAGATGGTAGTCTCTGTCAGCTAAAGCAGCGAGTCTGGTTCTTTTGGCTGCTCGTAGATCCACCTCACCTCAGTCAATCTTTCTAAATCTACTTGGTTCCTATATTTGGATACAGATGTGAGCTCCGAAAGCAGTATCTAAAACTCAATTGGTATAAACAGATAGATTTCATTCGATAACAAATGCACATGAAGCTTCCTCTTGCTTCTTTGGTTGGGTGTATTTTTTCTTCCAGTGGCCCTTCTTTCCACATGACAAACAAACAACCTCATGTTCTCTTACCATCCCTTTGATATTCCTTTTATTGGTTGGCCTTGAAGAATCTTTGGAATTAAATCTCTTCACCTTCACTCTCCTTTTATTCACCATGATGACTGAAGGCTTTTCACACTTCATGTCATTGTCCACTTGCCAAATAAGGATAAGAAGATCAGATATAGACCTCTCAATGTTGTTCATGTTGATGTTCACAACAAAGTTTGAGAAGATCTGGGGGAGTGATTCAAGAATGAGATTGGTACCCAGTTCTTCAGGGAGTTTAAACCCTAGAACCTCCAAGTGCTCAATGTAGCCAATGAGCTTGACTACATGAGGTCCGGCTGGGGAACCCTTTCCAAGGTTTCTCTGAAATAGAGGTGTGGAGATCTCAAACCTTTCATGCCGTTCTATCTCCTGGTATCGACCACGGAGGTGCTCAAGAATGATATAGGCATCCATGTCTTCATGAGACTTCATGGCTCACTATAAATTGATGACAACATCAAACATTGAACATCAAGTGCGTTGCTCAAATGTTGATCATGGACCAGAAAATCTTCATCACTCGCTCTGGGGGAAAGAGATTCACGAAGTGAGGACTCCATCACGTAAAGCATTCATTCATGGTGTAGGTTAACCCAAAGGTTCCTAAACCATTCTTGAAATTTACTTCCTGTGAGGATGTTGTCTTTGTCCCGAATTGATCGCAGAGAAAATGTGGATGACGAGTTATTCATATTGATTCTAAAAATTAGGAAGGGTGGATTTATCAGTACTTTCATGATTACATATTATGAGAAATAATAAATTTTATTAAGTCTCCCACTATTTTATCAAGTCCCAATGGCCCTCACCATTGAACATGGAATGTATAGTTTCCATGACATTCTAGTTTAAATGATCCATATTCCCCTTCACATAACCCCGAAAAGGGTTGGTCAAGCTATTTGAAGGTATTTAGTTATGAAGGTCTTTACCAACTATGAGCTTAATGTTCCTTTATCAGTTTAGTGGACTCCCCAATCCTAAAATCCTGACTTGGATTTCCTCAACACTTGCCTCCATTTTACAACAATTCTAGCAAGGGCTACTCCTTTTGATGTAAAATGTTTACGTCAACCCAAAACTTTTATAAGAGCTTCCTTTATAAAAGTAAGTGTCCCAACAAAGGTTGGTCAAACACATAATTTTATTGAGTCTTTCCCTTAATCAAGTAATGGAAGGCTTGGTCTAACTTAATATGTTTTTTGAGGTATTCTATTATTTATGCATAGTTTATCATTATCACATTCCTGTTAATATTAAGTGATACTTTCTTATGTGATTAACCATGTTCTGATAATGTTTACGCATAGTTTGGTTTTTATTTTATTCCATATTTCCATGCTTGTTTATTTCATTAATTATATGATCGCGAAAACACATACAATATAAATAAACCATGCAATGATATAGAAATAAAATAAGATGTCATGCTCATGAGATTCTATTGGATATCTTATCTTGCGGGTTGATAAGCTAACTATGACCTAGGGAAAACCCATTGAACCAGATGGTTCATGTATTTCAACTCCCACCTGTCCACTTTTGTATCTTCTTGGGTTGGTTTCACCTCAACTTTGGGTTTTGAACTGTCTCCTATGGCTTGGGAGATCCTCCATTGCATGGGGTTTACATTAAAGAAACCATGTGCACACATGCCCTACATTTTATTGGAAGAAGGCTCGCAGGACAATGAATTTAAATTAAACAAATTTAAATGAAACCATACACACATAAAAAGGGACTTTGGTCTAGATCATGATCATCCATAGCATGAAATGACATTTACGCATATTTTGAATTCAAATTCATTTAATCGTTCTATTATTTAAGATAAGTCGCCCTTGAATTCAATTAATTTTGATCTTATAATTAATTAATTATTTATTTTAAATTCCTATATGAATTTCCATGAGATTCTTCTCATCCATATTCCTTATAAAGGTCTTTGTAATTTTTGATGAAACCTGGTGAAATCCCATTTCTGGAAATTACACAGTGTGTAGTTTATATTTACATGGAATGTATTTATTTTCACCCTTTATCCAAAGTACATACTGGGGCTTTGTCATGTTTTCTCCACTTCGTAAATTTTGTATTACATGGTGTGTAGATTCATCTAACATGGTATGTAATTGTTACATGATTACCGACCTTTCAATATCGAGTACGCGGAACATGACTTCTCCTTGAAAATGGTTTCAACTGGACCATATCGGACTACACGACGTATTGATTCAACATAAATATCATGTATTCCTGTTCCCATGTGCAGTTAATTTCTAGTCAACATGGGGTAATAAATACTTAGGTGTAATCAATTCACACGGTGATGTTTGGTGGACCAGAACCTGTTTGTTAACCAATATACAAGGCGTGTAGTTTTCACTACACGTGGTGTTTTATTTTGTTGTACGGACCGAAAGAGCGGCTCCTCCAGATAAGATCCTCATTTTTAATTTAATCAAAATTAAAATTAAAAGTTTCTTTTTGTGATGTGAATCGAGAAATGGAGGAAGACCAAATCTCGTTCATTCATTTTTATAGAAATATTTATATTGATTTGAATTGAATTTAAATGAGTAAATTGTCAATGAGAATTAAATTACTATAATCAATGTTTTAACCTCCCTCTGATACCAATTGCATGGTTTTGGAACATTGGAAGCTCGTGGTTGGATGTGCCCACTTGGCTTTTTTCCATTAAAAATTACCAAATTGGGATCAATACGACGATAAATGCCAGTCTCCCCGGATTCATTCACAGAAATAGACAAAGATGAAGAAAGGTCCCAGAACCACAAAAGTAGATCATCACAGGTTGATTATAATTAATCGAATTAATTGAAAAAAAGTACCTTTTGGGTGTTCTTTCTTCATTGATATTCCTGATCACGTTTCAATGTGATTCATCAATGCGTTGTAGAATCCAAGTGTAGACTTCCTCTAGTGGTGATCCACACATACACCTCGTACCTCTGGACGTCGTCAAAAGATTCTCTGGGTGGTAGCATGTAGAAACCTTTTCTTGCATTGTCCACCTTAGATCGTCTTGATCCGATGGAAGAGGATCTCTCTCGGTCTTGATATCATTCTTGGTGGAAGAGGTTCTTTAGGCCTTGAAAGAAATCTCTAGTGTTGTTTGGCACAACGATTCTCTTGTATTAAAAGAGTTGGGGTAGTGAGGGTATTTATAATCGGGTTTGAGGTTACAGAGTTATGACAATAAATAAACGTGATACGCATTTTATTTATTTCATTGACTCTTATTGAAAACCCCATGTTGAATAATTAATTCCTTGACATGCGCACATGCTGACTATAATAAATATAATTTATTAAAACAATATTATATCCTCAAAATCCCAACTGGAAAAACTACACGGTGATTAATAATAAATACAAGTCATGTACTTGTTTTTCGTTGAAAACTACATGGCATGTACATTCAATGTACACGACGTGTATATATATTTTTCATTAATTTGTTTCCTTTCCCAAATGAAAACTACACTGCTTGTACCTTTAATAATACATGGTGTGTACTTGTTTTCAAAATAAAAACAACACAGCATGTAATCATTAATACATGATGAGTACTTGTTTTCATTTTAATATTCCTCCAACATTAAAACTATTTAAAATTCCTTGAATAATTATTAAACCACATATGAGAATAATCATTATTCTACTTAAGATACTTGAATATACTTAGTGTGTGACCCTCAAGGCCTCTTTCTCATTGGCATTAGGCGGGCTTTCCTAAAGTCCAAGATTACTCTCTAGCAATGGGTCAAGGCACCCATGAAAAAGAAGTTGACGCCGCATTGACATATCACCTCATATGAACACTTACTGTGTCATTTAATCCTTTTGTATCAATATCTCATCAAGCAGGTTTCATGGTAGTGTCAGACACCTATATTCTTGATATTTCATTCTTTAACTTTCAGAAATAAACTCGTAATTTTACCATGGTCATGGAATTTGTTCGACATTACTATTTAAATCAAAGGGCCTGAGATATCTAGTTCCATAAATATGGAATGGAAAAATCATTCCTCGATTTATCTATTAACAATATGTCATTCGTGATGCAACCAACGTACCCTACTTCCCGCCAAATGTCTTCATGACAGTTTTCGTCAGCAAATCTATGTGCGCGATTCATGACATGGGTTAATGATAATCTTCTAGTCTAAGGACCATTACACATGCTCAGTGATAGTAATGTTCGATGACACTAAAACATGCGGAATTACTAGTGTCGGGTATGTTCTCATAATCTCCCATCTTAGAGATTACAAAGTACGGACTCCATGAGAGAGAGTCTCGCCTTCTTACGAGTACTCACACAAGAAGGTCTTTATACTATTTGTCCTATCATAGTATGTCATCCAACCATAGAATATTATTTAAGAATATTGTTATAGAATTTCAAGGTTCTCATCATAGCTGGCATCTTCCATGACCTTATCAATCCAACAAATATTCCAAGACATTATTATATTATAATCATGAAGAACAATGAACAATATATAATTAGAGAACATTAATGTAATAAAATTACAAAGTAGTTCATTCTCAGGACACGAACTCTAACACTCAAAACATATCCATCTTCTGAATCAAATAGTGAATTGAATGTACTGATAAAACTATGGAACTAATTTTGGATAAATTAGATTATCCTCCTTTTTGAACCAATGCATCCATACTTTCTCTTTTATAAATTTCAATACAATCATGTTACTTGACAGAAGCCACTTAGGGAATACCTCCATTTTAGGTACCAATACTCTATCTACCACATTCAGATTCAAAGGACCTTCGGGTACAAAATTCGATGCTATTTTCAAATTCTACTTTGAACTATGTTTATCAGAAGTTGATGACGATGGGTGTTTCATCATGGGCATTCAAAGACGATTCTAGATAGAGAGAGAGAGAGAGAAAGAAACCCTAGGGTTGAGAGAGGGGTACAGTTTTAGAGAAGAAACATCGAGTGACGAACGAGAAAAACTTCTTTATTTTTTATCACTTAGGGATACCAAGCATTGAGGGATCAAAAAAGTGGGAAAGTAAATGGGTAAAATAATTAATTATTTCGATATGGGTTATAATTTATAAATAAAAAAATTAGGCGTATTTACGATGAGACCATAATCAACTTTCATAGTGAGACTGTAACTAGTTTTCACAATGAGACTGTAACTGGATTTCACGGTGAGTCTGTAACTGTCTTGGATAGTGAGACCATAACTATGTAATTCTTAAACTGTGCAACTGTATTGTTTGAGATAGTATCTTCCAGACAGTAACTTAGAAATATTGACTATGAGACCATAAATATAAAATGGCATGTCTTAAGACAGTAAAACTATAGAACCATTAGATAGTGACTTGTGAAACTCTAAACTGTGAAACAGAAAACTTACTACTTAATATTTATAATTCCCAATTCATGTATGATGTATTCTATTATTGCAGAATTTAATGGTTTGGTGAATATATCAGTGTGTAGATATTCAGTTCCAATGAATGCCAAAGTGATGTCACCTTTTTGATAATGATCTCCGAAAAAGTGATGTCTTACACCAATATGTTTTGTCCTAGAGTGTGAGATATGATTTTTTGAGATGTTAATAGCACTTGTATTTTCACAATTTATAGGGACATGTATAAATTGATATCCATAATCTAGTAATGTGTGTTTCATCTACAAAATTTGTGCACAAAACTAACAGAAACTATAAATTCAGCTTCTATAGTAGATAATGCAATTGTGTTTTGTTTCTTACTACCCCATGATACTAGTGACTTTCCCAAAAAGTGACATGTTCAAGAGGTTCTTTTTCTGTCTTACTTACTACCACTGATGTTAGCATCAGAATAACTCACTAACTCAAATGATTGTCCTCTGAGATAGAATAGTTCTAGATTGGATGTATGCTTCAGGTATTTGAAGATACTTTTAACATCATGTAAATGAGATTCCTTATTATTTGTTTGAAAATGAGTTCACATACACACACTAAACATAAATTCAGTTCAACTAGAAGTTAATAGAGTAAGCTTCTAATCATTCCTCTATAAGGGTTTTGATCAAAAAAAATTTCATTTTCATCAAGATCCAACATACAAGTATTACTCATTGGTGTGTCACAAATTTTAGTGATATCAAATCCAAAATATTTTAGAATATCTATAGTATATTTATATTGATTTAAACTAATACCATTTTTATTTTGAATGATTTTAAATCCATGAACGAATTTGAGTTCAACCATTAAACTAATTTTAAATTCATTTTACATCAATTTAGAAAATTCAATACATAAAAAAAATGAGGATCCAAAGATAATTTCATCTACATAAATTTAAACTATTAAAACATCATTGGAAATTTGTTTTATAAAAATGGAGGGATCAGCTATTCCTTTTGTACAACCTTTGGACATAATAAAAGTACTCATTCTATAATACTAAGCTCTTGGAGATTGATTTAAACAGTATAAATCTCTTGATAATTTAAAAATATAGTTTTGAAAGTGAGGGTTTGTAAAACCATGGGTTTTCTCAACAAAAACATCCACATCTATATACCCATTTAAAAATTCACATTTGACATCCATTTAATATAGTCTGAAATTCATATGTGGAGTATATGAAAACAAAATTTAGATGGCTTCAAGTCTAACTACTGATAAAAAGGACTCCTCATAGTAATTTCCTTCTTCTGGACTATAGCCTTGTGCAAACAATCTAGCCTTGTTTAAAACTATATTACTAGCATCATCTACCTTATTTTTAAACACCCGTTTATTGCATTTAGAGAATGTGTCTTTGGGTATGTATACAAGTTTCTAAACATTTTTCCTTTAAAACTGATTGAGTTATTCTTGCATATCCATCACCCCAAATTCATCATTGATAAAATCATTAATGTTTTTAGGTTCATGTTCTGATAAGAAGATGTGATGTTCAACCTGATTTCTAAAAGAATATCTATTTTTAGTTCCTTTAACTAAGACTCGTACTACATCATCTAAAAGATGGTTTTTAAGAGTTTTAATAACTCTAGAAAAATAAAGAGTAGTGATATCCGGGTCTTTAATAGGGTTAGGTTCATTGTGACTTGAATCAAATGAATTTTCAAAACTTTAAGTTTTCACAGGTTCCTTTATAAGATGGTTAGAGAATTTGGAATAAATCTTCAGATTTGATACTTCATCCTCCATGTTCTCTAGAGTGGTCTTAGTCTCATGTGGATCTGTTTCATCATATTTTACATAGACTGATTTTAAAGAACCCAGAT
Source organism: Viscum album (assembly GCA_963277665.1). Lineage (NCBI taxonomy): Eukaryota > Viridiplantae > Streptophyta > Magnoliopsida > Santalales > Viscaceae > Viscum > Viscum album. The sequence goes on from OY728147.1 coordinate 1,100,823,483, forward strand.
CTTTATTTTTATGTATGTATTCTTTTTTCCTAGAGTTTTTTTAGAAAAGAGGGTTTTATGGAAATTTTTGAAGTACATGTCGTGTACTTTCTGAGTACATGATGTGTACTCCTTTGTCGCGCCAAGCTATGTGCTGGCCATGTCCGGGCCACACACACATTGTGTAGGGGTGATGTGGAGGCTGCTTAAAGAGGAGTACAGATAGACAGAGTACACACCGTGTACCCTAGAAGTACATGCTGTGTATTTTCGTTTTTTTCATTAAATGGACCGGGGTCGTGCCTGACTGACAGAACGCTCTTCTTCTTCTGGTTCATCGACCGAGAGTGACATGTACGACCATGTTTCTTCATTGAGCCCCCATTCTTCCATATGATCTCCATTTCAGCCACCAACAATTGTGTTGGAACCGCAGCGGTGAGTTATACTTTCTCCTAGAGCCTTGTTTTCCAATTCCTCCTCTTTCTCAAGTTGTCATTGGTTGATCATTTTTTTATGTTTTTTCATATCTTTGACGTTCTAAGGAGAATCAATCATCGTGGTTCACGTATATCATTATCCTAGCATTGAGTTAGGTGGTTTGTGACTTTCTGTAGGACGTCTGTGAATATTTTGTGCAAATTACACCAATACCCTTGAACGGGGTATTGCATGTTTCCTATTTTTCCCTTGTTGTTGCCTACTTTTCTTGATTTCTTGAGTAGAGGTAATTGCTTGTGAATAGGGTAGTTTTTACTGTGATCTGGATTATTTCCATTCTTTTTTGCTTGTCCGGCGTTCTTCCAGTTGCCATGCCTAGTTCGAGGATAGTGTAACTATTGTACTATTATGATGGTGTGCCATAGAATGATATCCAAGTAGTTATTGAGGTTTACTTAGGCCGATACGCGCGCTATGAATGTTTATTTTTACACAGGTCTTTGAGAGCCTAGTGTAGTGAACCATAGGGAGAATGGACGTAAGGGATTCTCTAGAGTGTCTTTAATTTACGATGTAAGACCATAGGGGTAATTTACATTGAGTGATTCCTCAGAGATTCTGTAGTTCCTTGACATGGTCCATAGGGGGAATAGACGTTGAGTGCTTCCCCATAGAGCCTTTAGTATGATATGAGACCATAGTTGGAATTGAAAGTGAGTGCTTCCTCATAGAGTCTATTATTTTAGCTGAACCAGAGGGGTGAGACTGTGTGTGCCTCCTAGAGGGTTTCTAGAACTTGTAGGTTGAACCTTAGGGGTTAGGCTGTGAAAACTACCTAGAGATTACCTTTTTGTTATATTTTCTTGATTGTTTGTTTCTTGTTTGTAGATTATATGCTAGAGACTGTGGTTTGTTACTGCTGTGTTTTATCCTGTTTACTGCTTACTGTACTTTACCTGCTGTGTATTCACTAAATGTTAGGAATAGATCTTTGGGTGGTTGTATATTTGTACTTTGTCTCAAACCCAGTTTAGGTCATGCTTTTGAGCCCAAACAGATTATGTTGTTGCATGTATTGATAAGGGCAAGCGCCCTTCTACTTTAGGTTCTTGATTGCACTGGAGCTTGAGAGCATGAGACCAAGCTGAGGCTTGCAATTCTGAGGAGTTGCTCATTTGTTTTTCTTTTGTACTTGGTTTTAGTACTGTATTCAACATTGGGACCTGTTTGGATGTTTTCTGAGACAGATGTGTATCTTGCATCATTTATATACATTTTTTTTCAGTTTTTTATTTATCAGTCTATCATTGTTTTCCCTTGCATGGATGTCTACTACATCCGCTATTGTTGTTATTTGTTTTCTCTTCCCTTGTGTACTCTTCCAATGAGGGCATAGTTTCCCTACTATCACACCCAATGCCCTCGTTGCTAGTTGGCAGCCTCTGGCGTTCGGGGAAATGCGCTTGAGGCCATGTGACCAACCGGGTACGGGGCACCACTGAGTGGGTCCCGGAACTGGGATGTTACAAAGTGGTATCATAGGTAGGTTATTTTCTCTTGATTTAGTTTTTGGAGCCTTTATACAGGGATAAGAAGAATTTGGTACTTGGTATTAAGTTGTTCTCGGGAGTAGGTAAGTCATGCATAGGGAAAATCCATACTACCTCGACTATTGTAGTTCTATGGTTTTCATATTTTTCAATTTATATGATTTCACCTACAGTGATTCACTTGATTTGTGTTGTTATTGTTTTCGATATTGTCATTCTATTTCTGTCGCAACCCGATGAGATATTGGTATGCCATCTCATGAATCATATAAGAAATTTTTAGAAATCACATGTCATGCATTCTTCCCAATCCATATAGGGTGAATTAGCGATTGCATGTTGTTGTGATAGACTTTTTGTACATTATGCATGTTTTTGTGATAGGTTCTTGATAGAATCTCTGCAGTTTGATAGAAACGTTGTTTGTTTTGTACCTTTCTTAAATGAACACCAAATTTTTGTTCTCGAGGTGTTATGGTCCCTCTTGAATCAGAAACTGGTGAATCATTGACCTATTTTCCTTATATACGAATGTATTGGATTCCAAGCATTGATTTGGGGGGTGTATGGGCCTCACGATTCGGAATTTGGCACATCCTTGCTCTTTTTTCAGTGTTTTCTGGGCTTCAGTGCAGTTTCAGAGCTTCTTCCCGGAAAAATCCAGAATACACAGCGTGTAATTTATATATACACGCCCTGTAGGGTTAAACCGTGTCATTGACTATGTGAGCAGAAAAACGGGTAGTAAAAAATCTCCAGGAACATGCCGTGCAGAGTTTATACACTCCGTGTAGTAGAAAGATATGAACCCGGCCGTGTCACTAACAACACGGGTCGGGGAAGCTTTTGTCATACACGCCGTGTTTCTTATAAACACGTTGTGTATCCTTGTCCACAGAATATGGTCATGTCTCAAACAACACGGGACGATGTTATCTTCTCCTATACATAGCATGTTTGTTTGGAACACACCGTGTATGGGTCAGCCGTGTACTTGGCCGTGTCGCCAACATCATGGGTCGGAAAAAATCATCAAGTACACGCCGTGTTTGTTCAGAAAATGCCTTGTAGTCTCAACCACGTAGTCGGTCGTGTAACTAACAACACGGGTCGTTGAAACCTTGTCTACTACACATTGTTTCCACCATGAACATGTCATGTAGTCTCAGTTCAAGAAGACCATGTGGGTAAGTCGTGCAAGGAGACACGGGCAGGGGAATAGAGTTATGTACATGTTGTGTAGATTTTATACACACTGTGTAGTTATGTTTTGTAAATCTTGAGTGTTTCTTTCTCCTGTTTCCATGTATTACTCCTTTGTTATCTGTCCTTGTTTTCCTAATCTAAGGTATGCTTTTGATCTTTCAGAGCTATGCCTTTAAGATGTCCTCCGATCGTATGTCAGTTGTCAGGCAGTGATCAGATGCCAGATATGGCTAATCAGGGACTTCCTACCGATCCTTCGGTCGGGCCAGCCTTGGCACCAGATATCATACCAATTTCAGGTGCTGATGTGCAGCTTAGGTAAGGTTTTATGAGGATGATGCAGACCTTCTAGGGAGAACTGCCTCCTGCCACGTCTATGGCAGACTTGACTCAGGTTTTCCAGAAGCATCATCCTCCTACTTTCTTGGGGGAAGGAGGACCACAGGTTGCAGAGTCATGGCTAGAATCCATGCTGATTATCTTTGAGAATTTGGAAACACCTCTAGAGAGGGGATTCATGCTCGCAACCTATATGTTGTGAGACTCCACCAAGAGGTGGTGGGACGTGATCTCACTAGTGGGCCATCAGCAGGTTATGGCTTGGGAGGAGTTCCAAAGCATGTTCTACGACTACTTCTACCCACAGACCCTGAGGGCCGATCGTGCCCGGGAGTTCATGTGTCTAGAGTAGGGTACTCTTTCTATAATGGATTACTCCTCTCATTTCACCGAGATGCAGTGTTTCACACCCCTTTGGGAAGGAAGTGGGGTGTTCTTGGTAATTAAGTTTGAGTACGGTCTCAGGCAGGAGATCCACTCGCATGTGAATATCTTCTAGTTGACTTCCATCACATCCATCGTCAATCAGGCGCTGATTGCAGAGCGCAATTTGAGAGACTCAGAAGCTCTGATCCAGGGTGGTTCTGCTTACAGAGCCAGTGTTCTTCCAATTGACAGTAGGAAGCGCCGTAGGGAGTCCATGCATAGTTATCCAAGGAGGAAAGATTCATCTTTAGGTAGCCAGGTAGAATGCAACCAGTGTGGAAGGGTAGGCCACACGAGGCCTCAGTGCCAGAGAGACCTAGTGGAGTGTCGATCTTGTGGCAAGATGTGTCATGTTCAGTGTTTCATCCAGTTTTTCACACCAGTATCTAGTGACAGGGGTTCTTCCATGACTCATCATTCAGGAACATCACCACCAGTTTCTCACCAGTCGGGAAACTGGAGTTCTTCCGGACATTTGGGCCTAGTTGGAGGATGAGGATGTGGCAGTCAGTCACCAGTCCTTCAACGCTAGTAAGGAGGATTAGCTAAGAGTGGTTAGGCAGGGTCACAGGGTTGCAGGGCAGGCCAGACTTTTGCGGTGGAGTAGACCTATTAGAAGCAGGATCCCAGACCTTCTACCATTCTAGGTACAATTTTAGTAGCCTCAGTTCTATCTTTATATCTTTTCGATACTGGTGCTACGCATAGCTTTATCTCTGTTGCTGCTGTGGGGAGCCTGGAGCTGTGCATCTTTTCTTCTGCCAACTTTTTAACACTAGACATACCTTTGGGGATGCGGACATCTAGTGTACGTCAGTGTAGAGAGTGCCATCTCGAGGTTGTGGTGTATCATTTCATATGGGATATCTATGTCCTAGAGAAGACATGATATGATTTCATTCTCGGGATGGACTGGTTGGTTCCCTTCCAAGAAGTCATCGACTGTTATCACCGCAGGGTGAGTTTCATTTCACCAATGGGTGAATCTTTTCTTTATAGAGGCGAATGGGATGTTCAGGCGAGTCTAGAAGGACTCGAACATCATGGGATATGAAGGGTGACGACCTAGATTTCTATTTTTTATCTAGATGATCAGGGGACTTCACAGTTAGACTTTCCTCCATTGGTGGTTTTTTTAGGGATGTCTTCCCAGAGGACTTCTTAGGTTTTCCTCTAGTGTGTTAAATGGAATTCTTTATTGAGATCATGCTAGGAGCGGCACCAGTGTCCATTCCTCCCTATAGGATGGCTTCACCTGAGTTGCAGGAGCTCAAGAAGCAGTTGGAGGAGTTATAGGAAAATGTTTTCAACTGACCCAGTACTTATCCTTTGGGTTCTCCAGTCCTGTTTGTGAAGAAGTCAGACGGTACCCTTAGGCTCTTTGTGGACTATCGGATGTTGAAACAGTTGATGATCAAGAACTGATATCCCTTTCCAAGGATTAATTATCTCTTTGATCATCTTCGAGGAGCCCCTGTGTTCTCGAAGATTGATTTGAGGTCCGGCTATCATCAGTTGCACATTATACCAATAGATATACCTCTGATAGCTTTCAAAATCAGGTATAGTCTCTACGAGTATACGGTTATGACATTCGGTCTCATGAATGCACCAATAGTTTTCATGGCCTTGATGAACTGAGTGTTCCGTCTTTACTTGGATTCCTTCGTTGTGGTCTTCGTGGAAGATATCTTTGTGTACTCTCACACTCGAAAAGACCATGATACCCATCTTGAGATCATTCTGAGTACACTGAGGGAGCATCGTCTTTATGCTAAACTCTCGATGTTATACTTTTGTATGGATCAGATTAACTTCTTGGGTCACATCATCTCAGAGGCAAGAGTATCAGTGGACCAAGAGAAAGTGAGAGTTATAGTTTTCTGGGAGCATCTGAAGAACATTTTTGAGGTACGGAGTTTTCTAGGGCCAGATGGATACTACATATGCTTAATTCATGACATTTCATGCCTTGCAGCACCTTTTACAGTTCTTACCAAGAAGAGGGAGAAGTTCTTATGGTCAGATTCTTGTGAGTCATCCATTCAGGAGCTGAAAGGAAGGTTGACATCAGCACTGATACTCGTATTTCGAGATCCAGGAAAGAGATATATTGTTTATTGTGATGCATCATGTATCAACTTGGGCTCTATGCTTTTGCAGGGAGATGGATTCATTGCGTACGGGTCTTGGCAGTTGATGCCACATGAAAGGAACTACCTGACGCACGATCTGGAGTTGGCAGATGTTGTTCATGCCTTATGTGGTTGGAGACATTACCTTCTTAGAGAGAAATTTGTAGTTTTCACGGACCACAAGAGTCTCAAGTACATCTTAACTCAGTGTGATCTGAATCTGAGACAGCGTAGGTGGGTCGAGTATCTTCAGTATTTTGATTTCGAGATTGCCAATATGTCAGGAAATGGCAACACAGTGGTTGATGCGTTGAGCAAGAGGACTCAGATTAAGGAAGTTCAGGAGGCTATAAATGAGTGGCAGTTTATGGATCTGTTCTCTGAGATATATATGAAGGTGCATGACAGATAGGGACAGACTTACCTATCTTTTGTAGTTGTTACCTCTACACTTTTGGATCAGGTGAGGATGAGGCATCAATTAGATTCAGAAGGCATAGTCCTACGAGAGAGTGTGTTAGGAGAGAACCCTCTTCTTGGTTGGACAGTGGGTGAGGATGAGATCTTGAATTTCCAAGAATGCATATGGGTGCCAGCATACATACAGGAGTAGATGATACGTGTTTTTCATTCCCCACTTTGGGCAGTTCATCTTGGCGTCACCCAGATGTATCGGGATCTCCATCGCCAGTACTGGTAGCCAGGTATGAAGAGGGATGTTTCTGGTTTCATATTGAGGTGTTATACTTGTCAGCAGGTTAAGTTGGAGCATCAGCGATGAGTGGTCCTTTTGATACAGTTACCCATTTCGTAGTGGAAGTGGAATGATGTCGCGTTGGACTCTGTTACCGGATTGTCGAGGTCGCCCTGAGGTAATGGTGTTTTATGGGTTGTCGTCGACAGGCTTACGAAGGTTTCTCAGTTCTTACCGATCAAGGATACCTTCAGTTTTGATGATTTGGGACGTCTATACATCCATAAGATTGTACGTCTACATAGAGTTCCACACTCTATTGTTTCAGATAGGGATGCGTGCATTACACATCAGTTTTGGCAGGGACTTCAGAAGGACTTGGGTACACATGTACTTTTGAGTACAGCGTACCATCCCCAAACCGATGGCCAGTCTGAACATATGATCTAGGTTCTTGAGGATATGCTCCAATATTGTATTCTAGACTTTGGTGGTTCATGGGAGAAGCATATTCCTCTAGTGGAGTTTTCCTATAACAACAGTTTCCAGGAAACTATTCAAATGGCACCTTACGAGGCTTGGTATAGTAGGCCATGTCGATCACCCTTATGCTGGCTAGAGATAGGAGAGATAGATTTACTGGTACCTCGTCTTGTTCATGAGACCTCAGAGCAGATAGAAATGATTCGGAAGAAGATGGCAACATCGCAGTCTCGACAGAAGTCTAATGCTGATTAGCAGAGTCGTCCTCTAGAGTACATGTTCGGGGATCAAGTTTTCTTACGTGTCACACTGAGGATGGGACACAAGAGGATTCAGAGATAGGATAAGCTTTCACCACGGTACGTTGGTCCATTTGAGGTATTGGAGAGAGTTGGGCAGGTTGCTTATTGGTTGCAGTTACCTCAGAGGTATCAGGCCATGCACGACGTCTTCCACGTCTCCTGGCTCTGACATTACATTTCAGACCCATCTCATGTATTTCTTCCTGAGGAGGTTGAGATCAAAGAGAATGCATCGTTTGAGGAGCATCCTATCCGGATTTTCGCTCGCAGTACGAAGGTTCTCCATGGGTAGTCTGTTCCTCTAGTACAGGTGTTGTGGTAGCACAGGCAAGCGCAGGATGAGACCTGGGAAAGGGAGGCTGATGTACAATCGCAGTGGCCAGAGCTGTTCAGGGTTTCTTTATCTCCACCTCGTTAGGGAAATTTGAGGAAAAAATTCTTTAAGGGGGGAAGTTTATAAGAACCCGAATATTCGTTTTCAGGTATTTCTTCCTTTTTCCTGGAGTTTTTTGAGAAAAGATGGGTTTCTGAAAATTTTTTAAGTACACGTCATGTACATTCTGATTACAAGCTGTGTACTCCCTTGTCATGCCAAGCCGTTTGTTGGCCATGTCCGGGCCACACACACGGTGTGAAGGGGTGATGTGGAGGCCGCTTAAAGTGGAGTACGGAAAGACAGAGTATATGCAGTATACCACAGAAGTACATTCCATGTATTTTTTTTATTTCATTAAATGGACCAGGGTCGCTCCTAATGGATAGAAAACTCTTATTCTTCAAGTTCTTCGACCAAGAGTGACCCATACGGCCATGTTTCTTTTACAAGCCCCTGTGACTCCATTTGATCTACGGTTCATCCGCCTATGATTACGTTGGAACTGCAACAATGATTTCTTCCTTCTGCTAGAGAATTGTTTTCCAATTCCTTCTCTTTCTTAAGTTATCGTTGGTTGAGCGTTTTTGACCTTTTCTCAGATCTTTGACATTATAAGGAGAATCATTCATCGTGGTTCACTTATATCATTCTCTTAGAATTGAGGTAGGTGGTTTGTGCCTTTCTGTAGGAAGTCCATGAATATTTTGTGCAAATTCCATCAATACCCTTGAACGGTGTATTGCATGTTTCCTATTTTTCCCTTATTGTTTCTTTCTTTTCTTGATTCCTTGAGTAGAGGTAATTTATTATGAATAGGCTAGTTTTTACTGTGATCTGGATGATTTCCATGCTTTTTTGCTTGTTTGGTGTTCTGCCAATTTCCATACCTAGTTGTAGGATAGTGGAACTGTTGTAATATTATGATGTTGTGACTTACAATGATAGCCAAGTAGTTCTTGAGGTTTACAGGGGCCGATACACGTTCTATGCATGTTCATTTTTACATAGGTCTGTGAGAACCTAGTGTAGTTGACCATAAGGGGAATGGACCTAAGGGCTTCTCCAGAGATTCTTTAATTTACGATGCGAGACCACATGAGGAATTGATGTTGATTGATTCCTCAGAGAGTCTGTAGTTCCTCGACGCAGGCCACAGGGGGAATAGAAATTGAGTGATTCCCCAGATATCCTTTATTACGATACGAGACTATAGGAGGAATTCACGTTGAGTGCTTCCTCATAGAGTTTGTTATTTTAGCTGAATCAGAGGGGTGAGACTGTGTGTGCATCCTAGAGGGTTGCTAGTACATGTAGGTTGAACCTTAAGGGTTAGGCTGTGAGAACTAACCAAATGTTACCTTTTTGTTCAATTTTCTTGAGTGGGTGTTTCTTGTATTCAGATTATATTCTAGAGACTTTGGTTTTTTACTACTGTTTTTTGTCCTGTTTACTGCTTATTGTACATTACATGCCATATATTCACTGATTATTAGGCACAGAGCTTTGGGTGGTTTCCTATTGGGACTTTGTCTCACACCCTATTTGGGTCATTCTTTTGGGCCCAAACAGATTATGTTGTTACAGGTATAGATAAGGGAAAGTGACCTTCTACTTCAGGTTATTGATTGCACTGGAGTTGGAGAGCATGGGACCAAGCCAAGGCTTTCAATGCTGAGGAGTTGCTCATCCATTTTTCATTTGTACTTGGGTTTAGTACTGTATTCAGCATTGTGACCTGTTTGGGTATTTTCCTAGACATATGTGTATCATGCATCATTTATATAAATTTCTGCTCCAGTTTTTTATTTATCAGTCTGTCATTTTTACTCTTTCATGGATGTCTACTTCTTCCGCTATTGTTGTTATTTTTTATCTTCCACTATGTACTATGCCAATGAGGGAATAGTTTCCCCACTATCACACCCAAGGCCATCACATCTAGTCAGTAGCCTCTAGAATTTAAGGAAATGCACTTGAGGACATGTGAACAACCAGGTACGGGGTGCCTCAGGGTGGCTCCCGTAACTGGGAAGTTACCTGATTCTTCCACACATTTAGTTCTTTTATTAAATACACTGTAGAATTTCCTTGAAATTGAATATCCTAACAAAATTCCTTCATCACTCTTGGATGCAAATTTTTCAAGATTTTCCTTAGTATTATGGATATATACTTTGAAACCAAAAACATTGAAGTAGCTACCTCTGGGTTTTCTATTGTATCACAACTCATATAGAGTTTTTTTAAGATTATTCATAATCAACACACTATTCATAATATAATGTGTTGTATTTACAGATTCAACCTAAAAATAAATAGGTATGTCATATTCATTAATAATAATACTAGAAATATCTTTCAGGATTCTATTTCTTCTTTCTACAACTCCATTCTGTTGAGGTGTTCTAGGGGCGGATAAATAATGACTATAACCATTTTTTAGAAAAGGATTCATGCTCTGGATTTTCAAACTCACAGCCATGATCACATATTAAGGATTTAATTCTATGTCTACTATGATTTTCTATAGTTTTGGCATATTTGGTAAAATGAGAGCAGGCTTTACTTTTATGTGCCAAAATTATAGTCCAAGTATATCTAGAAAATTCATCTACAAGAACATAATCATAATGCTTCCCATTTAAACTATAAACTCTAGATGCTTCAAAAAAATCCATGTGAACCTATTCAATAGGTTTATAAGTTGAAACTTCTTTCTTTGTTTTGAAGGAAATTTTGTGTTACCTTCCTTTTTAACAGGTTTTATACACTTTATAATTTGGAAACTCAAGTTTGGGTTGGTATTTGAATAATAATTTTCTAGTTAACTTTCTAAGTGAATGAGTATTATAGTTTCCTAGTCTCCTATGAAAAATCCAAGATTCTTTGTGAAATATACTTAAACATGAAGCATTTTGAGAAACTAAATATTCTTATTTAACAGAATATACATTTTCATTCCATAAATTAGAAAAAACTAATTCATTTTTAGAATTAAAAACATTACAAGCTTCATTTTCAAATTTGACATGAAATTCATCATCACATATTTGTGAAATACTAAGAATATTATATATAAATCCATCAAAAAAATTACTTTGGAAATTAAAACTGAGTTAGAGTTACCAATTTTTCCAAGGCTAATAATCTTTACTTTGGAAATGTCACCAAAGGTGACATGTCCTCCATCAATTTTTATTAAAATCTTGAAGCATGAATAGTCCCTTGTAATGTGTCTTGAACACCCACTATCCACAAACCATAATCTTTTACAAGATCTCTTTAAGCATATTTCTTATAAAATATATAGATAAAAACATATTTTTGGTACCCACACTTGTTTGGGTCTAGTAATATTAGTGACTAGTGCCTTATAAACCCATATATGCCTAATAGATTTCATATAATCATTATGTAAAGTAATTGAAAAATAAACTCTATTTGGTCCATAAAATCAATAAACATTAAACATTGTATCATAACATGAACTAGTTGAATGTTTTCTAGAACTAGGAGTAAAGTTGTATGTCATAGACTTAGAAATAAAATCAGTTCTTCCAAAACATCATTTACCATATTGATAGCCAATGCTAGTAGTATATTTAGGAGAAATCTGTTTACCTAGAATTTTTACCAAGGTATCTTTACCATTATTAAACCTTTTGAGGTACTTATTTAATTTCCCATTAGATAAATTTATTTCATTGTTTTCTTTGAGTAATTTACCATTTTTCTCCCTTTATACACTAAATTTGGTTTTAACAGTTGAGGTAAGAGCATGTTGTTTCTTTAAAGACTTGTATTTATATTTTAGTTCATTTAATGTCTCTTCAAACATATAAATGTACTCAAAAAATTCTTTATTAGACATATTTTTAGAGTCACTCTCATATCCATAATAATAAGAATTATGTACAGGAGATTCCAGTGTAACCTCAGATTTGTTTTTCATAAAATACATATTGGATTTTTTAGCTTGTTCATCATGTGATGATTATGAGTCAGTTGAACTGTCCTCAGAATCAATCTATGTTTCTTTCATTACCATTTTATTATTTATATCCTTGTACTCATATTTTTTATGTACTTGAGTTTTGGACAATCATCCATGATATATCCCTTTTTCTTACATTCATAATAGACAATATCATTAGACTTTTCACTCTCTTTCCAATCATTCTTCTAACATCCTTTGTGATCATATCTTCATTTGAAGTTAGGATTTCTGAAAAATTAATTCTTCTTGTAAATATTATTAAAACCTCTATATAATTGAGCTATCACTTCATCACTGTCAGGTTATGATTGTTCACTACTAGAATATTCAACAGAAACTTCCAATTTCCCTTTCTATTCCTTTTTAGAGGTGGTGGTCTTGAATGCAACTGATTTTCTGTTGGGTTCATCATCCTTTTCATACTTAATCAGTTTTCCAATGAGTTTTTTTACAGGTAGCTTGCTAATGTCGCATGACTCTCTAATAGGGATAGAGGTTCCTCTCCATCTGTTAGGTATGCATCTGAGAATCCTCATGATTTGTTCTATAGAAATGATTTCTCATCCAAGAAAAATAAATTTGTTGAAAACTTCGTTGAACATGAGATATGTGTCAAAAAGAGGCTCATCGGGTTTCATTTTAAAGTTATCATATTTGATAGTATAAGTATTATGTATCATTTATTTCACACTAGAAGTTTCTTCATGTGAAACATACAAGGTATCCAAAATTTCATGGGAGATTTTACCTGAAGATATTCTATTAAATTCCTCATATCCTAAGGAGCAATATAAAGCATTAATAGCTTTGCAATTGTTATTGTAGGGAGTCTTGGTTGGATCATCCCAAGTTAATCTATCAATAGTAGGAATCTGATATTCATCTATAATTTAAGACTAGATTTCAAAACTCATACTTTCTAAATTCATTTTCATTTAAATTTTCCTTTGAGCATAATTGGTGGGAACTATAATGAACTAGGTTAATAATAAATATGACAGACAATTTTTTGATGAGCAGCCAAATGGGATGATGACTGGAGTGATGGATATTTTGACTATGCATAATCAATTAACACATAATATTATTAATATTTTTCACCTTAAGCATCTCATCAACTCACCAAATAAGTAAATGATATTGTTCAATGATAGTCCAGGTATTGGAGTTTATGGATGATCGATAATTCAGTTTTTTATATGTCAACAATGTGGATATAAGATTTAATAATAATTTCTTAGAGGGTTGAGAATATTTTTCAGGTGTGAAAAAGAAGGACAAAAGTTAATTAATTGCAAATGAAAAATAAAAATTCATGTTAAAACAATGGATGAGAATAATGGTCTCCTTAACTTATCATCGATGGTTGAATATTTTAAAAGTGGAAACAATAACAATTATAAAAATATATTTCCTATGGTGAAATATCGTAAAGAGAATCGGAATGTTTGTATGAGTAATTATTATATTAATGAGGATGAAGATACTATAAATGGCATGTGAAGAGAAATAATTATCAATAAATAGGATACAAATCCTAGTTAATTGTTTGAGAATGATGTGGGACTATTGAAGTGATTGTGTATTGGAATTCAAGAAGTACGTTACATGAAACATAAAGTATATAAATATCACTTAATAAATGTTTATTTTTTTAGTATATGCAATAATAGGTAAAATGGTGATAATAGACTATAAAAGTACGTAAATGGAAATGTAATATTTAATGTAAAACACATTATTAATTTAGGATTACCCAGAATATGTTCATGATGTTGAGAAAATAATTTTTAGTTTGTATAAAGAAATGATTTATATATATCCAGTAAATCAGATTATTTTGATGACCTGAGAACTAATAAAGGATTTGTTGACAAAGAGGTTTATGTTATCATTGATGAAGTTAATAGTATTATTGGATATATTAAATAAGTTCAATAATATATGGTTTTATTCATGGAATGTGGAATCATTAATGTTTTCATTAATTCATTAATGTAATTTTGGTTAATACCATGATTTGGGAGAATATATGAATAATATATTCTCATATTTGGAATGTGGTCATTAAGAGATTATTTATGATATTTGAAGGATTAATGTTGAATTTAAAATATTTAGTAACCTTATTTACAAATTTTTAATTTTGAAAAGGTCATAGGGTAGACAGTTTATAGAGTGGTTTCTGTTTAAATTTGGATGAGGATTTACAGATTAATGTATTACTTTTCCATTTGAAGATTTATCCATATTGAATAACCAATGTTAACCTTTTTTTAACTATTGATATATGTAATAACTTATCATTGTATTATGGGTTTTATTTAGTGATTCAGACATGAAAAAAATCATTTCTTAGAGTAAGAGTTGAGTGGAAATTGATTTAGGAACAAAAAAACGATTAATTTGTTCCTATGAAATAAACTGATATCTAGTAAGCACATTTTCATATGTACTCAGTCCACATATAAAAGGAATTACATAACATAAGAAAAAGTATATTGAAATAAACTCTTTTTCTATTCTCATCATTTTTATGATCATACTGAACTTTTTTACATATTTTTTATATGGTTTGGTGATCAATAACCTACACTATATCACCCACATTGTTTTGGTCAATTTTCTCTCTCACTCTCCTATATTTTTTGGGTGTTAGTTTTTTCTTCTATGTCTATGTTACAACTTACCAATTATGTTCTTATATTTATAAACTTTGTATGTGTTATTCCATATATATCTTTTTCCCATACCACTCTTTTTTTCAATAGTATTATTTATTAACCCTTTTTCCAATGTGGGTTTTTATAAATTAATTTTCAAATTTTAAACCATTGATGAAGAGATAAATTTTGAGGGTGAAATTTATTTTAAGGGGAGAAATGTAACACCTTGATATTTTGAGAAATGGTTTTTTCAAATTAATTCAATATTATTCATATTTTCAATAGACATGCCACTGATTTTTTCTTGTGTTACATGCTACATGTACTTTAAATGAAACATGTCATATTATTAAAATATTATTATATGATAGTTATCACCTATTCATTGAAATGATGGCTATGAATAGGTTTAAAAAATTTATGAAAATATATGTTCTATATAGGTATATAAAATTATTCTTTTTCTTAATTAATTTAAAATTAAAATTAATAATATTTGAAAATAAAGGAATTCATTTTATTTAAAAAATATTTTTCGGTAAAAAAACATGTTTTACATTAATAAATTGAACAACCAAATTATAATGATTGATTTAAATTTAATTTATAAATCATATATTAAATAAAATATTTAACAATCATTTTATGTTTTTTCGAGATAACATATAAGAATAAATCCAATTTTATAATTAAATTATATTTTTCTAACAAATAGTTTTCTTGCCTTTTTGTGCCCTTATTTTAAAAATTACATTTGAGACTTTTATAAACATTACATGAAAAATTAAAGATAATTATTTTCTATTTGAATTTAAATATTATCTCAAGGTGAATTTTTTATAATTATTTGAAAAGTTAAATTTTTTGATGAATTGTGAAAATAGAGATTTGTAATTAAAAACTGCCGTTTAATTTTAAGTAGTCATAAAGTTAAATTGTATTTTAAATTGGTTTTTAATTACCATCAGTAAAATTATATATCTATTAATACAATTTCCTTCATTATAATTCTTTTTATATTGAATTTTTTATAAACAATTTTAAAATTTTGAACATTTTCTCATTCAAACACTCATTTTCTCAACGTGTTTATGGGATTAATTTGAAAATAAAATTTTTCAATTATGTGAATATAATTTTAAAAACATTATTTCATATATAGAATAAGATTAATTTCTATTATATAATATGTTTAGCGTAATTTTTTGTCACAATGAATTTTGAAAAAAACAAAAAATATTTTCCAGATTTAAGTTAAAAATGGGTTTATCAGTAGTCAAACTAAAAATATAGGAGTTAAAATGACCAAATAACTTGTTAAAAATATATTTTATGGATATATTTAGAACCTATAATGTCTAAATATTGGTAATAATTTATTTAAGACCCTTGTTGAATGTGAAAAATCTTGGTACACATTTTTTATTTAAATTAATACAACTGTGCCACTCACCTCACATATAAAAGGTCACCCCCTATCCCCTCCTCTACTCTTCACAACATAAAAAAAATTATGAGAAAATAAACAGTCAAATACCTTACCAAAAAGTCTCCTCATATCCTAGAATCCCTATTTTTTTCATGAATCCTACCCATTAAGGCTTTTGGTTAAAACATAAGGAGGATAACTGAAAAGGAGATTGTATTCATCAACGAGAATTTTTTTAATTACTTATTATACCTACATCAAGTATTATTAAAACATTATAACCTAAAAACATAATTATATTCTATATAATTATGTTTTTTTATTTTAATTTCATTAAATAAAAAACTACACTTCCATCAAATGGGTTACAAAATCATCATTCATGTGTATTGCGGACTGCCGCCTCACAAGCTGTTGTCATTCATTTTTTCATTACTGACTCTCTCGATTGAGAATTATGATGGATATAAAGTATATATATTATATTTATGACATATTTATACATATTTATTCATTATATATTATATAAATTTTTTATATTTCAATAGGTAGGGGAAACGATAACGTTGATCGTGTGTACGAAGGACTACCTCCTCTTGAAGCGATGTGATTCATTTTCAATAATGATTTCCACTGAAAATAATAAGGATAATTTTAAATAATTATATTACATATAAGACATGATAATTAAATTTATAACATATTTAAAATTTCAAAAATACAATATATAATTTTATTTCGAAACTTTTCACTCACTAAAAGATGATAACATTGTTCTTGTATGTGTGGATTATCGCCTTCACAAAGCGATGTAACTCTCTCTTTATGTCCCAAAACTACATATATTGTATGTATAAGAATATTTAAAGATATAATACAGTATTTATGATATTATTATAATTATTTAATTATAAAATTTTAATTACCTTCTTTCCATAATGATTGTTGAAAAATGGTAATGTTACTCATGTGTATATATGGCATATCGTCTCCATGATAATAGTGTACTTCATTTCACAAAAACATATATTTCATGATTGGTCGTAAAATAATAATTTATTTATAAATATTATAAATATTTATTTATTATTATTCTAGGGATGATGGAACCCTGATTAATATAAGAAAACCAAAAATAACTAATCAAAAAATACACAAAAAACAGAGTAGTTATTGCTCGTAATGTGTCATTATCATTGAATTAATAATAAACAGGAAAATAAAAGACATACACATTTGTATAGGGTATCATATATATAATTATTTTTTTGTAATATGTTTATAATAAACTTAAATTTATTATATAGAAGGTTATAATGTGTATGAAGTAAATTGAGACTCATGATCAGGGATTTCTAGTCTCTCTTTTATTTCTAGGAGACAGGTGAAAATACATCACTCATTTCGATTGTATGGTGCATATAATTAAAATATTACCTATTATATAATTATGTTAATTATTTAAATTATTGTAATATTTAAATTTAAATTTATTATTTATTTTCGATTATGATTCATAAGATTACTAAAGAGGTAAAGGATTTTCATCTAAAATTGCTTACCTTGAGACATATGTTATGTTATTGATCTATAATATTTTATGTGGTGTATATACATACCCTTTGAGATGTAATATAATTAATATATTTATTATAATTATATTTTATATTTAATTTGATTTTATTCCTTCGTGATCCTTATAATTCAATGTTACCAAAGTGGTAAAGATTTAATGTTACAATCTCATAGTTTATTGAGACAGTTTATTATTATCTTTCGGATGATAAAATATCATATTTCATTTATAAAGAGACTTATTAATTTTCATATCCTCTAGTAATTTGATGATAATTCCTATTTTACCATTATTTTCCACTTTTTATGTACTCAAAAGTTTACAAGAATTTTTATAAGAAAAAATATTCTTTTTTCCCTCTTTAGTCAAAAAAGATTTTTCATCTAAAATAAAGTTTTTTGAAATTGTATGAAAAATATTTTTTTTTATATTATTCAAATGATTCATTAAAAATAATTTTACCCATATTTATATTTTTATTAATTAATAGAGAATTTCTGTAGATTTCTAAACAATTCTCATTTGGCTTTTACGGAAAATATTAATATAATATTTTTTTTAACCTATAGTTCATGAACATAATTTCTTGATGTCACGACCAATATTTTCATTGAATATTAATTTATCATTTATCATTTTTATTTTAAAATTAATTTAATTCCAAAAAAATGCTTTAAAATATTTTTTTTCAAATAATAAATAATATTTCTTCAAGAATCTCTTTAAATGATTTTTAATTATTCCTTTATAAGTTTTCAATGTTATTTTCATTGAAAATGATTTCGAAAAAAATCATAAATTTTTATTTTTAAAAGTTTATTTTAAAATAATGTTATTTTCCTTAATAAATGCTTCATGTAAAAATCAAAAGTCAAGTTCCATATAAGATGAAATTTATGGATTTAACTTATGTTTTATTAGGGTTATAATCCAATGATATCATTATTATTATTTCTAAGAATGGTTTATCATTATGATGATATTATTTTTATAAAACTCATTTATATACCATGTTGTATACCATGAGAAAATGTATTTGAAACTTATTTCTCTTCCATGGGTTATACCATGATACAATCCTTAGAAAACCCGATTATTTTCATGGGATGTGTTATAAAGAAATGGTGAAATGATTATGAAACCTATCACATTTCCATTGGTTATGATATGATAAAATTTTTATCAAACCCATTCAATTACATGGTTTTTTATATGATGAATGTTTTATTATCTTTTCAAAAACATACGTATGCTTTTCATTATGTGATGGGTGAGACCTGTATCTCCCACAAATGAATTGGTTAATGATTTATATCTCATGATATTGAAAGGATATAAATGAGGATTGAACCTAGTTCAGTAAGGGACTTTTCTACTATGATAGTATTTGGAGTGAACCTTTACTACTCTGATATATTGGGGAGTAATTCCATTTAACTGTGATATATTTGGTAATAATCCTCATTGAAATGGAAATTATTCACTGTGATTATGTGTATTCCATTATTCCACATATTATTCCAATTTTATGCTCTATTAGCCAATTTTTGTTGATTTCCTTATGATTCTTGTCTTTTGACCTTCTAATGTTTATATCATGACTGAAGACTATGATCTTTGATATGCAGGGTATGGTTTTTAAATGTTATGATCATGTTATCATACCCTTATATTCATGTTATATTTACATATATCCCTTGTTTAACCCTGCTAAGAATCTAATCTCACACATTAATATGTTTCATTTCCCCAGGTTTTGATTAATCATTTTAAGTAGTGTGTTTTTGTGGAGTGTACTAAAGGGGAAGATTTTTATGAGAGATTCTGAAGATATTTCACCAAATTAAAAGACATTGTACCTAGTCTCTGATGACATTGAACTATAATGGCCCTGGGGCATATTTTTTTGTAATGTATTTAATATTAATCTAAAAATATGTAATATCTATGTTGATAATCTTGTTTCTCTATAATTAATCTACCAAGTATCAGTTAATATATCTTAATTTTCAGATACCAAATATTAGAATACCTTGATAATATATACTGATGAAGTATTGTAATAACTAGAATTACTATCAAACCACAGTAAGAAAAATACAATCTTCCTCATTCCTTATGTAAAAAAAATATTATTGAATATATTCCATAAATCCAAAAATATTGTAAACTCCATCATTGATAACATATACCACTTTTTCAACAAATAATTAATTGATTATGGGGTCATCAATACTATCTACATTAATTTATCCATATTATTCATATCTTTTTCCAATATAAACACCATTTTCTCTACGTTAGGAAAATCATGAGGGTTATATTCCCTCAATAATGTGTTTTCTATAAAATATTATCATGCCATTAAATCACTTTTATATGTCATCAATACCAATAATTTATTCTTTTAAATCCATAATAGAAAACTTCTATAGAAAAATCATTATATATTTCACGATTTATATGACATAATTATTGAATTCCCAGAAACAAATACTTCTTCAATTACACTTTGTTCTTAAACTGTAACTATAACTCATCATATTATTCCATAATACCTCTTTCTATTCAAATGACGTTTGTGTTCTCTTCATCATCAGAAGTACAACCATTTCTCAAACTATATTTATAATTATATTCAAAATCATTCCCCCTAGAATATATATTTTTATAATTAACATACTTTCAAAATTTATAACATTATACCATTGATTATTCTTAAGGGAATCAATTATTCTCATCTATGATGTTAACTATAATTTTAATTTTTTATCATAAATTTGTTACTCTATGCTCTATTCCTCTACATAAAAAAAATATTCCCATTCCTTTAAGACATTTCCTAGATTTATACTTTCCCAAATATCAATATATAAGAAACTAAATCTCCTTTAATCCTTAGTCTACACTATCTGAACTCTCAATAAACTCTTTCCTTGTCTTTTTTTATATTGAGAGTTGGTTAAGGCATATGTTGTTAATTATATTTTCTAATAAATGATTATGAATAATCACCATATCTTTCAATATAATCATCATCCCATTGGGCTTCTCATAAACACATTTACTTTCATATTAAATGTTAATACAGTTCCTTTAGGTTCCTACCAATGACTAAAACTATAAAGAATAGTGTCGGGAAAAATATTCATAGTGTGAAACCATGTGATTATCAAAATTAACATATATGATGTATAAATCATGACTCCTTATATCCATTATACGACACCTAACGATTAACCAATATCATACAAGTTAATTATTTAATTATTTTATGATGGTTTATTTAGATTTTTTGAATTACCAAATCATATCCACTAGGAGTGTCAAACTAGGTCTATATTAAGGCCCATTTCCCTGAACTAGATGTTGATCGAGTCCATATCAATGCAACCTTTTGGTTTTACTACCCCTAGTTATCCCTGTGTCATAGAAAAACTCACTTATAGTATCCAAATAGGGATGAAATTTCATGGAACCCACTATCTCTATCCTTTACCAAAATTCCAATATTCATTCCTATAATTTGAATCATCATTATACTTATCCATAATCTTATCCATAGAAATATCCATAGAAATATTCCTATTGGTCTATGAAATATTTTATTAACCTATATTCCAAAGGTTAACTAATAATTACTTGGATACATATCTATCCATGCCATAGTTTTCCATGTCTAGTGTATTTGAATGTATGGACACATAAACCAATGGGTCCATAAGTGATCTAAGTCATCTCCCACTATGATCATCATAACTTACACCCTTATTATACATATCATACAAAATACCATTAATCATATCCTATACAAAGGAAACAAAAGAAAGGGTGATTGCATATGCTCAATAAAGGTAAACAATGGAGATATCAACATATCATGAGCATAAGGGTATGAGGACATGATAATAATATTTTAAACCCATACCTTGTTTATCATGGATCATAAAATTGGGTCATGTTATAAATCATGGAAGTTGTTTCCGACGCTTTCTCCGGGGCGCGCGCATCCGTCCGTGGAGGACGCGCAGCTGTTGCCCCGCATTCTCGCATTCCACTGGCGGGAGGCATTCGCTCCTTATTCAGGGACTTCTGCTCCCTGATCGAAACGGGATGATGGGATGTCGGTTCTTCCTCCTACGGATTCCACCTCAGAACTCGTCACCTAGTCCGGGCTCCCTTATAGATTTAATACGTAGTTTGTGAAACTCTTCCCAGTGCCATGTTTCCATGGACGCCGGTGAATTACACTGCTTCCGTCAAGAGTTTCCATAAGGTCTTGACATGGTAGCAACCTTCGGTCGGAGTAGACGACAACATCAAAAATTTCGGGGCCTCTCTGGGTGCGTGGACATAGGGGGACCTATATTCTTCCTCGTAAGAGGGCATCTCAAGGGTGCATAACCCGAGGCACCCCGCATCGAGTGCGGGGAATCATATGCCATAGGCATGTGCCTGAGGTATTCCTCAGCTTACCATGTTTAACACAGGGTTTTCAGCATGTTTAATGTCTTGCGTAGATGGTTACGCCGAAGGCGTGTCATCCGAGGTTTTCCTCAGGCATCTCATGTTTATCACAAGGTATGCCGTGAGTTTAACGTCTTACGGAGACGAAATAAGGGTGATCAGAACGTCCCATAGAGACGGATCAGATTGGTACATCCCTAGGAGGGAACACCTGGATGTTTTACCAAGGCTATGGATCGGAACACCCAATAAGGATGGATCTGAGGTGGTGTGCCCCATATAGGGGAGATGTCACACCGTAATGGTTGATCTGATCACCACTAAGGGCGGATCCGGGGAAGTGCACCCCAGGATTGGATACACCGTGGATTACCATTGGTTGGGATTGTACCTCTTGGGGGTTTCCTACGTACCCTGTGTAGAGGAAAGGGATCAAAACCAACATTGTTCGAAGGGATGTGGAATCGGGGTGTACGCAGAGGACAATGACCCGAGGATATGATGGGTTTTACACGTGGAAAGCGGCCCACGCGCCGCTAGGAGAAGTGAGGAGGTGGATGGAATGATCCTACCAGGATGTGGCGGCCTGAGTGAGAATCAGGATGGGTTATGGATGGATGAATGAAGCAGAGGGGGAATCAAATGGGACCATCGCAGGGGCGACAGTGAAGTTGGGCTTGAGTCTCAAAGAGACCTCCTACGTATCCCCATGGAAGGGAATCAATGTCCGTGTAGTTTGGGTGGTGCTGGTGGACCTACGTGAAGGTGGACCTTGGTCCGATGGATGGTGTCGTCAGCTAACCGACGTGAAGGTGGACCTTGGTCCGATGGGCATCGTCAGTGAACCGACGTGAAGGTGGACCTTGGTCCGATGGACATCGTCAGTGAACCGGTGTGAAGGTGGACCTTGGTCTGATGGACATCGTCAGTGAACCGGCGTGAAGGTGGACCTTGGTCTGATGGGCATCGTCAGTGAACCGACGTGAAGGTGGACGTTGGTCCGATGGGCATCATCAGCGTACCGACGTGAATGTAGACCCGTGAGTCCACTAGTGGTGGGCTTGAACCTTGGGATGGTTTCCTACATTACATGCCTTGACATGGATCAAATTCCCCGTAGTTCAAAGGATTTCATTGGTGAACCGACGTGAATGTAGACCCGTGGGTCCACTAGTGGTGGGCATGAATCTTAGGAAGGTTTCCTATGTACCATGCCTTGACATGGATCAAAGTCCTCGTAGTTCGGAATTGATGGAATACAGTTTAACGTCATGCAGGACGACAATGAACCCTGACGTGAATAAACGACGGGTGGTGGGTGTTGGGGAACCGACGTAAATGAGGGACCTTGGTCCGACGGGAGATGGGCTTGAAAATGGGGACTTGACACACCGACAAGGAGATGGTCTGGGCCAATGATTGTTGGGCCTGATCCTCGGGGAGGCTTCCTACGTACCATGCCATGACACGGATCAATGTCATCGTAGTTCGTATTGGGGAATACAGTTTAACGTCATGTGGGACGGGGGTGAACCGACGTGAATGAGGTCGGAACGACCGGATGGTGGGTTTGAACCTTGTAGAGGCTTCCTATGTACCATGCCCTAGCATGGATCAAAGAACTCGTAGTTCGGGTTAGTCGCAACGGCTTGCCGTCGGACTAGAATGCAGTTCAAAGTCATGCTGGACGAACGTAGAACTCGACGTGAATGATGATGGGTGGGCTTGAACCTCAGGAAGGCTTCCTACGTACCATGCCATGACATGGATCAAAGACATCATAGTTCAAATGGGGCTTTGTAGGTGGACCGGCGTGAAAGTGGACCTTGGTCCAATGAGTAGTGGGCTTGAACCTCTAGAAGGCTTCTTACGTACCATGCCATGACATGGATCAAAGACCTCATAGTTCATGTGGTGCTTCGTCAGCGAACCGACGTGAAAGTGGACCTTGGTCCAATGAATGGTGGGCTTGAACCTCTGGAAGGTTCCTACATACCATGCCTTGACATGGATCAAAGACCTCATAGTTCAAATGGGTGCGCAGTTTAATGTCATGCGGGACAAGAGGGGCATACAGTTTAACGTCATGCTGGACGAGGGCATGCAGTTTAACATCATGCGGGATGAGGCGTGCAGTTTAACGTCATGATGGATGAGGGAGAAACTCGACGTGAATGAACGACCGAGCAATGTGGATTGAACCTCATGAAGGCTTCCTACATTCCATGCCTTGACATGGATCAAAGTCCTTGTAGTTCGCTAATGGTGGGGGTCAGGGTCGGTGCTCACTCTAAGCTCACGTGAGTCATGCTCGGTGTGAGAAACAAGAGGTTGCATGGACCTGACGATCACGCCGCGAAGGATGCGTCCGTGAGAAGCGAAGAGGGGCTGCCACATTAGGCTGCCCATGGTGCTGGGACTTACTCCAGGATGGAGGCCCATGGAAAAGGATGAAGATAATTTCAGGATTGAGCCTTGAAGAGGCTTCCTACATACCATGCCTTGACATGGATCAAAGACCACGTAGTTCTTCTGATGACGACTTACCGCCGATTGGGGGTTTTAACGGCTTACCACTGGATTGGGTCATAACAGCTTACTGCTGGATAGGATCACAACATCTTACCGCTGGATAGGGTTGTCAACGGCTTACCACTGCATAGGGATGTCAACAGCTTACCGCTGAAAAGGAGTGACAATAGTGGATGTGGCTTACACTAGGAAGCTGCCTGGGTGCCGCTATGGAGAGGAAATAGTGAATGGGGCTTACGCTAGGAAGCTGCCCGGGTGCCGCTATAGAGAGGCACTGGTGAATGGGGCTTACGCCAGTAAGCTGCCCGGGTGCCCCTATGGAGCGGCACTGGTGAATGGGGCTTACGCCAGTAAGCTGCCCGGGTGCCGCTATGGAGCGGAAATGGTGAATGGGGCTCACGCAAGGAGCTGCCCGGGTGCCGCTATAGAGCGGCAATGGTGAATGGGGTTACGCAAGGAGCTTCTTGTAATGTCTCTCTCAGGTTTGGCCATGAGGGCATCCCAACTCACTGGTGGGTTGAGGTATGCACCTATGCACTGGTGCACAAGAGGGATAATGCCAAGGGGTGTTGGAATCATGCCACTGTTGTCATGGCATTGATCATCATACGCTTGGAGCATAAGGAATCTCTCGTATCGGGCAAGAGGCATCCTATTTTTGGCACATAGGGATTACTACAGTTTAAAGTCATGTAGAAAGGACTGTTGGCATCTCATTCTAGGAGCATAAGGCATCTCCTGCTTGGAGCAAGGGGCATCCTATGTTTGGAACATAAGGATTACTACAGTTTAGAGTCATGTGGAAAGGACTATTAGAATCTCATGCTAGGAGCATAAGGCATCTCTCATATAGGGAAAGAGGCATCCTATCATTTGATAGATAAGGAGCGCTACAGTTTATAGTCATGTAGATAGGACTATTGGCATCTCAGGCTTGGAGCATGAGGCATCTCTCGTATAGGGCGAGAGGCATCCTATCGTATGTTAGATAGGGAGTACTATAGTTTATAGTCTTGTAGATAGGACTATTAGGGAGAAGGTGCCTAGAAATGGTTGGTGTTTGGACTTACGCAAGGGTGGCCCTTTCTGGTTGAACCTAGCATAGGAGCCAATTGATTGGGTTTGGAGGAGTTTCCTGAGGAATGGTTTGACTCAAGGTACTCGGGGAATTGATGATGAGAATTCCAACTCACGACATAGAATGAAACCCAGAGGAAGATGTCGACTCGAGGTGTTTCACGGTGTGCGGAAGAGTTTATCAAATCATGGTATTCCGTAGGTGGAAGGTGGGATCACATAAGGGCGCAATGGAAAATCCCGGCATCCCGGACCGAAAAGTTCGCGGTGCGACTCCCCATTTTTCATGGGGGTCTGTGATGGTAACGAAGGGACCGTCCCGGAGGGCCCGGACCGCAGCCCGGCACAGACCCCGAGCGGGGTTACGGGGGCGCAGCCCCCATGGTATGGACCGGTGGGTGCGAAGTTAGGATCCTCGCGAAAGATAGGGCTTCGCGAAGTAGCTTCGCGAAGCATGGCCTCGCGGAGCAATGCTCTCTCGCGGAGCAAAGGGGTCTCACTGAGCAAATGGGTCTCGTGGAGAAAAGGGGTCTCGCGGAGCTTGGTCTCGCAGAGCAGCATCGCGGAGCATGGGCTCGCGGAGCAAAGGGGTCTCGTGGAGCTTGGTCTCGCGGAGCCGCATCGCGGAGCATAGGCTCGCAGAGCAAAGGGATCTCGCGGAGCTTGGTCTCATGGAGCAGCATCGCGGAGCATAGGCTCATGGATCATGGACTCACGGAGTCTCGGCTCGTGGAGCAGCAACGCGAAGGAAGCTGCTCGCGGAGCATGGCTGCGCGGAGCTGCAATGCGGAGCTCTGCTCGGCCGCCCAAGGGGCGAAGTGGCCGTGGCCATCCACCCGAGATGTGGGGTGAGCTGGGTATTTATAGGCAGGGGCACCGCGAAGCAGAACTCCCGCGCCGCCTTAGGAGCTTCACGACGCGCTCGCGAACGTCAAATTCGTTCGCGGAGAGGTACCGCCTCCGGAGCTTCATAGCGGGCTCGCGAACGACAAATTCGTTCGCGGAGGGTTACCGCCTCCAGAGCTTTGCAGGACCGCGATGCTCGGGTGCTTCGCATCAGTGCTTTGCATCTGTGCTTCGCATCAGTGCTTCACGAGGGGTCTTCGTGGCACATCGCGAACGTCAAACGGGTTCGCGGAGCCTCTCGCCTCATTACATTGTGGCGGCGCTCCGCGATCACGGAGGGGGCTTCGCGAATGGGCTTCACGAACCAGATTTCCAGCCCAACTTCAAATGTCCATAACTCATGTTCCGTAGCTCCGTTTGGGCCCTGCGACCTACCAAATCGAAGCTTTCTAAATGGACTACGATCTTGGATCATTTATGGAAGCATTTGGAAAATTATGGGGACACGTTTTTCGGGGTCTATAGAAGTTCATAAGACATGAATCATAATGGAATCAAATTAAATAAACTATGAGGACATAACACTGACATATGACATAATTTTGTTTTTTATATACATAATTATAGAAAATATGTTCTTTTTTTGTACAATGGTCATAAAAAATATTTCTATAGTGGAAGGTGTTCTCTCAAAAACCTATCATAGTAGTCAATGGTCACTTCTAATACTATAATATTCGATATATTTCTTTATTTAACTAGGAAAACTATGCATTGCAGTCCTATTTATCTCCTGAGATAACAATATTTACCTAAGGGATTGGGGGGACTTACGGGTCCCTCCTATGTTTTTTATAGTGTTACCACTACCCTTCATAATAATTTAACCACCATAACATAATTTAATCATGCATAAATGTTCTAAATGATCATAAAACATTCATCATATCATAACCGATGAAAAGAAATGTGTTTCATAATCATTTCACCATAACATAACCTGTGAAAAAATAGGTTTCATAATCATTTCATCATTCATCAAAACATAACCCAGGGAAAAAATGATGTGTGTTCCATGATAATTTTATCATTTTGTAAGCTATAGATTATAAGATGTTATCATAAAAATATTATCATTATTAAAATAAACTATATAGAGACAGAATAAGATTGGTATCCTTGGATCATATCCCTAGTAAAGCATAATTAATGTTAATGGATGTCATCATAGAAGGAAAATGATTTCAAAAGATCAATGTATGAATTATATAGAAAAAAATCCTTTCATATTTGAAAATTAATTTTAAAAAAATAAAATATTTTCAAAATCATTTTCATTGAAAATAACCTTGGAATCATATATTTTAAACATTAAAAATCATTTAATACATTTCAAGTGGAAACCATCCTTTGCATTTAGAAAAACACCTTCTTGAATCAAAAAAAATCATAAAACGTTTTGGAAATAATTTTCGTTTTAAATAAAATTTGAAACTTTTAACATAATAATTAAAACAATTATTTGGTCATGACATAAGAAAATTCCATTCATGTTGTACATGTAAAAAAAATTCCAATCACATTTTCAATATAATCCAAAAGGGGTTTATTTTGAGAAAATGACATGAATATTCCTTTTAAACACTTTTTAAAAGAAATACATGGGTAAAAATATCTTTAATAAATCATTTAGATAATTTTAAAACATTTTTTGAAAAAAAATTAGAAAACATGGATATGTAAGAAAAGGGGTTTTTCTACCAATGAAATAAATAAAGGGGGTTTACTTTCAAACAAATATTTTCAGATATTCAAAACATAAAGTTAGAAAAAGTAACTCAAAACAACAAATATCACTACATAACCACATGATACTAATATATCTGAGTTTCTTGAGAGACGGGTCATAGTATTTCATCATCAGAAGCATAAATATATGTAATCCTGATAAATGATGAGATTGAACCATATAACCATTACCAATTTGGTAACTTTGAATCATAATCCACTTGAAATAAAATAGATGAATTAAACTATTAATATCATTAAAATAATGATATTTGTGATATAACATTATAATTTGGTGGTATATATACAACAAAAATGAAATGAGTGGTGATTATGACATATGTCTCCCAGAAATAAAAGAGAGACTGGAAATCTCTTACCTTATTCCTCGAATACTTTAATACATTATTAAAACATAAGTATAATAATTATAAGTTATTATTCATATATTAAATAACCATATTTATATAGATCATACCATATATAATTTACTTATGACATTTGATTACCCATTTATTAATAATTCCTTATTAAACTCAAATTTCAGATAATAATCGCTTTGTTTTTTGTGTATGTTTTGATTTATTATTTTTGGCCCCCTAACATTGATAATCATTACATAATTTATGTAATTTTAACCACGATATAAATGTAAGATATATTAATTATATACTTGATTAGGTTATTATAGAAAATTTTTATATAGAAAAGGGAGTACACCAATCATGGAGATGGTATACCGTTCAAAACCTTGAATGTTGTTTATATTTTATTGACATATTGAAATAAATAAAGGCTAATTATATAATACCATTATATAATAATTTTAATTTCATATATATTACATGTTTTTATTTAAACTGGTCTTAATTACCTTCCATGTAAAGCATATTTTATGAAAAAATCACATCGCTTTGTGAGGCGGTAGTCTTTGTACACACAAGCGACATTATTGTATTCCCAGGGAATTGATAGTAAAGAGATATATATAATAAAATAATTAAATAAATATAAATATTTTACCAAAATCTTATATATATATATAATATCCCTATTTACATCGAATTAAAATAGAAATGTAAATCATAGCACATCGGTTTGTGAGGTGATAATATGTTATATGCACGAGCGACGCTATTTTTTCTAATGGTCCTTATAGTAAGAAGGAATATGTGTTATTATATTTAAAGAGATATAATAATATAAAAAATATAATATATAGACATCAATCAATCATTATATCTATTTATAATAGGTGATTATGGAAAATAAATAACATCTGTTTGTGAGGCGGTAGTCTACTGTGCAAATTAATAATGATTTCATATCCCATTTTATGGAACAGTAAATAGTTTTATATACTTACCATAATAAGAAAATATATAATTATATGTAATATTATTAGTTTATTCAATCATAATATTTTAAAAAATATTTAATTAGGGGAGGAAGAAATAAAATAAAACTCACAGTTAGGTACATTACCTCTTCTTCAGACAACATGTTTTGGTTTACACCAAAAACCATACAAGGATGGGTTTCTAACCCAATTAAGGATTATATAAAAAAATTAAATAAATAATTAATTAATTTTAGAATTTATTGTATGATCTAAATTCTTTTTTTATGTTTTAATAGAAGAGTATAGGGGTTTCCTTTTATAAGTGAGGTGAGTGGAAGACTAGAAATTTTTAAAAAGAAAAAGTTTTACCAACTTTTTTTATATAAAATAATTATCTAAAATGGGAAACTATACAACCTTATAGGTTTTAATATCAAAATATTTCCATTCAATGTTATTTTTATAGGTTTATGGGTCATTTTACTCCGTATATTTTTAGTTTAACCCTAGAGTAAACCATTTTTAACCTTATCTATTGTAATTAATTTTTTTAAAATTTTGATATTAATTATAGTAAAAAAATGATTTAAGATTTTTAGGTAATATAAATTAATCATATTTAAAATATAAATATATTTTTACAAAT
The DNA here is from genome assembly GCA_963277665.1 of Viscum album. Classification (NCBI taxonomy): domain Eukaryota; kingdom Viridiplantae; phylum Streptophyta; class Magnoliopsida; order Santalales; family Viscaceae; genus Viscum; species Viscum album. The sequence goes on from OY728147.1 coordinate 1,100,853,780, forward strand.
TAAATTATCATAATTTGTAATGTTTAATTTGAAATTAATCCTATATATGTGATGAAAAATGATTTTCCAAAGAGAAAAGTTTCAAAAGACTACAAATATTTAATATCAAAATTTAATTTGAAATTGATTCTAATAAAAAAAAAATTATTAATACATATATAATTTAATTAATATTACATTTCAAATTTGTTATATTAATTTTTATGTATTTAAATTATTTAAAATAAATGAAAATTCTTAATATAAACAAGTCTTTTTATTTATTCATCGAAACATTTACAACTTTAGAAATTCTCAATAATTAAATCAAAGATAATTTTTACATGATTATTTAAAAAATGAAATTTATTTTTTCAAATTAATTTTATCAAAGTGTAAAAAATAATTTTAATAACAAGTGCAAAATGGCTCAAAAATAATTTTTAGAAAAATACAATTTTTATTTATGAAATTGGTTTTATTATTATATCTTATATAAGAAACACATAGAATGGATGTTAAAAATTATATTGAATATATAATATATAAATTTCATTAAAATTATTCCCCAAAGTTTATTTTTTTAATTTATTGAGGTAAAATGTGTTTGTTCCCAGAAAAATAGTTTTTTTTTCGAATAATACTTCCTTTAATTTCAAAGGGTTTTTATTTTAATTCATAATTAATTAGTCACCAAATAATTATTTATATATTCATGTGTGAACCATATATTTTCACAGTTTAGTTAATCATATTCATACTCTTCATTATAAAGGATTAGTGAAAAATGCCCTATTATATAATAATATTTTTACAGTATGTCATGTTTTGTTTAAACTCAGTGTTATATATAGCAGAAGATACACTAAGTGTTGCATGTAATGTAAGACAAGCTCAGAGTTTCATGTAATTAAAGATAAATATAATGTTTGATAAAATTGTAAATATCCTAAGGATTAAATTTATTTGAATACATATATTTCACAAAATCTCATCATGTTGCAAGATGGATTTAAATGGGTTTTGATGATGTTTAATGTGGGTGAAGTGGGTTTTTTTTGAAATATGTTGTTATTATTTTTTAATCAATATGTGTTTTATTATTTCATGATAAAAGTTATTTGGGGGATAAAATGATAGAATTTAAAAAAATATTTGATTTTAAATCTTGATTTTTAGTGGGTTAATTGAAAGGATTTTACTTGCCTCTCCTATGGTATTTTATGAAGTGCTTTTTTTATTATGTTTGCAATATATTTTGAAATAAAAAATAAATTTATATAATGACATTGGAAATGGTTTTAAATTTTAATAAAATTATGGAATAATTTTTTTTAGTTTTGAATGTAATGTGTTACCAAGGTTGTTTTGTTTTACAAGAAACGTTACTTGTTATTCAAAGGAAGACTTGGTCAAATGGATTTATTGAATATTGGATGGGAATGAATAATTTTAATGAAAACAATTTTTAGGATGCATTATTGAGGTTTTTTAGAGATTTAATTTTTTGATATGTCTCTTAGTTTTAATGGGACTATATTGGTTCTATTTGAGAGGTAATGATAGATTTGATCCATGTATTGTTTTATAATATACATCCTGTAAAGATTAATAAATAATATTAGAGACTTATATTCAAGGTTTATCCTTGTCGTGAATCCTCACATTTCTTGGAGTAGACCTTTTTAGTTTCAGACTCCACCCAGACTCTGAATATAGTGGCGAACTCAAATAATTATATACTTATGGACTATGTATTGATATTCCCTTATTGTAATGTTAATTTAATGTTTTTTTCTAGAGGTCATGAAGGTGTATAAAAACATATTTTCTAATCGTTCATCATGGTAAGTGAATTTTGATGGAGTTTTAGGTAATTTATTATGGTGAAATCATTTTCATCTAAGAAAGTAATTGATGACACCTTTAAATGTTTGTTTTATAGAAGAATAATCTTGTTCAGAACTCAAATTCATTTTATAGGTCTATCTATATATATTTTCATGTTTTTTTTGGAATGAGGGGGTCTTTTATAAAATAAGGAATGGATTTTAGATTGTTTTGAGAGGTTTTTAATATTGGGTTATTGTAATAATTATTGAGTGAAAATTTATTTGGGACGTTTATTTTCTTTTTGGATTTATTTTTGGTGGATTTGAATTTAATTAAATGGTTGTTGTTTTTATAGGATTTATTATAGGGTGTCTTTAAATAGTTTATTCTATATGTTTTTTGTGGATATTCCCTTATATTTAATGTAATTATGTTTCTTAATGTTTTTTATGTCATGCTATCCATGTTGAAATTGATACATGATGGGTTTGACATGGGATACCCATGGATCTGTACTCAGATAACTAGAACCGGTGTTGTTTTTATATTTGGGAATATGATAGTGATGGTTTGGTTTCATGGGATTATCATGAGATGATATCCCATAGTTGAGATCCTAGTTTATCAATCTAGACTATTCTAACATAGATGTGGAATTACATGTTGATTCTTGATGAACCTTTCTTGTGGAATGGTTATTTATCCTATGTTGGTTGGATGTTATTGGTAAAACATGGGGTTAGTCATGATTTTTGGGTTATAATTTTTTCTGGATTTTTCCTCTTATAGAATGATCCACCTTTGAAAATTGTTGTTTTTGGTAAGAGATTACTTATATTTATTAGAGGTTTTGTTAAGTATGAGGTTTATCTTCAATGGTTAATTCATTTTAGGAGCTATTTACCATTTTTTCCACCATTTTAAAAGAACTGTAAATGTTATGGGGGCATATAATATATATCAATTCCATTAGTGATTTGTGTAAATTTGTATTTTTCTAGTTATATATAACGATATTGGTGTTGTTTATGATTTTGGGTTCCATTATTTTGAGTAATCATATGATTCTCCAATGTTATTTTGTTATAGGTCCTTATTTGATTTTCCCCCCAACCCACCTACCTCAATATTTAAGGTTTGGGGATTTTAGCATTATGTTTCCTTCTAATTTTACCAACAACATTCTAGGGGTATAAAGTGGCATGGTTGGAAGATTTAAACACTCATGTTACTATTATAATGCTTATATTAATTTATTTTCAGTTAAATTGAGATTTTGGTAATTCCTATATCATTATTTTCAATATCTGGACATTTATGGGTGTCTCATGGCTTGTTCACCATTACGATAAACCATGGAAAAAACATGAATGATTTTTTAGTGGCTATATTATAATTTTTTATGGTTGGAATATGGTTTAGAAAACTATGTAGCCAAATCGTGATTTTGCTCAGTGATCATGTAGTTAAAGTTTCATAGTTTTCACATTGTTTACTAAAATTTTTGTCGTAATCATGCAAGATTCTAGAAATCACAAATACTAATTTTCCAAAAATTCTCCACTTCATTGTAAGGGGTTCTTTGCCTCTCTCACATGCATTCATGATCAGTTGTCCCCCCTTGGAAAATGTGGAGTTCTCTGCTCCACTTCCAATAGATTTTGAAACAATTTTATAAACATTACATGATATTTATTAAGGTAATATTTACTTTGGTTCCTCTATGATTCTCCCATATCGTCTTTCTCTTATTTTATTTGGTTATTATTTCTCTGAAAATAGTAAATCTATGTGAATCTAGGGTTTGGGTTTGGTATTGTTTTAGCCTAGTGTTTTGATTCTCTAGGACCCGTAGAGGATGTTCCCCTTCACGTTTGGGAGTTTTTAATGGATGGTGAAACATTAAAACTTTGATTTATTTTCAATTAATGTAGTTGTTTCTATGAACATTCATTATTTTTCAATTCATGGGATGTATGAGTATAAAAAAATAGCTTTTAATTAATTTATAGTTATATATAACTTTTTATATGAGAATATAAATTATTTCTAGGGAAATCATGTCATGATATAGAGGTATTTATCCCTATGGTTTATATATTTATTTTTGAATTAAATGTTTTCTTTTACGAAGGGTTTATAAAAATTACTAAGGGCTTATTTTAAATATTCTGATGGAAAAGTTGTCCATAATAATTATTTTAAGTTTTTCAGTGATTTATACATATTTTAAAGGAATACTTGTGTGTGAATGCTTTCTAAATTTATTGAATTTTTTTTTATTTTAATGAAATTGGAAGGACTCGGCATCTCGAGTTAGTTTTCAAGTCCAGTCCGACTTGGAAATTTTAAAAGTCAAATTATTCCATGATTATGATGTAAAGACCCAACCCTACTATCATGGAGTCTCTGACTTATTTGATTACATTGGCATGATTATATGAAATTTTTATCCTAAAGGAATGAATAGTTTAGTAGTATTAGAAAACCAGATACATACATAAATTCAAAATTATAACTTGAAAGGGAACACAATTTATAAACTCCTTTGAAAATATCCATAATGCATAGGTTATTTCTATATGTCATTAATTATATACCAATTAATTTCCTAGGAAAATGAAAAATAATAAAGTGGTGATATCAAACACTCATTATGGGAAATAAATAAAATGAAATATATCAAAAACATAATCATTGTGAATAGTGAATAACTAAAAAACATTCCTTTAAAAATGAACACATTATGGCAGGAATAAGAGTTGAATAAATAATTCCATAATAAATCATAATCATGGGTATTATACATATGGAATAACCTCATGAATATTCAATTACTAGTTTCATAATTGGGGAATGAATAATTTTGGACATCATAATCATACCGTCAAGGCCTCGTGCCAAAACCATAAATAATATTTTTGTCTAGGAATTGTGCCAAGTCTGTAGTTTCTCTCATGAGACCTATCGATGCCTCGAGGGGATATAGTTGGCTCAATACATCACATACTAAGTCAAATTAATACCTCATATGAACAGGGATAAACATAAACAACATATACATTCATATTGAAACTAACATATGAAATGCCAATAATGTTCTACGAACATTAAGTATAAACACTGCCCATTATGAGTAAATTGGTGAATGGTTTTAAGATAACACATCCAAATTAAAACTAATCATAAAACGTTCAATTATTAATTTTAAATTTTATAATAAAATATTAATCCCAATAATACATAATAATCAACAAGAGTACTGAAATTGATGAAGATACTCATATAAAATCATCGAGTAATTCTTTAGATAAATACTCATATATTTTGAAAAAAAGAGTTCTTTAGGAAAACTATTTATATAAAACAAGAAGGTAAGTTATATATTATTTTCATAATAAAATTATAATTTTTATAAGTATAATTGTTTATAAAAAATATTATAGAGTGCCCTTTAAAATGGATAAGAATTTGAAAAATTCCCTGGAATCTGGCATGTATTTCAGAAAGAATGTTTTGCAAGATACTTTAAAAACATACAACTCCAAGTAAATGAAAGTAGGATTCTGGTAGGTATGCATATATATAACATATTAACATAATATATTAGCAGTAAATATGAATAAATAAGAATTTAATTTAGGTATGTATAGATTAATAATAACCCGAATGAAAATGGAGGTTCTGGTAGAAAATCATTACCTTAAGTCCGAAGGTGTTCATCCCTTGATATTAATGACCTAAATAATGAAATTTAGGTTTTAAATTCATTATTCTAGACAATATTATACATTTAATAGATTTATTATAACCATATTAGGTTCATTCATGGCCTTTTTATGGGTTAAGAGATTTAGTTTCATTGTTTGGGAGTGTTTTCCTCCTTGGTTTTCATGATCGGTTTACTTATATTCATTTATAGATTAACATGTAGAATGAGAACTGTTTTCTAGAATATAAATTTTATGTTGTTAGTGAAAAACCAGAATATTACATGGTCATAAAATTCATTTGGTTCTTGGTTGTGAAAATGAAACATTTTATAAAATATTTATGACAATTGTTTGGGTTAATTGGCAATTCTTCATCAAGACACTCATTTTCATTTATAAATTAATATCATGTGTATAAAAGGATTCAAAAACCTCAAATAAGTTATAATTCCTATATTATAGTCTTTTTCAACCCTAAAAATGGTTTCATGGAAAGAATTTAATATGGTAACAGAAATTGAAATCTTGTCAACCTAGAATCTGATAAATTAACACATCTCATATGGTATTTTAATTTATAGTATAAAAGAAGGGTAAATTAGAGATAATGAAGAATTATTTCTTTACCATAAAAAATTCCATTATATGTAATGTACTAGATTAATTAAAACATATTGATGAAATGTGGTGAGGAAAGAAAAATAAAATAAAGTAACATGAGGTAAACAAAATGAAAAGAGGAATTTTCCTCTTGAAGTTTTCTTCCTTGAGATCATTGAGATCATCTTTAGGGGATAGGTTTTCTTATTTTTATGAGACCAAGGGGTTTTGGATGTGCTGATGATATTGGTATATGATTTTAGTAGAATTTATATAGAGAACAAGGCTTCATAGAAGTGAAGAAAATAGAGAGTGAGGTGGGTTTTATAGTAGAAGAGAGGAGTGTTTGTTGAATATCTTAATCATTAATTTATTATTTTCCTCAAGAAAACCAATAGTGTTGATTCATGTGACCTATAATATTAATAATCTTATGTGAGTTTAAGACAATTGTTCTTACATCATTCAAGATGTTGTGAATAGTTAATTTTACTAATAATTTATATATTTGGAAAATTGTCGTATTTTACTATTCATAAAAAAATTGAGTATTTCAGAAAAATCCATAAAAATCACCCTAACCATTTTATGAAGTGTATAATTCAAAAATTAACTCCATTTTTTAAAAATAATTTTCTAAATATTAGTAATTTAATTTTTAAATAAAATCATTTTTTTTCTAAAAATAAATTTTTTTAAACTATAATTCATGTTATATCACCTTGAAAAATTAATCAAGATCTCATTATCTTATAACCATAAGATAATAAAATAATAATATGATTTACTGTTCATAAGGGTTATATTACTATTCATATTAATATTCATATAGGGTTTTTACTATTCACTAAAATAATATTTTTGTCTTATTAGAATCTAAATATCTTACTAAACGCAACCATGTATGTCAGTTTTTTGAAATTAAAATCTGAGAGGTGGAAAAATTATGTTTACTAGATTATTTATAACAAAGTGTTGTTTTGTACAGACTCCGTGTTTTATACATTCAATATTAAAGTTATTTATAAATCCTTTGGTTGTTACATTCTCACCCACCCTTACAATAATTTCATCCTCAAAAATCATATAATGCTACTTCAGAAAAAAGATTTGGGTAGATCTTCATCATAATATCCTCAAGCACCCATGTGGTTTCTTTAATTCTATGATTTTTTCAAAGTATCTTTACCAGACAAGTCGTTCGATTCCACAACACCTATTCCTTAGTGTCTAGAATCCAGATAGTCTCTTCCTATTAAGATAAGTTAGGTTCCAATTCTATACCTTCAGAATCGAGGACATGTGTTCGGTCTAACGTATACTTTCTCAATAATGAGGCATGGAACTCATTGTGTACTTTAGATGGGAAAGGTGTTATAACCAAATGATATTAAATAGATCCAATTTTCTATACGATATCAAATGTTCTAATGTACCTAGGTCTTAGTTTCCCTTTCTTCCCAAATAATATAACACCCTTCCATAGAAATACCTTTAGGAAAGAATGATCTTCTACTTGAAATTCCAAATCCTTTCATCAATTACTTGCATAACTCTTTTTCCATTTTTAGCTTCTTTGATATCATTTTGATTAGTATATTCCTTTTTTTGTTTCCTCTATAAGCTCTATGTCCACAAGCTTCTTTTCACCAACTTTATCCTAATATGTTTATGTACGAAAAAAAAATTTATACAATGCTTCATATGGTTACATTTTAATTCTAGAGTAGAAACTATTATTATAAGATAACCCCCAAAAAGGTAAATAATGATCTCACATACCTTGAAAATTAAGTGATCATGATCTCAACATGTCTTTTAAAATTTGGATTGTCCTCTCTGATTACCCGTCATTTTCAGAGTAATAAGCAGTACAAAATCAATGATCAATATCCAATGCTTTATGATGACTTTTCCAGAATTTGGAAGTAAATTGTGAATCACGATGGAAATAATTGAGAGAGGTTCTCTATGAAGTTTCACAAATTCATTTATATAGAGTTATACTAGATTCTCCTATGTAAAATCCTCACTTATAGTGAGGAAATGTGAAAATTTTGTAAGTCAGCCAACAATTAACCATATCACATCATTCTTCCTTGGAGTTCTAGGTAATGCAGTGAAAAAACCCATTGTTATGTTATCGTATTTCCATGTAGGAATAGGTAGAGGATTCATGACACCTTTAGGATTTTGTCTTTTAGCCTCCACTTGTTGACAGACTAATCGCCTTGATACATAATTAGAAATTTCCCGCTTCATGTTGTCCCACTAGAAATGTTCTATCAAAACTCTATACATCATTGTGCTACCAGGATGTATAGGAAAATTTAAACTATGGGTATCATCCAATAAATCTCTTTTTAGCCTGTGTAGGGCTGGAACACAAAGCCTCTTCCCAAATTTCATTATTCCATCTTCATATACAAAGTATTTAAACATCCCATCATCCATAGTAGTAATTTTTATTTGAAGGTTCTGATCATCATGCTAAGAATGTTTAATTCTTTCCAATAAGGATGGTTGGGAAACCAATTTAATATGTAACTATGTTTTTTCATCTTTGATGATTCCCATGTCCATCCTTATTAGATTCATGAATACAGTATCCCTTTTAATCCTCATTTTATTTAAAACTCCATGATCATTCCTACGCGGTGAATTATCAACCTTATTTTCCATTCCTTGGTGGTAGTGTATGGAACAATCATAATCCTTGAGTAGTTTGAGTCATCACCTTTGCCTCATGTTGAATTATTCCAGTGAGAAAATATACATCAAAATATTTTCATCCATATATAACTCACATATTTCCGCCATTGGAATAGTGTCTTCATATTCTTAGATAAAAAGTCACAGCTACTTACTCAAGATCATCAGTTGGATAGTTTTGTTCATGAATGTTTAACTATATTAATGCATAGGCAATAACTATATCATTATGAATAAGGACACAACCAATTACATTCTTTGATTAATCACTATATATCCCAAACCCATTATTCCAATATGGTTGAGTAAGGATCATAGAATTCACTAATCACCTCTTTAATTCCTCAAAACCCTACTTACATTATTTTTTCCATGAAAAATTGACCTCTTTACATGTAAGATTGGTCATTGAGTTATCTAAATGAGCAAAGTTACTTAATTTTATGTTTTCATTGACTTCTGGGTTGCATGACATTTGGCGCATTTTCGGGTATTTTGAGTGTGGCTCTGTTTTACCTGATATTTTCTGTTTAATTTTATAGTTGACCTATAGGATGCCTTTGATTATGCATGTAACCTATTTTTCTTGAGTAGGGTTGGGTGAGTGGTCATTGATAATTAGGGAATTCTAGCCAGGGGATGCCAAAATGGTTATATTTGAATTGTATTGTTTTAAACTATTGAGTTTAGTTTATTAAACCTTGATATGAATTGTTAGAGACTTTAAAGACCTCAGTGATGGTATGGGTCAGCACTTGGTTTGTGCTTTATGAATGTTTAATAGGTTTTACCTATTTAGAATTTATTATTTTGATTATATATGTAATTTCTGAATTGCATATATTGGAACCCTTGTGGTTGTGTTGGGTGTGGAATGGATATTCTTGAGTGATGCTGATCATAGGATGGGCTTGGATTGGGTTACATTGGGTGGTTCTGACCACAAGACTGGGTGTCGTGGACGTTAGCTTGAGGTAGGATGACTGTCAAGTTTGGCATGGCTCGGGTTACTTGGATAGTGAGGCTGTCAGACTTGAACAACATTATCGTAGGGACATGTGGTGTCAGAGGTGTTGTGGCATGGGTAATATTTTGGTGATTACCACTCACATGGAACGTTGAGTAGTGTTCACAAAGAGAGACTCCGTGATTAGGTGGTGTTGACCACTCATGTGGGTAGAGGCCCCCATTATTTGTGGTTTATGTACTATTTTTTGTGGTTGTTTTTCATATGAATCCACATGGAAGGTGAATATCCTTCATGTGGTAGTAGTGAGGCTATCAGGTTGGGGGCATAGGCTCACCATTATTTGAGGTCAGACATCGTTATCCCTCCGGTTACTTTACATGAGGTAAGACATCATTGTCCCTCTAGTAACATTATTTGAGGGCAGACATCATTGTCCCTTCTGTTACATTATTTGGGGGAAGACATCATTGTCCCTCCTATTATATTATTTGAGGGAATACATCATTATCCCTCCGGTTACATTTTGTGAGGGAAGACATCATTTTCCCTCCAGTTACTTATTTGAGGACATGCATTGATATTCCTCCTAGTTACTATTTCTTGGGTGTGCCTGCGGGATGTCGGTACTTGAGAAATCGGGTATCAGGGGGGGGGGGGACATGGTGTTGGGTTACATGATAGGGATTCTGGCATTGGCCAAAGCATGTGACAATTCATGTTCGAGGTTGAGCACCGGTGGATTTTATTTTTATTTGTGCATTGTTTTGTTTTCTGTTTCCCTTATAAATGCATTCCTTCTTAAACACTTATATTAGGTACGCATCATTGTGTGGTACCCTACTAAGATTCATCTCACACCCTACATGAGAACATCAGGATGCAGGTATACTTTATTTATTTACATGTATGAATGATGTTAGCTTATTGAGCTGGATTTTCTTACTTGTTTCATGGAGATGGTATGGACCTTGAGGTCCTTCCTTGATGGAGTTTACTTTGTTTTTTTCCTTTCCTCTTTTAGAATGTTTACTTGTTTTGAATATATATTTGGTTAGACATTGGTTCCCTTTATATTTGGATATGTATGACCTGATTTGGATGCATGTTTTTTTGTTCAGTAAGAGTTGCAAGTCATCAGTATGTTGTTGTGTTTATTTCCACTACTGTAGTTTATATTTATTTCTTCTACTGTTTATTGATATTGAATGTTCTTCCAACATACAGGTCTAGTTCGAGTCTACTAAGTCATTTAATTTTTTGCATATTTATTATTATACTTGGGCCAGTCCCATTATTATCCTTCAAGAAGGTATAGCCTCTCCACTATACCTATAAGACCCTCACTGCTAGTCTGCAGCCTTTGGCGTTCAGGGAGATGTGCCAAAGGTAGTAACACGCGACCCATTTAGCGTAGTTTGGGTGGCTGTTCAAGTCTATTAAATTACAATATCCATCACCAAAATACAAATAATAGTATTATTGATCCATGGAATTCCATTTTATGCAGTTTTTTCTCATGAATGCATCAAAATAAGTATTCCAATGATAAGGTTCATGTTTTAACAAATATAATCTCTTTTGGATTTATTACATTAGGTTTTAATTCCTTGAATAAATGTATCCCCATAATATCTTCATATAAATATCATCCTCAGGATTTCCATGGAGGAAATTCAATTTAACATCAATCATATCAAGATGCCAATCCACATATGTAAAATATACTATGAACCACTTGGATTGTGGAAAGCTTCAATAAATCTATGAAAGTTTATGTAAATTACAAACATTATGATTATAAAATGAATGATTTTAATATGAATTGTTAATATATAGATAACATTAATGTGATTTATTATTCATAAACATCGTTTTAGGGAATTTTACACTCTGAACATCATTTCACATTATGATTGTACGTCCTTATTAAAATGCACTATTACATGGTAAATTCTTGAAAACCAAATAAAATACCCAATGTTCTTGATTCTATTTTCATATTTTATTTTCAGGTCTCCCATTATATAATGTAAAATTCATAATTTTTGGAGTACTTGAAGATTCATATTGGAAGACCACCAAAATGGGCTTTCATGCCAACACATTCTGGGAAATGTAAACTGGACAGTAGCCCAATAAAGAGACTATATCAGCCACGTTCTAAGACAAATGATTCTAAAAATTTAACTATATATATATATATATTAAATAATTTTAAAAAATTCATAAAATAGTTAAAAGATCTTATTCATATGCTTATTGGAATTCCGGGTGGTTTAATTTGGAGATAAAATTATGGGCCAGATTTTGTGGCCCAGAAACACATCCCACTATTTTAAACTTATCTCGTAAAACATAAACTATTTTGGGATGAAACATTACCAAACATTAGTAAACATAAGGATATTAATTTTATTCTTCTATGTACCATTGTAATCCAGCCATATAGAAGGTCATTTTGGTTCCTCTGTTCGATGGATGCAAGCCTGCTGCCACTTCATGTCAAGAATAAATATTTCCACTCTCCCTTACTTTCCACCACACTAGGCTTACCATAATCAAGTTGGATGATTTTTAACGTTGGAGGCTCTACCCAAGGATCCAAAAATTCAATTTTAAGTAATTTTAGTTAATGTAATTGAGAATAATTTTTTCGTGGTTTCATTGTAGTGTTATGCTGCCACTTGGTGTTTGTAATCGCATTTATTCTCATGTAATTTGTTCAATTCACCTTAGTTTCTTAATAAATGTTATTCCTTTACTTTTATTATATTCATCTAAATATCATTTTGATACTATTTCCTTAATGTGTTAATATATTCACACCAATTCTTGTGAAATTATTCACACAACGGTGGAGTGATCATTTTAATTTTATTGTTTTGTTTTTCCTCTTTAATTCCTCTGTCATGTGTTTACTTCCTACTTCCATTGAAACCATAACATCAATAGAGGGATGATCCTCTTATGGGTTGATCTAAGGGTGTATAAAGGGACATGACTGGATTTTATTTCTCAATATATTTATTTCTAATCACTTATTTAATCGAGAATTTTGTTTGATGAATTTTAAACTCGTTCATACTTGTTGAAATTAAGGCCACACACTTTATGTTCTAATACGAACCTTTACCTTATATTTCTCAAACATTTTATCATCCATGTGTATAGGTGATTAGTATTAGGGTGTGTAGGTATTAATCCAATAAGTGATGATGTTGTTTGATCTTATTAAATGAACTCATCTCAAATATATGAAATTGAAATAGTTGAAAAAAGAATGGATCAAATCCACCCCAAGTGATAACCTATGATCAACTCATTATTTGAAATGGAATTCTCTTATGTCTTTTATCTTTCACTTAAAACCATATAAAATCAATAAAATATGGCCACTTCATAGAAAAAACCATTCAATATAATGTACGTGTCTATAGGATTCTTCTTATGTCTCTGGGGATTCATCATCCCATGCTAAACTACAAGCGACCGCTTAACCCTAAAATCATGGGTAAATTTGGAAGAGGCCAAATTTTGGAACCATTTATGAGGACCCAAGTAATTAATCTCAAAAAAAATTATATTCTCCCCTATTTCTTGTTTTTTCACCCAAATTCTCTTATCTTTTCCCTTTCTTGTGTTTTTTCTTTTGGTGCATGTCCGCCTACACCCGTGACCAATCAGACTGTCTAGTTAGGGTGGATAGTCCTTAGGTTGGGGATTCAAGTACACCAAGGGAACTCTTTATATTAGATAATAATCTTCCTAATACTCCAGATTCAATAAAATGATCCCATTTTAATGTATGTTGTTAAAAGAAACCAACTCATACACCTGAGTGGGAACCAAAATGGAAATCCAAATGAGGCAGTCCCAAACTTGGAGAATGAAGTCGATCAAACCATGAATGACTACCTCACACATGAATGGAAAAATTCCCCCTCAAGCATTAGATATAATTCCCTTGGATATTCGAACTACACCTTTAAAACCCATTCCCTAGATCACCTTCTCACATTCCATGGAATGGAGTCTGAAATCCCCTACCTTCACGTTAAGGAGTTCAATGAAATTGTAGAAACCATGTATCCCCCACATCAACAAGAATAAAATAATATTAGGCTCCTTACTTTTTCCATAATGTATCGAGATAAAAATTGCTAAAAATTTATGATACCATCATCCATCAGCTCTTGGGACTAATTACAAAGAGAATTATACAAAAAATATTTTCCCTACCATAAAACAATTTCACTTAAAATGAAAATCCAAAAGCTTTTTGAAATAGAGGGAGTGTAATTCTTTGAAACATGGGAGAGGTTCAAAGACACCCTAAAATTGGTTTAACACCATGTTTTATCTATTCCAGCAAAAGTGATAATTCTCTATGAAGGGTTTTTCCCAGAGAACAAACAATTTATTGACACAATTTGTAATAGGACCATTAAAAACAAAGCCCCAAATGATGCTTACAAGTATCTATATTGCCTTGATAAATAAAACCAAACATGGGGAACATCACCTTATTATCAAAATATAAAATGAACTACTAGAATTCATACACTTAGATAAGAGGAAAGCCATAGGAAAAAACTCACAGCACTCACTAGGAAGGTTGAAGAGGAAGACCTTAGAAAAATCCATGAAATCCAAACTATAGACCCAATTTGCACATTTTGTGACAAACATGTCAAAAAAATATACAAAATTCCCAACCATTCCATCCATCATGGATGTTATTCTATGATGACCACCTGCTGAATTCAATGCCCTAAATTTCCAAAATCCCTAATTCCAAAACACATTCAACCTAAGGTATAATGACCACATAGGATTCTGCTAGAAAGATAACCAATAGCCTTGCAACCACAAGCACCAAACCGCTACAGTCTACAAAATTTTAAAAACTATAACTAGTTCCAACCACAACCAGTCCAATACCAAAAAACTCCTATCCAATACCAACAACCCATCCAGTAACCCATGCAACAACTAATCCAACAACCAAAGTATCCACTTGGGATAAACCAACCAGCACAATCCCCTACACAATATGTCCCTCTACCAATACTTGAATAGTTGTGTAAATAAATAGAGAAAATTAACATAGAACTATCATCCCATGAACATAAACTAAAACCCATAAAAATATGATAGTCACCAATTTCTAATCAGTTGGTACCATCCTCAACTTTAGGAGGACAATCAATTTTCCCTCAATAAAATCATGAACAACTAAAGGATCTGATAGTTTTAAGAAGTGGGAAATCAATTGAAAAACCTGAAAAAGTATTCAGATACCATCTAAAGATTAAAACTCTAATGATAATTAAAATGAACTATATGATCAAAATAAATAAATTGATAACAATGTGAAAGAATCAACTCTTAAAACAAAAATCCCACAACCTGCTCCATTTCCACAATGCGTGATGGGGAAAACCAAGCCTGAATTGAGTGAAACATTGAGGGAAATATTCTCACAAGTCAATTTGAACATTTCACACCTCTATTACATTAAAATCATTATTTCATACACAAAATACCTTAAGTACCTCTACAAATTTAAAATGAAATTCTTACATAATAATTAAGTCCTTCTAGTAGAAAATGTTATCACAATAATCCAAGGAACCCTTCCACGATAGATGAAAGACCCATGATGTCCTTACATAAATGTTGAACTAAGAGAAAATAATGTTTTCAAAACCTTGTGTGACCTAGGTGTAATGTAAATCTCATTCCATATATTGTGTACAACCAGTTAGGCCTGGAATAGCTCCAACCCACATATGTCACACTTCAACTTGTTTATTGTAGCATTAGGATTCCAATGGGGATTTTAATTGATGTTCCGAAAATTTTAGAAAACATGATCTTCCCTACTGACATCACTTTCCTTTAAAAAAATCAAAACATAGACAACAAGGAACAAACCCCAGTCATCATTGGTGATCCCTTCCCTGCAACAATCAACTCTTTTATCCAAGTCTAAAATGGGAACATTACCATCTCCATTGGAAACCAGAGTCGAGACATGAACATATATAATGAAAGTTCACAAATAGGATATCATGAGAATATTCATGATATAAACATGATAGGAAGCATTGATACTGAATCCACAGAACATCAAGGAATATTTGAGGAATGTTTAAGTTGGGATGAGATTAATTTCCTTTTTTCACATGAATGATGTTTATCTCCTTGGCTAGAATCACTTTCAAAGTGCTCCTATGAAGAAATCTTAATACCAACTATCAGTGAAATCTATCATAAAACCATATTCATAGAGACCACTCCAACTCACTTCCCTAACACTGATCAACCCAATCTAGTAGGTGAAACTTCTACATGTGGGAAATCCATACTATATGAAACTCCGAAAAAAAGAAATTGACCTGAAGCCAATGTCCCACTATTCTAATGAAATTTTGAACCAACCTGATCTTGAATATAATGAAATTATTATGGGACTTAATTATGCCTTCCTAGGAGAAAATGGAATACATCCTACTGTCATTTCTTCTTCTCTTCAAAATGATCATGAGAGGATTCTTCTAGATGTCTTCAAGAAACATAAGAAAGAAATTGGATGGAACCTATCTGATATTATTTGGATTATCCCACTTATCAGGACTCATAGGATTGTTTTGGAATCTGATTCAAAGCCATGTCATCAACCTTAGTGGCGACTCAATCCTAATCTTATGGAATTAGTGAGAAAAGAACTTCTAAAATTATTAAAAGATATTATCATATATCTCATAGCCGAGAGTGAGTGCGTAAACCAAATCCAAGTGATTCCAAAGAAGGTCGGAATCACAGTGATAACCAATAAGTATGGAGAGATTCTTCCAACTAGGGTGAGTAGTGGTTGGAGAGTCTGCATCGACTATATGAAGCAAAACTCATTTAACAAGAAGGACCATTTCCCCTAACCATTCATTGACCATGTCCTCAAGAGAGTCATAGGTTATGCCTTCTACTTTTTCCTAGATGGATACTTTGGGTACAACCAAATTGAGGTATCCCTAGAGGATCAAGGGAAGACTACATTCACCTATCCATTTGACACCTTTTCATTCAAACTCATTCCCTTTGGGTTATGAAATACCCCTAGAACGTTCCAGTTGTGCATGATGGTAATCTTCTGAGAAATGGTACGGTATTTTCTAGAGGTCTTCATGGAATACTTCTCTATGGTTGGGGATTCATTTGAGGGTTGTTTGAGGAATGTGGAGAGAGTCTTGTCAAGATGTGAAGAAAAGAATCTGGTCTTAATCATGGACAAATTCTATTTCATGGTTAAAGAGGTAATAGTCCTTGTTTATCTATTCTCAGGTAGGGATATTTTAGTTGATAAGGGCAAGGTTGACATCATTCATCACCTTCCATCACCTAAAACTGTAAAGGAAGTGAGGTATTTCTTAGGAAATGTTGGTTTCTATAAAATGTTCATCTGGAATTTTAACTCTATTTCTCGATCACTTCCCACACTATTAGTGAAAGATGATTCATTATTATGGAAATAAAGTTGTGAGTAATACTTCTATACACTCATGTCAGCTCTTATCTCTCCATATATCATAAAACCTCTAAATTAGAATCTTCATTTTGAGATCATGTGTGATTCTAGTGACTTCATTGTAGGACAGTCTTAGGACAACAGTGTGAGAAAACTCCCTGTTTCATTTATAATGCTAGAAAATATTTAAATTATTCACAAATCAACTACAAACCCACTAAGAAGGAGTTACTTTATATTGTGATTCCTTATAAATGTTTAGCTTCTAACATTTTTGTATCCCCCATTACAATGTTCACTAACCATTATACATAAAAATGGCTCTTCCAGTAATAAGATGCTAAGGCCAGACTGATTAGGTGGGTACTTATATTACAATAATTTGATCTTACAATCACAGAAAAAAGGGTGTTGAAAATTTTGTAGTTGATCATATCTTTATGATAGAATTTAATGACAAATTATCTCACCTTTATGTGTCTGTTTCATTCCCTGATGAACACCTATACTCTTTGAGTGGTTTACCTTAGTATGCTGACAAAGCCAACTTCATAGTTATAGGAGTTATTCTTAAATTTTTATGGTCTCAAGCTAGAAGGAAATTTCTTTTTGATTTCAAGAACTATGAGTTTGATGATCCATACATCTATGATTTCTGTCCAGAACATGTCATTAGGAGGTGTGTCCCTGAATTTGAACAAGAGCCCATCTATAAATTCTGTTATAATAAGGCGTGTGGAGGAAACTTTTCCCTTAAGAAAACTTCTACTAATTTTTTTAGGGTGGTCTCTTCTGGCCCACCCTCTCAAGGGACTCCTACATATTTTTTCAAATATTTCATTGGTGTCAACAAGTAGGTCCCATCACAAGAAGTAATCAAATAACTATCACTCTCATATTAGTGATTGAAATCTTTAACTATTGGGGAATTGATTTCATTGGTCCCTTCCCAAACTCTAGAGGATATCTGTAAATTCTTTTAGTTGTTGATTATGTCTCCAAATGGGTTATGTACATTCCTACAAAATCTAATGATTATAAAACTTGGATTATATTTCTCAAAGAAAACATTCTCTCTAGATTTGGGATTCTTAGGGCTATATTTAGTGATATTAGAACTCATTTTTTCAATCGTCTATTCTTAGAACTCATGGAAAACTATGAAATTTATAAAAAATTGTTCACTGATTACCACCCACAGGCCAATGGTCAAGCTGAGTTAGCTAATCAAGAAAGAAAAAAAAATCTTGAGAAAACTGTTAATTCATCTAGGAACGATTGGTCAAGAAAACTCTTAGATTCTCTTTGGGCGATCGAACTATATATAAAAGCATTTTAGGAATGTCCCCATAGAGGTTGGTTTATGGAAAATCATGTTATTTACCAGTTGAAATTGAATATAATGATTTTTGGGTAATTAAGAAAATGAATTATGATATCTCATTGGCCGGAACAAAAATAGAAATTAGATCTCAATGAACTTGAGGAACTTATGATGGAGGCATATGAAAATTCAACAGTAAATAAATATAGATTTCAAGCCTACGAATATCAAAATAATACAACCAAACACATTGTACCGGGTAAACCAATTATTTTTTATATATCTAAACTTCATTTACACCTAGGAAAGTTGAGGTCCAGATGGTCAGGTCCATACATTGTTCATAAGGTGTACCCCCATGGGGATATAGAAATTCAAGATCCCACCAATGGTCAAACCATTAAAGTTAATGGTCATAGAGTCAAACCATTTACTTAACCATTCTGAAAAAAATAAGTTGATTACTACTTGTGTGAACCATCCTTTGATGAGGAAGATACTTAAACAATTAAGGGTCTATGTCGAGCTAGTGGCGTTAAACAAAATTGATGCATCGGTTCATGTTTCTTATCATTATGAATCATTTTTTTTTCATATTGATATTTTTTTAAACAAAAAATTTTCTTTGAAGGTTGACATGTTCAGCTTTTATGAGTAAGGATGGGTATGAAATGGGGGAACCATATCCATCCATGTCATGTGGTGTGATCCCAGAGTAATAACATACAAAGAAATTTCAAAAGAACAAAATATATTATAATTTTATCTTATTTTATATGTTTTAATTTTAAAATAAAAATAAATAATAATAATAATAATAATTAAAAAAATGAAAATAAAAAATAAAAGGACATGTCATAGGTTGTGGGGAAAACCTTGTTACAACTGGCCAAGCCACAAGGAATCGAACCTGAGACTGACGAGAGACTAGGGAATAAGATTTCCACTAACCAACATCTTATAGTGCTTCCTTATTCTATAATATTTTTATATATACTTATATTTTAATTTTTTTATTATTACAGATATAGATATATTGTTTTGTTTTGTTTTTTTGTTTGTTTGTGAAGTGCCCAGATCAGTGTGAATCACTAAGAGGGGGAGGGGGTGAATCAGTGATCCCTTAAAACTTTTTACTAATTGATTCTTATCAATTAAACCTCTATGGCTTGTTAAGGCCTCGATCCACTCTTCTTATGTCTCTCAACCTTTCCCGGATAATGCAGTAATGAAAAGGCACAGGACACAAGGATTTACAAGGTTCGGCACCAAAGGCCTACATCCTTGCCATGCTCTCCCAGCATGGATTCTCCCATTATAATCTGTTAGTATTACAATGGTCGATACATAGTACCACTGTATCTCTCATGAGTCCTACAGGAAGGTCTTTATACTGCGTCCCACAGTGTTACCAGAGTCCCACTGGCCTGCTCCAGAATCCCACTGGAGACTTCCTCTACCCTGAGTCTCACAGGGGTCTTCTCCTGGCTGCTCGAGTCACACGAGTAGCTCTTCTTCTTGTTCAGCTCTTCAAGTATCTTCAGTAGTCTGGGATAAAGACTGTTGGCCTTGCTCTGTACCTCTGATCACTTATGATGATCAGGTCTTCTCATCTTGCTCAGGATTTATCTCCTTCTTCTTAGGATGACCTGGCCTCTCTCTTCAACTACTGAATATTAAGACAACTGATATCTTTCACTTCAGTCTGGTCCAGTCTCACTTCACATCAACTTCATGAACTGAGTGCATGGCATCTCTGCATCCTCATGCACTGATTGCATGGTCTCTCAAATTCTTCAAGATCCTCTGGTCTTGGTCAACTCAGATGCACACCACTGATTTTTCTCTGTTCACGTGTGCACGTGCATGCATGCATGCATGCACTTTCCCTTTCCTCTTCTTGGTGCAGTAGACCCAAAAAGGGTGTAACACTTTAAGCACACACCAACTCCTTGAACTTCACACACTTTATTCAATTTGGTTACACACTTAGAAGTGTGTTATACTCTAGTGTGAGTCCTCCCTTTTATTCTTCTAAGTGTATACACACTTCTTAGTGCACACACTAGGTTCGGCCAACTTGTCTCTTTGCACACACTTGTTTCATTTTGCACACACTTAAAACTTGGCCTTCACTTCTTCTTGCACATCCCAAAGGCTACGACATCCAAGGGAGTCTTTATGAAGTGCAGATTTGAGGAAATGAGTGACCAGCCTCAAATGGAGATATCTACCAAGACTCAGAAAAATAGAAAGAAGAAACAGGCCAAGAAGATGAAGAAAGCCTCTCCTAGCTGTGATGAAGTTGGAACAATGAAAGATCTTCATAGTGCAATCGAATATCTTCAGAAGGAAGTCCCCAAAGAAGTGGAAATGTGTATAGCTACAGGCATCCTTGAACTTCAAGAAGAAAAATTACAGCTAGAAGAAGAAGCCAATACAATGGAAGATCAGTTGGCTAAAAGGGTTGGCATAACCACCACTCTCAGAAAGCTGGTGAAGGCTAAAGATGAAACCGTTTCGCTTTGCAATGAAAGATATGAAGACACTACTGAAGAATTGCAAAGAAGCCTTTCTGAGAAAGAATTCTTTAAGACATTGGTCAAGGATGTTTTCCATGAACTAGAAAAGAGGCACAAAGTTTCAATGGTTGTCAAAGATGCTCAACTAGAAGACAAAGCAAATAGGGTGAAGGAGCTTGACAACTCATTGCAAGAATTGAAAAAGGTGCATGATGACCAGATGAAAGAGCTGAAAGAAAAATGGGAAGGAAGGCTAAGAACTGTTGAGGATGAGAAGAACTCCCTCAATATGAAATGCTTAGAACTAGAGGTGATATTGAAAAATCTTCAATCACACAAAGCTGAAGCCTCCTAGTCAGCTGAAAGAAGACATGTTGCTACTCAAGTATGCTTTGAGCAGGATGATTCTAAGAGAAAGACATCCTCTAATAAAAGTGCAAAATATTCTAGAAAGAAGGTACCATCCATACCATCCTGTACTGATGCTTCTAATTGTGTTTCCACAAAAAGTGCAGGATGGAAGAATAATTACAAACAATTATGGATGAAGACAGTAAAGAAGCATAGATCTCCTGAAACAGCACAACAGGTCAAGAAAAGTACCCTACAATCATAAGGACTGAAGAGGTCAAGATTCGTGGGACAATGCTGGTGTTGTAACAAGTATGGGCATTGTGCAAAGGATTGTTGGTACAATCCACTGAATGCCAAAGCACAGAGGAAGCCCATGCCAAGGGGGAGCAAGCCAGAAGAAAAGAAGCAACATCCACAGGTCCAGAGACATCTGTTTACTGCAAATATATTTGGATTACTTGACAACATCTGGGATGGTTGCAAAAGTGGTCAAAGAGTTGATACATATCAATCTCTGAATGTATCCGAAGCTGGAATGAAGAGAAGATCACTAAACCTGGCTAAGAGAGATTCCTTGGGAAGAAAGCAGAAGAAAGTGGAAGATGCTCCCAAGAAGAGTTTGAAGAATGAAGAGAAGTCCTTGGAATTGAAATCCAAGAAGGGTGATGCATCCAGAAGGACCACCAAGAAAACATGCTTCTACTGTGGAAAGAAAGGACACATCATGGACCTTTGTAAAGAAGCCATGAAACTAAATAGAAGCTGACTGAACTCCAAAAGACAATCAATCCAGAAGAAGAAGGGATTGATTGAAAATAAGTTGCCTAAGAGAGGTAGCTTAGCAGCATCCAATGAACCATGTGGAACTTCCAAAACTGAGGCCACTCTTCCAAATGAGTTACTAGTCATATGGCCAAATCAGTTGCAACTTGCCAAAGATCTGCAAAAAGCTGAAGATAACGTTCTGGCAATTTCTAAGGCAAAAGGGAAGAAGAAGATTTCACATGAAGATGTGTTGAGATCCACACCGGCACAAACATCAAAGAAGATCAGATGTGCAAGTGTGAAGAATGGTGAAAATGGGACATCTCGGTTGAGAGAATCTTCTCAACCTTGTTGTTCACATTGATGAACCAAGGAGGTTCCATCTTATTCCCTTATACTATTGGTATTTACATGTGCTGACATTG
Source organism: Viscum album (assembly GCA_963277665.1). NCBI lineage: Eukaryota > Viridiplantae > Streptophyta > Magnoliopsida > Santalales > Viscaceae > Viscum > Viscum album. Next base: position 1,100,876,505 of record OY728147.1, read on the forward strand.
CAGGGAATTGAAGATGATGATCATTCTCATCTGGAGGATGGTTTGGACAGAACGGAGTGCACCCCTTGAGGGGGAGCCAATCTGAAGAAGATGGGATTCTGAGATTAATACCATCTTGAGAAAAGTGAATGTATACCAATCATACTTTCATCCCTTGTTTCTTAATTGAGTTTATATTGTCAATTAAGGGGGAGTATGGATTGAAGAGAAATGGATGAAAGGGGGAGCTTTATCTTTGCACTGAACTTTCTAAAGAGTCTTGTGAAGTATGTGCAGGATTTAGCAATTCATTAGTATATCTGAAAAATTTCAATCCCCTAAGCATGATCTCACATGTGTAGAGAACTATGGACAGCTTTGAATTCCTTGGTTACATCACTCTTGTTTTCTACACCGGGTTAGCCCAAGTAGACTTAGAGCTGATTTACTAAAGGTTCTTTGCTAAAGAGAACATGTGACATCATCCCTCTCTTGTGATTTTCAAGACAATGCTTTTCAAAGGGAGGAAGTGATTATTTTTGAAGAGAATCACACCACACCTTTTCATTTGATTGCCAATAAGGGGGAGAAAATATTGGCACACATATTGACCCATTCATATGTGCTCTAGTGTATTGCCAACAAATACAAAGGGGGAGATTGAAGTGCACTGTGTTGCATTTGTTGTCAATGAGGTATGTTGTTGTCAAGGAATGAATGGATGGATGTCAAGGAGTTTCAATATGTGAATGACAAAGGATGTGATGGTGATGGTGATGATGGAAAATGGCCATGGTACTAAGATGCATGTCACTTAGGAGATTCACTAAGTGGAATTGGAAATTGTGGTTGAAACATTCTCCATGCAAATCTGACGATTGATGAGCTGATCTTTAAGTTCAAAGAACTTGTATCAACTGGATACAATGTCACACCAATGTTTGAAGACCATGCATTGTAGTGACAATGCACGAGGAGTTGAAAGTGATCCATCCACAACCTCTAAGTGGATGAAGTGGATTAATAAAGTCCATGTACTATTTCTTAGTGCATGATGAGTTGAAGATGATCCAACCTGATCTCTAATTAGATCAATGAAGAACATTGAAGAAGTTATTTGATTAAGGTGGTCGGTTCATGAAGAAGAACCTTCGGGATATCCATTCTTAAATATTGAATACATGATTAAGAAGAGGAGGAATCCATTTGAAGAAGAAATGATGAAGAAGAAATGATGAAGAAGAAATGGCTTGAATGGCACTTGGCATTTGTATTATACTCATGGGTTACTTTGTTTTTGACAAAGTATTTGTACTGTCCTTTGCCAAAAAATATGGCCAGCCAAGGCACCTTGGGGGTTCAACCCCAAGGCATGGGCTCTAGGGCACCATGCCCATGGGGGGAACCCGTGGGGCGAGCCAGGGCGGCAGGGCGCACCCAGGGACACCGCATGAGCGCCTGGGGCAGGCCCAAAGGAGCGCGGCAGGGGTGTAGGTGCGCGCCCCCAAGAGTGTCAAGAGTGCATGGTGGGCGCTAGAAGCGCGCCCGCAGGGAGCATAGGTGGGCGCAGAGCGCGCCCGCAGAGAGAACCCGGTGCGGGGTGGCACCGGGAGGGGAGAAGTTCAACTGAAGTGTGGTGGAGAGCACCAGGGTGATAAAGCGCGGAAAAATCGTGGCCCGTTTTGATGTGGGACACAGAATTTTTACCCGGGAGCAAATCTCAGCCGTCCATGCGATCTCGCGGCAGATCTCGGCCGCCCGATGCATCCGCGGAGCCCTGTTCCAATCCTGTCCATTGATGCTCATTTGATCATCGCATCCAACGGCCCAACATCCGTCTTCTTCCCCGAGCTCGCACGAGGCCACCCGCGAGTCCACCTTCGAACCAGGCACCTCCCGACGACAGAATTTGAGCTCCCGGCCACCTTCGATCAAGCTAAAGCCACCATGGTGATCGTCTGGCCTCTATGAACACATTCATGTATAAATATGAGTTTGTATGCGATGAGAAGAAGAATTAGAGTTCGGCCGAGGCAAACAACGTTGCCGAGGCCATGAGGATTATGCTTTGCATGGTTTGCCCTTGAAGAAGGTCGTGCATGCGTTTTTAAGCCGCATGCACATAGAGGTGATGAAAAATAACAAAGGAGAGGAAACCCGCATGAACCGAGGATAAAAATAAAGATTTGAAAGATTTTTAAAGATCCGAAACTTTCGGGAACTTGAGTTATTATCACGCGAATGTTTAGAAGCCCTCCTCGCCTATAAAAAGAAGACCCGAGGCGCTGCAGAAGTTTGCTGATGTGCTGAATTTTTGAAGACCTGTGAGTGCACTCTCTGCCTCGCGAAGATCTTCCCTGCGTGCACCACTTGCGCGGCAGCAACGCGAAGCAATTTTTGGCTTCACTAAGATCCTTGCACGCAACTCTTTTGCACGACAAGAAGGCTAAGTCCCCTGCGCGCCTTCCCTTTGCGCGGCAGGAAGACCCGAGGCAGCCGCATCACTTGAGCGCACTCGTGGGTTGTTGTGGCTTGCATGGATGTGATGAAGAAGAGAAGCCGCACCCTTGATCGCCTCCTTTGAGTTCGGGAGGAGTATAACTACACCTACGGGTAAAGTGTTTGAAGGCAGTGAAGGCCACCACATCTTATGTGTGTGTGCAATTGAAGAACCCGAACCCAAGTGTGTGCTAAACAAAGTGGAGGCCGTAGCCTTTGGGATGTGCAAGAAGAAGTGAAGGCCAAGATTTAAGTGTGTGCAAAATAAAACAAGTGTGTGCAAAGAGACAAGTTGGCCGAACCTAGTTTGTGCACTAAGAAGTGTGTATACACTTAGAAGAAGAAAAGGGAGGACTCACACTAGAGTATAACACACTTCTAAGTGTGTAACCAAATTTAATAAAGTGTGTGAAGTTCAAGGAGTTGGTGTGTGCTTAAAGTGTTACACACTTTTTGGGTCTACTACACCAATAAGAGGAAAGGGAAAGTGCATGCATGCATGCATGCACGTGCACACGTGAACAGAGACAAATCAGTGGTGTGCATCTGAGTTGACCAAGACCATAGGATCTTGAAGAATTCGAGAGACCATGCAATCAGTGCATGAGGATGCAGAGATGACATGCACTCAGTGCATGAAGTTGATGTGAAGTGAGACTGGACCAGACTGAAGTTAAAGATATCAGTTGTCTGAGTATTCAGTAGTTGAAGAGAGAGGCCAGGTCATCCTAAGAAGAAGGAGATAAATCCTGAGCAAGACGAGAAGACCTGATCATCACAAGTGATCATAGGTACAGAGCAAGGCCAGCAGTCTTTATCCCAGACTGCTGAAGATACTTGAAGAGCTGAACAAGAAGAAGAGCTACTCGTGTTACTCGAGCAGCCAGGAGAAGACCCCTGTGAGACTCAGGGTGGAGGAAGTCTCCAGTGGGATTCTGGAGCAGGCCAGTGGGACTCTGGTAACACTGTGGGACGCAGTATAAAGGCCCTCTTGTGGGACTCAGGAGAGATACAGTGGGACTCTGTATCGACCATTGTAATACTAACAGATTATAATGGGAGAATCCATGCTGGGAGAGCATGGCAAGGATGTAGGCCTTTGGTGTCGAACCTTGTAAATCCTTGTGTCCTGTGCCTTTTCATTACTGCAGTATCCGGGAAAGGTTGAGAGACATAAGAAGAGTGGATCGAGGCCTTAACAAGCCATAGAGGTTTAATTGATAAGAATCAATTAGTAAAAAGTTTTAAGGGATCACTGATTCACCCCCTCCCCCTCTCAGTGATTCACACTGATCTGGGCACTTCAGTTTGTTTGTTTGTTTGTTTGTTTGTTTTCCCTTGTTCTACTATGGAACTCTGTGAGTGACATGGATATCAAAGGATTAAATTTGAGAATCAGGAATGACAATTTCATCAACTAGGTGACTTCATTACATGATTCCCAATTTCAATTTCCACTTTGAACTCCTCTCCTCTACCCCCTTCTACATTTTTGTATCCATAAACACTGGGGACGGTGGTATTCTAAGTTGGGATGTCAAAAGAATACAAAACATAATTTTGTGTGCATAAAAAAATGTGTAGAAGGAAATTCCATTAACTTTAAACATGATAATAAAAATTGAAAACATTGAAACTGAATATCAAATAATTTATCATCCTCTGATTATGATTTTAATCCATGTATACATTCATGATCATAGATTTTCAAAGTGTGGCTTTCTAATGTGATATTTTATCATTTATATGTACATACAAATAAAAAAATCACAACACAAATCCTCTAGATTGTGGTGTATTAGTTTGAGATCAGGGGTTCCCCTAAATAAATAGAATATGTTTGGTGATAATTTTAGTTTTAATATGATTATTCAATAAAAATTAAAAAAAACATTAAATTTGCACGTAGAGTAAGGAAATGACCTAATGTGTGGCTTTACGCACTTAGGGATCATGACTACATATTTGTATGGCCTAGAGTTGGTAACTTTATCTCTATTTGTGGTAATTTGATTTTGTTTTTGAATGATTTAACTCAAGATGTTGCCCGAGTATATGGGATTCACTTGGTTCCCTATGGTCTTTGAGCCTAGGAGTAATTAGAAAAGTATAACTACATGGGTTGAATATATTGAGTGCAATTTCAATTTCCATGAAAAAATTACGAAAAAAACAAAAATAAAGAAATTTAATTCTCATCATAATATTGGATTGTGATTCCTCCTAGTGCTCCCATCATTTCCCCCTGAATAAAGATGAACCCCCATGTCTATTGTGATACACAAAACTTCATCATGCTTAAATAAAATTGGATTAAATATGGTGATGAATTTGAATAAAGGAAGGGGATTAGGATTGGGAAAGTCTTATGAAACTATCCTTTATTAATTTATTTTGATGGCTTTAATGATTTTTTTGGTATAAGGGTTCTTGTTGATCATTGTTTTTTAAAATGTTTTGGAAAAGGAATTTCGGATTTCACGTTTTTTGAGATATATTTTGCTCAGAACTAGAAAAACTAGTGTTAGGGTGTGATTAGACACTGAATAAGGATAATATTAATTTTAAATATATATAATATTCATGTGATTTATTATTCATAAATATCATTTTAGTTCATTTTACACTTTGAATATCATTTCACATTATGATTGTAAGTCCTTCCTAAAATGCATTATTACATAGTACATTTTTTAACACCATATAAAATACCAATTGGTCTTGATTTTATTTCCATATATTATTTTCAGGTATCCCATTATATAAGGAAAAATTCATGTTTTTTGAGTACTTAAATATTCACATTTTAAGACCACCAAAATGGGATTTCACGCCAACACATTCTTGGAAAAGTAAACTGGACAACAGTCCAATAAGGATAATGTAGTTTCCACATTACAAGACCAATGATTATAAAAATTTAATTGAATATAGAGGAAAGCATGACGGAAATTTTATACAATAGTGAAAAGAAACAATTATGATTTTTTAATGGAGTTTCAGGTGGCCCAAATTGGAGTTAAAATTCCATGCTAGATTCTACGACCCAGAAAAACAGCCCACCATTTTACACATATCTAGTAAAACATAAACTATTTTGGGATGAATATTTATAGAAAGTTAGGGGACATTGGGAGATTCATTTTCTTCTGATATGTGCCACACTAATTTATTGATATAGAAGGAAATGTATGGTCCTCTGTTCGGTGGATGCAATCTGGTTGCCACTTCGGGTCAAGGATAAAGAAGTCTACTATCCCTTACTTTCCACCACCCTAGGCCTTCCATACTCCTGTGGGATGCTTTTTACTATTGGATGCTAGAACAAAGGCTTCAAAAAATTTTATTTAAGGTAGTGTTGTTGAAATATTTGGGGTTCTTTGTGATTTGTTTCATTGTAGTGGTATGTTTTTGCATTGTGTTTGTAATCACATTCCTTTATCGTGTAAGTTGTTCAATTAACCTTAGTTTCTTAATAAAATTTATTCATTTCATTTTATTATGTTCTTCTCCATATCATGTTGATACTTTTTCCTTAATGTGTGAATTTATTCACACCAAAAATTGTGAAATTATTCACACAATAGTGGAATGATCATTTTTTTTACTTCTTTGATTCCCCCCTCGTGTGTTTACTTCCCACTTCCATTGAAACCATAGCATCAATAGAGGGCTAATCCAACTATGGGGTGATCTAAGGGAGTATCAAGGGTCTGTATTGGATGTTATTTCTCACTCTATTAATTTATAATCACTTATTTAATTGATAATTTTTTTGATTAATTTTAAACTCCTTCATCTTTGCTGAATTTAAGGCCACACACATTAAGTGATAAAACGATCCTTTACCGTAGAGTGATCAAAAATTTGATCCTCCAAATGTATAGGTGATTCGTATTAGGGTGTGTAGGTATTTAACCCGGATGTGATGATTATGTTTGATCTTTTTAAAAGAACTCATCAAAAATATATGAAATTGAAATAGTTGAAAAATTAATGCATCCAATCCCCCCCAAGTGATATCCTAGGATCAACTCATTCATTTAAATTTAACTCACTTAAATATTTTAGAATTCACTTAAACCCATATAATATCAACCCATTTTTTCATCTTCATACCCAAAAACATTGTATATAATGTACTTTTCTATAGGTTTCTTCTTAGTTCTATGAGGATTGGACAACCTATAATAAACTACAATCAACCTCTTAACCCTAAAATATTGGGTAAATTTCAGCAAGACCACTTTCCTTTTATTGAGATACATTGATAGATACCCATTCCTTGTTCCACCTCCTACCATAATTTTCTTCCTTGACATGGCACAACCATTTGTTCTGAAATTGTTTCTTTACATATGTAAATGGTGTCAAATCACAAGTATTATTGTCATGTAATGATGAAATACCCTCCTTTATATCCAACTCTAACTTTTAATGACTCCATCAACTGTATTTCCTCTTCAAAAAATTTCATCTCTCTATCATTAGTAAATAAAAAATAATTTTAGTATGATAAATAGATCTACATATGTCTACTCACCCTTATTAATCATCTCAAATCTACTTGTAGAGTAGGCTCTGTTGGATCCGGTGTTACATTCTCATGTACACCATCAAGATACACATTCCTCTAAATGTCATATTATTTATTCCCACCATCAGTTTCAACATCATGATGGCTTTGGTAAATAGAACCTTTATTAAATAAAAAATTATTTCTTCAAATTAATTTTTTTTATAATTATCCTAGAACCAACGATAATAATACTCATCACAATATCCAATAAAGAAACATGATTTAGACCTAGAATCAAGATTTTCCCTTACAATAGAATTTTAGTTAACATATTTAAAACAACCAAAGACTCATAAACTATATATCCTTGACTCTATTGCTAACAAGATATCCTTATGTAGAAATTCTACCATTAGTACAAACAGACTCCTTTTGATGAGATAGGCTTTCATATTCACTTCCACTACCCAGAAGGTCTTGAGTAACCATGATTGAAACCTTATAGTCCTATAAAATTCATTCAATTTCATATTCATCCTTTCTACCACACCATTTTATTATGGTGTACCTAGAATAGTATTCTCCCACTGAATTCAATTGATAGCCAAGAATTCCATGATTTTTTTACTTTTTACTCCCCTCAATTTTAAATTCTCAATTATTTCATCTTTGATCTTTATTCAATCTCCACCATTCCCTTCCACTTTTTAAACTTGTTAAACACTAATATTTTATTTTCATAATGTGAACACAAAAATTTTAGGTAGATTCATTGATAAATATCACATAATATAGTGATAAACAAAGAGAAATATCAACATGATATATGTATAGATTCCCTAAATTTGGTGTTTTTCCTCCTTCCATAAATTATATGTTCATCTACTTTATGAAGATACAATCTTCACACATTCCATCTTCTATTAACATAAACTATGGTAGAATTAAATTTGTTTCCATCACCTTCATATACTTATCACTCATGTGGTCTAACCTATACTTCCATAATTTTACATCCTTTGTAGAATTTATAATTACAGGTATGTATATATGAGTAATATTATATTGTATAGAGTTCTGTTATTTACTCCAAATTTATGACCATATCTCTCAGGGAATGTTTTCATGATTTACCAGTGATCATGGTGCTAAAACCTGCATCATCAAGCTACAATATATAAATGATATTTCTTATTAGTATATATATATACCTTAAATTATTTAGAACTATAAAAATTCCACTATTAGCTTTAATCCATGTGTGTCCCTTCCCCAAAATACATAAGGTTTCATTATAGAGACCCAAGATTGACGTACATGGACATTAAATTTTATTTTGGTAAAACTTAATACATTTTATATAATAAATTCCCAAAGACCATATTAGTTTAGTGTCTCTGGAAACTCAAGATATAATATTCTAACTTAGTGAAAGATCATATGCATCTCCCATAATGATCTTCCACTTTTTTCATACCTAAAACCATTATTTATATATTAGTGAATAGAAAACGTAAAAATGGGGATCTAAATTGCTCTGTAAGGGTAAACATGGAGAACATAAAACAACCATAAACATTTTAATATAAAAAACGTGGACATAATGTTTAAACATGAAAATATTTATTCATAAGATAAATCTTGGCAGTGTGTAAGTAATAGATCATAAAGGAATATTAACCATGATATAATATCATTGGAATAAAACATGTAATTGTAGAAAGAAATTAATCACATAATAATATTTCAATAGTATCCAATACATTTCTTCCAAGACCATCATAGTGGATGAAGTCCATTATAGAATAAGGTCTACATGTCATTCTAGCCTTGTATTACTAAACCGGATGTACATATAATTCTAGCCATATCCATATCATGAGATATAAGTATATACAAAATTAATTGGATGGAGATATAGTTCCCACCCATATAATAATGAAATCACTCTAAAACGTTCTACAAAAACAAAAACTATTCAGTATTGTAAAACCTATGAAATAAAATGGGTTTCTTAGACATCATTTCATTTTAAAATTATCCATATAAGATAAATAGACTTTATAAAAATAATTCCATCATTAATAAAATAAAATAAAATTAGTAATAGGGATAGAAACATAAACTTATGTCATCTTAGATGAAAAATAATTTTGATTAAACACTTGAAATTAATTCTTGAGGAAAATATCCTTTCTTCTTAAAAAATATTTTCTTTTCTCAAAACATCATTCAATTTTAAAATAATAGAATTTAAATTAAAATAAACATTAAATATTTTAAAGTAAGATTCATGGAAATAATGTGTTATGAAATCATAAATTTTTTTTCATACCATATAAGTGAAAAAAACATTCCCCTCATACATCTGATGGAAACGTCCAAAAGTACCTCATATGGAAAACAAAAGAAGGATTCCTTCCATAACATATAGTAAATGTAAAAAATGTGTAAAATGAATTTAAACATAAATAGAACAATAATAAAAATTTTATGATAACATTATTATAAAACATGGACATTGATGATATATATATCCATAGTAAATACTTACGTATAAATAGTCTCGGATAAAAATGAGATTGCAAAATTATCCCTTACCGTAAGTCATATTTCTTTTATATTTGTCTAAAACTCCTATATAGTGGGTTTAAACCTATTATTAACTTGTAAAATAACCATAATAATATTTATGTTATCATATATTATTTATTTATTAATTTTTATTACTCGTTCATTTATCAATTCCATGTTAAAGAAACGTTTTGTGTAATAATTGTTTTATATATTTTATGTGGTTATACTTGTTATTCTTGATATTATTTTTTAGATAATAATTTACTAACTTATAGAATGTAAAAAATTATTTATATATCATTTATATTTAGTATATAAATATATATATAATAGATAGATATCTAAAATAAAGTACACCGTTCATGGAGATGGTAGGTCATACGTACACATGAACGCTGTTTTCGTTTCCTTATTGAATTGAATGGGAGTAAGTAAATGAAATATATATATATATATATCTAAATATCAAAGAATTATTATTTAATATATTTCATTATTATTTTTTACATAAACTTTATATTCATTCTTGAAAGGTTATCATAGAGAATGAATCTCCTCACGTCGTGGAGACGGTAAACTGCACGTACGGACGAGCGACGATATCATTCCCGTAATTATTGAATGGTATTAAAGTGCATGGTGTATAATATCTCATAATTTGTATCATGTTATCAGAATAATATATAGTTATTATTTACACCATTATACCCATCCATGTAAGGTGGTGGTGAAAAACATATTACACTACAGCATGAATACGGTAATCCGTACGTACGCACGTGCAATAATTTCATTTTTGGTAGGATGGATATAAGGAAAACTATGGTTGTCTATTATTTATAATTATATATCCATATATTATTGATACTTATATACTACTTTATAATGAAACAGCTAAATAAGAGGAAGTAGAAGAAGAAATAAATTTCAAATAATTGGTATAAGGTTTTACCAATTCCTTGACGTGCCTTCTTTAAATTTACTTTTAGGGCACTATAGTTGCTCTTTGAAGAAGAAGAAAACCACTATAATGTAATAAGGAAAGTTGATAAGAGAAACTGGTAGGTTTTTTTTTGTTTTAAGGATCAAAATGAAGTGAAGAGGAGAGGGAGGAGGGCCCTTTTATAAGATCGGAGAGGGTCATCTTAAGAAACAATCAAAATATTAATTTATTATAAATTCAATTTTTATTAAATTGGTCCAAAACATATTTAATTAAAATATAAGATTATTTTATTTAGAATAACCCTCATAAAATAATTTTTATACATGTTTTGAATATTTTTGTATCCTAATCTTTTTGGTTTAACCCTTATTTTACCCTTTTTAATCTTACTGTGATATCATGTTATTTACAGATTGTGGTTTAAGGTAATTACCATGTCTTGTAAAAAGACCCAAAAAATTTATTTATGAAATATTTTCACTTATATTGACCATTTGGATAAATATTATATTTTTAGCAATTTAATATCATTTAATATACTATTATATTTTTTAAGTTATGAATTATGTCAATTTTGGACACTTTTTATACTTGACTTTTTTTTTAAATTGATAACAACCTTATTACTTAGAAAAAATTAATTAAATCGTCACTAATAAAGAAATTTAATCCATAAATTTTTTTAATCGAATATAAATGTTCATATTAAAATTATTTTGACATTTATAAAAAACATTATTTGAATCATTCATTAATGAGGTAATCACTACATCGTAATTGTGTCAAAAATAAATATATATATCTAATGTCTAAAAATTATAAATAAAATATTACGATTTATAAAATATTTATAGACTTATAATTAATATTTATTGACATATATATCATTTATATAACCCTACAGAAAAACCAATTTAGTAAGAGTTATATGTTTATGTTTTAATTATCTTTACATTAATTTAATTCTTATAAAATGTCATTTTTACATCCAAGTGAATACATGGGCTCCCAAAATTGGAACAAGGATGACCATGGTCATAAATATTTCATAAAATAGTATTAGGACATTTTTTTTACGGTATTTTCATACTATTATTATTTTTTTACCCTTATTTACCAGACTTACCCTTTAACCATAGTAAATAAAAAAATCATTGAAGTTACTATTCATAATCTCCAAATATAAAAAGCACATATTCACACTATTTGGACCTTATTATTCCAAATATAGGATCCTTTTTTCCAGTTTCAAAAAACATAATTTGTACTAATTAATTTAAAATTCATTCCTACCGTCAAAACCAAAAATCGGGTTTTTTAATAAGTACTATCTATCAAAAGATTGACATAAGTTTATGTCCAATTTATTAGTTAAATTACTTCCAATGACCAAAATTGGAATAAATGATAATAATATAAACCAATTACACTTTAAAATAAATTTTAATTTTAATTTAAATTTATGAATATATTAGATGAAAAGGCATTTTCAAATTAAAATGCATTATTTTTCACAATTCATTAAAATCTGAATTTTATCAGAAAAATAAAAAAAATAAAAAAAAATAAATTTTTATTTCCCTCTTCCAAATAAGAAGATTGTTTTTCCAAATTAAACTTATAGTAGTTTCAAAAATATATTTAAAATTTGTGCGCCATTAAAAGGCGGTAAACCTGTATTTTTTAAAATATACTTCTTTTATCCATAAAATTGATTTTATTGTCATGTAATGTTCTAGAAAATATGTAATAGGAATTATAATGTTATATAAAATTCAAAATTTGGTTAATACTATTCATAATTCCTAGTTTGTATCCCATTAAATTATAATACTTAATAAAATATCATTTTTTTAGTGAAACTCAATATCGCATACAACGTCGGATATCGAGGAATGTATCTTTTCTGTGTAACGCAAGCCTTGAATAGTGTTCTGTATACTACAATATAACATGGTGTTGCATATAGTGGATGCTAATATTAGTGTAGCATACAACACAAGACATCAATGAAAATAAAAAGAATCAATCCCATAAAATCTCGGGTTATTTCATTCTGTCCCCCTTGAAATGAATTTTTCCATCAAAATTCATCATGGTTATAAATGGTTTTCTACATTAAATTTTATTACATGGAAACCCACATTAGAAAAAGGGATACTGAAACTTCATTTTAAAAAGGGAAGTTAGAAACATAATGGTTACCCAAGTCACTCATCCCTAGGTTTCCACATAGGATAACATAGGTGGGAAGTGAAAACATGTATATGAAAGACAAATATACCCATCAATTTTTGAGGGTTAGTGATAGAGAATATGGTTTACAAAAATTTAACTACCTAAAATCCATAAATCTATGATCATTTAAGGGAACATTTGATTCATCTGATAAGAGGGTACTGGGATAAAAATTTTGGTTTCATGATCCTTTCCTAAAGTTGATGAATTTTTGTATGAGGAGAAATAATTACTTGATTTCTGTACAATCAAACCATTGGTCGTTCTCTTAAAAATATCCACTTCATATCTCATTTAATGAAATGAAGTTGAATTTTTCATTCCTGAAGTGTTATAAGATCATGCGGTAGAATTATAGGTCATTCCATCTGTCTCAACAAAATGGTTAGAAGAAGTAATCAAATATACATAAATCCATATATGGTGAGATTAGTCATATATGGTTCCAATAATGGACTTATAATTCATCTATAAAACCTATTAAACAAATTAAAATCAATTTATACTAACCAGTGACTTTCTGTAGGCCAGTGGTAGGCGAAAAAGGCCTATCACACTTCGGTTGTGGGTTTGATTCCTGAAGCCTTGTCTGACGCGACGAGTTGTCTCCTGTCCATTGGGTTGTCTTTTATCTATAAAAATACTATTCTATATTTCAAGAAATAATTTTTAAAATTGTTTTATCCTTAAAAAATACTATTTGAGTTCCAACTTAACCCATTCCAACCTTCAGGCCTATCCAAAATAATTCTGTGCAAACTCACAATACAAAAAAACAATTATAAGGAAGATAATATAACAAGACTGTGAATACCATCATTAATAACCTATATATCATTATATATATCTTGTTTTCCACATTACAAAAATTTGAAAAACATCATCATAAATTCTCTTGATTCATGGTAATAATATAAATGACCAAATATCCGTTTTTAAAACATTCAAATTTCCTTATTAAAAAACTTAGTGGATATATTCCTTATGTCACAAAAAGTTTTATACTTCATCCATGATATCGTAACCCTCTTGTAAAATACTCCATAATTGGTTCCCAAGAAACTATCATCTTCCAATTTACTTATTCAAATCCAATATATCTTTATCCAAACATCATTATCATAACATACTACACATATTAAGGGTTATATTTCCCTTAATCATGTTCTCTATGAGAATATCACCTTAGCCTTAAATCAATTTTTGTATACTTATAACTATTCAACATATCATTTCAAATCATTATTGAAAAACTTATACAGAAAACACTTATATGATTCAAAGTCATTGAATTTAAAAACATATAAACCACAATAATTTTTTTTAAACAATTACTTAGGATCCATAATATATATATTTCCTATAATATAAATCATTTCATAAGGTTTATCTACCTCAATATTCTTAGTATTAATGTAAAAAATGTTGTACTAATATCACAGAGCTTTCGCATATTGTTTACAACCACTTTATCCATTGCAGTATGACTAACACTCGTACAATCATAATGATTCTCTTCATGTTGTTTCCGAACATGAAATTTATCTTCCTAATTCCCACACATTTTACATATGATACATTCAATGGATAACTAGGTTCTATGTGGTTCTATTTATTGACTATAACCAGAAAGAAAATTGTGAGAAACACAAATCAGATATTAGAAACACATAAGTACGGAAAATTATTTAAAATATTTCAATCTATAATTTATTCAGTTTAACCCTAGGTTAGTCATGATTGTCACAAAAACCCAAGTATTTGCACATATACTTGACTCATTCTTAGGACATCCCTAGACATTTCCATATAAATATCTCGAGGGATCTCATTAAATTTTTAGCATCCTAGTTTCCAAAGGTTGACTAGACCTTTGCTCTGATGTAAACTATAGAGACCTATTCTTGATGAACATGTACATTACATTTCTTTTGATTAATAGTTAATACAATACACAAAATCTTTTCCCAATGACTGTATTAGTTTTGTGTCTTTGGAAATTAGAAATAAAGTCTTCTAACTAGGTAAAATATCTTCAATATCTCCCATAATGATTTTAGAGTTTTTTTTACTACCTAAAACCTTTCTTTATATCTTGGGGAATATAACGCATAAAAAGGGTGATCTCAAATGCTGAGTAAGTTTAAACGTGGAGAACATAAAACAAACAATATAAATTTTATCGTAAAACCATGAACATAAAGATTAAACATCAAACTCATGAGTCATGAAAAACATATTAGTAGTACGTAAGTAATAGATAATAAAGGAACATTAACCATGATAGAATAGAAGTGGAATATAACATATAATTGTGGAAAACAATTAATAACATAATATGATTTCCATGGTAGCCAAGTAATTTCTAAGAAGACCATCATAGTGGACGAATTCCATTACTGAACTGGGTTTACTTGTTGTTCTAACCCTATATAACTAAACCGGATTTACATATCATTCCATCTATGTCGATCTCATGAGATATAAATATTTACCCAATTCATTGGAGGGAGATATAGGACCCACACATCTCATAATGAAATCATTTTTACATGTTCCAAGGAAACATAAACCCTTCATCAAATCATAACCCAAAAAATAAAATGGGTTTCTTAAACATCATTTCATCATAACATAATCTATATAATATAAATGGTCTTCATAAAAATAATTACATAATAAACATAATAAAATAAAAGTAATAATAGGAATAGAAAAATAACTATATGTTATCTTAGATGAAAAATATTTTCGATAAACCACTTTAACGTAATTCTTAATTAAGATATAATTTCTTCTTAAAAAACGTTTTCTTTTATAAAAATGTCATGAAATTTTAAAAGAAAAGACTTTAATTGAAAATAAACATGAAATATTTTAGAGGAATATTCAAGGAAATAATCTGTTTTGAAAGGATAAAAATCCATTCATGCAGTATAACTTAAAAAAATAGCATCCTCATACTTTTGCTGGAAAAGTCAAAAAGTACCTCATATGGTAAAAAAAATAAATATTCTTTCCATACCATGTAGTAAAAGTAATAATGGTTTAAAATTAATTTAAAAATACATATAGGAAAAATAATTATGATAAAATTATTATAAAACATGTACATGGATGATAAATATATCTTTAGTAAATACTTGTGTGTAAACAATATCAGATAACAATTTGATTACCAAATTATCCCTTACCTTAGGTCAGATTTCATCCATATGTGCTTGAAACTCTAGTATAGTGTGTTTAAATATATTATTAACTTGTAAAAGAACCATAAAAATATTTATGATATCAAATATGATTTACTTAGGACTTTATATTAACCATTCATTTGTCAATTCCATGTTAAAGTAATGTTCTGTGTAATAATCGTTTTATTTATCATACGTGTTTGGACTTTTTATTCTTTATATTATTACATAGATAATGGTTTGCTTACTTAAATAATTTAAAAAATTATTTATATATCATATATATTTAGTATATAAATAAATGTTTATATATATAATAGATAGATAAATGAAATTAAATACACCATTCATAGAGACCGTAGGCCATACGTACGCATAAACGCTGTTTTGTTTTCCTTATTGAATTGAATATGAGTAATTAAACGAATTATATATAAATAAATAAATCCAATATAATTATTATATCATATATTTCATGATTATTCATTAAATATACATTATATTCATTCTTGAATGGTTAATGTAGAGAATGAATCACATCGTGTCGCGGAGACTGTAAGTCATACATATGCTCGAGCGAAAATATTGTTCCCATAATTGTTGAATGGTATTGAAGTGGAAGGGGTATAAGATATCTTAATTAGTATAATGTTTTAATAATCAATATAGTTATTATTTCCACCACTATACCCATCCATGTAAGGTGGTGGTGAAAAATAAATTACACTATGGCGTGGAGACAGTAAGTCAAATGTATACACAAGCGATGATATCATTTTTAATAGGATGGATATAAGGTGAAATATGGTTTTTTCATATTTATAATAATATATCATTATATTAGTGATACTGATGTTTTTACATTGAAAATAAACTAATAATTAAGAGTATGTATAAGAAGAAATAAATTTGAAAGAATTGGTAGAAGGGTTTACATATTCCTTGAAGTGCCTCCTTTAAATATCCTATTAGGGCACTATAATTTATCTTTTGAGAAGAAAAAAGCCTATATAATTTTACTAGGAAAGTAGAGAAGATAAATTGGTAGGATTTGGCAAAGCTGGAAGGTTCAAAATGGAGTGAAGATGATAGAGAGGAGGAGACCTTTTATAAGAGAGGATATGGGCACTTTAGAAAACCCTCTAAATCTTAATTTATTCTAAATTCAATTTTTATTAAAAATGTTTCAAAACGTATTTAATTATAAAATAAGACGATTTTAGTTCTAATAACCCTCATCCAATATTTTTTAGACAATGTTTATATATTTTTGTATCCTTATCTTTTTGGTTGAACCCTTATTTTAACCTTTTTAATTTTACTATGATATCATGTTATTTACACATTGTGTGTTAATGTAATTACGATATCTTTTCAAACAACCAAAAAAATATATTTATGACATATTTGGACTTATATTAATTATTTTACAGAATATTATATTTTTAATAATTTAATATCATTTAATAAACTATTTTATTTTTTAAGGTATGAATTATGTCAATTTTGGACTCAATTCATTCGTGACTTTTTAAAAAAATCATAAAAACCTGATTCGTAAGAACCAAAGGCATTATCTAATCTATAATATAGAAATTTCTTCCATAAATTCGTTTATGGTTTCAAAATTTTCAATTCAAATTTATTTTATTATTTATAAATTCATTTATTTTAATCTTTCATTAATGTGGTAATCACTACATCATAATTGTGTCATAAATATATATATTTATCTATTTTATACAAATTATAAATGAAATACAATGATGTAGAAAAAATTTTTTATATATATAATGAGTATTTATAAAAAAATATATTAGTTATATAACTCTATATAAAAATATATTTACTAAAAGATATATGTTTATGTTATAAATATATTTACTTTAAATTAATTCTTATAAAATGTCATTTTCACGTCCAAGTGAATCCATGTGTTTCTAAAATCTACCCAAGGATGACCATGGTCAGAAATATCTCATACATTAGAATTATAAAACATTTTAGGGTAGATTTATCCTAATATTTTTTTACCCTTAATTGCAAGATTTATCTTTTAACCCTGGTAGATAAAAAATAATTACTAAAGTTACCATTCATAATGTCCAAAAATAAAATTTACCTATTCAAAAAATTTGGACCTTCTAATTCCAAATATGGAATCTATTTTTCCAAATTCAAAACACAGAAGCTGTAGTAATAAATTTAAAATTAATTATCGTTGACAAAAACAAAAGTGTGTTTTTTAAGAAGTAATAACTATCAAAATATTGACATGTGTTTATGTACAATTTAAAAGAAAAATTACTTTTAATAGATAAAATTGGATTAAATGATTAAAATATAGTCCACTTACACTTTAAAACCATTTAAAATTTTAATCTAACTATATAAATAAATTATATGAAAAGACAGTTTCGAATGAAAATGCAGTATTTTTCACTATTCATTAAAACTTTGAATTTTATTAGAAAAATACCTAAAATTACAAAAAAAAGTATATTTTTATGTCCCGCATCCAAAAAAGATGTTTATTTTGACAAATATAACTTATAAAAATGTCAAAAATATATTTAAAATGGGTGTTCCATCAAAAGGTGGTAAAACTATGTTTACAACAAATACTTATTTTATCCGAAAAATTGATTTTGTTCTCACATCATTTTCTAAAAAAAATTAAGATAAATTTTAATGTAATATAAAATTCAAATTTTGCTTAATAATATTCATAAATCCTAGTTTATATGCCATTAAATAATAATATTTAATAATATATCATTATTATTGAAACTCGGTATCGCGTACAATGCAAGCTATCGAGGAATGTCACTTTTGTGTGTAATGCAAGACAAGAATATTGTTATGTATACTAAAATCTAATATAGTGTTTCATATAGTGCAATCTAATATTATTGTATCATAAAAAACAAGACATCAAATAAAATAAAAAGAATCTATCCCATAAAATATCATGGTATTACATTCTTCATCGTCATGATGTACCTTTAAAAACATTATTGTAATATATTTGTTCAAGAGGTCCTTCCTTAAAGTGGTATGAAAATATTCCCTTGGATCTAAAATTCAAGATTACATATGTAAATCCATGCTCAAGGTAAATACTTCTTCAATTACTTTAGTTATTGTATTTATTGTATTGGTTTCAAGTGCCTTTAACATTTTATAGCATTCCATATTGGTGTTTCCTTTAATCCTACAAGTATAAAATGTGGTATCATGCCCCCTTTCCTTATCCAAATTTTTTCTTCATGACTTTTATTATCCTCTATGATTATCCAAATATTCATATCTACCTCTTCCTTCTACATTTAGAGTACAAATTGATAATCTTGTTAATTCTATTATCTAAATATCATGATTGATTATTAGATATTACACATCTTTCAGAACCAAACATTTATTCCATGAGGAATGAATCATGACTATTTTAGTCAATTTCCATCTATCATGTAAATACCCCAAACATAGTGTAATGTGCTAGTTCCAAGTGTCACCCAAAGGTTCCCTATTCCTGGTAGGTCACATGGGATCAAGCACATTTATCCAAACGCTAGAGGCTGCCGATTAGTAGTGATGGACTTGGGTGTGATATTGGGGAAACTATGCCAACGTTGGCATATTATGAACAGCAGAATAACAAATAATAAATAGTCATAGAAGCAATAATATCATACAACAAGTAAACAGTAGAAGACTTAAAGTAAATAAACCACTAGGGCACACAAATAAATGATGCCTGACACATATATCTAGGGAAGAATCTTAACAAGACAATATGATGGAAATACATTTCTAAACCAAATGAAAAAGAAAAAACAACTAAACTCCAACATCATTGCAAGAATAATCTTGTTTCTATCTTCTCAAGCTCAACAAAAATCAAGTAACTGATGATGAAGGTGACTTTCCCTTATCTAAATATACAACCATATAATCTTTTTTGGACCAAAATCATGACCAAAATAGGGTGTGAGACAAATCCCAACAGGAAACCACCACATGATTTGTGCCTAATTTTCATTGAGTATATAGAGTTGTTAATAATGGAATTGTACCAAGGACACTTTGAGTGTAAAAAAGTAACCAAAACCAACAGTTTCCAATTACATTCATTAGAATTTAGTATTCACCATTTAATCAAGTAAGTATCACAATAGGTATCTCAGAAGAATACCTAAAAAAACCAAATCCAATATTGTGATTTTTCTTGGAGGATGAATCACAAACATTGAATATTAAGTTAACCCTTTGGGTATATCACATAGTCTAACCCCTCTATCCATGTAATGCAAATAAAAGGCTAAGACACTCTGAAGAAATACTCATCGTGAATTCCTTCTATGGTCTTTGCTGAATAACTATAAACTCTATGGGTAAGTACTCCACGCAATTATACCTATGGTATCATAACATTACTATAGACACTCTGAATGAGCACTCACCATCAATCCCCCATGTGTCCTAGTAGTGTGAAATATAACAGACACTTTGGGGAAGCACTCAATGTTATTTCCACCTATGGTCTAAATACACTAGGTTCTCACAGCCATGTGTAATTCAATCATGCTTAAATGATGTCATGAATTCCAAAGTAATCTCAACTACAACATGGATAAAAAATCCAATGTATATCATACGAATTTAACCAAGAAGAAAAAATACAAATAGTTACATCCTATCAAGAAAGGTAAGGAAATCAAGGTTTGCCTCAAATGAAACCTAGACCAAATGGCCTTAAACCTTCAAACAACAAAACACACCCATGGGATGTTCTATAAACATTCAATTTCATATAATATCACATCAATCAACCATTAATCCAATAATAAATATAAGGTAGATAAAACAGGGTTCATTTTCCTTAACCTAAAATACCTGAAACATGGGAAATCAAAACTTTGGCATATAAAACTCAAAGACAACCAACAAAAGGTAACAAAACACCTACATATATGTTGTATGATCAATATAGTTGAACATAGGCCTTTTAATCGACCTAGAATTTCATAGATCAACAGAAATGTTAAAAACATTCAACCTTTTATAACTTGAGAAATACGAGAAAATAGGATGACAGGTTCAAGAAGAAGGAAGGACTCACTAGTTGGATTCCAACGCACCTTCCGAAGATCGAATCAGAGAATAGATGATAGGTTGGTGGCTCAGAGAAGATTCATCACTCTCGGTCTCTCCTGGATGAACCAATGCCATAAGGGGATGTTTCTAGGGATTAGAAGCAACCTCAGTCTAATTTATCAAATAAAAGAAAATGTACACGACGTGTACATTTAATGTACATGTCGTGTACATGACTCAACTGGCCCCCAATTTAGGTGGTCTCTAAGTAACCTCACACGAACATGTCATGGCTATTACATGACTTGTAAATGGCTACCCATGGAATATACTACTATGTACACAACGTGTACTTATGAAATTTCCAAAAATCCCCATTTTCCCAAAAACATTCAAAATCAAGATCCACAACTAAAAAAGAATATTTGGGTTCCTACACATAGTACCCCATAGTTATTGGTTACATTATTACATTAGAATAAGATATAAAGAATCACATATCTAAGTACTAAATAGTTTAGTAGTCATCTTAAACTAGATACATCCTTTAAATTGAAATTAAAATTTAAAACATAAAATAAAATAATATTTGAGAATTCCATATTTCCAATTAAGCATATCCCTTCATATCAATCATAAAACATTTTCTGATATTCTAAGAGAAATAAAAAATAATAAATGGTTTCTGTCATATGCTCAGTAAGGTTAAGCATACAACATAATATATCATTAAAAATTAAGAACAATCATATTTAAAGTTAAATATCTAAAACACATGTCATTTAATCAAAAATTTGATCATAATATGGTAATAAAAAATGATGATCAAATAAATCCATATACCCAATAACATGATATTAAAACTTATCCATGGGTATTCTAACTAATAGAATAATAAATTTTACACAATAATTAATCTCATAATTAGGGAATAAATAATACAGGACAACATAAAAATATTGTAAATACCTTTCACATGACATTTTAAAACAATGGGTAGAAACCATTTAATTTTCCCAACAGATTTTTCTCATGAAAACTACATATACATTGAGGGGATATGTAATTTTATACCCACCTATAACATAATAAGTCCAATTCATTCCTCTTATTAAAGTGGTGAAACATAATCAACATAAACATTCATATTTAAAAACTAACATACAAAATGTTAATACATAACCCAATTAATAAAGACAATCACAATCCATCCAGAGTAATATTGTGAATGATAATAGTACATCCCCAGTCAAACTAATAATAATCCATCCAGAGAAAATAATAAGAATGGTTTCATTAGAAAATAACTCTAGTGTAGCATTATTATAATATGTTTTGTTGTCATTAATAATTATAAATTCCATAAAAAGATCCTATAAAACATTATTTAGGAAAATAAATGTATCACCTTGAAAATCACCTTTTAAAACTAAATGTTCCAAAGAATTTTTAAAATAATTTTCTTTTAAAATGTCCTTAGAAACACTTAAATTAATCTTAAAAACATTTAAAGGTAATAATAGTGTGAAATTTGATACATGACATAAATAAGAAAATAAAGATTATTTTTACAGTTTCTATAAAATCCAAATGGACCGTGTTTGGAAAATAACATGAATATTCCTTTCAAAACATTTAATAAGAAGTTAATATTCGGTAAAATGTATTTAATAAATTTGTTGAAGAATGCAACTTTTTTTTAGAAAACATGTATTTATATGAGAACACATTTTCAATCGAATATAGAAATAAAGTCACATTCTATTCAAAACATTTTCTCATCCATTTAATAATCCAAAGAGAGGAATATGCTCAAATTACTTGATAAATTCATGAATAACTCGACAATAATAAAATTAAATGATTTATTAGACCGTGATAAAATAATTAACTTTAATATAAATTAAATTATAAACAATCTTGATTAAAATGATATTGAAACAGAAACCACTTACCACTTTTGTATCATTTGAATTTTAACCCCCATGAAAGGAATAACATCAAATGAAACATTAAATACCATGAAGAGAAATAGATAAATGATATAAATTATCAAAAGGGATAGTATATAAACAACATCAATGTAATAAGTGGTGAATATAACATAATCCTCAAGGAAGCAACAGTGTGACAAGAATCCATTAGCACAAGTTTGACTTCCATCATATAGGTCTGAACCTCCTCTTCTTTAGAGAGCGTCTTTAGGTGAATACCAAAAAAAATTAGTAGGGATTAAAAATTAAAATAATTCTATTGGGATATGTGTATATAATTATGGAATAAATTTTGGTAGTTCTTGGATAAACCAAATGGTTTCAGAAGCTTGAAGAGGATAAGATAGTGGTGGCCTTTATAGGTTGGGGAGAAAACACACGTGGAATGTTTATAAAAGATAATGTGATATCCACATATTTATCTTGGAAAAAGCCTCTAAAATGATTTATTATTGAACCTTATATGGTATAAAATCAAAATATGGCCATTCAATGGGTGTTAGACAATTTTGAGGTCATTTTAAACCCTTATCTTCATAGTTTAACCCCTAGCAAACCCTTTTACCTTGACCCTGATAATTAATTTTTACTCTTTTTCACTATTATTTACGTTAAAAAATTAAGTTAAAACTACTATAAAAAATTAATTATTATAAATATAAATATAGAATCAATTTTTTCAAATTCAATTCATATAAGTGGTAGATTTCAATTTAAATTTATACAGACAAATGCATCTAAAAACAGTTTTTTGAAAGAAAAACATTCAAAAGCATAAATTGTTTTTATATCATATTTTAATAGAAATTTTATTAAAATTAAATAATTTAGTTAAACTTGAATATAATTTTTATAATTTTACTTTAAAACTAATTAAAATATATTTTATCTTTGTAAATAATTAAAATTAAAGGTAAATTTTAAAAAAAATAAGTATTTTTTGTTATTCATCAAAAAAATTAATCTTATCAAAAAAGTATCAACAATTCACAAAAAGATAATTTTGAAATTTATAATTAATTAATAAAGCTTATTTTTTCAAATAAATTTTGTAAAAAAATAAAATTAATTTTAAAATATGTGGAAAAACTGTGATAAAGTATCCTTCCAAAAAAATACATTTTTTATAGAGAATTTATTTTTCTTTAAAATAATTTTTATATTAATTTCAATTAAATTTATAACCACTGTGTCTATTTTATATATTTTTAAACCATATATTTTTCATAATTTATTTTGTACTATTTCTACCATCCAATTTAATGGCTAGGTTATAACTATATACTCTGTTATGATTCATTTAGACTTAGGGTTGTGTGTATCACAAGCTATAGATGAGATTGAATTTATTTAAAAAGATATATATCATAAAGTAAGTGGTGATATATTATATTTTCAGATGTAAGTTTCGCGAAATATATACTATGTAATATGATGTTCCTCTATTAAAATCTTTGGGTGTTGCATTCTACCCCCTTAAATAAATTGCATCCTTGAAATTTAGTCTTGACATAAATAATCAAGGTTCTAAAATATGAAATTATCTTTGTTGTAATAACACCTCGTAAAAATGTTCAATAAAAATTTTTCTTCATAACAGATGAAGTTGAGTATAAATTTCTTCTATAATGAAAAATTACTAGGTTTTAAAGTATTAATACATTGGTAAGTAGTGTAGATATGGACATTGAAGAAAAGTGTAAATAATTATAGAGTGGTATAGATCATTAATCATAAGAAAGTGAATGATGAATTGAATGTTAAGGAACTCATAATCATAAATTTTTGAGGATGTAAAATGAAATTTTATTCATCAAATGTAATGTTTATAGTATAAAATATTTGTTTTAAGATATTTTTCCAAAATTTGAGGAATTATTTTACAATAATGATAGAGGACACCAAAAAATATACTTACATAATATCTTTTTAATAATATTTTTTCTTTTGGTTGTGCAATGGTCAATTTTTAAATCATTTAATAATCTAATAAATTAATATTCAAGATTAGTTTTTATTCCTAAAGCACTAAATTAAATTATAAAAGACCATAATATCCATAAAAGAGTAATAATTTATTATTTATGTCTTTACTAAGACCAAAATTGTTAGACATATTTATTCAATATAATAAATTAATCTCTAATACCACAATAGTAACTCTAAAAATTCAACTAAATCCATTTCATAAGTTGTTAATATTAATACTTGTCTCAAATATGTTTGACCAAAATCAATGTTCAAAAATTTATAAAGAAGGTAACTAAATTTTCCTTAAACTCCCTAGATAATATAATGTGTTTATTAATTTAAAATTATAGATATGTGAATACCTTGATCACCATAAAACATTAATTAAAACATGCATGCTTTTAAAAATAAAAAATTCAAGTTGATGAGTATATTCCATAAATCCAAAATTTTAGTAAACTCCATCA
Source organism: Viscum album (assembly GCA_963277665.1). Taxonomy (NCBI): domain Eukaryota; kingdom Viridiplantae; phylum Streptophyta; class Magnoliopsida; order Santalales; family Viscaceae; genus Viscum; species Viscum album. The sequence continues at coordinate 1,100,901,983 of OY728147.1, forward strand.
AAGATAACATAATTCATCAAATATCTAACCTATTTTAAACCCACCAATAATATATCACAAACATTGATTTATCCTTCTTATCTCAACATAGAGAACATATTAAGGATTATTTTAACTCAATCATGTGTTTTATAAAAATATCAACTTTCCACTAAATCACTTTTCATTGTATCATTAAACATATGTATTCTAATCCTTATGAAAAAATAATATAGTACTATCATTATATGTTTCATGATTCGTATAAATAGAATACCATTTGTTAAAATAATTTTATAAAATAATTCATGAATCTAACTATACAATAACTTTAATCATTCCTAAACCATTAACTATGCTTCTTCATATTATTTTGTAATACCTCCTTCCTATCATATGTTATTGGTAGTATCTTCATCATCAATAATATAACCATTACTCATACAAACATTATGATTCAATTCATGAGCTTTACCCCTAAGACATCGATTTCATAATTCCCATAATTTCCATATATAAAATATTGAACCATCGATGATACCTTAGGGAGAAAATTTTTATCATACATTGTGTTAACATAACTTTTCAATTTTCCATATAAATTAAATTTTTTTTATCTTTAATATCTACACCCATAATATCTTCATGTTCCTCTAAGATATTCACTTAGGTTGTTCTTCCAACATTCTGGATATATAGAAAACTAAATCTTATTCCCTCTATAGTTTCAATAACCCAAGATCTTATCAAACTCTATCATTCACTTCTTTTGTGAGTTTTAGAGTCAGTTATGGTGAAATTTTTTAGTCATATATCATGATAATTGATTAGGAATAATCACAATATCCTTTACCCCAATAATCATCTCATGTGGTTTCTCATTAACACATTCTCTATCTCACTCAATGTTAACCCAGTTCCTTCTAGTTTTATCCATTGACTAAAACCATAAATCACAGTGTTAAAAATGTTCACAATAGTGTGAAAAAAATAGTCATAAAATCAATAATTTTGTGTTTAAATCATGGAACCTTATTTTCAATATATACACCATAGATTTAATCTTTGGACATTAATGTTCTTTATCTATTCAAATCCTTCATATTGTTTTCAAAGAAAATGTGAATTTACCAAATCATATCCACTGAGAGTGTCAATCAGGTTTCATATTAAGGCATTCTGTCATGTACTAGGTACTGCTTGAGTCATTCCTGATACACCTCTTTGGAGTTATTAACCCTAGTAACACATAATTAAAAAATAAATTCACTTGTAGTATCCATAGAAGGATGTATTTATATAAAAACCGCAAAATCACTAGCTTATCAAAAAATCAGGATGTTCTTATATACTTATTCTCAGTTTCTATTATAAGTTCATATTCCCTAATATATGTTTTACTAAATATAATTCTCATGGTTTCTACTAATATTTATCTGCTTGTAAGTATAAAGACCCCAATCCTAGTATCCTTGTGTTGGTGGTTACTTTACTATATTATAATAATATACAAGGAATCACATCCAAAAGGACCGAATAGTTTAGTAATCTCGGTAAACTAGATACAAACTTGAAATTAATATTAAAATTTAAAACATAAATGCACAATGTTTTTTATTTTATAATTCTATATTTCAATTTAGCATATCCTTTCATATAAATTTTAAAACACTTCCTGGTATCCTAGGAAAAATAAACCATAAGAAGGGGTGAGCTTAGATGATTAATAATGGTATTCATATAGAAAAATATATCTTGAATAAATAATAATAATTTATATTACATGGTAAATAACTAAAACATGTTCCATTTTAATGAAAACATGAGTATAATATATCATAAATAAATAATGACAAAATAAATCCACATATAAAATCACATTAGCTTAAAACTTATCCATGTATGTTATTACTAATAAAATAATCACTGGGGCATCAATAAAAAATCTCATAATAAGGTAATACATAATATCAAACATCACAAACATACTAGGAGGACCATTTAAAAAAAATAATATCTATTGATAAAACCCCATTTAATTTGGACAATTAATTTTTCTCATGAGACCTAATGATACATCCAGTGGATATGTTATTCTGGGCCCCACCCATTGACTAATAAGTCCAATTAATTACTCATCTAAAAGGGGTGAATAATAATCAACATAAACATTCATATTGAAAAACTAACATATAAAATTTTTATACATACCCCAATAAATAAACATAATCATAAACCATCGAGAGTAATATGGTGAATGGTAATAGTACATCCTTAATAAATTTGATCATAAGATGTTTAGGGAAATAATAATGAAGGTGTAATTACAACATGTCCATGATATAACATAATTTGAATAATTTTTATTGTTTTTGATTAATATAAATTCCATGAAAGTATCCTTTCAATAATTCTTGTGTAAAATAAATTTTTTCAGTTTGAAAATCACATTTTAAAACAAAAAGTTCACAAAATATTTGGAAAATATTTATCACTAAAAATGGCCATTGAAACATTAAATGAATATTTAAAACCATAATTGGTCATAAATTTGGTACATTATCTACCTTTTATACAAGTTAAAATATTGATTCCAATCACATTTTTGGTAATATCCAAATGGGGCATGTTTGGAAAACTACATGAAGATTCATTTCAAAACATTTTGGAAATACTAAAAAATGGGTAAAAACTTATTTACTAAATAATTTTGATAATTTAAAAAACATTTTTCAAGACAATTTAGAACATATAATTTTGGATGTGAAAGGATTTTTTAGTGAAGAGATAAATAAAATATTATTTTATTAAAAACATTTTTCAATCATTATAATTACCAAAGAGAGGAATATAATACTATTACATAAAAACATAATGAATAAACTTATGATAATTAATTCAATGTTTCTATTATACATTGATAATATAATTTCATTAAATGTAAATTAAAATATAAATAATCCAAATTAAAATGATATAGAAACACAAATCATTTACAACTTTGGTAACTTTTGAATCATCAGTCCCATGAAAGGAATAACATCAATGGAAACATTAAATACCATGAAGAGAAATAGATTCATGATATAACATATAATTTTTTTAACATACCCCACACCTAAGGAATATGTTCTGAATATGTCAAATGTCTCATAGAAATAAAATTGAGATTAGAAAAACATACCTAAGCTTCGACCTCCATCTAATGTGTCCATGCCTCATCTTCTTTGGAGAGCCTATTTAGGTTTATAACTAAAGTTTTATTGATGAATTCCTAATAAAAATAATTCCTATAGTAGATGGGGATGGAATTAAGGAAGATATTTAGGAAATTCTTAGATGAACCAAAGGGTTTTGGAAGTGTGAAGATGATAGGATAGGGGTGACCTTTTATAAGTTTTGGAGAGGACTCACATGATTGTTCTGAAAAGATAAAGTGTTTCCCGCGTTTTTATTAGGAAAAAAGACTCAAAATGAGACATTATATAACCTTATATTTAATAAGGTCGAAATATTTTTCATACAATTAGTGTTGGAGAAGTATTAGGTCATTTTTAACCTTTAACTTCTTAGTCCAGTAAACCCATTTTTACCATACCTACATTAATTTATTTTATTTTATTTTTCTATTAATTATTCTAAAAATATAATTTTACCTTATTTTATAATTTTAATTTTTTTATTCCAAAAATGGAATACATTTTTTCAAATTTAATTCAGAAAATTGGTTGAATACAATTTAAAATTAAACCCGTAGATGCATTGAAAAGTGGTTTTTCTAAAGAAAAAATTTTCAATGTTTAAAACTATTTATATAAGAACTCAATATGAAATAGATTAAAATAACCAAATTTAGTTAAACATTAAAATAATTGAACTTATTTTACTTTAAATTCTATATAAATATAATTTATCATTCTAAATAATTTAAAAAAAAAGGATTTTCTCAAAAAAATAGGGTTTTTGACTATTCATTAAGAAATTAATATTTTCAAAAAATTACCAAAAAATCACCAAAATAAAATTTTAACATGTATATTTAAATTTTTTTTTATTTATTCAAATAAATTTTATAAAATTTGTAAAAACTAATTTAAACTATATAATTTTCATAATTAATTATTACTATTCAAACTGGAAAATTTAATATCTAGGTTATAACAGAATACATTATTACAATTCATTTAGACCGCGGGTTGTGTGTTCTACAAGCTATCAATGAGATTGAATTTATTTAAAAAGAAATATATTGTAAATCCTTAGGGTGTTATATTCAATTAAAATCCTTATATTTAGTATCATAAATTCTATTGAATATGATTTTTTTCATTTAAAATCTTGATGTGTTATATATCAGATAAAGAATACAATTAAACCAGTGGACATACCTCGTCATCTAGGCAAATTCCCACCAATGAAAACTGAAAAGTGTTTTTATTAAATTCATATTCATGATCAGAAATAATATTATTTTAAATAATTTTAATATTGAATAATCATCATATCATGTATACTTTTTTATGCAGAAGTAAATACTTACATATTCACATGATCCTTCATCTACCCAACCATTGCCTTCACTTACCTAATGTTGAATGCCGTGATTTTTTCTATTGTAAGGCACAAAACCCCAAGAACCTATCAATCTAGAATATTTCACTCCACCTTCACCATATCCACTGGTTTCTCTACTTGAACCATAAATCAAAACATATTTTTGTAAATATAGTCTTTGATCTATATCCTCTATTAATTAAACTCAGTTCCATTGATGTGATGAATCTTCACCTTACCTTCTCCCATATCCATTGATCAATTCAACAAATCTAACCTTGATCTTAGAAAGTCACTCTTTGATACCATTTATTATGGAAACACATATAAAAACAAACCAGAGATGATTTTCTGAAGAAGTGTAAAAGGGAAAAAATAATAAAAAAAGAACAAGAATAAAATGGAAATGGGACATAGAAATTTACATGGTTAGGGAATAATCCCTACAAACATGGAGAGTAAGAATATATTCATTATAATTTGGGATTTCAAATATAGGGTATAATCTTACATTACATGAAATACAATCTTGAATATGATCGTAAAAGGAATGAGGTGAATAGTAAACAATGTTTTTGTAGTTCATACATTTTAAGTCCATTGTTCTACAATTCAATGAAGACCCAAGTCCAAGAACCTATAATATCAGTGGTAGGAAGTCCAAAGGGATACAATTCACTATTGGTGTCACCATCGAACTCTACTACAGTGGACCAGGTTTGATCTAGCAATGAATAAGGATAGTTCCATGTTTAAACATTGAATTTATGACCAAGTATGTGGTATATGCCATAATTTAGTGGCCCAACCTCATCAAAATATCAGGTTACACCAATCCAACGAGATAATCCTCTCGATTTCTTCATTTTCACATTGAGTTGTGAAACACCTCTTGGTTTTTTTTATCTAGACCTCTTACTAAAATTACGACTTAATCTTCTTCAATATTCCTTTATCATCTAGTTACTCATAGATGAGGAGGATACATCCACATATAGGTGTCCTACTAGGTGTAATCCCCAACCATACCATCCCTTATTTAGTTACTAACAAATAGGATGAACTAGAAAGGTATAATACTTTTTTATGGCCCACAAAAACCATTTTTAGGTACTTTTCACCTATTAGCCCATTTTTCATGATATTAAACTTCTTGAAATATGTCTGGGAGACGTGACTTTGAGACTCACTTCACTTGGTCATAGTTTCATGACTTTAAATGTAACCATATTGATCCTTGTCACATTAATTTAAAAGTATTGTTTTTACAATTAATTAAAACCAAACTACACGGGTTCTAATTCACATGATAGGGATATGTAGAAATTCCCCTTTATGGGATCAATCCCATAACCAAATCACCTTCCACCTCCCTAGATGGTTCTAAACGATATAATTATTAGTTATACTCTTTTAAACCAAGGCATTAGTAATTATCAAGAGAAATATGGAGAACATATTATATATATAAGGTATAATTGATCTATAACCTATGATATATATATATATATGTGTCTGTGTGTCTGCGTGTGTGTTTATATTTATAGATAACCTCTTATACATATCGATTCTCAAGTCTGTTCATTTCAAAAATTTATCACTATCACTAGGGTAACTAGTCCGGCACCGGGACTTGGGAAGGATTCAAAAATATATCTTAAATATAAAAGAGTCTTAGAGTAAGAAAAATTTTACCTATAAATTTTTCAATGAGATCAAACTCCCATCCTCTTGGAGAATGATCATTTTGAAGTGTTTCCAAAAAAAGGCACAGTAATTTCCTTCCTTTGGAAATCATGTCTGAATGATGCAAAAACACCCTTGAGTGAAAATCCAATAGATTTTTTTTCAAAAACGTGACCTCATATGGAAATATTGCATAAAATTACCATTATGGAATTATTTATTGAATTTAATTTACCAAATATCGTAATCAAGGTAATATATTATGGAAAGTATAATTTTAATATATTTTAATATAGAAACTATTGAATGGTTCCCATCATAGTATATTCCTTGAAATTTCGTAAACCATTTAACCGCCAAATTCACTTTATAGGTGCTGAATTTATCATCCATGTATATTTTATTCATGAATACCCATTTTTACCCAATAGTAATTAAATTAACTATATAATCTATTGAAACACATACATATTTATTGTATATAGAATCGATTTCATAATTCATGGATTCTTACCACCTAACAACTATTGATCCTTTTAGTTTTTCCTTGTTGGTAAATGTATTAACATTATCAGTTAATAATATTTCACCATCCATAATCTTTAGAAAACCATATATGTCAAGTTAGTTAACCTCTATGCTTCTACTAAACCTTACTTAGGTCTTTGGAATAACTTCTTCCATTGGGATTAGTGTAATTTGTTCTTTTACCAACTCTTATGTATCCTAATACTCGACTTTATTGAAGTCTTATCCTTTTATCAGTTTTGGATATGTTCTCTCTCTTATATAACATGGTGTTTTATGAAATTATTTATTTTATAAGGAATTATCTTGATGATAACCCTTTATTTATTTAATTTATCCTATGAAGATACACTTATTGACTTTAGGTGTATTTTTTTTTGTCAGAGATAGCCTTAAAAAGTTTTTTCGAAGGCCACACATGTAAATGTGACAAAATGAATTTCTTCCCATAAATAAAACCATTTTTAAATATATTTTTCACAATATTAGGAATTAATTTTAGTATGTGTGTTTTGGTTTTTAATGTGTATCCTCAAAAGGATGATAGATGACTTTCATGACTCTTCATTGATCTCACCACTTCCAAAAAGGTGTGGTTCCTCCTTTCACTAACACCATTAAACTATGGTGTATAAGGAGGATTGGTTTGATATTGTATCCCAAAATACCTTAGATAATCAGGGAATTAATTGTTATGATATTCTCCACCATGGTTGGAAAAGATTTTCTTTATCCTCTTACGATGTTGATTCTCTACTTCATTCTCAGTTTCCCTAAATTTTTCAAAGTAATCGATCTTATGCCTCATTATGTATATATATTCATTTCTAATAATGTTTTTAGTAAAAAAATTTAGGTAATAGTATCCACCTCATGATTTAACATAAAATAATTCAATACACATCTATATTTACTATTTTTCTATAATCTATGGCCCATTCACCTTTTTCATAGAATAGAGCTTTAGTTATTTTTCCTTTAAAAAAAGAACGAAATATATCTAAGAGTTTTAGTTTAAAATAATCTAAATATCAATATTAATATATTTATATATATTTTAAATGACTCTTGTTTCTATGAAAATGTCGGTGATTTCACATCTATGTTTGATATAATTCATGAGAGCATGATTCATTATTGATTATCAACATTTAACTTTTTATATTCTAGTATATAAAGACCATTATTTTTATGATTCATCCTATAATAAATGATATATTTATAAAAGTAAAAAAAATATTACTTCCAAACTTGAAAATAAATCCATCCATATCTAAGATAGAGATTGGTATTATTTTTTGGTTGCACTGGGTATATAATAAAAATTCTATAGAACTATAATAAATCATGTTAGAATTATGAGAGGGTAATATCTAATAGCCAACATAACCAATATTAAACCATTGGAATATCAGAGATACACCTCACCTCTATTAACTTTTTAGAATCTACCTTGTACCTATATTTAGACATTATTAGGATAACATTTATATTCTAGTTAATGAGTTGTCTGTTTTCCACCAAAACATATGAAAGTAGTAATAATGTTTAATAGAAAACCCATATTATAAATATTAGAATTTTAAAGGAAACCATAACTAAAAACATTTTACCATAATTCACAATCTTTTCAAAAACACATAGAGACAATAACTATCATAAGACAATGACATAAAGAAAAATAACAAGGAACATGAACAATATAAGTTTATGTGGTTTAATCATGCATCATAATACATGATGGGAACATTGTAACTATCTTATTCACATAAATGGAAGTTAATTACAATATATCAATAGTATCTTATCATATCAATCAAATGATCTATTCCAATAATAGAACTACACACCTAGTCGATTATTATGGTAGTAACTGACTCCTAATATTCATGGGGTGAAGTCAACCTGATTAAATATCCACACAAAAAACCCTCTATTCAGTCAATGACTTCCACCACCTCAAATCCATCAGTTAACCCATTAATCTTATATGAATATTTTACAAAATTACTCTTATGCGACTTTCCATTCTTTCACTACCTCCAGCCTAAGTGATTAGTGGTAACATCTAACTACATCTTACATCTATAAATTTTGATTCCATCATTTTATTATATTGTCTAATGTAATCATACTTGCACAAATAATGTATAAATTATAGTTTTCCAATGTCAAAATACCTATACATAGGTGTTTCTCTCTCCATCATCATCATCCGTGCCATAAAAAATTTGGTCATCTGATTTTCTCATTCTAATGAAACAAACACCTGATTCAAAAAATGATTTTCACTGTTGTCCCTAAAAATTTTCCTCTTGAGAATTATTTCATGGGATTCACAAAAAAATCCTCCATTAGCTATAATAGACCTCCTTCCACTCTTGAAACTTCTATTATAGATAGAATTGTTTTATTATCATGCTTATGATCATCCAAGACCAACTAAAACACAATATTTCCTTAGAAAATTTCACACTATAACCTTTTTAAATATATTTACTAGGTTCCAGGTCCCTTATATCTTCAATTGATATAGTACTCTATCCTCCTAAAAATTCTAGATTGCTTGATAGCTAATTTGAATGATCTTTTTCCTTGAATGAAACATCATATTTTTGTAAATTGAATTGAAATTTTCAAATAAAAAAAGAATATAATCATATTTCCTCTTTCTGAGATCTTGTAACATTTTTGAGCTGGAAGACACTAAACCGGTGCTCCGACTCGGGTGGTTATATAACCTTAAGTTGACCTCCCCGTATGCCAAAGGCTGCTGACTAGCAGCGGGGGTCTATGTAGTCAATTGGACAGACTATACCCCCTTTTTATCAGAGTATGCCACAACAGAAATATACCAATAGCGGAAACAATAATCAATAAACAAGGAAACTACATAACAACCAATTCAACATAACAAATATGCCATGTCATACTACAAGTGAAAAAGTGGACAAAACCCCAAAATAAAGACAACAGCCAAAATCCCCAAAATGGTCTTGTCCCAAGTCCGGATCCACCACCTAGTGCTACCCATGTCCACTCACTATCTACCAAGGACCTTTTACCTTCTCCTGACCTGCAAACATGAAGTCTACTTGGGTACCCAATGGCGGCCCGAGCAGGGTGAGAGTACAACTCAGTTGGCCACCACCAACGGTGTTTACAAAATATCTAATCTAAAAATATAGTGCATGCAAGGGAATGTGAATGACAATTTCCAAGTAATTATCAAAGGTAACATTATCAAGTTTAGAGCAATGCCAATGCCACTTCCATTAACATTCATTACTCACCCATTATCACCATTTACTATTTCATCACATTTCCATGGGTTAATAACATACACTATGTTACATGGGTCTAATGCAAACAATCACATGCAAGAGGGTAAACACATCATTATCCTATCTCACTAGGAAAAACCCCTCATAGCAACCATAAACTCACCTGGAAGCCTCATTACGGGTGGATGCAACCGTTATGAGAATAGACCCTCAGCCCCCTTTCCTAACCCGTGCATTTAGGGTGGAGTTTAGAACCTCGGTCTACACTCGACCCATGGGCGTAGATCCTCAAGTCATACCCCACTCTACGAAGCCATGTGCACATGCTTATATATATGTAACTATCAACCATCCAAACCATTTCCCTTTGGCAAACACTATTCACAAAAACCCACATGGGAATCCGCATCATGCCTTAACCCATTAACACATTACCATTTCACATCATTTAACCATTACCCAATTCCAATGTGTTATTCCTATCTCACAAATAATTGTACATTAAACCCATAACCTATCATGTTATTGTCTTAAATCAGTTTACACATTGATCCATTTAACTCGTTCATCATTTTCATGAATCAACCATTAAATCACTTCCAAATAAACCCTAGGTTATTTCCAAGTCTAGGTGCATAACCTAACTTCTATTCCAAGTTTAACCATTCATTCCAACATGATCATCAAGGCCTTAAAAATTTACTACAACAAGGCCACTTGTTTAATAACAATCCTGAAACCTAGGAAAAGCCTATACATCCCATGGATGGCCCTTATTAGGTGAAGACAATTCCAACACATCCCACGGGGATCGTGAGGGTTCCCTTTTTCCATTTTAAACACCATTATTACCAAAGAGGCCATGGTTATCTAAAACATAACCAAAGGGAATGAAGAACACAACTAAACATGGACAAATACCCAAATAACTATGGGATATCACTTGTATACCACATACCTAGAAACTGCAGTTGAACACACTCTCAATCGAGTCCTTAGACAACGATACGACCAACCTTTGGAGCTTCAACCAAAAATTCACCAAAAAGTTAGGGTTTTACAGCTTCAGAATGAGAAGGAGATAAGATACAAAACCTAAACCAAAAAGAGAACAAAGGATGAGATTGGCCTTACTCAGAGCTTCTATCCGCAACCAACGGCACTAAAAACACCTTATAATCGAAGGAGAACCACTCTTGGGAAGCTTGGGTCGACCAAGTTTGTCGCTGGGGTTAATAGAGGATGAAATGAGGAAAATCCCGAGTTGGGGTTTAAAAGCCTAGAGTGGATAACTTGTAATTTATCATAACTTTATGTGGCCGCACAGTTTGTCTGCACGGTTTGGTAAACCGTGCGCATACCACTGTCTGGTGGAGGAGGGGTCACACAATTTAGCCGCACGGTTTGGAAAAACGTGTGCAAACAGTGTGGATGCTTCTGTCTGGAGGAGAAAGGGTCGCACAGTTTATCCTGGGCAGGCCGCACGGTTTTCTTGGTCGTGCTCAGGCCATGCGCCCTAGCATGTCTTGCCCAGATTTCCTTTCTTCCATTCCCAGAGCCCCCGAAAGACCCCCAAGGCCTCTCACACATTCAGGAAACATCCCTTTAATCTTTAAACAAGGGTTTCAACCAAAACATAACGAAAACATTCCTTTCCAAAAACCAAGATCTTACAATCTCCCCACCTTATAACAGTTCTACATTGAGCTGAGTTTCCAAGCCTCATTGATCCACCTAAATGAAGAGTTCAGCTCACTGAGCCTGTATATCTGATTCCCACTCCCAATTTTCTTCCTTAACATTCCCATGCTGCCATAGTACATGAACTAATGGCACAACCTTGCCTCACAAGACCTTTTCACTATGATCCCCCACATGAATCAGATGATCCTCAATGGACGCATCAGCCTCAAGCTCCACATCCTCAATATCAACTACACGAGATGGTTCAGGGTGATACCGTTGAAGGTGCGACACATTAAACACATCATTCATCCCACCATACCACTGTGGAAGAGAAAATCGGTATGCCACTGGTCTGATCCTCTCTAAAATCTCCAAAGGTCCCACATACCTGGGCGCCATCTCACCCTTCTTTATAATCTATCAGTGACACAACCTTGGTGACAATCACATTCAAAGGTATTTACTAGATCATGAGTGGACATGGGTAGCACTTGGTGGAGGATCCGAACATGGGTCGGGACCATTTTGTGGTTTTTGGCCGTCGTCTTTATTTTGGGGGTTTGTCCACTTTTTCACTTGTAATGTGACATGGCATATTTGTTATTTGGAATTGGTTATTATACAGGTTCTTTGTTTATTGATTATTGTTTCCACAATTGGAATATTTCTATTGCAGCAAACTCTGATAAAAAGATGGTATAGTCTCCCCACTTGAGTCAGTTTACACATTAATCCATTAAACCCATTCATCATTTTCATGAATCAGCCATTCATTCCATTTCAAATAACCCCTAGTTTATTTCCAAGTCCAGGTGCATCACCTATTTTATATTCCAAGTTTAACCAAACATTCCAATATGTTCATCAAGGGCTCTACAATTTATTACAACAAGTCCACTTGTTTAATAACAATCTCGAAACCCGGGAAAATATGGCACATCCCATGGATGGCCCTAATTAGGTCAAGAAAATTCCAACACATCCTATGGGGATCGTGAGGGTTCCCTTTTTCCATTTTAATCACCATTATTACCAAATATTCCATGTTTATCTAAAACATACCCAAAGGAAATCAAGAACACAACTAAACATGCACAAATACCCAAATAACTATTGGATATTACTTGTAGACCACCTACCTAGAAACCGTAGTTGAACGCACTCTCAATCGAGTCCTTAGACCTTGATCTGACCAACCTTTGGAGCTTCAACATAAAACTCACCCAAAAGATAGGGTTTTAGGAAATTGGAACGAGATGGAGAGAAGATACAAACTCTAAACCAAAAAGAGAAACAAGGATGAGATTAGTCTTACCCGGTGCTTCGATCCACAACCAACAACACCAAAAATGACTTAGAATCGAAGGATAAACAACCTTGGGAAGCTTGGGTCAGCCACGATCATCACTGGGGTTAAGAGCGGATGAAATGAGGAAAATCCTGAGTTCGGGTTTAAAAGCCTGGAGTGGAAAACTTGTAATTTTTTCCAACGTTAAGTGGCCGCACGGTTTGTCTGCACAGTTTGGAAAACCGTGTGCAAACTGTGGACATGCTACTATCTAGAGGAGGAGGGGTCCCATGATTTAGCAGCACAGTTTGTAATACTGTGCGCAAACCATGCACATGCTTCTGTTTGGAGGAGGAAGGATCACATGGTTTATCCTGGGTTGGCCGCACGGTTTGTCTGGACATGCGCAAGTCGTGCGCCCTGTCCTGTCTTGCCCAGATTTTCTTTCTTCTATGCCCCGAGCCCCCGGAACACCCCCAAGGCCTCTCACACTTTTAGGAAACATCCCATGAAGCCTAAAATAAGGGATTCAACCAAAAAAATGAAAACATACCTTTCTAAAAACCGGGATCTTACAGATCTTATATTAGTCCCTCTATTATGTTCAACCCCTTATTATCTTCTATTAATGCAACATACTCTTATTTTTTTATTGGGGGTGAAACTGCTAGTTGATGTTTTTATAACTAGTTTACTTTTATTCCACCAATGGTGAATAGATTCCTGGTGGTCCTCTTAATACTGTTTATATCTCATCTAAAGTCAGAGCCAACAAACCTTTACCATGAATCATATATTCTAATGAAAATTTACACACTTTTTTAACCCTTTGTGGACCAAATAATCCACTTCATAGATTCACTATGTTATCTCCAATGATTCAACATGAGTTTTATAAAAATTTATTGTACTTGATTAATGTACATATGATTACAACCCTAGCCTACATGAAGCTTCCAATAGCTAATGAATAAGTAATCTTCTCCATATACTCCACTTCAGCTTCTATTTATGGTGTTTTCTCCTTAATTATCTTAATTTTCTTGTCAAGAGTTATAGATATTGGTTTCTCCTCAATCATGATGAAGTGCTCCACTACCTTCTGATATAATTTGACTAGTTTAGGTAAAATATACCAAAACTTAAGTATCTTATTATATGTATCCCAAAAAATCAATTTCCTTATCCTATGATGCTTCATATTCATGATTGAGAAAATTAATCCCTTGTTTCATTAATTATATCCTTTTATAACCATCATATCATCAATTTTGAAAATTAAGCTGACGAAACTCCCTTCATCGAACACCTTAAGGTAATAAAAATGGTTAGTATTGCTCCACTCAAACTTCTTCTCCTTCATGAAGTAATTGAACTTCTGATTCCAATTCCTTGGTTCCTAATACAAACCATAAAATATATGTTTGATATTTCACAAAATAATATAGGTCTAATACTCCATGAAATAAACTTTATTATCCATGATTATTTCTACATCAAAGATTTCATGAAGGATTTTTTTCATTACATCCAATTATTTCATATACAAATTTTTAATGGAAACCAAACTCAACACCAATTTAATATTTGTATGTTAAAATTCTAGAGATAATATATCTTAGAAATTCATAACTTTAATTTATTGAAACTAATTTAAGAACAGTATGTCCTTGTACCATTAGATACGATATATATATTACTGCATCTGATACATCAATTTATTTTAATGGAATTTATTCTCAATAGGTGTCCCCATAAACTCCAATAATTTTAACACATTAATTGAATAAATATCATCCCTAATGGATAAATACCACGTATTTATGCTATTTAAAATTGATCCACTTCTACATTAGTCTTTCTATAGCCTATTAGTATTAAGTAATGTTGATCACTTACATACCTCTTCACATAGAGCCTCTATTTGGTATATCTCTATAGTAGTCCATACAGTTTTACTCCTTCAAATACTACAACATCCATTGATATTTATTCCACAAAATTATATCAAGCTTTTATAGTCCCTGAGATATATGGTACATTAGGAATTTAAAACGATAATGAAAATGACATCCTTCTTAAATATCATTTGAGAAGTCCGTTTTTCCCAGTATTGTTGTAATTCCTATGTTTCCAAGAACATATATACCTTTTTGGTGTCTATTTTCTTGATCCTTATCATAGTATGAAACATGATTTGATCAGTATTTTCTAATTAGTTTTGATTCTTCCATAGGATATCTTCATTGATGATAAAATTTTATCTTCAGACTACATTATGAAGGTTGTTTTCAAATAGTTGAAAACCAAAATCATCATATCCATGTCCCATAAATTTAGCTTATCCCACTCTTTAGAATAAATGTGGATATAGGATAATGCGTTGAAGACTTTTTGATGGGTTAATTAAATGTTCATTATATACTAATACACATTTGATAATTCCTTCCCCAACAAAAAATAAAGACTCTGATTGATTGTGTATATTTCATAATTCGATGTTTTTTTCCTAAAACCCTTAAGGAATCCTACATGAATTATAATACAATATTCCATTTAAACTAACTTTATGTTCATCTCCTCCATGAATTCATTATATCCCAGGGTACCTGGTATGATCTTCTCAAACCATATGCCTTTTCGCTAGTAAAATATTTTGAATTCCCTACTTTCATACTCCCCAACATTATAAGAACTCATGAACATAATATTATAAACAGTTTAATTTTCCATCATAGTTCTCCATTAGACAAAATTTTAAAAAACTCATACTTTTTATTGATAAATGACACTGATAATTTTTTATTGCAACATTATTGAATGTTATGTAGTAGATTCATCCTCTACGAGAACAAAATAGATTTAGTTCCCATATGTTATTATGAACTAAATATAACTTTTTGTTCTTCGATGACTTACCAAATGTTTGAAAGGAAACCATTTGTTTCTTCCCTAGAATTATTTCACTACATATTCCATACTCAATTCTTCTCACCTTAAAAATCCATTTACTCCAAAGTAAATTTATCCTCTTCTCACTAAAGTGACCCATCTAGTCATTCCATAACTCCATGGAAGTTACTTGTTTTCCCTGCATCGTACCTTCTGATAAAATTTTTAGGTACACAATTCATTCCATTAATACTTATTCTACAGCCAAGGAGCTGAAAATAATCTTCCATAATCTATCTAAAATGTATTAAAGAAACCCACATGACCTAACGATGTAATGTAAATTAAGTTCCTTGATATCAAGATGTTTCACACTCCCTGAAAATTCAAAAAATAATTATTTTTTCTAGATGGAAATATATCCAATGATATCTATCCTGATATTTTTATCATCCTCCAAATTTAACCAATAGAATATATTAAAAATATAAATCCTAATACTTATTCTATCGAATATTAAGTAAAATGAAGCCCCAAATTCTATCACCCGAGACTCAAGTTAACTAGAATTACTTGAATGTAATACACTCATATTTTTTTACACTGGATTCATGGATCCACTTCTAAAATAATATTTTATAGAGTTCACCATGTGATCATTGCAATCATTCTTGAGTTTAACATTCTTCCCATAATGTCAGTACATGATAATACCTTCATCCGAGATACTCATACTTCATCTTCTTTTCCATTTACCTTTCATGTGACTCTTTCATTTTGTTGGACACCCACTTCCATCTGCAGTATATACATTTTAGAATATACTAGTATCTCTATTCAAAGAAGATATTTATTCAAGATTGGGTCCTTGATGTATCATAACACAATTTCATTATTTATTATTGAAGTTCTCTTTTTAGTGACCAATGCATACCAAGATTTAGGGATAAGTGGGAGTAATATAAGCACCCACTATGAATCACATAAGATCACCTTAACCAAATATAACTAACTTTTTAACGTGTTAAGGTCATCAGTATGTTTGGAAGTAGACCATACTTCTAAGAAACTCATGTTAAATAGTCCCCGTATCAAAAACTCTTTTTTATCATCGTGTCCTTCTCATATTTGTCAATGAGGGTCTTCATAAGTTTTGATGTGGTCTTCACTTCCTATATATTAAAAACCATGTTCTAGAAAAATAATATCTATATCAACCATAGTAATTTTTTTTATACTCTCCCATTCTTCATTTTTAATCACTTCTATCTTAGTACACATCAATGGAAGATCAATATCCTTCTAAAGTAGTAAATCCTTAATCTGTATTTTCCAAAACCCAAAATCAGTTATATTGGACTTTTCAACCTTTAACATACCCTCTTTAGGCAACATCTCTATATTAATTTTGAACAACCACTAACATATTATCAGCATAAAAGATATATAAAAAACTATTTACCCATATTTTATTACAATGAAAAGGGTAGAATGGTCTCAATGAACTAGGATACTAAACAACTTCACCAAGTTTTCATTATTAGGAACAATTCAACCTAGTGATCTGATACCACTTGTTGGGATAATAGATATATTTCACTAAAATACTAGAATATATCCACTATAATAGAAAAGTGTGGAAATAATGTACTGAGAATGATTATATTATGTGGAATATGAAATTTGGAATAAAACCACACCAGAATCACTACACTAAAATTTGAAACCTTTCTAAACACACACAAACAATAAATATTATAAGAAAAATATAGAAAAAAAACAATTAATAAGAATAACATTGGTTTTAAAGGTATATACTTGTATCCAAATCCACAACGGGAACACTGAAAATCATTTATTCAATAAAATATAAGTTGATTATAATATGTTGATAATGCCTCATCGTACTAATCAAATTATCTAGACCACTATTACTAGTAGACCTTAGTTGGGGATTCTGGTAGTCATTTCCTTATTATCTCTGTGGGGTTAAGTCCACCTGATCTGATATCAATAGATAAACACTTTTTCCTATCAAATATTTCACCATCTCAACTCTTTCAGATGGTTTAGTGTGCATGTTTTGAAGATCTAACAAGAAAACTCTTGCATGGAATTCATTTTTTACACCCTGCCTCTAGTATGGTTGATTGTGGTTATCTTTTGATAGTATATCCCAACTATGACATCTTATTTAATTTTCCCATTGTATTATCTGATGGAATATTCCATCAAACAAGTTTGAATAACTTCTAGTTTTCCAATATCTGGAAATCGATACCTTGGTAAATGAATTCCATCATCACCATCTGGTCCTTTAGAAATTTGGTCATTAGAATTTCTCCTTGTAATGAAACTAACACAATGGTCAGAGAATGATTTTCATATTCAAGCCTAATATATTTAAATCTGAGTAACAAAAGTTATATCAAATACCCAATTTATATAAATGGAGAGATTACATTTGATAATGAAAAAACCTAAATCTTACCCATTCTTCATCACTATAGTTTGGTTCTTATTCTAGTGGTCTTTACTACCATAATATAAACACACTATATCCTAATCTTTAGTCTAACACTTTATCTTAATCCTCTTAGAATAATGGTGTGAAGGATCCTAATACATAGTGTTACTATTAAGGTTTCTCTCATTTCACTTCCTCTGGTTAATAAAAAGCACTAAATGTATTAATGTTTTATATTATTATATGACTAGTGTGTAAAAATCAAGGTCTATAGGAATTAATTATCTATAAACATCATATTAAAATTCATAATAAAAAATTATATACTTTAAGTAAGTAAGGAAAGCATGATGTATATGAAAAAATCTTGAGGTTTTATGAAACCCATAATCTTTAAATGTGAAATATAGTAAATTATTTTGAATACATGAGGTATGAATAATTAACCTTATATAATTTTACAAGTAAATAGTTCCCTATATATATTTCACCTCTATTTCATTTCTTCATCATGATAAATATCACATATATGAGACAACATGGTGTATGTATCCTTTTCGTTTTGTAACTTAGGGAGTTCAAAATTCATATATGATAGCATGTTCCATTTCACATACAAGGCATCATCAACATGTTTCTATAATAATAAAAATGATCCACCTCACTTTCATCCTAATAGTGCTCTGTGGGAAATGGAGAATTCATTACATAAAACTTAATATTTTGGAATATTATTATGTGAAATAATTTGTACCACTCTGAGAAGTTATCACTAGTTAGAATATTATCTTTTTATAATATTAATCATGTGTACAATTTCATGGTAAAATTACATCTCATTTTATAAAACAAATAAAATAAAAAAATTTGAACTTTATCTTGATAACCGAGTGTGACATAGTAAATTTTATTTTATTATTATCTCACTATTTTATCAAATTTTAATATCACTCAAAATTGTATTTGGAATATACTATCATTTAGATATTCTAGTATAGAGGATCCATATTTCCCTTTGAATAACCAAAATTAGAACCTTATCAGATTATTTTAAGATAATTAGGTAAGAGGTATTTCTATTTACATTAACTCATAGTTCCTTGATCTATTGGGAGGACTCCTTTATCAAAAAATGATAAACTTTTATTTCCTCTCAAATTTACTCCGTGTTATAACAAGTCTTTTGGAGAAAAATAATCTGGATCCATACATTGTCAAGTCAACCCAAAACATTCATTACAACACTTAGGTAAATAAATGTATCCTAATGTGGTCCATATTAATAATTTAATTTATGGTTTAATTATAATTTATATAATATAAAATGATTTCTAAATAAATTTTTTTCATTGAGGTATTTTTTATCTTATGTATAAATATCATTTATTTTATCCTTTACATTATTTTTAATATTATGTGGAATTTACATAATTAATTAACCATGTCTTGATAAAATAATTTATAAATAATATATTTATTTTATTTCAAATTTCAATATTGTTAATTAATTTAAATTTTTTAATTTCATTTAATCATCAATAAAATTGTATCAAATAATTAAATAAACAACCATGCAATTGAAAAAAATAAAATTAATATGGGATATGGTCATGATATTTTAACTAATAGTTGGTTTATCAAGCGGAAGATAAACTAGCCCTTAACCCTAGAGGAATAACTTCTTGTGATAGTATTAGAATTAAGTTGTAGTATTCTAACTTTAACTTATATATCTCCTTCGTTAGTTTCATTTTATCTTGATCTTGAACTATTTCCTCTCTTGTGGAGGTTATTCCTTTACATATGCATACTCACTCACAAGTGAGCCGAACCATGGGTTTAGGGTTACATTTATTAACCATAGACATGAAATCCATTATATAATGGGAAAGGGATAATAAAAAAATCATAATATTTAATTTAAAAAATATATATATCAAAAAATTAATTCCAAGAATAATTAAATTAAATAAGAACTCAACACATACATGAGTTGGTCAATCTCGTGATCAGTCACAACATGCAAGGACTATTTTCTAGCATTTAGTTTAATTTATTCTTTATTAATACAAACTTATCAAATTAATAAATTTATTTACTATTTAATTCCTTTTCTTAATTAAAAATATAAATAATCATTGAGAATCAAATTCTATGTAATTCAAAATTAATTAAATAAATAAATTTAATTAAAATTATTATGTACATGGAGTGTATTGGAGGTATCATGGAATTTAACCTTATGCATATCCTTAAATCTATTTTTTAAATTTATATATTACATAGAGTGAACAAAAAATCAACACAATGTGTGACTAATGTTGTGTATGGTCTTTTTTTATTGTTTTCATACACGGTATGTATGTTTGCATGATGTGTCATAATATTACATAGTGTATTTATCTATGGATCAATTCATGTAGTTTTAATGAAAAGTATGACTATAAGGAATGCCTTGAATATATGTGGTATGTACCACTAGTGATACCTCTGTAGTACATGAAATGTACAAAAACCATAAATTTCATATATTTATAGAAAACATAAAAAATGAGTATTAAATAATTTTATCCCACATGACACATCAAAAATCACTCAATGTGTACTTTGTACTGTAAGAACTTATCAAATGATGTGTACATGTTAGCTACACATTGTTTAGTTCATTTTTTCATTAACAAATTAACATTCCCATGTGTTGACTCACTTGAGATTCTTATCATAACATTTTCCTTTCACGAGTTGTCTAAAATTGCATGATGTGTGTACCTAGATGCAAGTCTTTTTATTCATGTATAGACACTGTTTCTGTATGCCTTAGGCCTCACCATATATTCTATGTAGGATAAAATTATCACATAATATATACAACTGGCTACATATCATGTACATCACATGATGTTGTTTCACTCGACAATCAGTTAATACATGGTGTATATATTAATTATACACTGTGTTCTTTGAACACATAGTTTCCATGATTTATGCAGTGAAAAACTTTGTGGGTTTACCTGATATGTACCCTATCAACACATTATGTACACACTATCATAAAATTTTCCAATTTTTTCAATTAATGGTGTGTAATTACATGTTCTGCACAAACCATGGTACTATGTTCCATGATTTCTATGTATCAATCTTGTTTGGTTGACCATATGTACATAATTTCTATATTTCGGTACAAGTAATATATCCTTGTCTAGCAACCCAAATCATGAGCACATCTATATGGAATCTTCTAGAATTATTCATATGTTCTTAGCATATTATTGGTTATATGAAACAGAATAATCATGTTATATCTTGTTTTTTATTAATAATGAAAAATATAAATGAATTTCTGAACAAAACCAAAAATAGATATACCAAACAATAAATAATTATAAATTTTTTTGTGCCTTCTCCGATACCACGTGAAATGTTTAGAGCATAATTTAAGTAATTAGGCTAATGCCAAACAATTTTTTTCCATTAATAGAAATATATAAAATCTAAATAACTTAACAAATAAACCCAAATACACTTATTAGAGATAATATTTTCATATATAATATACAAGTAATATAAAAAAATTACCTCAGCTTGAAAATTATTATTATTTTGGGGAAATAAATTGCTGCTATCATAGTCAAATAATATTTTATGTGGAATAATCCAAATTAGAAACATTATAGTGGTATCCACATGTACACCATGAATCGTGAAATATGATTGTTGGTACTATGGATTCTAGTGTTGAAGAACAAAGAACCTTATGTCATTTTTTTATCAACATAAGAATTATACCAATATTGAAAGAATTTTTCATCTTATTCTCTCATCCTTGAAAGGGAGGAGGAGGATTATCTCTCATTTTTCAGAGTATTATTGAAAATTTATCTCTATCTATTTGATATAATTATATTGATAGAATATTTTGGGCAAATAATTCACTTCAATTAGAAAATGATATAAAATCATATTATAATATTAGGGTTAGATTATTGATAGTTGTTCAAGGGTCATTGTTTAATTATTTATTATAAGTCAACCTCTTGTAAAATAATAATAATAATGTAATTATTATTATTATAATTTCATGTCATGTGATAAAATTGTGGATTAATATATCTCTTCCATCAGGCCATTCAACTTCGATTGACAATCCCCTTCATCATTTATCAAACCTTGGATAAAAAATTTATTTAAATAAATAAATATCAGTTTATTATTCATTTAATAATTAATTAAATATTATATTCACTAAAACTGTGAATAAATATTTATTACCAATATTCATGTAAATAAATAAATAAATTCTAAATTGATGATGAATTATTTATTAACTTGTGAATCATAAACAAGAAATAAATATATATTACATATTATCTAGCTCATACATGATATTTAATTAAAATTAAACTCATATATTTAAAAACATTAATAACTAGTGATTGAATTTATACAAACAATATAACTTGAATAGTTATTAAATCATAATTCTAGAATAATATGTATTTTAACAATTAAATTCAAAGATACTTTTACTGAGGTTTTGGATAAAATTATTTTGTGGCCATATATGCCTATTTCTCATTGGTATTATGTTAAATTTCCTAAATATATTTTCATCTAGAAACACATTAAGGAAACCATAGAGAAAGATGTTATTTTCATAAAGAAAAAATTGTATGAATGGTTATGTTAAATATAAATCATTTTCTATGATGTCTCATCAGGAAGGATTTAAAGTTGTCTCATCATCATATATTCATGATTTATCTATCTGTGACTACCTAAAATGGTCTTATTATAAAACTATAATGGTCATTGGCTTAATCAGGTAGTTTCATTTAAATCTAAGGGTTTGAAATATCTACTTGGAAGGTAAAAATAATTTCTATAATTTTTCATTTAATGGAATATCACTTATAATTCATGTGATGTATCATACCTTACCATGAGCTTATAGAATCACAATTTTTATCAATAAAAAAATATACATGATTCATGATTTAAATTAATAATAATCTAAATTCTAAGAAACATACATGAATCCACTGATGGGAAGATCCAGTGACTCATATAACATGTAGAATTCCAATTGGTGGTTCAATCCTCATAACCTCCCTTATTAGAGATTACCAAGTGAAAAAATTTATGAGAATAAGCCTTAAGTAATTATAATAAACTAGAATATTATGGTAAATAATCATTTTATCCCTTCTGTATTTATTCCATCTAAATCATAGGACATATGTTTAAGAATATTTTCATGAAAATTCAAGGTGCTCATTATATTAGGGAACTGTTATAGGATTTTGATGACAATAAATTCTCTAAGAAAATTATTACATTAATTATATATAGAAGAACATTCATTATGTCACAATATATTTATTAATATTTAGTTCTTTGAATATACAGGTACTAAAAAGTACCAAGATAGTTTGTTTTAGGGAACCAACTCCAATAAAGAGTTTACATTAAGTATGTGGAATATTTGTTTAGGAATTATTTGCTAGATATTCAAGGTAGTATATTATGAACCCATTCATAGACACATATAATGAATATTCATATATAGGATGATCCCCAATTTGATAAGGAGTTTATGTTGTATCATAGGTTTTGATGATTGTTTCTAATTGAAAATTTTCTTATTGAGTCTAAATTTAGTATTACGATATTCTATGCCAATATTTTAAATTAATTCATTTATGGATATTACATTAATTTTAAAAAATGCCTCTTTATTTATTATTTTTATAATTATTCTTGTTTTATTGAAATTCCCCATCCCCAGATGCGTATAGTCGGTGCATTATTTTATTACATTGGTATGATCAAAGGAAGTCAAATGCTGAAGGACTGATCCGTTTAGTGGCCTTTGAAAAATTAGATACAGACATAAGTTTTACATTACATTATTAAATGAAAAAAATATAGTATATCCATTACTCATATCCCTTAGAATATCCCTACAGTTAAGTCATAACATACTTCTTCATATCCTAGGAAAAATGAAATATAAGAAAGGGGTTATCTCAGATGTTAAGGGTGAATAATACAGTGGAAACTATAATCATATAATTTTTAGGTGAGGTATATAACTAAAACACAATCCTTTCAAATAGATTCTTGAACATAATATGGAAACTATAATTCAAATAAATATATATAAATATGAACATTGATATTCTACTAGTCGAATAATCACGTGTAACATCAATAACTAATTTCTCAATGAGGGAATGCATAATGTTAGACATCATAAACATACAGTTAAGGCTTCTCCCAAGACACTATAAATAAATGGGTACAAACCCAAAATAGTTTGTCTAATGAGACCTACTGATGCATCAAGGGGATATAACAGGCCCCACCCATCACTTATTATTTCTAATACATTACCCATATGAAAAATGGGAAAACATAACCAACATAAACATTTATATTAAAACTAGCATATGAAATCTTAATTCATTATCCATAAATCATGAATGGTATAAAAATATTACATCAACAATAAAACTATTCATAAAACATTCAATAAAAAATTATACATTGTATCATAATAAATCAAACTGAATTAAACATAAGATCTAATAATGGATGTTAACATAGATGAAAATGCTCTTAATAAAATCATTCGAAACTTCTTTATAGAAATACCCCTTTTATTGAAAATAGTTAGTTAAAATTATATAAAAATTAAAAATAGAATATTTTCATTGAAAATAATATTTTAATTTTGTAAATGAATCTTTAAAATTTTAATGAGTCATGATGGTGGAAAAATATCTCACGCTATATAATTTAAAAAAACATTATTCTCATACTTTGTTGAAAAATTCAAACAAAGTATCTCGTAAGTAAAATAAAAAAATTACTTTTTATAAAATTAAAAATGGGTAAAATTTTATTTAATAACTATTAAAATAATAGTAAGAATGTTATGAAATACATTTTTAAGAAACATGTACATGGATGATAAAAATGTCCCAGCAAATTCTTTGATAAAAGAAATCCCGGATAATAAATAGATTGTGAAATTAATTGTTACCCCATACTCTCCTTTAATCAAGGGTGAATTAACCTCTATTGTAATGGTTAAATAATGTAATTATATTATACTATAAATATATCCATTATTTATGATATCATATAAGATTCTATTATATCGTTTTCTTATTAATATTTCATTATGATTATTATTTTAGGAGTGAACTTCTTCATTTTATTATGTTTATTTTTGTCACATAAGTCTTTTTTATATAAATATGATATGTATTATTCATATCCAAAAGATTATTAAGTACATAAATATTATTTTAATTCCTAATATAAATATTTATAATCATTCTTAAATGATTATACTGGAGGAAGAATCTCATCGCGTTGTGGAGGTGGTAGGTCGTACATACGCACGAGTGATGGTTTAATTATATAATGGTTTAGGGTAAGGATTTGGATGGAATATGAATTATAAAGTCACAATACCATGTCATATTTAATATTTAAATTCTTTATATTCATTTTTATACCCATCCAAATAAATTATTAATGAAAAATAGTTTACACCACAGCGTGAAGAAGGTAAGTCATAAATACGTACACATACTGATATTTTTTTATAGGATGGGAGATATGAGGAATATAGTTATCCCATAATCATAAATACATATAAGAATAAATTATATTCTGAATTTATTATTTTATTATTGAATTTTTTTTAAATTATGTAATATATGAAAATAACTTTGAAAGAGTTGGTAAAACAAATACCACTTCTACGAGTGTCTCCTTTTGATTTTCATAAAAGGACTCCTTAGGTTAGATTTCTTCCCAAAGTATGGAATCTAGGTAAAATTATGAAATATGGGAGGATAAATAGGTATTTTTTGGTTGATCCAATGGGATTTATATGTTTTAATAATTTAGAAGGAGAGGTTCCCTTTTATAAGATAGGTGAGGGGCACTTTTCATAGCTCCAAAACTGTTAATTTAATATAAATTGATTTTAGATTTCAGATAGATAAAAATTGAGTTATTTAAAGTATAATTTGAAGATATATATAAATTCTTTCAACCAATAAAATTTTTACATTCTTGGATTTTATTTTGGTTCTTATCATTTTGATTTATCCTTAATTAATCTATTAAATTTTAATTTTGGTAACAAAATTCTAAATATTAATCAGTAATAAATATTTACTTATATGGTGTCAATTATCTATAAATAGAAATTTTTTGATATTTTAGACCTTATAATTATCACTTTTTTGTTTTTAAATATATTTATGATTTTTAAATAATATAATAAAATGTTATTTTTATAGAATATCAATATTGTCAATTTTGATACTATTCATTACATTGATTTAAAATAAAATGAAAACAAAAATATAACTTAGAAAAAACCATTAAATATACTACTAAAATTTCATAATAACCTATAATATTTTTTGAGACCATAATTACTTCGAATTATTTTTATTTTGTTATTTATAAAAACATTTAATTATAATTTATATTAACAAAATAATTTCTTCGTCACAATTGTGTCATCATTAATTGTAATTAGTTAATCTATAATAATTATAAATAAATTAATATAATGTATTTAATTATTTTATATTTCAATGTAATTTTTAAAATCTATGTTACCTCATAGTTATCCACATATTAAAATAAATATACTTATATAAAACGAGAGTGTGGCATTTTGTCACATTCTTTGAATTTTATAATATCTATGTCATATTCATATAAAATCATCCATTAAATGAATGAAATTTAACATTAGGTAATAAAAATATAATTTAGTCATAACATTGGTTTTTTATATGTGTTAAGGTAATTTTATAATATTATTTTTATCTTTAATTACCAAATTTACCCGCAATCGAGGAAAATAAATTAAAATTTACTAAAGTTTCTATTTAGTTAAAAAATAAGTTGATATAATTATATAAAAAATTTCATACTAATTAAAAATATTCATGTTCATTTTTTTTAATTCATTTTATTGAAATGGGAAAATAAGGTTTAATGTGAGTCATATAGATGTGGCTAAAAAAAGGAAAAAAGACATTCAAAAGTTCAATAAATTTTTATTTCTAATTATATTATAAAAATGAATCAAATAACTTAAATTAGAATAATATAAGTTAATATAAGATCAATTTAAATTAAAATAATTATTGAAATAAATAATTCATTATTTAACAATAATGGTGCATTTTTTAGTATTCATCAAAAAATTCAAACTTTTTGGAAAAGTACCAAAAATTCACCCTATACTAATTTTGATAATCTAAATTCCAAAATGAATCCTATTTTGAAAAATAAAATTTAAAATTTTCATAATATGGTTAATATTATTCATAAACGCTTTTTAAAAGGCTAGTTTGATAGATCATGGGGTGCTCAAACTATGTATTGTGTGTAGTGTATTCTATTAAATTTTTTAAAATGAAATGTATCGTCGAATATTGGGATGTTAAATTATTCTCTCCTTACTCCTTGAAATTTCTAGAATATTACTTCATAAAATGTTTTAGGAGGTTCTTCATCATATTTTCTTCTGGTTCCCACATCACCTCTTTCATTTAATAGTTTCTCCAAAAAACCCTAACCAGTCGTGTCATCCAATTCATCAACATTTTTTATCGAGTGTTAGGAATTTAGATGGGATCTTCACAATAATACATATTTTGTTCTAGTTGTAGTTCTTCATAGGTGAGTACTTGCATTGGGTCTGGTGTGTATTTCCTTAACAGTGATACATGGAAAACATCATGAGCTGTGGAGATACTCGGTGGACTTGCTAAACAGTAAGATATAACTCCAATTTGTTACACAATTTTAAAAGATCCAATGTAACTAGGACATAACTTTCCTTTCTTACCAATTCTTATAACACCCTTCCCTGGAGATACCTTCAAGAAAATGTGATATCCCACTTGAAACTCAAAATATTTCCTTTAATTATATACATTTCTCTTTTTCCTAATTTGAGATTCTTTGATATCAATTTGAATAGCTTCACTTTTTGTGTTGTTTTCACAACAAGTTTTGGGCCTATGAGTTTTCATTCACCATCATCATTCCAACAAGTAGGTTTACGACATCTCTTTCTAAATAATACTTCATATGTTGTCATATGAATACTTTAATGGATGCTAATATTATAGGAAAATTATAATATAGATAAATATTGATCCCATATACCATCAACGTTATGTGACTAAGATCTAAATATGTATTCTAATGTTTTAATAGTCCTTTTTGATTGTCCATCATTTTAAGGGTGGTAGGTAGTGCTCAAATGATGCTTAGTGTCTTGAGAATTCTATAGACATTTCAAGAATCTTTATGCAAAATGAGGTTCATGGTCCAAAATCATCAATAAGGGAATACCATGAAGTCCTACAAACTCATTAATGTAAAGTCTTGATAAACAATCAAGTGGTAAATCTTCTATTATATTTGGAAAATGTGTTGATTTATTAAGATGGTCAACAATAACCAATATTGCGTCATTTCTTCTAGGAGTCTTTTGTAGCCCCATGAAAAATTCCAACATAATATCATCTTATTTCCACAAAGGTGTTGTAAGAGGTTTCATGAAACCTCTATTTTGTTTTCTTATAGATTTTACCTATTGAAAAACCAAACAAATTGACACATAATCATTAATTTCACTCTTCATATTGTCCCACAAAAAATGTTCCATCAAATTTCTATACATATTAGTTCTACTATGGTGTATAAAGAAATTGGAGAATGTGTATCATCCAATAATTCCCTTTTTAGCTTTGGTATAGAGAGAATAAAATTTCCCTTCCCAAATTTCAAAATATCGACTTCATTTATGAATTCAATTAATCTCACATCATTCAAATATTTAATTTTCTTTTGAAGATCCTAATCATTAGATTAATAACTTTTTTATATTTTCATGTAAATATGATTTTTAAACCATTTGAAAAAGTAGTTATAATTCTCCTTTTATGGTAATTACCATATCCATTTGTATTATATCCTTAAACATAGGATCCCTTTCAACTTTTATTTTGTTCAGAACTCCACTGTACATAATACTCAAAGCATATTACACCTTTTTTTCCTTTCCTGGGTAGTAGTGTATTATGAAATCATTATCCATGAGTATCGTAAGCCATCCCCTTTATCTCATATAGTGTTCTTTCAATGATAAAATATATTTAAAACTCTTGTGAATAGTATATATCTGACATCTTTCACTGAAGAGATAGTGTATCCAAATCTTCATATCAACGATTAATATAGATAACTCAAGATCATGAGTTGGGTAGTTTTTTTCATTAATTTTTAATTACATTCATGCATAACCAATAACTCTTTCATTATGCATAACAACATAACTGAGTACTTTCATGATGCATCATTATAACTCACAAACCCATCATTTCTAGAAGGTATATTCAAGATAGGATCCTTGAATAATATTCTCTTAAATTCCACAAAACATTCTTCACACACTTTTTTTCAAACAAATTTAACCCCTTTACATGTGAATTTGGTTAATGGGTTTTCTAAACAGTAAAATTTGTGGAAAAAAAATCCAATAGTAGCCTGCTATAACAACAAAACTGTGTACCTCGGTTATGCTCATCAGTGCGGGCCATTATTGGATTGCCTTTGACTTTTCATTATCAATAGAGATTTCATATTTTGAGACAATATGGCCAAGAAAAGGAATGTATTGAATCCAAAATTCACAATTTTGAAATTTCCCATATAGCTCATTTCTTCAAAGAGACAGCATAACATTATGCAAGTGGTTATCATGGTCTTCATAGCTTTTGGACAATACCAAGATATCATTAATAAATACTATTAAAAATCATGAAGATATTCCTTAAACACTCTATTGATTATATCCATGAATATAGAGTGTGTATTAGTTAGTTCAAATAGAATTACTGTAAACTCATATTGTTCCTACCTAGATTAGAATGTTGTCTTTTGAATATCTTCATCTTTACCCATAATTGATGACGTCCAGAATGAATGTCAATCTTTGAAAAATATTGACCTTCTTGAATTTGATCAAAAAAATAATCAATTCTAGGTACATTATACTTTTTATTTATTTTAATATCATTGATTTCCCAATAGTCAATGCACAGCCTCATTAATCCATCTTTCTTCGTAACAAAAATAACTAGGGATCCCTATGGATAAACATTACGGTGAATAATTCCATTATTAATCAACACACCTAGTTATTTCTTTAACTCTACTAATTCCATAATGTCCATTATATAAGGAGTGTTGGATATTTTTATTGCATCAAGGATTAATTCAATAGAAAACTCAACTTCCCGCTCTAGAGGATATTAAGGTAAGTCCTTTGAAAATACATCAATGTATTCTAGTATAATAGGTACATCGTAAACATTATGATTAATAGGTTTTTTCTGATCTTATTCCCAAATAATTACATTTAGAATAGCTAGAAGAGTTGGATCTAGATAAGAATTTTATGATGAAGTTTATTCTCTAAAGATAACAGATTCTACAACTTGCTCGCAAATCGTTATTTCTGTCTTCTTGTAATAAATTTTCACATAATATTATGATATCCACTCTATATAGAAAATTATATAAAATTAGACCATAGGTAAGATAAAAAATACAATAGATATGGAATATAAATATTCCATAATTAGAACTATCTAACACATATTTGATGTAATGAGACTTCCCTTATCGTTTTTGACTGACAACTCCCTTGTTAATATGAATTGTAAATATATAATTTCTAATGAAAACATGGAAGATATAAATGAATGTTATGATCCGGAATCAAATAATTCATTATCTAAATTTTAGGA
Source organism: Viscum album (assembly GCA_963277665.1). Taxonomy (NCBI): domain Eukaryota; kingdom Viridiplantae; phylum Streptophyta; class Magnoliopsida; order Santalales; family Viscaceae; genus Viscum; species Viscum album. The sequence goes on from OY728147.1 coordinate 1,100,933,216, forward strand.
GACAAGTAAAGTACCTACCATCATATCCTTAGAAAGTTCAACATCAGTAGTTGTGGTCACAAAAGAAAATACTTTCTCCCATGGACACTTTTAGGGAAATTTTCCTTCATTCTTAGGATAATAATTTTCATAATTTCTCCTCAATTTAAAATTTTATCATTGGACATTGGTAGAGTCTTTATTTCCCTTGAAATCATGGGCTTTGTGTCTATTTTCTCCACACTTGAAACAGACTCCCATCCCCAATAGGCATGTTCAATGATGTTTCATTCCACAGTTATTACAGGATGGAAAGTGAATTATTCCCTTATTCCCATTTTACTTATTTACATTTCTAGAGTGTTTAGTATCCCTATTCTTCTCTTTATATCCTTTAAAGTCATAAGACTTAGAGAATTCATTTTCATTCTTGATATCAAATGAGACTATATCTTTATACAATGAGAAATATTATGTTACTAGTTCCAATCATAGGAATGGTTTTAACCCATAAAATAATCAATCCATATTGCTTCTTGGGTTACATATATATTCTAAAATAGTCCTAGATAACCTTGTGATGTCATCTCCATAATTTTCAACATTCTCATCTTCCTTGTCCCTAAGACATCGAAATTTCCACTTCATATATTATTGTTGGTCATGAGGAAAGTATTTTTCTAGGAAGAGTTCATTAAAATCAACCATCCCATGTTTTTTTATTACATTATCTTCCTTTGTGTTTTGAATCAATGACCACCATTGATCTGCATCTCCTAAGAGATAATAAACTTCCATTAAAACCATCTATTATTTATGAAATTCCAAAGAAAGAAATTTCTTCACTAAGGAACTTATACAATGCTCAGAAACAATTGCACATGTAGTCCCATTGAATTCCAGAGGATATTTTCTCAAGAAGTGGTCTAACATTGACCCTCTTTATTTTGGATCAGGCTTCTCCATACAAATATGGTTATTATTCATAACATGAATCATTTTTCCTAGTATAGTGATCATTTTTTCATCACCAATTGTATCTCTTTCCCCAACATCATTATCTTTCTTTGGAGTGGAATCACTGCATGGATTACATGCAATGATATGATTTCCATTTATTTCACTAGGATCCATTTCTAAACAAAAGCATTCACTAGATTTGGTTATGAATCATAATTTGTATTTTCAAAATACTTAACATAAATTAAAAAATTATACATATCTAATATCATAATCATAAATATGGTTTCATTTGGTACATATTAAATTTTAAATATTTCATAATTGTTCACAAAGAGAATGGGAGTTTTTCGAATCATATCCCCTAGATTGTCAAACCAGGTGCGTAGTAAGGCCTATTGTCATGTACCCGGTTACCTCGAGTCAAGCCTGGAACACCTTGTTGGATTTATTACTGTTAGGTACATCTGTTATAGAATGACATCGGCTTATATTATCAAAAAATGGATTTATTTTCTAGAAATACCAAAAATAATGCCAATATTACAAAAATTTTAGGATATTATTCTATACTTATCCTTAAATTCTATCTTACGGTAATTTTCCATGATCAATGTTTTTATAAATCTAGTTTCTATGTTTTTTACTAAACTTACTCTAATACAAATTTTAATGCCTCAAACCCAGATGCCCAGAGCTGATGCATTATTTTATACATTGGCATGATCATAAGTAATCTAATCTCAAAGGACCGATCCATTAAGTATCCTTGGAAACACTAGATAGAAACATAAGTCTTTCATTACATCATGATTTAAAAAAATTATAGTTTATCTATTAAAAATACTCATAATCCTTAAAATATTCATGCAGGTCTGTCATAATATATCTCTTTTCATCCTTGGAAAAAATAAAAATAAGAAAGGGGTGAGCTCAGGTGCTTAGTAAGGGTGATAATACAGCCAAAACTATAACAAAAAACTTTTAAATAAAGGTATATAACTAAAACAAAAGCCTTTAAAACACAATATTGAGTAGTATATATAAATAATAAATCCATATAAATCCATATAAACATTCACATGGATATTATACTAGTTGAATAATCACATGTAATATCAATAAAAAATTCCATAGTGACAGAATGCATAATACTGGAAATCATAAACATGCCATAAAATCTTCAGCTAAGAAACCATACATAAATGGGTAAAAACCCAAAATAGTTTTTCTCATGAGACCTACCAATGCATTGAGGGTCTATAACGAGCCTCAGACATCACATACTATGTCCAATACATTCCTCAAATGAAAAGGGGAATTCATAACCAACATAAACATTTTTATTAAAACTAGCATACTAAATATTGATACATTATCCATAAACCATGAATTGTATAAAAATATTACATCTAGAGTAAAACTATTTATAAACCCTTTAATAAAATATGATTGATTTTTTCATAAGAAATCCACCACAATTAATCATAACATCCAATAAATTATTTTGAATTATATGAAAATGTTCTTAATAAAATCATTAGAAACTTCTTTCGGGAAATAAATTTTTTTTATTGAAAATAGTTATTTAAAATTCCATATAATTTAAAAATAAAATATTTTCATTGAAAATAATTCTGTTATCTTATAATGGAAGCTTCAAAATTTTAAGGCGTCATGATGAAAAAATGTTCTCTCATGCCATATAAGTTTAAAAAACATTCTTCTCGTATTTTGTTGAAAAAGTCAAACAAAGTACCTCACAAGGAAAATGAAAAAAATTTTCCTTTTATAAAATAAAACATGAGTAAAAATGTATTTAAAACATTGTAAAATAATATTAATAATTTTATGAAATTAATTTTTAATAAAAATGGACATGGATGGTAAATATGTCCTAAAAAATTCTTCCACAAAAGCAATCCCGAATAATAAAGAGATTACAGAAATAATCCTTACCTCATACTATATTCTAGTAATGGGTAAATTAACCTCATGTATAATGGTTAAATAATTTTATTAAGATATAATTGAACTATATTCATTATTTATGATATCATATATGATCCTATTTTATCATTTTCTTAATAATATTTCATTATTATCATTATTTTAGCCCCGAACTGTTTCATTTCCTTATGTTTATTTTGTTGTGTAAGTATATCTTCTTATGAATAGGATATATCTTTTTCATATCCATAATTATATAATGTTTTCAAATATTATATTAATTCAATATATAAATTTTCATAATCATTCTTAAATGTTTGTAGTGGAGGTTGAATCTCATCACATCGTAGAGACGGTAGACCTAACATACGCACGAGCGATGATATCATTCTAAAATAGTGAATGGTAAGGATTTGGATGGAATATGAATTATAAAGTTACAATATAATGTCATATTTATTATTTAAATTCATTATATTCATATTTATACCCATAGAAATAAATTATTGATGAAAAATATTTTACACCATCACATGGAGATGGTAAGTCGTACGTACGCATGCATGGTGATTTTTTTTTCATAAGATGGAAAAAATGAGGAATATAGTTGTCCCATAATAATAAAAACATCTTAGAATATAGTATATTCTAGATTTATTAATTTAGTATGGAAAAAACTTTTTAAAAAAGAAGTAGAAAAATTAACTTTGAATTAGTTGGAATAATAATTACCTCTTCTTCAAGTGTCTCCTTTTTATTTTCACAAATAGACTAATTAGCTTGAATTTTTTCCCAAATTATGGACTCAATGATTAATTGGGTAAAATTATGTGGATAAATTTGTAATGTGTTTTCCAAAAAATGGATTTAGAGGTGTAAATATTAAATAAGTAGACGATCCCTTTTATAAGAGAGGGGAGAGGAACTTTTGGAAACTCAAAAACTATTAATTTAATATAAAACTATTTTCATGTTAAAATAGATTTAATGTGAGTTATTTAGAGTCTAATATGAGGATAGGTCAAAATTGTCTCAAAAAATAAAATTTATATATTCTTCGATTTAATTTTGATCCATATCATTTTGATTTATCATTAATTAATCTATTAAATTTTAATTTTGGAAATAATATTAAACATATTTAATGGTTATAAATATTTACTTATATAGTATCAATTGTAAATAAATGTAAACTTTTTGAAAATTTAGATCTTATAATTATCACTTTGTATTTTTTAAATATTTTTACGATTTTTATAAAATTTCAATAGTGTCAATTTTGAAAATATTCAATACTTTGACTTAAATTAAAATCCTAGCAGAAATATAACATCAAACCAAACCATTAAATATACTCTTAAAATTTCATATTAATCTATAAAATTCATGTATCACCTTAATTAATTCAAATTATATTTCCTTTATTATTTTTAAAACCATTTAATTGATATTTCAAATAATAAAATAATTTCTACATCACTATTGGGTCATCATTAATGGTAATTATTTAATATTAGAAAATTTATATATATGTTACTATGATGTAGGTAATTAATTTATATTTCTATATAGTATTTACAATTGATGTTTTCTTCGGGTTTTCCCAATATTAAAATTAATATACATATTTCAAATGAGAGTGAGATTTTGTCACATTCAATAATTTTAATAATATTTATGTTATATTCATATATAAGTGACCTTTAGATTATTCCATTTAGAACCTTAAGTGAAAATCGTATAACATAGTCATCGAGTAAGATTTCGACACATGTTAGGGTAATTTTATAATATTATTTTTACTATTAACTATCATATTTATCCTTAACTGTGTTAAATAAATAAACCTTTAAAAAAGATAATATTCAAAAACTAAATTAAGTTGATTCTATTATATCAAACATTTCATAACAATTAAAACAATTTATGTCTATTTTTCTAAATTCAATTCACAAAAATAGAAAAATTAATTTTAATTTTTGTCATAGAGATGTGGCGGGAAAGCCGGTTAAAATACGTTCAAAAGTTCAATAAATTTTTATATCTAATTCTATTATAAAATGGATTCTAATGAATTAAATTATATTAATATTAAAATTATTTATATATTGTGAATTTATGATCAATTTAAAGTAAAATAATTATTTTAATGAAAAATATGTTTTTTAACAATAATGTTGTATTTTTCAATATTCATAAAAAATTGATACTTTTCAAAAACATATACAAATAATTCACCCTAAGATAATTATAATATTCTAAATTCAAAAATAAAGTCTATTTTGAAAAATAAAATTTATAAATTTCATAATGTGGTTAATAATATTAATTTCCATTTTTAAATAGCTTGTTTGATAAATCATGGTGTGCCCAAACTCGCCATTGTGTGCAGTGAAAGTTATTGAATTATTTAAAAGGGAACATGTCATGTAATATTGGGTGTTACATTTATATAATTTGATATTGTTTTTTCATGTGTGTTTTGAATTTATAGATTTATAAAGGATCAAGAGGTTTTTTATGAATATATTGTGGTTTCTGAAGGAGGTTTTGAAGAGTTCCACCAGTATTTGAATTTTTTAAATGCAAATTTTAAATTCAATAAGTTAATTTCATGGATTTTTATGAATATTATAGGAAGTTATCTATAATTCATAGAGATTATATATCCCTTGACTTCTTTTCAATGAATTTTGTTCTAATTTTTATTGGATTGTGTTCCCTACAACCAACTTTTAAGTACTTTATGGTAACTTGTATTCATGTATCAGAACATTTTTAAAATATCATTTCACATCATGATTTTTTTCTGCATGACATAGTATGTGATAATGTCCTAGTTGTACATTTTTTCTTAAAGGTCCTACATGCTTCCTATTATGATGTGAACCAAGAACTGTCATAATGTTATTCATAAAAATTAGTTTTATAGCTAGATGATATCATTTCACTTGACACAAATGATACTGGCTATCAGGGGTAGAAATTCATAGTACATTGAGACACTTACTTATAGTGTAATACTTTGGTAATCTCTAGTGCAGTAGATTATAAGAACATGACCCTCTAATTAGAAATCCACATTTATATGTGTCATTGGATATTCCAATATGTGGATGTGTGTAATGATCCTTATACTATAATATTGTTATTAATACATATCTTATGTCTTGTACTTTAATGTATTGATGAAAAATATTAGGACATATGCTCTTCCAGAGGTATGATATATTAGGAGTGTCATGAGTGATGTAGTATTAATGAAGAATATGAGAATGGATTGATCTCTTCTGTTTTTTAATGAAAGTTTATATCTTTGCCCCTTTTATGGGAATGGAATTTTCTAATTAATCCCATAGACATGGTGGTGATGTCTATAGTTCATTTCTAGAAAGCCAAAAAAAAGACATTGAGCATATAGGTTGATGACAATAGCATGAAAGCTTATTGATTCAATATTCCAAGATAAATGGATTATATTAAATAGTTTACATTTGTGGGAGGTTATATATCATTGTGACCTTAACTTATTTTTCTATGGAAGCCTTAATGTGTTACTAGATGTAACCTTGTACATTAGGTAGTGTAGCCTACTAACACCAAGAAAGTGACCTAAAGTGTCACAGACAAATTGTATTAGTAATCTCAATTATATTCTATATGAATTTAACATATTGGATAAATATTATTCCCATACATGGTTTAAAACTTATTCACATCGGTTTGATCAAAAATATTCAATTTCTAATTATTCAAGAGAATATATATTTGAGTTGAATATATAATAAATATTTATTCACCAGGTAATTAATTTTTTAATTATTTAAATATAAAAAGATTTATTTACTCTCATTTATTCAAAATGTAATAAAATATTTATTTATTTAGTTCTGTTAATATTTAAAAATTATTAATTCATTGGTTTTGATGAATATAATATTTATATTTTTTATTGGTGAATAATGTAATTATATTTATTTAATTAAATGAATAGTAATTATTCAATTACCAATACATATGGAGGAGGTTTTTCGGACCACATTTAATGGTTTAGTGAGAAATTTCATATAAAATATTATTTGAATAAATTTTAGTTTATTTATTCAAGTGAAATAATATTTATTTTATCCATTATTTTAGTGTATATCAAGTAATTAATTATATTATTATATAAACATGGGGTTCTCTGGGAATTGGGAATATAATAATATCCATTTTAAAATTAATTATTTTTTAACCCTAGAACTATATAATCCTGGTTCAACTGATTTGTGTAAGGTGAAGAGTAAAATTCGTTCATTGTCGACAATAATTTCTAGACAAAATCCTTTCAAGGAATAGAGAGATCTCTCCCAAGAATTATTTTAATAATGAAAATAAATATGCTCCACCATTAATAAAAATCCTTATCCATTAAATGATTCTGTTGTGGTCTACATTGAACATTGCAAGTGATATATTCATCTATGATAGAACCAAGAGAATTTTATGGTTATGATAAATGGTTTGTGGGGAACATGTAGATCGACGCTAGAGGGAATCTATACTTGATTCTTCTAATGAAATGGAAGTTTTACAAGAGTATTCTTATTTTTCATAAATGATTAAATAATTAAACAGAAGTTAATTCCTAATAAAATAAATTCATTATAAATTATATGTTAAAATATTCTCTCTTTGTGTATTGTAATAATATATTTCAATCTATTTTTGAGGAGATATGTGAAGATCATGATGAAAATATTTATGTTAGGTCTCGGACTGACCCCTTCAATTTTTTCATGCAACCTTCAAGTGGTATTACATTGGTCACATAATAAATTATAATTATTTATTATTCATGGATCAATTTTATAAAATTATTGTTATTTATTCACATCAAGATTATTCATTCATTAATGAGAAGCTTAATTAACATTTTTTAGAAATATTAATTATATTTTTTATGTTTAATATCCTCTTTAATATATTATGTATTGATAAAGGAGGATATAAGATTCCTTCGAGATGTATTGAGAGTTACGGAAGGTAATCATGGATACGCTATCTGTGACTAAAAGTACAGGTTGTGTACCCATGATCACGAGACCTGGAAATCATGTGAGATTTATGATTTTCCAAGTAGTAATGACACACTGATCAATTAATTAACTCCATGTGTTCGCCGATCCAACCTAGAATATGGCATGTCCGACCACATGGCTTGTAGTTGGTATACACGTCATGTAGTCTAAAAACATTATCAATGAAATTCATCCTAACTATGTGGTAAGATACATGGAATAACAAAGCATGAGACTGGAATCCTATATCATTAATTTGATAATCAATGTTTAACTATCATATATAACAAATGAATAATTAATATCTACATCTGAAGAACATGAGTATTTTACAAGTTATTTACATGAGCACATGAAAAGAATAACACCTGGAATGTAGCTCATTAGTGCATGCTACATAATCTAGTAAAGATACACACTAAGTCCCTAAGAATTTATCTTCGATAAATAAAAATCAAGGAACATTACATATATCTCATTAGTACACATCATGTAGTCTCTCAGTAAATAATAGGATTATATTACATGAATAATGATTAATTAAAACATTGAAAAAATTACATTATTCGCATTAGATTTTTTGAAAATATAATAAGGATTGTAAAATTAGTAAATGATCAATTTAATCTATATAATTCTATATAATTATTGTTAAAGTCATTTATTTTCCATATTTTATATATGATGGGTATCTCTAAGGGACTTCAGGTAGTCATTACATTTAGGGGAATTAAATAATTGACTTAATTCAAGTTTATTTTTCATAATAATAAATAATGAACTGAGGTGAATGCTAGGTAGTGTTCTTTTTCATATTTTTTTCATGTATGTGGATGACCATGATCTTAAACAAACATATGTAATTTATTAGACTATTTAATTTATTATTTCTTGTTTTCTTAATAATTTATTAAATTAAGTAACGACATGCGAGTTATTCATATCGTCTAACCATATAAGGACCTATGTGACCATGGTTTATTTTGTGTAAATCCCCCCACCCCCATTAACTAATATTTTTATTCCACACACATACGTGTGAGTAAGATTATGTAATAGATATTTCTCCAAAGTTAGTGGATGATGTTTAAGTTTATAATCAAGGTGAAACCAATCTAGGAGGTAGATAGTAGTACGAGTGGAATTATAAAATCCAAACACTACATAGATCAAGGATTTTATTCCCTAGAGTCATGTGTAGGTTTATTATCCACTAGATAAAGCAAACATTAAATAATATAATTTTTATTCCACTTTAATTTTTTTTTTGGTCAGCTTCATAGTTAATTTTTTATTTATACTTAAATCATTAAATAAAATAATTAAAATAATTAAATATCAAATATAAATTAATATTAAAAGGTCTGAATATGTTATCTAGATATAGATAATCACTTAATTAAAATTCACTTAAATTTAAAAAGCATTTTTTAATATTAACTGAGATTTTATACATAAATATAACAATCCCTTTTATAAAATACTAAGTTTGTATACAGATCCACTACTTGGGTATAAATCTAAAAATAGTTCAAAGAGTTTGACTAACCTCCATTGGGGTTATTTAAATTATCTAAAAATATTTATATTTAGTTTGGTTTCAACTCAACCTAGATTACATTAAAGTATGATCACCTCTGTGAGACTTATTTAAACTAGTAGGAATAGTGTTGAGGAAATCCTATTCTAGGATTTCAATATTGGGGAGTCCACTCAAGGGATCAAGGAGGATAAAGTTAATGTAGTTGGAAAGTTATGCCTACCTAAATACATTTGAGTATCTTCCCATACCTCTATCTAGGAAACAAGAATGGGAATATGGATCCTTTACATTATGATATCAATGGGAAGGGATATTCTGAAACTAATAGTTAAGGTTAATACGATTTGATAAAATAGTGGGATATTAATAAATAAAATTAAATTTATTATCTAAATTATAATCTGAAAAAAAAGTTTTAAAATTATTCTCTTATTTATTGTAGAAATGGAAACTCACACTATTTCAATGATATCATTATGATGAATTCTAGAGAAAAATGAACTTATCACAGGCCCAAATTTATATGAATGGTATAGATGCTTACAGGCTATACTATTCCATAAACAAAAAATCTATCTACTAAAAAACCATAATACAGAGATAGCTAGAAAAGAGTCCAATTAGGAATAACTATCTCTCTATATAAAGCATATGATTCGATAGATGTACAATGTTACATGTTGTATTCCACATATAGTAATCTTTTAATGTAACATGGGAATATGGATATGTTTAGCATAATTCCTCAACTTGGGGGTATCAATCAATAAAAGGTCATATAAGTGATATATGATATCTCTAATACACTGTTCACATGAAATATTAGAGATCTTCTACTAGATGGACCTCATGTAATCATGATGGTAAACTATATTGAACACTTAAACTTCTTTAGATTTATGAACCCTGATGAGTTATGTATATACCTCTTTTTAACCTCACTACCTAAGAGTTTATCTATATTTATTATTAATTATAATATGATAAATAGTGAAATAAATCTTTTATATTTCCTTAAACTTATTCTCCATGTTGATAAAGACATGGGGTGTGAAAATCCTATGGTTATTATGGTGAACCTGAAAATCTAGAACAATGGAAAGGGGCCTAAGACACAAACCAATTCCAAGGCTCCAGATAACAATCCTTCCAAGAAAAGGAGTATCCAAATATAAGAAATGGAATATTATGTTATATGTTTTCCATGAGGCATGCTGGGAAACATGAAGAAGAGCCACACTCAGTTAAAGAAGCAAGGGGATGTTTCTGGGGAAATCATTTTTTAGTGAAATATTTATATATATATATATATATATATATATATATATTGGTTATTAGATATATCTTTTGGTGCTCACATATGCATTCAAATTTGGGAATGAGGAAAAAATATTTCCATAGGATTGATGGATTTATAGGATACCAGTGGTTTAAGGCTATTAATCTAGACAGTGGAGACTATCACCTTTCATTTTATTTTGGGATGGTCTTGGTTTTAAAATATTTTTATTATGTACTACGTATTATAAAGAACATAATTTATGTCTATTTGAAAGAATCATATGGTTTTATTTTCATGTTTATAAATAAAAATTGTTTTATTTATAAAAAATTTATATATTCTTGTATGGTGAAATTTAATAATTTATTTTTATATTAAATTATGAAAACCAGGTATTTTCAATTGATAATGAATCAAGTTCACATGAATCATGTCACAACCTATTGTGCAATCATCATATTGGTCATATAAATCTGAATAATATGACAAAGGTCTATTAAGGAGGTTAATTAGAATCTTTTGAGCTAAAACCACTTGAAAGATGGCACACTTTTCCTCACGGAAAAAAGAACAAGATAACCATAGGTGTATGAGGTTAAATAGATAAACATATACTAGAAGTGATACACATTTAGATGTGTCGTCCAATTATAGTATAAGATATAGGTGTGTATTGTTACTTAATTAATTTTACTACTGAATTGAGTAGATATAGCTATTTTTTTTAATGAGGAATAAGACAGAATATTTTAATTAATTCAAATATTTAAATAAACAATTAGATAATAAACTTTTAGATAAGATAAATAAACATTGATATGGTAAAGTTTTTGAATATATTAACCAAGAATTCATGAACTTTCTATGGGAGTGTGGGATCATATACCAACTCACTTCTCATTATACCCCATGGTGTAATGTTGTCAATGAAAGGAGAAACTATTTTATTCCTAGCATGGTAAGGTCAATGATGATCCAAGAAAAACTTCCATTATCCTTTTAGGGATATTAATTACATTCTTCAATACACATTTTAAATCAATTACCAACTATGGTGGTATATGGGATAACATATGCATTGATGTATGGAAATAAATTTATGTTGTCCCATAATCATGTATAGAGTTGCTAGGTGTTTTTAAGTCTATATTTGAAAAAAAAATATTACCATTAGGTGTAAAGTGTATATTTATTAGGAATCCTAATGAAATAAGGTGATATTATATATACAACCCGTAAGACATTCAGGTGACTGTTGTAAGATAAGAAATTTTTCATGAGAGGGAGCACATCCTCAAGAAGGATAGTGGGAGAAAGATAGATTTTGATAATGTTAACACTCAATATACACAATATTTGGTATAGAGAGAGGTTCCACATGTCCCCATGGAATATGTTGTTCTTGAAACAAATGTATAGCATAAGATCACTAGGGATGTTAGATAAAAAAAAGATATGGATTCATTACAATAAAAATTATAACTCATTATTGGTTGAAAATAATAATCCCCTTGACTAAAAAGAGGTGGTATAGAGATTGGAGGCTAAAATATGGAATGAATCCCTGAATTCGGTGATAGATTCCATATAGTAAAACCAAGTATGGGTTCTTATTGATCACCCATTTAATGTAAATTTGGTTTGGTAAAAATCAGTATTCAGGAGAAAATTGTTAATGGAAGTTAAAGTATGTACCTATAAAGTTAGGCTAGATACTAAAGGGTTTAAACAGAATCAATTAATTGACTAAGATGAAAAAATTTATCCAGTTTCCATGTTTAAATCCATAAAATTCATACTTTCCATAGTTTCTTTATATGAATGTGAGAATTGGAAGATAGGTTTCAAAATAGCTTTGTTAACAAAAACATTCATAAAGATATATATATGAAAAAACTATAAGGGTTTATAACTCCATAAAAAATCCAATAAGATATGAAATTTATAAAGATCCATTTTTTCGTTAAATTAGGTATCTTGGTCAAAGAACATTTTTTTGTTGAATCCACATGATTATTTGGTTTAATAAAAAATTGTGAGTCATGTAGAAACAAGTATTTCAGTGGGAGTTAAGTCATATTTTAAGTAGTCTATGTTGATGACATATTACTTATAAGAAATAGCATACTAGTATTACATATAGTTAAGGATGGGTCAAACAAGTGCTTATTCATTAAGAACATAGGTGAAGAAACATATATCCTTGGTATCAAAATCATTTATGATAGATCCAAAAGGTTTCTTGGACTAAATCAAAACATGTACACTGGCCATATAATAAATAAATTTAGTATATAATAATCAAATATGGGATTGGTTTTAGTGTCACATGTTATAAATCTATCCAACATAATGTGTCCTTAGACATAGTAAAAGATATTGAATGAGAAAGATCTCACATGCATATGTGATAGGATATATAATTTATTGTATTTTATATAATAGGTTTTATGTTTTCAATGCTTTAATAATGGTATGTATATATCATGCTAATATATAATAAGAACATTTGTTTTTTTGTTAAGTATGTACTTAAGTATATGAAGAACATTAAGGATAAGTTCAAGGTATATGAAGTATATAATGAAAAAGTCATAAAAGGATATATTGATTCTAGTTCTGAAACATGTCAAAATGATATGATGTTTAATTCATGATATTTCTTCAGTCTCAATAGGGGAGCTGTGAGATTGAATTTTTCAAAGTAGCCAGTGGTCATCGATTCTACAATTTTGTATAAGTATATATCATCTTTTCATGTATCCAAATAATCTATTTGTATTTGTAATTTTTTAATATATTTTATGTGGTTCTATTAATATAAATCATATTGCATTGAATTATGATAATACTTCAATGGTGGATCTCAAAAATTATCTAAGGGAACATTAACATATGGAGAACATAGTCCAAAAATATCACCTCTTAAGGGATTTTTCTCAAATGGGTGAAGTCATTGTGATCATATTTTCAATGGAAGAAAATGAGGAGAACCCCTTCACTAAATCCTTATCTAAGAAAAATCATGTACCTCATGTGAGACCTAACAAACAGATGGTTGTTAGTAGTTGTCTCTAGTGAAAGTGGGAGTCTATTGGAGTTGGTTCCCTATGACCAACTTCTATATACATTATGGTTACTTGTATTATGTATTTAAATATTTATAAAATATATTATAACATCATGATTTTTCTTATGTGTGACATAGTATGTGATAATGTTCTAATTGTATCTTTTACACTAAACAGTCATATAAGTTTCCTACTATGATGAGAACCTAGATGTTTCATGATAGTATTCTTAAATATAAGTTTTATAGTCATAATATATTAGTATATGGGATCTAAATGATATAGGTTATTATGGGTGGAGACTCATAGGGATGTGAGACACTTTCTCATGGTGTATGCCCTTGGTAATCTCCAATGCATAAGATTATGAGAACATGGCTTTGTAATTGGAAATCCTCATTTATATATGTCATTGTATATTTTTAAATATTAAAATTTTTAATCATCATTATACATTAATATTATTATTAATTCATGTCATAATTCAATTACTTTGATGTATTGATTTAATCTATGATGATATATTCTTGGAAAGAGGTAGTATGCATCAGGATGTTGTATTACTAAAAAATTATAGAAAGTATTTATCCCTTATATTATTTAATATAAGTTGATATATCAATCCATTTAATTGGAATGGAATTTATTGATTATGTCTATTTCCATGGTAGTGTTGTCCACAAGTTCATTTCTAGAAAGTCAAAGAACAAGACAATGAGCATATAGGTCAACGACACTAGCAATCAACCTGCTCAATTATATATATCAAGATAAAGGTATTATATTATATAGTTTAAATTCATAGTAGGTTACATTTTTTGAGACATTAACTTCTTTTCCTATGAGATTCTTGGTGTGTTGTTAGATGATAAGCTTGTAATTTACATAGTGTATCTTAATTCCACTGAGAAATAGTCCAAGAGGGTTGTACACAATGTCTATTTTGATCCTCAGTTAAATTCTATATGAATTTAACATGGTGGATAAATAAAATTCTCATTAATATTTTGATAATTATTCATGTTTGATTGATAGAAAATATTCAATCACGAGTTATTCGAGAGAATATATATGTTATTTAAATATGTAATAAATATTCATTAATTGGGTAATTAATTATTTAATTATGTGAATATAGAAATATTTATATATTCAGGTTTATTCATAATGTAACAATATATTTATGTATTCATTTACATGAATATCTAATATATATTTATTCACTAGTTATAGTTAATATAATATTTATATATTTACTAGTGAATAATGAAATGTTATATATTTAATTAATTAGATAATAGTTATTCAAATACCAGTATATATTTAGGAGGATTGGTCGAATGAGTTTAATTGTTTAGTGAGAAATGTCTTATTAAATATTGTTCGAAAAAAATTTAATTTATTTATTCAAGAAGAATAATATTTATTTTATGCATGATTTTAGTGGATGTTAACTAATTAGTATTAGTATTATTATTATTATTATTATTATTATTATATATATGGAGGGTCCTCTGGAAATTTTGAAAATAGTAGGAACCCTTTTGTAATTATATTTTATAATCCTAGAACTATATAAACTCAGTTTTGAAATTTTTTGTAGAGTGAAGATCCACATTATTTCATTGTGCAAAACAACTTCTAGAGAGAATCCTCTCAAAACCTAGAGAGATCTCATTCATATAATGATATAAAAAAAGTAGAAAATCTTTCCTTACCCACTAGAGTGAATTCCTTCTGTCTTAAATGATTCGACTGTGATCAACATCAATAATAGAAACTGATGGATTCATCCATGGTACGCCCAAAAAATATTACATAGATAATAATATATTCATAGAAAATATATAAACCCCCTCTATGTAAATACATACATGAATCCTTAGACACAATAATAGTATAAAAATAGTCATCTAATGATTCCTAAATGATGAAAAATTTAAATAAAGGTAATTATTTATTAATTAAATAAATTATAAATTATATGTTAAAATATTCTCCCATTAAATATTTTAGGAATGAATTTATATCTAGTTATTAGAGTAAACTTGAAGAATTTGATGGAAAACATTTGTTTGGAATGCTCCCAACTGCTTTCATTGGGCCCTAGAACCTTCAATTTCACTCCCTATATTATGTATTCCAAAACTGGTCAGATTTATTCATTAATTAGGGTGTCTTAGTTGTCAGAGGTGGGTTATATTATTTTGTGGCATAATACTGAAATAGGATATGAATCTTATTAATTCCATAATTATGAAAGGGATTTTCCTTTCTATGCATTAAATTGATAATAACGAGGCATGCTCTAAATAGGGGATATAATCACTTATTAGGAGAATCCATTTTTCAAAATTGGAAAAGATATTAAAATTATTTCATTATCCAAAGGGGATTGATCCCTTATTAAGGAAAGGGGGAAGAAATGTAGTTTTTCAGTCCATGTCTAAGTCACACAATAATAAAATTATTGTACCTAACAATAATAGATATATGATCTTGGAAGTCAATGAGTAAGTGGAATCCTAAATAGTGACAATTCCATCTATTAACAGTCTCAGTATTTTAATAAGATATTGATATCAAGAAGATCATTTACTTATGGTAAACATGGAAATTATTACCTACTGTGTAGTTTTAATTATAATATCGGTGGATTGAAGGGGTTTTATTGGAATTTGGAATTTTTGAGGTGACAAAAAATAGGTTCTAGTAAAATTCAAAATGATTGGTGATGTTTCAAATTAAAAAAAATTTATGTAAGGATCGATGTTTTCATTCTTAGATACTCATTTTAGATTGCATGATGTATATCAAGGTAAATTCTTGACTAGGATATCAAATATTGGAGAAGGGAATCCTATTTAATGATGTATTGGTGTTTATAAGGATATAAAATATCCTAGAATAATGATATATTGGTTGGTTTTACCTTTTAATATGACCTCAATATGATTCATATTTAATGCACATGATTGATGTACCATCATAATTCTTCACAAACTATTGGCTAATAAGATTTTAAATTTGAATAGGACACAAATATTATGTAGAAACCTATACATATTCAAGATAATCAAGATGAATGGTAGTGTGTAAAATTAACTATTATTATCCATGTTCTATGATATCATAATGAATAGCCATTAAGATCTAGAAGCATGAGTCTTTGATTAATTGGAAACTGTCTAGTATCTTTTTTAAAAAGGTTATTGGTGACTTTATGGTGGTGAAAGTGTCATAGTGGGGAAAATTGTGACACCCCTGATGTCATTGGTGCATGTATATATGTATATACATGTATATATATATATATATCAATTGAATTTTGAGGGTTTCAGGAATACAATTTTTAATTTTTGTAAAATTGTGTATGTTGAATTGTCAATGCATGGGTATAATGATGATGCAATTGAATCATGAGGGGGTGAGAGATATTTCTAATTTCGATTTCATTATCGGTTCATGGTTCAGAAAATCATGATTTCAAGCCATGAATTTTTTAATATAAATGTTTTTTTTAATTTTTTTAATAATCAAATTATCTATAGATTTTTTAATTTGGGTTTCTAGATGTTTTAAGATTCTATGTTGGATTGTTTCCAATTGATACATTCTTTCTCATATCTTTCTATAGTGATTCCATGACTTCCACTTAGTGACTTTTATTCTAAATAAAACGTTAGATCTCCATTATCTTAATCTTTCTCTTATTTATTTACATTTTTTTCTCTTCCTCCATCCCTAATCAGCCATTGGGGGATGAGTTATTGGGTTAGGGAGTCTATAGTTGTGGATTTTGATTCCTAGTGTTTGTGTATCCCTCCTCAAGCCCTGATCTATTCATATTATCCTAAAAAACATAATTTTCACTAATCTAAGGTAAGTAGATCTATATCTATTAATTTATTAATGAAACCATGACTGATTGAGTGTTAAAAAATTGTGATAAAATAATTTTGGTATATGATATCTATAATTTAATTGTTTTTTTTTTGTTTTTTTTCATATTATAATGAGTGTTCTAAAACGTAAATATATTTTACCGTTTTGAGAATTTTTTAGCATACCATTCATTTCATAAAAGTTCCATGATATTTTATTATAATAAAATAAATCATGATTTATGTTTTAAATCATAATTATTTTACGAATGATACTTTCATTGTTTTAAACTCAAAATTTTGTTTATAGAGGTACATTTGGTTTGAATAAAAAATTGAATCACGTGGTCTTGTTTTATGTCTATTATGGTTTTTAGTAAAAATATAAATTTTCATTATGTTCATTTATTTATTTTTTTTATTTACAAAGAATAATTTCAGGATTTTAGATAATTATTTATTGTATAAGGACATCTATGGATAGTGGGTAAATGGATTATCATTTTCCATACACATGAATGATTATGACTTGTATTAAATTTTATATAATTTTTTAATTATGGGATTGAAATACTATAGTATTTTTTTGAAAGGGGAATTTTATTTTGAGGGTATATTGATGGTGATATTTGATTATATTTACATGTTATAATTTAAACATTTAGTGTTTAATAATGGTGTATTATTATAGTAATTATTTAACATTTGTTTATTTAGAAAAATTCATAATATAATTTTCTAATAAAGTGTAAATTTTTAGGGATGAGTTTTATACTAGCTTAGAATAACAATATGGCTAGTATCCACTAGTTAAAAGTATGTTATATCTATGTTTTTTCTACCTAATGAGGATAGATAGAAAAAATTGCGGTTGTTGAATTTTAAGATCAGGTAACAATCCAAAAATGTAGGTCTATACAAGCCAAGTCCTATATTATATTCTTAGGCATTATGTGGTTGTCCCATGATGATCATGATATGTTAGTATTTTATTTTTTATTATAATTTATATTTAATAATTAATTATCCTTATGATGTTGGTTATGTGAGGTTATCCATTTTCATGATGTTGAATTTATACCTTGTTTATTTTGAGGTCGTTTATTTTTTTATTTCTCATAGTTTCTTTATTAATTCATTATCTTTGTTACATTTTAGTAAAAATAAGCATTTTTGGTTGTATAAGACAATGTATTTTTATTTACATTATTCATAATGATGTATTAGAAATCATATTTTATAGTTTTATATTACATTTTTTTATCCTCGAATCATCATGGTATATTATTTTAATTTTAAAAAAATGAGTTAAATATTATTTTTTTTATCTTTTTTTTTCTAATAAAAAAGGTAGCTTCATTACTTATTTTCAAAATAACATTTACACCTTGGTTAATTAAAGGATGTATATATAATCTTGGTGGTATCCTACTATAAATTCAATCACACCTTACAACACACATTGGTGAGTATGTAGTCTTGATTATGTTGATGTAGGTGATGGGATGTCAAAATACTTTTTGAGAAAAATTATATAAGGTGATTTGGAGCTCTAATATAGTTGATATTCAAGAGGTGATCAGGAGTTACATAGATATTTTTAAGGGTTTCTAAACCTAACCCATCATCACAAGTTTGGGTTAACCTGGGTTGCGTTACACATGGGATATGGATAGTTTAGGTTAATTTTATATGGGTAAGGATCAGGTTGGTTTATGTAAAATGTTGAAAAAATAATGAACCAAACCGACTCAACCAACCTAACCAATCCCAAATTAATTTCATATAGGGTCTCAATGCTTCACATACCTCATATCACGTCTTAGACAGTGTCTAATACTGTTGAGACTATCCATACATTTCTTCTTCATATATCCCTCAATCCATAAGAAACCCTATCCTCCCTCCAACTATTAGTGTTGCTCTCAATAATTCTCAATCCATCACTCTATTTTGATGATACTTTTATTACTATTTATTTATCATTAAACATATATTATAATCCTAATTTATTTCCTCCCTTCATATCAAAGTGTTATGCATACCCATCCATATTTTATCTTGATCTCTCTTCAATAATATTCACCCATCCCTAATATTTAAATTACTCTCTCATCCACCCATCTTATTCTTATGATTGGTCCTACATGTGCCCATATCCATTCATCCACAACTATCCACATGACTCTCATTACTGGATGAGAACCTCACCCTCTATTTTTTTAAACTCTTCACTTCACCCATTACTTATGATTCAATTATGTTTTGATGTAGGTATTCATATTTGGAACACATTTTATTCATGATTATTGAATTATTGTTCTTCATATGCACAAATACATTTTTTTAGAAATTTTAATGTAGTCATAGTGAAATAAAGCAGTATTATGGAATTGAATTTAATTATATAGTGTATTTTGTTTTATTATTTTTTTAGAAAAACTTTTAAAACATTAATGTGATAGTGTGGGAGTCATATTTGATTCTTTATATTTATTTTTGATCAAAATTATTTTTTTAGGGGTTTATCTCATATTAGAATTATTCTTGTTTCTTTTTGTTATCTTTATTTTACTCAAGTATATTTACTAACTAATATTTTCATATTGAAATCTTCTTGTATATGTAATAAATTGTGTTACTTGACATAAATTAATTGGCTATGTTAAATTGGGATTAATTGTTTATTTTTTATGGGTGTTTTATTCTATAGTACTTACTTATACTTCCTTAATATTATTTTTCAAAAGATATTTAGAATATTTTAGTAATACTCTCATGGTTATTTTACTAATACATAATTTTTTTTAGAACATTTTGTTTTTTTTACTACATATAATTTTTTTACAAGCCCTATAAATTATTTGCTTTGATATATTTAGTTAATTTATTGTTTATTTAATTTAATTATTATTATTTTTTTTAATTTTATTGGTAATTTCCTAATGAAACTTTTTTTAAAAGATATAAATTCTTTTGACATTACAAGTATTTTTTATTGAATTTAATAGTTACATGTATTGTTTTTTCTGGGTGGCCAGTAGAATGTCCATATAAAATGTATTTAATTTATAAATAAATTAAATAAATTTTTATTAATTTTTTTTTAATTCATTGGATGATTGAAATGTTTATGTAATATTTATGGATTCATGTTGTAAGGAAAATTGTTTTTGGATGATACAACTTATGGGTCATTTTATAGTTCATGCCAGTTTTATTTGACTATTAGAGGTAATGTTTTGTTGGATGATCTAAATGTATTGGGTTCTCTTTATAAAGATGTATTTCCTAGTTTTTTAAATAAATTTTTTTATAATATTTAAGTGAGGTTAATAATTATTTTTGTTCCATTTTTATTTGGAATATTTTAATTATTCTAAATTTTTTGTTTTAATTTAATCAAAAAATTTATAGTTTTTTGTTATTATTTCCTAAATTTTTATTTACAAGACCTGAGAGACACAACCAGACCCACCATAGGTCTTGATTGGTCATAACATTAAAAAAATGGATATAACTTGAACCAACCCAACAAGAGTACTTTTGAATGGGTAGGCTAACTTTTATTCCCAAACTCGACCCAACCTGAATCATAGACACCCATAATTTTTTTTATCATTTGGGTGTATTTTGTGAATTTATTTTGGGATTTATTCTATATGGAACTTATTAAATATCCTCTTTTTTGGGTTAATTATATTTTATAATTACATTTGTAAAATTTTAATTAAATTCTTTATTACCATATGATTAGATACTTAACTCTATATATCCATTATTTAGTTTATGTTTTCGTTTTTTATGCCTAATATAGTTGAGTTTAATGAAAATTATTTTTTTTCAATTTACATGGAATATCAAATTTATGGGAAATTTATGTCATATTTATGATATAAATCCATGTGATTTTAATAAATGTGTGTGAGAGTGAAATCATTTCCAATATATATTTTTGATGCCCTTGGGGCTTGTTGGTTGAGAACACACTTTAGGCCTTTTGATAGATCATCTTGAGTATCTAGACAAGGTATCCTAGTATGGTGCTTTAAAACATTATATATTGAAAAAAAAATTGCATTACTATCATTTAAATGTTTTCCCTATGATCGAAACCCTTAACTACTGGTTTTAAATAAATCCAACATATTTCATAATTTAGGGTTATAATAATCCCCAACTTTTTTTTTGTATTTAACACTAACTAATAAAACTATTCACTATAACTCCATGTAACATGCCTAGAATTCCAATGGGGTCTTAATATATAATAACCATCCCATTTTATGTAGTGAAACTATCTATATTAATAAAAATATATTTATGGTCTAGTCTACCCCATAGAATTAAAATCCAAAGTATGAAAACGTTGAATTCGGTTATTAAAACTCATCATCACAATAGTTAATCTTATTTAGAACTATACATGTATAAATCTAATAGTGGGAAATCCAAATACCCCTTTTAACTACTATCAAAATATCTATTTTGTGTTCAAGGATTCTTAAAAATTTATTTCTTTATATGAATTTATAATAGTTGTTTGTTATTTTTGCTCCCTTATATCTCATTACTATAGATTACAACATGATCCTTAAATTAACTCTCCTTCCATTAAAATCATTGATTTATTTATATAATATATTATACCCATATCATGTTGTGGATTTTTTAAATTTTCAATGAATTAATATACATCTTTGTAAAGAGATATCAAAAAATCCATTAATACTACATGGCTAAAAAATCGACATAAGAAACAATAAGTAAACAAAATCTATGTAATTAATTTTACACACTTACGTTTATTTATAAAATTTAGTTTGATAAATTACTTCCATTATTTTCGTCCCCCATCATCCTCTCAAGCCACATAAATACCATTTCCTATCCTTTTTTTGGGCTCCTCACATCTTGATGTGGAGTCATTGTTGGTTAATATTTCGATATAATTTATTTTATATGGAGTATTGATGGTCCCTCGTTTTATTTTTATTGAGGTATATAGGGTTTATATGAGCCCTTATAGTTGATCATCATCATTGATAGTTATTGATTGGTCCTCATTCCTATATTTATGATCTTTTGTTACTATTTCTTGTTTCACTATTCCAGTTATTGAAATAAAATGCTTATGTTCATTGTCTGATGGGAATATGCTTTTCCTTTTATCTTGTTTACATGTTTGATTCTTAGGAAAAAACAATTGTCAGGATCATGAATTTATTTTCATTCAATATTTTGAGTCTTCAAATTTATTGGATGGGGTTAAAATAGCCTCCTTCTATCACATTTTACTTTCAAAAGCACTACTTTATTTGTTACCCTCGCTTTGAGAATGTTTATATCTTGCCATATTTCTATGTTTCTCATCTCATTGGAATGGTTATTATGTCCCTAAGACACTAACCTTTGTGTTGAAACTCTTTGAGTGGATGTGTATGGTTTATTTAGAATGTGATCGATTATCTATTTTCAAGAGAGGATCTAGGGCCAAGACTCTTGGACAGGATCTATACAGAGTTTAGTGTGAAATTTTTTGTATTTTTCTAGAGTTTTATGCTTATATTGAGTTCCTACATACCTCATGTGGTTATTTATAAAACTAAGAAAATGGGTTTAGAGAAAAAAAAATAAGAAATTCAAAAGTGTGTGATTTATATCAAAAAAATCAAGATTTACTTTTCCAAAGGTTATTTTAATTGCAGTAATCAACCACCAGATTATCTCAGAGAATTATTGTTAAAACCCATGTATTTTTAATATTATATGAGTCTTCTATTTTATAAATATTAAATTAGTAAATATATATTTATTCAATAAATAATTTTTTTAAATTTTATATATGATTATTTCATGTCATAATAGATGATAAATGATCAATAAGATACTTATTATATTTTTCAAATTTTTATATTTACTTCTTGTCATAATAAAAATTTATTTAAATGGTAAATGTAATTTCATAATATTATTTCATATTTTGATATACTAAAAAAATTATATAATTATTATATATTTGATACATGTATGGTTATGTTAATTATATTATTGATATTGAAATATATTATTATTATGGTCTTATAAATCATTACGGTTTGACAGGAAACAATAATGACGGTTTTCAATTAAAAAGAAATATTTATTATTCTAAAAATATATATTAATTAATATTTTGTGTGTTTTTATTTTAAAAGGTAAGAATTAATAATAATAATAATATATTAATATATTATTTTGAATCTTGATGTTCGAAGTAGATGAAAAGTATTTTTTTTATATATTTATAAAAAACAAGATAATATAGTAAAGAAGTACATGCAATATGTAATTACTGTTTTTGATAAATAGTTATGGTAAAATCCAATAAATGATATTTTTTTTAAACATATGTTATTAAAATTTTAAATTATTGGGTTTTAATGTCAATATTTTTAGTTGATATAGTTACAAATTGACAAATACACTTGATGTTAAAGTCCATTTAAAAATATGAATTATAATTCCAATTCTATTACTTATTAAATTATAAATATCTAGAATATTAATAACATTGATAAATATAGGAAATATTTTAAAATAATATATATATATAACATTATTATTTATAGGTTCAATATTGAAATTCCATTTTATTAGAGGTTGGTTCATAAAGTTAAATTCTATTTAAAAAATAACACATCAAGTTCAAATCAAACTCAAAATTCCGTTGTTAAATGTTTGTATAAAATGTTATGGAAAAACTAATAAAAGTATATAATGTTTGGGAATACTATAGAAACATGAAACATCAAATTATAAAGTCAATAGATTCAAATAAATTGGTTATTTGTTGGGTAACACATTTAACCCCTTTTAAAAAAGAGTTTGAGATTGAAGTTCCCCATAAAATTTTTAAATGATTTTTATTATTTTTAACCATATTTTTCAAACATTAGAGGATTATAAGATGTTTTTTGAACTATTTATATTGTTTTTAAGTTTATATTTTAGTCTTTAGATGAGTTATAGTTGATTTGAAGGAATTATGGAATTCTGTGTAGAAGATGAAAATTGGGTAAGTATGATTTTTTAAGGGTCATTAATTCAACTAGAAAGATTAATTTTGGATTGGTATTAGAAAATAAATAAAGGATTGATAAATATTTAAGATTAATTTCACTTCATAAGGATGAATCATGAGTTGTGAGGATTTTTTTGAGGTTATAAAGAAGATTCATGACTTTTTATGGATAATTCTTGAGTCTGTAAGGATTATTTGGTCTCTATAGATTGATTTATATTCCTGTAAGAGTCATCTATTGGGGAATTTGAGATTCATGTGAAAACTCAAGACTTAGTAAGAGTATTATTCTGAACTTGGTAAGGATACATCATGATTTCATAAGGTTGATACTAAATTTATAATGATGGTTTGTGACTTCATAAGAGCCACTCATCCCTACAAAATATCAGTTGCCTAAAAATTTGATAAAGGCAAGGAGTCCTTATGAGGACTATAAGGATGAGAATTTTTAAGGATGATCATTCATATGGATGAACACTAGAACTTGATATAATAAATATTTTTAGGAAATTTAAATATGATGATTCTCAAGTTGATCAATAGTGTATTAAATGTCAAAATATACTATTATTCGAGCTGAATGAAAAGATTGTGATCTATGTTTCATGAATAATAGGATCAAATTGTGACATAAATTATATAAGCAAGAATTAACTATAACTAATTCTATTAAATAGAAAACTTCATACGATGGTTCTAAATTTTAAATGGGGGTATGTTGGGTTGTTTAGTATTTCATAAATAATAATAAAATTATCATGTAGTGATTCAAGATAAGTTTTCAATATTATAATATATCATGACCTATTGTTTAATTAAGATATTCCTCACATCACTAGTATGTTGCACAATATTAAAATTGAATATGATCCAATGGAAAGGAGATAAGATCTGTATAAGAACATTTTGGGAATTCGAAAATACCTTTATTTATGCATTATTTTAAAGGGTAATGGCAGGTCAAGTTTCCCTGAAGATTATATATCAGGTTAAATGAGAATAAAATATAATAAGGGGATTTTTATATTAAAATGGTGATAATTTTTAAATGAATAACATAAAATTTCATGATTATATGAGTATTCCCATCTGAAATTTTTTTGTGGAAATACACCAACTATCTCATTATACCAATTGGTTATAATAATTATTTATAACATGATTTGGATATAATTTTTATAATTAAATCATATCTATATTTTTTAGAGTTCCTTATTAAGGGTATTAGTTTCATGTAAATTTTATCATTACTGAGTTTGAAAAAAAGATAGAAAAACATATCCCAGTTTTGGAGTTAAATATATAGCTTAATAACATGAATAGAAATATCTATTCAAATATTTGATATTAATAAACATATTGATAATAAGTTAAATAAACTAATATAGTAGGTTTTTATAGAGGTACACAACATATGTCAATCATAAATAGTATCATAGGTTCATGTTCTTGAAGAACTGAGCATCATTATTCTGATATTCTAAATTCTTGAAGAGGAATATCACCGAAAGTTAAAGAAGAAATATAGATTCTTACCTAATCTTACTCAAACTATTTAAATCACATTATAAATAGTTGGATATTTAATCACTATCATGACTATTTATATATGTTTGGAGGTGAATGGTAATAAGATTATACTTTTCTTACCCACATGTAATTGGTTATTCATTATTAGTAGAAAATTTTGGATCTAAATTGAAATTGAATGCAATAAGTAATAGGTTCCCACATTGGGGATATACCTTGTAAAAACCATGTGTTCCATATTTTTTTTCATTTATCAATTAATTCATGTAAGTATGATTTAATTTCTTGAGTGGATTGTGTCTATACTATAATCAATGGATAATTCTAAAGAGAAAGAAATTGTAAATTATTTTCACTTCGAATTCAACCCCCCATATCAGTGTTCACCCAATATTAGGTCACATCAAATGGTATCAGAGTATCTAGGATCCCTTTTTTAGATCCTTCAGTTTTTTTAATGGATAATTTGAATTCTTAAACATTTGGGGTTTCCCACCTTCTATGGAAAAAATTATGGTTGAAAGAATAGAATGTTACCTTATATTTTATCTCAAGTTCTATAGGTGGTTGATTTGGAAATAACGGTATTTCCACCTACTGATAGAATTTATTAAATTATTTTTAATAATAATAATAATTTTTAAGTTATGTAAATCCAACAATTTTACTTTTATGCTCTTATTAAACATGTTTTATACCAAAGTTATGGGACTTCAAATTAAAATTTAAATATTGGAAAATCATGAATGCATGTTTGAATGAAATTTAAACGTTAAAGAAGCTAAGTTTTAGATTTAGAGGATTGGATTTTATGATATCAATATAGGAGAAGATAAAAACATAGATAACTACTTTAAAAGTGTTAATTAATGTATTAGAAACATTAGATTATATAGAGAAAAGCTTAAAGACACTTTAATTAGAATGAATTTAAGGAGAAATGTCTTGGACATGTTTATCCTAAAATTTCAGAATTAGAATATATATAGGATCTCAACATTGATAAAATTCATAATATTATCATTGAATATGACATGATAAAATTACCATACCTTTAAAAATAATGTTTAAGAGAAGATGAATTTTCAAGCGATCTAGAAATTCGAAATATATTGTGAACAAGATGAAGTTTTCATGACAAAAATAAGTCTTGTGAGTAATGAGGACAAGGATTTTATCTCCTCAAGTATCTCATTAGGTAAAGAGGTTATATATAAATTCATAAATTTAATGGATCATTTTGAAAAACATTAGTAATACTCAGGAAGTGAGGAATAATATACTCAAATAATATACATAGAGTGAAATTTGAAATCATAACTAGAACCATGTATTAGGTATAATAAAAGGATTAATAAACAAATTAAAATTTTGAGTAAATAAAATGTAAATAAAAATAAATATAGGGATGGTATTTTTAAGAAAGTAGTCGGGCACATTGTTAAAATTAAAACCATTGAGCTTAAAGCTATTAAGTAAGGAACGATTGTAAATGATCTTAAAGAAAAAATTGTGCTGAAACAATAATAGCTAATTAATACACAATAAAAATGTATTAAAGCAAAAAAATAATTGAGTAGGATTAAGGATCACTTAAATAAAGAGTGGAAATCAAATATAATTCATAAAAAGCATTATAGAAAATTAACTCAAAGAAGCAAGTTAAATCCTTAGTTAAAAATCACAATGTAATTTTTCTATGACTAATAGATCATATATATACTATAAATATGGACATGTTTGGTCAATGAAAATTGATTATAAATACTCATATACATCAAAAGAATATAATAATACCTCTATAATAACATCCTAGCCATGAAAAACTAAATCACAACATGTGGTTGTCCAGTATCAACAAAATCCTATTTAGGATTTCTTTTACTCTAGAAGAACCATATTAAGTGGATATTTTTTTGTACAGTGAGATTTTTTTTTGAAAAAAAAATATTAATTATAGTATAATGTGTATCTATGTAACAATGTGTGAAAAAATGGGGATAATTTCTAGGAAGATAATAAAATATTCACAAAAGAAGAATGTTGTGGGTAGAAAAGTGTACAATATGTCTATACAAAATAAATTTGTTTGTTTGGATGAAATATGTTGTCTATGTGAACGAAAATGTCACTGTGTAGAGGAATTCAAGAAAAATCTTCATAGAAAAATTCCAATCTTAAAAATGGGAAATGAATTCAATAGAAAAATCAGAGAAAAAAATATATTATTTTTGAAGTTTCATTAAAAGAATGTAGGTAATGACCCAAACTTTTACTAATGAAAATTCCCATTGATATAATTAAATGTATTATTATGTAAACTGGTTATATAACATATTGACTTATTTGGTTTTATATTTGTGATTTTAAGATACTTTTAAAAATTGTTACTGTTTTTAATATATTCATTGAATAGTGATCACATAATTAGTATAAATATAGGGCTTTAACAAATCAAATTTACTCAGAAAAAGGATATGATGGACTCATCCTGTAAGATTTCACCATACCAAGCCCATTTTTTAGAGCTCATA
Organism: Viscum album; assembly: GCA_963277665.1. NCBI lineage: Eukaryota > Viridiplantae > Streptophyta > Magnoliopsida > Santalales > Viscaceae > Viscum > Viscum album. The sequence continues at coordinate 1,100,962,078 of OY728147.1, forward strand.
AAGGAGGTGGTGTCACTGGGATTCTCTCTTGACCAATCTCAAGCTGATCTTCAACACGTTAATCCTAAATGGAACTGCCTATGGGAGAAGTGGAATTTTATAGAGATTACCACCTGAGCGATGTTATCTAAGCCATCCTAAGAGTATATCACCATTTAACACTTTACCCTTAGGTATTATGAAGGTATTATAATTGGTTATATAACAATTACTTAGCACTATGATTATATATATTATTTCTATATAGAATAAAAAATATGCATTCATTTTATTATTATTATTACTTTGTCAATAGGTGTTAAAGCACAAATAGTATTTTTAGTTATTTTTCAATTAAAAATATATTTTGATGTATTAATAGAATATTTAATTAAATAATATTTTAATAAAACATTTTTACTAAATTAATTTTTATTAAATATAAATGATCGTATAACTTCTATGAATACAATTGTAATTTTTATTAAGGTTTGAAAGTTGTTTCTGTCCAAACCCATGAATTTATTATAAATATTGATTGTCATTTTACAAGTAAAAATTATAATATTTAGAATTTTATATAGATAAAATGAATAACATTTTAGGATTCATGAAGTTGAAATTATCTAACGGTGAATTTTTCATAGTTTTCTGAGACAGTCGAATTTTTTGGTAAAACTTTAACACCATTTAAATACATAATTTGTTTTATGACATCATAATGACCCAATAGTGAAGTAATAAAATAATATTATTGTTTTTTTCTTCAAAAATATGTTTTACCTTTAAAATAATGTGATTTTATGTTTTTTTGAAAAATTTTACAATGCCTTAGTGGACCCTCCAAGAATTATAAAATATCTTAACTTTTTAAAATGATTTTTATGAAAGTGTGACTCACTTCCACATAATCAAGACTAATATTTTACAATTTTCGTCCATTGGACATATAAAATAATTTTTTTACTTCACTTTGGAAAAAACCATCTGAAAAAATAATTGTATGGTTTGTGGTTTTGAATTGTTTAATATGTAGTGTCCAAAACCTAAATAATAAATAATTTTTTCTTCTTTCCTATATAAACCTACTAAACCTCCCTTTAATATTCACTAAACCCATTTGGATATTTAAAATACTCTTAATTAATCTTTATAAAATTCTCCCAAGGTGCCCCAATCTCCCAAGAAGCATTTCCCAATCCTCTCTCAAGCCTTTGGGATCAGAATTCCAAGTAAAGGATTTCTTCCTTTCTCATTTTTTTCCAAATTTCATTATGTTGTTATACCCTATTATTTTATAATAAAAATTTCGGGGTATGATTTATCAACTCCCAAATACTTTTCTAATTTTGTTTTAATGATTATATAACTCTTTTTATCACATTAATTCCTCCCATGTACACCCATTATCATGCCAAAATTCTGTAAGGGATTTCTCTCTCCTCGTTTACATTCAAGAAATTATTTTATGTTATGAATCTAAATTCCATTACATATGTTGGGACATGTATCTATATGACCCCCTTATATTCCATTTCATGAAAAGATGATTAGATACCCCTTTATCTCTTATTAACCATTTTTATGAATTCTTATGTCACGTCATTATGCTCCCGAAATTGCATTGTGATTTTTCACACCAAAGTCATCGTGTAGTGAATACCATACACATTTCTCTATCAAGGGTATTCAACATTATGCACATTCACTTATTGATTATAGAGTTTCATGTATTAATTACACATTCCTTTATCATGTAATAAGTTATGATGTTTAATAAATCCATGCTGTATGATCTATATGGCACACTTATGCATTAAATTAAATGATTAAGAAGGTTGCGCCCTAATAGCGCTCCAATGCATTGGGTAATGAATAGTATCATGATACGTTAAGTGAAATGAGGTTTTACTCATTATAATTCATTTTAAATGATTTTTTACTCATGATCCATGTTTAATGTTCTTCGGCTCATGCTAATATCATGTAAAATGTTGTTGCTACATTAAGTTGTTATGATAATCATGCAATATCATGCCATTATGTTCATAGTTCTCTTGTTCTCCATTGAGATTATTGTTTCATAAAATGTACTATAATCCTCAGGTATTCCTTGTTTACTCTCTTAATTGGCTTTATAGCTCAACATTTTCTTATGAATGTCCTCAGTTTATCCCATGAAATGCTAAGTACAAAGGAATATTGTGGTCATGTAAAATAAATTTTCAATAAGGATGTTGTTTTTTATGTTCTAAGTTGTTATTTAATGTTTCTAATTTTCCAAGACACTAGACCTATCGATACTCATAGTTGTCTTAAGTAAAATTTTACGTAATATATCATGTTTATGTGTATAATAAATTGAAGAGTTGTTATACTTGGTATCCGAGAATATGTTTACTTATTTTTGGGCTTATGATTAGAAAACCCTAATGAAGAAATTAGGGATAAAATTGCATATATTAAAAACATCCCTAAATTCATAATACTCCCAGGGGATATTCTTTGATAAATTAATAATCTTAGTATGAACCATTATTAAGGGAATAAAAAAATTCCCTAAGAAAATATTTTGTGAAGTAGATCATGTATAACAAAGATTAAAGCCAATAAATTCATAAGTTTATGAAATAAAAATAATTTATAAGTTATCACGTTTTTTTATTTGGATTCCCCATTATTTGTTACACATAACTTTCATTTTATTCCATCAAATGCCCGGTAATATGAGGTCTCAGTCTAACAATGGATGGGAAGATCAATGTGATGACTTTTCTAATGAGATTCCCAATACCATGGCAGTAGGAATTGAAAACTTTATCACAATACTCTCACAGTTAATTAATGTTTTTAATAGAAGCATTGGTCAAGAGGAATGTCGAGCCCCCATAAGAAATAAAAAGTCGCAATCAAGAGCTTCATGAGACAAAGGACTCCTACTTTTAAAAGGATCATATGATCCCTCGATCGATGAAAAATGGATTAACTCCATTGAGAAGATCCTCTCTATCCTCCAATGTTCTGAACAAGAGAAGGTACTTCTGGCTGCTTATCATACAGAGGGTGAAGCGAATCAATGGTGGAAATTGATAAAAAATGTGAATCCTTATGAAGTGATCGAGGCATTGGAATAGATGGATTTCCAGAAAAACAATTTAGATAAATATTTTCCTTGCACCCTCCAACATAATATGGAAAGGGACTTACATTTCCTTAAGTAAAAAGATGATGAATCCATCGGAGCATACACGGAAAACGTCAAAAGGCCTATACGATTTTCCACTAGATTTTTCATTACTCTTGAATGAAAGGTAGGCCACTTCTTTGGTGGTATAAAACCTAGCCTACAGAAATCCCTAGTGATCCATGACTTCGAGAGCTATGAGGAAATTTTCTGAGGTGCCCTCCCTGCCGAAATGGATATTAGAGAATCTCTGGGGTATCATGGGGATAAGAAGCATAAGGTGGAATTTAATTTTAGTGGTTTGATGGATAAATCCAATTATGCAAAGACATTTCATCACCCCACTATCCAACGGTGTAGAAAGAAGCACTCGAAAAATGCCTGAATGGGATGGGGAAATTTGTTAGGTGTGGAAGAGAAGGGCACCTGGCCATTAACTACTGACAAGAAAAACCTGATCCTATGATAGAGGAGAGTAATGCTCCATTCGAACCTCACTACATTGTTCATTACTTCAAATTTAAATAACTATGACACTTTTAAAACCATTACTTTAAGCCAAGGGTTTTCAAAGCCAACCAATAACCTCCAAGGCTGCAAGGGTGATCTTTTCCAATCACTACCCCCGAAGTGAACCCTGACAAAGAAGTGGTGATAGGAGTGGTAGTTATTCAATCAACAATAGAGAACTTACTTTTTTATTTTGTTTCTACTCATTATTTTATATCCCAAAAGTTTAGTAGAATAATCCTAACCCCACCACAAATCATTGAAGTAAAGATGTCAGTGAGAACAGGGAATGGGGAAATCATTGCATCCCATGAATATAACTCATCCTCTATCACAATATGTGGTTTGAACTTCCCGATGAACCTCCTCATACTCCATCTTGTGGAACTTTATGCAATTCATAGCATGGATTGGTGTTCCCTATATAGAGCCTATATAAATTTCCATGAGAGGGAAATCAATCTCTATATGGGGAATCGAGACCAGATTCTATACAAGTGTGAGGAGGGGGATGAATATTATTTAGCACCATAAACTCAAGTGTAGATATTATTGACCTATGAGAACATGTATCTTGCTCAGATGATTGAGTCTAAGGAGGTAACTATCGTTAAAGACATGCATATTGTGAGGGAATTTTTTGAAGTTTTTCTTGACGAATTTTCTAGTCTTCCTCCTAGAAGAGATGTTGAATTATAAATTGATATTATACTTTGGGCATTACCAATATCATAGAATCTTTATAGAATGGTTTTTTGGAGCTTCAGGATCTGAAGAAATAACTATAGGAGAATATAGATAAAGGGTTTATACGACCAAGTGCTTAACCATGGGGTTTACCAGTCCCCTTTGTCAAGAAGAATGATGGGTCAATGCACCTTTGCATTGATTATCGTGAGGTCAAGAAAATAACTATAATGAACAAGTATCCTCTACCCCAAATTTAAAATTTGTTTTTCTAGCTATATGGATCACAATACTTCTCCATGGTGTATTTACGGTCACGATATTACCCAGTAAGGGTGAAGAAGTTGGAGATCCCCAAGAAATCTTTTCGTACAAGGTATAGTCACTATGAATTCATAGTAATGCCTTTAAGTCTCACTAATCCTCTATAAATATTCATGGGCATGATGAATAAAGTCTTTAGATATTACCTCGACAAATTTATAGTATAATTTCTAGATGATATTCTAATATACTCTAAATCTAAGGAGGAGCATGAGGAGCATCTAAACATTGTACTATAGTTCTTGTGAAAAGAGAAACTCTATGAAAAGTACAGAAAGTGTGAGTTCTAGTTGAAGAATGTTTAATTATTAGGTCATATTTTCACAAACAAGGGGATATCTATAGATTCATCCAATAGAGCTGCAATTCAGGGATAGTCAAGGCCAACATCAGTGATGGATATCCAAAGCTTCCTAGGGTTAGCTTGATATTATAACTAATTTGTGAGAAATTTCTCATGGTAGTCAGACTCTCATACCAATATAAAACGAATGGTAGTCAAGTTTCCTTGGAATTATAAGTTTGAAGATAGCTTCAAGGAGTTGTAGAGGAGGCATATCACTATGCCCATGCCCACACTAGCCAAAAGTGGAGAAATTTTTTTGGTATATAGTGATTCTTTGAGGAAGGTCATGGTCTAAGTGTTGGTGAAAAATGAAAATTCCATTTCTTATGCTTCATGGAAATTGAATGATCTTGAGAAAAACAATCCAACACATGATCTAGATTTGGCTGCATTAATCTTCTATTTTAAAATTTGGTGGAATTAAAACTTTGGGGAGAAGTGTGAAATATATACAGATCAAAAGAGACTCAAGTATATGTTCACATAGAAAGAGTTGAATATGTGACAACAAAGATGGTTAGAGCTAATCAAAGACTATAAATGATCAATCCATTACTTCCCTGGGAATGAAAACAAGGTGGAAGATGCTGTAAGTATTAAGTACCCAGTAATTCTATCATTTATGAAAATTGAAAAGGTTCCAATCTTCTTAGATTTTATGAACATGTACATGGAAATAATAAGAAGGGAATATCATAAATTCTTTCACAAATGATTGCTCGACCATCTCTTTTGGAATGATTAAATGATGATGTGGGAATTCCGAAGAAAGTGGAAACTATCAAAAAATGGAAATCCTTGGATTTCAATGGTAATGAAGAAGGAATTATGAGATTGTGGTCAAGACTCTGTGTTCCATCAAATCCAATGTTAAAGAAAAACATTTGGATGATGCACATAGTTTGAATTTCTCTATTAACCCAAGGAACCCAAAGATGTATTGAGATTTCTGAGATCATTATAGGTTGGATAACATGAAGAAGGAGATCACTGAGTATACATAAAATTTTCTAGTATGTTATAAAGTGAAGGCTAAGAGGAAGAATTCTAAGGGGATGATGCAATCATTACCCATACAAGCATGGATATGTGATAACATCACCATGAACTTTGTTATTATACATTCGAATACATCCAACGGAAACAATGCTATTTGGGTTGTTGTGGATTGTCTTACAATTAATTCACACTTCATTACAATTTGAGAATATTTCTCATTGGATAAACTGGAATTATATATATCATAGAAGTGGTAAGGCTACATAGAGTACCATTATCTATTATATCTGATCAAGATCCAAGATTCACCACCAATTTTTGGAAGAGTCTTCCACTTTCTCAGAATACTGAGCTAAAATTCAGTGTGCATTATCATCCTCAAACAGATGGCCAATTAGAGCAAAAAATCCAAACACTTGAGGACATGTTGAGAGATTGATTGATGGACTTAAAAGGAGGATGGGATCAACATCTTCCTCTAGTCGAGTTCTCATACAATAACAGTTTCCACTCAAGAATACAAATAGATCTTTATGAATCCCTTTATGGTAATAGGTGCAGAAGATTGGCATTATTTGATGAAGTTGGGGATAAAAAACACTTTGAACAAGAAATGTTTGAAGAAATTTTGGAGAAGGTTAAGACCATCTAGAAGCACATTAAAGCTACTCATAGTTGAGAAACGTTCTATGCTAATAATCTTCTACAAGACCTAGATTTTGATGTTAGAGACATGGTATTCCTCTACATATCACCGTGGAAGAGGTTTGGGAGATTTGGGAAGATGGAAAGCTTAGTCAAAGGTATATCGACTCTTTTTAGATCATTCATTGCATTGGATCAGTGGCCTATCGACTAGCATTCCCACCGAAACTATCTCAAGTATATGATGTATTCTATGTATAACTCTTGAGGAAGTAAATATTTCCCAATCGCATTTACTTAATCTAGATTTGGTACTATTGGAGAATGACCTCTCTTATGAAGAGAAGCTAGTGAAGATATTAGATCATTGGGAAAATGACCTATAAAATAAGAAAATTTCTCTCGTGAAAGTGTTGTGGAGAAACCAAATTTTTGTTGAAACAATGTGGGAACAGGAGGAAGTGATGAGGCGGAGTTACCCACATCTTTTTTAGTGTGGGAGAAAAAAATTTCAAGGGTAAAATTTCTTAATGGGGGATGATTTTAACGACCAAAACTATTATTAATGAGAAATACTTTGATCTAATTAAATATCTTAATCTGTAAAATGGTTATATAACATATGAAATTATTTGTTTTTATGTTTTTGGATTTTAAAATACTGTTAAGATTGTTACTAATGCGAATATAGTTGTTTAGAAGTGATTACATAATTAGTATAAATATAGGTCTTTAGCAAATCCAATTTACTCAGACAAAGGAAGAAATGGACTCATCTAGTAGAAATTCTCTATACTAAGACCATTTGTCAGATCTTAGAAAGGAGGTGGCGTCACTGGGGTTCACTTTTGACCAATACCATGATGAGATTCAACACGTTAATCTTGAACAGAACCACCTACAGGAGAAGTGGATGTTAATAATGATTACCACATGAGCGATGTTATCTCAACCACCCCAAGAGTTTGTCATCATCTCACACATTACCCTTAGGTTTTATGTAGGTATTATAAGGGGTTATTAACAATACCCTAGAACTATGATTATGTTCTATATTTTTTTATATAATATAGAATAAACCTTAATTTTATTATTTTTAGTTTGTAAATAGTTTTTAAAGAACAAATAGTATTTTAGTTAGTATTCAATTAATAAATCTATTTAGATGAATTAATGGATTTTTGAATTAAATAATATTTTAGAAAAATATTATTACTAAATTAATTTTTATTAAATATTAATCGTTGTATAATTTTTTTGGATACAATCATAACTTTTATTACGGTTTAAAAGTTGTTTTTGTCAAAACCCATTATTTTTTTATAAATTCCTGATTTAATTTCAAATGTAAAAATTATCATATTTAGATAATTATTTAGATAAACTGAATATAATTTTTAGATTCAGGAATTTGAAATTATCTAATGGTAGATTTTTCATAATTTTCTGTGAGAGTCGAATTTTTGGGTAAAAATTAAATACCATTTAAATAAATAATGTGTTTTTGGACATCAAAATGACTCAATATTGATGTAATAAAATACTATAAAAATTTTATTTCGGCCAAAATATGTTTTACTTTTAAAATAATTTGATATTAGGTTTGTTATATTTATTTTACAATGCCTTAGTGGACCCTCCAAGACTTATAAAATATTTTAACTTTTTTAAATGATTTCCATGAGAGTGTGACTCAAATCAACATAAGTAAGCCTAATATTTTAAGAATTTAGGACATTGGACATATAAAATAATTTTTTCCACTCCCATTTGAAAAAAACAATGGGTAAAAACCATGTTATGGTTTGGGGTTTTGATTAGTTTAATATGTAGTCTCCAAAATCGTAATAATAAAGAATTCCCTCTCCTTTCCTATATAATCCTACTCAAACTCCAATTACTCTTCACTAAAACCATTTGTAGATCTAAAACCCTCTTATATCCTCTATCAATAATCCTCCCAAGGAACCCCAAGCTCCCAAGAATCCTCTCACAAGCCTCTCCCAAGCCTTTGGAATAACACTTCCAAGTAAGGTATTTCTTCCTTTCTAATTTTTTTCCAAATTTCTTTATGATGTTATATGATTTTATATTCAATTAAAAATTTAGGCTTATAATTTATCACCTCCTCCATACTTACCTCCTTATTTTTGAATGTTGATATTCCTCTTTATCTCTTATTAATGCCTCCTATGTACACCTATTACCATGCCGAAATTCCGTAAGGAATTTCTCTCTCCTCGTTTACATTTCAGAAATTCTTCTATATTATGCATCTAAATTACATTATATATGTTGGGACATATAACTATATTACCCATTAATTTCCATTTAATTATTATATAATGAGGTACCCCTTTATCTCTCATCAACCATTTAATTTATAGGGTGCGCTGCTCCAGGTTCTCACAGTCCTTGATGATGCTGACGTGTGCTGGTATGAAATTTTTTGAATTTGTGTGTGCGTGATATGCACCTTTGTTTGGCACATCCTATTTTTTGTATCGTTTAATGTGTGTTTTGGATGGTGTAATGTGTTTTTTATGTTTTTTTCATGGTGTAAGTTGTATGTTTCCCACTTTTCCAAAAGTGGTTCTTTATTCTGAAAATGGAGAAAAAATAGATTTAGGATTATGTCAAGTTGTTATGCTGCTGAAATTACACCGTGATTTTCCAAGACAAAGTCATTATATAGTGAATACCATATTCATTTATCTATCAAAGATATTCACCATTATTCATATTTACTTATTTATTATAGAGTTTCATGTATAAATTCCATATTCCTTTATCGTGGAATAAGTGATGATGTTTAATGAATCAATGTTGTATGATCTATGTGGCACACTTATAAATGAAATGAAATGACTAATAAGGGTTTACCCTGATAGTTCTATAATACATTGGGTAAATATTAGTATCATGATACACCAAGTAAAATTATTTTTTAATCATTCTAATTCACGTGAAATGTTATTTTTCTCGTTTTATATATGTAATGATCCTTGGTTCATGCTAATATCATGTTAAATGGTGTTGCCACATTTCCCTGTTATGATAATCATGCTATATCATGCCTTTATGTTCATGTTTCTATTATTATCCATTGATATGCATGTTTCCTAACTTGTACTATATTATACATGTATTACTTTTTTAATCCCTTATTAGATTTATTTCTCACCCATTTCCTATGCATGACCTCTGGTTATCCCATACAATGCTAAGTAAGAATGAATATTGTGGTCATGTAAAATAATTTTTCAATAAAGATGTTGTGTTTTATGTTCCAGGTTGTTATGTAATGTTTCTAATTTCCCAAGACACTAGACCTATGGGTCCTCAGAGTTATATGTGCGTGTTTATGTAATAAATCATGTTTACGTGTGTAATAAAGATCAGGGTTGTTATAATGTAAAAAAAATAATGCTTTAGATTCTTTGTAGTTGTTATTCCTCACACATGAATGGAGACAAAAAAATTTAAAAAAACATTGAATTATATGATGGAGAGTTATTTTTTTTGTAATTAGAACTCCTGAGTAATTAAAGTTGTCAATACTATAGAGATTAAAAAACAAAATTTCAAATGAAATTTTTTTTTATATGGGAGTGTTTAAACTCAATATTTTAATTAAATTATAATTATTTGGTATTAGGAATGATGTTATTTTCAAGAGTATGTAATTTATCATAATAAATACTAAATATGTAAGAATCATTTCAAAAGGAGAAAGAAAAACTGGAAATCTATTTCAAATTGGTGATCCGACCAATTCTTCCCACTTAAGTGATATAGATGATAAGAAATGGTGAATGGGTCTTTGGTCACCTTTTTAAAATAAACATATGAAAAATATCAGATCATAATATTGTTATATACCATTAAAAAATAAAAATAGAAAGATATTTTTTATTAAAACATGAAAAAATTGAAGATGGTTAAAAATAAATACAAAAATAGTGGAGATTCAGTCCACTGGGACATTAGAGTTAATTCATACTGATTTTTTTCCCTATGATACATTAGTTTTCTACAGATGGTATATAATTTATTATCTAAAATTATTATCAAACAAATATGGCTACTATTATTTTCATGAAATATAAGCCTGATATAGTTTAAATGGTCAAAATATTTTGAAAATGGGTTGAGAAAGGCTTGTGATAATATATCAGAAAGATGATATTGGATAGTGGTAGGAAATAAACATAGAATAATTTTTAAATTTTTATTTCAAATCATGGAATAAATCATAAATTCAGTGCACCCTACACACCCCCATAAAAATAGAGCAGTATAAAAGTAGAACATAAGTATAGTTGATATGGGAAGAACAATTCTATTTGAACATATGCCTTAAAAAGTTTCATTAAGAGATGTTATATGTAATATTTTCCACAGAAATAATAAGTTTTTTATTAATACCTGAGTCGCACATGAAGCCTTATTAAATGTGGTAAAAAATGAATCCAAATTCTATTTAATTTTAATTTTTTGGCACTACTTATTTCTTGTTGATCAAAAACATAAACCATGGAATGTTTTAAGAAAATTCATTAGAAATCTTTATGGGCTATTATAAAATGGTAGTGACTATAAATGATGTAATAAAAAATAAACAAACTTTTTGATTTTTTTATTTCAAAATTAGACTAATATAAAATTTATAACTGAAGGAACTGGTGAAAATGGTAATTTCAAAAGCATACATATTCTAGAAAAATGGGTTGACGAAGAATTTGGAAAGGTGATTAATTATATAGCTATTGGTTATGATGGAACCTGTTTTGAAGATGAGACTTATAAAATTCATATATTGTGGAATCAGAGATTGAAAAATCATGTTTTTTATAAAAATATCAATGTTAATCAAGGGTAATCATTTCACGCAAGAAGAAGGTTAGGGATTAAAAATCATACTTTTCTCATTTCTCAATTTGAACCACAATCTTTTTCAGAAGAAATTGATCATGAGGAATGGATCATTTCTATGGAGTAATAACCTGTTCATATTGAGAATGACTTCACTTGGGATCTTGTTCCAATACTTGGAAATAAAAACTATATTACCACCTAGTGTCTTTTTATAAACAAACTGAATGAGAAAGGTGATGTTTTAAGAAACAAAGAATTATTTTTCTACAAAGGATACTCATAAATAGAAGAATAGTAAATTTAAGAATCATTCTCACCAATATAAAGGATAAAAATATATATTTTTCTAGGAAGTGGTGGTGCATAACCATTATAATATTTATCTATTGGATGTAAAATCATCCTTCCTTAATAAATATTTATAAAAATATGTGTTCATTGTAAAACATGTGGGTTTCATTATTTAAAAATATGGTATCCTAGTTTACTAGATAAAGTAAGGTTTTTATCTCATAAAAAAGGACCCTAGTGTTTGGTATTCAAAATTAGATGGTTGTTTGAGAGATATGGACTTTTCAAAAAGAAAATATTGATTTTAAATGATATGTGAATGAGAAATCCAATAGTACTCTAATCGAAATTATATATATTAATTACGTTAAATGTTTTTGTGATTAATATTATCTTTTTGAATATTTTTTAATGCATATAAAAATTCACTTTGATATTTCTATGTTGGGTGAGATGAACTACTTTATGGGATTGAATATTTCTAATGTTCTCATCAGATGAACTGTATTTGTTTTTAATGAGGAACTATTCATTGATTTCAAAGAGTATTTCTATATTTTTTAGTGTTTATAAAGATTTTATAAAGGTTCTACCATGTTTCTTGGAAGGAGAATTTAATCTTGAAGTTGGGAAATATACCTTGGATAGATTCAAGACAAAGTAGAAATTTAATTGTGGAAACTAGTTGATCTAACATACAAGGTAAAGACATGTGTTAATGGATGAATGGACACTTTCTACAACATTTATTATTATATATTGAATAGATTATAAATGGGTATATTAAAGGATATAATACTCAATTGTTGAATCTAATTTTTAGTATAAAAATCCATTCATTAATTTCCAATTGTAAAATATACTATAACTAGTGAAATTTTTTTTAGAATGATGTTATATGTTTTCTTGAGGAGATAAATAAAACCCAAATATGATTATAATGGATCTGAAATCATTTAAAAAAGTTTTGAAATTTCTATATAATTTGAAAGACTTATAGTTATATTGCGTAATAATTTCATTTGAATTCATTTGAGAAAATTTCTATAATTTATATATAGTGCGTAAGACATTGAGTTCTCTCAAGTAATACTTTCATACTGTGTCATATGACTTTTTAGTAAGCATAAAATTTTGAGAATATCCAGATAATCCTTTTATTATATATTTTATGAATTTTTTAAATTTTCATATGATTTCTAGATGCACACATATGACATTGAGTTACTATGCAAGATTTTCATGATAGGGTGTATTACTTTCTTATTGATGTTTTATAACATTATGAGGAAATAAGACTTTGTAGGATCATATGAATTTTTCACTTTTTAAGAAATATATTGACTTATGAAAATATATAATATCTTAGAATCTTATAATAATTCAATTATTAAGAAGATAAAATCAAATGATGCTTGTTGTGTCGTTTCATAATTCAAACATCATGATCAATCTACATGAATCATGATTCAATAAAATATCAAATAATAATCTAGTGGATGAAGATGGTTTTATTAAGGAGATATCTACCCCATGAGACACATTTTGATATTGTAAAGGCACATTCTTCTATACACATGTAGAGATTTCAAATAAAAATAAAGAGTGATTTTTTTGTGAATAAGATACTATGATATTAAAATTCTCATAAAGATAAAAACATCTTGAGTCTTAAGTAATAATTGACCATGGTTTTTATATATTTGAAAGAGATTTAAAACTATAAAATATGTTTATATTTAAGAAAATATTCTACTAGTTTCTATATTATAAAGTGTTTCTAAATAATATATATAAATAAAAATATTCATGATACTATGAATATAAAAATAGAGTGAGAAGGAGAAAAGGGAAGATCTCTCTAATATATTAATCTCCAAAAAAAATTATTGTTCAAATGTTTTTGATAGAAACTCTAACAGTTCTCACATCTATGATTATTCAACATGAGCATCATTAAAAACACGATTTCCAAGGAAGGTGGTCGATGGGGTTTCTTAGTTGTGACCCTTTTGAGTGCTTATTGTTTGGGAGTATGGGAGGTCTATATCATCACACCTTTAAGGGGGGAATTTTTTCCTACTCCAAGAATCTTCTATATATTTAAGATATTCCCATGAATCCTTCCCAAATCCTAGTGTGGGTCTCATTACCTATGTGTTAATGATTTTATCAATGGTATGTGGAGATGTGAACATCTTTGGGTATTATATGTTCTTTATCTTTCTCTGATTAATTGAAGATGCATTGATTTATAGCCACAATTGGGAATTCGGAAATTTACCTTTATCCAGGGAAGTGGTAGTTGTTTTGATTTTGTGATCATGATAACAATAAATTATTCCTACATATCCATGTGAAGGTAATCAAAACCTTTATATTTTGGTTCCACTTAATGGGACATGTTATACCCTTTATGTTCCTATGATAAGGACCAATTCATGCAGTTTAACATCTTGTGGTAAGGACTGGTAGGAAGAAAGGATTCCAGAAATGGTTGGTGTGTGACTTATACATGATTGAACATTTTTGGTACAACCTTTCCTTTGATAAGTAGACCAGAGAGAGTAGGATTGGAAAATACACTACGTAGGAGGGAAATGATAACTTCTCTATATCATTCCATGATGGAATCTCTTTATTGTCACATGAGAGATAATGGATCATCCCTAGATCATCACCAGATACATCCATACCTCATCACTATAGACCTCCCTAGATTTCTACAAAAGTTATCTCTATATCTACACTAGAGTAATATGATTCACCTTATTCTCTTTAACATAAGGATATCATATTCTCATCATATGTTGGGTCCAAGGCTCACCACCTAGGGAGGTTTATCACAAACGCCACAACTCATCACTTGAGGAATGTTTAAGTACTCTCATTATCATCACATAGGTTTCTTATGTTCATCATATAAGAGGTATCCAATTGAGTTTGGGGATTATACCAAGTAGAAGGCCCAAATATATGGAAACCAAGAAGAGTATCTTGACTCAAGGTATACTAGAGACCCAAGAGGAATATTTTGAATCAAGTTAAAATGGTTCATATTTTTTTAATCACATAATAGAAATGGACATTTTAGGATGTTGGGTATGAACCTCAAATAGGCCTCCTACAAATCCTATGTGAATAGGAATCAAAGTATATGTTGTTCGGGTGACAGATTTAAGGTCATATATGAGGATCAGTCTGAGAAGTTTAACATCATATAGTATATAAATACACTATATAGTTTAGAGTCATATAGGACATTGAGGTAATACCTAAAATGTATGTTAATTATACTAGTGTAATAACCAAATAAACCTCTAATCCCATATGTTTCTTACTCAGTGTGGGAAACAAGAGATAGAAGATAAGTACTATTTAATTAGAGAGAACAATAGGGGACTGAGTGGGGCATGCAAATGAGCTTCCTTGGAGAGATACATGTGTCGTAAAATGGGTAATAATATGATAAGGGGTGGGTAGTATGATTTTTGGTTCCATGGATATAGTTTTGGGTCTTGAAACTATTAATAGTCCCACATTTAATATTTAGTTCTTAAAAGGGGTGAAAAAAAAGAGAATTAGTAAGGCTTATTCATTGAGTATAACCATTGTACCAAACCTAATAGTAAATTTAAGTAATGTTATGTTTTAGAGATTATACCTTGAGGGAATATCATATGTAGTAAACAATAAAAGTATTTCAATTCAATGTATTTAATGAAACCAATAGGATAATCATGGTGTTTTTGAAAACCAATAGGAGTATATAGACTCTATGTATTATGTAGGACTTATGCAGATATGATTCCATTTTTGTTAGGGTTAGAGTATACCCCTATGAGTAGGACAATATATGATAATGAACAGAAGTATATCAACTCAATGAGATTTCTTGGGGAGTATGCATGTATGATTCCCTAATAATCATGGCCTAGTATGTGAGTTAGGTGAAGGTATGTTTTTTTGATTGCACCTAGAAGGAGGCCCAAGTGGGTCCCCTAGGAGGAGTATCTCAACTAAATGAAATTTGGAAAACCATGGAGAGTAACACCACGTAAGTTATTATGTAAGATCGTGGTAAGGGTCATAGGTGTTGAAACCCAAAATATGTTTAACATGACCTAACAATTCCATAGTACAACTATAAATTTTTATAGGGGATAGTGATGGAAGCAAAGGAACTGGTTAGAAGTCCTATGACCACAACACATCACTGATGTTGACCCAGGTTGTGGTGGTGTATCCCCCATGGTATGTAGCCTTATAGGTGAACCCAAATAGTATATTCCATGAAGGGAATTTTTTGAGGTATTTTAGAATGGGTATTCTGTATAGTTGGTTCGTAGAGGAGGCACTACATAGAGTGTTTGAAAAGGAGGCTATGCATTGTATAATTCCACAATGTCAGCCCTAGGTAAAGTGTATTTATGAAATATGTTTCAAATTGTTACTTCATTTAATGGAAATCGTGAGGTGAAATTTCAAGCTCAACCATATAAATTACCATTTACATGGTGGCATCATGGGATTGACCTTGTAAGTGGGCATCATGTGGTGGACTAGATATTTTTTCCTCCAAAACTATCCACATGAGGTGGCCTCATGAGAACACCCTCATGGGAAATCCTTGTGATTTTTTATTTTTATTTATCTATGAGGTTTACTTTTTTATTCAATAGTGGATTATTTTTTGGAGGGAAGTGGATCTTGGTATATCCTTCATATTATCCCTAGTCATGTATTTTTAAAGAGTAAATGAGGTATTTGAAGGTGGTGTTGGGTAATTGGTTTTTTCAAAAGGGTGGACACATTGAGGTGTTTCATGGTTAAGGAGGAGAGATTTGGTAGAGGTCCCCTTGGAAGGACCTTATGGTGTGGTAAAATTTATTTCTCTAATGTAATGATTTCGAGGGCTCAGTGAAGTAGAGTAAATAACAAACCTGCTAAAAATTATACTCTAGGGATTCATGGTCAGTACCTTCTATATGTTTGATCCATGAGGTTGATGAATTTACATGGTTGTAAACCTCATTAAAATCCACCATAATAATTTTAATCTATTTTTATTCTTCCATTACATTAAAGAGCTCACATTCCATGATAGGACTTCATAGTGTATAAAGTGAGCTCACGGTAAATGAAGTGTTTACTTCATGATGTAATTTCCTATCTCATTTTCCTGAAATTAATTACAATATAAAAAAACTATAAATTTTCATTTGTAAGTTTGTTTTAGCTCTTAAACTGGTCAAATTGATGTCTCTATAGTGATTTATGCTTTTAAATAGGGGAAACCCCCTAAAAGGTACTTTATAAGGCCATATATTAAATAGAACATCCTAAAATGGTTTTTAATGATTCAACGCCCGTCTATTAGTAATCGATGAAGTCCAAGAACCACTCTTGGAGGGACGTTCTCACTACCACATAAACATATTGGGAAATGTTTTTGAGTACTCTTCATCCCCTACTGTGTGAGAAGTTATTAAGCACATAGAAATACAATTTTCTTCCTATTAGGGCATGTGAATACTTTTCTACTCAAAATCTAATTATGTTGTCTCAATGATGACCATATCAAAGATTATATAAAAAAGTACATGAAATAGAACCTGTAATCTGTAAAACATTCCCTCTCCTGTAATGGGATTCATTTAGAATGAAACATGTACGATTCTAAGGTAACATAGGGAACCTTTTTAACATTACTTGTACATATGGAGGTATTCTTGATCTAACTATCCTATGGGAAGATGCTTTCCAAAATTAGGATCTCAACTCAAGGATATTTTGAACCAATAAGGGAATATTAGCTCAAATTGTTTGGGTCCCAAAGAAGAATAAATAACTTGAGGATTTTGAATATCCCTATGGAGGATCTCAACTTTGGGATTTTGAACGTCACTAAGAGGTGTGTTCAACACAATTAATTTGGGATTCCAGGAAAAGAATATAAATGAAAGTCATTAATATATTGAATCAATGAATATCTAAATTTTAGGATAATAGATGGTATATAATGAAACTTGAATTTTTATCTTCGTCCAAGATATGATATCTATAGGAAACTACATATCTTAGGAGAATATGAATCAAGACACACATAGTTATTAGTGGTAGAGGTCACTTAATCTAAATGTAGATCAACGTGCCAATAGCATTTACATGGATATAGATCTCATGTATGGAAATTATCATACTAAAAAATTATTCTAAATTGTTTGAGAAGTCATATTCAAAAGGATTTATATTGTGTAATTTAATGTAATTTGACCAAGATTTAACTCTCTACCCTTTGAATATGGTGAATTTCAATCACACCTGTCAAAGTGATTCACCATGCCCTTTAATCTCTTGTGATTTATGATCGATGTGATAAATAAGATATGATTGGGATATTACCCATGTTTCCAAATTTGATAAGGTAATGGAGAAATGAAAATGTAGTGGGAATTTGACTTCTTCATTTTATAAGGAGAAACACCAACACAGATCTGGCTCTTTTGTAGGAATAAATCGGTTTTGGGTGATGGAAAATCATGGATGGCCCTAGGATTGATGATTTAGGAATTACTACATATCATATGGGAATAGTAATCCGTCCAAATATATTTTTTATCAAAGGAATCCATTTTCACCTTGGTGTAGGTTAATGAAAATTTCAATCCATACATCAAAAGTTTTTACATAATTTTAGATCTCATGTAAGGGGTTCAAGCTATACGAGGTTGGTTTCATTGGGAAGTTTATAATTTTTCTAGGTAGACCCAATTTCATAAATTTTAATCATCATGCTTCATAGTTGATGTCTCACATTTTAATGTCTTGTGAAAAGTATGAGGGTACTTTTGAATAGATTGATTGGTTCATTGGTACCCTTTTCACTATTTTGGGTTATTATACAGAGGTTCATCTAAAACTTGTTACAAAAATGAATGGATCTTTATCATGGAAAGATTGTAGTTATGTCCCAGATAGATTATCTCAAATGTCACTACATATCCTAAAAGAACACGAATCAAGACACAAGTAGTTATTAATATTTCCTTTCATATATTTAAATAAAATTTAGGTTAAAGGAGCCATTTTTCAATATTATAGGTTCATGGATAAAGAAAACATTGGGCGTGGATCGTGTATATATATAGATCATATATAGAAGAAAGATATTTTTACATTTTTTGGAAAATATACCTGAATAAATTGATACCATAAAGAGTGGATAAGTTATCAAAATGGTTTCGATAGTGGAGAAATTTTAGTTGGTCCCAAGGTAAGGTTACTGGGAGTCACTACATATCCTATTAGAATGGGAATCAAGAGATATGTAGTTCTTAAAGACGGGTTTCATAGGATTCCATCCCAAAAGGGAGAATATCATCTTGAATGAGGATAATGGTTCTGTAGTTTAACATCATCAAATTTGGGTGATGTCCTACAGTTTTGTGGCATTAAACTAAGACAATGTCATTTAGTTTTAAATCATGAAAAATGGGTAAAATTCTCTTAGAATAAAAAGGGTTCACTAACATTTTATTATATCAATGAACCTAGTGAGTATAGAATGATTATTTATAGGGTTGAAGGGTTGTCCCTATGAGATTTATATATTTTTTATTTAACCCTAACATTTTCCTAAACCATTGATAGATATTCTTAGACAGTAAGAACATAGATTTATCTTAGGCTTCCATTTTTGGATTTTTGACGTGATATGTTTTATACCTTTATATTACTCTAAATTCTAAAATTTTTTCACGAGTGATGCAAGGTTCATACCTAGAGAATAGAGACTCAAATATTTCCTAGGATTCATTTTTATGTTTTTCAACCTAGTGAGTTATATATATATTTCCATTTTTTAAGGCTATGAAATTGTTACTAATGCAGCTAATGTTTATGGTTGGATGGATTTGAAAATAAAGTGAAGAATTCTACATAAAAACATTTTTAAAGAAAACCTGATGTGCATGGGAATCCCCCTGTCATGTATGTAGAAAAACATAAGGAATAATGTACGTAGTTTAATGTTATAGTTCTCAAACGAATTGGGTATATAGTTTTAATGATACAAAACATTGACCAAATTTTTCTATAGATTATGTTTGTTTATATTTAACAAAACTTGATGTAAATATGAATCTTTGTTGCTAAAAAATTAACTATATTGAAAAATAGGTAATTTTTTTAATTGTAATGAAGATTGGACCACTCTGTCATTTATTTTGGGTTCACGTGAAAAGGACCAAGTATCAATTAATCATGTTTCAATATGGGTATCTCAACTAATGATTTTGGGATTTCCAATTGTTGAATCTTAAATCAAGTCATTTGAGCCTTCATAGGAAAAACCTAACCAGTTATAAACGTCACAAGAATAGGATATCATAATATTTATTTGAAATTTGGAATTATTCATGAATGTGTAACATTAAGGATATTTGTATCCAATTAAATAGTTATGTTATGGAATGTGTAAATCATATTATAACAATGTCGTAATTAATTTGAAATGGATACTGGTAGAAGTTGGTTGATAATTAGTAATGGAGTAAACAAGTTTCTCAATATCTATAAATATATTTTGTGGTTAAGGGAGACCTTTACGTTGTGACCAAATCAACCCCAAGGGGTTTCTTAATAGGAATAAAGGAAACTTTTATATTCACCATCAATTTATAGTGGGGTCATTTCTTATCAATAGATCCATGTTTCCAATATTTATATAATAAGGAAAACTGAGAGAATTAAGTGAAGGTTGTGGATTTCCAATAAGAGTATCTTAACTCAAGAAAATAGATTAGTGATTCAGATATCAAATATATGAAGTGGTTTCATAGATAATAAGATATTCAATAAGGGTCTGAGAACCTTAAATGTTACACCACCCTGAATTGAACAAATTTATAGGTTGAATGGATGTAATTTAAAGTCACACTAATTTTTTCTCAGACTAGTGGATACATTGAGAATAGCCTGATTTTTTTGGGTTATATTAAGGACCTAAAAGACTTTATGACTTTTTCATTTCATTCTCTAACATGTTTATAGAAAATAAAAGTAAATAGATCAGCGAGTGGAGACCTAACATTTATATAGAACACCCTTTATGGATTTTCAACCTAAAAAACATGTTTTCCCTTTCGATTCAAAGTTTAATGTTCAGAAATTTGGTCCATTTATAGATATATTTTAAGTTTATATCGCATTAAAAAAAGTCACACACAATTGTAAGGTCATGATTCATGTAACAGGGTGAACATAGTTTAATATCATGATGTTTGGACAATAGAACACACATTTTTAAGGTCATGATGCTTAGAATAGTTTATGACTGGGCCCATGATAGGAGATAATGACATCACTACATATACTAAAATGTTATGAATAAATACATAAATAATTCATATGAAAATATTCCCCTCATAGAGTTAGCTTGTGTGTCGGAAAAAGGGCCATTTTCCTTTTTTAGGGAGAATTTTTAACCATGAGGGGATATAAGATTCAGGGCCCTTATTAAGGTATGTTAATCTTTATGATTTAGGTTATGTCCTTTATGTTTGTCAAATAATTGTTTCCCAAGGTTCATGTGAAGGATTATGAGAGTTATGGGGGTTTGGGACATGAAAATGGAAGAAAAGGAGTTTATCAGCATGTTGCACGGTTTGCGTATGGTTAGTGAAAACTGTGAAGATAATACTAGGTTACCATGTAGTCTAGGATAAGGGATTTTTAATGGTTACCACATGGTTAAGAAAGTCATGTGTAATTTCTAGAAAACCATGAGAAAGTGGGGTTTTGGGATAGTAGCTCTCATGTGGTTTGCACATGGTTTGGAAAACCGTGCTGGTAAACTGTGCATCCCAGTAACTTTGGGAAAATTACCAAAATTCCATTACAGGACTTTATGTTCCACTCAATATTTTCCTCCTTTATTTTCCATTGAACCCTAATAAATCCCCCAAAATCTTAAAGAGATTACATGGATCAATATCCTTCATCTTTGGGTCGTTTGGAGTGTATTTGGTTGTGGATCGAAGATCCGGGTAAGGTAAATCCCACTCTTGCTTCTCTTTTAGGTTTAGAGTTTGCATTTGTTCATTATCTCCATCCAAAACTATAAAAACATTATTTTTGGGTGAACTTTAGGTTAAAGCTTCTAAGGGGGTTTATATCAGGATCTAAGGCCTCGATTAAGGGTGTATTCTCTAATAGATTCAAGTTAGGTGGTCTACAAGTGATATCACATAATTTATACTTGGATTTTTGTATGTAGGGTTATGTTCTTGATTTTACCTTATTGTGTTCATTGTTTCCATTAAAATGTTTAATAGAGTGGGTGTAAAATAAACCAATTGAACCCTTTATGATCCTCATGGGATTCATGGGGGATGACTTGTCCAATTTAGGGCCACCCATGGGGTGTTCTGTCCCTCTCGATTAGGCTAACGGAAATGTAAGGTGTGAAATTGATTCATAATGATGTAGAGACATAGAGAGTATGTAAATTGGTTTATATAATGAGTTATAATGGATGGTGTCTAGTTTTTTCTAATGTGGTTAATGGATAAGGAAATATTTGGTTATCATTTAGGTAGGTTAAATGGGATTAATGGGAATATGGTAAGGAATTGTGTTTATACTTGAATATTCTTAGTGTGACAGGCATGGGAAATGGGAAATGGGGATAAAGGGTTATGTTATATAAATGATTAGTGTGCTAATGTATTGAGGCATAAAGTTAATCTCCCATTTGTTGATATTTTTTGATGTTTCAAATTATATAGGCTATGCTTTGTTGTGATGTGGTTAATTATGGTGAATGATAAGTAAGGATGTTCACCTGGCTTGGTAGAGTGGGTATAGACATGAGGTTATATTCCCATGGTTCAAGTTTGATGTATTTTCTAGATCTACCACTAAATGCATGGTTTAGGGTAGGGGATGGAGTTATATTCCACTAATGGTTTCATTCCACCTGGACTGGGACTTCGAGGTGAGGATTATGAGGATATTATAATGTGATGCCTAGTGAGATATGTCTCTATTTTTATTCTCATATGCTTGAGAATACTGAACATTCCTAATCCATTGAACACATGAAAAAAGGTATATTAAACCACTAGATGCCTAAGTAGTATACCAAGATTCAACAGTTGTATAATTTAGATAAACATAACCTAGAATAGATAACTTAATTGTTTACCTTTACTTTACATTATTTAGCACTTTCATGAACTATCCTCTTTTACTGTATATTTTTAGGCAACGTTGGTGGTTTCCTCCTGAGTTATACTCACACCCTATTCAGGCTGTCATTGGGTACCTAATAAGATTTAATTATTTTAGGTCAGGACAAGGGAAAGGGACCTATGTTAGGGAGTTGAGTTGGACATGGGAAATGTATGGGTGAGATTCCAGACTTGGCATCCAGACCATTTTTGGGATTATAATATTTTTATTTATTGTGGGGTTTTTTCACTTGGTAATGTAGCATGGAATAAAATATTTACTACTGTATGCGTCTGTACCCAGTTTGGGAGTTTTTTATATATGCATGTTATTAAATTGTTTCTTATTGTTTCCACTATTTAAATTGTGTTCTGTTGTGGATTCCTCTAGTAAATAGTGTATAGTCTTCCCATGTGACCAACTAGACCCTCACTACTAGTTGAAAACCTCTATCACATGGGGAGGCATGCTTGAGGCCATGTGGTGACCTGGATTGGGGAACCAGTTTAGTGGTTCCTAGGTTGGGGAAGTTACAAATTTGTATCTGAGGAGGTCTTTTCTCTTTATTTCTATTTTGGGATGGTATAAAGGAGGTTAGAAATTTTTCGGGCCTTGGTAAATATCCCATTCTTGGGAGTATCTAACCCATGTACAACGGAAATCCCAAGTCACCCTGGGAGGGGATTGTTGTTCTAGTTGTGTGTTGTTATATTTGATGATATTTCATTATCGGTGATGTAATTGTTGTTTGATTTGAAGGTTTTGTAATATTTCTCTCATGGATAGAAGGTAATGAGGTTGTTCCTTCATTCATCATTATATCCACCTATGTAGATAAGTGACATACATAATGGTAGGTACACACACGGTATGGGTGTGCGGATTATAAATATTAGGATGCATTTTTTTTCTTAAAAGTAATGAAATTGGTCCTAATGGGATTGTATGAATGGGTAAAAAGGGAAGTGAAAAGGGTATGTAGTAATTAGAAAATGTTTCTTAATAAATATGTAAAAGTGGATTAACATGTGTAACTGTAAATTGGGATGTTGAAACTATTTTGTATTGGTGTAAAATAAAAGGTTTGTAACTATGTGATTTAGATACCCATGTTAGCCAAGGCCTTAGGAGAGACAGCCAAGGGTATTGTCATGGTTGTGAGTGGGATTGTTTGGGTAGTGTATGTGTAATTATTTGGTTATGGTATTGGATGACCCTACATGTATCTTTTTACTTTTCATGAAAGCATTATGATTTCTTTCTAATGATCATGTTTGGAATTGTAGATAAATGCCACCTCAAATACATATGCCTATTAGGTGACAAGATGATTTTGCTGAAAAAGATCCTCTAGTAGTGGAACGAGAGAACATGGTGATCCAAGAAGATAGGGACGAGATGTTTTGGGAGAACTTTTCTCATTTTATTTAGATAATGGAACGTGACCCAGGGCGGGCAGCACCGAGTATATTTGAGCTGACCAGGGAGTTTTAGCTACAGCACCCTCTGACCATTACTGGAGAGGGTGGTCCAGGGGAAGCTGAGCTTTGGATATAGTCTATTCAAACAATTATTGAAAATATATAGACTCCTCTTGGTAATTTAGTCATGTTAGTATCCTATACACCGACAGTTCAAGAAAATCATTGGTGGGACATCATGGTTCAGACAGAGCAGGCTGAAGGAGTGATTTGGAAAGATTTCTAGATAATGTTTCTTGAACAGTTTTAACCAGAAACCTTGTGAAAAGATAAGGATTTGTATTTTATGATGTTGAACCAAGGGAAAATGTCAGTAATATACTATGTTAGTTGTTTCACTCATTTGTGATGCTTTATTCTAACCTTGATAATAGATTTGACGGTTTTGGTGAAATGATTTCAGGATGGGTTGAGACAAGAGATCAGGTCCCAGGTGAATATATTCTATTTGGAAAGGTTTGATGAAGTTGTGAAAAAACCCCATATCTCCTAGGAGAACCTAAATGGATCTTTAGGTAGTAAACTTGTGGTGACAGCTGGATGAGAAAGTAGTGAGGCTTTCAAGGGTAGGAAGAAATGTTTTGGAAATTTTCAACAGGGTGGAAGTGCACATAGCTATCAGAAGAGGGGGTCAACTTCATAGAGTGGTGACCAGATACTTGGTTATCAGTGTGGTAGGCTAAGGCACAAGCATGGCAAGTTTCCCCACCCACTAGTGGATTTCTAGGCATTTAGAATGTTAGGCCACATGCAAAGGTTCTGTAAGAACCCGTGATAGTTAGGGAATGATGGTGTTTAGAGGCAGAAGCCGAGTTTAGGTAGGGGTCATTTACCTTGTATTAGGTAGGCAGTTGGAGCTCCATGGGTCATACTAGTAGGGGAAGTGGACATAGAACTCTGGGGTGATATCCAATGTTGAAGGTGAAGGGGAAGGTCATATCCATGTATTTCAGACTACACATGATGTTTGTGAGGAAGGATCATCTATTGTTTGAGGTATGATTCTTGTAGCATCCATGCTCAGTAATTCTTTATTTGATACATGTGGTACACATTATTTTATTACTTCTCAGTTCAATGTCATGTTTAGATTAACCGTGTAGAGATATTATAGAGTAATGTCACTTGATACTCCGTTAGGGTTACGAGTTAAGGACATTAGGAAGTGTAAGATTTATGCTCTAGAGGTTGGAGGATATCATTTTTTGTGGGATTTGTTTATCCTAGATATTTCAGGTTTTGACCTAATCTTATTTATGGATTGGTCAGTGTTATATCAAGCCCATATCGACTGTTACTGATGTCGAGTAAAATTAAAATCCCTCAATAGAAGAACTTATGTCTTTCGTGGTGAGTGGGATACTCAAGCGGGCCAGACAGGGCCACTATTCCAGAAGTTGGGAGAACTCATAGCCCAAGTATTGTGACTTATATTGGATGATGGGTAGATAGTGTATCCAATATTCCTCATTTTTGTGTACCAGTTTCATGATGTGTTTCTTAAGGACTTATTAGGGCTACTACCCAAGAGAGATGTTGAGTTCAGAACTGATTTTTTAACAAGGGCAGAGCCTGTTTCCATTTTTCCATATCAAATGGTTCCAGCAGAGCTACATGAACTAAATGTTCAGCTAGAGGAGTTCGAGGATAAGGTTTTTATCTATCCCACTACATCACCTTGGGGATCACCTGTGTTGTTTTCTATGAAGGGTGGAAGATCTTGGAGGTATGTGATCATTATAGGAAACTGAGTCGGATGATGGTTAATAATCAATACCTTCTTCCTATAATCTATGACCTATTTGATCAACTCAGAGGGGCCTCAGTATTTTATAAGATTTATTTGAGATGAGGATTCCATCAGTTGAGGATGAGACCCTCTGATATACCCTGGATAGCTTTACAAATAAGGTATGGGATGTATGAATTTTTTGGGGATGTCATTCGGATTGACCAATGCACTAGTTGTTTTCATGTCCCTGATGAACCAGATATTCCACCCATGTTTAGATCATTTCTTATTTGTCTTTGTTGATGATTTCTTGGTGTACTCCCAAAATCATGAAGATAAACACAAACATCTTGACATAATCTTGGGTACACTAAGAGATCATAGGATTTACACCAAGATAAAAAATGTCAGTTCTCGATTGATAACATGTAATTTCTAGAAAATATCATCTCTAAGTCAGGTGTGTTAGCGGATCCCAAAAAATGTATAGGTTGTGGTGTCTTGGGAGAATCCCAAGAATGAATTTGATGTTCAGTTTTTTTTGGGTTTGGATAGTTATTATCAATGTTTTATTAGATATTTATCTCATTTGGAAGCACTACTCTCAAGTTTGACAAAGAAGGGGGATAAGTTTGAATGGTCAAAGTCTATTGAGAATTATTTTTCAGGAGATGAAGAAGTAATTGACTACTGCACTGATTTTGATTTTACCTGAACCAGGTAAGTGGTACACCTTGTTCTGCAATGCGTCCAGTGTTCGACATGGGGCGTTATTGATGTAGGATGATCGGGTTGTAGCTTATGGGTTGAGGAAGTTTACACCACATGAAAACAATTACCCTACTCATTACCATGAGTTACATACAGTGGTTTATGCCTTGAAGTGTTGGAGGCATTACTTGTTTGGAGAACCCTTAATAGTGTTAACAGACCATAAAAGTCTCAAGTGAATATTCCCTTAGTGGGATTTGAATCTTCACCAAAATAATGTTGGTTGAGTACCTACAATCCTTCGATTTTGAGTTGGTCTATACACCAGGGAAAGTGGATTGTGTGGCTGATGCTCTAAGCCGGATGATTCAGAATTAGGTGGTTTAGGAATCCAGATCAGAATGAAAGATGATGGACTTGTTTACTGAGATGCATTTGGAGGTATTGAATGGTCAAGGGCAGATTACTCTTTCATATGTAGTAGTTCAATCCATACATTTGATCCGAGTTAAAGAGAGTCAGTTGGTGGATCTGGAGGGTTTGTCTATAAAGGAATGCCTTAAAGGTGGGGAGTCACCTTCTTGTTGGGATTTCGGTATAGGTGGAGTTTCTTATTATTGTCCAATAGGGTACTGTTGGTCCTCCTCTATTGTATTAGTTGTTTTAATAAAAAAAATCATGTAAATTCACAAATCATGTAAATTTATATTAATCATATCAATTCGTATTAATCAAGTCTAAACATTTCAATCATAATTATTTATTTTTCAAAAGGTGCAATTATGTTTATCTATTTATTTTATAAAATTGGGTACATGAATTGGTTTCCCTATTCATGTCACCTATTATGTTTATCTATGATCTCACATAGATTTGGTACATTCTGTTTACATTTAGATTATATGACACTCCGAACAAAAATATTTTCCATGTATTACATATTGAGACCGATAGAATATTTGACATACTGATGTAGATGACCTACTGATGCATATGAATTACCGATGCAGATGACCTACCGATGCATAAGACCAACCGATGCATAAGACCTACCGATGCATAAGACCTACCGATGTTGATGACCGTCCAATACATATGACTTACTGAGACAAACGACCTATTTATGTATACAAATCACTGACACAGATGACCTACCGATGCATGATGCTACCAACACAAGGGCTCACTGATATTTTAAATGAGTCACCGATGTATGAGTTATCGATGTATGTAAAGATCAACAGAATGACATATCAATGGGTTGAGTCACCAACATAAGGAGATACCAACGGATGAGTCAACGACTGATGTCTCACCGATAAGATGACTGACTGATAGACTGAATCATCGATAGAGGATTCACTAATAGACTGTTTAAATCTGCATTTATTAAAACTATTTCTAACGGTCATATTTGAGTCATTTCATGATACTGACATATTTAATAATATTTTGTAGGACTTTTAGTAGGCAGTACGAGGTATGATGAACCTATGCATGTGGAAAGAACATGATGTTTGTCGACCGTCATGAATATAAAGCATTTTGAAGACAGAAGAAGTAGAGAAGTGTGGTGTGCCCTACGTGAGAGGCATACAGAATAACATCTATGACTTTCAAGCACCCATTGTGGAACTCAAGAACAAAAGGGAGAACACACGAGAAAATATAAATCGAGGTGTACATCGAACTGAAAAACGACTTCATCATATCAAAGAATGATAAGAATATACCTGTAGAACCATACTTGTACCAGGAATCTAGAATACGACACACTATTTTAGTGTCAACTAAAATAAGAGTAATCAAACCTCATCTCAGATACAACTAAAGAGTCCATATATGCATCTCGAGACACACAAAGCCTTCAAAATCCTTTCTCATATTTATTTTATCTATTGTGTGAATTTTTTCATACTTTTGAGTAGTGTGTGTATCTATCTAGAAGGAACAAACTATCTCCTATATAAAACTAATGGATACAAGATAACCTTCCACTCATACCTTCTTATACCTTTTACTCCAATAGATAAGTGTGTAAGAGGTTATTGTATGACCTAGTAGTTTTTACCCACGAGGAACTGTGGTAGAGGTCTTGTGACCTGGATAGCTCGTGTTTTGTTGTGAACCTCAATCCAGGGCATGGATCAAATTATTTATTAATTTAAAGAAATTAGTAGAAGGTGATCACCAAGTAGAGAGGATTAGGTCACTTCTTGAGACTTAACCTCGTGTTTCATTTTCATTGTTCTTTTAATTTTAGTTTTACTCTGTTTTGTCACATATTTCAAAAACCTAAATTGAACTATGATAGTTAGTCTTATAAAGTGTTTATAAAAATATTGACTAATTAGGTTAGTTTCAAAAGTTTCATTAATTATCATACTGATATAAAATAGAACTAATAATCCTTTTGTAACGCCCCGACCCCAGCTACCCAGAGTCGGTGCATTATTACATAACATTGGCATGATCACAAGAAAGATCAAATCTCGAAATACCGATTGGTTTAGTAGCCTTGGACACAATAGATATATTCATAAGTTTTACATTACATCATAAAATGAAAAACTACTACAACAACATAATATTTCCACAATCCACACTATAATCCCCTCATAATATCCCTGCAGGTCATTCATAACTTACATCTTCACTTCCTGGGAAAAATAAAACATATAAAAGGGGTGAGCTCAAATGCCCAGTAAGGATAACAATATAGCGGAAACTTTCATAAATAAGAATAAACATTTAAGGCAATGTATAACTAAAACAAAAGCCTTTTAAATATGAACTTTCAACATGGTATGGCATAAATAAAATGAAATAATGCCATTTACTTATTCACATGGATATTCTACTAATCGAATAATCACATGCAAAAATCAATAACCACTTTCATAATGTTGGAATGCATAATGCCAGACTATCATAACCACATAGCCAAGGCCCCGTGCCAAGACTACAAATAAGATTTTGTCAAAGCCTTGTGCCAAGACACTAGTTTTTCTCATGAGACCTACCGATGCATCGAGGAGCTATAGCGGGCTCCACCCGTCACTTATTAAGTCCAATGCATTCCCATATGATAAGGTTTAAACATAACATAAACATTCGTATTAAAACTAGCATACGAAATGTCAATAATTTCACCATAAACTATGAATGGTATAAAAATAGCACATCCACAGTCAAACATATCACAAAACCTTCAATAAAATATATAAGTTTTGTATCATAATAAATCAACTTCAAATAATCTTAAAATCCATCAAAGGATGTTGACATAGATGAAATCAAAATTCTTTTTAAAGAAGTATCTCCTTTTATTTTGAAATCATTTAAGATCCATATAAAATAAAACATTTTCTTTGAAAATATTCTTATAAGCTTGTATGGAAAGCTTCGACGATTTTATAACGGCGAAAAATAACCGCACCCGCCGTATAAGTTAAAAAAAACATTCTTATCTTAATTCTGTCGAAAAGGATAAAAAGCACTTTGTTTGGAAAACGACGGAAAGATTCCCTTATAAACCTCTTATAAAAAGTAAAACAAGGCTATAAATGACTTTAACCCATATTCATTTAAATATTAAAAATGTTTTGAAATACATTTTGAAGAAACATGTATGTGGATGAGAACGAGATCCCAGTAGATTATTACGTATAAACAACCTCGGATAATGAAGAGATTGTGAAATAACCCTTACCTTGTACTTTTCCTTGGTTGGGGTAGGTTAACCTCCTGTATAATAGTGAAATAATTGTTACTAAATTATACAAGAATCATATACATTAATATGATATCATATATGATCTTTTAATATTGATTTGATAATAATATCTTAGTATTATCGCCGTTTCGGGTGTTAACTTACTCATTTTCTTTATATGTTTTGTTACATAAGTCATGTTTGTTGTATCATATTCATATCCAGAATGATATCAAGTCCTTAAACATCATTTTTAAATCATTAAATGATAATTATACTTGAATGGATACGATGGAGAATGAATCTCATCGCGTTCGTGGAGACGGTAGTCCGCACGTACGCACGAACGCTACTTCCATTTAATTTTTATTTTAAAAGAATCGAATCCAAATGATACATAGGTATATTACTATTACAGTATATTATAATATTTTATATATGTTACTTAAGTTCATTAACACCATCCTTTATACGTTCCATGTGTGTTATGAACGAGTCATATCATTTTAAGGGGACGGTAGTCCGCACTTCCTCAAATGAAATTATCGTATGTATATACAACATGAAACGAATAATGGTATGAAATAAAATGGAATTACAGAAGCTTATATATAAAATATATAT
The DNA here is from genome assembly GCA_963277665.1 of Viscum album. Lineage (NCBI taxonomy): Eukaryota > Viridiplantae > Streptophyta > Magnoliopsida > Santalales > Viscaceae > Viscum > Viscum album. The sequence goes on from OY728147.1 coordinate 1,100,993,419, forward strand.
CATTAATATCATTTTTAATTACAGTTCCATCATAATGGCCACCATGAGAGGCGGTAAGATGTATTTGAACAATCATCGTTTCGTGAGGCGTTAGTTTGCCATCCACAGAAACATTATGTTCATCATCCATTAGATGGAGTTGTGTGTATGTGTAGTTTGAATCCTTCTTATAAAAACATCCTAGTATATTGAGGATACTGGTGTTGTTACAAAAGAAAGGAAATAAAAAGAGTTTGGGGGTTGGAGAAGCAAAATAAAGGAAAATAATTTAAGAGAAATCGTTACCTTTAATTTAGGTAACTCACTTTGGTTGGAACGAAAGGACTTGTTGAAATGCTTTCTGCCTAAGGGGAAGCTTCAAGGAGGAGGATAGGGATGTGGGGAGCTTAGTTGGGCAGAGTTTGGACGAGCCAAGTGGCTTGAGAGGTGTGAGGAATGAGTAGAAGTGGTCTCCTTTTATAAGGGAGAGGAGGGGCTCTTTAGGAAAGAGTGAAAGTATTACTTTATAATATAATTATATTCGGTTTATAATGGTCCAAAAATCATTGAGGTCGAAGATACGATGACTAATATTCTAAATAACATCAACCAATAAGAATTGGACAGGTTTTAGATAATATTTTAATCATTATAATATTATTTATTTCAATGATTTATTAATGAGGTAAACATTGCATCATTATTGTGTCATTAATAATTTAACTTATTTGATGTCTAAAAATTATAAATAAAACATCATCATGGAGGAAATCTTTTTAGCTTTCTAATTAATATTTATAATCGAAAATACAACATGTATAAACCTACGTAAAAATTGTTCTTCTAAAAGATGTAAGCTTATGCCATTTTTATTTTTATTTTAACTTTATTAATATAATGTGTCCCTACCACATACAAGTGGCTCCAAGGGGTCCCCAAATTGACCCAAGGATAATCATGGTCGGGTATGTGTCCACCAATAAGGTTAGGACACGTTTTAGGGTAATTTTGTATTATTATAATATTATTTTTTAACCCTTATTTACCGGATTTACCCTTTAACCATGGTAAATAAAATATTTACCACAGTAACTATTCAAAATGTCTAAAAATAAAAGTTACCTATTTACAAAATTTGAAAATCCTGATTCCAAATATGGAATCCATTTTCCTAAATTCAAAACACAGAAGTGGCAGAAATTAATTTTAAATTAATTCCCGCTGTCAAAACAAAAAGCGTGTTTTTAAAAGATAATAACTATCAAAAGATTGACACTTGTTTATGTTCGGTTTAATTGTAAAATTATGTCCAATGATAAACATTAAATTGAATGGTAAAAATATATTCTAAATATACTTTAAAACCACTCAAATTAATAATTTATCACTATTAATTATTTTGATTAAAAAAGTTGTTTTTAATTAAAATTTAGAAATTTTCACTATTCATCAAAATATTAAAGTTGTCCGAAAAGTACCAAAATTTCACCCTAGGCTAATTTCAATATTCCGAATCCAAAAATGAAGTCCATTTTGAAATATAAAATATATATGATTTCAAAAAGTAGGTATTACTATTCACAACGGCTATTTTAATTAGTTGTGGTGTGTGTTAGAACTCGAGGTTGCGTACAACACACGCTATCGCATTATTCGAAGGGAAACGTACCGTGGAAGCTTGGGGTGTTACATTCTACCCTCCTTCAAATAATTTCATCCTCGAAATTTCTAGAATACTTATCACATGAAAAGACTCGGGTGGTTCTTCATCATATGTTCCTCGGGTTCCCACGTTGCCTCTTCCATCTTATGATTTCTCCACAAAACTTTTACCAGACGTGTCGTCCGGTTTCTCAGTACTTGTTCCTTTGTATCAAGAATCTTGACGGGCTCTTCACAATAAGACAGATCGGGTTCCAATTCTAATTCCTCATAGGTGAGTACATGCGTTGGGTCAGGCATGTATTTTCTCAACAGAGATACGTGGAACACATCGTGAACTTTGGAGAGACTTGGCAGCATTTCCAATCGGTAAGCTACAGCCCCAATTCGTTCTAGAATTTCGAAAGGTCTGATGTACCTGGGACTCAATTTACCTTATTTACCAAAACGTATGACTCCCTTCCATGGAGATATCTTTAGGAAAACATCATCACCGACCTGAAATTCCAAATCCTTCCTTCGATTATCGGCATAGCTCTTCTGCCTACTTTGAGCTGCTTTGATGTGATTTTGGATTACTTTCACCTTTTCCACCGTTTCCTCCACCAGTTCTGGGCCTACAAGTTTTCTTTCACCAACGTCATCCCAACAGGTTGGTGTACGAAATCTCTTTCCGTATAATGCTTCATATGGTGCCATCTGAATACTTGAATGGAAGCTATTGTTATAGGAAAATTCTACCAGAGGTAAATATTGATCCCACATACCCTGAAAGTCAAGTGAGCAAGATCTCAACATGTCTTCTTAGGTTTGAATAGTCCGTTCTGATTGTCCATCTGTCTGAGGGTGGTAAGCCTTGCTCAAATGATGTTCAGTATCCAGGGATTTCTGAAGTCTTTTCTAGAATCTTGAAGTAAAACGGGGATCACGATCAGAAACAATCGATAGGGGTACTCCATGAAGTCTCACAACTTCATTAATATATAGTCTTGCTAGACGTTCCAGGGGTAGATCTTCTCTTATAGCTAGAAAATGTGCTGTCTTGGTAGGACGATCAACAATAACCCATATTGCATCATTCCTTCTAGGAGTCATTGGTAGCCCTATGACAAAGTCCATCGTAACATTGTCCCATTTCCACTCCGGTATGGGAAGAGGTTGCATGACTCCTCCAGGCTGTTGCCTTCCAGCTTTCACTTGTTGACAAACCATACATCTTGACACAAAATCAGCAATCTCCCTCTTCATGTTGTCCCACCAAAAATGTTCCTTCAAATCTCTATACATTTTGGTGCTCCCAGGGTGTATAGAGAAATTGGAACTATGAGCATCATCCAGCAATTCCATTTTTAGATCAGGTATATTGGGAATACAAAGTCTCTTCCCGAATTTCAAAATTCCATCTTCATACACAAAGTCTCTCAATCTCCCATCATTCACAGCTTTAATCTTCTTTTGGAATTCTTCATCATCGGTCTGAGAACTCTTAATCCTTTCTAGTAATGATGGTTTGGCAACCATTTGAAAAAGCATTGATGTTTCACCTTCCCTGGTTATTCCCATGTCCATCTTCACTAGATCTATGAAAATTGGATCCCTTTCAATTCTCATATTGTTCAAAACTCCATGGTCTTTTCTACTCAAAGCATCTTCCACCTTGTTTGCCTTCCCTGGGTGGTAGTGTATCGTACAATCATAATCCTCGAGTAATTAAAGCCATCTCCTTTGCCTCATGTTGAGTTATTTTTGTGAGAAAATATACTTCAAACTCTTGTGATCAGTATAAATCTCACATTTTTCACCATAGAGGTAGTGCCTCCATATCTTCAAAGCAAAGATCACTGCTGCTAACTTGAGATCATGAGTAGGATAGTTTTGTTCATGAATTTTCAACTGTCGTGATGCATAGGCAATAACTCTATCATTCTGCATAAGGACACAGCAAAGTCCTTTCTTCGATGCATCACTATAAATAACGAACCCATCATTCCCCGATGGTAGAGTCAATATAGGAGCATTGACTAATCTTCTCTTCAGTTCTTCGAAACATTCTTCACACTCTTTTGTCCAAACAAATTTAACCCCTTTACGTGTGAGCTTCGTTAATGGGTTATCCAATCGGGCAAAATTCTGGACGAAACGTCGATAATAACCTGCCAAACCAATAAAACTACGTACCTCAGTTATACTCGTAGGTGCTGGCCATTCTTGGATTGCCTTGGTCTTAGAAGGATCAACAGAGATTCCATCTTTAGAGACAATATGGCCAAGAAAAGAAATCTCCTGAAGCCAGAATTCACACTTGCTAGACTTCCCATATAATTCATGCCTCCTCAGAGTCTTCAAGATAATGCGCAAGTGATTTTCATGATCTTCGTAGGTTTTGGAGTATACCAAGATATCATCAATAAATACCACCACAAATTCATCGAGATACTCCTTGAAAACTCTATTCATTAGATCCATGAATACAGAGGGTGCATTAGTCAATCCAAACGGCATTACAGTAAACTCGTAATGCCCGTACCTGGTTCGAAATTCTGTTTTCAGAATGTCTTCCTTCTTCACACACAACTGATGGTATCAAGATCGAAGGTCAATCTTTGAAAAGTTTTGAGCTCCATGCAGTTGGTCAAATAAATCATCAATACGAGGTAGGGGATACTTGTTCTTTATCGTTATAGCATTGATCTCCCTGTAGTCGATACATAAACTCATAGATCCATCTTTCTTTTTAACAAAAAGAACAGGGGCTCCCCATGGAGAAACACTAGGGCGAATAAATCCCTTATTACTCAATTCCTCTAGTTGTTTCTTTAGTTCGACTAACTCTACAGTGGCCATTCTATAAGGGGTCTTCGATATAGGCCTTGATCCAGGAATCAAATCAATAGAAAACTCAACTTCTCGTTCTCGAGGATGTCCAGGTAAATCTTCTGGAAATACATCTACAAATTCTTTCACAACAGGTACATCCTCTATTTGAACATTCTTTTCCTCACCGATAGTTACTTCATTCTCTTCCTCCCCAATAATTGAATTTAGTTGAGCTACTGGGGGTGGATCTAAATAAGAATTAGGTGGTGACAATTCTACTCTAAAAATAAGGTGTTCCTTATCATTATCATCATGAATCGTAACCTCTTTCTTCTTACAATAAATCTTCGCATCATAGTCCGAAAGCCAGTCCATACCAAGGATTATATCAAACTCAATCATAGGTATGACGATGAGATCAGCAGATAAAGAAAATTTATGTGCTCTAATGGGGACTGATTCACAAAACATTGTTGCAACGATACTTCCCTTAAGAGTTTTAACTGACAACTCCCTTATTAAATCAAATTGGAAATATCTAATTTTCTTAGCAAACTGGGAAGATATGAAACAATGTGATGATCCAGAATCAAATAATGCATTTTCTAAACTTGAGGAAACCATTAAATTACCTGCCACCACGTCTTTCGGAGCATCTACCTCAGCAGTAGTGATAGCATAAGCATGGCCTTGATCCCTTTGCCTTTTCTGAGGTAAGTTATCCTGACTCTTAGGACATGCATTTGCATAATGCCCCATCTCCCTGCAATTGTAGCACTGAACGTTGGTAGCTTCCTTCTTCCCCTTGCAATCATGAGCTTGGTGGCCTTTTTCACCACACTTGTAACAGACTCCCATTCCCTTCAAGAAAGTACCGGGGTGTTTCTTCCCACATTTACCACATGATGGATATTCAACCTTTCCTTTCTTCCCCTTATTTCCATTCCCAGATTGATCAGCAGGTCTCTTCTTCTCTTGCTTTGCTTTAAAGTCATAAGACTTAGAGAATTCCTTTTCGGTCTTGATAGCACATGAGACAATGTCTTCGTACGATGAAAAGGATTGTGAGACTAATGCTCGACGGAGAAATGGTTTTAACCCATCAAAGAAACGATCAATCTTACTTCTTGGGTTGCGAATATAATCACCAGCGTACCTCGCTAACCTTGTAAAGTTAGCCTCATACTTTGTGACATTCTCATCCTCCTTTTGTCTCAGACTGAGAAATTGCCTTTCCATATCTGCTCGATGGTCGCGAGGGAAGTATTTTTCTAAAAATAGAGGTTTGAACTCCCTCCACTCCATATTTGATACTTCATCATCTTCCTTCATATTTTGAATCAATGACCACCATTGATCAACATCTCCAGTGAGGCGGTAAACTGCCATGATAACTTTTTCCCTTTCACTGCTCCCCAAAGCCTGAAATATTTTCTCTAGGGAATTTATCCATTGCTCAGCTACTAAGGGATTTGTACTCCCATTGAACATTGGTGGTTGTTGCCTCATGAATCGATCTAACATTGATCCTCCACGCTGCGGATCAGGGTGCTCCATACGGGTAAGGTTATTATTCATAACCTGAGTAAGTTGTCCCAGTATGGTGATTAGCTGATCGGCACCAGTTGCATCACCAGCCCCACTATAATTATCTTGAGCAAAAGTGAAATCCCTACATGGAGTGCGTGCATTGATACGGTTTCCATTTATTCCACTAGGCGCCATTTCTAAACAATGGCATAAACTAGATCAGTTTATGAATCAAAATACATAATCCCATACTTATAAAACACTTAACATAAATTGAACTATTTATGGATATAATCCATAATCATAAAAATGTTTTCTTTGAGGAAGTATATACTCATAAACCCTTCATAATGATTTGTAAAGATAGTGAGAGTTATCCTAAGCATATCCCCCGGGAGTGTCGTAACCAAGAGTGCAGCAAGGCCCGTTGTCGTGCACCAGTTCCCGTTCGAGTCTAGCTCAAAGCGGTGTTTTCGGGTTTTACCCCTAGGTACATCTGTTCCAGAGCCGCCTCTACCTGCTCGTATCCAGACAGGGATGTATTGCTTGTAAAACTCACAAAATCTCTACAATACCAAAATTCTAGGAAGTTCTTCTATACTAATCCTCAAAGTTCATCTTAGGTCTACGTGCTCTAATCAGAGTTTATCTAAATCTAGCTTCCAAGGTTTGTACTAAACTTCCTCTGATACCAACTGTAACGCCCCGACCCCAGCTACCCAGAGTCGGTGCATTATTACATAACATTGGCATGATCACAAGAAAGATCAAATCTCGAAAGACCAATTGGTTTAGTAGCCTTGGAAACACTAGATATATTCATAAGTTTTACATTACATCATAAAATGAAAAACTACTACAACAACATAATGTTTCCACAGTCCACACTATAATCCCCTCATAATATCCCTGCAGGTCATTCATAACTTACATCTTCACTTCCTGGGAAAAATAAAACATAGAAAAGGGGTGAGCTCAAATGCCCAGTAAGGATAACAATATAGCAGAAACTTTCATAAATAAGAATAAACATTTAAGGCAATGTATAACTAAAACAAAAGCCTTTTAAATATGGACTTTCAACATGGTATGGCATAAATAAAATGAAATAATGCCATTTACTTATTCACATGGATATTCTACTAATCGAATAATCACATGAAAAAATCAATAACCACTTTCATAATGTTGGAATGCATAATGCCAGACTATCATAACCACATAGCCAAGGCCTCGTGCCAAGACTACAAATAAGATTTTGTCAAGGCCTTGTGCCAAGACACTAGTTTGTCTCATGAGACCTACCGATGCATCGAGGAGCTATAGCAGGCTCCACCCGTCACTTATTAAGTCCAATGCATTCCCATATGAAAAGGTTTAAACATAACATAAACATTCGTATTCAAACTAGCATACGAAATGTCAATAATTTCACCACAAACTATGAATGGTATAAAAATAGCACATCCACAGTCAAACATATCACAAAACCTTCAATACAATATAGAAGTTTTGTATCATAATAAATCAACTTCAAATAATCTTCAAATCCATCAAAGGATGTTGACATAGATGAAATCAGAATTCTTTTTAAAGAAGTATCTCCTTTTATTATGAAATCATTTAAGATCCATATAAAATAAAACATTTTCTTTGAAAATATTCTTATAAGCTTGTATGGAAAGCTTCGACGATTTTATAACGGCGAAAAATAACCGCACCCGCCGTATAAGTTAAAAAAAACATTCTTATCTTAATTCTGTCGAAAAGGTTAAAAAGCACTTTGTTTGGAAAACGACGGAAAGATTCCCTTATAAAACTATTATAAAAAGTAAAACAAGGGTATAAATGACATTAACCCATATTCTTTTAAATATTAAAAATGTTTTGAAATACATTTTGAAGAAACATGGATGTGGATGATAACGAGATCCCAGTAGATTATTACGTATAAACAACCTCGGATAATGAAGAGATTGTGAAATAACCCTTACCTTGTACTTTTCCTTGGTTGGGGTAGGTTAACCTCCTGTATAATAGTGAAATAATTGTTACTAAATTATACAAGAATCATATACATTAATATGATATCATATATGATCTTTTAATATTGATTTGATAATAATATCTTAGTATTATCGCCGTTTCGGGTGTTAACTTACTCATTTTCTTTATATGTTTTGTTACATCAGTCATGTTTGTTGTATCTTATTCATATCCAGAATGATATCAAGTCCTTAAACATCATTTTTAAATCATTAAATGATAATTATACTTGAATGGATACGATGGAGAATGAATCTCATCGCGTTCGTGGAGACGGTAGTCCGTACGTACGCACGAACGCTACTTCCATTTAATTTTTATTTTAAAAGAATCGAATCCAAATGATACATAGGTATATTACTATTCCAGTATAATATAATATTTTATATATGTTACTTATGTTCATTAACACCATCCTTTATACGTTCCATGTGTGGTATGAACGAGTCATATCATTTTAAGGGGGCGGTAGTCCGCACTTCTTCAAATGAAATTATCGTATGTATATACAACATGAAACGAATAATGGTATGAAATAAAATGGAATTACAGAAGCTTATATATAAAATATATATCATTAATATCATTTTTAATTACAGTTCCATCATAATGGCCACCATGAGAGGCGGTAAGATGTATTTGAACAATCATCGTTTCGTGAGGCGTTAGTTTTCCATCCACAGAAACATTATGTTCATCATCCATTAGATGGAGTTGTGTGTATGTGTAGTTTGAATCCTTCTTATAACAACATCCTAGTATATTGAGGATACAGGTTTTGTTACAAAAGAAAGGAAATAAAAATAGTTTGGGGGTTGGAGAAGCAAAATAAAGGAAAATAATTTAAGAGAAATCGTTACCTTTAATTTAGATAACTCACTTTGGTTGGAAGCAAAGGACTTGTTGAAATGCTTTCTGCCTAAGGGTAAGCTTCAAGGATGAGAAGAGGGATGTGGGGAGCTTAGTTGGGCAGATTTTGGACGAGCCAAGTGGCTTGAGAGGTGTGAGGAATGAGTAGAAGTGGTCTCCTTTTATAAGGGAGAGGAGGGGCTCTTTAGGAAAGAGTGAAAGTATTTCTTTATAATATCATTATATTCGGTTTATAATGGTCCAAAAATCATTGAGGTCGAAGATAAGATGACTCATATTCTAAATAACATCAACAAATAAGAATATCACAGGTTTTAGATAATATTTTAATCATTATAATATTATTTATTTCAATGATTTATTAATGAGGTAAACATTGCATAATTATTGTGTCATTAATAATTTGACTTATATGATGTCTAAAAATTATAAATAAAATATCATCATGTAGGAAATCGTTTTATATTTCTAATGAATATTTATAATTGAAAATCCAACATGTATAACTTTATGTAAAAATTGTTCTTCTAAAAGATGTAAGCTTATGCCATTTTTATTTTTATTTTAACTTTATTAATATAATGTGTCCCTACCACATACAAGTGGCTCCAAGGGGTCCCCAAATTGACCCAAGGATGCTCATGGTCGGGTATGTGTCCACCAATAAGGTTATGACACGTTTTAGGGTAATTTTTTATTATTATAATATTATTTTTTAACCCTTATTTACCGGATTTACCCTTTAACCATGGTAAATAAAATATTTACCACAGTAACTATTCAAAATGTCTAAAAATAAAAGTTATCTATTTACACAATTTGAAGATCCTGATTCCAAATATGGAATCCATTTTCCTAAATTCAAAACACAGAAGTGGCAGAAATTAATTTAAAATTAATTCTCGCTGTCAAAACAAAAAGCGTATTTTTAAAAGATAATAACTATCAAAAGATTGACACTTGTTTAGTTCGGTTTAATTGTAAAATTATGTCCAATGATAAAAATTAAATTGAATGGTAAAAATATATTCTAAATATACTTTAAAACCACTCAAATTCATAATTTATCACTATTAATTATTTTGATTAAAAAAGTTGTTTTTAATTAAAATTTAGAAATTTTCACTATTCATCAAAATAATAAAGTTATCCGAAAAGTACCAAAATTTCACCCTAGGATAATTTCAATATTCCGAATCAAAAAATGAAGTCCATTTTGAAATATAAAATATATATGATTTCAAAAAGTAGGTATTACTATTCACAACAGCTATTTTAATTAGTTGTGGTGTGTGTTAGAACTCGAGGTTGCGTACAACACACGCTATCGCATTATTCGAAGGGAAACGTACCGTGGAAGCTTGGGGTGTTACACCTTTTGATAAATTACTCGAAGAGTAAAGATCTTATAAATTAACTACTAGATAACTGGTCAATTGAATTTTAAATTTGGGGGAATTTTAAATAAAAATTTTTAATAAAAAAATTAATAAGAACTCAATTTACCCTACTCTTGATTTTCCTACTCCCACCAACATTTGGTATCAATGGTGTTTCGAATTTTTAGTTTTAAATCATTTTAAAACATTTTCAACTTTGATTTTAGTTGTATTTCAAAGATCTTAAAATTTCTATTGATACTAAATTTCTATCAGTTGAAAATATTTTTCCAAAATTTTATTATGTAAAATAGATTGGTTGGTGCTGCTACCAATAGAACTCCATTCTTTAATGGAAAGAATTATGCACAATAGAAAACTAAAATGAAAATGCACTTAGAAAGTAAGGGTTTTGAGATTTGGTCTTCAGTTATAGATGAATATAAGATTATTTATACTACTATAACTACTTGGAATGACCCCTACTAATACAAATTATAATAATAATTAAAATCAAAAAATTGACTTATAAATTTCATTAGTAGATAAAGTGTTTAACAGAATTTATGGATGTAAAACTTCCCATGAAATTTGGGTTACATTATCTGTTTCCCATAGAGGAACCTCTAGTGTTATGGAAGTGATACTTAACACATATACTATTAAGTATTATAATATTATAATGAAGATTTATGATCCTATTTCTAACATGTATCTCATTGTTAAAGAAATTGTGAACACTATGATCTCTTTGGGAAGATATGTTACAGCCAAATAAAAAATTATGAGACTACTCAGATGTTTACCAGATAGATAGAGAGAGACATATGTCTCAATTAGATAATCTTGTAATATTAGTGATATTTTTATAAAGGACATGCTAGGAAATTTGATGATGTATGAGGAAGAGTTGAAAGTAAACAAGGAAGAGGAACATGAATCTAAGACAAAATATGTAGCTTTCAAAACCACTACCTCTAAGAATAAAGAAAAAGAGAAGGTGTTAGCCTCTGTTGGAAGATCCAATAATGACAAATCAACATTAGATGGTAATGGAGAGATGTCTTAGCCATCCAGAAGATTCAAGAAATTCTATTGTAAGAAGAAGTTATTTAGGAAGACCATTTATAAAGGAAGATATGATAACAAGGGAAATAGGAAAAAGGACTGGAAAATAAATAACAAAAAAATGAGATTGTATGCTATGAATATAAAGGGATAAGACATGTCAAAGCTGGCTGTCTGAAATTAATATAAAAAAATAAGTATGAAAACAAATATAATAAGTATAATAAAGCTATAAAGGTCACCTAGAGTGCCTCTAAGGATAGATCTAGTGAATGAACATCATCCCATGAGGAGAGATATGACATGGAAAATGTGTTTTTTATGACAAACACACCAGGGGTATCCTTAGATTATCCTGTACATAATTATTACTACTCTGGAGATGAAAGTGATTCTGAAAATTTTACAAGTGATTAACTATTTGAATATTGTAACATAATCAAAGAGACATGAAATGAATTGAAAGATAGATATAAATATTTAAAGAAACATCATGCTCTCACTATAATTATTAAGTCTAAAATTACTACTAAAAAGGAAAATAATACTCAAATGCTCAAAGAAAAAAATGAAATAAAAATGTCTAATGAGCAATTGAAGAAAGATATAGAAAATTTTACCAGTGGAGAAAATAATCTTACTCAAATAATTGGTAAACAAATACCTCCTATGTACACTTGTTGTATTGGATATCATCTTGGACAGAGAAACCTATCCAAAACACATTTTGTAACTAAATCTGGAACATCTTTTATTCAACTTAAAAATCAAAATTCTACTTCTAGTTCCAGTTTTGGAAAATATTTTACTACCTCTATGTTTTCTAGACCAAATAGAGTCTATTTTTCAAATATATTACATAATTATTTTTGGAAACCCATAAATAATATGGGTACCTAAAGATTTTTTTACAAATCACTACTACAAAGATAGACAATGGAAGTGCTACCCATTTATCAGTGCTAAACAAAAAGTGCTGATAAAAGGGGGCCTTTATCAGTGCTAAAAAACACTGATAAAGGGAAACTTTTAATAGTGCTGATAAAAGTGACCCTTTATGAGTGCTTTTTTAGTACTGATAAAGGCCTCCCCTTTATCAGCGCATTTTTAGCACTGTTATAGTGGACCCCTTTATCAGTGCTTCTTTTAGTAGCACTGATAAAGGGGGGCTCTATCAGTGCTTCTTCATAACACTGATAAAAATTATGATTCAGAAAAAATAATTTTTTATGAAAAAATAATATATTTTTATATAAGTATATTTATATTGATATAAATATAATATATATTTCTTAAATATGTTTTAGATAAGTATAAATAGACTATTACATTTAATATATAATAAATTTAGTGAAAATGGATTTAAAATATTTTAAAAAATATAATTAATTAACAATTTACTAATTATCATCAATTAAAAATCATTTAATAACAATTTAAAGACACAAAAAATCAACAAAATAATAAAAATCTAAAATAAGTTGAAAATGTAACTGAAACTTCAAACGGCCATAACTTTTGATCTTGGTGTCTGTTTGAGCTGTACAACATATCAAATAGAATCCTGCGACAAGATCTATATTATAGTGACCTAAGAAAAGCTGTATTCACATTTTTCAAGGCCAAATAATTCCCTAGAGGCCTCTAAAATTGATTTTTAGTCGGGATAACCTGATTTGTTAACATTCAAACAAGTATAACTTCTGATCCAAATGTCCGTTAGGCATGTACCACCTATCATACCGATGGTTGTTTCATTTTCTTAAATTTGAATGATTGTGGAGTTGAAAAAGGATTTTGTATTAGAAGTTATGGTCTTTTTAACATTCTATGGCTTTTAAAATACACATATATATGTATTTATACGTAAATATATGTGTGTGTGTGTGTGTCTATGTGTGTCTGTGTGTGTGTTGTATATATAAATGTATGTATTTAATTATTTATTTTTTTATTTATAAACACACATACAAACATATTTTATAAATGTGTTTAAATTGAATCTTGTAAATATATATTATTATACAAATAAATATATGGATCAAAAATTATAACTATATATATATATATATATATTAATATATGAAGAAATATATATATACTAATATATGAATAATTATATATGTATAAATATAACTAAATATATATATAAATATATATAAATATATATGTATTAATATAACTAAATATTTTTATATTAATATGAATCTATATTAATATATTAATAAATATAACTATATATATATATAAATATATATATATCATTAAATAGAAAAAAATGAAATGGCTTAGTGGTAAAGGTGTAGATGAACAAGGGGGAGGTCACGGGTTCGAGTTCTGGTGGAAGCAAGGAGGTGCGAGCGGGGGTCATGGGTTGGACGCGTAGGAAAGGGCAACGTGGGGGAGTGGTCCACCTAGCGATGATAAAGGGGGTCAAGTGCTGTTAAAAGCGTCCCCCACCCCCCGAATTATATATTCTTTTTTATTTTTTGTTTTTTTGTTTTTTTGTCTTTTATCAGCACTTTTTAAAAGCACTGATAAAAGACCCCTTTATCAGCACTTTTCTGAGCGCTGATAAAAGGGACCCCCCCCCCCCTTTATCTTCACCATAATTAACAGTGCTTTTTTAGCACTATTAATGCACTTTTCTAGCACTGATAAATGCCATATTTTTAGTAGTGAATGTTATCGGACCCAAACAGATCTGTGTAGAAAAAGTCTTTCTTGTATGAACTATTTTGTAGTATGAATGCTTAAAGAGACCCTACAAGTTAAGTGGTACATAGACAGTGGATGTTAAAGAAATATTAAAGGAGAATATTCAAGATTCAAGAACCTAATCAATATTTATGGTGGATATGTCACTTTTGGTGACCATGGTAAAGAAAAAATAATTGGCTTAGGCTAGATTAGTAACTCTATCTCAGTATTAATTTATACGGTTCTTTTTTTGATGGATTGAAATATAATTTTCTTAGTATTTCACAATCATGTGATGATGGATTTCATGTTAAATTTGAAAATGATTCTTGCAATGCCTTCAACTGTAAAAATGAATTTGTATTTTCTACTTTTAGAAATGAAATTATATATGTTGTTAACATAGATTCTTTAGTTTCTAAAAATGTTTCTTGTTTAAGTTCTTTTCATAACGAATCTTGGATTTGGAATATGAGATTAAGACACTGTAATGTACACTCTCTTAGAAATATTTCTATAAAAGTACTAGTCAAGGATATACACTATCATGAGTTTTAAAATGACAATGTATGTAATCCTTGTCAAAAGGGTAAACATCACAAGATATCTTTCAAATCAAAGAATGAAGATTCAACTTCACAACCTTTAGAGTGGGATTAAATGGACTTTTTAAGATCATCTAGAGTTTCTAGTTTAAATGGGAGTCACTATGTTTATGTTCTTGTAGATGACTACTCTAGGTATACTTGGAGTTATTTCTATGTGCACAAAAGTGAAGCCTACTCTTACTTCACTTAGTATGATTAAATAATGGAAAATCTAAGTGGACTTAGAAAAAAATACTTAAGAAGTGATCATGGGCGTGAGTTCAAAAATCAATACTTTGAATAATTTTTCTCACACAATGGATATAGTCATAACTTCTCTAACCCTAGGACAGCTCAATAAAATAGAGTTGTGGAAATAAAAAATTACTTTACAATAGATAGCCTGAACAATTCTTAATGAATATGATCTACCTAATTACTTTTGGGATGAGGCTATGATTACATCTTACTACATAATTAATAGAGTTTTAATTAGACATGTCCTCAACAAGAATCCTTATGAGATGTGGTATAATAGAAAACCCAGGGTTAATTACTTAAAAGTTTTTGGTTTCAAAATATATATTATTAAAACTATGGATAATCATAACAATTTTCATCCATGAGTGATGAAGGAATTTTCCTAGGTTACTCAACATCTATTAAATCCTATAGACTCTTTAATAAAAGAACCAAGCGTGTGGAATAATATGTGCATATAAATGTTTTTTACACTGATCCCCATGAACCTAAGACCACCCTAGACAACCTTGAAAATGATATGTCAAATCTGGACATCAATGTAAAATTATCTAATCCTCTTTTCTTGAAATCTATTAAATCAAAATGTTCTGTAAATTCTTCAAACACTGGATATGATGATCCTGAACCTGTAGATGAACTTGAAATTAGTGGGTCCTCTTTTTATAGACCTACTAGAACTCTCAAGAACAATCCTTTATATGATGTTGTTGGGGACTTAGATAACGGGACACAAACTAGAGTTTCTCTTAGAAAAAAGGTTTAACATCAATCCTTTTTGTCACAACTTGAATCTAAAAACATAAATGATGAAATTAAAGATGAATTTTTTGTGATGGATATTCAAGAGGTACATAATCAATTTGAAAGAAATAATGTTTTGAAACTTGTAGATAGACCCAACAACACCTTGACCATATGAACTAAGTGAGTATTTAGAAACAAAGTAGATGAATCTAGTAGTATTATTAGAAATAATTCCAGATTGGTTGCACATGGTTATAGTCAATAATAAGGCTTTGACTATGAAATAACTTTTTCACTTATTGCTAGACTTTAGGAAATCAGAATACTACTTTATTATGTTTCCCATATTAATTTCAATCTTTATCAAATGGATGTTATAAGTTCATTCCTAAATGGGTATATAGTTGAGGATGTTTTTTTAAACAACCACCATGTTTTACAAACCCTCATTTTCAAAATCATGTTTTCAAATTTAAAAAAAAATCTTTATATGGTTTAAAACAAGCTCCAAGATCTTGGAATGATACACTAAGTACTTTTCTCATTGTAAAAGGATTTATAAAAATAATTATTGATCCTTCTCTTTTTATAAAACGAATTACTAAAGATGTTTTTCTAGTTCAAATTTATGTATCTAATATTCTTTTTGGATCTTCAAGAAATTATTTATGTATTGATTTTTCTACAATTATGCAAAGTGATTTTGAAATGAGTTTTATGGGTGAACTCAAATTCTTTCGTGGATTTCATATTTTTAAAAATAAATAAGGGGTCATTTAAATCTAATTAAAATACACAAAATTCATTTTAAAAATATTTGTCTTTGATAACATTAAATGTATTGACACTCTAATGAGTACCACTTGTAAGTTGGACCTTGATAAAGATGGTAAATCTATTTATGAAACCATTACAGAGGATTTATTCGATGTTTTGTCTACTTGACTATTAGTAGGATAGATATAACCTTTATTTTGTGTATGTGTGCCCATTTTCAATCTATTCAAAAATAATCTCACTTAAATGTTGTTAAATGAATTTTTAAATACTTCAAACATACTCTTAATTTAGTTTTGTTTTACCCTAAAAGAAAATCATTTGATATAGTGAGTTATTCTGATGCTGGTTTTGGTGGATGCATGTTAGATATAAGGAGAACCTCTAGGACATGTCACTTTTTGGGACAATATTTGGTTTCATGGGGTAGTAAGAAACAAAATTTTATTGCATTATATACTACTGAAGCTGAATACCTAGATGTTGGTAGCTTTTGTGCTCAGATTTTATGGATGAAACACCCTCCACTGGACTATGGATGTTAATTTAGACACGTACCTATAAATTATGACATTAAAAGTGCTATTATCATTTCTAAGAACCTAGTTTCAAATTCTAGAAAAAAACATATTAATGTAAGACATCACTTTTTGAGAGATCCTTATCAAAAGGGTGATATCACTTTCGAATTTATTGGCATGGAATATCATCTTGCTGAAATATTCACAAAGCCGTTGACCTCTAAAATAATTAATTACATCAGACATGAGTTAGGAATGATCAATCTATAAGACCTTTTGTTTCAATTCTGTTGATCTTTTTAAGTGAACTAGTCATGAAAACACCAACACTATGTCATACCGACATAGTTGTCATGCCGACACTGATGCTTTATCCTGTTGACACGGATGCCTTGTCATGCCGACACCGTAAGTGTTAAGAAAAATCTATCATGTCGACACCAATGACGCACTATTTTTATATGTTTCATATTTTTATCAAAACATCATTGTTTCATTAATTTTTTGGAACACGGTTCACAATTTCATGATTTCATCATTTAAAAATCCCTAAATGATATAAATTTAAATCGATCCACTGTACTCCTTTACTTCTACACTCTCTTAACCATTTCCCTCTCTCCCTATCCCCCAAACTTTCACTTTCTATCCTTCAGACTGAATATATTGGAATGGTGTGTGTGAAGCATGCTCTTGATGATGGTGAGTCTCGTTCTTCTAAGAAATAGAAAGGTAAATCGAGCAAATCATCAGATCCTGCAAATATTGCTCTGGAAAACCATGTTTGAACACCAGAAAAAGAAGTTCTTATAGAATGGATGTTAGAAAAAAAGTATCTACTACTCAAGTTAGAGAAATATCAATGATGTCTTGAGTGGTTCTCAAATAATGAACGACCCTTTTATCGGAAGATATTTCATGAATTTTACATGAATATGGAGTTTTTGTTGGATAGATGTGATGTCTCCTGGGTAAAATCCATAGTAAAAGGGAATATAATCTCTTTCTCATCAAGACATTTGGCTGAATTTATTAATATTTCTCAAGAAGGTATATTTTATTATTATCAAGATACCTCTCCACCTGAGAGCGATATGTTTTTCTTTGAGACAACATTAAAGTAACTCACTAATAATAATGATCACAGAAGAACGATTGCTATAGAGCTAAGTAGATAATGTAGAATATTGTTTAAATTTATCCAGCATCAAATATTTCCCAAGAAAGGGGAATTTTCTTCTCTAAAATATCAAGATGTCTACATAGTTTATTTTCTAATAAAAAGGATCAATGTAAATTTGTGTATATATCTAATTGTGCACATGAATGAGATAATCAAAACTTCCTGAAAAAATAATTCCCTATTCTATCCAAGGATGATCTATGATGTGATGAAAGATAACGGTTGTGTTGATAAAGTTAAAGAATCTATTTCTGAGTGTAATGGGATCTTCCTTAGTAAATAGATTTGTAAGAGGATGAAAATCAACTGAAACCCATCTAAGTGAAAATGGATTGGAGATGAAGATAATATCAATGAAATTTTCAATCTAATGGATTATACAACCAGACCTGAGAATATGGATGATACTGGACTGAGACCAAATTCGGACATTGTTTACTCTTCATAAGAAGAAGAAGAGATTGTCACTCCAGTTAGAGTTTAGGTATAGCCTAATGATGACAGGAGTGATCCTGACACCACTGAACATCATAATGTTTTTTCCTTTGGACCTCATAGTCCTCCACTTACATTACCTTATTATGAGACCACTATTGAAGATAATGGGGATGAGGAGATAGAAGTTTTAGGAAATGTGGAATATGTAAGTAGATCATGTGGCTTTGAAGAAGAAGAAGAATAAGAAGAAAGTGAATATGGTGAAAGTGGTAGTGGTAGTGAAGAGGAATAAGGGGAAGAAGATGGTGATAAAAATAAAAATAAAGAACATGTCTCTATACATGATGATGATGAAATAAATGGAAGTGATAATGACCATCATAAATATGATCATGGAGAACATGTGGAAATTATTGAAGTTATGAATGAGGCTTGGTTGGAAGGACCTCATGAAGTTGTTGTTGAAATGAGAGAAAATGATGAAGTTACAGCTGAAGCGGAAGCCCAAGAAATTCATATAACTCATTTTATTTATGAAATAAGAAGACCTAGTTATGAAGATGAGAAAACAATAATGAAAACTCAGATTGAGGTGGATCCTCAAGAAATAAATGATCAATCTTATTAAGAGCATAAACATGGAAGAGTAAGGATTGATGCTCTCACTCCTCTAGATGATGATGCGATTAATGAATGGGCAAGGAATCCTAGGTATGTGTCATTGGGATTAGATTATAAATATTAAAAAGATGATGTTTTTGTATATGTTTTGATGGAACCTGTGGCTAAGACCCTTTCTATTGACTATGTCACTAAGGTAGACTTAGAGAAATTCAAGGAATACATATGTTCATCAGTAATACATTTGGTACAATCTTAGATATGATATGAGATGGATTAATATATATGATAAAACATCGAGATGAATGATTACTTGAAATATATTCAGTCTATGGTTGAAGGTTTAAGGAAAACTAGGACTTCTAGTTCTACTCTTATCTCAGCAAGTGTATCTTGTCTTACAGATGGTGATAAATTAAATTTATCCAAATTTGATTAATACTGCCGAAACCATTGTGGAAAAGAACACCAAGCATGGGAATGAGATTAATACGTTAACTACTAGCATCAGTGTATTAAAAAATGTGTACATGACTACAATGTAAAGTGTTATGAAAGGACAAGAATATATTGTTTCTCATCTTAAAGCTCCTATTTTTAGAAAACTGGGAAAGGAAGTAAAGAAAATTTTGAAATTAGCTTCAACATCATATCTTGTTATTATTCCTTCCACATCTTGTCAGACCTCTCAGTCTCTGGATATTTATGAATTCTGAACTATTGTAAAAGAGGATATCAAAGCTCCATTTGATACCTCTATCTTGGGAATCATAGAAATTATTGAGCAGACTATTGATTGTGTGCATAATATGGTCAGATTCTATACCAAGTAAGCATCGTCCACTTAGGAAGAGCGTACAAAGAGGATAAATTCATATTTCTCTAGGATTTACTCCAACGACCAGTTGACAAGTCATTTTATGTATTTGGTAGAAAATATGACTTTACCCCCAGTTACAAAAGCATTAAAAGAAAAATTCAATCAATTAAGGGACTTCACTCCTCTATTGAACAAATTCATGGAGAATAAGGATGTATTTGAGAAAGAAATAAAGTATTTTCGTGAGATTATTGAGGATTTAATCAAACTATTAAAGACATAACTCCAAGTACAAAGTGAAGCAATTTTAGTCCCAACTACTACACCATTTGGACCTCCTTGATCAGGGCCTACACCTCGAATGTCAATTGATCATTCCTTGACTCAGATTCGCCCAGTTATCAAAGAACATGTTTAACCACCTGTGTTGTCCCAAAACCAACCAAGGCTTGTACCTACTGTTCCATAAGGGGTGATCCTACCTCCTCTGAAAATTTCTTCAAACCCTCTATATTCTCAACTATCACCTCCTGGACCCTCTATTTATCCTTCTAAAATGGTAAAGGAACCTATTTACCCTCAATCATAGTTTGGATTATTCTTTGATGGGTCTTCTGGCTTGCTTCTTGCTCTTTTTGGTTCGAAGACTTCTCATCCATTGTACATTCCTGATTAATGGAATTTTTGTGTTCTTGCCTTTCCTCTATTTATATTTTATCTATTAATTTATCATAATTTTTCTTTTTGTGCTCCCTATAATCTTGTTGATAATCCAAAAATAGGGAGAACCAGTTCGAATTATCCTTCTATATTTTACCTTTCTGTACTGCAAAATGCAATGATTTTTTATCATCAATAATTAGGAGATTATTGGCCCATATGAGAATTTTGGTTCTAATCTCTAATGATAGTAATATTTTTAATCGCAAATCAAGTCAATTCACAAATCAAGTAAATTCATATTAATCGTATTAATTCGTATTAATCATATCTAAACATTTAAATCATAATTATTTAGGTTTCAATATGTGAAATTATGACGATCTATGATATCACATAGATTTGGTACATTATGTTTAAATATATATTTTATGATAGTCCAAACAAAAATATATTCAAAGTATAACATACTAACACTGACAGAAGATATGACTTACCGATGAAGTCAACCAGCCGATGCATATGACTTACCAATGTAGATGACCTACAGATGTATATAACTTACGAATGTAAAGTACCTACCGATGCATATGTCTTACTGACACAGATGACCTACTGATGCATATGTCTCATCGACACAGACGACCTAACAATTCATGGTGATACTGACACAAGGACTCATGGACAGTTAAAACGAGTCACTGATGTATGAAAAGACTGACATAATGACATACTGATGGGTTGAGTCATCGATAGAAGGAGATATCGATAGAAGACTCATCGACTGAGGTCTCACTGACCGAACGACTCACTGATAGACTGACTCACCAATAGAGGAGTCACCAATAGACTGTATAAATTGTAATTTATTAAAATTGTTTATAATGGTAAAATTTGAGTCATTTGATTATAATTAAATATTTAATAATATTTTGGTGGAATTTTAGCAGATAGTACATAGTATGATGAACCTATGCACCTAGAAAGAATGATCTCTTTGTCCGACCTCAAGAATAAAAATCATTTTGAAGAGAGAATCAGTGGAGAAGTGTGGTGTGCCCAATGTGAGAGACATAAAAGAGAACATCTATAACATTCATGCACCCACTATGAACTCAAGAACAAAAGGAAGAACACACAAGTCTATGTCAATCAATCTATACATAGAATTGAAAAACTACTTTACCATATCAAAGAAGGATAAGAATATAAATGTAGAACATGACTTGTAACTAGAAACTAGAATATTACACTTTATTTTAGTGTCAGATTATAGAAGAGGACTCAAACCACATATCATCTACATCTGAAGAGTCTAGAGCTGCATCTCAAGACCCACAGATCCTTTTAAATCCATTCTTGTGTTTATTTTCTCTAGTGTGTTCATTTTTATATACTTTTTAGTTGTGTATGTATCTATCTATAAACCACACATTGTATCCTATATCAAACTAAAGGATACAAGATATTATTCCACTCATTCTTTCTTATACCGTTTACTCCCATGGATAAATGTGGGAGAGGTCCTTGTGTGACCTGGTAGTTTATACCCATGAAGAACTGTGGTTGAGGTATTGTGACCTTGACAGCTTAAGTGCTGTTATGAACCTCGATCCAGGTTGTGTATCAAACTGTTTATTAATTTAAATTGCTTGGAGGCATTTGATCACCATGTTAATAGGATTAGGTCTCTTCTTGATATTGAACCTCTTGTTTCATTTCCATTGGAATTTTAATATTAGTTTTACTCTGTTTTATCACATATTTCATAAAAAAAATTGAACTCTGATTTTCTAACTTATGAAGTGTTTATAATAGTATTAAATTATCAGGTTAGTTTCAAAAAAATTATTAATTATAAAATTGATATAACTAATAACTAATCGCTCTTTTGATAAATTAATCAAACATTCAAGCTCTTGTAAATTCACTACTGGATAACTGGTTAATGAAATTTTAAATTTGGGTGAATTTAAAATAATAATTTTTAACAACAATATTTGTAGGAACTCAATTCATGCCCCCCCACTTGATTGTTCTACTCCAACCAACACTTATGTTCATGGCTGTGTTGTGGTGCTGACAGATGTATGGGAGTATTTGATGCATGAGTTTCACTAAAAAAAGTGGGCAGTGCATATGAGCTTGTCTAAGATGTACCATGATCTTAGTATGTAGTTTTGGTGCCTGGAAATGATGAAATAAGTTACAAGTTCTATGGAATGATTCCTTACCTGTCAACAGGTGAAGGCCGAACATCAGTGTCCAAGTGGGGTTTTCAAGTCATTGCCTATTTCAGAGTGGATGTGGAATGACATAACAATGGACTTCATAGTGGGTCTCATGTGGATGCCTCAAAAGAATGATGTAATTTGGGTGGGGGTAGATCGACTGACCAAAGTGGATCATTTCTTTACAATCTAGGAGACCTATACAGTTGACCAGTTGGGCCAATTGTATGTTCGAGAAGTATTATAGTTTCATGGATTATTGAGATCCATTATTTTGGAGCATGATCCACATTTTTCATTGTGCTTCTGGAAGGGACTACAGAAGTTTCTTAGTACCCAAGTATTTTTGAGTGTGTCTTACCACTTGTAGACTGATGGGCAGTTAGATCATAGCATTCTGGTAGTATAATAAATGTTGAGGGAACATGTTTTGGACTTCGATGGTTCGTGGGAAAGTAACTTTTTTTACTTTTTGTGTTCTCTTACAACATCAATTTTCAGGATTTAATTCAGATTGCTCCATTTTTGGCACTCTATTGGAGACCATGTAGATCCCCACTATGTTGGTTATTGGTTGGGTAGTCTGGGCTGTTAGGACTGAGTCTTGTGCAGGAGATCTCACAGAAGGTACATTTGATTCAGAAGCATATGGAAACAGCTCGGAGTTGGAAAAATCCATATGTTGATCAGTGTCATAGACCCCTAGGTTTTAGCGTTGGTGATAGTTTGTTTCTTATAGTGTCACCAAGGTTGGGTCACCACCATATCCAGAAACTGGGAAAATTGGCACCAAGGTATGTGGGGCTATTCGAGATTGTGGAGAGGATCATACCTATGGCATACCAATTATCTCTTTCATAGTTGTATAGTGGAATGCATGATTTTTTTCATATTTCACAACTCTGACAGTATCGCCCTGACCCATCTCATGTCATAAACCTCAAGGATGTCAAGCTTTAGGCGGATGCATCCTTTGAGAAGCACTCGATTCGTAATGTGGATCATAGTGATAAGGTTTTTCGGGGAAATATTGTGCCTTTGGTTCATTTTTTATAGAAGTATAGAAACATACATGAGGAAACATAGGAGTAGGAATCAGATATGCAGTCTCGATGGCCCAATCTATTACTTCGAAAACCGAAAGATGCTTAGAAAGAGAAGCTCTAGGACGAGTTTTCCTAAGGTAAGGATGTTGTGAGATCCAAGACCCTTCTTAAGGTATGTTATTGTTTATGTTTTAGTTTAAGTGATTTATTTTGGTGAAATAATTGTTTCACATGGTTCATGTGAGGGATCAAGGTTGTTCTATAGGTTTGGGACATGAAAATTGAGGAAAAAGTATTTCCTAGGAATCTTGCACAGTTTGCACATGATTAGTGAAAATTATGTGGATCACCCCAGGTAACCATGCAGTCTTGGATAGAGGATTTCACATGGTTTCCGCACGGTAAAGATAACCATACATAATTTCTAGGAAATTATACAAAAGGGGGATTTGGGATAGTAGCTCTCACATAGTTTTCACATGGTTTGGAAAACCGTGCGACTAAACCATGTGGCCTAGTAAATTTGAAAAAATTTCAAAAAATAAATTATGGTATTTTAAGGTCCACTTAGTATTTTACTCCTTTTTTCTCCCTTGAACCCTAGTGACACCCCAAAACCTTCAAGAGAATCCATGTATCAATCTCATTCATCTTAGGTCCATTTGGAGTGAAATTGATTGAAGATCAAAGATCCTGGTAAGGTTAATCCCACTCTTGCTTATCTTTTTGGTTTAGGGTTTTCATCTCTTACTTCTCTCCATTTGAAACTCAAAAAACTTTTTTACCAGTGATATTTAGGGTTTTGCTTTTAAGGGGGTTTAAATCAAGATATAAGGCCTCAATTAAGGGTGTGTTCACAAACGGATTCATGGTAGGTCATCTACAAGTGATATCTCAATGTTTATACATGGATTTTTTCATGTAGGGGTATGTTCATGATTTTACCTTGTTGTGTTCTTGGTTTACTTTGAAAGGTTTAACATTGTAGGTGTAAAATCAACCAATTGTACCCCTCATTATTTTTTTACGACGCACGTAGGACGACATGACCAATTTAGGGCCACCCATGGGGTGTGTCGGCCCTCCCGATTTGGATAACGGAAATGTAAGGTGTGAAACTGATTCATAATGATGTAGAGACATAGCGAGTAGGTTAATTGGTTTATGTAATGATTTATAATGGATGGTGGCTAGTTGTATCTAATGTGGTTACAGGATAAGAGATTATTTGGTTGAAATTTAAGTATGTTAAATGGGATTAATGGGAATATGGTAAGGAATTATGTTCACACATGAATATGCATAGTGAGATAAGCACAGAAAATGGGAAATAGGGATAAAGGGTTATGTAATATAAATGATGAATGTGCTAAAGGATTTAGGTATAATGATAATTTCCCATTTATTGATATTATTGTGATGTTGAAAATGATATTTTCTATTCTTTGTTATGATGTGGTTAATTTTGGTGAATGATAATTATGAATGTTCACATGGCTTGGTAGAATGGGGTTTAGATTTTAGGTTCCATGCCCACAAGTAGAGTTGGACCATGGTTCTAGATCCACCCCTAAATGCATGGGTTATGGAAGGGTAAAAAATTCTATTCCCCTAATAGTTGCATTCCACCCAGACTGAGGCTTCAATGTGAGGATTATGAGGTTATTATAATGTGATACCTAGTGACATAGGTCTCTATTTTTATTCTCATATTCTTGAGAATATTGAACATGCCTAATCCATTTAACACATGAAAAGGTATATTAAACTATGGGATTACAAAGTAGTATACCTGAATTCAATAGTTGTATAATTTAGAGGAACATAACCTAGAATGGCCTATTGGACTATTTACCTTTACTTTACATTATATATCACGTTCATGCACTATATACTTTTAATGGATATTTTATTGACACTGTTGGTGGTGGACTACTGAGTTTTACTCATGGCCTTTTTAAACTGTTGTTGGGTACCCTGTGGATTCATGCCTGCAGGTCAGAAAAAGATCAAGGGCGCTATGCTAGGGAGTTTAATTGGACATGGGACATGTATGGGTGAGGTTCTAGACTTGGAGTCCAGACCATTTTGGGGATTATTCTATTTTTGTTTCTTTTGGGTTATTTTTCACTTGGTACTGTAGCATGGCAGGACATAGTTAATATTGTATATAGTTGTACCTAGTTTGGGAGTTGGTTATTTATGCATGTTATTAAATTTTTTCTTGTTGTTTCCAATATTTAAATTGTGTTCTACTATGGATTACTCTGTTAAAGAGGTTATCATCTCCCCACATGACCTATTAGACCTTCCCTACTAGTCAGCAACCTCTAGCATATGGGGATAAATGATTGAGGTCATGTGACGACCCATCTTGGGTAACCGATTTATTTGCTCTTAGGTTGGGTATGTTATAGGGGATCCTTGGATACTCCTAGGAAAGTGTTCTAGTTTACAGTTATAAAAAGTTACATAATTCAAATGTAGGGAAACCCCGAACACTAGGATATAATTTCAAGAGAGGGTCATTTTATCCAATTTATTTTTTACATAGAAACACTATATTTAGTTCCATCACATAAATTAAAATTCCACATAAAAAAATTTTCTTGTATATGATAGACCACTCTAAAAAGATTATGGTCATGTTGGGTGGACCATATTATGTACAGTTTAACAATATGAGACATAGATGAAATTTTTCATAGTTTAATTTCATACATTAGGTACATCATGCCATATAGTTTTACATTATTTGAATATGATATTTTTTATTTAGTTTAAAGTCATATAGAATAGACTTGTTATGGTGAATTTACACAGATATAGCCCATGTTTAAAATTATATGGCTTGATCATATTTATGAACCTGTGAAGGGAAACACTGTACAGATGAAGTGGTCTAATGAATTGGATGATGTGGGAATTATATTATTAATTTGAGTTTGGGTGCAAGTTAAGTTATTTGGGTGTCATTTGGTATCCAATAATAGTATGAATCAATCCACGTGTAAATTTGATAACATGGTCCCATTGAAAATTATACTCTTATATAACGATTGGAGAATTTCATTTTTCTAAATAGATCTAGATCTTTTGTAACAAATATAAAATGAAATATATAGGTGTTCTTAATTAATATGTAAGGAAACCTAATGTAGATGAGTACTTAATAATAGGATAAGGATAGAGAGCTCTACCATAGTGTAGGGTTATTGAATAAAACCCAACATTATATGGTAAACCTACACACTAGAAACCTTCTACATAGATATAGATTATATGTAAAATGGAAGAAAAGTCATACAGAATGACCATGTGTTGTGAAATTTAACTTCAGGTTATAAGGACCAAATCCAAGATATTTAGAGTCATACCGGATGAACTTGGGTCATGAAATTTAATATCATACTACTAGGATAGAATACTATGTAGTTTAGAGTTATATATCTAGGACTATGATGTAATATATTTTAACATTATGTGATAAATAGGTTGTGAATAAAAATGAAATTATACACATATTTCTTGAGGATATGTTTCATGCAGTTTAGGGTCTTACAACAAGGAACATTTCTATGTAGTTTAACATCTTCCAATGAATATTTAGATTTCTGAAACAATTCATAAAACATGTTTCTTTTCATGGAGAGTGAGAAAGACTCTCATACATATTACATGAGTCTTTATATTATCTAACTCTATCATACCTTTATATATCTAATTCAGGATCAAATATTTTAATAAGAATCATCATTCAATCATAAGTACCAAAATTCAGTGGTGGGGAAGGAAATTGGGATGATCCTTTGTGTTTTTTTCTTTAGTTTCTTGATCTTCAAGAGATGATGATATTGTTCTCAAATTAATATGTGAAATATTCGATGAGATTCCCAATAATGAAGAAATATACCTTCATAGGTTTATTTATGACAAATGGATGGTCCCGATTCTTCGGTATATTTTTTGAATTCTATTCAAGATTTTTAATCCGATACTCAAGTGTTGGTGGATATAATGTCTTATTATTATTTTGAAGCCAATATTTAAATAAAAAGAACCTATTGATTTTTTCCCCAAAAATATATTATAGGGGAAGTAATTGGAATGATCTCTAAAATACGTCTCCTCAGGTTACTAATCATTTGGATATTGATCAATTCATTCACCATGGTATAGGAAAAATAGTTAGGTACATGTTTTGGATGGAAGGATTATACCTTTATTTTCCTATTATTTAGGGATGGATGATAATATTGCCTCTACTATGTTCCACATATGCCTTCATTGACATAATATGATGTCTTAGAGGTGACTATTTGATGTCAATCAATTTAGGGGAAGATGTTGATGTAACTGATTACACTAAATTCACCCAATGGGAGGGTGGAAAACCAAAAAAAATCTCCCAACCCTTGGGCATGGGTGAGGTGGAACAATGTCTGGTATTCACCCGATTGGGTGAGGGAAAATAGGAAAAATCACTTAGCCCTATGGTTTGGGGTACTTCACATTAAGGAAGATATCTATATAATAATTTTGGTACTTCACAATGGGGGAAATATCCTAGAAGAATCTACATTATTACTTATTAAAGATCTTAGTTTTCTCCATAAGTCATAGTGATCTATTATTCTATTTATATGTCCTTATAATACTCATAGGGATGAAAGGAATAATACATATTGGAACCCTTTCCATTAAAAAATATTGGTGGATGATGATGGGAATATTTTTTATATTTTTGACTAGATCTAATATTTATATCTAGAGTCTGATTTCACAACATTTCACTCTAAAGAATTAATAAGGATGATCATACATTCTTTAGACATAGGTGGGGTATCATTTATTTATTCTACTCTAATGCAGGTAGAAGAGTATGGGACAACCCATTAATTATTATATGATTGGAAATTTGTAAGATCATATCTATGAAGAGTGTGATCATTGGGATCAAGTGAAAATTATTTAGACATGACTGATAACCATATTTATGGAAATATAGGTGAACTACTACTCTTCACAAAAATAGAATCTCATTTGGTGTGTTAGTTTCCATTGAACTATTTGGTGGGTCAGAACTCACATTAAAAAAAATAAAAATTCCCCATATCCTAGGATCTACGGTTCTCCCTGGGATTCTAAAATCCCCAAGCATATATTCAAACAAGGTCTAATATTGTGGCTAATGGTGGTCTAGAATATGATATAGGACGCAATCGAGTTATGATGATGGGCCTTAGATATATTGAAGATAATAGGTATAGGTACCGCCTCTAAATTTTCATGTATTTTGTTTCCCCAAGTGGGTTCTTTTTTAGGGGTCTTGATTTGAATTATTGGGACATTCACAACTTCCTTTGCGACTTCTTTCCAAATTAGGGTCACACATCACTGAAGATGGTCACAGTGAATGAGATCCCTCCTAAGAAGCCCCTATATGGTTTTTTTGATGTGATGGGTGTATTACTACAACTCCCTAATATAAGTGAGGTATGGTTTATTGTAAATTGAGGATAGGATCCCAAATAAGTTTGATATGGAAATAGGGGACACCTACTTCTCTACGGACTATTTTCAGTAGGACAACATTTGTGGATTCATCCTTTGGATGGTTTTGTGAGATTTCCTCAAGGTTGGTACAAATCCATAAAGATGGTATTCCCATACTAGGGTTTTCAGAAATAGGTTCTAGAGGCACTAGGTTCATGATAGTGTATGTCTACACCATGATACCATGGTCTTCATGGAAAACTAATCATATGTTTGGTGGTTTGGTTATCTTTTCATAGTGGATTGAAGGGTTCAATGGGTAAATCCATCTTTTTCACTGATCTTATCATTAATTGTGTCATTTTATGAATCTATTTGGATTTTAGAGAGTCTTTAAGGACCTTAAACGAAAACACAGACAAGAAACTCTTAAATATAGTATCACAAATAAGAGTTATAGGTCATTTGATTTCTTTAACAACTAAAGGATTATCTTCATATTCATTATTATGTTTCTAATAGAAGCCCTAATACCTCTTACATCCATGATTTTCTAGAATAAATTTTATTATGAACCCACCTTTCAAGGGTAGGTGGTCAGTAGAGTTTCTTACCTGTGATACTTTGCAATGTGTGTTGGTCAAGTGGATGGGAGGTAAGGATCATCTCAACTTTTTTGGGGGAAATTGTTTCTTACTCTAGAAATATTTTATATATGTAAGATATTCCCAGAAATCCTTAACAAATCATAGAAAATTACTTGATACCCTTGTTAAAATTATTTCCTTGAACCCATGTAGAGATATAAATAAATTTTTGTATTAGAGGTTCTCTATATTTCTCTTATTAATTCATGAAAAATTAATTTACTTCCATAATTGGGAACTCTAGAGTTTATCTCCATCCAGAGGGGTGGTAGGTGTTTTTATGTTTGGATCATTCCCTTATGTTGGTATTATTTTATATCCTTATAATTGGAATCAAAACCCACATAGTTTGGTTCTACTTAATAGTACATGTCATACCGTTTAAGGTTGTAGAAAAATGACCAATCCATATAGTTTAATGTCATGTGATAAGTACATCTACGTGATAAGTTATTATTATTGGTTGGTGTGGGACTTATGCATGAGTTTCCCTTTCAAGTTCATTTTTTCATTGGTAACTAGATAAAAGAGGGTATGATTTTTCTTTACACCTTTTTGGAAGGCCATGATATCTTCACCATGTCAACCTATGAAAGAATCCCATGTTCATCATAAGAGAGATAATGGATCATCCTTGGATCATCACTAGAGGAATCTGAGACTTGTCACTGGAGGAATTCATATTCATTACCAGATTTATCCATGTATCATCAATTAAGTAGATGATTCACCTTATTCTAATCAATATAAGAAGATATTATACTAATCATTTAGGGGGTATTAGTTTCATCACCTAGGGGATAGTTATCATAGTCTCCTTCGGTACTGTAGTAGTAGGAACTATTCACCTTGGGCCACCAGTTTGTACATGGAGTCCTAATGGCCTTTGGGACACCCAGAAATTTGGGTATGGTAGGATTTCATGCCACCTTTATGGCCTTTGGGCCACCTCAAGGCCTTCGGGCCACATTATCACTGTAGTTTTTTCAAAAAGACTCTACAAAAAAGGAGCATACCTAGAGGAGGATTCAGAGTAGGTGAACTCACCAGAGCAAAACCAATGGATTTGGAAGAATGAGATGGTATAGATATACCATTTGCACTATCATGTGCTCTCATGGGAATCCTATCCAAATTACCATGTGAAGGTGAAGATCTACCATCATGTTGAAATTGTTTGGGAGGTTCAGTTCCTTCTAGTTATAGTTTTTTTGAATTCCCTAAGACCTTCAGATCATGTAATGTCTCTTAACCCTAAGGTCCATGTAATCATTAAGACTATGAGCCTTGTAAGGGTTCCCCCTCATCACTTAAAAGGGTAGTTATCAAAAATAAATGAAAATAATGTCTTTCAAGACATTCAGACTATATATAAAAATTTGAGGTAATCCCTATTTTGCATCTCAATTATACTAATGAAATGATCAACTAAACCTATAAGATTGGGTAATTTATCATTGGTGTAATATATAAGAGATATAAAATCAATTTAATTACATTGATGAAGACAATAGAGGACTTAGTGGGGTGTACACATGAGTTTACATGTTGAGATTTATGTTTCTTAAAAGAGGTGACAATAATAGATGGAATGGTGCTTACAGATTAGTGATATCCTTTAAGATGGAGTTAGGGATTACACCATGTTAGAGGCCATTTGGGGGTTATTATGTCATAAAGGGGATAATAATAGGTGATTCAATGTGGATTATGAATCATTGTAGCCCTTTGATACCATACATAGTAGTTAAGTTAGGTGAAGGTGTGTTTTGAGGCTTATTCCTAGAAGAATTCCCAAATGTGAGAACCCAGAGAAGTATCTCCACTTTAGGTATTCGAAGAAACCAAGGAGTTAATCTTTAATTTATGAGTTTTTGGGTAACCAAGATAATTATATGAACTCAAGGTATTATGTGGGACTTATGCATGTATGATTACTTTTATGGTGGGGTTGGGGTTTACACTTAAAAGGAGGCATATATATGATAATAAAGAGGAGTATCTCAACTCAAGGTGATTATGTGGTTGTTTTTCATGTATACTAACATGAAAATTAAAACCTAGTAGGTGAGTGAATTAAAGGTATGTTTTCAGGATTACACCTAGAAGGAGGTCCAAGTGGGACACCTAGGAGAAGTTTCTCGACTCAATGTGTTATGGGAAATTGTGAAGAGTATCTCAACTAAATGTGTATTGTAGGATCATGGTTAGGAACGTAGGTATTTTAACCCAAAATATGTTTGACACATCCCAAATATTCATGTTGTGAGTATATATTTTTAATGGAGATATGTGATGGAATTAATGGGATTTTGGATAATGGATCAGAACTACAACCCTTCATTAATGTCGACCCAGGTTGAATGGGTAGATCCCCCATTGTATGAACCATCAGAGGAGGCCCTATGTAGTGGATTCCATGAAGGGAGTATACAGAGGCCTCATGGAAGGATTATTCTAAATAGTGGGTTTATAGATAATGTTCTACATGGTAGGATTCCATTATGTTTTCCCAAAAAGAAGGGTGTTTACAAACTAGCCCTCGTAAGATGACCTTGTGGAATATCACCGATGAGGTGACCACATGGGATCGACCTCATGAAGTATCCTTCGCGAGGTGGACTCACGGGTTTAACCGTGTGAGATATAAATCATGTGATATCCTCATGAGGTTCCTTGATAATCTCACCATTTTAATACCACAATATCTTAGAATATAATTATATTTATTATATTCAATTTGATACACATAACATTGAGCATAAATAGACCATGATATACTGTAGAAATATAATTATTTACATATACTTTTTATGAACTAGTCGCTGGTTTGGAGGGTATGAGTATGAATAACCACATTTTAAAATATACGTATAAATTTTTTATTTAATAAAATGAATAATAAATCATATATTTATTATCAATTAGTTGGAAATGACTATAAAATATTTTGCAGGTAAAATAGATATTTTTCATAAAACTATTTTTATAAGTCCGATAATTTCTATCTTAATAGATTAAATTAATCACTATTGATAAATTATTCTAGTTAAAAGAGTATATTAAAAATAAAATTAAATGATTTGACATTAATTTAATTATGTCAATTAGATGATTAATGAGAATAAATTTATTGTATGCTTCATAAAAATATTTCTTTCAAAATCGTTTTTATTGAATTTTATGGATG
Organism: Viscum album; assembly: GCA_963277665.1. Classification (NCBI taxonomy): domain Eukaryota; kingdom Viridiplantae; phylum Streptophyta; class Magnoliopsida; order Santalales; family Viscaceae; genus Viscum; species Viscum album. The sequence goes on from OY728147.1 coordinate 1,101,026,695, forward strand.
GGTATTATAATTAATTTATTAATATTTTATAAATTTTATTTGAAAAAATGGATGTAATTTTTTAAATAAACAATTCATTATAATATTAGGATTAATTTTTAGAATTTTTCTAAAAAGAATGATTTTCAGTGAATAGTAAAAATGCTGATTTTTGAAAAAATATCATTTCTTTTCTATAAATCAAGTAATTTAAAAGTATCATTATATTTTATATTATTTTAAAGTGACATAAGATCAATTTTATTTATAATTATATATTAATTATATAGTAATATTCATTATACCTTTTTTGGTATAACATTATTTTTATGATGAAAAATGAATTTCTTCTAAAAAATGTTTTTCTTTGTGTTTTGTGAACATGTATTAATTTAAAAATAAATGTTTTTCTTTGTGATCTATTCCAAATTTATTTTTTAAAATTATATTTATGATCATTAAATATATAAAAACAATTACTTAAACTAAGGTTAAATGGGGTTAATGAGGGGGAAAACAAAAGATAAAGTGTAAAATGACACCTAAACCTTTATAAAATTTATTTTTTGATTATATTTACACCTTATAATCCTTATTTTAGAATATAATTAATTTTCGATGCATTTTACATGAATTATACATGTATTAGATGTTAATATTTCAAGTATTTACAAGTTTACCACCCACCTCACTTATAAAAGGGAACCTCCTATCCTCACTTATTCACATATTTTTAAAACTTTAATTCAAAACATACCAACCAAAATACCTTAATTAATTCACTAAACGTGTACTATAATCCCTATAATCACCATAATAGAAACCATTAAATTATTAAGGTGTAATCCAAATGTGGTTTTCTAAATTAGAGGTATAACACTAAATCGGGTCTTTCAAAGTTTATTACTTCATCCACGGTATCTAAATCTTATATAACCATATATATATAATTAAATAAGTTTATTAAATATAATTAAGTTTAATTATTTTAATTTCACAACCCTTTTTCATTTACTTTTCATCTTAATGGTAAATGAAAGCATCCCTCATGAATACGTAAGAACTATTGTGTCCATGAAGTGATGTACTTAATTTTCCATAAATGAATTTCAAATATGGTAATTATGATGCATATAATATTTATAAATTATATTCATTAGATAATTATTCTTATGGAATTATAATATTTTAACTAAATTTTTAACTTCTCATCTGTTGGAAAATTATAACGTAGTCTGTGCGTACGTGTGGACTACCACTTCCACGAAGTGATGAGAGTTGTTTTCCATTTCATATTTAGATGGATTATCCTAATGATAGATTTAATGAAAATATATTATATTTATGAAATAATTATGAGTATTTAAAGGTAAATTTTCATTAATATTTCTTTTTCTACACCCACTTAAAAGTGAAGACATCACTCGTGTGTTAGTACAAACTATCGTCTCTATGAAATGATGTAATTAATTTTTCATAACCATATTATATGGGATATTTTAAATTGTATATAATGAATAAACCTTATTATTATGATATTATTATATTTTTTGAGATGACTATTCCATGAATAGGGTGCATGAACTAGTACCATTGAACTGAAACATACTAGGAAAACAGACCAATTTTCACATGAATAATCATTTTAATGAACAATTTTTAACAAAAGGAAAATTGGAAATTAAAAGGGAATTATATATAGTGATATATATATATATGAATATTCTTCTTTAATGGATTCTTAATAAATCAATATTTATTATACATGAATTTTTAATGCTTACAAAGCATGAAGGGACTTGAGATAAAGGTTTCTCATCTCACTTTTTTGGTGAGGAACATTCCATATTCACCACTTATTTATTCTGTGTGTTGTATATACTAAGCATGAATTATTTTTATGAATATTTTCATAATAATTATATAGATTTAAAAATAAATATATTTTTGTTTGTTTCATTATATTTGGATTCAAATATTACTGAAGTTGTGATGGTTTATGTTACAATATCATTTATTTTCAGGATTGTCTATGTTAAATTTCCAATGAGGAAAATTATATCATAAATATAATTTAAACCCCATAAATTTTATTCTACTATGGTTATTTATATTTTTTTCATGTTTTCCTTTCATTATCCTATCAATTTTATTTAATAAATTTATAAAATATTGTTATGTAAATTTAACTTTACTTCCTCATTGATTGATGAATGTTTTCTTCCATATCCATGTTTTCTAAAATGTTTTAAAATAATGTTTTTACTATAATCCAATGATTTTTTAAATTCATTTTCAACTATATTTTACATTAATCAAATATGTTTAAAAGGTATCTTTTATTCATTTTCCGAACATGATATTTATACTTTTTATCAAAAATGTGAAGGAATCGTTATTTTGAAATTTAATGATTGAATGGATTTTTTTCCGCCATCATGACCACTCTTCACTTTGAAGAATCATTTAGAGTTTTCTAGGGTTATTCTCAAATAAAATATTTTCCCCAATATTATAGGAATTTATATTTAATTGTTTTAAAAAAATTAGTTTTTCACTTGATTTTTGATGTATATTGTAAATGATTCTATAAAATATATTTTTCATATATGTCAACATACTTTACGTATTGTTATGTTTTACTAATGATACACTCTTATTATTCCATCCACTTTTCTGGAAAACTTATGACGATTATTATCTTAGGATGATTCCATGAAACCCATTTATTTCCAAGGGTTATTTAAATTATTATTAGATAATGAATCATCTTATGATACCATAAAATTAGTTTCAATGGGTGGATTATAATTATGTGATGATGATATGTTTACAAAACCATTTTTTTTCCATGGGTTAATATATGATTATGTGATAAGTGTTTTGTTATATTTATCAACAAATATGAATGGTTTTCATTATGTGAAGGGAGTTATTTAATTATATATCCCTTCAATACATTGGGAAATTATGGATATCTCATGCGATAATGTTTAATTGAATTGGGAGTGAACCAAGTTCTGTAAGGGACTTTTTCCACTACGATAGTCTTGGGAGTAAACCTCGACTAAGGAAATTATAGAATGTGGACTAAACTCAATACACTATTATATTATTAGAAGTGATCCTTGACTGATAAACTTATTTTCTATGATTATGATTTTGTCACAAAATTCTTATGAAATGTTCTTATGCTTATGATATTCTCTCATGACTCATGATGGATTAGTGATGATTCCTCACTCTTATGACTCATGTGTTTTTAAATGATAAATATTTATGCCATGATTCATTATTTATGATATATAAACGACTTTTTATGACATTTATAATCTAAAATAATGATCTTATAACCTTACGATTTTATTATTTTTTCATATGATTATATATTGATATCTCCCATGTTCACCCTTACTAAGTATCTGATATCACCCTTTCTTATATTTTCATTTTTCCCAAATTATAATTAATGAAATTATATAATAATGGTATATAAGGGTATCTTGTGTGGATAATTTTTTGGGATATTTTTAAGTGTTCATATGGTATTAAAATATCTAAGTATAATAGAAAAAATCCCATTTAAGAAGAACGACATAATTTTTGTTACATAAATTGTTTTTCATAATTCTATAAAAGTATAAACCTAAATTTTGTTGGGTCTGTAAGTGAATAAATGTATTTTAGATATATTGTAATTGTGGATTGTTAAAATTAGGTAAATTTAATTATAATCAAATCTAATATGTAAATATTATGTTTTTTCACCAGATATGAGTATACAGTTCTAGGGTTATCTTAGTTAGTAAGAGATTAGGGTTTAAATAACTTTATATTATAATAAGTATAATATTATTATTATTTAATAGTTAGGGGCACCATTATGGGTTCATAAGTTTAAGGATAGTTATGAGTTTAATGGAATAGATACCCTTCGATGTTTTTTGTTATGGGATATTAAGGTGACTAATGATATTTTGGGAGATGTTTATTGTCTTCTAATAAATAAATGTGATATATGTAACCCTTGAGTTCATGAATTTATTTAGGAATAATTCTATTGGGAACCTATGTTTAAATAAATTCATAACCTTTAAGTATAATATTTTTCTTCAATGATGAGGTAATTTTGGTTAATTGGGAAAAAGGGGTTACCATATTTTGGGAATATATGGGATTGAAAATTTATTTGTTAACTATGTGATTAAAGTTATTTTTTAATAAGTTCATTATATTTGGAACACTATATGATTAAGGTGAATATAAAATTAAGGATAGTATAAAAATTTATTTGATGAATAAATATTTTGTAATCTTTTAGAAGTATATATGGGTTTATTTAGACTTTATAGTGATTCAGGTTGTTTTCAGAAATGATTATAGATTTTTGAGGAATATATTTTTTGAGAATATACATTATTCATATGTGAATCTATGAGTGATTAATGTTATATGGGTATAAAAGTTAAGTTGATCTTGGAAAAATTCATGATAATTTTTTTTTTCATTTTTTGAATTTGAATCTTGTCACACAAGTTTTGAATAGATTTAATGATAGTTAATTATGGATTGACTTAGTTTTAACTTTTAGTGTTATTATTTGGGTTTTAAAGATTAGTGTATTATTTATTCATATTAAGTTTTATTTATATTATGTATTGTCTTATCTTGCGCTAACTATATTGGTTTTCGTAAATATCTATAGACATGAGGAATTAATTTTCATTATTTTATAGATCTTATAATCCCTTTAAAGATAATTTTATTAATTTGGGCATTAAAAATCATCATAGATTTTTTATCTGGAATCAGAGGTGGAAAACTGATCAAAACTCAGTCAGAGGATGAAATGGTGAAAATAAATAAAATAAGTATATTTTATCACATTATTTATCTCAGTGGTAAAATAATTCCTCAACCTCAAGCAAGAGAAAGATAAATCTAATGAGTCATATGTGGAAAATATATATTAGTTATCATGTATTCTTTTAAAAAACTGTTAACAATTATGGGTTTTATAATACTTATGTGATTTAGGAAATATCTGAGAAATGATAATTTCCCAAGAATAACATAGACATTAAATACATTTTCAAAAGGAAATGTGATCAATGTGGATTAAAAGTTATTTCATTCCACTTAGATATATTTATCATTAACAACTCAGAATAAATTATGAAAATGTTTTATATAATTTACCATCAAACATTAGAAAAAAATTATAAGTTTGAAATTTATTTAAATAGAGATAATGTAACACCATGATATTTTTTAATATATTTTTATTTAATAGATTTGATGTGATTCACGTAGTATTGAGTTTAAATTACTCATGATATAATGTAGAAATATTATTATTTAAATATGATTATTTTAACATAGAAGTTGGTTTGGTAGGTATAAATAGGAATAACCATATAAAAATATATGTATAAAATTTTCCCTTTATAAAATTAATAATCAATAAAATATTTATTATCATATGTTTGTAAATGATGATAAAATATTTTGAGAGTTAATGAGATATTTTTCATCAACCTATTTTTATGTTCGAAATATGTTTTTATCTTAATAAATTAAATTAATCACTATTGATAAATGATTATAATGAAATATTTATATTAAATTTCCACTTTAATTAATTATAATTTATTTATTTATTTTTAATAAACATGTAATGAGAATAAAATAACTTTATGCTTCAAAATTACTTTTTCTTCAAAATTGGTTTATATTGCATTTTATACATGGATATTATGATTAATTTCTATCAATTTTATAAATTTTATTTTAAAAAATTTATATAATTTTTGAAATTATAATTTCATAATGTGATTAGATTTATTTTTAAGATTTTTTGGAAAATATTTATTTTTGAAAGAGTGGTGAAAATTACTGATTTTTGTCAAACTGTCATTTCGTTTCTTTACAAAAAGTTATTTAAAATAATTATTATATTTATGATTTAATAAATTAATTTAATATTAATTTTAATAAAAAAATATAATTAATTCAATATAAATCAGCATAATACTTGATTTGGTATAGAATCATTTTTTGATTAAAAATGATTTTTTTCTAAAACAAATTTAATTGTATTTGTGAACTTATATTGTAATTGATTTCTAAAACCAAAAAAATTGAATCTTGAAATTGGATTTAATATTTATAATAATTAGGTTGAAATTTTTTAATATGTTAATTTCATTTTTGTTCAACTTGACTTTCAATACAACAATTATATTATTTTATGTTAAGGATAATTACAAAATATCATTTTATCTCACTTATCATGTTTTCATAATATAGATATATATAAAAATGAAATATATAAACCTAGAAAATAAAATTGATAATTATAAAATTATATTTATAATATTTATTTATATTTATTTTTTATTGATGGTATACTTACCTTGAATGCTTACGTATTGCCAATGTAGTGCTTGTATAAGTTGTTGAAATATTCAGTATTTGATTTTAAAACATTAAAAGTAATGTATTTTGGATAGATTATTGTGTAACAATAATTAAATAGATAATAATAATGTATTAGTTATGCTGGAAGATTTTATATTCAATATTGATTGTTATATTGACTCCTTTAGATTCAAGATATGTGAATAGTCCCAAAAAATGACCTTAAATGGAATTTAATGTTTCAAAATTATTTTTATATATTTATAAAATTTTAAAAAACCTATATTGGAAAAATTATATGTAAAATTTTATATAAAATAATTAATGGTTCATGTATTTAGGACTCATAATTTTTTAAATTACTTTCACGACCTTTAAGGAGTGACAATTGTGTTACTTCAGTTAAGGTAAAACATGGTTAATGAGGGAGTTAAACTAAAAGATAAGGATTAAAATGACACCTAAACAAATATAAAATTTATTATTTGTTTATATTTGAATATTAAAGTCATTATATTTTATTATAATTGATTTTTTATCCATTTTAAATGAATTAGAAAAGTATTATATATTAATATTTCATGTATTAACTAGTTCTCCACTAACCTTACCAAAGAGAATGTACCCAATTGGTAAAGGCTACTTATTGGCATCCAAATGTCATAGGATTGATTCTAGGAAGGGATGGAATTCTTGAGCACTGTATCAGAACACTATAGCAGCAATAATACTGTAGCAGTGGCGGTACTGTAGCATCCTAGGTACTGTAGTAGTACTGTTCACTAGAGGGCCCTTTGGGCAAAACAATGGTCTTTCATGACCATGGGCCTTTGGGTTATCTAATGGGCATCCCTATACCCCAATAAATGGAGGTATTTTTTTTATTGAATAATTAAATGACTCTTTGACCCTAACTTTTTTATTAAAAAAAAGTTTTCCACCCAACTCACTTATAAATGGAACCTTCTATATTAACTTCTTCAAACCTTTCTAGCACATTATGTTAGACAATACTTAACAAAAATACTTTTCTAAATTACCAAAACATGTCCTAGAATCTGTTTTATGACCAAAAGAAAATCCATTTATGACTTATGGTGTCATCCAAAAGAGTTTTTCAAAACTAGAGGTATATCTCTTAACTGAGTATTCCCATGTTTATTTCTACATTCAAATCCTATAAATATTCTATAACCATACTGATATAATAACATAATTATATTAAATACTATTAAATTTTATTATATTCAAGGAATAACCCTTTTTCATCTCATTTTCATCCCAATGGGAAATGAAATCATCGCTCTTGCGTACGCACAGACTATCGCCTCCACAAAGCGTTATATTTCATTTTCCACCACTATATTTTATGGAAGGTTATTTTGATAGATTTAATGTTCTTATATGATATTTGTGAAATAATTATTTTTATATATTTATAATATTTTATCTACATTATTTCCATCACATTATTTGTCAAATGATAATGCCACCCGTCTATATGTGTGGACTGCCACCTCTATCAAGCGATTTGAATTGTTTTTCATTTACAATTTACATAGGCGGTAATAAGGATATATTTAAGGAATATATCTTATATTTATTATATAATTATGATTCTAAAAATGTGAAATATAATTTAACCTTCTTTCATAATATCCATCAATGAGTATAAACATCACTCGTGCGTATGTACGAACTATCATCTCCACAAAGTGATGGAATTAGTTTTTCATCATCACCTTATATAGATGATTATAAAAGTATATTTATTGAGTAAATATTAATATTATTAAATTTTTATGGTTATATAGATGATGAGACCATTACCAAGATGAGAGGACCCAAACCATCAATTTGAAACATGCATTACAAACGGACAAGATTCACTTAAATAATGATTTTAATGATGAATTGTTAACAAAATGGTAATTATAAATTATTAGGGAGTTATATATAGTAATATATATTTGTATTTGGTTCAATAATATATTTTTAATAAATATTTATTTATTATACATTAGGTTTGAATTCATAGGATGTAATATAAGACTTTAGGTAATTGTTTCTAATCTCGCTTTTACTCTTGTGAGACAAATGTCATATTCAAAAATTGTTTTTATTTTAGTGTATATAATAATAATTAATAAATTTTAAGATAATTTTTATGAAAATTATGGTGATATAAAAATCATTGTAAATTAATCTATTTTATAATATTTTTTATTCAAATATTATCGATGTTGTAAGGGTTTATGTTACAATCTCATTTTTATTCAGGATTGCTGATGTTAAATTTCAATGGATATAGTCTATATCAATTAAACCCCACATATTTTATTCTACTTTGTTTATTTATTGTTTTTTTCTCTATTATATTATATTTGGTATATAAAAGGATAGTGAATTTTTTTAATAAAAATAAAATTTACATCATCTTTGGTTGATGAACTATATCTTCTATATTCACATTCTTTAAAAGGATTATAAAGAATATTTTTACTATGATCCAATGATTTCTTTTGTCATTTTCAAATATATTTTATGATATTTAAAATAATTTAAATGGTTTCTTCTAGAAGTTTTATGAATAATCTAATTTTTTCTTTTTACAAAAAATGTGAAAGGAATATTTGTTTTAAAATTTATAGCATGAACGGCCTTTTCCTTCTATCATGAAAACTATTTTATTTGAAGATTACTTTGAAACTTTATGTGATTATTTTCAAAGAAAGTATTTTTATAAATATTCTTTGAATTATGTATTTAAAATGTTGTGAAAACAAATTGCTTGTTTTCACTGTATTTTCAAACAATATTTTAAATTCATTTATAAAAGAGATTTTTCATCTATGTCAACATTCTTTAAGGATTGGTAATTTTCACTAGGGATATAATATTATGTTACCATCCAATATTCAAGATTACTTGTATTAAGGATTATCATAGTTTGATTTCATGAAACTAATTTCATTCCATGGGTTAATTAATCTTTGATGAGATAATGAATGATCTTATGATATCATCCACTTCCTTCCTCTGGGTGGATTATGATTTTGTGATGATGAGATGTTTAAAAAACTTGTTTCTTTTCCTTGGGTTATTATATGATGTTATTATTAATGTTATATAATCATTTGTTGCATATATGTATGTTTTTAATTAAATTATGTGTTGAACCAGAATTATATATCCCATCAATGAATTGTGAAAAGATGGATATCTCATAAGATAATATATACTTGAATGAGCAATGAACCAAGGTCAGTGAGGAATTGTTTCCACTATGATGGTCTTTTGAATGAATCGTGACCAAGGATATAATGTAAATATGAGTGAAAACAATCAACTATCATAGTTTTGGAAGGTATACTTGACTAATGAAATGATTTTCTATTCTTATGATTGTTACATATAGTTTTTATAACATGTTCTTATGCTTATGATATTTTCTCATGGATTGTGATTGATTACTGGTGATTCATAACTATTATGGCTCGTGTATTTTGAAATAATAAATATTTATTCTAGGGTCATATTTTATGATCTATTTAAGATTCGGAATGAACTTCTTAATTTATGATCATTGTTTTATACCCCTATGATTATGTTATTATATGGTCCGAAAAATTCCGCAATGGGGAAATCCAATTACCCCAAGACATGGAAAAGGACCGAACTGGTCTGCGTACCGGATCCCAGCAATGGTATGTAGCCTGTTCGGCGAACCACCCTCCCGCAGATGCTGTCGTTCGCGAAATGGGGGTGGAGCGCCTATACGGGCGCGAACCAGGAAGACAGCCAGACATCAGGCCAGTCCACCACCGCGATCTGTCCCCTCCGTGGACCGCTGTCGTTCGTGGGATAGAGGCGGAGTGGTGCACAACCATGGCCACAATACTCGGTTCCAAAAATCCTTGGTTGATCAAGTTGTATGTGGGTGGGGATTCCTTCATAGGCATCCACAAAATGTGTTCTATGCCCATCAATACAGCCTCTTTGTGACACAATAAATAGTCACCAAGGGGAACCAAAAATAAAGGGAGGAAGTACGGGTGAAAACCCATGGGGAAACACTAGAGAAATCACTCACAGCGATAATGTTCTGCGACCATCCGTGGACCTTATATCATCCGTGGATGCACTCTTCCGCATAGAGTATAAACCAAACCATGAACCACATGCGGCCATTTCATTTCTGGATAGTCCCTCCACGGCCCGCCCCTCCACGGACCAGTTTCGTTCGTAAAATGGAGGCGGGAACCCCTCGGCGGGCATGAAGTAGGACGGGCGCTGATCCCTTTGTAGATTCCCTTCGTGTCCATTTCCTTCATGGCCATCTCATCTGCAGACACCCTTCGCGGATAGCCATCACCTTCGTGGACGGTCATCTCCTCCGCGATCATCCTTCGTGGGCAGCCTCCATCACGGACAGCCTCCTTCACGGCCTACTCCTTCATGGCCCACTCCATCACAACCATCTCCTCCGCAGAAACCCTTCCGTGACAACCAAACTGCAAACCACATGCAGCCATCCCTTAGCAGCCATTTCCTTTGTGGACATCCTAGGAGGACAACTTCTATGTGGCCCGCCTCCTCCATGGCTAGCCCCCATGTGATGAACCCCATTCACTCGCTGGTCCATACCATTGGGGATGCGCCCTCGCACCCCTACTCGGGGTCAGTGTTAGGTTGCTATCTTGGCCCTCCGGGCCGGTCCCTTCGCTATCGTCATTGACCCCCATGAAAAATGGAGAGTCGCACCATGAAATTTTCAGGCCGGGTCAACAGTATTTTACATTGCACCCTTATGCCACCCCAACATCTATCCTATACATGTCATGAGTCGAGCTACTCCTCATGACTATACTATAACCTCATTTCCAAGATCCTTTTACTAGGTTCATCCAAAAAGGACCGCCCTACCATAACTCCCACACTAACCATTGCTAGGTATCTCCTACCTAGTCATCCTAAACACATGACGTTAAACTGTACGACCCTCGTCCTGACCACATGACGTTAAACTGTATGGCCCTCGTCCTATCCATGTGACATTAAAAAATATGGAAACAGTCATATCTACATGACTTTAAATTGTAGTATTCCCTATGTTCCAAAGGTAAGATGTATCTTGCTGCAAATAAGAGATTCTTTATGCTCAAAGCATAAGATGCCTAATGCCATGATCACAGTGGCATACCTTCAAGAGTGTTGTAATCCGTTCAAACATTCCATCACTCCACCACATGCTTTGTATGTCCTTCATTTGTATCATCATTTCCTTAATTCTTAAAGGGACCACCTAACGGCCTGCCCTCATGCCGCATTATCTCACCTACCAACCTGGGCCAACGCCCCGAATGACTTTGGACAACACCTCAAGACACTCCCTATGTTTCGAACACGGTCAGCAGTCGACCCTCAATTTTTCGTCCCCATTTTAGGAAAACGTGATATGAATGTTGTGTTTAGAACATGTTCAATAGTTCTCCTCCATCACCAAGCCACCCTCATTGTGTTCTGAATGTTGGGCAGGTAATTCACACTTTTCATCTCCCTTTGTTCAGACTGATTCCAACACCCTTGGTGTTATCCCACTTGTGCACTTGTGCATAGGCGTTGGCCCCCATTATATTCCTCAACCCACCATTGGGTTGGGATGCTCTCATGGAAAGGCATGAGTATGACACCATCAGCATCCATCTCAGAGTAAGACCTGACCTTTTGGGATTCTCCATGCGTAATCCCCACTCCACTTCCCACGAATGTACCTTTCATGACGTGATCGTTTGGTCTCTACTGCCTCTTGTTTCTCAAACCAAGCATGACTCATGTGGGCTTAGAGTAGGCATTGACCATGACATCCTCTTATGGTCCTCCTTAGAGTGTAAGTCCCAATCCACACCATGGGCCTCCTCAGTGTGAAATCCCCAATCCACACCATGGGTCTCTTCAGAGTGTAAGCCCCAATCCATTACCATTGGCCTCCTCAGAGTGTATACCCCAATCCATTACCCTAGGCTGCCTTAGAGCATAAGCCCCACTACCATTTGAACTATGTGGACATTGATTCCCCACCACAGGGATATGTAAGAATCCTCCAAGTGGTTCAAGCCCGATCACCATCGGACCCCCGGGTCCACATTCACGTCCGTTCTCCGACACTCCCATTCGAACTACATGGACTTCGATCCATGTCTTCTAGGAAGGCTACGTAGGAAGCCACCCAAAGGTTCAATCCCAACAACCAGTCGATCTGACTATATTCACATCGGTTCAACGTACTAACCCTGGGCAGCCTGGAGTGTATGCCCCATACCAAACCGAACTACGTGGATTCTGATTCCTCTCATGAGGATAAGTAGGAAGCCCGCATCATGGGTTCGATCCAAATGCCCAAGTCATTATCTGTCCCCCCTGGATGGCAATAAACTCCATAGTTCTTGGTTACGAGGCTTTAAATCAGTGATGTCTCAGTGAGTCCAGACTTCTCGGGGTCATTAATCCAATGAGGGATGGTAAACCTCAGGCACAAATGATTCTAAACCCCTACGTCCAGCTGACCATTTTCAACCAGGAGTAATCTGTGGATACTATGCATGGGAATAAACCAAAGATTCGCGAACATATGAATACGTCTTAAATCTATAAGAGTGTCCCGGAGAAGGAAATAATTCCCCCCAAAAGGGTGCGATGAGCCCGACTTCCCATCCTCCCGACCAATGTTAGTTCTTAAGAATTGCTGGTCAAACCACCCATCAAATGCCTGCCTTTGGAAAGAAGGTCCACATATTTCTGGATATGGAACCATTGGGCATTTTGAGGAAAAAACGGTTCACCTGATATGAGTGATTAAGCATAACCCAATCGTTTCTAATAAACTGTCAGGTAGCGCACGTTTCTCCCCCACGACCCCATCGTGCACCGCGAGACAGTTATTCTTTTATATGATTATCTATTAATATCACCAATTTTCACCCTTACTAGCCATATGAGATCAACCTTTCTTATGTTTATACTTTCCCTAGGTGGTGAAGATTGACACTATATAATATTCTTCTAGTGGGTAATCATATGTGGATGATTTTTTCGGATATGTTGATGTATTATTTTGTAATAATAAAATCTATGTATAATGATAAAAATTTCCATTTAAGGATAACAACATGGGTTTTGTTATGTAATTTTTCTTCCTAATTATCTAAAACACTAAACCAAAAATATCTTAGGAAAATTAGTGATTCAATATTGGTTATTGATATTATAATTATCAATGGTTTGAATCGTTCACTTCTGTAGGTATCAAATCCAATATATAAAGATTATGTTGTAATGCTATATTCAGGTGTACAAGTCTAGGGTTGTGTCATCCTATGTGGAATTCCCTCATGAGGTGGATTCATGAGATCACCCTCCTTGGTTTTCCTTGTGGGGTGGCTTCATGATCTTAACCTCATGGGATATCCTCATTAGGTTTTATTTTTATTGCTCTATGTGATTTCTTATGTTAGTTAACTAAATTTTATTTCTAGGATATAAGTGGCTCGTGGTATCTCCTTCCATCATCCCCATGTTGTGTTTTCTTTTAGTGAGTAAAGGAGGTATTTATATGTTATGACATATAATTGATTTCCTGTAAATGGTGCACACATGGTGGTACCACATTATGAAGGAAGAGAGATTAAGTGGAGGAATCTAATTGAAGGACCTCACAATGTTGTAAAATTTAATGTTCAAACGTCCGGAGGTTGGGTGAATTATGAGTTAGTGGAACTTTTGGGCCTACAAAAAAGTAAAATCCATCGCCACATAGATAGGCCCTTCACAAGGACTACTCCATAATTTTGATGACATTATGGGGTTTGTGACCTTATAATAGTACCTTTTTGCTATGTTTCTTCATGTGGTTAATTCTATGAGGCTGGGGAGTTTTTAATACATTAATGGACCTCATGGTTTATTAAGAAAGATATTGTTCTGTGAAAGGTTATTTTTTGAAATGGAATTTTATCTCTCATTTTTGTAAAAATAAATCCATCTAAAAATAGATATAACTTTTGAGTTGTAATTCTGTTTTGGATTAACAACTAGTCTAAAAAATCCAATGAAGAAATTATTCCCGTGGTTATCATTTATACCCTTTGGTAGGAATTTTATAAAGCAATATAGTTACAAAAAGACCTAAAAATATGTGATTTAAGCATTTGTTGCCCTTTTATTAGTAATTGATGGATCCATGACCTACTCCAAAAGGGAGATTCTCACAACCATATCACTAGAATGGGAAGCACTTTTTTGGAACATTTATATTTTGGTGTGTGATATTTCTTATGGTATAAGTAAATATTATTTTCTTCTTCTTAGGTATGGTGATACATTATAACTCAAGATCGAAACATGTGGTATGAGTGAGGACCATATCATACCTTCTCTATAAAAGTGTGTGGCTTGGATTTTTCAATTATTATATAAAATAATTTAGATAACCTAATATTGTATCCCTAAGAATAACACCTACTAATATAAATTAATAGTAATGAATAATATAAGGAGGAGGCATACAGTATATTTGTATCATAGAAGGTGATCGTTGAGAATAATGGACAAGGTTGACACACATGTTGAGATTCTAATCATATTCTTGGAATTTGAAGACCTCTTTATGAAGTTTGTTAAAGAATACCAAGGAGAATATACAGAATGAACCACCACTATACTAGGAGCTAAAGGGAGTCAAAGTTCTACCCACTTTTTTATGGATGATCCACTCAATGATTATGTGAGGTAGTGAGACTATTGAGGTGGAATGGGATATGGGATACAGTAATAAGGGTAGCGGGAAGCTGATAAAATTATGTGGAGATGTATAAGAATCCTTCCATGGGACTCTAAATAATATGGTGGGAATCCATGGAATCATAGTTGGAGACTATGTCATGTAACCACTTCACATTAAATAATGAAAGAATCCATCATTAGGGGGATAACCAATCATGGAAAGGACTATAATTTCAAGTATAAACCTTTTAAATTGATTTTTTATGCCTTTATTTGTTGCATAATTTAAGATAAGATAATAGGCACAAATACATGAGATTTTGGGGATTCAACAAGTTAATCAGTTAAATTAAAAGGAATAATTCATAAAAAAGGAAAATTGATCAACGATTCACCCCTTCCCCACTTAGTGATCCAACCAACTTGGGTACTACAAGTGGTATCAAATATAACTAGGTCCCCTATTTTGGATCCAATTTAATAGTTTTTTTCACGTTTTATATGATGTAAAAATATTAGGAAAATATTGAGAGACCTAATATAGAGAACTCAATCTCCATCCCAGTTGATGTTTAAGTGTAGGTATCAGCTAAAATATTAAAATTTTGAAGAAAAGAGGGGCAAGAAAACTAATAAAAGTCATAATTTAAAATAAACATATATCACTAATTTAAGTCCCTAATATTGATAAATTTTCAACCACAAAATCAATTGAAAATGATCTTATTTAAGATAATTTTTTGTGATATGAAGAGTATTTTAAATATGAATTTGGAAAGAAAATTTAAGACCACAACTCTAAAATAAAATATCATCTAAAGAAAGCACCCAAAAAAAGGTAACATGTTTATTTTATACTATAAAGTAAATTATTTATGAAAATGAATAGTTGGATGTGGAAGTTTAATAAATTGAATATGATGAAGGGAAAAATTTTAGAATGTTCATTTCTCTCACTGGCCTTATCAATTCAAAGGAAAAAGTTATAACACTTTGTAATAGAAGCTTTTCCCTAGTTGAAGAATAATTAATAATGTATTATTATGAAAAATTTGTATATATAACTATATTTCTATAATTCATTCATTATATTGAAAACGTTAACAAAACCTATATCAATTTTAAAGATTATCAATTGGTGGTTAATGAAAAAACAATAGAGGATCTTGATAACTCTTGAAAATAAACAAGAAAAATTAATGAAGAAAAATCAATAAGTTAAATATCGATTGTTAAGATAGCCTAATATTAGATTAGGATGAAAAAAAGACCCATAACATGAATTTTCTTGATATTGAGGTGAGAATAAGAAATATATAACTAGTACAACCATGAAATTACCATATTATTGAAAGAAAATAAACTTCCACAGAAGTGTTTATTAAGATTAATGCATATAAATGGGATCTTATTAGTAGATATAATATATTGAAATCATCCTTTTACTATGTTTATACAATATCTAAGAAAAATTTAACGCATTACATGGAAAATATTATATTTACTAATGTTGTTTTATCTTCTTATAAATATGTAAACTCAAAATATGGGAATTTTTTTGTGGAGGAAAATGATAAAAAAACTCACCACCTCTTCATTGGTGAATGTATGAACTTCAAAGAAAATATCCCCTCACTAATAAGATCCCAATATTGTGGTGGTTTCCCCCAAAACAAAAAACAAATATTGAATGGGAATATTTATCATGAATATGGATAACAACGTTTGAATGGTATTACTGATGTTGTAGAAGGTATGGATGTAAATGTCATTATTTTTAGTCTAGCATGTCACTAGCAGAGAATAGGTATGAACTGAGGGAGGGGTATTATAATGACCCTTTTTTTGAATAATATGTTTTTATTAATCAAATGTGTTCTATATTGTATTATAATATACACGAAAAAAACCCTTATATCATTAATATTGATCATAACATTATTAATCTATGAAACCAATAAACATTCAAAACATTAAACCTAGAAAAAAATATTAAATAAAAAAATATGAGTTACTAAAATATATTAGAATCATCTCCCCCACAACCAAAACTATAGAAATAAAACAAAATATTATTAATCCAAACAAAATTATAATATATGAAAATATGTAACCTTAGGAGAAATTGAAGTGGATTTTAGGTGAAATAATGAAGTGGTATTTATAGATTATAAAGGGAAATATGATTATCGATATTTGACCATTATAGAACCATTGATCAATATAACCATTAGAAAATTTTACATTGGGAAATAAACTCATTGGTAATAATTTTATCATTATAATTAGTTTTTATAAGTAGTGAAAACAAAGTATAATTAATGCATAAAGGAGGAAGTGACGGACTCAACCGGTATGGGCATGTTTTATGAAGCTCATTTTTTAAAATGTGGGTGGGAGGTAGCATCATTGGGGTTCACCTTTGATCAATCCCAAGCTAAGATTCAACAAGTGAATCATGAATGTAATAACATATAGAATAATTTCTTGTTAGTGTAAATTACCACATAGTTGTTGTTAGTCGAGCCACCTCATGAATCTATCTCCGTTAAATACCCTACCCTTATGTCATACATAAATTTTATAATGGGTTACATGTCTAGGACATTGTTATATAATGTTTAATTCCTCTATATAAATAAATTTTTTTTTCTAAAAATTCTATATTTATTATTGTTTTGCTGAATAAAAATATGATGAATTGAGAAAATATTAATAAATTAATTTTCTTAGACACAAATTATATTTTTTTTGGAAAAGATATAAATTTTTAAAAACTAATTTATTTTGAATAATATATATTTTAATTAAATAGTTTTTGAAAACACTGATAATTAAATATATTGATAAAATGATATTATAATATCCTAAATTTTTTTTATAAGTGTCAGAAATTTGAAAATGCCTTAAAAACTGCTATTTTGATTAATAAATAAGGTTTTTAATATTAAAAAGTTAAAATTATAATATTTATTGAATTTTTATGATAAAATAAACTTCATATTTGAAATTATGACACAAAAATTAGGTTCGGTGAATTTATGATAATTTTCAAAAATTCCTTAATTTTTTCTTGAATTGTAAAAAAATAGTTTTGGGTTTTTGATATATTTATTGAATTCATATTTATGTTGTAATGATTTAATAATTAATAAGCCACAATAAAAAATCTAAAATATTTTTTTATATTAATATTAGTTATTTTAATATATTTTAATCAATTTCCAAAACCTATATGTGACTTTCGAAACTCTAAAATGGAAACATCGACTTCAAAAACATTACTTTGTAGAAACATTACTTTTACATGCCAAAAGAAGTAATAAAAAATGATGATCTATTATAGTGTGTTAAAATAACATAAAATATGAGAGAAATTTCCAAAACCATATGTAAAAACCATGGGTATGCTAATTTTTTTAATTTTCCAGAAACTAGTTTTCCAAGATCTATATTTGGAAATTATTAAAAAATTTCTCCACTTTAAATATAAATACCCACCCATTTCCCCATTTACATTAAATACCAATCCATAATCCATGAATTTATGGTGTTTTTACTCCCAAATTAGTCCCTCAAGGATCCTCAATCCCTCAAGGTTCCATTTCATGAGATTTAGGTGTAACTTTTCAAGATAAGGGAATTATGCTTTATTTTTCTTCAAATCAAGAACATCTTGTTGTATATGTCTTGTAAATGTTTTGTTTACTCCCTTTTATTAACTTTTTGATCATACCCTTTCTTCTAAAATATGTTTTATCAATGGGAGGCCCTTGTCCTTTATCATTTTACCCTTTTTTAAAAGAAAATTTTATACCTGTCATGTTGTCGATTTTACTTTCTGAAATTTCACTATCTACTTAAGAAATCATCTTTTATTTTCTTTATTTGAATACCCAAATATCTTTATCTTCTAGGTTTATTCACCTACATGTAATAATTATTTATTTTACTTAGTTATTTACAAATAATAAATCAACATTACCTTATCATGGGCTAGAAATGATGTAATGATCATTTCATTAAGAACTTTTAAAACATCAT
The DNA here is from genome assembly GCA_963277665.1 of Viscum album. NCBI lineage: Eukaryota > Viridiplantae > Streptophyta > Magnoliopsida > Santalales > Viscaceae > Viscum > Viscum album. The sequence goes on from OY728147.1 coordinate 1,101,045,919, forward strand.
GATTTTAATTAAGAACTAATTATTTTTCTCAATGGGCTATTAATGAAATTATTTATTGTGATATTTGTGGATCAAATTAATTAATACAAATGAATTATGTTCCTTCATATAACTCTAATGTTTTGGGTAAAGAACTTAATCTCTATAGATGACATGTTTTACGATACTTTGTTGAATAACCTTGGTAATTTTAATTTATGAAACCTGGGTGGAAAAACATGATGATATGCTTATGAATGCCTCATTTAAATGTTTTTTCCACATTTCCATTTTATGGTTCATGATCATTTTATTATTATATTCGACATGATCTCTTGTTAAGGTTAATTATTTTGTCTCGTGTTCTTATTGATATTCAACATGATCACGTGTTATATGCTTACATTTCTTATTTCTTTACTGGACTTCATGCTCACTGCTTTACATTGATGTATGTCCCTAGGTTATGAGATACAATAAATGTAACTTAGGATTAAACCATGAATAATACTTTCAGGTTCATTAGAATAATTTTTTATTTTTTCTTATATCATGTTCTTAATTTCCAAGAAACTAAACATTAAAAGATCCTCTATTTTGTTATATGTAATGACTATTTTATCTAATAAAAAGGTGGGATGAAATTGTTGGTATAAATGGTTGTTTTATTTATTTATTGTAATTTGGAGTATAAATCTATAGTATGAACCCTATAATAATGTTTAAATATTGGAAATCATCTGGGTATTTGGGTGAAGTATTAAGTAAGTGGTTTCTAATAAAATGCAATCATGCCTGGATACTACAAGTGAATATGGATCTAACACAGATAAATCTATTTATAACAACTAAAAACACCACATTGATCTAGACTCAATCAGGAAATAGTGAATGATAATAGACCTTTCTGCACACCTAGTTCCACTCTCTTAAGGGATAGGCCTAGTTAATCACAAAATTTTTATAAATATTTATGAAGGATATATAAGAAAATTAATTGTTATTAAAGAATAATATATTTAATGTTGATGTATTAAGACATAAAATTACTTTAAAATTGTAATATTCATAAAATAAACATGTTTCTCACTATGTTTTTCTTATTTTTAATAATGGGGAGAAATAACAGGAACCATGTAAATGATGATTACAATGGATAATGTGTTGATGGGCCTCTAATGGAAGATTTAATTGAAAATTTCATGAGAATAATTAATCAACTATATAGAGTTATGAATAATAACATGATTCAAGTTTATTGACTAAATTAACATAAAAGGGAACTACTTTTCATTGATTCCTTCATTAATCAACAACCACCTTCCTTCAGTACATCTATATATCCATTGATTTTTGAACAATGTATTAGATCTATAAAAAATATCTTTTTGTACTTTTTTATTCAGAGAAAGGGAAAGTCACCATTGATGTATACCACCTCGAAGCAGAAGCTAAGAAGTAATGTACACTAATTAAGAACACAAATCCAATAAGGGAGATTGATGATATGGAGTGGGAAAAGTTTAGGGAAATCATTTTAAAAAATATTATCCATGGTTGATGCGAAAATAATGTGTAAGGAATTAATCAAACTAAAAGAAAGGAAAATGAATTAGTTGGAAGCTATGAGATTAAATTTACAAGACTTTCTTAATACACCTTTATATTTTTTATGAATCCTAAGGGGAATATTGATAGGTTATTTGATAGACTAAGACCCTATCTGTGAAGGAATTTAAAAAATCATGGCTATGAAATGTATTAGCATATAGTCAAGAGTTATATAAATATTGAGTTAATGTTTAGAGAAATTAAGTTGTCACATAGGTCAAATGAAAAGAAGATAACAATAAATATAAATAAAGGGTGGAACTTTGATCATGCAGGAGGTGGATAGAAAGTTCAACTTCCCACATGCAGCAACTGTGGGAAAATCATTAGGGGAACTACTTTTTTGGAGTTTAAAATGATATATATGTGTGTAAGATATAACCTTATATCTCAAAACTATCATGGTGAGGTGAAGCCTCAACTTCCCAACACTAATAATAAATGGAAGATGGTGCAGGACTAACCTGAAGTTCAATGCTTCAAGTGTGGACAACTTGGAAAATTTTTCAATCAATGTCCAAATCATGAAGATAATAGTGGGGAACCACCATAAACCTCATCATAGGCCTTGGGATGAAGGTCAGGATTATTCTATCATAATGGATTAATTAGAGGCTCCAAATGATGTGGTGGTAGGTATACTCATTTTTTCTCAAAGATAGAAAGTACATTGTTTGATTATGATTTTATACATTCTTTTATTTTATCTAAGTTTTAAAAGAATATAGAATCAATATCCAAGCTTATATAAGTATATTTATCAGTCAAGACAGCTAGAGGTATTATCCAAGAATCAATATTGTATATAAACTATAGTATTTACTTTGGCGAGAACAATATCATCACAAATATAGTAGTCATTTTCATGGTGGAACATGAAACTATACAAGGGATGAACTGGATCTATAATTATAATGATAAGATAAAATGTAGAATTAAGTAAAACATAGTATTATTGAAATGAAAACCCACAGTTATTTTCAATGGATTGATATTCTAACATGATCTTTGTTTTGAAGCACCACCCTTAGCTTTCTTTATAGATAAGATCATTAAAGTGGGAGAAGGAGAAGAAAGTATGATAATAAAAAATCCCCCTTTATTAAAGAATACATTGATGTATTTCATGAGGATTTACCTGGACCTCCCCTAGAAAGAGAGGTGTAGTTTTCCATTGAACTTGTATGTGGATCAGAGCTGATATTAGACACACTATATATAAAGTATAAAGTAAAGTTATATCAATTAAATAAACAAACTCAATATATTTTGGATATGGGATTTATCCACCAAATTTCGTCTTTTAGGGAGAACATGTTCTCTTTGTAAAAAAATAATGATGGACCAATGTGGCTATAAATTAATTATATAGAACATAACGGAATCATAAATAATAACATGTTCCCTCACTAAAGGAATGATGATTTATTTGACCATGTTTGTGGGGATCAATACTTATCCAAGTTTGATATTCAATATGGGTATTATCAATTGAGGGTAAAAAAGAAGATATTCCAAAGACTATCTTACAAACAATATATGGTAATTATATTTTTGTTGTTATTCCCTTCATCTCGAATAATGTTCCTACTATATTTAGGGAATTTGATGAATAGATTATTTGAGGACTACCTTGATAAATATCCTATAGTCTTTAATGATGATATTCTGATATATGGAAAAATTGATGGGGATTATGAGGGGGATTGTGAGGATCATCTAAGGGTTAAATATAAAACTATGAGTAATGAAAGGATATTTCGATAATTCAAAAAATATAAATTTTTTTCACGACAATTTCCATTTTATAATGGAATCTTGGTTGAACTTTCCAATACAAATTTTGTGGAGGAGTGGCCTCACCCTATAATACTAACTAGGATTCATAGTTTCCTTAGTTTAGCAGGTTATTATAGGAAGTTTGTTAAATAACTTTCATGAATTTATAATCTATTAACCAAGTTAACTCAAAAATGAGATAAGTTCATCTAGAAAAAGTACTATGAAAATTTTTCTAAGAAATGAAGAAGAGATTGGTTATTTCACATATGTTAACTCTACCCTCTATTAGAGAAGGTTTTTTTATTTATAGTGATTCATATAATAAATGGATTGGGCGCATTCTCATGAAAAATGACATAGTGATTTCTTATGAATCAGAATATTTAAAGCCTCATGAGTAGAATTATCCTACAGGTGACCTAGGGCTAGTTATAGATACTTTGTCTCTAAAAAATAGAGGCACTACCTTTATCAGGATAAATTATATATATATATATATGGACCAAAAATGATTGAAGTATATATTCGTGAAAAAGGAATTGAACATGATACAAATTAGATGGTTGGAACTCCTCAAATACTGAAATTGTTCAACTTATTATAACCCTTGAAGAGAAAACAAATACATTGATGAATTAAGTAGTAAAGACCCTGTTGGGTTATGAATTATAAGGATTCAAGGAGGTACATTAATCAAGGACCTAGTAAGATTGAACATGGGGATCATGAGGGAATGGATATCATTAATCATGTCCCAAATAATATCTAAACCATCATTAATAAAGAAGATAAATAAGTCCCAAAGAGAATATCCTTTGTTACAACAGAAAATAGAGGATGTGAAAAATGGGAAGTTTCTAGTGATCAATATTGATCATGAAGGTGTCGTAAACCTTTGTACAAGGATATGTGTATCATCTATCTAAGATAAAAAGAATAATCTGATGGATTAATCTCATAACTCCACATTCTATATATGTCATATAATCACTAAAATGTATTGGGACATTCGTGATCATTGTTGGTGGGATAATATGAAAAGAAATATTTCATAATACACTACATGGTTCTTGGTATGTTAGTAAGTGAAGGTGGAGAGACAACATCATAAATGGGTATGGGAACCACTACCAATACCAACATGGAAGTGGGACAATATCACTATGACCTTCATTACTGGTCTCCTAATAACATCTAAAGGAAATAGTATGATATGAGATATAGTGGATCGAATCATAATGAATTCCAATTGTATATCTATTTGGGAAGATTTATCGTTTGACCAACATTCCATGATATTCATAAAGGAAGTGGTGAGGATGCCTGGGGTTCCACTTTATATCATTTATAATCATGATCCATGGTTCCCATATAAATTCTATAAAATTATCCAACACACTCTAAATATTGAATTGAATTTTAGTGCAACCTATCACCAACAAACTGATATCTAATCCGAAATGAATATTTTTGACACTTGAAGATATGATTAAATCATGATCAATTGAATTTAAAGGAGGTTAGGATCAACACCTCCCATTAGGTGAGTTCTCATATGAAAATAACTTCCAATCAAGTATTAAAATAGAACCCTATGAAGCTCTATATGGGAAGTGATGTATAACTCCTACTTTTTGGGATGAATTTAGTTTGGGAAAGGTAATTGGGCACAATCATGTGAAAGAGATTATAGAAAAGGTTCATACTATCCAACAACATATAAAGGTTACATAGAGTTGGTAGAAGATCTATACTGAAAACCATAAAAGGGACTTGGGGTTTGATATTGGATACAAGTATTTCCTTCTAATATCACCATAGATTAGATTCATGTAGTTTGGGAATAAAGGGAATCCTAGCCCCAAGTACATTGACTCCAATGAAATCTTATAATATATGGGAGTGGTGGACTATTGGATAGAAATACAAAACATCTAGCTCTATTTCATGGTGTATTCCACATATATCTCTTGAATAAGTACATACATGATCCCTCACTTGTACTAAATCAGCATGTGGTACAACTAAAACATGACCTCTCTTATGAGAAGAAGTTAGTAGAGAGAGAAGACTGTGGTGACAAGGTTCTACACAAGAAGAAAAATCACATTGTGAATGTGTTTTAGAGGAACCATAAGTATGAATAAGTGAAATTGGTACTAGAAGAAATAATGAATAAGAAGTTACATCACCTTTTCTCAACCAAGAATACGAGTTGACATTTCGAGGATGAAATTTATAAAGAGGGGGAATAATGTAACGAACCAGATTTTTTAAATAATATTTATTTCCCAGTAAAATTTGTGTTATATTGTATTATAATATACACAAACCAACAGAATATTATACCATTAGTAATGATCATAAAATTATTCATCTATGAAACAAAATTAAATTCCAAACATTATAGTTGTACAAATATTATAAAATAGAAAAATCCAATATGGGAAAATATGGATTGATCTAATCCATTAGAATCATCACCCCCATGGAAAAAACTGTAGATATAAGACAAAATATTAGTAAACCCATCAAAATCTAAGAAAATAAAAATATGTAACCATGGTAAAAATGGTGGGGGAGTTTCAGTGATATAATGAAGTGGTATTTATAGAGTTTAGAGGGAAATGTGACCATCAAAATTTGACCATTACAGGACCATTTGTCAGTATAACCATTGGAAAAAAATTCATTGGGAACTATAACCATTGGTAATAATTTTAATGTTATAATTAGTGTCAATAATTAATGATTACAAATGATAATTAATGAAGGTTATGTGATGGCCTCAACTAAAAGATTTGTTCCATTTGAAGCCCATTTTTCAGAAGCTGGGAGGGAGGTAGTGTTACTGGGGTTCTCCCTTGACCATTCCCAAGATAATCATCAACAATAGAAGCTAGAATAAAATATCTTATGGGATAAGTTCAAGTTTGTTAAAATTACCACTCAGTGGATTTTAGTTGATCCACCCCATGAATCTATCATCATTGAACACCTTACCATTATATTGTACATGGGTGTTATAATAGGTTAATTGTCTAGGAAATATTTTCTTAAATTGTTATTCCTTTGTATAAATATAAATTTTATTCTATCAATTTCATTTTAAGAATATTTTTTCTTAACAAAATATAATTTTAATTTAATTAAATTTGATAATATGATTTATTTTAAACATATAATATATTTTTTTAGAAAAGATATAAATTTTTATAAACTATGTTTTTTGGAATAATATTTATATTAATTAAATCTTATTTTATAAAACTATTAATTAAATATATATGATATAATAATTTTCTAATGTCTTATGAAATTTTGAAAAGTGTCATAAATTTGATTGTTCCTAAAAAATTACAATTTTGTTAAATTAATATGGTTTTTTATAATTAAAATTTAAAATTATCATATTTATTAATTTTTTTATAAAATAAACTTCATTTTTGAAATCAGATCATCAGAATTAGGTCAGGGTGAATTTATTAGAATTTTCTAAAATACATTAATTTTTCAATAAATAGTAAAAATAATAATTTTGTTTTATATGTATGTTTAATTACGTCATATTTATTTCATAATGATGTAATAATTAATTAACCACAATCAAAGACCTAAAATATTTTATTTTATTAATATTATTTATTTAATATATTTTATTCAATTTCTAAAACCTATAGGTGACTTTCTAAAGTCTAAAATGGAAACTTTGACTATAAAAAAATACTTTGTTGAAACTTAACTTTTCTATTCTAAAATAAGTAATAAAAAATAATAATCAGTTATGTTTGGTTAAAATAACTTAAAATGTGACCCCCATTTCAAAAAAAATGATAAAAATCCATGGGCAATCCATTGGTTTTTCATTTTCAACAACCTAGTTATCCAAGACAAATATTTGGAAATTATTAAACAATTTCTCCACATTTCTATAAATTATCACCCATTTACCCATTTCCATTAACTCTCAGTCGGTCATATATTAATTTATACTATTTTTACCTAACTAGGAGTCCAAAAAATGTGTTCTCAATCCACCAAGGTTCCATTCCTCAAGATTTAGGAGTAACTCTTCAAGGTAAAGGAATTATTCTACCTTTATCTTCAATTAAAGAACCTATTTATGTATATGTATTATAAATGTTATGGTTACTCTATCTTATTACCATTTTTATTATACCCTTAAAACCGAATTGTGTTTTATAAATGGGATACCCTTTTCCCTCTTATTTTTCCCTTTTCTAAACACACTTTTTATGTTGTTTGTGCTGATGAATTTACTTCTGAAATTTCACTCTCTACTTAAGAAATTATTATTTATTATCTTTTTTTTAATACCCAAAACACATTATATTATAGGTTTATTCACCAAAATGTAAAAATTATTTATTTTATTCATGTATTTATACATAAGAAACCAATATACCCTTTATGTGGGATAAGAATGATTTAATGATCATATATTTAAGAACTTTTTTAACGCCATGATTTTGATAAAAAGCTCATTCTTTTTCTCCATGGGTGATTAATAAACTGATTTATTATGATCTATGTGGCTACCATTAATAAATAAAAATGAATTGTGATCCCTGATATCAATCAAATGCATTGGGTAAGGAATTTAATCTAGATTTGACATGTTTTATTATACCTTAGTGTATAACATTAGTAATTTTCATTTAGGAAACCTTGGTGAAAAACCTTGGTGATATTAATATGAATGACACATTTACATGTAATATTTCATGTAATTTTTATTTTTATATTCTTATAGATATCATTTTTAAGATATATTGTTATGCCTCATGTTCTAATTTATATTCCTCATGATTACATGTTAAATGTTTCCCTTACTCAATTCCTTACTATGAATCATGATCACACATTTCCTTTGATTCATGTCTCCTAGTTATGAGATATAGTAAATTTAACTTAGGATTAACCCATGATTAAGTATTTCAAGTGTATTAGAAGAATTTTCTATTTTTTCATGTATTATATTTCTAATTTCCAAGAAACTAATATTTGAAATATCCTCGATTTTGTTCCATGTAATAAAATGTTTATGTAATAAAAATATGGGATGTAATAGTTAGTGTCAATGTAAAGTTTGGTTATTTGTAGATATTAGGAACATATATCATTAGAATGAATCCTATAGAAAATTTTAAATATAGGAAAACAACTTGGTATTTTGGTGAACTATTAAGTAAGTGGGTTACAAGAGAATATATCCATGTCTGGACACTACAAGTGAATGTGGCTCTAGCACAGATGTACCTAGGGGTAACACCTAAAAACACTTCATTGAGATAGAATTGATATGGAACTGGTGCATGATAATGGGCCTTTCAGGAAAACTAGTTTGACACTCCTGGGGGATACATATGGTTAATATCATTATTTTTAAGAACCATTTTCAAGGATATATATATATATAATTTATTTTTTATTTAATAATAACATATTTAATCATGATGTTTTAAGACATAATATTACTTTATTATTATAATATTCTTAAAAGAAACACATTTCTTAGTAAGGTTTTCTAATTTTAGAAAATGGCGGGAAATTGGAGGAACTGCATAAACGGTGATCACAATGGATGATGTGCTGATGGACCTTTAATGGAATCTGGAATTTAAAACATTACAAGAATAATTAATCAACTATCTCCAATTATGAATAATGACTTAAATCAAGTTGAGAGTCCAGATTCACCTTAAAGGGAATAACTTTCCATTGAGTCCTTCATGCATCAACAACCGCCTTATTTTAGTGGATCTACTGACCCATTTATTATTGAACAATGGATTAGCTCTATAGAAAATATATTTTATATAATCTACTATTTATAGTAAGATAATGTCACCCTAGTATTATACCGCTTGGAAGGAGAAAATGATCGATGGTAGACACTGATTAAGAACATGAAGGTAAAAAGTGAGATTGATTATATGGAGTGCGAAGAGTTTAGGGGAATATTTTTCAACAAATATTTTCCCTGTTCGATGTGGACAAAAATGGAGATAGAATTCCTTTAACTAAAGTGTAAGGAAAATGAATCTATGGGAAGCTATAAGATGAAATTCACAATACTTTCTCGATACACATCTAGTTTTTTTATGAATCCAAAGGGATATATTTATAGGTTATTCAGTGGAATAAGAGAACATATATAGAGGAATTTGGAAAGTTGAGATTATGAAAACTATGAGGAGTTAGTGCAGACTGCTATGAAGGTTTAGTTGGAGTTTAGAAAAATTTCATGGTTACATAGGTAGAATGTAAAGAATAGAACTATGGATCCAAACTTAGGGAGTAACATTGATCATGGAAGAGGAGGAAATCAATTCCAACTTCCCACATACTAAAAATGTGGGAAGAATCATTTAGATAACTGCTTACTTGGGAGTGTAAAATGATTCAAGTGTGTAAGAGATGTCCATATATATTAGTACTTTCATGGTGAGGTGAAGTGTTAACTTATCAACAATAACTATAGAGGGAAGATGGTACAGGCCCATCATAAAGTTCAATACTTCAAGTGTGGACATCATGGGCACTATTCCAATCCATTTCCAAATCAGAATATTATGGAGGAGAATCATCATCTACCTTAGCATAGGCCAATGGATCAAGGGAGGGATTTTTCTATCATCAAGGCTAAAGTATAGGCTCTAAATTATTTGGTGGTAGCTTCACTTTTTGTTCTCTCAAATCTAGGATGTAATTTTCTTATTATGGTTCTATAAATATATTTATTTCAACCATGTTTTAAAATAATATATAATCCATACTAGAGATTATAGAAGTAGATTTATCCGTAAAAACTCATAAAGGGGTTATCCAAGAGTCAATAGTATACAGAAACTCAAGTATTGACTTTCATGAGAACAATCCCATCGTAAATATGGTATGAATTACCATGGTATAATTTTACACAATACTAGGGATTTAAAGGATCTCAAAGTATAATGCTAAGATCAAATATAGAATCAAGGAATACTAAGTAGTCTTGAATGGACAACCTATTGTTATTTTCAAAGGAGAGATATCTTGAACCGATATTTGTCTATAAGAACCACTCTTATCCTTATTTATGGATATTAACATTTAATAGAGATAAACAAATTAAATTATAAGGATATAAAATTCCCCCATCATTCAATAATATGTTGATTCATTTCATAAAGAGTTACTTGGACCTCTCCCAAAAAGAGAGGTAAAGTTATCCATTTAATTCATACCTCGATCCAAGACAATATCAAAGAACCCATATTGAATGGAATGTGTAGATATATAGAAATTAAATAAAAAATATCAAGATATTTTGGTTGTGGGATGTATCCAACCAAATCTGTCACCTTAGGGAGAACTAGTTCTCTTTGAAAAGAATAATGATATATCAATACGTATATGAATTGATTATAAAGAACCTAACAGGATCACAATGAAGAAAAATTACCCTCTCTCAATGATTAGTGATTTATTTGACTACATCCATAGGGCTCAATACATATGCAAGATTGATCTTTGATCTAGGTATCATCAATTGAGGGTGAATAAAGAAGATATTCCAAATATTTCCTTCCAAAGAAGATATGAGCATTATGAGTTTGTTGTTTTTTCCTTTGACATAACTAATTCTCCTATTGTATATATTTGTTTAATGAATAGAGTCTTTAATGACTACCTTGATGAATTTTTGATATTCTATATTGTTTATATTTTTCTATATTTCAAATGTCACAAGGCTTATAAGGATCATCTAAGGGTTATATTGAAAACATGAAAGAAGGAGAGGCTATTTGGAAAATTCCAAAAATGTGAATTTCAGTTAGAACAATTTGAATTCTTGGGGACCATTGTATCCAATTAATGAATATTAGTTGATCATTACAAGATAAAGGATATGTAGGAGTGGAATCACCCTAAAATAGTAACTACGATTCATTGTTTCCTTGGTTAGGCGGGAGATTATAGGAGGTTTTTGAAAAAAAAAAAATCTAATCTACTAACGAAGTTAACTCAAAAATGATATAAGTTCATTTGAAAAAATGAGTGTGAAGAAAGTTTCTGAGTACTAATTAAGAGATTGATCACAGTACCTATGTTAACTCTGCCCTCTATCAAAGAAGTTTTTATTATTTATAATGATGAATATCTGAAAAGGATTGGATATGTCCTCTTGAAAAATGAAATGGTTATTGCTTCTGATTTTCAATAGTTAAATACTCATTAGAAGAATTATCATTTTCATGGCCTAGAGCTATATATGGTTATTTTTTATCAAAAAATGTGGATGTACTATCTTTATGGTGATCAATGTGATATCTACATTGACCATTAATTTTTTAATTATATATTCATGTAAAATGAAATAAACATGAGAAAATGGAGATTTTGGGAACTTCGTAAATACTATGACTATTTAATTAATTATCACCTTGGAAGAGAAAATAAATCCACCTATACATTAAGTATGAAAGACCTTTGTGTGCTATAAATGATGAGGAATCAGGGAGATCCATTGATAAGGACCTAGTAAGGTTAGACATTAGAATCATGGGGGAAAGGGCATCATAAATCCTATCCTAAATGATTTCTCAACAATAATTATTAGATAAGATCAATAAATCTCAAATATAATATACTTTGTTATAAAAGAATATATTGGATGTGAAGAATGGGAATTTTCTAATGTTCATTATTGATCAAGAAGGTATACTAAAATTTTATACAAGGATATGTGTTCCATATATCTCAGAGATAAAGAAGGAACTTATGGATGAAGATAATATATCTACATTCTCTATACATCCTGAAAGCACAAAAATTTATAAGGGAATTCATGATCATTGTTGGTGGGATAATATGAAATGGGATATTTCTAACTAGTCTGTAAGGTTCTTCGTATGTCATCAAATGAAGGTAGAGTGACAACTTCCTAAAGTGGTATTGTAACCATAACCCATACCAACTTGAAAGTGGGACAATATCATTATAGAATTCATCACTAGTCTCCCGAGAACATCTAAATGAAACAATTTCATATGGTTTATAACGGATCAACTCACTAAGACTTCTTGTATTATTACTATTTGGGAATATTTCTCTATTAACCAACTTATCATGTTATAGATAAAATAAGTGGTAAAGCTTAATGGGACGATACATTCTATTATTTTTTATTTTGATCCAAGGTTCACATCTAAATTATGGAGAATTATTTAACATGCTATAAATACTGAATTGAATTTCAGTATGCCTTATCACCCCAAAACTGATATCTAGATAGAAAATACTATTCAAATACTCAAGTACATGATAAGAACATTATCAATGGAATTTTAAGGTGGATGGGATAAATACACTCTTTATTTGAGTTCTCATACAACAACAAATTCCACATGATTATTTAAATAACACCCTATGAATATCAACATGACAAGTGATGTATTACTCCTATTTGTTGGGATGAATTTGGTGAGAGAAATATACATTGGCCTGATATTATTCAATAGATGATAGAAAAGGTTAATTTTATCCAAAAATATATAAACAATGCTCAATGTCTGCATAAGATATCTGTTGACAAACATTTAAGGGACTTGGAGTTTGATGATAGTGATAAATATTTCCTTTGAATTTCACTATGGAAGAGAGTCATGTAGTTTGGAGAGAAAGGGAAACCTATCTAGAAGTATATTGGCCCCTATGAAATATTTTATCACAAAAGAGAAGTTCCCTATTAGCTAGCCCTTCCACCAAATCTTGTTTTAGTGATGTATTCTATGTATCCCTCTTAACAAAGTACATACCTAATCCCTCACATGTACTAAATCTAGAGGTGGTAAACTGGAATAAGACCTCTCTTATGATGAGAAACAAGAGGAGAGAGTGGACCATAGAGACAAGGTTATATGTAATAAGGCTAACCACCTTGTCAAAGTGTTGTGGTGAAACCATAAGAATGAATATGTGACATAGGAACTAGGTAATATAATGAAGAAAAGGTACCCTCTCCTTTTCTCAATCAAAGATGTGATTTGAAATTTTAGGGATAAAATATCATAAGGGTGGAATATTTTAAAGACCCATGCTTTTTAAATAATATTTATTTCCTAATAAAATGCTCATTATATTATATTATACTTTACATGAACCTAAAAATCCTTACATAAATAACAATTATAATTACATTTGACACTATAAAACCAATTAAAATTCAAAAATATTTCAACTAGACAAAAAATATAAAACATAAAAATTAAAATGGAAAAATGTGGATTGGTTCAATCCATTGGAATCATTACCCTAACATCCAACACTACATAAATAAAACAAAATATTAGTAAACTAATCAAAAAATAATAGAAAATGAAAATATGTAACCTTGTGAGAAATGGGAGTGTATTTTTATTGAAATAATGAAGTCGTATTTATAGAGTATATAAGAAAATATGACCATCCGGATTTGATCTTTATAGTATCGTCGGTCAATATAACCAGTGTAAAATTTGATAATTGGTAATTATACCCATTGGTAATAGTTTTTATGTTATAATTAGTTCTTATAAGTAGTTTTAAAAAATTATAATTAATGAATAAAGAAGAAGTGATTTCCTCAACCAGTAGAGTTTGATTATTTGATGCCCATTTATTAGAAATTGGGAGGGAGGAAGCAACATTAGAGATATCCCTTGAATAATCGCAATCTTAGATTTAACAAGTGAAGCTATAATGAAATATTATATAGTATAAGTTCAATTAAGTGTAAATTACCACTTCTTCAATGTTAGTCGTGCCACCCCATGAATCTATCACCATTTCACACATTACCCTTAGGTTGTATGTTGGTTTTATAAGAGGTTATGTTTCGTGAACTTATTTACTTAAATTTTAATTCTAATTTTTATATAAAATTCTTATTATATAAATTCTATTTTAATAATATTTTTTCTTGAAAAAATATTTGTTTAATTGAGAATATTTTTATATATTAATTTTTTTAGAATCAAATTGAATTTTTTAGAAAAGATATAATTTTTTATATAATAAGTTACACTAAATAACATTTATTTTAAAGAAATCATATTTCAAAATACTCTTATTTAAAAATATGTGAAAAAATAATTTTCTAACTTCTAAGGAATTTTTTATAAGTGTTACAAATTTGATCATGCATTAAAAATTGTTATTTTGTATAATAAATAAGGATTTTTATATTTAAAAGTTAAAATTATCATATTTAGAGAATTACTAAGATAAAATAAAAGTAATAATTTAAATAATAATTTCAAAATTATGACAAAGTGAAATTACAAGAATTTTCTAAAATACTTATATTTTATTGTGAATAGTAAATATACAGTTTTGGATTTTCAGTATATTTAATGACTTAATATTTATTTCATAATGATTTTATAATTAATTAACCTCAATAAAACACAAAAAATAGGTTATTTTATTAATATTAAATATTTTAATAGATTTTAATCAGTTTCCAAAACCTACAAGTGACTTTCCAAAGTCTAAAATGGACACTTTGACTTTAAAAACATTCCTTTGTGGAAAATTTACTTTTCCATGTAGAAAGAAGTAAAAAATGATTCTTGGTTTGGGTGGGATAAAATAAATTAAAATTTTACCATAATATCCAAAACCATGAACCAAAAACATCGGTATGCCATTTTTTCATTTTCAATAACCTAGTTTTCCAAGACCAATATTTATAGATTGTTAAACAATTTCTCCACTTTTTCTATAAACACCCACCCATGTATCCATTGTCATTCACCCTCAATCCATAATCCATGAATTTATGGTTTTATTCCCTCCTAATGAACCAAGTTATTTTCAATCCCCCAAGGCTCCATCCCTCGAGATTTAGGAGTAACTCTTCAATGTAAGGGATTTATCAATCCATTCTCTATAATTCAAGAACATCTTTTTGTATATGTTTTGTAAATTTTATGGTTAATATATTTTATTAATCTTTTTATTATACCCTTACTACCAAATTATGTTTTATCAATGGGATACCCTTTTCTCCTCTCATTTTATCCTTTCGTAAAACCATTTTTTGTACCCTTCATGCTATCAAATTTACTTCACAAATTTCTCTCTCTACTAAAGAAATTCTCTTTTATTTTCATTTTTTCAATAACCACACCCCTTTATTTTCTAAGGTTATTAAACTAGATGTAAATATTATTTATTTTATTCATTTATTTAAACACAACTAACCCACATTCCCATTTGCTACATAAAAATGATGTAATGATCATGTTTTTAAGAACTTTTGAAACACCATGATTTTGATAAGAAACCTATTCTTTTTTCTACATTGGTTATTAATAAGAGATTTATTATGATCAATGTGGATAAAATTAATTAATAAATATTAATGTTGTTACCTAATATCACTCTAGTTGGTTAGGTATAGAATCTAATCTCTATAGATTATATGTTTTATGATACATTGGTGAATAAGCTTGGTAATATTAATTTATGACAGCTTAGTGACAGACCTTGGTGATATACTTATGAATGTATCATTTAAATATTTTATCCACATTTCCATGTTATGTTTCATGTTCATTTTTTTATTATATGCCTCATTATCTCTTGTTAAATATTTATTTTTATGCCTCATGTTATTATTGATATTCTTCATGATCACAAGCTAAATGTTTCCCTTTCTTATTCCATTATTGGGCCTCATGATCACCCATTTACATTGATGTATATCCCAAGGTTATGAGATTTAGTAAATATAACATTTAATGAACCCATGAAGAATACATAAAAGTTTATTATATTATTTTTTTATATTTTCATGTATTATGTTCTTGATTACCAAGAAACTAAAAATTAAAAGATCGTCTATTTTGTTCCATGTAAGGAAATTTTATGTAATAAAAATGTGGGATTCCATTGATATGGTGAAAAATTGATGAAATATTCTTTGTGTAAGAAATATATGAACATAAATTCAATAAATATATCAACACAAAATAGATTTGGATTTTTAAAAGAAGTGTGTGGTAGATGTGTATAATAAGTTTATAAATCTAATGTATGGATGACTATGAAACCTATAGAAGTTATATATAGTGTAAAATGGAATAATAATTAGAAGGTAATAAAATAAAAAACATGAAATGTTGAGGATTCCATGAATTCATGTGATAAACCTATGAAAATTGAACTGGTTAATAAAAAATGCTTGATAGTTTATCTAAATTAACTAATGGTGGCCAAAAAGATAGTGAAAATTCCTATATTTTTGTATCTAATGAAAAGAAAGTTGTTTTAGAAGAAAAGGTTTGTGTTAATGATAATTTATCCATATAGTGTGACATTAAATTTAAAACAAACTTGTGTAAAATGTTTGGATATATAGAGAATGGTATGAAATAATTTATGAAAATCCTACCATCCCAAGAATAATTGAAGAGAAAATTTTTTCAGGGATCAAGAAATGAATTTTTCTTAATAAATAATATGGAGAAGATAATTTCTCATAAAGAAAATGTTCAAGGAGAGATGCTGAGCATACCAATTTCTAGGGTTCAAAATAGAAAAGGATTAATGAAAAAATTATCCTATGTTGAGATTGAAAAAAAGGGTTTGAGTGTAGAGAAAACCCTCTTCCTTATTTTTACAAATAAGGGACAAAGAGTTCCCACAATATTATTTATTGTTGTTTAATTTGCACTAAAAAACAGGTAATTAATGAAGTAAATTTAGTGTATTACACACTATAAAACCAGGAATTTTTCTTTCATGGTGTATTCTAAAAATTATAAGAATGAAAAAGTGAGTGAATACCTCAATGGGGGAAATTTTATGGAAAATGTTATCAAAATTAAGATTACATAAAAATATAGAATATATGGATAGATTTATAAAACTGTATAAATAGGTAATACAATCAAACTTTTATCCATTTATTAAAATTACATTAAGAATATTTATTAAGTGGGATTGATGGTTGATAAAATCATGAATAATTTGTGAGTTTTTGCCTTAAACATGAATTATTTTTGTGGATTTGTAGATATCTAGGTAGATTAATTATTTTATTGATATAATTGTTTGAAATATACATTTAGATGAGTAATTTGAGTTTATTTTAGAATGTTATCACATTATAATATAGTTATGTACGTAATTTATAACCTTAGTTAAATCACCCTTTTTTTCTACACCGAGTTATCCCACATATATTTATAGTTAACTAATAGAAGTACCATTTATTAGAAAACCATGTGATACCATTATTATCTCAAAATTAGATCAAGTTTTTATTCTAAAATAAATGGGGGATAATATATTCAAGATAAATGATAATAAAATGAGGTCATAAGACCCTTAGATATATTTTATACTTATTATCAATAAGGGGTAAAAGTAAAATAAAAAATATTGATAGGATAAGTGTTTAGAAGTATTGGAAACAAATAAAAATGGGGAGCTAGAAGTTCCTTTAAAAACGTATTTTTTAAAT
The DNA here is from genome assembly GCA_963277665.1 of Viscum album. Lineage (NCBI taxonomy): Eukaryota > Viridiplantae > Streptophyta > Magnoliopsida > Santalales > Viscaceae > Viscum > Viscum album. The sequence continues at coordinate 1,101,063,809 of OY728147.1, forward strand.
AATTAATTTCTCCTTGATGTTTAAAAATATTTGAATATGTATTTAATGGTTATAGAAAGTTGATAAATGTGCTTCCATAGTTGATGGAAAAGAAGTTTTAGGTCGTGTCTTGGAAATATACCTTGGATAAATTCAAGTAAAAACAATAATTTAATTTTTATGATTGGTTGAGTAGATCTACAAGTCAAAGTAAAGTGTTTATGTATAAAGGAACGTAATATATAACTTGTTTTAAGGGATATTTAACATCCATCAAAATGAAAATATTAAAGTATTTAATATAAAAAATTTGAATCAATTATTACGTTTTAAAATCCATTCATTGAGTAATAATTTTAAAATCTACTATAAAAGTTGAAAATGACTCTTTTAATAATGTTTTGAGTTAGATTAAAAAGATAAGTAAATCCCTTAGAGGATTTGAGTTGAGATAAATTTATTTGATAAAGGTATTGTAATTTTTATAAAATATGTAATACATTGAGTTGTATCATGTAATACATTGATAATGTAGTCATTTGACAAAAGTTTGGAAATTTATAGACTATTTTAGACATTAATTTGTCTCATGAAATAATATGATGTTGCACTATATGACTTTTCAACTAGCATAAGACTTTAATAATTTCCATGTAATCCTTTTCTATTACATCATATGACTTTGTAAAATCAATGTATGACTTTCATATAAATCAGTAAAAAATTTATTATTTGTGTTTGAATTTTATAATGGATCATATGACTTTATTAGTGGGTCTCATATGAAATTGTGAGCATGTAATAATTTTCTTCATCATATGAATTTTTCATTTTGTAAGACATATAAATTCTAATGAAAATCCATAATATCAGAGAATTTTATTATTATTTAATATGAATAAAATGAAATTAGATGATTCATGTTGTATTTTTAGATTATTCAAAAATAATGATCAATCCAACTTAATCCTGATTCAATTCAAGAAAAAGGAATAATCTAGATAAGGAAGAAGATGGTATTTAGAAGATATCCAAAATACAAGACACACTACCACATTATAGAGGTTCATGCATCCATGAAAATGAATAGATTTCAATGAAAAATAAAGGTCATATTTTTTGGGGAAAATAGATAGTAATATAAATTATTTTCATGAATATGGAATCATCCTAATTATTAAAAAACACTTCAATTGGTTTTTTTGATATTTTGAAAATAATAAAAATTGAAAAATACCTTCCATTTTGAGAAATGAAATATCTGGTTGTCATATTATGAGGTGTTTCCAAATAAGATACGGAACAAAATATTCAAAATATTGTGAATATAAAAAAGAGAGTTCAAGAGAGAATAAATAATATCTCCTGACACATATATTCTGTAAAGAAAAATAAACTCAATTAAATAATTGAGAGAACTAAATATTTTACCTCTAAGGAGAACACTTTATATATCATGGAAGAATAATAAGTCCTATGAAACATTAATATCATAAAATATATCCATTGAGAAGAATAAACAAGTACAACATATATTCAAATATTCTAGTTATACTCTTGGTGGTTGAATACCTATTTATTAATTCTATTGAGTGATACTGAGGGGAAAAAAGTATGAACCACCACTATACAAAAATGTATAGGTATTTTAAGTCATACTAATCAATTTGTGAAAGATACGTTCAAGGGCTATGTGAGGTAGTAAAAACCAATCAGGAGGACTGGGCTACAAGAGATAGTAAGAAGGCTAGTGGGAAATTACTAAGACTGTGTGAATTACTATACTTATCCTTTAGTGGGACTCTAGATATTATGGTGGGGTTTCATAAAATCATAGAGTGAGACCATTTCGTATAACCACTTCATGTAAAATATTAGAAGAATCTATGAATGGGGGACTAACCAAACATGGAAAGTAATAGGTTTTCAAGGATAAAACTTTTAAAACGGTGTGTTTTAAGGCATATATTTATTAAATAATTAGGGAGATATTGATAGACACAAAGACATGAGGTATCAAGACATTAAATGTTATATTAGTTTGAATTTAAAGGAAGAATCAATAAAAAGGAAAATTAGATCATTTATTCACCCCTACCCCAATTAGGAATCTATCCAACCTGAGCACCACAATTTCACAAAAATATGATTCTAACTTATTATCTAATGAGAAATATTTTAGAGTTGTAGAATAAATTTAGATTAAAGGAATATAAATAGGTTTCAATAACCATAGTATATGGGTTTTATTTAATAAAATATATAGTTGGAATCAGTGAGAATCAAAAATATTTTAGAATAATCATTGGAACCATGCTCAATCTAACTACATCAATAATATATCATATTTATTTTGTGAATTTTTCAATAAATTTTTCAAATAATCCTAAATATTATCAGATTATAGATGTTAAAAGAATAATAAGGTATGTCAAGGGTACTCTAAATGGAAAGTTTTTGTAGCACCCCAGACCCACACTCCCAGGTTTGGTAAAAAAAACAGAAAATTTACAATTAGCGTCGATACCAAGTGAGATGTCCCCAACTAAATATAAATATATTTCAATAATTTAAACATTACATCAAAAAAAACATTCACACAACATCAATAACTATAGGTTTATTGTCTTTGAGGATCAATTTCACAATCAACTAATTTTATGATACTCATGAACATTTCACTATAATCAAACACCATTATAATTCCTTCAATAATTCTCATAGTTTATACTCATATTCATAATCTTGGGAATGTAAACATAAGAAATGGTAAAACTAAAATTCATTGTAAGGGAATACTTTTAAAAATTTCATCAAGGTTCATATCATAAGCATATAATAAAACATGATTTTGTGAGAAATATATTATTAAAAAGAACATAGAATAATAAGAGTTTTACACAATATATGATAGAAAGACATGTATCCTAAAAATATAAGACATAAACAAGTTATAATAGTGTGAAACATGAGACAATGAAAATGATTGATAAATAATTATCATAGGCATAAATATATGGTATGTAATAAAAATGAAGTATAAAAATAAACTATGGAATAACAATAAGCATGGGAAATCATTACATGGTCACTTAGGCATCATAAACCTACTACTCATTAGTAATATAGATTTCAAAAACCTATAGTGAATAATTTAATAATGTTTTAAAAACCTAAAATTCATAAGTGACTTAGGTTTCACAAACATACAATCCATAAGTGACTTAGGTTTCAAAAACCTATGGTCCATTAGTATCTCATGAGATATTAAATATTAACCAATGAATTGCCGATAGTAGAGGAAACCACCCATAAATATCCATATATATTTGTTCCATTGGAATTCAATCCTTTATAATATCATAATAAACCCACCCATATAAATAAAATGGATTTCTTATCATTTTTAAATGGAATAATATAAACTAAAATTGGTGATTCTATCGATTAATACTAACATCCAATAACCCATAAAGTTTATTTTATTGAGGATTTTATAGTTTTATTTGTAAAAATTAACTTTATCGGTGTTTTACCTTTTAAATAAAAAAAATTAAATGAAACCATGAAAATTTACTTTTAGAAAACAATTATTAACATTATTACAAAGAGATTAAATTTTGAATCACATTCAATATTGATTTTCAAGAATGTAACATGAATTTATTTTAAAAAAATACCACTTTAAAATAAATATTGGAGCATTGAAAATTACAAAAAGGATCCCCATAGTAAATATAGGGTGGAAGATGAAAATATGATCTTGAATGGGAAATACATTTTAATATTTCTACAATACCTTTCTTGACACCCACAACATAAAGAGAGTTATAAATATTCCATTTTAAAAAAATTAAGTCAAAATTTTAAAATTACTATATATAAATACTATTTGTATTTCAAAATAATAAATTTTTACACTAGTAGTATGATTTAATATTAATATGGAAAGAAAAATTTTCTTATTTTGAAAGAACAAAAATTATTCCTGAAATAAAAAAATTAACAAATAAATAAGTTCATAAATACAATTCCCTATAAATGAAGGATTAAATTCATTATAAAATTATAATATAACTAAATAAAATAATATTTCAATAAACATGGTAAAAAAAGGAATCATTGTGACTAAAAGGATTAAATAATGAATTTATTTTTCTTTAGAGAGGTGGAAGAATAAAGAAATAGAAAGGGAAAAAAGTTTTAATTGAAAATATTGCCATACTCCTTGGAAGAAGACCTTTGATAAATGGATTAAGGATTTGGTAGGTTGTATTTTGAGAATATTAAAACCACTATGAATTGGATGGGAGTATTGCAGAGTTATTTGGGTAAAGGTTTATTTGAAACTAAGAGTCTTGGTGTGTGAGGAGAAGTGGGGTGGTCATAGCTCCATTTATAAGGGAGCATAATGGCATTTTTTGTTAATAATATAATGTAAAGGACACTATTCAAGGTTAAAAGGGATTAAATAATGAGAAATAATGATGTGGGTGAATATTTAAGGTCAATAAATCCTCAAACATATATTATGTTTTTATGTCTTTTACTCTTAAATTTTTCACTTTTAAAATTTTTGGTTTTTACAGTTGTAACTAATTTTTACTTAAGTAATTTACTTTTAATTATTAAAAATAAAAATTTCCTTATTATATAATTTATACCTAATTATTAAAAATATTAAATTAATTTTTTATATTAAATTTTAAAGTTTGATGAAATTAATTTTAATATTAGAATATATATAGCACATAAACCCCATTTATTAAGGAAAGTATATTATTAAGAGTAAAAAATTATTGTAGAAAAAAATTTATAAATTTTGATGATTTGAATGAAATTAGTTATTTTATTATTAAAACTATTAGAGTTATGTGTATTTAAAATAAATATAAAACATAAGTTCATCTATAAAAAACTTAATTAAAAGAGAAAGACAAAAATAGATTTTATTAGAAAAATATTTCTTAATTTTAAAAATATTAAACATGGGTTTTCTTAATTTAACATAGTATTTTAAAATATATTACTTCACTCCATAAATATATTTTTCCTCTTGGAAAATTGTTTATAAGTCTTTATGTTATATTTACTTCTTGATATAGTCATAAAAGCTATAGTTTTAGTAAAAACAATATTTTCACTATTCACCCTCAAATAAATTAAACAATTTTTATTTACAATGCTCACATGGAAAGAAAAAATTCCTGAGGACTATACCTTAGGATGTAAAACCCTCTCACCCCAACCACCCCGCTCGCCCGTGGGGGAAAAATGTAGGACATCGCACATCCTAAAATTAATTATTTAATAAAAAACCCAAAAAAATAATCTTAAATTAATATTTACATAATAAATTAAAAAAAATATTTTCATTTTTTCTATATAAAATTCTAAAATTTGATAATTTTACTTTTTAATATAATCATAAAAATACAGTGGAAATTGTTTTCATAAGATAATGGCATTTGAACATAATAACTATTCTTATTTTTATTTCATATCAATTACTAATTAAATAAGACTTAATATATTTTTAATATAAACTATATATTAAGAAGTAATATATTTACCTTCCTAAAATAAAAATTCATAGCTTGAGAAAAATATATTTTTAGGAAAGCACATTTTTAATAATAAAATGATTTTATTAGTTATTTAGCAAGATTAATTGAGTTTTATCAATGCATTAGTTTTAAAAATGAGATTTAATTTTCTTTAAAGTTAAAAATGTAAAATGTATAAAATACATGTTATATATATAGAATTTATTACATTAATAATTAAATTCTCACATCATCTTAATTTCTATTAATTAACCCATCAATATCTCTATATATGAACTATGTATACGATATGATCTAATGGAATTCATGGGTGTTGGTTCAGCCAACATGGATCTTGTGGAAATTTAAACAAGTTTGATCTACTCTCATATAAAATTTATCTCACACCTTTATTATTTGAGTTGAAATTGGGCTTAGTCTAGATAAATCCATAATGACACCAACTATTATCTAGGCTTGGATAAATGAGACATGTAAGGAATACTTATACAATTTGATTTCATTTATTCTATTTCTTATATATACATTTCATAATATAGTTTCTTTTTTTTATACCCACAAATTTGACAGTTATATTGTAACTCTCATATTAAAATACATATAATTTTTTATTAATTGAATTATTGTGGATTTATTTTGTTTTCATGTTGTATAGGAAATATTTTATTCAATATTTTATTTAAATTAATTTAGAAATATTGGGTTTTTATAACTTCTATATAGAAACATGTTGAATTTTAACTTTTAGGGACTCATAGATGCAGACAGGGTAAAAGATTGTACTGAATATAAGTCCACATATGGTAGATAATTCTTTCTTCAGGAGAGTTCTATTAGTTTGCATTGAATAAATAATAATTTTGACATGTTGGGTTTTGCTGAGGTGGATTATATTGTAGTTACACAATCTTATACGTAGATGTTATAGATACAAGTGAAATTGGTGGTTTTAAAAGTTGATGTTAAGAAGCCACGAAACATTTCCCATGGTAATTAGTGTTCGATTCATACATTAATAAATCTAGTCCAAAACTTAAGATCAAAACATATTGATATTATATTTCATTTCATTAAATATATAATGAAAATAGTGGTGTAAAACATGAATACATTTTCACCAAATATCACATTGAATATATCTTTTCCAAGGAAATACCTAGAGAGATATCTAGAGATTTAGGGTTAAAACATCATATTCAGCCTTCTTTTCATTATTGACAGTGTGTGGTAAGTACCACCATAAGGATTTTAATTATGTTCTCAAAGGTAGATAAGTAGTAGAAAACTATTCTTATAATGGGGAGTGGAAGTACAAGACTATTATGTTAAAATTGTAGTACTCTTATTTGTTAAAAGGGGGTGTTTGTTTTTAAAGGGGGTGTGTTATTTCGTTATCTATTTATAATATAGATCTATGGTTATTTATAAATGGTGGATCTATGCACTTATTTCTTTATGGGACGAAAATATAATAAACTTTTCCAATCTTTTATTTTTACCAAGTGATGTGATTCTCTCAAAACATTACCTTATCTGATAGTGTGGTTTCAGGACACATCTAATTTGATAAATACTCTATGTTTAGGATTATGGGGTACATTGTTAAATCCTTGATTATAATTTAGAATGGTTGAAATATTTTAATGAAGTTGAAAAAAATAAAAGGTGGTTATTGAACGAAGATATCAAATATTTAAAGGATTTCATCTATTGGAAATAATGTGTGAAAATAATTAGAGGCTATTGAGTTGTTTCTAAACTATTTAGAATATTTTTTAGGTTATTTTTGAAGGATTTAGTTTAAATATAGTTGATTTGATGAAATTTTGTAATTTAATGAAAAATAAAAAATGAGTTATGTGTAATTATGTGAGAGTCATTCATTCATTTCATAAGAGTCATTTTGGATCAGTAGTGCAAAATTTTTAAAGGCCTAATAATTATATTTGATTTGTTTAAATTTATAATGATGACCTATGATTTCAAAATAATCATTTCTAAATTAATAAGGATTATCCTTAACTGCATAAGGATGATTCATGAGTCTGTAAGGAAGTTTTTTTCTCCATAATAATGATTTATATTCCCATAAGAGTTGGTAGTTTGGAATTTTGAAAAGGGAATGAATACTCAAATCACAATAAGCCCATTTTTTAAACTTTTTAAGGATTCCTCATAAGTTCATAAGGATTATCTTGAGTTTATAAAGATATTTTTGGCTTCATAAGAGTTATTCATCCTTAAAAAATATCAATTGTTTAAAATTTTGACAAATTCAGGGAATCCATCTAAGACAGTAAGGCTGAGAATTTTTATGGATGATATTGCATAAGGATGATACTTTCTAAGGATGAAAATTCATAATTTTAATCACTGGAACTTCATAAGGTTCGTTACTTTGAAAAAAAATTAAGATAAAAAAGTATTTGAAATATAATAAATTTTAGAATGATATATTAAAGGGAAATTTAAATATGAGGCTGCTCAGTATGATATTTAGTGGATTAAACATCAAAAAAATAATTTTATTCAATAGAATTAGGATATTTTGATCTACATAACATGAAGAATAATATCAAATATTGAGATCAACTAAATGAGAAAAAATCAAATGAAACTACTTCTATTAAATGGTAAACCTTATAATATTGTTCTGAATTTTAAATGGGATGATGTTGTGATGTTTCTTATTTCAAAAATCACATGAAAATCTTTATGTAGTTATTTAAGATGATTTTTAAAGAGTTTGATTTATCAAGTGTTGTTTTCTCGTGAAGAGATGTCTTACATTGCAAGTAGGTTGAAGAAGATGCTGATTAAATCTAACATTGTGTAATTAAGAGGATATCACTATAGGAACATTTTGGAATTCAAATGTTCCTTTATTTGTGAATTATTTTAAAGTTCCATTATATCTGATATTTTTTTGACTATTATCTATTTGCTGAGATAAAGATAAAATAGAAGAAGGGTATTTTTGTAATTATATCGAGGATAATAATTAAATGTATAATAGAATATTTAATGATAATGTGAAAGTTCCCATGTGAAAATTTGAGTTTGGAAACACACCAATTATCTCATCACACAATTTGGTTATAATAATTATCTAAAAACTTACTATATTTTATTTTTAGAAATAAATCATATCTAGAATTTTGATAATTATTGATTAAGGGAGGTGCTTTTATAAAAATTGTATCATTTAAAATATTGGAAAAAATATAGAAAATTATATCCTAATTTTATAGTATAATATAGATTATAAAAACTTTAGGATACTAAGAAATTATTTTATTCGATATTGAGAAGAAGATTCATAACCAAATCAGCCACCCATGTTATAGGTTTTTAGTAAGGATAACTAATTTGGGTCCATCATCAAAGGTATAAAAGGTTAATGTTCTTAAATAAGTGGTCATAAATATTATGATATTCTATATAATCAAATATGAATATTATAAGTAGTATTGGAAGTAACCTAGATTCTTAAGAGATATTACTCAAACTGTTTGAATCACATTACAAACAGTGGGATGTTAAATCACTAGGGGATGTTTTGTATGTATTGGGAAACAAAGGGGTATAATATGATACATGGTATTACCAATTTTTATTAGTGATTAATTATTAGTGGAAATTGTTTGAGCTAGGATAGAAATTAGGCCTTGTAAGAAGTATGTACTTGAATTGGGACTGCACCTTATAAAAATTGATTATTCCTTCTTTTGTTCTATTTTTCATTTTATTTTAGAAATGATGTGTTAATAACTTGATTGTATAATTTATTAACCATTATCGAAGGTTAATTTCAAATAGAAATATATTTATAATGATTCAAAACAATGATTCAACTCCCTCTTCTCAGCGGTGCACCAATTCATAGGGCACAATAGATTTCATGTTGAATTATAGTTCATAATGATATATTTTTATATAAAATGATATAAAAATATATTGAAACAATGAAAAGTTTATCACATTATAAAATAATTAAAATATCATATAAATATAATATAATTAACATAAATTTATTTTTCCTGTCAGAGTAAATATGAAAATACTTGTTACTACTGACTCAGTGCTTACATAGTATAAGAAATGTAAAAAAATAGTGACTTAGTGATAACATTTGAAAACAATAATTATATAACTAACATTAAGGGATAAATATGATTAAAAATAAATTATATAAGTATTATAACATTAATTCTTTAATTATCTAAATATTTTTAAACTCAAAATATAATAATAATCAAATGAATCTAAATAAATGATATTTTCTATTAAAAATCATTAATATATTAAACAAACTACTTATTTTAAGTATTATTTTAATAATTAAGGCTCAACCACATATTCTATTATCCATTTCATAGGCACTTTCCATTTAAAAATAAAATCATTAACCCTTAAAGAATGAATATTTGTGATGATTTTATCAGATATTTCCTATAAAAGAGGACACATTTTACCTTTCTCAAAATACATCCAATGTTTTGTTTTATCTTTATATCCAGGAAAACTGCCTCTCTAAACTTGTATATAAACAATAAAAATGATATGATCATTCCAAAATCCCTCTTCTAAAGACTTTACACTCAATACAAATGACACTACTCAAATAGTATGGTAAGGGTTCCCAACTCAATCATTCTTTCCTTATTTAAATTCTTTTTCCTAAAAAATATTTTAAACCTCTACTTAATTTATATCCATTATTTTATTCCAATTTTATAAAAACCATTTTTATTTATTATCGATGATATATCACTCATTTGTTCTCATGAAACCCTTTTCAAAAGTCATTGTGATGTCTAAGAATGGGTTTCAAATTCATTATATATTTTTTCTAGTCACATCTTACCCATTACCTAATATGGGTAAACATTAAAATTAATATTAAAAAAATATAATAACAACTGAGAAAGTGATTAATTTAGTTGTTAACATTTTATATGTTTTAATATTTTATAAATTTAACCCTTGAAATCTATTAAATTTCATTACCTTCTCACTTTTTAGTAAATAATCATGCATGTAAAAGTAAGAAATAAAGTAAAAAACATAAGATTTAAATGGTTTAGCCTTCGTGTGAGAACCTACATCCTTTTCATATCAACTATCATAGATCTATGGAAATTCAATATTATGAATAAGTGAATACAAGTTGTGTTATCTCCTATTAGACACCTTCTATCTATCGATATGAGTGATTATACTAACTCCTTCTATTAAAATTTTTTTCTTATAACAATTTGAGAAATTAAAAAATGAACATAAAATCTCTTTGATCCACAAAATATTTTTCTATAATACCAGTCTAATGTTCTTGGGTACAATTGTCTCAGTTCAATAAACTCAATTTTATATAATTAGTTTTATTCACCTTTTCATGATCTACACCTAAGGAATTTTTGATTCTATAAAAAACAAAACCTTCACCTTTCAAACTCTTCTCATCTACTCATATTGATATTCCTTAGACAGATTTCCCTCATTCCGATAAACAAAACTGTCCATTGTTTGATCTTTTGACAAGATATCAGTTTTAAAATACTCTATAACATTAACTCTATAGAACTTTTCCTTTTCGCACACATGAATCGTTATAAAGTATGAATGTACTACGATCTATAATTATAGGTGACCTAGAAAAGAAAATTTGGAAAAACTAAAACCATTTCCCACTCACTCAAGTTCATAAATATGAAATTGACATCCATTTAAACTTTTTCTTTGAATGCCTAAAACCTTCTCATATCTTCTATTATCTTCTTGAAACTTTTTTATTTCTCTTAAATATATTCTCGAATTATCAACAAAAGATAATAAATTTTAATCTAGAAAACTCATTCTATTAGAACATATCAGTCTGATTTGACTTTATTCCTTATCTAAGTCTAATATGACTTTATTCCTCAACTCATTCCGATAAGAATTTATTCCTTATATTATTCTGATCTGACTTTATTTCTCAACTTGGTCTTATTGAATTTCTTATTCAACTCAATCTGATTTGACTTTCTTACTCATCTCAATCTGATCTAACATTCTTCATCATCCCGGTAGGATCTAACTTTCTTCCTTATCTCAGTTCGATTGAATTTCTTCCATATATCAGTTTGATTGAATTTTTTCCTCATCTTAGTTTGATTGAATTTCTTCCTCAACCCAGTCTCATCTAACTTTCTTTCTCATCTCAGTCTGATTTGTATTTCTTACAAAAACTGAATCTGATGTAAAGGTATCAACATATTCCTTATGTGTTAGTTTCTGTAATTCATTTGGTGAACATGTTCTTGTATCATAAATTATTAAATATATTTTAGAGACATTATATAATAGAAAATAATCATCAAATATTGTTTTGTAAATTACTCCAACTTCTCAAAAAAAACATTTAAAACATCTATTCTAACTTCCGAACAGATAAAAATAGAAATTTTTCTAAATCCAATCTTCAGCAATATCTGACTTTCATAAAAAACCCACTCTGATGAATTGGGTTTGAACCTATGTGTCTGATCTCTATATTATAAAAAAATTCGTCATTCAAAATTGTAGAAACATCTCAATAGAAAAATTATAATCTTTCCACAACACACATTTCACTTGATGTACAAAAACATTGTTTTACAAAAATAATTAGTTTTCAAAAAATATAAAACTTTTTAAAAACAAAAACATCAAAAATGATATTTAGTCTCCCTCTTTGTATTTTTTGACAAATTTTGTTAAAAAAATTCAACTCACCATTTTATAAACACATATAATTTTAAATAACTCATGTTTTTAACTTTACCAAAACATAACCTATCTCAAAAGAGAGTGTCATGACACCACACAGTAGGATAAAGTAATTTTTTTGAAGGTATTCCATCCCTTGGAGACAAAAACAATTTCCATCCTTGTTAATATAAATCCCCCACCCCCATCACTTTTTTCTTTTCATCTCACCTTACTATTTATCTCCCATATTTTATTATAACCTGATCTTCATATTCATTTAAGAGGAAATTACAACACTTTAGTTGGATGGATAATGTTGAAAATATTCTCACACTTTTTCAACATAAATGAAATCATGGTGGGGTATTTTATTAATATAATTTTGACATATTTAGTATAGGATGAAGATATGGATTCTCATCTTTTTATTAAATAAGCTATTCATTACATGGTACAAAAGAGGGGATCTTTTAATGTTTAGTTTCATGGAAAATGACACATATTACCTGAAAAATTAAAACATTATAATAATACACATGAAATGATTCCTAAAATATTCATCCTAATTAAATTTACTACAACTCATAACCTAGGGAGATACATAAAATTAAAATGTGAACAAAAGGCCCAATAAAGAAAAAGTAAAGAAAATAGTTTACAAGTGATCTTAAGGAAAATCAATAAGAATTTGAGGAATAACATTATCGCATGAGAAAGAGAAAATGAGGAATAACATAATAAAAAGAACATGAATCATAACATGAAAATTTGGATAAAAAATTTAATTTATACATTCATAATCATATCACCAAGATTAATCACCAAGGTGTCATAAATATTACGAAGGTTATTCACCATGGTATCGTAAAACATGTCATTTCTATAGATTAAATTATTTACCCAGTGAATTGGAGAACTATCAGGGTTCAACCATGATATGTATTAGTTTCCAAGTGATCAAAATAGTTCATAATAAATCATTCCATAAATAACACATGGGGAATAAAATAAATTTGGTTCATATTAAAATCGTAGTGTTTTAAAAGTGTTTTAAAAACATGATCATTGTGTCATTTTTAACCCAAGAAAAGGTAATGTGGTTGTAATATATATCAAACAAAAAATAAATTAAATAATTTACACATCATGGTGAATACCTTGAGAAAATAAATTGGTTTGGGTATTCACAAAAGGAAATAAAAAGGTAATTTCTTGAGGATGAGAGTGAAATTTTGAGAAGTAAATTCAATAGAATAACGAATATAAAACCCGGTATTATAAAAGGGTAAAAAGATTTAGGATATGGGTATCACATTTTTTAAACATAATTTTAAATTAATTTATTTAATAAAAAGGTAATAATAGAGAGTTACAAAAACAATAATAAGAAATGTACAAAAGATGTTTTGAAATGGAGAGAAAATAAGGATAATTCCCTTACCATGAAAAGTAACTCCTAAAATTTGATAATTGGGACCATGAGAGATTGAGGACAACTTTGGAGGACCCCTTGGGAATTAAAACAATAATATATTTGTGTAGAATTAATTTTTAGTGAATTTGAATGGATAAATGGTTGGGAATTTATAGAAAAAGTGGAGGATTTGTTTATTAATTTCTAAATATAGGCCTTGGTATCCTAGGTTGTGGAAAATGAAAAACCACAGACTTTCCCATGGTATTTTCCCATGGTATTGGACACTTGAGACACCTTTTATTTTATTCTAATCCATAATAGTAAACCATTTTTTTATTGTTCTCATTTTGTAAAGCAAAAGTGAAGTTTACTTGAAATTACATTTTTAAAGTTAAAGTGTCTATTTTAGAATTTTGAAAGTAAATTATAAATTTGGAAATTTATTTAAATTTATTAAAATAACTGATGTTAATAAAATAAATTATTTTTGGTCATGTATTTTGGTTAATCAATTATTACATCATTATGACATAATTATAAATTCATTAAACATACAAAAAACTCTAATTGTATTTTTTCTATTCAATAAAAAATAAATTATTTTAAAAATTTATCACAAATTCACCATAACCTAATTTCAAACTGATAATTTAAAAAAATTATATTTATTTTATTAGAATAATTCTCTGAATATGAGAATCATAACTTTTAAATATAAAAATTTTATTTATTATAAATAATAGCGTATTGAAAATGCATAGTAAAATTGCTAACACTTGAAAAAAAATTATTTTATTATTTATATTTAAATAAGAGTATTTCTATAATACAATTTCATGAAAAAAAATTATTACTCATAATATCTTAGTTTATTTTAAATATTTATATCTTTTCTAGAAAGTTCAATTTCTATTCAAAAAATCAATTTAAAAATTCCATCTCAATTTTATTAAGAAAGGATATTTTTAAAATGAAATTGATGGAATAAAAATTTCATTAAAACGAATGGATTAAAAATATGTTCAGGAAACATAACCCATTATTACACTCATGTACACCCTAAGAGTAAGGTTTGAAATGGTGTAGTTTCATGGGGTGAATCGGCAAACATCGATTTGGTGCTAATATTCACAAAATTGAACTTCTCCTATAGGAAATTTCATTCATGATTCACTTATTGAAGCTTATTTTGGGCTCGGCCAAAGGAAAACGCCCATTTATGATACCTCCCTCCCAAGCTATCACAAATTGGCTTTAAATGGTATGAATCTACAAGTTGAATCCATATAATCTTCTTTTTTTATCAATTTTCCTTTTTCAAATTTTACTTATAAATACTAATTATAACGTTAAAATTATTATTAGTAGTATAGTTAATAATGTTCATATAGAACAATGGTCATAATTGACCAATAGTCATATAACGGTCAAATATAGAGGGTTACATTTCCATTTATAATTACACTATTTTTAAATAGATGTGTTTTTTTGTATAATATAATATAACACACATTTTCTCAGGAAATAAATGTTATTCAAAATGTTAAGTTAGTTTTTGTAAGAACCTGTTTTTTCACTCAGGAATGAATCCATTAAATTTCAGCCTAATTATTTATTTTAGCCCTAATAAGGATGACTAATGAGTTATCAAATATCTCAGGGATATTCAGAGCCTAGAACCCATCTTTTTGGGAGATATAGGCTTGGCACATGGTTTATAGTAAACCATGTGGGGAGGTTTTATGGTTAGAGAAACTCGTACAGGTGGGATTGCTTTAGGATAGAGCCTTACCACACATTTGGCATACGGTTTCATAGATCGTGTGACCTAACATTGATAGTTACCATTTTTTCTAGGATCCCATTGATGGTTGGTACATGGTTTGGAAAATCATGTGGAAAACCATACACTGGATAATTTCTAGGTAAAATAACAATTTCTCCCTTAATGATCTCATTAGGCCTCCTCCTTCCTCATAATATGCTTTCTAGTGGGATTATTCTCTATTTCTTTCCATTTAGAGATTTTTAAAGGCTTATGATAGGGATTGAAAGATCTCTATTTTTGGGATCTGATTGATCGTTAGTACATCATTTTGGATGTGTAATGGTAAGTACTCGAGTCCATTTAAGCATTTCTTCTTCTCTCTTGCTCTCTTCCTAGTCATCAAGGTGTGAGAATTTTTCTCTTTTTCTCAGATCTACTCCATTCGAAGCTGAATTTGAAGATGATATAGGAGTAGGAGATTCATATGAACCTATGGTGAGTGGCCCATAACTCATTCCTCAAGTTTGTTGATTTTGGAATTTTTGTGTGGGGCCCACCGATTTCATCGGGTGTCATTTATTGATTTTATATGCCATGCTTATAATAATTAGAACCATATGGTTATGATCTTTCCAAATATTTGATTATTTTTTATTTTTTTATTACCTAAACTCCATCCATCCCATGTAGTATGTTGTTCTATAATTGGGTTTATAGTATTTGACACATTTGAGTTGTTGTTCGGGTGTGTCTTGGCTTAACCGTTCTATGGGTAATATATTCTACATTAAATAACCTATCGTAAATTTTGAATCACGTAATGGAAATTACCATGTATGCTAACCACTTGACCCACCTAAGGTAAGTTCTACAATTTGATAATTAAATTTGAAATGTAAATTGGAAAGTATACAAAGTATATGAATTGGCCTTAAATGTATGTGAATAATATGTTTCATGTCTGTAGCACCCCTTACCACATTAATGGAAGATAGAGGAATGATCCTTGACTATTGAATATACTTAAATGGATTAAATGAATGGTTTTATGCTACTTGGTCGTGTCACACTAATGAATGGAAAGGCTTGAACCAAATATACTTATTGAAAAATTATGAATTGATTAAAGGATTTCATGATACATGGACTTATCAAACAAATAAAAGGAAATGATTAAACCAAATCATATATTATATAACTTCATTATCAAATATAAGTGGCCTAACTCCAACTCTCCTTGGATTCTTATCGGGGAATGCCATGAGCACTAGGGATCCCCATTCCAATTCAAGGATACGACTTTATTAGGTTAGAACCAACCTAGAACTCAGTACTTGTCTATTATTGGGTGCCCAGTATGACATTGTAGGATCCCTCACATAGTATTAAATGATTTCTTGGATACACTCATTGGATCCAACATTGACAAGTAGGTTCCATGGTTAAATCTCATAGGGCCCAGTCACTGGTTAGCCTTGTTTTACCTTGGATGGTAACCTTGGATTTGGTAGTCATCTTATTGTGGAATACCTTGGAATATAGTCCTTGTATTACACTCTTACCCTTATCTAGGCTAAAGTTACTACTGAGTTAGCGACCCTTGAGGTCTATGTTTCCTTCGTTATTACCTAGGAACTTCATTATTAAATAACATTATAGTACATGTTACATCCTCAAACCTTCACTATTGTAAACTTGTGATTTATTTATAAACTGGTATTAATAAATTAATGAATTGGCTACATGTTCAGACACCAGCTAAGGGTCGAAGCAATTACTTCTGTATTTAGTGACATGGTACTGCTTTACTTTATATATACATGCTTTCACTCTATTACATTTCCATTACACAAGCTGAATGTTATAGACACCATTGGTGATGGCCCACTGAGATTTATCTGACACCCTCTTTGAGCACTATTTGGTACATGGGAAAGATTACATGAATTCATGTTTTAATAAAGGGAATCATATGACATCGAACACATGATTTATTTCTATTTAGGACAGATATTTATAGCAGATGACCGGTTTGGAGTTCAGGATTCTTGGAATGGTGTTTTTATTTCATTTATACTTTTATGGAACATGTTATGTATGATGTCTTCTATTCATGCATTCCAATTTTCTAGATGCATGGCATATTGTCATCAATTGTTGTGTGTTATTCCAGTTGTTTTAGTTATTTTTATCTCTCAATTTTCTATTGTTCCTTCATTTTATTTATATTGTTTCCACTATTTACCTCTGTTAATATCTATCCTCTATACTACACACTAGTAATGAAGTAATAGTCTCCCCACAGACACACCCTAGGCCCTCACTTCTATTCTACAGCCTCTGGTGTTTGGGGAGAAGCGCTCGAGGCCATGGGGCCCACCAAGATTGGGGAACCTATAAAGTATAATTCGTGTTTGGGAGATCACAAAGTTGTATCAAAGGGTTTATTTTTTGATTTACTATTTGGAGATAATAGTAAAGAGATTAGGAACTCTTCGTATTGGTCATAAGGCATGCTTGGGAATCACAAACTCAGGTTCATGGTAAAATCCAAGTTAATCAAAATATAATTATTGTTCTATTTTTCCTATTACTGTTGATATTATTTCACCATTGGGTGTTGCACATGTTGTGTGGTGTTATTTATTTTTTTTTCTAATTGAGATTATATTTTATCCTTGTCCCAATGATATGACGACAAGGAGAATTGTTACATGAATCATTATAAGAACATAGGATTCACATGTCATGCATATTTTCAAGCCATATATATTCATTTCACTATATTGCATTGCTCGATATGCCAATTATTGTTGAGTGATGATGTGATAGTTAGCTTATAGAATTATTATTTTTGGTTGTGAATGAGTGATTTGTTGTCTCAATTCATAATGTGTGTGGGATATCTTGGGTTTTGATGAGTAATTTAACAATTCAACCCGTTATTATATAAATAAATTGGTTTATTTTTTGGTGATAAGGTGTATGCGAACTGATTCAATGGGAATGACTATCCATTGTAAATCGAAAAATGAAATATAAAATGAAATTATTTTTCATCCTTATCTCACCTTATCATGTTTATTAAAGGTAAAGGAGTGAACCTAGTAATTAAATGTAAAATAAAATAAAACTTATACTTGAGAACTTACCAATACCTATCAGTTTAAGCATTTAGTTGGGGTATTATGTCTTGGGTAGTGATTTTTCTTATGTTCATTTTCCACTAGTGATGTTATCTTTCTTCTTAATACTTGTTTTGAGGTGTGTTATTGGAATTTGTAGACCAATGCCTCCATTATTTCCTCATATCATACGCTAAGATGGTGGTGACGATCATGCTCTAGACATGGTGGGCCCTGAGCTTCCAGTATTCCCTCTAGAAGTTCCACACGAGGTACCAGCTGTTATACTTTTTATGAGCACTGATGCCCAAGTTTGTGATAGTTTCATATATATGATGCATTCCATGCATGGTGCTCTATGAGTTGCACATATGATGGTTGATCTGACTTTGTGTTCCTGCAGTAGTATCCTCATACCTTCTTCGAGGATGGTGGTACACATGCTACTGATCCTTGGTTAGAGACCACCCTTTATATCTTTGAGAATATAGAGATGCCTCTAGAGTAAAGGGAAAAGATTTCAACTTACATGTTGCATGATTCTACCATGCACTAGTGGGATGTGATTACCCAGGCCATTCATCATCATGGTATGTTATGGGTTGATTTCCAGACTACCTTCTACGATTAGTTATTTACTCAGACATTGAGAGATGACAGATCTAGATATTTCATGCATCTAGAGCAGGGTTTTATGTCAGTTATGGAATATTTAGTGTGTTTCATAGAGTTACAATGATTTTCACTATTTCTAGTAAGTGATGAGCTTTCATGTGCAAGACACTTTGAATATGGGATTGTATATTCCATCTGTATATAGGTGAAAGTCTTTATCCTACATAACTTTTTTGAAATAGTCAATTGTTCTCTTATAAATGAACATAACCTAAGGGAAAGAAATAGTATTCATCATAGAGGATTATTGTTGTGGTAGGACAGTAGTTCTCCTAGTGGTAGGAAATGTTCCCTCGAGGTTTCTCGTCAGGGCAGCGACAACCAGAGTACCCATTTTAATAACTCCATGTTGTGTCATAATTATTGATGATGGGGGGATATGAAGCCTTAGTATGATAGAGACCCACTATAGTTCTGGGCTTGTGGTCGTATGAGGTATCTTTAGAGATAATGTAGGACCTTTCCACCGGCTTTTAGTGGAATAGGATCTATTCTAGCTCCACCTTCAGGAGCGGGTTCTTTTGTGTTGCATCAGGAGGGGAGTTGGAATAGCACCAATAGGATAGGCTGAGGATAAGGTCATGGTCGTGGTATCTAGACACTAATCACCATCATTTACATAAGAGTATTTGTAATCATGATAGTCCAACTATTTCATATGGTCATGCATCAGGCCAATTTCATGCACTATAGTTGATACCAGAGGATCAGGTTGTAGGACCATCTATAGTATGAGGTTTTATTGTAGTGGCATATACTATAGTATATGCTTTATTTGATACAGGTTCTTTGAACTATTTTATCTCTATATAAATCATGGAAAGTATCAGACATGAGATATAGTATTATTATGTTGTAATGACCCTAGATACACCATTAAGAGTTTGGTTAGAGGGCATACTATAATGTAGGGGCTATCTCATTAAGGTAGGCAGTTAACCATTATTGGGAACCTCTTCATTCTTGAGATGAAGGGATTTTATGTCGTTATTGGGATGTATTTTTGGTTTAGTATCATGATTTGTAGACTGATATTATCATAGGGTATCTTTTACATCACTAAATGGCAGTATTTATCTACATAAGGGTGAGTAGTATGTCCAGGATGGTAGAGCGGGACCAGAGCATTATGGGCTAGGTGGAGTGGTTGTCTAGACTAAAAATATCTTCATAGATGATCGGGGTTTATGACAAGTTTATTTCCCTCCAATAGTGGATCATTTCAGAGACGTCTTTCTTGATTATTTTTATGTCTTACCTCCTAAGAGAGAAGTATAGTGTACAATAGAGATTGTTCTAGAAGTAGCTCCAATATCCATTCCTCCATATAGGATATCACCTACATAGTTTCAGGATCTCAAATGGTAGTTATAAGATTTAGAGGACAAAGGATTTATACAGACTAGTACATCCTATTGGGGTTCGCCCATGCTTTTCACCCAGAAGTAGGATGGATCCTCATATCTATACATGGATTGCAAAATGTTGAAATAGATTACGGTCAATAACCAGTATCCAATACCTTGAATAGATGATCTCTTCAACTACATCTTAGGAGCTATGGTCTTCTCTAATATCTTCCTTATATCGAGTTATCATCCTGTGCAAGTTAGGCCTTTAGACATACCTCTTACAGCTTTTAGTACAATTGATGATCTGTATGAGTACATTTTTATGTCATTCGGTCTTATGAACATGCCTATCATTTTCATGGCTATAATGAATAGGGTTTTCCATCCCTATCTTGACTCTTTTTTGTGGTCTTTGTGGATGAAATTTTGGAGTATTTTCATACTCATAATGACCATGATAAACACCTAGAGTTCAATCTGAGTACACTTAGAGAGCATTATATTTATTCCAAGATAGCTAATTTCCACTTCTTGATCAACAAATTTCACTTCTTATTCCATATAATATCAAAATCAGGAGTTTATGTTGACCCAAAAAAGGTTATTATTGTAGATTCTTTGGAGAATCCCAATAAACTGTTTGATATAAGATGTTTTTTGGGGGTGGTTGGATATTAGATGCATTTCATACAGTACTTATCACACCTTTCTTCACCTCTCACTAGTCATACAAATAAGGTTTTAAGTTCTTGTGGTCAGGAGCATGCAAGAAATCCATTTATAATCTAAAAGGGAGTTTTGTCTCTAAAACTATTCTAACTCTTCTAGATCCATGCATTAGTTATACCATATTATGTGATGCATCAAGAATAGGCCTATGAGAAGTGATGATGTGGGAGGATAGAGTCATTGCAAATAGATCTCATCATTTGAGGCCACATGAGAGAAATTTCCCAATTCATGACCTTGAGCTAGCATCACTTTTCCATGACTTATGTTTCTGGAGACACTATCTTTTAGATGAGTGTTTTGTAGTGTTAAAAGACCATAATATCCTCAAATATATATTATCACAACATGAATTGAACCTTAGATGGTGGAGATGGGTTAAATATCTACAATCCTTTGATTTGGATCCTACTTATATGTCTGGTAAGGGAAATTTGGTTGCATATACACCAAGTTAGAAAACTCAAACACAGTTGTATGGGAATCTAGAGATGAATGGAAGTTAATGGTCCTCTTATCTATGCTTTATATAGAGTTTCATGATAGGTACAGGTATCCTTACCTATCATAATTGATAGTTACCTATTCCCTCCATGATAAGTTAAACAGTAGACAATTTTCCGATCCTGAGGGCTTGGATCTCTGTTATAGTATATCATGAGATAACCCGCCTCAGGATTGGTCTATGGACAAAGACAACATTATGCATATTCATGGGTGTTTCTGGGTTCTTACAGATATTATAGGGTATTTGATGTGTGATTCTCACACTTCTCAATGGAAAATTCATATAAGAATCTCCCAGATGTATTGAGATATGAGAAAATAGTATTGGTGGTTTTGGATGAAACGCCAAATAGAAGGATTTATCACTAGGTGTTACACATGTCAGTAGGTGACAGTGGAGAAACAGAGACCTACATGCTTTTTACATCTTCTTCCAGTCCTATAATGTAAATGAGAAGATATTTTTATTAATTTTTTTGTTGGGACGCCTAGGTCTCTGAAGGGTAGCGATGTTGTATGGGTGGTTATGGACCGACTAATGAATGTAGCCCACTTCATTACTATTTGGGAGACTTTTTTAGTTGATGATCTGAGAAGAATATATGTCTATGAGATCATATGATTACATGGGTCCCTCACACTATAGTTTTAGATAGTTATGACCATTTCACATCATAGTTCTAGAAGGGATTACAGAAGTCTATGGGAACACATGTGCTTCTATGCACATATTTTTCCCCCTAGATCGATGGACAATCAGAATGGACAATACAGGTTCTAGAGGATATTATTTGATAATGTGTCCTTGATTTTGGTAGTTTATGGGAAAACCATATCCCTATCATTGAGATCACCTATAATAGCACCTTTTATGTGACTATTCAGTTGTCTCCTTTTGAGGCCTTATATGGAAGGATGTGCCATTAACCCCTGTGCTGGTTGTAGGTAGGTGAGGTAGACCTATTAGTTCCTCATCTTATATAAGATAATTTAGAGTAGTTTCAACTAATTTGGAAGCGTGCTCATTCTAGATATAAATCATATGTCGATCATCTTTAATGACTTCAATAGATTGAGGTCGAGGATAAATTTTTCCTTCGGGTATCACCTAGGCTAGGGAATAGATAGTTACCAAGGTAAGGTAATTTCTCACCTCATTATGTAGGGTAATTTGTGATTCTTAATAGAGTCAAACCAGTCACCTATCAGTTAGTACTACCTCAGACATACCATTCCTTTCATGATGTCTTCCATGTTTCACAAAATTTCCAATATCATTCCAACCCATCTTATACATCTGATCCTAAAGAATTTCATTTAGATGTTGATGATTCCATTTTGGAGTATCCAGTATGCATCATTGGCTAGATCATGAAGGTTCTTAGAGGCTAGTTTGTCTCTCTAGTATGAGTTCTATGGAAGCATGGTTGCGTGTAGGATGAGGCTTGCGAGCGAGAGGACAATGTACATGCCTAGTGGTTGGAGTTATTCTCAAACATTTTTTCTCCACCCTTGGAAGGTGAACTTGGGGACGAGTTCTTTTAATAGGGGAGACTGTAAGAACACAGTTTTTTCACTCAAGTATGGATCCTTTAATTTTCAGTCTAAATTTTTATTTTGGACACTAATATGGATGCCTAATGAGTTATCAAAGGTATGAAGGGTGTCTAATGATTTTTTTGGATCCCAAAACCCATATTTCTATGAGAAATAGGCATGGTGTGTGGTTTATAGTAAACCATACAAGGAGGAAACATGGTTAGAGATAACTGTATGAGTGGAATGACCTTTTAGACATTGCCTTATTTCATAATTGGTGTATTGTTTCTCAAAATATGTGAGTGATCATTTTCCCTAGGTTCTCATGAATTTTTGGTGCATGATTTAGAAAAATGTGTGTCCAAACCATGCATAAGCTAATTACTGGGTAAAATGCCCATTTTTTAAATTATATAATAAAGCCTCATCCTTCCTCAAAATTTGATTTCCAATGCGATTATCCTCATTTTCTCCACATTTAGAGCTTTTTGAAGTCCTAATATAGGGATTGAAATATCTCTATAAGTTGGGATCTGATTGAGCTTATGTTCCTCATGTTGGATGTGAAATAGTAAGTACTTGAGTCTTTTTAAGCCTTTCTTCTTCTCTCTTTCTCTTGAACTAGTTATCAAGGAGTGAGTGTTTTTTCTTTTTCATAGATCTACTCCATTCTATGTCGAATCAGAGGCTGATATTGGAGGAGAAGATCCATTCAACCCTCAGTTGGGGGTCTATAACTCATCCCTCAATTTCATTGATTTTGGAATTTTTATGGGGGGCACTAATTTCAACTGGTTCCATTTATTGATTTTATATTCCATGTTTATAATCATTAGAACTCTATGGTTATAATCTTCCTAAATATGTGAATATTTTTTAGTGGTTACACCCACAACACCATCCATTCCATGTAGGATGTTTTTCCATAATTGGGTTTTTAGTATTTGACACGTTTGAACTGTTGTTTGAGTGTGACTTGGCTTGACCCTTATAAGGGTATGGTTTTATATATTAAATGTTTTTCACTAAATTTTGAATTGCATAATGTAAATTACCATGTATGATCACCGCTTCACCCACCTAAGGTAAGTGCTTCAATTTTATAATTAAATGTGAAATGGGAATTGGAAGGTATACTAAGTATATGAATTGGCCTCAAATATAAATTAATAATAGGTTTCATGTCTATAGAATCCCTTACCACATTAATGGAAGGTAGTAAAATGAACCTTGATTACTGAATATGCTTAAATGGATTAAATTAATGGGTGCATGATACATGGTCTTGTCACAGTAATGAAAGGAAAGGATTGAACCAAATAGAATTATTGATAAATTATGAATTTATTAAAGGGTTTCATGCTACTTGGCATTATCACACTAACAAAAGGAAAGGATTGATCCAAATGAATTATTATATGACATTATTATCAAATAGGAGTAGCCTGACTTGAGCTTTCCTTTGATTCTTTTCGGGGAATGCCATGAGCACTCGGTAACCCCATTCTAATTCAAGGATACAGATTTCTTAGGTTGGAACCCAACTAGAACCCAATCCTTTTCTATTATTGGATACCTAGTATGAAATCATATCAACCCTCACATAATATTAAAGAATTCATTGGATACACTTCTTGGATATATCATTGAAAAGTAGGTTCCACAGTTAAATCCCATAGGGATCAATCACTACTTAGCCCAATGTTATATTGGATGATCACCTTGGATTTAGTAGGTATCTTATTGTGGAATACCTTAGAATATGATCCTTGAAATACACTCTTGCCCTTAGCCAGGCTACAGTTACTATTGAGTTGGTGTCACTTGAGGTATAAATTTCCTTGGTTATTACCCTGTAAATTCGTTATTAAATATCATTATAGGTTACCTTATTAGATATAAAAACCTTCACTATTGTGAACATGTGATTTATTTACAAACTGGTAACAATAAATTAATGAACTGGTTACATGTTCAGATACCAACCAAGGGATGAAGTATGTACTTGGGTATTTAGTGACATTGTATTGCTTTACTTTATATATACATGCTCGCACACTGTTACATTTCAATTAAACTAGGTGAATGTTATAGACATCGTTGGTGGTGGCCAACTAAGATTTATCTCACACCCTCTCCAGGAACTGTTTGATACTCGAGGAAGATTACATGAATGCAGGTGTTGATATAGATAAGCATATGGATTTGAACATATGATTTCATTCTATTTACGATTTATCTTTATAGAAGATGACCGAGCCAGAGCTCGGGATTCTTATAATAGTGTTTTTATATCTTTAAATCATTTGTGGAACATGTTATGCCTATTGTCTTGTATCCATGCTTTCAATTTTTCTAGATACATGACATATCATCATCAGTTGTTGTATGTTATTCTAGTAGTTTCAGTTATTGTTATCACTCTATTTCATTATGCTCGTTCTATTTAATTATATTGCTTCCACTATTTACCTCTATTTATATCTATCTATTTTGCTACACTCTGGTAATGAGGGCATAGTCTCCCCATGGGAAGACCCTAGGCCCTCACTACTAGTCGAAAACCTATAGCATTTGGGGAGATGCACTTGAGGCCATGTGGTCCACCAATCTCAGGGCACCTATTAAGTGGAATTCGGGTCTAGGATGTCATAGTTACATTATTCCTCCCATAAGAAATTTTTCCCATAAATATCAACTTGTTATCCCAATTGATAAGAGGTGTGGGTACTTCTGCCTCATTATATCCTCTTGTTCCCATGCCACTTCTTCATATTTATGGTTCTTGCAAAACACTTTGGCGAGGAGGGTAGTCTTGTTTTTTAGAACCTTTTATATATGGTCCAATATGTCCACTGGATGCTCCTCATAATAGAGATAATGTTCTAGTTATGCCACCTTTAAGTTTAGTACATGTGAAGGGTTAGTTTTGTACTTCCTCGATAGAGATATGTGGAATAAAGCATGAATGTGAGCTAGATTTAGTGGAAGTTCTAGTTGAAAGTCCACTGCTCTTATGTGATCAAGTGTTATATAGTGTCCAATATACCTAGGGATAGGCTTTCTTTTTTTTTCAAAACCACATGAATCTATTTTATGGTGATATTAGAAGGAAACATTTGTCACCAATATCAAACATTAAGTCCCTTTGATGATTTTCATCATAGCTCTCATTCCACCTATGATAATCATTAATTTGTATTTGGATGGCATGAACCATTTTTTTCATCTCTTGCACAAGACCAGACACAATAATTTTTCTCCCACCAACTTCATCCCAACAAGTAGGAGTTCTAATAAATTCATATATAATGTTTTATAGGGTTCCATTTGAATACTTGAATGGATGTTGTTTTGTATAATAACTCAACTAACTGGAGATGTTTATCCCATCCACCTTTAAATTCCATTGAGCGTGTTATCAGAATTTCCTCAAGTGTTTAAATACACCTTTTATATTGGAAATCGGTTTGGGGGTGATAGGCCATAATGAAATTCAATTCAACACTTAGGACATGTTGAATACTTCTCTAGAACTTTGATTTGAACCTTGGATCATGATAAGAAATGATAGAACATTTCACTCCATGCTACCTCACCACTTCCCTTACATAAATCATGGAAAGTTTCTCAAGATTTAAATCATCCCCAATAGTAATGAAATTGGAAGTCTTTATGAGATGATCCACTATAACCCATATCACATTATTTCATTTACCTGTTCTCAGGAGAATAATGAAAAAGTCCATAGTGATATTGTCCCATTTTAATTATGGTATGGGTAATGGTTTCAATACACCTTTAGTAATGTATCACTATGCCTTCACTTGTTGACTCACTGGGAACCTTGTAGTATAGTCAGTAATCTCCCTTTTCATATTGTCCCCCAAACAATGATCACAAATTTACATATATATTTTAGTGCTTCAAATATTTATAGAGAATGTATAGATATGATATTTATTTATTATCTCCTTATTTATTTCTATAATAGATAGAACACATGTCCTTGTATGAAATTTTAGTACACCTTATTGATCAATATTGAACTCAGAAAACTTCCCATTCTTTACAACCTCTATATTCTTCTGTAAAAAAGTATCTTCTCTTTGATAATTATTGATCATCTCTAGTAATGATGGTTGAGAAATAATTCAGGATAGGTTTGATGATGCCACTTCCCTTCGGATTCCCATGTCCAACCTTACTCAGTCCTTGATCAATGGATCTCATTGAATCCTCCTCATTGTTAGAAAAATATGTTCTTTCATTATTAATACATTAGAAACATTCTTTCTCTTCTAGGATGATAATGAATTTAACATTCATAGTATTTAAGAAGATTTAACCTCCTATGTTTCATCTTTAATTACTTTTGTGTGAAAATATACTTCAAAATTTGGTGGTATGTGTATATATCATATTTCTCCCTGTAAATATATTTCATCCATATCTTTAGAGAAAAAATAATCACAATTATATCTAGAACATGTATATGATAATTATTCTCATGAGGCTTCAACTATCAAGATTCATCAACAATCACCTTTTCATTTTTCATAAGGATTAACCCAAGACCATTCATATATTAAAAGATAAAAAGAATGAATCATTTTCCAATAGAGGTTCAAGTTAACATAGGTGCAGTAACCAATCTCTTTTTTATCTCTTGGAAACATTCTTCACACTCCTTTGTCCAGATTAACTTGGCCCCTTTTCAAGTTAACATGGTTAGTGGATTATAAAGTTGTGAATTGTTTTTCACAAAACTCTTATAATATCCTTCTAAACCAATGAATCTAAGAATGTTAGTTTATTTTTTAGAATGATTCCACTCATCTAAAACCATTATCTTGGTAGGGTTAACTGAAATTTTTACATTGGTTATAATGTTCTGAAAGAAAGAAACTTGTTGTAACAAAAATTCACATTTTATGAACTTTACAAATATTCTCTCATTCCTTAGAGTTTTCAATATAACCCATAGATAATCCTTATTCTCCTAGTGAATTTTAGAATATACCAAAATATCATCAATAAAATCTACCAAAAATTTATCAAGGTATTTCTTAAAGTCTCTATTCATCAAATCCATAAAAATAAAAGGTTCATTAGTCAAGATAAAGGGAATAAAAACAAACTCATAGTGGACATATCTTGATATAAATGAATTATTTAGAATATATGTTTTATTCTCCCTCAATAGATGATAACTAAATTAAACATCAATATTTGAGAAAAATCGATCCCTATAAAGATGGTAAAATAATTTATCAATCCTTGGGAGATGATTCTCTTTATTAAATGTGATCTTATTAAGTTCTTTATAATAAATTCATAGTTGCATTGACCCATCCTTTTTTACAGAGAGAACAGGTTCTCTCCCAGGATACACACTTGATCAGATAAACCCCTTCTCCAAAAGATATTGGAGTTGTTTCTTTAATTCCTCCAGCACCACATTTTCTATTCTATATGTGGTATTTTATATCAACTTGGATCTAGGTATGAGTTCAATGGAGAACTCTACCTCTCTTTCTAGGATATTTCTTGGTAACTACTCAAGAAATACGTCAATGTATTCCTGTATGGTGCGAACATTTTATATTTTTATACTTTCATTTCCTTCTTCTTCTTCACCAATCATTTCCATAAAAAACGATATGGTAGGTGCTTCTATACAAAGCTCAATTCTTGATATTTATCCTTTGAAAAAAATAGTAGGTTTTCTATTCAAGACTACTAAGAATTAAATTTTTCTTTAATTTATCTTAGTATTATACTTTGAGAACCTGTCAACCCCAAGTATAATGTCAAATTCTAGGATAGGAATGACTACTAGATTTGCGATGATATTATTCTCTCCAAAATAAATAAAAGAGTTTCTATAAAGTTTTTATTCTTAGATAATCCCACCATGAGTCTTAACTGGTAGCTCTAATTCTAGAAGTTAAGGGATTGATTCTATATTATTTGAAAACTTGGAGGAAATAGAGGAATATATAGAACTTGAATCAAACAAAGTAATTTTTATATTTGAAGTAACAACGAGAGAACCTACCACCACATCATTTGGAGCTTCAACTTTACCTATTGTGATAAAAAACATAACCTTTCTCCCTTATACTATGCTAAGGTTAACGGTGATTCCACTCAACTATAATCATATTTAGACAATGATTGTAAAAGTTCCCAAATTGTCCACACTTATAGATTTAGACTTTAGGCAAGGCCTATAGAATATTCCCTTTTTCATTAGTGTTTATAAGTTGAGACTTCACCTCACTATGATAGTTATAAGTAATGTGACCATCTCTTTCACACTTGTAACATTTTTCACTCCTGAGCAATTAGTCCTATAAATTCTTCTTCCCACATTTTTTGCATGTGTTAAGTTTCACTTTCATTCCTCCTCTTATATGATCAAAGATCCTCCCTAAATTTGGATCCATTGATATCTTTATTTCATTAAATCTTTTAGACCATTACATCTCTCTAAACTCCAGTTCAACCTTCAAATCACATCTCATTATCTCCTCGTATTTATCATAGTCTCCATTGGATTGATTTTTTAGTATATGGGGTCTTAGTCAATTGAAGAATCTGTCAAAATTTCCATTATGATTAGTTACAAAGATATATTTGTAAAGATAAGTATTGTAATGTTTATCTCATAACTTACCACAGACTCATTTTCCTTCCACATCAGCTCCAGGAATACCTTATCCATTTTCATTCACAATAAAGAGGGGAAACAGTTTTAAATTAGGTTCCTATGAACTCTTCCCACTCTATAGATTTAATATCCCTTCTAGGATTCATTTTTTTAATCTATGTCGACCACTAATCAACTTCTACCTCTAAGTGTTATATAGTAAGGGTGATACTCTCTTATTTCAAACAACATAGTTTGGAAAAAACATTTCCATAGAGTTTATCCATTTTTCATCTTTCAGTAGGTTGGTTGATCCACTGAAATAAGGTGGTCTTTGATGCCTAAAGGACTCAATTTAAAGTTGTTACCTTCATGGTGAATCTTATCTCTTGGCTTTATTAAAGTTATTTTTCATAACTCGAGTGATTTTATTCATCATTCTCATGAAATTTTCCATTATTTCATACATTAGAGGGTTGTCAGCATATAGTCTGTTACCCTCACCAATAATGTGGTTCCTCCTATATCCCTTGATTTTATAAAAGAAGAAACATATAGTGATAAATGTGTTTCTTTTAATAATATTATAATTTATAAACTAATTTTATTTCATAAAACATCTGTCTTAAATATGTTATTTATTAAAAACAATTACATTTTCTATATATCCTTCATAATGGTTCATAAAATAATATGATTGGCCAAACATATCCCCTAGGAGTGTCAAACCAGGAGTGCAGCAAGGCCCATTGACATGAAATAGTTCTCTTTAAATTCTAGATAAAAGTGGTTTTTTGGGTTTTACCCCTTGATACATTTGTTCTAGAGCCACATCCACTTCTTCATATCCAGACAATGATTTCTTTTCTCAAAAACCTCTAATTTAATACCTCGTTTAAATACAAGAATTTTTTCCTATTTTTAAACATTTATATTGGTTTATTAATAATGTTTTAAAATACTAATTTCTAACAATAACTGAAACTTACTTTGATACCAATTGTGGCATCCCACATTTTTATTACATAAACTTTTCATTGCATTGTAAAAAAGAGTGGATATTTTAAAGTTTAATTTTCTAAACAAAAGGTACATGATAAATGAAAACATAAAAATTATTATAATCCATATGAAATGATTATTCAAATTTTAATCATAATTACATTTACTAAATCTCATAACATAGGTACATTAATCAAAAGAAATGGTGAGAAAAAATCATAGTAAGGGGAAAGTAAGGGAAACAGTTTACATATGATCTTGAGGAAAATCAATAAGAACGTAAGGAATATTATTGTGGCGGGAGAAAGAGAACATGAAGCATAAATTAATATAAATATAATGATTAATAACATGGAAATGAGGCTATAACATTTAATTTATACATTCTTGGGCCTATCACCAAGGTTAATCACCAAGGTGTCATAAAAATTACTAAGGTTATTCACCAAGGTATCATAAAACATGTCATCCATAGAGACTAAATTATTTACTCAATGAATTATAGAGCTATAAAGATGAACCCTCTATATGTATTAATTTTCATGTGATCCACATATCTCATAATAAATAATTCCATAAATAGAATATAGTGAATAAAATCAATGGGATTCATATTAAAATCATTGCATTTCGAAAGTGCTTT
Source organism: Viscum album (assembly GCA_963277665.1). Taxonomy (NCBI): domain Eukaryota; kingdom Viridiplantae; phylum Streptophyta; class Magnoliopsida; order Santalales; family Viscaceae; genus Viscum; species Viscum album. The sequence continues at coordinate 1,101,095,499 of OY728147.1, forward strand.
AAAAACATGATCATTATGTAATTTTTAACCCATAAAAAGGGAATGTGGGTTTCATATATGTCAAACCTGAAATCTAATAAATAATTTTTATATCTTATTGAATACCCCTATAAAATTAATTGGTTTAGTTATTCACAAAAATAAAATAAGAAGGGAATTTCTTGAGGAGAATAGAGAAATTTTGAAATGTAAATTCAGCAATATAACAGGTATAAAAATGTTTTTAAAAAAGGGTAAAAAAATATGGGACATGGGTATCACATTGAAAAAACATAATTTTATAAAAATATATTGAATTAAAATGAAATAATATATTGTTAACATAACATTTAGAATACATATACAAAAAAGGTTCTTGAATCTAATAAAAAACTAGCATAATTCTCTTACCTTGAAAAGTAACTCCTAAAATAGGTGTATTGGGACCTTGGGGGATTAAGGAAACCATAAGAAGAATATTTGGGAGGTAAAACTATCAGATATTCATGGATGAATAATTGGGAGTGAAATTAAATTAGTAAATGTGTGGGTATTTATAGAAAATGTGGTGGATTTGTTTATTAATTTTCCACTATAGGATTAGAAACCTAGGTTGTGGAAAATGAAAAACCATGGGCTTGACCTTGGTGTTGAACACTAGGGACACCTATTATGATATTTTAATCCACAAGAGTCACCCATCATTTTATATTACTTATTTTGGAATAGTATATGTAAATTTTACTCAAAATAACATTTTTAATGTTAAAGTTTTTATTTTAGAATTTAGAGTGTAAACTATAGATTTGGAAATTGATATAAATACATTAAAATAATTGATATTAATAAAATGACATATTTTAGGTCTTGTATTGAGGTTAAAGATTTATTAAATCATTATTAAATAATTATTAATTCATTAATCATACCAAAAAACTCAAAGTGTATTTTTATTATTCACAAAAAAAATAATGTATTCTAGAAAATTCTCATAAATTCACCCTAACCTAATTTAAACATGCTAGTTTTAAAAAAAATACTTATTTTATCACAATAATTATATAAATATGATCATTATAACTTTTAAAAAAATAAGATGCATTATTTAGTAAAATTAATAGTAGATTGAAAATGCATAGTAATGTTTCAGACACTTGAAGAAAAAAATATTTATAATTTATATTTAAATAAGAGTGTTTCTATCATAAAATTTCATTACAATAAATATTATTCATAATATACTAGTTTATTGTAAATATTTACATATTTTCTATAAATTAAAAATTACTTTCAAAAAATCAATTTATCAAATTTCAACTCAATTTTATTAAGAAAAACTATTCTTAAAATAGAATTGATTGAATAATTATTTTATTTAAAAAAGGAAATACACACTATGGTCGGGATACATATACCCTTATTAAACCTATGTACTTCCTAATATTAAGGTTTGTGATGTTGGTAGTTTTGTGGGGTGTCTCAGCTAACATTGATCGAGTGGTAATCTCCACTAACTTGAACTTCATTTATAGGTGATTTCATTCAAGCTTCACTTGTTCAATCTCAGCTTCGGTTTGGTCGAGGGTGAACCCTAGTGATGATACATCCCCCTCAATCTCTGATAAATGGGCTTAAAATGGCATGACTCTACTAGTTAAGGAAATCAACTCTTCTTTCTTTATCAATTATCCATTGTCAAATTTTACTTATAGACACTAATTATAATGTTAAATTTATTATAAAGGGTATAGTTCCCAACAGTTATGTTGACCAACTGTCATATAATGGTCAAATATAAAGGGTAACATTTCATTTTATATTTACTTCATTATTAAATAGATATGGTTTTTTGTGTATAATATTATATAACAAATATTTTCTTAATAAACAAATATTATTAAAATAGTTTGGTTCATTATAGAATATGTAGTTATAGCCTCAATTCCAAAAATATTCTATTGGGCATTTCTTTTGTGAAGATATCAGAAATTTGATACTTTATTGAGATATATTCTAGAAAAACATATCCAATAGAAATATTCTATTTTATTAAATGAAAAATTATATCAATGTGTTTTGATCATGAATCTTGGATAGGATTTTTAGAATGATCAATTTCACTCTGATTATCACTAATAATCTTCAATGGTTTAGAATCTTCTATATTTATATCTTTCTGTTGAACTTTCATCCATAATATCTGAGTACAAGCTCGAGTAGCTACAAAATATTCCAATTTATCCAATCCCAATGTTACTAAACTCTATTTCTTACTATTACAAATCATACAATATTCACCCAAGAAAAATGTTACTCTAGAAGTTTATTTTCTATCATTTCAGTCTCTATCCTAATCAGTATCAGTATAACCATGAAAGTTCATTTCACAACTTCTTTTTTGTAAAATACCATATAATGTTTTTCCTTTTACATATCATAGAATTCTCTTTTCTACTAAAATATGAGATTATTTTGGAACATTTTGATATCTGGAACACAATGTTATTGCATAAAAAATATCAGTTTTCAATGTTTTGAGATAAATAAAACTTCTTATCAGCTTCCAAAAAAATTATAATTCACACTTATTCCAGATTCATCTTTACACATCTTCATCCCAACAAAATTAAGAGTATATAATTATTTGGATTCTTCCATTACAATCTTTTGTAACAATTCCCTAGCATACTTTTCTTGATATAGGCTAATATATTTTTACTTTTGACAAACTCATAAATCAGGGAAAAAATTTAGTTCTCTCAATATTTACATCTCATTGTTCTTATTAATTTCATCATAAATTTTATTCAAATATATATTCTATACCCAAAAAAATTATATCATCCACATACATAGTTACAATCATGGTTTTGGAATTAAATTCAATCAAATACAATTTTCTATCAAATTTTATTTTATAAAAATTGAATATTCTCAAAAAAGATCAAGTGTAGAATACTATAAAAGTGGGACTTGTTTTATCCCCTGCAAATATTATGTCTATTTAAATATATTTATTTCATATTCTTCAAGTAAAAATCCAAAATTTTGCACTATGTAAACTTCATCTTCAATCTCACTATTTCAGAACACTAACATTACATACATTTTGGAAAATTTGTAATTCTAGCGTGAAGAAAATTCTAGAAATATTATAAGAGTTTCAAATTATACAACTGAGTAAAAGGTTTCTTAAAAATCAACATCTTCCACATATGCATATCCTTTTCAAAAAATTATTTCTTTGATTCATGAAACGTATCCCTTTTAATTCATATTTTTTCTATAAACCCACATTGTTTCAATAAAACTTTTATTTACTATATATGGAAAAATGTTCCCATGTTTTATTTTTCTAAATTTGATTCTACTCTTTATTCAAAGAGAATTCACATTATTTTTGTTAAAGAGATTCTGAAATTGATTCTGATTCATCTTTCATGATGAGTGAAGTTTGTTTTTTTAATATCATCCTTTTTCTTGTCTAAACTGGAGGACTCTGATTCCTAATAATATTTTTGTCTTAAACATATTTTTTTAAATTTATAATTTTCATGATTTTTATTTTTTCTTCACTTTTCTCATCACACAATTATTCTAAATCTTAATATGTCTGTTTTGACTCACTTATTTTCCATTGTAAATCATTAGTTTATCTTTGTCAACATTCTCATTATATATTGTTAAAGAGATTGTATTTTTGATTAATTTTACATTGTATTAACCCAAAAAATTATTAACATTTATTCCAACATTTGTAACTTATTTTGTTGATTTATTATCCCATGAAAATCAATTCTTTAGCTGTCACATCAATGTTTTAAATATCTTCATTTTTTATTTTTAGCAAACATGGACTTCAATAAACATTGATGAACTTAAATGACGTTTTTTATTGTATAACATATCATAAGAATTCATGTTATATTCCATCCTTAACAAACATTAGTTTTTTACAAATACAATAGTACTAATAGCTTCACTCTAGTGGAACTTAGAAATTTTTTATTCTACTAATATGATTCTTTTCATTTCCACTATATGAATCACTATATTGATTTTTGATTCCATGATTTCTCATATAATATGAAAATGTATTGCATGTGAATTTTGGTCTATTTTCTATTCTAAACATTTTTTATATAAACCCCCATTTCTTTCTCAATTTATCTTATAAAAACTCTAAACACTTATATTTATTTAGACTTATACTTCATAAACATGGTGTTTTTATCCAATTGAAATCGTCAATGAAAGTGATAAATTAGAAATTCCATTTTTTATTGATATCACATCGTCCAACATAAATCAAAATGAATAAGTTCAAGAGGTATAGTAGAGTGGATCTCAACTTTCTTATGGCTTTTATTAGTCATTTTTACATTATTAAATGTTATGAAAATATCTCATTATCTTCTTCTCAATTTTGGAAAAAGTTTTACAACATCAACTTTGGAAAAAAAATCATTTTTTATGCCCATGGTGGCCAATTCATCAGTGCCACACCTTATTCTCATCTTTGGAACATAGATAAAATGTGTTATTAAATTCTACAATAAGAAAAATATTTCATTACTTCTTTATCCTTTTGTAATATCTTTTCCATATTCAATAATTCAAATGATATAAGAATATTTTTTGAAAAAAAATAATTTGGCATCATCACAAATTTTAGTCACATTGATTAAGTTTTTTTGATCTCATCAATAAAAAAAATGTCTCTTGATTTAAGTTTTTGGGGTTCCATCTCAGTAGTTCCCATTCCTTTTGTTTTCAAGAAACTATCATTCCTAAAATTAACTACTCCTCCATCATAATTTTTAAAAAAATCAAGATTTTTATATCAGCAGTCATGTGTGAAGAATAAATACTGTCAAATATATATGGTTTGTTCTTTTTTACTTTCTTTAAAAGATGTATCAATAATAAAATCTATTTTCTCAAATTTATTCATATCATCTTCATTTAATTTTCTACAGTAAGAAACATATTACTAATGGAGTTTCAAAAAATTTTAAACATAATGACTAGCCTTGTCACATCTTCCACATACTTCTTCTAAATATTGAAAAAAAATTATGTTGGAATTTCTCTAACATCTTATGTTTATCTTTTAAAAATTTATGAATTTTAGGAAAATTTATCATTCTTATTACAAAATTGCTTCCACTATATTAAAACCTTTTTCTAGGAAATGAAAATTTATTCCAAGAATTATATTCTCAAGGATCATAGATTTTAGAGCATTAAAAAAACCCAAAAATCTCTATTTTTTATTTAAGTATGATCTTTCTCTATAGAAACTTTTTTGAGGGTGTAAATTATTTCTTCCCTAATATACTCTAGTCATAAAAAATATTCCAACTGAGTGAGTTTTCAAATTTTATAGTTGTGATAGGTTTCTCAAATCCCTTCTCAACCCATGTTTTAATAAAACTTTTCATCTCACCTAATATGTTTAAAATTTAAATGAAATATTTTTATTAGTGGGGGAGGATTTTTCATGATTTTTTATTTGATATTTCTTATAAAATTTATAAGTCTTATATTTTACTTATAAATATTTGTTAAAGTTTAAATTCATCTATATTAATGTAATTTAAACATCAAGATGTTTTTATTGAGACTTGTCATCATATTCCTTAAATTTAACTTCTTATGAAGATCCTCATCCATATCTCCCTATTCAAAAATTCTAGGTCTGTAACATAAGATATACTAGATGTATTCTTATTCTTGATTGAAAACATTTTTTCATATTTAAATGATTTTCCACCATATTTATTTATTATTCTTATTTCATTATGGATATATCTATTTTCTCAAGATATGAAACAAGTTCTCTTATGAGTAGATACTCTCTATATGATTCTTCACCTCCTTATTCATTATTATTTGAGGAGTCTTATACTTTTTAAACATTTTCAATTAATGTTATAACATTTTCTAAACTTTCATATTTTGAGGAATTGTTTTTTGTTCAGTGTGATTCATCTTTATTACTGAACATACTTCTGTTGTTCCTAATAGACTTCTTTTGATATTTTTTAGATGACCTTAGTTATTATTAATTTTATTCCACTTCTTCCATTGAGGTTTTTCATCAGAATCATTGTGATATTATTTGACCTTCATATTAGGAAAATTCATAGGAATGTTTTCAAACAATTTAGAGGAATTTTTCCTCCATATTTTCCACTTAATATTATATAATTATTGGAAATAAGAGACATGATTTTATCACTCAACTAATCATCCTCATTATCTTCATAATAAAATGGATATAATTCTTAAACATCTTAATTTTTCATATTTTTTATAGCTTAAAAATTCATTTCATATTTCATCTTCTTTTTGAACACCAAATCTTTTCTCATTTCATAATTAATTATAAATTTATGTTGTTCATTAATAGATATATCATATTTATTTTCTAATTCTGAAATTTACAATCAAACCTATATAGAAAATTACTCATGAGTTTCTTTGAAATTTTAGAATTTTCCAAGACATATCCAAAACATATGATGTTGCAAACAACTTCATATACTCTAGTGAAGTATCCATAAATGGTTTCTTTATCTCTCATTCATATGTATTCAGACATATTATGATATATTTTTATATTTTCTTCCTTCACATTAGTATTCCATTTAAAAATACTTTCTAACTTGTCCTATATACACTTTTAAGTTTTGAGACTCATAACATTCATATAAACATTATCTTATAGAGAAATATGGACAAAATTTTTAGACTTTACATCAAATTAAATATTTATTTTATCATCAAACATTATAGGTGAATATTTCTCAACATGTGGAAAATCGGTTGTAGAAGTATCAACAACTTTTAAGGAAAGAGATATGAGACATATAATCCTCATGTTTTTTCAACAATAATAATTTTTTCCATAAAATGTAGGAATTCCAATACTGTTAATATAATTGATATTATCTATGATAAGGATTCAAAAAATTATCCCCCCCCCTATAATACTAATTTAAGTTACAAAGGATCAAATAACAACTCAGAAAGGTGGTTGAATCAGTTGTTAACTTTTTATAATTTTAAATGTTTTAGAAACATAACCCCTATAACCTATTAAAGTTAATTATCTTAACATCGTTGAGTAAATATACATTCATTAAAAAGTAGTAAAGCAAGTGAAGCACATGTTATTTAAAACATTCAACCTCAGGGTGAGAACCAATCTCCTTTCCATAGTCCCTCCTATGGGTCTGTGGAAATTAAATACTATGAAGAAGTGATTAAAACTTGTGTAAACTACAATTAGACAACTTCTATATCCTATAGTAATTATTATACTAAATCTTATTACATCCAAATGTTTCTTACAATAATTTTAGCAACCAAAGAAAATGAACATAAACGATATTTTATCCACAAAATAATTTTTTCGAACCTCAATCTGATGTTCCTGGTTATGATTTTATCTATCCAGTAAACTAAATATCGATAGACTCAGCCTGATAGACTCGGTCTAATTCGCATTTTCTCAATCTTCTCCTAGAGAAACATTCTATTAAAACAGAAACAAAATATGTGCCTTAAAAACTCTACCCAACTACTCATACATATCATTATTAGTCTGATCTTCCTCGGTATAGAAAATAGAATGTTTTGTTATGTAGTCTTGTAATGAGATCTTGGTCCGTAAATCCTCACTGAAATTAACTATCTGGCATTTCAACATTTCTCACACATGAATAGTTACCATGTATGAATGTATTTTTCTATCTATTTATATGTGACCAATAATAGAAAATGTAGGAAAACTGAAACCATTTCTCACTCAGTAAAATTCATACAAATTAATTTTGTTATGTCCATCTGAACATTATATTTGACTATTTCAAACCTTCTCATCACTTCAGGTATCTTTCAAAAATTAATGAATTATCAGTACATCTTCTAGAATTATTAACCAAATATCAGAAACTATTGTCTGAAAAACTCATTTCATTATAACTTCTGAGTTTGATTTGAATTTCTTCCTCAAATCAATATGATCTGACTTTATTCCAATGATCAGTTAATTTTTACTATATCCGTCAACTCAGTATGATAATACTTTCCTATTAATATTTGTCTTGTTTAATTTCTTCCATAGATCAGTCTAATTTGACTTTCTTTCTCAACTCAGTCTAATCAAAATTTCATCATTATCTCATTAAAATATGACTTTCTTCCTCAACATAGACTAATTTAATTTTCTCCTCAACTCAGTTCGATTTACTTTATTCCTTATCTCTATCTGATTGAGTTTTTTTCCTCATAATAGACTGATCTGAATTTCTTCCTCAGCCCATTCAGATTTGATATTCTTCCAAAAATTGAATCTCAGGTAATGGCATCAATATCTTTCTAATGTATCAGTTTCTATAACTCGTTATTCAAACTCATGTTGTATCATGACTTCTTCATGATATTCCATAGACCTTAAATAATGGAAAAGAGTCATCATTTTTTTTTGGAAATTACTCCAAATTCCCATCTACAATTTTTAAAATAATGGTTCTAAATTCCAATCACAACAAAATAGAAAAATTTATGAATCTGATCTTCGGTAGCTTCTAACTTTCAAATAAAAACTCACTCTGATTATTTGGTTCTAATACTATGTGTCTGATCTGCAGCTTGTAAAAAACTTCTTTATCCAAAATTCCAACAACTTCTCAGTAAAAAATTATAAACATTAATCAATATATCTTTCACCAAAGTTACAAAAACATTATTTTATAAAAATATTAGTTTTTAATAAATACAAAACATTGTAAAAACAAAAAACATCACTAATGATATTCACTTTTTCCTAAAAATTATTTTAAACCTACATTTAATTTGCATCCATGATTTTATCCCATTTTTATAAAAACATTTTTGATTCATTATTGATGATATATCATTCATTCCTTCTCAACAAACAACTTTTATAATTCATTACGATGTCTAATTATGGGTGTTATATTCCATGTATTTTATTTTGTATTCTCATCTTACCCATTCCATAATATGTCAATCCTTTGAAAATAATTTTAAAAAAATAGAATAATTATTATCAAAAAAATTTATAAAAAACAAATATTTATTAGTTTTTGTCTTCTTTTAAACTACTTTAGAAAACATTATTCACCTCTAGTTGTATTAAGATACCTTATTTTTATTATGATTCCTTAGTTAATGATGATGTTTTATTCTCATCTTACCCATTCCATAAAATAATTTATTGTTTATTATTCAAAATGATAATATATATATGATAATAATTGTATTAAAAGTAAAAAATAAAAGTAATTGATGCATTTGAAGAATATGGAAGCATTATAAAAGGATCTTTTATCATTACAATAACACTTAATATATTTTTTAATTATAAACTGAACAACCACAAAATGATCAATCCCAGAAAAATTAATCCAATAACATAAATAATATGAGATAATAAATAAATGAAATGGAATTATAATAATCAAAAAACATGAAAAATATTTCGAATCAATTAAATAATTAATTAAATTTTATTATTCAATAAGATAGGGGACTTATGATGTGATTTCGGACTTAACCTAAGAAGTTTCCTTTTATCCTTTGAAGGAACGTAAGTCTTTTTCTAAAATTTATTCCTAATTTTTTCTAAGATTTTTATTTCTTGACTTCTTATTTGTTTTTATTCATCAATGTTCTATGATTTTCATCCAATTACATCTCATCATAGGATTTTTTAGCTCATTATTTATTTATTTTAATTTATTGTGTTAACTTTAATGATCATGATTAGGAGTTAATACAAGCTCTTAAGTGTTTTATTCATATTTTGGTTACTTAAAATTATATACGATGATAGATGGGCCTAGTATACATCCCTAATTTGCATTGGGTGATGATTTATTATTTTTATAAAATGTGTTTTAATTAACTGGTGTAGTTATTATATTAAAATTTATTATAATTAAATAGTTGTGTTATTCTATTATGGATAATTATGAGTGATTACAAGTGATAAGAATATAATTTCCCATTAATCCATTGTGATTATTATATTTAAATCATTATTTATTATGATTTTATTTTATATAAATATTTTGATTTCATTTATATAAGCAGATAAGTTTATTTCATGAATGAATACAAGTTTATTATTTTATAAATGTTCAAAGTTTGTTGTTAAAACTAAAACCTTTTTCACAGGTTTCATGTATTTAAATGGCCTAACAAGTTTTATTATTTTTTTATACCCTTTAATGAGCTTTATATCAAAATACAATATTTTTTACCGATTTTTACATGGTCTATAGATGATTATGAATGATAATTTAGTTATTATTTTATGATTATTATTTAGTGAAACAAGTGAAAAGTACATGTATTGTGGATGAAATGGATTCTCCCAAGGTTTAAAATTGATATTTTCTTATATATTTTGTATCTTACATGCATCAATCATATAAAACTGAAAAAATAAATGTATTGGGAATTTTAGTGTTAAAATATTGGTATAAGAAATGTAATTATGGGATGGTTATGTTTGGGTTGTTATAGGAGTTATTAGAAAAAAAAATTATAAAATTTTTAAGGTTAAGATGTTGTTAAATGATTATAATTAAAAAGATCTAGAAACATTATAGAGTTAATAATTAAAAATGGGTAATTTTAAGATAAATAATTTTCATATATTTTTTAAATTGATTTTATATAATTATATTATATATAAAAACATTTTGTAATTTTTCACTCAAAAGAAAAAAACCTTATTTCTAATCAAATTTGGTTTTCATTCATTACATGGTTTTATTTAAATGATTTATTTTAAAATTTTAGACTTTTAGTATTAAAAAATGAATTTATTTTTTGAATTCATATTTCTAAAATTATCTTAGGATGAATTTTTGGGAATTTTCTGAAAAGTTTTATTTTTCAATGAATAGTGAAACATATTGATTTTTGTTGAAAACTGTATTTTATTTTCAAGTATTTAAAAAGTAAAGTTTTATTTTGGATTGTTTTTAAAATTTAATTTTTAAATTTTGATGAAACATAATCCATTTATAGTTCATTTAAAGGGTTTTATAGTTGAATTTCGTATAAAAACATTTTTATACTGAAAAGGAATTTTTTTTAAAACTCATTTTCATCGCATTTTATGAGTTTCATTGTAAATTAAATTATGATGATTCTATGAATTTAATATTGAAAAATAGATGGCATATTTTCAATAAGGAGTTCCAAATTTATAAAATATTTTCCATTTGTTTTTAGTCATTATGAATAGTAATCATAATGAATTTTTGTTACCATAGTAAAGGTAAAATGGGTGATTTAAGGTTTAAAATAATATGATAAGGAATTGAAAAATGACCACAAAACTTTAATTAATTTTATTTTATGAGTCTATTTCATAAATAATCATAAAAATTCAAATATATGACCTTTTTTTACCTTTTACCATGATTTTTACCATTAAAATATTTTAAATAAAGAAAAGTAAAAAATGTCTCTCTTTGTTTTATTATCTCTAAATTTTTGACATAAAGGTAAAAATAGGATATGTTAGGTTATAATTTATTATTTTAAATATAAATTATTTTTTTATTATGGATATTTTTTTTAATTGATGAAATAATTTCCTTAAATGTTTACAAAACACCATCACGGTATTTATTCAATTAATATAAAAAATTATATTAAAATTAGTAAAAGTAATATAATATGAATGTGATTTTTTGTAAAAATATTATCTTAGATAAATATAACATTTCAAGGATGTTTGAAATTGTTATATTGGATTTCCTTTCTTTTCATATTGTTTTCAAAGTCAAATTAAATAAATAGTTACAAAAAAAACATTATTGATATTTTATAGTGAATAATGTTTTTTAAAATGATTTAAAATTAATAAAAACTAATATATTTAGGAAATTGATTGGTATATGTTTTAAAATATCAAATACATTCTATTTGTGGATCAATTTTCCTTTTACAGTAACTATATATACCCCTAAAAAGAAAACAACCTTTTAAAGAAAATATAGAGATAAAAAAATCACCTAAACTTTTCCAAATTTTATTTTATGGGATTATTAGACTCATAATCTTATTATATTCTAATAATATTAATTTTGAACCATCATAATGCGAAAATTAATTTACATTAATTTAATACTTTAAGAAATTCTAACAGTGCCCCTCCCTTCACTTATAAAAGGGTAACCCCCTCTTCTCTTTTCCTCATACTTAAGAAGAATTTTTGTCATCCAAAGACTTTAAAAAACCATTACATAAATCCCTTCCCACATCCTACATATATTATTTTGGGTATAATACAAACTTTATTATTCTTAAGGTGAAAATAAAAGGAATTTCTCTGAAGATGAGGTAATGATTTTAACTGAATGTTTTAGTTTTATTTATTCTTATACCTCATTTAAATATTCTTCAAATATTGTGATATAATAAAACTATTATATATCATATATTTATATTTTATTATTTTATCATAATAACATATATCCATCTAATTTTCCATAAAATGGGAAATGAAAACTTCGTTAGTGTGTACGGTGGACTATTGTCTCGCAAACTGAAGTAATTTATTTTCCATCATCACCTCCTAATTCTATATATAATGAAATATTTATTGTATATATTTGATATTCATGTAATCTTTATAATTTATTATAATTAATATATCATCTATTTTCTTATATTTCCATTCACTAATAAATTATAACACTGTTTGTGCATACGTGTGGACTACCTCCTCTACAATGCGATTTGATTCATTTTTCATCACCACATCACCTGGATGATATATATATGTATATTTAAATAAATTATATGTTATTAATGATATAATTATCATTTTATAAAGATAAAATAATACTTAACTTCTTTATAAATGGTTATTGAAAAATGGAAACATTACTCAAGCGTACATTCATCCTACCATTTCCATGATTGTAAGGTTTCATTTTTCATAACCTTATTTAATAATTGGTTTTTAATATATAAATGATATAAAAAATTATATTTATTTCATGATTATTATTATTTATATTGTTTAAAAATTACATCTTTGACTATAATCAACCAACCGAAGTTGTTTTTTACATATGAGTCAAATATCATCAAAACATTGGATGTAAAGTTAATTGATAAAGAATTTTTATATAACATGGAATTAAAAAAATTAAATTTAATAATGAACATGAAAATTTTTCTTAATAAATTAAATAATTAACATATGTTTTTTATTTAGGAAGATAAATATTATGTATGACGAGTCGTACTTTAGGTGAGATACTCTTAACTTTAAAAACCTCAATTTAAATGTGTTCAAGATTAATTTTCTAAATATTTCACTTACAGGTCCATATTATTAAAATTAAATTATGGATATATTTATATGGACATAAATTAATTATAAAAGAAAATTTTATTCCACTTTTTACTTAATTTCAATGTTTTTCACATGGGAATATTTTACAAAATGTTTTTACAAAAGAAAAAAGGAATGTTCTATTTTAACGTATAAGACATCAATGGTCTTTCATTACACTGTAACTATTATTTTATTTATCAATTACATTAAAATATTATATATTTTATTCAAATAAAAACATTATTTACCTTTTGTTTTGGGTATTTTATTTTTGAAAATGGGTTTTTAAAAAGAAATGATTTTTGGATATCCCAAAAATGTTTTGCATATGGGTTTAAAAAAAAATTCATGGGATTAATGATTAAAGAAAAAAGAATAAAAATATTTTAATCAGAATATAGTACAGGAGAATTATATATGATGATGATTGATCCCAATACAATTTATATTATTGGTGATCTATAAACAGTTTATATGATGGGTGATCTCAAATGAACTTATATGTTCCGTATTCCTAGATAGCACTTCAATGAATTGGGTAATGTTCCTTGTGTTTATAGGAAATGAGGGAGTTGATCGAGGAGGATTCTCATATGGATTTAACTAGGCTCCAATAATTTTTGACATGGATTTTGAATATATTTCTTTATGTTTTTAAAAAGGGATTTCATTTTCGTACAATGGATTTTTAGTGTTTTCTTTTAGAAAAATTTGTGTGTTTTTTATATGGAAATAATTTATTTATTATGCTCAAAGATTATTTTGATAAAGGTAAAAAATTTATGGTTTTTCATTTTTTTCAATGGACTGTCATATTTCTCCATTTTTTGTAACTTACTAATTTTTTTATACTCAAACCACTTTTTGAAATGTTTTTCATGGGGTTAAGTGTCACGAACTAGCCAAGGATACTCTAGTACACTAATACCCCAACAAACAATAATATATCCCAAATGGAATTCCCTATCCATATAGGTTGGTGAACAGAACATCACATCATGAAATAAATACAATGGAATGTTTTTATACAAACTAAAAGAAGAATAAAACAAGTTTTTATGATCAATAATCCAAAGGGAGAAATTAACAAGAAAACATGTAAAATAATACTCAATGGTATGTCATCAAATGACACAATATATACCAAAGTAAAGGAATAAATATTTCCCATATACTAGGTGCATCACATCTCCATCAGTCACCTCCATCAGTCCGATTCCATAGGATCAAGAATATCCACCACCGATAAGTGTCACTTTTCCTTTTCTTAGACCTAACATAATATAATCTAAAAAATCCCAATGGAAAAGGTGGAGTGTGTGATAAAGAGCCTAGTACAGTCTCACTAAGTGTTCCATAATTAATTCTATAAAAATTAAACAAATTATGATTTAAATTTAAATAAAACAATTCATGGAATGGAATTTACATTTTTTTCAACAAAACAGGATTTCATAATAAAAATATGGAATATATTTCAAAAGAGTCTAAAAATAACATTTATATTAAACATTTATTTAATGAATTTGGGATGAATAAAATAGTTCAATAATAAATGGCATGTAATCATCAAATAAAACATCTCATAGAACTATTTAATAATACCTATAGTATGTTAGCTTTTGGAAATAGGGTCCTCATACTACACAATCAGTGATCTCTTCCCAATGTGTGCCCATGTACCATGGATCAAGCCATTGGGACTCCACTCCCTATCAAGATAATCATTCAATAATTAGTTTATTCTAGGTTTTTCATCATCAAACAAAATCTTGGGGGTCAAATCTTAGAGTTCTTGTTCAAATTACCTATTAAATGCACAGTTTCACATGTGATTCATTCATTCAATCAATCAATTGTGTTAAAATAAATCATTTCTAATAAATTCAAATTACAATGTCAAAATTTTAGTTTTTGACATGCCTTTCTCATTTAAAAACCAAATCATAGATTTTTATCTATCCATTCCTTTTCAAATAATCTTTCAATATTATCCATTTGGCTCATGGTTCAACATCAAATAAATTCATCAAATCATTTTCAAAAATAAATCCATCATTTTTTGAAAAATCCACCCAATAATTTCAATTCCATTAAAATTTAGGGTTTTCCAAATTTCCAGTCCCTTTTCAAAATCAAACATTAATCACTAAAATTTGTGTTATTAAATAATTTAAAAACTTATTTTCAATTAGTAAATAAAATTATTCTTTCAATTATTGGTAAAAATAATATGGATCCACCAAACCTCTACCAGTGATCAAATCAACACCAAGCATAGGAAACACTAATGAAGAAAATAGGCTAAGGTGGTCAACAAGAAAATACTATATCATTAATCATCAAGATAACACGACAATTTAATGAAAAAATAATAGATCATATTGTTGTTAATTAATGATAGAAAAGAGAAAAAGAAATATATAATGAGGAAACTCACCAGATATAAAATTCCAAGCTAACAGATCCATAGGGGAATGAATCACCTAAAATTTTTATGGGGTATCCCTAGGGGTTGGAGAGAATATTTTACAAAAATAATAAAATAATTTCTAGGCTACAGCATACAATAACCTATTGGGAATGATGAATCTATGTCATAAATCAACTATTCACAATGTGTATATCTGTAGTGGATTATATCCTAAAAGGAATATACATTGGTTAAAAAATCATGATCCCTACCATTTCACTTTGTGAAAACAATTCACAGATTAAAAATCCCTCATGTAATGAAACTATTTCATGGATTCTTTTGACAGATTGATTCACATAAGAAATTTCATTAATGGTTTGAATCTTTCATGTTGACAGTACACTGCTATTTTATGCATAAAAACTCATAAAATGACTCTAACTCCACTCAAACCCAAAGAGAACCCTCTAAAACCATTACACATTTATATCCAAACTCTATTAATTCAAAAAAAAGCATCCATGAACATTAAATCAAAATATTGGCCAAGAAATACCAAAAAGTAGATACCGAGATGTTACATCCTCCCAACCATATAAACATTTTATCCCCATAAATCCTGTAAAGAAGATTTCATAATGAAGATATTATTCCACTACTCACTAATCAGTGCCTCACACTTTTATGTATCATATGAATCAGAAAAAATAGTTCCATAGTACAAATACAAAAGGTATCACCTTCCCATGAAGAACCATTCTCTCATAATCAAAAATCCTAAATGGATGCTCAATCATGAAAATATCAATTGCAACATTAAGATCATACCATATCATGACTTGTGATTGGTCAAAGAGATGCTTTATAAGCTGTGATACATGAAACACAATGTGGATCTATGTTATTAGTGGTGGAAGTTCCAAATGTAGGCCATATTCCCCAATCTATCAACAATCTCAAAAGGACCCACAAACTTCGATTAAATATTACACTGTTTTCCAGGACATCGGTGACCCAAATGATGTGAAAATCTCAAAAACACCTAGTCACCAATAGAAAACTCTAACGGTTATCGGTGATGATCATTATATAATTTATACCAGCTCTCTGTTGTCATCATTATTGGATGAACCAACTAAATATTATTCATAATTTCATAGACTAAACTTGATCCAACTAAGAAAAAATCACCAATATCCACCCAAAATAATACATATCTACAAGGATAGCTATGAAAGGCCTCAGTGGTTCTATTTTGATATAATACTGGTAATTTATCTTGTTGGAAAACTCAACCTGTGCCAAATGGTTATCCTAGGATCCACCAAAGTCAATAACACAAGTACATAGTGTGTACTCAAGAATCTATATAGATTTCTCTATCTAGATATCTATATAAGGAAGATATGGCATGCTCTGTCATACATGGGATCCCATTTCCTCCTGGAGGACTCTCTAGATGTGATCATTGAAATAGGGGTCCCTCTCAAACAGTATAGCATATGGAACTCCATGAAATCAGAAAATATCTTACACGTAGGGACATCTGAAGTCCTAAACTGTGGTTGTATCTCAAATTAGTATAAAGTGAACTTATATGGTTCGAATTTTAATCACAATCCATATCATATTCTTCCCTCAAGGTGTATATGGAAACCCATCCACAAAATCTATATAAATATCATTACACTTTCAAGTTGGAACTAACTGTGGATGAATCATACTTGGAGGAAATTGGTGCTCATATTTAACCTATTGGTAGGTATAATAATATGAAACAAGTTTATAAATGTATTATCTAATAACTTGAAACTATAATCACTTTCGTATACCATAGATCATATTTTTGGTACCCAGGTGCACCACCCACTAAGAATTATGGAAAACCCCCTATCATGGACTTTCATATAGGTAAAGGTACACTATACTGGTTTTAAAAACATAAAAAATCTCTGAATATAAAAACTAGTCACTGATGGTCTCCGCACCATAAAGAATATTTATATTTCCATGGAATTTATCATCAAATTGATACACCTAAAGAATAATCTCAAAAAGATAGGAGTTCAACTGCACACTTTCTAAAAACATCCTCGGACCCATTCACTCATACTCTCAAATGCAACTGACAAAATAACAACATCATATTTCACTCTTCGAATGATTATTTCATAGCTTGGGTAATAATTTTCCTTCTCATGGTATCACTAATGACATTCTATATAGTGAACCTAATTGTTCTTACATGACCATTACATTATTTAAAGATAAAAAACATAAACGCATTATAAACTAGGATCAAAGCATTAGTTTCTTTGAAAAATTAGGCACATACATAATATGTACATAATAAAATGTAATAATTTATTAAATTATTCTTCTTTATCCTTATAAATCTCAGGTTCTCCTTAGTACACATAGTCATTAGAGGATATACATTATAGAAAAGGGGTGAGATAAAACACCAAAAATAGGATTAATAATGGAATTGAATCAATATAACATTGGTGATAATATAATACATCATCATAGCATAATCGTAGTTTCATAATCATGAACATTAGGAGAAACATTAGATAAATTCATGTAATGTGGAAATGCATAAAAATGAAACATCCTGTATGTAGAGACCCGTATCTTGACATACATAGACATTACATTACTTTTTCGGAATACTTAGTACATAACAAAAACACACACACAAGGATCGTAATAGTTTAGTGTCTTTGGAAACTCGGAATATGATCTTCTAATCCTGGTGAAAGATCTTCAACATCTCCCATGAAGATCTTCCTTTTTATATACCTAAAACCTTTATTTATATCCTGGGAAAAATAAAACATAAAAGGGTGAGCTCAAATGCTCAGTAAGGGTAAAAAAAAGATATATCAATCACATCATATACATAAGAACATAACTTTTGGAAATCTTAACCTGTAAAAGAGATCTTAATTTCATAACATGGGATAAATCATGGAAGTGAAATGTAATCACAATAATCATATCATAAAACATGAAACTTTGTGGCATACACACATAATCATAGAGAATCATTTCTTGTTAGTCAAGACTCATTGCCAAGACTATCTTAGTGGACAAAGTCCCTTTCTGAACTGAGTCACCCTCGTTTCAGTCCTGTTTCACTAAACTGGTATAACCTACCATTCCAGCCATGTCTATCTCATGAGATATATAATCTTTACCCAATGCATTGGAGTGAGATATAGGTCCCACCCATCTCATAATGATACCATTCTTATGTGTGCCACAAAATCATAAACCATACATCATAGTGTAACCCATGTAATAAAAACGGGATTCTTAGACAACATGACATCATAAAACAATTCATATAAGATAAAGGAATTCATAAAAATATTTCCATCACAAAATCCTCAAATCCATTTAATAATAGGGATAAAAACAGAACCCTTTTATTATCTTAGATGGAAAATAATTTTGATAAAATACTTGAACTCCATTCTTGAGGAAAATATCCTTTCTACTTTAAAAACATTTTTCTTTCTTAACATGTCATACAATTTTAAACTAAAAGAATTTGATTAAAAATAAACTTGAAAATTTGTAATGGAAGCTTATTGGAAATAATTTTTAAAAAATCCATTCATGCCGTATAAGTTAGAAAGGAACATTCTTCTCGTACTTTTGTCAGAAAAGTCAAAAATGTCCCTCGTACGAAAAACGACAAAAGATTCCTTTCATATCTTTTACTAAAAACTCACCGAAGGGTAAAATAGGATTTAAACAATTGTAGGTGGATGGAAATAATATTACATATTGAGGAAACATGGATTTGGATGATAAAATACACCCCAGTAAATGCCAAAGTATAAAGAATCTCGGATAAAAATAAGATTGTGATATTTCCCTTACCTTAGGTCCGATTTGCTTCGTAAATGTCCTAACCTCTTGTATAATTATTTAAATCATGTTATTGACTTATTCCAGAATCATATTCATTGTTATTATATCATATATGACATTATATTACCCGTTCTTTTGTAAATTTGTGTTAAAGTAGCGTTTTGGGTAAAATTGTTTCATTTGTCGTCCGTGTTTTGACTTGTAATTATTCATATGATTAATTAGATCACGATTACTTAATTACAGAATATAAAACATGATTTATATATATATATATATATTCAGGATATACATATATATAATAAACCAGTAAATTGAAAGAAATACACCGTTCATGGAGACGATAGTCCGTACGTACGCATGAACGCTGTTTTCGTTTCCTTATTGAATTGAATGGAATTAAGTAGATGACATAAATATAAATATACATAAATCCAGTATCATTATTATGTCATATATTTCATTAGTACTTATTATATATACTTTATAATCATTCATGAATGGTTAATCATTGAGAATGAATCTCATCGCGTCGTGGAGACGGTAGTCCGTACGTATGCACGAGCGATGATATCGTTCCCATGGTCATGGAAT
Organism: Viscum album; assembly: GCA_963277665.1. Classification (NCBI taxonomy): domain Eukaryota; kingdom Viridiplantae; phylum Streptophyta; class Magnoliopsida; order Santalales; family Viscaceae; genus Viscum; species Viscum album. The sequence continues at coordinate 1,101,115,775 of OY728147.1, forward strand.
TGTGTTGAAGTGTATGTATACTATTTCAGTATCAATATCACTTTATAATAATCATATATAGTTACTCATTACACCATTATACCCATCCTATTAAGGTGGTGGCGGAAAATAGATTACACCACGGCGTGGAGACGGTATTCTGTACGTACGCGCGCACGGTGATTTCCTTTTTCTGTAGGATGGATAGAAGGTTAATTAGAGTTGTTTCATATTTATAATAACATATCAGTATATAAGAAATACTGATTTTATTACTTTATCATGAAACAACTAATGAAGAAGAAGTTGAAGAAGAAAGAAATTGAAAAAGTTCGGTAATGGATATTACCTCTTTTTGACGCGCCTTTTCTTAACCTACACATAAAGAACTAAGGATTGTCTTTGAAGAAGACCAGGACCTCCAGGATGATACTAGGGAAGTGGAGAAGAGATTTTTTCAGGGTTTGGCCGAGCTTGAATGCTCAAATTGGAGTGAGGAGGAGAGGGAGGAGGTGCCCTTTTATAAGGGAGGAGAGGGGCATCTTAGGAAAATCTCAAAATATTATTTTATATTAAGGTCAAATTCGGTTTATAATGGTTCCAAATGGTCTTATATCGAAGCTAAAGTGGGGATGGGTCTAAATACTCTAGTCCAATAGGATTTAGACAAGTTTATGTTATTATTTTATCCTTATCAATTAGATTTTACTCTAAGATAAATAATTTAACTTTTACCGTGTCTTTTTGTTTTCTTACACTATATGGTTAATAAACATACGATATGAAGCCAAACGAACCCCCAATATGTTTATTAATATATCTATCTTTATCTAATTTATACTTATTTAGGCATTTATAATATCAATTATTCTACTTTTTCACTATTATGGTAATTACTGCATCATCATTGTGTCATAAATAAATTGAATTATTTAAAGTATAAAAATTACAAATAAAATACCATTATGTAGGGAATCCTTTTAGCATTATAATGAATATTTATAGTCGAAATTATATTATGTATAACCCTATTTTAAAAATGTTTTAGTAAATAAACTTTGATTTTAACTCTTTTAACTCTTCTTTGATTTAAATAATAATAAATGTCCAAATCTAATCCAAGTGGGCCTAAATGATAATATTTTACACTTAAGATTTTTTTTGGTCGAGATACACTTGTCCAATAGGATTAGGACATGTGTTAGGGTAATATTAATATCATTCTTACCCTTAATTACCCTATTTACTTTTAACCGTGGTAAATAAAAGTAAAAAGTTACTATTCACCAAAAATTATTTTCATCTCATTGAACCACATTTTACTTACTGACATCAACCGTGTCTCTCGGATTTTTGAAATTCCATTCACAGAAGCGGTAAAATTATGTTTTATGAAAAATTCAGTTTTTTAACTACCACTTAGTAGTTTCACTATTCATCAAAAATTGATGTTTTTCAGAACAATGTCAAAATTTCATCCTAAGCTATATTTCATATTCCGAATTCAAAAATGAAGTCTATTTTACCAAATTCATATCATAGAAGTTTCATTAATTAATTTTATAATTAAATCCCACTGTTAAAACAAATAGCGTGTTTTTAAGAAACAATATTTATCAAAAGATTGACACTTGTTTATGTCTGGTTTAAATGTGAAATTACATCCAATGAACAACATTGTATTAAATTGTAAAAATATATTCTAAATATACTTTAAAACCACTAAAATTAATAATTTATCAGTATTAATTATTTCGATTAAAAAATTTGTTTTTAATTATAATTTAGTAATTTTCACTATTCATCAAAATATGAAAGTTATCCGAAAAGTACCAAAATTTCACCTTAGGCTAAATTCGATACTCCAAATCCAAAAATGAAGTCCATTTTGAGAGCTAAAATTTCTAAAATTTTAAAAGGTGGTTATTACTATTCTTAACAGCTAGTTTTAATAATATTTTAATAGTATATCGTTGTTTAGTGAAACTCAGTATTGTGTTCTACACACGCTATTGAGGAAGGTCGTGATTGCGTGTATTGTAAGGAAAGTCAAAGATGTGTGTTGTGCAAGATCCTTTTGGTGTTACGTACAACATAAGACATTAATAAAATTAAAAAGAATATTTTTCATAAATTCTTGCGCTGTTACATTCTACCCCACTTAAAATGAATTTCGCCTTCGAAATTCGTCGGGGTTATAAATGGTTTACTATTCAAAAGTTTCTTTAATAGAAACCCACATCGTAATAAAAGAATACAAAAACTTGGCTTTAAAAACTAAAGTTTGAAATGTAATGATTACCCAAATAAACAAATCATTGGGTTTCCACATAGGTGAAAATATGGATATGGAAGAGAAATCTAACCATCGTGTTCTGATGGAGAGTGGTAGAGAACATGGCTATGGAAAAGCCAACAATCACAAATCCATAAATTTGTGATGATCTAAGGTAACATCTGATTAATCAAATATAAGATCAATAGGACAACATTTTTGGTTTTCAAGATCGTTTCCCTAAAGATGATGAATTTGAATTAGAATAAATACTTACTTTATTTTTGTACAATCTCACTGTTGTGTGTGCCTTGAACAATTTCCACTTCATCTCTTAAATAAATGAAGTTGAATTTGTTATTCGTGAAGTGTTTGCAGATCATGTGACAGAATGACGGGTCATTCAATCTTTCTCAAACAAATGGTTTGAAAAAGTTATTAAATATACATAAGTCATTCTATAGTGAGATTAATTATATATGGTATCTAAAATGGACTTATACATCATATATAATACTTCTTAATATAATAAAACTAGTTTCTACTAAACAGGGACTTCCTGTAGGCCAGTGGTAGGCGATAAAGGCCAGTCGCACTTCAGTTGTGGGTTCGATTCCTACAGCCTTGTCCGACGCGATGGGCCGTCGCCCGTCCTGCAGGTTGTCCTTTTTCTAAAACTACATTACTATAACATCCCATCAATAATATCGAAAATCTTCTATCCTTAAACAATACTAACTTATTTCCAACATAATCCATTCTAATCTTTAGGCTTGTCCATAATACTGCAGTCCACTCTCATAACATAGTGAAAAAGATTACTACAGATTTAATACCATCGTTGATCCCCACATATCCTAAGATATGTTTTGTTGGTCACATTCCAAACATTAAAAGTCCTTAATCATGTATTCTCTTGAATATCTTAGTGAAAAAATGAATGCAGTTAAAAGTTAACACCTTCCACATACCAAAATCCTCAAAATTCTATATACTCAAACCATGATATCACTTAGTCCTTATATCAATCATGAGCTCATGAATAATAACAAACATTTAATTTTCTCCTTATCCCTTCATTATGCGCATATCATCTACATTCCAAAAATATCTGAATAACCTTTCATGGATATTGGTAACATTAATCATACGGTTTCAAAACTCAAGGAAAGACAATAGTCTAACAATCCTTAGATGTCTCTTTATTCCATAGTACCATGATATTCTTTATACAACATTACACTTGATAAACATGTAATCATTCCTCTACCTTCTTAAACCATTCACCGAGCTGCAACAATTCTTTCATATCACATATCATTTTTAGTCTCTTCATCATCATCCACATAAATACTACCCATATGGCCGTACTGATTCTCTTCTTGAGACTTTCCCTTAGGGCATTGGTTTCAATAATTCCCGTACATTACACATTTAAAACATTTAACCATTGTTTATATCGTAGCAATACCATTATCCTCATCCCTGGTGTTAACTGAACCTTTTCCTTTGCACTTACTGGCTTTGTGTCCTTGTTTAACACACCCAAAGCATCTTCCAGTTCCTTTGAAACATTCTCCTTGATGCCTCTTCCCACATGATTTACATAGGGGAAATTGAACATTCTTTCCTCTATGATCATCATGAAACTCTATCATTCTCTTATTATCTGAGTCAGGAAACTTACCAAATTTTACTTTATTGATCATATTATGAGATTTCTGATTCGGCATAACAAGGATGTTTGGACTTCCAAATCCTATTTCATTTGGTTTCTCATGAAGAAAATCATTCCATTGTGCATCATATCCTCCATTATCGTGAATCATCTTGTATCCAGCCATTTTCTAAAACCCAAAAAGAATAGTGTGAGAGGAAAAAATAATGATTGGGAAAACTACATAATAAAGGGGGAGTACCCTTAATATCTAACATCTTAGGTTAAATTCTATGATCTTTACCGTAGTTCTAGGACTATATCCTATACGTATACTCATCCTTAGGAACATCCCTAGACATACCTTATAAATATCTCCAGGGATCTCACTAACGTTTTCGCATCCTAGTTTCCTAAGGTTTACTAAACCTTTCCTCTGATTCCAACTGTAGAGACCCGTATCTTGACATACATAGTCATTACATTAATTTTTCGGAATACATAGTACATAACAAAAACACACACACAAGGATCGTAATAGTTTAGTGTCTTTGGAAACTCGGAATATGATCTTCTAATCCTGGGGAAAGATCTTCAACATCTCCCATGAAGATCTTCCTTTTTTTATATACCTAAAACCTTTCTTTATGTCCTGGGGAAAAGAAAACATAAAAGGGTGAGCTCAAATTCTCAGTAAGTGTAAACAAAAGAAATATCAATCACATCATATACATAAGAACATAAATTTTGGAAATCTTAACCTGTAAAAGAGATCATAATTTCATAACATGGGATAAATCATGGTAGTGAAATGTAATCACAATAATCATAACGTAAAACATGAAACCTTGTGGCATACACACATAATCATATAGAATCATTTCTTGTTAGTCAAGACTCATTTCCAAGACTATCTTAGTGGACAAAGTCCCTTTCTGAACAGAGTCACCCTCGTTTCAGTCATGTTTCACTGAACCAGTATAACCTACCATTCCAGCCATGTCTATCTCATGAGATATAAAATCATTACCCAGTGCATTGGAGGGAGATATAGGTCCCACCCATCTCATAATGATACCATTCTTATGTGTGCCACAAAATCATAAACCATACATCATAGCGTAACCCATGTAATAAAATGGGATTCTTAAACAACATGACATCATAAAACAATTCATATAAGATAAAGGAATTCATAAAAAAATTTCCATCACAACATAATCAAATCCATGTAATAATAGGGATAAAAACAGAACCCTTTTATTATCTTAGATGGAAAATAATTTTGATAAAATACTTGAACTCCATTCTTGAGGAAAATATCCTTTCTACTTCAAAAACATTTTTCCTTTCTTAACATGTCATGCAATTTTAAACTAAAAGAAGTTGATTAAAAATAAACTTGAAAACATGTAATGGATTCTTCTTTGAAATAATGTTTTAAAAATCCATTCATGTCGTATAAGTTAAAAAAGAACATTCTTCTCGTACTTTTGGCGGAAAAGTCAAAAAAGTCCCTCGTACGAAAAACGATAAAAGATTCCTTTCATATCTTTTACTAAAAACTCACCGAAGGGTAAAATAGGATTTAAACAATTGTAGGTGTATGGAAATAATATTACATATTGATGAAACATGGATTTGGATGATAAAATACACCCCAGTAAATGCCAAAGTATAAACAATCTCGGATAAAAATGAGATTGTGATATTTCCCTTACCTTAGGTCCGATTTGCTTCGTAAGTGTCCAAAACTCCTGTATAATGATTTAAATCGTGTTATTGACTTATTCCAGAATCATATTCATTGTTATTATATCATATATGACTTTATATTACCCGTTCTTTTGTAAATTTGTTTTAAAGTAGCGTTTTGGGTAAAATTGTTTCATTTGTCGTCCGTGTTTTGACTTGTAATTATTCATATGATTAATTAGATCATGATTACTTAATTCCAGAATATAAAACATGATTTATATATATATATATTCAGGATATAAATATATATAATAAATCATTAAATGGAAAGAAATACACCGTTCATGGAGACGGTAGTCCGTACGTACTCATGAACGCTGTTTTCGTTTCCTTATTGAATTGAATGGAATTAAGTAGATGACATAAATATAAATATACTTAAATCCAGTATCATTATTATGTCATATATTTCATTAGTACTTATTATATATACTTTATAATCATTCATGAATGGTTAATCATTTAGAATGAATCTCATCGCGTCGTGGAGACGGTAGTCCGTACGTACGCACGAGCGATGATATCGTTCCCATGGTCATGGAATTGTGATGAAGTGTATTTATACTATTTAAGTATCAATATCACTTTATAATAATCATATATAGTTACTCATTACACCATTATACCCATCCTATTAAGGTGGTGGCGGAAAATAGATTACACCACAGCGTGGAGACTGTATTCCGTACGTACGCACACGTGGTGATTTCCTTTTTCCGTAGGATGGATATAAGGTTAATTAGAGTTGTTTCATATTTATAATAACATATCAGTATATATGAAATAATTATGTTATTACTTTATCATGAAACAACTAATGAAGAAGAAGTTGAAGAAGAAAGAAATTGAAAAAGATCGGTAATGGATATTACCTCTTTTTGACGCGCCTTTTCTTAACCTCCACTTAAAGAACTAAGTATGGTCTTTGAAGAAGACCAGGACCTCTAGGATGATACTAGGGAAATGTAGAAGATATTTTGGCAGGGTTTGGCCGAGCTTGAATGCTTAAATTGGTGTGAGAAGGAGAGGGAGGAGGTGCCCTTTTATAAGGGAGGAGAGGGGCATCTTAGGAAAATCTCAAAATATTATTTTATGTTAGGTAAAATTCGGTTTAAAATGGTTCAAAATGGTCTTATTTCGAAGATAAAGTGGGGATGGGTCGAAATACTCTCATACAATAGGATTTAGACAAGTTTAGGTTATTATTTTAACCTTATCAATTAGATTTAACTCTAAGTTAAATAATTTAACTTTTACCGTGTCTTTTTGTTTTCTTACACTATATGGTTAATAAACTTACTATATGAAGCCAAACGAACCCAAAGTTGTTTATTATTAATATATCTATCCTTATCTCAGTCATTTGGCCGAACCTTAGATTTTTATGAATTAAATAACAATTAATAATATAATATTTGTTTTGAAAACTAATTTATGTCAATTTTGACACTATTTGGTATATGATTTTTATGAAATTTCTAACAGAATGATAAGTTCAAACCAAGCCACTTAAATCAATAATAACATGTCATATGGACCTAGAAAATTAGTGGAATTCATAAAAAGTCTCAACTTATACTTATTTAGGCATTTATAATATCAATTATTCTACTTTTTCACTATTATTGTAATTATTGCATCATCATTGTGTCATAAATAAATTTAATTATTTAAAGTATAAAAATTACAAATAAAATACCATTATGTAGGAAATATTTTTAGCTTTATAATTAATCTTTATATTCGAAATTATATTATGTATAACCCTATATTAAAAATGTTTTAGTAAATAATCTTTGATTTTAACTCTTTTAACTCTTCTTTGAATTAAATAATAATTAATGTACTAATCTAATCCAAGTGGGCCTAAATGATAATATTTTGCACTTAAGGTTGTTTTTGGTCGAGATACACTTGTCCAATAGGATTAGGACATGTGTTAGGTTAATATTAATATCATTCTTACCCTTAATTACCCTATTTACTTTTAACCGTGTTAAATAAAAGTAAAAAGTTACTATTTACCAAAAATTATTTTCATCTCATTGAACCACATTTTACTTACTGACTTAAACCGTGTCTCTCGGATTTTTGAAAAATCCATTCACAGAAGCGTTAAAATTAAGTTTTATGAAAAATTTAGTTTTTTAACTACCACTTAGTAGTTTCACTATTCATCAAAAATTGATGTTTTTCACAACAATGCCAAAATTTCATCATAAGCTATATTTCATATTCCGAATTCAAAAATGAAGTCTATTTTAGCAAATTCATATCATAGAAGTTGCATTAATTAATTTTATAATTAAATCCCACTATTAAAACAAATAGCATGTTTTTAATAAACAATATTTATCAAAAGATTGACACTTGTTTATGTCTGGTTTAAATGTGAAATTACATCCAATGACCAACATTGTATTAAATTGTAAAAATATATTCTAAATATAATTTAAAACCACTAAAATTAATAATTTATCTCTATTAATTATTTCGATTAAAAAAGTTGTTTTTAATTATAATTTAATAATTTTCACTATTCATCAAAATATGAAAGTCATCCAAAAAGTACCAAAATTTCACCTTAGGCTAAATTCGATACTCCAAATCCAAAAATGAAGTCCATTTTGAGAGCTAAAATTTCTAAAATTTTAAAAGGTGGTTATTACTATTCTTAACAGCTAGTTTTAATAATATTTTAATAGCATATCGTTGTTTAGTGAAACTTAGTATTGCGTACTACACACGCTATCGAGGAAGGTCGTGATTGCGTGTAATGCAAGGCAAGTCAAGGATGTGTGTTGTGCAAGCTTCTTTTGGTGTAGCGTACAACACAAGACATTAATAAAATTAAAAAGAATATTTTTCATAAAATCTTGGGCTGTTACAATGTATTAGTGTTCAAATGCCACTCATAGTTGTGAACAAGGCTAGAATCATGTTCAGTCTAACATATGTTCATAAACATAACATCATAATTGTGAAAAAAAAATATCATCATGTTCACATTGTCTCATGAGATAAATCGCATTACCCAATACATTGGAGCATTATATATTTATGGGCCCACCCATCATAATCATGCATGCCACATAAAACATATATCAATCAAAGTCTTGAACTAAACTGTGTAAAGGAATGGGTTTTATAAGGATTTAATCAATCATTATTTCAGGAATAAACATGGTGTTCCTAAATGGAAAATGGAAAATAACATATTTGGTATAATAATTGTCATTTTTTAGCGAATAATAAATAAATCGAGAGGAGTCATGATGTGTTTGGAAAAGACGAGTTATTTTGAAAAGTCTTTGAATTTTTAATAAAATCAGATTGAAAAATTATATATAACCAAAAAAGAAAATGTAATATCAATTAAATTATATTTAAGGATAATTAAAATAATATCTATGCTAAAATTTGTAATTAAATACGAATAACTCAAAGAAAGGGAGTTGGGTTTGAGAATCCCCTTACCTTATGTCTGAATGCCTTATGCACTTGAACTTAATATCCTGGATAATCAAATTAGATTAATTAATTAAGAAATTATTATACATTTATTTTATTTATTAATATTTTCTTATGTTTATTTTTTTCCATTTTATGAGTTAAATAGTTTAATCTCATTGTTTTAGGAGTGTTTGTTTCCATGGTTTCGTGGTCGATTTACTTGTTTATAATTATGGAAGTTCTTGACAAATAGGAAAAATTCTCCAAAAGTGAAATTATATTTTATTAATGAAATTATTCAAGCTTAAATGGTCTCATATAATATTTGGTATTTTTGGTATGATAATTCTTCATTTGATAAAATGATGATGATAAAAGTTTAGATTATTTTGGCGGTTTTTCGATCATCAAGATCTAATTTTTTTTATTGTTTAATATTATGTATATATATTAGTTCCAGAACAAGAAAAAATTTATAATATAAATTTTAAAAAACGGTTTAACCATTTTAATGTATTTATGACCATCATTGAAGGTGGTAATGGAAAATGAAAACTTCTCATCCATGAAGGCAATGAATCGACACATCATAGATGATGTTTTCATTTTTTGTATAAAAGGAAAAGAGAAGAGATTTGATGATGGATATTCCATTAAAAAATTAAAATTCTAGTATATATTTCATACAAGAGTTGTATGAAACTTTGGATAGGGGAGGTGAGGATAGGATAAGAAAATAAAATAAATTAAAGGAGAATAATAAAGGATTTTACCTCTTGAATATCGTCTCCTTGAGAACCTCATTAAGGATCTTGGGTTTGGTCTTTTGTTGAGACCAGAAGCACTTTTACATCAAGAAGAGGCTTGGTAAGGTAATTTGGTAAAAATTATACAATCAAAAAGGCATAAAATTTGTGAGGAGAAGATATAGTGAGGGGTGATATTTATAGGGGAATCAGATTGGTGTTTTTTATTATTATATTAATTAGTTTGTTATTTTATCTCAAGACAATAAATATCTTTGATTCATATAGCTAAATAAATTATATTTATTGGGATATTTCTAAAAAATGGGTTCTTACTTCATCCATACATCATCCCTGACTCAAAAACTCATGTATTAAGCATATACTATAAATTACTATATTTCATTATTCACCAGAAATACAACTATTTTAGAAAAATCACTAAAACCATTTTTTTAAGTTTATATTTTATAAATAGAATCTATTTTATGAAAAAAAAATTATAAATATGAGAAATTTAATTTTTAATTAAAATCGCCATTTATTTAAAAATACTGATTTTAATATTATAACTAATTTTATGATAATTTGATAAATTAATTAAAGTCGCATAAAATTATCTAATAATTATAATACAAAAAAATATTAATTTATGAATCTATTTTATGAAAAAAAAACATTTAAATAATTATATTATTTATAAAATTATAATTAATCATTTACATTTTACAAAGATACCAACACTTAATTTATCATTTTAAAACAATTTTTTATTTATACCATGATATAATTATATCATACTTTCATTTATAAGATTCATTAATTTTATTTGTACTTTCATAGATGAGGTTACTATTCTATTGGTTAGATTACTATTCCCAATGGTCATATTATTATTCTAACGGTTAGGTTACTATTCAATCAGCATATATTTCTTAATTTATAAAAATATCAATTATTTAATTCTTCCTTTATGAGAATAAAGTTTTATTGAGTGATCTATGAGGTTCATGTGTTTCTTGAAATAATTATAAGGTTTAAAATTTTTATTGATAAAATTTTAGGTCGTTATATTCTTCCCCCTTATGAAATTTCATCCTTGAAATTTTGTTTTACATATTAAGCTGAAAAAAGGTGAGAGTATTTACCCTTCATCAAATCCTCCAGTACCTATGTTTCCTCTTTATACCTATGGTTCCTCCACAACACATTGACAAGGTGATTTGTATTATTGCATATGAATTTGTTTCTATGGTCCAATAACTTCATTGGTTTCTCTTCATACAAGAGGTATTTATCCAATTGTACCACCTCTGGATTCAATACATGGGCGGGCTTAGGTATATACTTCATTAAGAGAGATACATGGAACACATCATGTACAAGAGACAGATTTAGTGTAAGTGAAATCTGATAGTACACTGATACGATGAAATCGTAGATGGGGATAATGTACCTTAGGCTAATATTCCCTTTCCTTCTAAACTACAAGAATATCTTCTATGGTGATATTCAAAGGAAGGATTTTTCTCTAACTTCATAATCCAAAACCCTTTGACAGTTGTCAACATAACTCTTTTTACAACTTTGATAAGTTTTTATGTGTTATTTTATGGCTTGATCCTTCTCTATCATCTCTTTCACAAGGTCTGATCTAAGTTGCATTCGTTCTCCAGCTTCATCCCAACAGATTTTACTTCTTCATCACATATCATACATATTTTCATATAGATCCATTTGAATACTTGAGAGGAAACTATTGTTGTATGAGAAATCAACCAATGTCAGATGTTGATCTCATCCACTATTTAATTCCATTTATTAGGCTCTTATAATGTCCCCGAGCATATATATAGTCCTTTAATTTTAGAAATTAGTTTGGGGTGATAAGTTTTTATGAAATTCAATTTAGTACTCAAATCATGTTGAAGACATCCCCAAAATTTGGAAGTGAACCTTGGATCTCAGTAAGAGATCATCTAAATTTGAACCCCATGCATCCTAACCATATCCTTCACATATATATTGTAATTTTTTTCAAGAAAAAAATCATCCTGAATAGAAATAAAGTGGGCTGTCTTGGTGAGTCGATCCACCACAACCGATTTTACATTGTTTCATTTGGATGTCTTTAGGAGACCATTGAAAAAGTCCATAGTGACATTCTCCCATTTTCACATGGGTACTGTAAATGGTTGAATCATCCCCTTGTACTTCTATCACTCTACTTTAACTTTCTAACATACCAAACATATTAAGATAAACTTTGCAATATTCTTATTCATGTAGTCAGTACATCATGGTACTTCCAAGATGGATGGAGAGATATGAGTTATGTGTATTATCAAATATATCCTTCTTTATATTGGGTGATATAAGCACACAAAGTCTAGTTCCATATCTTATTAAACCATCTCCATAAATGTGTAACTCATGTAGCTTCCCTTCTTTTACTTCTTTTACCTTATTTTATATCTCAGGATCAACCATTTGTGCCTCCTTAATCTTTTATAGGATAGATGGTTGGGAAATAAATTAGCAAAGGTACGATTTATTCCATATTATTATGATTTCAAAATCTATCCATTGAATATCCTTAAATATAGGGTCTTTCTCAATCTGAATTATGGATAGAGTAGAATGTTCTTTTCTTCTAAGAGTATCAGCTACCTTGTTTACCTTCTCTAGTGATAGTGAATATAGAAATAATATTCCTTGATTAGCTCTAACCATATTCTTCGATTCATGTTGAGTTTCTTTTGTGGGAATATATCCTTTGGACCCTTGTGATCAGTATATATGTCACACTTATCACCATATAAGTAGTGCCGTCAAATTTTCAAGGCAAAACTAACTATTGTTAGATATATATCATGCATTCTGCAGTTCATACCATTGATCTTCAACTGTTATGAGGTGTAGGGTATCACTTTACCATTATTTATGAGTATACAACCCAAGCCTTTCTTTGAATCATCACTATATATCAAAAAACATTCTCCACTGTTTAGTACTGTGAGTAAAGTTGTAGTGATTAACCTCTTCTTTAGCTCCTTGAGTCTTTCCTCACATTAGTTCACCGCGACATACTTTACCCTTTTTGTGTTAACTTAGTTATAAGGCTATAAAATCATGTGAGATTTATCACAAAATGTCAGTAGTACCATGATAATCCATGAAAACTGTGGATTTCTATGATAATAGTGGGTCTGGGCCATTCCTCAATTACCATTTTTAAGGTTCCACAAAAATTCCCTCACATGTGATCATGTGTCACTGGAATGTGACTTGCCACATAAAAAATTCAAAATTTATGAACTTGGAGTAAAGTTTTTCTTTCCTTAATATTAACATTACAATCCTTATATATTCTTCATGTTCCTACTTTATCTTAGAGTAGATGAGAATATCGTTGATAAATACTATCTCAAATTTTTCAAGGTAGTCTATGAAGACTCTATTAATCAAATCCATAAAGATTTTTGGGGAATTAGTAAGTCTTAAGGGCATCACTAGAAGCTCATAGTGATCATAACTTGTATGAAATGAAGTATCTTAAATTTCTCCCTTCATTGCCATCAGTTGATGATATCTATAATGGAGGTCAACCGTTTAGAAGTATTGAGATCCTCATAGTTGATCAAAAAAGACATCAATCTTTATAAGAGGATAATTATTCCTTATGGTGATCTTATTAACATCTAGATAATCAATACACAACTGTATTGATCCATCATTTTTCTTTATAAAATTCACGAGAACACCCCAAAGTGATGCACTAGGGCATATAAACCCTTTTCCAAATTCACTTGTATATTCTTCTTTAACTCTTCAGATTCGATAGGTTCTATACTATAAGAAAATTTAGATATAGGAGTGACTCTAGGTATATGTTATTTTGAGAAATATACCTCATGATATGGGGTAATTCTATGAAACTATTCAAGAAATACATCATGGTATTCCCCCGTAATTGGAATTTTCTCTAAGTTGATACCTTCCTTTGACTCAACCATTTAAGTGATGTATTCTTCTCTACAGGGCATCAACACCCACACCATTGAAAAATTTTCCTATGTATATTCATGGTCTTCCTTTCATTTGTAGAGTATAATGGAATGGTTTTTAATATGAAAAGATATTTCCTTTTCCCAATAGTTGATGTCCAATCTATATAACAATAACAAATCTATGACCAGTGTAGCATCGAATTCCACCAATGAAAGTATTATGAGAGTTTATAGAATAATCTCCCCACATGTTTCAATAGGAGAAGAGTCCATCACTTGGGTTACAAAGATTTAACACTAGGTGTTTTTATAGATGTCCTTATGTCATTCATGGCATCCAAAAGACCCAAGATCAAATCCAGGCAGGAGAAAATTTACTGTAATTTTGAAATACTAGAGCAAGGCATTATAGTAGGGTTGTAGCAGTGGTGGAACTGTAGCAGGGGCGGAACTGTAGCGGTGGAGGGACTGTAGCGGTGGCTGTACTGTAGCAGGTACTATAGCAGTGCGGATACTGGAGCGGTACTGTTCACTGAGAGGTCCTTTGGGCCAAAAAATGGGCTTTTAATCCTTGTATTCAGGCCACATGTCCTTGGGCCTTCGGGTTATGTAATGGGTCACCCTCTACCCATTCTAAAGAGGTCTTTGCTTTAAATAATAAATTGAGGGTTTGGCCCCAACCTTTTAAAAAAAGTGTACATTGTATGACATCATTTTCTTTCTCCACTTTATTATTAGTTTTGTCATAATATTTCCCTTTATACTTTGGAATGGATGGATGATGACATTGATTACCTAAAAGGAGTCGAGGATTGGTGCACTTGAATACATAGTTACATTTCTCCCTATATTTAAAGCATCGAACCCCATGTGGTTCTCTCTATTTCTCCATCATGTTGTTTGGATTCGTCATGTATATTCAACATTCATGAGCTTGGTGGATTTATCTTCCACACTTGAATCATTTCAATGTCCCTTTATTCAATTACCATGATTTTTCTTCATTCATTTTCGACACGTGGGTGGATGGATCCTCTTTCATCTTTTTTCATTTGACCCACCTGCATGAAACTTCATTATTTTTCTCTTATCTCAATAATCATGGGAACATTCTTGAAACTCTATATCAATGTTTAGATCACATTGAACAACATATTCATAACTTCAAAAGTATTAGATGGATAGATCCTTTTGAATGTGTGGATTTAAGCCACTAAAGAATCTGTCTATTTTACTATCATTTTTTATAACAAAACGTGAGGTGTATCTTGAAAGCCATGGGATGTTTTCTTTATAAGCCATGATATATTCTACTTCCATTTTCTTCATCTCTATGAATTTTCTCTCCATATCTATTCGAATAATTTAAGGTAAATTCTTATTAAAAAATATTTTCTTAAAGTCTTCTCACTCCGTAAATTAAATTTCATCCGTTATCATGGTGTTCTTTATCAATTCCCGCTATTGATCAGCTTATCCATCTAAACGATAGAAAAACAGGGTCACTTTATCCTTATTAGAGTAATAGAGCACAGATAATATATTATACAATGATTAAACCCATTGTTTCACGATAAGTGGATCATAATATCCACTTAACATCTCTGTTATTTTCCACATAAAGGAATCAATGGCTATATTCTACTTCTTAGGTGATGTGAATGTTCCATATGGTTCAAATTATTGATCATAGCCTGTGAGAGTTGGATAAGAATCACTATAAATTTTTAAACTCCACCTCTCATGGAATTGGGGATGTAATTCAAAAAATCATTACATTTTCCCTCACATGGGTTATTATCTAGTTTTCTCCTTGTTCCCACTATTTTCTCAAATAGAAAATTGTAAAACAATAAAGCAGGTCAAAAAATCATGAATAATTTATCCTTTTAAATAATTAACACTAAAGGAATATCTTATGGGCTCCCAATGTTAATAATTTTTCTAAACAAAGCTTCATATACTTAGTTTTATCCTAATTTTTTCACCAACATTCTCTAATCCGAATTCATAAATTAACTAAACCATTCTATGATACCAACTATGGTAACCATAATTTTTCTTACATGACTATTATATCATTTTAAATATAAACAGCATAATAGATTTAAAAACCATGATCAATAGTTTGTAGTCTTTGGAAAATAAGGCATATACATAACATGTACATAATAAAACATAAACATTTACTAAAATTTTCTTCTTTGTAATTATCATGTTTTCCTTAGTACATGTAGTCACCTGAGGATATACATCAAAAAAATTTAGGTGATCTAAAATCCCAGTAAGAAGATAAATAAGGGAATTGAATCAATATAACATGGATGAGAATATACATCATTATAATATGATAATAATAGAATCATTATATGGATCATGAGTATAAACATTAGATAAAGTCACGAAATTTGGTAATGCATAAAAATTAAACATCATGTTTTAGTGGTTAAATATTTCACATATTATGAAACAAAGCTATCATCATGTTCAAGCACAACATATGTGCATAATAATAACATAATCACTATGAAAAAATATAGTATAATGTTCACATTATCTCATGAGATGCAACACATTACCTTTTGAATTGGATGGATATATAATTATGGGCACACCCATCACATCATAACATTTTCATAATCATGCATGCCACATAGAAAGTATATCAATCCAAGTCATGAAGTAACCCATATAAAGGAATGAGACTCATAAGGATTTAATCTATCAATATTAGATAAATAAACTTGGTGTTCCTAAATGGAAAAGTTAAATGAACACATTTGGTATAAGATTAATAATTTTTGAGTGATGAAAAAATAACTCAAGATGAGTCACGCAGTGTTTTGAAAAGAAGATTTCTTTTGGAAAAATTTTTTATTTGACAAAAAATTTGATTCGAGACATGTATATCCCAAAAAATAAAATGTATTAACAATGGAATTATATTTAAGGATAATTAAAACAATTTCAATACTAAAATTTGGTATTAAATGGGAATAACCTAAAGAAAGGGAGTTGGGTTCAATAATCTCATTCCGTTATGTCTGAATGCATTCTGCACTTGTACTTAATATCCTAGTTGATCAAATTAGATCCATTAATTAATTAATTCAGAAAAAATGATAATTTTATTTACTTTATTATAATTTTATTAAGTTCATTTATGGAAATTTTTATGAGTTGTAGAGTTTAATCACATCATTTATGTATTGTTCCTTTTCAGGGTTTCAAGGTTTGTTTAATTGTGTATAATTATGGAATTTCTTATCGAATGGGAATAATTATCCAAAAGTGAAATTATAGATTGTTAATTACATAAGATTAAGTGGACTCATATATCATTTTCTTTTATATTATAATAATGATTCAATTGATTAATTGTAAATAATAAATTTTTAGATTATTTTGGGGTTTTTTCGATCATCACAGACTAGTTTTGTTTTATTATTTAATATTATGAATATATATTAGTTCCAAATCATGAAACAGGTTATAATATATTTTTTAAAATCATTTTTAACCATTTTAATGGTTTTATAACCATCCTTGAAGGTGTTATTGGAAAATGAAAACTCATAGTCCACGAAGGCGGTGAATCGACACATCACGAACAATGTTTTTGTTTTTAGAATAAAAGGATAAGATAAAATATTCTACGATAAACAAACAATTAACATAATAAAATTATAATATATATTATATACTGGAGTTATCATTCCACTTAGGATAGGGGAAGTTAGTATAGAATATGAAAATAAATTAAATTAAAATAGAAGAATTAAGGATTTTACCTCTTTAATGTTGTCTCCTTGAGAACCTCTTTAAGGCACTTGGGTTTGGTCTTTTGCTAATACCATAAGATCTTGGACATGGAGAAGATTCATGTTAAAGTTGTTTTATAGAAATTATATAAGCTACAAGTATTATAAGGTGTGAGGAAAAGATTTGGTGATCGGTGGTATTTATAGCGGAGGAGAGGGGTGTTTTTTATTATTATATCCTTTAATTTATTATTTTAGCTCAAGAATATCAATATTTTTGATTACTATGACTAAATAAAGTAAAAGATTTATTATATTTTGATACAATGGGTAATTTAATCACCCATACATCATCCACGACTCAAAATTTCATGCATTTAGCTTATACCATAAATTAAAATATTTCACTATTCATTAAAAATATCAATTATTTTAGACAAATACCAAAAATTAACCCTAAATGTTTTCAACAAATAGATTTAAAAATTGAACACCATTTTAGGAAAATAAATTTCTAAATATGTGAAATTTAATTTTTAATTAAAATCATCATTTATTCGAAAAATACCGATTTTAATATTTTAACCGATTTTATGACACTAAAAATTTAATTGAGGTATTATAAAATTATATTATAATTATAATAAAACAGAATATTAATTTTTGAATATTTTTTATGAAATTTTTTTTATTTTAAATCATTATATTATTTATAAAATTATAAGTAATCATTTTCATTTTATAAAAATACTAACAATTAATTTATCATTTTTATAAAATTTATTTACTTATACAATGATATAATTATATCATATTTTCATTTATATGATGTATATATTTTATTTATGACTTAATGGGTGAGTTTACTATTCTATTGATCAGATTACGTTTCCAAATGGGTATATTACTATTCCAATAGTCAAGTTACTATTACATCGGTATAGGTTCCTTAATTTATATAAATACCACTTATTTCATTATTCATTTATGAGAATAAAATTTTTATTAAGTTCTATATTTGATTAATTTTATGGAATAATTAATAGAAGAAAAATTCCATTGATAAAAGTTCAGTTCGTTACATTCCCCTTACTAAGGGTATAGACAATGTCAGAATCAAAGGACTGCAGATACTCTACCAACACCTCAGTCAGAGGTTAAAATATTTTTAGGGAATAAATAATTGAATATTTTATGGTTTTAATAAATGGTAGACATTTCTCCAAAAATGTAATTCCACCAACTCTTAAGAACATTCATCATAGCTGTGAGTTTGATGTCATGGGTCAGTTAATTCTTCTTGTTTGGACTAAGATATTTATGACCATAGGCTACCACATAATCACAATTCATAAGGAAATAGTGAAAACCTGAACTTGATGTGTCATAAAATACCACATATCCCAACCCTGCATCTGGAAGACTAAACAATGGCCTATAATTTAAAATAAATTTGATCTCAATGAAATAACACTAATATTTATCATACCAAATGAAATATACTCTTTTATGAGTGAGTTTGGTAATAACAGAAACTAAATTCAAGAAATATAAGATAAATCTGTGATAATATCCCACAAAACCCAAGAATATCTAAATCTCAAAAATATTACATGGTTTCTCCCATGTCATAATAGCTTTTACCTTCTCGATATCAACTAAAATACCATGTTTTAAGACCATGTATCCTATGAAATTAAATTACTAAATCTATTATTTAAATTTAAAAATATTCATGTAATCTGGATTATTTCTCAATATTTTCATATTTTATATCAAATAATGCACATGATTCTCTTCGTTCTAAGAGTAAACTAGGATTTCGTTCACAAATAACACCATGAAAAATCCAAGGTAATCATGAAATATCATGTTCACCAAATCCAAAAAAACTATTGGATCATTGGTTAGACTAAATGGTATAACAAGATACTCATAAAGGTCATACTTATTTTAGAAGGCGGTCTTCTGAATGTAATATTCTTTAATTCTCAACTTGTGATAACCAGATCAAAGACCGGTATTTGAGAACCACTTCACCCCTTTCATACATTTGAATAGATCATTAATTCTTGACAATTAATATTTATTTATAACCATGACTCAATTTAGTTTTGAGTAATCAACACATTGGAAAAGTGTTTCATCTTCTTTCTTCAAAAATAGAATTGGTTTCACCCAAGGTTACACACTCAGTCATATGAAACATTTCTCAATAAAATCATCCAACTAAGTCTTCAACTCTTTCAACTACACTAGTTCCATATAGTAATAAGGAATAGGAACTAGTTGAATATTGGGTACTAAATCAATAGAAAACTCTACCTCTCTCACTGATGGAAAGGTAGATAATTTAGAAGGAAAAATAATGGGAAACTCGATGACAATAGGAGGTATATCATCACTTAAATATTTCAACACCTAGTTTAAATCAAACATCGATATTAACCTATCCAATTATAAATAATTATGTCTATATCTACTTGACCTTGGGTCCCATTCTCCTTGAAAGACACGATACACCCCCATCGATCATATTAAAGGATACCCACTGAAGATAACATTAAATTTGTGCCTTATGAGTAATCAGCTAATTCATCCAAAAAATTATATTAAGTGGTTTCATGTTAAGAACCATAAAATTCTAGGTATACTCAATCTATAATAAAGAGAAAACTCAAGCAAGACATTGGAGACCCTGAACTCTGTTGGTTCTAAGAATCATATTAATGTCTATTATATAAGACAAAATATTCATAGGAATATTTAAAAAATAAAAAACATGGGTTGATATAAATGAGTGGGATGCACTAGTGTAAAATAAGGTAGTCACTAAAGATAATTCTATAATACCGATACCTCTCATAGTCAATATACCCACATAGGCTTCCTCTGGAGACTCTTTCACTATGTGAAGAACTCCATTCTATATTTATGTGGAAAGAGTACCTTATTACTTGAAGAATTTAATAAACCATATTAATTTTTGTGTTTATAATCTTCTTACACATCACTATAAAGAAAATAAATTTCATAACTTATATAGGTGGCCTGAAAGACCACATAAACTACGAATCTTGGGTGCCTTAGTGAAATCCTGTATTGAATGCCCAACCTTTTCACACATAAAGATAGTCAAAGGGAATCTTCCATAAACTTTAGGAGTTCTATATGATTCTTGTTTTATAAAACACCACAATACTCATAATTCTTTCTATTTACATTAAAGAACCTCACATAACTTGTACTGGGAGAAAAGGGAACTCCTCTCAGCCCTGACTTACCATCCAAGTCAAGCTCATCCATCAATTCTCTATCTAGAACATAAGTATACTAAGTGAGGGTCATCAAGAAAACCTATGATTGAATATCTATCCATATACCCATCTCGAATCGTTGATCCTTCATCTTCTCATTGGATAGAACATTATGAAAAAATTGAACAATCTCGGCCAAATAGTTCCTATACTACATCAATGTATGGTTACCCTACTGGAGGATAATAAAATTTATATAATTTACCAAAAACATAGATTCTAGATATAAATATTTAGTTAAATGGATACTAATGTATTTCTAATCTAAACCCTTATGATTCTTTTTCATCGCCATTGAATCCCACCATCTTCTATTTATCCGCTCAAGCTTAAAGGTAGAACATTTCACCTTTATTTCTTTTGGTGTTATCAATAACACAAAGGGTAATTCAATATTTTTTTAACCAATCCTCGTCCTCTTGAGGATCATTCAAACCTTTTAAATCTAGTGGATTTTTATGAAGAAACTCTTGAGAATAATCTCTAGGTTCATCCCTTCTAGGTTCCACTACTAGATCCTGAACGGGAATGGGTGAGGGAACATGTCTCGGATCTTGTATAGAATACACCATTATCACAAAAATGTTCCTGTAAACCATTGGATTTTCCTATTGTTGTTCACCAATAACATCCTCCTACATCCTATTAAAATATATCCTTGGAGGATTGATGTTACACAACATAAAAAGAAAACACTAAAAGAAACATTAAGGATACAAAAATCAATAACTCAAACAATAGATATAGGAATATCTATTCCATCAAAAATAATCCAAGATTGGGATTTTAACACAATCAGATTAGAAGATGGAAAAAGTGTAGATATCTGTTCAAATTATTCCTCAAAGACGCTTTTGTCAAACACTTATGGTGACTTAAGGATCATTATGATAATAGATGGCCAATTACTCTCACATAACTATCTCCTAAGTCCCAATATTTTTATATATCCAAGACAACCCAACTTTATTCTAAAATCTAGGAAAGGTTCAAAAACTAACCTCCTCTAATACCACTTTTCCATGAACAGTCCCAGGATACCCTCGAACACTGATACCTGAGCCGACTCTAACATATATTGAAGGGTGTATCTAATCCCCATAGATTGGTGACTAAAATTTGGAATCATAAAAGAAACACAAGTTATATAAAAAATAGTGTAAAAAATGATACAATTTATCATTCTCAACACTCCATAGGATTAAAGTGCCAAAAAATAAACATGAAAAATGATACCCAATAGTACATCATCAAATGACATAACATAATCTAAGGTAAAATCATAGAAAATACCATGTAATAGGTGGATCATATACCCATTGGTCACCTCCTTCACTCTGGGTCCCAAAGATCTAGAACATCCACCACCTCAAACTGTAGATTTCCCTTTTCTTTGACCTAGCATCATATAATCTAGAAATCCTCAAAAGAAAAGGTTGGGTGTGAGATAAACATCCTAGTAGGGTATCACCAAGTTTTCCATAATCAATTACATAATAATTAAAATAATTATTCTTTAAATTTAAATAAAATAATTTATAGTATGTAAATTACATATTTTTAATGAAATGTGATTTTATAATAAAATATATTGTAGATATTTCAAAAAATATTAAATGAAAATCTTATATAAAACATTTATATAAAGTAGTTGGCATGAATAAAACAATTCAATAATCAATGGAACGTAATCATCAAATCAAACATCTAACATAACCATATAATAAGCCCTATAATATATTAGTTTCTAGAAATAGGATATGCACACTACTCAATCAGGGATCTCAGCTCAATGTGTGCACACATCCCAAAGCACATTTTATTGGGTCTTAACTATCCATCGAAGAAATCATGATGTATTAAGTTTGTGTTATTTTTTTCATCATAAAACCATTGATATGGGTCATATCCTAGTGATCTTGACATAATTACATACAAACAAGCTTGGTTCACATGTGTTTTAGTAAACCAATCAATCAATCATGGGAAAAATAATTGTATCAAATAAATTCAAAATACAATTTCCCAATTTCAAATTTCAAAATGCATTTCTCATTTTAAAACCAAAAAATAAGTTTCATCAACTTGTGCATTTTCAAATAATCTTTCAATTTAATCCATTTTTTCTCAAGGTTCAGCATCAAATCATTTCATAAAATCAATTTTCAAATCATGCCATCAATTTTTATCAAATCCGCTACAAAAATCAATTCCATTAAAACTGGGGGGTTCAAAATTTCCATTACCTTTTGAAAATAACAAATCCATCATCTCAAATATGAGGTTTTAAATCATTTAAAAATCATTTTGAATCAATCGAGAAAATTAGGTTTTCAATTATAGGGAAATATCATATAAAACCGCCAATGTTTTATAAGTGATAAAATAAACACTCAAAATGGGAAACTCTGATGAAGAATGAAGGTAAAGCAGATGAAAAAGAAAATCATATATCACAAATCATTAAGACCAAACTCCAAATAAATCAATCAACATAATATCATACCACTTTCAAGGAAGGTTAGTAGAGAGAAGAAGAAAAATCATAGTGTGGAAACTCACCATAAATTAAATGACAAACAAAGACTTCCAAAAAGGAGGGATCAACACAAAAATATATAGGGGTATCCCTAGGGGTTTTATAAAATATGTTGAGAGGAGATCTTGGTAGATCCCTTCTCTCGAGGGCACCCTAGGGTTTTGTTGGGTGGACAGCACGATTAGTGGTTTTCTAGCGGTGGAGGTGGTTTGGGTGAGGTGGTTTCAAGGCAGACAAAAACCAGGATCTGGAAGTTAATAGAGGGATGTTTGGTGAAAATGAGAGTTTGATTTCTTGTCTCCCCCAGTGCAGTGTCTTTGTCTCAACACGAGTCACTAGTGGTGGTTTCCTTCTGTGGCATTGAGGGTTTGGTGTCATCCCATTATCGAAAGTGACCCATCAAGGTGGTGTTATCTCAAATTGGGTCTCTAGTGGCGGCTTTTCTTCTATAGTGGTTTGGTGTCCATTGGATTTACAGGGACCCCCACCTGGGATGAGAATTCCGGATGCTTTTGGCAGCTTTCCCCCAATGTGGTGTCGTCGTCTCAGAAAGGGTCTACTAGTAACCCTTACAAACCCTGAGCTTCATTTTTCCAAATATGAAGATGTTTTGTTGTTTCAATTACTGATCATCCTTTTAGAAATCAATTTTTCTTATGGATATTTTTCTGTTTGTGTCGTGTTGTTTCTACTCAGAAGACCGCCTATTTGGTGCATGAAGGAATTGGTTTTTTGGATTCCAATGGTGTTTGAAATGGGTTGGGTGCCTGCTTGTGTCTATCGGAAGGTTGTTCCTTTTCTATTACTCTAAGAATCCTCGACTCTCTCTGAGATATCTTCAAGTGGTGGTTTTCATGAGGATTTGGGATGTGAGGATGAGATATTGCAGGCTTTGGTGGTATGTTGTTTCTGAGGTTTGTTTGGTCTGGTTCTGGTGGTTGCATCTCCAATGAATACTTGTTTGAATATTTGATCCCCTGGTTTCATGTTCCCTTGGACACCCTCCTAGTCTATCAGCTATGTTGGTTTCTAGAATGCTTTGGGAAGTTTGTTTATTCAGACATGGTGTCCCAGAAGGTGTCCCCAAATCTTGTTCCATGGATTGGAGGAATTAGATTGAGGTGATGTTCTATTTAGATGGTGTTCAATATATGTAGTTGAATCTACTAATTTTGGATAGTTTTGTTTGAATTGTTTGGTTTTTGTGTTTCTATTACTGATGGATTTGTGCTGAAGGAGTAATCAGGATGCTTGGTGTGAAAGTTTGTAGTATGGTGGATGATGATTGTTTGTATGGTTTGATTCTGAAGGTTGTTCTAGTTTTTGGAATTGAAGGCAGTGGAGGGGGGAAGTGTATCAGGTCTTGAACACATGGAATAGGCCCTAGAGGAGGATCCATAGTTGGAGGTTCATCTTTAAAGAGCTTTATGGATTTGGATGTTTGAGAGGGTATGGCATCTTCCATCATATTGGGCATGTGCTTTGACACAGAACACTTTCTAGCAGAATAACCTTACAACGGTGGAGAGATTCATCACGATCAAATGTTGGGGAGGGGTAGCTCTATGTTTTTAGTTTTGTTTAACTCTCTTAGGACTTCAAGATGAGATTTGTCTTAAGTTCATGATGTCTTTTGGGTTTCCCCCTTCTTCTCTTAATAGGGGGCTTTATTAAAATAAATAAATGAAGGCCTTCGGGTCATTGGATGATCGATAGATGAAGTTGCATAATTAATGAAATAATTTTCAGCCTACAACAAACAAAATCCTTCTAGGAACAAGGAATTATTTTCAAGAATCCTCTATTCACAATTTAAATATCCCAAGTAGTTTATACATTGAAAAAAGTGTCACCTAGGGTTAAAAATCCTGAAACCAACCATTTTATATCATGAAAAAAAAATCATGCTTTAAAAATAATTCACATCATGAGATGTTACATGGATTTTTTCAAGAAACATATTCACATTGTAAATTACATTCACAGCTTGAATCTATCTTATGGAGGTTATATAGATAGTTTACGCATAAAAACTCTATAAAGGCCACAAACTTAACTCAACCCCAAAGATCACCCTCTAAAACCTTTGACCCATTTATATATATACTCAATTAATTTAAAGAAACATACAAATGTGAACTTTAAATCAAATCAGGGCTCAATAAATAATTAAAATATTGTAATAAGATAATAAATTAAGGATTCTTAAGAACAAATAAGAAGTCAAGTTGAAAGTAATAAATATTTTTTAGGAAAAAACATGTTTCTTTTTAAAAGTTTTATTTTGTAATAAAAATTTATAATAATCAAAAGTGTCCATTTTTAAAATAGTTTTTTTACATATTATTATGAAAAAATTCTCTAGAACTCTAAACTGTAAACAGCATTAGGTATTGAAGGAGGAAAATTATATTATAATGTCACTAGAATATGTAATGTTTAAGTTTGGTTTCTTATAGTTGGTATCTGAGGAAAGGTTTTTATAACATTAGATATTGGTGTAATGTTAATATAATACCCTTGAAAGATACTTTATCATGAAGTTGAGATGATACATAATTTAAATATTACCATGGGTCTTTGATAAATATATATATATTCAGGATGATTGTCCATAGAGGAAAGAGAGAGCGTTCTTGGGGGGGTTGATGAATCTCCTGAATCGCCTAAAACATGATATCAAAGGTTGGATAATTAACCAACCAGATTCCTCTAACGAGGTTGTTAACATGCAGGACGAGATTGAAAGGTTGGAGGGTTCTCTTCAGCTGGCCTAGGATGAGAAATTTTTTATTATACTCTGTGATAAGAGGGTTCCTCTTTCCGAAAAACATTTGGAGATGGAGAGAGCATACAAAGAGAGGGCTCGGGTTAGATGGTTGAGGGAAGACGATCGGAATAATGCCTTTTTAGGCTTTCATCAAGGAAAAGAAAATATCAAAGATCAATATTAAAATGGAGGATGGGTCATTTACCTCAGATGTGAATATTGCTGGAAATATGGCATTGAAGCACTTTGAGGGACTACTGGTCAGGGAGTCCATGTAGAGTTTTGAGAGGAATGGGTCGGCTAGTATGGATTTTTTAAGTTTCCTGCCTCTTTTGGTGAAAGATAGTGATAATGTGTACCTCTCTTCTACTCCTCTGGAGGAGGTGATCAGAGAGTCTTTGATGAGCACGCTGAAGGACAGTACACTAGGTCTAGATGGTTTCCCAGCTTCATTTAATAGTGTTGCTTGGGACATTGTTGGTCCAGTTGTGGTGGATGCTATCCAGGATTTCTTTAGTGGGGGACCCTTGAACAAGGGTGTGTCCTCTTCTCGGGTGGTACTAGTTCCAAAAATCAAAGACCCCAGCCTCGTTAATCACTTCTGGACCATCTGCCTTTGTAATTTATCTTATATGATTTTGGCCACGGTTATTGGTAGGATACTTTCAAAAATTATTCCCATGGTTATATCATTGGAGCAGCATGGTTTCATTTAGGGTCAACGTATCCAGGGAGAAGTTGGTATAGCTAGTGAGCTGGTCCAGGACATTAAAAAACGCATAGTGGGGTCCAGTGTCATTATTCAAGTTGATATTAATAAGGTTTATGATAGAATGGAATGGAGCTTTATCATTCCGGTCATGAGGGGCTTTGGGTTCGAGGAACGATTCTGCGATATTTGTTTTATGTGTTATTCATCGCCATGGCTCTCGATTGCCATGATAGGTAAATGTTTTGGCTTCCTCAAAACTGTCCACGGTGTGAGATAGGGTGATCCTATATCTCCAACTATGTTTGTCCTTGCGCAGGATGCTCTGTCCAGGAATCTGAATAGAGGCGTATTAGAGGGCAGGTTGAATTCGTATCATGGCAGAAGAAACTTGGGGAACATCTCACACTTGATGTTTGCTGATGATGTTTTTCTTTTCATGAATGGTGGTGCAAATCATTAAATCATCTCAAATACATCATGCACAGTTACAGCAAGATTAGTGGGAAGTATATTAATCCCTTGATGAGTCATGTCTTTATCTCGGACACATGTTCGGGAAGGAGGTGTAGGGATATTCAAGGAACAATTGGTTGCAAGCAAGAGAAACTGTCCATTTTGTATCTTGGGGTGCCAATATCTTGTGGTCGAATCAGGAAACAGCTCTTTAATGGGATCATTGATCATTTTATTGGGAGTATTTTCAACTGGAAAAATAATCTATCATCGTTTGGAGGTCAGGTCATGCTCATTAACAGCGTACTGTTGTCTATTACCATGCACATATTATCTGTTCTTAAGCCTCTGAAGGGCACTATGGAGAAGATGGAGCATATTCTTACTGTTTTTATTTGGGATGAAAAGGCAGAAGGGAGGTTCCACTGGGCTTCTTGGACGTAGCTGGAATGTCCAATTGATGAAGGAGCAGTCAGCCTTCGTGACATTAATGACACCGTCCTTGGTCTGTAGGCTCAGTTAGCATGGGAAATTATTAACGGGGGGACCCTGTGGGAAAGGTTCTTCATAGGGTACTACGGATGGAATGAGGGTATTATCCCGCATGGTGTGACGGGTCTGGCTATGTGTATGTTCGCATGAATGGAAGAGTTATCTGGCTACACCAGATGGATTGTTGGCCGGGGGAGATTGAGTTCTGAAATGATATCTGGGTGGGTGAAAAACTTTCATACTACGGTTGTCCATCCCCTGGAATTTCATTCATAGATGCCAGTGACAGTTATGATTTCATCCACACATCGTTAAACCCCACCCAGATGATCCAATTTGAAAACACTATGATAAACGATGATCCAGATGTGTGCTATTTCATAGAGGCAAGTTCTGGAAGGTTTAATATCCATGACTATAGGAGAATTCTTCGAAGGGAGAGCCGCATAGAGAAAGGGGGACTGATTTTTTGGTGTAATGAATTATTGACGAGGATGAATTTCCTGGTTTGGAGAATCAAAACAGTGCTTTTCCAACAGAAAAAAATATCCAAAAAATCTGGGTCTTCACGGCATCACGATGTTACTACTTTGAGTGCCCTGATACAGAAATGATGGTTCATCTCTTCTTCCAAGTACAATGGGCCTCGCTGCTTTGGTCATTGTTTACTCACCCGTCGTTCCTTGATGGAGGGTCCTAGACCTTTCAAGTGTTTGTGTCAACTTGGTTTGCTGGGACAGAAAATAGAGCTATGGAGCGGATGATTAGAAGCATCATTCTAGTGGCTGTTTGCTGGACCATTTGAGAGGCACAAAACCAAGTTAAGGTGGGTTTCAAAAGAACTCCTTTGTCCATTTGGAATCATCTTAAGTCACTCATTGTGGAATTGGATTCCCTAGTTAAAGGGGTGATGGAATCGGCCCATCTATGTAATTTCTTTTAGAAACCATGCATGATATAAAGGAGGGTCGGATTATGGGTGAAGTGGAAGCCCCCAAGCCATGGGTTGAAACTAAATGTCGACAGGTCGTTCATAGAGGGAGTGATGAAGGGCAGAGGATTACTTTGTGACTTCTGGGTCTTCGTGCATGTTGCCTTTAGTGTGTTTTATGGTCCGGGTAGTTCACTAGGTGTGGAGGTTTGGTCCTTTCTTTCCAGTGTTATGGTCTGTAGGAGTAGGGGCTTGCAGGTGACGGAGGTGGAATCAGATTCAGAGGTGCTGGTCGAGGCTTTGCAGGTAAGTTATTAGACTCCTTGGGAGTTGATATACATTATTAGAAGGAGTAAGGAGAAAACAAATCATGGAAGGTTAATCCGCCATAGCTGGAGGGAATCCAACTTTGATGGTGATTCACTTTCTCATTTGGGCAGCCAAGAGGACACTCTTTTGGTTTATGATAGTCTTTAGTCTCTTCCCCCTGAGTGCTTTTGTGTGGTGCAAGGGGATTCCCTTGGACTACATCATTTTCTCCCCCCTTGAAGGAATATTTTTTGGTTTTTCTTATTCTCTTTTGAAATAATAATTAAAAAAATAACTTTCAGAATAGAAGTTATCAAGTGGAAAATATCCTTCCAAATAAACATCCCATAATTTCTAGAATTGGAATTGAAGATTTTATGGTAGTGATGGATCAGTTTATGCATTATATAAATTTTTTGGTGTCCATGTTATGGCGAAAATAGATTTACCACATAGAAACATGTTGATAATTAAGCATTTTAAGAGACAAAACCCTCCTAATTTCTATGGAACTTCTGATGTATTGGTAGTAGAAGGATAAATTAATTCTCTGGAAAAGATATTTCAAGTCATGGGATTTTCATAACATCAAAAGGTAACCATTTTATATCATCATTTTTAAGGTGAATTTAATAAATAGTGGTTTTTTAAGAATTAAATTAATAAATATGATCATGATTCCATGGAATTGGATAAATTTAAGAATATTTTTATAAATGAAAATTTCTATAAGTTTTTTTGACTTGGAATGAAGAAAAAATCACATAAATAATGAAAAAATATGAAAATTCAATAGTAATGCATGATGTAAATTTTACAATATTAAATAGGAAAATATCAGATTTTATTAAAAATATTGATAGTAAAATGAATAATTTTTTTCTCCAGTTTGAAACAAATTTTGATAATAGATTATAATCATGAGAATTTAAAAGTAATGAGATTTTTTTGTTAAGACTAGAAAGTGGAGATGGAGTTTTATAACACTTTTGTGTCTCATGATGATATGAGTAATAAAATGTCGAGGTGGAAAGAAGTAGTGAATCTGTCATCTAAGAAATATAGAGTTAGGTTCCAAATATGTTCCAAATACAGTAAATAAAATTTATGGAAATTTTTTATAGGAATTTAAAAGTGTTGTTTCTATGGTCATATTGTTCATAGGGATCATTACTACAAAGAAATGAGTCTTAAAAAATAAAATAATGTGGTAACATATAGCTAGCTAACAATGAGATGTTCAAATCCCAATGAGTTGGTTCATTATGAAAACATGTGTTTGAAGTTATTTACATGGGGTGGAAATCATCAAGATCAAAAATCGAAAGGATTGGAAAAATTATTTTCTACTACTATAGTGAATATCAGACTATTGAATGAAGAGTTGATAGGTATGTTACATGTTTATTATAATTATTTCAATGCCCTGTTAGACTCTTGATCTTCAAATTTTTTCATTTCTTATAAATTTTCAAGAAAAATGGAAATATAAAAACATGGGAATAAGATATAAATTTTGGTAAAAACTCTGAGTATAAATATTAAAGTAACTGAGATTTATAGGAATATTCTTATTCTTATTAGTGGGATGGTATTTCCTGTAATATTTTTGAACTACCCAAAATAGAGTTTGATATCATTTTTTGTATGGACTGGATTTTAGTTTATCATGATAAAATATATTTAAGATACATTAAATAATTATTGAATTATTTCATTCCATTTATATCATACCAAGAAGCTAAGAAATTGATTAGATATAGAAAAGAAAGTTACCTAGATCAGGTTGTTGAAATGAATGAAACTATTCAAATTAGTGATATTATAGTAGTGAATGAATATATTAATGTTTTTTCTGATTAATTTTCTAGTGTTATTTTTGATTGGGTGGTTGATTTTACTATTGACTTAGTGCCTGATATTATTCCTATTTCAAAACCCCCTTATCAAATGGCTCAAGTAAAACTTTTGTAATTAAAAAAGAAGTTACAATAGTTTCCAGATAAAGGTTTCATTTTACCAGGAACTTCACTATGGGGTCATCCTTCTTTATTTGCTAAAAATAAATATATTTAAATGATACTTTTCATTAATTATAGAACCTTGAATAAAATCACTATTAATAATTAGTATCATTTTCCACATTTCGATGATTTTTTTGATCATATCTAGAGAGATAATTATTTTTCAATGATTTATCTCAGGTGATGATACCAGTTGTTGATGTTGAAGGGGGAATATATTCTGAAGACAAAATTTCATACTAGATGTAGCCATTATGATTTTTTAGTTATGCCCATTAAGTTTTATAATTCACTAGTTGTATTCATGGATATTAAGAATAATGTTTTACATGAATATTTAGATAATTTTGTGGTTTTTTATTGAAGATATATTATTATATTATAAAAGTCATGAGGATCATGAAAGACACCTAATTGTTTTTTAGAAGACTTAAAAGAAAAAAATGATATATTAAATTTAGTAAGTGTGAATTTTGGTTGTAATAAATTTATTTCCTCATGCATATTTCTTATAAAGATAGAATAATTATTGAAACTATTAAAACTAAAGTTGTTATTGAATTTACAAGACATAAAAATGTCTTTAGGATTCATAGTTTTATTGTAATGGTGGATAAAATAGGAAATTTATTGACAAAATTTCTTGATTATTTAGCCTATTGATTAATTTATCTCGAAATGAAGTTAAATTAATTTTTAAAAAAGATAATGATGATTTTTTCTATGAACTATTTAGAAGATTG
Organism: Viscum album; assembly: GCA_963277665.1. Lineage (NCBI taxonomy): Eukaryota > Viridiplantae > Streptophyta > Magnoliopsida > Santalales > Viscaceae > Viscum > Viscum album. The sequence continues at coordinate 1,101,147,704 of OY728147.1, forward strand.
GTGAATGATTCAATTTTGTCCTTACCATCTAGAAATGGTGAATTTTTTATCTATATTGATGTGTCATTAAAAGGACATGGTTATGTCCTCATGTATAATGATCATGTAATTTCTTATTCATCATGTAAAATGAAACCTCGTGAGTTGAATTATCTTACACGTGATCTAGAATTATCTTCTATGGTTTTTTATTTAAATATTGAAATGCATTAATTATATGTAGTAAAGTGTGAAATTTATACTAATCAAAAAAAATTCAGAGTATATATTCACTCGTAAAGTGTTGAACATAAGGTAGATAATATAGCTATAACTAATTAAAGATTATGGCTGTATAATAAATTATTATCCTAGTAAATAAAACATTGTAGTTGATGCTTTAATTTGGAAATGTAATACAACCTTAAACATGTTACATTCGTAATATAACCCTTGGTAAATGATTTGATGAATTTTGGAATAGAAATTATACATGAAAGAACTTCCTCTATTTTGTTTCAGGTGTCATTATAATTGTTTCTGACAGAAATAATTAAGAAAGATCATAAGGAGGATAATATTTTATAGGAAAAGGTATAATATGTTAAGAGGGTTATGTTTACATAGTTTAATATTGATTAATAAGGTGCTATCATGTGCGGCAAAATTTTATGTGTGCCGTATGGTTTCTAGTCGAAGAATGAATTATTAAGTGAAGCTCATAGTTCCCTATTTTTTGTTCATCCTAAAATTACTAATATAAACAGAGACCATTAAGAGTATTACTCATGGGATGGAATGAAAAGTGATATTTTTCACTTTACCATGAGATTTTTCTGTTAATGGTTTAAAGTTGAATGAAAATTACCTAAAGGGATCATTTAGCATTTTTCATTTCTAGAGGGAAAATGGTAAAATTTGTCTGTAGATTTCATGGTGGGATTACCAAATACATATCTATGTGATAATGTGATTTTTTATTGTGGATTGATTAAATAAATCCATGAATTTTTTCTAATTTGAGATGTTTTGTATTTAGATCATCTTTATCAGTTGTACCTCAAGGTGATGGTTATATTACATGGAGTTCCTCTCCCTATTATATCTAACCTTGATAATAGATTTACTTCTAATTTTTGTAAAGAACATTAGAAGTCATTGGGTACTGAATTAAAATTCAGTGTATCTTTCATCCTAAATCTAATGGATAGTCCAAGTGAATGATTTAGAAATTGTATGAAATGATGTGTTATTTTTCAATGGATTACTTGGGAAGTTCGGATCAAGATTTTTAATTAGTTTATTTTTAATATGAAAATTTTTCCATTATATTATGCAAATAACACATTGTGGGACATTATATAGAAAGTGGTGTCAAGCTATATATTTTGGGGTGAATTAGGTGAAAAAATGTGAGGAATATAATTTATAGAAAAAAACGACTGATAAAGTACATATAATTCCTCAGCATGTGAGGAAAGACAATATTATACATAAAATTTATGAGGATAACTGGAGGAAAGATATTTTCTTAGGTTTTTGACCATGTTTTTCTTAATGTGTCTTCATGTAAAAGTGTTATGAATTTTAGTTAAAAGGGGAATATAAATCCATTTTTTATAAGATCATATATAATCATATAGAAATTTGGATTATTTTCCTACTAAGTGGTCTTGCCTCTTTGTTTATCCCAAGTATATAATTTTCTTCACATTTTTAGGTTAAGAAAATTATTTCCATATTCATCTCATATATTAAACTCTGAAATAGTTTAATTAAAAGATAACTTTTATTATGAAGAATGGCCAGTTTGGATTATTGAACACAAATATAAAGTTTCAAATTAATCAATTAATGGTTTTATTGGAAAACCATATGGTTAAAGAGGAAACATGTGAATCTTAAAATGCTACAAGGGAAAAATATCTCAAGTTGTTTAAGTGATGAATAAAATTATAAGAAAAAAATTTCCAAAATGAGGAAGAACGTAAAAAATCATGTAGTGTCAAAATAAATAATTTTCATATATTTATTAATTTTATTTTCTAAAATTATATTCACTATAAAAATATTAGGTAATTTTTAAGAAAAAAGGAAAAAGCTTTATGTCTAATCAAATTGGGTTTTCATGAATGATATTGTTTTATTTAAAAGATTTATTTAAAAAATATATATTTTTAATATTTCAAAAAAATTAATTTGTTAACTCTTAATGTAAAAATTAGATTAAGATAAATTTTAAATAATTTTATGAAAAGCTTTATTTTTATTTGAATAGTGAAAAGTACTTACTTTTATTGAAAACTATATTTTCTTTTCAAGTATTTATAAATTCAAAAAATATTTTTCATTAGTTTTAAAATTTAATTATTTCATTTTTATAAAACGTGATCCAATTATGGTCATTGGTATTAATTTTATAATTTAATTTTCTAATAAAATATTTTTAGACTAATAAAGTCATTTTTCTGAAAAAAAAACTATTTCTCGTCACATTTTTCATGTTTAATTTTAAATTAAAATTTTCCATGTATGTGAATTTAATATTAAAAAATTTATTGCATATCTAAAATCATTTTTTCTAAATTTAGAAAATAGAACCATTTTATTTTTATTCTTTATGAATAGTCATCATTATAATGTTTTGGTTCCATGGTAAAGGTGAAATGCGTTAAGTTTGGTTAAAAATAATATGATAAAGACTAAAATATTTCCATAAAACTTTAATTAAATTTATTGGATGATTATATTTCCTAAATAATCATAAAATATTTAAACATATGACCTTTTTTCTATGTTTCCATGATTTTTACCATTAAATTATTTTATATAAAGAAAAGTCAAAAATGACTTTCTCTTTGTTTTATTATCTCTAAATCTTTGACATAGGGATTAATAGATAATATGTTTAGTCATAAATTTTTATTTTAAATATAATATTTTTTTCATGTTAATTTAGATTTAATTTTTAATGATGAATTAATTACCTTGAATTCTTAAGTAACACTAACACAATACATATTCAATTAATAGAAAAATAAAATAAATGATATTAAAAATATTAAATGTAATATAATTTGAATGAATTTTTGTGTTACACTAATTTTTTAGATAAATATAATATTTTAGAGATGTTTTAAATTATTATATTTGATTAAATTTTTATCATGTTTTTTTCGAAGTCAAATAAAATAAGTAGTTCCCAAAATGACATTAATAATATTTTATAATAAATAATATTTTATTAAATGATTTTAAATTCATAACTATACTATATTAATCCATGTGATTTATATATGATTTAAAATATCATAAATTGTCTACTTATAGTCAAATGGTCATATTATATTAACTATAATGGCCCCTAGAGAGTTATAAATTCTTGTTATTGTGGTAATCATTAAAAGGGGTTAACAGGGGTAAAAATAAAAATATAGGTGTGAAAACATCACCTAAAAATTTTATAAGATTATTTAGACTCATATTTATATTATATTCGAAACATGTCAATTTTGATCCATATGAACATGAAAATGTTTTTATTATTTTAATATTTTAAGAAATTCCAAGAGTGCCACTCCCCTCGCTTATAAAAGGGAACATCCTCTTCTCTTTTATTCACACTTAAAAAGACGTTTGGTTCAGCCATGAACTAACAAAATACCTTCCATTAATCCCTTAAAACATCCTAAAGGTATTATTTTGGTATCATTACAAACCGTAGAGTGCTTAAGGTGAATGTAAAGGATGTTGTTTGAAGAAGAGGTAAATATTTTATCCAAATGTTTTAGATTTATTTCATCTTATACATCCTCAAAAAAATTTAAATAGGATGAAATAATAATATAAGTATATTAAATATACTGAGATGTTATTATGTTATTATAATAACCTATATTTATCTCCTTTTCCATCAAATAGGAAATGAAAATATCTTCTGCGTGTACAGGAAACTATCACCTCACAAACCAATGCAATACATTTTCCATCACCACCTCTCAATAATGTTTATAAATATGTATATAATTTATATATATGATATTAATGACATATTTATAATTATAGATATGTAATATATCATCTTTTTTCTTACTTTTCCATTAACTAAAAAATTATAATGTTGTATGTGCTTACCTTTAGACGACTGCCTCCACGAAGCGATGTGATTCATTTTTATCACCACATCACATGGATGATATATATAAGTGTATTTAAATAATTTATATGGTATTAATTTTATAATTATAATTTTTTAAAGATAAAATATTACTTATCTTCTTTCTATCATGAACATTGAAAAATGGAAATGTTATTCTTCCATACGTATGACCAACAGTCTTCTTGATTGTAAAGTAGTTAATTTTTCATAATCATAATTCATAGTTGGTTTTAAATGTATAATATATATATAAAATCATAGTTATTTCATTATTATTATTCTTTATATGGTAGAACAATTAATTATTTTACAATAGTCAACCTACTAAAGTCATTTTTGACATATGATCTATATATCATCAAAACATACGACGTGAACATAATTGATTAAGTAATTGTGTATAACATGGTATTAAATAAATAATAGGAATAATTAAATTGAAAATGGTTATTATGAATATAAATAATTAACATAAATTTTTTATTTTGTAATATAAAGAACATATGTGATGAGTTGGACTTGAGGTATGAAACACTTTAAAAATCTCATTTTAAATGATTTCAAGATTTATAGTCTAAATATTTATATTACATGTTCATATTCTTAAAATTATTTTATGGATGTTTTTATAAGTACATAATTTAATTATATATTACATTTTATTTTAATTTTTATTTTCTTTCAAAAATTTTGAAAGGGGAATATTTTACAAAATGGTTTGACAAAAGATAAATGAAATCTTCTATTTAAACAAATATTACATCAATGGTATTTATAAATATCATAATTTTTATTTTATGTTTGAATTATATTTCAATATTTCATTTTTTTCTTCAATTATAAATCCCATTTCCCTTTTCTTCTTTGTATTTTAGTTTTTAAAATAGTTTTTTAAAAGGAAATGGTATTTCAATATCCAAAAAAATGCTTTTCATAGATAATAAAAAGTGTTTTCATGGGTTTTACGATAAAATATATAAGAATAAAAAAAATCATGATATATTACATGATAATTATAGATAATGATGGGTGATCATGATATAGCTTATACATTTTATAGTATGATACTTTATATACGAAAGGTGATCTTATTATATAGTATATGAAGGGTCAGTATGATATAGCTTATACGATGGGTGCACACATATAGCACTCCAATGCAATGTGTAAATTTAATTTTGTTTATAAAAAATAATAATGGAGTAAACTAGGTAGTCTTATCTAGTTTATTTAAATAGGGGACAGTTATTTCTCACACATGTTATGAATATAATTTCCTAGGTTTCCAAAAACATATATTTTTCTTTATATTGATTTTAAAGGTTTTATTTCAGAAAAAGGTGTGTTTTTTCATGTGGAAATGATTTATATCGTATTACCAAAGAATGTTTTGATAAAGTTAAAACTTTTATGGGTTTTCAAGTTATACACTAGACTAATAGAATTCTTCTTTTTTATTTCCCGTAGTAATATTTCTCTTCTCATCCCATGTTTAAAAATATTCTTCATAGGGTTAAGCATCGGTAAGAAAAAATAAGAAGTCAAGTTAAAAGTCATAAACATTTTTCATGAAAAGAAAATGAGTTTTTTAGTGCATTATATTGTGATAAAAATTGATACTCATCAAAAGTGTCTATTTTTTAAAATATGTTTGTTGTGTATGAGTTATGACCTAATTCTCTAAAACTCTAAACCACAAATATCCCAAGGTATGTAAGAAAGAAAATTCTAGTTTAATGGCACTAGAATATATAATGTTTAAGTATAGTTTCTTATAAATACATTTGTTAGGTATCATATGTTATAAGTATTATTTACCTTAGGTTCTGGTATGCTAAAGTGGATAAAGTGATTAAAGTGTTATGGTTGATGTAACTTTCAAAAGAATGTGTGATAATAGTAGTTTTTGGATTTGGAATTATAGACAAGATAATTTATAAAGATTTATAATTTTTTATATGATAAAAAATAAGTTAGAAAAAATAGATACATTTATATTTGTTTTAGAAAAAAATATATTTTGACAAGAAAAAAATTTTATTGTTCTTAATTTAAGAATCGTTTTTAAATTTATTTATTAACAAAAAGATTTATTAGTTTAATTACCATTTTTAATTTTTTTAGACATATTATTTTTCAATATGGATGGGAGAAAATGTCACATAACATCCTTATATTTCTTAGAGGATTTCATTGTAATTATGGTTGAAAAATCTAATTCATTTGATCTTGAAACTTTTTCAGACCTTCAATTGAATTAATAAAACTTACAATATATGAATTTATTATTCAATAACATGATATTATTATGGGACATTTAAATCATTGAATGAATTTTTTAAATCGAAAATTTCCCATTTTAACTATTTGAAGAATTACTATAATAGGATTTATCAAGTTTTAACAATGTCACCAACACCAAAAGGTCTTACAATCCTTTGTATAAGTGTTGATGGGGTGATACATGAACTAAAAATGTCTATCTAATTTTACAAATTTGAATAATTTTACATTATTTTAATCATCCATGTTCTAAATAACTCAACATAGATGATATATGAAGGTTTAGTGGAAAAAAATTTCAAAATTATATTTCAAAACATTATGAAAAAATTTCACAAATACTTGTAATAAAATACCTTTTTTATCATCTATATAAATAAAATTTTGACTTTTATTCATGCCAAAAAATTAAAGAATTTATAAATGATATGATGTATTATGTTAATAAATGGATTTGATCATATGCACCATTGAGCATTAAAAAGAAACAATGGAATTAGAGTACATGGTGATCTCCATTTTAAAAGGAATGTGTAAATATATTCCTATTTATTTTTCTAAAATGTAAGAAAAATTATGATTATGAAATTTATTTAAGAGAGAGAATGTGACAACTCAAGTATTTTTAATAATATATTAGTTTTATGTTTTTTTAATATTCAGGTTATGAATCCATATTTATTCACGAATTGTTTATTTTAAAAAATTTATATGATTATTTCATGTCATAATAGATGATAAGTGATTAATTAGATATTTATTATATATTTAAAAAATGTATAATTCATGACATAAAGATACTTTATTTAAAGTTTAAATTTAATTCCATACCATGATTTATAATTTTGATCTATTTAAAGGATTATATAACTATTATATATTTTATAAATGGATTGTTATGTTAATTCTATGTATTAATATTGATATTTATTATTATTATATTCTTATAAATAATTTTGGCATCGTACAAATAAGAATTGTGTTATTTATTGAAAAAAAATTATTCTTCTAAAAAACTAGTATTATTTTAATTTATTATGAGTTTCAATTTAAAAAGGTATACATTAAAAATTATAATAAAATAATAGAATATTTTGAATAATAATTTCAAAGATATATGAAAAGTAATCTATTAAAAATTTATAAAAATACAAGACATGACAGAGAGTATTAAATATGATATGCAATCACAATTTTTTATAAATAGTTCTAGTAAATGATTTTTAATGATATGTTTATATAAATTTATGTTTTAAAAAATTTAAATATTAATTTATAAAGTCAATATTTGACTTCAGTGTGGTTACAAGTTGAGTGGTACATTTGAATTTGAATTACTTTTAATAAATAAGAGTCAAAATTCATATTTAATTTTATTACATATTAATTTTTAAATATATATATTATTTTATAAATTGATTAATATATTGAATATATTAGAATATTATAGATATAAAATATATTGATTTAAAATTTCAATATAATTCCATTTGATCGGATATTGAGTAATAAAGTTAAATTACTTTTTTTAATAAGAGTTTTAGTTAGAATGAACCTCTAAAATGAATTTGTAAATGTTTATATAGAATCTAATATAACACATAACAATGTTATGTGATGATTTATAATACCATAAATACATAAAATATCAACTTCAAAGTCAATAGATGAATAAAAATTCGTTATAGGTTGAGTAAAACATTTAACTCTTTTTAAAATAATTTTTTGAGTTTAAGTGGAATTATAAATTTTAATATTATATTTTTATCAAATATATGGGTCACATACAACTGGTTTCACCCTTATGGTTGTGTTTGGGATGTCTCAGATTTGATCCTACCCATGCGCACATAGTGTATATTTTTGTTCTTTATCCCCCTCCCTGCACCGATGTAATAATTATATTTTTATCTAAAATAATGTAGAACATTATAAAAACCTATTAAATGTATAATACATAATAATATACTTAATAAATTATATAAATATTATCCAATTAATTAAATTAATTTTTATTTCAAGATAAAAATGAAAATACTTATCAATATTGATGCAGTGCTTGCGCAACATGTAAAAAGTCCAAAATGGTGACATAGTGATAATATTTGTAACTAATAAGTATGTTATCAACATTAATGGATAAATATGATGTAAAATAAATTATATAAATATTATAACTGGGATTCTATAATTATCTAGATATTTTTAAACTCAAATTACAATAATAACCCTAAAAATCTATACAAATGATATTTTATTAAATGATTTATGAATTAAAAATAATAATAAATAATTATATTGAGTCATATTTTAATGATTAATTCTATTAAATATCTTCAATTTTCCATTTATGATCCAATTTCTGCTTAAAAACTATAATATTAATGATTAAAAAATGAGTATTTGTGATTATGGCATTGAATCTTTTCTATAAAAGCGAACTCATTATACCATTTCCAATACACATCTACAGGTAGGTTTAATCTCTATTTTTTTCCAAAGTACCTCTATAAACATACCTATACATGTTTATAAGTCTCTATTCTATCCAAAATTCCCTCCTCTAAAGGATTTAGACTCAATCAAAAGGGGGAAACTCAAAAAGCCAGGTAAGGATTCAGAACTCAATATTTTATTCATCATATAAGATTTTTTTACCTCAAAACTATTTTTAAACTAATATTATTTGGATTAAATTATTATTTTAACATTATAGAAACACTATTTTGATTAATTATTGATTATACACCACTCATTCTCTCCAATCACACATTTTCTATAATTTTTTATTTTTTCAAAGTATGAGATTCAAATTCCATGCCTTTTGTTTTCTATTCTACTCATACCCATTCCATAATATGGATAACCTTTAAAATTAATTTTAAATAATTATTATATGATTTATAAAATTTATTTTAATAAAAAATTATTTATTAGTATTTATTTTATTTTAAATGATTTTAGAAAACTAGTTCACCTGTTGTGGTATTACGCTACTTAAGTGAATGAAGATGTTTTGTTTTCACTTAATAATTTCATGTATATTTTTAAAAATATATTTCATTAATGAATAAAAAAATAATTATAAAATATTTTATTGTTCGTAATTTTGTAATTATAAAGTATTCAGGATAATAATGATATTAAAAGTAAATAATCAATGTCATTTTTAAGCATTTAAACGGGCTCACAATGAAAGATTTTATAAATTGTAACTATTTAATAATTTATTTAAATCCTTTTATTATAGAATGAAATAAAAATATACCTTTACACTTTTAGAGATTATAAAACCATTAGAAAAATATCTTCGACTTTTACCATTATACTGAAGTTTTTTTTTAAATTATGAACTGAATAACCTCAAAATGATCAATACAAGAAAAATTAGTCTAATAAAATGAATAATACTTGATAAAAATATAATAAAAAGGAATAATTAAATTTAAAATAAACATTAAAATGTTTTTAAATCATATAAATTATAAATATTTTTTATTATTCAGTAAGATAATAGACTTGTGAATCGAACCAGGACTTGAGGTAAGGGGATTATTTTAAACCTTTAAATGTTTTAATGTATTTTTATCAAATCTATATCTAGTTTTTTCTAAGAGTTTTATTTTTATAATATTATATATATTTATTCATCAATATTAATTTCGTCTCTTTCATTTTCACCTCAATGAATAATTTTTATCCCATTTCGTTTAGTTTATTTTCTTTTTTTGGGTTAACATTAATGTTTATTCTTATGGGTTGAAATTCAAGATCGTGTGTGTTTTATTCATGTTATGATTCTTGTTAATTATATGTGATGATGGGTGGAAATGTTATATATATCTCTTCAATTCATTGAGTAATGATTTCTTCTCTAGATAAATTATATTGGAATTAATTTGTGAATTTATTTCATTATAGGTTATAGTAATTAACAATTGTAGTTGTTTCATTACATGTGATTATGGGTAATATGAAAATAATATCCTAAGAAACCATATATATTATTCTATTGTATTTATGATTTACTATGATCTTTTATAGAACACTATGTATTTCATTTATATGATAAAATAAGTGTATTTCATTATCAAATACAACTTTATGATCTTAAATGAGTACAATGTTTATCATTTAAAATAAAAACATAATCATAGATTTACCATGTATTTATTTGGATTAAGGAGTTTTATTTCCTTTTTATACCCCTTACTAATATTTATATTTTCATCCCAAATTTTCTAATGTTTTTAAAATTCTTTAAAGATGAGTGGTAATGATAATGAAGTCTAATTATAATGATTAGTCTTTAGTGAATAAAATGAAAAAACCTTTCTTATGGAAGAAATAGATTCTTATAGGTTTAAAAAGGTAGTTTTGTTATGTATTTATATGGTTTATGTTCCCTAGTCCTCTAAAACTCTATACCTAAAGGTATTTGGAATTTTAGTGTTGTTGGTTTTATAGAAAAACATGTAATTATGGGAAGTTTATGTTTTGATTATGACAAGTATCCCCCTCAAATCCATTCATATTATCATTTGTAGAAATATTTTAAATTAAAAAATATCATTGAGGTATATCCATATTTAATAACCATATATTATAAGTAAAACCATACAATACCAAATTTATGTGTAAAATAAAATAACTTTTAAACAATCCATGTTCTATTTTCATGTTATTATTTCTTTACCATCTTCAAGTTTTCATTATCTGTCATAAAGGATTAATCTTACCTTAGATGATATTATTTTGGATACAACTTATACTATATATTCTTACCACTTAAAGAATTTAACTTTCCATATAAGAATCTTCTTCTCAAATTCATTCAACATTTCATATACCATCTCTTGTTAAAAAAGACTCATGATTCACTTAATATTCAAATTATTTATTTATAATATTTTAGAACTTTTAAAACATGATAAAAATTGTTTCTATTTAAATAAACTACCACTTTATTGAATGGATAGATATTTTTTATTCATCATAAATTCAATAATATTTCATAGTTTCTCATTTTTAGAATATCTTTAATAACTATTCATGATCTTATCTCCTTTCAATAGAAACCATGCTTCTTAATTCTATATTGAATGTATCTTCCATTATATCATCCCCATATATTATATCTTTCCCTTAATATAGCATCACATAGATAGTAGTTATATCATTCAGAAAAATTGGAGATAATTGTTCTTTTAATCATCCCCATGTTGACAAATGATTTATCTTTGATGATAGTTCCATTTTCTTATAACTTTCTTCTAATTATTTAGTTTACATCCTTTCTTTATAGCGGATCAACACCGATTAATCCCACTTATGCATAATTATTTTTATATTTGAATGTTTTCTCCATTAATCACCTTTTTCTTATTATTTACCTCTTAAGATGCATTGATCTTTGATCAACCTTAATATTCCATTATTTTCACTTGATATTAATTATCATACTACCTCTTTTATTTCATTAATTATAGAAAATATGTGTGCTTTCAAACTTTTGAACATTTTTAAATAGAATTGATAACTCATAATCGATTAGGTATTTTCATGGTCTTAATACTCATTTAAATTTTCTTATCCCGAGAGTGTATTTGGTTTTAAGAAATATAGTAAATATTTAATGTTAGTCTATTAGATATGATTTTTGGGCCTTGGGTGTGTCTTTGTTAAATTTCAGGTTGATAGTTTTTTTTGGGTTGGTCAAATTAGTATGTTGTAAAATTCACTTGATCACTCAACCAATAGATCTCATCCATTCATCCTATGATATTTTATATGGTTAGATAAACCTAGTTATATTGAAAAATGAGTATACCCATTTATTATAGAGAATTATCATAAACTCCTATACTTGTGTTTTCTTGGATTCATTATTAGGTTTGAATTGTTTAATATCAATCTATAGTTTTAAGTGAGGTATATTGTTATAGTCATGGGTTGAATCTTCTTAATAGAAGTTTCATTGTTAACTATCATTTGATCTAGTATCATCAGTTTGAGATGTGTGAATGAATTATTTTGTTAGAGTTATATTATGGGTTTAACTAGAGCATGTTAAATATTTTAAAGGAAAAAGGTATCGATTTTTTGAAGTTGGTCCTACGTATAGCTGATCTATAATAGATGGAGGAGAATAGATTCCTTTAATGTAATAAAATAAGTGATTCTTATGTCACTAGGATTTTATCTGATTATGAATAAGATCTCAAAAATTTTATATAGATCCTATTAAATAAAAAAATGATAAGTTTTCTAGAGTCTCTTTATTTTCTTAAATAGAGATATTTTTCATTCTAGATAGATAGAATCAAACATCCCTGGTGGGAAGAAGATGAGTTAATATGGATTGTTTGAGTTGTTAAGGCATGAAATTCAAAGGTTAAAATGACTAAATCTAAAATATTAATTTGGTGGCATCTTATGAGTCTTCTAACTCATTTTAATTATTAATTTTTTTCATTATTTGAAATTATATTCTTCTAAACAAATGATTGTTATTTTTTATTATAAATTGGCATGTCATACTTACACTGTAAGATATTTCTTTTACCTATTGATTGTTTGGTAAAAATATGATGGAATGAATTGAAATATTAAGTGAAATTTTGTTTAATCACATTTTGGGTTTTGTTCTTGATGTTTTGTTGGGGCATCTCTGATCGATGGAGGTGGTGTCTGATGTTGTCTTGGATTCAGTTCTGACGACCATTGATGGAGTTTTGCTGTACGAGATCCTGGTTCGGGGTGATGTGCGGAGTGCTATGACGGCTTCATGGTGGCAGACCAAATTGATTGCAGCGAGGGTTTTTCTGTGGTGGTTTTTCAGCATGATGTATGGATTTTGGAAAACATTAAATGGTTTTTTTTTTTTGAATTTGTGAATCTATATAATGGTTTCTCTATTGGGTTTGTGGCACTTCAATTCGTGATCTAAGGGCCAATGCATCCGGTTCCATCAAGGGATAGCTCCAGAGGAGGTTTAAAGCAGGGATATTTCACCTTTTATGGCTCTCTAGAATTGGATGAGTGAGAGGGTATGGCGTTTACCATCGGTATTGTGCCCATGCATTTGTGCATGGGACTGCTAGCCGAATAATGATGTGGAGGTGAAATATCATATCAATTATTTTGATGCTGGGGAGGAACGAACTTTGCATATTTGAGTTGGATTGTTTTTTATCTTTGGACATTGGACTAGAGGGCTTGAATGTCATTTTATGTGTTTGATGTCATTTGGGTTCTCCCTTATCCCTTAAAAGGGGGTTTATCTTTATAATAAAAAAATTAATTTTCAGTCAGTAAATTCTAAATATTATAATTAATTTAACGTATCATTTAATTAAATTAGTTAATTTTAAATATTTTTGAAACGTTTCAATTTTACTTTTTTTGAAATTTTCATTGTACATGGAGGTTATTTGAAGAGCCCACAATGGAATTCTTGAAAAATGGTCCAAACTACACAAGGTCCCAAGCACACATATGGACTAAAATCAACACTGTGCATAATATATATATATATATATATAATTAGAGTAAAACTCAATGGTTTAATGTAAAACTCTGTGGGATAGAATTATACATAATAATAGGGATTCCAATTCAACCATTTAGAGTCTTAATATGCACTAGTATTGGAGATAATCTTCCTAATTTAAAATCTTGAAGTAACTTTTCTGATTTAGCTAATTTTCAAGCTATAGGCCTCCAATTGATGAAACTTTTTCATTACATATATTAAATAGGTGTGTAGAAATCATTCTAGATTTTTTAAAATAAATATAATGTTGTCTTTCATTCAATTTCTTAAGCTATGTGGTTTTCAAAATTTAGGGTACCCAAAACCACCTTCCACATTACCTTTAAATTGGAACCTTGGGAATCCCATTTGTAAGATTTTCCAATGAGTGAATTAATTGAATTTTGTAGTTATAAATGATTCCTTTGAACACCTTATAAGTTCTATATCTCCTTTTCATCATATATAGAGCTTAAATAAAAAGCTAGTTCCACCAAAGTCTCCTCTTCCTCTCAAACAAAATCTAAACAGTAGGAAGTTATTTCACGGCAGTGACACACACTTTAAGAGGGATTTAAAACAGTTGATTCATATTTTTTTGGTGTAATTTTTGTTTGAAACATTTATTTTATTTTTATTCTAAAATTCATATAATTTAAATTCATTGCTTTTTATGATTTAATGAAACACTTTCCATTTCATAATCGATGGAATTGAGATTTAAAGTGGGAATCTTGGGTTTTTATGATTTAAAAACACAAAGGTCCCATTTATATTACACATAATTGAGATATTAGTATTCTTTTATATCCCCCATACCATGTATAATATCCTAATCTTGAAAATGATATTATTATGTAAATATTAAGTACAAGGTGCACCATTATAAAGGGGAAAATGTGGAAAATAATATCTTAGTTAACCTCAACCAAAGACTTACTCCAAATCTAAATAAAATTATAAGATAAATTAACATTAATTTTCCGTAGTAAACATATAGTGATCACATTATCTTAAATATCTTTAAATTCCAATTTTTTCAACTATTAAACTCTTTAAACTCGTTCATTTTATTTAAATACATCATTTATACCCCCTTTTAAACTAAAAATATTTATTAAATTTTATTAAATAAAAAAAGGATAAGAAAGTTTAGGGAGACCTAAAATCGTGAAAACTAAGGGCATACGCCCATAGAAGATTAACAAAATCATTAAGAAGGGATCTTGTGATAAAAAAATCATGTTAGGGTTATCCTAAGCTCCCAAAAAGGCAATAAAGTTAGTCACTTTATTACCTGCATGCCACATGTGAAGAAAACTAACATTGTTTGAGAAGAGACTCTTTCACCTATGAATGTGATAAGTGATGTTCCAAGTGATGGTGTCCTTTCGTTTGATGGTGTCATGAATTACCGATGAGCCTATTTCAATGGCATTGAGAGTGATTCTGGATATGAATCAGACCATAAGCCCATTAATAATAGAATTTTCTTCCTCTAAAAGAGAATCTCTATATCCATAAATGACAATTAAGGCCATTATGACTGATTATTTAGAGTCACATACCACTCCCCTTCCCCCTCATGATATCAAGAGAGAATGATCCATTAAATTCGAGCTACATGTCGCTACAAGTACAGTTCTAGCACAACTATTTTTATGGTTTGGGAATCCTTTGAGAAAGAGAAAAAAATCTTTTATTAGCCATGATCCTCCTTATGGTGAAATTATACTCTCAATGCTTCATGAGAAAGCCCAGATCCACCACCAATCATCTGAACTAAACTTGTGTGGAAACTTGAGATCCATGCCTTAATAATGATCTTTGTTATTGGAATTACAAATACCCCATCATCTACTTAAAAATTTGTTTCCATCACCTTACACTCTTAGATATTTCCACTAATTCCATGGAACCATGCATACAAGAAATATGTACAATAGATTTTTTGAGTTTTGTCACCTATGAGAACACCAAATCTATTCCACACCACTACAACCCACTCCCCTTAGAATAAAAGGTGAAAATATATTTCCACATTGGAGTTTCAATAGAACACACACATATATGAGAACATAATTACCATCTATTTGATTTCATCATCCATCAAGATATCATGTTTAAAAACCCACCAAATGTGGAAATTGAATTTATTAAGAATATATTTCCTTCACATTGAGCTTCCCCAATCATCTTGAGTAGTGGTTTTATGGATGATGTTATGATATTATTTGTATGAGAAGATTCATGTAGTGGATTCCTTGAAAACGATTTTATCCTATAATTTAAGGAGCATGATATTATCAAATATTTAGTAAATATGGTGATCAATAGTTTATTGAATGAATGAGGGATGTTTACTTGCCTAGGAAAATTTAATACAGAGGGATGGGGATCCTGGGAAATTGAGAGATTCACCCACTCAATTTTTGAACCCGGAGTTAATATCCTCATTAATAACAATTCACTAGGATCTTCTTTTAAGCACCAGAATGTTTCCATAAAGTATCTTACATTAACATGAAGTCTTACACTTTAGTTCATCTAGATCCCCCCCTATATTTTGACTCTATGAACTTACCTTAAATGTAGTGGCCTTCCAACACCTCCCAATCTTTCTTGGATTGAACATAATGAATTATACACTCCATGTTTCTAATATTGAACCCAAAAGATTACACTACTTTGGCCATTCTATTTTTTAAATACCAATAGAACCTCTATTTTGTATGGTATTCCAAAATAAAAGATTCCGATATTTTTTCTATATTCCTAATCATATTTTTAGGCACCCTGATGACTGATAGAATATGCCTCAGTATGAAAGTGAGGATGTAGTTGACAAGATTGATTCTTTCCCTAAACAAGAGAAATTGTCTCTTCCAGTAGTTAATTTGATTAATAATATTTTTGACCACTCCATACTATTATTGAATTCATAACCTGACTAGGGTCATTGGAGCCCCCTGTTAAACCATTGGAAAGAGCCTTCTACGAAATCCAAAGAGGCCATTGGTTCTTTTCCCACATCTATCGGAACAAGATTTTGAGATGAAGATGCTAATTGTCTCATGATTGATGAGATTTTTTCTCCATATACAATAATCCAATATGATTTCTATAAGGCCTCTGATGAATATAATATTCTCATTCAAAAATAATATCATGTCATCCACCAAGAGTAGGTGGATATCCCCTTGAAGTGACTCCTACTCCAAAAGGGTTAGATACTACCTGTGAGGATATTTTTAGAAAGGTATTTGATAATAGAGTCTAAGAATATTATGAACATGATAGGTTAGAGTGTTTCTCCATTCTTAATCCCTTCAAATCACTTAAATAAACCATAGTTCCTACCCATCATAATAATAGAGATCCAAATATAATTGTAGAATCTAAAAAGTCACTAACCTTAAAAGAGAATCCAATACATGTCATAACATTGATAATGAAGCCCCATTAACGTATAGAATAAAAATTTTACATATTAATTTTTATATAAATATTAGAACCAATGGTTTTTTATTTCTATCATCGGTCATTTCTTATGCTAAACAAATTGTGGTCTTTTTGAACATTCCTCTAATAAAACCATATTCCTCCTCCGCTAGCCATTCAAGAAGATGGGTCTAGATTCTTCTATTAAAGACATTGGACATGATTTTATAAGGGAATTTACACATTTTTATAGTCCTGAACTACTTGAGAGAGGTGGGATCTTTCACCTTTAGTATGGTGATAAGAGTGGTAGCACAAGAAAATCAAGGAAGGACACTACACAAAAGTAGTCTTTAATTAATTAGATGAGTATCCTATGATAAGATCCTAGAATGAAAAATATCATAACGAAGATAAATTTTCTAGTTAATGGATTGGATATCTACCAAATTTCACATTCCTTATGGATGTTATCCAAGAACAAGTTCATAGATATTGACACCACATGGGGGATTAAGGTAACATGTTCTTGTACTCTTGGGTATCCATCCTTCATGCATAGGTTAGAATCAGTGAGATATTTTTTTATGGGTGAAACTACTATACCTCCAACCACTATGTAATCTTTTGTGAAGGAACCTTGCTATATAAGAATGTTAGATAAGTTTTCTCACTTCTTTTCTTTAAGGAAATCCTGAAAAATTTCATTTTTCATGTATCCATTTTTAAGACATGTGACATTGGATTTTTCATGATCAGTTCACTCTTATTCTAGTAGAATTTATATTAACTAACTATTCTTGAAAATGATATCACTAAATATATAATTTTCCCACCTGACTTCAATACTATCTTTAGTGTTCTCAATTTCATTTATGATGGTCTCCTGGTCCATGAAGCGAGATGTTTTCTCAAAAATCCAATCTTGAAGGTATCCTTTTAGTAGAAAGATTATATTATGGAAGTTAGTACATGTGTGATATTTAATTGTCTTATTCTATGAATATTAAAAAACTCTATGGTAGTCTGGGATGGAACCCAACCAGTTGGATAAGAAAAGAAGAATTCTTTACCATAACTTATGGTCTCCAAATGGATAGAATATGAGAGTTATTGAAAAGAGAACAAACCAGGTATGTAACCCCTATATCTGGTAAATATAAAATGGATTATAGGATTTCAAATTAATGGTCTATTATATACTAGTTATGGTGGATTCCCTTTTTATTTTTACACTAAGTATATTTATCTCTAGTGACGCCCAAGTCCGAGAGTCCTTTTTGAGAAATGAAGAAGAAAAAGTCTTGACTATCATTACATTGATAAATACCACCTTATTTCTTCTATGATACATCCAATATGGTTATAAAGTATTCCCCCACATTCAATTATAATTCCTTTGCATTGAATAAATCAATATCAAACCAATGTTTTTCCCTATCTCATGCATCGTACTTGGCCTAGGAGAAGGTAAAGACGAAACTAAGACTACCACCACTGACCTTAGTTGAGATATGTTGCTCACATTCCTTGAGATTATCCACTGAAATAGAATACCTCCATAAAATAAAAATATATTGGTTGATAGGATCGTTATACATTAAGTCATACAAACCAATCTACTGAAAAAAATAAACAATTTTGGAAGGGTTTTGTTAGGGTTTTAACAGAACTAACAACAATAATTTATTGTGAAGGAGTTCGTTGGAGAGAAAGTCTATCTTTACCTAGGATCCTAGGCCACGGGAACTCCAGATGATATTGGAGATCATTGAAATTTTTTATGCCTATATTTGGACCCTCAATGATCTCCTTACCTAGAAAGATTCATGTGATAATGAAATTTTGGATTGCGATCTGGTGCAAACCCCACTGGATGGAGAAAAAGGGGATGGAACTTATATGTCTAGGTCTGACAAAGCATTTGATAATTCACTGTAGCTATTAAAAATAGAAATGGGAGTACAAATAGAGGGTATGAGATTAAGGGGTAATAAAATAAGGTGGGGAGGGAAATGAAAATGGTCATTTCATGATGAAAAGAGGAACCATGTTTCTTTTCTATAACTATTAACTATACTTTAGAGGGATCACGAATAGTGATCAGTCTAAAAGAAACCAATGATAGGTAGAGAATCATCATGAATTTGAAAGAGTTTCTAAGAGAAGTTTAAATACATGTACTCATAGATGTTCCATTGGAAAGAAACGGTGAATATATAACCATGGAATCAGCCCTATAATATGTAGATAGAAGCGAAGGGGGTGAACCAAGAGGTTTAGAACACTCTGACATAGGAATCGAACTAGAATCCAAAGAAATTGGGAAAAGTGGAACTGAGATAGTAGGCTATATATTTCTATAAATAGATAAATAGTTTACTTGGAAGTGAAAATATGAGAAAAATATAGGAGGGTATGGGTATAATAAGGATTTCTACAATTCTATTTAATCTTCATCCCGAATAAGCAAGTTCCTTGGAAGGGGTTGAGAGAGATCCATTTTGATGTAAATTTGATCTATTGAGTCATCTAAGATATTAAGGGTATGAATCTATACACATAATAAAAAACTAGTATAATATCTAATTCCATGAAGGAATTATAGGATATAAAAGGAAATAGTTAGAATAGGGTGGTTGATTCATATCGCTTCCCAGGAAGGGTCTCGACCAAGATGCACATCCATTATCTAGCGAAAGTGGGAGAACCAAGACCTCCTAAGGGATCAACAGCTCCGAGAATATGATAGAATGAACTCATATCTAGAAGTAATTACCATGAAAACTAGCACCTACTAAAAAAATAGACCCTCATCAGTGCCACCAAACCCATGAACTGATGAAGTTTTGGAAGAGTGGAAGAGGTTGTTTTTTCATGCTGAAACACACCACCAGTGTCCACCTCTGAAAATAAAATTCCTCCTCAAAAAAAGAAGCTAAGAAATCCAGGATCCTAGACCCCTATAACTATCCATATTGGGGTGATTCCAAGGAAATTTTATGGATCTAGGGAAGTGAATATGATTTTGAATATAGAGGGAGGAGGATCTCTTTGAGAGAGACCCCCCCACTATTTTGGTTTTTATTTTATAGAACTAATTAAATTTTACCACTAAAAACTTCAAAACTCCCTGATAGATAACATAGTGTCTTCCCTAAACTACAAATATCCTTTTAAAACAAAATCAATTTGATCCATCATGATTACATGGAATAATTTTAGTGATGTTGTTGGGGAGTGAGTTTGTTTTCAGTATGTTTTTTATAAGATATTTTTTGTGTGTTTTTAATTATATGTATTCTTAATTATATTTTTATATATAGATTTTTTCCCTAATATATTTTCTATGTATTCTTTTCACATGGTGCATTTTTATTCAGGTTAACTACCTCCTTTAAAACCAAAACTGGAGAGAATCCAATATTATCAACATCGTGAAGAACAGAACAATACTTTTAAAGAAGACACAAAAAACATCAACAATATTCTAAATATTTCTTCTTCTCCTAAAAAAATTAAACCAAAATATGCTGTCTAAATAGGTAAAAAATAAAAAAATATTAAAAGTAATAACTTCACCAGATATTGATATTCAGCCTATATATATTTAAACACATATCAAAGCACCAAATGTGAGATAGAATCTGGACTAATTCAATTGTTACCAAAATTTCATAGAATTTATAGATTAGACCCATATAACAATTTAATGTTATTATATAATGTGTTATCAACATTAAAATCAAAAAATCTGGATGATGAATTTGTGAAACCTAGGGGTTTTCCATTCAATTATGAAGGTACTTCAAAGTACTTTTGTATTATGTTAACTCCCCAATTAAAGGGTGGGTGGAAATGAAATGATTTTTTCTTGAAAAATATTTCTATGACCCTCAAACTATAACAACAAGGATTGAAAGTTGTGTAATAGTATGATCTAATGGGGAAAAACTTGATGAATGCTATGAATTATTTAAACTAATTTTCTCAAATTTTCAACACACCAAATTAGTTATTAACTTTTAATATAATATTTTTATGAAGGTTCAATTACTATTTATCCTAATATGATTAATTATTCTATATATGGTTCCATAGTGGAAAATAATTCAATCATTATAAGGAACCTCATTGAAAACATGGCACAGAATACACAATAGTTTGGTTTGAGGTCTACTATACTCATAAGAGGAGTATATGTGGTGAAAACTTCCAACTTTAAGATGATGGTGGAAATGATGTTTGAATAGGTAAGGACCCTAATCTGAAAATTTTCTATTTCATAAGGGAAATCCCATCCTCCTCCTCCAATTTTTTTTGGTATTTATGCCTCTAATGTCAACTATTATGACAAAAATCCTATTAATTGAGATAACCTTGTGTAGATTATTAGTAAATCTTCCCAGGCCATCCATATAGCAAACCCATAAGAAAAGAACTATATTATTAATCCAAATATATATGGAAAGATAACCAAGACAATAGAAAATAGGGTATTATAACTAACCTCAATAGTCATGGAACCACCTGGGGAAGTGTAGTCATCTTCAACCACAACCCATATATCCTCAACCACCAAAAATTCCTTTACAATAACACCCTACAAAACCCAACCATATCGTAGAATACCTAATGAAAAAAATTATTAAATAATCTCTATTTATAATAAACAACCTAATCATTCATACAAGAACTAAAAACTCAATTACACCAAATCGCCAACATAGTTGGTGAAATCCAAAGTAAAGGGTCAGTTAAAATACCTTATCGGTTACTAGTTAACCCAAGAAATAATTTAAATGTTAGTTTAATCACCATTTTAACCGATACCAAACATAAAATTCAAAAAAAAATATTCCATTAGATTCATCTTCTCCTGAAAAACCCCCATTCCAACCATCCTTAAAGATCCAAATTATTGAAATCCTTGTCCTGAGAGAAACTCCAACAAAGGATAGGGAGTGTCTTTTGAGAATTTATCTAGAACAAATATTCATATTCCTTTCCTGAAAATTTCCATCCCACCAGGGAAACAAAAATAAACTAAAAATGATACGTAAATCTCGAAAACATTTTAAAAATTACTGGTTAACATTTCTTTGACAGATGTTATGATGAAACATTCATAATACACCAAGTTCCTAAAGGATATATCTATATGAAAAATGTTAATTTAAGGAGATTAAAACTGAGCTTAGGGAAGAATGTCTCCACATTAATCCATACATCATTTCCCATAAAATATAATGATCTTGTAATATTCTTGACTCCATGTACCAAATGATAGTATTTATTTTCTGATGCCATGATTGATTTCGGTGCCTCTTTAGATGTGATGCCTCACTCCATTTTCACTTAATTTCAAGTTGGGGAGTTAAATCACACCCGAATAGTTGTTCAACTAGAAAACTATAGTACTACACACCCAATTTTTGTGCTAAAGTATGTTCTTATGAGGGTTAAAATTTTATTTTTCCCTATTGATTTTTATGTCCTTCAAATAAAACATGATAGGATAACTAGACATGGCCCAATTATATTGGGGATATTTTTCTTTAAAACATAAAAACCCATAATTAATGTATACAATGATATATTATCTATAGATATTGGTGGTTATATTTTCTACTTTAGCATCCTTGATGCCAATAATCACCCCATAGAAAAGAATTTCTCTCCCTTGGTTAATTAAATTGATGTTCTACATTTACCCAAATAAAATTCAATTCTTTACCCTAAAATCCATTATATGTTTTCATTAATGATAGAAATTATATTTAATGATTCATGTATTGATTTTTGTAGTGGGATATAAAAATTTCATGCATGCATGTAAATTGATGATTTATTATACATTGAGGATATAATGACCAATGATGATTCTGATCAGCATGGGAAATATTACTCTTTATCTGAGCATGTTACCATTGAGTAGTTATATGAGATTATGGACCTATCTCTTTAGCATTACCTCCCATAATTCCAAAATCATGTTAAATAGGAACTTAAAACATTACCTTGAAATTTAAAATATTTATATCTTGAGATTGGAAGAGAGCTTACAATCATCATTTCTAGTTCATTCCCCAAGATAATTTTAGATGCTTGACTTTTTGAGGGAGTATAAACAATCATTTAGGTGGAAACTTACTTATATCACCAGTATTATTCCATAAATTTTCATGCATCATATATTATTAAATGATATGTTTAAAATGGTGAAATAGGCATAATGTTGATTAAACCCAAACCAAAAAATGTTGCAAAAAAAGACGTAACCAAATTATTGGTTTATGAAATCATTTAGCTTATCTCTTACATCTAATGGGTTAGTCTAGTGTAGGATTTCCTAAGAAAATTGGTCGTGAGATGATCAAAAATAAAAATAATGAATTAGTTCCAACCCATGTATAGAACAGTTAGCTTGTCTACATAGACTAACATTGAATATATTTTCACAGTAGGAAAGGCCATTTCCCATTGTCATTCATTATCCTAATTTTATAGAGGTAAGTGGGAAAATCCAATTAATGTTTTCTAGAATGGTATCCTGGATACTTTTATATCCATATTTCCCTTGCGGATTAGGAAATGATGAGCTCAATTTACCCCTTTATCATATTTTCATATATGAGGATTCCATTTGGTTTTTTCAATACCCTGGGTACTTTCTAATGATGCTTGGTTAGTAATTTTTGGATCATATATAGAATTACATGGGTGTTTGTATGGATGATTTTGTTGTTTATGGTTCCTATTTTGATGAGTGTTTGAGTATTCTCATTGTTTTCCTTCATTTATTTATTGAAAATAATATTGTATTAAATTTTGATACATGTTATTTCTTTGTGTGATAGGGGATATTACTTTTAAAAATGATTTTTGGGGATGGTATTCAGGTTAATAAATCAAAATATGATGTCATTTCTTCCCTAACATCCCCTAAAAATGTGTAGGATGTGTTCCCTTTGTTAGGTCACATGGTATTTTATTACTGTTCCATTCATGAATTTAGAAATATTTCCCTCCCTCACACTCGATTACACCACAAAGAAAAATAATTATTGTTTGATAAAAATTTTGAGGATGATTTTAATCAATTTAAATGGAGTCTCACATAACCACCTATAATCCAATCACCTCAGTGGGATTTACCATTTGATATTTGGGTTGACTCTTCCAACTATATTGTATGGGTAGTATTGTCACAACTTATTGATCAATCTCCATGTGTAATTTTCTATGCCTCACTCTCACTGAACCCTACCTAAGGAAACTACACCACAAGAAAAACTAATTCTTTTCCATTGGGTTTTTCTTGTATTGATTCAACTCTTAACTTATAGGGTTCAAAAGGATTGTATTTTCTAAGAATGCATCCCTTTGGTATCTCCTTAAGAAATTAAATTCCAAACCATGTGTCATTCATTAGACGATCCTCCCTAAATAATTCAATTTAGAAATTAGGGATAAAATTAGTAGATAATATTATGGTTGGACATATTAGTAGGATCCTTCCATCATGAGGCATTAACTCATCTCCCTATATTTACATAAATGAAAATTTTCCATATGAGTGGTTGTAACGAGTGAAAGATGTTATTCCCTGGTATGATAACAATACAATAATCTTTTATTCCTATTAATTTCAATAAGAACAAAGTTGAGAATCTTAAATATGAGTATATTTTGTAAATTTGGTGTAACCCCTACCTTTAGAACACATATAGTTATCAAGTAAAAAGTCATTGTGTTTCCAATAACGAGTTTTAGTATTTCAATAGGTACATTAATACTCCTACATGTAAGGTAACTTTATCCCCTAATGGAAGAACCATAAGGTCCTCAATTATAGTATATTTTGGATAACATCATTTTAGGATGCCCATGATTTCTCTAGAGCTTATCCTCATTTTCAAAATATGGATAATGTCTCCCAAAGAAATGAATTTCCATAATGGCACTTTCTTATCCATGAAATTTTTTATATTCGGGGAATTGACTTTATGGGGTCATTTCCCAATTTATTTGGAAACTTGTACATTATTATTGTCATGTATTGTGTTTATAAATTGTATAATAATGATCTATAAGGACTGGTCACTCAAAATTAGTTATGAAAATTTTTGAACACAAATATTTTATTGGTTAGGATTTCTTAGGTTCACCATTATTGACTAGTGTTCTAATTTATGAAACCACACTATGTAATCATTTTTTCATTGGTATGGGTTTAACCATCAAGTTACTATAGCTTACCACCCCCAAAACAATGGTAAAACCTAATTATCTAATAGGGAAGTAAAATAAATTCTTCAGAAAATAGTCCAACCTAATAGAAAAGATTAGAGTCCTATACTCAGTGGTGCAATAAAGGATTATCACGCTACATTTAAAACACCCATTGTAATTTTTCCTTATAATATTGTATTTGTAAGGAGATTCAACCTCATTATTGAGATATATCATTAGGATTATTGGTCCATTACACAATGCTATTATAATCAATCTAGTGGAAATGCTCAAAGGAAAATTCATGAGCTGGTGGAAATACCAAGTGATTAATATGGGTACTTTGGGATCTATAATGAATGATATAAGGTTAAAAACGGTCTCTTTTATCCTTTGTATGTAGTTCTACATTGGGAAGAAGGTCCTCCTTTACAACTAAAGGATAAAGTTATGCCTGGGTATGATTTTTTACCATTATTTTTTCCAATTTTATAGAACTAATGTATATATTTTTGGGGTTCTGTGGGTGGTGGTGGTGGTCAACCAGACCCAAAGGACTTTGACATTTTTCTTTATTTTTTTGATAATCCCTGTTTTATGGGTTGAGGGATAACCCTTGCATGTCTCATATGACTAGTGTAATAAGAACCATTACATGACCTGAAGGCCCATGGAAAAATGCCTAATACATGACCTGAAGCCAAAATATTTGACAACATAATAATTTTCCCTCCCCAACTTCTACATCATTGAAGTCATATATCTCACCACCTTGCATGGATGATCATTTATCATTGACACATGTAGAGTTTCATGGTTCCTGGTACTGTTTGAAATTTCCATACCCTTCAATCCATCCAATCAATTCAGCTCTACTCCGGTATATATTACTTTCTCTAAATCCTCATCTAGGTTATGCTCCAGTTTGATCTTCCAGAGATGCTTCTGGTCCTTTGTGGCCTAGAGTCATGATGTCTCGAAGGCCTATGGTGGATCAAAGGCCATGTGTCCCGAATTCATTTGGTGGACCAAAGTACCCAAGACCCATAGTCCCAAATTGGTACCACCAATGGGAAGAAACTAAAACACTTCCATGAAACCCTTTTAGAGTCCCTAGTAGTGGAACTCTATATTTGAGAATCAATATATTAGTAAATCCCACCACATTTTATCCTTCCTATATACGTTCTCTTTAATTATACTGGGGAAACTAAAAATTCTATTAGTGGGGGTGGATACATTCCTAAGTTAGTTATGACTTTTTTTATCTATCTTCTTTTTTAGTTTTTCTTGATTGATACATTGTTTTTTCTCTCTATCTCTCTCTACTCTTTACATTTTTACTTGTTCTTATAAATACTCATATTAAATTCCTATATAATTATGGAATTTTTTTAAAATGCATATATGATTTTCCTATTTGATGATTTTTAACATTTCATTAAAATTTATTTCACTTGTAAAATGTGAATTTGAGAAATAATCTAACATAAATGGCTAATTTTAGTATTTTTAGTTATTTTTCAAGGATAGGATTGATTATATATAGATAAAAACATTGATATACTCACACTATTTATGTGACCAGATTACTAAAATACATAATTTAACATCTTTTCACATTATTTCATTCAACAAAAAAGTTTGAATATTTCTTACTTAATTGAAGGTAAATATACGTTAGGTTAATGTTAGTCTACTTTCTAAAATTATTTTTCCATAAATGTTTTCCTTATCTAGTTTGTTATATTATTATACTAGATATACCAATGCATGTATACTTATTATTTGACTATTTTACCCCCTAAAAAATAAAAAAACTCAAAAAAATAATGATGGGATTGGTGGAATGTAAAACATATATAAATATCTACATTGGAAGCTTAAGTTTTTACTTCTATGAATGATTATATGAGTGGGTCTTGAAATTTTATTTCAAAGGGTATAAGATAGATTTGGTGTCAAGAATTAGGTAAACAAAAAAACCCCTATATTTACTAGATAGAAAGTGGAAAGAATAAAATGAAATGGTTTTCACACACACAGAGGGTTGAATTTTGAATTCCATTTTATGATTAAAATCATGCATCTCCTTAAATTTTGTTATATTAAATTTTATGAGACATTAATTTTCATGATTACTAATATTAGATCTTTAGTATGGTTCTTTCTTATCTCGCATTACTACCATGAATTGAATTCAATTTAATTGTTAAATATTTATGAACTAAAATATTTTCATGAATTGTTTTTGTAAATGTACCTTTTTTCAAGAGTTCAAATGTTTATGTGTGGGGGTTTGATTGTATAGAAATTTAATATTCACATCCACTCTTAAACCACTATGTTAAACAAATTTTCAGTTGTAAATTAAAAATATAATATTAAATTAAACTTCTAATTTTATTAAATTAGTAAATATGGAATATTTTTTAAAAGGATAAATTTTAATTATTTTTTATATTTGTAGATTTTAATTATTTTAAAAATTTCATGTCAAGTGGAGGTTATTTAAAGATACTGTGATTAAATTATAGAAAACATTCCAAACTACATGAGGTAAAAAAACATAAATTTAGAACAAAATCCATATTGTGTCTAATATATACACCTAATTGGGTTGAAACTCGATGTTTAAATGAGAAACCATGTAAGATAAAATTATCAAGAAGATTAGGGTACCTAATTTTAATAATTTAGAGGACCAAAACGCACCATAATTAGAGATAATGTTCATTTGTTCACAGTCCTGAGGTAACTTCTATAATATATATATATATATATATAAAGCTATGGGCCTCAAATTGATTCAAAATTTTCAATAAAATATTAAACACGCTATAAAAAAACTTTTTAGTTTCCTTAAAAGCAATATAAAACTTTCTTCTATGCCAAATTTGTAATCCAAGTAGTTTTTGAAATTTAGGGTTCCCAAAACCAACTTTAACAATTCTTGTAAATTGGGAACTTGGGAACCCCATTTCTTATATTGACCAGAGAGTGAAGTGATTACATTTTGGATTTCTAAAGGATTAATATCACCACTTAAGAGGTTTTTGATCTCCCCATTCTCATAGTTAGATCGAAAATGAAGAATGATATCCACCCAATCCTCCTCCTCCTCTCAATGGAAATCTAAATAATGGATGATCATTTCAAAGGAGATACACACACTTGATGAGAGAGTTCAAAAACATGATTACTAGTGGTTTGGTGTGATTTTTATTTAAAAAATTTTGTTTATTTTTATCCTAATATACTTCTACTTTGAATGCATTACTTTTGTATGATCGAATAAAAGATGTTTTATTTTATAACTAATTGTATTTATATTTCATGTGGGAAACTTGGGTTATTATGATTGAACAACATAAGGGGTATATTTATTTAACACATACTTGAGATCTATGTGTGCTTTTACAACCTCCATACCATATATAAGATCCAAATCTTGAAAAATAAATTTGTGTATCCAGGTATGGTACTAGGTGAACCATTATATAGGGGAAATGAGTAAAAACAATATCTTACTTAACATCAACCAAGAACATACTCCAAACATAAATAAAATTCTATGATAAATGAACTTGAAATTTGTGTACTAAAATTGTAGTGATCACCTTATCATAATTCTCTTGAAAACCCATTTTTTCTATTAACTATTTAAATATTTAATCTAATTAATTTTAGTTCAAAACATCATTCAAACCCCTCCCCTCTTGATTTTTTTTTTTATAAAAAATATTTAAAATTCACACTTAAAAACATCAAATGATCCCTGATAGTTGAATTATGTTCTTTTCTATAATTCAAAACATTTTTTAAAACATGATTAATTTTATGTTTAATGATAGTTTATTCATTTAAATATTTTCTATATTGATTAATTTTTTATTCATTCTTGTCTGTTTAGTATTTGTACGTCTATTTTTGTTAAATTGTTTATTCATCGTTGTAAATTTTATTTCTAGATACCCACACATAGATCTTGTACCATTTTATCCAAAGATAGATAACATATTTCATCTAAAATCTAAGGAGGTTAAGAGGATAAAAGTCCATAAACAATTTATTGATCTATTTGTTTTTTATAACATATAGTATTTTCTAGAAACATACACTATAAATTTCCAAATATTGATTCACCCAATGTCTAAGATTTAAGAATCTATTGTGATAATCATAAACCAGGGGATCTTAAATAAACTAGTTTTATAATATGTATACACCCAATAAAACTTCCTTTATTACCCTAAAATTATTGTTGAATTTTAATTAAGTTTATGACTTATTCATATTATGCATAAATTTAATGGAGTTCTAAGGGAAAAGCCACAAAATAACATTATATAATTTCGTATTATATTTATTATATTGAAACCATAAGAGGTTATTTAAGATCAATTAAAAAAGAAGTATTTTTTGTTTTCTCTAGAGGGAGTGGTCAAAGAATAGTTCTATTATTCCTATTCGAATTCAATAAGGATTTGGAATAACCCCAAGAAACTATTATTAGAGAAATTAATTTTTTCTTCATGATAAGTGTTTTAGTGGGAAGGAAATATATGGAATGAGACCAAACTTAAGAGATTGTTTTCATGAATATTGATAAAGATGTAAATAACTATTCTCTAGATACTAAGACCATCAAACTAGTAACCAAGATCTTATTTAATAGTTTTATAATGGATGAATTACCTTCGATAGGAGTATAATTGATATTTCTATATTATTGGATTTGGTAGATAACACACCAGTTTTTTCTATGAATTTGATAGAAAATATCACCTAGAATTTCCAAGATTTTATAAATAGAGAATTTCTTCATGTTAAAACAACTCAAAAAGTTCCTAATTCTAGTTTTGAAACAAACTCAATAATTAGTCTATTATAATATCATAACACTATGGAGAGATGGATAATGTTATCTAATGCTTCACCAGTGACACCCAAAATTCAACCTGAACCCATTTTTCTAAGATAAATATATTTTGGTATTTTACTTTTGAATAACCATCTTTTTAATTGATTACCTTAATTTCAAGATTCACCTTAATCTTGTGATATTTTTTTCTTGAATTTTATTTCAAAATAACCTACATCCTAGAAAAAATCAGAATTTTAACCAAGGTTGGAATAATCAATATAAGAATATGTATCTTGAATAGTACGGAATATTTTTTCAAGTATAATCAAATGACCAAAAACCAAGATATTATCTGAAATAAACCATTTCTCATCCAACTAAAAAAAATTCAATTTCTACAATAACACGACTATTCTAAAACCAACTTAAAAGGCATGTTCAACCCATAATAAATTCCAATGAAAAATATAATTACTTAAATGATCCAAATGGATAATGAAACCAGTGGTTTTAAGAGTTATATAAGTTGTAGTTTACCTTTGTGACCTATGATCAATTCCAAAGATAAAGTAAATGTGAGTAGAAGCACTCTTAGTAGTGGAACTAAAACTAAGAACACATGGGTTTTTATCATTGACCCTGAACCATTATATTAAATTTTTTCACTAGATAAACCCCCTATAAGAGATATACATATGAAAAAAGAAATTATACATATTGATATAAATCATAAGAAATTTGGGAAATTAATAGGACTATATAATGTTAAAAACAATTTAGACATAAAAATTCCAAATCTGCCATTACTATTTTCATAGAGTATGATTCTCATGAAGAAATCTGTTGAAAGAGAAATAGATAAGGGTAGTTAAAAGACTTTTAGAAAGGATCAAGTTAAAATACCTCTTTTAAATGTAGTTAAATATTTTTTAAGGTATGAAAATTTTGTAAATGGATGTATGCACACAATTGGGGGTTGAAGGGAGATAGAAGATTAAATCTTGGGAGGAATGCATCTTCTATTATAAAACATGTTATTCCAGATAAGTGTAAATATATTGAAAAATATTTAATTCTATAAAAAATATGGTAGTATAAATTCTCATATATAATGTTACATCTTGTATATTTGATAAATGTGATACCTTAGTTGATTTACTATACTTTATTGGTAGGATAACTCAAACCTTTTGGAACTATGATCTTGAATACTAACATGATCAAAACTAAGAATGTAGGATCCATAGGGGATATGTTTCTAAAGGTATAATATATTTTTTTACTTGTATAATTTTATGTTTTAATCTTATAATATTATATATTTAGTACGCATACACCATTGATATTAGGTATACCATTTTTAAAAATAAAAAATAAATTATTAATGTTTATAATGGTATAATGTCAATAGAATTTGGTAAGCAATTTTTTCAATTTAATATATTTGAATCTCTGAAAAATATAGGGTTTGATTACTAATATAACCATGTCAATATGATTGAATGGTTATCCACTAAACTTTTTATAGGTTTTTTATTCAGTGAAAATCTATCTACAATTTATAGAAATAATCATTTTACTATTGATGAATATATAGTCCAAGATTTTCATTTTTCCAATGATGATGGGTTAATTTATGAAAATAATTTATGTGAATCACATATTTATCACCTTATTGAAAATTTCGAGAATTTTTTATTTTATGCTACCATAAAATCAAAACAACCACCATGATTTACTCTTTTATCACAGTGAGCCTATTTGAGAGGAGTAATTTGAAAGAGATAAACTAGATAATGTTGATTCATTTAAACCTATATTTCTTTATATATATATATATATCCCACCCAACATATAAGTAATGACACATATTGATAAAATTAATTATGTAATATTAATATTGAATTAAAATTTGATTATGGTAATTTATAATGGTTGTCCTTAGATCATAAAACCTAGTTATTAAAAATTATTAGGAATAATATGAGAGTCTTCGGATAAACATTATCTAAGTTTCTTGGTACAATACCATCAATTTTAATGTAAGAAAATTTGTTAAAGGAAAATAAAATACATATAAGGTGGTGTGAGAGAAGAAAAATTCCAAACATTTTAAAAAAAGTTAAGAAGTAACTGATTTTCTTATTGGATGGAAGAATAATATTTCTAGTATCATATAATAATTGAGTTGCGCTTGTGTAGATAGTTCCTAATAAAATTATTTTCACTATGGTGAAGAAGGATTCAAGTGAAAAAAATTAGATAGATTCTAAAATAAATGGAGGGTGTGTATCAATTTAGGAATTTCAATCTCAATATTTCATAATGAGACCCAGGGTCTATTAATCACTTTAGTAGAGAGGGGGAAACTTCAAATTATAATGAGGGTTTATGGATTCTACTATAACGAAGGAAATTCTATATTGTGATAAAAAAACTAATTCCATCTACCCTTTCTTGACCATATCTTAAAACATATTGTTGGATAGTTTCATTACTATTTCATATATTTATTCTTGGGCAATTTTCTTATTATTATAGCTCTGGAGGACTAGAAGAAGAAGACCTTTTATTTTTTTGGCACATTTTCTTATAAGATAAATCCATTTTGTTTATGTAATGATATAGTTAATTTATAGTAGTTTATTTGATAAAAAGTATATATGGATCTTTATGGATTACTTTATGGTTTATAGAGTTTCATTTGAGTCATGTATGTCTAATTTATGTGTTTTCCCTAGGAAGTTCATTGACAAGATTCTTGTTCTAAAATTTATAAACTATAAATAAAGGTTTATGAGTGTTAGTTTTTATGTCATATGGTTTCTATAAAGATAATTAATGTATATAAGTTCATGGTGGATGTTATCTCATCACTACCTTACCCAAAAACTATGAAAGTGGTAAGATGCATCCTCATCCATGGGTTTTATAAGATATTCACCCAAAACATAAGTATATTTTCCCTCTATTTTTCAAGACTGATTTATAAGGATAAAAAAATTTTGTTTGAAGGATATATAATGAATATTTTAAGTATTTTAATGGGTAACTATTTTCCTATCCCATAATTTATCAACCCTTTCAAATCTTGTCTTTTGAGTTAAGGACTAATTCTTCATATTACACTCTTGGTGTTGTATTGGGTTAGATAGTGGAAAAGATATCACATGTCATATATTATGAAACTAATACTCTATATTATTCCCAATATAATTATATAACTATTAAGAAATAATTTTTGTGTATATCTTTTTCATTGGAAAATTTTGGTGTCAGTTGCTTATCTATAAAGTAGTTTTTCACCAATCACTCAAAAATTAAATTTTTTCAGAAAACAAAAATTCAAACTAATATTTCATAGATAGTTTTTACTTTTAAAAGAATTTGATATTGAAATTAGTGAGTTGAGATGTGGTTAGAACGTTTTGTATAAACATTTTAGTAGATTAAATATTATTCCAAGAAATTGACTATAAAATTTTAAACCCATTAGAGATATTTTCTTAAAAAATAATTACATGGTGTTGAAGGTGAGTTACCATGGTATTTGAATTAGTAATCTACTTAAAATCCCATAAAATACCACATTGAGTAACTTAAAAAAAGATTCTAAGTTGGTTATTGGGTATATAAAATTTATTTGGGATGATCCTTATTTGTGTAGCATTATATGTGACCAATTATTTTGGGTTGTGTTTCTAATATTAAAAATTATTTAGTTTTGAAATTCCATCACACACTCTATTATAGTATTGATTTAATATCAGAAAAAACTACTATAAAGATAATTTATTTAGGAATATTTCTCCCATTAATTTTTATGGAATTATATGAGTTTTTATGATATATATAGGTTGTCAATTTCTAGGGAACATTTTTAAGAGGAATAGGTGAGTCAATAACCTTAACTATTTTGTGATGTGTTTGATATATGGTTTATGGTATTTATGGGTCCATTCCTGAATTATATTTGATATAATTACATATTTATTTTTTTGAACTATATATATAATTGGTTACAATTCATTACCACTCAAAAAAATGATGTAAGAGTTTTAGTGATGTTTGTGAGGAGTATATTGTGTAGTAAATTTAGACTACCAAGATTCATTATATTTGATCATGGTATCCATTATTTAATAGAAAATTAGAGGTATTATTGATAAATTATGAATTTATCCATAAGGTTTATACACATTATTATGCATAGATATATTTAATGGATAAGATTTAAAATATAGAGATAAAATAAATTTTATAAAATATGGTGCACCAAAGTAGAAAGTATTGGATCCAAAGATTTTGTAGTGATATAAAAGTATATAAAACTAACTTTAAATCTCTAATAAGGATATATTTATATATTATAGTTTATGGTATATATTTTTATTTATCTATAGATTTAAAGAATATATATTTTTTGGGTAGTGAAACAATGTAATATGAATATTTTAGAATTAAGAAAGGAAAAGAAGTTTTGTTTGTCAGAATTGGAATAAATAAAGAGAAATGATTATGATAATTCAAGGATTTATAAGGCGATAACCAAATCTATTCATGATGAATTAATATTTAACAAGGGTTTTAAATTGGGAAATAGATAAATTATTTATAATATTTGGTGAATAATTCACCCGAGTAAATTTCATTCCAAATGGTGTAGAACTTTTCTAATAACTTATATATTTTCATTTGGTGTTAAAAAGGTGAAGTATAAAGTGAAGAAATCCATTTTTATAGTAAAGGGGCATAAACTAATGTTATTCATAGAGAGTTTTAAGGACAATACAATGGAGGAAGTCCTCCATAAGATATTTTTATGACTAAAATACTATAGTTTTTTTATTTCCCTTATAATTTTAATGGTGTCCATTACTATTGTTTTATTTTAATATATATTATAACTATTTAATTATAAAAGATAATTATTGGGGAAAAAGAAATCATTTTTTATAGTAATTAATTTTTTCTATTGTTTTTATTTCATTTTTCATTTTTTTAATTTATACTATATTTTTGGTCTTTTGAGTTAAAATTACATATCATTGTTAAATTGAGTTTTAATTTCATAAGTGATACTTTGTTAACTTTAAAGTATTAAATTAAATTTATTAATTAAATGATCTTTTTCTTAGTACTGATTTTATATTCAAATTTAATTATGATCAAATGTGAAACCCATGGTAACCAACATTATCTAATGTCAAAAGAGATTTACTCGAGAGGATTATAAGATTTATAATCATATTCTTTACAATACCTCTATTCTTGAGTAAACCATTATGAATTCCCAATAATCTTGAATATATAGCCCTTATTTTATAATATTCTACGAAATTAATAGTATTGAAATTATAAATACCATTTTATCTTTGAATGAGTCCTTTTTTACAATTTAATCAACATTTACAATTTTTCCTCTTGAAGCCATAAAGACCATATAAGACTATATAAGACCCATATTTCAAGCCTAAATCCATTCTCACCTTCTCTTAAATATGATTCATGTAAATAGTAAATTCTAAGTGTGGGGTAGGAGACCTTTTCATGGTTTATTAGAAGTATGAAAGTGCAAAATGAGTTTTTTGGTGACTTAATATAAGAAATGGGGCGAAGAAATATTTTCACAACCAAGAGAGAAGAATATTGATTTCTAATTTTATATAAAAAATTAATAAAAAAGAGAATGTATAAAAATATATTAAAATAATTTATACTTACATTATAATTCAAGGGATAAACCTCTACATTTGAGCCTTTTCTTTTATACCACCAAACTACAGACCCAAATATCCACAAAATACCTTTTAAAATTTTCTTCTGATTTAAATTGTATTTTGTCAAATGAGAGTAAGATTTAATGTTTCATCAACCTTATGGAAATTAAAAAAAAAATTAATAATGAGTATAAATTATTTTAATCTTCTTTGAGATTTTAAGTGAAATAATTTCTATGAAGGTATGTGAAATGATTATTGGGGGTAGTAAAATATTCAATAAAATTTTTGATATAAAAATATAAATTTAAAATTAGTCATAGATAAATCAAGATAAATATATGATAATTAATAATTTTAAAAACTTAATTAAAATTAAAAATACGTCTTTTTTCTTTAATATACAATTTTTTTTGAGAGATTTATTAATGTGGGGGAACTGATCAAGAAAGGTATTTCATTATTTTCACATGATATTCATTACCATAATATCCACCCCTAATTTCATTAATTTTATAAAATATATGTGTTTTTATACTTTTGAAAATTTTCTATTAATATTGATATTTTATGATTGATTAGTAATTTTAATGGTTCTTATTCTCATTTGAATATTATTTTACAAAAAGTCTACTAATTTTTAATGATTCTAGAAAATTTTGTAATTTGGTTTATTGGAGATTTTTTTATTCCTTGATTGAGACTTTGTTACATGTTTGACCATGGTGTTTTCTAGGCCCATTAATAGAGGTTGTTGGACAAGTATTTTCTCTCTCAACAGAAGGATCTCATTCTTTAATCCACTAAAATTTATTGTAACATTATAAACATTAATGATATCTAAACTAAGAATACCCATTTCGTTTTCTAAGTTCTCATAAATTATAACACTTGTGTGTGTGTGGGTGTGTTACTTCATTTTAGTTAATTATTCTTGATCTTTAGTATAAAATGAGGTATCGAGAAAGTGTAATTTATTAATATTGATCAATAGATTTTATTTTTATTGTTTCTTCCCAAGATAGGATCCCTAGTTAGATCTATTCAAGTGAATTATTTCACTAGTGTTAGAAAATGGGTTCACCTGGAGCATATTAAAGAGTTTCATGGAGTACAAGTGTCAACTATATGAAGCAATTAAAATATAACATTGGGCTATAATGGGTATAGTATTATTGAGTTTATTAAATGAATAACATGAGAATTTATCAATTTTCTAGGATCTGATCTCAAAA
This sequence comes from Viscum album, assembly GCA_963277665.1. Lineage (NCBI taxonomy): Eukaryota > Viridiplantae > Streptophyta > Magnoliopsida > Santalales > Viscaceae > Viscum > Viscum album. The sequence goes on from OY728147.1 coordinate 1,101,185,157, forward strand.
GTAATAATATCATTTAAATTCTATTTTCACATGACTCAACCCTATCAGACCCTACCTGGGCTAGTAGTGGGTCAAGTGTTTCACCCAAGACCACCTCCAATGGGATAGGGATATGAGAAAAGCACTATTATGTCTTATCACACACATATGGAAAGCCTTAACCTATTGGTATGTTTACAAACCCAAATATAGAGTACAATATATAACAATTAACACCCATATAAATGAACATTTATAATACAACATGCATATGATAATGAGAAATATCCTAACAATGTAATAAAAAAATTACCATGAAATTAAGAAAAGGGATAAGGCCCAGTATCCCTTGGTAAATAAAAACCACAAACAACTGCTATATATTTACACCACATGAAATATACACTAATACAAAGCACCGCCAATAATGTACACCACCAAGCTCCTCTAAGCACCAGATCCACTAGCTCAATTTTTACAAAAAATATCCGCCAAAATGTGTATCATCTATGTAGACACAACATGATTGGGAACAAAAAATATGTAGGGATGAGCATGAATATACCAAGTAGGATTCCCTAAGAACAAAAGATAAAAAAAATATTACTTGACTACATAATAGGATAAACTCATATATGCTTTAAAGGAATAGGTAACCAAGGTTAAGTAGGTATTAAATATTATTGATTAGCTCCAAAAAATCATATTCCAAAAAGGAACATGAATGAACCAGAGCACTAAAAAATCGAAAGCACTCAAAATACTTAGATTTCATCACTTCTACATTATCCCTCAACAATAGTGGAGTATATGGACCACATCTAAGAGTGTATATCAATCTAAGGGGTACATAACCTAGTGGAGGACTTGCATGTCATCATGTGTAATGTGCATCGGCTAAGGGTGTTACCTAATATATAATTGAACGAAATATTCCCTACCAATATGGGGGGTTATCTACTTCACTATGTATATAAAGTACCCACACCCTATAATTAATATGGCATTAGGGGGTTACCAACCTTATGTATTCTCTAGTCATCTCTACCATTCTCCAACATCATCTCTATCAAGATATGTAACCTAAATTTCTCAAAACACATGGAAACAATCCCCATATAATGATGAAATATTTATTATCATATTATATGTGTAAAAATTCTCATAGTGGACTACTCATGCAACAAAAAGTGACACAAGGGTGAGAAAATATAAATAATACTAAGAACTATATAGTACATGGCATGTAATCTACAGTATATATTGTGTAGGACTCGGTAGTAGTCAGTAACATGTGATCATAGTATAGTTTATATGGGATTAACCTATATGTAATGTCCTAATAAGGAAAATAGTGTGTGAGTCCCTCTAGAAATTTTTACGTTATCCATTGAGAATTTATGTGTTGTGTAACCCAACAAAAAGCAGGTACTTTATGGAATATAATGTGTGAAACCTTAAGGCTACCAAGTGTATACTATAGGTACACATTGAGTCAACCCTTTGGATACACACAGTGTGTCAAGTGGGATACATGTCATATGGGTCCAACTCACTAACCTGGAGTGAACTTGGGTATGGTTTGAGACAGAAAGTCCTAAATTACATGACGTGTGACTTGAGGTCATTTCTCATATAAAATTCATAATAGCATGTAAATCATAGAACCATAAGATAAAAAAATATGTGGTGTGTGACATTGAGGATTACACATGGTGTAGTCATGTCTTATAAATTTGGAATTCATAGAAACTCATGTTTTTCACTATAACTGGTGGTTCCACCCCCGCCTCCAATCATGCCTCTAATGTAAGTCAAGCCAAATGTCATTGGATCCTCCATTTCACTATGTTATATCTTCATTAGTAATTTACCACTTCCATATCTATTCTTCCCAATGATTCTTGTATAAAGCCACACCCAACTCTAGCCAGAAATCCATTATGTGTCTGGTGCTTCATACACACACACAACCCTAGTCATCGGTCACCTATTATGACACTGTCATTACCTCATGGCTCACCCATGTGATCTTCCAAAGTCCTTTAATAGTATCAAGGATGAGAAAGGATGAATAATGGTGGTTAGTAAATGGTCCATCCACCCAATAATGATATTGTACTCATGTTTAATGAATAACATGGGGAATATTGAAAAATAAATGATTTAAAAATCAATGTGGAAATTCTCACAGGAATAATAATACACATGTAATAAAAATCTTTTTTAGTATAAATTATTCCAATGGATATTATAAAAAATGAACTTCAAATATAGTTTCAAATGATAGATTCATGTTATGAATTATCAATATAATGTGAAATCATGATATGGAATTTTCAAAACATTTTTATACAATAATTCTAATTTGAATATAATATACACCAAATTTTCTTGTCGTGTTAATCGATTAATTAAGAAAATATTATAAAATTATTCTCAATAATGATGAAATGATAATTCATGCTCATCAATTATACTATTATTTAAATTAAATTAATCATGTGAAAATTTTAGATAAAACAAATATGGGAATTTTTTATTTAATCGCACATATAATGTGGTGAAAAATAAATAAGTGAGATACCCTACCTCCTTAGAGAATAGTCATTGATTCAATAATCACACCTCAATCAACATTAGTCATTGATACCACCATAAAGAACAATCCTTAAGTGTGTGAATAAGAGATGAATTCACTCTAGGGTTTTCCCATGATCACAACAGCCAATTCCATGGAAAATTTATAAGATTATATTTATAACTGGAATTAGTTATAGGGTGTCAATAACCAAATATTTTAAATTAAAACTCAAACATTCTTTTCCTGAGTCTCGAAGCCCAAAAATACAATTTATAACTCTTCTAGGAAAAAAACCATTATTCCAGACACAAAATCAACATTTGAATTTCCATTAATTACTCAATTTAAGAGATATTGAATATTTTCAAGTACATAGATAAAAAATACATTTAATGTATTATTTATATTTCCAAGACCCACATCACAAATAAAAAATTAGATTCTCATACATCATTATAAATATTATTAAAGGTGTTCAGAAAAATTTATTATTATATTATGGGTTATTACACCCTCCCATCCTTAAATTCTTTTCATCCTAAAAAGAACAGCTCATGTAAATAGGTGAGGGTACCAATCTTGTATTTGATTCTAACACTACCACGAGCTCTCTTGAATATTCTCATGCTAACTCAAGACATATACCAAATGAATTAATTAACTATGAAGGATATTTTTATATCAACCCTAAATATCCACCTAAAACTCTATAAAGTTAGTATCATCCCCAATATCGTGATCACCCTAGTCAATAATGTGTGATGTATTGTGAACATTCCATTTGAACTATGATATGTGGAAAACATTGTGCACCTAAACCATCTACAAAGGTAATATCAGGTGATTACCAACCTATATTACTCTATTTAAAATTTAAAATTTTCTCATAAACCTTGGGGATTACTTACTACTCTAACTAAAACTTCTTAAATTATGTCAAGCTGATACCTTCAGTTTAGGTCATCAAAACACCATGAGTGGGCAGGGGTGAATCACGATGTCAACTTTTTCTTCTAATGTGAAGGATCTTGTTCACACATTGGTAGGAACCTATTAAACCTATCTAATCATAATTTTAATTAATTTAAATATTCACATGAAAATATACAACACGAAAATTTTACTTAGTTCACCATTAAGTGATAATACAAGGAGAATACGTCGACATTGTGTCATTCGTACCTAAATCCACTAATCTTCACAAGTTTTGAAATATAGAAGTTCAAACATAGTCACTCTATTTCTGTCACACTGCCTTTATAAGAATTTAGGGATAGCACATTGTGTCCATAAAAACAATTCTATTGACTCGCCCTAGCTCACTTCCTTGAGTGATGACTTACTCGATTTATCAACTTGAAGTCCAATTTAATAGATTTTAATTAATGTATTTGTCCCTAACGAGATTTAAACTCTGATTTCATTATAGACCTGAGTTGATAAACATTAAAATAACTATTCAATATAACATGATATTCAGAATAAATGTTTATAGAGAACCTTCATGAAGCTCACTACTTTCATGAATCATACTGCCTTTGTGAAGCTCACTGATTCCTCACAGAATTCTCATTCATTACGAAGCAGTCATTTCTCATAAGCATTTGAATCATTCAATACATAACTAGTCTTTTAATGATGCTGAATCTCTAATAGAAATCTAGATTCATAGAGCTCCCAACCCTCATAAAATTAGAGTGATTTCATATTTCCTATGATTATTTTCATGTAAAATGAAGTGGGGTAGCATCATATTTATAGTCTTGGATCTTCATGATGTTCCACTGCCTATATATGATTTTTTCTGAACCTTAAAATCCATCTTCTCCAAGATTTTCCATTCATGAAGCTCTAGTGAGATTTTTTGTAGTTAGGAATGTAAGGTTCTTAACCATCTCACCACTAAGACAGTGGTTGGTCCAGTGGGTCAAAAGACCCCAAGTGCATCTCCCTAAATGTCATAGGTTGCGGACTAGTAGCAAGGGCCTAGGTTGTGTTCATGGGGAGACTATTCCCTCATGTATTAAAGTCGCACAGTGGTATAATAATAATACAATAACAAATAATCATGGAAGCAGTGATAAATGAAAGATAAATATAACATCAAAATAATAATATAATAACAATAGTATATAAAAGAGATAAATTGACATTACCAATTGCATATAATGATGCATGTAATTTCAGGTGTTACTACAAGGTACAAGCAGTATGAAATAAAAATACCAATACAATGCAATAAAAGAAGAATAACCCAATGACTATATCAACGAGCATCTCAAGTATCATCTTGATCCTATACTCCTAAGTCCCATTTATAGTAAAAGAACCACATCATTAGAAATGAATCCAAAGACTGGAAAGCATATAAGACAATTCAGGTACCCCAGTGCAATGGCAGCCAGAGCAAGGTGTGAGACATAAATCTCAGTAGGTTGGAACCATCAGTGTCTAGACCAATCCAAAAAAGTACAATATGAAATTAATACATGTACTGTATATAATAAATGTAGAGCGATAATAATTCAATAATAGAAACTTGATTCAAGTTCTTAAACAGACACCCATCCCAAACCACCTGCTTTATCCTAATCTGGAAGTCAAATAGTTATTATTGTGTAAGTAATAATATATATATATATATAAGGGCTAATAGTAACAGGGAAAACCAATGAAGGAATACCCAAAAGAGTGTGCATTGGGTTGGGGTCTAAATCTCATGTCATTGCAGAAGTGTTCTAGTAAAGTATGGGAAATATATCAAGTGCAAGCACAAAACATAACAATAAATAAGGATACAACTCATTTGATTCAATAATGAAATAGAAAAATCAATCCAAACCATTCATCAAAACTAGAGGTGGAGTCTCATGCCCTTCCAAGATAATATAAAATAATACCAAGTGTCTCAAAAGGAACATTTGATATAATTTTATACCACCAAGCCCATCCAAGGAGACCATTACAACATCCCTAGTATCACTATAAGGCATGGAAACTTTTGAGTTCATCCTAGGTATCTCGCATAGGGGAACAAGTATCTCCTAAGGCATAGCATAACCATCTTACCAAAAGTTCCATCCATGGTCTCTCCTCCAAGGAATTGGTATCACTCAGGAGTATAATAAAATGCTCAGGAAGCCCTTGTTTAGCAAGCCAAAGCATCACCCCCAGTGCATCATGGTATAACCACCCAAGCATGAGATTTCATCATTAAATCCTTAATACGGGACCCATGTTTTCTCTCAACCCATTTCGAAGGAACCATATCAAGTAAGGAATATATCACAAGGAAATGAATTTATAATTTTTCATAAAATTAAATAACCATCTCATGCCATCAAGGGCATAGTAAGATCCCAAGATACCAAGCTGGCCAAAGGACACAATTAAAACCATCCAAATAGCATAAGAAATTTATCAAAAAATTAAGCATGTAATGAGTACATGACAATATTATAATTTTAATATCTCAAGATACCATGCTTAAAATATAGATCAAGACACTAAAAAAATAAGCATTTTTCAATTGTGTAAGAAGAGGAATATAAACATAAGAACATGGAATCAACAAACCTTGAATCATAGTTCATTAATTGCATTAAATAAAAAAAGCTGATAAGCTTTTCCATACATTGCATTAAATAAATAGGTTGGTCATTCCACCCTTCAAATGTTATTTCACTTCAAGACTACTTAATGTAAGGAAAATCATCTCATAATGAATAAACCATTTAATCAAAGACCTTCCACTAAATTAAACTAAGCATGGAAATTCATGTTGTTATAATAAGTTCATCTCAATTTCAACATACAAGGAAAGCCTTTCCATCACGACAATCCATTCCATCAAAAACACGTTACTTACTTTATCAAAATAAGTAAAATGGATTTAAAGTGGAAAGAAGGCACTTTTAATGTGCTATGGTCAAGAGAGAAATTACCTACTTGGGTAACCCACGATACAAGGAAAGTAAAACAATTAGGAGGTGTTTGGTTTTAATTATACATTTAATAAAATTATATGGGAAAATTAATTTTATAATGTAAATCTGTCATGATCATTTTATTTAATTCAATTCAATATATTTAATTTAAAAAACAAGGAAATTTACTTATCGTGGTTCAAGAGACACATAAAGGTGACCTTGAAAAAATGGAAAAATACTACACATTCAATTCCCATTTAATTCCATAGACAATGGAAATTACATTCATAAATATTAAAAGATAAGGAAAGTGTCATGTAAATATGTCACATGCCAACCTGGTCAATTTCCAATCCAAGGAGGTCTAACACTAATAAGGTGTCTTAGGTTACATTTAATACTCATGTAAAAGGGATAAAAATGCTAATTTTCCACACAACAAACATAACAATAAGAAAGTAAAGCATAAAAGTCTACACACTAATTTTTATCTTGAAGATAGTGAACCTCCATTAGAGGGGTTTTATTATAAAATCATGAAATTTATTATCACACAAACATTTATAGTATTTAAAATTTCATTCACGAATATAAACAATTCTTATCTAATAAACCTTAAGTCTAAAAATCATACTACATTAATTAAATCTAATGATAGTTTGATAGGTAAATTAATCAGTGAATTAATAAAATTAAAAGGGAAAAGGAAAGGCATCTTACCTCAAAGAGGAACCAATTTAATACCTGATACTTGAATGATTTGGAAATGTCCACTTGAAATCACCCCACACTCACATGCACATACATTCATATATATATATATATCCTTAACCCAATGCACATATTCTCTATACCATGAGGGAATATGTAAATGGAATATATGTGTGTGTGTGTGTGCCGATATATGTGAGAGAGGACCTTCAAGGTTGATCAAAACCCCCTACACACAATTTTAGGGACTCTAAATACCTTAAGACCCTAAATTAAAAGGTGTGAAATGAAACAGTGGGTATAAACCATTACCTCAGATGGTGGAGGTGAACCAAATCAAGCTAAACCGCTTCGCCTTTGATAGTAGTTGTCAAAATACACATGAAAAAAAACTGAGAGACCTTCTGTACATCCTAACATCGTAAGAAAAAAAGAAAAATGGATTAACCCCAACCTAGGGTTTTAGTCGAGGTACACCAGGAAATAGGGGAACATAAATCATCCAAATAGAAGGAGGATAAGGATAGAGGGAGACTCTCTTTAATTTTTCAAAGAGAAATCGCAAGAGAATTTGATTGAATCAGTTGTAAAAGGAGGAGTCAAAAGAGAGGGATGTGTCATGACTATGGCTCCATGAAGAGGGTGTCATGTGAGTGGGGTGAGGGGAGAGGATGATTGTTATGTGTTTCAAGTTTTTATTTTACTTTATTCTAATTAAATTTATTTCATAAAATAGGTTGGACCGCACGGTTTGACCCACATGGTATTCCAAACCATGTGAAAATCATGTGCTGAATAGTGTGAAGGTGCTACCTTAGAAGGTAGATTGTGCTGGCTAGAGACATATTTTGGAAAACCTTGTATAGCCCGTGTGCACCACCATTGTCCGCTTTTAATAAAGTCACATGGTTTCCTGTAGTGGGCTGCACAGTTTCAAACAAATTGTGTGCCCTCTGAAGCCTTTCAAAACCATTATTTTCTAGGTCCAGGACTCCCGAAACTCCTTGATCCACCTGAGAAGATTCTCAGGTCTTTACCCAAGTCTAAAAAAATTACTTTTAAAGGTTAAAACTCTCTGAATTCCATTCCGAGGCTCATTTTTTAAAATTTCTAATTCAATAAATGAAAAAGTTCAAATTCCATCGCTTTTTTATCTAGTTCAAAACACAGGTCATTACAACCTTCCCACTATATAAATTCTCATCTCCAAGAATCCCTTGGGAACAACCTAAAAACACCTGACTTACAAGGGTTTTAAACCATTTTTCATATGGTTGTTTTGCATTTCTACACACCCAACGCACCTTCGAGCATTTTTGAACAAGTGACACTTAGTCCACCAACACATAAGCCAAAGATCATTTCCAAACTAAAACACAAGTTTATCCCTTACCCAAGATCATTTAACCATATACATGGTCACATAATTGTCTCATTATGAATCATTCCAAAGTTGTTTCCTACATTTGGCTTTACTGTTTTTAGGGGAAATTCATAGTTGCGTTATTCCCCCCTTTGGAATTGCCTTTCAAAGCACGCCTTTAAGAACATTAATGAAGATGCTATAATGATTTTTAACTTACCAGATGGTCACCTCCCATCGATCTCAAATCCAAATTTGAGCTGTATTTTCATGAAAATACTTTCCCTACATAACCCTTACTCATCTCTACATGATGATGTTCCAGAAAACGGTATATCACAAACCATAAACATTAATCAATAAGAACCATTAGTCAAGACATCTCTGGATAACCATTTACAAGAAGAATATATTATATGACCTTCATTTTATAACAAGAACTCGTATTCCCTCTCCTAAGGTATATTGCATTCACCAAGAACACGTCCACTAAAGTACATTCCTGACTTTTGGTGAAATTCCTCACCAAACCATAAAGAAAACCACACATCCAGCATGCAACACCAAGAAACCCACACAAACAAGATCATAGTATTTTAGGCTTTAGTAGGGTGTAAAACTAACTCTCTTTTAGTGTAACAAGGATAATGTTAAGATAGGTCACATGCTCATTACTTAGAAAAATACACTAAGAGGATTTGAATGGATTCCATTCAATCATACCCAAAAACTGTAAAGAATAACAGTTAGACCACAACTTGTTGACTTCAAAGAAGAAACTTGGATTCACCTATCTATCCATCATAACAACGTATCACAATTCATTTTTCCTCCCAATGAATTACATGATCACTCACTCTTTTCCCACTGAAGTACACTAATACCAATAGAATTTCTCAAATTTTTTACTCACATCCGACCATAGAAGATTCATTATACTAATTAACCACTGATAGGATTTAAGACTTGAAAACCTCAAGATTATTTATGAAAGACTATCCATTTTCAAATAGTGAACCTTGGTTGTGTTCCATGTACTCAGAAGGACACACTTACCGGAACCAATGTGAATCTCCTCAAGTAACACTCACGTATGTCATAGTATTTGAAATGAAATCCACAAAACCAACTAGTTGATATGTTAAAACACCTGATTCACCTAGAAGAGATATCATGAGCATTGGTATGAATTGGTTATTTTAAACTCATAGTCCACTCTACTATGGATATGTCTTGAGTATGTATTTAAAAACACAAGGCTCACGATTCCATAAAACTCAACCGGTTAGTTTCCATATTTATCATCTCAATGAGAAATGTGTATACCAACACATACTACCTCTAGATTTTAGGAGAAAATAGAACCTCCTTGATACTACCCATAGTCATATCAACCCTATGCATTCAAGTATCTGATGGACTACATAGAAAAATATCTCAAAGTTGTTCTATTTCATACAACTATAAAATAAATAAATGATCTCCCAATCCTTATAAAGATAAGAAATATTGCCGTGAGACCTATTAAGCAGTTGACCAAGCTTGAGGAATGTCTAACCTACTGAAAACAGGCATTACTCGATGCTCAAACCCTTAACAAGGGTGAAATATACAACAACCACCCATCCAAACAAGGGTGTCATTTGGAAGCTATGAGTAAGATGAGGGAAAATGACAACTTAAAGGAACCAAACCTCATGAAATATTTCCACATTTAACAAGGAATCAAAACTCTAAGGTTGTTACCTACTACAGGCCATCCCCTTGTAAAAACATAAACATCGAACCAAAACAATGTCATTCTAAACAAGTTACACTAATCCCTAAGATTATCATTTATGCTATTTATAAAGGAAAAAAATGCCTATGTAAAATACTCATTCTTATGTTCCAAGCCACTCAAAGAGAAGTTCAATCTATAAAGAGTATCTTCCAAGGACCCCACTATAGGTTCCATATCCAAGACGTTTACATTTAATCACATTTAAATATTTAAACATCAAAATTGATTTAATTTCAAGCATCAAGTAACATTTTTAAAACAAAAGCACAAGTTACTTGATTATTCTAATACCCCATGAAAAAAATAGGAAAATTTCATAAAAAATCCTTTAAAAATTTAAACATTTTTTTCATTTAGTCCTAATTAAGAAATTTATCAAAAAATCCTTTTACGTTATAATCATTAAGGTGACCAGTAAGGGCCCCATTAATCTAACATGGTTTCTTTAGAAAGAAACCCAATAACAGTTACTTAATTTAGGGTTCAAAAAAACCCAAATGGGTCATCACATAAGAAGCATGACCCAACTATCCTACTAGGACCTAGTTGATAATTTTATAAGTTCACTGATTTATTTCAAATTAAAACTGAAAATACATTACATTTAAAACCACTTCAAATATAACACATGTCCATATATAATAGTTCAGTTCTATGGGTTCCCACATAACAATCCATAAAGCACCCATATACTTTACATTTGGCATTTGGATCCCATTTAATTAGAACCAATCCATTTATCCAATGTAATTAATTACATCAAAAAATACTAGATTTTAATTATAAGTAACTAAAACAAAGTAGACATGCTATAGGCACTGAAGTATGGAATACTAAATAGGAAAGGCATGCTAATTAAACTGGATGCATGGTATAACATCAACTAACATAGTATATAACACTCGAGTCACAAAATCAAATCAGTAAACGACCTAAAAATTAAACCACATCGAATATTTATAGTGTGTGAACTTTTATATGTTCCTAATATGATGCATGTAATGATTTATCTTTGTTGTAACAGGCCAAGGGTAAAATATCATAAATTCCATAAATCAAAAAGGCAGTGTAAAATACACCATTAACTCAAGGTGAAATCATGTCAAATGTAATAACACATAGCATGAACAACAATCCCAGTCCTAACCACTCATCCTTTTCCCTATATGTGGGGTGATCAGTCCCTAGCATAATTATTTACCAATTTCTAACACATTCCTGGTCTCTTATCTACCATCCCCAAATAGTAAGACAAATGAAAAAAAACCTCTCATACAACTTTGTAACATCTCGGCCCAACTCGCCACTAAGATGATGGTTGAACTGGTGGGTCACATGACCTCAAGTGTATCTTCTAGAATTTCAGAGGTTAATTACAAGCATTTAGGTTCAAGGGTGTGTTCATAGGTAGACTATTCCCTTAAATATTAAATTCTCATAGTGGTATAATAATAGAAAATCAAAAAATTAAATAAGTAGTAATAAATGAAAGATAAATAGCATTAAAAGAATTATACAATAACAAATGGATATAAAAGTGATAAATGGAAATCGCCAATTCCATATAATGATGCATGTAATTTCAGGTGTTACTATAAGGTACAAGTAGTACAAAATCCAAATATGAATGCAATTTAGTAAAATAAGAACTACCCAACAACTTGCTTTTTCATAATCTCAAGCATTAGCCCAATCCTCTACTCCTAACTCCCACAAATAGGCAGATCATCATAGAACAAGCAATGATTATAAACACATTCACGCATGTATGACAACTCGAGTACCCAAATATAATGGTGGCACGAGTATGGTTTGAGACATAAATATCATTAGGCCGACCCCATTGATGTCTAGTGAAATCCATGGAGTGAAACATGAAATTAATATATGTATCGTACATAATAAATAAAGATTGATACCAATTAAATATAAGAAACATGGTCTGGGTTCCTAAAAGGACTCCCTTCCCAAACCACCTTTTTTTCCTAATCCTTAAATCTACAAGGTATACATATACAAGGAATAATATATATATATATATATATATACAAGGTCCAATAGTAACATGGAAAACCAAGGAAGGCATGCCCCCAAGTGTTTTCCTTGGTTTGGGGTCTAAATCCCATTTCATCACATAAGTGTTCTGGTAAAGTAAGGTAAACACATCAAGTTCAAAAAAAACATAATAATAAAGAAATGTGCTACTCGTATGAGTCAACAATAAAACAGACAATGGAATCCAAAAAAATCATCAAAACCAGAGGTAGAGTCTTGTTCCCATCCAAGGTGATATAAAATAATTCCAAGTGTTGCAATAGGAAAATTTGATATAATCCAATACCAATGAGTATATCCAAAAAGACCCTTACAACATCTCATGTATCTCTATGAGGCATGGTAACTTCTGAGTCTGTCCCAGGTATCTCACATAGGATACGAAGTATCACCCAAGGGATGGCATAACCATATTTTCAAAAGGTCTATCCGCAGTTGTTCCCCTAGGGAACAAGTATCACTCAAAAGTATAATAAACCACTTATAAATCCCTTGCCTAGAAAGAAAAAGTATCACCCCCAGTACATCATGGTATAACCACCTGATCATGGGAGTCCATCCATAACTATTTAATAAGGGACTCATGTTTTCTCTTGAACTGTTTCAAGGGAGACATATCAAGTAAGGAATATATCACAAGGCAATTCATTTATAATTTTTCATACTATTAACTAAAAATATCATTCCATAAAGGGAATGATAATATCCCAAGAAACCAAGCTATCTAAGGACACAATTCAATCCATAAAAATGGCATAAGTAATTTATCACAAAATCAAGCATGTAACAATTACATGACATTATTATTATTTTAATATCTAAAGATAACAAGATTAGAATATAGATCAATCCCCTAAAATAGGTCATAATTAATAGTGACTTGTTTAAGTAGTGGAATATATAAAAAATCACATGGAATCAACATGCCTCAAACCATATATCTTCAATTACATTAAATAAAACAAGATAATAAGATTGTATGTGCATAGATTAAATAAATGAGTTGGTTGTTCCACCCTTCACATTTCATTCTACATTTTGACTACTTAATGTAAGGAAAATCATCTCATAATGACTAAACCATTTAATCAAAGACATGGAATTAAATTCAAATAATCACGGTAATTCATTTTTTATAATAAGGTCTTCTCAATTTAAATATTCAAGTAAAGGATTTCCATCATGAAAATCCATTCCAGCCAAAATATACTACATTATAAAAATAAGGAAAATTGGTTTAAAGAGGCAAGAAGGCACTTATAATGTTCTACAGTCAAGAAGGAAATTACCTACTTGGGTAATCCCTGATACAAGGCAAGTAAAATACTTAGGATGTGTTTTGTTTTAATTACACATTTACCAATTTACTACATAAGAAAATTTATTTTAGAAAGTAAATCCATCATGAGAATTTACATTAATTAAATTTAAATCATTTTATTAAAAAAAATAAGTAAATTTACTTATCAAGGTTCAGGAGCCACTTATAAGGTGTCGTTGATAAGAGGTAAAAATCATACACAGTCAATTCCCATTTAATTCCATATAGCATGGAAATTACATTCATAAATATGAAAAGATAGGGAAATTATCATGGTAACATGTCATATGCCTACCTAGGGAAATTCCAATTTAAGGTGGTCCTACACTAATAAGGTGTATTGGATTACATTTAATACTCATGTAAAAAAGGGTGAAACATACTAAATTTACATGAAATAAACATAGCAAAAAGATGGGAAAGCATAATTGTTTACTCACTAATTTTTATCTTAAAGATAGTGCACCTCTATTGGATGGGTTTTATTATAAAACCATGACATTTCTTATCACAAAAACATTTATCATATTCAAAATTTCATTCATGAACATACTCAAATCATATCTAAGAAACATTAAGTCTAAAATTCATATTGCATTAATTAAAAACTACGGACAACTTGATAAGAAAATTAATTAATGCATTTATAAAATTTAAAGGGAAAAGGAAAGGGATCCTACATTGAAGAGGAACCAATTTAATACTCAGCCCTTGACAGATTTGGCTAAAACCACTTGAAACTACCCCACACTCATACACACACACACATACACACACACACACACAGATATATATATATATATATATATATATATATATATATATATATCCTTAACCCAATGAATGTTTTCCCCACACCATGAGAGAATACATACATGGAATATATATATATATATATATATATATCAATACATACCTATGTATATGATTGTGGACCTTAAAGGTTGATAAAAAATACCTATAATCAATTTTAGGGACTCAAAATACCTTAAGACCCTAAATTAAAGGGTGTGAAACCAAACAGTGGGTATAAACCCATACCTCAGATGGTGGTGGAGAACCGAATTGAGCCAAACCACTTCGCCTTCGGCAGCGGTTTCCGTAATACACATGAAAACATCCCAAGAGACCTCCTATACAACCTAGCATTGGAATAAACAAATAAAAATAGATTAACCCCAACCTATTGTTTTGGATGAGCTACATTGGATGATAGGGAGACCTAGAATGGTCAAATAGACGGAGGATAATATGGGAGAGAGAATCACCTCTATGTTTTAGAGATAAATCGCAAGATTTCTAGATGGAATTGGTTATCGAAGGAGGAGACGAAGGAGAGGGGTGTGTGATGCATAGGGCTCCTAGAAGGGAGTGTGTCACATGAGTGGGGTGAGGAGAGAGTATGAGTGTTATGTGTTTTATGTTTTAATTTAATTTTATTTTAATTAAATTTATTTCTTAAGATAGGGTGTACCATATGGTTTAACCCACACAGTTTTCTAAACCGTGCGATGAACAATGTGAAGGTACAACCTCAAAAGGAAGATCATGTAAACTAGGTGCACGGTTTGGAAAACTATGAGCACTGCCATTGTCCCATTTGAACAAGTCCACATGGTTTCCTATAGAGCTCCACACAGTTTTAGACAAACCATTTTCCCTCATTAGCCTTTCAAAACCATTCTTTTCTTGTTTCATCACCCCCAAAACTCCACGAGCCCCCCAGGAAACTTGTCAGACCTTTACCCAAGTCTAAAAACATCACATTGAAAGGTTCCAACTCTCAAAATTCCATTTTGAGGCTTGGTTTTAAAATTGTCTCGTACAGTAAATAAAAAAGTTCAAATTCCTTTACTTTTTCATCTAGTTCAAAACACAAGATGTTGTAATGGAGATTACTTGCAACTCATTGTGAATTCATGATACTCAACTTCTAATAGTCATAGATATGACCATCAACTCATCGCACACTCATGAAGCTCTATACCTTCATGAAGCTCAACCTTTTTGAAACATAGTCTTCCCAAAACCCATACCTTTACCATATTTATGAAGAGTTAATTTGAGGAAAAAACCATTCATGATGCATTCCACTTCCTCTAGAGTTTGAGCCCAAAATTTTGTCAAACACTGGGAAATGATGACACCATAAATACTATAGTCTACTTGTACTGTAAGATCACTTTTCTTGAAAAATAATTGATCATCCAAGTGTGGATTGACAATAATCTAAATCCAGGCTCTATTTCCATCAATGAACAACCTTAGTTCAAAAATTCAAGAGCACATGGCCTCCCTCCTCAAAATCCAAAAGTATTTACCTTTTTTAGATGTAGTACTTATGATATCTCTAGTCAATCCTTATATTATTTTGGAACACCTAAACCTTATCTGTCATTAGCCTCACCATCTTGGATCCCATAAGAGATTACTCGTAGATATTTGTCTAATAAATGGACCCCATACAGGGTCTTATGTTTCCTCAAAAGGTGTCAATATATTATTATATGGGTAGATATTTTTATATGAACATTATACTAATAATAGGTGATCAACACAACTCCAACCAAAATCTAGCATGAAAACTCACAACATATTTCTATGAAGTTTAATAGTATTCTCAATTTGACTATATTTAATTAGGGTGGAATGTCATATTAAAACAAATATGGGTCCCAAAATCCTCTTATAAAATCTTCCACAACATATATGTAAATAAATCATTATGGTTAAAAATGATCATGGATGATTCCCCATGTAACCAAATAATCTCAGCTGTGTACAGGCTTCCCAAACTCTCTAATTAACACTAATCTTTAATGGGAAGGAAATGATCCACCTTGGTCATTTGATAAATGATCACCCAAAAAATGTGATGACCCTTCACTGATCATGTAAGTCTAGTCACAAAATCAATTAATATATTATACCACTTCTACTCAAGAACCACAACAGGTTTTCTTAAACTTATCAGAACCTTGTTCTTAGCATTCACTGACTGAAAGTTTGGGCACCACAAAATAAATAGGGTAATATTTTGCTTCATTGCTGGCAAACAAAACTGAAATTTCTGATCCAAGTATATATTTTTCATGATAGGATATACTGTTAGAGGGGGGAGTGAAACTCCCTCATCACCTCCCCAAACATCAACATAGGAACCATTGTCATCCCCTAAATGAGTATTACGTACTACACACCTTTATAGAATCTTTATGGTGAATATATATAGAAAACAAGATCTCACTGAATCTAATAATTAATATTTATAACATAGTCCTCTTTCAGTTAGTGGAGAAGTGTGGGGGTCAATGCAATTGAATGAATGAAAGAAATGTCTCCTTTTACGACATTATCCAACCACAATGAGTTTAATTGATCGGTATCCTCCTTCATAAGATAAGAATGAGTCTTATTATTTAGAAAATATTCCACAATGTTACGCTTTATTAGAATATAAACTATCCCAGATTCATAGACATTTTGGAATTCCAGTCACCACTTATACTATAAATTTAGGTCCCTCTAAAAAAATATGCATGTTGTTATTATGGTAAGTGAAGTCAATAATCCACTCAATGAGAAGATAGTGTATCCATATTTTCAAGGTAAACACCATAGACACAACCTATAATTTTTTGTTAATATAATTCTTATAATGTGGCCTCATATACATATAACCATAGGAAATCATGACATGAATTTTCATTAGTGCATAACAAATCTCATACCAAGAGATATTGCAGTACATCTTATATGGAAATCCTTCCTAAGGAAACCATAAAACTAGGACACTTCTTAGCATCTTATTTATCTGCTAAAAATCTCTTCGAAATATCTTATATTAGATGAACGGTTTTCCCTTTCTGGTAAGGGAATTCATAGGAGCTAAAATCCATGATAATTTTTCCACATATCTAAAACAATATATTTAACTCCTCAGCCTATGTGCCACTCGACGATGTCTAGTCTGAGGTTTTACATGATAGAGAATGTTTCTTATTACACACTAGAGGTTGTTGACTAGTGGTTAGAACCTAAAATACAGATTTATGATGTTATTACCATGATATCATAATGATAAATAATTATAAGTAACTAAGAATCATCCAAATTGGAGTGATTATAATAATTAAATAAATACAATAACAAAATTATGTTTTAATGAAAAATATAAAAGTGATCATTTATTGAGATAATCACATATACAAAATAAAACAAATACACAAATATGTGTTAAATCCATCCCTAGGCCTCGACCAATCCTAGTCTCCAACACCCATTGAGCTATCTTAGCCCAATCCATTATATGTTCCATGTTCTAACCTGAAAAATAGACATAAGGTTTTCAAACAAACTAAGGTGATTGTGTAAGGTGTGATCATATAAAATAGTAGGGTCACATTAAGAACCCCTAATATACAACATAATATTATTATGTATGCATGAGTAATTAAAATATATAAATAAACATGCATTTAAGGTCATCATGTGAAAAATAAACCACCATGACACCTGATGAGTTACAAGCACCCATCAGGCCACCATGTGCTAACCCAAAAACTACGATGCCCGACCATTCCTGCTTCAATGCCATGTAAAAATACATTTTCACATAATTATATAAAACCCACATCTTACCCCATTCCCAAAGTCTCAGGGTCGCGAATCATTTAAAACTCGTCCACTTCCTGAAGGTTCATTGTAGAGTCCCACATTCAATTCCTAGAATTTTCTTCTCACTCATGGTGGTCCTTCCAATACATTCTCACTCAAGGTGAGTATTTATGATGTGCATCGTACTCATGATCATTTTGAGATGATCAGGACATTCTTTCAAAAGTTAAGAAACCACTTGGATTCATCCAATGAAATCTTAAAAAAAATCTTTGGCTAAGAGGATGGGAGGTCAGGCTCATCACCCCCTTTTAAAGGGAAATATTTCCTAATTCAGGACTCTGTTATATATTTAATATGTATTCATGGATCATTTATTAAATAGAAAATAAAAGATATATCTCTCATATATTAATAATCAATTATTATCATGTGTTTATTTAAGAATCATCTATATGTATCTGAGGTTCTTCATCGATGGATACATTTATGTATAGTTTAGGTTCTCCATCGACGGTACCCTTTTGTTCATAGATTAGAGATTCTTATTTCAAGAAGCTGTTTTGAATCTGATCAATGGGGTACTCTAAAATTATCATCATTCAAAAATACATGATTTTTTTGATGCTGGTATTGGGTCCATGAGATAGACTTTCTATGTATCCTCGTGAGAGGAATCATAACCCATGTAGTTTGGTGCCACTTACCTAGAAACATCATACCTTTTAAGATCATGTGATGAGGACCAAATCATGCATTCTAATATCATGTTGAAAGGACGTCTAAGTGAAAGGTTCCTAGTCAAGGGATGTTGTGGGATGTACACTAAAGTGGATCGAGGGACCTATAATTGATATGGTCTCCGATGTGGGGGAATGATCTTACTGGGAAAGTAGCCAAATGAGGATGGTGACCAAAGTGACCCGGAAGGAATATAGCACTACGAGTTGGATACAACCCTACTGGGAATATGGCCTAGATAATTATAGGATAAATTTGGGATGTTGGGATTGGACCTCATAGGGGATTCATTCATATCCTATTTATATGGTAATCAAGGCCAGTGAAGTTTTGTATATTGGGGATTAAACCTATAGAGGAGGCCAATATAGTGGCAAGAGGAAGATCCAGAATAAGAATATCCTCTTAAGGTATTAACTTGATAATGCATATTTCATGATCATCTCTAACCTCTGATCCCACATGATTCGTGATTGGTGTTATAAACAACAGTAAGTCAATTATCAGATAAACCACACACTCTTTTTCATTCATTGGTGGATGAGACCTAAGATACGGGAGAGAGAAAGGGATTTGAGGTTTATGTATCCTATTTTATTTTTCTAAGCATACTATAGAATGGGAAATAGAAAGGGATTTGGTGCCCATATCTTCTCTCTTTCTCATAACTAGGATATGGACTTACATACCCAAGATGATACGGGCCTATAAGAAAGGATATGGGATTACTCTGGGAGGGATTATTTACACATGATTTCATTTTATATGATAGGAGGATAAAGAATTATCCCTTATAAAAAGGAACAAAGAAAATAATTCCCCTCACTCTCTAAAATTGGGAGGTTCTGGGCACTACCTCCAAGGTCCAAATCCTCATTACAAAAATAATTTTTGATTGGGAATATTTCTTGGATCCACCATGTTAAGTAGGATTCCAATAGGACCACATTTACCATGGGAATGTATGGTTGAGAGAACACATCGGTGTGCCCTATAATCTGATCAAATATATATGGAGGCTTTAGAAGAGGCCTCGACTTAGTGGTTCATAAACAGGGCTATTTGGGACTTAGCACATTGAAGGAGTGGTTTATGGAGAGAATTGTTTGGATAGTTCATAGAGGGGTTAAGATAAGACCGAATGCTACATTCATGCATACTGAGATTGAAGGACCCCATTCAACATATTTTTTCTATAAGGGATGGTGGTATGAAAATATTTCACCCATATAAGGTTCACATTATGGTGCTTTACAAAGATGTTTTATAGAAACCCTTAATTAACGTAAATGAATATTACATAATTTTTTAGGAATATTCATTTCATTATATAAATACATGCTAGAGGACCGTAATATTTTTGTGCCATTGGAAACTTGGAACAGAATCTCTAATCTGGTGAAAGATATTCATTTTCTCTAATAGAGATCTTCCAATTTATTACTCCTACATTAAAACTTTATTCATATCCTAGGGAAAGGAAACATATGAATGTCTGATCTCAGATGCCCAGTAATGGTAAATAAAGGATATATGTAAGAATAACACAAACATATGGCTATTATAACATGATAATAACATTTTAAAACCATATCCTACATATTAAATATCATAATCATTATTCATGGAATAAATATTGATAGTTTATAAGACATGAATCATAAGATAGTCAAAGAACATGAGCCATGATATCATAATATTAACATAAGATATGTAATTTATTTCATAAAAAATCATGGAAAATCATTTCCATATTAGTCAAGGCTTGCTTAAAAAACCACAATAGCAAATAAATTCCTTTACTGAATGGGGTTCACTCCCCATTCCAACCATGTATTATTGAACCGAGTTCACGTCCAGTTTCATTCTTTTATTATTGAATCAAGTTCACTTTCCATTCTAGCCATGTATTACTAAATTAGGTTCACTTACCATTCCAATCCAATCTATCTCATGATATATTATCCTTACCCAATGAATTAAAGGGGGATATAGGTCCCACCTATAACATAATGAAATCATACATATGATTACCATAGGATCATGAATGTTAATAATATCATAACTATAAAGACCCGTAAAATTCAAGGAAATTTTTTTCTTAATTTTCTTTGGGATTTTACAAGAATGCAGTTTCTGACGGCACTCAATTCCGAGTACTGGTGTGCCCGGAATTTCATTCCGAAGTTTAGATCGGGTACATTTAGTGAATGAACGAGCGGGTTTCTATATCTTTCGAACCAGTGCTCGGAATCGAATTTTGAGGGCACCGATGGAACCGTACGGCTGTTCATTGCTTAGGAACGCCATTTCCGGAGTTGCGTTTTCACGAGAGAAGATGATAAAAATTGTGGAAGTTTAATTTATAAATTAACTACAATTTTTATTTTTATTTTAGTGGTTTAAGGCTTTGGGTGGAAGTTGGGTAACTACCCAACATCCCAAGGGAGGTTATGAGGGTGGTGGGGCCCACACGAACCCCACCCCTTCATATTATTCAACCCCCCTCAACTCACCATTAACTTTTGTTAACTTAAACATTAATAACTTATGTTATTAATTAAGTGAGTTAAGTGTGGTTATTTGAATTTTAACTCTTGAAATTCAAATGTCATGTTATGTTAATAAAATAAGAGGTAAGGTTATTTTATTTTGGGGTTGGAACCTTTGTTGCTTGAGAGGATTGGGGATAAAAGCTAAGGAAATCTAGAGTTCTTCATCTTCTTCGACGAAGAACACGAAGAACGCGAAAAACGCATCGAACTCCATTGAAGAACGCTGAGTCCTCGGAGACCGACTACGCGACGCCATTTACCACGACAGTTCTTTCACGACGTCTTCTTCTGCGACGTCTTCTTCCGTGACGTCTCCTTCCGCGATGTCTCTTCCCGTGACGAATCCTAGTTCGACGAACCTTCATTCAAGATCGCATGAGATAGAGGTTATTTAATTATTTTTGTTCGTGAATTCTACGTTGTCGTCCTTCATGAATTTACGACCAGTTGCTATCAATTAACAAGAGAGGGTCGGACCACACAAACACGGCCGACCCTCCTCCATTTTGAATCTTGTTTCTAATTTGGTTGGGACGGAATGGCTTGGTGTCGTCGCACAATGAAGGATCGTACGACAAGTAATGTGTGGTGTCGTCGCGCCGCGCCGTGAAGTTGAAGAAGGACGCGACGCTGTCGCTCCGCGTCGAAGAAAACCAAAGACATCGTGGCCGGAGCGGGGTCGCGGCAGAGGGGCGCGGAGTCGTCGCACCACGCCAGATGAACCAGGCCGCGGCCGGTTCCGGGCAGCGGCGGAGAAGGGTGACCGGCGGCCGGTTCCGGGCCACCGGTGTCGGTGAAGGAGGAAGGACCGGCCGTCGCCAGCCCTTTTTGGCAGAACCGGCCGGCCGACAGGACAAAGGGAAAACTGGGGGAATTAATTCCCCCGGCCGTCCAAGCAAGCGGCCCCATTAATGGGGTCGTAGTTACAAGAAAAGGGGGGGGGGGGCAGAGCCCCCCCCCCCCCTCACGAGCCGGAACGGCTCTACCGCCTGGCCGAGAAAGTTGGCGCTAGCGCGCCGGGTCACCAACTGGGTCGGGCCGACCCAGTTCAGGCCGACCAGTGGGGTCTCGGGCCGGGTCGGTCCCGGTCCGAAACCCCCGTTTTCGGACCATCTTCGGTCTTTTTCCCATAACTTGGGATACGGACTTCTGATCGACACACCGTCAGTTGCGATGAGATCCTTGGATAGGATGGTCATTTCATTATATCGCACTCAAGGTCTTGGAATACTTTGTGTTCGGACGGGTTGGTGTGTACACGAAACCAACCGGGCCCTCGGAGCGGAAACACTCATATCTTCAGCTTCGGACGTCCGATTGACGTACCGTCGGCTTTAGTGAATTTATCTAAGTGAGACGGATATTTTGGCTTACTACGCCTGAGGTTTGGACGCAGGTGGAGTACGGTCGGGTTGGTTTTGCCTTAAAAACCAACCGGGCCCCTGGGACGAAAATGCCAATAACACTCAGACCGGGCATCCGATTGACGCGCCGTCTGCGACGTTGAGTTCCTGTTGACGATATGGAACTTTTGGATACATCAACTCTGGGCTATGTGTCAGTTTGAGTATCAGCCTCTCGGCTCGTGGGCAGACCCTCCCGAACGATCTTGTTGTGTGTGGGAACCCTAGAGCTGGTTGCAACTGCAACTATGACTGCGACGACGATTGTGTAGAGATCCTCAGTGGATTCGATGGAAACCACTACAGCACTCTGCGATCCTGTGTGGATCAGTGCTACCGATCCTATGTGGGTCTGATCCTGTGTGTGTCAGCGCTCAGTGGTTCTGTGTGATCCAGCGCCTACATATCCTGTGTGGGTTCGATCTTGTGTGGGTCTTTGCGGGGGTTAGTTACCTATCGATCCTTTGTGGGTCAGATCCTTTGTGGGTCATTGCGGGGGTTAGTACTTATCGATCCTTTGTGGGGCTGACGGCTTAGTTGAATCACTGGTAACATTTGATTATCTCTATCGTCATACGAAGAAGTATACCTTTGTGAGCTGAATCCTGTTTTGCTTTCCTATGTGGATTGTGTTGAGCTATCCTGTGTGGATTTATGTTTTTCTTTCCTGTGTGGACTGGGTTATACATGGGCTCAGATGTTGGAGACGAACGAGAATTGATGACTTACGTATATGTATGGGCATATACATAAGCAATGTCGGATGTTACTTCGTGATTGTATCTTTCCTTTTTGGATTATCCTTTGTGGATTCTGGGAGACCTTTGGGCATCTCAGGGTCCCTACTGAGTAGCTTATACTCACCCCTGCACGGGTTATGTCCACACTACGTTGTGATGGTTGCAGACGATAGACAACTTTGATCGTGGTTGAGGCTTGTAGAGCAGGATGGTACCTGGAGGTGGACCACTGGGCGGTACGTACACGGAGCGGATGGCAGGACCCAAGGAGTAGTGGAGCTATCTGTACCCACCCTTCAGGTGGGATTTCCAGTGGACAACTCGACATTGCGGATTTACTTTTCAGTTGTTGTTTTCCCCTTTCCAGTTGTACATTACTTTCAGTTTGTGTTTGAATACTGTCCCACTTACTTTTCCGCACTTACTGTTGTACTCAGTTTTTACTTAGTGTTTACTTATACTGCTTGCTTGCTCTTGGTGTTTGTTTACTTTCCCAAGGCAATGCCTTCCCTTTTTAACGGGAATTTTTTCCTTGGTACTAGTCTCTATCCCCTAGCCTCTGGAAGCCGGGATTGGGGTAGTAATGACACGGGCCCCGAGGACGGGTCATGACAAATTGGTATCAGAGGAGTTCGGTTCTACCGCAGAACATGGGACTCTGGTCTTTTTCTATGTGAAGTAATAGTGTTTATCATATTGGGTGTGGTTATCAGTCCAGGGAGTCCAGTGTTGGTGCGGAGGCCGACGTATCCATACACCAGGACCCTTACTTCTGATTTCCGACTTAATGCACGAAAACATTGATTGCATGTGTGTTTCAAGTTTTCTTTGTGATTACTTTGTATCAGCTCACCAGGTATACTATTCTAACCGTGGCGCACTTGTTCCCTTTTAAGGATGGCCCGACGACGGTAGCTGGCTATGGTTCTGAGAGTTGAGCGTGACGACATCCCACTGAGCGATGAGGCCTCGGTGCAGGGCCCTTTGTCAGTAGTGGCACTGGCGGTAGCTCTACCCTCTGAGACACCGATGCTTCCAGCCCCAGCCGCTGACGATGCACGTCGCCTCCGTGCACTACATGAGTTCCAGCGCCAGCGACCGCTGAGGTTCCATGGGGAGACGGACCCTCAGGCAGCCGAGGACAGGCTGGAGGTAGTTGTGAGAGTTTTCAGGTTAGTGAGGACACCATCAGACCTCTTGGTGATCCTCGCAGTGAGCCTACTGCACGCGGTAGCGGGCCGATGGTGGAGCTTGATGCTCCAGGTGCACGATGAGGCATCTCTTCTCTGGAAGGATTTTGAGAGCCTATTCTGCTCAGAGTTCATCTCAGCCACCCTCCGTGCGGTGCGAATCCAGGAGCTTCTTCACCTGCGGCAGGGCAGCTTGACAGTCACCCAGTACTCGGAAAGATTTACCGATCTCTCATGCTACTCTACAGACATGGTATGTGACCCATTCTTCCGGGCTCGGACCTTTGAGCAGGGATTGAGACACGAGATCAGGGCATCGCTGATCTCCCTCAGCATTCCGACTCTGACAAGAGTACTGGAGAAAGCCCTTTTGATTGAGAGCTTCCATGCTGAGTCTACACCAGCGCCGAGACCCACCGTAGGGCGGCATGTAGCAGAGTCTTCTGCAGCAGGCAGTCGACGGATGACACATGGGATCAGGCAGACCAGACCCTCAGGAAGACGACCTCAGGACACTGGCTCAGCAGTGCGGGGCACACAGCGCGGAGCCAGTCTTTCGAGATGCAGGAAGTGCTACTCATGCGGCGGTCAGGGCCACATGGATCGTGATTGCCTGAGCCGTCGTGCCGAGGAGCAGCAGACAGTTGAGGGACCACCGAGGAAGAGGCAGAGGGTCAACCGTGGCGGTCTGCAGGGAGCAGGCGGACGAGGCAGAGGAGCTGTCCGAGCAGCAGGTGGTGGGCGACACTTTGAGGCTCTACCACCACCACCACCAGGAGGTCCACCCAGACCACAGGGAGCTGGCATGCAGAGATAGGAACAGCTCCAGGCAGTGGAGGCCTATGACCACGGCGCGCCCGAGATGATTCGAGGTACTATTTGTGTCTATTCCACCCTTGCTGTAGTTCTTATAGACACATGAGCGAGTCGCTCTTTCATAGCTTCTACCCTTGATCGATGCTCAGAGATTCCGACAGAGCCGTTGGCTCGATCCTTATGGTTAGAGACTCCTACGGGAGAAGACTCGACGATTACGCACCGGTGCCGACAGTGTGAGCTTACTCTAGGAGGAGAGAGCTTCGGCTGGGATTTTCTTGTAGCGGCGTCGAGGCCTTACGACGTCATCTTGGGCATGGATTGGTTATCTACAGTTCATGCCCAGATCGACTGTATTAGGCGCAAGGTGCGATGTGTATGCACCGACGGGAGCAGGTTCACCTTCACCTGCGAGAAGGGAGACTTCGTAGCACATGATGGACTTCCGCAGAGGAGAAGACAACCCATCACTCATCAGTTGGCTAGCCTCATCCTAGGAGCAGTTGACGTGCGGAGTCCTGGTTTTCCTGCAGTGGTGGTTCAGTATGTGGACGTTTTCCCCAACGACGTTCCAGGGCTACCTCCTCACAGAGAGGTAGACTTTTATATTGACTTGTACCCCGGGACATCCCCGATTTCAACTCCAGCATATCGGATGGCCCCCGCCGAGCTTCAAGAGCTGCGGGTACAGTTGGAGGACTTGCAGGGCAAGGGATTCATCTGACCCAGTATTTCACCCTGGGCTTCCTCGATATTGTTCCCCAAGAAGGCGGACGGGAGATTGCGACTTTGTGTCGACTATCGTCACCTGAACCAGTTGATAGTGAGGAACAGGTATCCGCTACCTAGGATTGATGACCTCTTCGATCAGCTCAAGGGAGCATGGTGGTTCTTGAAGATAGACCTTAGTTCAGGCTATCATCAGCTCAGAGTTCGAGACGAGGACGTGCTGAAGACGACCTTCAGGTGTCGGTATGGCCACTATGAGTTCTTGGTTGTGCCCTTCGGCGTGACCAATGCTCCAGCAGTGTTCATGGCCCACATGAATAGGATCATTCATCCATACCTCGATCGATTTGTTGTGGTCTTTATCGACGACATTTTTATTTACTCGACGACTGAGGAGGAGCACGCCTACCACATTCGGGTTGTACTAGACACACTCCGAGAGCACCAGATTTATGGTAATCTCTCGAAGTGTCAGTTATGGATACGCGAGGTCCACTTCTTGGGACACGTCATCTCTGAGGCAGGAGTTGCAGTGGATCCTACGAAGATCGAGGCAGTGCTATCTTGGGAGCCACCTAGGAGCGTGACGGAGGTGCGGAGTTTCTTGGGACTAGCTGGATACTACCGGAGATTTGTGCCAGACTTCTCCAGAGTTGCGGCACCACTATCAGCTTTGACGAAGAAAGGGAATCCCTTTGTGTGGTCAGCCAGTTGTCAGCAGAGATTCCAGTAGTTGAGACAGAGATTGACCATTGCACCTATCTTGAGGATTCTTGAGGATGGAGTAGGGTATGTATTATACTTCGATACATCAGGGACTGGACTCGGATGTGTCCTGATGCAGGAGCAGTCCATGATCGCCTATGGATCATGTCAGTTGAGGCCGCATGAGTAGAACTATGGTACCCATGACCTGGAGATAGCAGTAGTGGTCTTATCTCTGAAGACATGGCGACACTACCTGATGGGCGAGCGCTTTACAGTCTTTTCTGACTATCAGAGTCTCAGATACATCTTTTCTCAGAAGGATCTGAATCTGAGACAGCAGTGATGGATCGAGTTCCTCCAGGACTATGACTTTGAGATAGTCTATACTCCTAGAAGGGGAACGTGGTAGCCGATGCCCTCAGCAAGAGGACGGGCTTTCAGCTACATGAGGAGGTGACAGAGCAGCTAGCCTCTTTGCAGATATCCTTCATGGATAGTGATGGAGCAGCCTTCCTTCAGTCTCTCACAGACACTCCTCCACTACTGCAGTGGGTCAGAGAGGCACAGTGTGAGGACACTGACTATGAGACGTGGCATGCACAGATATCCTCAGGACAGGCACCTGATGGTTTCTCCTTCAGAGCAGAGCACAACGACCTTTTCAGAGGACGTACCTTGGTACCAGTTGCTTTACGGGAGGAGGTGCTGAGAGAGTTTCACACTTCTCCTTTGGCGGTACATCCTGTAGTGGGGAAGATGTACCAGGATCTCAGACGACAGCACTGGTGGCTGGGCATGAAAAAGGTTGTGGCAGAGTTCGTTTCTCGATGCCTCACATGCCAGAAGGTGAGGGCTAAGCACCAGGTACTAGCAGGCTTGGTACAGCCCTTGGAGGTCTCGGAGTGGAAGTGGGACGGGATATCTATGGACTTCGTGACTGGACTTCCACACACTTCCAGAGGTCACGACTCCATTTGGGTGATTGTCGACAGACTCACCAAGTCGGCACAATTCTTACCCATCAGAGATCAGGGCTTAGTGGAGAGCTTGGGACGTCTTTACATTCAAGATATTGTGCGGCTTCATGGTGTGCCATCATCTATCATCTCCGATCGAGATGCTCGCTTTACTTCCCGGCTTTGGAAGGGGTTACAGGAGTCGTTCGGGACGCAGCTTTGTCTGAGAACCGCCATTCACCCTCAGACGGATGGTCAGACGGAGAAGACCATTAAGACTCTCAAGGCGATTCTACGCGCATGTGTCCTCAACTTTGGTCGCAGCTGGGAGGACCACCTACCCTTGGTGGAGTTTGCGTACAACAATAGTTACCCCTCCACCATCGGGATGGCACCATACGAGGCGTTGTACGGCCGACCTTGCAGATCTCCTTTGTGCTGGACAGAACCTAGGGAGTCAGCACTTGTGGGACCGGAGATGGTCCAGGCCATGATAGAAATGGTGCAGGTCATCCAGGAGTGGATGAGGACAGCTCAGAGCCAGCAGAAGTCATATGCTGACAGGAGGTGGAGGCCACTAGAGTTCAAGGATGGCAACCACGTCTTCTTGCGTGTCTCACCTCTATGTGGTTTGTGGAGGTTTGGCGGAGGTGGTAAGTTGTCTCCACACTTCATCGGACCATTCCAGGTCCTCGGCAGGATTGGTGAGATGGCTTATCGCCTAGCTCTACAACCTCAGTTGCACTGGGTGCACGACGTCTTCCACGTATCTCAGCTGTGGAGATACGTGCACGACCCGACCCACATCATTGACCATGGGGAGCTAGACGTTGATGATGGGGAGACTTTTGTGGAGGTCCCAGTGGAGATCGAGGATCGACAGGAGTGGGTCCTACGTGGATGGTCGATTCCTCTAGTGCGCATTAGATGGCAGCACGGGAATCTCCCGGAGAGCACTTGGGAGCGGGAGGCCCAGATGCGTGCTCAGTACCCACATTTGTTTCCATAGCTTATGATGTATCTTTACGAGAAAGTAAAGCCTTGAGGTGGGAGTAATTTAAAGACCCGTAAAATTCACGGAAAATTTTTTCTTAATTTTCTTGGGGATTTTACAAGAATGCAGTTTCTAACAGCAGTCAATTCCGAGGCCCGGTGTGCCCGAAATTTCTATCCAAAGTTTAGCTCGGGTATGTTCAGTGAACGAATGAGTGGATTTTTTTATCTTTTGAACCAGTGCTCGGAATCTAATTCCAAGGGCACCGATTGAACCATAGCACCGGTAATTTATTAGGAACACAATTTCCAGAGTTGCGTTTTCATGAGAGAAGATGATAAAAATTGTGGAAGTTTAATTTATAAATTAACTACAATTTTTATTTTTCATTTTGTGGTTTAAGGCTTTGGGTGGAAGTTGGGTAACTACCCAACTTCCCAAGGGATGTTATGAGGGTGGTGGGGCCCACACTAACCCCAGCCCTTCATATTCTTCAACCCCCCTCAACACACCATTAACTTTTGTTAACTTAAACATTAATAACTTATGCTATTAATTAAGTGAATTAAGTGTGGTTATTTGAATTTTGAACTCTTGAAATTCAAATGTTATGTTATGTTAACAAAATAAGAGGTAAGCTTATTTTATTTTGTGGTTGGAACCATTTTTGCTTGAGAGGTTTGGGGAGAAAAGATAAGGAAAGCTAGAGTTCTTCATCTTCTTCGACGAAGAACACGAAGAACGCGAAGAACGCATCGAACTCCATCGAAGAACGCCGAGTCCTCGGACACCGACTACGCGACGCCATTTACCGCGACGGTTCTTCTTCGACATCTTCTTCTGCGAAGTCTTCTTCCATGATGTCTCCTTTAGTGACGTCACTTCCTGCGACGAATCCTCGTTCGACAAACCTCCGTTCAAGCTCGCACGATGTAGGGGTTATTTAATTATTTTTGTTCGGGAATTCTACTTTTTCGCCCTTCGTGAATTTACGACCAGTTTCTATCAATTAATGAGAGGGGGCCGGACCGCACAAACATGGCCGACCCTCCTCCATTTTGAAAGTAGTTTCTAATTTGGTTGGGATGGAATCCCGTGGTTCCGTCGCACTACGCGGGATCATACGGCAAGTATTGCGCGGCACCGTCGCGTCGTGCCGTGAATTTGAACAAGGACGTGACGCTGTCGCACTGCATCGAAGAAAACCAAAGACATCGTGGCCAGAGCGGGGCCGCGGGAGAGGGGCACGGTGACCGGCAGCCGGTTCCGGGCCGCCGGTGTCGGCGAAGGAGGAAGGACCGGCCGTCGTCGGTCCTTGTTGGCATTATCGGCTGGCCGGTGCGGGCCGGCCAAACAAATGGAAAACCGGTGGAAATAATTCCCTCGACTGGCCAAACAAGCGGCCCCATTAATGGGGTCGCGGTTACAGGAAAACCGGGGGGGGGGGGGGGGCAGAGCCCCCCCCCCCCCCCCCCCCCCCCCCCGCAAGCAGGAACGGCTCGGCCGCTTGGCCGAGCCAGTTGGCGCTAAAGCGCCGGGTCACCAATCGGGCCGGGTCGCGCCCAACCGGGCCGGGCTGACCCAGACTCGGGGCGGGTCGCCCGGTTCGGGCAGACCAGGGGGTCTCGGGCCAGGTCGGTCCGGGCCCGAAACCCCCGTTTTCGGACCTTCTTTGGTATTTTTACCATAACATGGGATACGGAACTCCGATCGACGCACCATCAGTTGTGATGCGATCCTTGGATCGAGACGGTCATTTCGGTATATCTCACTCAAGGTTTCAGAATACTTTGTGTTCGGCCGGGTTGGTTCGTACACGAAACCAACCGGGCCCTCGGAGTGGAAACACTCATATCTTGAGCTTCAGACGTCTGATTGATGTACCGTCGGCTTTTTTGTATTCCTCTAAGTGAGACAGATCTTTTGGCTTACTCCGCCCGAGGTTTGGACACAGGTGGAGTACGGTCGGGTTGGTTTTTCATTAAAAACCAACCGGGCCCTTGGGACGAAAAAGCCAATAACACTAAGACCGGGCGTCCGATTGACGCGCCGTCTGCGACGTTGAGTTCCTATTGACGATACGAAACTTTTGGATACATCAACTCTGTATTATGTGTTAGTTGATGTATCAGCCTCTCGGCTCGTGGAGCGGACCCTCCCGAACGATATTGTTGTGTCTGGGAACCCTAGAGCTGGCTGCGACTGCTACTGTGACTGCGACGACGACTGTGCAGAGATCCTCAATGGATTTGACGGGAATTACTACAGCACTCAGCGATCCTGTGTGGATCAGTGCTACTGTTCCTGTCTGGGTCTGATCCTGTGTGGGTCTGATCCTGTGTGGTTCTTTGCGGGGGTTAGTTACCTAACGATCCTTTGTGGGTCAGATCCATTGTGGGTCATTGCGGGGGTTAGTTTCTATCGATCCTTTTTGGGTCTGACAGCTTAGATGAATCAGTGGTAACATCTGATCAACTCTATCGTCATACGAAGAAGTATACCTGTGTGAGCTGAATCCTGTATTTCATTCCTATGTGGATTGTGTTGAGCTATCCTATGTGGATTTACGTTTTACATTCCTATGTGGACTAGGTTGTACTTGGGCTCGGATGTTGGAGCCGAACGAGAATTGATGACTTATGTATATGTATGGGAATATACCTAAGCAGTGTCGGATGTTACTTCGTGATTGTATCTTTCCTTTGTGGATTCTGGGAGACCTTCGGGCGTCTCGGGGTCTCTACTAAGTAGCTTATACTCACCCCTGCACGGGCAATGCCTGCACTACATTGTGTTGGTTGCAGAAAACGGCCAGCATTGATCGTGGTAGAGGCTTGCAGAGCAGGATGGTACCTAGAGGTGGACCACTGGGCGGGACGTACACGGAGCGAACGGCGGGACCCGAGGAGTAGTGGAGCTATCTGTACCCACCCTTCAGGTGGGATTTCCAGTCGACAACTCGGCATTGCGGCTTTACTTTTCTGTTGCTGTTTTCCCGTTTCCAGTTGTACTTTATATTCAGTTTGGGTTTGTATATTGTCCCACTTAATTTTCTGCACTTACTGTTGTACTCAGTTTTTACTTAGTGTTTACTTCTACTGCTTTCTTGCTCTGTGGTGTTTGTTTACATTCCAAAGGAAATGCCTTCCCTTTTTATCGGTAATTTACTCCTTGGTGCTAGTCGCCAGCCCCTGGCCTATAGAAGGCGGGCATTGGGTAGTCACGACACGGGCCCCGAGGACGGGTCGTGACAATAACCCATGAAAAAAATGGGTATCATAAAAATGTCATCATATCATAACCTATGTAAATTATAAATTTTTCATAATAATTTTATCATAGAATAACCCATGAAAATAAGTGGGTTTCATAATAATTTTATCGTGGTATAAATAATGGAAGATATATGGGTTTCATAAAAATTATTCCATCAAAACATAAACCAATAATAGAAAGATGTAATCTTAGTTAGAAAATAATTTTTAAAGACAATTTAAAATATTTCCTTAGAAAAATATCTTTCTCTTTAAAAATCTCATTAAAATATTAAAAAATTTGAAAATCCTTTTCTATAAAAACATTTTTGAAAAATTATAAAGGAATCTTTGAAAATCATTTAAAACACTTTTTAAAACAAAAAAAATCAAAATAATTTTCTTCGAAAACTAATTTGAAAACTTATAAAAGAGTATTTCAAAATAGTTTAAAACACTTTTTAAAACATAAAAAAAATTTAAAATCCTTTTCATTGAAAAAACACTTTTAAAGTTATAAAAAAAGATTTAAAAATAATTTAAAATATTTCTTGAGGAAAATATCCTCCCATTTAAAAAAACTATTTTTAAAACAAAAATATTTTTGAAAATCCTTCTTTAAATAACTTTCAAAACATATAAATGAATATTTGAAAATCATTTAAAACACATTTTAAAATATAAAACATTTTCAAAATATATTTATTTCAAAAATGGATTTTAAAAATTATAAAAGGATGATATGAAAATAATTTAATACATTTATTAAGAAAAATTTCTTTTTTTCTTTGAAAAGTTATTTTTAAAACATAAAACTGCTTGAAAACTTTTTTCATTGAAAATAGCTTTGAAAACTTATAAAGAAAGCTTTTAATTCATTAAAATAATTTTCTTTAAAAATAACCTTTAAAAACTTATAAATAATATTTCAAAATCATTGAAAAACATTTCTTTTAAAACAATATTAAAATATTATTTTAAAACATTTTTTGAAAACATGGTTTTGGAATAAAACTAATTTTCAACCGAAGAGAGAGAGAGATAAAGTCATATTTTCATAAAAAAAATTTATTAATACTTTTATGTACCAAAGTGTGGGGAAAAGATAATATCACATAAAGATATAATTAATAACCAAAGGATAAGAAATTAATTATAATTTTTGATAGATGGATCATAATATTTCATCAATGAAAGCGTAATTATAAACAATCCTGATAAATGATGAGTTTGTAACAATAAATTCTTACCACTTTGCTAGCATTGAATCATAATCCCCATTAAAGAATAAAATTTCTTGAATCTTCAAATATCATGAAAATAAGGATATTTGTGATATAACATTTCAAATGGGTAGTATATATATCTCGTAAAATAATATAGGTGCATAACATAACATATATCTCAAAGAAGGCAAATTTAGACAAAATTATCCTACCTCTTTGGTAACTTTATAACCATAACCCCATGAAAGAGAGATCCTAAAATGGATATGTAAATACCAAAAAAATTAAATACAGTAATCATTAATTAAATTCATGGTTATTATATACACCACATAGAAGAAAGAGGTGCTAAATATAGCATTCGTCTCACAAAAGTAAAAAGTGAGACAGAAATTCCTTATCTTAAGTATTGAACTCCTTCATACACATTAAAAACAATTTTATAATAAATATTATATTAATATATATATATATATAAGAACAATATTCATATATATAGTACTATATATTATTTTTTATGACTTTATATTAATTGTTTATTAACTATCCTATGTTAAAATAATGATTCGGGTAATAACCTCTTTGTTTTTTATATAAGTTTTGACTTGTTATTTATAGTCTGATTACATTGATAATGATTAAATCATTGAAAAAATTTAAACCATGATATAAATAAAATATATATTCATAATATATGTATTTATAGTAACCCATAAAATTTAGTTATAGGAAACGTAATACACCGTTCTTGGAAATGGTAGGTCATACGTTCACATGAACGTTGTTTCTATTTTCTTACAGTATTGAATGAAATAAATTAAATGATATATATATAAATAAATATTATAGTTTCAATATTATTTCATATATATCAAATATCTTTATTAAACTCATCCTTAATACATTCCATGTAAAGTGTGAAAGAATCACATCACTTCATGAGGTGGTAGTCTGTCGTAGACACGAACGATGTTATCATATTCCCAAAAAATGGAATGCATCAATTTATGTGTGATATAATAATTATATAATACTAATAATATCATAAATATCATATATAAATAATATTTCCATCATTATACCTAACTTTTATAGGTGGTAATGGAAAAAATGAATGACAATAGTTCGTGAGATGATAGTCTGTCGTACGCATGAATGATGATTTTATAACCCATTTAATGTAATTGTGTGTGTTTTTAGAAAATAACCTTAACATAAAAACTTATTAGTATAATTATGATACTGAGATTATTATATAATCATTGTATAAAAATAATTTAAGGGTTTAGAGGATGAAATAAAATCCTTAATTGGATGGATTAACACTCGAAATAAGTATTCTAGGATAAGGGAAGGTAATTTAGGAAGCACTTTTGGTAGATCTGGGTTTATCCAAATTTCTTAAGAGGTGTGAAAAGGTTGGGGGAGTGAGTGAATTTTCATTTCTAGGGGCCAAAATACTATGTCTCATCCCAAAAATAAAAAAATAATTTATGGGGGTTCTATTAGGAAGAGCTATGCGGAGGAATTATGTGGAATGAAAACATACATTGTGAGAATGATTAGTAGAAGGTGGGGTTATTTTAAGACTCATTTGTGGCTCTTGGTACTTTACCATTTTATTCTTCATGAAATAGCTCAATTGACTTTAATCTTACCATTCCAAAACACGTAAAATTATTTTTATCTTCTATAAAAACTTTTTTGAACCAAACAAAATGTCCACCGTTAGAATGGGGTACAATTTTCATGAATAGGGGTCCATTCTAAGGAAGAAATTAGTCTGTATGGATGCTTTGTGAGATGATTTGTGGACCTAGAGGAGGTCACATGCCTATAAAAGGTGTTAGGCTCAACTCATTTTCCACTTTCTAAAATTTAATGCTTTGTAGTCTAGCTTGAGCTTGTGACTTCCAACTCTCATCGCATAGAATTTTTCTTTATGGATGGCCTTTATCTCATAGTGAAAATCTCATCAACAAATTGGTATTTTCCATAAACTATTTATTATCATTTATGGTTGAATTATTCCTGAGTAGAAATTATGTATTCCACATAGTTTCTTACCTGCTTCATGGTCTTCATAGAAAATTAAGAGATTTATGGTTCACTTTGATGATTATGAAATATTTTTAATTATTTATATTTCCATGATGATAAAATGGATTTTATAAAACAACCTCTATCTATCACCAGGAATATCAAAATTGACACCCAATATCATATCATTCCTTAAGATGGTATTATGAAGAGTCTCATTTTTTTTGAACTTATCGATTATTTATTGTCCAAAAAATTACCCCTATACAGCTTTGGGCTTCAAGATGACACTCCAATTCCACCAAATGATCTGAACATTCGACCTAATTAGTTTGAGGTGTCCTCATATCGTGTTCATGTGAACATTTCCCCTATAGGACACAATTTTTATCAACTGGTTCAAGTGATAGTAATCACTCTGAATAGTTCCTCGTGGACTTACAATAACCAACATAATCATGAAATATCCTTGTAGGACTTCATTAAAGATTAAATATCCATTTTTAACCTCTCGTGAGGTGATCCCAAAGGAGGGTGGAGTTCCAAATGGGATTTTTGGTCTGGAGGGATTTTTTCTAATGAATGGGCCTGTGCATTTTGGGTTTGTAAAAATTTTATGGAATAATTTAAATGGTTGGATGCTGTTAACATATACCAAGAGAAATGGATTTCCTATTTTATAGTATATTGACTAACTGAGATCTTTCCTGAATTAATCATTCATTGAAATTCGGGCATAAAAACATTCCACCTATCACTTGGGGAAGTTATGATCAATGTATGGGATATCTACCAATTAAGGGGAATTCCCATTCTTTGTAACATGCATGATCAGTTCCTTATTATAGCTAACACATGGGAAAACATCGAAAAGTTTTATCCGTTATTAAGGTACTTACTTATTTCAATAGATATGTTATTGGGTTATCCCCCTCACACCAATTCACTTATTCTATTCAGTGACTAGATAAAGTTATTTTCTCAAGAAAGTTGTCCAAGGTTGAAGGTTTGGTGAACCAAGACCCATATAACTCAACAATGTCATGGTGTTGTGGGTTCATATTGGTCCACTTATGTGGTATTCCAACAAACTTCATGGGTATATAGGATTGAACCAGATATATCTCCAAACTTTGGGTCGGTAGGATTTTTCACAATGTTTTTTAGTGGATGACTCTTTCCATCTCGTGATGCTTATACTGGTGATAGGGTATGCACTTTGATGATGGAGACCATGTTGGTGGAGGGAAGACACATAAACCTAGTTGTGCCCACACACACTCATATTTATGAGTCAATAGTACATATACAGGAGGGAAGGTCCCTACATCACCTTAGTAGACCCTTTCAGATTTTATATCACTGGGTAGAGGAGCAATTTTTATGTTATGAATATCAATATACCATGATGATCCCTCATTTCACCTTTCATTCTAAATTTCTCAACATTACTTTTGTTCACTCGAAATCCCTTGGCATTAACAGTTCTATTGAGTTGTTAAAGGATCTCATCCATTTTTCTTTCATCCCTTATCCAACACCTTCTAATATGGTGATAGCTAATGGTGGAGAGAATTCTGAAGAACTCTCCAACATTTTCTCATTACAAGATGGGATTATGATTTCTCAAGTAGATGAGATGACTATTTGCTATCCTTATACTCACTACTATAAAACAACCATTTTATATCACCTTCTTTTATCAGCACTAGAAAAAAAGCACTGAGAAAGGTCCCCTTTATTTGTGATAAAATGAACGTTGATAAATGGTGCCTTTTATCAGTGATTTTTTTAGTGCTAATAAAAGGTACCCTTTATCAGTTATTTTTTTAGTGATAATAAAATGTAACATTTATCGTCACTTTTCTCAAGCTCTGATAAAAGAAACCACTTATCAGTGCTTTATTTTTAGCACTAATAAAGGGTACCCTTTATCAGCACATTATTTTTAACACTCATAAATGGATCCTTTATCAGCACTTTTTTACCATTGCTAAAGGTCAGGAACAAAATGAAATAATTAAATAATTAAAAATTAAAAAGGAGTGAATTAAAAAAAATTAAAAAATTATAAATTAAAATCTTCTTGATAAAAATGAATAAATTTAATATACTATATATATAATATAAATACTATTAAATAGTATATATTAACTATATAGATATGTAAAATGAAATCATTAAATAAATAAAAAATAAAATTGTGTAAATTAAGAAAAATATTAAAAAATTTATTAATTAAATAATTATTGATAAACATAAATAACTTTAATATATATATATATATATTATAAATATTAATAAATAGTATATATTAAATATAGATATATATATATATGTATATTTTATATTAAATAAGTCAAATATTTTGTGAGGAATGGTTTAAAATTAAAAATTAATATGAATTAAAAATACTAACTAATTGCATCAAGTAATGGACATCATTAAATGTTGTTTTATTTTTCATTTCAACATATATCAAATGTGTTTTATATAGACCTCACATACATATACATAAATCATGAATTTTTATATATAATTCACACACACAAATATTTACGTAATTAATGAAATCTTATATAGAAACACAAACACCTAATATTTATGTAATTTATTCAAATTTTAGTATTCATTTTAGAATTTGATTATAACATGATACATTTAATATATTATTCCTTTAATTGGTAAATTTTATATATTTAGTTTTAATTTTATTATAGTTTATTATTAATTAATTTTTAAAATTATTTATTATTTATTTTTTAAATTTTTTTTTTGAATTTCAACATTTTTTATTATATATATATATATATATTTACTATGTTTTTAATATTTTCAATATGTATTCTTCATTATTTCAATATATATCAATATTTTTTTAATAATTCATAATTAATTAATAAAATTTATCCATTTTTTCAATATTTTTAAAGTGAACTCATTTTAAATTATTTAATTTTACTCATTTTTAACATGAATGCAATTAAGATTATATATTCATTAATAATGTCAAAATTATATTTTTAAATATGTATAAATAAATATATTTATAAATGTATATTTACTATATTTATAAATATATATATCTAAAATTATAAATAAATATTTATTATTATTTTTTAAAAGTATTTATATAGTTATAAATAAATAAATAAATATATTTAAATAATTATAAATTTATTTAAATAATGAATATATTTACTATATTTATATTTATATTTATATTTATATTTATATTTATATTTATATTTATATCTATATTTATATTTATATTTATATTTATATTTATATTTATATTTATATTTATATTTATATTTATATTTATATTTATATTTATATATATTTATTATATATATAATTATATAAATGTATAATGATATAATTATATAAATATATAAATATTATTTTTTAACAAAACTATTTATATAATTATATATTTAAATAATTATAAAATTATAATAAATATATTTAAATAATTATAAATTTATAATAAATATATCGAAATAATTATTATAATTATTATATTTATATTTATATTTATATTTATATTTATATTTATATTTATTTATTAAATATATATTTAATTATATAAATATATATAATGATAGAAATATATCTATAATTACAAAATTATAATAAATATATTTAAATAATGAATATATTTACAATATTTATATTTATATATATTTATTAAATATATATATAATGATATAAATATATATAATGATATAAATATATTTATAATTGTAAATAAATAATTATATATTGAAATAATCAGAAAATTATAATAAATATATATAATTATATAAATATATGTACAACTTTTTTATTTATAATTATAGTTATAAATCCTTTATTATTGTTAAAGTTTTAGCGATGATAAATATTCCTTTTATCATCACTTCTTTAGCACTGATAAAGATGGAGTTTTATCATTCGTGATGCACCCAACGTACCCTACTTCCTACCAATATAATATGAGATGGTTTTCGTCAGCAAATCTAAGAGTGTGAGTTGTGACATTCATTAATGATAATCTTAAAGTCTATGTACCATTACACACACTCTCAGATAAGAATATTCAATTACACCAAAACATGCGGAATTCCTACTAGCGGGACTATTCTCATAATATGTCATCTTGGAGATTACCAAGTGAAAACATTATGAGAAGAAGATTCATCTACTTATGAGTACTCGCACCTGACAGACTACATACTATGTGTCTCATCATAGTATGTTATCTATGAATAGAATTATATTAATAATATTGTCATAGCACTTCAGGGTTCTCATCATAGAAGGGAACTATTATGATCTTATCAATGCAACAAATACTCTAGGATATTATTACATTATGGTCATGAAAAACAGTGAACAATATGTAATAAGATGTTTAATTTAAAATTTAATAAATCAAATATTCATGTAATCAAAGTACAAATAGTTGGTTCTAGGACACCAACATTAAAATGTATTATGAGTACTACTCTATAGACCAAAAGGATTGATTCCTTCGATAGATAATGTAATATGAATGTTTCTTAGCTCATTTCCAAATTTAGGATACCCATAATAAACTTTATTCCAATGTTTAGAATATGTTGGATGACATATATTCCCTTCTTTAATTCTTATATCTACATGCCATTCTTATGGTTTCCCGACATCCATATAGTCTTCTAAACCATGGAATGTTAGGTAATTACCATACAAATATCCAAGGACTTGATTCATTTTTCTTGTATTGATCCTCACCGCACGTAGGGAATTTTATGAGTGATTCATGTTCCTTGTGAAAAAATATGCAATCATTTTTGAAAATGTGTATTTTTTTATAGTTCATTCCCCCTGAACATAACATTTGTTTAGTGTTTTATGTTCGACATGGAAGTTCATTTTATTCTGGAAGTATATCATTTAGGAGACCAGGTAGTTTTGTAAATCCGGTGTTTCTCCATCCATTGCCATATTTCAAATTATATAACTTCAATACAGCTGAAAATATTATCTATATAGTACAACTAGTATAAAATGGTATCTTATCACAACACATTAGCTTCTTAAACAACTTTGGAGAATCACAAAGGTCATATTCAATTTCCATTTTCATTTCTTCCATTTTATCTTCATTATCATTCACACTGGTATTCATATCAAATGATCAGTAAACCACAATGTCATCCCAATCAGTGTGTTCATTCATTTTTTACCTAGTTTAGTACAACATTTATAGTTACGATCTATTCCATGAAAAACAATGTTCTTTCAACTCTTCTGAACTAAGTTTTCTTAAATAACATTAATGTAAACACAAAAAAATTATTTGAGAACAGTTGTATACATGATCTATTACAAACTTGATGGACTCTTTAACTCCATATTCATAATATATTGTCCAAATATTAGCA
Organism: Viscum album; assembly: GCA_963277665.1. Classification (NCBI taxonomy): domain Eukaryota; kingdom Viridiplantae; phylum Streptophyta; class Magnoliopsida; order Santalales; family Viscaceae; genus Viscum; species Viscum album. The sequence goes on from OY728147.1 coordinate 1,101,226,262, forward strand.
TGCATCCATTTTAGATTTATATCCATCCTATTAGGTTCATAAAATATTCATTTTTGACAATTAATAAATAAATAAACATAATATATTCATTATCAAAAGTGAATGTTATATATAATTCTAATCAGGGTAACCCAACATTTGATTATTTCAAATAATTTTATCATTCTTTGAAGTAGATGGGTAATTGAATTTAAGAAAATAATTACTCCACGATGGTATTTTTTATCCTATGAATTCATCTAAAGGTGAAAGTTATAGACAACTATCTTTCTCATCAGCCTCATCTTCTGAATAGTTATTATTTTATTTTTTACATGATACTAATCGACCATCTTTTTTGGATATCCAGTTATGTTCATTGAACTAATCTAACCAAAATTCATCCCATATAATGTATTGGGGATTATTTTGGATGAATACTACAAAGATTAGTTCAAGAAACATTGCAGAGATGGAGTATGAGTCTTAATAAACAAATTGAATTAATAACTATTCAATAGATGAAGTTGATGACGATGAAACCTAACCATTATTATCATAAATAATGGGGGTACTTAGAATTTTTCAGAGTTTCTTTTCCTACAATAACTATAACTGAAACTATAATAATTAAATAAGTAATTTTCCTATTGAAAATAATAATAAATCATGTAGAATAATGTACATAGAAGCTAATGTCATTTTTGAATCTTGAAAGACTCATTCCACGATGAAATAGATTATATTATGAGAAATAATTCCTGAATATTTAAAAATTTTGTAAAATACTCAAATCATATTAGTTTTAATGTTGTACTTAGAAGCATTTATGAATCCAATGATAACATTCAGGTTTTTAAAGATAGATTAGTAATCAAAGATTTCAAAAAAATGGAATGGATTGGTTATTTTGATACTTATACCCATTTAGTTTAAATTACAATAATAAAGATTTTATTTTCCATTAAACTCTATAAATAATTTGTGTGTTTATTATATAGAAGTTAAAAATATATTTTTATATATAAATTTAAATGAATAAATTTACATGGAATAATATGAAGATTCTCAAATTTATTTAATGAAGACCCTAATGAACATTTCCAATGAAATAGTCACTAATATTTTAAAAAAAATTGAAATATTTTTGCGGATATCAATTTCGATAATGATGAAAATAAATTAATGGAGAGGGTTTTAAAAATAAATGGTATAAATCTATTTTAATCTCTCTAAAAAAATTAGGATAAATAAATACAATGATTTTGGAATTCAAATAATAATTCACCAATTTTAAAAATATATGTCTCATTACAATTCAAGAAATAGAAGATAAAAATAATATTATTGAGGAGATAACCCACTAATTAAAATAAGTAATTATTATCAAATACTCTCAATTCGAGATTATATTCAAACGGATTAAATATATTGAACATATACTAAAAGAAAACATATAAATACAAGAAAATAAAATTACACAGATAATAATAACTTGTGAGTTCAAAATAAAAATGTAATAGAATGATAAAATCATTCAAAGTATGAAATGATTTTAGATTTATACTAAATTGGAGAATAAAAAATCAATATAATTATTGTCTTCACAAAAAGTAAAAAATATTGATCATACCCCCACAATATTCCATGTAGGATTCTTGTAGTGAATGAAATCTGTCTTGTGGAATGAAAATCCTCATATAATATGATCATCTAGATATATCTTCATAAAAATGGAAATATACCATCAATTTTTTAACATAATATTTTTGGCTAAAACTATTATCATGTGAACTACATGTCTGAAATGTAGAATAATTGGATGATGAAATTTTATTAAGGGCCCTCCACTATATCCAAGGTGGATGGTAGAAATTGTATAACAATATTTTCCACAAATAAAGCCCAAAAAATTGATACAAACACTTGAAAATTGAATGCTTATAGTATTATAAATACAAAATAGGATGTGGTTCAAAATAATAAACCATGGTTTATGAGTCATTGCAATTTTTATAAAAAATTAAGACATAGTTCATTGGGTATTTTTAACAATTTAAAAATTCTAAAGGTATAATGGAAGGATATTTTTAGGTGGAAAATATCTCAAATGAAGAGAAATACCCAGACATAGAACAAAAATATCTTAAAAACAATCAATGTTTAAATGATTATAAATATATGTGGTCTTTGAAATGGCATAATTCATAGTGAAGAAGCATATAGGTAAAAATTATTCAAGAATGAAAGTAGTGATGCATGATGAACAATAAGAGATAATGATCAAAAAACACAAAAAAACTCAAAAATATATCTCTAAACAAATAAAATGAGTGAGGAGAAGGATAAAAATTAATATACCGTGGATTGATGCTTGGATCTATCTAAGATAAATAGAGATATTGCATGTGAAAACCTGGATTTGTTTGAGCCTTGGATTCTTCAAGGCTTGATTCTTTAAAGCCATGGATTCAACCATTGGATTCATTCGAGACTTTATTTGATGTTGGATTCATTGAGGAGTAGAAACGACGGGAGGTGGATTATGTGGATAGCTTGAAAACTTTTGGCATATTCAGTCATGAGTATGGTTACTAAATAGATTGATGACAATTTTATCAACGATTCTAAAAAATGCTGATAAAGATCTATTTTAACAGTGATAAATTTATAAGCATCAATAAAAGGAATATTTATTACTATTGTGTTAACGATGATAAAATTTAACACCCCAAGATTCCATGGAGGTTAACCTACCCTCGACCAAGGAAAAGTAAAAGGTAAGGGTTAATCTCACAATCACTTTATTATCCGAGGTTGTTTTTACGTAAGTATCTACTGGGATATTTTTATTATCCATGTCCATGATTAGTAAAATAATATTAAAAGGGATTATTTTTAAGGGAATTTGTTTACTAAAACATCATTTTAAATGTTTTAATGATTTCTTCTTCTAAACCGTCCTCATTAATGTCCATGTTTTCAAAACGGTATTAAGGATTTATTTGTATGAACATGAATGTTTTAAAATGTCAATTCCTTTCAAAGGTTTAAAATTGGTATGTGACATTTTTATTCAAAAATATCTTTTAAATGGATTCCTTTATAAATTATGTGACTTTTAAATGATTTCATAAAAAAGGGATATTTACTCGCAAAGATTTTTACTGATCATTTTCAACTATGTCAGCATCCATTACGAGATATTATTCTTGATCAAGGTTGATTTATTATGATTCAAATCTTCCAAGTTGTATTGAAGGTTTTCTGATATGTTTGACCGTTTATGTGTTATTTTTATACCATTCATGGTTTATGGATAAATTATTGACATTTCATATGCTAGTTTTAATACGAATGTTTATGTTATGTTTAAACCTTTTTATATGAAGAATGCATTGGACTTACTAAGTGATTGGTGGAGCCCGCTATATCTCCTGGATGCATTGGTAGGTCTCATGAGACAAACTAGTGTCTTGGCACAAGGCTTTGAAAAAATTGTACTTGTAGTTTTGGCACAAGGCCTTGACTATGTGGTTATGAAAGTCGGGCATTATGCATTCTATCATTATGAAAGTGGCTATTGATATTGCATGTGATTATTCAACTAGTAGAATATCCATGTAAATAAGTAAATGAATTTTTTTTTATCTTTGCATATTATGCTGAAGTTCAAATTCAAAAAGATTTTTTTAGTCTTATACATTGCCTTAAATGTTTATGCTTATTTATGAAAGTTTCTGTTATATTGTTATCATTTCTGAGCATCTAAGATCACCCCTTTCTGTGTTTTATTTTTTCAAGGATGCAGTGAAGTATATTATGACTAACCTGCAGGGATAGTCTATGGGATCTCAGTGTTGTCAATGGAGAAAATATTGTATTTTTTCCATTTTATGATGTAATGTGAACCTTATGAATGTATCTAGTACTTCCAAGGATACTAAACTAATCAGTATTTTGAGACTTTAACTTTTGTGATTATGTCAATGAAACATAATAATGCAGTGACTCTGGGCTTCTAGGGTCAGGGTGTTACATAAAAGGCATATTTATCAGCCCTAAAACATTAGCTCAGTTAAGGGATTTATAAATATATAGATACTTTTAAAAAATATATAATTATTCATTTATAATTATAAATATATTTATAACATTATATATAATTATATAATTATATATATATTTAATAAATATATATAAATATAAATATAGTAAATATATCCATTATTTAAATATATTTATTTTAATTCTGTAATTATAAATATATTTATATCATTAAATATAATCCAATAATTATATATATATATAATAAATATATTTAAATATAAATATAAATATAGTAAATATATTCATTATTTATATATATTTATTATAATATAATAATTATTTAAATATAAAATTATACAAATACTTTTTAAAATAATAATTTTTATATATTTATATATTTATATCATTATATAAATATATAATTATATAATTATATTTTTGGTAACACCCCAAGAATTTGTGAATTATTATTTTTAATTAATTTAATCTTTTGTTATTTTTCATTTCACTCAACTCTGAATATAGCTTTTGATATACGAAAGCATTAAGTGTGTCTTGTGTTATATGCAACACCAATTCAAGCTTAAAGTACATGAAATACTTATATTAGCTTGTGTTACGCACAACACTATATTTGGATAGGATTACACACAATTCTAAGTCCCTTCGATATCTTTTGTTACACACAAGTTCATGTTTTACCTAACTACAATATACATTTAATATTATTATTAAAATATTATTATAGCTACCACCTAATCAATAGAATGCAAGTTACAAATAATATTATCTAAATTATTAAAATATGATTTACACTTTTATATAAAATTAATCCCAAGTTATCAATTAGTAGAAGTGAATGTAAGAACTATTCAAAAATAAAGAAATTACTTTTTTAAGAAAACTATTTTTTTAAGTACAAACATAATTTTATATCAATAAATTAACCAAACAACATTTCATTAATGTTTTCAATAAAATTTATATTTTATATATTCAAATAATATTTTTTATACTCATCTAATATATTTTATTGGTATAAGATAAGAATAAATCCAATTTTATGAATAAAAAGAGGTATTTTTTAAAAGGTAATTTTACCTCCTTTTAATGGTGAACCCATTTTATATCTGATTTTTGACACTTTTATAATATTTATTTGAAAAAATAAACTTCATTTATGGAAGTTTAATATCAAAATTTACTTTGGGTGATTTTTTGGTATTTTTCTGAGAAGTTTCATTTTTTAATTAATAGTGAAAACACTTAATTTTAATTCAAAACTAATTTTTCTTCTAATTTATTCATATGATCAAATTATATTTTAGTTTTTATAAGTTTAATTATTTAAATTTTACATCAATTAATATAATTTAGTTCGTTAGAACCAATTTCATGTTGAAATTGGATATAAAAACATTTCAAACTTTTCGACCTTTGCGCTTAAAAACCTGATGTCGTGGCACATCTACGAGATTAATTTTAAATTAATTTATGAACATTTTGTGATTTGAATTTGGAAAAATTGATATCATATTTGGAATAATAATAATTTATAATTTATAATAAGGTTTACTTGGTTTGTTACCAAAAATATTAGTGAAGGTGATTAAAATTAATTACAATGATTAAGAAAAAAATCACTTAACAAAGGACGAAACCATAAACATAAGTCCCAAAATGACCTCTAAAATATTCCAAAACACATTTACTATTAATATTTTGACTCTATGTTTAATTTTATTGATTTTGGACAATTATTGGAGCCACATTTCATGGGAAAGTTTTGGGTGGAATTCCCTTTTCAAATATTTACAAGAATATCACTCCTCCTCCCCATTATAAAGACACTCACCCATCCCACTTATTCACACCTATAGAGCCCTTTGTATCACACAAAATCTGATCAAACAATCTCCCAAAATCCCTAACTTAATCCTATAACCCTATCTTTGGTCATAAATCTAACCAAGGAATCCCTTTGGTGAAAACCAAGAGGAGTTACACAAAGAAGAGGTAACATCTTTCCTCAAGCTCCTTTGTTTTATTTTCATTCTCCACCCCCTGAACTATTATTATTCCATTATTATATAATAACATAAGTATGATTAATATAAATATATGTTTTTTTATAATTATTCTACTTATACTTACACACACTTCCGTCTAATGGGTAACGAACTTACCGTTCTTGTGTACGGTGAACTACTGCCTCACAAAATGATGTTGTTTGTTTTTTACTTACCACCTCTCATGGTTGGGAATTATGATATAAAATATATTTTTATATGATATATATGAAATTTATTATGTATTTATTCTTATTTAATTATTATATAACACATACCTTCATGCTTTCCATTTTGTGTAAATATGATAATTTTGTTTGGGGAAGTGTGGACTACCACCTCCCCATAGCAATGTGATTCGTTCACACTGTACATGGAATTTATTAAGGATTATTTAAGTAAGTTTATATGATATATTTTAAATAATAGCACTACTATAATTATTATATATATATATATATTTATTTAATTTAATTTTTTTCTTTTAATACGATAATTAAATGAAAACAACATTCAGGCGTACATACAGCCTAACATCTCCATAAACGGTGTATTCCATTTCATATTTATATATTTAATAGATTATTATAAATAAATATATAATGAATATAAATGATATTTATATCATGTTTTACATTATATAAATCATTATATATGTATTAGGACCAAAAATATAATAAATTAAGACACATGCAAAAAACAAAGAGGATATTAACAGAAACATAATGTTAACATAGAATTATTAATAAATATGTAATTTAAAGTCATAATTAAATCATATATGGTATTAGATATAATAATATGGTTCTATGTTAGATCTATAGTAATATTATATTTATTATATAGTAGGTTTTAGTGTGTATGAATAAAGAATGTACTTAAGGTAAGAGAATTTCATCTCACTTTTTATTTCTGTGAGATGCATGACATATTCACCACACAATTATTTTGTGTGCTAAATATACTTCCCCATTAAATGTTATATCATTAATTTAATTTATTTAATGATATTAAAATCTTTAATTTTTGTTATTATTTCATGGGGATCATGATTCTAAATTTACTCAAGTAGTAATGGTTTTCTCATCTCACTTTTATTTTTGTGATACTTATGCATTATTCACCACTCATTTCTTTTATATAGTGAATATACTAACCATGAATGTATTATATTATTATTATTATTAAATATATGGGTATTTATATATCCATTTTATGATATATTTTTCATGGGTTTTATGGTTCAAAATTTATCAAATCGGTAAAGTAATTTTGTCTCAAGTTTCCATCTTTGAGACACATATTTTGTTATGCACTTAAAGGAATCATGGAAAATCATTTAAAAAATTTCTTAAGGGAAATATATTTTCCTTTATATGTTTTCAAAGTGGTTTTCAAGAAATGGAATTTTAAATTTTTATATGTTTTAAAAATTGATTTTCTAAGTGATATTTCAAAATCCTTCTCTATCTAAGATGACGACCTTGGTTATAATTTATGATTCACTAAGGATATGATCTAAGGACACCATTCATATTACTTCTCTAAATGGTTTTTGTTTTTATGGAATTACTTTTATTGAACTTGTTTCTCATTCAAGGGTTATATGAAACCTGATTCATTTCACGAGTTATGCTTTGACGAAATGATTATGAAACCTTTCTTTTTTTGCAGGTTAAGATATGATTACCTGTTTATGAAACCCATTTTATTTCATGGGTTATGATATGATTATTTATGAATTTGTGGAACATGTGTGTATTATTTCATTATGAGATGGGTGGGACCTATATCTCCCTCTAATATATTGGTTAAATATTTATATCACATGAGATAATGATGGGAATCAAGTCGATCAGCTTGATCCACTATGGAATATGGGGAAATCGATCCAATATAGAAAGATGGGGAAACCCAATAAACTATGGGAATATGGGGAAACATAATCCCTTATAAGGAAAGGATTAACAATTTGGATAGTGGTGTGTCTCGGCCAATAGGTTTAGCACCCATGAAGTGCCCCAATAATTTTTTGGAAACAATCCTTGACTTATAGGGAAAGATATTACATGTTTATGTGTTTTCCACAAACTCTATCTGTTATGCCTATGATATGCTTGCATGGTTTATATTGTTGATTATCTTATCACTTATGTCTTATTAAATATCAATATTTAAGTCATGCCTCATGTTTTAGATCTTTGATATGTAGTGTATGATCTTAAAATGTTATGCCCATGTTTTCGTACCCTTATGTTCATGTTATGCTTATGTATTTCCTTTATTTACCCTTAGTGAGAATTTTAGCTCACCCCTTTCTTATGTTTCCTTTCCCCAGGTTATGAAAGTAGATGTACTAAATCAGAAGATCTTTTTTGGAAACATTTGAGATCTTTCACCAAGTTAGAATATTTTGTTCCATGTTTCCAAAGACACTAAACTATTATGGTCCTCGAGCATATATTTTTATAAAGTGCTGAATATTCATCTAAAATGAAGTAATAACCATGTATGTTAATCCTGGGTTACTATATATTATAATAAATATATATAATTATAATTATAAATATAAATATTAATATAGTAAATACATTCATTATTTAAATAAATTTATTATATTTTTAATATTATTTAAATATATATAATTATTCATTTTTAATTTTATAAATACTTATAAAAATAATATTTACTTATTTATAATTATAGATATATAAATTTATAAATATAGTAAATATACATTTATAAATATATTTATTTGTACATATTTACAAATATACTTATAAAATTATTAATGATATGTAATCTTAAATGTGTGCATGTTAAGAATGAGTGAAATTGAATAATTAAAAATGATTACACTTTAAAAATATTGAAAAAATGGATAAGTTTTATTAATTAAATATAAATTATTAAATAATATGGATATATATACGGAAATAAAGATGAATACATATTGAAAATATTAAAACATAGTAAATGAATATATATAAATAAATAATATAAAATTATTAAATTCCTAAAAAAATAAGAATAATGAATTAATATCTAAGTGTAATAAAATTAAAAAATAAAAAATAAAATTTACCAATTAACTAAATAATATATTCAATGTATCATGTTATAATGAAATTCTAAAATTGATACTAAAATTTGAATAAATTTTATATTATTAGGTGTATGTGTTTCAATATAAGATTTCATTAATTATGTAAATATTTTTGTGTGTTTATTTTATATATAAATGAATCAATTACGTTTATGTATGTAAAATCAATATAACACACATTTGATATATGTTAAATTGAAAAATTAAACAATATTCAATTATTCCCAATACTCGATGTAATTAGTCAGCATTTTTAATTCATATTAAAATTTAATTATAAATCATTCTGTACTAAATATATGACTTATTTAATGTAAATAATTAATATTTTGTATTATATAAATCATATCTAGGAAATATTAAACATGTTCATATATATATATATATTTAATATATACTATTTATTAATGCTTATAATATATATATATATTAAATTTATTCATTTTTATCAAAAATTATTTAATTAATAAAGTGTTTAATATTTTTATAAATTTACTATTTTTTATTTTTTATTTTTTTAATTATTTTATTTTACATATCTATAAATTTTATATATACTATTTTTTAGTATTTATAATTTATATATTTGTTAATTTTAATCAATAATTATTTAATTAATAAAAAAACTATATTTTTTTATTATTTTTATATTTTATTGTTTTAATTATTTAATTTTATTCGAGACCTTTATCTGTGCTAAAAATAAATCACTAATAAAGGGTTTATTTTATCAGTGCTAAAAAAGCGCTGATAAATGTTACCCCTTATTGGTGCTAAAAAAACACTAATAAAGTGTACCTTTTATCAGTGCTAAAAAAATTACTAATAAAAGGTACCCTTTATCAATAATTATTTCTAGTGCTGATAAATTTTACCATACTTTGAGGCCTATTTTTTAGTAGTGTAGGTTCGCATGAGAATTTGGATATCTACAACAGGCTCCATCCCTAACCCTTATCAGGATTAAAAGGGAAACAAACCCAGTCATCCTTTTCCAATTATGGTTGATGACGATGAGTGAGGACTCTAGAATGGAAATATATTTACCTTCTAGGAAAGTTACGACCAACTAATCATGGGGTTATTCCAAAACTTGGGTAGAATACTATCCCAATGGGATTTTGGGGAAACTATTCTGATGGGTTCATAAACCGTTGGCTTCTCCATGTTTATTGTCTATTATACTCTCTTCACTAATTTTTTAGGGTGAAATAAATCTTTCCTAAAATTCTAAGCATTCCAGGGGAGTTCCATCTTTAAGTTTCCATTTTTTAGGAGTGGTTCAAACTCATCATTTTTAAATGAGACTATTGGAAGCCTTGCTGAAATTTTTCTAAGAGTGACGTTGTGGGTAATTCCACTAATTAATGCCTAACTTGTTAGTTTAGTCCCTAAAATTAAACAGAAGGTAGTAGTGGAGGATTTTCAACCATTAGTGTCACAATTTTAAGAGATTTTTTCTATAGAGATTGTGATCCCAAATTATAAACCCATAGCAGTAGGTATACAGATTTGTATCTGGGTGCCTCCATCGAACATCAGGCCATACGAAAATGGGTTTCGTGCCAAGTTTACACTATAATGACAACTCCTTTAGAAAATATTGTTGATAATGTGTAAATTATTTATTAACTCTTACTTGTCTTGGTCATAGGTGGGTTTGATTACCGAAATTTTCATGTCCTTTTTCACCATGTTCTCATTTCTTGGTAGGAGTTGGCTACTTTTAAATGCAATATTATATAGTTTAATCTTTCAAATTTACATGTGGAATACTTAAAGGATATTACTGATGAGATTCATCACTTGGATACTAAGGAAGCACGACTTCATGATTGGATTGTTGTACAGACTATGAAGCTATGAGAATATGAGGCTCATGTCTCTAGTATAAAGGAACAATTTTTATCGGAAAATATGGGGATAGAATCTATTAGATCGAAAATTCAGAAGATAAATGTATTTTTTAAGAAAATTCATCCATTAGCTGAATCTAAAGGTGAGAAGAGAACCAGCCTCGAGCAGGACCTTCACACCTCGTGTTAGGTTTGAATAAAGAATGTCAAATTTCACTTTAGTTACCTCATTTTCTTCTCATTACATAATAATTTCAAGGGTAGACTCAAGGATGTGGGTGTTCCTTTGTCTCCCTAACATATGAAATAAAAAGGGTTTTATTCTTAAACATTTGTCTCTTTTTTTGAACATTCCCTTGAAAATTGAACATTAGTAATGGTTTTGAATCATTTGTTAGAGTGTCCATGTATTAGGGTATTTAACTTTAAATAATGGGAACAAGAACATTGTCTTAAATTTTTCATAGGTCATACGACCCTTAGATCTAAGACAAAACTTTTTCTCGAGTCTCTCTTTATGATTTTTTAACCTAAAATTTGTTATGTCCCCATTCATTGGAATTTTAGGGTATTTTAGGACCAACAAATGAAGCTAGTGTTCTAGGTTGAATAGCATTGGCCAATAATTTTTAGAGTAATAACCTCAAAAGTGGAAATCACTCCATGAATATGAAAATATCTGTATAGATCTATCTCGTGTGTAAGAAGAGGAGAATTTTATTCTTAGCATGTGTCCAAAAACTGGGGAACATGTTTTTGAATCTACTGCGTAGATCAAAATCATACACAAGAAATGGGGTATTAATATTCTAAGTCATAAATGGTTTTAAATTATGCTAATTAAAGTGACTTTATAGGATCTCTAAGCTCACATGATTCATGATCAGAAAGAAAAAATATATAAAACTTGTGAAATCATTTAAATTCACACATGATTTCATATAAGGGAACAGGTGGTGGTATTTTTTCCTCGATTATATTTCATGGAAGGACATAATTGATGTCAATGAAATCTCAGGTTTGGGCATGATATCCCTGACCAATGAATCCTTGAGAAAGGATGATACCCTTATATAGATCTAATTCTTATATAGGGTATGGTCATTTTCATTTTTCATTCTGGTATGGGACTGGAATAATGTGAATCTCTAAAGAAAGGTCCAGGTACTATTGCATAGATCTATCACTAATGTATTGGATGAGTGTCATATGGTTTAATGTCATTTTGATAAGGAAATAACCACACATTTTAATGTTGTGTTGATGGGGAGTATGATTTTTTTATCTTAAGGTCGCATGGATATGAAAAAAATTTAATAATGATTGTTCATTCCTTGGTAATCTAACTGAGAATGTTCCATCATACTTGAGGCATGAATATGGGAATTTTTAAGAAGTAATTTGGGGAATTCTGGATCCATAAAGTTATATGGGACAAGTATACAAGGTATAACCACAAACTATGTTCAAAAAGTTGTTTCTGGTATAATGTTATTGAATATTACCGATATAGAATAGTTATCTCCTTAGGATGAATATTCCTCTGGTTGACAGGCCTTTTAAGGGATACTTACTCAGAGCTAAACTAGGTTATGTTATGTATATTCAAAATAGAGGTTTCCTTAGGAATATGAAATTCCATCACTGAGGGTTGGGTAAATCCTATGGAGATTTATATTTTCCTAAACATAGATTTTTATTTGTGTAAGGATTGGGCTTGGGTATGAAAGGAGCATATCATGTCAAAATCACACAAGAATAGGAAAAAAGGTTTTCTTTTGTAGGTATAACCCACAAAAAGGAAAATGATTTTTTTGTGGTTGGGCCCAATACATAGTGTCTGGGTGTCACTACATATCTCATCAAATAAAGAATCAAGGGATTCATTGTTCTGTAAATATTTCCCCAAACTAATCAAATTTGTGTATGGGTAGAGAGTATATTCATGTTTAAATACAATATTACTATATAAGTAATAACCCATACTAGATCCACTTATGAATATCTAACATATACAGAGAAGAGTGGGTGCATTTTTTATATTGTGGTTGGACAAGGATGTAGGATCCAATTATCACTACATATATCATCTAGGTTAGAATCAAGACACATATAGTTCTTAGAGATATGGGTGGTGGGAGACCAACACCTAGTATAGTGGTCCTCTAGGCTGAGGGACATATATGTAATGTTCAACACATCAACCATGTAGTTTAATGTCATGTGTCAAGAAAGTTTGGTGTGACTTTTAAGGTCATGTAACCAAGACCATGTTAACCCTAATGTGAACTGATATGAATTGATCATGTGGGTAAAACCTTTACCAAAATACCTAATCCCACAAGATCTATAATTGGTGTGATAAAAAAGGAATAGAAAAGGATTCTTTCATGAAACTGAGGTGATTAAAAATAAAGACATGGTCTTTTTGACCAGGATGGGTCTGAGCATCATTACATATTTCATCAAAGTGATAATCATGTAGTACATAGTTCTTGTATAGAGGGGTGGTGGAGAAAAAAACACAGCACATTGTTCCTATCAGGTGAGGGTTGCATATGTCAAGTAAGAGACATAAACCATATAGTTTGACATCATGTGGTAAGGAAGTTTGGTTTACCTTTTAAGGTCATGAAACTAGGACCATTTTAACCTTAATTTGAACTAATATGCCTTGATCATGTGAGTAAATCCTTTTCCAAAACTCCTAATCCCACATGAGCTATGCTTGATGTGAGAAACAAAGAATATCAAGGGTTTCGTTCATCACATAACGATTATTAAAAAAAGGACGGGGGATTTTTGGTCATGTAATGGATGGACCAGGATATTATATCTATAGTCACTATGTATCTCATCAAATAGATAATAAATCCATATATTGTTCTTGGAAACCATGAAGTTTAATGACATGTTTCATGGATTAAGGTTACCCGCTATCATGGAAATGATGAGTTATAAGGTTTGTTGGGTCATGGATGTTTTTAAATTATTCCGATGTGAGGAAGGAAATTGTAAACCAAGATATTGTGGGTTTTTGGATCAGGAGAAATGATATGGGACAAGTACACAATTAGTTATCATGGACCAAGATTGAAAATTGGTTTCTAGTATGATGTTTTCTAGGCTTGCAGAGTTAGAATAGGTCACTCTTAGGAAGGAATATGCCTTCAATTAATAGCCTTTTAATGGAGACATATGTAGAGGAAAACTAGGGAATGTTATGCATTGTCAAAATTATGGTTTCCTCATGAATATAACATTCTATTACAGATGGCCAAAAAAATTATGGAGATCTAAGATTACCCATGACAATGAGTATGATATATAGAAGGAATGTGACCGATCATAAAGGAATCATTTTAAGTGACATGGGACATGGAATATATAGTCCCTTACATATATCTTTGTTTTTATGTTTGATAGGGGATATTTCCTTTTCTTTTTGGTTGGGCCCAAGACCCAGGGTATGAGTGTCACTACATATCTCACAAGTGTGAGAATCAAGCCACAAATAGTTCTTGTATGAAATCTCTCTATAAAGGTCTGATTTGTGCATAGAAAGGTGGAATTTTTTATATTTAATTTGGAACCAAGAATAGATATTTGGGAATCACTATATATTATGTGACAGTAGGAATCAAGACACATGTAGTTCTTGAATAGAGGTTTGGTGGGATTCCAACACCAAGGATCATGATCTTCTCAATAATTTATAAAAATGTTACAAAGATTTATGTTGTGCAATAAGGACATGAACCATGAAACTATATGGAATTTAGTGAGGAAATTCTCATACATTTGAATGTCTTGTGACTAGTATGTTAGGATATGTATTTTAGAGTCTTATAGCACTGACTATGGTGTCTTGCAGTTTTAGGTCGTACAACTAGGACCATTAGTTTGAAATTATTTATGGTCAGAAATCTTTGACCACCAAGAGGGTAAAAATATGTACTCACAATCAAAAAAGAGAGAAATATGGTGCCAAGAGAGACGTCAAGGGCCAAAGGATGTTGAAAAAGATCTGGTAAAAAGGAAGGATTTGAGGTTGGGCCCACTATTGGAAATTCAGGTTTTCCCAACACTTCTTTACCAACGGTTTTCTTAAACCGTTGGTAAAAAAAACCTTTACCAACGATTTTAGGAAACCATTGGGGAAGGGTTGTCCAAGGCACACTTTCCCAAAGGTTTTTAAAAACCATTGGGAAATGTTTACCCTGAATACAGAATCAGCCGCTGCTCTCCCCCATTTGCGATAGAACCCTAAATCTCTGTAGGGCTCGACTCCTCTCGCGACATCCCCCATCAGAACCTATGAAACTCCATCCAAATCATCTCAAATCAGGTATTCTATTATTCATACACATAAAATGTTTAAGTGGTACCTTGTTTTTATTGTTATTCATCTCATATTTTAGTTTTATGTTTTGATTTTAATGTGTATATCATTTTTTTTGTGTTTTGATTTAATCTAGACTTTATCCATTCCAATCCATTTAATTAATTAAATCATTAACCCTCCATCAAAGAAGAAGAATCTCAAATTCATTGTGGTTGGATTCTATATTTTCTAATTATGTGTTTTTATTCTTTTTTCATCTTTTAATTAATTATTACTTGGAAATTTATTTATATGTGTTTATTAATTTTTAGAAAAGTTTTTATGAATGTTTTCCTTAAAATTCCTTGAAGAAAGTTTTTTATTACAATGAAATTTTTTTTAATAAGGCTTGTTTAATGTAATTTGTAATAGTATAATATGTGACTATGTTTGGTATTTAGTAACACATGAGATAACTGGTGTCTAAGAATGTGTTGTGAAAGAGATTTCATGGTTGGTTCAAGATTATATTTATGTTTTGAGCCTATTAATGAGTTGTTGTAAATATATTTTGAGATATTTACCTTATGTTTATTGGTGAAAACTGGGAGCTGTAGAGGTAGTTCATGATTAAGACATATAATTACTTCTAAACATGTGGATAAACCATACATAGTAGTGAATTATTGAAATGTTTGATGTTTTTAGTCCTTTTTTATTTGGAGTTTCTTTTGATGCTGATGTTTCTTATTGATACCTATGATGGGAATTTATTTTAGTTTCTAAATCAGCTAAGACTCCCCCACCATGCACAGTGTATGCAACCGCTACCCTTATTTAACCATTCTGTTTACATAGACTATGAAACCTCTACCCTCATTTAATCAGTGAACTCAAGTCATTAATTTAAGCCATCATTCTCACTATCATGTAAGAAATTGAATGATGTAAACCCATCCTCACATGATTTCTTACCTTAGATAGTGTCCAATATATGGAATATGAGCTTTTGAATTCATCAGTTAACCAGGATCATATATTCCATTTCCCCCAAGATGACTGTACTAATATAACATTAGGGTAAATTAAATATTGTTCTCATTTTATGTTGTATATTATGTGTCCTTCTTGGCCAATACTCACTTTTATAAGGGTGGGGTGCTTTTCACTACCCATGCTGGCATGTGTAGACATCCATAAAAATGTTAGATAAGTCACAAGTTTAATTCAGTAATGTTGTCATCATTGACATACATTATTATTAATCTAAAATTTAAAAATAAATGTTTTTGTCGATACTTAATCAAATTAAATATTTTTACAAGCCATGAACAATGTATTAGTGTAGAAGCCTAAAATTTATTCACCCAGGGGGTGCGGTTGACTTGAAGAAGTAATTGGGTAATGAATGGTATGGCCATAGAGGTTCCAATAATGAGTTATTGAACATGAGTGAATGATTTGGAATGCATATAACACATAATGGGACCTAAGGCATGTGCCTCTTATAGACCTAATGAAAATGAATATAAATAAATTTTAATTTAATTTATGAGTACTTGTTCTTTACATTATTTTAATAGTTCACTAAATCGACTAGAAACTTCTTCCTTTATCGTTTACATAAATATATTTTCTATTAAATTTCAATCCTATTGAATTGTTTATGAAAACATAACTTATATAAATTCTTTTTATAGAATAGAAAGAAGTTGGATGTATGAAACTGATCGGATCTCAAGAGATTTTCAAAACAATTTTGAGAGCTTTATAGATTTTTAATTTCACAATGCTTCAGATAGTGGTCGCATATACTGCCCAAGTTCCAATTGTATTGGTAGACCTTGGTTGAGCCGTGAAGAAGGCAGCCACCACATAACCAAAATTTTATTTCAAGCAAACTACTTTGTGTGGTATCACAATGGGGAGAAAATAAAATCTCAAATTGGTGATGATCGAAATGAAAGGACTTGAATGGAGAATTTGTTAGATGGTCGGTTTCTTTTTATTATTCATCATGAAGAAGAATGGATTTTGACTCAATAAGACTTTTATATGAGGAAAGCTGATGCATCTAGTGAAAATGATGATATTTAAAGGGTGAAAAAATTGAACGATTCTGCCATGACTCTAGTATATCAACAATGTGATAAAATGAAAAGGCTGGAATTTTTAATCTGATTGTTTCATGGGAAAACTATGTATGCGATTTCTAATACAGAAATAGATTACATTCTTACCCACTTGAAGGATTTACTTCCATATGATGTTGATATTCCCTCAAACCACTATATGGAATGGAAGTTAGATGAGGAACTTGGATTTTCATGAAACAAAATTCATGCTTCCTTGAAAGATTGCAGTTTATTCTGGGAGGAAACCGCTGAAATAATGACTGTATAAAATGTGGCACATCCCACAGGAAGTCAAAATCTGATGGAACGCCATCCCATATTCCACAGAAATTAATGTGACACTTTCTATTGATCCCCAGACTCTAGAATATTTTTATGTCTGATGACATATCAATAAAAATGAGATGGCATGATACCGAGAGAAAGAAGACTAATGATGAGTTGGTTCATCTTGAAGATGGATTTGCATGGTAGAGATTTGATGCTCGACATCCTGATTTTGCAGCTGATGTGCGTAATGTGAGGCTGGATCTTTCATGCGATGGTTTTAATCCATTTGGGCATATGCTTACTTCGCACAACACATGGCCAGTTTTTATACACATTTATAATCTTCTCCCATATTTGTGTATGAAAAAAACCATTCACTTTCATGAGTATACTCATATCTGGTCCATCTAATCCCGACCTTGATATTTATGTATACATGCATCCTTTAATAAAAGAGTTGAAACTTATTTGGGATGTGGGTGTTCGGACATATGATACATGTTCAAAAGACATATTTCAGATGCGTGTTGTGCTTATGTGGATGATCAATGATTTTCCGGCTTATGCAATGATTTCTGGATGGAGCACGAATGGAAAACTGTCATGCCCAGTTTTTATGAAGAATACACAGTCCAGAAGACTAAAACATCATTGTAGTTTCATTTTTATTGGACATAAGTGATTCTTTCTAAATGATCATCCATACTGAATAAATCTTCGAAGATTTGATAATACCATAGAGACCGATGATCCACCTCAGCGTATGTCTGGAACTGATGTTCTTAATGAATTTAATGATTTTAGTTTTTTATCGGGGAAGGGTGAAATGAAATCTGGAAAGAGAAAAAATGTTTCCACTGAAAACTGTTACAATTGGAGGAAGAGGAGAATCTTTTTTGATTTGCCTTATTTGTCAACCAATTTGTTACATCATTTCTTAGACGCAATGCATATTGAAAAGAATATTTTTGAAATGTTGCTTTCGCTTCTTCTAAATGTCAAGGGGAAGAAAAAATATGATTTATGATCCCGGCGTGACTTGGTGGATTGGGGTATCAGACCAAAATTGCATCCTGTGCGTATCAGTGAAAATAAATTGAAACTTCCATGTGCGTCTTATGTGATGACACCAACGGAAAAAAACAATTTCTGTAAGTATTAAAGACTATTAGAGTTCATGGTGGCTATTCAGAAAAAATATCTAAATAGGTAAATAGAAGAGATTTGAAGCTAAAATCTTTGAAGACTCATGATTATCATGTTCTTCTGCATGAGTTGCTTTCAATAGCAATTCATTATTTTTTTCCAATAATGTAAGGGTGAATGTTACTCGGTTTTTCCATTTGTTTAGAGATCTTTGTGCTAAGAAGTTTTCCAAGTCTTTCTTGAAAAAAATGTTGACAGATACCCAATTAATTTTGTGTGAGTAGGATAAAATATTTCCTCCATCATTTTTCACATGCATACTGCATCTGACTGTCCATATTCCCACTGAAATACTTTTCGGAGGATCTGTTTCTTTTTGTTGGATGTATCCAACTGAAATAAATATGTACACATTAAAGTCTTATGTTCGAAACAAGAATCATGCTGAAGGTTTTATCGTGAAAGGTTACTTGGATCAAGAATGTATGGATTTCTACTCAATGTATTTGTATGATCTTAATACAATAATGAATAGACCAATGAGAAGGGAAGAAAAAACAGTATGAGAAAATTGAACCCAGTTTTCCATCACTTCCTCAAACATGAGGAATTCCTGGATCATATACATTGATGACATTAAGCCATGAAGAGCAGGAGATGGCACATCTCACAGTTTTGTTCAAATGTGATTTGTTCGATGACTATATCAGGTAACTAAATTTAATATGTATATCTTACATATATATCTGTTAAACTAATCATATTTTTTTATCTACAGGGAACATAAAACAATGATAAATAGGATGCATCGTTCTTTTTCTTTGAGAAGGAGATATACTTTGCATAGCAAATAGTTTTCTACTTGGTTAAAATTGAAGGTCAAAATATTACTGTTTAAAATAATTATATAAATATTTAATTAAGTTTAATAGTCATTAATATTGTAGGTATTGAGTTTTTCTGATGACTCTATCTCTAAGGAAATAAGAACATTGGCTTTTGGTCCTAATACTGTGGTTTCTGACTGTAAATCAATTGTTATCAATGGGTACAAATTTATTTTCACTGAACAAGAAATGAACATGAAAACACAACATGATAGTGTTATGGTTACTACCACAACAGATTGTTATGCCAGTGCATCAGATAGTAGACCGCGATTTGAAAAAGTGGGTTATTATGGAGTCATTGAGAAAATAATAATATTGGATTATTACTCTCATGGACGAGTCACAATGATGAAATTCCATTGGTTTGATTCTATAAAGATACAAGGAACATTTATTGATGATTTTGGATTTCAAGTAATTAATATGACTCACACTATTGCTACCGAAGAATCATATGTGTTGGCATCAATGGCTAAACTATTTTTTTATGTCAAAGACCGAATTCGATCTAAATTTGGTGTCATAGTTGAATTAATTCCAAGACATATATTTTATAATGGTGATGATGTAATTGACACTGTCCCTAGTTCCATTAAAACCAATCCATTTATTTCTTTTGATGACTCCAATAGCTCAATTATCAGAGTTTATTATGAACCTGAAGTTGTGGTTGAAAATATATAGAATCATTCAATCATGTTCTCAATTATTTTGGTTTACCTCGATTTGGGTTGTTAAGCCTGGAAATATTAAAATTGATTTATTATTGATCACAAATATGTTTTCACTGACTTGACCGTTATGTGAATTTTCAATGTTTATTGGTTGAAGTTTTATATGAATTTCATTTTCTAATATGGAATTGAACTGTATTCAAACCTAGTCAAACAATATTTCTAACTTGGTGAACATTACAACTTGTATGATTTATTAAATCCATTCAATCTCTTCTAAAACAATTGATAGCTAAATTAAAAAGCAATCCCACTATTCTCTCATATATTTAGTTTTTTGGGATACACATTAGTTTCCTTTTTCTAATTAATTACATATTTGTTTTCAAATGAAGGAAATTCAGCCAATTGAAGAGAGATGAAGGAAAAAAATGATGGAGAACAATCATCGAATGGCGGAGATGGACGTTCCACCATTAGTGCCTACAATGAGTACATTATTTCAAGTATATATATATATATAAAGAATATATAATTTCATGTGATTAATTTTTTTGTAAACATTTTTGTAGGATCCACCTATACGTCGACAGTTATTCGATGTGGAGCCTAGTACTGGTCCTAGTACTTAGGCCGGTGGTACAAGGAGGGTTCGTACCAGAGGTGGACGAGCAGTTTCGCGTACTCGACAAGAACCATCCCCTTCCACTGACATGTCATCCTTCCCACATTATGATCCCGGTGTGTCATTAGGGACACACGAGATATTTAGTCCTCCCATGTTTTTTTCCACCTTTTGCATCTTCTGGCCCATAATTTTCATATCCCACGATGATTCCCACTCCCCAGTCAGAATTCGGTCATACATTTGTCCCATATTCTTTCCCTTATACTTCTATCTCTCTGAGCTTCTATATTCCATCATCTTCGACTCTTGTTCCACAATAGGGTGTTCCATCAGTTTCTATGGATCCAGCGACGCTCAGCAATCAGACTGTCACAGGTATATTTATATAACCCTAAAAAAATTTTATAGCAATATTTATTTTCATTATAACATGTTTTGATAAAATATTTGTTTTTATTTCATGAAAAATACATCTAGTGATAGGAGGAACGGGCGGGGGCATACACACATGTGTTCGGTCTGGAACCGCCACACACAGGTTATGGTGGATTACAACGAAGAAAACCAAATGGATGATAAAACAGGGCGGAAATGTCGGAGTATTTTGGCGACACTTGTTAAATACTCCAACATCATTCTCGTCAGCCCGCTATCATGGTGACATTTTCCACATGAGGTCAAGGATAGAGCTTGGGCAATGATATGGGTAAAAAAATATGTTGTATTTAATGACATTAATTATTCTTTGTATTTATATGAATTAATATTTTCATGTCATCTTCGATTTAATTTTCCCGATGGTGAGGGTGCATGACCGGAATGTCTAAAGAATTTAGGTGAGCTTTGGAGAGCCTACAAGCATGATTATTATATTTGCTGGCGTTCTAAAGTTGTCAGTGAGTTAGAGGTTGTACCAGTCAAGGATGATTGTCTTATAGAGCAGTATTGTCAGATGATTACTAATTGGATGACTACCCAGTTTATGGTATGAATTACATTTGAGGTATTTATATAATAACATTCATGAGTTGAATTAATATTATCCTTTTCATTATCTAATATTATTTAGGAATCATCTAGAAAAAATAAAAAAAATATTGATGCGAAAAATTACCTCCACACACTAGGACGTACTACGATGCCAGATCATGAGAGGAAGCAGGTATGACAATTGTTTATAAGTTTTCTTTACGACTTAAACATTATTTTTTTCCTCAATTATTTAATAGTTTTTTAAAGTTTTCATATAAATTTAGTTTTCAATGTCATTGTAGAGGAAAATACCGAATATTGAAGGACATGTGCCTCGAGGAAAACTGTTTTGCTCGAGTATACGGAAAAAGGTTGGAAGTGCCGTCAACGAAGCGACTCAACAGAAGATTGTATGTTTTAATCTGTTGATTTTATATTTTAATATCAATTTTGTAACTTAATAATATATTTATATTTGTAACAGGCTACTTTAGAGGCCCTCGATGGCCAAGAACCAGACAATTTTGGGCCCACTGATCACTTACTTCAGGTGTTGGGAGAGGAGCATCCTGGCAGAGTACGCTGTCGACCTAGGATAGCCCCGATGAGGTATTGGCCCTCCTCAGGTACGTGTTTTAGAGCCACTGAGCTGCAACAAGATAGGGAACAGGCAGAACAGGCTGAGAAAAGGGCCACAGAGATGGAAGAACAATCTTCTAGGAACAGTTCATTTATGAAATTTATTAAAGATCTATGTCCAACACATCCACCAGAGGCCTGCCCAGCTTTTGATGAATATATTTTATCGATACATTCTATTTATGGTGCATAAGGTGGCAGTTCTAGTTGTGGTCAAGATGATGTCCAGTCTGATGATGATGATGGTGAGGAGTTTGATGCAGAAAAGGACAGTGAGGAGGAGGGAGATGCGGATGGAGAGGGTGAGGAGGAGGGTGAGGGCGAGGAGGAGGGTGCTTATAAGGGTGAGGACGATTATGGGGATGAGGACGAGGGTGATGAGGATGGTGATTATGGTGATAGTGATGTGGGAAAAATTGATTCATTACATTTTTGACTAATAATACTGAGATTTTATGTTTAATCTATTCTAGTTGTTGGTTTTATCTAGACCCATAGTATAGTATTAGAGTTGATTTGATTTTATATATTGTCTATTTTCATGGATGTTGTTGTCTATTAGTGGTTGTGGTGTATCTTGAGCATGTTTATATATTTTTCTGTGATTGGGAACTCCATGGATAGCCCCCCTCCTTCCTAGACCCTGGACCACCCCCCCCCCCCACCATCTTCCTTGGACCCCGGACAGCCCCCGAGACAGCCCCCCGAACATCCCCCCCACCATCCTCCTTGGTCCCCGGACAGCCCCCTGGACACCCCCCATATAGCCCCCTGGACAGCCCCCTGGACAGCCCCCCAGATAGCCCCCTGGATAGCCCCCCCACCCTCCTCCCTGGACCCTGGACAGCCCCCCAGATAGCACCTCAGACAGCCCCTCGGATAGCCCCCCCACCCTCCTCCTTGTACGCTGGACAACCCCCAAAAACATCCCACATACCCCCACCCTCCTATTTGGTCCCTGGACATCCCCCAGAACAACCCCTAGACAGCCACCCCCCCACCCTCCTCCCTGGACCCTGGACTGTTTCCCGGACACCCCCCCACCCTCCTTGATTTCACATGCTTTTTTTATTTCTCTGATCATGCAATGTTATTTAGGATTATTCCATTTTTGTATTTCTTTATTTATATGAATGTCTTGGTAAACTTATTAACTTAAAACAACAACTATCATACGGAAACACACCTCAATCCGAGGCCCGGTGTGACCGGAACCACTCAAAGTGTCTCAGGTTAATTTGAAATGGACAACATTTTAAGTGAAAACAACAACTAGCATATGGAAAACCAACCAAACAGATTATAATTGTGTTGATACATTATCACAACGATACATGGGTCATATGTTATGTGTACGAGTCAACCCCGCCTCAATCCGAGCCGCGGTGTGGCCGAAACCACTCTTAGTGTCTCTCTTTTGTTTCAAAAGGATATTATTTTAAGTGAAAACATCAACTGGCATACAGAAAACATACCAAATGCTTTCAAATTGTTTTGATACATTAGGATAATTATCCATGGGTCATTAGATATGTGTACGAGTCAACCCTGTCTAAATCCAAGGTGCGGTTTGGCCGGTACCACTCTAACTGTGTCTCTTTTGATTAAAATAGACATGATTAAAAGTGAAAAGAACAACTGGCATACGGAAAACCGACCAGACGCATTCAGATTCTGCTGATAATTTATCACAACGATAAATGCATCATATGTGATGTGAAAGTGCAAACCTGAGCTCAATATTAGTCACGGTGTGGCCAGGATAACTATAAGTGTCTCTCTTTTGATTAAAATGGACCACATTTTAAGTACATACGGAAAACCGACCAAACGCATTCGGTTTCCGTTGAAACATTAGGAGAACGATCCATGGGTTATATGTGACGTGTAAAAGTCACCCTCGCCTCAATACAAGGCTCGGTGTGGACAACACCACTCAAAGTGTCTCTCTTTTGTTTAAAATAGACTTCATTTTAAGTGAAAACAACAACTCGCATACGGAAAACCAACCAAATGGATTCTGATTTTGTCGATACTTTAGAACAATGATACATGGGTCATATGTGACATATACGATTCAACCCTGCCTCAATATGAGATGTGTTGTGGCCGACACCATTCATAGTGTCTTTCTTTTGTTAAAAATGGACATCATTTTATGTGAAAACAACAAGTGACATACGAAAAAATGACCAAACGCATTTGAAATGAGTTTATTCTTTAGGAAAATGATACATGGGTCATATGTGACGTGTACAAGTCAACCCCGCCTCAATCCGTGGCGTGGTGTGGTCGGAACCACTCTAAGTGTCTCTATTTGGTTTCAAAGGATATCATTTTAAGTGAAAACATCAACTGAAATACAGAAAAATGACCAAACACATTCGGATTGTGTTTATACTTTAGAAAAATGATCCATGGGTCATTTGAGACGTGTAAGAGTCAACCTCATCTGAATCTGAGTCGTGGTGTGGCCAATACCACTCTAACTATGTCTCTTTTGTTTAAAATGGACAGGATTATAAGTGAAAAGAACAACTGGCATACAAAAAACTGACTAAATGCATTCGGATTCTATTGATAATTTATCACAAAGATCCATGGGTCATATACGACGTGTAAGAGCCAACCCAGGCTCAATCCGAGTCGCGGTGTGGCCGGGATCACTCTAAGTGTCTCTTTTGTTTAAAATGGACAACATTTTAAGTACATATGGAAAACCGACCAAATGCATTCAGTTTCCATTGAAAATTTAGAATAATTATCCATGGGTCATATGTGACGTGTACGAGTCAATTTCACCTTAATCCATAGTGCGGTGTGGCCGACACCACTCAAAGTGTCTCTCTTTTGTTTAAAATGGGCTTCATTTTAAGTGAAAACAACAACTAGCATACGGAAAACCGACCAAACAGATTCTGATTGTGTTTATACTTTAGTACAATGATCTACGGGTCTTATTTGATGTGTATGAGTCAACCTCGCCTCAATCTGAGGTGAGGTGTGGCCGAAATCATTCATTGTGTCTCTCATTTGTTTAAAATGGACATCATTTTAAGTGAAAACAACAACTGACATACGAAAAACTAACCAAACACATTTAAAATGTGTTAATGATTTAGGAAAATGATCCATGGGTCATATGTGACATGTAAGATTCAACCCCGCCTCAATCTAAGCAGTGGTGTGGCCGGAACCACTCTATGTGTCTCTCTTTAGTTTCAAAAGGATATCATTTTAAGTGAAAACATCAACTAGCATACAGAAAACTGACCAAACGCATTCAGATTGTGTTTATACTTTAGGACAATGATCCATGGGTCATTTGTGATGTGTAAAAGTAAAACCTGTCAAAATATGAGGTGCGGTGTGGCCGGTACCACTCTAACTGTGTCTCTTTTGTTTAAAATGGATAGGATTATATGTGAAAAGAACAACTGGCATACATGAAACTGACCAAACGCATTCTGATCCTATTGATAATTTATCAAAACTATCCATGGGTCATATGTGATATGTACGAGCCATACTGGGCTCAATCCAAGTCATGGTGGGCTGGGATCCCTCTAAGTGTCTCTCTTTTGTTTAAAATGGAAAATATTTTAAGTACATATAGAAAACTAACCAAACTCATTCAGTTTCCACTGAAAAATTAGGAGAATGATCCATGGGTCATATGTGATGTGTACAAGTCAAACTCTCCTAAATCTGAGGCACGGTGTGGCTGACACCACTCAAAGTGTCTCTCTTTTTTTTAATGGACTTAATTTTAAGTGAAAACAACAACTAGCATATGAAAAACCGACCAAACGGATTCTGATTGTGTCGATACATTAGCACAATGATCCATGGGTCATATGTGACGTGTACGAGTCAACCCCACCTCAATACAAGGTGTGGTGTGGCCGACACCATTCATAGTGTCTCTCTTTCGTTTAAAATGGACATCATTTTATGTGAAAACAACAAGTGACATATGAAAAACTGACCAAACGCATTAAAAATGTGTTGATGATTTAGTACAATGATCCATGGGTCATATGTGACATGTACAAGTCATCCCCACCTCAATATGAGGCACAGTGTGGCCGAAACCACTCTATGTGTCTCTCTTTTTTTTCAAAAGGATATCATTTTAAGTGAAATCATCAACTGGTATACGGAAAACCAACCAAACACATTCGGATTGTGTTAATACTTTAGTACAATGATCCATGGGTCATTTGAGACATGTACAAGTCAACCCCATCTAAATCTGAGGCACGGTGTGGCTGGTACCATTCTAACATTGTCTCTTTCCTTTAAAATGGACAAGATTACAAGTGAAAAGAACAACTGGAATACGTAAAACTGAACAAATGCCTTGGAATTCTATTTATAATTAATCACAATGATACATGGGTCATATGAGACATGTATGTGCCAACCCGGGCTCAATCCAAGTTGTGGTGTGGCCGAGATAACTGTAAGTGTCTCTATTTTGTTTAAAATGGACAACATTTTAAGTACATATAGATAACTGACCAAATGCATTCGGTTTCCATTGAAACATTAGGAGAACTATCCATGGGTCATATGTGATGTGTATGAGTCAACCTCGCCTCAATCTGAGGCACTATGTGGCTGACACCACCCAAAGTGTCTCTCTGTTGATTTAAATGGACTTCATTTTAAGTGAAAATAACAACTAGCATACGGAAAACTGACCAAACGGATTCTTATTGTGTAATACATTAGCAAAATGATCCATGGGTCATATGTGACATGTACGAGTCAACCCCCCCCCCCCCTCAATCTGAGGCGCGGTGTGGTTGAAACCATTCATAGTGTCTCTCTTTTGTTTAAAATGGACATCATTTTAAGTGAAAACAACAACTGACATACGAAAAATTGACCAAACTCATTATAAAAGTGTTTCTGATTTATGAAAATGATCCATGGGTCATATGTGAGGTGTAAGAGTAAACCCCGCCTCAATCTGAGGTGTGGTGTGGTCGGCACCACTCTAAGTGTCTCTCTTTTGTTTCAAAAGTATATCACTTTAAGTGAAAACATGAACTGGCATACAAAAAACTAACCAAATTCATTCAAATTGTGTTGATACTTTAGGAAAATGATCCATGGGTCATTTGAGATGTGTATGAGTCAACCCCATCTAAATTCGAGGCACGGTGTTGCTAGTACCAATCTAACTGTGTCTCTTTTATTTAAAATGGACAGGATAATAAGTGAAAAGAAAAACTGGCATATGGAAAACTGACAAAACACATTTGGATCCTATTGATAATTTACAACAACGATCCATGGGTCATATGGGACGTGTACGAGCCAACCCGGGCTCAATCTGAGTCATGGTGTGGTTGGGATCAATCTAAGTGTCTCTCTTTTGTTTAAAATGGACAACATTTTAAGTACATATGGAAAACTGACCAAACACATTTGGTTTCTATTTATAAATTAATAGAATGATCCATGGGTCATATGTAACATTTATGAGTCAAAATCACCTAAATCTGAGGTGCGGTGTGGCCGACACCACTCAAAGTGTCTCTGTTTTGTTTAAAATGGACTTCAATTTAAGTGAAAACAACAACTAGCATATGGAAAACCGACCAAACGGATTCTGATTGTGTAGATACATTAGAAAAATGATCCAACGGTCATATTTGATGTGTACGATTCAACCCCGCTTCAATATGATGTGTGGTGTCTCCGACACCATTAATAGTGTCTCACTTTTGTTTAAAATGGACATCCTTTTAAGTGAAAACAACAAGTGACATATGAAAAACTAACCAAATGCATTCGAAATGTGTTTATCCTTTTGGAAAACGATCCATGGGTCATACGTGACGTGTACGAGTCAACCCTGCCTCAATCAGAGGCACAGTGTTTCCGGGACCACTCTATGTGCCTCTCTTTTGTTTAAGATGGACAACATTTTAAGTACATACGGAAAACATACCAAACATATTCTGATTGTGTTGATACATTATAAAAATGATCCATGGGTCATGTGTGGCATATAAGAATCAACCCTTCCTCAATATGAGACGTGGTGTGGCCGGCACCACTCAAAGTGTCTGTCTTTTGTTTCAAAAGGACATCATTTTAAGTGAATACATCAACTGACAAATGGAAAACCGACCAAACGAATTCGGATTGTGCTGATACTTTTTGAAAAAGATCCATGGGTCATTTGAGATGTGTACGAGTCAATCCTGTATAAATCTGAGATACAGTGTGGCTGGTACCACTCTAATTGTGTCTCTTTTGTTTAAAATGGATAGGATTATAATTGAAAAGAACAACTGGCATATGAAAAACTGACCAAATTCATTTGGCATCTGTTGAAACAGTAGGACAATGATCCATGGGCCATATGTTACATGTACGAGTCAATCCCGACTTAATCCAAGTCGCGGTGTGGTCGGGACCACCCAAAGTGTCTCTCTTATGTTTAAAATGGAAATCATTTTATATACATATGAAAAACCAACCAAACGGATTCTGATTATGTTGATATTTTAGAACAATGATCCATGGGTCATTTGTGACATGTACAAGTCAACTCCTCCTCAATATGAGGTGCAGTGTGGCCGATTCCATTCAAAGTGTCTCTCTTTTATTTAAAAAGCACTTCATTTTAAGTGAAAACAACAACTGACATAAGGAAAACCAACCAAACGCTTTCGGAATGTGTTGATACTTCAGGACAAAGATCCATGGGTAATTTGTGACGTGTACGAGTTAACCTCGCCTCAATCAGAGGCATGGTGTGGCCGATATCACTCCAGGTGTATGTATTTTGTTTAAAATGTATATCATTTCTAGTAAAAACATATGGTATACGAAAAAATGATCAAATTATGAATTGAATTCCAGATTCCACATATAATTTTCATATAAATTTTAAATTGAATTATAAATGAATTATGTAGGCTTATAATTATGTTATGAATTATGATTTAATTCTGGATGTGTATAGTTTCTGGATTATTATATGTTAAATGTATATGAATTTTTCTCTATATGTATGTGTTAGTTGGTTATTTTAGGTACAATAATTGTATATTTATGTGTTAGTTTATTGTAGGTTCAATAATTGGAAATGATTGAAAATGAGAGGGAATGGATTGGCTGGTGTGAAAATTTCACAAAAATGAGAGGGTAGCTGCTGTGCAAATTGCCGACTACTGTGCAATTTGCACAGCATAGGCTATGCCA
This sequence comes from Viscum album, assembly GCA_963277665.1. Taxonomy (NCBI): domain Eukaryota; kingdom Viridiplantae; phylum Streptophyta; class Magnoliopsida; order Santalales; family Viscaceae; genus Viscum; species Viscum album. The sequence goes on from OY728147.1 coordinate 1,101,256,227, forward strand.
ACAGTTTGAAATCGTTGGCATAGCCTCTCTGAGTATTATTTTTACCAACATTTCTATGAACCATTAATAAAAATACTTTCCCAACGGTTTAGAAACTGTTGGGAAAGAAGCTGTCTTCTTGGTTTTCCCAACGGTTTGGCACAACCATTGGGATCGGTTAATTTTTACAAACCTATCCCAATTGTTCACTGTAACCCATTGGTAAAAGATTTCCCAACGTCTTACTTCCCTATGGTTTGTAGAACCATTGGTATAATATATACCAATAGTTCTGAAGCCTTTCCCAACGTCTCAGAACCGTTGGGAAATCCTGTATTTCCAGTAGTTGCCTAATATAGGAAGTATAAGTGTCTCTGTGTATACTGCGTAGACAGGAATCAATCCATATGTAATTCTGGGGATATAACGGTTATTGGTGAAGTATGAGATGAACATTAAAATTGGTAACCTCTTAGGTAAGTAATAAGGTGTTATGTAGTTTTACTTCATATAACATGGATGTAAACCATGCAGTTTTATGTCATGCAGTGAGAAAATTTTTGTACAGTTTAACATCTTGTGACTGGGAAATGTTTCATCCCTTTTATGTTTATTCATACAAGACCAATGATTCTACACAATTTAATGTCATGCACCAAAGATATATTTCATACATTTTAAGGTAATTATTACAAGTACATAGGTCGCATAGTTTAACATCATGTTGTGGGGACAATGGAAACTATGCACTTTAACATCATACGACAAGGACAATGAGTTGTATAGTTTATTATCATGAAACATGGACAAAATGTTGTGAAGTTTAACATCATATGGTATAAAAAATGGCAACATAGTTTAATGTCATGCTGTGAGTATGTTGATTCTGTTTATCCTATATTTTTCATATGAGGCATCCCATTTTTATACAGGGTAATGCTATAGTTTATCATCATGTTCTAAGGATATAAGGATTGGGGCTTACACCTATTGAGGAGGCCCATATTTCCGAAACCATAAGGAGAATATAAACATAGGGAGATTAGTGTTTGGTTGGATATTACACCTAACATGATTCCCAATGTTTCTGTAACCATGTGGATGAATTTGAACCATGATGATTTAGAGGTTTGGTTGTGTCAAACACTTAGGAGGATGTATATAAGAGCATTTTGGGGTGACAGCACCACAGGTAACATATGGTTTTGGGTGAATATATGGTTGGTCCTAGAGACATAAGGTTTAGTTGTCACTGTGTATCCCATGAGTATGGGAATCAAGACACATATAGTTCTAGAATAAAGGTGTGGTTGGAAACCAGCACCAACGGTTGTGATCTACTAAGGTTCAATCCAAAATGTTATGCAGTTTTATGTCATGCATCAAGGACATCAACCATGTAGTTTTATATTATGCATCTAGGATGAAGTATTTGGGCTTAAACCTATATTGGAATCCCATAATGGTATCACATGAAGTATTTATTAAGAAATATTTCATTGGTAGGGGGAATAGTGCATTCCCCATCCATTATGATTAATGAATAAGCTTCATTGGGATAGATCTTATGTATGACGTAATTTCCTTCCCACTTTGGTTTTAGCTTTGGGGGTTTATTCCATAGTATAATTGGAATCTTTAAAGACAAAAACAATTCCCCCTAAAGGAATTAATAGGGATAAACTTTATTTTTAAACGCCCATGCTATCTAGTTTTGGTGTATTTCCAAATGATGCAGGGTAAACAACCGTTTCCCACCAAGTTTCTCTAACTTGCCAAATCACTTATGTGATTGTTCATCAATTGAGATTTTTTTCATAGATATCTATTCAAAGTATGGTAAATTGAACCTTGAAGTGAAACACCACTTCTATTCTATAAAATAGTTAATATGGAGTTTCCTGAGTACCAGTGAAAGTTGTAGTTCGGTAGGCCCACAATGAGTGAAAAAGCTTGTCAGACTAAGATTTATTTTCTATGTCCACCATTTTTTAAAGAATTTTAGATATATTTTTACTAAAATCTTCTAGCTATCCACTTTACACTTCATTATAGTGGGAATAATGGTTGGATTTGATGTTGTACTCCTAGTAAAACTTCTTCAATTCAAAAGAACATAATTTGGTGTTGTTGTCCCTAGGTATTATAAGAGGGATACCAAATCTAGTGATGATGTTTGAATTCGTGAAATTGATGATACTTTTGGTTTTTAATTCTTTACGAGGTATCACCTCATCCCATTTAAAGAATAATTCAATATTAGTAAAGATATACTTGAACTAATTAGATGTAGCTAGAGGGTATGGCCCTACAACATCCATTCCTTATATATTGAATGGACAGGAGTATTTATCTATATACAGAAATTATAAGTGTTAATGGATGAAGTTATAATGAAATAGTAATGAATAAAACTTTATGATAAATTATGTGAAATCTTGTATCATTCGAGTCTATAAATTTCTAAGTCTCCATATTTGGTGAGAAATATTGGTTCCTGACTGATGAAAACCACAAGCGCTGGTATGAAATTATTCTATGGTGGTAGTCATCTCTTCTATTTTAATTATTATGATGATAATTACATCAATGATTTAATTTTAAATAACCTTATTATATCTTGGATTGTCATAAAGTGTGAAATTGACCACTCATCACAGAATCTAATATTTTCTAGCTCTGTCTAGTAGAAGGGCCCCATTTTGGAGGTATTCTGAGATAGGAATCAACCCCCAATTTTTAGTATTATCTAGTTTTGGGTTAAAATTGATATTGTTGATTTCTTCCATACCACTTTGAACAAATGTAAAATTTTTTCTGTGATGGGTGATGTTGAGGAATGTTTCATCCTGATTTAGATCCTCTAAGGATGCAGAATCATTTGTTAATGCATCTGCCTGAGCATTTTGTTAACCTAGGACAAGGGTAACCTTGGAATCATGGGGTAATTCTTCCATAAATATCATAACATGATTAATTTGTGGGATAATATCATCTTTACTAATGGAATAATAACCATTTATCTTCATAATTACCGAATCAGAATAACCATTGATTCTAAAGTGGCTCACCATTATTTGAAAATCCAACTCCAATCCGACAATGAGGGCTTGGGATTCAAAATCATTGTTGGTGTGGACTTATGATAGAATAAATGAGTATGGTAGAACTTTCTTTTCTAGATAAATGAGAATGATTCCCAACCTAACTTTATTAAGTCTAAGGTTTTTCATTCTCTTTCTGGTTGGGCTTATGGATACATCATCAAATACATTCCATGTATTTTGGTAGAATTCTAAACAAAGAAGATTTATTCATTTGGTAGTTCAGTACACATCAGAACTCCTTATATAGAGGGATGTTCTTCCAATAAATTGGTTAAGGACTACCCTTTTATCAACTTCAATGGCATGAACTGGATGTCAAACTATTTCAGAATGAATTCCCATTGTGCCAAATGTCTAGAAAACATGGGCTGACTAAGGATATATTTAAGCAATTAAATTCGAGATATTGAATAGACCTTATCATCCTATAGTTAATTCCTTAATTTATGAATTGTGAACATCAACGTTAAATAGTTATTCTTGATTTTTAAATTCCATGTATCAGTATCGAGAATGGTGTGACTATGATTTTAATGTTTGTTCGCACTACCAACATCACTTTTCTATGCAAGGAAAGCACCCAGTGACTCTTCTAGGTTCATTAAATACAGGATAAGTGGATTTCCTTTGATTAGAGGCATCCGCATTGGTGGGATAAAGAGATATTTCTTGAGTCTTTCAAATGATTCTTGGATTTCAAATGCTTCTTGGCGGTCATAATTACATTGGTCCACTAGAAAACACTTTCCTACGAGGTTTTCTATCGAGTTTTGAATATAAGAAAGGTTCCCTTGATGTCCAATAAACTCTTTCATGTTTGGAGGAGGTGACATATCCAAAATTTCCTTAGTCATCCTAGGGTAGACTTTGATGCCATGATGGTGTATAATGAATCCAAGAAATTTTCTTTAAGTAATGTTGAAATCACATTTTAGGGGATTCATATTTAGATTGTGATGTCAATGTTTATCAAAAATGATTTTATTATTGGAAAAGTGATCAAAACATTGTCATGATTTTACCACTGAATCATCAACATAACACTTGACTAGTTTCCCTGATAAGGGTTTGAAGATGCGATGCATGGTACGTTGATATGTAACACCTATGTTATTCAAACAAAAAATAATCAACCAATAGAAAAATACTTCCTAGGGGACCTGAAGGTGGTGTATTCTTCATCTTTAGGATCCATTCAAGTTTGATTGTATCCTAAATAGTCATCCATGAAGTAAAGGTCTTTATATCCAACTATTTAATTAATCAAATGTTCTGTAATTGGAACTGATAATTCATCTTTCATAAAATATTGATTAAAGAATCTTAAGTCAATGTAAACCCTGATTTGTCTATAATTTTTCATGAAAATGACATTTTTGGTGATTCATTTAATATATTGGACTTAAAAATGCAAGCATCTCTGACAATTTTTTCAATTTCGGCTTCAACCATGGAAGTATGAGTTGGATGGGTCTTTCTCGCTTCCTTCTTGTAACCGCGATGGTCTCCTAGAAATCTTAAGTGATGGGTAGCCACATTAAGATCATTTTATGGGATATATTTGTAATTAAAAGTAAAAAAATACTTGTTCTACATTAGATAATAGTTCTAAATTCCTTGTTAATATAGGGAAATAGATACATTGATCAGTGTTGGTCGCATATATTCCTCTTTACCTAGATTTATTTGTTAGATTTTATCGACAGCGGTGGAGAATCCTTACTCGAATGTTGGAGGAGCATCTATAAGATCCTTATCTTTCAATTATTCTTTTTTCTCTTCCTCTTCCTCTGTGTCCACGTAGAGATGGATGAAAGACAAAGGGGAATCATTAAGGTTATAAGAAAGTTCAGTTTCCTATGAGATACTTTCCAATGGTGATATTATGACTTTCATAGGATTAGTGGATGAAGTGGTGTCCTAAAGAAGTTCTAAGAAAATGTTTAGATAATTTTCATTCAAGGAATCCTTTATAATGAAGGAATCAAAGATTTATTCAATTCTATTGGGTTCAACTGACATGTTTGATATCATAAAGACCAGTGATCATGTCTCTGAATCTGAGCTGATATATTCATCCTAATTGATGGGTAGCAAATATTCATCATTGAGTTCTTTGAATGAATTAATTAAGATGATTTGCCAACCATTTGGATTAGTAACATGAGTTACACCACCAATTATAGGGTTTTTCCCTTCTCTTTAGTAGAATCTCGTATCAATATATTGAGATTCACAATATTAGAATGGAGATTTATCAATATGTAATGTCCCAATCTACACATTACTATATTATTTACGGAATTTATGGTATGATGAAAGGATTTTTATATGATGATGAAACCAATATTTTCTATAAATACATTGAAATATTTATCTTTACAAACGACCAATAACTCAAAATCAGACAACAGATCCTCGAACTAAGCTCTTATCTTAATGTGGTCAAGGTTTTTTTGTTAACTTTTATTGTACCCATGGAGTGTTATAGAGGAAGAGGATAAATCATCTTTAGTGTACCCTATTAAGTGAATAATACTGTTATAAATGAGTTTGACTCCCAAAAAAATCAATAAAAGCCCGATGGATGTCAATTTCATCCAATCTAATAGTTATATGCAGGGTCCTAAGGGTTCCTTTTATAACAACATTTTTATCTCTTCAGTGAAAGATATAAACACATGGAATTATATAGTTTCAACCTATACATGGTATACCTAGATGGTAAAAAATTCATCTTCAAATGCTTTAGGTCGCAACAGATCCTCTATAATTGCTTCTCATAGATCCTTTGATAGATTGAGAGCATTTAGAATTGATTGATTTTCCAGAAATATAGCTAATTACTTAAGTATGTCATACTTTTGGGTCAAAGGTCGACATTTCCTTGAAATTTATTATTACCTAGAAATATTTTTTGGAGATGAAATTACTAGGGAATATTTTTCAGTTGGTTGAGTATATTTGGAGGGTATTTTATCTATTATAGGATCATACCACTTTGGCATTCCCACTTTCTTGGGCTGGTAAAGTTTTCATCTATTCATAAATTGATATTTCCAAATTATTGGTTCTAAATGATGTGTTAAGTATCTTCCTAATCCAAATGGACTTGTAGAAGGGATTTTTATGGGTTTTAGTATCATAAATTACATTTTTAGGGATATGACCAACATATTGTGTTCGTTCACGATTGAGTCTCCCTTTGTTTCCATAGCCCCTGTGACCTTGGTTAATATCTCCCAAATTTAGTGTGGGAAAATCAGGTTCAAAGTATTAATCATCATCCAATATGGTATGCATTAAATGAATGACATTAATGGATCCAAAGATCAATTATTCATTTGATGAGGACTCTGTTTGATGGGTCAGTACCCATTGTACCATTTTGTGGGGCAGCGTCCATTGTACCATTTATTTGGGTGGAGTACATTCTATTAGTAATAAAGAAATAAATACTAAGATATATACGGATTAATTTTTAATTGTTATAGGTTCATATTTATATGTTTTTCTCCCACACTTTAGGCTATACTGTTTCTTATAATATTTTCCATTGGATGGTTGTGGAGTAGAAGAAGTAATATGTGCAATAAAATAAGTGACTGGGAGTATAATTTACTACATTAACTATACTATGAGGATATCATGAGTTTGATTGATTATTTTTATAGTCATTTAATCATTGGACTTATATTCCACCCTTTTGGTAACTTCCTATGATTCACCTTCTTCTTTCGATGTGGTGGCAGAAACACGTCCCACCTGTGATAGTGGTTTAGATAGCTTCTACTAAAAATAATCAACCATCATTTAAAAGAAATATTTGAAACAAATAGTATCATATAGTGTGCCCCAACATTATGTGAAAGGGTAAATAATTTTGGTGATATTCAAGGCTGACTTGATCAGGTCTTATGGGTTCTAGTAGAGTTAGCATGTTATTTTCCAAGGATGCTAAGAAGTAACTATGAACGTTTTCTCCTCGGAAGGAAAAGACTGTGTTCTTCTATTCTTCAATCTAGGAGTGTTTTGTCTCTATCCTTTCATATAGAAATGGTTTTTTATGTTGTTTTTCCAACCATGGAAGGTGGTCCATGTGATAAGTTGAAAACATCAGAGAAAGAGTCGGTACAAGGGCTGGCTTCAGAGTAACGATTTTAGTTTCTACTTTACCTACCCTCTTTCCCTGAGCTACTAGTACTGATATTGAATTGAATTTGGTTCAAAAAATGGATTATTCCAATATTTTTTCAATTATAGAATGGTATCAAAACCCACCCATGTATTTTATGGGAATGAGTGGTGTTCACAACTCATCATATAATTTTTCTATACCGATATCCACCAAATCTTTCCATGGAAACTGCAAATTTAGGGGGTAAGTTAGACCCTTATTCCTAAAAAAGAAGTCTTAGACCCTCCCATTTTCTTGTTATTTTTAATTTTAGAGGTCCAAGGCCGTTTTCTTTCATAACTATGAGTTGAAATAATAAAGGAATTTTTTTGCAGAGGTTTTCCCATCGGTGGATTAACCCTATGGGTAAGATGGTGTAGTATACAAAATCTAGTCCCTATAAGGTTTTCACAAAACACCAGAGTTTGGAAACTTCTTGTTGTAATGAAGTTCCCATCATGGGGCCAAAATAAGATACATAATGTGTCATATGCTGGTATGGATCTATTGAACCTTCGAATGTTGGAAACTTCTAATTTCCAAAATTAGGTGGAGGAAGATTTATATCTACCCTTTTGGGGTAAGGTTTTGTTTCTAGCTGCATTGGAACATGTCTCCCTCAATATCTTCTATTAAGGATATTAATTATTCAATAGTGTGAAAATTTTTTGGTAGGAATGACCAATTGAGCAAGGGCTAGAGCAGGGGGTACAATGTTCTGAACCAGATGTTTTGGTCCAATCTGCACTTGGGCTTGAGCTGGATAGTTGTAACTTGACTAAAATTGGTATGGTTTTCTTTAAAATGAAGGTAAGTCTCATTATTTTGATTTCATTTGTTCCAAATATATTATTTTACTTGTTTTGGCATTGAGTGGAAATTTTTCATCTATTTTCATCGGTATAATGAGCTCTTCTTGTCAAGGGACATCAACAGGAGGAGTGAAATGAGATTTTGTAGGAAGAAAATATCTAGTGAGAATATGACCTATGATTACTTTATCATTGATCCTATTTATTTCTCTCATTTCAATCTCATAGTGAGCTAGCCTCTCCTTGAGTATGATGTGTTCGAAACCAATAAGTAATAGGTGGGATTGAACTATATCCATACTATTTTATTTGGATGATGCCTATTAAAGAGGTAATAGAGCATTTAGAGGAGTTCCCAAATTTTTGGCAATCCTATGATTTATGGTATGCACACCTTCTTTGGATTTTTCAGTGTATACTATATTCTTAATGGATATATGCTTTTATTTTTATCCTACATTGGCCTGATGTTCTAATGTATTGTCAAAAGAAATGTTAATGATTTTTACTAATGAAAACTACATTGTAGTAATTTCATCAGTCTCTAAATAATTGGAGATTCAGTTTCTCTGGGAGAATATTCTAGAAGATTTGTAATTATTGGTAGTAGTTTTTCTCTTAAAATATTGTTTTTTATGACTATCAAAGGAGAATATCCTTTCTTTCAAGGATCTATTCAAAGTTTTCTGGTTAAGGGTGGTCTAAATGGAACCTCTAGATAATTTTTTGACTGTGTATTTGAAGAATAAATTTCAGCATGGGATAGAATGAACCAGGAAGATTCATTTTAAGGAAACTTATCTCAACCTGGAAAGGACATATTTCCACTGATTTTGAGGTAAAAATTCCCTTATCCCTGTGAAATTGGGTTGATCCTGATCCACTTTCACAATGATTTGGGCATGATTGGTTGGACATAAGGGTTGTGTTAAAAATTCCCCAAACCCGAGTGACTGGGGTTGCTTATATACTATCATATGCGCAGTTGATGCATCTTCTCTTCTGATTTTATGGTGCTTTGTCCAAACATGGTTTGGGTTCATTACAAGACCTATACCCAAGACATCTTCTCCCAAATACATTTACACTATATGATGATTTAATTCGCTTAAGAAGGAGGATTGATAAATATTTTGATATGCTTTATGCAAGAGTATTTTGATGGCATGCTCTCTTCTGGCCTAACATCTATGAGATATGTTATGGGATAGTTCTTACTAATCATATCATCAATGGTGAGTATAGTCTATTTACTGAATTCGACTTAGGGCTATGAAATCACATTATTTCACCTCTGGTGAGATTTACTAATCGGGGATCAAGGTGAAATGAAATACCTTGTGTTCACCCCCATCATCTGATATGAACATTGGATGGGTATTTGATGATCAACCAATATAGTTCTAACACATTGAGGCAAGCATGTTGAAGGGATTCTTGTTGTTTTCCAAATTTCGGGTGCAGTGTGTCTAGGAGAGTTGACAAGTTAATTTGAAAGTGTGTCTCTTCTATTACCTTGATGTTATTTGGATATTCATCATAAGGAAATTATTTTTATCAAGTTAAAAATAGTTTTTCATATATTTAGGCATATTTTTATCACACAATCATCCAAAAGTGCCTATGAAAATTTGAATTGAAGAGTATATAAAGTTCATAAAATTACTGGTATATTATCCTTTTCCAATTGTCTCCCCATGAGAAATATGTCTCATTCATATTTTTTGAGAGGATCACCATCTCGATCTAACTATTGTGGATGTTTTCTTATCACTTTATTATAAACAACTAGGTAGATAGGAATTTCAACTATTGCATTAGAATATAGTAAATCAAAGACAGGTTCAGGTAATGACTGTTTTATTGGAAATTCTTCTAGTTGAGAAAGAATATTGATTGTCAATGACGAGGATTCAAGAATGTATGCCTCATTTTCCTAAGCATTTTTATATTATATGTATTTATTAAAGTTGATTTTTCAATGGGAGGACCTTCTTAACAAAATGAAATGTCACTATGGAGAGGTCCTTTATAGGACTCCCATCATGGGGATGACTTCCATAATAGCTTTATGTTTGACTGTAAGGAGAAAATTTGCAATATATACTCTGGGGAGGACCTTTAGGGTGGATAGTATTAAGGGTACCTTCTTATTATTTGATCTTTTGGCCATGATGAGGGATTCTACAGTACTCATTAGGAGTTGGGCTCTCAATATCGATTAGATTCTTGACATGAATTATATCTCCATGGTAAGATGTTTGGGAAGGACCTACAAAACTTCTAGAAGCCAAATTGTGGGGAGGACGTACAAAATTGACTCTAATTTCTCTATAATTTTTAGATGGAGTAGTAGTATCTTGATATGTTGTATATATACATATGTGGGCTTCAAGAACACCAACATTTAGAAAATCAAGGTTGTGGACTTGCTCTTGATTTATCAATCATCTTTGGGGAGGCATATTTTTAGATGTATTCAATCAGGTAATTAGATCCACATGATGTGGGTGATGAATATCATATATGGAATCATATTTTATTATCTCGCACTTCATAAAATGATTTTTGTAACAAGTATTTGGAATTTTGGTATGGATACATATCTATCATAGAGTGTCCATTGGGATATACTAATAGCCTCCATTTGGAACTGGGATATGGGCCTGATTTGGTTATCTATTTATCATGGTATGGCCACAACCCTTCTGGATGGAAGTAGAAATACACATATTCTCTATGGTGACTATTGAATTATTATACTGAGTCATTTCAAATGAAGAGGTTGGGCTATGTGCCTAATCCTAGTCATCACTAATGTTATAATTATATCCTGGAAAAAATATTGAATGGGAACATGAATAGATGAATTTCATTAAATTATCATTAGGATATAAGGAGTAACTTCTTTAGCTATAATATAAATATATTCATATTGTACATCTATATCAAGGATATATTCCTGCTCATGTAATCCATTTATTTTCAAGATATACTGATAATAATCAGGTGCAGATGCAGAGATATGGGTTTGTCCTTATTGGTAGTTGGGATCTATCAGTTGGTGTCTCCAGGTGCTGCCAAACAGTGTTGTAAGGCTTGATGGATGTGGGAAGGCATGTGTTCCTACTCATGGTTTTCCTCTATATATGGTTGTATGGATTATTTATAGGTAACAGTGGTGCGGGCCTACTCCCATTTTTATAGTTGTCTCCCTCAGCAGGATTTCCCGATTGCCCAGGTCTGGGTGACCTAGGATAGACTCTCAATGATGTCACCCCCATCATGTTGAGGGATTTATGTCATGTTGTGTTGTTGAAGGTGGCTTCTAGCAGGATTCCTTTGGTGGGAACCCTGTTCTTTATGGATGAGGCCTCCAATGACTTCTAGATTAGCCTCCCTAAGAAAAGGGAGGTATTTTTTGTAGCATTATGGAGATAATATCCTAAAAATATTTGATATATCAATTGGTTTCATTTGATTCTATACCCCCAAACATCATTTAGCATATAAATGGTGGTGTTTCATGAGTTGTATGTCTTGTATAGCTACTTCCAGGGTTGGGATGGTGTCATTTTGGTGGTACTCTCGAACAAGAATGTTTGATACCTGAAGCTAAATAATATGGGTTGGTGACAGTGTCCATTGATTTGATGAGGACCTGAAACTAGATGAAAAAGTATTGGATTGGTTGGAAGTATTCTATTGTATTGGATTGAAGGGATTTCTTGTAAAAAATCCTACAATACATATGAAAAACACAAATAAGAATACCTATAAAAGTAGCATAACAATAAACAAACAAATTCATAATTAATTATGTTGGAAATATGTTTTGGACCTCTTTTATTATCATAAAGGGTCCGAAATTGTATGAAACACAGTCATATTTTGGGTAAAAATTCATGTCAGATTCACCATATTTTTGTTTTTTACGTGCTTCTCACCAGTGCTGGTTTCGATCAGATGAGGACCATTTTTTCAAAGGTAGGTGACCACTTGGATTCATCTGTTGAGATCTTAGAAAATGTGTTGGCCGAGAGAATGGTTGGTCAGGCTCATAGCACCCTTTTGGGGGGAATTATTTCCTACTTTGGGAATGTATTGTAGATTAAAGGTGTATTCATGAATCCTTTATTAAATCCCAAATAGAATATAGATTTACCTTTTATTAATAATCAATTATTACCATTTTTTTATTTTATAATCATCAGTATGATTTCAAGGTACTTCCTCAATGGTAAAATATATATATATCTGAGGTCCCATTGATGGTAAAATTTTGTTCATGGATTTAAAATTATTAAATAAAGATTTTTTTTAAGAAGTTCATTGGGGTACTTTAAAATTATCATAATTCAGGAAGATGGATGTTATTTCAATGTTAGTAAAGAGTCCATGAGATGGAATTCCTATATATCCTCATGAGTAGAATCATAACCCACATAGTTCAGTTCTAATTAACATGACACATTGTGCCTTTTAAGGTCATGTGATGAGGAACAAACCATGTAGTTTTACATCATGTTGTATGGGCATATAGGTGAATGTTTCCTAGTCAAGGGATAGTATGGGACATATGTCAAAGTGACCTGAAGGAATTGGAAGGTATATGTTCTCCTAGGTTGGGGCATGATCTTACTAGGAATGTATCCCAATAAGGATAGTGATAAAAGGGACCTGAAAGGAATATGGACCTCTAATTTAGATATGACCCTACAAGGGATATGTCATTGAGAATGTTAGGGTGAATTTGGTATGTTGGTTTTGGACCTCAAGGAGGCTTCTTACATATCCCATTTATATGGGAATAAAATACCATGTAGTTTGGTATGTTGGGGCTTGCACCTATAGGGGAGTCCCATATAGTGGCGATAGGAATATCCAAAAATGGAATCTCCTATTAAGGTAGGCATTTGATTATGCGGATATCATGATCATCACTAACTTATAATCCCACATGAGTCGTGATCAATGTGAGAAATAAAAATAAGTTGAAGATATGAAAATCAAAAAAATATTTTTCATCTATTGGTGGATGAGGTCAGGGCTATGAGAGAGATAAAGGGATTTTATGTTCTTATATCCACTTTTATTTTCACAAACAGGATGAGGTTAGGGGAGATAGAATGGTTTGTAGTTCCTATCTCCTCTATTGTTTTCATAACCAAGAGAAAGACTTACATACCCTAGAAGATATAGACCTGTAGAAAGGATAGCATCTTACTCCTAGAGGGATGCCCTTCTCCTAATTTTAGAGAAGATAAGAGGAGGATACAACATTATCCCTCATCAAAAGGAAAATAAATTAGTTCTCATAACTCTATCAAATGGGAAGGTTCCTAGAACTACCTCCAAGGCTGGGATATATGTTAACACAGGAATATATGATTGGGAACATTTTAAGGATGTTATTTATTAAGTAGGATTCCAATTGATCCACATATTCCATGGGAATATATGATTGAGAGGACACATTAGTGTTTCTTGTGATCTAATTAAATACATCCAGAGGCTTTGTAAGAGGCATCATCTTGGTGGTTCATGAAGGGTACCATTTGGGACTTAGTAGTTTAGGGGAGAGGTTATCAGAGAGAGTTTCCTAGATAATTCATAGAGGTGATGAGATAAGGATAAAAGCTATGTGTAAGGGGACCGAGATTGAAGGACCCTATCCCACAAACTATTTTCTATTTGTAATGGTGGTCTCTAAATATTTCACTTGTATTGGGCACATGAAAAGTTAGACTACAAAGGAGTTTTCTATGTGGACCAATGTTAGATAAGGGGTTTCTGATGAAGATGGCTATCCAGAAAGAATTTTTTCTATGAGGAATATTATTTTCTATATGGACCAATTATTATTCCCTATTTTAGTTCATGATATGTGGTAAATGATTGCCTACTAAAATCACTTTCTTGGACTATCTCTCTCTATCCACTTTTCTATTTGTGTCTCATACTACAGTCTCGCACATGAGAAATACACTTCTTATCTTTTTCATTAGTTAATGTCTGAGGATTATATAGGGGTATAAATGTAATAACTCTCCCATATTGAAAATAATTTATACAAAATATCCTCCCATGAATGATTTTTTTACAGTTGGCCTGAAAATAACACCTCACCCCACAAGGGGAACATTTGTTTTGGGGGGGGGGGAGATGCCTCACCCCACAAATGAATTTTCATTTATGGTGGGGGAAAAGGGATAAACCTCACCCCAAAAATTATTTTTTTGAATGTGGAAGTGGATATGAATCACCTCACAAAAAAATCATTTGTGGGGGAAAAATGGAGACACCTCACCCCGTAAACATTTTTCATTTGTGGGGGCCTAAAAACATGCCTCACCCCACAAATAAATATTAGTTTTTAGAGTCCCTATAAATAATTCCTCACACCAAAAAATAATTTTAATTTTTTGGGGATAAAATATAATGACTTTAATTTAAAATAAAAATTCATTTATGGGGGCTCTATGCGGATAATCAACTCACATAGTGAGCATGTTATGTGGTCGGTGGGGTTACATTATGGCTCCTTTGCCGATCCTGATACTGTACAATTTTAATATTTATGAAATAGGTCAATTAATTTTAATCCATATATTCCAAAATACATAAAATTATTCTAATGTTCAATGTAAAATTTTCTAAACCCAACAATGAGGCCATCCATGTCTCAACCATTACCTTATCTCCCATGGTTAGTCTTGTCATCCATGTCATGCATCGCATCACACCTCAACTGAGCGCTACCACTCTAGGGGTTGTATATCACATCAACCACCCTATCACTCAATATTATGTCACAACATAACCATGACCCTCTCACTCAAGGTGGGGTCTCACATGCACTAGTTGACCAATAACCTCTCACTCAGGGTAGTCCTCACCAATACCCTCTCATACGGGAAAGGCCATACATCCCAACCACTACCATATTAATTTGTATATATTCTAATCCATGTATCCCTCCCCTATCACTCAGGATGACTGTTGTAAACAAAACACACATGTAATAGAAATAAGGCAAATAACCCACCTCACATACTCACCAGTTCATCATAGGGTGTTAGTCTCTTAGGATCTAACCCCTCAAATCTGACCATCGTCACCAACTCACATCCATTACCCCTTGGTGACCTCACAGTCTATAGGCTCTATCCAACTCTAGACTCAATGGGATAGGTCCAATTATCATCAAAATTACCCTTGTAATACCAATTAAAAATCCTTAAGAACGTCCTTTGACCATTATGTGGGTATCATTTCATATATCCTAGGGGATATTTTTTAAACCATCACCAATAGGAAACCACTCACTATCATACACATCAATTCCCAATGGGATTTTCTTACTAATATCACACATAATGACTCTCCACTAACCTTGGGAGAGAGTTCTAAGTCACTCCTAATATGTATGAAAATCACTCCCATTATCACTTAGACCCAAGGCTCTCATGCATTCCCACTATCTCTAAGAACCCAATCTAGGCTATCATGCACTTCCACTCAATCCCCGAGATTGGGATAAGGTTTATTATCAAATCATCCAACACCTTTTCCCCTTGGTGACATAATTTTTAGGAGAATAAAATTTACCTAATTAATAAAGAGAACTTATCAATTTATAGGAATCCCAGTTCCATCCAATCTCTTCTTTCCAGGGATACTTTGGTCCCTATTCTCTCTACCCAAAACCATGAAATTATGCAGGCATGAATTCTTATAAATAAAAATGCATTTGAAATTGTATCAAACGGTCCATATACCATGATACCAGATTTAATCCCATTATAAGATACACAGATCCTCACCAAAACTTTTTTGCACTCTCAAACACCTATCTCAAGCCACACTACACAAGTATATAATTATTGAAATTAAAAAAATGATTTGTAATTGTGTAAAAACTCATCAGGTAAAACTACCATATCGAAATCATGACTAGAAGCATACGTAAGGCCCATTGAATACCCTTAACACTATTTCAGGAAAAATCCCCATCATTTCACACTTGTTCAATTGTTAATGTTATCTAATTTTACCAAAAAAAATTAAATAAATTAGTTCAATGGATTACCTAAATCGAAACCATGAATGACAATGTACATTCAACCTATCCAAACCTCCTCCCACCACCAAACATGGAAAACCCATATTTCTCACATGATTCCACTATTATCTAGTAAAATCAAGACCTAAACGCCATCCAAAATACTCCAAAATTAGAGGTGAGGGAGAGTAAATATTGGAGGTACACTGAGGAGATCATACCTTAAACCTCTATAGAGACCACAAAAAATCCGCCCCGCTCGAGGTGGGGTTGAATGAGAGGAGAGGGAGAGGGAGATTTGGCTGATCAATCCCACCTCAATTCCCCATTTCCCATAAAATATAAGGGGTGATTAGTAAATTACCATTATGTCCCTGGTTAAAAGATCATTTAGGACATATACCATGGTATTGTCATGAGGATCATATCATAGAGACTCGGAGTCAAGCCATGTTATAGTGTGTCTTACACATTTATGTTATAGTCATCCCCCAAATGGCATGGGTTTGACCCTATAGGCCATCACCACTACATGGGACTTAGGTAAATGTCGTGTTCTCCCTTCACCAAGTCCATGTTGTGGCAAGGATGCTAGGCTATGTTTCATCCCACCCCCATAAGAAATATGAAGGCCCTAACTCTTTGGGAACCTCCATGATGTAGTTTTAGGAAAATGTGGGTATTTTATATGTGGTACTACCATAGTTCATTCCTACACTACTACATTAGGGACTTCTCATCCATAAGTCACCATGTTTTAACACCCTTTACTACATCATGGTTCTTATCTACAATTAAAATTTGAAAAAAATGGTTGCCCAAATCCCTCTCTAATGATCACACGTGGACCCAAACTACTAACTGGGACTCATTAAACACCCAAAAAAATCCACCCAATATATTTCAACCCTTGGATTCTAGATCTAAATCCCAATTCATATAACTTCCCCTACTCTAGGACAAAAATTCATATTCTTTCCCAAACTATCGACTCATAAAATTTATAGGTCATTATAGACTCCCCGAACAAAAGGATTTTATCCCTTGAAAAGTATCAAGAAGTTATTTGACCACAATCTTTGATCTACCTCACTAATAAATTCACTGTCAACCAACCATGTTCCATATCCCAATGTCAACCATGATTCTACTACGTAACTACAAGCAATAAATCACACTATTTACTAAGGATAGAGAAACCCACTCTCAACTAATTCCAAAATCAAGATATAACTCACCACACATATCTATCTCGAGACACCATTTTACCGGCAACTGATTCACCCCAAATCTTATGGTGATACCCACCATAAGGCTTCACTGAAAAGAGGATGATTCTAAACTACGGTTCTCTCCACCATATGAATCTATTTTCTGTAAGCAATTATGAGTTCTAGTGGTCAAATGACATGCTTGATGTAGTTTCTACCTCATCACATCTAATTACACACTAAAACATTAATTAAAACTTCTCTATCCATCCTATCTTGAAACCACTTGACATAAAATTTAAATGCATCCTTACATCACCCAGTCACAATGACTTAACTCATGGAGGCACCCTACGATCGTCTAAATGCCCCCACACCAAATTCTGAACCTAACTCTCAGTGTAACTCCACAGTTAGATCACCAACCACCTACTATACCCATAATTCTTTCACTATGAGCACTAGCACACCTCTAATATCACTCACACGTGGACCAACTCAAATCCAACTTGACCTTGATGCCAGCACTCAAACTCTATCTGATATCACATCTGAATCTTGATTTTGGTATTGAACAAGGAACTAGATTAAATCTGATATTTCCACAAACGAGTTTCTCAATGATATCATAGAAATCCACAAACCAATCCCACTACATCCATCGGCCTTCCAATAAGAGGGAAATACCTTTTGACAAATACAATTCTCCTCATCTTAAGAGTATTTGTATCATCACCCCACAAAACCAAACACCTAATTTCATCATCCCATTATCCATCCATTACCACATGCAATGACTGGATGCAGTCATCCTTATTATACATGATCATTAATATGAAACAAAAATGGATTCCCATTCTTCGTTTACCAGGAAAATTATCCCCATAATCCTCTAAAACCACCCACAATAAGGGTTACACCTTCCAATAGCTAGTGGTGAACTCCCCATCATGTGGCTTCCCTTACACTTCTCCCCAAGCATTAACAACAATGGGTGCCAAAATTTAAAAGGTGTTACTCTTCCCAATCCATTCTCACCCATCCTAATATAGTCTGTAAATCCCTAACACTTCTTTCAAGTACCACATAGATCAACCACATTACAATAACCTGATCAATCCATGATTTCACCTCTCACCTCCAAGGGACTCCTCCTAATATAACTAAAACCCCTAGGAAACCATTTATATTGTAATATAAAAAAACTTTTTATTCCTTAACCCACACATGGCCACTTAATGATCCAAAACCCGATAGGAACCATGAATAACCTGAATGTACTAGCCCTCATGCACCGAGATTTTTCATCAAAATTTCACAACAAAAACTCATGATCCTCATCAAGGAAGATTGACTTATCAAGAACCCTATCACATGTTCTCTCCCATAGTATACCTCAACCTCATCCAAACCCAATGGATGAATGATTTTGTGCTACCCGTTCACACAATCCAAATCATACCCCTATGATTTTCATCTCAATAAATCTAGACTCACATTCCTAACTCATTGATCATGTTCCTAGAGAACATTGATCTCATTATATAGAATTAGTCATCTCACTCGTGTAAAGGCTAAATACACAATCATCAGTCTCTCGGGTGTCATTCCAAAACCATGAGCGTCTACCCACACTCCCATTATGCTACCCAAAATCACATACAGAATCAATATGTATATGAATCTTATGGATCCCACCCTAAAAACCTAACCTCAATACCAAAACCACTTTAAGTGATCTATTTCTTAGTTGAAGGAATCTCGCATTACCTACTTAAAACCCCTTGATGTTCCATATCCACGCATGCACTATGTTATCACCCTATAAAATCTTTATCATGAAACTCAATACCACCTTGCCTAGTTAAGTATAATTTTACAAATAAAATATATGAAAAAACACCATATAGGTTTTCATTGACACTTTGGTTAACTAAACCCCACATCCTCAATGATTCTAGATCCCATACCCAGATTATCCCTTAGGCATACTTCATCATCATCGAGTCACCTCCACTACATAAAATGCCCGAACCAACCCATCAAGGGATTCCTATACATCCCCTAAGTCATTTTATATACATATCCATGGAACACCAATAATAGATCCAAATGACCTACCATCAAATATATACCACGGTTAAACTTAGTAGAATACCAAAAAAAATATATGGAAAAATTCCATATAAGTTATTTTTTACACGTTAAATTGTTGAACCCCTTATCATTAAAACCCAATCATTTACAATCACATGTATACATTCCAACCATGATCCATATATGACACCTACTACCTCTGAAATTCAAGATAAAAAACTATATTAATTATATTATATACAAACATTATATTTGAATAAATTTCCAAACTATAACATCAAAAACCAAAAAAAGTAATCCCATCACCCTTGTAAATAGGACTTATCATCAAAAAATGTGCTTTTGACACACCAGTATGAGGTCCATCAAAATCTATGATGTGTTCCTAGACAAATTTTCTACCATATTCCAAAAATAGTAAACCCAAAAAAATCTATAACCTTATTTGTTAATTTCCTAACCCCTAGGCCACTCAAAATTTCCCAATACGTGGTGTTATATGATCTTGGAAACACCTCCCCATACACCAATGGTTATCAACTAATGATGAGGAACTAAACCATACATTAGGGAGATTTTACCCTATATATCATAATGATAAATAATAATAAATAACTAGTCATCATACACATTAGAGTACATAATAAATAAATAAATCCAATAGAAAAATTATTTTGTCACACAAAATATACAATTGATCATCCAATTGGTTGATCACAAACAAAAAATTAAAAAAATAAAAAAAATAAACATGAATAACCTACTTCCATCCATGGAACTTAAACCATATTATTATCCAACACTTGTTGAGCTACCTCATCCAAATACACTATACACCCCATGCTCTAACCTAGAAAACAGAAATAAGTTCTGCATGCACATTTGGGTTCCCATGTTGGGTGTGAGTATATAACTTGGTAGGGTATCATAGAAAACCCATAATATATTTCATCATATTCATTTGTTTTCATGAATAAAGGAAATACATAGATAAATATGATTTTTGATCTATCATGTGAAAACCATGACACTGTGTGCTAACCAAGACACCATAGTGCCTAACCATACCTTATTTGGTGTCATAATAGAATCCCTTCATCACCTTGTGCTATCTAACATGTATCCTAGAAAATAACTAATGGATCAGGGTCTGGGATAATTCAGAACTTGGTCGGTAATCGAAGGTATAAGAAAGGTTCCCATAATCAAGTATTTGACTCACTTTCTCACTTTTTGTTGTCCTACCAACACCTTATCACTCATGTTAATTCCATACATATCCCAACCACTGTTTTATCTCCCAACGTAGGGCCTACCATCCACATATTTCATCACATAACACCTCAACTAATTTGTTTCACTAAGTGGATTCATACATCACATTCATTATTCTCTCTCTTAGGGTGAGTTGACATATCACATCCATCGCCCACTCACTCAAGACAGTGTCACAACCTAACCACTACCCTCTCACTCAAGGTAGGGTCTCACATGAACTAATGGATCAATACCCACTCACTTAGGTTGGCCCCTTATAAAACCCTCTTACTCATGGAAATATATACATCCCAACCACCACCCTCTCACTCTTGTTAGGGTCCAATCCATGTCTTCTACTCCTCTAACTCAAGGTGAGGGTCACAACTGACATACACATACAATAGAAAATAAGGATTATATCCCCTCAAACATGCTCACCAAATCATCATTAGGTGTTAGTCTCTTGATACCTAGCCTCGTGTCTCCAACCCTTGGCACTAACCCATGTACACACCACTTGGTGAACTCATGGGTTATAGGATATGTACAACCATATCATAAATAAGAAGGGTCCAAATATCATCCAAAATACCATTTAAATCCCACTATAAAATTCAAAGCACTTCTGACAACCCTTACGTAGGTCTCGTCTCACATATCCTAAGATATATCTCTCAAACCATCACCCAGAGGAAACCCATCCAAGTTACACAGGTCATGTACTGAGATACATATCTTATTAATCTCACAAACCATGACTCTTCTCTAGCCTCAAGTGGGAGTTCCAATACATTCATGATATATACGACAATATCACCCATCATCACTTGGAAACAAGGACCTCATGACTTTACATTAGCTATGGGATCCCAAAATGGGATATCTTGTATTACCAATCATACCCCAAGACCTACCTAACGTCTCTAATAAACTCAACTGACACCCTCATACCTTGGTTTCACAATCACTAAGTGATTCTAATTTTTCTAAGGGCTAAAGAGAAATTATTCTAAGAATAATAGGCCCGATTCAATCCAATATCTTCTTCTCAGGGCACCCTCATTCCCTAATACCTCTACCCAAATCCATGAAATTATTTATCCATCCATGCTCATAAATAAACATGCATATTAAATTATATTATAGGCTCCACGTACCTCAATATTGGAGTTAACCCCTCATCCGGTCTCACTTAATCTCATCTATGATCTCAAAAACATATCCCATGCCATATAACAAAATTAACTAATTTTAAACAATTATAATTAATTTTTTAATTTAACTAATGAGGTATTATTTCTAGAAAACTCATCAGGTCATCTTTATGCATTGAAATTATGACCAACCATGCCCATATGAACCACAAAATACCCCAACACTATCTTAGGAAATAGACATATAATTTTTCACCCATTAAACTATAAACTTATTCTAATTTTACAAAAACCCTTAAATAAATTAGTGTAGTGAATTACCTCAACTAAAATGATGAATGAAGACATGTATTCAACCTCTAGAAACCTCCTCCCATTGCTACACATGAAAGCCCCATTATTTTTTCCCAGTTCCACCATGATATATGTAATTGTCACTGAAACCCTATCTAAACCACACCAAATCAAGAGGCAATGAAGGGTGGAAATAATTAATAGTGTTAGAGGAGATCATAATTTAAATTTTCATGATAACCACCAAAAATTCACCCCTATAAAGGGGGATTGAATAAGAGGATTGGTAGATGGAGATACAGAATATTATACCCTCCTCGATGCCCCCTTTCCCTTAAAATGTTAGGGGGTGGTTAGGAAATTACCATTATTTACTTGGTTAAAAAACCACATAACATATAGACCACATGTGGTCATGAGGACCAGATCATGGAGCCTCATCTAAAACACATGTTGCAATTTTTCCTACCCAGCTATTGTATAATCGAGACTCAAATGGAAGAGGTTAAAATCCACAATCCATCACAAAAATGTGGAATTTTGAGTAACACCATGCTCTCCCTTAACTAGGCCATGTTGTGGCGTAGTCCATGGGCTATGGTGCATCCCACCTTTAGGGTAAGACAAAGGGACTTACCTCTTGGGGACCCTTTATGGTGTAACCCTAGGGATATAGTGTGGGGATTTCCCCTATAGAACCACTATGGAATAGACCTCCATCACTTCATCATGGCCTCCTCATTCATAGTCCACTACATTTCAGTGCCCTTTGCTGCACCATGGTCCCTCTCTATAACTGAAATTTAAACTGTAAGGACTACCCAACCATTCTCTGATGATGACTTGGTCACCCATATTATCAAAAACCACATTACACATCCCAAAACTTCCTCCAAATATATTTCAACACTAATATTCCTAATATGAATCCCAATTCATGGAGTGTCCTCACTCCAGGATCAAAATTAAAATTCCCACTTAATCCAATGTCTTATAAAATTTGTGGGTCATTATAATATCCCTCCAACCTAAGGAAACTACTCACCTCAAACACTTCCTTGGGTGGATACCAAGCCATAACAACCACTTAATTTATAAGAAAAACTAATGATAAACCCTCTAAAATAACATTCCCCAAGAAATGAACATCTCAAATCAAGAACATACCCTTTGATAGCTTTATATATAGTTCTAGCTAATGAAGTAACTTTAGGAATATCCCAAAATTATTGATGTGATCATCCCTTGAACAAGAATAAATGATTATTTAATGAATGAAAACCATCATGATTTTTAATACTCTAGGTGAGTCTAAAAATATGATTCCTGAGAACCATGAAACCTATAAGGGAATTAATCATGTAGAATCATGTCACTAAGAACTCATAGTGACTGTAGAAATAAATGAACATTATCTTTGGGATATTATCCTCACATATATAGATCTTATGATACTCATACCTAAGATCAATATTAAATAATCACTTTTATCCCTTCAACTAGTCAAAGAGATCATTAATCCTTGGAGGGGTTTTTTGTTCTTTATTTTCATCTGATTTAAGTAGTGATAGTAAATATAAATCCCCAATCTCTCATATACCCTCCAAGGGAAGAGAACAAGATCTTACCAAGGGGTCACATAAGGTCTAATAAATCCTTTATCCAAAATATCCCCCAATTGTACCATTAAATATCTAATATTAGTTATGGATATACAATAAGCTATAAAATATATCAATATGCTCTTGGGGTGAAATTCAATGCCAAAATTGATCTATCAATAAGGGGATAATGCTAGGAATTCCTCTAGTAAGACATCCATATACTTCCAAAATATAGTTGGTAACTTCACATATTTGTTTCCAAGAATAGTGTAAGCACTTGTCAAGGTCAATCCTAAATCAGAAAAAGTCATATTTAATGAATCATTTGAATATCATACAACATATGAATTTCATAACTTAAAAAAAAAATCTAATCAAATATTGATAATAAATAGTGTCTAAACTATAAAGAGATATTCTCACATTATATTTGAAGTTCGAAAGACTAAATAAAAACTAAAAATGGGGGTTAAATCAGTTGTTCACATCTAAAATCTTCAATAATTTTTAAAACTTAACCCCATCAACCTGTTAAGATTTGTTTCCTTATCATATTTTTGTAAATACTCATGCATGGAAAAGTAGGAAATCAAGTAAAGCACACAATATTTACAAGATTTATCCTTAGTGTGAGAATATATATCCATTCCATATCCACTCCCATGGGTCTATGAAAATCCACTATTATGAAGAAGTGAATACAACTTATACCAACTCCCATTAGACACCTTCTATATCCCAATAAGAAATATTATTCTAACTCCCATTAGTTTAAAAATCTTTCTTATAAAAAAATTGATCCAAAAAATAATAAATACTTTTTTGAAACCACTCTAAAATTGTTCAATCTGAATACTCAGTCTAATTTCACTTGATCCATATGAAGTCAATTCGATTATCCCTTACTCAATATACACTTCTCAAACTCTACTCAGAAACTCAATATGATGTACTCAATATGAGGAACCAATTCTCAATCTGAAAAACCTAAACTCTAATCAAATGATTAATACAGTATTATTTATTTTCATTGAATAAATATGATTGACTCCATATTATTGACTCAATATGATCTTACTCAATTGGATAAACTTACATTTAGTTGTCTGATCCTCCTCATGAGATCTTTGGCCAGAAATGAATTTAACTTGATTTCTTTAGCACTCCACCTTTTTTTCTTATGTTAATGTTTAAAATAAACAAATTATCTAAGAATGTATTTATCGGTGACTCAAAAAATAAAAGCAGCAAACTTGAAAACTTTCCTCACTTCCTCAAATTTCAAATCTCAAAAAATATCTCACATTTAAACTTCAAATTTTGACTTCTTCAATCCTCTTTAGATTTCTGTGATATTTATTGAGATTTAATTTCAAGTTTTACCTCTTCAAATATTCATAAAATTTTTATAATTTTTTTGAGTCTTCTTCATAATTATCTCATTATGAATTTATTTTCTTCTTAGCTCATTACGAATCTGTTTCCTTCTCAGGTCATTACGAATTCTATTTCATTGTGAGCTCATTAGGAATTATGTTTCTTTCTAATCTCATTTCAATGGAATTTCCATTATGATGGAAATCCCATAACAATGATTTTTCCATAACAATGGAAATAATTCAATGATGAATACACATAGAAACTTTGAACTTCTTCAAACTTCATTAGCCTCATATATTCTTCTTCTTTCATAAAGATTCTACCTATGATGAATATTTCATAATGATGTAATATCGATTATTATGGATTCCTCATTATGATCAATTGTATTTGATGATAACTCCACTTATCATCATTTATAAGTCTCAATCCTCATCAGATATTACTCATTCTCAAACTTTGTCTTGATTTCTAGAACTGATATAGTCAATGAAATTCCCTTATTTCCTCAAAAGATTTTATCATGGTAGTTTTTCATGATTTGTGAGAACTTCATGACCAGAAAAGAATCATCATATTTTTTAGAAAGTATTAAAATTTTATGACTTCAAGTTTCAACACATAATAATATTTCAAAAATCTTTAATAACACCACAACTTCTTGAAACATAAACATATAACATTCTAAAAAAGTTTGATTCTGATGAATCTCTAATATGATGGATTGGGTATGGTTCCTAAGAAACAAAAACATTCCTATAAAAAAATTACTTATAATAAAATATAAAAAAATTGTGTTAAAAAAATTTATTACAAAGGTTCTTCAATCTCCACATTTGGACTTTTTGAAAACCATCATTAACAACTTTTCCATCTCTCAGAAATTTTTCCCAACTCAACTTTTGTAAAAAAATCAAGTTTTTTGAATTTTAAAAAGATATATCCTTTCTCAAAAGAGAGTTTCCTAACACCACACTATTAGATAAAGTAATGTTTTTTTAAGTAATTACATCCCTTGGTGGCAAGAAAAGTTTGCGGCCATGTAAACATAAACTTCCCCTCTCTTTTATCTTTTCCTTTATCACTTTTATTTTTTCTCCCATTATATGATAACCATATCATTAAATTAATTTAATAAATATAAGTAATTTTTTTTAAAAAATTACAGATTTGTTACCTTCTCTACCCCTTTTTCATCACAATTCAAGGCATGGTGGGGGTTCTTCCTTATGAGGTTTTGGAAGACATGGGAGGAGGAAGAACATGAAGTTTTAGCCTCAGTTTCAGAAACCTTTCTTTCAGCATTGCTTTTTTTAAAGATATCAGCAATCTGATACGTTGTTTAAATGTTTTCTAGAAAAGCATCTCCAACAGCAACATTCTATTTTATAAAGTGAAACTTTATATCAATGTGTTTTGATCTTTAATGTTGGACAAGACACTTATAAATATCAATTGAATTATGATTATAAAAAATTATCTACAATGGTTTAGAAACTTTTACTTTAAATTCATCCAAATGAAATTTCATCCACAAAATTTGAGTATAATCCTAAGTAACTGCAACATATTCATATTCAATTGTGCTCAAAGTTACTAAAATTTGTTTCTTACTATTCTAAGTCACACAAAATTGACCCAAGAAAAATGTTCCTCCTGAGGTTGATCTTCTATCATTACAATCTTCATCCCAATCGGCATCAGTAAACCCATGAAACTTCATCTAAATATTTATTTTTTATAATAACACATGTGAAGTTGTTCCATTGACATATCATAGAATCTTTTTTACTGCCAACATATGTGATTATTTTGGATTACATTGATACCTAGGATACAATGTCATAGAATAAACAATATCAGGTCTTGAGGTTGTATGATAAAGTATATTTTCTATCATCTTTTGAAAATATTTCTGATTCACACTTTTTATGGATTCATCTTTACTCAACATTGTGCTCAAATAAATAGGAGTAGAAACTTTTATGTATTCTACCATCCAAAACTTCATTAACAATTTCCTATCATACTTTTCTTGAGATAAGAAAATGTTTTTTTGAACATATAAGGAAAAAAGGAAAGTTAATTCCCCCAGCATTTAAATTTCAATATTATTCTTCATTTCTTCACAAAATATTTTACAAAAACATTGTTTATACATAAAAAAAAGATATATCATCCATATAAACAATTAGAATTAGATCTCTAGAGTCAACATCTTTTACATATTAGTTGCTAATAACATTTCCTTTAGAAAAAATTAACATCTATGGAAATTTTCATGTTCTGAATACCAAGAACATTGATCTTATTTTATCCCATACAAATCTTTCTAATTTTTTTTTAAAAAATCATCCTCATCATGTATAAACCCATATGGTTTTTCAATGTAAAAAACATTCGTAGTCTCACTATTTAAGAAAGATGACTTTACATACATCTAATAAAATTTGTAATTCTGATGTGTGGATATTTAAAGAAACATTATAATAGTTTATGATATTGTAATTGGGGAAAAACTTTCTTCAAAATCCACACATTTCACCTATGCATAGCCTTTACAAACAAGTATTTCTTGAAACTTTTCTATGTTCATTTAACTTTTTTTATGAAATCCCACATGGTTCAGATATAATTCTTATTTATTGGCCATGAAAAAATTTCCCATGCTTCATTATTCTCAATCTAATCCAACTCTCCATTTATAGAATCTACCCATTCTTTGTGTTTAATAGCTTCTGAAAATGATTTTGGTTCAACTTGTGAGATAAGTAAAGTCTAATTTTCTAATCTCAACTTTTTTCTTGTTTGAACTAGTGCTTTCTGATTTTTAATAATATTTTCATATTGAAATTGTTTTTTTAAGGTAGGAAATTTCAAAGTTTCTTTCCCAACTATACTTTACTTATCACATGGATTTTTTTAATCTTGATAAGTATGTTTTAACTTACTTTCACTATTATTGGAAATATCTAGTTTATCCTCCTCATCATTCTCAACAAATTTTTTTAAGGAAATTTTATTTTAAATTACTTTCACATCATATGAGGCTACTAACATTCGTAAGTATTTGTTCCAGAATTTTTAACTTCATTCATTTGGTGAATAACCCATAAAAGTTCTTTCCTCAGCTTTTTCATCAAATATTCCCATATCTATTTTTTTATTTTGATTAAACATAGACACCCAAAAACATTTAAGTATTTCAATGATTTTATTATTATACCACATTTTATAAGGATCCATGTTGGTTTTTGGTCTCAATAAACATCTATTTTAAAAATTTATGGTGGTACTAACATCTTCTCCACAATATAACTTTGAAAGTTTGTATTTTATTAACATACTTATTCCCATTTCCACTAAGCTTCCATTATTTATTTCTTCTACTCTATTTTATTATGGAGTATAGGAATAAATATATTGATTTTTTATACCATGTTTTCTCAGATAATCTTCAAAAGTATTATTTTTGAATTCGGTACCATTATATGTTCTCAACATTATTATATAAACTCACATTTCTTTCTAAACTTGTTTTATAAAAAACATGAACATTTCTATGGAATCTGACTTATGTTTCATAAACATGATGTTTTTATCTGATTTAAGTTTTTAATAAAATTTATAAAGTATAAATATTCATTTTTTATTGATGTATCTTCGGACAACATAAATTGGAATGAATAATTCTAAGAGGTCTAGTAGACTGAATCTCAATTATTAGATAACTTCTATTAGTTGTCTTTAATTTCTAAAAAGTAATACAAACATATTATTATCTTCTTTTCAATTATGGTAAGTTTCAAATAGAATCATCCTTACAAATTTTTTAATCATTTTATACCCATGTTGGCCAAGTATTTGGTGCCAAAACTTATTTTCATCTTCACCACTCAAGTAACAAGAGTTATGAAACTCTCCTATTTAGAAAATATTATCACTAGTGCTTTCTCTTTTTATGATAACATTTCTATAATTCATACTTAACATGATACATGAATCTTTTATGAAAAAAATATTTTCCATCATCTCAAAGTATAATTACACTAAGTTATTTATATTTCATCCCCTAAAAAAACTTCATTAGATTTTAACTTTTTTCTTGAATCTTAGTTGTTCTGATACCTTTTATTTTTAAGAAACCGTCATTACCAAAGGTAATATAACCTCCATCCTAATTTTTAACATATTTCAAGATATTAAAATCACTTATCATGTGTGAGTAAAATTTTCTATCAAGTATCCATGGTTTTATCTTTTTTTACATTCTTTTAAATTCGTCTCGAAAAAAATATTTCCTCAACATCCTTCTTTTCAACTGGCTTTTATTTTTTATGGAAAGAAACATGTTTCAGAAAGAGTTTTGTATATATTTTAGAATGATGAACAGTCTGATCACATCTTCAAAAAACTTATTTCAAACATTCAAATTAAATTTTTTGTAAATTTTCTAACATCTTGAGAATTCACCTTTTCAAATTTTTGTAAGTTGGGGAAGTTACTCATTATACTTTCATTATTTCTTCCATTTATCTCAAAACTTTCTATGGGTAGAGATATGTTGTGATATTAATTATAAGTTATGTGACCATACATTCCACAACACCAACAATATCCATTAAATCCTGATTTTTTATTCAAGAAATTTATTTCTCTATAGAAATGTTTTTGAGGTTCGTAACTTATTTCTACTCTAACATACTTGGGATGTGGGCCATATTTTCTTTCTGAGTGAGTTTTCTACTTTTTTAGATTTTATAGGCTTCTCACATACTTTATCCACCCAATCTTTCCCAACACATTTTATGGAACCTAAAATGTTAAAATAATCCAATGAAACATTAATTTTGGTGAGTGAAGATTCTACTTGATTCTCATATTAAGCCTTCTTGTCAACTTTAGAAGTCAAAACATTTACATTTGAGGATTTGTTAAAGTTTTCATTCATCTAACTTAGGGTATTTTTTGACTCAATATGTTTTTATTGAAACGTTTTAACTTATTCTTCCTTAGCTTCCAACTGCTTATTGAGATCTTAAATCATCTTTCCATGTTCCTCAATTCTTAGTTTGTAACCTAAGATCTCCTGAATGTATTCATACTCCTACTTGATGAAATATTTTCATCCTTCAAAAACTTATTAAATATCATTATTTATCATTATGATTTCTTTTTTGAGATATTGTTTTGTTTAAGACATGCAAAAAGTTCTATTCTGAGCTGATACACTCTATAAGATTCTTCACCACCTTCTTCACTATTTGAAAATTATTTTGTCTTCTCAACTTTTTCAATGAAAGTTCTCAATTTTTTTGAATCTCATATTTAGAAGAATAATTTTCAATTGAGTCTAATTAAACTTTCTTACACAAAATACTTATTTTGTTTCTAGTAAACTTCTTCTTGTATTTGTTGGATGACTTTTCTTCTTTATCATTTTTGTTCCACTTCTTCCATCAAGGTTTTTCATTAAAATCATCTTGATATTATCCAACATTATTCTTGGGGAAATTAATAGTAAGTGTATAATTCCACCACAATTAAAACATTTGATAGTAATTTTACCTCCATATTTGTCTCTTTTTTTCTGATATTTTTTAGACATAAGATACATAATTTGATCATTAAACTCATTATCTTTCTTATCTTCAGACTCATAAGGATAAAATTCTTCAATATATTGGATTTTAATCTTTCTCATATATTCAAAATCCATTTAATATTTCATATTATTTTTAAATATTATAGATTTACTCATTTTATAAGAAATAATAAGGTTAAAAAATTCATCAAGAGATTAATCATCCTTATCTTCTAAATAGAAAATTTTATAACCAAACCTATCTGGAATGTTTCTCATAAGTTTCTTCACAATTTTAGTATAATCCATGAAATCGATGAATCCTTTGATGTTGACAAAAAAATCATTTACACTAGTGAATTATTCATCAATAGTTTATTCATCTCTCATTCAGATGTCTTCATACTTACTACCCTAGATTTGTAACTTTTCGTCCTTCACTTTAGTATTCCATTAAAAAATATATTCCAGATTGTACCACAGACTTCTTAAAGTATTTAGACCCATAAACTTTGGATAAATATTATCTGATAAGGTCATAAGAATTTCATTTATATCCTTTAAATCAAATTATATATTTCTCTTATTAGAAAACTTCATAGGAGAATCTTTCCTAATAGGTATAAAACCAGTAGTAGTAGCATCAACAACTTTTAGGCCAAGAGATAAAAGATAAAGAATCATCCTATTTTTTCATCCATGATAATATTTTCTATCAAATTTAGGAATTATTATACTATTGAAATAATTGATATTATACATGATAAGGATTAAACAAGATAACCTTTACTTTGATACCAATTTAAGTTTCAAAGGATCGAATAAAAACTGAGAAGGGGGGTTGAATCAGTTGTTCACTTTTTTTAAGTTTCAATACATTTTTAAAACTTAATCCATGAAACTTATTAAGATTTATTTCCTTATTATATTTTTTTAAATACTCATGCATGAAAAATTAGTAAATCAAGTAATGTACACAAGATTAATAAGGTTTGACCTTAGTGTGAGAACTTACATCCTTACCATAGCTACCCCTGTGTGTCTATGGACATCCACCATTATGAATAAGTGAATAAAACTTATTCCGAATCAAATTAGTCACCTTATATCTCCTGATAGGAATGATTATAATGTGTCTTGTCAGTTTATAAATTATTCTTATAAAACAATTGACCAAAAAAAGAATAAAGACTTCTTTGAAACTCCTCCAAAATTTCTCAATTCAAATCCTCAGTCCGAATTGGCTGGATCTAATTTTGTCAATATTATAAAGTCAATAAGATTCTACCTTACTCAATATGTACTTCTTAAAATCTACTAAGAAACTCAATACAATGTACTAAATATGATGAACCCATTCACAATCTACAAAACATAAACTCTGCTAAAATATTCAATTTGATCTTCTTCAATTTGATTGACTCAATCCAATTGACTCAATACAATATTTTTCAATCTAGTAAACTTAAATTTAGCTATCTAATACTCCTCATGAGATCTATGGATGGAAATGACATTCACTTGATTTTTTTAGTGCTCTACCTTTTTTGCTTGTGTGGAAGTTGACAATTGAATAATTATTTGAGTAAGTATTTATAGGCGACTTAGAAAAAAAAAGTGGGAAACATGAAAAATTTCCCCGCTTCCTAAAATATCAGAACTCTGAAAATATATAATATTTAAATTTAACTTTTTAATTCTACAATCCTTTTTATATTTCTCCAATATTTACGCAAAATTGAATTTCAATTTTGAACACTTCAACACTTCATAAAACATCTGGAATTTTATTTTTGAGTATTCTTCATAATGATCTCATGATGAATCTATTTCCTTCTCATCTCACTGTGAATCTATTTCCTTATCAACTCATTATAAATTTTGTTTCCTTCTCAGCTTATTACAAATTCTATTTCTTTCTCAACTCATTATGATGGAATTCCCATTTTTGAGGAAAATCTCATTTTTATGATTTTTAGGTAACTATAAAAATCATTCAATGATGAATCCATGTAGAAACTTTAACCTTCTTAAAACATCATCAGCTTCATACATTCTTCTTCTTTTATAATGAATCTTACTCTAATCGATATTTCATAATGGTCAAATCTCCATTATAATGGATTCCTCATTACAATCAAGTTTATCTGATGAAAAATCAACTTAGAAACATTGAAAAGTCTCAAACATTCTCATCAATTACTCATTCGCAAAATTTTCCTTGATTTCTGGAATTGATATAGTCAGTATAATTCCTATATTTATGTAAAAGATTTTATCATGGTAGTTTTTCATTATTTGTGAGAACTTCATAACTAGAAAATCATTGTCCTATTTGGTTTAGAAGTATTAAAAATTTATAAATATATGTTTTACCTCATAATATTATTTCAAAACTCTTCATCAACTATACAACTTCTTCAAACAGAAACATTTGACTTTATAACAAATGCCGAGTCTGATGAATCCTAATTATGATGGACTGGGTCTGATTCCTGAAAAACAAAAATATTTTTATACAAAAATATTAGTTGTCAATAAATACAAAAATTTTGTTAAAACAATTTATCACAAAGGTTCTTAAAATTTTATAATTAATTTAATTAAATAAAAATAAAGATTACCTAGTTCTTGAGATCATTCTTCATGTTAGATTTTGATCATTTGAAACCCTCTTTGATAATATTTTGTTGTACTTACAGTATCTAAGTATAAAATCCCTCGAGAGGTGATCCACACATGCCCTTATGATCTACAAGGGACACTGATGAATCACTGGGTGTTATCATGGATGATTGATTATTTAACATTTTTCATCTTGATCACTTCAAATTTCTTCAGTCTTGAATAAATTATCTTGATATTCTCATTTTTGAGAGTATGTAAGAAGGAATAGGAGGATTCTAGTGATCAATCTATTGTGTACAATGATTCTCGATTGACTTATCTTAGAATGTATTGGTTATCTACTTATTGACCTATTGTTAGGGTTAATAATTTAATTAATTGTAAAAGTTTCCTTAATAGAATGTTAAATTTGTGTATGGCCCCATTTCATTTATTAAAATAATAATAGATTATTATTTTTCCATGATTTGCGCTAACTCGAGCAATGATAAATATTATTTTACCAGCTTACAAATTAATATTAATGATCAGACACAATCTTGGTCCACTCATACTTAGTATTTATCAACTACTTGAATAAATATTTAATTAAATATTTATTCATAAAATAAATATTCTATTCATAGTTTTTTGAGTAAATATTTATTAAATATTCAATAAATAAATAAATATTATATATTTGTATAATTTACAAATTACCTTGCGAAGAAATATTTTTTAAATTTATGTGATCATTAATTATAAATAATATTATTTCTTAATCTTGATAATAATATTTATTGCAATGATTAAATTTAAATAGAGTTTAATTGAGAACAAAAGAACCACTTAGTGTGTTCCCCTCTAGGCTTCTTTCTCATTAACATTTGACGGGCTTGCCTAAAGTCCAAAATTATTGTCTATCAATGGGTCAATTATCCGAAGAGAAAGAAGTTAATGGAACAAAATTGACAACCACATATAAGTTCTTATTGTGTAATATAATGCCTTTGTCACAATACATCATTAAGTAGGTTTCACACCCATGTCATCAACCTATATGATTGATATGTATTTCTTTGAATATTTTAAACAAACTCATCATTAAACTATAGCCATGTAATATAATGTGATAGTTCTATTTCAATCAAATGGATGAGGTATCAAATTTCATAAATACATAAGGGGAAAATAATTCCTCTACTTATTCATTAATAATTTGTTATTCATAATTCACCCAATGTACCCTACTTCCTATGAACATATTGTGTCACGGTTTTGGTTAGTAAATCTAAATGTACAAGTCATGAAATGAATTAATAATAATATTAAATTATATATACCATTAAACACATTTTTAAACAGGAATATCATATTACACATAAACATTCAGAATTCAAATGGGTGGGTTTGTTCTCATAATATCCCATCTTAGAGATTACCATGTGCAAAAATTATAAAATGAAGTCACATCTGTTTATGGGTACTCACACCTGATAGTAACCATACTATATATACCATCATAGAATTTTATCTAACCATAGAACTAAGTGTAATAATATCATCATGGATATTCATGGTTATCATCAAATTATAGAAATATTATTCACTTTTAATATGATAGATACTCTTGGAAATTATTAAATTAAAATCATGAAAAATAATGAATAGTATGTAACAATATGTTTAATTAATATTCAATTATTTAAATATACATGTGATATAAAGTAAAAACATTGGTTCTAGAAAACCATCTCCAATATACTCCCACTTGGACTAAATCAAACTACCAATGAATTTCAATCTGCATTACCTCACATGAAGATCATGTTTCTGTTGAATTAAGGATTTCATCAAGGGGCTTTCTACATTGTCCTCCATTGAGACTGTATGCACTGTAACTTCACCTCTATAAGTAAAATACTACAAGAGATGATACTTTTGAAGTATGTTCTCTATCCACTGATGTGAATTTGGATCCTTTACAAGAGTCACTATTATAGTATTATCACAATAGAGTGTGATAGGGTCTTTATTGTTAGGTACCACGTCAAGTACTTAGAAAAAGTTTAATACCCAAACTACTTATTTAGCAGCTTCAAAATCCTTGGTATACTCATATTATTCTGTATAATCTATGACCATGATCTTTGAGGTATTCCATCACACAAAACCTCCATTCAGGGTGAGGATATACTTCAATAGTGATTTTATATCATCTTGATCTATTTGGAAACTAGCATCTGTATATCCTCTGATGACTAGTTATCCATCTCTTCCATAGAACAAAAATATATCCTCAGTTCATATAAGATACATAAGTATAGTCATGAATACCATCCAATGGTGGTCACTTGGGTCATCTTGATATCTTCCTATCGCACTTAAATCATAAGCGACATCTACCATAGTAAATAGCATAAAATACATGATTGACCCAATCACTGAAGCATATAGAATCATTGTTATCCTTTTGCTTTACTTATGTTTCTAAGGAAACATTTTATTGGAAATATAAATTCCTTATGACACTATAAACAATACCCTCTTGGATTTTTTCATGTGAAATCTCTCCAGTATCTTGTCTATATATACTTCAACTTAGACCAATCAGTCTCTTAGGTCTATCATGATGGATCTTGATCGTATGAATATATTTTGATTCACCTAATTCTTTCATGGAGAATAATGTATTTAAATTTTCTTTAAAAAACTATAAGACTGGTATTTTGTTTCCAATAAGTATCATGACATATATATAAACTATTAATAAAACGATCGCACTCCCACTAACCCACTATTAGATACAACGCTCTCATTCATTATTTATGAATCCAAATTCCATTATGAATTCATCAAATAAAATATTCTATGACCTCGATACATTCTTTAATTGAAAAATGTACCTTCACAATTTTCATACCTTGTTGGAATCCTTTGAAGTCAGAAACCATTTAGGTCGTGTTATATATACATCTTTTTTAAGTTTCCCATTAAGGATGGATATTTTGACATCCATTTTATAAATCTCATAGTCATGGTAAGACACTATGGAAATTATAATTCTAAGGGATTTCAACATTGTAAATACTGAAAAGGTTTCATAATAGTATATTCTTTGATGTTGTTTGAACCCTTTGTAAACTAGTCATGCCTTATAAGTATTGACGTGTCCATACATGTCTAGTTTCTTCTTGAATTCCCATTTTCAACTAATGGTATTTATATCCATTAAAGGGTTTAAAAAAATATAGACTTTA
The DNA here is from genome assembly GCA_963277665.1 of Viscum album. Lineage (NCBI taxonomy): Eukaryota > Viridiplantae > Streptophyta > Magnoliopsida > Santalales > Viscaceae > Viscum > Viscum album. The sequence goes on from OY728147.1 coordinate 1,101,292,818, forward strand.
TTTTGATACATGGAATCCATTTCAAAATTCATATCTTCTTGACACTTAGAAATATTTGTGCCACTTATTTCTTCCTTATAGGTTGTGAGATCATTATTATCAATTAATAATGAGTTTCCGTCCTGGGTGACTAGAAAAACATATCTTTTAAGTTCTCTAATCTCTATTTTACTCCTAAATAGTACTTATATCACTTTAATTTCTTCTTCTAAGTGGATTTATGAAATATATTCCTATTTAAAATCTTGTATATCTTGATCATAGACTTCATCAATTTCTATCTCACTCCCACTATCTCTTTTATAGATGCACTCCCTCTTAAGGAATATGGAATGTCTTGACACAGTTACCTTTTTTTATTAGGTTTTGTACAAGTAATATCCCCCTTCTTCTTTTAGGTATGCTAAAAAGGTATACATTGTGCCTCAAGATAAAATTTTATTAAATGAAGAATCCTTAACAAACTCTTCACAACCCCACAAATGTAAATTAGAAAACTTGGATTTTATTCCATACCAAAGTTCATGTAGAATATTATTTGTCACTTTAGTTGTCATTTGATTTAGTAGATATGTTTTGATCTATAATTTATATCCCCAAAAGGATAATGGAAGACTCTCATGACTCATCATTGATCTCACAATGTATAACAGGGTGTGTGTAACATCCCGGTTCCAGAAGTCGCCAAGAGGTGCCCCGTACCCGGTTGGTCATGTTGCCTCAAGCGCATTTCCCCAAACGCCAGAGGCTGCTGACTAACAGAGAGGGAATTGGGAGTGATAATGGGAAAACTATTCCCTCATTGGAAGAGTAACATAGTGGAAATAAATAGATAACAATAGTGGAAGCAGTAATAATACCATACATCAATAAAAAACGTAAATAATAAAGAAGTAAACAACTGGAGCACATATATAAATGATGCATGATAAATATATCTAGGAAATCATCCAAACAAGTCACAATGATGAAATAAAGTATGAAAACAAAGTAAAAAGAAGAAAAATATACTCCAACAGCATCGCAAGCCTCGGCTGGGTCCCATGCTCTCGAGCTCAACAACAATCAAGTACCTAATGTAGAAGGGTGATTTCCCTTATCTAATCTTGCAAAAATATAATCTATTTGGGCCAAAAATCATGACCCAAATAGGGTGTTAGATGAATCCTAGTAAGAAACAACCCAAATATATGTGCCTAACAGTTAGTGAATATATATGTCAGGCAATATGAAAAATAAAGCAATAAACAAGGAAGTACTCAAAGTGAACAATCCTACAATTTAAATTACATCCTTTTTAATTTATTAGTTAAGAAAACAACAATCATAAGTAACCCTCTGGGATGTACTCACAGCCTAACCCCTCTGTTTTAAGTAAACAAACAAAAGCAAATATCTGGGAAGTACTCACAGTATAACCCCTCTGGTTCAGCTTTAGCAAAGACACTCTGAGGAACCACTCGCCATCAATTCCCCATGTGGTCTCTTATAAGTAACTATAGACACTCTGGGGAAGCACTCAACTTCCAATTCCCCCTCTGGTCTTATAAAGAGGAAACTACAGACACTCTGAGGGAGCTCAAAGTCCATCCCCCCTATGGTCTCACAGTGTAAAAGTAAAAAAGTCACTCTGGAGAAGCCCTCAACATCTATTCTCCCTATGGTCTACTACATCAGGTTCCCACAACCCTATGTAAAATAATTGTGCACAATGATATATGATATCCAATGTAAGCCTCAAGAACTACTTGGATAAACAATCTACAATTTCTCACAACATGTCAAATAAATTCACTCCATACTAACAATACTAGGCATGGAAAACAAAGCGGGCCAAGATGAAAATATAGACCAAAAAGTCAAAATCAAGAAAGCATGGGAAACACATCCATATCAAGGTATATAACCCTATTTACAATCATAAAACCTCAAATCATGCACACAATGAATAGAAGGCAATAACAAGGCAAAAACCCACAAACACACAATACCCCCGAACAAGGGTATTGGGAATTTTGCACATATAAATAAAATACTAACTAAGGAAAGGCACAAACCATCTACCTTAGCATTCTACGACCTAAATACATGATCCTCAGGCCTTGAATCTCCCTAGAACTCCAAATATCTACAAAACCACTAAAACGTTCAACTTAGCATATCTCATTAAAGAGGAGGAATCAGGAAACGAGGCTCTAGAAGAAGGAAGAGATTACCGTGGTGGTTCCAACTCAATAGACGGTGGTTGATTCGAAGAAAGGATGGTGATTTGGGGTTTTAGAGAAGAATTTCTGGCCACAGACGCTTCTAGACGAGACAGACCTATAAGAAGGGTGTTCTGTCAATTGGATGCAAACATGGACCATTTAATGAAATAAAATAAAGTACACAGCATGTATTTTAAAAGTACACTGAGTGTACTTGCCTTTACTGAGCTCTGATTTAGGTAGTCTCTAGGTCACCCCACACAGTCATGTGTTCGGCCATTACACGGCCAGCACACAGCTACCCGCGACAACCGAGTACACGATATGTACTTATAAGTACACAGTGTGCACTCCTGAAATTTCCATCAACTCCTCTTTTTATTGAAAACACTAGAAAACAAGATTCGTACCTCAAAATAATACTTGTGTTCTTTCAAACTTCTGCCCTTAAAGAAATTCTTCCCCGAATTTACCTAGCAAGGCGGTGTAGAAGAAGAATCCTCGAATAGCTCCAGCCACTGCGATCATTCATCAGCCTCCCTCTCCCATGTCTCATCCTGTACTCACCTATGCTACTATAGAACTCGTACCAAAGGAACAGACCGGCCATAGAGAACCTTCACACTATGATCAACAATCCAGATAGGATACTCATTGAATGAGGCGTCCACCTATAACTCAACCTCCTCGAGTTGAAAAAACATGTGACATGTCTGAAAAGTAACATCAGAGCTGAGAAATGTGAAAGGCTTCATGCATATCCCAGTACCTATGAGGTTACGACAACTGATAGGAAACCAGAACAACCCTTTCCAAAACCTTGAACCGTCTGACGTACCTCGGTGAAAGTTTACCCTGTCTCTTAATCCTCTTGTGTCCCAACCTTGGTGTGACACGTAGAATAACCTGATCTCAAACCTCAAACTCTAGAGGTCATCTCTATCGATCGGCATAAGACCTTTTTCATGAATGTGCAGTATCGATCATCTTCTGAATCACCTCTATCTACTATATGGTCTCTTAGATAAGATGAGGTCCCAACATAGCTGTCTCTCCTGCCTCCAGCCAACATAAGGGCGATCGGCATGGGCTACCATACAAAGCCTCATAAGGTTTCATCTAAATAGTTTTTTTGAAAACAATTATTGTCAGAAATCTCTAAAAGAGGTAACTGATTCTCCCAAGAACCTCTAAAATCTAGGATGCATGCTTGAAGCATGTCCTCTAGCACCTAAATTGTATACTCAGACTGGCCATCTATCTAGGGATGGTATGTTGTACTCAGAATTACCTGGGTACCCAAAGCCCTCTGTAGTCCCTGCCAGACCCAAGAATTAAAACGTGTGTCCCTATATGAAATAATGGAGTGTGGAACCCCATGTTGGCGTACAATCTCCCAGATGTACAACCTTTCCAACTCATCAACACTGAAGGTATCCTTGATCAGTAAGAAGTGAGAAAACTTCGTGAGTCTATCGATGACAACCCAACCTGCATAATTCCCTCGAGGAAACATCAATAACCTTATCACAAAGTACTTTGAAACATCATTCCACTTCCAATCAGGAATGGGTAACACTTGTAAAATCCATGTTGGTTGTTGATGCTTCACCTTCACCTGCTGATAGGTGGAACACCTCATGAAAAACCCAGAAATATCTCTCTTCATACCTGGCCATCAATACTGACGGTGTAGATCAAGATACATCTTGGTGACACCATGATGAACTTCCAAAACTATGGAATGAATGTATCACATCAGATCCTCGTGTATCTCTCATAACACCCACTTGCACCCATGAAAATACAAGATCTCATCCTCACCTATGGTCTATCCAGGAATATGGTCCTCACCTAACACACTCTGTTGTAAGACTAGGCCTTTAGAATTTGATAGCATCTTCATTTGAACTTGGTCGAGAAGAGTATAAGTAACAGCCATAGAAGAAATAAACATCTTCCCCTGTCTGTCGTGAACCTCCAAATACAACTCAGAGAATATATCCATAAGCTTCCACTATCTTCTAGCCTCCTGAACTGCCTGCATCTGAGTCCTCCTACTCAATGCATTAGCTACTGTATTACCTTTCCCAGGCGTATAGAAAACCTCAAATTCAAAGGACTGAAGGTACTCAACCCACCTTCACTATCTCGGATTCGGATCACGCTGAGTGAAGAATTACTTGAGACTTTTGTGGTCGGTGAAATCCACAAAAAGATCTCCCAGAATATAATGTCTCCAATAGCATATGGCATGAACAACTATAGCCAAATCAAGATCATGGGTCAGGTAATTCCTCTAATGTGGTCTCAACTACTGAGACTTGTACGCAACGACTCCTTTCCCCTGCATAAGTAAAACTCCCAACCCGATATCTGATGAATCATAGTAGACTGTATAGCTCTTTCTCATCTCTGTAAATACTAGTATTGGTGTTGAATTCAACATCTTTTTCAGCTCCAATAAGGATGACTCAAAAGAATCTAACCACAAGTACTTCGCACCATTCTTTGTCAGGCCCATCAATGGCGTTGTTAAGTGTGAGAAGTCCTATATGAAACATCTGTAGTAACTAGAAAACCCTAAAAAACTTGTCACCTCAAATATTTTCTTTGGCATCTCCCATGAAACTATTTATCTAACTTTCTCTGGGTCTACTGATACTCCTTTCTCTGAGATAACATGACCCATGAAGTGAATCTAGTCCATCCAAAAGTAGAATTTTGAGAGATTAGAATATAATCGATGTTATCTCAATGTACTAAAAACAATATCAATATGTGTGGCATGGTCCTATTGAGTGTGATAGTACACCAAGATATCATCCATGAAGACCACCATGAAAGAATCCAAGTACAGATGGAACACTCAGTTCATCAGAGCCATGAAAACTATAGGTGCTTTAATGAGACCGAACGGAATAACCACATACTTGTATAGACCATACCTACATTGAAAGGTTGTAAAGGTATATTTGATGGTCTAATGTGCAACTGATGATAACTAGATATCAAGTCAATCTTTGAGAACACTTGATCTCCTTGAAGCTGATCAATGATATCATCAATACTTGGTAAATGATATTGGTTCTTAACCATCAACTGGTTGAGCTTCCAATAATCCATAAAAAGCTTGAGGGTACTGTCTACATTCTTCACAAACAGGATAGGAAAACCCCATGGAGAAGTATTGGGTCAGATGAAACCCTTAGCCTGTAACTGCTCTAACTACTTCTTGAGATCCTGTAACTCTGGTGTATCCATCCTATAAGGAGGATTGGACACCGGTGCCACTCCAGGAATAGGATCAATAGAAAAGTTCACCTCTCACTTCAGAGGAAAACCGGAAAAGTCCTCTGGAAAGACATCTTTGAAATGATACACCACTTGAGGAAATTCTAACTGTGATTTCCTCTGGTCATCCAGATATAGACTAGAAATATGGGTTGTAACTCCTCCCAACCCATGATGCTCAGATCCTACTCTACTCGCTTGGACATATCATTCGCCCTTATAAAGAAACGATCTACCCTCTGGTGATGTGAAACTCACCCTACAATGATAACAGTCGATAAATTCATGGAAGGGAACTAACCAGTCCATTCCTAGAATGACATCATATCTCGTCTTCTCTAAGACATAGAGGTCCTATAAGAAGTGACACCCACCAACCTTAATAGGGAACTCCTTTCACTAACATACACTAGTTTTTCTTGTCCCCAACAGATTGTATAGCATCAAGACATCAGTAGAAGAAAAGATGCAGAGCCCAAGGCTCTCCATAACAGTAACAGATATGAAACTAGGGAATCCCCTATATCGAAAAGTGTAGAAGCTAAAAATAAGGCAACTAGGATCGTACCTCGAACAGTAAATGGTCTGAGATCCTTCTCCTACCAGGTCTACTCCACTGAAAAAGTATGGCCAGTACCATGGGCCTATGACCCTACCTGACCACCTTGATATGATCCACATTATTGTCATTGAAAGCTTGCCGAATAGCTACCACATCTATGCCCTCCAGCTCAGCCTGAACGGACGGAATAACTCCAGTTCCCAGACTGATGAGAAACTTGTGGTGCTACTCCTGAACATGGGGTGATAGAAGAAGTCTGATCACCATCTGCTGGTGAGAAAAACTAACAGAATCACTAAAGATGGCCCATATTTCCGTAAGATCAGCACTCGACTAGGTATCTCGGGCAATGTGTCCTCGTATTCCCACTCTTCCTACACTGGTAGCACACCACCTAGAAACTAGAATAAGTTTCCTGCCTACTATAATCTCCACGTGTAGACTCTCTGTGTCACTTCCTGCATTCAGTAAGAGGGGTACTAACTTCAGATGCCGAACTACCCTAGCTCAAAGCTCCATAATCCTTTAGATTTCACTTTGTGATCAATTCCTGGTTAACTGTAGATGTGATGTAAGTCATCCTAAAGGTATTCACCAGAGATTGGATGGCATGCCTGAGACCATCCTCAAGCTTCCTCACTAGAAATAATTCATCACCTCCTGGGATGGGTGTAAAGTGTTGTAGCTCTATGATGTGAGAAGAATACTCCATAACTAAGGGAGTACCCTACTCCAGACTCACGAACTCTTGGGCTCATTCGGCCCTTAAAGTCTCTGGGAAAAATTAGTCATATAAGGAATGATGGAACTCATCCCAACCATAACCTATTCGTGTCTCTCATGTGAGATCACATCCCACCATATCTTGGAGGAATCCCGAAGAATATACGTAGCGATATTCATCCTCCTCTCTGGAGGCATCTCTAGATACTCTAAGATAGATATCATGGATTCTAACCATGACACTATAGCCCGAGGTCCTATGTCCCCTATGAAGGTGGGAGGATGCTGCTACTGGAAAACCCATGTCAGCTCTGCCATTGAGGGTGCAGGATGTAGTACTCCTCAGAAGGTCTGCATGAACCTCATGAAGCCCTCTTAGATCTGTGAATCATCACCTATATCCATAATAACGGTTGGTTCTAAGACTAGCACTATAGGAGGATCTGCTGGTAGTCCCTGATCAGCCATGTCAGGTGTCTGGTCACTACCATGTAACTGGCGTACAACAGGAGGACATCTCAGTGGCATGAATATGCAAGGTCAGACTCACACCTTAGATTAAGATTATCAAGTATTGAAACATAGAAGTTTAAAAATGGAATAAGATAAAGGAATCATTCAATATTTTCAAAATAGGGATCCACGGCGGGTATAACCCCTACACGGCGTGTTCCTTTAAGCATTCACATGGGTGTTTACTCCTACTAAAACTGGTTGTGTAACACCCCATGTACACGGTGTGTTTCTCCATGACATAGTGTGTACTTGAATCATGTTCCCTTGCCTTATTTTTTCTACACAACTAGCCCACATGGTTACACTAGAATAAGACTAAATAGCATGTTCGTGCGAGACACGGCGTGTACTAGAATTATTTCACCGACTCGTGTTCTTAATCACATGATTGGATACATGGGTTACACTATACAAGATGTTTAATCTTAACATGGCGTGTATAACCTACGTTTCATCCATCCGTGTCATTAGTCACACGAGTGGACACACGGTCTAAACAACGCGGTGTGTACGTTCAGTACATGGTGTGTGCTATCAAAGATTTCCCAACCGCATGTCTCTACCCACATAGACAGTGACACTGTTAGAGACTACATAGAGTGCACATACAGCACATGGTGTGTACTTAAGAAAAACAGTTCCTTCCTGAAAAGAAGGATACATGGAATGTATTCATCGTTACATGCTGTATATTCTGGGGTTTTCTAGACAGGAATCCTCTGAAACAACTCTGAAACCCATAAAACACTAAAAGGATCATTAAAGTTCCAAATTCCAATTCGTGAGGGCCCATACTCCCCAAAAATCAAAGATTATAATCTTATACATGTTATATACAAGAATAACAAGGAAATAATCCAGCAAATTCTGATCCATGAGGGCCCATAACACCTCAAGAACCAAAGTTTGGTGTTCATTCAAGAAAAACCAAATAAAAACAATACCCTATAAAATAGCAGGTATTATATCAAGGAATCTATCACAACATCATGAATATTTATCACAACATCTATCACAACAATATACAATCGGTAATGCACCCTAAATGGCCTGGCAAGGATGCATGAAATGTGATTTATAGCAAGTGTTTATATGATGAAAGAGATGGAATACCCTCATCTCATTGGGTTACAATAGAAATAAATCCTCAATAATATCAATAATAATAGCACAAAACATGTGAGTTTCCCAATGATGAAATAAAATCAACTGTAAAATTGAAAAACCAAAAAAATTGATATAACCAAGGTAAATCAGGTTTTCCCTATACACGAGTGAGCTACTCTCGGACACAGATCATTACCAATTACCTATTCGATCTTATCCCTAGCTATAGGCTCCAAATAGTAAGTTAAGAAGTAAAGAAACCCTTTGATACCACTTTGTAATGTCCGGATTCTAGAAGCTGCCTAGAGGTTCCCCATACCTAGTTGGCCACATGGAGTCAAGCACATTTCCCCAAAAGCTAGAGGCTATCTACTAGAAGTGAGGTCCTCAGGTGTGATAGTGGGAAAACTATTCCCTCATTGGTAGAGTAATTAAATAGAAATAAATAGATAACAATAGCATAATTAGTAATAATACCATACAACAATAAACAACGGAAATAATAATGAATTAAGTAACTTGAGCATATATATAAATGATTCATGATACATATGTCTAGGAAAGAAGCCAAACAAGTCAAAATGTTGGAATATAGTACTAAACCAAAGTAAAAAAAATTAAACAAACAAACTCCAACAGCATCGCAATCCTCAGCTTAGTCCCACGCTCTCCATCTCCACAGCAATCAAGTACCTAATATAGAAGGGCACTTTCCCTTATCTAAACATGTAATAATATAATCTATTTGGGCAGAAAAGCATGACCCAAACAGGGTGTGAGATGAATCCCAGTAAGAAACCACCTAAAGATATGTTCCTAACAGTCGGTGAATATATATGGCAGAGAATATGAAAAATGAAGCAATAAACGAGGGAGTACTCAAAGTAAACAATCCTACATTTTAAATTACAACCATTTTCATTTATTAGTTAAGAAACCAACAATAATAAGAAAACCTCTAGGAATTAATCGTAGCCTAACCCCTCTGGTTCAACCAAACCAACATAAGAACCCCTCTGGGAAGTACTCACAGTATAACCCATTTGGTTCAACTTTAGCAAAGACACTCTGAAAAAGTACTCGCCAACAATTACCCTTGTGGTCTTGTATCGGTAACTATAGACACTCTGCTGAAGCACTCAACATCCAGTTCCCCTTTTGGTCTCATAATGAGGAAACTACAGACACTCTGAGGGAGCTCAAATTCCATCCCCCCTATGGTCTCGCAATGTAAAAGTAAACAGACACTCTGGAGAAGCCCTCAACGTCCATTCTCCCTAGGGTCGACTACATCATGTTCCCACATCCTTGTGTAAAATAATTTTTCACAATGATATTTGGAAGCCAAATTAAACCTCAAGAAATACTAGGCTAAACAGTCTACAATATCTCACAACATGTCAAATAAATTCACTCCATCCTAACAATACTAGGCATAGAAAACAAAGTAGCATAACACGAAAAGCTAGACCAAATGGTCAAAATAGAGAAAACATGGGAAAACATCCATATCAAGGTAAATAACCCCATTGACAATCATAAAACCTATACTCAAGCACACAAGGCATAGCAAGCAATAACAGGGCTAAAACCCACAAACATGCAATACCCTGAACAAGGTTATTGGGAACTTTTTGCACATATAACCCAAATACTAACTACATAAAGGCACAAAATACCTACCTCTGTGTTGTAAAATTGATATATGTGAACCTCAGGCCTTGAATCGCCCTAAAATTTTGTAGATCTACAAAAAATATAAAAACTTTCAACCAAGGATATCTCACGATAGAAGAGGAATCAAGAAACGAGCCTCTAGAAGAATTAAGAGCTTACTATGGTGGTTCCAACGTAATCGATGATGGTCAATTTGGAGATCTGATGTCTAGTTGGTGGTTTGGAGAAGAATCGCCAGCCACAGACACTCATGGACGAGACAGACCTAGAAGAAGGATGTTCTGTTGATTAGATGCAACCTCAGTCCATTTAATGAAATAAACTAAAGTACAGGGTGTGTCTTTTAAAAGTAAATGGTGTGTACTTTCCTTTATCAATATCCTCTTTAGGTGGTCTCCAGGTCACCCCACACAACCATGTCTTCAGCCATTACATGGTGAGCACACGGCTACCCGCGGCAACCGAGTACATGACGTGTACTCCTGAAATTTCCAGAAACTACTCTTTTTCTAGAAATAACCAAAAAACAATATTCATACCTAAAAAGAAGATTCAGGTTCTTACAGGGTGGTTCCTCCTTCCACTTATATCATTCCATTATAGTGTATATGGAGGAGTGAGTTGGGAAAGAATCCCAAACTCCTACAAATAATCAATGAAGACATGATTAATATATCCTTATCCATGTTCTGAGTGGAGTTTTTTAATCTTCTTACCAATATAGCTATAAAACTTCATTATTATATTATTTTAATATGTAAAAATAATCTGACTTATACCTCATTAAGTAGACATATCAATATCTACTAAAATCACTAGTAAAGGTTATAAAGTATGAGCACCCACTCCTTGATTCAACTAAAAATATCCATATACATTGGTATGAACTAATTTAATAAGATCCTTATCCATTTCACATTTTCCATTAAATTGGTATTTGGTTATTTTTCCTTATAAACATGCATGACATACACCAAGTGGTTTTAGTTCAAAAGAATCTAAATATTTATCTTGGTTTAATATAGTCTAATTTTTTTCATTTACATGACCTAACTAGTGATAACATGGTTTGGTGTGGTATGAGTCATGTGAAATATTTTTCCTATGGATTTTAATTACTTAGTTAACATAATATAACACATAAAAATCATTATTTAAATACATATTACCATAAAATATTGTTTCTTTATAAAATAAACAACATTACTTCCAAAATTTTAAAATAAATTGATCTATATGAAGTTTGTATATAGATATAATGTTTTTAGTAACTGATGGTATATAATGAAAGTATTTCAAAATCAAGTGAATTTCCATTAGAAACATAAGGTGATAATCCATGATAGCCATATTAGTAAGACTTTCTCTATTGGTTGATCATAGATCTACCTCCACATAATAAATTTTTTTGAATCTACTTAGTCCCTATATTTGAATACATATACAAGAACCAAATGATGTATCTAATAACCAATAAGTAGAAATAGATAAATTTTACTTGATAATGAACACACCTAAATCTTCCCCTTTCTTCTTTTTCTGGGTCCATTTTTCTTCCAATGGGCATTATTTCTATATCAAAAGTCGATTACATCCTATTCCCTTACATTCACCATGATCGTTCTCTTCTTATAAGGGAATTTTGAAGAATATTTGGACTTAAAGATATTCACATGACCTTTCCTTTTATTAAAATTAATGATAAAATGCTTTCCCACAACATATCCTTTACAACTTGGTGAAGTAAAGTGAGAAGGATTGGGGGAGACTTCTCTATGTTGTTCATATTAAAATTAACAAAACAATCTATAGAGTATCTAAGGGAGTGATGAAAGAATAAGACCAGTGTATAGTTCATAGGGTAATTTAAACATTATAACCTCTAGGTACTTAATGTAGCGAATTATTTTGACTATGTGAGGCCTATTTGTTTCACCTTATCTGAGTTCACTTTGAAAGAGAGCCTTAGATATCTCAAATTATTCCTATCTAGATCCTCCTGATATAGACCATATAAATGTTAGAGCATTCTATAAGTATCCATGTCTTCATGTGGCCTCATGAGTTCATTAGACATTGAGGAAATCATTAAACATTAAACATCATTCATGTCACTAAAATATTTATCATTGAAAAAAAAATCATCACTCTCCACATTTACAATAAGATTAGGTATTAAGGATTCTAGAACGTAATGTTTCCATTCATGATGAAACACTACTCATAGGTGTTTGAACCATTCCTAGAAGTTAATTTTTGTAAGGATGTTCCCTATGTCCATAATTGTTCATAGGGATAATTTGGTTGATGAAATTTTCATTATTATAACATTAGAAAATAGCATATTATTATTACTTCAATTGATTTTAATTTATATGTTTAAGGACCCAGTTTTTTCACTAAAGTATGGATACTTTATTTTTTTGTGTAATTATTTATTTTATACCTAATATGGGTGCCTAATGAGTTATCAGAGGTCTCAGTGGTGTCTAGGGCTTGTTCAGAGCTCAAAACCATCTTTTTTGGGAAACAGACCCTATTGAATAGTTAGAGAAAACTGTGTGGGTAGGGTGCACGGTGAGATCTAACCGTGTGGATGGTCACATTTTTTGGTAGATAAATCTCATATGGTTGGTGCACGGTTTCCCTAACTGTGCTATCACCCCTCTTCCCCAAGTACTCGTGCATGGTTTGTGCTTGGTTTAGCAAACTGTGTTGAAACATTGTGCATAGGTGAATTTTGGGGGGAAATGACCATTTTTTCCATAATGATGTAATTAAGCCTCCTTCATCCCAATCCAAGTTCTAGCATAATTATCCTCCATTACTCTCATTTTGGATCTTTTTGAAGGCCTAATATAGGGACTGAAATGTCTCCTTCATTCAAGGTCTGATTGAGCTTTTGTTCATCATATTGGATACGCAACAGTAAGTACTTGAGTCCTTTTGTGTAATTCTTCATCTCTCATTCCCTCCACATAATTATCAAGGTGTGAGAATTTTTTTTCTTTTCTTAGATCTACTCTAATCCAATCCAAATAAAGGTTCAATAACAGAGGAGGAGAGTTGTAAAAGCTTAAGGTGGTTGGTCTATAACTCATCCCTCAAGTTCGTTGATTTTATAATTTTTGTGTAGGGATAACCAATTTCATCAAGTGTTGTTTATTGAATTTATATGATATGATTATATTAATTAGAACTGTATGGTTATTCTATTTTCAAATATGTGATTAATTATTTGTGGTCACTACCACAACTCCATCAATCCCCTGAAGTTGATGTGATGTTGCTGCTCGGGAGGTCCCGATTAGCTAGGGTTTTCACCACCCTTGCCCCAGTGCCGGTGTCTCCCTCTACTCATCTCTCATCCCACCTCTGTCTAGATACCACCTGACGTGATGTAGTCGATCCCCTGCCTCTCTGTCCATGGATTCAGTCAACATTTCTCCCACTCACCCCAGGGTATCTACCCTAGTGCCACCTCTCCTCAGCTTCTCTCCTCTACTGACTTTCCCCTCGTACAATGTAGATAACCTCTGACTCTAGCCTCCCTCCCAAATTCTATTTTCGTTAGGCTATTGGCATCGATGCTCATAGGATGTGACCACATGACCTTCCCCTTCTAATGATGGTGTATCGTACTCCACCACCTAGTTTGTTGGTTTTCCCTATCGAACTCATCTTTCACAGATCTGGTCATTTCATATGTGTTCTTGTATTCACTCCTCGATTTATTCTCATTGTTGTTCCTGCCCCCGATCCTAGTTATCGCGACATTCCACGGGTGGGGGATACTATTTTGGATATGGATTGGAATCAGATCTAGGGGTTTCCTCTCAAGGTTCATCATTGAAAACCTGATCTTGTATGTTGGTGAAAATAGACATCCCAGGAACACTCAGTGCTGGTGGTGCTCTTCTCCTCACTAAATCGATTCACAATTCACTATTGGTCTATCATGTGCCTTGATTTCCCTCTTTTGTCTTTTTTACATTACCATTTCTTTGTGCTCTTTCATGCATAACCCCGTCTTGGTTGGGTTTGATGGATCCCACAAAGTTTTGGATCGTGTTTGTGGATTTGGTGAAGGTGGAGCGGTTGGAGTGATATTTTGTTTTTTTGGGTTTTCTCTGACTTCTGTCTACAACAGTGGATCCCCTTGGGCACACTGTCTCATTGTTCGTGTTTGTTTGGGTTGGTCTAGCTATTGTTTTCAATGATGGATTCCCTTGGGCATGAGCTCATTTTTTTCACTCATGGTTATCACTTAACCAAAAAGTGTTTTTAATAATAAAAAAATGAATTTTCAGTTCATCATATAGATTGTTATGTCATAATTTGGTTTTTAGTATTTGACATGTTTGAGCCGTCATTTAGGTGTGACATGACTTGACCCTTCTAGGGGTAAGCTTTTCTATATTAAACAGATTTATTTATATTGTGAGTTGTATAATGGAAAGTACCATGTATGATCACCACATTACCCACCTAAGGTAATTGGTTCAATTGATAATAAAATTTTAAAGGGAAATTGGAAAGTATACTAAGTATATGACTTGACCAGATAAAAAATAAATAAATAACAGGTTTCATGTCTGTAGCACCCCTTTCCACATCAATGGAAGGTAGTGGAATGGACCTTAATTATTTAATATGCATTAAATGGATTTAATAATGGTTGTATACTACTTGGCCTATTCACCCTAATGAAAGGAAAAGATTGAAAAAATTGAAATTACACATGAATTCATTATTAAACAGGAGTGTCTTGACTCAATCTCACCTTGTATTCTTATCGTGGAATTTCTTGAGCACTCGGAAACCCCATTCTAATTCACGGATGTGTCTTACTTAGGTTGAGACCCACCAAGATCCCTATCCTTATCAATTCTTGGATTCCCAGTATGACAATGTAGGATCCCTCACATAGTATTAAAGTATTCCATGGATACACTCCTTGGATCCAACATTTAAAAATAGGATCCATGGTTAAAGCCCATAGGGCCCAGTCACAACCTAGCCTCATTTTACCTTGTATTATAACCTTGGATTTGGTAGGCATATTTTTGTGGAATTCCTTGGACTATGCTCCTTGGATAACATTCTTACCCTTAGCTATACCCAATTAATAATGAGTTAGTGACCCCTAAGGTCTAGGTTTCCTTGGTAAATACCATGGAACCACTTCTTATTACATATTAATTATGGTTTCCTTATTAAATCTTTGAACCTTCACCATTGATAATGTGTGAATTATTTGTAAACTATTAATAATCAATTAATGAATTGGTTACATTTGTAGACATCGGTCCAGGGATAAAGTATGTACTTGGGTTTTTAGTTACATTGTACTACTTTATTTTAAATATGCATTCTTTCACACTATTAAATTTCTATTACATGGGCTAAATGTAATAGGCGTCATTGGTGGTATTCCACTAAGATTTATCTCACACCCAATCCAGTTTTCATTTGGTACCCAAGGAAGATTACATGAATGAAGGAGTTGATAAATGTAAGCATACGACTTTGAAAAATTGATTGCTTACTATTTAGGATGGAGCTTGATAGTAGATGATTGAGTCGGATCTCGAGATGCTTGGGATTTTCTTTTGTTTTCCCTTATATTTTTGTTGAAAATTTTATACCTTCTTTCTTGTATCCATGTTTTTCAGTTTATGAAGACATGAAATATCATCATCAGTTATTTTAGTTAATTTAGTTATTGTTATATTTTTCTATTTCCACTATGCCTTCTGTTTACTTATATTGCTTCTAATATTTACCTTTGTTTATATTTATCTGTTATGCTACACTTTGGTAATGAGGGAATAGTCTATCTACGGGCACACCCTAGGCCCTCACTACTAGTCGGAAGCCTCTAGCATTTCGGTAGATACACTTGAGTCCATGTGGCCCACTGGGCTTAGGGCACCTATTAAGTGGCATCCGGGTTCAGGACATCACAAAGTGGTATAAGAGGATTTCCTTTCTTACTTTGTTATTTGGAGACAATAGTCATGAGATTAAGAATTTTTGGGACTTGGTTATAAGTCGTGCTTGGGCGTCACGAACCCATGTTTGGAGTAAAACCCAAGTTTCCTAAATTATAATTTTTATTCTACTTTTTCCTATTATAGTATATATTATTTCACCGTTGGGTGATTCACATGATGTGTGGAGTTTATTATTATTATTCTGATTGAGGATTTTATTCCATCCTTGGCCTGATGATTTAAGGTAAAGGATAAATGTTACATTCATCATATTAGGCACCTATAATTAATATTTCATGCTTATTTCCATGACATATAGGTGTATATCACTGCCTTTTATTTCTTGATATGCATGTGACTGTTGAGTGATGTTGTGATAGTTAGTTTATGCTTGTATTACTCTTGTTTTTGATTGAGTGATTATCTGTCTCAATTCATGAGGTGTATGGTCCCTCATGGGTTGGTATGAGTAATTTACTAAGACAATCCATTATGATATAAATAAATGGGAGTCATTTTCATTGATAAGGTGTATGGAAACTGATTCTATGGGAATGACTATCCATTTTAAAGTGAAACATGACTTATAATATGAATTGATTCCACATCCTTATCCCTCCTTGTCATGTTTATAAAAGTTAAAGGAGTGAAACTCATAATTAAATTTAAAATTAAATGAAATTTATACTTGAGAAATTAATGATACCTATCCATCTAAGTGGGCATTTGGTGTATTATGCTTTGGGTAGTGAGTTTTCATACGTTCAGCTTCTGCTAATGATGTTATATTTCTACTTAAGCTTCTTCTAAGGTGTTTTATTATCATTTTTATACCAATGTCACCACCAAGACCTCATATCATACACCAAGAAGGTGGTGATGATAATACTCCATACATGGTGGGCCTTGAGCCACCAGTCTTACCTCCATGAGTTCCACTTGAAGCACCACCTACTATACGTGATCTAGGCATTAATGCCCATGTTCTTGATCATTTTATATATCTAATGAATTCCATGAATCCATGAGTTTTACCTATATAGTGGAGGGTCAAGCCTTCCACATATATTCTTTGGGACTTGGACAAGCATTAGTGGGATGTGATTACATAGGGTGGTCATCATCAGGGCATGTTATGGGTTTATTTCCAGACTACCTTCTATGATCAGTTCTTTCTTCAGACACTGAGAGCTGACAGAGCCATATATTTCATGTATCTTGAGTAGGGTTCTATGTCAGTTATGGAATATTCAGCATGTTTTATAGAGTTTCAATACTTTTCACTACTTCTAGCTGGTGATGAGATTTTTCATTCTAGAAATTTTGAGGATGGGATCTAGTATTCCATCCATACACATGTGAATGTATTTTACCTTACTAATTTTTCTAAAATAGTCAATTAGTCTCTTATCACTGAGTGTAACCTAAGGGGAAATAATAATACTGGGAATAGCGGACTAGTGTTGTGATAAGCCAGTAGTTCTCCTAGTGGTAGGAAATGTTCTCTTGAGGTTTCTTGTCAGGTTAGTGAAAACTAGAGTTTCCATTTTGATAGCTATGTAGTGTGTTATTAGTGTGGACAATGGGGGAACCTGAAACCTCATTTTGATAGAAACCAAATGGAGTGTCAATATTGTGTCATTATGGGGAATATTTATCATTTCTAGAGGACCTTTACACCAACCTAGAGTGGAAAAGTATCCATTCCATCTCTTCCTTTAGGAGTGGCTTTTTTTACACTGCATCAAGTAGGGAGTTGGCATAGCACCAGCAGAACTGGATGAAGAGGAGGTTGTGGTTGTGGTAGACAGAACCTTGATCACCAACAACACCAATAGAACGATTATGGTCGTGGTAGTCTAGCTATTACACAGGGTCATGGATAAATCAAGTTTTATGCACTATAGTCGATACCTGAGGGTCAGTGTTGGAAAAATATCCCTCAAGGTAACATTGCAGCATTTTTGGGTTGGTTGTGTTTGTTGACAATGCATATTTCCATGGTAAATTGTTGAGTTTCAGAGATATTTTTGACAATCCATGTTGACAAAGAACCATGACAAAGGAACAGATGATCTAGAGGCAATATAGAAGAACATATACAAGGTGGCACCGATTTCTAGTGTTTGCCAAATTTTTGGGTTCCAAAATTTGGAGTTTGGTGAGCATCACAAAAAGTTGATATCCTTGAAGATATTGTCAAAATATGGCAAGGTCATGAATTTTGCAATGATAGGATTCGTGGATTAGATTTTGCGAAGACATGAAAAATGTTGACAATGATTCTTCGCGATTATGAAAAGCTTTAGAAATGGAAGTATTGAAGAGCATTGCGGTGGTGAAGGGAATTCCGAGTGGAGATTTTCGGAGAAGGTGTGAAGTAATTGACAGAATGCTCTGTGATTAAGATGATCTCTGTGGTCTTAAAATTACCGTGGTGCTTCATGATATTCAGAGAATTTTGGCATAAATTTCAGAGCATCATGTTTTGTGATGACATGGAACTGAATTTGCACAGAAGGTTTGAGGGTCGGTGGAATTGCCTATAAATAGGCCTTGACCCCCTAAAGAGAAGTAGATAGTTTTTCAAAGAAAATATTTTTCTCTCAGCTCGTGAAGGTGGTTCTCGAAGGCAGTGTGCTTCTCGAAATGAAGGAGCTTTGCAGTGGCTAATCTAGCTCGGTGAAAGGTGTGTGCTCCACGTTGTCTCGGTGAACTTCATGAGGGAAGTATCTCTGCAATGACATGAGCTCTGCGATGGCATGATCTCTACGAAAGTGTGAGATTTACAAAAATTCTGGAACTTCGTGAAGGATTGTTTGAGATTTGTGAAATTGGGATCTTCGTGATGTATGGTGCTTTGCGAAGGTACTTTCCAAAGGTTAGTGCCCAGTGGTTTGGGGTAAAGGATTATTCATCAGTGGATGAAATTTGGAGTTCAATAGAGCATCTGCATACAGTGGAGGATGCATTCATTAGTGGTAATGAAGAGACCTACGGGTCAATAAACTATGAGTGGATCTTTTGAGGAAGCGGTGAGATCACTTTAGTTGAGAGAGAACTGAGTTCTCAAATTGTGAGTGGTTGTAAACCAGGAGGGACAGTGAGTCTGATTCAAACTTGTAAAAAATAGTGAGGTTATAGTGGAATTGGTGCATTGGAACACTGCCATTGTATGCTACTTGGATGTATCTTAGTGTGGTTGAACCAAGTAAAAATTGATGTATCTTGTGCATGATTTAAGTTTTATTCATAATCTGCAACAGGAAGGAGAGATAAGAGATTTTTTTCTAATATAAAAATAAGATCAAACGGGGTAGTTGTTTTAATTTTTCATACCCTGATTCACCCCCCCCCCCCCTCAGGGTATCTAGCATAGTGGACCTAACAATATGGTTGTGGGACCATATATAGTATAAGGTACTATTCTTATGTAATATTCTATAGTTTCTAGTTTATTTGATATAGGTGCTTCAAAATCATTATATATGTATCTATCGTGGAAAGTCTTAAACTGGAGATACAGTATTACTATGGTGTAATGACCCTATATATCCATTAGGGGTATAAACAGAGGGCATGCACTGGTGTAGGGTCTATCCCCTTGAGGTAGGCATTTACCCTTTCTTATATAACCTCTTTGTTCTCAAGATGATGGGATTTGATATTAGTCTTAGGATGGACTGGTTAGTTCGGTATCATGATTTTGTAGATTACTATCGCCACAGTGTATTCTTTTATCACCATAAGGTAGAAGTTATATACATAAGGGTGAGTAGGATTCCCAAGATAGTAGATCTAGAGTAGAGCATCATAGGCTAGGTAGAGTTACCTCCCAGATTGCAAATATCTTCATGGAGGATCAGGGTTTACATCAATCTAATGTCCCTACAGTAGTGGATCATTTTAGAGATGTATTTCCCAATGATTTTTATGGCTTACCTCTTGAGACAGAGGTATAGTTTACAATTGATCTTATTCTAGGAGTAGATCCAATGTCTATTCCTCCATACAGGATGGAACCTATAGAGATTAATGAGATCAAGAAGATTTTATAGGATTTACAGTATAAAGTCTTTATATAACCCAATATATCCTCTTATGGTTCACCCATTCTTTTCACAAAGAAGGCAGATGGAACCTTACGTCTATACATGGATTACAGAAGGTTGAACTAGATTATGATCAAGAACCGATATCCACTACCATGAATAAATGATATATTTGACCAGCTCTAAGGAGCTAGGGTCTTCTCCAAGGAAGTGGAGTTAGATGTTGATTCTACCTTTGATGAGTATCTAGTACACATAATTGATCAGAGCATGAAGGTTATCTGAGGCCGGTTTGTCCCTCTAGTGTAGGTGTTATGGCAGTATGGTTTCATGTATGATGAGACTTGGGAGTGGGAGACTGACATGGGTGCCCAGTGGCCAGATTTGTTCTCAGACAGTGTTTCACCACCCATAGAAGGTGAACTCAGGGACAAGTTCCTTTAAGGGGGAAGAATGTCAGAACCTAGTTTTTCACTCAGGTGTGGATCCTTTAATTTTCAGTATAATTATTTATTTTGGACCTAATATGGGTTCCTAATGAGGTATCACAGGTATCCGGGGTGTTTAGAGATTATTCAAATCCCAAAACCCATCTTTTTGGGAGAACTACCCATTTCACATGGTTACAGAAAACTGTGTGGGTATGGTGCAAGGTTAGATCTAACCATGTGGATGGTTTCATTTTCAGGCAGATACATATTTTATGTTTATCACATGGTTTTTCTAACCATGCAACTTAACTTTTTTCGTTCCCATCTTCACCGGGTACCCGTGCATGGTTTGCACAGGGTTTGGCAAACCGTGCATGGGATAATTTCTGGTTAAAATGACCATTTTTCCATTAATTATCTAATTAAGCATCCTCTTTCCTCCTAATTTGAGTTCCAATGGGATTATCCTCCATTACTCCCATTTTGTATCTCTCTTAAGGCCTATGATAGGGATCAAAATATCTCTTTTTCCGGGATCTAATCGAGCTTTTGTTCATCATGTTGGATGTGCAATAGTAAGTACTCGAGTCCTTTTGTGTCATTCTTCATATCTATTTGTCTTGACCTAGTTATTTAGGTGTGAGTGTTTTTCCAATTTTTTATATTAAATGGATTGATTTATATTGAGAATTTTTCAATGGAAAGTACCATGTATGCTCACCACTTAACCCACCTAAGTTAAGTGCTTCAATTGATAATTAAATGTGAAATTGAAATTGGAAAGTATACTATGTATTTGACTTGACCAGATTAAATGTAAATAAATAATAGGTTACATGTCCATATCACCCCTTACCACATAAATGGAAGGTAGAAAAATGGACCTTAATTGATGAATATCTCTTAAATGGTTTTAATAAAGGTTGCATGTTACTTGGAATATTCACACTAATGAAAGGAAAAGATTTAACCAACTGAAATTATACATGACTTCATTATTAAATAAGAGTGGCCCGACATAGGATCACCTTGTATTCTTATTGAGGAATATTTTGAGCACTCAGGAACCCCATTCTGATTCAAGGATGTGGCTTTCTTAGGTTGAGACCCACCTAGATATCGATCCTTATCTATTCTTTGATGTCTAGTATGACACCATATGATCCCTCACATAGTATTAAATGATTCCATGGATACACTCCTTGGATCTATCATTAACAAGTAGGTGCCATGGTTAATTCCCATAGGGCCTAGTCACTACTTAGCCCCATTTTACCTTGGATGATCACCTTGGATTTGATAGGAATCTTATTGTGTAATTCATTAGACTATGCTCCTTGGATTACACTATTACACTTAGCTAGACTTAATTACTAATGAGTTAGCTACCCCTGAGGTATAGGTTGCCTTAGTAAATACCATGGAACCAATTCTTATTAACTATTAATTATGGTTGCCTTATTATATCTTGGAACCTTCACCATTGATAATGTGTGACTTATTTGTAAACTGGTAATAATCAATTAATTAACTAGTTACATGTGTAGACACCAGTCGAGGCCTGAAGTAGGTACTTGGGTATTTAGTTACATTGTACATCCTTAATTTATATATGCATGCTTTCACACTATTGTATTTCTATTACACGGGTTGTATGTTATATACACCATTGGTGGTGGCCCACTGAGATTTATCTCCAACCATCTTTGGGCATTGTTTGGTACCTCGGGCAGATTACATGAATGGAGGTGTTGATAAAGGGAATCATACAACTTTGAAAACATTATTTCTTACTATTTAGGATGGATCTTGATAGCATATGACTAATCCAGAGCTCAGGATTCTTGGGATAGTCTTTTGTTTTCCCTTATACTTTTTTGGAACATGTTTTGCCTACTGTCTTATATCTATGTTTTCCAATTTCTAGTGACATGACATATCATCATCAGTTATTTTAGATAATTTAGTTATTTTTATCTTTTTCTATTTCCATTTTTCCTTCTTTTTACATAGATTTCTTCTACTATTTACCTCTGTTTATATCTATCTGATGTGATACACTTTGGTAATGAGGTAATAGTCTCCCCATGGACACACCCTAGGCCCTCGCTACAAGACAGAAGCCTCTAGTATTTGGGGATAGGCGCTTGAGGCCATTTGGCCCACTGGGATTAGGGAACCTATTAAGTGGAATCCAGGTCTAGTACATCACAATATGAGATATAATGAATTTACTTTTATTAAGTATCTTACTATTTTATCATGTCTAAATAGCCCTCACCGTTGGACTAGGATTTTCTAGTTGATCAGACAAAGGCAAGAATTTATATTCCTCTTATCATAACCAAAGTAAGGGATTAGTAAATTACTTGAAGGTATTTAGGTAGGAAGGCCTTTTCAACAATGGGATTATAGTTCCTTGATCCGTTGAGTGGACTCTTTGATCCAGAAATTATGACTTGGATTTCCTTAACACTTGACTCTAAGTTATACCAAGTCTTATAAGGGATATGTATCTTGATGTAAAATTATTAATTCAACCTAAAACATTCATAATAACTCTCATAATAAAAGTAAGTGTCCCAAAAAGGGTTGTTCAAGCACTGATTTCTGTTGGTTTCATTCCTAATCAAGTAATGGAATGCTTAGTCTGAATTTATATTAAGTTGAGGTATTTTGTTTATTATGCCTTAAATTTTCTTGTTTTATAATGTATTTGTCTTGTTAATATATAGTTGACTTTACTTTACGGCTTAACCATGTTCCAATAAATCATTTATTCATAACCCAATTATTTTAATTCTATATTTTCATATTAGTTCATTTATTTATGTGATCATGGAATTGCATCTATAAAGTAAATCATACATAAGATAGAAATTTTTTTATTAATAAATGACATGATCCTGAGCTTATTTAATGATTTATTTATTAATTAGAAAATAAATCATCCTATTACCCTATGGATAAACTCCTTGTTCTAATCTTGTCATAAGTTATAATATCCCACTAGTACACCTATTTATCTCCCATGTTGGTTTATCTTGGTTTTATCGTGAACTTCCACCACCTCATCCCCATCATGAACTAAAACTATGTGCCTCTAGATAATAATTTTATTACATATGTTATATAACTCACACATAGGTGAGGGGAGCTAAAGGATCAGTTAAGGGGAATTACATAAAACAACCTTAGACACGCAATTATTACATAATAAAAGTGGGAGGGATGAGTTTCATACCATCATATTTAATTTGATAATAATTAATTGAAAAACTATATAATAAAATTAAATTAAATTGAACCAAAACATACATAGGTCTGGTCAAGATCATGAACGATCGTACACATGAAACTAACTAAAAATTAATTTTTTTTATAGAAAACACTTTTAAGAAAAATGTGAGAAACCAAGTTCAAGCACTAAAGGAAATAACAGATCCACTAAAGTAAAATTTAAGTCTATTAAATTTCATATCCCTATATAATTTCTAATAAATAGTGCTAACTAGAGAATCTAGATCATCCTTCAAAAGGTCTTTGAACTGGTATGCCAGCTGGTCCCAAGACTGAATGTACTCCTATTGACTGATCTTCCCATAATTGAATCCCCTTATCAAAATCAGATGTTGCTTGTTAATCTAGTTACTCTGATTCTCATTGGTAACCACCCTTAATGTCCAACCCATCATCTTTTTAGCTTCTTATTCAATATAATTAATTGTCAAAATAGATTCAACCATTTATTCTTCCGAGTGTATATGAAACTCCACAGAAGGATCGCTCACAACACCAAGCTCCCACTGCTGACCAGAAGAAACCTTGGGAGGGAGGTGGGGAACATTTTACATCATTTTTTATTTCAATTTCATTACTGATCTAGTCTCCCTTAGTGGTGGAAAAAATTAATAATCATTTCTATCTTTTTGAATACCCCTCTGAATCTTACTTTATCTCATTATTGAAAGTTAATCACCTTGAATGTAATCTTCTGTATCACCTGATAAATACTTATAATCCTCATCACTGGACTCGGTCCTGGGGCCCCCTACTAATCAATTGAAGGCCTAACTGGGAAAATTTTAGCCTCCTAAACCAAATTATCATTCAATGACCCTTTGAATCAGTTTCCCAGAACAATAGAAGCCACCTCCTCATGATAAAAACCTTTATAACTAGATGAGTCTCCCCCCATTGGTGTCTTAGAGGCCTTATCCATACCCTTATCATTAGTACTAGTCCTTGAGAACACTACCTCAGCATATGAAGAATCCATGGTAGTATTGGAGCCTCCTTCATCCTCCATGTGTGGGTCCATAAAAATGAAACCACTATTAGGCCACACCTCCTACGTAGTAGGACCCTCTATCCCCAAAGGAGCAGGAAGAGAGGGTTGGGGTACACCCAGATCATTCCTCAAGTGACTAAATATCTTGGTCACTAATGGATTCACTTTCTATTATCCACACTTCAAATCCATTGTTGATTTAGACTCAATGTGCACTCTCACTAACTTCTATCCAGATGATCCTGCCTCACCACTAGCCTCTAGTTCCTTACCACTATATGCACCCATCATCTTGGAGAGAATCATAAACCCTCATCTATAGGATGTCGAAAAATGGAACAAACCCTTGAAGAAAACATAAAAATCCGACCACGATTTGTATACCACATGCTGATTGTACAAAAACTCTTCACCTACTGTGATCCAAACATTATTGAATGGAACTCTTGACACATCCACTTCCACACAGACTCGTGGTTTAATAGGATGGAAAATAGATTCAGTGCAGCTATCTGAACACAATAATATACCCACTAAGTTCCCAAGCATCCTAATAACATAGGGATTTTGAAATGGTAAAGGAAGATTAGAAAAACTGACCCAAATCACAACAAAAGAAGATTTGTGCTTCATATGTAAGTTATAGGTCCATCTAAAGAGGTGGAACTGAGATCCGTTGAAGCTCCAAGGTGCACTAGACCAAGATTTGTTTAAATCCTCCTCCGAAGAAAAACATACCATTATTCGTTTCAATTCATTATTTAATAATATAAAATGAACATGAATTAATCTGATAAATTATCTTATTATTTTATCTTATTACATCCAATACTCCTTAAATTCATATCCACTATGGTTTTTAAAAAATAAATTATTTTATTTTATTTAAAACTCAATAAAATAGCACACAGTTTGTTCTTGGAAGCATCTCAGTGATTACTTGTCTAAACTATTTGATATGGTTTTAATTGTAAATAAGGAATTTATGACATATTATGTACATGGAATTTTTCATAATTTCACAGCATATGCTTTCAATTCAATTTTACATGAAACACATGAAAATTACACAGTCTATATAATTTATTGTTTCAATTCTTTAGTATACAATAACCATACAATATTTATATTTTTAAATATTATATGGAATTAATTAAGGATTTAATACAATATAAAACCTAATGACTAAAATGTGTTGTCAAATTAATAACCCATTTAACTTAAGTCGATGGGGTTTAATGGTGTAAATAATTAAATTTAATATTTCAATTAAAACAAGTAAAATACAAGGTGTGTGCAGGCCCGCCACACAGTGTGTATTTATCTTCACCAAATATTCATAGTACACTCCTAGGTAATGGATATGTACTTGTCGTAAACATTTATGAAGTATGTAAAATGTATAAAGGATGCACGACATGTACTTCATGTTACATGGTTACCCATCTATACATGTCGTGTATTAAATACATGTGGTGTATTAATTACATGATGCAGTTAACTGTATGTTTTTCTTCATAAAATCATGTGGACTACATATCGTGTGATAAATCTGCATGGTGTGTACTCTGATAAAGTCATGTAACACCCTGGATGGTCTACACATGGTACATTTATTACACATGATGTCTAATAATTACACAATTATTCGGAAGCCACATGGGCATCCTTGTGCAATGAACAAGGATACATGGCATGTAACGTAGGAGTACATGCTATGTAATATTTTATTATCCATATAGAATTCTTGGAACCTATATATGTGATCATCATTAATTATTAACTGATCTTGGTAATATGATTCATAAATGAAGAAGAGGAAGAAGATATTTCAACAGAGGATCAAGAAAGAATTTAAACCTGAAATGAATTTTAACTTATAAATTTGTAATAATCAAAAATCTAATAAACAATTATAAATTTTAAAATGACCAATATGATGCCACTTTTTGTTTTTGAGGGTAGCGAAAGTACTTATCAAGGATGATCCTAACTCATTAAATGTCATACTCGATGGATATTTCCCATATTGTACAATACATGAACATGATGACCAATGAAATGTTTCTAATCAAATACTGACAAGAAAGGTCATCAGAATCCAGAGGGGATTTTTTACAATAAAATTATAATTAATTTAATTAATTCAAAAGAAATATTACCTTGTTCTTGATATATTTCTTCATAGTAGATATTAATTATCTAAAACCCTTTTCGGTGATATGTCATTCTGCTTGTAGGATCCAACTGTAGATTCCCTAAAGTAATGATCCACATGTCCTCCTATGATATATTAACAAAAAAAGTGAATCTTCATGTTCTAGAAATATTGATTGATCATCTTTCATTGTTCATCTTGATCGCTTCATTTTTCTTCAGCCTTCATGAAATTTTATTGATCTTATAGTTCTTAAGAGGATGTGAGAAGGAAGTGGAAGATTAAAGAGAGAAATCCATTGCTCACAGCAATTATTGATTAACCTATCTTAGAATATATTAGTGGTACATTTATAGACCTAGGCCTAGGGTTTGTAATTTAATTAATTTTGCAAGTTCCCTTATAAACGTTAAACTCATGTTTGACCCCATTCTATGAATTAAAATTATAATATATTATTATTATTCTATGACATGCGCTAACTAGCACAATGATAAATATTATTTCAGCAGCATGAAAATTAATATTTATCATCAGACACAATCTTAGTCTGCTCGTCCTTTTTGGAATTTATCAAATATCCAGATAAATGTTTAATTAAATACTTATTCACAAAATAAATATTTTATTCATGGTATTCTGAATAAATATTAATTAAATATTAAATAAATAAATAAATATTATATACAAATGTAATTTAATAATTACCTTTTGAATAAATATTTATTTGATTTATGTGGTCATTAATTATGAATAAAATTATTTCTCAGTCTTGAAAATAATATTTATTCCAATAATTAAATTCAAATAAAATTTAATTGGCATAAATAAAAACACTTAGTTTGTAACCCTCTAGGATTATTTCTCCTTGGAATTGGGAAAGGTTACCTAAAGTCCAATATTATTATCTATAAATGGGTCAAGGAACCCAAGAAAAAGAATTTAATGGTTCAACATCAATAACTACATATGAGAACTGTCTTTTTAATATAATAACTTTGTCACAATATCGCATCATGAAGGTTTCACATCTGTTTCATCAACCTATATGTTTGATATTGCTTTCTTTCATTATATAAAATAAACTCACCATTACTCCATATCCATGGAGTTTAATGTTACAATTCTATTTAAGTCAAAGGGTCAAGATATCAACTATCATAAATATAGAAGGGATAAATCCTTCCTTAACTTATTCATTAATAATGTGTCATTCATGACACACCCAACATACCCTAATTCTAATGAGCATATTGAATCACGGTTTTAGTTAGTAAATATAAGCATGTGAGTCATGGAATGAATTAAAGAAATATTAAATTCTAAGGATAGTTACATACACTCACAAATAGGAATATCCAATGACACATAAACAATAATAATTCCTACTGGCAGGTCTGTTCTCATAATCTCTCATCTTTAAGATTACCAAGTGATAACTTCATGAGATGAAGTCTCGTTTACTTACAAGTACTCACACCAGATAGTAAACATACTATATTCCCATCATAGAATGTTATCTAACCATAGAAATGGGTTTAATAATATTGTTGTGTCATTTCAAGGTTTTCATCATAGGAGGGAACTTATATTCCCTTCTAATAAGACAGATACTCTAGGAAATTGTTACATTAAAGTCATGTAGAACAATGAATAGTATGTAATACGATTTTTAATTATTATTCATTTATTTGATTATAAATGTAATATAAATTAAAAGTTATTAGTTCTATAACACCAACTCCAACATCATCTACAAAATCTATGGCATAAAAATCCATGATCGCCAGCTAATGGTCAATTAGCAGTAACATCCT
This sequence comes from Viscum album, assembly GCA_963277665.1. Classification (NCBI taxonomy): domain Eukaryota; kingdom Viridiplantae; phylum Streptophyta; class Magnoliopsida; order Santalales; family Viscaceae; genus Viscum; species Viscum album. The sequence continues at coordinate 1,101,321,649 of OY728147.1, forward strand.
AAGGTTTGGCCCCACTCATTTCATATGAGGATCGCATTCAGCCATGAAGGTGAACATCAACTAGTTTACTCAATGAAATATTACCCTACATCGATAGTAATATATCCAAGATTAGAAAACTAATAAACACTATATACCAAGAATAATATCATAAGGTATCATATCTACCATGATGAGATCCTAAAAAAACATATCATTTTAAAGAGTAAGCTCACATTGATATCAGATAAAAGTGATATGATGATAGCCTCCATTAGGTGTATCTGGATGAATCAGTTAGTCTAGGGTATCTATTAGAATATTTGGATCATGAATAAAGGATACATAAGAAATTAATGACTCACAATGATATTTATTATTATGATTTTAAAATTAGAGAATACATAAATCATCATCATCATTTATTATTTTTATTCCTTTGAAGAGTACAAGACCTGCAGGGCACCCGGGAGTAAGGAGGCCTATAATAATGCAATCCAAGGGTGTCCCCTTGTATTAGGTTCACCCCCTCAGGTTTAAGGAAAGATATTCTATTGAGAAAGGTAACTTTGAAAGTTTTATCTACCTGGGAAGTAAGATGATCCGCTGCTTTATTCCCCTCTCGCCATGTGTGTGTAACCTTCATGTTGTTGTTAATGATAGCTTGGAGCTTCTTGATGGTGTATGTAATCGACCATGGAATGGGACCTTTCCCATGAAAGGAGTCATGAACCACCTTAGAGTCTGTTTCCAACTGGGACAACATGATATTTTATTGCATGCAGAGGGAGATACGAGTCAAAACCGCCTTCCCCTTGGCCTGGAGGAAGTTTCCATTGTCGTAGTGAGCCGTGAAGGCTAGAACAACACTGCCATTTTAGTCCCTAACCAATCCTCCTCTGCGGATGACAATTGAGATGTAGGACCCATCCATGTTAAGCTTGAAACCATCTGGTGGAGGGATCCATCGCACCCAGTTCCCCTAAGTCTCAGAGTGGGTGAGAGTTACTGTTAAGGGAATTTTCAGAAGCCAAAGCAAGGGAGAATCTTTCCTGCTACTGGGGAAGGACACCCAATCAGCTATTTAGTTCTTGGTTCTCGCAATGATGGTTCTCTCTGAAGAAGGGATCCCCTTGTACCTTGACCAGTTTCTTGCTTGCCACAGGATCCATCACCCTGCATTGAAGATAACTGCTCTCACCATTCTTTCAGGACCTTCATTGTCAGTTCCCTCGAACCATCACTCCAGGAAGGAAGTATCCTTGGAATCCCAGGAGAGGTAAGCAGTAAACTGGCCGAAGAATACCCACCCTACACGTGACCATTCGCCATCAAAGAATATGTTGTTCCTGATTTACTCCCTTTTACACTTGAAATAGTGGAAAAATGATGCCATGATTATTCCCAACCTTTTGATGTTAGCATCAGAAGGAATAGCGTGATTTATGATTCTCCATGTTAGGAAGTTATATTTCGTGGGTATTTTGATGCACCACACTACGTCAGCCAAACTGTCACTGTCAGCCTGCGTATTAACTAAACGACTAAAGTACCTCAAATTGATGCTCCCTGATGCTGATGGAGTGAAGACACATCGATCTACCTCAGAGTTGGGGGTAATGAGGTCAAAAAGCTCCTGTCTCTTTCCATCTAGGACTAAACCGGTGAAATGAGGATGATGTCACAACTCTTTGAAGGAGATTTGTGGAGCAGGGAATCCAGGGTATACGATCACTTCCCCAGCATAGTATTGATTCCAAAATAGAATACTCATCTTTCCTATGAACCATTTCAAATTTCAATGAAGAGTCATAAGAAGGCGACAAATAGAGGACCAGAGGGGGGAGCCTTGCTTGGGCTCATTGTGTTCATTCCCGCCCAAACATCAAGCCATGATCTTCCCCCATAGAGAATGCTCTTCAATCGACTCATATGATAGTTTCTCATGCATATATACTATGTTTCCTTCTAAACATTTCATGTTGATCCCTCCAACTTGGATTGGTCTCGCAATCCTCTCCCACGACACCCATCATCTTCTCCCCTACGATTGAGCATCCCATATAAAACCCAATATATTTTTGTCAATGGTTTTAATGAACCCCTTAGAGATGTTGGTAGAATACATGGTATGAATTGGGATCGCTGTTAGGACACTATTGACCAGAGCAATCTGACCCCCGAAGGACAGAAAATAGTTTTTCCAGTTGAGCACACGTCCTGCAATCCTGCTCACAACCTGATCATAGTCCTGTATTCTTGTCCTTCCAGGGGATAGAGGGGTGCCAAGGTATTTAATTGGAAAATACCCCCATTTCATCCCCAACCTATTACTCAGATGCATTTTCCTCCTATCATCACATTTTTTAGAGATATTGAAGCATCTTTTTTCATTATTGATCACTTGGCCACTCTAGTGACAGTATTCATCCAGAATTCTATTGATACACCACATCGACCTCTTCCCAACATTCATGTAAATAATTGAGTCATCAGAAAACATCAGATGGGAGTCTATTGGGAGGTTCAGTTTCCTTCAATAGGACCTAATGGCACCATTGGAAATGCCTCTATTGATCATGCGGCTGAGCAGGTCCTGAATCAGGTTGAATATGCTGGGAGAGATGGGATCCCCTTGATAATGGACTAGAACCACCTTAAAGAAACCATGGGTTCTCCCCATGAATTATACGTCCATCCATGATAAGTTATAACAACAAAATAGGATATCACATGCCCATGCTGAGAACCCCATGCGGGCGAGTACCCTGTTGATGTAGCCCCATTCCACTCAATCGTACGCCTTATTCATGTCTAGTTTAATTGATATGTTAGATCCATGGGTTTTTATTTTGAGATCCCTCATCATCTCCTACGATAACGCGATATCCCCCTATATTTTGTGGCCTATTACAAATTTGTGTTGTTCAAGGGAGATCCACTGGGGTAGAAGATCATAAAGCCCAGCATTAAGAATATTTGCCAATATCTTGTAAGGGAAATTGCATAAACTTACTGGTATGTAGTGACTGAGAGAGAATGGATCCTTGATCTTTGGGATGAGCACCAGAGAAGTAGCACATGCCACCCACGGTAGGTTGTCGCCGCGAAAGAAGTCTTGGATTGTAGTGATGATATCCTATTTAACAACTTCCCAGGATTCCCTGTAAAATGATTCTGGGAAGCTGTCGGGGCCCAGAGTGCTCTCTGGGTTGAGCCTCATCATGGAATTGTGAACCTCCTCCTCCCCTGGGATCTCTTCTAGTGCTTTGATATCATGGACAGAGATGAGGGTAGGAACCTCACCCCAGAACTCCTCACCCCCTACCAGATAGCCATTTGCCATGGTCGTGCTTGGGCTATCCAAGAGGTCTTTGAATAATTTATGCACCATCTCCCCAACCACATACCCATTTTCAGTATACGATCTATCCTCCAGAGCAATATTTGGCTTGATACTCCTCCTCTTCTCTTTTATGCAAGCATGGAAATAGGTAGTATTTTTTTCACCTTCACGAATCCATTTGATCTTTGATCTCTCCCTTGCTCTGTGTTCCTGGGAAAGGATCAATTCGGCCAAACCACTCTTCTTATCATAGTGCTCGGAGAAAATTGAATCTTTCCAATCCTCCTCCAAACTGGATTCCAAGAGCTCCACATCCCTTTTAAGCTCCTACTTATTCTGGTCACTGGGAGGGATATCCCTAGACCACTGCCGCAACCCCTTCTTTAACCTCCTCAACTTGTTGTGAATGGCCAACCAAGTGTACCCTAGGATCGAGTCCCCCCATATCTCTATCACCAGATGATGATAACCTGTTACACCACACCATTGGCTCATAAACCTGAAACTTTCTTGAGTTGCCTTCCTTGGAGAAAAAGAGAGGAAAAGCGGGGAATGGTCAGAGATCCTGCAGACCAAGTGACTCACCTTGGCATCTAGAAACATTGAGAGAGAATGGATATTAGCGAGACACCGGTCAAACCGACTCCAACTCCGTATGGTCCCATGTTGGTTGTTGCGCCAAGTGAATCGGTCGCCCGAGTAGCCCATATCCATTATTCCTTTGCCATCCATGAACTGTACAATGTCGAGACTAGCCTTCTGAGGGAATTCCCCTCTCCCCTTCTTCTCTGCTGGTTTAGAAACCATGTTGAAGTTGCCCCCAATGATCCCAGCCTCATCACCAGGGTCAAACTTACTAAGCTCGTGCCACAGGACCTCTCACCTCTGCGAATCACAGCTACTGTAGACAAAGGTCACCAAAATAGATCTCATACCTTGATTCACCCTTGTCGTGATGTGTTGGTCCCCGGCCTGAACCAAGACAACTAAAGTATCCCTGCTCTAGAAAACCCATATTTGCTTGTTAATGGGGTAAGCATGCATGGATTCATGCATCCGAATCCTTTGAGAAAACTCAAAAAAAATTCTCTTGGTTCTGTTTGTGATCGAGTATGGCTACAATCTGAGCCTTTCCCTTTCTTGATTCTGAGTCGATGAAGTCCGTTTTCACCCGTGCACTGATGCCACAGGAATTCCATATAAAGATGGGTATCATTGAGAACAGGAGAGACCAGATTTAACCCCAAGCTTCTTGGTCTCTTTGCAACAGGAGGAGGAACTCTCCTTGATCTGCATTTGTTTCATCTTGAGTCTTGTACACATCCCCAGGCTCTGATTATAAGACTTCGGTGATAGCTAATGGAAGCGGCCAGGGGACTTGAGTGATTTCCCCCTGACTGCACTAGGCAGGGAACGCTCTGAAGGCCCATGCTTACTGTCGAGCAGGACAACTATGGGGCCTTGGTAAATACCCTTATACATATTGCCCATAGCATTTGACCATCCCTCTTGTCCTCTACCCGAAAGGGGCTGAGATCCATCACAAGGCCATGGGGGAGGCTTGGCTAAGGATATAACAATAGAGTGGGGGATGGGGGCCAGCTAAGGAACGAAGGAACTTATCTACAGGCGCACCCTCCAAGAGACACTGAGAGGGGCTTCTGAGAATGTTAACCCAGATGGGGAGCCCTAGCGAAGGGTCTCGCTTGCAGAAGGATATAGTACCCAGGATAGGGGGGGCTCAACCCGAGCCCTTAAAGGGTATGATTCCCCGACTTGCACCAGAGATGCGAGACATGATCCTACAGAAGACCACGATCTATAAGGAGCCAGGGAACCCATACCTGGTGAAGGAGTATCCCGAGGCACTGCCAAGGACTGGCTAGAAGGAGGCCCATTGGGCAAGGTAGGAGAGGAACCACATCCTGGGGCCCTCCGAGAAGCAAGTTGTTGAGGCCCGTCGCACCGTTTCCTGTAGTTGTGCGAGCCATGACCCTGGATTTGACAGGCCGGACAGTACCCGGGAAAAACTGGGTGGACTACGTCCTGCTCCAAAACGAAAGAATCCTTCACCTTCCGGGTTAACTTCTCTAGAATAGGGTGTGATAGATCAAGTTCTGCACAAATACTAGCCGAAGAGAAAGCCACCTAGATGACATAACCAGACCACGGCATGCAGACTCCCTTTCCCCTTGTGCACCTATATGGACAATCCGGCTAGGCTAAAGTGACATCGGCCCCAGAAACGAGGAGCTCGACACGAGGTGCGAATGAAGTCCACTTCCGACGTGAGAACCAGGAAGATCGTGTTTCTGAAAATGGGGGAGATGTGGGGTGGAGCTTGGAGACCCCAAGAATCAACGAACTGATGGAAGGCCGGAATGGGCGGGAGCACAGAACCGAAGCAAGCTACAAGAATCCACTTGATTTCGGACGTAGCAGCAACAAATACCGAAGCACTTACCTATATAGAAACCCTTGAACCGCCCCACGGCACCGATGGAACGACTTACCCAAACTCCGGGAAGCATTCCTGATGAGGACCGCTGCTAGGGCCGCATAGGGAATCTTTGTAAGACTAACCCGGGCCGCGGAGCTTTGAGGAGGGAGCTGGGGACACCCGTGAGGGTGACAGACCAGCACCGGGAGGAGAAGCACCTGGTACAGGGGGCGCGGGCGCCGAAAACGCCACCGAGGAGCCAACAGTCGAGAAATTTTGAAAAACCCCTAGTGCATGGGGCGCGTTCTCCTGCTTAGCTGAAAACATTCCCTTCCATAAATCATACCTTGAACCATGTTAGGAAGTTCCTACTCAAATCCTTTCATTATCAATATATGATCTATTCATTATCCTTCTACACTATATGCCTATTGTGGTACTCTTATGGGTGGTGGTGGTGGTAGATAAAATCATTATTCATGCCTCACAACTCTCGTAAAACCATCTCCTCTATCATAGCTACCTCTCGGAGGGCTACCCTATCTACCTTAGAGAAATCCCTAGTTTGTGTGTTGTCTCTATTTTGAAATTTTATCTATAGTGTCACCCTATATATCTTATAATTCCCTCATCATGTGTCAAACGTGATCCAAGTATCCTTTACCACTATAAGAAAAATATGCTCAATATATTGTATGGTTGTAACTAATATGAGACCCCTCAATGACTCACCATTGAGGCCGAGATTATGAATTAACATGCCTCTGATGACATGATCTCATCAGCTAGTTTTTTCCAATGAATCTACTCCAAAAAAAATCTTGACTCAACTATAGCACCTAGATGTGACTCCTCCAAAACACTCTCAATCACCAAATAATGTTCTAAAACTCATATATAGGTGAAAATAGATAAAGGTATAGTACCATATTAAATCTTCCATAGAAGGCCACACTCAAAATTCCGAGCATGAAGATAGCTATCATAAATCATATCTTGAGAATATCTCACAAGTTTTATGAATCTCATAAAGTACTGATACACTATCATTCCACATTTAGGGAAGTCCATCACCTTCTAGACTCGTGCCATCCTCAACATCACTGGATATTACTCCTCTTTGAATATGTACTTGAACTCTAAATAGGGTAGAGTAGAATCATCACGAGTCTATATAATCAATAAGACCTAGTGGATTATTTTTTCATGATGTAGACTCATAGAAAAACCCACCATATTTTGGTGGGTGTTTGTATGATAACCCTGCTTTTTATTACAACTTAAACATTCTTTATTACATAAAAATTCACTTGATACAACAAATAAGATCGAGAGGTTTAGTGTCTTTGGGGCTTATGATCATTACATATAAACTTTAAACTTGAAATACAACATCTTTATTGAAAACTTCCTTTACATGACCACTACATTCATTCGTACTTAGCATTGAATGAAATAACCTGAGAACATGCATAAGAAAAGGGTGAGCTGTAAAGCCCAGTAAGAGAGTACACATATGAGGAGTACAATACATGTTAGGAAATAGGCATATCAATAGATCATAGAAGAAACATTAACATAAAGGCATGATAAAGCATGGTAATCATAACATGGAAATGTGGAAACAACACTTAACATTGAATTAGCCTGAGCCAAGGCTCATTGCACATGGAGAATTAGTAAACCCTTATTGCACTTGAAACATGATTAAACCCTCATTGCACTTGAATTATCATGAGTCAACACTCATTGCACTTGAAGTATCATGATACTATACTTTACCTAATGCATTGGAGCGCTATAAGGGTGCACCCTTCTTAAACATTCCATTTCATGCATAAGTGTGCCACATAGATCATAAAACATGGATTCATAAAACATAATCATTTATTCCATGATAAAGGAATGTGGAATTTATACATGAAACTTTACAATCAATATGTAAATGTGCATAAAGGTGAAAACCCTTGATGGAGAAATGGGCATGGTATTCACTACACAATGATATTTGCTTAGAGAATTGGGGCGATTTCGGCAACGTAACGGCGTGACATAAGAATTCATAAAAAATGGTTGATGAGAGAGAAAGGGGTTCCTCATCATATTTACATGTAATGGAAAGTAAGGAGGTCATATAGATACATGTCCCAAAAATTGAAATGGAATTTAGATTCATGATACAAAAGTATTTCTTGAATGTAAAGGAAGAGAGAGGAGTTTCTTTCGAAATTTCGGCATAGTAACGGGTGTACATGGGAGGAATTTAATGAGAGAGAAAGGGGTCTCCCATCATTAAAACAATTAGAGGTCAGTATGGGGGAGCTGCGAAACCATACCCCAACATTCATAATTGAAATTAAAAGGGCAATACAACTTAAAGAAAATTGACAAAAATGAGAAAAGGAGAAAAAACCCTTACTTGGAAGTGTGCTTCCAAAGGCTAGAGAGAGGCTTGTGAGAGGCTTCATGGGAGCTTGGGGCACCTTGAGAGGATTATAGAGAGAGTAGGGAAGAGGTTGGACGAACTCCAAGGGCTTTGAGTGAGGAGGAAGTGGGAGCTTGTGTGGGTTTATATAGGAAAGGTGAGAGAATTCTTTATTATTTAGGTTTGGGACGCCTTATATTAAAATAATCCAAACCACAAACCATCCCATGGTATTTGTCCATGGTTTCCGGAAAAGGAAAGAGGAAAACAATATTTTACAAGGCCAAGGTCCTAACTTATTAAAAAATTATGTTTTCTTATGTGGAGGTGAGTCACACTCCCATGGAAATTAATTTAAAAAAGGCAAAGTGTTGAATAAGTCTTGAGGGCTCCATTAATGCTTTGAAACGTAAGTAAAACAAACCCAAAATCACATTATTTTAATGATAAAACACATATTAGCCGAACATAAGGATTATGGTATTTTATTAAATCACCATTGGGTCATTATAATGTCATAAAACACATTATATATTTAAATGGTATTTAATTTTTTCCCAAAAATTTGATTGTCTCAGAAAATTATGAAAAATTCACCGTTGGATAATTTCGACGTCCTAATTCCAAAAATAATATTTATTTAATCTATATAATTTTCTAAATATGTGAATTTTCTCTTTTAAAATAAAAAACTGACATTTATAAAAAATTCACGGGTTTTGACAAAAATGGATTTCAAACCTTAATAAAATTTTTAATTGAATTCATAAAATTATAAGGTCATTTATATTTAATAAAAATTAACTTAATATTAATAATAATATTTTATTAAAATATTATTTAATTCAAAAAAATCCCTTAATTTAATAAAATAAAATTCTTAATTAAATAATAACCAAAAACACCATTTGTACTTTAAAAACTATTTACAATGTATCAAAAATGACTAGAAATTATATTCATTATTATATACAAAAATAATGCACATGAACATACTAATACTTATTTGTTACATAACCCCTTAAAATAGCCGCAAAAGACCTAAGGGTAAGGTGTGCGATGGTGACAGACTCTTGGGGCGGCTCGGATAACATCGCTCGAGTGGTAATCTCTATCAACTTCCAATTTTCCCGTAGACAGTCTCGTTCGAGCTTGACATAATGAAGCTCAGTTTGGGCTTGGTCAAAGGAGAAGCCCAAAGATGCCACCTCTTTTCCGAGCTCCGACAAATGGGCTTCGTATGGGGAAATTCTACTGGATGAGGCCATCGCTTCCTTTGTCGGAGTAAAATTGGGTTCGTTAAAGCCATATATTTATACTAATCAAGTGATCACTGTTCAACGACTATAAAAGTAACGGTCACAAATCATAACATAAAACTAATGAAGTTTACATCTTATAAAAACATTTTTCATAAAGAAACATTTAACTGTATCAAGAGGGATTTTCCATTAACGAAAATTTGGGTCGTTACAATATCCCCCCCTTAAGAAATTTCGCCCTCGAAATTTTCCATTTCCCACACTAAAACAAATGTGTGTAACTCACCTTCATCATATCCTTCGACTCCCAATTTGCTTCTTCAAACTTGTGGTTTCTCTACAACACCTTGACGAGGGGTATTGTCTTATTTCGTAGAACTTTTTCTCTATGATCTAAGATCTTCACTAGTTGCCTCACATAAGAAAGATCATCTTCCAATTGTACCAACTTGGAAGAGAGTACATGTGAAGGGTCCGATATGTACTTCCTTAAGAGGGATATATGAAAGACATCATGCACCTTGGCCATAGTAGGTGGAAGTGCTAGTCGATAGGCCACAGCCCCAACACGATCAAGAATCTCGAAGGGGCTGATGTACCTTGGACTTAACTTCCCTTTCTTTCCAAACCTCATGACCTTCTTCCACGGAGATATGCGTAAAAACAACGTGTCTCCGACTTTATACTCAAGGTCTCGTCGACGATTGTCTGCATAACTCTTCTGTCGACTTTGGGCTGCCTTGATATACTGCTGAATTGTTTTCACCTTCTCCACCATTTCTTAGACCATTTCTGGTCCAAGCAGCTGACGTTCACCGACCTCATCCCAACATGCCGGTGTTCTACACCTTTTCCCATACAGGGATTCATATGGTGCCATTTGGATGCTCGAGTGGAAACTATTATTATAAGAGAATTAAACAAGAGGAAGATGATGATCCCATCCTCCATTTAAGTCCATTGAGCACTCTCTCAACATATCCTCCGGTGTTTGGATAGTATTCTTGGATTGGCCATCAGTTTGAGGATGATAGGCCGTACTGAAGTTCAGTTCAGTATTCAGAGCATGTTGTAGACTCTTCCAAAACATCGAGTTGAATCTTGGATCTCGGTCAGACACAATAGATAGTGGTACACCATGAAACCATACCACATCCCTGATATATATCTGTGCCAGTTGATCCAAATAGAAATCCTCTCGAATAGAAATGAAGTGTGCAGTCTTCGTAAGACGATCCATAACAACCCAGATTGCATTGTTGCCTTTGGATGTCCTTGGAAGTCCGGTGAAAAAGTCCATGGTGATGTTCTCCCATTTCCATTTTGGTATGGTCAATGGTTGCATCATCCCCTTAGACTTCTGCCTCTCTGCCTTCACTTGCTAACACACCAGGCACTTTGAGGTATATTCAGCGATCTCCTTCTTCATATTATCCCACCAAAAGTTTTCTCGGAGATATCGATACATCTTTGTGCTCCCTGGGTGAATAGAGAAATTTGAACTATGTGCATCATCCAAAAGTTCCTTCTTCAGCTCCAGACATGATGGAACACATAGTCTTTTCCCAAACCGCACAATTCCTTCTTCATTAACATTAAACTCTGAGGATTTTTCCTTTTTGATAGCTTCCACTTTTTCATGGATTCCCGCATCATCCTTTTGAGCATCCTTTAACCTTTCCGAAAGAGATAGTTGAGCAATCATTTGTGATAGGATTGATGATGTTCCCTTCTTTATGATTCCCACATCCATCTTCATCATGTTTAAGAAGATTGGATCCTTCTCAATTCTCATCATTGATAGAATAGCTGGATCCTTTCTACTTAGGGCACCCGCCACCATGTTCGCTTTCCCAGGGTGGTAATGTATTGAACAGTCATAATCCTTGATGAGCTCTATCCATCTTCTCTGGCACATATTAAGCTTTTTCTGTGTGAAAATATATTTAAGACTCTTGTGGTCAGTATATATCTCACATTTCTCTCCATAGAGATAATGTCGCCAGATTTTCAAGGCAAAGATCACCGCTGCCAACTCCAGATCATGCGTTGGATAGTTTCTCTCATGGATTTTCAACTGTCTTGAGGCATAAGATATCACTTTATCATTCTGCATCAGCACACATCCTAAGCCCTTTTTCGAAGCATCACTGAATACCACAAAATCTCCCCACTTGTGGGTAAAGTGAGCACGGGTGCAGTGATAAGCCTCCTTTTCAACTCCTTGAATCATTCTTCACATTCATCACTACAAGAAAACTTTACTCCCTTTTGAGTTAGCTTGGTAAGAGGGTTGGACAATCTTGAGAAATTTCTCACAAATCGTCGATAATATCCAGCTAACCCCAAGAAGCTACGGATATCTATTACCGATGTTGGCCTCGACCATCCCTCAATTGCATCTGTTTTGGAGGGGTCCACAGATATCCCATTGCTTGTGATGATATGGCCCAAGAATGAGACTTCCTTCAACCAAAACTCACACTTATTGTACTTTTCATAGAGATTCTCCTTGCGTAAAGTCTCTAGTACAGTTTTTAAATGCTCCTCATGGTCCTCCTTGGTTTTGGAGTATATTAGAATATCATCTATAAAGACTACCACAAATTTTTCAAGGTAATCTCTAAAGACTCTATTCATCAAGTCCATGAATATTGATGGAGAATTGGTGAGTGCTAAAGGCATTACTATGAATTCATAGTGCCCGTACCTTGTACGAAAAGCAGTCTTGGGGATATCTTCCTTCTTCACCCTTACCTGATAATATACCGACCACAAGTCCACCTTGGAGAAGTATTGTGCTCCACACAGCTGATCAAGCAAGTAATCGATTCTTGGGAGAGGATACTTGTTCTTTATCATGATTTTGTTAAGTTCATGATAATCGATGCAAAGCCGCATTGACCCATCCTTCTTCTTGACGAAGAGGACTGGTGCACCCCATGGTGATGAACTTGGGTGAATAAACCCTTTATCTAGGTTCTCATGTAGTTGTTTCTTCAGCTCTTCAAGCTCAACAACAGTCATTCTATATGGAGTCTTGAATATTTGTAGCGCCCCAGGTATAAGTTCAATTGAGAACTCATCATCTCTTCTTGGAGGAAGACCATGAAGTTCCTCGGGAAACACTTCAGCGAATTCCCTCACAATAGGCATTTCTTCAAGGGTGGTTTCTTCTTTGGACTCAATCATCTGAGCCAGATATGCGTGCTCATAAGGCAGTAATATCCATGCTTGAGATGATGGAGATAAAGGATATTCATCTTCCACGTGATACTTGTAAAGAATCGGGGGTCGATTCTCCATATGGAGTGTGATTTCCCTCTCCCGACAATTTATATTGGATCTATATAAGGAAAGCCAATCCATGCCAGGAATTGCATCAAATTCTATCAGAGGGAGTATGATGAGGTTCGCCGGGAAATTCAATCCACAGATTATAACAGGGGATGACTTATACTCATGGGATGCAATGATTGCCCCATTTTCTGTACTCACCGACATCTTTACTTCCATGATTTGTGGTGGTGCTAGGATTGTTCTTCTAAAATTTTGAGATATAAAAGAATGTGTAGAACCTGAATCAAAAAGTACGTTCGCTATTCTTGAATTAATAACTAGCGTACCTCTCACCACTTCGTTGTCAGGGTTCACTTCGGCAGAAGTGATGGCAAAAGCTCTTCCTTACTGTCTTGGAGGTTGTTGGTTGCCTCCGAAAACCCTTGGATTAGGGCACTGATTTGCAAAATGACCCGGTTCTTTGCATTTGTAGCATTGAACAACGCGTTGAGGTTCGAACTGAGCGTTCCTCTCCTCTGTCGCAGCTGTGGGTCCTTCTTGCTAACAGTTAATAGCTAGGTGCCCTTCCCTTCCACACATGAAGCATTTTCTCGTCCCCGTAAGGCAATTTCCAGGGTGCTTCTTTCCGCATTTTTGGCAAGTGGGGTGCTGGAACTTCTTAGCGCCGTTGGATTTATCCATAGGCCCACCAGCATTGAAGTCCACCTTACGCTTCTTTTCCCCATGATACCCCTGTGATTATCCTATCTCCATTTCATCCTTGAGGGCACATCGGACAATTTCTTCATAGCTGTCGATGTCACGGATCGCTAATGATTTCCTCAAGATAGGAATCAGCCCACCAAAGAAGCGGTGAACCTTGCATTCGGGGGGTAATGACAAAGCTGGAAGCGTATCGTGCAAACCTTGTGAAGTTTGCCTCGTATGCTCCCACAGATTCTTCATCTTTTTTCTTGAGGGAAAGGATGTCCGTTTCCATGTTAAGATGGAGGGTGCGGGGAAAATGTTTATCGAAAAACATCTTCCGGTATCCATTCCATTCCAAAGACTCGATCTCCTCCTCAGGCTTCGTATTTTTGATCAACGTCCACCATTGATCAGCTTCACCCTCCATACGATAAGCCGCCAGGAGAACCTTCTCTTGTTCAGAACATTGGAGGATGGAGAATATCTTTTCAATGGAGTTGATCCATTGCTCAGCGATCGTGGGGTCAGATGATCCACTAAAAGTAGGAGGACTTTGTCTCATAAAGCATTCAATATCGACTTGTTCTTTCTTGGGGGGGGGGGGGTTGAACGTTCCTGTTGACCCGTGTTTCTATTCAAAACATGAGTTAGCTGAGAGAGAAGCGTGAAAAAGTTCACGATTCCCGCTCCCATTGGATTGGGCATCTCATTAGTACAATCATCACACTGATCTTCACAACGGTGGTTAGCCCGAGTCCTCCTATTACCGGCCATTGGCTGGAATAAAAGGAAAGATAGGGGTAACACATAAAGGGTAATCCAAAGACAAAAGTAGATGACTTATAATTACACTTTAATCTCTTTAACTCATGAGTCTATAGGATTCAATCCAGGATTTTCATGATCTACCTTCTAACGTATATTCTTAGGGGAATTTTTCCCTTTATAAGGGTTAATAATAAGATTGTGAATTTATCAAAACATATCCCTTGGGAGTGTCTTAACCAAAAGTGTAGGAAGGCCCATTGTCGTGCACCGGTTCCCGTTCGAGTCTAGCTCAATGCTGTGTTTTCGGGTTTTAACCCTATGATACATTTGTGCCAGAGCCGCCTCTACCAGCTCGTATCCAGACAGGGATTTATTTGTTTGATAAACCACATACTTAGTATTTAACAAAACTTAGGGATGTCTTTATTATACTTAGTCTTGTATCTATGGATTTACTAGGGTTTCCTAATCCCAAAAATAACTAAACCTATCCTCTGATACCAACTATGACAACCCTGCTTTTTATTACAACTTAAACATGCTTTATTACATAAAAATTCACTTGATACAACAAAGAAGATCGAGAGGTTTAGTGTCTTTGGGGCTTAGGATCATTACATAAAAACTTTAAACTTGAAATACAACATCTTTATTGAAAACTTCATTTACATGACCACTACATTCCTTCGTACTTAGCATTGCATGGGATAACCTGAGGACATGCATAAGAAAAAGGTGAGTTGTAAAGCGCAGTAAGGGAGTACACAAGGATTAACATGAGGAGTACAATACATGTTAGGAAATAGGCATATCAATATAGCATAGAAGAAACATGAACATAAAGTCATGATAAATCATGGTAATCATAACATGGAAATGTGGCAACAACACTTAACATTGAATTAGCATGAGCTAAGGCTCATTGCACATGGAGAATGAGTAAACCCTCATTGAACTTGAAGCATGAGTAAACCCCCGTTGCACCCGAATTAGCATGAGTCAAAACTCATTGCACTTGAAGTATCATGATACTATACTTTGCCCAATGCATTGGAGCGCTATAAGGGCGCACCCTTCTTGAACATTTCATTTCATACATAAGTGTGCCACATGGATCATAAAACATGGATTCATAAAACATAATCATTTATTCCACGATAAATGAATGTGAAATTCATACATGAAAATTTACAATCAATATGTAAATTTTCATAATGGTGAATACCCTTGATGGAGAAATGGGCATGGTATTCACTACACAATGACATTGGCTTAGAGAATTTGTGCGATTTCGGCAGCATAACGGCGTGACATAAGAATTCATAAAAAATGTTTGATGAGAGACAAAGGGGTTCATCATCATATTTAAATGTAATGGATAGTAAGGAGGTCATATAGAAACAAGTCCCATCAATTGAAATGGAATTTAGATTAATGATACAAAAGTATTTCTTGAATGTAAAGGAAGAGAGAGGAGTTCCTTTCGGAATTTCAGCATAGTAATGGGTGTACATGAGAGGCATTTAATGAGAGAGAAAGGGGTCTCCCATCATTAAAAAAATAAGAGGGAAGTATGGGGGAGGTGTGAAACCATACCTCAAAATTCATAATTGGAATTAAAAGGGCAATACCACTTATCGAAAATTGACAAAAATGAGAAAAGGAGAAAAAACCATTACTTGGAAGTGTGCTTCCAAAGGCTAGAGAGAGGCTTGTGAGAGGCTTCTTGGGATCATGGGGCATCTTGAGAGGATTATAGAGATAGTAGGTCAGAGTTTGGACGAACTCCAAGGGTTTTGAGTAAGGTGGAAGTGGGAGCTTGGGTGGGTTTATATAGTAAAGGTGAGGGAATTCTTTATTATTTAGGTTTGAGACCCCTTATATTAAAATAATCCAAACCACAAACCATCCCATGGTATTTTCCCATGGTTTCTGGAAAAGGAAAGAGGGAAAAAATATTTTACAAGGCCATGGTCCGAACATATTAAAAAATTAGGGTTGCTTATGTGGAGGTGAGTCACACTCCCATGGAAATTAATTTAAAAAAGGCAAAGTGTTGAATAAGTCTTGAGGGCTCCATTAATTCTTTGAAAATTAAGTCAAACAAACCCAAAATCACATTATTTTAATGATAAAACACATATTGGACGAACATAAGGATTATGGTATTTTATTACATCACCATTGGGTCATTATGATGTCATAAAACACATTATATATTAAAATGGTATTTAATTTTTACCCAAAAAATTGACTGTCTCAGAAAATTATAAAAAATTCACCGTTGGATAATTTCGACATCCTGATTCCAAAAATAATATTTATTTTATCTAAATAATTTTCTAAATATGTGAATTTTCAATTTTAAAATAATAACCGACATTTATAAAAAAGTCAGAGGTTTTGACACAAATGGCTTTCAAACCTTAATAAAAATTTTAATTGCATTCATAAAATTATAAGGTCATTTATATTTAATAAAAATTAATTTAATATTAATAATAATATTTTATTAAACTATTATTTAATTCAAAAAAAATTCCTTAATTTAATAAAATATAAATCTTAATTAAATAATAACCAAAAACACCATTTGTACTTTAAAAACTATTTACAATGTATCAAAAATTACTCGAAATTATATTCATTATTATATACAAAAAAAATGCACAAGAACATAGTACTACTTATTTTTTACATAACCCCTTAAAATAGCCGCATAATACCTAAGGGAAAGGTGTGCGATGGTGACAGACTTGGGGCGGCTCGGATAACATCGCTCGAGTGGTAATCTCTATCAACTTCCACTTTTCCCGTAGACGGTCCCGTTCGAGCTTGACATAACGAAGCTCAGCTTGGGCTTGGTAAAGGGAGAATCCCAAAGACGCCACCTCTTTTCCAAGCTCCGAAAAATGGGCTTCGTATGGGGAAATTCTACTGGATGAGGCCATCGCTTCCTTTGTCTGAGTAAAATTGGGTTCGTTAAAGCCATATATTTATACTACTCAAGTGATCACTGTTCAAAGACTATAAAAGTAATGGTCACAAATCTTAACAAAAAACTAAAGAAGTTAACATCTTATAAAAACATTTTTCATAAAGAAACATTTAACTGGATGAAGAGGGATTTTCCATTAATGAAACATTGGGACGTTTCAGTTTGGGTATATGAAGAACATAGGAAACATACTCCAGCTAATCCTCCACTACCTGAGGATCTGGATCACCTCAAAACCTATGATGCCTCTATCTCTAGTACACATGAAGCATGCTCAGTCTATGGATAGTCTCATACTTCATTGTAGGGCTTAAAATATATTATATGGTTAGTTAAGTTCATTTCCCAACCTATGGGGATTGACACTCTACTCCATAGGTATTGGAAACCCGTCCCTAACAAGTACTTGTACTAAATCCTCATCGTTCAACTAGACGATAGTTGGTGGTCGAATCACTAGAATGATATTAACACAAACATACCTCTAAAGATGATTCGGATATCTATGGGGAGGTTGCCTTAATTTTACAATATTAACCCATGATTATTCAATTAGTTCTAGAAGTACTAACTCAAGGAGATCATGAAAGAAAACACTATTGATATGCTTCATGATGTATATGTCATAAATTTTAAAACTTATAAATGGTTTCTTAGAGTTATAAATCAAATAACTGGTTATCATATTCCTATATAAAAGATATATAGTTCAACCACACCAATCAATTATTTCGTTTATTTGTTAACCAAACTCAAGACCCCTTAACATTATTTCCCTAAGTATCTAAAACCAATACTCACAAAACCATAAACTCAAAACATCACGACTACTAATAAAACCACTCTAATACCATTATAACAATACCCAACCCTTTAGGACCCTACCTGGTCTAGTAGTAGGCTGACTATGTGACCAAAACCCCACCTCTAATAGGCTAGGGGATGGAAAAAATTACCAATAATGGTTATCACACACATATGGGAGTCACTGGACTATAAACCTATATACGACCACACATATATAGTACAATTTATATAATAATAAAACCCCTTATAAATAACATTTGTCGTATATCATACTTAATATAATGACAAATATCCCAATAATGTAACATAAACCAATAAATAAATATGGGTAAAGTACAAATCCCAAAATCACATAATAAATTCCAACCTCAAGAATATGATACAGATGAATAACACATCATATCCACACTAATATAAGCACCACTAGAAATTTATGCTACTAAGATTTTCTAAGAACTAGCTCCATAAGCCTTGTATCCACTGAAATCACCACCAAACTGTGTGTTGTTTGCATAGAAACAACATGTCTCGGCATAAGGCCCGTATAGGGGGGTATAAATATACATAGTTGGAAACACCCAAGAACATAATAGTAAATAAGACAAAAAGTTATCTCAATAGGATAAACCTATATATTTTTAAGGAACTGGGTAACTAAGGTTATGTAGATCCTCAATCTTTACTACTTAGCTACTCAAAATTCTTATGATAAAAAGGAATTTGAATTATTCAAAAAACCATAAAACTTAAATCACCCAACATACCTCACTTTCATCACTTCTAGATCATCATTAAGTAGTAGCGGGGGACCCGCACCTCAAGAAAGAGTGTGCATCAGTCGAGGGGGTATTGAATCAATAGAGGAATTACATGACATCATGTATAATGTGGATAGATCAAGGGGTTCCCTACTCCATAAGTGGGGGGACCATTCACCATTACTAGAGGGTACCTGCTACACTAATTCTATAGAGGATAGATACCCTAGAATAAGTATGCCTTTGGGGGGTTACAGAGCCTGAATCTACTCCAATTATTTCACCCACTCACTGACCATTGCCTCAGGTGCGTCACACGCGTTAACACAGTGTGTACTTAGGTATGCATTGAGACTTGTGATCCCAAAACACATGTTGTGTAACCCATTGTCACACCCCATGTAAAAATTATTATAGTACATAAAACATAGAGCCATAGGAAATAGAAATCATGAAATTTGACCCGAATAAATACACATCATAAAGTCATGTTTTTCGGATCTACAATGCATAGAAATCCGTGTTCGGCACACAACCGACATCATCACCACCGCCTCCATCTGCACCAACAATATCTATCAAGTTCAACACCATAAAGTATCTATGACACATATTGGAGATCCATAGTCCATACATAATTTCCATATTTTATATTCATCATGAATCCCATATGAATTCACATCCAGTACTAGCTATAAATCCATTATGAACTTGATGCTTCATCTGCACCTACACCCCCAGCTACCACTCACATTTCCTAATGTCTTCATTCTCGTATATATCTCTAGTTTTATCTTCCAATGTAATTTCATAGTATCAAGGGTGTGAAAATATGAATAATAGTGGTTGGTAAAGGGCTCGACCACCCAAGAATGATTTTTCATTAATGTTCATTGAAGAACACGGGGAAGACAGGAAAAGAAACAATTTGAAAATCGATGATGAAATTCTCATAGGAATAATAATATATAATTCATAAGAAAAATTATTATTATAAATTATTCAAATGAATATTATCAAAAAAAATACTTCCAAGAGAATCATAAATGATGTCTTCTGGTCAGGAATTCTCACTGTGATATGAAAATGCAATATAAAATTTTTAGAACATGAATATACAAGAGTTACCATTTGAAAATAAATTATACCAAATTGTCTTATCAATTAAATAAATTATTAATAAAAATAAATTAAAATTAATCTCAATAATTATGGCATGATAATTATTATTCATCAATTATGTAAGAATTTAGAATAAATCAAATTTGGGAATCATTGATTTATTCACACATATAATGAAGTGAAAAATAAATAAGATAGATTCCTATCCTTGATAGAAAATATCCATATCTATAATGATAAAACCTTGATTTGTATTTTTCATTGATGCCACTATAATAAATGATCCTCAAACACATGAAGAAGAGACAAATTATCTCTAGAGTTTTCCCATGATCAAAATAGATAATTCGATGGAAAAATTGTAAAATTATATTTATAACTAGAATTAGGTAAGGGGTGTAAACAACCAGGAATTTTAAATTAAAACACAAATATTATCAACATGAGTCATAATGATAAAAATTAAAATCTGTACAACTTTTAGGAAAAAACCATTATTCTAGACATAGCTACAGTGTCAAAATTTCCATTCAAGACTTCTTTTACGATATATTAATTATTCTCATGTGTGTGTCTAAAGAATAAATATTAAATATATTATTTATTTTCTAAATACCTTTTCCATAAATAAAAATAAATCAATTTCACGACCACCTTTATAAATTTTATTAAAAATATTAAAAGGAATTTATTATAAAAAACTAGGTCACTACAATCATAAAGCCTATCATATTGAATATTAGAAATTTTTTTAGAGTCTCTAAAATGTCTTATAAAGGGATATTTAATCATTCCTAAAAGAAAAATTTAGAAACCTCTAATGTATAGAAAGAAGTTGAGATTGTGAATTTCAGTTTCTTGGCCATAATAAGATAATCCCAAATTTTTTGAACTATAACATCAATTGGGTGATAAATTATAATCCTTCAAAGTAATTTTAATTATTAATTTATTTTATTTATTCTATTTATTCTATTTATTTTATTTTATATGAATATTGATCATTGTTTTGTTCATGAGTAATGCATGTTTCTTACACTACTAATCATTTCTCTTCCCTTTGAAATATTTTATCTGTATATAATGTCATATATTTAACTATTGTGTGAAATAGTATGTGATCACATACCATAAGAGTAATATAGATATTAACATTCTCTATTTAAATTTATTTCTCTCGATTGAGAGTTTATAATACATTAATCCTCTTTAATTCAACTATTTTTTTGGAGATTACTAGGTATTTTGACCATCTTTATAGGAAAAGATTTCACAAATTGAGATTTTATTTTGAGTTGTCATCATTGAATAGTGTGAGGTGTCTAATTTATTATTATAGTTATGCATAGAGTAATTTATAGGGACTAAAATATATTTAAAAATGAAGGAAGAAGTTACTAGAGAATCAAACTAGGTCTGGATACTATTTTTATATTCTTACTTTATTTATCTTGTTTTCATACATTTGTCACATAAAATCACAAATATAAGTTTAATAAACCCTAATCTTTTGTTTAACAATTTATAAAACAAATAAAAAGTGAAAAATAACTTTTAAATGAAACCTCTTTGAGAGATTATCCTTATCATAATATTTATAATGAATTCATAAGATTATGTAAATTCTATTAATTATGATTTTATGAAAAAATTCGTATTATCAATCCCACTTGTATTACAGTCCATTTTTAAATAATTAAAATTCTTCAATAACTACAGTTTTCTTCATTTTTACCTTTCTTCATCTTTGGATGTGATTAAATTTTTATCACGTCTCTCTTTTTGACCATAAGTTCCATTTTATCAACCTTATTTTCTCCCCTAATTTGTGTCTTCACTCTCTAATATGGTTATTTCATATAATTAGCTACTTGTGTTTTATGTATCTAAAATATGGGTCTTTATGTGGATTATTGTTTTAAATTTTCATTTAATTTATGTTTATGATATATTATTTGAGTTTGAATTCTAGAGTTATGGGTAAAATAAGAAGAATGGTATTGAGAATTAAGGTGGTATTTTTTTAAATTCTACAACAAGTGACATTGAGTACCTAATAGTGATATATCAAGTAATAAATAGAGGAGGTACAAGGTTTTGAGTTCCAAAACCAGCCACCAAGTGGATAGTTAGCTCACACCTGGTGGTCATAATCCATCAAGTGGTCAGTGTCTAGTCGTCGGGTACCCAGTGTGTTCCTAAGTGGTTTTTTAACAAAGGTTTTCATGTAATTAAACAACTAAAATAACTGTGGATTTAAGTGTGTTTCTTCA
This sequence comes from Viscum album, assembly GCA_963277665.1. Taxonomy (NCBI): domain Eukaryota; kingdom Viridiplantae; phylum Streptophyta; class Magnoliopsida; order Santalales; family Viscaceae; genus Viscum; species Viscum album. The sequence goes on from OY728147.1 coordinate 1,101,343,814, forward strand.
TTCTTAAATATATAATATTGAAACTACTTTCCACTAATCTCTCTCCCTCTCCATATCTTCTTTAAATGATTTATTCTTCAATTATAAATAGAATTTTAATCTAACAATGGCATTGTATTCTTAATGGTGAAATCTTATAAATCCATATAATTTCATATTAAGAATTCATGATTTATATACTAAAATCATATAATTTTGTTTTATCCTTTTAATTTGATAGAATTATGAATTCCTAATGATATTGGTGGGATTATATCTTTTACTTAGGTTCAGTTTGTTTGTTAAAAAATAGGTAGGTTGCATCTATCATTTCTTTTTAATTTAATTGAGTGTTAATATGTAAATTATGATAATTCTATTGCGATTTAATGATGTATGCGAGTATAATGTAATGAAAATTAAGTTCAATTTAGTGAGAATAATTTTACATGAATTATTATGTATTAAGAACATATTTTATTTTGTTACATGGATGAAATTAATGATTAATATTGGATAAATTTTATTTAAATGAGAGATTAATTGAATAAAATAATCAATTTAGTGTCATCATTATTTGATGAAATAATGTGTTTTGTGTTTTGAAAATCAAATTTTTGGTGTTGAATTATTATTATAAAGTGTTGTTTGTTCTGATATAATTTCAAATATTTTTCATGTTAACTTGAGTTAATTGTAGATAATTAATTGGATGAGAATAATATGTTTAAGTTAAAAAACAAATGCGAGAATAATTATTTATTACTTGAAAGAATATGAGTTTTGGGGTAAAACTCATGGTAATGAATAAATAATGTGTTATGGGTGATTGTGAATTTATAATGAAGTTTATATAATTTAGAATTATTTTTATTTGTTATAAGTTGTTCTTGAATGGATATAAAGGTGAAATTTAGGGGGGATACTTGGTTATTTTTTATTAAAGGGGATAATGTGAAACAAAGATTTTAAAATAGAAATTCTATAAGTAGCGTTCTTGGAATTTCTAAAATAAAGTATGTAAATTGTGAATGGTATTTAAGTAATTGCACGTGTGTTTGAAAAATATATGATTTAATTATATACAATAATATTGGGAATGACTAAAGTCTTAATGTATGTAATATGAAACTTGTGATTTGATATTGTGAAATAACTCTTTTTATTGTGTGTAATACATGATCTTGAATAATTTATATGGAGCCTTGAGTTAGGCTATGACATAAGATAATGATACGTGAGTCATGGGTTTGGATAGGAATTATGTTAGGTATAGTATTATTTTATATGTCATGTATTTTGTAGGGATATACTCTATTCCATCTGTCTGGATTAATTCTATATGATCCATGTGTTTAGATACTATATTTCTTATTTTATACTTAGATATTCTACCAACATTGGTTAAAGAAGGTATATAAATTTCTTGCGTTATTAGTTAGAACCTAATAATTTAATATGAATGTTATAAATTATATGATTAAATCATTAAATATATTTATGATATTTATACAAGATTGTATTAAACTATAAGTGATATTTAGGGTTTTGGTGGTTTCTACTGAGAATTATTACTCACAAATTTTTAATATACGTCTCATATATGTAAAATTTATATCCATGGTGATGTGGGTAAAGGTAAAGTACCTTATTAGTCTGGAGATGGTGTTTGGATATATCACATAGTTTATTTCTTGTGTTTTTTGATTCATGGGTAGGGTTTATTCATATCATGTTATTTTAGTTTTTTTAATTGTATTATTCTTGACATGATACTTGGCATATATTATTTCCCTTATTTGAATATATATTTTCATTTGGGAACATATAAGATTTATCCTAAAAAATGTTACTACTTATTTTTTATGTTTAGAATTTTTGAATTGTTTATTTTGGTGATCTATCATGATGGACCATTGGATTTTAAATCACACCTCGAGTTATATATATTGATCATTGATCCTAGTCATTAGGATTTGGTGATTGTATAGTGTATTTGAGACCTTGTGACATTTAACATTAAATCCATAGTCATTTAGAGGTATAACATTAAAAAATGGAATTAGAATGGTCTCTTTTTAAGGATCATGATATTTAGGAAAATGGTATAAATGAGACTAGAGGTTGGGAATTGGTAGGGAAGCAATGTGTGTGTGCCTAAGAATCATAACTATAGTTGAACTTTAAGTTACCTTGGGATTATAAGATTGTTTTTATTGATTTATAAATTATATTTTAAGGTATAATACTCACTCTAAATGAGGGTGAGTAGTGGGTTGTCCATGCATCATTTTAAAATATAGGTATATGACATATGTGTGTGTGTGTGAATTTGTTTAATTAATGATTTGATAAAAATTAAATTGTTGGATTATTAAAAAAATACTTATTTTACTAAAAAAGTTATTAATAATGAATCAGTTGAAGAACATTAGTGAGAAGGATTTGATAATTCAATTTTATTAGATTGATTAACTAATTACCTTATGATAATGTGTATAAAATGATGTTTGATGTGTTCCTTTAATGAAAGTTTTGGTGTTAATTTCTAATATGAGTGTTTTTTGTAGAAAAATAGCACCAAAATAACCATGCTAATGAACCACATGGAAAAATTATAGAAAGAGTAATTTAATAAATGGAGCATAGAGGGTTCATTCAGTCATGTTTTTCTAGTGGAATAAATTTAGACTCTAATTGAGAATAATATTATTGATATTTATCTTAAAATAATTCAAAGCACACAAGGAAGTCCATCTCAGGAGGTGGTAGTAGTGACCAATATGGTTCAAAATTTATAGCCACAATACCCTAATAGTTTTAGAGAATATTATAGACTCCATGGTGAATATTTGTATCTAATATTAATAGACATGATATTTGAGGTGATTGACACACTAGAGGGGGGAAGTGAATCTTTGTCTTTATGCTTGGGGGACCGACACAATACTAGTGGGATATTAAAGTTTATGAAAAACCAAAGGATTGGCATGGGACACTTTTTTTGATTCATTATTTCAGTAGTTTTATCAACATACATTGAAGATGGATGGAATAAAAGAGTTCATAGATCTAAAATAGTTAAATATCTCTGTTATCAGTTGTGGATCTCAGTTTATATAATTTCCCTTTTTTTCTCTGACCATAGGTGATGATGAAACCTCAAAGGATTTTCATTTCTTGTGTGGTTTAATGTTTTTATTTAATTTTAGGGTAGGAATTTTTTTTCTTACTTTTATTTAAATGTTAAATATAGATCATGTGGTAGATAAGGATTTATGGGAGTAAAGGAGGGTTTTATTGGCAATGAGTTGATGTTAAGGTAGTAGAAATAGAAAGATGTATGATTATCACTGAGAAATGAGTGATTAGGGGGGAAAGGGAAGAAATTTTATTCTCTTTATAGAATCAAAGAATCATGGGAGAGTTACCAATGTGGTCGAAAGGGATATACCTAAGTTTTATGTCCTATCAAGGAAAATGAATATTTTTTTATAGTAAAACATGAAATTTTTAGAAATATTATTAGAAGGGGGGTCAGGGGTAACAATTGAGATTATTTTTATACTCATGAATCTATTAAATGGGATAGTGTATTATAAAAAACACTAAACGTATATCATTTAGGAGGTCTGGTTGCATGGGTGGAAGGACTTCTCAAGGACAGGCTCACTGGGGAGATGTAGTCCAGGGGAATTGAGAGATCAAGGGGTAGGTTGAGTTATAAATTACACTAAATTATTTATTATAAATCAATATATAGATTACCTTAGAGAGGGTTATTTAATATTCATAGGTAAAATATTAGTTACTTCTACTTGGCTAAGGTGTTTTTTTGATACAAGTGATTTTTATTCATTCATTTTTTCTGGTTTGGTATCTAAATTGGGTCTAGATGTTGACTTTTTATTCGGATTATTATTTATGTATACTTCACTAGGAAGGAGAGAGGATAATTTTAGAATATTTACAACATGTTTTTTTGTTATCATAAGATTTATACATCTTTGAGACTTATTTATTTTGGAGATAAAGGTCTTTGATGCAATTATTGGGATTAATTAGTTAACATGTTATTAGGGTCACATCAATTATTATAAAAGACAAGTGATATTTATTTTAGCTTTTTATGAATATTATATTTTTTAGGAGAGTGGGACTATCACCCCAGTAGGTCCGGTAATGATTTAAGATGGTTGGGGATGATTGCATCTCAAATATAAAAGACAGGTCTTGGATCAATTAGGTGTTATGATAGTATTTTTGTCCCTTTTATGATTTATAGATATCAGGATGTGTTTCCAATGGACTCTATTGGGTTTCTACTAAAAATTAAGGTGGATTTTGTGAATGATTTTATACCAATTACTAAGCCTATCTCTATTACTCCTCATCATATGTCTCTAGATAATCATGGAGAAATTAAAAACTAAATTAAAAGAACGTGAATATATGCGATTTAAGGGTGAAATGTGTCACATTAGGCTGATTTAGTGTTTTTTATAAGAATAAGGGATATATTTTACACTAGTTAATTGATTAACATATGTTCAATTAAGTTACCATCAAGAATCAGTACATAGTTCCACAAATTTATGATCCATTTGACCAATTGAGGTGAATTTAATGGTTTTAAAAGATCGAACTTTGGTTGAGTTATCACCATCTTGTAGTGTTATCCAATGATGTGTAAATGGTAGGTTTTAAAAATAGATATGGATATTTTTAGTTCTTTTTTATTTCATATGATATAATAAATTCCCTTAATATTTTTATTCCATTAATGAATCATGTTTTTTATACATATTTTGATTTATTTTTTAGCATGTTTATTGAAGATATTTGATATATTTATAGACTTATGAGGTTCATGGAAAGTATTTAGTAACTATCTTGGAAACGTTGATATCTCACTGATTATATATTAATATGTCAAAATGCAATTTTTTTCCAAGATTGAAATTTGTTAGGATTATTGTTTTTTAATCTATAATAGTTATAGATCATAAAAAGTATCAGTTATTGTGTATTATAAAATACCCAAGAATGTTTTAAAAATCCAAAGTTTCTTAAATATTTTTAGTTATTACCATTAATTAATTTAGGAATCATCTCATCTAGATGATCTAATGATGGTATTTATTGGAATGGAGGATAATTTTTAGTAGAATGATATATGTGAGGTTTTATTTCAATATCTGAATAGATGGTTGACATGAACAACCATTATAATTCTACTAAAACCAGGGTAGCACTAAGAGGTGTATTGTGATGCATTCAGTGTGTTCTTAGTTTGTGAATTGATTTAGGAGGGATGGATTGTGGTTTATGGTTCTTGATATCATAGGTCACATGAGAATATTTACCCTACTCGTGATCTTGAATTAGTTTTGATTGTGTATGCACTTAAGAGTTGGTGACATTATTTTATTGATACAAATTTTATTATATATATCAATAATAAGATCTTTAATTATATATTTTCTTAGTTAGATTTGAATATTTTATATAGAATATGGGTTGAATATCATTAATTATTTTATTTTTAGATCTTAAATAATCCATGTAAATGGAATTTCATTTATTATTTATTATTGGGAAGTCTCAGGTGGATGAAGTTCAAGAGTCAAAAAATTGGTATAAGTTTATGTCACTTTTCATTGAGTTGTATATTAGTGTATTTGATAAAGGAATTCTTTTAGTATTTTCACTCTTAGTCATTACATAGTCATTGATAGAGTGAGTTAAAACAATCAAGAGATCAAATTTTGAGTTCCATGTTTTTCAGGATAAAATCTATGGTGAGGAGCAGATACCTGAGTGGGTTATTAATGATTATTTTACCATATATTTTCATGGGAATCATTTTGTTTTATTAGGTTTTTGAGAATAAATTATGTGGTTCCTATGAATTTCTTGATGATAAATCAATCATGGTTTATACAATATTTAATATAGTGTTTAATGGTGTTTTAGTATCATTAATGAAATGGGATATGGATGGATTTATTTTAAAATGTATTACATGTTGATAGGTAAATGGTGAACATTTAAGACCATCTGGTATGTATTAATAATTACCTATTGTATAGTGGTAAAGTAAATTATGTTACCATATATTTTATTACTATGTTTCTGAGATCATTAAAAGATATATATCTCATTTGGGTTATTATTGATTGATTAATTAAAGTTTATCATTTTATTTTGATCAAAGAAACTTAGATAGTTGATGATTTTGGGATGATTTATATCTGGTAAATTATGATACTTAATGGTATACCTAGTATAATTATTTATGATCATTATATGATTATAGATCTACATTATGACAATTCATTCAAAATTCTTTGGATACTCAAGTGAATTTGAGTATAGATTACCAACTATATATTGACAAGAAATCTGAGTGCACTGTAAAAATATTGAAGGATAGGATTTATGTATGTATCCATAACTTTTGTGGATCATGCTAAGATCATGTAACTTTGGTATAATTTTTTTTGAAAATATCTTATAATCAAATATTCAGATAGATCCATTTGAGGCATTTATGGAAGTTCATTTTGATCAACTTTATATAGGATGGGAGTTGGTGAGGTTCCTTTTGTTAAGTTATCATGGTATAAGAAACCTATTATTAGGTGTTGTTGATTAGGAAGAGGTTTTCCATAAATTAAAATTAATATAAGTCATATATTGATCGAATGCACCGACCTCTCTTGTTTGTTGTTGGAAATCATATCTTTATTCCAATATCACCTCTATTGGTACATCGATGATTGGTAAAGAAAGTTAAATTAGTTTCGTGATTAGTTACACCATTGGATATCTTGGAGAGGGTTAGGTAGGTTTCTTATCAATTATAATTACATTTGAAATATAGTAAGATTCATATGTATTTCATGTGTCTCATTTGAGTAAATAATAACAAGATTCATATCCCATGTTTCATTATGAAGGTGTAGAATTTGAGTTGGATATAACTTTTGTCAATAAAATGATACATATTTTGTATCTTAGGGAGAAGATATTGTGTGGGAAATTTATATCACCTATATGTGTTTCATGGAATCATGGATGAGTACACCAGAAGACTTGGGATCAATATGTAGAAATGTAGTCTCAATGTTTAGAGTAGTTTATTATTAATTCTTAATAATTATTCTTGAAGATGTGAATCACTATGGTATGGGTTTTTTAACAACTCTAGATATTTAGGTGTGTTATTATTTTTTATTTTTAATGATTTTTTTCTTATGATATTAAATTTTACGATCAATTCATCATTTTTGGGTAAATAAAAGAGAGGTGGGATAATTAAAGTGGAATTTACTGAGATTTTTTTACATGTACCACTAGGTACCCAGTGGTAATGTATCAGTTAATTGATATATTATGAGGAGGGTATAGAGTTTTGAGACCATCCATTATGTGGCTAGACACTGGGTACCTGGCATGTTCCCATGTGTTTATTTTAAATAAGGAAATTTCTATAACTATAAATTCATTAGATTTTAGAATTTTGGTGTGTTTATTCATTCATAAACCCATAATTATAAATATTATTCCCCCTAAACTCTCCAATTATCTATATATCCTTTAAAAAAATATTCTTTTATTCTAGGAAGAACATCAATTCCTAAGAGATATTGGATTCACTACAATGAGAGCTTCAAAATACCTATTATGTTATTCAAAGGTTTTGTGGTTTATCTTTACTATATTTAATTTTATTTTCTCCTTATACTCTATTAGAAAAAGTGATGTTACCATGGTCAAAAAACATGGATGTATCCCTAAAAACTATGGTTGTTTCTTACATCCATAGTCTAGGAAATCTTATCCCCTTTTGTCATGTAAATAGGGGTCTGAAGCTCTAAAGAATACAACCATGGGCCTATCCTATGGAAATGTTCTTATATTCATGGGTTAAAGCTCATATACTTAAGTATATATCCATGGTCTTATATTTTATCTATTATAGTACTATCATGATCCTAGCCCATGGCAATAACATTCCCAATTTGTAAAATATATATATATATTATTATTCAAAAAAAGCATCTAATAAACAAAAAAAACTAGCAATATAACATACCATCAAAAAATAAATAACAAAGTACAATAAAATTATCATAAATCATACATTAAGTTTACATTAGAGATGATTATTTTAATAAATATTAGTATCATCATAACCCTCCCTGTAAACACCACCACACTTGTCAATTTCAATATCTCCTATAGAAACACCAACATCATAATCGTCATCACCAACTAACATATTGTCACTATCATCATCATTACAAGAATTTCCTTCATAATATACACCTAAATAAGTAGCTAGAGTAGAAGAACCATCATAAACTAAGTGCATCATCATAAAATAGGCATAAATCACTATAACCTTCTCATGGAAGTGAAGAAGAGAATACATGGATTTTATGGTTTTTTATTTATCATGTTTTATTATTGATAATCGTATTCCACTTTTCATATTTCTTATTTGATGGTAGTATTATTTTGATCCTCTATAAATTTACCAATACTGTTCATTGAAGAAACATAATTGGAATACCACTGTCTAAATGGTACAATCTTCTTCCAAGATCGACAGTGAACCCTACCATGTCGCTCATCTCTTAACACCAGATGCATATAGTCTTTTAGACCCAAATTTTTTGTTCCTTTTCTACTAGTTCCTTAATAGATTTATTTATAATGTTCTATTACATTCATTAAAATGATAAAATAATGTAATTAAATAAAATCAATAAAAAATGGAGAAATTGAAATATACTTAAAAAAATTATTAGAGATCATTATTTATCATGCTTCTATATTTCTTTTTCTTGATTGAATATTAAAAGGTAGAGTGATGAAAACATACCTCAATATTAAACTCATTTTTCAAGGAAAATAAATATATAAATAAGTATCAGATAATTTAATATGATAAACTAAAACAACTAGGTTTTATATATCATTTTTTCATGTGATATCAAACATTTATGTCATTCATATAAAATTAAATATTAGAATAAGTTACCAAGGAAATAAAATAAACAATACTAACATAAAACAATTCAAATTCCCAAAAAAAATATGAAACTAAAACCAATCATAGTGTCATTTAAGCATAAACAATATTGCAAATAAAACAACTTCCTATCAAGATAATATATTGATATGATTTAATGATTAATTTGTATATAAATTTTCAATTGTGTGTGATGTATTATTTTAGATGATTAAATAAATTAATTTTATAGTTGATATAAAACCAAACTATTATATATCCATTTATTATATATAATGTTTTAAGAAACACATTTTACTATTTAAGCTGTTACTTTTTAAATTTTCATTATAACTATGGTTTTATTTCTAAAAATTAATTGGATTATTATTCTTTTCGTAGAAAATAAATATAATTCACATGTATAATATGATTTACAATTTTAATTTATTTTTTTATGTTTAATTTGGTAATATGTCTTTTATGGGCTACTTAAAAATCAAGAAAAATGATGTTTTTATTGTAAATCAATTCATCAAAGTTTATTTTATTTTATTAGTAATGATATTAAATATGACTATATCTTTATCTTGAAATTTTAAAATTTAAACGTGTGTTTGTTTGTTATAATGTCATAAATTTGAAATATTTTTTTTAAAGTTGCTTTATACTTGTTTGTTTTTGATTGTCGTGGCATATGTAATCTAGAGGGGTAATGGTTAGGTTTGAGCATTGGTGGGCTTGGTAGAAGACTTAGTTTAGGTGAATTAATTTTAGTATTAGTTTCTTTATTTCAATTAAATTAGGTTTGGATGTCTTTATTTTGGTATAATTAATTTGGTTCCATTTAATTTGGGTTATGTCATAGCATTTTAGTTCAATTTAGGTACATGGTTTTTGGTTCTACACAATTTAATTAAATTCAATTTGGTTTTTTTAGTTTGAATTAATTATATTCTTATTTATTTGATTTGTTTTAATTAAGTTTGATCATATTCAACTGAATTAAGTCTTTTTTATATTTTAGGTTTCTTTGGTGGGAGTCTTATCAATTCATTTATATTGGGTTTTTTGGGTTGGGATGAGTAGAGTCAAGTCGGTTTTTTTAAAAGTTTATTATTATAATCAATTTGGTTCCATTCATATCTGTTTAGTTTGGTTTATCTTGGGTAAATTATATTGTTTTATTTGGATCACTTAACTTGGATTCTATTTGGATTGTTTCTATTCAATTCAAGTTGATCTAGCTCTTTTTTTGTTTGGTTTTATTAGTATAGATTTTATAGATTATTTTTTGGTGGTTTTTTCAATTAAATTTAGATCAATTCAATTTAAGTCGCGTTAGATCAATTTTTTTGTTTGGTTTATGTAATATTGGTGAAGTTTTCATTATTTTATTTTGGTGTTATTTTTTATATTTTTTAGTTTAGTTAATTTTTGTTCTATTCATTTTATGTTTGAGTCGGTTTGATTTAGTATAGATCATTAATTCTAGATCAGGACAAGTTGGTATGGTAAAATTTAGTTTGTTTTGGTTTTGTTTTGTTTGTTTGAGTAGTCTTGAGTGTGATTATGTTAGTTTGGATCATGTTGATTTGTTTGTGTTCCAATGATTTTGAGTTGTGTTAGTTCAGTTTGGTTTGGTTTGTTCAGGTTGAGTTGTTCAATGTAGTTTGGATTGGTTTATATAAATTTGCTTTAATTTTTTCCAATCTTGTTTATTTTATTTCATGTTGGGTCTATTTGAGTCACTTGGGGTTGGTTCAGGCCCATTTGGCTCACTTAATCTCATTTTGGAACCTTTCTAGTTGATTGTTTTGATTTAAATTCCCTTTTTTGGGTCCGATTTTGTTTTTTTTTGTTTTGTATAGATTGAATTTTTGTATTTTAGTTAGGCATGACTTAGATTGGGTTGATTCAGTTGGATTAATTTTAGGATAATTTTATTTTGTTTGGTTTGGTTCAATTCATATAGATATGGGGTGGTTAATTTTTTTCACTTTAGTTATAGAATGTTTAATTTAGATCTATAGCGGTTTTGGGTAAGGTATAGAAAACTTGAAAAATAAATTAGAAACAATATCAGGAAGTCATGCATTCATAAAAAATAAATTTGGGTATTATCTTCTGGAAACTTGCATAACTCATTGTAGTAACTATGAATCTCTATAGAAAACTTTAATATGGAATACATGATTTCATACCAAGGTGGATGAAATAATTCAAGAAAGAAATATATTTTATTTTATTTTATAATGTCTGATATAATAAATATTTCCAAAAAACACATAAAAATATACATCAATATTATATTTACAAACATCAATAATCACAAGGTAAGGATATTAAATATTTTTAATCAATATATAAAAACATAATCATAAATTACACGCACCAACGCATGATCTAGAAGAGAAGTTTACCCTAAAGTATACAAGTATTTCATAACACTTATTTTTCTTATTTCTATTAGACATGTACTATAATCAAAATGTATTAAAATTACTACCTATCTATAATATTATTTTCATAATTAATTCAACATTAAAAAACATTTTCAAATAAATAGCTAGCTATAAATAAAATAAATCAATACCTGAAACTTTGTAATTTTTTAATAGTCGATCATCTTCTTATACCAAGATAGTGGGTAAGAATCAAAATTTTAAATACCCTGAAGCTCATTTTTATTTATATTTTTTCAAAGAGTATATAAATTATATTTCTATGCTTACCACATTTCCCCCAACTCTATTAACTTTTCAGAATCGGCATTCTGTCTATAAGGAAAATTATGTCGAAGCTGCATTTGAAAATATATTTTCTAAATAAATATTACAAATTATTATAAATAAATAAATATATATAATATAATTAATATTACTTACCCAAATCTTGACCCATGAATTTTTATTCATTTTCACTCCAACTTATCTCCAAGTCATGGCTTGAATATGAACAATGTTTCTATGTTTGGAAGGTCTACCCATTGAACTTTTACATTCCTTGGTGTTGCTTCCAATTATAACAATCCTTGTTGTATTCAACCATAATTTATGTATACCTACTCTAGAAATCTCTCATATTCATGTGACCTCTTCATTTGGTAGGAAATATTTCTAATCCTGAAAAAACATAATTAACGAATAAAAATAACATATAAAAATATATCAAAGATCGCTATTAGTAAAGTTTAAACACATACCAGAAGAAGGGTGATTTGATATCCCATGGACTATTATTTCTAGAACAATAGTATTGGAAGCATCTTATGTCATGGGTGGTGGGATATCTATATCCTAACTACATTCTAAAGTACATTAAGGATACTAAAGTGATATAGGGATAAAAATAAGAGTAAAGAACTGTACAGAAGATGGTGGATATGGATATGGTGGTAGAATTCATGGATAATAATTTCCATGTACAGTGGATGGTGTTATGGGTAATAATGAAGTATAAGAGAATTAGGACTACCATACTGTGTGTTTTGGAGTGTAAGGGGGTATGTAAAAGGGTCAAACATAATCAGGTAATGAAAATAAGGAAATGGAATCCTTGATGGATGGTGACCTAGTGAATAAAATAGTGTAGTGAGATGTTGAAGTATAGAACCAGTAGCACTGGTAGGCATAGAATGAGTCTAACGTTCCATCCTATGCACTGACATACCCTCTAACATATCCTATAAATAATCATTGAAATAAATTTGTATCCTAGATGAAACACTCTAGCATAATATGGATGATATAATAAATTTTATATTTGTAGTAATAATGGATAAAGTGATTATCAATATACCAAGTTGTACTTAGACTTTGTTTCCTCTTTATAGTTACAAAGGTGATCACTGGATAAGACTTTCTATAAACACATCTTTAATCAATGGGTTAATCTATAAATCTCTTATTCATCACTCATTTCTATAATTTATTTTTTATGGATTTATTAATATATAGACATGGTGTTTGAAAAATCCCATGTAGTAATGTGAGACAATTATAAATATTAAAAACAATAAATAAATCAATTATAAGGCATAAAAATGAAAGGTTTCAAAAAAATTTAATGATAGGATTTATTAACTTAAAAACAATAATATAAATATAATTTAATATTCAGTTAATATTATGACAACTCATCTCAATATGATTTTAATTTTAATAGTAAATTTGTTTTGATCAAAAAAATAAATTTGTATAATATACTTACAGAAATTAATTAAGTATCAAGTATAAATGTTTGAAAAACATATACCATATCATAATAATATAAACTAATTTCTTAAAGATGTGTCAATGTTATATGTTCTCTATTACAATTTCTAGTTTGAAATATGTTCTAACGAATGAATCATTTATGTCATAAAATGAAACATTTTAGAGAATACTATCGGTTTCAACAAACATAACTATAACAACCCAATAATTTATAATATATTTCCTTAAAAATAAATTTAATTTCCTTGATAGTTTGCATTATATGAAACACTTAATTTATCTTGTGTTGAATGCAACACTGAGTTTAAATAAAATGTGCCATATTATTAAAATATTAATATTTAATATGATAATTATCACCAAGATAATAAATTTAAGGGTATGAATAGTAATAACTAAATTATAAAAATTATGGTTATTTATTGATTAGAAATAAATTATGAATCATTTAAAATGAAAAAAATGTTTTTTCTGAAAAACTGTATTTTCCTAAAGGATAGTTTAATCGTTCTTTGAACACATAATTTAAATTAATTTTTACCAATTTTAGAAAAATTATTTGAAAAATTAAACTTAATTTTTGAAATCGTAATACCATAATTATTTTAGGTTAATTTTTGGGATTTCTCCGAAATGTTTCATTTAATTAAAAACTGTATTTTCATTTAAATTGTTTATAATGTTTAATTATATTTTTAATTGGTGTTAAAGTAAAATTAGTTTAATTTTATATCAATTAATACAATTTATTTTATTTTATTAATTATCATTCTAAATTTTGATATAAAAACTTTGTAAGCTTTTGAACATTTTCTCTTTAAAACCCCATTTTCTCATCACGTATGTGAGATTAATTTTAAATTAAATTTTTATAAAAGTATGAATTTAATTTGGAAAATTTCATTCCATATTTTTAATCATAATAATATATAATTATAATTATGTAAAATTTATTTTTTACCAAAATGAATAGTGAAAATAGTAAAAATTAATTACTGTAGTTAAGGTGAAACTGATTTACTGGGGGTTAAACTAAGAGTATAAGGGAAAAAATTACCTACCAAATTGTAAAGAACCATTGGATGGACCTATTTAGAGCTCATATCATTTAGTTTCAACAATGGTTAATTTTTTAATCTTTTTACATGATAATAATATGGGTATGATTGAATATTTTCAAAAAATTACAAGTGTGTCACTCACCTCACTTATAAAAGGCCACACACTCTCAAATATTCCTCACCCCTTAAATACTGTTTGGTTTAGAAATTACCTACACAAATTACTTCCTAAATTCCCCCCCCTATGTTTATAAGCCTTATTTTGGGCATAAATTTATCCTTGGAAGGCTTTTGTGCGATCCTAAGGAGGATGCCTGAAGAAGAGGAAACATTCTTCAATAAACGCATTTATTTTTATTTATTTATCCACCTCCATCAATTATTATTAAAACTTTATGATATAATAAAATCATTATATTCTATATACTAGGTTATTTTTATAAAAATTTCATGACCTATAACCATCTCTAGCTCTATCAAATGGTTTACAAAATCAACATTTGTGTATACGGTGGATTACTGCCTTGCGAACCAATGTCATTTGTTCATCCATTACCACATTTTTTGGTTGGGTATAAGGATGGATATAAATTATATATATGGTATTTATAACATATTTATACCTTTTATTAATTATATCATATATATATATATATAATTTCCATTCCGTAGTAGATATGACAATGTTGCTCGTGTGTACGACAAACTACCACATCGCAAAGCAATGTGATTCATCTTTCGCTAACGCTTTACATGGAATGTAATAAGGTGAAATTTTATGATTATATGTGATATAAATGAAATAATTTTTATATTCATGACATATTTATCATTCTGTAAATATAATATATATCATTTTCTTTCTCACATTTTCACTCACTTAAAGATGAAAACATCATTCATGTACATGTAGACTACTGACTTCATGAAGCGATGTGACTCTAATTTAATCACAAAAAAATGGATGATATATAAGTATATTTAAAGAATAAATATTATAAATATGATATTATTATAATTCTATAAAGATAAAATATTACTTACCTCCTTTCCATAATGATCACTAAAAAATGTAAAAGTTACTCATGTATACATACGGCCTACTGTCTCCATGATCATATCGTACTTCATTTTTCATAACAATCATTCATGACAGGTTTTAAAATTATAATTAATGTATAAATATAATAATTATTTTATTATTATTATTCTGAAGATGATATAACTATATAATATGTGAAATAATTCGAACTTTCATGATAAATAATGAATGAGAAAACAAGGAAATTAAAACACATAACAATGTAAATATAGAAAGATTATTAATGAAAAGGTGGCAATATGTTATAAAAGGATCATATAAGATATTATAAATATTAAAATGGTTCTTCTATAAGTTTATTACATGTTTAAAACCACTATACAAGAGGTTAAGTCATGGTCAACCAAAAGGAAGCGTTAGGAGAGGGAGTTTTTCTCAATTTCATTTCATTGAGGCATATTGTAATGTTATGCACCTAGTTTCATTTATATGGTGTATATAATAAAATTTTGACATGTAATATAATGATTAATTAATACTTAATTGTATTTTAAGTTTCACTTTGAATTATATCATCTAAAGATATTTGAATTGAAAATTACCAAGTGGTAAAAGTTACTGTACAATCTCGCTTTCTTTTGTAATTGTAAGCTTTCTCTTGAAAAAATCACTTTCTTGTGATCAGATGGTTCTGAAATCTTAACCTAATATGGACCGAGATTGGTTGAAGCATTTTGGGTGGCATTTTCCCATCAACAGACACAAAAAACATCAAAGTAGTATGCCTTGTGAAGCTCCATCACAAAGCACCTCTCCATCGTGATCATCGTGAAGCATACAGGAACTGACTCCTTCACAACTGCTGCAGAGTTCCCTGATAGAATCCTCTACAATCTGAAAGATATATTCATGATGACCCTATAGCCCCAAAATTCAATCCTCTATGAAGTACAATGAGCATCATGATCACCTTTTAGAAATGTGTTGTAAGCCTTCATGATTAGGACAAAGTCAACTTCGATCACTGAGCGCAATTTCCTCTATTGAACACCCTCAGAGCATCGTAAAACTAGGTACCTATAAATAGGTGACTCACCCCCCATCATGAAGGATCGACACCCTGCACTTTCTCCTTTTGATTTCTCATTTCATGAATCACCCCTTTGCTCTGTGAACCAGCCATAAAATATATCAACCTAGGTACCTAAGCATTGAGAACCAACTCACCCTTTTATCCATTTTCCTCCACTTCAAGTAGGGATGCCCTTCATAAAGACCAATGGCCATAACAAATGTAAGAGTCCCTTTTGGGCACTCATGTCTTTCTAGAGCATTCATCCTCCACGAAGCACCCTCCATGCACATGTTAGCTCCATTCCTTGGATGGGTCATCATGCTTTGTGAAGCACCTCCATTCATAGAGGACCTTTTTGTAATGATTCTCATATAACCTTCCTTCGCGAATCCCATATTTTTCATGAAGCACTAGATCTTTGTGAATCCACTCTTTGTGAATCCTTCTACTTCATGAACCCTTCTTCTGTGCGGCCCTCTAGTCTCATACAAAGTAACTTCATGATTCCTTGAGTAGTGTTTCATACAGCATTACCTCCATCATGCTTCTTTACATAGGCATACTAATGGTTATTTTATCTCTACATATCCATGCTAACATAGACACCTCAATTGACCAGTCCTCAACCTCACTCTCATCGGGAATTTCTTGTGCCTTCCCTTCCTTGAGTGAGGGTTGGTACAAGTTATTTAAGTCTAAGGGATGAGGAGTGAGTCATCCTCATATGAGTTGTAGGACATTAAACTAACAAGAACTGTTATCCCCAACACATGATTTTAAACTATGAGTTGGCACATGTGTGGAAGGCCAGATTGGATCAGATAGAGAATGGTACTGGGAGCTATTTGCTTCCAGACTTTATAATCCACCTTCTCTCTTCTGTTAGGTTTTATCACCATGTGCACTTTAGGTAGTCTACAAGTAAGCCCTAACACACACCTTGATAGGGTGATCCTAGTATGATGGCCATATCCTCCTTGTACACATGGACACCTTTCTCAGGCTTCCCTCTAAGAGTAAGTCCCAATATCCACATATATGGGTCACCTTAGAGTGTAAGCCCCACAAAATATACTTTGTGGCCGCACCTCTCATGACAGGATTGTTAGGTTTGATGTTACCTCTTCTTTCTCACACCAAGCATGACTCACATGGTCTTAGAGAAAGTATAGACCATGAAATCCTCTATGGGTCATTAACCATGCATAATCCTCATGAACCCATTTATCTATAACTGTTTGGACTTTGATTCCATACTACAAGGATATGTAAGAAGACTAATTGAGTTTCAAGCTCATCACCAATCTATCTCAGCCATTTCATGTCAGTTCAACTTCGTCCAGCATGATTTTAAACTGTATTCTTGAACTACATGGTTTTTTATTCTTTTCTTCTATATAGGTTACATAGGAATCCTCATTGAGGTTCAACCTCTATCAAACGGTAAACTCCAGTACTCTCTCCTAAGGATGTACCCTCCTGATGTGAAATCTTCCCTCTTTGGGACACATCTCCTGGATCTTCCTCCACAATGTTTTCTGATCAATTCAGGAAGCTAACCATGCATAATCCCCACACTCGGTCCATACTCCTCTAACCTATAGTATCCCTCTTATTATGAGCTTCTAACCACAAATAAGTCCAATCGTGTCCTCGGGCTGTTGTCCTTTGCATACACCCCAATTCTATACCCTAGTCCAAAACTATATAGACTTTGATTTCCTCCTACAGGGATACATAGGAAGCCTCCCTGAGGTCCAATCCCATCATTCATGTATCATCCCAGTTTCTCCCATGATCCCCTATGTTTTGAGAGGATCATGCCTTAACTGAAGGTTTCATTTCATTCATGTCCCACCCATGTGCTCCATTCTCACAGGTTGCCTCCTCAGGCATCTTATCACGCCAACTAACTACATGTACTTTGATTCCCAACCACGAGGATACGTAGGAAGCCACCCTATGGTTTAATAACAACATCATCATCATCTTCATGTCGGTTTCATCCTATTCGTATTCATCCTTAGACACTTCCTCCATTATCCATCCTAATTTTTACCCAGGCCGCCACATCCCAGTGTGGCCATGCCACCCACTTCCTCATTGCTCCTAGAATCACCTAGGAAGATAACCATGCGTAATCCTCACACAATTCACCCCCAATAAACCAAGAGTACCCCTCTTATGATTGGAATCTAATTATGCATAAGACCCAGCATTTCCCCTTGTCATTGTCCTTTGTGTACACCCTAATTCCATGCTTCAACTTTCGAACTACGTGTATTTTGGTCCCTATATTCTATATAGGGTATGTAGGAATCCTCCCTAAGGTTCAATCACAACCAATGTTAAACCTTGGTTTCCCCCTATTTAGGATCCACCACCCTGATCCACCCTCAGTGGTGTCCAGATCATCCTTCATAGTTTGACATCTTCCCTTTTTGGGACCCACCATCCTGGGTGTGCTCTTTTTGTGCATTCTGATCCATCCATCTAGTGCTACATTTTTTGGATGCACCCTCACAGAGTGATATCTTACCTTTTTGGAAAAGGCCACCCAGGGTCCATCCTCATTGGGTGTTTTGATCCATCGATCTGGTAAACCCTCTAGGTGATCCCTCCTAGGGACGTACCCATATGGTCCACTCTTATCAGTGTTCTAATCAGTCTGATCCATCTTCGCTGGATGTTAAACTCATGGAATTCTTTGTCTTAAACAAGGTATGTTAAGGAAAACCTCATAGACATGTTCCTGTAATAAGATACTACGCGATCATCATGGGAATCCTTGGGTTTCCATGCCCTTGAGAAGCCCTCTTATGAGAAAAAATAAAGGTGTTACACTATTCTAGTGTCAAGACATGCCACAGATGCCTCAGTGTGACTAATATTCTAATTGAAGGTTTCTACCCCAACTTTAACCTTTGTAATTTCCTGTAATAAGTAGTATAATTAATCAGAATCCACAAATAGATGGAACTGGGAATGAGTTTCATGAAGAACATCGTAATCTATGAGGGAGACCCGGACTAGGAGAATAATTCTGAGGAGGAATCCATGGAAGGTGAAATTGGCATCCCATTATCTTGTTTCTATTAAGGATAAAATTTCCCTGCAGCGGTGATAGATTTCACCTTCCTTTGAAAATTGGGAATGTGGGGTACAATGCGACCGTCAGTGAGTGTCAACAAACGCATAGTGGTATGCCCCAATAGAAATCACTACAGGAAAACTGAGCTATATCCACACCTATATAGCCATAGGTTAAAAACCTGTGGATACAGCCTCACATATTTCCATAGATCCATGTCTTTATCCTAACTATCCTTTCATTATTCCCTTCTACTTGATCTATCCTTCAAAAAACAGCCCTAACTCCCTCCCATATGCCTCCTCACCACGAACCTCCTCCTCCAGTGAAGTTTCTCCAAGCGGCATCCCCACCTCCTCCATTCCTTTCCGAAAACTCTCCCCCACAACACTCCCCCAACGTTTAGTTTGAAACCCCTGATTCCCTCCCTAAAGCCTTCTCCCCAACAACCTTCAACACCCTCGATGCCTCCTCTTCGCGACTCCCCACCCCACGATCCTCCTCCTCCAACAAAGCTTCTTAGAGAAGCCTCCCCACCTCCTCCCTTCCCTCCTGACAGTTCTCCCCCACAACCCTCAACACCCCTAATGTTGAGTTCGACACCCCCTATTCCCTCCAAGATACCTCCCCCAATTATTCCCCACCAAAAGTATCTCCAATTTGGGATTTTTATTAATTTCAAAATCAATCACATATGTTAAGGTATCTTCTTGAGTGCCTTTAGTAGTGTATTTGTCCCCCAAACATCATACACATTGCATCATAATTTTCTGTATCTAATTGTATTTATAATGATCACTTAGACACCTATTTTCCTTGATTTCCATGATTTATTTCCTTGATTCATATTCAATAGGTGATTTATTCGTTAATTCCACCTCATTCAAGTCTAGATCAACTGATTGTTTTATTCAAGATTTATGTTGATTCATTATTAAAGATTTAGTGGGGTTATCTAGATCTCAATTCCTGATACACCTTTTATTTATGAGCCTTTTTATCTTCAAAAACATAAAAGTATATTTTCTAGTTTAAAAGGTCTATTTCTTGGATAAACACTTTCATCATATTTCATAGCGGTGGAGTGCCTCCTTATGAAATCATTACCCCTCCATTCATTCCTCCAATTACAATAACATTATAAAGATATTGGTTAGGAAAAATAAATAATAATCCATAGGAATAATACCTCATTTAGTCTCTCTATGATTGATATATAGGAATATTTATAGTTATCTCATTATCCCAGAGATTTTTATATTTGAATCACATGCTCATAAGGTTCCCAATAATTCAGAAATAGCATAACTATGGTTCCTCCTTATATGGACCATCATATACATATTTTTTATGGAATTTATATTTTTTAAAGATTTCATATTTGGACAAATTATCTATATCAAGGATAATTTTGGAGTTATTTTCATCATTTCAGTTGAGGTTTTCAACCTACATTTAGTTCTTTAATATTCTTATATTTTTATTTCAACTATAAAGCTATAAATTTTATACTTGAAGTAGAATCTATCATGGGTTGTCTTCCTTATTCAAATTGAGTCTTGATTGGAATGATTCTTTTCTTAAATTCCTTATTCATGTCCATTTTCTTCAAAATATCATCAAACAACTCTTTAATCATGTAAGTATCTTATTTAATATTTGTTCCCCTTTTCATTACACAAATATTCAGGGTAACTTATTATATATTTTCCTTTAATTTTCTAAGTAAATATTTTCAATTACTTCATAATAAACCTCAAGAATGAATTCAAATTATTTTACCTTCTCTTATGGATTTGGATGTCAGTATTGTGAAACATTAGTTTTTATATTTTTTAATGTTTTTAAAAAATAAAAAAATCCACTCAATTGATTATTTAAATTTCAGTTTAAATTATTGGTTATGTCTATCTAAACTATTGTTTTAAATAATTTCATTACATTCTAAATTAATATATGGGTTTAGTAATAATTTATTTAATTCATATTTAATTATAAATTTTTTAGTGCTGAAAGAATGAATTGTATCTATTAATTAAATTGAAATTTTATGTTTTAATATTTTTTTATCATTTCCATTGTGATGTTCATTTTCATGATAATGTTTCCTAATTTTTATATCACATTTTTGTGGGTTGGTTGTTTTAAGCATGTTTTAATATGATCAAATGTGATAGTATACTATGTTGTATATTGATTAATTTTTTTAGTGTTGTTATTTAATATCATCTCTATAATTAGTCACTAAAATTTATATTTAATAGTTTTTTTAAAATATTATCTTAATATTAAAAAAAATTATATATTGTATATAGTGGAATCAATACATATATATTTAAATAAAGTGTGTGTGTGTGTGTGTTGAAATTATGGAAGAATATCTTTATCCTAGAAAAGAAGTTGCACATAAATTGAAGCATCGCATTACATAAGGGTAAATTTTTTTACCTTTACAAAATGGTATAAATTTAGTCCCCATATATATAATAAGTTTGATTTTTAAGCGTAAACCAATTTACCCATATAGAGAAACTCAAATAGCTCATAAAACCCTATCCTCCTTAGAATTTCATCACCTCCATCATAATGTTCTCCCACATCACACTATCACATCATAATAAAACTCATCCATGGAAGGTTATAATTGTGTAATCCCTTCCCATGGAAAACCCATGGAAACCTTGTGATGTTTCAAGAATTTATACTTGTTATAATTAGAGGATTCTACATGTAAAACCTGATTTTCCTTGTCTAGTTCTATAGTGAATAATTTTTAACAAAATCAACTAGCTTAAACATCACCGGTATTAATCCAAGAAAAATTTCATCTCATGAACCTTGTTTCTTCATAATAGATAATCTTATTCATAGTATTTTTTAGATTAGTTTGGCATGCATGAATTTTTTTATACATAATCATCTTCTTGGTTCAACACTAACAGTTCTCATGCTAAGGTGTGTTTATATTCAAGATTCCATTGAGTTCATCTTGTTCTTATTATTTCTACATGTTATTGAACCATGTTGGAGCTCATACCATGATCTGTATTTATCTTCTTCTTGGTATGAATGAATTTTTCTTTTTCACATTTTGTTACTAAAAAATATTTTTATCAGTATGTTCCATGCACTTAAGCCATTAAATTACTTGGCTTTGTTTTTCATGGAATAAAATTTGGTGAATCATACTAAAAATATTTTTTCTCTCCCATGGTAAGTAATATGATATTTATTCTTTGGTATCCTTGTTTCTCACCATAAAGATGAATTACATATTCTTCTTCATGTCAAGGTTGTGGTGGTCAGTATTTTATTTTTTCTCATTATCTAGTAATTATTATTATTATCACTCCTATAAATTTAGGCTATATACATGGATCTATAGCCATGGTTTTATAGATCTGTGCCTATAGCCTATTTATAGCCATGGATTAATTAATTATGTGTATGTGAGCCTTAATTGCGCCTTGTTCCACGCCTCATGACGCTTTCCCAAGAGGCATTTTCACCTTATTGTGTCGTGCACCTTTGAAAAAACTGAGGATACATCATAGAGAACATCATCTTGGTTTAATGACCTATATAATTGATAAATAAACCAATAATATAACTTCCCAAATCTTACCCTCCATGATTCAATCCCTTCTGTTGTGTATAATAATTCCTCTATATCATAACTATAGTGTACTAAAAATATACATGGTGTAAATTCATCTAGAATTAAAAAAACACAATATTTTAAACTTCTAATTGAAAACCCCTTACATCTCATTGAATGTAATCCATCATGGACATTTACAAATGTATAATATTATTTAAAATAATTCTATCTATTTATGCAGTGTAACCTCTTCCTCTACATTATAGCCAAAAAATATATTACTTATGTTCATTAAAAACATTATATTATGTAGTGTGGATATAGTGTTGTGACATTGATTATAATTCTCAAATACCATATTGATCTTTAATTTAGGTGAGGGATGATTCATTGCCTTGTACATAATATCAAATCACCATAAAATTACATAGGTCCCAACAAGTCTTGGTAGGTCACCGTGCCACCCCACATAGATCTATTATCTACATTTACAACCTATTATATGGAAATTACTATTACCATGATCTGATTTATTATGTTAACATCATTTTCTATCTTTCTCAGAACTATGGTTGAGCTTGGTTATTCGTCATAGTGGTTTCTTTCTCCTACATTACTGCAATGTTGGATTGTTTTTTTTTAATTTCAAACACTATTGTGGCATGGCTAGTGGGATTGTGATAAATATTTACTAACCTTTACATGTGAGGGAAAACCATGCATGTGGTAAAGAGTGAGTTTTTAGTTATAGAAAATGAATTTTTCTTTTATTATGTTCCTCCCTTAGGAAATTAATTATGATTTTTTAGTTATGGAAATGTTATTGAAATATATTCCCAGTTTTATTATTCCATTATGAGAATGATGAGATACCCATTGTTTGATATGTTATTCAATTATGAGGTGTTCTTCCATTTCACTATGTTAATCCTATGGCCTAAGATGATATGAAAATTTGTTTTAATGGGATAAATGACATGTTTTGACCATGATAATGTGTTTACTCTCTACATGGTGTGGTGAATACTTTCCATTTTCATCCTGAATGTTGAGATGGAATATTTTTCCCAGATATTTTTCATCACCTACTTATTGTGTGATGTAATTCCAACCAATCTGTGGAACATAATGCCCATGTGGACTTGGTAATGATGGTAATGGCCTCTAATTCCTAATTATTTATTGTTTCTTTTAGAAGTGGGCCCTCATTCCCATTTTCACTATGATTCTGTGTTATACTCCATGATTACAAATCAATAATGGAATGGATTCCTTCAACACACTATGGTATATTGGCGTCCTTCTAAACACTATGGTATATGATATGGTTTAAATTTTTATAATGACTTTAAATTTCAAAAAATCATTGTAAAATTAATAGAAAACATCACAACTCATTGTGAATCCATCCAAACACTTTTGGGAATTGATTATTATTATCTCTTATATTTCATATATACTCTTTTTACTATAATCAATCCTCATTCTTGGAACTTATGTGTGAATATTCATGATTTTTTATAATTTAAAACATTTATGAATTCCCTAAACCATAATTTTAATATATTTGTTATGATTTTTTTATTAACATGTTATTGATTGTTACTTATTATCTTATGAAACAATACATATAATGTTAAGTCATTTTCTAGATTATTTATTTAATTTATGTTTATATGTATCAGAATTTATAGATACTGGATGTATAATGTTGATCGGATCACTGATGAATTTTAAAAAGAGTTATGATATTTTTTGGACATTGCATTCACTAATAATTCAGATGGAGGATTTATTTAATGCTTGTGTTTTGATTGTGTTGGAAGACCATGGTTAACTTGTGAGGAATTGAGTTACCATATAAATATACCTGTTTTCCAAAAAAAGCATTTATAGTATCACAGTTGAGAAGAAGTTCAAGTGGTGAATGGCATCGATTCAACGAAAAGGATTGGTATGAAAAATATAATTTCTGAACAGTTTCCTTTTGTTTTGAAATCCATCTCCTCATGTAGACCAGTGAATGATGAACGGAATATCAGAACATAGTTTTCATCTATTAATCAATATAATGATGTTGAGAGTGTTATAAAGCTGATGGAAGATGAAAATACCTTATTATATTATGCATGTGGAAAAATAAGAAAACATGAGTTTTTAATGCGATTATATCATGGGAAAATAATGTATGGATTTAGTAATACTATGGTCTACTATCTATTTAAATTTATTAAGGATTTACGGCTTGATAATTCATGTATTCCAGAAAATGATTACATGGCATCAAAGTTGGTTAACAAATTTAGATTTTCATCTATTAAAATTCATTAATTCCCCAAAGACTGTTGTCTGTTCTGGAAGGAAAATGCATATTTGAGTCAGTGAAAATAGCGTGACACATCAAGGTGGAACACTAATAAAGATATAACTCAATCTCACATACCATAGAAAGTGATGTGTAACTTCCCTTTAACTCCCAGACTTCAAAAAAATATGTCATAAGAAATGTCAAGGAATATGAGATGGCCTAAAAATGAATGAAATAAGGATAATGATGAAATTGTGCATCTGGTAGAGGGGTTGTATTGGAAGAAACTTTATAGGTTATATCCTGATTTTTCATATGACCCATGAAATGTTATATTGGGATTATCCTGTGATGGTTTCAACTAATTTTTCCAAATGCATATTGCACACAATACTTCGCCTATTTTCATTCACATTTATAACTTTCCTTCATGGATGTGTATGAAGAATCAATTTACTATCATGATTATATTGATATTTGGACCTAGTGATCCTAGAAATGATATTAATATATACTTGCATCCATTAATAGAGCAGTTAAAGGAGCTTTGGATTATTGGGGCACAAGAATACGATGCATTTAGGAAGGAGTAATTTATGTTTCATGCATCTTTATTATGGATGAAAAATCATTTCCCTACCTATATAATGATGTCTAGTTGGAGTAATAAAGGTAAATTATCCTACCCTATTTGTATGAAAAATACATGTTCCCGAAGATTAATGTTTTGATGACCTTTCTTATTCATAGGACATCAAGGATTTCTCTTGATGGATTATCCATACAGGAAAAATCATAGATAATTTGATAATGCTTTAGAGACAGATGAGACACCTCAATGAATGTTAAGTAATGATATTGTTAAAGAAATTAATGATTTGAATTATGTTCTTGGTAAAAGTTTAACAAATATTAGAAAGAGAATGCAAGTTAATTTGATATACATATATACTTCTTCATTAGTTTATTTTAAATAAATGAGATACTATAATTGAATTAATATAATCCATGAATTGAGTTTTTAAATTATAAGAAAATAAATAATCAATTGAACAATTAACAAAAAAATATGTGAGATCGAGAATTTGTGTAAATTCTAAGAGCTCAAACTTAATCGGTAAAACAAGACCACATAGGATAAATTTTTAGAGTTAAAATATAATCCATAAGATCAATTCATCCTAATTTTATAGAATGGATATGTTCCTTAATTTACCACTGAAAATAAGCTAGATTTAATACATTAATCAATGTATGGTCCCGTAATTGCATGTTTCAATGCTATCATAGGCTTTAATTAATTTCATCTTGGTGGTTAAGTTAATTCTCGTAGGGTTCTGGGGTTAAAAAATTATGATATCATAATTAAGTGGATATTTATTTAAATTACAGTGATAAATAATTGAGTGAAGAGGTAGAGTTATATAGATTACACCTTTTAAATATTATCTAAAAAACATCTTCAGGTTGTGTCATTTTAATCGAACTTTATTTCAAAAATAATAACAAAAACAAAATACAATATTCTTCCAGAAAACTTCTTATAGATTTATAAATGATAAAAAAACCCATCCATTTAATTGGTGTTATTATTTGATTTTATTTTTAATTTCAAAATACCTTTAATATGTTGTTAAATTTACTTCTTCTTTTGAGATATGACCTTGGTTAGCCACTCTACTGCACCTAAGTACCCAACAATCACATATCATTTGAAAGTTCCCACGATAGCGTCTTTCAAATTGGAACCATTTCTAGGATGGCAAGTAATTATTTCAACCATTTATAGGTATTCCTTTTATTTTTCATTTTATTCTCTTCTCCTCTTCCTTCATCCTTCTTTATCCAATCTGAATTTTTCTTCATCTTTGGTTTTCTTCTTATTCTTCTTCATCTTTTTGGACCATCAACTCAAACTTCTCATTTTTATTTTATTATGGTCCACTTTTCTTATTTTTATTTTTATTTTTTTTATGACGTGAACTAATCCCAAGGATCTCTTGGATCTTCACCCTGAGACTGAACATAGCCTTAGAGATCGAATCAGACATTCTCAGTCTACAGGAAGTTTCAACATTCAACCAGCCAGAGAATTACTCCATTCTAGTGACATTAAAATTGGAATCAATTCAAATTCCAACATAAAATAAGAACCAATGGCTTAAAACAATAACAATGAACTTAATAGAACCATTTGATAGTTGGTTGTACCAGATATTAACTATCAACAAAATTGTATTGCATACGCAAATCTCAAATCGAACTTTGAACTAAAATCTGGGTTAATTCACCTTCTTCCAAAGTTTAATGGCTTGAGGACCCAAACAAACACCTTATAGAATTTAATGTGGTTTTCTCAACCCTAAAACCATGAAATTTCTATAAAGATCAAATAAAACTAAGAGCATTCTCATTATCACTTTATGGGGCTGCAAGGTATTGGATGTATTATTTACAACATAAAGATATAACATGATGGAATTATTTGAAGCGTCTTTTCTTTTAGATATTTTTTCCTGCATAAAGGCCCACTTCTATTCGTAAGGAGATATCTAGAATCAAGAAATCACAATTGGATTCAATGTATGAGTACTAGGAGTGATTCAAGAAGTGGTGTGAAAGTTGTCTACATCACCAAATCAGTGAGAAACACCTCATCTAATACTTCTATAACGGACTCACACCTATGGAAAGGAGAATGGTGGATTTCGTGGTTGGAGGTTCATTGGTTGACAAAACACCAGCAACTGTGTGTGCATTGATTGAAAAGATGGCACAAAACTCTCAACAATTTGGAAATTCAGGTACCCCACATATTAGAGGAGTACATCAGGTAATTAAATCTTATCTTCAAAGTAATTTGATTAATACCAAGTTAGAAGAATTGAAAAATATGGTGAGATATATCTCTTTGGCACAAAAAACATCCAAACCCCGTCCTTCAAGGCCTTGTGGCATTTTCACTGAGATAATCCACCCAACTGATTATTGCCTCCAACTACAAGAAACAGAAGACTGTGCAGTAGTGTTTCCTAGGTGACCATACTAGCATCAATAACAAACATATCCCCAAAATAAGATTGATTCCTTTTCACCATCATACAACCAAGGGTGGAAGGATCAATCAGACATGAGGTATGGATATGGACTACAACAAAGGACCCATTTTCAACAAAACATCTAGTAGCCTCTTCCTTACCAGAAGGGTTTCCAACAACCCCACAGGAGATTTGAATCCCAAGAATCAATAAGCCAAAAACAATGGAATCCCCTGCCCTAGGTAGATTCGAACACTGATGACATTTTGAAGCAAATTGTTCTTAATCAACAGAATGAGATAAAGAGACAAGGTTTAGGTCTAAGGAAGTTGAAGACAAAAATAAGCCAGATTTCCACTTCCCTTCATGAACTGGTAAGTAAGAACTCTAGAAATATTCATTCCCACCCTACTCCAAATCCCATGGGGAATGTTAGTACCATCACATTGAGAACTTGGAAGCAAATGAATAATATATATGTACCTACCAATTCATCGGGATTCACGTCAACTCTAGAAAATCCCCATTCCACACCAACTATTGAGAAACCCAAGGAGAAAGATAAATTTAAGAAAAATATTGATGATATTCCTCCTAAACCCCTTTCTTTTCCAAATAAAGTTGTTCAAACCAAAAAGATGGGGGAGCGGCGATGCAAAAAATAAGTTTTGGATATATTCAAGCGTGTAGATATCAACATCCCTTTACTTGAATCCATTAAACAAATACCAAGATATTCCAAATTCTTAAAATAACTTTGTACAAATCGAAGAGAGCTCAAGGGAAATGAGAGGATCAATCTTGGAAGGAATGTGTCAGAACTCATTACAACAACTATAGAAATTCCCACAAAGTGAAAGGATATTGAGACATTCATCATCCCATGCACCATAGGGGAGTTACACTTCTCTGATGCACTTTGTGATTTAGGAGATTCTGTAAATGTAATGCCTCACTCTATATTTTCTTATTTATAGGTTGGTGAGTTGAATATAACAAGAGTAGTGGTGCAGTTGGAAAATTGAGTTGCAGCATATCCAGCGAGAGTCCTTGAGGATGTACTTGTCTGGGTAAGATACATGATCTTTCTAGCATATTTCTACATTCTTATCATAGAGGATGATCAGGTAAGTTCTCATTCTCCCATTATCTTAGGTAGGACCTTCCTCAAAACTAAAAAAACAATCATAAATGTCTATGAGGGTACACTTTCCATGGAGTTTGGGGATGAAGTTGTGATATTTAATATTATGGACTCCATGAAGTACCCCTCAGAGGACCATTCTACATTTTTTATCTCCCATTTTGAAGCACCAAATAAAAACCCCATGGAATTTTATTTTCCTATTCTTAGGGAGATTATGATTATTGGTTATAGTTTGATGTCTAAGAGCACTTACACACCTATTTCTAATACAAAAAACTCTCTTATATTTTATTTTTAAATGGATTCATATTTTGATTTTGATCATGTGAACTCTGATTATGACATGGTTGTGGAGTATTCTGATGGATTTGATGCATTATTATCTGATTTTGATGATTTATATTCTAATATTGACGTTCATTGTGCACATATTTCTGTTCCTTCAATTTCTCCATCCATACATCACCCCACTACATTGGAACTCAATCCATTACCACCAAATCTATAATACTAATACTTGTTAAGTGGTGAGAAAGTACCTATTATAATTTCTAACAATATCCCATTTGAACATGAAGGAAAACTTTTTAATCTTTTGATGGAGAACATCAGGGAAATTGGGTGGACCTTGGATGACATATCAGGTATTAGACCCTCCATTTTCTTGCATGGGATTCTTTTGGAGGATGGGGCTAAACCGGTTAGGCAGCCAAAAGGAGACTCAATCCATCACTTTTTGAGGTTGTTAAAAAAGAGGTTGAAAAATTTCTCAAGGTATGTATAATTTTTCCCATTTTAGATTCCCAGTGGGTGAGTCCTATTTCGATTGTGCCTAAGAAAATTGGTGTTAATGTTATTAAAAATGAGAAGGATGAGTTAGTTATAATGAGGGTATAAAATAGTTGGCGTGTGTGTATTGATTATAGGAAACTAAATCAATACACTCATAAGGACCATTTTACCCCCCCCATTTATTGATCAGGTTCGTGAGAGACCAGTTAGGAAAACACGCTATTGTTTCTTGGATGGATTTTCTGGATATTTTCAGGTTTCTATTGATTCGAATGATTAGGAGAAGAAAAAATTCACTTTTCCATTCAGTACTTTTACCTACCGAAGGATTCCATTTGGTCTTTTCAATTCCCCAGGTACCTTCTAGAGATGTATGGTGAGTATTTTTTTAGATTTCATTGAGTCCTTCATGGAGGTATTCATGGATGATTTTACAGTGTATGGGTCTTCATTTGATTATTGTATCTCTATTTTGGGAAAGGTTTTGAATCATTGTAATGAGAAGAATCTGGTCTTGAACTTTGAAAAGTGTCATTTTATGGTAGAGCATGGAATTATCTTAGGGAATGTAGTGTCAAAACATGGTATAGAGGTTGATAAATATATGGTCTATATTATTTCATCCCTACCATATCCTTTATTTGTGTGTGATGTTAGATCTTTCCTAGGGAATGCAGGATTTTATCGGCGCATCATCAAAGATTTTAGTAAGATTTCTCTTCCTATGTCATGATTACTTCAAAAGGATTCTAATTTTGTGTTTAATGATTCTTGTAGGAATTCCTTTGATGAGTTAAAACAACGTCTGACCACTCCACCTATCATATAGCCTCTACAGTGGGAGCTTCTTTTTGAGCTGATGTGTGATGCCTCCAACTTTGCGATTGGAGCTGTCTTATCTCAGAGGGTGGAGGGACATTCACGTGTGATTTCCTATGCTTTGAGTACATTGTATTCAGCACAATAAAACTAAAAAACCATAGAAAAAGATTTTCTTGCCATTATATTTTCTTTAGATAAATTCCGTTCATATTTATTAGGCTCTAAAGTAGTATTTTTCTTACCATGCAGCTCTAAGGTACCTCTTGAAAAAGCCGGATACAAATCCTAGGCTAATCCAATGGATGATCCACCATCAAGAATTTGATATTGAGATAAAGGAAAATAATAGGTCAGATAACTTGGTGGAGGACCACATGAGTATCCTTACTCACACACTAGAGGAAGAAACATTGGACCAGGTACCACTTCGAGACACTTTCCCCAATGAGCATCTTTATGCCATATTAGGTAGGCATCCTTGGTATGAAGATTTAGTTAACTTCCTTATTGCCTTTGAAATCCCTGAAATTTTAAAGAAACATCAAGTCCAAAAATTAAAGAGTGAGTCAAGATTTTATGTTTGGGATGATCTATACCTATTGGGCATTTGTAGTGATAAAGTTATTAGGAGGTGTGTTCCTAGTCATGAGATTGAGTATGTTTTACATTTTTTTCATACAATTTCTTATGGTGGACACTTTGGACCCCAACAGATAGCTAAGAAAGTATTATACTCTTTATTATATTGACCTAGCTTATTCCATGATGCCCATGTGTTTTGTAATTCATGCTCTCATTGCCAACACACTGGGAACATTTCTAGGAGACATGAGATTTCCCAAAAACATAGAATATTCTAAGAGATTTTTTATGTATGGGGAATCAATTTTATGGTACCTTTTATTAGTTCCTTTGGGTTTATATATATTTTGGTTTGTATTGATTATGTGAGTAAATGGGTGGAGGATAAGGGCACCAGGACTGATGATTCTCATGTTGTAGTGGACATTGTCAAGACACAGATTTATCATAGGTTTAGAGTACCAAAGGCCATCATCAGTGACCAAGGGACACACTCCTACAATCAGAATTTGCCTCACCTCCATCGAAAAAATAGGGTGACACACAAAACATCAACACCATACCACCCAAAAACAGATGGCCAGGATGAGGTTTCAAATCGTGAGTTGAAACAAATTTTGGAGAAAACATTGTAACCAAATAGGAAGGATTGAAGCACCACTTGGATGATGTTTTATGGGCTTATAGGACAACATACAAAACTCCCATTGGTATGTCCCATTTTAGATTGTTTTTGGGAAATCTTGTCCTCTCCCTATGGAAGTTGAGCATCAGGCTTATTGGGCTATAAATAAATGCAACATGGATTTGGACCAAGCTAGAATTCAACGGAAACTGAAAATTATAGATCTTGATTAGATTCTATTATCATCATATGAGAACTCAAGGATATAAAAGGAATGATCAAAAGAATATCATGAAAAAATGATCTAGAAAAGAGAATTTCAAGTTGGAGAGAATGTCTTTCTCTATAGTTCATGACTAAAGTTGATGCCTGGTAAGTTTCATTCCTGGTGGTTAAGTCCTTATATTGTATCTAATGTTTTTCTTTATGGTGAAGTGGAGATCGCATAATAGGACACTGGAAGGAGCTTTACATTCAATAGGAAAATTTTGAAGAAATACATTGAGGGACTTCAAATTGATGTAGTGGATTTTATTACACTGCATGACCCCATCATCACTTGAGCATATCAAGTTGTTCTTAACCTTTTCACTTTTATATTCTTTATCCTATTTAAAATTATACATTTCTTGTGAATATATCATCTAATAGGTTCACATTGAGGATAATTAAATATTTTAAGTGTGGGGGAGGGGATAACATTTTGGGTAGGTATTTAGGATTTTCATTTATGTGTTTTTGTGTATTTTCTATTAATATTTTGGTTAAAATTTTCAGAAAAATCAAAAAAATCAAAAAAAAAATAAATAAAAAATAAGATAATATATCATGTAACATTCTCATGTGAAACATAAAAAAAATAATGTTTTCAAAATTCATTGGTATAATTATAAGCATGAGTAAGATTTCATCATCAAGGGTTGATTTTTATAAAAATTGAAGTCTTAGATGATATGAATGGTTGTGTCATTATAAAACCTTTTAGATTTTTACATCAATATTTGTGATATTTGTTCATGGTAAATTGTTTCATTGATTTCTCCACACAAATATTCACTCAACCATGACTTTTTAAATTTTTCCTACTCAATTGACGATATAGTCAAGTTAGGTAAAAAAATTCATTAGTTGATCAATACATTCATTTCTCTTCTGATCAGTTTTATTATTGTACTGAATTAACCTATGCATGTGTACCTATTATCCAACTATTGTACGCCCTCAAAAATATATGGGTTGTGTCTTGGATAGGTCAAAAACCACTATTTAATGACCTTTGATCTTGTTATAACTATTATAATTAGTTTTGTGAGGAGATTAAAAATGGTATGAGAGTTGAGTGTGATATTGTTTCTAAGTGAAACATAAAAAAATGAGGGGAGTGATGAAATGTACAACATATGGGGATATCTAGGTCGACAGCTTAAGGTTTTCCTTTAGGGAATGCTTAAGTGAGTGGGTCTTGATATTCAATTACAAAGGAATGTAGAATAGGTTTAGTGAATTAAACAAAGTAAGAATAATTGTTTTACTTGACCAGAATATACTGAATAAAGGTTGGATTTATGATCTTAGAATGGTTGGCACACACACATGGAGAATTAGTGGCATGGTAGACCCATGACTTGCTTCTCTATGATTACTATTATGAATTTCACTAGATTTTGTTTGGACACAATTTGTGAGACAATGACTTTAAAATTTATTAATATTGACTCTTTATGAGATTCTTACTTTGCCTATATTTTCTCCGTGGTTTGAGAAATATGAATATGCATATCTTGTCACAATTTTTTTGGAATACATGATATGAGGTTTTTCTCAGGAGTGAAAAAAGGGTAAGTGTGGGGGAGTGGATAAAACACAATTTTATTGAATATTTTATTGATAATAAATGACAAAATTTATTCACATTGTGTTAAATATGTTTATTTACAAAATATTTGGGATTAGATCATTCATTTTCAAATTTGAAGAAAATTTCAGTTTTTCCTTTTTAAAAATCACTATAGTATTTAGAATATAAATATTTTAATATGGCTTATTTGAACTTAAATTTTTTAACATTGTTTATAACATAATGGGATACAAATTTTATTCAGTACACTAGAGCTAAAGAGTGAATTTGGATGGAGTAAATATGTCCATTAAGTCAAAGGTGGGTTGGACATGCTAGATTGGACTTCAATATAGTGTTTGAGTCATATATTCTACATCTATTCATGGATTAAGCCCAAATTTTATATTATATCTAAATACCAATTTCACAAAAATTATCTTTCTATGATAACATCTGGTTCACACATTTTGGAAGTCAAATGGGTGGTAAAAGTTAACTTAAAATATTTGGTCTAGATTGTCCATTCACACATGAAACCTCTTTAAACCTATCCTCACCTCCACTTTATAAATTGGTGTTTTTATCATTTGGAGGGGATGGAATGTGAATTATTAGATTGAATTCATAAGATAATTGGTTTCACTCAAATTCTCCAACAATTGTAAGAGGGGCGGTGCTTGAAGTAAATATCCCCTCATCGAAGCCTTCTTCTTCATCTTCATGTTGTAATGTTTTCATTTGCATAATAAAATTCTTTGTTCCTGTTATATTTATTCTATTTTCATCTATTTTTTCAATTCTATTCTTGTTTTCTCATCCTATTTGGTCTAGAATCAAGATTATAAACGAAATTGGGTTATACCCTTTCTAAACATTTTCACATGAAAAACATTTCTACGATGACTACATTGCTCGTGGGAGAGTAGTTCTTTTTAGTAATCGGTCAAACTCTATAATTATTCATTAATTTATTTTGAATCAATTAGATACTATAATTAAATTAATATTATCCATGAATTTAGTTTTTAAATTAGAATAAAATAAGTATGAAATTTAACAATTAACACAAAAACACGCGAGTTCGAGAATTTGTGTAAATTGTGAGAGCGCAAACTTAATCAGTAAAACAAGACCACGTAGGATAAATTTGTAGAGTTAAAATATAATCCCTAAGATCAATTCATCCTCATTTTCTAGAATGGATATTTTCCTTAATTTACCACTTACCATAATCTATATTTAGAACATTAATCAAAGTAGGGTTCCGCAATTACATGTTTCAAAGCTAGCCTATGGTTTAATTAATTTCATCTTAGTGGTTAAGTTAATTCTCAGAAGGTTTGGGGGTTAAAAAATTAAGGTATAATAATTAAGTGGATATTGATTTAAATGATAATGATAAATAATTAAGTGAAGATGTAGAGTTATATTGATTACTCCTTTTAAATATTTTCTGAAAAACATCTTCTTGTTGTGTCAATTTAATCGAACTTCATTTCAAAAATAAAAACAAAAAAATACAATCTTATTCCAACAAACTTCTTCTAGATTTATAAAAGATAAAAAACCCTCGTCCTTTTAATTATTTTTCTTATTTTCTTTATTTTACTTTCAAAATACCTTTAATATGTTGTCAAATTTACTTCCTCCTTTGATAGATGACCTTGGTCAGCCACTCTACTGCACCTAAGTACCCAACAATCACATATCATTTGAAAGAACCCTTGATATCATCTTTCTATTTCCTGTACATATTTTTAATGAATACATTGATGAAAATGTTTTTGTGGATGAACCTGTTGATATTTATTCAAATGTTTCTTTTGATGACATAGATGACTCAATTGTTATAACATATTGTGAACTAGAAATTATCACAGATCACA
Source organism: Viscum album (assembly GCA_963277665.1). Lineage (NCBI taxonomy): Eukaryota > Viridiplantae > Streptophyta > Magnoliopsida > Santalales > Viscaceae > Viscum > Viscum album. The sequence goes on from OY728147.1 coordinate 1,101,379,945, forward strand.
CATAGAATTGACACATTTTTAAGTATTTACCTGATATTATTGCAATATTGTATGTGTTTTTTTAAAATTTCATACATTTTATCAAATTAACTAGTATGTTTTATACCATTTTAAAAAAATTATTAATGTTCTGAACAATTTAGGTTTAATCGCATCTCTAGTAATTCTGGAACATAGAAAATTCTTGATATTTTATCAATATAAATAGAACACATCAAAATGTATCTCATTGTTTTATGATACAATTTTCATATTTAACATTTGGAATTATTTATATTTATTTGAGAATATTATTTTATATTTTCATGTGAAAATGTCTCATTATGATTATACTAGAAGAAATAGAAGAATACAAAGAAATGAACAATGTATATCTATTCTAGGAAACATTATACGTACATTTTATGTTCAAATATTATTTTCGTTTATATTATTTATCTTGTTATAATTAATTTTATTTTATAATCTATGTTATTTTAGGCTACATAATTGAAGATATGGTGGGATTATGCTACTGAGGTTGATAGTATGGTGGGGGTACTGATTCTACAGTTCATCCTACTACTATGCTGCTTGAGTCACCAGGAGGTCATCCTCCTATTATGCCACCTCTATATAATCCATACCCACCTTTTACATATCTTTTTATGGCTACACCCACATCGGATGGTAGTTATCAGACTCTCATCCCTCCTTATTTTCCATTCCCACCATCCACTAGACAAAGCACCATGCCCCCGTATATCCCACTGCCATATCCATATCCATATCCACCCTTATCAATACAGGGTTATCCATCGGGTTTTATCCCTCCATCATTACACTTATAATCTTATATTATAAAGAGTACTCCTACTATAGATATCCCACCTACCGTAGAGGCTACTCCCCCTCTAAACGTAACACTTTAGGGTTCAGTAGATCCCCCATCTACTGGTATGTATTTAAACATTATTATTAGTGATTAATGATAAATTCATATATATTATTTTCCTTTATTATTTTTTTCCATGATTAGCTCCAGACTCTACCAGATGACGAGTCTGCACAAAAATTTGATAGCTTTAGAATCGATGCATGAAAATCATGGTGGAATACAATAAGTATAGTGTTAGAATTAAAAAAATTGTATGGAATGTAAAATATTTATGGGGACACTTTCTAGAAACATAAATATCATTCTGTTTCAACCAATAAGATTGAGGGAATTTGGAGATTAAATAAAGAACAATGTATGGGTAGAGATTTGGGTAAGTAATGTTAATCTTCTTTTATGTATATTAATTTATAATGTTTTCTTAACAAATATTTTATCCATTGCAGCTTCGATATAATTTTCCCAGTGGAAAAAATGTCAAGGTTGAAAGGTTAATGGATTTAGGTGAAATGTGGCGAGTGTAAAAGTATGACTTCTATCTTGGTTGGAAAAAAGAGAGTTGGAACATAACTTAAATAAGTATTAGTGATTCATGATTTCCCAATATCACAATACAAAGAGATGATCAGCTATTGGAAGAGTCCAGAGTTTAAGGTATTTGTTAAATATATATATATATATCCATTTATTTATTTGAAAATGAATTTTTTAAGTATAAATTACTTGTTTTAATTATGTTAATGAAATTATATAGTTATATTTTTATAGGAGAAATCATATAGAAATAAAATAAATAAGAGTGGAATAAAACACGTTTATACTCATGGACACACTTCACTCCCAAATCCTGAGAAAACATAGGTAATTTATCATTTAAAATATTTTGATTGGTTTAGTGTAATTTTTTTACTTCCAATTTTTATTTATTTTTTTTCTAGAAAAAATGAATTGAATATCGAGGGTTGTGTTCCTTGACTTACTTTTTTTTGTACAAGCAGAAAAAAGAAAGATGGTACTGTAAAAAATAATGACACTGATAAGGTGATTGTAAGTATACTTAAATATCTCTTATTTTGATTGAATTTAATTCCTTATATTTTTTTATCATTTTAATTTATGATATATATAAATCAAAATAATTATTTGGGGTCATTGGAAGAAAAATAACATGACAATTTGGGCCTGAACGATCATCTACATCAGGTATTAAGATTTGATCATCAGGGCAGAGTGCATTGTTGACCTGGGAAGAATATTATACTGTCTTGATACTGGTCTTCCAACAACGTTTCTTTAAGTATCGGTTCTAGTTTGGTCACAGTGGAACAAATTAATTCCACAATCAAAGAAGCAACTCAAAAATCATAAAAGGCAATAACGAAAAATATGATGAAAATTATGTTTAGCCTTTCTTCTACACTTAAACCAGAAGCAGTTGTAACATTTTATGCCTGTTTGATGTCAATGAATTCTTTTTATATAGATTCTTTTATCGGATCCAGAGTCAGACCCATTACTGTTGTCGGTGTCGGTGCCAGTGCCAATTCCAGTGCTAGAGCCAGTGCTGGTGTTGGTACCAATGCTGATGCCAATGATGATGTTTGTTGTGTGAGAGGTGGTGATGGTGTTTATGTAGGAGGTATGGATGAGGGTTATCATGATCCTAATTATACTGATATTGAGACACAATATTGATGTAAATTTTATTTTTGGAATGTTAATATTGTTGAATTTAATTATATAGTGAAGTTTGATTATTGTAATATTGAATTTTTTTGTGGTGTTTCTGTCTGTTTCTACATATATTGAATTATTTTATTATGATGTATGTTTGTTTATATACTAGTTAAATTTTATTATTATTATATTGAATTGTATCCTCCTTTTATGTGACCATCATACCTCCTCATCGATGCTACTCCGAGGGGGCCACTCTACCTCCTCTAGAGCACCTCTGACGGTATGTAGTCCACTTTTCCATTTTTTCCGATTCTTATTTCTTTCTACTTTTAATTTATAACCCTCATTTATTCCATAGGTTAACTCATTCCGACACTTTCTTTCTCCTTCTATGACCCTAAAGATCCAAGGAACTTACAGAAAAAAAATAAGTGTAAGTTTTTTAAATCACATTATTATGAACACATACTTTTACATGGGATTATGATTAGCATTTGAGGGTTTATGAACTTTCAGGATAGATACCCCTAGGTAAAGAATATATTGGTAGAAAGGGAGTGATATATCATACCATAATATATATGTTCACTAAATCCCTCTATATGTTTTTTATATCACATAACACCACAGTTGTGTGAATAAAAACTAATAGTTTTTGGAAGATGAATATATTGGACAACTGGTAAAACAAAATTATAGATTTATCATGGTATGAGGACATGATATTGTGACCATTTAGTACTATTGAGTTGGGGACTAGTGGGGTTGGGGTGATTTATTAGTACACTTTTACAATGATTTCATTTATAATGAATCTCTATGACATGTCAATGTCTCATTCCTTGCCACTTTAATTATCTCAGCCTCACTTCTTGTATGAAAAAAATAAAATGAGCACCAAATAGAAAGATTTAAATGTTTGAGCTATAAAATACAACTCCTTATCCTAATTTTATAGGAACTCAAATATTATATACTAAACTATTAATTCTAATGGTTACATTAAGGATCATCCAAGACCTATCAAAATAGAGTCCCCCAGCATTCCTGCTGTAGGGTCCCTCTAGAGAATTCATCATTCCAATTTCCACTAAAAATGTTTGATTCAATAGTTGGAAAGATCTCCTTCGACTTTGGGTTTCATTATAATAACTCGATGTTGATCTCCCTCCACACACAAAATAGATCAGCTTGTATGCTCATGTTTAACCACATCAAAAAAATTGTTGGTTAATTGTCACAATCAATTTTATCAATATAAAACAGTCACTTTAGAGTATCAACTATTTTATTCTTCTCATAATATCAAGTATTGGGACACATGGATCACCTACTTATTATAGGGGGTGTGCATGGGGGCAGTGGGGGTGAAAACATGTATTATGAGAACCTGGGGGTGTGTAGAGGGTGCATGGGATGTGCAAGGGGGTGTGCAGGGTTTGCAGGGTGTATAGGGGGTGCAGGGGGTGAAAACCAATATTATGAAAACCTTTTATGAAAACCTATTATGCAAACCAACATTATGAAAACCTATTGTACATTATGCATTATGTGAAAACATGCATTATGCAAACTTGTTTTTTTTATGTGCAAACCTATTAGTATAACAGTGCATTATGTGACTGTGATTTTTTAATGTGCAAGCCTATTAGGTGGAGGGTGCATGTGATCTGTAGGGGTAGGGGGTCTGCAGGGGTAGGGGGTGCAGTGGGTCTGGAGGGGCACGGGAGGGGGAAGGGGTAGGGGTTCTGCAGGGATAGGGGGAAGGGGTCTGCAGGGGGTAGGGTGCAGGTGGGGTGAAAAGGGGGAGGGGTTGGGTTAGGGGTGTAAGGGGGTCTGTAGAGACAGGGGGTCTGTAGGGGGAGGGGTAGTGGGACGGTGCAGGTGGGGTGCAAGGGGGTAGGGGGTGCAAGGGGGTCTACAGGGGTAGGGGAGGAGGGAGGGGTAGGGGGTGTGTAGGGGTAGGGGTATATAGGGTGGATGTGGAAGGGGAAGGGGGAGGGGGAGGGGGAAGGGGTGCAAGGGGTGGGGCAGGGGGGAAGGGGATCTGCAGGGGCAGGGGGTCTGTAGGGGTAGGGGTGTGCAGGTGTAGGGGTGGTCTGACTTGATCTTATTTATGATACATCCAACATATTTATTTCACTATTATGTGCTTATTAATAGTAAGAGAGTATAAATTGTTGTTTCTATATTGGTTAGTGTGTAAACCCTACACACATATTCTTAAATCTATATGAGTAATCATAAAAGGATTCTCTTAATGCATATATTATAGCATAAATATATTTCCTTAGGTAATTAATCCTTTAAGTGGGAAATAACCCTTGTATAAACATCCTCTCATGTTCATCAGAATAATTTTACTCTCCAAGTTGTAGGTCATATATAAATTCTTTGGTTTCTTATTTGTGGGAGAAGGGAAATGATATCTACTTTAATTAATACAAATATAATCATATTGGGATTAATATTTCATGCACTAGGGTTAATTATTTAATGTTCTTGTTTGGATCCATATATAAAAGTAAATAAAACTTGGGAAAAAGTTGGATAATGCCTATTTTCAATTAAAAAAGTTTGTGATATAGGTATGAAAATTTGAATGTTTTTATTAATGAAATTATATGCACAAAAATATCTTATTATTGTAGTGATTCATGAAAATTATGGGTAATAGATTGACAACACCTCCTTATAAATAGTGGAATGTTTTTTACACAACAGTCATAGAGTGGTTAAATGGCTATTAATTACCCTATGTTATACTATATCACAGTGAGGACTAAAGTTATTCTCCAAAGAGGGGATAAAATTCATTTTGTCTCAATTTATGAAATAAAATCGGGGTTGTCTAAAATGACCTTTGTGCATTCATATTTCATTATTAGAGGGATTAGCAATATTCAATCTCCATGGTTTACACTGCAGTCTGGACCCATGCATTCATAAAGGTAACCATTTAATATTTTCCTATTATGTATATTGATACAATAGCCTTTTAATGCTTCATTATTTCATATGCTTTTCTTGATTATGCAATCTCTATTTTTCCATGGAATGTATTCTAATAAATAAATAAATAGGGTTATTATCTTTGTTTAACCAATTGATGAAACTAACTGTATGAAGTTGATATGTTTTCACATTTCTATTTATTACATTTATTGACCTATTTTTAGAATCACAAAAACCCCAATGTAAAATCATCTGTATTCTACAAAAAATTCATTTATATTTGCAATTTTGATTCTTTCATGTCTATTAAATTGATGAATTTTGTAAAACTTGGAACAATTAATAATACTGAATTCTTGTGTTTCTTGGAAAAAGAGGTATGTATTTATGTTTTCTGGTCACAATGCATATTATTCATGTTAGGGGACCTATTATCTTTTTAATTTTGATTTTTTTAATTATATTTTAAATTTTTTCCAAATATATTCAGATTCTGCTGCTTAAAAAGAAGTTTCAAGGGCATTTTGAGACCTGGATTTCTTTCGAGAAAGCACATGGTTGCAGGTGTATTACTTTTCAATATAGTTTCTTTAGTCATTCAGTTAGAAATATAATTTAATGCCTTTGACCATGGAAACAGGAGAATTGGTTATCACTATAACATGATGTGTACAAACTCTCTTCATATTGTAATTAGTATCTCTTTATAGGTATTTTTTCACATGTGGAATGATATTAATTACTATTAATTAATTAATGTAGAAATTGAAATTTCATACATATTATTGTGTACTAGTTCCATAAAATTAATTTTAGAATGGATGAACTCAATGATATGTTTGTCTGACTGAACTACATTTTGAAAAAATGGAAGGGGTGCTGGTAGGGGGATTTGGAAGGGGGGACTGGTAGGGGGGATACTGGTAGGGGTGGGGGAGGGGGAGATTGGAAGGGGTATTGGTCGGGGTGGGGGACTAGCATGGGTGAAACTGGTAAGGGGGGCTGGCAGAGGGAGGGAAAACAGGTAGGGGTGGGTGCAAGGGGTGGGGGTTGGTGTAGAGGGAGGGGGAAGGGGGTCTACAAGGTAGGGGGATGGGGGACGGAGTAGGTGGGGTGCAAGGGGGGGGGGGGGGCTGGGGAAGGGGTGCAAGGGGTAGTGTGGGAGGGGAAACTAGCAGGGGGAGGGTGTATGTGTGGGGGAGGGGCAGGAGGGTCTGCATGGTAGGGAGGAGGGTGCATGTGGGTAGAAAGCGGGGAGGGTTGGGGAAGTGGGTGAAAGGGGGTGGGGCAGTGGAGAAGGGAGTGAAAGGGGTAGTGGGGGAGGGAAAACTGGCAGGGGTGGGGGAGGGGATGGGGGTCTGTATGGGTCTGCAGGGCAGGGGGGAGGGTGTAGGTGGGGTGTAAGGGGGTGGGGCAGTGGAGTAGGGGTGCAAGGGGCAGTGGGGAGGGAAAAATAGTAGGGGGAGGGTGAAGGGGGTCTTTAGGGAAGGGGTAGGGTGTAGGTGGGGTGAAAGGGGGGAGGGTTGGGGCAGGGTGTGAAAGGGGGGAGGGGGTGGTGCTGGGGGTGCAAGGGGGTGGGGAAGGGGTGAAAGGGGGCATTTGGGGGAGGGAAACTAGTAGGGGGTGGTGAAGGGGGTAGGGGGGTGTAGGGTAGGGGAGGGGGAGGGTGCAGGTGGTTGTAAAGGGGGAGGGGGTGGGGTAAGGGGTGAAAGGGGGTAGGCAGTGGGGTAGGGGGAAACTAGCTGGGGGGAGGGTGTAGGGGGAGGGGTGGGGGGTCTACTGAGGGTGAAGGTGGGATACAAGGGGGAGTGGGTGGGGTAGGGGTGAAAGGGGTGGGTTAGTGGGGTAGGGGTGCAAGGGGTAGTGGAGAGAGGGAAAACTAGCAGGGGGTGGGGTAGGAGGTCTGTAGGGTAGGGGAGGGGGTTCAAAGGGGGTAGTGGGGAAGGGGGTGCAAGGGGGTGGGACAGTGGGGCAGGGGGGTGTAGGGTGGGGGTAATCTTAGATGAGGTTGAATAACCATTAAAATCCATATATAACTCGCCCTAAACTGCAAGGAGGGTAGGGCAGTAGGGTAGGGGGTGCAAGCAGATTTTATATTTTAACTTACAGGCTCTTATAAATTCACTTGTTACATGTATTTTCCATCTTTAATCTAGAATATTTTTCAAATCTTGAATATGTTATTTGTGATAACACTTACCTCATGAAAAATGGTGGGGGTTATGGGTGGGGGTATTTTTTATGAAATGGAAAGTCCTATAGCCATGTTTTCAGACCATGAATATAAACCATATGTGTCTTAAGATTCTTTCACAATTTCAAACTATGGCTATATGGCTTTATCCATGGTTTGAAATTGTAGCTATAGGCCTTTCCCTATATCAAAGTCAATACCAGCCAAGGTTCATTAAACCGTGGCTATAACCTATAGACATGGTTTTGGACTTATAGCCACAGTTCATTAAATCGTGGATATAACCTATAGCCATGGTTTTGAGGATTATAGCCATGGTTCCAAACCGTAGATATTGCCTAAATTTATAGTAGTGAAGCACTGGAAACATGATCATTATTCATTTTTCATTACATTTATATTAAATATACATATTCTTATATGATGTATATGATTATTTATTAAACTATATACAATTTATATATATAGTGTATTATTTTAAAGTCAATTTATTAATTAGGTAAATATTTTTAAATCCGTATCATTTTCTCAATACAGATATTTGAGAATAATGCACAATGATTCATTAATTAAATATATTGTTCAATAAATGAGGAATTATTTTGAAATTAAGTGAAAGGTGGAGCCTAGACTTTTTATATACCCTTGATGCATCAACATGTCTCATGAGACAAATCAGTTGGCCAAAATTAAAAGCATTTTTACAAAAAATTTAAACTACCTAGAGGATAGATCATGAAAGTAGAGGTTTCCATGTGCCTAAGATGTTATGTCCAATAATTAATCATTTCCATCATTGAGAATTAAATTATTATTATTATCTATGATATTTTCAATATAATATTATCGATATATGCATTTAATTCTCGTTTTATTTATTAAATGGTGTGTGGTTTTAGTTATTTACCTTACAATGTTTATTATGAATTATCTTATCATGATAGTCAAGTTATTTAAATGGAATTTTTGTTTAGTTATTTACCTTTCCATGTTGATTATTCTTATTTATTCATAATAGATTATGATGTACTTAACCCTTACTGATCATTTAAGCTCATCCTTATTATTTTCATTTCCACATGTTATGAAGATGAATCCTTTGAATGAGTTTTCAAGGTTGTTGTTCATTTTCATTATGTACTATGTTTTATTTTATATTCCCAATGTAAAATGGGTATCATTTATGTATTTGGTTATCCAAAAATGATAAAATAATTAGTCATTAAGGATTTTATTACTTATATCTTATACCAATGTAATAAATAAGACACTAGCTTCAAGATACTGGAGTCCAGGTTGATATAGTTGGTATTATAGAAGGTTTAGTTGAAAACTTGGAAACAAGATTTAATAAAAAATAGATTAGGGGACACAACCTTATGATAAAATTTGAGGATGAGTATAGAATAACATCCTAAATTTTTGTAAAGGTATAGATTATATGGTTGTTCCTTACAATACATCCTTGTCTGGATATTACAAATGTACGTGGTTCTGTAACAGATATACCTAGGGGTAATAACTCTGAAAAGGTGCATTGAGATTGACCCGGTCAATATAGAGCTTGCTCAACTGAGGAAACCAATGCAACTGGAATTGGAACTTGGAAAATTATGGCTACAGTGGGTTGTCTTAATCAATTTATGGAAAATGAACTTTCTTGGATGGATAAACCTATTCCAAAATGAGATTATCCTATGTTGGGTCATTTTATGCAATAGAATCCCTCATCATTTAGTGGGACTACTAATTTAGTGGTAGTCAAGTAATGTATAAATTCTTATAGAGAAGATATTTATGGCATTAGGATGTAGTCAAAAGTAAAAGGTTAAAATTATAGTGTATTGTCCCAAAAGTGATGTTGATCATTGTTGATCCAAAATATTAGGGTGGAATAGGAAATATAACTCTTGTAATAGAAATATTTTAAGGAGATATTCTTAAATAAATATTTATCTCATGATAAAAAAATGAAATGAAGATAAATTTACTTATATTAAATAAAAATGAATAAAAAAGTGTTGAAAATTATGATGTTAACATTACAAGGTTGGATAAGTATAATATGGATTATATATGAAACACATAGTGCAAGACTGACAATTTATTTAAAGGTATTAAGCCAAATATTTGAAGGTTACTGGTCTCACAAAATTTTTCTTCATATGATGAAATAGTTTTATAAACCATAAAAATAGAGAATTATTTCTCTAAATATTACATATTCAAGGGAAACCAAGAGAAGAATAGGTCATCCAAACACTATGAAAAATGGAATGCCTCAGAGAAGAAGAATAAATTCAATGATTTCGACCTTGTGAAAACTGTGGAAGGAATCACTCTAGTAAATTATTAAAGGGATTGGGAGTATGTTATAAGTGTGGGGTGATGGTTATCTAGGAAAAAGAATCCAAAATAAATAAATAAAACACTTTTTTAAATGTTTCAACTATAGGGATATGTGGCACTATACAAAATAATTCCCCAAGTATCAAGGGAATCTACCCCAAAATAGTCTAAGGGGAGAAGGCCAGGCTTATGTGATTGCTAAAACTGAGTTGGAAGTATCCAATGATGTGGTGGTAGGTACATTAATCCTAAAATTTAAATAATTATTTATTTTATTTTGTATCCTCACACTATTTTATATCTACTAATTTTTATATGAAAATTAGATATTTTCCATTTAATTTAAGTAGGGATTTTCTGTCAACACTCCTAAAGGTTGTCTCATTTCAACAAGGATGAATCAGTTATTCCCCATTATGACATATAATCATTCTTTATTTTCTAACCTTAATATCATGCTTATGGTTGAATGTGATATAATACATGGTATGGAATGGATTTCAAAATATGATGCAAGATTTTATTATAAGAAGAAGGAATTACAATTTGTGAGGAAGATGTAGAATCCCTTATCTTTAGGGCATAGACTTCATCATCTGATTCATATCTAGATCTACCCCTAGTAGCTTTACTAAATGATATTCTTGGGGAAGAATAGAAAAAAATATTGGGTTAGAGAAGGTAATCTTAAACATTTGTATGTACCTATTATACAAGAATACATCAATGTATTTCTTAAGGAATTACCTAGACATCCCCTAGAGTGTGAAGTCATGTTTTCCATTGATTTAATCTCTGATGTAAGACCAATATCAAAGTATCCCTATAGAATTTCCACTATGAAATTAGTTTATTTGAAGAAAAAACTAGAGTAATTTAGTGATAAGTTATTTATTCTCCCTAATGTTTCTCTATGGGGATCAATTATTCTCTTCATTAAGAAGAAAGATGGATCCATGAGGCTATGCATTGATTATAGGTAGATTAATGCTATTATAATAAAGAAAAAATATCATATGTCTCACATTGCTGACTTGTTCAATCAACATCTCGGTTTCCAATATTTTTCAATGATTGACCTTTATTCTGGGTATCATCAATTATGAGTAAAGAAGTGAGACATCCCAATGATAGATTTTCGAATGAGGTATAGACATTATGAGTTAACAACAATTCCATTTGGATTAACTAATGCACTCTATGTTGTTATGGATCTAATGAAACTATTATTTAAGGAATTTAATGATGATTTTTTTGTGGTATTCATTGATGATAATTTGGTATATTCTAAAATATTGGAGGACCGTGAGAATAACTTACAGATCATTTTTTAGACTCTTAGAAGGAAAGTGTTATATGGGAAATTTAGTAAGTGTGATTTCTGGCTTTAATAAATTATTTTTCTTGTCCGTATTGTATTTATGGATGGAATCTCAATTGATCATATGAAGATAAATTGAGTCAAATAATGGCATATACCAATGAACATAACCGAGGTACCTAGTTTCATTAACCAAGATTACATGTAAAGGGGTTAAGTTTGTTTGGATTAAGGAATGTAATGAATTTTTTAATATACTAAAGAGAAGATCGTTCAATGCTCATATTTTGAATCTACTATCTAGAAATGATGGGGATGTGATATATAGTGATGCATCTAAGAAGGGGCTTGGTTGTGTCCTAATGAAAACTGATAAATTCATTTCATATGAATCAAGGAATTTTAAAATTTCAGAACATAACTATCCAACCCATGATCTTGAGTTGGAAGTTGTAATCTTTTCTTTGAAGATATGAAGATGTTGTCTTTATGGTGAAGGATTTGAGATATAAATAGATCATAAAATCCAAAAATACATCTTTTCATAGAAATATATCAATATGAGGCAATAGAGATGGATCGACAAACTCAATGAATATGATTTATTAATACACTGCCACCTTGGGAAATCAAATAAGGTAGTGGATTCACTGAGAAGGAAAGATCAAAGTATTCTGAACCAAATGAGGATTGATAGGGATCCTATGTTTATGGATATAGTAAATTTGGATATGGGAATTATTAAGGAAGGGGAGACATCAACGATTTTTCAAATGATTGAAAATCCATATTTATTAGAAAATATAAAATGTTCTCAATCTGATGATAAGAAATTTCTGAAGAGAATTAATGCTATGAATGATGGGAAATTAGCAGACATCATTTGTGAAGATGGTGTTCTGAAATTTGGAAAGATATTATGTGTTCCGTATTTACCTAAGCTAAAAATGGAATTATTAAATGATTCTCATAGCTTAAATTTCTATATAACCTTGGTTTCACAAATATGAATAAGGATTTGAGGGAATATTTTTGGTGGGATAACATGAAGTGGTAAATTGCTAATTATGTGTCTTGATGTTTGTTTTTTCAACAAGTGAAATTAATAATTCATTATCCTATAGGATTCATGAAACCTCTCTCTATTTCTGTGTATAAATGGTATGACATTACTATGGAATTTTTAAAGTAATTCCAAATACACCTATAATGAATTATGCAATATATTTTATTATTGATCACCTAAAAAAAATCTAAACATTTCCTCACTATAATAGAATATTTACCTCTTTAGAACCTCATAATGATCTATATTAATGGAGTTTTGAAACTTCATAATGCAATTATTTCAATTTTGTTAGATCGTGATACCTGTTTTATATCAAATTTATAAAAGAGACTTTAGAAATCTATTGATACTGAGCTTCATTTGAGCATCACCCACCATCCTCAAACTGATGGAAATTCCAAAAGGACTATTCAAACAATGGAATACATGTTGATCTCATGATCACTTGATTTTTAAGGAATTTGAGATCAATATCTGTCTTTGGTATGGTTTTCCTATAACAATAGTTTCCATTCAAGTATTCAAATGGCGTCTTATGCAGCATTATATGGAAAGAGATGTCAAACTCCAACTTGTTGGGATGGAGTTGGTAAAAGGAAACTTGTAGTCCCAGAACTTATTAAAGAGAAAAAAACAAAGGTAAAGGATATTTAGTCTCACATTAAAGTATCTCAAAGTAGGAAAAAGATTTATGTTGATAATCAGAGGAAATATTTATAATTCCAAGTGAGAGATCATGTTTTCTTGAAAGTATCTCCATGGAAGGGTGTTATAAGGTTCAGTAAGAAAGGGAAACTGATCCCTATGTACATCGAACCCTTCAAAATTATTAAAAGAATTGGAGTTGCTGCATATCATTTGGAAGTGACACCAAATATCTCAAAAGTATATGATGTGTTCCATATATCACTGATAACGAATTACATTCCAAACTCCATGCATGTGCTCACCTCTGATGAAATAGAGTTAGTACCTGATCTATGTTAATGTGATGAACCCTTCCAAGTTCTCAATACTAGAGAGAAAGTAATGAGGAATAAGATTAATTTTTTGTAAAGTTACTATTGATAAATAACAAAATACAAAAAAAAGCATGGGAACTAGAGGTTCTTGTGAAGAAGAACTAACCTCATCTATTTAAAAGGTAATATCTACAAAATTTCAAGGATGAATTTTTTTGTTGGAGGGGATAATTTAACACCCCAAGACTTTATGATGTATTTGTTTTAGAATTAATTTAATTTCATTGATATCTTTCATGACATGTAGCACTAAGTTTAGTTCTTGTTGCACATATCACCACATTTAAAAGAAATATGACATATTATTAAAATATTAATATTTAATATGATAGTTATTACTAAGCTGATATATTTACATTTATGAATATTAATAACTAAATTGTGCAAATTATGGCTATTTATTGATTATAAAAAAAATATGAATCATTTAAAAGAAAAAAGGAAATGTGTTTTGAAAACTGTAATTTTCAAAAGCACGGTTTAGTAGTGTTTGGCAGACATGATTTAAAATTAATTTTTAAATTTTTTTTAAAATTTATTTGAAAAAATAAAATTTATTTTTTAAATCATAATATAAAATTTATATTTGGGTGAATTTTTGGTATTTTTCTGAAATGTTTCATATTTTGATGAATAGTGAAAATAATTGGATTTTAATTGAAAAATACCTTTTCGTTTAAATTATTTATAATATTAAATTATATTTCAAATAGGGTTTAAAGAAAAATTAGTTCAATTTTATATCAATTAATACTATTTTGGTTATTGAATTAATTTTTATATTGAATTTTTATATAGAACATTTGTAAACTTATGAACATTTTCTCTTTAAAATCCTGTTTTGTCATCACGTATGCAAAAATAATTTTAAATTAAAATTTCCCAATTATATGAATTTAATTTGAAAAAATGTATTTAATATGTTTAATTATAATAGTTTATATTTTCTGATAATTTCAACTTAATTTTTTACCAAAATTAATAGTGAAAATATTAAAAATTAATTACTGCAGTTAAGGTAAAAACTGATTTACCAGGGGTTAAACTAAGACGATAAGTGTAATGACCCAAACTAATATAAATAAATTTTCCCTTTATGATTTAATTAAATTTATTATTGTGTAATATGGTTATAGAAAACACATTCACTTCCTTGAATATATATTTATATATAAAAGACAATTAAGAATATTACTATTGTTAATATAGTTATTAAATAGTAATCACATGATTTATATAAATATTGGGTTTTTAAAAATCTAATTGACACAGACAAAGGAAGTGATGGCCTCATCTAGTAGGATTATACCCTATAAAACCCATTTATTGAATCTTCTGAGAGAGATAGCATCACTGATATTTTCCCTTGACCAATCCCAAGTTGAGATCCAACAACTTAATCATGAGAAAAACCGTTTATGGGAGAAGTTCAAGCTCATTGAGATCACTTCCCAATACATGTTTGTCAAACACCCCCATAAAAGTCTCAATGTCACACACCTTACTGTTTGGGAATATGCCAGTGTAATAAAGGGATATTTATCAAGACCTTGATAATATGAATATGTATATTGTACAGAATAATTAATTTGTTTTCTTTTTTATTATTACTTTATAAATGATTTTGATTTTGATTCAATTAAACCCAAATTGTATTTTTGGGTAATATTCAAATGCAATTAAGGGATTTATTTTGATGAATTAATGGATTTTTTAAATAAATATTATTTTAATAAAATGTTTTTATTAAATAATTTTTATTAATTATAAATGGTCATATAATTTTTATGAATTGAAATGTATTTTTTATAAGGGTTCAAAAACTGTTATTGTCAAAAACTCATCATTTTTCAATAAATATCGATTCTTATTTTAAAATTAAAAATACACAAATTTAAAAAAATTATTTAGATAAAATTAATATTATTTTTGGAATCAAAACATCAAAATTATATAATTGTGAATTTTTTATAATTTTCTGAGGAAGTCGAACTTTCGAGTAAAAATTAAATGCCATATAAATATATGATGTTTTTTATGAAATCATAATGAACCAAAAATTATGTAATAAATACTATAATGGGTATATTCGTCCAAATATATGCATTCCACTTAAAATAATTTTATTTTATGTTTATTTTATTAGTTATATTAATTCTTTATGAAACCTCCAAAACATATAATTTATTTTAATATTTTAAATTAATTTCATTAAAAATGTGACTAACCACCACATAAGCAATGGTAATATTATAATAATTTAGTACCTTTGAATAATAAAATAATTAAAACCTCTCTACTTTAGTGAAACCCACGAGGAAACCATGGGAATGTTTGTGGTTTGAAATATTTTATTTTGTAGAGTCCCAAACATAAATATTAAAGAAATCTCTCTCTTTTCCTATATAAACCCACCCAATATCCCACTTATCTTCAATAAAAATCCTTATATAATAAAATTACTTTTCCCTCATCTCTCTATAATCCTCCCAAGGTTCCCCTAAGCTCTCAATAATTCACTTTCAATCTTTTGGTGTCACACCCATAAGGTAAGGGATCCTATCTTTCTCACTTTTATTCAAAAATATATTCTATGTTATGTCCTTTTATTTTTAATTTAATAGTGATGGGATATTATTTCAAACCTCCCACATACTTCCTTTATTATTTAAAAATGATTATATATCCCTTTCTCTCTCATTAATCCCTCTCATGTACACCCATTACCATGCCAAAATTTCGTAAGGGCTCTTTCCATTATCATCATTATCAAAGTTTCTTTATCTTGTTATTCCATTTTATTTTCAAATAATAATAATGGGGTATGATTTAACACCTCCCATATACTACCCTTATTATTTATAAATGATTATATACCCATTTATCTCTCATTAATCCCTCCTATGTACACCCATTACCATGCCAAAATTTCATAACCATCCTTTCCTTTCTCTTTTTTTCAAGCTTTTTTATTATCGTATGCCTTATTTTTCTAATTATAAATGTGTGGAAATAATTACTTGTCATTATTAATATCCGATTCATGTAAAATAATTATAGACCCATTTTTCTCTCATCAAACCATTTTATGAATTTTTAAGTGACGTCATTATGCTGCCGAATTTTCACCGCGATTTTTTATGCCAAACCAATTTTGTAGTGAATACCATACCCATTTCCTATCCAAATTGTTCACCTTTATACATATATAGCTTTTTATTCGGGACGTACATGTATTTATTCCACTCTCTTTGATCATGGAAAAAATTATGATGATGAATGGATCTGTTTTTTATGATTTTTGTGTCACACTTAAGCATGAGAATGAAATGAAAGTTATGGGTGCGCCCAGAATTATATAGCACTACAATGCATTGAGTAATGTTTAGTATCATGATATGTCAAGTTGGTATAGGGGTGCACTTGAGTCCTTTATGGGAATTTGTCCACCATGAAGTCTTGTCAGTTTAGCCTTGACCTATGATTTAGTGTTTTAAGTTGCCACATTTTCCATGTTATGATTGTAATTCTATATCATGCCATATTATTTATGTTCCTGTATACGTCATTGATATATATTTTATAACATGTTTTGTTAAATTCATTTTATTCCATGTTTATTCCCTTACTGGGATTTATGGATCACCCCATTCTTATGTATTTATCGAGGTTATCCAATGCAGTTTTAAGCTCAAGCATGTTAAAAAAAATTTCAATAAAGATGTTGTAATTTATGTTTAATGTTGTAATGAAATATACCTAATTCCAAAATAAACTAGACTTATAGATCATTTTGGTTGTATTAATTTTAATTTTATGTAATTAGATCATGTATTAATGTGTAATAAAGAGTTGGTTTGTTATAATAAGGTTTAAAAATGACCTACCAACTGATCCAATACCCATTTTTGGACATATTTAGACCTCATATATTCTAGGATAGATAATGGTTCATTTTGGAAGATTTTTTCATGATAAAAACATGGGTATTATTGAATGTTTTCAAAAAATTACAAGTCTGCCACACACCTCACTTATAAAAGGTCATACACTCTCTACTTTATCTGCCCTTTTATTCATGTCTTAAAACATATTTGGTTCTAAAAATAAATCCCCAAATAACATTAAAAATTACCTCACCTCTTCCTATAAAACTTATTTTGTTCATAATTCCAACCTAGTAAGTCCTTAGTTCAAACCTAAGTAGGATACCCAAAGAAGAGTTAATGTTCTTCAATGAGTGCTTCTATTTTATTTCTTTCTCAGCCTCCTTCAACTATTATTAAAAAATAATGATATAATAAAATATGTATAATCCATATAATGGTATGTTTTAATAATAATTTCATGACCTAAATCTATCTCCACCCCCATCAAATGGGTTATGAAATCATCGTTTGTGTGTATGGAGAACTACTATCTCACAAACTGATGTCATTTGTTCTTCCATTACCACCTTTCATGCTTTGGTATAATGATGTATATAAAGTATATATATGATATTAATAAAATATATATTCTATTTGAGTAATTATATCATATATATATATATATATTTACTTTTCATTATATATTAGATATGATAACACCGCTTGGGTGTACGGTGAACTACCGCCTCGTGAAGAGATTTATTCCAATATTAGAAAAAAATAAATGAAAAAATAAACTTTATTTTTGAAATAATCATGTCAGAATTATCGTAGAGTAAATTTTTTGTCTTTCACTAATACTTTACATGGAAAGTTATAAGGTTAATTTTAATGATTATATGTGATATAAATGAAATAATTATGATATTAATGACATATTTATCATTTTTTAAATATAAATATATCATTTTTTTACCTTTTCAGTCACTTAAAGACGTTAACATGATTCGTGTACATGTGGACTACCACCTTCACAAAGTGATGTGACTGTCCTTTCATCACCACAAAAAATAGATTATATATATGTATATTTATAGAATTAATATGATATATATGATATTATTTTCATTATTTAGAGATAAAATATTACTTACATTTTTCCATAATGATCATTGAAAAATTGAAACTTTAATCATGCATATATACGGCCTACCATCTTCATGATCGTAACATACTTCATTATTCATAACCATAATTCATGATTTGATTTAGAAGTATACTTAATATAATAATATGATAATTATTTCATGGTTATTATTCTATATATGATAAAACTATATAATATGTGTAAGAACTGGAACTTTCATGACAAAAAATAAATAAGAAAACAAGGCAATTAACACCCATAACAATGAAAACTATGAATGATTATCAATGAACGGGTGATGTGATATTATAAAAGGATCATATATGATATTATAAATATTAATATGGTTATTTTTTAATTTAATTACATGTTTAAACCACAATACATGTGGTTAATCACGTTTAACCAAAAAGAAGCATGAGGTAAGGGATTTTGTCTCAATTTCATTTCATTGAGGAATATTGTAATGTTTTGCACCTAGTTACATTTATATTGTGTATATATTTCCGATTTGACATTTAATATCATTATTAATTCATAATTTGTTTTATTTTAATTTTGAATTTTAATTATCTCATCCAAGGTGATTTTACTTCAAAATTACTAAGTGGGAAAAGTTATTGTACAATCTCACTTTCTTTTGTGATTGTTAACTTTATAAATAAACAACCACTTTATTGTGATCATTATTTATTTTTCACTAAATTTATATTAAATATCCATATTATTTTATGATGGATATGATTATTTCCAAAACCATACACTATTTTCACAAATAGTTTATACTTTGAAATTTATTTCATTAATTGGGGAAATATTGATAAATATGTATCTTTTACTCAATGTGGATATTTGAGGATAAGGTAAAATGATTTATGAATTATATATATTATTCGATATATGATAAATTATTTTTACATTTAGTAATGTGGGGGGACACAAACTTTATTTAGCACCTCGATGCATCAACATGTCTCATGAGAAAAATAAGTGGGCCAAAATTAAATGGGTTTTTACCTAGTAGTTTTAAACTATATGAAGGATAAATATTTAAAGTAGAGGATTTAATGTTCATAAGACATGAATTTCAATAATTAATCATTTCCTTCATTTATAATTCAGTTATTATTAGTATCCATGATATTTTTTCTATGATATTATTCATGGATTCATTTCATTCTCGGTTTATTGATTAAATGGCATGTGTTTTTAGTTATTTACCTTTCCAAATTGATTAGGCCTTATCTTACCATGATAGTCAAGTTATTTAAATGGAATGTGTGTTTAGTTATTTACCTTTCCATATTGATTATTCTTATTGATTCATGATATCTTCTATTTACGTAACCCTTACTGATTATTTGAGTTTACCCTTATTTTTTGTTCTTTCCATAAGTTATGAATATGGAAAATTTAAATGAGTTTTCAAGAATGTTGAGATTTTTTTGTTATGTACTATGTTTTATTTTCTACTCCCAATGTAAAATGGGTATCATTTATGTGTATGGTTCTCTAAAACTAATATACTAATTAGTCCTTCAAAATTTCATTTCTTATATCTTATGCCAATGTAATAAAGCAAAAACTGGCTTTGGGCTACTGGAGTCGGTGTTGATACAGTTGGAATTATAGAAAGTTTAGTAGAAACCTTGAAAACTTGAATTACGAAAACATAGAATAAGGAACATAACCCTATGATAAAATTTGAGGATAAATATAGAATAACATACTAAAGTATTAGTAAGGTTTAGATTATGTGGTTTTTCATTGGAATACATCCTTGTATGGATACTACAAGTAAATGTGGTTCTAGTATAGATGTACCTAGGGGTAATAACATTAAAAAGGGTACATTGGGCTTAACCCGATCATCACCTGGTGCATGAAAATGGGTCTTACTACACACCTATCTTGAAAATCCTGGGGATATTATTAGAATAATCCACATTTTATTTACAAACCATTATGAAGGATTTGAAAATAAATATTTGTCCAAATAAACCATGTTTATGATTCTGAGGTGAAAAATACATAAATTTTAATTTATGCTAAGTGTTACACCATATTTGGAATTATAAATTTTGGTTTAAAATTCATAATTTTATAAACTCATCCATTATATGTCATTTTTTATAAATCAAACATCGAATTAAAAAGGGTATCAATACTTATGTTCAATGTAGAGATTATCCAGCTTAGGGAACCAATATAGCTGGTATTGGAACTGAGAAAATTGTGGCTATAATAGGGTGGCTTAATTAGGATATGAAAAATAACCTTGATTAGATGGAGAAACTTATTCCATAGTGGGATTATCATATACTGGATCACTTTATACAATATATGCCCCCATTATTTAGTGGGACTATTAATTCAGTGGTAGTTGAGAAAAGTCTCTAGAGAAGACATTTATATAATTGGTATGCAGTGAAAATAAAAAATCTTCACTTATAGTGTATTATATAAAATTAAATCCTAATCATTGGTGGTTGTTAATCTAGAATACTAGGGGGAAGAGAAAATATAACTCTTAGAATGTAAATAATTTAAGGATACATTCTTCCACAAATATTTCCCTCATGAGAAACTAATTAAAATGAAGATAAAGTTCCTTATATTAAAACAAAAGGAAGAATAAAGTGTTTCGTTGTACGAGGCTACCTTTAAAAGGTTATCTAGGCATTTTATGGATTAAATATGAAACTTGGAGTGAAATATTGACCATTTATTTAAAGGGATTAATCAAAGTATTTGAAAGGCACTAGTCTCTCAAATGTTTTCATCATATGATGAAATTTTTTTATGCACCATAAAAATAGAGAATAAATTTCTAAATATTAAATATTAAAGGAAAACCAAGAGAATAATAGGTCATATAAGCACTACTGAAAAGGGAATTCATCAAACAATAAGAATAAAATTCATTGATTTCCACCTTATGAAAACTATATAAAGAATAACTCTAGTGAATGCTTAAAGGGATTGGGAGTATGCTATAAGTGCGTAGAAAATGGTATCTAAGAAAAAGAATGAAAATGAAATAAGGAAAGCACTATTGTTCAATGTTTCATCTCTAGGGTGATGGGTAACTAAAAAAACCAATTCCTCAATAATCAAGGGAGTCTACCCTAAAAGAGTCCAAGGGGAAAAGGTCAGGCTTATACAATCACTATAGCTAATGTGGAAGTACACAATGATGTGGTAGCAGGTACTTTAATACTAAAATTTAACTAATGATTTATTTTATTATATATCCTTATACTCTTTTATATATAATTAGTTTTCCAAGAAAATTATAAATTTTCTGTTTAATTTAAGAAGGGGTTTATCAGTCAAAAATCCTAAGGGAAGTCTCATTACACATAAATGTTCTTTATTTTCTGAAATTATTATCATACCTATGTTTGGCTTTGATATAATCCTTGGTATGGAATGGCTTTCAAAATATGATACAAAAAAATTATTACAATAATAATGAAATTATAATTTGTGAGGAAGATATATAATTCCTTATCTTGAGAGTAGAGACTTCATCATCTGAGTCATATCTAGATCCACCCTCAATAGCTTTAATGAATTATATTCTTAGTGAATATGAGAAAAAAATCTAGGGATAGAGAAGGTAATCTTAAAATTGAGTATGTTCCTATTATACAAGAATACATCGATGTATTTCCTAAGGAATTACATGGACATCCCCATAACATGAAGTTGAATTTTCAATTAATTTAATCCATGATTTAAGGCCAATATCAAAGCCTCCCCAAAGAATGGCCACTATGGAATTAGTGGAGTTGAAGAAAAAACTATCGGAATTAAGTGATAAGGGATTCATTCACCCTAGTTTTTCACCATGGAGAGACCATATTCTCTTCATTAAGAAGAAAGATGTATCCATGAGTCTATGCATTGATTATAGGGAGATCAACTCTATTACAATAAATAATAAGTATCCTCTTCCTTGAATTGATGCTTTTTTCGATCAAATTCATAGATCCTGATGTTTTTCAAAGATTTACCTTCATTCTGGGTATCATTAATTGTGAGTAAAGAAGGATGACATCCCAAAGACGGCTTTTTGAACAAGGTATGTACATTATGTGTTTACAATAATGTCATTTGTATTGACTAATGTACCCATATTTCTATGGATATAATGAATAGGGTATTCAAGGAATATCTTGATGATTTTTTATGGTATTAATTTATGATATTTTGGTATATTATAAAAGCTACAAGGACCATGATAATCACTTATAGATAATTCTTGAGACCCTTAGTATGAAATTATTATATGTAAGATTTAGTAAGTGGGATTTCTGGATTCAATAAGTTTCTTTTCTTGGTCATATTATCTCTAAGGATGGAATATCAGTTTATCCTACAATGATAAAGGAAGTAAGAGAATGTCCTATAGCAACGAACATAACTAAGGTATGTAGTTTCATTGGATTGAAAGATTACTATCACTTATTCATTCAGAATTTTTTCTGATTGGATAACCTATTAACCAAGCTTAGATGTAAAGGTGTTAAGTTTTTTTGGACAAAGGAATGTGAATAATCTTTTGATGAACTAAAGAGGATATTGGTCAATGCTCTGATTTTGACTCTACTACATGAATATGATGGGATTATGATATATAGTGATGAATCAAAGAATGGTATTGGTTGTGTCCTAATAAAAAATTATAAAGTTATTACATGTGAATAAAGGTATTTGAAAACTCATGAACATAACTATCTAACCCATGATCTTTATTTAGAAGTTATAATCTTTTCTTTGAAGATATGGAGACATTATCTATATGGTGAATGATGTGAGATATAAACAAATCCTAAAATCCCAAAATACAACTTTTTGCATAAAGAGATCAACATGATAGAAATTCCATGGATTGAGAAACTCAAGGATTATGATTGATTAATACACTACCACCTAGGGATATAAAATAAGGTAGTGGATATTGTGAGTAGGAAAGATCATGTAATTATAACTTAAATGAAGATTGAGAGGAATATTATATTCATGGATCTAGTAAATATGGATATTATAATAATTAAGGAAGGGATTACATCAACCATTTTTCAAATGATTGAAAAAACGTTTTTATTAGAAAAGATAAAAAGTTCTCAATACGATGATGAGAACTTTCTGAAGTGAATTAAATTGGTAAATGATGGGAAATTAGCAGACTTTATTTTTGAAGATGGTGTTATGAAATTTGGAAAGAAAATATGTGTTCCATCTACACCTAAGATAAAAATAGATATGTTGGATGATTCTCATAGCTCAAATTTCTATATGCATCATAGTAGCACAAAGGTGTATAGGGATTTGAGGAAAAAAATTGGTGGGATAACATGAAGTAGGGAATTTCTAATTATATGTCTAGTTGTTTGGTTTTTCAAAAAGTTAAAGTGGTGAGGAAACATCCTAGATATGTCATGAAACCTATCCATATTCCTATGTATAAATTGGATGATATTACAATGTAATTTTTCATAGGAATACCAAAAACTATTAGATAGATTGATGCAATATGGGTTATCATTGATCACTAACAAAATCTATATATTTCCTTGTTATAAGAGAAGTTTTCCCTCTTTATAAGATCACAAGGATATATATTAATGAATTTTTGAGACTTAATGGTGCCCCTATTTCAATTTTGTTTAGTAAATATCCATATTTTATATCAAAATTCTAAAAGAGTCTTCAGAAATCTATTGGTATTTAGCTCAATTTGATCACTTCATACCAACCCCAAATTGATGGACAACTAAAAAGGAATATTAAAATAATTTAAGACATGTTGAGGACATTATCACTGCACTTTTAAGGTATTTGATATTAGTATTTAACTTTTTTAGGGTTTTCTTATAATAGTGATTTTTTTTATTCAAGTATTCAAATTGCGTCATATAAAGCATTATATGGCAAGAGATGTCTCACTAAAACATGTTAGGTATGAGTTGGTGAAAGGAAACTTCTATACCCAGAACTTTTTGAAGATACAAAAACAATGTTAAAGGCTATTCAGGATCATATTAAAGTTGCTCAAAGTGGGAAAAATAGTTATGCTGATAATCGAAGGTAATATTTGTAATTCTAAGTGAGATATCATGTTTTATTGAGAGTATCTCCATGTAAATATGTTATAAGGTTTGGAAAGAAAGATAAATTGAGCCCCAAGTACATCATACCCTTTTAAACTATTTAATGAATTAGAGTTTCTACTTATCATTTGTAAATTCCACCAAATCTCTCAAAAGTACATGATGTGTTCCATATATCATTGTTTAGGAAGTACATGCTAGACCCAATGTATGTTCTCACCTATGATAGAATAGTGTTGGAACATAATCTATCTTACTATGAATAACTCATCCAAATTATTTATACTAGAGAGAAAATATTGAAGAATCAAATGATTGGTATGGTGAAGGTACTTTGGAGAAATCACAAAATGGATAAAGCAACATGGGAACCAGAAGATATAATGAAGAAAAACTAACCTCATCTGTTTAGAATATAATATCCATAAAATTTTATGATGAAATTTTTTATAGAAGGGGAGAATTTAACACCCCTAGAATTTATAAAAAGATTTATTTTAAAATAAATTTAATTTTGTTGATAGCTTGTGTTACAATCAACATTGAGTTAAGCTTGCGTTGCATGTAACACTGATTTTAAATAAAATTGGACATATTATTAAAATATTAATATTTAATATGATAGTTGTCACCAATCCAATAAATTTTTAGGTATTAATAGTACTAAATAAATTATAAAAATTATGGCAATCTATTGATTAGAAATAAAATATGAATCATTTAAAAGATAAAAATGTTTTTTGAAAAACTGTATTTTTCTAAAGGATGGTTTAGTCGTGCTTTGAGTACGTGATTTAAAATTAATTTTTAACACTTTTTTAAAATTTATTTGAAAAAATAAACTTAAATTTTCAAACAATAATATTAAAATTAAATTAGGTTTAATTTTTGGTATTTTTATGAAATGATTCATTTTTCGATGAAGAGTGAAAATGCGGAATTTTAATTGAAAAATACCACTTTATTTAAATTATTTATAATGTTAAATTATATTTTGAATTGGTTTTAAAGTAAAATTAGATAAATTTTAAATTAATTAATCTAATTTAGTTCATCTTATTAATTTTCATGTTGAATTCTAATATAAAAACTTTTTAAACTTTTGAATATTTTCTCTTTAAAAACTTCTTTTCTCAACATGACTATGGGATTAATTTTAAATTGAAATTTGTAAATCATATAAATTGAATTTGTAAATATATATTTTATAATTTTAATTGGAATAATTTATAATTTATAATTTGTTCAATTTAATTTTTTACCAAAATGAATAGTGAAAATAGTAAAAATAAATTATTGCGGTTAAGGCAAAAACTGATTTATCGGGGGTTAAAGTAAGTAGATATGGGTTAAAAATGACATAAATTTTTTTAAAACACCCATTGGATGGCCATATTTTGACCTCATATCTTCTATGTTCAATAATTTCCCATTTTGGAAGATTTTTACATGATAAAAACAAGGGTTTAATTTAATCTTTTCAAAAAATTACAAGTGTGTCACTCACCTCACTTATAAAAGGTCACCCCTCTCCACTCTTATTAACACATTAAAACATATTTGGTTCAGAAAATTACATCCCAAATAACATATAAAATTTCATACCCTCATTCTATAAGACTTATTTTTGGCATAAATCTATCCTAATAAGTCTTTAGTGAAAACCTAAGGAGGATACTTGAGGAAGAAGTAACGTTCTTCAACAAGCGCATTTATTTTATTTATTTATCAACCTCATTTATTTATTATTAAACCATGATGGTATAATAAACATAGTATATTCAATATAATAGGATGTTATTATAATAATTTTATGACCTAAAACCATCTCCACCTCTATCAAATGGGTTATGAAATCATCATTTGTGTGTACGGTGGACTAGATCTTCACGGACTAATTTCATTCATTCCTCCATTACCACCATTCACAGTTGATTATGATGATGGATATAAGTATATATATATATTATTTATAACATATTTATAACTTTTAGGTAATTATATAATATATATACATATATATATATATTAATTTCTATCTCATAGGGGATGTGATAACGTCACTCATGTGTATGGTGGACTACCGCCTCACAAAGTGATGTGATTCGTCTTTCACTAACACTTTACATAGAATGTAATAAGTTTATATTTAATAATTATATGTGATATACATGAAATAATTATGATATTAATGAAATATTTATCATTATATAAAGATAATATATATCATTTTCTTTATTACCTTTTCACTCACTAGAAGATGATAACATCGTTCATGTATGTGTGGGCTACCACCTTCACGTAGCGATGCGACTCTCTTTTCATAACCACACAAAATGAATGATATCTAAGTATATATAAAGAATTAATATGATATATATTATATTATTATTATTTTTTAAATATAAATATTACTTAAATCTTTTTCAAAATGATCACTGAAAAATGGAAATATTACTCATGCGTACATACGACCTATCATCTTCATGATCAAAACGTGCTTCATTTTTCATAACCACAATTCATTATTGGTTATAAAAGTATAATTTATATATAAATATAATTATTATTATTCTATATATGAAATATCTACATAATATTTTCAATAACCACAACTTTCAGGACAAAGTACAAATAAGAAAACAAGTTAATTAACACCCATAACAAGAAAAATAATGAATGATTATTAACGAATGTGTGATAAGATGTTATAAAAGGATAATATATGTTATTATAAATATTAATATGATTTTTTTAAAGTAAATTACATGTTTAAAACCATTATAGATGAGGTTAAATCATGTTTAACCAAAAGTAATCATGAGGTATGGGATTCCATCTCAATTTCATTTCACTGAGGCATATTGTAATGCTATGATCCTAGTTTAATTTATATAGTGTATGTACTACACCTTTGAAATTTAATATCATGATTAATTCATAATTCATTGTATTTTAATTTTTTATTTGAATTATCTCATCTAAGGGGCTTTTAATTGAAAATTAATAAATGGTAAATGTTATTGAACAATCTCACTTTGTTTTGTGATTGTTATCTTTTTATTAAAACAGTCACTTTATTGTGATAATTATTCATTGGTTGTTAAATTTATATTAAATAACCATATTATTATATAATAGATATTATTATTTACTAAATTTTATAAAATTTTTACATATGGTGTATACTTTCAATGTTATTTGATGAACTTGGGAAATATTGATAAATATGTATTTTTTACTCAATACAGATATTTGAGGATAAGGAACAATGATTCATGAATTAAATAAATTTTTTGATATATGATGAATGATTTTTACATATATTTATGGGTAGGGCCTGAAATTTATATAGCCCCTCAATGTATTAATAGGTCCAATGAGAAAAACCAAATGGCCAAAATTAAATGGATTTCTACCTATAGTTTTAAATTGTCTAAAGGATAGATCTTGATAATATAAGTTTTCATGTTCCTAAGACATGAAATCAAATAATTAAGCATTTTCTTCATTGATAATTCATTTATTATTATTATCCATTATATTTTATCTATGATATTATCTATAGATGGATTTCATTCTTAGTTTATTGATTAAATGGAATGTGTTTTTAGTTATTTACCGTAACATATTGATTATTCCTTTTATTTATATGATATTAAAGTTATTTAAATGGAATTTGTGTTTATTTATTTACATTATAATATTGATTATTCTTATTTATTCATGATATCTTTCATTTTACATAACCCTTACTAGTCATTTGATCTCACCATTATTTTTTTCCATTCCCAAGGTTACAAAGATGAAACCTCTGAATGAGATTTCAAGGATGTTGAGCATTTTCCTTTGTTATATACAATTTTTTATTTTCTATTCCCAATATAAATTTGGTATCATGTATGTATATGGTTTTACAAAACTGATAAACTAATTTATCCTTCAGGATTTGATTCCTTATATTTGATGTCAATGTAATAAAGCAGGAATCGGCTCTAGGCTACTAGGGTTGGGGTTGTTACGATCACTATTTTCCATTACTTCATCAAAAATATGTCTAGGAATTCCATATGAAATAACACCAAATTTTTGTTTTAAATGGATAGTAAAATAAATCACTTTTAAAGCTTGTGATACAAGATTTCAAGGCTCGTCGGTATGAAGTTGACACTTCATATACATCACTCTAAATCGATAACAATCTATATGTATGAATTTTCACCTCATTAAATTAAACCACTATAATTTTTTTATTAAAACATGACCATGTGTGTAATGATATAATAAGATTATTCTCTTGATAGCCCCGTAATATGATATATTTTCTAATCAAGGTTAAATATTGGATTCACTAGCATAACAATCTATTATTTCACTTATTCTATGTTTCCTTATTTTTTGAACAAATATTTATAATGAATTTAAATATATTGATTTCAATTGTATTAAATAATGTTACACATTTTTTTAAACCATGTTTAAATGTTTTTATATCATCAGATACATCATCCATTGGTAATATTTGAACCTAAAATATACCAATATTTAATATTAAATAAGGGCCTATGATAAATTCATATGAAAAATAAGTATATTACCTTTGACTTTAATTATGTAGGAATTATTTATATAGAAAATCCTCTTTACACTTAATAGACTAAGAACAATGTTTTATTTTTTATATTTTCTATATATTCTCTATAAAATCAGAAATTTTAAGATACTAAAATATATGGAAAAAATTTCATGAAAAAATACATATTTATTGGTTTACTTTCTTGATGTAATCATAAACCACATCATAATTGAATAATACTATATTATGAGTCATTTATCAATCTTAACTACTCAAAGTAAATAATTAATATGATCTAGATATCCCTAATGTTTGGAGAAGTGATGGAAATATAGGCCCAAAAAGATCATATTTTTCATCTTTAGTTCTCATTGTCTGATTAGATCTCATAATGTAATTATACATGTATATTGAATTTAAATACATGTATTCATGTACTAAATAACATTTCATAATATATCCTTTAGGGTGACACTTATTCCTCACATAATATTTCACCACAAATATCATTCTTTATATCAGATACATTCAAAGACATGAAATAGGGCCACAAAAAATAAATTTTGGGAAAATACAGAAAAATATAACATATATGTAAACAATTTAAAGGAAAAAATAAATCTATAAAGAATGACTAAGGAATCATTATATAGTTACTTAAAAACACTCTTGTTCAACCTTTTAGTGCAAATTATTTGAAAAAAATTGACATAATTGAATCATAGTAACCCTCACATTATATGATAATAAATGTTGAATGGAAATGGGAATTAAATCATGCAATGGGACATGAATTCATGGATTTTTAGAGATTTAAGTTTCAAACCTCATGTATTCACTCATTTCAAAATGTTACATTAATAACCATATAAAACATTTGAATTTTACAATACTTTAAGAAACTATTTTTTATCCACATTTGGATCATTAAATCACAACTTCATAACAAATCATCTTTTGTTATACCCTTTATATTTAAAATAATAGTAAGTAACATTTCAAATATGTTTTTTTCATATGCATTTTGTATAATCAATGATGAAACAAATTTTATGAAAAGTATAACAAATTAAATAATGTACTTTTCATACTCTAATTTACTATCATAATTTGAAGGAAAATTCCTTCTATTACTAGAATTTTATTGACTCTTTCCCAGAACATAATCTAAACCATTTATTTTTTAAGGATGACATCCCATGATATTCATATAGGATCTTCATATTTCTCTAAAACATTATCAAACATTCCTTCTCTTTATAGAACATGTACTTTTCATATAAATAAGGAAAGATAATTTCCCCTTTATACCCCAACTAGGCATCATTCCATAATCAATTAAATCATTTTTCATCCATAATAGTGTCACATAAAATATAAATTACTCTTTATAGATGCATAATACACTTGCTCACTAACTGTCCAAACCTCCTTCACCTCATTTATTAAAGGTTTCAAATATATGTCAATATAATTTCAAGGATCAATGGGTCTAGATGTCAATATAATCGTGATAGTAAATAGCTTTTTAATACAAATCAATAGTGAAGAGTTATAAATGTGAATGAGAATCGGCCTATTGTTGGGTGGAGTATGTATCTATAGAAAAGGGTTGAGTCTATCATGTGATAATCTCAATCTAAAATTTCATGGATTAGTTTTAAATTTTGGATTTTTCCTATCAAATTTAATTCATGTTAACCAATTTTTAGGATGAATTATTTCATCATTATCCTTATTTCTTTCATCTTTATTCCATCTTATATCCTTTTCCATTATTCTATCAGAAATTTTTTTGAAGTATTGGAATAAAAGGAAAGTTCCATATAACTTTATCTAGTTTATGGGATTGGGTTTCATATTTATTATCCTTTAATATTGATGCTCCATAATATTTACACACATTTAACATTTCATTTTCCTTCCATGAAAAAAAATAATCTTTATGGAACACGTGGATCTTAGTAGATGATCCAAATTCTTCAATAAAATTTGATACCATGTAATCATTTCATACAATACATGCATCATAAAGTCGTTATAATATATTCAATTGCAATGTTACTAAATCTATATATTATTTTTTCACGATATAATCTCATTAAAAACTCAAGTCGTGTCATTTTTTCACATGCCTAGTATATTGGGGTACTTGAATCTTCTATCAATGTTATAACATACTCAATTTATACATTATAACAAATAAATAAAAATAGTTTTTTCATATTCATTTCCTATTACATTGGTCTACATGAAGTGTTGGATTGATACAAATAAATAAACAAATCAAAAATAAAATATACCATACTGATCATTTTATTTGAATCAATGTCAGTCTCTATTTGAACTCTTTATACATTATGATAGTACACATGATATTTTTTTGGAAACCTTTTTTAGTGATATGGTAACTCACTTATTTATGATTTAACCATTTTCTTCTAACATAATCAAAACATGGGAATCAAATCAATATTCTATTTGAAGCATTTTAGGATGAAAAATAAAAAAAATATTACAAATCTTTTTGAAACTCATCGATGATCTAATAAATAGTATACATCTAATTTACATACATTATTATTTGAATAAATAAATTATCAATAAAATTAACAAATTTTAATAATAAAAAAATTTATGAAAGTTGAAAACATCATTACATGTTGGTACTTATTTTATGTATAGATTTATTTTCTTAAAAGTAAATCAATGATATTTGGATAATATATCACCATTACTAATGTTAGTTGATTATATATGATTTTTATGTTATGGTAGTGTCTTTTAAATGTGATGGTAAATGATAAATTATTAAGTATGATTTTATATACAATCTTTCATAGAGTTATTTTACATAAAAATTTAATAGAGTAATATTGTAGTCAATTCAATATATTTTTAGTGTTTATCATTATCTCCTATGGAAAGACTAAAATTGGTCTGATTATTTAATAATATTTTTATTTAAAAAATGACTCAATATATTCAAATTAGACACCACTTTTTAATAAAGTAGTGCCATATGATGATGATTACATTAATCATGTTAATGGATATTATATTTATGAAATTAAAAGTGTAACTTCCTCGACCCGGTTCACTCATGAGTAACTGAATCAATTCACTACATGTCCTCAAGTGCATCTCCTAGTACGAAAGAGGATCCCAAATAATAGTGAGGGTCTAATGGATATCATGGGGATACTATACCCTCTGGAAAGAGTAGAAATAATAGTAGATATCATAAAAATTTCATCTATCACATACCATCACAAGAACATAATAACACAAGTTCCAAATAATCAAAAATATATATCCATACTAAAATAAAAATAAGTTCATACAGTGAACTAGAAAAATCCCAAAATAATCCCAAATAGAAGGATAAATCTCAACTGTTTTTGAAGTCATTCCATATCCCACAATCCATACTCTATTCTTGACATACTCAATCACCCATAAAACACATGGGTCTTGCCCTTATCCTAACCTACAATCATGAAGTTTTCTTAGGTACCAAAGGCGGCCTGAACATTGTGTGAGTAAAACTCAGTAGGTCACCGCCAATGGTGTATAATGTATATTCATCCAAAGTGTAGTATATAATGATGTGTTAGAAAATAAATAAAGTGTGATACAACTATATATAAATAATATATAATGTTAATCCTTGGGTCTAGGGTGGCACTCAGGGTCAACCATACCAACTTTGGCCAGTGTCGGATGTCTTTATCCCTAGTACCACAACCATGTTTATAAGTATAAGGCATACCAAATCCCTAGAATTAACTACAAGTACCCCTAACCATAATCATAATAATAGGAACATTGTATCCTTGCAATCCCATCAGGGTCCACCAATATTAATTATCATGATGAAGATTATAACATACCTTTGCAATCACATTAAGGCCCCCCAATAGTAGTAATCATAATAACGAGCATACTAGATCCTTGGAATCATGTTAAGGTCCCTTGATAGTAATAATCATAATAATGATCATAATGGGTCATTGTAATCATATCAATTCCCCCCAATAAAAAATATAATTGTATCTACTTAATCAAATTCATAATATCAGGTCGTCCTTTCATTGTCCAACCATCCACCAAATTCCATGGCCAAGAATTTATCAATTATATTAAATCAAGGGTTAATAATAATTAATTAAAATTAATATATTGATATTAGAGTATGTATCAATCATCTTGTAAAGGTCTAATAGTCAATGGGTATTCCCATGACACTCCTTGATTCACCACTTTAATCTCATCCTAATTATCGGGAGTTAGCACACCATATGCGGTGGACTATATTTTTAGTCTTTGCACACAAATAGGACACTTGGAGGATGTGGAAGGGTCTATAACATTTAATTAAGGATCATGATTCAATGTATTAGTTAGTTAAGTCCCATAACATAATATTTTAGTGAATCCCCACATCATATACACATGAAAAGAGCATCAATATATCAAGGGATAGAATGAACCCCCTACATCAAGCATAACATACCTCAATTTCCAAGGATCACCGCATGAATCGATCCCAGAAAGATGAGGACACTAGATCATCCCCAAATTTCATTATTTTTAAGTTCTAGATTAATAAACCAAGAAAAAATAGTGGTCCAAGGAATAAACAAGGTTAAACTTACTCGTAGGAATCAAACACAATCAATGATGCTTCAAATCCCAAGAATTGAGAACGCGGAGTCCAAAACCACAAGGAATGCTCTATTCACTTGTACAGGTTAATTCTATGTCCGATAGAATGTGGGAGTTATGAAATATGGGGTTTCAGTAAAGTTAAATAATTTCCCCTCATTAAAATCCTATCCAAGAGGCCCACCGGCTAGCTGATGGCATCTACCAGCTTTATGGTTTGCCACTGGTTGATCGGTGATCCCAAAATGCTACAAGGCTATTGTCTAGATCATTGATTGGTTGGTTAACCTGTAACTCTCTAAAGAGTTGTATTTCCCTTTTGTCTTGCCCTGCTACTTTCTTAAACCTCTCCTACTCCTATAATCATACAAAATAAGGACAAAATAACTGGTATATCCAAAATAAATAGTAACATACCTCAAATGAAGGGTCAAAGTGTTAAATTATACCTAACATATAATAAATCGTCCTAGATCTATCCTTATGATCATCACTAATCATAATTATTGAATAACCCAAGCTTCTGGACACTCATTTCAGTCTCCTACTCTCACCTCTCCTCCTAGATGCGTTTGTGCTACCATATCACTCGTACTGGAGGAATTTTCATCCCACATTTAGTATTTTTATTCTGACCCACTATACAAAGTAGACACTCCTCAAAAAATTCATCAATATCCATCTCAATATCATTGTTATTAATCACATAAGATGGATCTATGTGATGCCATTAAAAAAGTTTCACATGAAAAATGTTGTGCATGGAACTAAAATGCTATAGAAGGTTCAACCTGCATACCACAACACAAATATACTTCACAATCTCAAATATCCCAACATACATGGGAACTAATTTTTCCTATTTATAAATAAAAAAATGTCCCAACCATGGAGAAACATGTTAAAATATCCAGTCTTTAACCCATAAACTCTAAAGGTATCCATTGATGATCATCATTCGACTTATACTTGCTCTTGTTGGTTCTTAACCAATTTTTAATCAATTAAACATTCTCTAATGTCTCATGCATGAGACTCGACTTCATGAGTTAGAACTCACAATATTCTAACCAATATAACAGTTAATGGAGTATCCTATTATACAAGGCCTCAAACAGATCCATCTGATTAAAATCATGGAATACATTTGTATTAAGTATGCTCAAATTTTCCATCAGTGTGAAGATGATATGTGATAC
Organism: Viscum album; assembly: GCA_963277665.1. NCBI lineage: Eukaryota > Viridiplantae > Streptophyta > Magnoliopsida > Santalales > Viscaceae > Viscum > Viscum album. The sequence goes on from OY728147.1 coordinate 1,101,414,990, forward strand.
TTAAGTGTTTCTATGTATTTATCACCTTCTAAAATCCCTTACATAATAATGAGTTAAAGTGGTAATCCTAATATAAAACTATACTCTAAGGTACGTTGTGTAGATTCACTGTCTTTAGAATGTAAATCTTTCCCAAATAATCCATAGATAAGGTTTCTTGAATTAATCGAAAATATGCATCCTTGGTCAAAATATCAATTATAACCCATAAGACATCATTTCTATAGGTTTTCCTTGGTAAACCAGACACAAATTCCACTATAAATTCATCCCATTTTCACTAATTATTGGTCAATGGTTACAAAAGACCAACAGGTCACTGGTTCCTATCCTTTATATACTGACAGGTATAACACCATGTCATGAATATTGTTATCTCCTTTTTCATCCCAATATACTATTACTTCCTATGAATATCATGAATCATCTTAGTCAAACCTATATGTACCACCCACTTTTAGGAATGAAATTCCCCCATTAATTATTCACATATACCAGTGGGAACTAAAACATGACCATAGATGTGAGAACCTCATTATCATCGATAGTTCAATATGGTAAAAACACCCCACCATATATTTTTTCCCTCAGTTACAAGCACTCTGGATCCTAAAATTGTCGCCTCTTTGTCCTATTTAGAAGTGATGGAGTAATGGATAAAGATATAAAATCTTCTCAACCCTGACACTCCTGCACATACAAATGCATCTCTGTAAAATTATTAATTATCTACCACTCAATAGTAGACTCCTTCACAATCTAAGTATGATTTTTTATTATAAAATAATCATTAATTTAACACCTTAAAAATTTAGTTAAAATAATAATAATCTTGACAGCTTTCTTAACACACAACACCAAACTTTAAGCGAATTGTGATATACTAAAAAAATATAATTATTTAAATGTGACCATTAAAATATAATTGTTAAATTATAGGGTATGAATATTAGTAACCTCATTATGAAATATATTTATAATGGTATTATTAATAAAATTTTATTGATAAATTCTTAGGAAATAAGAACTCATTTTTAGAGAAGTCATTTTATGCTTCAAAAATAAATTTTCTTCAAAAGTTATTTTATCGAATTTTTTAGCATGGAAATTGTAATTAATTTATTCCAAATTTATAAATTTTATTTTTTTAAAATAAAATCATTTAATTTATAGATTTTTCTAAAATAATTTATTTTTCAGTGACTAGTTAAAAATGCATATTTTTCATATACTCTCATTAAATCAACTAATTTAAATGTCTCATTATATTTGAGATTTGGTATTAATTTGAAATATGATCCATTAAATTTATAATAATATAATTAATTCTATTTTAATCGTTAATATTTATAATTTTGATATAAGTTAGTAATTATGATTAAAAATGCATTTTTTTATGAAGACTATTTATTATTTTTTTATGCATTTATATTAAAATTGATTCCTAAAACGTCTGACGATTAAATATAGAAAAAAGGATACCATATTTGTAATTTATATGTTCAAATTTGGCAAATATATCCCTTTGATTTTTTGTCATTATGAATAGTAACTATGGTAAATATTTGTTATCTTAGTAAGGGTAAAATGGGTAAAATAGGGTTAAAACCATGATATAAGGTCTCAAAATGAACCAAACACTTGAATTAATTTCACAGAATGACATAAATTCAACTATATCCATATCAATTTTTAATATATGTAATTTTTTTGTCATTTTCCCTTGATAATTATATTTATATTATTTTAAGTAAAGAAAATTCCAAAATGTCACTCTGTTGACTTTAATATCACTAAAATTTTACAAGAGGATAGAATGAGGATATGTTCAGATATAAATATTTATTTAAAATATAAATTAATTTTTTTATTACATTAATTTATTTTTAATTTTTAGTGATGAAATAATTACCTTAAATTCTTACACAACACCAATATAGTGCTTATGTAATCAATAGAAAAATCGAGTATATTATTTTAAAAACTATAAAATTAATATTTTTTTGGGTGATTTATAGATTACCAAGAATTTTATAGATAAATGTAACATGTTAGGTATGTGATAAATTTGTATATTTTAATTTCATATTTGTATTGATGTCTTTAAAGTCAAATTAAATGAATAGTGTCAAAATGATATTATTGATATTTTATGTTAAATAATATTTTATAAAATTATTTTAAAAACATAAAAAAAAATAAATATTAAAATTGGGATTATAAATGGTCTGAAATTTCATATATTTTACATCTATGAGTCATTTCTTACCTTATAATCAAAATTTTAACCCTTTAATATTGAAAAATTCATTTCCACATTTAAGGTTAAAATTGGTTAACCAAGGGGTTAAACCAAAAGATAAGGTTTAATATAATATATAAACCAATATAAATTTTATTATATGATTAAATTAAGGCCCAAACCTCCTTTTTTTAATAAATCTAATTTTGGGACTATTTTACATAATTTATACATGTATTATATTATAATATTTCATTTATTTACAAAAACGACATTAATGGTATTTTATAATAAAAAATATTGATTAAATGATTTAAAATTAATAAAAATATTGTTATATACAAAATTAATTAAATTTAGTTTAAAATTTAAATAATAATCCATTTATGGGTCAATTTTTCTTTTATAGTAACTTTATTTACCCCTAAATTGTAATAAACATTGATATCACGGTAATTGTCAAAAGGGTCAACGGAGGGATAAAACTAATAGATAAGGGTAAACAAATAACCAAAAGTTGTCAAAATTATATTATGTGAGATTTTTAGACTCATAATCATATTATATTCGAATTATATCAATTTATATGTATTATTTCATGAAAATTAAATTTATATTTATTCAATAATTTAAGTAATTCTAAGAGTGCCCTTACCCTCACTTATATTAGGACACCCCTTATCTATTTTTTTACACCTTATTGAGAAACATAGATCTAAAACACCCAAAAAATTTATCTTATAAATTTCCCTATCTAAAAATTAGAGGGTTTTTTATTCTTAAAATTATATTCCAAGGGTTCTTAAGAATGGGTCAAAGGAAGTATATTGAAGAAGAGGTGATCGTCTTTACAGACACTTTCAAGTTTATTTATTCTTCTACTTCCTCTAAATATTTTGTAATCATCCTAAAATAATAAATAAAGTATTATTAATACATTTATATTTCATTATTATTATTATTATTATTATTGTAAAACTATTTTCCACTTCTTTTCCAATCTATAGGAAGAGAAAACATCACTCGTGTGTACATAGAGCTTACCATCTCCACATAGCGGTGTAATTCATTTTTTCATCACCGTTTTACTTTTATGGTTATAAATATGTAAATAATTATAATATATGTTATTTATGAAATAATTATGGTTCTTTAAATATAATATATCATCAACATTATTACATTTCTATCTGTTGTTAAACAATAACATCGCTCATGCGTACGTGTGGACTGCCATCTCTGTGAATCAATGTGAATCATTTTTCATTGCCTCTTTACATGTATTGTAATAAATATATATTTAATGAATATATATGATATTAGAATTATTTTTTAAGTTTTTATTATTATTTACCTTTCTTTCATTCCATCTTTCTAAAATTGAAAATAGTGTCCATGCATGCATACAGCCTACCATCTCCATGAATGATGCAATTAATTTTTTATCTATAAATTTAATAGATTATTCTAAATATGTATATAATGAATATATATGATATTTATATCATTATTATAAATATTTATAATATTTAACCATAACTAAAATACAAGGACCAGAACTGTCGAACTGAAACATCCATAAAAATGAAACAATTAACACATAGAAATAATGATTTTAAAATAATTATTAATCAATTGGTGTTTAAATGTTATAAGTGGATCATATATGATATTATAAATATGAATATGGTTATTTAATAAATTAATAAAAATTTTAAAACCAATATATAGGAGGCTAAGTCTTTTTTAACAAAGTAGAATCTTGAGGTGAAGGGTTTCTTAACTCAATTTCCATTCATTGGGTTATATCACTTCTTCAATGATTTTATTATATCAATATTATGTGTGAAATGAAATTTTATTATTTTATGTTTTATTTACACTTATATTTTTTTTGGGATTTATATATTTTACACATAACATCTTCATTGAATAATTCTCATTTTAATGATATAATATTTGTAAGAAATTTCGTCTCAATTTCATCTCCAATGAGATAAATTTTGTATTATAAACCTATATATTTTTATGTGGTGTGTATACTAATACTTTTATGTATTTAAAATGACTTAATATTTATTCATGATAATTAAAATTTTAATTTAATTTTATTCTTTCAAGGGATTATGATTAAAATTTACCGAAGTGGTAAGAATTTATTTTACAATCTCATTTTTTTGGATTTCTTTTATTTTCATCAAAGGAATATTATAATATATCTATTCTAAAATTCCTATATTTTCTTATCCTATGGATATTTAAGTAGTTTAATTTTTTTCCATATTTTCCTTTATTTTTAATTTGAATCAATCAAAGAAATTTTTAAAATAAAACTAATCTTATTTCTCTTTTGATCGTGTATATTTTTCTTATACGTCTATATTTTTCAAAATTATTTTACAAAATTATTTTTTATCTACTAAAATGATCTATTAAGGATATTTTAAGTTATAATTTATTTTTATAAGGTTTTAAAGGGATGTTCATAATGTTTTCTAAAAGTTTCATTTTCAATTTTCTTTACAAAAAGTCCAAAGGAATGTTTTCTTTTTAACGTATACAGCGATATTGGATTTCCCTACTACCATAACTATTTCACACTATTTAGATTTTTCTATAAGTTTTAAATGGTTTTAAAAAGAAAAATATTTAATGTAATATTATTTTAATTTTTTGATTCCATTTTAATTATTTATTGATAGGAAATTATTTTAGTATAAAACTTATATTTTTGATGAATTAATGGTCATATTTTATCTCTTATTAATTTTTTGGTCATTAACTTTCTCTTAAAACATTCACTTTCTTGTTATCATATTTATTTATACATAAAATTTATTTTAAATATCCATATTATTTATATCATGATATTCTTATTTCCTTAACCATATACCATTTCTAAAAATGGTGTTTTATTATGAAATTTATTTGATTGATGGGGGGAAATATTGATTTTTCATATTCTTTACTCAATGAAGATCTTTATTGATAAGGAATATTGTTTTGTATTACATTTTTCATTCAATATATAATTAATTCATTGGACTTAGTAAGTGATTGGTGAGTCTCATTATATCACGTTGATGCATTGGTGGGCCTCATGAGACAAACTAGTTTAGGTATTTGGTTGATGCCTTACCCATTTATATAAGTTGTCCTGAAACAAGGCCTTTATAGTAAGTTTAAGATGTCTGGAATTATCCATTCCATCATTATGAAATTATTTATTGATTCTTGTGTTATTAATTTAATAGTTATGATTTAAATGGATAAGATTTATCCTCATGTGATTATTTATATGGAATTATTTGATCATGATTTATTCCTTCCATGTTAATCTTCATGACAATGTTATTGATTAAATGGAATATGTTTTTAGTTATTTACATTTCTATATTGATTATATCTTATTTAATCAAGATATATTTAATTGTACTTAACTCTTAATGATCATTTGATCTCACCCTTATTTTCTTTCCTTTCCCATGGCATGAAAAAGGAATATTTTAATGAGTTCAAGGATTCAGAATATTTACATTCACTATGTTTTATATATTATTTCCAATATAATATGGGAATCATGTTTGTATCTAGTTTTCCAAGACTACTAAACTATTCAGTCCTTTAGGATGTGATTTCTTGTATCTAGTTCCAATATAATAAAATAACTAATAACTCTAAGACACTAGGGTCGTGGTATTTATAAGTAATGATATTTACTTTATCAAGGTTATATGATCACTCAAAATCAAAAAACTACAAGTACTCAAGTAGTCTCCATTTCCAAATATTTAAATCAAGCCGTGAGAAATTTTTTTTAGGATTTTATGGTTCATATATACCACAAACCTCTAATCCTACAAATAATGTTTCCATGATTTCAAATTTTGAACCACAACTTCCAATTCCAAGTCATTTGTCAGATAGTTTTGATCATGCGACATCAACTATCATGATCCATAAGAAATCACATAGATGTATTTCACCAAGATAACTCCCAAAATAAATCCAAATGTATTGAAATACAAAGTATAATCTTTAAACAAATTAGTAAATATTAGAATTTATGTTAAGGTTAACCTTCCATTAAACTCATAAAAATAATTCTCACATGCATTAGACCATAAGAATTTCAACCATGTATTAGTTAGATTTTTCATCAGTGATGCCAAGTAAGGGAAGTTCTAAATAAACCTTTGGTAGTATTCATACAAACCTATAAATATATGAATCTCAAAAAATGGTTTTATCCTTAATAAACAACTACACTCACCTTCTCGAGGTCTATTAACACTCCATATTTAGATATCACATTCCCTAATAAGTATACCTAGTTTCTTCAAAAGTGGCACTTTGATAGATCGGTATATAATCTGTTCTCCCTCAATGTTTCCAAAACAATATCTGGATATTGTGCATGCTAATCCTCAAACATAGAGTACACAAGTATATCATCAACAACAATCATCACAAATTAATCCAAAAGTATGTGGAAAACTAAGTTCATAATGTCCATAAACATTTTTGGTGAATTTTTCAACCTGAACAACAAGAATAAATATGCATGAAGGTCATACCTAATTCTAAAGGCATTGTGGGGTATGTATGAAGTCATTATCCTCAACTGGTGTTAACTTTGTCTTAATTAAATCTTGGAAAACTAAAATAGATCATAATTTCATATTTATACATATGTTTTTTAAATAATTTAATCCCTTCCCATTAATCAATTTGATCTTATTTGCATTATTTTAGGACTTTTGGTGAGTTTTGAGCATAAATGTGAAAAGTGGTTAATTTTGGACATTAAACAGTTTTATGATGCCTTTGTATTTCGAGCATAAATCCTAAAATTGTGATCCAATTAATGTGTATTTTTTTAGGATGAAATGGTTATTTTTCTACAAATAACTCTTCTGTACCAAGTGCCAATTAGAACTCCAACAGACCAAACAAAGTCGGTCAATGTCAAAATTTATTCTGGTTGGTAGAACGGACCATGACTCATTCAATGAGACATATCTATGGCTACCAACAACCAAATTGGGTGATTCTAGATGTGTTAGAAATACAACGTGATGGGGAATATTCACATTAAATTTAATTAATAAATGAGTTTATTAAGGCCACCCTTCAACCGGTCAATTTATGGTTGGTGGAATAGTGATTGGCGGCCAGAAAAATTCATGTCTAATAATTCAGCCATAACTCATTCCACATGGCTCAAAATACATTCAAACTTTTTGGGTAGATGTCCAAATCCATTCCTCACCTCCTATAAGAAGTTACATAGGCATTATTTGAAGATATGGTTGATGAACAGAAGATGAACTTCTGGTGGACAGATTCTGGAGGAAATGTTCATGTTCTTATTTTCCCTCTTTTCTTTCTTTTAGTTTTGTAATGTAATATTATTCCCCCTTCACCAAAATTACCTTTACCATGGTGATGTAAATCTTATGATTTATTGTGTATGGTTAGGTTTTCCATTTTTTAATGTTTGAGTTCATGTGCTTAATGTTATAAATTTTTTTCTCTATTATGAAGTTGGTTTCAATTGTAATAACAACTTATATTATCTTGTGCGATTTTATTTGATTTTATATTTTGTTTTTATTATTGATTTGTTTATTTATAATTATATACCTCACTAGGTTATGGTCTATATACTATGGAATAGATTAGAACATAGTGGTTAAGTACTTGGTGATCGTCAGTACGTGTGAGGTTTGTACTGAATATTCAAGATTGTTTGGGATAAATAAGACCTGATTGGGAATTGCCTTAATCAATTGAAAGTATTTGCTACAACTCTTTCACAAAAGGAAGAATATTGGACCAAACTAAGATATTGGTAAGGTTTAATCTCCCCATAATCATTAAATAAATAAGTGAGAGGAAGCGATTGTGAAATCTCGTTTTAATCAATTTAATAAAAGAGGAATGAATAAATAAGAACTATGATAACATTGAAATTAGAAAACCAACCCTGAACTGATCACATAATACTTATCACTATTTTTAATTACATTATTTTTCAACTTGTTTTAAATCTTATATGTTATTTCTTTCTTTAGTTTTGTTTCATTGTTTTCAAAACCAAACAAATTTAAAAACAAAGTGACAAACATGATTGTTGTGTGCTCCTCAATGGAGACAACCTAGGTTAACCACTATACTATATTTTAACATAGTAAATAATTGTTTTTCCACACCCTATGATAGGAACATGTCAAAAACACATAGGCTCCCCTACATTGATCAAATAGATCATCTATACATTGGAGTGGGTATACATTTTTTATCATCATCTGGTTTAACCATTGATAATATGTGCATGGTGTTAAGGATTCCACAGACATTATAGTGAATTGGACTAGATATCACCATGGAGAGGTGATAAAATGGATAAATACATTGGATTCTAAGTCTTCCTACTGAACTTTTAATTCCCAAATCTCTATAGGAATAATCCTATAAGGAGGAATAAAAATTGGTTCTACCCCAACATGAGCTCTATGGTCAAATTCACCTCCCTCAAAAGCATAAATCCTAAGAAATACTCAAGAAATTAATCTCTAAATTGGTCAAAAAATATAGGATACACATCCTTATGTTCTATTCCATCATCCAATATGAGCTTATCCACCTAGCCTATAATTCCACCCAATTGCTGATGGTCAGGTCCTGAACATCCTACCTATAAATACCTCTCTCTCATATGAACATGATTACTACCATCAAGGGATTTAAAGGATATATGATGGTGGTAATAGTTGATACAATCATGATATGGTACTAACAGATCCATACCAATAATTAGATATGTATCATTCATTTTGAGCATATAAAAATCTCAAGGAAACTGATAGCCACTAACGCTGAGAGTGCATTCCTTACAGTAATGAATGCCCTCTAACCACTTCTCTAATGGAATATTTATGGTCATCACCCCAGATAGGTACTCAAAAATAAGTTCTAATATCTAAATGAATATAAAAAACATAAAATAATGGGAATATCTCATATCAAATAAAATATTCCCAAATATAGAATCCATCAAAATCTTACCTTCAATGGCAGAAGGTCTGGAATCCTAATTTACTGTAGTAAACTCTATGACATAAATTTGGCATGTTCCATAGACCTGAGTCCCAGCCTATCCCCCCAAGACTACACCACTCTACTGGAGTTGTTTCCCTGAACCTAGGGTACCATGTCCCCCACCCCATCTAGTAAGACTTTTAGATCTCTAAATGCATATCTACTATAGTGCGGATAATCTTAGTCCAGAGTTCTATTGATACCTAAATTCATCATTATTTGATATTTGTGAAGGGTTCATAGAAAAACATTGAAATTTCCCCCATCTTTCTATAATATTGACACACTACTAGAAGTCGATCACACTAAGGTTTATTATTTCCAGGCTTTCCACACTAAAAACATCACACTGGACCACATCCCTAACTACTCTTCCCACTACATCCTTAATGGAAATTCTCATAACAATGATTCCTACTACCAGAATATTCACTTCCTACTCTCATGGATGAAACTAAATATCCACCACCCCTAGACTCCTTCAGGTTTTTCTTAGTGATAATTACATGGTTCACCACCATAGAAAAAATCATCAAGAAAAAGACATTCACTTATAACATAATATCATATATGAGGCCAAATTGAAAGCGATTCACACTAGATACCTCATCCCCAACCAACAGTTATGCAAAATTTTGAAAATCTATGAAATGGGAAGCATAACATATCATAATCATATATCATTTATCAAGGTGCATAAACTCCCTAACCATGGCTACCCTCAAGGTATCTAAAAAGAAATAATTAGAAAATCTTGTCTTGAAGTCCTTCCAGGTCATTCCCACATATTAGTTCGCAGGGGATAAAATGTTCCACTATCACTTCCCTAATCTTCTAAGCATATATCCTTCAATATTCACTCTCCTCTATGGTGGAGTCAATATATGATTTAATATTTTTTGTATCAACTCTACCCATAACTCCATTACCTGGGGTCCACCTTCCCCTAAAAAGTTTGATGGGTGTTGCAGTTGAAATTCTTTGGTGAGGTATAAAATTATTGAATCGGTTCATAGAGACCATATTTATATTAACTACATAACTCAAAATAAGTTGTCATGGAGTTTTTTATATGTTACATTATCTAAATCTACTAGAGTCTCTAGTCTAATGTCTAGAGGGGCATGTTCATCAACACCGTCTTTTCACTCTACTAGTGCTTTTCACAGATGTGTATTTCTACAATGTTAAACACATGCCTTTAACCACGTTGTAGAAAAATTACAATAACTATTTTAAGGGAATTAATAAAAATAATTCCATCATTCGTATACTCTAAAATTTATGATTTATAAGGAAAAAACTTTTACCCAACTACTTTCCATAAATAACCACACAATAAAGTGAAATCTATATGTTTCTATCATGATGCATTCACACTCACCCTCATTCCATACTAACCCATTATTGAAATTTCATAAATAATAAATATTGATAATAAGTATCATCACTTGATGTGAAATAAATCAACAGTAATAGTGAAAACCAAACAACAATATCACCCCTGGCAACTTGGGATTTCTTTGTAGGTGGGTTAGATGATCCAAGACATCAGTTTTGTACCAGGTACTAACAACATATTACCTCATGTCTCATAAGCCAAAACATAATACAAAAGTGAGTGGAGTTTCTCTAATACCACTTTGTAACGTATTAAACCTGGTTCACTCATGAGTGATTGAATCAAGTCTCTATATGGCCTCAAGTGTTTCTCCATGTATTCTAGAGGCTAACGACTAGCAGTGAGGGTCTAAAGGACATCATGGGACGACTATACCCTCTATTCAAAAGTAATAGTAACAATATGGATCATAAAAATTTCATCCATAACATATAAACATAAGAACACAACAAGGTAGGTGTTAAATAATATAAAACATATAACCATGATGAAATAAAAAGGTCACACACTAAACAAGACAAATCCAAAAATAATACCAAACAAAAAAAGATAAATCCCAATTGTCGTCAGAGGCCATTTTTGGTCCCACCATCAATTCCCCAATCCTGAAATACTCGACCACCCATAAAAAATAGGGTCTTTTTCCTTATCCTAACCTATAATCATGAAGTCTTCTTAGATACCAAAGGTAGACCAAGAAGGGCGTGAGTAAAAATCAGTAGGCCACCTCCAATGGTATCTAAAGAATATCTAATCTGATTTTATTATATACTGATGTTCTAGTAAAGAAATAAAGTGTGACACAATCATGAAAAAATATCATATACTATCAACATTCAGGTCTAGGGTGGCACTTAGGTTTAACCATACCTAGTTATTCTAGTGTTATGTGTCTCTGTCCATAGTTCTATAGCCATGTCTATAAGTGTATAGGCATACTAAATACTTATAACTAATCACAAGGTCCCTAAAACATAATAATCATAATAATGTGAACACTAGATTCATGGACTCACATTAAGGTCCCCAAATAGTAATGGTCATTATAACAAGCATACTGGATCCTTGGAATCACATCAAGGTCCCCTAATAGTAATCATCATAATAATGGGAATACTGGATCCTTAGAATCATGTCAAGGTCCCTAAATAATAAATATAATTATATCCACTAAATAAAATTCATAATCTCATGTTTTAATTCTATTAACCAATCATCCAATAAATTCTATGGCCAAAAATTTATCAATTACAATCAATCAAGGGCTAAAAATAATTATTTCAAATTAATATCTTGATGTTAGAGTATGTAACACGTATCTTGGAAAGGTCCACTAGTCATTTGGTAAGCCCATGTAACACCTAAGTTTCAACTTTAATATCCTACTAATTATCAAGTGTTAGTTCACCTTTCATGATGGCCAATATTTTCAGTCATTACACTCCATTAAGACACTCGGAGGATGTGGGAGGGTTTATGATATTTAATTAAGGATCGTGATTAAATTTATTGGTTATTTAAGGCCAAGTTCTCAATGTGTTAGGGTGTTTGTACATCATTAATAGTGGGAATATATTGTTTTGGTTCATTTTTCACTAAAAAAAACCAAACAACAATTTACGGCTCAGTTTTTATTCATAGAAAACCAAACCATTTAATAGTGGTTTGGTTCGAATTTAAAAAATTACAAACCATTAATTACAAGTTTGGTTTGGTTCAGATTGAGGACTAATATATTTTTTTATGATAAAAAACAAACAAAAAAAGTTACAAGCAATGATTAATAACACAAGGGCTGAAGTGAATAAATTCATAAAAATTAAAATATAATTATAATAAAAAATAAATAACTAACCAAATATGATGTTCTACTACCGCCATTAAAACTTGGTTGATCATAGAAATCACTTGAAAATTATATTTCAATTTTTTGAAGAAGGTATTGATTATGAATAATCCTTTTCACTTATAGATAGACTTGAATCCATTAGAATACTACTTGTTAATGCTTCATATTTGGATTTAAAACTATATAAAATAGATGTAAAAAGTGTATTCTTGAATAGTTATATATTTTAGTATGTTTTTTTGAACAAACCCTTGGTTTTCAAAATCCACATTTTCTGAATCATGTTTTCAAACTAACAAAATATTTATCACTACAGAAAATTCATAGTTTATCAACGATTTTTTTTGTGGTGGTTTAATAAACAGTCGCTAAAAAAACTACGAGAATTTAGAAGTGGTTTTTTAAAAACCACCCCTAAATTTTATCCATTTATTAAAAAAATATTCTTTCCCACCTAATCCCCACCCAACTTCTCCCCCGAGCACCCCCCCCCCCCCACACTCTCTCCCGAGCACCCCTACCCCGATCTCTCACCACTGTGATATTTCCCCCCTTGTCAGTTCTAGCCATCACTGATGCTCTGTTTCCCTCCAAGACCAAGCCATTTTATGTGGTTCTTTTTCCTGATCCCCTCAACCCTCTCCTTCACCATCATTGATATTTCTCCTAATTCACGATATCTCTCACCCTCATAGGCTATACAGTTTCCCCTGAGCCTCCCACACCCTCACCCTTGCCCTCAACACCTGTAAGTATTCTCCCATAATCCATCCCCTCTACAAGGCATATGGTAGAAATTTAATGATTTTTTTCCTCAGTAGACAGGGTATTATATAATTTTATGGATTTATTGTTTATGGTGTGAAGAATCCCTCTCTATCATTAAAATACTTTTATTTAAAGTAGTTGTACTATTTCCATTGGTCTAGGGTAGGTTATTTTATTCATTTATATTTTTTTGGCATAACGATCAATGCATGGAAATTTTAAATTGAATTATTGTAGATATAACACTTCTTTAAACTATTTGTATTGATTTATATAGTAATTTCACTTTTCTACTTTAGACATTAGTGTATTTTCAAGAGGTTTTTCCATATATGATATATATAATTTATTATTTAAAAAGGGTCATTATATTTTTAATGGAATTTTTAAATAACTAATTAAAATATTTTATTATATCATAATTAGAAACATAATTGATTATTTGAATTATTATATATTTTAATATAATGATCTCATGGGTTTAAATTTTGTTTTTTTCTTTTATCAATGTTTTTCTTGAATTAATGGTGATATTATTTGATTCCACCCATTATATGTTTCACTATTTATCATATACCTAATTTTTGAATCATATGATTTGATATGTTGATATATTGGTATAAAACTTTTTGTTTCTATACATGGATTTACATGTGTGATATGATAGCCTTATAAATATTTTGTTTTATCTTTTGATCTTTTAAATTATAAAAATTCATGGAAAGCCTTGGGTATCTAAGTGGGAGTTCTAGGTACAAGTGTTATAACAGTTTAATTTCATTATACTCGTACCCATGATTATTATTTCATTCTAACTATTAGAATTCAGTCTCAATGAGGCCAAGGAAGTGTATGTTGGGATGTGTCAATAGGATTGTGCTATAACATAGAGAGAAGGTTATGTGTGAGTAAAGTACTAGATTGTCTCATTAAGACTGTGATAGTTATCCATTCATGTTTAATGGTTATTTTTTTATTCTTTGATTGATTTGTTTCACCTTGTAAAAATTATGTGTATTTTTAAAATGAATAGTAAATGGATATTTTTATTTTATTTAATCTATATTAAAATATAAATGTATTTAATTATTTGTTTTCAAAATAGCATATATGGTTTATCATATCATTGAAAAATGGGTGCTTGACACCAGTTGACGTCCATTAAAGAGAGGTGTCTTGCCTTCAATAGTGATTTTATAGAAATAGTTAGATTTCTAAATTGGTTTTCAATGTGCAGTTTGAAAAATGATTTTCAAAGAACATTTGGAATGTTATTTTATTAATGATTGTATGATTTTTATCTTGATTCTATTTTACATAATACTATCCATCATTGATTTCCTTTTTTTACTTTTACTTTTTTAGTACTTATATGACTCTTGTTATAACTACTTGGGTTGTGTTTTTTTCACTTACATTTATCTCTTTTATGACTTATTATTACTTATGTATTTTCATTTTTCTAATAATTTTTATGAACATTGTGGTATATATGGATAAAATCTGGATCATATTACTAAGGAATATACCTCAGTATTCTAAGGGTTTGGAGGAGTTTGTATATTTTTTAATTTTCAATCATTTCTTTGATGGTACAATAAGATGTCCATATCCTAAATTTAAATTTATAATATGGTTTAAGAGATATGAAGTTTATTAACACTTGATATTGAAGCAATTCCTTACTCAATATTTGTGTTGGATTTGGCATGGAGAATCAAACGTTACAAAAAGTTTTTGCACTAATGGAAATAAACAGAATGATCTCCAAAATTCATTGACAATGGAAAATGAAATGAAAAACCTTATAAACAATGCTTTCGTCATTGAAAGACAACAACATCAACATAAAAACATATCAGAACAACCAATTGAGGGTGATATGAATAGTAACATGACAAATGATGTTTTTGGAAGTATAGGATAACTAGATTAAGATTGTAACATATCATTGGATCCTACTATAGATTCTGTAGATACTAATGTAAGAGAGAACTTCACTGAGTAGAAAAATGAGTTTCATGATTTAGTTGACAATCCAAATCAAGATATGTATGGTGGATGCTTGAAATATTCAAAACTTTATTTTCTATTGAAGTTATATCATATCAAATGCATATGTATAATTACAAATAAGGTGATGTCCATGATATTGGAATTGTTGCGTGATGCATTTCCTAAATCTAAGAACCCTTATTCTTTTTATGATATGAAAAAAATTGGTAATAAGCTTGGTCTGAATTATACAAAAATACATGTCTGTTCAAATGATTGTATGCTTTATTGGGCATAGTATTAAAGTAGAAAATATTAAAAAAATGTTCATCTTCTGGATGGAATTAAATGGGTGACGTTGGTAGTATGAATCAATATACTACTATAAATAAGTAGATAAATAACACACTTGTAAAGGTTTTTTGTTACTTCCCTTTGAATCATCAATTGTAAAGATTATTCATGTCATCAAAAACAATCGAGAATATAATGTGGCAATATATAGATAATAACAATGATGGGATAATGTGACATTAAAGAGATTCACAATCATGAAAAACATTTGATTCATTACATCTATATTTATTATCTGATCCTAGTAATGTGAGATTGGGATTGGTTGATAATGGATTCAACCCATTTGGGACTTTCAGGACCTGTTATAGCATTTGGATGGTTGTTTTGATACCTAACAATCTACCTCTGTGGATGTATATGCAGAAAATATATTTTATCATTTTGATGATTATTCCTAGAAAAAAAATGTCTAGAATTGATATTAATATATAATTTCAGCCTCTAATTGAATAGATATATAATTTATGGAGTAAAAGTGTTGATACATATGATGAATCTTCTATAATATTGTTCAAAATTCACGCTGCTCTAATATGGACCATTAGTGACTTCCATAGGCTTGGGAACTTATCTAGTTAGAATACTTACATGAGTTTGAATTGTCTTATATGTAAGTTTGATTTTGAGATCTAAAAACTATCTTATAGTAAGAAATGGCTCTTCTTGTATCATCAACTATTTATTGATGCATCTCCTAGAGTTTGGTTGAACAAATCAAAATTAAATGGCTCTTTTGATCATATAACACCTCCAAAGTTGTTAATGGAATATGAAATACTGGAACAACTTGGAAATGTTGAAATAAAATTTGGTAATATGCATCATTTGAATGGTAGTGGTAAATGCGTTCAAAATGCATCATCAATTGAAATTGGAATGCAATAATGGAAGAAAAAAATATATTCTTCAAACTTCTGTATTGGGAATTTAATTTTTTCTAGAATAATATTGATGTTATTCATATTGGGAAGAATGTTTATGATAATTTGATCTTCACATTGCTTAATGGGCATGGAAAATTAAAGAATCGTCTAAATGATTGGAAGGAATTACAAATAATGAACATAAATTGTGATCTATGGATATATGAGAATGGAAAGTATGCTCTATAAATTTTTGGAATGAAAAATATGAATAAAGATACATTACATTGAATTTTAAATCATGTTATTGTATGTGATGGGTATTCAAGTAACATATCAATGTTTGTAGACATAAAGAATCTTATTTTACATGGATTGAAAAGTCATGATTAACATATTTTGTTACAATATTTATACCATTATCATTTAATACATTATTACCTGAAAAGGATACTGCAGTTGTACTCGATTTTTTCACATTATTTAGATAACTATGTGAGAAATCTATATAACCATCTGAGCTTGATAACCTTTAAGAGATATTCCTATTGACACTTTGTGTAATAAATATGATCATTCATCCATCATTTGATACTTTCATAATGAATTTAACTATATATTTGGTCGAGGAAACCAAATTAGGATTCCATGTACATTATCAATGGATGTATCCAATTTAGAGGTACTTTATTTATTTTTGTAACATATTAAGTAAAAAATTATTAGAACTTTATTAAATATGTAATTATGTTTTATTTATTTTATTTCAAAGATATCTTGGATATTTGAAATCATACATGAAAAACAAATCTCAACCTAAATTCTTAATTTAGGAAGAATATTTAATATAGGAGTGTATTGACTTTATTTATAGATAATTGGATGATATTGAGGTAATATTCAATCGAGTTAGATTTGTTGATAACACGTTGACTCAATATCAACTATATGGGAAATTAAAAATATTTCCTACTATTGGACAATAGGTTGGGAGGATCTCAAATGTTACACTGATATAAATAGAATTATTACAGGTACATAGATATGTGGTGTTGAATAGTGAAATTATAAATCCATTTATTAAAGAGATCAGGATACAAACAAAGAAACATATGAGAGGCAAAAAACGAAATGAGAAAGATATAACAAAAGATGTTAATAAAGAGATTATAGAATGTTTTTCACATAGTGTAAGTTCATAAATATTTTTATCAATATGGATATTATTTTGATGCATATTTTATAAATATAATAATGTGTATTACTTTTTATATATCATGGATACTAATACTTGGGCCGAGTTGTTAGAAAATTTGAATTTTATGGCTCGAGTTCCTGTAAAACATACTAGAAAATTTGATGATTTTAATTTTAATGGATTTAATTTTCATATATTAAATCTAGAAGAGGGTTTGAAAACACATAATAGTGATATATTTATAGATTTTTGGATTGGGATACTATAGAAAATTGACTGATATTATTGAATTAAACTACAATATGAATTTTTCAGTTTTTTTATTCAAATACAGGTAGGACAATGTTACTAGGGGTATTAAAAGATATTCCTTGAAATTTAATTCTATAAACTTCTCTTTCTTGATGGAGGTCAGTGATCATGAATTACAGGATTCGTATATCTTCTCATCACAAGAAAAATGGTATATTATGTGGAAGATGTCATGGATAAAGGGTGAAATATAGTTGTTCTCATAAAACAAAGAGACTTGTATAATATGGGTGCTGAAGTGAAATATTTTTCAACTAACATTGAATCCCAGCAACAATAATAAAAAAACTTATTTTTCCATCATGATATTGAAAGTATTAGTCTTTAAAGGGTGGATTAAGTATATGAAGTAATGATAGAGTAGGACAATGACATGAATAAAGGAAAAAATGATTCCATGTACATTAATTCATTAATTTATCAACCACTTATGTTATATGTGTAGTCATTCATTATCATAGCTATGTATATTTTCTTCAGTACTTTTCATTTGTTATCATTTCTATAAAAAATTCTTAATAATTTTTTTGAAATATATGTTTTGAAGCTAATTATATTTGATTAAATGACAGAAATTCCAAGGAATAAGTGTTCCAGTGATCCAAATTGAATCCTTGTCGACATTCCCTCAAACACACTAATAGATAGTGATCCATAAATATCCCTCTTTACAGTATGCAATACACTATTCGTCTTCCCCCTTTAGTGTCTCTCACACCCTCCATTCTATTGGTATCTATAACACCCTCATTCTCTATCACATTAACATCTGAGATAGTGCCTCCCCATTCAGTTGGTTCAGCAGTGAGGGAATAGGTCATCACTCCTGTTTCTTCTTGATAATATTGGAGGGTGACAGTTATATGTACAAATTTTAATGTGAATAAAGTTATTACACTTTTTCATACTACTAACTATTTTTTCATAAAAATTCAAACAATGTCACTATGGAGAGAAATATGAATAGTCCATATGTATATAATCTGAACATAATGAAGATAGTTTTCCCATTTGACTATTATAGGGTCCTCATAGATGATGTCGCTGGATTATTTGGCCATATTCTAGGATAGTTGGTGGTAGAGTCAGTTACCCTTCCTATTAATTATGATGATTGGAGGCATCTACCTCAATATTGGAAAAATTAAGTTTTTATTCATAGATAAAGGAAATTTTAATACATTATGGTTTTATTGAATGTAATTATGTTATTAAATTTTAATATTTTAAAAAATTAATCTCTTTGTGCAGATGTTATTCCACTTTATCATTGCAAATCTTATCATACAAAAGTGGACATTGAAAAAATTGGGTAATAAATGAAAAAAAATTAATTGGATATTATGAAATGAATTCAACGATGATTCATTGACCACTTATCAGCTGTAAAATAAGGCACCCGAAGGGGTACCTAAATATCAATGGATTTTTTTAGTTAATAGTCTTCATTATGAGAAGCACGTGGTATTAGAATATATATGATTATATTAATATCATTTTACATATATACATGCATATATCAAGGAGATGAAATTTCATACATTACTATTAAATTATATGTTATTTATTTCATGATGTTTCAAGTAAAAATATATCATGTTGAGATAAACAAATTATACCCCACACTACTAGGTCATAGAGTTTTTCCAAAAAACATATCGAATCTGGTAATATTTTCAGTAGTTTAAATATTTATAAGATAACATTATATGTATCATATATTCAGTTGTTAATTTATTTTCATTTAATGTAGTCAAATAATTTATGTCACCAAGTATCCCAAACCAAACATTGGTTGGATTTTTTAAAAAAAATATGATGGTAGTTATGTTAATGATACCACCAAATAAGTTGGGGAGTGAATTCATTTTTCATTGTAATAACTTATTTTTAGTTCTCACTGTGTTAATATGTATTACTTCAAATATGACTGGTATTTGTTTTATAGGAAAAAAAGTATTATTAGATGCCAATCCTATATAGTCCTTCTTGGTCTCTCAGGATGATCTCATTGGTCAAGTACTTGAGAAGGATCATCCTAGTCATGTGTGCGGGATGGGTTTACGACCATTACCATCAGAGGTATTTAGCAGGCCACCATGGATTGTAACAGTATCTAACCCTAGCTGTCGTTACTCCATACCTCAAGATGCTCAGAGGGAGATTATTTCAATTGAAAACACAATTCAGGAATGGATGGCACATATAATGATGCAAGATGAAAAGGTCGTTACTCTATAGAAATCATTGATTCAATTATATATCAGAAGACAACTAGATCTGTGCACGGTGATATTGCCATGATGGATTGTAGTGAGTAGGTAAATCACATAACTTCAAAATCATTTAGTACTCAAACTTTTATTGGTTTTAAGTCTAAATATAAATATAAAACACTATTTAATTTTCAACATAATTATAATACAGGTGTCGGTAGAAGAGAGTGAAGACGAAGAAGGAGAGGGTATTGATCAAAGTTCATTAGGTAGTGATTAGTGTTCACATATATATTCAATGTTTATGTGTAACTAAACTTATGACAATAAAACAATAATATGGTGATTCAGAAACCATGTTGTGGTTTTTGGTAGGTATATCTATATTTCCCTTATATTGTATGAAAATATATATTCGTTGTTTATTTTCTATGATTTATTCTGAAGTTTAACTTATGTTTTTTTTTCATTGAATATTTTTTAGATTATGAATCACGACACCCCCATGCCACTCTAATATTAAATATGATAATATTTACTTTTATTTTATATTCTTATGAGTTTTTGAATTTAACTTTGATTTTTCAGAGGACTTTTTCTAAAGAAAGGTTTCTATACGGTTGTGCGTAGTTGTTCATAAAACCTTATGTTTGGTGAAAAACAATGAAGATGAATATTACGTATGGAATTTCCCTATGGCATAAGGTGAGTGAATGTCCATGTGATTTTGAGTAGAAACCATGCACAAATACATTTTTTTAAAAGTTTGGGGTTGAAGCCTCATTTATTATTAAAGCAAAGAAAAGACCTTTATAACTGGGAAGAGGGAGACCCATTACATAGCCCAAAGGCCCAGTGGGCATTTAGACCATTACATGGCCCATAGGCCCAAATTTTTGGCTCAAGGCCCATTTTGTGAATAGTACTGCTACAGTACCTACCTGCTACAGTACCACACAGTACCCACCACTAATACAGTAGTCTGCCGTCGCTACAGTTCCCACTATTGCTGCAATGTCGTTGTTGCTATAGTACACTATAGTACTGCTACAGTACCTGTTCCCAATGGGTTTTAAACCCCCAAGTCTCTAGAATTATGATGTGATAATTCATTGAGTTAATGAATCCCTCTAAATTAATCTATGGAAAATTTACTCCAAAATAAAATATTCACTATGTTATAATCCTTTGACTTTTTTTAAGTCTTATAAATAGGTTTTTTCATGTACCATGACCATGGTCTCAATCCATATGAATATTTTATTTTTATGAAAATTTCCCCAGAGATCAATAATCCTAGAGATATTGATACACATGTCTCCAATGAAACCATTGGAACAAACCTCTATTTGGAACTCCACCTTCTAGAATGTATAATGCTATTAGAGTTATGAAATCAAGTTTATCCTTCCTCTATGTGAATCATGGAAACAAATTACATTTCTACCACTATATCCACCCTATTGTCAACCTTTTAAGAGTCCACCTCCATCAAGAAAATTTTACTTCTATTATTTTGATCATATTATAATGACCTTATCCATAGTGGTTGAAGAAATAAAAATGTTTATCACTACCATTGTAAAGAGGCATGTTCTATAGACATGATATATCGATCTCAGGTTTTAACACTGTAGTGGTTAACTTTTCCAAAATGTTGATGATAATAGAGAAATAAATTCCAAACATCTAGACTTAAAGAGTATATTTTGATGATACTACCCCAAAAAAATATTCCTCTCTATAAATCTCATTCAATTTTCCTAGTTAGACTCATAAAATTATAGTTAAATACATCTCGATGTCTTTTCATTATGGAGATTGAAAACCTATCACTTCTTCTAAAGACCACACTCATAACAATTATATTTTGAAAAAATCATATAAAAACTAATTATTTGTATCCTTCCTTCCACCCATTATTATAAACTCGTGAAAAATATTCCATAAAAACCATATTATTGAAATTTACATGTTTAAAATTCCATTACTTCATCTAGAAGTATCTTCTAAATCTATAAACTTATCAACAATCAACATCAACCTTAAATACCCCACCATGAATCCCAGTTCATTTTATAAATATTCAATTATTCCCTAATTGATTATGTAGGACTATCCCATACCCATTATTTCATTCCACAACTTGATATAACCACCACTCTAATAATCATGAAGTTTCAATAACATGTCGCATGATCCCCTTTTAATTATTGAGTGATAAGAACTCCAGTGTCACTTATCCTAACTCAAACTATGATAGATAATGCATGGTAGAAATGATAACCACCCCCAACTCATCTATGTAATTTATAAAATATTTGGAAACTGGTCCATAAAAGAATAGAACTTTACTTTTATGATAATCTTTCACAAAATCCCTTTATTAGGGGAACTAACTAAATTGCATTGATTTGAGAAACTAAAACACCAGATAACTTCATCATTGAAACCTCATTTATGTAAATCCATAAATCAAACTCATTACACTATATGTAATAATCCATATATTATTTATATGATGTATTTCAGTTTTTCTAACCACATATATGGCTCATTCTTGCATCTAATTATACATTAAAATGCTTTAAGATATTATCACTAGAATCCTCCAAGATCTAAAAAATTCACCATTACAACACCAAGTCATGCCTAACACATAAAAAATATCCTCTGGAAATAGAACTCCCGATGATTATAGACAATGTAAAGTCGAATATTCTATCTTTTAAAAAATTTTTATAGTCTACCAACCAATATTTGAATGATACTTTAATGAACAAAAAATGGTACCAGATTCACAATGGACATGGATAGTCTTTTATAAATCCCATGCTACTTCATACAGTTTCCATATTCCTAGTGAAAATTCTTCAAAAACATAGTAATCTACTAAAAAATAGGAAACCAATAGTCTTTAAAACAATTCCTAACATTCAAAAATAACAAAATATATCCCAAAATATAATCCTTCTAAGAGGAATTTCGATATCATGGATAAAAACTAGATACCACAATTTTCTTATAATAACCTTCTCCAAAATCCTTGATTTACTTCTCAATAGAAAATTTAATACTCTTCTCTAACACCAAGAATAATAACCATGATGTGATACCACTTTTTAGGGATCACACAGAATGTTTGTTCAATGGAAGAACAACATTGAAAGCTCAACATATTGAAAAATATTCTATAAAAAATTATAAAGAATATCCCTAATAGTTTAAAAACACGAACTAGGTCATCTAGGATCCCCCAACAATTGTATAGATACACTCTCTTAACATATGATTTTAGTCCTCCTCATAGACTTCCCTACATATAGTGAATAATAGTAAATAAGAAGACTGATAAACAAATACATTAGAAAAAAGTAAAAACACAATGAATAAGTATTACATTGTATGATATTTCATCCTATATCAATGGGATAATGAAAACACATTCTCATTTTAGGATAAAATTTGGGTTTTAGGTAAAATATTCCTTTTAGTCTCCCTAGTCAGACTAATATAAAAACACTCACTAACACCTTATTCCAACCATTGAATCTTATGCTTACCCTATTAACGTATCTTTACTTAAATATTTTAAACATTTACATTATATGGTTCCTCTATAATGTGAATTTAACCAGGATAACCACCAAATAGGATCCACCCCATCCCATTTTTTCTCAAATATATATTAGATTTGGAAGGTATGATGCTTCTTTCCTATTTTTTATCCTTCCTCCTTCCCCTTCCTCTTGATTTTTTGTTCCCCTATAATCCCTAGTAGATCTGATAGTCAAATTTAGGGTATGGTAGGATCTTATTTTAGGGAATTGGATGAATAAGTCTTATAGAGGTCATTTCCTTAAGAGTTTATGCTTCCACCATTAAGGGTGAGTGGTTTCTAGTAATTAAGGTAGTTTTTTTTGTGAAAATAATTTTTTAATGAGTTTCTAATGATGTATATTCATTTTTTATGATATTATCATTAGGATTACCATTTTGAGCTATGTTTGTATCATATTTTAATCATATTATCTTTGTTTAACTACTTATTTATTGTTGTTTATTCATATTTTGATTTAGTGACATGATCAATCGTGTTTATTTATTTAAATTTTTTCTTTTATAGATTGGTTTATATTTGTTTGAAAATTATATTTTTGAATTGTTTTTAATGATAAAAATTGTTTTTATTTTTTTATTAAACATGGATGTTCACATTTTAATTATTTTATACTGTAATTTTATAATGGGGTGGATCCACCCCATGGTTGATAATCATGTGATTTTTAGTTAATGTTTTCAATGGAATGATTGATTTATTCATATGGTATTGAAATAATGGGTTTTAATATGAATAATTATTTTGTTCTAATTATTACTATTTTTATTTTGTTATTATTACTATTTTTATTATTTTGTTTTATATATTTTCAAATATGTGATTTTTTATGGTTATTCTGGTGCTATAGATTCTATAACTGTATTTTTTTTTGAAAAGAAATATATAGTGGTGGTTTAAACTTCTTCTATATAAGGTCAAAAAATATTAGTGGTGATTTTCTAGTTTTAGTAGCGGTTTCCCCTCCCATAAAATGGTGAGTGGATAGCGACAATTTAAACTATTGTTATTTCATTAGAATTTTTTGCCAGGGGAAACCGCTGCTAAAACCCAAAAAACACATTGATATAAATGTTCTAAGATGATTCCCAAAAACTAACACTAAATGTGTGGAACCAACGTGAGTTTCATGCTGAGGCCAAATTTAGTGGTGGTTTTTAAAAACTATCATAGAACCATATATTAGTGGTTTAAACCACCATGAAATAAAAAAACAGTTATCAATCGATTTTGTTGTAGTATATATGTTTTATAATAGGATCCCAGATCTTGGTATCATAGACTCGTCTCTTTTCTTATTTATAATGGATTTTTAAAAGTTATAACAGATCTTGATATCTTTATAAAAATAATTTCAAAAGATTTTTTTTTGTTCAAATCTATGTAGATGATATTATCATAGGATATTTGAAAAATTCGTTATGTACTGAATTGTCAAAAATGATGAAAAATTAATTTGAAATGATTTCAATGGGGGAACTAAAAATTTTTATTGGTTTTTAGATTTTTCAAAATAAAGAAGGAATTATTTTAAATAAAATTAATTATACTAAATATCTTATAAAATGTTTTCGTTTGGATAGCACTAAGATTAGTGATACTCTTATGAGTATCACCTATAAATTGGATATTGATGAAGTTATGAAACTAGTGGATCACACCAGTTATAGAGGTATAATTGGAAGTCTTCTCTACTTAACTACTAGTTGGCCTGACATTATGTTTAGTGTGTGTATGTGTGATCATTCTCAAGAAAATCCAAAAGAGACACATTTACTTTATATTAAAATTATTTTCAAATACCTCAAATATACAACCAATTTAGGATTTTTCTACTTAAGAGGTCAAGAATTTGACTTAGTGAGTTATTAAGATATTGATTTTGGTGGTTGTGGATTATATAGAAAAACCACCTTTGGAACATTTCATCTTTTCTGAAAGTCTCTGGTATCTTCGTGTAGTAAGAAGCAAGATTTTGTTGCATTGTCTACTACTGAATCTAAATACATAGTTGTAGGTAGTTTCTATGCTCAAATTTTGTGGATGAAACACACCTTTTTAGACTATTGATATCAATTCAAACATGTCCCTATAAATTACGAGAACACAAGTGTAATAAATATTTCTAATAACCTTGTGTATCACTTTATAACAAAGAAAATTGATGTAAGAAATCAATTTTTGAGAGATAATTTTCAAAAGGGTGATATAAACCTTTAATGCATTGTAAATAAACATAAAATTGCTGATAATTTTACTAATCCATTGAATTATGAGAGAATTAATGACATCAAACATGAATTAGGTATGATAAAAATTTTATTAGTCTTGGTCGGATTTTACCCACCATTGGAGTTTACCCATCATTGGATTTTTCCCACCATTGGAGTTTACCCACCATTGGAGTTTTACCCACAATTTGAGTTTACCTACCATTTATGTTTACACACCATCGTAGTTTTAACCACCATTATATTTTACCCACCATTGGAACAAACCACTGTTGGAGTTTACCCACTATTGTAAATGACCAACCATTGGAATGAAGTCATCATTTCTAATTTTATTTTCCTATTAGGTTAATTTCATTTATATTACTTTAATTTAAATATATTATTTAAATTTCCTATTTTCAAATCCCTAAACGATATAAATTAGACCCTTATTCTAATTTTGATGCTTTATCCCTCACACCTATTTCCCTTTAAACCTTTTCACATAATTTTCTCTCCTGACCTTTTTCTTTCCCCCAACCTTGCCTATACATTCCAGATCTGTTTCAATGGTTAGATTGAATTAACCCACTGATTCAACTCTCGAGGAGTCACTTCCTTTGAAAAATTCCAAAGGAAAATCATTTTTTCTAGTTCTTTATCCATGGAAACCACAACTTGTGAATGAAAGAGTGGTATTTGAGAAGGAAGTAAATTCTAAGTAGTTGTTATTGAGAAAATCATTGGTGATAAAAGTGATCTAGGACCAAGTATGTGTAGAGTGGTTATTAAATAATGATATCCTATATTGATTCATGAGTTTAATCAAAATTTTGAGTTTAGTTTTGGGGAATATTAAGATTGTAGTTGAAGTAGGATAAATGGAAAAAAGTTTGTTTTCTCTTCAAATAGATGGGCTAGATGTCTTAAATTACCTCATTAAGGTGTGTCTAATGATTATCAAGGATTTATCCCAAGTGAAAGTTAATCATTTGTGTATGATAATTCCCTAGAAGAGCTAACTGAATATAGAAATTTAAGGATACCAGCTAAAATCGAATTAGATGTTGAGTGTCATTTTATATTTAAATTCATAGAACACATGTTGTGACCATGAAAATGTAATATTATTATGATGATATATCAAGATTTGTATCTACTTTATATGATGAAAATGGGGGAAAATCAACTTGTGTAGATATCTGATTGTTCATATGATAGAGATGTGAAAGACATCTTCCATGTCAAATTTCCTAATTTATCCTAAGATTATTTCATCCATGCTTGAGGAAAAGGGACTAGTTTCTGAGGATGAATAATCTAAGGTGAACTATGGAGGTTTCTACCTTAATAAATTAATTTTTAAAAGAATGAAGATAAACAGAAATCCATGGATGATAAAATGGTTTTATTATGTTCATAAGTTATATGAGTACTTCAATCCTATTAATCACCCTTCCAAGCCTAAAAATATTAGTGATCCTGGATTGGATCCATATGAAGTGGTATGGTATTCTAATGAAGAACAAAAGAAGCTACTGAAGAGGAGTAATTATCAATTGATGAGTGTAGTGATCCTAACATTCCTATGATCCCATCTGTCACTTTTTTTCTTGCTAGTCCTTCTAGATATCTACCAATTAGAGAGACTATTTTGAGTGAAGGATGTTAAAAAAATAAATTTGGGTATCATGAGAAAAATAGTATAATATGTTTTCTAAATTTTCTAAGGATGTTATAGCATTATATAATGAAGAAAATAGTGATGAAAATGGAATTGATTAAAGTAATAGTAGTGGTGAGAGTGTTGATGATGGGGATGACAAACAAGGAGATGATGGAATTGAAGAAAATAGTGATGGAGAAGGTAGTGAAGATGATTTTGATCATGATAGGACAAATTATCATGATATGACTCAGGAACATGTTTCTTATCTAAGTTTATCAATTGCTTATAAGTTTGAGGAGATACCAAGTTTTGAAAAAAATGTCGATGAAGCTGTTGGAGATGTGTTGAGAGCATCTACTAAGGGGGAAGAAACTCCTAATTTTTTCAATAATTGAGTTGATTCTGTAGATATAGAGCATATTGTTGGTGAATTTATTGAACCTATTATTTTTTCTTATACCTGTATGGGTGTCTTAGCACTTGATGAGTGGGATATGTTCCCCGGATATGTGAGACTCAGTTTTGATTATTCTAACTCTGATGACGATAGCAATCCTCCAAGGTATGGTGGACCTGCTATCCCGATTTGAGAATAGATGGATCCTATGTGATAAATGGTTCTGTGGATATATGTTATAGGATAACTTTAGAGTTTTTTTTATGATATGGCTATCATACTAGAACCAGTAGATATTATTGCTGAGAGAGTGTCTAAACCTTTTACTATTGTTTCCCCTATACCTATTGATATTGTTACCAAATATGATATGGAATATTTTAGAGAGATTATTCTCTCTGATTTTGATATGATTTTGATGAATTAGTCACCTACAATTACAAATATAAGTAATAGTATTGATAGATATATTTTTTATCTAGTGATATGACACATTTAGGTGAAAATGATCCATTATATTCAAGAAGTTGAGATTTAAAACAGGTAGTTATCCAGTGATTTGGAGTCCTTGGGGATATGATGGAGGAGATACAGACTTTTATATACTAGTTTTTCTACTTTTTTGGAGAGGTTGGAGACTATTTCTTCAGTGGATTCTACGTATAGTGCTCCTCCTCCCACTCCATCCTTGGATATTGAGTTGATCATATCAGTTGTTAAAGAGGAACTTTATACCATTTCAAGAGATATTCCTAATATCCATCAATATAGTTTGAGGAAAATTAGGCATAATAATGATCATGTTAATAAGATAGTAAGGTAATTCCTAAATAAAGTCAGAGTTGTTCTAGAAATAATCACCAGAGATATTAAGTATTACCTTTCAAGGATCTACACCATGCATGAACTAAACTCCCATATCAAGTTTTTAACTAAGAATCTCTATATACCACCAACTACACAATATTTCAAGGAATAGGTTAATCAGATGATGGTTATGACCCTTATACTTAAGTTTTTTATGGATGAGAAGAAGGGATTTTATTAGTTCCTTGGACCGAAGAGAAAATATCATCATGGACTTCATCAATCTGATAAGACTCTCCTTGCACATGTTTGGTAAATCATTGGTGGATTAGGAATTTATTCCATTGACTTCTAATTGGAATCCTTTAGCCACTGAATCTGAGTATTTCAAATCAGCAATTACCGAAGATCCAATTTATCATTTGTCTAAATAGTTCCAACCATTCATCATGACTTGTAGAGAATCAGTGAAGCATAATTGGCCAGTTATCATCAGAGATCTTCCTACTCCTTCTATACCTACAGCCCCTCCAACCACCACCTGAGCCTCAGCTTCTACTTTTGTACCCTCTGTCCGTGATAAGGTAAATGCACCTACTGATCCCTGTCCATAGGCTGAGAGTGTTTGAGATTATACTTTTGTTTTTGATGGGGAATTCTTTTTGATTTCGTTGTATCTCTCTTTAGATTTCATCAACTTACTTTTTTCACTAATGAAATGTCTCTTGTTATTCATATTTTCCTTTTGTTTTTCTATTTCACTTTATTGTTTATTATTTTCACTTTTTGATAATCCCAAAAGGGATAGAATGAATATGGAATTTATTTAAGTAGAATAATTATGATATTTTTATTTTCCATTTATGTTAATATCAGACCTTTGATTCCATTTCTTATTTAATATCCTTGATACCATCTTTCTTTATTTTATGTTTTCAAACTTTATATTTAAACCTCACACATATTCTATTTAAAGTGTTAATTAGATATAACTACTTTTTTTCAAATATATATATCTTAATCGAAAGTTTATTATATACATTATTCATAAAATTCCATGATTTTTTATCATAAAAAGGGGGATATTGTAAGGTCCTCCTTGTTTTAATGTTCACAAATCATATTAATTATGTTTTTAATAGTTTTACTATTTTATGATAGAATTTTATAATATAAGGTGGTTTGGGGAAAATTTGGCTAAGTATTGAAAAGACCTACTGCTAGAATTGAGTCACCATTGAGGATGACTCACCACCAGGAAAGACTCACTGTCAGAGTTGAGTCACCACCAGAAAGGAATCACTATTGGAGCTGAGTCACCTCCAGAAAAGACTCACCATCAGAGATGAGTCACCACTAGGAATGATTCAATGCTAGATAACCTGCTATTGAGACGAGTCACTATTGAATATGAGTTACTTCCAAGAATGAGTCACTGTAAAACTTTACTCACTTCCAGACATAAGTTATTGTTGGATGACCTACCAACAATCAATTCACCACTAAGACATATCACCATTAGGCATGAATCACCGCTGAAGTTGACATACCATAAAATGTGTCATATTTTAGCATGACCTATCACTAGATGACCTAATTCTAGCTTTAATTTCCAATGGAATGACTCACCACTATATATTATTCACCACTAGCATGACTCACTGTCACTATTCTAGGACATTTGAATTAAATGATTTGAACAACCATATTATCAAAGTTAATGTTATGGATTATTTTAATGATTATTCTTAACTATTATATGGAAATATTAAAGGTTGTTTTAGAGCTCAGTATAAGTATACAAAAGACCCAGATTATTGTCTTTTGAATAGACACTCCTCCAGCAGTGCTTTATATACAAAGTAGCCTCCCTCATGCATACAAGTAAGCATGTGGTCTGAAAGAAAACCTACTTTTTGAATATTATGATGTTCATTACATGAGATATTTAATATATAATTCCTACTTTCATACAACTATTAAAGAGTGGAACACATCAAATATTAAAATCCTTAAATATAGTAAAAAAAATAGAGCTTGAAATGATATGTTTTTCTGTTATTTTCATATAAATGACCCGAGAACCTATCCAAGCCATATCTAAGGAGACTCAAGATTTTAAATCACATCATATCGAGAAAAACTATCTTCTCTACATCTTTATACTTCCTCTTTCTATTTTTTTCATTTAATTTCATGTAGTGTTTTGTTTGTATTATTTATCGATGCACATTGTATCTTGCGCTATAACTAAAAGATACAAGATATATTCTTTAATATATTTTTATCTAGATACCTAATGTGTTTATGGAAGAGGTCTCAGTGAGGCCTGAGTTATTTTCTTCCCAAGGTTATTATGGAAGAGGTCCCTATGTGGCCTGGACAGCTTGTATGATATTGTGTTTAAACCCAATTCAAGTTGTGGATTAGATAATATCTATATAATCTACTTGGTAGAAGGTTATTCCCAAGTTGAGGGGATTAGGTCTCACCTTGAGACTAAACCCCTTGTTTATTCCATTGTTTATTTGGTTTTGTTTCTTTATTTACAAATCTTTAAAACAGTAATTGTTTTAAACTAATAATAAAATATTTACTTTGATATTTAATCTTAACTATTGTTTATATAATGTTTTGATTAAGTAAATCGATTTCAAGAGTTAAAGTAATTTTCATATATTTTTTTAATTAAGATATAATCACTCTTTGAAAAATATTTTAAAAGATCAAAACATATATCAATCTGCCATTTTGATTAACTGGATGATTTTATTTTAAATTGGGGGATTTTATTTAAACATGTTTTTAATAGAAATTTTTATTGGGAACTCAATTCACTCCCCACCCCCTTTTGAGTTACTCACTCCAACCAACATTTGGTATTAGGTGTGTTTCAAAATCTTTTCAATGATGATTTTAGCTGTGTTTTAATGATCTTAAATTTCTATTAGTTATAAATTTAGTTCTTAAAATGGATAATGTTCTAGAAGGTTATGATATCAAGAGACCTTCCTTATTTAATGGAAATAACTATGCTCAATGGAAAATAAAGATGAAAATGAACATTAAAAGCATGGTTTTTGAAATATGGACTAGAATAAAAGATAGATATGAATTGTTTAATACTGTTAAAAGTGAATGTGATGATGCTACTAAAACTACTTATAATAATAATTGTAAATTCATGAATTCTATGTACTATGATTTAGGTGATGAAGAGTTTAATAAGATATCTTCTTATAAAATTGCCTTTGAAATCTGAGACACATTAGATGATTCTCATGAAGGAGCAACTAATGTGAAAGAAATGAGATTAAATACTTACAAAATAAAATATGATACTTTTAAGATGAAACTTTACGAGATTATTTATTACATGATTCTCATGTTCAATGAGATAGTGAATACAATTAACTCCTTATGGAATTTAGTCTCTAAAAAAGACCAAATCATGTGACTGCTAAGATGTATTCTAGAGAGATAGAGGAACCTCAGTCTCCATCAGATAATCTTCTGATATTATTAATCTACCAGTTAAATTGTTGAAAGGAAAGTTGATGATGCATGAATAGGAACTTAAAGTTAATCGAGAAGAGTAATAATGGCCTAAAAGGAAGTTAGTAGAATTTAAGACTAATACCTCAAAATAGAAGAAAAAGGTACAAGATGAAACCTCTAGTGATGAGGAATAACCATCCAACTGTGATGAGGAGATATCCTATCTAGCCATAAGGTTTAAGAAATTCTATAAGAAGAAGAAACTCTTTAGGAAACAAAGCTATAATGGAAAGTTTGATAATAGATGGAATAGGAAGAAATACTAGAAAATGGATGATTATTTTATTTGAGATTATCTTTTATGAGTATAAAAGAAAAGAACATGTCAAGGATGATTTTACAAAGATAAAATACAGAAAGAAGTATGATAATAAGGATAGAAAATATTAGAATGAAATGAAATCCACCTGGAGTGTCTCTGAGGACAGCTTCAGTGACTCAAACTCGACTCATGAAGAAAATATTGATTGAGAAAATATGTGTTTCATGGAAAATATATCTAAGGTACCTACTATCTCTCTTGTACATAATTAAAATATTTCTGGAGGTGAACATCGTGACGAAAATATGACAAATGAAGAAATGGTTTAATATTTTAATATGATAGAGGATACTTTTAATGAGCTTAAATATAAATATTAAATTATAAATAGACAGAATGATTTATCTAGTAGTATTAAATATGACCTTATTATAGAGAGAAAAAATAATTCTCAATTGATAAAAGAAAATATTTAACTTAAATTTTTAAATGAGAAATTAAATAATGGATTAGAGAGGTTTTCTAATGGAATAAACACTCTCACTCAAATTCTAGGAAAATAAACTACACCATGTTATACCATTGGAATTGGAAATGAACCTAGATAGGGAAGAATTATTAGGAACAAATTAATTCCTAGTTCTAGTTATTCTTCTAGTTATTACTCAATTGAACTAAACAAAATTTGTGTTTCAAAAAGTTTAAAATTGGCCTATAGAAAACCAATTAATAAAATCTGCGTTCTTAAATACCTAATCACTAAAATTTCTATAACCAAGTAAATTTGGGTAAAATAATAATTTTTGGTATAAAAAATATTTTGTAGGTAACCTTCTTAAAGAGATTAAGAAAAATTCTATAGTACTTGGAAACTGTATATTCCAAAAATATGATGGGAGATTAATCAAGCTTCAGGAATCTAATAAATATTGATGGTAGACATGTTACCTTTAGTGACAATTCTAAAGAGAAAATAATTAGTCTTGGACAAATCAATAACTCTAACTCAGTTTTAATTTCAAAAGTATTATTTTTTATCTTTTAAAAAATAATCTACTTATCATATCATAGTTATGTGATGATGGATTTCATGTGAAATTTAAAAAAAATGATTGTAATGTTTTTAATTAAAATAATTCTTTAGTGTTTACATCCTTAAGGAATAATAATTTTTATGTTATTAACATAGATTATTTAATTTTTCAAAATGTTTCTTGTCTAAGTACATTTCATAAGGAATCTTTTCTTTGGCATAGAATACCAATCCATTGTAATATTTACTCACTTATAAAGCTAACTAAGAAAGGGTTAGTTAATGATCTACCTAAACTTTAATTCCAAAATGGTAAATTATTTAACCCATATTAAGAAGGGAAACAATGAAAAATATCTTTCAAAATAAAGAACTATGTTTCAACTTCTCAAACCCTAGAATTGTTTCACATGGACTTGTTTGGATTTTCTAGAGTTTCTAGTTTAAATGGGAAGTAATATGTCTATTTCCTTATAGATAAATTTTCTATGTATATGTGGGAATTATTTTTAGCTTGAAAACATGAATTCTGATATCACTTTAATAAGTATGAACGATATGTATAAAACCTAAGTTGACTTAGGATTAATACTTTAAGAAGTGACCATGTCCATGAGTTTGAAAATCAATAATTTGAATCTTTTTCCTCAAAAAATGGCTATAAACATAACTTATCTGCTTCTAGAACCCCTCAAAAGAATGTAGTTATAGAAAGAATAAACAAAACACTTCAATATATTGTTAGGACAATACCTAATGAATATTACATTCCTATTTACTTTTTGGAAGAGGCTATGAATACAGCCTACTATATAATTAATAGAGTTTTAATAAGACTTGTCTTCAAGAAAACCCCTTATGAAATTTGGAATAATTGAAAGCATAAGGTTAATTACTTTAGAGTTTATTGTTTCAAAGTCTTTATTCATAACACTAAGGATAACCTTGATGGGTTTTACTCCAAAAGCAATGAATGAATTTTCATTGTTTATTCAACTACTAGCAAGTTATGTAGGATTTTTAATAAAATAACTAAGACCTTGGAAGAGTTTTTCCATGTAAAGTTTGATGATACAGATCCATATGAACCTAAAACCTCTTTATAGAACATTGAATATGATTTATCCACTCAAAATATGAATTCAAAACCCTCTAACAATTCTATAAAGCAATCTAAAAAATCCTCCAATTCTAAGGAACTTCCAGAACCTGAACAAAAACTTGTAGAAGACCATGAGGTGACCAACCCCCCTTTTTATAGATCTATAAGGAATCTTAAATACCATAATTTATATTTTGTAGTTTGAGATTTAGATGGAGTTACACTTACTTGATATTCTCTAAGAAACCAGGTTGAACACCAAGAATTATTGTCACAGATTAAACCTAATAACATCACTAATACAATTAATGGTGAATTCTAGGTAATTGATATGCAAGAATAACTTCATAAATTTAAAGAAAATAACGTTTGGTAACTTATTGATAGACCTAAAGATACCTTGACTATAGGAACTAAATTGGTATTTAGAAACGACGTTGATGAATGTAAGGACCCAACCCCAGTTGCCCAGAGTCGGTGCCTTATTTGATTATGATGGCATACATACAAGGAAATAAAATCCATAAATACCGAGTAGTTTATTAGTATTGAAAACAAGTTTCATACATAATTTTATCATTACAACATGAAGGGAATCAAAACACTATTTTATTCCACTAGAAACATCACATTTCCTAGATTATGTTTGCATATCATTCATAAATTACTTCTTCATGTCCTGAGAAAATGAAACATAAGAAAGGGGTGATCTCAAATTCTCATTAAGAGTAAGCAATACAGCGGAAGATAATATAAACATTAGACATGGTGAATAATTGAAAACACGTGCCTTTAATAATAAACTTGAAACACATTATGGCAGGAATATAAGCTGAGTAAATAATGTCATAATAAAACATCATCATGGGTATTGTACTAGTCAAATAACCACATGAAATTTCAAATACTATAATCATGATGAGGGAAGTTCATATGTCGGACATCATAACCATACCGTCCAAGCCTCGTGCTAGGACCATAAATTAATCATTTTGTCAAGGCATTGTGCCAAGACCATAGTTTGTCTCATGAGACCTAATGATGAATCGAGGGGCTATAGTGGGCCCCACCCATCACATAATAAGTCCAATGAATTCCTCATATGAGCGAGGATCAACATACAAAACATATACATTCATAATGAAACTATCATATGAAATGTAACTAACTTTCACTAATTATTGAACATAAACACTAACTATTCAGAATAATATGATGAATAGTTTTAGGATAGATCATCCATAATAAAGTTATTCATAAACAATTAAATAAAATATGTTATATGACTTCATAAATTATTAAACTCAATAATACCATGGAATCAACAAGATAATTTAATCAAACAAAAATACTCTTATAAAATCATTATGTAATTCTGGAGATAAATACTCTTTTATTTTGAAAAGAAGAGTTCTTTTGGAAACTCTTTGTATAAAACCAGAAGTGAAGTAAGATAGAATTTTCATAGTAAAATGAGTATTTTTAGAATGATAATGGTTTCCAAAAAAATATTATATAGTGACCTTGTAAATAGATATGAATTGGAGAAATTCCCTTGAATCGGGCTTATATTTTGGAAACAATTTTGAAAGTTCCTTTTAAAACATGTAACTATCCATAAAATAAGGAAGGGTTCTCTTTTGTAAACATATATTTGATACTATCATAGAAAATATAATTAGTACATATCAATACATAAGAATTTCATTGAGGTAATTAGACAATGAATGTATCCCGAATGAAAATGGAAGTTCGGGTGGAAAACCCCTTACCTAAACTCCAAACGTGTTCTTCTCTCGAAGTTAAGATCCTAGAATATGAAATTATTTTTATTAATAAATTATTTAAAAACCTATTATATATGTATTTAGTTTATCATAATTCTGTTTAGTTCATTTATACAGTTATTCCTAAGTTATTATATAGAATTTCGTTGTTCTGGAGTGTTCGTTTCCTTTATTTTCATATTCGGTTCACTTGTTTTTAAGTAATGAAGTTCATGTGGAATGGTTATAAATCAAAAAAAATGAACTTACAAATTATTTATGAACATACAGATTTGATAATGGTTATTTCTTTCATTTGGTTACATGGAATGAGGATGAATCATTAGATGACAACCACTTCAATTATTTGGCGGTATTTGGATTATTATGAACTAGTTTTGTCATATAACTTATTTATATGTACATATTATGTTTCCTGAATATTGATTAGGTTATAATACATATATTATAGTTTTTTTCTACCATAAATATGGTTTCATGACCAGTAATGAAGAAGAAATTGAAGAATGAAACGTCGTCGTCCACGAAGGCTATAAATTGGAACATCATGGACGTTGATTTCATTTATAAAAATAAAAGGAAGGGAGTAAAAATATTTATGATGGTTCTTCCAATAACATGATATAATTATAGTATATAGATGTTACTAGAGTTATCATGGTCATTTGGATAGAGGAGGTGAGGAGAGAAAAAGAATTGAGATGATCTTGAAAATAAGAGAAAAGGTGAGAGATCCCTTATGAAAATTCGGCAGCCTAACAGCGTCACTTAATATTTCATAAAATGAAATAATGAGATCAAAAGGGTTCCTCATCATATTGAAATCAAAAGTACAGTAATAAGAATACATAAAATCGAACCCCAACATATTATAATGGAAATTCAAAGAGATAACATAAAAGAAGTGTCGACTTAAAGAAGAGAATGAACGATTTCCTTACATTGTAGAATAACTCCTAGATCTTGAAGGCTGGAACCTAGGGGATTAAGGACACCTTGGGAGTACTGTTAGAGAGGTAAAACCACCAGATCATCGA
The DNA here is from genome assembly GCA_963277665.1 of Viscum album. Lineage (NCBI taxonomy): Eukaryota > Viridiplantae > Streptophyta > Magnoliopsida > Santalales > Viscaceae > Viscum > Viscum album. Next base: position 1,101,452,780 of record OY728147.1, read on the forward strand.
GGATGAGGGATTTAGAATGAAATAAAATGAATGGATGAGTGGGCATTTATAGAAAAAAGAGGGGAAATTTTTTAATAATTTCAAAGGGACACCTTATTAGTGGTTCTTGCCAAACCATGGGCTTGCCCATGGTATTTTCCCATGGTTTGAGGCACTTGGGACACCTCATGTCATAATTTACTAGAAAAAAGTCGACCAGCCTTTTATTTTAATTATTATATCATTATGATGCCATTAAACTACTGAATACTCAAAATTGTATTTTTCACAATTCACAAAAAATTCAAGTATTTTAGAAAACTCCCAAAAATTCACCCCTACCATTTTTCAATGTGTAGAATTAAAAAGTGAAATCCATTTTTCAAAAAATAATTTTCTAAATATTATTACTTTAATTTTTAAATAAGGTCACAGTTAATTCGATAAATAACAATCTTGAAGTGCAATTAGTTTTATGTGACATTGGAAAATTATTTAAGATCACATTATTCTATTGCCTAAAGAAAATAAAATAATAATATTATTTACTATTCATAAGGTCATATTACTATTCATATTACTATTCATAAGGGTATGTTACTATTCACCAAAAATCAAGTTTGTTCTATCAGACTCCAAATGACTTACTGAACACAACTCTAGATGACCATTTCTTGAAATTCAAAACATAGAAGAGGATAGATTAAAAAATTGCATTCTATATTTATTTTCAAAACCTTGGGGTGTTACATTCTCTCCTCCTTACAAAAATATCATCCTCTAAATTCAAAAAATATTACCTAAAAATATTTGGTTATGTCTTTAACATAATCTCCTCAGGCTCCCATGTTGCTTCCTCTATCTTATAGTTCCTCCATAGAACCTTTACCAGTCGAGTCGTCCGATTTCTCAATACTTGTTCTCTAGTATCAAGAATATTGAAAGGCTCTTCCCAGTAAGATAGATCGGGCCCATTTTCCACTTCTTCATAAGTGAGTACATGTGTTGGGTCTAGTATGTACTTTCTTAACGTTGACATGTAGAACACATTGTGAACCTTGGAGAGACTTGGCGGCATTGCCAATCGGTACGTTACAGCTCCAATTTGGGCCATAATTTCAAAAGGTCCAATGTACCTGGGACATAATTTTCCCTTCTTACCGAATCTTATAATACCCTTCCACAGAGACACCTTTAAGAAAACGTGATCACCTTCTTGAAATTCCAAATCCTTCCTTCGGTTATCAGAATAGCTCTTTTTCCTACTTTGAGCTATTTTGATATGGTTCTAGATAATCTTCACCTTCTCTATTGTTTCTTCAACAAGTTCTATTCCCACGAGCTTTCATTTACCAACATCATCCCAGCAAGTTGGTGTATGAAATCTCCTCCCATATAATGCTTCATAGGGTGGAATCTGAATACTTGAAAGGAAGCTACTATTGTAGGAAAATTATAAGAGAGGTAAATACTGATCTAACATGCCTTCAAAATCAAGTGAACAGGACCTCAACATGTCTTCCAATGTTTGAATAGTCTGTTCTGATTGTCCATTAGTTTGTGGGTGGTAGGCAGTGCTCAAATGAAGATCAGTATTTAGGGCCTTCTGAAGACTTTTCCAGAATATTGATGTAAAACATGGATCACGATCAGAAACAATCGATAGGGGTACTTCATTAAGTCTCACAACCTCATTAATATATAGTCATGCAACATGTTCAAGTGGTAGATATTCTCTTATAGTATGAAAATGTGCTAAATTGGTTAGACGATCAACAATGACCCATATTGCATAGTTCCTTCTAGGATTATTTGGTAGTCCCATGAAAAATTCCATCGTGATATTATCCCATTTCCACTTAGGTATGGGAAGAGGTTGCAATACTCCTCCAGTATGTTTCCTTCCAGCTTTCACTTGTTGACAAACCATACATATGGACACAAAATCAGCAATCTCCCTCTTCATGTTTTCCCACAAAAAATGTTCCTTCAAATATCTATACATATTAGTGCTACCATGGTGTATAAAGAAATTGGAACTATGAGCATCATCCAACAATTCTCTTTTTAGATCAGGTATATTGGGAACACAAAGTCTCTTCCCAAATTTCAAAATTCCATCTTCATATACGAATTCACTCAATCTCCCAGCATTCATAGCTTTAATCTTATTTTGAAACTCCTCATCATCAACCTAAGAACTTTTTATCCTTTCTAGTAAATATGGTTTGGAAACCATTTGAAAAATCATTGATATTTCACTTTCCATGGTTATTCCCATATCCATATTTACTAGATCCATGAAAATAAGATCTCTTTAAACTCTCATCTTGTTCAAAACTCCATGATTATTTCTTCTCAAAGCCTCAACTGGCTTATTTGCCTTCCCCGGGTGGTAGTGTATAATGAAATCATAATCCTTGAGTAGTTCAATCCATCTCCTTTGCCTCATGTTGAGTTCTTTATATGAGAAAATATACTTCAAACTATTGTGATCAGAATAAATCTCACATTTTTTCACCATAGAGATGATGTCTCCATATCTTCAAAGCAAATATTACTGCAGCTAACTCAAGATCATGAGTAGTATAGTTTTTCTCATGAATTATTAGCTGTCGTGATGCATAAGCAATAACTCTATCATTTTTCATAAGGACACAACCAAGTCCTTTCTTTAACGAATTACTATAAATAACAAACCCGTCATTCCCCAATGGTAGAGTCAATATAGGAGCATTGACTAATATTCCCTTTAGTTCTTCGAAAAATTCTTCACAATATTTTGTCCAAACAGATTTAACCCCTTTACGTGTGAGCTTCATTAGCGGGTTATCCAGTTGGGAAAGATTCTGAATGAAACGCCGGTAATATCCTGTTATGCCAATAAAACTGTGTACCTCAGTTATGTTTGTTGGCATGGGCCAATCTTGGATTGCCTTTGTCTTTGTAGGATCAACTAGGATTCCATCCTTAGAGACAATATGGCCAACAAAAGAAATCTCTTGAATCCATAATTCACACTTGATAAACTTCCCATATAATTCATGTCTTCTAGGAGTCTTCAGGATAATGCGCAAGTGATTTCCATGATCTTTGTAGCTTTTGTATTATACCAAGATATCATAAATAAATACCACTACAAAATCATCAAGATATTCCTTGAAAACTCTGTTCATTACATCCATGAAGACAGAGGGTGCATTAGTCAATCCAAAAGGCATTTCTGTAAACTCGTAATGCACGTACCTGGTTTGAAATGTTGTTTTCAGAATGTCTTCCTTCTTCACACTCAACTGATGATATCCAGATCAATGTTCAATATTGTAAAAGTATTGAACTCCATGCAGTTGGTCAAATAAATCATCAATGCGAGGTAGGGGATACTTTTTCGTTATTTTTATAGCATTGATCTCCCTGTAGTTGATACATAACCTCAAATATCCATCTTTATTCTTAAAAAAGGACAGGGGCTCCCCATAGAGAAACACAAGGGAGAATAAATCCCTTATTACTCAATACATCTAGTTTTTTCTTTAGATACACTAATTCCACAGTGGACATTCTATAAGGGGTCTTCGATATGGGCCTTGAACCAGGAACTAAATCAATGGAAAACTCAATTTCTCGTTCTGGAGGATGTCCAGGTAAATCTTCTGGAAACACATCAACATATTCTATCACAATAGGTAAATATTCTACTTGAACATTCTTTTCCTCACCCACAGTTATTTAATTCTTTTCCTCCCCAATAATTTAATTTAGTTGAGCTACTGGTGGGGGGATCTAGATAAGAATTAGGTGATGACAATTCTGCTCTAAAGATAAGGTGTTCTTTATCATCGTCATCAACAATCGTAACCTCCTTCTTCTTATAATAAATTTTTTTCATCATGGTCCGAAATCCAATCCATAATGAAAATTATATCAAATTAAATCATGGGTATGATGATGAGATCAGCAGATAAAGAACATTTATATGCTCTAATGGAAACTGATTGACATAACTTTGTAGCAATGATACTTCCCTTAAGAGTTTTAACTGACAACTCCCTTGTTAAATCAAATTGGAAATATCAATTTTTTTTAGCAAACTAGGAAGATATGAAACAATGTGATGATCCAGAATCAAATAAAGCATTGGATAAACATGAGGAAACAATTAAATTACCTGCCACCACTTCATTAGGAACTTCAACCTCTGCGGTTGTGATTACATAATCTTGTCCCTGATCCCTTGGCCTTCCTGTAGAATATTTCCTTGAAATTTTGGACAATCATTAGCATAGTGTCCCATCTCCTGACAATTATATCATTGAACATCATTGGATTCCTTCTTCCATTTGCAGTCACTAGCAAGATGGCCATTCTGACCTCATTTGTAGCATACACCTTTTCCATTTTAGAATATACCCGGGTGTTTCTTTCCACAATTTTCACATGGTGGAAATTCAAATCTTCCCTTCTTCCCCATTTCCTTATTTCCTTTCTCAGGGTTTTCAGCATCCCTCTTCTTTTCTTGCTTTCCCTTAAAGTCATAAGACTTATAGAATTATTTTTTTTTGTTTTGATGGTGCATGAAACTATATCCTCGTATGATGAAAAACTTTGGGAGACCAGTTCCTGTCAGAGGAATGGCTTTAGGCCATTGAATAATCAATAAATTTTTCTCCTTGGATTTAGTATGTAGTCCACAACATGTCTTGCTAACCTTGTGAATTTGGCTTCATACTTGGAAAAATTTTCATCCTCCTCCTGCCTTAAATTCAAGAATTGTCACTCATGCTCGCTGCTCATGAGGGAAATATTTTTCTAAGAAGATTTCATTAAAATCCCTCTATTCCACCTCTTCTATCTCTTCCTCCTTTGTGTTTTGGATTAAAGACCACCACAGATCCGCATCTCCCGATAGATGATATACTACCATGACAACCTTCTCTCTTTCATTACATCCCAAAGCGAGAAATATCTTCTCAAGGGAACATATCCACTTCTCTGCTACAAATCGGTTTGTAGTACCATTGAATTATGGAGGTTGTTGTAGCATAAAGCGATAAAGAATGGCTCCTCCATGTGGTGGATCCAGATGCTTCATACGAGTAAGGTTATTATTCATAACCTGAGTAAGTTTTCCTAGTATAGTTATGAGTTGCTCAGCACCATTCATAGCACCAAATCCAACATCATTATCTTGCGTTGAAGGAAAATCCCTACAGGGGACATGTGCATTCGTGTGATTTCCATTCCGTCCACTAGGTTCCATATATAGATAATGGCATACACTAGATTAGGTTATGAATCATAATATATAATCTTAACATAACAAAATACTTAAAAAAAACTGAGATCCTACGAATGACTAATCCCATATTCACAAATATGGTTTCTTTGAGGAATAATTATATTAAACTCCTTCATAATGGCTTGTAATGAAAATGTGAATTATCCTAAGCTTATCCCCTGGGAGTGTCGTAACCAAGAGTGCAGCAAGACCCGTTGTCGTGCACCAGTTCCCATTCGAGTCTAGCTCAAATCGTTGTTTTCGGATTTTACCCCTAGATACATTTGTGCCAGAGTCGCCTCTACCTGATCGTATCCATACAGGGATGTATTGTTTGAATGATCCACATAATATATTCCTTACCAAAATACTAGGATGTTATTTTATGTATATCCTCAAAGACTAACTTAGGGACTCTTCCCTATTTCTACGTTTTCTAAATCTAGTTTCCAAGTATTCTACTAAACTTCCTCTGATACCAACTGTAAGGACCCGACCCCAGTTTCCTAGAGCTGATGCCTTATTTGATTACGTTGGCATACATAAAAGGAAAACAAATCCCGAAATACCGAGTAGTTTAGTATTATTGGAAACAAGTTACATACATAATTTTATCATTACAAAATGAAGGTAATCAAAACACTATTTTATTCCACTAGAAACATCACGTTTCTTAGATTATGTTTGCACGTCATTCATAAATTAATTCTTCATCTCCTGAGAAAATGAAACATAAGAAAGGGGTGAGCTCAAACGCTCATTAAGAGTAAGCAATACAGTGGAAGATAATATAAACATTAGACATGGTGAATAATTGAAAACACATACCTTTAATAACAAACTTCAAACACATTATGGCAGGAATATGAGCTGAGTAAATAATTCCATAAAAAACATCATCATGGGTATTCTACTAGTCGAATAACCACATTAAATTTCAAATAATAGCATAATAATGAGAGAAGTTCATATGTCAGACATCATAACCATACTGTCCAATCCTCGTGCTAGGACCATAAAATAATCATTTTGTCAAGGCCTCGTGCCAATACCACAGTTTGTCTCATTAGACCTACTGATGCATCGAGGGGATATAGCGGGCCCCACCCATAACATAATAAGTCCAATTCATTACTCATATGAGTGGGGATCAACATATACAACATATACATTAATATTGAAACTATTATATGAAATGTAACTAAATTTCACCAATTATTGAACATAAACACTATCCATTCGTCATAATATGATGAATGGTTTTAGGATAGATCATCCACAATAAAGTTATTCATAAACCATTAAATAAAATATGGTATATGACTTAATAAATTATTAAACCCAATAATACCATGTAATCAACAAGAGAATTGAATCAAATGATAATACTCTTATAAAATCATTAAGTAATTCTGGAGATAAATACTCTTTTATTTTGAAAAGTAGATTTCTTTTGGAAAATATTTGTATAAAACCAGAAGTGAAGTAAGATAGTATTTTCATAATAAAATAAGTATTTTTAGAATGATAATGGTTTACAAAAACATATTATAGAGTGCCGTTGTAAATAGATATGAATTAGAGAAATTCCCTTGAATCGAGCTTGTATTTTGGAAACAATTTTGAATGTTCCTTTTAAAACGTGTAACTATCCATAAAATAAGGAAGGTTTCTAGTTTTTAATCATATATATGATACTCTCACAGAAAATATAATGAGTACATATCAATACATAATAATTTAATTGAGGTAATTAGACAATGAATGTATCCCGAATAAAAATGGAAGTTCGGGTGGAAAAACCCTTACCTTAACTCCAAATGTGTCCCTCTCTTGAACTTAAGATCCTGGAATATTAAATTATACTTATTAATAACTTATTTAAAAACCTATTAGACGAGTATTTATTTTATCATATTTCTTTTTAGTTCATTTATACCCTTATTGCTAAGTTATTATATTGAATTTTGTTGTTCTGGAGTGTTCGTTTCCTTTATTTTCATATTCGGTTCACTTGTTTTTAAGTAATTAAGTTCATGTGGAATGGTTATAAATCTCCAGAATTTAAATTAAACATTATTTATGAACATAGAGAATTGATAATGGTTATTTCTTTCATTTGTTTACATGGAATGAGGATGAATCATTAGATGACAACCACTTTGACTATTTGGCAGTATTTGGATTATTATGAACTAGTTTTGTCATATAACTTATTTATATGTACATATTCTGGTTCCTTAATATTTATTAGGTTATAATACATATATTATAGTCTGGTTCAACCATAAACATGGTTTCATGACCATTAATGAAGAATAAATTGAAGAATAAAACTTCGTCGTCCATGAAGGCTATAAATTGGAACCTCATGGACGCTGATTTCATTTATAAAAATAAAAGGGAGGGAGTAAAAATATATATGATGGTTCTTCCATTAACATGATATAATTATAGTATATATATTTTACTGGAGTTATCATGGTCATTTGGATAGAGGAGGTGAGGAGAGAAAAAGAAGAGAGATGATCTTGAAAATAAGAGAAAAGGTGAGAGATCCCTTATGAAAATTCAGCAGCCTAACGGCGTCGCTTAACATTTCATAAAATGAAATGATGAGATCAAAAGGGTACCTCATCATATTTAAATCAAAAGCACGGTAAGAAGAATACATAAAATCAAACCCCAACTTATTATAATGGAAATTCAAATAAATAACATAAAAGAAGTGTCGACTTAAAGAAGAGAATGAAGGATTCCCTTACCTTGTACAATAACTCCTAAACCTTGAAGGTTGGAACCTTGGGACATAAGGACACCTTGGGAGGAATCTTAGAGAGGTAAAAACACAAGGTATTTGAGGATGAGGGATTTATAATGAAATAAAATGAATGGATGAGTGGGTATTTATAGAAAAATAGAGATAATGTTTTAATAATTTCCAAGGGACACCCCATTAGTAGTTTTTTCCAAACCACGGGATTGCCCATGGTATTTTCCCATGGTTTAAGCCACATGAGAAACCTCATCTCATAAGTTACTATACACAAGTTGACCATCCTTTTATTTTAATTATTATGTCATTATGATGTCATTAAACTACTAAATACTAAAAACTATATTTTTCACTATTGACGAAAAATTCAACTATTTTAGAAAAATCCCAAACATTCACCCATACCATTTTTAGACGTGTAGAATTAAAAAGTGAAATCCATTTTTCAAAAAATAATTTTCTAAATATTATTAATTTAATTTTTAAATAAGGTCACAGTTAATTCAAAAAATAACAATCTTGAAGTGCAATTAGTTTTATGTGACATTGGAAAATTAATTAAGATACCATTATCCTATTTCCGTAAGAAAATAATATAATATTATTATTTACTATTAATAAGGTCATATTACTATTCATATTACTATTCATACGGGTATGTTACTATTCACCAAAAATCAAGATTGTTCTATCAGACTCCAAATGACTTAATGAACACAACTCTATAAGACCATTTCATGAAATTCAAAACATATAAGAGGATATATTATAAAATTGCATTCTATATTTATTTTCAAAACCTTGGGGTGTTACAATGAATCTGGCATAATAGTAAGAAATAAGGCTAGACTAGTTGTATAAGGGTATAGTCAAGAAGAATGTATTGATTATAAAGAAACATTTGAACCTATATCCATACTTGAAGCCAATAGAATGGTACTTTCTAATGTAGTGAATTTATATTTCAAACTATATAAAATGGATACCAAAAGTGTATTCTTGAATGGTTATATAGTTGAGGATGTTTTTGTTAAAAACCCCCTGGTTTTCAAAATCCTCATTTTCCAAATTATATTTTCAAACTAAAAAAATATTTATATGGTTTAAAATAGGATCCTAGAACTTGTTATGATAGGCACAACTCTTTTATTATTTCGAAAGTATTATCAAAAGGTATATTGATCCTAATATCGTTAAAAAATAATCAAAAAAAAATTAGTTGTTCAAATCAATGGATATGATATTATATTTGGATCATTGAAAAATTATTTGTGTACTATATTTTTAAAAATGATGCAAAATGAATTTGCAATGATTTTAATTGGGTAACTGAAATTCGTTCTTGGTTTTTAGATTTTTAAAAATAAAATTTAAATAAAGTTAAGTATACTAAATATATTTTAAAACATTTTGGTTTAGATAACACTATGAGTAGTGACACTCCTATGAGTACCACCAATAAATTGGATCTTTATGAAGTTGGGAAACTAGTGGATCAATCTAGATACAATGGTATGATTAGAAGTCTTCTCTATTTAACTGCTAGTCGATCTGATATTATGTTTAGTTTGTGTATGTGTGCTCATTTTCAAGTAAATCCAAAAGAGTCACATTTACTTGTTGTTAAATGGATTTTTAAAAACATCAAATATAAAACCAATTTAGGATTTTTCTACATGATAAGTCAATAATTTGACCCAATAAGTTATTAAGAAAATGATTTTGGTGTTTGTAAGTTAGATTGAAAAATAACCTCTAGAACATGTCATCTTTTGAAAAAGTCTCTAGTATCTTGGTGTAGTAAAAAAAAAATTGTTTCATTGTCTACTGATAAAGATGAATACATAGTTGCATGTAGTTCTTGTGCTCACTTTTTATGGATGAAACACACCTTTCTAGACTATGGATATCAATTCATACATGTCCCCATAAATTATAAAAACACAATTGCAGTAAATATATCTAAGAACCCAATGTATCGCTCTAGAAAAAATCACATTGATGTAAGGCATCACTTTTTGAGAGATCATTCTCAAAAGGGTGATATATCTTTTGAATACATTACAACAGAATGACATCTTACTAATATTTTTACTAAGACATTGAATTCATAGAGAATAAACTACATCAAACATAAATTGGGTATGATAAATTTATTATTAGGCATGGTTGGAATTTACCCACCCTTGGAGTTTACCTACCGTTGGAATTTTACCTACCGTTGGATTTTACTCACCATTGTAGTTTTACCCACTAATTTATTTTAGTCACTTTTGGAGTTTACATAGTGTTGGAGTTTTACCCACTATTGAATTTTACCCACCATTTTATTTTACCCACTGTTGGAGTTTACCCTTGTTGGAACAACCCACCATTAGAATTAAGTCATCATTGGTAATTTTATTTTCCATTTGGGTTAATTTATTTTATTTCATTTTAATTTAAATATGTTATTTTTATTTCCAATTTTCAAATCCATAAATAATATAAATTAGAACCTTAGTCTAATTTTGACACTCTCTCCCTCATGCCTATTGCCCATGGAACCTCTCTGAAAACTTTTCTCTCTTGACCTTTCTCCTTCCCCTAACCTCGCCTAAACCTTCCAGGTTCATTGCAATGGTTAGAGTGAAGAGACCTATTGATTATAGTCCCAAGGGGTCATGTCATTCAAATATGTCAAAAGGAAAATCAAGTCGTCTAGTTGTCAAGCCGCAAAACCTACAACTCGTGAATTGAACAATGGTACCTAAGAAGGAAGTAAATACTGAGTAAAAATTATTAAGAAAATCATTGGTGTTGAAAGTGATCAAGGACCAGGGATAGGTAGATTGGTTTCTGAATAATGAGTGGAAATTTTATAATAGGTCGGTTCACAAGTTTTTTCAGAATGTTTAGTTTAGTTTTGTGGAAGATAAATATTGTATTCAAAATAAGATAAATGGACAAAAGGTTTTTTTATCTTGAAATTGATGGGATAAATGTATTAAAGTGCTTCATGAAGGTGTGTCAAATTATTATCTAGGATAGATACCAATTGAAAGTGACTCATTTTTGTTTGAGAATTCCCTAGCAGAGCTTACTGGAGTTGTAACCTTAAAGAGACAAACTACAACTGAATTAGATAGTGAATTTAATTTTCTATTTTAATTCATATAGCACATGTTATGCCTAAGAAAAGGTTATTTCAATATTATGAGATAAAAATATGTGTATCTAATTTATATGATGAAAATAGGAGATAAATTAAACTTGTGTAGATATCTTATGGTTCATATGATTGAGATGTAAAATACATCTTTCGAGTTAAATTCCCTAATTTATCCAAATATTTTTTCTTCCATGCTTGAGGAAAAGGGACTAGTTGTTGAGGATGAAGAATTTGTGGTAAAGTATGGAGGTTTCTGCCTTACTAAATTCATTTGTAAAATAATTAAGATAAACTACAATCCATGGATGAGAAAATGGTTTGATGATATTAATAGGTCATATCTGGATTTAAATCGTATTGATCACCCTTTTAGGCCTAAAAATCTTATTGATCATAGCTTAGAGTGATATGAAGTGGTAGAGTATTATAATGAAGAAAAAGAGGAATTCGTTGAAGAAGATGAATTCTAAGTTGATGAGGGTAGTGATCCTGACCTTCCTAAAATCACATCTATAACTTCTGGTCCATCATGTCCTCTTATATCTCTACCAGTTAGAGAGACACTTTTGAGTGACGTAAGTGAAGAAGAAGTAACTGGGTATTAGGAGAATAACAGTATAATATTTATTCTAAATATTATGAGGATGTTATAGTTTTATATGATGAAAATATGTTGATGAAAATGGAAGTGATAGAGTTAATGTTAATGGTTAACATGTTGATGATGGAGATGAAAAATAATGAGATGATGAAAGTGAAGAAAATGGAGATGGAGATGGTTGTGAAGATGATTTTGATCATGATAGGCCAAATGATCATGAGACAAATCCGGCATATATTTCTTCTCTAGGTTTATCAGTTAGTTCTAGGTCAGAAGAGATACAAAGTTCTATGAAAAATATTGATGAAGTTTTTGGAGATATGTTGAGATAATCTATTTAGCGGGTGTAAACTCCTAGTTTTTTCAGTCATTGATCTAACTCTATCGATGTATAACATGGTATTAGTCAATCAATTCAGCCTACTATTATTTATTCTACCAGGATGGGTGCCTCAACTCTTGATGAGTGGAATAGATTCCCAAGATATGTGAGACTTGGTTTAGATTATTCTGATTCTAATGATAATAATAGTCCACCAAATCATGGTGTACCTATTATCCCAGTTGAAATAGATATGGATACTAAGGGATAAATGGTTCAATACATAAATGTTATAGGAGATATTCAGAGGTTTGATTCTAATATGCATTCTAGACTAGAGCCAGTAGAGGCTATTTTTGTGTCTGCACCTTTTCCTATTGTTTCTACTATACTTGTTGATGTTGTTACTAGAGATAATATGTAATATTTTATAGGGTCTCTTATCTCTACCAAAAAAACTTTTTATTTTATAAATAAACCAACCCAAATAAGGTCTATAAAGGGTCCATCATCATGGAGGTCTAAAATAGTGGAGACCAAGGGTATTTTATTTTACAAATTTAATCCCATCAGGAGGGAAGGACCAAAGGCTAGTGAAATAAGAGATATACGGATTAGTATTTCCCTTGGACACCAAGAATTCATCAACGGCATTTCCTTCATGCCACGTGTGAAGGGTCTCAATCTGACCTCCCAATAATCCCTTTCATTTCCTTATAAAATACTCAATGGACCAAGGAGTGGTACCTTTGAAAATTAGTAAATTATTGAGAACCAGAGAATCCATATCAACTTCATAAATGTGAAAACCCCTATGCTTGAATATACATAGACCTGTAAGCATGGCATGTGCTTTAGTTATTAGTGAATCACCTTCTCCAAAGAAACCTGAAAAATCTATAACCACTGAACCCTGCTCATCTCTAAGAACCCCCTCCTCACATGATGCCTAAGGGGCAGGAGACATTAGTGTTTATCATTATTTCCTAGTGAGTTGGGTGCCATCAAACCCATTTCCCTACCACCAAGATCTTATCCTGGTTGGGGGAAGCAGATAGGAGATCCCTAAAGGAGGGAGCAAACTCCCAGTTGTTGTATAAATGGTCTAGCTCCAGAACTAGGTTCTTGGTTTTAAATAGAATACCTTCACTAGTCCACATGTTTTCCTTATTCCACACTTCATTATTGGTCAACCAAATAGTCCAGTATCCTACAGTGAAGATTACTTCTCGAGCCTTTTTCTCGGAACCTGAATTTTTAGCACCATGAAACCAGCACTAGAGGAAGTCCCCACCAGTAAGAACTTATCCATTCTATCCTGTGAAACTCCCAAATTCACTCCACACTGACTTAGATTAATCTATTTCCAAAAATAGATGTCCATATTTTTTTGATTTTAGATCCTCACAGCATTGGCACTTGGAATCCAAGAAAACACATGTCCACTAGATTTTCTCCTCTATTGGAAATGCCCCATTCCTAACACTCCATACCAAGAAATTATATTTAGAAGGTATATACTTACACCACAAGGTCTCCCCACATACATACAAATCATTAGAATCCATATGAATTTTGAGAAAATATATAGCTGAGAACAACCCTGAGGGGGAACTTGTGTAAACATATTTTTCTTGGTCATTGTTCAGCTAGATACAATAAAAAACAGACTTTTGGTTCTCATCTAGGGTAGAATTAATAAATCTGGGGTGTTCACTGGCCTCTTTAAAAGAGATATCCATAGTGGGACACCTTGGGACGCTGAGGATAGACCCTTCTCAATTTTTTTCCAGTACTTTATTTCCCCTTTACTAACTATCCAATGAGAATAATGCTGAAGTGAGACAGTTTGAGGAAAATTCAGCACAAAAATGGTCATGTTTATAAGACGGTAATGGAATTCCAAAATAAATTCAATGATAATCAAGAAATAATCACCAAGTATATTAAGTTTTAACTGTCTTGGATCTACACCAAGCATGAACTAAATACCCATTTTAATTTTTTAGCTGAGAATCTCTGAATATCACTAATTATACAAGATTTCAAGGAACAGGTTAATTAGTTGAAGGTGATGACCCCTATAATTAATTTGTTTATGGAGGAGAAGACTGAATTTTTTAGTTCCATGGAGTGGGGAGGCAATATCATCATGAACTTAATCAATCTTATAAAACTCTTCTTGCATGTGCTTGGTACAATAGTGGTAACTCAGAAGGTCATTCCAGTGACTTCTCATCTAACTTTTCTATCCACTGACCCTGAGTATTTCAAATCAGATTTTGGAAGAGATCTAAATGCTACTTTACATACACAGTTCTATCCCTTTAGTGTGACTCCCAGAGAATTAGTGAAACATCTACAGCCAGTGACAATTAGATATCTCCCCACTCCTTCTCTACCTGTAGTCCCTCCAGCCACTATCTTAGTCCCAACTTCTACTTTTGTTCACTTTTTCCCTAAAAAAGGGAAAATAAACTATTGATCATAGTCCATAGTATAAGAGTGTTTGATATTAGACTTTTGTTTTTGATAGGTACTTCTTTGTGATTTTATTTTATCTCTCTTCAGATGTCATCATCTTACTTTTTTCATTAATTAAATTTATCTTTTTATTCATATTTTTATTTTGTTTTCCTAGTTTACATTACTATTTATTATTTTCACTTTTTTATTATCCCAAAATAGGGAGAATGAATATGAAATTTATTTAATTATAGTAATTATGAACTTTTTCTTTTTTATTTTTGATAATATCGTACCTTTGATTCCATTTTTTATTTTATATCCTTGATACCATATTTATTTATTTTGTGTTTTTAAAATTTTTGTCCAATCCTCTCACATTGGTTGTTTATAGTGTTAAGAAGATATAAATACTTTTTAAAATACATATATTTTAATCCAAAGTTTATTTTATACATGGTTTATAAAATTACATGATTTTTATCATAATAGAGGAGGGTATTTTTGGAGCATCCTTATTTTAATTCTCACAAATCATGTTAATTATGTTTTTAATGGTTTTAATATTTTATGATAGCATTTAATAATATAATGAAGTATGGGGAAATTTTGGATAAGTATTGAAAATACCTACTACGAGATTTGAGTCACCATTAAGGATGACTCACCACTAGAAATGAATAACTGTCAGAGTTAAGTCACCACCGGAAAGGACTCGCCATTGGAGTTGATTCACTGCCAAAAAAGACTCACCATCAGATTTGATTCACCACAAAGAATGATTCACCACCAGATAACCTAACATTGAGATGATTCATCATTTAAGACTAATCACCACCAAGAATGAGTCACTGTCAAACTTGACTCATCACCAGACATAATTTATTGCTGGATGACCTACCGTCAAATGAGTCACCGCTGAAGCTGACCTACTATCAAATGTGTCATCGTTGAGTATGTCCTATCACCAGATGACCTATTGAAAAATTGACTCACCATTGGACTAACTCACCACTGGACATGAGTCATCGCCAACCTGATTCACCGTCGCTATTCTGGGACATTTGAATTAAATTATTTAAACATCTATATTATCGAATTTAATGATATGAATTATTTTAATGATTATTCTTAACTATTATTGGGAAATATTAAAGGCTATTTCAGAGCTTAGTACGAGGATGAAAAAGACCCAAATGATTGTCTTTTGAATGGAAACTCCTCCTATTGTGCTTTATATACAAAGAAGCCTCCCTCATGAGGACATACAAGCATGTTGGATTAATGAAAACTTAATTTATAAATATTAGGAGGACCATTAAATGAGATCTTTCATGCAACAATCTGTCTTTCTTATGATTGTGAAAGAGTGGATCACATCAAATATTCAGATCCTTTCATATAGTCAGAACAAAGAGAGCTTGTGACGTTATGTTTTTCTATAATTTTCAAAGAAACGAATTGATCTCCTATCTAAGCCATATCCAAGGAGACTCAAGCTTTCAAATCACATTAGATCAAGAAACATTATCTTATCTATGTATTTATAATTTCTATTTCTATTTTTTTATTTAATTTTGAGTAGTGTGTTGTTTGTATTTTTTTATCAACACACACTACCTCATGCACTATAACTAGAATACACAAGATATCTTATTCACTCTCTTTTTATATTCATACCTATAATGTTTGTGGAAGATATACCTTTGTGTCCTAAGTTATTATCTTCCCATGGTTATTGTGGAAGAGGTCCCTGTGTAGCCTTGAAATATTGTATGTTTTTGTTTTTAAACCCAATACAGTTTGTGAATCAGATTATATTTATATAATATTCTTGGCAGCAGGTGATTTTCACGTAGAGGGGATTAGGTCTTAGCTTGAATATGAACCCCTTGTTTATTTTTCTATGTGATCTGGTTTTGTTTATTTATTTAAAAATTTTAAAACTATAATTGTTTTAAAATAAAAAAATCTTTACATTGATAATTAATCTTAACTAGTATTTATATAAGGTTTTTATTAAGTAAATTGATTTCAAAATTTAAGGTTATTTTCATATATTGTTTTACCTGAGACATAATCACTCTTTGATAAATCTTTTAAAAGATCAAAACTAATACTGATTTTCTATTTTGATTAACAGGAAATTTTTATGTTAAATTGGGGGATTTTATTTAAACTTTTTTTAAAAATAAATTTGTATTGGTATCTTAGTCCACCTCCTTTTGAGTTACTCACTCTGATCAACTAGATTACAATTTAAATGTTACCAAAGAGTTTAGAATTAATTTTACAGTCTCTTTTTTGTGATTTCTCTTACTTTAATTGAAGGGATCTTATAATATATCCTTCATAAAATTCATATATTTTCTTATAATATGGATTTTTAAGGAGTTTAAATGATTCCTTCCAACTTTTCCTCTATTTTGAACTTAAATCAAGCAAATAAATGTTTAAAATAAAATATGATCTTATTTATATTTTGATTGGGTATATTTTTCTTCCATGTCCATATTTTTCAAAATTGTTTTACAAAAGTCCTTTTTATTTACTCTAATGAATTATTAGGTAAATTTTAAGTTATATTTGAATTTTTACAAGGTTTTAAAAGAATATTTCTAACGTTTTTTGAATGGTTTATTTTTTACATTGTTTAAAAAAATTCAAAAGGGTTGTTTATTTTTAACGTATACAGCATTAACAGACATTCCTTCCACCATAACTATTTTATGATATTTAGATTATTCTAAGAGTTTTAAATAGTTTTACAAATAAAAATATTTAATGAAAACTAATTTTATTGTTTTGATTCCATTTTGTTTTATTCTCTAAAAGATATAATTTTATTAAAAAACTTATATTTGTGATGAATTAATAGTCATATTTTATCTCTTATTAATTTTGTGTTAATGAGATTTATCTTGAAACATTCACTTTCTTGTGATCATTTTTCATTGGACATTACATTTATATTAATTATCCATATTATTTGTATAATGTATATGATTATTTCATAAAATTTTTACCATTTCAATATATGGTGTTTTACTATGAAATTTATTTAATTGATTGGGGAAATACTGATATTATGTATTCACTACTCAATATAGATATTTATAGAAAATGAATATTGTTTAGTAATTAAATTGATTATTCAATAAACAAGTAATTCATTGTACATTCAATGATGATCTGGACCAAGAATTACATATCCGCATAATGCATTGAGAGGTCTCATGAGAGAAACCATTGGTCCAAACTTATTAAATGGGTTTTTAGTGCATACCTACCCATCGATTGAATTGTCTTGGAACAATACCTTGATGGTAATGATATCATGATGTATGAGATCATAAAATACAACATTTTACATTTCCTTCATTGAGAATTTATTTATTATTATCCATGAGATTATTACATTTATATTATCCATGGATGCATTTTGTGGTCATGTTATTGATTAAATGGAATATGTTTTCAGTTATTTATCATTTCATATTGATTATGAATTATTTAATCATGATAGATTCCATTGTACATAACCCTTACTGAGAATTTGAGAGAACCCTTATTTTTTTTACTTTCCATAAGATATGAAGAAGTAATCTACGAATGAGTTCAAGGATATGGAATATTTACTATTACTATGTTTTATATTTTATTTCCAATGTAAAAAATGGGGATTATGTATGTATCTAGTTCTTCAAGACTACTAAAAAGTTCAATCCTTAGTGATGTTATACCTTGTATCTTATTCCAATGTAATAAATTAGATGCCGACTCTAATTTACTGGATTTAGGTTTGTTAAAATATTGGTTATTTAAAATTTTTTGAAATAACAAAACTACATAAACATTAATAGAATGGGAAAAAAGAAACCCCAAAAAAGAGTAATTTTTCAACATAAAAATAGTAAAATTTGAGCATGAAAACATGAAAATATGGGTCACCCTAACCAAAAGAGTTGATTGAGGATGTCGGCATTGGAGAGTAGGAGCCATTATGGGGTTCAAGTAGAGTGGTTACTCATTTTAGGTAACTACCCTGTGTTTGGATGTTTATGGGATTATTTTACACCAACCAAGATCATAGGAGGGAGGGTCTGATTTTCAATTAGGATAGGTGGTCAGGGGATCTAGGATCAATAACAAGGAAGGTACAGAGACTCAATATTATAAAGAAGATGGGTATCAGAATGAGGGGGGATTGGAAGGAAATAGAATGGAGATGATAGAACATGTTATGGGGGAGGATATAGGAGTGGAGTGGGGGACTAAGAGATCAGGAAATGGTAGGGAGTATTGAAGGATTGTGGTGATAATATTAGGTCATCATCGTTGAGGGGGTTTAGGTCATTGGGGTGGGTGGGGAGGGATGTAATGTATTCATTTGGGTGGTGAGGGGGGAGGTGGGGTGGTGCGGGTGGTGCAGGTTGATTAGATTTATTTAAATATGTTTTTTAAATCATTTAAATAAATATATATTTATATTTTTAAATTTAAAATAATTTTTTAAAACTAAACATTATTTTAAAATATTGTTATTATTTTTTAACGGGTGTGGTTCAGTTTAACAGGTGTGGTTTGGTTTGTCTTATAAACCAAACCATAAAGTGAAAGGGTTTATTTAATCCACACCATAAACTAAACCATAATTAAAACCCATTATTTCAATTTTTTCAGTTTGGTTTTCAGTTTGTTTTAGTTAAGAAAGTTTTTTTCCACCCCTACACATCATATATACATGAAAAGAGAATCAATATGTCCGGGATAGCTTTAGACCACCTACCTCAATCATAACAAGCCTAAATTTCTAAGGATCGCTACACAAATCAAGTTTGGTGATCCAATAACCCTAGATCAGCCCCAAATTCATCAATTTATATTTATGGAATAATAAATTAATATGAAATAGTGATCTAAGGAATAAATGGGGTTACAATTACTTTTAGGAATCAAACACAATCAACGACACTTCAAACAAAATATAATTGAGAGAGGGGGGTCAAACACCACTAAGGAATGATTTATCCTTCAATATTAGTCAGTTATATGCTAGGGAAAATTAGGGAGTTATGAAATAGGGGGTTCTTGAGAAAATACAATGCTACCCCTCTTTAAAATCTCTTCCATGAAGACCACCAGCTGGCTAGTGATCCCAACAAAGCTACAAGGATACTACCTAGCCCACCAGTTAGCTGGCAGTTCCCATCGGCTAAATGGTGGCCCTCTCAGCTCTCTAAAGATTTATAGGTCACTTCTTGCTTACCCCACTATGTTACCAAATCTATCCCACTCTCGTAATCATATAAAACAATAAAAAAGGAGGTCTAGCTAAAATAAATAGCAACGTAACTCAAAGGAAGGGTTGAGGTGTTACAAAAAGGATAGATTAAATAATAAAAGAAATCATTATTGGCATTAAAAAAAGTACCTAGAGCATACTATATAATGGATTATTTTATAAAGAAGTTTCAATTAATATTTGGGTCAGTTACTCAAAATCTATATATAAAGAGATGTTATGGGAGTTGTATGATTAATCTATAATATTTGGTTGATAATATTTTTATAGGATAAAATGATAATTATTGTAAATAGTTTTCTAACATTATGAATAATGATTTTGATATCTATTTAATTGGTGAATTTAAATATTTCTTGATTTTTGTGATATATGATAAGAAAAATGTATGTATATCACCTAGTAAAAGGAGGATAACTCTGTATTGAAAAATTAAATATAGAGAATTTAAAAGTTATTAGGATTCCCATAGATACTAAACCAATTTCAAATTAGAATTAATATGGAATATTACTAAATATTATTAAATACAATCAAATTAGTATGAGGATTTTATATATAAAAACATCAATTTCAAATAAATTTTAATATCTAAAAACATAACTAGAACCTAAGGGGGCCCTTAAAAGGTAAAAAATAAATCCACGGATCAGAAATAATAGTGATTACTTCATAGAAATAGATTAAGGTTTCCTAAATCACTTAAAAATCATAAATGGTTTGGCTGAGAAAAAATTATGGATTCTCACTCACATGAAAGTATGAAAAATTGACTACGAATATTCAAATTCAGGGATGAATTGTGGAGGGATCCTTTGATAAATGTCTATTAACTTATAGAAAATATAAAAACCCTCAATCATCTGATATAAATAATGGTACAAAGGAAATTCAAGGGCATTAAACTCAATTGGGTGGGGTGGATCGTGATAATAGGGATCCACTAGGGTTTGTTAGGTCGAATGAGTAGGGGTCATATTTTACTAATTAAAACTAGGCCATAATTTTTCCAAAATCTATTAAACCCATGGAAAAGGGGGTATATATCCATGAGAGGATATTTTTATGGATATAAGGGAGATATATGGAAATGTTCAAGAAGAACTTGTATTCGTATATGAATCTATAGCCATGGGCCATTTTTCCCATGGCAATAGGTTGTAGACAGAGGGCCTATAGTCATGATCATTTCATTATTGTGGCTATATAATCTCTAAAACTATAAACATCTTAGCCTATGTATATAGTTTTGTGACTATAGTATGAATTTATAGTAGTTCTAGTTTGATGGAATTGTGATTTTCTAGCCCTTTCGTAGGGATTAAACCTTTGCCTTGGGTGTGGTTAGTTCTCTACACAAGAGGTGGGTAACCTCTATAATTTATTTAGTGCTAATTTGAGTGAGTGTGTGTATAAATTATGTACTATTATTGAAATTTAATAATGTGTGTGAGATTAATGTGATGGCAATTAAGTTCAATTCGATGATAGTAATTTTATATGTATTATTATGAATTAAGTGCATATTTTTATTATGTTACATTATTGAATTTTTTTATTGAAATTATAAATATGTTTTTTAAATAAGATATTAAGTGAGTAAAATCATGAATTCTTATTTTATCATTATTATAGGAATAATAATTAGTTTTTTGTACTAAAAATAAAAGTTTTGGTGTCGTATTGTTATTATAAAGTATTGTTTATTGTGATATAATTTCAATTATTTTCCTTATGGACTTCAGTGAGTTATGGAGCATAAATTAGGTTATAAATAAATGTTTAAGGTAATAATTAAGTGATAAAATAATTATTTCTTTCATCAAATAACATGATATTTTCAGTAAATCTCATTGTAATGAGTTAAAATAATGTGTAGTGAGTTACAATGATTTTATAATGAGGCTTATATGTTGTAGAATGATTTTTATTTCAAAAAAAATATTCTTGAATAGATATAAATGAGTAATATATGGGTAATAGTTGGTAATTATATATTAAATGAGATAATGTGAATCTAATGGATTAAAAGGGGAATTTCATGAGAAATTTTGCTTGCTGGAATTTTTTATATTAAAATGAAAAATAGTGAATGAGATTTAAGTACTTACATGTGTGTTGGAAAAATAAATGTGATAATTGTGTGGAATAAAAAGGGGAATGGTTAATGTATTGGTATACTAAATTTTAAACTTGTTTTGTGATATTTCTCCATAAATCCTTTTATTGTGTGAAAGACATGAGTTTGGATTATTTTCAAGGAGTTTTGGGTTAGGTTATGACATGATATTATGATATTTGAGCCATGAATTTGGATAGGGCATGTGTTAGGACCAATATTATTTTACATTTCAGGTGTTTTTCAGGGACATACTCTATTCCATTTTCATAGAATAATTTGAAATTATCCATGTGTTGAGATACTATATTTCTTGATTGGTGTTGAGAGATTCTACAGACATTAGTCAAAATAGATATATATTTTCTAAGTGACTTGGTTATCACCAAATTCTTTAATATAAATATTGTAAATGATATGATTGAATCATTTAATAATTTTACACTATTTATATATAATCACATTAAACCCAAGAGGATGTTTGGAATTTTAGTGGTTTTTATTGAAAATTATTTTTCACACCCAATGCGTACACATCTCGGGTGCATATAGATTACATGTGTGGTAATTCATGTAAAGGAAATGGGATTTTGTAATTGGAATATGGTTCAAAGAGACATAAATAAGTTAGTTTCCTATGTTCTTAGAGTTGTGTGGAGGGTTTTTTCACATCTTGTTATTTTTTTTATTTTAGTTATAATATTTATGACATGATACTTGGGAGGTATTTTGTATCATGTTTGGGTGTATGTTTTAATATGATCATTTATAGGATGCAGTTTGATACTTTATTAGTAATGTTACTACTTGTTTTGGATACTTATAGTTATTGAGTTTTTGTTTTAATGACTTTCTATGGTAGGAAATTGGTGGGTAAATTTCTCCTCAATACATACTTAGACACCCTCAGCTTTAGTCACCATCCTCTAGTGATTGAGGAGAGAACATGAGGCCATGTGACATTTTACCTTGGTAGCATAGTTTTATAAGGAAAGATTTTATAAGTCACACTTATATTCATTCTAGTATTAGTTTATTCCAAATCCATGGATTTATTTTTCATCAAAACAGATCTTTCTTCCTTTTGTGCTTGACTCTCTTTATATTAGGAAAAGTGTATTTCCTGATCACTCCTTCACTACCTTTTTTTAATTACTTACTATAAACCCATGTTTAACACAAATAAAAAATATCTCAAATAAATCATATATATTATATTCATTTATATTATGTGATGCATGAGTTAATTCATTAACATTACAAAGATTCATGGCCTCCATACGCACATCAATGGTGTGTCTTATACCACCACAATAGTAGAATCTATTGGAAATTATTCCTTGAGATTTTTCCTTCTTATTTTGGTAATAAATATCTTCCTACTCATTGATTTTATATTATTACATTTTATTAACCACTAATTTGCGTCACCATGTGATAATATCAATAGTACCCAAGGCCAAAAGAATTGTGCTATGATGTACTTGTTTTTGAGAGGCATTCCTATAACTTATTTAAGGATTTCATATAATTACTCTTTTAATACTACTTAAGTTCTTCCTTCCAAAATTATTATAAATAGAATATAAATCATTTTTTAGAGAATCGTTATTAAAAATTTCAGATTTTACCTCATGTTTTATTGCAATCAACTTCTACTCAAGTTTCAATTTCTTGAAGTACTTATAATTAAATTTAGTTTCCATCATATCTAATTAGGACCACTCTTAATTTTCATAATTCAATTTCTCTTTAAAATCTATGATCTTTATATCATTCTCCTTCAACTAGGAATCCTTATTCTCATCTTGATAATTCTTTCAAACATACAAAGCTTTTATTTCTTCATCAAATTAATTATTTAGATAAAGCATTATAGCTTCAAGACCCTTCTTCTTTTCATGTTTTCATATAGTTCATGAGATATCACATTCATCGGTTAAACATGCACTTTTATCTTTTCCTTCATTCATGAAATTGATTAATTTATATCCTTTCTATCTTAATTTAATCTATTATTTTCAAAATTCAATTTAGTTAAAAAAATTACTCATTGCATGATTTATAGAAGATCAACCTTTTCATATAAGGTTTGAATAATTGAAAGAATGATATTTAATGCATAATTTAAAGAGTTTTATAATAATTTATTAATGTATTTAGATGAATAATTCCATGGAATATAATGTTTTGTGAGAATATGGGAAATTTTAAGGAAATAACTAAAATAGATTGAAATAGGGTTTTTAATGAATTATTTTATTGAAGAATATTTTGTGGGAATTTTATAAAGTATTTTAATATTTTATTCACATAAAAAATTTCATCCAAGATTATTATATCCCTCAATATGTCTAACCTTCCATATATCTATCCCATAAGGTGGGTTGGCTGGCCAATCTAGGCTAAGAAGGATTTCATAAGCCGACATGGGGGGACTCAAGTCGCATTGTGGATCAAGCTTGTGTGGAATGAGGATCATGGGAAATATCTAGGGTGTATAGAATTGGCCAAGGATTTCATGGGATGGGGCATCCCATGTGTGTGCATGTGTATCTAGGAACCTTCCTCAGTGAAGGATTCTGACCCAAACATCGCACAATATCCATTATATATGAGATGTACGCACTATATCCAGCCCAATGTGGGACACAGTTTTCCCAGTTACTGTTCATTTTAATAAAAATGTTTTCATCATGTCTCATTCACTCACCCCCATATTCAGACATCCAGCCACTATCTCTGCTCGACTTCAATGGTTGACGTCAGCCTGTTGTCACTACAAAACACTAGAACCACTCTGGATGACACTAGACAAGCTCAATCTCAAGCAGTAGTCCACCACCGCATCACTAGGACACTATGTATCACCTCTACCTCCTCATACATCCCACATAAAGCCTTTTTCAAGTTTTCATCCAGCCAGTTTGAAGGTCGGATGATGTAGGAGCCTCTACTCACCACTACTATGCACGCTCACCTCAAGTACTTATGCCACTACAACGAAACACCACCACATCCCCCTTTAACTCCATGCATACCATGCACCACTCTGCCATGATTCCCATGTATGCTTCCCATGATTATTTCTTATACACCAAAATGGATACACTTGAGATCCTTATGTTTTTCAAACTTCACAATCTTGGGCCTCACGGAGATCTTGATGGGATATTTGGGGAAACTGAATAAGATGGTCGATCCACTCCCTTAGCCTATAAAATATGACCCTTTCCCACTATTAATATGAGTTTAGACAACTGCCATGAGAAGAATATTCCTAATCTCGACCTCCTACTACTGTTTCAATTTTTCAATTTTTCTTTCTTTTTATTTTCTTTATTATTTTTAGTTTTATTCTTCATGAATTTTAATTTACTTTTTTAATATTAATTACACATGAATTTTTATTATTTTTTGTTCTTCACAAACATTCTTCTTGTTCTCCTTCATCTTCTTTCCATTAATTTTTTTAGTTTTATTTTCTTTTATTCTATTTTTATTCAATTTTTCTTATTCTTTTTATTTATTTTCTTCTTTTCTTTCTTGACTTCACGACATGAATACATTACACATCATGAATTATTCCCACATGAACTCTTATACTCATGATTATGGATAATTTACCTAAAGAATATCTTGGGGGAGTAATCCAATGCTTGAATCCAAGACCATGTCTTCATTCTACTTTGGGTTATTCAAATAATAATTTACAGGGGGTTTAATCCTCACTGTGGTTATCAAAAGTTTAACATATTTTTATACAAACATTGACCCTCACTTGAGGAGTTGTAAGTAGAGTGTTCTTGATGGTTTCTAAGTACACTTTTTATTCACAACTGGGGTAGATTAAGTGTGCGCACATATGGTGGAGTGTGTTCACTAAGTATATTTTATATGATTCAATGAAGGTGCTCCCTGGAAAACTTTATTGAGAGAACTTCATTTCCTCTGTAATTTAATTCTTTTTAAAATTTCAAGTTAATTTATAATTTCATGTTAGTTTCATTTTAATTTTCATTTTCATTTATTTCCCAAAACCAAAAACTCAAACTTCATTGATTTATTAAATAATTAAAAAAACAATTAGATTTGGGTGAATTAGAATAAGTAAGTGAACAAACTATAAAACTTCTCAAGTGAGACTACCATGGTTAGATATTTTGGTACACTAGGAGAAACTTCAAAATATCTTTTCCACATCCTATGAAATAAATTAGTGAAAACTATCACCTTTTTTGGGGATCTAATCAGTAGTTTGATTTCTTTTTCTATTTTTACATTGTAGTTAGTTTTTAAATTTTTTTCATTAAAATATAAAAAATGTTTAACTTGCCTGGGTTTGTAGAATATGGTGTTGCCTTATTTTATAGATGGATTAGGGGAGCCCAAATCCAAATTATCAAAGAGTAGGAATTCAAGGACATAATACATTATCTTAAAAAGACCCTCAAATAACCATTAATTGAAGGATTGTCTAAAGAATTAACTTACCTCCATGAGTACTTCTCAGAGTTTTATCAAGGAAGAGATAAGCCATAAGAAGAGAACTCCTTATTTCCTACCAACATTTATGAAGAAATTACCGAGGTGAAATATTAGTACCAAGTGGGTAACAATAATATAAAATATTATATTCAAAATCTTGAAGAGATACTGCATGATCTGCAGGTAAAAATGGATTGGCTAACTGAGTATTTCAATGTATCCCTTGATCAACCCTAAACTAAACTTGAGAAAGTGTCCTTAGTCTTACTTGATTTTTCTAAAGACATCCAATAGGTTGAATCCATGCTTGAGGAACATCCACAAACCGACCATATAGATATATAAATTCAATAATACCATGAATATCTAGAGAGTGAAGATGAAGACTCACATACTGATAGGAATATGGGAAAATATTCAATTCAATTTTAGAGTGAATGGATAGAAGATGAAATGAAACAAGATCTTACCATCTATAAGATTAAATAATTAATACCTTATTACCTATTTAAATCTATGTAAGAATAATACACCACTAAAGTGGTGGTATTTAAGAAGGGATGGAGGATCCTAGATGCATACCTCCATCTACTGAAATTCACTTTCAAGAGGCACTTACTACTGAATAAGTGATTGAACCAGAACCAACTTAGGGATATTATACTTTATTGAACTCTTTATTTTATAATTTTATTCAATCCAATTTTATTATCACTCCTAACTTCTTTGAATTTGCATATTTGTTCAATCCTTTCTTTACCACAGAGTAAAATGAAGGAACTGAACATGCACCTATTGAGTAACACATTGAACTCCCTGATTTTGATGAAAATGCATTTTAGGAAGCCTATTAAGAAATCCAAGTAGCTGATCCTAAGGAAAAAAAGATAGAGGTTTCTTGCACTGAAATGGATAATTCTAATTTACATTCTTCGTGTTAAAATCCTATTGAATTAAAAATACATTCTAACCCAACTTTTGAAATTACAATTCATGGATATAATATTAATCTAGAACTATAAAAATAAGGGAAGGTTACACAAGTATAAACCAAGGAAGAGTAGGATATATACTTCATCTTACCCCCTTCATGCAAGTTATTTCTAATTTTTAAGGGGATGGATCTGTTATAATTTATCCATAGATCATTCCTCACCAAAAAATAAGAAATAGAAGCTGGTAAAATCTACAAGTGGTGGTTCAAATCCAAGAAGATCCACCCACCATAAGACTATGGATAATATCTGGAACTTCCCTTTTGGGGAAGTAAAAATCTAGGTCCCACTTGGGGGATTATACTAAGATTTATCTTTACATGCATTCTAGGATTTCAATTTTATTCTTAGGACTAGTCTAGCATGCATCCACACTCCCTCTATTCATTTTTTGAGATTTAATGACAGAGTCCTTAAACTCACAAGAGTGGTTTTGTTTTGTAGGTATATATGTCAAAAATTAGAAGTAATAAGAAACTATAGAAACTAGTTGGAATACACATCATTAATTGAATTCATGTTGTGAAAGTAATACACGTCATGAAAGTACTACAAAATTGGACTGTGAAATGAAAATTCAGGTCATGAAATGGATTCATGTCGTGAACTAAATTAGAACCTACACAATTCAAACTAAATATTCATTCCAAAATTATTTCACTTTTATGTTTATCTATTAAACTTCCTATATTTAATTGAGATTCTGATTTGATCTTTATATTGGAAAATTGCGTTCCCATTCTTGAATTGTTTCTCTACTTGACTTATCTAGGACACGTGAATTTCTTACGAATCCTATGATTACAAGGTTTATATTTCAATTTCAATGACATTTAATGAGTAAAATGGAGAATTGAATTATTAAAGTGAATAATGGATATTAAAATGAGGTCTTGTGATTTTAGGGAATTAGTTAATCCATGTAAATGAAATTTCCATATCATTTTTCATGCTTTGAATTTATAAAATTCATGTAAATTGATTTTTTAATATTATTCATGCCATGATTTATTTTCTTAAATCAAATTTATCATTATTGATAGGAATTCTATACCAAGTACTTCTTATTTTATCTTGATTATATTTTCTGAGTGATCTTGAGACATGTCACATAAAAGAATATTAATCAAACATGTTAAAGATACTGACTATAAAAAAACATATTTAAAATGATTGAGGAATTTTTATTGATAATACCTTATCCTCTTTACCACATTTACATCAATCCTTTTATAGTGCATAAAAATCATGAATGAACTTATTGTAGGTTACAGGCGTAGCGGAAGCACGGTTGGGCTTGTACCCAACATTAATTTTTAACATAATCAATGATTATTCCAGGATCAATACAATGATGAACACTAGTCTCCATGGAATATATCCAAATATTTAGATAAATAAGTAAAGGGCCCATAACCTTTATAGAGGATCTTTCACATCATGTTTTTAATTAATTTAATTAATTTCATAAAGAAAAGAATACCTAGATCTTCAGTATTTTCTTCATTGATGATGTTGATCGTTCGGAATGACCCTTTCGGATTATCTCATTGAGCTTGTGAGGATTCAAACTAGAATCCCTTTAGCGATTATCCACATGTGCTCTGATAGTATTTGATTGACACCACTTGTTCTATGGGTTCTAGCGTGGAGAAACGAGTGTCTTGGGTCGGTCGTTCTTAATCGCTTGTTCTTCGGCCTTGAATAATGTCTCTCATTATTGAGAGTGGTAGCAAGAGTATTTGAGAGATAAATTGTTTAGATCAATAATTCTCAATTCACCAAGCCTGCGGTGTGTTCGCTATGGCACAATATACATACTTATCTATTTATATGCATGGAACATCAGTTACAATATTTAATTACATAACATCAATTACATTCATTCATGAACTTAGAGAAAACACATTATTATTATAATAATACAACGTCATTATTTATGGTGAACCAACTTATGAAAAATGGAATTATGAAAAAATTTTCACATCAAAAAATAACAGAAACATCATTATTATTTTAACTTGTTCCAACTAATAATTATTTACCGTCTTGCAAATAATTATTTTACTGTTAGACCGGCCTTCGTCCACTTGAAATCCACTTCCATTTATTGAACACCTGAATAAATAAATAAATAAATTATTCTCTTAAATAAATATTTTATTTACAAAATAGTAAATATATATTTATTAAATGTTCAATAAAATAAATAAATATATTTAATTTAATTCATGTGATCATCGTGAATTGAATAAAATTATTTCATGGTCTTGAGAATAATATTTATTTCATTAATTAAATTCAAATAGAATTTAACTGAGAGCACCAAAAACACATAGTGTGTGACCCTCTAGGATTCTTTCTCATTGGAATTAGGTGAGATTGCCTAAATTCCAAGAGTACTATCGAGAAACTGGTCAAGGAACCCAAGAGAAAGAACATAAAGTTGAAACAATGACTTCTACAGACGAATTCTCACTACGTAATATAATCCCTTTATCTCAATATCTCATCAAGAAGGTTTCATGATGGTGTCATCAACCTTTATACTTGATACATCATTCTTTGACTACCTGAAATAAAATTGTCATTACAGCATGGCCACGGAATTTTGCGTGACATTTCTATTCCAATGAAAGGAATGAGATATCAACTTCCATAAATGGAAGGGACAAATCCTTCCTCAACTTATCCATTAATATCATGTCCGTCATGACCTACCCAATGTACCCTACTTCCCACCAACTATCTGGATGACGGTTTTGGTTAATAAATCAAAGTGCACAATTCGTGACATGTATTGATGATAATATTAAATTCTAAGGATAATTACACATGCTCGTAGATAGAAATATTTGATGACACCAAAACATGTAAAATTCTTACTGATGGATTTTTTCTCATAATCTCCTAACATAGAGATTGCAGAGTGAGAACTTCATGAGAGGAAGTCTCATCTTCTTACGAGTACTCACACCTAATGGTATTCATGTTATGGGTACCTTCATAGTATGTCATCTAACCATAGAACTATATTTATTAATATTGTTATAGCATTTCAAGGTTCTCATCATAGTAGGGAACTATTGTGACCTTATCAATGCAAAAAATGCTCTAGGACATTATTACATCATAGATATGCAGAACAATGAACAATATATAAATAGATGTGTAATATTTAAATACATTAAATATCCATGTAATCAAAGTAAAACCAGTTGGTTCTAGGATACCAACTCTTACAAACACCAACTTGGACTAGAGCTAACTGCCTACGACTTTCAGTCCACTAGACCTCACATGGTGATCATTTTTTTTCTGAGTCAAGGCTTTAGTTAAGGGGTCCACCACATTTTCTTCCATGGAAATACTTCTTACTGCAACTTCACATCTCTGGTAAAAATCACTGAAGAGATGATACTTCTGAAGTATGTGCTTTGCCCGCTGATGTGACCTTGTCTCTTTTGTGAGAGCCACCACTACAGTATTATCACAATACAATGTGATGGGATATTTACTGCTAGGTATCACATCCAACTCCAAGATGAAGCTTCGTATCTAAACTTCTTCTTTATCTACCTTAGAAGCCGCAATATACTCAGACTCTGTTGTAGAATCTACGACCACACTCTGATTTGAGCTCTTACATCTCATTTAACCTCCATTCAAAGTGAAGATGTATCCCATTTGTGACTTCATGTCATCTTGATCAGCCTAGAAAGTAGCTTCTGCATATCCTCTAATAAATAGTTTCTAATCTCATCCATAAACCAATAACATATCCTTAGTATGCCTTAGATACTTTAGGATAGTCTTGACTAACATCAAATGGCGGTCACTTAGGTTAGCTTGATATCTGCCTACCGCACTTAATGCATAGGTGACATCCATCCTAGTACGTAGTATGGCATACATGACTGAACCAATCATTGATGTGTATATAGTCATTTCCATTATCATTATTTCCTCATGTGTTTGAGGACACATTTTCTTGGAAAGATGAATTCCATGTGACACTGGCAACAATACCCTCTTGGATTATTCCATACTGAATCTCTTTAGTATCTTATCAATATATGTACTTTGACTTAGGCCCAACAATCTCTTGGATATATCAGGATGAAAGTTGATCCCAAGAATGTATACTGCCTCACCCAAGTCCTTCATAGAGAAGCATTGATTCAACCATGCCTTAACAGACTATAAAACTGGTATCTCATTTCCAATAAGTAATATGTCATCAACATATACTATTAGAAAAATGACTGCACTCCCACTAAACCTTTTATAGACACAAGGGTCACATTCATTCTTGATAAAACCAAATTATGTTATGGATTCATCAAAATGAATGTTCCATGACATGTATGCCTACGTTAATCCATAAATGTATTTTTGAAACTTTCATACCTTATTGGCATCCTTTGGAGTCACAAACCCTTTAGGTTGTGTCATGTAGACATCTTCCTGAAGGTTCCCATTAATGAAGGCTATTTTGACATCTATTTTCCAAATGTCATGGTAATTTTAAGCTACAATGGCAAGTAGAATTCTGATGTATTTTAGCATTCCAACTGGTGAAAAGGAATCATTGTAGTCAATTCATTGATGCTAATTAAACCCTTTTGGAACAAGTCCTGCCTTATAGGTAATAAATTGTCTTTCCATGTCCAGTTTCTTCTTGAATACCCATTTTCAACTAATAGGCTTTACATCAACTAGAGGTTCTACCAAAATCCAGACTTGGTTTTGATACATGGAATCCATTTCAGAATTCATGACTTCTTGCCACATGGAAATGTCTTTCCCACTTACTACTTCCTTATAGGTTAGAGGATTATTATTATTAAATAATAATGACTAACCATCCTCAGTAACTAGAAAAACATACCATTTCGGTTCACTAACCTCTCTTGTACTCCTACGCAGTACTTTTGTCTCTAGAATAGATTCTTCTACCATAGGGCTTTTTGGAATCTATTCCTATACCAACTCTTGTGTACCTTGAGCCTCAACTTCATCGAAGTCTATATTGCTCCCACTATCACTTTGGAATATGTTCTACCTATCAAGGAATATCGCATGTCTTGCCACTATAACCTTTTTTCTGAGGGGTTGTATAGGTAATATCCCGTTGTTTCCTTGGGGTATCCTATAAAGGTACACTTTGTACCTCAGGGTGCGAGTTTGTTACCTGAAGTAGCCTTAACAAATGCTTTACTACCCCATACATGTAAATTTGATAACATGGGTTTTTTCCACTCCAGAACTCATATGGAATACAATTTATTGATTTAGTTGGTACTTGGTTTAGTATGTGTGTTGTTGTTTGTAATTCATATCCCCAAAAGGATAATGGAAAACTCGGATGACTCGTTATTGATCTCACCATATCCAATAGGGTGCAGTTCCTCCTTTCTCTCACACCATTCCACTGGGGCATGTATGGAGGAGCGAGTTGGGATAAGATCCCAAACTCCCATAAGTAATTAATGAAGTCTTCAGTAAGATATTATCCACCTTAGTCTGAGAGGAGTTTATTAATCTTCTTACCAAGCTAGTTCTCAACTTCATTCTTGTATTCATTGAATTTATCAAAATAAACTGACTTATACCTCATTAAGTATATATATAAATATCTACTAAAACCATTAGTAAAAGTTATTAAGTATGAGTACCCTCCATTTGATTCAACTGGAAATGGTCCACATAAATATGTATGAACTAATTCAAGAAGTTATTTATCCCTTTCACCTTTCCCACTAAATGGGGCTTTGGTTATTTTTCCTTGTAAACATGCAGGACATATTCCAAGTGGTTTTAGTTCAAAAGAATCTAAATATCCATCTTGATGTAACTTTGTCAAGAGTTTCTCATTTACATGGTCGAGCCAGTGATGCCAAATTTAGGTGTGGTATAATCCTATGAAGTATCTTTGTTATCAATTTCCATTACTTGGTTTGTGTAATTAAACAAGTAAATACCACTATATAAATGTGCCCTACTAAAAAATGATATCTTTGTAAAAGAAGCAACATTCATTTCTAAACATGAAAACAAATCTCTATGTATCTATTATGGATATAGAAATAACTTTTTTAGTAATATATGACACATTATAACAATACCTTAACACCAAGATCATCCTAGTTGGAAACTTGAGTTGTTAGTTCCAAACAGTTACAACAACAAGTCTGGCTCCGTTAACTGCTCGTAGATCTACCTCCCCTCAGTCAATCTTCCTAAATCTACTTGGCTCCTATAACTGGATACATATGTGAACAAAAAAAGCTGTATATAATACCCAATTTGTAGAAACATATAGATTTCATTCGATACCAAACTCACCTAAAGCGTACCCTAGGTTCTTAGGCTTGGTTCGGTTCTTCTTCCAGTGTCCCTTCTTGCAACATGCAAAAAAAAGCCTCATGTTCCTTTGTCTCCCCTTTAATCTTATTTTTCTTGGAAGGCCGTGAAGAATATTTGGCCTTAAATATTTTTTCCTTCCCTTTCCTCTTATTCAACATAAGGACATAAAGATTTTCCCTCTTTATATCTTCGTCCACTTGGTGAATGAGGATAAGAAGATTAGATAGAGACTTCTCAATGTTATTCATATTGAAATTGACAACAATGTTAGAGAAATTATGAGGGAGTGATGCAAGAATGAGATCGATGCCCATTTATTTGGGGATTGTAAACCCTAAAACCTCCAGGAGCTCAATGTAGCCAATGATCTTCGCTACATGAGGCCCAGTTGGGGAACCTTCTCCAAGTTTACTATAAAAGAGTGCCTTAGAGATCTCAAAACTTTCCTGTCTTTCTCTCTCCTGGTAAAGACCACGGACGTGCTCAAGCATGCTATAAGAATCCATGTTTTCTTAAGACTTAATTAGATCACTAGAAATTGATGACATAATCAAACATCGAACATTGACCACATCATTCATATATTTCTCATAGACTAGGAAATCTTCATCACTCGCCTCTTTGGTCGGAGGATCAGGTAATGCTGACTCCAGCACATAAGACTTACGTTAATGGTGTAGGATAACCCGAAGGAATCTAAACCATTCCTATAAGTTACTGCCGGTGAGTATGTTGTATTTTTCCATAATTGATCATAGGGATAGTGTGGTTGATGAGCTTTTCATTTTTATTCTCCAATTAAAAGAGCATATCATTATTACTTTCTTGATTACATTTTATGAGAAATAATAAATGTTATTAAGTCTCCCACTATTTTATCAAGTCTCAATTTCACTCACCATTGAACTCAAAATGTCTAGTTTCAATGACATTATAGTGGCAAGGATCCATATTTACCTTCACATAACCCAAAAAAGGGTTGTTCAAGCTATTAGAATGTATTTAGGTAGGCAGGTCTTTTCCAACTACGGGCTTGCAGCTCCTTAATCTATTGAGTGGACTCCCCAATCCTAAAATCCTAATTTTTTATTTCCTTAACTTTTGCCTCTAATATTACACCAATTATAGAAAAGGATACTCATCTTGATGTAATATGGTTAAGTCAACCGGAAACCTTTCATAAGGTCTTCCTATATAAAAGTAAGTGTCCCCACAAGGGTTGGTCAAACAAATAGTTCTATTGAGTTTTTTCCTTAATCATGTAATAGAAGGCTTCATCTGAATTAATATTTTATTTGAGGAATTTTTGTCACTTATGCGTGAATTTCTTATTATCATTATCACATTATTGTTAGTATTGAGTGGAACTTACTTAAGTAATTAACCATGTCTTGATAATATTTACACATAAGTCTGGTTTATTTTAGTTCCATCTTGAATGATTGTTTAATGCATTAATTATGTTATCGTGACAAAACATACATAATGATAAACCATACAACTAATAGAAATAAAATAAAGGTCATGATCGGGAGATTTTCTAATGGTTAGTTTATCTAGCGGTTGACAAACTAACCCTGGCCTAGGGGAGAAATATCTTGAACCTTTTAGGTTTGTGTTTACAGCTTTCCACCTATCCACCTCTATATATCCTAGGACTGGTTTCTTCATAGCTCCAACTTGAACCACCTCCACTATCTTGGGAGTTCCAACTATAACATATTCATTTTTTTAAGTCACATGAAGGTGATGGGTAAAAACGGGTTTTACATAAAAGAAACTGTGGGAAAGTAGGCCCTACATATTAATGAGGAGAAGGCTCACATGCCAACAAATTTAATTTAAATTAATTAATTAAAAGAAACCATCCATATACATAGTTCTTGGTCTAGATCATGATCCTCCTTACATGCAACGATATTTATGCATAAATAAAACTAGCATTCAATTCCTTAATCGTTCTTGTTTAAGATAAATCACGCTCGAATCAATAAATTATCATCTTTAATTAATCAATCCTTTTATCTTAAACCCTTTTCTGAATTTATTTAATATTATCATCCATCATAATTTTAAACAAATAAATTCATTTAAAATTATCTTTGTACATAACTTGTACCTTAGAGTCAACTCATTTAATTCCCATTCATAACTACCTAATGAGTAGAAATGAACATTACACAGATGTTAAATTAATCACATATATATAAAACACCTTTCACATGTTGTTCCTCATCTTTACACTTGCACTATGCTACATGTCTCTAGGGTTTGTATAATATAATAATAAATTTTAATAAATTTGTGTAATTTGGATGAGTACACAGCGTGTAGTTCTTACTACACGGCATGTACTATCGTTTACCATCCATCTGAAGCACACACCCGAGTACATGGCATGTAGATGTAATTTGGAAATATTCGAAGTACACGATGTGTTCAGTGGGCCACATGCTGTGTAGTATCTGTGTTACACAATTTCCATCTGAGAAAGTCGTGTATGGGGTACACGGTCTAACCCTAACCCGAAGGGACCACACGTCGTGTCTAGTGGACTACACGGCGTGTAATATGGAAACCATGCGCCACCTATTCCTGGCCAACACACGGAGTCATTTAAGACATAGAAAGACTTCAACACATGGCTTGGTTTGGCGAACAGGTTTGATGCATTGAATATTGACTACACGATGTGTACTACTAAATACACATTGTGTGTTTTGGTGTTGTATGGTTGGGAATCTTTATCACCTCCAGATGAGATCCTCTATTTTATTTTAACCAAAATTAAAAGAAAAGAATGTTTTTGTATGGTGAACGAGAAATTAAAGAGAAGGAACGGATCTCAAGATTCATATTTGTAGAACTATTAAATTTAATTGAAACAACTAAATAATTAAATGGGTAACTCATCAATTAAATTTTTAAATAATTTTAAACTATGATGTAATCGATCTAATACCACATATAGGTTCTGGGAGCAGTGGAAGGGCAGTTGGTCTGGAATCCAAATTTAATTTTTACCATGATCAATGATTATTCTGAGATCAATGTGAAGATGAACGCCAGTCTCCACAAAATAGAATCAAAGATTTAGATAAATAAGGAAGAATCCCAAAACCTTTAGAGATTATCTTTCACATCATGTTTATAATTAATTTAATTAATTTTATAAAGAAAAGAATACCAAGATCTTTGGTATTTTCTTCTTTGATGATGTTGATCATTCAGAATGACCCTTCTGGATTAACATGTTGCGCTTACAAGGATACAAACTAGAATCCCTCTAGTGGTGATCCATAAGTTCTCTAATGGCCTCTGATTGACACCACTCATTTTTCGGGTGCTATCATGGGGAATCGAGTGTCTTGTGTTGGTCTTTCTTGATTGCTTGTTATTCATCTTTGAAGAATATCTCTCATTATCAAGAGGGGTGGGAAGAGGATCTGAGAAAAAATTCTCAATTCACCAAGCATGCGGTGTGTTCTCTAAGGCACAATAGAGTTACTTCTCTATTTATATTCATGGAACTTCAGTTACAATATTTAATTTCATAACAGCAATTAAATACCTTTATTAACTTAGAGAAAACCCATGCTCATGATAATAATACTGTGTCATTATTTATGGTGCGCCAACTTGCGCTAAGCGGAATTATGAATACAATTATATGTCACAACATAATAGTAGTGTCATTTTTATTTTAATTTGTGCCAACTAATTCTTATTTACCATCTTGAAAATAATTATTTTACTATTGAACCGGCCTTGGTCCAGTCGAACTCCACTTCCATTTATTGAACATCCAAATAAATAAATAAATAAATTATTCTATTAAATAAATATTTTATTTACAAACTAGTAAATAAATATTTATCAAATGTTCAATAAAATAAATATATATATTTAATTTAATTTATGCGATCATCTTAACTTGAAAAAAATTATTCCACAGTCTTGAGAATAATATTTATTTCATTATTTAAATTCAAAAAGAATTTAACTGAGACCACCAAAAAACACTTAATTTGTAACCCTCTTGGATTCTTTCTCATTAGCATTAGGTGGGATTGCCAAAAGTCCAAGAGTACTATATTACAATGGGTCAAGGAATCCAAGATAAATAATGTAAATTCTCAACAATGATATCCACATATAAACGCTCACTGTGTAATATAATCCATTTTTTCTCAATATCTCATCAAGTAGGTTTCATGATAGTGTCATCAACCTTTATACTTGATATGTCGTTCTTTGACTACCTAAAATAAACTCGTCATTACACCATGGCCATGGAATTTTGCATAATTGTTCTATTTTAATCAAAGGGCTGAGATATCAACTTCCATAAATGGAAGGGAAAATTCCTTCCATAACTTATCCATTAATATCATGTCACTTGTGATGCACCCAACGTACCCTACTTCCTGCCAACTGTCTGCATGATATTTTTCATCAGTAAATAAAAGTGCGTAATTCATTACACATATTAATGATAATATTAAAGTCTAAGGGTTATTACACACACTCACAGATAGAAATATCTGATGACACAAAACATGCGGAATTCCTATTGGCGGGTCTCTTCTCATAATCTCCTGTCAAAGATATTACCAAGTGAGAACTTCATGAGAGGAAGTCTCGTCTACTTACAAGTACTCTCACCTGAAGTTCTTCATTATATGTGTCCCTTTATAGTATTTTATCCAATAGTAGAACTATATTTTGGAATATTTTTATAGCATTTCAAGGTTCTCATCATTGTGGGGAACTTCCATGACCTTATCAATGCAACAAATACTCTAGGACATTATTACATTCTAGTCATTCAGAACAATGAAAAATATGTAATAAGATTTTTTATATTTAAATACATTAAATATCCATGTAATAAAAGTACAACCAGTTGTTTCTAGGACACCTACTCTTACACTTATTAGTAATGAGCCACATTTCAATTCATTTTTATCCATTCCTATACTCTTATTAGTATTTTCATGATATTTATGTTTATGTGTGGGGTTTAATGAAGTAATGGTAGATGGAATGGAATACATTGTAAGTAAAAGTATAGAGTGATATTTTGGGTATTGAGAAAGTTTTTTTGATTCATACATTATACATTCACTTTTTTTTCTTCTTGAAAAAGAAATGAAAAAACGTAGGAATGGGTTGTGACTTAGAAGAATAAAAAATCACCTTTACTGGACTGATGATTTTTATTATATGTGGTTAGGTGGTAGATGTGAGAGTTATTCCAATAATGACTCTAAAAAGTAAAAAAATTATTGAAAAATAATTTTTAATTTTTTTAAAAAAAGTATAAAATTAGAGAAAAATAAAGAGGGTGAAAATAATTAATTATGATTTTATTTTTTATAACCTTTAATTTGATCTTGGAGAAGTGAGAATTGTTAATTTGAAAGGGATAATTTCATTACACTTTTAATTCTGATATCATGATTTTTTACTATAAGAGATA
Organism: Viscum album; assembly: GCA_963277665.1. NCBI lineage: Eukaryota > Viridiplantae > Streptophyta > Magnoliopsida > Santalales > Viscaceae > Viscum > Viscum album. The sequence continues at coordinate 1,101,492,111 of OY728147.1, forward strand.
AACCTCCTCTTTAAGCCTTAATTTTTAACAATCAATTCCTAAAAACTTTAATCCTCAAAGTCAATTTAAACCTAATTGAAATACCTCATGATTTCATGTGTTTATTGTCTTTACAAATTGGAGAAAGTGGTTTTTACAACACTATGTAGAAGGATCACGTAATCATGATATGAGCATAAATATACTTTATTTTTATCAAGAGTAATGAGTGAAAATGTTCAGAGAGGTAAATAATGATTTGGAATGTTTAATATTAATTAATTAAGGAGCATTAATGGATTAAAGAAGAAGTTTCATTATTTTAAAAAGGTAAAAAGTAAAAAACTTTAAGTTGATTATTTCTTTGAAAATTGAGAAATTGAATTGAAATTTTTTGTGGAACATAAAAAATTTATTTAACATTTATAATCATCTTGTTTTAATACTTTGAAATTTAAGTACTGGTAACATTGGTTCCCTCTGATTTTCAATTTTATGATTTTATGCTTGTGGAAAATCATAGTTTAAGTGTCGTGGTATTTTACATACAGATATTTCATGGATAATTTAGAGAGTTTTTTAAATTTTGTTTATGGATTTAGATGAATAATTCAATAGAATATAATGTTTTATGAGAATATAGTAAATTTAAAGGAAATAATTTAAATGGGTTTAAATAGGGTTTTTAAATATTTATTTTATTGAAGGATATTTTGCAGAAATTTTATTAAGTGATTTAATATTTTATTCAGGTAAAAAAATGAACCAAGCTCGGGATATCCCTCAACAAGGCCATCCTACCTATATCCAGCCCACAAGGTGGGTCGGATGGCGAAACTAGCATCGGAAGAACTTCCTGAGTTGGAAGGGGGGATTCAGTCCACACAGTGGGTCAATCTTGTATAGCATGAGGCAAGTGGGAAGATATTGAGGGTGTATATATTATACATGGATCATGTGGGTTAGGGAAACCTATGTGTGTGCATGTGTATTCAGGAGCCCACAGTAGTGCAGGCTTTTGAGCTAAGCATTGCACAAAATTCATTATATATGAGATGCATGTATTGCCTCTAGTTTGATGTGGGATGTGTTATTCCCAAGAACTATTCATCTTAACCAAAATTTTATCATCCCATCTTGTTCACTCTCACCCATGCTCAGACACATTTGAGTCAACATCTCTCCTCGACTCTATCATTCAACACTAGCATGCCACCACTACAAATCACTAGAACCTCCATGGTCATTGCTGGACAAGCTCGAGCTCAAGCAGATGTCCACCACCATAGCACTAGGACACCATGGATCACCTGTGCCTCATCAGAAAACCCGCATAAATCCATTTCATGTTTTCTTTCAGCCACAATGAAGGTCGGATGAAGGAATAGCCTCAGATTTCTTCCACCATGCATGTTCACCTTAAGTACTCACGCCACTATAAAGCAACACTACCACACCCCCTTTCACTCCATGCAACCCATGCACTGTTATGCCATGATTTCCATTTTTGATTCCTGTGAGGATTTATTCCACACCAAAATTGAAACACCCAAGATCCTAAAGTGTTTCAAACTTCACAATCTTAATCCTCATAGAGATCATGAATTGAGATTCGGGGAGACTGAATAAGAAGGTTGAGCCAGTCCCTCAACCTATAAAAGATGACCCTTGGCCACTGCCAAGAGGAGGTTGGACAACCACTATGAGAAGAACAGGTCGAAGCTCATCCTCCTACTGCTATTTCTATTTTTCATTTTTTTTCTTTTATTTTCCTTATTATTTTCATTTTTATTCTTTTTAAATTTTAATTTAGCTTCTTAACATTAATAACACATGCATTTTTCTTATTTTTTATTCATCACAAACATTCTTCTTCTTATCTTTCTTCCTCTTTTTATTGATTTTCTTAGTTTAATTTTATTCTATTTTATTTTTATTCAATATTTCTCCCTTTATCTTTCTTATTCTTTTTTTTTCTTCTTTTTTTTCAATTTACAACTTGAATACATTAAATGTCATTAATTCTACCACCATAAACTCTTAGACTTGTGATTATGGGTAACTAACTCAAGGAATATCTCGAGGGTGTAATATAGTGCTTGAACCCAAGACCATGTTTTCATTCTACGTTGATTTAATCTAATGGTAATTTACAAAGGATGTAATCATCATTATGGTTATATAAAGATTAACTTCTTTTTCTACAACCATTATCCCTCAGTTGTGGAGGTGGATATAGAGTATGCCTTGTGGTTTCTAAGTACACTTTTTATTCACAATTGGGATAAATTAAGGTGTACACAAATATGGTGGAGTTTTTTCACTAAGTATATTTTAAATGGGATAAAGAAGGTGATCCCTAAAAAATTCTATTGAGAGAACTTACATTCTTCTCAAATTTTATTATGTTTATCATTTCATGGTAATTTAGAATTACATGTTAGTTTCTTTTTAGTTTTACATTTCATTTATTTCCAAAAACCCAAAACCCAGACTTCATTTCTTTCTTAAATAATTAAAAAAACAACTAGATTTAGGTTAATTATAATAAGTAGGCGAATAAATTGTGAATCTACTTAAGTGAGACAACCTTGGTCTGCTACTATGTTGCACTAGGAAAAAATTTGAAATTTAATTTTTCCACACACTACAATAGGTGTGCATCAATAATGAACTCATTTTCTTAAATAATTCTAATTCAAGTGAATTTTATATATTTATGGTCTAAAATCTCCATTTTCCCCTTACAAATCATTTCTATATTTATCAATGTGTGTGAATATATGACTTCAAATTTACAAGAACGTTCAACACGAGTGTTATATTGAAATTTATCAATAAAAAAACTAATTCCCACCTTTGTTCCAAAAATATATTCATATAAGATATTTGTCTTGGAATTTATTCTTTTCCTTTTAAAAGAAGGAATTTTATTCATCTATGTTGATGAAAAAATTATTATTTCCAAATCCTTCTCTGATAATTGTAAAGGTGGTCATGTCATCTTTTTTTCCCTGAATTTATGTAAATCACCTTTAATATCACCCATATCTCAAAAGAAATATCATAATGAAGGATAGTTGAAAATACCATTACTTTTAAAGAAAAATTCATAATCTCCATGGTCATTGCACCATGAACATTTTCCTTGTTTATTCTCATATCAAAATTGTGATAAATTATCTTTATAATATAATTTCCAAGATAATATCAATAACAAATTAAATAATTCTTCCAAATTTCATTGTTAGTTCCATCATAGATGGTAGCTTTCAAAGATGAATCCATGTGTAGCATAAAATTCAAAAAATTGACATATTGAATTTTAAGATAGAACCATTAGTTTTTTATACCACTTATTGGGATCACAATGCCTAAATAAATCCCAAATAGAGTTCAAACACCCATAGGGGTGAATCATGTTTATCATCAATTTAAAATTTCTTCCTTAATCCATTTCTTATTTCAAAAATTATTCCCATGTGAGCATTAACTATGGTTCAATTGTTCATGTGAATATAAATTTTATTATTAGGAAAATCCCAAGTCCAATTGTCAATTTATCTTCCTCACTTTTTTATTAGTGATCTAAGTGAAGGATCTATAATTTATATATATGTAGACCTATACAAAATAAACATGATAAAACTGATGTAAATTTCACCATAAATATAAATTTAGTTCTCTATTGTTTTTTACTTCACTGCCTTTTTCTTTATAATCCATTTATGAACAACTCTATGTTAATAAAGTTGTTATAATGATCATTGTATTATCTTCACAAAAATAATAGCTTTTTATCAACCAAAACATTATTATATCAACTACATATTAAAAGAATTTTCTTCATCATACTCCACCTTATTTATCCAATATTCTAGATGTATTGATAATGATCTATATATTATGAGCCTCTCCTTTCTCAAGCCAAAATATTTCAATAAAATGTAATGGGTATCTCTCTTTATTCCCACTCTTCTCTTGCCATAGTAGACAATTTTAATGATCATATTGGGTTAGATTGATTGGTAGGTTGTTAGTTTTAAAGTTTTTTATTTATAATTGTGTTTTGAATATTACACACCTCGCATTTTACTAAATTGGATAATTGTAATTTGGATAATTATAATTTTTCACAACATTAGTTACATATTTATTAAATCTTATTTATTATGATTTATTATTATGTTTTCTATTTGAACATTAAAAAGTTTCTTTTTATGATTATGAAGTATAGAATCATACTTATGAAAACTAAAATAATGTTTACACACTGTAAAATCATGCTCATGCAATAATGGAAAAATCATCCTTATGAAGTTACAGTTTATGATTACACAGGTAACAAATGATGTTTGCATAGGTACAATTCATGCTTATATAGAACTAAAATATCCTTAATTTAATCTGTTTAAAATCCTTTTATATGAATTTATTTTTATGTTAATTATGCTTACATAGATCTTTATAAGAGTTATTCATACATAGAAATCTTTCATACATGATTTTACTTGTACATGATTTCCTTCTTTTGATGTTTTTTTTAAAAAAGCATTCTATTATATATGTTTAGTTGTAGTTGTTTAGTTTTTCCTTACTAGAATTGTGTGGATATTAGGAAAGCCTTTTTAAGGTGAAATAAGAGGATCATGTTTTGGAAACCCATGAGCAGAAGATCGTGGAGATTTAGTTTAAGAAAATAGTCCTTTGTAGTTCAACTATAAATATAGGTTGAAGCAAACAATTAGTAATATAATATTACTATATAATTTATTGAAATGTTTTAATGAAAAAATTATGTTTTTCAACTACTATTCAGATTTTTCAGGCTATTGGATTACCAAAATAAATTTATTTTCCTTCAATTCTGGAGGGTCGAGGATCATTGTTCTACCCTAGTATTCTCATCAACTTTTTTCACTAGTTTAATCATTTTAATATTTTCATTTTATTCTATAATTTTGTGTCATAATGTATTTTTATCAAGTTATAACAAAAATCACACACAATTATGATTCCACCAAAAATAAAATGTCTTGGTTATACTAACCTGATAAAAAGTAAGATCACGTTGGTTGTTCCTTTTCCATGGAAAAAGGAGTTCTAGGTTGTGACTCCATGTAAAAAAAATTCATATATGGTTTGTGATTTGGTTTATATAATTTAAATTCATGCATAAGTTTATCATATCCTTTCAAAAGTTAGGATTATTTTATTGTGTGACACTAATCTTTCTATGTTATAGAGTTTATGAATAGTGGATATAGGATCTCTTGATCCGAACTACTATAAAATTCTCAGTGTTCTTTTTTATTTTAATTATGTTTAATTTATATTTTAACATTACACCTTCACTTAAAATGGAATTAATTTTTATGTTAAAATCCAAATTAATTAATTTGTTTAAATTTTTTAAAAGAACAATACACTCCTCCCCCTCTAGCCCTACTTTCCACCACACACTGGCTCAAAAATTAGTGTAAGATCCTATCTCTTTTAAATTTATGATTTATTTTTTTATTTTGTTTACTAATATTTATTATTATTATTATTGAGTTAAACTATTATTCTAGTACTTAATAAGACTAAGTGAAGATCTATTTTTATATTATGGAAACTCATAAAAATTATTTTTTGAATCCTCTTAGACCACCCCATTTTAATGGAAGTGGTTATGGATATTGTAAGGATAAAATAGAGGTAAATCTAAAAAATATTAGTATTTAATATTCGAATATAATGGATAGACCATATAAACTATAAAATGTTGATATTGATACTTTTAGCAATGATGATGCTACTAAATATGCCTTAAACTATAAGGTTATGAATTTACTTTTATTGTTATTTAAGTAGAAGTTTTTATATCCATATTTTATCTTTTAAAATTGTATTTAACATTTGTAGGAGTTTTAAATTCACTCATAAAAGATTTTATAAACTAAAAATACTAAGTTATGTATTTAAATGATTGATTTATAATAATTTGGAATGTTTGATCATGAAAGTATTAGTGAGATGTACAACAAATTTACTAAAATCGTGAACAATGTGGTTACTCTTGGAGAAACTATAAATAATGAAGTTCCAATTGAAACAATACTTTAATCCTTCCCTAAAAATAGTCACTCCAAGATGGTTTAAATATAAATAGGTATATATTTTTCTGATTATACCATGGATTAACTCATTAAATCTCTACCTTAATACCAAATAGAGCTGAAAATAATTATATCAACGCTAATGATAAAAAGAAGGGAAAAAATTAAATAATATAAAAATATTTGTTTTAATGCTTCAAGTAAAAGTATGGGTTCATATAGTTATTAAAAAAGTGATTATTTGAACCAAGATTCAAAATTCATACAAGGACTCATGAAAAAAAGACAAGGTTCCAAGGCAGGAAGGAAGAAGATGTATAAGAAAATTTTTAACAGAAAAGGAAATACTGGTGAATATAATAATTCTTTAGAACTAATAAATTATGAGTGTCTAAATAAGGAATACATTAAGATAAAAAATATAAATAAAAAGCATTTAAGTAATGATAATAATTATAAAAAGAAGGAGAAGAGGGAAATGATGGATTGATGGAGTTTCACGGAAGAATATGATACAAGTGATGATCCTAGAAGTGATAAGTAAAATGGTAACCACACATCGATAAAAAAATACTATAATGTATCATTTTAACCGCCTCACTCACATTATTTATGTAATTTAAAATAATATACTTGAAAATTTGGTAATATTTGTTTAATAGATATCTTAAATGAAAGAAATAATTTTAATTTTAATTTTGGTTTATATTACTCTTCTGATTATGGTTCTGATTGTGATAAATATATAATAAAATAATTAAATTAAATATGTGATAAACATCATGAGGAAATTGAAAAAAAAATCTAAAAAATATATAAAATTGACTCATAATAATAAAAAGGTTATAAAAAAATAATAATCTCGCTGTCAAAAATGAAAATTTAAAAGATATTGTTTTTAAGTTTGGCAATGAAAAAGAAAAAATCAATTTCATGAAAGATAATATTTTTAAGTTGGAAAAGGATAAAAAAATTAAAGAACTATGATTCAAATTCCAAAGAAAAAATATATAATGACTCATAAATTATTCAAAAGAAAAATAAAAATGTTAAAGCTAAATTTAAAATTTTGAAATAATACTTATCTAAATTTACTATTGGAATTTAAAGTTTAGCTGAATTTATGAGATTGAAAATGATTACTATAAATAAGAAAAATATTATTTTTATTGTTTTTTATGAGATACTACCACATATTTAAAAAAATTGTAAAAGGGAAAACAACTGAAGATTTATATGTTACTTATTTTAAGTTTGGTGCATTTGGTAATTGTGCATCATATTTTTCTATACAGTAAGTTTAGTATTTGGGTTATAAGAAGGATTTCATGTAATTTAAATTTTATTCATGTTATTTTTTTATAATACTTTTATAATTCTTTGAATATCATTTTTTTTGTATTTGTGGTTCCTTATAGCAGTATTATCTTTATTTTAAAAAAATATTTGTGATCAATATATTCATTTTTATATTTATTTAAAAATATAAACTTTCACTTTGCGTGTGTAGTAGATGGTTTCATTAAAATTATGTTATTTTTTCTTAAACTTGTGTTATTTATAGTGTTTAAATCTTCTTATGCATGTTGCATCATTTTTTGTTTTAATGTACTAGTTTTAATGATGCTGTAGGTTTTTCAGTTTTAAAAATGTTAATGTGTTTAACTTAGGGGAGATTTATTATTTAATATTTGATACATCTATTCTATAAATAAAAAAATAAGGGGTATTATTTCTTATATATTTAAACTATTAAACATATTGTAATTATGGTCTTTAAATCTATTGAGATATTAGTGTTTGAATATTGAAGTAATCTATTGAGATATTAGTGTTTGAATATTGAAGTTTATTTTTTTTCTCTAAATTATTATGTTTTTATAGTTTTTATAATTATGTTTATTCACTTGAGTTAAAATGAATTTATACATGGGAAGTTCTTAAAAATTTCATTTCCATTTTAATCGTGAATTTTATTAAATATAGTTTTGAACTTATTAAAATCAACCAGTTTAAATTTTTTTTAATTTGAATGTTTGATTCAATTCAACTTGATAATTGAGTCATTGTGTTCAAATATATATAAATCATGTTAAAATTTTGTTTATATTTTGTTGATTATTCTTGAAGAATTCAATTTTTATTTTTATAGTCTGAGTATTATTTGTTTTATATTTTAATAATAATGGGGGAGAGTTTTTATAACCTATTTTCTTATTTTTAGTTGTTAATTTAATTTAAAAAAAGTGAGTTTTTGAATAAATTATTAATTTTTCAACTTTTTAATAAATTTCAAAAGGGGGGATAATTTTTGTAATAAATGTTCAATTTTTTAATTTTCAAAAAGGGGAGAATATTAGTTATTAGATTGAGTTTTATTGATTGGGAGATTGTTAGTGTTTAAATTTTTATATTTATTATTATGTTGTGAATATTAAACACCTCAAATTTTACTAAATTGTATAATTTTAATTTTAATAATTATAATTTCTCAAAACGTTAGTTACATTTTTTAATGACCGCCAATTCTCATTGGCTTGAGAGTACAAAGAGTCATTACTATGCCTTAAGTGACATCAGCAATATGCTAAAGGATGGCAATAAATGCCGAATGGTTTCAAATAGAAGTTGGGGGATGATTTACCCTTTAAGAAAAACCCACAAACCAACCAAGCATAACAAACATTCACTATACGATGCATGAACAAAAGAATGACAACTAAACAACTTCATTCATGTCAAACCACATAAAAGTACACAACAACGAAAGAGAAAACCAAACATCAAAGTACACAGCGGAAGAACCACTCAAGAATCTCAAAAGACACCAAACTCCATGCTCCATGAGCTCTAAGCTCCACAACATCTCCCAAGCATAACCACGAGCCACTAGCAATGAGATGCTTTACCTTTAACTCTGTCCCGGAATACGACATCTGAAAAAGCACCAATGTGCCGAAGCAAGGGTGAGTATGAAACTCAGTAGGTTTTCCCCAATGACTTCCCTACTCACGCCACTTGTATAGAAGAGTTATCCACATTTATATAAAAATAGTTTATATAACACATTTTCTCAAAAGTAGTTTATAACTAAATATAAACAAGTTTCCAAAGCCATTCATAATCAAAGGCATTCCAAGAGCAATTTAAACCAATTTTACAGCATGTTATTTTTCCTGAAAAATAACCAAACAAGCTTTCGAACCATTTTAAAAACATTCCTTTTTGGCATACCCAACCATCTCACAAACTCGTGAAATAAACCATGCATGCTACGTTAAGACAGTTCCATACTCATGAGCGGTTTCTCATCGATCTACCATGTCGTCACAAGGTAATTGTTTCCCATGTGCCATTACACCTTTGGCACCGAGCACAAGGTCATTTTTCAACCAAGCCTCATACATATAGTTACCATTGTTCCATTAAAATTTTTGCATCGAGCACAAGGTCATATTTCAACCAAGCCACGTACATGCAACATGAACACACACCATATATTCCCAACAGGCATGCCAAATCACCCTTTATAAAAACAGCTTTTTATTGAAAACCATTTCCATCAAAACCATTTTAATTCCAAACCATTTCAATAAAACTCTCTTTTTATTGAAAACCCATTTTTTCATCAAACCATTTACAATTTCAGAAATCATAATTTAAAATCAACATTTTAAATTCAAGAAGCCAAATCACTTTGCACAACAATTCAACAAGATTTCATAATTACATCAAAAACATAAATCATCACTAAAGAAGATTTATTCCATGATTTTCACAATAAAAACCATTCAAATAATACAATTTTAAACTAAGCCAATAAATTCTAACAAGATGATTCAAGATTGAAGCCACCAACCTCAACAAATTAGGCGAAACCGACTAATGGAAGAAGAATGCCAACAAAACCGAGTCAACTACTCCCCGAAACCTCCTTAGATTCCTTCCCCTAGTACCAACAAAACCAAAACCTAATTTAAAAGCCATCCATTAACATATATCTACCAGCCTTGGGAATATATTTAAGTATCCATCAAGAGGGAAGAATGATATCTAATAAAACTAAATGAAATGAGACTTACCTCGATCAAATGGCCTCTAAACGCCAAGGAAAACCTTTGGATCACTTCCAAAACTCCTGGTAAGTGTTCTCCAACCTTCACCAGAGAGAAATCCCTAGTTAGGGACGTCTTGGATAAAATACGAGTGGGTTTAATGATAAAATGGATTAGATACTTAAAAATAGGATCTAAGTTGACCCCGCACATGGTTAGTCCGCACGGATAGGAAAATCGTGTGCTAACCGTGCGGTAGTCACTACTTGGAAGGGGTGATCTACACGGCCTCCTCGCACGATTTTCCCAAACCATGTGCATACTGCACGGTCTTCTCTATAAAAAGTGACCACCACCTGCATGGCTTCCGTACTGTTTGGGCAACCCGTGCAAAGCCCATGCATCACCACTCTTTTCCCTTTAACACTTTAAAAGTCTCTAAACTCTCCCAACCATTTCTCATATGCTTCATGTACTTAAAAATCATAAAAAAGGGTTACTTACTAGAAACTGGGGGTACTACACATTTTTCTTAAGTCTTATTTGTTATGATTTATTATTATGTTTATTATTTGAAATTTGTGAAGTTTATTTTTATGTTTAAAAAGAATAAAATCATTCTTATGCAAACTAAAATGATTTTTACACATTGTAAAATCATGATGATGCAATAAGAGAAAATTATAGTTCATTCTTACACAAAACTCAAACATCCTTATGTAAATTTTCTTGAAATCCCTTTAAATGAATTTACATTTATGTGAATTGTGATCACATATATATTTTCATGAATTATGATCATGTATAAATCATTCTTATGTGATTTTTTTGGTACCTTTGCACACAGCGGAAGCCGATGGGCCAAGGATTTTAAATTTCGCATCAATAGAGAAACAAAACATCATAATATCTAGAAATATGATCCTTGATAAGGTATGATTCTCTCGTGTGAATTATCAAAGAACAAAAATTTAAACTGAACAATTACCTCATTCGAATCGGCGGTGCATTCGATTATAACTTGTTGTTGGCGATAATTGTTCAAAGTATATTAGCTCAAAACCCTTTAGATCATCCATAAATGCATCAAGAATTTTCACATATGTTTATCAATGACTTTTGGGAGATATATTGGAGCTCCAATGATTCCTTCGATGTCATAATGATCACCTCAATCTCATTCCTTCGATCCACAAAGGCATTCTTGAATCGATTGCTCAGATAGAGCCTTTATTTATCTACGATGTGGGAGGATAGAGAATCTATCAATTTTGAATGAATTAATAGTAGTTGGAATGAGATCACTTCTCTAATTATATAGTGGATGTGAAAATACCAAAAAATGGGATCACTGACCATTATATATCCAATTCTCACTAATTAAGTTATAAATGACTTGTTATGATGAAATAAATGCATCATAAACATCATTTATATTTTATCACATACCTATAATATATAATAAATATATTACCTGATAAAACTAAGTCATTAACTCAAATATTAATTCATGAAATATTAAACTAACCTTGAATATTAAAATAATTTTTATTCTTATAATATTTTTCCACATATTCACTTAATACATTGTGGATACTTTTAATAAATAAAATAAACCCAATTATTCTATACGTGAATAATAATTTAGCTATTTATTTTTTGGTGGTCGTTAATACTTGGAAAACTCTCAGACCTCATGGTGGGTCCCACTATGTCTTATACACCTATTCACCATAATAGGGAGGACTCTTGAATACCCTATTGTGTGTGACCCTCTAGGCCCTTATCTCGATAGTAGTGAATACTATTCACAAATCAGGAGTAGAGTTTAGAAACCCATCAATACCCTTAAAGAGATAAGGAATATTCATAGAATTGAAAAACTTCCTATGAACACACACTGTGTAATATAATATCTTTGTCTCATGATATATTATAAATTAAGATGCACACTTCGTGTCATAATTCTTTCTTGATTTATTATTCAGTAACCTTACTGGATGGACTTACCTTATTCCATCATGTCCATGGATTTAGTAAAGGAACTACCATCCTAATAAATTGGGCCCAAGATATCTCTTCCTATCAAAAGAGACGAATTCTTTCTTGATTATTCAATCAATATCATACTACCAATGATGCACTCAATGCAAGATACCATACTATGACTTCATTTTCATAGTTTTTTCCTTTCATAAAAGTATGAAATAAAATAGTATACACTAATAATAATCTCAAGATAGGATACTATTATATGTGTTCATAGATACAAACAACAAATGACACTTGAAACATGTGGTGTTATTATTGGTGAGTCATTATTCATGATCTCATTTACTCGAGAACACCAAGTGTGAACTTTATGAGAAGAAGACACAATGCTTATGAGCCCCTAGCACCTAATAGTCATAAATCATCTGTGTCCAGTCGATATGATGTATCTAGGCCATAAGATATTTGTTTAAGATTAATTTAATGGTATCTTTAGGTTCTTATTATAGAATGATAACTACTACAACCTTTTGATATGACCAAAAATCTAAGGTAATTACCATATAAATTGTGGACGTAGAAATATCAACACTATTATAGTAAGTGTACATCATGTGAAACTCACTGTATCCATGATATGGTAATTAAAAAGTAATTTTTAATTTGGGTCTAGGTAACGCACTATTACAACACTCCCACTTACACTAGATCCAAATTGTTAAGTAACCCTGTTATTTCTCACATGATAAGATAATGTTTCTGCTGAGTTATGGCTTTAGACATGGGCCTATCATATCTCCACTATATGGTTATTTTTCTATCTATAACTTCACCTCATTGAGTGAGACTTTTCAAGAGATGATATCATCATGTATTTATCCTTTTTACACTATCTAAACTTTACATCTTATTTAATACTAATAGAATAATTATCATCATGATAAAACATTACTTTCAAGGTGTGATTCTAATAAGTGAAACAAATCATTGCATATTTTACACTACTTATTTAGCTGCCTTAGAAGCTACAATGCACTCGATATTTATATATATGGCTACCACTATCTTGAATGAGCTTATCTTGATCATTTCCTTATCCAAACTACAATATTAGATTATATTGGTCCATAGGAAGACTATTTTTTGTCCCCTAATAACTTGTATCCCTTCCTCTCTAATTTTTGAGTACTTATCCCTTATACTTTCTCAAGTATAATTGGATAGTTTTGACTACTTCACATGTAGTTATCCTGGGTATTACTAATATTTTTTCACCATAATGTACATGTTGGAAATATCATATATAGTACATAACATGGCATATATGATAGATCCATTACAAGTGCTTATGAAATTCTACTCACTTATTTAATCTCCTCCTATGTTCATTCATGTCTTCTTAGGGAGATTTATTCTATGTGACAATAGTAAAAATTATCTCTCAAATTATTCCAACATGTATTTTTCAATAACTTATCAGTATATGTACCATGGAATATATCTAAGAAACTGTTAGATCTACCTTAGTAGATCATGTTCCCTAGAAATTAGGTTGCAACTTTAAGTTAATCGCTGGAGAGTTATTTTCATCTTGGTCTAACATTAAGACCAAAAATTGTTTCCCATATTTTATCAAACATATTTTACTTTGAATCATTGTATCTCCTACTAAATTCTTGTAGATACATGGTAAAAAATCATTCATAATGAATATTTTATGATCATGTTGCTTACTTCAATTAAAAAGTAACTTGAACTCCTTATTGGAATTCTATGATGTCACTAACCCATTATGGTTTTTTTATATAGACACCTTCCACGATTGATGGTCTTGACATATAATGCCCAATTTAATGATCATAGAAAGTAACTATGATAAAGTAAAATTCTAATGTATTTAGGCATAATGACTTGGTATTACCAATAGATTCTTATTGGTACCGAATGTGTTCCACCCATATATAGTATTACATGAATACCCACCACAATATTCAAAATAATAAGCCCCTCATACTTTGACACATAAAATACATTATTGAATTTTAATTGATATTGTCAATTTTAGATTGTTTCCATTTATTTATTACTTATGGGATATATTATTCTCAATAAATAATTCATCACCAGCCACGGTGAATGTAAAACCATTAACATGATTTTATCCATCCTATACAGTATGTGTCTCTAGAAAATTTATCTTCCATATGATCATGTGGAACTTGTTCTCATGCTAACTATTTTCACATCTTCAACGTTAACTAAATCCGAGTTAACTTTTCTCCCAGTATCTCAAATAGTGAAATGCACCCTTTTTATAGAAATGTAGTCTTTCACTTGACTATAGACATTCTATAATGGGGATTTATATAATATCATATTAGACTTTAGGATAATACTTTATATGCACATTATATTTTTCTTGATGCAAGTTTGTTTAAATATTTAATAAACACTTTGCATCTAAACACATGTTATTGTGACATGAGGGATTTATATCATATTATAACTCATATTATATTCATTTATCATTATATTTTGCATATGGATATGGGACATCATCACTATTTTCAAAGTATATCTTGAAAAAATGGAAGTATATGCAATGCAAATTAGTTACTTGCATCATGACTCCAAAGTGTATAAGGAAAATGTGTGTTTAGGAATTACTCCATGATATATTTTATTGATAAATGTTTTCATGTAAGAATTATAATCTATCCTCCTTATTAGCATCATAGATTTTATGGTGATAAGATAATGTGCATTTAGGATTTACTTCGTGCTACATTATAATGATCGATGAATTCTTGGTCAAGATATTCTTCGACACATGGGATTGAAGTAACTTATATCTTCTAACCATGAATATATTTTAATACAATTTTTTATTCATTGAAACACTTAAAGTAATCTTATGAATTGTTTTTACCACTATCTTTACCTTGGAATAGTTCACACTCTCTAGCTGAACTAATTCTAAAATCTTTATGGATTACCTTTATTTCTAAAGGTTTCTTTGTCAAAAACTAAATAAGTACATGTGTTAGTAATACAGAAGGTATTTAACTACAAAGTTTATAAAACCATAATGGGTATATTCTTGAAAACGGTTTAGTTTATCTTGATAAAGAATTATATTTCCACAACTATGTATTAGAGTCTTATATTTTATATTCATCATATATTTAACATGATTCATGTATTACCTAACTATTGGTTGTGTGTGAAATACCGTAAATAACATTAATTAATAAATGTATTAGTATCATTAAATACAAAATTATAGTTTTACAAGAACCATTCATATGGAAATTAAATCATGTGCTTCTCACTAATGATGTAGGTATCACCCTTCCTCAACTACTTATAGAAGACACCTTGACTTTTAGTAATATTTCTTGACTTCCTTGGTTCATGTATTTAGAAAAAAGTATGTAAGAACATATTGTATCTAATAACCAAGAATCATAAATTAAATATTACATTTAATGATGAATATACCTTAAGTAGATGCTCATGATTGCTTCTGCTTCAATTCATTGTAGTTCCTCTTATGGTGACCTATATTTCCACATACCGAGAAAATTCCCTTCTTTTCAATGCTCCCCCTCTTTATATTTAGATTCTTAAAAATTGAGAAGGTGACTTTGGTAGTATACTGACAGTCAACCTTTTATCCTTATCTTTCTATTTATTCTCCTTAATAATTGAAGAGTTAACTTTATTTAAATTCTCATCTTCTCGATGAACCTTTCTAAAAAGATATTAAAGTGGTTTTTTCAAACTATTTGTTTGATAATTCTCAAAGAAACTAGAAAAAATAGGTGGTAAATATGATAGAATGAGATTAAATAAAAGTTCATGATTTGAATTTACAACCAATTATTTTAGTTGTTCAATGTAATTTATCATCCTGACTACATGAGGACTAGCTTGAGCTCCATCTATCAATTGATACACAATCAGTTTGATCACTATCTAATTGATTTATCTCTTCAATTTCTCCTTTCAAACTTCTCATAAATGAGGAAACATGGTATATACATTAATGTCCTTATGTTGTTTCTGAAACTCTTTGGACATTGATGTCAGTATTATGATATAAAAATCAAATGTTTCATTCGTGAGTCTATTGTAAGCATTTTTATAATCCTCACTAGGTCCTTGTGGAGAATTATCATGTTATGGGGACTATAACACATATAATTTTCTTTTGTACTATATTACTATGCGCAGGAGCCTATACCACTCTTAAAAAATTATGCTATTGGGGCATGATCTTTGTCCATTATAGATCACATGGTATTTATGGTTTTTATTTACATTTCCTAAAAAATAAACACTATAAGATTGTTACTTTTATCTTGATTACTAATTTATAAATTATTTATTAAATCATTAAATGTTTCCACTATTTTATTGAATGCTAGAATCCCTCACTAATAGACTCAGAATACTCTGTCGCTTGAGTATTATAGTGGAAAAGATCCTTGAAACCACTCCTCATAGTCTAAAAGTTATGGTTATTACACTACTCATAGAGTTTCAAGGTATACATTTGACTGGATAACCGTATTAACTCATGTCTCTTTGGTCTGTTGAGTGAAGTCTCAGCTTCTAAAATTGTAAACATGATTTACTCATTGTTTGCCTCTAAAGATGAAACAAGTTAGATATGTCTACTTCTTTATTTTTATTGTTATTAATTCAACCCATCACTATCATAAGAACTCTCTAGTAGTAGTATTCACCCTCAACTAGGGCTGAAGAGAACTCCATACACTTAGTTTTGTTCAAATTCAAATGACGAAAGTCATTTGCAACTTAATATTTCTTTTTGGGTTTTTTAATATTTTTGACGTATGTAATCCATTTCTACTAAATATGATCATACTATGTTATCACGATCATAAATAGACATGTATTAATAGAAAAACATTCATCAATTCTTTATTATTTTATTTATTTTTTCTTTTATGTGTTCTCATAGTAAACATGCACATACATAAAATAATAAACAATGAATAAAGTAAATAAATAATTTAACTGGTCTTGTGCATTAAATATTAGTTGATCATTTAAACTCAATAGAACAACCATGACCTAGGGGTATAATATATGAGTTGTTTCGTGACTCATATCACAGTTTTCCCCTAGATTAGTGCTCTTACTTCTTAGTACCACCTCATCTTGGCATGGTCCACATTTTACATCATCATATTCAATAGTACAAGTATACTCACACGTAGGCGAGGGGGTCCTGGGAGAAAAAAATAAGTATAGTAAATTTTGATGGATACAAAAACCATTTTTAAGGGCCCAGACCTCTCTATCCCATTACTTTGGGAAAATTCAGTGTCTGAAGTGTTCTGGGAGGTCACAGTGACTCATTTCCAGACATTTCCAAATTTAAACTTTTCTAATGGTAAGTCGTGATAGTGATTTGTAACAGTGAGTCATAATGGTAGGTCATGACAGTGAGTCAAAATGGTGAGTTAGGATTGGTATATCATTACGCCGAGTCATAGTGGTGAGTCACAATGGTGAGTCACAATGATAGATCGCAACGGTTTGTCGCAGCGGTGAGTTACAATGGTAGCTGACAACGGTGAGTCAGAACTGTGACTCACACCAGTAGGTAATGATCGTAGATTAAACTGGTGAATCACAACAGTAGCTCGCACTAGTGACTTTCACTAGTTTATCACACTGATGACTCATCTAATGGTGATTTATTTCCAGCAGTTTTTCAGAATTTCAGTTTTCTTCCAGTTTTTTTAGTTTCACCCCTTTAACATTTTATTTGACTTAAAGTGTTTATTACTGTATTTAATGGTTTTTGGAACCATTTAGAATCATATATATCTTCTAAAAACCTGAATCTTCTTTTTAATTCCAAACCGAGTGGTCTTAGTCAATATTTGTCTTTAATGGCTTTTAAAAATTGTTTCCTTTCCGTGAGTCTTTTATCTAATCCTTCTAAGTCGGGGGACATCCCTTTATTCATTCATTCTCCTTTATCTTGGTATGATACGTCCTCAGAACCCTTTTTCCTCAAGGAGTATTGTGTTTGTGTTGTATTCCTTGGACTAAGTTTTCCCCTTGAGTTTTTTTACTGCATGTGCACCCCTTCTTTGGCACATTAAGGAAGTGGTGATCACTTCTTCTTCCAAGTAGGTTTTTATTCATCTATATTTTATTTATGAATCATGTGGGGTGTGTGTATCAATGTTTCTTGAGAAAAAAATTTAATTAGGATTAATAAAGATAAATAAATTGGCTAAGATCAATCTCTTGGGCCTATAGGAAAGTAGTATATGATCGTAGTGTTTTATTGATATTTTGATTAGTGTTATGAATTTTATGGGCCATATGCCTACTGAAAATCATCATCGTTGGGGTCTTTGTTTGTGCACCTAATAGATTTTGGAATTCATGATATTTAGTTTCCTATTAAACAATTTTTATGAAATTAGTTAACCACATACACTAGGCTAATAAATAAATACCCTAGGATCAAACCGTTTATGGAATTCCACCTTTTTATTACATAAATTTTCATTACATTTTAGAAACAGAGGATCTTTAAATTTTGGTGCCTTAGAAATCAGGAACAATATACATAAAAACATCATATAAAATTATTCTAATACACATTTAAGGCTTCATCATAGGTTCATCCTAAATTCAATTTCCACATCTCATAACCTGGAGACATACGTCAAAGGAAAGGGTGAGCAGAAGGCCTAGTAAGGAAAGAAAGGAAATTCGTTTACTTGTGATATCAATAAGGACTTGATAAAAAAATAAATACATTTGAAATGGAAGAATATGAATATCATAATAAAAAAAATATGAATCATAACTTGAATATGTGGCTATAACATTTAATATATACATTCATTAACATATCACCAAGGTTCATCCCCAAGGTGTCATAAAAATTACAAGGGTTGTTCACCAAGGTATCATGAAACTTGTCATATCTAGAGATTAAATTCATTAACCAATGCATTGGAACGCTATTAGGGTGCACCCATAATATGTTTTTATTTTAATTTTATCCACATAGATAATAATCATTCATTTTATAAATAACCCATAGAGAGTAAAAGTAATTGGTTTCACTTCAAAATCATGACGTTTTAAAAGTGTTTAAAAATAAGATCATTATGTTATTTATAACTCATGGAATGGGAGTGAGGGTTATATTTATGTGAATTATATAATAAAATATATTAATTTTATATCTTGATGAATACCCTAGAAATGAAATAGGTTTGGGTATTCACTAAATAAAATAAGATAATTTCTTGAGAAAAGGAGAGATATTTTGAGATGAAAATTCTACAACATAACGGCTATACAACATGGTTTTATAAAACATTAAAAGAGTGGGTAAAGAGTTAACCCATTCATAAGAGAGTATTGATATATTATAAGGACAGAATAACATGGATATAAGAACATGGTATGTCTATTTCAATGACATACCACATGAAAATGAAACTCAAAAGAAAATAGAAGATGTGATTTCTTTTGCAAAAAATCCAGCAGCCTAATTGTGTCGCTTAAAATTTAGAAAAATAATTTGATGAGAGTGGAAATGGTCTCTAATCATTTGAACATAAAATGCATAACAATAAGGACATAGAGTAACATACCCCAACATAAAAAATTGGAAACTATAAGACATATCATAAAGGAAGTTATGACTAAAATAGGAGGGTGGAAGGATCCCTTACCTTGAAGAGTATCTTCAAAATCTCAAAGTTTGGGACCTTGGGGGGCTTGATATAACCTTAGGAGGAATCCTTGAGAGGTGAAATGACTAGATCTTCGTTGAGGAGGAATTTGGAATGAAAGTAATGATGGAATGGGTTGGTATTTACAATAAAAGTGGGGGAATATTTTATTAATTTCCAAGGGACACCTCATCGGTGGTATTTGAAAAACCATGGGATTGCCCATGGTATTGGACACTTGGGAAACCTCATAACATATCTTAATATTCACAAGTATACCTGAATTATTACTTCACTAATGATGTCATTAAACACACTGAAACTCAAAACTATATTTTTACTATTCACTGAATAACAAAACATTTTATAAAAAACTCATAAATTCACCCTAACATAATATCAATGCTCTGAATTCAAAAAAGAACTGAATTTTATAAAAATAATTTTCTAATTATGAGATATTTGATTTTTAAGTAAAAACACTATTTACCCAAAAAAATACTAATACTTAACTAATAATTTCTGAAACAGTTATTTACTTATGCAATTATATCACATTACTATTCAAGATTCCTAAATTATAGTTATACTTTCTTAAGTGAGGTAACTATTCCATTGGACACATTACTATTCACAAGGGTAATATTACTATTCATAATTTACTATTCACTAAAAATTAAGTTGATCTTATTATACTCTAAATTTCTTACTGATCACAATAGCAGAAGAACATTTTTTGAAAATCATTTCACACTATTAATTATTTGAAGTATACAAAAAATATTTTAAAATACCATTTTTACAAGAATCACCAATAACATGGAACTTCTATAAATTCATCCTATATTTATCTTGATATTTGAAATTCAAAAAATTTACCATAATAAAAAATAAAAAATTTATTTATACAAAATTATTATATAAAGTAACTAAGGCCTTGTTACATAGCCCCTTATAACACATGTATAGTACCTAAGAGTAAGGTATGCTGTGGTGATAGAATCTTGGGGCAGCTAGGACAACATTGCTCGAGTGGTAATTTCTATCATCTTTAACTTCTACCTTAAGAGATTATGTTCAAGATTCACATGTTGGATTTCATCTTGGGCTTGATCTAGAGCAAAGCCCAGTGACACAACCTCCTTCCCAAGCTTCGATAGATGGGCTTCATGTGGCACGAGTCTACTGGATGAGGTCATCAACTCTTCTTTTTGTATTAATTAACCATGATCATTTGTATTTATAAAAAATCATAATGTTAAGAGTATATTTTCCAATAGTCATATTGACCAATGGTTATATAATAGTCAAAACCCATCAATCACATTTTAATTATACTCACTTCATTAATTAAAAGATATGGTTTTGTTGAGTATAAAATAAAATAACACATAAATTTAGGAAACAAATATTATAAAAAAGTTTTATTCATTATACAATTTCTATAGTAACCTTGGAAGTTAACAAGTGGAATTAAATAATGGATCCTTGTTAAATTTGAATATGTTTTGTTTGGTTTGTGTGGTGGTACGGTCATGGGCATGGATGTGTGTTGTGGGGTAGTTCGGGTGGTGTAATGGAATCTCATGTTGAGAGATTGATTTATTATAGAATGGGTAAAAACTGTTGTATAGGGATGTGATATGGTTGTGTGGATATGTTTAATTGGTTTTTGTTTTGAGTTGGGGGTTTACTTTTGTGAGAGGCTGGATTGGGTAGAATGACATTGAATAATGATAATAATAGTGGTTGGTATGGATAATTTGCTCGAGGTTTCTCCATGAGTAGCATGAAGAAATCTTCACATCGTGTCTTGGTATCAATGTGTGTTATGTTATGAATGGGTGTTAAACAGAGAATAATATGAATCTATTTTAGTTTATATGGCTCTCCACCTTCTAAAATGACTTTTGTTGTGTTTCTGGTTGTGTGATGTGACTAGTATTTTCTCAAGTAGTGATGGAATGAATAAATGAATTGTTAATAAATAATTATAATTGTTTAAATTAATTGGTTGTGGGTATGATTTGATTTGTGTTTTGTTGTGTAGTGGTGCATTTAGAGGTAGTAGAAAAGGTTTTTTTTTTGAGCTGGTTGTTTGTTTGAGAACACATAGTTTGGGAAAGAGTGTTTGGCATTATATATATGTATTGCTTGTATTTTTTCCTTATGATTTCTATATGCACCCACCGTAGTTGTGCACCAAGTGCCTAAAACCCCCATTATCATAGGGGAGGGTATCTTTTCCAAACATCTCGGTGAGAGGATGGATGGTTGGCCACCTTCTCTTCCCTACTCCCTCTTCCAGGTGGAACAACCCAAGATTCTTTAGGCAAGTTGCGGTTCTTGACGCCTAGGTGTGTGCGGGCGAGTTGTGATTATCAGGTGTCTTCAGGAAGAGATGAGTTATGCTTACCAGGTGTCTTTGGGGTGATGTATGGTTATGGCTCAGGTGTCTATAGTTAGGATGTGTTGTGGTAGTGGCCTAGGTGTCTACAGGTGGTATGTGTTGTGATTGCGAGACCCAAGTGTGTGCAGGTGAGATGTGGTTTAATTTTTTTAGAAGAGGTGGGAGCACTAGGACATTTTTTGTTTTGGTGTGAGAGAAGCTAATTAATGGGAAAGTGGTGTGGAGTACCTAATCATCGATGTTCTTACTATATTACTTTACTTAACTTGTGTTACTTGGTGAGTGTGCCTTTGTGTGGTTGGGATGACTTTTATACCTTGTATGCTCAACCTATGTATATAAAAAAATCACGTTTCTAGGAGGAATATATAGATCATGTTGGACCTTAATATCTTGGACTTTGGGATAGTTATCATGTCAATTAATAGCTTTATTTTGGTATTTAATTTGGAGGTTTATTTCATTGTAACGGTTTTATTTTCAACATACATGTGGGATGGATTTTGGATTCCTTTTATATATGTCTTGGAGTAATTTTGAGGTTGATATGTCTTATCTTTCGACCGTTTTTTCTAAAAAGGGAAATGCCTCCCATTTTATGAGATTTTTATACCCTTGGTGTAGGTTGCCACCCTAAGGCCTACTGGAGGCGGGACTCGGGGGTCAGTATCTCCCTTTACTCATTTCCAGCCCAGTAGGGGTATCTTTGGAGAGAGGGGTCATGACAGAATGGTGCAGTGCTGATGGTTTAGAGATATGATGGATTTGGAGTTAGGCACAATGAGGATTACATGGATTGGTAGGGCAACAGTTTTAGGTGATCTTTGTGTGTAACATAGTCCAGGGAATACCAGTTCGGACATGGTATTTTAGGGCCCCCTGTGATCTGATGCAAGGACTCTGATCCTATCAAAGAACCAAGTGAGGATGCACCATTTATAGGGTAGAGACCCTAGGAGAGTTACATGTATTATAATTACTTATGTTCTTGTTTGAGTTGGGTTATTTTTGGGAATTTGAAATGGATAATGAAATGAGTTAAATGAGTTAAAATGAATCTTAAATAAAAAATACATACTACTCTGTCTTAGGAATTCCTTGTTTGCCTTTTTCAGCTAAGGAACCCGGTCTTCGTTGGCATGTGTCTTGGGAATTTGAGGCTCAGCAGGCCAATTTAGTTGATTAGCGAGGGGTCAATCCAATTGAAGAGGATGACCAATGGTAGATAACGTTATGTGATTTCTAGTGGTAGGACTTGGGAAAGTACGGGGGTAGTGTTTAAGACTTATAGATGGAGAGTTGACTTAGGATCTTGAGATCACCTTCATTTTGATCTAGGCTATGACATAGTACTAGGTTCCTTTTGTAGTGAACCAGATGTGGGGAGTTGTGCATTAGTGGTGGACACTGTATTTAAAGGAGAGGAAGGAGGTCGATGTGTTGTGGGTCGATTTTGAGAAGGAGTTCTGAGCAGAATTCCATTCATCAAACATGAAGGCTGAGAAGAGGTAGGATTTAATCTCCCTCTAGTAGGGGAGTATGTTAGTATGAGATATATATATTAAGTTCAAGGATCTCCCTTGTTTTGTCCCGAATCTTCTTCCAGATGAGGAGTCTTTTGTGAGACGTCTAGAGGAGGAACTATGTCCCTCTATCCAATATGTGGTTACCCCCTTTACATTGTTGATGTACCTGGAGGTCCAGAAGAAGACCAAAGTGATTGAGAGGATGCACTCGTGAGGAGTTATATCACAAGAGGGGATCTAGTAAGGTTTCTTGAGAGGCAAGGTTACCAGTAGTAGGTCTTAGGAGCCAGGGCCGTAGAGGTTTTAATTGGTGGGGAGTCGACCTCAATAGTTTGTTTTTTGACCTTCCGATCCTCATTCCTTTCCCATTGGTTTAGGGACAATATTTTCCCTCTTTGGGGTTCACATCCATCTCTAGAATCAGTGTCCAATGGTCATTCAAGATCAGTTAAGTAGAGGAGGATACATTCAACACCATCCATAGCACTAGTTGTCAGTCAGGTAGTTTTAGCACTAGGGACAATGGGATTTTGCTCCGTAGACCGGAGATGAAGCTGGTAGGGGCTGACCTCAGGGTTTTCCTTAGAGAGCTCAACCCGATAATGGTCGTGAAGGCATTCATCAGTAAAGGGCTATAGTAGTTGGTTGCGGTTAGTTTCATGCTGCAAAAGTGGCAATTCCAGTAGGGCTAGAGATCACCAAATGTACAATCATCTTGTTTAGTACCCTTTTTTGTTCTTTGATTGATTCAGGATCTTTGAACTCTTTTGTTGCACCTAGTCTAGCCCATGCAATGGTACTATACATAGATATGATTATCATGCCCCTAGTGTTGAGTATGCTTGTTGGAGGCCAAACCATCTTTTTTAATGTGTTGGGGATGTAGACAGATGATGGGGCCATATCAGTTCTATGGGGATCTCTTCTTGCTATAAATTCAACCATACGATGTCATTTTCAACATCGACTGGTTGTATTTCGTTTGCTCTATTATCGACTACTTCTAGAGAAGAGTCATGTTTTCAAATGTGGATGGCCAGTGTGTGTCTTTCATTAGTGAGCGGAGTTTTTAGGTGGGAAGTCAACATATAGATCATCTTCTTTCCTTTTAGGTCGAGCTATCAGTGGACCTAGTGGATTCTAAGATGGTGGAGGTTTCCAGAGTTGTTGGGGAGTTCCTAGATGTTTTTTCTGAGGAGTCTGAAACTCTACCCCCTCAACGTGACCTCGAGTTTGGGATAGATTTTTAGTTCAGTGCTTCCCTGATTTTAATGGATCCTTATCAGATGGAACCTTCTTAGTTTCAGGAGTTGAGGATACAGATATATGACTTAATTAAGAAGGGATTTATCTATCCTAGTATGTCGTTGTGGGTTGTTCCGGTGTTGTTCGCAATGAAGGCTGATGGTGGCCTGAGGTTGTACATAGACTACCAGAGGTTGAATCAGGTAATCGTTAAGAATTGTTACCCTCTTTCGAGGATAGATGATCTTTTTGACCATCTAAGAGGGGAAATTTGGATTTATAAGATTGATCTATAGTCTTTATATCACCATTTGAGGGTGAAGTAAGATAATATCCCGAAAACTGTCTTCAGGTGTAGGTATGGGTACTTCAAGTTTGTATTCATGTTATTCAATTTTATGAATGCTCTATCCATGTTCATGGGGATTAAGGACTCCATATTTCATGAGTTCTTAGACTGGTTCATTTTCATATTCATCGATGAAATCATGATCTACTCGAAGTCAGGGGAGGATCATATTGAGTATCGCCTAACTATCTTGCATGTTATTTGATGGCACCCGCTCTATGGAAATTTGTCCAAGTGAAAGTTTTAGACATGGGAGGTGAATTTCCTTGGGCATGTGGTGTCCCAACGGGGTGTAAAAGTGGAACCATCGAAGGTTGAAGTAGTTTTTTCTTGGGAAGAACCCAAGAATGTGGCATAGGTTCATAGTTTTCTTGGTCTTGCGGGCTATTACCTAAGGTTTATCCCCGATTTATCTTAAATTGAGGCTCAATTGATAGATCTGACCAAGAAAGGCCAATATATTATGTGGAGCGATGAGTTTTAGGCAGTGTTCATCTATCTAAAGGATAAGTTGGTCAGTGATCCAGTGCTCTAGTTTCCATAGGAAGGGGTGATGTTCGAGGTGTTTTGTGATGCTTCTCATATAGTCTTGGGATGCATCTGAATGTAGCAATGGAAAATGATCTCTTATGGGTCTAGGAAGTAACATCCCCTAAAATGTAACTATTACACTCATGATCTGAAGCTAGATGTGGTCATGTTTGTGATGAAGTTTTAGTGGCATTACCTCAATAGAGAGCATTGTTTGGTCTTCATAGGTCACAAGAGTTTGAGGTATATCTTTTCCCAGCAAGATCTGAACTTGTGAAAGTACATGTGGATGGATTTTATTTAGTAATATGATTTTGATATCTCCTACACCTCAGGAAAGGGGAATTTCATGGTCAATTCCTTGAGCAGGAAGTCGTAAAATGAGGTAGTTTGGGAATCCACAGATGCATAGAAGGCAATAGAGGAGTTGGCAGCCCTACACATAGATGCAGGAATGGATGGTGGTGGAGTATATTTGTTCCAAATGAAAATTCAATATTATTTGATTTAGTAGGTGGATTAGTCTCAATGGGTAGACTCATAGGTAGATTTGATGTGTGATTACATTAACAATGGTGATTCTCCAGAGGGATGGTCAGAGGATGGTCAGAATCTGATGTTGTTTTGTGGAGGGTTGTTTGTTTTAGTGGCGATGCATGAGGGAGTCCTCTATGAGTTTCATAACTCACCCTTAGTTGTACAACTAGGAGTTTCCAAGATGTATTGTGGCTTTAGGATGTAGTTTTTGTGGCCTAGGATGAAATGGGAGGTAACACAGTTTGTAGCAAAATGCTTAGTGTGCGAGCAGGTGAAGGCTGAGCACTATGTTCCCGGTGGTTTATTGAAACCCATGGATGTTCCTGAGTAGAAGTGGGATAAAATATCAATGGATTTATTCATAGTGTTACCTAGGGATTAGGGATACTATGATATTATCTCGGTTATAGTGGATCAGGTGACAAAATTGGTCCACTTTTTGGAAATTAAGGAGTCGAGCACAGTGGATGTCTTGGCAAAGAGGTATATATATGAAGTGGTGTGATTTCATGGAGTTTAACGATCCATTTTATTGGATCAGGATACATGTTTTACCTCACAATTATGGAGGGGATTACAACATACTTTTGGCATCCAGTTATGTCTCAGCACTGCCTTCCACACTCAGACAGATGGGAAGACAAATCAGACTATCCAGAAGTTGGAGGATATTTATAGGGAATGCGTCTTGGACTTGCATGGGTCATGGGTGAGACAATTACCCTTGTTATAGTTTTCTTATGATAATATATATCACTTTCACATTGGCATGTTTCTGTTTGAATCTTTGTATAGAAGACCATTTTGTTCACCTTTTTACTAGATAGAGGTTGGGGAGACAACTATTCTTGGTCTGGATGTGGTGCAGATCACAAAAGATAAGGATTAGCTCCTTTTTTAGAGGATTAAAGTAGTAAATGATAGGTATAAGTCATATGTCATCCATAGAAGGAGGCCCTTGGAGTTTAAGGTCGGGTACCACATGTTCTTGAAGGTTTCCCATCGACGTGGGAAGTAGAGATTTGGTAGAGGGAGTAAACTTTATCCCAGGTTCATCAGACCCTTCAAGGTGTTGGGGAAAATTGGAGAGGTGGCATACCAGTTGGTACAACCACCATAGTTGAATAGGATCCACAATTTCTTTCATATCTCTCAACTTCATCGGTATCTACACGATGAATCCCACGTCATTGACTGGGGAGAGTTGGATATCAAGAATGACATGACATTTGTGGAACGACCAGTGGAGATCCATGACCATCGGGAGAAGGTGTTGCATGGGTGGACCATTCCATTGGTTCATGTATTTTGATGTCATGGTATCCTGGATGAGAGTACTTGATAGTGATAAGCACATAAATGTTCCTAGTACCCAGGGTTGTTTTGAGTTTTTCACTATTCTGTTCTGCTTGTAATGTAATGTTTGAACCTTGTTTGTTATGAGATGAGTTATTTTCCCTTAGGTTGAGATGTGTGTGTTGTAATGTATGATAAATTCCTGACATGTGAAATGGGTAGGACCAGATTTCTAATCGAGAAACATTAATTGTGATGCGATTAAACCTGTGTGGGTGAGTCGGTGCCTCCCAGAGAAGATAGTATATTGACATGGAAGATGGGATTCTATGATTTGTGTGTTTGAGATGGTGTGGTTGTTGTTCTTGTGTGGTGTACATTGTTATTATTTGTGTTAGTAGATGTAAAGGGATGTGTTCTTGGATGTCAATGTTTCACTCCATCATTTGAACAACACCGGGTGGTTTATCGTTGAACGTTGATGTGTTTGGTTGTTAGCAGTGTTTCATGTGTAGTGGGATTGTTGAGAGGTATCTCATGGGGTGGTTGTTCAGACCCCTATTTTCATTTTGGGTTTGGTTTTGAACTATCAAGAGTGAGAATAGTTTTATAGGTATCTGATGTAATAACCTAGACCTCTATGGTCCATTACATTGTGAAAATCTGGTGTTTGAAGTGTTCTGGGAGGTCACAGTGACTCATTTCCAGACTTTTCCAAATTTCCATTTTCCCAAGGGTAGGTCGCGATGGTGAGTCACAATGGTTAGTCACACTGGTAGGTCATGATGGTGAGTCATAATGGTGAGTCGGGACTGGTATCTTAGAATGGTGACTCACAGTGACAAGTCACAGCAGTGAATCACAATGGTAGCTCGTAACGGTGAGTCGTAGTGGTGAGTCACAATGGTAGTTCGAAATGGAAAGTCACAGTGGTGAGTTGTAATGGTGACTCACACTAGTAGGTCATTACAGTAGCTCTCACCAGTGACTCACACTAGTAGATCGCATCGGTGACTCACACCGATAGCTCGCACTAGTGACTCATCCAAAGGTGTGTTATTTCCAGCAGTTTGTCAAAATTTCAGTTTTCTTCCAGTTTTTCCTGTTTTTCCCCTTTAACATTTTATTTGATTTAAAGTGTGTTTATTAACATATTTAATGGTTTTTGGAGAAATTTCAAATCATATCTATCTTCTAAAAACCCTAATCTTTCTTTGAATTCCATGTCGCGTGGTCTTAGTCAAGAACTGCCTTTAATGGAAATTAAAAACTATTTCATTTCCATGAGTCTCAGATATAATCCTTCCAAGTTATGGGAATTAACTTCATTAATTAATTATCCTTTATATTGGTATAAGATATCCCAATAACCCTTATTCCTCAAGGAGTTATGTGTTTTTGTTGTAGCCCTTGGACTGAGTTATCCCTGGTGTTTTTTTGCTGTATGTGCACCACTTCTTTGTCGCATTAAGGATGTGGTGATTTCTTCTTCCTCTAAGTAGGTTTATATTAATCTCTATTTTATTTTTGAATCATGTGGGTAGAGTGTATCAATTTTTATTGAAAACAAACTTCAATTTGGATTAACAATGATAATTAAACCGGTTATGATCAATTTGCGAGGCATGTGGGAAAGTGGCATATGATCGTAGTGTTTTATTGGTATTTTGATCAATATTGTGATTTTTATGGGATATATGCATACTGAAAATCATGGTCATTGGGGGGGGGGGGGTTCACTGAATAGATTCTGGAATGCATGATGTTTGGTTTCCTATTGAACAATTATTATGAAATTGGTTAACCGCATACACTTGACTAATAAATGGATACCCCATGATCAAACTATTTCTATAATAACCCCATAAGTTAACAAGTGGAATTCAATAATCGATCCTTATGAAATCTGAATATTTTTTGTATGGTTTGTGTGGTGGTTTGATCATGGTCATGGCTGTGTGATGTGGGGTGGTTTGGGTGGTGTAATGGAATCTCGGGTTGAGAGATTGATTGATTATGGAATGGATGGGAAGTGTTGTATAGCAGTGCTATGATCTGGTTATCCAGTTATATGTCACTGGGTGAAGTTGTGAGTTGGGGGTTTTCATTGGTGAGAGTATGGATTAGGCAGAATGAGTTTGAAGAATGATGATGGTAGTGGTTGGTATGGATAATCCGCTCAGGGTTTCTCTATGAGTAGCATGCAGAAAGCTTCACCCTGTGTCTCGGGATCAATGTATGTTATATTATGAATGGGTATTTAATAGAGAGTAATGTGAAGCTACTTTAGTTATATGGCTCTTTACCTTCTGAGATGACTTTTTTTGTGTTTTTATTGTGTGTTTTGCAAGGTAGTTTCCCGATTAGTGATGGAATAATTAA
Organism: Viscum album; assembly: GCA_963277665.1. Classification (NCBI taxonomy): domain Eukaryota; kingdom Viridiplantae; phylum Streptophyta; class Magnoliopsida; order Santalales; family Viscaceae; genus Viscum; species Viscum album. The sequence continues at coordinate 1,101,522,259 of OY728147.1, forward strand.
ATGAATTGTTAATAAAGAATGATAATTGGTTAAATAAATTGTCTAGGGGTATGATGTAATGACTCAGATTTTCCAAGTTCTATTTTCAGAAACGTTTTGGGAAAATTACGAGACTAGATGCTGAGACAGTGTGCGATTCCAGGCCCCAAAATGGTTCGTTGAAAATTGTTAATTTTTTAATAGCGTGCGTGAGCAGTTTTCCTGAAAAATTGGAATAAATCTTAAATGGGTTCCTGGGTCAGAAATTTGAGGGCAATGTTGTATTCGGTATAGCGAGTTTACCCTAGTTGTGACTTAGCTTTAGTTTGAGTGGGTCTCCAGTTAGAAAACCTGAAAATGGAATAACCATAAATAAAATTATTTTATTTTTCAAATCCTTATAACTCATAAATGGTAACTCATATTGGAAATACTATAGTTCCATTGAGCTCATGAGGGTATGCTTTCCTTATGTAGGGCCTAACCTCAGCCGATGCAGGTTAAGGGTAAAAGTTAATTTTTGGGTGTTTTAAAGAAAAAAACTTAAGAAAGTTTATTTTATTCAAAATTAATGTTTTTCTATAGTACAACGTCGAGTGATATATTTAATTTCATAAATTAAATAGCGTAAAATCATTGCAACTTAAGCATAAAAAAACATTGTTTCATAAATGAAACTGTGTAACGACGTGGAAAATCAGTGTAACAGAAACACTGAAATGCATTTCCTCCTTTAATGGATTATCAGAGTTAAGGGATTATGATATGACCTAGGATGTTTCTTTGAGGATCTAGATGAATTCTATTTGCGAGTGATGAATGGTGATGAATGGTGAATCTACAACGATGAAGGATCATGGATCGAGGGTCAATGGGATAACGTATCATTACGTCTCTTAACGAATCACCAGTGATGATCGAACCCCAATGTTGAATGATCCTATTTTCCATGTAGGTTTTGTCATTTAAATTCCATCATTTCCATGTCTTTGAATTCCTACGGAAAACGTGAATTAATCGACTAATGGATTGATTCATATATTGTGCGTATTATTGCAGGATGGGTTTCACCATGAAGGTTTTATTGGGTATTGATGATCTTTTGATTGGTTTCTAGTTTTTTCTTCATTTTCTTGATCATTCTAATGGATAGGATCAAGGCCAGAATAAAAAAACAGTCGAGGTTTAATCCTCGGGTTACTTATTGTGCTTTTATCCCCCATGTTCTTCGCGTTCTTCATGGGTTGATGAGCGATCGGTCATTGTGCAACCGTTTCTTGGTGCAATGATATGATGTTTTGGATCGAGAATGAAAATGACACGACAGAGGTGTGACACCAATGGTGGTGAACCGATTGAGGGGGTGTGGGAGATATCGTCGCTCAAATAAAATTACACCATGGTGGATCACAACGAGGATTTGAACCCTAGGCGATGAATAATATGACTTGAGGATCTCAAAAACCTCTTCTGAATCGAAGAACGGACCACTGGAGCGCATCTGGTGGCCCGCGGAAGATCCTGCCGGCATAGTGGTGGCGGCACATGGCGGTGGCCGCATGTGGATGTGACGGAGGTGGCATGCTCCGACGGTGTGCTGCAGTGGCAGCGGTATCCACCGTAGTGGGAGGATTTGGACCCGTGGCTCAAGCCTTGGGGTATGTGCAGAAACAGAGACCGGATGAGCCGGCTGCATGGCACGGAGGGACATGGTGGGGTGCCACATCCAGGGCAAACGGACCAGCCTTCTCAGAGTGTATTAGACCATGTTGACCTGATGGGTCGGTTCGAACCCAGGTTAGATTGGCAGACCCTAGACCAAATCATTCTGACCGGGTCGGTCTGGACTCAAACCCAACTTACCCCCTTTCACTAAAACGACCATATCATTCAAACCTTAAGTTCAATTGATGATTCATCCATAGTGTTGGGACCCTTTTGGTGAGGCAATCCTTTTGAGATGGCTTATTGGGGTTTTAGTTGGAATGGTATAGGATTTTTGGTGTTCTCATTATCTTTTCTATGAGGGATCGATGCAGGATCCTGATCCCATTACAAAGGGTGACAGTAAAGATTGAGATGATACCCTTGGGCTTCTCTATGAAGGTACGATGCAAGACCTCATTCCTGTCATAGTTAATGGACTATAATCTGATGTGGGTTGGCTCAGAGGGGATCTTGGTGACCTAGCAGGCCTAAGTGATGAGGGGATCTAAGTGACCCAGCAGGCTGAAATGACTCTGCGGGTCTTAGTGCCCCAACGGGTCTATGTGGAGCATGTACCGCACTGAGAGGCCTACTTAGTCCTCAATTATCTTTGTGTTACCTTAGATAGGGTTTTCAGTATGGGTGTGACCAATATTTACATGGACACCCATCCCCTATCTAGGATTACAATACCAATAGGGCCAGGATGTCCCCCGGTGATCCCTATGTATAGGACCCCCTATATGTATATAGAGATCTTTCCTTCCTTTGTGACTCGAACTGACAAGTGTTCATCGAGTAGTTCTCAGTTTTTTCTCTTTCGGTGGGGCCAAAAAAAGTGGTACCTCTTTCAAGGTTCTCTAATGACTTCATATCTCATGGATCGTTTTCTCTCAAAATGAGTTTGCCTTGAGTAGAATCCTGTGACCAAGGATTTAACTACGATATCAATACTCATAATCTCAGTGAGATTCAATGTATTAAGGAAACTTTTTAATTTATTAAGACCATATTTACTTTTGGATACTTTTGGGAGACTTGTTCTACGTGGTTACTATCAGATAACTCGAGGAGTGGGATCACCTAGAATTGAGCGTGCTACAAGCGGAAGCATATGGCTGGCAGTGGATGAGACATTGCATCTTGGAATCATTTACAAGTACACCTGGATGTTCCTTTTATATGTGTTGTTGAACTATACCTATTTTGATCTAATTTTTACCTTCATGGTGGTGTTTATTTTATGGTCATTTACTTTGTGGTTTTTGGGGTCCCCTATTGAGTATTATTTTACTCACCCATGCATGGGGTTTCCCACATGTGTTGTGTCTTGTGTAGTTGACTGATGATTTGATGGAGTCCTAAGCAGAGCAGGACCAGGACTAGGACTGGATGGTTCCTTGTGAGATCATATGATCCAAGGTGTTTCTATAATCTTCCTACATCATCTTTATTACCCATGTTTACAGGTCATAATTTTCAGTTATCTTTATTTTAGTGGGATTGTATTCTATTACTTTTGTAATTTACTTCTTTACATTCTATCATACTCTGTTGTTGGATTGTAGAGGTACACATGCATTTTATTTATTTAGTATTTTCACTATCCATCCATGTTTCTTGGAGTTGGGTGTGTGTGTACAAGTTCTTAGGCAAATGCCTCTCATTTGTGGGATATGCCTAATCGGAGCTAGTCGTCAGCCCCTGGCCTATTAGAAAGTAGTCTTAGGGTAGTCACAATATGGGCCTCAGGGGTTGGGTCATGACAGAGTGGTATCAAAGGAGGTTGGTTCAACCTTAGGACTAAGAATCTATGATATTGGTTTGGGGAAACAGTGTTAAGTGTTTCATGTTTAGCTTTTAGGCCAGGGACTCCAGTGTTGGTGAGGTGGCCTACGTATCCATACACCAGAAATCCAGGATCCTGTATTCCAACTCAATATATGAAAACACTAGTTCAGGAAAAAAAATAAAGGTACATTCATCATATAGTAATGGGTTGTATTTTTTCATTTCCATCTTGATTCAGCTCACAAGGTACACTCTTTTAACCATGATACATCTTGTTCACTTTAGGATGTGTTCATGATGCCATCTAGTGAGGTTACTACATCAGGATCAAGAGTTTGTCCAGATGCTGAATGAGGTTGTAACGACCCGAATCTGGAGCCCCTCTACTGGTGCCCCGTACCCAGTTCGCCACAAGACCTCAAGCGCATTTCCCCAAATGCCAGAGGCTGCCGACTAGCAGTGAGGGCCTTGGTAAATATTGGGGAAACTATGACCTCATTCGGTAAGGTATACAAGGTAAGGAAACCAACAATAAACCGTGGAATCAGTAAACAATACGCAATAACTGAAACCAAATAGTTGAAGCAATGAATATATAGCAATGATGATAATGATGCAGTAAGTACAAGTATCTAAGGAAAACAGCAGACACAAAAATGTGCTGAAATACAACTGAACACAGTACTAAAGCAACAACAAAAGAAAAACAGATGAGCAACTCCTCAGCATCACAAGCCTCGGCTCGGTCCCATGCACTCCAACTCCAGTGCAATCAAAAACCTGATGTAGAAGGGTGCTTTCCCTTATCTATACCTGCAACAACATAGTCTGCTTGGGCCCAAAAGCATGGCCCAAACAGGGTGTGAGATAAAATCCCAGTAGGCAATCACCCAAAGATCTGTGCCTAACAGTCAATAAATACAAGGCAAGTAAAAGTGCGGGAAGTAGTAAACAGAAAAGCACACAGCAGCTACAATCCACAGTTCTAGCATATAAAGTACACAAGTATACAACCAACAACAAGTACGAAAACAGGTAACCCTCTAGGTATCTCTCACATCCTAACCCCTGTGGTTCAACCTACAAGTACTAGAAACCCTCTAAGAGGAACACACAGTCTCACCCCTCTGGTTCATCTAAGAGTAGACTTTATGAGGAATAACTCACCGTCAATTCCCCCTATAGTCTCATATCGTACTAAATGCTCTCTGGGGAAGCACTCAGCGTCTCATTCCCCCTATGTCCCGTGTCGAGGAACTATAGAATCTCTAAGGAATCACTCATTTTCAATTCCCCCTATGGTCTCACATCATATTAAAACACTCTGGAGAAGCTCTTAGGTACATTCTCTCTATGGTCTACTACCCTAGGTTCTCGCAGTCCTGTGTGAAAATAAACATGCTCAGCGCACATCGTCCAAGTAAACCTCGAAACTACTTTTCTAACATTATAAGGATCAACAGCATAAAAAAGCAACGGTTCCACTATCCTAAAACTAGGAATGGAAACTGGAAAATGACAAACAATTAAAACAATCATAACAAGCATACAGAGTTCAAAAAAAACTACTCTATTCACAAAGGTAAACCTCTACTATAGTAATCAAGCAAGCAGGTAATCAATTAGGGAAAAAAAGAAAAATGCACAAGATGCTCAAAGACTTTCTACAGAAAGGCACAAACCACCTACCTCGATCCTAGGAGATCGATATACATGAACAATGACAACAGATTCTCCTTAGAACATCATTGATCTGAGAAAACGTCTGAAACACATAAGCCACGATAACATGAGAAAGAGGAGGAATTGGGAAACAAGTATCAAGAAGAAGTAATATCTTACCTCTTCAATTCCAACGCAATCGACCATGCTCTAATCGGAGAACGGATGGAGAGGCGGGAGCTCGTCAAAGATTCATGGATCCTTGGTGCTCTAGAACGAACGGGACCTAGAAGAAAATGATTTTTTGCGTCAGGCACTACCCTATTCCATTTAATGAAAAGAAAGAAAGTACACTGTGTGTACTTTTAGAGTACATGGTGTATACTAGGTCTTTCTGTACTCTACCAAAATCGGCCTCCACGTCACCCCTACACACCGTGTGTGTGGCCCGGTCACAACCAGCACACGGCTTCGAGCCGGAGAAGAGTACACGGCATGTACCCAGAAAGTACATGACGTGTACTTCAAAAATTTCCAGAAACTTTATTTTTCCCAAAAACTCCAAAAAAAATAGAAAAACATACCTGAAACAATGATCTGGGTTTTTACAAACTTCCCCCCTTAAAGAAATTCATCCCCGAATTTCCCTAGAAAGGCGTAGAAGAAGAAACCCCGAACAGCTCCGGCCACTGTGATCGTACATCGGTCTCCCTCTCCCAGGTCTCATCCTGTACTCGCTCATGCTGCCATAGCACTAGTACAAGAGGGGCAGACCACCCATGGAGAACCTTCATACAGTGATCGACAATCCGGATGGGATGCTCCTCAAACGATGCATCCGCTTCGAGCTCAACCTCCTCAGGCTGAAAGACATGAGACGGGTCTGAAAATTAACATTAGAGCTGAGATACATGGAAGACATCGTGCATGTCCCGGTACCTCTGGGGTAGCTGCAACCGATAGGCAACCAGCCCAACTCTCTCCAAAACCTCAAACAACCCGACGTACTGCGGTGAAAGCTTACCCTATCTCTGAATCCTCTTGTGTCCCCACCTCGGTGCGACACGCAAGAAAACCTAATCCACAACCTCGAACTCCAAAGGTCATCTCCATTGATCAGTATAAGACTTCTGTTGAGACTGTGTTGTAGCCATCCTCTTCCGAATCAACTCTATCTGCTCAGAGGTCTCTTGGACAAGACGAGGTCCCAGCAAAGCTGCCTCTCCTGCCTCCAACTAGCATAAGGGTGATCGACATGGTACATAATAGTATTCCATCAACATCACTTGAATGATATCCCTTAAAGAGGTTTAATCTCAATTATAGTTTTGATGTCTCTCCATATGTCTGGAGTGCACATGTATATCATCCCAAGTTGGATTTTATCATATCGGCATGACCTACCTATGTAATACATTGATCCTTAATTTATAATGCTGCATGAGTAGGTTTTTATGGAATCATTGACATACGATCTACTATATTGTTAGTTGATTTAGTCTGAGATTGTGGTGTCCCCCAACTATTCTGGGTGTGACCGCTATCTATGTATCATGGTCCGTTTAGACCATTGAGCTTATATAGTAAGGAACCAAGAAGAAAATACCTCTTTGTTTAGTGTTTATATTTTTATCAAGGCGCAGGGAGTGAGTTATCCGAAAATTACAGTTTTTTGTAATAATCTTATGGATGGATGTTGGTTACTACCTCTTTATGGTGTGGAGTCTTTCCTAAGTATATTTGGGTTTCTCATTGTTTCTATTATACATTTATTATAATATCTTATATTGATCTTACTATACATGGTTATTTGGGTTTGGTATTTTTAGGGTGTCATATTGAGTACTATTATATTCACCCCTACAATGGCTTTTCCCACACATGTCATGCCTTATGCAGACGACGACCCTTCTGATGTACCATGGGGAAACAGAGCATCTAAAGAGTATCTAGGGCATGAAATACTGATTTTTTTATCAGTATTATGCTTTTGACAAAGTCATAACTCATCGATATAATTGGAATCATTATACTACTCTGTCGAGATTGTTTTAGGTCACTTTTTCCCATTTCTATCATTCCTATTGCACTTTAGTATATTAAAATAGAAGTATAATAAAATTCTTTGTGGTGTTTAAAGTTCTGAATTTTGTGGCTTTAATGATGTGTGAGTCTATACATATACATTAGTCAAATTCCACCCATTTGTGGGATATTCCTACTCGATGCTAGTCACTAGATCCTGGTCCAGTGGAGAATAACATAGGGTAGTCACGATTTAGATATCGGTGGGTCAAGTCATGATAGAGTGGTATAAAATGAGGTGGTACTACATAGGAACCTGATACTATGAGATTGGTATGTGGAATCAATGTTTATTGTTTTTATATTTTCATTAATACTATGGATTCTAGTGTTGGTGTGGTGGCCAACATCTCCAAACACAAGGACACTAATCACTGAATCTTTGAGTTGGTACAAAAGAACAATTGTTTCAGTGAAAATAATTTTAATGCATCAATGAAGAATGTGGTGTGTTTCCCATGCACGTCTTGAGTCATCTCACTAGATATACCCTTTGACTATGTTATATATTGTTTAAATTTCAGGATGCATGTATGTAGAAATCTAGCCATGAATTTATAGTGTGATCAGAAGGATGATCTGCCTAGTGATGAGGAATTATTAAATGAGATTGTACTAGAGATATCACATAAGTGTTGTTTACCAGCTATACCACCACATATTGGTTAGTATCTAACACTAGTACTACTAGTTGAGGATTAATATAGGATGAGTGCGTTGCACGAGTTTCATAGGTAGTGACCTCCATTGTAAGGACCCAATGTTTTTCAATGGAAAATTCCCTTCTTATATTTATGTCATAAAATAACATGAAAACACAAAATAATGAACTACTAAGTGATAAGTGACCTTTAAATATAAGTTTGTCAATCCTGTGTTTGTAATTTTAAAAATCTGACATACACAGTTGTGTTCAAGATGATTTTTGGAGTCTAATAAAACAAAAACAATTTTTGGTAAATAGTAATGTCCCCTTAGGAATAGTAACATACCCTTATGGATAGTAATATGAATTTATTAATAGTAAATCATCCATCATAAGAGTAACATTACTTATGAATAAAAAAATAAAATTTAGACATCTTAGAAAGTGACAATTTGACCTTAGTAATTGTTTTGGTATTTTGTAAGTCATAAATAAATATTTATTAATTAATTTAAAAAAATATTTATTTCCCTAATATTTACTCATAAATTATTTAGTTAATTTATTATAGTTTTTAGATAATTTTATAAGACCCAACGTAATTTTTGAAAGCACCATAAAATCAGTTTTAATCTTAAAAACTGTTTTTTTATTAAATTTTGATTTTAATTAAATATTAAATTAATAAAATTTAGAAAATTATTTTTGAAAAAAGGAAATCATTTTTGGATTCTACAGGTTGAAAAATGGTTGGGGTAAATTTTTGGGATTTTTCTGAGATACATGAATTTTTTTATGAATAGTGAAATATTGTAATTTACAAAATAAGTGAAATAAGTTAATTATAGGGTCATTTGTGATGTTCTGCTCATGTTGGCCCAATTGTTTCGGGATTACATTATAAAATTACTATTATTGGTCGTTAAAGACTCACTATTCCTTGTATTGTGGGGAAATAATAATCTAATGACTTTTATATTAATGAAACCCCTCTCCCCTCCACTATAAAAGTCTCCCTTCACTCCCTATATTACTCACACCTCTCAAGCTCTAGGACATCTCAAAAGTATGACAAAAAACCTTCCCTAGCCCCTTACCCACGTCCAAAAGATTCTGGTCTCATCAAAATACCAAGACTACCATCCTTAAGGAGGATCTCAATAGGAAGATTTAAGAGGTAATTTCTCTCCCTCTTCTCCTTTAATGTCCTTTCAAGTTCAAGGTCCTTTCTTGATCTCTCCCAACCTATATTCACCCAAATTGTATTGTAAATCTAGTATTATACACATACAGTAATTGTATAATTCTAATGGGATATTATATCATCCAACCCCCTTTCCCTTTTCCTTTTATTTTATTAAAGAGAACATTGTTCGTGTGATGTTAATTCATCACCTTGTAGAACGACATACTTTCTTCTTCCATTTATACCATAAGATATGGTCATGAAATCATTTAAATGGTGGACCCAGAATATTTTATATGTATTATGTTCTATTTAATGTTCTTTAAATAACCTATGGCCATATTACTATGTGATAAGATAAAACATGTTCGTTGCGATCCAAAAACCTCTCAAATTCACCCAAATAATCATCATTTAATTATTAGCTAATGATTCAACCACATGGATCTAACATGATCATTCAATCTCCTATAATATCATTAATAACATGTAATATCAATTATGGATGTTTACCCATGTTCTACCCAGACATCAATTTAAGAATACAAGTGAACCACCCAAGAAAATCCATAAAAACGAACATCCCCGAACAATTTTTTTAAACTCTATAAGTCATCCAATGGAACATATAATGACATAATGAAACCAGAATAAACCCTATTAATTTAAACATGGTTCTGGATTTCTAATTAATGAATATAATGTCATTATACAGGACATTGAAGAGAAGGAATCATTCGGATACAAGGTAAGGGGAAATCTCAAACCCAATTTTCTTCCTTCGGGTTCTCCCTCTTTCACTCCATTTTTGATATGGTTACTCCTCAAAGATAATTTGATCATCATTTAATTTACTTTTCTGGGATATAAATTATTTTCACTGGTTTTAATTTCCAAAAAAATGTTTTCCAAAAGAACTCTTCTTTTAAGAACACCCCATTTACTTGTCAATCAAAGTGAATGGTTCATGTAACATGAATGTTTTTTCCTATTTCTTTTGGGAACCCAAAGATTAAGAATATGTTATTATGAGATGAAAGCCATTAATTTTCATGGGTTCATTATGTTAATTTATGTTATATGTTCATTGTGGAAAGCATGATAAATGATAATGTAGTGATGTGACGGGTGCACCCAGAATTGTATAGCGCAATATGAATGTGTAAATGTGACGGGTGCACCTAGAATAATACAGTGCTTCAATGCATTGGGTAAAGTGAATAATCTCATGAGTAAATTTCAAATGATGTGTAAACAAGATTCTATCTTGGTTCACAAGTATGTGTGGTAGTTAACCACTAAGACTTTTCGTTTTTATGCATTTCCACATTCAAATCTTTTATTTATGCTCCTCTCATGTTCATGATAGTTTTCCTATGTCATGATTATGCTCAACCCATGCTATATCTTTCTAATCTATCCTCTTACTGGGCTTCTAGATCACCACTTTTGATGTATACCCTCAGGTGCCTACATGTACTAAGGATAGGACCATTTCCACTAAGAAGCTAGTGAAGAAGAAATTAAATAAATGTTTATGGTTGATGTTGAATTTGTTATGTGTGGTCCTAGTTTGCCCAAGATACTAAACCTTTGGATCCTATATGTGTAATAATATTATGTTTTTTTTCTTTAAAATGATGTAATAGTAATGTATGAAAAGGCAGGGTCTCTATAGTTGGTATCAGAGGCAAGGTTTTGTTAATTTGGAAAATAGGATTGGTGAACCCTAGAGAAAACCTCTAGTATGAGACTAAGTGAAAATTTGCACACAAGAATATTTACCTAGAGATACCATATGTTATGTTTTTGGTATAAATTGTTTAAATTAATAATTTACCCCTGACTTGTTTACTTATGTTTTGTTCTAACCATTTCTATTTTTGAAAAATGGTGGGAACCAAGAGAAATCAGGCCAAAAACGCATGCGAGGGCCAATGCATCGATTGCCCAAACGACATCCCAAATAATTTGGGAGGCGGAGTTCAAAACATCATGGAACTGCTTACCCAATTATCTTAGGTTATGAATAATAAACACAATAGTGGGGAACGTCCTTCTTCACCCAAGAAGGAGCAACTGGCTATTGAATGTTTTATGTGGTAACGACCACCGATGCGTAGTGGATCTTCTGATCCACAAGTTGTGGAATAGTGGGTCAACTCCCTGGAGAAGATATTTTCTATTCGTCACTATTATGAGATGGAGAAGGTAACTCTAACCATTTATTGTCTAGAAGGAGAAGCCGATCAATGTTGGTCTTTGATTAAAAACACCAAGCCAAGGGAGGAAATTAAAGATATGGAATGGGAAGACTTTAAGATAATGTTTCTTAAGAAGTATTTCCCAAGAACTATTCACAAGAAGATAGATAGAGAATTCATTGAGCTCAGGAAAAAAGAAGGAGAATCTGCCACAAACTATGAAGTGAATTTCACAGGGCTCGAAAGGTATGATTCGGGTTTTGTTATCAACATTGATAGGAAAATTGATAGATTCTTTAGTTGATTAAAACCACACCATCGAAAGGCTCTTGCAATTTGAGACTTTGGGAGTTATGAAGAAGTTGTTTGGTGTTCTCTTAAAATGGAGATGGATTTTGGAGAATGGTCCCATGGATATGGAGATAAGAAAAGAAAGATGAAGTTTCAAGCTGGTGGATCTAATGATTAATGTGGGAAGAAAAATCAACGACCCACATACCAAAAATGTGAGAAGTTGCATAATGGGAAGTGCCTTAAATGGACAGGTAAATTCTTCAAGTATATGAAAGAAGGACACCATGCTCAAGAGTGTCGAAAAGACATGAAAATAAAGGAGAATGTAGCCTATTAAAGGAGAGAACCACCCATGGTTCAATGCTACAATAGTAGCGAGCTAGGGCACTATGCAAACCAGTGCACTAAACCTCGAGCTCTTGAGGGTAATCAGCGTTAACAACCACTAAATCCAAAGGAACAAGGGAAGGATTTTGCCATCACCACTGTATAGGTGGAGCATGATAATGAAGTCATACAAGGTACACTTATTATTCACTCAACAATGGCAAAAGTCTTATTTGATTCTAGTTCTACGCATTCATTTATATCTTGCATGTTTGCTAGAACTATGGAATCGAAGCCCCAAAACCTTGAAGTAGAGATATCTGTAAAAACACCAAGTGGTGCAATCATTGCATCACAAGTGTTTGAATCTTCTATGGTTGGCGTATGTGGGAAAATTCTTCTTGAAAATATCATAATACTTCCCTTGGTAGAATTCGATGCTATAATGGGAATGGACCGACTCTCGTTATATAGAGCACATATCAACTGTTGGGAAAAGGAAATGTCTTTTCATATTCCGAACCATCCCAAGCTCCTCTACAAATGAAAGGAAGATCATGAATCTCATTTGAAAAATATTTCAATGGTATGGGTGTTGATTCCCTATTAAAAAGCATACCTCGCCCAAATGGTTGAGTCGAAGGAAAGTTCCAACCTTGAGGAAATTCCCATCGTGAGGGAATACGGTGATGTATTCCAAAAGAGTTACCCGGAATTCCCCCAGATCGTGAGGTAGAGTTCTCAATTGAACACATACCCGCAGTTACTCCTATCTCGAAGTGCCCCTATAGGATGGCTCCTATCTTACTGGAGGAGTTGAAGAAGCAGCTGCAAGAGCAACTGGAAAAAGGGTTCATACGCCCTAGTGTATCACCTTGGGGTGCACCAGTTCTCTTTGTGAAGAAGAAGGACCGAACAATGCGTCTATGTATCGATTATTGGGAAGTCAACAAGATCATCATAATGAACAAGTATCTTCTCCCAAGGATTGATGACTTGTTCGATTAGTTAAGAGGAGCTCAATACTTCTCAATGGTGGATCTTCGTTCTAGATATCATCAGGTAAAGGTGAATAAGGAAGATATTCAGAAGACTGCCTTCCGTATGAGGTATGGGCACTATGAGTATTTGGTGATGCCGTTTGGATTTACTAATGCCCTTGAAATCATCATGGATTTGATGAATAGAGTGTTTATAAATTACCTCTAAAATTTTGTGGTAGTGTTTATCGATGATATTCTCTTCTACTCCAATAGCAAGGAGGAACAAGAAGAACATCTAAGACTTGTGTTGGTGATATTGAGAAAGGAGAAGTTGTACGCCATGTTCATCAAGTGTGACTTTTGGATGAATCAAGTCATGCTCTTGGGACATGTGATCACAAGTGAGGGAATTTCTATGGATCCTTCAAAGACAAAGGTGATTGAGGAATGTCCCAGTCCATTTAGTGTCAAAGAAATCCGTATTTTTCTTGGGTTAGCTTGGTACTACCGACGTTTTTTGAGAAACTTCTCACAATTGACAATCCCGCTAACTAAGTTAATAAGGAAAGGGGTAAATTATTTCTAGATGTAAGAATGTGAGGGAAGCTTCAAGGAGATAAAATATGCTGATCAATGCACCTGAACTCACACTACAGAAAAGTGGAGAAAGTTTTGTGATATACAATGACGCTTTAAAGAAATTCTTGGGTTGTGTATTCATGCAAAATGATAATGTGATTGCCTACGCCTCACGAAAGTTGAAGATCTATGAGAAGAACTACTCGACACATGATCTCGAGCTGGAAACCATGATTTTTGCCTTGAAAATATGGTGGCACTACCGTTATGGTGAGAAGTGTGACATATACACCGACCATAAGAGCCTAAAATATATATTCACACAAAAGGAGCTCAACATGCATCAAAGGAGATGGTTAGAGCTAATAAAGGATTACGTTTTCTCTATTCACTGTCATCCTGGAAAGGCGAACAAGGTAGTTGATGCCCTAAGCAGAAAAGAACCTGCTACTGTATCCATGTTGCGGATTGAGAAAGACCCTATCTTTTGTATGTGCAAAGAATGGATTTAGATATCATAAGGGCGGGGGATACATCCTACCATGACCAAATTATTGCGTAACTATCCATCCATGAGAGGATTAAGGAAGCAAATAGGGATGATGTGGAGATACAAATAGGGTGAATGTAGTAAAGGAAGGGAAGTTGCAAGAGTTCCATATCGGCGATGATGGTGTGATTTGGTTTGGAACACCGCTTTGTGTAACTTCATCACCCCGGATAAATAAAAAGATATTGGATAATGCACATAGCTCAACTTTTTTTATCCATCCTAGGAGTACCAAGATGTATCGAGATCACTGAGAACACTTCTGGTGGTATAACATGAGGAAAGAGATTGCGGAATATATATCAAGGTGCTTGGAATGTTAGCAAGTTAATGCTGAGCGAAAAAAGTCCAAAGGTATGATGTAGCCATTATCTATACCCATGTTGAAATGGTAAAATGTTACTATGGACTTTGTCACGGGTCTCCCGAAGACTTCAAAGGGAAATAATGCATTATGGGTTGTGGTTGACCGACTCACCAAGACTGCCCATTTTATCTCTATTCGGAAAGACCTCTCGCTTGATCAACTTTCAAAGATATATGTGAAGGAAGTGGTGAGATTACACGGTTTTCCACTCTTGATTGTCTCCGGCCAAGATCCATGGTTCACATATATGTTCTGGTGGAGCCTTCAACATTCTTTGAGTACTAAATTAAATTTCAGCACAACCTATCACCCCCAAACTGATGGCCAGTCTGAAAGGACTATTCATAAGCTTGAAGATATGCTAAGAGCCTTCTCTCTTGAATTCAAAGGTCTTAGGGATCAGTATATTCCATTGGCTGAGTTCTCATACAACAATAGCTTCCACTTGAGTATTCAGATGGCTCTGTATGAAGTTCCTTATGGGAAGTGATGTAGAACTCAAACCTGTTGGGATGAAGTTGGAGAAAGAAAGATACTTGGGACCGATCTTGTTCAAGAGATGACAGAGAAGGTTCAATTCATCCATAACCACATCAAAGCTACTTAGAGTTGAAAAAAGAGCTATGCTAACAACCGTTGAAGGTATTGGAGTTCAACGTTGGAGATAAAGTCTTCCTTCGAATATCTCCATGGAAGTGATTCATGCGATTCAGGATGAAAGGAAAGCTAATCCCAATGTATATTGGCCCCTTTGAGATCCTTGACCACATAGGAGCTATGGCCTATCACCTCTCACTACCACCGAATATGGCTCAAGTTCATGATGTGTTCAATGTATCCCCACTAAGAAAGTACATAACATACCCCTCACATGTACTAAAATCAGAGGTGGTGTAGCTGGAAGATGATTTCTCATATGAGGAGTAGCCAATAAAGATTCTGGATTGGAGAGATAAGGTTTTACACAAAAAGACAACCCATCTTGTCAAAGTGTTTTGGAGGAACCATAAGTTTGAGGAAGCAACCTGGGAACCCGAAGAGGCAACGAAGAATAAGTACCCTCACCATTTTGTGTAAAGTGAAATTTCAGGGGCAAAATTTCTTAAGGGGGAAGAATGTAACGACCCAAAGTCTTTCAATGGAAAATTACCTTCTTATATTTATGTCATAAAATAACATTAAACCCAAAATAATGAAGTACTATGTGATAAGTGACCTCTAAACATATGTTTTTCAATCCAATGTTTTGAATTTTGAAAATCTGACAAACACAGTTGTGTTCAAGATGATTTTTGGAGTCTAATGAAAGCAAATTTTTTTTGGTAAATTGTAACGTACCCTTAGTAATAGTAACATAGCATTATGAATAGTAATATGGCCCTTATGAATAGTAAATCATCCAACATAAGAGTAACATCACCTATGAATAATAAAATAAAATGTAGACATCTTAGAAAGTGACAATTTGACCATAGTAAATGTTTTGGTATTTTGTAAGTCATAAATAATTATTATTAATTAATTTAAAAGAATATTTATTTACCTAAAATTTACTCATAAATTAATGAATCAATTTCTTATAGTTTTTAGACAATTTTATAAGACCCTACGTAATTTTTGAAAGCGCCATAAAATGAGATTTAATCTTAAAAACTATTTTTTAAGTAAATTATGATTTTATTTTAATATTAAATTAATAATATTTAGAAAATTATTTTTGAAAAATGGAAATAATTTTTGTATTATACACGTTGAAAAATGGTTGGGGTAAATTTTTGGGATTTTTCCGAGATACTTGAATTTTTGATGATTAGTGAAATACCGTAATTTAAAAAATAAGCCAAATAAACTAATTATAGGGTCATGTGTGATGTTATGCTGATGTAAGCCAACTTTTTTTGGGATTAAATTATAAAATTACTATTATTGGTCATTCAAGACTCACTATTCCTTGTCTTGTAGGGATATAATAAACTAATGAATTTTATATTAAGGAAACCCATGTCCCCTCCACTATAAAAGCCACCCTTCACTCCCTCTTTTCCTCACACCTCTCAAGCTCCAAGACTTATCTAAACTCTACCTGAACACCTTCCCTAGCCCCTCCCCCAAGTCCATAAGCTTCTGGTCTCATCAAAAGACGAAGACTAGCTTCTTTAAGGAGGATCTCAAGAGGAATATTTAAGAGGTCATTTCTCTCCCTCTTCTCCTTTAATTTCCTTTCAAGTTCATGTTCCTTTCTTGATCTCTCCCCACCTAACTTCATCCAGATTTTATTTTAACACCAGTATTATACACATAATGTAATTTTATGATTCTAATATGATATTATATCATCTAACCCCATTCCCTTTTCTTTTTATTTTATTAAAGGGAACGTTGTTCTTGTGGTGTTAATTCATCAATTTCAAGAATGACATACTTTCTTCTTCTATTCCTACCTTCAGATCGTGTCATGAAACCATTTTTATGGAGGAACCAGAATATTTCAAATGTATTATGTTCTATTTAATGTTCTAGAAATAAGCTATGGTCATATTACTATGTTATAGGATAAAACAAGTTCGTTGTGATCCAAAAACCGCTCAAATTAACCAAAATAATCATCATTTAATTCTTAGCTAATGATTTATCCACATAAATCTAATTTGACCATTAAAACTCTTTTAATATCATTAATAACATGTAATATTATTTCTGGATGTTTACCCATGTTCTACCCAAACATCAATTTAAGAATACAAGTGAACCACCCAAGAAAATATATAAAAACGAACATCCCCGAACAATGTTTTTAAACTCTATAAGTCATCCAAAGGAACATAATATGACATAATGAAACCATAAAGAAACCTATTAATTTACACATGTTTATGAGTTTCTAATTAATGAATATAATGTCATTATACAGGACATTAAAGAGAAGGAAGTTTTCAGATACATGGTAAGGGGAAATCTCGAACCTAATTTTCTTCCTTTAGGTTCTCCCACTTTCACTCCATTTTTGATATGGTAAATCCTTAAAGATAATTTGTTCATCATTTTCTTTAATTTTCTGGGATATAAATTTTTATCACTGGTTTTTATGTCCAACAAAATGTTTTCCAAAAGAACTCTTCTTTTAAGAACACCCCTTTTTCTTCTCACTCAAAGTGAACGGTTCTTGTAACATGTATGTTATTTTCTCTTTCTTCTGGGAACCAAAAGCTTATCAATATATTATAATGAGATGAAACACATTCCTTTTCATGGGTTCATTATGTTAATTTATGTTATATGTTCATTGTGTAAATCATGATAAATGACAATGTTATGATGTGACAAGTGCGCTAGGAATTATATTGCGCAATATGAATGTTTAAATGTCATAGGTGCGCCTGGAATTATACAGCACTACAATACATTGTTCAAAGTGATTAATCTCACGAGTAAATGTGAAATGATGTATTAACAAGATTCTAGCTTGGTTCACAAGTATGTATGGTAGTTAACTACTAAGACATGATTTTTCATTTTTATGCATTGCCACATTTCATGTCTTTTATTTATGCTCCTCTCATGTTCATGATCTTTTTCATATGTTATGATTATGCTCACCCCATGTTATATTGTTCTTATCTATCGTCTTAATGGGCTTCTAGCTCAACCCTTTTGATGTATATCCTTAGGTTCCTACAATTACTAAAGAGAGGACAAGTTCCACTAAGAATCTAGTGAAGAGGAAATTAAATAAATGTTTATGGTTGATGTTGTATTTGTTATGTGTGGTCCTAGTTTGCCCAAGATACTAAACCTTTGGATCCTCTATTTGTAATACTATTATGTTTTTTATCTTTAAAATGATTTAATATTAATGTATGAAAAGGTAGGGTCACTATATCTGTGGTTTAATGGTGATCCAAACCACTCATTGCCTGAGGACTTTCTACTAGAAGCCACTCTCGTTTTTCACATTGTGATTATGCATATTGATTATATGGAAGTCCTTACCCCGAGTCTTCATCCACGATATGTAGGGTGATTAAAGAGCATGGTATATTTGTCACACAATGATATGTATCTATTTTAAACCATCATTGAGAATCTATTTATAGAAAATTTCAATCCATCCACATTGTGATCAATTCATATACAAGGGATTCGAAAATAAGAATGGAACAATATGACCATTGATGAGTATTACACATGGTTTATTGATCCCTCACATTACTAATTCAAAATGGTAAGATATCGGTTCTTTATGGATTAGGAAGTTGATCAGGGAATCCACCTAGACATGTGGTCGCCTATGGAATCTCTCATTATTTCAACCAATACCGGGGTGCTATATTGAGACTTAATACTGGAGATCTTTATAGGAGAGAAGGAATCAGTATAGTGAGATATAGGTGGGAACCCAATAGGTGGGACCTCAATAACATATAACCAAATGGATTCATAGTTATCCAAGAGGGTTATATTATTTTTGAGGAGATCCCAGTACATAGGTTCAGTGGTGATGGGTTCCCTAGGATTCATGAATTTTACAAAATATAGGTGGTGATTCTAGTGAAATGTTTAGGGAAATATGGAGAGAGATTTACAAACCTATCATAGAGCTAATTGGGGGATGTTAAAGGGAACACTACGATTGAGGGATAGGTAGGATAAGGGTTCTATGTAGGTATATAGATGTGGAAGTGGGTCCAATAGGGTAGCACGATGTGGTTGTGGGTTTGATGTATTACTCCCACCACTCTAGGTGGTCCACACTAGGCTCAGGGAACTTGTGGGTTGGCATGAGGCTATATGAAAGGTCTAGAGGCCTTTCACCCCAATTATATAACGATTATACTAGGTATGATATATGAAAAATCTAATCTATATGCAATATTTATTTACATAAATTCAATTCATTAATTATTTCAAACATAAATGGTTTGAATCAAAGAGATTTATGTTAATATTTTCCCTCGAACCTTGTGGTTAGAGAATTTAATGTGTAGTGACTCAGAGATATCTCACATGTTCCGATAGTGGAAGATTAACCATTAATGAGAGTGTTTTGTGCAATATTACTACATTACTATAATGAGGTATTACTAAATCCTATTTTGTGTGGATTAGATATCTATAGTTCATGCCCAGATTTAAAAGGATGATTTTTTTCGTTCAGAGTGAAAAAGAATCCTTGGATGATCCAAAGAAGCTATAGAAAAGGAGGGTGTAGAATATTAAACATCATTTGGAAATCCGGACCCATTTTTAAATTGATGAAGTTCTTTTTTACTTTCCTTTAGTGGAATTAGTGTATGAGGATGTATATTTTGGGGACGAACTTGTTTTACCTCCACATAAAGGGGCATAATTTTCCAATGATTTTCTTCACAGGATGGTTCCAAAATCAACACTAGCATATTAGATGGATTATGTAGATCATTAAGAGTTGATGATTCTATTAAAGGATATCCAGGATAATGGATTCGTGAGACACATCATTTCCACTAATGTGGCCCCAATTTTTTTTTCCAAGATTGTAGATAGAGAAATGAGGGTTTGTATGTTTTACCCATCCAGAAACTAGGTGACTGTAAAAAACAAGTATCCAGTATAGATAAGTGATGAAATCTTCGGTTAGTTTAAAGGGACTTGATGTTTCTTGATGATTGACATCATATTGACATATCACCAATTGAGTGTCTGAGATGAGTATATACTGATGTTGGACTTTATATATTTATACGGTCAATATGAGTAATTGGTAATGAATTATGGAATGTAAAAAATCCCAGGAAGGGGTCATGGGTATCATAAACTGAAACATTCAGCAATTCCAATACTGGTTCATGGTAGTCGTCATTGATGACATCCCTATTTATTTTGAGTCCTTGGAGGAGAACAAAAGTCACTTCAGGATGGTACTAAACAATCTCTAATAGCACCAATTTTATGTGATACTCTAAAATTTTTTGTTATGAATTCATGTGATACTTTTTATTGATACATCATCTATGAATATATATTTATTGTTGATCTAGTGAAGTATGATGTGGCGCTAGATTGGGATCAACCCAATAGTGTTATCTAGTTTTCATGTTTCAATGTGTTGTCTAGGTACTATCTGTGATTTTTATTCAACTTATCCATAGTGGAAGCATACTTGATGGCCTTGAACAAGAAATAGAATCCTCTTATTTCGGTGAAAAGGTTCCATCAATGCTTTCAAGATCTATGGAATAGGTTTTCAAGAACTCCCACCATGGCGATACCAGAGAATGGCATCGAGTACATAGTGTTCTGCAATGAATTAGGGAAAAGACAGGGTTTTGTTCTAATCAATACGAATGAAGTTGTTTCCAATGGTTCATTCTATTTGATAAAACATTATAAGAACTACATGACCTGATGCTTGAGTTACTAGAGGTATTTTTCACATTGATGATGTGGCGATACTTCTTAATGGGTGAGTGATGTATCATGTAATCTGACCATAACCGTCTCATGTATATATTCATTCAGAAGGAATTTGACATGAACATAATAAATGTATAGATTTCCTCTCAGACTATGACTTTTATAGTATGTATACAACTGGAAATGCGAATTTGGTTTTTGACATTTTTTTTGGGAGATCATTTTTATAGTTGTTGGGTGAGGATTGGAGCGGTTAGCCTTGTTGCAGTTATCATTTGTGAATAGAGATAGAGAAACATATCTTTAGTCAATAGTTTTTACCCCATCACTTTTGTAGAGTATAATTAAATATCAACATTGAGATAGAAACTGTGATAACATGTACAATTAAATGTTTATTGGACATTCTACTGATGAATTTTCTAAAGGTGGGGAGCATGTCCTTCTTTTCTGAGGATGCATGATAGTACCAGTGCCCTTGAGGAAGAATGCACAGAATGAGTTTCATACATCTCCTTTTGTGTTTCATCTATGTGTGAAAATGATGTACAACGACCTATGACATCAGTTATGATGGACAGGTATTAAGAAAGGAGTTGTAGAGTTTGTTTCTTGATGCCTTTCCTATCATAAATTGAAGGATGAGAACCATGTATTAACTGGTTTATCATACCCCCTTAAGGTTCCATGGTGGAAGAGGGATGAGATATCCATTGACTTTGTGTTGTTATTACCATACACATCTTGGTGGATTGAATCCATATGGACATTCTTTTACTGACACACCATTTAGGTCCACTTCATAGTAATTTGGAAACATTGTTTAGTAGAGTGCATGGGAATCCTCTACATGATGGAGATAGTTCGACTCCATTGACTTCAATCATTGATGATTTCAGATAGTGATAATGTCTTCACATTCCATTTTCCAAAACAGTTACAAGAATCCATTTTGACACTTTTATTCCTGGGCACAATGTTCCACCTACAAACTAATGTCTATACAGAGTAGACCATTCATATTCTGGGGGACTTGATGTGATATTTCATGTTAGACCATGGACTTATTTGGGAGGATAACATATCCCTAGTGGAGTTTGTGTACAAAAACAAATACCTTTTCAAAATTGGTATGACACCATTTTAGGATTTTCATGGTTAACCCAGTAGGTAAAAACATTATTCGTGTCGTTTATGAAACATTTATAACAGGCATGAAATTAATAGAATAAATTAAATGTCAAATTTATTATATTTAATTAGTTATATTTACCACAATATTTTTTAAATATGTGTCTATGGAAATTGTCTCAGGTTTGACCACAAAACCATTGATACACCGATGCAATTAGAAGAGAGAATTCTTAGGGAATGATAAAGGATCATATTCGGATTGTTGATCATCCCTCCAATAGAGTTACAGGTTCTAATCGATGAAGGTGACACAATTTTTCTTCATCAATGATATATCCAAACTCCATGTATGATTTTTTAATTGTATTTATTAAATTTTCATGGTTCCATAGATGAATTTAGATCAATTGTCCAACGTATTGATATGTGGAACAAGATTATTTTCAATATGAAATTATTATGTAGTAATTTGTGAGAAATAGTTTGAAATAATTTGTTGTTTATATTAAAATAAATGAATAGATATAAAAAAATCGATGGAGATTCATTCCTTTTGTTTTTTAATGTTTTTATCCATGGGTTATATGATTCCCAATATACAATATTAATTTGTCCAGGTATTCAATTGTTTCAAATCGATTGACTATTTGACACACATTTCATGGTGCAATGATCCGATATCATAGATATGGGATGTTAATAACCCGAAGGAGGTGCAGTAATGAGGATATAATTTTTCACAAGTCATATGATTCCTCATTTTTCATTCTTCAATATTCATTGGCAAAAAAAATGACGAATATTGATTTGATCCATTTGGTGAGGAAATATGATGATGACACATGTTGTTCGATGACGAAAATTATTGGATGATCTTGAGTTTCCTGGTGTAAATAAAACTATATTGAAGGTCGTTGGAGTCCGATTGAAATAAAAGAATAATATATGATTCCGGAATACCACGTAGAACATGAAATTGAGTATGGGTTTAAACACCATGTGGGAATTGTGGATTTGTTGCTCATGTAGAAGATAAATTAAGGATAACACTGCATTTGACCCTTGTCACATCGCTTGTTACCTATACCACATATTGTGTGACCCTTACCAATTGACTTAGCATGTAATCCCAAGATTACAGACACACGAGTTTGAGTACATAGACACTGACACACCGTGTACTCCCAAACCAACATGAAATGGATTACACAAACCGGTACATGGAAATTTATTTTGTACATAGACATTATCTAATAACTTGTTCATTACAATATTTTTCATTACACATCATTTATATCCTTCTATATGCCTTGTATATTGAGACTACATGATGGGTGATCAACCACTACACAAGAAATAAATTGAATAGATGGGCACACTATGTAACATTTGGGAAACTCCATGTATTCTAATCAAGAGTGCTTAAATATATTTTTATTAATAGTAGTACAGATCAAGGTTGTGTTCATTTTCATGGTCCTTTCCCTCGTGCTCAAAGTGAAAAAGTACATCCATATCATTTTATTTTGATCCCCTATAAAGGCTGAGTCTAATTTAGAGTTTTGGTGTCCCTATCTGAGACTGCAATGAGATCCTCTATCATCCCTATATTGAGTGTGTGGAATCACCGGGACCTACCTTAGTAGTTTTTTCATCCCATATCATGCATGGATTATTATAAATGATTTTGGAATCATTGAAATATGATCCCCTACATAATGGGTGGATCTATACTAGGTTCATAGTGTCCGACACCGGTTCTAGGCATGATGCCCTGTCTATTTATCATGGTTCCCTTAGTCCAGTTAGATTCCTTGGGTGTGGCCCAATGACACAAACTGATTTATCGAGTTTCTCCAATAGCATAACGGCTTGGGGAGTGAGTTCTAACAGAATAAGCATTTCATCGAGTTTAATCCTATGGTTTCTAGTTGGTTATATACACCTTATGGTGTGGATTATTTCATGAGTATATCTATGTTATTTAATTTTTTTGTCATGATTTTATTTTTATATCCCTTTTTAGCTAAATATAACTCTTGATTCGTGTTTTGGGTTATTGGGGCAGTCATATTATGTATTTTATACTCAACCATGAACGGGATTAGTCCACACATTTCACATATTGTGTTGACAACATCCCATTTGATGGTGTACTGGGAGTACATGTAGAGGGAGGTGCATAGCTAGATCCTAACGTAAGAATGTGTTTACTAGTAGTGTTCTTATATCATAGTCCCACACATGTTTCATATTGTTATATTTACAGTTTTTCAATTCTATTTAGCCCAATTTTCTCTTTTAAGACATCGCTAGCATACTCTATTGTGGGATCATAGATGTATGAATTTATTCATTCATTTATTTAAATTTCATCAATATTTTGTATTGGATATGTGTGTGTGTGGGTGTCAAAATGTACTTTAGGTAAATTACATCGATTTGGGGGATATTCCTACTTGGCAATGGTCGCCAACCCCTAGCCAATTGGTAGCGAGATTGGGGTATTCCTCAGTCAGACCTTGACATGACATGAATTAAAAATTATCTTCTAAATTTATGAAGACAATTTTTATTTATGCTTCAACTGATATAAATGTTAATTTTTATTTATAATTTAATTAAATACTTTTTTAAATTGTATATTTTAAAAAAAGTTAGTGAGAGAAATAGTGAACCTACAATTTCTTACATTGCTATTACATAATTTTAATGATATACAACGTAATGTCATTACACATGAAGGATACAAATGACATGTGGCATGGGATAATTATCACCATACATAAAATTATATAAATAAAACATAACGTTTATTTAATTCCTTCTTCTCTAGATATTTATTTGTCATTATGTTTTTCATATTAAATTTAGTTACCTAATTATATACCTAAAAAAGGGTTGAGATAAAAAATCCATGTAAGTGGATAGATAATAATATGAAACTGTATAATTTCCATTGATAATAATTATTATCATCATAACCAAGTATTATGATCTTAATCTTGAGATAAATCATTTATAACATACTTGTAATGTGGAAATTCATAAAAATGAAACAACATGTCTTAGTGGTAAACAACCACACATTTTTCTGAACAAAGATATAATCATGTTCATGAAATTTCAATTTACACACAAGGATAATCATATTAACCAATTAATTAGATCAATATTATATTCCAGTCTCACCCATCACATCATAACATATACAATGCACTATAGAATTATTGGTGCAACTATCACATCCCAACATTTACATTATCATGCAATCCAAAAATAACATATATTAGTCATGTACACATAAAAACACATGAAAATTAATGAGTTTCATATAATAAGATTATATACATAAAAATTGGGATCACAAATGAAATAGGGAATAACAAACATGATATATTAATCAATAACCTTGAGTGATGGAAACAATCTTGAGGAGTAAAATGAGAGTTTTTTAAATGAAGATTTCTTTTGGAAAACAATATTTTATTTTATAAATAAAATTATTCAAAATTTACATACCAAAAAGGTAATATAAGGATTAATATATGTTTTTTTTTGAATAAACATACTGAAAATTTAGTAAAAGTGGGAAAACCTAAATATAGAGAGTTGGGTTTAATAATTACTCATACCTTTTGTCTGAAAGAATATTCCATGTTAATATCCTAAATAATAAAATTAGTTAAATTATTTAACATGTAAAAAAACTTTTATACACGAATATGATTCATTTTATTTTATAAATTTTTATAATAGGCCTTTGGATTGGTTATAGTGTTTAAAATAATTGATCGTGAGTGTTTGTTTTCTTAGTTTTCTTGATTAGTCCACCAGTATACGTGAATAAAAGTTCATTTATGATAAAAATAAAAAACAAAGTGTCATTACAATATTTTAATGATATAACATAAGATTAAATTATCTTATTAAGTCATTTTTTAAATACCTTGAATATGATTCCTTAGATTAATGATAATGAATATTGTTTTACGTTAATTTTGGTTGTCTTTATCACAACGAACTTGTTTTGTTTTATCATTTATTATTATTTGAATAAGTTAGTTTCAAAACATAAAAGTGGTTAAAACAAAAAATGTACAATATTTTTTCAATAATATAATTTTTATTATTATTTTATTTTAAGGTAATTATGTAAAACAAAATATTATGCCGCATGATGTTGGTGAATTGGCATATCACGAGAACGATATAATTTTTGAGATTATATATATATATATATATATAATATTTTAGGGTATAATATTACATTATCATGATATAATTCGATTATATGTAAGGTACTAGAGTTATCATGCCATTTGGATAAAGGGAGGTGAGGACAGAATATGAAAAGAAATTAAAATTGAAAAGAAATTAAACAAAGGGATGAATATTTACAATTTTAATTATCCTCTTGAGATCCTGCTAAAGTGACCTAGTCATGGAATCTTAATGATACCAAAATATATTTTATATGGGTAAGTACAAGGGATTTGTATTGGGTAGAATATAGGTAAGGATCAAATCTTGAGACGTGTAAGGAGAACAGGGTGTGAGGGGTGGAATTTATAGTGGAGGAGAGTGATGATTCTTATTATTTTAGTCATTATATTATAATTATTATCAACTCAAGAAATACTAAGGAATCATATGACTCAATATAGTAATAAGGGAATTTGATTTCTAACCAATCATCACTTACATCATTTATGACTCAAGCATGACTCAAATGATCATGTTTTAGCATTTTTCATAAATATTCGTATGTTACTATTCAGAAAAAAAATCTTGTATTTAAAAAATCCCCAAAAAATCACCTTAACCATTTTTAAATTTTTAGAATTAATAAAGGAACACCATTTTATGAAAATACTTTACTGAAAATTAGTTATATAATTTTTAATTAAATTTATCATTTACTTGTAGAATTCAAATCTTTTAAATTATAATTGATTTTATAACACATTGAAAAAATAACATAAGGTATCATAAAATTATCCTAAATTCAGAAGATAGAAAAATATTAATTTAAGAATAATTTTTTTGAAAATAAATTTTATTTTTAATTAATCATAAAATTTTATTTCCTTATAAATGTACCAACACATATTTATTAATTAATAAAATATTAATTTACCTATATTATTATATAATTATATCATATTTTCATTTATAATATGGATAATTTTTTTATAAAATCATTCGAATAATTACTGCTCACTTGGAAAATTTGATATTAATAAGTTTTATATTAATATTCATAAGGGTAAAATTAATATTTATAAGGGTATGTTACTATGAACCTAAAAATATAGGTCTATCTTATAAGATCTAAATATATTAATTATCACAACTATGTATTTCATATTTTCAAAATTAAAATTCACAGAAGTGAAAAAATTATGTTTAATGGCTAGGTTATAAGGTCAACATAGTATTTATTAAACCATTTAATCATGATGTGTCTTTGTGTTACCTAATGTAATTTTATGTGAAATGATTATAAAAAGTAAATTTCTATTGATAAAACATTGAGTTGTTACAGTATCCCCCTTTTTGAAATTTCCCCCTCAAAATTTCAATTTTCAAAAATAGGTGAGGGTACTTTCCCTTCATCACCTGCAATTGTTCACATGTTACTTCTTCATATATATGATTCCTCCACAACAATTTTCAATGTGTGTTGTGTTGTGGCGTATAATGTTATCTCTTTAGTCAAAAATCATTAATGGATTCTCCTAATAAGAAAGATCATTTTATTGATTTAACACCTATTAGTTTAGTACATGTGAAAGGTATGATATGTGCTACCCCAAGAGTGATACGTGGAACACATCATGAACATGAGTCATATTCGGTGGAAGTAAAAGTTGATATGTCACAAATCCTTCATGATAATATATTCCAATAGGGACAATGGACCATGGGATTATATTCCCTTTCTTTCTAAACCGCATGAGTCTTTTCCATGGTGAAATTCGATGATATAGTTTATCTTCAACGTTTAAATCCAAGTACCATCGATGGTTGTCATCATAGCTTGTTTGTCGACTTTGAGAATATTTTATATTTTGGTGAATGGTTTGATCCTTTTGAATCATCTTGTGTACATGATATGGTCCCTATAGAATTTTTTCTTCAACTTTACCCCAATATGTGGGATTTGTACATTACTCTCCATATATAAATTCATATAGAGACATCTCAATACTCGAGTGGAAGCTATTATTTTATGAGAAATCAAAAAATGGTTGATGATGTTACCATACACCATTGAATTCTATTTAGTATGCTAATAGCATATCTTCATGTTGTTGAATTTTCATTTCAGATTGGCCCTCAGTTTGGGGGGGATTGGTCTTATTGAAATTCAATTCAATACACAATGCATGTTGAATATGACCACAAAATTTAAATGAGATCCTTGGATAACTGTTAGAGACAATCAATATTGGATCTCTATACATTCTCACTACATCCTTCATATATATCTTAGAGATATGTTCAAGTGAAATATATTTCGAAATAGCAATAATGTGGGATGTCCTGGTGAGTTGGACCACCACAACCCATATCACGTGGCTTCC
Source organism: Viscum album (assembly GCA_963277665.1). Taxonomy (NCBI): domain Eukaryota; kingdom Viridiplantae; phylum Streptophyta; class Magnoliopsida; order Santalales; family Viscaceae; genus Viscum; species Viscum album. Next base: position 1,101,550,736 of record OY728147.1, read on the forward strand.
ATTGGATGTCATCAGGATACTAGTGACGAAGTCCATAATGACATTATCCCATTTACACATGTGTATATGAAATGGTTGCATAATAAATATGGACTTCCGTCACTGGGATTTAATTTTCTAACACACTATGCACCTTCAGATATACAATACAATCTCCTTCTTCATGATTACCCACTAGACATTTTATTGAATAACATACTACATCATGGTACACTTGGGATGGATTGAGAAATTTGATCTATGTGCATATTCAAATATATCATTCTTTATCTCAACAGATGAGGACAGATCAATCCTTCTTCCAAGCCAAATAACATGATCATCATAGTTATGGAACTCTTGCAGTTTCCCTTCCTATATAGTATTTATCTTCTATGGGAAATTTCTAACATCCCTTTGGGATTCCTTAATCTTCTCTTAGATTGAATTTTTAGAAATGTTTTGGTAATGAATGGAAGTATTCATTTTTATTGTTATTCTCAAATCTATCTATCCATTTTCATGAATATATGGCCTTTCCCAATATGAAACATGGATGTACTAACACGTTCATTTTAGAATAAAGCATATTATACATTTTTCACCATGACAAGATGATGTTGAAGAGATAAATAATAGTCTTTTATTATACCTAAACATCATATTTGATGCATGTTGAGATTATTTTTTTACGAATATATACTTGAGGTTATGCTGATCAGTACAAATGTCACACTTCTCACCATAGATGTAATTTCACCGGATTTTCAAGACAAAAATCATAGATTCTTTCTCAAGATCATGTGTAGGGTACTTCTGCTCATGGTTCTTCAACTGTCGTGAGGCCAATTCTATCACATTCTCATTTTTCATGAGCACACCACCAAATAATTGTTTTAAGCATAATACATATCAAAAAACATTTTCCACTTTTCGGTAATGTGAGTACATGTGCAGTTATCACATTTCCCATTATCTCCTTAAGGCTTACTCGTATTCTTCCATCCAGAAGTATATTACCCCATCACTTGTTTACATATTCTTAATTATTGATAATTATGATAAATTTCTCAGCAAACATTAATAGTACCCAACTATTCCAAGAAAAATATACATTTCTATGCCACTAGTTGGTCTAGGCCATTCCACAATTGCCTTGGTTTTTAAGGGTCCACAAAAATTTATTGCCTTCTGATAACATGTTCCAAGAATGTAACTCGATGCATATAAATGTCACACATCCAAAACATAGAAGAAAACATTTTATATCTCAATATTAATAACAGAAGTCTTAGAAGTTTTTAATGTTCTTCCTTTCTCTTCTAGTAAATGAGAATTTCATCAGTAAACACTACCACAAAATTTTGTGTGGTAATGTCTAAATAATCTATTCATCAAATACTAGAATATTGCAAGGGCATTAATAATTCTGAAGGGAGTAACAAAAAAAATCAATATTCCCATACCTTGTACAGAATGTGTTATTATGAATATATTTCTTCTTCACCACTACCTAATGATATCCAAAAAGAGAGATCCACATATGTTATGTACTAATCACCTCTCAACTGTTCAAAAAACTTTTCAATCCATGGAATAGGATACTCATTTTTTACAGTGATTATTTAGAGTTCCTTATAATCGAGACACAACATCATTGATCCAACCTTATTCATAATAATGAGCACAGGAGCATGCCATTGAAAATTTCTAGGGAGTAGGAACCCTTTATCCAAATGCTCTTGAAGCTTCTTCTTTAGCTCCTAAAGTTTTATAGAATACATCCTATATGGACACATATATAGGATTAGCTATTGGAATGTGTTCTATTGAAAAATATACTTCACTATATGGGGGTATTATGGGTAACTCATTAGGAAATACATCACTTTATTCCCTCATGATGGGATTCAACTCTAGTTGGGTTACATCCTTTGACAAAACCATTTGACAAAGGTATTCCTTTTCACTTGGAATCAACACCCAAAACATGGAATGAATTTCAAAAGATGATTCATGATTTTCCTTTAATTTATGGAGGATCATGGTATGATTTAGAATATGAGAATATATTTCCTTTTCCTGATAGATTATTTGTGATATATAAAAATAGATCCAATGGATACCCATTATAGTGTTTATTTCCACCTAGGAAAAAATCATGATATTTTCTAAAGGAATTTTCCATCATTAGTCAATTGGTGAAGAGTCCAACACATGGGTAGCAATAATCTCATGATAAGTCATTTTTATGGATATCACTACATCATGGTTTTGAGGCTTTGATTTAATAGTTCTAGATGACTTTTGAGATATAAAGGAATTTGTAGAACAAGATAATAATCAGGCTTTTCCATTATTAAGTGAAAATGATACATAACTTGTTCGACATCATTTTTAGGATCCACTTATAAATTTTTGATTGAATTATCCTTCCCTTTGTCATTTGGATTTTGTGGCTAATAACATTTTTTCCCTCGAGAATCTGAGGTTTTGTGCACTAGAATACATAGTGCATTTACTCCCTAGAGTGGTTTCATTGGACCATGTGTGGTTCTATCCTTACCTCCACCACATTTCCTAGCCTTTTCATGTCTTTTTGACTATAATGTGCTTGGTTTCCCTCTATCACACGTTTGAATCATTTTCCCATCCAATTGAGGTAGTTCAAATGATGCTTCACCACACATTTTTAACATGTGGCTGGTTGAGTTTTCTTTCCAACACTATCATTAGATCCTCTTGTGTGAAACTCGGTCATTCATTTCTTATCACCATAGAAATTGGATTATTCCTCTAACTCCATATTAACATTGATATAAAATAAATAAAATCTTCCAAACTACCATTGTCTCAAATTGAATAAGACTTTTGAAGGGGTCATTATAAACCACTAAAGAATCAATCAATTTTTCTATCATTATTGTTAACAAAACTAGAAGAGTACCATTAAATGATTTTAAATTTTTCTAAAAAATCCATTACATATTCTCTATTATTTTTCTTCAGCTATATTAATTATCTCTCTAGATTAGTTTGACTATTTAGATGAAAAAACATATTAAGAATAATTGTCTTAATGTCTTCCCACTCCATCTCAACTATTTCATTTAGTGTAATGGTGTTCTTAATCAAATCCCGCAATTGAGTGGCCTCTCCATCTAGATGATTAATATCATGATTCACCTTATCCATCTAAAAATACTGATGCATTGAAAATACCATCTTTGTCATGTTGACCCACTATTCCTCAACATGACGATCAGAATAACCACTAATTTTTGGATGTCATTGATAAATAAAACACATGATAGGGAATTCTTATATAATTCATAAAGAAGGAATTAAACATAATTTTAGTTATTGTTCATAAATAGATACAACAGGTTATTCATCACAATGAAATTTGAAACTCCACTTCCCATGGAATTTGGGATTTCATTCAGGCAATTTCGTCATAGTCCCTCTCATGGGTTGTTGTCTTAGTTTCTTATAGTTGCCATCAATTTATGAAATTTAAAATACTTAAACAAAAACATATGTCAACAATTTAGAAATATATAATGTATTCCATTGTTAAAGATAGTCTAATGGAATATCTAATGGGATCCCTACTTTTAAAAAGTAATATTTGGTGCTTACATATACACAGTCTCACTCTAAAACTTTTCACTAAGGATCACTAATCCTAATTCCCAAATTAATAAAACATTCCTTTGATACGAACTACAGAGAACCTTCTTTTTCTTACATTACTATTAAATCATTTTAATGATAAAGAACATAACTTCATTACACATTGAGGATCCTAAGGTTTAGTGTCTTTGGAAAATTATATCTATAAATAAAAGTTTCAAAATAAAATGTAATCAGTGATATAATTCCTTCTTCTTTATCTTCTTGTTGTCCCTTATACTCTCCATAGTACATGTAGTCGTCTGAGGATATACATCAAAAAGGGTTGAGCATAAAAAATACAAGTAATTTGATAAATAATAAAAAGAATAAAAATAATATGTGATATGCATAAAAATTATAATAAAAAAAATTAATATGATTATAATAATTAGAGGAATCATTATGAAAAAAAATAATGTGGAAAATCAGTAAAATGAAACATCAAGTCGTTATGGTCAACTACAACACATTGTTGTTAAAAATATAGCATCATTTTCAACCGTATTTAAATTTAAACATGACTTTCATTGCATTAATCAATATATTTGAAATCTATATATTTATGGGTGGGCTCGACACATCATAAAATTTAAATTTCACTATATAATTTAAGGCACAACGTTCACATTACAATATTTACAATATCTTGCATTTTATATAAAACATATATTAGTCTTGAAAATATAATAAAACATGGAAAGGAATGAATTTCATTCAACAAGAATATCTTCATAAAAAAGCGGTAACCAAATTAAATATGAAAGAACATAATTAATATAAGATGCATAAACCATGAGTGATGGGTACAATCATGAGAGGTAGAAGGTTTGTTTTTTAACAAAGTGTTCCTTTAGAAAATAATTTGTTTGTCCTAAACTCAATTTGAAAACATATTTTCCCAAAAAACAATTGATAAATAAGAATAAAATATTTATAATGAATAACCTAATGAAAATGAAGTGATGTAGATAAACCCTTATGAAATAATGTTTTGTTCACGAATTCTTCATAGTTTTTGTCAGAAACCATCCTTCACATTAATATCATATATAATCACATTATATTCATTAATATAAAAATAAATAAAATTTTATAAGTGGATATTTTTTATTATGTTTTTACAAGGTATTTTTATTGTCCACTTGATGATATATAGTGTTTCAATTCATTATTTATGGCTATTCGTCTTCATAGTTTTCATGATCGGTTAACTTGTATACATGAATGGATGTTCATGTAAGATGTGGATAAACACCCATAATTCTTATTATATTTTTTTGATGATATTAAATATGATTAAACAATATTATGATGGATTTGGTTATATACATTGGGGATTGTTCCTTATATAAACATTAATGAAGAACATTTTATGTTAATTTTGTTGGTCTTTGATCACAACGAACTTTTTTTGTTTTATCATTCTGTACTATGTGTATAAGTTATTTCAAGAACATAAAAGGGGTTAAAAAATATTCACATTAAAATATCATTTAAACCTTTTAATGGTTTTTATAATATCATAGAAGGAAGTTGTGTAAAATTAAGGTTCATCACCCATAGTGTCGATAAATTTACACTTCACGAGTAATGTATCTTTTTTATGATAAGAGAGAGAGAGAATGTTCATATTGGATCACCCATTAAAATGATATAATTATATTATATTTATAGAATTAGATTCACAATTCCATATGGATTAATTTTGGGGAGGGGATAATAGGAAAATAAATTGATATTGAATGGATATTAAATGAAACGAAATCATAATTACCTCTTGAATTATCTTATTGAGATCCTACTCAAGGCCCCAAGGATTGGAATTTTTATGAGGCCAAGAGTTTATGGACGTAATTAATGAACTCATAAAGTGTATTTTATGGAATATAGGTAGGTATCCATGTTTTAGAGGAGTAAGGAGACGAGGGTTTGATGTCTGGTAATTATAGCTGAGCGGAGAGGTGTTTTTTTATTATTTTAATCATTAAAATATTATTTTTCACAAGAAAATAAATATTAGGGATTATTTTTCCTAATTATAGTAATTATCACACGGGAGTTTAATCCAAACATCACTTACCTAATTTGTGACTCAATAAAGAATAAAACGATTATTTTTTTACTATTAATTCTAAATTATCGTATTTTACTATTCATACATATTTCATGTAATTCAAAAAATTCGCAAAAAAATCACCTAATTGTTTTTCTATTTTTAGAAATCAATTATTAAATAATAATTATGAAAATAATTTTCTAAATATGATGAATATAAATTTTTATTAAAATTATCATTTAAATGGAAAATTCAAATTTTAAAATTATAACTAATTATAAATAGATTAATAAATAACTTTAGGTCTCATAACAATATCATTAATTCATAAGAAAAAAAAAATTTAATTTATGAAAACATTTTGTTAAAATAGATTTTTTTTAATTATTCGTAATATATTTATGACTTAGGAAAATACCTAAAAAGAATTAATATTTTTTAATATTTTTATTTCCATATACAATTATATAGTTATTTCATATCGTCTCATTTAATATAGATAAATTTTTATTTATACTATCATTGGTATGGTTACTATTCACTTGGCTTCTTTACTATTTATTTTTGTTATATTAATTTTCATAAGTTTAACATTGATATTCATAAGTTATGTTTATATTCACTTAAAATAGTTTTTCCCTATCAGACTCCAAATATCATATTGATCGCCACATTGTATGTCATATTTTTTAAATTAAAAACAAAAGAAATAAAATTATTTTTTATGGAGACAATATAATGTTCACATAGTAATTTTTAGTTCATTTAATCTTAATGTGGCATGAGGTTTCATAATGTGGTTGTATGTGACATAATTATAAGAAGGTAATTTATATTGACAAAACATTGGGCCATTACAAGGTGCAAATTATTTAGAATATCATTTTAATTAGTTTAATGATTTATCGTATAATTATTTTTCTCCCATTCACATACTATTTAAAATAAATTGGATTTATTTATATTTATAAAAAATATTTATACTGTGAGTTTAATATCTATTATTAATTTAATACAATTGTATTAAAAACTAAATAATTTGTTGGATTGTCTTAAAACTCATTAAAATGACAAATAGAATTTTTTATTTTATCATATATGATTTTACTATATTTTTTCATTAATACAATTATTTATTAATTTTATTAATATAATTATTTCTTCAAATTGAAAAATAAAGTCCCAATGATATATTTAATTTCAAAATTCTTTTTAAATTTGAGGAATATTTTGATATCTTGAAATATTATTCTTATGGGTTTAATGGATCTCTCTCTAAACAAATTTTGTTGGGTTAATCTCATTATTTATCTAAATAAGTCCCTCTATATAATTAATTTCATGTAATGATTATATATTCTATATATATGTCTCTTACATATATAACAAGCTTAATCTCCCTTAATTTAATATTGTAATATGTGACTTATGATAATATCAAAGATACAATCACTACGAACTTGCTTTTGAATATGGTTTCTGGAAACTCTATGCATATGATTTTATTTCAATGTTTAATTATTTTGTTAATTATTTTTTATTGAAATATTTTTTTTAAACATAATAATGTATAATGGGTTCACCTTGATAGAGTTGCATTGAATTGGGTAAATATTTTTTCACATGATAAATTATGTATGAGAATATTCAGTAATCATAGTCCACTATGGTTCACATTCCACCATTTGATGTTATATTGGTGGTGAACCTTGAGTTATTGTTATATCATGTTTGGTGTTGCTCCAAATTTCAAAAATTTCTATTATTTTGGGGTGAAATGTTAATTTTATAATACTACAATTAAATTTCTCATGTTTATATTTTTCAATTAAAGTATATACTACTTAATTATGGTGATGATTATTAAAAAAAATTGCAATCATTTTTATATGATTAGATGATTGAAAAAAAAACATTATTAATATTATGTATCCATTAATATTTAATAAGAAATATTTTATGAAATTATTTACACATAATTTTTGTTTTTGAGTATTAAAAATTTATATTGATTCAAATGATTGTTTTTTAAAAAATATCTTGAAGAAGTATTAATGAACTAACTAGTTTATTTATTTATTATATTTTTAATTTTTGAATGAATATTTTGGTTATAAAATTATTTATATTATTTTTCAAAGATTCTTATAGATGACTAGTGGTAGGACTGAAGACAATACGAAAATTATGATGATATTTCATGAATGGAAAACTATTTATTTCTTGAAAAATACCTTTTCTGTCAAAAATGATTACTATGTGGTTGTGTCAAATTTTTTATATAACATTTATTTATATGTGTGTTACGAAATAATTAACTAAATCTCTAAACTAAAAAAATCTAATGTATTAAAATTGATTATTCAGATAAAAATCATGTTTTTAACATTTTAATGATGAAACAATATATATGAAGATTTTATATTTAATAAATACTCTAACAATAATAGTTTCCTATAACTAATTTAGATGTTTAAATATGAGGATCACTATCGATTGTTTTGTTATTCAACATTATGTTTTAGTGAGGTATTTGTGTCTTATGTTTATTTTCTATATATACTGTAGGATACCATAGAATGAGTGAAGATGGGATTAAATACTCTGGTTATAGCCAATTGAAGAAAAAATATATCTTCCAAAAAAAGAATAATAACCTAGGAATTAATTTTGGGAGATCATGTATTCTTATGGTAGTCCCATAATTTTTCATGTCAATGATTTTATATCTAGGTAAAATATAAATCATTGTTTGTGGGCTGTTCAAGATCATCAATCGTGTCTGGATGGTGGCCTTTTAGATGGTCATTCCTACAATATATCTAGGTATGAATAACATGTTGAATGTGTATACCATGGATAGGTATAATATAAATAATGCATATATGATTAAATTAATGGACAATTATTTTTTATAAGATGCGTCATATGTGGGGAAACATCTTTGAATTATTGATCTATTCGAGAATGTATTTTGATAAAATAGAATTTTTATAATTAAATTAAATGGAATAATGAACATTTCAGAGTTGTTAAATGGGTTAAAAATTCTATTACAATATTTCAATATCTTAAATTTTTTATAGAACAATATTAATGAATGTTCTTGGGGTGATAAGTCCATAATAGGTTATATTGAAATGACACATACATTATAGGTAAATTGGTATTTTCTTTAATATTATCATCAAGTTCCATTGAGAAATAAATTTATTAATGAATTCATGGGTATAATATAGAATACTTTTCATTTTATTTTAGGGACTTCCACCATTGACAAAATTTAGGGAAAACTATATATATCACTATGGGAACAAATGAGACATGTTTCTAGATATTGAAATCCTAGAACAAAATTTCGGATTTCCTTTTTATAATGATTCTAGATTTCATTGAAAAACATGTGACTTGGGATAGAGGGAAAATACTTTTTGGAGATTATTTGAAAAACACAAATCCAAACTATTATAGTTCCCAAAAGATCCAATTAGACTTGCATGATTTGCGGAAAATTTGAAAAAATAGTGTGATCAAAAAAATGTTGGCCATTTTAATATGTCTCAAAATAGAGTATTTAACAAGAAAATATTAAAATAATTATTCAGTATTATTATTACACTATTATATCTCGATCATTGGTAGTTTAGGTGTGGTTTTTTGGGATTTATCGCACTTGAAACTTCATTTTTGGTGAATATATGGGCATGTGGTTGTGAGGCTTCCAGGTATTTTGTTATTATTCACTATTATTATTTATATATCAGTATATTTCATTTTTCTCGTAGTATAAATCATATATATTTGATGTTACAACTACTTCATTGTGTTTTTTCATTAACTATTATGAGAATAATCAATCATGGTTATATATGAAATTGAGATCTAGAAAAATGGAATATTTTCTACATTACATCTAGACCATCAACGAAAATGACTCTTATTATGTATGACCAATATTTTCGAATATATATGATTTATTTAAAATCATATTTATTGATTATTTAATTATCATAGGATGTAATTTAGTTGGTTCTAGGTATAATTTACATGCCACAGTTTTAGAGAGGTGATTCATGTCATCATAACATAATTGTTCTTATTGTAGGTAGTCCTAATAAAAAAATAACTTTATATATTACAATTGTTTGTCGGTTTTTAGTGTTTTTGTCTGTGTTTGAGCTTGGTAAATGTTATTAATAATATTATATAAAATTTCAGAGTAAATCCTCATGACAACTATATTGAATATGATACACAAATGGATGTTTGTTGGCTATATTTCTTTTGATTGGCCTAAACTATTTATGAACTATCATGTTATCTTTTATTTGTTAACTGTGTAGTTACAATAACATTAATATTCAGTGATCATTTTGATCTAAATGGGATGTTTTCATCCTCATAGGTTCATATTAAGTGATTTTATGGATTTCCCCATTTATGTCAGATTCTATCGACGCATGTTATGTGAAAATACCCATAGTTATGAGATGTGGTCAATATGTGTTTTGTGAAATACCCTATACTTGTACTTTGGTTAGAATTAATATAACTTTTAATAGAGTGTGTAACTATCCCACCTGTGTGATGTCTAAAATTATCGATTTTTCATGTACATCAGGCCAAAATATGACTCTACCTCCATCGTAGATATAATTTCGGTAGAGACACTCTTAAAATTCATTTCATATGTATTCACATGTGTAATTAAATTTTTTATACTTATATATTGATAATTTTCATGGAATGTTGTTTATTATGGGTTATTAGCATGTTAATGACCATTTGTGGTGTAATATTATGTTTTATACTCACACATGACATCAGATTCTCAGTGATGTGTATATTTTTAGATCATTTATTCAACTAAGGGAATTTGATAATTTTTTTGGTAGATTATCTAAGGTATTATTGGGATATAATCTAGGACATATACATTTCTAAAAAAGTTAAATAATATTTTATTATTTGGATCATTAATAGGTCATATGTGGTCATCCTTTATGTTGATCTTTATCACATGATTGAAATTTCATATTGTTATATAATGGGATAACACTCTTATAATCTATAGAACTATCAGTTGAATTATTATTTCAGTTTAATTTATTATTTTATTTCCTTCTTTTATATTTCATTATATGGTATCTATTTCTGAGGGTATTGTATCAATAAGATTCAACATAGGACATTTCCAATAGTTAGAAGGCTCTTTAATAAATCGGAGTACTCATACTATTATATTACCCACCTGTATATGTTTTGATTCTCTATCATTTCAATTCATTCTTTTATTTCAATTTTTTAATCCATTTAAATTTTATAATATATATTTAAATTTTATAATATATATTTAAAATATTTTCAGGATACATTTTACCAACATTCATTAATGTATCATATCCATTAGAGAAACAATACATCTCATTTTAGGTGTCATTGATAAGTTGTTACTACACTTGATCATATTTATAGCCATAAAACAACCTTGATATTATTTAATGAAATGAATTTTTTAGAATTCTATTAAGAAATAAAAAAATATAGATATTTACAATTGGAAATGATCTATGATAATAATAAGAAATATTTAATAAACCCAAAATAATGGTGAATTATTATATCAATTGTGACATAATGAATGTCAAGGGGGGGCTTTCCATAATCATAGTTTGATTCAGCTGGGATATATTCATTAGATGATTGTCTTGAATAATGACAACCATAATAAAGGATTTTATTTTTATCAATGGGTATTTATACTTTGTTTTTTTGGTCTCTCACTGTAGTAAAAAAATTCTTTTTTACATCCTAATCTCAATGATTATCTTACATTATATAAATGAAATTTATTATAAAATCCATATTCCTTATGTTAAAATGGTACCGATCTGAATTTTTTTGTCCATAATTATGCACTATATGTGGAATCTGAATTGAACTAGAACATTTTATTAATTCAATAACTATAAAAATATATTCATATTCCATAAAATCCTTTATAATTTATTTTCATTTAATTCGTTATGAAATGTATTTATATGTTTTCAATCCTTGATAATTTTTCTTTTTTATATCCTATTATTCATTTTATTCGATTTAATTAATTGGTATATTACGTTGGGGTCCGTAATTATATGTGCACATTGTTCACTATTAAGTTTAATGGGATAACTATAATAGGGTAAAGGGATATTTTATAACCATTATGTATAATAAAATTGGACAAGTCCATAATATTATTTCTATAATGCCTAGTATTGTAGATTCACATCATTCCATTTATTATTTCAACCTTGTCAATATCTATTTCTTCTTCACATAAAGAATTTTTTTTGTTATGGAATACATTTTTTACCTACTCAGGATATATTTCCCATAAAATCATTATTCCATTTTGTATACTGATGTTTTCTTTACCTTTTGTATATTTTAATTTCACCATTAAATATTAACTTTATTTGCCAAAAAAATAAAATGATGGTTTATATATGAATCCAATAATGTTATAATTAATTAATAAACACTTTTACCCAAATTAACTAAATATAATGCCCCATTATAATATTTTGTATCTAGTATTTTAATTTACACATTATATTTATCATGGGAATTCAATATCATTTATACTTATTACCATGTAATAAATAACCTACTAGTACCAGGTGAATGGGGTTGGGGGAATTACATCTATTATGCTAATCTCCATCAACTATCTATAAGGGACAAGGGATGGCCTACATAGTCATTAGCTCTAGATTAAAATCACTAAGAATCATTCACAGAGATATTTTCATATAATACTATAAAATAAATTAAAATTATACAAGTATAATGATATTTAAACGTACGACATCAGTAATTATCAAATTACCATAAAAGGTATAATGTTCTCTATTTTATCATGACGAAAAATATATTTGAATTTTTTGATTATATATTTATATCAAAATGGTATGTTGTGGACTTATTCCCATATTAAAATGAAAATCATTATTTTTATTGAAATTTTCATTCCCATCAAAAGGATTTAATCAATGATATAATAATAAAGTTGTTTTTAATAACATTAGGGATGGAAATATAAAAATAATTATATAATGTAATTATAAATGATCTGATACCTTCCACCACTCTAAAAAACCTCCCATTATTTGATAGTATAATATTATAACATAAAAATAAGTCACTCACAATGCCTTTAAACATTTTCATAAATCACTTATTTGTTATGAATAATTGAATATTATAGAAAAATAATTAAATTATAATACTGGATATTATATACTATCATAACTTTTTTCATTTCTTATACGACATAACAATAATGTAGGACCTTTTATTCAACATAAAATATCATAAAACCTAAAACAATTCTATAATTTCTTTTGTAGATGACAAAAAACTATGGAATCCTTTTTCTGTCTTCCTTTACAAAATGAAACCTTATATCATTTTTATAAATTTTAATGGTTGATAAAGAAATTTATAGTAATGGTTATGATATCATTGATAATCATAATTTCATTCATAAAATAATTTTTTTCCATATATAATATAATCCTCCTTTGTAACTCTTTTAGAATTTATTTACAAGAGTGAATTCATGTTTAAAAATCCCTCGTTCTCCATCTATAGAGATAATACATCAATAAATATCTCATTTAATGATATATATAGACCAATTGTCAATGAATTGGTAATAAGAACTAATATTTGGGAAAGGTTTATTGAATAATTTCTGTTTCCATTATAAATATACAATATAATTTAAATATAAAAATTAATCAATAATGGATATATAATTGTCAATCTACATGGTACAAAACTGTAGTGTAACCATTTAGCCATCCATGAAAATAGTAACCTCCTACATTGTGTTCAAATTATGTAACATTAATTATGGATATCTCTATACAAAAATATATTAATTGGAAATGATTTAATACGATCATTTGACATTGAAATTTGAAAGAACATTGAACCTTATATAAGATAATAATCTATATGTTTACTTATTAGGTGCCAAGGGTTAGGTTCGATAGTGATTTACCAATAGAAGATGGCTTTTTATATGATATAAACACATGAATGTAACATTTAATGTCATACCATTGTGATTAAAAAAGTAATATAATCTTATTATATATTATGAGATTAGATTAAACAATTGAGATCCCTCCTATAGATATTAGAATATATTATATCCAACCTAATAAATTAAATATTTATTATATTTCTTGTGTCTTATAAAAATATAGTGTAATTTTTATTGTTTCATTTCAAATAAATAATAAAATCTATAAAATTCACTAAATATTCTATCCCCACATTGAAAAATAATTTCAATGCAGTCAATTTTTCTATAGGAAAGATATCATGAACATGAAATAAATCAATAAGAGATTACATTACTATATTATTAATACCATTTAGTTTGATTTTCCCTTCCATTATTTTAGGTTAGGAATGTACATCCCTATAGACCCATAATCCCATTTTAAATTTTAAGGGAAAATATTAATTTTTAAAGGATTACGAAATTTTAGAAATAATGTAAGAATTAAATATGTTTTCAATTTAATAATTGGTTAAATAATGTATCATGCCTAAATTGGATTTAGGGAATCATGTAGAATAAAAAGGTTACTATAATATGAAAATTGGAAAATTTATTTTTAATTTTTAGATATCTATAAAACCAAAATATTATGATAAATCCCATAGTTATGAGCTCAAGGGTGACATAATATAGAGGTGTTATGTGACATTTATTACTTAATTATTTGTTGAATGAACCAATGGATAAAGGTAAGAAAATAATTCTCTCACAAAAAAATAATTAATATAAAAGACATATCTCACGTAGGCTTGAGTGATCGATGGAATTTTATGGTATATTATATAAATTTTTTATTCAGATTCACTAATTTCACATAGGATTACCATCTAATACTTTTATGGATACTATTGGAATATTATATATTTAATACATCATTGATGGATTTAATTTTTGTTATGATTATATTATTGATGTCTTATAAATGAAATTTGTTATATATTTTTTGAAATTATTATGGATTGATATTATCATGTGATGTTTGATCAATTTTTACTCATTGTGAGTGAATGAGATAATTTATTAATGATTGAAGATGTTTCATAAAATGAAAACAAAAAACACACGAAAAATTATACGAGGACTTGATTACAAAAAAAATTATGATTTTAATGAATTATTGAATTTCATTTTATATAGAATATAATTTTGAGTTATGAGAATGATTAAAAAATAGAACCACATAGAGAGACCATTTTATAGTTTCATATAATATGTAATTTGGTGGGAACCAAATAAATAGAAAAAACAACATATTTTAAAAAAAAATTAATGAGTGTACAATGGTATGGACAATGAATTTGTAAATAAATTAAGGTTGTAACATTATTCTACAAGAAATATAATATAAAAATTTAAATCATTGAAGAAATAACCCCAAAATATATTGTATATCAATTATAATATATATATTATAAAATTTTTTATTTATTAAGACATATATAATGAAATTTTATTTTGATTTGAATTTTATATAATTATGATATTATTTATTATATAATTCTCTCAATCATTGTTGGTATTTATTGAAATAATGGATGAGGTGAAAAGTGGAATATACATCCAAAGTATTTTTTAAAATATATTGTGACCATTATAATAGAATAATGATGGAATTGATGTTAACATAAATGATATTAAATAAATTTTTTGTCCATCAATGTAACATAAATCTATGTGATTATATATTTAATATTGATTTCATATTGGATATTAGGTTTCAATCTTGCCATTATTAAAGAAGAGAAATTTTAATTTTATTTTTTTACTTTTATTATTTTAACAATTTTTCAGTAAAAATGTAACACATTATGTATTGATAAAACACTATATTTATGTAGTTTGTGTATTAATTGAAGTTTTAAGTGATCCATGGTTATCATACAGAAATATAAAACAAAACAGTGCTACTATAATATTACATAGTTGTTTCGATAATTGATTCAATTTAATTATCCTAATTAGTTATTTTCCTTATTATTCACTTCTCATGATATTAAATTATTTTGGGATCTATAATTTGTTAATGAAATTCTATAATATTGATATAATTTTATTGGATCCATAATATTTTATTACTGTTTTTTATTAACATTAATCATTTGGGTATAATTATCATTTATCTAAAGTATATGTTTTTTATGGGAAAACGTATAAATGATTATGAATAATATTCTGAATAATATTTAAATATATATAGATACAATGTTAATTTTTTACATATCATACTCATAGAAAATAATAATTTTTTTAATTGGAATATATTTATTTATTACATAATAGGAATTAGTGATAGACAATGTATACTAGATATTATTAATCTAATTTTCAAATATTTTATTTATCTGTGTTATTTTACATTTCCTAATTTGATTTAAAAATTCATTTTAAAAAATAATATCAATAAATGATAAATATTGTAACTCCAAGAATAAGGTTTGAAAAAAAATGATGGAAATATTTCATAAGTTTTATTAAAATGATTAAAATCAAAATGTTGGTTATATAATAATGTGGTATTTATTTAATAATTTTTTCCACATATTTTAATGTGATTAATGATGTATTGAATATTAGAATAATTATTGTAATTCAATAAATTTTATTTGATTATAATCAATTTTTTTATTACAATAAATTTTTTTATTCTTAAATATTAATTCATATTATATTTTAGTCATATTGTAAATTTTTTGTAAATAAATAAATTGAATTTAATATATTTTCCCCTTTAAATTTCATTACATGAAATTTTATCAATTCATTATTTATTTTAATTCAACCATTTTTTTCATTTTATTTGAATCACATATAATAATAATATTTTTGAATTAAATTTGTTACTTTTCATTTAATATATTCATAATCATATTCATATAATTGACTAAATTAATAAATAATTCAGTTCATTCTGTAATTAGTTTTATATAATTTTAAAATTTAAATATTTATTTATATTTATTTACAATTGTATTTCAATGAAAAAATATTTTATATTTTCAATTTAGATAAAATAAATATTTAATTCATTCTTTTTTAATTTAATTATTTTTTTAATATTTTATCTCGATTAGATAAATAAATAATTTATTAATTGTTTGTTTTTTTATAGTGACCATACTTTTAATTTTTTGTCTTTTTTTAGGTTATTATAAATGTTTTTTTTAAATTTATTTATTTTCTTTATGGCTAGGTCGGTTCAATCAGCTCAGGTAGATCCTCTATCTCTAGCCCTTAATGTTCAACCCTCCCCAGCCTTTCCCCCATCTAACATAATTCATCACTACCACCTCCCCCTCTTGCATCTTCTCCCACTACTACTGCCAGCCCTCATTCAATGCCTCATCTCACTGGGAAGAAATGAATAATTCTATGTCATGAATCCTCTATCAAATACAATAATCACCAATTGAGAACCACTTAACATTTATATTTTCCCTTGGAATCCTTGAATATGACAATGTCTGGTGAGATGGATTCCTCTAACCATTTTTTCCATGTGTACACCCCCACCATAGATAAGAACCCGCAACCCCTCTTACAGATGAAAATCACCATTTATATTTAATTTTTCCTATACATATAATATATATATATTATTATAATAACAAATAAATAATATTAATAATAAATATAAAATATTATATATATGATTTTTTTGCAAATATAATATCATATTTGTTTAATAATTTTATTCATATAAATATAAATTCATTTATATATTTATATATATATATTTATACTAGTAGAATAATCTGAAAATATTTTTATATTTTTATAATTGAAAATGAGTATACCACAAGGAATATGGACCCAAAATATCTAGTGGATATTGGTGCTCTTGACAAACACTAAAACGACCCAGTAAACTCCACCTACACTAAGAAAATCATAAATAAGATGATTATTTTCAAAAAATTAATGTTTCTAACACCTTATTTTTTATAATTGTCTAACAAATCCTGGATAGAATGATCACAAGACTAGAACATTATTGATCATGGAGAATTCATTCTCGTTTGGAAGGGGAGGTGTAGGTTATTTAGTATGGCATTTTTACAATTGGAATTTCTAGGATGTTGGTTATGAGAGGGTCAATGGATTCCACAATTATTTAGTCCTTGTTATGATTTTTCAATAACGGATTTTTTGTTTTTTTTCAAATAGTGGATGTGTCCATCAATATTTTAGATATTCTTCAGACATGTGAATCGAATAGATTCTTTTACATGTGAAACCCATCTTAATTATTATTATTATTATTATTCCCATCTCATTGATTTCATTTAAAGGATAGGGTTGTTCGGCCTTCTAATTCTACGGGCCAAGAACATGTTGAAAAGGATCAGAGCTCCAGTTTTGTTGAGATGGTTAGCACGGATAGACCGAATGAGGCTAAAGGTCTGGACCCTATGGATAAACCATTTATGGCATTGCATTACATATAATAAGTCTTTAAAATGATTAATTTGGCTGAGGGTCTAGAGGAGGAGGTCACTACAGGGGTGAGGGTGATGCTGTGATTGTGGAGGATAGGCAGGTGGATCGCATGGGGAAAGAACTATTTATAGGTTTTGTTGAAGAGAATGTTGAGCATGTTTTTTTGTGAAATTTTGGGGGGGGGGGGGATATGACATCTGAGGACCTTTAATTTGATTAGAAGGGGAAGGAGTCATATGTGATGGCTGGGGAGGAATTTCCCCTAGAGGTGGGGCGACAATCCCTGATGGAAAGTAAACATCCCGATCAGAGGTCGGGCGACTTCACTAGATGTCGTGAGGCTGGGTTGAAGGAACAGTCTGGGGTGGGAAAGTATAGCTCTAGGGGAGTAAAGGAGAACTAGATTACCCCTGACAACCAATCATTTAGCGATATTATTAAAAATTGGAATAAGAAGGTGTCTCCAGGTGATAGAACGTTATCTGCAACCTCAACAAGGAGGCCAAGGAAAGATTACTCATATCTGTTGTGTCCAATGTGTAAAAGGTATCCTTCCAAAAGGAATAGCCAGGTGGTTCTTTATGAAAAAATGGGCAGTGGCGTTATGAAGGCATCATCAGTTATGAGTAATCTGGCCCTACTTAGCAATCAGGTTCAAAGTGAAATTTTTTGGGGAAATCTGGAATGAGAATCACATACTGGAGAAGACAAATCATGTATGGGATATGGGGATGACTTCGACTATTATGATGCTTAAATCTGTATTTTTTTTGTTGTCTGTTGTATTTGTTCTCTTGAACTTGATTGGAATTGTATGTTGGTTAACAGACACCCTTAAACATGCTTTTATAAAAAAAAAATTATTGGCATTAATTATTCAGTGATATCATGTTTCCATTATTTGAGACCTAATTAATTGGGCTTGATCTAGGAATTGAATCATAATGATTCATATATATCCACAATTCATGAGAGTCATCAACCTTTTATTAGTTTGAGATTATTGTGGTGGTGATTTTGGGTGTGATATAGTTCATTATTTTATCTTATTGGATTTATTCTATTTTTTCCTTGAAGCTTTTCTCCAAAATATACTAAATTCCATGATCGAATGGTTCAGTTAGGTAGTGTGATTTTGTATCCTTTAATAATGACATTGTTGTGGTTGAAATTCAGATGAGAAGTCATTTTATGAGGATATATCATCACATTGGGAGAGTGATCATGTATTAGTAGTTACTATGTGCACGAATTATCAATGTTTTTAGTGAGATATGTGTGTTAGTTTAGTCATATACATTATAAAAAATGTGGATGAGAGTTAATGGTATTCTCTTGCTGATCTATTAATGGTATTAGAGAGCAGATAAACATGGATTTTTCGTTGATATTGTTAAATTTCATTTTATTCATTTTATTTACTCTATTGTTCTTATTTTTTTTCAATTTTTCATCACATACATAGTTTTTATCATCACTGTTGAATTTGTTTATCTACTTATTTTCATGTATATAAAATTAACAAATTATTTTTGGTTTTACCACTAGTGAATTAGATAGTACTTATTCAAGAGAAACCCTAATGTCAGCCACTATTCCATATCTAGGTTTTAATGAAACAATATTTGATATCTCATGATAAGCAGGAGAAAACCTTTTCGACCATTTTCGGGATGAAATGTTTTACTTAGTGGTTTTTCAATTTCTTGACAAAAAACTCATATAAAAACAATCAAAAAGGAATAAATAGACACTTTTTATTCCTTATTTTATACATATTTGATTTCCCTCCTTTGATTGAACATTATTAGGAAAAGGAATTGTTCCGATTTTGGTTATAAACCCAATAATATGTGTGCTAAGAAAAGATACAATGGATACCTCTTATCAAACTAAAAAATTATATAGACATTAGTTCATTAAAATAAAAAATGTTTCAAGAGGGTAAGGAACCAACGAAAGAATATTCTTTGGAATTTAATAGAATCATTCTCCTCCTTGTACCTAACATCCAACCTCAAGAGTACCATAATATCATGGATGTACTCCAATAACCAACTAAAGATTCACTTTATGAAAATAAAAATATGAGAAAAGATAAATGAAAAAAGAAAAAAGAATAGGTAGATTTCTATTTTTTATCATTTCATACCCCTGAAATTAGGAATGTAAATTCAGCAGTCTCATTTATGATGACTTTTCGAAGAACGTCCACATTATAGGACAAGAATAATGTAAAGATTAAAGAATTAAAATATTGGTATCCCTAATTATTATTATAGAGGTTTTGATTTCAGTGACATTTCTAATTATTATTCAGTTATTCAATAGTTAGAACTACCTAAATACATCCTTTCCTATACCATGGAAGACAACACACCAAGAGAACTAATATCAATTATAGATGAACAAGGTGAAATTATTTTTGGGGTTGAAAATTTTATTAATAATGTTTTCAACAGTTTAATTGATGATTATTTTGAATTTAATTGTAATGTTGATTTTACATTGGTAGATATTAATGAATCGGATACATTCTTTGACTTCATAGAAATCCATGAAGTAACAAAATAGGATAATGAGTTAACATCATTATTAGATCTATACTTATTTAGAGGAGTTTCTAGAGATATGCACATGGTCTGAAGAGAATGATGATGCACTTGTAGTTTTCAGTGATGTATTCTTTGTTCTAATTTAGGCATATTGAATATTTCATACTACAATTCTTATATTACAAACATTTCAAAACTGACCTCATAATGAAAAAGAATGATAGTTCCCCAATATTATTCCCCCTAAAAATATTCCATAAAGGATAAATTCTTAATGAGGTGTATTTGGATTGAACTTCACATGTGGTACTCCATTAATTTCAATTCATTGAAGTGTGAGAAATAATATCTCGTGGTTCCTAAGAAAGAAACTATATCCTATATCATACATGGTTTGGTCTAAAGGTTGTTCATCAGTGTACAATAAAACAACATCACCCCATGGTAGGTTATCCTAACAATATCTATTTTTCTTTCATACTAAATTTTTGTATTGGTCGTTTTTAGTTTTGGAGGATTTATATTATGCCATAAATAAGTAGTGAATCCACAGGGCATTTAACTATTATCAGAAACCCATTAGGAAAATGAAAAAGTGTGGCCAAATCATTATTATTTTCCATGACATGTGAATAACAATGTATAAACTGGATAATAATTTATATCACAAACTTCGATTTCACATCACATTGAAAAATAAATTATGAGTTTTAATGTTAATGTCAATCAGTTTACAATAATAGGGAAATTAATTGGGCTATGAGGGACCTTGCAGATCAAAAATAAATAGAATCCCCAAGTAGTTATTCTAGAAAAAAAAATATTTTCTATATTAATAATTATTATTGTTTTAATTATTCAAATTTTAAATTTATACATTCAATTAAACTAGAAGATAAATAAAAGTGGGTGAATATCATTTCTTGTTTACATCTATATTATGAATGTTTTTTTATTAATAGGATGTATTGAAAGGTAATATCTGGAAAATTAAAAATCAAATTGAGTTACATTTCCAAATCATGATACCACCCAAAGTGATATTTGGATGAAAAATGAGTTTTTTTCTTCCTTATTGGTTATTATGATTTTTTTTCAAATGAATAGAAAAAACAATGTTTTGTCCATTCATAAAAAATAAAATAATTATCTTTGAAATAAAAACTAGATCCTTTCTTTGGTTGTGGCCTGTAGCGATTAATTGTATTTCTATAATTGTATTAATGATTATAGGAACAGGGAACAAATTCTACCTCCCTACCGCCCTTCAAACCATGATTTTAGTAAAATTTACTTATAAATTAGTTTCATGATTTTTCACTCTTACTCCGAAATTGATGTTCAAAAATGGGGTCATTGTTGAGTTTTGAGTCTGTGGGAAGGAACTTTAATAAGCTAAAATACATTTCAATAGAAAAACATCAAACAACCATAAATTTATTTTTAGGTTTAATCATTATAAATATATATATGTATTAAATGTTTGTAAAAACAATCTTGTATGTATAATAAAAAAATATCCCCTTGGTTACCTTCCGGACAAAATCATCATTCGATTTTGTTGTTTTTTAATGGGTTCTATATCTTTTTAAACATTGTGACTACATATTTATTTCATCGATTTTTATTATAGAAAAATTGTTTGAAATCTTGCCAGGGATTTGGGACAAGTTATATTTTTGTGTTTTTGAAACTATAACATAATTTAACAAGAAATATTAATATGAACCGGGTAACATAGCCTTGGTAAAATATAACACTTTATTCATATAATAGATCATAACATAATATTAATATTTTACAACATGAGTAAAATGGGAAGCTTGGTACCGATTGTGAGACTCTATGACTAGGGAATCAGGTTTTTCCCTTTATAAATAAATAAAAACTCAATAATTAATATAAAAATGCTTTGAATGTGTGTTTTTATTGGAAAATTATAATAAGGGTCCTTGTAAAAATTAGATATATTTAAATGAGGGGTTTATTTATCCCCAATTTAAAGGGTCTCAATAAATTTATAGGAAAATCGCTTGAATTGTATAAATCAAGTGGAATTTTGAACCATGGTTTGAGGTACCTCTGATAGATTTAATTCTAGAAGTTCCTCTTGTAATATACAAAATATCACTCAAATATCTATTTTTAGCACACCTCAAACTAGAATTTGAAATTTTGTCGATGTAGTTAATTTTTGGTTAATCATGTATGAGTCTTGGAAAATTCATGAAATGGATGAGTATTTTATTTTTATGAACATGTGAATGTGTAAATAAACTACGAAGGATAATTATTTTGGATTTTTGTAGTCATTTCAATTTAATTAGTAAATTAATTATTTTATAAGTTCAATTTATTAACTATGAGATAATTTTTTGTTGCATATATTTTACAAAAATAAATATTTTAATATAATTATGTATTTATTTAATGTCATGATAATGAATTTAATTGACTAAATTGAAATCACTGATTATATAATGTTTATTATCAATACTAGGTTTTTAATATTTAAATATATAATTATTTTTTGGTTTAGGCGTTGTTGTAAATTCCATGATAATAAATGAATTTTTTGACAGATTCATTTCTTATAAATTTGAATAAAATATTTTATATCAATTATTTATATCTTTTAATTCCAATTTTTTTTTATGATACACATTTAATAATAATTTATTTTGAATTCCTTGTATTAAATATAAATATAGTTATTTGTAAGAATATTATTTTACATAGTTATGTAATTAAATAATATAGTTTAGTTTTAATAATAGTACTATAATTTCAAAAGAAAAAAATATGCATCACTTTTTATTTTATTTAATTTTAATTTATAAATAAAAAATAAATTTAAATACTATTAATTAAAATAAAATAACTCTTTATTTTAT
Source organism: Viscum album (assembly GCA_963277665.1). Taxonomy (NCBI): domain Eukaryota; kingdom Viridiplantae; phylum Streptophyta; class Magnoliopsida; order Santalales; family Viscaceae; genus Viscum; species Viscum album. The sequence continues at coordinate 1,101,574,457 of OY728147.1, forward strand.
TATTTTTAATATTCATTAATTTTTTTCTATTAATATTTTATATTCATTTTATACTTAATTAATTTATTAATTGATGGTTTTTTATAGTGAATATATTTTTTTAAAAAAAAAATTTATTCTGTTTTAATTTATTATTATTATTATTATTATGTTGAATTTATTTATGTTTAGATGTATTTTTTTCACAGCCTCTAGATCCACTACCACTAGGACCCATAAATTGATCAACTGCCAGCTTTTCAACCTGTTTATATAGTGGTACCATAAAACTTATCCTACCTTACACTCTCCCTACTAACCACAACCCTCATTCACCCATCACTACTCCATCCCTCATTGACTGATAGACCCACCTCTTTCGTCTCTAAAATCTCAACACTCCTACTTCTGTCAACCAATAAAAACAACTCCATGACGCACTTATAACAGAAACACATTCAACTCAGTGGTTGCACAATTCCACTATTCTTACACACCTAATCCACCACCAGAATGAAAATTGTGCCACAATCCCAATATTCTAGTAAATTATAAATCATATTCCACTGTATCTGAGATCGATTTAAGGAAGATCTATACATGAATTGAAAACAATTACCACAATTGATGAACACATCATAGGATTTTGAAGATCAGATGATGAAATCTTCTCCATGAACTAATAGACATGAATCCCTCATATTTATTCACCAACTGAAGACAAGAAGTATCGACCAGAACCACTCCCAGAAAATGGGACAAGAAAATTGCAATGTTTTGTTAGTCCCAAATAGAAAGCATTGATAATGTGGGGGGTCTTTATTAGTGCCAAAAAAAAGCATTGATAAAGGGTTTATTTATCGATGTTATTTTTAAAATTGATTAATGTTTAGAATAATTGATATATATATATATATATATTATTATATTATATTTATATTCAAAATAATGTATTTTTGTATACATTAAATAATAAATGCACATATATGATTTGTATATATATTTCAGCAATTCAAAATATTTATATAATGGTTTAAAAAAGTAATTATAAGATTAAAATTTATATTTATATTTAAATAATTATATGATTATCATAAAATTCATTAAATAATAAAAATATTTATTAGATTTAGATTTTTTACATTTATTAGATTTATTAGTTATATGAGATATTTTAGATTTATTTGATTTATTTGATTTATTAGATCTATTGGACTCATTATATATATAATATTAATTATATTTTCAATATTTAATATGTTTACCATATTTATTTTATTTATAAATAAAATAAATAAATTATTCTAAAATATATTTATTTTTATTATATTTTTTATATATATATAGTCCCAATAAATTAAAAAAACTATATTGATCATGCAAGATTATATGTTGTGTATCATCAGAAAGGTTCATTTATACATTACTCCCTTCTTATTATTCATATTGTCCAATAATGGATGATTTATATATATATTTTAATAGGAATATGATTAATTCATGTTAACCATATATACTATTATGATTTCAAAAATACCTCAGAAGTAACATTAAATATATTTAAATCAGAAATATATTTATTATATTTATAATTAATAAATTTTAATAATATATAAATAAATTTAAATTATATTTATTTTTAATTATAATTATTACTCTATATATATTTAAATAATTATAAAATTATAATTAATACATATATTATTATTCTATATATATATATGAAAATATATTAATAAATATATGAAAATATATAAAAATATATATATTTATAGTTATATTTATAACAATAAATATATATATATATGTGTGTGAATAATTATAAAATTATAATAAATAGATATTTTATTCAAGTTATGTAGCTATAAATCTATCATTAAATAAATATATTTATAAATATATACAAATATTTTTTATTATTATTCCTAATAAATATAGATATATTTAAATAAATAAAAAATTATAATAAATATATTAATTATTTATATTTATATATAAATATTTATAAATAAAAAAAATAGTAACAAATATATTTTTAAATAAACGATGGTATATATAAATAATTAAAAATAAAAAATTAATATATTAATTATATATAATTATAAAATTATGAATATATATCTTATAATATTATAATTATTTACGTATAAGTATATTTATAATGAAAAATATAAATAATTAATGATTTTTTTAAATTTTAAATTAGAAATAAATTAATATTTATATATTAGTATTCTATATAAATAATATATATTAATTTAAATAATTATTAATTTATAAAAAATATAATTATTATTTTCATATATAATTTTATATATAATTAAATAAATAAATTTAATAAGATATAGAAATAATGATAAATTAATACAAATATTTATAATTATAGTTATAAATAAATACTGATATAATTAAATACATAAAAAATATATTAATAAAAGTAAAAATATTAGAAATATTATTTTATTTAAATTTAATAAATATTTAAATAAATAAATTTATATTCATTTTTTATTATAATTATAAGTAAATATATATTGAAAATAATAATTATAATTTAAAAAAATATAGATATATATCGATAATCATATAAATATATATAATTACTATATTTATTATATATATTTATATGATTATATATAATAGTTATATTTAGTTTAATTTTATAAATATTAAAATTATAATTTTTAAAAAATAAATATAAATACTTATTTATAGATATAATTTTATATAAATATAAATATATATATGTCATATAGTATAATTATAAATATATATACATTATAAATAAATTATTAACGGTATAGCTTTATCAGTGTTAGAAAAACACTGATAAACACATTTTATTAGCAATTTTTTGCATTGAAGATGATTTATCTTTATTATTGATTTTTATCTGGTGTTGTTTAAAGTTTCATTATGTTTTATAGAGAATCCCTAACATTATCCTCCTAATTCGCACCACTCAAGATATCGCAGTAGATGACCCCGGTCATCGACACTGCTTCCTCCCCCTCCTCCTTTAACCTAACATCACTACTTCCATGAATCCCTCCTCCTTGAATCCACCTACGCTACGTGCCTCTACTCCACCACCCTCTACTCCTTGGTAGTGCACCTCTCCTTTGAAAGATGACTCCCCCACCACGCTCCTCTCCTCCGTCGTGAATCACTCCACTGCATGCCTCTCTTCTTAAGCACACCACTGCTCCACTAGAGTTATCCTCGATTGTGCACCTCTCCTCTATTGTGAACACCCCTCCTCTATACGCTGCACCACATCGTTGTGATGTGTTTTCTCCTCCTCATTTGTTTTCTCTTATTTATTCCCCATAATTCTCTTCTTCATTGTGGTTTCTCTTTAGTTACATATATAGATATTGTTTTGAAAATCTTCTAGTGAATAATAGGTTGATTCGTGTTTCTCTCAGTGTGGTTTTCACACACGGGAATCCTACATTTCCATGTGGTACACAGAATAGTTGAAAATTTTTCTTTGGGGTTCCGAATCACATTAGTTTATCTTTGTTTATGTATCATGTGGGAGGGATATTCTCTTTCTTTCATATAGTTTATTGATTTGGCACACTAATCAATGATAATAAATTTATAATTAAATAAAAATGGTCACTGGGGGTTTTTCCCATATTATTAAATTTTCACATTAATGGTGATATTGAAAATTGTATGTTCTTTACACCACATTGAAAATCATGTATATTGGAGATTCTTCTCTGAAAACTAAATTAATTGCATGTTGGTTGGTTCTTGGTAAACATTTGAATATAAAAATTGGTTATTTACATATACATGGCTTATTATTTAATTCCCCAAGATGATATATCCTCATTGATCACCCTTGAATTAATAAGTTCAATTTAATAAGCGATTCATTATGAAATCTAATATTGTGTTTTTTTGGTTTTTACGGTGTTGTGGTTGTGAGAAGGTTGGGTGTCAGGGATTTTAGACTGATACATCCATTAATGGGTCTTATCCTTTATTTTCATTATGAAATTTTGTATAAAGTGTGACAGAGTTTTTGGGGAATTGATGTTGATAATTTCATGACTGTGTTTTGGAGAGGTAAAAATTATCTTGAGACTTATAATGATATTATCAACATATTTATTTTAGAGGATTAGGATATGAGTTCAGTTAATTATTTTTGTGTGAATAGTCTGTGTAATGTAATTTATAATTTTCTTTTGCAAGATTTTAAAAAGTAGACTATGAAAAATCCTACAACCAATTTGATTAGTATCATAATACATTTCTTTTCTTGTAGAATTATATAATATTTTAGTCTCCATGAAATTTTTATCAATCATGAAAAATATTTTGAATATTAATTTGTACTCATTTCATATTAATTATAACAAAATGAGATGCTGGAAAACCTTAGCTCATTATTTTATATATGATTATTGTAGGGAAATAACATATAGATGTGGTAATTTTTAGATATATTATTTTTTAAATGTGGATGATGTAATGGTATGTTTCCCATAAGTTATAAATTGATTTTGTAATTTATTATGTATTGTATTTTAAGGGTTTTATATTACTGTATTATCATCATTGTATTAAGAACATGTTTCTGGAATGTAAGATTCATTCATTGAAAAGTATGGGAGAAATTAACAATTCTACAAAAGTTAAAGGTTTTAGATGGACATGATAAATGTGTTATAAAGTCAACATGTTCAATGGTGCAACATCCATGAAATTTTTTATGTCAATGGAACAAGATGAATAATTGATATTTAATATATTCATTTGGGATGACAAGAAAAAGAAAACTGTGATAGAGTGGTTTTTGGAATACTAAATTGGAAGAAAAATCATTACACAATAATCACTGGAAAATGAAATGAGAATTATACTATGATGATTTTGATAGGGGTTCACAATAATTACATGATGGTCATCCGAGATTCATCCTGATTAGTAGCACTTCAAGACCTTATCCAAGAATGTGTTAAGGTTTCTTTTCGTATATTTTTATGAGATATTGTTCAATGATCATAATTAGATATTGATGAAAACACCATTCTTAACCATAAATAATCTGAGTAATGAGTATTACATATACTGTGTTATATCAAGAGTTAGAATTTAAATAGTTCCAATCCATGATGGACATGTGGTTTCTTATGGGTACAGATAGTTCGGAACACATAATAGAAATTCCCAAATCCACTCTTACATTTTGGAAATATTGGTTCCTTCCAGGAGGGGTTATTTTAACAAAAATTAAATGTGTTTGAAATATATTTAATCCCTAGTTGGACTAAACTATTTATATAGGAGAAGGTATGGGTACCTATAGTCCATTAACAATAACTTAATGTATACCATAATGAAGGGAAAATATTTTTCTAATGTATCATATTTTATAGATCAAGCATAGGAAAAACATAATTTTATATTCAAGTGGAATATGGCTATCCACTTTTATGAGATATGAGTTTATGTTCAAAATAATCATTTCCAGGTGACACTTATGTTTTTATTTGTTACTTATTCACTGCAAAATAGTATTATGAGACTAAACTATATGATTTTTATTATTTATTCATGAGAAAAATGATAACCCTTTTATAACTTTATATTTTCTAAAATTTTTGTTATTTTTGATTCATGAATCCTTTGTAAAATTACCCCCTATGGGTTTATGTCTTTGTAAAAATGCCTCATTTAAACTTTTAAAATGATTCAATTTTTTTTAAAATGATAAAAAAATATTTTTGTTCAACATTCCATTATTTGGTTTTTAATTTCTTTAAAAATATTTAAACACTTGGAAGGGACATAGGTTGCATGCCAAGTGTTTGTAAACTTATTTTATTATCTTTCAGAAAGGGAAGTGAATGTTTTTAAAGAATATCTAATACTGGTTTCTTTTTAACAAGGGGTCTGTGATGTTTTAAATGAAATTTTTTAAAACATTTTGGGTATTCATTCAATTTAAATGATTAATATTGTTGGGTCATTATGTTTCCATATCTTCTTTGAAAAATGAATTAGGGGTTTGAGAATGAGTTTTTGGAACTAATTTGTTTATTTTAAAAATATCATGTAATTTTAATGAGGAATTTCTGTAATTGGTTGGTCATTAATGACATATCATTTGTGATTTGATAAATAGTATTCAGAGGATACATAAACTCGAGGAATTTTTTTTATCCTTGGTAAATTTTAATACCAACATTTTGTGTATTTATTTTATTAAATACTAATTTCACAGAATAAAATGTGATGGATATAAATAATGAATGGATGGATTCCAATCATTTGAAAATAGAGTATCAATATTGAGTGAAATAGTTCATCATGTTTTCCAAAGATCATTCAGATGACCCTTCTAAAATCTATTTTTAGTGTTTACCCTTTTGTTATTCAAGACATATTATTCTAGATGATTTGGAATAACACTTGACCTATCATGGAATAGATAGATGTTATAAATGTTGGAATAAACACAAGAATAGAGTGAATGTAGTTATATGGTGGGATACCATTACATTTTATAGTGCATCCGATATGATTACATTTCTAGAAAATTAAGAAGACAATATCGAGGACAAGATTACAGATGTGAAAGATGAAGAATATATTATTGATGAAATGATAGGGGATGTTGATGATGAAATTCATGATTTTCCAAAATTGATTGATTTATTAAGATGTTTTGAAAAGATGCCATTATATGGTGGTTTCGCAAAATATGTATATCTTCAAGCCATCCTAAAGCTGTATAATTTGAAATAAGGAAAATCTATTGAGTGATGCTTGTTTTATATAATTACCTTCTCTCTTGCATGAAATTAACCCAAATGATTATGGGCTCCAGAACCAAATATATAATGAATAACATATTCTACATTTTATGGGTATGATCTCAAAAAGAATAATTAACTACATTAATGAATTTATACTGGTTCACAGGGACCATAATTCACTTAGATAATTCCCAAATTATGGTACATCATGATATAAGAAATATGAATCTTTTCATATAATATTTGTATTGTGAATTCCAATCATTCATTGGTTTAAGTGCCTATATAAAAGTGAGGGTGCTATTGGGTAATTTATGAGGCATAAGGATACAAGAAATAATGATTGGAAACCACATCACCTGATTGACTATCCATAGTGGAATAAATTGATAATGAGTATCCTAAAATTAGAAATGAGGCAAGAAACCTTCATCATTCATAATATGTCGATAGGGTGAATACTTTTTGATTTCAAAGAAGCACAAATATTACGTGACTAGTTATGTTTGGTAAATTATATCTTGTCACCTGGTTTTATATGAAATGAACAACATCATGTTATCTATGGTTATATCAGAAAAAATCCTTATAATGATATTGATGTTTAATTTTCTTCATTGATCGAGGATTTAAAATTATTACGTGATTCTTGTGTTATGTTGAACGATGATTATATAAATAATGATTTCATGTTGATATCCATGTTGTGTTGGATGATAAATGACTTTTTTGCATATTTAAATTTTTTAGGATATAGAATTAAAGGTACTCATGGTGGTGCCATCTAGAAATAAGGTATATAGTCAAATATGATGAAACATTCATCGAAAACAATGTATCAAGGACAACATATATTTATACCTCTATAACCTATGTAAGAATCTAGGACAACATCATTAAATTGGGTTTTAGAAGATTTTACAGCATCATATCCACTTGTAGGTGATCAACTATTTGAGAATGTAAAATTTGTGGACACAATATTTGGTAAACCGTTTTTAAAAAATAATACGAAAACTAGTTCTAAGAAGCGATCTATTTTTTTGAATTACAATACTTGAATTTTTTGTAAGTCATCCACTTTTTTGATGTTTTAAATTTATAAAACAATTTACCTTATATATTCATCATCAAATTTCTAAATTCACCTTCTGAAACAAATGATTTAATTAAGGCTATGTTGGACATGATTGACATGAGAATAAATAGAGAGTTGGAACCTTCCAAGGATTAAAAAAACTCTTCCATTAAATTAATAAACTATTTCCAAGGATATATATCAGTTTATCAACTTTCTGAATGATGTAATGGTTCCATATGGGTATTCACTGAATATCACTAATTTTTATTCAAAAAATGATGTAAGGTTAAGGGGTCTGAAATCACAGGGATTCGATGATTAGATTCATGATCTAATGCATATAGAATTATTTTTAATTTTCCCAAAAATGTTCATCATAAATTAACCAAACTCTATTTATTCTTCAATACTATATGCGGAAAATTTATAGACATGGTAAAATTGATGTGTCTAGAAAAAGAAATTTCTTTTAAATTATGTGAATTGAATATGTTCTTCCCACAAACATTCATTGATATGATGGTTCATTTTGTTGTTCACATAGTGAGAGAGATTCAAATATGTGGTCTTTTACACAACAGATGGATGTTCCCCATTTAAATTTATATGAAGAATTTGAAAGCATACGTCAGAAATTGATGTTGTCTATAGGTTTATATTGATGAATGACATATTGTTGAGGAAACCATTGAATTCTGTATGGAGTACCTTTTCGATGGGGAATATATTGGTCTACTAAAATCTAATCACACATGGTGGCTTGCGAGTGAAGTAATTTATAGAATTGAAGTTTTCAGAATCAATATAATAGATAATGAGTAGTTCCACATTTATATTTTTTTTAATAGTTTGTATGTTTCCCCATATTTTGAACCCAAAATAAAATTTTTAGGCATTTTAATCCCATAAATGTTGTATTATGGACATAAAATTATCAAAATCAATAGTTTATAGGATGGTTTTGGGACCACATTTGAAATAAGTCACATGAAAATATAGATTCAGTTTTATAACAACTTCAATGGCAATCTAGAGGACCATGTATGTAGGTATTATCATGCAATGATTATGTTATTTATGGTTATAAATTATATATATGGATTATTGATGAATAGAGTACCATGAAAATTAGTGTAGTTACACTCATTGATTAATAAACACATGTTTCTGGTATTAAATAAAGAAATCTAATTTAACGAATATGTCATATTTTTTCATCATCAAAAAAATATTGGTGTTGGATTATATAACATTAAAAGTGCCAACATTTCAATTCATGTGGGGTTATAGCATGAGTGACATTTAAATAGAAAAATTTGGATTTTTGAAAGTAGATTTTAGAATGGAATGGTACAAAGACAAGTCGTTTATAATGGCATCATAGGTAGTATGAGTATTTAATGTATTAGATCCCCCAAACCAAAAGATGTCAATTATTCTGTTATCGACCAAAAAAATTTAAGGGTTAGATTAAAATTCAATTGAGTATTACCCTTTCATTAGGAAATTTCAATCATTATGTAGTGGTTCTAATGTAGACGTTGATTTATATTTCCTGAAGACACAATGAAGGGATTTGGATCTTTGATAGTGGGGTCAAATCCCTTCATCCATTAAAAAATGGAATTAAATAATCATGTGGAATTTTTTTGTAATTTATTTCATGTTATCTCATGTTGTAATCTATATTTTTTCATTTATGTACTAGAAATTATTTATTAAACCCCTTTTGTAGATATTGAATTCTCTACAGGCTAGTGCTACCAATATTGAGGAACAATAGGTCTCTCAACCTCCTGATGATCCCATGGTAGTGGAACAATCATATGCATGTGTTGGTGCTCCATTCTAGATGAACAACTGGTCTATCAACCTACTACTACTCGCAGTGAATAAGAAAAACCTGATGGACATGTTGGTTCCCCCAATCCCAAGGAACAAAAAGTCTCTCATCCTACTATTGTGTGTAGTGTAGAGGTATAACATGAATCTTCATGTGATAATGACATCGCTCAAGATGAAAATATTAATGATGTTTATTATGGATAAATGGTACGAGAAAAAAGAATGATATCATAGAAAAAAGGAGCGTTGTAGTTTGATGAATCTAGAAAAAATATTTAAGAGGAAATCCAAATGCATCAAATACAAGGTCAGATGGATTGTACGAGGTAAGAATCCTAAACCCAACAAGGGAATTTGCAATATTTATACTAGAATTGATACTCAGCAACACATTCAATTTGACATAGATTTGTGGAACCCATTTGTGACCATGTCTAAGGCACTAATGTGGGAAGATAATATTGTTAAATTTTGATATCATTTCATTAATTTATAAGAAAAATAATGTAATGAAACATAAAATTACTCTTCATCATCAATTTTAGATTGAATTTATCATATATGATTCTCAAAAGAAGCGTGTATTAATGCTTTCTAAAGGATTAAAATATTATTTCCCACAATCCTTACAAGACATCATCTGAATGATGCTAAATAGAAATTAAACCCATGCCCACCACTTATATAGACACACTTTATAACCAATGAAGTGTGGATTATGTTTCATAGCATTCTTGAAAATCGGTCTTATCATTTACGTTGTGGGTATTAATACGTTGTTTGATGATATATGTATTCAAAATTTCATTGATAGTTCTTTATATATATAACATAAAGTGATTGCTAAAAATAAGAAAAGAGCATCAAACCCAGTTTATCCCTACTATAATGAATGGATGGGGAATTATTCACTTGAAAAAATATTTCTATGCATTTTAAATATCCCTTAATTATTGTTTTGTTATATGAATCAACACCTTAATTATGTTTGTATATATATCTGATAATAAATGACTCGACATCCAAAGGTACATTCATTCCATGAAATGTGTTATAGATGGAGGCAAGTGAAAATAAATATAGGATACCAATATATCAGAACAGAAAAAATATGTGGGAATTATTTTTTTCTATTTCATAATAATTAATTTTTCATTACCTCGCTTATATGTAATAATTATGACCTCTTTTTCTATATTTTCTATCTTACATAGCCACAATAATCAACAACACATGTTTTGAAAGTACCCAAACTATCATTTCCCTTGTTTTTTCCTAAATAGTATGTCCACATTAGAGTTACGGGTTTTTGTGGTGAAACCCCTGAACATATTTTGATAAAAAAAGAGGACGATGAAAGTTAATTATTGAAAAAAGGTAAAATATATACCCCTAAACAAAAATTCAAATGGAATATATAGATGATGGAAAATTTAATGAGGTATTGGCTATGAGAAGAAGAAAATCAATAATATCCACTACAAGAAGATCCCACCTGACCACCCCCCAATTAGGGAGCTAGCCATTTCCCTCATTGATATGTCTTAGTAGAGGTTATTAATGTTTTAATAAATGTTTCTATGAAATGTGAATCAGAAATCAATTGAGAACTTTCCTATATTTATGTTCTATAGGGTAATAATAGCTATGATTTATATCTACAAACACCCACTCAACCACCGTTGGTTGAGGGTTATCAGGTTTAATATTCAAAAGGACACACTACACAACAGAGCACTTCCAACAATTCACCTGTGATAGTCGATCAACGTAGCCCCTGTGCCGAGTGCAGAACTATCAGTACCAATTCAATGAGATGATATTAATATATAAAATAACGTTTTCATAATATTAATCTCATGCATATCATATATTATAAATAATTAGACCTATAATAAGGTATTCATTTGAATTTTAATTTTAATGATTAATTTTTTATTTTTAATGAAAACGGTTTGAATCCAATAATATTATTAGAGACGGTCAAAGAGAAGGGAATGAAATGACTTATCGTCTCAAAATCATTATAAGGATTAAACAACCGATTAAAATAATATACTAAATGAATAATTATAGAACCCATAATATAAAAACAGTTTATTATCATTCAAGACTCCTCTAGATACAATGCTTAAATATTGGGAAACCATATTGTAGAATTTGAAGAAAATATGTATAGATGGAATGATCATTAATTCATTGGTATTAGGAGTAAAAATGAAATATTTGACTATGACTTGTTAGGATGCATTTTTGAAAATGTATAACTGAGTTATGTTCTCATGATTTTATTTTCTAAAAGATGATATATTGGGTTAATTAAGGGGAACTAAATTTCATATTTTGGAAGATGTATATAAGAAAAAAATTAAAAGTGTTTTTTACATGCTAGTTAGTTTAAACTCATTAGTCCTCACATAACCTCAACAACATAATCAAAAATAAAACCCAACAAAAAGGATGAAAAATGAGTAGGTTAGATCAAATCCATCCAAAAGAATTTGGATGATATACTCTATTTAATACCAATGATACACGAGTTAGACTCTATAATTTAACCATATAAAATTTATTTTCATTTCTTTCATTGAAAATTTATTTTCATATTTTTAAGAAGTATTGGATGCTCATTGCAATGAATTTGGATACTTCAAATATTTTTTTAGGATTCATTTAATGGATATTCACCAAACTATAAACACATGATGGTGTCTGTAAATTTTTAATACATTACCTCTAATGTTTTAGAACTAAACATCATGTTATATAATTTATATTATCTGTTAATGATGATTTTTGATGATAGGGCAATGAATCACTATCATTTGAAAAAATGAATGAGACTAGGGGATAATGACAAGCAGGAACACATGTACAAATACTAGATATGTATCATGGAATATATTATAAGATATCACTATCCAATATAATATCATATTAAATTACATATTCTCCTAATAATATTTTTTAGTTTCCGAAACAAAAAAAGGAAATGATTTTGTTTACTATGTTTGTAAATTTATAAGAGATATCATAGTCCTTGGACAAACCAGTATCATTGATGATTTAGTTTAGAAGATAATTACTATTTTATTGATAATATTTATTAATACCTTCCATATTAATATTATTCCAAAACTATTATGACTATTGAAAATATTTTTATTCAAAAGAAAATATAGTATTTCTTAAAAACAAAATGGTTGTATCCCTTATGAAAAAATTATATAAATTGCATGAAGATGTGACTTCCATATCTAGGGTTTGACTTTCTAATTTTCAATATCACCTTATAAAATCTTTATGAACATGTTACCCTTATAATATCATTGATATCTCAATTTATTAAACTATTTAAACGTATATAATCTCCATTTATTATGTTTCACATCATTTCGGTATCAAGAATGGTTTTAGAAATGATGTATAAGAATTCCAGAACAACTCCATGTGTCTCAATTTATTTAAAATTGAAATTAATTTAAGTATAAACCAAACATGGTATACTGAGAACTGGCCACACACATTTGGATTATTTTGATATGATGCACGTTTTGTCCAGTACAACTCAAAGGGAAACCTTTTATTTAAAATTTACAGTAATTTAAGTAATAACAAAAAGAGATGCACTGAAAACTAATAAAACACATTAATATTGTTTTGATATATTATTAAAATTATCCATGAGTAATTTGTGACATGTAGGTGTCAGTCACACCACAATATATTGCACAGTGTGGCCATTACAACTCAATGTGTCTCTTTTTATTTAAAATTGACCTTAATTTATGAAATATCAACATGTGACATATTGAAAATAAAGAAAACACTTTCATATTGTTTTGATATTTTAGGAAAATGATCTATTAGAAATTTGTAAAGTGTAGGGATCACCCGAACCACAATAAGACACAAAGTGTAGCTGGTAGAACTCAATGTTTGTCTTTTTATATAAAATTTACATTATTTTAAGTCAAAAAACAAGCATAATTAAAATGAATAAAACTCATTCACATTGTATAAATATTTTCAAACAATGATACATGAGTAATTTATGAACTGTAAGAGTCAACGAAACCTTAATACGATGCTTGGGTGTGGCTGTTTTAACTCAAAGGGTCCCTTTTTATTTAAAATTAACATTTATTTTAGTAAAAAAGTTACATACAGAAAAATTAACCAACACATTAGGATTGTTTTGATATTTTTGTAAAACGATCTTTTAGTAATATGTGATTTGTAGGGATTAGTAACACCACAATATGATGTATAGTGTAGTTGATACATCTCGAAGGGTGTCTTTTTATATAAAATTGACATTAATTGATGTAAAAACAACTAGTAACATACATAAAAATGAGAAAATGCATTTAGATTGTTTTTAGTGTGCTATTTAAATTGAAATATGCTCCGAGGTGTTCTTTGTTTAAATTGAAATTTGTTTGTGCTATGATTAAATTAAAATATTGGGGTTCTATTACTTGTGTTTAAATTGTGGTTTTGCTGTGTAGTTATATAATCATCCAATTTCATGCAAGTATACATTTATCAATTTTTTAGCATTGAAAAATTGAACCTTTATTAGTGAATGAAACTCAAATAACGGCATCCTTTATCAGTTCTAAAATTTCATTAATATAGGGGGCCTTTATCCGCACTTGAAAATCCCTAATAAAAGGGGTCCTTTAATAGCATAATACTAATAGTTCTTTTTAGCGTGTTTAAATGTCATTTTCAAGATATTAATGTCCATATTATTATCAATGAACTGATGAAATCCATGTCAATGCTATAGATGAATCACCCCATGATGAAGCAAACACATCACTACTGCATGAATCTGAATCTTGTACGTTGAGGCCACTGATTCTACACTATTGTTGAGAACACATTACGTGATGCCACTCTTTCTCTTTATCCACTAATGAATATTAAAATACAATTCTTCAATATTTATAGATTGAAATCACCACTTTAGAACCATATACCATCATCAATGCACCATGTAAAACTTGAAGAATCTGATTTCCCTCACCATGGATGTTGCCTACTGGAGCCACCATGCACACGACCCCTATTTGAAGAAGAAAATGTAGACCCCTTGTTGAAAGCAAACCCATTTTTCTCAATATTCTTATATATAAATAATTAAAATACATAATGTATAATATTTTTATATATGTAAATTATATTAAATACAATATATAATTATATTATCTATTATATGTATATAGATATAAATAATAATATATATATAAATATATTTAAATTTTAGTAATTACAATATATAATTATATTAATAATGATATTCTCCTTGTTGCGGAATTATGTAATATATTCAAATGGATACATGTGAAATTTCAAGGGGATCACGATTTACAAACATCCACCAAAAGTGGGTTACGAGGGTGTTAAGGGATGCCATATGCATATCATCTCTGATAGGTTTAATCTATCAATGCATTTCTATTATTTTCATATAAGAGAACATAACCTCATTTATTTTAGATATTCCATAGACATGGTAGTCAACACGATTCTTGAAAATGATAAACCATCCATTTTTCTTCATTTAATTCACAATTTACAATCTTGTTTCTATATTCTAAATATCCATATTATGTAAAAATATTTTAATTACAGTTGTGATTTTTTTATGCTCTTCGATTTGTTTTCTGAAATAAAATATCTGTTAATGGGGAAATTATATCACTACAACAAAACGGGGCAAGAGAATCACCTCGTTTTACCAGCACTATGTAGAAAGCTCTGATAAACGGCACACCCTTATTAGTACTAGCTAGATGTACTGGAAAATATACCCTTTATCAGCACTAAGAAAATAGCACTTAAAGGGTATATTTATCCGCACTTTTTTTAGGGTTGATGAATTTTTTTAATCATAATTTATCTAATATTATATATATATACAAAAAATAATGTTTATTTATATACATTATATAAAAACACATGTTTATAATTAATATATATTTTTTAACAAATCAAATATATATATATATATATAATATTCTATGAAATTTATTTTAAAGATTGTAAGTAAATATATGTATTTAAATAATTATATGATTATAATAAATTGGGATAAATATTAAATATATTAAATATATTTATTATATTTCTAGATTTATTAGATTAATTGGATTTATTATATTTTTTATATATTTGAATGATTTATATTTATTAGATTTCTTATATTAATTAATTAGATTAATTAGATTAATTAAATTTATTAGATTCATCAAATTTATTATTTTTGTTATATTAAATATTTTTAATTTATTTATAATTAATGTATATAAAACAATTATATATATTTTTCTAATATAATTATTAAATATATATGTCTTTCCAATGAATTTGGTAAATATATATATTGTCCATGGATGCATATATGTTACATATCATCATAAATGTTCATCAATTCATTACATCTTTGTCTTTAATCTTATTATCCATTGATGGATCATTTTTTATTATTTATATATTACTAGGAATATAATTAATTCATCTCACACATTTATAATATCATGTTCTCAAAAATGAATATAAAATTACCTTAAATATATTTAAATAATAAATATATTTATTTTATTTATAATTAATAAATTTGAATTATATATAAATGATTTTTAAATATATTTTTTCATAATTATAATAATAACTATATATATTTAAATAATAATAAAATTACATTAAAAACATTTATAACTATTACATAATTATATATATATATAATTATATAGAAATATTTATTTATTTTTATAATTATGATTTAATATATATATATATATGTGTGTGTGTGTGTGTGAAAATAATTATAAAATGATAATAGATATATTAATTATACAACTTATAAAGTTTTAAATATATAATTAAATATTGTTTTTTAAATATATATAAATATTTATAAATAAATAAAAAATTATTATTATAATCCATAAATAAATATTTATATATTTAAATAAATAAAAATATATAATATATATTAATTATATATATATATACTAATATAAATAAATAAATACAAATATTTATAAATAAAATTCTAAACAAATGAAAATCTATTAAAATAATCAAATTGAGATAATTAATAAATTAATTATCTATATATATTTATATATATAAATTATTAAATATATTTGTTATAAATTTGTAATTATATATATATATATTTTTTTAATTAAAATAATAAATAAATATTTATTTAATATTAATATTAATTACAATTAAATATATAGTTAATTTTTAGGTATAAATATAGATAAATAATTATTAATTTAAATAATTATATATTTATAAAAATTATATATTTATTTTTTTCTTATGTATTTTTATATATAATTAAATAAATATATTAATAAATATATAGAAATAATGATAAATAAATTAATATATATATTTTTATAGTTATAAATAAATACAGATATCTTTAAAAAATTATAAAATTCTAATAAATATATTAGTAAAATTATAAATATTAGAAATATATATTTTTTAAAATTTAACAATTATTTAAATGTATATATATATATATTAATTTATAATTATTAATATATATATATATATATATATATTCATATAACTAATTTTAAAATTTGAAGAAATATTGTTATATATATCTATAATATCATAAATTTATTATATTTATATATTTAAATATATATATTTATAAAATTATAAATAAAATAAGTATATTTTATATAAATTTATATTTTTGTAAATTATAATTTTATAAAAATAAATAAATAAATAAATTTATAGTATATTTATAAATAAATATAGATATATTTATCATTTATATAATTATAGAAATATATATAATAACAGTAATATAGTATTAACATTATATATTTATCAGTACTTAGGCCTTTATCAGCACTGATAAAAATTGTCTTTATCAGCGCTATATATTTAGCACTCATAAGGACAATTTTTATAAATGCTAAAAGACCGCTGATAAGGGATTGTTTTATTGGAGCTTTCTATATCAGTAATGATAAAACATACATTTATTATCTCATTTTATCTAGAGCTGATAAAAGATTCCCCAGGTTTTATAAATAAACATTAACTTTCTCTTCCTTCCTCACACCCCTAAAATAGTCATAGAAATAGATCCATGTCGTCATCGCCACCTCCAACTCCTCCACCTCTCCCACCGACTCCTCCACTACCCCGAATCACTCTACCATGAACCATCCTTCATCATGAACCTCTCCTCCACTGCATGAATCTCCACCATTGGTTGACTCTCTTCCAATAGGGGACTCCTCCGCTACGTGCCTCTCCTCCGCTATGAACGCACCTCCGATGTGTGGAGATCCAAACCTATGGGGTGTGTTTTATCCTCTTTATCATTAATTTCCTCTTTTTTCTCAATATTTCACTACAAATTTCAGGTTTATCTTTATTATAATGTTTAGAAAGTGTTTTTATAATCTTATGGAGTAGAGTAGGATGATCCATGTTTCCAGTGGCGTGGATGTCACGTGATGTCATTGTACTTTTCCCTACGGCACACGGATGAGTTGAAAATTGTTCTTTGAGGTAGTGATTCTCCTTAGTATATATTTGATTGTGTATCATGTGGGAGGGATCTAGTCATTCATTCCATTTGTTTATTAGTGAACCACACTAATCCAAGAGAGTAACTGAATAATTAAATAGAAAGTCACAATGGGGTTTGTTTGCATGTTATCAGGGTTTCATATTGATGTTGATGTTGGGAATTGTATGGGATAAATTCCCAAGAGAAAATATCAGTTTTTGGAGGTCCTTGATTACACAAAAAATGAATTGCGCATTGGTCGGTTCCTATTAAACATTTAAATATAGAAATTGGTAATTTACATATACATTGGTAATGAATTAATTCCCCGTGATGATACAACATCTATGATAACCGCTAAATTAACAAGAAGTGCATTTTAAAATCTGAAATTTTATATGTTTGGTTTTTATGGTTTTGCAATTGTGGCATGGTTGTGTGTTGTGGAAATTTGGTGGATGCATACATCAACTGTACATAACATAATTTTTCTTTAGGATATTTTAATTATAAGGCACTAAACTATTTTGGGATGTGATGTTGTTAACATCATGAATATGATTAGAGAGTTAATAATTCTCGTGTGTCTTTTATTTATACTCAGATCACTTTTATTCTAGAGGTTACTGATATGAGTTAAGATAAATATTTTACAATTACAAGTTCTTGTAATCTCTTTTATTATTCCTTTTTGAATATTTAAGAAAATATACTATGGAAAAACATTACATATATTATTTAAGTACCATAGTTCTTTTCTTGTGTTAAGAAGTTATATTTTACTATAGTCTTCATGTGTAGTCTTTAATCATGATATATATTTGGAATGTGAATCCTCTATCATTTTTTAAAAACTTTATCCTAAAAGAGAAGCACTAGAGCATAGCTATAATTACTTTATACATGAAGTAGATAGTGATATATATTATAGATGTGGTAATTCTGAATGATATGAATTTTAGTAGAGGACGATGTAATAGTCTGTAGTCCAAATGTTATGAATAGAAGTTGTGGTTTTTTAATATGGGTTTTTTAATGCTGATATTTTATGGTCTACTCCTATTTTCATTGAGAAAACTTTTTTGAAATTTAAGATTAATTCAATGAAAATTATGACTGACAAAAAATATTCATAAAATGTTAATGGTTATAGTTGGAGATTATATATGCAATAGAAAGTCCACTTGTTTAATAGGAACACTTCATTGAAATTTTGGAAGTCGGTGAAACTAGATGAACAGCTGATACTTAGTATAAGAAAGTGGCACAACAAACACATGAAACTTGTGGTGGACGTTTTTTTTAAAAATCATTGACAAGAAAAATATAGTCACAAAAATATTTACAACATGAAATTGAGAATATTATTATGTTGATTTTTTAGGGGTTCAGTTTTATTACTAGAGGGTCAAACAACATTTTTCCTGATTGGATGTTCAAAGAAGTCCTTAACCAGTAACGTGTTATGGTTCCTTTTCATATATTTTCATTGGATATCCTTCTATGATATTAATGAGAGATTTAATAAAACACCAATCATTACAATAAATTAATTGGGTAATGAGTATGGATTTTATTGTGATGATTTAAGAGTCTTGATTTGAAAATATAACGTCCATGATGGTTATGTGATTGTTTATGGGTCTAGAAAGTTAAGAACGTGTTAGATAAACATCCCAGATCTTTTAATATATTTGGAAATAGTGATTATTTATCTATGGTGTTATTTAAATACACTAAAAAAGTGTTAGAAATATGTTTAATCTCAATGTGAAAAGAACCATTGATAGCGGAGAAGGAACAAGTACCTATTTCCATTTAACATTGTGTTAATATATACCCTAAAGAAGTGGAATTTCATTATAATCTGCAATATTGGAAGGATCAAGATTATGTTGTACACGATTCAAGATCACGTTGAATATGTGTAACCACATTAAAGAGATATGAATTTTATTCAAATGAATCATTTTCAAGTGAAAATTATGTTTTTATCAATCAGATATTCACACCTCAGTAGTATTAAAAGCTCAAACTAGAGGATTCATAATATTTTTTCATGAGAGACATTATAAAATTTTAATAGATTTATATTTTATAAAATATTGGATAATTGTTTCATGTATCCATTGTAATGTGACTCTTTGGGTATTTATGTATTTGTGAAAATGTTTCAGTGGTTAGTTTAAAACAATTCGTGTGTTTTTAAATGATTTCTAGATATTAAATATTTTCTACATAACTGTTTTGGTTTTTTATAACATTAAAATTATAAAAACGCTTGGCATATACATAGGTTTCATTCCATGTGCTTTTCATCTCATTTTATTTTCTTTCAAAAGGTGATGTGAATGATTTTAAACTGTATATAATACTAGATGCATAGTAATAAGAGATTTGTAAAGTTTTAAACGAATAATTATAATATATAGAGGGTTTTTATTAATTTCATATGATTAAAATTATTGTGTCGTGACGTTTCCTTGATATCTTTTAAAAATTTAATTGGGGTTGTTAGAAAGAGTGTTTCAAAATGATTGGTTTATCATATAAAGGGAATGTAATTTTAATGAGGAATTCAAATAAATATTTTCTTTTATAATGGGATTTAAATTTTTGATTTGATAATTGATTTTTAATGGATACATAAAAACTATATCTTATTTTTTCCTCCATTAATTTATATATAAACATTTTATATATTTAATTTGATAAATACTAATACCACTGAATCAAATTGGATGTATATTAATACAGAATTGATGGATGCCAATGCATTGAAAAAAGAGTATGAATATAGAGTGAAAATGTTCATGATGTTGAAGTAATGATGTCTTAGAATCCCGGTATAACTCATAGTGACTCTTTTTATTTAATATTAACATTAATTTATGTAAAAAACATAAAAACCATAGAAACACAATCAGACTGATTTTATATTTTAGGAAAATTACATATTAGTTTGTTATGACATGCACGTATCAGTCTCACCACAATACGACAAATTTTGGGGCCATTAGAACTCCAATGTCTTTTTATATTTAGAATTGATATTAATTTAAGTAAAAAAAACAACACATATAATATAAATTGAACAAAGACATTACAATTGTTTTGATACATTATGAAACCGATCAGTTATTCATTTGTTATGTGTAGTATTCAACCTATGTTCAATCTGATTCACATTGTGGGTGGTACAATTCAAAGTGTATGTTTTTATTTTAAATTTAAATTTATTTAATTATAGTTAAGTCATATACTTAAAAGTAATAAAAAACATTCAAATTTTTTTCATATATTATGAAAATGATCTCTTAGTCATTTTTGATGTGTAGGTATTAGCTACACACTTTATTAATCATGGTGAGGAAAGTAAAACTCATAGTGCCACTTTTTATTCAAAAATGGACAATAATTTAAGTAAAAACATCAAGAGGAATACTTAAAAATGTGAAAATAAATTATTATTGTTTTTATATTTTATTAAATTGATCCATGAGAATTTTTTGATATGTAGGAGTCAACCACACCTCAATATGATGCACGGTGTTTCCATTAAAATTAAAAATGACACTTATAATTATAAATTGACATTAGTTTAAGTAAAAACAACAAGTGAAATACTAAAAACCAAGAGAAAATACTCATATTGTTTTAATATATTACGAAAACGAGCTATTATTTATTTGATAAGTGTAGGGATTTGTTTCACCTCAATATGACACATGTTGTGCCCAGTATAACACAACAATTTCTTTTTATTTAAAATTTACATTAATATTAGTAAAACCAACAAGTGAAACACATAAAACAGAGAGAGAACATTTGGATTGTTTTTATATTTTAGAAAAATGATCTATTATTCATTTATGAAATATATTTATTAGCTTCAGATCAATAAGAAAAATGGAGTGTCTGATAGAATTCAATGTGTCTCGTGTTATTTAATATTTACATTAATTTAAGATAAAAGAAAAAGAACACTCTAAAAAATAAGAAAACACCTTCATATTGATTTAAAAAATTAGTAAAAGGATCCATGAGTCATTTTATACATATAGGAGTCACCCCCACCACAATCAAATAGACAATGGTACTAGTAGAACTATAATTTTATGCTATCAGTTTAAAATAGGCATTTTAGCTCAAAACATGTCTTTGATAGTAAAACAAAAAAAACATGCTTGGATCATATTTATAATTTTGTAAAGTGATTCATTTCTCATTTGTTACATGTATGAAGATGTATCATGTAAAACAGATGCATGATATGACTATTATGTATCAAAATTCATGTATACATTTTAAAATAACATTTTAAAAAACTAACGTAATGAAAAACGAAAAATCACATTTATATTGTTTTGATAATTTAGAAAATTGATTCATTATTAATTCTTGAAATGTAGAAATCATATCCATCTTAATATGACGCACAATGTGGCTGGTATTACTCTTAATGTGTCATTAATTAAAAATAACATTAATTTTAGTAAATTTATATTAACGTACTCAAAACCGAGTACACCCATTTAGATTGTTTTGATATTTTAATAAAATGATTAAAAACACATTTTTAACATGTAGGAATCAATCTGAACTCAACAGGATTCATGGTTTTATTGGTATAACTCCAAATGTGTCATTTTTTATAAATATTTATATTTCATTAATGTGTTCTATCATATTAGTGGTTAATTTATTTATTTATAGTATTACTGACATAATATTTGTTTTATAATATACGTGGAATTTTTTTCATGGGATGATATTATTTTTATGAAAATCATTACCATAGGACATGATGTTTTAGAGGGGATAACATACATCATAATAAGAGATGTTAATGTTTCTGAATGTTTTTTGGGAAATTGTAAATGTAATTATATAAACCAGTTTGTTTTAAATAGAAATAATATTTTTTCTATGTATATAAATGTCATTAATAGTTTATTATTACCGATATCCATTAAATAAATATAGTATTTTTTTCTTATGATGTGCTGTTTGAATAGAATTTTTCTTCTGGGTGTGCTATGATTAAATTTTATGTTGTGTGTGGTGTAATATGTGTTTAAATATGAGGTTGGTGGTGTTGTTAATGTGTTTTATGGCCATGATGAAATTCATTAATTATGTGATGCTATTAGGATATTACTTAAGATTGGGAGTTTTTTCTTGTATTGTAAACAATCATGTGCCCACATTCTCAACGTTTTGCAAGATTTAAGAAAGTAAACTATGAAAAATAATACAGCCAATTTAATTATTATCATAATACTTTTCTTGTGTTGTATAATTATATAATATTTTAGTCTCCATGAATTTTTTATCAAAAATGAAGAATATTGTGAATATGAATCTGTACTCATTTCATATAATTTATAACAAAATGAGAGGCTAGAAAACCTAAGATCATTATTTTATATATGACTATTGTAGGGAAATATCATTTAGATGAGGTAATTTTGAAATATATTATTTTTTAAATGTGGGTGGTGTAATGGTATGTTGCCCATAAGTTAAAAATTGATGTTGAAATTTTTTAAGTATTTTGTTTTGAGGGTTATATATTATGCTATTATCATCATTTTATTAAGAACATGTTTCTGGAATTTAAGATTAATTAATTGAAATGTAAGGACAAAATTAACAATTCTACAAAAGTTAAATGTTTTATATGACATGATAAAGGTGTTAAAAAGTCAACATGTTCAATGGTGTGACATATATGAAATTTTTTATCTTATGGAACAAGATTAACAAGATGAACAAGATGAACAAGATGAACAGTTGATATTTAATATATTCATTTGGGATGACAAGAAAAAGAAAAATGTGACAGAGGGGTTTTTGGAATACACAATTGGAAGAAAAATCACTGCACAATAATCACAGGAAAATAAAATGAGAATTATATTATGTTGATTTTGATTGGGGTTCACAATAATTACCAGATGGTCATCTGAGATTCATCCTGATTGGTAGCACTTGAAGACCTTATCCCAGAATGTGTTAAGGGTTCTTTTCATAGATTTTTATGAGATATTGTTCATTGATCATAAATAGATATTGATGAAAACACTAATCTTAACCATAAATGAGCTGAGTAATGAGTATTAGATATATTATTTTATATTAAGAGTTACGATTTAAATAGTTCCAATCCCTGGTGGACATGCGGTTTCTTATGGGTACAGATAGTTCTGAACACATAATAGAAATTCCAAAATCCACTCTTATATTTCGATATAATGGTTCCTTCCAGAAGGGGTTATTTTACAAAACATTAAATGTGTTTGAAATATATTTAATCCCTAGTTGAACCGAACTGTTGATATAGGAGAAGGTATGGGTACCTATAGTCCATTAACAATGACTTAATGTATACCATTATGAAGGGGTATTTTTTCTAATGTATCAAATTTTATAGATCAAGCATAGGTAGAACATGATTTTATATTCAAGTGGAATATGGCTATCCAATTTTATGATATATGAGTTTAGGTTCAAAAGAATTATTTGCAGGTGACACTTATGATTTTTTCCACTTATTCACCGCACAATAGTATTATGGGACTAAACTATGTGATTTTTATTATTTATTCATGAGAGTCATGATAACCCTTTTATAACTTTATATTTTATGAAATTTTGGTTTTTTTTGATTCATACGTCCTTTGTAAAATTACTCCCTATGGGTTTATGTCTTTGTAAAAATTCTTAATTTATACTTTTAAAATGATTCAATTTTTTGGAAATGGTAAAAAAATTTTATTCAACATTCCATTATTTGGTTTTTAACGCCTTTAATAATATTTAAACACTTGGAAGGGAGATAGGTTGCATGGTAAGTGTTTTTCAACTTATTTTATTATCTTTTAGAAAGGGATGTGAATGTTTTGAAATCATATCTAATACTGGATTCATTTTAACAAGGTGTGTGTGATGTTTTAAATGAAAATTTTTTAAATATTCAGGGTTTTCATTTAATTTATATGATTAATATTTTTGGGTCATGGTGTTTCCGTATCTTCTTTGAAAAATGAATTAGGGGTTTGAGAATGAGTTTTTTTGAACTAATTTGTTTATTTTAAAAATATCATGTAATTTTAAAGAGGAACTTGTGTAATAGGTTGGTCATTAATGACATTTCATTTGTGATTTGATAAATAGTATTCAGAGGAGACATAATGTCTAGGAATTTTTTTATCCTTGGTTAATTTTTTTACCAAAATTTTGTGTATTTTTTTTACTAAATAATAATTTCACTGAAAAAAATGTGATGGATATAAATGATGAATGGATGGATTCCAATCATTTGAAAATAGAGTATGAATATTGAGTGAAATATTTCATCATGTTTTCCAATGATAATTCAGATGACCCTTCTAAAATCCTTCTTTAGTTTTTACCCTTTTGTTATTCAAGACATATTAGTCTAGATGATTTGGAATAACACTTGATATATCATGGAATAGATAGATGTTATAAATGTTTAAAGAAACATAATAAAAGAGTAAATGTAGCTATATGGTGGGATAAAATTGCATTTTATAGTGCATCAGATATGATTACATTTGTAGAAAATTAAGAAGACTATATCGAGGACATGATTACACATATGAATGATGATGAAAATATTATTGATTAAATGATAGGGGATGTTGATGATGAAATTCATGATTTTCCAAAATTGATTTATTTGTTAAGATGTTTTGAAAAGATGCCATTATATGGTGGTTTCACATAATATATATATCTTCAAGCCATCCTAAAGCTGAATAATTTGAAACAAGGAAAATCTATTGAGTGATGCTTGTTTTATATAATTACCTTCTCTCTTGAAAGAAATTTCCCCAAATGATTATGGGCTCTAGAACCAAATATATAATGAACAACATATTATACACTTTATTGGTATGATCTCTAAAAGAATAATTGACTTCTTTAATGAATTTATACTGTTTCACAAGGACCATAATTCACTTAGATAATTCCAAAATTATGGTGCATATTGATATAAGAAATATTAATCTTTTTATATGAAATTATTATTGTTCATTACAATCATTACTTGGTTTAGGTGCCTTAATAAAAGTGAGGGGGATACTAGGTAATTTATGAGGCATGCCGATACAAGAAATAATGACTGGAAACCACATCACCTGATAGATTCTCCATTATGGAAGAAATTGATAATGAGTTTCCTGAAATTCGAAATGAGGAACGAAACATTCATCTTTCATAATATGTTGATGGGATGAATAATTTTGGGTTTCAAAGAAGCACAAATAGTACATGACTAGTTATGTTTGGTAAATTATATCTTGTCACCTGGTTTTATATGAAATGAATAACATCATGTGATATTTGGTTATATTAGGAAAAATCAATGTAATGATATTGATGTTTAATTTTCTTCATTGGTTGAGGATTTAAAATTATTACGTGATTCTTGTGTTATGTTGAATGATTCTTATTTAAATAATGATTTCATGTTGATATCCATGTTGTGTTGGATGATAAATAACTTTTTGCGTGGGTAAATTTTTTAGGATATATAAGTAAAGGGACTCATGGTAGTGCCATCTAGAAATAAGGTATATAGTCAAATATGATGAACATTCATCGAAAACAATGTCTCTAGGACATCATATATTTATACCTCTATGACCTATGTAAGAATCTAGGACAACATAATTAAATTGGGGTTTAGAATATTGTACAACATCATCTCCACTAATAGGTGATCAACTATTTGAGAATTTAAAGGTTGTGGACACAACATTTGGTAAACCATTTTTGAAAAACAATATGAAAACCAGTTCTAAGAAGAGAGGTATTTTTTTGAATTACCATACTTGAATTTTTTGTAACTCATCCACTTTTTTTATGTTATAAATTTATAAAACAATTTATCTTATATTTCCATCATCAACTTTCTAAATGCACCTTGTGAAACAAATGATTTAATTAAGGCTATGTTGTACGTGATTGAAATGAGAATACATGGAGATTTGGAACCTTCCAAGGATGAGAAAAAACTCTTCCATTAAATGAATACACTATTTCCAAGGATATATATCAGTTTATCAACTTCCTGAATGATGTAAAGGTTCCATATGGGTACTCACTGAATATCACTAATTTTAATTCCATGAACGATGTAAGGTTAATGTGTCTGAAATCACCTTGATCCCATGATTAGAATCATGATCTAATGCATATAGAATTATGTTTCATTTTCCCAAAAATATTCATCATAAATTAACCAAACTCTATTTATTCTCCAATATTATATGAAGAAAAGTTATAGACATGGTAAAATTGATGTGTCTTGAAAAAGAAATTGCCTTTATATTATGTGAATTGAATATGTTCTTCCCATAAACATTCATTAATATGATGGTTCATTTTATTGTTCACATAGTGAGATAGATTCAAATATGTGGTCCTTTATACAACAGATGAATGTTCCCCATTTAAATTTATATTAAGAATTTGAAAGCATACGTTAGAAATTGATGTTGCCTATAGGGTTATACTGATGAATGATATATTTTCGAGGAAACCATTGAATTCACTATGGAGTACCTGTCCGATAGATAATATATTGGTCTATTGAAATATAATAACACTTGGTGGCTTGTGAGTGAAGTAATTTATAGAATTGATGTTTTCAGAATCAATATAATAGATAAGGAGTAGGCCCCCCTTTAAATTTTTCATAATAGTTTGGATTTTTCCCCATATTTTGAAACCCACAATGAAATTATTAGGCATTTGAATCCCTTAAAGTTTGTATTATGGATATCAAATTCTCATAATCAACAGTTTATAGGATGGTTTTGGGACCACATTTGAAAGAAGTCAGATGAAAATATGGATTCAGTTTTATAACGACTTCGATGGAAAGCTAGAGGACCATGTATGTAGGTATTATCATAAAATTATTATGATATTAATGGTTATAAATTATATATATAGATTAATGATGAATAGAGTGCCATAGAAAATAGTGTAGTTACACTCAATGATTAATAAACACATGTTTCTGGTACTAAAGAAAGAAATCCAATTTAACGAATATGTCATATTTTTTATCATCAAAAAAATATTGGTTTTGGATTATATAACAATACAAGTGCCAACTTGTCAATTCTTGTGGCTTTATATCATGAGTGTCATTTATATAGACCAATTTAGATTTTGGAATGTTGATTTCAGAATGGAATTGTAAAAAGACGAGTCGTTTATAATGGCATCATAGGTTGAATGAGTATATAAATTATTAGATCCCACAAACCAAAAGTTGTCAATTATTCTGTTATTAGCCAAAAACATTTATAGGTTAGATTAAAATTCTATTGGGTATTACCCTTTCATTAAGAAATTGTAATCATTATGTAGTGGTCCTAATGAAGATGTTGATTTATATGTCCGGAAGACACCATAAAGGGATTTGGATCTTCGATAGAGGGGTCAAATCCCTTCATCCATTAAAAATGGAATTAAATAATCAGGTGGCATTATTTTTTAATTTATGTCATGTTATGTCATGTTGTAATCTATAGTTTTTCAATTATGTACTATAAATTAATTATTAAACCCCTTTTGTGGATAAATAATTCTATACATGCTAGTGCTACCAATATTGAGGATCAATAGGTCTCTCAACCTGTTGATGATCCCATGGTAGTGGAACAATCATCTTCATGTGTTGGTGCTCCCATTCAGGACGAACAACTCGTATCTCAACCTATAACTACTCGCACTGAATAAGGAAATCCTGATGCACATGCTGGTGCACCCAATCCCAAGGAACATCAAGTCTCTCAACCTACTGTTGCGTGCAGTGTAGAGGTACAACAAGAATCTTCATGTGATAATGACATCACTCAAGTTGAATATATTAATGATGTTGCTTTAGGGGAAATGGTTGGAGAAAAAAGAATGATATCGTAGAAAAAAGGAGCATTGTAGATTGATGATGTTAGAAAAAATATTAAAGGCGAAATCCAAATGCATCAAATATGAGGTCAGATGGAGTGTACGAGGTAAGCATCTTAAACCCAACAATGGAATGTGCAATAGTTATACTGGAATTGTAACTCAGTAACACATTTCGATTGGCGTAGATTTTTGGGACCTAGATGTGACCATGATTAAGGCACTGATGTGGGAAGATATTACGGTCAAATTTTGATACCATTTCTTTAAATTACATGAAAAATAATGTAATGAAACTTCGAATTACTCTTCATCATCAATTTTTGATTGAATTTATCATAGATGATTCTCAAAAGAAGCATATATTAATGCTTTCTTAAAGGATTCAAATGTTATTTCCCACAATCCTTACAAGTCATCATCCGAATTATGCTGAATATAAATTAAACCCACGCCCACCACTTATATATAAACACTTGATAAGCAATGAAGTGTGGATTATGTTTGATAGCATTCATGAAAATGGGTCTTATCATTTACATTGTGGATATTAATATGTTGATTGATGATACATGTATTCATCCATTTCATTGATAGTTCATTATATATAAAACATAAAGTGATTTCTGAAAATAAGAAAAGAGCATCAATCCTAGTTTATGCCTACTGTAATGAATGGATGGGGAATGATTCACTTGAAAAAATATTTCTATGAATTTTAAATCTCCCTTAATTATTTTTTTGTTATATGAGTCAACACATTCATTATGTTTTTATATTTATGCGATGATAAATGACTTGACATCCAAAGGTACATTAATCCCATGCAATGTGTTATAGAGGGAGGCAAGCATAAATAAATAGGGGATACCAATATATGGGAATAGAAAAAATATGTGGGAAATATTTTTTTGTATTACATAATAATTAATTTTTATTTACCTCACTTATATGTAATAATGTTGACTTTTTTTCTATATTTTCTACCTTACCTGGCCATAATAATCAACAACACTTGTTTTGGAACGACAAAAACTATCAATTTCCTTGTTTTGGCCTAAATAGTATGTTTACATTAGAGTTTCAGGTTTTTGGGGTGAAACCCCTGGACATATTTTGATAAAAAAAGAGGACGATGAAAGTTAATTAATGAAAAAAAGGTAAAATATCTACCCCTAAACAAAAATTCAAATAGAATATGTAGATGATGGAAAATTTAATGAGGTATTGGCTTTGAGAATAAGAAACTCAATATTATCCACTACAAGAAGATTGCACCTGACCACCCTCCAATTAGGGAGCTATCCATTCCCCTCCTTGATATATCTTAGTTGAGGTTATTAATGTTCTAATAAATGTTTCTATGAAATGTGAATCATAAATACACTGATACCTTTCCTATATTTCTATTATATATGGTGATAATAGATATGATTTATATCTACAAACAACCACTCATCACCTTTGGGTGAGGGTTATCATGTTTAATATTCAAAAGGACACACTACACAATAGACCACTTCTGACAATTCACATGTGATAGTCAATCAACGTAGCCCCTGTGCCGAGAACAGAGCTACTAGTACCAATTCAATAAGATGAAATTAATATGGTAAATAACGTTTTCAGAACATTCATCTCATGCATATCATATATTATGAATAATTAGAACTATAAGAAGGTATTCATTTGAATTCTAATTTTAATGATTAATTTTTTATTTTTAATGAAAACAGTTTGAATCGAATAATATTATTCAATACGGTCAATGAGAAGGGAATGAAATGACTTAACATCTCAAAATCATTAGATTGATTGATCAACCGATTAAAATAATATACTAAATGAATAATTAAATCACCAAAAATATAAAAAAAGTATATTATAATTAAAGACTCTTCTAGATTCTATGCTTAAATATGGGGAAACCATATTGTTGAATTTGAAGAAAATATGTATAGATGGAATGATAAAAATTCATTGGTATTAGGAGTAAAAATGAAATCATTGACTATGACTTGTTAGGAAGCATTGTTACAAATTTATACATGAGTTAATTTCTCGTGATTTTATTTTCTAAAAGATGATATATTGTGTTAATTAAGGGGAACTAAATTTCATATTTTTGGCATATGTATATAAGAAAAAATTAAATGTTTTTTTCACATGTTAATTAGTTTAAACTCATTAGTCGTCACATAACCTAAACAACATAATCAAAAATAAAACCCGACAAAACGGATGAAAAATCAGTAGGTTAGATCAAATCCATCCAAAAAAATTTGGATGATAGACTCTATTTAATACCAATGATACATGAGTTAGACTCTATAATTTATCCATATAAAATTTATTTTCATTTCTTTAATTTCATATTTTTTTTATATTTAAGAAGTATTGAATGCTCATTGCAATAAATTAGGATACTCCAAATATTTATTTTAGTATTCATTTAATGTAAATTCAACAAACTATCCACACATGTTGGTGTCTGTAAATTTGTATTACATTACCTCTAATGTTTTAGAACTAAACATCATGTTATAAAATTTATATTATCTATTAATGAAGATTTTTTATGATAGGACAGTGAATCACTATCCTTTGAAAAAAGTATTGAGACTAGGGGATAATGACAAGGAGGAACAGTTGTTCAAATACTAGATAAGTATCGTGGCATATATTATAAGATATCACTATCCAATCTAATATCATATTAAATTATATATTATCCTAATATTTTTTTTAGTTTCCGAAAAAAATGGAAATGATTTTGGTTACTATGTTTGTAAATTTATATGTGATATCATAGTCCTTGGACAAACCAGTATCATTGATGATTTATTTTTGAAGATAATTACTATTTTATTGATAATATTTATTAATAAGTTTCATATTCATATTTTTCCGAAACTATTATGATTGTTGAAAATAATTGAATTCAAAAGAAAATATTGTTTTTCTTAAAAACAAAATGGTAGCATCCCTTATGAAAAAATTATATAAATTGCAAGAAGATGTGACTTCCATATCTAGGGTTTGACTTTCAAATTCCAATATCACCTTATAAAATATTTATGAACATGTTCCACTTATATTATCATTGTTATCTCAATTTATTACACTATTTTAATATATATATAATCACCATTTATTATGTTTCACGTCAGTTTGGTATCAAGAATAGTTTTAGAAATGATGTCTAAGAATGACAGAACAACTCCATGTGTCTCAATTTATTTAAAATTGAAATTAATTTAAGTATAAACCAAACATGATATACTATGAACTGGGTAAACACATTTGAATTATTTTGGTATGATGCATGTTGTGTCCAGTATAACTCAAAGGGTAACCTTTTATTTAAAATTTACATTAATATAAGTAATAACAAAAAGTGATTCCCTGAAAACTAATAAACCAAATTAATATTGTTCTGATATATTAGTAAAATGATCCATGAGTAATTTGTGACATGGAGGTGTCAGTCACACCACATTATATTGCACATTGTGGCCATTACAACTCAATGTGTCTCTTTTTATTTAAAATTGACCTTAATTTAATAAAAAACCACATGTGACATATTGAAAACGAATAAAACACTTTCATATTATTTTGATATTTTAGGAAAATGATCTATTAGACATTTTTAATGTGTAGGGATCATCTGAACCACAATAAGACACAAAGTGTAGCTGGTAAAACTCAATGTTTCTCCTTTTATATAAAATTTACACTAATTTAAGTAAAAAAACTAGCATAAATAAAATGAATAAAACTAATTCATGTTGTATAAATATTTTCAAACAATTAATCCATGAGTAATTTACAAAGTGTAAGAGTCAAGAAAACCTAAATATGATGCATGGGTGTGGTCGTTTTAACTCAAAGGGTATCTTTTTATTTATAATTAACATTAATTTTCGTAACAAAAGTTACATACTGAAAAATTAGCCAACACATTACGATTGTTTTGATATTTTTGTAAAACGATCTATTAGTAATATGTGATATGTAGGGATTAGTAACACCACAATATGATGTATAGTATAGTTTATACATCTCGAAGTGTCTCTTTTTATATAAAATTGACATTAATTGATGTAAACACAAATAGTAACATACTTAAAAATGAGAAAATGAATTTAGATTGTTTTTAGTGTGCTATTTAAATATAAATTTTCTCCTAGGTGTTCTTTGTTTAAATTGAAATTCGTTTGTGCTATGATTAAATTAAAATATGGGTGTTCTATTATGTGTGCTTAAATTTCGGTTTGGGTGTGTGGTTATATAATCATCACATTTCATGCAAGTATACATTTATCAATTTTTTATCATTGACAAATAGAACCTTTATTAGTGAAAGAAACTCTAATAAAGGCATCCTTTATCAGTGATAAATTTTTTTTAACAGAGGGGGCCTTTATCAGCAATTGAAAACCCCTGATAAAAGGGGTCCTTTAATAGCATAATGATGAATAGTTCTTTTTATCATGTTTAAATGACATTTTCAAGATATTAATGGCTATATTATTAGCATTGAACTAATGAAATCCATGTCGATGCTAAAGATAAATCACCCCATGATAAAGCAAACACATCACTACTGCTTGAATCTGAATCTTGTACGCTGAGGCCACTGATTCTACACTGTTGTTGAGAACCCATTACGTGATGCCACTCTTTCTCTTTATCCACTAATGAATATTAAAATACAATTATTCAATATTTATAGATTGAAATCACCACTCGAGAACCACATATCGTCATCAATGCACCATGTAAAACTTGAAGAAGCTGGTGTCCCTCATCATGGATGTTGCCTACTAGAGCTACCATACACAAGGACCATCATTGAAGAAGAAAATGTGGACCCCTTGTCAAAAGCACACACATTTTCTCAATATTTTTATATATAAATAATTATAATATGTAATATATAATATTTATATATATATAATTTATATTAAATATAATATATAATTATATTAGTAATTATATGTATATAAATATAAATAATATTATATATATAAATATATTTAAATTTTATTATTTATAATATATAATTATATTAGAAATGATATTCTCCTTTTTTGGGGCATTATGCAATATATTCAAATGGAGGCATGTGAAATTTCAAGGGGATCACTGTTTACAAACGTCCACCAAATGTGGGTTACGAGAGTCTTATGGGACGCCATATGCATATCATCTCTGATAGGTTTAATCTATCAATGCATTTCTATTATTTTCATATAAGAGAAAATAACCTCATTTATTTTAGATATTCCATAGACATGGTAGTCAACACGATTCTTGAAAATGAGAAACCATCCATTTTTCTTCATTCATTTTCACTATTTACAATCTTGTTTCTATTTTCTAAATATCCTTATTGTGTAGAAATGTTTTAATACAGTTTTGATTTTTGTGCTCTTTGATTTGTTTTGTGATATAAAATATCTCTTAACGGGGAAATTATATCACTACAACAAAACGAGGTAAGAGAATCACCTCGTTTTACCAGCACTAAGTAGAAAACTTTGCTAAACAATACAACCTTATTAGCACTAGCTAGATGCACTGGTAAATATACCCTTTATCAGCACTAAGAAAAGACCTCTTAAAGGGTATATTTATCAGCACATTTTTTAGGGTTGATGAATTTTTTTAATCGTAATTTATATGATATTATGATATATATATACAACAAATAATGATTATTTATATACATTATATAAAAACACATGTTTATAATTAATATATATTTTTTAACAAATCATATATATATATATATATAATATTCTATAAAATTCATTTCAAAGATTGTAATTAAATATATGTATATAAATAATTATATGATTATAATAAATTTGGCTAAATATTAAATATATTAAATATATTTATTATATTTCTAGATTTATTAGATTAATTGAATTTATTAGATTTATTATATATTTGTTAGATTTAT
The DNA here is from genome assembly GCA_963277665.1 of Viscum album. Taxonomy (NCBI): domain Eukaryota; kingdom Viridiplantae; phylum Streptophyta; class Magnoliopsida; order Santalales; family Viscaceae; genus Viscum; species Viscum album. The sequence continues at coordinate 1,101,609,643 of OY728147.1, forward strand.
ATTGATTAGATTTTTCATATTAATTAATTAAATTAATTAGATTTATTAGATTTAATAGATTCAACAAATTTATTATTTTAGTTATATTAAATATTTTTAATTTATTTATAATTAATATATATAAAACAATTATATATATTTTTTCTAATATAATTATTAAATATACATGTCTTTCCAATGAATTTGGTCAATATATATATTGTCCATGGATGCATATAAGTTACGTATCATCAAAAATGTTCATCAATACATTACATCTTTATCATTAATCTTGTTGTCCATTGATGGCTCATTTTTTATTTTTTATATATTACTAGGCATATAATTAATTCATCTCACACATATATAATATCATGTTCTCAAAAATAAATATAAAATTACAATAAATATATTTAAATAATAAATATATTTGTTTTATTTATAATTAATAAATTTGAATTATATATAAATGATTTTTAAATATATTTTTTCTTAATTATAATAATAACTATATATATTTAAATAATAAAAAAATTACATTAAATACATATATATTAATTACATAATTATATATATATATATATAATTATATAAAAATATTTATTTATATTTATAAATATAACTTAATATATATATATGTGTGTGTGTGTGTGTGTAAATAATTATAAAATGATAATAGATATATTTATTATACAACTTATAAAAATATATATATATATTTAAATATTGTTTTTAAAATTTTATAAGTATTTATAAAAATATATAAAAATTATTATTATAATCCATAAATAAATATTGATATATTTAAATAATTAAAAAATTATAATACATATTAATTATATATATATATACTAATATAAATAAATAAATACAAATATTTATAAAAAAAATTCTAAATAAATGAAAATATATTAAAATAATCAAATTGAAATAATTAATAAATTATTTATCTATATATATATATATATAAATTATTAAATATATTTGTTATAAATTTGTAATTATATATATATATATTTATTTAATTTAAAAAAATATTTATTTAACATTAATGTTAATTACAATTAAATATATAGTTAATATTTAGGTATAAATATAGATAAATAATTATTAATTTAAATAATTATTAATTTATAAAAATAATATATTTACTTTTTCCGTATATAATGTTATATAAAACTAAATAAATATATTAATAAATATATAGAAATAATGATAAATAAATTAAAAAATATATTTTTATAGTTATAAATAAATATAGACATCTTTAAATAATTATAAAATTCTAATAAATATATTAGTAAAATTATAAATATTAGAAATATAAATTTTTAAAATTTAAAAATTATTTAATGATATATATATATATATATATAAATTTATAATTATTAATATATATATATATATATATTCATATGACTAATTTTAAAATTTGAAGAAATATTGTTATATATGTCTATAATATTATAAATTTATTATATTAATATATTAAAATATATATATTTCTAAAATTATAAATAAAATAAGTGTATTTTATATAACTTTATATTTATTTCAATTATAATTTTATAAAAAGTAAATAAATAAATAAATTTATATTTATATTTATAAATAAATATAGATATATTTATCATTTATATAATTGTAGAAATATATATAATAATAGAAATAGTATTCACGTTATATATTTATCAGTGCTTAGTCCTTTATCAGCACTGATAAAAAGTGTCTTTATCAGTGCTATATATTTAGCACTAATAAGGACAATTTATATACATGCTAAAAGTGCGTAGATAAGGGCTTGTTTTATTTGTGCTTTCTATATCAGTAATGATAAAACATAAATTTATTATCTCATTTTATCTAGAGATGATAAAATATTCCCCGGGTTTTATGAAGAAACATTAACTTTCTCTTCCTTCCTCACACCCCTAAAATTGTCACAGAAATCGATCTATGTCGTCATCGCCACCTCCAACTCCTCCACCTCTCCCATCGACTCCTCCACCGCCCCGAATCACTCTACCATGAAACATACTTCATCTTTCACATGTCCTCTACTACATGACTCGCCACCATTGGGTGACTCTCCTCTAATAGGAGACTCCTCCGCTACGCGCATCTCCTCCGCTGTGAACGCACCTACGATGTGCGCAGATCCACACCTCTGCGGTGACTTTTCTCCTCATTATCATTCATTTCCTCTTTTTTCTCAGTAATTCACTAAAAATTTAAAGTTTCTCTTGATTATCATGTTTAGAAAGTGTTTCGGTAATCTTATGGAGTAGAGTAGGATGATCCATGTTTTCAGGGGTGTGGATGTCACGTGATGTCATTGTACTATTCCATACAACACACAGATGAGTTGAAAATTGTTCTTTGAGGTAGGGATTCACATTAGTATATATTTATTTATGTATCATGTGGGAGGGATATACACATTTATTCCATTTTTTATTGATGAACCACACTAATCCAACTTAGTAATTGAATAATTAAATAGAAAGTCGGAATGGGGTTTGTTTGCATGTTATTAGGGTTTCATATTGATGTTGATGTTGGGAATTGTATGGGCTAAATTCCCAGGAGAAAATATAAATTGTTGGTGGTCCATGATTACACAATAAATGAATTTCGCATTTGTTGGTTCCTATTAAACATTTGAATACAGAAATTGGTAATTTACATTTACATGGGTAATGAATTAATTCCTTGTGATGATACAACATATATGATAACCCCTGAATTAACAAGAAGTGCATTTGAAAATATGAAATTTTATATGTTTGGTATTTATGGTTTTCTTGTTGTTAGCATGGTTGTGTGTTGTGGAAATTTGGTGGATGCATCCATCAACAGTACATAACATAATTATTCTTTAGAATATTTTAATTATAAGGCTCTACACTATTTTGGGATGTGATGTTTTTAACATCATGAATATGATTGGAGATTTAATAATTCTCATGTGTCATTTAGTTATAATCAGGTCACTTTTATTCTATAGGTTACTAATATGAGTTCAGTTAAAGATTTTAGAATTACAAGTTCTTGTAATTTCTTTTATTATTTCTTTTTGAATATTTAAGAAAATAAACTATGGAATAACATTCCATCTATTAATTAAGTACCATAGTTCTTTTCTTGTGTAAAGAAGATATATTTTACTATAGTCTCCTTGTGTAGTCTTTAATCATGATATATATTTGGAATGTGAATCCTCTCTCATTTTTAATAACTTTATCCTAATAGAGAATAACTAGAGCATAGCTACAATTATTTTATTCATGATGTAGATAGTGATATATATTAGAGATGTGGTAATTTGGATTGATATGATTTTTCGTAGTGGATGAAGTAACAGTGTGTAGTCCAAATGTTATGAATAGAAGTTGTGGTTTTTTTAATATGGGTTTTTAATGGTGATATTTTATGGTCTACTCCTAATTTCATTGAGAAAATGTTTTTGGAATTTAAGATTTATTCAATGAAAATTATGACTGACAAAAAATATTCATAAAATGTTAATGGTTATAGTCGGAGATTATATAGGTGATAGAAAGTCCACTTGTTTAATAGGAACACTTCATTGAAATTTTTGAAGTCGGAGAAACTGGATGAACATCTGATACTTAGTATAAGAATGTGGCACAACAAGCACATGAAACATGTGGTGGAGGTTTTTTTAATAATCATTTAGAAGAAAAATAATTTCACAAAAATATTCGGAACATGAAATTGAGAAGATTATTATGTTGATTTTTTTAGGGGTTCACTTTTATTACCAGAGGGTCAAACAACATTTTTCCTGATTGGGTGTTCACAGAAGTCCTTAACCAGAACGTGTTATGGTTCCTTTTCATATATTTTCATTAGATATACTTTTATGATATTAATGAGTGATTGAATAAAACACCAATGATTACCATAAATTAGTTGGGTAATGAGTATGGACTTTATTGTGATGATTTAGGAGTCATGATTTGAAAAGATAATTTCCATGATGGTTATGTGATTGTTTATGGGTCTAGAATGTTAAGAACACATAAGATAAACTTCCCAAATCTTTTTAAATAATTGGAAATAGTTATTATTTATATAAGGTGTTATTGAAATACACTAAAAAGTGTTTGAAATATATTTAATCTCAATGTTAAAAGAACCATTGATAGTAGAGAAGGAACAAGTACCTATTTTCATTTAACATTGTGTTAATATATACCCTCAAGAAGTGGAATTTTTTTATAATTTACCATATTGGAAAGATCACAATTATGTAGTACCTGATTCAAGATCAAGTTGAATATGTTTAACCACATTAAAAAGATATGACTTTTGTTGAAATATATCATTTTTATGTGAAAAATATGTTTTTATCTATCATATATTCACACCTCTGTAGTATTAAAAGCTTAAACTAGAGGATTCATAATAGTTTTTCATGAGAGAAATTATAAACTTTTTATAGATTTATATTTTATAAAATATTGGTTAATTATTTCATGTATCCTTTGTAATGTGCCTCTTTTGTGATTTATGTATTTGTGAAAATGTTGTAGTGGTTATTTTAAAACGATTCGTGTGTTTTTAAATGATTCCTAAAAATTAAATGATTTCAACATAACTGTTTTGGTTTTATATAACTTTAAAATTATTTAAACACTCGGCATATACATAGGTTTAATTCCATGGGTTTGTCATCTCATTTTATTTACTTTCAAAAGGTTATGTGAATGATTTTAAAGTGTATATAATACAAGATGCATATTAATAAGGGTTTTGTGATGTTTTAAATGAATAATTATAATAGATAGAGGATTTTTATTAATTTCATATGATTAAAATTATTGCATCGGGATGTTTCCTTGATATCTTTAAAAACATTAATTGGGGTTTTTAGAATGAGTGTTTGAAACTGATTAGTTTATTTTAAAAATGGAATGTAATTTTAATGAGGAATCTATATAAATATTTACTTTTATAATGGGATTTCAATCTATGATTTGATAATTAATTTGTAATGGATGCATAAAGACTATATCTTATTTTTCCTTCCATTAATTTATATATAAACATTTTGTATATTTATTTTGATAAATACTAATACCACTGAATCTAATTGGATGTATATTAATATATAATTTATGGATGCCAATGCATTGAAAAAAGAGTATTATGATGGAGTGAAAATGTTCATGATGTTGAAGTAAAGATATCTTAGAAGCCTGGTACAACTCACTGTGTCTCTTTTTATTTATAATTAACATTAATTTATGCAAAAAAACAAGAAAACCATAGAAACACATTCAGAGTGATTTGATATTTTAGGAAAATCAAATATTAGTCTGTTGTGGCATTAACGTATCAGTCTCACCACAATACGACACATTTTGTGGTCATTAGAACTTCAATTTCTCTTTCTATTTAGAATTGATATTAATTTAAGTAAAAAAACATGACATATACTAAAAATTGACAAAGATATTACAATTGTTTTGATACATTATGAAACCAATCAATTATTCATTTGTTATGTGTAGTATTTAACCTATATTCAATCTGATTCACATTATAGATGGTACAACTCAAAGTGTATATTTTTATTTTAAATTTAAATTAATTTAATTATAGTTAAGTCTCATTCTGAAAAGTAATAAATAACATTCAAATTGTTTTGATATATTATGAAAATGATCTATTAGTCATTTGTGATGTGTAGGTATTAGCTACACCCTTTATTAATTAAGGTGAGGACAGTAAAACTCATAGTGCCACATTTTATTAAAAATGGAAATTAATTTAAGTAAAAACAACAAGTATCATACTTAAAAAATGTGAAAATTAATTATTATAGTTGTTATATTTTATTAAATTGATCCATGAGAATTTTTTGATATGTAGGAGTCAACCACACCACAATATGATGCACGGTGTTGGCATTAAAAGTAAAAATGACACTTATAATTATAAATTGACATTAATTTAAGTAAAAAAAAGTAATATACTAAAAACCAAGAGAAAATATTCATATTGTATTAATATATTAGAAAAATTAGCTATTATTTATTTAAGAACTGTAGGGATTTGTTTCACCTCAATATGACACATGTTGTGACTAGTAGAACTCAAAATTACTTTTTATTTAAAATTTAAATTAATATTAGTAAAACCAACAAGTGAAATACTTAAAACAAAAAGAGAACATTTGGATTGTTTTTATATTTTAGAAAAATGATTTATAAGTCATTTAGGAAATATATTTATTAGATATGGATCAATAAGACAAATGGAGTGTCTGATAGAGTTCAATGTGTCTTGTGTTATTTAAAATTTACATTAATTTAAGATAATAGATAAAGTGACACTCTAAAAACCAAGAAAAAACCTTCATATTGATTTAAAACAATAGGAAAATGATCCATGATTCATTTTATACATTTAAAAGTCACCCCTACTACAATCAAATAGAAAATGGGACTAGTAGAACTATATTTTTCTTCAATCAATTAAAAATTGGTATTTTAGTTCAAAACATGTCATTGATAGTAAACCAAAAAAACATGCTCAGATCATCTTTATAATTTTGGAAAGGGATTCATTTCTCATTTGTTACATGTATGAAGATCTATCATGTAAAACTAATGCATGATATGACTAGTATGTCTCAAAATTCATGTATTAATTTTAAAATATCATTTACAAAAACTAACGTAATGAAAAATGATAAAACACATTTAAATTTTTTTTATAATTTAAAAAATTCATTCATTATTAATTCTTGAAATGTAGAAATCATCTACATCTCAATATGATGCACAATGTGTCTGGTATAACACTTAATGTGTCATTAATAAAAAATAACATTAATTTTAGTAAATTTATAGTGACGTACTCAAAACTGGGTAAACACATTTAGATTGTTTTGATATTTTAATAAAATGATTCATAACTCATTTTTAACATGTAGGAATCAATCTGAACTCAACATGATTCATGGTGTTACCAGTATTACTCCAAATCTGTCATTTTTTATAAATATTTATTTTTATTAATGTGTTCTATCATATTAATGTTTAATTTATTTCTTTATAGTATTACTAACATAATATTTGTTTTATAATATAGGTGGAATATTTTTCATGGGATGATATTATTTTTACGAAATAATTACCATAGGACATGATGTTTTAGAGGGGATAACATAGGTCATAATAAGAGATATTAATGATTTTTAATGTTTGATGGGAAATTGTAAAAGTAATTATATAAACCATTTTGTTTTAAATATAAATAATAGTTTTTTATGTTGATAATGTCATGAATAGTTTCTTTTTACCGATATCAATTAAATAAATATAGTATTTTGCTTATGTTGTGCAGTTTAAATTGAATTTTTCTTCTGGGTGTGCTATGATTAAATTTTATGTTGTGTGTGGTGTAATATGTGATTAAATATATGGTTGGTTGTGTTGTTAATGTTTTTTATAGACGTGATGACATTCCTTACATATGTGATTCAATTAGGATATTACTTAACATTGGGGGTTTTTATCTTGTATTATAAACAATCAGGTGCACACATTCTCTACGTTTTGGTTGAAATAGGTGTGTGCATTGAATCATTGATTATGAAATGAGTGATAAGGAGAGATTATTTTCTTCTTCAATTCTATTGATGGAATTTATTAGTGGATCATGAATGATATTGCCTTTTTCCCACTGACTTTTCTTCTATATCATTGTATTCCCATTACTGGTCTTCATCTTTATCACTATTATATAACCCCTATTTAGTTTCTCATCACTGTTTCAAACTAATAATTTTTTTTTCATTGTTAAAAAATTTATTTTTTGAAAAAAATTTGTTTAATTATATGAGATTGAAAGAAATTGATTCTTGATTTGATATTATATTACTTGTACATAAACAATGAATAATTTTTTAAATTCATTTTATCTATTTATTTAATCTACATTTTATGTACACACATCAATCAAATGAGAATTTTACAATTATAATACTATTATATGATCCATGATTGATTTTTTTGAATTTGTTCATTATTTATCTCCAATAAGGTTATTAATATTGTCACATTAGGCATATAATGTTTTTAAATGTGGAAATTATATATAAATTTATACTTTTAAAAAAATTATTATTTAGCCATGAATCACTAAGAAAAAAACTTATCAAATTTATTTTACAACTCATAAAAACATCTATCATCATAGAAAATTCAATAAGAATTTACAATACATGTGTGTTTATAATGGACCAATGTATTAAATGTATTTACTCTTATCCATTCTCAAAAATATTTTAGGAAATGAAATCTTCATATTCATTATCATTAAATTTAGATGTTATATAAATTAATTGTTATTAATTAAAGGTTATATTAAGTACCTTAAAATTTTATAAAACATGAATCAACTTAAAAACACAATTTTATTAAAGAGTAAAAGTTTTAATAAAAATTTATCTATTTTTTCATTCTCTATAAATTATACATGGAAAACCAATTCTAGGGAGAAATATAATATATTAATTTACATTATCAAATTTATTGTTATTAAATTTTTCAAAATTTATGTCAATATGTTAAAATGATTCTAATGGATCCATAAATCCAAATTTTGATTATATGGAAAAATAATTACTATAATATAAATCACATGAATTTTAATTTTATCAAAAATTATATTATTTTTACAATATTATATTTTTATCATTTAATTCATTATGATTCTACATGAATTGCACTTAGGAAAATATATGAGTAATATTTTTTTCATATGAAATAATGACTAATAAAAAAAATTATATATCCATTCTTTTAAGTTTTTATTCCATTATTCTTAAATAAACACGCTATTATAGGAAATATTTATATGTATATTATGGGATCCATTAGTTTATTTGTTGGACCATGTGAAATTTTAGAACAGCTCCATTACAATTCATGTTTTTGTTACTCAATCTTAAATACAGAATTAATGTATTTGGATACCTCAATGTCTCATTTTAGATACATTATTTTGAAAAAAATAAAATAAATTTATATTATAATAACAGTAATATAATTTACCATTATATGATGGGTGTGTTAGATAGTGATGAAATTTTTGTTTATAAATGGAGATTATATATGTCTTCGTATTCAGTCTAAGAAGGCATACATCAGGATATTCCAAAATTTTAATCAATTCTAAATGAAATATATGATTTTTATAATTTAAATATTATGAATACTGAATGATTTTTATATATTTAATGAAATTTGTAAGTTATTTTGTTAAATATGACATGTAAAATGTAAATATATCAATTAGATTCTATAAATCTTATAATTAATGTAATTTAATAATTTATTTGATATTTAGTAAGGGACATAATAATATTTTATAATATTTATGATTCATGAAACCGAAATGATTTATAGAATGCTAGTTAAATGTTTTTAGAACATTAGTTCAATGTTAGTGTATTCCTATTCTATACAATATTTTTTTAATTTAATATTTCAGGTTAGATTATACTTGTAAACTATGTTCTAATTTTTTATTGTTCTACTAGATGAATGAAAACAATTAAATATACATTTTGAAAAAAATCCATGAAGCATGATGGGAGGAAGGTGTTGAAAATTTTATTATAAAATATATCTGTAACTATAATGAATGATATTATTAATGATTGTGTAATTTAATTAAAACTATTATAATTTGTGATATTAAAATTATACTAAAAATATTTCAATAAAAGAAGAAAAATATAATTTAATTTTGTGTATATTTCATTTGAAATATGGTTCAATTATGGAAAATAATTATAATATAAATTTCTACAGGTAAACTAATATAAAAACATTATATGATTATTAAAATTTAATAAATGATTTAAAATGATAATAAATAATAGTTATTCATAAAATATTAAAGTAGGGTATATGTGTTTTAGCTGGTATATGAATTGTATATATCATTAGAGATAAAAATAATTATTTTCTGGATCAGAATATAAAATAAAATAATTTATATGAAACCCATGATCACAACCATGATTAAAAAATTAATTAAAAAATATTTCTGTTTATGTTATTCCCAAAACTATATATAATATAAATTATGTCAACATACAACATTATTTAATCAAGAAAACACATATACTACTTTTTATACTTAGAGATGAAATTATTTTTTGTTGAATCCATTGTAATATACTGAAAATGAATGGTTTAATTAATACTCATTGTATACAAAAAAAGTTTTTATGTATTAAAAGTTAAATATTTGATAACAAATTATTTTCAATATTTTAATAAGTTTTGATATTATATTAATTAAAAATCAAGGATTTTAACTCAAAATTAGGTAACACCACTTACAATTTAGTGATATCCCAAGAACTGCAATAGTAGAATATATTGGAATGAACATATTAAAATATAATATATGTATAGAAAAAATAAATAAATATTACTTACAACGATTGGGGGATACTAGATTTCATGTTATCACACTCTATTTTTAGAAGACACTGTATTATTTAAATAAAAATTATAATATGTTGCATCAAATATTAAAATTATAATTTGTGTTGAAGTTGATTTATCCAAACCACCAATCAAGTATATTTTTATTACTGTGAGTGAGGAGTTTAGATATAAACAGTCGGTTGTTTTTGACTCTTGGATTGACTAATACTCTCAGTTTCTCAATGTCGGGCATCAGATGGATAACTATAGTGGTAGACGGGTGATTCCACATGTGGTTTTGGATCAATAGGATGCGGCTATGGTGGAATTGAACTCTCAGCAAGGGGATAAGTAGCTGGGTACTAGAGTGCGGACGAGACCTTGTCCTGCATGTTTCAATACATTAAATGGAAAAAAATGGGGGCAGTGAAATAGTCTCTAAATTCAAGGGTGGATGAGGTGTTTGGAAGGATGTAAAGTTATCTTGGGTGATTTATTTATGAGGTTCGGAGACTACTATGAAGCATGTAATTCGACCTGTTGGGTGGCCAGTGTGAACCAAGAAGTCGTACTCATGAAGGGTAAGGAGGACTTGGGCGTACATGCCATGAATTTGCTAGAGGAGGGTCCTTATTTGAAACTGGTGGTTAAGTGAGGGACTCAACTGGTCTGAAGACACAACCTACACAGAATGTAGAGATTATTTATGTTATTAACTACTTTTATGGTCTGGTGAATGAGGATTTGGAAGTGGGTCAAGATCGAGTATCCCCTGCTTTGTCTCTTGGTCAGGTGTCTATTGAAGATGCTGAACGGAATGATAGTGGGGGTCTAGGTCTGGGACAAATTTCTGATAAGAGTGGCGGAAAGTTTGAGAAGGTGCAGGGGCATGGCTCCTTCCATCATGAAAAGGGCATGAATCATGGGAGAATCTCTCGTGCTAAGGAGGAACTCCTAAGGAGTGTAGGTGGAAACATGCAAATTGGCGTGTTTTCTCAATATGATGTATCTAGAGAATGTGTTTTACATAAGGGGGTTCTTGAAGCTCATGATCGTGTGGCACGACCATGGTTCTTAGCGCTGGTTGATCCTAACAGCCACATTGAGTAAGGGCATGGAGTGAATGGCTACTATCAGGTGATGAGTATCCCTTGGAAATGGGGGGACATATCTGATAGTGATAAGGAGAATTCTAGTGGTCATGTTAGAACATCTTATAGTGATGTTGTTCAGCATGGAATTAATGATGTGGAAGGGAAAGATGGTGTTATGACTGCACCACCAAGAAGAATGAAGCATAAGGATTTTTCTACTCTACCGAAGCCGATGCCTTCCAGATCTTCTATCAACAAAGTAAATGGGATGAAATCTTCTAAATAGTTTTGGTGCATGGAGAAAATAAATCATAGATGAACATATGTGATGTATATGAAGTATTATGATAGCTCAGAAAGGGAATTGGCTACCGAAAATTAATAAATTTCCATTGGACATGGCGACAGATATGGAGACAAATATGGCTTTTATGAAATGTAGTTGTCAGTGTTGGATTGTAATGATTGTTTCATGTACTTTTCCTTTATTTTAATAAATGTTTAGAGACTTTGTCTTTGACTATTCTTTCTTGATACCTTGGGGAGGCTATAAACCTAGTATTAGAGTACATGATAACTATAATAATTAATACTAAAATAATAAAAAACCTTCACATCAGTGTATGTAGAATTGAAAAATAAAATTTATATTCTAATAAAAATATGATACTAACATGCAGTTAACAAACATACAACATACCAACCCCAGTAGTGGTATCACATACATACTTGAATAAAATGATATAAAACATTATAATATAGGTTTTCAAAGAAAACACACATTTTGAACACATAAAATCTTTTGATATGTCCTTTTAAATCAATAATAACATGACCTATTGACTTACAAAAAATATAAACTTATAATAAGATATGGTTCTATGGGTACCCATATCCTTTGGCTACCTAATAAGTGTGTGAGTATGAAATTTTTGACCACTAAAAATGATATATCTAAATATATACTACCCAGATTAATGTTTATAAAAGAGTGAGAATGGTAAAAAAATTCAAATAAAATCGTAAATTTTTTTAAAATTATATGTATTAAATTATTACCAAACATAGGGTCTGGGTTCACCGTATTAGTAGAACAAGCCTTCTTCAGCCGGTGTCAAGGAGTCACTAAACACCTCACAAATTCCACTTCAAAAATACACTGACCGGTGATAATATAAATATCCTTCATAAAAAATTAAAATATGGGTAAAATACTAATTCTTAGGTTCCTGGGGTCCAGATATGATTTGCGATCACACTAAAATTAATCGTCAAAAGTGTTCCCCAGGGGGTTTTGTTCACACTAGGATGATTCATTAGAAGTATCTGATTGGGGAACATGTTCATCCTAGGTTAAACAAAAAAAACCTACATCCACATGTTGGCCATATTAACCCCTTAAATTACCATTATTCTTTGAATTCACTTATGTTTTGTGATCACCTATGGCATAACCATCAAACTAATAATCCACCTAAGGCCGTGTTGATCTCATTATTAACCATTAAATCATGCACCCTACCATGGTTGGTGTTCTAACAGGTTTTACCATCAACCTTTTGAAACCATATTTCATTTTTTAAAATAATCTTAATGCACACCAATATCAAATGAAATTAACTACTAGGAATATTGAAAACATTTATCATCATTTATACAAATACTTCCCCTAATTCATCTTCGTTTACCAGATCATTTTTAGAGACAATTTACATTATCATTCAATATTCATCTTTTTATAAATATGAGTTCTTGTAATAAATTTCCAATATAAAAAATAAACATAATACAATTTCCCATATATATTCTAAAAAATAAAAACTCATTTACAACCATTAAATAATTTTCAAGTACCATTTCAAATAAAAATAATTTCAAAAAAACAGAACCAAAATTAACACAATGTAAAACCACTTATTTAACCAATATCCCTTACAAAACACTACACATTTGAGCTCATACCTAAAATTTTATCTTAGTCGTTTATATTAAATAGGAAAACCCAATAATAATTATTAGTGGTTTTGAAATTAAAATTCAATATAGTTTAGATAATTTTTTATATTAATCAAATAAAACAAGATTTCGAATTTACTAAAATAATTTTTTTTGATTTGAACCGAATCATTGAATGGTTTATACAATGTAATGACAAACATCATACACTCAGAAAATAAGGATTAAATATGGTTAAAATTTGAAAATCACTAACTCATTTTGATGTGTTTCCATATGATACCATGGGATGGAAGAAGTTATTAGTGCCAGTTGAGGCTTGCATATATTGAAGAATACCAATACCAAACACTCATGTTTTTAGTTCATTGAAAATAAAAATAATTGAATAAATATTTTATTTATAATTTATTATAAAATGTAATTCTAAGAAGCACAATATGGGAAATATCACTAGAAATATTCATCATGATGGAACCAAGACGGTTAAATTGTTAAAGGCCAACAAAAATCCACCAAAATAAAACCATTAAAATTTACTAATAATAATAATTTAATCTATTTGAATATAATTTTTATTTTGATGAAAAATTTCATAATAATTTATGGTGTGTTTCACCTCTGTCGAATCGTTTGAATTATACGAGTATACACTGTCCCTATATTCCCTCTATAAGAGAAAAAAATCCAAAAATCATGGGTTATTTCTTCCATTATATTATTCTATAATCTATAATCTATATCTTAAAATAAAATTGAAATTTTATGATAAGATGTGAAGAATTAAGACTTCCACCGAACGTAGAAACCAAAAAAATGATGGAGGAAGCTTTAAAAATACCTCTACATAATAGATGTTTGAAAGGGAAAAGGGGTGTCAATATCAATATATGTGAGAAAGAATGTATAAGGAAGAGGGGTTTATACTCTAATAAATCATACTATAAAATAGAAATGTATCACCCATTAATGGCAACAAGCAATCCGATGATCCTTGGAAGAATTCATATCCACGAGTTGCTCACATGTTATAGGTTATTGGTAGAAGGATACAAAACCATGTAGCTTATCCAGCCAAATACACTCTTAATTGTTCCCAAACCTTTCATCTTAGTACTCATTGCCGATTTCAAGACCAATAATATCTAATAAAAATTTCTAATGTATCAAAATTTTATTTGAATCTCCAATTAAACAAAATGGAAAACTACAAAATAAATATTTAAAATCCCACAATATTGGAATGCTAAAAATATTTAGGGGTTATAACATCCCCACATTTATAGTTAACATCCCTAAGGTATTTTAGTTATCATAAATTTTCATATCTCATCATACATCTCTTACCAATTTTTGTCGAAAAACTGTATTACACTCCAAAATACCCATACAAATCCATAGGAAAACCTCAATATCAAGATTATCTGAACTAAAAACCCCTACAAACTCCCCCAAAAGAATAGATACACTGATATTTCACATAACCAATTCCATCTACCCTAGACACCAATACATTCAATTTTCTACTGGCGACCTGGTATATAGTCCCTTCAATAATTATTTTTTCTCATAATATCTAATTATGATTCAATGATGCCTCCACAATTAGAATTTTTCCATAGAATCCATAATCTAGTTCCACCATTTTTTCGATTAGATTATTCACATTCCACACCCTATAACTAGAATGAACCCAATTTGAGTCCCAAAAAACACAATGATTCTAATTATGAATTAAAAAAGAGGCATTCCCACCATTCATTTAGAAGCCTTTCCATCTTGACGTATCCTTGAATGTCCCCAACCATTAAAAAAACATGTTATACCCAAAGAAAATCATCCTATGTAATTATTAATTGTAATAATTGTATAAAAAATAAACTCCTCAGCAAATCCTCCCCCGGAGTACATATCTCAAAAAATATGGTTTTTAGACTCTTGTGAATTTTGATATTACCCTAACAATTTTGTGGAAATATATCACACACCATGGGATCATTCAATTATGATTAATATGATACTTGGATAAACTCTCATAGGCCCAATCCTAACTGAAAGTGTTACACCATGTTAATATTTTCGATTATATAAACACACCTTATAACTCCCCCACTAGAGTTGATGATTTACAACCCAATAAAGTTCATGTAATCCCATAAAATATTGATTCCACAACTAATACTCAGTCTTAAACTATTGATTTTTTTACAATGAACCCAGTCCGAGTGCACATACTATATGTGACAAAACATGATCAATCATACTTGATCAATTTTGATCATTCCAAAAAAAGTAGTGTCATATCATGTATAAAATCATTAGAAAACAAAAACCACAACATTAATTCCTTATGTATCAATTATTACATTGTCTATCACTCATTGGTCATTATAAACTATCAAAATCCTGAGGCACTCACTCATACTCTATTTATTAAAAAAAATAAACATCATTAGGGAACACAATTATTTTTTTGACATCCAATAGTCATCATAAATTCCCACCAATGAGTATACTAAAATAAATAACCAATCTACATGGGGTATTTTTACCCATGATAGACATGTCACTCCCCACTGTAGATGTTTCATTTCAATTACCAAAATTTCCATAAATCTATGAAAAATTTCCACATCTGATTCTACCCCTGAATGTGAAGAATGGTTGTAGATAAACCTTTTCATTCCTAATATATAACCCAATCACCAATTTATTCATATTGACCAACTCATGTGAAAAGTACCCATGAAAAAAGGTGAATGTTAAACCCAAATTAGAATCTCCACCCTCAACTAGCTAATATTGCATAGTAGCCCCCTTTTTCAAACGCGCATGACACATTATCAAAGACTTTTCCAAAAAACACCTCACCAATAAAAAACTTATCTCATAACAAGTTCACATCATTATGTTCATCTTTTTTAAATGTGTAAAAACACCAATGATTTCTAATTAAAAATTTCAATCAATCCTTGTACCGCTCAAGGATGTTATATATTAAAATCTCCGTGTCTCCATGATTACCTTGAATGTGATGGCTAGTATCATTCCATTTATGGGATTTGAGAACTCTGGTTTCATTAAAAATTAAAAACAATATACACCCAGTCATGATTATCATTCCATCATAACAAGTTTAATTTGAAAAAAAACTTAATATAATTCCCACGAATATTATTCCCATCAATATATGAGAATCAATGGTACAATTATTCAAAATCCAGAAGCCTACCTATTCCATTTTCTATCCCATGATCATATTCAATTTTTTTTCCTTCCCTAACCACTAGAATTAATCCATTATTTATGTCCCACCAACCTCATACATGTTATAATCCTCCACACATCACCACATTATTATTATTTTAGATGGGTTTACCCGTTTTTACAATAAGTACCAACATTCAACTAGAATGTGGGCCTTTATTTTGAATGTATATTCCATCCAAAAATATAAAAAATATAGAGGATTTTAAGGTACTTTTACATTATGGTATCAATATACATGCTCCAACATGAAAACTATAGTCCCCTGTCATGGTTTATAAGTCAAAGTCCCCACTATACCAAGGAAAACCACTCAAAAAAAATTAAATGTTAATATAACGAAAAACCAATAAACTAAAAGACATGTATTGTCTATGGGCTTTTTTATTTCCCACATAGTCAAAACATAAAGAATTTTATTGGGTCTCTGGGTCTAACCACCTTGACCATTGATAATAATCACACAATTTCATAGTTCATATATTCCTAATTTTCTTACTAGTGACTTTATGGTCTCATTAACACATCACTCGACATGATATGATAAAACCAATAACCTTTTAGGGAGTTGATTCTTTAGGAATATACAGTCAATAAATCTTTCATAGGAATTAAAACAGACTAGTGATCACCTCATATAACCAATAACCTAGTCCTAAATGGTTTCTTGTAAGGAACTAGCATCACGAGGAAAGATTTGATTTAATTAATGTATGATTTATATGGGATAAAACCATCAAGGATGTTATTGTATCTTTAAATAATAATGCATATGAAAATATAATCCCAATATTTCATTTCAATGACCTGTAACAGAATATCAATTCCATGATTGATATTTGAAAAATTAAATTCAAAAAATTAAATTAAAAATTATCTACCATAAAAATTACCATTAATTATTTAGTTAAAGTTGAGGAGGGATAGACTATAAAAAAATAATTAATGATAATAAATTGTAATATATCATCGATAGTATAGATCTAAAATTACATATCAATCACAAAGAAATAATCAGGATCCAACGAACAATAAAAAATTCCATAATGGGTCTCCTTTATTAGGGGACCCTTTTAACATAATATGAATGAATCCAAATGTCTATGTCTCAATTTATAGAATGAAAATATGGAATAATATATCAGGTCAAAGGGTTTCACTTTAGGGTTAGTAAATATAGTTTACCCCCACTGGACTATTTGTTGGAAAATAGAAGATATGAATTTATTGACTATATAAAATAAAAAAACATACACCAACCATATGTAAATATATATGATCATACCACAATTTTTGATGGGTATGTATAATGGTTAGTAAAGACAATGTGACAAACCATGAAACATCCTCTTATAATAAAAAATAATGTCCATATTTACCAAGGAATATAAGTATGGTTTTCTATATCCATATACCATCAATACACAGTCACAGAAGCCCTCCGAAACTCATAAGAACACCCCTAAGAACCTAAAATGAGTTATTAATAAGAAAATATTTAACAAGTAATATGTATACTTGTTTTTTGGTTTCATGATGTAACATATTCCCAATGATACATTCCAATAACAAAGTTCACCAAAATAAAGCGATTTATTCTAATAAATCACAAAGCTCTAAACCAAAACATACACACCATTTCATTTGAGCATATAAAATAAATATAGAAACAATAATACCAATAATATTTTTAAAATATTTAGGAAATGAATCTTTCTGTTATGAGGTTTTCTTTTAATCTTGTCATTACATGGTAGACCATTTGAGCCACAAATTATACAAGTGTTTACTAAATATAGTTCCTCAAACCACATACCATATTTAGTATGAATATATTATAATTTACATATTTAACAAACATTCCATACATTCTGGGGTCTTGAATTTAATTCCACAAGATTCTATGAGATTCACAGACCAATTTTTTATAAAATCTACATTAACTCGTGGTTCATTATATATTCAGTTTCCAAGGGAATGTGAAATACCATCAATTTATCCATTTCATGGTTCCCACATTCACAAAATGGTTTTTCAAGTAATTTATACATTATTAACTTACTCGTGAAAATTATTTCAATGTGTCATTCACCCCTCGAGTTACATTCATGATGTATGATTCACCTTCCCAAAAGTAAACCTATATTCGTTTATAAGGCCAAATATTCTTTCTAAAAACATATAATTTTGTTTCAATATGGCCAAGAACTATATAATTACTTCTATATACATATAAATTTGTGTTTAATGCTAGTTTATAATTTAATCTAAACAAATTGGGGATAAATATTTTTAGTTTCATTATATAGAATTCCATGTTGTTTGAAATTTATAAAACCATGGGCAATATATCCATCCCTTTATTTTAAAGGTACAATCTAACAACTGGTCAAAAGGGATTTGTAATAATGTAATTGACTCCTCATAGTGATCGTATTACTAAACTACACAATCTATTCATAGAAGGGATCATTTTTCATCAATATCATCGCCATCATCGCCATCACCAAGAGTCATATATACCACACTATATTATCATATGAAATTCTATTATAATTATAAATTAATTAGGAAATAGAAAAATAAAACTCTACCATGAAATTATAATTGTATGTGAATTATATTTTTTTAACCTTAAGTAACCATGAACTCAATCATCAATATTATCAAAAAATAAGAAAAATAAATTTCATGAGAATTCATTGGGTTGAATATGATTGGGGTGGCACCTCATTCCTATACTATCATGATTATAATCCATATGAAATAACTACCTCTAAATTCATGATTTCAATACATGTCAAAAAACATGGTTATATCCTTTAAAAGGAATATAAATAGTCTCATGACTCGAAAACATGGAATTCCCTCAATAATGGTCTTCATAAGACATAATACCATGATGCATCACAATCTCTTATGAATTCATATTCCACATGTCTACCAATATCTAAAAATTAAAAAATAATTATGTTGTACTCTTATAACATTTTGTAACATTGAATATAGATCCCTTAGTTTAAATCATAATTCCACAAGATTTTTGGAGAATACCATTTTCTATTATAAGATGACGACTAATAGAACGATTCTAAGGTTGAATCATGGGGGGATTATAAAAATTATAAAAGTACTCAATAAAAAATTAATTCTTAATTTTATTCAATATAAAATAATATTAAAAATAAAAATTATATAAAAAATATTAATTAATATATTAATAACAAATTCATTAGTCACAACTAGAAAAAAGATAGTGATACCCCATCAGTTGAATCATGTACCTGATAAAAAAATGTATAAGGGGATTTAAAACATAAATAATCACCTCAAAGATGAATACAAGCTAATAAAAATCTATCACATTAAATTATAAAATGTGTAAAAAAGATATTGTATTCCTTAAATATGTGACAGATGTCTAGGTATACATATGGCATGTCTATTACACCAGTGTGTGTGATCATTTTTTCATAACACCAACACCATGGTTCAGTATGCAACTAATTGATCTATAATGTTCATACATGTGATAATATAAATATAATCTAAAAAAGGAAATCAGTAATAAAACAACATATCATAAAATAACCAAATAAAAAATCCAAACCATTCATATATCTAGAAATTATGATCAAACCAATCAACTAAAAAACCCCTTCATGCCTGCTTCAGTTCAATTATAGAAGGATAGTCATAATGTATATCAAATTTAAGGAATAAAAAAACAATGTTGAATATTTTTTATTATTAATTCATTTCACATTGCATCCATATGAAATCCGTTCAACATGTTTCTTATAATCTACTAGGAATCAAATGAACATGTCGCACAAAATGTATTATTGAATCATGTTAAATCATTCCTTAAGTCCATCTTATCATGACACCATCATGGGTCAAGATTCAAGGTATCCATACACTATTTTTTATTGGGAAGTCTATAAGTAAATAATTCCACTACTTCCATGGCCAAGATTATGGCCTCGAGGTTATGATTCTCCTAACATGTTTCTGGGTCCATAATCGCCATTATTATAATACATGTTATGTCCTCCCTGAAGTGATAAAAAAATAAAATTTTATAACAAATTTAATTTTTAATGTAAATAAAAAAATAATTACATGGTAACTCTTAATGATAAATAGAATAAAAATAGACTTCAAATTAATTTTCAGCATTATTCATAACAACATCAAGTCCACAAATCATATCAACCTTTAATACATATTCTATTTGGATAGCTAAGATCACTTGAGCAATATTCCACCTTACATATCTTATATATTTGTATTTATTTAGGTAATAGTATCATACAAGTATGATTTTAACACGTGAAAAGTAAATTTAGCACATTATTAATTATTATCAACAAACACATATAAGAAAACCCTGAATGTATCCATCAAACATGGTCTCAGCGAGATATATAAGAATATTGAAGTGACCAAGGAATAACATATGTCATAATGGTTTTTTGGTATCTTTTAATGTAATTAGACACCCTAAAATGATACTTGAAGTCCAAGTCACACATTTGTGATTTTCAATGGTCATCAGTGGATGATATTAAGAATCATCACAAGGGTCAGTTTTGGCACATGTCAAATTTTCAAATTAATATATAGAATATTAAATTAAATAATATGTTCTTAAAAATAATTAATTAAATAATAATTTCAGTTTATTCATGACACATGTTGAATATAATGGTCATTAACCCACATGGGTGACCCTCATTATACATTACAATAAATGTTGTTAATATTATAGAGAAGATTAGTAGGGACAAACTACCTTAAATTTAATCAACCTATAAACCTTTAATATGTAAATTCCCTTTCTGAGTCCTCCTTTTCTATTTAGTATCCATAAATCACCATGAGGTCAAAATCTTTTCCAATAAATACAAATAAAATAATTTAAAAATAAATATAATATGTGAAATGTTAAGAAGTAATATTACCTTTATCAATAATGGATTGATTGATGAATTAGTTACCATATACCACCACCTAGACTAAATAAAAACCAATCGTTCATGGAATTTCATTAAAAAAGTAAATATAGTTACATAAGAAATCTATATCATACATTAGATAATCATAAAAAAATTTATAATTAATTTTGATGAATTTTGATAATCACAGAAAATTAATGTTACATAATCGAAATGTTTCCTAATATAGATCGATCCGTCCAAAAAATCACAATCTTATGAAATAAAAATTACCCAATTCCATCCCATGGTATAAGTAATAGAATAAGTCAATTTAAATAAAACTAAAAGAGGCCATAATGTTACATAACATCATAGAATCACTCATTTAAAAACATGTTCATCATAAAAAACATGATCATCATAGAGGGAATAAGGGTTGATAGTTCAGTCAACTATTACTCAAAATATATACAGAAGTGAATAACTCCAGATATGCCCTTAGTTGAAAAACGTCCAAAAGTCCCTTTATATGTTTTTCTCTATGAATTTCACTAGATCATCGGGAATGATTTATTATACGCCTAGTGTTGGATCAACATATAGATGTTGTGTCCTAACATGGACCATGTGTTTATTCTCTCCAACCAGTATGTTGGAATATACAACACTAACACAAGAAATTCAAGGCCACATACTAATAATTATTGACCATCGATTCAACTTTGATCCACCATTCTTGGAAAATAAACAAATCATTATAATTTTCAAACATAAAAGATATTCATTTGATACAGGGTTATCCAAACAAGCCATCCTCTATATTAAATTATGATTTTATATTTAAAATTTACAAAATTTCAGGATTTTAGGTGTTATATTGACATTTATAAATAATATAAGTTCTATATGAATATACCAATGATAAAAAATGAATTTGAAAATTTTTGAAAGGATCCCTTCTTAATACTCTATGGTTAATCAACTAAAAACATTTTTCTAGAAATCAACCCTACATGTATAAATTAATATAATTATTATTGGGAATTCATTTATTTACAAACATACCATTTGTAATGATTTCCCACATTGTAATGCATATCATGGATATGTATTTACATCACTATCATCAACCATCACGGAAAACTAATATCATGATTCATGCATCCAAAAATCACCAACAAAAATACATTGAAATTCAATCCTATTTCCCATCAAGTAAGAAATCATCACATGGTTATTAGAAAATAAAATCATTCCTCCAAATATATTAAACTCTATCATTATCAACACAATGTTATATGATATAAAACATGTAATTTTTCTTTATAAATTTCTATGGACTTTATAGTTTAGAAATTAATAAACCTATGTAATATAAATTTCATAAAAATAAATACAATTTGATATAATAAATTTTTTTCACTTGAAATATTGATTTATTATTAGACACATAATGAATCCAAAATACATTTGAATAATTTAGATGAGTCCATATATATTCCATCATTACCTTGAAGAAATATCTAATCACCCAAAGATATTCTAGAAAAACATTTAAACATTTGATGAGAAGAATAATTATAATAAATGTTTATAAAAAATATAATATAATTTTACTCTGGTGAAAAAATGAAAAAACATTACTATGATTACAATTTTCACAATATAACATTAAAAAAATACGTTAAAATTATCAATAAGTAAATATCAATCGTTACTCAATTAATTAGTCAACATACAATATAATGAGTAGTAGAGTAAAAATTTGTTTCATTACTCAAATATGAAGTTATGAAAACCTTTTTTTTAAAGAATTTCCTTTCACATTCAATCATAGTGGATCATATAAAAACCAATGAACTTAATAATTTTTTTAAATCAATATATAAGTGATATGAAGAATAATCACAATTACCTTTGATGACTAATGTTTGAAAGGTTTTATAATAATTAATGACACAAAATTATATAGAAGTCACTTATCCAATTATCTCCTTCATTTTTTCCATAGATTTCAAAAATCCATACGTAATGTATTAGAGAGCTATATTGAGATCACTAATTTTCAAGAGATATATTAGGATCACCGTAAAAATAAGTACTGATTATGTACAATATCATGTGAAAAAACATTTTAATTTTTTCACATTTTCATTAACAACTCTATGAAAAATTCATTCAAACATTTAATAAAAACACATTACATTTTCACAAAACCGAAATGTGAATCAAAATATTTCTGGTATAAAGTTGAAAAAATTACCAATTATTGGGATATAGATATTATTTCAATAACTATTTTTAATTATAGGGTAAAACTAATAATGTATACTATGAATGAATGTTTGAAAATTAGATTAAACTATATATTTTAATAAATTTCTTCATTTCCTCTTTAGTAAAGAAACAAAATATAACCATATGATAAATGTTCAAAACAAACATATTTTAAATATTAAAATAGAGTAAAATATTTTAGAATGTGAGAATAAAAATATTCTATTTCTAAATAATAAATTTAATTTATATTTTAAAAAAGAAGAATATGTATAAAATTATCTATTTTAAAAACATTAATCCAACAGTAATGGAAAAAGACCAAACAATAGGGAAAATTTTGAAATTAAATTATATTTCATGGAGAAAATATTAAAATTATTTTTAAACAAATTTAATTCTAGTAATTTAGAAATAATATACATCTATATTATAGTGTACACTTCACATAAAAGAATGCTTGTTGTGAATGTGGCATGCGTTTTAATGGATGAAGTATTGGGAAGGAAATATCCTTCCCCAAGTCCCATCATTTATCATATGTTCATATAGAATTTTAAGTAATAAAATTATAATATATTTTAATATTCATATGAAACGTACTCAAATTAATCACATTATTATTATAATATTTATTCCCTTTTCATGAGTTTTTATTTAGTTACTAGAATTGTTATCTTTACATTTTTTTTAGGGTGGTCAATTTTTATCCACCAAACAACACCATTGATAGTATCATAGAAATCATGATTATTGGTATAGTACCAAAAGATTAAAAAACCTGAAATAATTATCATATATCAAAATTCAATACTATTTATAACCACAATTTTATGGCATTCATGAGACTGAATAATGTTGTTTCATGGATAAGGTAGTCAAAACATAGACATAAACAAAATAATAATTATATACTAATGAAAAACTAATAAATAAAATAGATGTTAAATTGTATTTCTAAATTAAAAAGTATACAATTTATATTATATTTATCCCTTATATTAATCGGTTTGAAGAACCATTTAATGTGAAGATGATAAATTATTATCATAACATGGTAGAGGTCATATTCTTTATACATGAATTAGTACCAGTATAATTTTCAAAAGGATGATAATGGTATGAATTTAAGTATTATATAATAATTAAAACAACATAACTAGTTGAAAAATATCATATATATTATTTTCTTCTATTTTAAAAACCATCCATATAATCATACTATGAAATATGAAGATCTTCACTTATTGGATAAGGTAGACCACACATATTCATAAGTGATGTTTTAATTTTAAATATGTTAATATACTGATAAAAATGGTTTTAAAATAATAATAACAATAATAGTTTTTTTATTGATTATTTTTTATCATTTATCCTTGTTATAATTAGAAATTATAGAAGTTGATGATCATATAAACATGAAACACTCTTACAAGATTTATAAATATTTTATAAGAGAAATCCTTTTGATAAAACATTGACACATTGATAAATAGAAATAGGTTTATAAAAAACTATAATAAATGTTGTGGTATATTGATGTGTGTTATGGTAACATTGTGTTTAACCAATGTTCTGAAGATGTTTTTGGTATGTAAGAGTGGTGGTTCCCATTTATATGTGAGGGCGTAGGAACACAGGTAGTTACTCATTGTCCTAAAAGAAAATAATCATGTCTTCAAGGTAATGTGTTACAGAAAATAAAATTATTTTAACATAATGTTTTATGTGTAAAAAAATGAAATTTATTAAAAATTCTAATAATAATGTTTTGACTTATTCCTTAGTTGTCAAATTATTTATCAGTATTTATAATTTTTTGTGGTGAAAAATTAACACATTACCACAATTATTTATTAAAAAAATAATATTTCCCTCTTGAATAATACCATACCAATAGTTTCAAAATATTGAATCAACTTTTAATCATTTATTATTTGAATTTTAGTAAATTTATATTTATATTACAACATAAAATTTAATGAAAAACAGGTTTTTCAAAAAACAAAATACAGGATAAATTTTAAAAATATATATATCAAATATAATGTTTACCTCGATGAAAATATTTATAATATTTTTTATAAAAAAATATTTTACAATAACACCAAATTAAAAACATTATGGGATTTATAAATAATTTCATTTATATATTTATATAATAATTTAGGATCAATTTAAAATTTTCACCATTCACTATCAAAACAATCATTTCATAAAAAAATTAAAATCACCTCAAATATATATTATAAATCATAATTAAAAAAATTTATTTCATTTTTATAAATTTCAATTTATAAAATATATAATCATTTCATTCAAATAATACATTGTAATTCATGGAAAATCAAATACATTATGTTATCTTATAATATTTTAGATATAAAAACTAAAAAATTATATTTAATGGAGTATGAAGAATATAAATCCAGAAAAATAAAATTATAAAACATGAGGTTGATTTATTTTATAATTTTTTTATTTGTTTAATTAAACCCCCATTAAGAAATTTCATCTACGTAATTTTTTACATTATTAAGACATGTGAAGGCTATTTTACTTCATTAAATTTTTTAGATACCATTATACATGCACAATCATGTGATTATAAAATAAAATTGTTAATATATTATTCAGAATATTAAATAGTACATACATTATATGATATAATTTATGAATCATATTGTCTCAATATGATTGATGCTTCTATGTTATTACAACTTGAATCATAAAAAGATATGAATCAAGAGGTAGCAATTTTCTATGTAATTAAAAATTAAACACATCATGTACCACTAATAATCCTATAAGAATGACTAATTGGTAAGAAAAAAGAGTGAATATTATATATTGTACTAGTTTTCACTAATTTTTTGTCTTTGAATTCCATTTTTATGTAATCATATAACACATTCCATGTAAAGGAATTTTGATAATCATGACTACTTACCATAGACAAGCTATAATTTTTCTTGATATCTAGATAACAGATCTTTCATTAGTATTATGTACTCATATATTGATAAATAATATTTTACTTATTAAACAAATATTCTAAAACATATAGTCATAGTTTAATATTATCAATTATTTCACCTAAATATCATTTTTGACACAACATTTTAAATATTTCATCCAATGTAGCCATATTCATACCATAATGAATACTTTTTTAATTTAAAAGTTACACAAAAACTTTTTTTGTTCCCAATATACCTGATAATACAATGGAAAACATGAATTATATATTCGAATTTAGGAATCATTCATCTTGACTATCCATCATATTGTGGATGATATGATTTAGTTGTATTGATTTTGGTACTTATCATCTTCAAATTTCCATTATATTCGTATGTGTGAAATCATAGATCCAAAATAGATATAATAGAGAGATTGTTTACATATAATCAAACTAGCTATTGATAATAGCTGTTATTATTTTAACACTATTACATAGTATCCGAAATTAAAATGAAATGAATAATTATATGTAATTGATCTATAATAATCCCATTCACATTAATGACTTGAGTTTGTTTTTGGAATATGTCCATGGAATCCATATATATATTATCTAATGTCCATTTTGGATCTCAATGGCAATAAACAACCCCATTACATGAACATATCAGGTAAATAAAAAATAAAGTATTTTCATATTTATTAATATTTGCGAGTTAAATATTAATTTTACTTTAAAGGGGTTTCTATGTTTGATAGCATACTCGATACGCCACGAAGAGTTTCTTTGAAATCTTACGTTGCACACTAGTAATAAAATAATATTATATTAAACGGTAGTTAACACGTAGCCGTTGTATTGGAGGGAATGAATATAAATAACTAAAATATGATTATATTTGTTTTTTAAATGTTTTTACATTTATCCAATGAAATATAAGGGATTAAAATAAGAAAAGAATTCAATTTTAGGCATTAATACTCTAACATTCACTAAAGGTCGACTTATCGGCTTTTGATGGAGACCCATATTTAAATATAGTTTTGGTAACTCTTATACATTCTATTGTACCAAAAAAAATTCTTATTTAGAATTGGGACATCAAAATTTACTTTGTGTAAATTTTTGGTATTTTTCCGATAAAGATAAATTTTATTGAATAGTGAAAAATGTTGTATTTTAATTCAAAACCTATTTTTAATCTAATTTATTTATATGATTAGATTATCTTTTGAATTGGTTTTCAAGTGAAATTATAATATATTTTTACCATTTAATCCTATAGTGGTCATTGAATTAATTCCACTTTGAAATTGGACTTAAACTAGTGTCACTCGTTTGATACCTATTGTTTCATAAAAACACGCTATTTGTCCTGACAGCAGGTATTAATTAATATATTAATTAATGTAACTTATATGTTTTGAATTTTGTAAAATAGACATCATTTTTGAATTTGGAATATCAAATATAGCTTAGGGTGAAGTTTTGGTATTTTTCTGAAAAACTGCAATTTTTGATGAATAGTGAAACCACTATGTGGTTCTTAAAAAATGGATTTTTTGTTTAAATGAAATTTTACCACCTCTGTGTTTTTAATTAAAAAAATCCTACATACATGGTTGTCATTAATAACTAAAATTTGGCTCAATGGGATTAAAATAATTTTTTGGTGAATAGTAACTTTTATGTTTTTATTCGCAATTAGAGGTAATTGGTGTATTTTAAGATAAAAATAAGGTTTTAATAATATAAAATGACCTAGACACATGTCTTACCCTTATTGGATGTGTCATGGCCGACCAAGACAATTTATGGGTCAACTTGGGGACCCCATGGAGCCGCTTTGGTAGGATAATGACACTAAAAACTTTTTATTTAATATTAAAATGAAAATGTAACAAACATGAGTTGTTTTACTAAAACAATTTTTAAATGGGGTTATACAAGTCATATGTTTGGCTATAAATATTCATTATAAAGATAAAAATATTTCCTACATCATGATATTTGTTTTATAATTTTTTAGACATTAAATAAAGTAAATTATTTATGACACCATGATGATTCCGCAATTACTTCATTATTTAACAATTTAAATAAAATGAAATGAAAATGTAAAATCTAAGAACTACTCCAGTCAAAAACCTATTGGATGGGTGTATTTATAACTATTATCACCTTATCCTAGAAATATATAATTTTGGGACCTTTAAAATCTGAAAAACATTTTATAATAAAGTAACCTTTTATAACTTACCAAGAGTACCCCACCTCTCCTCTTATAAAAGGCTCCCACCTCTACCACCTTACCCACAACTCTCAAACCTTTGGATCAGAAAAACCCTGTCCATTTTGTCTCTCCACATATCTCTATTACTCCTAGAAGCCTCACATTGGGCAGAAGTCTTCCCAAGGAAGGTTTTGAGCTCAAATCAAAAAGAGTTACCCGTTTTAAAGGTAGTGTTTTCTCTTGTGTTCTTATGTTTTATTTTGTTTCTCCAACCCCATAAACTCTATTTATTCCTTAATTTTGCAACAACACCAGTATCTTCATTATACTAGGATGTTTTTATATGAAGTATTCGAGCTATAATTACACACACCTATATATAATGGTTAAGGAACATACAGTTTCTGTGGATGGAGAATTTCTGCCACACGAAATTATGATTGTTCAACACTCATATAACACCTTCAAAGGTGGAAATTATGATGTAACTATATTTATATATAATATATAATATGTTTATGTTTTTCTTAAGCTTCTGTATTTTTCATTTATGACATACCATTATGGTTTCCATTATGGGTAATCGTGATACCTACATTTTAGGAAGTGCAGACTACTGCCCCCTCAAAGTGATTTGATTCGTTAATGCCATATGTGGGATGTATAAAGGATGGAGTTAAAGTGATTATATATGATGTTATAAAGGAATTATAATATACCATTATATCATTATTATTTATTTCTCTTAAAGTATGATATAGAAATGAAAGTAGCGTTCATGCGTACGTACAGCTTACCGTCTCCATGAACGGTGCATTTCATTTACTATCCCCAAATGTAATGTACTATTATAAGTACATATATATAATTGATATATATGATGTATGTTACATCAAAATGAGGAATATAATTCTGGAATTAAAATATACATATCTCTCATTTAGTTTTAATTCCATTAATATGGCATAGAAATGAAAGTAGCGTTTATACGTACGTACGGCTTACCGTCTCCATGAACGGCGCATTTCATTTATTACCTCTAAATTATTATGTAATATTATAGATTCATGTATATACTAGATATATATGATATCTATATCATGAATATAATTCTTGATATAATGGATATTTTACCACATGAACAACTTGTAATTATAAAGAGTTTATTTTTGACTCAAGTACCAATGATCGACAAACAACCATTACTAACGTAAATAATTACATAGTGTTCATAAATTGGTAATAAGTAATATAAAATAAATAATTAACTTTTAAAATGTTATTAATCAAGTATAAATTTACTCATGTTTATTATTCAGGATGTTAAAGAACGATCGAGTCAAGTCGGACCCGAGGTGAGGGAGTTCATCTCAATATCCTTTCATTGAGGCATATTTTGTTTTATACACAACATTATTTTATACGGTGTATAAACCACTTTGAATTTTAATTTTATTCAAAAGGAATCTTTTTATATGAAGCGTTTTACTAAACGATAAAAAGGAATATGTATTTTAACGTACGTGGTGACAATGACATTTTCCATCGCCGTGAGTATTATTTGGTCTTTGGCTTCCTTAACAAGCCATAATGTTTTTTAAAATGAAATAAATAACATATACTATTTTATGTATTTTGGTATTGAAAAGGGTTTTTATAATGGATTTGTTATGTCAATATATTTAAGTGATATATTGTGATAAGAATGTGGAAATGATTTCCTTCCATTATATTTGTTTTATGTCTTATGATTTTATAATTGTACTTGGACATTTGACGGTTGGTTACGTGATAAACCATATGACGGGTGGTGTCGTGAATACCAGGATGGGTGGTTACGTTACAACCTCAAATTCATTGGGTATGGAAGTCGGCCGTATGGCTATTCCATTAAGTGATATGTGTGGAAGTCGAACGTATGGTTATTCCATTTAAGTATGTTTATGTCCCATGTTACCTTCATATGTTATGTATTCTTTATATGGGTTTCATGGTAATATTTTGGTTAAAAAAGGGTATGTATTGATCTTTTATTTAGTGAAGTGTTTTGACTACTTCATAAAGGTGAAAAGTATTACTTTGATAAAGTTTACATGGTTTACTTGTTGTTTTGAGAACCTAACAGTTTTCATTCTTTGTGTTTACCTTACTGAGCTTTTTATGCTCACCCCATGTTTTTTGAAATGTTTTTCACAGGACTTAATGTGGAATAGTGTCAAGGATGGGATCAAGGGAAAGTCATGCTATATAAAACATGGAACTAGACATGTTTCTTTTTAAGAGTTTTTATTTTATGGAAACATAGTAGAGGTGTCTACTTATTAATCTTTTGAGATGTAATAGATAAGATCTAATTATCTAAAACTCTAAACCTGAAAATATCCTCAATGGGAATTATTCATTTAATTCAATGTTAAGTATGGTTTAAGGCAGGGGCCTTATAGTTTGTAACAGAATTCGGTTTGGAAAACATTAGGAGTTAGAAAATTGTTAAATTATAAATTAATTTATGGTATGATTGAAATGATATAGAATTTGAAGATTACCATTTTGCTTCACCTAAGATATTTCTCTGTTAAGAATGATTTTTCATAGAGGAAACAGAACAACTTTTCTGGGAAGGCATACCGAGGGAA
Organism: Viscum album; assembly: GCA_963277665.1. Taxonomy (NCBI): domain Eukaryota; kingdom Viridiplantae; phylum Streptophyta; class Magnoliopsida; order Santalales; family Viscaceae; genus Viscum; species Viscum album. Next base: position 1,101,641,477 of record OY728147.1, read on the forward strand.
ATGACCTTTCAAATCTGTATTATGAGATGGTCAGAATCAGAACTAAACAGTTTGTTGCAGTGATGGCTCAGTTGACTCAGGTGAAAAATGTTGGTTGTTTTCATTGATGATATTTTAGTGTTTTCTAAAGGTAAAAAGGATAATAAAAGTCATTTAAGGGTTATCTTGCAAACCTTAAAATAAAAGAAACTCTATGGAAAATTCAGAAAGTGTGATTTTTTTTACATCAAATTTCATTCCTTGGTCACATTGTTTCAAAAAAATCGCATAAATGTTGATCATGCTAAAACAAAGTTGTTGAAGAATGACCAAGACCCACAAATGTAACCGAGATCTATAGTTTCCTTGGTAGGGCAGGTTACTACCGAAGGTTTGTTGAAAATTATTCATGGTTATCTAGTCCAATGACTAAGCTAACACGGAAGGGTGTTAAGTTTATCTAGTCAAAAGAATGTGACGATTGTTTTCAGGATTTGAAAAGAAGATTGGTGAAGGCTCCAGTTTTGGCACTTCCTTCCAGGAATGGTGAGTTTCTTATATACAGTGATGCTTCGTTGAAGGGAATTGGTTGTGTCCTTATGCAGAATGATCAGGTAATTGCATATGCTTTATGTCAGTTGAAAATTAATGAGGTAAATTACCCTACAAATGATTTTTAATTAGCTTCTGTTGTTTTTGCTCTAAAAATTTGGAGGCATCATTTGAATGGAGTAAAGTGTGGAATATATACTGATCACAAAAGTTTAAAGTATATATTCACTCAGAAATAATTGAACATGAGACAGAGGAGATGGCTGGAATTAATCAAAGATTATGATTGTACAATTCATTACCATCCGGGAAAAGCAAATAAAGTGGATGATGCTTTGAGTTGCAAAATTAATGCTTCATTAACCATGATACATTTGGAATGAGATCCTTTGGTTTTTGATTTGATGAAATTTGGCATAGACGTTGTTGGGGCAGGAAGTTCTTCTGTTTTGTTTCAGGTATCAGTGAGATCATCCCTATCAGACAGAATTATGAAAACGTAGAAGAAAGATAGTGGGTTGAAGAAAAAGGTAGAACTGGTTTAGAATGTTAAATTTCCTGAATTTAACACTGATAATGATTGTGTTTTGAGTTTTGGGAAGAGATTATGTGTGCCTGGTGATTCACAGTTGAAAAATTATTTGTTATATGAGTCTCATAGTTCCCTGTTTTCAGTTCATCTTGGATGTATTAAGATGTATAGAGATCTGCGGGAGTATTACTGGTGGGATGGAATGGAAAGAGATATTGCTGATTTTACTGTGAAGTGTTTGACTTGTCAGCAGGTTAAAGCAGAGTGTCAGTTACCGAAAGGGATGTTTCAGCCTTTAGTAGTGCCAGAGTGGAAATGGGAAAATATATCCATGGACTTTGTTGCGGGAGTACCAAATACATCTCAAGGTAATAATGCAATCTAGGTTATTGTTGATCACTTGACTAAATCTTCACATTTCCTTCATATTCGATATATATTCTATCTAGATCAACTTTCTCGATTTTATCTTAATGAGATAGTCAAGTTTCATGGAGTTCCCTTCTCCATTGTATCGGATCGTGATCCCAGGTTTACTTCTAACTTTTGGAAAGGCCTTCGGAAGTCATTGGGTACTGAATTAACTTTTAGTACAAATTTTCATCCTCAATCAGATGGGTAGTCAGAACGATCAATTCAGACTTTGGAGGTTATTCTACGTTCTTGTTCGATGGATTATCCGGGAAGTTGGGACCAACATCTTTCATTGGTTGAGTTTTCATATAATAACAGTTTTCATTTTAGTATACAGATGGCTCTGTTTGAGGCATTATATGGGAAGCGGTGTCGAACTCCAGCTTTTTGGGATGAAGTAGGTGAAAGGAAGCTGATGGGACCAGAATTGGTAGAAGAGATGGCAGAAAAAGTTCAGTTGATTCAAAAACACATGACAACAGCTTAGAGCAGACAGAAAAGTTATGCAGATAACCAGAGGAAGGATCTATCTTTTGAGGAAGGTGATCATGTTTTTCTCAATGTTTTACATGGAAAAGATTGATGTGATTCGGTAAGAAAGGAAAGCTGAGTCCAAGGTTCATTGGACCATATGAAATTCTGGAGAAAGTTGGATCAGTTGCTTACCGAGTGGCTTTACCTCTGAGTTTATCTCAGGTACACAATTTTTTTCATGTTTTGATGTTGAGAAAGTATATTCCTGATCTATCTCATGTTTTGATCCCAGAGGTAGTTTAGTTTGAATAGAATCTCTCTTATGAAGAACAACCAGTCTAGATTCTTGACAAAAGAGAGAAAATGTTGCAAAATAAGGTAATTCACCAGGTAAAGGTTTTGTGGAAAAAACCATATGGTTGAAGAGGCAACGTGGGAATCTGAAAATACTATAAGGGATAAATACCCCCACTTATTTTGATAAGTGAATAAAATTGTGAGGACGCAATTCCCAAAAGGGGGGAAGGATGTTACTTCCCAGGTAAATAAAGAATAAATCATTTTCATATTTATTAATTTTTGCGAATTAAATATTAATTTTACTTTAAAGGGGTTGCTATGTTCGATAGCGTACCTGATACAAAACAAAGAGTTTCTTTGAAATCTTACGTTGCACACTAGTAATAAAATAATATTATTTTAAATGGTAGTTAACATGTAGCTGTTGTAATGGAGGGAATGAATAGAAATAACTAAAATATTATTATATATGTTTTTCAATGTTTTTACATTTATCTAATAAAATATAAGGGCATAAAATAAGAAAAGATTTCAATTTTAGGCATATATACTCTAACATTCACTAAAGGTCAACTTATCACCTTTTGATGGAGAACCGTATTTAAATATAGTTTTGGTCACTCTTATACATTCTATTGGACCAAACAAAATTATTCTTTAGAATCGGGACATCAAAATTTACTTTGTGTATATTTTTGGAATTTTTCCGATAAAGTACATTTTTTAATGAATACTGAAAATGTAGTAATTTAATTCAAAACTACTTTTTAATCTAATTTATTTATATGACTAGATTATGTTTTGAATTGGATTTAGAGTGAAATTAGAATATATTTTTACCATTTAATCCAATAGTGGTCGTTGGAATTAATTCCACTTTGAAATTGAACAAAAACTACTGTCAATCTTTTGATACATATTCTTTCATAAGAAAATGCTTTTTGTCCTGACAGCGGGAATTAATTAATAAATTAATTAATGTAACTTATATGATTTTAATTTCATAAAATATACATCATTTTTGAATTCGGAATATCAAATATATCATAGTGTTATGTTTTGGTATTTTTCTGAAAAACATCAATTTTTGATGAATAGTGAAACCACTAAGTGGTACTTAAAAAACTAATTTTTCATTTAAATGAAATTTTACCACCTCTGTGTTTTGAATTTCAAAAATCCGACATACATGGTTTTCATTAGGAAGTAAAATGTGGTTCAATGGGATTAAAATCATTTTTTTCTGAATAGTAACTTTTATGTTTTAATCGTGATTAGAGGTAATTAGTGTATTTTATGATAAAAATAATGTTTTAATAATATAAAATGACCTAGACACATGTACTACCCTTATTGGATGTGTCATGGACGACCAAGAAAATCCATTGGTAATCTTGGGGTCCCCATGGATCCACTTTGGTAGGAAAAGAACATTAAAAACATTTTATTTAAAGTTAAAATGAAAATGTCACAAACATGAGTTGTTTTACTAAAACAATTTTTAAATGGGTTATACAAGTCATATTTTTGACTATAAATATTCATTAGGAACATAAAAAGATTTCCTACATGATGATATTTTTTTCATAATTTTTATACAGTAAATAAATTATATTATTTATGACACCATGATGATGTAGCAATTACCTCATTATTGAACAATTTAAATAAAATGAAAATATAATGTAAAATATAAGAAATACACATGTAAAACACCTATTGGATGGGTGGATTTCGAACTACTATCACCCTATCCTCGAAAGTTATAATTTTGGAACCTTTTAAATCCGAAAAGAATTTTATAATAAAGTATCCTTTTATAACATTCCAAGAGTGACCCTCCTATCCTCTTATAAAAGGCTCCCACCTCTACCCCCTTACCCACACCACTCAAGCCATTGGCTCGGCCAAACCCTGAACATTTTGTCTCTCAAAATCCCTCTCTTACTCCTATAATCCTCACTTTGGGTAGATGTCTTTCCAAGGAAGCCGTTGAGCTCAAATAAAAAAGAGTTACCCGTTTTAAAGGTAGTGTTTTCTCTTGTGTTCTTATGTTTTATTTTGCTTCTCCAACCCCCTAAAATCTTTTTATTCCTTTATTTTGCAACAAAACCAGTATCCTCAATATAATAGGATGTTTTTATGTGAAGGATTCGAGATAAAATTACACTCAACTACATCTAATGGTTAAGGAACATACTGTTTCTGTGGACAGTGAATTTCTGCCTCACGAAATGATGATTGTTCAACACTCATATAACACCTTAAATGGTGGCCATTAAGATTTCACTATATTTATATATGATATGTAATATGTTTATGTTTTACTTAAGATTCTTTATTTTTCATTTATTTCATACCTGTATGGTTTCCATTATGGGTAAACGCGATCTCTTCATTTTAGGAATTGCGGACTACCGCCCCCTCAAAGTGATTTGAGTCGTTAATGCCATATGTGGGACGTATAAAGGATGGAGTTAAAGTTATTAAATATGATGTTATATTGGAATTATAATATACCTTTATATCATTATTATTTATTTCCATTAAAGTATGATATAGAAATGAATGTAGCGTTCATGCATACATACGGCTTACCATCTCCATGAACGGTGCATTTCATTTATTATCCCCAAATGTGATGTACTATTATAAGTACATATATATAATGGATATATATGATGCATGTTAAATCTAAATGATGAATATAATTCTGGAAATAAAATATACATATCTCTCATTTAGTTTTAATTCCATTAATATGACATAGAAATTAAAGTAGCGTTCATGCATACGTACGGCTTACCGTATCCATGAACAGTGCATTTCATTTCTTACCTCTAAATGATTATGTAATATTATAAATTCATGTATATACTGGATATATATGATATATATTATATCTACATCATGAATATAATTCATGATATAATGGATATTTTACCACATGAACAACTTGTAATTATAAAAAGTTTATTTTTGACTCAAGTACCAATGATCGACAAAAAAACCATTACTAGCATAAATAATTACATAGTGTTCATAACATGTTAAAAAGTGAATTAAAAGGAATAATGAACTTGAGAAAGTTCATAAGAAAGTATAAATTAACTCAAATTTATTATTCAGGATGTTAAATAATGATCGAGTCAAGTCGGACTTGAGGTAAGGGACTTTGTCTCAATCTCCTTTCATTGAGGAATATTTTGTTTTATACACAAATTTCTTTTATATGGTGTATAAACCCCATTGAAATTTAATTTTATTCAAAATGAATATTTTTATAGAGATCGTTTTACTAAATGACAAAAAGGACTGTTTCTTTTAACGTACGTTGTGACAATGACCTTTTCCGTCGCCGTGAGTATTATTTGGTCTTTGGCTTCCACAACAAGAGGTAATGTTTTTTAAAATGAAATGAATACCATATACTATTTTATGTATTTTGGTATGGAAAAGGGTTTTTATAATGGATTATTTATGTCAATATATTTAAGTGATATACTGTTATTGGAATGTGGAAATGTTTTCATTCCATTATATTTGTTTTATGTCTTATGATTTTATAATGGTACTTGGACATTTGATGGGTAGTTACGTAATAAACCATATGACGGGTGGTTCAGTGAAAACCAGGATGGGTGGTAACGTTATAACTTCCTATGAATTAGGTATGGAGGACGTCCGTATGGCTATTCCATTGAGTGATATGTGTGGAAGTCGACTATATGGTTATTCCATTTAAGTATGTTTATGCCCCAAGTTACCTTCATATGTTATGTGTTCTTTATATAGGTTTTATGGTAATATTTTGGTTACAAAAGGGGAAGTATTGATCTTTTATTCAGTGAAGAGTATTTAATACTTCATAAAGGTGAAAAGTATTACTTTGATAAAGTATACATGGTTTACTTGTTGTTTTGAAAAACTAACAGTTTTCATTATTTGTGTTTCCCTTACTAAGATTTTTATGCTCACCCCAAGTTTTTTTGAAATGTTTTTCACAGGACATAATGTGGAATAGTGTCTGGGATGGGATCAAGCGAAAGTCATGCTATATAAAACATGGAACTAGACATTTTTCTTTTTAAGAGTTTTTATTTTATGGAAGCTTAGTAGAAGTGTCTACTTTGTAATCTTTTGAGATGTAATAGTTAATATCTAAATCTCTAAAACTCTAAACCTGAAATGATCCTCAATGGGGATTATTCATTTAATTCAATTCTAAGTAAGGTTTATGGATGTGGCCTTATATTATATATATATATATATATATTTGATCATTAACATGTATAAATTTCAATTATTTAATAGTAATTTCATAAGAATATTTATAAATGTATTATCACAAATAATATTCATTAAAATGGTATACATACTAATACTTGAATCATGAAGAAAAAATGTCGTTTATTAGATTCATATAAAAATTCCCACTTAAAATTGGTATCATTATGAAAACACAAAAACATTCAATATCTCATAACATATTGTTTTCCAACAATATATATTAGAAACCTACCCTTTATAAAAAATTATTGACTTTATAGGAAAAAAAGATATTCCTTTATGAATCCATATTTATTAATGATAAATATTATTAAAAAATTATGTGATACAATGTTGATGTTTTTTTAAATAATATATAATCTAAATCATTGTTTATCATTTGAAATTATCATTTTTTTCCATAACACTTTTGATGATACATTGTATTTTCATCTCATGGTGTTTTATAAAATGTTTTCATTTCCATGATAATAGTTAATCATGAAATCGTACTCATTTATATGTTCCATAATTCTTCAATTCAATTTTTTCGAATTTTTAGGGTAAATATATAAAATAATTTAGAATACAGAGAATATATTTCATATTTTACGCTAAAAAAATCCCAATTTACAATAATATATTGTCAATACATGTTCAATAATATTCATCATGTATTTATTTTTAGTTTGATTTTATTAATATAAATTATACTAAATTACCCCATACTCATTCAATATAAAAATAGTTATTTTATTTAACGAATAATCATTCAAAATAAATAATTCAACATTTCTAGATTCTATGATTTAACCTATAAAAATAAAAAATAATCATTTCTATTCATGAAAAAATTAATCAAATTAAATTTTCTAGATTAATTTAACTCCTTTTAATGTTAACATAGTTTCTATGATTAATAACTAAATTTAGTCATCTAAACACCATAATTAGTATCCTTCTAATTATATAATATTTAAAATCAAAGTTAAAATTTTCAATATTGTCTTACTATTCAGTACATTGATTCAATTAGGTTTTATTATTGTTCATTCATTAGAAAAAATATTTCCATGAAAAGTAATTTGTCTCACACCAAAAAAATACATTCTAAATTTTCATGTAACCACATTTAAATTAATGTCAATAAAATATTTACTTGTTTATTCACATAGTTAATGCAATATATAGATAAAATTAGACCTTCATCAATGTAAAACCCATAAAATTTATAGAAATAGATATATAAATATAAATTTTAAAGATCCTTTATCAAAATTAATTAATTTTTGAACCCAAATGGTATAACTATAGACACATAATCAACATGCCTATTATAAAATGATGTAATATTAGTTTATTACTACTTTAAATTTTTTAGATAATCATCATGCCTATAATAAATCATAAAAAAATGTCGAAAACCCTATAGTTATTAAAATAATTGATCTATGTGCAGGAATATTTATACATACATTATATCAATGTTATTGAGTTATATATGGTGATTCAATATAATCATGGAACAATACATATTTGTTAAAAATACAACATAAAAACATCAAAGAAACCCATTAGGAGTGATGGAACACCTATCATGAAACACATGAAACACATTTTTCAATTATTACAAATAAACTAAATCTATTTGATAAAGAGGCTTTAAAATGGATTAGAATTTCCATCACTAAAAAAACTTAAAAAAATTCCCTTGTTCTAGGAAAAAGTTGAAAATAATCATGATACATTTTAATTTATTCATTAAATTTTGTATAATAATAAGAATAAATATTTTCTAACATCGTAAAAATATGTGAAATTTAACGTTCTATACAATTATTACATTACTTCTCATATTCATTATGTGTTTAAACATGCATAAACCCATTCATATATATATATAATGAATATCAATTTGAAAATTGAATATGAATTATATAGCTATATAACCATAATTAATATAATAAAATCAAACACCTTCAATTTCAAAATTAGAATCAAAATTTAAATTTGGTAATAAAAAATGGGGTTCATGAGAAAACATTCCACAAATAAGAATAGAATGTTTATAATGATTATTTCCCCTATACTAACTGCAACTAATTATACCATGAATTTTTACATTATTTGGTGATATGTAATTTCAAATATTCGTTGAAAAATATATGTTTTATTTTAATGGGTGTATATCCTATAAAATTTAACTTATTTATTATTTAAATAAAATTGAAATAAATATTACACTACATCATCTTATAGTGTAAAATCATCTTTTTTAATAGAAATATTCAATTTCACCACATTATAATATTATCATTGTAGAATCCCTTGTTTAGTAACTATGATCATACATGAATTTTATATTTACCTAACTTATTAAAACTCCTACATCTAGCTAATGTTAGACTACATAGTTTTCCTTTTTGAGTATGATTTAAATTCATTTCTATAAATAAACAGGATAAATAAATGATCCTACCAGGTAGGGGGCACATTCATTATCATACAAAAAATTAATTACATTTAATTTTACCACATTTGAATTATTTATGGGGATCACATACATAATTTATTCCAAACAACTTCACCATTTCATTCACAAATAAGGAATCGTAATTTTGATTTTCTAAATTACATAAGAATTGAATAAAATTTAAAATTATCATTACAATGAAATAAATCATCATGATATGTACATGACTTTTTGTTAAACAAACATTGTAAAAATTGTTGATAATTATTTAAAACTAAAAAGTTTTAAAATCAATTCGAAACAAAATTGTATTCATGGAAAATAACGGTTTACTTTGATCATAATAATCGACTAAGTCTCATATCATTTACTTCAACTTCAGAATATATAGTTCCATTTTATTTAAAATAAAATTCACAATTTAATTTTCATGAAAGCGAATATTAATATTTTCCAATGTTAAGGAATCAGTCACTTAATTTTTTAAGTATTTATTACTTGATACCACCATTGTAAAGCATGGATATCAAAAAATAGTAATATAAATATTTTTTTTTATTATACATTAATATAAAAGAGTTTTCTTCTTAAAATCATTTATCCATACATAAAATATAATCATGAGTAAAAGAGAAAAGAAGTATAGAGGGTTATATTTCAAGAAATAACCAACTCTTGAGTTGATAGTCTATAGAGAATTTGGTTTCCCTCTTTCATAATTTCCAATATTTATATCCCAATTCCTCTAATTCATCAATAGTAAAAACTAATCCTCTAAATTAATTTAATGTTGAGGATACTATATGATATTATCTTCATGAATGAATCATACTTATTCTACCATGAATCATATGATGACAATTATTATGAATATAAAAAATATATATAATGAAGCATTTAATTATTTGAAATCTATATCATGTAAAAATTAAAAAAATATATAAGAATTTTTATTATAGTTTTAAAATTATCCTACCTAATATATGTATCTTACATATTTAAATTATTTAAATGAAAATGAAGAGAAATATATTCAATCAAAATGATTATGATATATAATTATGAATTATCTTATTTACATTTCATGATTGTTTTAGTCAATATATAATATAAAACCCCATTATAACAATATAAAAAATATAGGACACATTAAAAAAGATTACATTTCTAATTCAATAATTGAGATTTTTATTGACTACATTATTCTTTACAAAAAACAATTTATTCATTTTTTATGATCTACCATTGTGGATGACCATGAAATGAAATGTTTCATAAGCATACCTATGCCACATAAAGATTATTTAAAAACATAAGATAATAAATATAATTCATCACTAAGTTATATAAAAATATTTATTCATGATATTATTGTGTAAATTTATAAAATATGAGATGAAATAAAAAAATTTCAAAATAATTACATGATAAGATAAATAAAAAAATTCATCAATTTTAAAAAAAAATCATATCAATTAAAAAAATTAAATCACAATATAAATCAAATGAAACTAAATAATGAAACCCTTGGGAGATGGGAATTGAGAAACATTTCTCTTTAATAAAAAAATTATTCTTCTTTACACATTCCATATATTATGAGGTATATAATTTTGATATAAATACCATTATAATGAATTACATGGTTAAAATAAATCACAATACTTATAACCTATAATCAATCATTTTTATCCTTTATAAAAATAACATAGGTCCTATTACTTCTATATGAGAATCTTATATGGTTATATGCCACATTTTTCACATACGAAATCTAAATAATTAGACAATACAGTATAAATAAATATTAAACTCACCCATTTCCATGAAATATTTCGAACTCACCTATCACCATAAATAATTTTCAAGATAACATTCATTTACAAAATATTATTAGTATTTCATATTTTTCATAAAAAATATGATTTTGAATCTAGTTGATTCAACAATTAGAACACATTCCATATTAACATTACCATAATGAGACATATTCTATTACTATTTAAAAAATGAAAATGATAAATTACAAAATTTATTGTAATTGGGTATAAGTTGGAAATATATTTTATCATTCATATGATTCCTGATAATGAAAAAATTTTATAATGGAATGAGATTGTGGGGAATAATTATGTGTAATAAAAATTATGTTGAACATTTTAAAAAATTAAAATGGATCTTATTAAAAAGAAAAAAAAAATTCTTTTTAATACATTTTAAAGAAAATTTTATTAAAAAAAATGTATTTCCACAATCAATTTCCAATAAATTATAAAATACATTAAACAAATTTTATGAAAATTGGAATGGTGAAATTTCTTCTTCATGAAATACTATAATTCATTTTTATAAAAAGATCTCCCCCCATATATGGTATTTTCGAAACTAATAGAACATTTAAGGAGAAAAAATTAATTTTAGTTCTATACCAATTTTTTTTCTATAAATAATTTATAAAAATATTTAGATGGAAGTATATACACCGCATATTAAATCATGTGTATAAAATTTTATGACCAACACATAATATAATTTTTTATGAAAGCCCACTTAAATCGAGTCACATATTGACTCTTTCATATATCTAGCCTCATGAGTAATAAAATTATCTTAATTTTCAACATTAATTATAAAATATTTCTGTTTAGAATATTATCTTTGTTCACACTTCTATGCTTGTTGTAATTTTTTATTTATCTATAAAAATGGATAACACCACATAATATTTTTTTGATGAATTATGGTTTATAGCATCAAAACCACATCAGTCTATTAATTATGATAAAAATGATTATATATCAAATACACCATTATTCAAAAAACTTATATAAGGAAAATATTTATTCAATAAATATATTATGTAAACATATCAATTATTTTGGTAATGAAATATGAATCATGTCATTTCATGGAGGCATAGTCCGTGAGAATGAATAACTAAATATGTCTATTTTTTGAATTGGAAGAAAAAAAATAATTAAGATAATATTTAATATTTAACAAAATATAAATTTTTTATATATTTCAATTATATAAATTATTTTTATCATTATGATCCTATAAATATTGTTGATTTGAAAAAATATTCACTTTATTTCACTGAGGTTGTATTACATAGTTATGCACAAGTGATGTTTTCATTTTCCATATAATGAATTGGGTAACGATTTAAATAATATATAATCAATGAAAAATAATAACCATTTCCTAAATATTATGTATTTTCAATTATTTCAATATAGATTAACTATCCATACTATATGACTATGTAAAATAAAACACATTGATTTCTATAAGGCATATCACACAAGTACCCATATGTAACGTTTTCATTTCCAATAGGATAGAAAAGGACATGATTATTTTTCCCATTATAATAGTATAAGTTTTCTAAATTTCATATAAATTATTTTTATAATAAGTTTTAATGATTATTTTACTATGGTTGGGGATTATATAAACATGAATCTCTAAGTTAGAATTTATAAATCTTAATAACAAATCCATATTTCTCGTAAATCTAATTTCTTATAGGATTTCTATTTTTTTGAATCCATGAACTACAAAATGTGGATATAGACATTGATAATCATCATTAATAGGGATGGAAAGATACATTCTTCTCATAATGCGTGATTAATAGAAGATTGGATTTGTTCATTTGTAAGTGAGGGATGTGGAACACATGTAATAATTCAATGAATTAAAATAATATTAAGTGACTATCACATTTATGTTTATATTAAAAACCTGAAAATAGATGATTAGGTTATAAGGGTTCAGTCACTATCATCCAAAAGTAATTTATATAATATTTTTGTATGCTTATTTTAGTTTTAAACTTCGTTATCATGATTTTCCATTTTATTATGGTGACAAATTTTCACTATGGTTATTATTCATAATGACCAAAAAATAAAAGTATCCTCATAAATAATAATAAATACATGGCTAAAAATATTGATTACATTTTGAGCATTTAATTTGAATATATAGAATAAATTATATTTAATATAAATTCACAATTCTTAATTAAATTTTTTAATATAATTGTAATTTTAATCATAAGCATGAACGTATAAAAAAATTAAATATATTTGTCATTATTATGAAATTATTTAGTTTATACGAAGATAAAATTATAATAATGTTTTAATTAAAAATTTAAAATAATAACGTGTTTTATTTATACTTGATTTAATGTAAAATTTATATTTTATAAAAATCGTATTTTTTAATATTGACAGAAAAATAAAAAAATTTAAAAAAAAATCCTCAAAATTAAGAATATAATATATTTGATATATTGAATCTAGATTTATGTCTTGTTTTTAGTTTAAATTTCTTTAATTAATAAATATATAATATAAATAATAATATGTATTTATAAATAATTGATGAATATATATCCATAAAATGAATACTCATATTTAATACTTTGGACCTATATCAAGGATTAACTGGGTTTTCACACCAAAATTCCTAGATCAATCATCTGTTAAAAATGTAATTTTTACACATTGGTTAGGTAACAAAATACATAAAACTATGAAATAGAAATATTCCTCAATAAAAATGGTCTCTCATAGCGAAAAAATATATTCCATTAGTAAAAATCCATAATAACTATAATATTTAATTATCCATCTTATTAAGTATAGGTTTTCACTAAATTTAATCCTATAGCATATCCACAATAAAAATATATCAACCCATTTAAAATTTCAATAAAAATTATTTTCCAATTACACATATAATAAGTAATACAAAGTTTCAAATTAACTAAACTATTTACATAAACACATCATTATTATTATTTTAAAATAATAATTGTTATCCTATTTTAGTAAATTCTATTCACAAAAATCCTAACAATTTCCAAAACTTATAAATAATACAATTTCAATAAATTTATTCAGAAAATGGAAAGGATAAATAACCTAATATACATAAACATTCATTATTTGAATACATATTTATAAATAAATTATTTTAATTTCATCATTACCCAAATTATTAAGGATTGATATTATTGTATAATAATATAATTATGAATAGAGATAAATGATTCACATCATATATGGAATTTTGATTATAATTATTTGAAAAGATATATGAGATGTCAACTCTGAAGCTGACGATTAAATGTAATCACAAAATCCATGGTATGGACAAACCAATTTTCAATATATGTTAAATATGATAATTATTATTATATAATAGGAAGATATAATATATTATTGAATAAACTATTAATATAAGCCGAAAACCGCCTCACATATATATGTATCATTTTCAAGATGATATGGTGTGTTAAATATGATTACATGAAATCAAAAGGACATAAAAGGAAAATACAATATTCTCATGTGTTTTGATAGAGGATATAATATTATATAAAAAATAGATGGGATCTCCAACATATAATCATGGTGGAAACACTCCACACATGTTGTTAATGACCCATTCACACATAGTATTAAACTGAACTAAAAAATAATTTGTCTCATCCCAAAATCATGTATACAAATTCACACCATTAAGACATATTTTAGTCTTGACCGAAATACTACGGAGAAAAACTAAATGAGAACTCAGAACCGTTTAGGAGATGAACAACAATTGAATCCCAAAAATACAATCCATATAATCAATATAGTGTTAATAGTATTAATTCATCATGAAAATAAAATTCTACCATTATTAAAACTTTTCCTACCATACTCTCATAGGTGTAATGACATGAAAATACTACGAAATTTTATCAACGGTAACTAAAAAATTAATTATCAAAAAAATTATAAATAATATGATAATGATAAAGGGTTTATAATTACAATCCCATTTGATACCAATAACTAGTCCCACAAAACAAACATCATATTTTTCCATCATGTGGATAAGGAACTAAAATACAATGTATGACTTACTAATTTAAAATCAAATATTATATAGGATACCTATATAGGGTAAATCAAAAACAATAACCATATCAATGAAGCGAAACAATATATTCAAATAAAGATTTATTATTAAGTCATTTATCAAGGATAAAACTAATCATCAAATAATAATGAATTATCATAAAAACTATATATTTTTGTTATATATTGATAATAACACAAACATATACCCTCATAGGTCATCATAAAACAAATGTACATGACACATTTTGATAATTTTTTTGAAAAATTACTTCTCCTGATAGCCTAGATTCTCAACCGACCACTCTTCAATGGTTTCCCTACCATCAACTTCTAGACAAAAAAAATAGACGATGTGATAATACTCATGGAGGTATATGTGTTACATTAAAAAAAGAATTACATATGAATATGAATTTACATTGGGGAAATTCTAATTATATATGAAATATTCAAAAGAATGATATTTCTTGAAATTTCTACTGAAAAGTAGAAAATTTTTACACCCACAACCATCCATTCAGATCACATGATGAGGATACACCAATCAGAACTCATGAGATCAAATATTGAAATATATATTACTATAAATTTATTATAATTTTAATTCTAGATATCATTTGATTAAAAAACCCACATAATGATTATAGTGACCTTCATTGAGGTAGAACAACCTAATTCCGATCTACAAAATATTTTAACACACCGTGACATTACAATATTTTTTTAGAGTAAATTCATTTTTTTTATGATTTATACATATGAAAAATTAAGTAATAACTATATTAAATTCTATATATTGTTTATATTTCTCCACACAAAACATGGTGTTTAGTTTCATTACACAAAATAAAAACATTCCCTGATGGCTTATGTAACACCCATGACCAATAATATATTATTAAAAAAGTATTCATCAATATAATAAGATAAAAAATACACATTAAAATTATTTTTATTAATTTTAAAAACTAAATTATTAAAAAAATATGGTTTAATTAATTCATTAAAAATTAATTATAAATTTATAAGAGAGAAAATTCGATAAGAACTATTATTTTTTATAAAAAATATTTTTTACTTACACAGTTGTTCTATCACAATAAATTATATTTGTTACAATTAAGTTGTTATATTAATGTTATATATATTATATATTCAATAAAATATATTTTACATTTATCGAATATATTTGATAATTATATGATACAAAAAAATCCGACATTTCATATAAAAAATCAATTTATATAAATGTATTTTTACTCCATTTTTGTGGTGCACCTACAATAAAGAGGAATTTATAAAAAATTTGAATTTCTTATAAAAAAAATTAATTTTTAAAATATAAAAATATAATATTTTTTTTGGAAAATTTCTTGTATTATTTTATGAAGTTTTATTTCACGATGAATAGTAAAAAAATTCAGATTTTTAATTCAAAAGTGATTTTCAACTAATTTATTTCTTTCAATACCATAAATTATTGAAAGTATATAAATCATAAAAAGACAAATTTTAAATGTATTTATCGAATATAGTTCTTTGGAATAAATTACATATTGATGTTGAATATAAAACATAGAAACATTTTTAAAACTTTTACATTAAATAAATTAATTGTCATATTGTCTATGAGATTAATTTTAATATAGTTTCTCCTAACTCTATGATTGGAATTCGGAGAAATAGGTTCTATATTGGGAATTAAAAATATTTATATTTCTAAATAAGATCAAATTATTTTGAAAATATACATAACATAATGTAATTAAAATTAATTACAGTGATGAATAGTAAATCCATATTAAAAGGGGACTGAATTTAAAACATAAGACCCAAAATGACATAGAAAGTAACATCTAGTTAACTTGATCCGGAATGTTTTCTCATCTATATAATTTTATTTTTGGTTCAATTTATTTAGAGTTGTTTATTTTAATTTTTTGTAGGATACTGAATAGGTTCACGTTGAGTAACAATGTTACAACACTATACTATGTAATGGATTTATGTTGTGAATGGGGATATCATGTCATGAAGGTTTACACATAATTACTGGGGGATAAATTGAAATTAATGTCTAAAATGTCATTTCTTAATATGAGGCTATGGGTGTTTTGTTTTACTTATATAGTGTGGACTTTACGATTTAACGAGTGGTTACACATTGTGACTCAGCCGGTGTCCATTTGGAAAACATGTTCTCCTATATTTTATTTTTGTTCTCTCTTTGGATAATAATTTCTCTCAGCCAAAGGCTCATTCTAGTTGTTTTTAAAGGATCATTTCCTTCCATATTCGTTTTTCAATATCTAATCTCTATTTCGGTTCTGGTGCATCTCTTAGGTTACATGAAATTTCTGGTTCTTCATTATGGTTGATCACAGTAGCACCCAAGCATTATGGTATAGGATCATTTAATCTTAGTTTGATGTTCCTTATTCTCTTCTTTTAGATCTGTTGTGATATATCATTCTGTAGGCATTTTCATTTATTTTTTGTGGTGTGGTGACATTCTTCCTCGAGCTATGTGGGTTTCCTATCTTGTGTCGACCTCTAGTGATTAGATTTTTATCAATCCTATGATGTGGGGATTTTACTCCACATCCCTCCTTGAAATTTTTTTTATTCTATGTTTTTGGAATATGATGTGGGTGTTTACAACATGAGTTTTGGGGTAAGAGTTTCCGTATTTAGCCTATGATATTATATCATTATTTTTTTTCTTTACAAGCATAATCATATTAAAATTGCAATGATTATTTTGTGTGTGTTGATAAGATTTTGTTTTAAAAAATGGTTCTTCCCTAGTTATTGAAATATAGAGAGAAAATGGGAATTTTCACTCATTGAAATGTATTTGTGAAATGGTTCTTAAATGGATTTAAAATTATTTATATAATTTATAAAAAAGGCCACATGAGTTATCTTGGGTATTGAGGTGGATTTTTTGGCATGAGGCCATCATTGATTTTTTGTAATATTAAAGGATTTTTATCTTTGGTATTTAATCTATTTCATAATCTTTTTTATGGGAATGATATTGTCATTTTGGGGGCTTTATTAATAGGTTATTCCTATGCTTTCTGGGCATGTTTTAATATGATCATATTTTTGGACCTGATTGTTGTGGTACTTGTATTCATCATTCTGGACCTGTAGTAGTACATTGTAATGTGATACCAATGCTTCTTTTTTATACGATATGTCACTGTGTGTTAAACTTGATATACAAGTTTATGGTTGTGGCAACATTTATAATTTTTTTTTTGAAATTAATATACCGAAATTTCATTAAAATGGCAGATATATTTAAATGATTACCATGTATTTTATAAAAATTCCTTACAACATATCATTCAATGTTTTCATTTAAAAATGAAGATGTTTGAATTTTTATATAGAGAATGGTTATGGAAAACCCTGGTGGTGTCATTCTGAACCCGTTAGCTCACACCCTGTACACCTCTTCAGTGGTGTGTATACCTTTGTTTGTATTCCGGTGTAAAGAAATATTGAGAACTATAGTGAAGAAGAGAGGTTCATGTTAGCTGGTTGGGAAATTGGTGGTGAGATGGTGGGAGTTTGACTATACCATATTTCAGAGTAGTTGAGTGGTCTTTTGTCATTTTTAGTTGGTCTTATCTTAGTGTTTTCACTACATTTGTTTTTGTTTTTTTCTATTTCATTACAGTTATGAAATATATATATATATATATATATATATCTTACTCTTCTATCGTTTTCATTAGCACTTTATATATGTATGTCAGGTGGGGGTTAGGTTGCATGAAACTGTTCCCTCTGTTTTGAAGCTCAATGCTCGTGTGTATGTTCCAACCCTTGGATATCAATAATTCCCTCTGTGTTGTTGATAGATTGGGCTAGGTTCTAGGTTTGAGGGAATTATGGGTTATTTAAACATAGTTTTTTATCAATGTAGGTATGTCATCAAGACTCCATGTCTTGGGATATCTATTTGACTGAAGATAGGTATATATGGACTTGGGTGGGATGTTGTGATAAGTGTCTCACCAGATATTGTCATTACGAGACTGATGTTTCCATGGGATGCTGGGATATGTGTCAATAGTATTGGTTTTTTATTTAAAAATATTTTTTTTTCTTATGGGTTTCTTGTTTGATATGAGATTTGTTAGGTTGTCTGAAATTTCTTGTGTTTCGGTGTGTTATAGTATGCCTCTTAGATGCATTCCACAATTTCATCAAGAGGGCGTGGTTGATGCTCCTCAAGGGAACTGATCTATAGATCATATCCTCGTCGAGAAGATCATATGGGTTGTTTATTCTATATATGTGGCTTTACCATAGGATCATAAAGTTGTTGTTGACATACAAACAGGTGATTGATTAGAGAGAGATCAATCACGAGTGTTATATCCTAAGATGCCACCTTCCATTAATGGAATGACTAAACCTCAATTGGAAGAGGACTTTCTGGATGGGATTGATCAAATATTCAACTTTTTAGAGACACCAAGGAATATCAGGGTATAATGACAAATATTTTTGAGTTGGTTGTTCGACATGATATGGTGTGATTCTATGGTCTAAGAATATCGGCATAAAGAATTAGATTGTGCGGGTTAGAAAAACACCTTATTTCTTATTATTTCATCTAATATTTTATTCTAGATAAGACACTATAGGTCATTTTGTTGTAGTAGGGAGAGTGTTCAATGTTAGTACACACCAACTACTTTGCTGATCTTGTCCGTTTTTCTCTGGATATGGTAAAAAATAACCATGTGAAACATAGAAGTACTTGTAAGGTTTTCGACCATATATTAGATTTTAGGTGTTTATGCTAAAATTTTATACCAATGTGTATACAGTAGACAGAGATATGATGACAGAAATGAATATGGCATGAATGTTTGGATTTCACACCACTTCCATTATATAAGGTGGCATCTTCAGTGGAATTCATGGGAAGAATATGAAGTGGCAGGATCATCGCAAAAGTGGTGGACGTGGCAACTGTAGTAAGCCTCCACTACAACATATGTTTCCGCTAGTATTTTACCTCTGTCTCGCTATTAGTGTGGAATGTGAGTCGACATTATAGATTCTATTCCTATTCCCATGAATACATGCAAAATATGTGGATTTTCTGGTCAAGTACTGTGTTTATTTCATGATATGAATACACCTCGTTATGGTCATGGGTCATCGACTTCAATTTCTAATGTGATGTTTTTAGAAGATTCATTAGCTATAGGGTATCATCCACATTCCTATAGAGTGATGGATTTTAAATAAATAGATGAGTTTCTTATAGATGCTGATGTTGGGCTGACAATAGTGATATGTACTATCCTTATTGCATCTTCAGTAGTAATCGATTTATTAGATAATGGTGGATCCTAATCATTTATGTTAGAATGATTTTTTAATGATCATAAACATCCTAAAAAACATATATAGTTTAATTTTGAGTTAGGAAAACCTCTTTTTGTGACGAATGAGCTGGGTTTCATATATCCTACAGGATTAGTGATAATAACTGATACCGAGTTAGTATTGGGTTTTCACATTCTTGGACTGGATCTATTTGGTGTCACTATTAGTATGGATTAGCTTGTTAGTCATTGTCCTATGTTTGATATTTTTCACCATAATATTTCATTTATTGTTTCCAAAGAGAGTTCTCACATTTTTTATGTGAAGTGGGACTTGAGGCCTAGTTGTCCAAGATCTCCTTGTACATAGAATTGGAGTTTGTAGTTTTTTGTTGTGTTTTTTATTGATGTTGTTTCTTTCTTTTAAATAATTTAATATTATTGTTCAATACATTCCTTACGTATTATCAGATAATTTCTTTGTTATTCCTCTATAGAGATTAGAATATTTTATGATTTATTTGGTGTTAGGAATGTAGCTAATATTGAAACATTCTTATCATATGGAAATAGTAGACCTAAAAGATCTAAATATTAGTTGGAAAAAATATTTGAAAATGGATTGGTTCACCCCTAGTTTTTCACCTTGGAAAAAACTAGTTCTTTTTCCCTGTATGAAGATCATTCACATCATTTATGTGTTGATAATTTAATGTTGAACCAGGTAACAGTTAATAATAATTATCCTCTTCCTCAAGTGGATGATTTGATTTATCGTTTTAAGGGGGGAAGTGGTTCTTAATGTTTAATATTCTATCAAGTTATCATTAGCTCAATATTTGGGAGTCTGATATACAAAATGCAGCCTTATTGAGAAGGTATTTTCATTATGAATATCTTTTTATTCATATTATTCGAACTAATGGTTTTTTAGTTTCTATTGATTTGATGAATCATATATTCAACTAGAATCATGAAACATTTTTGGTAGTGTTCCCTGGTGATATTTTAGTTTATTAAATAAATAAGTGTGGGAATTACCACTATCTAATTCAAGTTTAGGAAATTTTGATAAGTCACTATTTTTATGGAAATCATTCTATTTTCAGTTTCTAGATTAATTAAGTAACGTTCTATGGACATAAATTTTTTTAATATGGATTATTAATTTATACGAAAATGGTAAATGATTTTTTTTCATGTAATGAACCATATAATGTCATAGAGATAAAATTCTTCTTTGGTCAAGCTGGATAATACCAATGGTTTTCCAATGATTTCTCTAAACTGGAATAAAATTTAAATTACCTTTCTATTAATGTTCTAAAATTCTCCTGGAATGGAAATTTTCAGTCATATTTCATTGAAATGAAATGTATTCTGCCATCATCTCCTATTATGATCATACCAGATCATGATAAAGGATATGTGGGGTTCTGCAATGCTCTGTGTGTGGTTTTGGGATGCATTCTTATACTAGATTACCATGTGGTAACTTACGACTCTTTTTATATTTGAACACATTAGAAGAATTACCCAGTCATTATTCAGAGTTTTTTGTAGTCATGCATGCTCTTATGTGTTAGTGATACAAACTTTTTTGTGAAATTTTTAATCTCTTCTTGGATCATAAGTGTTTGCGTTATATATTTTCTCCAAAGGAATTTAATCTTTGATAGAGTTGATGGGTATAATACCTTATGATGTTTGACACCAATACCACCTATATCCTAGGAATGGTAAATGTTGTTTCATATGATCATAGTATGAATTCACCATCATTGGTTATTCTGGAATTCAAGGTAGAGTGTATCCTTATGGGTATTTTTTCTTAGTTTCAACTTGATACTCATGAAGATGTCTTTGCCCTAGTTCTGGCCAGTGTTTAATTATCCTCATCTCTCCTTCATTCTATCATGTAGTGTCAGTAGTTGGATTATGGGTTTTAGAATACTCAAGAAACCCATTATGGTGGGGATTATATTTTTGGTTAGTCTATTACATTTGATAGGGTGAATCACTTTAGAAACTATGTTGTAATCCCAAAATCTGTGAGGAGTTCATTATAGTATAATTATCAAAGCACATTATGTTCCATTCATCAAAGAACATTAAATATGTATTATGAAATGAGAAGATGTTTCCTATGGTCATGTATGATGTGTTACATATCAGATTCCGCATCTTGGTGTTACACCTACCAATAGATACAAGCTGATAACTTAAAACCCCAAGGATTACATCATCCTCTTGCAATGATGGATTGGATATGGGATGAGTTATCCATGTATTTTAATGTAGTATTACAACACACTCCAAGTAGGATGAATTCTATCTCAGTTGTATTTAATCCATTGATGAATTATACTGATTTAATTCCAAATGGAGACACCACTAATGTTTAAAATTTGTGTATGTTTTATGTGTAGGAAATTGTGAGGTTAAATAGGAATTCATATGCCATTTCCACAAATAGGGATCATGGTTTTTAATTATGTTTCTAGAAAATTATTCAACCAGAAATGGGAAATTAGATTGACTTGACCACAACATACCATAAACCAATAGAAGGTCAGAGGGGCGTGTAATTCAGATTCTGGAGGATATTATTTGTGCATGCATCTTGTATTTTTTTGGTAGTGGGATTTCAATTTTATATTGATTGAGTTACATTACAAACAATTTTAGCAGTCATCAATAAAAATGGATCCCTTTGACGAGTTGTATGATCTCCAGTGTAGATCATCTCTTTATTGGGATACGGTGGGAATAATTTCTTTAGTTAGACCATCTTTTGTATATGAAACATTCATAAAAATTTATTATGTATATCGATGAAGGGTTACAACCTAGAGTCGACAAAATCAAATATTGATCAGTGGGGTAAACATTTTTGTTTTAAATTTTTTACAGGGTATTATTGAATGATTATTCTCATTTGGGTCACCATCGACTTGTAAAACAGGGAAAGATGGCTCCAAGATATGTTGGACTGATTGAGATCACTAGACAGATCAACTAATTTTCTTATTAGTTAGCATTTTCAATTCTGTTCAAAATAATTCAGGATGTTTTCCACATATCTCATCTCATGAGGTGTCATCCTAGTCAAACTCATGTTCTATTTTCGAAAGTAGTTGTGTTAAAACTAGATGCATCTATTATGGATGAACCAGTTGATATCTATCGCTCTCAAGTGAAAGTATTGTGTGGGATGTATATTTATTTTGTACGAGTTCTATGGAAACTATGATTATATTCCAATGTGACATGGGATTTCCCTTCATTGTTGAGGGAGTAGTTGAAATATATCTTTTTTATGATTACATATTCAATATGATATCCTGGGGATGAAATTTGTTAATGAGGATAGTTTGTAACATCATGGTACCTTTATATGTTATGTTTTTCCCTCTCTTAATGTTCCCTATTGTTCAATGTATTTAGTGTTGGTTTTTGGATTTTTTTTCTTTCTACAAAAAAGGTTCATGTTGTGTAAATATGTTATATGTTGTATAATGAGTAATGGATGTAAGTCATGAAAGGAGACATCACATCATGATGTGTTACACATTCTGATTAGGTATTACATGAAATGACATTCTAAAACGTTAGTTTTTTATTTGAGGTGATGCATTTTTCAAGGTAATTATGTAGTGTGGACTTCACGACATGACTCAAGGTTACACATCCCAACACAACAAACATCCAATTTTAAAATACGTGATAAACTTTTATTATCAGTTATCACATCAGATCTTTATTTATCTCATCTGAAGTCTCTTACAATGTGATTTTTAAAGGTACATTTCCTTATAGATCTGTTTGTTCAATGTTTGATCTCTATTTATATTTTGGCACCTATCGTTAATTAAGTTAAATTTTAGATTAGTTATTGATGTTGATTTTGGTTGCTCCCATGATTTATGGAAACAGATCCATTGATCATTTTTGGTTGTTCTTTCCTGTATTCTTAAAGATATGTTATGCGGTCTATTTTCAGAGGTTGTTTCTTTTGTGGCTTTTGGGGTGTAGGGAATTCATATTTGATTTATGTGGACTTCTTCTCTTCCACTGACCTCTTGTGTTAAGATTTGGATCAATACTATGAATTTGGAATTTGATTCTAGGTCCAAGATTCATGTTGTTGGGTTTCATTAATTTTATATTTTATTGGGGGGTGTGCAGCCTATGTTTTAAGGTTGGTGGTTCTTTCTGTAGCCTATGATTATGGATCTTGTTGTATATCATTACAAATTAATTAATATTTAAATTAGAATGATTTTATTATGTGAGTTGAAATGGTTTATAGTGAATAATGGTTCATCCATGACTTTTGATAAATGGTTATAAAGTGGGTATTTTCAAACATTGAAATGGATATGTAAAATTCTATAGAAATTATTTTTATTGACTTTATATAATTTTTTAAAAAGAGAACATGTGTTAGCATGGTTACATAGTTGGTTGGTTTTTCATAGGTCCATCATCCTTTTTTGTTATTATCAAGGTTTTTTATCATGGGGATTTCCACTAATTATTAGGCATGAGGATCTAGGTGACAGTTATTGATATTTTGGGGGGTTTACTCATGGGTTATTCCTCTACTTCTAGGTCTATTGTTCAAGGATCATATTTTTCACTTGATTTATTGGAATGATTACTTTGTGACCTGGAATTGTAGTATCGTTTAGTGATGTGTTAATTATTCTTCCGGGTTTTTACTATATAGATTTCTGAGTTAGCATTGATGTGTTTGTTTATACTTGGGAAAACATTTGTGGAAAAAGTTATTAGAAATTTATATACCTACTATTGTATAGAATTTAGGAAAAAGTGAAATGTTTACCATGTTTTTTTAAAAACTTCCTAACTACTTATCATTCCATGTTTTAATTTTAAAATGATCATACATGGAATTTTGTGTAGATACTAGTTATTGAACACTCATAATGTATCCTAATAAGAATTTAATCTCACACCCATAACACCTCTTCTGTTTACTTCTACTATAGGGAAAGGCTATGTTCCATAGTGACGTAGTAGAATTCATTTAAACTAGTTGGGTGGATTTTAGTGATATGGTGGGAGTTATTGCATACCATGATTTTGATTAGCTGTGTAGTTTTTAGTCATTTACATTTCGACATGTCTTGGGGTTTTAGATACTTTTGTTGTTTCCTATCCCCATTATTTCATATAAATTAAGTAATATATATATTCATTATCCTTCCACTAATTCCATTTTTTCATAATATACATATATATATTCTATGTGGTTTTTCCTATTGGTAGAAATCATTCTCTTTATTGTGTTGTTTGATTCCCTCCTACTTGTCCCTAGCCCATGTTTATTGGTAATTACCTTTGATTAGGTGATGTAATTTTTCAGTTGGGGGTTTTAGAGAAACCCCATTTGTTTTTTTAGATATAAATTTATACAGAATCCATTAATTTAAGGTTTTGAACAAATTCCCCCTTTTATTAAATCTGGTCTTTTATCTAAGCCACACGATATGATTTAAACCTCGGTGTAAATCCATTTTCTAGAGTTTACAATAATTACACTCTACATCCACTATAAAAAGATACCCAAATATCATACTTATTAATCCCTGTAAATCCAAATTCGATTACATAAGGTTATCCCAATATTTACTATTCATCCATACCCTAACACAAGATACCCCACCTATGGAAAAAATTTATCCAAAGAATCCCTTTGGTGAAATCCAAGTGGAGTAACCCAAATATGAAAAAATCTCACTCCTCATGCTCTTATGTTTAATTCTATTTATACATCACATTAATTCTACTTATTACATTATTAAAAAATATCATAATTATAACAAATATAAAAAGATATGTTTATGTTAATATTTTTACCTGAACCTATATACAATTTCCTCAACTGGGTAACGAACATACTATTCGTGTGTGACAAACTATCACCTCATTAAACTATTTTGTTCGGTTTCCATTTACAAACAAAAATAAATGGGAAATATGATTGAGAAATTCATTATATTTGATATAAATGATATTTTTAATGTATTTAATCTATATTAATTATAATATTGAATAGACCTTTATGATATCCATTTTGTTTGAATACAATATAATCATATGGGGAAGTGTTGGCCACATCCTTCATAATGAAATGTGATTTATTCAATCAATTGTTGTAATATATAAAAAAATGTTTTAATTATAAGTAAATGAATAAAATAAAATATATATAATATTAATTACATACTTAAAATTTTAGAAATATAATTCTTAGTTTTCAAT
The DNA here is from genome assembly GCA_963277665.1 of Viscum album. Taxonomy (NCBI): domain Eukaryota; kingdom Viridiplantae; phylum Streptophyta; class Magnoliopsida; order Santalales; family Viscaceae; genus Viscum; species Viscum album. The sequence goes on from OY728147.1 coordinate 1,101,668,048, forward strand.
ATTACACATTCCACACACTGTAAAGTGATAACGTCGGTCATGGACTTATGGACTATCACCAGCTTTGAATGATAGGATTAATTTACCATAATAATATATATATATATATGTCTAAATTTCATATTATTTGTTATAAATTTATCATTTTAAAAGATATTATGTGTCATGAACCATCCCTCAGGGGAACGTGATGTCACAACCCCCTGCCCTCCTCCCATAGGCCATGCGCTAGCTACTAGAACTGAGTAGGCACATTCACAAAAGTGGAGGCATTTTCTTCAGAACAAATACACATAAACCAATCTCCTTGAGTAAAAGTACTAAAACTAATACAACTAATTAAACATACATGTATCCAACTAGGATAACCACTAAGAGTGGTAGTACAAAACTGAAAATTAAACTGGCCAGACTAAAATTCAAACTAAAATAGAATGTTTAAAGATCTCAGATTGTGTCCAAAAAAACCTTCATGTAGGGTATGTACATTAATCTATTTGAATGTTGATTAAGAGTACCACATTCATCGGGCCTCCCTAAAGCACCATATATATCTGGGCCACCGAGGACATGTTAAATATGTCAATCGCCAACATAATAAATGACATGTGTGGGTGAAACCAGTAAAGGGAAGAGTAAAATAATACTTATTAGGGACTCCAAAACACAACGGGAAACCAAAAATCCAGACTCAAGTGTGTCTTCCAAAGATGTACATGAAGTGTAGCCTCTAAGAAGTATATAAAAGAGAGTCACCAGAGTAATCCCATGGATGGTTTCATATAATAATAATTTTCAAAAATATAAAAATCCATAGATACATACAGTCTCCTAAAGAGACCTACTCTGCACCCTTATAGGAGACCAACTCTACATCATCGCAAGATATAGAAAAAATTCCCTTGAACGATCCCAACTCCACACCCTCATAGGATACAAAACACAAAACCTCGTAGGAGACCAATTATATTCCCACACAGAAGTCCAACGTCACTCCCTCACATCAGAAAAACATCATGTCATTACTGGAGACCAACTCTGCACCCCTACCATAGTGAGTCACAAGATTTTTTCCATAGTGTGATCATTGTAAAAGAACATACTCCTAATGAAAATAAATATACACAAACCTTCAAAAAAAGGTCATGTATAGTATCAAAAAATAACCACCTTAGTGTGGGGGATCCAACGATGCAAATGGATCATCAAACATACACATTGTTTCAGAGTTATGGGAATTTATGTAAAAAGGTTCTGGTTGGGTCCGGATCTGGTCTATCCTGGTCCGACCGACCCATCCTGACCTGTCATGGGTATCACATGAACTGAAGAACCAGGTTTAAACCCACCCTCCACAATTAGACTGGGCTTTGTGGTGTGGACCAGCATGGTCCACTGAATGTGGCATGCAATACATCCTCAACTGGTCAAAGCGTGGAAACTGCCACCATCAACACAGCGGCCACCGCAATACTGTCACACAGAGTTCCATTTGGACCATGACCCTCTACTACCCAACATTGTCTCCTATCATATCTGGCTAAGATAACTGTCATCCATTGAGCTAACATCCCTATCTGTCGCTCGTAACTACTGTGCCACAGGTTCCTATAGAATGGTGTTTTGACTTTCTTGTAGCACTATCATCTTTGTTGGCCCCCCCTCTTGTAAACCTCCACCATTACGGTGGTGGTCTATTCTTAAAACAATGAACGTCATTGAAAACCACCAGAATACTCATTTAAATTTATATATTCCATATCTTCTCACTATCACTACGAGGTTCCATCCACATTTTTCAAACCACTCATCAATTCATCCCATGACAATATTGGTCTAACGACAAAGAACACGTGAATGGGGAAGTGAGATAGACACAAGAACACACATAGAATAGACCATGGTCATGTTCCTGTCGGTCATGGAACGTACATGATAGTAGGATTATGAATAAGGATAATCATTGAATATCTTCTCTTTAATCCTATTGCTTATCCACCCCCACAATAATGATTGAAATATTGATCAGCCTATTCATAGGCCTATCTGTGTTCATCATTAGAAATCAGGAAAAAGGTAAAAAATTCCATGAAATAAACCCCAGACTAAGAAGGACGATCAATCAAAGGAGGTAATTCATCTTTGATGGAAATCCTTCCACAAATATCAATTATCCATCCTTCATCATTTCTTGATCTAAGATATTATCTCCAAATAATATAATTTGGGATGAGGGATTTATCATCCTTCCATCATGGAAATATCAGGTCTCCAGGTAATTCACTCTTATGTGATATTAATTATTATGTTGGTACCTGACTCCATTTAATAGAGGAAATTAAATAATGTGTTGGATCTATTTAAACATGTTTTAGTGTTGCTGCAATGATACATTGTAGCCTTGCTAAGTCACTACATTGTAGTGCAGCTGAGTCGCATCATAATGTGGATGAAATAATATAAATTAACTTTTAATGTATATTTCATTTCTCCTAAAACATCTATAAATTAACATTTTCATCTGACCAACATCGGTCGATTTTAGGCCCATCTATAAGTAAACATGATGATATCATCTCAACAATTCCATCATAAATCTAATCTAGTCACCCATTTAGAAGTTACATATACAGTACATTTGAGCTATTTTTAGTAAACATAATATTGTTCAACAATTCCATCAATAAATGGCATAATTTTGGTCTGGTATGTATCTCCTCTATAGGGATACATGGAATATTTAATTTACTAACTCTAACTATGGAGGTAGATCCATGCAATACTTCAACCAACCCACTCTAGGTAGTATCCTAAAAGTCTTGATGAACATCAGAGATATCGTTCCACCTAGGAAAAATCTCCAAAACATCACAAGTGTAACCATGTGTCCTCTAAAAATAATGGTTTTCTCCCTACATTTGGACTATCCCTCATGGGATTTACTAGTAGACATCTGAGCACATGAATTCTTAAAACATGTATCTCTGAGTTGTACCTCTCTGATTCCCTATAAGAGTGGTGGGGTAACTATCATCGACTTGAGATAAGCCATTTCATATCCATCCTTTTAGACTATCTAATGCGAGTCCAACTACTTTGATGCCTCTATCAATAGTTATGAACTTATTCTCCAGCTGATAGCATCTGTCACCAAGATAACTATAATAGGAGTATATATTATCTAGAAGCCATACTACTATAGGAACTCTGGCCAAGGGAAATGTATCATGTTCAAATCCTTCTAAGATAAGATATATATTATACTTCTATGGTCTGAGTACATGATAAACTGCCCACCCATAGGGTAGTGCTGCCATATCTTAAATTCAAAGACTACCGCTGACACATCTATATAATGGGTATCTTAGTTCTGGTCATATGGTCTCAACATCAATTAAATGTAGGAAATACCAACTTTATCCTACATATAGACTCAACCAATCCTTTTACAAGATGCGTTGTAGAACACCTTGTACTCGACACCCTCCTTTGAGAATCTTAGGATTGAAGTTCTTGTCAAACTCTACCTCAGCATCTGAAATCTCTTCTGACACATCAACCTTCTGACCAAAATGTTATCTCATTCATGTTATGGATTTCATGTATAATTATACTCTGTAAAAGTTGGGCCCTGAAATTTTATAGTACCCATAAAACCAAAGGAAACTCTCCACATCGGTAACATTATTGGGTGGTTCCCAAAAATTGAAGGCATCTATATTCACTGGATCAATAGAAACTACAACCCCCAAAATGATGTTTCAAAGATGGTGGACCTATGGTATCAATAACGAATACATCAAGAGATTCTCATAAACCAACTCCTCTAAGATTATGTCTAGGAACAACCACAAATGTATCATGTGCTCCACTGCATACGTCGAGTACACAAGGTAATCATCAATAAATACCACCATAAACATGTATAGGTAAGGCTAGAAGATACTATCAATGAGTCCCATGAACACTTTTGGGGATTTTTTCACACCAAAATGCTTCACTATGTAATCATAGTGGTCATAGAAACATCAAAATTTCATTTTCAAAATGACATCATCCCACCGCTAAAGCTAGTGACAGACTAATATGAGGAATATATTTGATAACCACATTTCTCCCTTCACCCTATCAAAGAGGTCAACAATTCTTGATAATGGATAGTTATTCTTCATGGTCACCTAATTAAGGTATCGGAAGTACAACAATAACATTGTTACTCTATCTTCCATCTTGGAAAACATGACTAGGGTTTTCCATGGTGAAACACTGGGTTTCATGATCCCCTCCCTCTGAAATTCCTTCAAATGTTACATCAGTTCGTGAATCTCCATGGGAGACATCCGATATTCTAGTGTAGATATTTATGTTTTCCTTAGGTAGATGTTGTTTTTTAATTCTACCTTCCATCGAGTAGGTAGTCCATAATCATATTAAAAAATTATTTCCTCGTACTCATCAACCATTACAGGAATTTGAGTACTAGTCTCATCGACTACACCGAGGTTCATGCAAGCCAAATGATGTGGTATCAGATACACCCTTATATATGTAAGTCCATAATGTGCATATCAAGTTTCATTTTCACCAATAATGGAAAACCTAGTCCCATATCCATAAACACAACACACTATGTTCTTAATATAGTTGATTTGAGCATAAACTGTGGATAACTAGTCTATTCCTATAATGAAGTCTTATGTCCTCGACACTACCACCAAGAGATCCCAACATAAATTCCAACCCCCAAGTGTAACATCACACTATCTACACCTATGTATGATCATCAAATCTCCTCTCGATGAAGTCTTTAAGCATAGATATAGAGTTAATAGTTCCAAAGGGATCTTGGTGTCTAAAACTAGGGTAGTGGTGAGAATATGGTGACTAGAACCCGTGTCTATCGAAATATCATCTATAGTGGGAATATAATAATCATACCTCTAATAATCTTAGGAGTATTGAGATCATAATCATCAACCTCCTGGAGTTTTTCTCAACCTTGTCTACTTGCTCCCAGAGGTCATAGTGGACCACATAGGGGTGGTGGTGGTAGTGCCCCGAACCCCCATCCAACTCCCGCCACTCATCCCAATCCTATGGCACATATTCCTAATTGTGGACTGGAATCATCCTACCTCTGCCACTACTTGAACATTAACATGACCATATCTTAGTCTATCATACAGTTTGTTGGACAATCTCCCTCCATTTTTCCACACCTACTGCATGTGAAACACAAGCCTTCTCTCATCTGAGCTTCTCTTTCATGGAAACCCCACACCACCATCCCCATGTCCTAGGGTTGTCCCACTGACATTTTAGTTCACTTGAATTAATGTGTCTTCTATCGGTTACCCTCCACAAAAGACCTAGCTAACTAATTCTTGGTGGTAGCTTCCACTGGTGGTTCTTTCTCTTTAAGAAAGTTCCCTACCAGTAGATCTCATTCCAACACCCAGTATGCATATGGATGATAGTGGATATATTCGACAAACAGATCTGCCTTCATAGTCTCTGATCGATGGTATGGTCTCTTTATTATGGGTCATGCACCATGTTTGTTCAGTATCAAGAACTATATGTGAATCTCATTGAGTTCTCTACAGCCATATGGATTCCTTGTTAGAGATTCAGTGCTTGTCAATATGCCCAGAGCTTAAGGTTGGTGGAAATTACTCCCCCTAACAAGCCTCTCAATGTCTATCCCAAATAGGGTTTTCTCCTCATGCATCACAATTTTTAAGCTCCACCATCTCCCCATCGAGCCCGGAATGAGACTCATTTCTAGGACCTTCATCTTGTCCAGATACACCCCCACTAGATAGGAAAACTCACATTACTAACTCGAGTGAATCCTCAGCTACATATGGACCTATCTCATCATGAGACCTAAGAGGTCACAATCTCTGAAACTCATGTAACACAATGAGCATTCATGCATCCTCTACCAGTAATTATGGTATGAACGTCTTCTCTCCGGATGGTGATACCTCTAGTACACCACTGATAGGTTCTATCTCTAGCAACGATCCCCGCACTGATGCCTCGTTGCTCGGTAGACTGTCCTCATGGTCACTCCCTGAAATCCTAGCATGATGATTGCGTTGAAGCATTATAAAACATAACAAGATATACCATGGTAAATAAATTATACATGTTTAGCTGATGTTGACTATAGAATGACATGAGGACACACTAAATTCATTTTATTATGCAAGAACAATTGATTTACCCCACTAATAGTGTTTTCGTGTACCGAATTAGAATGTAGAATTTAAGGTCAGAGTCTATGGATATGTTAGATGTCACACCAACACTAGGTTACCTATCATTAAATCATAACTCACATCCCTTAACACCCCCCCCCCCCCAAATATATAAATATGACCTCCCTCTGATACCACACTATCACAACACATCCACCAGGTCATGTGTTGTGACAACCCCAATCCCGTAACACATGGGCTAGTGGATAGGGACTAGGGATATGTAGGCATATCCCAAAAAGGGGAGAAATTTTCCTAAGAACATGTACAAACATATATCTACAAGAGTAAAATTATTGAAACTCAGAACACATAGTAAACCGATATGCATCCCACTAAGGCAACCACTAAGATAAGTGATTAAAAACTGAAATGTAAATGGTCCAGAATACCATACCAAATGAAATTGAAAATTACCAGATTCAAGATATAATCCAAAAAAACCCTACCTGGAGGGTACATACAGTAAGTTGTCTTAATGTCACTGAAGAATACCACATCTTTTAAGAATCCGTAAAGCTCCATCTATATCATGCCCACCAAGGACTCCATCAAATATTTCAATTGTCTACTCAAGACATGACACGTGCGAGAGAAGCCTGTGTAGGGGTGAGTAAAATAATACTCAATAGGGTCCCCAAACCACAATGGTAAACCACAAATAAAGACACAAGGAAGACTATAAAATAAGTACATATGTGTAGACTCTAAGAACTAAAATAAAGAGAGTCACTAGAGTCATATCACACCAAGTTGTATAAATTCATAAATTAATCACATATCGAAAACCATCATGATATACAGTCTCCTCATTTGACCAAATATTCTCCCTCATAGGATACAAACTCTAGGTAATTGTAGGAGACAAACATTGTACCCTCACATGAGACCAGCACATCACCCTCAAATGAGATCAACTCATAGTCCTCGTAAGCGACCAACTATACAACCTCGTATAATTCCAAAAATATTCATTAAAAGGACACATACTCCAAATATTACAAAGAGACCAACATATTGCACTTTCCTTAACCAGTCACATGATTCCATCCCTAGAATTATTCTTATGGAAGCACCTACACATCGAGCCAATAGGTTGTACACCAACACCCATGAAAGTTAACATAGAGTGTCCCAGAAGTACCACCTTGTCACATAGGTCTCAACACCCCAAATGACTCATCAAATGTATAGAATGTTAGAGTGTTATGGGAATTTAATTAAAAATGGTCTTGTTGGGTTTATATCTGGTCTGACTCGATCAGGCTGACCCGACCCAACCTGACAGGGTCATCATTAATCGAACACACCATGTCTGAACCAAACATGCAAGTCAACCTGGAACACTAGGCTATGTCCAATGTGCATTTGTTGGTTTCGAACCACCTGGATGGGTTGGGCCACTCGGTCAACATGGTCCGAACCATATTGGTTGATTGGATACGACCAACGCTGCGTCCCTGCCTTGTCAAAGTCGGATAACAGCCATAGTCTTACTGAACAGTGACCCTATGTCACATGAGATGGCATCTTATATCATTTGGAAAAGAAAACCAAGGGCCATCGATCCCACAGGCTTGTGCAATGACCATGTCTTCTCGGATGCGGTTTCCTCCCTCTAGGTGGTTGTGCAACTACGTGCCACTACTAGTGCCACCGTCAGAAGTTCCCCCTTCAAAGAAAATCCACTGTTTCTATGGTGGTCCATTCTTAGAACATGGAACAACGTTCAAAACCTATGGTAATCACATTCAAGTTTTCTATTTAAAATCATCTCACCGTCACTCCAGGGGGGTCCGACCATGTTCGGAACCACCCATAAAAACACACTGTAACAGTGAGGGTCTTCCGATGAATAACACAATTACGAGGAAGGGAGATATGAAAAAAACACTCTTAGAATCGAATTTGGCCTTATAAATCCCATGAATTTCCATTTCATGTTAGGAGGATAAAAAATAATGATAATAATGAAATGAATTCCCTCTAACCTCACAGGCTGTCCCCCCACAAGAACAATTGAACAATACATCAACCTATTCCTGGGTTGGTCTGTGTTTGTCTTTGAAAATCATGAACGAGAAAGAAATACCAATAAATAACCCCCTATATAGAAAGGGTATTAGTCTATGGAGATAATTCATCGTAGATGTAAATTTATTCCTGAACATCCTTGACCCATCCTTCACCTGTGCTTGATCTGAGCTCTGATCTCCAAATCATTATCACAGGTGTGAGGGATTTCTCACCCTTTCCCTAGGGAAAAATTAGTTCTAAGAGGGAAAATATTCTCTAGAAAAGGATTTCTTACACTTATCAACTATTATGAGTAATGGAGGAAATGTGTGAACATGTTTCTTCATTATAAACCCATTTCAGCATTGTCATGATGCTGAGTTGCAATGTTACTGAGTAATTGCATCATAGTGATGTTGAGTCACTGTGTAATGCTAATGAAATAAACTAAAATAGATATTTTTGTATATTTTATTTTTCTTTAAAAACTTTTATAAATTATCATTTTTCACCCGACCCACACTGGTCAATTTTAAGCCCCTCCTATGATAAACTCATTATTCTTAGCTCAATTGGGGCCCTTGATTTTTGATATGGGCACCCGTTTAAAAGTTACTAAAACTGAACACGCATTCAACTTTTTTATGCATAAAAATAGTTTAAACATTTATTCTATGAATCTTGGGCCTCAGTATCATATACCATCTCAGTTTCTAGCCTCTAAATTATCCCATATAATTTTCAAAAAAATTACCTCGAAAAATCCGGGATATTACATTATCTGAAATACATTAATTATATATTTATCAATGAAAAATTACGATGTTACTGATGTGTAATTATGACATATCATCTCCATGAATGTAACATTTTTTATTTTTTAACAACCATAGGTCTGAATTTATTTTAAATGTATAATTTTTGTATAAATATGATAATTATTTTATCTTAATTATTTTGGATATGTTTATATAATGAATTATTTGACCATAGTTGTCCTCTCAAAATTATTTTTGACACATAAACCAAATAATGAAAAAAACTAATGTAATCATAATTTTCTATTCCCTTTATAGAAAACATATAATAAGTGATATAAAGGTAATCATATATAATTAAATTTTAATGACTCAATTAAATAATTAACACAATTTTATTATTCGTGAATATAAACACACATGTGACATGTTAGAATCATGTTATGGATTCTTCTATATTTTTATTTCGATCTTTCATATTCCATTATCACAACATAATTCTTTTATTTGTGGTGATCTTACCCCCAATTTTACATACTATATAATGAATTATTTTATCATTATCTTATTTTAATGATTTATTTTATTAGTAATATATTTGGCCTTTAATTCATATATTACCATAGTGGTAATTGATTATTTTCACAATTTACATTTTACTGAGACTTATGTGTTTTTATGCACAAGTTAAATTTTATATGGTTTATATACTAACATTTGGAATGTTATATCACTAATATATTTCCTATCATGTTATTATATGATTCATTTAAACATAAATCATCAAGGGGACTATGATTAAACTGTTCATTATGGTATAAGACACATTGGGGTTTTAATGATTTTTTTACTCTAAAATTATTTAATATCATTCATTGGTATTTCCATTAATTAATGTAAAAAACATTTTTTAATTATCCTCAAATAATGAATTATTGAATCCTTTTTATAATATATTCAATATAGATACCTTATTAGGAACATAGTTTATTAATTATATGAACAAATTGATGTGTGGAATGATTTTGATAAGCAATGACTGGTGGGGATAATACATGATATTTTCCCTCAATGAATAAACATATTCTCATAAAAATATATTTTTTCCAGATTAAATATTTTTTATCTAAAATTTTAAAATGTATCTTCAATTGTTTTTATATTATATGTTTTCATGGGCCTCAGGCAAGTAATAAAATAGTTATTAATTTCCTTCATAAATATATAATTTATAATTTTTATTATCATTGATATATTCTTAAGATAAATATTTAGATACCTTCCATTCTATTTTTATTGATTTAATAGACTATTTTTCTATTTACTTACCATTACATATTTATTAAGCCTTATTAGGTTATTTTAATAGATTTTGTTCCCAATTATTTACCATTATTTATTGTGTTACAATTAATGATTAATTATTGGATAAGTTTTTTACTACCATATTGAGCATCTGAGATCACCCTTATTATGCTTAATTTCACCATGTTATGAAGATGAATCCTATGAATGTGATTCTAGGATTAAAAACTTTTATTTTTGTATTATTTACTTACATTACCTATATAATATGAGTCTCAAATATGTAAATGGTTTTCAAAAACCTTTAAAATATTCACTCCCATGGGATTGGTATTATGCAATTATGACATTGTAATAAAATATTGCATAGGAATCCAGATTCAAGGTTAGTAGTTTCAGAATTGCTATCAATGTACGATGAAAATAAAACATCGAATATTTATTTAGAAAAAATTTATTAGGGAATAGAACACCAATATAGAAATTGTGGTTAATAATAGAGAAATGTCAAAATAATATGTCTATTAAAGATAGTGTGGGTATTCAAATAAATACCTATTTATATATATAATAAAGTAGACATGGTTCTTTTAAATATGTTCCTTGGGGTAAAATCTATGATAATGTTCACAGGGACTAACATGAGAATAACTCGGTACATGACAATGATCCTTAATATTTAAATTTATTAAATTTATTAGGTGATATTCTTGTGATAATTCATATTTTGTTTACATAACATTATGAAGGAATTAAATTTCAATATTCCCCCGAAGACCCCATTATTATTATTATATTATATATGAAAAGAATTTTCATTTTATGTTACGTATTTAAATTTTTTTATTATTTTAAATTATGTTTTATAATGATATGATCAAATTTAGTGAATGTGGTAATTTTTAAGTTTTTTCCTTAAGAAAGAATTTGAAACTAACCAATGTACATTATCCAAACTGTTAGGAGGATCATAATTAATTACAGACTATTTCCAATATTTTTAATGGATAGAATATCCAAAGCATTTTCATCATATATGGAAATAATATCATGTGAAAAAAATAATGGAATTGAATTTTAAAAGTTCTTTTTCTTTTAAGGAAATAATGTAAATAATAATATTGTTTCTCATATGATGTATAACGGGGTGAATGGAATGGAGTATTTTAACACATCTGATAAATCTTGAAATAAAAACCCTAGAGATTCTTGTATGGAACGTGAAATTGTATTATATTTTGGTAAAAGAAAAAAATTTACACGATTTCAAGGGAATCAAAGAAAATTACTATGTGTAGTACTTTCACTTAATGGAGATGAGACACTACACAAATCAATGTCACATATTTCAAAGGAATATATCCCAAAACAGAAATGTGGGTCATAGTCAAGGAAATTCTACTATCACAAATATCGAGGAATGACTAATGGACTTATTCTTTAATTCAATAAGCATGTTATTTAATAATTTAATCAAATAATATAGTAGTTATACGAATTATGTAATATATAATGATTTTCATGTCAGATTTTTTCATAAATCATTTAAATGATTGTGTTGATCAGTACAGATAACAAATATATATGATTTCATAGCAAGATGATATTTTTATTAAACACATAGTTGAGGGAAATATAACTGTTAATATATTCATTTTTTGAGAAAATATTGATTGGTTAAATAAATGATTGATTTGGATTAGTGATAAGTTACATGGAACTGATTAGTTATTTGTAAACTATTTTGTTTATGATATCAATTACAGTGTTTCCAATATGTTTAAATTTATGGAATATATCCAATATCATGTGTTTTACAATAAAAATAAAGAGTAATAAAATATTTTGAAAATGTTTTATTGTAATTAAATATATTACTATATTTCAAGAGAAAAAATTATTAAGGTATTCATATATTCAGTACGTGATTATCATGAAGATACATCATGTTTATTTATTTCCAATGATAAGTTTGTTTTGTAAATTTAGTGATATTTTTTCTAAATGTTTTGGATCATAACTATTTAAAATTTTTAAACATTTATGAAATGTTTTTTTGTATTTGAATGATATTTTAGAAATTAATGCATTACATCACTATATTAATCTGATTATGCTGAGAGACAATATAGAAATAGTTGAAGAAAAAATGTTGGAAAATATAATGTAAATAGAAATGAATACTAAGATATATTTTTATAGTGTAATATAATTTACCAACTTTCTGAAAGGATTCCTCAAAAAAAATTCCTATTAAGATCATTTTTGTTGATATTCATTACCCTTAATTGAACCTATATTTGGAGTGTTTTTTCTCAAAAAAATCCTCAATAAAATTATTTCTATCTATCACTAACAGAACTTGATAGTTGGATTTATCTTTCATATCAATGATTTATGTAATGTTATACTATTTGGAAGCCTTATTTTAATTGGTAAATCTCATTTTCCCTTTTATTAATAATAAGTGTTATTTACCATATTGACATTATGAGTTTTACAACATTATTTTATTTTAAAATATCGATCCCTTGATTATCTAATTCATGAATCATTTTCAAGGATGTAATTTATATAACATGTAGGGAATGTAGGACACCATGACAGTACAATATTTTCATTTTAGAATAAATTTTATTTTAGTTCTGAAATATTATTATAAAAAAGACCATGTTATACTAATTTTACTTGAAATTTAATATTTAATTTTATGTACACATAACATCGATGATATTTTGTGTCACACGCATTATAGACTTTCCACAATGGATAGCAAGACACACAATAATAATAATATATTATTAAAAATGTTTTTAATATAATAAGATATAACAAAACAATTAAATTTATTATGATGAAGATTAGTATACAACATATAGAAATGAATGGTTGAATTCATTGGTTTAAAATTAAATTCAAATGAATATATGAACAAATTGAATATAGAAAAAATGACTTCAATAAAGAACTATTTTTATTATCAAAACGTAATTTTATGATACAAAAATTTAATTTATTTAAATTAGTGAGTTAAATTAATGTATTTAATATATTAAGAAATTAATAAAATATTTATTGCATTCATTCAATAAATTTTATAATCATAATATAAGAACAAACCTAATATTAAGAAAGAAACACTATATTTTTATATAGGAAATATTATCACGTTTTAAGGGTGCACCTGTGTTTAATTTGAATTTTGAAATGTATATGAATTTAATATTGAAAAATAAACATCATTTTTGAAATATAAATTTAAAATTTTGGTTATGTTATCTTTTTATTATTTTTATGTGAAGAATCAATTTTTGATGAATAGTGAAAAATACTGAATTTCAATTCAAAACTACATATTGGTGTAAAATATTTATAATGATAAATTAAATTTTTGATTGATTTTAAAACATAAATATATATATATATATATATTAGGCTATCTATCCATTATATGTCATTATATTCAATTTCACATTAAATTTTGATATAAAAACCTAGAATACATTTGAATGATTTAATATAAAAAACTTGAATTATTATGATGTCCAATAAAGTAATTTTAAATTAATTGATTGAACATCTACGATTGGAATATAGAAAATTTGATTCAATTTTTTAGAATAAAAAAATAATATACAATATAGTAGTTTAAATATTATTTATTAGCAATGATTATTGTAAAGGTAATTAAAATTAATTAGAGTTGCTAAGTGGAAATATAGCTCCATGAGGGACTGAACATTAAAATTAAGCCCAAAACATATAAGTAAACTAATACAAACTCCATATTATGTTCCAATATCGATATAGTCCATCCTTTTGTAAAATTTTGAACGTTATTGGAGCCAAATGACATAAGAAAATCATATTTTTTTTCTTTTTTAAAATTTTATACGAATGTCAGTCCACCTGCACTATTAAAATGAACATAGAGGTCAAACTTCCTCACACATCTAAATACAAATTTACTATAACCATATCATATAAAATATATTGAAAATATACCTAACCACATCCAATAATCCATACATTATTCTAAAATCAATCCAATAAATCCTTTTTGTAAAAACTAAAAGGAGTTCCCAATATAAGAGGTAACAAAATTCCGAATGCTCTTTTGTTTTATTTTCATTCTGTAATACTTAAAATATTTGTATTTAATGATTACATAATAAAATGAGTTTCCACAAAATATTGATATGTTTTTTGTTGTTTTTTCAAACTGAACAAATACAATCATCCAATACATGGGTAAACAATTTACCATTTATGTTTGGAAAACAATAACCTTATGAAATGATGTTGTTCATTTTTCCTTAACCAAAAGTAATGATTTTTAATTATGAAGGACATGCTGTATTTATATAATATATATGGTATTTATAATTTATAAATTATCCTATATTTTTTGGGATAATATTCGATTATAAATTTAATTTTGTGTGAATATTATAACATTGTATGTGGTAGTATAGACTATCGCCTCCTCAAAGCGAGGTGATTCTTTCACTTGATACGTGGAATGCATAAAATATGGTTTTAATTATGAATATGTAACATAAAAAAATATATTAAATTTATAAAATAATTAATTTTCTTTAAATATAATTTATAATTTTCTTTATTAAACCTTTCACTAAGTAAAAAAGTCATAACTTTAGCCATTAATGGGTGGAGTACCGCCTCCTCAACATGATCTGATTCCTTGTTCATCACAAGAATTAAATATATAAGTATATATGATTTAATATCATTTTAGTTATAAAATATTTATAATTAATGAATGATATATTTTCATTTGCATTCTTTTCATAATGATCTGGAAAAAATGGGAACATTACTCAAGCGTACATATGACCTAATAACTCCATGATTATAACAATGGTTCATTCTTTATAGCCATATTTAAATATAGATTTAAATGTATAATTTATTAATAAATATTATAATTATTCCATGATTATTATTGTAGATATGTATATATATAATAATATATTTGACCATTTTTGACCAACCAATGTAAATTTTAACACATAAAGAAAATATGTTGAGAATATCTTATGAAATCCCAATTGATTAAGGCATTCATTAAAACATTTTATAAATTAAAATAAAGGTAATGATATAATTTAAAAAGGTTTTGAAGCCTGTAAAAAGAAAACCTATGTTTATGATTCTTGAATATAAAGACAAAAATTACATGTCAGACTCATTGTGATGGACATTTGTCGCACTTTTCTTTTCATTAGAAATATTTGATTAACACCACTTAATTATTTTGTGTGGTGTACCGAAAATATATATTTTCCAGAATATATCATGTATTATTGAATATTAATGATATTTAAATGATTAATTTTATTATTAATACATTGGGTAATATAATTCACATGTTATCATAGTAGTAAATGGTTTCACCTCAATTTACATTTCATTGATACTTATTTGTTGTTATGTACATCTTAATTTTATATGGTGTATTTTATAAAAATGAATATTTTAAATTATGAATATCATTATTCTAATGATATTATATGTTTAATTTATTGTTATTCATTCATGGGGATCAAAATTCAAATGTTTCGAATTGTAATTGGGAACTATAGTGTTTTTAATGGCTATTTTCCTCAATAATGTTTTAAATATCAATCATTGGTATTTACATTCATCATCAGTTATGATAATTGTTGAATATTATTATAATCTGGGGAATAAATTATAATTTCATATCTATAATTCAACAATATTAATTGATATTGTATATTGTTTTCTAATTAAATGAATTAATTGATATAAGGAATGATTTATATAGGAAGTTATGTTTATGGCTCAGAAATTATATAGCCCCTTGATGCATGAAAATGTTATCATGAGAAAACATTGTTTTCTAAAATTAACATATTTCTACCCATAGTTTTAAAACATATTTTGGAATGTATTGACGGTATTGGTTTTCATCTGATTAAGATATGATGTCCAATAATTAAGAATTTCTATCACATATATTTCTATTATTATTGTTCTCATATAAATATTTTCATATCATAAAATATATGGATTAATTATTTTATAGTTTATTTATTTAATTGATTTATTTTTCAGTTTCTTAAATTTCCATATTGATTGTTCCATATCCAGTTATTTGAGTTTCATGTGTTCTTGGTTTTTTATAATTCAATGTTGAGTTAATTTTATTGATTCATTATTTATTCTATCGTAATCTCCATTAAAGAGCATGTGATCTCATCCTTTTTTATCTTTTTATTCCATTGAATATTAAGACTAAAAATTTTATGAGTTTCATGGATGTTAATATTTTTTCTATTTTGTGTTTCTTTTTTCATTTTAATATTGTTATCGTGTATGTAATTTGGTATTCCAATGTTATTAATCTATTTGGTACAATGTGATTTTAATATTTTAAATATTTCAATTTAATAAAATAATACATCAATTTTTTATTCTGGGTTCTAAGAGTTACAATTGTTGACACTATGAATCTGGTCTTGTAAAAAAGAGGTCCAAATTGTGGATAATAAAGACAATCATAATGATCCATATTAATTGCGTAATGATAATTTTTTATATTGGGAAAAAAATTAGTATTTTGTGTCATAGGTACATACCTATATAATATAGAATCAATATTTGAATCATTTATTCATGATAATAAATACTTCTTTCATTCAAATTTTTTTCCTCATAATGAAAATCAGTAATATTTCTTAAATAAGAACAAAATATTTGATATATAACTCTCCAAAACCTTTAACTAAAACAAGAATCAACGTAAAATATGATAATCCTTGGATCCCTAAGTAGTCACTTTCATTAATAGGTAGAACCTCACCTACACCACAATAATTCACTTATCTATATTCATTATAATGTTTTTTGTCTTCGTTATACCTCCCACAGTCATTGTAATTATGGGTCATAGAATCCTTGAGTACTACGTATACTAGTGGTTAATAACATTAAAAAGTTTCCCTAGATCCACTGTGGTATATCAAATTAATGTAGAAAACTACTAAGAACATGATTCCAAGACATCACATTTTTCATGACCCGACCCTACCTGGGCTCGAGCCGCAACTACCCAAAGCCCGCCTCCATAGGCCAAGGGCTGGAAAAAAGTGCCGAAGGATAAACAACTCGGGGAGGCGTTTTCTTGAGTACCTGTACACACACACACATAGCACACTCAAGGAAAAAGTTCAATGTAAAAGGGAAAGTAAAGTGCAACTGCTATAAATAAACCACAATGAGCATCGACCACTAAAATTACAAAGTAAAAGCTGAAGGTACAGTAAAATGAAATGTGGAAAAACACGCACCCAACCAGAAAAGGTGCCACAACCCCAAAACAGGTAAACAAAAGAAAAAATGATGGAAGGGTCCCCCCACCCAGAACCTAACTCCAACCACCACCCACGGTCCAAGCTCCTGAACTCCTAAGCTCTGCTGAAGTCATGACTATCCTATCTGTCTTCTGCAAGGGCACACCAAGTGTGGGCTATTTCCAAGAAGGGGTGAGTATAAAAATACTTAGTAGGATACACCGAAGGCTCGAGGGAGCAACAAATGAGGTACCGAAGGGTAAGCAGTAGATCGAACAGGGGAAAGTAAAGGACTACAACCGAAAGAGCAGTAATGAGTACAATAAAGGGTCCAGCGCAACCCAACAAGAGGAATGAAGGTAGACTCATCCAGACATAAGGAGTTGGAAATGGTGAGAAGATGGACTTCTCGTCGAATCTTCGCTGCCTATAGCAGGAGAGTAGACTCATCCAACCACGAGAAGCTAGAAACAGAAATCACATGGCATACCCCGCACGTCTTCGCCTTTCCTGGAAGGAGAGAAAACAAAACACAAGGATTCGGTACTGGAACAAGGTATTTACACATCCATATGCTCAATCAAGAATCCCGAACAAAGTAGTAATGGGATCTCCATCCTATAGATCAGTCCAAGAAAGTGAGTAGCCAACAGTCCAAGAAGTAAACACCATCGATACCCAGCATCCCACACGTCTGCCCCAAACTACAAGTCGAAGGGCTCAAATCGTTATACCTTGACACTATCCGCTTTTGGTGGCACTAACTCACCCACACATTGTTAGGTTGCGTCACAAGGACGCATCTCGGTGGGGAAAGTGACATTTGTACTTGAGTGTTTTGGGGGTCCGTCAAACCACACCTCATCACTGCCCCCAGTCGAGAGGTATAATAAAAGTCAAATCTATCACATCAATGACCCACACAATAAGGGTCTCGCTCCAGTAGTCACAGAGTAGAGTCATAGACTAGCATAGTAGAAAGGAATGAGTCTGAAAATCCAATGGGTGATCCATTGTACAGCCCTTCTGGAGGGTAATTCATAATAAGATATTGGGTGACCCACTGCCCAGCCCTGCTGGAGGGTAACCCCTAATACATCATCAGGCGACCCACTACCCAGCCCCGCTGGAGGGTAGACCCGGAATAAGTTGACAGGCAACCCACTTCCTAGCCCCACTTGAGGGTAGACCTGGAACAAGGCGACGTGCGACCCACTGCCCAACCCTGCTGGAGGGTAGACCATCAAGAGTCGTCAGGTGACCCACTTCCTAGTCTCTGCTGGAGGGTAAACCATTGGAGTGTAATCGGGTGACCCACTACCCAGTCTCTGCTAGAGGGTAAACCCTAGGAGTCATTGAGAAACCCACTACCCAGTCTCTACTAGAGTGTAAACCTGAAGAAGTTGATGAGCATCCCACTGCCCAGTCTCTGCTGGAGGGTAATCCCAAAACTGCTATGGCCATCCTACTGAATGGTACAACACTGGCCAACAGAACTCGAAGTGGGTTTCACGCCACCACCTAACTCCAGAAAAAAACTAGGGGAACCCACTTAACCCTGCTAGTCTAAACCATCACGAACATGAGGACCCTCTATGTCAAGAGAGGTCAAAGGTACGTAAAGCAGAACCTGACACACACAAGGGGCCCACAAGACATGTGGCCCCATCTCATCTCCCAACCATGCACCAACATTCTCACGCATGTACTACATCATGTGCCTCCAAGGATTCCCGTATACTCCCAGAGTATACCTCATCTCTAGCCCAAATGCTATCATGCATATGACACCCAATGTCAACACGAAGGGCGTAAATGTAACAACTCCAACATGCCACCTCATCGGCCTAAAAACGGCCAACTAAATCTCTTCAAACATATACTTAACTCACACAGAAGTGCACGCGATCACACGCCAAGGGTCCTCTACAAACACGGTAGATGAACCCCCACCGGGGCACCATCATATTTCCACTTTAATAAGATCATGCAAGAGGATCCGCTCGCCTGAATAGATTACACCGTTGTAATCTTCGCAGAAAAGAAAGAGAGATAGACTAACTACTCGCCTCAAATGGATTTCTGACGGAAAAGTCAAAAACACTGCCTTACGCCCGAACGGCGTCCCGTGATCCCGAGCCTCGACCCGAAAATAGTGGGGCGCATCACACCATTGCGATCCCCTTGGGAAAACATGTCAAAAGGTCTGGTAATTTGAGTGCAATAGATATCCAGAGAAAAATATTCATTCCGGCACTCCACACACGAGCGGTGCAACATGGGACCCGCATACCGGTCCCAAAACACAAAGAAGAGATCATACCGTTGTGATCCTCTCGAAAAAAAGTACACAAGGTAAACTATTCACTTGTCCAAAACGGACACATAGTGATAAAGCTGGAAATCCCCATCAACTCCTGAAATGACTCTCGTGGGGCCTGCACCAGCATGCAAAATTAATGCTAGCAGACTGCGCCAATGCAATGCCCTCAAAAAAACACCCTGAATTGACTGCTCGCACGCCCCAAACAGATGTCGGGTGAAAATGTTACAAAGCGCTGCACGCCGCTCAATAGATGGGTCGTGGGTCCCATGCCCCAACTCTGGTTCTAACGCCTGAAACAACACTAGAAAACTCTGGCTTGTTGCATGGGTCGCAACGCCACTAACAATGCTCAATTAGGATATCGGATGTTCCAGTGTCGTCCAAAACATGAACACCTAGAGAAAAATCCATTCCACTTAAAGGTGTGTCGTGCCACCTAACTCCCATACCGGGAATTAAAAATTCTCGAAACCATCTCAATGTTTTCCCCTAGATCCAAGGAATGCGTCTCCGAAACTGGCAAGAAAAATGGGCGTCCGTAGCAAAAGATACGGGCGTCCGAATTTTTAAGGGTAAAACCCCTTGGTGCCGGACCGGCCCGGCCCTTCGCAGCCCGTGGCTTCCGCGGCTCTCCGCAGGCTGGGTCACCCAGCACCCCCGACCGGCCCTCATGGCCGGTCTTGTTCCCCGCAGCAACCTGCGTTACGCGTGTCGTGGTCACACCACACGGGGTCGTGCGCCTCGCGGCCCCCTCCCCATTGTGCCCTACGCCAGCGCCTGTCGCTTGGGACCCTACCGAAGTCCCTAACTCAACAACGTATGCGCTGACCGCCTTCCGAAGACCCCGCTTGGAGCCTCTCTACCCGCCGGAGCCCGCCGCACCACCCTGCCGACCACCAGAAACCGCTGGTCCAGCCATAAAACCCCAAAACCACCCCGAAACTTCGCCGGACCGCTGCGGATGACTCGGAGGTCAGAATTCAAATCCGAAAGATGCGTTGAAAATCTTGGATTGAGATATAATAATATATTGGTTTTTATCGAATATCGGGCAGCAATTAGACAGTATAATTTTGTCTCAAAGAATTTGGGAATTTAAAAAAAACATAAATGAAACCTCCTACCTTGTGGCGTTGCCCAACGCTTCGTCGTCGACACACCTGAGTGACCGCGCCTCACCGAAGCTGCTTTTCCGGAGTGAAGGAGTTGAGGGAGGGACTGACACCTACCGATGTCTATGAATATAAGAAGAAGAATAAGAAGAAAGAGGGGGTGTGTTTAAGTATAAAACACTTAACCCCCCCCCCCCACCCCGTACGGCACACCCCCGACTCTGCTCCCAATGTAGACAAAAAGGAGGGTGCCCCTAGGGTAAACACGACGCTCCGAGCGCAATGGTGGTCTCAGAGTTTTAATCTAAGGCCCTGTTCAAAAGTTATTAAACTCAACGACCGAGGTCGGAAAATTATGAAAACGACCCTTGGGCCCTTTTTCAAAGACGGCCCACACCCATTAAGATTACACCCCTACTAGGGTAAACGGCACACTCCAAACTCAACAGTGCCTTGGATTTTGAAATCCGAGCCACCGTTTAAGAGATACATGAGTTAATAAATTAAACAAATAAATTAATTATTTAATTTATTCATTCAAAGCTCTGAAAGCAAGCGAGGGGTCCAAATATCCCGCACTGACGTGTTTTATTTCATTACCAAGGTAAACACCCAAATTCGGATCCAACCGTACACTCATATTTCAGATCCTGATCTCTGTTTAAGATTTATCCCATTTTCTGGCATGTCCAGTGTGAACACACTAAAAATTTAATTCGGGCCACACCCGGGCTCGGAATCCCACGCCGTCTGAAGGCACTGCTATATAATAATATCAAGAATATTCCAATGTATTTTGCAGAAAAAATTGGGTTCTTACATCCTTCCCTCATTCAAACATTTCGTCCCCGAAAAAAAACAGGGAACAACTCAGGGTACTAAGCCCACACCTGACTATTCCATATCCAGAAGAACTGATGCACAGTTCTGCGCCACCGCACACAGAACGAAGGATTTGATTTGTTCACGCGAGGTCTACCCTCACCGATGTCGTGCATAGAAGCATGCACACTTCCCCTCAGGTGAGTCATGCGAGAGATGCTTTGAACTTAAACCAGCCTTTGGGGTTAGGGAAAGGCGTTAGGGAACCTCTCCCTCCATTTTCATAGTCTCAAATGGCCCAAAGACTCTCACGGGTAGCTCACCTCCCCGACCAAACCCTTACGTCACACGCCGCGATTGGAATCACCGCCTGCACCTGGAGCACGGCCTATTGATTCCCTCCTTCAGAATATCCATATGGTGAAACACCAAAGGATATCTGGTCACACAAGGTTTCATAGCTGATTTCTCGCAACCAGGACTCTCTTACATGCTAAGAGAGTGATGGAGTCAACACCATCGTCTAAAGAGAAATGACCCATTCCTTTTACCTTACCAACACATGGTTACACCGATGCTCCGCACCACCCTGGTAAAAACTAAAACAATGAGCAGGGAGAAAATAATTTCACACACAGAGTCTACCAATTCAACTGCAAAAAGTAGAAGAGTTGTAGAGCGTACCTCTTATCACCTCATGATCTGTAGGATCGTAGACATCCAAAGCTCGCGGCTGTCCGTGGCCCCAACTATCAGCTCCCGGATCCTGACATGGACCACCTAATGGTGATGGGAAGACCTCGTAAGGTGATCCTCCAATTACATATCCTCTAGCCCCTCTGCTCTCACCACATCTATGGGTACTAATCTGATCATGGCGCTACCTCCATCGTGGTGGTGCACCTGCTGCCAGCCCGAAGCTATCTGCATGCCTGGTCGGGCAGTCCCATGCCAGCTGACCTCTCCCCTCGCAAGCATAGAACCGACTCTCTTGGTTTGCACTGATGCCCTCTGGTGCCACTATGGTGTGCGACCATGCCCCTGAGTTCGATTATCAGAATGCCACCTGCATCGAGGTTCTGCCTGCCAACACCCACTAGCTGCGGCAGACGTCTCGGCTCCAACGTGTCTGCTGCCATCACCGACTCTAGAACGTAACATGAAGCGCTTTGTCACTAGCACCTGCTCTAGCACCCTGGAATATGTGGAAATCCCCAAGGGTACTATGATAGCAAACATCTCTCAGCGGAGACCCAGCTCAAACTTCTATTCTCGGATGTTGTCGTGATGGACCAAGTCCGAGTAAATGCGTGCACGGTCTGCGAAACTAGACGCGTACTATGCAACTGTCATCCCCCTACTAAAACTGAATGAGCTCTTAAATACTAACAGAGTGCAAGTAGGAGGGGAAAAACTCCTCATGAAACAACAAGTAGAAGTCGCCCCATGAAAGTGAGGACTCGCTAAGAAACTGAGTCACCAGACTCCACCAATGCCTAGCGGCTCCATGGGAAAGGCTGGTGGCCAAAACAACCATAAGATCTACCGGTGTCTACACAAGACTTAAATGGTGAACCACTGTCTCTAGCCAAACCTCTGCTGCCTAAGGGTCTGGCTCAGCATTGAACCTCAGCGGTCTCTACCGCTGAAACTCATGGAGTGTTCTCAACCTGCGCTCAGGCTCAGTCTACTCTATTGGAGATGTCTGCTACTCAACATGTGGGGGTGCTGGTACCGGCCCACCCAGAGAAATGGGGCTCGCATAATGGGCCCTGGACTCAGGCCTCATATCTCACAAGGTCATCGTCACAAACCAAAGATGGTATCCTGGCTGACTGTCTTCGCGGAGACATCCTGAATATTATCAAGGAGTGTCGCGGTTTGATGAGCATAATGTATATACCAATAACAACAATGGGGACCTGACTTAATAAGGACAGTGAAGAATCAATCCTATGTGATGCACAAACCAATGATCCCTGCAATAAGTGTCTCAGCATGCTGAGTCGACATGCTGGTTATCAAGGTCCTGGTGAATGGATATGTCGGTCGCCACACCATCACTGGACTCCCTGTTCTTAGAGTGGTTCTCAAGACATGTTAACAATGTTTCCCTAAATCCCATCCAATTCCTTTTTAGGGGTATCCACACAACCTCCCAATGAACAAACAACTTCTAATACCACTTTGTCATGACCCGACCCTACCTGGGCTCGAGCCGCAACTACTGCAAGCCCATCTTCATAGGACAGGGGTTGGAGACAAGCGCTAAAGGCTAAACAACTCGAGGAGGCCATTTCCTGAGTACCTGTACACACACACACACTGCACAATCAATTCAAAAGTGCAATGTAAATGGGAATGTAAAGTGCAACTGCTGTAAATAAACCACAAAGTGCATCGACCTCTAAAAGTAAAAAGTAAAAGCTGAAGGTGCACTGAAAAAAAAGGGAAAAAACGTGCCCCCAAACAGAAAATGTGCCACAACCCGGCAATAGGTAAAAAAAGCAAAATAGCTAAAAGTGTCCCCCACATTGAACCTGACTCCGACCACCGCACGTAGTACAAGCTCCTCAAATCCTAAGCTGTGCTGAAGTCACAACCAACCTGTCCGTCGTCAGCAAGGGAACACCAAGTGTGGGAAAATCCCAAGCAGGGGTGAGTATAAACATACTCAATAGGATTCCTCTAAGGCTCGAGGGAGTAACAAAAGAGGTACCAAAGAGTGAGCATTAGATCGAACAGGGGAAAGTAAAGGAGTGTAACCGAAAGTGCAGTAAATTGTACAATAAGGAGTCCAGCTCAACCCAACAAGAGGAAAGAACGTAGACTCGTCCAGACAGAAGGAGCTGGAAATGGTGAGAAGATGAACTTATCATCGAGTATTCTCTACCTATAGTAGGAGAGTAGACTCCTCCAACCATGAGAAGCTAGACACAGGATGTACGTGGCATACCCCACACGCCGTCGCCTCTCCGGGAAAGAGAGTAAACAAAAACCAAAGATTGGGTACTGGAACAAGGTATATACACATCCATATGCTCAATCAAGAAGCCTGAACAAGATCGTATGGGGATCTCCATATCATAGCTCAACCCATGAAAAGGAGTAGCCTACAGTCCCAGAAGTAAACACCATCGATGAGCAGCATCCCGCACCTCTGCCCTGAACTGCAAGTCGATGGGCTGAAATCACCGCACCATGACACTATCCACTTTGGGTGGCATTGACTCACCCACAAGATTTTAGGTCGCATCACAAGGAAGCATATCGGTGGAGAAAGCGCCACTCATACTTGAGAGTTCTGGGGGTCCGTCAAACCACACCTCGTCATTGCCCCATAGTCGAGAGGTCTCCTCAAAGTCAATGATGTCACATCACTGACCCACACAAAAAGGGTCTCGCTCCAGTAGTCACAGAGTATAGGCATAGATTTTCTTAGTAGTAAGGACTGAGTCTGAAAAGCCAATGGGTGACCCACTGCCCAGCCCTGTTGGAGGGTAATTCATAATAAGATATCAGGTGACCCACTGCCCAGCCCTGCTGGAGGGTAAACCCTAATACATCATCAGGCGACCAACTGGCCAGCCCTACTAGAAGGTATACATGGAATAAGTCAACAGGCAACCCACTGTTGAGCCCCGCTGGAGGGTAGACCTGGAACAAGACGACATGCGACCCACTTCCCAGCCCTCCTAGAGGGTAGACCCTCAAGAGTCGTCGGGTGACCCACTGCCTAGTCTCTACGGGAGGGTAAACCCTAGGAGTGTCGTCTGGTGACCCACTACCCATTCTCTACTAGAGGGTAAACCCTAGGAGTTAGTGAGCAACCTATTTCCTAGTCTCTACTGGAGGGTAAACCCGAAGAAGTCGATGAGCAACCCACTACGCAGTCTCTCCTGGTGGGTAAACCTGGAACTACTCTGGCCATCCCTATTGGATGGTACAAGACTGGACAATAGATCTCCGAGTGGGTATCACACCACCCCCCAACTCCAAAACAAAACCATTGGAAACCACTCAACCCTACTGGTCTAAACCATCGTGAACAAGGGGACCCTCTATGTAGTGAGATATCAAAGGTACGTGAAGAAGAACACGACACACACATGGGGCCCACATGACGTGTGGCCCCAGCTCATCTCCCATCCAAGCACAAGCATTATCTATCACGTACTACATCATGTGCCTCCAAGCATTCCCGTATACTCCCAGAGTATACCACATCTCTAGCTTAAAGGCTATCATGCACACAACACCCAAAGTCAACACGAAGGGTGTAAACGTAACAACTCCAACTTGCAACTTCATCATCCTAGGGATGGGAAACTACATATCTTCAAACATATACATCACTCACACATGAGTGTACGCGATCACATGCCAAGGGTCTGCTACAAACACGGTAGAAGAACCACCACCGGGGCACCATCATATTTCCACATTTAATAAGATCACACAAGAGGCTCTGATCGCCTAAACAGATTACATCATTGTAATCCTCGTGGAAAAACTCACTAGATAGACTACCATCTCTCCTCAAACGGATATCTGACAGAAAATTCACCAACACCGGCTTACGCCCGAATGACATCCCGTGATCCCGAGCCTCGACCCCGAAAATAGTCGGGCGCATCGCACCATTGTGATCCCCTCGGTAAAACATGTCAAAATGGATTCTCATTTGAGCACAATAGATATCCAGAGAAAAAGATGCATTCCGGCGCACCGTACACGAGCGGTGCTACATGGGACCCACATCCCAGTCCCAAAACACAACGTATAGATCACACCATTGCGATCCTCTCGAAAAAATTACACAAGATAGACTATTCACATGTCCAAAACGGACACCCAATGATAAAGCTGGAAATCACTGTCAACTCCCGAAATGGCCCATGCGGGGCCTGCACTAGAGTGAAAAATTAAAGTAGGCAGACTGCGCCAATGCAATGCCCTCGTAAAAAACCCTGAATTGTCTGCTTGCATGCCCCAAACAGATGTCGGGTGAAAAAGTTACAAAGCGCTGCACGCCGCTCAACAGACGGGCCATGGGGCTCATACCTCAACTCCAGTTCTAATGCCCGAAACAACACAAGAAAACTCTGGCTCGACTCCAGGGTCGCAACACCACTACCGGTGCTCAATTCTGACATCGGATGTGCACGTGTCGTCCAAAACAAGAACCCCCGGAGAAAACGCCATTCCACTTAAAGGCGTGTCGTGCCACCGAACTCCTGTACTGGGAATTAAAAATTTCCAAAACTATCTCAATGCATTCCCCATGATCCATGGAACGTGTTTCCATAATGGAACACAAAATGGAAGTCCGTAGAAAAAGATACGGGCGTTCGAATTTTTAAGGGGAAAACCCCTTTGGGCCGGACCGGCCCGGTCTGGCCAGTCCGCCATGCTCGGGCCAGCCCGTGGCCCCGCCGCGCAGCCCGGTCCTCCCCAGCCCGTGGCTCCCGCGGCTCTTTGCGGGCCACGTCACTGCCCCCCCCCCCCCGACCCTCGTGGCTGGTCTTGTTTCCGGCAGTGACTCGCGTTACGCGGGTCGCGGTTGCGCTGCACTGGGCCGCGCGCCTCGCGACCCCCTCCCCCTTGTGCCCTACACTGGCGCTCGCCACCTAGGACCCCGAAGGAGTCCCCAACTCACCACCGTCCGTGCCAGCTACCTCCCGGAGCCACGGCCTGGAGCCGCTCCGCCTGCTGGAGCTCACCGGACTGCCCTGCCCACCGCCGGAAACCGCTGGTCCGGCCATAAAACCCCAAAACCACCCTGAAACTTCACCAGACTGCTGAGGACGCCTCGGAGCTCAGAATTAAAATCTGAAAGATGCATCGGAAAGCTAATATCGAGATATACTAATCTATAAAAGTTTATCGAAGATCATGCAGCAATTTGATAGTATAATGTTGGCACAAAGAATGTGGGAATTTAAATAAAACATAAACAAAACCTCCTACCTCGTGGGTGTAGCCCAACGCGTTGTCGTCGACCCGCCAGAGTGGCCGCGCCTCACCGGAGCTTCCTCGCCACAGTGGAGGAGGAGAGGGAGGGGATGTTGCCTATTTCTATCCAGGAAAATAAGAAGAAGAAGAAGAAGAGGGAGGGGGTGTGTTTACGTAGAAAACACTTAACCACCCCCCCCCCCCCCCCCCGTCCGACACGCCCCCAACTCCGCTCCCGCCGCAGACAAAAATGAGGGAACCCCTGGGGTAAACACGATGCTCCAAGCGTAACGGTAGTCTCAGAATTTTAATCTGAGGCCTCGTTCAAAAGATATTAATCTCAATGCCCGAGGTTGCCAAATTACGAAAACGCCCCTAGGGCCATTTTTCAGAGACGACCGGTGCCTGTGAAGATTACACCACTCCTAGGGTAAATGGCCCCCTTCGAACTCGACAGTGCCCTCAATTTTCCAATCCGAGCCACCATTTAAGAGATACTCAAGTTAATCCATTAAACGATTAAATTATTTATTTAATTTATTTGTTCCATGCTCTGATAGCGAGCGAGGGGTCCATACGTCCCGCACTGACTTGTTTTATGTCGTTATTAGGGTAAAAAACCCCATTTTGGATCCATCCATAAACTCAGATTTCTGATCCGGAACTCCGTTTAGGAGTTATCCCATTTATTTGGCATGTCCAATGTGAATGCATTGAAAACATAATTTCGGTCACACCGGGGCTCGAAATCGCACGCCATCTGAAGGAGCTGCTGTAGACAAAAATCAAGAATATTCCGTAGCCTTTTGCAGTAAAAACTTGGTTCTTACAGCATTATATACATTAAATACAAATATATAATTTCCACAATAGAGAACATAAATCCCAATCACAATAAATTAATTCTTAGGGGAAATTTTTTTTTCATCCTATAATATAGTATTAGTTTTGGAAATGTAAGTCATAGAAAAACACACCACAATGCAATTATTGAACCAATTCCATTCCCTTTATCATCATATTATATTTTTCATCATTATAGAAATCTAATGAGTAATACCACAAAAATTAATTAATTTCAATGTTTTACCATAAAATTTCATATATATAATTCATAAAATTATATAATTAATCATAAAATTATTTTTTTTAATTAAAAAAATAAACATTCAATAAATAATTCCATATCATAGTTACAGGTATCTAATATATCAATCACACCCTATAGGTTTCTATACACATGAACTACACCGAAGCATGAATTCTCGGTCATGGATTCTTCATAAATATTACATCTAATATATTTAATGTAAGTCATTAATTAATATTAATTGATTATAAATATATAAATATTATATAGATGACTCATATCATTTTTGGAGAAAATATTGTTCCTGATTTTAGGTTTATTGAAGCCCACTAGATGATCATTTATATGATACATTCTGGATGACATCAATGAAATTACTACCACACTATGGTCTATATAATTTGTTTTATAGTAACATTCATAATGATATAAATATCGTTATACATATGATAGAACCTCTGACTATTGAATCAATAAATAACACAAGTATGTTTTGATGAACCATAGCTAACCTCAAATGAAAAAGTCTCCTCCAACATTTAAATAATCTAATAATTTGAAATAATATCCACTAAATATTATACTTAAATATATTATTGGTATGTACACCAAAAAAATGATTCATTTATTCAAATATTTCATTATTGTCACAAAATGCACGATTCCAGGGTCAAATATAATATATTATCTTAATAGACTGAAAAAGAATGTGTTACTGTAACATTCATGGTATCTACCAATGAATCAATGGTCTAAATCACTAATAGATCAATAAATAATCCATTATTCCATATGAAATTCCCCATGCGATGGACCTAATGGTCCATGAACTCACCTATTTCTAACATCCGAAATAACTAATGAGAAAAACAAATTTCCAACATGATCAGATATGTTTTTGGGTGATTCTCATATAACACTAAAAATTCAACATTTTCAACAATTAATACCACTATATAAATTGATATAAACACATGGATAACTATATTAATCATCCACTATAAAATTTGATATGTTTTTAATATGTTGACCAATATAACAATGATATCATATTTCCTATTATAATATCTTAAAAATCCATTCTAATATCATCATACAAGACTCGTATATGATGATATTAAAAATATATGTGAATTTTCAAGAACTATTCATTCCCCTTCATGCGATCAAATATATCATCAGTACATGGGAAGGGGTATCAAAAATTTTCATTCACATAATTTAATTTGTGACAATAAATTTCTAACTACAAACTATTTGAATTATTATCAAATATATTGACAGATTCTCAAGGAGGAACATACAACTAAATGAATCCTTAATATCAAAAATCATCGATGAGAATCTACATCTACCATAACACAAAACTGGAAATAAGATATTTGTACATCCATATCAGAGAAAAATATGGTTATCTATCTATATCAACATTGTTCTCTAGTTTAGTGTCTAGTGGCACATCATATTCATGATATACAACATGGTAATCATACATGTAATGCCCCAGACCTCTCCAGTCCATTACTTTGTGAAAATATGGTGTTTGAGGTGTTCCGGGAGGCTAATGTGACATATCCACAACACTTTTCCAAATTTCCAGTTCTATGAATAGTGTTTCTAGTTTTATGAATAGTAACGGTATGTGAACAGTGTTTCTATCTGTGAGGTTCAGTGAACAGTGTTTCTATCGGTGAGGTATATCAGTAGACTTGTACAGTGTTTCCAGATCAGTAGACTTGTACAGTGTTTCTATCGGTGAGGTTTATCGGTAGACTTGTACAGTGTTTCAAGATCGGTAGAGTTGTACAATGTTTCTATCAGTGAGGTCTATCGGTGATGTCTATCGGTAGACTTGTACAATGATTCCAGATCGGTATACTTGTATAGTGTTTCCCAATCTGTAGACTTGTAGAGTGTTTCCAGATTGGTAGGTGTAGAGTGTTTCCAGATCGGTAGACATGTACAGTGTTTCCAGATCAGCAAACTTGTACATTGCTTCTATCAGTGAGGTCTATCGGTAGACCTGTACAGTGTTTCTATATTGGTAGACATTTATAGTGTTTCCAGATCGGTAGACTTGTACAGTGTTTCCAGAACGGTAAAGTCTATTGGTAACCTCTAATGGTGAGGTCTATCGTTATCCTCTAACGATGAGGTGTATCAGTAGCCTCTAACGGTGAGGTCTATCGATAACCTCTAACGGTGAGGTCTATCGGTACGACGAGGTCTATCGGTAACCTATAATTGTGAGGTGTAATGGTGACCTTTTCTTTCCTTTGCCAAATTTTGAGTATGCAAATAGTGATTCCCGCATCCTACAGTTTTCCCCTTTGATGTTTCCTCTGACATAAAATACATTTGATGCCTTGTTTTAAGGACTCTTAAGGCCAATTTAATTTCCATAAATTCTATATTAATTATCCCTATAGCTCGGGATGTTTTACTTGGTCAAACCGTGTGGGATAATGTGACCCTCTTTTAATAGAGAATTAAGTGTATCTTAAACCAACACCTGAATAAATCATCAAAATGGACAAGATATCACCTACCTTGTTCTTCGTCTTTCTTCTTGGCTATGAGATGCTAGAACCTTTCAATATTTCCTATAGGAGATTCACAATCAAACCCTAATCCTATGATTGGTTCCTCTCTACTTTTCATGCAACCGAGCTGTGTTGGTCAATCTTCCATATAAGGTATGTTTTATTGTCGTTCCTTTGGGGATCATCTTCTCCTATTTCTCCCTTCCATATTATACCATGTAATCTACAAGATTCTATTGTGTTTTTCATGGGTTCTGGTTGGTGTTGTCGTACCGTGGCATCCTCTGGTGAATGCAGTAGTCACAAGAGGAGGATTGTGACCTGTTGTGTGGATAAAGAACGTCAATAATTGTTGAGTTAGGGGGTTCGTTTCTTCTCTTCTTTTAAGTGTAACTGTATCGTTATCATATTTTATCCTAGAGGATCACAATGGAATTGACTTAATAAATATTTGAAATGGATAAATAAATTGATATCCCTTGTATGTTACTGCCTCTTGTTTTGCGTGATAGTGTGATATCTATGCTTGCTTTGTATAGCTCTTTTTTATCGATGGAAATCGGTAAAGAATGTAAAATGGGATTAATTAATAACTATTGGCTAAAGATAAAGTGGCATGATAAATAATCGGGTTCTTATTGTATTTTTATGTTATTAAAATTAGTACAGAAATCATGATTAATTATTTGTGATAGCTTACTGATTAGGTTTCCTGAATTTAGAACCTACATTTAATAAATCTGTTAATTCAAGATTGATTAAAGAATCGCTTGTTTGATAATTTATAAAAGTGTTCTGAGTTACCCTATTGATTGTTCAAGGGCCAATAGCCCATTGATGTGATTGTTGTTTTCCTGCTTCTTGTGCTATGATGTGAGTCTGGATGACTATTGAGATATGTGGAGGGATGGAGACTTTTGGTGGTGGCAGCAGATGATGCCTAGAGTGGTGAGATGCATTGGTTTATGCTTGTGGGTGTCGGGGAGGACACCAGGGTTGATGGAATGGGATGGATGGGATTGTTGGATGCTTGTTGATTCATTGGTTGATTATCTAATTTACTTTTCCCCACTGCTCAAGGTAGCTCATCATGCTTACCCTTCTTCTAAAAGAGGCGGAGACACGTGGTGTATGCCATGTGATTTCTGTGTTTAGCCTCTCAAGGGAGAATGGGTCTATACTCTTTCTATAGGAATCAACAACTCGACTGGTAGTACATATACTCACTGTGTTGAGCCCATTGTGTTTAGTGGCATAGAATTATTTTCTATAATTCCTGGGAATATGGCAATGTAATTCTATAATGAATAATTGAATAAATGCTGTTAACTCATGGGGTTGGAGTTGTAGGAACATAATGACAATGTTGTAATTTGAATGGTACCGTGGATATTGGGTGTGATGCTAATTAAGATTAATGTTAAATTGTTCATGGTAAATTAATGTTTACATAATTAATTAACGTATAATAGAACTGATCAAAAGGGGATAAAGTAATCTAATAAAGCTCATGAAATGGTTGTGTGCTTATAGGATACATAGTCTTAGAAGCAGCAACCCGGAGTCTGAGAGATGTCAACTATTGTTGTGTCTAAGAATAGGTAATTCCCATAGTGTGGTTGTGAGATATAATATATTCTGTACTTTTTATGTTTCTATACGCTACTCCACCCTGTCAGTAAGGGAAACTGACACCCTGGGGTTTCTAAGCCCTGGGGGGTATTTTTTCCAATATTCTGGTGGGAGGACGAATGGATGACTACCCCCTTTGTCCCCACTCTCTTATCTTGGTAGATACTTGTTCCATCAAGAACAACAGTTAGTTTCTCCATATATGTGTGTAGAGGGAAGTAATGGCTTGCAGTTATTTCACACACTTATATTCTGGATATATTATCCTATGGACTACTATAGGTGTAACGTGTACATGCTGTGATGGCTTGAGGATCCCTTCTCAGTGTATGGGCTGTAATGGCATGATGTATAATATCGGACGAATGATACATGTTATGTGGGCTGTGGTGGATCTTGGAACTTACCTGGTTACTTTTGGTTGTGCGGATGGTGTGGTGCTTCGCCCAGGTGTCTGCGGGCAAGCCTTTGTGGTGCACGAGGTGCAGATTGTGGTGCTTCACCCAGGTGTCTGCGGGCAAGACTTTTAGAGAAATATGCTTAGGACATGTGATGTTGGGGAAAAGCATAAAAATAGTGGGGGAAGTAGTAGCGAGGCACCCTTGATATTCATTATTATATGATATATTCTTGTATGAGATACTTGGTGAGAGTTTCCATGGTGAGGTTGGGAACATAGTATACCTATTTAGGTGATGAGTTAGTTACACTTATTGTTCACTGTTCTATAGGATGCTTTCTTTACTTTTGAATGAGAGGCTTAGGGGAGGATCCTACAGAGTATACTGTTATACTCACCCTATGTATATATAAACTGTTTTTCAAGTCACTTGGCGCCGGTTGGAGATCATGCTGGTTTCTACTATCTTGGAGTTGCATGATCTTTTTGGGATTGTGGCTGCTGCTGTTTTACTTCCTTTTGGGTACTTGCAGTTATTCCCATCAAGTTGTATTAATTTTCCATGAAATTTCATATGTGTACTTGGGTTCCTTTTATATTCCAGTTTTGATTCAGACTTGATTGGTGTCTATCTTGTCTCTCTCTTTCGCATGTGTTCTCTTAGAGGGTAATGACTCCCATTTGTGTGTTTAATATACCCTCAGTGGTAGTCTCCAACCCAGGGCCTACTGGAGGTGGGACTCAGGTGGTCATTATCTCCATTCTCACATTCCCGGCCAAGGAGGGGTACACTTTGTGGGAAGGGGGTTGTGAAAGAGTGGTATCAGAGGTCTGGTTGAGGGATAGGATGGATTTTGGAGTTAGGAACAGGTGAGGTTGCATGGGTTGGTAGAGGAACAGTGTCATTCATTTTTAGCAAGTGAGGTAAAAACTGGAGACCGACTGAGACATATGCATTTAGGGCCCCCTATGATCTGATGTACGGAACTTTAAGTTTACAACGACTACTAAACAAGTTAATACAAGTTTCATGGTAGAGACCTAGGAAAGTATCAGGCATAATTCTTCTTGTAACTTTGTTTGAATAGGTAGACCTTGGGATAGGTTAACCAAAAATGAATGAAAGAAAACAATATATTAATTAATGATAAGTCTTCCATAATACCAGTTTAGGAGATCTAACAGTTTTTTATTTTAATGGTATGTCTCCAGGTCGACGTCCTCGTCAGGTTTGCGAAGAAAATGTACAGCAGGCCGTTCCAACAGAACATCGCAGGATCGAGGTTGACGACGACAACAAATGGAGGAAGACAATTCCTAAGTTTCAGCGCCAGAGTCTACAGAAGTACGAGGTCTCAATTTCAGATGCAGTCGAAATACTAGTTAGAGGAGGTCAAGATAGGATTCAGTTTGATTTGTGCTCGGAAAGAGGACTGGGTGTCCTTGGTTTTTACAATGCTGCGTGGAGCAGCAAAGAAGTGGTGGTTCTTGTTTCTCGGGGGTCGTGAGGGGTCAAAGATCACATGGGAGGAGTTCTGAGACAGGTTTAGAGTCGATTTTCTTTCTTCAACTGTAAAGGCATTTAGTCACCTAGAGCTTCTTACCCTTCGACAAGGGAGCTCTAGTGTTCGAGAGTTCGGAATCTGTTTCAAGAACCTTCTTCGGTATGCTTCTGACTTACTGCCAGATGAGGAGGCTAGGGCGAGGCATTTTGAGGAGGCTTTGCATCCAGATATCTAGCGTCAGGTCACCCAATTTATGCTGAATACATATCTTTATGTGATACATATTCGGAAGAATTATAGTCCAATAAAATATTTTTTATTGAATGTATTGATCTATATTATTCAGAACACAAATCAGACACATATCACAATCTAGATACATATGGAAAATAAAAATATATATTTTACTTTGAAAAATCATCAAATTATCTATTGTGATAATTGAAACAAAAATTGTGATGATTAGACTTAGTGGATTTATAATATCATTCATTTCAGCAAGACTAATGATGAATGAAATGTGGGTTTCACCCCTGGTATTCATGATATAATATAATTAAAATTTTGGATCTTTATTATATATGATAGGTTTCATGAGATTAATAATTAGATAAAATTAATAAGGTATTCAATTTAAAATTTTTATACTGATGGATTTTGTGTGTTGACAACTGATGAATTTTCAACCATGAAGAATTGAAATAATACACTAATGGGGTAAGATAATCAATTTAAAAAGATAACTCATATATCAAAAAAACATGTTTATAATGAAAACCCTAATTCTTATAGTTTTGATATGGGATTTGTGATGATATTTAGTTGAAATTTATCCTCATGTAATTTTCAAAATTCATAGCAACAATTGATGATGACTAAAGGATATGAAAGTATTAGTTTGTAAGATTAAAATAGGTGGACCATTTTATAAAATAGGGGGTAGCCATAGTGGGTCAGCTGGAAATAAAAACATGTACTATAAGGGCCTATGATTAAAAAGATATTAATTAATGTTGATTGCTTGGGAATATACTATGGATTTTAATAACACTCGTAGACATATCAACTCAAAACCTTGAATTCTAGTGGATCCCAATGAATAATATCATAGTATAAAATATAATAATCCTAACCATTATTATGTAACAATATCTTGGGATTGTATATGTGGATCCACTATATCTATCGTCATCCATGATCTTTTCATATTATTTTATGGTGGTGGATATTGTTTCCATGAAATATATGATATATATACAGTAAATAATACTAAAGGTAAAGATTAAAATATTTTCATTTATATATTAGAGTATATATAAGTGGAATAAGAATTAGTGTAATGTACTATGAGAGGTATACTGTTCATTTCATACCCTATATGTCTTGATTTATTCGTTATTGTTGTATATAATTCATTATAAGTATCTATGGGGATTAATATGATGTTTTTTTGCTATGATAATATCATATTCATGGAGGCTCTATTCGTCCCATTATAATATGGAAGGAATAAGTATTTATAAGTTTCGAGTTCCATGTTACAAAAAGATACACTGAAGTCATTTGGTATTTTCATCTTCTAGATCATTAGATATATGACCATATAATTTTATTCAATGATATAATTATCTTTATCTTCTAGATTGATTTTTTTTGAGATTTGGGTTAAATTTTTTTTAATGATGGTGTTACTCAATTATTTTATGGAGAGTGGTATCCAATATCTTTATGAGTGATACCTATTGTTTTAATTTTAAAATATCTTGTGGTCATGTCAGAAAATATCACAGATTAACAAAATACCTGATAACTATTATGATCCCGTCATACCCCAAAGGGGTTTCTTGATCCCCATGGTTCTATGACCATCAACTAAAATCAAATGAGATAATGAATTTTCCACAAACACAGTGTCTGAAATAGATACATATCAGTATTCTAAAAACTCCAAGGGGAGATTTTAAGATAAATGATATACTTTAATCAAGAACACAAATAGAGAGTCAACAATGTCGAATAATTATATAATTACAATCCCTAAAACCAAAATGACATGTTACTATAAGACTCGAAGGATAAAGAGAATACACCTTCTTCAATAGGTGCATAAACAATACTCAGACCAGGGAGGATGAAATCACTTTTGCACAATGGAATTCATAGTGTATGAAATAAAAATTCATCTATGGTCTCTCAATTTGTTTCTCAGTTAGTTTTAAAAAAACAATAATAAAACAAATCATGAAATAATTTTTAATCAAATTAGTAATGGATTTGAATTTTAATATTTCAAAACAACAAATCTATTCATTTTAAATAATGAAAGAAATTTAAATTTTTTCATAAATACTCTCTTTATAAGAAAAAATTTATATACCTCACTATTCAAAAGTAGAATATCTACATATCATTGGAATATATATTACAATAATCACAAAAACAAACATTTTCATAAAAAATATAGTACGATGTTTTCTAGTTACTTGATCCTCACACATCTAATATGAGTGATCATGACATATATGTTTACACATGTCCCTCATGCTCATACTGATTTTGACCCATTTATAATTATATTAAAATATGATATTATGAAAATGTAATTTGTTCAAGCCATGATCAAAAATATATTTCTAATGAATTACCATCTAAGAATGATTTTCCAATGTAAAACACAAAATACAAAAGTAATTATGTTCTCTATAAATCAATCACAAATGAGAAAATTATTTCAATTATTTTTAAATTTATATTTCCTCATTTTCAGTTTCAGCAAGAAATTTCCATTACAAAATATAGAACATTATCATCATTTCATTCAATTTCATAAAAAAATATAATATATGGTTTTTATGATTTAATTTTATTACATTTCATAAAATTAAAATTGTTAAATCATTTCTTAATCACCATCAATTTCTAAATACTTACCAAATACCCTATTCAATTTGAATGGGGGGGTCCCCATTATCAACTATATATATATATATTTTTTAATCCCAATTTACATAAAATTATTATTTTTACATATCAATTAGATGAAACTAAAAACAATAATAAATTTATGCTTAGAGCAAGTAGAAAATATTTAATTTAAAAATTATATTTTTTATTGATTTAGAATACCCACAATAAGATTTTTTTAATGACATAAAAAAATTGATCTAAAAAATCATCCTAAAAAATAGATTCAATATACATAATTTTGGATCCATTTTTCTCAGTATCATCTGTCAAACCACAAGAGAATAAGAGAGAGAGGGAGAGAGAGATGGAGGAGACATATAGACCACTTACTTAGATAGATGCCTCACAACCAACATAATGATTGATCACTAGATTGAATATTAATGAATTGTTTAAAAGATCCAAATATTTTTAGCCGGAGTCACGTGTTTTAGTTAAAGGAAAACTATTGGAGGGAAATGATAATTTCAATAGAGCTTCCTACTTAAAACTGATGCTCCCGATTTTATACAGCACGTAACCCAATGAAACATTGTGTAATTGTCGATTACTACCTAAACTAAAAAACACATCATTTTTTATTGAAAATAAGAATTTTAATATTTTTAAAATGTGTAATCTATACATGGTATGAAAAATTTCATGATTTGTACCTATATCATGGAATCTCCAATGCAATGATTACACATTGTGGAACCACATTTCACATAATGTAAATCCATTGGAAACTATTTAAACTAAATTTTAGGTTGAAAATTAAAATAAATCAATGATTTCACCATGAATGGTATCCTCCCAATTCCATCCTGGAATTTCATATCCACTAAAAAATGAAATCCTATTTTTCGGTCTACCTGATTAACCCTGAATTGGGTGTTACAACCTTCACAACATTAAAACATTCTATCAACAGAAATCATATCATAAATATTTTATATGAGAAACATTAATACTATTGTATCTCATAAATGGATCATTCTCCCACATCTAATGAAAATCATAACTATTATTTTATATCATTTGGATAGTAGGTATCATCCTCTCAGGAAGTATATATTTATCAACACTGATTATCCCAACTGGATGCTCAGTCATAGATAAATCATGCTCAACATCAAGATAACTCTAGATCAAAACATTAGACACAAGAATCCCTTTCATCCAATACCATAAATGTCCCAAACATAGTAAAACATTCACGAACACCCAATCATCAACATAAAATTAAATCATTCTTTAATGATGATCAAGAAAATATTTATACGATGACTGTGCATTAAAAAAATTATGATTAATCATCTGAATCATTGATGTAATATATTCAAAAAATCATTGTAAAACCAATTAAAAATAACCACTCTTCAACAAACACTACACATATTTACAAGGATATCCAAATAAAGCATTAAAATGATAAATTCATATCATGGGATAGTAACTATTTCTATAATAATTCTCATTTGAAACAAAATTTACATATTTAGATCCCAAATATTCAAGAAACCATGATAAAATCATATCCTCAAGAGATTGTATAACTCTTAATATATATTCCTTCCTCTGAAATTGAATAATGTACTAAAAAACTGATATCACTATTTCTACTGAATCAATATCCAAAATCAGGATGTAAAACATGGATCCCTATCAAATATTATTTCATATAGAACTCCCTGAAAATGAAAAATTGATTTAACATATATATTCCATAGATTATAAACTATGATCACGTTAATAATGGGTATAATTTATTATGATTTTTTTCGTCCAACCTAACACAATTAATATCAAATTATTCATTATCTATGTTTATGGAATTACATCCAAAAAAAATCCATCGATATCTCATCCCACTTCTATGTTATTATTATAAGTGGCTGAAGAATACATGAAGGTCTCGGGTCTGTGTCCTTAACTTGTTGGAAAGTATAACAATAAGAGACTAAATCAATAATGTCACAACACATACATGACCTCATGAATCATCAATGTCTATAAGAGATCATATTCATGGTTCCTCGGTGTACTACCCACTGTGAATTTTGGAAATCCCCCATCATATCATTCCACAAATGAAAAGTTGTAATGTAACAGTTTCAGAAATATAGAATACCATTCATGGATAATGAACACTATATAATTGTATCCCAGTTATAAATAGTATTAATAATTCAATGTAATTTTTCATCAAGCTGATGTTCCTAAAAAACCATATTGAGAAGTCACTAGTTCAACTAATCACTGGCCAAAATAACTTCAACCCACATTCCAAAAATTCATATATGAAACTATGAAAAAAGATCCATCATGTTCATTATTTTTTATGATTCTTTCCTAGAAATTGTTAGTAGTTTCTGACTCAACTCATCAGTAATGAAATTCACTTTTACAGAGATATGAGAAAAATAAAAATAAATTAATTTTATATATTCCACCAAAATACACCAAATGATATTAAAATAATTTTGATAGAAGATATAACAGATTCTATTTTTGTCTAAAAAATTTGTAAACATTTCTCCAAAAAGGAAACATAACCATATTTAACAAACATGCATCACATATGCAAGTTACTTTTTGTGGTCAGATAATTCTATTATTTTTCCCATGATACTAAGAGCCATAAGAAATGACATGAAGACCAATCTATGAAAACAACACAAATACAAACCTGATACATCACACAAGAATAAATATCGATGCTTGACTTCTAAAATTGTCAACACTAACACAAAATTCAATATACATTTTAGCTCAAAAAATATCTCTTATATTTATCATCCTTAGAGAACATCAATCCCTTATTAGTTGGAGTGGACATCAAAGAATAAAACATAAAAAAATCATTAAAAATATTTGAAAATGTCATACTAACCCGTTAAGCTATTACTATAAAAAAAATTACTTTGGTACTAACATGTCATAATAGCATTATTCATCTTAGTATCAACTGAAATACAATTTTCAGATAAATTTTTTTATAATTAAATATTGTCATGAATCCAAATATTACATTTAGATAGCTTGGCATTAATTTAGTAACTTTAAATCATTTCCAGAACTTCCATCAATTGGTGCACAAGATCCAAAAATGTATATAGTGTAATCTGGGATGTAATCCATAGTCCAAAATAAATATATCTAAATACTCGGGGATGATCCTATTATTAAATTATATCCTTATTAGAAGACCATTATTTAGACCAAAAGGAATGAAAATATACTCATAATGGAAATATATAATCTAAAGGATAGTTTTATAAATAATTTTTTTAATTCTCATCTGATGATTACAAAATAGAAGATCAATCATGATGAACTAATTCGACCCTTTCAATAGGTGAAATAGAAAAAAACCTGGGAAATTGGAAAAAATTATTTTCTTTAAATATATTGATTTTTAATTAACCAAGACATAGGTTATATGTTTAGTTATATTTTTTAGCAATGAGAATATGTGCCACCTATAGTGTCACACTTGTACATATAAATCACCAATCTAGAACATCATAAAACTGAGTCTCCAAGATTTTCATTTAATTAGGTTATATTTCATAAGATAAAATAAATATTTCTTTTTGCGCCGCCACACTCCCTGCACGACGCCCCTACCCTCTCCCACATAAGCCACACCTCCCTCCGTCCGCACACCCTCCTGTGTTTCCCCATCCTGGCGCACCTCACCTCTGCTTGTAGTTTTACCCAGCACATTGCCCCCCTGTTGTCCCTGCAGCACCTCGGTTCCCTCCTATGCACCGTCATCAGATCAACCTCCTGCCCTACCCGCTCTCCCTCTCCGGTGGCACAACCAATCTACTCCGCCTCCAACCCAGCCTTGCTGCACACCCCCCTGAAGCTCGGCCAACCCTTACTTCCTTCCCCCATCTCGACTCCCCCTCACTCCGCTCACCTACGCAGCCATCCACGCGAGCCGCCGGCCTCCACCTCCCTGTCCACCGCCCACCTACTGCAGCCATCCTCTTGTACTCCTGTGCTCCACCTGCGTCGTGCCCAACCCCTTCCCCAGTTTTCCCCCTCTTCGTTACATTCGTTCTCACCCAAGACTTTTCGGGTGTAGGCCGGTCTTCCCGCGCCCCCTACCCTGCTTTCCCTGCACCACCACTCTCCGGCCAGAACCCAGTCGCAGCAGACACTGGCCACCCGACCTATCTTATCCGACATTCATCCTCCTGCTACACCTACACAGCGTTACACACCCCCTACCCTTTGAACTCGCCGCGGAAAACCCCTTCACCCAGCCTCACTCCGCTGCACACCTCCCCGAGTGGTAAATTTTCATCTTTTGGTGTATCCATGTTTTAGGGTTTGTTAGTTGCTGATTAAATCATTAATTAGGTGAGTCGAATTTATTCCATATGGTGTTTTTTTGGCTTCTCGTTGGTGTGTATTCAGTGCGAATGAGGTTTCGCACCGGCTTCGGGAGGTTCGTCCACAGTTAAGGTAGGAACCCACCTTGCACTCTCCTTCCCCATTAAAGGTATATTATTCCCTTGAGTTTTTCCAATGCTTAAATATTAATTAATTATATTTAGTGTATGACCTAATTAACTAGTTTTTGTAAATTGAGTCTTTAAAATAATTTAGACACATTTAATATATTGCACCCTGCCTATGCGAATTTGTTTTGATTTGGTTCAATGGGCATTTGATTTTTCAATGTTATGTTTAAGTGGTGTTAGTGTACGTATTCTTTTTGAAAACTCAATTTGGGCTATTTATTAGTGCAGATAAATTGTGCAGTTGTGTATTTGAAAGTGTTTTGGTGTAGTTGACTTTTTGGTGGTGTCAAAAATGTGTTTATTCTTAAAAGTGGTTTTGAAATGTTTTTGGGTGTGTAAAGCTGTGAGTTACCTTTTGAAAATTGTGTTATAAATTTTAAAGTGGTTTATTAAATAGTGCATATGGTGCGCACTGTGTTTAAAAAACATGTCGAGGTAGTTCCTTTGCGCTGGTTGTTCGTTTGGATTGTTTTAAGTCCATGTTTAGGTATTTTATTTATCATTGTGGTTGCAGCGTGTTGAAAAGGTTTTTCCTCGATCCTGCGATCGTCAGCTTGCGTGTCCTTGAGTGACCGTGTGAGGCATGTTGCATCGTCGTGACTGGTCTGCGAGCCGAGGTAGGTCCCCCATTTCACTCACCTTTAAATTTATAATTTATTAATTGCTTGATGTCTTGTTAATTTTAATGAATGATAAATAATATTCGATAATAAAATTTTTGATGATTATTTAGTGTGAAAAGAGTCGTTTATTTTATATCGAACACTTGGAACATTTTCTTGACGGGTGGACACCTGATTGTGAAAGAATACTCGTTTGGCCTTTAAACATAATTCACGGAATTTCAAATGTACTTCTAGTTTTTAAGATAAATTCTTTCTTCTGAACAACTGTTTTGGGTTTTTTCGAGAAATGAGGTTTTGTTTTAAAATTTGTGAAGGCCCGTTTGGAACTTTAATAGAAAAAATTATTTTGGAAAACCCATTCAGGGGTGATCTTTTTTGTGCATTGATTTCATGAGATGTATGTGATGTTAGTGTATTGTGACTACTTGATTTACATTGTGGGCGCACCCCTCTTTTATTGCTTGTGTTGACATGGGAACCTGACATATTGAGTGAATTTTTGGAGAACAATTGTTGCACTAGTTTAGACCACGCACTGGCTAGTGCCCCCATAGCAGGTGAATACTGAGTTATTGATTCTATGGGGATTGGGCCCCTCGGTTAGGTCATGAAGGGCTATACCGGGTAGTAGTATGGGCGTTATGACTTCATCGAGTTAGGGCATGCCTTCAGGATGAGTCACATGTATAGTACATTATGGTTTGTTCACGATCTCCTAGGTTCGACCCATGTCTCTTTTAGTATTTATTTTTATGTGGCAGGCGATTGAGAGGTCGAGTTTGGATGCCAACCCCTTGTGTGCCACTTTTTCCCATTGCCCTTAGTGCATGTTGTGTGTGATTTTCCTTTTGACTAACAATTAATGTTTGGATTTCTAAATTGTATGCAAAATGTTTCATAATGTAATTCACCTGTTTATTTCAACATTAAACTTGTTCTAATTTAAAAAGGGCAATGGACTATTACTTGTTTTCAAAATGGAAAGTGTGTGTGTGTGAAAACCCATATTTTCTATAATGTAGTTCAAACTTGAAGTTGGTAAATTCTTCGTTT
The DNA here is from genome assembly GCA_963277665.1 of Viscum album. NCBI lineage: Eukaryota > Viridiplantae > Streptophyta > Magnoliopsida > Santalales > Viscaceae > Viscum > Viscum album. The sequence goes on from OY728147.1 coordinate 1,101,712,284, forward strand.
AATGGCAGTGCTTTGGGAATAGATTTATCGGGATAGCCTACTGAGTTATAATACTCAAGCCTATAGTGTTTTCTTGTTTTTAGTTTCTGTTGCAGGTTTGACTCGAGCTTGCTCGCAATGGACGAGAGTTGGTTGTAGTTTGATGATCGAGTCTCGGGGTCGTGAGGAGTTTGGTTCGTGGTCAGGTTAGTAATGTTTTTGGCTGTTTTTTTATTATCATTTATTTATTTTTGCTTCTTAGTAAAAAAAATTATTTGGAAAATCGTTCCCATGGGTTCTTTATGATGCCCTGGTGCTCTTCGCCAGCCCGAGTGGATCGAGAACGCCTCTCGGGTCATGTCGCGGATTAGCTCAGGTGACTGGTTCGGGGTCATCCCAGGTTGGTTCGTGAAAGAAACATTATTTTATAACTATTTCCCATTAGGATCTAATATATATATTTCCTATTAACAAGTCTTCTAGGATGAGTGATGATAAAAAACATCAAGAAAACATTGATTACATAAAAAATATTATATAGATAAACAGTAAAATAAGATAAATAGGAAAATTAATCCCATATGAGATATTAACATGATCCAGAATTATCATATCCAAATAAAAAAAGGAATGTACATAAATTATTTCTAAATATTTATTTACTAGAGTACCCATTGGGTCTTAAGCCTCATTACGATGAGACATGTCATGGAACCTACTTTCAAATATCTCCATGTTATCCACATGATTTATTAACTACATACTGACCTCAAGGAAATAGGTCAATCATTAACCTCTTATACAACTTTTTCATGAACTAGCATGGATATCATAGTACATTTGAAATATATTCATTCCATAAGAAAGAACTAAGGGTTTTTTAGATCCCCATCTATCACTGAATGGAACCTGAAATCCTAAAGACAAATGGGGTAATTAGTTTTTGTCAAACACATTGGAAAAATAAGATATATATCTGTATTCTAAAATCTCCCAAGGAAGATAGTACAAGAAACCAAATAGGCATATCAAAAACACAAATATTAAACCATCAATGTACAAGGGTTCTTACATGGTAAAATCTATGTCTAAATGTACACTTCACTCCAAGACCAATGGGATAACGAACATCAACCTCCACCAACATGCTCATTCACATTACTCAGACATGGATATAAATAATATTAAATTTAGTTAAAAAAATGTTAATTGTGAGATAAAAATCCACATTTGGTGTCACTAATTATTCCATAATAAATTTCCTCTAAAAAATTAAAAAACATCACGCTATTAATTTTAATCAAAACATGCATGGAGGTTCATTTACAAATTTAATGCCAAATTTTCATTTAATCTCAAATGATGAAAATATTTTCATATATATCTTAAATACAATAATTATTTAGAAAAGTATATATTTATATTTTTATTGGAGTAAAATAGCTCAATATTAGTGTAATATATGTCAAATTAGTCAAAACAAAAAAAGATGGTCATCAACCATGTTGTATAATATTTTCTAGTTACATAATTCTCACACTAATTATTTCAATGATCATGGGAAACATCTATAAACATGTTTCTCAGGATCCCATTGAATATAACCCATCAACTTCAAAAAATGGTGAAAATGGTGAAATTTTATTTTAAAATGATATGAAATATTATTCATATTGCTTATTGATTTATTAATCACATGTGATACGGTGTATTGAGTAATAATAAACAATTTATTTCTAGGAAAATAACATACATTCATGATTTCTAAAATAACCCACTCAATACACCATATCGCATGAGATTAATAAATCAATAAGAAATATGAATAATATTTCATATAATTTTAAAATAAAATTTCACCATTTTTAGTTACAATAATCTAATTTTACTTAAAAAACAAAAAATAGTTGTTTTTATAATTTTATACATTCTCAAACCAAAACAATTAATAAGTTTTTATAATTTATATTTACATAATTTTTATGAAAATAAATTCACAAATTATATCAAAATTTCCACAAATTTCAAAATACACAACAAATATCAAATTCCATTAGAATTGGGCTATTTTTCCCAAAATCCAGAACATATCAATTTCAATCCCAATTTTCTTTAATTTTTTGCAATGAAGTAAATTAAAATATATTAAATATTAATAATTCATTGTCAATTAAATTACCAAATATTAAATGGAACCACAAATTGTTTTCCCAGAATCAAAACATCTACAGTTGGATTCCCTAACGAATCATGAAGTTGTAGAATAATAGGAAATTAAACTTATTCAAAAATTAATAATATTTAATTTATATCCCTTAATACTATGAGAATACATTAAAAAAGAGGAAAAGGTAGAGATATGAAAGATAGGGAGTCCACTTACCCAGATATATGAAGAACCACCAACAAAATAATCACTCACCAAACTGAAATATCTATATGGATTATAGGGAAAATAAGTCACCAATGAGTAGCCTCATGCCCTATATAAAGGAAATAAGGATGAGAGAAAGATTAATTCCATCTGTTTTAAAAATTTATAAAATCAAATCATGGGATATTACACATTGGGTGACCCTATTACACATAGTGAATTTTTTGTGTCTATATACGTCCAAACCGTATTATTTTTTCTAAAAATAAAAATTTTAATATTTAAATGGTGTTTAAGTTGTACAAGGATTTTATATTTTCATGATGTTTAAATTCTTCATCTCACCTTCTTTGTGATGATTACTCATCACCATACAACATTACACGATGTCTAAATCTTCATAGCACATTGAAACCATCCTGATTTATGTTCATAATTCAATCATGTCCCAATCTAACCTATAAATAATAGCATACCAATTAATTCTCTGAATTACCCATATATTGAATAAATATAACTGATAAAAAATTTAAACCGTACATGATTGAAATATAATGGGGATTTTTATACCATTTTTCTGAAATGTTTTATCATACCATGGACTGGAGGTTTGATAGTTCACATCATGTTATGGTTTGTTTGTACAAATTAATTTTTATAATAGATTTATCAAGGATTCCATCCTGAAAAAGAATTTTAATTTTATATTGATATAATTTTAAGGATAAAACCTATATTTATGATATATTATGATATGGTAACTTTTAAATTTGTTTCATATTAATATTATGCTCGATGATCATATGGAAAATTATTTATTCGTATTTTCCTCAAAAATTGTGCTTACCTAGATATATATACAATGATGAAAAAAAAATCCAATAATAATATTTATATTGTAAATATCATCATCAGATAACTATTTGGTAAAATATTTACTTTAGTAATACCCCAATATTTTAATATATGAACATCATATTTGATAGCATGTACGAAATGCAACACAATAAGAAGAATGAAATTATACATTCTGATAAAATAAAATATAATTATTATTGTAAAAAAATTAAATCAATTCTATATCTTGAAATTTAAATAATAATAATAATAGTGTTTGTTTTATATAATAACAAGTAACTTTGATATCGTTCATTAAATGGGAGACATATTTTTCTGTGCAGTAATAGACTATTTATATAAATTTTTAATATGATAGTTATCTCCTAGAAATTATATTTAAATAATTTTTTTGGATTGTTTTCAATATATAAATATATATAGTTTTTTAAAAAATTATAACTTATCTTTTTATTTTAAATAAAAATAATATAATTTATAATAAAAATAAATATTTTGGGGAAAATATTACAAAGATTGCACATGCTTTGAAAACAAAATTTAAAATTAATTTTCATCATATAAATTAATTAATATTTATAATATAAAATTATTTTTTGAAGTACTTATATAAACCTTCTCATTTGGTGATTTTTTATTTATCATTTATCTTTTATTATATGATTAATGGTGAATAATAATTGACTTCAATTAGAATCCGCATTTATCGTATAAATAATAAATAATGATAAATTAATATTTTAATTGGATTTAATGTCACAATTGTACAATTATAAGTAATTATTTAAATTTAGTTACTTGGAATCATTCTAAAAAAAAATTTACTATAAAAACAATTTAAATTTCAAAACAGTTTCACTTAAAAACCCCTATTTCCCACCCCAATTGTGAGATTAATTTTAAACTAAATTATTCCACTTTTGTGCGTAGAATTTGGATAATTTAATTTAATATTTTTAATAAAAATAATTTTCAATTTTTTTAAATGTTAATATATTTTTATAATAGTTATTAGATAAATAGTTTAAACTAGTAAAAGTGATTTTGGATAAAATATGTTTTCTTAATGGTTAAACATATAATGTAATGTATAAAAATGATGAAAAACATGTACAATAACGATTTTATGGACATAATTAATCATTTACCCTTATATTATCATATATGATTATTTTTTTGACACCATGTTAGCTAAAAGCATTAGAAAAACTAACTCTCATTGCATAATTACAAGTCTTCCAATCACCCATCTTATAAAAGACTTCCCCGCTCCTCTCCATTGTTATCATAAAAACTCATTGTATCATCCAACACCTACCAAAATAAATACTCGAAATCACTCCCCTCTTTCAGTAATTGTTATGTTTTGTAATAAATATATATTTGGAAGGATTTAGTTCAATCTTTATTATGATACATTATGTATAGGTAGTGTTATTAAACATCATCTTTATTTTAATTAATTTCCCTAGTTCTTAAATATTTATTAATACATGTTTACATAAAAAATACTATGTCTTACATAAACTATTATGTTTGTATAAGAATTTTAGTATCTAAAAAAAATCCAAATCGATCAAACGGGTTACAAAATCATCATTCATGTGTATGGTGAACTACCACCCTGTGAACAAATGTTGTTAATTATTTCATTTCCACCTCTCAAGGATGTGTATGGTGATGGATATAAAATATATATTTATAATATTTAAATATTTATTATCAAATTGGATTAATTATATCATATATATTTTATTACATTTTCCTATGTTGAAGACACAATAATGTCCTTAATGTGTGCATTAGGCTTTCTTCTCAGAAAGTGTTGTGATTTTTGTTTTAGTAAAGAAATAAATATAATGTGATGAATATATGGTTAATTGTTATATGTTATTTAAATGAAATATTTATTATTTTCATGAATTATTATTCAATCTAAAAATAAAAAATGTCATTTTTTACACTTATAGATGATAACAATGTTTACCTATGTGTGGATTAATGCCTCATTATGTGATGTGATTCTATTTTCATCACCAAAAAAGGATAATATATATATATATATAAGTATAAAATATTGATTAATTAAATTATTATCACCATATAAATTAAAATATTACTTTACTTCCATCCATAATGACTTATAAAATTTGAAAATGTAACTAATCTGTACATACAACCTACTACCTGCATGATCGTAGTGTAATTTATTTTTCATAATCATCAATAATGATTAAATATAAAAGAATATTTTCTATAAAAATATGATATTCAAATCATTATTATTACATATATGAAAAAGAAAATAATTAATAAAAATAAGAATACGATCTTTCATAATGACACACTTCTGAGTAAACAAGTAAACTAACATGCAATGCAGTGATAATAATGAATTATCTCTCACAACCCGCCTTCTTCAAGATGAGTTATGGGATCCCATGGTGAAATGACCTTCATTCTTCGAGATGATGAAGCAATAATTAAATATAACTCCTGCCTTCAATTGGCCTTAGAGTGGAAACAAGCACCAATTATATTGAAGATCACACAAATTGGAAGGAATTACCCTTCTAATGAAAATAAGATCTCGATATAATATTTTACAAATAATCTCAAAAAACCTCAAACATTTATATGAATGAAAAAAAAATCCAACCCATTAAATATTGAAGCATAAATTATTAAAAAAGTAAAACCAAATAACCAAAGTATGTACCAAAATAAAGAGACTAAGTAGAAAGCCATCAACTATCTGAATGACCAAGCTAGTAATGGCTAACCTAGTCCCCGACTTTATACAGGAAACATGAAAAAAAACATTATAATATAGGGTTAGCATACAATTATAGTTAGTAGGGAGATAAAATTAACTTGTTCACATGAGGGAGAAGCACAATAATGCGTTTTTGAAAACAACAGAATCCAACCACACCTACCAATGAAAATACAAACCATCCCAACCCACCAAGGCATGCTCAACATATAACACAAGTAAATTAATGTTATAATACAACAATATAGATGATTTGGGTAACCCACACCTTGTGTTACATTGATTAAATACTCATTTTTAATGGATATTGTCTTGATTCTACCACCATTCCCAAAATTTGGTCCCATTGCCACAACTAACTGCACACACCTGGGCCACAAAACACACATATCCCGCCCGAAGACACCAGTGTCACAACAAAAACACATCTCACCTGAAAACACCAGTGCAACATATGCAAGACTCCTAGAATATAATTTCATGTAGAGACATGGACCCCTCATCCACAACACATATTTCTCGATTGATTGTGCTCTATAGTAAACCTCAATCCATTACACCATAGCTGATTACGCTCGAGCGGTATGAACCTTGAAGGGGGTACAAGGAAGAAGACAATAACTAGCCATCAATCCTCTCACTGGGATGTTGGGAATGACACCCTCACCTATTAAAAGGGGGTGTTCAGAACATAGTGGTAAACACTGGTCACATGCATATATAAGACACAAGGAACTATATATATGTACATATATGTAAACAAAAATGTATCCCAACCTACTTCTTCCAATCAAGAAACCACCTACAAAACCACCTTTATTTCTACCTCTACATGAATGTATGTCCATGAACGACAGTTACTACTGTATTGAATAATTTTACCCACATCAAATCCATTTATCCAATTTTCATTCTGAATTTATCAATTTATTCATTTATTTAGTCAATACAAACCCATAAACTAACAAGCACAACATCTACAACCATTTTTATAAGGCTAAAGGGAACTAAATACAAACAAGGGTAATAATGATATAGGTAACAAGGTAATAAAATACATTTTGATAACCATTAATAAAAACAATTGAGAAGAACCAACCGGTAGTCCAACTAGAGTAATAGTCCATCCATTCCACAACCATCAAATATCTCAACTGATATATCATCACCGATACTCCACCACATCATAAAAATATTCCCACAACAACCACCACTAAAATCACAATCCCACCTTACAAACATACCTAACTAACACTTAGAACCAACCCCTATTCCCACCCATGTACCCACAACTCTGCTCCCAAATGTAGCACTACACAACCCACATAGGCCACAAAACCCAATAGAACATAATATAAAGACACACCTATCAAACATGACATATTCACTTTTAGTAAACACTACTATTTAAATACACATTGGGAAAAGGGGTGATGACATAGGGTTTTTCATCCTAGTGAGTCCATTTTATATATCTAGGTAAAAATTGTTAATTACATTTGATATTTACACCAATTATTTACAATCAAATAATAATAGCTATAAAGTGTCACCCATGCACATACAAAGTCAACCAGCATCCATGATTCTCCGAAGCCATATGACCACATAAAATCGCACCATCAACATATATAACAATTAAGAAAAACAAAACAGCATCAACATTTCCCCCACAATCCATTTATTATTTCTCACTATCATTGTAAAATTTTATTTCATCTATTATCACAAAGAGAAAGAATTTTACCCACCCCACATAATGCATGTTTAAAGAGAGACAAAGTAAAAAAATTCATTGAATGGTAGCTGACAAAAAAAATCCTTTAATTTAAAAGGGGATCATGCATGTTATAGTAAATTCCATGAAAAACTGAATATGAGAGGGCTTTAGCATAAGGGAATGACTCAAATAGAGAGGAGGGATCTAGGCGCACCCGGTAAAAATATAAGAGTAAACCTCATATTCTGAAAAAGTAATACATATCATATATCCAAAAAATGTGAAATGGTTCCCAAAGTCATTAATGTGAGTTCACAGTCACGATTAATTTGTTCAACTATTTCAATATACCTAGATCATTATCATCTAAAAGATTAAAATTTTAACCTTTGATAGAGCATTAGAAATTCCCAAGCAAGGAATTAAACACAATTTACGTCGAATGATACATAAGATAGTGAAACTCGAAAAACATGGAAGAACTAGAGTGGTTCATCGATGGATGATTCATCGACATAGATCCAATGACGATCCCAAACACATATACACCAATGTCGAAACTCACTAACACCGACACGCTGAGTCACACAAACTAATTCCCTAACTCACCATCATAGATTAACTGAGTCACCAACATTAATTCCCTAGCATACTCACATTGAATCCCTGAGTCACCAAATATAATGACATCAATCACCGAAACTAATTGTTTTAAAAATACCCATAGAAATCGATAATACAAAAAATGAATCGCCAACACCGATAGTTCAAAAATAACTCATCGAGACTGAGAGGTCAAAAATGACTCACTGAAATAGAATGATCAAAAAATGAATTTCAAACCCCAATAGTTCAAAAATGACTTGCCGTAACCGATATTTCAAAATTACAGACCCATAAAAATAGACATTATTTGGTTAACATCTCAGAATTAGTAACTTGTATCATGTAGAACAGCCCAAACATAGTATTTTCACAAGGGAATAGAGTTGAGAGGTTTTAAGAATTACCAATCATTCCTATCAAACCATTCTAATCCTAATGAATTATAATCCAACCCTAAAAAATAGTTCTGAACAACCACTCCATTATACCTCTCAGTTAAAATCTACCCTGCATAGTTCAAAAACAGGAGTGAAAACCACATCATCCATTAACACCTCGCAAATTATTACATCCCCAAACTTTTATGTTATCATCAATGATCACACTATCCCAACAAATGTATTATAAATATCCTTCTTACATGTTAATATAATATCCACCTTTGATTGCACTGACACTCCCAGATGGGTTTAATTGCATCCTCATTAATGCATTATTATTAGAAAATCGGTCCTACCCTTATCGCATGTAAGGACTTCTCACACACGAAATAAAAGGAAAAAATTCATTTCATAAACAAAATTTCACACATTAAACCAGAAACAATCCATAAAGAAAGACACTTGATGAAAACATAGAATATATCGGGGTATTGGGCATGCATTTGTGCCTTCCGCTCCCATGTACTATCTTCCGGGCCACTAGGCCCCCACAACACATGAACCAAAGGAATGGTCCATCCATGAAGCACATTCATACAATTTCCTTGTATCTCTATCATCCACTCCAAGAAAGTCATGTTTCCATTGATATCAATCTATCCCCAATTGATGACATGGGATTTATCATGTAGATACAGATGAATATGAGAGACATGAAAGATGTTGGCGATCCTCTCTAACTATAGTAGCAATTATAGCGTATATGCCACCTCACTAGCTATTCCCAACACCACAAATTTCCCAAATAACAAGGGTGGAGATTTATCCCTTTTCATAACCTATGCTACCCAAGATGAGGTAAAACCTTCAGAAACACATGGTCCCAAACCAAAAACTCCATTTTCATCCTCATATGATGTATAGATGACTTCTTCCAATACAGTTCATCCTTCATCCTCTCAAACAAGATCCGGTCCTTATTTATCATGATTCATACAATAGATGGTACATGGATAGCTGATACCCCATCCTCAGTCTAGCGTAAGGGTGAACAACACATCCTTCAGTAAAAGGCATCAAATGGTTCCATGGAAATGGTAGAGTGGTATATATTATTTTATCAAAACTATACCAGTTCCAATCATAATTATGATTATCCCATGAAGTCTAGAACACATTCCTACAACATATCATATAATTTATGGATGGTCCCCTCTTTTATAGCATTATTTTTATGGTGTAATGTAGTGATAAGGCATAACAAGGTATCCAAAGATTGGTTTAGTCCCCTCTAAATTCGTGATTAAAACCATGCATCCCAATCCAAGATGATGGATCTTGGAACCACATGATGTCTTACCACCTCAACCACATACCTCCTTTCCAAGGCATCAACTACTCTCGACTACTTGATCTCTATGAATTGAGATGATTTCATCAGTTGATACACCACTACCTAGATAAAATTTTACCCTCTCTTAGCCACCTGTATGCATATGAATAAATCAATGAAGATATCATCTCACTTCCACTCTAGGAAAACCGAGGGCTGAAAAATAACGTCTAGAACATGGTGGTCAACCTATGACTAATGACACAACAATCACATTTCCCCAAACTCTACTACTATTTGATTACCCAAGGTCCACCAAAACTATTCCCTCAGGCATTGTAACATATTTTAAACACCTAGGTGTACCGCTAGGGTTGAGCTATGGAACTCACATAATACTATCACACACATAAACACTGTGAAAAATAGATTCTCATTGAAGAACATTTGATTCTTACCATCCTCTGACCATCCTTCCGGAGCATCACCATGGTCAACACAATCAAGAATCAATTTTGTCTATATTTCTCCAAACTGAGACATGTCCACATGATACATCAAAAAAGAATGTATATCAATCTAAAATAGGCATCCATGTCCAGTGTAAATGCCCAACATCATGGTTCAATATAGACATTACCTCTATCACCTTCCAAGAATATGCAGATTCTCAAACCACTTCTCTCGGTGAATTACTACTCAAGGATCCAACCCCAACATTTCCCAGACCATCGGTATAAGAGATCTAAAATTCATAGTCCTTGGGAATCCCCATCCACCTTCAGTTCATAAAATTTATGTCTCTTGGGAAAAAGATTTACCTCAGGATCTTGTGATCTATGAATACCAGAAAGCACTCCCTAAAGTGGTAATTCTATAAAAACAACAACACTATCGCGAATTTTGTGTTCTCCAGATTAGTGGTTTCATAGTTACATTCATGGGGACGTAACTACCTAGGCCCATAAGAGACCACTCTTAACAAAAACATCAAAACAGACCACAAACATATGTTGGAGGCATCACAGAACACCTTAAACATCACCCCTTCCCCTGGACACCTGAGCACTGGCGCACTGACCAACTAATCCCTCATATAGAATAATTCTTCTTGATAGTTCTTTCTCCACACAATGTCATGGTCTTTCTTGTTCAAAGATTAAATTAGAGCCGCAACCCTGGATACGGTGAGTACAAACCTCCAATAATGGCCATCTTGACCCAAGAAGCTATGAACGTCTGCAACATTCATTTGTGATTCCCACAAAACAAACACATCGAACTTTGACGAGTCAACTAATATCCCATGCTAAGACAAAACATGTCTTGGGATGTGAACCTCTTACGTCAAAAACATTTACATGAAAAACATTCCATTGATCTATTGGTGTCATAGAAGCTACATGATGGTCTTTATATACTCTATGTTCTTCTGTTATAGCCTTGATTAAATCCAGATTTCTTCCATGAACACGACAAAAAAACTATAAAAAAACATGAAAAAGACACGGTTCATGAGCCACATGAACATGATCAGTGCATTCATGACACTGAATGATATGAGTATGAGCAAGAAGTGTTATAACATGCACAAGAATGTATTACTTAGGATATAACCCTCCTTCACCTTATTATTTTAATATCCATACTAAAAATTGATCATATAAAACCAACCAACTCCCTTCATATAGTATAAATGATCTTTTATTTTCAGAAGAGGCTAAGTATTTTTGACCATTACATGGTTCTGTCTCTGGTAGTCTATGAACAGAATCAGACCACCATATTCTTTCTTTGTGAATAAGACATGTTCAACCCACATCGACAAACATGTATAATTAATTCCCTTATTCATCTACTCAAGAATTTGAATCTACATATCGTGAAAATCAAAAGGTGTCATCCAATCGGGATCCATCATATTTAGACGAGCACCATGTTGTATGTCTATAAAAAAATTGACATCAAGTCAAGGGGGTAAATTCAAATCCACATTCTGGAAAACATCCAGGAACTACCTTAAAACTCCCAAAACATCCACCATCTCAATATCCATCAATATTGTTGACTTCATTGATAATACAGATAGAATTGGATCTATATGTTGGATTCCCACCTAACAACTACACTCACCAACAGAATCCACAAACTGGATGTCAATATTTTAAAACACGAATATTATCTACAAGAAGTCAATAAATGTATGCACATATAACAATTATTCGATGATATGGATGAAAATGTATGGATGCATTTGTAGCAATATGAGTTTCCTACTAGACTTATGTGACCCCAACACTAGTCTAAATCCTTGAAAAACATAATAAAACGTGTCTCATCTCAAACTGGAATGATCGAAACTAGTGGCAAAAAATGTATATCTATGATTAAAACCAGAGCATGGGATAGTCTAATGGAAAAAATTAGAGTGAAGCTCCAAAATCAATGAAATCAAAATTAATAGTGTTATACAGACTGATCGTACCTCCAACAACCTCTAGACCTATTGTAAATATTACATTGATTGTCTACAACATCCCACACCCTGATCAAATAAACCTATAATGTTGACTGACTCCCTGAATGTGCCCTGTTCAAGGTCCCATAGTATAACCATAATGTTGGACTCCTCCTACACCATCTACCCTTAGTGGAATTGTAGACTAATGTCCTTATTTCTAAAATGTGATGTCTGGAAACCATTGCTAATATGGGTGATTAACATTTCCACCTCTACCGTACTATTCCCGAACTAATAACTAGATCTGAAGATTTTCATTCCCTCCTCAAATAATGAACCTTAGTCCCAAGCCCACTATGAAAGGGAAAGGTCTATGAGATTAGAACTGGAACTATTGTGGCATACTCCACACTAGCCAAAACCTAGATGGATTTGATGATGGATAATTATAACTAACTACATACCCCATTAAAGAAATAACTTGGATCCCTATCATGGTCCACCTCCCCATGAGTGTATCATATCCACTACCTCTGGTTTCTTTTGAACCATTATGTATTTCCCTAGAGTGAAGGGTATTACTGCATACAAAATAGAAGGTTTGAGTGCCTCCATGATGTTTGTCTCCCAAGACTCCTCATCTAGAAAAATATCTAGAGAAAAGTATATGAGATCCTTTACTTTGATTCATAGTTCCATCCCCGATATAATTCATTGTTTGAGGGATAACAGCTTCTGCCTATTCTCGGCCTTCATCATTAAATAATAAAACTTCTCCAAATAATCTATCTCAAATCATACCAAAAAGAATTAGTATCCTTCATCTTCTAAAGGTAGTGTTTCCACTACTGATGCACTGCTCCCCTCATCTGGCTTAGAGCTAGTGGAATTCAGTGCTCCCTCGGTGCATTAATCTATGATTATTTTATTTACCATTCATCAATATAATCCTCTGTCACATGTTCTAAAATGCTGCCTTTGTAATTTCCTAGGGTCTAACACTAGAATGAATGAATGTTCTTCTACCACAAGCCACCTTACTCTTCATGAACAACGCTTCGCTGATTGACCAAGTCATCATGACGGTTCTCCGCTGTAAGAGCCCCAAGTGGGTGATATATGGTTCCATAAGTAAAAATGGTAAAAAAGGACACATAATCCTATGTAGTATATAAAATTTCATTTCAATTATATTTTAACTCATCAATTATTTTAAATTAACAATAATTGATGAAAAAAAATACATTTTGATGCATATACCATTATTACGATCTCTACCCTACAATCACTGCAACCTCATGTGGTGGTTCAGTATGCCCATAGACCATAAAACAGATATCCGGGGACCTAAAATCTTGTTTTTTTAGCTATTCTTCCCTAGAGTATTTCACACACTATGATTTCCTAACATTTCCCAATGATCCCCTCATATCCTCCTCATTCTTAAATCTGAACTCCAATATATATCTCCACTTACCTCTAATAGAATTATGTCATCACTCACCTTCTTCATGATGAGGGAAGGATATCATAGGTATAGAATCTCAAACAAAATAAAATGCATTTTCCATTTTAATTAAAATAGTATTGGGAGAGAAAATGGTTAAAAAATTCTAAACAACACCGAAAATATATATAATGGAAACCTAAATCCAATCCATGAATTATTTGAATGTAAGCTACAATAAAATTACTACCAAATAACCAAATAATGTTCCAAATTAAAGGGACTAAAAAGATATATAAAAAATATACAGATTCCTGAGATAGTATAGTCTAGTATAATCTTCAATGTCCTCCTTAAAACCTGAAAACAGTTTTATAATTCATGGTGAGAATACAAGTATAAATTTAAGGGAGATGAAAGAAACTCTTGGAAAAGTTGGATAGGCATAATAATTTCTGTGTGATAAAAATAAATATCAACATCACATTGAAAAGGAAAAATAAAAAATTGACCCACCTCACCAAGGCACACTCACCAAATGACATAAGTCATGTATGGTAATAATATAATAGCATCTATTATTTGGTTTCTCCATACACTTTTCCAATTGATTACCTTCTCATTAATAATGGAAAATGTATTATCACTACTATCCATCCCCAAATTCAGCATCACCAGCACAACTTCTTGGACAGACATCAGCCACAAATAACACACATCCTTCCCGAAGACACCAATGTTGAAAAAACCACACCTCTCTACCAAAAAAACATGTGCCTCATCCAAAAGACACATTTGAAATAGAAATTATCCAAATACCCATTCCCCCATCATTCACAACAAAAAATTCCAATGTATCATGTGCTCTAGTAAAACTCATGCCATTACAACAATCCCGGTTATTCTCAAGTGGTAAGAACCCTAATTTAGATATGATAAAGAATTAAGTAACCATCCATCCAACCTCTTAATGATATGATGGAAAAGACACCCTCCCCCGTGAAATCGGGTTGTTTGAAACATAATTCTCCTCATAGTTGGGGTGTCTGTAGAAAAAATAAGGAACTAAAATGTTATATAATTAGGTAGAAATCACTCATCCCAACCTATGGGTTTCGAAACAAGAAACCATCCAACAAAAATAACCATTGATGCTACCCTTATTTGCACGCATCACCAAAAATATTGGACAATTATGTATGTATATGTATACCAAAAAAATTCAATTTAACCATATATATTTATGAATTTATCATCTTATGCATTTATTAATTCAATCCATACCACGACAAACAACAAGACCAACATCTGAATCCTTTTTAAGAATTCTAAATGAAAAAAAAACACTGCCATATAAAACAATGGATTAGTGACTAAGGTGTAATAACCCAGACCTTCTTTTGAGGTATGTTTTTCTTTTTCTGGTCATTTGTTAGAAAAAGTGGGTTTTTCAGGAAGTTGTGCATGGGCGCATGGTTGGCACACGGTCTGAAAAAACCATGTGGCCAGCCAGAAAACTGTACACCCTTGTCAGTGGGCTCAGCATGGGCTGCTCACGGTTTTTGAAACCATACAGGAAAGACATGTGAAGTCCCTAGGTGAGACAGTGGCAACCGTAAGGTTGGTGCATGGTTTTCCAAACCGTTCGGGGTAACCGTGCGGCCACATAAAGTTAGGGTTCTTATGTCCTGGGCCACATAGGGATACCCATTCCTCCACCATTCTTCATCATACTCAAATATCTCTCACGATTTTTGGTTCTCTAGGGTTGGAGGGACTCTCCCATTCTTTTTGGAATAAAATAAAAGGGGTTTCAAGGTTGTTTTAAATTGGTTTCTCCCAGGTAAGTCTCTCCACATTGTTTCTTTGTGTTTTCCTCTAGATCTACATCTCTATCTCTCTTAGTTTTATAGATCTAAACCCATTGTGTGTATATCTAGGGTTGTGGTTGTCTTGGGTGTTGATTTTAAGACATTTGGATGTTATGGAAGGGGATATAGAGCGATTTCAGTGGTGCGTTTTCCGGATTTGGGGAGGTGTGTTAGCTTGTGGATCGACTTCATCGGAACCCTATGAGTTATGTGGTTTGTGCCTTTGGGTTGATGTTCATTGAATTTTAAGCACAAAATCACCAATACCCTTGAATGGGGTATTCTGTGATTACTTTTTTTAACCTTGTTCATTGCCTGATGTGATGGTGTGTGCGAGTAGAAGTAATTTGTATTTGAATTGGGTTGATTGATATGCTTTGGAGGTGTTTCCCATGCATGTTCTATTTATGAATGTTTGGTTCTACCTACCCTATTAAGCTGCTTTGTTTGATTCCTATTCCATGAATTGTAGGATGGAGTGATCTTGTTTATCTATCAAGTTGATATGCTATACACTGGAATCCAAGTAGTTCTTGAGGTTTACTTTGGTCGATCCACGTTACTCTAATTATTTTACTTACACAAGGCCATGAGAACCTAGTGTAGTAGACCATATGGAGAATGGATGTAAGGGATTTTCTAGAGTGTCTTATAATTTACGATACGAGACCATAGAGGGAATTGACATTGACTGTTTCCCTAGAGATTCTGCAGTTATTTGATGTGGTCCAAAGAAGAAATTTGATGTAAGTGCTTCCCTAGAAAACCTTTAGATAAAATATGAGACTATAGGGGGAATTGATAGCGAGTGCTTCCCTAGAGATTCTATGCATAAGCTGAACCAGAGGGGTTAGACCGAGTGTACTGCCCAGCGGGTTTCTTGATCTTGATAGGTAGGACCAGTGGCGATAGGCTATGGGAACTTCCTAGAGGGTTCCCTTTCTGTTAGCTGCTTGATTGTGTTTCTAGGTATGACCAGAGGGGATAGGCTATGGGTAATTCCCTAAGGGTTACCTTTTTGTGATTATCTACTTAGATATTTGTTTATTGATATTGAAACATTGGATTGCTTACTGTTTTGTACTTTCCTTTTTAATGGTTTCTGTACTTTTACCTGCCATATATTCGCTGGCTATTAGGCACAGATCTCGTGGTGGATTCCTACTGGGATTTAGTCTCACACCCTGTTTGGGCCATGCTTTTGGGCTCAAATATATTATATTAGTACATGTATAGACAAGGGAAATCTCCATTATACTTCAGAAACTTTACATGTTGTGGAGCTGGAGATCATGGGACCAAGCTTAGGCTTCATATGCTGAAGAGCTATTATATTTTTCTTTTGTACGTGAATTTTGTACTATTTTTATTAATCATTTTGAATTTTTAGGTATTTTTCCAAGATATATGAATCATGAATTATTATATATAAATATATATAAATGCACTCCAGTTGTTTATTATTTCAGTCTTCTGTTGTTTACCATTTCCAGATACTTAGTACTTCCACTATTGTATATTTCTTTATCTTCCGTTGTGTTACTCTGCCAATGATGGAATAATTTCCCCATTGACACACCCAAGGCCCTCTATACAAGTCGGCAGCCTCTAACATTCGAGGAAATGCACTTGAGGTCATGTGTCCAACTAGGTACAGGGCACCTCTGGGTGGCTTCTAAAACCGGGATGTTACAAAGTGGTATCAGAGAAATTATTTTCTCTTGATACATTGTTTGGAGCGTATAGATAGGTATAGGATGCAATATGTACATTTTAATATGATCTTCTTGGGAGTAGCTAACCTGTGTACATGGAAATGAAAATCTACCTCGTTTATTGAAATTTTTTTATTTTGTGATTTTATAGTTGATTTTATTTTCACCGTTAGGTGAATCACATGTATTGTGTGGTTATCATTTATATTATTGAAGTTATATTTTTATTGCAACCTGATGAGATGAGGGTATTCCTTCTAAAACATCATATAGGAACTTGCTAGAATTCACATGTCATGCATTCTTTTAATGCCATCTATAATGCATTAGTAATTTCATGTTGTTTACATAGATGTTGTGTAGAATATGAGTCTTGTTGTAATAGATTCCTTGATAAAAAAACCTGATATTTTATAGGGTATTGTTTTTGAATGTTTTATTTGAATGAATTCAAAAAAAAATTTCCTGAGGTGTTGTGGGCCCTAATGGTCCGGAACATGGTGGATCATCGCCTGGTCTTTGCTTGTTTTTAGCATTTGTAAGATTCCATGCTTTGATTCTTGGGGAGTATGGGCCTTCATGGATCAGAATTTGGAAATTTTGATGGTCTTTTCAGTGATTCTATGGGTTCTAGAGTAGTTTCTGAGTATTAATTTCTAGAAAAAACAAGAATTCACACCGTGTAGTTTTGAATACACAACACATGTTCTTCTGTTCAGGAAGAAATCGTCATTCCAAATTACACTCAGTGTACGCTAGCTAAGGTGTGTGATTGAACTTGCAGAGTCATGCCAGTAAGACTTCCTCTGGTTGTACGCTGGCCACAAGGCAGTGATTAGACACCAGATAGGGCTAATCAGGGTCTTCCTATAGATCCAGCTATGGTGCCAGTCTTGGCAATGGTAATTATACATGACCTAGGTGTTGATCCATTGTTTAGGGAAGGCTTTATGAGGATGATGCATACCCTTCAAGTGGCACCACCTCGTACCCCATCAATGGAATAATTGATGTGGGTATTTCAGTAGCTATATCGTTCCTCTTTCTCAAGGGATAGGGGACCCCAGGCTGTAGATTCATGGATAGATGAAATGATGATGATCTTCGATCATCTTGACATGCCTCCCGAGAGGAGGGTCAAGCCTGCTACCTATATGCTTCGGGACTCCTCCAAGAGGTGGTGAAATGTGATCTTATAAGGCTCCGACCTTAAACATTACTTATTATTGAATTATATGATTAATTCACATTGAGTATCTTTTCAGGTTTAGAGTTTTAGAGAATTAGTACATAACTATTACATCTCAAAAGATTACAAAGTAGCCACTTCTACTAAGTTTTCATAAAATAAATACTCTTAAAAATAAACACATCTAGTTCCATATTTTAGACAGCCTTACATTTCCATGATCCAGTCCTTGACCCTATTCAACTTTATGTCCTGTGAAAAACAATACAAAAACATGGGGTGAGCATAAAAGGCTCAGTAAGGGATACATAAAGAAGGAAAACTATTAGTTTTTCAAAACAACTAGTAAACCAAGAATAGTTTATCAAAGTAATACTTTTCACCATTATGAAGAAGAAAACACTCTTTATTGAATAAAAGATCATTACATACCCTTTTGTAACCAAAATATTAACATAAAACCCATATAAGGAACACATAACATATAAAGGTATCTTGGGACATAAACATACTTAAATGTAATAACCATACGGTCAACTTCCACACATATCACTCAGTGGAATAGCAAAACGGCCGACTTCCATACCCAATGCATTGGAGGTTATAATGTAACCACCAGTCCTAGTATTCATGGCACCACCCGTCATATTGTTTATCACATAACCACCCGTAAAATGTCCAAGTACCATCATTACACAGAAAATATTGAAAATATAAACATTTCAATAACAACATTTCATTTTTAATCAAAATAAGTAATTCCAAAATATTGAATTAATCAATCCATTTTCAAAAATATTTTAAAAGAGATTTTTGAATCAAATTCTCCCATACCACATCGATGATTTTAATGGAATTATTATTTTAAAACATTAATGTCCATATAAATAAATACTGAAAACCATTTTGAAAACACGAACATTAAAGATAAATATTTAGAATAATAAATAATTCAAACATTTAAAACGATATTTTTGTTAAAGAGTTTTTAACAAAATGAGAGACTCTTGAATACAAATAATTGTGGAATAACATTTAATACACACTTTATAATATCATGAGAATATAGGGATTCACGATATAAAATGTAAAAGGACATTATACACACCATCTAAGAGTGAATTGGTGCATAACAATAATTAAGTCTCAATGGAAATGTAAATTGAGATGAAATCCATTATAAAGATGGTATCATTAAATTAAGGATAAATCTATCACATAATTATGTGTGAGAAATATAAATACACACAATAAAATTGGATATTATGTGTGAAACAATAATAGGTCATTCACACGTAATCATGGAAAAAAAACCAATGACATAGATATTTAACTCAATGAAATTAGATTGAGTTATGATTTCCCATACAAGTTCGTATGAATTTATCAATGAGATGATTATGTTTATAAATAGTATATCTACAAAAAGTTTTGTGGAAATTACAACATAGATATTCCCCACATAATCTTGGAATAATAAAATCAATAAGTATATCTTTAACCCAAATAATTAAAAGTGGGTTAAGAAGTTCCCTTATAGAAATCTGACAGCATAACGGTGTCACATTAAAATTCAGAAAATGAGTTGATGAGAGATAAAAAGGGTATCTCATCACTTGGACATAAAATTTAAATCAATAAGGATATATAAGAACATATCCCAAAATAATAGTATGTGAATTAAAAGACATAACAAAATAAGTCTTCTAAAAAGAGGAGGGTGAAAGGTTCCCTTACAGACTTGGGTAACTTTCGAAACGTAGACCCCATTGAAGAAGGGTCATACAATGAATATGTAAATACCCATAAATGAAATTAAATTACACAAATAGTATAATAATGTAATGTACATACAACAATCAATGTAAATTGTGTAAAATGTAGCATAAATCTCACGGGACTAAAAGTGAGATGAACAATCCCTTACGAAAAGTCGGCAGCCTAACAGCGCCACATAAAACATCCAAAAATGGATTGATGAGATCAAATAGTGTCTCATCAGATTAAAATAAAATTTACAGAAAGAGTAATATAAAAGAAAATCCCCCATCATATCAAAGAGGAGCTTAAAATAAGTGACATAAAGGAGAGTACTTAATAAGAAAGAGAGAGGTTAGATCTCATACGAAAATTCGGCAGCCTAACGGCGCCACTCAAAACGTCAAAAATGGATTGATGAGATAAAATAGGGTCTCTCATCATATGAACATAAAAAGTACAGTAGGAGTAATATCAAAAAACATCCCAATCATAAGAAAGATTAGCTTAAATGGAATGACATAAAAGAGTGTACTTAAAAAGAAAGAGAGGAGTAGGATCCCTTACCTCGTGTCTGACATGACTCGATCGTTCTTTAATCAAATGAATAATAAAATTTGGTCAATTTATAATTTCTTAAAGAACTAATTTTAATATTATTATTCATATAATATCACATATTATAATTTCATAATAATGGGTTAATAAAGTGAGTTCATATCAGACGTTTTTGTCGATGTTCAGTACATGAGTAAAAATCGAACTTGTTGGAAAAGAATTTTCCATGTAATTATAGGTACATCATACCCAGAATAGTATTGATGTTTTAAATATCATATATATCCATTATATATTCATTTTATACTATTACATATCATTTGGAGATAAAAAAATTAAAAGCACCGTTCATTGAGACGGCAGGCCGTACGTACGCATGAACGCTACTTTCATTTTTTGTCATATTAATGGAATTAAAGATAAAAGAGAGATGTATATATTATAATTCCAGAATGATATCCATAATTAATATGTAATATATTACATATATATCCATTATATATATGTACTTATAATAGTGCATAACATTTGGAGATATGAAATGAAATGTACCGTTCATGGAGGTGGTAAGCCGTACGTACACATGAACACTACTTTCATTTATTTAGAATATTAATGGAATTAAAATAGATGAGAGACATATATATATATATATTATAATTCCAGTATAATATATATGTTATATAGATCACTTAAGTTCATCAATTTCATTCTTAATACATTCTATGTATTTCATGAACGAGTCACATCACATGAGGGGGCGGTAGTCCACACTTCCTCAAATGAAATTATCGAATTTTCACAACATGAAAAGCATAAAGGTATGTATTAAATATAAAATAAAGAAAAATATAGAAAACAGAAATACCATATATATAATATATAAAATATATTGACATCATAATGGCCACCATGAAAGGTGTTAAAAGAATATTGAACAATCATCGTTTCGTGAGGCAGAAATTCGCCATCCACAGAAACAGTATGTTCTTTAACCATTAGACAAAGGTGTGTGTAAGTGTATCTCTAATACTTCACATAAAAACATCCTAGTATATTTAAGATACTGGTGTAGTTACAAAAGAAAGGAATAAAATGAGTTTAGAGGGTTGGAGAAGCAAAATAAAGCAAAAGAACACAAGGGAAGACATTACCTTTAAATCGGGTAACTCTATTTGATTGATCCCAAAGGCTTCCATGGAAAGGATTCTGCCAAAAGTGAGGCTTCAATGATGAATATATGGATGTGGAGAGATGAAATGGGCAGGGGTTGGCCGAGCCAAAGGCTTTAGAGTTGTGTGTAAGGTGGTAGAGGTGGGGGCCTTTTATAATATGAGAGGAGGGGCACTCGTGGAAAGTTATAAAATATTACTTTATTATAAAATGATTTTCGGATTTAAAAGGTCCCAAAAGGATATATTTCGAAGATAAGGTGATAAGGTTTCTAATTCCACCAATCCAATAGGTTTGTGACAAGTGAAAGACTTATATTTCACCCTATCTTCCTATTTTATTTAAATCGTTCATTTATGAGGTAATCACTACATCATCATGGTGTCATAAATAAATTAATTTATATAATGTATAAAAATTATATAAAAATGATCATGATGTAGGAAATAATTTTATCATTCTAATGAATATTTATAGTAAAAAATATGACTTATATAACACCATGTAAGAATTGTTTTAGTAAAACAACACATGTTTGTGACATTTTAATTTTAACTTTAAATAAAAAGGTATTAATGTCATTTTCCAACCAAAGTAGCTCTATGGGGTCCCCAACACGACCCACGAATTGTCTTGGTCGGCCATGAAACATCCAATGAGGGTATGAAATGTGTCTAGGTCATTTAATATTATTAAAACATTATTTTTACCTTAAATTATAGGAATCACCTTTAATCGCGATTAATAAAACATAAAAGTTACTATTCACCAAAAATTATTTTAATCTCATTGAAACACATTTTACATCCTAATGACAACCATGTGTGTCAGATTTTTGAAAATCAAATTACAGAAGTGGCAATGTTTCATTAAATGAAAAATCAGTTTCTTTAACTACCTCTTAGTGGTTTCACTATTCATCAAAAATTGATGTTTTTCAGAAAAATACCAAAAATTCACCCTAAGCAATATTTGATATTCCAAATTCAAAAATGATGCATATTTTACAAAATTAAAAACATATAAGTTACATTAATTAATTTAATAATTAATTCCCACTGTCAGACCAAATAGCGTGTTTTTATTAAACAATAAGTATCAAAAAGATTGACACTAGTTTATGTCCAATTTCAAAATTAAATTAATTTCAAAAACCACTATTGGATTAAATGGTAGAAATATATTCTAATTTCACTTTAAAAAAATTCAAAAGATAATATAATCATATAAATAAATTAGATTAAAAAGAGGGTTTGAATTAAAATACAACATTTTTCACTATTCATTAAAAAAATGAACTTTATCGAAAAAATACCAAAAATTTACACAAAGTAAATTTTGATGTCCCGATTCTAAAGATGAGTTTTATTTTGTCAAATATAACACATCAAATTTTCAAAAAGTGGATTTAAAAAAGGTTCCCTATCAAAAGGCGGTTAATCGACCTTTTAAAGAATATTAGAATGTTTATGCTTAAAATCGGATTCATTCGCATTTTTAATCCTCTAACATTTATTGTAAAAAGTAAAAATATTTGACAAACATATATAATCATTTTGTAGTTAGTTATATTCATTCCCGCCATTATAACGGCTAGGCGATAACTACCATTTAAAATAATATTATTTTATTATTAGAGTGCAACTTAAGATTTCAAAGAAACTCGTTGTTGCGTATTTGGTATGCCATCGAGCATAGAATTCCCTTTAAAGTAGTGTTAACATTTTATTCAAAAATATTGATAAACATTAGAATGTAATATTATTTATTTACCTGGGATGTTACATCCTTCCCCCTTTTGGGAATTGCGTCCTCACAATTTCAAAATTGGGCTTGGAAACTTCATTGACAGTCCCACATGGGAACAAGAGTCAGTAAAACTATCACTTTAAAAGAAAGGGAGAGAAGTACAAAGATCACTCGAGTTAACCCATACTAGGATTCCATGTATGAAAATATGGATATGGAGGAGAAAACAAAGGGTCATGTTCTGAAGGAGAGTGATAGTAAACATGTTTAGGAGAAAGTTAACCATAAAAAAATCACAAACTTGTGATGGGTTAAACGGTATTCGATTCCCCAGTAGGAAACGTTAAAAGACAATATTATTGTTTTAAGTTACACTTCATTGAGGAATTTATTTTTGAGCTTAACTAAATCATAAAGAAACATACTAACTTGTCACGTAGATTTTAAGCTTTTACTAGATTCCTTAATCAAACTCATATTTTCTCCAAAAGAGGAGTATTTAGGAAGACTTGTTCACATTAAGAGTACTATAATCAAATTTTAGTGAATCACCTAATCCACAAAAGAGAACTATATACTTCCCATTTCTTTAGAACTTAACCAAAACTAAAACCAAAAATGTTAGTATGAGATCAGATAATACCCAAAAAGGATAATCCTTTATAAAAAAAATCTATTCTTAATCTCCAAAATTTGTCAAACAATACCAAAAGTTCAACAAAGACCATTAAAAAAAATCTATCCATAAAATTATTCAAAGTAATAAAAACTAATACTGAAACCCAAATCTCTGAAGTATTTAATCACATAGTCTTCCAAGGTACAAATTAACTTTTATCTCCAAATAACATCAGTTGCTCTTAAATTCTCATATTGAAAAGTAATTAACCTATTCACATATCCTCCATGATAGTTTAATCATTTCCATAGATAACCAAAAATAAAATTTCTCTTGATTCATAAAATCATCTAACTAAAAAGAATTAGTCAAACTAACCAGGGACTTCATGTAGTCCAGTGGTAGGCGATAAGTACCAGTCACACATTGGTTGTGGGATCGATTCCCGCAGCTTTGTCCGACGTGACGGGTTGTCACACAGTCTGTGTGTTGTTCTTTTTTCCAAACTATATAATTCTCAAATCATTCCCCAAAAAGTGATAAAATAACCATAAAATAATTTAACGTAAATTTTATGTCATGCCTTTCATTTTCCATCATAACATATAGTAACCCATAATTAACTCAAAAGTAAGTATCATATAAACCCTAATGGTTAACTTTATAATTATTACCTGAACTTCCACGTCGAGTTGGTTCTCTCATACATGATGCATTAGAGAAATCACCATGGTTCAAGTGGTTGAGCATGACTCCTGATAGTTGGTTTAGAATAACCACGAGATTTCTCATTGAATCCCCCATTTCATCCAGTCTCTTAATCAGAGAACCACCATAGTTCCTTTCAAACCCATCGTCACTTTGGTGCCTGCTAGATCCATCCATTTACTAAAACCAAAAATGTCAGTGTGAGTATATCAACAAAACCATCATGTACTAATGAAGAAGATAATCACTAAGATATACTTACTCATTCACTTTATCTAAAACTAGGACTCTTTATGATATCCTAACCATTATGGTAATGTCACTTATGCTTAGAGAATAACCTAACCTCTAAAGTTATCTAAACCGACCTTTGATACCAACAATAAGGCCCCGACCTTAAACATTACTTATTATTAAATTATATGAATTATTCACATTGAGGATCTTTTCAGGTTTAGAGTTTTAGAGAATTATGACATAACTATTACATCTCAAAAGATTACAAAGTAGACACTTCTACTAAGTTTACATAAAAATATAACTCTTAAAAAGAAACATGTCTAGTTCCATGTTTTAGACAACCTCATATTTCCTTGATCCCATCCTTGAACCTATTCAACTTTATGTCCTGTGAAAAACATTTCAAAAACATGGGGTTAGCATAAAAGCCTCAGTAAGGGATATATAAAGAAGGAAAACTGTTATTTTTTCAAAACAACCAGTAAACCAAGAATACTTTATCAAAGTAATACTTTTCACCATTATGAAGAAGAAATTACTCTTAATTGAATAGAAGATTATTACTTACCCTTTTGTAACCAAAATATTAACATAAAACACATATAAAGAACACATAACATATAAAGGTATCTTGCGACATAAAAATACCTAAATGGAATAAACATACGATCGACTTCCACACATATCACTTAATGGAATAGCCATACGGCCGACTTCCATACCCAATGCATTGGAGGTTATAACGTAACCACCCGTCCTGGTATTCACGGCACCACTCGTCATATGGTTTATCACGTAACCACCTGTAACATGTCCAAGTACAATCATTACACATAAAATATTGAAAATATAAACATTTCAATAACAACATTTCATTTGCAATCAAAATAATTAATTCCAAGATATTTAATTAATCAATCCATTTTCAAAAATCTTTTAAAATATAATTTCGAATCAAAGTGTCGCATACCACTTTGAATCTTTTAATGGAATTATAACTTTAAAACATTAATGTCCATATAAATAAATACTGAAAACCATTTTGAAAACATGGACATTAAAGATAAATATTTAGAATAATAAATCTTTAAAACATTTAAAATGATATTTTTGTTAAAGTGTTTTTATCAAGATGAGAGACTCTTGAATAAAAATAATTATAGAATAACATATAATCCAAACTTAATAATATCTTGATAATAAATTTATTCATGATATAAAATGTCAAAGGACAGTATACACACCATATAGGAGTGAATTGGAGCATAACAACAATGAAGTCTCAATGGAAATGTAAATTGAGATGAAATCCACTATAAAGATGGTATCCTTAAATTAAGGATAAATATATCACATAATTATGTGTGAAAAAATATAAATACACCCAATATAATTGGATATTAAGTGTGAAACAATCAGAGGTCACTCACACATAATCTTGGAATAACAAAACCAATGACATTGATATTTAACTCAATGAAATGAGATTGAGTTATGATTTCCCATACAAGTCCGTAAGAATATATCAATGAGATGGTTGTGTTTATATATAGTATATATACACAATGTTTTGTTGAAATTACAACATAGAGATTCCACACATAATCTTGGCAGAATAAAATCAAGAAGTAGAGGTTTAACCCAATGAATTGAAAGTCGTTTAAGAAGTTCCCTTATAGAAATCTGACAGCCTATCAGCGTCACTTTAAAATTCAGAAAATGAGTTGATGAGAGCTAAAATGGGTATCTCGTCACATGGAAATAAAATTTACATCAATAAGGATATAGAAGAACATATCCCAACATAAGTTTATGTGAATTAAATGACATAACAAAATAATTCTTTTAAAAAGAGGAGGGTGAAAGGTTCCCTTACCGACTTGGGTAACTTTCGAAACGTACTCCCCATTGAAGAAGGGTCATACAATGAATATGTAAATACCAATAAATGAAATTATATTACACAAAGAGTATAATAATAGGAATTACATACACCACTCAAAGGAAATGGTGGAAAATGTAGCATAAATCTCATGGGACTAAAAGTGAGATGAACAATCCCTTACGAAAACTCGACAGCCTAACGACGCCACATAAAACATCCAAAAATGGATTGATGAGATCAAATAGAGTCGATAATCATGTTACAATCAAATTTAAATCAAGAGGAATATAAAATAACATCCCCTATCATAACACAGAGTATCTTAAAATAAGTGACATGAAGGAGAGTTCTTAAAATGAAAGAGAGAGGTTAGATCTCTTAGGAAAATTCGGCAGCCTAACGGCGCCACTCAAAACATCCAAAATGGATTGATGAAAGAAAATAGGGTCTCTCATAATATGAAAATAAAACGTACAGTAGGAGTAATATAAAAGAACATCCCAATCATATGAAAAATGAGCTTAAAAGGAATGACATAGAAGAGTGTACTTAAAAAGAAAGAGAGGAGTAGGATCCCTTACCTCGTGTCCGACATGACTCGATCGTTCTTTAATCTCATTAATAATAAAATATGGAAAATTTATAATTTATTAAGGACATACTTTAAAGATTATTATTCAGTTAATGTCACATATTATAATGTCATAATAATTGGTTAATAAAGTGAGTTCATATCAGACGTTTTTGTCAATGTTCGGTACATGAGTAAAAATCAAACTTATTGGAAAAGAATTTTCCATGTAATTATAGGTACATCATATCCAGAATAGTATTGATGTTTTAAATATCATATATATCTATTATATATTCATTTTATAATATTTCATATCATTTGGAGATAAAAAATTAAAAGCACAGTTCATGGAGACGGTAGGTCGTACGTACGCATGAACGCTTCTTTCATTTTTTGTCATATTAATGGAATTAAAGTTAAAAGAGAGAGATATATATATATATATATTATAATTCCATAATTATATCAATAATTTAGATGTAATATATTACATATATATCCATTATATATATGTACTTATAATAGTACATAACATTTGGAGATAAAAAATGAAATGTACCGTTCATGGAGACGGTAAGCCGTACGTACGCATGAACGCTACATTCATTTCTTTGGCACATTAATGGAATTAAAATAGATGAGATATATATATATATATATATTATAATTAAATTATAATATATATTATATATATATCACATAATTTCATCAATTTCATTTTTTATACATTCCATATATTGCATGAACGAGTCACATCACTTGACGGGGCAGTAGTCCACACTTCTCAAATGAAATTATCGCATTTGCACAACATGGAAAGAAGAAAGGTATGTATTAAATATAAAATACAGAAAATTATAGAAAAAATAAATACCATATATATCATATATAAAATATAGTGACATCATAATGGCCACCATGAAAGGTGTTAAGAGATGATTGAACAATCATCGTTTCGTAAGGCAGAAATTCGCCATCCACAGAAACAGTATGTTCTTTACCCATTAGACGAAGGTGTGTGTAAGTGTAGCTCGAATCCTTCAAATAACAACATACTAGTATATTAAATATAATATTTTTGTTACAAAAGAAAGGAATAAAAATAGTTTAGTGGGTTGGAGAAGCAAAATAAAACAAAAGAACACAAGGGAAGGCATTACCTTTAAATCGGGTAACTTTCTTTGATTGAGCTCAAAGGCTTCCTTGGAAAGGATTATCCCAAAAGTGAGGCTTCAATGATGAATATAGGGATTTTGAGAGATTAAATGGGTTGGGGTTGGCCGACAAAAAGGCTTGAGAGGTGTGTGTAAGGTGGTAGAGGTGGGGGCCTTTTATAAGAGGAGAGGAGGGGCACTCTTGGAAAGTTATAAAATATTACTTTATTATAAAATGATTTTCGGATTTAAAAGGTCCCAAAAGGATATATTTCTAGGATAAGGTGATAAGGTTTCTATTTACACCCATAAAATGGGTATGTGACAAGTTAAAGACTTATATTTCACCCTATCTTCTTATTTTATTTAAATCGTTCATTTATGAGGTAATCACTGCGTCATCACGGTGTCATAAATAAATAAATTTATATAATTTTTAAAAATTATAAAATAAATATCATGATGTATTAAATCTTGTTATCTTTCTTATTGATATTTATAGTTAAAAATATGACTTATACAACCCCAGATAAGAATTGTTTTAGTAAAACAACACATGTTTGTGACATTTTAATTTTAACTTTAAATAAAAAGGTATTATTGTCATATTCCAACCAAAGTGGCCCCATGGGGTACCCAAGATGACCCATGGATTTTCTTGGTCGGCCATGGACATCCAATGAGGGTAGGACATGTTTCTAGGTCATTTCGTATTATTAAAACATTATTTTTACCTTAAATTACACTAATTACCTTTAATCGCTATTAATAAAACTTAAAAGTTACTATTCACCAAAAATTAGTTTAATATCATTGAACCACATTTTACATCCAAATGACAAACATGTATGTTGGATTTTGGAAAATCAAATCACAGAAGTGGCAAAGTTTCATTTAAACGAAAAATCAGTTTCTTTAACTACCACTTAGTGGTTTCACTATTCACCAAAAATTGATGTTTTTTAGAAAAATACCAAAACTTCACCCCAAGCTATATTTGATATTCCGAATTCAAAAATGATGTCTATTTTACAAAATTAAAAACATATAAGTTACATTAATTAATTTAATAATTAATTTCCGCTGTTAGAGCAAATAGCGTGTTTTTATTAAACAATAAGTATCAAAAGATTGACACTAGTTTAAGTCCAATTTCAAGATGAAATTAATTCCAACGACCACTATTGGATTAAATGGTAAAAATATATTCTAATTTCACTTATAAACAATTGAAAAGATAATATAATCATATAAATAAATTAGATTAAAAAGAGGTTTTGAATTAAAATACAACAGTGTTCACTATTCATTAAAAATGAACTTTATCGGAAAAATACCAAAAATTTACACAAAGTAAATTTTGATGTGCCGATTCTAAAGAAGAATTTTATTTTGTCAAATATAACACATAAAATTGTCAAAAAGTGGATTTAAAAAAGTTTCACCATCAAAAGGCGGTTAATCGACCTTTTAAAGAATATTAGAATGTTTATGCTTAAAATTGGATTCATTAGCATTTTTAATCCTCTAACATTTGTTGTAAAAAGTAAAAATATTTGACGAACATATATAATCATTTTTTAGTTAGTTCTATTCATTCCCGCCATTACAATGACTAGGCATTAACTACCATTTAAAATAATATTATTTTATTATTAGAGTGCAATGTAAGGTTTCAAAGAAGCTCGTTGTTGCGTATTTGGTATTCTATCGAGCATATAATTCCCTTTAAAGTAGTATTAAAATTTTATTCAAAAATATTGATAAAAATTAGAATGTAATATTATTTATTTACCTGGGATGTTACAGATCTCACGGGGCGAGATTCCAGCAGGTTATGCAATTGGATGAGTTTCAGCGCATCTTCTTTGAATTCTTCTACTAGGAGACCTTGAGGGCCGATCAGGCCCAAGAGATTATAAGTCTAGAGCAGTGTAATCTTTCTGTTATGGTGTATTCCTCTCACTCTTCTGAGATATAAATATTCAAGCCTATTTCATGAGGTGATCTATTATTCCTGGTAAGGAAGTTCGAGGATGGTCTGAGGAACAACATTCGATCACTAGTGAACATCTTCAGGTTGACTTCCATTACTTATATTATCAACCAGGTGCTGACCACAGAGCGCAATCTGTGAGATTCTGGAGTTGTGTGCCATATATTCTTGACATCTGAAGTTAGTATCCCACTTAATGATAGCAAAAAGCACCACAGGGAGTCTTCAAACAGTGATCCAAGGAGACGAGACACTTCTTATAGTATCCAGGTGGTGTTTTTCTAGTGCAGGAAGAGTGAGAATACAAGACAACATTATCCGAGAGACACGGTGGAGTGACAAAAATTCGTCAAGATGGGTCATCTTCAGTGCTTCTGTCAGATCTTCTCATCAGTAGCTGGTGACAATAGTTCTTTTATGACTCTTCATTCAGGAGCATCCCCACCATTTTTTCACCAGTCTGGGAACTGGAGTTCTTTGGGCCGTTCTAGCCAATGTAGTGGTCATGGTTGTGGTATCTAGTCTTTTGATTTTCAGCGACAACAAGGTGGATCAGCTCGGGGTGGTCAGACATTTCTAGTGGAGTATACCAAAGATGGGCAGGATCTCATACCTTCTACAGCTTGACTTATGAACTTAGTTGCCTATATTTTATCTTCAAATCTTTTCAATACATAAGCTTCCAATAGATTTAAATTTTTTATATTCTGGAGAGCCTTGGTCTCTACATCTTTTCAACTGCTGATATCTTGACACTAGACACTCCGTTGGGGACTATAACGACAAGTGAATGTCAGTTCAAAGAGATCCCTCTAGAGGTCGGTGGATGTCACTTTTTATAGGACCTCTATGTCCTAGAGACGACAAGTAATGATTTCATTCTTGGAATGGACTAGCTAATTTACTTCCAGGCAGTCGTCGATTTCTATCGTCGTAGGGTGAGTTTCACATCAATAGGGGAAGATCTTTTCTTTATAAGGGATAGTGGGATGTCCATGTGAGAAAAGTTGTACCAGACCATCGAGGGTTGTGAGGAGTTACAACCAAGATTGCTAGTATATAGCTGGATGACCATGGTACCTCACAATTACACTTTCCTCATGTCGTGTATAATTTCTGGGATGTCTTTCCAGAGGACATTTCATGTTTCCCTCCAGAGCATGAGGTGGATTTTTCTATTGAGCTTGTGACAGGAGCAGCACCAGTGTCCAATCCTTCTTATAGGATGGCTACACCAGAGTTACATGAGCACAAAAATTACTTGGAGGAGTTTCATGCAAAGGGTTTTATCCGACCTAGTACATCTCCTTGGGGTTTGCCTGTCCTGTTTGCAAAGAAGGAAGACCGTACCCTCATGTTTTTTTGGACAATCGGATGTTGAACCAGTATACAGTCAATAACTGATATCCCTTTCATAGGATTGATGATATATTTTATTATATTCAAAAATCCCAAGTGTTCATGAAGATTAACATGATATCTGGTTATCATCATTTGCACGTTAGACCATCTGATATACATCTTACATCCTTACGGAGTATTTTTGGTCTATACGAGTATATGGTTATGACGTTCGGTCTCACGAATGTGCCTGTAGATTTCATTGAACTGATGAAACGAGGGTTCCATCCATACATGTATTCCATCATGGGTTTTTTCCTGGATGATGAATTTTTGTACACTCACAATTGACATGCCCATGTTATACGTCTTGAGATCATTTTGAGTATTCTAAGAGAGCATCATTTATATTCTAAGATCTCAAAATGCTACTTTTTGATGAATCTGATTCACTTTCTAGGTCATGTTATATCAGATCCAGGAGTGTCAGTAGACCCAGAAAAAGTGAGGGTAATAGTATCTCGGGAGAAACCGAGTATCTTTTTTGAGGTGTGGAGATTTCATGGGCTTCTTGGATACTACAGGTGTTTCATACAGGATTTCTCATGCTTAGAAGCACTGCTGACGGGTCTGACTAAGAAGGGTGAGATGTTCGTATTGTTAGATTCTTGTGAGTCATCATTTTAGGAGCTGAAACGGAGGTTGAAATCATCACCGATACTAGTCTTTCCATATCCAGACAAGATCTATACTATTTACTATGATGTATCAGGTATCAGGATGGAAGCTGTGATTATGCATGGAGATGGAGTCGTTGTATATGGGTCTCAGAAGTTGAGGCCTCATGAAAGGAATTACCCGACACACGATCTGGAGTTGGAATCTTTTTTTCATTCCCTATGTTGTTATATACATTATCTAATGGGAGATCATTTTGTGTTTTTCACAAACCACAAAAGTCTCAAATACATCTTCACTCAGCATGATCTGAATTTGAGATAGTGAAGGTGGGTTGACTACCTTCTTACTTTTGACATTGAGCTTGCCTACTCACCTGGGAAAGGCAATACAGTGGCTGATGCATTGAGGAGGAGGACTCAGATATAGGTACTTCAGGAGTCCAATAGTGGGTGGTATCTTATGGAAATGTTCTCTAATATTCATTTGGAGATTCATGACAGAAATGGGTAGATTTATCTTTTTATGTTTCTATTACCTCTAATCATCTTGATCGGGTGCGAATGAGGTAGATATCAGATTATGAAGGCTTAGTCCTAAGGGAGTGGGTTTCCAGAGAGGACCCTATTCCTGGATGGACTATAGGAAAGGATAAGATCTTGCATTTCCATGGGAGCATATGGGTTCCAGTAGACATATGCGAGGTGCTGATGCTGGACTTCCTTTCCTCAGTTGGGCAGTTCATCCTGGAATCACAAAAATGTATCTTGATCTACATAGTCTGTATTTATTGCCAGGTATGAAGAGAGATGTTGATGGTTTTTTCATGAGGTGTTCCACCTGTCAGCCGGTAAATGCGGAGCACCAGCGACCAATATAGATTTTACAGTAATTAACCATTATAGAGTATAAGTGTAATGATGTCATGATGGATTTCGTGACTCTTTTGTTGAGGTTGCCCCGAGGGAATGATGCATTATGGGTTATCATTTACATGCTTACTATAGTTTCTCACTTCTTACCAATTAAGGAGACCATTAGTGTTGATGATCTGGGGATGTTGTACATTTGAGTGATTGTATGTCTACATGAATATCCACACTCTATCATTTTAGACTGGGATGCATATATTACTTCTCGAGTCTGGAAGGGGCTTCTGAAGGTGTTGGGTACAAAAGTACTTTTGAGTATAGCATACCACCCCTAGACAGATGGTCAGTCTGAGCTTATGCTTCAGGTGCTTGAAGACATGCTATGACTTTCATTATAGATTATAGAGGTTCTTTGAAGAAGCATATACCTCTTGTGGAATTTTCATACAATAATAGTTTTCAGAAAACTATACAGATGGCACCTTATGATGCTTTGTACGGTGGGCCATTCCGATCAAAATTATGTTGGTTGGAGGTCAGAGAAGCATCTTTTCTAGGACTTCGTCTTGTTCAAGGGATCATAGAAAATATAGAGATAATTAAGAAGAGGATACATATTGCACAGTCTCGATAGAAGTCTTATGATGATCACCGGAGACGACCTCTAGAGTTTAAGGTCATGGATCGGGTTTTTCTACGTGTCACATCGAGGTTTGGGGCACAGAAGGATCAGGAGAGAGGGTAAGCTTTCGATGAGGTATGTCAGGCCATTTGAGTTGTTGAAGATAGTTGGGCTAGTTTCCTATCAGTTGTAGTTACCTCAGAGGTATCAGTATTTGCACAACGTCTTCCATGTTTCACAGCTTCAATGATACTTTTCAGACACATCTCATGTCTTTCATCATAAGGAGGTTGAGCTTGAAGTTGACGCATAATTCGAGGAGCATCCTATCTGGATGGTTGATCACAGTATAATGGTTCTTCATGGCTGGTCTGTTCCTCTGGTATGAGCATTATGGAATCATGGGTGTGTATAGGATGATACATGGGAGAGGGAGACCGATGTATGAGCACAATGGCTGGAACTGTTCGGGGTTTCTTCTTCTATGACACGCTACGGAAATTCATGTATAAATTTCATTAAGGGGAGATGTTTGTATGAACCCGAGAATTATTTTCATTTATGTATTCCATTTCTAGTAATTTTTTAGAAAAAATGGTTTTTCAGGAGGTTGTGCAGGGGTGCACGGTTGGCACAAGGTCTGAACAAACAGTGTGGCCAGCCTAGGAAACCGTGCACCCTGGACAGTGGTCTGCGTACGGGCTATGAATGTTTTTTCAAACTGTGTGTGCAAGAAGTGCGATTTCCCTGGGTGAGATAGAGGAAACCTCATAGTTGGTGCATGGTTTTCCAAACCGCGCATGGTAACCGTGCAACCACTAAATGTTAGGGTTTTTATGTCATGGGAAACTCATGATTTCTCATTCCTCCCCCATTCTTCCTCCCACTCAATGCTCTCTCCGGATTTCCGGTTCTCAAGGGTTGGAGGGACTCCTCCACTATTTTTGGAAGCAAATCAAAGGGGTTTCATGGTTGTTTGAAGGTGGTTTCTCCAAGGTAGGTCTCTCCTCTGGGTTTTTTTGTGTTTTCCTTTAGATCTACATCTCTACCTCTATTGGTTTCCTATATCTACACCCATTTTGTGTAGATATAATGTTTTGGTTTCCGTGGGTATTGATTTTAAGACGTGATGATGTTAGGGAAGGGGATATAGAGAGATTTTGGTGGTGTATTTTCTTGGATTTGAGGCGATGTGGTAGCTTATGGATCGACTTCGTCGGAACTCTAAGAGGTAGGTAGTTTGTGCCATTTGGTTTAATGTCTTTGAATTGTATGTGAAAATTATCCAATACCCATGAATGGTTTATTGTATATTTACCATTTATAACCCTGTTAATTGCATTCTTTGCTGGTGTGTGCGAGTAGAGGTTATTTGTATGTGAATAGAGTTGATTTCTATGATTTGGAGGTGTTTCCCATGCATTTTATGTTTATGACTTTTTGGTTATGCTTCACCTGTTTTGTTACTTTTTTTCTTTCCCATGACTAGTATTATAGGATGGAGTGATATTATTTATCTGACATGCTGATATGCTGTTGATAGCAATCCCTGTAGTTATTGAGGTTTACTTTGTCCGATACACATTTCTATACTTGTTTGACTTACAGAGGGCCATGAGAACCAGGTGTAGTAGACCATAGAGAGAATGGATGTAAGGGCTTTTACATGGTGTCTTATAATTGATGATGCAAGACCACATGGGGAATGAATGTTGAGTGCTTCCCCAGAGATCTTGTAGTTCCTCGATGCGAGCCACAGAGGGAATCTGATTTAAGTGCTTCCCTAGAGTGCCTTTAGATATGATATGAGACTATAATGGGAATTGATGATGACTGATTCCTTATAGATTCTATGATTAAGCTGAACTAGATGGGTTGGACCGAGTAAACTTCCCATAGGGTTTCTTATAATTGATATGTAGGACCAGAGGGGATAGGTTGTGGGAACTTCGTAGAGGGTTACATGTTTGTTAACTGCTTGCTTGTGTTTCTAGGTATGAATAGAGGAGATATGCTATGGGTACTTCCTAGATGGTTACCTATTTGTGTTAATCTTCAAGGATAGTTATTGTTTGATATTGAAACTATAGACTTTTTTTTTGAGTACTTTCCTTTTTACTACTTCTTGTGCTTTTAACTACCATATATTAACTGAATATTAGGCACTGATATCATGGTGGTTGCATACAAGGATTTAGTTTCACACCCTGTTTGGGCCGTGCCTTTGGGCCTAAATTGATTAAATTTCTATAGGTATAGACAAGGGAATGTTCCCTTCTACTTCGGATACATGATGTGTTGTAGAGTAGTAGAGAGTGAGACCGAGCTTTGGTTTGAGATGCTGAGGAGCTGTTATCTATTTCCTTTGTACATGGGTTTAGTACTGTTTGTATTCATCATTGTGACATGTTTGGATAGTTTACAAGACATATGTATCATGAATCATTATATATATATATGATACAATTTTATATTATTTCAGTCTTCCATTGTTTACCGTTTCTGGATATTTACTGCTTCCACTATTGTATATTTGTTTCTCTTACGATGTGTTACTCTGCCAATAAGGGCATAATTTCCCCTCTATCACACCCAAGGCCCTATCTACTAGTCCGCAGCCTCTGGTATTCAGAGAAATGTGCTTTAAGTCATGTGACAACTGGGTGGAATCTGGAACCGGGATGTTACATAAGGTAAGTAAATCCATTTTAACACCCATTCATAAAAATATTAGATAATAAAAAAAACTACAATACCATTACAGAACATGTCTATCCATTACAAAATCTATAAATATTTCATCTGAGATATCATCAATCCTCATGCACCACCTCATACAAAAATCCAATAACAACCAACACTGAAAAAGCAACCCTGCTATATAAACATACAAAAACAACTCACAAAACCATACCATCATCACACAATTATACCCTCAACTGTTCTCCTCTACGCAGATTCATTGAAACCACAATGTTCAAAAAACCCAATAGGTAAAATCACATATCAAAACCTATCAAGAATGATATATTCATATTTGATAAAAACAATTCATTAAATCCACTTTTATAAAATTGGGTGGTCACACATGGGTTTTAATCATGGAGCATCGATTTCAATTAGACGTGTATACCTGATAAATCAGATTTTTTTACACAAATTATTCACATGAAAATAGAGTAAATCATAAATTGTTACACATGCATGGAAAAATACCACTGATGACCATGATTTTTAGAAGCCATACAGTTACAACGTATCAAAATATCAAATAAGATAAAAATTGAAATAAAAAACAATGCATCAACATCTCCCTCATCCCACAATTATTACTTCTCTTTATCATTGTTAAATTTGAATTTAGACATTATCACAGAACTATCATAATTCACACCCCATATAATGCACAGTTAAATAGAGACGATGGAAAACCCCCTACATGGAACAACACGTGAAAAAAACACATCCATGGGATGAATATGGGATCATGTTAGCAATAGTAAATTCTAGAAAAATGGATATGATAGGGAAAAAGAGTAGGTGAACGACTGGTCTAGAGTGGAATGCTCTAGGCATACCAAGAGAAAATAAATGAGGGGACATTATCTTTTGAAAAAGTAATCAAAATCCTATGTCAACAGAATGAAAAACATTTTCTAATGTCATTAATGTGGGATCATGGTCATGATTACGCAGTTCAATGATTTCAATGTCCTTAAACATTTGCGATATAAATGAAATAATAAATATCAATTAAAATGATTATAAATTATCAGAAAAGACTTTATACTTGATTTATGTAAAATAAAACATAAGAGAGGAGAAATTAGAAAAATTGGGAAAAACTGGAATGATTCACCGAGGGGTGATTCACCCACGTTGAGCCATCAATGCTAATTCACTAATGTTCCCTGATACACTTATACTGATGCCCTGACTCAGAGACATGGATTCCCTGAGTTATTGACACTCACACCCTAACTCACTGACACCGACATCATGAGTCACCAACATTGATTTCCTAACTCATCGACACTAATCCAAAGAGTTACATACAATGATTCCTTGAGTCACTAACACAAAATGTTCAAAAAAGGCTCATTGACACTGGAAATACAAAAATGCCTCCCTAACACTGATAGATAAAAAACGACTCACCGAAAACGACTGTTCAAAATTGTTTTGACAACACTGATAGTTCAATAATGTCTCACCAACAAACTTTTTGATATGATTCATCATTAGTATCCATAACAACTTAAAAATGAATTTTCTAAAAGTAATGGACCAGTGTATTCTAGGTAATTACATTCTCATTAATGAACTAGAGATATGAATTTATTAAAAAATATATATAATATTATAAATATTCATTTATTTTATATAGTAATAACATGTTTAAAAACATTGTACATGTTGTTAAATCTTGTTCATCCAAAAAGATTAAAAAAATAAAAGGGATTCAATCTAATTTTTATTTCACTGAAAAATATTGTAATAATATTAACCTATTATATATATATATGGTGTATATTCATCACATTAACTAATAATGTCATTAGGAAAACATTATTCATGGTATTTTATGTTTTAATTTAAATTGTATAATAATAAGGGATCTGAATTATACGTTATCAGCTGTTAGATAATTTCATAACTTAATTCATTTTCATTTTGTAATATTACTTCCTCATTGTCATTTATATTATAATATTATGTTAATAATTAATTATAAATATATTTTATTTTATTTAAAAATAAATATGGGTATTTAAATATGATACATGTGATGGAATCATTGGTTTCTTTTCAATTAAATGTTATGATCCATTCGGATGATTAGTTTATAATCTTATTATAATAAATATTGATTCTTCATGAATTTCAATTGAATGAATATAACAGGAAATTTTATAATAAACCCTTTCATTTCAATATCCTCTATTAATTATTGAAATTTTCATGTAATAGTCAAATTTTTACAATATTTGGTAGTTAAAATAAGAAATTAAATATTTTTTTAAAATCATATTTCATCAGTTCCCTCTTTATTTATAAAACCACATTTTTAAGAACAATGTTATCTAAAAAAATTAAAAAAATAAAAATTTAAAAATTATTAACTAAAAAATATCACATATTATTAATCATTAAATATTTTTAGAGGAACCTTATGTTTTTAAAAAAATAATTAGCCTTTGGATTTTACTGAAAATGTTAAAAGAATATTCAAATCATTTTATGAACAAGGTAATTTCTATAATTTTTTTACTGAAAAAATAATGTTCTTCATACATTTTAACCATGTAAATAATAACCTAATTTCATTAATTCTATTTCATTGAAGCTTACTTTTAAGTTTTACATGTTATTTATCGTCAACAATGAAAAAAAATGATAATTACTCAAATGGATATACATATTTACCATACATATTCATTTTATGGTAGTGTTGTGATCTATTCAACTATGGTGGGAATTTGCAATTCATGACATTATTTTGTTTTGTAGTGAATGAAATTACTTGAAATGGTCATATTAATGTGATCATTAGAAATTATATTTCCCAAAAATATCAAAATTATTTATCATGTAAAATATTATTTCATAAAATATATATCACTTTCAAATATTTTTTATATTGAATGTTTTTTTATAGGTGAGATATTGTTAAATAATTCTATTATACTCTATATAAATATAATGGGATATGCTATATTGATTAAAATAATAAATGTATTAATCTATATATGAGGATTTATTTGGACTTAATGTAATGATTGGGGCCTGATATTTTTTTCCCTCAATTAATCGGTATGTATAGTGATAAAAGTCATTTTAGATAACCTTAACGGGGGTTTAACCTAATGTTTGAACTATATTATAGGAGGTCTTGAATGTGGAGGTATCATGTTCCTGAGACATGACATCAAAAAAATGAAATTCATTAATTATGTTTCCAATTAGTAATCTCTATGATATTTTATGCATGAAATTACAAACAGATGAATTTCAGTTTCAAAATATATTTTATATCGTTTGTCTTTTTTTGTTATTAGAATTCTATATTTATTGTGCCTTTTCAAATTAATTAAATTTTTTTCTCTTTTAATTAAATAGATAATATTTATGATTCATTATGCAATACTTTAAATAGATTTTTTGAAATTTTAATTTCTAATCTATATGTATTATACCTAATTATATTATTTAAATTGAATTAATTCTAATTTATTTACATTTATATATTATTTAGGCTTATTAAGTCGTGAGATATTTCACTATAAATACCATCAATTATCATTTTATCTCACATTTATTTTTTAAATTTCCCCATGATTCCATTAAAATTTTAAATAAAATTTTTTATGGTATTCTAGTTCAAATAATTATATTATTGAAATAAAAAACTAAATTCTAATTTATGTATTCAAATGTCAAATATGAATCTCGTATGTATCTATTTTACCATGAAAATTAAACTGATTAGTCCATTGGGATATGATTCCATTCATCTTATGCCAATGTAATATAATATGTCACTGGGTCTAGGCTGCTGGGAAAGGGTTTTCTACTGTCGGTATCAAATATATTACAATATAAACCATTTAGAATAATTTAATAAAAACATAATGTATGGTATAATACTCTCTAATTTATATTGATTGTATGGATTGATGAACATCCAAATTGTTTTTTATATAAGATATTAGGTGGGTCTTCTTAGTAATACATCATATTGTGGATACTATGAGTGGATTTGGTTTTATCACATAGGTACCTAGGTGTAATAACACTTAAAATTGTATGATGATCATGACTCCAGTGTTACGTGGTGAGAAACAAATTTCCTTATTACTCAACTATTTTGATACGTCAAAGGTATAATCTTTGGAGAGTTTACATTTTCTATATATTCATTATAAATTATTTGTATAGATAATGATAGTGAGTGAATTAGGATAACCCCTATTATATGGAAGGACCTATAGTGATATAAAATAGTTATGTAATTTATTAGGATTCTATAATTATATTATATAAGAATTTTTAAAAATAAAAAATTGGTATAATAATCAAGAAACATTTTAGTGTTCTATAAAATTTTAGAAGCATATATGTAGTCATTAAAATAAAATTTATGGATACCATCATACTTAAGAGATTATGATCGAAAATATGTTCAATGTATTAAAAACAACATTATTTCTATTATTTTATGAGATTCTACCATGATTATTGATATTTTGTGAGATTTTTATCATAATTTTGTGTTTTAGTGGAAATTTTATTTTAAGAAAATATACATTACATATTATTTACATGATATTAAAGTAATTGATAACCATTAGTTTAAATTTGAACAAAATTTATATTTTAATTGTTAAATAATACTATTAAACACTATATATATGTTTTTATTAGAATCTATAATAAAGAAAACATTTAATGATTGAATTTATTTCAATCTTTTTCATCATATTCTTTTCTGAGGGTAATAATATATATTCATAGTTTAGAAAATCCAAAAATTGTATGTCAAATAACAACCAGACACATATAGAAAGGTTGTTTTGATTATTCCCATGGGTTAATGATGATAATGGTTGAGCACATACCATTGGCCTATGTGATTTCATTATTTTTATGTCATTGTTTTTTAATAAAAAATGTAAAAAAAATTATAAAATGATTCTGTTATTTCAGAGGTGAAGATATTAATTCATTAATCGTATTAGTTATTGATAATTTTATTAGATAAGTTATTATAATTTTCACACATTTAAGCACCCTACGATCGATGAAAATTAAAATTTACTGATTAAAAAATTTAATGATTAATTTTTGGATATTTATTTTTTGAAATATGTGATGAATTCATAATTCATCAAAACACAATTAGAGAAAATTTATCTTATGCTATAAAATTTTTTAATTTTTTTATTTCATTAATTTCACATATTTTAAAATAATTCCTCGTTCAGAAAATATTAATTTTCAATAAAATTATCATATTATCATTATCATT
The DNA here is from genome assembly GCA_963277665.1 of Viscum album. Taxonomy (NCBI): domain Eukaryota; kingdom Viridiplantae; phylum Streptophyta; class Magnoliopsida; order Santalales; family Viscaceae; genus Viscum; species Viscum album. The sequence continues at coordinate 1,101,754,949 of OY728147.1, forward strand.
TCATGATATCAATGACATTTTCAGACCTATTTTATTCATTTCCTTGATGATTTTATCTTTTCATTATTCATTCAATGTTATACGATTGATGAAAATTATATATCTCTATAAATATGCACTTTAATTTTCCTTCTAAATATCGTCACATTCATCAAATTTTTCTACTTATAAACATAGTGATTTGTTATTCTAAGTAACCACAATAATCCATTTTCTTCGTTTTTAAGATGATATTTTATTAAAACTTTTATGAAATGGGTTTTTGAAAAAAAAATTAAAATATTAAACTATATAGTATAATAATCATGTTTAAATTGTAAGGATTCAATTTATTTCAGGTGTAGATAATGCAACACCATGGAATTGTAAAATGTAAACAACATATTTAATATCTTATATGGAATACAACACAAAGAGAACAATGGAACATAATACTCCATGGAATTATGATATTAATAAAATTTTATATCAATTATATAGATTATAAATCATTATATTTAGAGAAAAATGATACTATTTATTGTTAAATCCATTAAAATTATCTTCTATATACCACATTACTCGAAAGATTGAGTTTTATAAATCAAATTTAATAAATTATTATTATTATAAGATATTATAGTTATCTCCAAACGAAATATAATTGAAGAAAAGAGTACAATATAATATCATATAAAAATATATATTTTACACGAAATTATTGGTTACTTATTTGTTATAAATAATAAAAAATACTAATAAATATAAAATGGAATGCTTTTAGATCAAACAATATTTTTCGAAGAAAGATGTTTTAGTTTATCATGATGAAAATTATTTGAAATTTATTTTCAACAATTTTTTAGAAATTATATGGAAAACATAATTTTTTTCAAAATCATAATACTAATACTATATTTGGGGTTATTAATTTATTTTTATGGAGAAGTTTAACTTTATTATTACTAGTGAAATTATTTGATTTTAATTGGAAACACCCCTTCACAAAAGAATTAATAATGATAAATTTTATTTATACATGGATTTAAATTTAAAATAATTCAACATAATATCAATTAATATTATTAATTTAACTGAACTCATTTTATGTATGAATTTTGGTAAAAATAACTCTAAACTTTTGAATAGTTTGAATTAACAAACATGATTTCTTGGCATGTCATTGGGAATAAATTTTAAATTATATACTACAACTTATTGGAATTGAATATGGAAAAATGTATTAAATATTTGGAAAAAAAATTAATTTCTATTAAATAAAGTTTACTTTTAACACAATTATTCATTAACTTGATAAAAATTAATTATAACAATTAAGTTAAAAATTATGTTTACATAATGGTTTTCAAAGAATATAATGTAGAAATGTTACTGACCACCTATAAAATTCCCATTTATATAATTTAAAAAAAAATACTTAATTGATATAATTATAATCATTATTTATCCATATTTTTTTGTAAAAATGTTTGTAGAAATAAGTGTCTTAAAAAATACATGTGTTCCACTTACCCTGAATAAAAAAGGACACCCACTCTTATCTACACTAATCATATTAAAAAAAATTTGGTTCAACCATGATCTAACATATTATATTTATAATTTATTATAATGTTACCATATGACTAATTTGATTCATAAATATATAATATTATTGATTTATGGAAAACCCATTGATGATACCCGAAGAAGATGAAATGTTACTCAACGCGTGTCATTATTTTACTTCATTATAAAAAAAATCATTTTTATTAAACCATGATGATATAAAAACCATTGTAAAATCTATATATTGGGAGGTTTTAAGATAATTATCATAAACTATAACATTTCCCACTTTAATAAAATGTGTTTCAAATCGTCTTGTGTGTGTTTGTTGGACTACTACCTCTTAAACAACTGTCGTTTGTTTTCTCATTTCCACCTCTCGTTATTTCTTATAGTGATGGATATAATGAATATATCTGAAATATGAAAATTGATATATATATGGTCTCATTATATAGTTTTTTCAATTTTCATTTTCCATTCTACATTTGATATGATAATGTCAGTCATGTGTATACCAGACTACCATATCGTGAAGCGAAGCGATTCATCATTCCATAATGCATTTAATGAATGGAGATGAAGATAAATTAAATAAATATAATCATTAAAAATTAAATAATAATTATATTCATTACATATTATTAATTTTTTAATAATAATTTTTTATTTTAACTTCTAAAATGAAATGTTGATGACATGGTTTATGTATGTGTGTATTACAGCCTTCATTAAGCGATTCGACTCTTTTTTCACCACCACAACACATGAATTTTAAATATAAGTATATAATATTATATAAATGATAAAATTATCATTATATAATGTTAATATATTAAATATCTCATTTATATGATGTTCATTAAATAATGGAAACGTTCCTCATTCATATATATGGACAAATGTCTCTGTGATCATAACATATCTCATTATTAATAACCATCATTCAGGATTTGATTTAAAATTAAAATTGTAGTAAAAATTTTATAATTATCTCATTATTATTATTCTTGATATTATATAACTATTTATTAAAAATAATAACTTTTTCTTTAATATTGAAACATGCTTGAGAGAGAAACCTAACTAATAACCGAAGAAATGAAAATAATGAATGATAATTAACAATCAGATAATATGATATTAAAAATGGATGATATATCATATTATAATTATTAATATGGTTATAGTATAAGAGGATAAAATTTTTATACAACTATATGAATGTTTATATCACATATAACCAAAATAATATATTATGTCAGTGATTTCATCCCCGATTCATTTAACTATGTAATATTGTAATGTTATGAAAATAATTTATTTTATATAGTGTATATACATAAATTATACATGTAATGTAATGGAAAAAAATTATTCATTGTTATTTTAGTTTCAATATGAATTATTCAAACTAAGGTTATTTATATTAAATGATTCCAAGTGGTAAAGAATTGTGAAACTCTTTATTTTCATTTGGTTATTTTACATCATCATTGTCATTATTATTCTAAAATTATGTCTATAATGGATATTCATTTTCTTGTGTTTCATTTCCTCCTGTTCTTTTTGGATTAATAAATTATATACATTTTTAAATATTTGGATGATTATAACATCAATGTTATGATTTTTTTAGAATGTTTACTTCTCAATATCATTGTAATTGGGATGGTTTATTCTTTAATTTCAATTTAATGAAATTAATTCATCATTTTTTAATAAAAATTAAATTTATTCTATTTTTATTAGTCAATATATTTGATGAAATTTTGCCATTTAACAACAATTTGGTAGTTAAAATAAAAGTTTTTTTCATAAAATCAAACATTAATTAACTCTTCGTTCCAAAATATATTTTCTTCTTTAACAATTTTTTCTAAAAATGATTTCAAATAATGATTAAATTATTTTTATTATTATTTACTAATGGATTATTAATAAATTTTTACTATTTTAAATATATATTCTAAGGAATAATATATTACATTCAAACAAATAATTTATTTGGTTTTTAATGAAAATTTGTAATGAATATTCCTGTCTGTTTTTTTGAACAATAAACTCTCTTAATATTTTTAATGTGAAAATAGATATAATTTTAACTTTTATAACATGTAAGTAGTTATACATTATCTTAACATTAATTTCATTTTTTTAATTATTTTCATGTTTGTGATGATATTTTGACGAAAAATTTTTAAATGTGATACTCATTGAAAATAATAATCAAAATCTTTTAAAAAATTAAATTAATATTTTCCAAAATAAATTAAATGAATATATTTTTGAACATCTACTCATTATTTAAAATAAACCTTTATTATTAATCTAGTGTTATTATATTGATATAATCCTTATTCTACATTCAATGGTTGATAATCATTTTTGATGCGGAGAGTGTGACATCCTAAGTAGTGAAATAATATGGATTTTTCATATTTATTAATTAATACTAATTAGATAGATATTTTCAAATTGAATACAAATAAATGTTAACTAGGTTATATTAAATGTTACATGAGTTTCTTCTAAATATTTCATTACATGCAACACTGATATTTAAATACCCAAACATTAGTATCCTAAAGATGGATCCGTTCATTATTACAATGGTATAATATAATTGGAAGTAACATCGCAAAAGATAGAATAGTTTAGTTTCTTTGTAAAATAAGATACGAACACAAGGTTCACATTATAATTTGAGAGGAAAAATACATATATAATCGTATAAAATCATCCATAAAATATTATAATATTAATTAATTTCATTCAAAATAAACATATTTGTATCCTAGGAAAATATAATACATTTTAAAGGGAGAAGAGAAGATACTCAGTAAGGGTATTCAAAACAATAAAAACTATCCTAAATAATCATAAACAATAATTCATGATAAATAACTACAAATGAATTCCATTAAAACATAATCTTGATTATTATATGGATTTAATAATTAATTACTAATAATGAGTTAAAACATCATGATTATTTATATGGATAAAATTATACTTAATATTATCATTATTTAAAAAATAATAAATGAAAAATAATATTGTTAGTTTTTATTTGAAAAATAAGTGGTGTTGAATAAATTTTATAAATAGGTTATTCAATTATTAATTTTATTACATTTTATTCCATAATATTTATTTTTAAATTTATAGTTGTTATTTTAATATATAATTCAATAAAGAAAAACCTATATTCTGGGTGAAATCCCATTACATTAAGATAAGCCATAGGGCAAGAAGCCATGACTGAAAAAGGATAATGGATTAACTCTTATTACTGATCTATGTGATTTATTGGTTAATATGTCAGTTTTTAGTTAAAATAAATAACAAATAAATACCATTGAATAACTGGTTGGTTAACGTTTTTTATTTAGAGATTAAATTATTATAGTGGATTACTTATACTAATAATATTGGTTTTTAATGATTTATATAAAGTGATGGAAAGAATGTTCACAATTTTATGGGTCTTATGATATGGTAAATGTAAATATCAGTTCCTATCGAATTAAAAATGAAACTCTTCATATGTATTTCATGTTATAATGTATGAATCAAAAATTGTTTGATATACTACAAATGGATGAAATTGAGATTATGATATAGAATCAAATGATGTTAGTATGTGTCCTTATATTCAATGATAATAAAAAATATCTTTAACATTATTAATATTATCTTAATAAAATTCCATTATATTACATTTATATCATACGATTTTGATCATCTTTTAAATCGTCATAAAATTTTGGTTTTTAAGCCCTTTACATTCCAATGATCATTCATGTGATTGTGAGCCATGACCTCAATCATTATATATAATTTTTTATTCCATTCCACCATGTATATATCTCCACATTGAATTAATTTTATCTAACATAGAACCCAAATTAAATGACCTTTGTAAATCCATTTCTCTCTTATAATAGATATTTTATATTAACTTTTTTAATGTTGCGGTTTTTCAACAAATCAATTTTTAAAAATCAAGTGATTGATTATCACTACAAACATTAAATTGTTAGGATTAAATTTTCTTTAAGTGGAGATAATTTAAAATAAAAAATTCCAATATAATAATATTATATTTTAGAGACTACATGACACCCACCCCTGATCTTAAATGTCCCATGAAATTTATTTCATATAATTTAATCTCATCGATAGCTTGTGGAAGATAAATCCTAGAGTCAAGGTGAACTGTAATATATTACACCAAGGAATTTAATTTCTGGGTTTAAATAGTACAATTTTCAATATGAAATGTAATTCAATCTATTAAACTTAAAATCAGTTTTGAATCATTTAGAATAAAATAAAATGACATCTTAAAAAAATTACTTTTCGACAAGATGGTTTAATCACCCATCCTAAACAATTTTAAAATACAATTTCTCCAAAATTTAAAATTTAATTTTGAAAACATTTTATTATGTATATAAATAATAACATAAAAATTATCCTATGTTTAATTTCAGTTTTTTCGGAGTTATTTCAATTTTTAACAAATACTGAAAAATACTAAATTTAAATAGAAAACATAATTGTTGTTTATATTATGTATAAAAATAAATTATATTTTAAATTTTATTAAATATATAATTATCTAATTTTGATAAATATTACTCTAATTATGTTTCTAGAGTCATTCTCATATTGGGTTTTGAAATAAAAACATAGAAAAATGTATGGCATTTTCTCTTTGAAAAAGATTTCTCTCTTTATGTATGTGGGAAACCATTATAACTATAATTTTAAAATACATTGAAGTGGATTTAAAAAAATTTATTATTTATTTAAAACAAGAATCAATTATTATTTAAAAATATAAAATTAATTTTAATGAAAAATGAATAATGAAAATACTAAAATTTTATTATAGCGGGTAAGGTAAGATTTGAGTATTTTGATGTTAGAATAAACATATATGCATTGAAATTATGAAACAAAATCTATACCTATTTTAGGTAGCTATTTCCACCATATAATATTAAATACTAGATAATAACCCATTTAGGACCAATTTGGAATTTTAAAAATTTGGTTACATCATTTTATTTTTAAAAAATACATGTGCTCTTATATCCTCTGTTATAAATAGACCCCATATTATTTCTTATTCACACAATAAAACCATTTTGGTTTCAAAAATAACTCAAAAATTGTAAACACTCGGAAATTTAAAGGAAATTTTTTTCTAAATTTTCTTTGGAATTTTACAAGAACGTAGTTTCTGACGGCGCCTGATTCCAAGGCCCGGAGTGCCCAGAATCAATTTCCAGAGTTTGGCTCGGGTACGTTCAGTGAAACGAACGAGCGGGAATTCCTATCTTTTGAACCAGTTCTCGGAATAAAAATCTGAAGGCACCGATGAACTCGCAACGCCGGTAAACGCTTAAGGGAACCTTTACCATAGTTGCATTTGTGCGGGTTAAGAAGTTAATTAATGGGGTTTTATTAAAAAAGTAAATAAAATTGTTGAGTCAATTTTATTTCATATCAAGGTGGTTTATTTTCTCCCATGGGAAGTTGGTGGTGGGGCCCACATTCACCCAACTTCCCATGTGTGGATAATTGAAAGGGTGGTGCCCACACGAGCCCCCCACCTTTTCAAATCCCTTAACTCCTCTTAACCCGTCTACTTCCTACCTCCCCATTAACTCACATTCATTAATTTTTTACAACTTGTTATAATTAATAAGGTGAGTTACTTAATTTCAAACTCTTGAAATTTAAATGGTTAGGTTGTGTTAATAAAATAAGACTTGGTCTTATTTTATTAATTTTAGAGTTTTTTCCACCTTGAGATGATTGGGGAGCGTGAAGTCTTCTTCTTCTTCAACCTCGACGAAGAACGTGAAGAATATCTTGGACTCCGACGAAGAACACCGTTCTTCAACATGGAACATCTCTGCCGAAGAACGCGACGTCTTCTTCCAACGACATTACCTCTTCGAATGCACCTCGACGACAACGGAATCAACGTTCTTTTTCTGCGACGCCTGACCTCTGCGACGCTCGACATCCACGGCTCGATTGTCGTGCACCATTCTTGAACCGAGGTAGGGGTTTTATTTATTTATTTGTTCGTGAATACCAACTTGATGATCTTCGTGGTTTAAAACCAATTGTTATCGAATAACACGAGGGGGTCAGACCACACAAACATGGCCGACCCTCCTCCTTGTTTTCTTGTTTGTTCCTTTGTGGTTGGTACGGAAAAGCGTGGTGTCGTCGCACCACACGGATTCATGCGGAAGGATATGCGCGGCACCATCACGCCGCACCGTGGAAATAAGTTCAAGGACGCAACGCCATCGCGTCGCCTCGATGTAAACTGAAGACACCGCGGCCAGAGCGGGGCCACGACGGAGGGGCACAGTGTCGTCGCAACGCGCCAGACAAGAAGGGTCGCGGCCGGTTCCGGGCCGCGGCGGAGCAAGGTGACCGGTGGCTGAGCCGGGCCGCCGGTGTCGGAGCTGGAAGGGGACCGGCCACCGCCGGTCCCGTTGAGCAGGAACCGGCTGGCCAGGTCGGGCCGGCCGGAAAGGGTGGATCCGGGGGAAATAAATTCCCCCATCCGGATCAAAGCGGCCCCAAATAAGGGGCCGCAGTTTCATAAAACTGGAGGGGTAGCGCCCCCCCCCCCCCCCCCGTGCGAGCCGACAAACGGCTCGGCCGTTTTGGCCGAGCACTAACCACGCGCGAAACGCGCGGGTCGCCAATCCTGGCGGACCCGGACCCGGGGCGGGTCGACGCGGTCCGGGCCGACCGGGGGGTCTCGGGTCAGGTCGGTCCGGGCCCAAAATCCCCGTTTTCGTACCGTTTGGGTTCAATTGCCCATAAATCGGGATACGGACCTCCGATCGACGCACCGTCAGTGGTGACATGATCCTTGGATCGAGACGGTCATTTCGTTATATCGCACTCAAGGTTTCAGAATACTTTGAGTTCGGCCGGGTTGGTTCGAACAAAAAACCAACTGGGCCCTCAGAGCGGAAACACTCATATCTTGAACTCCGGACGTCTGATTGACGTGCCGTCAACTTTGTTGAGTTCCTCTAAGTGAGACAGATCTTTTGGCATACTCCGCCCGAGGTTTGGACGCAGGTGGAGTACGGTCAGGTTGGTTTTGCCTTAAAAACCAACCGGGCCCCTGAAACGAAAAAGCGAATAACTCTCAGACCGGTCGTCCGATTGATGCTCCGTCTGTTGCATTGAGTTCTTGTTGACGATACGGAACTTTTGGATACATCAACTTCGGACTATGTGACAGTTGATGTATCAGCCTCTCGGCTCGTGGAGCGGAACCTCCCGAACGAGTTTGCTGTGTGCGGGAACCCAAATGCTGGCTGCGACTGCGACTTCGACGACGACTGTGTAGTGATCCTCAGTGGATTCGACGACGACGACTACAACACTCAGCGATCCTATGGGGATCAGTGCTTCAGATCCTGTGTGGGTCCGATCCTGTGTGGGCCTTTGCGGGGATTAGTACCTATTGATCCTTTGTGGATCTGATAGCTTTGATGATTCAGTACTAGTATTGTATCCTATGTGGGTCCCAGTATAGATGAATCAATGAAGACAGCTGGTCTTGTATCCTATGTGGGTCCTAGCTGTGCTGGTCTTGTATCCTATGTGGGTCCCAGCTTAGATGATTCAATATTGGACATGTATCCTATGTGGGTCCCAGTATAGATGAATCAATGAACACAGTTGGTCTTTTATCTTATGTGGGTCCTAGCTGTGCTGGTCTTGTATCCTATGTGGGTCCCAGCTTAGATGATTCAAGTACCGGTCATGTATCCTATGTGGGTCCCAGTATAGATGAATCAATGAAGACAGTTGGTCTTGTATCCTATGTGGGTCCTAGCTGTTCTGGTCTTGTATCCTATGTGGGTCCAAGCATAGATGATTCAACACTGGTCTTGTATCCTATGTGGGTCCCAGTATAGATGAATCAATGAAGATAGCTGGTCTTGTATCCTATGTGGGTCCTAGCTGTGCTGGTCTTGTATCCTATGTGGGTCCCATCTTTGATGATTTAGTGCTGGTCTTTTATCCTATGTGGGTCCCAGCATAGATGAAACAATAAAGACTAATGCTCTTGTATCCTATGTGGGTCCCAGCTTAGATGATTCAGTATCTATGTCTGATCATCTCTTTCACATTTTCGATGAGGTATACTTGTGTGAGCTGAAACCTGTTTTGCTTCCTTTGTGGATTGTGTTGTGCTATCATCTGTTGATTACGTTTTTCTTTCTTGTGTGGAATACATTTTTCATTCCTATGTGAAATACGATTTTATTTCCTGTGTGGACTGGGATGTACTTGGACTTTGTGGTTGGAACGTGTTGGAATTGATGACTTAGGTATATGTATGGGAATATAACTAAGCAGTGTCGGTTGTTACTTCGTGATTGTATCTTTCCTTTGTGGTTTATCATTTGTGGATTTTGGGAGACCTTCGGGGGTTTCAGGGTCCCTACTGAGTAGCTTATACTCACCCCCACACGGGCTATGCCCGCACTACGTTGTGTTGGTTGCAGACGACAGACATCATTGATTGTGGTTGAGACTTGTAGAGCAGGACGGTACCTAGAGGAGGACCACTGGGCGAGACGTACTCGGAGCGGGCGATGGGACCCGAGGAGCAGTGGAGATATATGTACCCACCCTTAAGGTGGGATTTCCATTGGACAGCTCAGCGTAGCGGCTTTTACTTTTCAGTTGTTGTTTTCCGTTTCGAGTTGTACTTTACTTTCAGTTTGGGTTTGTATTCTGGCCCACTTACTTTCCGCACTTACAGTTGTTCTCTGTTTTTACTTAGTGTTTACTTTCTACGCTTGCTTACTCTGAGTTGGTTGTTTACTTTACAAAGGCAATGCCTTCCCTTTTACTGGGATTTATGCCTTGGTGCTAGTCGCCAGCCCCTGGCCTATGGAAGGCGGGCTTGGGGTAGTCACATCACGGGCCCTGAGGACTGGTCGTGACAAAACTTCTTTTATAATATTCCATAATACCATCCTATAATTCATTTTTATATATAATTCAATGGAAATAATTTTCTTGAATCAAGAGAGGTTTACCTAGCGAAAAGGCAACAATCATTAACAAGGATTTAAATTTTATATCTTATATCACCTCCCTCAATAATTATTATGACATGAAGATATAATAACTTTCTTATCTCTCATATAATGAGATATTTTAATTATAAATACATTAACTACATCATCCCCCACATCCATAATATGGGTTACGAAATCATCATTCGTGTGAACAATGAACTATCGGTTCACAAACTGACATCATTCATTTTTTCACTACCACTTCTCACAATTGGGTATTATCGTGGAAATAAAATAAATAAATTATATTTATAAAAATATGTACATATTGTTTATTATATTTTATATACCATATTTATTTTCATATTTTACTGGTTACGATAACATCTCTAGTTGTTATGGACGACTACTTCTTTATGATCTAATGTTATTCATCATTCTCTAACACCATAAAAGGAATGTAATGTGGATTATATTAATTAAATTTTCTGATATATATTATATAATTTGGAAATTAGTAATATATTTATCATTCTAAGATGATAAAATATCCTATATTAAAATAAACAGTGATAAAATTATTCATATAGTAGTATATTATAACTTGCATGATGATAATTGACACTATTTTCATCATTTCAGCATTGTAATGATATATAAAATAATATTTTAAAAAAAAAAATTGTATATATAAAATTATTCTCATTATATAATGAATTATTTTTACATATATCTATACTATAATGGTAATTGAAAAATGGAAATGTTATTTATGCGTATATAAGGCATACTGTCTCTGTGGTTGTATAATTATCCATTTTACACAATAATATTTCAAAATTATTTTTGAAACTATAATTCATGTGAAAAATATTATAATTATTTAAATATTATAATTTTGGAATAGATATAACTACTTAATATGTTAAAAAATATATCATTCATGATGAAACATGTATTGGAAAACAAGTCCATTTACTCCAGAATCAATGAGAATAATTAATATTTATAAACAGAAGAGTGATAGTATTATATAAAATGATAATATAATATATTATAAATATTAATATTGTTATTATGTGTTATATTTTTTAAAAAATAAAAATTATAAAGGTAATATTAGGAATAATGAAAAGTAATTGTAGTGCAAGGGACATCATCTAAAATCCCTATCGTTGAGGCATATTCTAATATTGTGAACCTAATTTTTAATATCATATATAAAATTAAACAATAAAATGAAATATAATGATTCAATAATAATTAACATTATTTAAAGACTATATTATAATTATTTAATCCAAATATATTTTGAAGTAATGTTAATATGTGGTCAATATGTTTAATAACTCAATTTATTCATCAAGTTATATTACCTATTCATTAACTTCTATATTATTCAATTATGTTTTAATTTAATAACTAATATATTATGTTTCATATATAAATATTTTACATGTATTTATATTTTCAACATAGTGTTTTTTTAATTTATTAATTGTCATTTAAGCATTAATATAATGGTTAATGTTTATTTCACAATCTCATTCTAATCGATATTGTTTGTTCCTGAATATCCACTGACGGGAGATATTTTACCATAGTCAAATTAGTAAATTTGTTTTTCATATCATTATTATATTCATGAAAATTTTAAAATAATATTACTATTTCCCACTAAATGGCACATGAATTTGTTTAGAAATTTATTTATGAAAATCCAAGATAATTTCCATCTTTGGCCAGAAATCAGTTTTCCTGAAAAATTATTGTATAAAAATTGATTTAAAAATTATTTTTTATCCATATTCATAATTATTTATTAATCACATATTTATTCAATTTTTAAAAAAATTAGATGTGAGTATTTATATCATTTCAAAATCATTTAATTTTTGACATTTAAAAAAATGTGAAAATAATCATTGTTATAATATACATGGAATGTAAAAAATATCCTTCCATCATAAACACTCAATGTTTTATTAGTTCTATTATAATATTAAAAGATTATTTACAAATAATATTCAGTGTATTTTTATTGAACATTTACTTTTAAAAAATAAATATCTTATGGAAATTTTCCTGAGGTATAATTTTTTTTGTATTTTGTTGTTATTTATAAGCCTCAATGACAACAACCCTCTATTCTTACATTGTTCTGTATATGTTGTGTGGATACCATTCATATTGATTATATTGATGATTTTTGATCACTTTTACTTCAAAATGTATACACATGATATTTTTGATTTATTTTTAAATACAATAACATTATATTGAAATATTCAATTTCTTGTGATCCATGGACGAAATATTTTTCTTATATAATCGTATTATTTGTCATGGTTATGTTAATTTTATAAATTGTATATAATTATCCCATATAGTGTTATAAATTGAATATTAATTTTCTATAATGGGGTATATTCATAATTATTCTGTCCCAAAATAATTCTAATATTTTATGATAAGATATTGTATTCATGAATTAAATAAATTATTCTATATTTGATGAATGATTTGTGACCTACAGTCACATATGGGGATTGGTATTATATTTCTCCATGAATAATGAATTGTTCTAAATATACAAGTGTCTATGAAATAATAAAATAAATTTTTACTTATATTTATTACCACCATATGGGAGGCATTGATGGTAGAGTTACCAATATGACTGAGATCATGGAATATAATAATTAATAATCTCATTTATTTAAAAAACATTTGTTATTATTAATGAGATTTTCATATTGATATTATGTTAGGATACATTCTAGTATCAAAATATATATTAAATATAGATTGTGTAAACTTAATTACCATTCCATAATGATTATCTCTTATATAATTATTAAAGAAATGTATTTTCTTAAATTTTAATTTTTCTAATTTTGTAAACTCAATATTTATTATTATTTACTAATTCCTAATTAATCCTATTGTAAAAATCCCATAATAATAATTTTTTTAAACGCATATTTTTTATTTTCATATTATTCTAGGAATTGTATTATAAATTCAATTCAATGAAATGATAAAGGAAATATTGATATTATAAAAAAATATTTGTTGGAATATTTGTTTTAAAATATAATAAAAGAATAATGTAAGTGTGAAATTGACCAATATTAATAAAACATTTTCCATACTGGGATGTGATTCCAAATATATCATTGAAATGTAGTACATTAGACACTATAACTAGGATACTGTGACTAGGGTCTCTATATCATATCTTCAAACATTATCTAAAACCAAATGGTTAGGAGAATATAATGAAATTACTAATAATAATTAACCTTCCTACAATGAATAAAATATTTAAATTTCCAAAATCCAATAGTAACAATCAATTGTAAAAATAGATAATTAAATAAGTACCAATCCTTGAAAACACATGTAATATTACAAAAAATGATTGAGTCCCAAAAATCAAAATGATTTGATCCCATAATCAGACAACATTTTTTTGTCTTTTTCAACCAATAATAATTCTCACTCTTATTATCTCATTCCAAAATGTATATTCCATAATCATGTAATATCATTTATATGATAATATTTTCATCAAATCACATGGATCACAATAACTTAACATGATAATAATATCTGAATAAAATATTTATTTCAACATTTTTTACTCATAAAAAATTGTATAATATTTTGATTACATTAATTTTATAAGGTTCCTATTAAAGTTTAAATTTTCTAGAAGAAACATTATCTCAAAATAATGAAATAATTTTTAAAATAATGGTCATTTATATAATAATATATATGTTACCAAAATGAACATATAATTTATCTATCACCTCTACTAAATAAATAAAAAAAGAATACATTAAAAAACATGACCTCGCATATGCGAGTTGTAAGTGATACACCATTGATAACTTTCAGTTGTGGGTTTATAGCTCACAGTCTTACTGTATGTGATTGGTTTTCCCCTATCCTATAATATTTTTTATCTGTAACTGTATTTAAATAATAAAGTTAATATTTCCAAAAATGAGATAAACATCCTAAAAGTTACCATAATATATTCAACATTATTTAATTTCATTAACACAAATGTGTTATAATAAAATTAATTATGCGCCCCCTATATTATAATAACCCATATTTTAAGAAACATCAAGGATCATTAAAAAACTAAATATTGTACATACATTTAAACATTATCCATAATTTTATAAAAGATATATTCCGCAAATAAAATTTTCAAATTGTAATCCTAAATGATGCATATATCTCACACAACCACCAAAGCCCAATTAATTTCTCTCAATGTACTTCTTTCCCAAAAACTGTTTAAATTGTTTTGATCATATGATAATCCTATAATCTAGGATAAAATTAGAGTGGAATTTATTTATATAACATAATCATTCATTATTCATAATAAAACATTAACAATGACATTAACTTTTATTCCCTAATACAAATTTCCTAGAAGAAAAGAATATAAATAATGTCTTATGGTTCCACAATATCAAAACATAACCCATGAAATAATCCATACCATTCATATATCATTCATAATCTCCCCATATACATCTATAATGGTGTTACATATTTATAAATATAAATATTTATTATCTTTTTGATATAAATTATTGTCCTACAACATAAGAAATTCATTTTATTAAATATAATTCTACCCAAAATTTAAATATTAATTTTATACCTTAGGATGATCAAATTCCCTCTATTTGGATTTAGATGAATTATAAATTTTTACATTGTATATTATTTCATTATAACCCCCTTTAACTCATAAAAACAGTTTTTCATTTTATGAAATTTTCTAGAGATATTATTTCACCATTTATAAGACATATGTAGATGAATATAATTACATTTATAATAATTATCACCAAAATACCTAGGCTGATTAATTTATGTCATAATTGATACAATATAAAGCTAAACATAGTTTAGGATATTTTTCATTACTCATTGCAGTTTATAATGATTATGGACATGATTTGACATGGTAGAAATCATTCCATTTAGTTGAAAATTCTATTAACCACATTATTTTTCTTCACATACATTATTACTTTTGTTTATCCATGATCAACCTGTTTACTAAATCCCAAAGAGATAGTTTTAAACTATTAATAAATTAATAATTTAGTAACAGATGATGTGAGGTAACACTATGGTATCCACATTCATGTTATCTAAATGTCGTTAAATTTGTAAAAAATAGTTATTACAAATAACATAATAACCATAGTGTTTATATACGACTATTGAATTTTCATCTCATAATATCATTTCCACAGTATATATATAAACCCTATTCTAGATATAACTATAATGAACCAGTCGTAAATCCCACATAAAAAAGGGTCATTAGACTATTTTTTTCATTAATTCTAAAACATCATTTGTGTATAGGGTTTTAGAGAATCATTTCTTAACGCATAGATAAAAACATTTTTTAAAATGAATTGAATTATGATTAGAATTAATTTTCTAATAATATATATACCTTAAAAATATTGTTTTTCCTGCAATATTTTCACTAAATAAAAAAACTCATGATTTTCCAATCCCATCATTAAATATTGTCACATTAATTAAATATATGTTATGATAACAAAATCTCCAAAAGTGTCATAAAATAATGAAATATTCAAGTCTAGTAAAATGCATAAAAACCAATAAATTACATAACATTATCACATTAATATTCATTGTTATAAATTTTATAATTTCTATAAGATAAATACATAATTTTTCACAACAAGTAACATTTCCAAAAATTCATTGGAAACATGTATAGGAATTAAGGGGAGTCATTTTCATATCACTAATACAAATAGAATAAACATAAAGCTTACACATAGCACACATATTTCAATTACACATAAAATAACCATCATAATTAAAATTGGAATTGAAACCACTATATAAACCATAATCTCTAATGATAAACATAATTAGGTAACTCTATCCTCATTCCCAATGCATTATAGGGATATTAACATATATCCATACATTAATTTATATCATATTCTCTTGTCATCATAAAAAATTCCCATGAACCACAACAGAATCATTTCAACTAAAACACTGCATAATAATCCTGTTCATCACAATAGTGAAAACACAATCTCAGATGTTGCAAAGTCCATTAATTTTTAAAACCATTTTCAAAATTTAAATAAGATGGATAATTAGTTTTCCATCATTTTGGATTATAAATATTCTTTTGAATAAAGAAAAAAATTAAATAATTTCTATAATGGGGGAAAAATAGTTTTAACATTAAACCATATAATAAAACCTACTTTTTTGTTTAGTGAACAAAATTCATAACATTATAAAAAATAAACCTCTTTAAAAAACATATAATGGAATTCATGAGATACATAAAATTACCTTTATAATATTTTTATATATATATAAATCCAAAAAATATCAAATAATATATGGATATGAAATTAATCAAAATGTGTAAGGGAATAATTTAATTATAATTGATAATAGATAGACTCATACATGGAGTGAAAATAATAGGTAATATTAAAATTAATCCATATTTATAAACATTAGATAAATATCTACTTTTTTAATATTCATCTATCATGTTTTCTATTCATTATATTATTTTAAAACCATGTTATATTAAATTAGTAAATTACTAAAAAAAATAGACATTTTGATGATATATTAATCATATAATTAAAAATGACTTGGTACATAACCTATGAATATATAATTTATTATTGTATCATATTCTAAATAATAATCCTAACATAATTATAATATTTAAAATCAACTAATATTTAAAAAACAATATACATTAATTTGTATGAAAAATTTATGATGTTATAATATTTTAGACGGTGGGATCTACGTACGCATGAGTTATAGCTTCATTAATAAATAATCTAAAGAGAATGTTGATGAATATATTTTTATAATTAAATAATGATCATCATATAAAAAATATCATATTATTTAATTTGTTATACTATTATATATCAGCTATTTGATGTGGTGATGAAAAGTTAATCATATCGCTTTATGGAGGTGGTAGTCAACACCCTTTAACAAATAGTGATATCATTTTTTAGTGAATGGAATTGTATGATCGAAAATGTTTAATATGTCATGGATAAAAAATATAAAAATTTATTCGATAATAAAATCATAATTGGAAGACGATGATCTCAAATGAATTATAATTATTCATGAGGTGGTATTATTACATATACATGAATAGAGATTTCCACTCCCATTTGATAAAGGATATATATTTATATAGTTTATTAAGCTATAATAATAATTTTTAATTTTATGTATGATACTAGATTTATTATTTTATAAATTTTTATGTATAATTGAGCGAGGTGGATGAATAAATGAAACCAAGACAAGTAGTTAAAATAGTCTATCTTCCTCAGAATGTGTCCTTGATTTAAATTATATTCCATCTACTGTTGTTATTCTATCTAATTTATGAAATATAGAATTATGATAAGGATAGAATTAAGGGAAATGGGTCTATATTGAGTGATCCTAATGGTAATTTAAGTCTTGTGTATATAGAATTAGAGATGTCCATATATAATAGTATATAAAGGAACAAATGGAATCTCTCAAAATTATAACTTATTTTAAAAAAAATAATTTAAAATTGATCCAATAAAATTAATTTAAAATAGAGGTTGATTATAGGTTAAAATGAAATTATTTAATAAAATATAGCCATTTTTACCATGTTTTCACTACATTTGTTTTGTTATATCATCAAATTAATATTTTTATAATTACCATAATATTAAAATATTATACACATTAATGTTGAGAAAGTATTTTTTTCAGAAATACACTATACTATTATGAATAGGATAGATTGTTGAGCATGTATTATTTCAAAAATACTCTATCATTTTATGATGACATTGATGCTCACAAATACCATTGTTTGTTATTATAATTATATTACATTAAGTATATTTTCGAAAATTAATATTGATTAATTTTTTATGTTTTATTATATTATAAAAGAGTTTAATCTACATGGAATATTTGACATTGTTTTCAAATATCCATTTAGAGTACTCTGGAAACAATGTTCAAACCCTACATTGAAGAGAATAGTGTAAAGATTAAATCCTACCTTTATATTATTGGAATTCTGAAATGTATCGTAAAAGAATCTTATGTTTGGAAGGAACCTTATGTTCATTTTATGATAAAAGTAAGGAATAAGAACCTTATGTAAGTATGTAACCTTATGTTTTTTTAACAAAAGTATGGATCATCAAACATACTTTTAAAATAAACCTTACGTTCTATCAAAAAGTATGGATCATGTATCTTACATTTTTCTAAAGAGGATAGTATGGATAATATACCATACATTTTAATTTAGAAGAGAAAAGTATTGATGATAAACTGTGCATTTGAGATCAACCTTACGTTTGAGATCAACCTTATGCTTCAGATCAACCCTACATTTAGCATCAGATATGGAAATTAAAACTTTATCATGAAACAGTATTTATATGAAATATCAGCCTAATTTCAATCCACATTCAAAGCCTGATATTAAAGCACATATTTCACTTATTTAAATCCATTAAATTATGATTAAAATGATCAATTTTATAGGAGTTTTTCATGATGATTGGTTGGGAAGTTACCACCACTATGTGTATTTATACATTTGAATATCATGATTATTAAGGAGACATTTGTGGATATAATTCTAAAATAAAAAACCCTTCATTATATTTTATATTTTATTTTTATTTTGAATTACATATAGAGAGATAAATCAATGCAAAAAAAATAGATATACGAGTCACCCAGATCTTCTGCTACCATGTTCTATCAGAATCTATTTTTCAAAAGAATAGGAAAAAAGTAAAATATTGTTATTCTATATCAAATATCTATTATGAATCTATTGTTTATAATGTGTATGATTTTATTTAAAGATCTATTTGAAACTATATTGACTCATAACTACACATACCTAAAAACAACTTTTCTGAAGACGATGATCCATCTAGTGTCAGTTACAGACTGGTAAAACTGTAATGATCATGTAGAATATTTTTTTAGAAAAATTCACTTTTCATTTTGAGTTTCTAGTTTCTTGTAATATATTGTGTATTAAATTTTGTACATGAACCAGTAGGCTCTGTTTTAATCTTAACATGTAAAGGTGTCAACATTCTATACTCAGTTGTTGACAGTCTATTGATAAGAAGACCATATAGTAAAAATCACCAAGCTCATGGTATAGAGCCCTAGTGGAGTGGACTAGGGGCCCTCTATTCCCTGAACCACTATACATCCATGCGTCCTTCAATCAATTTATTTTCCACATCCTAAAAAATATGATATAGATAAAGGATATAATTGGTAATCATCACTATTCTCGATGAAATTGTAAAATTGAAAATTCACCCACATTGTGCATATTTTTTATAAACCAATCCAAAAATTGGTATCAGAGGTAGTAATTTTTTTTTGATAAAGCTATAACAAGCTGATTGTTTTAAAGGTTTATACTCAGAGAAAAATGGCTAATATAAGAGAGGGATTGTCAATTGATCGAGATTCGTACATCTAGGGTAATAACTACAGATGTTGGATGTATAAGAAGATCGTATATCTGAAAAATAATAGATACATTATCTACTAAATAATTCATACTCATTATGAAATTCATGAGAAAAATGATAAACGAAGTGGAGCCTCTGATGGAGATTATGACATAAATTTGGAATATCTAAATGATGTCATCAATGGCCAATTCCCTGATAAATTCAATTGAGTATCTCAATGTGCTACTGCATATAAGATGTGGTGGACAATTTCAGTTTCCTATGATGGAAATAAAAATGTTAGACAAATGAGGTATGCCACAAAAATATTAAAAATTGATACATTCAGAATGTCTTAGGGTGAAAGCATCACTCAAATGAATGTAAGGTTCATAATGATTTTCAACAACATCATTACCATGGGATATCCAATCTAACAAGTAGATCAACCTTGAAATTACTAAGAGTACAAACCCTCGAATGGAATGGAATATGGGATTGTATTAGGAAATCATCACCAGTAAAATATATATTCTTTGAGAGAATTAATTGAAACCCTAATGATTTATTATGTTGATATTAAAGATGAATAAATAATCATAATTTCTTGATAAATAAAGAAAATACTTCTTTGAAATTAACATACCAAAAAAGAGTGAATATATGAAGTAAGAGATCTAGAGAACACCATAATGTTTTAATTCATTTGATTTAGATAAGGAACTGGATTAGTTAGCCACAAAATTCATTAAATTCTACAGAAAGACGAATATATTTAAAAAATCCATCCAGAAAGATGGAAACGGACCAAAGGAAGTCTGATGATATGAATGCAAAATGAAGGGTCACATAATAAATGACTGTCCTCAATTAAAAGAAGATAATAAAATGAATGTTTTCAAAAACAATGATTATGAATAGAAAGAAAAAATAGAGGTGAAAGCTACATGGAGTGTTTCTGAAGACTCCATTAGTTCTTCAAAATATGACTCAAGAAATGTATAATTGAATCTAAAAGCAAATATGTGCATTATGGGAGAAGATGAGGTGGTATAATCTTATTACTCATCTGAATCAGATTATAGGTCAAGTTGCTCAAATGATAAAACTGTAGCTTACTGAAATATGGTACATGAGAAATATAATTCTTTATTTAAGAAACATAAATCACTAAAAAATATTCACACTAATATTTTATAAGAATGAGACACTCTGCTAAAACAATATCACGAGTTAATTGAAAAATATAACTTTTAAAACACAAACTGTAATGATAATGAAACTAAAATTAAAACACAACAAGTAGAAGTAGTGACATATAAACATGTTGCTCTTTTTATTACAAAAGTATAAAATTTACTAAATTATATTATTTGAAAGAATGTGATTAAAAAAGAATGTTATGGAATAGGTCGTAAATGTGAACCCCAAACTGTATAAGAACTATTTTTTCGAAGTATAAAGAGTATAATTTGAAACTACTATGGAACAAAATTTCTCATATCTAAAAACATCCATTTAAGGAAACCTCAAATATGTGGGATTAAGAAATCCTTTGTTTCAAGACGTTTATATGATTATATTGACTATAAGAAGACAAAGAAAGACTTGATTCCTAGATCATTTGTAGCTAACACTATTGGACCCAATAGAAAATGGGTACCAAAACAAACTTTTGATTGAATATCATTGCAGGAAGAAAGTCACATATGACCATGTGAAATATGGTATATAGATAGTGGATACTCCCTAAATATGAGTGGGAACTCATCGAACATTAAAACATTAACTCAAAATTATTGAGGATTAGTAACATTTTGGGACAATGCCAAATGGAAAATAAGTGGCATTGTAATTGTAGGAGATCCAAAAGTTGTCTCATTTAATAAAGTACTCAATGAACAATGATTGGAGGACAACCAAAAAATTATATCTCAACTATATGATGATGGTTATTTTTTTGATTTTTGTAAAATCTATTATTCTTTTTTTAAGATAAGTTGATTAAATTTTGGGAACACATAACTGATAATGTCTATACTTTGGAAGAAAATTATTTATGTAAACAAAATTTAATTTTTTTACTGCTAAATAAATGAATCATGGATTTGGAATTGAATACATGGATATTAAAATATATAATTTTAACCTAATTTATCTATGAAACAACTAGTTTCTGATTTAACTAGTCTTAAATTATATAGTGATAGATTTTGTGATTCATGGAAACATGAAAAAATGTACAAATCATCCTTCAAATATGTTAACAAAATTTTTACTTCTAAAACTCTAGAACATATTCACATGGATATGTCTGGACCTTCCAAAAGATCAAGTTTGGAAGGTATATTATATGTATATGTTTTAGTGGATGACTATTGAAGATTTAAATAGACATATTTTCTAAAATATGAAAATGCATATTGTACTATATTTAAATGTTTTTGAAAATCTATTCAAAATGAAAAAGGTATTTAAATATTTTCATTAAGAAGTGATCATGGTGGATAATTTGAGGATTTGGAATTCAATTATTTTTTCTAAAAATTTAAGTATTAAACACACCTTCTCTAAATTAAAAACTAAAACATAATGGGATTATTAAATTATGATATAAAATTATTAATGAAATGGATTGGACTTTGCTAACTGAATAAAGAATTTCTACCTATTTCTGGGTAGAAGCTATAAGAACAATGTCTGATATAATTAATAGAGTTTTAATCAGACCAATTTTTAATAAGACACCCTATGAACAATGAAAGAACAAAATAATAATGTACAATACTTTAATGTTTTTGGAATCAACGTTTATAACATAAAAACCAAGGAAAATATTGGTAAATATGATAAAAAATATGAAGAAGTAATTTTATTAGGATATTCTGAAAAATCCAAAGAATATATATTTCTAAATAAAATATCAATGATTATTTAAGAATCAGTTCAATTGAAATTTGATGTATCTGATACCTTTGTGAAATGGATGGATCAAATTGATGATTACTACTATAATGATAAATGAGACATCATAACATGAAAGAAGATCTTGATAATGATATAAATGAAATTCAGTCCAGTTTAGAAGAGAATGACACTGATGAACATAGTAGTGAATTACCTAGATAATCTTGAACACTAAAAAATCACCCTTTATAAACTATTATAGGAGACCTAAACACTGAAATATATACAAGAAGAAATATTTGGAATCTAGTTTAGTTTTCTTCTTTTCAATCCCAATTAGAACCACAGACATTAGATGAATCCTTAGTTGATAAATATTGTATGATAGTAATGCAATAAGAACTAAACTAGTTCAACAGAAATGAAGGTTAGAATTTCATCGAAAGATAACAAAACTATCTTGTTATAGATACTAAATGTGTCATAGAAATAAACCAGACGATCAATGAATAATATCTGGAAATAAATCAAGACAAGTAGCTAAAGGATATAATCAAGAAGATGGTATAGATTATGATGAGACCATTGTACATGTAGCTAGATTAGAAGCCATTAGAATTTTTTTATCCTATTAAACTCATATAAACTATAAATTATTTTATATCGATGTAATGTCTGCCTTTTAAAATATTTATTTAATAGAGGATCTTTTTTTTGAGAAACCTCCTCAGTTTGAAAATTATCAAAAACTAGATTCAGTTTTAAAACATAATAATGCTTTTTGTGGCCGTAAACAAGCACCTAGTTCTCGGTATGAAAGATTATGTTCTTTTCTTTAGAAAAATTATTTTACCATAAGAATTAGAGATCCAAAATTATTTAAGAAAAGTATAAAATCTAATATTTTATTCTGTCAAATTTATGTTGATGATATAATTTTTGGAACAACAAATATAAAACATTTTCATCTGATTTAAAACCTAATGAAAAAATAATTCAAAATGAGTAAGATGCGAGAGTTAAATTTATTTTTAGAAAACATAATTTATCAAAAATATTTTGTAAATGTTTTGAATCAAATAAAATACATTTCTAATTTTCCGAACTAATCTGGATTTGAAAACAAAAATACATATAAAACTCATATGTGTTCTAATATAAAACATGATTCAGATATAACTATAAAATCAATTAACAACATGTTATATAGAGGTATCATTGATAGTTTATTATATATTACTTCTAGTAGGCCAGATATAATTTACTCATGATGTCTTTGTGCAAGATTTCAATAAAATCTTATAGAATCTCACTTATCTAATGTCAAAAGAATTTTTAGATACTTAAAATGAACTATTTTTCAATATTTTATCTTTCAAAAAAGAGATGATTTTAATATAATTTCATATTAAGATGATGACTTTGGAAACTGTAGATTATATAGATTAAGAACCTTTGGAACATGTCAATTTTTAGGATTTTTTTGATTTCATGGTCTAGTACGAAAAAATACTCAGTTTCTTTATCAACAGCTGAGGCAGATTATTTATCTACATGAAGTTGTTGGGAACAAGTGTTGTGAATAAAAACACTCTTACTGACTTGGGAATGAATATTAATAATACACCTATTTTATGTGACAATACAAGAAGAATAAATTATTCAGAAATTCCTATTAATCATTCTTAGACTAATCATATTGATATCAGACATCATTTTCTAAGAAATCATGTTTTTATTTGATTATATCAATTCTTATTTTATTTTTAACTTCATTGTTTTAAATAATTTAATAATTTTTTAAATAAATAAAAATTTCACCTGTAATGATATAATTTTTTTTCGCATATGTTTTTTCATTATTTTAAATAATGTAATGTTTATTATGTATGTGATGAAATGGGAAATAATGTTTTCATAACTAGATTCAAATTTGAATCCAATTCATTTACATAAAACCTTTAGAAACACTGAAATCCAGCCCCCTTGGTCTACCATTGACTGAACCTTCGAAAACTGAAAACATAGAACCTTCAAAACATTGGGACAGAAATGGAAAAGACAATGAGAATATATGAATGAGAATATAGACATTCCATGCATCAACAATCGGAATGAAGAAATATCTTACATGGAAAATAATTGATTTGGAGTGGTTATTACAGACCAATCTAACACTGAAGAAAGATTTTCCTTTTCATGATCTTGAACAACTTTTTAGTGATGAAATAACTTAATTTTTTTAGGATATAGAGTTTCAAAATTTCATTAAATATCTTTTTTTAGTATTATAAATATAGATAACTTTATATTGGTGAAAATAATGATCATGATTTTTCTAGTTTGTCTGTGGAAATAGCTATAATCACAAACTACCGTCATGAGAGATTTTATCACATTTATTTTAAATCCATTGGAGATAATGATCATAAGTCAAATAACATTATGTCATTTTTATTTGGTTCTACTTATATCAGAAATTTGTTAGTGAATGATTGGGATCTAGATCATAAAATTCGTGTAAATTTTGTTCAAACATGTATTGTCCCAAAGATGTCTGAAATGGAAAAGAATTTATATCCTTATATGTATCTGATGTTTCGGTTTTTCAGTAATGTCATGTTCCATTTTCCACGTTATATTAGAAGTTATTTGTACTACTGCTATCAACTAGAGGATATAATGAACTTTTATCCCAAAGGGAGGTTTATTTAAAAATTATTGTTTATGTCTGATGTGGTGAGACTAGTAGATACCAGAGTGAGTTCCATAAAAGTATTGAGTTCAATGATGGAAAATTATGATATAGAGTATTTTTCAGGAACACTGTGAAATGATATATTATGCTTGTTGGTGCTGGTGAAGATCTAGAGTCTTCTTAGGGAGAGAAAATGGGAAAATCCAATAAAGAATAGTTGAATCAAAGAACAGTGATGTTTAGAAAACCTCAAGAAGAATTATATTTGAAGTATTTGATGCACTTGATGATGAGGGAGGTCAAGAGGGACATCAAAGGAAAAGGCACAGAGCGAATTATGATGGTGAGGAGCCATTTCTAACAAATGATGTTTCAACTATAGATCTTTTATGCTATAGATTAGTAACAGTATATGTTTCTCAAATTGATTTGGTCCCTCAAATAAACTAAGAAGTTGTACGTCAGGCAGAGGTAGATCCTGGATAAGTAGAAGTGGCTTGAACTAAATTTGTTTAAAAATAGTCTTCCCTATCAACTGAAGTTATTAAAGAAGAAACATTTCACGAAGAACCAGTTTTAGAAGATGTAAATGAAGATGATATTGTATAGAAACAACCTGATGAAAATGTTAAAATAGGAAAGACTCCATCTGATGTTTATAAAGAAATTTTAATAGAAAATTATCTTATGATGAGTCAATTCATGACCATAAGGAAAAATCATTCGAGCAACCAGTATAGAAGGCTACATATTAGAGATCATATGTTTAATAATTGCTTTTAATTTGGATAAATAAAATTTAGAATCAATAATAGTGTTTCTATAATTTTGTAAATCATCATTTGAGGAAGTAAATCAGAAAATTTATTGTAATTCAAGCTGAAAATACTTTTTTGAGAAGATAATAAGAGATAGATAGACAAAAGTATCATAAATTAAATGATAGTAATGGTTCAAAAAGGTAAGTGAATGTTTTTAAGAAGGATATGTTAGCCGATGTTGGAAAATTAAAATATGAAGTCATACTAAAATCAGATCTGGAATAATTCAAAACCTTAATGGAGAAATAGTTTTCTACTATCCCTGGAAGTTAAGAAAGTATATAAGTTAATTAACGTTATTAAATCAAGATATTTTAGGCCATTACAACTGTAATAAGCAATATGAAATTAAATTTGATGGACTTACAGTTTAATAGCACTCCTCTGTTTATTTTTTGGCATAATCAGAAATTCCTTATTGATATTCTAACATAATGTTAACCAATATTTTGAAAATTACTAGACAAATTCACTAAGAAGTTAAATCTATTTATGAAGAAGGAATAACTATGGAATGAATTTTTTAATGTAATCCTCATTGAAGATATTCATTTAACCCAAGAAGTAAGAGATTTGATATTTCAGTTACAAGATGGACTAATGGTGAGGTTGAAGGGTAGTCGACAGATCTAAAAGAAGTGGTTCAAATCCTCTAAAACTCATTTTCAACACTTTTATCCCAAACATGATACTTGTATAAAATTTGTAATTATATTTTCAATAAAAAATTTTAAAATGTCATTTTTATCCATTTTTAATTTGTTTTACTATTTTTTCAATGTTAGAAAGCCAAAATCCATAATCAATTACTGATAAACAGTTTGTAATAGCATTTAATCATGTTTAGTGCTACATTAAATGTGTAATATATATTATTCTATCATTATTTTGATATCATAAAAGGGGTTGAAGTTGAATAAAGGAAACATATTAATTTAAAATGTATAATTCATTTTCTCATGAGGATAAACATTGAAACAATAAAACATTTTATATTATATTTATGTTTTACCAATATGGGAGAATTTTGGAAAACACAAAATATTTCTTTCATTACCTTATATAGGGGGGAGAAATTTCTAAATTAAACTTTAAATATACATTTAAAAATATTATATCTTCTAGAACTATATAACACTTTATTTATTTCTTCTTTAAATAAGTCTATTAAAATAAAATATTATTTTATCCTTGGAAAATCCAAAATTATTTTCAATTAATTTTATGGGTTATTTAACTGGTTTTGTGATCATGAAACAGTGGAAGATTATTTAGAAGGTTTTTGTTTTCAACAATACTCTGTTGTATTATGATTAGGGGATATTATAGAGCTTGTATTATTTCAACAATACTCAATCTTCTTTTGATGATTTTGATGCTAAAAAATACACTAGTTCGTTATTATAATGATTTAACATTGTATGTATTTTAGGAAAAAAATATTTTTTGTTTTTTATGTTCTGAAATAAGATTAAATCATTTAATCTGTGGGTCATATTTGACAAAGTGTTCTGAAATCATTTTAATGTGTTCTAGAAACAATGTAAATACCTTACATTGAAGAGCGTAGCATACGGATTATATCCTATGTTACATTATGGGATTTCATGAAATTACTTTAAAAGAACATTATGTTCGGAAGGAACATTACACTTGTTATATAGGAAACATATAAAAGAAGAACCCTATGTAAGTATAGAACCTTATGTTTTCTTTAAAAAGGTGTGGATCCTCATCCTTGCTTTTATAATGAACCTTGTGTTCTATTGAAAAGTATGGATCATGTATATTACATTTTTCTAAAAAGGAAATTATTGATAATATACCATATGCTTTAAAAGATAAGATAAATGTATGGTTGATGAACCTTAAATTTGAGAACATCCTAATTTTTGAGATCAACCCTATGTTTAACATGAGAGATTTAAAATTGGACCTTTTCATTCAATGATCATTATGTAGAATATTAGGATAATTTCATGCCAGATTCAAAGCTTGATTGTAATGATTTTTTTTACTGATTTATAGAAATTTATTTATGATTCAAAATATTGATTTAGGAGGAATATTTCATGATGATTGTTATGGGATTTTATAGTTGTTATGTTATTAAAACAATTAAAAATAACCATTATTAAGGTGACATATATGAACATAAATATGAAAGGATTACACTAATATTTTATAATTATATATCTGTTTTATTTTTATTATCATATTGAGAGACAAATCATCAAAAAAAAATATGTATATGAGTCACACTTATCTTATGCTACCAAGATCTGTCAGACTCTATTTTTTGAAGAAAATGAACATCATAGAATATTCTTATTCTACATCAAAGATCTATTAAGATTATATTGTTGTTAAATTTTCTGATTTTATTTCAAGAACTTCTTGCAACTAGATCAACTCAGAACATCTCTTACCTAAAAACCAATATCTTTTCTATAGATGACTATCCATCTACTATCATTTGTGTACTACTACAACAATGTCGAATAACTAGTATGTATTTTTAGAGAAATACTATTTTCATTTTGAGTAAATGGTTTCTCTTACTAAGTTGGGTATTCGGTTCCGTGCATAAATTAGATGGATATGTTTTATCATTTACTTCTAAATGTGTCAACTGTCTGTACTCAGTTGTTGGAGGTCTGTTGATAAGAGGGCCAGATTGTAAAAATCACTTTTCATATGGTATAGAGTGCTGGTGGAGTGGACTAAGGGACTTATGTTCCAAAAACCACTACACATATGTGCATCCTTCAATCAGTTAATTTTCCAATGCATAAACGTTTTTATAAAGATAAAGAAAAAAATATGGCAATCATCATTATTCTTAAAGAATGTATAAAAGACATAATTCACCCCCTCCCCCTCATGTGAATATTTGGTATAACCCGATCCAACACTTAAGGTTTACTAATTTAACTATATATTGAATATATGACCATAAACTAACAAAAAAACATTGTACATTACCATATACCATGTATTTTAATAGTATGAGATATTTATGAATTTTATATTTTAAATTGAAATAATATTTTTTTATAATATCGATAATGTTATCATTATAACAATTATTTAACATCATTATTTTATATTATCATGACAACCAAAGAATTTGTTCATAATAAAAATACATATCCAAAAAATATAATTTTTTCCAAAAATAATTTATGTTAAATAATTTCAATTTTATAACATTAAAATTTGAAATATGATTTATATAAATTTTCTATTAATTTAATATTTATCGGCTCAAAAATGTCTAATCGTTTATAGTTATTCTTAATTATAAAAATTATTGAAAAATTATCAGGATTAAGATAATTTATTAATGATGGAAATTAATATTTATCAAATAAGAAATCTCATTTTTATTTCCATGTTAAAAATAATATATTAATTAAAATGATTAATGTGAAATTTTTATCTTTTGAGTTAATAAAATATTATAAACTTTATCTTCAAATACCAATGGGAAAATAGAAATGTAACTGCATCATCAATTTCTTTGGATGAAATTAACTCATCTAAAAAAATTACACCTTGTGTTAGGGGAATTTTATATCACTTGTCTTTTTAGTTTTAATAATTAATTACTATATTTTCCAATTATAGTGGTAAAAAATCAATTTATTACTATTTATATTTAACTAAAACTCAAGAGAAATAATTACCAAATATTGGGCTCTGGATTTTATGTTAGGAATAAATTTTTTATATTACATACTCGGATGATACAAAGTATAATTATATATTAAATTGGTAGAAGTCATGTAAAAGTAGTTTTGTAAAAAATTTCTTTTTAAATTAATTTTTTTTTATAAAATTCATGTATGAAATTACTTTTAGAAAATACAGCCAATTTTTAATATAAATAAGTATATCTAATTTTAAAATTATTCCAAATACCATTTCAATTTGTAATCTCATTCAAAAAAAATACCATGATCAATACAAATCATAATTTTTCACTACAAATTTAATATTAAAAAAATTATAAAATTCCATAAAATTATGCATAAGATCACATATTATGAATTTAGAAATGAAATTATTTTTTTATATAAATTTACTGAAATTTGAAAATATTAAATACCTTATTAAAGTCTAAAAAGAAAAAAAATATCCTCTTAGGAAAAACTATTTTTTAAAGAAAAATTTCAACTAAATATTTTGTTCTTATTTTGAATATATTAATTACTAGATAAACAATTATTTGGACCTTTATATATATCATAATTCTTTTAATACTATTCATCATACCAAATTTAAATGATTAGATCGAATGATCATATATAAATAATAATAATATATTTTTTTGATAGTTGTATTTTCTTAATATTTAATTCATTTTAACATTACATTTATATTAAATAAATAATGTTATTAATGAAATTTTTTTTCCACTTGTTGTTCATATTTTCTATAATCCTATGGAATTATTAACCATTTTATATGTATTTCTTAAGGGATTTGTTAATTTTAAAGCACAATACATTTTTAATTTCATTTCAAAATGATTTATACTATTTTATTTAGAAATAAAAAAGTTGTGTTGGTTTTTGACTATATATTCATTATATTATAATATAATTTTTTCCCCTAAAAATCCTATATTTTAATTATAATACAATTTGTATTTTAATATAGAAATATCTTTTATATATACATATATAACTTCCCACTTGTGACATCATTTCTCATGGGGATGAAAATATGTACAATGGGTCAATGGATTATTATAAATATATCAATGTGTATATGTGATTAATTGAGAAGAATGTGTTTTGGACATCAATAAATTAGTATAATACATTATTTCCAAATTGGAATTTTAAATTACGAAAATTTTATAACCTGATTGGAATGATCTAAAATTTTAATAAAATTATGATGCACTACAGTTGATGCACATGATTTTATGTATTTTTTGGTTCATGGTTGAAATGTTTTCCAATATTTTTTTGAATTTATTCACATATGAAGTGAATAGATGTAAGTTTCATTGTGTCCATTTTATATTTTTAGGATTATGAATCATTATTTTGGAATTTCACCGTACAACATTTTACTAAGTTATGAAAAGGATCAATGAACATTGGAATATTATGTACATTCAAATGTATTGAAAAATATTATTTAGATTAGGTAGTAGATAAGTGGAATGAGTATTTATAGAAGGATTAAAACTAAATTATTATTTATAAATGTGACATTTAATATTATTATTAGGCCTTTGGTGTGTCCCTCTATAATGGATCATTCACGGGATCAAATTCTATTGATCATCAGGATATGATGTACCAAGCACATGAGCCTCAGCCCAGTTGGTGAGGAATTTTTAAGTGCATCCAAGAGACCTGGGATCAAATCTAGGTGGGGGATAATTTATGGGTTACTGTAGCAGTACTTTAGCAGGAACTGTAGCAGGAACTGTGCAGAACTGCAGTAGGTACTGTAGAGGGGACTGTAGCAGGCATAGTTTGGTACTGTAGCAGCCGATAATATGCCTCTATTTGGGCCTTCGGGCCACCGATTTGGTCCTCGAGTACTTTAAGGCCTTCGGGCCACTTAGGCCTTCAGGTCAGTAAGGCCTTCATGCCACCTCAAGGCCTTCGGGAAACCTTAAAGTGCAGATGCAAACCCGAAAACCTACAAGTAATAATCTTCAGAAGGACGATGAGCAAGGATCATTCACCATAGCAGAAGCTAAACAGATTGCAAGAATGAGAGGGTATGACACCTGCCATCAGGACAAGCCTATGCATGCACGGGAAATCCTAGCTAAACAACCATGTGAAGGTGGAGAGATGATTTCACGATGAAGATGCTGGGGAGGAGCAGTTCCATGTAGTTAGTCTGGGTTGTATGTAATGTTTGAATCCTAGAGGCAATGAATTCCTCTAAGGCCTATAGTCTATGTAGTTGTTACACCTATGGGCCTTGTAAGGGTTCCACCTCACCCCTTGAAAGGTGTATTATCAAAAATCAATAAACAAAATGAAGGCCTTTGGGCCATTGGAGGGGGATGTAAAAAGATCCACACTAATGTTACTTCACATAGAGTTCCCATGGGGATTTATTTTTCCTTATTATATTTTTAAATGATATATGATTAAGGTTATAATTTAATATATTTATTTATATTTGTAAAATAAAATTAATCATTTCTTTTACTTCCCACTATTATAGATAACATGATGGCACAATCTATATATTCTAAATGTTTCATAGAGACTCTTACATTATTATCCATTAAATCATAGAAATGGTTAATTATGATTTTATTCATTCATTATAATGTTATTTTGGAATTTCATGAATAAAATATTTTCTTTTAACTTATCTGTAGTATTTATATTTTCATAGTAAAATATAAAATAATATAATCATTTGCATATATTTTAAATAATTATTGAAATTTACCTCTCTTTAGTGGTAATGAATAAGAAATTGTTCTATCATTTGGTATCATTACTATGTTAATACATGATCAAGCCTATTTTACTCCAAAAATTATTTAGATGTATATCAATATAATATTTTAATCTCACCTATGGGGATTCAGGGATACTGTCTGTTGGGTCGGGAATTCTATTGTCTCAAAGGGACATATATTCATGTGTATTAGTTTCTATTTCAGTTTCTTTAATCACATTGGACATAAAGGGTATTATATATTTCTATAGATATAGGGAAACTATATTTTCATAGGGGAAAATAAGAATTATTTTATATGGTAATATTTCACTTGATGGATAGGATATTAGTATGGTTATGGATGTTTTTTGTCATCACTAGTTCTTTACGATATTCTTAGTTCTGATATTTTGATTGTTGTCAGATTATTTTTCTATAGCATGGAAGTATTATATATGGATAGATCATGGTGGAATTTATTTTGTTATAATAATCATTAATTTTATATATGGTTAAACTGTTACAATTATGTGATACATTGATTCCTAGAATCATTCCTTATCTTTGGGTGATCAATATGGCTCATCGAGCCATGTCATGGACTAATTCAGGAAACCTATAATGGTAAAATTATGTTTATTATCTACAATGGGTATTTATTTTTCATTAAGATATCATTATATAAAGAATCTTGAATTTACCAATTTTATATTCAATAAATCCATACATTTTAAAACAGTTCTGAAATATAAGAAATTGAATAATGATTGGAATTATATTTTCCTAGATCATCATATTGAATTAAAGAATATTTTTTGGTCTCATGATATGATAATTTTAAATGAATGTTCCCAAAATTCCCTTATTATCTGACATAAACTATACATTATTATGATTTTGTTTGATAATTAATAATTCCTTATCGGAAAAAAAATTCAAACCCCCATTCAAAATGGTATATGTAGATATTTTGTTATCTAAAAAAACATCATATGCATCATGATAATTGTTTAGTTCACCCTAGAAAAAAAACATGGAGTGATCATAAATATATTTTTGGTGAATATGATAGATGAATGAGGTTTCAAATTGATTTTATATCCTTGAATGTCATCATTATTATGAACAAAAGTTTTTCCCACATTTAAAATATTATAAATTCTTTTCCACGGATCATACTGCATTTAAATGTACAGCATCTAGTTATGATATAACTAGTTGATGTTGATAGAGGATACTTTATTTATAATGGTTTTTCAGATATGACATAAAATTAAGGTATTTTAGTAATTCCCTTTTGTATTTTCTAATAGAATAGTTTTGTTAGTGGATCTTATGAATATAAGTCTACATGACTATTTATAAATGTATAAGTTAAATTTATGGAAGTTATCTTGGTATATTATAAAATTCATGTGAATAATAAAATAAAGTTACATATTGTTTTCAAATATGGGATAAGAAAATTAAATATTAAAAATTATGAAATTTTAAAAATTGGTGCTAGGTGATTTCATTCGACATGTATATTTTTCCAAAAAATGATTTATTATTTCCAAACTAAAACAAATATTGTTGAAGATTTTCTATTAACTATAAGTAAAATTAGTAATCAAATATTTATTTTATTAATCGGTCACTACTGGAGGATTTTATAAATAAATTATTAGTTATCCTGGTAGAAATATATATTAACATGTAATGGAGGTTAATTTATTTTTGTAAAACTGTGTGGTGGGGGATTAGTTGATCTGAAATGAAAATTAGTGATTGATCAAGTTTTGGAACTACCCTAAAAAAGGTTGATGTTTTCATCATCAATTATTTTTCCTTGAAATGGATTTTACACATTCTAATTCACAATTAAAATTCAATTTACTCTTATTAATTTCAATTTATTATTCATAATTTAAAATATCCAGTAAATCAACATTGTCTTGATAATGATGTTTTTTTATTAAAAAACGATACATTATTTATATGCAATAAAATTTCAAATATATTGGGATAAAAATTATATGATATACATATTTAATAATAATGATTTGAAGATGATGTAATTAAAATTGATGGAACTGATTTGGGTTTAAAATTGAATGAGTCACTAACATGAAAGAAAATGAACATTTTTGTTAATGCATTTATTTGAAATGTTAATCCATTATAGATAATTCTTCATTTGGAATGTGATCCATTATATAATTATTTAAATAATAATTTCTTTCAAAAGGTTTTTGTAATAACCTAAACCTATTTTTCATTAGAATAATCATTATTATCGAAACCTATGAAATCTCATATGTAAGAATGTGATTTGTAATAAAATGTAGTATTGGAAATGGGAGGTATTATTATAGAATTTAACATTAGTGTCATATATGTATTGATATTTGGACAATGGTTGTGTGTAAAAACCATCTCAAATATAAAAAATATATTCCTCAGTGAAACTCACAACTCAAATATTTTATTTCATCATATAAGAACTAAAATTTAAGTAAATTTTTTATATATAATTTTTAAAATGGAAAAAAGAGATATATATTTTTAGTTTATATTGGTACTTTTTCACTATCGATAGGTTAATATAAGATGAAAACTACGGAATTTATTTCGACATCAACATCATTCTCTGGATTCATAATTTGGAAATATTTCCAATTTATTTTTTCTTAGAATTCCATATAAATAATTACGTAATATTTTAAAATTCATTTTTATAAAAAAATTCTGAATCATCACATTTCAATCAAATTCCATGTAATTTGTCAATATATAATCAATATCTACTATAATGACCCATCCTAGAGGTTCTTATGTCAGGACTACCCCAATCCCACATCTAATAGGAATTGGGTCTGGTGACTATAATCGAGTAGGAATATCCCTTAAATCGGAGGCATTATCCTAAAGTAACTGTACAAATGAAAAATATCTGAGCTACACAATGATAAAATGTAAAACAACTGAAATAATTCCTGTGTACATCAAATATCCAACATTAGAGTAGAAATATGAATATTATAAAAACATAAGTGGGGAAAACATGTCCAAAAAATACATTTTCTAACCATCTAAAAGTATGAATACTATGTTAGAATAATGCTCGCTAGTAAACAACTAGATCTTCATAGCTCAATCTACACTCCACCTTCTAATAGTCCTTCTAGGACACCATGTAAAGGGATGTCATATGAACAATAGATGAAACACACGGGAAAATCCCATGTTATGGTTACCATTATAATAATCATTAGGATTTCCAAAAATACTATAAATGAATTACCATGTAAATTTAGGTCAATAGAAGATATTAAAATGCATCACAAATACAAGAAGTACAATATAATCCATATTTAATTAGTAGAGACACCATTCCATCCGGAAGACATTAATAAAATCTACCCAAAATATTTTTTTCAATGAAATTATTATTCCAGTATATCGCAGTCCAAATACCATGCTATCATCAAAGACAATCGATGAAGAGGTATATCTGATATGGGCCCCTCTCTAATAGAATTCATTGGTCTTAAAAAACTATGATACACAGATTGGGGGTCACACCTAGAACCACTAGTGGACACAATGGACCCAATCTAGATTAACCAACTATGTAGGGTATCATATTCTAATGAATCCACTGCCCCTACTAACGTGGTACACTAGATATAAGATCAATTCCCCACTCATGGAGCTTAGGAAAATTCCATAAACACCACTATGGATGATAGAGGATCACACTGCAGTCTCACATAAGAAAACCACAACACTCTCTAATAATCGACCTATTTTGGGGATTGCAATATTTTTATGTGGATGTTATTCCATGCTATTACATTGAGGAAATGACCAAGAGGGCACATTAAAACTATACTAGTCCAAATTAGGAAAATAAAGTGCCTTAAGAACTTTTATTGGGAGTACATGATGTTACCTAGGGGGTACACAACATGTTCAGATATACCAATCCCTTTTCTATGTAAAAATACTCACACGACACATAATAACTATATACCAAGAATGTAGTATTAGTACACGGTGTGTACAGGAACACACTTCCATTCCTGTGTCACCTACCCATTTTCTTCTACCATAACTTGTCCCTGAGCCAGTCTGTGTATTCCTAGCCATGTTCGTGTCTATCTATATAGAGTGCCATATAGAATTGTACTATTACACAAGCACATGAACTCTCTAAAGTGCATTTTGGGTCATCTATGGAGGGTCACCCACCATATTTGAGGGGTTACACTCCATGTGATCATCATCCCTTTCCCAAAACCTTGGAAACCAATAAAAGGGCCCCACATGACATATCATAACATGTTATACACCATGTTTCTTATTATTTTCCATATGGGTTTACCTTATCTATTTATCCTCACATACTAGTTCTTCATTGATTTATAAAAAAATTTCCATATAGATCCCAAATCTACATCGACTACGCCTCTCTATCGGTCACTCACTAGAATCTTTCTTCTAAATGCATTAGGGACTCATCTTCGACGTTCATTCTCCACATGACACCTGGGAATGGTGTAAAACTCTAGGTTCTTTCCCTATATTACCCAATCTATCCATATTAGTTTTTATCCTCAATCAAAAACCACCATGGAATTCATTAACAACTGGTTCAATCTGTTATTCCGAATAATGATTGCAAATCAATCTAGAAAAAGGTAGTTTTTGAATGGTTGCCCAATGGATTACAAACGATGATCACATAATCAAATTTTAAATGAAATATGTAAAACATTAATGTGATGAATGAACCATATATATTGTTCATTTTCCCTTGATATTGTTTTGTATTAAAGATGGATGAACATGGATAATCAACGAATCAAATTAATGAATTCTATCTGATTATATCTACTGATTATGCAAGGATTAATTCTTATTCATTTTTATAACCCATATTCGTCTGGGATTATGAAAATTATGATAATCAAAAACCAAATAAAAAAAATAAATTTTTTATCTATTTTTGATGAATAAAATTCATGTTGTCACCATTGACGAGATCCTCTAACTATGGCAGTGTGATGATTCACTATCTTATCTAGATCTATAGACTTCATCCAATAATTTTCTCCCCCAATGTGTTCTAGGTTGTAATTTTTTATCAGCATACCATAGAATATGTTCATT
This sequence comes from Viscum album, assembly GCA_963277665.1. NCBI lineage: Eukaryota > Viridiplantae > Streptophyta > Magnoliopsida > Santalales > Viscaceae > Viscum > Viscum album. Next base: position 1,101,793,194 of record OY728147.1, read on the forward strand.
TATAGAAACCATGTTTATGGATATGGTCATTGTACTAACACAAATAAAATAAATTCATTTTGTATATTTTATATTATTTATTCCACACACCCATCAACTTTTTCACAAACTAACTGCATTTACCAATGATAGGTTGTTCCTAAAGTAAATATATTATTCCATACTCAATAGTGAACTATTATTTCTTATCTGGGAACATGTTTATAGGTTATTACAAAATATAATGAAAAATGATATTAGATGCTTTTAAATATATTAATATATTTCAATCATTTGTTCTCGGAACACCGTGAATCAAAATTGCACACTCTCTTAGTGCCTATCCATATAAAACCCATATAATATTTATAAATAAGACATGGAAAAATAAAGAGGATAAATTTTTCCCAACTTGGGACTTTACATACCTGAAACACAAAAATAAGGGCAACTCAAACATATGAGGGTACTGAGCACGAATATGAGCCTCCCACTCACATGTGCTCTCTTGGAAATTTTTTCATTTCAACTACATATGCACCAAATGAATCAATCTCCCATGAAGAATAGTATCCTAATGATACTTGATCTCCAATGGGTACTCGAAAATAGTCACTTCATCCCAGATGACCATCTTTCCTTAGTCTGCGATGTGTGGTGGGTGATGCACGTATATCCGTAGATATGTAAAATGAATGATGACTATTAACCAATCTAACTATAGATTTAGGGATTAGCGGTATGCCACCTCACCAACACATTATAGTATTTTTATAGTGCAAATTATCCCTAGAGATTGTTTTCCCCCATGAAAAATCTCAATAAACTATGTCATGGTGAAACATGAAGGATTACATATACCTTATTCCCCGAACCCCAAAGGACCATGTCGCATATCACCATAATAATTTTATAGATTTGTGTAGTATTCATCCAAAATTTAATGATCTATACCATCAATATATAATCTTGAACCATCATATGTCCCATGAGTGGTGACAATCAGGGGTGAATAAAACAATGTGTTATCCAATAGCTTATCCCAAACAAATCCTCAAATAATTCCTTACAAATGGTGGAATGGTAGAAGTTGGACTATGAAAACACTACTAGTGGTAGGTGATCATCCCAAATTCAGAAAAACTCTATTATAAAAACTCACAACATTTCTTTCAGAAGCTCAATGGTCACTATATTCTAGTTATCTTTCTATTTCTGAAAACTTATTCTCATGTGTAATAGTTTTCCAAATTCCTCATAGAATCCCTTTTACAACCAGGATATAAAGTGAGAATCATGATTTGAAAAAAATTGTTGTTTATAATCAATGGTGTTGAACATTTCTTGAATATAGAGGTGTTCTAATCTACGAGCAAAACTCTACTCTCAAATATCATGGATTTGGGTGGATATGGTGATTCATGTAATTATCACTTAGATCAAATCATGTATCGTAGACACACATGGTATTTCATCTGGTAGTCCATATATATCACATACATATTTTATTGTGTCACCTCAAGCGGTTTAGATAAACCCACTGGAAGCTAGTGCTCAGCATTCACGTGATGACTTGTAATGAATTAAGAAACAAAATCTGGACTCCTTTTTTCATCCGTGGCAACAACAACTGATATTAGAGGGCCTAGTACATTTTTTACACACACTGATGTACCTCAATAAGATACATCTGAAACTCCCATTGAACCTCCTTCCACAGGATCCCTGATACTATTTTATATTATCTGAAAATAACAAATCCATCATCATATTTTCTATATTCATTAGAAATATTACCTATTTATATATTAAAAAAAGTGTCTCGAAACCATTATCCCAGTGTTTTTAATCCCTAAACCATTGAATTATATTAAAGGTGACATCCATCCACATGAGGTATGCTTCTCAATCTACATCAATAAATGATAACTATAATGAATCCCACTAGTCTTATGCCTTATTCTGCAATTGTGAAATAAATATGATAATGGTAGAATCTTCCCACAAGATCCCCTGCATCAGAGTACATAAAATCTCAAATTCATTTTCCAAGAGTAACTCTAGCCATTGCCTCTATATCATGATTTCATCCTTATAATTCATGATATAAAATATACTCTTGTTGTCATAGTAGCGGAAAAAATGTTCATCTGTCATATAATTTTTCTGCATCTTTATAGAAAATACTACCTTAGATATCTCAAGATCATGGGTCACAACATTTTGATTCTATTGCCCCAATAGACATGATCCATATAAAATCAACAATTTCATCAGAATTTGTACACAACCATGATTTGTTCCAATAGAATCAAATAATTTCATGTACTCGACACCTTCCTTTCATAACCTCATGATGAGAGATCTTGTTAACCTCTTTTACCACTATTGAAAGAACAAATGGAACTTTTCAATGTACAAAAAAGGTTTCTGCTTTCATGTAAAAGTATTATAGTGTTCATACCCTCTAAATAATATAGATAAAACCTCATATGGTACCCAAAAAACCCAAAGAAATAACACATCACAATAACACTCTTGGGTGTATCCCAATAAAGAACCGACTCATCCATTGTTTAATGAAATGATACTCCAACTTCTATATTAACATGTCCATGAAAATTGACTTCTTTGATACAAAATTGTCAATCTATGATATTCTCTTAAATTTAGTGCTCAAAGATTATTCCTAAGACTATCCATATGTGTCACGCGTGATCCTCTATGGAATATGAATACACTGGGAAGTAATCAATGAAGGCAACCATGAATCGGTCTAACTAAGATTAAAAGATATTGTTCATTATTCTGATGAAAATTGTTCGGGTGTTCATAATTTCAAACTACATCACCATGTATTCATAGTGAATGTAATGACATATGAAGAACATTTTCAACATATCCTCATCTTGTACTCATAGAAGATGATAGTATGATCTGAGATCATTCATTGTGAACCATTAATACCCTTTAAAATGATAAAAAGGACTTCAATCATAACAAGTGGGTTCTTTTTCATCATGGTCACTTGGTTCAAAGGCTCCTAATCCACACATTAATTCAATATCATTTTTTAATGCCTGTAAATAAATAATGTGGCTGCCTTTGGTGAATTAGTGGGTCTCATGAAGACAATCACCAATAAGTCCTCCAAAAGTAACCTCAACTCATGAAGCTCTGTAGGAGCCATCTGACATAAGAGAATTGATATTAGTTCCACCACATATTGAAGACAATTGAATAATTATATCTCTATACACTGTGGTAAACCTATACCATCTTCATTAAATACATCCTTATGCAGTGCCACCCCTATAGGAAACTGGGGACTCATAACATCAACAACACCGAGGGTAATTATATCCCGTTTATGAGTAATTAGATGATCCCTCCAACACGTGATCCAATCCTAGTCTGCCTATATTTCTTTTTCATGAATAATGTAAAACATGGTACCATCACTATTGGCAAACCACTCTCTTCACATATAATTATCAATATATGGATGAACAATGGATAAAAAATACATGTGAGGACTGAAATCGTAAGTCCTTAACACTACTACCATGTTATCCCATCTATATCTCACACCTCCAAGATTCAATAGAAGAAATTGGAACTAGTTTGTGATCATAGATTATATTCCAGTAAGATTATTTAATTCTAAGAGTCGAGATAAATGTTCAACAAAAATATCTGATTCTCTTACAAGACTCATAGAATGAAAAGATTGGAAATCTCATATGTATATTAAAAGTCTAGATAAGGTGGAAAAGACAAATATGACACGACGCTTCACCATTGGATCCTCTACACCATAGGACTCCATGCACGTACCTATCTTCATCCAAACCCCCTACTTCATGAGCCAGGCAATGACTACCTTAGGGTGGTGGGGGTAACACATCAAAACTCTTACCAATTCATTATTCTCTATTAGACTCTATTCTACATAAACTCCCATTTGGACGAACCTTATCCTGCTAATTTCTCTAGGTGTACGGTCCCTAATTCATCTCCCAATCAGCTATATGATGTGTCAGACAATATCATGCTATATGTCCCTAACTGTTGCAAGAGAAAATCTTTCATCCCCTTGGGTGATTTGAGCTACCCAAGGAGCCATGAAATGCTATCCGTGAGTCTTGGGATAGCCTTCTGAAACACAAGATCCAATTGTATCCATGTGACTGTTGTTGGCTACCTACTAATGAGGTCTGAGCTACCAGGTGCCTACTATTAGGTCATACGACTGTTTTATAAATTTATAGAAAACATTACACAAACAAGAATAACTCAAGTAATTCATTATATTCAGAAATTCTAAGATATAACATTGATTCCATGATGTATGAGCAAAATCTAGGAATCACGGTATGGTACCTAAAGAACATGTCATGTACCATATCGAATGTGTAGAGAGAGAGATCATTAAACTTCACCGAATATTATTCAATGTAAATTCCTCTCAACTACATATGTAGGAGATAATTTATGCATACTAAGCAAAATGTATCCATATATAACTCCACAATGAAGAGAAAATTGGAGTCTATCCAAGGAAGATATCTCTTATCATGAGAACGAGTGACTAATCTTCACCATCACCCCATATATCATTAAGATACCTCAAATCAAGGTCTGCAATCTAATCATAAGGTGTCCTCACACGGTATAAAACACTTGTGTTAGACTTTATCAAATCACCAACCTTCTATGGGTCTGGATTATTCCAAATCTTGGAAGTTATGTACCTCTAAATCTTCTGAAATGCTCTTATCCTGCATGAATTCTCGTCTAGTGGTACTTTAATTAGCAGTTTCTCAACAGGTGAAGGTATATCTAGTAAACCTCCTAGAGGTTATATCTAAGTTACAATACCTTGTAGTGATGCATCGTCACTAGGAGGATCATCCCTGTCATCATGTAATAAAATCTTGGATTGTTTTCTAGGTGTAGGTGCCTTTAAATAAAAAAGGTGTTCCATATTCAATATATTATATAGGGGGAGTCGACACAAGTTCACCATAGAAAAAAATTATATTCCTATATGATTCACAAACCATTGTATGCATTTCAATTGATATTATCATGTACTGAGTAAAAAAATGTGATAAGAATCCTAGTGTATGGATAGATTGACTGTTGCACAATCACTAGAGTTCAAAACCTAAATGATGAAATAAAAACACAAAAAATTATTTTCTCTAAATAATCACATAGACTCATTGTCCAAAATTATAACTAACATCTCTGATACCACTCTGTCATGACCCATCTTGTAGGTGATCACATTGTGACTTACCCCTGCCAGCCTCCATTACACTAGGGGATGCTGACTTGTACAGAAAAGGAATATCTCACAATTGGGAGTCATTATCCTAATGTACTTGTACATACACATATATCAATGCTAATCAATTTTTAAATATAAAGAAAAAACAAAAATTAATGCATACAGCTATGATCCCATTAAATAGTATGATAGTAAATGTTCTCTATAATGAAAGTGGAAAAATTATCCCAACCAAAACAACCAACTGTGTAGCCTACTCCAAGGGTGATAAATAAGTCAAATTTACATTCCCAAAAAAGAAAAATTGTCTACCTAGATCCCTCTATACTCCAAAAACATCTGATTCTCAAAGAGCACCGTCATATGTTTCCCTGTATGAAAAAGACAATAAAAATTTTGTAAAATTTCTTGTACGGTTGAGAATAACAATACGTAGTGAAAAACCCTGAAAATAACGTGATGAAACTTGTATTTTGATCTCAACACAAGAAGTATCAATGTATCAACAATAAAATAAGTACAAAATAAACCATATATATTGAGGAGATACATCATGCCATCACGTGTTCACAACCAACTACTAGCCACATGATTATATTCAATGAAAGGCTAATTACTGGAGATACCACACCACAATCCATGCTCTCATTTGAGACACATGAAAATGATGTATAACTCAATACCTGTACAAAGATAATGTGTTAGTGTAATAAGAAAATGAAACACATATAAGGGGTCATTCCTATGATCATTGGGGGACACCATGAATCTGATACGGATCAAATCACTATATAGGAGATCTTTTTCTAAAAATTCCTCAAAACATAAAAATGTGTTTCATGGATTGAGGATCGAGTCCTTTCTCCGGGATGTTAGAATGATTCCAAAAACTCCAATATAAATGATAGATGATCAAACTCTAGTCTCACGGTGGGACACCAATATCCAATCTGAGTCACATAAATGATAACATATTACAATTTAATGATTTGGATGTGATTTTACAATATCCCCATGGGGATTGGACCAAGGTAATTCACCCATCCTATACTGGTCCAAATTAGGAAAACCAAGAGTGCCATAAACAATTTTTGAATGTACATGGATATTCCTAGAGTGAATTAAGAGAGTCTGGTTATTCCATTCTGTTTTCTATGTTTACATCCTCACACGACATGTATTATCAATATAAAGGTCATGTTTAATGAGTAAACAATGTGTAGAGACACATCGCTCCTTCACTATGTTTCGTAGTGGTGTATATGTATTGAAGACATATTCATGTACCAGTCTATGTATGCCATGTTTTGTCTATGTATTTGTTCACAGTGTGCCATCTAGTTGTGAACTGTTACCTATGGTCATGAATTCTCTCGATTATACACAGAGTCATTAATGGAGGGTCACACACCGACTGATAGGGTTCATATGTCGGGTGATCATCATCCCTTTCTTAAATCCCTAACCTTCGTTGAAGGGGTCCCACACAACCTGTAGTATCTGAGTTACATGATGTGTTGCTTGATAGTTTTTACATATGTTGTTCTTCTATTTTGTACCTCATTCAACACTTCAACATTCATTTAATCATGAAATCACTCTATAGATCCATGATATATGATGGAAACACAACACATTTGGTAACACATTGTAATCTAGTCTCAAAATTCATTAGGTACTCACCTCTAACATCTATTTTCCACATGACACCCGAGAATTGTGTAGAACCATAGATCCATTCCCACTCTTCCTTGATATAGTTTTCTTCTACCATTCCCCAATCCAAAACCACCATAATGTTTCATACTATATGGTTTGATATAATTCACAGAATATGATTGTACCACAATCTATAAGATGGTATTTATCGAACCTTTGACATAGGGATTACCAATGAGTATTTCATTAAGATATTTAGAGATAAATCATTGAAACATACATGTCAGGAATGAACCTCAACCATTTTATATTTTCCCATGATTCGTTATCTTAGAAAAGATGGATGAAGAGGGACAATTATATCTGACAAAATACACCGATGATAAATAATCCAATTTTGGTTTGTTTGGTGGAACCAAGTATGAATGATATTGTGAAACAGATGAAATTCTTAAAAAATGCAGTACCTTATTTTTGGAACATTAATCGTCGAATAATGGATGCATTTTCACTATTGAAATGATCCTCCAACTCTATTGGTGTGATGATCCATAATCTGATTTGGATCAATTGTCACCCCTAGAAAAAATTACTTATCTGTAATCCTATATAGGGAGTTACTCGATGTGCTAAAAGTCATTATGTTCAAATTTTTTTTATTATCATGTCCCTATATATTTTTTCATCATCAACAGACATTGACCAATGTAAGGAAGTTCTTAAGATAAATATGCTATTATGAACTCAATAGTTCTCTCATATTTCTACTTTAGTAATCCATCTAGATGTCATTCATGTTTTCTAGAAAACCTAATGCCAATGATATTAAATATTTTAATATTTTTGAAAAAAATTTCAGGGCACACCAGGCCTCAAGATCATATATCTTCTTAGTTTATAGTATTTATTTCAATCTAAAAACATTTAAAAATAATTAATAGAAAATTTGAGACATTAAATATGCTATATTAAAAGGATATAGTCATGTTACATTGACATTCCCTCTACATTATATATGGTTTAGAAATATTGTTTTCATCTAATTTTATTGAATGTTATTCAGATGGGGTTTTTTTACTGAATTACATGTTATTATGGATATTAATCCAAAATACGAGGGAAATGTTGAGAAAAATATTCAGGCACTGTAATATATACATCTAGTCTTTTCAATGGATTATAGATATTGTCGATATCAAATTCATTTTGTAGTTCTATTTTAAATTTATAATATTTTTATTCCTTTATAAAAGAGTTATTTTTGAGGAATAATATTGTTCTTGTTTTGGAATCATGATTGTTGGAGTGATGTATGTTAAAAGGTTTTATGGGGACCACAATTTTTAGTTGTGATGGTTGAGAAGGCAATGATGATTATATTTCCTAAAAGATTAGATCAGATTGGGAAATAATGGACTAAAAATAATATGTGGAATGTTATTAAATTTGGGATAGACAATCCTGATTTCCATTAATTATCCAATTTTAATATTAGTATTCATTATAGTAAAGACTAAATATTTATTGTTCATTGGACGTTATTAAATTCAGGAGATTTTTTGGTGTTTTTCCTATAGACTAAAAGTATGTAAACATTTACCGTTTGTACAAGATTTTATTTACTGTACATTATGAAATAAATATATTCCATGAGAATATAATGTTTCTAGGATAAAAATAATATATATTTAAGACAATCATTCAAATATGAAACAATTTGGTCAGAATCTTATTCCTTATGAGTGGTTTATTTAGAATAAGATTACTTACACTGGTATGATATAGTGGGAAATATTATTTATGATAACGATACATGGGAATCAAAAAATGTGGAAAATATGATATTTCACCACAATATTAATTATTTTTAATAAAAAACAGATGAAATTTACCCCATAGGGTATGAATGCGAAAATCTTGTTAATAATATATCAATTTAAATCGAAATAAATATTCATGAAATATATTTCCTATATTCATATTCCAAGGGATTTATAATATGAATGTTCTTATAAAATATTAACAAAATTTAAACTAGTAAATTATATTCCATTTTTATGTGATTTCTTATTAAATAATAAATGAATTTATTTTTTATTTCACTTTGAAAGAAATAATATCAGATTTTATATTATAAAATATTAATAAATCTTAAGTAAATTTATTTTAATTTTATATAAATATTGTTATTTTCGAAAATAGTAGAAAACCCGGATTCATAAGAAACCTATTAATTCAATATATATAATTAAAAAATAAAATAATATTTCATATTATTTAAAATATTTCATTTAAAACCATTCACTTATCATAATTAAATAGCTGAAATAAAAATTCTTTTTATTGTTGATATTATATAAAAAATGTATACCTTAAAATATATATTATATTGAATCCATTTCCTACACCAATCGTTAGATTTAAAATTAACATGTACCATTATAAAAATAAAATGTGCTTAAACGGGTTAAAGATAATAGAATTAAAATGATAAGTATATAATTACATTAAAACATCTATACATCTTATATTCTGTACATATTTCTGAAATATTTTATATTTTCATAGAAAGTGATTCATTTTAGTGCCTCATGGATTGAGGAAGACATTATTATAATATAATGATTTGATAAATTCCATGTTTGACCTTTACATCGCATATAAAATGGATCCCCCACTCCCCTATTCCCTATACTACTAGATATAATTATCTAATACATGACCTATAAATATCTCTTCTTATAATCACTACCCAACTCATATATGTAATATTTTGTTCATCATTCAATTCTATAAAGTCATTAGGATGAAACATATCGAGGAGTTACAATGAATATGTATAGTTATTGAAAGATTGTTATATTTTTATGTATTATTTCCCCCTATAAATCATCTACTGATCAATGTGGTATAATTACTTTAACAACTATAATATTTAAATTTTTTAATATTATGATAAAAACCATCATAATGTCTATTTATAATTAATTGAAAATGAAAAGAACATGTAAGTATATGTTATGAAAACTACCTCAAAAATTTATATATTTTATTATTCCTCCCCACTTATTATATATGGTCTTGATAGTAATATCATATGATTTTAAATATAAATATTGTGATTGGTATCCAGAAATATATGCAACACTAAGTATAATAAGAAAATAATACATTATTATATATATATAAATATTATAATATAGATGCTAAATTGGTAGGTTTGAATAATATTAGACACACACACATATATATATTTATATATATGTGCATGTGTGTTCATTTAATTAAATATTTCTTAATTACATAATTTAAAATGAGAAACCAATTTTTTATACAATCATTTTATAATTCAAAAATAAATTTTCCCAAAACTGATTTTTATTAATGTATGTTAATCAATATTGTATTTAATTTGAATATTTTGTTTTTGAAATTTTATTTGAAAAATATATATCATTTTTTAACTTTCATATTAAAAATATTTTATGTTAAAATTTATATAATTTTTGTAAAATATATTTTTTCAATAAATATTGAAAAAAGACATATTTTTATAATTGTATTATATTTTCAACAGTTTATAAATAATCCTTTTTTTTGGAATTTCCACTATCCTTGAATTTTCGTATAAAATCATCTTATACAAAAATTATGCATTTTATGTAAAATCATTTGTCAACATATTTTCCCAATTCTACTTTAAATAAAATTTATCCAATTATTTTTATCTAAATATTGAAAATTGATTCAAAAATTTTAATTATTGGATCAAAATTTGGTATAAATTTCCAATTTCATTTTCCTAAATATTATAAATAACATTAACTTCCGATCTACCACAATGAATGGAATCTCGAGTAAATAAAGATAAAAATTAACTAATATGGACAAGATTATTACCTTAACACCTACTATAATTGTATTGGATGATTTCATTTAATAAATAATCATCCATTTTTCAATTAAATGTAATTTTATTTCTATTTATATTTCATTATAACATTTATAATATTTTAGATAATGAAATCAAAAAACATAAAACACAAGTATTTAATAATTATAATCTCTTTATCATTAGTATCAAAATATATATGTTATATTGTAAACAATAATATGAAATATATATTATTGATTTTCAACATTAACATTTTTATAATTCTTAGTAAAATAATAATTACCTTAAATGCTTATAAAAGATGATACAATAATTATTACAATAATTGAATAATCAAATAACTGATATTTAAAATATTAAAATTCGTATAATATGACATAATTATTATAATCCAAAATTTTATATATTAGTATTACTTGTTACATATTTAATATTTCATTTTTTAAATATCTTTTGTTTAAATTATTTTTTAATAGTCAATGTAACAAGTAGTTATAAAAATAGACATTAATTATTTTTTTTGTAAAATTTATTTTATTATATGATATAAAATAAATAAAATATTATATTCATGAAAGTGATAATAATATGGTTAATCATATTATCCATGGTCAATTTGTGGTCTATTAATTCATTTTTTTTAACTATTGAGACCGTTAATGAGTAAAGAGTCTTATAGTCATGAATAGTGTGGAAGGGGACAATGAGGGGTTAAAACATTTATGAAAGGGTATTAAAAGTGTAAATATGTGAATAATTCTTTTATTTTTTATTACATAAACTGAAAATAAGCTTTTTTGGAAAATAAATTATTTTTATACAATTTAAATTTGAAAATTAATTTATATTAGTTTAAAATTTTTATAAATTCAGGGAGCACCCCCCTCTCATATAAAAGACCATATCTTCATGTAATTTCATCACACATGAAAATACTTTTAGTTTAAATTATCTATAAAAAACATCCTTCATTAAATAATTACTCACATCCTCGAGACATTTGTTTGTTCATGAAACCAATATAGCAATGCTTTTGTTGAAAACCAGAAGTCATTATCAAAAGATGAGGTATTGTTCTTAACATAGTGTTTTTTTCATAAACATCATTAAAATATTATAGGAAATTATAACATAATACAATCATTACCTATAAAAAATATAATTTATTATGTTTTTAGAAAAACTATATCTATTATGTTCATTATCAAATAGATAATTAAATTATAGATCATGTTTATGGAAACCTACCACATAAAAAACCATTATAATTTGTTTTTGCCTATGGTTCATGTTGACAACCACATGCATAAAGCGATGTGATTCAGTTTTCATCATAATATAACATAAATGACATATATATATTTTTTTTATTTTACTATATAATATTAAATTTATGATATTATGATCATTTTATAAATATATAATTTTACCTACCATCTTTTTATAAGGATCACTGAAAAATTAAAATATTACTAATGTGTACGAAAAACATTATGTCTCTATGATTGTAACATAGTTATTTTCCCTGAATTTTTTTATTTTAATTTATAAATATTTTATAAAAATTATAATTCTTTCAATCTTTTTATTAAATATATTATGGTACAATGAAATCATAAAACAATGTTGTCATACTGATATCGATTCTAGATTATGGACATAACACACTCAAAACACATGATGTTAAATTAAATAATTATGTAATAAAATATTTCATTGTAATAAATGAAAAAATTATAAAATTATATGTCATTAATATTTTAAATACTTAATAAATATGAAATTATTGAAATAAATCTTTAATACAGGTGATGGAGGAAGTTTCTATAATGTTTAAACTCTATGTAATAGATTTCCTCCCAATATTAAATTAGTTTTGTATATTTTTATATTAACCTAATTAAATTTATATTATGGATATAAGTGAGGAATACATATTATATTATGAATCATTCATACCTCATGATATTTTACATTGTAATTTTCTTTTTTTATTTAAGCATATTAGTATTGAAATTTACCACATAGAAAATTGTTTCATTACTCAGTTTCCATTATTTGGGTAATAATTTTTCTTCATTTAATATTTTATACCATGAATATTTGTAAATTGGTCTCAAATTTTTATTCTATATTCCTTATTTATTATTTTATTATGTACCATTATTATACATCACACATCATTTGATCAATTCTCATATCATTGTTATGATATTTACACATGTTATTCATCTTATATTCTCTTTAATTGAAATATATATTAATGTTATGAACCAATTTATTTTATTAGGACCTTATACTAGAGGATTTAAATTATCAATTATTATTCTATTTATTTTCATGAAATATAAGATTTTATATAATGTTATTATTTAATTGGATTATTATTTAACAGCTACCAATGTGGAAGATATTTTCTGTTTTAATCCTTTTTTACATTCATGATTTTTTATATTCAACGTTCCATTGGTTTGGGGGTAATATGATCCAATTTCCATTACATGTATAATTTTTTTACTATTATGGTTATGAATATTTCTTACAATTTTAATTCCCATTCTGTACCATATTCATTAGTAAAAAATATGAATTTCATTTGTACGTGATGACAATGTTGAATATTATTTAATGTAATGAATCAATCTCTTCCATTATAATGTTTTTAAATACTTTTTTAAATATTTTGGAATGTATATATATATATATATATATATATATTCTGAAATCAAATTATCTAATAAATCTATTTTCATGATATTCTCACTTATTTTAAACATATATAAAAAATAAATTCCATAATGATTCTATTATGGGTCACATTGGATTAATATTAAAAAATAAATTAAAAGCTTATTTTTTGACATATATAAAATCAAAAGACTTTCTCACTATTCTGATAAATATTCTTATTGAAGTCTTTTATAATAGTATCATGTTTAATTTCATAGAATATGATTTTTACAATATTTTGTAAATATTTTTTTAAAAAAAGTTATATTGAATGAAAAATGAAAATATCAATTAAATGGTTTTTGTAGTCTTACAATGGTTATTCTTTTCATCAATTTAATGAACCCTTTATATTACATATGATTTACTTTTGGAATATAGTAATGATACCATCCACACTCTTTCTCTAAAAAATTATTAATATTTAAAATATTTTTTCGTGGATCCTATTTCATTTCAATGTCTTATTCATTATATAAATGTAATACTCTATTTAAACATATTAATATGAATAAAATTATTTTTACGAATCAAACCATTATATATTTTGATTTATTTATTTTATTTCATTTTTAATTTAATTAAAATCATACAATATCTAAACCTATGTGATTTTCTTAAATAGAGTTTTAAATAAAAAGTTTATTTTGATATTTGAATGTGTTTTCACATGGATTTTAATTTTTTCCATGTGTTATATTAATTATATGGACAAATGAAATTTTTTTTGTGGATTTGATGTATGTTATAACTCAAATCGTATCCCAAAATAGCTTGTATGATGGTTTCACCTAGATAGTGCTCCCATGTATTGGGTATTTATTATTTCCTAGGAATAATTATATTAGAAGGAAGTTGTATGAGTATTCTGATTATAAGGGTTCTATAAGGTTTCAATGATGACGATGGTCCATGGTTCTAAAATGTTTTCATTATTCATGATATGGTTTATAAATTTTTCTTTTAGTCATGGTTGAAATCATATTTCCCATTATTATTGAATCTTTTGACTTTTTTCATTTAGTAAATATTTATTCCATGTGTTATTATTTGTTGATCTGAGGTTTTAGTTTATATGAATTATCTTATTTTAAGATCATACACAATGATTATTTCATCATACCATTATTCTCATCATACTCTCATAGATGTTATTCAATTTATCATTCATAATTTTACCTTTATTATTATCTTTATCTCACCCGTTAAATGATTCATATTTCCTAGGATATAATTAATGAATAAAAAATGATATATATCTCAAACAACTTGATATCTGATTAATATTATTGGAATTATTTAATACATAATATGAACTATTAAAATCTATGTGTAATGAGATAAATAAAATCTTGATTTAATTAATATTTTCAGGTATGTGTTTTTCATAATTCTTTAAAAAAATTTATTTAAATTCACTTGGATATGTATGTTATTGATTTTTATATTTCTATAGTATGGTTTTGATTGCACAAAATGGGTCACTTTTTTTGTCATCAATTACCAAAATATATTTTTAATGATTTTTCATTGGATCTTGGATTGAGGTTTTATGACTATAATAATTTTTTTAGATAATTTATTTGATAAATTTAGAAAATTTGATATTTTGTTATTAGTTTATCAATAGAGTGATGGATTCCCTAGTTGGATTATAAGATGATGTTCGATTATTTGTTCGTTGTCTTAGAAAATCATTTCAAGACAGAAGTTATGTAATTTTAGGGTGAATAATGATATTTTGTGATAGAATTTATTACATTGTGGTTTATATAACCGTTAGTTTTATCATGATTTATTATTTGAAGAGTAAAGGTAGAAATTTACATTGTAATAATATATGATATTCTTTCTACATTATGAGGATTCATGTAATTTGTGGTAGTGAATATACTATTTTTAAAATAATAATATTATGTCATATACGATTTTTTGTATAATAATTTTTGAGTAAAAACTGTTATTCATGTATAAATATTAAATTTATCATAGAAATATATGGGATCAAAGCCTTCTTATTTTTAAGTTTGATTATTAGTCCTGAATATCTTTAATAATTTCTATAACAAATATTTATGAAATTATTTAGGATCAACATTTGGGATTACTATTTAAATACAGAGATTAATGTTTTATTTTTTCATTTATTGGTCTATATATTTTTGAAGCGACGTTGACTTGTGATGAATATTTTGGTTTTGATTATTGTCTAAATATATTCGGAATATATTAATTTTTCATATAGATTATATGATTCATTATATTATTATATTAGTACTTCAGTCATAAAAACATTAATATGTAATTCTCATTGTTTAGAGAAAAATATGTTACATTTTTAAAAATTTATTAATGGTTTTAATTCTACATGTATATTATGTATATTTATATATGTTTTTTTCTGACAGTAAAAGAACTCATAAACCATAGGAAATGATCTTCACAATGAAATGGAATCCTATTAATTTAATTTTTATGGGATCAATTGTTTTTTTCATATCCTATTGGTTTATGGATTTGTTGTCATTGATGTTCTTGTAATCATTAAATTTATTTAGAAAAATTCTCTCTATCTCAATACCTCATTATTTAAAAAATATTAATTTCCTCAATGAACTTATTATCACAAACCCATATAAAATTTCTTATTTTTAATCCAAGTACGTGTCATCCAATATGTCATTCATACATCCTATTATAGATTTTTATGATGATTTATTGTTTACAGCTGTTATGATATATGATTTCAAAATAGGTATTTTAAAATTCCATTCATTGATTAATGATTATCATTATCAACATTATGATGATATAATTACATAAATGTGGTGATGTGTAACAACTTAGGCACCAATAGAGTTGTTTTATATAAATATTAAAGTAATAATTTAAACTCATAATAAATGTTTAATTACAAAAGAGGTATATATAGAACTTACGTATCTATACTAATGTAATATTTACACGACTGTTTGAATAGTAATTTGAAAGTTATGAATAGTAATTAAGTCAATAAGAATATTAACATCACTTATGAATATATAATTAAAATATAGCTATCTCATTATATAAAATTATGATATATTTAAGTCATTCAGTATGAAAATAAATTTTTTAATTTTGATATGATAATTTTTTGTATTTTGTAAAAAGTAAATATTTACATAATTATTTTTAAATAAATTAAAATTTTAAAATAAATTTTACTTTCATCAAATTTATTAATAATTTAATATATATATTACAATAAGTGTAAGTTAATTTAATGAGACCATAATTAATTTCTCAATGTATCTTAAAATATGTTTTAATATTAAAAGCAGTATTTTTCCAATATATGCTAATTATAATTTAAAATTTAATTTATCATATTTTAAAAATTATTCTCATATTAATGGAATAAATTTTTAAATTCTACACATCAAAAAATGTTCATGGGGAATATATGGGAATTTTCTGATCTAGTTGAATTATATGTGAATAGTAAAATATGGCAATTTACAGTATTTGAAATTATAAGTTAAATACATGAAATTTTGACTCATTATTAATATAATAAGTGATTATTTTCAACTAAAATTCACTTATCACTTTATATAATCTCATGAATTATCATTATTGATAGTCTTGAGCAAAAATTGAAAAAAAATAACAAACTAATAAAAACACACATCTGGTCTCCATATAAATTCCTCGTCTTCTCCACTACCCTTATAATACATGAAGCATGTTTAAATATTCCAAATTTCTATCACGTGCCTCTTCCCCATTCAAATTTTTTAATAGTTATCATCAAATATAAAAAATCATCTTTCATAATTAGGTTTTCAAAGAAATATTATTCAATAGGAAAAATCATTATTTTTATTTTAAATTATTCATTATTTATTTAATAAAACACATAATCTCTTCCATTATATAAACTAGAATCATTACTATAATATCATATATGTAGTATAATGGTATTTTTTTTATTTCAATAATCACACCACCTTTCTTTTCCATATAATAAAAAAAATGAAAACATCATAAGTGACATGTTAATTCACTACCATAATAGATAATGATTTTATATTTTCAATCATTATCCTCATGTGTTGTAATAATTAAACTATTACAGATAAAAGAAAATTTTAATATTCATATGATTATATTATTAATGTTCTATAACTAATTTATAGGTAAATAATTATATAAATCAAAACTACTTTGTGATTTTTGAAAAAACTATAAAATATAATAATTTATCATTAATGATTTAACTAATTAATCATCCTTATATCAAAAAAAAATTATATATGATATAATTTAAAATTATTGAATCTTAATAATACAATTTCAATTAACTTATATAAATTTTCAATCATTTTTCAAGATATACCAAACATATATATAATGGAATCCACCATAAATCAATGAAATAAACACTCTTTGAATAATGATTATAATTTTTATAACTAATAATAATATACATAAATAAATTTATAAAAATAGGAAATAAATATTAAATATATTCAAATAGTTATTAATTAAATAATTAATAAATATAATTTTACAGTACTATATGAATGACCTATACCCACAGTTCAAAACAATGGTAATGCCCCACAACCCTTGTGTATAGCCTATACCCATGGTTTTGAGAACTGTGGGATTCCGGGGAATCCGTATAGCTCCACTGCCTATACCCATGGTTTTCAAAATAATTGGTATAGATTTTTTTCTATAGTTTCATTGCCCTATACCATCTCATTTAAACCAGGTGGTATAGGTTTTAGAAAAAAAGCTGGTCTAGGTTTTGATCCCCCGACCTCCTCTATTATCACCAAGTGCCTCACAAGTCCATCTACATGACATATTTGTATATATTAAAAAATTTACAGTAACATATTAATCTAAAAAAATTTATTGGATGGAAAACTGTTTGAGTTTGATTTTCTTTCATAATTTTGTTGTTCCTACCAAATTTTTCATCCCAACTTTTGAGTAGGAAAACTATACCCACAGTTCACTAAAACTATGGTTATATGGGGTTTTTACTGATCCTATACACACAATTTTACAAGAGAACCATTTGAATAAGTTTCAAAATAATAATTATACACAGACTTTTTGGAAAAAAATGGGTAAAGGTTCGTAATAGACTCCAATAAAAAAAATTTGGTAGAACAATGGCTATAGGTGGACCTATACTGAGGGTTATTTCCAAAAAGAGGTTATAGGGTTGAGTATACATCTATACCCAACGTTTTCACCAACTCCATGGTAATATATGTTTTTACAATAGTGTTATTATATAGGACAATAAGTATAATTGCAAAAATTGAACAAAATGTATGATACTTTCATTTTCATAAAATACCATTTTCTAATTAAAAAACATTTTATTAAAGATATGTTTTTATTAATAATATGGTAGAAGAGAATTTTCATACACTCATGATCTGTTAATGATTTATTTTATCCATTAATATTTTACTATTTTATTTTTTAATTCATTTTTCTATTTTTATGTGAAGAACATTCCCAAAATGAAAAATTATTTCAAAATGGAATCATTATTTTCTTCATAAATGATTCTATTATGAAATCTTCATCTGTAATGATCATTTTTTGGTTATTGGTTGTTATTGTTATGATGGGTTGTTCATTAAAAAATTAAATTAGGGTGAGACTAATATATATCTCCAAATAATTTTTTAATTGAATGGAACTAACATGTTAGAATTTTTCAAAGAGTTTATGTGAATTTAAAATGATTATCATTACAATTATAACCATGATGGTTACTCAATGTGTTGTCTATATTAATTCATTATATATAATAGTGACTTCAAAATTACTCCACATGTTACCTTTTATGATTGATATATTTTTCTATGTTTAGTAGGAAAATTTTGACTTCATATGTCAAGCTACAAAGCTTATATTTTATTTGTAAAAGATTTAACATTTAAAAAATATTTTAATTAATGGTTTAATAATTAATTTTTTCATTTTTTGTCATGTAATAAGATTTATTTTCACATCTCATGTTGTAAAAAATCAATTTTTTATTAATTTTTATGTGAATTGAAGAATTCAATTTTAAAATTGGATTTTTTTCTTATAGAAAGAAATCACGTTTTATTCAAAAAGTATCAAAATATGAAAAATGATATTTGATTAAAGTGTCTACTTAATAATATAAGAGATTCTATGTATGATGTTAAGATATATTTCATTAAAACAATAAAACTAAATGATATTTAGAAATATAAAAATTTGAATTTGAATAAAATTAACCAGATAATGAAATGTATATGGTCATGTCCTTATATATGGTATCAATTCATGGTATATATAAAATTAGGAGTTATGATAATGTTTATGGAATATCCACATATGATATTAATTGTTTGGTTATGTTGAAATGATATATATTTTATTGATTTATATGTTTCTTTATCTATGATATTTTCTTTTTTATAATTCATTTCCATAGAATAAATAGGCAAGTTGATGTAGCATGGGACTATGATGTTGATATCATTCTGAGTATGCAACTGTGAATGGTGGAAATTGAAATTGATCTATTTGTGATAGTAATTGAATTTTTTATTTACGATACAAATTGTGGTTTCATCAATGAAGGATATTATCTAGATCAACCTAAGAATAATATATTACTAGTAGATCTTTATATTAAGAAGAACACTCATTCATTTTGTGTATCTTCTAACCTAGTGGTGTATGAAGAGTGGATTAAATCAATTTAAATTATTTTTGATGTCATGGGGTATTAACACCATCATGATATTTGTATTTATAGTATTTTTTATGGTAAAACTAATCAGTAGTGATCGGTTTTCAAGAATATCATAGACAATGAAGATAATATTAATTTTGAATTGGATGAATTCAAATATATTGTAAACTGATAAATATTTTCCTATGGAGATTCAACATAGGATAGAAAAACAATTATAATAATTGATATAGTAGGAGGAATTTTTGGATGCATATGAATAAATATTCACTCGATTGTCATGATATAATAAAAATTCCATTCCGAACCTTAATGGAAAAATCAATCTTTTTTACTCAATATTAAAGATAATATATCGAACGAAATTGGTTTCTAGGGAAATAAAAATTAAGAAAACATTTTCAATGTGCGGAGATTGTATAAATTTAGGTTTTTACGACCATATATTATCTCTAAAATATCATAATAAGAGATTAAGGTAAGATAAAATTAAAATTAATACACAAATCAATTTTATTGCAACAAAAATATGTTTTCTATCTATGAGAATGTAGAAAAAAACAAACATTTTAGTTTTTTTTGATATTTGGTTGTTGTTGATGTTTTTTGTTTGGGAAATGACTCATAATTTTATTTAATGTGACCATGGTATTGGTATGAACCATTCTCATATTCATAGAGAACATTATTTTCAATGTAATTAGATGGTTCATGGTGAAAACTTCAGTCCAAAGTTGAACCCAAATTATGGGAAGAATCTCGACGAAAATGAGAAACATGGGTTAAAATATAGTAAGACTACATCAGTAGATGTTGGTCTATCCATTGAAGTGGTATGATATGAAATTTTTACAATCATTTTTCTAATGTCTTGTTTGAGTATTGATACGCACATTCTTTCATGACTAATTGTTTAGAAAAATTAGAAATTCCACCTTAAAAAATGAAGCAAGAAAATATTGTAAAAACACATGGGCATGTTATTAAAGAATAATGTAACTATAAGAATATTTATGTTGATGTCTATAGACAGAATTTACTGGAAAACATTGTTATATTTCTCTTTGTATAATAATATGTTCTTATAGGTTTTAATTGTCATTCTTTTTACCATTCTAATATTGATTATATAGCTAAATAAGTTTTTTAGAAATTTTCACTATTTTTATAATGTAATTAACTAACACCACTGATAATATTTCATGAAGATGAGAATATTTTAAAATGATAAAATGAAGAAAAATTTTAATATATTGGTGAAGTAAAATAAATTGAATAGATAAATGATTTACTCGTGGTAAATTAGTATTTGGATGTTTTTTGAAGAGTTTTACGGTATGATACCAAACTGAGAGTTCCAGATTACTATTTCAGTAGTTGTTTTGGTTATACCTATTTTAAAAACCCCATATAAAAGGTATCATGTATAACATCTACAACTAAAAAATTAGTTACATGAGTTTTTCGATAAAGGATTCATTAATACAAATATATCACCTTACGGTGGTTCTATTTTGTTTTCTAAAAAGTAAATTAGTTATATGAGTCTTTTAATTGATTATATATTATTGAATAACATCGCTATTGATAATATGAATCATTTAACCATATGGATGACTTTTTTTATCATCTCCAAGGATAATTTTATTTTTCAAAGATTGAGATGATATCCATGAATAGTCATCATATGGTTATGGGTGATGAAATTCTGAATAAATCATTCAAAACTAGATATGGGAAATATGAGTTTGGTTTTATGCCTAATATTCGAAAAATAATCCTTATGTATTTATGAATCTTATAAATAGACTATTATATGAATGATTCTATATGTTTTTTTGTTATTTTTGTTGATGATATATTTTTAATCAAAAAAATTATGAGGATCGTCAAAAACATTTAAGTACTATTCAAAAAATAGTACAATAATAGAATTATATATGAAATGTATAAACTATGATTATTGTTACAACATATTTCTCTTAATAAGAACATCTCAAATATAGATCGTATAACAGTTCATCACACAAACAAAGTGGTTGATGAATTTCAAAGATGGAATAATGTTACTAAGATTTGTAGTTATCATATATTATATGGATACTATTGAAGAAT
Organism: Viscum album; assembly: GCA_963277665.1. Classification (NCBI taxonomy): domain Eukaryota; kingdom Viridiplantae; phylum Streptophyta; class Magnoliopsida; order Santalales; family Viscaceae; genus Viscum; species Viscum album. The sequence continues at coordinate 1,101,815,616 of OY728147.1, forward strand.
AATTAATATCATATCAATGTTATATACCAAACTTTATTAGTTTAAATGAAATGGTAAAAATTCATTTGGGAATATGAATGTGATGTTGTTTTTCGGGACTGTAAATAAGATAGTTGATGTCCCTAATTTTTGCTCTCATGTCTTGGAAAGGAGAGTTATTCATATATATTAATTCTTGTATACATGGAATTTGTTGTGTTTTTATGCATAATGATTAGGTAATTGTTTTTTATTCATTGAAAAAACATCTCATAATTTAAATAATTTCATATATGATTTAGAATTAGAATCCATGGGTTTTACATCAAAAATTGTCAACTACTGGTTAAAATTATGACATATATAATGATCATTAAATTTTGAAATATATAATCCAAAAAAGGGAATTGGACATGAGTTATGGAAGAGAGTATGTCCTGATAATGGATTCTGATTAAATGAAAAAATTCATTCATGGAAATTAAATTAATATGGTTGATGCCTTGAGTAAAAAAAACATTATATATTAATCATGTTGTACGGGGAACATGTCCACTAGATTAATAATTTAATGTATTTTGGATTTAATGTGATTGTTTCGAGAAATTTTTTAGTTTTGTTTAAGGATTAAATTAAATTATCTCCATAAAATAGAAATAATAAATCTTACAAGGAAGATCATGATTAATATTAAAATAGAAAATTGGTTAGAAATGTAAGTTTCTATAATTTAGCAGGGATAAATATTTTATTAAGACTATGAAAGAGAGTATGTGTTCCCTTTTTATCATAGTTTAGGGAAGAAATATTATGTGAAACTCCTAGTTCTATAATTTCTATTCATCTTAGAATCAATATGATGTTTATAGAAATTAAATAGTGCTAGTTTTGGTATAGAATAAAAAGAAATAATGATGAATTTAACATGCGATGTTAATATAATCAATATTGTAATGTAGAATGAATATTAATTATGGGTATTCTTAAAAAATTTCGACTTCCATAGTGGGAATGTGAGTTTATTTCCACTTATATTTTTGAGGAAATGAATAATTATTCTAGATGAAATAATGAAAGTTGGGTTATTGTTGATTAAAAAACTAGATATGAACATTTTATCCATATTCTAGATATTATAACATTATATTATCATTCTCAACTATACCTTCATGAGATAGTCAGGTTACATGGAGTTCTTCTCTTCATTGTATCTAATCAGTTTTATATGTTCACATATAATTTATTTAATGGATTTTTTATATCATTAAGAACTTAGTTAATTATAATAACTCCATTTCTCCATAAATCTTATAGATATACAGAGGGAAAAATATAAAAATTAAAGGATATTTTTTGGGTATTTCCAAACGATTACAATGGTATTTGAGACTAACATATTTAATCGGTTGATTTTACCTATAACAATAGTTTTTATTATAGTATATAAATATAAAATTTTGAAGATTTATATAAAGAGTTCTAAAACACCACAATTTTGGGATGATGTATGTGAAAGAAATATTTTGCGGCTAATATTAGTAGATGAAACAATAGTGATGTTTTAATTGATTCATCAAAAAATTTAGATATCTCAGAGAAGACATAAATCTAATTTTTATAAATAGTGGAATGATCTTTCTATTGAGGCAGGTGATCGTGTATTCCACATTGTATTCCATGGAAAATTGTGATTCATTTTGGTAAAAAAGGGAAGGAGGATCTATTGTTTATTGAAACCTATTTTTACCCTATGGGATATTGGACTTGTTCTTTACAAAGTATCTTTTCCCCCATCTTTTTACTAAATACACCTTGTTTTTATTTTTTATATTAAGAATGTATGTAAAATATTCTTCTCATGTTTAGAGCACTTAAATGATTCATCATGAAGATAAAATTTCCTATGATGATAATCTTATTGTATTCTTGAATACAGAGAGCATATATTTCAAAAAAAAAATAATACACTGTGTTAGGGTTTTCTTATAATAACCACATGTTTGAAGAAGAATCATTATAATATAAAAATTTTATGATATAAGTATAACCTCACTTCTTTAATATGTGAATAAAATTATGAGGTTAAAAATTCAAAATGTAATGGATGTAACAACCTAGTTACATTGAGAATATATATTTCATTATAGAGTTAAATAGTTTAATTTATTATGAATAAACGAAATAAGTTTATTTATAAAAAAAATGGAATCTAAACCAATATAACAATGACCAACCTATTTAAATAGTAATGTGACAAAAATGAATAATGATATTTATATTAGAAATATTACCTCTTTAATAAATGTAAAAAAATAATAGTATATCATAAATGATTAAATTATTGATTTATATCATTTGATACTTATAAAATATTTTAAAATTGATAAATTAACTGTTTTTTGTGAAATGTGAATTTTTATTTACAGTTTTAAAAATTAATATAATGATATAAAATAAATTATCTGTTTATATATGTATTTATAAATTTATAAATATCTTACTATAATTATAGGATAAATTTTTGATACCATAATTAATTCATCAAGCATCATGATATCCAAAATAATTTTAATATTAATATATTTAGAATAAGTGATTATTTTAATATAAACAAATTTTTATAATATTTATAAATTTATTAATAAAAAATAGATTACAAATTTGAAATATTCATGTCAAAAAATGGTTTGAAAAAATATTAATGATTTTTTTAAAATAGTTGATTTTCAGTGAATTGTGATTATTGTAATTTATATTATTTAACATTATATGTTAAATACCTAAATTTTTTAGTAATTTTAAAAGTAGGCACAAATTATATTGAATAGATATGCACAAAAAGGTAAAAATTATTTCATTTATATGTGAGAGGCTTCATAAAAACGAAAAATGATTTCAAGAAAGATTATTTATTTTCAAACAAAATCCTTCATTTCTGAAATTATAGTGTCTAGTATCCATACTATGGATCTTGGGAATTGTTAGGTTAATTGGTGGATCCCTAATAATAGATTTTTTGTGATCTTATTATAACTATCTAATTCATGGGCTAAATGGATTAAGTAAAATGGTTAAGTTTACCCTAAGATATTATAGGAATTTATTTGAATGTTTATTCCACGTGTAACCATGATAGTTACATGATATATTGTTGGGAGAGATACCTTATATGTTAGAGGGATATGAGAATTATTCTAAATGTTAACTATTATAATATATTTAAGATTTATATGGTTTTACCTGATATTTTTGATTTATTAATTTATATAAAATATTTTGTATTTTATGTGTTATTATTATATCTTTGTGAATATTCATTCATTCATGGATTAACTATTTCACATATTTTTATTTCCCATACTAAACATGTATGAACCTAGATCAATATTGAGGTATATACCCTTTAAATTTTATTATTTTTTTACTTTGAATAACGAAATAGGGCTTAATGTGAAATCCCATTGAGCTCATTGAAGTGTCAAGGGTGTTTGGTATAGTTTTGAATGTTAGAACCTATCCTTTGGAATAAAAATGGTCTGATGCATATATATTTAAATCGGGAGGGATTAGGCGACATGGATAGAAAAAAAAACTGTGACACTATAATGGTGGTCCTATATTGCACGATATTATGTAAACTATTAATCATTGGTTTCATGATCATGCCAAAAAAGATGAAATTTGGACAAACATGTTTTGCATGGTTTTCACATGGATAATTTAACCATGTGAAAAATCGTTTTATGTTCCCAAATAATACAACCATGGTAACATGGTTTACGCACAATTTTTCCAACCATGAAACCTATAAAATATTTTGAATTTAAAAAATAACCCATAAATAAATATATATCTAATCAAATATATCTCATTCCCCTCATGTTGGGTAACCATGGATTGAGAGATACTTATTTAATGATAATTAGTTGAATAAAGAGATCTCCTCGGTTTGATAATAGAAATTAACACAATCTATATCATTATATCTATATCTGTGAGTTTTCAATTTTTTTATAACAATTCTTCTTCAGAATATATATCAGTTGTGGAATTTAGGTGAATTTTGATTATCTTTATTATTAGGTTAATCATAAATTCTTTGTTTTACTCCAAATATTAGATGAATCAAAAGATAGTACAATATTACTTGTCCACATTGTAACTATTGTAGGTGGACTCATGCTTTTCAATAAAATTTTATGAGTATATATGTATTTTAATTATTTCTTCATGAGAAATTCATAGAGCATTTCCCTAAGATGAAATTTTATCCTTGAATTAAATTGTTAGGCATGGTATAAGTATTTAACGAGTCTTTCCAATGAATGATTTTCGGTTGGGGAAACTGAAACTTCAACCACCATTTATTTGTTTGTTTTTTATTTAATTGGCCACTATAATGGAATATGAAATTGGATTCCATTGAGGTGTTCCCATTACCCCATTTCATGGGATGTTTAAAATTGTATATTCAATTCTTAATTTCAATTGAAAATTGATTTGTAAATTGATTTATAATATCAATTTTAAATTGAATTGTAGAAGAGAGGATATTTGTTACAGGATCAATAAAACATCCAATGAAATGTATTTTATAATCATGTTATTATTTTTATAATGAAATGACTGTGTGAATAATTCAGTGAAACCCCTTTTAAGCATATCCCATGAAATGAGTCATCTTCTATAGATATATTTAAATAGAACATTCTTGGTATTGAATTTGACATGGAATAAATGAAATTGGATAAATTATGTTTTTCAAATGAATTGAATTATTATGAATATACCTTAAGTGACACAGGGTTTCAATGGAAATGACATGGACGAACAAATATAGATGTTACCATTCTTATGCTCGTGTGAAACTTTTACATCTTAAATGGACTTCTAGGGATAAACTCAAAGACACTGACTATTATTTGTCGATTGAAGCATGGATCCGTATTAATTTTCTTGGAAGGAGTTAATTTAACTTGATCATATATTCCATTGGTGTTACAATGGCTCCATTACTAGACAACTAAGGGATAAAAACGAAAATAAGTGATGTTATACCACACATTGACTGATACTTAAGTTCTTGTGAGTATGTCCATGGATGGGCATGTAGTTTATTGGTTTATATTATAAATGGAATGATACACGTATCCCAAATTGGGAATTAAATTGATGTGATCACATTGATAAATGATTAATTAATGAAATTTATTATATTTCTTGTTTCCAAGCCAAAGAACAAGCTTAGATTCAGTCCTTCCTTCTTTTTTATATACTATTTTGGCATACCTTGATAATATTACCATGTGAGACACTATGAATTATTCAATTCTGTATACATACATTAATTAGTTTTAATAATTGAGAGATACCATTTTAAAATAATAACCCACAATTTATTTATTACATACATCAAATAGTTCCATTCAATATTTTATTGTGTCCTTCACATTCTGATAGTTATATACTCAATGCCTAGATGGAACATATACATGGTGTTTTCCTACTCAAATTTATTATAAAACACTATTCTCACAACCATGGGAACATTAATATATTCAATTAATAGATGTAAGGAAAATTGAAAAGGCACTGCTTCAATATCATAATTTTTTAAAGGGATTTTGGTATCTAGGGACCGAGATGAGGCTCAACATTTTTGATGGGATAATGTTGGCCATTTTTTTTTCTTTTACAACGTCTTGTCCACCATTCTTATTTATATATATTTTATTGTTTACTAGACACATGAAATGTAACATTATATTTAGTGTATAGTCTTCCATTTAGAATTTTTTTCTAATCATGTTTTGATCTATTTTTTAATCAGATAAATTATTTTTCAACTTATTTTTTGGTGTATATCCACTCAGCTACAATCTAGTGTTGTTGGAATTATATAACATATAAAGACATAGTTCTTTGATACTATTGTATAATTTTGGATTTTTGGGGTGATGTTATTGAGTCCATTTGGCTAGATGGTATTGGGGAATTTTTTTACTATTACTCTGGTCTAGGAGGTTATAGATCTTTTCTTAGTGATCTAATGATTTTAAATAATTTTCATATGTTTAATGAATATACAACGAAAAGGAATAATTAAATATAAATTTAATAATATTTGGATATATAAATAAATCATTTTTATTCTAAAAGTTTCATATTTTGAAAAACAGATATTGAGTAGAACTGTCTGCTTTGTAATATAATAATTTCTTAGTATGATATTATGACCAAATTATATAAACCTATAAGATTTAAATATTTGAGTGAATATATGAAATTTAATTCTAGATAAATTTAATTAATTTTTTAATGTTTAAGTATGGGTACATACATGGGGAAAATATAATATCTTAAGATTTCACAAATAATGGATATGTCTGATAACATACAAAAACAGAATATTGAGAATAATCAAATGATGAAATATTATGGTTTTTATTATGACCCCTAAAACCCTCAATTAAATTAATAATCATGAATATGAAATGCATTTGATATATATATATATATATTGATATTTTGTAAAAAATGTATTTATTTGTCCTCATAAAGTAATTATTAATATATCAATAAATTTACATTAATAATCAAAACACTTATTTCTTCAAAATGGATTTTTATTTCTCTTTGGGAATGTATATTTTAATCATTTTTCAAAACATTAATAAATTTTATTTGAAAATATAAATATCATTTATGAAATCAGAATATCAAAATTATATTCAGTTGAAATTTTTATTTTTTATATTTGAAAAGATATATTTTTCCTTAAAAATATAAATATTGGCTTTATTTTAATAAATAGTATTTTATTTAAAATTATTTACAGGGTGAAATTTTATTTTCTGATTAATTTTAAAATATAATTTGATCAGTAATATTTAATAGAATATTTTTTAATTCTTTTTAAAATTAACATAGTATTAAAACATTAGATTCTATAAATAGTTATTTTTCCTAAAAACCAATTCTCATCGTCTTTTCAATTTTAATTTTTAGTTAATTTCTTCCACATATATTTTTTTAGTTTTCATGAATGGATTCCATATTTTAAATTATTATGTTGAAATATTGTAAATTGTTACCTTTTAAATTTTTTGAATAAGAATAATAACTTATGTAATTTATGATACCACAATAATGGGTAAATTGGGTTATTAACGATAAAATGAAATTATCAATTCATTAAAACAACACTAAAAATTTCCTTAACTTTATATAATGTATAAATCTCATACAAAATCACCTATTATTAATTTATATTTCATGTTTTTCATTTCGATGTGACTGTTTTTTTAATATTTAATATAATAAAAATTCAAAAATATCACACAATTGTTTTTAATAATTTTAATATTTTTAACATGCCGATAACAAGAAAAAAAGTTCTATAAAAAATAATTATTTTAAATTTAAATGATTTATATTCAAAATTATAGTTTATAATTAATTTCTTGTGGTGAAATAATTAACTGAAATTCTTACATAATGAAAACACAGTAATTATTCAACTAATGGAAAAAAAACAAAAGTTCAGAAATATTATTAATTACATAATATTAGATAATTATTGTGATTTTAAAAAATTTTAAATGAATATAATTTTATATTAATGTAATTTGTTTTCTATTTTTGTTTTTTTGGCGATGGTATTAATGTAAATTTAATGAATAATATTAACACATTTAAAGTAATTCTAAATTTTTTTTAAAAAAAATTAAATTATATAAAATTAAAAAAAGTATTAGATAAATAAAAGTGATTAAAATATGTTTTACAATATCATCCCTGATATATTATTCTTATAGTTTTACTATTATAGTAAATAAATTGACCCATTAATGAGTACAAAACCATGTTGTGTCGATAAGTTTTAAAGGGGTTAATGATGGATTAAAACTAAATGAAAATGGTATGAACATATTCAAAACTTGTATAATTTTAATTGGTTATGATTATATAAATATATAGTGATTATATCATTTTTATTTAAAATTTTTGATCCTTTTGTAATTAAAATTTAATAAAAATATTTTAATTATTTTAAATTTCATTTGTTCCCCACAAATCTATTTTAAAAGGGATCATCTTCTTCTCATTTGTCCACAAAAAAAATTGTGATATGAATATATATATATATATATATCCAAATACCATCCATAAATATATAATTTAATTTTAGTTGAGTTTCTTTGATCATGAAACCATCCTACAAATGATTTTGGTGTAAAACCTAAGAGACTCTTTGATGAAGAAGTATCATTCTTAACTGATTGATACTATTTAATTTAGCCATAAAACTCATAAGCATAAAAATAAAAAAATTATGATATAATAAAAATCATGTAAACTATATAATTAAATTCTACTTGTTTTGTTTCATTACGTATATGGGTCTAATCATGCCATAAAATTAAAAACAAAGCCAATATTCATCTGTATGGAATCCTATAACCTGACAATCCTACATAATTTGGTTTCTATAAATAAAAAACATTGATGGTAATAGTTAGGGAAATATATATATATATATAATTTGATTGTAGTATTTTTTATTTTTTATTATAATATCACCCCAATTTGCTTATCATTCCATTCATAATAAATTGATAATTTCATTCGTGCATATATGTGGACTACCACCTGCATGATGGGATGTGATTCAATTCTCATACCCACAATGTACAAATGATATATATTAGAGTATTTAATGTATTAATATTATATTTATTTTATTTTTATAAATTATTAATTAATTATTAATAAATTTATTTTTTATATATAAATTTTTTAAAATGGAAACGTTTCTTGCGCGTACATAAAACCAACCATCTCAAGGGTTTTTAAATAGTTAAATTTTTATATCCATAGTTAATTATTGGATTTAGTACTATAATTTTTGAATAAAAACTAATTATTTTTTATGATTATTATTCTTGGGATTATGGAATAAATTGACCCTTTTAATTATGTATGTATAATGATTTCATTTTTTAATTTCCCACCGACCATTTTTAAATGAAATGATGTGAGGTCAATTGGTTAACTAAATAAATATTTCTTTGTTTCAAAAGAAATTTTTTTATGTATAAGGTATTAAAATATGAAAACTAAAATAATAAATAATATAATATATATAAGCCTCTATGATAACTTGTGGAAGTTTATATATAATATTTCGACTCAACGTAATATATTTTATCAAAATTTTCCATCACTATGGATTATTTTATTGTTATACACATAATTTCATTTATAGGATATATATAATGAAATTTTACTTCCTATATTAATAATAACTAATAACATATTATATATTATATTATAATGCGATATATTTTAATAAAGTAAATTTCCTTGATTGTCCACTAATATAAAAAAGTTTATTAAATCAATTTAATTTTTTATGTATATAAAAATTATATGTTGACATTGTATATCCTTGAATATCTTATGAATTAGTCTATAAATATTATTATATTATACTTAAAAATTATTATTTTTATTTAAAATTGTTACTCATAATATGTCATGTTTTTAGTTCTAAATTAATTTATACAATCTTTGAAAAGGTTACTTGTCTCAAATTCCATTTCAATGTGACATAGGTTGTTGTTACACACGTAACATATTTTTTTAGGTGAATATAATTCCCCATTGAGATGATGGATGACTAAGATAATTATTTTATTCTTATTAATTGTTTAATTTCAAATAATTAATTCATAGTATTACGATTATTGTTTTTCCAATGTGGATAATGCTTTATATTGTAATGTGTTTGATTTATAACATTATTTATCATTATGGTTCCTTTGGTAGGGGGTTATAAATAATAATATCTGATTTTTTAGGAAGAAAATAAATTTATTCTTCACTAGTAATGAATTCAGTCTTCATTTGATTCCATATATTCCTTATGGATTGAATAAATATGATGAAATCTGTGTGTAAGTGCTAATAAACTTACATATTCATTCAAATTAAAAATCACAATATTCTTGTGTTACGGTTTTATAAAATGTTTTCAAAGTAGTTTATTTAGTAAAAAATGATTTCATTAAACTATTAATCAATATATTTTTACTACTTTTAAATTCCATTAATAAGGAAATTTCAGAATTTTTTTTTGAATGTGTCACTTTTGTATTATTTTAAAAATTATTTATAATAGAGTATTTAATTATTTCATATACAAAATTAACACATTATTTCATATTTATGACTATTATATCAATTGGATATTAATTTATAAATATCCACTATTATTTTTAAAATAATTCATTCATATAATATTTTGTAAATTTTTTATTATTGGTATTTATTTTTTATCAAATGGATATTTCCCTTAGGATTTTATTAAATGAATTTTAATGGTATTTCAATTCATCAATTCCAACAACCACTGATCTTGTATATAAAATGCTATAGATATTTCTTAAGGATAAAATACTCACACATTCTTAAGAATAATTATTATTATTTGGAAAATAGTTTCATTGTACCCATTTCTTTTGAACGTGTTAAAACATTTATGAATGAAATGGTCTATATTAACCAATATGGAAATAGTTATATTCCCACCTTTATTAGATATGTTTATATCTATTTAATATTTCTTGATTTCATTAAATTAATAATCTATTCCAATCATTCTCCATGAATTGTGTTTTGAAATTTGTATTTTAAAATGAAATGTGTCTTTTGATATTAAAGTGTTGCTTACCCATTTTTGAAAGTTTTTTTTCAATGGTTTACTTCATAATATGGTCTTTATTCATATTTTGGAGAGTGTGTGCCCCATTATAGATCAAAAAATGATATTGATATAACTTATATGATCGTGGTACTATTATTCACCTATACATAATTGGGTAATGATTGTTTTCTCTAGTAAATTATATTATTAGTCGGGTGTGTGGTTATTCTAATTGTAATGGTTTTGTAAAGGATCTAGTATAATGATATCCCAAAGAAAAAATCAGTTCCCTTTTTGACTAATATAGGTAATAAATTTTTCCACTGATCAATATTGAATTAGAATTACACAAATTGTTGATTCTCATGAGAAATCCTTTGGAAATAATTTATTCCATGTTTCATTTTTTGATACATAGATATAATTTATAATGAAATATATTATTTTATTCTCATTCCCATGTATTATAGGATCATACACTTATGCTCATCATATAATCAATTTATGGAATAAAATTATCAATGATTATGCTTACCTTAATTATCTATTTCAGTTCACCCTTCTTATACTTAATTTTCCCCAAGTAATGAAGAATTATGAAAAATATTGTGTCTATAAAGGCTTAATATATTGAGAATTCTATTATATATTTTGAATACATAATATTTAATATGGGAATATAGTAATTGTCTGAGAAATACTCTTTTGAAGTCATGAGTTTTCTTTAAGATGTTATTTTCAATAATTAAGTAATACCATAAAACCAAATGGTCATTGTGGTTGTATGTGATCAAATATTTCCATTCTATGTTGTATGGTTTGAATGGAAAAATTATTTAACATTTATCAAATTTAAATAATGAAATTATTATATATATTTTTATAGGATCATTGATTTTAGGTTTATGGATTAAACATTAATGATATATGAATATTAAAAAAATATTATACATGTCACATAAGTTTCATTATTTACGGATAATTAAATATTTAGATTCTTCCATTTCTATTCTATGACAAATAAAAATATCACTTTTTTGAAACTATAGACTATGAAATCATAAACCAATGTATTTTTTTCATCACCACCACACATGAAAAGTTTTAAATAGTATATTTATAGAAATAATATGATACATATTAAATAATAATATGTCTAAAATAATAAAATTATACATAATTTTTCCATCATAGTCATTGAAAAATGTAAACGTCCCTCATGAATAATTAAATACAACTATTTATATGATATGATGTATTTAATTTTTAATGTAAAATATATTTTAATGGATATATAAATTATTTCAATTTAAAAAATTTATTATTTATCATATAAAACATGATATAGATGATATGGACATAAAATAAAAAAAAAGTCAACCTAAAAAATTTATATTTGACACCTAATTCAAATGACCACAAAACATCTAACATGGACTTAACAGATTATAAATTTAAATATAAGATTATAATAAATCAAATAAATTGGTTAAAAAATATGATACATATCATTAGTTAAGTAACCAATAAAAATTAATATATAAATTATAATGATAATTATACTATGTCACAATTTTGAGAAATGTTAATATATAATTTAACATGAATTCATGTTTTAAATGTTTCCAATAATTCATTTAAAATCATTCTTAGTCATAATAAATTATTATAAATTTTTATGTATGATTAAATAAATATATATATGAATTTAAAATTGATTTTTATGTCCCCTTATATATTCTAACAAATTGAGTGTGGCTGATTTATAAAAAATCATGAAGAAATTTTTTTATTGCAGTACAAAATAGAATATAATGTTCATAATTTTCATAAATGAATGCTATTACTTTTCCTTAATTCATGATATTTATATTATGTAAAATTAACATTACAATAATATAGATTTTTCCAATAAATACTCATTTCCTTTTATAATATGATTAAAAATATATCTTTTAATTTTTTTTATAAAATAAAATTGTATTTTTATATGAGAATAGCTTATTTATATGTTATAAAATGAGTTTTTCAAGTGATTTACACTAAATTACTTCAATGATAAAACTTTTTTATTTATTATATATAAAATTATTATTATATTTGATAGAGGTTTATCTCAATATAGATTATATTTTTGGATATCTCAACATAGTTTATAAGGTTCGTCAGCATGATATTGGTCTCTAATTGATTGGGGAATTTTTTCTTCTCATAAATGGCATGAAAGGTAGAGTTCATGAGAGAGGATTTTCTAATTTATTTAATTATCGTATAATATTTTATTTCATGTTTCAAAACAGATAATAAATATAATTCTTTATTAGGCGGAAAATGGGATATTTTTTCATATTTTGGGATTTAATGGTTTAATTCAATAAAAAATAATTTTCCAAATTTAGATATGTTTTATATTATTTGTGAAATTAATGGTGTAAAAAATAAATTGAAATTATTGGTTTTATGTTTTCTCATTATAATTAAAATAATAATATCTCTATACCAAAATATGATTATTGTATTAATCAAATGTTAATGATTTTTTTTTCTTAGTGTTAATATGTCAATAGAAAAAATAAATAATTATTGTTTAATTTTTAGATGGCTTGTCATTAAAATAAATATCTTTTCACTCTATGTGATATATATTTTCAAAATATTGGTGCTGATTATATGTCTCAACTGTATAATTTATTTATTTACTATTATAGAGTCCTGAAATAATTCACTAATACTTTAAACCTAATATCAGCCATTAAGAATATAGAAATTTCAATTTCTATCTATAACTAAATCATTGTTAACTTATTAAATAAAGGTTATTATACTTTATAAATGTTTATTGTTCATGGATTAGTTTTAGAGTAATGTTATCCTTGTTGTAGTTAATCTTTCATTCCCATATTCTCTTTAGGTTGAGCTTTCTAAAGTCACCTCCCATGATTATTTATGTTAAGACATTTCTTATCTTGTTCTTAATTATTCCTAGAAGATACCTTTCCGTGTAACCTCCAAAGAATCATATTCTCTTAATTTGTGAATGATACTTATATCTAATCAATCCATTTTATGATAATCTCACATTAATAAATTATAATTTTATGCTTCTCTCATCACATATACACCATTAGAGCCAGTGTGAATCAATTTTGTGGACCTGAACATTTTCTGACTATATAACATTCAATAAAAAATAATGTATTTAGAGAAATGATTAAAAATAATTATGTACTTAAGTTTATAATTAATATTGGTATCCTTCTCAATGATAAACATAATTATTTGGAGTAATATATTATTTTATTCCTCATAAAAACACACTTTTGTACAATAAAATATCAAATAAAACAGTGTTTCTCGAATTGGTATACATGAACCCATGAAAAAATTGTAATATAGAAAGAAATTTTCAATGACAGTACATATTGATAACAATATGAAGAGATGTTTAGAGAATATCTGTGTGTGGATTTTTTTAATAAATAATCTAATTGTGATAATTATTGAATTATATATATATATATATATATATATTTAATCACCAAAATGGCCTTACATCGCTCCAAAATATTATATCTAACCATTATCTGTGAAATTTGATATCCATAGAAGTGGAGAGAACTATTTATGAGAATATCATATATTGTTCTATCGTTTTATATTGTTCTTATTATTTATTTTTAACTCTATAATGTATCATTTAGATAAAAAAATCCACAAAACATATTGATTATGTCCACTATAGACATCATGTCATTCTCTTCAAATTAAAATATAATTTATATATGTATTTTAAGAAAATAGTACAAAAAATATAATTTCATATGTGCAAGTAGAAGGGTATAATTTATGATATAAAACTTTATTCACAATTCCCAATGGATTTTCTTCTTCGGTTGTTGGTTTTTATTGCACATGAATCACGATTTAATAAAAAATTCACATTATTAGTAAAACCATATTTTCCATATCATGTGTCCTGGATATGAATTTTCATTAACTATGTTTTTATAATAGGTATATTCTATATCTCATAAAAATATCATATTATTGGGACATGAATGGTCAATGTTTCTTCAAAATTAAAAAAACTCTTCAATATAGAGGAAGCAATTCTACAATAGATAGAAGGACATTAAAAAAATATTAATAGATTTTTGATATGTAAAATAATGTATATTAGTTTTATTACTTTATAAAAAAATAAAATTTTAATATAATATATTGAAAGATGATATGTTCAGTAACTTGGAAGAAATACCAAAATGTGATGAACAAGTGGTTGGGGAAAGATAAACAGAGATTTAGTTCTGAAAAAGAGGCAAATGCATTATAGAACAAAATTTGATAGAAATATTTTCAATCAAATGGAGGATATACCAAAAAATAACATCATTGAAACAATAAGGCCATTGGTAGATTCCCATTTCTCAGTTTTATATTCATTTTCAAGGATAAATGGTATTAAATGACATCAATGGAATTAAGATTTCACTTTTTCTTATAATGAATTCTATGCATATTTGGATATTATGAAAATATTTCCAAGAATTACATCCCAACATAGGGTGTTTTTTGGGGTGTTTTCAATGTCCTTATTATATGATAGTACTAAAATATCTTATGGGTTACTGATGTGTTTCAAATTTTTTACATGGGATGAAAATATAGGTGAGGTCAATCATTCTATGAAAGACTATATTGAATGTTTCCCACATCATATATTCCCTTATGTCACCTCCGCCACTTATATCTTAATGGTATTTATTCAAAATGTTGAATACAAGTAAAATAATTTCATATTTTTTAATATCATATACTAGAATCAAAAAAATATTATCAATGATGAAATCTATTGGTATCTCACCATAATGATAGTTGAGAAAACATTATATTTTTATGTAAAGGATACTAAAATGTGTTATAATATTAACTCAACTGGTAATTTAGGACCATTTTTAGAATTTTTATGAGAATAAAATCCCAGTGAAATACATATGGAATATAGTATAAAATAAAATTTAATCAAGCCTATTAGTGATCATATTTTGGAAATTTTATTATTTTTATTTGAATTGGAACTTCATCGTCAGATTATTTTTTTCTCCTTATTTCTAAACATATATAATGGGAGAAAACTATTTCCTTATAAAAATATAATTTACAATTAATTTTTGGAATTTTCTATTAAAAATAATATTAGACATTTGAAAATACATCATTAATATAATTATAATTGATATTGATTCTAAATACAAGGTGTTATACTTTTTTAAAGTTGTTGGGATACTCATATTTCTTCAAATATTAATTAAAAACATCATGAATTACATTAAAAAACATATTTCATATACAAAATTTATATCATAAGTGAGAGGTATTGTTACACCACAATATTTCATAGTACATTATTTCATCAAAGTAATCCAATAACATGCACTACACGCAACATCGGGTACTAGCGCACCACGACTTACCATACTAGACATTAAAAAGTGGTTATCAATAGTATTAACTGAATTTTTAAATTTATATAATCCTTATAATTTTAGAAACCATAATACATGTCTCAACAATATAATTAAAGAACAAATTCATTATTTATATAAAAGAAGTATTTTTCAGAAAATTCAATTTTATAGCCTTTTAATGGAAAATTATATTTAAATAGAATATTTGAAACTATTATATATTCAATTTGAAAAATAATCTTGGTCTTTAGAATCTGGGCAGAAGAGTTTAGTTTGAATAAAATTTTGCTGTTTTTCTGATAACTTTCATATTTCGGGGGAATAGTGAAAAATGCTATATTTTAACTGAAAACAACTTATTTTGATCAAAATAATTTATAGTGTTAAATTATAAATTGTAATTGTTTTGCAGTATAAATAGATTTTATTTTTCCCATTTAATCCAATGATGGTCATTGTATGTAATTTTAATTTGAAATTTGACGTAAAATGTGTCAATATTTTGATAGTTATTATTTTTTTAAAATACGCATTATGGTTTTGACAACTGGAATTAATTTTAAATTCAATAATAAAATATAAATGTTTTGAAATTGTTAAAAAAGAATTCATTTTTTAATTCAGAATATCAAAATTATATTAGTGTGAGTTTTTTGTATTTTTCGGAAAACTTTCAATTATTGATGAATAATAAAAAACACTGAGTTATTGTTTAAAACCGATTTTTTTTTAAATTTTTATTTATTTTATTTTAATTTATTTTAGAAAAAAATATATACATAGTACCTATATATGTTCAATTTAATTCATTGGAGTTAGTTTATAATAATTTCATATATATATAAATTTTATTGAACTTTTTACCGTCTTTAGTCACCTACTAGGAGGATTTTCAAATTTTTATAATACTTGATTTTACTGATTCTATGAGTTTAATTAAAAATACCCAAGAGAAAATGTTGATATATGTATGTAAAATTTTTTTTAATAAGATTAGAATAATTTTTGGTGAATAATAACTTTTTAATTTTATTTACCACAATTAAAAGTAAATAGGGTAATTTAGGGTAAAATGATATTATTAGTACCCTAACACATGTCCTAATTCTATTGGATAAGTATAATTCGACCAAAAACATCCTTAGGAATAAAATATGATCCTTTAGGTTAACATTCATTAGATTTGGACATTTATTATTATTTAATTCAAAAAAGAGTTAAAAGTGTTAAATTCAAAGTATAATAACAAAACCATTTTTAATATAGGGTTACACATAAGATAAATTCGATTATAAATATTCATTAAAAATATAGATAGATTTTTTACATAATTTTATTTTATTTATAATTTTTAGACATTAAAAAATATTATTTATTTCTGACACAATGATGATGCAGTAATCACATAATTAATGAAATATTAAAATAATTAATAATAAAAATATCCAAATAAATGTAATTTTAGTCTTTTTATGAATTTAAATTATTTTAAAGGTTAATATGACGTGTTAGGGTTGGTTATATTAATGTTTTTCAAATTAATAATGCTTTTTTTAATTTAGAAAAAACAAAATACCAAATGGTGTTAATATTGACATAAAAGAGCTTTTTAAAATAAATATTATATTATTAATTGATATTCTATTCCTAAAAAACTAATACTCAGTCAAAAGACATATATAATTATAGGTGTATCATTAATGAAACCCTTAAGGATCTATTGGATTTATGTAGTAAGTTCATTAACTAAATAATATAAAAACACAATGAGCCATGGTAAGTGTCTAACTATTTAACCAAGAGTTAAATCTAAAAGATATAGTTAATATATTGACTCAAACCTGTCTAAAACCTATTTTTTGAGTGTTTTTTGACACATACACACATAATAATTTAAATATTTCTATTTGGAACCATTATAAACGGAAAATAATTTTATTATAAAATAATATTTCATGCGTTTCCTAAGGTGCCCCTCAACCCTCTTATAAAAGGGAACTCCACGTTCTATCTAATTTACACCTTCAAATCCATTTGGCTCGGCCAAAACCTACCAAAATACATTCTAAACTGTCCTCCATTCATCCTAGATGCATTAATTTTGACATAAATCAAACATAAGGATCCCTTTTTATCAAATGTAAAGGAAGAACCCGAAGAAGAGATAAATATCACATCACCTCTTTCATGTTTTTTCTTCTTCCACTTCTTCTTTCCTTGTTGTTTTAATTTTAAAATAATAAATATAGTATCTTCAATATACTGTGATGTTATGATAAATATTTCACAACCATATTCATTATTCTATCTATCCTATTAATGATAATGTCACCATGCGTGCATACGTATGACTTACCGTGTCCACGTCGTGGTCTAATTTGTTATTCAACACTATATTATTTTGATGGATATAATGATGAGTAATATATATATAAATAATGAATATAACATGATAATGTCTGCATAATATAAATATACTATCAAATTCCACACCTTTATGTAAATAATATTTATCTCTCGTGCGAACTTATGGATTACCATCTCCATGACGCGATAAGATTCATTTCCATGTTCACCATTAATCGACAATTATAAAAAAAATATTACTAATAAATATGTAATATATGACATCATAATACTATATATATATATATATCCACTTACATATATCTAATTCACTTACTTCTATTCAATACGATATTAAAACAGAAACAATGTTTATGCGTACGTACGACTACCATCTCCATAAATGGTGTTTTCCATTTCATATATCTATCAATAATAAATATTTATATTCTAAATATATATGATATATAAATCATTTTTAATATTCTATAATTATTTAAATCATGATCAAAATGATACGATCAAGAATAAAAAGTTAAAATACATACAATAAAGAAAGAGATTATTACCCAAAATGTTTATCTAACATGAAAATAATTATTAAATGTGTAGTATAAAGTCATAAATGATTCATGTATGATATAATAAAAATAAATATGGTTTTGGGATAATCTAATAACACACAAATGTCATTATACATGAGGTTAAATGTACCCTCGACCAAAGTAATGTTCAAGGTAAGTGTTAATTCCGCAATTTCATTGTTATTAGAGATTGTTTATGGGTAGGTTTTTACTGGGGAATATTTATTATCCATGTATATTTTTCATAAAAAAGTATTAAATAGATTATTTTTAAGGAAAATTTTACTAAAATATCATTTTAAATGATTTAACGATTTATTCTTCTAGGTGTTACTCATTTATGACTTTGTTTTTCAATATGCTTTTTAAGGATTTATATATATGGACATGAATGTTTTTAAAATGATAATTCCTTTCAAAAGCATAAAAGTTATATGGGAAACATTGATTCAAAAATGTCTTTAAATATATTCCTTTCTAAATTGTGTGACTTTTAAATGTTTTTATTAAAAAGGGTTATTTCTCTCAAAGAGTTTTAAAAATCATTTTCATCTATGTCAACATCATTTGATATATTTTAAACTTTTTTGACGTTGATTTATTATGATACTAATCTTCCATAACGTATTGAAGGTTTTGTGATATGTTTGATAGTGGATGTCTTATTTTTATAAAATTCATGGTTTATAGATAAAGTATTGAAATTTTTTATGCTAGTTTTAATATGAATGTTTATGT
Source organism: Viscum album (assembly GCA_963277665.1). Taxonomy (NCBI): domain Eukaryota; kingdom Viridiplantae; phylum Streptophyta; class Magnoliopsida; order Santalales; family Viscaceae; genus Viscum; species Viscum album. The sequence continues at coordinate 1,101,835,439 of OY728147.1, forward strand.
TATATTCCAAACTTTTCATATGAGGAATGTATTAGACAAAGTAAGTGATGGGTAGTTCCCTCTATAGCTCCTAAATGCATAGGTATGACTCATGAGACAACTAGACATGGAATCAGCTGAGGCCTTTCCCAATTTGATATATGGTTTCAGCTAAGGCCTAAATCATTTTTAGACGTCTTGGTCGAGGCCTTGACAAAATATTTGAGAATGTCTGGAATTATATATTATCTCATTATGAAAATAATATTGATGGTTTATGTGGTCATTCGACTAGTAGATTACCCGTGATTATGTTTTATTATGAAATTATTTACTCTTCTCATATTCCTTCAATAAATTATTCAAGTTTATTATCTAAAAACTCATTTGTTTTCCATTATTCACCAGGCCTAATGTTAATGTTATATTCTATTGTATTACTTATGTAACACCCTGAGATTTTATGAGAAATATTGTTTTTAATTTAGATTATGTATTCTATTGCACACTAAACCATGATTGGTTTGGACTATACGCATCACCATATTAGCTTGCTGTAAACGCAAAACTCTTCTTGGATCGTGTGAAACACAATTTCATGTTCGTTTTGTGGAAGTTATTCTACGCAATAGTAATTATACATTTTTTTTATTTTATAAATGAAATAATTTTTTATTATGTTATACACAACAACAAAGGGAGATTTCACTACATGCAGTCCTGACTTGGCTTGCATTACATGCAATCACGACCTTCCTCGATTGTGGGTGTAGTACGCAATACCGAGTTTCACTAAACAATGATATGTTATTAAAATATTATATAAACTAGACATTATAAATAGTAATAACTACCTTTTGAATTTTTATAAATTTTATCTTTCAAAATGGACTTCATTTTTGGATCGATAATATCCAAATTATCCAGGGATTAATTTTATTTATTTTTTGGAAAACATTAAATTTTGTGTGAATAGTGAAAACATTGTGTTATAGGTTAAAACCAACTTTTTATATAAATAATAATTAATTTTATTTAAATTTGTTTTAGGTCAAAATAGATACCTAATACCTATATATTTTCAATGTAATTTATTGGAGGCATTTTATAAAAATTTTAGATATATAAAAAGTTTATTGAACTTTTTACCATCTTTTACCCACCTCTTAGGAAATTTTGAAAATTTACATAAAAGATAATTTTACCACTTATGTGAGTGTAATTTCAAATTTTCAAGAGACACGGTTGATATAAGTATGTAAAATGTGGTTCAATAAGATAAAAATAATTTTTGGTGAATAGTACATTTTAATTTTATTTACGAGAGTTAAAAGTAAATACGGTATTTAAGGGTAAAAATGATTTTATTATTACCCTAACACATGTAATATTTCTATCTAATAAGGTTAATTCGACCAAAAACAACCTTAAGAATAAAATATTACACTTTATATCCTATTTTATTAGATTAGGACATTTATTATTATTTAAAGAAGAGTTGAAATAGTTAAAATCAATGTTTAATAACTAAAACATTATTAATATAGGGTTATAAATAAAAATGATTCGATTATAAATATTAATTAGAAAGATAAAAAAATTTAATATATAATGATATTTTATTTATATTTTTTAGACATTAAATAATTTTATTTATTTATGACACAATGATGATGCCGTAATTATCTTATTAAGGAAATATTAACATAATTGATATAATAAATACTCAAATAAATGTAATTTGATACTTTTTTTGAATTACACTAATCTTATAGGTTACTATAACATATTAGGGTTGGTTAAATGAATTTTTTTCAAAGTAACAATGCTATTATGAATTTAGAAAAAAACAAAATACCAAATAGTGTCAAAATTGACATAAAAGAATTTTCAAAAAAAATATTATATTATTAATTGATATAGTGGTCCTAAACATATATTGTTCTGCAAAAAGACTTATATAATATATATATGACATCAATGAAACAATTGGGGTTCGATTGTGTAACACCCCAAGATTTCATAGTGTGTTATTTCTTCAAAATAATTAAATAACTTGCACTACACGCAACACCGAGTTCAATCACACCATGACTTACAAAAATAAGCCATTCAAAAGCGGTTATGAATAGTATTATCTAAATTTTAAACTTTATATAATCCTTATAATTTTAGAATCCATATTATGAGTTTCTTTGATATAATGCAAGAACAAATTCATTTTCAGTATTGCACTTTTATCAACTTTTAATAGTGAACCCTTTTTAAATAAAATATTTTAAACATATTGACTAAATGGGGACATCAAAAAAAATTTAAAATGAAACATCCCAAGCTTCCACGGTACGCTTTCCTTTGAATAATACAGTAGCGTGTGTTATACGCAATTTCGAGTTTTAACACACACCACAACCGATTAAACTAGCCGTTGTGAATAGTAATACCTAATTTTTGAAATCATATATATTTTATATTTCAAAATGGACTTCATTTTTGGATTCAGAATATCGAAATTAGCCTAGGGTGAAATTTTGGTACATTTCGGATAACTTTCATATTTTGATGAATAGTGAAAATTTCTAAATTTTAATTAAAAACAACTTTTTTAATCAAAATAATTAATAGTGATAAATTATGAATTTGAGTGGTTTTAAAGTATATTTAGAATATATTTTTACCATTCAATTTAATTTTTATCATTGGACATAATTTTACAATTAAACCGAACATAAACAAGTGTCAATCTTTTGATGGTTATTATCTCTTAAAAACACGCTTTTTGTTTTAACAGCGGGAATTAATTTTAAATTAATTTCTGCCACTTCTGTGTTTTGAATTTAGGAAAATGGATTCCATATTTGGAATCAGGATGTCCAAATTATGTAAATAGGTAACTTTTATTTTTAGACATTTTGAATAATTACTGCGGTAAATAATTTATTTACCATGGTTAAAGGGTAAATCCGGTAAATAAGGGTTAAAAAAAATAATATTATAATAATACAAAATTACCCTAAAACGTGTCTTAACCCTATTGGTTGATACATGGTCGACCATGGGCATCTTTGTGTCAATTTTGGGACCCCATGGATCCACTTGTAAGTGATAATGACACATTATATTAATAAAGTTAAAATAAAAATAAAAATGGCATAAGCTTACATCTTTTAGAAGAACAATTTTTACATAGGGTTATACATGTTGGATTTTCGATTATAAATATTCATTAGAAAGATAAAAAGATTTCCCACATAATGATATTTTATTTATAATTTTTAGACAATGAATAAGTTATTTTATTTATGACACAATGATGATGCAGTAATTACTATAATAGTGAAAAATTAAAATAATTGATATTATAAATACCCAAATAAATATAATATGAAACTTTTAATGAATTGAACTAATTTTCTAGGCTAATATGATATATTAGGATTGATTTAATGGACTTTGTTCGAAGTAATCAATCTGTTATGAGTTTCACAAAAATCAACTATTGAATAGTGTCAAAATTGAAATAAAAGAGTTCTTAAAACAAATATTATATTATTAATTGATATTAAATTCCTAAAAATCTAAGGATCGGCCAAGAGACTTATATTATGATAGGTTCCTAATTAATAGACCACTTGGGGGTCGCTTGGATGTATATAGTAAGTTTATTAACCATATTATATAAAAATACAAAGAGACATTGTAAAAGTGAAACTAATTAACTTAGAGTTAATACTTAAAGATAAGGTTAATATAAGTACCCAAACCTGTCTAAATTCTATTGGATGAGTTGTTTTCGACCTATCCCCACCTCATCCTTTGAATAGTCAACTTTGGAGCCTTTAGAAACCGAATATGAATTTATTATAAATTAATATTTCTAGCTTTTCCAAAGGTGCCCCTCACCCCTCTTATAAAAGGGCACTCCTCCTTCTCATTTCTTCACACCTCTAAAGCCTTTTGGTTCGGCCAAACTCTGCCCAAATACTCTCCCAACATCCCTCAATACAACCTAGAGGCCTTAGTTTGATCAGAAAGCCAACCTAAGGAGCCCTTTTGATCAAATCAAAAGGAAGAACCCGAAGAAGAGGTAATGATCTCACCACCCTTTTCTAAGTTCATTTCTTCTTCCACTTCTTCTTCCTTTGTTCTTACCATTCTGAAATAATAACTCCAGTATCTCACATATACTGTGATGTTATTATAAATATGGTACAATCATATTCAGTATTCTATCCACCCTTTGAATAACATGTCACCATACGTGCGTACGTACGGCTTACCGTCTCCACGTCGTGGTGTAATTGTTATTCAATATAATATTATTTGGATGGGTATAATAATGATGTGTAACACATGTAAATAATAAATATAACATGTTAATGATTCTGTATATATGATATACCATCCATTTATATTTTATTTTAATATCAAAAGAATGATATTGTCGCTCGTGCGTACGTACGGACTACCGTCTCCACAAACGCGATGAGATTCATTCTCCATCGTAACCATTAAAGTGTAATTATCATTTTATGATTTAAAAATGATGTTTAAGGACTTGATATCATTCTGGATATGAATAATATACAACCTATCCTTTACAAACATGTCTTACGTAACAAAACATATGAAAGAAAACAAGTAAGTTAACACCCGAAACAACGATAATACTAAGATATTATTATCAAATCAATATTAAAAGATCATATATGATATCATATTAATGTATATGATTCTTGTATAATTTAATAACAATTATTTCACCATTATACAGGAGGTTAACCTACCACAACCAAGGAAAAGTACAAGGTAAGGGTTATTTCACAATCTCTTCATTATCCGAGGTTGTTTATATGTAATAATCTACTGGGATCTCTTTATCATACACATCCATGTTTCTTAAAAATGTATTTCAAAACATTTTTACTATTTACAAGAATATGGGTTAAAGTCATTTATACCTTTTTTTGACTTTTTATAAGAGGTTTATAAAGGAATCTTTCCGTCGTTTTCAAAACAAGGTCCTTTTTAACCTTTTCGACAGAATTGAGGTAAGAATGTTTTTTTTAACTTATACGGCGGGTGCGGTTATTTTACGCCGTTATAAAATCTTCAAAGCTTTCCTTACAAGCTTATAAGAATATTTTCAAAGAAAATGTTTTATTTTATATGGATCTTAAATGATTTCAAAATAAAAGGAGATATTTCTTTAAAAAGAATTTTGATTTCATCTATGTCAACATCCTTTGATGGATTTTAAGATTATTTGAAGTTGATTTATTATGATACAAAACTTCTATATTGTATTGAAGGTTTTGTGATATGTTTGACTGTGGATGTGCTATTTTTATACCATTCATAGTTTATTGTGAAAGTATTGACATTTCGTATGCTAGTTTTAATACGAATGTTTATGTTATGTTTAAACCTTTTCATATGGGAATGCATTGGACTTAATAAGTGACGGGTGGAGCCCGCTATAGCTCCTCGATGCATCGGTAGGTCTCATGAGACAAACTAGTGTCTTGGCACAAGGCCTTGACAAAATCTTATTTGTAGCCTTGGCACGAGGCCTTGGCTATGTGGTTATGATAGTCTGGCATTATGCATTCCAACATTATGAAAGTGGTTATTGATTTTTGCATGTGATTATTCGATTAGTAGAATATCCATGTGAATAAGTAAATGGCATTATTTCATTTTACTTTTGCCATACCATGTTGAAGTTCAATTTTAAAAGGCTTTTGTTTTAGTAATGCATTGCCTTAAATGTTTATTCTTATTTATGAAAGTTTCCGCTATATTGTTATCCTTACTGGGCATTTGAGCTCACCCCTTTTCTATGTTTTATTTTTCCCCAGGATGTGAAGATGTAAATTATGAATGACCTGCAGGGATATTATGAGGGGATAGTAGTGTGGATTATGGAGACATTATGTTGTTGTAGTAGTTTTTCATTTTATGATGTAATGTAAAACTTATGAATATATCTAGTGTTTCCAAGGCTACTAAACCAATCGGTCTTTCGAGATTTGATCTTTCTTGTGATCATGCCAATGTTATGTAATAATGCTCCGACTCTAGGCAACTAGGGTCGGGGCGTTACAGTTGGTATCAGAGGAAGTTTAGTACAAACCTTGGAAACTAGATTTAGATAAACTCTGATTAGAGCACGTAGACCTAAGATGAACTTTGAGGATTAGTATAGAAGAACTTCCTAGAATTTTGGTATTGTAGAGATTTTGTGAGTTTTCCGAGCAATACATCCCTGTCTGGATACGAGCAGGTAGAGGCGGCTCTGGCACAGATGTACCTAGGGGTAAAACCCGAAAACACCGCTTTGAGATAGACTCGAACGGGAACTGGTGCACGACAACGGGCCTTGCTGCACTCTTGGTTACGACACTCCCGGGGGATATGCTTAGGATAACTCTCATTTTCTTTACAAATCATTATGAAGGGTTTATGAGTATATACTTCCTCAAAGAAAACATTTTTATGATTATGGATTATATCTATAAATAGTTCATGTCAAGTGTTTTATAAGTATGGGATTATGTGTTTTGATTCATAAACTGATCTAGTTTATGCCATGGTATAGAAATGGCGCCCAGTAGAAGGAATGAGAACTCCAGAAATACACATGATTCAAAGAGAAGGAAGAATCATATCTTTCATGGTCTTAAGCTAGAATTTATAAGAGAAATAGTCTCCCATGTATTATCATCATATGAAGAAATAATATCATGTGTCGATAAGATATGTAAAGAGTTTACTTAGTCCTATGGCTTTGAAGGGAAGCAAGAGAAGAAAAGGATGGAAGAGAGAAAGATGGATAAAGGGAAGAGGGAAAAGAAGAATTTTCCCATATGTGGTAACTGTGGAAAGAAACACCCTGGAACTTGCCTGAAAGGAATTGGAGTTTGTTATAAGTGTGGAGGAAAATGGCACAAAGTACGTGACTGCAAGGGTAAGAAAATGGTTTTAAATGTACAATGCTTCATTTGCAAGGAGTTTGGACACTATGCGAACCTATGTCCCAGTCATCAGACTATGCCGCAAATGATGTTATTGGATAATATCCAAGTTATGATACTACCACAGATGAAGAGGAATGATTAGAGTTCTTATGTTGATTATGTCAATTGAGGGTTGTATCAACAATGTACTTGTTACAATAATTATGGAGTATATAAGGATTGTACTGCAGTACTATTTCATTAAGGACTTGAGATTGTGTGGAACAATGAAAAGTGACTCAATAGCAGGATAAATTTTTGGAAAATATATGGTTGAGAGAATGATAAATCATAATATAGTTCTGATACTGAGGTAGTGATTTTGGAATAATATGTGATTGTTTTGGATAAATTATATTGGATATTCTTGACTACCTTGGAACTGATTAATGATTTGTATATTCCATCATTGTTGGGGTTTAAAACATTTTTGGATTGATGAAGTATATCCAGCATTCTATATGGAATAAGGGAGCATGAATGTAATCAATAAGGAATATGGTAATTCAGGATGTTTCGGTGTATTAAAAGAATACATGATGAAGGTATTCATATGCTATTACGGGGTAAAAAGGTTCTACATTATGTTTACCTTACTTATAAATGTTGGACTGTGAGTTTGGATAGAAGTATTTTGGATAGTTCTAGTTTGGATTATTTTGGATTGCCATAAAAGGACAACCCGGAGGTCGGGCGGCAACCCGTCGCGTCCGGCAAGGCTGCGAGACTTGAACCCGCAACCGAAGGGCGACAAGGGTGTATCACCTACCACTGGCCCATGAGATGTCCTGGATTAAATAATGTTGTTTTTTTTAAGATCTGGTAGATGAATTATAAATTCATTTATTTTGGAACCCTGTACGAATAACATTCTATTATCTTTTAGAGTGAAAGATGAGTTTGTGGTAGAAATTTATTAATGGATAAAACTCTAATTATAATGTAAGTATATCTCCTTATGATCTTAGCCAATCTCATAAATATATTCCTCAACATTAATAAAAGGAACTTAGAACAAAAATGTTGTCCTAGATGGTACCTTAAATCATCACTAATTCATGGCTTTGGGATTGTTGGCCTTTTCATAGCCATGTTCTCTACCACTCTCCATCAGATAATTGATGGTTAGATTTTTCTTCCATACCCATATTTTCTTACATGGAACCCTAGTATGTGTTATTTTCGGTAATCTTCATACTTTCCACTCTTTGTTTTAAATATAGGCCTCATTAATTCATTTTTCGATGTGGGATTTCAACTAAGATATTTTGAAACGTCAAAAATGTGTTATCCCAATAACCTATATTTTGTTGAACCGATGGTACTTCAAATCATCATAGATTGATGAGTTTAAGGACCTCAATTATACACTTGTTTGTGATTGATGACCTCAATCACTACCTATAAATATTTACGTTTTTCCTCCGATTATATGTCTCTAATTGCCACCAATGTTCTCCTAATCAAGATCATAATTTGGTGGTGAACCTTTCATTTCTCTTTTCCTCATATTAAGACTAAATTTTAGTAACCCAATTTCCGATGTGGGTTTTCCCACAAATATATTTTCTATTTTCAACCTTTTATTTTTGAAGAACAATTTCAAATTGCGAGGACGCAATTTATTGAAGGAGGGGAGAATGTAACACCCCAAGATTTCATAGTGTGTTATTTCTTCAAAATAATTAAATAACTTGCACTACACGCAACACCGAGTTCAATCACACCATGACTTACAAAAATAAGCCATTCAAAAGCGGTTATGAATAGTATTATCTAAATTTTAAACTTTATATAATCCTTATAATTTTAGAATCCATATTATGAGTTTCTTTGATATAATGCAAGAACAAATTCATTTTCAGTATTGCACTTTTATCAACTTTTAATAGTGAACCCTTTTTAAATAAAATATTTTAAACATATTGACTAAATGGGGACATCAAAAAAAAATTTAAAATGAAACATCCCAAGCTTCCACGGTACGCTTTCCTTTGAATAATACAGTAGCGTGTGTTATACGCAATTTCGAGTTTTAACACACACCACAACCGATTAAACTAGCCGTTGTGAATAGTAATACCTAATTTTTGAAATCATATATATTTTATATTTCAAAATGGACTTCATTTTTGGATTCAGAATATCGAAATTAGCCTAGGGTGAAATTTTGGTACATTTCGGATAACTTTCATATTTTGATGAATAGTGAAAATTTCTAAATTTTAATTAAAAACAACTTTTTTAATCAAAATAATTAATAGTGATAAATTATGAATTTGAGTGGTTTTAAAGTATATTTAGAATATATTTTTACCATTCAATTTAATGTTTATCATTGGACATAATTTTACAATTAAACCGAACATAAACAAGTGTCAATCTTTTGATAGTTATTATCTCTTAAAAACACGCTTTTTGTTTTAACAGCGGGAATTAATTTTAAATTAATTTCTGCCACTTCTGTGTTTTGAATATAGGAAAATGGATTCCATATTTGGAATCAGGATGTCCAAATTATGTAAATAGGTAACTTTTATTTTTAGACATTTTGAATAATTACTGCGGTAAATAATTTATTTACCATGGTTAAAGGGTAAATCCGGTAAATAAGGGTTAAAAAAAATAATATTATAATAATACTAAATTACCCTAAAACGTGTCTTAACCCTATTGGTTGATACATGGTCGACCATGGGCATCTTTGTGTCAATTTTGGGACCCCATGGATCCACTTGTAAGTGATAATGACACATTATATTAATAAAGTTAAAATAAAAATAAAAATGGCATAAGCTTAAATCTTTTAGAAGAACAATTTTTACATAGGGTTATACATGTTGGATTTTCGATTATAAATATTCATTAGAAAGATAAAAAGATTTCCTACATAATTATATTTTATTTATAATTTTTAGACAATAAATAAGTTATTTTATTTATGACACAATGATGATGCAGTAATTACTATAATAGTGAAAAATTAAAATAATTGATATTATAAATACCCAAATAAATATAATATGAAACTTTTAATGAATTAAACTAATTTTCTAGGCTAATATGATATATTAGGATTGATTTAATGGACTTTGTTCGAAGTAATCAATCTGTTATGAGTTTCACAAAAATCAACTATTGAATAGTGTCAAAATTGACATAAAAGAGTTCTTAAAACAAATATTATATTATTAATTGATATTAAATTCCTAAAAATCTAAGGTTCGGCCAAGAGACTTATATTATGATAGGTTCCTAATTAATGGACCACTTGGGGGTCGCTTGGATGTATATAGTACGTTTATTAACCATATTATATAAAAATACAAAGAGACATTGTAAAAGTGAAACTAATTAACTTAGAGTTAATACTTAAAGATAAGGTTAATATAAGTACCCAAACCTGTCTAAATTCTATTGGATGAGTTGTTTTCGACCTATCCCCACCTCATCCTTTGAATAGTCAACTTTGGAGCCTTTAGAAACCGAATATGAATTTATTATAAATTAATATTTCTAGCTTTTCCAAAGGTGCCCCTCACCCCTCTTATAAAAGGGCACTCCTCCTTCTCATTTCTTCACACCTCTAAAGCCTTTTGGTTCGGCCAAACTCTGCCCAAATACTCTCCCAACATCCCTCAATACAACCTAGAGGCCTTAGTTTGATCAGAAAGCCAACCTAAGGAGCCCTTTTGATCAAATCAAAAGGAAGAACCCGAAGAAGAGGTAATGATCTCACCACCCTTTTCTAAGTTCATTTCTTCTTCCACTTCTTCTTCCTTTGATCTTACCATTCTGAAATAATAACTCCAGTATCTCACATATACTGTGATGTTATTATAAATATGGTACAATCATATTCAGTATTCTATCCACCCTTTGAATAACATGTCACCATACGTGCGTACGTACGGCTTACCGTCTCCACGTCGTGGTGTAATTGTTATTCAATATAATATTATTTGGATGGGTATAATAATGATGTGTAACTCATGTAAATAATAAATATAACATGTTAATGATTCTGTATATATGATATACCATCCATTTATATATTATTTTAATATCAAAAGAATGATATTGTCGCTCGTGCGTACGTACGGACTACCGTCTCCACAAACGCGATGAGATTCATTCTCCATCGTAACCATTAAAGCGTAATTATCATTTTATGATTTAAAAATGATGTTTAAGGACTTGATATCATTCTGGATATGAATAATATACAACCTATCCTTTACAAACATGTCTTACGTAACAAAACATATGAAAGAAAACAAGTAAGTTAACACCCGAAACAACGATAATACTAAGATATTATTATCAAATCAATATTAAAAGATCATATATGATATCATATTAATGTATATGATTCTTGTATAATTTAATAACAATTATTTCACCATTATACAGGAGGTTAACCTACCACAACCAAGGAAAAGTACAAGGTAAGGGTTATTTCACAATCTCTTCATTATCCGAGGTTGTTTATATGTAATAATCTATTGGGATCTCTTTATCATCCACATCCATGTTTCTTAAAAATGTATTTCAAAACATTTTTACTATTTACAAGAATATGGGTTAAAGTCATTTATACCTTTTTTTGACTTTTTATAAGAGGTTTATAAAGGAATCTTTCCGTCGTTTTCAAAACAAGGTCCTTTTTAACCTTTTCGACAGAATTGAGGTAAGAATGTTTTTTTTAACTTATACGGCGGGTGCGGTTATTTTACGCCGTTATAAAATCTTCAAAGCTTTCCTTACAAGCTTATAAGAATATTTTCAAAGAAAATGTTTTATTTTATATGGATCTTAAATGATTTCAAAATAAAAGGAGATATTTCTTTAAAAAGAATTTTGATTTCATCTATGTCAACATCCTTTGATGGATTTTAAGATTATTTGAAGTTGATTTATTATGATACAAAACTTCTATATTGTATTGAAGGTTTTGTGATATGTTTGACTGTGGATGTGATATTTTTATACCATTCATAGTTTATTGTGAAAGTATTGACATTTCGTATGCTAGTTTTAATACGAATGTTTATTTTATGTTTAAACCTTTTCATATGGGAATGCATTGGACTTAATAAGTGACGGGTGGAGCCCGCTATAGCTCCTCGATGAATCGGTAGGTCTCATGAGACAAACTAGTGTCTTGGCACAAGGCCTTGACAAAATCTTATTTGTAGCCTTGGCACGAGGCCTTGGCTATGTGGTTATGATAGTCTGGCATTATGCATTCCAACATTATGAAAGTGGTTATTGATTTTTGCATGTGATTATTCGATTAGTAGAATATCCATGTGAATAAGTAAATGGCATTATTTCATTTTACTTTTGCCATACCATGTTGAAGTTCAATTTTAAAAGGCTTTTGTTTTAGTAATGCATTGCCTTAAATGTTTATTCTTATTTATGAAAGTTTCCGCTATATTGTTATCCTTACTGGGCATTTGAGCTCACCCCTTTTCTATGTTTTATTTTTCCCCAGGATGTGAAGAAGTAAATTATGAATGACCTGCAGGGATATTATGAGGGGATAGTAGTGTGGATTATGGAGACATTATGTTGTTGTAGTAGTTTTTCATTTTATGATGTAATGTAAAACTTATGAATATATCTAGTGTTTCCAAGGCTACTAAACCAATCGGTCTTTCGAGATTTGATCTTTCTTGTGATCATGCCAATGTTATGTAATAATGCACCGACTCTAGGCAACTAGGGTCGGGGCGTTACAGATTGGCTGTTTATAGTAAGTTTGTTAACCATATAGTTTAATGATACAAGAAGACTCGGTAAAAGTTAAATAATTTAAGTTAGAGTTCAATCTAAATGATATGGTTAAAATGGTTACATAAACTTCTCTAAAACCTATTGGTTGGGATGATTTAGACCCAACCACACCCAATCCTAAAAATAGGTCACTTAGAAGCTATTATGAACTGAATATGAATTTATTATAAAATAATAATTTATGTTTTTCCTAAGGTACCCCTCACCCCTCTTATAAAAGGGCACTCCCCCTTCTCTCTAATTCACACCTCTAAAGCCATTCAACACGGCCAAACCCTCCCCAAATACCTTTTCAACTGTCCTTAATTCATCTTCGAGGACTTACTTTAGTCATAAAGCCAACCTATGGTGCCCTTTTGATCAAATAAAAAGAAAGAACCCGACGAAGAAGTAAATATCTTACCACATATTTCATGTTCCTTTCTTCTTCCACTTCCTCATTTTTTGTTGTTTGCATTATAAAATAATAAATCTAGTATCGTAAATATAATGTGATATTATTATAAAAGTTTTACCACCATATTAGATATTTTATCCATATTATGAATGAAAAAGTCACTACACATGCGTACGTACAGCTTATCGTCTAAACATCATGGTGTAGTCTGTTATTCAAACATTTTATCATTTTTATGGGTATAATAATGATTATAAATGATATAACTAATAAATATAACATTAGGATGAATCTTTATATATGATATACCATCCAATAATATATGATTATTATATCAAATGAATGATATTGTCGCTTGTGCGTACATACGGACTACCGTCTCCACGAACGCGATGAGATTCATTTTCAATGATTAACCATTCAAGTATGATTATAAATTATATATAATAAATAGTCATGAAATATATTACATAATAATGTTACTGGATTTATGTGCATATATTTTTCATTTAATTTATTCCATTTAATTCAATAAGGAAATGAAAACAGCGTTCATGCGTACGTACGGCCTACCATCTCCATGAACGGTGTATTTCATTCCATTTAATTATCTATAATATATATTTATATTATGAATATATATTATATATAAATCATGTTTTAAAATCTGGAATTAAGTAAATCAGGATATAATTAATAATATCGAGAACAACAATTAGAAACCCATACGACAAATGAAACGATTTTACCCAAAACAGGGCTTTAATATGGAATTTACAAATGAACATGTAATATAAAGTCATAAGTTAATCATATATGATAAAATAAATACTATCATGGTTGTGTTACAAGTTATTAATATTTTTAAACCCACTATATAGGAATCTTGGACACATATGGAAGAAATTTGACATAAGGTAAGGGATAATTTTGCAAATGTCATTTTTATCTGAGATTGCTGATACGTAGGTATCCATTGGGGTTATATTTTTCATCCATGTCCATTTATTATAAAAATGTTTTCATAAAGTTTTTACTATTAATCCATTTATCTTTAAAGTCATTTTACCCATTTTTTGACTTTTACCACATTGTATGGAAGGAATCTTTCTTTTTTTACCATACAAGGTACTTTTTGACTTTTCCGGAAAAAGTACGAGAAGAATTTTTTTTAACTTATACGACGTTAATGGAATGTTAAGGTTTCCTATTAACTTATTTAAATTAATATTAATCTATGAAATTTCATGATTATTTTCAAAAATAAACTTTTTTTTAAAATTTCATGGAATTTTGAGAAAATAAAATGATTTTGAAGAAGAAAGGATATTTTCCTCAAGAATTCATTTCAAGTGTTTTATCGAAACTATTTTCCATAGAATATGACATTATTTAGTATGTTTATGTTTCAAGTACAATGTATCTTTTATTTACATGTTTTTATTTTTCTTATGATGAAATGATATCCATTTCTTTTATATATATTATGTTATGATGGGATGATGTTTTTGAAACACATTTTATTCTTTGGGTTATTATGAATGATGTTTGATTATTTTGAGGCACATGAAAGAATGATTTAATTATGAGATGGGTGGGACCTATATTTCCTTCTAATTCATTAGGTAAAGATTTATATCTGATGATATAGACATGGTGGGAACAAAAAGTTAATCTGGTTTAGTGATATAGGACTGGAATGAGGAGTTAACTCGATTCAGTGAGGGACTTTGTCCACTATGATGGCCTTGGAAACAATTCCTTGGATACCATGGAAATAATATCATGTTATTAATTTTTTCCACAATTTCATGTTTTATTCCCATGTTATTTCATCATGATCAACGTTCCTTTATGATTTATGCCATACGTACTCGAAGGTTTATTTCACAACTCAATATCTTGATGTTTAAACATTCTGTTCATGTGTTTTTGTTCAAATGTATATGGTTTGTTTTATTTTCTCCATGATTACCCTTACTAAGCATTTGTGCTTACCCTTTATATGTTTTCTTTTCCCTAGTATATAAAGAAAGGTTTTAGGTAAGAAAACTAAATGGGAAGATCTTTATGGGAGATGTTGAAGATCTTTCACCATGATTTGAAGATTATATTCCGAGTTTCCAAAGATACTAAACTATTACGGTCTTTGGGTGTCTATTTTTGTTATGTATTAATTATTACACAAAAGTATTGTATAGTCCTTGTATGTTAAGTGTGGGTCTCTAATGTTGGTATCAAAGGAAATCATTAGTTAACCTTTGGAAACATAGATGCGAAAAATTTATTGAGATCCCAAGAGATATTTCTAAGGTATGTCTAGAAATGTATTTAAGGTCAAGTATAAGTATAGGTTAGAGCCTTAGAATTATTATAACGATCATGAATAACCAAGGATTAAACCTAAGATGTTCTATATTGAATGTACTCCCCTTGATTATGTTGATCTCCAAGTGTAATTTTTTCCTTTCACACTATTATTTTTGGGTTGTGGAAAATTCATGGAAGCAGGAAGAATCATGTTACTGGAAAATATGATGGACAATGGAATAATATTCTTAATGATCAAGAAAATGAAATGGGATTTCTAAGGCAAAAAATCATTATTATTCCTAATAAACAATCCCATAATATGATCAATAATTTCAACTTTGGTAATTTTCTTGACTCAACTAATAAGAGAAAGTTAGAGTTTCATGATAATCTTAGAGGAATGAAAGTTCAATTTTCCTCATGTAAATCATTTGGGAAGAGACATCACAGAGAATGTTTCAATGTAATTGGAAGATGATTTGGGTGTGGAAAAGAAGGACACAATGCCGGTAATTGTGAAGGAAAAGGTTCAGTTAACACTATAGACAAGGATAATGGTATTTCCAAGACATAAACAACAGTTAAATGTTTTAAATGTGGAATGTATGGGCATTCTACAAACCAATTCCCTAAGGGAAAATCTCAGGAAAAGAACCAGAAAGGTCATATGGGTAGTATTTATGTTGATGATGATGAAGAGACTACAAATGATATATGATATGAAAGACGTGTTGTGGAATGAAATGATGAAGCTCGAAGGTAGTGGAATGATTTTATGTTTATCTAGAGTTATTTAAATGGTGTTATGGAATAAAGAAACATCTATGGATTGTTACACTATTGTTTTTCTGAAATTATTTGAAAGTATTTTTTGAATGGTACCAAAATCCATGAAAGGTTATTCATATATTTTTGGAAAGAAGATGATATGCACATAATGAATGGATACAGAGAAAATAAATGTTTGATAGTATTATTGAGATCATGACTAATATATGGACAAAGTTATATCACGGTTTGATTATATAAAAAATTTGGGAATTTGGTATGTGGAAAGAGTTAACTTTGGACAACATTCATGTTTTCACTAAAGTTCAATCAGTATTCATTTTTCAAGAGATTATATGAATAAGGTATTCACATGTTTGGAATGTGACCAACAAGATATATCATATGATATAAGAGGGGTAAATGATGGTATTCTTATGATCATTAGATTAAATTTCTAGTAATCATTTTCTTTATACAATGATCTTAGACAATATTATTTTGGATAAGATTAAATATTAGAATAGATTAAGTTAGATATAAGTTAGTATTGTGTTCGGCTAAATTTTTTTTTATAAAATGTTATAATAGTATAGTTTTAGAAAAAAACTCATAGGAGGGGCGAAAATATGTCGCGTCGGACAAGGTTGTGGGAATCGAAACCCCAACCAAAGTGAGACAGGCTGTTATCTCCCACTAATAGCCTACAGAAAGTCCTTGGTAAGTAGAAATTAGTTTTATTTAATTAAGCAGTATGATAGTTGAAGTGTAATTCTATTTTTGGAATAATTTACGATTAATCTCACCACAATATGGACTTATGTATATAAATTTCTCTAACCTTATGTTTGAGACAGATGGAATGACGTGTCATTCTATCGCATGATCTGTTAACACTTCACAGAAGACAAATCAACTTCATTTATTTAAGAGATGGAGTGGAAATTGTTCAAGGCACAAACAACATTGAGATTGTACCAAAATCATGTAATTATTTTTTTTAATTCTTCAACATTAGGGAAATGATCATTAAAACCAAAAATGTTGTCATAGTGCCCTCATATCTGACGAATAATATTGTACCTTAGATCATCACAAATATTTGCCTTTGTGATTGTTTGTTTTTTCATAGCCATGTCCTCTACCACTCTCCATCGAAACATAACAGTTAGATTTCTCTTCCATATCCATATTTCCACCTATGTTTTCCTATGTGGAAACCCAGTGATAAGATAATTTGGGTAAACGTTACGTTTCATAATTTAGTTTTTAAAATTAAGTTTTTGTATTTCTTTTTACGATGTGGGTTTCGATGAACGAATCTTACAAGTAGTGAACGATTAATAAGCTCGACGAATTTTAAGGGCAAAATATATTTTAAGGGAGGTAGAATGTAAAATTCCAAGATTTTATGAGAAATATTATTTTTAATTTCATTGATGTCTTCTATAGTACAATACACTAATATTAGCTTGTACTATGCACAAGACCATATTATCTTGCAGTATACACACCTCTATTCTTGGATCGTGTTACACACAATTTAAATTTTGTTTTGTGGAAATTATTTTATGCAACAGTATGTATATATTTTGATTAATGTATAAATGAAATAAGTTTTGATTATGTTATACGCAACACCAAAGTGAGCTTTCATTTCACACAGCCCTGAGTTGGCTTTCATTACACGCAATCACAACCTTCATCGATAGCGTGTGTAGTACGCAATACCGAGTTTCACAAAACAATGATATATTATTAAAATATTATATAAACTAGCCATTATGGATGGTAATACCAAATTTTTGAAATTTTATAAATTTTATCTTTCAAAATGGACTTTATTTTTTGATTTGGAATATTGAAATTGGCATAGGGTAAATTTTTTGTATTTTTCTGGAAACATTTAATTTTTTATGAATAGTGAAAACACTAAGTTATTGGTTAAAACAAACATTTTATTTAAATGATCATTTATTTTATTTAAATTTATTTTAGGTAAAATAGATACATAATATCTATATATTTTCAATTTAATTCATTGAAGACATTTTATAATAATTTTAGATATATAAAAATTTTATTGAACTTTTTACCGTTTTTTACCCACCTCTTAGGAGAATTTGCAAATTTACATAAAAAATAAATTTACCACTTATGTGAGTGGAATTTAAAGATTCCGAGAGAAATAGTTGATATCAGTAAGTAAAATGTGGTTCAATAAGATAAAAATAATTTTGGTCAATACTAACTTTTTACTTTTATTTACCACGGTTAAAAGTAAATATGGTAAATAAGTGTAAAAGTGATATTATTATTACCCTAACACATGTCCAGATTTTGTTGAATAAGTGAAATTCGACCAAAAAAACATAGAAATAAAATATTACACTTTAGATACACTTGGATTATATTATGACAATATTATTATTTCATAAAGAGTTTAAATAGATAAAATCAATGTTTAATAACAAAAAAAATTAATATAAGGTTATACATACAATAAATTCTACTATAAATATTCATTATAAATTTAAATAGATTTCCTAAATAATGGTATTTTATTTATATTTTTTAGACATTAAATAATTTAATTTATTTTTGACACATTGATGATGCAGTAATTACCTTATTAATGCAATATTAACATAATTGATATAATTAATACACAAATAAATGTAATTTGACACTTTTTTAGGAATATAGTAATCTTATAGGTTAATATAACATATTAGGGTTAGTTATATGATTTTATTTCAAAGTAATAATTCTGTTATAAATTTAGAAAAAACAAAACACCAAATGGTGTCAAAATTGACAAAAAAGTGTTTTTAAAACAAATATTATATTACTAATTGATATAATTGTCCTATATTCCGAGGATCATCCAAGAAACTTATATAATAATATACATGAAAATGAGGAACCATTTGGGGTTCGATTGGCAGTTTATAGTATGTTTATTAACAATATAGTGTACGAATACAAGAAGACACTGTAAAAGTTAAATTATTTAACTAAGAGTTAAATCTAAAAGATATGGTTAAAATGGAAATATAAACTTGTATAAAACCTATTTGTTGAGAGTATTTAGACCAATACCCACCCTAGCCTCGAAATATGTCACTTTTAATCCATTATTAAACGAATATGAATTTATTATAAAATAATATTTTAGGTTTTTCCTAAGGTTCCCCTCACCCCTCTTATAAAAGGGCACTCTCCCTTCTCTGTAATTAACACCTCCAAAGCCATTTGGCTTGGCCAAAAGCTGCCCAAATACCCTCTCAATTGTCCTTAAATAATACTATAGGCCTTAATTTAGTGATAAATCCAACCTAAGGAGCCCTTTTGATCAAATCAAATGGAAGAACCCGAAAAAGAGGTAAATATCTTACCACCTATTTGAAGTTCCTTTCTTCTTCCACTTCCTCCTTTATTGTTTACATTATAAAATAATAACTCCATAAATTATACATACTGAGATGTTATTATAAAAATTTTATGACCATATTATTTATTTTATCTATCTTACGAATGAAAAAGTCACAACACATGTGTATGTACGACTTACCATCAACACGTTGTGGTGTAGTTTGTTATTCAAACATTTCATCATTTGGATGGGTACAATAATGAATATAAATGATATAAATAATAAATATAAAATTATTATGATTCTGTATATATGATATACCATCCAACTATATATTATTTTAATATCAAGAAAATGATATTGTTGTTCGTGCGTACGTACGGACTACCGTCTCAACGAACGCGATGACATTCATTTTCCATGATTAACCAATCACGTATGACTATAATGTATATATAATAAATAATAATGATGGATATTAAATATTAATGATAATGAATTTATATACATATATTTTTCATTTAATTAATTCCATTCAATTCAATAAGGAAACGAAAACAACATTCATGTGTACGTACATCCTACCATCTCCATGTACGGTGTATTTCATTCCATTTATTGATCTATCATATATATTTATATTCTGAATATATATTATATATAAATCATGTTTTACATTCTATAATTATAAAAATCAGTATATAAGCAAAATATCCTTAAAAAAAGTCGAAACACGTACGATAAATGAAATGAGTGTATCCAAAACGTTGCTCTAACATTGAAATTACAATAGAACACGTAATATAAAGTCATAAGTGAATCATATATGATATAATAAATATTATTATGTTTATGTTATAAGTTAATAATATGTCTAAACCCACTACACAAGAGTGTCAGACACATACAAAATAAATTGGACATAAGGTAAAGGATAATTCTACAAATATCATTTTTATCTGAGATTTCATATACATAAGTATTTACTGGGGTTATATTTATCATCCATCTCCATGTTTTATAAAAAAAATTCATAAAGTTTTTACTATTCTTACATGTATTTTTAAATTCATTTTTACCCTTCGTTTACTTTTACCACATTTTATGGATGGAATCTTTCTTTTGTTTACCATACAAGGTACTTTTTGACTTTTCTGGTAAAAGTATGAGAAAAATGTTTTTTTAAACTTATAATGCGTGAAATTTTTTTTTATGATTTCATAAATACTTATTTAAATGATGCTTACTCAACAAAATTTGATGATTATTTTCAAAAAAAACCTTTAACATTAAAACTGCAGGGCATTTTGAGAAAAGGAAATGATTTTGAAGAAGAAAGGATATTTTGCTCAAGAATTCATTTCAAGTGTTTTATCAAAACTATTTTCCATCTAAGATGACATTATATAGTTTGTTTATAATTCATGTATAATGTCTCTATTATTTACATGGTTTGATTTTTCTTAGGATTAAATGATATCCATTTATTTTATATGGATTATGTTATGATGGGATGATGTTTATGAAACCCATTTTATTCGTTGGGTTATTATGAATGATGTATGTTTATTTTCTAGGACACTAATGAATGATTTAATTATGAGATGGGTGGGACATATATCTCCCTCCAATGAATTGGGTAAATATTTAAATCTCATGAGATAGATACTGCTGGAACGACAAGTTAATCTGGTTCAGTGATACATGAATGGAATGAGGAGTGAATCAATTCATTAAGGGACTTTGTCCACTATGATGGTCTTGGAAAAGATGCCTTGGCTACAATGGAAATAATATCATGTGATTAATGGTTTCCACAATTAAATGTTTTATTCCCATGATATTTAGTCATGACTAAAGTTCCATTATGATCTATGCCTTACATAATCCATGAATTATTTCACAAATTAAGATCTTGATGATTAATCTTTATTTTCATGTTTTTATGTTCAAATGTATATGGTTTGTTTTATTATCTCCATACATACCCTTACTGAGCATTTGAGCTCACCCATTATATGTTTTATTTTCCCATGGATATAAAAAAAGTTTTTTGGTTATAAAACCAAAGTTAAAGATCTTTATGGGAGATTATGAAGATCCTTTACCATGATTAGAAGATTATGTTCCAAGATTCCAAAAGAATTAAACTATTATGGTCCTTGGGTGTCTGTTTTTGTTGTGTATTAAGTATTCAACAAATGTAATGTATCATCCATGTAAGTCAAGTGTGGGTCTCTACAACTTACCCTTACTGAGCATTTGAGCTCACCCCTTTCTTATGTTTCATTTTCTCATGATTTCAAGAAGTGTTTTATGATTGATAAGAAGGGTTAAGCTAGGAGATTAATTTCATTATCAAAATATCATTTATGTTAGGTTTTATTTTCTAATGTGTAATGTAACGTTCGTGTATGTAGTCTATTTTACAAGACTGCTAAACTAATACATCTTTTCGGACTTGATTCCTTTTAATCATACCAATGTATTAAAATAATCCACCGACTCTATGTAAATATTGTCAGGGAATAATAGTTGGTATCAGAAGAAGTTTAGTACAAACTTTGGAAACTAGATTTGAATAAACTCTGATTAGAGCACATTACCCTAAGATAGAATTTGAAGATTAGTATATAAGAAATTACTAAAATATTTATACTATATTTATTTTGTGAGTTTTTAATGAAATACATACCTATATGGATACAAGTAGGCAGAGGAGGCTCTAGAATAGATGTATGTAGGGGTAAAACATGAAAAAACTGCTTTGAGCTAGACTCGAATGGGAACTAGTGCACAACAACAGGCCTTGCTGCACTCTTGGTTATGACACTCTCGAGGGATATGCCATGGATAATTCTCATTTTCCTTACAAATAATTATGAAGTATATACGAGGATATACCTCAAAAAAGAAAATCGTTTTATCATTATTGATTATAACCATAAAATTTTCAATTAATGTTAGGTATTTTTTCAAGTTTGAAACAATTCCTTGCGATTCATAAACTGACTTAGTGTATTCCATTGTTTAGAAATTCCACTGAGTAGATGTAATGAGAACTCCATAAATATGTGTGATCCAATGAGTAAGAAGGATCAAATCCTTCATTGTATTAAGCCAAAATTTTGAAGGGAAATAGTTTCCCACGTATTCTCAAAATATGAAGAAATAATCGCATGTGTTAATAAGATATGTACAGAATTCTCTGAGTCCTATGGCTTTGAAAAAAAGTAAGATACGAAAAGGATGGTAGATAAAAATTTAGATAAATGGGATAAGGGAAAGAAAAATTTTCCCTTATGTGATAACTGTGGAAAGAATAACCTGGGTAAATATTTAAAGGTAATGTGATTCTGTTATAAGTGCGGACAAAAAGGACACTAAGTACATGATTTCAAGGGTGAGAAAAATGTTTTAAATGTACAATTCTTCATCTTTAAGGAGTTAGGACTATAAGACCCCAGCCTTAAACCTTACTTAATGTTTAGTTATTAAAAGATTACACGTTGAGAATCTTTTCAGGTTTAGAGTTTTAGAAAATTAGATCATAATACTTGCATTACATTCCACATATAAACAAAGTGGTTACATAAAGATAATATTCTACTTTCACATCAATGGAAAAATATTTAAAATAAAACATGGATTCTTTCTTGACACTTCCTTGACACTATCATCATATCATGTACCTTTCCCTTGACCTGTGGAAAACATTTCAAAAAACATGGGATGAGCATAAAAAACTCACTAAGGGATATAAAAATATGGAAAGGAAACATGGGTACATATATAAATAAGAACAAAATCATAATTTACCCAAAAAACATAAGCACTTTAACATTCCTCATCAAATCATGAATAAATCATAGAAATCATAATACATAAAGGTAACTTGAGGCATTCATAACATTCTTAAGTAGGGAGTAACTCTCTTGGTTACGTTTGGAATACCTATCACAGTATATTCCCTAAATCTCTTCGGAGAAACCTTAACATTACACTCCTTTGCGTTACCCAATGCATTGGAGAGCTATATCGGGCTCACCCGCCCTTAGATTATAACGGAACCACCCGTCTTCATAATAATGCCCAAGAACCTCAACATAATCGTATCACATAAAAATGCATAAAGGAAACATAACATTCCCACCTTTCAATCACAAGATATCTTTAACACCCCAGGTAAATAAAGAATATGACATTTTCATATTTATCCATATCTATGAATAAAATATTAATGTTACTTTAAAGGGGACGCTATGCATGATGGCCAACCCAATACACAACAATGAGTTTCTTGGGAATCTTGCGTTGCACTCTAATAATAAAATAATATTATTTTAAATGGTAGTTAATGCCTAGCTGTTGTGATGACGAGAATGAATAGAACTAACTACAAAATGATTATATATGTTTGTAAAATATTTTTACTTTTTTCAATAAATGTTAGAGGATTAAAAATGAAAATGAATCCAATTTTAAGCGTAAGCATTCTAATATTCTTTAAAAGGTCGATTAACCTCCTTTTGATGGAGAACCTCTTTTAAAATCCAACTTTTGACATTTTTAGGTGTTAAATTTGAAAAAGAAAATTCTTCTTTAGAATTGGGACATCAAAATTTACTTTGTGTAAATTTTTGGTATCTTTCCGATAAAGTTCATTTTTAATGAATATTGAAAAATGTTGTATATTAATTCAAAACCACTTTTTAATCTAATTTATTTATATGACTAGATTATCTTTTTAATTGGTTTTAAAGTGAAATTAGAATATATTTTTACCATTTAATCCAATAGCGGTCATTGAATTAATTTCACTTTGAAATTGGACTTAAACTAGTGTCAATCTTTCGGTACTTATTGTTTCATAAAAACACGCTATTTGTTTTGACAGCGGGATTTAATTATTAAATTAATTAATGAAAATTATATGTTATGAATTTTGAAAAGTAGAAATCATTTTTGAATTCGGAATATCAAATATTGATTAGGGTGAACTTTTGGTAATTTTCTGAAAAAAGTCAACTTTTAATGAATAGTGAAACCACTAAGTGGTACTTATAAAAACTGATTTTTCCGTTTAAATGAAATTTTTCCATATTTGTGTTTTTAATTTCAAAAATATGACATACATGGTTTTCATTAATAATTAACATGTGGTTCAATGGGATTTAAATAATTTTTTGGTGAATAGTAACTTATTAAGTTTTTAATCGCGATTAGAGGTAATTAGTATAGTTTAAGGTAAGAATAATGTTTTAATAAAATGAAATGACCTAAACATATGTCACACCCTCATTGTATGTGTCATGTCCGACCATGAAATTAAATGGGTCATCTTGGGGACCCCCTGGAGCCAATTTGGTTGGAAAATGACATAAATATATTTTTATTTAATGTTAAAGTAAAAATGACACAAACATGAGATGTTTTTATAAAACAATTTTTACATGGGGTTATAAAAGTCAGATTTTTAACTATAAATTATCAATGGAAATATAAGAAGATTTCCTACATCATAGTATTTTTTTAATTATTAGACATTAAATAAAGTAAATTATTTATGATATCATGATGATGCAACGATGGCCTCATTATTTAACGATTTAAATAAAATGGAAAGATAAAGTAAAATATAAGACTTACACATGTCCAAAACCTGTTGGATGGGTGGATTTCGAACCCATATCACCTTATCCTCGAAACACATCAATGTGGGACCAATAAAATCCGAAACGCGTTCTAAAATAATGTAACATTTCCTTACATTCAAAGAGTGCCCCTCCTATCCTCTTATAAAATGCCCCCACCTCTACCTCCTTACCCACACTTCCAAAGCCTTTGACTCGGCCAAACCCTGCCCATTTTGTTTCTCCAAATCACTATCTAACTCCTTGAGGCCTCACTTTGGGCAGAAGTCTTCCCAAGGAAGCCTTTGAGCTCAAACCAAAGGGAGTTACCCGATTTTAAGGTAATGTCTTCACTTGTGTCCTTTTGTTTTATTTTTCTTATCCAACCCCCTAAACTCATTTTATTCATTTATTTTGTATCAAATCCAGTATATTAAATATAATAGGATGTTTTTATAATAATTATTTGAGATATACTAACACACACCTTCGTCTAATGGTTAATGAACATACTGTTTCTGTGGTTGGCGATTTTCTGCCTCACGAAACGATGATTGTTGAATATTCTTTTAACACCTTTAAAGTTGCCCATTATGATGTCACTGTTTTTTATATATGATATATATGGAATTTATGTTTACTATATACTTCTGTATTTTATATTTAAACCATACCTTTATTTTTTTCATGTTGTGTAAATGCGATAATTTCATCTGAGGAAGTGTGGACTACCGCCCCCTCAAGTGATGTGACTCGTACATGCAATACATGGAACGTATAAAGAATGAAATTAATGATCATATGTGACCTATATAACATATATATTATACTGGAATTATAATATATATATATATCATTTATTTTTAATTCCGTTAATATGACAAATAAAAAAATGAAAGTAGCGTTCATGCGTATGTACGGCCTACCGTCTCCATGAACGGTGCTTTTCGTTTTTTCCTCCAAATGATATGGAATAGTATAAAATGAATATGTACTGGATATATATGATATTTTAATCATTAATATTATTCAGTAAATTATTTACTTATAACTACATGGACAATCATTTTTCAAACAAGTTCATTTTTGACTCATGTACCAAACATCGGATAAAACGTCTGATATGAACTAACATTATTAATCAATTATTATAACATTATAATATGTGATATTAAATGAATAATAATATTTAAATGAGGTCCTTAGTCAATTATAAATTGACCAAAGTTTATTATTCATGAATATAATGAAACGAACAAGACAAGTTGGACTTGAGGTAAGGGATCTGACTCCTCTCTGTCTTTTAAAGTACACTCTTTTATGTCATTACTTTTAAAGCTCATCTTTCTTGTTATTGGGATATTCTATTATATTAATATTACTTCAATTTTTATGTTCATATGATGAGAGACCATATTCCCTCTCATCAATCCATTTTGGAAGTTTTAAGTGGCGTCGTTAGGCTGCCGAGTTTTCGTAAGGGATTTTTCATCTCACTTTTATTCCCGTGAGATTTATGCTACATTTTCCACAATTTCCATTGAGTGGTGTATGTACTGCCCATTAATATACACTTTTTTTAGTATAATTTCATTTATGGGTGTTCAAATATTTATTGTATAACCCTACTTCCATGGGGGTACTTTTCGAAAGTTACCCAACTCGGTAAGGGGACCTTTCACCCTCCACTTTTTAAAAGACTTATTTTGTTATATCTTTTAATTCACATACTATTATGTTGGGATATGTTATTTTATATCATTATTGATGTAAATTTTATGTCCAAGTGATGAGATTCCCTTTTTATATCTCATCAACTCATTTTCTGAATTTTGAAGTGATGTTGTTAGGCTGTCGAATTTTACCAATGGAACTTTTTAACCCAATTTCGATTTCGTTGGGTTAAACGTGTAGTTATTGAATATGTCATCATTTGAATATGTGTGAATGACCTTTTATTGTTTTACACATAATATCCACTTATATTGGGTGTATTTATATTTTTCACACATAATTTTGAGATTGATTTATTCTTAATTTAAGGATACCTTATTTATAAGGGATTTCATCACATTTGACATTTCTATTGAGACTTCGTTTTTGTTATGCACCAATTCACTCTTATATGGTGTATATACTGTCCTTTGGAATATTATATCATCAATCTATTTATTATCATGATATTATAATGTTCTAACTAAATGTTATTCCTCAATTATTGTATTCAAGTGTCTTTAATTTTGGTAAAACCCCTTTAACCAAAATATCGCTTTTAAATGTTCTAATTATCTGTTCTTATTAATTTACATGTTTTCAAAAAAAATTTAAGGATTTATTTATATGGATATTAATGGTTTAAAATTTTAAAAGCTTCAAGGTGGTATGGGACACTTTGATTAAAAAATCTCTTTATTAAATGTTTCAAATGGTTTTGGAAATGGTTTCTTTTTGAATGGATTCATTATTTCAATATAATAAAATGTTATATTGTGATTGAAATGTGGAAATGTTATGTTTCCTTTATGAATTTTTTATGTGATACGTTTATGTTATGGTTCTTGGGCATTGTTATGAAAATGGGTGGTTCCGAGATAAACTAAGGGCGGGTGAGCCCGATATAGCTCTCCAATGCATTGGGTAACGCGAAGGAGTGAATCATTAAGGTTTATCCGAAGATATTTAGGGAATATATTGTGGTGCGTATTCCAAATATAAACAAGAGGGTTACTCCCTACGTAAGAATGTTATGAATGCCTGAAGTTACCTTTTATGTCTTAAGATTTCTATGATTTATTCATTATTTTATGAGGTATATTAAAGTGCTTATGTTTTATGGGTAAAGTATGATTTCATTCTTATGTATACATGTCCTCATGTTTCTTTTCCATATTTTTATATCCCTTACTGAGCTTTTTATGCTCATCCCATGTTTTTTAAATGTTTTTCACGGGTCAAGGGAAGGGTACATGATATGCTGATAGTGTCAAGGAAGTGTCAAGAAAGAATCCATGTTTTATTTTAAATAAGATTCCATTGACGGGAAAAATGAATACTATCTTTTATGTAACCACTTTGTTTAAATGTGGAATTTAATGCAAGTTTTATGATTTAATTCTCCAAAACTCTAAACCTGAAAAGATCCCCAATGTGTAATCTTGTAATAACTCAAGATTATGTAAGGTTTAAGGCTTGGGGCCTTATAGTTGATATCAATGGTCGGTTTAGATAACTTTAGAAGTTAGGGTATTCTCTAAGCACAAGTGACATTACCAAAATGGTTAGGATTTCAGAAAGAGTCCTAGTTTTTGATAAAGTGAATGAGTAAGTATATCTTAGTGTTTAACTTTCTCATTAGTACATGATGGTTTTGTTGATATACTCTCACTGACATTTATGTTTTTAGTAAATGGATGGATCAAGCAGGCACCAAAGTTACAATGGGTTTGTTGGAAACTGAGGTGGTTCTCTGATTAAGAGACTGGATGAAATGGGGGATTTAATGAGGAATCTCGTGGTTGTGCTAAACCAACTATCAAGGATTCATGATCAACCACTTGAACCATGGTGAGTTCTCTAATGCATCATGTACGAGATGACCAACTCGATGTGGAAGTTCAGGTAATAATTATAAAGGTAACCATTAGGGTTTATATGATCCTTACTTTTTAGGTAATTATGGGATACTCTATGATATGATGTAAAATGAACGGAATGAGATAAAATTGAGGTTAAAATATGTTATGATTATTTTTGATGATTGTATCTCTTTTTGGGGAATGTTTTAAGAATTATATAGTTTTGGAAAAAGGACAACATGCAGACCGTGTGAAAACCCTTCACGTTGGACAAAGCTATGGGAATCGAACCCACAACCAAAGTGCGACTGGTATTTATCGCCTACCACTGGACTACGTGAAGTCCCTGGTTATTTTGACTGATTCTTTTTAGTTAGATGATTTTTGGAATAAATAGTAAGTTTATTTTGGGTTATCTATGGAAATTATTAACCTATCATGGAGGATATGTGATTTGGTTAATTGCATTTCAATATGAGAATTTAAGAGCAACTGATGTCATTTGGAGATAAAAGTTAATTTGTACCTTGGAATACTATGTGATAAAATCCTTCAATTATTTGGGTTTCAATCTTAGTTTGGTTTACTTTGTAGAATTTTATGGATAATTGTTTATCAAATGGTCCTCGTTGAACTTTGGGTTTTGTTGGACAAATTTTGGAGATTAAGAATAGATTTTCTTTTTATAAATGGTTATCCTTTTCTGGATTATCTGATCTTGTAATAACCTTTTTGGTTTTGGTTTTGGTTAATGTCTAAAGACATGGGATGTATATAGATCTCTTTTTTGGATTAGGTGATTCTCTAGAAGTTGATTATAGTACTCTTAATGAGAACAAGTCTTCCTAAATACTCGCCTTTTGAAGAAAATATGAGTTTGATTAAGGAATCTAGTAAAAGATGAAATTCTACATGACAAGTAAGTATGTTTCATTATGATTTAGTTAAGCTCAAAAATAAATTCCTCAATAATAATTAACTTAAAACAAAAATGTTGTCTGTTAAGTTTTCCAGCTGGGGAATCCAATACTGTTTAACCCATCACAAGTTTGTAATTTTCATGTGGTTAACTTTCTCCTAAACACGTTTTCTATCACTCTTAATCAGAACATGACCCTATGTTTTCTCCTCCATGTCCATGTTTTCCTACATGGAATCCTAGTATGGGTTAACTCGGGTGACCTATGTACTTTTCTTTCTTCATTTTACAGTGATTGTTTTACCGACTCTTGTTCCGATGTGTGACTTTCATGGATGTTTCCAAGCTCAATTTTAAAAATTGTGAGGACGCAATTCCCAAAAGGGGGGAAGGATGTAACACCCCAGGTAAATAAATAATATGACATTTTCATATTTATCCATATCTGTGAATAAAATATTAATGTTACTTTAAAGGGGACACTATGCATGATGGCGTACCCAATACGCAACAATGAGTTTCTTGGGAATCTTGTGTTGCACTCTAATAATAATATAATATTATTTTAAATGGTAGTTAACGCCTAGCTGTTGTGATGGCAAGAATGAATAGAACTAACTACAAAATGATTATATATGTTTGTCAAATATTTTTACTTTTTACAATAAATGTTAGAGGATTAAAAATGCGAATGAATCCAATTTTAAGTGTAAACATTCTAATATTCCTTAAAAGGTTGATTAACCGCCTTTTGAAGGCGAACCTCTTTTAAAAAACAATTTTTTACAATTTAATGTGTTATATTTGAAAAATAAAATTCTTCTTTAGAATCGGGACATCAAAATTTACTTTGTGTAAATTTTTGGGATCTTTCCGATAAAGTTCATTTTTTAATGAATAGTGAAAAATGTTGTATTTTAATTCAAAACCACTTTTTAATCTAATTTATTTATTTGATTAGACTATCTTTTGAATTGGTTTTAAAGTGAAATTAGAATATATTTTTAATATTTAATCAAATAGCGGTCATTGGAATTAATTTTACATTGAAATTTCACTTAAACTAGTGTCAATCTTTTGGTACTTATCGTTTCATAAAAACAGGCTATTTGTTTTGACAGCGGGAATTAATTATTAAATTAATTAATGAAAATAATATTTTTTGAATTTTGAAAAATATACATCATTTTTGAATTCGGAATATCAAATATAGCTTATGGTGAACTTTTTGTAATTTTCTGAAAAACATCAATTTTTGTTGAATAGTGAAACCACTAAGTGGTACTTATAAAAACTGATTTTTCCGTTTAAATGAAATTTTTCCATCATTGTGTTTTTAATTTCAATAATCTGACATACATGGTTGTCATTAATATGTAATATGTGGTTCAATGGGATTAAAATAGTTTTTTTGGTGAATAGTAACTTATTAAGTTTTTAATCGCGATTAGAGGTAATTAGTGTAGTTTAAGGTAAGAATAATGTTTTAATAAAATGAAATCACCTAAACACGTGTCCTACCCTAATTGGATGTTTCATGACCAACCAATAAAATCCATGGGTCAACTTGGGGACCCAATGGAGCCACTTTGGTTGGAAAATGACTTAAATATCTTTTTATTTAATGTTAAAGTAAAAATGACACAAACATGAGATGCTTCAATAAAATAATTTTTACATGGGGTTATAAATGTCAGATTTTTTTACTATAAATTATAAATGGAAATATAAAAATATTTCCAACATCATAGTATTTTTTTATAATTTTTAGACATTAAATAAAGTAAATTATTTATGACATCATGACGATGCAGCGATGACCTCATTATTTTATGATTTAAATAAAATGGAAATATAATGTTAAATATAAGACCTACACATGTACAAAACCTATTGGATGGGTGGATTTCGAACCATTATCACCTTATCCTCGAAACACATCAATGTGTGACCAATAAAATCCGAAACTCATTCTAAAATAATGTAACATTTCCTTACTTTCAAAGAGTGCCCCTCCTCTCCTCTTATAAAAGGCCCCCACCTCTACCTCCTTACCCACACTTCCAAAGCCTTTGTCTCGGCCAAACCCTGCCCATTTTTTCTCTCCACATCCCTCTATAACTTTTTGAGTCTTCCCTTTGGGAATATGTCTTCCCAAGGAAGCCTTTGAGCTCAAACCAAAGGGAGTTACCTGATTTTACGATAATGTCTTCACTTGTGTCCTTTTGTTTTATTTTTCTTCTCCAACCCCCTAAAATCTTTTTATTCATTTATTTTGTAACAACTAAAGTATATTAAAAATACTAGGATGTTTTTATAAGAAGGATTCGAGCTACACTTACACACACCTTTGTCTAATGGTTAATGAACATATTGTTTCTGTGGTTGGTGATTTTCTGCCTCACGAAATGATGATTGTTCAATATTATTTTAACACCTTTAAAGGTGGCCATTATGATTTCATTGTATTTTATATATGATATATATGGTATTTAGGTTTACTATATACTTCTGTATTTTATATTTAAACCATACCTTTATTTTTTTCATGTTGTGTAAATGCGATAATTTCATATGAGGAACTGTGGACTACCGCCCCCTCATGTGATGTGACTCATACATGAAATACATGGAACGTATAAAGAATGAAATTAATGATCATATGTGACCTATATAACATATATATTATACTGTAATTATAATATATATAAATATATCATTTATTTTTAATTCCGTTAATATGACAATGAAAAAAATGAAAGTAGCATTCATGCGTACGTACGGCCTACCGTCTCCATGAACGGTGATTTTAGTTTTTATCTCCAAATGATATGGAATAGTATAAAATGAATATGTACTGGATATATATGATATTTTAATCATTAATATTATTCTGTAAATTATTTACATATAACTACATGGACAATCATTTTTCAAACAAGTTCATTTTTGACTCATGTACCAAACATCGGCAAAAACGTCTGATATGAACTAACATTATTAAACAATTATTATAACATTATAATATGTGATATGAAATGAATAATAATCTTTAAAAGAGGTCATTAGGAAATTATAAATTTACCAAAGTTTATTATTCATGAATATAAATAAACGAACAAGACAAGTTGGACTTGAGGTAAGGGATCTGACTCCTCTCTGTCTTTTAAAGTACACTCTTTTATGTCATTCCTTTTAAAACTAATCTTTCATGTTATTGGGATATTATTTTATATTAATATTACTGCAATTTTTATGTTCATATGATTAGAGACCATATTCCCTATCATCAATCCATTTTGAAAGTTTTAAGTGGCGTCGTTAGGCTGCCGAGTTTTCGTAAGGGATTTTTCATCTCACTTTTAGTCCCGTGAGATTTATGATACATTTTCCACAATTTCCTTTGAGTGGTGTATGTACTGCCCATTAATATACACTTTTGGTAGTATAATTTCATTTATGGGTGTTCAAAACTTCATTGTATGACCCTACTTCCATGGGGTGTACGTTTCGAAAGTTACCTAACTCGATAAGGGGACCTTTCACCCTCCACTTTTTAAAAGACTTCTTTTGTTATGTCTTTTAATTCGAAAACTATTATGTTGTGATATGTTCTCTTATATCCTTATTGATGTAAATTTTATGTCCAAGTGATGAGATGCCCTTTTTATATCTCATCAACTCATTTTCTGAATTTTGAAGTGATACCGTTAGGCTGTCGAATTTTACCAACGGAACATTTTAACCCAATTTCGATTTCTTTGGGTTCAACATGTAGTTATTGAATATGTCATACTTTAAATATGTTTGAATGACCTTTTATTGTTTTACACTTAATATACACTTATATTGGGTGTATTTATATTTGTCACGCATAATTTTGAGATTGTTTTATCCTTAATTTAAGGATACCTTCTTTATAAGGGATTTCATCACATTTGACATTTCTATTGGGACTTAATTGTTGTTATGCACAAATTCACTCTTATATGGTGTATATACTGTCCTTTGGAATATTATATCATGAATCCATTTATTCTCATGATATTATAATGTTCTGACTAAATGTTATTCCTCAATTATTGTATTCAAGTGTCTCTAATTTTGGTAAAACCCCTTTAACCAAAATATCGCTTTAAATGTTCTAATTATCTATTCTTATTAATATCCATGTTTTAAAAATTGTTTTAAGGATTTATTTATATGAATATTAATGGTTTAAAATTTTAAAAGCTTCAAGGTAGTATGAGACACTTTGATTCAAAAATCTCTTTGTTAAATGTTTTAAATGGTTTTGGAAATGGTTTCTTTTTGAATGGATTCATTATTTCAATATACTAAAATGTTATATTGTGATTGAAATGTAGAAATGTTATGTTTCCTTTATGCATGTTTTATGTGATACGTTTATGTTATGGTTCTTGGGCATTTTTATGAAAACGGGTGGTTTCGTGATAAACTAAGGGCGGGTGAGCCCGATATAGCTCTCCAATGCATTGGGTAACACGATGGAGTGAAACATTAAGGTTTCTCTGAAGAGATTTAGGAAATATACTGTGGTGGGTATTCCAAATGTAACCAAGAGGGTTACTCCCTACGTAAGAATGTTATGAATGCCTCAAGTTACCTTTTATGTCTTATGATTTCTATGATTTATTCATGATTTTATGAGGTATGTTAATGTGCTTATGTTTTATGGGTAATGTATGATTTCATTCTTATGTATAAATGTACTCATGTTTCCTTTCCATATTTTTATATCCCTTACTGAGCTTTTAATGCTCATCCCATGTTTTTGAAATGTTTTTCATAGGTCAAGGGAAGGGTACATGATACGCTGATAGTGTCAAGGAAGTGTCAAGAAAGAATCCATGTTTTATTTTAAATATGTTTCCATTGTCGGTAAAAATGAAAACTATCTTTTATGTAACCACTTTGTTTAAATGTGGAATTTAATGCAAGTTTTATGATCTAATTCTCTAAAACTCTAAACCTGAAAAGATCCTCAATGTGTAATCTTATAATAACTCAAGATTAAGTAAGGTTTAAGGCTTGGGGCCTTATAATATCAATACAACACATTGATATAAAAACGTTATGAAAACCATTTTCAATACCAAAATAAATGAAAAGTAAATAATTGTATTTATTTTTCTTTTAAAAAAAGAGGTATGGCTTGTAGAGGAAGCCGAAACTCAAATAATGCTCACGGTGGCAGAGAAGTCGTTGTCGCCGCATACGTACGACAAAAACATTCCCTTTTGTCGTTTAGTAAATGCTTCGTATAAAAAAGATTCTCTTTTTAATAAACGTAAAAGTCAAAGGGGGTTATACACTGTATAAAATAAGGTTGTGTATAAAATGAAATATTCCTCATTGAAAGGAGATTGAGACGAAGTCCCATACCTCAGGTCCGACTTGACTCGGTCGTTCTTTAATCTCCTGAATAATAAACTTGAGTTAATTTATACTTTTTTAAGAACCTTTTTCAAGTTCATTATTCCTTTTATATCACTTATTTCCATGTCATGAACACTATGAAATTATTTAAGCTAATAACGGTCGTTTTAACGATCATTGGTACTGGAGTAAAAAATAATCCCTTTATAATAACAAGTTTTTCATGTATCCATTATGTCCAGAATTATAATCATGATGTATATATCATATATATATAGTATATACATGACTTTATAATATTACATAATCATTTATAGGTAAGAAATGAAATGCACCGTTCATGGAGACGGTAAACCGTACGTACGCATGAACGCTACTTTCATTTCTATTTTGTATCTTATCGAATAGAATCATAATGAAATAAAGTTATATTATAATTACAGTATAATATCATATATAATATCATAGTTCCATCCTTTATACATCCCACATATGGTATTTAACGAATCAAATCACTTTGAGGGGGCGGTAGTCCGCACTTCCTTAAATGAAGATATCGTGTTTACCCATAATGGAAACCATAAAGGTATGAGAAAAATGAAAAATACGGAAGCTTAAGAAAAACATAAACGTATTATATATCCTATATTAATATACTGACATCTTAATGGCCACCTTTGAAGGTGTTAAAAGAATGTTGAACAATCATCGTTTCTGGAGGCATAAATTCACCATCCACAGAAACAGTATGTCCTTTAACCATTAGATGTAGATGTGTGTAAGTGTATCTTGAATCCTTCTTATAAAAACATCATAGTCTATTGAAGATACTGGAGTTTTTAAAAATGAAATGAATAAAAAGTGTTTAGGGGTTTGGAGAAGCAAAATAAAACAAAAGGACTCAAGTGAAGACATTACCTTAAAATCGGGTAACTCCCTTTGGTTTGAGCTCAAAGGCTTCCTTGGGAAGACTTCTGCCCAAAGTGAGGCTTCAAGGAGTAAGGGAAGGATGTGGAGAGCCAAAATAGGCAGGGGTTGGCCGAGGCAAAGGCTTTGGGAGTGTGGGTAAGGAGGTATAGGTGGGGGCCTTTTATAAGAGGAGAGGAGGGGCACACTTGGAAGGTAAGGAAAAGTCACTTTATTTTAAAATGGTATTTGGATTTAAGAGGTCCCACATTGATTTGTTTCGAGGATAAGGTGATAAGGGTTCGAAATCCACCCATCCAATAGGTTTTGTCCATGTGTAGGTCTTATATTTTACATTATTATTCCATTTTATTTAAATCGTTAAATAATGAGGTCATCGTTGCATCATCATGATGTCATATATAAATTAATTTATGTAAAGTCTAAAAATTATAAAAAAAATACTATTATGTAGGAAATCGTTTTATATTTCCAATGACTATTTATAATCAAAAAATATGATCTTTATAGCCCCATTTAAAAATTGTTTTAGTGAGACATCTCATGATTGTGTCATTTTTACTTTTACATTAAATAAAAAGTTATTTATGTCATTTCCCAACCAATGTGGCTCCATGGGGTCCCCAAGTTGACCCATGGATTGTCTTGGTCGGCCACGACACGTCCAATGAGGGTATGACATGTGTCAAGCTCATCTCATTTTATTAAAGCATTTTTTTTACCTAACTACACTAATTACATCTAATCGCGATTAAGAACTTAAGAGTTACTATTCACCAAAAAATTATTTTAATCTCATTGAACCACATTTTACTTCATAATGACAACCATGTAGGTCGGAGTTTTGAAATTCAATACACAGAAGTGGTAAAATTTCATTTAAACGAAACATCAGTTTTTATAAGTACCACTTAGTGGTTTCACTATTCATCAAAAATTGATGTTTTTCAGAAAAATATCAAAAATTCACCCTAAGCTATATTTTATATTCCTAATTAAAAAATAAAGTCTATTTTACAAAATTAAAAACATATAAGTCGCATTAATTAACTTAATAATTAATTCTCGCTGTCATGACAAATAGTGTGTTTTTATGAAACAATAAGTATCAAAAGATTGACACTAGTTTAAGTCCATTTTCAAAGTGAAATTAATTTCAATGACCACTATTGGATTAAATGGTAAAAATATATTCTAATTTCACTTTAAAAACAATTAAAAAGATAATATAATCATATAAATAAATTAGATTAAAAAGCAGTTTTGATGTAAAATGCAGTATTTTTCACTATTCATAAAAAAATGAACATTGTCAGAAAAATACCAAAATTTCACACAAAGTAAATTTTGATGTCCCAATCATAAATAATAAGTTTATTTTGACAAATATATATTATAAAATTGTCAAAATTTTGATTCAAAAACAGTTTTCCATCAAAAGGTAGTAAACCAATCTTTTAAGAATATTAGTGTATTCCATGCATAAGATCGTATTTATTTTCATTTTAGGCCTCTAAAACACTATATAATTCATTAATAGACATAGATAAAATATCTATTATTCATTACTTAATTGGGATGTTACATCCTTCACCGCTTTTAGAAATTTTTTTCCCCGCAATTTATTTACTTATCGAATAAATGGGGGTACTTATCCCTCATTACATTTTCAGATTCCCAGGTTGCATCTTCCATCATGTGGTTTTTCCACAAAACCTTTACCTCATTAATCACCTTATTTCGTAACACTTTCTCTCTGTGGTCAAGAATCTGGACCGGTTGTTCCTCATAAGATAGGTTGTCTTCCAGCTGAACTACCTCTAGACTCAAAACATGAGATGGATCTGGCATATACTTTCTCAACATCGAAACATGAAAAACATTGTGTACCTAAGATAAACTCGGAGGTAAAGCCACCCTATATGCAACTGATCCAACTCTCTCCAGAAATTCATATGGTTCAATAAACCTTGGACTCATCTTTCCTTTCTTACCAAATCTCATCACACTTTTCCAAGGAGAAACGTTGAGAAAATCATGATCACCTACCTCGAAAGATAGATCCTTCCTCCGGTTATCTGCATAACTCTTCTGCCTGCTCTGAGCTGTTCTCATGTGCTTCTGAATCAGATGAATTTTTTCTGTCATCTCTTCTACCAATTCTGGTCCCATAGACTTCCTTTCACCCACCTCATCCCAGAAAGCTCGAGTTCGACAATGCTTCCCATATAATTCCTGAAATGGTGCCATCTGTATACTGGAATGAAAACTGTTATTATATGAAAATTCAACCAAAAAAAGATGTTGGTCCCAACTTCCCTGATAATCCATAGAGAAAGAACGTAGCATATCCTCCAATGTCTGAATTGTTCGTTCTGACTGCCCATCTGATTGAAGATGAAAAGCTGTACTAAAATTTAATTCAGTACCCAACGACTTCTGAAGGCCTTTCCAAAAGTTAAAAGTGAACCTAGGATCACGATCAGATACAATGGAGAGAGGAACTCCATGTAACATGACTATCTCTTTAAGATACAAATGGGAATGCTGATCTAGGGAAAAATCATCTCGTATAGCAAGGAAATAAGCAGATTTAGTCAAGCGATCAACAATAACCCAGATTGCATTATTACCTCGAGGTGTCTTCGGTAATCCCACAACAAAGTCCATGGATATGTTTTCCTATTTCTACTCTGGCACTGGTAAAGGCTGAAGAATCCCTTTCGGTAACTGCCGCTCTTCTTTAACCTGTTGACATGTCAAACACTTCACAGTAAAATCTGAAATATCTCTTTTCATTCCATCCCACCAGTAATACTCCCGCAGATCTATGTACCTCTTAGTACTGCCAGGATGAACTGAAAACAGAGAACTATGAGATTCACATAACAACTCTCTCTTCAACTGTGAATCACAAGGCACACACAATATCTTCCCAAATCTCAAAACGCAATCATTATCAATGTTGAATTTAGGCAACTTACCTTTCTTGAACCAGCTATACCTTTTTCTGCAACTCACTATCTTGCTTCTGTGCTTGCTTGATTCTATCTGATAGAGATGATCTCACTGATACCTGAAACAAAACAGAAGAACATCCTACACCAACAACTTCTATGCCAAAGTTCATCAAATCCTTAACCAAAGGATCACGTTCCAAACGCAACATTGCTAATAAAGCATTACATTTTCGACTCAAACCATCAACCACTTTATTTGCTTTTCCCGGATGGTAATGAATTATAGAATCATAATACTTGATTAATTCTAGCCATATCCTCTGTCTCATGTTCAATTATTTTTGAGTGAATATATACATTAAACTTTTGTGATCAGTATATATTTCACACTTTACTCCATAAAAATGATGCATCCAAATTATTACAGCAAAAACAACAGGAGCTAATTCCATATCATGTGTAGGGTAATTTACCTCATGAGTTTTCAACTATCGTGAAGCATAAGTAATTACCTGATCATTCTACATTAGGACACAACCAAGTCATTTCATTGAAGCATCACTGTAGATAACAAACTCACCATTCCTGGAAGGTAGTGCCAAAACTGGAACATTCACCAATCTTTTTTTCAATTCCTGAAAACAATCATCACATTCTTTTGCCCAGATAAACTTAACACCCTTCCGAGTTATCTTAGTCATTGGACTAGATAACCGTGAAAAATTTCTAACAAGCCTTCTGTAATATCCTGCCAAACCACGGATGCTACGAATCTCAGTTACATTTGTGGGTCCTGGCCAGTCTTCCACAACTTTTGTTTTTGCGGGATCAACAGTTATCCCATCTTTAGAAATAATGTGACCAAGGAAATAAATTTGTTGCAACAAAAACTCACACATGCTGAATTTTCCATACAGTTTCTTTTATTTTAAGGTTTGCAAGATAACCCTTAAATGTCTTTCATGCTCCACATTACTTTTAGAAAACACCAAAATATCATCAATGATAACCACCACAAACATATCCAAAAACTCATGGAAAATTCTATTCATTAAGTCCATGAATACAGTAGGTGCATTGGTTAGCCCAAAAGGCATTACTACAAATTCATAATGGCCATATCTTATAGGGAACGTGGTCTTCGGAACATCTTCTTCCTTTACCTTGAGCTGATGGTACCCCGATCTGAAGTCAATCTTTGAAAAATACTGAGCTCCCTGGAGCTGATCAAACAAATCATCGATATGAGGCAAATGATATTTGTTCTTAACAGTGATGTTATTCAAGGCTCTATAATCAATGAAAAGTCTCATTGAACCATATTTCTTTTTAACAAATAAAACAGGAGCACCACATGGTGATGTGCTAGGTCGAATGAAACCTTTCTCTAATAAATCTTGCAATTTCTCCTTCAACTCTAAAAGTTCAATTTGAGCCATTCGATAAGGGGGTTTTGAAATTGGCTTAGCATCAGGAACTAAGTCAACAATATACTCAACTTCCCGATCTGGTATTATTCCAGGAAAATCATCAGGAAAAACATCAGGATACTCATTTACCACTGGCACATCATTAATATGAACAGTTCCTTTATTTTCAACGATGTGTGCAAGGAAACATTCATTTCCATCTTTTACAAGTTTCATGGCCTCTTGATAAGTTATCAACAGTAAGGGTTCATTCTTGTACACAAACTGAAAGTATTTCTAAAAAGAAACTTTTTTAGCTCTACAGTCAATCTTAACATGGTAAATAGAGAGCCAATCCATATCAAGGATAACATCAAACTCTACTAGAGGTAAAATAATAAGGTTCGCAAGCAGGTTCTTTCCACAGATAAGGATATGAAGATTCTTATAAATTCTTTTTGCCTCAACGTTTCCCCCAGGTGTTTTTACCAAAAGTTCAGGAGTCATTTCTTGAGATGGTATTCCCATTTTACTAGAAAAGGTTTCAGAGATGAAAGAATGTGTTGACCCCGAATCAAAAAACACACTGGCATAATCTGAAAAAAAAACAAACAAAGTACCTGATATAACTTCATTTGATGGCCCGACATCTACTGAAGTAGTTGCAAAGGATTTCACCACGCCATTCTGCTATTAGTCTAACTACTGCCCATCACCCAAGCTCTTTGTCGGACACTCGTTTGCATAGTGACCCATCTCATTGCAATTATAACATTTCACTAACTGTAAATCAAATTTGGTCTTACCATCACCCTGATCTTTTCTAGTGCAATCACGAGCCTTATGTCCAATCTTACCACATTGTTAGCACTTTCCAGAATTCAGAAGACATTCCCCAGCATTCTTTTTGCCACATTTATCACAAACTGGAAACTTAGTTTTCTTACCGTCAGACTTTTTTGAAGAATTCATCCCTTTCTCCTTCCACCTTGGTCTCTTCTTCTGCTGGTTTTTATAGAACAATTGATCACCGGAAAACTCCATTTCCACCTTCTCAGTACATCGAACAAGATTTTCATAACTTTTAAACTCATGAGAGGCTAATGCCCTTCGATATTTTGGCTTTAATCCTGAGTAAAAACGATTGATTTTACTATCAAGGTCTCGGATAAAATTTGGAGCATACCTTGCCAATCGAGTGAGCCTTTCTTAATAGGCAGCCACTGAGTCTTCCTCTTGCCTCAATTCCAAGAATTGTTTTTCCATCCTAAGTCGAAAAACACTAGGAAAATACTTTTCAAGAAATATACCTTTGAATTCATCCCAGTCGAGAGCATCAATCTCATCAGCGTCCCGGATATTTTTAACCATCGACCACCACTGATCTGCTTCACCCTCCAAATGGTAAATAGCATGACTAACCTTTTGATTGTCTGAACACCCCATGACATCGAAAATCCTCTCCATTTCGTTAATCCACCCTTCAGCTAGCACATGGTTAGATGATCCTCTTAATGATGGGGGATGTTGCCTCATGAAATGTTCCACCACTGTCATGTTACTCTGCGGTTGATCTGGCTGATCTCGTGTATGGATACCACCACCATTTATCGCTTGAGTCAATTGCTCCATTACTGCAACAAACTATTCAGTTCAAATTCTGACCATCTCAGGATGCTGATTTGGAAGGTTATTTACATTTGTATGCCTTCATAGCATTTCTTCCTTGTTTCCTCTACGGAAAACCATTCTGAACAAACATGTCTTAGATAAAGCAACATGGTAATCTTCAAATGCTATATCATTTCAATTTGACCATAAATTTTTTTTTGGGAAATCATTTAATAGAATTCTAACTCCTAATGTTATCTAAACCGACCATTGATACCAACTATAAGACCCCATCCTTAAACCTTACTTAATGTTGAGTTATTAAAAGATTACACCTTTAGGATATTTTCAGGTTTAGAGTTTTAGAGAATTAGATCATAAAACTTGCATTACATTCCACATATAAACAAAGTGGTTACATAAAGATAATATTATTCTTTCCCATAAATGGAAACATATTTAAAATAAATCATGGATTCTTTCTTGACACTTCCTT
Source organism: Viscum album (assembly GCA_963277665.1). Taxonomy (NCBI): domain Eukaryota; kingdom Viridiplantae; phylum Streptophyta; class Magnoliopsida; order Santalales; family Viscaceae; genus Viscum; species Viscum album. The sequence goes on from OY728147.1 coordinate 1,101,878,023, forward strand.
GACATTATCATCATATCTTGTACCTGTCCCTTGACCTGTGAAAAACATTTCAAAAAACTTTGGATGATCATAACAATCTCAGTAAGGGATAAAAAAATATGGAAAGGAAACATGGGTACATATATACATATGAACGAAATCATACTTTGCCCATAAAACATAAGCACTTTAACATACCTCATCAAATCATTAATAAATCATAGAAATCATAATACATAAAGGTAACATGATTCATTCATAACATTCTTACGTAGGGAGTAACCCTCTTGGTTACGTTTGGAATACCCATCACAGTATATTCCCTAAATCTCTTCGGAAAAACCTTAACGTTACACTCCTTTGCGTTACCCAATGCATTGGAGAGCTATATCGGGCTCACCAGCCCTTAGTTTATCACGGAACCACCCGTCTTCATAATAATGCCAAAGAAACACAACATAATCTTATCACATAAAACATGCATAAAGGAAACATAACATTCCCACCTTTCAATCACAAGATATCAATACAACACATTGATATAAAAACGTTATGAAAACCATTTTCAATACCAAAATAAAAGAAAAGTAAAACATTGTATTTATTTTTCTTTTAAAAAATGAGGTATGGCTTGTAGAGGAAGCTGAAACTCAAATAATTCTCACGATGGTGGAGAAGTCGTTGTCGCCTCATACGTATGAAAAAAACATTCCATTTTGTGGTTTAGTAAATTATTCATATAAAAAATATTCTCTTTTTAATAAACATAAAAGTCAACGGGGTTTATACTCTGTATAAAAGAAGGTTGTGTATAAAACGAAATATGCCTCAATGAAAGGAGATTGAGACGAAGTCCCATACCTCGGGTCTGACTTGACTCGGTCGTTCTTTAATATCCTGAATAATAAACATGAGTTAATTTATACTTGTTTAAGAATCTTTTTCAAGTTCATTATTCCTTTTATATCACTTATTTCCATGTCATGAACACTATATAATTATTTATGTTAATAACGGTCGTTTTAACGATCATTGGTACTTGAGTAAAAAATAATCCCTTTATAATTACAAGTTGTTCATGTATCCATTATGTCCAGAATTATAATCATGATGTATATATCATATATATTCAGTATATACATGCCTTTATAATATTGCATAATCATTTAGAGGTAAGAAATGAAATGCACCGTTCATGGAGACGGTAAGCCGTACGTACGCATGAACGCTACTTTCATTTCTATTTTGTATCATATCGAATAGAATCATAATGAAATAAAGGTATATTATAATTACAGTATAATATAATATATAATATCATAGTTCCATCCTTTATACGTCGCACATATAGTATTTAATGAATCAAATCACTTTGAGGGGGCGGTAGTCTGCACTTCCTTAAATGAAGATATCGCGTTTACCCATAATGGAAACCATAAAGGTATGCCCAAAATGAAAAATAAAGAAGCTTAATGAAAACATAAAGATATTATATATCATATATAAATATATTGAAATCTTAATGGCCACCTTTTAATGTGTTAAAATAATTTTGAACAATCATCGTTTCGGGAGGCATAAATTCACCATCCACGGAAACAGTATGTCCTTTAACCATTAGATGTAGGTGTGTGTAAGTGTATCTATAATCCTTCTTATAACAAAATCCTAATATATTTTCTATAATTGATTTGTTACAAAAGAAATGAATAAAAAGTGTTTAGGGGGTTGGAGAAGAAAAATAAAACAAAAGGACTCAAGTGAAGACATTACCTTAAAATCGGGTAACTCCATTTGGTTTGATCTCAAAGGCTTCCTTGGGAAGACTTATGTCCAAAGTGAGGCTTCAAGGAGTAAAATAGGGATTTGGAGAGACAAAATGGGCAGGGGTTGTCCGAGGATAAGGCTTTGGGAGTGTCGGTAAGGAGGTAGAGGTGGGGGCCTTTTATAAGAGGAGAGGAGGGGCACTCTAAAAAGGTAAAGATATTTCACTTTATTTTAAAATGGTATTCGGATTTAAGAGGTCCCACATTGATGTGTTTCGAAGATATGGTGATGTGGGTTTGAAATCCACCCATACAATAGGTTTTGTCCATGTGTAGGTCTTAGATTTTACATTATCATTAAATTTTATTTAAATCGTTAAATAATGAGGTCATCGCTGCATCATCATGATGTCATAAATAATTTAATTAATTTAAAGTCTAAAAATTATAAAAAAAATACTATGATGTAGGAAATCGTTTTATATTCCCAATTATTATTTATAATCAAAAATTTGATCTTTATAACCCCATGTAAAAATTGTTTTAGTAAAACATCTCATGTTTGTGTCATTTTTACTTTTACATTAAATAAAAATTTATTTATGCCATTTCCCAACCAAAGTACCTCCATGGGGTCCCCAAGTTGACCCATGGATTGTCTTGGTTGGCCATGACACATACATTGAGGGTAGGAAATGTGTCAAGCTCATCTCATTTTACTAAAGCATTATTTTTTCCTTAAACTACACTAATTACCTCTAATCGCGATTAAGAACTTAAGAGTTACTATTCACCAAAAAATATTTTAATCTCATTGAACCACATTTTACTTCTTAATGACAACCATGTATGTCGGATTTTTGAAATTCAAAACACAGAAGTGATAAAAATTTCATTTAAAAGAAAAATCAGTGTTTATAAGTACCACTTAGTGGTTTCACTATTCATCAAAAATTGAAGTTTTTCAGAAAAATATCAAAAATTAACCCTAAGCTATATTTGATATTCCTAATTCAAAAATGAAGTCTATTTTAAAAAATTCAAAACATATAAGTCACATTAATTAATTTATTAATTAATTCCCACTGTCATAACAAATAGCGTGTTTTTATGAAACAATAAGTATCAAAAGATTGACACTAGTTTAAGTCCAATTTCAAAGTGAAATTAATTCCAATTACCACTATTCGATTAAATGGTAAAAATATATTCTAACTTCAATTTAAAAACAATTAATATGATAATCTAATCATATAAATAAATTAGATTAAAAAGCAGAATTGATGTAAAATGCAGTATTTTTTACTATTCATAAAATAAATGAACATTGTCTGAAAAATACCAAACCTTCACACAATGTAAATTTTGATGTCTCAATCATAAATAATAAGTTTATCTTGACAAATATAGATTATAAAATTGTCAAAATTTTGATTTAAAAAGGGTTTTCCATCAAAAGGCAGTAAAACAATCTTTTAAGAATATTAGTGTATTCCATGCATAAGATTGTATTTATTTTCATTTTAAGCCTCTAAAACACTATCTAATTCATTAATAGACATAGATAAAAATATCTATTATTCATTACTTACCTGGGATGTTACACGGACACTACACGAATTAATTTCAAAATCATCAGAGTATTTTTTTAAATGCTACTATAGGATAAGAATCATGTTATGAAACTATCGAAGATGAATAGGAATGATTAAGAGTTATTTTATTTTTATTAAATTATTGTGTCATTTGAGTTTAGTATCAACGATTTATTGGTTATATGAATTATAGAGGCAAATAAAGATTGTATTGTAGTACTATTTCATTGGGAATTCGAGATTATATGATCCTAATAATAACGTAGTAATTTTGGAATAAGAGATGGTTGATATGGACAAATTATATTGAATATTATTGACATCCATGGAACTGATTAATGGTTTTTTAATTTCATCATTGTTGGAATATTCAAAATTTTTAGATATAAGGAATATTACTAGTATTAAATAAAGTATAAGAGAGAATGAGTGCAATCAATATGGTTTTATGGTAATTCAGGGTGTTACCATGTTTTAAAATAATACATGATGAAGTTGTTCACTTGTAATTACATGGTAAAAAAGATCTCCATTGTGCATAACATCCTTAGAAATTTTGGACTGTCAGTTTGGATAGATTTATTTTGGATAATTCTAAATGTTGGAATGGATTAAGTTTGAAATTTGATAATATTATTAAGGTTATTTTTATATTTTTATAAAAATGACAACATACAGACAGTGTGTAAACCCATCGTGTCGTAAAAAGATGCGGGAATCAAACCCACAACAATAGTGAGATTGGGATTTATCAACTACCACTAGACTGCGTGATGTCCCTGGATTTTATAATATTGTTTATATTTTTAAAGGGTGTGATAGGTGAATTTTAAATTCATTTTTTGGAACCCTATACGATTAGGATAAATAGAATATATTTTTTTGAAATCTTTTGGAGTGAAATATGAGTTTAAGGTAGGAGTAAGTTGATGAATTGAAGTCTACGTGTCAAGTATATATATATATATATTTCCATCTTATTCTATGTGTAAATTAATTCTTAATCATTATAGAAGGGATATTAAAACCAAAAATATTTTATCCTAATACCATAAGATTTGTTCAATTGATGGTATTTCAAATCATCATAGATTGATGAATTTGAGGCCCTCAATTTTACAATTATTTTTGATTGACGACCTCAATAAATCCTTATAAATATTTTATTTTTTACTCCAATTATGTTTCTGTAATTTCCACCAATGTTCTCCTAATTGAGATCATAATTTGGTGGTGACACTTTCATTTTTCTTTTCTTATTATTAAGACTATTTTATTTACCCAATTTCCATTGTGGGTTTTCCCACAAATTAATATTCTATATTCAACCTTTTATTTTCGAAAAACAAAACCTAATTGTGAGGTAGAAATTTATTAAAGGAGTTAAGAACTTAACACCCCAAGATTTCATAGTATGTTATTTTTTCAAAGTAATCCAATATCATGCACTACACGCAACACTGAGTTCTGGCACACCACGACTTACCGAAAAAGACATTAAAATGAGGTTATGAATAGTATTAACTGAATTTTGAACTTTCTGTTATCATTATAATTTTAGAATCCATATTATGAGTTTCTTAGACATAATTTATGAACAAAATCATTTTTTTAGATAAAAGAAGTATTTTTCAGAAATTTCAATTTTACCGCCTTTTAATGGAAACCCCTTTTTAAATCCAATATTTGAAACTTTTTTATATTCAATTTGAAAAAAATAAACATCTTATTTAGAATCAGTACATAAGAGTTTAGTTTCAAAAAAAATTGGTGTTTTTCTGATAACTTTCATATTTGCGAGAATAGTGAAAAATACTATATTTTAACTAAAAACTACTTTTTTAATCAATATAATTTATAGTGTTAAATTCTAAATTATAAGGGTTTGGAAGTATAAATAGATTATAGTTTTACCATTTATTCTAATTTTGTTCATTGTATGTAATCTCACGTTGAAAATGGACATAAATAATTGTCAATATTTTGATATATATTATTTCTTAAAAATACACTTTTTTGGTTTTACAACGAGAATTAATTTTAAATTAATTAATTTAACTTAAATGTTTTTTAATTGGTAAAATATAATTTACTTTTAAATTATGAATATAAAATTTAGCTTAGGTTTATTTTTTTTTTATTTTTCTGAAAACTTTCAATTTTTGGTGAATAGTGAAAAATACTATGTTTTTGATTAAAACCAAATTTTTATTTAAATAAGTCATGACCCGTCCCCTGGGGCCCATTCAATGATTAACCCAATCCGACCATCCTTATGCCAGGGGATAGAGACTAGGACCATAGGTGTAAAACCATAAACTAGGAAGGCATTTCCTTTATCACTTGAAAACGCACACAACAGAGTGCGAGCTTGAAACATTACACTAATTAAAATTGTATACATAGAGTGATGAACATTAATGGTGCCAAAATAAAATCCCAATAGGAAAGTACAAGAACAACTGATAAACAAGTAAAAATTAATAAAGGTAAACTGCTATTGGTTCGTCCACTGGGAAATCATACCTGAAGGGTAGGTACATATAGGTTATGCACCACTCCACACCCGTCAGTCACCTCCATGTACCGACTCGTCGTATGGTCCAACTCTGGGTACTATCTAGTCCGACTAGTCTAATACTCATTCAGCACTATCCAATGTCTGCATACAACACAATGAGATGCGGGCATATCCCATGCAGGGGTGAGTATAATGATACTCAGTAGGGACCCTGAGACCCCCAAGGTCTCACAAAACCCAAAAAATATAAATCACGAAGTATGAAATAAACAAATATCCCCACATAGGTATATACACACATATATACCTATGTTATCAGGTAATCTATCTCAATCATGAGGTAAACCCAAAAGTTACTGACTCAACTCAAAGTAGGATTTTATTCTAGGGGTAGTATAATGTAACATCCCCAAACACACAGTCGAAACCTCGACTGATGAAAAAATCCTCCTCTATTGAGTACAGTGAGCCTGTCACGTCACACAAAAGTGCTTTCCACTATCCTTGGAATACTAATGTACTCCTCCTGTCGAGTACCATGGTTCTTCCGCGTCACACAGAGGCGCTCCCCACCATGGGTTTGCCACGTCACACAGAGGCACTCCCCCTCATAGCCTGCTGAGGTACTCCTCCTATCGAGTATTGTGGATATGTCATGTCACATAGAGTCTCTCCCCACTGAGGGACTTCCGCGACACCAAGGAGCTCCCTACTAGGCTAGTCGAGTCACTCTTAGTCGAATCGATCAGTAGTTGTCAGGTCTCAGCCAGCTACTAAGTCTATGCACTATGCTCACTCGTCTCCAGGAGGATATGATCCACATACTACTGGTTAATTCTTCAACTCTCCCTAATTCCAAAATATAATTATCTCAAATGAGCGCCACATTATATGTGTGTCAACGCAGCTGACAGTGCGTCAATCAGACGCCCGGTCTGTGAGTTATTAGCCATTTATTCCTGGGGCCCGATTGGATTCGTGCACGATCCAACCGGACTATATCTCAACCTCACCCCAAACTCTTGTGGGGAATACTCAAGGGACCGTCGTGCTCAAAAAAATACTATGCCACTGACGGTTCATCAAACCATCATCTATTGCCAATGATATGACAAAAGAATGAAAAGGGTCTGTAGAGGGCTTGGGTCCGGTCCGACCCGGCCCAACCCACACTGGGCCGACCTGATTTGGGTCGACCCTATCAGATTTTTTGGGTATGTCCTGGCCCATTGGGGCGGTTCATCCCAAAGCATCGCGAGGGTGCGGCCCGACTCCGCTCGGCCCGGAGGCGCGGCCGGGCTGGTTCATCCAGGGTGCGGCGAGGGGGTCCATGGGCTGGCTCAATATGTCAGCGCAGACAGGGCGTCGGTAAGGCCGGTAGGCAGTCGGGTATGCCAGCAGGTAGGCCAGCGGGTGGCCGGGCAAGCCGACAGGCCGGCCAGCGGGCGGCCGTGCAAGATGGCAGGTGGGTCGGCAGGGGGATGAGGGGCGGCCCGGCCAGTGTAAGCCAGTGATTTTGGTCGGGGAGCATGTGAGACGCGGGCGGTAGAGAGGCTGGGAGGCCGATCCGGCATGGATCGGCACGACCTGGGTCACTACGGGCCTGTGGGTTCGGCCAGGGTGCACAGATGGCGTGGGCAGCAAGGAGCCGACTAGCAGGGGCCGGTGGTGGTGCGGCCACAGCGGCGCGGACGATATGGCTGGTGGACAGCGTCACCAGGGAAGCTCGTCCGGATGGCCACGGTTTGGCCCAGAGTAATGAAGCATCACGGGGACGACACATTTTACGGAGATTGCGGATACTGCAGACTTTGTCGTCACTTCCATAATTGTTCTATTGCCTCATCACCATACCGAAGATCGTCACAATCAAGAACGGAGGAGGGGTCGGGCAATGTTGGTTTGGCCCTCACCCTCCACGTTTAGGGTGGTATTAATTGCCTCATCATGATGTAGAAAGATGAACAAAAACTCACCCACAAACAATTCCTTTCCAACCGTTGAAGAAGATTCAAGGAAAACATCAACAATGAAAACCCCCTACCTTTGTTCATCATTCGTCGTTCATTGTAGGAGTTTAAAAATGTAGATGAGGAAGATCGCTGATCATCATGTCTGTTCCATGTTTCCAATCCCAAGCTGCGTCGGCTCGTTGACAACTATGCAGAGGGAAGGTCTTTTGAAGATGTCCCACGTTGGTAACTGCTCTATGGAAGAATTCAAAAAAGGCCGGTGGTCTTCATTATTAATTGGAATATTTTTTCCCTCTTCATCCAAGATTCCAATAATATTTTCAAGACAATATTAATAGATATGTTTATTTAATATTTTGTTGGAATAGAATTGATAATGGTGAAATAAAATAATTGGTTCCACCTAATTAATGTGGTGGATTGGCACAAGTTAATTAGTGGAGTTGGCACAATTTAATTAAAGGGACGGTTGCACCATAAAGGAGGGAGGGTGTGGAGAAACTCACCCTCATTAATGAGGGGATTTGAGATGTTTTCCTCTATCACCATTAATATGAGAGTTTAGCCCCGTGTGGTGCCCACATCATAACCTCTTGTGGGAGGTTATGTTCAGGTGGGCCCCACCACCATAACCTTTCATGAGAGTTTAAGGTGTGGTGGTCCCACCTCCAACTTCCATGAGGTTATTTTAACCATCAAATATAAATAAAGCCACACATGCTATTTTTATTTAATTCAATCTCCAAAAACCCCAAAAAACTATCTTTTATTCTCAACCCACTGTCGTTAAAGTGATAGTCTTCTTAAGTGAATACTGGTACTCTGAGTTCAACAGTGTCCTCATATTTCAATTCCGAGCACCGGTTCAAATTCTATAAAAACCCCCATGTACATTTTCTGAATGTAGTGGAACAAAACATCGGAAATTGATTTCGGGCACATCAGGCATCAGAGTCATGCGCCGTCAATTTGTGCAGACTCTTAAAATTCCCATGTATTTATGAAAAATATTTCCATGGAATTTCTTGTTATTTACATTCTCCCCACATCGAGGATTTTACTCCTCATAAGATACAAATCTATCTTAGGGAACAAGTGTGGTTACTATGCATGTATCTGAACCTCCCACTCCCATATGCTCTCCTGGAGGTTCTTGTGCTGCCAGCGAACGCGCACCAGAGGTATCGACCATCCACGTAGGACCCTCTCCTGTTGATCCTCAATCTGTACCAGATCCTCCAAAAAATTCACCCCATCATCGACATCCAGCTCTCCATGGTCGATGATGTGAGAAAGGGCATGCACATATCTCCTCAACTGAGATACAAGGAAGACATCGCGCACCCGATGTAACTGAGTTGGAAGAGATAAGCAGTATGCCACATCGCTTACTCTAATGAGGACATGGAAAGGTCCGATTAACCTCAGAGATAAAATTCTGCCTTGGCCAAATCTCCATATAACTCGTCAATGTGAGACTCGTAGGAAGATTTGGTCACCATCCTAGAACTCTAGAGGTCTCTATCTCTTATCAGCATATGACTTCTGTTTGCTCTGTGCAGTATTTATCTACTCCTGGATGATCTGAACCTTCTCTGTGGTAGCTCGTACCATATCTGGTCCCACTAGTGCTGACTCCCCTGTGTCAATCAATGAAAAAGGTAATATGCATGGTCGCCCTTACAACGCCTCAAAAGGTTCCATCTCAAAGGTGGAGGGATTAAATGTATATAATCAAACTTTACCAAATGTAAGTGATACTCCCAACTACGACCGAAGTCAGTGACACATGCACGGAGAATATCCTCGAGAGTCTGAATGGTTCTCTTATTTTGGCCATCCGTTTGAGGATGGAAGGCATTGCTCATACAGAGATGCATCCTGAAAGCCACATGTAACCCCTTCCATAGCTGAGAAGTAAATCTTGTATCACGATCGTAGAAAATTGAAAAAGGTACTTCATGTAGCCCACAATCTCATGTACATAGAGGCGTCCTAAGCTATCTAATGAACCCTTCTCTCTGATCGGTAAGAAGTGAGATGACTTGGTGAGTCGGTCGATGATCACACAAATCGAGTCATGACCCCTGGATTTTCGTGGAAGTCCTGTCAAGAAGTCCATCGATATATCATACCAATTCATCTCTGGGACCTCTAAAGGTTGAACAAATATTATTGGAACTCAGGCTCTACCTTCACTTGCTGTCAATTAAGGCATCGAGATACAAACTCTGCTACTTCCTTCTTCATACATGGCCACCAGTGTTGTTGTTGATGGTCCTGGTACATCATCACCACTCTTGGATGTACTGCTAGAGGGGATGTGTGAAACTCCCTAAACACTTCCTCCTAAAGTGACAATGGTACCATAGTACCTCCTCTAAAAAGGATGACATGCTCCATACCTTTAGAAAATCCATCAGGTGCCTACCCTGTGGATATTTGAGCACGTCATTTCATTGATTCAGTGTCTCCATGATGTGCCTCCATGACTCTCTGAAGATGTGGGGGAGTGACTATAAGGGACTGAAGGAAAGCTTCTCCAACTCTATCCACAAAGGATATCTGCAAAGAGGTCAGCCACTCTGTCGCTTCTCCTAACATATGTGTACCACACCTCCTACTGAGTGAATCTTCTAAAATGTTCCCCTTTCCAAGAGTATAGACTATCTCGATGTCATGGTCTTGGAGGAACTCAAGCCATCGTCGCTTTCTCTGGTTCAGGTCCTTCTGATAGAATATATACCTGAGACTACTATGATCATAGAACATGGAAAATCTTTCTCCCATCAGATAGTGTCACCACATATTCAAGATGAATACCACTACTACAAACTCCATGACATTGGTAGCATAGTTCTTCTCGTTCTATCTCACTTACTAAGAACCATATGTGATCACTAATCGCTCCTACATCAGGACAGAGCCGATTCTAGTCTCTAATGAATCACAGTAGACTACATACCCTACGCCTTCCTCTGGAAGCCTCAAGATGGTGTCACTAGTCAGCAACTACCTCAGCTCTTAAATGCACTGTTGGCATCAATCCGACCACAAGAAGGGTTTCCCATTCTACATCATGGTTTATAGTGGTTCTGGAAATCTGGAGAAGTCTGGAAGGAATCCCTGATAGTATCCAGCCATGCACAAGAAATTATGTACCTCCGACACACTCCTGGGTGGCTCCCAAGAAAGCACTACCTCAATCATCACTGGATCCACTGAATCTCCATCCCCTGAGATGACAGGTCCCAAAAAGTGAATATCTTGGATCCAGAACTAGAACTTTTTGAGCTTACCATAACGTTGGTGCTCTCAGAGTGTGTCCAGTACTAAATTAAAATGGTAGGCATTCTCTTCTCCCATTGTCGAGTATATCAGAATGTTTTCAATGAAGACTACGACAATGCGATCAAGGTATGGCTGAAAGATCCTATTAATGAGTCCCATGAACATTTTTTGAGCATTGGTTATGCCGAAATGAAAAACTAAGAACTTGTAGTGGTTGTACCGACGTCTGAAGGTCATCTTCTGCACATCCGTATCTCGAACTCTCAGATGGAGATAGTCGGATCTGAAGTTTATCTATGAGAACCATCGTGCTCCATTTTGTATATCAAAGAGGTCTTAAATCCTCAAGAGTGGGTACATGTTCTTCACAGTCACCTGGTTCAGGAGATGGTAGTCGACACAAAGCCTCAAGCTTCCATCCACCTTCTTGGTGAATAGAATTGGGGATACCCAGGGAGAAACACTGAGCCGTATGAATCCCTTCCCATGCAAGTCCTCCAGCTGTACCTGCAGCTCATAAAGCTCATCAAGATCCATCAGATATGCTGGTGTTGATATCAGTGTTTTCCGATGGTACAATTCAATGTAGAAGTCCACCTCTCTACGAGGAGATAGACCTGGGACATCATCAGGGAAAATATCTGTGTACTGGTCCACCAGTACAAGATAAGTTGGACTCTCCACATCAACTGCTAAGTGGGTATGGCATTCCAATTAATGAGTGATCAGCTATACCCTCATCCTAGTAAGTCTGTATTGTACTGTATATTCTCCCTTCTCACTGGTGATGGTGAACCTGGTCCCATTTATGTGGAAACACAACACTTTGGGACTAATATAGTAAATATGAGCATGAACTGTATATAACCAGTACATATCCAAGATGAGTCAAAAGGCCTCGATGCTGCTACGAGGAGATCCCACCCAAAGATCTCGCCTCCTATAGTAATCTCACACTACTGAATCTAGTGCATCATAATCGAGTCAACTCCCGTATGAGTCTCTAGCCGTAAGGATAGAACCAATGGCTCAGTCGGAATTTCCGAGCTCTGAATCAGGGTAGTGGAAATGAAAAAGAGACTGGAACCTATATATTTAATAATTGATTATATGGTGGAGTAGACATAGATCGTACCTCAAATCATCTCTGGGGCACCGTGATCATAAGACTCAGCTACCTGGAGATGAGATCTCCCATATCCACCTGATCCCTGTGGTTGGGGTGGAACTCGGGGTAGTGGTGGCAGCAAAACATTGAAATGTCTTCCATCGGAATCTATATGACCAGCTCCTCTACCACGTCAACTTGCTCTCTAAAAATCACCTTGGTTGAATCTATGTCTCTCCCTGGGTGGTCTTTAAACCGTCTGCTGATCATCCAATTGGTGGTTCAGATAGTCACGAACCATGTGACCCTGCCGGCTGCATGAGTAACACTGCATGTTCCTCAAATGACCAGCTCTATCTCGTGTGCCTCACACAACCGAATGTGAGTCCTAAGGTCGTCCACCAGATGGTCTGGTCTACTTGGACCTCTGTGGCATATGTCTACTTCCAGCTGGAAAAGTCTTCACTGAATGTCAACTAGTGGTGGTTCTCGCTGTTCGAGACTGCTCAGCAAGGAAACTCTTTACCAGGAGGGCTCTCTCTATCACCCCCTCTAGCGTCGGGATGCTGAGTGAGAACATCGAAGCCCTGATCTCTCGCTTGAGCCCCTAATCAAAGGTTCAGGACCTGGTGAATGGGTCACGTACCATGTCTGGGTAGTATCATGATAGGTCATTGATCCTCGCTGAGTATTGTTATACCATCATACTTTCCTGCTACAGATGAAGTTTCACATGTATTCACACTACATGTCATGTGACTGGGGAAGTATACGCCTGAAAGTGGATCTCGAAGTCTACCCAGAGAAGCGTCATCTCCTCATGGACTTAGACCCTCATGCTCCTCCATCTTCCCACTGCTGTCTGTAGAAGGATGGCGGCAAGAATCACCTTGAAGTCGGCTGGTGTCCGTACCAGTTTGAAGTCTCTCACCACTAGCTCCAGTCAATCCTCAGCCGCATGTGGGTCCTTCGCATCCATAAACATGGGAGACCTCGGCCACTGTAACTCGTGTAATGCACTCATGCGGCGTGCATTGTTTGCTGCTGGGGCTGGTGGCATCAGTGGCCCAATGGGAAATAGTACCGCTGGTGCCTCCACTGAAAAAGAGCATTGCACTGAGGCCTCATTGCTCGGTGGGATATCTGTGAATACAACTCCCGGGACTCTCACTAGTCTTCTACGGGAAGTCATACTAAAAAAATAGATGTCACACGGTCAAAATATTAAACATGGTGAGTTGACCTAGTTGAGATGACTTAGAGAAAACTTTTGAAAGCACACATGCAAATGAGTGATTTTATGAACTAAGTTAGAAATTAGTAGTCAGGGTCCTGGTGTTTGGATATGTCGGCCACCACACCAACACTGGATGCCCTAAAATGATAACCGCACTCACTATAGTTAAAACGATTACTTCACAGAAATTATCATAGACTTATGGTCTGCAATAGAACTGACTACTTTGATAACAATTTTTCACGACCCGTCCCCCAGGGCCCATGTCGTGACTACCCCTAGACCACCTTCCATAGGCCAGGGGCTGGAGACTATCACCAAAGGAGAAAATCCCTAAACTGGGAAGGAATTTCTTTTATAACATAAAAATGCGCACAAAAGAGTATAATATGGAAACAAAACACCAAATAAAACTATATACAATGAGCGCTGAAAAGTAAATCGGCCCGAATACAAGCCCAACCAGAAGTACAAGAAAAACGGAAAAAAAGTACAACTGAATAAAGTTATACAATTGTTTTATCGTCCACCGTGAAATCCTACATGAAGGGTAGGTACATATAGGCACCACATCACTCCACGTTTTTTATCACCTCCATGTTCCGACTCGTCATAAGGACCACCTCTGGGTGCCGTCCATTCCCGGTACTCTAATCCTCAGTCAGAGCTGCCCGTCGTCTCCAACCAACACAACATGGTGCGGGCATATCCAATGCATGGTTGAGTATAATGATACTCAATAGGGACCCCAATACACTCAAGGTATCACAAAATCCAACTATGATAAATCACAAAGTATGAAATCAAAAGATAACCCCACTTAGGTATATGTCTATACATATACCTAAGTTATCACGTAATCTATCTCAATCATGAGTTGAACAAAAAATTTATTGACATAGCACAAACCATGAGTTTAATATAGGGGTAGCATCAATTAACATCCCCTGTCACAATGTCAAAACCTCAACTACCAGACGAATCTTCCTCTATCAAGTATAGTGGGCCTACTGTGTCACAGAGAGGTGCTTCACACTGACCATGGGCTACTGAGGTACTCCTCCTGTCATGTATAGTGGGTCTACCGCGTCACATAGTGGTTCTCCCCACAATGGGTCGGACACATCACATAGAGGTGCTACCCCTCATAGCCTACTGAAGTACTCCTCTTATCGAGTACCGTGGGTCTGCCACATCACATAGAGGTGATTCCCACTATGGGTCTTCCACGACACCAAAGAGCTCCCCACTGGGCTAGTCATGTAACTCCGAGTAGAGTCGGTCAGCAGTCGTCAGGTATCAGCCCGCCACTATGTCTATGCGCTATGCTCGGTCGTCTCTGAGGGGATATACTCTACAAGCTACTGGTCTATGCTCCAACTCACTTGAAGTCCCACATAGAAGTATCTCAATGGTCTTCCACATCATAAGGGTCTCAACGTAATAGATAGTGCATCAATAGGACACATGGTCTGTGAGTTATTAGCCTTTTAGTCCCAGGGGCCCGATTGGATTCGTGCCCAATCAAACCTGACTGAATCTCAACATTACCCCGAAATCGAGTGGGGTATACTCAAGAGACTGTTTCACTCGATGAAAACTTGCACTGTTGACAGTTCATGAAACGGTCGTCTGGTGTCAATGATATGGCAAATGAATGTAATGGGTCAGTTGAGGGCCCATGCCCAGTCCAACCCGATCGGACCGACCCGGCCCAACCCAGTCCAGGCCGACCCAGTCTAGCTCAACCATGTCATAACTGTTGGGTCTAGATCAGCCCATTGGGCGGGCCCGCCTGTTAGGTTTGGCTTGGCCTGCTGGGCCCAACCCAGTAGGCCGTGTGGGTGGTTTGGCTTGGCCCTTGGGGCCGGTTTGGCCTGGTGCATCCCGAGGGTGCGGCCTAGCGTGTCTTGGCCGGGAGGGCATGGACAGACCGGTTCCGCCACAACGTCGTGAGGGGGACCGCGAGCCGGCTCCGGAGGCCGACACAGCCGGGGCGCCAGGCCAACCAGAAGGTGACTGGCAGGGCGGCAGGGGGGCCAGCGGGCGGCCGAGCAGGCCGAAAGGCAGGACAGTTGGTAGCTGGGCAGGCTAGCAGGTGGATCAGCGGGCCGCCGAGTGGAAGCCTGGCCAGCGTGGGCTAATGGGTTTGTTCAGGGTGCACAGGAGGTGCAGCCGGCCGGGAGTCTGGGCTGGCGTGGTTCAGCGGGGCTCGGGTCGGAGCGGGCCGGCAGGTTCGGCTGGGGTTCACAGATGACGTGGGTGGATGGGATCCGGGCAGTTCTGGCAGGCGTCAGTGCGGCCGAGGTGGCTTGGTCGATTCAGTTGGTGGACTTTGTTGCTTGGGTGGCTCGGTCTGAGGGTCGCGGTTCAGCCCGGAGCACTAGAGCACCGCGAGGGTGGTGCTAATTGCAGAGGCTGCGGGGAGCGCGACCTTTGTTGTCGCTGCCTGCATCGTTCCATCGCCTCATCACTATGCTGAAGATCATCACAAACAAGAATGGCGAAAAAGTCAGGCCATGTTGGTTTCTCCCCCACCCTCTATGTTTAGGGTGGAATCAATTGGCTCATAAAGATGTTAGAATATGAACATCAACTCACCCACAAATAATTCATTTCCAACAATTGACGAAGATTCAAGGAAAGCATCAACCAATAAAAACCCCATACCTTTGTTCATCATTCTTCGTTCGTTGATGGAGTCACGAAAAGTAGATGAAGAAGATCGTCATTCGCCACGTCCGTTGTTCGCTTCCAATCCCGAGCATTATCATCTCATTGATGACGATGCATACAGTAGGTCGTTTGAAGTTGTCCCATGTCGGTAGAAGCTCTGAGGAGGAAGTCGAAGAAGTTTGGTGTTATTCATTCATCGTTGGGAGAGTTCTTCCCTCTTCTCCCAAGTCTCCACCAAGATTCCCAATAAATTAATTATAGATAGGTTTATCTATTATTTCGTTGTCACAGAATTAAAAATGGTAAAAGAAATTAATTGTATCCACCTAATTAATGTGGAGGATTGGCACAAGTTAATTATGGGAGTTGGAAAAAATTAATTAAAGGGTATGTGGGACCATAAAAAAGAGAGGGTGTGGAGAAACCCTCCCTCATTAATGAGAGGATTTGAGATGTTTTCTTCTCCCTCCATTATCAGGGGAGTTTAGCCCCGTGTGGTCCCCACATCATAACCTCTCACAGGAGGTTAGGTTCGGGTGGGCACCACCACCATAAACTTTCATGAGATGTTAAGTTGTGGTAGTCCCACCACCAACATCCATGAGGATATATCAACTTACAAATAAAAATTAATCCACACACATTATTTTTATTTAATTAAATATCTTAAAACCCCAAAAACTACAATTTATTCTCGACCCACTACTGTCGAAGTGATAGTCTTCTTATTTGAATATCGGCGCTGCGAGTTCAACAGTTTCCTCATATTTCAATTATATGAACTAGTTAAAAATTTATAAAAACTCACTCATATTTTTACTGAATGTTCCTAAACAAAACTTTAGAAATTGATTCCGGGCACACCGGGCCTCAGAATCATGCAACATCAATTTTCGCAGACTCGTAAAAGTTCCATGTATTTAAGAATATAATTTTCAAAGAATTTCTAGGTCTTTAAAAATAATTATTTATTTTATTTAAATTTATTTTAGTACAAAATAGATACATAATACCTATATAAGTTCCATGTAATTCATTGGAATCAGTTTATAATAATTTTAGATATATAAAAATTTTATTGAACTTTTTACTGTCTTTTACTCACCTCCTAGGAGCATTTAAAAATTAAATAAAACATAATTTTACCGCATATGTGAGTTGAATTTAAAAAAACATGAGACCCATGGTTGATATCAGTAATTAAAATTTTGTTCAATAAGATAAAAATATTTTTTGGTGAATAGTAACTTTTTATAATTATTTACCACAGTTAAAATTAAATAGGGTAGTTAAGGGTAAAAATGATATTATTATTACCCTAACACATGTACTAATTATATTGGATAGGTATAATTCGTACACAAACAACCTTAGTAATAATAAAATATCCTTTAGGTCCACTTGGATTAGATTAGGACATTTATTTTTATTTAATTCAATGATGTTTTAAAAATGTTAAATTCAATGTTTAATAACTAAACCAATTTTAATATAGGGTTACACATAAGAAAAATTCGATAGTAAATATTAATTATAAATATAAAACTATTTATTACATAATGGTATTTTATTTAAATTTTTTATACATTGTATAATTTAATTTATTTATGACACAATGATGATGCAATAATTTCCTAATTAATGAAATATTAAAATAATGGATATTATAAATATCCATGTAAATGTAATTTGAGAATTTTTATGAATTATACAAAATTTTAGGTTAGTATGACATGTTAGGGTTTGTTAGATGAATTATTTTCGAAGTAATAATGTAGTTATAAATTTATAAAAAAATAAGATACCAAATACTGTCAAAATTGACATAAAAGATTTTTTTTAAAAATTATTATATTATTAATTGATATTATATTCCTAAAAATAAAAGGTTCTTCAAAATGTCATATATACTGATATTTGGATCATTAATGAACCACTTGGGGTTCTCTTGGATGTTTATTGTATGCTTATTAATAATATAATATAAAAATACAGAGAGACATGGTAAATGTCAAACTATTTAACTAAGAGTTAAATCTAAATGATAAAGTAAATATAGTGACCCAAACCTATATAAAACAAATTGGTTGAGTGGTTTTTGACCCATACCAACATCAAAATTTAAATAATTCATTTTGCAGATATTATATACCGAAATTATTTTTTATTATAAAATAATATTACTATCTTTTACTAAGGTGCCCCTCACCCCTCTTATAAAAGGGCTCCCCCTCCACTCTAATTCACACCGTCAAAGCCATTGGGATCGGAAAAAACCTACCAATATACACTCTAAAATGTACTCACTTCAGCCTAGAGGAATTTTTTAGAAAGATAGCCAACCTAAAGATCCCTTTTGATCAATCTAAAGGAAGAACCCGAAAAAGAGGTAAATATTTTATCTCCAATTTCATGTTCTTTTCTTCTTCCACATCTTATTTCCTTGTTGTTTCCATTTTAAAATAACAACTCTAGGATCTTCTATATATAGGGATGTTATTATAAATATGGCACAACCATATTAATTATTCTATCTATCCTATTAATGATAATGTCAACATGCGGGCGTACGTACGACTTACCGTCTCCACATTGTGGGTTAATTTTTTATTCAACACTATGTTATTTGGATGGATATAATGATGATTAATATATATATAAATAATGAATATAACATTATTATGTATCTATAAAATAAATAAACCATCCAATTACACACCTATAAGAAAATGATAATGTAACTCATGCATACATGCAGATTACCGTCTCCACGACGCGTTAAGACTCATTTCCACGTTCAACATTCATCGACTATTGTAAAAATATATATTACTAATATGTATGTAATATATGACATATTAATAAAAAATGGAGATATATATATATATATATGTGTGTGTGTGTGTGTATTTATGTACTTACATATATCTTATTCACTTAATTTCGTTCAATATGATATGAAAACCGAAACATTGTTTTTGAATACGTACGACCTACCATCTCCATAAATGGTGTTTTCCATTTAATATATATATATATATATATATTATAAATATTTATATAATAAATATATATGTTATATAAATCATGGTTTATATTCTTGATGTATTTAAATCATGATCTAAATGATACGATCCAGAATAACAAGTTAAAATATGTACTATAATGAAAGAGATTATTAAAAGAAATATTAATTTAACATGAAAATAATTATTGAATGGATAGTATAAAGTAATAAATAAATAATGTATGATATTATGAAAATGAATATGTTTTTAGAATAATCTAATTACATAAAAATGCCATTATACAGGAGGTTAAATGTACCCTCGACCAAAGGAAAGTGCAAGGTAAGGGTTAATTCCTCAATCTCATTATTATTAGATATTCTTTATGGGTATGATTTTATGGGGACATATTTATTATCCATGGACATGTTTCATAAAAGAGTTTTCAAACGGATAAATTTTAAGTTAATTTTTAATAAAACATCATTTTAAATTTTTTAAAGATTTATTCTTCTAAACCTTTCTCATTAATGTCGATGTTTTCAAAATGGTTTTTAAGGATTTATTTTATAGACATGAATTTTTTAAAATGATAATTCCTTTCAAATGATTCAAAGTGTTATGGGAATCTATTATTAAAAAATTTCTTAAAATTTCTTACTTTCTAAATTGTGTAACTTTTAAATGTTTTCATGAAAAAGTGATATTTCCCTAAAAGCGTTTTACAAATAATTTTCATCTATGTCAACATCATTTGATTAATTATAATATTTTTTGAAGTTGATTTATTATTAAACAAATCTTCGATAATGTATTGATGGTTTTGTGATATATTTGATAGTTGATATGTTATTTTTATACAATTCATGGTTTGTGGATAAAGTATTGACATTTATTATGCTAGTTTTAATATGAATGTTTATGTTTTGATTAGAACATTTTATATGTGGAATGTATTAGACATAGTGAGTGATGGGTGAAGCTCGCTATAGCTCCTCGATGCATCTATTGGTTTCATGAGACAAGTTTACATGGAATTGACTGAGGCCTTTCCTCATTTGATATATGGTTTTGGTTGGGGCCAAATTCATTTTTAGACATCTCAGACGAGGCCTTTTACAAAATGTTTCAGAATGTCTGGCATTATACATTCACTCATTATGAAAATAATATTGATTGTTCATGTGGTCATTTTACTAGTTGAATACCCATGATTATGTTTTCTTATGAAATTATTTACTCAGTTCATATTCCTGTCATAATGTATTTATGTTTATTATCTGTATAGTCATGTGTTTTCAATTATTCACCATGCTTAATGTTTATGTTATCTTCCACTGTATTACTTTCCCATAATGAGCGTTTGTGCTCACCCCTTTCTTATGTTTCATTTTTCCAAGATTCCAAAAGTGTTTTATACTTGATAAGAAGGGTTATTCATGAGGATTAATGGAATTTTCAAAGGACCATTTATGTTATGTTTTATTTTCTAATTTGTAATGAAACGTTTGTGTATGTAATCTATTTTTCAAGACTGCTAAACCGATCGTTCTTTCTGAAATGATTCCTTGTAATCATACCAATGTATTAAAATAATGTACCAACTTTGGGTAATTGGGACTGGGGAATTATATGTTTTTTTATTTAATGTTTTAAAATCCTTGTATGAATATCCAAAATATCTTTTTCTCAAAGGTCACATATCATTGAAATAGTAATTATTTATTCTTCTACAGTCATATTTATGTACTAATATTTTTCCCAATCGTCTAATTAGAGTATTATGATTCAAAAAATTAAATGAATAACTGAATATATTACATATTATTTCTCCAATTGGAAGATAAAAATTTAATTATTTATACTTGTATTAACCAAATTATAAATTGTCAATATTTATTATTTAATTAACATTTTTTAACACATAAAAATGAATTTTTAAAAATTCATGAAATGGTATTAAATAGTTTCTTTTTAAGTCCTTAAAAAAGTGATATTTACAATGGATGGATTTATCATGTTTAGAATGGTTTTATGATTAAATAAAACATATTAAAGGGTTCCATGTGAACATATGTTGCATCTAATAAAAAACTTTCCATATCACTATTTGAAGATTATTCGATATGGTTGTACCTAATGGTTTAAAAAAATTATCTTGTCTTAGATAGATTATTGTGGGATATATTCCTTGTTGATTATTTTTGGAAGACAAAATTAGAGTCACTATTAAATTCATTAGAAAACTATATAGATTATTTCTAGTGGAAAAATCATCTTTTGGACTGGGAAATATTAATATGATTGAACATATTAACTAGATATCCATGTCATAAATTGGGATTTGAAGAATTTATAGAGACTAATTTATTTAATTATTCATTTTTTATTAATATTGTATGGACTCATATTCTACAAAACAAAGTTCATGTGGTAGAAGATACTATAGTATTTAACATATATATATCATGAATTTTTTCAATTTTTTAAATCACAACCGAAATCTTTTACAGGTACTTGTGGACCCCTAAAAGAAATTATTATGGATATATTATATATATAATAAAATCATATTATATATGGCTTATTATATAATTAATGATCCATAATAATGATAATATCCAACAAAAATGAGTGTATCAAGAGTCCAGATGGTCTTGATGCGCTCAAGACCCAATGATGACAATAATTAATTTATTTATGTGAATTGAGTAAAAATTATTTACAAATGATTGTTTGAATGGATTTGAATATGTAATTGTATTGATTTAATTGAGAAACATTATCTTGGGATGATTTGGTTATATGATGAATATAACTTAAACTATGTGTGACCAAATATTAGACTTTTTCATTTTAATGGTTCATATTTCAGGCACAAAATGCGACTATGTATTCATTTTTAATGGTGTATATTGTATCTACACAATTACGGTAACTCATGACAAGTGGATATCTAATTAATTATTCATAATAAAAAACATATCATATTCCATATTTATTTAATCTTTAGCAGAGTTGGGATTAATATATATACAAGATTCTCATATCTCATTTCAAAATAGAAAATATAAACTAAAAAAATTCTTAAAAATTCAAATTTCATCTAGGGTATTACTAAGAGAATTATTATATACATTCATGGTTTCTTATGAAATTAATATATAAATTACCAATGGGACCATGTTTTAGGTATGAGAAATTTTAAAATACAATCTATCAAAAATTAATCAAAAAAGGGAAAAAAAATTTAGGGACAAAAGAAATTTAATATTCTCTATAACTTATTCCCAAAAAAATTTATTAATTGATGATATATTAAAATAAAATACCAAATTAATAATAATTAATAATATTATAATTATAGAATTCTCAAGGTTTAACATCATAAAAATAATGTAAATGAATGTTTCAAATAAAATAAAAATATAATGTCATGTCCTTATTCTAATAAATCATAATTAATTAGGTATGCAAACATGATATATAACATCTATTATATAGAATGTGACATACATATACATTTATGTGTTATAATAATTTCCAGTGGTCACAAAATATTCCCACATAATTCATTATATTGAATGAATTAAATAATGTATACAATTCAAAGAGAACAATAAAATCAATATTTATGTACTATATTACAAAATTTCATTATTTTCAGTTAGTGATTATTTCAAAAATGTGATCACAATCCATCCAATATAATATAGATTTTTAATCATTGCGTTATATCCCCTAAAAATGGATTGATTCATCAAAGTATATTGTAGTAGTTGAAAAATATTTGAAATTATCACATGAAAATGTATTTATTAATTAATAGTTTTCTTTTTAAAATAGATCATTTAAAGAAGAAATGTTATGAAATAATAGAAAATACAGTTTTTTGGAATCATTCCCTGTTAAATTGTTGAAGAAGAATCAAATCAAATAATAAAAATGGCATGGGAGGAGTTCGTCGAGCAGTAGAGGTTAATAAAATTATATATACACTCTATGGAAAATTAAATTGTTACATGTGGGGAACATTAATGAAAATCAATTTCAATCCACTATAAAAAAATCATAGGAATTATAAAATTTCATTATTAATTTATTGATATATAAGAAGTAAAATTCTTTAAAAAAAATTATAACACATGTAAATGTAATAGAGTCACTATCAACCTAATAATATATGGAGTCATAAATTGCTTTAAAACGTTTTATGAATTGTTTCATATTCTAATCATTTGAAAAATAAAGTGTAAATTTTCTGAAATTATATTAATATTTTATAATAAAATAGATTGTGTTTAACATTTATATGGCTTATCATTCCCATCAATGACATTTAAAATATAATCAATCCTCAAAAAAATTACATTATAGAAGAATCTATCACCACGTTGTAAATTTTTTAATCATAATCCTCTCCTAAAAATTAAAAAAATTAATTTTAATAGATTTAATATAATTATATTCATCGTATAAAATATAAAATTTAGATTATTACAGTAGAAAAATGGGAAAAAAATGTTTCTCTAACTTAAGTGTCATATAATCAAATTTTAGAAAAGAACCCTCTACATAGAATATAAGAGTTATGTTTTAATTTATAAATTAATTTATCATATGTAAAAAAACTAAATCCAAATAAAAAAATTATATATAATACATAAAATTAATATGAATCATTAAAAATCACTCATTACCATTATAATTTTTTTCTGCTAACCATTTCAGAATTATGGAAAGTTTCAATTCAGAAGTTCTTGACATTGTATATTGATATAATTTACCTCATATTTCTGAACTACATAAAAATACCTATATTATATATATATATATAAATTATATAAATTGTATATTCATTTTTGAGTGAAATTAAAAAAAAATCCTCACATGAGTACATGTTAGATGTTGTCTAGACATACACACATTTGACATCATCATATTTCTAATGCATGGATGGTTGGTAGGATTAATAATATATTGTATTTATATGAGTATAAAAATTTCATAAATTTAAATTTTATTAATTAGTGTTAAATTTTCTACCATTTAACTAATGATTCTTTAAAATAAACTACATCGCTTCATGGAGACTATAAGTCATACAAATGTATGGAGGATTATTTAATTTTTAATGAATGTAATCATATGAATTTAGATGATATATTATATTTATAGAATATTAATTATCTCATAAAAATAAAAAATATATATACATATCAATTTAATCATAAAAACAATCCTATAATGGTGGTGGTGATAAAAAAATACATCAGTTTGTGTGTTTGTATTCAATGTGTATTTCTGATGGATGGTTTTGTTTTAAAATTTATAGAAAATAGGTGTGATTATTGAAAAAAATTAAAAAAAATAAAATTTCATTATATTGGATATATTAACGAAATAATTTTTGAATTGTTAGTAATGAATTTAATGAGGTATTAGACTAATTAATAATAATATGAAATTCTATGATTATTACCTCTTAAATGAAGAAAACCATGTCTCTTAATGATAAAAAATTATGTAATTGTATTTTTTATTGGGGATGACACATGTTTCCCGAATATAGATTATGATTTATCCAATTTCCATATAATATATGCAATAACATCTCGATGGATCACATATTTTTGTATTCATAGTAAACTAGATACATACATGACTGCCAAAATAAATAATAATACACGTGTTACTTCATATATTTTTTCAAGAATATTATTATTCCCTCTAGAAAATTATTTCATATCGTTTAGGTTATATATTGTGGATTCTGCGTAAAGGAAGAAAAAAATGATTGATCTAAAATTATTAATTTGGTTTATGTATTATTGAATCTATCATGAATCAATAAGTAGGAGCACTATTTAACGGTAAATAATTGAATACCTAACCCCTTTAATCAATAATAATTAACTGAAATTCAGGAATTTAGAATATCATTGTTATAATTTCATATATAATAATTAGAAAAGTATTACTATAGAAATTTTTTAAAGAATTAATGTCATGAATCGAGAACATGAACCTATACCAACAAGACAATTTAAATTAATATTTAAAACTTTTAGGTAAAAATTATTTAATTCTGGAAAAATATACCACTGCATTCAACAACATTTACAAGAATGTTTAAAAATACTGGGTACCAACACATAGTGTTTTTCAACTGATTATTCTCTATGAGATATGTTGATGCATCAAGGGAAGATTTATAAATGGTCCCCACCACCAATATTATTTATATTTCATTTCACATAAATCAAATATTATATTAAAATTATTATCAATATTTCTATTCAAAAAATACCTACATTCATTAAGAGATTTAGATTTATAAATTTTAACCCAGTCAATTAAATTTCCACTCAATGTAAAAAACTGTATATATAAAATATATATGTATTGTGAAATTAATACATCCTTGATAATTTATATATTATTTTTACGAAAAATATAATTTCCACAAGAATGTGAACAATTCAAGTGAATGTGATTGAGTAAAAAATGAATCAAGGAAGAGAATATCTATAATTTAAAAGGTAAAAATTACTATAAAAAATTTATAAGATTTATTACAATGGTATCAATATAATATATACCCATTGGAGTATGAATAAGGTGTTATATTAATTGATAGATATAAATACAATAAACATGTATTTAAAAACATTCTTTGAAAAATAATCATCATATTATTAATAATAATTACAATAACAAAGAGTTGTTTTTAAAAATTCTGTTATTTTAAAATTATATTTTATAAATAAGAATTTAAATATTATTAGTAAATAAATTATTTTAGAAAATATATTAAATAGGATTGTTCTGTTTCAAATAAATGGTGGATATGATGAAATCTTATTTCACACATTACACCCAAGTTAGAATGTACATTCCTTATAAACTATAAACAGTTTAGAAAGGTTTGTTATTCAATAAAATGAGAATATTATTCAACTCAAAATAGACTATAAAAACTAAGAAATTATAAAATTATTTATTAAATAATTTAGAACATTTTAAAAGGAAGTTATTTAATATATTTTGAAAATAAGGTTTAGGAAAATATTGATCTTTTATGAACGAGAAAAATGAATTCTGATATTCATAAAATAATTTTATAAATTATTTTAGGAACCATAGAGTTTAAAAATTAATATATTACACGAAAAATTCATGATTAACCTTGGTATGATAAAAAAATCGGAATATTTTAGAATAATCAAAAAAAAATTCAATGCACATTCAAGAATTAAAAATATCGGTTGGAATGAGATGATGAAATAAACCATTGAAATAACTATAACATTGAATTGAGTGTTAATGAATGAATAATTTCTTTGGGTAATTTTTTTTTACAGATAAAAATCATAATTAATATTATAATCAATCTTTATTACACTAATAATATTAGAGTATAAAATAAAATGAAGATGTAATAGAACCTAAGGAACTGGAATCATGTTTTTAATATCATAGTCACATTGTAACATTAAATTCAAATCAATATATATTGAATAATATATATTAAAACATAATGAAAATAAATAATGAATTATTCAAAATATAATATATCAATGTGGTAGTATAAATGTTATTTAAAAAAATTAGTTCTCATTGAATTGAAATTTAGATCGAATACATTACCTCATGATTAATTTTTGTTGAACATGATTTAATATCATATATTGGGGGAATAATCATGTTATTAACTTATTCTACATAAATTTTTGTATTAATACTATCATATATGATCATTTTATAAAATTTCATCACCTATCTGTTAAAAATAATTCAATATTTTCATTGTTTCATGTTTAAATCAACTTTTTTTATCAACTGTGTTTCCTAATGAATTATACGATTATTAAACGTGTTATATTGTTATATCATCCCCATAAAATCATAATTAGATAATTATTATATTTATATATCAAAAAGAATTTTTAAAAAATAAAAAATTCTTGTTATAATAAACGGACTATGTTTTAATCACGGAGGATGTATTTTATATGTAAGTATTAGTAACGATTAAATTTTTCAATAATAAATATGGAACCTAGTAATTTAATAATCTTTCATTCCATAATGATAAAAAAGAATAATATATACTATATTTCCAATATAAATTTGCTTATATATATCATCAATGTGGTGTGGTGAATAAATATGAGTCACATCCCTCCAAGAAGGCAATAATCCACATATAAATGAACAATGTTATCATTTTTTAGTGTAAGAAATAAAATGTTATATTATGTTATATGAATCATTTATATGTAATTAATATAATAATTTTTCCGTTTCAATATTTTATAATTATTAAAAATGTTTTTATTAACTTTCAAGTAAGTAAGATATAAAAAATGAATCACATCACTTAATAGGGTACTAATCAATTTTTATATGAATGAAATTACTATTTAACCTATTGAATGGATATTAAAATGTTATTCATTTTATGTAATAAATTTATAAATATTATATATTTTGTTTAAAGCCAATATCATAATCATTCGTGAGTGGGGGTAATGGAATAACGAATAACATTAGTTTGTGAGAATGTAATTCGCCAAACACATAAAAAATTAATGTGAAACCAATTATATAGATAGGAAATTAGATGTAGGTATTTCTATTATAAAAAATATCAATATATGGGTTATAATTATTTTATTATAAAAAATTTCATTATTAATAAATTTTTTAGGTGCATATATTAATAAAACATATATTCTCATTGATGAAGGTAACTTATTCTTCTTGAAAACTTCTTTGGATTAAACTAAAATCTTTCCTAGGTAGGATTTAATCCAAAAAATTCTTCTAATATTTTTCATTCATGTTGGGAAACTATTTTGTTATAAAAAATATGAGATGATTGGTTTTTTTGTGAAGACATTAAGAGAGGGGTCAACTTTTATGATATGGCGAGTGGAAAACACATAATTTTTCAATAGATTCAAGCTTACCAAGGTATTTTTCATCAAACTATCCTCCAAAATGGTCTATTAACCAACAAATACGATATAAAGGTCAAATATTTCCATCCAAGTTTTTTTTGGATAAAATGAAGGTCATTTAAAATTATATCATCTTAATATTACCCCCAGTAAATCCATTTTTAAATTAAATTATGAAATTATATTTTTTTTCAATACTTATTTTGGTAAAAAAATAATATTACGATTTTGGATAATATAAAATATAATCATTCTAAATATGGAATCTATATTTCTAAATTCATTTCACAAATATGGAAAAATCAAATATTAAAATAATCTTTCAAAGTTGATTAGAAGCCGTGGAATTAGAGACATAAATTTCAAATGATTAGTATTATTTTACAAATAAATTCAATAAAAATGGTTCCCGGGAAAAAAATATGATTAATATATATGTAAATTAACAATTTTACAACATTAATAATACTAATGAAAAAGAATTTTTTTAATTAATATTTAGTATTTTCATGAATCATCAACAAATGATATTTTCACACAAAAACTAAATATTCAACTTTTGATAATTTTAATTTTTTTTTAATAAATTAATATAATTTTTTAAAATAAATTTAATTAAAGTGGATAAATATGGAATTAAATTATGTGTTTAATGGTAGATTAATCAGTCATTTAGATTCCTGATATTTTACAGTATAAATAATATTTTCCATTTAAATTATTATTTTATTGTTTCTAATCCATATATAACCATAATGTAGATATAAAATATATTAGTATTTAAAAAATTAGAAACTTCAATATAGTGGTTTTCAACATTACAATTCATATGGACATCTGGTTTCATGTTCCACAATCAATGGAATATAATAAATTTGATGGAATATATTTGGTGGGTGGTTGTATCTCAGTGTTGTGTGTCCTATATGTTATACAATGTAATTTAATTTTATTTAAATTTATAGGTGTTACATACTCTTAACCATATCTAAATTTTTTCATTACAATTTAAACTTGATTTTTGTAATCAAGGAATTTACATTTAAAATCTATTTTTTGAAAACATACATTGTAAAATGGGTTAATTATAAATTAACAAAATAAGAGAGAAAGGGATGTTATAATTTCACACGGAATATCACATAACTCTTTTTATTTGTAGATGAAATATTTTGGAAAAGGTAGATATGGTCATGGAGGAAATATTATATATAATTTTATAGAGTGATTTTGTTCATCGATTAGAAGAAAGTGAATGATCAATGAATATTTCTGTGGAAAAACCCTAAATTTGTGATTATTTAATATACCTTATGATTTATTTGATATGAATTTAATATGTTTAAAATCCCATGATTTTTTCCCAAATGTTAATGAATTAGTTTACTATATATGGTAATATTGAAATATACATACTTTATATGTTTTTATTTCATAAAAACAATTTAATCCTTTGGTTGTGGTTTGATAAATTTTCAATTCAAGAGATACTACAATAAATGAATACCATAAAATTATATATTTATGCATTAAGAACTAAAATATTATTTATAATGGCACATAATATCAATAAATGATTACATGTCTTTTGTTTTGATTTAATTTTTATCATAATCAAATATTATTATAGTTAGTAATCAAATAAGAATAATTAATATCTCAACCTCACATTGAAACCACTAGTACATCATTAATATTAAATTTTTAATCCTTTTAACAAAAAAGATATATATAATCTAGGAAATCATGTAGATCAGTCATTGGCACTAATCTATTATTATTTTTAGTCTTGGGTTCCTGCTCCTCAACCGTGATAAATGAATAAAATTGTCAATTAGATTGTGGGTTGTTCTATTTTTGAGGTTTATAAATATAATTTTTATAATGTGACCAATGAATAAAATTTCAATCCTTAAAATAAAATTTTTCATTAAAGAATATTATTACTAAGGTTCTCGATAAAATACTATTTTGAAAAAATTAATCTTATTGAAATATT
The DNA here is from genome assembly GCA_963277665.1 of Viscum album. Lineage (NCBI taxonomy): Eukaryota > Viridiplantae > Streptophyta > Magnoliopsida > Santalales > Viscaceae > Viscum > Viscum album. The sequence continues at coordinate 1,101,908,142 of OY728147.1, forward strand.
ATTGTAATGTAATTATTTATCATATTAACTAAAATGTTTATAAAATCCTTTAAAATTATATACATAATATATTAATTAATAATTCCAAAAAAAAAATCCACAAAAAAATATTAATTGCACATATTTCTCCCAAAATATAGATATATTCATGGAAAACTCCCAAAACATAAATACCAAAAAATGTTATATATAACGCATTTTATATAATATCATTAAAAAATAAATAAATCATGGTTTCCATAACTCATATGTTAATGAAATCAAATATTGTTATAAAATTTAAAAAAATACATAGATGCATCAATATTCTTATCACCAAAATACATTTGGAATAAAAACTTATTAACATTATATCATAAACCCCAATACACAAATATTTCATATGTTTTATTTTCACATAGTTCATTCCTTGGTGTAGGGTTTATTTTTTAGAAGATAAAATTGAATTGGATAATTTTTAAGTTCATGGAATTTAAGATAATGAGGTATAGTTGGAATAATAGTATGATATGTATTTTTAATAATTATACATCTAATTTGTCCTTGGAAATTATTTACACTAATCCCTCATTTCACACATATAATAAACATCTAGTTACATTAAGATTCCTTATTTAGAAACTAATAACCCTTTTTATTACAATTTTTTATTTATTATCATCATCTATTTACTTCAATCATAATTTATTTTAATGAAAATGTGAATTTTCATATTTATATCCCATAAGAGTGTCAAACTAGATGTATAATATGTCCTATTTTCATTCACTAAGTAACCGTAATGTCTAAACAAATGCACAATTTTTATTGTTAACACCCCTCTGTAAATATTTTCTATAACCAAGTCCTTATATAGTATCTAAACATGAATTTATTAACATGATAACACAGACATTATATAACATATCAAAACATTTGGATGTTATTTTATAGTTATCCTCAATTTCATTCATGGGGTTATATTCCCAAATATATGTTTTCAAAAATCATGCTCCCAAAAATTCTAAAAAAATTACTATCATATCAATTGTAGTGACCATAACCCTAGAATATTAGAAATAGTGTCGTATTATTAAATTCGCACATGATATAAGAAATATCATCTTGAAGTATGAAATAGTCTATTAGTTTTGTTAAATGATATACATAAATGATTGAAATATTACATTTGAGTACAAATATTAAATCATTCTCTTTTGTTAATATCATTAAATTATCTATTATATTCATATATATCATTCATAGTACACTATTAATTTTTCGGAAATGAATATAAATAATAGGGATAGAATATTCTTTGTAAGGGTTATGTATAGGTGATGATACCATTTATTTATAAGAATAATCAATATCGAAAGGTAAATTACTAAAAACAATTGTACCAAATAGTGTAAAAATATTTATATTACGTAAAAATATCATGATTTAACAATATATTTTAAAATAAAATTTAGATTTTATAAAATAATCAACGAATTCCCTTGAATTTAAATTCGATAATAAACAATCACAATTTGAAAGAGATTGTGAAATTAACAAGTTCAATTATAATAATATTGTTAAAGGAATTAATAAATGAATAAATTATCTTTATAAAAATTACATCAACAAAAAACTATTATAAATTCAATATATTAAAATAAATATTCATTATAAAAATAATTAAAATGTATTACTGATAATAGAGAAGTAATATAACCCAATGAAATGAAATTGAGTTAAAAAATTTATTACAACATAATAAAATTTATAACATATCCCCTACTATTAAATAATTAAAATTAAAAAATAAAATATTATTATTAAAGATATATTCATGATATTAAACATTATAGTCTCATTGAATACTTTGTATACATCCTATTAGTTTAATTTCATTATAATATGCTTAAATGAAATGAAATTGAGATGGAATCACATAGCTTAAATTTCATTATAGTAGAATATGGAATAGAAAATGGTATAATTGTTTTATAGGTTTTATTAACATATAAAAGAACCATTTTAGTATTCATTTTTTCAAATATTATCCTTTTTTATATCTATCACCCTTCAATTAATAATCATTTATTTTTTCATTGGTTCGAGTATTAATTAGCATGTTTTCGTCAACATGTTTCATCATTAAATTACTTGTTCTTGAATATATTATATAATTACATCAACTCTATTATTAAAATAATGAAATTCATATTGTATTTATATACCTTTAAAAGTTTTAAAAACAATATTTTTGTGTAGTCTTGAAAAATATACTATTTTATAATCATTGATATAGTACACCATACATATGTATGAGTAATGTTTCCATTTTTTTAATTATGAATATGAAAAGGAGGAAATTAATATTTTATCAACCCATAATTTTCCATTATATAATATATATATCATTATTATATTCTTATGTATTCTAATATATATCATCAATTTTTTGTGGTGGTGAAAAGTTAGTTATGTCGTTTTGTGAAAATGGTAGTCCACATGTACATGAATCATGTTATAATTTTTGATTATATGATTGAAAATCACATATTAAAATTTAATAATTATAAATTTTTCAATAATTTAAATATTATTTCACTTATATTTTATATAATTATTAAGAGTTTCTTTACTAATATCTATGTAATGGGCCGGATAAAAGTGAATTAACCACTTCACGGGGCTGTAGTCCATTCTATACATTAGAGACATTTTTGTATCCAATAACAAGTAAAATTTAAATGTATATATAAGAGATAATTATTATACATATATAATTTATTTATAAATAACATGTATATACTTTATAACCATCAATATACGTAACCATGTGAGCTGGTAATGAAAAAATGAGTGACATCATTTTATGATGCGATAGTCCTCCGTAAATTTGAATTGTGATTTTCTAACCCATTCAATAAACTTTTATATGTTTTCTGGTAATTATAATATTATAATTACTTCTCAATATATGTATTATAATGATTTTATTATATCAAAAAAAATTAATAAGAATTTAGTGAGTTTGACAGAAATATTAAACAATGAGTCCTATTAAATAATGATACACGTCCTTTTGGTAAAATCCATTGGTTTTCATGAAAATCCTTCATGTGATTGATTAATGAAAAAATGGTTTTAATGGATGATGTGATGGATGTTGGTATCTAATTTTATAATCGTTTTCAAAACCAAAAGGATGTTTATGTGTGCATAAGATAGGAGATTTGGTTTCCTTTTATAGGATACATGTGTGACTCACTTTTAATTTTTGAAATGATTCAATCATACCCATGTTGTTATCGTTGGAAAAACATATAAAATAGTACATTATAGAATAGAAATTTTATAAGGAAAAATATATGTTCATGTAATGGATGTTTTATAAAATATGGGTCATTTTTTAGCCCTAATATTTTTAGTTGAGCCCAATGGTAAATTTGTTTTTACTGAAAACATTTCATTAAATATTTAACATTTTCACTATTAATTCTATGTAAACTTTATGTTGAGGTTATTATAAAATATAAATAATACAAATTAATATAAATGATATACTTCTTTATAATTAAATTCATAGTTGTGTAAAAAAAATTCATGATTTTTTTCAATAGGTCTGGAGCCGCAAATAACAGAAATCTACATCAACAGGCCATCTGATGGAGAAAAGAGAAGAAAGTTATATCATATATAGGATGGAAATTCTTAATGTACCAATATGAATAATTCTAACCATATCAATTAATATGTGTATAAGAATTAATGATAAATATGAATTATCTAATGTAATCAAAATGCATGTGAGACCACAATGGAATAAATTAACTACAATGTGAACTAAAAATTTCATGAAAAAAATAAATTCCCCACAAAAATATGTCCCATGAAAAAAATAGAATATTTTTATAGATCCTAGAAAATGAACACTATCCTCTTATCAACATTCATAGTTCAATGTATCAGATATTCTAATTTTCTACAATATTCAACAAAGAACTATCCGGTTTTAACATATGATACATAACATGGGGGAAATGGGAATGAATGGGTGAGTCTATACATAACCAATAGGATTCCTCAAAAGATGATGTGTGAGGTAAGAGACCTAGTGGGAAATGTTAGATATCTTCACCCATTTTAACAGTGTATTAAAATCCAACAACATGGATATATATATATATACTTAAAAATAAATCCCAAATTATAGTAAAATGGTATCTCTATATCACTTCCCATCCTAGGAAAATGTTCCATCTGTTCGAAGTGGCCCCTCATTAATTCCTATTATCTCACATGTATCTCTAAAGAGACATCTAGGTCAAGCCATCCCTCACCATAGTGTATCACAGTTGAAGGTAATATTATCTACATAAGGGAAAAATTCACTAGTACAATAGGGGGTTCCACGTCGGGTATTTTTAGAGGAAAAGTTCCCTCTACTGGCATGAGGGTTTCATTAAATGGTGGAAATATGACCCATTAATATCCTAGTTAGAGGGTTCCACACTAATAGTTTATAGAGGACCCATTCCAAATCCCAATAGGAGGGGTCCACTCAAGGGATTGGTAGAGGAACGATTCGCTATCACAATATAGGGTTCCCACATTAATATTCGGTACATAGCCCATTATTTTTTAGTTATTGGACTCAAATATAATTGTAGGTAGAGGGCCCATGCCATGCCCAGTTGGAGGTTTCCATTAAAGTTATTCACGACCCAGGCCATGATGTCCCATGAGGGTGCAACTTGGAGGACATTTAATGGACCCATTACATATTCCAGTAAGAGGTATCCACTCTAATATTCTATAGAAGATACATGAAATGTCCAACTTGAGGGTGTCACACTGATTATATATTGATGACCCATGCACCATATGTCATGAGGGTTCAAATTTGATCTTTGTGATTATCATGTATGATCATTGATGTCATCGAGCATTATAATAATATGTGTAACATCAATAAAATCTCACATGTGATATCAAAATATGAAATGGATACTTCCATAGCCTTCTTTGTTGAAAAAAATTTGTATAGGTAATTAAAATTCCAAAATTAGAGTACAAATGTAAGTGATATGACAAAGTGATGTTTCCTTACAAGGAAAGAATGAGTAAATAGTTTTTATAGGACCCAGATGGTGCTTTGGAAAACATATCTACTTGTTCTTATCCCGAACATTACATAGATTACTAATCATGTTTCACTACATATCATACTGGTGGACTACACGGTGTGTCATTTGAAACCAGTGTCTGGTCCTTGCACTTGTAAATTATAATGTAAGAATTCCAATGTCGGTGTACATCAATAAAATCCATTTACTTCTGCATGGGGTCTTTCTCAATTGTTCAACCCAGTACATTATTAATATAATAGTGACAATATGAGGGGCCTATCAATGCAACATATCATCCTCAACATTATTGAAACCATGGAGCCATAAAAAAGGGTTTTACACGTCATATTTTTCTTCCAAACTACCTGAGATGAAGTCACGAGTTTTATATAATTTATAAATAACAACATATATATATATATATCAATCATTTTTTCAACCATGACTCATGATCACCATATATAGATATCGGGAGTCTCCATTTATCATTCCCAGCCACACAAATTCAACAAATCAAGGTCCGAATTGATCTGATCAAATAATGTAGACCTTATATTATGAAAAAAAGATATTAATATATTGGATCCATTATTCTACCATCCACATCCCATAAACCAATAAATTCAATTGATAGTTTATCATTTTATTCACATTAAATATATTCTTCATGAATCTAGAGGTTAGATCATGCTTTGTCATGTCGGAAAATGTCGAATTGATACACCATATGCCAATCAAAAAATAAAGAACATAATAATTGGGAAATTACCAAACAATAAAAGTATAATGTTAATTGGAAACTAATTCATGGATGAAAAACACCAATGTGGATTCCTAGTGTGATAAAAGCCAAAAAATATAATTTAAAACGGTTACAAAGGGGAAAAAACACTCAAATTTGATGTAAATTAATGAAGAAGTATGATCCTGCTAAAATAATTTAATTAGCTGGGGAAGAATAAATAAATATCCATGTCTTATACTAATTTTTAACATTTTATAATGATGAAAATTCCCTCCAATGAATGAGTGGGGTCCTTGAATTCTCATCTTCTCGATCATCCTCAAACTAGTTTCATTGTATCACTTTCTTCCGATTCCTTAAAAAATGGTCCCAAAATTCCTATAAATTAACCCAAGGTTTCTATGGAAAACATAGAGAAACATTAAAAGATTATATTTTTATAGACACTGCGTTTATGAAGATTAATTAATTAATATATTTATTTATATTAGTAATCCACTAAACATACTATATACATATTATTTATATGAACCTGGGAAGATGATCGATTTTATTTCATGCATAAGGTAAAACCATTTTTCAAACTCAAACACGGTTTTATATAAATGATCAGATATTATTTTTAAGATTTATCACATTTTCATGATGAAACTATGTTTTTATAATATAAAATACATGTAATTTTTTAAAAATTAATATAGGGCGCACCTTGCCTCCAAAGAACATTTTATCTCAAATCCTTGATATAGAAATTCATTTGGAAATATTTGAAATTTTTACAATGACTAGAGGGTGACTACATAATTTGTTATTTAAAAATTTTCATCCCCAAAATAAAACTAAAAAAACATTGGTTATTGATCCCACTTCAATATACCCTCTCCTTGGAGTTGTCCTACGTGATTTTATTCTTTATAAAAAGATGAACTGAGGGGATGGTCTGACTAGACATGTTCGCCAATTGGCATTCCTCTAGGTTCATAAGGTGCTCAGTAAAAGTTGTTCTACCGTAAAAATGAGCTCATCCTAGTCAATAAATATTGGATCATCATTCATGTATTTATCTACTATAACACATGAAAGAAGATGTTCACACTCTCCAATTGTGGGGTTAGGGTGATGTGGTAAACAACTATTCCAACCCACTTAATGATCATTATCGGCCCTATGAACATCATTGATATCTTCCTTACAGAAAACAATTCCCCTAAAAATAATTGTGGGGAGACTCTTGTGGATATTTTGTCTCACTACATGAACAAAAAGGGACTTCAACATTGATCTACATAATATTTCACTCTATATTGTGATGTCCTCATCCTCATTCAGATGATATGAGAATTCTCTTTCATTCCTTGTAAAATATTTGTACCCACAATAGAAGAATCACCATTCGATTTATTGCAAAAGGTTCTCTTATAGGGTCTCCAAAAAAGATCTTCAAATTGTTCTATAAATATATTATAGGGATAGTAATCTTGGTTTTCCTATCATTCTGGGGGTGAACGGCAGGGTATTTCCTTTTATAGTAATAAAATTTCACTTTCACCCCTACCCATTACCGATACATGAACAACACATCAAGATCATATAAAATATCATAGGGAACCTTGTTCTGGTGATCACATTTACAAAAAACAAAAAAAAAATCATTGAACACTTCTCCTTAATTGGATTATAGTGTGGTAACCTCTTGAGTTGATCAACAATCACCCCATTGTAGTCATGACCCTTTAAAACCCACATAATCCAGGATATGATGTTCATTGATATCCCCTTTCATTTCAAACAATATATTTATAGGGGCTTCAACAAACATGTTGTAACCTACTAATCATTCTTTACCTTCCAAAAGTTGACACACCATGAGATGGCCATATACATGATACATATCATTCTGCTCCTCCAAAATATCTTCTAATAGTCTACAACATATTCCACATATAGGGATGTATGGAAAATTTAATAGTGTGTATGACAACCCTGCTTTTTATTAAAACTTAAGCATGCTTTATTACATAAAACTTCACTTTATACAACAAATAAGGTCGATACTATTAGTGTCTTTGGGTCTTAGGATCATTACATAAAAACTTTAAACTTGAAATACAACATCTTTATTGAAAACTTCCTTTACATGACCACTACATTCCTTCATACTTAGCATTGCATGGGATAACCTGAGGACATGCATAAGAAAAGGGTGAGCTATAAATCCCAGTAAGGGAGTACACAATGAATAACATGAGGAGTACAATACATGTAAGGCAATAGGAACATCAATAGAGCATTATAGTAACATGAACATAAAGGCATGATAATGCATGATTACCATAACATGGAAATGTGGCAACAACACTTAACATTGAATTAGCATGATCCAAGGCTCATTGCACATGGAGCTTGAGTAAACCCTCATTGCACTTGAAGCACGAGTAAACCCTCGTTGCACTTGAATTAGCATGAGTCAGCACTCATTTCACATGACGTATCAAGATACTATACTTTACCCAATGCATTGGAGCGCTATAAAGGGCGCACCCTTCTTAAACATTTCATTTCACGCATAAGTGTGCCACATGGATCATAAAACATCGATTAATAAAACATAATCATTTATTACACGATAAAGGGATGTGGAATTCATACATGAAACTTTATAATCAATAAGTAAATGTGAATAAAGGTGAATACCCTTGATGGAAAAATGGGAATGGTATTCAATACACAATGATATTGTCTTAGAAAATCGGTGTGATTTCGGCAGCGTAACGGCGTGACATAAGAATTCATGAAAAAGGTTGATGAGAGAGAAAGGGGTTCCTCATCATATTTACATGCAATGTACAGTATGTAGGTCATATAGATACATGTCCCAACAATTGAAAAGGAATTTAGATTCATGATACAAAAGTATTGCTTGAATATAAAAGAGGAGAAAAAGGTTTCTTTCGGAATTTCGGCATAGTAACGGGTGTACATGGGAGGCATTTAATGAGAGATAAAGGGGTATCCCATTATTCAAAAAATAATAGGGAAGTATGGGAGAGGTTTGAAACCATACCCCAACATTCATAATTGAAATTAAAAAGGCAATACAACTTAAAGAAAATTGACAAAAATGAGAAAGGAAGAAAACCCCTTACTTGGAAGTGTGCTTCCAAAGGCTAGAGAGAGGCTTGTGAGAGGCTTCTTGGGAGCTTGGGGAACCTTGGGAGAATTATAGAGAGAGTAGGGAAGAGGTTGGACGAACTCCAAGGGATTTTAGTGAGGAGGAAGTGGGAGCTTCGGTGGGTTTATATAGGAAAGGTGAGAGAATTCCTTATTATTTAGGTTTGGGACCCCTTATATTAAAATAATCCAAACCACAAACCATCCCATGGTATTTGCCCATGGTTTCTGGAAAAGAAGAGAGGAAAACAATATTTTACAAGGCCAAGGTCCTAACATATTAAAAAATTAGGGTTGCTTATTTGGAGGTGAGTCACACTCCCATGGAAATTAACTTAAAAGGAAATGTGTTGAATAAGTCTTGAGGGCTCCATTAATGCTTTGAAAACTAAGTCAAAAAAACCCAAAACCTCAATATTTTAATGATAAAACACATATTTTCCGAAAATAAGGATTATGTTATTTTATTATATCACCAATGGGTCATTATGATGTCATAAAACGCATTATATATCTAAATGGTATTTAATTTTTACCCAAAAATTTGACTGTCTTAGAAAATTATGAAAAATTCACTGTTGGATAATTTCGAAGTCCTGATTCCAAAAATAATATTTATTTTATCTAAATAATTTTCTAAATATGTGAATTTTCACTTTTAAAATAAAAACTGACCTTTATAAAAAAAATTCACGGGTTTTGACAGAAATGGCTTTCAAACCTTAATAAAAATTTTAATTGCATTCATAAAATTATAAGATAATTTATAATTAATAAAAAATTAATTTAATATTAATAATAATAATTTATTAAAATGATATTTAATTCAAAAATCCTTTAATTTAATAAAATATAATTCTAAATTAAATAATAACTAAAAACACCATTTGTACTCTAAAAACTAATTACAATGTATCAAAAAAATGACTAGAAATTATATTCATTATTATATACAAAAAATAATGTACATTAACATGGTGCTACTTATTTGTTACATAACCCATTAAAATAGCCGCATAAGACCTAAGGATAAGGTGTGCGATGGTGACAGACTCTTGGGGCGGCTCGGATAACATCGCTCGAGTGGTAATTTCAATCAACTTCCACTTTTCTTGTAGACGATCACATTCGAGCTTGACTTGATGAAGCTCCGCTTGGGCTTGGTCAAGGAAAAAGCCCAAAGATGCCACCTCCTTTCCGAGCTCTGAAAAATGGTCTTCGTAAGGGGCAATTCTACTGGATGAGGCCATCGCCTCCTTTGTCTGAGTAGAAACGGGTTCGTTAAAGCCTTTTATTTATACTACTCAGATGATCACTGTTCAACAGCTATAAAGGTAACAGTCACAAATCGTAACATAAAACTAAAGAAGTTGACATCTTATAAGAACATTTTTCATAAAGAAACAATTAACTAGATCAAGATGGATTTTCTATTAATGAAACTTTGGGTCGTTACAATATTCCCCCCTTAAGAAATTTCGCCCTCGAAATTTTCCTTTTCCCACACTAAAACAAATGTGGGTAACTTAGCTTCATCATATCCTCCGACTCCCAAGTTGCTTCTTCAAACTTGTGGTTTCTCCACAACACCTTGACGAGGGGCATTGTCTTATTTCGTAGAACATTTTATCTATGATCTAATATCTTTAATGGTTGCTCCTCATAAGAAAGATCGTCTTCTAACTGTACCACCTCGGAAGAGAGTACATGTGAAGGGTATGGTATGTACTTCCTTAAGAGGGATACATGGAAGACATCATGCACCTTGGCCATAGTAGGTGGAAGTGCTAGTCGATAGGCCACAACCCCAACACGATCAAGAATCTCGAAGGGGCCGATGTTCCTTGGACTTAACTTCCCTTTCTTTCCAAACCTCATGACCTTCTTCCACAGAGATATGCGTAAAAACACCATGTCTCCGACTTTAAACTCAAGGTCTCGTCGACGATTATCTGCATAACTCTTCTGTCGACTTTGGGCTTCCTTGATATGTTGTTGAATGGTTTTCACCTTCTCCACCATTTCTTCGACCATTTCTGGTCCAAGCAGCTTACGTTCACCGACCTCATCCCAACATGCTGGTGTTCTACACCTTTTCCCATATAGGGCTTCATATTGTGCCATTTGGATGCTCGAGTGGAAACTATTATTATAAGAGAACTCAACTAGAGGAGGATGTTGATCCCATCCTCCTTTAAATTCCATTGAGCACTCTCTCAACATATCCGTAAGTGTTTGGATAGTCTACTCAGATTGGCCATCAGTTTGAGGATGATAGGCCGTACTAAAGTTCAGTTCAGTATTCAGATCATGTTGAATACTCTTCCAAAACTTAGAGGTAAATCTTGGATCTCGGTCAGACACAATAGATAGTGGTACTCCATGAAACCGTACCACTTCCTTGATATATATCTGTTCCAGTTGATCCAAAGAGAAATCCTCTCGAATAGCAATGAAGTGTGCAGTCTTTGTAAGAGGATTCACAACAACCCAGATTGCATTGTTGCCTTTGGATGTCCTTGGAAGATTGGTGACAAAGTCCATAGTGATGTTCTCCCATTTCCATTCTGGTATGGGAAATGGTTACATCATCCCCTTAGACTTCTGCCTCTCTGCCTTCACTTTCTTACACACCAGGAACTTTGATGCATATTCAGCGATCTCCTTCTTCATATTATCCCACCAATAGTTTTCTCAGAGATCTCGATACATCTTTGTGCTCCCTGGGTGAATAGAGAAATTTGAACTATGTGCATCATCCAAAAGTTCCTTCTTCAGCTCCGAACATGATGGAACACATAGTCTTTCCCAAACCGCACAATTCCCTCTTCATTAACATTAAACTCTGAGGATTTTCCCTTGTTGATAGCTTCCACTTTTTCTTGGATTCCCGCATCATCCTTTTGAGCATCCTCTAACCTTCCCAAAAGAGATGGTTGAGTAATCATTTGTGAAAGGATTGATGATGTTCCCTTATTTATGATTCCCACATCCATCTGCATTAAGACTAAGAAGATTGGATCCTTCTCAATTCTCATCATTGTTAGAATCGTTGGATCCTTTCTACTCAGGGCATCTGCCACCTTGTTCGGTTTCCCAGGGTGGTAATGTATTGAATAGTCATAATACTTGATGAGCTCTATCCATATTCTATGGAACATATTAAGATCTTTCTGTGTGAATATATATTTAAGACTCCTGTGGTCAGTATATATCTCACAATTCTCTCCATAGAGATAATGCCGCCAGATTTTCATGGCAAAGATCCCCGCCGCCAACTCCAGATCATGCGTTGGATAGTTTCTCTCATGGATTTTCAACTGCCTTGAGGCATATGATATCACTTTATCATTCTGCATCAGCACACATCCTAATCCCTTCTTCGAAGCATCACTGAATACCACAAAAATCTCCCCACTTGTGGGTAAAGTGAGCACAGGTGCAGTGATAAGACTCCTTTTCAACTCCTTGAAGCTTTCTTCGCATTCATCACTCCAAGAAAACTTTACTCCCTTTCGAGTTAGCTTGGTAAGAGGGTTGGACAATCGTGAGAAATATCTTACAAATCGTTGATAATATCCAGCTAACCCCAAGAAGCTACGGATATCAGTTACCGTTGTTGGCCTCGGCCATCCCTCAATTGCATCTGTTTTGGAGGGGTCAATAGATATCCCATTGCTTGTGATGATATGGCCCAAGAATGAGACTTCCTTCCACCAAAACTCACACTTGATGTACTTTTCATAGAGCTTCTCCTTGCGCAAAGTCTCTAGTACAGTTTTTAATTGTTCCTCTTGGTCCTCCTTGGTTTTGGAGTATATTAGAATATCATCTATAAAGACTAACACAAATTTGTCAAGGTAATCTCTAAAGACTCTATTCATCATTGCCATGAATATTGCTGGAGAATTGGTGAGTCAAAAAGGCATTACTATGAATTCATAGTGCCCGTACCTTGTATGAAAAGCAGTCTTGGGGATATCTTCCTTCTTCGCCCTTACTTGATAATATCCCGACCGCAAGTCCACCTTGGAGAAGTATTGTGATCCACGCAGATGATCAAAAAAGTCATCGATTCTTGGGAGATGATACTAGTTCATTATCATTATTTTGTTAAGTTCATGATAATGGATGCAAAGCCGCATTGACCCATCCTTCTTCTTGACGAAGAGGACTAGTGCACCCCATGGTGATGCACTTGAGCGTATAATACTTTTATCCAGATTCTCTTGTAGTTGTTTCTTCAGCTCTTCGAGCTCTACAACAACCATTCTATATGGAGTCTTGGATATTGGTAGTGCCCCAGGTATAAGTTCAATTGAAAACTCAACATATCTTCTTGGAGGAAGACCAGGAAGTTCCTCGGGAAATACTTCAGTGAATTCCCTCACAATAGGCATTTTTTCAAGGGTGGTTTCTTCCATGGACTCAATCATCTGAGCCAGATATGCGTGCTCATAAGGCAGTAACATCCATGCTTGAGATGATGGAGCTAAATGTGATTCATCTTCCTCCTGACACTTGTAAAGAATTGAGGGTCGATTTTCCATATGGAGTGTGATTTCCCTCTCCCGACAATTTATGTTGGCTCTATATAAGGAAAGCCAATCCATGCCAAGAATTGTATCAAATTTGATAAAAGGGAGTATGACGAGGTTCGCCGAGAAATTCAATCCACATATTATAATAGGGGAGGACTTATATTCATGGGATTCAATGATTTCCCCATTTGTCGTACTCACCGACATCTTTACTTCTAGGATTTGTGGTGGTGCTGGGATTGTTCTACTAAACATTCGAGATATAAAAGAATGCGTAGAACCTGAATCAAAAAGTATGTTATCTATTCTTGAATGAATAACTAGCGTACCTGTCACCACATCTTTGTCAGGGTTCACTTCGGCAGAAGTGATGGAAAATGCTCTTCCTTGCTGTCTTGGAGGTTGTTGGTTGCCTCCAATAACCCTTGGATTAAGGCACTGATTCGCAAAATGACCCGGTTCTTTGCATTTGTAGCATTGAAAAACGCGTTGAGGTATGAACGGAGCGTTCCTCTCCTCTGTCGCAGCCGCGGGTCCTTCTTGCCGACAGATAATAGCTAGGTGCCCTTCTCTTCCACCCCTAAAGCATTTTCTCGTCCCCCTAAGGCAATTTCCAGGGTGATTCTTTCTGCACTTTTGGCAAGTGGGGTGCTGGAACTTCTTAGCACCGTTGGATTTATCCATCGGACCACTAGCATTGAAGTCCACCTTACGATTATTGTCCCCATGATACCCCTGTGATTCTCCGATCTCCATTTCAACCTTGAGGGAATATCGGACAATTTCCTCATAGCTGTCGAAGTCACGGATCGCTAATGCTTTCCGCAAGCTAGGCTTCAGCCCACCAAAGAAGCGGTCAACCTTGCATTCGGGGGTAACGGCAAAACCAGAATCGTATCGTGCATGCCTTGTGATGTTTTCCTCATACGCTCCCACAGATTCTTCATCTTTATGCTTGAGGGAAAGGAAGTCCCTTTCCATCTTAAGACGGAGGGTGCGCGTAAAATATTTATCGAAAAACATCTTCTGAAATTCCTTCCATTCCAAAGCCTCGATCTCCTCCTCAGGCTTTGTATTTTTGATCAACGTCCACCATTGATCAGCTTCACCCTCCATACGATAAGCCACCAGGAGAACCTTCTCTTGTTCAGAACATTGAAGGATAGAGAAGATCTTTTCAATGGAGTTGATCCATTGCTCATTGATCGTGGGATCGGATGATCCACTAAAAGTAGGAGGCCTTTGTCTCATGAAGCTCTCGATAGCAACTTGTTCTTTCTTAGGGGGGTTAAACATTCCTCTTGACCCGTGTTTCTATTGAAAACTTGAGTTAGCTGAGAGAGAAGCGTGACAAAGTTCGCGATTCCCGCTCCCATTGGATTGGGAATCTCATTAGTACAATCATCACACTGATCTTCACAACGGTTGTTAGCCCGAGTTCTCCTATTTCCGGCCATTGGATGGAATAAAATGAAATTTAGGGGTAACACATAAAGGGTAATCCAAAGAAAAAAGTTGATGACTTATAAATAGAAATTAATCTCTTTAACTCATTATTCTATAGGATTCAATCCAGGCTTTTCATGATCTTCCTTCTAACATATATTCTTAGGGGCATTTTTCCATTAATAAGGGTTCATACTAAGATTGTGAATTTATCAAAACATATCCCATGGGACTGTCGTAACCAAGAGTGCAGCAAGGCCCATTGTCGTGCACCAGTTCCCGTTTGAGTCTAGCTCAAAGCAGTGTTTTCAGGTTTTACCCCTAGGATACATCTGTTCCAGAGTCGCCTCTACCTTCTCGTATCCAGACAGGGATGTATTTGTTTGATAAACCACTTACTTAGTATTTACCAAAACTTAGGGATGTTTTTATTATTCTTATTCTTGTATCTAAGGCTTTACTAGGGTTTCCTAATGCCAAAAATAACTAAACCTATCTTTTGATACCAACTATGACAACCCTGCTTTTTATTACAACTTAAGCATGATTTATTACATAAAACATCACATGATACAACAAAGAAGATCGAGAGTATTAGTGTCTTTGTGGATTAGTATCATTACATAACATTAAACTTCAAATACAACATCTTTATTGAAAACTTCCTTTACATGGCCACTACATTCCTTCGTACTTAGCATTGCATGGGATAACCTGAGGACATGCATAAGAAAAGGGTGAGCTATAAAGCCCAGTAAGGGAGTACACAATGAATAACATGAGGAGTACAATACATGTTAGGCAATAGGAGCATCAATAGAGCATTATAGTAACATGAACTTAAAGGCATGATAAAGCATCATAACCAAAACATGGAAATGTGGCAACAACACTTAACATTGAATTAGCATGAGCCAAGGCTCATTGCACATGGAGCATGAGTAAACACTCATTGCACTTGAAGCACAAGTAAAACCTCATTGCACTTGAATTATCATGAGTCAACACTCATTGCACATGACATATCATGATACTATACTTTACCCAACGCAATGGAGTGCTATAAAGGGCGCACCCTTCTTAAATATTTCATTTCATGCATAAGTGTGCCACATGGATCATAAAACATGGATTCATAAAATATAATCATTTATTCCACAATAAAGGGATGTGGAATTCATACATGAAACATTATAATCAATAATTAAATGTGCATAAATTTGAATACCCTTGATGGAGAAATGGGCATGGTATTCACTACACAATGATATTGGCTTTGAAAATCAGTGTGATTTCGGCAGCGTAACGGCGTGACATAAGAATTCATAAAAAAGGATGATGAGAGAGAAAGGGGTTCCTCGTCATATTTACATGTAATGGACAGTAAGTAGATCATATAGATACATGTCCCAAAAATTGAAATGGAATTTAGATTCATGATACAAAAGTATTGCTTGAATATAAAAGAGGAGAAAAAGGTTTCTTTCGGAAATTCGGCATAGTAACGGGTGTACATGGGAGGCATTTAATGAGAGAG
The DNA here is from genome assembly GCA_963277665.1 of Viscum album. NCBI lineage: Eukaryota > Viridiplantae > Streptophyta > Magnoliopsida > Santalales > Viscaceae > Viscum > Viscum album. Next base: position 1,101,924,687 of record OY728147.1, read on the forward strand.
AAAGGGGTCTCCCATCATTCAAACAATAAGAGGGAAGTATGGGAGAGGTACAAAACCATACCCCAACATTCATAATTGAAATTAAAATGGCAAATACAACTTAAAGAAAATTGACAAAAATGAGAAAGGAAGAAAACCCCTTACTTGGAAGTGTGCTTCCAAAGGCTAGAGAGAGGCTTGTGAGAGGCTTCTTGGGAGCTTGGGGAACCTTGGGAGGATTATAGAGAGATTAGGGCAGAGGTTGGACGAACTCCAAGGGATTTTTGTGAGGAGGAAGTGGGAGCTTGGATGGGTTTATATAGGAAAGGTGATAGAATGCTTTATTATTTAGGTTTGGGACCCCTTATATAAAAATAATCCAAACCAAAAACCATCCCAGGGTATTTGCCCATGGTTTCTGGAAAAGGAAAGAGGAAAACAATATTTTACAAGGCCAAGGTCCGAACTTATTAAAAAATTAGGGTTGCTTATGTGGAGGTGAGTCACAGTCCCATGGAAATTAATTTAAAAAGAAAAAGTGTTGAATAAGTCTTGAGGGCTCCATTAATTCTTTGAAAAGTCAAACAAACCCAAAACCTCATTATTTTAATTATAAAACACATATTGGCCGAACATAAGGATTATGTTATTTTATTACATCACCATTGGGTCATTATGATGTCATAAAACGCATTATATATTTAAATGATATTTAATTTTTATCCAAAAATTTGACTGTCTCAGAAAATTATGAAAAATTCACCGTTGGATAATTTCGACGTCCTGATTCCAAAAATAATATTTATTTTATCTAAATAATTTTCTAAATATGTGAATTTTCACTTTTAAAATAAAATCAACCTTTATAAAAAAAATTCACGGGTTTTGACAAAAATGGCTTTCTAACCATAATAAAAATTTTAATTGCATTCATAAAATTATAAGATCATTTATAATTAATAAAAAATTAATTTAATATTAATAATAATATTTTATTAAAATAATATTTAATTCAAAAATCCTTTAATTTAATAAAATATAATTATTAATTAAATAATAACTAAAAGCACCATTTGTACTTTAAAAACTAATTACAATGTATCAAAAAAATGACTTGAAATTATATTTATTATTATATAAAAAAAATAATGTACATGAACATGGTGCTACTTATTTGTTACATAACCCCTTAAAATAGCCGCATAAGACCTAAGGGTAAGGTGTCTGATGGTGACAGACTCTTGGGGCGGCTCGGATAACATTGCTCGAGTGGTAATTTCAATCAACTTCCACTTTTCCCATAGACGTTCACGTTAGAGATTGACTTGATGAAGCTCAACTTGGGCTTGGTAAAGGAAAAAGCCCAAAGACGCCACCTCTTTTCCGAGCTCTGACAAATGGGCTTCGTAAGGGGAAATTCTATTGGATGACGCCATCGCTTCCTTTGTCTGAGTAGAAATGGGTTCGTTAAAGCCTTATATTTATACTACTCAGATGATCACTGTTCAATAGCTATAAAAGTAACGGTCACAAATCTTAACGTAAAACTAAAGAAGTTGACATCTTATAAAAACATTTTTCATAAAGAAACATTTAACTAGATCAAGAGGGATTTTCTATTAATGAAACTTTCGGTCGTTACAGTGTGAATCATCCTCATCCCTCCTCATGAATCATTATTGGGACCACCATCCATCCCTATAATATGGATATGTTATTTCACTTCTAAAAATCCATCTTGTTATTCTCTTATGTTTTTTGGTCATGAAATACCTCAAAATTGATTTCTACAAATAGAAACTATCTAATATAGAATATGAGTGGGGGAGTCATCATTATTGATTGAAAAAAATTTGAAACCTCCTACTCAACCAAGGGTATCTATATAGAAGAAAACTACACATACGCCTCTTATACCAAACAATCAAGGGACTTGCTTCCTAGGGAATCTATACCTGTGTTTCCCTTCCCCATATTATTGAAAATTTAAAAATCATAATATTATAGTATCTTTAACAATGGAATACATATCATGTTCAATACAATCCGTGTGATGAAGTACATGAGAATCTGATTGTTTGAGTAAAACAAAAATAAATACTCTCCCAAGATAGTGTCATCACAACCATATATTTAATAATACCACTGTAATATCTATGGAATGAGTCATTTAGTACTATCATGTTTTCTAAAATACCATGACCATATGTATTAACATTATGATTCTACATCAAGACATTGTTAATCCCAACCCTTGAAAAGTCAAAATACATAATACACACCACTTAATCCTATAGTAGTCTCAAAACAGGATAACTTGTCATCATCATCCACAACACATCAAATGGTTTCTATCATGGTGAAATATAGTTAAGAAAGTTCACTTTCAACATTAGGTCTATCATAGTGGATGAAATACTAGAGAAATTTTCCAAAAACCTCTAGTAGTACCATACCATGAATTGAAAAGTCATCACTTATACTAAAATCTTAGGAATATCCTAAGGTAGCACTATATCATTGTTCTCTGGGATCACATGTAACCCAATCATAGTAATTAGATTACCCATAATGAGATCCTCATGAATCTACAAGTGTAACTATGATATATTTCTGTAATTAATGTTTCTTAATGTACAAAATATACTATTACAAAGTGATTGATATGATCATCCTCTTATAAAAAGTATATGAGTATGAATTAAACAAAGAAATATACAAACTAGTCCATGAAAATATTTATAATAAATTTCATAAAATCCATAAACACATTTAGGGTATTATTCAAACCAAAGTGAGTCACCCTGAACATATAATATTTGTAGAGATATTATAATATTCACTAATGAATATCAGCCTTTCAAGCTCTAAAATGGTGTTTTTTGGGACATATATCTATATTTGTGAACTGTCTCTCACAATGAAAATAATCAAGTTTGTTTTTATTCTTCCTAAAGTGGTAATTATTACTTATAATATTCTAATTATTCCTATCATAATCTACACAATGACTCAACATCCTATAAAAAATTTTGACCAGAAGCATGGGTTCTTCAATGGGGGAAACACTATGCTTGATGAATCCATTCACTCAAAGGTCCTCCATCTACAAATTAATGTCTGAATTCTCTATAGGGGTCATCCTATATGTTTTAGATTATATTTTTGTGTTTATGAGTTTAAAATTTATTAAAATATCCATATACAACCTCATTGGTATTTCTAGGATATTATTTTTGGAATATTTACATAATTTCTTCCATGACTGATAGAATATAGATTCTATAAGACCCTAATGAACTAAGTGATGCACTATATAACTGATGGGTTATGGGCTTGAGCCTACAGCTCAAAAAAACCATCTTATACTGGCATGAGTTCTATCCCTCCCATAAATGATAAAATCATTCAAATTGTGTACAAGGAGATCACTCATTTTTAGTGGTAGTCAATATATGCTCATACCATGAACAACTAATCCATACCCCATATTATTTGTTATGGTTCTATCATGCTAACCAAAGTATTCCAAGAGAACTCCTCCCCACTAAGAGATAAGAAACACATCCAAAATATAAAAGATATAGAATAATCATTCCATGTTGTAACCTAAAGAAAAATATAATGGTGATGTTCAATCTAGATATGACCCTCTCAACGATTCTATTGTCCTATATTAAAACCCAGAAAATTCCCATTAGATTAATCATGGGAAGTTCACCTAAATTTATATCATATAAAATTAGAGACATTTATCTTTTTTAGATGTCTCAACTCAATAAATCCCATATCCATATCTTGCTACATGTCAATCCTACCATATGAATATATCTATCACATGATCCTTCCCCAACACCCTTTCATATGTGGTAATGCATAAGGCTAATAAATTATATTGAATATCACTAAATAGATCATGTGCAAACTGTTTTTGTTTGATTTAGCCATCACAAATCATATTGATGAGGTACCTTGTATCTTATGTGAAATCATATCAAACTAAGAGGCAAACATTTCCAATTTTTTGATATCCAAAATCTCCTAAATACAAATTGAGAGAAACCATGTGGGGGGTACTTCTCCCCATGAAATAACTACAAGAAGTGTAAGGACCCGACCCCACTTTCTTTGAGAAAGTGCATTATTTGATTACAATGGAATATAAAAAAGTTATATTTGTCCTATAAGATAGAGTAGTTTTGTATTATTGGACACAAGATAAGTACATAAGTTCAACATTACAACTTTAAATGAAAAACTACATATATACACTTTAGACAATGTCCATAACACCTAGGTTATTTTAGCATGTCATTCATAATAAAAATCTTCTAGACATGGGAAGATGAAACATAAGAAATCGGTGGGCTCAAATTTTCATAATTTTTAATAAATACAGCACAATATATCAAAAACATTAGACAAGGTGAATAATTCAAAACACATGCCTTTAAAAGTAAACATGAACATAATATTAAAAAAATATGATCTGAGTAAATATTTCCATAATATAACATAATCATTGGTATTATATTAGTTAAATAACCACATGAACAATCAATACAATTTTCAAAAGGAGGTATTTTAAAATGAGTGATTACATAACCATACTATCAAGGTCTTGTGACAAGACCATAAATAATCATTTTTTCATGGCCTTGTTCCTAGACCATAGTTTGCCTCATGAGACCTACCGATGCAATAAGGAGATATAATGGACCCTAACCAACAGTTTATATGTGCATTTAATTTTTTATATGAACGAGGATAAATATAAGAAAGATATACATTCTTATTGAATCTAATATATGAAATGTAAATTACATTCCATGAAAACTAAGCATAAACACTAACAATTCAAAGTAAATTAGTGAATGGTTTTATGATAGTACATCCACAAAACAAATAACAATAAACCCCTATATTAAATATATTATATGATACCATGAAATATTAATCTCCATAATACAAAATAATCAACAAGAGTGTTGAAATAGGTGATGATATTATAATAAAATCTTCGAGTATTTATTGAGATAAATACGAATTTTACTATGAAACGAAGAGTTATTTTGGAAAAATATTTCTATAAAACTAGAAGTTATGTATGGTAGAATTTGAAAAATAAAATGAGTGTTTTTATAATGATAATGTTTTACTGTAAAAAAATATTTGGTGCCCATGAAAATGGGTAAGAATTTGAGAAATTCACATGGATCGAGCTTGTCTTTCATAATCAATTTTGAAAGTTCCTTTTATAATGTGTAAATATCCTTAAAATATGGGAGTATTATAGTTGTTTAAAATATATAGAATACTCATTCAAAATTCATGGGGAGTAAAAAATAATATCATTCAGTTAATTAGACAATCTATGCAACCTCAATGAAAATGGGAGTTCGGGTGGAAAACCCTTTTCATAAATCCCAACATGTTTTTCTCTTGAACATAAGCTCTGCAAATATGAAAATATACATATTAATAACATAATGAAGAACCAATTAGAAATTTATTTAGTTTTTCATAAATTTGTTATTCCATTTATGCCCTTATTGATAATTATTATATTGAATTCTGCCGTTTTGGAATGTTCATTTTCTTTATTTTCAAAATCGGGTCACTTGTTTTTTTGTAATGGTGTACAAGTGGAATGGGTGAAATTATCAAAAATTGAAATTACATATTATATATAAACATCCTGAATTTTTAATGGTTATTTATGTAATTTGGTCACATTGAATGATTAAGAATCATTAGATAAAAATAATAATGACATTCATGTAGATTATTTTGTCTTCATTATGATTATTAGGAACTAGTTTGGACATACGATTTAATGATAATAATGAATACTGATTGTTGAATATTAATTAGGTTATAATACATATATTATAGTCTGGTTCAACCATCACAATTGTGTCATGATTAGTAATGAAGGAGAAATTGATGAATAAATCTTTGTTGTCCATGAAGGTTATAAATTAGAACCCCTTGGACGTTGAATTCATTTATAAAAGAGAGAGTGAGGTTACTGATTATTATTCTTCAATTCACATGATATAATTATATTTTATTAATGATACTGGTTTTATCAAGGTCATTTGGATAGAGGAGGTCGGGATAGGCTAACAAAAGAAGATACATTGAAATTAAGCTAAATTAAAAAAGAAGGTTGAATTATATCGTGAAACAACCTTCTAAAGAACCACATTAAGGGAAAGTATTTTGGTCTTTTGGAAAGACCAAGAGATTATTGTATATAGGGAGTGACTAGAAAAGGGTATTTGGGTAGAACATATAGGATATTCAAGAATTAGAGGATTGAAGTGATGAGGGATTGATGGGGGGTTTTATATAGAGGAGAGGAGGGTTTTCATAATTTTTTAATATTTAGTATATTAATTCCCCTAATGAAAAAAAGTAGTGATTATTCCATGACCAATAATAGTAACAAATGCATGTTAGTTTGAATCAAGAGGTCTTAGATCACTTATGATGTCATAAATAGTTCATTTAACTGATAATTTGTATATAAGGTATTTTACCGTATTACACTATTTATATAAAATTCTTGTATTTCATAAAAATTCCAAATAATTACCCAAACCTTTTTTCGACGCGTAAAATCCAAAAATAATGTCAATTTTTTTTAAAAATTTAATCAATATGATTATTTTAATATTTAATTATATCATAACTTATTCTAAAAAAACTGTTTTAAAACATATATTTACTTATTCCAAAGCATAGGTATATCGTACTTCCACATGATTTTTATTTATAAACTATCATAGGTAAGGTTTTTAATCATTAGAGTATATCAAAATTCATAAGGGTATGTTACTATTCATAAGGCTAGTTTATTATTCAATAAAAATTTTGTTTGCTTTACTGGACTCCAAATAACTTATTGATCACATTCGTGTATATCATATTTTCAAAATTCATATCACCAAATTAAAAAACATGTGTTAAAGGGTTACATAACACATAGTAGTTTCTTATGAGGTGATTTCATGTGATTATGACATATTTATATGAAGGAAATTTCCATTGATTAAATATTGGGTCATTACATTCTCCCCACCATTCAAAAATTTCATCCTCAAAATTGACTAAAATGTTACATAAAATGATTCTTATATGTCTTCAACATAATCTCCTAAAGATACCATGTTTCTTACCTTATATTATGGTTCCTCCAAAGAACCATTACTAGGAAAGTCATCCGATTTCTCAATAGTTTTTCTCTAGTATCATGAATCTTGATATATACTTCACAATAAGATAGATCTGGAACATGGTCTCTATATTATTAGGTGAGTACATGGGTTGGGTCTGGCATGAATTTCTCAACATTGAAATGTAGAACAGATTGCGAACATTGGATTGACATGGAGGCATTTCAAAATGGTAATCTATGGCTCCAATTTGATCCATAATTTCAAGTGGACTTATATACTTGGGACATAATATTCCCTTCTTACTGAATCATAAAATACCGTTCCATAGAGATACCATTACGAAAAAATGATATCCTCATTGAAATTCTAAATCCTTCCTTCTGTTATCTACATATCTATAATGATTAATTTGAGATTTTTTTGATATGGTTTTGGATAATCATCACCTTTTTGGTGTTTCATCGACAAATTCAGTGCCTACAAAATTTCAATCAAGAACATCATCCCAGCATGTTGGTGTACAACATCTCTTTCCAGACAATGCTTATATGGTTCCTTCTGAATACTTGGATGAAAGCTGTTGTTATAAAAAATTATATGAGAGGTAAACACATATCCCCCATTCCATGAAAGTCAAGGAATAAATATCGCAACATATATTCCAATGTTTGAATATTCTGTTCTAATTGTCCTTGTGTTTTTTGGTGGTAGGCAGTGGTATAACGAAAATCAGTATCTAGGCCCTTAAGAATACTCTTCAAGAATTGTGATGTAAAATAAGGATCAGGGCCAAAAACAATACATAATGGAAAACCAAAATTCCTTACATCTTCATTAATATATAGTCATGCTAAATGTTCATGTGGTAAATCACAACTTCTGGCATGAAATGTGATGATTTTATAAGACGATCATCAATGAACCAGATCACATAATTATTTAATGGGAGTCATTGGTATCCCCATGAAAATTTTAATTATAATATCATCACATTTACACATAGGTATAGGAAGAGGTTGAATGAATCATCCAAGATGTTGTCTTCCAACCTTCACCTATTGATAAACCAAACATCCCGACACATAATCAGCAATCTCCCTCTTCATTTTTCCCAACCAAAAAATTTATTTTAGAACATCACGCATCTTTGTGGTACAAGGGTGTATAGAGATATTAGAGCTATGGGAATCATTAAATAGTCCCCAATTGAGCTTAATAATACCAGGAACACAAATCCACTTTTCGAATGTAAAAATTCCACCTTCATATAATATGTCAATCAACATCCCATCATTTACATCATCAACATTATTTTAAAACACCTAAAGTCAAATTGAGAAGTTTTTATCCTCTCCATTAATGAATATTTGGCAACCATTTTAAAAATAAGTGATGTTTTACATTCCTTGATAATATTTAAATCCATCTTTACTATATCTATGATCATAGGTTCCCTTTCAACTATCAACTTGTTCAAAATTCCTTGTACCTTCCAACTAAAATCATCATCCACCCTATTTTCCATCCCCAGGTAGTAGTGTATTGTGTGATAAAAATCCTTTAGTAGCTCAATCCATCTCTTTTTCTTAATTTTCAGTTATTTTTCTGAAAAGATATATTTAAAACTCATATAATCTGTATATATCTCACATATTTCTCCATAGAATTAATTTATCCAAATCATCATTGAATATATTATTGATGCTAACTAAATATCATGATTTGGGTAGTTTTGTTCATGAATACATAGTTATCTAGATGCATAGACAATCATTCTATTATTCTTCATAAGGTCACAACCAAGTCCTTTCTTTGATGTGTCTCTAAAGATCAATACTCCACCATTCCCTGATGGTAGTGTCAAGATTAGACCATTCACGAATATTCAATTCAATTATTTATATCACTATTCACATTCCTTTTTCCATATGATGTTTACCCATTTTCATGTAATCTTGGTCATTCGGTTGGCTAATCAGGAGATGTTTTTAATGAAACATGGATAATAACCTACTAAACTAGTAAAACTACGTACTTCAATTACATTCGTTGTAGTAGGCCATTCATTCCTAGCCTTGTTCATCACAGGATCTACAGATATTCCACCCTTAGAGACAATGTTGCCTAGAAAAGAAAACTTATTGGAACAAAAAATCACCTTATTTAAACTTCCCATATAATTTCTCTCTTATAAGTGTCTTCATGATAGTGTGAAAGTAATTTTAATGATATTTATATCTTTTATAGTATACAAGTATATCATCATAAAACACCACTACAATGTAATCCAGATATTCCATGAAAACCATATTCATTAGATCCATGAAAATTTATGGTGCATTAGTTAATCCAAAATGAATCACTATAAACTCGTAATGCTTGTACCTGGTTTGAAATTCACTTTTTGTAATGTCTTATTTCCTCAAAATAATTTGATGATGTCCAGATTGAAGAACAATCTTAAAAAAATATTGGGCTCCCAAAAGATGATCAAATAAATCAACAATTCATGGAAGATGATACATATTCTTTATTATAATAAGATTTATTTCCCTGTTATCAATGAAAACCCTAATGGATCCATCTTTCTTCTTTTAAAAGAGAACATAGTATCCCCATGGTTAAACACAAGGTCGAATAAATCATTTATCACTAAATTCCTCTAGTTTTTTATATAGTTCCACAATCTCCATAATGGCCTTTCTATAAGGGGTCATTGATACGGGCCCTGAACCAGAAATTAAGTCAATCGAAATATCAATTTCCCATTCTAGAGGAATTTCAGGAAAATTCACTTGAATGAAATGCACATATTTTTTCAGTACATGAACATCATCAAATTTATGATTTCATTCCATGCCCATAGATATTGGATTCTCTTCCTTTCCAAATAATTAATTTATTAGTCATACTAGTGGTGGATTTTGATGAGAATCAGATGGTGATGTTTCTGCCGAAAAGATAAGGGATTCCAGACCATTCAAAAAAATTTAACTTTTTTATTCTTTCAATAGATCTTCGAATATTAATTTTACATCCAATTCATATAGAAAACTATATAAAATTATGTCATTTGTATGAAAACATGTTTTGAAACTAAAGGATGTTTATTGGTCATAAGTGGGACTTATCGACATGCCATTGATGTAATGATAAATTCACTAGGGTTTTTAATGATATGTCCTTTATTAAATCAAATTGAACATGTTAAATTTTCTTCTAAAACTATGAAGATATAAATGAATTCAGATATCCATAATAAAATAACGCATTTGGTATGATTTATGAAATGATCAATGTACATGCCACCACTTTATTAAGAACTTAAACCTCTGTGGTTGTGACCATATATGATTTCCCTTTCTCCCTTTTTCGTATTTAGATAATTTTCTCTGATGCTTAGTACATTCATGTGCATAAAGCCCCATATTTTTTCAATTGTGACACTAAACATTGGTATAATATTTCTTCCCATTACAATTCCTATATAGGTGGATTTTTAATTATCACTTGTAACGTAATCCAATTCCTATATGGAAAGTTCCATGTTGTTTCTTCTCCCAATTATAGCAAGATAGAAATTCAACTCTTCCGTTCTTCCCCATTTTCTTATTTCAATTTCTAGTGTTTTCTGTAGCCATTTTCTTCTCTTGTTTTCCTCTAAATTCATAAGACATAAAAATTTCTTTTTTTTTTCATTATACCACTTGAGAATATATCTTCATATTAATAGAAACATTGGGAGACTAGATCCATTCCGAGGAAAGGCCATAAACCATCAATGACTCAATAATTTTTTTTGAATGGATTACATATGAAGTCTGCAGCATGCCTTTCTGTCCTTTTAATGTTGGCATCATACTTTGTAACATTTTAATCCTCATTCTACCTTATATTCATGTATTTACTCTATATATATGCTTGTTGTTCATGAAGAAATTTTTTTCTTTGAATATTTCCTTAAAATAACTATATTCCACCTCCTCTATTTGTTCCACCCCCTTTGTGATTTAAAATTAACAACCACCATTGATCTACATCTCCTGATAGATGAAAAACTACCATGATAACCTTCTCTCATTTGTTACATTCAAAAGATAGAAATATGTTTTCTAGGTAACATATACACTACTCAACTAAAAACAGGTCTGTAGTCCCATTTAATGATGGAGGTTGTTGTCCCATAAAGAGATCTAACAACGAATTTCAACATGGTGGATCTGGATGCTCTAAATAGGTAAAGTTATTATTCATAACATTAGTAATATTTTCAGTATAGTTATAAGTTTCTTAGCACCAGTCATTTCATGAGAGACAAAAACTTTATCTTGCATCGGACGGGTAATCCCTACAGGGGACACGGATGTTCATTCAATTTCAATTTCATTCACTAGGTTCCATCTCTAGATAATGGAATACACCAGATTAGGTTATGAATCATAATTTTAAAATAAAAAAAACTTTTCTAAAACTGAAATTCTACACATGACTAACCCTATAATCACAAAAAAATAGATTCATTGAGTAAATATTTACATTTTGTTATTCCATAATGTCTTGTAATAAGAATGTGAATTATCCTAAGAATATGCAACATGAGTGTTAATACAAATAGTCCAACATGGCCAACTTTCATGTACCAAGATACCCCTGGTCAAGCCCAAAACACTTTATCAAAGCTTTCACTTCTTGGTACATCTATACCAGAGCCACATCTACCAGTTTGTATCCAGATAAGCATGTATTTTCCAAAAATATATACATTATCTTTTCCTTAATAAAATAACATAATATTCTTGTATGATTATCCTCAAAGACAATCTTTGGAAATTGTTCCCTAATCCACATTTTATAATTATAGTTTCCAAGATATCTACTAAATAATTATTTATTCCAACTATAAAGACCAGACTCTAGTTTCCCTGAGACGGAACCTTATTTGATTATAGTGGAATATAAAAAAGGAATAAGAATCCAAAAGGACCCGGTAGTTTAGTATTATTGGAAACAAGATATATATATAAGTCCAACATTACATCTTTAAATGAAAAACAACATATGAACTACATAGAAAACTTCCATAAATCTTGGGTTATTTCTACATGTCATTCATAAAAAAATTACTCATGCTCTAAGAATATGAGACATAAGAAAGTGATGACATTAAATGCTCAGAATTAGTAATCAATACAATAGAAGATATCATAAACATTAGGCATGGGGAATAATTAAAAACCCTTTCCATTAAAAATAAACTTGAACACAATATTGCAGAAATATGAGCTGAGTAAATATTTCAATAATATATTGTAATCATATATATTATAATAATATAATAACTACATAGACCATCATTAATAATTTCATAATTAGGTAATTCATACTTCCACACAACATATCCATAATGGAAAGGCCTCGGGTAATGACTATAAAAAAACATTTTGTCATGGCCTTGTCCCAAGACCGTAGTTTGTCTCATAAGACCACTTGATGCATCAGTGGGCTATAGAAGTCCCCTCCCAACACATTATATGTACAGTTAATTTTTCATTTGAATGAGGATAAATATAAGCTAAAAATACATTCACATAGAAACAAATATATGAAATATAAATATATTTCCCCAAACATTAAGCATAAACACCAACCATTTAGAGAAAATTGGTGAGTGATTTTAAGAAAGTTCATCCACATGAGAAATAATTATAAACCATTAAATTAAATTTTTTATATTATACCATGAAATAATAATCCCATTAAAAAACAATAATCATCATGTGTGTTGAAATTGATGATGATATTCTTATAAAAGCTTCGTGTAATTCTTGTGATAAATACACTTTTTTCTTTTAAAAGAAGTGTTCTTTTGGAAAAATATTTTTAGATAAAAATAAGTGAAGTTAGTTATTATTTTTATAAAAAAATGTGTTATTTTATAAAGATAATGGTTTCCATTAACATATTTTAGGGTGCCATTAAATATGGGTAAAAATTTGAGAATTTCCCTTGGATCGAGCTTGTCTTTTGGAAAAAATTTGAATTTTCTTTTTAAATGTGTAAATATATATCAAATTAAGGAGGATTATGGTTGGTGAACATATAAAGAATTAGAAAACATAATTTATGAGGATTAAATAATAATTTCATTTAAGTAATTACACTACTATGTAACCCAATTGAAAATGGGTGTTCTAGTGGAAACCCCTTACCTTAAATCCGAACGTGTTCCACTCTTGAACTTAAGATCCAGAAATATGAAATTATACATATTAATAACATAGTTAAGAAACTATAATGAATTTATTTAGTTTATCATAAATATTTTTATTTTATTTAAGCCCTTATTTATATGATGTTATATTGAATTTTATTATACTAGAGTGTCTGTTTTCTTTATTTTCATAATAGTTTCACTTGTTTTTAAGTAATGGTGTTCATGTGGAATGGTTGTAAATCTACAGATTTTAAAGTAATTATTATTTATGAATATACACAATTGGTAATGTAAATTTTTGTACTTCGGTTACAAGGAATGAGGATGAATCATTAGATTAAATATAATTGACATTCAGTTAGATTATTTTAGCTGTATTTTAATTATTAGAAAATAGTTTGGTCATACGATTTAGTTACATGTACGTATATTGGTTCTTGAACATTAATTAAGTTATAATAAATATATTATTGTCTGTTTTAAAGATCAAATTTTTTTCATATCTAGTAATGAAAGATAAATTTATTGATGAAATTTTTTCATCCACGAAGTATATAAATTTGAACATCATGGACATTGTTTTTGCTTATAAAATAAAAGTGAGAGAGTAAGGATATTGATTATGGTTCTTCCATTCACATTATTTATTTATAATATATATATATGAAAATATATTTATCATGGTCATTTGGACAGAGTAGGTGGGGAGAGGATAATAACATAAGATACATTGAAATTAAACTAAATAAAAAATAACGGTGCCTTACCTATTGAAATAACATTTTAGTGAACCACCTTAGGGTAAATTATTTTGTCTTTTGAAAATACCAAGAGCTTATTAAATGTGGGTAGTAAGTTGGAATGAGTATTTGGGCAGAAAATTGGGGATCATCAAGGCTATGTGAACTGAAGAGAAGGGAGAGTGATGTTGGGTTTTTATAGTGGAGGTGAAGAGGGTTTTCAAAAAAATTTAATCAATAGGTTATTAGTAACCCTCAAGACAAAAAATAGCGATGATTAAATGATCAATAATAGTTATTAATGCATTTCAGTTCAAAACATGTGGTATTACATCACTTATGTTGTCAGAAATATTTTATTTAAAATACATTTAGTATATATGGTATTTTATTGTATTTCACTATTCATCAAAAATTTAAGTATTCCAAAAAATACCAGAACTTCACTCTAACAATTTTTTGACACGTAGAATCCAAAAATGAAGCCCATTTTTTGAACATAATTTTAAATATATTATTAATTTAATATTTTATTAATATCATAATTTATTCTAAAAACAATAGTTTTAATACATTTATTTAATTATTCAAAAGCATAGGTATATCGCACTTCCACTTGATTATTATATATACACTATCATAGGTAAGGTTACTATTCATTAGGGTAAATATATTTTCATAAAGGAATGTACCTATTCATAAGGGTAGGTTACTATTCGCAAAAAATTATGATTTTCTTATCGGACGCCAAATAACATACTGATCGCAACAATGTAGGTTAAATTTTCGAAATTCACATCACAGAAGTAAAAATTATCTATATAAGGATCACAAAACAATTAGTTGTTCATTATGTTTTTATTTCATGTAATTATGTCCTATTTATAAGAAATTAATTTCCATTGAAGAAATATGGGGTTGTTTGATGATGTCATGCCACAATAGTGTCAACTCATCATGCATCTACATAACAACACTCCACTAGCTCCTGACTAATATGTTCAAAAATATATCTTATAGTGAAACCATTTAATCATTTATTGTGTTTATATAGTTAGAAACATTTTCCATCAACTCTATTCAATCGTCTGGTACAATAGGAGTTGTCTTACCATTGAACATCGGTGGGCTCTTGTGGTAGAAATTACAGTGTGTGCTAAAAATAATCATATTATTAGATTTCTCATCTGGTATGATATATTTCATGGATGTTATGGGAGTTTCTAAATATCCACCTTCAATAATGATATTACAGGATGAACTAATAATATAGGCCTCATCACTAATTTAATCATCATATTGATCTGAAATATAATACCATGATGTTTGTAATCATGGAGGAATCCAAAAGATTTATTCGATATGTACCACCATCATATGATCATATATACATAGTGGACAATTTTATTAAGAAGAAAAATCAAAATACTAAATCATACATGATTCATGTACCATTTACCCATCCATCAAATGTATCCATATTCTATGTTGACCAGCAGGTAGTCAATATCATAGTGAATGGATACGTTAGTCGCCACACCAATATTGGGATCCCCTTCTTGAAAGCTACAATTGAAAGACTATGGAATTATTTCTCTATATCCCAAACAAATCATTCTAAGGGGACTAATTAAAACATCATACCAAGGATCAAATCACATTTGACATCAATCTATCATAACTTCTACTAAATTGGCATGATATGACACTACACCAAGCACACCTCTATATTACATGGGTAAGTGAAATGTGATGAATGGAATATCTAACATGGTTATCCATTTCATAATGTATTTGTATAGACAAAAACTAGACCATATCAATGTAATTATTTTATAATAATAAAATAAATAGATGAAAATTATGGATTAGCAATAACGCAAGTAAATTCTCATGGGAATAGAAATATTACTAAATTTTAAAACAAGTAGTGGATGGTGGAAGTTTATTCCCTACCAGAATGATGTCCCAATGTGAACAAATTGTTAAAGTGGAATGATGAGAGTGCCAATATCCTTTTGTAAAATATCATAACTTAGTATAAGGTCTAATGCACCAGAAAATCTAATGATACTCTATAGACATCTCCCACCTCTCTGTTAACATCATAAGGCATGAGAAATGTAAAAAATCCCATTATAGGGTGTATATACACATTCCCATTTGGACTCCTTGTAATCTAATGCGGGGAGTAGTATATGTGATGAGAATACATAGAAATATAATCCCAAATTAATTTATTAAAAAATCCATCAAAATTGTTACAGATTTATTTATACTGACAAAAACAACAAAATAGTGAAAATAGGATATCCGTCTCATTTCTTATCCAAGGTAAATGAGTCATCAATTCTTTAATGACCATCATTGATTCTCATTTTTTGTCTATTTGTCAAATTATGCCTAAAATAAAAGTCACACATCACCATTGTGTCCCACTACAATGTGGAAAAATATCTTGGTAGGGGACCGATGCCATGATAAACATCTGAGTAAATCTAAATTGAATTAAAGGTGGCCTATTCATTGTCTCGTGATGTGAGTATGACTCAATGGTTTCTAGAGGGTAGACACATAGCCTTGTTGTATGTTTCCACTGTAACACTCTGTAGAGGTCCCATTACCTATCATAATATGAAGTTCAAACTCAGTGGGATGTTATTGTAGTCTTTCTGGATCCTATTATTATAGTTACACTATTAATGTCGGCAGAGAACCCATTCCCTGCCCACCCAGAGGGATACACACTAACAGTGTATAGATGACCCACACCGAGATTAACTATATGGTTCCACTATATTAATTGAGGACTGATTCATAGACTCATCATGAGAGTTCATTCATTTTATATGTTTTAGAACCATTCTTTATCCTAGAATGAGGTTTCACCTATAATAGTAATAAGATGACCCACTCTCGGGCCTGCTTGAGGTTACCACATTGATAGTCAATCATGGACTCATTCCATAACAAGCAAGGGGGAGATAATTTAAGGAATTTTTTGATCCCTCAAAATCATTGTATTTTTTGAACACCACCTATAAAAATTTCATAATTCAAACATCTCACATACAATATCAGTAGCCACGGTAGAGGTTAACATTATATACTATATGAATAAAATATTATAGGCTACTTACAAGTCAAAATCCTAGTACAAACACAAGACATTTGATAAGTATAATTGTTCATAAACCGAAATAATATGTACATATTGTAACACCGCATGATTTCATAGTACGTTTTCTCTTCAATGAAATTCAATAATTTGTGCTACACACAACACCAAGTTCGACCACCCCACGACTTACCAATTTTTTTTTCAAAGAGCGGGTTTGAATAGTATTGACAAAATAATTAATTTTATGTACTCCATATTATTTTAGAATCTATATGATGTGGTTTATAGTCATTATATAAGAACAAATTCATTTTTTAGATAAAATTTTTTTTCAAAAAAAATGCAATTTTATAGATTTTTAATGGAGAACCTTTTCTAAAACAAATATTTAACACTTATATATTTTAAATTTAATGAAATTATATTATTCTTTTGAAGCGGGAAATAAATATTTATTTTTTGTAAATTATTTTTACTTTTCTGATAACATTCATATTTTGATGAATAGTGAAAAATACAAAATTTAAATTGAAAACACCTTTTATAATAAAAATAATTTATTCTGTAAAATTATACAATTGAGTGGTTTAAAGTATCATTATATTATATTCTTTTCATTTAAAATAATTTAGGTCACTGTATGTGATTTCATATTTAAAATAAACATAAACATGTGTCAATATTTTGATAGTTATTATATCTTAAAAACACACTTTTTTTGACAATGAGAATTAATTTTAAATTAATTAAAACCACTTATTTGTTTTGAATTTGGAAAAATGGATTCTATATTTGGAATCAGGAGGTCCAAATTGTGTAAATTGGTAACTTTTATTTTTCGACATTATGAATATTTATTTCAGAAAATATTTTATTTTCCATGGTTAAAGGGTAAATATAGTAAAAAGGGTAAAAAAATATTATTATAATAATATTAAATTATCCACAAATTTGTTATATTCATATTTTGTAAACATGTCAGACCATGATAATCCTTGGGTTTATTTTGGGACCCCATGGAGCCACTTGAGAGTGATAATGACACATTATATTATTTAATTTAATATAAAGTCCAAAATGACATAATAATATATCTTTTAACAAATAATTTTTACAAGTAGTTATATAAGTTATATTTTCTACTATAAATATTAATTTTAAAGATAAAAATATTTCAAACATCATGTTAGTTTTTTATAATTTTTATACATAAAATAAATAAATTTATTTATAACATAATAATGATGCAATGTTTACCTCATTAAAGAATGACCTAAATAAATTTGATTATAGAAATTAAAACACTATAAAAAACCTATCCAGTTAATATTTTATGATTTTATTTATAACATGAATAATATTATATATGAATTTAATGTGTTTTGGACCATTAAAACCAAAAATCATTATATAATAAAATATTATTTTTAAACATTTCTAAAGAGCCCCTCCATTCCCTTTTAAAAAACCCTCACCACTAACCCATTTCTGACACCTCTCAAGCACCTTGGATCATCCAACCTCTTCTCATTTATGTCCTCTATATCTCTCTCTTACACTTAGAGGCCTTACCTTGGGAATAACGAAATTCGAAAAACCCTTCGGTTCAAACCAATGGGAGTTACCTGATTTAAAGGTAACATCACCTTTTAAGTTACTTTCTTTTATTTTAATTCTCTAGCCCCCTAAACTATATCTATTACATTAATTTATAACAAAACATGATTTTTTAATCTAATATTTTTTGGTTATGAGAGGGATTTTAACTTCACATACAGACACCTCCAACTAATGTTTATAGAACATAAGGTTTCTGTGGACGGTGAAGTACTGCCTCACGAAACGATGATTGTTCAATCTTATACTACCATCTATTATGGTGGTCATTATGGGGGAAATATAATTATATATGATATCTGTGATATATATTTTTATTATTTTTATTATTATATTCTGTAATTCTCTTTTATTTCATACCGGTATTCATGTCATGTTGTATATATACGATAATTTCAGTTGAGGAAGTGCGGACTACCACTCCTCAAAGTGATATAACTCGTTCATACAATACATGGAACATTTAAAAGATGGTGTTAATGAACTTATGTAACATATATAAAATATTATATTATACATGAATAATAATATACCTATGTATCATTGTGTTTTGGTTACTTTTAAAACAAAAAATGAAATGGAAGTAGCGTCCGTGCGTACGTACGGATTACCATCTCCACAAATGTGATTAGATTCATTCGTCATCATAACAATTCAAGAATAATTTTCATTTTATTATTGAAAATAATGTTTTAGAACATAATATCATTCTTTATAGGAATCAAATACATCCTATCCATAACCAATATGGCTTACGTAACAAAACATATAAAGGAAAACAAATCATTTAACACCCGAAACAATGATGCTACTAAAATAATATTAATAATGAAATATTATAATATCATATATGATATCATATGTATTTATGTGGTCCATGAATAATTTAATATCCATGATTTACCTATTATAAAAGAGTTTAACATACCATCAACTATGGAAAAGTTCAAGGTATGGGTTATATCCACAATCTCATTATTATCCGAGATTATTTATGTGAAAGTATATACTGGCACATTTTTATCACCAATACCAAAATTAAATATAAATGATTTCAAGAAGAAATATTTTAAGGTTTTATGGGAGGGAATATTTAACTATATAACCATTTAAATGGCTTTAAATATTTATATGTCTAAATCCCTTTAATTTATTTCCATTTTTTTAAACTGGTTTTAAGGATTTATTTATATATATATGGATTTTTCGAAATGATAATTCTTTTCAAAATGTTTAATGTTGTATGAGAAAATTTTATTGAAATATTATTTAAAATTACTTCCTTTATAAATTTGTGACTATCAAATTATTTCAGAAAAATGATATTTCTCTCAAAAGATTTTACTGATCATTATCAACTATGTCAACATCCTTTACTCAATATTATTCTTGATTAATGTTGATTTGTTATAATACAATATTCTATATTGTATTGAATAAGTTATGAAATTATTTATTGTGTATGTACTATTTTTATACCCTTCATGGTTTATGGTTGAAGTATTAGCATTTCGTATGCTAGGTTTAATACTAATTTTTATGTTAGGTATCAACATTTTCATATTTGGAATGCATTGGACTTAGTATGTGATGGGTGGATCCCGATATAGCTCATCGATGCATCGGTTGGTCTCACGAGACAAACTTGTGTCTTGGCCCATATCCTTGAAAAAATCATATTTGTAGTCTTGGAACGAGCCCTTGACTATGTGGTTATGATGTTCGACATTATGCATTCCATCATTATAAAATTAGCCATTGATATTATATACGATTATTTGACTAGTAGAATATCCATGTGAATATGTTAATGGAATTATTTGATTTATCTTTTCCATACTATTCAAATATTGATGTTTAAAATTATTTTTTTAGTTTTATATATTTCCTTAAATGTTTATGCTTATTTATGATGTTTATGCTATATAGTTTTCCTTACTGAGAATATGATATCACCCCTTTCTATGTTTTATTTTTCCTAGGATATAAAGAAGTATTTTATGGTTGACCGATAGGGATAGGGTAAAGTATATATGTAGATTCAAAGGGGAAAATTTTTGTTCTTTTTATCTCATGATGAAATGTAAAATTTATGTATGTATCTACTAATTCTATGGATACTAAACTAATCAGTCTTATGGGACATGATTCATTGTATCATTCCAATGTTATTTAATAATGCATTAACTCTAGGTAACTAGGTTCGAGGAATCATAGTTGATATTAGTGGGAGTTTAGTACAAAACATGGAATCTAGATTTAGAAAAAATAATATTAAATAACATTACCCAAAGAGATAATTTGAATATTGGTATAGAAGAACTTCCTAGAATTTTGGTAATTTAGAAATGTTGTGAGTTTTCCCAGAAATAATTCATGGTCAGGATATGAACGGGTAGAGGTGGATCTAACATATATGTATCTATGTGTGAAAACTCCGACAAAGAGTTTCATGCTTGTCACGAGGTATCCTAGTACACTACTACGATCCTTGATGCACTCTTGTATACGACAATCCTAGGGGATATTCTTAGGATAATTAAAATTTTATTGGCAAGCCATTATGAAAGATTTATGAGTATATAAATCCTTAAAGAAAACATTTTTATAATTATAGATTAAATCCATAAACTATTCAATTAAGGTTATGTGTATTACATGTATTGAACTATGTATTGCGATTCATAAACTAATCTAGGGAATGACATTGTTTATAAATGGTGCTTAGTGGAAGGAATGGGAACTACACCAATATGGATGATCCAATGAGTAATAAATATCATATTTTTCATGGTATTAAGCCTAATTTTAGAAAGGAAGTAGTCTCCCACATATTATCATCATATAAAGAAATAGTATTATGGGTTAATAAGATATGAAAATAATTCTCTAAGTCTACTGGATTTTAGGGGAAGCCAAAGAAGAAAATGATGGTAGAGATAAAGGTAGATAAAGAGAATATGGGAAAGAATGATTTTTTCAAATGTGATAAATGTGGAAAGAATAACCATGGTAAATTCATAAAGAAAATGGATGTTTTTTATAACTGTGGAGAGAAAGGAAACCAAGTATGTGATTTCAAGGGTATGAAGGAGGATTCAAATATAAAATGCTTCATCTGCAAGTAGTTGGGACAATACGCAAATCAATTTCTCAATCAACAATGTATTCTAAAAAAGATGTTGTTGGATAATAATCATGTTTTGATATTACCACATATGAAGAGTAATGACTAGTGTTTTTATGTTGATATAAAAAAATTTATGTCATTTGAGTGTTGTATCAGCGATGTT
The DNA here is from genome assembly GCA_963277665.1 of Viscum album. Taxonomy (NCBI): domain Eukaryota; kingdom Viridiplantae; phylum Streptophyta; class Magnoliopsida; order Santalales; family Viscaceae; genus Viscum; species Viscum album. Next base: position 1,101,946,835 of record OY728147.1, read on the forward strand.
CTGGTTATAATAATTAAGCAGTATATAAGGATTGTACTACAATACTATTTAATTAAGGATTTGAGATTGTGTGGTACCAAGAAAAGTGAATCAATAGTAGGTTAATCATTTGGATGAATACATGGTTGATGGATTGATAAAAATTAATATGTTCCTGATACTATGGTAATGATTTTGGAATAATAGATGACTGATTTTGATAAATTATACTAGATATTATTCACTACCTTGGAACAAATTAATGTTTTCATTATTCCATCATTATTGGTGATTACAACATTTATGGATTTAAGAAGCATATTCAGTATTCTATTATTTGAAGAAGTAATAAAGAAGTACATACCAATTCAAATATGGATTTTTTATAATTCATTTTATTACCAAATTTTAAGAGAATAAACAATGAATGTATTTTCATGTATATTATGTGACATTACTTAAAACGTTTGGTCTATGAGTTCATACAAAAAGTATTGAGAATAAGTATAATGGTTATAATTGATTAATTTTAACATTGGAAAATATTTTTAAGGTTAATTAATTTCTTTTGATTATTTTTGAATTGTTATAAAAAGGAAATCATGGAGGTCGGGCGTCAACCCGTAACGTCCGGTAAGGCCACAAAACAAGAACCCACAACTGAAGGGCGACAATGGTACCTCACCTACCATTGTCCTATGTGATGTACTAGATTTTATAATTTAGTTTTTTTTTAATATTATAATAAATAAATTAAAAATTCAATATTTTTGTAACCCTATATTATTAGGATAAATAGAATATTTTTGAATTCTATTATCTTTTGGAGACAAAGATGAGTTTCTGGTATGAATTAGTGGAAGGATGAAACACTACCTATCAATTATATATTTTATATTATTGTATGAATAAATTAATTCTTAAAAATTATTGAAGGGATCTTTGAACAAAAAATTTGTTATCCTAATACCTTATGATTTTTCAAACCGATTATATTTTAAATTATCTTAGATTGATGGATTTGAGGCCCAAAATTTTTACACGTTTTTGGGATTCATGACATCAATAACTCCCTATAAATATTTATGTTTTCCTCCAATTAAATGTCTCCAATTATAACAAATTTTATCCTAATAAATATCATAATTTGGGGCTGACGTTTTCATTTCTTTTTACCTCTTATTTAGACTAAATTGCATTAACCCAATTTTTGATGTGGGTTTTCCACAAAGGTATTTCCCTATTTTTAAACATTTCTTTTCAAAGATAATTTTCAAATTGTGAGGAAACAAATTATTGAAGTATGGGAGAATGTAACACCACAATATATCATAGTACAATATCTTTTCAATGAAATATAATAACTTGCACTACACGCAACACAGAGTTCGAGCACACCACTCCTTACCAAACTAATCGTTCAGAAGAAATTATTAATATTATTAACATAATTATTAATTTTATATAATTTATATTATTTTGGAATCCATATTATGTGTTTTATAGACATAATAAAGATGAAATTCATTTTTTTAGATAAAATAAGTATTTTTCAAATAATGCATTTTTACAGCCTTTTAATGGAAAATCAATTTTAAAAACAATATTTAACACTTTTATATATTAAATTTAATGAAAATAAATTTTTTTAAACATGGGAAATAAAAAATTAGTTTGGATAATTTTTTTTTCTTTTTTGATAACTTTCATATTATGAGGAATAGTGAAAAATACAAAAATATTAATTGGAAAAATCTTTTTTAATCGAAATAATTTAGGGTTAAATTATATATTTGATTTTTTCTAATGTATAATAAGATTATATTTTTATCAATAAATATAGTTTTGGTCATTGTATACAATTTTACATTTATATTGTACATAAACAAGTGTCAATCTTTTGATAGTTATTATTTCATAAATACACACCTTTTGTTTTACAATTGGAATTAATTTTAAATTATTTTTTCCAATTATGTGTTTTGAATATGAAAAAATAGATTTGATATTTGTAATTAATAGGTACATATTTTGTAAATAGTCAACATTTATTTTTAGTCATTATGAATATTTACATCAGTAAATATTTTATTAACCATGATTAAAAGGTAAATCTACTGAATAAGGGTAAAAAATATTATTATTATAATAATAAATTAACATAACATGTGTCATATTCATATATTGTGATAAATTTCCAACTATGGTCCTCCTTGGGTCGATTTTGGGACTCCATGGAGCCACTAGAGAGTGATAATGACACTTTATATTAATTAATTAAAAGTAAGGACAAAAATGACATAAATATATATCTTTTAGTAAAATAATGTGTAAAAGGGATTATATAAGATATAATTTTGACTATAAAATTTTATTATAATTCTAAAAATATTTCCTAAATCATCGTAATTTTTTTATAATTTTTAGACATCATATATATATATATTTATTTTTGACACAATATTTATGTAGTGTTTAACTCAGTATAGAATGATTTAAATAAATGATATTATAGATATTACAACAATATCCAAAACCCGTAAAATTCTTATAGAATTATTTTATTTTGAACATGAGTCATATTATCTTTTATTTTAATGATTTTTGGACCTTTAGAAATAGAAACTAATTATATAATAAAATTATATTTTTAAACTTTCATAAAGAGCCTTTATTACACCTTAAAAAATCCATCTTCTCTAACCCATTTCACACACCTCTCAAGCCACTTTCCTCACCCAACCTATCCCCAATTAAGCTATCTATATCTCTATCATCTTCCTGGAAGCCTTGCCTTATGAATACGGAGCTTCAATGAAATCATTTGGTTCAATCTAATTGGAGTTACCCTATTTAAATGTAACATCCCCTTTTAAGTACATTTATTTTACTACTCATACCCACTAATCTCTAATTATTCCGTTATTTTATAAAAACACCAGTATAATAAATATACTTTTCTGTTTCTATGATATGTATTTGAACTAAACTTACAAAAAACTTTATTTAATGGTTATAGAACATAATGTTTCTGTGGATGGAGAATTACTGCCTCACGAAACGATGATTGTTCAATATTCTACTACCACCTCTTATAGTGGCCATTATGATGGAACTATAATTATATATGATATTTAGGATATTTATTTTATCTATAATCATCTATAGTTATCTTTTATACCAGACCTTTATTCTTTTCTTATTGCATATATACGATAATTTTATTTGAGGAAGTGTAGATGACAGTGCCCTCGAAGTGATATGACTTGTTTATCCCATACATAGATCTTATAAAGGATGGTGTTAATGAAAATTTGTAACATATATAAAATATTATATTATACTGGAAAAATAATATACCTATGTATAATTTGTATTTCATTCCATTAGAAATTAAATAAATTAAATTTAAGTAGCATTCATGCGTAAGTATGAATTACCATCTCCACGAACGCGATGATATTCATTCCCCATCTTAACTATTTAGGAATAATTTTATTTAATTATTAAAGATAGATTTTAATAATTTCATATCATTTTGGATATTATTCAATTACATCCTATCCATAATGGCTTACCTAACAAAACATATAAATGAAAACGAATCAGTTAACACCAAAAACAATGATACTACTAAAATGTTATTAACAAAGAAAAATTAAAAGATCATATATGGTATCATATTTATGTATTTGGTTATATTATGATTTCATAACATTTATTTATCTATTATACATGTTTTTAATTTACCCTCAACCAAGGAAAATTACTAGGTAATGGTTATTTCATCAATATCATCATTATCTGTGATTGTTTTCGTATAAGTATTTACTAGGACATATTTATCATCGATACCCATAGTGCATAAAAATGTTATCAAACAAGAATATTTTAAGGCTTTATGGGAGGTTCTGTCTAACTATATCATCATCTTAAATTATTAAATGATTTATCTTTCTAATTCCTTTTAATTAGTGTTTATGTTTTCAAAATTATTTTATCGATTTATTTATATAGACATGAATTTTTTTAATTGATAATTATTTTCACAAATTTAAAAGTGGTATGGTACACATTTATTCAAAAATATATTTTAAATTACATCCTTTATTATTGGGTGACTTTTAAATGATTTTACAAAAATTGTTATTTCTCTCAAAAATTTTACTGATCATTTTCAACTATGTCAACATCCTTTACTAGATATTTTTCTTGATTAAGGTTAATTTATTCTAATAAAATATTCTATATTGTATTGAATGATTTATTATATTTTTTACTATGGATTTACTACATTAATACCCTACATGATATATGGTTGAGGTATCGAAATTTTTATTCTAGTTTTAATAGAATGTTTATGTTATGTTTTAAAATTTTCATATTAGAAATACATTTGACTAAGTATGTGATAGGTGGATCAAACTATAGCTCATCAATTCATCCGTAGGTCTCATAAGACAAACTAGTGTCTTAGCCCAAAGCCTTGTCAAAATCTTATTTGTAGTCTTGGAATGTGGCCATGACTATGTGGTAATTATATCCAGAATTATGTATTCCATCATTATGAAATTAGCTATTTATATTACATATTATTATTATACTATTAGGATATCCATGTTAATATGTAAATGGAATTATTTTATTTATCATAAACATATTATTCTGAATATTATGTTTGAAAGGATTTTATTTTATTTTCATACATTTCCTTAAATGTTTATGTGTATTTATTATGTTTCGGCTATAATTTTATCCTTACCAAGAATCTGAGATCACCCCTTTTTATATCTTAATTTTACTTAGATATGATGATGAATTTTATTTTTGACCTACAGGGATAGGCTAAGGGATATATGTGTCTTCAAAGGGGACAGAATTATGTTGTTGTTTTTATCTCATAATGTAATTTAAAACATATTTATGTATCTAGTTCATTGAAGGCTACTAACATAATCAGTTACGGGACATGATTCCTTGTTTTAGGCCATTGTCATGTAATAATGCACCAACTCTGGGTAACTAGTGTCAAGCCATTACACATGTCATGTTTGGGGACCCACACATTTTTTGGTCCCACTTCTCTACCTAATCATGTTTATAATGGCAATGTATTTCTAATTGTGTTGATATATGATGTTTCTAGTTGGTCTACACGACATGTCTTATCCAACAAAGGGGCATAGTCGTGCCCCAAGACATTCTTATGTAGGTATTCCCATGACTATTTACATTGATACACATTGTTTATTTCCACACAAGGTCTTACCCTAGTTATATACAACACAAAATTTCTACATGGGGTGAGATAAATTGTAGGTTGCCCACCACATGATGTTTAATCCTTAACATTATCAAACCCCAAGCTCAGTATCCAAATAGAAATTAGATGACATCTTTTCATCCAAACAACATATCGAGTAATCAGAATGTTTTCATAATATTTGATTAATTCTCTTCATTCATGATATTACACTGCCACATCCAATTGTTCTTCCAAATCGACAATAATTTTTAGGGGAAGTATCCATTCATCATTTCTAGCACCCTATATTATTTAAAATAGATATCCAGTTGATTAAAATGAATCATGAATGCCTTATATTACCCATATTGTTTAACAACCATCTACATATCATTGATCAAAAAAAATTCATCAACAAAGATTATATCCTTTGATACATCCTAGATTCAATATTAAATCAATCAAACATGAATCCATCGTGAATATGATGGGTTTTATTGGCTTCTCCTTACCCGAAGATGTCAAACCGAGACATCGTAAGATAATTGTTGGAGACTATAAATAATCCCAGAGATAAATGTGTGATAAAATAGTGTAATGATATTTTTCCAATAGATCGTTCCCGGGAATCAAAGATGGGGATACTAAACATGATAAAAACATAGAAAACAATTAGAACTATTGGGTGGTGGAAGATTTGTATTAAAATTTATGCATATTAATTAAGTAGTATTATTATTCTATAAAAAATTTAATCAATAGGGTTAATATCAAGAAATTTAACAATATTAAATCATTTCTGATTGTTCATTGATTAATAATGTTCTTGATATTGAATGAGATGGGTCATTTTGTTCACAAAATATTTATTTTCCTTGATACAGAGGCTCATCATATTCTATTTCAAATTATCTAATGTGATGATGAAGTAAATACTCTAAATTTACCATGGTTAACATTTAAAAACTATTGAAATGTCACAATGGAATAGTTTTAGGATAATTTTGTTTAGGTAACATTAATCACTCAATTAATTGAAATTATTTATTAATCAATGGAACATATCACAAATGACTTTTTATTTGAACACACCATGAAAACCTTTTTTAGGTAACATCTAAGGTTGACCACATGTTCCGAACTAAACCATGGTCCCATATTTTTGGTCCAAGATTCTATTTACGAGTAATTGCATTATCATTATGAATTTACTCATGTGTTTTGAGAAATGAATTTAATATTTTAATAAAATTATTTATAGGAACACCGACCGTCAAAATCACTTATCTTCTATGAACATGGATCGAAAAATATATTTATAATTATTTGAAAAAAGTACATCAAAAAATGGTCTCCAAAATATCTTATTTAGAATGACTTCCACATAAATAATGAGGAAGAAATTTCTAAATGGAAAATTGTTTGACTATTTAGAATGTTTTTATTTGTAAATTTAGAATGAAAATTATTCCAATAACAAAATTTAAAAAAATAGATATATAATTAAAATAAAATGACATTAAAACCAATTAAAAATAATAGTTAACTATATAAATAATATAATAAAGACTTTTTAATGTAATTTTTTTTATTTTCTACTATTCAAAAAACGTATTTTTTCCACAAAAATAAAAATATTCAATCATTAGTATTTTATAATTATTTTTCTAAAAATAAAGTTAAATTTGTAAAATTTATTTTATGAATATAGTAAGAAATAATATAATATTCTTAATTAGTTACTAGTCCATCTTAAAAACAGTTTTTTAGATAATATTTCTATTTCTGTTATATTATTTTATATTACTTCTAATCAATAGATTGTAATAATTTTTATATGATACTTCATACTATTCACACACACCAATTTAATTGTAATGTAACAATGGAATAATATATAATAGTTCATTTATACTTGGTGATTCATATTCCATATGATATTAATGATATTAAATGTAATTAAATATATATTGTGGATTACTTAATCTCATGTTAGTTTGTTGAATGAAAAACTAAATAAACTGTTATTATTTTATAATATCATTGTGTCAAATTTTATATAGCTTAAGTATTTTTTTCATCAGAATATAATCATGAAAAAGGTAAATATGGGTTTAATAGTTGAAAACCATTATTGGACAACCACAACATCAAAATAGTTAAATAAAATTATCTTGATAATAGATAATAGTATGAAACATGGTAATATAGAATAAAAAATGACTACATATCTTTTTAATATTACAAGGATGGAATGTGAAAATCGTGAAATTATTGAATTGAATAAATATTTATAGAGAGTTATTGAGGTCATTAACCATAAGAATATGAATTATAAATGTAATTTTATAGTCCCTGAAAACATAAATCAATTATGATATAAATGACTATTTGATACATAAGATATGAATCTAGTAGGTCATAATTTTAGTTTAAATAATATTTTTCCAAATATTATTCACTCATTTATAGCGTAAAAAAATAAGGAAATGCAATAATTAAATTTTTATTACCAAATAATAACTTCATACTTATGATTTTATTTGATTTCTTTTTTTCCTGATGCATTAAAATGAATTATTAACGGTTCGTATTATCCATAAAATAGTGAAAATTATTTGTTTCTATAACTAACATTTTTTTAAAAAAATATGGATATCAAACATTATTAAATATAATAAATTAATATCTAAAATAAAATTTAAGGCCACCAACCAATCATTATTATTTATTGCTTAAATTCTTTAATTTAAATAAAATGACATATTATCCAGTACATCATATATTTCAGTTATAGGTGCCAGACATTTAACATACTTGTGTCATGGGTACATGCCATAAGGCCTTCTTAGATGTGATGAGTATCACCCAACATACATTTTGTACAATTTAGGAATAATATTATTTGAAAACGAGTAACATTAATAATATATTTTGGACATTAATGAAAAAAATATTCACTAAAAAATCTTCTACTAAGGTTTTCAATAGAGCACCCCATTTTTAAAAAATATAATCCTATTATATACTATTATAACAATATTTTTAATGATCATATTAAATAAAAAATTTATCAATACATTTATTCATTTTTTTTAAAATGTAAATACATTATTCCCCAAATAATTTTGTATCTAACAAATTTCTATCTCCAAATTTATAACAAAATATTCTTAATTTGGATAGTATCCCAAGACATAAAAGGTAAATATGGGGTTTTTATGAATTTGGGATTATGATAAATCATAAAATAATTATCCCATAATTGTATCTATATTTTTTCATTTATAAATACACATATGCCTATAAAATATAACAAAATATTTATATGTTATATAATTCTATCACCAAAATACAATAAGTGAAATAATAACTCAACAATTTAATTCATAAATCAAATTAAATAAATAGTTCATCCATTTCATTTCCACATAGGTTGTTCCTTAGTCCAAGGTTTATCATTTATATGGTGGAAGTGACTTAAATAATCCCTACCTTATCTGAATTTATGAAAAAGAACTATAAATGGTCCCCTACAATTTGATTTATTTTCTTCGGTCATACTCATCATTTCTTATAAATCGTAATTTTTTATTCCATACATTTTAACACATTGAAAATTTATATTTTTTAATCATACCAAAATATTCAATCAAATACATCATGGATATATCCAAGTACATTCATTTCGATCATCTATTTTAGGCCATCATGAAGGATTGTAAATAAAATGTGAATTATCTTATGAATATCGATCAAAGGTTCAAAAATAAATCGATATTAAGGAATTTTTTAATGAACCAATTGAATATATGGTCATACACATTAACACCATTTGGGTTTTATTATCACTAGGTACATCTTCTTCACAAACAAATCCACTTATAGTATCTAGGGAAGGATATATTTCCACGAAAAACAAAAAACAATCAACTATATTAAAACATTAGAATGTTATCATATAACTATACTAAAATTATAACAATGATTTAACTTTCATTATTTATTTTTCCATTAAACTATTTACCCTGATTTTTTTTATTCATAGAATAATACGAAATGTATCAAAACCAAGAAAAATTCCCCTGATCATTTTTTCTCTTTTAGAAATTTTTTAAAAAATAATTAATTAATTTTCAATTAAATTAATAATTTAGTATTATTAGTAAAATACATAAATAAATTATAGCAACATTACATTTCAATACAACAATTAAAAAATAATCTTCTGGTATAATTTCATTACTCCCTATTGTATATTCTTACATATATTTCGTGATACACTTCATGGATTCTTATGAATGTGAAAAAATAAGGATCGTATCAATAAATGAGTAAGGGTTATGTATACTAAAATCTGAAATAATAAAATAAATCAATATGTAGAGGTAAATATATGAAACCACATAACATTTAATTAATAAACTGCAAATGAAATGCTTTAAGAGATAATAACATTGTGAAAATCTCATGGACAATAATAACTAAGTTCCCAATATTGGATAGTAATAATTATTGTATATGATTACTATGTAAAATTATACCTCTATAATAAATACCATGAAAAATATGGTTTAAAAAAACATGGTATAATCAAATTTGGTATAAAAATGTAAAACTATATTGTCAAGACCTCTGAGAATATTAGTTAAAACAATATCGGTAAACTTCAAAGGTTTTGAAAAAATTATTTGTCTCATGATACATATATGTGCATTAATTATATTTATATAAAAACTCCATACACATAAATGCATTCCCAAATAATTTCTCACATATAAAAAAAAATTAATTCATGAAAACTGTGCCCCATAATAAATAACATTATTTAATAAAAGATATAGATTTTCCAATATTTACCACGTAAAAAATTAACTATCGAAGTAAAACTATATATGTATAAATGGCATATTTTTTAAGAAATAAAAAAATACATGAAAAATAATATTGATAATTTGGGGATATTAAATTTTCAATGTAAAGCCAATATTTCAAGGTAATATTAATGAATACATAAAAAATCAAGGATTTGATTTTCAATACATTACTTGGACTAAATTAATATAAACCATGTAGATGAATATTTTTTTACAGAAATGAAGTATATTACAATTAGAATATGAATAATGTTTTCATTTAATTAATTAATAGAAATACCATTAAAATAATTTTAATAAAACACTAAAGAAAATAACCATTTTATTTCTAAAATCACATTTTTTACAAAAAAATCATTTTGAATTTTGATATCTTTTATAATTTTTCTTATATTAAATAATTTTTCACCAAGTTAGGAAAAAATAATTGTAAATAAAATTTTAAACATTCAATGTGCTATTAAAAGAAAAAAAATTCATGATGGTGGGAAATTTTTTGTATCTTGTACAAGTTACAATGAAAATTCATTTTTCACATCAATTAAAAAAGAAAGGTTCATTGTTTTGAAAATGAAAAAGTATTGACTTGATCAAAATTGTAAAATTTAAATTAGTTAATATTTTTTAACAAATAATTATTAATATATTATTTACATTTTAATATAATTTTTTTTAAAAAATAGTTTTCAAAGAAAAAAAAATCTAAACAAAAGATAATATTAAAAAAGGATTTTCCTAAATAAAATTCTCAATTTTTTTTAAAAACAATAAAACTATATAAAAAAAATAGTATTTCATGGATATATCATTAATTACTTGTGGAAAAAATGAAATGTATTTTTTAGGAAATGATGAAAAAATTAAAAATAATTTAAATTCAATAATATAGAGTCTCATTGAGAATGAGAATGTAAAATAAAATTGTATAATTATCATAATGTTGAAATGGGATTTAATATAATAACTGAATATGTTTATCAACTATATATCCATATAAATAATTAGTAATAATAAATAATTAAATCATATTTCATTGGAAAAATAATCATATAACATAAAAAAATAATGTAGAATAAATGTAATTTAATGAAAAAAATTGAATTATAAAATGTGTTACCACTTGGTTACATTTATGAAAAATCCCTATAGATGTAATAAATATAATTAAAAAATAAAATACCAAAAAAATTAATAATTCATGATATTAAATATTGTATAGGATTTATATATAAGATATAAATGATTTTATTTGAATAACATTACAATATGACATAATGAAATGAAATTGAGACCAGATATGTTATGTCACATGTCCTCTTGAGTGTCATTTATTTCACTATTTATATAGATGTTTAAAAGGTTTTATGAAATTATTATGGAACTATATTAATATAATTATATCATATGTTATTGAATTATAAATTTATATCAACCTTATGTTAATAATCATTCATTATTCTCTTTCTTCATGTTTAAATTTCATTGTTTTCTCATTTGGGATTCATCTTAAAAGAACTTGTTCTTTATAATATTATATTGATTCATTATCCCTGAATAATAATCATGAAATAATTTTTTAAATATAATATATACATTTAATTACAATAATTAATGTTGGTTATGAAATATGCTATATGTCCCAATCCTGGAGATGGTAGACAATATGTACACATATGTAACATTTCCATTTTTTGAAGATCATTATAAAAATGAGTTAAGTAATTTTTTTACCTTTCCAGAATTATAATAATAGAATAAATACCATATTATTCATTTAAATATACTTATATATATCGACATATTTTTTATCATTAAATGTTAGTTACCATGCTTCCAGTATGAGATAATATACATGTACCTGAACGATGTTATCATTTTTTAGTTAAAGAATCATAATAGATTGTTAACATTCATGATTGATAAAAATTTCATGAATATCATAAATATTTTATATTTATCAATTTTATTAATTAAATTTAAAAAAAAATTATTCTATTGAATGTGTTAGAGAAAAAAAGAATCATGTCCCATCAAGAGGCAATTAGTACTACTAAACAATCCTTTAAAAGTGATAAAATGGGTAGTGAACTATTCATGAAAAGAACTATCTATATGAGTGATTTGAAATCATAAGGTGTTTATGTGTGATTGAAATGTTCTTAAATATAAATATATTATTATTTCTGATAAAATACCAGACAAGGGAAACATTTATCATTGATTTTATAAGCAGTAATAAGTTACCCCATTTATATGTGCTTTTATTATGAAATGATAAATGACCCCTTTATATGTTCATTTTTAGCATTGATTAAGGGTTTCTTTATAAATTTATTTATAACTGCGAATATTTGGAGTTTTTATCTAGGATTGTAAAATAATTGACAAATGATCCATTTAACAGCTCTTGTAGAAACATTGATATGTAATTCCATTATCCGAAAATTTAATAGTGATGACAAATATAATATTTATGGTGATATATAAACACACAATGAAGGACTAGTGAAATGTGTTGTATCATCACTTTCCACAAATGGTTATGATAAAAGTAAAGTACAAATATAGAATTCAAAGAAATAATTTTTCCAAAACAAATAATATATATATATATATATGTATATTATAAATTTCAATCATTAGGATATAAAATTGAATATGTAAGTACAAATTATTAAATAAAAAATGTTTCCTTTTCTTTTTCCCCTTAGCCCAACTCATACTATTTCTATTAAAATCACCCCACTTTGTGGAAAATAATAATCCTATATAAGAGAAATAATATTATGTAAGAAAAAATATATTAAAATATATTCAACATAAAAATTGCATTTAATACTAAAACTTCATTCATACAATTAAAAATATGTATCATATTGTGTTGTACTTCATTCTTTCATGTTACCCAATTTGATGGTCAACATGTAATACTACATATGAGAAATTAACTATAATAAGTATAAGGTAAAAATGTAATATAAATTAATTAAATAATAGATGATATTATTATTAGATAAATGTTTAGGAAAATTTTTTAGGTTTTGGTTTTTGGATTATCGTTTTAATCAAAAATGAAACATAAATATTTTAAAAATTCAATTGGAGTCATATTAGTCCCACCATGTTTTTCATTGAGGTGTGGATGATTACAACACATCCCAAATATAATCTGGAACATCTTTATAATGTATTAAAACTATCCAAATGTTTTTTTCCAGTTTTTAGTATCCCACAAATATTCTAAGATAAAATATAATTTTAAAATGAAAAAATGTTGTTTCAGTCCTAAAGGGTTGATTCCAGGTAATTTTTATGAGAGAATATTTTCTTTATTTAAAAAATTTCATATGAATCCTTTTTAAAAATTATCATTACAATATATTCACTTATGCATGGTTTTAAGTGAAAAACATAATTTGAACTGAAATTACACTTTTAAATAGATATTAGACAAATTGATTCATGTTGGGAACTTCTTTTATTAGATTTATGTGAGGATACTTCCAACATGTAAAAAAATAAATATACATCATTTTCATAATGTATCAAAATAATAAGAATGGTTTATCTTGGTATTGAATTCGATAAATTTGTTTTATACTAAAATTAATGCCAATTGTTTTAAAAAGATACACATAGATTCATATCATTCAAAATTTGCGATGAAATTTTTTATTAAATATTTATATAAGCCTTATGTGATGTATGCATCATTTTTATAGTGTTAAAGCATCTGGATTTAATTATTTGTATTGAGTAAATCACATTTTCTATTTACAAAAATGAAATTTTAAACTCAAAACGCAAACATTGAATCATAAGAATCAAATAATATTAAATTTTGAAATGATATTAACAATAACAAATCAAAAATGAAATATTAATAATTATCCTAAATAATCACAAAAACATGAGTACATTTTCTTGGTTTTCCTTGAATGATACGTTTTTAACTAAGGTGCCAATAACGAACTAAAAACAATCACTTTGAGTCCTATCGGGTACATCGTGGATCTCATTGAGGTGTGCCTTATTACGTTAAGTAAAAAATGAGTCATATATTATTTTTGTAATATTTCAAAATATTTTGAATGAACTTGCTTGTTTTTTAGTTCTCAGTTGTCTTTTTAACAAAAATTAATGTTAAATTTTATTAAGAATACACACATTGGTTCATACTACTAAAACCATGAAGTAAATTGTGGCAAGAAACGTTCAAGAAACATACAAGATGTCTTTAATAAAATTTTAATATTTTATAAAAATAATTTTTAATTTGAATTTTTCTTTTGCGTATGTCACCTGTTTTTTTAATAAAATGTCATGTTAAACTAGAGTAACAATCATTGATTCATACTGATAACATATTCTACAGGGTTGATGTTAGAATAATTATAACACATCAAAAATGACATATGAATCATTGTGATAGTTATTCAAAAAAAAATGTAAGGGAGTTTTATTATTTTTAAGTGAGTGTATTTTTTAAACTAAAATACCAATTTTAAACTAATAATGGAAACATTACATCAAAACAGGAACATAATGCCTCAGATTTAAGTTAGAATGACTTCAATATGTCAAAAATTCTATAGAGATCATTTTCCAAGAGTATAAAAATAATTTTAATGTGTTTACTTTGTTTTTAGTTGGCAAGTTTACTTTTTAAATTAATTTAAGTCCTATTATTTGTTAAAAGACACATTTGGGGTCATATATGTCACTCCATAAATAAAATTGAGGAATGTATGATTCCTTCAAATCTAAAATGATATATATATTATTTTGCCGAACCAAAAAATTAATCATAATTATGTTTTTCTATTTTGAGTATGTCAATTTTTTTATAAAATTGATATTTTAAAATATAAACATTCAAATTTAGTCTTTCTAGTCATATCGTGTGTCGATTTGATACGAGGATGAACCATACATATTAAAAATTTATTTTGAATCACTATCCTAATTTATCATTGCAATATATGTGTGGTATCCTATATTTCATTGAGTTAATCATTTTAATGTAAAATTTCATTTTACAAATGATTATAGAAATATTTCATTACATAGGGAACATCATGTATCAGTATAAAGATTATAAGATTCATACATGTCACTAATGACATATAAGTCATTTTTTAATGTATCCGGATAATTTGAAGGTGTTTTCTTGATTTTTTAGGTATAATTTATATTCCACTAAAATTAATTTCAATTTAAAAAATGTGAACATTGAGTTATACATATCAAACAGTTAGTCAGAATGATACTATGATTATTCCAACCGTCTCAAAATGACATATTTATCATTTTCCTAACTGACCAAAATGATCCCAATGTATTTTCAAGTGTTTTGGTAATGGAACATGTATTTTTTACTAGAATATCATGTTAAATTGGAAGCACACACATTGAGATATGCACCTCAAATCAGACATCGGTTTGAGATAAGACTTATTCCTACAAAGTAGAAATAAATCATGATTTTTTTCTTAAATAAAAAATAATTTTTTTCTTTATATTTATTTATCAAATAGTTAAACATATTTAACTAAAATTTCAATTTTGTACTGATAACAGTCAATTTTAATCATATTGAGAACAACACATATCTAATTTAGGATAGGAATATTTCTACATGTCACACATAAAATATGGATCATTTAAAATAAGTATAAAAATAATCGAATTTCATTTTGGTTGGTTTAAGTAGTTCAGTTTCACAGTGCATCAGATTGAGGTTCAGATGATTTTTACTTGTGTCAAATTACATATGGATCATCGTCAGAATTTTTAAAAATATTCTAAATATGTTTAAATTATTTTGAGTATGTCCCTTATCATTTATTAATAAAATTTGAATTTCAATTGGATCCATACAAATCGATTCATACTTGTACATCTTGTATCGTTATAAAGTGAGAATAATTTTCATATGTCACAAATAATATATGAATAATTTTCATATATTATTCCTAAAATCTTATCGTGTTTTGTCAATTTTCATAGACTGACATTATTTCTACTAAAATGTTTATTAAACCTATTAACACACACTTTTTAGAATATCATGGATATCATGTATCATAATAAAGATCAACTTAATTATACTAGTCAAAAATGACTTATATATCTTTTTAATAATGATTCAACACAATATGAATTCATTTTCTCTGTTTTGAGTATGTCATATTTGTTTTTTACAAAAAAATAATATAATGTTTAAATTGATAGATTCACATGGAGTCATACTAGTCACACCGGGCATCAGACAGATATCCGGATGATTATTACACATCACATATGGTATATGAAAAAAATTGTAATGTATCAAAACAGTTTTAATATCTTTTATAATTTTAATGTATGTCACATATATTCGTTACAAAAATTAAAATTAAACTGGTAGAAATTACTTTGAGTCATATTAGAAAAATTGTGTGTTGGTATGCCATGAGGCTGATTCATATACATCCCAAATGACCAGTGAATCATTTTTCTAAATTATCATGAAAATTTGACTATGTTTTGTTTGATTTGTACTTGTTTATTGTATTTTTTACATGAATAAATTTTATATTTAAAATATAAGACATGGATGGAGTCATAATGATCATGTCATACATTAGATTCATTAGAAGTTGTGTGCTAAAAGATACAAATGACATTGATATTTTATTAACATATTATCAAAATAATATTAATAAATTTTTCTAGTTTTGAGTATGTGATATTTTTTTGGGCAGGAAAAGTAAATTATAAACTAAAAACATACATTATTTTCCATACTTAGGGCATTGAGTATCATATTGTGTTATGGATGATTAATTATGTGATATGTGATTTTCATTAAACTAACTAGAAAAATATAATATCGATAACATGTTCTATTTCAATGAAACTGAAACACAGTGATCCCATAAATACTACTAATTTTAGGAATCGTGTGGTATCATATTGCATCAAAAAGGAACATGTTATCTTTTTTATATATTTTAATAAATTGTTGAATGATAAATATGAAATAATAAAAAATATAACTATAATCCTAAATAAATACTATATTAAAATGGTAATGATATTTACATCCACATATGAAATAAAATAATGAAACCCATAATTAAATAAGTATTTTAAATTCATACATTAACGATGGTTGTATATATGTTGGACCCATTTAATTGTATTTATTTCCTTAGATGAAACATTATAGTCAAATATTCTATGGTCATGATTTGGTTCCAAAAAACCAACGCAACTTGAACAACAAAATTCATCTATACAATAATATAGATCATATGTTAGTAATTCAGTTAAGAATTAAATTAAAAATAATTATTAAAAAATACAATACTTCCATGGAAAATAATTTTTTGTGAGAACGTTAAAACTTCTATTGTGATTGATCTATTGTGATTCCTCTTCCTATAAAGGAATTAAAAAAACTTAAAGGAATGTGATAAATTCTAACACTTCTAGGATAAAAATGTATTGAGGATGAATGTGATTGTTTGATTTTCTATGTATAAATATATGAAATATATAATGAAATATTCTAAAATAATTGAAATCAATAAGTAATAATGAATATAAAATTAATGTTTCATTATATTGTTTTTTAAAATAAATTATCTACATCATAACAATATATTATGATAATCTAAAATAGTATCTTTTGATATATTCATATAATATGTGGGATTTGTAACATTATAAAATCTATATGTCATTCCTAATTGAGTATAAAAATATTTAATTTCAATTTACCTAGTTCCAAAGGGATTTTATAATAATATGAGGAAACATAGAATATTAAAAAACATACAAAACTTCTCTATGAAATATCATTTTTGAAATTGTTTAATAGATCTGTCTCCTGCATCAAGAATATATATCCCATATTTTTTCCACTCTATCATACTATTCATTGTCAACGTTGATACCAACAAGATTTAATTATTATCTACATTAAAAATTTTATCTTCACTTGAATTTTCAGGTGACCCTATAGGTTTTTACTCCCCAATAGAAAAATCAACATATTGTTTTTTATGGTTTTCGAGACATGAAATACATGAACTAATTGTCAGCTGATTATAAAAAGATAATATCTTCTATATACACTATAAAATTTACTTTCAAAAATCCCATTTCATCATTAATAATTACACTCCAATTTCCAACCAATTTGATATAGAAAATCATCACAAAAATTATTGTATAATAAAAATTTTATATTTATTCACAAATGAAAATATATGAAATATTCACATAAATTGGATTTATATATATCATAAATTATATTTTCACCACTTCCATCTGAGGTATAACTCTACTATTTTGTATCATACTATAGTTATCGTGTCGATTTTAATATATTATATTAGTATTGATTAAAAAACTAGTGTATGTTATAAAATTTTAATTTGGCCCCCTTTCTAGCCATCAAAGTCATTAAACAATGGAATTCATATTTTTATATAACACTATATAAATTGGATCTTAAAATTATCCTATAAAATTTGTTTTTAATTTTTTTTATTTGGTTTCATCATCCATTAAAGGGTAAATATATCTATGAATTTCTTTTTTTAATTAATATTTTTACCAATATCTTAATTATTATGTAAAAATGTAAAAATATCATGGTCTTACTCTATTATGGTATTTATAACAAAATATCTTCTAGAAATATCTTCATCCTTGAGTAATCCAATGTAATGAGACATTGGGAGTTTAATGTTATCAATATCTGTTATGTAGTCAGTACAAAAAATGAATAGATTCTTCATAAATATATCATTATAAAAAAATTCTTTCAAAATTAAATTCATGAAATATCCATTCCAAGTAATTATATACCATTCAATGGGGCACATAAACTTTTTATAAGAATTTAGAAATTAGTGTTCCGATATAACTAATTTAATCCACATGTGTCCTATAATATCATTGAAATATTGTGGTAATAACATCTATAATTCATAGTATATGATTATAGACTCATTTATCATGATTGGAATCTTCTTCATTATTAAAACAATACTGTATATGGATTAGAAAAATATTAATATTATTCTTAATGTATGTCATACATTATTAGGAAGGATACAATATAAAGTAACTTGAATCAAATATTTCATCATAACATGATAGTCATGTGATTTTGGTCAATATAACATAAAATTATTTATTGTCCCACCATTCAGGATATCTATTGAATACACCTCCATAACTTTTACACCAATAAAAAAATTGAAAAATTGTTAATTTTCTTAACTTTATAGATTTTTTGTTTTTGGGGAAAACGATTTCTCTTATTAACCTTTGTCGGATACACAACCTCTCTTATCCCTAAGTCATGCATGTCATAACCAAGAACATTTAGTTATGTGAAACTATCAAATACATTTTTTGTTATTGGTGACATCCTGAAAACCAGACATGATAACTATTCATATACGGTAATTCATTGAAAATAATTCTCTAATTCCAATTTATCATTGTATGGTTAATTGAATATCATTTACCAGAAACATTGTCAATGGATTTTACATTATCAAAAATTTGATCACTGGTTAATAGAGATGGCTTTGTACCTTTTGTGGATATTATCGTCAAAAGAGGTTATCCATGATAGATATTTATGTCATCCATGTAACAATTCCAAATTTCTTGAAAACATAATCCTCATTTAACTTTTAATTAAAAATGAGTGTATGAATTATTAACAAATGGGGGACCCTAATATTTCCATAATTCTTATCACTAAAAAATGACAATTTTGTAGGATTACTCTTTATAATCCAATATAATATGCCCCTCAATGTGAGATCTTCCATTCTATGTGAATCATTCTTTGTAACACATGTATCCCACCTTAATTTCATATCATGGAATAGTGGATAAAAATATACATAAATATCTTCACTTGGTATTTTATATCGTGACATAAGTTGTGAAAACATAATGTATTTTTTTCCCATGCATAAACATGGTGGAAAGTAAAAATCTACCAACATGAGAAGCCATTTATTTTTTGTAATAATCTATAACCAAAAAGTATTTATAACATCAATCAACATCCCTAGATGGATTTTTCTCCTCTCATTTTGAAATTCGAGATACCCAAAATCAATTTTCATCTACTAAGGATATTCTATTGGATGACATTTGTTATCATTTTTAGTTCATGTATTTTCATTTCATGTTAATTGTCTCATAGTTTTTGGAAATCCATATAGTCATAAAAATTGTTGTAATTATAATAATTTACCATGCATATATTATGAAAAATGAATAATTTTTCCTGAATAAATGTTCACCATAATTATTAAATTTTTTAGTGATTCTTTTTCCTTCTCAAATAAAATGTAATTATTGGTAAAAATATCTATATTATTGAGATCATGACCATTGACTATAAAAAAAATTCATTTTATTCTCCACATGTATGTTAATTTTATTATGTTATCTTTTTTAGTCTTACGAACATGCATTTTTTTATAAGGATTCACACCACCCATGGTCATCTTATGAAATTATATAACTCTAATACTGCTTAATATGTTGTGTATTTACTAATACTGATATAAAATGGTCTCTAAGAACTATTATTTAACATCTCAAACAATATTTTTAAATCATAAAAGTCATACTCAATTTTCAATGTAGCCTATTCTATGAAATATAATTTTTCCTTTAAACTCGGATTCATTCAAATGACATATGAACATCAATACCATAATACTATGTGTTTACGTTTTTGTCCTTTTTTTCAAAAAAAAAATTAACTCCAGTTTTTTACAAACAAAATAAAGAGTTCTTCCAACAATTCTAGACTAATTTGCCTTAAAAAACAACTATTTAAACAATGGACAAGGATTTGAGAATGTTCATATACATGACATATTGGAAACATGATGAACTTATAAACTATATATTCAAACACATTAATTAAAAATATTAGTATTATTACATTTTTGATACATTTCCATCCTATTATGTTCATATAACATTAATTTTCTTCAATAAAAATCTAAATACACATAATATATTCATTTTCAATGGTGAATATAATTTATTAGTATTATAAGTGGAACCCAACATTCCATTAAATAAAATAATTTCTAGATTTTTTTAAATACATGAGTAATTGAATTAATGTAAAACATTACACCACTTTTGTAGATTTTATCCTTTAAATCAATCTGAAGGTGAATGTAATATAATTTTTTTTTACTCATTAGTTTCTTCTACCAAATTGTTATTATTGAATTTTTTTTCTTGATACTCATCCATCATTTCATCTGGACATGAAATTATATTTCTATGACTATTATGAGATGTAGTCATCATATTCTAGGTACTTGAGATCATTATGGATAACTAGAGTACAAATTTATTTAATAAATATAGATGATTTTTTTTCTATCTCAAAAAAATACAATTATAAGTGTTCAAGAGATAAAGGAAATGATTATGAATAATTTCATCAAATTTTACAAAGTTATCATGAATAAAAATTATTTCATGATACAATATTAAATTTATAAACTAAATCTAAAAATGATATTCCAAGACAATCTTCCCAAATATCTATGTCCCATGTGATTATTTCAGAATTTAATCGAGGGAATATTCATTTATCAAAAACTAGTTTCATTAAATATTACACAAGAATCCATAAATTAATCATCTAACTCTCTATATAATTAATTAACAAACCAAAACCATGAATGTTTTATATATAGTAACAATATTGGAAAATATTTTCCAAAAAATCATGTGGTTTTATATAGAGTCTATGTGTTATATCAGGTTTCAGATTGTTATTAATTTGAACGTGTATTAGTCTAATTGAATGTGATTTTATATCCTCCTTGAGATAATGATGTTGGATTCTGATTTTTATGTCTTGGAACCATAAATGTTGTTACACCATGTTTTTAAACGTTTTTTGGGTCTATATAATGTCATGTAATGATTTTGGTTTTGGTTAATTGTTGTATTTTGCTGAGAAAATGCATCGATAGGTGATATTAAGCATTTCTAGGGAAATATAATCCAGTGCTTGACAATACATTGCATTATCCTGACATTGTGTGTGGTGGAATAAAAACCACAATTTTCATTTTTTCATATTATATGATTGTTATTATATAATATTTTAATTTATGATTAAAAATTACAAGTTATAAAATTATATATTCTATTAAATTATAGTTTGGACTAGTGTTCATTATTTATTTACATTCTTCCATTTATATAAATTCATTAATGTAAATTTTATAATCTCTCAATCATATTAAATACATTAATGTAATTTCTCTATTATATATTTTGGTGATGTTACCTAAAATTATTTTTTAACATAACCTGGATATTAACATGCCTTACCTCATTTTTAAAGAAAGGAAATAACTATTTGGTACATATTTATTCAATAATGTTTGGAGTAGTTTTAGAAAAAATTTATTGTATTCAAATCATGAGTGAAAATGTTATCAATATAAATGGTTTAGCATTACATTTTATACCTTTAGATCATATCCTAACATTAGTGAAAATGTTTTTACAAACCATATGTGTTATAAATGACGAATAACATTTTTCAATTTCTATGAAATATTATTTCAAATATATAGGAATATAATTATATTATTATTATAAGAAATTCCAACCACGATATTTTCTTAACATCAAACATTAAAAATGAATATTATTTTAAACAATCATATTAAAATATCCAAAACCTATTTCACTATTCCTTTCAAATGAAAAGGGTCCCTTAAAATCATTTTCTCTGGACCGGGTTATATTTATTAAAAATATTATTTTTAAATTTTCTTATTGGATTTATTTTTAATCAATGATAACTATGAAGAAAAAAAGAAAAACATGATGTAACTAATCTAAAAAATAACCTTAAGTCATTCAAATAAAATGTAATCAAAATTCTAACATGAGGGGGTGTTAATAAAGTAGCAGGGTTTCTTGTGGTAGTCGGTTGTGGCACCTGATCGACGTATCTCACGAAATTGGAGGATAACGTGTTCTAATTTCTTGAAAAATGTGTTTTAATAAATTATTTTTATAAAAAAATTTTGGATGGTAAAACCAGATTAGAAACTCAAAAAAATATAATTTTTTTAAATGGTGTGTACAAATCCACACTACGACATGGTGAAATATAGCACATGCCATGGTGAACCTTCCCAATTCAGATATTTTTTATGAACTACATATAGCATTGGTCCCTAGAACAAAAAAATTAATGATCATACCCTAGTTCAACACTCATCCATATATCCTTAACCATGCTACCCAAGGATTCATAATACATTTTTGTGTACGTATATAATAGAATAATATAAATCACAATAGAATAATAATATTTATAAAAATTGTTCAAAAAACATAAAATCAACTTTCAAATTGAACAAAAATTATTGATAAACCCCCTTCATAATAAAATAAAAATTATAATGATATGTGATCAATATATATTACAATAAAAAATAAATATTAACTTGTGAAACAACTGAGGTAATATATTCAATGGTTTATATAACCATAAATAATAATTTAATTAGGAAATAATATCAATGGAATCTTACTATCATTGAAAATATTGTACAAAAATAAATCATTCCATTTAAAACCAACAAAAAACATTTGATACAATGATAGAAAAATCCACCATGTTCATTTCTATCGTATAATGTATCATGAAAAATATCCAAACCCAACTTAATTCATTGACATGCTTAATCAAAATATATTAGTAATACATTTTAATTCAAAAAAAATCAATACATGAAATAAATTTTGAATTATTAAATAATAACCATTGTTTTAATTTTAACAATTTCATTGTGTGGGTTATTTCCATGGAAGAGAGTTAGAATCATTAAACTAAAGATAAAAGTAAATTGATGATAGTAAAATATTAATAAAAAACTCTCATAAATCCAATACTCCATAATCAATAATAATAATATAATATAATTAAGATAAAATCATGTATTTAAAATTTGTATGCATTCGTGGTTCCATGTTGAATGGAATGTTAATAGAGGAACCTACCAAAATGAACAAGATTGGAATGTGGATGTCTTAAAACATTACAAGGAAGCAACAAAAACACAAAAAGGTACAATAAAAACCCAACATCATATAATTTCACAATTATAAATTTATTGTGGGATGGAAAGCAATGGAGTATAATTAATTCAACAAGATATTGAAAATTCATATATCATCAAACAAGAAATCAACATGTTAGGAGGAAGAATGTAAAACATACATTTGGTTTAATTTTTCATTCATCTAGTATAAAGTAGATATATTACTAAATAATATGGTATTTAGACCCTTGTATTGGTTCATGAAATATAATGATGTCTTGGATTAGCTCGGGCATTGATTCGATCTATGATTCAAACTATGATTTTATGAGTTGGAGTGCTGGCTATATGTGTCTTTCACGAAATGAATCAGATTTCTTGGCAGGTTTGGGTACTATAAATATACTAGGGAACATTTTATCAGTGCTAATATTATTTTCTAGAAAAAGATGCATATTAATAGTGCTAAATTAATTCGATTTGAGAAAAGGAAAAATGGTCTACTTTTTTTCAAAGATAAATTATTTATAATTATTTTTATAAATCAATTTTTTGTTAAATATATTTATATCATTAACTATTATAGTTTTTATAAATTAATAATTATTTAACTATATATTTTTCTTAATAATTTTTTAATTTTTTTAAAAAAACAATATTTTTTATTTGTAATTTCAAATCTTGTTAACGAAATCATACATATATTTGTAAATATATTTATCATTATTTATTTATCATTATAAATATCTTTATATCAACATATATTTATAATGTTTTGGTGTCAGAAAGGTATCAGGGTTTCATGTTTTGGTCGGTTGTGGAACCTGATCTATGTGTCACATTAAATTGGGGGAGAATGTGTGTCAGTTTCCTTAAAATGTGTTTTAATAAATTATTTCTATACTATTTTGGATGGATGATAAAAATATTTTAGAAACTCTAAAAACCAAAAAAATTCGGTGAAATGGAGTGTACAACTCCACACTGCACCATAGAGTAACATAGCACATTCCAGGGTGAACCTTCCCAATTTGGATATTATTTAAGAACTACATCGAGCAATGGTACCTAGAACAATGAAAATCATGTTTACACACTAGTTCTACACTCATCGCTATATCCATAACCATTCTACCAATGGTTTCAAAATAAATGTTAGTAGAGGAATAAAATAAAATAATATAATTCCAAATAGAATAATAATAATTATAAAAATAGTTAAAAAAACATATACTCACCTACACCACTGAACACACATTATGAAACAACCACATTCCTAGTAAAATAAAGTATATAATGATATATGATCAGAACATATTATAATAAAAAATTAATTTATACTTATGAAAAACAGAGGGATTAACTTTAAGGGATTATATAAACCTAAATAATAATTTAATTCAGAAATAATATTCAACATAGCTTACTAACATTGAAAATATGATACAAAAATCAATCATTCCATTTAAAAAAATACAAAACATTTAAAAAATGAAGGAAAAAATACTTCAATGTTAATTTCTAACATATAATGTATGATGAAAAATAGCCAAACATGGCTTAATTCTTCGATATTCATAATACAAAATTATTGGTAATACATTGTAATTAAGAATAAAAAATTACAAGATATCAATTGTGATTTATTCAATAATAATCTTTTTTTCTATTTTATAAACATCATTGTGTGCATTATTTCCATGGTAGAGAGTTAGAACAATTTTAAATGAAGAAAAAAATAAATTGATTGTATTGAAATATTAAGAAAAATACTCAGAAATCTAATACTCTAAAATTGATAACAATAATACAATATAATTAAGATAAAATCATGTATTTAAATTATTAATGCATTCATAGTTCCATGTTTAATAGAATGTGAATAGAGGCATGTACTATAATAAATGATATTGGCCTTTGGATGTCTTAATAAATTACAAGGAATTTAGAAATCCACTAAAAGGGTCAATAAAAACCCAACATTACATAATATCACCATTATAAATTAATTGTGGGATGGAAAGAAGTGGTGGATAATGAATTCAATGAGATATTGTAAAATTAGATATCTCTAAATAATACATCATCCCATTAGGGGGAAGAAAATATAACGTACATTAGGTTGAATGATTCATTATTCTTGGATAAAGTAGAGATATGACTAAAGAATATGTCATTTCGATCCTTGTATGTCACGATCCGACCCAACGGGGCTCGAGCCGTGACTCCCCAAGCCCGCCTCCAATAGGCCAGGGGCTGGCGACTAGCGCCGAGTAGGCTATCACACACATGGGAGGCATTAGCCTAAGGTACTTGTACACACGCACCCACAAACACCTCCATGCAATAGTGCAGAGATAGAGAAACTGAAAAGTAAATGCATGCATACAATCTATCCCAAACCAGAGTGCAACAGCAAAAGTACAAAGGGAAAAACAGGGCCCACCATAGAAAATTACAAAGCACGCCCAACCTGCTCTGAAGAAGGGGAATGCTGCCACAAACACCGGCCGGAAAGATCCCTCGACACAGCTCCGGTAGACACCCCGGTCCACTCTCTCACTAAGCTTCGCCTACTAAGGGTCCTCCTGGGACTCCGTTAAAAAGGCCTGTGGTCTGCACAAGACACAAACATGTGCAGGCAAAGCCCATGCAGGGGTGAGTATAAACATACTCAGTAGGCACCCCAAAAACCCAAAACCCAAGGGAGCAACTGAAAGGAAACAGTCCGCTCAACACAGCCAGAGGGAACCCAGACGAGAGAGAAACTCCATCTCGTGACCATCCTCGGCTAAACACAACTAGTCATCTCAGCTTAGGTGTATGCCCATACATACACCTTGAACAAACCATATATACTCAGCTCACACCACAAAGCCACAAGAGGTACCGACCTCATCACCAGCAACTCTCCTAACCAGGAGAGTACACCCCATGATCACTGTCATTCCAAATGACAATCATCTGAGAGATACACTCCATTGGGTCCCAAACAAACATCTCAGACGCTCACCCGAGAGGCCACGATCGTCAGATAACATCACTGAGGAAACAGCGATGAAACAACAAAACCTCCAAACTCCCCGGATAGGGTATCGCCGCTTGGGTCTGCTAAGGGATACCAAGACCCACTCTGGTATACGTAGCTCACATATAGGGGATCACTCCCAGGGTCCGCTGGGGGATACAATGACCCGATCTGGCATACGTAGTTTTCACAGATAGGGGATCACACCCAGGATCCGCTGGGGTATACCACAACCCGATCTGGCACTCAACAGAAACTCCACACTCAGATAGAGGATCATCGTCTATATAAAGATGGTCACGACGATACCAAAACCCTATCTAGTACAACTCACGATGTAGGGGATCGAACCGACGATGCTACAACCCTACCGAAACCACGCGCTGAATAGGGGATCGCATAACCAACGATACTATAACCCCACTATAAACCACATGGTGAGTAGGGGATCGTATACCCGATGACGCCACAACCCTACTGAGCACGACCCACCGCGTAGGGGAACATATTCCCGATGATGCCACAAACCCTACGGGGTTAACCTGCTAGATAGGGGATCACCGCCCGTAAATAAGCTGTCACAACGATACTAAGAACCCGATATAGGATAAAGAGGCTAGAGGATCCACTCTGGTCCCATCGGAGGGATACCACAACTCTAACAGTTTAAAACATCCCATTGAGAGGATCACAAACCCATACGAAGGTTGTGATGCCACACGAACCCTCGTAGGAATGAACCAAGGGAGCACCCTCAACCACTGCTAGTCCAAACGTCGCTAACCCGAGCAACCCGCCACAATGCCACACTGCGCACCTCATAGGCCAAAACCGAGGCCACCATCGCGTTCCACGTGGAAAAACATGCAGGATAGGCTGTTTACTCACCCGAAATGGAGCACCGGTGAAAAAGGCACTATTCACCGTAGCTAGCTCGTGCGGGGCCCACACAACGATCCCGAAACTCATCGAGCGGACCATACCACGGTGATCCCCTCAGAAAAACAAGCGGAATCGACTACTCGCTCATCCAAAACGGACAACCGGTGATAAAAGGTACTATTCACCGAAGGCCAGCTTGGGTGGGGCCCATGCCTGGATTCCGAAACTCACCGAACGGATCGCACCAATGCGATCCTCTCGGAAAAACACACAGGATCGTCTATTCATCCGCCAAAATCGGACTCTTGGTGCAAAAGTTGTGTTTTTCCGCAAACGCCAAAACACGACCTCATGGGTCCCGCACCCCGTTCACAGACCCAACTCCCAGAAACCATCTCAAAAATTTTGTCGTACCATCAGGGTCTCAACACCACTGACGGCACGTCAATCAGAAGCTCAAGGTAGAAGTTACAACGGCCTGAAGTCGTAAAATAATAAAATAATATTATTTTATATGACATTTCTAACTCCCGGGCCACGATCCCGAACCCTTAAACCCTCAAGGTTAGTTCAAAAGGTCCGTCTCGACTGAAGGAGCGCGTCGCCAGAAACAGCTCGCAAATCCGAGTTACGGTTTGCGAGTTATGGGGGTTTAAAGAACCCCCGGAAAATCCTGGCCGGACCACCGCTCGCCTCACTGGAAACCACCGCGCCGCTGCCGGATTCCGCCGCGCCGCCGTCGCCAGATTCCGCCGCGCCGCCGCCGCCATCGCCGGAAACCGCCGCGCCACCGCCGCGCCGCCGCCCTGCCTCGCCGGATTCCGCCATGGCCACCGCCGGAATCCGGGATTTCCGCCGGAAAACTTCTGGGGACCCCCTGGAGCACCCCGGTGCTTCAAAATCAGATCTGAAACATGTTTTGGAATCCTCAGGACCCAAAATATACAACCATTATAATGATTTGAAGAAAAACAAAAAATAAACGGGGTCCGAGATTTCAAAACTCAAACCTCCTACCTCACGGGCGAAACGCCGACGTTCTGCCTCAGATCCACGCTCCAGAGCTTCTGTTGCGCGCTCCTGGAATGTCCGCCGTCGAATTCCGAGCTCGTGGGCGCTTCATTTGCTCGATTCGGCGGAACGGCGGCGAAGAATGACAAAGAACGCCGAGAGGAACGATAAAGGGGGTGGGGCACTGATATTTATATCAGCCGCCCAAGGACGCCAAACCCGCCTCGGACCCGACGCCCGATGCGAACAAAAGTAAGGTCACCCCTAGGGTAAACGCGCCTTTCTGAACGCAATGGAGGACTCAGATTTTCCATCCAAGTCTCCGTTCAGAAGTTATTCGAGCTGACGCTCACCCACTAACTTCTCCATTTAATTACAAAAACGCCCCTGGTGGCGTTTCTCACCGCAGGCCCGCGCCTGCAATGTTTACACCTTCCCTAGGTTAAACGGCACATTCCGGACGCAACCGTGCCCCCGGATTCCCGTTCTTAGCTACCTTTTAGGAGATATCACACCCCCGCCACGTGTATAGTATAAAAATACTTAATATTTTTATAAAATTAATTCCGGGCACCCCGGCCCTCGGAATCGCACGCCGTCTTCGTGCCTAGCTCTGGAATTATTCGTAGAAATATTCCAAAGTCTGATAGGTCCAAAAACTCGAGTCGCTACATCCTCCCCCCCTTAGAACTTTTCATCCCCGAAAATCCCTAAGCACAAGGAAAGCGATTGGACTCTCAACTGGGTCTCACACACCAACGAGCTCACCAACCAACACCCATGCCCGAACACATAAGTCAGAAGGACTCATCCACCACACCTCAATATTATCCGCTTTGGGCGGCACTAACTCGCCATCACGGTTTTAATCACATCACCAAAAACGCGTCTCGGTGGGGGAAGGATCCCTCCTCCTCACGCATTCGAAGCATGTCGAACAACACCACACAGGGTCTTACCAACACCCTGAACAAAACTCTAGCAAGCAACAAAAAGGAGGGTACCACTAAACAGTGTCTATCAAACTACTACAGTAAGTAGAAAAGACACAAGGCGTACCTCTATCCATCCGCGGTGCCTCTGGGTGAACAGCCTCCAGGGCATGCAGCTGTCCTCGCCCTCGACCACCATCTCCCTGAGTTTGGCGTGGTCCACCTGGGGGGTGGGGGTTGTGGCAACTGATACTGCCTACTACCTCCTCCTGCTGCACCAGCTCTGCCGCCACGTCTGCCGCCCTGCGGACCTCCTTGCTCGAGACACTGCCTCTTCCAAGGCGGTTCATCGACCGACTCCCTCTCAGCAGCACATCGGGTCGGACAATCTCTAGCACGATGTCCCCGACCATCGCCAGCGTAACACCGCCTCTCCTACGGCTAACCAAAACTGGCCTGCGAGCCCTATGAGCTCTGAGGCTCAGATCCTCCATCCTGGGGTCGCCTCCTGAAACGTCAGCCACGTCTAGACCCCTGAGTCTATCGTCAGCTACCAGATGATGATCTGACTGACGAAGTCTCAGCTCCCGAGTACCCAGCACTAAAACGGGGGATATGCTCAGCCAGAAAACTCTCCACCACCAACGCTCGCTCCAGCACTCCAGTATAGGTGGGAAGGCACAAGGAAACCACACATGCTCGGATTTCCCTGAGTAATCCCTGCTCGAAGGACTGATCCCGAAAGAACGGGTCTCGAACCATATCCAGGGAGTTGCGCGATAGGTCTGTAAACCTCGTTGAGTACTCCGACACAGTCATGCTCTCCTGTCGAAGCTGCAGAAGCTCCTAGATCTGCACTGACCTTAGCGTCACTGGATAAAACTCCTCCATGAAGAGCCGCTCAAACTCTGCCCACGTGAGCGTCTCCTCGTCAAGGGACTGCGTCACCAAACTCCACCATCGCCCGGAAGAACCATGCAGAAGGATCGCCGTTAGGACCACCATCTGATTTGGAGGTGTTCTCACTAGGCGGAAAACTTGGGTGTCTGCCTCAAGCCAGTCATCGGCTGCCTGAGGGTCTGGATCGCCCTGGAACCTCAGAGGTCGCTGCCTCTGGAACTCGTGCAGTGCACTCAGCCTGCACGCAACCTCATCATGCACTGCTAGCATAACCAACTGCTCGACAGGTGGCGGCTCAACTGGAAGACCACATGGAGGTGCAACCTTAGAACATGCAGCCTGCTCCACAGCCACTACACGGGGCGGGTCATCAGCACAATCCTGTTGCGGAACCCTCACTGGCTGTCGTCGTGGGGGCATCCTGAAATACATTCAAGACGCACCATAGTCAAATAGTATATCTGGAGAGTTGACTCAAGAAGGACAAGGAAAAACCCAAAACACAGTCCTATATGATGCATGTACAATTATGTCCCCGCGACCACTGTACGAATGTCCCGAGTCGAAAGGAAGGTTATCAGAGTCCTGGTGTATGGATACGTCGGCCGCCGCACCAACACTGGAGCCCCTGACCTGAAATCTGAACTCAAAACATCATAACAATGCCGCTATGCAACCCGAACCAAGCTCACAGCTAGACCAGCTACGCTCTGAGACCCCAAAGGTGGAACCTCCTCTGATACCACTCTGTCACGACCCGACCCAACGGGGCTCGAGCCGCGACTCCCCACGCCCGCCTCCAATAGGCCAGGGGCTGGAGACCAGCGCCGAGTAGGATATCACAGACATGGGAGGCATTAGCCTAAGGTACCTGTACACACGCACCCACAAACACCTCCATGAAACATTGCAGAGATATAGAAACTGAAAAGTAAATGCATGCATACAATCTATCCCAAACCAGAGTGCGACAGCAAAATTACAAAGGGAAAAATAGGGCCCACCAAAGAAAATTACAAAGCACGCCAAACCTGCTCTGAAGAAGGGGAACGCTGCCACAAACACCGGCCGGAAAGATCCCTCAGCACAGATCCAGTAGAATCCTCGGTCCACTCGCTCACTATGCTCCGCCTACTCCGGGTCCTCCTGGGACTCCGTCAAAAAGGCTTGTGGTCTGCACAAGACAAAAACATGTGCGGGCAAAGCCCGTGTAGGGGTGAGTATAAACATACTCAGTAGGCACCCCAAAAACCCAAAACCCAAGGGAGGAACTGAAAGGCAACCGTCCGCTCAACCCAGCCTGAGGGAACCCAAACGAGAGAGAAACTCCATCTCGTGACCATCCTCGGCTAAACACAACTAGTCAGCTCAGCTCAGGTGTATGCCCATACATACACCTTGAACAATCCAGATATACTCATCTCACGCCACAAATCCACAAGAGGTACCGACCTCATCACCGGCAACAGTCCCAACCAGGGATTACACCCCATGATCACTGACATACCAGATGACACTCATCCGAGAGATACACTCCATCGGGTCCCAAAAAAACATCTCAGACTCTCACCCGAGAGACCACGCTCGTCGGATAACATCACTGAGGAAACAGCCCTGAAACAACAAAACCTACAAACTCCCCGAATAGGGGATCGCCGCTTGGGTCCGCTAGGGGATACCAAGACCCACTCTGGTATACATAACTCACAGATAGGGGATCACTCCCAGGGTCCGCTATGGGATACCATGACCCGATCTGGAATACGTAGTTCTCACAGATAGGGGATCACACCCAGGATCCGCTGGGGGATACCACAACCCGATCTGGCACTCGACAGAAACTCCACACTCAGATAGAGGATCATCGTCCATATAAAGATGGTCACGACGATACCGGAACCCTATATGGTATAACTCACGATGTATTGGATCAAACCGACGATGCTGCAACCCTACCGAAACCACGCGCTGAATAGGGGATCACATAACCAACGATACCGTAACCCTACTATAAACCACATGGTGAGTAGGGGATCATATACCTGACGATGCCACAACCCTACTGAACACGACCCACCGTGTAGGGGATCATATTTTCGATGACGCCACAAACCCTACGGGGATAACCTGCTAGATAGGGGATCGCCGCCTGTAAATAAGCGGTCACAGCGACACCAAGAACCCGATCTAGGGTAACGATGCTAGAGGATCCACACCGGTCCCACCGGAGGGATACCACAACTTTAATAGTTTAAAACATCCCATCGAGAGGATCACAAACCCATACGAAGGTTATGATGCCACACGAAACCTCGTAGTAATGAACCAAGGGAGTACCCTCATCCACTACTGGTCCAAATGTCGCTAACCCAAGAGAACCCGCCACAACTCCACACTGCGCACCTCCTAGGCCAAAACGGAGGCCACCATCGCGTTCCACGAGGAAAAACACGCAGGATAGGCTGTTTACTCGCCCGAAATGGAGCACCGGTGAAAAAGGCACTGTTCACTGTAGCTAGCTCGTGCGGGGCCCACACAACGATCCTGAAACTCATCGAGCGGACCATACCATGATGATCCCCTTAGAAAAACAAGCGGATTCAACTACTCACTCGTCCAAAACGGACACCCGGTGAAAAGAGGTACTATTTACCAAAGCCCAGCTTGGGTGGGGCCCACGCCTGGATTCCGAAACTCACCGAACAGATCACACCAATGCGATCTTCTCGGAAAAACACACAGGATCGTCTATTCATCCGCCAAAATCGGACTCCTAGTGCAAAAGTCGCGTTTCTCCGCAAACGCCAAAACCCGACCTCGTGGGGCCCGCACCCCGTTCCCAGACCCAACTCCCGGAAACCATCTCAAAAAGTCCGCCATACCATCAGGGTCTCAACTCCACTGACGACACATCAATCGGACGCTCCGGGTAGAAGTTACAACGGCCTGAACTTGTAAAATAATAAAATAATATTATTTTATACGATGTTTCTAACTACCGGGCCACGATCCCGAACCCTTAAACCCTCAAAGTGAGTTCAAAAGATCCGTCTCCACGCAAGGAGCGCGTCGCCGCAAACGGCTCACAAATCGGAGTTACGATTTGCGAGTTATGGGGGTTTAAAGAACCCCCGGAAAATCCTGGTCGGACCACCGCCAGCCTCGCCGGAAACCGCCGCGCCGCCGCCAGATTCTGCCGCGCCGGATTTGGCCGCGCCGCCGCCGCTCCGCCACCCGGCCTCGCCGGATTTCGCCATGGCCGCCGCCGGAATCCGGGATTTCCGCCGGAAAACTTCCGGGGACCCCCGGGAGCACCCCGGTGCTCCAAAATCAGATCTGAAACATGTTTCGGAAACCTCGGGACCCAAACTATACAACCCTTATAACGATTTGAAGAAAAACAAAAAATAAACGGGGTCCGAGATTTCAAAACTCAAACTGTCTACCTCGCGGGCGAAACGCCGACGTTCTGCCTCAGATCCGCGCTCTAGAGCTTCCGTTGCGCGCTCCTGGAACGTCCGCCGTCGAATTCCGAGCTCGTGGGCGTTTCGTTTGCTCGATTCGGAGAAGCGGCGGCGAAGAACGACGAAGAACGCCGAGAGGAACGATAAAAGGGGGGGGGGGGCGCTGATATTTATATCAGCCGCCCGCCGACGCCAAACCCGCCTCGGACCCGACACCCGAAGCGAACAAAAGTAAGGTCACCCCTAGGGTAAACGCGCCTTTCTGAACGCAACGACGGGCTCAGATTTTCCATCCGAGGCTCCGTTCAGAAGTTATTCGAGCCGACGCTCGCCCATTAACTTCTCCATTTAATTACGAAACCGCCCCTGGTGGCGTTTCTCACCGTAGGCCCACGCCCGCAAATTTTACACCTCTCCTAGGGTAAACGACACATTCCGGACCTAACTGGGCCTTCAGATTCCCGTTCTGAGCTACCATTTAGGAGATATCACACCCCCACCACGTGCATAGTATTAAAATACTTAATATTTTTATAAAATTAATTCCGGGCACACCGGGCCTCAGAATCGCACGCCGTCATCGCGCCTAACTCTAGAATTATTCATAGAAATATTCCAAAGTCTGACAGGACCAAAAACCCGAGTCACTACATTGTATTTGTTCGAGCCTTATAATGATGAATTGGATTAGCTAGCGTATTTATTTAATCCATGATTCAAACATTGATTCTATGAGGAGGAGTTCCAGCAGTAGGTGGCTTTCACGAAATGCATCATATTTCATGGTAGGTTTGGGTTCTATAAATAGACACAGGATAATTTTATTAGTGCTAATGTTAATGTGTAGATAATGACACCTATTAACAGTGAAAAACTAATTAGTTTTGTGAAAAGACATCATTAGTAGAGTTTTTAGAACTGATAAATGATTTTTAATTATAATTGTAAATCGATTTTCTGTAAATATATTTATATCATTATATAATTATTTATTATAAATTTATATTTATTTAAATATATAATTTTTTTTATAAAATTTTATAATATTTTAAAAAAACAAATATTTTTAATTTATAATTCGTAATATATTAAAATAATTCCTTCATATATTTGTAAATATATTTTTAATTATTTATTTATCATTATAAATATCTTTATATCATCATATATTTATATAATTAAAAAAATGTTGGATAAATATATATATAGTAATTATATTTATTATTTTCATATATTTAAATAGAATTTAATTTTATAAACATATTGATAACATTTTATATATTTATATAGTTATGTATATATATATATTGAAGAAGGGTAAGGCGCAAAGGACCCTATTATTAAAAAGAATATCATACAAAAAGTAAAGACAGATGAGAAAACACACCACTTCTGGTCCATAAAAATGATATCAGTGTACTCACGAATGAGTGCTCATTCTGTGATGAGATATCTGAGCACCCCTCCAACGTTGATGTCTCCCCCTCCACATGGCCTTTTCCTATATCTAGGGACGTCCACCATCATCCGGGATCTCAGTGGTTACATCAATGTTCTCACACTTAACTCCATCCCGATCTTCTATTGTTTTAACGTCTTCATCACTACTCACAGATGCAAGCAATTCGAAAGAATTATAGGTACTCTCCTTTTTCATAACTTTCTGAAATTGAGATTGAGGGGTTCCATAGCTTGGTGGAGGATGGGGTGATTTGGCCACTTTGGAGTTTCTTATTCCCTCCAATCTGGGAGAGTCCGCATGTAATTTAGAAGAGGAGTCTTGTAA
Source organism: Viscum album (assembly GCA_963277665.1). NCBI lineage: Eukaryota > Viridiplantae > Streptophyta > Magnoliopsida > Santalales > Viscaceae > Viscum > Viscum album. The sequence continues at coordinate 1,101,983,068 of OY728147.1, forward strand.
AGATTTCTTCAACGGACTTTTCTGCTCATGCTGCCCAGTTAGAGAGGGTATATGGTGCAAGCTATGTGGGATCATAGAATCTTTGGAATTTGTCTCTTTAGGAGAGGAATAGGCTGGAACATGAAATATTATATCACTACAGTCTTTATCATGCAATAGTGATGTGTTTCCCACATTAACCTTAGATGGAAGACCATGAAATAAATAGGATTTAGCATGGACTCTAGGATTACCTTCCATAGGGTAGACCTCCACATTAGTGTCATTGAGAGCTATAGAGACAAAGGCTTCTCTATCCTCTTAAAAAACACCATATTTGACATTTGAGGCCAGGGGTTGTACCATTTTATTTCCCTTTGCTGATGTATATTTACCGACACTGGTAACCTCTTTCCTATCTTTAGATTTCATTAGGATATGAAGATCCATCTTTTCCTTGCCTTTTTTGCTTTTGGAATTGACTAAAACATGTTCCTACCTTAGGCAGGAGTCTCAATCTTTTTGAGCAGTAGTATCCAGAGCATCATGTATGTCATATGATTCAATATCATCCTATTTTTTGAGACCCCTAGTCAATATATCTTCGAATGAGGATCCATTTATATCAGCCACAACACAACTATCATTTACAGATAGATGAGTATCATTACAAAGATCTTACCATGATAAGAGAACTATCTTATTTATTTGCAGAAAAACTATTCTTGATAGGCACTTCAGAACCCCCCTTTGTGGCATTAGGTTCTTTATCAAGAAACCTTGGTGATTTTTCAGCTGATTCAACATTCTTTCTATCATACTACTTAAGAAGGTTGAAACCAATTACATCATCTTTTTTATTATTTTCAGTGATTTGTGTTATAGCTTGTTTAGATGGCTTCTTTCAGTGTTGTAGGTCATGCCATTTATATTGGAAGCTGTCACAAATAATATTTCTTCTACAATAAAATTCTTCTTGCCTAATAACATGACATGGAGCACAAAAGGATGAGTATTTTGATATTCGATTCGAATAAAAATCTCATCATGTTGAGTAGATAAAATCACCTTATCTATTAATGTATTACCAAGGTCAACCTCTACTAGGACACAAGCGAAGTGACCGTAACATACTGATTCTTTAACTTGATCCATTTTAATCGGAATCCCAATACAAGATTCAATATCGAACAAAATCTCAACAATCCATAAAACCCAGTTGAGGCTATGTATTTTTATCCATACATGCGCACAAGTATCCTTAAAATCATGAAAATTGATGTTCAATTTCCATTAATGATGTCTAATTGTACCAGGAATGATGTTGATGGAACTGATACTCCATGCTCTCCCTTTTCACTTCACCGAAGGGAACAAGATATGAAAAAGTCATTGACCGAGGGACACACATTTGAATTCGTTAAATCCCCAAATATCAGCTAACCAAGAGATAAGATCAGATGTTTTCTAGGGTTTCATACCTTTAATTATAGAGATGCGAGTGATAAACGAATGTTTTCACAGATTAATCCTAGGTGCTATTTCAACATTAGAGGGTGATACATACGTTGATGACCCTTTCTAAATTATTTGACGAGGCTCACGATTTGCAAGAGGAATGAAAGATCCCTTATAGAAACTCTTGAAAGAGTATAGTTTATTCGGGGCTTCATGGTCCTTCTTCTTATCCTCTAGAGCCAAACTAATCTGGTTTGTGGGTCGAATTGCATCAAACGAGTAAAGATTGATACCTTGTGGGTAAGTTATGGTAGAGGAAACTACGAGGTGCAACCACATCAGTTTCCTCTCTTCCTCCTCCATCCATTATATAGTTATATATATATATAGAATAACTATGTATAAATATAAATATACATTTAGTTTATATATTCAATTTTAAATATATTTATTATAAATCTATATTTTTTAAAAAAATATATATATATAAATTTATAGTAAATTAATAATATTAAAAAATTATAATAATATCACACACACATATATATATATCATTATAAATATTTATATAATAATATATATATTTAACAAATGTACAAAAATATAAATATAAATTTTGTAAAAAATGTATTATTTTTAAAAATTTATTATAATCTTTTATTATATATAAAATTATTTATTTATTTGTAATTATGTAAATTGTTATTTTAAAACAATATTTATTTAATTATCATTATATATATATAAATATATATATATTGTAAAAATACTCTTAAAAATATATTTATTTATATTTATTTAAAATTATATTTTTAACATTACAAATTAATTTATATTCTTATATGAACTGATGTAAAAAATGAATGAAATTAAATATTTAAAAATTAGTTCGCTATAAAAATGTAGAAAAATTAATAAATTTTTGGATTCACTATAACTTATTAAAAATAATCATTTATATTGACAGAAATAAAATATATATGGAATATTTTACATCATATAAATAAATACATTTAAATATTTTATAGAAAATATTTATATTCCAAACAAATATAAAAAATTAAAAAAATATTAAATATGTATTTAAAAGTAAAACTTATAATATTATAAATTTGTAATTAAGGTTTTCTTATAAATGGTATAATATATTAAATGTGTCACATGTTAGAATAAAATTCTAAAATAAATAGTAAAATTTCATTAAGTTTGATTCATATTAGGTGCATGTGATTCTATATAATATTTCATTAATGAAGTAAAAATTTCTATTTAAGCATTATATATAGAAAATAAATTTATTATATTTGTGTATTTGTGAAATCAATGCAACACGATTTCGATATATTTTATGTTCAAAAATCAATCAATGTTCAATTATGTAAATTTTTCAATGAAATTATTGATTATTTTTTATTAATATAATTAATTAATAAACCATTCAATCTTCACTAATTTTATGAAACATTTAACATAAATAATGGAGATATCATTTTATATATATCATATTTTTTGGAATATTGTAAATATTCATATCTAATTATTAGAATATATTTGAAAATATTTCTATATTAATGTTTTATTGAATAGTTATGTATAGAAACAATTAAAAATGAATAAGAAATTTATATGTTTTTATATATTTTTTGTCACTCAATTTCTATATATATAATTAATATATATTAATTAATATTATTTATAATAAATTTTTATATATAATAAACTTATTAGTTTTTATTAAATTTTTTTGATTAATACATAAATTAATAATTTTGTAAATTAATCAGTTTAATTTTTTAAAATTATTAAATATTACTAATTTTTATTTTTTAAAATTATGAAACATTATTAATTTGTTTTTTTAATTATTAAAATTTATTCATTATGTGTATTTATTTTATATATACAATTTATTTCTATTTACAATTTATATATATTTATTTTAAATTTTTCATTTTTATAAATAATTCAACATTCAATTAAAATTTTAATATATTTCTTAATTTACTTATTTTATTTTTTTATTTTTATAATTATATAATTTAATTAATATTAAATTTCAACATAATTAAACTATACTATTTATTTCTATTTATAATTAATATATATCTGTATGATATTTAATAATTTTATCATAAAATTATTTCGTTATATTTTTAAAAAATTTAACTCACTTTTATTGTTTACATTTTTAAGTATTTAATTTTATTCAACACCCTTATCATCATGAAAATAAATCTTTGACAAAGGTTAAAATTTATTATCATAGAATGTAATGCTTTGAAAAATGTTTTTGTTTACCATCTCTAAAGAAAATAACTTAAAATATTTTCCCATTATAAAAAATAATTTTAAAGCACGTTATTAATTATACCATTTATCAGAACTTTTTTATTAATAACAAAAAGGATCCCTTAATCATCGATTTTTAGATCTAATATCCAGTGCATTTATCAACAGTTTTTTCAAACATTGATAAGGGTCAATACTACTGTAGGCTAGTTTTGTAGTATTGTGTATTCTATTGTACACACGAGCGATGTTATCGTATCCCCTGTATAATGTAGATTAAAATTGTATATAAGATTTAATGACTCAATAAATATAAGTATATTGAAAATAACATATTTTATATTTATATTCATCATCATACCTAATCATTAGAGGAGTTAATCAAAAGAAGAAAGGAATCGTTTCACGAGGTGGTTTTCCATCATGCACATGAATGATGATTTCAAAACCATTTTGTAGTATGTGGGGATGGATATTGGAAATTAATTTTTTATAATAACATTACAGTATATGGATGGCACTTTGGATATATTATCAACATGTTTTTATAAGTTTTATTTTTTTGGAGAAAGTAATCAATTAATGAATTTCATGGAAGTTTGTTTCCTCATCATCACCTGATGTGTTCCAACTCACCATACTCAAACATCCATAGGTAAATACATAAAATTGGCATCCCGGGGAACCGTTAAATCACTTCTAGTGGACATACCTACACTATCCATTAAATTATTCAGATCAACTTAACCTTAATCAGGTACAACATTATATCAAAAAGGTAGTTTCTTCCACATCATGAACCCATAGTATGGTCACTCTCACCACACCCATTCATGTTTACCAGCTCTGGTCAGGCTGCACCAAAATAATTTTTCCCATAACAGACACATTTAACCAATGGTTTTCTACCACCTTCTAACCTTCCCAAGCTGTTTACTGATATAAAGCCTTTAATTATCAATCTAGGCACCCAGTGAGGTCGTTCCCCTGAATTCTAGTTTAATCCATCATCATGATATTACTTCCCTCCAGACCATCACAAGGCTTCACCCCTAGCAGGACTCTATATCACATAGCCAATGTGCCCTTAACATATAGAATATCCTATACCACCCAAGTGAAGTTACATGAGTATAACCTCAGTCTTCGTTGGAGTTATAGAACCCAATCACTATAGCTACAACCTATTTACATATCCAACCACACCATTTTAATGAATTTAGCAGAGATATCAAATTTTTTACATGGATCTTACCCTTATCTTGAATCCAACACATGGATGATTAGTCACCAAATCCAAATCCCATATTTCCTCTCTGAGGAGCCTAAAATTCAACTCATAGGTTCTTAAATGCCATCCAAATTAAAATACATAAACTCGATGTTCTCCTTTCTTCATGTTGAATTTCTTATCACTCCCCACCTTATGAGTGTAGTTACCACTTCTCTCTACTATGGATTCCAACAACCTTGTCTTACCCTTGTTCACATGCTGAACCCCAAAACATAAACATATCTATCTATATTTTTCCCAAAAAAATAAAATGATCACCACTTAGTTCCCATTCTTAGATTTTATGAATGACACCCATGGTGATTTTGACATTCACTCAATCTTGAGGACCTGACCCAAACCCACATATGGTGTACATCCCATCATCGATCTCCACATTTACCGTTTCCAAGAGCGTAAACTCCATGAAGTCCCCCATCTAGGAAAACAGCATTATGAATCATGACAAAAGCCATATATTCTCAACATATCAAGGAAAATAACAAGTTATTAGGTAGGATCGTCACTAGCAGATGTACACTATGAATTTTTCTAAGAATGCCACCACTTACTTATCCATTTTTATGTTGAGCAATCAGACACCATAACCTTCCATGGATATTAGGCACCCCTGAAAAACTCATATTATCAATACTCAACCCACACTACTTATGAATGATTTCCAACCAATACACACCTTCACTCCATGAAAAAATCAACAAGAATTCGTAAACTGAAATTTCATGTGGCACTACATCCACCACAGTGCGTGAGTTCTTCTGATGCGTTCATGATTTCTAACAACCAAGTCACATGGTATACCATGCCAATAAAACCAATTGCCTCCTAGAAATAAAACCATTTCTATGCACATCTAATCCCCCAATTACTTTCCAAATCATGTATCATGGGGTTTCAGACTCATTAGTCCTAAGGAAACCTCTTCATTTTACCAAACATCCAAACTATTCATATAAAAATGTTCATCCATGTGACCACCCTCACATAGAGTGTCACCATCAAGAAAAAAATACAACTAAACATCAGTTAACCTAGAATCTTCCTCTAAAAATCAACATTGAGAAATCCAATAATTTTCATCCAAATAGGTGATTTATAAATCCATATGACACATCCCATAAAAAACCTTACCTCCTATAAAAAAATGGGCGTCCTTATGAATGAGATTTGTACAACTATTTCTTTTACTAAAACATCATGGTATATATTATTCATTGACACCATCTATGATGAATATCACATATTACATATTACTTGGTTGCGACATTGTTGGGTTATCCTCCCACGAGGTCAGCCTCTATTTTTTGATAATATAATCAAATAAACACAACTTGAGGGGAAACACAATTCCTAGACATTCCCACTTATCCCTCTAGGACAAACCTACAGCATTAAACACTATGATTCCCACTATAAAAGCCAGAAACACGTACATGTGCGACACACATCCAAATGCACTAGAAAACATTTGTGACAACATTCATTCATCACATTGAAGGATGAATGATACAAAATACCTAGATTGGAGTTACTAATATGAAAAAAAAATTGTTTTCTCTCCAAACCATATATATCATCACATGAAAAAAGAAATTATTATGAATGGAACACTCAACCCAATTCGTATTCACACAATACCTATCACACCAAACAACCATTTACTCTAGGTTTCATATCAATGTTGTACACATTCTTCAGCATTCCTAGCCAAACATCCTATGTGGGATTCAAAACAAAACTCATAAGGTATCTAATAATATGGAAACCAAGTACCATTCACTATATTTAATGACAATTAGGAATTCCATACAGTCACAAACCAAGAGTGTTTTCTTAATCACATTATAGAAAAACACCTCAAAACCAAAATTCCAAAATACTACCAAGCTTTTTCAAGAAACATCGCCTTAGTCATATCATTTCCAGAACGAACACACAATCAAAATACAAAGTAGAAAAATGGCCACCCTCACTGGCCAAAACCACACATACAAGGGTCAAATAGATAACAACAGGGATACCCACATTTGAACTCAATCTTTCTCATTTTAAAATTACCTCTATCATAACACTTCAAAAAATGATTGATTGAATTTATACACATATGTAAAAGATCCCAATCTACCATCCTTAATAAAACTATTCTTCATTTACTATCCCCATAGTCATCATCACACATAGCACACTACCCTCTACCGTACCAACCATGTTTCATGGTCAAAATGTGGTAAACAATTTACTAAATCACAAGACCATCATGAATACAATTCAAAAAATTTATTCTTTTACAACATGATACTTTCCTCTTTGTCACATTTACAATTTCAAAACACATAAAAATAATCATTTTAAATCATTTAAATCTTTTATTAGAAAAATTATTTAACATTATTTCTATTACTATAAAATCATTTTCTTTTTGACACCTAATCAATCTTTACAATTTATCACAACATAAAACCTTAACACTTCCACAACATTTCTTAATAAAAGATTTTAATTAACAATTAATTTAATTTAATTTAATTCTCCAAAAAGAATTAACATGATTATGAATCATTTTATTTTCATATTTATGATGCATTTAAAATTAATTCTCCTCTATATGACCCACACACCCATTATGTGTGTGTTCCTAAAATGATGCATGCCACATATTTACTTAGGTGTCGAAAATGATACATGAATGCACAAACTTTTGTGATTTTGGAAATGGAAAAAATATCATAAATCAGTCAAATATAAAAACATTCTCATCACCAAATGGTAAAATAACATTCAACAAAAACAAAAAAAATGAAAAAAAACAATTTCCACCCAAGGTGAATTGGTTTTTCTCTCACCCATGGGTTAGCTACTCCCAGGAATGAGATTATTACCAAGGACCGATGCTTCCTAAAATTATTTCATTAATCCCCAAATACTATGAATAATAAAATAAATCCTTTGATACATAATTGAAATTTTCATGACCCAGAAGCCAGTCAACTGATGCCCCGAGCAGTGTTGTTACCTGACCTCAAGCGCACTTCCCCATACATAATAGGTTACACAATAGTCACAATGTTTTAATGAGTCATGTGGGGAGGCCAATCCCTCTTAACGAGATTAATCCAAATGAGAAAATAATATTAGTAGAGGAATAATATGATAAAACTAATAAACATACATGTAATACATCTCTCAAATGGGTACAATTCATAATTTCTCTTTAACAATTACCTGAGGAATTAGTATTGAAAAGTGAATAAAACCAAAAAATAATACAAACACATAAATTACCAAATAGTTCATAAATATAAGACAGGATCCATCTCCATGTATATCCAAATACCAAATAAACATCATAGAGTAGGGTCTTTTCCTTTGTCCTGACATTCCACTAATAGATCTTCTCGTGTACCCAACAACGACCCGAGAAGGTTGTGTGTACAAAACGAGTTAGGCCACCACCAACAATGTATAAAAATATATAGTATAATAGATAGATCCTAAATGTAGAAAATAAAGGGTAAATAAACCTTTATCATTATAGGTACCATTCATTAACAATGTTTTTCTAATTCATTCAGAGTATTTATCACAATTTCATTTCTATTACTACCTTTATTACATATTCCATTTTAACACATGCTTTTGGGTTATGGATACATATCATCTAAACATGGGCTTGTGGAAATCAATAAAAATATACATGAAGAATAAGTCAAGTCCCAATCTCACTCTGGATACATATTTCACATCAACACATTATCCTCACCTAGAAGCCTTAATCTAGGTGGAATGAAACTATTAGGGGAATAGAGCCTCTATCCTCTTCCATAACACATCCTTTATTCTGGTGGAGTTTAGAGCCTTAGTCTAACTCAACACATGGGAGTAGATCCTCATGTAAATACAACCACTCTACCAAGCCATGTCCACATGATTTTTTATGTTATCACCATAATCATACCATAACACAACAAAGCATAATAATTTCCATTAGACTTCTAAATACATAATAAAAAACATGGGAATTAATACAATTCCCAAACCCATTGATTCATTTCCTTTTAAAATTTAATTCCCTTTTACCAAAATTCACATTCTCTTTACTTAACACCTTAATTGTATTAAACAAAACCTATGTGTTATCCAAATCCATCAATTTATATACATTTACTTATTTAGCACATCTATCATTCCACATTAATTTACCCTCTTATGCATATCATGTATATTTCTCATATATCATATCCCAACCACTTATTTCATTTATCTATTAGGTGTAACACAATTTACATGCATTAATAATTAAACATGTTATTCCATTACCTTATTATAACCCATTAACATACTCCCCATTACCCATTCCGTAATCAAATTATAAGTTCCCCATTTAAAATGAATTAATCCTTATAGGTAAATCTATCATGATTTTGTTAAATAATTCACACAATAACATTAAACATAATTTTTTTATTTTTATGTCATTCCAAAAAACCCCTAATTCCTTACCACCATAGGAATATTTATTATCATTCAATTTAAAACATAATCAACAATTAAAACATTTTCTCCATTTGTTTCACATTGTCACTTCACAACACTTCACTTTATCCTAACATTCTCTAGGAGCGGGAAAGCCGAAGCACCCCTTTGATGACCCTAAAATCGTCAAGTCATTCTATATTCATACTATGGGGATCGTGATGGTTTAAAATGGTCACTTAAGCAATGATTTATACCAAACACTCCAATAGAACCAAGAACACTATAAGTGAAAAACAAGAACACAAACTTCCATGCACAAATCAGGAATAAAACAATGGGATAATACATATAGCCCTTCTACCTCTAATATGATGATTAAAAAACTATTAATCATGGAGTTAGATCTAGATTAAACTACCATTACAATACTTAACCAAAATCGTTCAAATAATGAAAGGTTTTAGTTCTTTCTATGGAGGGAAGGAAAAAATGAAATCCCTGAACCAAAAAGAGAAAAAAGGTTGCAATTATCCATTATAAGATCATCGATTGGCAAATAAAAACACTTCAAAAAACCATTAATCAATGCAGAATCACCTCATGAGTGAGCGTTGAGTCTTTCCTCACTTCTAGGGTTCAAGGGAGGAAAAATGATTGAAATAATTAGTTGGGTATAAAATAATATAGTTGCATTTTTTAAATTTTCTAAATGTTTTTGGCTGCATGGGTTACCCACAATGTTTTCCAAACCATTAACAACCCATACAGATGATACTATACAAAATAACTCCCCATGCTTGGTTATTTGGGATTATCTGATGGATTATACTAACCATCTGCAAACTACACAACATGCCCAAAAACTCATTTTTTCCCTCTTTTATTTCCCAAAACAACAAAACACCCCATGACTTCCCATGATCATCGGGAAAATTTATATAAATCATTATATGGGGTTTAACTATAATATAAAAAAAATCATTTATAGAAATAAAGGACCATACATAGTTAGATGGTTAGTCAGATCATACTATATAGGTAATTGATGATATGGTATGAGTGTGAATTATTGAATTAGGTGGTTCTTCCAAGACATTCATAGAATATTTGAATATCACTAATATTAATTTTTATCAGTAATGTGTAAATATGGAACAAAATAAGGATCTAAATTGTAGTCCATTCATATCCCCCTCTATGATTAGATGATGGATGGGGAGTTTTTTTATTAGGAATGATTCATGTAATAGAGATTCCAGATAAGTTTTAAATGATATAGAAATGTATGGAAAAGGCTCATAGTGTATATAATTAGTATTATGATATATGCTAATAGCCCCATGAATTTACAAAGGGTGCCCATGTTTTATTTTGGGTGACTCCATGATTGTGTCACTATAGTATTCATAAATATGTAATTTTGGTAACTAGGTTTGTTTTAATGCCTTAGGTTATGGAGATAATCAGTATGGTAAGGTACCAATTATATATTCTTTATAGGTACAATTTTATAATGTCATTTTTCAGGTGTCAAAACATTAATAGTAACACCCTAACCCTTTCCATGTGATCGATGTTTATGGTGTTGATTTTGATTCTGATGCCTCTTTTGAAGATTATTTTATAAATGTGTTGGATTATAGTGAGAAGGTGTTGTATGAAATGTTTTTTCTATAGTTCAGGTAATGTGGTAACATGGATGTGTTCTGAATTAAACATTGGAAATGGAAGTAGATATGCAGGTTCATTTTCCCGATCTTTTTGTCATATAATCATAGATATGTTTGGGAGTACCACTAGAGGATAATCAGTTATATGGTGGGGATGTTGTAAGATCCATTGTTTCTATAGATATTTCTCAGCCAAAATTAAAATTTAATATTATTTATTATTGAGTATATAATGGTTTGGTTTTATCATGGGAGTGTTTGGCCATAATCTGGATGTATTTGGAGGTGTTTTGAGAGGTGCATGGCTAGTGCACAATTTTTTTTTCAAATTGTGCCCTATTCTCTAGAATTCTATAAAACAGAATAAGGAGAGTGATTTCATATATGTCACAATATTTTTCAAACAATTCTTATTTTTAAGTGTAAATGTGCACCTTCATAGGTGTGGTGGAAAATTAGGGTGAATGTTTGGTAAAACTGTGCCCCCTGAATTGGAAACAATGTGTGAAAATTTAATTATTTTGAATTTTTATAAATATCAAAACCCATGAATTCACCTGATGTGTTCTAAAATCAACCCTTACTCATTCCTCTCATTTTAGTGGACCCCCTAAAATTTCCTTATGAACATGTTTATTATTTTTGTTTAATCAAAGGCTGGATATATAGATATTCATCTTTTTTGGTATGTGTTTTCCACCTGATTATATTTTCCTCTCTCCCATATCTCATTTAAAATTCAAATATTTTTTTTCTTTCATTGGAGGTTTTATTAGATATAGTTTTGATATACCATGATTCCATTGATTTTGTGTCTAGGTTTTTGATCTATATCTCATTATTCTTCTTGATCAAGGTTCTATTTCTCCAATTATGAAATTTCTACTTGATTGAATTCATTAACAAACTCTAGGTAGGTGGTCTAAATGGAAATAACACAATCTTCATATAAGTACATTTATGTTATTAGTTAATTTAAATTTCCATGTTTGAGAAGATTCATTGTTTATTAAATCTATTTAATTTAATTTCTATGTTATAATGATTTGGGTAAAATTTTTGTAATTCAAATTATTGTTTTTGGAGTAACTAATTGGTTGATTAATTAGTGTAATGTATTAATTGTTAATGTAGTTTGAAATTGATATTGTGTAATTGGTCAGTTATTGTGATCATGAATTAATTGAGAAATAAGATTATGAAATTGGAGAATAACCTCAATTGGTTAATGGGATATACGATTAAATGATGATATCTTTTTTAGTAGTGATTTAAATATATTATTCAATTTTATTAATGATATTAAAAATTATTGAATTGATAATTTATTTGGTACTGCATGATGAGGATTTCTAAAAACAAGGTTAATGATTGTGAAAAATAATGTTTATGAAATTATTATTTGCGTGATATTCTGATACATGTTATTTAGTGATATATGTGTGTTGGACATCGATTGATGCACCAAAATACCATAATGATAAAAATGTTATGGGATACATATTGAGTCACCAAATAGAAACATTATGACAAAGATGGTGTTGTAGGACATAAACAATTACATTGGGGTATGGTTCCAATATATCATAATATTAATTGAATTAATATATTTAATTATCACCATGTTAATATTAAATTTGATACCCCATAGGGATGGGTCAAAATTTTGTACGGGCTGAAGAAGGAATAGACTGTTTGGGTTTCCTCAAGAGTGTGGATGTTTATGTAAATAGATAAATAGTAATTTAATAGATATAAAATGAAGACCTTATTTGATATAATATTTTCATTATACACTCACAAACACTATAAGAGAATGAATATTATTTTACACCCCATTGGTGGTGGCCTACTGAGTTGCACATACACCTTACACGGGCCACCTGATCAGTAACCAAATAGATTTTATGTTTTATAGTAAGGAAAAGAGAAATTTATCTTTGTTACATGGATATTTCATGGAAAATATTGGTTGGTATAAATGTAACTAGTGTTACTACATGATTAAGGGTGTCTATGTGTCTATATTTTGGTTTTTAATTGGAAATTTGACACGTATTCTTCATGAAATATCTCAAATTTAGTTTTGGATGCTATGTCACTCATTTTGTTTTCATCTAATACCAGTATATTTGTGGTTATGGGTTCATCATTTTTTAATTTATTATTTATTTTCACTATTATACATTATTTTTTATAGATTTTATATTCTACCCATGATCAATAGTAGACCCTTGATACTAATCGATATCATCTAGATTCCACTAAGGCATGATTGAGGTCACGTAACTGATCGGCTTGGGGAACTAGAATGTGGATCCAGAGTCATGGTATTATAGTTGGGAATGGTTTTTAAATGAAGAGGAGTTAGTAACACAATTGGGTCTATAGATTATTTTAGTTATGACAATTTTATCATCAACCTATGTTTTTGAATTGTTAGATTCAGTTACATTAAAATCATTTGTTTCACCAACACATGTCTTCTATCTGAAACTATATCTAGAGAGGCTTCATGTGCCCCTATTTTTTACTACTCTTTAATGTGTGATAGGTTTTTTAATTTAATTATGGGGATACATTAGTCTTGTGGGGATATTTTTATTTATCACATGAAACCACATGATTTCATCCCCAGAATAAAGTAGATATATTTTATATGTTATGTTATTAAATTATTTTATAGGATAATCATGTTCTTCTGTACTTATATCTTCCATTATAAATTATTTAGCGATAAATGTCACTAATATGGATATCAACACATGTATCATATTCATTCAAATATGGGTTTCCTTCATGTTTAATTAGTAGAGGATAGGGAAGGATGTTACAATGGTTTTTATTGGATTTAATATTGTTACCATAAGTGGTTCTGACAATACCCACATGACTTGATTTTTGGTTTAGTATATATCTATAACACATTTATTTTATAATTTTTATAGCTCTTGATTTTATGACACCCTCCAAGATATTTTAGTTTATAGTTCATTAAGAAGATATTGTATAGAATATTTTCCATAGTCATAGTGTTTAATAATAGGGTGATCCAGTGTTATTACACAAGCATCATGGTGTTTTATTATTTTGTTCGTATGAAACTCTTTTATAAACCAATATATGATAAATAATTTACATCTTCTTCCTTGGTTATATGATATTCATTACTGGTAGATTAGGGAGATGTATTTTTTTATGGTTGATTTTTGATATGGATATCAACAGTAGATGATGAAGAAGGAGAATATCCTGAACAATTATATTAGAGAGAGTTATAGGGGAATAACCATTATGGTCACATATTTAGATTTCATGAATGTACATTCTATTATAAGGTGGATCTTGAACCCCTTGTTCTATGAATTCTTTCATCAGTTTGAAGTTTTATTCATTGATGACCTATTAGTCTTCTCAATGATATGGGATGATAGTGTGGATCAACTCAATTCTATACTACAAGTTCCTCAACAACACAATATATATGTAATTTTGTCCATGGTTATGTTATGGACAATATAGTTTCCTTGTATTATAAATTTAGTGTCCTAGTATGCTGTTTCATGGGTCTTTTAAAGAATGATGTATTTATTTTGTGGGTATAACCCAAAATGGATATATAGGATTGAATTTTTCTTTATATCTAAGGATAAAAGAAGTGGTTTTTTTCAATTTTTCGTAGATTGATGCTGCATTGAAATATATTACTATGAAGAATTGTGGATTTATGTGGAATGATTAGATTTGTACTATGTTTGAGATCATAAAAATAATTTTTTTAGTGAATGAGTTATTCAACTTCATGAGGAAAGTGTGATGTTTGAGGTTTTTATTGTTTCTTACCATAAAGTCATGGGATTCACACTGATGAAACCAGAGTAAGATATCTCTTAGTGGTCAAGGTATATCTTTACCTAGTATTCTTACTATACCAACGATGATCTAAATCTATGATTATATTTTTATGCTAATGATTTGGTGAAGGTATCTCATCGGGTTCACATTTTGGACTTCATAGGACATTATTGATTGGGGTATATCATCACTTATATTGATATGAATCTATATATTTTAACATGGATAATTTATTTATCGGATTATTATTTTTAGATATGATATCCAATAAGTCATTAATTGGAAATGTTGATGCTGAAAATTTAATTACTATGTAATGAAATGACATTGATCGGATGTCTGGGTATTCATGTAATGTGTAGGAGGAGTTGGAAAAAAACTAATGGATTTATGTTTTTATGATAACCATGGTTGGTGTTTCAGTTGATAGTCAATTTATTTATTATAAGGCTGGTTTTGGAGTCACATATGGGAAACGCAGAGGCATGGTAGATGCAAAATCTTGTATGCTAGGGTTAATCTCTAGAGGGAGTAATAGAGGTTGTCTAAAAGTAGATATTGCATCAAGAGAATATGTTTGGTCTAGTAGCGGAGCATGATGAAGTTGTATATGAGTTTCATTGATCACTATTGGTGGTAAACATTCGATTTTCAAAAATGTTATATGTACTTGGGACATAATTTTGGAGTCCCGAAATGATATGGGAAATGGATGTGATTGTGGAATAGTATCTACATTTCCTGTAGGTTATGGTTGACCACCATGATCATAGTTTTCAAATTTATTTGTTATGTATTCATGAGTGGGAAGGTGATGAAATAAATATTTATCTTTTATTACAATTTATATGTCATTAAAGAGGTTGTGATGATATATGGGTAATCATGGATCAGTTGATTAAATATTCCAACTTCCAAAAAATAATGGAGTTTGGATTCATGGTAAATTTTGCTAAGAGGTATGGGGATGGGATTTTTATCATTCCTAATTTTATGAGGTCCATTTTTTTATATAGGAATGCATGTTATTATCCATTAGTGGGGGTGGTTTTTTCATTCATTCATAGCATAATTACACAATATTATAAGATTCCACCCACATATGGATGGACTAAAGGAACTAACAATCCATATATAGGAGGATATTATGTTGTTATTTATAATTGTCATTGGTGGATCTATGGAATATAATTTTCTATCTGATGATATCTCCTACAATAACATATATCACTAATAGATCATAATGGATGAATTTGGGGCCATATTTAGGAATCAGTACCATTCTCTAAGATGCTCCGATGAGTTTCAAGATTCATTAGTTATTGTTTCTGATGTGGTTTTGATCAATATAAAGATGGTTTAGTTTTTTAACTATTGGATTAACATAGAACATGACCAAAATAATCATTATGTTGATTGAATGTGAATAATCTATGATTTTGTGGATGGACTCCACATTTTTGTGAGGTTTTTTCCCTGAGGATTATAGAATTTCATTGGATGAGGGAGTGAGCTCTCACCCATTTATTTTTCCATGTCGATGTATTGGTATTAGTTATTGATTTATATTGCCTATTGGAACTTCATCCATGACTAGATGAAATCATTTTCATTAATCTTGTCTCTCAAATTGGTCTGTATCTTCACAATGACCCTTATTTCATTTTCTATGGGGAGTTCAACAAGATGGATGATGGAATGTTTGTAGAGCATCAATTAGAGATCATGTTTCATTAAGAGATTTTTTTTTGGGAAATTAAATTGTCAAGGATTATATGTTTCAGAGGAATGGGGTCCAAGATGACTGTAATTTGGATCATGAGATGTATATGTGTTCCCCATACAATGAATAATTTTTTGGTTTTTTATATTTTTTTTAATGATTTCATTTTATGAACATTCAGTTTTATATCGTTTTTTAATTTTTCATATTTCATATTATGTGTGATAAAGCATATATTAATACATTTTAGGGAAAAATAAGAACAAATAGATACACATCGTACCCTTACATGATTGAAACTAGGTGGTTGAATAATTTCAAATAAAATTGAATATTATTTTCACATGGGATATTAAATTTCTTGATCTATTTACCAGGGGAACTTCCATGTGTTGGTTGTATAATTTACTCACATGGGGTAATTGGTTAATTTAATGGGATGGAATTTTTATTTGAAGTACATATGAATATTTTGACTATAAGGGATATTGTGGTCTTTTTTGGTTTATGTGTTTATTTAGTATCAGTGTATCCATTAGTATAAAATCCTTTAGTGATATCATTAAGTAGGGTTGTTTGGACACTTTCTTCTTTTATTGTTCCTTATTATTATATTTATTATAAATAAAAATACAAATTTCAGAGGTATCAAATGTACTGACCTATAATTTTAATATCATTTTCATTTTTTGTGGTTTGATATTATTTATATGGTGATTCGTGTCCCATACCCTTGTTATTTCATAGTTTGGATGTACAAATGGTTATCAAGGAAACATGACTATTCATGAACAAGTTTGAATGGTCCATCAATCAATTTGAAATATCACTTATGTGTTCATATGGTAGGGAGGTTGGTCTAGAAGTCAAATTCAATAGACACATATCTGATCATGTAGTAGAATCATTGGTCATGCTTTCATTTAGAACAATCTTATTTTATTCAATTAATATGGTGGTTTATAAAGTATATTATAAAAGTAGTAACTTTTCTATATATTTATTCTAGATATTGGTCATTTTTTCAGTAAATATAGTAAATTTATTAACAATAAGGAATGATAGTTTTATTGATAAATTCATTACATGTAAATGATACTGTGAATTGCTATTTTTTCACAGACTATCCCAAAAAGGAATATATTTGTTTTTATAGAAAATTTAGTATTAATGATCATATTTTTTATCTTTAATAGTCTAATTTTGAAATATTATTGTATCTTTAAATTTACTTTGTGACTAGGGACATTAATGTGTCCTTTCATAGAGAATTTAATACATTCTTCATTTATTCCAAATTATAATTTTATACAGGATCTAATATCCCAATGGATAATGATATGATAATATTAATGTACATATCATTCATATATATTTTAATACATATATTTTCTAAAGATTAGTAGTGTAAAAGCCTCATCCTTGGAGTCTTGTAACATTTATATAATTCTTACTATTTGTTTGATCTATTAACGTGGTTTTCTCTTATTCCAGAACACCCTTCTCCTAGTGTAGCAGGTCAAATGGGGATTAATTCTTCCATATTTAATTTCCTCCATATATCAAATAATATATAATTTTAGAATGGTTTATTTATTTATCACTATATAATATGATCATATTTATCTTTATTAAGATAAAATAGTCTATTAAAATTGAAATTGATAGGATAAGGGGAGTGCAATATCATTCCATTTCTATTTTTGATACTATTTGTGTTATGAACTTAATGAGATTATTTAAAAAAAAAGTATCATTGGGATCCTCTCTTTGAACTGTAATTGTGGTGTTAGGGGGCCATATTTAAAGTATTTATTATTATCCTAAATTTAATTGATTAATTTGAAATACTCTTAAAAACATAGTCACCATGGAAAACTATTCATGTCTGAGAGTTCCCTTAAACGTAATTCGGATTTTCATAATACTCATCGAATGAATATGAAAAATTACTGTTTGTTTTTTTGTGTGGAATATATTTATTATGTTAAGGTGTGGTGTCTTTTTTTTATTATTGTATGATGTATTTAGGTGTCCATTTTATTGTAGAAATTATGGGGTGATGTAAGGAGTTGTGGTTTTTGTAATGAAATTTTCAACATGGATTAAACGTGGAGGAATGTGGTGATTTGTATTAAATTGGAGATGATAATGAAATGGTGGTTTTGTAAGGGATTATTTAAATTAGGTTGATGATGATGGAGGTGTTGGGAATTTGGTGTTTAATGAATGTTGTGGGTTGGAATAGTTTCCCATGTATTATTTGAATTAAATCGATTTCTATAATAGGATTGAAAATTTAAAATTAATTGGGTAATTGAATAATAAATTATGATGGGTTGTTTAGTTCCAAAGGTGATATGTTAAATATTATTTAATTGGAAGGAAAGTGTTTATTGAAATCGATGTTTTTAAGGAAAATTTTTTGAAACAGATGTTGGGAAAATTTATTTTTTTAAAATTATATATTTAAATGAGTCTTCATTCTTCTGGATTGTAGTGATGTGTTCTACATGTTTATGTGGCCATTATATTTATATTGTTTTGAGTTGGTTTTTGTATTTATAGTGAACGTATAGGTTCAAATTTGTGTTTCATTATCATATATTTATAAATTCCATTCTTTTGTGATTTCAGTATGGACCCCACCAATGTCGAGTTCCTATTACAGATAACCAACACATATTTCATGTTTTCTAAACATCTTAGTAGTGAGTAAATATGTCTGGTCAAACACTATTACATGCATACTCTTATATTATTTTATAAAATTAAAAACACTAATGGATATATGTAAAAAATTTATACAATTGAGATGTGTTGTGAATCAGTGTGATGGATCAAGATTATTTTAACTTTATAATGATATATGGGATGAGATAACTTTTAGTGGGGATTGTTCATGGTATGTGGAGTGGAAAATTTGTACATTGTTCATCATCACAATACTCTACTATATTTTTTTATGATGTGAAGTAATTTAATGGGTCGTGTGTCAGTTGGTAGGATGTTGTGTGATGTAATTTGATATGGAAGAGGTGGGTGCTCTAGGATTTTTTCTATTAGGGTGTAAGAGTGTCAAATTAGTTAATCATTTATTCAAGGTAAATTTTTATAATATTCATCTTCTTACATTATTATACATGTATTCTTTATTTGGTGAATGTTCCATCGTGTGGAAGGTCTTGTATAATTTACTTGGTGTTGTTCTATTTGTTTATTTTTTTCTCCTGGGTAAATTATTATGCTTCATTCAAATGCGCAAGAATGATTGTGACTTCAATATTTGTAAAAATCTAATTCTCACCCTACATATATTAACATGGTTTTTTGTTAACAGGTTGACAACATAGACTATTCTTGAAATTATTGAACTATAAATATCGACAGTTCAAATGAAGGTAGAATTTATTTTATTTCTATACATGTTTATGAAGACATATATATGGATTTTTTTATATATAGACATAGTTGAGGATAATATTTAGTATAAATATATATATATTACACGGATTTTATTTTGAAAGAATTGTACAATCACCCTAATTTGTATTGTTATAGTTACTAATTCATTCCATATTAATATTATTTTAAATTATCGGTGCTAGTTACCAACTCAGGGTCAACCATATGCGGGACTATTGGGTCATTATCTACTTTTCATAAATGCTAGACTATGTATGATTCCATTAGTGGAGGTGGTTTATGATATATACTAAATATCTGGATCCATCATGAGGATACAGTTCATAAGGAATTCAGTACAAATTGAAAACCAATTTAAGGTTCTATTAATTTAATTACTAAATTTGATGATGGTCCATTACAATTATTAATATTATATATAACAATGGATAATTGAAAATCATAAAAAGTATATAATTCATAAAAATAATTGCTGAATCATGATGGTTTTTGTATTTATGTGTTTCTATATCATTGAATTTTTTTTAATTATTTTATTTTATGGATAATTCTAGTTTATTTCACTAAGACTATGATCAAAAGTGTAAATGGATTTTATAATATCCATATAATCATTACTGTTATATTCTCTATATTACGAAATATTTTTTATCACATGGATGTCGTAACATTTATATTTTAACATCTTATTACTAAATATATTGAAAGTGGATGGGGTTTTATTAGGAGTTTCATATTATTATAAAATATTAATTTGGTATATTAGAAGTTAATAGAGGTGGTATCCAAGTAATGGCTTCAGAATATTTCAATAAAATATTTATTTATTGTATTAGATGGTTTTTACTAATCATTAATTTAAAATATCTATGTATTGGGAACACTTATCGGGCTCAAACTATAAATCTTGTAAATATTTAATTCAACAATCATTCTCCCATATAATTTATATATTTCAATGGAATGATTATTAACATGATCATAATATCATTATCCAAACAAGGTATAGGGTATTAGATTTATTTTGATTCATCATGTGTTGGTATTGAATTATTGTTGATAATAAATAGTTAATAAATGTTTTCGGGGTCTGTGAAATGAATTTCACAAGAGTTCAAATACATATTTAATGAATTTTTACAAATTATATTAGATAAAATATTATTTTTTTCCAATAATATTTCATATGTTTAATTATTTTTATGTATAATGATTCTGATATCATTAAAAATAAGAAAAATAAAAATAACGTTTCAATTAAACAATTTAACTTCCTCTAAGAAATAATATTCTACTATAAATGGAAACATTCATGTTCATATGATATGTTAATATAATAATAACCATGAATTTTAATACAATAATTTGTATTTTTCGGTATTGATCCAATAAAAGAAGACATATATTGACACAATGGTGTATAAATGTAGGGTTATAAATACATCTCATAAAATTTCCACCATACTCTATAATAGTGTGGTGGAGAAATTTTTGTAATTATATTTACTATATTATGAGGTTTAAAACATATATTGGGTTGATTTATCCATATTAGACCTAATATATTTTAATAAACCTTTAAATATGAATTTAATTGATGGTTTCCATGAGAATATTAGAGGATAATATTATCTTATCACACACCTTAAGGTGAGAAACATACCCATGGAGGGAAAAAAACGTCTCATGAATATTTTTTAGTATATTGGTGGATCTTGATGAAAAAATTGATAAAATTATTAATATCATTATACCTCAAATTGTTACATGTAATGGTAGATATTTTGTGACAAATATGCATTTATACTTCTATTAATACTCATGAGTGGATGTGGGAAACATTTTTAACTAATTTCATGATATTAATATTGAAAATAAATGTTATAGTAGTAAATACTTATACGTTTTAGAACATAGGATGATCAATTTATAATAATAACTTAGACCCAATATATTTATGATTTATACTAGTTGAGTTTTTGGGAGATATCATGAATATCTATTTTACAATTGTATCCTATTAGTTCATGATTCATAATTTACATAATTTTTCATGAAGGTACTGTTCAATAAATTATCTATTCAATAGTATTTAGTAACAACATACCACTCCTAGACTAAAGATGTGGGAAACTATGATAGAAATGAATTATAGGGTAATATTTGATCATTTTCATTAAATTTTATTTATTTGATATAGATTTAACTGTCCCATAAATATTCCACATTTAATAATATATATAATAAATCAAATATGATTATACCATCTATAGTCTTATATTAAATACTTTTCATCGGCCACTATACATGATAGAGGAAGGGGAGTCTTATAATGTTCATCAAATCTCATTAACTTGGCAAAAAACAATGATTTTTTCTAAAATGTCATACTTACCACACAATGAAGCAAATGATCTTAATTTCACAATAAATTTCTTCACCAATAGTTTGAAGTGGATGTCCTTTTACATTTGATTTTTCTTTATAGATTGGGAAACAAATAGGATTTGAATATAGGGGATGATGAAACCTGATGGGTCTTATACTAAAATTGTTTTTAATGAGTTTCGTGATGTGTTTGGTGGGTATGTGATAAGTGGTGATTCATAGAAATATTTTATGGATTAATTTTATTGGAATGTATTTTAAAGTTGTAAAATCACCGAGGATGAAATGTAATTTTTGTTAAACATTTATGTATATCAAAAAGATATATTTCATTGGTTTTTTGAATTGAAAAAAAGTATAAAAAATAAATGAATTATTGTGTTATGTAATTTATGATATAATTTAAAATAAAATGATAGGATAAATATGATTTGGTCTTGATAACGAATGGTATGGTAATTATATTAATATGACCTAGAAATTAATGTTTTATGCCAACCTTTATATTAGAATAAAAAATATTTCCAACCAACCTACAGTCCAAGATATTTTTGTGCACCAGTGCAGAGGTGGTTAGTTGGATCTGCTATTGCATAACCAAACAAAATTTTGGATGAAGTAAGGCATAAATCTAAAAAAGAGAAATAAAACATGTGGATCAATAATTTTTGGAGGGACATCCATTGAGGTTGCTAATAATGGGTGGTGCCTACATGTTATGGGATTTAACCATATAGTTGTAATTGGTTTCTCCCAGCCACCATTGGTTATAAAAATAATTACCCAAAACACAACAAAATCATATGGGTCATGTATATGAGTGATATTTTTCATTCAAAATTTAATATCTATAAATAACTGGGGATGTCTGATCCTATAAATTTACTCCATTTGATCCAGTTCCATAGATTTCTTCTACCTTCACTAGAGATCATCCATTATATTTTAGGATATTTTCATGATGCATCGTCTATTGGGTTGATAATTTTCTTATGAAAAAAAATTAATGATAATGCAGATGTAAATATGGTAAAATTAACATGCATATTATTTTACATATTATTATTAATATCACATGTAGGAGTTACAATGTGAATATTAAATGGTATTACAAAGTTGGTGTTCTTCCATAATGGATAATTTTCAGATATGGAAGTGCATGTGAAATATTGGGTCAGTGCACATTAGCAATGTTTGTTGTGGATTTTTATAATTAAAAATGCATAAACCCTTGATATCATGATGAAATATTGAGATTTATCTCCATTGAAAACAATCAGTTCCACTACGATCCTAATTTTTGTGAAGAGTGATTCCATGAAGCTACTTATTTTTTGTGGAATAATATTATTTCCTTAGTATTCTATTTTCAATTTTCAAATTCATTTTTACTCATGATGATAAAGGTTATATGATAAAATTGAGATAGTTTTATACTGTTAATGAACATATTTACTGTTTTAAAAATAATTTTTTAGGAATTTAGATGCAATTATACACTTATTAAAATGTTGATGTTTACTCACAAAGATATTTTATTCACTAAGGCTGTATTATTAGCACATTTCATAAATAATGTGGTAATCTTTCACATCCAACCATATGTGAAAACAAATCATGTACACATGTATGAAAAATATCCAATGAACCAAAATTCATGTAACATGTAGTGAATAAATGGTTGAAGTGTACATGATATAATTTTTGGATAAAATTTGTGTGTGAAGAAACATGATTTGTAATGTTAGTTACACACACCCTTGAGAGAATTATTTTCAAATTACGTAGTATAAAAATTCAATATAGGACTTTCATATAGGAATCATAACTGAGTTGTGTAAAAAGACAATATATACTCGTGAAATATATAAAAATTTGTACATGGAAGTATGATGAAAACTATAAGATTTAATTTATTGGGATTGAATAAGAATAAGGAAATCATATCACTACATCAGATGTTCATGGATTTAGAATAACTGTTCACAATAGGGAGTGAAAATCATTAAAGAATGTGCAATATGCCATTATATATAACTAGATATTTTGGGGAGATAACAAAATATGAGTGAGAGAATATAAATAATAGTTGTGGGATTCTGTTCAAGATATCCCATTGAGATATAAACCATGGAAATAATTTGTTTTATACATTACATGAGTTTTCATTTTGAAATTTAAATAGGTTTTTGATACTTGTATCCACATCCTTTTTTCTTATAGTGAATTTATGATTACGATTCTCCCGAACACAATAAGGACATAGTCACCCAGACCATAGGTGAACCACAGAAAAATAATAATGTTATTCTCCATTGAGATTAATTGTTATCATATAAGAGATGTGAGATTCTAATTAAATGGGGATGAAGTTATTAAAAGATCATATAAACTAATTTGAGAAAAACAATTATAAAATGTACATCAATGATTAACCCCCGCCATTAATTTATATATATAAATTTGGGATCTTAATATGTTATTATACTATGAGGTTTCCCCTACAAATATCCAATTTTTTTAATTAATTAATGATGGTGATTTCAAATATAAATAATTATATATGATTTATTTTCATTGATGGTATGAACATACTTAAATGCTAAAACTAAATTCTTCGTTATCTAAATTCCCAAGACCTTGATTTTAGTGATCATAGTTTGTTTTTTTCTACCTAGAATACAAGCTCCAATGAAACATGCTTATAAGAGAAACATTGAAGTAGACTATATAGTTATAAACCTTATTTATTATCCTTGTCTGATAATGATCCTAGTAAATTTATAGGACTAAACTAGTTGAATAAATATAAGATAAACTCAAGAATATATATGAAGGAAGTGTGAATATAAAAAAAGGAAAAATAAAAATCATGAGATCAATGTCATATGATATTCGAATGGCTGGTGATGAAATTTTATATGACTAAATTATCAGGTTAAATGAGATTGTATATCATGTTTGGGGTTTTATAGATACCATTAAAGATTCATCTGTTGTTATGAAATTTATTCAATCATTTTTTTCTGGTTTTATCCAATGGTTTTCTCCATGGTTGATGTTAAAGACTTATCACTATATTAAATTTATACTAAACATCTCAATAATGAATTTCCAAAATATCCCATTTTATAAAATAAATAAATTAAATAAATATCTATCAATGATATGAAAAGTCACAAGTTGAAAGAAAATAATAAATAATCATTCATAAATTATTGTGGGGATGAGGATCATGTTGAAAATTATAATTGTATCATGTACATTATTTCCAAAAAAGTATAAAGATGAAAAGTAAAATATAAAATCATTTATTACATTAAAGATCATTAATTTTTCTAAATGTATACATTTTACAATTTTTCCCTAAAAAATATTTTGATGATTTTTGAGTGATGTTATTGAAAATTACTTCATTAAAATATGAGATCAAAATTATATAAATGTTGATAATGGATAGTTGATCAATTTCACAAGGAATTATAAGAAAAATAGATGAATTGTAGTGTTGATGAAGACTCTTTAGCATCAAATGAATCAGAATACAAGAATTTGACTAAAAATAATAAAATGTTATTATCACAAGTTAACATAAGTTTTTATACTTCTTGATGGTATAATAACTAATTTAAGGTTAATAAAGAGTACAAGAAGAGAGGTGATCTTCTTGAAAGTGTTTATAATTAGAAAATTCTCAAGAAAATAATCAAATTTCTAGTTAGATGGAAGTGTAATGATCATATTGAAAAGGTAAAAACGTCAAAGTAGATAATTGTATAACATGGAAAAATGTATAAATATCATTATGGAAAATTATATATAAAATAGAAAGAAGTAAATTTGAGAGATTATATTTGTTTTAATGAAGAAAACATATTGAAAATGATGATATATGGTTTTGAAAATGTAAGGTATGTTCATGTTTGAATTACCCAAGGATAATATGTAGATCATTTCAATGAATAATAAAAATTATATTTCATATTTTACTTATTATACTAAATATATTCCATCTAGTGGTTCATTTTTTGAAAAAAACACTAGAATAATATCAACCTAATATGAAAATTAAGACTTAATGAGGTTTGGAAAAATAATTTAATCTTTGTTTGAGGTAAGATATTATAGGTGTATATGTAGAAAATATGTTGTTTATCACGAATGTAAATTTTAGGAATTTGGGAGATAAAATTTTTTAGGCAACATTTGTCGTTGGGGTTTATTTTTTACAATTCATAAAATAGATTGAATAATATGTCATTTATTCATAATTTCAATATATCAATGGGAATAAATTTATAAAATAATATCAGTAGCTCAATGATAATAATGACCAATCATATAGTGATTATCATTGTGGTGGTGAAAACAATGAATTTCCCTTTATAGATTTATTCTCGTTTCCTAAATAAAATTTCTAACACGTGTGATATAAATAGTCACTATGCTAAAATTTCATGTAATAAATTCATGGATAGTTCATATGGGATTCTAATGGAAAGGGTTATTAGAAAAATGATGATATTTATAGAAATTTTATTAAAATAAATTATTCAACCATGGATGTTTTTGAGAAGGAATATTACATGAAAGGATTCCAGGTTGTATGGAAACATCACCTAAAATAGTCAAAAATAATCATTGAAAATATAAAACATTATAAATATAATGGAATGAAATTTCTCATAAAGTAATTAGGTCAATGTTTATGAAATTTTACTATATGTGTAAAATTTAATATCCAAAATACTGGATATGAAATCATTATTCAATAATAATAAGAAGATGGTAATAAATATGTTAGTCAAATCAATGTGACTGACAATAAAATTAAGAGTCCAAATAAATCATCCCATTCTAATTATGGAATAAATGTGAGGCTCAAAAATACAATATAATCATTTTAATTTTTTTTAGAAACCATGAGGTTTATCTATATCCCCAGTTATTTTATGTGTTTTAAACACTTAATGTATTGAATTGAAGGATATGTTTTATGTTTTCACATCTGAACACGATGATGATATTATACTTCTTTGAGTCAACTAAATTCATGGAAATTAATTTTAAATGGTAATCCACTAAGGGGGATCAACCTTGTGAATTAATTTTAATACATTAAGACATATTAACACATAAATTACAATATATAACAATAAAAATATTGACCCTTCATCATTATTTTATTATAATATCAATTTGGGGGAATTTAGTGGTTGTTGAAGAAATAATAAGGCCATAATTATCTATTCAAATAAAATTTCTAATGTTTTGTTTTATGTATGTGCGATATTTATAAATTTATTAACAAATTTGTTAATTTTTAACCCCTTGAATGATTCTTGATAAACTCAGAGCATGATTTCTCCTAAATGGAATTTGAATATTACATAGAAATCCATGGTTGTATATCACTTTTTATATACCCTAGGTTGGCCCACATAGTTTATTATATGACTAATTATAGTCACATTGAAATTAAATCCATGTGGGACCACTCATCATATGGAATTGATCATGTAATTTTCAAATTAATGTGGTTATATTTTTTTAAAATAATATCGACTTCTTAAATATTTCCCACATAACAATTGAATTTGTTTGTCAAAAAATGATAACACATTGAGAACTCATATTTAAATTTCTATATAAGAATTAAAAACTAAAAATAAATACAATTGGGGAGATTTTTGGGTCCAGTGTTTTTTGGTTTTCAATGATGTGTTAATATGTGTTTGATTTTTTTTCATAAAGTGGGGATTCCGGGATAATTTTTATAGACTCATTTGATGGAATTGGATGTCCCACTTTCACAAATTTACAAGGATAAATGTAATGACTATTTAACTATTTTTTAGTTTAATAAAATCATGTTTCTTTAGTTCATTGAAATAACACACATCATAAAACAATGAAATAAGTGAAGTTAAATAGAATTTAATTCTTAATTTAAAACGAAAATAAAGGACAATTTTTTTTATCTTCATAATCTTTTCTATTATGAGTTTCATAGAAATTATTACATACGGTATTTTTTACTATAAAAATTATATTGGTCCCCACTGAGAAATATGTCCTACAAACTTGAATGTCATGGGATATATGTGTACAACAACATATATGGGCATTATGTTCAACCAAACAATGAATGATAATCATATAAAATTTGGGTATAAATACAACACCCAAATAATGGATAAATGTAGAAAGAAAACCCACTATGTGGGGTGGATTCATGGTGTTGGTTGACACCGTGAGGTGGGGCCAGTGAGTTATAGTAGAAGACCCCATACACAAAAATGGCATCTCAATGATTACCACTTTTCTATAAAGTAGTTCTCAATGACATTAAAAAATTGTGTGGCTATTCTATGGAGGTCATATAGTACATCCAATGTTAAATATATGAAATGAACTAGATTTGTCCAATAAACAATATACTTCATTTGATAATGTATATTGGTTATTTTCTTACATTGACTGATAGATTACTGCTTACAATATTTTTCATCATGTTGCCCCATATGTTAGTTAGATATAGAACAATCCAATCAATATTTTATTGTTACAATTTTTAGAATTCATTCGAATTGTCATGAACAACAGTATTATGTTTAAATAAATATAAAATCATATAGTTACACAATAAAGCTACAAAATTATTTTGATGTAATGTAAGAGCATTAGTGACCCCGATGAATTTATACATATATTAATACTCCTAAGTAGATGTGAGAATCTTTAATGATGTATTTCATGATAATAATATTGAAAAATATTATGGTATTAAATACATATACATTTTAGTACATAGGTTGATCAAATATTAACTATAATATAGACACAATATATTTATGATTTCTACGAGTTTAATTATTGTAGATATCATGTATATCTATTATAAAAATTATATCCTATTAGGTCAAGATTCTTACTTGACATAATTTTTCATGAAGGGATTGCTCATAAAATTATTTAACAACTTATATTTATGAACAACATAACACTCCTAGACTAATGATGTGAGATACTATGAAAACAATGAATTATAGGGTCATATGTTATCATTTTAATTAAATTTTTATTTATTTGATAGATATTGAAATATCCCATGAAGAATCCACCATTAATAAAATATATAATGAATCGAACATGATTAAATCAACTATGACCTTATATTAAGGACATTTCTTCGACCACTATACAGGCTAGGGTAAGGGGATTCATACATTGATTATAAAAGCCTCATTAACTAGGCATAAAATAATGTTTTCTTCCATAAAATGGCATACATACAAATAAATGAATTAAATGATATTTAGTTCACAATAAATTTCATCATCAAGAGTTTTAGGTGGATGACCATTTACATTTGTTGTTTCTTAATAGATTTTTAAACACAAAGTATTTTAATATAGGGGAAGTTGAAAAAAGATGGGTCCAATGCTACATTTTTTGTTCATGATTTTCGTGATTAGTTTGCTAATATTGGAATAAGTGGTGATTCATAGAAAGATTTTATGGATTCATTGGATTGAAACAGATTTCAATGTTGTAAAAATTATCACTGATGAAATGTAATTTTTGTCAAACTTTTGGTATACAAAAATAAATGTGTCATTGGTTTTTTTTAATTGAAAAAATGTATAATAAATTAGTGAATTATAGGGTTTTGGAATTTATGATATATTTTATAAATTAAATAAAGGATAAGTTTGGGTGGGTCTTGATAGTGTTGGGTATGGTCATTATATTAATATGACCTAGAAAAGTGTGTTTTAGGCCAACATTTATATTGGACTGAAAAAAAATATTTCCCACCAACTTGTAGGCCATGATATTTTTATGCACCACTATATTAGTGGTTAGTAGGATCAACTATAACATAAGGAGACACACATATGGGTGATTTTATTCCTTCAAAATTAAATATTTATAAATAAAAATGGATTTATGATACTATAAATATATTCCATTTGATCTAGTTCCACAGTAGTCTTCTACCTTCAGTTGATATATTCCATTATAAGTGATTATTTTTTAATGATGCACCATCTGTTGGGTTGATAATATGCATATGATGATGAATTTATTATTATGAAGTTATAAATATGGTCATATTAACAATCATATTATTTTGCATTTTCTCATTAATATCCCATTGGGGTGTTATAATGTAAATATTAAATGTTACTAAAATGTTGGTGTTCTTCCAAAATGGATATGTGTGATCTATGTTAGTTCATGTGAAATTTTGAGTCACTGCACATTATAAATGTTAGTTGTGGATTTTTTATAATTAATAACACATAATCCCATGATATGCTGATGAAATATTAAGAGTTCTCTCCATTAAAAACAAAGAGTTCAACAATGATCCTTCTATTTGTGATGCATTATTCCATGAAGATACTTCTAGTTTGAGGAAGAATATAATTTTATTGGTAATCTATTTTTTATTTTCATATATATTTCTTATCATGATGTTTTAGGTTCAATGATTAAACTACGATAGTTTGATACAATTAATGCACATGTTCATAGTTTACAAAATAATATTTCATGAATTTAGATGAAATTATACACGTATTAGTAGGGAGTTGATAACTCACATAGTAATTTTCATCATTTAAGGCCATATTATTATCACATTTTATAAATAATGAGGTGATCTTTCAAATCCAACCACATGTGAATAAGAATCATGTACTCATGTATGAATAATATTCAATCAACCAAAAAAATGTAACATGCATTTTATGCATGTGTGATGATTATATGATATTATGTGTGAATACAATTTGTGTGTGAAGAATCAAGATTTGTAAAGTATGTTATAGACACCCTTGAGATAATTATTTTCAAATTACATAGTATAAAAATTCATATTATAACTTTCATATAGGAATCATAATTGAGTAGTGTGAAAAGAGTATATAAACATGTGAAATGTATAAAAAGAGATACATGGAATGATTAAGTTAACTATAAGATCTAATTTAGTGGATTTGAATATGAACAAATACAATATATCACTACATAATAATTTTGTGGATATTGAATAATTGTTCACAATATTCATTGGAAATCATTAAAGAACACGAAGGATTCAATTATAAATAACCAGATATTTTTTTGGAGATACCTCAATTAGATTGATTCAATAAAAAAATTGTGGGATTCTAGTCTATATATCCCATTAGGATATATAACATGTAAATAATTTGTTTTCTTAAATTACAAGAGATTTACTTTAGTCATTTCATGAGTTTTTTTATTATTGTAACCAAAACATTTTTACAAATAAGAAATTTATGTCAGCGATTTTTACGAATAGAACAAGGACATAGTCCCCTACATCATAGGAGAACCATATAAAAATCTAATGATATTTCCCATTTCATTTAATTTTTGCATATAGGAGAGGTGAGATTCTAATGAATGGGTGATCAATTTCTAAAATGATCACAGAAACTTATTTAGGAACAAAATATTTGGAAAATTCACATCTATGATTACCCCCTTCACTATTTATTTATATATCTGAATTTGGGAAAATCATGTGTTATCTTATCATTAGGTATCCTCTATAAATATACAATTTTCTCAAAAGAACATATCATTAAGATATAAAATTATTACAATTGTAGATAAGTTCATTTCAATGATGGTAAGAACTAATATAGAAAAAAAAACAAAATTATTATATATCTAAATTACTAAGGCCTTAATGTTAGTGATCATAGTTGTTTATATCCTAACAAGAATACAAGGTCTAATAAAACATGATAATAATATAAACATTTAGGTAGACTATATGGTTATATTTTATATTTTTTTCATAATTGTCTGATAAAGATCTTATTAAAGTTATTGTAGTAAAACAGTTGAATAAATTTATGAAAAACTCATAAATGTGTATGAAGAATTTGTGAAGACAAAAGACGGAAACAATAATATCTAGAGAGCAATGTTTTTCGATATTTTAGTTATTGGTGATATGATTTTAGATGACTACATTATTTGGGAAAATGTGATTTTATATCATGTTTGGGGTTTTGGAGATACCATGGACAATTAATCTATTGTTATGAAACTGATTCATATCATTCATGACTAGTTTTAACCATTGATTTTTTCCATGTAATAAGTTAAAGATTTATCTCTCTATGAATTTTGTAATAAAATACGCATTAATTATTTGTCAAAATATCATATGTTATAAAATAGATAAATTTAATAAATATCCATCAAATATATGAAAACTCACATGTTGAAGGAAAATAATAAATATCCATTGCCATGTTTTGGTGAGGATGAAATACATGTTTGAAATTATAAATCAGTCGTATACATTATTTCCAACATTTCTAAAGTTTAAATGTAAAATATAATATTATTTATTACATTAAAGATCATTAATTATTTTAAGTTTATATATTTTACAAAATGATGTCCAAAAAATATTTTGATGATTCTAAGAGTTATGTGGTAGAATAATACTTCATTATAAGACCATATGAATAATTTATAATAGTTGATAGAGTATAGATGAACAATTTCACAATAATGTCTCATAATTACAATATTCTCTTTTTTTAAATGTGGATTATGAGAAACCATGAGATTCATCCATATTCCTTATTATTTTATGTGTTTTAACAAAAAATAAATTGAATTTAATGAGATGTTTTAAGATATCATTTTTGAACAACATGCTGAAATTATACTTCATAAAATCCACTAAATTCTAGAAAATTAATATTTAATGGTAATCCCTTTAGTGGGATCATCCTTGTGAATGAATTTGAATACATTAGGATAGATTCACCCATATATTTCAAAGTATACAAATAAAAATATTATCCCTGATGCATTATTTTAGTATTTAATTAATTAATGGGGATTTACATATTTTTGAAAAAATATAAAATGGTATCATTATATTTTTCACTTAAACTTTTGGATGTGTTTTTTGATGTATGTTGGGGATTTATAATTTCATTGATAAATTTGTTAATTATCATTCCCTAGAATGATTATTGAAATACTCTGAGCATGATTTCTCCTAAATGGAATTTTATGTATAACATAGACATCCATGGTTTTATATCACTTTTTTTATACACTAGGACGTACCACATAGGATTTTATTTGATTAAGTATAGTCACATTGAAAATTAATCCACATGATATTGTTCTCCATATTGAATTGATCAAGTAATTTTCATGTAAATGTTATTATCCTTTTTAGAAAATTATCAACTTCCAAAATATTCCCCTTTTATAAATTTAATTTGTTTATCAATGGGGGATAAGTCATTGTGAACTCAGATTGAACAATCAATATAATAATGAAATAATAAGCACCAATATAATGGAGGAGTATTTTTGGACCATTTTTTTACTTTTATTCATTGATATTTCAATATGGTTTTGATATGTTTGTATGAATTGGTGATTCCTAGATAATTTATATGGACTCATTTGATGGAATTAGATGTCAAACATGCAGAAATTTTAATGGATAAATTTGATAACTATTAAACTATTTTTTAGTTAATAAATTTCATGTTTCATTAGTTCATTGAATTAACACCATGTATGAAACAATGAAATAATTGAAGTCAATTAAAATTTAATATTTAATTTTAAAAAATAAAGGATAATTTTTTTTTGATCTTGATAATCTTGTCTATTGTGAGTTTCATAAAAATTATTACCTAGGTATTTTTTAGGATAACTATTAAATTGGTATCCAATAACAAATATGCCTACCAACCAAAATTTCATGGGATCAATGTGTAATAGAACTTATCTGGGAAATATATTCAAACAGAAAATGGATGATATTCATAGAATCTTAAGGTATAAATATAACACCCTCAAAATTAATCACGGTATAAATAGGTCTCACCATGTGGGGTGGATTGATGTTGTAGGGTGACACCACGGGGTGGGTCGACCAAGTTTTATGAGAAGACCCCATACTCAAAACTGGCTTCTCAAAGATTCCATCTGTTATATAAAGTAATTACAAACCACATAAAAATATATTGTCGAAATTAGATGAAGGCCATATAGTTCATCCAATGTTAAATATATGTAATGAACCAGAGATGTCCAAACTAAACAATATATTTCCTCTGATAATGTACATTAGTTATTTTCTAATGTTGATTGAGAGATTACTACGTACATGAAGATTTTTTCTTATTACATCATTTATTGGATAAAGACAAAATATCCAGTTTATATTTTATTGTTATCAGTTATAGAATTCATTATAATGGTCATGGATAATAGTTTTATGTTTAAATAAAAATATAATCATAGGGTTACACTATAAACCAACAACATTATTGTGATGTATGTGTTATTACATAATTGTAATGTTGAATTTATGTTTTCATAAATGAAATGTTGAGGTGGTTTTTAATAGATTGGTCAATGGTTATTTTTATAAATTAGGATGATTAAACCTGTGAGTTGTTTTTTAAATATTTATATTTCTCTAAATTAACAATTATATGATACACCATGATCCTTAAGTTGAAAATAGTGATTATGTGACACGAGTAAGTTTTTTTGGAAGAATAGAATTGCATATCAAAAATATTGGTGGTTCTCACAATAATTTAACTTCAATAAGAAAATGGCTCCATGATGACCCTGATATAGTTTTACACCCTTAACATGGATCTTAATGGTTTTCTTTAACATAATTGATAAATTTGTATTTCGCACAACATTTCAATGGATGAAGTTGATAAAATTAATATATAGTGTGTTTCATGATGATATCACATGTTTCAAATTGAACTAATAATGTGGTCCATTTCCACACCCAACCTTGAGTTATGAAGCATCATGCACTCATTCATGAAATATATGTTTTGAACCAGATTTGATGAAATTGGAAGTGTATAAACATGTAAATATGTATAGATAAAATTATTTCATACAAGTTGAGAGTGAAACAAATATATTCAATTATGATAACCCTTGAGAAAACGACTTTCATCATACATAATATAAACATGCATGTAATCTCATTCCTGAGGGAGATATAATTGATTTGTGAAATAATAAATTATTTCAATGTGATTTGAATAATATATGGTGTCCAAATTAGGATATATAATCATAATATTAAACATATTTGTCTTGAACAGGTCTATAGACAATAGATCCCAACATCAGAAGTTAGTGCACGCTAAATAATTTATTCAAAATAAAGAGTAAAAATAACCGAAGAACTGGGGGTGCTATAGTTAATAAAAAGAACTTAGTATGTGATAGTTCAAATAGAGGTAGTCCTTATAAATAATATAGTTGGGATTATAGTCTAATGTTTCCATGATGATATATCCAATTGTAATCCCTACTCATCAAAACCTACAGTAGTTTTTATCAGACATTCCATCTAACTGTTTTAACTTTTTATAAGATTCCTTATTACAATTATAGTATATGTGTCTAGAATTGTTATGAACACACCAAGAAAATTTTATCCCATATTAGGGGAAAACATTTTAAAAATACTTATATTAATATATAGTTCATTCAACCTTATTCATTCATGATAATAAAGACTGTAATGAATGGGGGATAGAGATAATATTGTACTACAAGGATATTTCTTAAAAGTTATATTTTTAATAAGTACATCACAAATTCACCCACCCACCTCTCATTGATATATACTGATCTACATTCATTATTACCATGATTTTTTTATTATGTTTAATAATTGTTGGCTCAATATATAGAAATATTTATCATCACATCCTCAGTTTATTCATAGGAGTCATGTTTCATGGAATGTATCTTACCTCTTATGCTATCATAAAAATAAATTTCATGTGATCGATGTCATTGATTTCAAGTTGGATTCTTATGTGAAATTCATTTAATGGTCATTGGTTCTTTAAAAAAAATTTATTTGAAGAGATTTTAATATCCATATTTTGCATGTAATATAGACTCATGGACTCAATTTTGATATATATAAAATAAAAATCTACATGTGAGTGAAATAAATATATCATTTCATAAAACAAATTAACTTTTTTTAATTATGTATGATTATTCAAATTGTGGGTTAATTATGGGGAAAAATATATTCTATTATATTTATTTATAAAAATTATTTAAAAACATGTGAATTTGTAAATTTTGATGCTTTTTTAGGAGGTAGTCGATGCGAAATTTTTTAATTTAATATTGATGGGATGATTGTAATGTATATAAATTGATAAATAACATAAAAATATTAATTATAACTCTTTTGGTTACCCAGTATCCTCATTAAATTAATGGTAGTCATATTAATTTTTTCAATCACTTTGTGTACCTTGAGAGGGCACATGGTGATGTCTCAGGTAGATAGTCACAGGGTCTTATGAAACCAGAAATATGTGAATGCGATCCGAGATTACCTTTTATTTTATTATATTTTGTTATTTCTATAAAATGATATAAAAATTTTAAAATTTTACCCCTAGTAATTTACTTCCACCTAACACAAGATCTACAACACTTATCGATTTAAATTTTTTATCCAAACCGTGATATGTCCATTGGTTATGGTTGAATGCACATGATTTTTAAGGAGGATCACTATAATAATTAAAAACTATTCACATAATACTATTTATTATGATTCAAATTATTCATTAATAAATATTCTAAAAAAAATTATTCAGGATAATGTCATATTTTTTGGATTTTATTTTATTTTAGCTTTTCCACAAGGTCATTAGTTTTTCGTGGTTTTCAATTATGAAATTAAACGTTGTATTTTATGATTAATGTTTATTTATATGTGGCTACAGATAAATTTCTAATCAAGGTGTATGTTTATGACCATAAGAAAACCTACAGCATCATTTAAACTACATTGAGAAACATTAAATAACCATTTGGTTCATTACTAATCATTTGTGTTCTAAATTTTATTATTAGATTAAATAATGACCATGTTTTTAAATTTCGGTGTTTTGGAAATTTTAAAATTGAATATATTAGTTGTATCACTGGTTACATAATGATATATTTTACATATATAGTATCCCATGACATATATAGTATGTGGACTTCTTATATGGTGGAGGGATATCATAGTAATTATCCAAAATGGAAGTATTATATATTAAAAGATCATTGGTGGGGAAAAACAATTAAATCATTTATTGTAGTGCTTGTATATAATTTCAATATAAGTTTTTATATTATAGTAATTTCAATATAGGGAATTTATATACCTATAATTATATTATAGATCAATATTTATATGAAATTATTCTAAATTCATTATTTTTTAATGACAATGATGTTTGGAATGATGTTTTGAGGAGTTCTAAGCACAACAATTTTGTTCATAGGTGTTTGGCGTAATTCGAACAATTATTCATCCTGATATCATGGTGGGTTTTAATTCCTAATGTTATTACTCGTGTTTGATTGGTTATGTAATGCAACTACTATAATTTATCATGTGATGTGGGTATGCTTTCATTCCATCCAATGTTACACTTATAATGCGGTTTGGGAGTAATTCCAATTTTTACACTCAATCCTGGTTTTTTGTGTGTATTTTCAAATTTCATTCATTAGGTTGTGTTGTATGGGTGTAATTCCAATCATAATTAAACTAGTGATGTTAGCTAGTTATATTTCTAATATTTATAATTATAATTTATGTGGTTTGTTTTAATACCAATTCCATGGAAATAATTATATTTGATAGTTGTATGTAAAATACATTCATCATACTATCAAATATTTTTTATTAGAAAATGAGTGGTCAATTGATATCATTTGGGGAGAGTCTATACTACACCCCGATAACATTTTCATACATTTTTTCACTCATAAACAAAATTTAAAGATGTAAATTGGGTAAATTTCTAGTATATTAATATTACCAAATCATAATGGGGGTTATTATTTATAAAATTTCATATATAGGTAATGTCATAAATGAATATATATATAATATCAATTTTCTAAGTGAATTATAGGTGTTTTCCAAAAAATTTATACATAATCATTACAAAATAATCTACCTAAGTTTAAAAACACTATGACACATGATGAAAGAATGTGTGAGGATTTAATATTAATTATATTTGTAGGATGGATGGTCTGTCTTGGATATTGAACAAGTTTCAAAGTCTAAAAACCAATTTTTTATTTATTTTCCCATTAATAACATTTTTTATTTTTAAATACATGTTTTTGGTTTCCCATTATTTGATCCCATATTATTTATTGTAATGTATTTCAGAGTATAATCGAAACTTACAATATTATTGGATGACTTATTTATCATTTTAAAAATAAATGTTATAATGAAAATATTATAATGTCTTTTTTTTATGATTTTTTAATATTGTATCATGTATGATTATTTATTGTTTTTTAATTCAGTTTTTATATTCATGAATCATTATTTATTATGCCTCATCACATGTGGGGAACATTTAGTATAGGAGGATCCCTATCTAAATACATTTTATTACATATTTTATCTTTTTATTTATGGAGATTAGTTTATAACATTACTTGGGAGATTTCTAAAATATTAGATTAGTAGTAATATTATGATTGAGACACAATGTTTTTGAAAAATAATTAATTATTGTAATATTTATCATAAAAAACTCAATAAAAACATTGAAAATATTTCCTCTATAAAAATTTTTCAGGATGAAATATTATACAAAACTTATTACCACAATGAATGGGTTATTATATATTAGATACTCTATACTTGTTACATGATAAAATATATAGACATCGACATGATTTTATAAACATAAAAATATAATAATAATATATAAGATGAATAATATAATACGGATAAATACATTCCCAATGAGAGGTGGACAAAGTTGAATATGCAATTAATTATCTATTTATAATATTTTGGTGTAATATAATATAATATATATATATATACATTCATTGTTTCAGTTAATCACCGAAATTTCTTATTATTATAGAAATTAATTTGTTTGACACTACACATTTTATTATCAACTGTTAATGGTTTACATGGATATAATTCATATGTTTTGTGATTGAACTGTCAATTTGGTATTTGAATATGTGTTTTCATATAAATTGACATTTCCTATTTTAAATGATACTGAAAATAATATTATTAATTAAATTTTCCTTCGTATTAAATTTATGTATCACATTTAGTAATGAAGTGTAACATACCAAACATTAAACACATGATATAACTCACATGATATTATTATATATTTGTGATGATTATGTTTTGAGTTAAAATACATAGAACAAAAAGTGAGAAATTTTAGTACAGTGTAAAATAAATATCAATATAACTATCATTTGAAAATTTTGTATCTTTTAGAAACCTATAATGATTTTAGTCATGAACATCATTTTATAATTGAATATTAATTTTTGGTATGAAATATCAATTATTAATTTGAAATAATATTGAACTTTTAGTTATAAAAGATAATAATGATGAATGAATGAAATATGATGTACTTAACAATTCCTTTATGCTCATTTACATTTAGAAATAAGATTTTTTCGAATAACACTATAGAATTGTAATTCTAATTTGATAGTTTATAATAGAAACTTGGCCTTTACAGGAGTAACATGAAATATAAAATTGTAAAATAAAATTTATTTTTAATATAACATTAAAATAAAAAATTGTTTTTCCATGATACACATAATAAAATGTATTTATTTTATAATATATGTGACAATATATTCAGTAATAACATTTTTTTATAAATATTTTGGGATAAATATAATTTTTAAATGAAATATAAATTTCATAAAATGGATTTATTATATAAATTTATTTTCATTATAATGATTATATAATTTTATATATAGATAATTCATTTATATTTTAGTTAGAAAATATATAATTATATGAACATTTTTATTTAAATATTCTATAATGAATATATATAAAATTACATTTCCATTATTTTGTAAATGAATTAATTAAAATTTATGTTTGAGATTCCAAATTTTAAAATAGAGGGGTGGTGATTTTTTAGAAAAATATATATTTTTTTAAAAATATTTAAATATGAAAAATATTCTATTTAAAAATTCTAATTTTATATAATTATTTTCATGTCATTATTGATTTATGAAAAAACATATCTCAAAATAAAAATATATAATTACTCTATATATTGACAATACTAAATACTATTAGAATTATAGGAAAAAAATAATTATCCAGCCATCAGTATATTAAAAAACTAATATACTCCCCATATGAAAACCGTACCTTCTAAACACACATTAATGGATTAATAGATTCTGATAATATGTGTGTTTTTATCCCCATCCCACTCCAGGAATATAATGAGTTGTTGTCATAGAAATAGATCGTTCAAATGTTTCTTAATGTGTTTTCCATCATTATACATCAAAAGAGGTAATGTCCTGAAACACTAATGACATTAATAATATCTTCTACTAAATATTACAACCATTTAATTCATAATTGAAATAATGAATATAATATAATAAGTTTCATATCATTTAATATTTTAAATGTAATACCAAAAGTCAATCTTCTTTTACAATAACATTAAATTTAAAACAGATGCTCATTTTTTGGTGGCTACACATCATATAAAAACAAAATTAATTTTTTATCCATGAACATCAATGATATTTATATTTATTATATTATGGTCATAAATGATGATATTATGTATTCTAAAAATTTCGTGATGTTGTTAAATATATTTATAATAATTTAATTAATCAAAACAAATATACATGTTGATGGTCAGTAGAACCACCTGAATTTTATAATCATATAATTATATTATTTATAATAAATGAATCATCCATAAATTAAAAACCATATATATATATATATATAATAACATAAATTACTTTCTGGACATCATTAAATTTTACTACTGTCACGATCCATCCTCAGGGGCTCATGCCGTGACTACCCCAAGCCCACCTTACATTGGCCAGGGGCTGGCGACTAGCTCCAAAGGCATAATTCCCTAAAACTAGGAAGGCATTGACTTTAAAACCTATAAAATCACACAACAGAGCACGCAGATGGATAGAAAAAACTTAGTAAACTACATAACAAAATAGTGCTGATAGTAAAAGGTGACGAAAATACAAGCTCATCTGCAAAGTACAAAAAACTGAATGTACAACTGAAAAAAAAACAGTCATTGGGTTGTCCACTGTGGTTCCTACCTGAAGGGTAGGTATAGATTTTCTCCTCATCACTCCATGCTCGTCCTTCTTCTCCTTGTACTAATTCTTCATATAGTCCACCTGCAGGTATCGTCCAGTCCTGTTACTCTCAGCCTCGATCAGCACTGCCCGTCATCTGCATCTAACACAATGAGTAGCGGGCATAGCCTGTGCAGGGGTGAATATAACGATACTCAGTAGGGACCCCAATACCCACAAAGTCTCACACAATCCCATAAGGTTAAACCAATAGAAATGAAATCAACATATAACCCCAATTGGGTATATTATCTTACATATACCTAAGTTATCCAGTAATCAATAACAATCATGTGGAAAAACAAAAAAGTTATTGACTCAGCTCAACCCAGGACTTATTCGAGTGGAAAAACATTTCAATCCCTCAGTTTCTTGAGAACTCCTCTTATATTGAGTACAGTGGTCTTGCCACCACAACCAAATGCTTCCCACTAACCTTAGACTGCTGAGGTACTCATCCTGTCTAGTATCATGGGTCTGCCGCATAACACGGAGGCGCTCCCCACAATGGGTCTACCGCTACAACCAGGCACACCCCCTTATTGCCTGTAGAGGTACATCTCTTGTCATGTACCGTGGGTTATCCACCACAAACAGACAATCCTCCATCGTGGGTCTGCCGCCACAACTATGCACTCCCCACTGGTTTAGTCGAGTCACTCCAAGTCAATTGGTCAGCAGTTGTCATTTCTCATCCAGCTACTAGGATATCGCACAAATGCACACTTTACTCCAAAATATCTTCTCCACAAGTTATTAGTCGATGCTCCAACTGTTCCCAAGTCCCACTAAGAAGTATCTTAAATATATTCCACATCATAGGGGACTCAACGCAACATATGGCATGTCAATCAGACGCCTGTTCTGTGAGTTATTAGCCTTTTAGTATTGGGGGCCCAGTTAGATTTGTGCATGATCCGACCTGACTATATCATAACTATTCCCCAAAAACCATTGGGGTATACTCAAAGTGATCTTCATACTCCAAGATTACTTGAACCGCAGACGGTTTGTCAAACGGATGTCTGGTGCCAAAGATACTGACAGAAGATGGTAATGGGCCACAATGGGCCTGGGTCTGGTCCGACTTGGGCGGGTCGGCCCAGTTCAGTTCAACTCGGGAAAATAGGTTGGGTCTAGCCTCACATGTTGGGCCTATCCCAGCTAGCCGGGAGGGCACGTACCAATCACGCGGGTGCGAACCCACCGCGGGTCGCCGTAAAGGGCGGTTCAGTTGGGAGGGCGCCGCGAGGGGGCAACTTGACCTAGTGGGCACCGGGAGGGTGGTTAGGCCAAGAGCGCCATGAGGGGGCGACTGGTTCTGCCGAGGGCCACGTGTCCGGTGGGGTGGAGGCACAGATGGTGGGGCGGCACAGCCAGTGAGGGCGGCACGGCCGGGGTGCAGTGCGACCGGGGTGCGTCGCGGCCGGCGGGGCGGAGTGGCCGGCGAGGGCGGCGCGACCGGGGGGCGGGGTGGCCGAGGTGTGATGCAGCACGGGAAGGTTCTGCCGATGGGGGGTGTTGCTGGCAGGCAGCGCATCCGGGTTTCATGGAAGCCAGCAAGTGGTGTGGTTCAACCTGGGCTGGCAGAGCCGGTTCGGTCGGGGAGCCGGAGAGTCGTGGGGGTGGCGTGGGTCGCAGAGGCCGCATGTTGCGCTGCCATTTCCATTGTCGCCTTCATCACCTTTGACGTCGCTTTCCTCAACTTCAAATAACACCACAAAAGAGATCAGTAGAGGGGTCGGACCACGTCGTTTTGGTCCGCACCATCCATGTTTAGTGTGATAGAAATTGGATGGCAAGAACGAAGCACAACAACCCTCCGGAAAAAGAAAAATATACTCAATCTTCATTTTGAAATAAAGGAAAAACATTGAGAATAAATCATACCTGAAAAAAACCTACCGTTGTTTGTTGATCCTCGATGGAGTCGCGAGGAAGAAGATGGAGGTTTA
Organism: Viscum album; assembly: GCA_963277665.1. Taxonomy (NCBI): domain Eukaryota; kingdom Viridiplantae; phylum Streptophyta; class Magnoliopsida; order Santalales; family Viscaceae; genus Viscum; species Viscum album. The sequence continues at coordinate 1,102,026,871 of OY728147.1, forward strand.
GTTATTCGTCTCGTCCGCCGCACACTTCCAATCTTGAGCTCATTCATCAGTTTGTTGACAATGATGAGGAGGGAAGGTCAGTCATCGAAGACATACCACGTTGGATTCATTCACAAGTTTCTTCCGAGGATGAAGTCTAAGATTCTCTTTGATGATGTTCTTCATTGGAATAAAGTGTTCGTCATTCTTTGTTAGAGAAACTAGTTTTTCGTTGGAGAAACTAGTTCTTCGTTGGTGAGAGCTTTTCACTCAAAAGCTCATTCCTCATTTTCCAACAAAATAATAGGTAGCCAATAGTAATAGATTAGAAAATATATTATATTGTTGGAATAAAATTAAAAAGGTTAATTAAACACTTGGTTGGAACATTAATGGCTTGTGCGTTGGCACAATCAATGTGGAAGAGGTCAAGAGGCTCTCCCTCGTTTATGAGGGAGTTGAGAGGTTTTCCTCAATTAATTGGGGAGTTTTGTCCTGGGTGGTCCCCACACTGTAACCTTTCATCGGAGGTTATGCTCGGGTGGGCCCTACCATCATAAACTATCATGGGAGGTTAAGGTGTGGTGCTCCCCACCTCCAACATACACTTTGGTGGTTATAATAGATAAAATAAAATAAAACATGTTCTTATTTTATTTTATTATTTCCATGAAAACCCCAAAAAATAACCTTCACCCTCGACCAATTGTCATTGAGGTTAATGTATTCTTAAGAGAATACTGGTGTTGCATGTTTAACGGTGCCCTTAGATTTCAATTCTAATCACCAAATCAAATGTTATAAAAACAATCTTGTACGTTTACTGAACGTACCTGAACAAAACTTCATAAATTTATTCCAGGCACACCGGGCCTCAGAATCATGTGCCGTCAATTTTTGCAGACTCGTAAGATTCCCATTTAATTAAAAACAATTACATGATAATTATGGGTCTTTACATTCTCCCCATCTTAGGGCTCTACATCCTCATAAGACATAACTCATAATAAGGGAACAAGTGGGGGTACTGAGGATGCATCTGAGCCTCCTGCTCCCATGTGCTCTCTGGGAGGTTCACGTGCTGCCAGTGAATGCGCACCAAATGTATCGACCATCCATGAAGGACCCACATTTTCAATCCTCAATATCTACTGAAACCTCCATAAAATTCATCCCATCGTCGATGTCCATCTCACTATGGTCGATGATTTGATAAGGGACGTGCACATATCTCCTCAACTGGGATACGTAGAAGTCATCATGAACCCGGTGCAACTAAGGTAAAAGAGCTAAGCGGTATGCCACCGTGCCAACTCTACCGAGGACATGAAAAGTTCCAATAAATATCGGAGATAAATTGCTGCCTCGACCAAATATCTATAGACCTCATCGTGGTGAGAACCATAGAAAGACATGGTCACCATCCTCGAACTCCAAAGGACTCTTTCTCCTGTCAGCATACGACTTCTACCTACTCTGTTAAGTCTCCATCAACTCTTGGATGATCTTCACCTTCTCGGTGGTAGCCCATACCATCTCTGGTCCCACTAGTGTGGACTCCCCTAGGTCAGTAACACACAATGGTGATCCACAAGGTCACTCGTACAATTCTTCAAAAGGTTCCATCCTAATGGTGGAGTGATAACTGTTTTTGTATGTAAACTCCAACAAAGTTAAGTAATCCTCCCAGATGGGACCGAAGTCAAGGAAAAAATCAAACAACATGTACATGAGGGTTTTAATGGTCTACTCAGTCTAGAAATCAATCTGAGGATGGAAGGCGGTGATCAAATGAAGCTGCGTTCAGAAAGCCTCCTACAACCCCTTCCATAGCCAGGAAGTGAAACATGCTTCACGATCTGAGACAATCGTTGATGGTAATCCATGTATAAACACAATCTCATGTATGGAGAGGTGTTCCATGCTCTCTACTAAACCCTACTCACTGATTGGTAGGAAGTGGGCTGACATGGTGAGTCGGTCAATGATCACCCATATCAGGTCATGTCCCATGGATGTACGTGGAAGCCCCATCACGAAGTCTAGGAATATCCCATCCCACTTCCACTCTGAGACCTCTAAAGGTTGAACCATGCATGTTGGTACTTGATGCTCCACATTCACTTGCTGACAAATGAGGCATCGTGAGACAAACTCTACAAATTCTTTCTTCATTATTGGTCCCCAGTGCTATCGTCGGAGGTCATGATACATCTTCGCCACTCCAGGATGTACCACCATAGAGGATCTGTGGAACTCCCTCAACAATTCATTGTGATGTGATACCGGTACCATGGTACGTCCTCTAAAAAGCATGACTGCTCCCCACCTTCATGAAATCCATCAGGTGCCTGCCCTGTGGATATATGAGATCGTCGTGTCTCGTAGTCAGCGTCCCCATGTTGTGCCTCCCAAACTCGCTGAAGAAGTGGGGGAGGGACTGTAAGAGGCTGAAGGAAAAATGATCTATCTATATCCACAAAGGACATCTTTAAATCATCCACCTACTCTGTCTCCTCTCCTAGTAGAAGTATACTAGATCACTTTCTGAGTGCATCTGCAACAATATTCCCCTTCCTAAGAGTGTAGACAATCTCAATATCATTGCCCTGAAGGAACTCAATCCGACATCACGGTCTCAGGTTCATGTCTTTCTAGGAGAAGATATACCTGAAACTATTGTGATCAGAGTACACTGTAAAGTGCTCGCCCATCAGATAGTGTCACCATATCGTCGTGGAAAATACCACTACTGCTAACTACAGGTCATGGGTTGCATAGTTCTGCTCATGCTTTCTCAATTTTTGAGAAATATATGTGATCACTGCTCAATCTTGAATCAAGACACATCTGAGCTCGGTCCCTGATGCTTCGTAGTAGAATACGTACCCTACGCCTTCCTCTGGAAACCTCAATATGGGGGCACTAGTTATCCTCCACCTCAGCTCTTGAAAGCTAGGATGGCATCTCTCTGACCACACCATGGGTTTCCGCTTCTTCATTAAGGATGATAGTGGTGCTGCGACTCTGGAGAAGTCTGGGACGAATCTCTTGTAGTATCCAGAAAAACCCAAGAAACATCATACTTCCATCACACTCATGGGTGGCTCCCAAGAAAGTACAAACTCAACCATCACTGAATCCACTTCTACTCTAGCCTCAGAGATGACATTTCATAGATTGTGGACATCTCGGATCCAAAACTGGCACTTCGAGAGCATACCATAAAGCTGGTTCTCTTGGAGTGTGTCCATTACTACTTGAAAATGATAGGAATTCTCCTACATAGTAGTCGAGTAGATCAGAACACCATCGATGAAGACTACGAAAAAGCGATTGATTTATGGAAGAAAGATACTAATCATGAGTCACATGAACACTGAGGGAGCATTGGTTACACTGAAATCCATAACCAAGAACATGTAATGGATGTACTGACATCTGAACTACATCATCAACACATCCTTGTCTCGAACTCTTAGCCGGTGATAGACTGATCAATGGTCTATATTTGAGAACCAACTTGCTCCCTACAACAGATCAGAGTGTTCATCCATCCTTATGAGTGGGTACATGTTCTTCACGGTCACCTGGTTCAGGACCCAATAGTCAACACAAAGCCTCAATCTCCCATCATCATTCATTGTGAATTTAATCGGGGAATACCAAGAAGAAAAACTGTTCCGAATGAATCACTTCCCATTATAGTCCTTTAGTTGTACCCGCAACTCGCAAAGCTCCATGGGAGCCATCCGATACACTGGAATAGATATCAGTGTCATCCACTTGTACAAGTCAATGTAAAAGTCCACCTCTCTACATGGTGGTCGACTTGGGACATCATCAGTGAAAACATATGTGTACTGGTCCACCACTACATGATATATCAGAATCCCCACATTGATCGCTCTGAGGGGAATACAAGCCAACTGATGAGTGATTGGATGCATTCTCCTCCGAGTATGTCCATCATGCTCTGCAAAGGCTCCCTTCTCACTGGCGAAGTTTAACCTAGTTCCAGCAATGCAGAAACACCACACATTGTGCCTAATATAGTCAATCTGAGTATAGAATATAGATAACCAGTCCATACCCAAGATGACGTCGTAAGGACTCGACGCAGCTACTAGTAGATCCTAGCTGAAGCTATCACCTCCTAGAGTAATATCACACTACCTGCACTAGTTTGTAACCGTTTAATCCCCTCTGGTAGGAGTCTATATCTGTAAGGGTCAGGACAACGGCTCCGTTAGAATCTCTAAGCTCTGAATGAGGGAAGTGGCAATGAAAGAGTGACTGTCACCGGTATCTATAATTACTGCATCTATAGTAGTGTAGACACAGATCGTACCTCAAATCGTCTATTGAGCACCATGATCGTATGCCTCAGATTCCTAGAGCATAGCTCTCTCATATCCACCTTCTCTCTATGGTCGTGGTGGACCTCCTGGTGGTGGTGGTGGGGACACCTCGAAAAGTCTTCCACCGCCAGCTGCACGAACAGCTCCTCTGCCATGTCTATTTTCACCCTGAGGACCACCTCGATCGAATCTATGTCTCTGCCTAGGTAGTTCTTAGAGCATCTTTTGATCATCCAAACATTGGGTCGGACAGTCGCAAGCCATGTGACCATGCCCGCTGCATGAGTAACACTGCCCGCTCTTTGAATGTATGTCTCCGCTTCGGGTGCCCCGCTCAACCAATACTGAGCCATCTGGTCATCCACCTATAGGTCTGGTCCTCTTGGACCTCTACAACATCTATCTGTATCCATCTGTAGAAGACTCTACTACGTGTTGACTGGTGGTAGATCTCACTGGTAGTGACTGCTTAATAAAGAAACTCTCTACCAAGAGGGCTCTCTATAACACCCCTACCTACGTCGGGATACTGAGTGACATCCATGATGCTATGATCTCCCACTCGAGTCTCTTCTTGAAGTTCTGGGCCCTGATGAATGGGTATCGCACTATATAGATGGAATAGAATGAATGGTCTGTGAACCTCACTAAGTACTGAGCTACCATCATGATGCCCTGATACAAATGAAGTAGCTCATGTAAGCACACTGTGTGAAATGTATCTAGGAAAAACTATGCCCAAATTAGGCTATTTAAGTCTACCCAGAGAAGAGACACCTCGTCATGAACCAGGTGCATTAGCTCCACCATTTTACCACTACTGCCTGTAAAAGGCTGGCAACAAGTATCACCATGAGGTTGACTGGTCTCCCTACTAGTTAGAAAACTCTCATCACGGCCTCCAGCCAATCATCAACTGCCTGTGGGTCTGTCTCTCCCCTAAATCAGGGTGGCTTATGGCACTGTTACTCATGCAATGCACTCAGGAGGAGTGCACCATCTAATGATGGGACTGGTAGCATCAGTGGCCCAACGAATAAAGGAAATTCTGGTGCCTACGCTGAAAAAGGGCCCTACAACGAGGCCTCGTAGCTCGGTGGGATATTCATGCGTAGAACTCTCGGGACTCTAGATGGTCATCCATGTGGAGGAATCCTAAAATAAACTTATGTGAATGGTAAAAAGTTATACCTGGTTGGATGACCTAGTTGAGCTGACATAAAGAGAACTTTTGGAAACACACAAGCAATCAATGTTTTCATGCACTGAGTCAGAAATCAGAACTCAGGGTCCTAGTTTATAGATACATCATCCACCACACCAACACTGGACTCCATGATCTGAAAACCACACTCATTAAACTTAACAGCATTTCTTGAAAATAAATAATAGAGTCATAATTTCTGCCATTGAACCGACTCTTCTGATACCAATTTGTCATGACCCGTCCCCTGGGGCCCATGCTGTGACTACCCCATGCCGGCCATCCATAGGCCAGGGGGTGGCGACTAGCACCAAAGGCCTAATTCCATAAAATTTGGAATACATTTCCTTTATAACCTGTAAATGCACACAACAGGGCACACAGATGGATACAAAGCACTATATAAACAATATAACAAAAGAGTGTTGAAAGTAAAAGGGTCCGGAAATACAAGCCCATTTGCAAAGTACCAGAAACTGAATGTACAACTGAAGTAATGAAAAACAGCCTTTGGGTCATCTTCCAAGGGACCTACATGAAAGGTAGGTACAGATCCCCTCCTCAGCACTCTATATCCATCCGCCACCTCATTGTACCGACTCGCCGTATGGTCCACTTCTACGTACCATCCACCCATGGTACTCTCAACCTCGATCAGCGTTGTCTATCATCTGCATCCAACACAATGATGTATGGGAATGGCTTGCACGGGGGTGATTATGAAGATGCTCAGTAGGAACCACGAGACCCTCAAGGTCACACAAAATCAAACAAGGATTAACCAAAAAGTGTGAAATCAACAGATAACACCACTTAGGTATATGCCCACACATATACCTATTTTATCAAATAATCCATCTCAATCATGATGAAAAACAACCAAAATTACTGAATCATCTACAAAAAGACTGTATTCTATGGGTAAAACATTTCAAACCCTCGGTTGCTGATGAACTCCTCCTTTATCGAGTATTGTGGGCCTACCGCCACAACCAAGTGCTTCACACTAACCTTGGACTGGTGAGGTACTCCTCCTGTCGAGTATCATGGGCCTTCTATTTCACAAAGAGGCGCTCCCCACCATGGGTCTGTAGCCACAACCGGGCCCTCCCCCTCATACCCAATAGAGTTATTCATCATGTCGAGTACCGTGGGTCTTCCAAAAAAACCATGCACTCATCCACTGTGGGTTTTCCAACACAACCAGGCACTCCCAACTAGGCTAGTCGAGTCACTCCTAGTCAATCAGTCATCAGTCGTCAAGTCTCAGACAACTTTTGGGTTCCCGCACAAATGCTCGCTTGTCTCCGGATGATTCTCTCTACAAGCTACTGGATGATTCTCCAACTATCCCAAAGTCCCATGAAAAAGGTTCTCAAAGGTACGCAGTGTCATAGGGGTCTCAACACAATAGATGGCATGCCAATTAGACACCCGATCTTTGAGTTATTATCCTTTTAGTCCCAGGGGCCAGGTTGGATTCGTGCACGATCCAACCTGACCATATCTCAACTATACCCCAAACACCAGGGGTACACTAAAAAGGATCATCATACTCCATGATTACCATTTCCATAGAAGCTTCATCAAACGGACGTATGGTGCCAAAGATATGGACAAAAGAATGTAATGGGATATTGTGGGCCCGAGTCTGGTCTGACATGGTCGGAAAGACCTGGTTTGGGCCGACTCGGTTCGGGTCACCCGTCGTAACCCGTTGGGTATGGCCCAGACCGATGGGGCCAAACCTACTAGACGTGAGGGTGTGGACCGGTCACATGGGAACAAACTAGACACAGGTCTCCGCAAGGGTGGTTCAGCCCTAACGACGCTGCGAGGGGGTGGCTCGGCCTAGAGGCCCCCGCAAGGGTGTATCTTACCAATGTGTGGAGAGGGCATAGATGGAGGGGCATCGGAGCCGGCTAGGGCAGTGCGGCTGGTGCGGGGGTGCAGCCGGTGTGCGATGCAGCTGGCACGGGTGGGGCGGCTGGGCAGCGGCGCAACCAGCAAGGGCGGTGAAGCTAGCAAGGGTAGGGCAGCCAAGGCGCAACATGACTTAAGCCAGGTCAGCCGGCGGGTGGCGCGGCCAGCGGGCGGCGCGGCCGGAGCAGATCAGAAGCTGGTGGACGATGCAGTTCGGCCAGGGGAGGTGGAGCTAGTTTGGTTGAGGAGCCGGAGCGTCACAGTGGTAGCGCAGGTTATAGAGGTCACGGGTAGCACAACCAATCGATTCGTTGCCTTCGTCGCCTTTGACATCGCTTTCCTCCGTTTCGAGGAACACCGCAAAAAAGATTCATTAATGGGTCGAACAACGTTGGTTTGGTATGCACCATCTGGGTTTAGGGTGATAGCAATTGGATCCCAAGAACAAAGCACAACAACTCTCCCACAAAAGGAAAAAATCCTCGTTCTTCATTTTGAATGAATATAAGACCATGGGAATAAATCATACATAAAAAAATTTAACCATTACGTTTGTTCATTGTTCATCAATGGAGTCTCGGGGTATAATACAAAGTTGTCATCGCTCTTCACATCTGTCGCACACATCCAATCCCGAGCTTGTGCGTCGGGTTATTAACGACGATGATGACGGAAGGTTGGTCATTCAAGTCATCCCAAATCGGTTGCTTCTACAAGGTGATTCCAAGGAATAATTCGAAGATGATACTTTTTGGCATTCTTCATTGGAAGAACATGTTCTTTGTTTTTTATTGGAGAATCTTGTTCTTCATTGGAGAAACATGATCTACATTGGTGAGAGATTTTCTCTCGAAAGCTTCTTCCTTCTTTTCCAACAAAAGAACAGGAAGCCATGAATAATAGATTATAAAATCTATTAGGTTATTGACATCAAATTCAAAATGGGTAATTAATCACATGGTTGTAACATTAATGGAATGTGTGTTGGAACAATCAAGGTAGAGGAGGTCAAGAGGCTCTCTCTAATTTAAGAGGGATTTGATTGATTTTCCTCAATTAATTAGAGGGATTTATCCCAGGTGGTCCCCTCACCATAACATTTCATGGGAGGTTATGTTCTGGTGGGCCCCCCAACATAACCTCTCATGGGAGGTTAATGTGTGGTGGTCCCCACCTCTAACATCCACTTGGGTGGTTATAATATATAAAATTAAAAAAAATGCGCTTATTTTATTTTATTATTTCCATAAAAAACCCAAAAACTATATTTTACCCTCGACCAACTGCCATCGAGGTGAAAGCCATCTTAAGAAAATACATGTGTTGCGAGTTCAATGGTGTCCTTGGATTTCAATTCTCAGCAGAGCTTCAAATGTTAGAAAATCCCACTCATACGTTAACTTAATGAACTTAAAAAAAACATCATAAATTGATTTCGGGCATAGCGGGCCCCGAAATCACGCATAGTTAATTTTCCCAGACTTGTAAAATTCCCATTTAATTAAAAAACATTTAAAGGGAAATTCCGTGACTTTACAACTACCTTTCAATTTTTTTATTACTAGTCATAGTGAACATCGAAAATTATCCACAAAATAAATTGATAACTCAACCATGAAATGAAACCCCAAATGTGAGTAGAAACATACATGATGTATTCACAAAATTAATTTAAAATTTCATTATATATTATTAAAAAATATAGATAAAAAGCATTCGAAATAATTTATTTAAAAATCCAATTTCATTGTTAAGGATTTCAAACTATCATATTTTGAATTTCAAGAACATGAGGTAAGTGGACACCCCTAAGACAACTCATCCCAATATATTATTTTATTATCATTATACATCACATTATATATATTTATAATTATGTAATGATTATAAATTATTCATTTGTATTTCGTAAATATATCCAAATATAATTATCCCATTCCTTATTGTTGTTATCCATACCGTTCATTCTCAAAACCATCTATAAAATAAAAATCAAATATGGGGATAAATTTTTTCCCTCATTACATTATCTAGAAATAGTCTTAATGTATATTAATAAATTCGGAATATTTCAAAATAGCACTATTTTAGATATACCTATTTTTATAAAATTTTATTCATTGAAAATTACATTTTGATTTCATTATTAAAATTATTTAATAGAATAATTGAATAAATATTTTAAAATTATCATTTAATTCTAAATTATATAACTAAAATGATGATTTTTTGAAATAAAAGAAAATTTTGAGACCTTTAATTATTAATTAAAATATGATCACAGTATTTATATATTTTTATCTTCTATTTTAAATAATTAGGAAATATATTTTTAATTTTCATATAATCATGATTTTGTATCCAATTATATTCCATTGGAATTTATTATAAATATAAATTATTATAGTCTCATTTATTAGAAACACATATTCCAGAAAATGTCATTATGGGTGCACCCAATTCTATCTCCAATGAATTGGATAATGTTATCATTCCATGAAACGATATGTAATAAAATAGGGAGTAATAATATTCCATTTAAATAATCTATCCAGTATGTAGTGATAGATCAATAGTGATCCTAAATATATTCTTATTAATTTACCAATCTCGATGTTTCTAAAATCCTAGGATTCCATATTTTTTATTTCATTCTCCGATTTGAATATCCATGAGACTGGTTATTTTTTATAACGTGTTATAATTTTTTACCCATTTGATATCACATTTTATCATGCTTATTCCTATAATAAAAAATATATCTCATCAACATTTCTTATGTATTCCTAATGATAATCGATAATGTTCTAGAAAATCTAATAGATATAAGAGAATATTAGTTATTTATAAAAGATAATTATATAATTTTTATGGATGTGGAAATTTTATGGAGTTATCATCATCAATACACAAGAACTCTTATACATGAGCTATTTTAATAGAAATTTATTTTAAATTGTGTTATAATATTTAAACTAGTAATGGTATTGTTGTTTTTTATAGAATGATGTTGTAAATTTTATGTATTTGACTAAAAATAAGTAAATCAACACCATATGAAAAATTATATGTATAATAAATCCTCATGAATTATAGAATGAGTAGAATTCATGAAGAAATATTAATATATTTATATGATCATTTTATGTATATTTGACATACACATAACAAGGGGTAATGACGAAAAAAGATAAAATAAGTTATTAAATTGAGCAATAAAATATTCACGCTAAAGTATCTAGGTTTCCATTATATTGTGTTGCTTTTGAGGGATATGACTTGGTAAAATTCTCTAGATTGATATAAAACATAATGAATAACTTCAACAAATTTGTATGTTACTAATACAAGAACACAATTTACATGGATAGACTACATTGAAGCATGGAGACATATATATTATAATATAAATGTAATCTATATATTTTTCTTACTATTTCATTTTCTTCTCGATTATATGTTTATTTGGACATGTATTTTCATCACAACTATTCATATACTTTTGTAAATGGAAGTAACAAGGATGAATCTATCGAATACCACATTTATAATTTATATTATGATTTTTATATTGAGTCTACTAAACTAAATTGAGTGGTAGAGGAGAAATTATTGTTTGTCATCCATTTTTTAAAAACAACAAAAATCACTTACTGGGTATTTATTTCCTATAGAGAGAAATTTTTTGATAGATTAAAATTAAAATAAATTCATAGAAGAATAGGATATTTAATACTAAGAATTTTAATGAATAGAGAAATTTTTATGAAAACATATTTTGAATAAATAGCCTATATTATAATTCAGATTAAATTCTATGATCTAAAACACAATAAGGATGAATATTTGAGGTGTTATGAGGTAAAAATAAAATTACAAACATGGTTCACATCCATTTTTTCATCGATAATAAATGTATTGTCTGCCACATCATTCACAGTATAACGAAAAGTATATGAAATGAATTTTTTATTTTAATGTAGAATACAATGAATAATATTTATTATATGACCTTTTCACCGATTTAGAGGTCTATAATTTGTTGTGATCTCAAGGGATTAGAGAAAATACATGGAAATTATAGTTTAATTTATATGAAAACATAAATTTCTTCCATTTTAGAAGTAAATCCAATGTACCATTTTTAAATGATTAGAAAAAATAATCTAAAAAACTATATGAATGGAATTATGAGATAAGTCGTGTTTAGAAGATATAAGAATCATGGTAATAAATTATAATGTTATATAAGTAATCCCACATATTCATTTGAGTAAAAGAAACATTCATTAAATATTTATTCTATTTATCAAATATTTAATTATAAAATAAATGTATTTTTAATCGAATTAATAGGATAATTGTTTTAGAGACAATCTACTAAAAAATTATAATCCTAAGAGAAAAAGGATATAGATAAATAATAACTATTTTTCCGGAGGTTCTAGATAATATACTTGTCAAAGTTATACTTCCTATTCATTATATAAAAATTATTGTTTCCTTATATTATGGGTTTTAGTTATAGTTAATAAAATATGTATTTAATAAATAAATTCAAATAAATAGACTCAAAACATGAATGATGAGTTACATGTGAAAATTGAAATTTGAAAATTATTGAATCCCATGATTATTAACCTTAACTAAAATATGAATATTTAAAAAACCTTCTTTAATATCAAATAAAACATACTATATTATATTTTTATTCAACTATTTGCATGGAATGGACTTCAAAATAAAAATATTACCTCAATTGACATTAGTTAGGAATAACTCCCAATTACCCTTGAAAAACATCTAAATTTTTACATTTTTGTGGTAGAGTATGAATCACAATTGGAATATTCAATTCTAGTATTTATATTATATTCATAGAGATGCGAAATTATAATTTAATGATTGATATGAATAATTTAATTTTTAGAAAATACATGACACTCGTGAGGGACTACAATGATGTATTCCCTAATGAGTATCTTGGTTCCTCATGATTTAGTTCTTTGTTATTGAGTTAAACCTTCATCTATCTCTCCTTCAACATACTAAAATCAATATATAATTACCACAACTGAATTTTATGAATTTAGGATAATGTTATAAGAGGATATATCTATTATACATATAAACACGAGTGATTTACCATGGAGTTCTCCCATTCCATTTATCAAGAAGAAGGATTAGTTAATGTGCCAATATAATGATTATAATAAATTCAAGATGATAAAAAGAAAGATCAATTATCACCTACAATAGATTGATGACTTTTGAAATCAACTATTATGGGAATTTTCATTTTTTATGTAGGACATTCAGTATGGGTATAATAAAATTATACGTTTTAGAGTGTTCATTTAAAAGGATATATTATATAAAATGAACATGAACAATGATTTCATATTGATTCTTCTAAGAGTAAGAAATGCTCGAGAAATATTCTTACACCTCGTGAATTATGTAATTATATATTAACACGACATATTTTTATGATTATTTATTATATAAAAGATTTTATAGTCCAAATATATTGATATTAAATAAGATAATGTTAATTATTTGATAATGATATTATCAATTGATATTGTGTATTCAAAGTACTATAAATCTGTTTTTTTCATCGAATATTATCATTATTAGGGAATGATATCACATGAAAATGAATTATTTTTATAACCATAAGATAATTTAAACTTTCAGTGTCCAAAAATATATAATAGAGATTTGTAGATCGATTAAATTTGTTTTTTACTTTCTATTATTTTTTAGAGTTATCAATGGATTTTCAGTACAGTAGTTATAATAGTAGCCTCATGTGTTCATATTCTATTGGTGTTAAAAATTTCGGCAATGAATTTATTGGTATATTTAATATATAAAAATAATAATATGATATTTTATGTGTCAATAAAAATTATATTCCATGAGATAAACTATTCAACATCATGAATGTAATTTATTAAAGTGATTGACACTTCGATTATTTGGGGAATTTATCTCCATTAGAATAAGATTAAATTATATATAGATGATATAATCTAGAAATATATATTTAATAAGATAGAGAAGAATATGAAACAATAAATGGTGGTCAGATATTATTAATAATTCATACTAACCAATCCATTATATTCCTACAATATTGAATAATATGTATGATGATCTAAGTAGAATGTAATTTTTAATATTAAAATAATGGAAATTGAGAATGATACAAATTAAATTGACATGTGATGGATGGAAATTTTATTAATAATTTACGTAACAACATATTACATAGATAAAATTATTTCCAATCTATTTATAATAGAGAGGATAAGGTATTATCAATGTGATAATGTTGAAATTTTGATGAAGATGGTAACTACAATAAAATGGGAATCCAAAATGAACAAAAATGATGAAGAAGTAGTTGTAATATTTGGGTTTTGATTGGGTATTCCATAAAATCTAAGATATAAATATACTATTTTTATTGATTCTTATATCATTGAATGTTCTTTTATTGTTATTATAATGATACTTATTGGTCAAAACTAGTTTATCATCTAAAGTAATTACACTGCCATTAGACAATAAAATAGAAACTGAAAAACATCACCATGTACTTTTCTACATGTCATCCAAATATTTCTCATTCAAATAATTCTATATGGGATGTATTGTATCATCTCATAAAAACTTCACATCATAGAACATTGATATAATTATAACATAATAAAAATATATGTGCAAATATCATGGTATTTGTGATGTAGAATGGAAAAACACACTTGATTTTATATGATCATAATACAAGAATTAATTACCTAAATAAGAATATTCTTTAACATTTTATAATCATCATGTTCAATATTTTTATTGCATATAACCCTCAAACTAATATGAAAATTTAATGAAAAAACCAATCGGTTGGGGATTTCTTTAGAACATGATATATTGAAATCAATGGGATATTTGAGAAACATCATCCTATTTTTCTATTCTCATACTATAATTGAATAAAATGTATTAAATAAATTCATTATAAATCCTGATATTTTGAGAGATATAGTACCCATGTTTTCTATGATGATGTATTCCAACAAATGATGCATATACCAGAAATGGATGAACACATTACAAATTAGTTGAAGACTATTCTTTAGTTCATCCTTACTCATTAGTGTAGATAAAATTTCTATACTAAAAAAAATTTTGTGGACCTCATGTTACAGTTTGAAATAAAGAACCTGTCTTTATATATCATTGTAATATTGTCTTTTGATATGGAAAAATGGATAGCTATGTCCCAAATAAATATGAAACATTGTGATTCATGATTAAATCAATGTTTCAGCCTAATTAAAATTACACTCACCAATACCATCTCATTTTAATGAAATATTTTATTTTTTACTCTTCTTGATGCACATGACATATCCCTTAAATATACTGATTTTTATGAGGTATGCTTACTGCATGAACACTATTTTAAGGAATAAAGGTTGTACGTAATGGGTCAAAAAGGAAATAACCATTATAATATAACTAATAATACAATTCATATAATATTGAAAAATTATAAATACATGGTGGTGATGTGGAATCTAGATCAATTAGTTAAATCTAAGTAAAATCATTTGTTTTAATTATTATCTCATTGATGAAAATGTGAAGATAGATTCTAATTATTTGGGAAGAATGTGACATTCTAAAAAATTAATTTTGTTATTTACCCTAAAATTATAAAAATGATTAAAATTTATTAATATGTTATTATATAAACCCTATGAATCACATTATAGAAACTAAATAGTTGTTTTTGATTTATTAGAACATTGCGTATAATGTATGAATGTTCATAATTTTTTCTATGAACTATAATGGAACTAATACAAGAAAATAAAACTATAAAAATATGAATAAATGGTTATTCTTAATCCTATTGAATTATCACATTCAAGGATAATACTTTACATATGAAAAAACATATATTATATGATATATTAATTTATAATGTTAAAAATTATATTAAATGCAGTTGAAATATAAATATATTATGTATCAATAAAATATGAGTTATTTATTGATTCTTGTAATCCTATATAACTCATCAAAATATTTTCTTTTGAATTATATTATGTTATCTTGTATAGTAATAATAATAGGAAATTTAAAATGAATGATCGCATAGTGACCTCATCTATATAATTTAGAAATTGTAATTTTTGTTAAATTAAAACTGATTAATTTTTTATCCTAATTTATGAAAATAAGTATTTGAGATACCTAAATTTTTTTTCCATTAAATAAAAATTATAAAATATTTTTCAATTATTATAGTATTTTTAAAAATTAGAAGGAAAAATTATTATCATATTAAGGGTTTATAATGTGAATTTAAATTTAATTATAATTTTAAATGAATTTAATAACACCATAATTGATTTTTTGAATGGATTAAAATATTTATCGTACTACAAAATATTATTCTTTTAAGTTTATTATGGATTTTACTTAAAAAATTGTTTTATCATATTTAAAATAATACATTTAGAAAATATAATACAATTTTCAAATCATCAAAATGATAAATTGTAATTATTATAAAAATTAAGAAATTATAAAATTTTTTTGAAATGTTTAAAATGGAAAATTGAATTTATATAAATTTATATGTTAAATACATGAATTAGTGTGTAATGGTAGATTTATGTAACCATTATCTCAAACTATGATGCACTAATTATAGTATATTGAAACAATAATAAATATTTTGGTATTCATGAGTCTTAATATCAATCTATTCAATATTACATCCACGTAGAATTATATCCTGAAACAATAAATACCAATCACATAAAATATTCTCCAAAAAGGCATAAGATTATTAAAATTCCCTTACTCTTCCCATGTCATTTCATGTGTTGTCCCGACACCTATACCACATAATGGTGCCACAAGAATGTTAGTCGCATGAAATTAGGTTAGACTCCCTATATTCTAGATGAATCTGAGTAGCTACTAAAATCAAGTATATACCATTGGGAGACTAAATATTCATTATCAAAGAAATAAAATACAGTAAATAAATATATAATAACCAAATGATACAACCAATGACCATTATAAATACAATAACCAATATAAAAAAATATCAAATGATAAAACAAAGTTGGGAATCATTATTCAAAATGATTAATAGAAATTTCATTACAAATATGTGTCAAATGAGATATAATAACTGAAAATAATGAAAATGAAAACACTCAATGTGGCTCATGACATTAAATTTGGTTCCCGCATCCATACCCCATTCCAACTCAACCATCTATCATATAGAACATTCCCTTGATCAACACTACTAAAATAATATAAATCCAGGTACTAAATAGGAATCCTGAGTAGAAGGTGAGTACAAATGAATAGGGAACATCCAATAGAATCAAAAACAATATTCAGTCTGTAATTGTGTTTGTAGTTGTATAAAAAATGTACAGCTATTAATGTGAATATTTCACAAATTCTATTAATATTTATTTCCAAACATATAATCCAAATTTCATGATAAACACCATATCATCAATACCTACATCAGCCAGTGTCAGACTTTGAATCATCCCTATAGGTTATAAAATTTCATCATATCATGGGATTCATTAATCAATTAATTCTATTATTACATTATGTATATTTTTTAACCAATAGACCCATTACATATTCATGGTCCCAGAGTGCCTTGTCTAGCACCTGATTATATTTTGAATCAATTATTTATGACCCAGAATCATTACCACATATGAGATTTTGATGCATACGTTTTTTTCACGTGCTCATTATAATGAATATGATTTTGAAGCTGCATTCTATGTCCAACAACAGCTATCAAAGATATCAAAATATAACAGATATTACATTTTTCAATATTATTCATCAGTAACCTTATTATGAAACATTATTATCATGGTGAACTATTTCAATTTATCACAAAAATAATGTTTATCTAAAGAATTTACATAGAATAATATGAATAATTCATTATTAGATAATATATCATCATTTATCCTTGAAAACCTCTAACCCTTTTTGGTTAATACAAATATTAATTAATTATAATAATCAATCAATTCATTATCACTAATAAAACAATTTGATAATCCAAATAACACCTCAATTTCATAATAATAAAAACAATTCCATATACCTATTTTCTAACATATTACATTATTCAATGTAAATTCAATTATTTCTTGACCCGTCTCCCAGTTCTGGTGTCGTGACAACCCTAATCCCTCCTTTAATATTATATATGATGGAGACTAGCTCCAAGTAAGAATATCCCAAAATGGGAAGGCATCGGATTTAAACTTGTACACAAGTAGAAAACCCTATTTGTAGAATTTAAACACAAAGTAATCCACAATTGACTCTGAGACAACTACTAAGAGTATATTACAATAAAAAAGTCCCTAGAATCCAGAATACAAGCCCAAAACCAAAATGGAATATAAAACTACCATGATTTGTCCATTAGAGACCCTACCTAAGAGGTTGGATAAGGATAATTTCGTGTATTCATAGAAGTACACTAGTCCGTCCCATCTCACTGAGCACCTTCAGGCCTCATACCACCAAGGTATCTGTCAAAGAGTTGATCACCTGCATGAGACACCACATATGTGGGCGATGCCTATACAAGATTGAGTAACCAAATAATTTGTAGGGACCCCAAACCAAAATGGAAAGAAAAAAAATAAATACCACAACTCGATACCAAAAAAATATCGCAATCAAAATGTATAAATCAAAGTATTAAATAATGATTTCTTGTTATATAACTGATACACATTGTACAGCTGAGGGACTCATCCCTAATTGGCCATAAAATTTTGCTCGGCTATAATTCCACTAAGTTTCGCTCGACGACTAGACCACTGAGGATCGCTCAACTATTGGACCACTTAATTCTGCTCGGCTACTGGACCACTAATTTCTACTCCACTACTTGACTATTGAGGTCTGATTGGCAACTCTCCCATGGAGGTCTGATCGGCTACTGGACCACTGGGGAATACTCTACTAATCTAATACCAAGGTACCCTATGCTACTCAAACACAGATTTTTTCTTTGATATAGGACCCCCATGGTCCCCTCTACTACTAGACTACTGACGTCACACTCATCATATCCTTCATTTCAAAAATAGTCATATGAGTCATACTTATAGCACACATAATTCTGGGATAATTTACTCCTCAAGCCATTAGTCTCATATTCACAACCACAAAGTCTAACATAGGGTATACCCAAAAGACAATTTTGTTTCATGTCTCCCAATGACATAGAAGACACATCATTCAGATGCTCGGTCATAAGGGTATTGGTGTTTTAGTAAACAATTGGTTGTGTCCAGGCCCCGTCCGACTAGGTCGGGGAAACCCAACAAACAAAGCCTGGGGTCTTGCATGACCCAATCTAGGGTGGCCACCCTGACCAAACCCGGTTGGGTCTCGTCCGACCCTGTCTAGCATGTCCCAATGGCTTGTTATATTGGGCAATGATGGACTACGCCCGGTACAACTATTGGTCATGCCCTCCTGGTCACCCGACGACCTAGTTCTGATCGGGTATTGTCTAAATAATTATATCATTTCTAACTATCCAGGATGCTATGTGGCCCAGTTTCCCATCCGAACCAGTCCACAAATTGGTAGGCTGATTCTTCTGCTGACTTGGCTGTCCATTTCCCATGTTCATTCTATCATCCTCGCCCACATCGATGGGTCAGCTTGGTTCTACCCTGGATTCCTGCTAGATTCTAGTCTAAACAACACACAACAAGTCGAGTCTAGGCACCTCCATTTTTATAGGACTTAGTATGGACCATGGGCCATCACATTCTGCGGCCCACCCAATGGGAGTCTCCACTATATGAAATGATATATTGGTGATGCCACCCTGTGCCACCATAACCGTAACATCCATGGAATTCATTGCCATATTGTGATACCAGGTATTTCCACCTACCACACCTTCATAGCCTACTGTAAATGGCCATTTTCAACTAACACATCGACTCGTTGGTGTCGACTTCCCAAATATTCCTGGCCTCCTCCCTTTTGGAGAACCACCTTCCACAAGACAACACTGCCACCACCACCCTAAATCATGTTGGAAGGACTAGGTAACCATGGATGTCCCATTTCATTGTCTTTTAAAGACATTAGTGTCATCATTGGGTCAAATAATTGTTCCTAGGAATTTGTACCCTGGATCAAAACTGTAACAACTGATCATTGATATGTCAAAAAGATGCATAGAAAATAGCCTAAGAGAATATTTAATGAGGAATTCATGAAGGATGGATCATATCCTTTATCCTTGTTATCATGGATTCATCCTTGATAGATGGTTAAACGATGAAGAAAAAATCACATGAATCCAACTCCCTTAAATTCCAACATGATGAATCTCATCCAACAATAACAAACGACCCATAGATCAACTTGTTACTCAGTTGATCCACATTCATTGTTCTGAAATAGAGAATGTGGAAAACGAATCAAATAGAAAAAAATCCATTCCTAGGGAAAATGAGACCAGACAAAGAAGAATGTCCATCAATGCCTATTGATCAACAGTTCTAATTCCCTCTCCAGGAGTGTCTTCGCCACTATCTGATTCTCCAATGTTCGTCATTTGAGATGTTTCATTCAGATATTCAGAGTGATATTAAAGATCGATATCAAATCTTAAATTTATATTATACAATTAATTTTTTAAATTGTGTCTCATGGTTTCTATAATGATGATTCTCCACTTTTAAACTATTTCATTTAGGAAACATAATTTTTGTTAAGTTTCATTGTATCATCATTAAGAGATTTCAATTATGGAATGAAATCGTTGGCTCATCTCTGCATTTTAGCAAAACAAATATTTAATAAAATAAATATTTAAATTTTAGTTTATTTTTCCTTAAAACATATGAAAATTAACCTTTTCCGCGAACCCACATAGTTCATTGTTACATCCTCTATAAAGAGAAAATCTCACTATAAACTCAATGGTTTTATGAGATTTTTATTCCATGTTACCATTTGAGATTTAAGAGGATTAAAACATAAAATAATTTTTATTGAAATTATATTATTTATAGTTACTTCCCAAAAATCCACTCTAACAGATGGCATGTACTGGCCTATGATAGTCTCTTCATAAGGGATTCCAAACATCATGGGCTCAACTATACACTCGGATTTCTAATTTGAGTTACCATTTATGAGTTATAAGGATGTGAAAATAAAATAATCTATGTCTAGTTATACTATTTATGAAAAAAAATAATGTTCCCCATTTGGCCCACGTTGGACAATGTTAGTCATTGCCTAAGGAATGAACATCCTGAAATTCCTAACTAATGTCTTATATTTTCAATCTAAGTTAGTGTTCATGAGTTATGAGGACTCTAAAATAAAATAATATTTATATAAATTATTTTATTTAATGTTATGCTATTTTTAGGTTTTCACACTAGTGGAATGCACCAACAAATCATATGTCGTGCATAGGGTAAACTCTCAATACTGAATGTATAGGTTCCCTCAAATTTTAGATTCAGGCATCCATTAAATTTTTATTCCACCTTATCAAAAAAACCTTCACGAACATTATTTAAAACAAATATTTTCTTGATACTCCATTCCGGGCATACCGGGCCTCATAATCGCACACTATCTCAGCACCTAGTATCATATTAATCCCATATAATAAAAACATACATTGAATTCAATGAAATTACATTACCCCCACCTTTAGGGTTCTATATCCTCATAAGCCAATGCAATTTCTAAAAAAATTGTTGTACTGATCATGAATCAAAGACTCCAACTTCCACGCAAATTCCTAGAGATTCCAATAAAGCCAATGAACACATACCATAGGTATCGAATATCCATTAATGATCAGATTATGTTGATCTTCTATCTCAACCAGTTATTCCACAATTGTAGCCTCGCTGACAATCTCTAGCTCGATGTGGTCGAGGACGTGAGAAGTTTCATTCACGTGTAACCTCGCCTATGATACATGGAAAATGTTATGCACCCTCTCTAACTGTGGGGGTAGAGCTAATAGTTTCACCACCTCACCTACTCTATATAGTATTAGGAAAGTTTTGACTAAAATTTGAGATAACTTGTCTCCCCAACCAAATTTATATATCCCTTGTCCTGGAGAGACCCATAGAAATACATGGTACCCCTCCTCGAACTACATGTTCAACAATCCAAAATTTCATTAATAAAAATTCCACTTGATCTAATTAAATGTCTTATTATGTAAAATGGTTATTGAAAATATAAACTCACATAGTTTTATGTTTTTTTATTTCAAAATACCATTATGAATTGTGACTGTTGCTAATATTGTCATTGAAGAGTTATCACATGATTATTATAAATATAGGCCTTTAAAAAATCCAAATTACATGACAATGGATGTGATGGCCTCAACTAGTATAATTTCTCCATAATAAGCCTATATGTTAGAGATCGGAAAGGTAGTGGCATCACTGGGCACAGATCTTGACCAAGCCCAATCCACGGTTCCACACGTTAAGCTTGAACAGAACCGCGTACGAGAGAAGTGGAAACTAATTGAGACTACCACTAGAGCAATGTTATCTGAGACACCCCGAGAGTATATCACCATAAAACACCTTACCCTTAATTATTATGGAAAATTTATAAGAGGTTATGTAACAATAAGTTAGCACTATTATTATGTGTATTGTTTTTGTATGTAATAAATAATTTACCTTAATTTTAATATTGTTACATTGTAAATAGTTTTTAATGTAGAAATAGTATTTTTAGTTAATACTACATTTTGAAAAATCTATTTTGATTAATTAATGGATTTTCTAAATAAATAATATTTTAATAAAATATTATTACTAAATCAATTTTTTATTAAATATAAATTATCATTTAATTTTTACGAATTGAATTGTTATTTTTATGACGTTTTGAATGTTGTTTTTATCAAAAAAAATAAATTTTTGATAAATAATGGTTAAAATATTAATTATAAAACATAACATGTTTATATTATTAGTTAGATAAAATAAATATTATTTTTGGAAACAGGACTTTGATGTTATCCAACGGTGAATTTTTTATAAATTTATGAGACAAGAGAATTTTTGGGTAATAAATTAAATGTAGTTTAAATATATATTGTGTTTTATGACATTATAATGACCTAATAGTGATGTAATGAAATACTATAAATTTTATTTTGGATCCAAATATGTTTTATCATTAAAATAGTTTTATTTTATATTTGTTTGATTTATTTTTCAATGCCTCAGTAGACCCTAGAAGACTTATAAAACATTTTAAATTTTTATTTGATTTCCTTGAGGGTGTGACTCACCACCACATAAGAAAGCCTAATATTATATGAATTTAGTCTGTTTTCCTTATAAAATAATGTTTTAACCCCCCATAATGAAAACCGCATGGTAAAAACCCATGGGTTGTTTGTGGTTTTTATTACTTTAATGTTTGGTGTCCAAAACCTAAATAATAAAGAATTCCCTCTATTTTCTTATTTTATCCCACCCAAGCTCTAACATTAACCTCAATAAAATTCTTTAGATCTTGAAAAAACTCTTCCATCCCCTTTATCTATAATTCCCACAAGGCTCTGAATTCTCCTAATAAGCTTCTGTCAAGCCCCTCCCATGACTTTGAAATCAGACTTCTAGGAAAGGGTTTTCGTCTTTTCTAATTTTTGTCCAAATTTCATTAGGTTGTTTGTCCCTTTTAATTGAAATTAAAAATTTTGGGATATGACTTATCACCTCACCCATACATTTATCCTTATTTCGGAATGATGAGAGACCACTTTCTCTATCATTAATGGCTCTTATGTACACCAGTTACCGTGAAAAAATTCCATAAGGGATTTATCTCTCATCAATTACATTCATGAAATTATTTTGTCTTTTCAATCCAAATTTCATTACATATTATGGGGAATGTATGTATATTACCCATTTACTTCCCATTTCATTTAAATATGATGTTATTCCTCTTTTTCTTTCATCAACTGCTTTTATGAATTCTTAAGTCACACTGTTAGGCTGCATAAATTACACCACAATTTTCAAGACGAAGTCAGTGTGAAGTGAATACCACTACCATTACTCTATCCAGGGTATTCACCTTTATTAACATTCACATATTGATTATACATTTTCATGTATTAATTAAAAATTCCATTATTTTGTAATAAATTATGATGTTTAATGAATCCATGTTATATGATCCATGTGGAACACTTATGAATGAAATTATATGATTAATAATGGTGTGCCCTAATATAGCTCCAATTCCATGGGTAAAGATTAGTATCATGATATGTCATGTGCAGTGAGGTTTTACTCATGCTAATTCAATTTAAATGAGGGTTTACACATGCATCATGAGAAAGGAGCCCTGGATCATGCTAATATCAAGTTAAATGTTGATGCCACATTTTCATGTTATGACCATGACATTATGACCATGTTTCTTTTTTGCTTCATTGGTATCCCTATTTCCATGAAATTAATATATTCATAATGTAATTCATTGTTTACTATTTTACTAGGATTTATAGCTCACCCTTTTCATATGCATTTCCTTAGGTTATCACAATGAATGATAAATACAATGAAATATTGTGGTCATGTAAAATATGTTTTCAATAAATTTCTTGTGTTTCATGTCTTCAGTTGTTATGTACTGTACCTAATTTCCTAAGACACTAGACCACTAAATCCTCTCATTTGATATAAATAAAATATTTATGTTATAAATCAATTTTAAATTTGTAATGATGATTAGGTTTGTTATAGTTGGTATCATATTATAGGTTTTTTTATTCTTCTGATTAGGATTAGAAAAACATTGTGAAAGCCTTTGGGATAAGAATATGAATAGTAAAAAATCCCTACATTATTGGGAGTATTGAGTTAGTGGTTTATCATGAAAATATATCTCTATATAGATATTAGCAGGTAGAGGAGGCTCTGGAACAAACGTATCCTAGTTGTAAAACATGAAAACTCCGCTCTGAGAAAGTCTTGAACTTGAACTGGTACACTACAACAAGCCTTGCTACATAATTGGTTTCAATACTCCCCAGTGATATTCTTTGGTAAATTCATAAGCATTTTATGAACCAATGTTAATGGAAAAAATTACCCTATGAATATGTGTTAATATTAGATTATTAATAACATATATTGATGCCTATATATTCATAAGTAAGTGAAATAAATGTAATGTATATGTATTATGTTTTTGTCATTGGATTACCTTTTGTGTGTTACCCATAACATTTCTTTTTTTTTCTAGCCAGTGGCCTATAATAGGAGGAATTAGACTATCAACTGATGTGAAGATAAATGTGATGATAGTTCATGTAAGAACCTAGATCTTCTTTAAAGGTATGTATTTCCTTTTTCTGGAGTTTATGAGAAAATAGGAGTTTTTTGAAAAAATTTAAGTACACGCCGTGTACTTCGTTGCCACAAGAGGCCGCGTTCAGGCCTTGTCATGGCCACACACATGGTCGTGTGGGGTGACATGGAGGGCGCCTAAAGTGTAGTAATGAAATAGTAAGTACACGCTGTGTACTCCAAAATTACACGTCATGTAATTTCTTGTTTTTCATTAAATGCACCTGGGTCGCGTCTAACCCCTAGAAGCATCTTCTTCTAGCAAATGTTCTGTCAATAGAAACCATATGGCGCCAAAAATTCTCCCAACCCCCGAGCCTCCATCTATTCTCTGAATTGACCATCATCTATTGCATTAGAACCACAGAGGTAAGCTCTTCCTTCTTCTTGAGTTTCATTCCATTATTTCTCCTCATTCTCAAGTTATCGTGGGTTGAACATTTAATGGGTTTTCATAGATCTATGATGTTCAAAGAAGATTGATGCTTCTTAGTGAAGGTATATTGATCATTTAACCCCATTTTAGGTGGTTTGTGCCTTTCCATTAGAAGTCTTTAAGTATTATGTGCAAATTCCACAAACACCCTTTAACAGGGTACTACATGTTTATCGTTTTACCCTTGTAATTTTATTTCCATGCATGTCTTTGTATGTAGAGGTGAATTGTATATGAATTGGTTTTATTGCTATACTTTTGATGTCATGTGAATGACTTTTTCTATTTATGAACGTTTTGTCCTATTTTAGGCCATTGGTCTTCTACCTGGTTTCCATGCCTTGTGGTTGTAGGATGGAGTGTTGTTTTTTCACGTGCTTAAGATGTTGTAGACTGGTTATCCAAGTAGTTCTGTAGGTTTACTTTGGACGTATAGAATTACAATGAATTTGACTTACATGGAGAAGTGAGAACCTGTTGTTATTGACTATAAGAGGATAGGTCGAGTGAGCTTTCTCATAGAGTCTTTGGAATTTATAGACTATAAGAGGATATACCGAGTGAGATTCCTTAGAGAGTCTATGGACTTTATAAACTATAGGTATATAGGTTGAGTGATCTTCCTCAGAGAGTCTTTGATCATTATAGAATATAAGGGGGGAGACAGAGTGAGCTTCCTCAGAGAGTCTTTGTTTTTCATTGAATCACGTTGAACCATCCTAGACTATAGGAGGAATTGGCCAAGTGAGATTCCTTAAAGAATATTTGTACAACCTAGGGATATGAGAGGAATTTACCGAGTGATCTTCTTCAGAGAGTCTCTTGACCTTGGGGTTATAAGGGGAATTGACTGTGTGAGCTTCCTCAGAGAGTCTCATAATTTTTGTATCACCAAACCAGAGGGGTTAGGCAGAGCACACTACCTAGAGGGTGGTTGGTACTTTTTTGGTAGGACTAGAGGGGATAGATGTGAGTACTTCCCAGAGGGTTACCTGTTTGTGTTTAGCTGCTTGTTAGTTGTTGCTTGATATTGGACTATGGATTGTTTACTACTGAGTATTATTCATGTTTACTTCTTTCCATACATTTACCTGTCATATATTCACAGACTGTTAGGCACACATCTTTGGGTGTTTATCTACTGGGATTTAGTCTCGCACCCAGTTAGGGTTATGATTTTGGGCCCAAATAGATTATATTTTTGTAGGAATATATAAGGTTATGAGACCTTCTACATCAGGTACATGACATGCTGTGGAGCTGGAGAGCATGGGACCAGGCTTAGGCTTGTGATTCTGAGGAGTTGTTTATCTTTTTATTTGTACTTTGGTTGAGTACTTTATATTCCAGCATTGTGGTTTGTTGTACTGTTTTCCTAGACATATGTATCTTTCATCATTTATATATGTACTCCAAATATTTATTACCATTCATTTTCCATTGTTTAGTATTGTTGGATGATTATTGTTTCCGCTATTGTTATCTTCTGTATACTTCTGCTGTGTACTATGCCAATGAGGGCATAGTTTCCCCACTATCACACCCAAGGCCCTCGCTGCTAGTCGGCAGCCTTTGGTATTTGGGGAAATGCACCTGAGGCCATGTGGCCAACGTGGTACAGAGTGCCTCTGGGTGGCTTTCGTAATTGAGACATTACAATGTGTAATCAGATGAATTATTTTCTCTTGACTTACTGTTTGGAGCCTGTAGCTAGGGATTGGATGGAATAGGTACTTGGTAATAAGTTGTTCCCAATAGTAGCTATCCCATGTATGGGGAAAATCCAATCTCCCTAGTTTATTGCATATTATTTTGGTTTTTCAATTTTACAGTTGAATTGATTTCACCATTGGGTGATTCATTTGTATTGTTCTCTTGCAGATTCTGTTATTAGGGTTCTATTTCTGTCGCAACCCGATGAGATGAGGGTATACCATCTCATTCATCATATAGGCACTTTCTAGAAATCACATGTCATGAATTTCTTCCATGCCATCTAGGATGCATTAGCGATTGCATGATGTTGTGATAGATTTTGTGTAGAATATACATGCTATTTTGATATATTCTTTGATAAAGATATATGATTTTTATAGGGCATTTTTGAGTAGTACATTATTAGGGTGAACACCAAACACTAGTTCTTGAGGTGTTATAGGCCCTCATGGACCGGTATTTGGTGGATCATCGGTTTGTTGGCTGCTTATAAATTGAATAAGATGACAAACCTTGATTTTTGGGGATGATGGGCCCTCACGGATTGGAATTTGGTACCATAACGTTTGTTTTCTGTGTTTTCTGGGCTCCAAAGTAGTTTCTGATACTACTGTCTGAAAAAAACCCAGAAAACACGATGTTTACTTTTTTGAATACATGTCATGTAGTTTCAAAACTGTGTCACTGACTGGGTTGGCATGGACATGGGGTTGTGAGAAATTTTGGAAAAAACACCGTTTACGGTACATACACGTCGTGTTGTAGTGACCGTGTGTCCACCAGTGTGACTAATGAAAAGGATGGATGAAACATTGAATATACATGTCGTTTCTTGCTTTCACATGTTGTGCAGTGTAACCTAGGTACTCAGCCATGTCACGGAAAACTCGGGTTGGTAAAATCCCTCAAGTACATGTCGTGTACCCATAGAGCACACTGTGTGTATTGAACCGTGTAGCCGGCTGTGTAACGAACAACACATGTCGGTGTTATCCTTTCTTAGTACTCGCCGTGTTTGTTTGGAACAATCCGTGTATTGTAACCTGGGTATACTGGCTGTGTCACTAGAACACGGGCTGGTGAAGCTTGTCTGGTACACACCGTGTCCTTCGTGAACATGCTATATAGTGACAATTTATGAGGACTGTGTGGGTTATCCATGTAAGGAGACATGGGCTGGGGAATAGAGTTTAAGTACACATAATGTGTGGGGAAAACACGTTGTGTGGTTGGGGTGTTACATGACCAGTTGTGGAAGAAGTACACGCCCATGTGAATGGCTTAAAAGTACACGCCATGTATTAATTGTTCATGCCATGTATTCATGTTCTGTAAAACATGAATGTTTATTTCTTTTGTTACCTTCTTGTGATCTTATGTATTCATTACTCGATAATCCTAATCTAGGGTGTGTGTTTGACCTTTCAAAATTATGCCACTGAGACATCTTCCGGTTGCACGCCAGCTGACAGACGGGATCAGACCCCAGATATGGCTAATCAGGGACTTCCAAAAGATCTTCCTATTATTCCCTCATCGACACCAGCCATTATACATGACATGGGAGCTGATGATCAGCTCAGAGTGGGATTTGTGAGGATGACGCATACCATTCAGAGGGCACCGCCTCCTGCCCCGTCGATGGCAGAATTGACACGGGTTTATCAGAAGCATCATCCTCTTACTTTCTCAATAGATGGAGGACCCCAGGTTGTGGAATCTTGGATAGAGGCCACACTGACAATCTTTGAGACTTTGGAGATACCTCTAGAGAAGAGGGTGAATATTTCTACCTATATGCTCCGAGACTCCACCAAGAGGTGGTGGGAGGTGATCTCACAGTCAGGACGCCAGAAGACTATGACTTGGGATGAGTTTTGGTGCATCTTCTATGATTACTTCTACCCGAATACATTAAGGGCCAATTGATCCTGAGTGTTTATGAGTCTGGAGCTGGGTCCTATTTTTGATATGGAGTACTCATCTCGCATTAATGAGCTGCAGCATTTCACGCCGATTCTAGTAGGCGATGCGTTGTTCCTTGTGCAGAAGATCGAGGATGGTCTGAGGAATAACATTAGATCACAGGTGAACATCTTCAGGTTGACTTCAATATCAACTATTTTCAATCAGGTTCTAATCATTGAGTGTAATATGAGGTATTTTGGAGCAGTGATCCAGGGCGGTTCGACATCCAGAGTTAGTGTTCCTCCTACTGATAGTAGGAATCACAGTTGGGAGTGTGCTCAAAGAAATAAGAATAGGTGGGAAGTATCTTCAGGCCACCATGTGGAATGCTACCAATGAGGGAGGAGTGGGAATACTAGGCCCCAATTCTAGAGAGTCATGATGGAGTGCTGATCTTGAAAAAAGATGGGCTATCTTTAGTGTTTATGTCAGATATTTTCACCTATATATGTTGGAATGGGTTCTTCTATGACCTCTTGATCAATGGAAGCATCCCGAGTTTCTCACCAGTCTTGGAACTGGAGTTCTTCCGGTAATTCGGGATGAGGTGGAGGTCACGGCCATGGTGGTCAGTCACCAGGCTACCAGCGACAACAGAGTGGATAAGCTCATAGTGGTCAGACAGGGTTATAGGGCCATGGAGCAGGCCAGACCATTGTAGTGGAGGAGAACCATCAGGATCAGGATCCCAGCCCCTCTACACTTCAAGGTACGATCATAGTAGCCTCATTTTTATCATCAGATCTTTCCGATACAATGGCTTCCCAAAGATTTATATTTGTCGCTGTTGTGGAGAGTCTTGGTATCTGCGTCTTTTCTTCTACTGACATCTTGACACCAGACACACCATTGTGGACTAGGACGGCTAGTGTACATCAGTGCAAGGAATGACCTCTAGAGTCTGTTGGGTGTCACATTCTATGGGACCTAAATGTCCTATATATGACATGTTATGTTTTCATTCTCGAGATGGACTGGTTAGTTCCCTTCCATTCCGTTTTTGATTACAATCGTTGCAGGGTGAGTTTCATATCACTCTAGGGTGGATCATTTCTTCAAAAGGGTGAGTGGGATGTCTAGGCATGCAGATCAGGTCTAGAAAATCTTGGGATAGGAGGTGTCACACCCCATATTTCTATTCTATATCTGGTTAACTAGGGGACTTCATAGTCGGACTTTTGTCTAGTGGTGGATCATTTCAGAGACGTCTTTCCAGAGGACTTTTCTAGTTTTCCTCTATATTGTGATGTAGAATTATCTATTGAGATCATGTTAGGAATGAAACCAGTGTCCATTCCTCCTTATAGGATGGGTACACCAGAGTTGGAGGAGCTCAAGAAACAGTTGAAGGAGTTGCAGGCCAAGGGTTTCATCTAACCCGGTACTTCTCCTTGGGGTTCGCATATCCTGTTTTCGGAGAAAGAAGACGGTACTATTAGGCTTTGTGTGGATTATCTGATGTTTAACCAGTTGATGGTCAAGAACTGATATCCCTTTCCAAGGATTGATGATCTATTTGACCAGATTCTAGTAGACTGGGTGTTCTTGAATATTTAATTCTAGTCCAGTAATCTTCAGTTGCGCGTTAGAATGTCTTATATAACCCTCACATCCTTCCATAGTAGGCATGGTCTATAAGATTATATTGTTATGTTTTTTGGTCTCATGATCACGCCTACAGTCTTAATTTCACTGATTAATCGAGTGTTCTATCCATAAATGGATTCCTTCATGGAGGTTTTCGTGGATTATATCTTGTTGAATTGTCACACTCAACACAAACATGCTACCCATCTTGAGATAATTTTGAGTACATTGAGGGAGATTCATTTATATGAAAAGATATCAAAGTTACACTTTTGGATGGACCAGATTTAATTCTTGGGTCATGTTATCTCAAAGATAGGAGTATCAGTAGACCTTGAGAAAGGGAGAGAAATAGCTTCCTGGGAGCAGCCGAAGAACGTCTTTGAGGTGCATAGTTTTCTAGGGACGACTGGATACTACAGACGCTTTATTTAATAATTTTCACTCTTAGAATCACCGCTAATGGGTCTGACTAAGAAGGCTGCAATGTTCTTATGGTCAGAATCTTGTGACTCATTCTTTCAGGAGCTGAAAGGGAGGTTGACTTTATCCCCAATACTAATCTTTCTAGATCCGGGCAGGAGCTATACTATTTATAGTGATGATTTATGTTTCAGGCTTGGAGCTGTGCTTATGCAGTGAGATAGAGTCGTTGCATACGGGTCTCGGAAGTTGAGGCCACACAAGAGGAACTACCCGACGCACGATCTAGAGTTTGTAGTTGTTGTTCATGCCTTACGTTGTTGGAGGAATTATCTGTTGGGATAAAATTTTGTGGTTTTCACAGACAACAAAAGTCTCAATTACTTTTTCACTCCTCATGACTTGAATTTTAGGCAGAGAAGGTGGGTTGAGTACCTTTAATTCTTCGACATTGATCTTGCCTAGATGACTGTGAAAGGCAATGATGTGGCTGATGCACTGTGCAGTAGGACTCAGATAGAAGCAGTTCAGGAGGACAGTAGTGAGTGGAATCATATAGTTCTATTATCTAAGATGCATTTGGGGGTTCATGATAGATAGGTACATGCATTTATATCTTATGTAGCTGTTACCTCCACAACTCTTGATCGGGTACGAATGAGGAATTTATCATATTCGGAAAGCCTAGTCATATGGGAAAGTGTGTCAGGAGAGGACCCTATTCTTGGATGGAACTTAGCTGAGGATGAGATATTGCGTTTCCGTGGGTGTGTATGTGTGCCAGTGGATGTACACGAGGATCTAATGTGGGAGTTTCATTACTCATTTTGGGCAGTTCATCCAAGCATCACAAAGATGTATCATGATCTACACCGTCAGTATTGGTGGAATGGTATGAATAGGGATGTTATATGGCTTTTCATGAGGTGTTCCACCTGTCATCAGGTGAAGGCAGAGCATCAGCGACCAGAAGGGCTTCTACAGCAGTTACCCATTATTGAGTGGAAGTGGAATGATGTCGCGATGTATTTCGTGATAGGGTTGCCAAGGTCTCCATGAGGGAAAGACACATTATGGTTTGTCATTGAAAGGCTCACGAAGGTTTCTCATTTCGTGCCTATCAAGGAGAACTTCAGTGTTTATGAGTTGGGAATATTGTAAATCTAATAGATTTTATGTCTTCCTGGAGTTCGAAACTCCATTTTATCAAACATGGATGCACGTTTTACTTCTCAAGTCTAGTAGGGACTTCAAAACGCTTTGGGTACACAGGTAATTTTGAGTACAACATTCCATCCCCAGACAGATGTCCTGTCCGAGTGGATGATCCAAGAGCTTGAGGACATGCTCCGAGCATGAATTCTGGATTTTGGAGGTTTTTGGGAGAATCATATTCCCTTTGTGGAGTTTTCCTACAACAATAGTTTTCCAGAAACTATTCAGATGGATCTTTATGAGACTTTGTATGGTAGGCCATGCCGATCACCATTATGTTGGCTAGAGGCAGGAGAGGTAGCTATTCTAGGATATTATTTTTTCCAGGAGACAACAGAGAAGATAGAGTTGATTTGGAATAGGATGGATACTATGTCGTCTCATTAGAAGTCTTATACTGATCAGTGGAGATTAACTCTAGAGTTCGAGGTCGGGGATCTGGTTTTTCATTCGCATCACACTGAGGTTGGGGCACAAAAGGATTAGGAGACAGGGAATGCTTTTTCCGAGGTACATCGGGCCACTTGAGGTATTCGAGAGAGTTTGACTAGTTGACTATCGGTTGCAGTTACTTCAGAGGTATCGGTCTATGCATGACGTCTTCCACGTTTCTCAGCTCCGAAATTATTTTCAAGACCCGTCTCATGTCTTTCAACCTTAGGATGTTGATCTCGAAGAGAACACATAATTTGAGGAGAATCCTATCCAAATTATTGATCATAGTATGAAGGTTCTTCGTGGTCAGTACATTCCTCTGGTGTGAGTGCTATGGCAACACGAGCGGGTGAGAGATGAGACTTGGGAGAGGGAAGCCGACATACGATCAAAGTGGCCAGAGTTGTTCGAGGATTCTTCTTATACACCGCACAAGGAAAATTTGGGGACTAATTTCATTAAGGGGGTATGTTTGTAATAACCAGGATCTTCTTTCCAGGTATATATTTCATTTTTATAGAGTTTTTGACAAAAGAGGAGTTTCTGGAAATTTTTAAAGTACACGTTGTGTACTTCGTTGCCGTAGGAGGCCGTGTGTTGGTCGTGTCATGGCCACACACACGGTCGTGTGGGGTGACGTGGACGCCACCTAAAGCGGAGTACGAAAACTGTAAGTACACACCATGTACTATAAAATTACATGACATGTACTTGTTTTTCATTAAACACACTAGGGTCGTGTCTAACCCCCAAAGTGTCTTCTTCTACGTTCTGTTCGGCCGAGAGAAACCATACATCACTGAAACATCTCTAATCCCCCGAGCCTCCATCTATTCTCCGAATTGACCACCGTAGACAACATTAGAACCATAGTGGTAAGATCTTCCTTCTTTTTGAGTGTCATTCAATTATTTCCCATCTTTCTAAATTTATCATGATTTGAATGTTTCATGATTTTTCGTAGATCTACAACGTTCCAAGGAGATTCAAGAATCTATGTTCAAGTATATTGATCTTCTATCCTTAAGGCAGGTTGTTTGTGGCTTTCCATTCGATGTCTTTGAGTATTATGTGAAAATTCCACCAATACCCTTGAAAGGCGTATTGCCTGTTTACCATTTTACCCCTATAGTTTTCCTTCCATGCTTGTTAGCATATGTAGAGTCAAATTGTATATGAATTGGGTTGATTGCTATGCATTGGATGTCCTGGGCATGCCTTGTTCTATTATGACCGTTTGGTCCTATTTTAGCCCACTAGCCTTCTACCTATTTTCCATGCCTTGTGGTTTTAGGATGGAGTGTTGTTTTCTGAAATTCTTAAGATCTTATAGACTGGTTATCCAAGTAGTTCTGTAGGTTTACTTTGGTAATATTTCATTACTATGCATTTGAATCACCCAGGGTCATGAGAACATGGTGTTATAGACTATAAGAGGATAGACCGCATTAGCTTCCTTAGAGAGTCTTTAAACTATATAGACTATAAGAGGATAGACCGAGTGAGCTTCCTTAGAGAGTCTTTGGATATTATAGACTATAGGGGGATAGACCATTTGAGCTTCCATAGAGATTCATTGAGCTTTATAGGCTATAAAGGGATATACTGAGTGAGGATCCTCAGAGAGTCTTTTTTTTCATTGAATCACCATGAACTATCCTATACTATAGGTGGAATTGGACAAGTGAACTTCCTCAAAGAGTCATTGAATGACCTGGGGCTATGACATTAATTGACCGACTGAGCTTCCTCAGAGTGTCTCTTGACCTTGGTGATATAAGGGGAATTGACCATGTGTGCTTCCTCTAAGAGTCCTTATCTACCTTAGACTATAAGGAGAATTTCCCTATTGAGCTTCCTCAGAGAGTCTTATAATTTTCATATGACCAAACCAGAGGGGTTAGGATTAGCGCACTACCCAGAGGGTAGTTGGAACTTGTTAGTTATGACCAAAGGGGATGGCCGTGAGTACTTCCCAGAGGGTTACCTATTTGTGTTTAGCTTATTGTTAGATATTTCTTGATATTGGAATGTGTATTGTTTACAGCTAACTGTTTTTCTTGTTTACTACTTTCTGTACTTTTACCTACTATATATTCACTAACTGTTAGGAACAGTTCTTTGGGTGGTTTCCTATTGGTATTTAGTCTCACACCCTATTTGGGTCTTGCTTTTGGGCTGAAACAGATTATATTGTTGTCGATTTAGATAAGGGAAAACACCCTTCTACTTTAGGTACTTGATTTGTTGTGAAGATGGAGAGAATGGAATTAAGATTAGGCTTACGATGCTGAGGAGAAATTTAACTTTTTCTTTCTACTTTGGTTTTGTAATTTTTATTCTTGCATTTTGGTTTGTTTGGCTATTTTCCTAGACATATGTATCTTGAATCATTTATATATGTACTCCATTTATTTATTAATATTCAGTTTTAGTTTTTTTCTTTTGTTGGATGTTTACTATTTCTTCTATTGTTAACTGTTGTTTACTTCCACTATATACTCTACCAATGAGGGAACAGTTTCCCCACTATCACACCGAAGGCCCTCGCTGCTAGTCGACAGCCTCTGGGATTTCGTGAAATTCCCTTAAGGTCATGTGGCCAACCGGGTACGGAGCGCCTCTAGGTGGCATCCAGAACTAGGACGTCACTGTTCAAATGAGTTTCGAAATCCGATGGGAGAAATTATTGCGATCATTATCACAATACTATCTCTTTCAGCTCATGTTTTGAATAGAAACATGGTTCAAGACGAATATTCAACCCCCAACCATTAAATAAGAAGTCACAATTGAGAGAATCATGTGACAAAGGCCTCCTATTTTTAATGGATCATTTGATCCCTGACTTGCCGAAAAATGGATCAACTCCATTGAAAAGATATTCTATATCATTAAATTTTATGAACAATAGACGTTTATTCTGGATTCTTATCATATGGAAGGTGAAGCTGATCAATGGTGAACATTGATCAAATATACAAAGCATGAGGATGATATCTAGGTGTAGGAATGTATTGATTTTTGGAAAATGATTTTCAAAAAATATTTTACTCACACCCTCCGACTTAATATGGAAAGGGAATTCCTTTACCTCAAGAAAAATTCTTAAGAATCCTTCAGATTTTATGGGGAAAATATCACTTGTCTTGTGCAATATGTCACTAGCATTGTTGTTACCCCCAAATTCAAGGTTGACTTCTTATTTGGTGGTCTAAAACCTAGACTACAGAATGCCCTAGAAATCCATGACATTAAGAGCTGTGAAAAAATTGTCTAATGTTCCCCCAATGTCAAAATAGATATTAGAAAATAACAAGGGTAACATGGAGATAACAATCCTACGGTGGACACCAATTCTGGTGGTCCAATGGATAAATCCAATGTTACTACGAAAATCCAGCACCCCACTTGCCAAAGGTGTGGAAAGAAGCACCATAGATATTTCTTGAAGGGGATAAGGAAATTATTTATGTATAAAAGAGAAGGAAACATTGATATTATCTAGTGACATGAGAGACCCGCAGCTGCAAAAAAAGAGAGGAATGCTCTGTTCAACCCTCAAAAAATTTTCATTGCTTCAACATCAAATAACCATGTATCTTTGCAAACCAAATCCATATTCCAAGAGTTTTCAGGGACCACCAACAACCTCTAAGGTATAAAGGGAGACATTTTTCCTTTACTACTCCTAAATTGAGTCACGAAAACAATGTGGTGACTTGTACTCTAGTTATTCATTGAAGAATAGTGAATATAATTTTTTATTTTGGTTCTGTACATTCTTTTGTATCCCAAAAATTTAGTAGAAAAACACCAACACCACCACAAATCATGGATGTAATGATGTCGGTGAGTATGTAAAATGGTGAAATCATTGAAACCCGTGTGTATAAATCCTCCCCCAATCACAATTTGTAGATTGAACTTCCCAGCAAACCTCATCATACTCCCTATGGTGGAATTTTCTGAAATTCATGGCATGAATTGGCTTTCTCAATATAGTTCCATCATAAATTGACATGGGAGGGAAATCACTCTCTCTATGGAAAATCGACCACCAATTCTATACTAGTATAAAAAGGAAGATAAATCTTATTTAGCACCATTATCTAAAGCATGGATATTACTGACCAACGAGCATGTGTATCAGGCTGAAATGATTTAGTCTAAGGAAACAACCATCCTTCAATACATTCCTATTGTGATGGAATTATCCAAAGTGTTTCTCGAGAAATTTCCTACTATTCCACATAGAAGAGATGTTGAATTCTCAATTGATCTTATACTTGGGGAATTTCCAATATCCAGGACTCTATATAGAACGACTGTTTTTGATCTTTAGAAACTGAAGAAACAAATACTGGAGAATCTGGATAATGTTTTAATACCCCCATGTACTTCACCGTGGGGTTCACCAGTCCACTTCATTAAGAATATGGATGGGTCAATGCACCTTTTCATTTATTATTGTGAGATCAAAAAAGTCACTAAAAAGAACATGTATCTTCTTCCAAGAATTGATGAGTTGTTCGAATAGCTAAAGGGATCACAATAATTCTCCACGGAGGATTTGTGGTCTGAATATTAACAAGTATGTGTGAAGGAGTATATCACCAAGACCAATTTTCATACATGATATAGAACTATGAATTCATGGTAATGGATTTAATACTAACTAATTCTCTAGAAATTTTCATCCACACGAGGAATATTTTATTTAGATATTTCCATCACAATTATTTTTAGACATTATATATGTTATTTGAATATTCTAAAAAACTAAGGTGGAACATGAGAAGCATCTATGCACTGTACAAGATATCTTGCGAATGGATAATCTCTATGAAAAGTAAAACATGTGTGAGTTCTTGTTGAAAAAGGTCTCATTCATGGGTCATATCATCATAAGAAATTGGATATCTATGGATCCCTCCCTAAAAATTTAAACTAATGGATGGATGAGGAAAAAATCAATGACAAGTATTGGTAGCTTCTTGGGTTTAGCTAGATATTTTCACCGATTTGTGAGAAATATTTCATGATTATCAAACCCTCGTACCAAGATAACTCGAAAGAGTGTCATGTATTATTTGAGTGATGAATGGAAAGAGAGCATCAAGGTGTTGAAAATGAGTCATTTAAATGCCCATTATCTAACATTACCCACAAGTTTAATTCTATTTATTGTATTTAATGAGACATCCAAGAAATGAATGGATTCTACATTGATGCAAAATGCTAAAGTAATTTCTTATGGTTCATGGAAATGGAATTCTAATGACAAAAACTATCCAACATATGATCTATAGTTGGCTACAGTGATATTTACTTTAAAAATATGGAGATATTACCTCTTTGAGATGTGTGAGATATATGTGGACCAAAAAAATCCCC
The DNA here is from genome assembly GCA_963277665.1 of Viscum album. NCBI lineage: Eukaryota > Viridiplantae > Streptophyta > Magnoliopsida > Santalales > Viscaceae > Viscum > Viscum album. The sequence goes on from OY728147.1 coordinate 1,102,065,010, forward strand.
ATGTATATATTCACACAGGATGTGGTGGACATGCACCAACAATGATGGTTTGTGCTATTAAAATTCAATGACTTCTCAATCCATTACCACCCTGGGAAAGTGAAAAAGCTGGAATATTCTATATATAGAAAGGACCCTTACATTCTATAAATAATAAAGATTTAAAACGATCACTCTTTTTATATTTGATGAATATGGCCATCAGAATCATAAAAAAGAGAAATTAAATGATCCTTTCACAAATTATTTATCAACCGTCTCTTTTGGAAAGGTTAAATAATTCTAAAAAATGATGCGGGAATTCAGAATAAATTTGAAATAATTAGAAAAATAAAATCTTAAGGGTTATTTATTAATGAAGAAGTAATTGTGAGATTTAGGTCAAGATTATGTATTTCATCAAATACATAGTTAAATAATGAACTTTTGGATGATGCACATAGATCAAATTTCTACATTCACCTACAAATCACAAAGATGTATCAAGATCTCTGAGAGTTTTATTTGGGGATAAAATGAAGAAGGAGATCATTGAGTCTACATCAAAGTGCATAGTGTGTAAGCAATTACAGGCTGAGAGGTACAAGTCCACGTGTATGATGCAACAATTACCCATACAATAATTCAAATGTGAGAACATCACTATAGAAATTTTCACTGTACTTATGAAGACATATAAATAAATCAATGCCATATGAATTATTATGGATCACCTTAAAATGACTGCACACATCATATTAATATAAGAGGATTTATTATAGGATCAACCAACACATATATACATCATATATATTGTAAGTCTGCATGGAGTACCTCTATAGATTGTATTCATTTGATATCCAAGATTCAACTCTATGTTTTGTAATAGTCTTCAACATGCTCTAGATAATGATTTGATCATTAGTGAAACTTGTAATCATCAAACTGATGGCCAATATTAGCGTACTATCCAAAAAAATGAAAACATGTTGATAGAATGCTCAATATAATTCAAAAGAGGATGGGATCAACATCTACCTTCAGTTGAGTTCTCTTACCAAAATAATTTCCACTCAAGAATCAAAACAGATCACTATGAAGACTTGTATGAAATGGGGTGTAGAACACTGGCATTTTGGGATGAATTTCAGAAGTAGAAACTATAAGGTCTTGAAAGGGTTGATGAAATGGTAGATATGGTTAAGACTATTCAGCTGCACATTAAAGCTACTCAGAGTTGAAAAAACATCTATGCTAAAAATTGTCAATGAGACCAAGAGTTTGATGTCAGATACATGATATTCCTCCGAATATCCCCATGGAAGAGAGTTATGAGATTTTGGAAGAAGGTAAAACAAAGTACGCGGTACATAATCCCATTTGAGAACCTTGATCACATTGGAGTAGTGACCTATTGGCTAGAACTCCCACCGAACCTATTTCACATACATGATGTATTCCATGTAATGCTCTTGAGAAATTACATGCACGATCCATCACAGGTACTCAATCATGTGGTGGTACCATTGGAGAATGACATGTCGTATTAATTGAATCTAGGGAAGATCTTAGATTGTTGGGAAAAACTTCTAAGAAATGAAACAATGCCCCTCATCACGGTGTTATGGAAAAACTGAATTTTGGAGAAGCAATGTGGGAATTAGAGAAACTGATGAAGTAGAGAAACCCTCATCTTTTTGTGTGTGGTAAAATAAAATTTAGAGGGATAAATTTCATAAGGTGGTATGTTTGTGACAACCCAATCATTTAGTAATGAAAATTACACTAAATCTAATTAAATGTCTTATTATGACATATTGTTATATAAAATACGCACTTACATAGTGTTAGGTTGTTTGATTTCAAAATACCATTATGAATAGTGACCATTGCTAATAATGTTATTGAATTTTGGTCACATGATTAGTATACATATATGTCTTGAACATATCCAATTTACTTAGAAAAAGGAAGTGATGGACTCATTTAGTATAATTTATATATACCAAGTCATTTGTTTGAGCTCAGAAAGGAGGTGGCATCACGAGCTTTGCTCTTGACCAAGCCTAAGATGATATTCAACACGTTATGTCTAAACGAAACTACCTATTGGAGAAGTGGAAGCTATTAGATATTACCACCCGAGCAATGTTATCTGAGCTACCCCAAGAGTTTTTCACCACCACACAGCTTTCCCTTCAATCATATGTGGGTTTCATAAGGCGTTATTCGACAAGACAATAACATTATGATTATTTGAATTATTTTTGTATATAATAAAATATATATATTTATTTTTTATTATCTCTTTTTATTGTTTTTAACACAAATATTATTTTTCGTTAATATTCAATTATTAAATATATTTTAATTAATTATAGTATTATTTAATTAAATAATATTCTAATAAAATATTATTACTAAATTAATTTTTATTAAATATAAATGATCGTATAAATTTTAGGAATATAATTGGGATTTTAATTATGTTTTGAAATCATTCTTTATCAAACCCCATTATTTTTTGATAAATATTAGTTATTATTTTAAAAGTAAAATTTTTACATACTTATAAAATTATTTAGATAAAATGAATATTGTTTTGGTAATTATGACTTCAAAATTATCCAATGGTTATGTTTTAATAATTTTCTTAGATAGTCTAATATTGGCGTAAAAAATAAATACCATTTAATTATATAATGTGTTTTGTGACAATAGATTGACCTAGTAGTGATGAAAAAATACCATAAATAAAATTTTATTTCAATAAAATATTTCAGATTAATATAATGTGATTTTAGTATAGTTTTGTTTGTTTTACAATGCCTTAGTGGACCCTTCTAGACTTATAATACATTTCCACTTTTTAAATTGATTTCATTGAGAGTGTGACACACCTCCACATAAGCAAATCTAATATTTTAAGAAATTTGGCCATTGGACTTATAAAATATTTTTTCCACTACCCATTATCATAAACATGGTAAAACCCATGGGTTGGTTTGTTTTTGTTTTTAGTTTACTGTGTGGTATCAAAATGCACAAGAGCCTCAGCCTTGTTGGTGAGGACTCGCTAGGTGCATCCAAGAGACCCGATGTCAATCCCAGGTAGAGGAATATTTCCAAGTACTATAGCAGTACTGTAGAAGGTACTGTAGCAGTATTGCAGTGGGAACTATAGCAGGCATTGTTCGATACTTTAGCAGCTAGAGCTATTCACATATCTAGGCCTTTGGGCCACCGGTTTGGTCCTCGGGTCCTACAAGACTTTCGGGCCAACGAAGGCCTTCGGGCCAGTTGATTCTCAAGGCCTTCGAGCCACCTTAAGGCCTTAGGGACACCCCAAGGCCTTCAAGCCACATGAATGCAGGCCCCAGACACACTAAATAAAAAGCAGGTATGGTGTCCAAATAATAATTAATAATTAATTATCAATATTTATTTATAAAAACCAGCAAATTTTCCCCTTCCTCTTCAATGAAATCATTTATATCTTAACCAACATCTTCCCATATCACTATATAATTCTAAAATGGTTCTATATGCTTCCATGAATTCTATTTTAAGCCCTTCTCAAGCCTTCGAGATCACACTTCCATGTATGTGATTTCTTCCATTCTCATTTTGTCTAAATTTCATTATATTGTTATACCTTTTTTATTTTAATTAAAATTGTTTTTATATGATTTCTAACCTCTCTAATACATTCCTATTTATGTTTCAATAATGATATACCATTTTCTATCTCATTAATTATTCTAATGTACACCCGTTACCATGCCGAAATTCAATAAGTGATTTCTCTCTCATAATTTACATTAAAGAAATTCTTATGTATTATGAATAGAAATTTCATTACATATGTTGGGACATGTATCTATATGACCCCATTTATTTAATTTCATGTACATATGATGAGATTAATTTTTCTCTCTCATCAATAATTTTTAAAAATTCTTATGTATCACTGTTATACTATCGAAATTGCACACATATTTTCCAAGAGAAAGTCTTCATGTAATGAATATCAGGCCCATTTCTCTAACAATAGTATTCACCGATATGCACATTTACATAATGATTATATATTTTCAGGTAATAATTCCACAATAATTTATAGTGGAATAAATGATTATGTTTAATGAATTAATGTTATATGATCCATGTGGCACACTTATGCATGTAATGATATGATTAAGAAGGGTGACCCTTGATTGCGCTCCAATTCATTGGGTAAAGATTAATATCATGATACGTCAAGTACAATGAGGGATTAAATATTCAAATTAATGTTAAATGAGGATTTACTTGTGATCTAGGTGCAATGAGCCCAGGTTCATGCTAATATCTGGTTAAATGTTGACTCCACATTACTATGTTATAATCATCCCTTTATGTTCATGTTTCTTTTATGATCCATTGATATGCCTATTTCCTAAAATGTATAGTAATCTTCATGTTATTCATTTTTTTCTCTCTTAATGGGCTTTATACCTGACCATTTTCATAGGCACATCCTCATGTTATCCCATGCAATGCTTAGTATGAAGTAATGTTTGGGTCATGTAAAAGAATTTTTCAATAATGTTGTTTTGTTTTATACTCTATGTTGTTATGTAATGTGCTTAATTTCTCATGACACTAGACCTCATGATCCCTATAGTTTTATTATATGATTTTTTATGTAATAGATCATGTTTATATGTGTAATAAATATTAGGGTTATTAGAATAAGGGCCTCCATTTTCCATCAACAAAGGACTTGAGTCGGCTCTGTACAGTCTTAATCTGCTCTCGGATGACCTATACCTTCTTAGTTTAATCATGTACCAGCACTAGACCAAGGAGTTTTGACTCCCCTTGGTCTTTCTATCATAACAACGGCCTACATGGTCGTATATATGTTTCCTTTAACAGTGCCATACTGATGGTGGAGTGGTTTCTGTTGTTGTACACAAACTCAACCAATGGTAGGTGGTCCTCCCAACTACAATCTAATCAAGAACAAAAGCATGGATCATATCCTCCAATATATGTATGGTACCCCCATCTAATAATTCATTTGTGAGTGAATGTTTCTGTTCAAGTGTAGCTTAGTACCAAACTTCTCTGCCTTGAAACCAACAAACAAAAGCTGAAGCATCTCGCCACTCTAGGAGTCACTAAAAAAACAATGCATCCTATGAAACTAATATCCTAATATCAAGCTTTTGAATGTATCTTGGGTGTATTCCATATGAAAAACATAGCACATAAAGACAGAAAGTTGGTTCCCCACGTTATTCCTCCCTTGCCAATTTAATAGCGGAGGGGTAACAACCAATGATTGGAGATAAGCTACTTCATCCCCATCCATAAAGTATTACCATACCAAGGCCAACTTCTATATTTCCACATTCAAAAACTATATACTAAATCTCTTATTGATAGCATATTCTACCATGTTCCCCTTACAAAAATTATATACCAATTTGATGTCATATACCTAGATGACCTCTATCCATTCTCTTGTCTCATGTTAAAATCATTCTGATGGAAAATATACTTGAGTCCCTTATGGTTACAGTAGATGGAAAATCGTTTTCCCATGGAGGTATCATCTCCACATCATCAACGTGAAGACTACCACTGTCAACTCATGATTAGGGTACTTTTCATACTCTTTCACCACTGTTGAAATGCCTGATGACATTGTTTTCGATACAAAAGCATTCCCCATTCAACTAATTGATTTTTTTCTCAAACCATTGGTAGTGGATACATGTAATCAACCATCACATCATTAAAGTGTTGGTGATCCACACATAAACTTGATCAATGGGTTTTACTATACCCTTTCTATGCTTTTATTCCACCTACACCCTCAAATCACAAAGCTCAGCAAAAGCCATATGTTATACTAATGCTAATATCATTTCCTTCTTGAATTGTATAACAATACATCAGTCTGTCTTCCTAAAGGGAGGTAACCCTAGAACATCTTCAGGGAAGTCTTTCTCATACTCTTCCACTACTACTAGGATCTAAAAAAATATAACATACACTTCCCCAAGGTCATGTCTAGCTATGTCAAGAGTGATCAATTGGACCAACCTATGGATGAATCTATCCTATATTTCTTGGGATTCAATTTTTGTCATCTAAAGAAAACCTCATTCTATCCCTGTGAACATACCACAAACATTATTCATAAATATTCAATATGAGAATAGATCATCAAAAACCAATCCACACCCTGAATGAATTTTTTTGGCATAGATGCAGACACTAAGATATTCCTGTATAAACTCTCACCTAATGGGTAAGATCACAGTATTTTTGCTACTATGATAATCGAGTATCTCTCCGTAGGTTTCTCTAGATGCAAGGATCAATTCAATGGTTAAACTGGAAAATTTAGTTCTCAAATAATATCTATGATATGAAAATAATGTTTATCAGATTATTCTATCAAAACGATAGCTATGAGTAGACATAGACTGTACCACATATCATTATTGATGACCCTTGGTTATACACCTCAAACGTATGTAGTTTTCCCCTCCATTGTCCTCCAACTACTTGAGCCTGGTTTGGACCACATGGGGGAGGTGGTGGAAACATGTCAAAATGTACACCACATTCTGATGCTCTCCCTATTATATGTACACAACTTCTGCCCTGTATATCTATCTTTTATTGTCACTATATCTGGATCGATGGACCATCCACCATTTCACAATCATCATCCCGACAGGCTAGGAAATCTCTAGCGAGATGACCCCTACCATCTAATGAAAATAATTTCTTCTCACTAGGACAAATAAAATCACCCTGTGAGATATGAACTTCAGATCCATTGTATTTGGATATCCTCATAGAATGTCTCATAAGTCCATGTCTCTTTGAATGATGTTTGATTCCTTCTCCTGAGGTCTCTTCTCTTGCTGACCCACTGATAACATTCACTGGTTGTATCTTCACATACAAAGGACATTCAACCATAATGTTTTTATCTATCACCCTCTCCAATGTTGTAATTATCAAATGAATAAGTATGGATCGAATGTCCCTAAACACACCTCATTCAGATGTATGATCTCTAACACACTGGTGGTATCATATTAACCGATTTCCAGGAATGGTCAGAATACCATGATGAATACTCAACTACCGAAATGTCATAATGCCAAATCCATAGAATCTCTTGGGAATGAATAATCATTTTTTATGGGAAAATAACCTTCTATGTGAAAGGTTATCAAACTCAACCAATGGTATATTAAAATCATTGTAATATCAGGTAATCTAAACCGTACCATCACCCTGCTGTGCCTCATATAAGGCTCTCTGCTAAGACTGCCATCTAATCTAATGGTGTCATCACTGGATGGTAAAATCAGTCACTATCTCAATCATGTCCTTATCCACCTGTGAGATGGGCTTTCATAAGAACATGATGGGTCTTTATAGATAAAACTCATATAAGGCATGGAGGATACATGTGTTTTCTACCAGTAGCATGAGTAGTAACTGCTCCCCATCAAGATATGGTTAATCTAGGACACCAGGTGAAGGTTCCACCTTTGGAAATAATACCTATACCGATGCCTTATCACTATGTGGACCATCCTCATGGTCATAAAATACAATCCAAGCTTGCATTATGCATGGAAGAATTGTTAATGAGATCAAGATGAATCATAATTAATATATTATATCAGATGAGATGACTCTGGCATAGAAAGATAATGAGAAAATATTCATACACCAAAAAAACTAGTGTTTTCATCTACTAAGTCAAAAATCTAAATTCAAGGTCTTGGTGTATGGATACATTGGTCTCCACACAAACACTATATTCCCTATCCTAAAATCCAAACTTGAAACACTAAACCATATTTCTGCATAATTATTTTCAGACTCTAAATTATTCTGCTAGAAAAAAACACCCTTTGATACCACTTTTATTGACCTATCCCCTAGGGTCCCTTCTATGACTACCTCATCCCACCTTACATAGGCTAGGGAAAAGAGAATAAAACTAATTAGGCACTACCAAAAAGGGAAGGCATTGAATTTAAACCTGTAGACATGCATAAAGCCCAATCTGAATAAATTAAACACAAAGTAAAACAAAACATTCTCTGTGACAAATATTGAGAGTATTATATAAACTGAATGTAAAAATGGCCTAGATTGAAATCTTGAAACCACAAAGGACAGTACAAATTCAATTTTTTTTTACTCGAGGCCCGACCTAAATGTTAGGTGAAAGGTATCTGCCTATATCTATAGAAGTACTCCTACCTGTCCTATATCACTGAGCACCACATGGTCCTGAACAATGAAGGTCTCTATCAAATCATTGATCACCAACACAAGACACATCACGTGTGCGTGAAGACCATATAATAGTGAGTAAAAAAATTCTGATTCGGTACACAAACCAAAAAAGGAAATACCACAAAGAAAGTCTATAAGGAAAGACCACAAGGCAAAGCCATATCACCCAATGTTTAACTCAGAGTATATAATATTTGATTGTCAGTCATAAAATTGAATCAACTTGTACTACTGAGGGACTCATCCCTGATGATTCACTAATGTTTGATTGGATACTAGACAACTTAGGTCTGATTGGTGACTGGAAAACTAAAGTCGGCATGGATGTGGGACAACTGAGATCTGCTCTGCCACTAGACCACTGAGGTCTACACAACTACTAGACCACTGAAATCTGCTCACCTACTAGACCACTAAGGTCCTCTTGGCCACTGGACCACCGAGTTCTTCTATGCTACTAGACTACTGAGGTTCACTCGGCTTTTGGACAACCAATGTCTGCTTAGCTACTAGACTACTAATAAACGCTTGACTACTAGACAATCATGGTTGGTTGGGCCACCAGACTATCGAGGTATACTCTACTACTAAACCACTAAGGTCCGTACGTATACTATACCACCTAGGTCCACTCTTCTACAGTACTGTCAAGGTTGAACTTGTCAAATCCTCATCATCACAACCAGCCATACAATTCCTTCTCATAACACAGCTGATTCTGAGAGAATCTACTTCTCACAAAATCATTGATATATCAATTCCATTGAGGTCTCACATAGAGTTTAACCAAAGGACCTCTTTCTTTTAGAGGTCCCAACACCACAGAAGGAGTGTCAATTGGACACCCGATCTTAATGATATTGGTGTTTTAGTAAATAGTGGTTAGTTGTATCTGGGCCCTACATAAAATGGCCAGGTCGACCTGACCATTCCATCCATGGTGTCTCGCATGATCCGTCCATATTCAACCGACCTAGACTAACCCATTCCATCAATGGATAGGCCCAGTGGGCCTTTCTGGACCTAGCTCGGTTCACATGGTTGTCCAGCTCATTGAGTAGCCCAGTGACCCTGTTCTTAGCATGTCCAATCCGACTCAGTTAGACCAGGTATGACTAGAAGGGCCACCAACGACCCTGTTTCCCTTCAAGATCACCCCACAATTACGTTGGTCAGTTCCTCTTCATCATGAACTGCCCATCATCTCAGTTCATTAGGTCAACTCAGAAAACACTGGCGGGCCAACTTTTGTCCTGCCCAAACAACCACTTGAATCTGGTTCGCATATCTAGGCAGACATCTGAGGATGACTACCTCCCTTCATATTCCATCTAGTATAAATGGAATTTTAGAACACATCGTGTAACACCCTGCGGGCCCCTCCAACTCACGCGGTACCCAACATGCAATGCCACCCTACACCACAACGGTCCTTGCTGGCTGTGACCTCCGTCATCGCGACGCGTTTCCGGGGAGTACCGCCTCCCACACCATGATGAACTGCTGGTAGTTCCCTTCATCGCATGACACCGTGCCCTGCCGGCACTGTGATCACGAATAATCACAAATGGAAGGTTGTGTCCTTATACAATACGACATGCTTCTGGAGGCCCCTATTCACCGCAGATGTCACATTCCATTATCATCATACCATCCTGTTCCACGGTTGGTGTGCCATGAATCGAAGGCATAATGACATCTCGTTCAAAATCCAAGAATATGTGATAAAAATAGTGGGGTATAAGAATGCACCAGGAAAGAATGAATGAAAAATAATAGTTATTTTTCTTATTAGTATGGATTCATCTATGATAGATGGTTTAAAGAGGAATAACAAATCACAAGAATCCCACTCAATTAAAATTCTTCTAAGTCGAATACTTCCCACTGGAACTAATAAACCACAAATCAACCTATTTGTGGGTAGATCTAGGTTCACTATTTAGAAAGAATGAATGGGAAACCAAATCACATGGAACGAAACCCCTACATTGGAAATGGAGATCGATCGAGAAAGATTACATGTCGTCACTGGTCAATCTCCTATTCTAATTCTCTCTCTAATTGTATCATTTCCACTATTGGATTCCACCATGTTCATTATTGTACATGATTACTTCGTAGATCCATAGTGATTTTCAAGGTCCAGATCTGATCTCCAATTGTAATTATCCAATTAAATTGGTAAAATTCATGTCAACATCTTTGTTATGATGAGTCATGACCATTACCATGTTCAATTTATGAAAAAAAATTCTATTAAATTTCATTGTAGTGTTGTTAAATAGTTTCATTTATGGAATGAAATAGTCTTCTCGCTAGTGTGTTTCAGTGAAAAAATTATGAATAAAAAAAATTATGTTTATTTTAATTTGAATTAAAGCATATGAAAATTAATGTTTTCCCTATACCCGTGATGGTCGAGGATATGTTCTAATTATGTATTTAATCTCATTACTAAATAAACGTTGGTCTCATATTTTTAATCCCTATTAGAATTTTTGAGTTAAGAGGATTCAAAAATAAAATAAATTTTATTTAAATTATTTTATATATGTTTACATCCCAAAAGCCAAATTTCACATCTTGCCCTCATAGGGTGAGGTTTGGATCTTCTTAAAGTAATAACACCCTCACAATCACAACGGTACTCTCATATTACCAATCGGAGTAAAAATTTATGAGTAATAATGGTTTGAAAATAAAACAAACCTTATTTAATTATTTTCTTTTTTTTTGACAAAAATGACATTCCATTGTTTCTTGTTCCAACCAATGTTAGGTTTAGCCATAGGAAAGAACACCCTCATGACCTCAATGGTGGTCTCATATTTCTAATTTGATTCACTATTCGTGAGTTACGAGGACTCAAATATAAAATAATTTTTATTTAAATTATTTAATTTACGGTTATGTCATTTTTACATTTTTTCACTAGGGGCTCTCACCCACTAAACATAAGTCAAAAATTTCCTAAACCAATCATCATGAATGTAGCAGTGGCCTCTGATTTCTGATTTGGTCACACATTTAAGTGTTATTCCATATTTTTGTGATAACATCTCACATGTACTATTTAAAAAATAACATTTTTTACGGGCCATTCTCGGAACACGGGGCCACAGAATCACATGTTTTCTCAGCACCTGGTCTCAAAATAATACCATATAATATAAAATATACATGGAAATATGAGGCATTACAAATTATATCAATAAAATATTTTTTCGATTTCCCAATCATAGAAATTCCAATCACACATTTTCCACTTCCACAAAACTGGGCATTCCTGGCTCCACCCTTTATCAGCGCTAATGAAAAAGCACTGATAAAGGGGTGGTACCTTTATCAGCACTAAAAAAAAGCACTGATTAAAGTACCCTTTATCAGTGCTTTTTTAATGCTGATAATGGTACCCCCTTTAACAGTGATTTTTTAGCACTCTTAAAGGGTACCCCTTTATCAGCGCTTTTTTTAGTAGCAATGATAAAGGGGGGTCTTTATCATCAATTTTAAAAAAAGAACTGATAAAGGGTCTACTTCCAAAAAAAATCATTAAAAAATATATATTAATTTTTAAATAAATATATATAGTTATATTGATAAAAATATAAATTGTATTTTTTTAATATAATTTTAAATATATTTTTGATAAGTATAAATATACAGTTACACTTAATATATAAGATATTTAGTGAAAATGGATTATAAAATAATTAAAAAAATATTTTTATTTAATAATATGCTAATTATTATGTAGTAATAGTCATTTAATTATAATTTGAAGACTAAAAAAAGAAGAAAAATTAAAAAAAATATCCAAAATATGTTGAAAACGTAACTCGCACTTCAAAAGTCGATAACTTTTGAACCGGGTGTCCGTTTGAGCTATACCACATATCAAATAAAATCCTCTGACGATCTCTACGTTTTTATGTCTAGGAAACATGGTAAATGTTTTTTGAAGGCCAAAAAAGGTATAGAAGGCCTCCAAAACTGAGTTTTTTGTCGGGGTACCCCGATTGTTTTAACATTTTGTGGATTTTCAGCCACGTTTAAGGAGATATTATTCGCTTTTTTTGGTGGGGACTGATTTTATTCCAAGGTATTACATTCATATTGATATTATGTCCTTGAAATTTCCTCATTTTGTATATTGCATTGCTATTTATAATCAAATATATAACTATATGTACATATTTTTTTTATATTCACACCTAAAAATTTAATTATAAATATAAATAATAAAATATATTTACATATAAAATATATTAGCATTATCTAAATAATAACTAATATAAATTTTATTTAAAATAAAAATTTATGAATATTTATATAACTATATATTAATCTAAATATATATATATATTAATATAACGGCATATATGTATTGATATAACTATATATATATATATTAATATCATTATAAATATATATATTAATATAACTATATATTTATATTAATATAACTATATATTTATATTAATATAACTATATATATATATTAATATAAATATATATTACTATACAAATAAATATAAATAAATATATATATATATATAGATAGATATATCACTAATAGGAGAACAAATCAATATTGGGGAGTGGAAAAAGCTTCAAGAACGCAGAGGGGAGGTCTTGAGATCAAATCCGGGAGGATTCAGGGATGCGCGCACATGGGAGAATCTGGATCTAGTGGTGAAAAAGGGTGGAGAGGTGTGTGCGGGCGCTAGAGGGTCAGAAAAGCGATGTAAAAGGGGACTAAAGCTCTATAAAATCCACCTCGATTGGCATGATTTTTTTAATTTATTTTAAATTTTTTAACTTTTATCAGCAGATAACAAAATCGTTGATAAAAGGGTCTTTTATCACCACTAAAATTAAAGCGATGATAAAATACCCCTTTATCAGCACATTGTTTTAGCGCTGATAAAAGACCCCTTTTATCAGCCCTTTTATTGAGCTCTGAAAAAAGGGGTGGTTATCAGCACTTTTTGCAGTGCTGATAATGGGGACCACCCCCTTATCTTTATAGGCATTTATAATGATTTTATAGCACTGTTAAAGGACATATTTATCACTGATAAAATTCGTATTTTCATTATTGTTCATACATTAAATTAAATCATTACTATTTGAATTTGAATTTATACCACCCACGACAAGATCATTGAAAGAATTTTTCCAAACTTGATATCCAAATGATGAAGTGGAATGATTAATTTCAAAACAAAAAAAATAGATTTTAAACCAAAATATATATCAATGATCAACTAGATCTAAAATCATAATATCCTAGAAGTATTCCATTTTAGATGATTAATAAAACAAGCTTAATAATACGAGAGTTTGAAAAGGGAGATAATGATAAGGACCCGACCATAAAATATTACATAATCTTGAATTAATTGAATAATTCACATTGAGGATATTTTAATATTTTGTGTCTTAGTGAATTAGGAAATAACTATTACATATCAACATGAAAATTTCATGTAGACACTAATACTCAGTATTCATTATTTTTTAAATAAAAACTCTTAAAAAACTTGTCCAGTTTCATGTTTTAGACAACATTACTTTTCTGTGATCCCATTTATAACCCTATTCCACAATCTATACTGTTAAAAAAATTTCAAGAACATGGGATGTTCCAAATAAATCTCATTACTGGTTATAAAATAAATAATGGAAACATTATCCCATAAATAAATACAATTCAATGAACCCATACTTTTAAATCATAACATACCTTATAAAATCATAAGAATTCTGCATTACACATAGAAATCATAAATCATAAAGGTAACATGTGGCATAGAAAACATAATTACATTTTAGATATGACACCTACATATAGAGTTACTTTGTAATAGCCATTATATTATATTCCATAAATCTCTTTGGAGAAACATTAATGTTTACCTCTGTCATGTTACCCAATGCATTGGAGAGCTATCTCAGGATCACCTGCCCTAGGTTTGTCACACCACAACCCATATACGTAAACAATTACCAAGAACCAAAACATATTCAAAACAAATAATACAAGCATAAATGAAAGATAAAATTTCTGCATTTCAATCACAACATATCATTTCAAGATATAGATATAATCAATGCTTTATCAAACCATTTTCAAAACCATTTAAAACATTTAATAAAGAGACATTGGAATCAAAATGTCCCATACCACATTGGATATATTAAAGGAATTATCATTTTAAAACAATAATTTCTATATAAATAAATAAGGAAATTTTTATTAAAAATATTCACATTAATGATACTGATTTATAAGAATAAATCCTTAAATCAATATTTTAGTTTCGGAGTTGTTAACCAAAGGAGAGATTCTTGAATACAAATAATTGAGGAATAAAATTTAATCAAAACATTATAATATCATGAGAATAATGTTTTTCATGATATAATATTCCAATGGACAATATATAAACCATATATAATTTAAGTTGTGCATAACAACAATGAAGTCTCAATGGAACATAAATTGAGACAAAATCCCTTATAAATATGCTATCCTTAGATTATAGATAAATAGATGACATAATTATGTGTGAAGAAATATAAATACACCCAATATAAGTGGATATTAATTGTAAAACAGTCATATGTTATTCTCATATATTCCAACCATGACATAATCATGAAGTATAAGTTTAACCCAAATAATAGAAATTGGGTGAAGAAGTTCACTTAATGAAATTTGACAGCGTAACGATGTAACATTTAAATTCAGAAAATGAGTTAATGAGAGAGAAAAGGTTATCTTATCACTTGGACATAAATTTTACAGCAATAAGGATATATATGATCTTATCCAAACATAATAAGATGTAATTTAAAAGGCGTAACCGAAATAAGTCTTTTAAATAATGGAGAGAGAAAGGTTCCCTTAACGATTTGGTAGCATCCGAAACATACACCCCATGAAAGAAACGAAAATTAAATGAAGATGTAAATAACCATAAATTATATTATATTACACAAATAATAAAATCATGGATTGAAAATCCCCCTTAAAAAAGAAATGGTGAGAATATTGTATAAATATCATGGGAATACAATGTGAGATGAAAAACCCTTACCACATAGCAATTAATCATGTTTTATGAGAAAAAATTAATAACCACTAAATTATTCACAAAATAACATGAATATAAATATAATCATGATAATATATATCAAAATAAAGTACACAATACACCACATACATTAAATATGTGGCAGAAAGTGGAAATCTCACCAAATTAAAAGTGAGATAAGAAACCCCTTACTTCATGTTTTACATGACTCATTTGTTCTTTGTTATTCCTGAATAATAAACATAAGTTAATTTATACTTTCATAAGAAAATTTATAAATTTTATTATTCTTTTTATATAACTTATTACATAGTTATATAAAATATTTAATTATTTTAGTTTATATTTGACATTTTGTCGATGTTCAGAACATGAGTTAAAAGTGAACTTGTTATAATTACAATTGGTCCGTGTGGTAAAAATATCATTATCTGAATAATTTTATTAATGATTTAGATATGATATATATCATATATATTCAGTATATATATATATTTATAATAGTACATAACATTTTGAGATAATAAATGAAATACACCTATCATGGAGACGGTATGTCGTACGCACGCATGACCACTACTTTCATTTATATTTCATATTTAATGAAATGAAAACATAATGATCAATAGCTATATTATAATTATAGTTTAATAGAAAATATTATGTAATTTTATCCATCCTTTATACATTCCACGTATGGTATGAATGAGTAATTTCACTTCGAGTAGGCGGTAGTCTGCACTTCATCCAATGAAATTATCACTTATACCCATTATGGAAACCATAAATGTATTCTATAAGTGGAAAATAAAAAAGAATAGAAACAATAGAAATATATTATTAATCACATATTAATATAGTTCCGTCATAATGGACACCATGATATGAGGTATGAGATAACTGAACAATAATCATTTCGTGAGGTAAAAAGATCTCCATCCACAGAAACAAAATGTTCTTTTAACATTAGATAGAGCTGTGAGTAAGGGTAGTTAGAATCCTTCTCATTAAAAAATATTAGTATATTTATTATAATGGTGTTTTTATAAAATAAAAAAATAATACGAGTTTAGGGGGTTGGAGAAGTAAAATAAATGAAATGAACTTAAGAGAAAACATTACCTATAAATTGTTTGACTCCCTTTTGTTTGAATGAAATGGATTAATTTATGTGCATTATACCTAAGGTAATTCTTCTAGAACAAGGATTGGGATTTAGGTATCATAAGTGAGAGTAGGATTGATGTTCCAAAGGGCTTGAAAAGTGTGAATAATGTGTTAGATGTGTGGGATTTTTATAAGGGGGAGGAGGATCTCTTTAGTAATGTTTAAAAATATTATTTTATTAATTAATGATTCTCGGTTTCTGAAGGTCAAAAACTTATTACGGTTGAAGATGTGATTACTTATGTTCAAAATAAAATCATATAATAAGAATTGGATGGGATTTGGATATTTTTTTAATATTTATAATCTTATTGATTTAAATCATTCATTAATGAGGTAAACACTGCATCATTATTATGTCATAAATATTTTTATTTATTTGATGTCTACAAAATATAAAAAAACAAAATGCAGTATAGAAAATTTTTTGATTTTAAATGAATATTTATATTCGAAGATATAACTTATATAACACCATGTATGGATTTATTTACTAAAATATATAAGTTTAAGTCAATTTTTTCTTTACATCAAATTAATTAATACAAAGAGTCATTATCTCCCCCATGTGGCTCCATGGGGTCCTATAATCGATCCAAGGATACCTATTGTCAGAAATGTATCAAAAAATAGTATTAAGACACATTTTAGGGAAATTAAACTTTTGTATAATATTATATTGTTACCCTTATTTACCAGATTTACCAGTTAACCATGTTAAATAAAATTTTTACTGATGTAAATATTCATAATGTCTAAAAATAAAAGTTATACATTTACACAATTTGTACCTTATAATTCTAAATATTGAATTTTATTTTCCAAATTTAAATCACAGAAGTGGCACAAATTAATTTAAAATTAATTCCCGGTTTCAAAACAAATAGCATGTTTTTAAGAAATAATAACTATTAATAGATTAACACTTATTTAAGTCAAATTTCAAAGTGAAATTACTTCCAATGATAATAAAATATATTAACTAGTAAAAACATAATATAATTACACTTTAAAAACCATTAAAAATATAACTTATCCTTATAAATTAATTAGATTAAAATGAAATTTTTAATTAAAATACAAATTTTTCAATATTCCTTAAGTAAATGAAATTTATTGAAAAAATACAAAAAATATACCCAATGTAAATTTTGATGTCCCAATTCTGTAGAAGAATTATATTTTGTCAAATAAAACTTATAAAAGTGACCAAAACTATATTTAAGTATATTTCTCCATTCAAAGGCAGTTAATCGATCATTTTAAGAATATTAGAGTATTTATGGTTAAAATTTCATTCATTCACATTTTAAGCCTCTAAATTTTATTGTACAAATGTAAAAACAATTAGAAAACATATATAATCAAATTTTGGTTAGTTCTATTCATTCCCACAAATAAAATAGCTATGTATAATCAACCATTTAATATAATAATAATATTGTAGTATTTTTCAGTATAACTCAAAGTTGAGTGCAATGTAAGATTTCATACAAACCCTTTGTTGTGTATCGGGTACACCATAGAACATAGAATCCCCTTTCAAGTAAAACTAATATATAATTCTAAAATATTTGTTAATATCAAAATGTTATATGTTTTATTTACCTTGGGTGATACATCCTTCCACCTTTGGAAAAATGCATCCTTGAAATTTTAAAATTGGGAATCAAAACTTAATTAAAAGTCCCACATTGCAAAAAATAGTCAACAAAAATACAACATTAAAAGAAATAAAGATTATTACTAAGGTCTCTTGAGATTTCCCATGCTAGGTTACATGTAAGAAAACTTGTATATGTAAGAGAAAAAAACCTTCATGGTTTGACGGAGAGTGGTAGAAAACATGATTAGGAGAAAGTTAATCACCAGAAAATCACAAATTTGTGATGGGTTAAACTGTATTTGATTCCCCAATTGGAAAAGTTAACAGACCACGATTTTTTAATTTAATTTTAATAAATTTGAGTAATTTATTTAAGATAAAGAATAAGACCATAAAGAGAAATACTTTCTTTTCATATAGACTTTCATCCTTTACTAGATTTCTACCATAATATCAATTTTCCCCAAAAGATGAGTATTCAAGATGACTTGTTCACACCTAAAGTGCTATAATAAACTTATCCAATTTCACATAATGTAAAAAAGATGAAATATAAATTTTACATATATTTAGTAATAAACCAAAACATAAATTGGTTAGTACAATTTTTGATAATCCCCAAAAATATAGTCTTTTATAAAAAGAAATAATACTCTTAATCACCAAAATTCAACAAAAAGGACCCAAAGTTATAGAAGGACCATTCAATAAACAATTGTCTTTATAATTCATCTAAATAATCCAATCTATGAGTGAAATCCAAAACTCATAATGATTTAATCACATAGTCTTCAACAATAAATCTTAACATTCATCTCCATATAACATCAGTTACTCTTAATGTCCCATACTTAAAAGTAATTAACCTAGTAAAATATTCTCCATGATAGGTTAATAATTTATTTAAATAAACAAAATCATCATATGACCACTATAAAAACATAGATTCATCCAAAATAATATTTCATCAATCACTACAAAAATGAGATCTCATAGTATTATATTTCTTTTAGGCATATAATGTTTCCAAAAGAGTAGACATCTTCTAAAATAACCTTTATCACGTAATCACCAAATCATTTTACTATATTAATGAAATAAATTTAATAAAACATATGTTCCCAAAATCAAATTATTATTGATACATAAAATCATTTAACATAAAAGAATGTGCCATACTAACCAGGGACATCCTGTACGACAGTGGTTGTAAATTCACCCTTATCAACATTCAGTTGTGATATTAATTCTTGTGGACTTTCTGGATGCAACGGGTTGTCACCAATCTTACAGGTTTTCCTTTTTATAAAATTCTAAATTATCCCTAACATATTTTAACCTCAAAGGTTTTCTAATACCAATCATTTTCATACCAATATAATAAGACCTAAACATCTTATGTATTGTCATTTGTTTCACCACCAAATGATAAAATAAAACTATTCCCAATATAAAGAACATCATACCTCGATCGTGGTGTCCATATGGTATCATAATCATATTTTCATGTAGGATGAAGGTCCATGAATTGAAACAATGATTTAGAGATCCTTTAAAATAATTTTATTCATTCATTTAAATACACCTTCTACAACGTGGTTCCTATGAGTGTTTGCAGAAAAACAGTATCGAAAAATAATCATTTATGACATATAATTTCAAAACAACTGATAAAACATTATTTTTATAAAACTGCCAGACTGAAATTGAGTAGAAACATTCAAAATCATAATATGCATCAAAACAATGTAATAAGATAAAATATTTAAAAATTCCTTGAAAATATTTACCATTCTTAAAAATATGAGAATATTGAGAAAATAGGATTTGATTAAATACTACCCATGATCCATGATGAAATCGAGGTATAGTGGAGGTGTTTTAAATATAAAATAACTACTTGCAAGTGATTTATATGCTAAAAAATGTTTCACCATCATCTGAACATAACTGTGCAATAACTATTGAATGCATGCAATCAGGAAGAGATATAAATGCCATTTGAGGTCCTTATCCTTTCATTAGTTACTGATGTTCCATGATGTGAAAAATTTATAAAACAAGGATTTATCTGAATTAATAGATATAGGGACTAACCATGGGTTCAATGAAAACTCATAATCCATAAAGTTTTCAAAATGGACCTCTGATACCAACTATAAGGACCAGATCGTAAAACATTAAATAATCTCTAATTAAATGAATAATTTAAATTGAGGATCTTTTTAGGGATAGATTTTTAGTGAATTAGGTCATAACTATTACATATAAACATGAAAATTACAAGTTGACACTACTAATTAGTATCAATTTTTTTAATTAAAAACTTTTCAAATGAAACATGTCTAGATCAACATTTTAGACAACATGACTATTCCATCATCCCATCCATGACCCTATTCCACATTATGTCCTATGAAAAACATTTAAAAATTTTTGGAAATTAAAAAAAATCTCAGTAATGGTTCTAATTCATGGAATGAATACATTATCCCATTAATAAATTCTATTAAATGAAGCCATATACTTTTCAATCATAACATACATTTTGAAATCAAAATATTTTTGAATTACACATAGAAATCATAATTCATACATGTAACTTGTGGGATAAAAAACATAATTGCATTTTAGCTATCACAACTACATTGAGCGTTATGTTGGAATACACATCATAGTATATTCCCTATATCTCTTAAGAGAAACATTAACATTTACCTCTGTCACATTACCCAATGCATGTGAGAGCTATCTCAGGCTCACCCACCCAAGGTTTCTCATGGGAAAACCCGTATACGTAATCAATTCCCACAATCCATAACATATTCATAACACTTAAAACAATAATAATGGATAGATAAAAATTCCACATTGAAATCACAACATATCATTTCAATTTATAGACATAATAAATTCTTTATCAAACCATTTATAACATTTAACAATGATATTTTTGAATCAATGTATCCCACAACACATTAAATATTTTAAAGGAATTAAAATTTTAAAACATTACTGTCCATATAAATAAATGCCTAAAACCATTTTTAAAATATAGACATTAATGAGAATGATTTAGAAGAATAAATTATTAAAATAATAATTTAGTGAATTAGTTATTAACCAAATGAGAGACGCTTGAATACACATAATTAAAGAATAACATTTAATCAAAACATTATAATATCATGAGAATTAAGGTATTCATGATAGAATATACCAAATGATAGTATATACACCATATAAAAGTGAATTGGTGAAATGAAATGATGAAGTCTCAAGGGAATGTAAATTGAGGCAAAATTTCGTATAAAGGCGATATCCTTAGATTAAAGATAAATCAATGACATTATTATGTGTGAGAAATATAAATGAACCAAATATATGTTGATATTAAGTGTAAAACTATCACAGGTTATTGACACATAATCATAGAACGAAATAATCATGAAGTATAAGTTTAACCCAAATAATTGAAATTGGGTGAATATGTTCTCTTACAGAAATTCGACAGCCTAACGACGTCACATAAGAATTCTGAAAATGAGTTGATGAGAGAGAAAAAGGTATCCCATATCTTGGATATAAATTTTTTTGAATTAATGAAATATAAGAACATATCCCAACATGATAAAATTTAAATTAAAATACATAATAAAAAGAAGTCTTTTAAAAATTGGAGGGTGAAAGGTTCCATTACCAATTTGGTAACATACGAAACATACACCCCCTGAAAGAAGGATAATTCAATGAAAATGTAAATACAAATAAATTAAACTATATTACAAAAATCACGCAATCATAGTCAGTACATCCACCATACAAAAAGAAATAGTGGTAATATACCATGAATATCACGAGAAAAAGAAGTGAGATGAAAAACCCATACATTGTAGTAATAAATCGAGTCGTATAAGAAAAAATTAATAATCAATAAATTATTTGAAGAATACCATGAATATAAAGTGAATCATGATAATATATATCAAAAGTCTGTACACAATAAAACACATGCAATAAATAAGTGGCGAACAATGGAAATCTCACGAAATTAAAAGTGAGAGAAGAAACGTCTTACCTCGTGTCTAAATTAACTCATTTGTTACTTGTTCTTCTTGGGTAATAATCTTCAGTTAATTTAAACTTTCATATGATAATATTTATAGTTTATTATTCTTTTAATATCCTTATTTCCTCGCTATAAAAATTAGTTAAATATTTGATTTCATATTAGACATTTTGTCGATGTTGAGAACTTGAGTTAAAAAAAATTTGTTATAATTACAGATTATCCATGTTGTCAAAGTTACATTTTCGCCAGAATGATATTAATTATTTAGATATCATATATATAACATATATCTATCATAAATATTTATTAATAATAGAACTTTGCATTTGGATATAAGAAATTAAATGCACGGTTCATTGGGTCTGTAAGTCGTACGTATACATGAACGCTACATTCATTTATATTTCATATTTAATGGAATTAAATAATAATGATAAATAGTTTTATTATAATTACATTGTTATATAATTTATAATTTAATTATATCCATCCATTATACCTTCCATGTCTAGTTTCAACGATTCATATCACTTTTACGGTGTGGTATTCTGCACTTCCTCAAATGATATTATCGCATTTACCTATTATTGACACCATAAAGGTATGATATAAATGTAAAATAAAAAAACATAGAAAAATTTAAATATAATATATATAACATATAAATAAAGTTCCATAAAAATGGCCACCATGAGAGGTAGTAGGAGATAATTGAATAATCGTCGTTTCGTGAGGCAGTAGTTCACCCTCCACAAAAACATTATGTTCTTTAACCATTAGATGGGGGGGCATGTGTAGTTAGAATCCATATCATAAAAACAACATAGTATATTTAGTATAATAGTTTTTGATAACTAAATATAATAAAAATAGTTTATATGGTTTGAGAAGTAAAATAAATAAAAATAACTTACGATAAGATGTTACCTTTAAATCGGGTTACTCCTATTGGTTTGAACCAAACGGTTTACTTGAGGTGCCTTCTTCTTAAGGTAAGGCTTCAAGGAGAAGTATAGAAATGTAGGGATATTAATTAAGCACAGTTTTGACGATACAATGTTCTTTATATGTGTGAGTAATTGGGTAGAAGTTAAAGCATTTTATGAGGTGGAGGAGGGTCTCTTTAAGAATGTTTAAAAATAATATTTTATTATATAATGATTTTATTTTTATAGAAATCCAAAACTTATTAAAGTTGAAGATATGATGAATCATGTATGAAATAAAATCATCTAATACTAATTGGATAGGTTTGGGATATAGTTTTAATCATTATAATCATATTTATTTAAATCATTTATTAATGAGTTAAACACATCATTATTGTGCTATAAATATTTTTATTTATTTAATGTCTAAAGTTCTAAAAAAATATCACGATGTAAGAAATATTTTAATATTTAAAATGAATATTTATAGTAATATAGATAAATTACATAATTCCTTGTAATAATTGATTTACTAAAATATATATATTGAAGTCATTTTTGCCTTTAAATTAAATTAATTAATATAAATGGTCCTTATCACTCCCTATTGGCTCCATGGGGTTTCAAAATAGACCCAATTATTACCATGGTCGGAAAGTTATCATCCAATAGAATTAGGACACATATTTGGTAATTTAATAATATTATAATAATATTTTGTTACCCTTATTTTCCAGATTTACCCTATAACCATCTTAATAAAAAATTTACTAAAGTAAATATTCATAATGTCTAAAAATAAAAGTAACCTATTTTCCAAATTTGTAACTACTGTTTACAAATATGGAATAAATTTTTCCATATTAAAAACACCAGAGTCGAAGAAATTAATATAAAATTTATTCCCACCGTAAAAAAAAGCATGTTTTTACGAAATAATAACAATATAAAGATTGACACTTATTTATGTTCAATTTAAATGTGAAAGTTATTCCAATGACCAAAATTGAATTTAATAGTAACAACATAATATAATTATTCATTAAAATCAACAAAAATTCCAATATAAACTTATAAATAAATTATATTAAAATGGCGTTTTGAATTAAAATTTAGTATTTTTCACTATTCATTAAAAAGGAATTTTATTAAAAAAATAAAAAATATTTAGGTAATATAAATATTGATTTCCTGATTCTATGGAATGTTTTACTTTGTCAAATAGAGCATATAAATGTTTACAAAACTATATTTAAATAGGTTTCTCCATCAAAAGGTGGAAAATCAACCATTTAAAGAATATTAGATTATTTAGGCTTAAATTTTGATTCATTCACATTTTATGCCTCTATCATTTTTTTGGATAAATGTATAAACATTTAACAAACATATATAATAATATTTTAGTTATATCTATTCATTATCACCAATAAAATGACTAGGTGTTAGCGACCATTTAAAATAATAATAATATTGTATTATTTTTCAGTATAACTCAACGTTGTGAGAAATGTAAGATTTCAATGAAACCAATTGTTGCATATCGGTTATGCCCTCAAACATAGAATCCCCATTAATGTAATATCAATATTTAATTTAAGAATATTAATAAATATGAAAATTATATATTCTTTACTTACCTAGGATGTTACAATAATACTCAAAATGATAACAGACCTCATAATATAAGAGGAGAATGTAAATTAATCATATTACTAATTCATAAAAACTGCATATTAAGGGGCCTATAAATCCAACCAATATCATTAAAAAATGAATGAAATAGATTTTTTTCAGCCATGGTGATGAGTGGTTTATACCTGTCAGATTTAAATATTAATAATAATTTTTGAATTGATGAAAAATCATTCAAAATGTTTCCATTTTAGGGGGCACACATTATTCAAAACAAAGAACCAAAATTGTGCGCTTCACTTAGAGGGCCCATAATTAATAATAATATATCCTATGGTATCAAAAATAGTGTCCCAATGATACATTTCCATTATTTCCACAGATTCATGGTTTTTTTCGGCATGAGGTACAATTTGGAAAAAATGTGTGACAACCATGAACTTCCTAAAACCCTATAATAAACATCCATAATTATTGAAATTATCCATAAGAAACCTAGAAAAAATAAAAAACCAAGATTTAATCAAAACCATTGTAAATGATTACGTAAATATGAGGCTGAGTAATATATATAAATTTCAGGATCATAAAATATCCCTATTGTATAATAACTCTTCATTAATCTCTACACCCAAGAATATATATGATTTCTAGGTAATAATATATTGTCTCTAAGCCTACTTATATGATACTATATGCCATGTTTTATTCTAAACAAAACCCTGTTTAAAAATACTAAAAAATATGATATGGTATTTACCCAAAACACATTCCCACTGTGATCCATAATTGGTATCAGATGCTTTTCAAAGGACACTTCACTCATAATATCAACATCATCAACATGAATCACCTGAGAAGGGTATGGGTGATAATGTCGAAAATTTAGATATGAAAAACATCAGGAAAAGAATATATAATTTATAGAAGAACTAATCGATATTCCACTATACATATTCTATACACATTCTCAGAAATTCCAAAAAACATGTGCGCCGACATGACCTTCCTATGAATCATACGATGACCCACTCTTACTAAAACAAATAAAAACACAACATCACCCACTCTAATAAAAACGGATTTCCAAAATATATATTATTATAATATATTCCCAATATGAACAATGGAAATATAATTAAAAATCATTAGAACCATCTCTGATATAACCTTTTCTATATTCGATTCTAACAATTCTGACTCAACAACCACCATCCAAAATATATGTATTCAGCATGGTCCATCAAATAGATCAACTTATGGTAAAATCTATATATAATACAAATAATTGTTGTTATAGAATAAATCAATGATTGGTATGTTCTTTCCAAAATACATACAAATGTAATGAGCATAAAACCATAGCATATTGTCAAGTACACATATATTACATTACAACTACCCATATTCCTATAGGTGGAATGTTGTACCCATAAATACCTTTATACCGAACAATATATCTAAGATCTAAATGAAACATGAAGTACACTATGAGACACATGAAAAATGTTTACTCCTCTTAGCCACATGTAGACAGATGGTCTCTAGAAAATATATTCCCCCAACTAATCCATCAAAAAAATCTCTTGAATAGTCAAAAAATGTTCTACATCTATTATGTATCACAAAATCACCTAAATAGTGTTATTACACAACTTATTCGTTGGGAGAACCACCATGAAATCAATGGTAGAATTGTCCCACATCATTTACAGAATGGAAAATGATTGTAGAAAAACATAATTTCATTGATGATAATGATTCACAATTTGATTAGTGTACCATCATGTCAATAACTATGAAGTCTCCATTTCCTTGACATTCCTGCAATACTATCGATGTATGCCAAATTTAATTATGTTCAAAACAACATATAGTAACCAATTAAAGGAATTAATCTCACAAATAATCTCTTATGACATACACATATGCAGAATAACACATTATTGAACAAATATGATCTCTTCCTCATCTATGGTATTTTCGGAAGGTGACACCACACCTTTAAATATTTATTTCAATTTGAAACACAATGAACACTCATAAATTATTTCCATAATTATAATAAAAAATGGGTTTACCCTAATATTGTGATAATTTTAATATTCTGTTATAACTCCAAAACATCCACAAGCATCCCGACCAAAAAATTCTTCAACTTGCACTCAAAAAAATTCCTGAACTTCCTGAGTCTTTTTGTCCTATCTAAATTAATATTCAACACATATCCCCTTCCGGTTTTATGTGTTATATCAAAATAAAATTAATATTTATTCTAAACCTTCCTATTATGAAGGATATTCATGTATCATTGTGAGAATATATACATTTAGCTTTTGTTTTTTCTATACATAGAAAACATTTCTCTTGATAGATAATGTAATTAACAAATTTACAAATAAACCACCACAGTTGACTCAAGCACATGTGTAGGGTATTTCTGTTCATATCGCCTCTAATTCCATGACCCATTTTCCAAAACTCAATCCCCTTTCATCAACAATACTCAATCCCTAATCCCATATGCATCACCAATCATTGTATATTCCCCCCTAAACCTAGGGTATGATCACGATTGGAGTTGTATTAAATATATTTTTGATCTCATCAAAATTAGTATAATATTACCTAAACTATTCAAATCTTACTTCATTTTTTTCATTCTTAATTGAGGTTCTTCTAATAGGGAAATGTTTTGGATGAACAATTGATAATATCTTGCTAACCACAGAGAGATACAAATATCAAAAAAATCCTAGTAAATTACTATAAAACCACTCATTTATCCTTCTTTGGGTATAATGTCACACCAGCATCTAGGAAGTTGGGATCCATTAAATGCACCACATGGTTTGAGAAGATAATTTTAGATGTCATTGTGTATATATAATCATATCTCATTGTACTCATTATGATGTGGGGATATTGGGAATTATTTTCATGATTTATGTAGAACCCCAATATTTTATCCATAAAACAACAAAAACTAATCTATGTACTAGTAGAAATCATTATTTATCAAGCCCATAAAAATTAAGGAAAATTATTCATCCTAAAAAACTATTGAAAAATTAATAATGTCCATAATTACTTGGAAAATATCTATGTGGTATATTAGAATGCCAAACTCTAAGCTGATGACACTCTTATGTCTTGTTAATCATATAGAAAATAAAATCTCTCCTCAACTAGTCAGATTTACCATTGATAACTATAACTGTATACTATTTCATTATTTTCACCAAGTTGAACCACTCATAATCAACACATATGAGAATGGATATATATACCTATAAGGACCTTTCATTAAACATTTCATAATCATGATTTATGTCTATAATTAACATTGAGTTTATTTTCATGTTTAGATTTTTAGATAATTAAGACATAAACTAATGCGTATTAACTAAAATTTATGCAATATGTATACCACTTTTGTAGAATAAAATTATTACACAATATAAAACATTTAAAAGGAAACATGATTTATTTTTCATAATTAAAATATTTGTGACTCACTCTATTCCCTTACCCATCCTTATACCATATAAAAAGATTTTAAAAACATGGTATTTGGAAACAAATCTCAGTAAGGGATATAAAATAAGGAATGAAACAAAAATCCATGAGTATTTATAAACCCATGATATAATAAGAATCACGAATAACCTAAAAGCAATCGTAAATTAGAATGGTATCTTGTTTCATCCTTATCATACTTATATATTAGCTTTCAAAACTAAATAGGGTGTAACTTTCATGTTTATGTTGGGAATACCAATCATAATATATGCTTAAGATATCAATGGAGAAAGCTTATTTTTAACTCTTCCCCAGTACCCATTGTATTGTAGGGCTATCACAGGCTCACCCACATTACCCAATGTATTGTAGGGCTATCACATGCTCACCCATCCTTAGTTTATTACATAAAAACCCATGTACTTAAGTAATTCCTAAGAACCATAATATAATCATAACACATAAACCATGCAGAAAAAATAACATTTCCAAATTAAAATCATAAGATATAATTTCACAATATTGATATAATAAATCCATTGTCAAAACAATTTTCAATACCTAAATACTAAAAAAGGGAATATTGTATTTACTATTATTTAAAAAAATTACTTCTTATAGAGGAATCCAAATAACAACTAATTGTCATGATGGAAGAAAGTTCATTGTCGCTGTATATGATAAAAACCATTCAATTTTTTATTTTATAAAATGATAAATAAAAAAAATAAGCATTTTGAAAACCATTTAATGAAATAAAATTCAAATGGGTTGATTATACATTGTATAAATGAATATGTGGTATATTTTCGAAATATTAATCAATGAAATGGGATTGATATGAAGTCTCTTACAGTGAGTTTGACTATTCAGGCACAACAATTATATTCATTTATAATAATCTATTTCTTCTAGAAATGGGAATTATTGGGTTTGTATAAGTATCAAACATTCCTATCTGTTTCTAACAGTTTTATTTGTATAACTGAAAACACCAAATGATTCTATATCCAATCGAATTACATTAAAAAGGTAGGTGCTCATTAGTTATAGACCTATGAGGCTTAAAAATCATCATTGTTCAAGAGTATGGCAGGTCATGCTCATCACACCTTTTTGGGGGGAATTATTTCCTACGTTGGGACTCTCTTATTTATTTAAGTTCTGTTCACGAATCCTTATTTATTCACCAAGCATGAAAATGAGTTTTCCCTTAGATTCAGAAATCAATTATTGATATTTATGGGATTTTGAGAATATTTTCTATGTATTTTAGGTTCTTCATAGATGGAGAATCATCAGTATGTATTAGAGATACTTTTTCAATGGAATCCTTCCATATATTATATAGAAATATCTTGGCCATAATGATGACCATACTGGTTTGAAATCCATTTAGTGGGGAACATTAAATTTATTTTCATTCAGAAAGACATGGATTATTTCAGATTTGGGATTGTACCTACAGATGGGCTACCTACGTATCCTTGTTATAAAGGAACCAGAACTGATGTAGTTCGATAAGAAGGATATAGTTTAACATCATATGAGACGGAACATAATTAATGAAAGAAGGGCTTGAACCTTAGTAAGGCTCGGAAATTCTCTAAATTTATGGCATAAATCAAAGTCCACATAGTTTGGGCAATGAAAGATGACGTTTTTGCAAAGTTAATGACCCAAAAATGAGATGTTATGATTATTTTTACACTCTAAATTCACGTGAGTCATGATCGGTGTGAGAAACAAAAGGTATCAATAAACTTGAAAATGGTTCCATAAAAGATGATTTTATGGGAAATTATTTGTGGATTATGTATGTATGAAGGCCCAAGTAAATTAAAACCGGGACATAGGAAAGAATCCCAAGAGAAGGGTCCATAAACGTATTTTTACTTTATGAAGATTTCGAATTTTAACATAAGACTTACTCCTAAAAATGAACCCCAAATTTAGAGGGACTTGTAGCTTTAGGCTTACCCCTGAGAAGGAGGCCCAATGTTAATAGAAATTATGACTGAGGATTACTCCTAAGAAAAGAGCCCTTGGTTAAGGAACTTTTGACGAGGGATTACCCTTGAAAAGGAGGCCCAGGTTAAAAGATCATATCATCTCAAAGGATGAGGTTATATAGGAAACCCCTAACTGTGGTGACATATAGATTGTGAGTCATGAGTTTTTGGGAGAAGTTCTCAAATAATTCCATTCAAATAAAAAATACAACAAAGGAAACATACCAAAAATTTCATTGAAGAGGGTATTAAAGGCTACGTCTTGATGTGGAGAGGTGGATTTGAGGGAAGGAGGTGACTAGGAAGGAGGCACACAAGTCCTGGTCTGGCGCGCAAGTCCTGGTCGCACAAGTAGACTTGCACGACATGATTCACCATTAGTGATGAAAAATATATATGGTAATACTTGGATAATATAAACTCAAGACCTTAGTATCATCCCAAGGGTCTTCTAGAATGGTTGTGTCATGTTCCCTTGAGAGGGAAAGGTGGCACACATGTGTCTTCATTTCCCTTAAGGGATGTACACATAGGTGCAAAACTATTGATGAGTTATAACACTTAGGCCTTTTTCATCCTCTATAGAGCATCCATTATTGGTAAATAATTAACATAGAAGTGTTCGAAAGATGTCAGACAAGGAATTGGGCTACCGGAGCTTGAATATGAGTTTTGGAAAATTAGTCTTCCAAATGGGGGGCCCGTAGGGGATATTTATAGGCCACTAGGATGCTTTGGTGAAAAAAGGAATAGGGAATGAAAGTTACTTGTGCGACCATATGTGGTGCGCATGTGACTTCTGCGGTGCACAAGTAACTTGTGCGGTGCACAAATAACTTGTGCGACTTTCTTTAAATGGGATACGGGTACATGTCGTTGTCAATTTTTGATGTTCTTCAAAGGGTGACCCTCATTGTGCTTAAGGTATTACCCTTTTCCATTTTTTGGAATCTGTGATGGA
Organism: Viscum album; assembly: GCA_963277665.1. Lineage (NCBI taxonomy): Eukaryota > Viridiplantae > Streptophyta > Magnoliopsida > Santalales > Viscaceae > Viscum > Viscum album. Next base: position 1,102,096,327 of record OY728147.1, read on the forward strand.
AATGAGTGTCAACAAAAGCCCCCCCTCAGATTTGGATATGAAAAAGGAAATAGGATTTGACTCTGAGGAAAACGAGAAATCATGGCTCATCGGCGTTTAGGTTTTAGGCGCACAGATTTTGGCACACATGTTCCGGCGCATAGGGTTGCAGGATCACCAATATATATGGGAGTCACTCTGAGCAATCCATCCTGCCTCCAATGCATTTCATCTCTCATCGAGGAAGTGTGTTCTTTTCTCAGTCGATCACTCTTATTTGTTTCATGCGTCTCCAGTAAGGATTTTGACTTGCGTGCCAATAATTGCATGACAAAACATTCATAGATAAACATGTGCGGAATGACTTGCACACCAGAATTCCTTAGAATTTTTTTGTTTTCATCACAAATATTTCATAAAAACAGACTTACATAAAAGTTAATTGTTTGAACTTTGTCCATATTCAATGGTTCCCAAAAGAATTGGATCAACTGATGAGTTGGTCAGGAAGAGAATAGATGATAGGATGAACGACGTCAGCCATTATTATTATGATATATGTGATAGCACTCTCCCAGATTTGGCTAGGTACTTAAAGAAATATCTTGCCTATTTCCCACAAAGAATCTACATGCCTTTATATGGACATGGTCATCTGCAAGGATTCAACATTCTAGAGGCAAAGCATTATATTCCTCATTCCTGGTTTCAATCATACACCAATTTCTATTCGGTAAATTTCTCAGTTAAAGGATCAATTTTCAATGCTGTAACAGGGGGTAAGGCATTCATAATGCATCATATCCCATGTGCTCCACATCTGAAGACTCACATGCCTAAGCTGCTGCTGCATTGGTATCACTCTATTTTCCGAAATTCTCGGATGGAACAATCTATGAGATGGAAAATGAGTGGGGTTTTCCATCTTGGAGGAGGTGTGAAGCCGACTTGGATGTTGGAATATTGCTTGAGACAAACCGGTGTAGATTTTGTCGATGATATGAAAGGAGCTACACTATATGAAGCCAATTGGGCTGGGCAGACATATGTTTATAGGAATGACAATTTCGTGCCGGAGTTAATCAGTCGTTGGTGCCCGGAAACGAATTCATTCCATCTAACTCATGGAGAAGTAGGAATAATTTTGTTGTATGTCTACAAGATATAAGAGGCGCCAATTCTAGGAGACATGTATGATGAGTTCATCCCTCCGAAGGTGATGTGGAATGATTATGAGAAGACTCCGTCTCTATCTTGATAATTATTGATAATTTTCCACATGCTTAAGAATACCAAGTCCAGAAAAACATATTCTAGAAATGATATTCATCCAGAGGAGTGGATGGATATGTTTCTCATCAATAAGAAGGATATGGGGCCCACTTTTACTCGTCCTATCCGCTGCCCCAAATCAGAGAAGAGAGGTGGTCCTGGAACATTCTGGCCAACTCTGGAAGTGGGAGAGTTTGAAAAATGGGGGTATAAAGTGGATCAAAGAATCCCAGAGACACCCGTTTGGTAGAATTCTTATCCTCGTGGATCAGCATTTATCTTCTCCATGTTAGGGATTTAATGGGAGGCACCAGGATAGGGATCTTCATTGTTGCATCCAAGTTGGATAATATAAAAATGGTTGGGTTGGCCACTACATTTTTGGCGAAGATTCACAGGAGATTACTCCATGTCTATATGGGTAAGTATCATTTGAGAATAGTGTGACAATTCCATGTTTTGTGGGGATAGATCACCACTAACTTTAGGACATATGTTGTACAGAGTAGTGTACAGGTTCCAGGAAGTTTGTTTAGGCCATTAGTGCTGGCATTTTCCAGAATTTCTCCATTGTCCCTCAATTCTTATGATATGAATGTGAGGATGAGAATGTTCAAGGGATTTCATTTCCTTCAATATGGAAACCCGAAAACCATGTGATTTTTTGACAATGGAATAGCTATCTTGGAATTGAGGTCCTATATGCTGGCTTGCAGAGATGGTGTATTGGCCTCTAGAATTGATTGAGAAATTATATGCAAGGGCTACGCAACATATAGATTTGCACTCCAATTCATGTGTCTGCAGCAGATTGTTTGTAACATCCCAAGTAATTAATGAATACTAGATATTCTTATCTATGTCTATTTATGAATTAGATAGTGTTTTAGAGGCATAAAATGAGAATAAATCCAATCTTAAGCATGGAATACACTAATATTTTTAAAAGAATGTTTTACTGCCTTTTGATGGAAAACCATTTTTAAATCTATATTTTTACAATTTTATAAGCTCTATTTTTCAAAATAAACTTATTATTTATGACTGTGACATTGAAATTTACCTTGGGTTATTTTTTGGTATTTTTCTGACAATGTTCATTTTTTAATGAATAGTTAAAAATACTGCATTTTACATCAAAACTGTTTTTTCATCTAATATAATTATATGGTTACATTATCTTTTTAATTTGTTTTAAAGTGTAAATATAATATATTTTTACCATGTAATCCAATGGTGGTCATTGGGATTAATTTCACCTTTTCATCGGGCATAAAAAACTGCCAAAATTTTCATAGATATTGTTTCTAAAAAACCCGCTATTTGTTTTGACAACGTGAATTATTTTTAAATTAAATATTGAAATTTCAGTGTTTGTAATTTGGTAAAATGGATTACTTATTTGGAATCATAAGGTCCAAATTATGTAATCAAGACTCTTTTGTTTTTGAACATTATGAATAGTAACGACTGTAATTATCTTTAATTATCTAGATTAATTAGTAATTGGGTAGTTCAGGATAATAAAATAATATCATAATAATAAAAAATTACCCCAAAATATGTCCAAATTATATCGGTTGTGTCATGGATGACCATGGGAAGCCTTGTTCCAATATTGGGAACCCCATGGAATCACTTTTGTGGGATAATGAGTTTTTATCTTTTTATTTTTAAAGAAAGTTAAATATAACAAAGAATGTATCACCTGAGTAAAACATTTTTTATTTTGTCTACATTAATTATCTATTGGACTATAAAAATTCATTGGAAATATAAATATATTTCCTACATCATATTATTTTCTTATAATTTTTAGACTTTAAATAAATTAAATTATATATGACACCATGATGATGCAGCGAATACCTCATTATTTAACGATTTAAATAAAATGAAAAGATAATGTAAAATATAAGACTTAAACTTGTCAAAAACCTATTTTATGGGTATATTTCGAACCCTTTTCACCTAATACTCAAAATACATCAATTTGGGACCTTTAAAATCCTAAACTCATTTTAAAATAAAGTAAAATTTTATACCTTTCCAAGAGTGACCATCCTCTCCTCTTATAAAAGGTCCCCAACTCTACCTCCTTACCCCCACCGCTGAAGCCTTTGGCTCGGCCAATCTCTGCTCATTTTTTCTCTCCAAATCCCTCTCCTAATCCTAGAAGCCTTACCTTAGTCAGGAAGCTCTTCAAGAAACCTTTTTTGTTCAAACCAAACGGAGTTACCCGATTCAATGGTAAAGTCTTCTCTAATGCTCTTTTGTTTTATTTTGCTTCTCCAACCCCTTAAATCTTTCTATTAATTTCATTTGTAACAACACAAGTATCTTCCATAAACTAGGATGTTGTTATTATAAGGATTTGAGCTACACTTACACACAACTACATCTAATGGGTAAGGAGCATTATGTTTTCGTGGATGGCGAATTTTTGCCTCATGAAACGATGATTGTTCATTATTCTTCTAGCACCTTAAAAGGTGGAAATTAATATGTCACTATATTTATATATGATATATAATATGTTTATGTTTTCCTTAAGCTTCTGTATTTTTCATTTATGTCATACCTTTATGGTTTCTATTATGGGTAAACGCGATATCTTCATTTTACGAAGTGCGGACTACTGCCCCCCCAAAGTGATTTGATTCGTTAATTACATATGTGGGACGTATAAAGGATATAATTAATGATATTATATATTTTATTATACTGAATTATAATATATCTCTATGTCATTATTATTTCATTCCATTAAATAAGAAATAGAAATGAAAGTAGCGTTCATGCGTACGTACGACTTACCGTCTCCATGAGCGGTGCATTTCATTCCATACCTCTAAATGTTATGTAATATTATAAATGAATGAGTTTACTAGATATATATGATATATATGATATCTAAATCATGAATATAATTATGGATATAATGGATATTTTACCACATGAACAACTTGTAATTATAAAGAGTTTATTTTTGATTCAAGTACCAATGATCAACAAAATGACCATTATTAACTTAAATAATTAAATAGTGTTCATGACATGGTAATATGTGATATAAAAGGAAAATGAACTTGAAAAATGTTCTCAATAAGGTAGAAATTAACTCAATTTTATTATTCAGGAGGTTAAAGAACGATCGAGTCAAGTCGGACCCGAGGTAAGGGACTTCTTCTCAATATCCTTTCATTGAGGCATATTACGTTTTATACACAACTTTCTTTTATACGGTGTATAAAACCCTTTGAATTTTATGTTTATTCAAAATGAATTTTTTTATAAAAAGTATTTACTAAACAACAAAATGGAATTTTTTTTGTCGTACGTATGAGGCGACAATGACTTCTCCACCACCATGACCATTATTTGAGTTTCGGCTTCCTCTACAAGCCATAATTTTTTTGAATGAAAAATAAATACCATTTTTTACTTCTCATTTATTTTGTTATTGAAAATGGTTTTCATAATTTTTTTATATCAATGTGTTGTATTGATATCTTGTGATTGAAAAGTGCAAATTTTATGTTTCCTTTATGCATGTTTTATGTGATACGATTATGTTATGGTTCTTGGGCATTGTTATGAAGACGGGTGGTTCCGTGATAAACTAAGGGTGAGTGATCCCAATATAGCTCTCCAATGCATTGGGTAACGCGAAGGAGTTAAATGTTAAGGTTGCTTCGAAGAGATTTAGGGAATATACTGTGATGGGTATTCCAAACATAACCATGAGGGTTACTCCGTACATAAGAATGTTATTAATGCCTCAATATACCTTTATGCCTTATGATTTTTATGATTTACTCATTATTTGAAGAGGTATGTTAAGGTGATTATGTTTTATGAGTAAAGTATGATTACATAAATGGACTAATGTTTTCATTCAGTACTTTTATATCCCTTACTGAGCTTTTTATTGTCATCCCATGTTTTTGAAATGTTTTTCACAGGTAAAGGAAAAGGTACATGATGTAATGATAGTGTCAAGGAAGTATCAAAAAATAATCCTTGTTTTATTTTAAATATGTTTCCGTTGATGGGAAAAATGAGTACTATATTTTATGTAACCACTTTGTTTAAATGTGGAATGTAATGCATGTTTTATGATATAATTCTTTAAAACTCTAAACCTGAAAAGATCCTCAACGTGTATTCATTAATTAACACAAGATTAAGTAATGTTTAAGGTCAGGGCCTTATATTTTGTATCAAAGGTCGGTTTAGATAACTTTAGGGGTTAGAATTATATTTAATGATTAGCCAAAGATATTTTTTTATGGTCAAATTGGAATGATATAGCAATTAAAGATTACCATGTTTCTTCATCTAAGACATTTTGTTCAGAATGGTTTTCCACAGAGGAAACAGGGAAGCAGTGCTAGGAAGGCATACAGAAGGAAATAACCTTCCGAATCAGCATCCTGAGATGGTCGGAATTGGAACTAAATAGTTTGTTGCAGTAATGGAACAATTGGCTCAAGCGATAAATGGTGGTGGTCTCCATGCATGAGACCGGCCAGATCAACCACAGAGGAACATGTCAGTGGAGGAACATTTCATGAGGCAACATCCCCCATCATTCAGAGGATCATCTGACCCTGTGCTAGCTGAAGGGTGGATTAAAGCACTAGAGAATATTTTCGATGTCATGGGGTGTTCAGACAATCGAAAGGTTAGTCTTTCTATTTACCGTTTGGAGGGAGAAGCATATCAGTGGTGGTCTATGGTTAAAAATATCAGGGACGTTGATGAGATTGATGCTCCTGACTGGGATGAATTCAATGGTATGTTTCTTGAGAAGTATTTTCCTAAGGCTGTTCGACTTAGGATGAAAAAACAATTCTTGGAAATGAGGCAAGATGACGACTCAGTCACTTCTTATGAAGAGAGGTTCACTCGATTGGCAAGGTATGCTCCAAATTTTATCCGAGACTTTGATAGTAAAATCAATCATTTTTACTCAGGATTAAATCCAAAATACCAAAGGGATTTAGCTTCTCCCAAGTTCAAAAGTTATGAAACGCTTGTTCGATGTGATGAGAAGGTAGAAATGGAGTTTTATGATGATCATGTGTTCTATAAAAACCAATAGAAGAAGAGACCGAGCTGGCAGGTGAAAGGAAAGAATTCTTCAAAAAGGTCTGATGATAAGAAAACTAAGTTTCCAGTTTGTGATAAATGTGGTAAAAGTCATGCTGGGGAATGCCTTTTAAATTTTGGGAAGTTCTACCGATGCGATAAGATGGGACATAAGCCTCGTTATTGAAGTGAAAAAGATCAGGGTGATGGTAAGACAAAATTCGATTTACATTTAGTGAAATGTTTTAAGTGCAATGAGATGGGTCACTATACAAATGTGTATCTGAAAAAGATCTCGAGTGATGGGAAGAAGTTAGACTACAAGTAGAAAGGGGTGGTGAAATCCTTTGCAACTACATCAGCAGATGTTGGGCCATCAAATTAAGTGGTATCAGGTAATTTTTTTGTTTTTCCACATTATTCCAGTGTGTTGTTTGATTCGGGGTCTACAGATTCTTTCATCTCTGAAAACTTTTCTAGAAAAATGGGAATACCATCACAAGAAATGACTCCTGAAATTATGGAAAAAACACATGGGGAAAATGTTTAAGCAAAAATAATTTATAATAATCTTCTTATCCTTATCCGTGGAAAGAACCTACTTTGCAACCTTATTGTTTTATCTCTAGTAGAGTTTGATGTTATCCTGGGTATGGATTGTCTTTCTATTTACCATGATAAGATTGACTGTAGAGTTAAATAAGTTTCTTTTTAGAAGGACTTTCAGTTTGTGTACCAGAATGAACCCTTACTGTTGATAACATATCAAGAGGCTGAGAAACTTGTAAAAGATAGAAATGAATGTTACCTTGCACATATCGTTGAAAACCAGGGAACTGTTAATATTAATGATGTGCTAGTGGTAAATGACTATCCTGATTTTTTTTCTGATGAGTTTCCTGGAATAATACCAGATCAGGAAGTTGAGTTTACTGTTGACTTAGTTCCTGATGCTAAGCCAATTTCAATACCCCTTATCGAATGTCTCAAACTGAACTTTTAGAGTTGAAGGATCAATTGCAAGATTTATTAGAGAAAGGTTTCATTCGACCTAGCACATCACCATGGGGTGCTCATGTTTTATTTGTTAACAAGAGAGATGGTTCAATGAGAATTTTCATTGATTATAGAGCCTTGAATAACATCACTGTTAAGAACAAATATCATTTTACTCATATCGATGATTTGTTTGATTAGCTCTAGGGAGCTCAGTATTTTTCAAAGATTGACCTGAGATAGGGGTACCATCAGTTGAATGTAAAGGAAGCTGATATTCCGAAGACCACATTTCGTACAAGATATGTCCATTATAAATTTTTAGTAATGCCTTTGGGGAAAACCAATGCACCTGCTGTTTTCATGGACCTTATGAATTGAATATTCAATGAATTCTTGGATATGTTTGTGGTTGTTTTCATTGATGATGTTTTTGTGTTTTCTAAAAGTAAAGAGGAGCATGAAAGGCATTTAAGGGTTATTTTTCAAACCTTAAAATAAAAGAAATTGTATTGGACATTCAGAAAGTGTGAGTTTTGGTTGAAACAAATTTCTTTCCTTGGTCACATTGTTTCTAAAGATGAGATAACTTTTGATCCTGCAAAAACAAAGGTTGTTTAAGAATGGCCGAGACACACAAATGTAACTAAGATTCGTATCTTCCTTGGTTTGGTAGGCTATTACCAAAGGTTTGTTATAAATTTTTCATGGTTATCTATTCCAATGATAAAACTACCTCGGAAGGGTGTTAAGATTATTTAGACAAAATAATGTGATGATTGTTTTGAGGAATTGAAAAGAAGATTGGTGAATGCTCCAGTTTTGGCACTACCTTCTAAGAATGGTGAGTTTGTTATCTACAGTGATTCTTCATTGAAAGTACTTGGTTTCATCCTAATGCAGAATGATCAGGTAATTGCTTATGGTTCACGATAGTTGAAAACTCATGAGGTAATTACCATATACATGATTTCGAATTAGCTGCTGTTGTTTTCGCATTAAAAATTTGGAGGCATCATTTTTATGGAGTAAAGTGTGAAATATATACTGATTACAAAAAGTATAATGTATATATTCACTCAGAAAGAATTAAACATGAGACAGAGGAGATGGCTAGAATTAAGTAAGGATTATGATTGTAAAATTCATTACCATCAAGGAAAAGAAAATAAAGTGGTTGATGTTTTGAGTTGAAAAAATAATGCTTCATTAACAATGTTGCATTTGGAACGTGATCCTTTGGTTATGGATTTGATGAACTTTGGCATAAAATTTGTTGGTGCAGGATGTCCTTCTATTTTGTTTTAGGTATCAGTGAAATCTTCTCTATCAGACAGAATTAAGCAAGCACAGAAGCAAGATAGCGAGTCGCATAAAAAGGTAGAGCTGGTTCAGAAGGGTAAGTTACCTGAATTCAACATTGATAATGATTGTGTTTTGAGATTTGGGAAGAGATTTTGTGTGCCTTGTGATTCACAGTTGAAGAGAGAGTTGTCATGTGAAACTCATAGTTATCCATTTTCAGTTCATCCAGGCAGTACTACGATGTATAGAGATCTTCAGGAGTATTACTGGTGGGACAGAATGAAAAGGGATATTGATGATTTTACAGTGAAGTGTTTGACTTGTCAATAGGTAAAAGCAGATCGACAGTTACTGAAATGGATGATTCACCCTTTACTAGTACAATAGTGGAAATGGGAGAATATATCCATGGACTTCGTTGTGGGATTTCCGAAGACACCTCGAGGTAATAATGCAATCTGGGTTATTGTTGATCTTTTGACTATATCTGCTCATTTCCTTTCTATACGAGATAATTTTTCCCTAGATCAAATTTCCCGTTTTTATCTTGAAGAGATAGTCAGGTTACATGGAGTTCCTCTCTCCATTGTATCTGATCGTGATCATAGGTTTACTTCTATCTTTTGAAATTTCCTTCAGAAGTCGTTGGGTACTGAATTAAATTTTAGTACAGCTTTTCATCCTCAATCAGATGGGCAGTCAGAATGAAAAATTTAGACTATGGAGGATATTCTATGTGCTTGTTCAATGGATTATCAAAGAAATTGGGACTAACATCTTTCTTTGGTTGAGTTTTCTTATAATAATAGTTTTCATTCCAGTATACAGATGGCACCATTTGAGACATTATATGGGAAGCAGTATCGAACTCCAGCTTTCTGGGATGAAGTGGGTGAAAGAAGTTGATGGGACTAGAATTGGTAGAAGAGTTGGCAGAAAAAGTTCAGCTGATATAGAAACACACGAGAACAGCTCAGAGCAGGCAGAAGAGTTATGCGGACAATAGGAGGAAGGATCTCTCTTTTGAGGTAGGCGATCATGTTTTTTTCAAAGTTTCACCATGGAAAAGTGTGATGCGATTTAGTAAGAAATGAATGCTGAGTCCAAGGTTCATTGGACCATATGAAATTATGGAGATATTGGATCAGTTGCATACCTAGTGGCTTTACCTCCTATTTTATCTCAGGTACACAATGTTTTTCATGTTTTAATGTTAAGGAAGTACATGCCAGATCCATCACATGTTTTGAGTCCAGAGGTAGTTCAGCTGGAAGAGAATCTATCTAATGAGGAACAACCTGTTTAGATTCTTGACCAAAGGGAGCATGTGTTGCGGAATAAGGTGATTCCTCAAGTAATGGTTTTGTGGAAAAACCACATGTTTGAAGAGGCAACATGGGAATCTGAAAATGCAATGAGGGATAAATACCCCCACTTATTCGATAAGTAAATAAATTACAGGGACGCAATTTTCTAAAGGGGGGAAGGATGTAACATCCCTAGTAAGTAATTAATGATATATATTCTTATCTATATCTGTTTATTAATTATATAATGTTTTAGAGGCTTAAAACGAGAATAAATACAATCTTAAGCTTGTAATACACTAATAGATTTATAAGATTGTTTTACTGCCTTTTGATGGAAAACCATTTTTAAATCTATATTTTAAAAATTTAATAAGCTCTATTTTTCAAAATAAACTTATTATTTATGATTGGGACATTGAAATTTACCTTCGGTTAATTTTTGGTATTTTTCTGACAATGTTCATTTCTTTAATGAATAGTGAAAAATACTGCATTTTACAGAAAAATTGTTTTTTCATCTTATATAATTATATTGTTAGATTTTATTTTTAATTAATATTAATGTGTAAATAAAATATATTTTTACCATTTAATCCAATGGTGGTCATTGTTATTAATTTCACTTTGGAATTGGGCATAAACAACTGCCAACCTTTTCATAGATATTGTTTCTAAAAAACCCGCTATTTGTTTTGACAACGGGAATTATTGTAAAAATAATTATTGCAATTTCTATGTTTGGAATTTGGTAAAATGGATTCCATATTTTTAATCATAAGGTCCAAATTATTAAATCAAGACTCTTTTGTTTTTGGACAATATGAATATTAACACTGGTAATTATCTTTAATTATCTTGATTAATTAATAATCAGGTAGTTAAGGATAATAAAATAATATCATAATAATAACTAATGACCCCAACACGTGTCCTAATGATAATTTTTCTGTCATTTCCGACCATGGGATTCCTTTTTCCAAATTGGGGACCCCATGGAATAACTTTTGTGTTATTATTACTTTGTATCTGTTTATTTTTAAAGAAAGTTAAATATAACAAAGAATATATCACCTGAGTAAAACATTTTTAATGTTGTATACATAAATTATATATTGGAAAATAAATAATCATTGTAATGCTAAAACTATTTCCTACATCATAGTATTTTTTTTATAATTTTTAGACTTTAAATAAATTAAATTATATAGGACACCATGATGATGCAGCGATTTCATTATTATTTAACGATTTAAATAAAATGAAAAGATACTGTAAAATCTAAGACTTAAACTTGTCAAACACCTACTATATGAGTATATTTCGAACTATTATCATTTTATCTTAGAAATACATCAATTTTGGACCTTTAAAATCCTAAACTCATTTGAAAATAAAGTATCATTTTATACCTTTCCAAGAGTGCCCCTCCTCTCCCCTTATAAAAGGCCCCCACCTCTACCTCCTTACCCACACCTCAAGCCTTTTTCTAGGCCATGTTTTGATCATTTTGCCTCTCCACATCCCTCTCCTCATGCTATAATCCTTAACATAGGCAGGAATCTCTTCAAGAAAACCATTTGGTTCAAACTAAGGGGAGTTACCTGATTCAAAGGTAAAGTCTTCTCTAATGCTCTTTTGTTTTATTTTGCTTCTCCAACCACCTAAAATCTTTTTATTCATTTATTTTGTAAAAACACCAGTATCTTACATATACTAGGATGTTGTTATAATAAGGAATCAAGCTAAACTTACACACACCTACATCTAATGGTTAATGAGCACACTATTTCCGTTGATGGTGAATTTTTGTCTCACGAAACGATGATTGTTCAATATTCTTCTAACACCTTCAAAGGTGGCCATAAAGTTGTCACTATATTTATATATGATATCTAATATGTTTATGTTTACCTGAAGATTCTTTATTTTTCATTTATTTCATACCTTTATGGTTTCCATTATGGGTAAACGGGATATCGTCATATTAGGAAGTGCAGACTACCGCCCCCTCAAAGTGATTTGATTAGTTAATTCCATATGTGGGACACATAAAGGATGGAATTAATGATATTATATAATATATTATACTGTAATTATAATATATCTTTTTTTCATTATGATTTCATTCCATTAAATACGAAATATAAATGAAAGTAGCATTCATGTGTACGTACGGCTTACCGTCTCCATGAACGATGCATTTCATTTCGTACCTCTAAATGTTATGTAATATTATAGATGCATGAATATACTGGATATATATTATATATATGATGTATACATCATGAATATAATTCTGGATATAATGGATATTTTACCACATGAACAACTTGTAATTATAAAGAGTTTATTTTTGACTCAAGTACCAATGATAAAAAAAAACGACCATTATTAACTTAAATAATTACATAGTGTTCATGACATGGTAATAAGTGATATAAAAGAAATAATTAACTTGAAAAAGGTTCTCAAAAAATTAGAAATTAACTAAAGTTTACTATTCAGGAGGTTAATGAACGATGGAGTCAAGTCGGACCCAAGGTAAGGGACTTCGTCTCAATCTCCTTTCATTGAGGAATTTTACATTTTATACACAACTTTCTTTTATTCGTTGTATAAACCCATTTTACTTTTACATTTATTCAAATGGAATATTTTTATACGAAGCATTTACTAAACGAAAAAATGGAATGTTTTTTTGGAATACGTATGTTGCGACAACGACTTCTATGCCGCCGTGACCATTATTGGAGTTTCAGCTTCCTCTACAGGCCATAACTTTTTTTGAATGAAAAATAAATACCATGTTTTAATTTTATTTTATTTTGGTATTGAAAATGGTTTTCATAATGTTTTTATATCAATGTGTTGTATTGATATCTTGTGATTGAAAAGTGGAAATGTTATGTTTCCTTTATGCATGTTTTATGTGATACGATTATGATATGGTTCATGGTAATTGTTATGAAGATTGGTGGTTTCATGATAAACTAATGGTGGGTGAGCCCGATATAGCTCTCCAATGCATTGGGTAACGTGAAGGAGTTAAACGTTAAGGTTTCCCCAAAGAGATTTAGGGAATATACTGTGATGGGTATTCCAAACATAACCATGAGGGTCACTCCATACGTAAGAATGTTATGAATACCTCAAGTTACCTTTATGTCTTATGATTTCTATGATTTACTCATGATTTGATGAGATATGTTAAATTGATTATGTTTATGAGTAAAGGATGATTTCATACATGGACTTTTATTTTCATTTCGTACTTTTATTTCCCTTACTGAGCTTTTTATGCTCATCCCATGTTTTTGAAATGTTTTTCACAGGTCAAGGGAAAGGTACATGATGTGATGATTGTGTTAAGGAAATGTTAAGAAAGAATCCATGTTTTATTTTAAATATGTTTCTGTTGATGGGAAAAATGATTACTATCTTTTATTAACCACTTTGTTTAAATGTGGAATGTAATGCATGTTTTATGATCTAATTCTCTAAAACTCTAATCCTAAAAAGATCCTCAACGTGTATTCTTGAAGTAACTCAAGATTAAGTAATGTTTAAGGCTAGGGCCTTATATTGTTTTATCCCCTCCCGTGCACGTCAGGTCAGAGCATCATCCAATGTTTTCCTGACAACTATGGTTGATGACAGCTATAGAGATGACTAGGGAAGTGTTTGATCTACCAGTTACTGGAGAGGTGAGTCAATTGACTTCATGGTATGCTGAGAACTAGATAGCATCATACCCGTCAGGGGTATTGAATCTTCTTGTCCCCCGGGTGGGGAGTAAAAATATAAGTCTCGTGAAATAAACCACTCATCTAGATGTCGAATCTTCCTCAACCAGAGCTGATTCACCAGGTTCATCACTCTATGCTGATTCAATAGATTTCCATGATGGGGATGATGAGGCACGATATGCGTCAAAACGGCCTCATGGTAGATATAATCCTCCTACCAGAGTCAAGAGACCTACTTCATCAAATCATGGTGAGTTATATCATTATGGAAATTTAGTCGCCTATATACTATAGAGAATAAATTTTCTCATCCTTAATCTGGGATTGCTGGAACTAGGAAGAAGTTCAAGTCCAAGATTGTAGGACCCTTCTCACGGCCTTCTGGTGAACATTCTAAATATTTACAACCAGAGGCTGTCCAGACATGGCAGAGTTTATATTGTGATTTTGAAACTGCCCGGATGGACTTATGCAAAGGACTACATATCAATGATGTGGGGGATCTCACGACTTCTGTAGATATCTACTTATATGATAACCCTGATGAAGTGAGAGCTTGCATCATAGAGATATAAATGCTCATATATGACACTGATTATTCCATTCCGATCACCAAGTGGGTGAAGGAAATGATGGATCATGGAACCACTGAGGGGATTGGTGCTTCAGTAGACGAGGAGTGGCATGATTACATGACTCCTAAATATGTAAATTTCGTTCCTTATTTTTTTTTGAAAAATGATTTTTTGTCAATTATTTGTTACTCAAGGAAATTAATTTCTTCATCCTGTTGCTTGTTAAGGAAGGAACTACCATGGTCCCTTCAATATAGTACCGACTTGGAGTCACTTCTCTAGGAGTTCCTACATCTCCTTGTGAGCCAGATGAAGTATCTCCTGGTCAACAAGTCATGGATGATGAATTAGAAAGGTATTTTCACTCTCTAATACTAGTATTTATAGGTGACGATGTCAACACACCCAAAAAGTCAAAGAAGAAAAGGCATCGAAGGTATAATTCCACAACGAGATGCTTCAGTCGTAGTGGTAAGTCCTTCAGATAGTCATAAATCCTAACTCATGAAATGGTTTCTTATGCTTCTTTGGATTACATGGGCTTCATCAATTTCCCCTTTGAGAGAGACTACTAACCCTCATTTGAGAACGACGGAGGGTGCTAGTAAACAGTCGCAAATTCATGCTGACTTGGCTGCTACTGTAGAAACGTTGAGAGAAGAAGAACCAGCGTCTATTCCTAGTACTTCTCCTATTACTACTGAAAGGTGGGAAGAGCCTAATTTTGTTAAATTAATAATAATTTATATAGCATTGAATAAACACATCAACTAACTTCTATTCTATGAGGCTTTAGGTTCAACACCTGTTCTAGAACTTTTGTCCACCACAATAACTAACTCCGCAATTTTCTCTGATGAAGTTATCCAGGGTCAGAGGTCGCAGGAGGAGGGTCACCATGAAGACATTTCAAATGCTCCAACTAGTGAGACTAACCAAGAATCTGTGATATCACTGGATGAAATGATGATTCTTGGCTCATCTTTTGATGACATTTTAGATCATGTTAATTTACCATGTGATTTAGATAATTTTGGTTGTGAGTGTTATCCTTCGTCCTGTTTAATTTTTTTTATTACTTCTCTGACCTTAATTGGTTGAATTGTGTAGTTCTGTATGAGCAAGATGCTAATATGCCGATGCCAGAAGAGTGTAGATACAACCCTCTCATTATAGAGACACTAGATCAAGTTGACCTTAACCCTGAAGAGCTTCCTGAAACCAGTCCTGAAAATCCTGTTGAAGCTAGGAAAGATGGGGAGGATCCTTCTCATGCTGCTGATTTACCATTGGGTAAAATATGATAATATTTGTGGCTATACATAATTTTCAAGACAACTTATCAACTTTTTTTATCCTTTGAATCTAACCAAATCATTCAATTGACTATACAGGTCCATCCAATTCAGTGGCTAGATCTGGAAGTGAAGCCTTGGCCTCAGCCCAAACGGGAGTAGAAAGTGAATTACTAAGGGTCAGGGGGATGGAGAAGAATATGACACTTCTTTAAGTTCATTAATCACGGAATATATTCACCCCTATGATAGCGATGATGAATCAGACCCAGAGGTATAAAAGGTGCTCCAATTCTCACATTGTAGAGCATGGCAGAATATATAGAAGATCATATCTGAAGTGCCTCTTAAATAGCTATCTTCAAAGATCCGATGACTTTCATCCCTGTTTTTCATGTAGGGACTTAGTGGTTTTAGATATCAAGAGATCCATACCATGGTGAAACAAGTCATCTTAAGGAGGGAGCGGGAGAAATAGTGTCATCATGATCTGATCCGAGCAAAGATGCTATCCAATATCGGTGAATTCTAGGCTTCAGTGTCCCGATCTGAGGCTGATCATGCTGCAAACCTGAAGGAGCTGAAGCAGAAGATCACCGAGAAAGTTTTCTAGCAGACGCACCTTCAGAAAAAGCTATATTCTGTTACTGTGGAACTTGACCAGCATAACAATTCATTGGAAGGGTTCCAAACGGATGGTATGAAATCCATAACAGATGCCAAGAAAGCAATCCATCAAGCTAAAATGAGTGAAGCTAGTCAGGTGAATGAACATCAGTGGCTGTTGATGAATCTCAGAATTCCATAAATCAAATGAAAAGTTATTTTGAAAGCCTCCTTTAATTCTTGAAAAGGAGAAGATACTCCAATCGATGGATGTTCTTCTTATCTGTGCATTAATGAAAAAAGTTATTTCATCTTCAATCATTTTTACCTTCATTCTTTTTCTAACTACTTAAATTTTTTACCTAATCAAATGGGAATAGTAAGCATAATTTAATTTTTTTATAGGATTATGCAAACAATCCCACAAAATTTTCATCATTTTTGTTTCTCAATATTGCCTAAATCATAGAAAATGTACGTTTAGAAACCTGGGACTCAACTTTTGTTCAGATTTACTTTTACAGGTTCCCAATATAATGATTACCCTATATCTTGTTGGCAGTTTAATGTCATGCATGTTGGACATAAAAAGGCTAATGTTTAAGGTCAAAAATCATTCACTGAATGGATTAGAATTTACTCAATTACTTGATAATTTGTTTGAAAACATATTACCACATCAAGTATGAGGGAAAACATGTAAACCATGACTTATGAAATTTTGAATATGAGGGATGATATGAAAAAAGAGATAAAATCCATTAGAGGAAGTAATTCATAAGAGTAAAGTTACCACTCTTTGACAAACCTGTTAGGGCGTTGAATTATACATGGCCACATATGGTCATTGGCTGCATAGTCAAATAATAGCATCATTTGGCTAACAGGTTCGTTATATTGACTACTTATTAAAGGTCACCTAAAGGTATGTGTTGTATAGTCAGTAAAAAGAACAATCATAAATTTTACTTTTCTATTGCTAAAATACAGTTAAAGATTATGGATTTAAAACTTTACCAAATCTTAGAGTATGTTGTATAGAGAGAGGTACTTAAATATGGAGAAATTTTTCCAAATCAATATTGTCAAAGAATGGGATGAATTTCACTCCTCCGAAGGTCTGACCCAAAATGGGGAAGGAAAATATTAATGATTGACTTGAATTATTTCAGATCATGAAAATGAGTATGGGAAAAATATGTTATGGATTGTTTTTTTATGTGGATCCCTACATATCGTCTGGTAAGACCAATAAGTACAAAAGTGGTTTTCCACCCAAAAATGAATTTACCATTATTTGAAAAACCCTTTAGGAGGTCGAATTATGTAGGGCCACTTAAGAACATTGGATGGATAGACAAATAATAACATCTTTTGGCTGACAGGTCCGTTATATAGAATATTTATGCAAGTCCAACAAAGGACTCATGCTGGATGGTCATAAAAAAGAATTCCTGGGTATCAGACATTTTATAACCAGAAGTTAAGAAAAGGTTTATAGAGATCTGGAAGTATTTATGGTTAGGAGTATGACACCTGAAAATGGGTATTTTCCTATTCATAAAAAAGATACATAGACCAATACTAACCATAATAATGTTGTGGATAGGTCTGGAATTTGAGATGTTGTACTTCACTACGTATCTCATTAGTATGAAAATCAAGCCATACATAGTTTTTGAAATATAATTTAACGTCATGTGGGACGACAACATAGGAGATCGTAGTTTAAGGCCATAGAGATCGGACCATAATGAGGGAGACACGTTGTGTGTTTGTTATAAACCTGATGTGAATAAAGTCCAGGGTTTTCAATCCACATTCATGTGCTCGTAGGGGGACTTTTCAGCCAAGGTATAAAAAGTGGAGTTTGGGGTTAGGTCCAAAGACTTGGGGCTAGATTCTATGGATGCTCGAACGTTCCTATATACCCATAGGGATGGGAGTCAAGCCAACACGGTTCTTAAAATATCTTCTAAACATATTTGGTTTGTACATGTGAATGGTTCAAGGGGACATTAATACAATGATGGTTAGACCCATGATTAAAGGTTCAGGCATTTCCATTGATGCAGGTAGTCCTTGGAATGTTACATGATTGGAGATCAATGTCAATAATGATTTCCCTCTTTGGAGAGGGTGTGAGAGACCATTGTAGTTTATTGTCATACAATACAAAAGTGTGAATAGTGTAAGGTCATAAGCATGGACCGTTGTTGCACATTTTAGCGTCATGTAGCTAGGACGTAATTCTATGCAGATTAATGTCTTATAGTGAGGACAATGAGGGAATGTATAGTTTAACGTCATATAGAAAGTATGATGGTGAACCAATGTCATGATATTGGTTTTGGGGGGGATTTATGGATGAACATCATATGATATGGAGGTGAACTGACATGAAGATATTGGTTTTGGGCATGAACTTCAGGTGGTTGCCTGCGTACCCAGCCTAGAAGGCAAGGATGAAAGTCTGCGTAGTTCACTTGAGAATGAATTGGTGATCGAGTTGTACTTTAGGACAATGACCTGAAGTTGGTGTTGGGGCTTACACATGGTTAGCAGACCAGAGACAATGTTATGGTTGAAGCTTTCTCTAATCTCACGTGAGTAATGATCGGTGTAAGAAACTAGTGGTAGCAACAACCCTAACAATGACAAACATAACGTCATGTGGGAAAAAGGGTGTTGTATAGTTTAGCATCATATAGATAGGATGTATTTCTATGTAGTTTAACATATTGTAGGACATATTAAGGGAATTTTTCATAGTGTAAACATCATGTAGGAAAAAAATGTACATTTTAACATCATCCAGGATGATGCACAGTTTAACGTCATGTTGGTCGACAAAGGTGACATATTTTAAAGTCATGTTGGATGATGGAGGGAGATATGCAGTTTAATGTCTTGTAGTAAGGACAATGGGTTTATTTGTGTTACACAAAATACTTATTAAAAAATCCTTCATTGGTTGGAGTTGTAATGAGTTCTCCATCAATTAAGATTAAAGAATAAGCTCCATTGGAGTAGACCTTATGTATTAAATAAGTTCCTTCCAACTTTGGTTCAATCTTTGGAGGTTTCTTTCCCAGTATCATTAAAGATATGAGGAGAAATACCAATTCTCCATGAATGAATGAACGAAGATGAACTTTTTTACTAAAAGATCGTGTTATTCGATTCTGATAAACATCCAAGTGGTGCAGGGTGCACAATATTTTTTCACCTAATTGTTCCATTTCATCAAATATCTTATGAGATTGTTCATCTGTGGAAGAAAGATAAAAAAATGGATACTCTGAGTGAAGGTAATTGAACCTCACTGGGAAAGATTTCTTCTGTTTCATAAACCAATGAATATGGATTTGACCACGTAGTAATGCGGGTGGTGGTCTGATAAGCCCATAAAGCATGAAAAAGTTTACCAAGCCATGATATCTTATCATTATCCACCATTTTATCAGTATGTTTGATGAGTATTATTGAAGGCCTCCATTTGGCCATTGGCCCCGGCATGATACAGAGATGAATGGTTGGATTTGATGTTTTATTCTTGATACAACGTTCTCACCTCAGATGAACAAAAGTTGGTGCCATTATCCGTTAGTATGGTATGAGGAACACCATATCTGGAATGATGATAGACTTGATTAATCTAACAATGCCTTTAGGAATAACTTCATTGACAGGTATTGCCTCTTCCCATTTGGAAAAGAAGTTAGAATCAGTAAGAATATACTTAAATTGGTTGGATGTAGATGAAGGATAAGTTCCTACTATACCCATTCCCCATGTGGAAATTGGCCATGAGTATTTTTCTATATGAAGAATCTCTGGGGGTTGATGAATGAAGTTGTAACATACTAGTAATGAATGACACTTCTTAGTGTAATAAACACAATCTTGAATCAATGATGGCCAGATGTATCCAAGCCTTTGTATTTGACCAGAAAGTCTATGTCTAGAATGGTGGTCACCAAAAACTCCTACATGAACTTCACTCTTGACAGCCATTGTCTCTTCACTATCAATACATCTGAATAGAATTCCATAAAAACCTCGCTTGTAGAGAATTTTTTGGTGATATGGGCTATCATAAATAGTAATATTGACCACACGTCGTCAGACTTGTTCTTTCCCAGGTCTATCAGGTGGGAGTGTTCCATTTTGAATGTGTTCCTGGATAGGTGTCGTCCATTCTGTAGTATGACCATATGGTTCAGAAATGGGAATGATTTCATTGAATTCCTCTTTTTTGATTTGATCAAAACGTGAAACTACCCAATGGTGGGAAATACTGATGACTGTTTGGTCTCATTTTGGATCTTCCAGGGCTGTGACTACATAAGACAGTGCATCAGCTTGGGCATTTTGTGATTACGGGACATAAGAAAATGTCAGTTCCGAATGAAATTCCGCAATTAAATCTCTAACATAATCACACAAAGATATTTACTCATCCTTTTTGATGGCATAATCTCCATTGATTTTTTTATTACCAAATCAGAATAACCTTTTACCCTCGATTGATTCACCTGTGCCTGAAGTGACAATTCCATGCCTGTGATGAGAGCTTGATATTCTGCTTCTTTGTTTGTACCACCTTCCATAAATAAGAAAAAATAGGGTAGCACTACCATTTCTGGGGAAATAAGCACGATTCGTATCCTAGCTTTGTTGAATTTAGGATCTTCCATTTTCTTCTCTATTAGACTTATGGAGGCACCATCATAGTAAATTTCCCATGTTTGAGGATTATTTTGAATAAAGAAGACCTCCTCATCAGGAAGATCAATATTTAAAGATGTATCTTCTACATATGGGTGTTCAGCAAGGAAATCAACTAAATCATGGCCCTTTATTTCCTTTTGAGACAGATACTGGATATCAAACTGCTACAAAATAACTGCCCACCATGCCAGACGTTCTGTAAGTATCGGACCACTAAGGATAAATTTGAGCGTGTTATTGTGAGATACCAATCGGACCTCATGATGTTGTAGGTAATGTCTCAATTTCTTATCTTCAAATATTAATGTTAGGAAGAACTTTTCAATACTTTAATATCGAGTTTCTTCTTGAAGTATAGTCCGACTGAGATAGTAAAGGTTGTTTTCATTCCCAACATCATTTTTTGGGCAAGGAAAGAACCCAATGATCGCTCTAAAGCTGTGACATTGTGAATTAGTGGCCTTCCTTCAACATGTATCATTAATACCAGTAGAATCAAGAGATATTTCTTGAGGATATCAAATTATTCTTGAAATTCTTCAGTCTACTAGCAGGTGACTCCCTTCTTCGTTAATCTGGTGAAGGTTAAACACTTTCATACCAAATTGGAAATGATATGCCAAATATAGGCCAAGTTACCTTTAATTCTTCTTAATAATTTCAAATTTATAGGAGGTGACATGCCAAGGATTGATTTTTTCTTCTTTGGATCAACTTCGATACCGCGATGGCGTACAACAAAGCTGAAAATTTTCCTGAGGTTACCCCGAAAGCACATTTCAAGGGGTTCATCTTCAAATTATGTTGTTCAGGATTGTTCAATATGACTTCCAGATTGTCCAAGAAATCAGGAAATTGTTTGGATTTAACCACCAAATCATCCACATAACATTGAACAAATTTCCCTAAAAAGGCATTAATGATATAGTTCGTGGCACATTGATACGTTTCACCTGCATTCCTCAGGACAAAGGGCATTACCCGATAGCAAAACACACCTTGAGAAGCTCTGAAGGCTGTATAATATTCATCTTATGGGGCCATTCATATTTTATTGCACCCAGAGGAACCATACATGAAGGAAAGCGCTTTTTATCCAGATATTGCATCAATTAAGTGTTCTGTGATCAGAACTGGAAAATCATCCTTGAGATAATGCCGATTAATATATCTGAAGTCAATGCCAACTCTAATTTGCCATTCATCTTTTTCATAGGGAAAAAATTATCCATCCATTTGAGATATTGAACTTCTCTGACGATGTTAGCCTTGATAATCTTATCAACATTAGCTTCAATTTTGGAGGCATTAGTTGGGTGTGTTTTCTTGATGCTTGCATGAATCCTCGATGTTGTTCTGGAAAACTCAAATGATGAGTGGAAACATCGAGATCAAGACCAGGAATTTATATATAATTCCAAGAAAATACATCTCGATTTTTTTTATAAATGAAGTATACATTTCTTTCTCTTCATGAGTCATGGACGCACTAATTAAAGTGGGGCATGGATCTTCTTTTACACACAAAATTATTTCTCTGAGATCATCCATAGTGGTAGAGATACCCTGTTCAAATGATGGAGGAGCATCCCTGAGATCTTCTTCCTCCTCTTCAATATGTGTTACATCTTCTGTTTATACTTCCATATTATGTGATGAAGCAAAACATTCATGGTTAGGGGAGAGGTTGTAGTTTGAACATATCGAAGAAGAGGCCACCATTTCAAACCCAATTGATGATGAAGGGCTTTCCATGGTTGGAAAACAGCGGACGGTGGATTGAGAATCAACATCATGGTTTTCCTCTAGCATTGTTACAACTTATTCCGACATGGTTGATGATGTATAGAATTTCTGGATTTTAGTGAATAAAATGAATACATATATTTCTAAGATATCATCATTGCTTGGTGAATCAACAAAAATTCCCATGTTGTCTGGCTTGATTGCTGTAATTGAAATTATGGAAGTTTCCATACTAGTGGTTGGATTTAGATATATCCTATCAATTTGACAGATTGACAACACATAATCTGTACTCACATGTATGAATGGGTTTACTGAAAACATTTCCAAACCATGTAGTGAGTTAATTTTGGTGACCTTCTTTGCCATGAAATTTTCTTTTCCCTCTATATGATAGAATTCTTCCTCAATGTATTGATATTTACATGTATTTAATGGGTCCTTGTCACCATAAAATGACCAAATTTGACCATTGAAAAAATATTTTAGACATTGATGGTATGACGAAGGTACAACCACATTTTGTTGTTGCCAAGTTCTTCCATGAAAAATGTTGAAGGCTTCATCCTAATGAACAACCATGAAATCATAATTAGATACAAGGTCTCCAAACTAAATTCTGATTGTAATCTCACGCAAAGCTTCATGTTCATTCTTATTATATCCTTGCAACATCAAATTAGAAAGAGATAAATCAGATTCGGTGAGGTCGAATCGACAAAGTGTAGGAATAGGAATGAGATTGAATCCTGAGCCATTATCAATGAAAGATCATCAGATGTCTATATCATTGACTTTTCCCGATAGATACAATAGTATGATATGTCCATGTACAACATCATCATCTTCTTCATCTGTAAAAGATATCACTGCATCGCATTATACAGGATCATTCTCTATATGGTAGACCACAGTTGCATCAAATTCAGTTTTTAATTCTTGAGGACTTGAAAAAGCCTCAATAAGCACCTCCCGAAGATATTTTGGTAGATTCAAGGCATCCAGAATTGATAACATGGCTGGTACTTGGGCCAAATGTTCCAATACATCATACTTTTTGTCCAAAGTCCTGCATTTCCCATCATGAAAATGTGGTTTTGAAGGTTCCTTAGATGTTGATTCTTTGGCATTAGATGCATTCCTTATCAGGGAAGGAATTGGAAACACTATTGTCTTCGGTAGATTAGACCAACTTGGTCTATATATTTGTTGAGACGAAGAAGGGGTGACCATTAACCGGTCTTCAAAAATAACTATGTCATGACCAAATCTACCTTCTGTAGAAGAACATTCTTGTTCCTGTTGATCACGCTGAAGGGCTTTGCCACGAGTTTCAGTAGCATATACAGTTCTAGTGGGGGTAGGATTGAAATAGTGGTTTCTGGAATATCCACATCTTCCCCTATATCCTGGACCTCTATCTCTTCCTTTGATTCCTCTGTTGGATACAGGGAGCTTCGGATCATCATAATCAAAACTGTCATTGGCATATGGATCCGTTAAATGAATTATATTAATTTAACCAAAGATCAATTCTTCATCTGATGAAGATTATTCCTGATGAACTAATTCATGTTGTGCCATATGGTGGGGTGGTGCCTGTACTTTTGAAGAAGATGACATAAAATCTGACATAGTCAAAGACAACATAGGCTTTGACACGATCTCTTCTTCTTCTGACTGCTCTTCTTTCTTCAAATTACACCGATTCTTCGAGGATTTTCATTATGATGAAGGGGGTTTTGGTGTGGCATTCATTGTAGAAGACACAATTGGTTGATTAAATTATGTTCATAAAATAGAATGAGTTCGGTTGATCATTTTCTTGACTATCCAATCATCATATTTCTATGCATTTTTACTTTTGACTTCATTCCACCCGCCTTCTTCCTCTGGATCAGTAGTAGTAACACATGCTACCTGGGCGGAAGAACCTTTCAGTTTTACATGTCTAGAGTCCACCATCTTTTGCAGGAGGTCTTTGAAAACAAAACATTCCTGAATGGGATTCCCCAACATATGATGAAACAAGCATTAGATGGGATGGTCTTCCTCGACTTCCTTGTTCTTCCTTTTGGGCCTTGGAAACTGAACCAGGTCTTTTTTTAGAGATGAAATGAAGTAACCAGAAACATGTTCATTCCGAAAAGATTAAACTTTTGTTAATTAAATCCTCAAACTATTTCCGCCTTTGATCTCTTTTTTCATCTTGACGAGGTGGCCATTGTTGTCGACGCTCACGAGGTAGATCCCTTCGATATGATAAAGGATTTGAAGTTGAAGTAGGTACTGGTGATTGTTTAAGTGTAAATGTAGCAGTATCTACTTTCCCTATTCTCCTTCCTGGAATAGTTGCAATTACATGAGTTTTATCCTTAGCCTTTATAAGAGATTTTTTATCTACTGTGAAATTAAAGTATAGTCTCAAAACCCTCTTGTGTATTTCACAGGGATCAGTGGTGTGCATAATTCATCATGCAGATTTTCCACACATATTGGCAACAATTCTTCTTAAGGGATTGCTAAACTTAAGGAATATGTTAATCCCTTCCAGTGAGCAATGGCATCTAAAACATTTTCATTTTCCCATTGCTTACAATTGGTAAGATAAAAAACTATCATCTTTGGCAACGTTGAGCATTATTGAAGAAGAAATCATTGACGGATATCATCCCACCAGGAAATTGATTGAGATTTAAAACTTGTATACAAGACAAAAGAAGGTCCTTGTAATGACATCACAAAAAACCTGGCCATAATAGCTTCTTCTTGTTGAGGAGTTCCCATAATAGGATCACAATTATAAACAAAATGTGTTAAGTGTTGTTCTGGATCTCCCGAACCATTAAAAATTGGGAATGTGGTATTCGTAAAATTTGAGGGGGGATGGATTTCATCAACCCATTTAGGGTAAGCTCTCTTTTCTGGTTGAACATGCACACGTTTTCCTTCTATAGCTTTCAAATAAGCTGTTAATGACTCAAGGGTAGTCATTAATATTTTAGAAACATCTAGTTGAACAGGATTATGTACAGGTGAAATAATTGTAGTTTGGATGGGTGTGGTGACCGGTACTGTCACTGATGGTAGTAATGTAGGTTTATGTCTCGTATGACCCATAGTATTGGACCTGTGAGGGTGTACTTTTAAAGGGGGATATTCTTGATCCATCCCAGTAGTTTCAACAAATTCTCTTAACTGATTAACTCCTAGCATGCTTAGGAAGCAGACTACCTTGAAGTAAACTACATTTAAACTCTTTAACTCCTTCATTTATTCTTCGTGATATGCTAACAAATCCTCTAATGAGAGTTATTTGAGATCTCTAGTGGTAGGGTGGAATTTAACCTAACTTTTCTCCTTTTCCTTGGAATGTTCATTTATGGAGTATGGAAGGGAATTACCCCATGGAATGTCTTTCCCCTGGGCACCACTCTGTCTTCTGGTACGCACACCTCGTTCATTTGTTTCTATTTGTACAACTTCTGGAACATGAACTTCTTCATATGATTCCCTTGAGTGAGCCACATGGTCTAGGGGATCAATGAAAATGGCATTGATGAAATTTATCGATGCATAATGCATTGAAACAATTCTGCCAGTACTTATGCGATACTATCTTATTTCAAGTCAGTTATGAGACATTGCCTTTTGATTGGTGGATCCCTTAGGCACTTCTTTATGAACTGTAATTTGGAGGTAATTTACTGATAATTCCGCTCTATGTTCATCTTGTGGCTTCTTCCCTAATTGAGATAAGACAGAATTTTGGTGAGGAAGAGAATGAGAAATTGAAAATTTCCCCAGCCCGGTGGATTGGGGCTGTTCCTATTTTTTCTTCTCAACTCCTTGAATCCTGTTTTTTGATCCTAATGGTTGGATTAAAACAATCCCTAGTCTGGAAAGCTATGATGGATCTTGAGCTACGAAATCTGAAACTTTAATAAATGCCCTCCTGATTTTTCAAATTTCAGTCCCGAAATTGGTCGGATGCAACATCTGACATCCACTCAAATCACCTGGCTCAGATGACCGTTGGATTATTTATGACACCACTCTCACTTGATGATTTGCATGCTCTAAATGTGAAGACTATTCAATATTATCATTTTCTTGATGCAAGAGTAATTAGACAACTTTTTATTTATATGATTGACTTTTGGAAGAACCAGTTGAAGCCTGTTCTTTGAAAGCCTTTTATTAGACACAAAACCTGGTTGATGTGGCAATACATGGGAAATAACATTTCATGAGATGAATTTTGGTGGGATTTGTTGACTGGAGAGTATAGTGAAATGAAATTATCCATTAACACCCCATCCCCTGACATTAATACCAGATGGGGCCTTGGTAATTAACTGCAACAACATTTTTAATGTGCCATGGCTTGAACGCTGAAGGGATCTCTGTGGCTATTCAACCATTGGATGTCGGGAAACTCAGAGAGATGCCAAGTCAATTTGGAGTTGCTAAAATTGTATTATCTTGACATGATTATGATATTTATCATAAGATAATATTTTAACTTTTAAGTGAGAAAGTGTTTTCCATATGTTGAGATGAATATTGTGAATACAATATTCTATCAATGTTTCTGGAATATCATACTGAGAGTCAGCCAAATGCCAAAACAGGACTGGTATTTCACCTTTCACCAATTGTTTTCTCAAATTCAGTACTTCCTCTTTGTCATTTGATTAAGATTCATCTACTTGATTGGACCAAAGATCGTGCTTCGTTGTTGCTTCATCAGATTCAACAATATTGGTAGAGAATTCATTTGGAAAATTAGAAGATAAATGACCCAAGGGTGGTTCATATAACGACCTACTCTTTGGGATATCTTTTGATTGATAATGTATTTCACCTGCTAGGGGGAAGCCATCAGACATGACTGCCTTCACATTTTCAAGTGCCTCAAGATAAGAGGGCTTTCTCATTACTTCATTTTCCATTGAAGAATTTTCCAGGAAATGAAAATCTCTACTGTGGAGAAAACTTTTATAGCTAAATTCATCATCATGGGGAGGACCACCATGGTGGGTTACAAAAAAAGATGAAACCTCTTTCTCCTTGGTCATCTGGCTACGTAGAGGGTTATCATGGCTATCATATGAAGATAATACTTCGAGATTGACATTATTTTCATGATAAAAGATTTCGTGAGGATTTTTCTGATAAAGACCTTCATAATTATTGTTGTTACTTACAAAATATGGAAATGAGAGAGTAGAATCTTGATTTGGAACATACAATTGTCTGAGGGCTCAAGAACTCCAGTATTGAGCAAGGCCATATTGTATATTGGATCTTGATTTTTCAACTATGTTGCATGGGTCTTTTTAGTGGACACCTTCTTTCTCACATTAGAACCCATTTGTTGATGAAAGTGGATATTATGGGTAGGTTTGTGCGCCTGCTCAGGAGAAATGGCCAGTTTAGGCTAACGATCCTCATTTGAATCGGGTGTATGTGCCTGACTCGGTTTTCCATATGACATGTGGGAGTATGCCCCACGACCCTCCTAGACTGAAACAGAGGTATGTATCTTCTCCAGAGTGACATATTGAAGAGACACTCTACTGATAGGTATATATTTATGTTTCTTTCCCTTAGATGCTGCTGAAGCTGTTATAATATCCTGACAAGCATCCAAGATATGAGCAGTTATTTTCTTCTACTCTTTTACATATTATAGAATTTACTTGGTGACTTCAGTTACCAGAATGGGAATATACATTCATTCTGGGTTTGTAGTATGTGTGTGTTACTACTCCTATCTTTCTTTTCCGGTCAGTGAATTCTGACAGTACTCATGTGTGGGGGATGAAATTTTTTTCTGCCTCTTGTTCGTCATTGGAGCATTCCAATTGACATCTCTAGGTGCTACCAAACGAGACTGTTGGTTACCTTTATGAACTACAAGTGTATGTTCCTACTGGTTGTTCTCCACAAAATATGATTGAGGAACATCCTTCAATACTGGAAGATGGGACTGTTGACAGAATTGATTAGTGTATGCAGGTGTATGTGCCTGTTTACAGGTGGTCACCACATTTGATTGGTGAGCTTCGTTGGATGCAGCCAGATGAGCCTATTGACTGGATGATGAATTATAACCAAGATTATGTTCCTTCCTATAGTAATCTGTTATAATTTCCTGGTGGGATTAATGTGTTACTACTATACGAGTCAGCTGGGAAGTGAAATCATGACGAACGAGTGTATATGCTCGCTAGTTGTTTGCCATCATGTTAGATTGATGGACTTTTCTGGAGGGGGAAGAGGTAAGAACCTACTCCCTGGTAAATGAATTTCACCTCTAATGGTTCATCTTGCATGCATGGGTCTGAGTAACCTAAGCTAAATTCCTAGAGATGATATACTCATCATGTTGAGGTTACACTACCGCACGAGTCTAGCGGCAATTTTTGATTGGGGTCCTCAGGAAGGACTCCTTTATTCTTGAACTGAGGCATTGTGTGACCTCTTCATTCACCATCCTATAATATGAGAGGGATTGGTTGTTGTTTTCCGGGGATAATGAACCAAAATGGTTGGAAACAGTGGTTGGAACCACCTTCTTCTTAACCACTAGTCACCATTGTCCAGACTACCAGGGTGAGTAGTTAACTCGGAGGGCTTTTTGAGAATCCTCCAGAGTCGGGATGGTACAATGTTGATGGTATTCCATCACCAGTGCATTCGAGACCCAACATTGAAGACACCGAGTAGGTGATATCGTCCTCAGAGCAGATGAGGATCCAGTAGGAGTAGCGGTCAAGGTATTCATAGGTGGGAATTTTAAAGTATCAATTTTGTGTTATAGTGAGATCTCTAAAAAGAGTGCATTTTTGATATAGAAGACATAATAAAGATAGTTTAGGCCATACAACATATTTTGTATGAGCACATATGTTACTGACTACTTTGTATGACCTCATATTGAGTTTAATAGGGTACTAACAAATAAGTAAAACATCATTTAACTTTGTTAAGGATTCATGCCGGGTTCCCCATTTTTTGTTTCTTCTGGAAATGGGAATGACCCGGTTTGTTTAAGGTTCAAACATTACAATTGGTTTCTAATGGGTTTATTCAAAGAACTCAAAACACCCAACTATTCTATATCCATTTGTACATACTTTCCAAAGGTAGGTGGTCATTAGTTATGGACCGATGGGCCTTAATAATTTTCATTTGTTGATAGGCTGGAAGGTCGGGCTCATCACACCTTTTTGAAGGGAATTATTTCCTACTCCGGGACTGTCTTATAGATTTAGGTTATTTTCATGAATCCTTATTAATTAACCAACCATAAAAATGAGTTTTCCTTTATATTTGGAAATCAATGATTGATATGTATGGGATTTAGAGAATCTTTTATATGTATTTGAGGTTATTCATCGATGGAGAATCATCCGTATGTAGTAGAGATCCTTAGTCAATGGAATCCTTTAATATATTATATTGAAATATATTGGTCATTATGATGACTATACTGGTTTTAAATCCACTCAGTGGGGGAACTTGATGGTTATTATCATTCAGAAATACAATGACTGTTTCAGAGTTGGGATCTTACCTGTAGATGAGCTACCTATGTATCATTGTTAAAAAGGAATCAGAACTCATGTAGTTCGATAATAAGGATATAGTATAATGTCATATGGAATAGAAAATAATTAATGGACTTGAACCTTATAAAGGCTTCCTACGTACTATAAATTTAAGTCAGAGATCAAAGACTACGTAGTTCGGGCAATGAAATATGCATTTTATGCTTAGTTAATGGCCCAAAAAGGATATGTTGTTATTATTTTTACACTCTAAGCTCATGTGAGTCACACTCGGTGTGAGAAACAAGAGGTATCAATAAACATGATGATGGTGCCTAGAAAGATACAGTTATGAGAAATGACGTGGGGAATACATATGTATGATGGCCCAAGTAAATAAAAACCAGGACTTTGGAAAGAATCCCAAGAGCATGGTCCAAAATGGTATTTGTACATTATGAAGATATGTAATTTTAACATGGGGATTACTCCTGAAAAGGAATCCCAAATTAAGAGGGACATCTAGCTTGGTGCTTACCCCTATGAAGAAGGCCCAATGTTTAATTAAATTATGACTGGGGATTACTCTTGAGAAAAGAGGCCCAGGTAAAGGAAATTAAGACTGGGGATTACTATTGCGAAGGAGGCCCAGGTTAAAATATCTTCTCATCTCAAAGGATAAGGTTATATAGGAAACCCCTAACCGTAGTGACATAAATCATGTGAGACATGAGTTTTTGGGAGAGGATATCACAGAATTACTTTGAAATAAGGAATCCAACATACGAACCATGCCATAAATGGGTTTGAATAAGGTTTTTAAGGCTATGTCTTCAAGTGGGGAGGTGGATTTTCAGAATGGAGGTGGCTAGGTAGGAGGCGCGCAAGTCCAAGTCACGCAAGTCTGCTTGCATGACATGAGTCACCATGGAGGATGAATAATATATAGGGTAATACATTGGAAACATTGAACTCATGCACTTAGTATCATCCAAAGAGGCTTCTAGAAGGGTGGCATGCAAGTTCCCTTGAGAAGGCAAGGTGACGTGCACGTGTCTTCATTTTCCATAAGGGTTGGACACTTAGGCGCGCAAGTATTGATGAGTTCGAACACATATGCCTTATTCATCTATTTTAGAGCTTCCATTATAGGAAAAGAATTAAATTATAAGAGTTTAGAAGATGTCAGTCAAGGACCTGGGCGACCAGATCATGATTCTGAGTTTTGGAAAAATTCTTCCTCGAAATGGGGGGCCCACAACGTCTATTTATAGGCCACTGGGCACATTGAAAAAAAATAGGGCGCGCATGTGGCTTGTGCGACCAGAAGGGGTGCGCAACTGACTTGTGTGGCGCACAGGTAACTTGAAATACTTCCTTCAAATGGGTTCTTCGCCCATGCCTTTGTTAATTTTTGATGTGCTTCATTGGGTGACCATCATTGTGGTTATGATATTCCCCTTTTACATTCGTTGGACTCTGTGATGAAAAGAAGCATAAACATAATAATAAATAAATATCTACTTTATTCATAACCTTTTTAATGAATATTATTTATTTTATATCATGTATTGCAATGTTATTAAAAATAAATAATTATTTATGTCAATATCAATTTTTTTTTTCAATATTTGTTACTTGAGATGAAAATGAGTATGGTTTTGATGTTACTAGTCTATGTGGTCCTACATCTGTCCTCTCGAGAATATTATTCCTGACATAATAAAAACTTTTATACATTAATAATACATTATAAATAAAACCATTAATTATGGTTATGAAAAATGAACAATGTTATATTCATTAAGACGGAAGGTCGTACGTACCCATGAGTAACATTTTCAATTTTCATTGATCATTATGGAAATAATGTAATTATTTTTTTTCTATTTCCAAAATGATCATAATATTATTATAATCACAATATTAAATTAAATATACTTATATATATATATATCATACAAGTGATGTGGGGGATAAAAATGTTTAACAATTTTTCTTGGATGTTATAATTCACACGTATAGAGGAACGAAGTTAAATTTTTTATGTTCAAGGAAGGTAAGAACATAATTAAAATATTATTATTCTAAAAAACATTATTCCATTAATATAACATTTGAATATTTATTCGATAATTATAATCAATATTGATAGATGATAATGAAAAACAAATTAAATCTGTTTGTGGAGGTGATAATTTACTCATACACACAGAAATTTAATGACACTTCATTTTGATGGAATTAGAGATGGATTTTGGATATGACATTAACTTAATAAAATCTATGGATATTAAATATATTTTAGTTTTTATTTCATTTTTGTTGAAGAATATTTAAAGGATGTGGAAGGAGAAATAAATTATAACCCCTTAAAAAATAATACATCTACTTCGTTTAATAACCATTTATGAACATCTTAACACCTCTATAGAGGGTGTTATACCTAACATAAGGCCACAAAAATTTAGGGAGGGATTATAGGATTTTTTTGGTCTGAGGTTGTGTGAGAAAAAATTATTTTAAAGTTTGAGTATTAGAGATGTTATTTTATCTTTTTATAAGATAGGGGAGGGGCTCCATTGGAATCAATTAGAATATTAAATTAATAAAAAACTTTTTTAATCTAAATGATTCAAAATTGAAATATGAAGAATATAACATGAAAATAGTTATATATCCTCTATTCCAATAATTTTAAACATGTATTTATTTTATTTTAAAACTTATTTACATGGTTTTCCCTTAATTATTTTCCTTTAATTTTAAAAGTGGGAACAATACATTAATTATTAAGTGCCTAGTAGTTTTACTTATATATGTTAAATTTCCATAAACATGACACATAATGATATTTTATACCTTATAATAGTAACATTGTAATTTTTTATGTTTTTAGTATTTTTAAATAATTTATTAAATTAAAATTTTTATAGAAAATATATTAGTTTAATTTTTAAACTATTAAATTTAATGAATTTAAATAAAATACAAATAGAGAGATTAATTAGAAAAAAACATTTTATAATTTAATAACATGTCATAGAAAAATATTAAAATCTTTGATGACAAATATTATGTCAAAAAATATTTATTTTAGTATTTATAATATCATTTATTTTATTAACTAATTAATTAAGTGATTAATGCATCATCATTATGACATAATAAAATTTTAAAATATAAAGTATAGAAATAATGTATAAAATTCCATGATGTTAATAATATTTTGAAATATATAATGACTATTTATAGTCTATGATACAACTTATATAACCCCATATTAATATTGTTTTAATAAAAAGAGTCGTGTTTGTGATAACTTTCCTTTACATTAAATTAAAAGTTATAAATGTAATAATCATACCCAAGTGGATTCTAAAGCCTGAATTTTCATCCTAATGGTTTTATTGTTATTCCATATCTCATACAATAATATTGGTACATGTTTTAGGCTAGTTTTCTATTTTTATTATGTTACTTTTTCACTTAATTACATTATTTAATCTTTAACCATGACAAATAAAATAATAATGTTATTATTGACGAAAATTGGTAGTTTCTATTAAACCAAATATTTCATATTAATCAAAACCGTGTATGTTAGTTTTTTAGAATTTTTTTTAAAGATTTTGAAAATTTATTTTTAGAATTAATCTCATTGCCAGAATGGGAAAGCATGTTTTTTATAACGTAAAAACCGTCATCAGATTGACATGTGTTTATATCAAATTTCAAATTGAAATTATTTATTATGAAAAAAATTTGATTAAATGATAAAAACATTTTCCAATTACACAATAATCCCAATTAAAAGGATATCAAAACATTATAAATAAATTTGATGAAATGGATGTTTTGAAATAAAAGGCACTATTTTCACAATTACATTAAAAATGATGTTTATCATAAAAATACCAAAATGCAAAAAAATTAAATTTTTATGTATCTCTTATAAATAATAAGTTTATTCTAAGATATACAAGATATAATTGTGACAAAAATTATATTGAAAAAATTCTCTCCATCAAAAGGCAATAAAAAAACCTTTTAAAAATAATAGAGTATTTTATGCTTAAAACTAGATTAATTCTATTTTTATGACTCTAACATTTATTAAATTAATGTATAGAAATTAAATAATTTTTAAAAACATTGTATAGTTAGTTATGTTAATTCCTTCTAATACAACTACTTGGAAATAACTACTATTTAAAATAATTATGCTAATAATGTATTATTTTTTGGTATAA
Organism: Viscum album; assembly: GCA_963277665.1. Taxonomy (NCBI): domain Eukaryota; kingdom Viridiplantae; phylum Streptophyta; class Magnoliopsida; order Santalales; family Viscaceae; genus Viscum; species Viscum album. The sequence continues at coordinate 1,102,130,797 of OY728147.1, forward strand.
CTCATTCTTATGTGAAACATAAGATTTCAGAGACACATATTATTTCATATCAAGTACACTATCATACATATCTTCTAAATTTAAATAAAAATAATATCTAATTCATAAACATTAATAAATACAAAATTTCCTAATTTTATTATTATCTGGGGTAATATATCTTTCCCCCATTTGGAAACTGTGTCCAAATTACTTTATTCACTTATTAAATAAGTTGGGGTATTTATCCCCCATAACATATTTAGATTCCCATGTTGCCACTTCAACCATATAGTAATTTCACAAAACAATTACCTGATTAATTTCTTTATTCTACAACACCTGCTCTCTATCATCAAGAATCTGGACTGATTATTCCTCATAAGATGATTCTCTTCCAATAGAAGTACTTATGAACATAAAACATAATATGGATCAGATAAATACATTGAAAACATTAAAAGAAGAAAAATATTAATTAATAAGGATAAAATCATAGATAAATCCACTATGCTGGAAAATGATCTAACATTATCTAGGATTCCATAGGGTCCAATGAAACACGGACTTAGCTTTCCCATCATACAAAAATGCCTAACACATTTTCTTGGTGAAACTTTGAGAAATGCATTATCAGATAACTTGAATAAATTATCCTTCTTATGGGTATCAAAATAAATTTTTTATCTTCTCCACCTTTTCCTCATGATCTTCTAAATCAACTCAACATTCTCTACAAATTCATCAACTGATTCTTTTCACATCAACTTCCTTTAACCAACTTCATACCAAAATATGTTGTTCAACATATCCTTCCATATAATTCCCTAAATAATTCCCTATATGTATTAGAATGAAAACTGTTATTGTTATAAAACTCAAAAAAGATATATGTTGATCCCAAATTCCAAAATAATCCATTGAACATGTTTATAGCACTTCCTCCAATTTATGAATTTTTCATTCAAAATAAAAATATGAATGAGGGTGAATAGGTGTAAAAAAATTTAATTTAGAACACTTTGACTTTTGAATGCCTTTCAAAAATTAGAAGTGAACCTGTGATCAAAATCTGATCCATTGAAGAGAGTAAATCCACGTAACCATACTACCACTTAAGGATACAACATTTATTATTGATCGAGAGACATAGTATCTTGAATTGGTTGAAACTGAGCATATTTATAAAATCGATCTACAATAACACAGATTACATTGTTTCCTCGATAAATCTATTGTAATCCCACTACCAAGTCTAGTTGTGTATTTTTCATGGCCCGTCCCCCGAGGCCCGTGCCATGACTACCCCAAGCCCACCTTCCATAGGCTAGGGATTGGAAACTGGTACCAAAAGGCATATTCCCTAAAACATGGAAGGCAGCACCTTTATAACCTATAAACTCATGTAACCTTGCACAAAACATTATACGAACAAAATAAAACTGTATAACCAAAAGAGTGCTGAAAGTAAAAGGGACTGGAATACAAGCCCAACAGTAAGGGTACAAGTACAACTGAAATACAATACAACTAAGGAAAGAGAAATATATCTACTGGATCATCCTTCAATGTTCTTACTTGAAGGGTAGGTAATGATCACCTCTTCAAAACTCCATGTATTCTCGTCTCCTCTATGTACCGACACGTCGTATGTTCCACCTCCGGGTGTCATTCAGTCCTGGTACTCTCATCCTCAGTCATCATTGTCTGTCATATACACCTAATATAATGAAGTGCTGGTGTTTCGCATGAAGGTGTGAGTATAATGATACATAGTAGGGACCCTAAGACCCACACGTTCTCACAAATACACAATGGGTAAACCTTAAAGCATGATTTCAACATTCAACCATACATATGATTATGCTTGTACATATAAATAAGTTATCATGTATACCCATATCAATAATGAGGAAACACAGGGTCCAACCCAAAAATCCCAAAGCTCATCTATTCCACAAAGGAAGGGAAACCAAAAAGGTAAGTACCACACATGTATGTCACCAAGAAGAATACCACATAGGTATTACCACAATGGCATGTACCACATAGGTACAGAATCAGCTCACACCAGGTATAACTAAAGTACAATAGTAGATATGATTAGATGTAACTACTAAATCATATTACTCTATAAATAATTTGACCCACATAGGATCTCTAGGAGGTGACCCAGATAGGATAGATGTGAGCTGACCCATAAAGGATCGCATGGAGCTGACCCACATAGGATCGCTAGGAGCTGACCCACATAATATCGCTAATAGATGACCCACACAATATCTCAAGGAGCTGACCCACACAGAATTTCTTGGAGCTCAACCACATAGTATCCCTAGGAGATGACCCACAAAGGATCGCTAGGAGCTAACCTATAAGGCCACAACCTTAAACATTACTTAATCATGAATTAAATGAATAATTCACATAGAGGATCTTTTCAAGTTTAGAGTTTTAGAGAATTAGGTCATAACTATTACATCTCAAAAGATTACATAGTAGACACTTCTACTAAGTTTCCATAAAATAAAAAAAACATAAAACGAAACATGTATAGTTCCATGTTTTAGATTGAATGTCTTTCCGTCACTAGTGCAGAAAACGTTTTTTACGTCACCATTTTTTACGTCGGTTATATAAAACCGACGTCATAATATGTAAAACGAGGTTTTTTACGTCGGTTATTTAATAACCGACGTAAAAACCTGTGTTTAGTACACCTTTAACGTCCGTTATTTTTATAACCGACGTTATTAATCGCGCGGCTTCGTTTTTTACGTCGGTTATACATTAACCGCCGTAAAAAACAGAAGCGGGGGCGTTTGTTACGTCGGTTATTCAATAACCGATGTAAAAAACGCGGTTTTTGAAGGCCTTTTTACGTCGGTTATTTTATAACCGACGTAAAAAAAGAATCCGCAGATGTTTTTGACGTCGGTTATGGAATAACCGACGTAATAAAATGAGGATTTTGAGCCCTTTATAATGTTGGTTATAAAATAACCAACGTAAAAAAAGAATCGGAGGAAGGTTTTTACGTCGGTTATTGAATAACCGATGTTATAAATGTTTTTAAAAAAATTATAACGTCGGTTATTGAATAACCGACGTGATAACTCATTTAAAAATTTACCTAGACCCGTGGAATGTCATTCGCGAGTTTACCTCCGACAGTCGCGACTCGTCTCTCTCGCGCGTAAACCCGAATCGGCTCGTCCATTTCGTGGGTTTAGATTCGTTTTGTGATCATCGTTTCTCATATTTAATCTCCTCGGATCAATCATCTAAACTCGCAGCACTCAGGTAATCCTCCCACTCATTCGTTTTTTTTTTCGCGGATAGTATATATATATGTGTTGTGATTTTTTTGTTGAAACTAGCTAAGATTCTTCGATTGCGAACCCTTTTAACTCGTTTTGGCACCATAATCTTATTTATCATCCCTAGATCTATTAGTTCGACTTGAAATATTGACTAATTTTATGATTTCACTAATTTTTCATCGTTTTCTATAAATCCCCGAGAGGGTTGGGGCGTGTCCATTTGGATGGGTTGCCCTTTTACAGTTGTTACTACTTTATTCACACACAACCATGGCATAGGTGCATGGATTTGGGATCACATCACCATTTTCACCCCCTGCAAACAAAGTTTCACGAGGAGGACTCTCCAGATTTCCCCTCAGCATGTTAAAAATTTTAGATACCCTCTTTTCAGCAAGTAAAAAATTAACTAGTTTTTTCTTCACTACTTATCCTAAACAAATAAAACCCCCATTCTTTCTAGAACCTCTACTAGATCCATTGCATCCATCAACATACATATTTGGATCTGAAAGCATCCCTTAAGCCTTATGTTCGATGCTAACATCCTTTACTGATCTATAGAAAATATGATGGTCTGCTAAGCTCTCCATTTAAAAGTCAAACCCCACCAATTATTCATCCTCATCATGAGAAAATGGCACAACATCTGAATTTCTGATTCAATCTCTTGGGTCACTGAACAAACATTAACTCCTTCAAATCCATACCTGGAATAAACAACCTAATGCCGAGTTCCTTCTCTATCTATTAAAACTCAGTTCTTCCTCCACACCTAAAAACATTCTTTGAATGGCCCAACTTCTTGTTATGGTAAATTTTCAGTGATTCCAGGGGGGTGGGAGGGCTATCAAGAGGGTTGGGGGGTGTCCAGGGGGGTGTCCAAGGGGGTAGGGTGTGGGGGTGGTGTCCAGGAAGGGTGGGGGGCTGTCCAGAGGGGTCAGGGGGTGTCCAGGGGGGTTTACAAGGGGGTGGGTGGGTGTGGGGGCTGTCCAAGGGTGTGGGTGGGTGTTGGGGGGTGTCCAGGGGGGTGTCCAAGGGGGGTAGGGGGTGGGGGTGGTGTTTAGGAGGGGTGGGGGGGGCTGTCCAGAGGGTTGGGGGGTGTCCAGGGGGGTGTCCAAGCAGGTCGGGGGTGGGGGGTTGTGTCCAGGAGGGGTGGGGGTGCTTTTTAGAGGGATCGGGGGCTGTCCAGAGGGGTCGGGGGGTGTCCAGGGTGGTGTCCAAGGGGATGGGTGGGTGTGGGGGCTGTCCAAGGGGGTGGTGGCCTGTCCAGAGGGGTCGGTGGGGTGTCCAGGGGGGTGTCCAAGGGGTTGGATGGGTGTGGGGTGCTGTCCAAGTGGGTGGCGGCCTCTCCAGAGGGTATTTGGGGTTGTCCAGGTGGGTGGGGGGCTGTCCAGAGGGTTGGGGGATGTCCAGGGGGGTGTCCAAGGGGGTAGGGGGTGGGGGGTGGCGTCCAGGAGGGGCGGGGGGCTGTCCAGAGGGGTCGGGGGGTGTCCAGGGGGTTTACAAGGGGGTGGGTGGGTGTGGGGGGCTGTCCAAGGGTGTGGGTGGGTGTTGGGGGTGTCCAGGGGGGTGTCCAAGGGGGGTAGGGGGTGGGGGTGGTGTTTAGGAGGGGTGGGGGCTGTCCAGAGGGTTGGGGGTGTCCAGGGGGGTGTCCAAGCAGGTCAGGGGTGGGGGGTTGTGTCGAGGAGGGGTGGGGGTGCTTTCTAAAGGGGTTGGGGGCTGTCCAGAGGGGTCGGGGGGTGTCCAGGGTGGTGTCCAAGGGGATGGGTGGGTGTGGGGGGCTGTCCAAGGGGGTGGCGGCCTGTCCAGAGGGGTCGGTGGGGTGTCCAGGGGGGTGTCCAAGGGGTTGGATGGGTGTGGGGGGCTGTCCAAGTGGGTGGCAGCCTCTCCAGAGGGTATTTGGGGTTGTCCGGGTGGGTGGGTGGCTGTCCAGAGGGTGTGGGGATGTCCAGGGGGGTGTCCAAGGGGGTAGGGGGTGGGGGTGGTGTCCAGGAGGGGCGGGGGGCTGTCCAGAGGGGTCGGGGGTGTCCAGGGGGGTTTACAAGGGGGTGGGTGGGTGTGGGGGACTGTCCAAGGGTGTGGGTGGGTGTTGGGGGGTGTCCAGGGGGTGTCCAAGGGGGGTAGTGGGTGGGGGTGGTGTTTAGGAGGGGTGGGGGCTGTCCAGAGGGTTGGGGGGTGTCCAGGGGGGTGTCCAAGCAGGTCGGGGGTGGGGGGTTGTGTCCAGGAGGGGTGGGGGTGCTTTCTAGAGGGGTCGGGGGCTGTCCAGAGGGGTCGGGGGGTGTCCAGGGTGGTGTCCAAGGGGATGGGTGGGTGTGGGGGGCTGTCCAAGGGGGTGGCAGCCTGTCCAGAGGGGTCGGTGGGGTGTCTAGGGGGGTTTCCAAGGGGTTGGATGGGTGTGGGGGGCTGTCCAAGTGGGTGGGGGCCTCTCCAGAGGGTATTTGGGGTTGTCCGGGTGGGTGGGGGGCTATCCAGAGGGTTGGGGGATGTCCAGGGGGGTGTCTAAGGGGGTAGGGGGTGGGGGGTGGTGTCCAGGAGGGGCGGGGGGCTGTCCAGAGGGGTCGGGGGGTGTCCAGGGGGGTTTACAAGGGGGTGGGTGGGTGTGGGGGGCTGTCCAAGGGTGTGGGTGGGTGTTGGGGGGTGTCCAGGGGGGTGTCCAAGGGGGTAGGGGTGGGGGTGGTGTCCAAGGGGGGTGTTATATCTTACTATATTTTGTTTAAAAAATAATATTCAAGCATATTTTTTTAAATACACATCGATTTGTTTTATATTTCAAAATTGTTTACATTCAAATTATGATTTTTTTCATATAAACATATATTTGTCTTATCTAAAAAATATATATATTTTTGCTATTTGTTATAGGTAATAATGAGTCGAAGCTGGACTACGGCACATCGAATGAGCAATGAATATGAGGAAGGTGTTGATGCCTTTTTGGAATTTGCTAAACGAAATGTTCCAAGTAGTGACATTTTTTTCTGTCCATGACTGAAATGTCTGAATATGAAGAAGTTGAAAAGTAGAGAGATAAAAGATCATCTGATTTGTCATGGTTTCAATCTGAGTTACAACCCTTGGATTTGGCATGGCGAAACTGGACAGAATGTCACTGATGATAATGAATCGCAAGATGGTAACTCCGATGGAATTGAAGAAATGATTCGCGATATTGTAGCAGAACAAATTGAGATAGAACCGACAGTTTCATGTCTATATGGTGATGCGAAAAAACCATTATATCCTCGTTGTACAGATTTTACGGTTTTGTCGGCGGTGTTAAGATTGATTAACCTGAAGGCGAAACATGGATGGAGTGACAGAAGTTTTACAGAGCTGCTACAATTGATGAAAGAAATTCTTCCAAAAGATAACGATCTTCCAAATTCACATTATAAGGCCAAAAAAATATTATGCCCGATGGGATTGGGATACAGGAAAATACATGCCTGTCCGAATGACTGCATTATATATAGGAAGGAATATGAATTTCTGAAAGAGTGTCCTAAATGTGGGACATCACGGTATAAGTTGAAAGAAAAATCACAAGCTGATGTAGAGATTACAAGGCTCCCTTCAAAGGTATTTTGGTATCTTTCTATAATTCCTCGTTTCAAACGTTTATTTGCTAATTCACATGATGCAAAAAGGTTAAGATGGCATGCTGATGAGTGGGTATGTGATGGAAAAATACGTCATCCAGCTGATTGTCCATAATGGAAGAAAATTGATGCCCAGTACCCTACATTTGGAAATGAAATTAGAAATCTGAGACTAGGCTTGTGCACAGATGGAATGAATCCACACCGAACCCTCAGTAGCACACATAGTTCATGGCCAGTTTTATTGGTAATTTACATCCTCTCTCCTAAAGTTTGTATGAAGCGCAAATATGTCATGTTGAGTATCATGATCTCTGGTCCAAAGCAACCCGACAATGATATTGATGTATACTTGTCACCGCTGATTGATGATTTGAAACTGTAATGGGCTGATGGTATTAGGGTGTATGATTCTTATAAAATGGAATATTTTCAACTTCATGTAGTGCTTCTATTCACTATAAATGACTTCCCAGCATATGGAAATTTGTCTGGATACAGTGTTAAAGGGCATAAAGCATGTCTAACTTGCGAACAACAGATGTCATATTGTCAATTGCATCATGGGAGGAAAGCAATGTACATGGGTTATCGAAAGTTTTTTCCTATGGATCACCCTTATAGAAGACTAAAAAAGGCATTCAATGGCTCACAAGAATTTGATACTGCTCCAAAACCTTTATCCCCAGATTTGTATTTTGAGAGGGTGAAAAACCTTGATGTGACATTGGGAAAGACACAGAAATCTGGTAATGATAGACATATTTGGAAGAAAAGTCAATATTTTTTGAGCTACCATATTGGAGGTATCATGAAGTCAAACATAATATTGATGTCATGCATGTGTAGAAGAATATTTGTGATTCTTTGATCGGAACATTGCTAGATATTAAAGGAAAGACAAAAGATGGGTTGAATGCAAGGTTAGACCTACTATCAATGGGAATACGTTTGGAGTTAGCTCCCACTCCTAAAGGAAGACGGACATTTCTTCCCCCAGCTTGTCATACATTATCGAAGAGGGAGAAAAGTAGCTTCTGTCAGTGTCTTCATGATATCAAAGTGCCTCATGGTTATTCTTCAAATGTAAAAAATTTTGTCTCATTGAAAGACTTGAAGTTGATAGGTATGAAATCACATGATTGTCACGTCATGATGCAACAAATTCTACCAGTTGCACTGCGTGGAATATTTCCCATCCATGTCAGAAAGACTATAATGAGGTTGTGTTATTTTTTCAATTCAATTTGTAACAAGGCGATTGATGTGAATGCTTTGAACATTTTGGAAAAGGATGCAATTTTTATACTTTGTCATTTGGAAATGTATTTTCCTCCAACTTTTTTTGATATGATGGTGCATTTAATGATTCATCTGGTTCGAGAAATAAAGCTTTGTGGACCTGTATATCTTCGTTGGATGTATCATTTTGAAAGGTATATGAAAATATTAAAGGGATATGTTAAAAATCCATATCGACCTGAAGCCTCCATTATTGAAAAGTATATTTCTGAGGAGGTAGCAGAGTTTTGTACGAGATGCTTGGCTACGGCGCAACACATAGGTTTGCCTCCATCTCGCCATGAATGGGTTAATAATGAGGGAAAGGGGATTCATGGATTGAAATTCAAATCACTGTCAGCTGAACATATGAAGAAGTTAGAATCATACATCTTGAATAACATAGCTGATGTTCAACCGTATATCACATTTCATATTAATGAGTTGAAACAATGTCATCCAAAGAAGAAAGAAATGTGGATTTTGAATGAGCACAACAAAACATTTTTGCCATGGTTTAAAAAGACCTTGCTTGGTAGATCAGATGTATCAGAGACATTAAAATGGATAGTGGGTGGTCCATCTTTAAATGTGATAACATGGTCCGCTTATGACATTAATGGCTATACATTTCATACGAAAGCTCAGGACAACAGAAGTGCAGTTTAGAATAGTGGTGTATTGGTGTTTGCAGAATCAATGCATTTTTCGTGTGCTAAGGACAGAAACCCAATTTCGGCATCAAGTGCATATTATGGAGTGATTGAAGACATATGGGAGTCTGATTACTTTAAAATTAAAGTTCATGTTTTTAACTGTAAATGGTTTATCGGTAACAACAGTGTCAGACACGATGAATTTGGAATGACACTTGTTAATCTGAATAGATTGGAAGACACAGCTGATTCTTTTATAATGGCAACACATGCAAAACAAATTTTCTATGTAGTAGATCAATCAGATATGCAGTGGGCTGTTGTTTTACAAGGGAAAAAACAATATGTTGGTGAGGATGAATTTGATGAAGATGCTGATTTATGTGAGATCCCTACTTCCATGGAAAGATTAACAGAACATAATGATGAGTATGTTGAAGACATGGTTTGTGCAATAAGGAACGATCACGATGAAGGAATTTGGGAAAACAATCCAACTGTACATTCCTAAAATTACAGGTAACACATGTTTATTTCTTGTTTACATTTAGTTTTTTCATATAATGTTAGATATTGTAATTTTTTTACTTATTAAAACATGTATCAAACCAAAAAGATAAAACAATAAAAACCGTAAAGAGGAGAAGTCATGGGCGCACCGGCTGGCCGGTGGTGGATCACCGGTTGGCCGGTGGTCCTGAGAAAAGCTCTGTCTGGTCCACCAGCCGGCCGGTGATGAGCCAGCGGCCGGCCGGTGGTGAGCCAGCGGCCGGCCGGTGGCACCAGGTAGTGGGCAAGTCTACTGCCTGGGTCCTCCGGCTGGCCGGTGAGCTCACACCGGCTGACCGGTGGACTCAGTGAGTCCACTTTTCAGCTTTCTTGGGCCAACTCCTTGGCAACCTTTTGCCTGTGTTTACCATGTTTATCATTGTTTAACATGCTTACCATATTACTAATGTTTACTATTATGTAATTTAGTACACTTGTCTATTTTCTGATTAAGTAGTATTACAATATTTGAATTTGTATATTTGTGAACTAATGTTTGTTTTTTTGATTTGAAGGAAAATGACAGATCAATCAGTTGATCAGCCACATGATTCTGGAGATGAGCATATTGGTCATACATCTGGGGAGGAACATTCACATGCTCCTATTACGAAAAAGAGTTCAAAGGTTGGTAAGCGTGGGTGAACACATTTACCAAAATTATCACTTGCCCGTACGAAGGAGGAGAGGATAGTCATGGAGTTTGGTGATGATGATCTTCCTAGAGGTCCAAATGCTAACGATTTTAAGGGTTTTGTAGCAACTCAGGCTAAGAGCAAAGTAAGTATTCTCTATGATGATTGGAGAAGTGTGGATAAGGCGATAATTTCTCAGCTGTGGGAGACCATTTTGGTAAGATCTTTTGCTATTGTTTGACTGTTCTTTAAATGTTTCTAGTATATATAATATTTTTAACCTCTTTTTTATCAGATGTCATTTGATATTCCTGACACTGGAGGAGTCAGGAAGAAATGCTTATCGTTGGATGCTAGGAGATGGAGCGATTTCAAATCAACCCTCTCATCTGATTTCATTTATGGTCATAGGAGTCGTGAGAATCCATGTCGTATATATCCTTTTATAGATGAAGACACATGGAGACAATTTTTTGAAAGTAGAAGAAAAGAATCATTTTTGGTAAGGGAAATGTAAACTTTTATAATCTTTCTTATATAAATGATCTTATTATTTTTTTGTTAATGATTACTTATTCTTAATTTATAGCAAACAAGGAAAGCTCATCAAGAGATCCAATCTAAAAATGTATACCCTCATAGTTTATCTCGGGGAGGGTATGCATTATTGGAAGAACAAATGATGGCAGAAAAATTTCAACAACTAAGAGCTGAGTCTTCAAGCTCTGGAGAGGTGGCCCCTCCATCCCCTCCATCTAGACATGAGAAATGGAATAGAGCTCGGAAGGGCAAAAAAGGTAAATATCTTTCGGAAGAATCAAGACTCGTAGTTGAGAGGATTGTAATATGTCTATTTTATTTATTTAAGTTTACTATTTTCGTCATATATTTCCAATCATTATAGAAATGTTCACTCTCTTGAAGAGCAGAGTTCACAGGGGACATTTACACCATCTGGGAGGGAAGATATTTTATCTGTGGCATTGGGAAAGCCCGAACATCCTGGCCGTGTAAGAGGATATCCGGCAGGTGTATAGGTAAGAAAAGTGTTGCCACGTTCCTCAACTTCTAACATTGAGGGAGTTTATAAAAAAAATAGAATCCTTGGAGGCTGAAGTCTATAATATTAATGCGACAATAGAGGACAAGGTTAGAGAATCGGTGCAGTTTATGTTTGCAGACTTGCAAAGACAATTTCAGGGTGCAGCTCCCACTCCACCTCTCCCAGTAGCTCCCACTCCCCCAACTCAGCCTGCGGACCCCATTTTTGATCCTCCACCTCCGCCGCAGCTACCTACGTATTGTGAGTTGTATGTTGATGATCCTCAACATCATATAGTTGCAGATGGGATGGTATATTGTATAGGAGATACAGTTCATCATCAACAGTTAGAGGTAGAGAATCAGAGGGTCACTGTAAAAGATATTATAGATAGATCAGCTCGGATACCATTACCCACAGATGAGGTGACGACAGTTGGACATAGTATCAGCCATTTTTTACTTTGGCCATCCAGACTTCTTCGACTCATTACCATAGAGGTATGGATGTTATATCTTTTATTTTATATTTTTATTAATATTTTATCATTTGAAAACAAATATATTTTTCAATTTATTTTTACAGGAATACTTCAAAGGTAAAGAAATACTGTATAGACAACAACAAAGACAGATAGCTATGACATTAGATGCAGATACTAGCAGTCTTGACAAATTGTCAAGATATTCAAATTTGTTGGCGGATCATTATGAATTTACAATGGAAGATCATGTATGTGGATGTGAACTAAGTGTGGGGATTATGAAAACTGATATCATGGAGTTTGTCACTGGAGATAAGTTGGGAATCAACGTGGTGAAAATTTTTATAATGTAAGTCTTAACACCTTTTCCTTGCGTTATATTTATTAAAAATGTATAGCTATGTCTGATTTGTATTAGGTATCTGTATAAAATTTGTGAGAGGAATGAGCTGACAGATGTATATGGATTCGTGGACCCACAATTGATTTCCCCTGAAGCATGTGCATTGGATGAGGAACAAAGAATGCTTTATATTGCTGATAGATTTGAAAAGAATGTAATCACACAGTGTTGGATGATTCCTTTTTGTGAGAGGTATGAAACACATCCCTCTCAAAGAGTTAATTATCTTTTAACATAAAAAACCACTAACATTAAATTTCCTTTTATCAGGGATCATTGGATGTTAGGGGTTTTTTGCCCTAGGGAGAAAACACATTATTGGATATGCTCTCTCCATGATGATGTGGGAGAAAGTTTTAAGAATATATTGGAAACGTAAGTTTCAATTTCACAATAGTTTTATATATTAGAATGAATTTTAAATTTACCCCATTCGTATTATTTTCTAACATGGCATGGGTCCACTTTCGAAAAAGCGCAAAGAAAAGGAATTTCAAGATCAAATATGTACATGCGAAGGTAAATATCCATTTATAAATTGTACATTTTGATTTATTACATAAAAATAATATATTGAATTTACACTCATTCAAACAGAAATGTCATGAGAAACAAGGCATCATAGAATGCGGATATTACATGTTAAGATTTATGTATGAAATAATAACAACTGGGACAGTTCTGAGTTTTGACCTGGTAAGATTTCCGCTTTCTCATAATATTTCAATTTGATTTCTTCATTATACACGTTGAATACTATCCTTTTCCTTTGTATCTTTTTGATGACCCTCAACCCTTTACTGCTGAAGATATCAAACACTTACAAGTGGAGTGGTCAAATTATTTTACAGGTTTGATTGACTTTTAGTTGTTTGTAATGTAAAATGTAATTTTGAATATTGTCAATGTAATTGTGTATTTCGTAGTCGTTTAGGTTGGATTTAGTTTTTTTTTGAAGTTGACAGTGTAAGTTTTGAATGCTATATAAGTGAATGTTTAATTTTTCTCTACTTCTTGTTTTGGTCTACTGTTGATGGTTTTTCTGGTCTGGATTTTGGTATGGGGGAGAGGTTCCAAGGGGGTGGGTGGGTGTTTGGGGGGTGTCCAAGGGATTAGGGAGGGGTGTCCAAGGTGTGTTTGGGGATGTCCTAGGGGTCGGGGGGTGTAAATGAGGGTGGGGGTGTCCAAGGGATATGGGAGGGGTGTCCACGGTGTGTTTGGGGCTGTCCAAGGAGTCGGTTGGGTGTAAATGAGGGGGGGGGCTGTCCAAGGGGTGGGGGGGTGTCCAAGTGGTGGGGGTGTCCAAGGGATATAGGAGGGGTGTCCAAGGGGTGTTTGGGGCTGTCCAAGGGGATGGGGGGGGGGGTTCAAAGGGGTAGGGGGGGTTTCCAAGGGGTCGGGGGGGTGTCCAGGGGGTGGGGGGGGGGGGCTGTCCAAGGGGTGGGGGTGTCCAAGGGGTGGGGGTGTCCAAGGGATATGGGAGGGGTGTCCAAGGGGTGTTTGGGGCTGTCCTAGTGTTCGGGGGGTGTAAATGAGGGTGGGGGCTGTCGAAGGGGTGGGGGGTGTCCAAGGGGTGGGGGGTGTCCAAGGGATATGGGAGTGGTGTCCAAGGTGTCTGGGAGTTCTGTCCAAGGGGCCGGTTGGGTGTAAATGAGGGTGGGGGGCTGTCCAAGGGGTGGGGGGGGGTGTCCAAGGGGTGTTTGGGGCTGTCCAAGGGCTCGGGGGGGGGGGTGTCCAGGGGTCGGGGGGTGTCCAAGGGGTCTGGGAGGGCTGTCAAGGTGTGGGGGGGTGTCCAATGGGTGTTTGAGGCTGTACTAGGTGTCTTGGGGGTGTAAATGAGGGTGGGGGGGGCTGTCCAAGGGGTGGGGGTGTCCAAGGGGTGGGGGGTGTCCAAGGAATATGGGAGGGGTGTCCAATGGGTGTTTGAGGCTGTACTAGGGGTCGTGGGGGTGTAAATGAGGGTGGGGGGGCTGTCCAAGGGGTGGGGGGTGTCCAAGGGTTGTAGTGGGGCTCCAATGTGGTGGGGGAGGGCTGGCCAGGTTGTTAGGTGGGTATAGATGAGGGTGGGTTTCAGTTGGGGCTTGGGGGAGGGCTGGCATGGTTATTTTTGTTGTTTGGTTTCTGGTTGTTTTTTGTTGAGAGCAGTGCAATTATTTTTAAACAAAAATATCGCTTTCACGTCGGTTATTTTATAACCGACGTGGTAAATAAATCGGTAGGGGTTTATCACGTCGGTTTTTTCTAGAACCGACGTGATAAACCGTTCCCGGGTCTTTTATCACGTCGGTTCTTAATATAACTGACGTGCTAAAAGGCCTGGGAATCGATTTACCACGTCGGTTATTGGATAAACGACGTGCTAAAACGTTTCCCAGGCCTTTTTATCACGTAAGTTATTTAAGAAACCGACGTGATAATAGGCCCGGGGAAGGGTTAATCATGTCGGTTATGTCATAACCGACGTGATAAATGATATCCCAGGCGTTTTATCACGTCGGTTTAGAAAATAACCGACGTGATAACCCCCCCTGTGCATATTTATCACGTCAGTTATTAATGAACCGACGTGATAAACACCGTGATGTTAGGGATGTTACGTCAGGTTTTAAATAACTGACGTAAAAAACGTTATTTATATCGTCGTCCGTATTAACGTCGCCTAAAAACCGACGTAAATAATGAAAAATAACCGACGTAAAATTTTTTTTCTGCACTAGTGCGTGATCCCATCCTTGACCCTATTCATCTTTATGTCCTGTGGAAAACATTTCAAAAACATGGGATGAGCATAAAAAGCCCATAAAAGGATACACAAAGAAGGAAAATTGTTAGTTTTTCAAAAACATCATGTAAACCATGAGTACTTTACTAAAGTAATACTTTTCACCTTTATGAAGTAGTAAAAACTCTTCACTGAATAAAAGACCATTAATTACCCTTTTGTAACCAAAAGATTTCCATAAAACCCATATAAAGAACACATAACATATAATGGTAACATGGGACATAAACATACTTAAATGGAATAACCATACAGTCGACTTACACACATACTTAATGGAATAGCCATATGGCCGACTTCCATACCCAATGCATTGGAGGTTATAACGTAACCACTCGTCCTAGTATTCATGACACCACCCATCATATGGTTTATCATGTAACCACCTGTAAAATTTCCAAGTACCATCATTACACATAAAATATTGAAAATATAAACATTTTAATAACAACATTTCATTTTAAATCATAATAAGTAATTCCAAGATATTGAATTAATCAATCCATTTTAAAAAACCATTTAAAAGAGATTTTTGAATCAAAGTGTCCCATACCACATTGAAGATTTTAATGGAATTATAATTTTAAAAAATTAATGTCCATATAAATAAATACTGAAAACCATTTTGAAAACATGGACATTAATGATAAAGATTTAGAATAATGAATCTTTAAAACATTTAAAACGATATTTTTGTAAAAGAGTTTTTAACAAAATGAGAGACTTTTGAATATAAATAATTGTGGAATAACAATTAATCGGAGCTTTATATTATCATGATAATAAAGGGATTCATGATATAATATGTCAAAGGACAGTATACACACCATATAAGAGTGAGTTGGAGCATAACAACAATGATGTCTCAATGGAAATGTAAATTGAGATGAAATCCATTATAAAGATGGTATCCATAAATTAAGGATAAATCTATCACATAATTATGTGTGAGAAATATAAATACACCAAATATAATTGGATATTAAGTGTGAAACAATCAGAGGTCATTCACACATAATCTTGGAAAAACAAAACCAATGACATAGATATTTAACTCAATGAAATGAGATTGAGTTATTATTCCCCATACAAGTTCGTAACAATTTATCAATGAGATGATTATGTGTATAAATATTATATCTTCACAAAGATTTGTGGAAATTACAACATAGATATTCCACACATAATCTAGGCATAATAAAATCAAGAAGTAGAGGTTTAACCCAAATAATTGAAACTGGGTTAAGAAGTTCTCTTACAGAAATCCGACAGCCTAACGACGTCACTTTAAAATTCATAAAATGAGTTGATGAGAGAGAAAATGGTATCTCATCACTTGGAAATTAAATTTACTTAAATAAGGACATATAATAACATATACCAACATAATACTATGTTAATTAAAATACATAACAAAATAAGTCTTTTAAAAATAGGAGTGTGAAAGGTCCCCTTATCGAGTTGGGTAACTTTCGAAACGTACACCCTATGGAAGAAGGGTCATAAAATGAAGATGTAAATACCCATAAATGAAATTATACTACAAAAATTGTATAATAATGGGCATTACATACACCAATCTGAGGAAATAGAGGAAAACATACCATGAATGTCACGGGAATACAAGTGAGATGAAAAATCCCTTATGAAAACTCGGCAGCCTAATGGCGCCACATAAAACATCCAAAAATGGTTTGATGAGATAAAATAGGGTCTCTCAACATATAAAAATAAAAATTAAATTAAGTGGAATATAAAATTACATCTCCAAACATATGAAATATGAGCTTAAAATAAATGACATAAAAGAGAGTGCTTAAAATGAAAGAGAGAGGTATGATCCCTTACCTCAAGCCTGACTTGTCTTGTTTGTTTCTTTATATTCATGAATAATAATCATTGGACAATTTATAATTGAGTAAGGTCCTATTTTAAATATTATTATTCAGTTCATATCACATATCATAATGTTATAATAATTGGTTAATAATGTGAGTTCATATCAGACGTTTTTGTCGATGTTTGGTACATGAGTCAGGAAATGAACATGTTTGAAAATGATTTCGCATGTAGTAAATCATTTAAATAATATTATTAATGATTAAAATTTCATATATATCCATTATATATTAATTTTATACTATTACATAACATTTGTAGATAAAAAATGAAAAGCACCGTTCATGGAGACGGTAGGCCGTACATATGCATGAACTCTACTTTCATTTTTTAGTCATATTAATGGAATTAAAACAAAATGAGATATATATATATTATAATTCCAGAATTATATACATCATTTAGATGTAATATATGATATATATATCCATTATATATATGTACTTATAATAGTACATAAAATTTTGAGATAAGAAATGAAATGTACCGTTCATGGAGACGGTAAGCCGTACGTACGCATGAACGCTACTTTCATTTATTTGGAACAATAATGGAATTAAAACTAGATGATATATATATATATATTATAACTACAGTATAATATATATGTTATATATATCACATTATTTCACCAATTTTATTCTTTATACATTCCATGTATTGCATGAACTAGTCACATCACTTGAGGGGGCGGTAGTCCACACTTCCTCAAATGAAATTATCAAATTTGCACAACATGAAAAGCAAAAAGGTATGTATTCATTATAAAATAAATAAGAATAGAGAGGAAATAAATATAATATATATCATAAATAAATATAGATCCATCATAATGGCCACCATGAGAGGTGGTATGAGAAGACAGAACAATCATCGTTTCGTGAGGCAGTAATTCGCCATCCACGAAAACAATATGTTCTATAACCATTAGACGGAGGTGTGTGTTAGTGTAGGTCGAATACTCCTCATAAAAACATCCTAGTATATTAAAGATACTTTTTTTTTTGTTAATAAATAAATAAATAAATAAAATTTAGGGGGTTGGAGAAGCAAAATAAAACAAAAGAACACTAGGGAAGACTTTACCTTTAAATCGGGTAACTCTTTCTGATTTGAGCTCAAAGGCTTTCATAGAAAGAATTCTGCCAAACGTGAGGCTTGTAGGAGTAATCGAGGTTTGTGGAGACACAAAATGGGCAGGGGTTGGCCGAGAAAAAGGCTTGAGAGGTGTGGGTAAGGTGGTAGAGGTGGGGGCCTTTTATAAGAGGAGAGGATGGGCATACTTGGAAAGTTATAAAATTTTACTTCATTATAAAATGCATTTAGGATTTTAAAGGTCCCAAAATTATATATTTAGGGGATAAGGTGATAATAGTTAGAAATACACCCATCCAATAGGTTTATGACAAGTTTAGGCCTTAGATTTTACTTTATCATTTTATTTTATTTAAGTCGTTAAATAATGAAGTAATCATTACATCATCATGGTTTCAAAAATAATTTGATTTATTTAAAGTATAAAAATTATAAAAAAAATATCATGATGTAGGAAATATTTTTATCTTTGTAATGAAAATTTATAGTAAAAAATATGACTTGTATAACCCCATGTAGAAATTTTTTTATTAAAACAACACATGTTTGTGACATTTTGATTTTAACTTTAAATAAAAAGGTATTTATGTCATTTTCCTTCCAAGGTGGCTCTATAGGGACCCCAAGTTGACCCATGGATTTTCATGGTCGGTCATGACTCATCCAATAAGGGTAGGACATGTTTCAAGGCCATTTAATATTATTAAAACATTATTTTAACCTTAAATTACACTAATTACCTTTAATAGCGATTAATAAAACATAAAAGTTATTATTCACCAAAAATTATTTTAATCCCATTGAACCACATTTTACATCTAAATGACAACCATGTGTGTCAGATTTTTGAAATTCAAATCACAGAAGTGGTAAAGTTTCATTTAAAAGAAAAATCAGTTTTTAAACTACCACTTAGTGGTTTCACTATTCATCAAAAATTGATGTTTTTCAGAAGAATACCAAAAATTCACCCTAAGCTATATTTGATATTCCGAATTCAAAAATGATGTCTATTTTAAAAAATTCAAAACATATAAGGTGCATTAATTAATTTAATAATTAATTCTCGTAGTCAAAACAAATAGCGTGTTTTTATGAAACAATTTCTATTAAAAGATTGACACTAGTTTAAGTGCAATTTCAAAGTAAAATCAATTCTAATGACCACTATTGGATTAAATGGTAAAAATATATTTTAATTTAACTTTAAAACCAATTAAAAATATAATCTAATCATATAAATAAATTAGATTAAAAAGTGGTTTTGAAATAAAATACAACATTTTTCACTATTCATTAAAAAAAGAACTTTTTCTGAAAAATACCAAAAATTTACACAAAGTAAATTTTGATGTCCCAATTCTAAAGAAGAATTTTATTTTGTCAAATATAACACATAAAATTGTCAAAAAGTGGATTTAAAATTGGTTCGCCATCAAAAGGCGGTTAATCGACCTTTTAAAGAATAATAGATTGTTTGCGCTTAAAATTGGATTCATTCGCATTTAAAATATTTGAAAAACATATATAATCATTTTGTAGATTGTTCTTTTCATTACCGTCATTACAACGGCTAGGTGTTAACTACCATTTAAAATAAAATTATTCTTTTATTAGAGTGCAACATAGGATTTCGAAGGAACTCCTTGTTGCGTATTGGGTAAGCCATCAAGAATAGTGTTCCCATTAAATTAATATTAACATTTTATTCAAAAATAGAGATAAATATAAAATGTCATATTATTTATTTACCTGAGGTGTTACATCCTTCCCCCCTTTTGGGAATTACGTCCTCCCAATTTTAAAATTGGGCTCGGAAACATCATTGAAAGTCCCATATCAGAATAAGAGTCGGTAAAAAATCACATTAAAATAATGAAAGCGAAGTACAGAGGTCACTCGAGTTAACCCATACTAGGATTCCATGTAGGAAAACATGGATATGGAAGAAAAATCAAAGGGTCATGTTCTGAGGGAGTGTGAGAGAAATCATGTTTATGAGAAATTTAACCACCAGAAAATCACAAACATGTGATGGGTTAAACGGTATTGGATTCCCCAATAAGAAAAGTTAACAAAGAACATTTTTTTAAGTTAATTTTTATTGAGGAATTTATTTTTGAGCTTAAATAAAACATATGGAAACATACTTACTTGTAATGTTGACTTTCAACTTTTACTAGATTTCTTACACGAACTCATATTTTCTCCAAAAAATGAGTATTTAGGATGACTTCTTTACATTAAAAGAGTTATAATCAACTTCTAAAGAATCACCTTATCGACAAAAGTGAACAGTATAATTCCCTTGTCTTTAGACATTGACCAAAACTAAAACCAAAAAGGTTAGTATGAGATCAGATAATACCCAAAAAGGATAATCCTTTATAAAAAGGAAATCTATTCTTAATCTCAAAAATATGACCAACAAGACCCAAAGTTCAACGAAGACCAAAAGTAAACCAAACTAAGATTGAAACCCAAATATTTTAAGGATTTAACCACATAGTCTTCCAAGTTAAATCTTAACATTTATCTCCAACAACATCAATTTCTCTTAAATTCTCGTATTGAAATGTAATTAACCTAATCACATATCGTTCATGACAGGTTAATCATTTCATAGACAACCCAATATAAAATTACTATTGATTCCTAAAATCATCTAACTAAAAATAATTAGTCAAACTAACTAGGGACTTCACGTAGTCTAGTGGTATGCGATAAATACCAGTCACACTTTGGGTGTGGGTTCGATTCCTGCAGCTTTGTCTGACCCGATGGGTTGTCACATGGTCTGCATGTTGTCCATTTTCCAATCTATATCATTCTAAAATCATTCCCCAAAAAGAGATAAAATCATAAAAAATAACCAGAACATAATTTAACCACATGTTTATCTCATGTCATTGATATTCCATCATAACATATAGTAGCCCATAATTACTTCAAGAGTAAGGATCATATAAACCCTAATGGTTACCTTTATAATTATTACCTAGACTTCCACATCGAGTTGGCCATATCGTACATGATTCATTAGAGAACTCACTTGGGTTGAAGTGGTTGATCATGACTCCTTGATAGTTGGTTTAGAACATCCAGTAGATTCCTCATTGAATCCCCCATTTCATCCAGTCTCTTAATCAGAGAACCACCACATTTTCCTTCAAACCCGTTGTCACTTTGGTGCCTACTAGATCCATCCATTTACTAAAAATAGAAATGTTAGTGTGAGTATATCAACAAAACCATCATGTACTAATGAGGAAGATAAACAATAAGATATACTTACTCATTCACTGTATCTAATACTAGGACTCTTTATGAAATCCAAACCATTATGGTAATGTCGCTTACGCTTAGAGACTACCCTCACTTCTAAATTAATCTAAACTGACCTCTGATACCAACTATAAGGCCCCAACCTTAAATATTACTTAATAATGAATTAAATGAATAATTCACATAGAGGATCTTTTCAGGTTGAAAGTTTTAGAGTATTAGGTCATAACTATTACATCTCAAAAGATTACATAGTAGAAACTTCTACTAAGTTTCCATAAAATAAAAAAAACAATTAAAAAGAAACATGTCTAGTTTTATGTTTTAGATAGAATTTATTTCCTTGATCCCATCCTTGACCCTATTCATCATTAAGTCCTGTGGAAAATATTTCAAAAACATGGGATGAGCATTAAAATCCTAGTAAAGGATACACAAAGAAGGAAAACTGTTAGTTTTTCAAAAACAACAAGTAAACAATGAGTACTTTACCAAAGTAATACTTTTCACCTTTATGAAGTAGTAAAAACTCTTCACTGAATAAAAGACCATTAGTTACCCTTTTGTAACCAAAAGATTACCATAAAACCCATATAAAGAACACATAACATATAAAGGTAAATTGAGACATAAGAATACTTAAATAGAATAACTATACGGTCGACTTCCATGCATACTTAATGGAATAGCCATATGGCTGACTTCCATACCCAATGCATTGGAGGTTATAATGTAACCACCCGTCCTGGTATTTACAGCACCACCCGTCATAGGGTTTATCACGTAACCACCCGTAAAATGTCCAAGTACCATCATTACACATAAAATATTGAAAATATAATCATTTTAATAACAACATTTCATTTGTAATCACAATTATTAATTCCAAGATATTGAATTAATCAATCCATTTTCAAATGCCATTTAAAAGATATTTTTGAATCAAAGTGTCCCATACCACTTTGAATTTTTTAATGGAATAATAACTTTAAAACTTTAATGTCCTTGTAAATAAATACTGAAAACCATTTTGAAAACATGAACATTAATGATAAATAAATAGAATAATGAAACTTTAAAACATTTCAAACGATATTTTTGTTAAAGAGTTTTTAACAAAATGAGAGACTCTTGAATACAAATAATTGCAGAATAACATTTAATCCGAGCTTTATAATATCATGAGAATAAATGGATTCATGATATAATATGTCAAAGGATAGTACACACACCATATAAGAGTGAATTGGCGCATAGAAACAATGAAGTCTCAATGGAAATGTAAATTGAGATGAAATCCATTATAAAGATGGTATCCTTAAATTAAGGATAAATCTATCATATAATTATGTGTGAGAAATATAAATACACCCAATATATGTGGATATTAAGTGTGAAAGAATCATATGTCATT
The DNA here is from genome assembly GCA_963277665.1 of Viscum album. Taxonomy (NCBI): domain Eukaryota; kingdom Viridiplantae; phylum Streptophyta; class Magnoliopsida; order Santalales; family Viscaceae; genus Viscum; species Viscum album. The sequence goes on from OY728147.1 coordinate 1,102,153,226, forward strand.
CACACATAATATTTTAAAAACAAAACCAATGACATAGATATTTAACTCAATGAAATGAGATTGAGTTATTATTTCCCTTACAAGTTTGTTTGAATTTATCAATGAGATGATTATGTGTAGAAATATTATATATACACAATGTTTTTTGGAAATTACAACATAGATATTACACACATAATCATGGCATAAAATAATCATGAAGTAGAGGTTTAATCCAAAAAATTGAAACTGGGTTAAGAAGTTCCCTTACAGAAATCCGATAGCCTAACAGCGTCACTTTAAAATTCAGAAAATGATTTGATGAGAGAGAAAATTGTATCTCATCAATTGGACATAAAATTTACATAAATAAGTATATATAATAACACATCACAACATAATAGTATGTGAATTAAAAGACATAACAAAATAAGGCTTTTAAAAAGAGGAGGGTGAAAGGTCCCCTTACCGAGTTGGGTAACATTCGAAACGTACACCCCATGGAAGAAGGGTCATAAAATGAAGATTTAAATAACCATAAATGAAATTATACTACACAAAGTGTATAATAAGGGTCAGTACATATACCACTCAGAGGAAATAGTGGCAAACATAGCATGATTGTCATGGGAAAAAAAGTGAGATGAAAAATCCCATATGAAAACTTGGCAGCCTAACGGCGCCACTTAAAGCTTCCGAAAATGGTTTGATGAGATCAAATATGGTATCTAATTATATGAACATAAAAATTAAAGTAAGAGTAATATAAAATAACATCCCCAAACATAATAAAGATGATAATAAAAGAAATGACATAAAAGAGAGTGCATAAAAAGAAAGATTGAGGTAGGATCCCTTACCTCAAGTCCGACTTGTCTTGTTTTCTTCTTTATATTCCTGAATAATAAAATTTGGTAAATTTATAATTTCGTAAGTTAATATTTTAAAGATTATTATTCAGTTAATATCACACATTATAATGTTAAAATAATTGGTTAATAATGTGAGTTCATATCAGACGTTTTTGTCGAGGTTTGGTACATGAGTCAAAAAATGAACTTGTTTGAAAATGATTTCACATGTAGTAAATCATTTCCATAATAGTATTAATGATTAAAATATCATATATATCCAGTAAATATTCCTTTTATACTATTACATTACATTTGGAGATAAATAATGAAAAGCACTGTTCATGGAGACAGTAGGCCGTATGTACGCATGAACGCTACTTTCATCTTTTTTGTAATATTAATAGAATTAAATCTAAATGAGATATATATATATTATAATTCCAGAATTATATAAATCATTTAGATGTAATATATGACATATATATCCATTATATATATGTACTTATAATAGTACATAACATTTGGAGATAAGAAATGAAATGTACTGTTCATGGAGATGGTAAGTCGTACGTACGCGTGAACGCTACATTCATTTCATTGGCACATTAATGGAATTAAAACTAGATGAGATAGAGATATATATATTATAATTCAAGTATAATATATATGTTAAATAGATCACATAAGTTCATAAATTTCATTCTTTATACATTCCATGTATTGTATGAACGAGTCACATCACTTGAGGGGGCGGTAGTCCACACTTCCTCAAATGAAATTATCGCATTTGCACAACATGCAAAGCATAAAGGTATGTATTAATTATAAAATAAAGAATCATAGAGAGGAAATAAATATAATATATATCTTAAATAAATATATTTCCATCATAATGGCCACCATGAGAGGTGGTATGAGAAGATAGAATAATCACCGTTTCGTGAGGTAGAAATTCTCCATCCACAGAAACAGTTTGTTCTTTAACCATTAGACGATGGTGTGTGTCAGTGTAGCTAGAATACTTCTCATAACAACATCCTAGTATATTGAAGATACTGTTGTTGTTACAAAAGAAATAAATAAAAAGAATTTATGGGGTTGGAGATGCAAAATAAAACAAAAGAACAATAGGGAAGACTTTATCTTTAAATCGGGTAACTCTTTTTGATTTGAGATCAAAGGCTTCCTTGGAAATAATTCTGCCCAAAGTGAGGATTCTAGGAGTAATAGAGGGATCTGGAGAGACCAAATGGGCAGTCGTTAGCCCAGCCAAAGTCTTGAGAGTTTTGGGTAAGGTTGTAGAGGTGAAGGCCTTTTATAAGAGGAAAGGAGGGGCACTCTTGGATAGTTATAAAATTTTACTTTATAATAAAATGTTTTTCAGATTTTAAATGTCCCAAAATTAAATATTTTGGGGATAAGGTGATAATAGTTCGAAATCCACCCATACAATAGGTTTTTGACAATTTTAGGTCTTATATTTTCCATTATATTGTCATTTTATTTAAATTGTTAAATAATGAGGTAATCGCTGCATCATCATGTTGTCAAAAATAATTTAATTTATTTAATGTCTAAAAATTATAAAAAAAATATCATGATGTATGAAATATTTTTATCTTTCTAATGAATATTTATAGTAAAAAATATGACTTGTATAACTCCATATTGAAATTGTTTTAGTAAAACAACACATGTTAGTGACATTTTAATTTTAACATTAAATAAAATGGTATTAATGTCATTTTCCTACCAAGGTGGCTCCATGGGGTCCCCAAGTTGAAAAATGAATTTTTGTGGTCATCCATGACTCATCTAATAAGGGTAAGACATGTTTAAAGGCCATTTCATATTATTAAAACATTATTTTAACCTTAAATTACACTAATTACAATTAATCGTGATTAATAAAACATAAAAGTTACTATTCACCAAAAACTATTTTAATCGCATTGAATGAAATTTTACATCCTAATTACAACCATGTGTTTCAGATTTTTTAAATTCAAATCACAGAAGTGGTAACGTTTCATTTAAACGAAAAATCGGTTTTTAAACTACCACTTAGTGGTTTCACTATTCATAAAAAATTGATGTTTTTCAGAAAAATACCACAAATTCACCCTAAGATATATTTGATATTCCAACTTCAAAAATGATGTCTATTTTACAAAATTAAAAACATATAAGTTTCATTAATTAATTTAATAATTAATTCCCACTGTCAAAAAAATAGCGTGTTTTCAAGAAACAATATCTATTAAATGATTGACACTAGTTTAAGTCCAATTTTAAAGTAAAATCAATTCCAATGACCACTATTGAATTAAATGGTAAAAATATATTCTAATTTCACTTTAAATCCAATTAAAAAGATAATCTAATCATATAAATAAATTATATTAAAAAGCGGTTTTGAATTAAAATACGACATTTTTCACTATTCATTAAAAAAATGAACTTTATCGAAAAAATACCAAAAATTTACAGAAGTAAATTTTGATGTCCCAATTCTAAAGAAGAATTTTATTTTGTCTAATATAATACATAAAATTTTCAAAAAGTGGATTTAAAATAGGTTCTCCATCAAAAGGTGGTTAATCGACCTTTTAAAGAATATTAGATTGTTTACACTTAAAATTGGATTAATTTGCATTTAAAATATTTGAAAAACATATATAAACACTTTGTATTTAGTTATGTTCATTCCTGTCATTACAACGGCTAGGTGTTAACTACCATTTCAAATAAAATTATTTTATTATTAGAGTGAAACATATGTTTTTAAAGGAACTCGTTGTTGCGTATTGGGTAAGCCATCAAGCATTGCGTTCCCTTTAAATTAATATTAACATTTTATTCAAAAATAGGGATAAATATAAAAATGCCATATTCTTTATTTACTTTGGTTGTTACATAACCCACATAGGATTACTCTTTATTCTTCTCTTCACATCCAACTACTGGGTTCCCACACTAAGCATTATCGTCTCCGGGAGGATCTGCACCACAAGTCACTGGTCGATACACCACCTGCTATGAATCCCCACGAATAATTTTCTCAATTGTTCTCTATGTCATAGGGTCCTCAATGCAATAGAAGGCTCTTCAATTGGAAGGACGATCTGAGAGTTACTAGCTTTTTAGTCGAGGAGGCCCAGTTAGATTCGTGCTCGATCCAATCTGACTGTACCAAAATTTTACCCAAAACATCAGTGGGGTTTACTCAAAAGAACCATCTAACTCCCGGATTTCTAACGCTGATGATGATTCGTCAAATTGACGTCTGGTGCCAAAGTTATGGCCCAAGTAAAGTAAATGTTCGTATCATGTCCTGGTCTGGTATGACCCGTTCGGACCGACCCCACCCAACATGTCCATGGTTGATCGACCCAAACCACTGGGTCATTCTTGGCCCGCTGGGTGGTCTAGCAGGCTATGAGGGGCCACAGAGGTTGCAGGTGCCACGGGGTGACAGATTACACGGGTTCCACGAGGCGACGGAGGTTGCGGGTTGGCTAGGTCGCGGACAACGGCTCAGCTGCAGGGGTGTTTCAAGGGTGTGGGGCGGATCTTCTGGGAAGGTAGAGGCCATGGGGAAGCTCATCCGGGGGGTTCCACGAGGGCATGGGAGGGCTCGGCCGGAAGGGCAGAGGTCGCGGGGCGGCTTAGCGAGACCGCGGCCGGCGGCCCGGCAGAGGGCGGCGGATCGGCCGCGGAGGGCGGCAGCCCGATAGTGGGGTGGTGGCGAGGCCGTGGGGTGGCGGCCCAGCCGCGGAGGGTGGCGGCTCGACCATGGGCGGTTGAGCTACAGGGCGGAAAGGCCATAGGACGGCGGTTGCCGCGGAGTGGCATCGTTGCGCTGTCGACTTCTTTGCAGCTAGAGGTGGTGTAGGCCATCGTTCTCGTGCCCCACCATGGTTCGTAGCCATTCTTGCATCACGATCAACAATTAACCACAAGTTTTTTAGAGAGGATGTGCCATTTTTGTTTGGCATGCTCTCTCCATGTTAGAGAGGTTTCAAGCGGTTATAATTCCTTCTTGAATTACGAATAATTCCCAAGAATGGATAGGGAACAAAATTTCAATCAACCACCATACAACTTCCCGAAAATATTCATATACAAATAATACCCCAATTTTGGTATTTTCATTGAGGTTGGTGTGGTTAGGTTTTTGAAGAATGAAAAGAGTGTTCCAACGGTCATCGCTTCTGAAACCACGTTTCATTGTCAAGTTCGCTCGTCATCCTCCTCCTTGATTTCCAAACAACGTTATTCGATGGCATTCTTTGTTGGATAAGTGAAATCCTCCCAATATCTCTCCCCTCCCCAAATCCACCAAAATGCAATGTAGCCAAAAAGATATGTTTCCCCAATTTAATTGTTGGCACAATTTAAAAATAGGTTTATTAATTACATAGGATAGAATAAAAAATTTAATGTGGTGGAACCATTTATGTGGGGGAAGTATAAGAGTCCCCCACACACATATGAGAGAGTTTAATGGGTTTAAAACCACATATGGTCCCCGCCACCGAAACCTCTCAAGGGAGGTTCTGCACGGTGGTCCCCCCCACCACAACCTCTCATATGAGGTTTTAGTTCAGCTTGTTTCCACATGTGAAATATACACATGGGTAGATTCAAAATAAAATAAAACTAAAATGTTACACCATTTTATTTTATTTTATTCCTTCATGAAAAAACCCAAATCTATCTTTCACTCTCGACCCACTGTGTTCGAGGTGAATGTATCCTTAAGCGAATACTAGTGTTTCAAGTTCAATGGTGCCTTGGATTTTAATTTCGAGCACCAATTCCAAATTTAGTAAAACTCACTCACACGTTTACTAAACGTACCCGAACAAATGTTCAGAAATTCATTTTTGGAAACTCCATGCCTCGGAATAATGCACCTTTAATTTTCGTGGACTCATAAAATTCCAATATATTTTAAAAAAATTACATTGAAATTCCAGGTCTTTACATTCTTGCCACCTCAGGGATCTACGTCCTTGTAAATTACAACTCAAAATAGGTTAACAAGTGGGGATACTAAGCATGCTTCTGATCCTCCCGCTCCCATGTGCTTTCATAGATGTTCCAGTGATGCTAGAAAACACACACAAGAGGTATTGACCATCTATAAAGGACCATCTCCTGTTGATACTCAATCTATGTTGGAACCTCCATAAAATTCACCCGATCGTCGACGCCCAACTCACCATGGTCATTGAAGCGAGAAGTGTCATGAACATATCTCGTCATCTAGGATACATAGAAGATGTCATGCACCTGGTGCAACTGAGGTGGAAGAGATAAGAGGTGTCAGACCTTGAAAACTCTAATGTGGACCTAAAAAGGCCTGATGAACCTTGATGATAACTAGAAACCTCAGTTAAATCTCCACAAACCTCACAGAGGTGAGACTCATAGAAATATGTGGTCGCCATCCTAAAACTCTAGAGGTCTCCATCTCCTATCGACATAAGACTTCTGCCCGGACTTTATAGTATTCATCAACTCAGGGGTGATCTGTTCCTTCTATGTTGTAGCTCATACACTCTCTGGTCCCACTAGTGTTGACTCCCCTTGGTCTGTCCAGCATAAAGGGGATATGCAAGGTAACCCATATAAGTCCTCTAAAGGTTCCATCCAAATGGTGGAGTGATAAATATTGTTGTATGAAAATTCCCTCAATGACAAGTTATCCTCCCAGATGAGACTGAAATCAAGGACACAAAAATGTAGCATGTCCTCGAGGGTATGAATGGTCTCCTTAGTCTGACCATCAGTCTGAGGATGGAAGGAAGTGCTCAAATGAAGCTTCATCCCGAAATCCTTCTGAATCCCCTTCCATAGCCGAGAAGTAAAACGTGCATCATGATCAGAGACAATCATAGAGGGTACTCTATGTAGCAGCACATTCTCAAGCACATTAAGGAATCCCAAGCTCTCTTATGAACCCTACACTCTGATTTGTAGGTTGTGGGATGAGTTGGTGAGTCATTCAATGGTCACCCACATTGATTCATGACCCATGGATGTATGTGGAAGTCATTTCACTAAGTCCATGGATATCCCTTCCCACTTCTACTCTGGGACTTCTAAAGGCTGAACAAAGTGTGCTGGTAGTTGATGCTCTACCTTCACTTGCTGACAAGTGAGGCCCCGATAGACAAACTCTGCTACTTCATTATTCATCCTCAGACACCAATCTGGTCATCGGAGATCCTGTTACATTTTGACAACTCTTTGATGTACTGCTAGTGTGGATTTGTGGAACTACCTCCACAATTCCTCTTGAGGTGACATTGGTACCATGGTACGTCCCCTGAAGAGGATAAAATGCTCCCTACCTTCAGAAAATTCAACAAGTGCCTTCCCTGTAGATATATAATCATGTTGAGCCACTCAGTAAACGTCCCCCCATTGCGCCTCCCTGACTCGCTGAAGAAGTGGGGGAGTTACTATAAGAGACTGAAAAAAAGATGCCCCATCTCTATCACAATGGATATCTGAAAATTGGTCAGCTGCTCTGTCGCCTCTCCTAGTAGATGTACACAAAATCTTTTTCTTATTGCATCTTCTTCGATGTTCTTTTTCCCAGAAGTATAGAATATCTCTAACTCATAGTCCTAGATGAACTTAATCCAACATCGCTATCTCAGGTTCAAGTCCTTCTAAGATAATATATACCTGAGACTCTTCTGATCCGAGTAGAATATAAAGTGCTCGCCCATCAAGTAATGTCGACACATCTTTAAGGCGAAGACCTTGGATGCTAACTCAGTTCATGGGTAGAATAGTTCTTCTCATGATGTCTCAACTATCAATATCCATATGATATCACCACTCTCTCTTGCATCAGGACATATCTTAGCCCGATCCCTGATGTGTTGTAGTATACTACATACCCTACACCCTCATCTAGAGGCCTCAACATGGGGGCACTAGGTAGCTTCTGTCTCACCTACTGAAAAATCGGATGGCACCTCTCCAACCACACGAATGTTTCCCCTTCTTCGTCAATGCTAAAAGTGGTGCTGCAACTCTGGAAAATCTGGAAAAATTCTCCAGTCGTATCTGGTCAAACCCAAGAAACTACGTACCTTCATCACAATCATGGGTGAATCCCAAGAAAGTACCGCCTCATTCATTCCAGGATCATCTGCAACTCCTGCCTCTGATATGACATGTCCTATAAACACCACCTCTCCGATACTAAACTGACACCTCAAGAGCTTACCATAAAGCTGGTGCTCGATGTGTGTGTCTAGCACTACATGTAATTGATAGGCATGCTCCTCCTTAGTAGCTGAGTAGATCAGAATATATTTTATGAATACTACTAAAAGCGATCGAGGAATGGATGAAATATCCCGTTCATGAGTACCATGAACACTGTTGGAGCATTGGTTACACCGAATGGAATAACCATTAACTCATAATGGTTGTACTTACATCTGAAGGCCTTATTCTACACATCCTCGTCTCATACTCTGAGCTGGTGATAGCCTAATCAATGGTTTGTCTTAAAGAACCACTGTTCTCACTTCATCTGATCAATGAGGTCATCGATCCAAGGAAGTGGGTAGTTGTTCATCACAATCACCCGATTCAAGCGCTGATAGTCCTCATAAAGCCTGAAGCTCCAAACTGCCTTCTTGGTGAAAAAAATAGTGGATTCCCATGGTGAAACATAGGGCTGAATGAATCCATTCCCATGCATGTCCTCCAGCTATAATAGGAACTCACGAAGCTCCACGGGAGCCATCCGATATGCCGGTGCGGATATCGGTGTTGTCCAAGGGTACAAGTCAATTTAAAAGTCCACCTATCTGTGAGAAGTTAGACCCAAAACATCATCAAAGAATAAATCTGTGTACTGGTCCACCACTACATGATAGCTCAGACTCTATACATCGACCACTCCGAGGGTAAGGCTAGCCAACTGATGAGTAATCGACTACACCCTCCTCTATGTATGACCATCTTGTGAGTAAAAAGCTCTCCTCTCACCTGTGAATGTAAACCTAGTACCATCTATGTAGCAACACCACAATTTGTGCCTAATATGGTCAATATGAGCATGAACTATAGATAACTAGTCCATACCACAGATGACGTCGTAAGGCCTCGACACCGATACTAGGAGTTCCCAACCAAATCTCTCTTCTCATAGAGTAAACTCACACTACCGGCACCAGTGCGTATTCATCGAATACACTCTCGTAAGATCCTATAGATATAAGGATCAAGCCAATGGCTCCATCAGAATATTCACACTCCGATCGAGGGCAGTGTAAATAAAATAACTATTGGCACCCATGCCAATAATTACTTCAGCAAAGTTGGAATAGACACAGATCATACCTAGTATCAAATCCAGAGTGCCGTAGTCATAGGCCTCAGCTGCCTAGAGCTGAGCTCATACCTGTCCACCTACCCCCTTTGATCATGGTGGACCACCCGGTTGTGGTGGATGTAACATCTCAACTCATCGCCCACTACCAGCTATAAGGCCAACTCCACAACCATGTCCGCCTGCTCCCTATGGGACTCCTTGGTCGAACCTCTGTCTCTTCCTGGGTGGTCCTTCAACTGTCTGGTTATCATCCGTATGGTTGGTTGGACTGTGACGAGCCATATCAACCTACACACCACATGTGCATCGATTCCCGCTCCTGGCATGACTCGCTCCACCTCGGCTGCCCAACACAACTGATCCTGAGTCATGTGGTCGTCCAACTATAGGTGTGGACCTGTTTGACCTCTATGAAATCTATCAACTACCAGCTGTAGAAGACTCCTCTATGTGAAAACTGGTGGTGGGTCTCACTTTTGGTGTCTTCTCTGCAATAAAACTCTTCACTAAGAGTGATTTCTCTAACACTCACTCCTGCGTCGGGTTGCTGGGTGAGATCATCGAAGCCCTGATCTCCCGCCTGAGCCCCTGCTCAATGTTATGGGCCCTAAAGAAAGGATCATGTACCTTATCCATGGAGTAACATGATAGGTCAGTAAACCTCGCTGAATACTAAGCTACATTCATGTTTCCCTATTGCAGATGAAGAAGCTCTTGTATGTGCACTGCACGAAGAGTTGTTGGAACAAACTCTGCCCGAAATAGGCTCTCGAAGTCTGCCCAAAAAAGTGTCTCCTCATTGTGAACATGAGGAATCAAGCTCCACCATCTTCCTACTGCTTCCTGTAGAATGATGGCTACAAGGTTCACCATGAGATTGGATGGTGTCCCTACCAGTTGGAAGACTCTCACTGTAGCCTCCAACCTATCCTAAGCTACATGTGGGTCCGTCTCTCCACTAAAACAGGGTGGCCTTTGGCGTTAGAACTCATGAAACACACTCAAGATTCGTTAAACATCTATTTCTGGGTCTAGTGTAATCGGTGTCCATATTGGTAATGGTACCGCTGGTGCTTTCGACGGTTTCTCTACTAGAAGAGAGCTCTGCACGAGGCCTCATCACTTGGTAGATTGTCAATGTTTGCTACTCTCAAAACCCTATCTAGCTATAAACATGTAGGAATCATAAAAAAAGGTGTACCACTGTCAATATTTAATAACTTGTGAGTTAACTCAAAGTGGTCACAAATAAAACTCTTGAAAACACACAAGAAATCAGTGTTTTTCTGCACTGAGTCAAAAATCAGAAGTCAGTGTCCTAGTGTATGGATACGTTGGCCGCTGCACAAACACTGGATTCATTATACTGATAACCACACTCACTACACATAAATATATTTCCATTAAAATAAGTATCATATTCCTATGTTCTATAGAAGAGCTGACTCCTTTGATACCAATTTTTTAGGACCCTTCCCCTAGGGCCCATGACATTACTCCCCCATGATTGCTTTATATAGGCCCGGGGCTTGCGACTAGCCCTGAAAGGCGTATTCCCTAAAACTAAGAAATAATTACCTTTATAACCTATAACATCATGTAACAAAGCACAAAAATATATATGAACACATGAAAACTGTATAACCAAAAGAGTGTTTAAAGTAAAATGGGCCGGAATACAAGCCCAAAAGTAATGTTACAAGTAGAACTGAAATATAATACAACTGAAGAATGAGAAATACAACTAATAGATCGTCCTCAGAGGTTCATACATAGAGGGTAGGTACAGATCACCTCTATAGCACTCCACGTCCACCTGTACCCTCTACGTACCGCCACGACATATGGTCCACCATTAGGAACTGTCTTATCCAGTTACTCTCGTCCTCAGTCAGTGTTGTCTTTCATCTGCACCAAATACAATTATATGTGCGCATTTCCAATGTAGGGGTGGGTACAAAGATACTCAGTAGGGTCCTCGATACTCTCAAGGTATCAAAAATCCTCAAATGATAAACCTCAATGTATGAAGTCAACTGTAAACCCTACTTAGGTATATGCCCATACATATACGTAATTTATCAAGTATACCAATCTATGTCAGGAGGAAACACAGGTTCCAACCCAAAAGACAAAATCACAACTATTCCAGAAAGGAATGAAAACCACAATAGAAAGTACCATAATGGTACACCACATATATAAATACCACTAAGGCATTACAACAAAGGAATGTACCACACAGGTACAAACTCAGGTCACACCAGGTATAACATAAGTTCAGTAGTAGAGATGATTTGATGTAACTACTGAGTCATCATACTATTTAATGAAGTTAACCCACATAGGATCGCTAGGAGCTAACCCACATAGGATCTCTAGGTGCTGGCCCACAAAGGATCGCTAGGTTCTTCCCACACAGGTTCTCTAGGAGCTGACCCACAGAGGATCGCTAGGAGCTGACCCAAAAATGATCGCTAGGAGCTGACCCACACAGAAACTCTCTTTATTCATCTCGTCACAGCCAGATGTTGGGTTCCCGTACTAAGCATGCTCATCTCTGAGAGGATCCACTCCACAAGCCACTATTCGATACTCCAACTGCTATGAAGTCCCACAAAGAAGTATCCCAAAGGTCCACCATGCTTTATGGGTCTCAACGCAAGAGATTGCGCGTCAATTGGAAGCCTAGTCTGTGAGTTATTATCCTTTTAGTCTCGGGGGCCCGATTCGATTATTACTCGATCCAACCCAACCGTAACTCAATTTTACCCAAAACTATTGTGGGTTAAACTCAAAGGGACCATCTCACTCCATGATTTCCATCACCGCTGACGGTTGGTCAAACAGACGTCTAGTTCCAATGTTATGGCCAAATGAATGTAAAGGTTCGTATCAAGTTCGGTTCCGGGATGACTCGACCTGGCCTGGGATGACCATGTTTTGGTCGACCTAGCCTGAGGTGAGGCTTGGCCCACTGGCCTACTGGCCCGCTTGGTGATCCGGTAGGCCGCAAGTGCTGCGAAGGGCCACTGGTGCCGTCGGGTGGCGGAGGCCGTAGGTCGGCTCAGCTGCGAACTGCGGCGTGACCGTAGACGGAGGCACAACCGCAAGGGTTCCACGTAGGTTCGGGGCTGCTCGGCCTGGCCCATGGTGGCTCAGCCTATCCCAGAGTGGCTCTTCTTGGAGGGCGGGGACCGCGGGGTGTCTCGGTGAGGCCATGGGTGGCGGCCCAGCAGTGGGTGGTGTCTTGACCGCGGGCGACAGCTCGACTGCAAAGGGCCGCAGCCAGGCCATGGGGTGCATGCCCGATTGCGGGGAATTGGTGGCTCGGCCACACGACGGTGGATCAGCCGTAGGTGGTGGCTCAGTGGCAGAGGGTCGCGGCTCGGCCGCGGGGTGGCTTCGTTGCACCATCTCCTTCGTGGTGGCCGATGGGTGTGCCAACCACCATTCTCATGCCACACCATTGTTCGTAGTTATTCCTCAATCACGATCAATAATTAACCACATGGTTTGTGGAGAGTACATGCTTTGTTTGTTTGGACCACACTCTCTGCGTTAGAGAGGTAGAAAGTGGCTATAATTCCTTCTTGAATTATAAATAATTATCAAGAATAGAAAGAGAGAAAAATTTCAATCAACCACCCTACAACTTCCCGCAAATAATCATACAAAAATAAAACCCCTACCATGGACTGTTCATTGATGGTGGTGTGAGAAGGAAGTTAATGAAGGCGAAGAGAGTGCAAATGATCGTCGCTTCTAAAACCACACTTCGATGTTGAGCTCGCTCATCATCCTCTTCCTTGACTTCCAATGAATGTTCTTCGATGGCGTTCTTTATTGGAGAATTTATGTCCTCTCAATATTTCTCCTCTCCCCAAATCCACCAAAATGAAAAGTATCAAAAAAGATATGATTCTCCAATTTAATTGTATGCACAATTTAAAATTGGGTTAATTAATTACAATGGTTTGAATAATAAATTTAATTGGGTGGAACCATTTATGTGTGGGATGTTTAAGAGGATCCCCTACACATATGAGGGAGTTCAATGGGTTTTAAACCTCGGTGGTCCCCACCACCATAACCTCTCATGGGAGGTTAGGCTCGGTAGTCCCCACCACCATAACCTTTCATGGGAGGTTTTAGTTCATGGGGTCCCCATATGATAAATATCCACATGAGTGTTTTAAAAATAAAATTAAATTAAAAATTTTCACAGTTTTATTTTATTTTATTACTTCATGAAAAACACAAAATCTATCTTTCACTCTCGACCAACTGCAGTCGAGGTGAAGGACTCCTTAAAAAAATACTGGCGCTGTGAGTTCCACGGTGTCCTCAGATTTCAATTCTGAGCACCAGTTCAAAAGTTAGAAAAAACCGCTCGCACATTTACTAAACTTACTGAAAAAAAGTTCAAAGATTTATTCTAGGAAATCCAGCCCTCTGAATCATACACCCTTAATTTCAACAGACTTGTAAAATTCCCATATATTTTAAAAAAATACATGGAAATTATGGGCCTTTACAATATTTTCCCATTTCTAATCTGGAACTAGAAAGGTATGATGTATCCCTTCTGATAACTACCACTCTACTTAAATATGTTCACAAATCAAACATCTCAAAGTAAAGACATTAATATATATTTTAATTCCATCCCAGTAGTCATAATATCTAATGTATCATTATATATTAGTTTCTCATGGATGAACTAAAAATAGTTAACCATGAGAATCAAATTAATACTATTTATTTAATTGTGATTTACAGGGAACACATATCCTTTTCTGATATCTAAAACCACAATCACTATCTATGTTAAATTCTAGGAACTTACCCTTATATACCAGTTCTTAATTTTTCTAAAACACACTATCATTCATCTACGCTTTCTTAATTCTATCATATATAGTTTATATTCACTATCAACTAAATTAAAAAAGAGTAATTTCTTATACCATCAACATCCAAGCTAAGATTCATCCAATAGTTTAATAATGGATAATGTTCCAAACATAGCATGGTTAATGTAGCATTAATTTTCTGACCCAAATCATCATCCACTATGGTTTTTCCAAGATTTTAATGAATCGTGGAATCATAATCCTTCATTACATACATTCATCTCAAACATATCACATTATATTCATTATGAGTGAATAAATAATATAAAATATTTTCTTAGTATATATTTCACATTTTACTCCGTAAAAATATGCCTCCAAATTTCTAAATCTAACACTATAATAAATAATTCTAAATAATGTGCAGGGTTATCAAAATCATGGTATTCCAACTAATGTGATACATGATAAATTAACTAATAATTTGGAATTAGGACACAACCAATCCCTTTATATTAAGAATCTCTATTGATAACCAATTCACCATACTTGGAGGGTAATTCAAAAACAACAGCATTCAAAAATATTCTTTTCAATTCTTAAAAATAATCATCACATTATTTGTTCTAGATTAACCTAACACCATTTCATGTTAACATTGTCCATGGTCTAGATAACTATTCGAAATTTTCAACAATCCACCAGCCATATCCTGATTAACCATGAAAAATAAAAATATTATTTATATTTTGGGGTCATGGTCATTCATTAAAAAAATTTATTTTAAGAGGATCAAAAGATATGTCATCAATAGAAATAATTTGACCAATGAATGAAATTTTTTGTAACTAAAACTAGTTTTTTTAAATTTATCATACAATTTAATTTCATTTAAGGTTTGAATGAAACCCCTTAAAAGACTTTCATAATAATGTTTACTTTTATAATATACCAATATTTCATCAAAAAACACTTCCACAAACTTATACATGAACTCATAGAAAATTTATTCATAAGATCCATTAATACAATAGGTGAATTTTTTAACCCAAATGACATCACTAATTTTTTTTAGTACCCATAGGTAGTTGAAATATTGTCTTCAGAATGTCATCATCCAATATATTTAACTAATGGTACGCAAACCTAAAATCACCCTTTGAAAAAAAATGAGCTCCCTGGAGCAGATCAAAGAAATCATTGATAGGTAGAAAAGGATACATGATCATAAAAATGATGTCATTCAAGGATATATAATCAATGGAAATTTTGATTAACCACTCTTTATTTTTAACAAACACGGAAGGAACACTCCATGGTGATGTGCTAGGTTTAATGGAACACATATCTAATAACTCATGAAATTTCTTCTTTAAATCTAAAAGATAAATGTGAGCCATTCAATTAGGGGGTTCTGAAATTATATTATCACAATGAATTAAGTCAATAGTAAATTCATCTTCTTAATCAAGTATAATATTCAGAAACTCATTAGAAAAACATCATGATACTCATTACCAACTAGTACATCATTGATCTTAGCAATTACATTATTTTCAACGATTTGTGAAATGTAGATTTAATTTAAATATTTTAGTTGTTTCTAAACATAATAACATGTTATCAATGTTACAGATTCATTCTTATACACAAAATAAATTTCATTCTATAAAGAAACTTAATTAGATCTATTTTCAATCATAAAATGATAGACAACAAGACAATCCATACCAAACATAACATCAATATTTAATATAGGTAAAACAACAAGGTTTTAAGGTATATTGTGTCCACATAAAAGGAAATTAAGATTCATAAAATATATTTTTCTCTCAAAATATCCCTTCTAGTGTTTTACTATAAGTTATTGATTCATTTCATGTGGTGGAATTTCCAATTTACTAATAATTTCAGAGAAATTAAAAATTGTGAAGATCTAGAATCAAACAACAGATTGGAATATTCTCAATAAACAATAAATGTTCCAGATACAACTTTATATGATTCCCCCACATCTAATGAAGTATGTGAAATGGATTTCCAAACACCTTTCTTATTACCTTCTGGCTGCATCCCATTATTTGAGTTCTTTTTCAGACAGTCATTTTTAAAATTAACCATCTAATATCACATAATGAGTTTTTATGAATATAAATCATGTTATATCATACCACTAAGATAAATATTCTCATTTCATTTAGGAGCCTTATTTTCTATTTTACGACATTAGAAGAACTTACAATAAATGAAAATGCATTACCTAGTTTTCTTTTTTCCACATTTATTACAAATTGTATACTTAATTTTCACACCATCCTAAATTTTTGAATAATTATTCCCCTTCGCATGCCACCTAGATCACTTATAAATTTTTCAGTCAAATAACACATGATCATAGGAAAATTTTAATTCCACTATCCCCACACATCGATCAATCTATCGTAACTTTTGAACTCACTAGTAGCCAATTCCTTTTGATAATTTGCATTTAATAATGAGTAAAAAGGATTGATTTTACTATCAATATCTCAATATAAATTTTGAGAATACAATGTTATTTAAGTGAGTTTTTCTTCATAAGCAGCCATTGAGTCATCCTCCAACCTCAATTCAACGAATAATTTCCCTTTTTATTTTGAACCTCATTAGGAGAATAATTTTTCAATAAAAATTCCTTTTTAATTATTCCCAATAAAATGCATCAATATCCTCACTATTATTAATATTCTTAACTATAGACCACCACTAATCGAGTTCATCTTAAAAATGGGAAAATAGCACTAAACTTATGATTTTTAGAACACCCCATGGCATTGAAAATCTTTTCCAGTGATTTAATCTACCCTTCAGGTAGTAAAGGGTTAGATGATCCTCTTAATAATGAAGGATGACTCCTCCTGAAATGATCCACTACAAACATGATTCTCTATGTCTAATTTGGATGATCTCATTCATGGATACCACCAAAATTTATACACTATGTCAACTACAACATCAGTGCAACAAACTATTCAATTATTATTCCCACCATCATAGGTTGTTGATATGAAAGGTTGTTATCATCTTGATGTTTTTCCAATGTATCTTCTATGTTTCCTCTATGGAAAACCACTATTTAAAATCATATCTTAGACTAAAAAGTATGGTATCGTTAAAATTATATATCATTTGAATTTCACCATAATGTATAAATAATTTAAGTATGTTCTAATAAAAATATCATAACCCCTAATGTAATCATAACTGACATATGATACCAACTATATGTCCTCATACATAATGCAATGATTAATGTTGAGTTAATTAAAGAATTTACATTAATGATTTTTTTAGGTTTTGAATTTTTAAGAATCATTATATAACTAATACATAACAACTCAAATTTATAAAAAGTTGATACCCCTACAACAATATCAATTCATCCAATAATATACAACTTTTCAAAGTGAACCTGATTTCTTTTTAGTTATAAACATCATCCAGACTTTTTCCTTTCTCTTACTCATCTATATACAATGTGAGAAAATTTTAAAAACTAGGGATGAAAAAAAAATCTCAGAAAGAGATATTCAATATTGAAAAAAAACTTTAGTCCAATTTTATTTATAATGACATGAAATCATAAGAATCATAAAAACCATAATATCAATCATAAATCATAAAGGTAACTTGTGGCATATATATTATACTTAAGTTGTATCTTTAACAACTAAGTAGGGAGTAGCCTTCATGGTTTCATTTTAAATAACCACATCATTATATTCCATAAATATCTTACAAGAAACCTTAATTTTATACTGTGTATCTTTACTCAATATAGTGGAGATATATCAGAGGTTCACCCGCCCTCAGTTTAAAATTTAAATGAACTTATATATAAGAAATTACAAAAAAACATTGCATAATCATAACACACATATACCATGTATAAAAGGAAAAAAATATCTAAATATCTATATTAACATATAATTTAAATATTTTAATATAATAAATCCATACTTAATACCATTTTAAATACAAAAATATGAAAATAGGAATATGGTATTTAGTTCCCTTTTAAAAACAATACTTATAAAATTGGAATCCAAAAACCAAATTACGATCAAAGTGGTAAAACGATCATTCTCACTACTTATTAAAATAAAATTTATCATTTTGTAAAATGATTCATATAATAATGATTCATTTTAAACCCCATTTAATTATATTAAAATTAAAAGGGTTTTACTATACACCAAATAAATTATTGTTATGTATATTATAAAAATATTCCTCAATGAAAAGAGATTGCGATGAAGTCTCATACCATGAGTCTGACTCATCACATACAATTTTTATATTACTGAATAATAAACATAGATTAATTTCAACATACATGAGAACCTATTATACATTTATTAAATTTTTATGTCACTTCTTAAAATTTAATATAAATTATATAATTATTTACGTTCATATAGAATTTTTTGTTGATATTTGGTACTCTAGAAAAAAATGAACATGGTTCTGTTTTAAATACTCAATGTGGTTATAAGTACATAATCAGTAAAATAGTCTTCAAGAATATAATAAAAAAATTTATAAATTAATCATACTTTTGAAATAAAACAATTAATTATGGTTATGAAAAATAAACAATGTCATATTCATGTAGTTGGTAGGTGGTACATACGCATGAGTGACATTTTCATTTTTAATTGATCATTATAGGAATAAGGTAGATATTATTTTTTCATTCAATAAATATCATTATATTTTTATAATCAGAATAATTCTTTAAATACACTTATATATATATATATATCATACAAGTGATGTGGTAATTTAAAATGATTCACATTGCATCGTGGAGGTAATAGTTCACATAAACACAAAAACAATGTTAGTGTTTTATGTGCATATAAGGAAAGAGTAGATTTGAAATATCATTCCTTTAAAATGATAAATACATCATTAATATCACTTATTGATATTAATTATATCAATATAACGGATCTCAATGTATGGTAATGGAAAATGAACTAAAGTTTTATGTGGAGGTTTTAATTTACACATACGCTTGTACAATTAATTCCATTCACATTAGATTGAAGTAGTGATGGATTGTTGGGTTGATATTTAAATAATAACATCTTAGTATATTTCGAATAATTTATTTTTTATTTGATCTCTGAATAATAATATTCAATTTATGTAAAATATTAAAGAAAATATAAACTCTAAAAAAAATATACCTATTATTCGGTTAATAACTATTGATGAAGACATTAAAACCATTATGAAGGGAGTTATTCATAAAATATGGCCTCAAGAATGTATGGAGGGATTATAAAAAGTGGTTTATGGTAGATCACGGATTAACCAAAAGGAATTTGATGTGTTAGTATCAGAGAAGTTTTGTTACATATTTATATGAGAGGGGTGGGGCGCCATTGGAAACTCTTAAACTATTAAATTATAAAAAATAATTTTTTTATCCAAATTCTAAAAAATTGTAATATTTGTAAAGTAAGATAATTATTTTTTTTAAATCCTCTATCCAATAATTAATTAACATGTATATTTTTAATAACTTATCTTTTCAATTTACCCTTAATTATTCTCTTTTAATTTTAAAAGCGGTAACATTATTTTAATCATTTAGAGGTTATTGTTTATTCTTATATGGGATCAATTTTCCATAATTGGACACATAATGATATATTATACGTTATCATAGTCACATTTTTTATTTTAAAATATTTTTATTATTTTTTAATTAATTTAATAATTTAATGTTTTATATAATAAAAATATCTCTCAATTTTTAAACTATATCGTTTAATGAATTTAGATAAAATATAAACATAGATATAAATTTTAACGAACCAATTGAATATTTTTCAATCTTTTTATATTCTCCTATAAAATTATAGTATATCATAAGTTATGTCAAATTATATTTATTTTCCTATTTATAGTATCAAATATTTGATTCTTTCATTAATAAAAAAATATATACATCATCATTGTTTCGCAATAAAATTCAATTATTCAATGTCAATATTTATAAATAAAATATCAGAATATTGTTAATAGTTTTATTTTTATTATGAATATTTATAGACTAATAGATCATTTATATATCCCCATATTCAAATTCACCAAATAATAAGAGTCCTGTGTTTGATAATTTTTCCATTACCTCCAATTAAAATTTATTAATGTCATAATCAAAACCATGTGGATCAAAAATGCCAAATTTTCATTCCATGTGTATTATTAGTCTCCCCTATCTCATAAAATAATATTACGGAATAGAGTAGGGTAGTTTTATATTATTTTTACCCTTATTTACCAAATTTACACTTTAACTATATTAAATAAAATACTAAAGTTAATATTCACCAAAAATAATTTTGATGCTATTGGAGAAAATTTTTTATACAGATTAAATCAATGTATGTTAGTTTCTAAAAATTAAATTCTTGGAACTGGAAAAAATAAATTTAACATTAATCATATTGTTGAAATGATAAAAAGGGGTTAAAAAAAACTAAAATCCATGAAAATATTGACATGTGTTTATAAAAAATATCAATGTGAAACTATTTCAAATGACCAAAATTGGATAAAATGAAAAAAAATATTTCAATTAAATGTTAAAATAAATTAAATTTATATTGTAACAATATAAATAAATTAGTTAGAATACTAGTTTTTAATTAAATGTCCTTATTTTTTACTATTCATTTTAAAAATAAATTTTATCATAAAATTGACAAAAATAAAACTAAGAATATTTTTATGTCTATATTCTAAATATGATATTTATTTTTACCAATTGAATAGATTATAGTAACAAAAAACAAATTTAAAAATATTTCTCCATTAAAAATAATTAAAACTATTTTTTGAAAATATTATCATTTTATATGCTTATAGTTAGATTTATTCTCATGATAAGCCACTGAAATTTATTATATGAAAGAAAAAAGTTAATAAACATATGTAAAGATAATAATGTTAGTTTTATTAATTCATTGCGGTGAAACAAGTACACAATAGCTACCATTTAAAATAATAATACTAATAATATATTATTTTTTGGTATAACTCAATCTTGTGTGGAAGATATTGTTTCAGAGAAACCCATTACAACAACCTAACCCTAGGTACCTAGAGAAAGTGCATTATTTTAATACATTGGAAACATTATAAGGAATCACATCCCAAAAGACCAATCAGTTCAGCTGTCTTGGAAAATATATTACAAATGTGAATGATACATTTCAATTTCTATCAAAAAACCGCCTAAATAATATTTTTTTGAACACCATTATTCCACTAAATTAACCGATAATATCAATTATAAAAAATATCTTTGAATCCTAGGAATAGAGAAAAAATTAAGGGGTGACCTCTGATGCTTAGTAAAGGCAAATAATTTAGTGGAATCTATAAACTTTTTTAGAATGTTGTATAATAAAAAAACAGCATTTTAAACCATAAAAATGAACATAATATAAAAAAAATCATAAATTACCATATAAACATGATTGTTAATATTATACTAGTTGAATTGTCAAATTTCATAACTATTTTCATAACGACAGAATGCATAATGCTGGACATAATAACTACTACGTTGAGGCGTTGTTCCAAGATAATTCACAAATATTCTATCAAGAGCTTGTTCCCATACAATAGTTTTCTCCATTACACATGATGATGCATCAAGGGGATATATCAGGCCCCACCTATCACTTACTAAGTCCAATGCATAACTCATATTAAAATTATGAAACATAACAAAAAAATTCATATTAAAACTAGCATAAAAAATGTTATTACTTTATCCGTAAACCATAAATTATATAAAAATAGCACATAGACAGTAAAACATATAAAAAAAATCATCCACCCAAAATGGAATATTTTATCTTAATAAATCAACATCAAACAAGAACACAATCAACCAAATGATGTTGACATAAATGAATGTAATTTAATAAATTAAATTAAAACTGTTTGAGGGAAATATCCCATTTTGTTTAAAACATTTAAAAGGTTTGCAATTTTAATATAAATTATTTATCAAGAAAATAACTTTTAAACTTTTACACTACTGGAAAATTAGTCTATACACACGGTTTTGTAAAAAACTATGGGTATACGGATAGTATGAGGACCTATACCCATGGTTATTCAAAACCATGGTTATAGTTCCACTATACTGATGGTTCATGGAAAAAACGTGGGTATATGTGTTGTTTTGTAGACATATACTAACAGTTTTTAAAAACTGTGGGTATAGGTGGTATTTTTTTTCAAACACCAACACCCACAGTTTTGAAAAACTGTGGGTTTAGATTTCCCGCGTTATGGCGGGAACATAAAAATCCGCGGTGTGGAAAAATTATTTTTAGTGGGAAGACGATCTTGAATAATATAATTATATTGATAGAAATATTAAGTCAAACAAATTTGATAGGCTGAATGGTGAAGATATTCTGTTTGTATGATTTAGTGCAGTGATCGAATCCCGTGGATGTATTATTTTCAAATATATGAGTAATATTTATATAATTATAGAGACCTATAAATATAAACTAATAATATTCGCAGGTTAGTTGGTTAGTCCGTTTATGACGTTTTCACTAGTCGCGGGTTCGAAACCACGTGATTCCTTTTTTTAGATTGTAAGATTTATATTAATATATTAAAATAAACGTATCAATATACAGAAGTAGAGGAATTAGCTCGGTTGGTCGGCGGTCGTTGCATGATGCAGGCGGCACGTGTTCAAATCCGTAGAAGCCTGATTTTACATCATTTTTACCTATGGTTTGAAAGCAGTAAAAATATCTTTGAAAACCATATGCCACGCTATTCAATTACTATTCCCATTGTTTAGTAAACTGTGGGAATAGGTCAGGACCTCTATCGCGACGCCTTTCCAGCCCACGGTTCCCAAAACCGTGGGTATAGGCTATACCCACTGTTATGGGGGCTATACCCGTGGGTTTGAACCGTGGGTATAAGCCGTTTTTCTAGTAGTGTTATGGGATGCATAGAAATGGTAAGACGGCATAAATATTTAAAATATCCACTCGCTCTATATAATTTAAAAAGCATTCTATCCTTAACTTATTGAAAAGGTCATAAAGTACCTCTTTGGAAAACGACTGAAATACTGCATCAAGACAGTTTATAAAAAGTTAAACAAGGGTAAAAATGACTTCAATCATCCATATAATTATATTAAAACATTTTATGAAGACATTTTTAGATACATGTACATGGATGATAATGATGTCCCAATATATTCTTATATATCAAAAACCATGAATAATAATGACATTGTAAGATTAACCCATAAATTAGGTCAGATACTCCTCATACGTGTCTCAAACTACTATATAATATGTTTAAACATATTATTAAAAGATATTAAATTAATAATAATATTTATGATACCATATAATATTATATTTTATATTATAATGCATTTTTATTAACAATTCGAAGTGAATGAAACATTTCTGGTAATAATCACATTTTTATCGTATGTATTTAGACTTGTTATTTTTTATCTTATTAATTAGATCATTTTTTACATAGTTATAGAATCAAAAAAAATATTTATATATCATATATATTTCAAATATAAATACATATAATAGATAGATTTATGAAATTGAATGACCGTTCAGGGAGACGGTAGTCCGTACAAACGCTTGAACGTTGTTTCCCTTTTCTTATTGTATAATATGGAAGTAAGTAAACAAAATATATTTATAATCATAAATATATATTTTTCCAGTAGAAATATAATTTTTATATATCTCATAATTAATAAATATACATTTTTTATATAAATTCATTAATGATGATTATTGAAGATGAATCTCATCGCGTCGTGCAGATGACAAGCCGTACGTATGCACGAGAAAAGATATCATTCTAATCATAGCGAAAAATTATTTTAATTGGAATTATATTATATATAATGAATAATTACAGTGATATATTCATTTTTTATAATAATTATACTCATTATTATATCCATAAAAAAAATTATTGTTGAATAACACACTACACCACGACGTATGCACGTTATGCCATACGTATGCATTCATGTCGACTTTTCCATTAATAGGATGGATAGAATAATGAATATTTTATTACCATATTTATAATAACATCTCACCATGTAGTACGTACTAGAGTTATTATTTTAGTAAGGTAACAATAAATAAAGAGGAAGTAGAAGAAGAAAAGAACATTGAATGAGGTGACAAAATAATAAACTCTTCTTCGTGTGTTTCTTATTGATTTGAACAAATGGGGTTCCATAGGGTGGATTTGATCTCATGTTGAGGCCTCTAGGTTGAAATAAGGGTAGTTGGTTCTGGAGTTTTTAATGGTTTGGCTGAGACAAATGGCATTGGAGGTGTGAATTTAGAAGAAAGGGGGTGCCCTTGTATAAGAGAGGTGATGGTCACTTTAGGGGAAGTGATGAAATCGTAATTTATTATAAAATAATAATTGGTTTGAAATAGATCAATATGGAATTATTTTTAGTTTAATATGATTATGAGTTGAATTACTATAAACCAATAGTGTTTAGACATGTTATGTAATCATATTAACCTTACCTTTTATATTTATCCTTTAGTTAAATAATTTAACTTTTACCACGTCTTCTTGTATTTTTATACATTCAGGATAATAAAGTTTCTATAAGTTTCAAAACTAACCTAATGTGATGTATTAATTAAATTATAAAACTGTAAAAGTTATTTGGAAGAACTTGACATTTTTATGACTTTTATATTATTTATTTAAATATTTATTTAAATATCATACATGTCAGTTTTGTTACTATATAACATGTGATCTTTGTAAATGTCATAAAAACATGATTACATGAAAATTAAAAAATTTAATCAATACTCACATGTATTAGTCACCTATAAAATTATTATATGGCATCATATGTTTCAAATCACATTTATTTTAATATTTATGAAATCATTTATTTTAATCATTCATTAATAAGGAAATCACTACACTAGCATCGTGTCATAAATAAATCTAATTACATAATTGACTAAACATTATAAATAAAATACCTAGATGTATAAAATCTTTTTTTGTTTCTAATGAATATTTATAGTTGAATTTTTCTTATTAATTAACTTATTTTTAAAATGGAATAGTTAATTAAATTTTAATTTGATACGTTTAATTCTTCATTAACTACTATATAATAAATTTATTAATTTAACCCTAGTGTTTTAAAAAATATCATATTTTATTTCCTAAGGTAGATTTATGTCGAAATATACTTATACAATAGAATTATGACATGTTTAAGGGTAACATTATATTATTAAAATATTATTGTTACCATTAATTACCTAATTTACTTTCAATTATGGTAAGAAAAATTAAAAATATGTTATTAAAAAACGTTCATATCTAATTGAACCACATTTTACATACTAATAACAACCATGTATGTATTATTTTTAAAATTCAAATTAAATTAGTGGTAAAATTACATTTTATGCAAATTTGAAAATGTGACTAAAAGGTGGGTAATAGTTGTTAAAAATATTAATACAATTTTACATATCTAGTGTGATTATAAAATGAATCCAATGAATTAAATTGGATTAATATAGGTATTATTTATATAATTTTACATTAAAACAAATTTAAATTATAACTTATTATTAAAATAAAATGTCACTTTTAAACAATAATGCAGTGCTTTTCACTATTCATTAATAATAGAATTTATTCAAACAAATTCCAAAATTTAACCCCAATGTTATTTTTATATAATGAATACAAAAATAATTAACATTTATATTTTTTTATATAAAATTTGAATATTTGGGTATTGTTATTTATAACATATTTTTAAACAGCCAGTTTGATTGATCATGGTGTGCTAGAACTTGGAGCTGCATACAAAACAATTCATTGAATTATTTAAAAAGGAAGAGTTTCGTGGAAGCATGAGGTGTTATATTATCCCCATCTTCAATAAATTTTTTCCTCTCAATTTAAACTCGGGGTTGACAACCAGGGGTCTGACATTTCAAAATATATTAGTTAAAATCCTTAAAAATTTAATAATGAGACCTCAATTTTAAAATATTGCAATGTAACTATGATGGATATAAAAAATAACAAATAATGGGGTCCAAAGTAGGAAGAAAATGGATATGGAATTGAAAAATTACTATCATGTTCTTCTAGAGAGTAATATAGAATATTATGAAGTTAAAGTAAACAAAAGAAAAGTTATAAATCTACGATTATATAAAGGACAATTTGATTAATAGAAAAAAAGTACTATGATTTTTTTTCAATTTATTATCCTTTCTATAGTGTTGTATAATTAATTTAATTCATATCCAAAGAACAAAGGTAAGTATACTTAAATTACATGTAGAAACTCATCCTTTAACTAATACCAATGACAAACTCATCATTCTCATCAAATGTTAAAACTAAAAAATATTCTATTTGTCTCAATTGTATATGGTAGAAAATATAAAAATACACCATTTAAATGAAGAAATATATTTAATAGTAACTAGGGACTTAATAAAGTCCAGTGGTAGGTTATAAATACCTCTCAAACATTGTTTGTTGGTTTTTTTCCCACAGCTTTGCATGAAGCCACATGTTATCACCTGACCTGCAAGTTGTCCTTTTTCAAAAACTATAGAATTATAGGAGTACAAATATAATATGAAGGAATTGTTAACCTTAAACAATACTATACAATGTTCAACATAATATATTCCATCTTTACCACTATCTATAATACTTCAGTCCAATATTTTTCCAACAGAATTCTACTTATCTAAAATCAATTGTAACATCAGATTCCCCAAACAACATAATGTTTCAATTATCAGAACATAATGAATAAATTATTAACTTCATCATATTGAAACCATAATGAAAAAATGTATTTTAGTAAAATACTTATATATATCAATTTTTTATTATAACAAAATTATAATTCTTTTATTTAAAAACACAAATATATTAATTTTTTCACTACAATTTTAGTAACATCTTAATCTTGACATTGGTCGATTTGATTTTTATATGAAATATGTCATTGATTCTTTGAAAAATAGTTTATATAATATCCTATTTCTATTCAATTGTATCATTAAAAATTGAAATTATCTTTCTTCCCCTTGCAATTATGAGATTGGTGCGATTTTTCTCCACATGTTTAACAAATTCCCATTCAATTAAGTAAAATACTATGGGGCTTTTTCCAACAATTATAATAGAACGAGAAATTCCTATTTCCCTTTTACCATTTATATGTCCCTTGGAACACAGTTCAATTCCTCCCTTTCTTTACATTGATGTCATAAGACATGGACAATTCTTTTTCCATCTTTATAGAACATGATAAAATATCTTTTTATGATGAGAATGATTTTGAGACACATTCCCATTAGTGTAAAGGTTTTAACCCATCAATGAATCAACCAATATTACTTCTTAGGTTTATTATGTGGTCTGTATAATTCATTGATAACCTTGTGATGTTATCCTCACACTTTGCGACATTTTAATCTTCTGTTTTCCTCAGGGTTAGAAATTTACATCTCATATTAGTTCGTTGTTCAAGAAAAAATTAGTATTTTAAAAAAATGACTTTAAACTGAATCCATTCAATATTTCCCACTTATTTATCCCACTTTTTTGTTTTTAATTAATTACTACCATTGATCTTTATCTCTTTAGAGTTGAAAAACTGACATCAAAATAATTTCCCTTTCATTACTTCCCAAAAAAAGAAATATTTTCAATAAGGAATTTTCCAATACTCAGCAAAAAAAGGATTTGTATTCACATTGAGTTTTGGAGGTTTTTGTAACATGAAGTGGTATAATATTGATCCTCAACATTATGGATCATAATAATGATTATGTGTAATGTTATTAGTCATAACCTATGTCATCTCTCCCAGTATGGTTATAATATCTTCAATACAAATTTTGTCAACATCTCAACTATCATTATCATTCATATGAGGTAAATCCCAACATGGATTACAGGAACAGATAAAATTTAAATTTAATCCACTAGGATCCATTTCTAAATAAAGGATGTCACTAAATTAGGTTATGAATCATAATTCATAATACCCAACTAGTAAAATACTAAACATTAATTGAAAAATTCTTGCATATCTAATCCATAATCATAAATATGGGTTCATTAAAGAAATATATACTCGTAAATAATTCATAATGGATTGTAATAAAAATAGGAATTATCTTAAGCATAACCGCCAGGATTGTCAAACTAGTTGTAAAGTAAGACATATTGCCATGTACCATGTTACCCTAAGCCATGTTCAGAACATCATGAAAGAGTTTTCTTCCATGGTATATATTTTCCAGAACCACATCATCTTGTTGTATCTACACACGAATTTATTTTCTATAAGTACTCAAATAATCAATTTTTTAAATTTATTGGGTCTATTCAAAAAATAAACTCAATTACTCTATTAAGGTTATGATCCAAAATCATAGCTTTCAATATTTATTTCAAATCTTCTTGTAAACTTACTTTGATACCAACTATAACACCCCAAACCTAGTTACCCAGATCTAGTGCATAATTTTAACACATATGCATGAATAAAAGGAATAAATTCCTAAAGGACCAATCAACTTAGTAGTATTAGAAAATATATTACATACATGAATGATATATTACACTTTCAATCATAAATCGTAGTATAAAAAATCCTTTAAGAAACACCATTATTCCCCTAAAATAACCATGCATATCAATTATAATACAAATCTTAGAATCTTTGAAAATTAAAACATATGAAAGGGTGAGATTAGTTTCATAGAAATGGTAAATAATTCCATGGATGCTATAAACTTTTAAATCAATGTTGTATAATAAAAATTACAGCCTTTTAAAACATAAACATAAAAATAATATGGAATATAAAAATTCAAACATTAGCATATAAACATGAACATGGATACTATTCTAGTTGTATAATCACATGTAATAACTAATTACATTAGAATAGAATTTATAATGATAGATAATATTTTTTCGCACTGTATTTGTTAAAAAAACATTCTTTCCTTAATTTATCTAAATTTTTATAAGGTACCTTGTTTTGAAAACCACTAAAATATTTCTTTCAAATCATTTAAATAAAAGTAAAACATTAATAAAAATGACATTATAAATTAATAGGATTATATTAAAACATTTTATAAATTTTTTTTAGAAACATGGGCATGGATTATAAATTTTTCCTAGTAGATATATACATATTAGAATCCTCGAATAATATTGAGATTGTAAGATTAACCCTTAACATAGGCCTAAAACTCTCTGTACTTGTCCAAAAATAATAAATAATTTCTTTAAACTTATTATTAAATTATATCAAAGTCAAAATAATATTTCTGATATCATATATGATTCACTTAGGACTTTGTATTACATTTCTATTTACTATTCCATGTTAATGTAACATTTTGGGGAATAATCGCATTATTTATCGTGCGTGTTTGGAATTTTTATTCATGATAATATTACAAAGATCATGATTTACATACAACAATAATATAAAATACGGTTTATATATCATATATATTAAGAATATAAATATGTATAATAGTATGATATATGAAAATGAAAAACCATTCCTGGAGACAGTAGTCCGTATGTACACATGAACATTGTTTCTGTTTTTTTATCATATAGTATTAAAGTAAAAAACATATAATAATCTACATAAATATATATTTTTCATGTGGGAATATTATTTCATATATCTTATACATAATAAATATAAATATTTTAAAAAAAATTATTTAATGGTGATTGTTGAAGATAAATCCCATCGCGTCATGGAGACAGTAATCCATTTGTACACATGAGTGATAATATCATTTTATTGAAGGTGAAATAGTATTTAATGGGTGGTATATTTTATAAAAAAATAAGTACCATTTAAAATTCATTATTTACATTAATTATAATTATTATTATACACATCCAAATAATGTAGTGTTGAATAACAAACGACACCACGACATGGAGACGGTAAGTCGTACGTACAGACGCATGATGACTTTGTCATTCATAGGATGGTATAATAATGAATATGATTGTAAAATATTTATAATAATATCTTATCATGTATAAAATAATATATTTATTATTTTATTGTAAAAAGAAACGAGAAAAAATATGTATAAGTCGAAAAGAACATTTAAAGAGGCGATGAAATAATTTCCT
Organism: Viscum album; assembly: GCA_963277665.1. Taxonomy (NCBI): domain Eukaryota; kingdom Viridiplantae; phylum Streptophyta; class Magnoliopsida; order Santalales; family Viscaceae; genus Viscum; species Viscum album. The sequence goes on from OY728147.1 coordinate 1,102,183,603, forward strand.
CTTTTTTCAGGTGTTTTTTATTGATTTGAAGATAAGGGATCCATATGATGTATTTAAAATATTTTTAAGGCCTCTAGGATGAATTGAGGGTAGTTTTGAGGGGATTTGAAAAGGGTTTTATAGAGCCAAATGGATTTTTGGGTGTAAATCCATATGAAAGGGAGGTACCTTTTTATAAGAGATGTGAGGGGAACTTTAGGGAAAATGTTGAAATATTAATTCGTTATAAAATTATTTTCTGTTTCTACTAGATTTAAATAATTTCTATATACTTTAATATGAGTATGGGTAAAAATAAAGTCCAACAATTTGTATTTTAAATGTTTAGGTCATCATATTAACCTTATGGTTTTGATTTAACCCTTACTTAAATAGTTTACCTTTTACTAGGTATTCTTGTGTTTTTTATACTACACGGTTAATATAATTACATTAAGTTTCCAAATGAAAATAATGTGGATAATATATTACATTTTAACAGTATCAATTTTATTTGGAAAAACCATATATTTTTATGACTTTTTAACTATTTAAGAAAATTTACTTGTTTTAAAATATCATTTACGTCAATTATGATACTATTTAATACATGATTTTTGTAAAAGTCACAACAACATGATTACTTCTCAAAAATACATTTAATCTATCATAACATGTCATAGTAACCTATAAAATTAGTGTGTGACATAAATTATTCAAATCACATGTATATGAATATTTATCATATCATTTATTTTAATATTTTATTGACATGGAAAAATTTCATCATCATTGTGTAAAAAAAAATTAATTATTTTCTGTCTAAAAATTATAAATAAAATACCATGATGTATGAAATATATTTATATTTCTAATTAATATTTATAGTTTAATTTTTATTATCTATATCCCAATATTAAAAAAAAATTGTTATTTAAATTTGAATTTGACACTATTCACTCTTCTTTAAATAAAATATAAAAATTTCATATTCTGTACCATGTGGATTAGAAAGGATCATATTATTTTCTTACTGATTATTTTGGTCGAAATAAACTTATCCAGTAGAATTATGACAAGTGTAATTGTAACATTATATTATTTTAATATTATTTTTACCTTTATGTATCCTGTTTACTTTTAACTGTGTTAAATAAATTTCAATAGTTACTATTCACCAAAATTTATTTGATCATATTGAACAAAATTTTACATAATGATGAAAACTGTGTCTTTCGTAATCTTGAAATGAAATTTATTAAAGTGGTAAAATTATGTTTTATGCAAATATGCAAATTCGCATAGAATGTGGGTAAAATATGTTAAAAAGATCAGTAAAATTATATATATATAACATTATTATAAAATGACACCAATTATTTACATTGGACTAATATAGGTATTATGTATCAATTTTTACTTTAAAATCAATTTAAAATAAAAATAATTTTTTTAAATAAAAAGTTGGTTTTAAACAATAACACAATGTATTTCAATATTCATCAAAAAATGATCATTCATAGGAAAATACAAAAAAAATTACACTAATAAAATTTTTATTTTCCAAATACAAGAGTAATGTTCATTTTTTAATATAAAATATATAAAATTTGAAAATATTTTAATTATTACTCATAACTGCTATTTAAATTATTGTTTTGATTTGTCTTGGTGTGCTGGAACTCGGAGCTGTGTACCGCACAATATATTGAAATATTTTAAAAGGAAGAGTACTATAGAAGATTCAGGTGTTACATCCATTATTCCATTTCAAAAATGCTATTATACATAGCTCCCCCTTTTATGAAAAAATAATATTAAATTCATGAATATTAGTAGATATGAAAACGGATAATTTTATAATAACTAGGGGTGTCACACAATCTTGTTAGAAAAAAATACTAGATGACCCCAAGGGGATATACTTATATGGATAAATCCCTTACTAATTAACTCTTCAAATTGAGAATTTTCATCTTAAAGCATATTCGTTCCATTAAATAATGGGTAATTGAAACCCTCTCAGCCCAAAGAATGAGATAAATAAAAAAACCGCACAACCATATCCGGTATTGACATGGGAAATTCCATCAAAAACATATTATGTATTCACTCCAATATAAGTGGAAATAAATAATTATCTATAAAACCTAACCTAGAAAAAATCATGGAAATTAGGTAGTGAGCTCCCCCAATTGTTGATGAATTTCCCCTACATGGCATGCCTTGTTGTCCTCCTCATTATGATGCACATAATGGTCACACTCATGAGTTGAAAAGGAATCACTCTTATGGTAACAATATTTGTGGCATTAATAAACTAATAGAAAGATAAAAAATAATGTTTAATATTGTAATATCATGTATGTTAAGATCCAATAGAAAACGATATTACCGATCATTGTGAGAATACTGAATACATAAAAATATATCTATAACCATACACCTAAAAGTGTATAAATCATCATAACATAACCCACAGAATACATTTTCATACTCAAACAATTCAAAATATGTTAAGATATAAAGTAAATATATGATTTATATTCAAACAATGCACTAGAATGTGTAGAAGCTTCATAAATATAAAATAAAAGTATTGATAGTCCAGTCTCGCTATCCACAAGTTATGCAAAAATTTCATGTATCTATCCTTCCAAGATTCCATGTGATGTAATCTAATTACCTTGAGATACACCACTTGAATGATATGGTTGTTCTTAATCACAAAACCATGTCATGTACATAAAATATCACGTCTAGTTAAACCACATATATCTGACTGATATGCTTTATAAGATCTCATTCAAGATCTTTCAATCTTCTTATGTCCTTTGTCATTACTATATTCTTTATGGGTTCCTGAAAAAAAAATTAGACGTTCCATATTGTCACAAGATCAACACTCTACCTATTTTGGGGGAAATGATAATGAATGTGACATGGCCTCCCTCATAGGTGGAAGTTAACTTGGGTATGGTCAAGAGTAAATAAACCATCCACTTACCCACTATACTCGATATCACCTTGGATATAATTATAAAAATTATGATCCATACAATCAGACAATTTATCTCATGGTTATCAATTAAAAAATGCACATCCTTCACTATAAGCCTCCTTAAAAATTCAATTAGATATGAGAGCATGATTTACCATTGTTAAAAACTTGTTTAGCCAAACAGAATATTATTCTAGAACATAATTACACATTTAATCCAATAATTAAAAAAAAGTTTATGTAGTTATATCATGACCAAATAATGCTGGAATGAAGCGCTACAAATTAGTATAATGAGTATAATAGTTAAACGTTGAAAATATCCCATAAATATACCTCATAAAATGAGCTTCTATTTCATATTTTCATATTTGGGTAAGTGTTCTCCATGAACATCTCCAAGATTTCTTTCTAACCAATATTCTACAAATATTCCATCCCATGTCTTGATGTCCCAAAAATTATTATCCTAACCACATAAAATATAAATAACAAGTTTTATTATAATTGGTTAATGATACTTCATGCGTTAAGAAATTTAATGGAAAAACTCATTATAGAACCATTCTACATCTGGTCAAACCTCTACAGTGAATGTGGGATAGTTCTACAAGTAGAACTCTCGTAAAATGTATTACTTGTTTTGAACAAGCCATTATGGGTATCATTCTATAAACTACACAAAGATAGAAATAATATCCCAAACCCACTATATATATTCCTCACATGGAATATATAGATCATATTGTTTCACTACTGGATTCACTTTTCCAACTAACATCTCTTGTCATCCTAGAAATAAGAATCCTTGTAGAGGCATATCACTACAATTCCAAAAGAACATATCAGAACACATAAAAAATTATGAAACAAATTTTACAAGATTAATTAACATTATTTTTTAATAATTAATCCCAAATACCTCACAAAAATACTAAAATAGATGAACTATCATTACCTTAACCATCTCTTACATCATTCATTGATCTAACATGGTAAAACAATTTCATAATTCACGTTCTTCATTATAAAAACTATTATCCATTTAAAGTTTCTATATTTTGATTTATTTATAATTTAAAGTTCACAATCAAGACATTTTTCATTTCAATTACAAAAAAAATAATTTAATTTTCATTTTAACAAGTCACTTGAAATATTTTTTGTGCATTCCTACAATGATTTTTGTCAAACTGAATTACGTGCCTCTAATATTATACATGTATGTTTGACTTATGTACCATACCAATCCAAGAATAAAATTCATTGAAACCACCAATATGAAACAACAAGTGGACCACATTATTCTCAATAACATTTATCTCTACTTAAAAAAATCAAGAACATCAATCCCACTCAATGTACTTGGTTTTCCCCCAAATAAGGGTTAGCTACCACCATACATGAGTTCTTGGAAAAGGATTGAATCATTCTAGTATCATATATACTATTCAAAAATATTATTACAAAAAAATATATATTAAAAAACATTTTAGAGAAGATTTTGTCCTAGTGGACTAGGGACCACACACATATTTCCTATGGTGGATGGTCACAAGACCTTAGTCGCTCCTCTCCATGCCATCTAGGATGTTACCTTGTAGCATGGTTTCATGATTTAACAAAGGGAGACTATAACCGCATTATGAAATTATTATAAATGTTGAAATAAATTATCAATAGAAAAATGATACAAATAAATTCTAGAAATAATACCATATCCAATATAGAGACGTATAACATGATAATCCAAAATTAATAAACATGATAAAACTAAATATGTTGACATATTACGCCAAATATGTGACATGTGTTAAATGAAATTCCAAAAATAAAGTCACTAAAAAACCCAATGTGGTCCCCGAAATCAGATATGGGTCCCGCATCCATTATCCTTGCTCTAATAACTATCTATCATGGTTCTTTTTCTCTTATCATGTCCTAAAAAGATGATGTTTTGGGTACTGATCATGTTGACCGAGTAGGCTGTGATTACAACATAGTAGGCCACAACCTAAAACATCAAAGTCAATATATCTTTTATAACAATTTATGTACTTTTATATATAATAAATAACATGTTATGAGGAAATATATTTACATATTCAAATAAAATTTATTTAATAATATATATTTATGGATTCATAATGACTTTGGAACCATCCATACCTACATTAGATCATTATAGATTATGAACCATCTCCATAAAATAAAACATTTCATTGAAACATGGGATTCATTAATCTATTCATTCCATGTTCATATCATTCCTAATTGAAACCATATACACATTCCAAATCATAAGGCCCAGTGCTTAATTCCTCGAATCCCATGGGATATTGGGGCATCAATATATGTCCCACACCTATTATCAAAAATGGTATTTTTATGCATATTTCTATTTCCCACACTTAGTCTTATATTTTATTGAATAATTCATCCATTTCCAATAATAGTTATAAAAAATAGAATGATATCACATATATCAAATCCATAAATGTTAATCATAACGAAAATTATGATCATACATTCATATAATGGTGTAATCATTTATTCATGTAAAGTATGTTATCGTACATAGCATCCAATTTTATGTAAAATTAATATCAAATTCATGAATATTAATATATATGAAAATGGATAATTTTATAATTACCAAGGATGATACACAATATTAATAGAAAAAATAGTAGGGGACCCCATGGTGATATACATAGATTGATAACTTTTTTACCCATCGACTCTTAAAATTGAGACTTATCATCTTGAAGCTCTATTGGTAACATTTAATAAGATGTAATGGAAATAGACATAGCCCCTTGAAGGATAAAAATTTAGAACTCCAAATACCTCTTAGTTAGTATCCTTTTGAATTATTTCAAAAAATTCCTGGAATCATTCCAATATGGGTTTTAATGCATCATTATGTATACCCCCTAATGAATAAAAAATCATTGATGCTGGGTAGTGAGATCCCCACATTATTGATATATTTCCTCTACAAGGCATGCCTATGTTTCACTCTTTATGATGCACAGAATTGTATGAATCATGAGATATAAAAGTATCTCTCTTATGGTAACAATATATGTATTATCAATACACTAATAGGAATTAAATAAAAACGAAGTTAAATATTGAAATATAATGTAATTGGATATCCCAAGGAAAATTATACTCCACATCATCCAGAGAGCACTGCTAATATTAGTAGATGTTTCTAAACCATACTCCTAAATGTGTATAAATCCTCATAACCCATCTCATAGACTCCACTTTCATACACACCCCATTCAAAATTTTTGATGATATAAATTTAATATAGGATTAATTTTCAAATAAGACACTAGAATTTGTATAATATCCTGGAATCGTAAATATAACTATCAATGGTCATGTCTCGCTATCCATAAGGAATGACTAAATTGCATGTATATATCCTTCCCTTCTTCCTTGTGATGTACTCTGTGTACCCTAATCTTCACCACTCTGATGATATTGGTGTTCTAAACCATAACAACCATGTTCACTGCCAAAACTAGAAATTCATGTTTAACAACATATTCTCGACTGGTATTTTTTATAAGATCTCATTTCATCTCTCTCATTATTGATAAATTCTTTTTCATAACTATATTCATGTAGATTCCTACAAAAACATTTAGAAGTATAATCATGTCATAAGATCAACACTCTACCTATGGTGGGGGGGAGTTAATTAATGGGACATGGCCTGCCTCACAGGTGGAAGTTCACATGTGTATGGTCTAGAGTAATTGAACCATACACTTACCCACTCTACTTGTTATAACACTGGTTATAATTTTAAAAACTATGCTTCATAATATCAGAAGATGTACTTCATGGTCTTCCTTTTAAAAACATATATCCTTTAATGGAAGCCTCATTTAACATACCCTTAGATATGAGTTCCTGATTTACCATTATTGAAAACTTATTTAGATAAAAATTTTTATCCTAGGATTTAATTACACTTTTAATCCCATCACAAAAATATATTTCTCAAGATTCTTCAAGACCTACCAATGGTGGAATGAAGTGCTACAAAGTAGTATAATGACCATAAATTCTAAACATAAAAAATATCCCATAAATATACCTCATAAATTGATATTCAATTTATTTCCTTGTTGTATAAGGGTAAATGTTCTCCTTGAACTTCTCCTAGATTTCATTCAACTCCATATTCAATAATATTCCATCACATTTCTGGATGTCCCTACAATTATTATCCTAAAAAACTTAAATATAAAAAACTTTTTTTAATATATATTATAATTAGTATTCACGTAGTATATAATCTTATGGACAAACTCATTATAGAACTCATCCAAATTTGGTCAACCCTCTCCGGTGAATGTTCGATGGTGCTACAACTTGAACACTCATACCACGTCTGACTTGTTTGGAACAAGCCATTATGGGTATCATTCCATAAACTATACAAAGAGAGAAATATTATCACCAAACCACTATATGGATTTCTCACATGGATCATATAGATCTTATTATTCCACTACTGGATTACCTTCTCTAACAAACACCTCTTATCATCCTAGAATTGATAATCATAATTGTGACATAAGACTAAAATTCCAAAAAAAACAACTTAGGGCACATAAATATTATTAATCCATTTTAACAAGATTAATTAATATTAATCCATTATAATTTACCCCACATACCCTACCACAATACTAAAATTGTTGCACGATCAATACCTCAACTATCCCTTATATCAATCATGGATCAGACAGGGTTAAACAATTCCATAATTCATGTTCATCATTATAAAAACATGTATTCATTTAAAATTTATAAATTTTTTATAATTTAAAATTTAAATTTCAAAATCGAGAAACTTTTCATTTAACTTACAGTAAAAATAAATTAATTTTCATATTAACAACTCACGTGAAACATTTTTTCCTGTGCATTACTACAATGATTTATGTCAAACTGAATCATGTTCCTCTAATATTATACATGTACGTTTGACTTTTGTGCCATACCAAGCCAAGAATAAAATTATATGGAACCACCAACACTACACAACATGTGTACAACATGATGTTCAATAACATTTAACTATACTGAAAATCATCAAGAACATCAATCCCACTCTAGGTACTTAGATTTTCCCCCATACACGGGTTACCTAGCCCCATGCAAGTGATCTTAAAAAAGGCTCAACTCATCGTGATATCCTATGTGACATTCCAAAATATTATGAAAAATTAATAAAAATAAAAAAAAATTGAGGGAACATTTTGACATCATAAACTCTGTACAATATACTAATTCCCTTAGGTGGATGGTCACAAGACATTCATCACTCCTCCCTATGTCATAGAGTTTGTTAACTAGTAGAAAGGTTCAATGATTTAACATAGGAATAATATTACCTCATTTTGAAATAATTATAAATGATGAAATAAATTAACAATATCAAAATGATAAAAAAAAGTATAGAATAAATACCATATCTAATAAAGACAACAATAAGATGATAGAACCAAATTGAAAAACAAAATAAAACAAAATATATTGATATATAATGCCAAATATGTTACATGTGTTGAATGAAATTCCCAAAATTATATCACTAACAACCCCCAATGTGGTTCTTGAAATCACATATTGTACACTCATCCATTATCATTCCTCCAATAGCTATATAAAATGGTTCTTTTTCCCTTGTCAAGTCCTATAAACTTGATGTCTATTTGGGTAATGATCATGTTGACTGAGTGGGATATTAGTACAACATAGTAGGCCACAACCTATAACTTCTAAACCAATACCTCTTCTATAACAGTGTATTTAGTTGTAAAAATAATAAATAACATGTGATGAAGGAATCAATTTACATATTAAAATATAATTTATTTAGGAACAAAGATTTCAGGATTCATGATGACTTTTGAACAAATCCATGTATACTTTAAATAATTCTGGATTATGAAACATATCCATGAAATAATGCATTTCATCAAAACATAGGATTCATTAATCAATTAATTTGATGGTAATATCATTCCAACTTGCAACCATATACCCATTCCAAATCCTTGGGCCTAGTGCTTTATGCATAGAATCCAATGGGATTTAGTGGAATCAATATGTGTCTCAATCCCATTATCACAAAATTTATTTTTTTGCATATTTCCATGTCCAACACTCATCAAAACATTTTTTTGAATAATTAGTCACTGTCTCAAACTAATTATCACAAATATCACGATATCACATATATCAAATTTGTAAATGTTAGTCATCACTATCATTATTATCATATATTCATATCAAGGTGAAAACATTTATTCATGTATAGTATTCTATCATACATAGCATCAACTTTTATGTGAAATTTATATCAGATTCATGAATATTAATAGATATGAAAATGGTTAATTTTATAATTACCAGGGATTATACCCAATATTCTTTGAAAAAATAGTAGAGTACCCCAAGGTGATATATTTAGATGGATAAATCCATTACCCATCAACACTTAAAATTGAGACTTCTCATCTTGAACCTCTTTTGGTTATATTAAATAAGGATTCAAGAAAATTGACACAGCCCCATGAAGGATATAAATTAAAAACTCCACATCACTCTGAGGTTGTAACCTTCATGATTACTTTAAAAATACCATTGAATACTTCCAATATGGTTGGAAAGGAATCATTATTTAAACCCCCTATTCAAGAAAAATCATGGAATCTGGGTTGTGACCACTCCAGGTTTTTGATGTATTGCCCCTACAAGGAATGCCTAGGTTTCACAATAATTATGATGCACTTAATTATAATACTCATGCGATTTAAAAGTATATCTTTTATGGTAATAATATATGTATTATCAATACAGTAATAAGAATTTCATAAAAAAGGAATTTAAATATTGTAATATCATGTATGTATAGATCCTATGGAAAATTATAATTTGCATCATCCAGAGAACACAACTTATATTAGAATAAATCTATAAACAATACCTCTGAAGCTGTATAAATCATCACAACCCAACTCAAAAACTCTATTTTCATACTCAACCCATAAAACAATTATGATGATAAAAACAAAATATTGGATTTATTATAAAATAATGTACTAGAATGTTTAGAAGATCGATGAATTTTAATGATAATTGTAAATGGTTGTGTTTCACTATCCACAATGTATGCCTAAGTTTCATGTATCAATCCTTCCACTCTTCATTGTGATTTACTCTTAGTAACCAAAGTCACACCACAGTGATGATATGGGTGTTCTTAACCATAAAAACCTTTTACACAAACATAACTTGCAATTATAGTTAAACAACATATTTCCGAGTGATATTGGATATAAGATCTCCTTCTATCTCTTTAATTATTCTTAAATACAATGTCATTACTATCATTGTGTGGGTTCTTGAAAAATAATTTAGATGTCCAATCTTGTCACAAGATCAAAAATCAATCTATGGTGGTGGGATAGTTAATTAATGTTAAATGTCCAGCCACATAGGTGGAAGTTCACTTCGGTGAGGCCTACAGTGATTGAAACATCCACTTACCCACTATACTTGATATCAACCTAGATTGAATTATAAAAAAAATGCTTCAAGCTATCAGATGATGTACATAATGGTTATCCATTAAAGAAAATATATCCTCCATTATAAGCCTCCTTTAATATACCGTTAGATATGATACTTTAATTTACCATATTTAAAAATATATTTATCCAAAAATTATTATCCTATGACTTAATTTCACTTTTTATCCAATCATGAAACAATATTTTTTGTAGTTTCCTCCAGACCTACCAATGCTGGAATGAAGTGCTACAAATCAGTATAATGACCATAAAAGTTGAACATGGAGAATATCTTATAAATAAACATCATAAACTGATATTCCATTTCCTTCCTAGTTGTATAAGGTTAAATGTAATCAATGAACTTATCTAATATTTACATAAACTCCATATTATGTAAATTTCATTCCCATGTATTCATGTCCAAAAAATTATTATCCAAACCACATAAAATATAGTGAAGTAGTTTTATTTGATTTTGAGAGTGAGTATTCATGTGGTAAATAATTACGTGGAAAAACGAATTCTAGATCTCATCGACCTATAGTCTACGCTCTCCGATAAATATTGGATTGTGCTGCAACTAGATCTCCCATATCACATCTGAAAATTTTTTAACAACCCATTCAGGGTATCAGTCATAAAACTGCACAATCAGAAAATTTTTCTCACATAACCCATATATGGGATTTTTAAATGGACCCTATAGAGCCTCTTGTTCCACTACTAGATTCACTGCCCAAGCTAAGCCCTCTTTTCAACCTAGAAATAAGATTCATTTTGGAGGAATATAACAATGATTCCAAAAACGTTTTAGGACACATGGAAAATTATTAATCCATTTTAAAAAGATTAATTATCATTAATCTATAAGAATTTATCCCACATACCCCACAACACTATTTAAACTGATGGACGGTCACTACCATAAACCATATCATACGCCAGTCAAGGATCAGACAGGTTAAATCAATTCCATTATTTTTTTTCATTTGAAAAACTATTATCAATTTAAAATTTATACCTTTTATGACATTTACAATTTAAATTTCACAATCGATACATATTTTATTTAAATTACTCAAAAAATAAATGAATTTTCATTTTAACAGCCCACCTAAGAAATTATATATTGTGCATTCCTACAATGATTTTTTAATAGAAAATATTATTCATTAACTTCCATAATTTTAAAAAAAAATACATTACTCATTTGGATAGACCGACTAACACCACACAAAACATTATATTTTATTTTCCATCACAAAATTTCAGGGCCTATATATATTTGTTGATATATATGTTCTATTTTATTTTTTAGATATACATTTTACTCTGAAAATTTATCCTAATAATTACCTTCATTAATAAATTATTGCTGAGAATTTTAAATTTTAATATTGAGAATGTATGATCTAAAGTGTTTATGATTGCAATGAAATTCATTTTTATACACCGTATTATATTTTATGCCCTAAGAAATTAGATAATATATACGAAATATAATTAAATAATATATAATATTTTCAATATTATATAATACTGATTCAATTTACAATAGTAGGCATACTGAATATATTTTTCATATATTGGTTGAACATCTTCAAAAATTCTATTTAATATTCCATTGATTATGTATTTTATAATAATATAAATATAAATAAAATAAATTGAATCATTAACCTAAAATGGGTTTTTAGAAATATTAATAATTGACATCATTTCATTATTCATAATGATAATGAACCTCTATAATGATTCATAATAAATGTATGGGACATATTACCTTAAACCCATAATTCAAATCATTCAACGATGTAATTTACACATATTTTCCATCTATATCAACATTATTAATGTAAAGTTTTGAATACATTTAGAATTAACTATTATAATTATAATATCAATTTTTTGATTATTTCTTTATTTTAATGATTTTGAAATGGAATCATTTATATGTATTTTATATATAAAATTTGGAATTTATTTAATATTTTATAAATGAATTTAATAAACTGATATAAAAAAATATATAATTTTCCCACCTAGAGAACAATAATTTTATATTTTAATCATTTATAAAATTATATATTTTATTTAATATAAAACCCTTAATCCCACTTTTAGATGGTTTTTCTTTTTTAAAATATTTTCAATCAAAAGATACGATATATATATTGCAATTGTTTTTAATATAGGTTTAATAGTGTTTTGAGTGATTTATTATATGATCGTTTAAGAATAAGAGTCGTTTATGATGATCTTGTACATGATAAAAATGTATATTGTAAGGTTAACTGATACAACTTATCTGATGGGTAAGATCGATGAAACATGTACAGTGGGTGAGCATGATATATAACTACAATTATTAGGGTAAAATTATTTTGAACAGAAATATTGATGTACATAACCATAGGTTATTATTTTATTTATTATATAGTTATCTATTAATTCTAGATATTATAAAACATAGGCTTTAAAAAATTCTATAATAATCCAACAAGATATTCAATTTTACTTTTATGTAGTTAAGAAGAATTTTTTTGAATATTTTTACCCATGTGGATATGGATTTTTTTATTCTCAATGATTAATGTGGAATGAAAATAAAAAGATTTGGTTTTCATTCATTTCACTAGAATAATTTATTTCTTTATTTTATATCGTGTACTATTATTTTTATGAGCATAACATATTTTTAAAATTTTTAGGTAGAGAATATGTATTATATAGAAAATAGATGAAGTTGATTTTGATGTCATACATATATCATAAGAAATTAATTTTTTATATTTAAAACATCATATTATTTGAATAAATAACACAAAATAGTAGAGGAAGCTTTTTAATGATTGTATTTTTAGGTGTTAATTCTAAATAAAATATATTATAATAGATACATAAAATTTTATATGGTAATTAATGAATGTGAATTATTTCCTTAGTTAAAAATGTTTAGGTAATGTCTTATGGTCATTTCATTATTTTTTGAATCATATAAAAGTTTAATATAAGATATGTTTTTTAAGATAATGTTAAAATAATATACATGAGATATTATATATTGTTTCTAATGTTGAAATGATATTTAAATTTTATAATAACAAGTTTTTTCATCAATTATATTTTTATTTAGAGTAATTTTTAAGATAGAAAACATTAAAGATATGTTATTATTTTTTTAAGTGGTTAATGTAATATAAAATCAGTAGCCTAGAATTTTTAGAATAAAAAATTAGTAGATTATTGTGTTGATTTATCATTTGATACTAAATACAAACTGTGCTGGAATTAATGTTTGAGATATCCTTGATAAATTATATTGGAATCAGTCCATTTTGGAGATTTTTAAGAATCACCATCCTTTATATTTTATTGAAACATCAGATACACAAGTTTCAAATGGATAGATCAATTATCTAGAAATATTATTCAATGTAATGGGATGTACCAAACAAAAATTGGAATCTCTTTAAAATATATATATATAAAATTGGTCAATGGTGACCTTTGGTTAAAAATAATACTAGAGAAATATGAACATAATTCTGTGGAATATTATTCATTTATAAATAGGTCCCCAGTGAAATAATTCTATAATGTTTTTTGGATCTAAATATTGAAATGATTGTTGAAATTACGGAAACTGGGGGATTAAATAACATAAATAGATGAATAAAATTTAACTATATGAGAGATGTAAATAAATAAATTTGATGTGGTATAATGATAGAAAAATATTTTTATTATTATAAAAACCAGATATTTAAATGGAAATAATCTTACTGATGTATGAAACTATGTAATGTTTAATTTTGTTTCAAAATGTTTGATATGATTTATTAACCCTCATGTCCCTTGTAAAGAAATGATTAAGAATAAACCAAGTTTTAATTTAATGAATAAGTATTCATCTATGAATGTTTGATGATTTCCTCCAACATGATCTAGGTGTGGTAATTTTTTAGGGAATTATGTAAAGAATATTTAATGTGATTCTTGTGTGTTATGTTTGGTCATATTTTTGGTGAATACAGTAAAAATATTTTAATTAAATCCATCAAAGGGGTATGAAATTGGTGTTCAATTATAATACATTTTATTATAATGAGATGAACATTTTGATATGTTTTTTTAATGTCTATTTCAATTGTTTTAAATAACGATGATAAAAAACAAAAAGCTATGGGGTAATAAATTTTTACTATATTAGTTATTTTTATGATGTAAAATGAATTTCTGGGAGGTATGTTCCATTTAATTAAAGTTATAGAGATTCCCAATATGATTTTTCATCCTCACATTCCATCAATTATGAGAAATCTTAATGTAAAAAAATATATTACCTCACGAAAGAAATATAATACTTTTTTCAAAAACTCATAGTTTATTTGTAATGAAATCATGAATTATAATTACCATTATATTATTACCAAGTAGATTTATTTTTCAATAATACATATTTTAGAGGAAAAATAAAATCTCAAGGTTACATTCTATTGGATGTTATAGTGAATATTTTAGGGGCATGTTTAGTGAAATTATGTCATTATAGGTTTCTTATTTTTTCAAAAAATGTGTTATATATATCATAGAATATAAATTTAAAAATAAATATGCTATTTAAGTATCGATTTTGGTTTCTAAATATTTTATGAGACATAGTGTATCACAATAATAGGTTTTTATAAAATTTAGTTTATACATTAAATATTATTTGTTTATTGGGAAAACATAAATTATGTAATATCAAAAATGTATTATTATAAAAAATGAGAAATTTACATTAAATATTTGGTGATTTATTGTTAAATTTATATTATTAGTTCTTTTATAAATTTTGTTTATATATATATATAATTATATTTTTTATGGTATAACAATGTTTCACAATATTGTTAATTTTTTTTAGTAAATATGTTTTGGAAAATTATTAGTTGAATGGAATTTCTATCCTGTAAAATGTGGGATTACAAAACAATTTTTTTATTTGAATTATTTTTCTATCAAATTATAGAGTGAATAGTTATTTATAATTTCATATATAATTATTTAGTTCTTGTGATGGGCATAGTAGACATTCTCATGAATAAAAATTCAATAAGATTTGGGATTAAGGATATATAAAGATGACTGTGTTGTTGTTACTAGAAAAAAGATGGGAAATGGGATGTGTGATTCCAATAGAATAAATTTTAATTATTCTTCCTAAATTTAATGTCATTTAGTGTGAATGTGAGTGGATGATGAATTTTTGGAGATAATCTCATTAGTTAGTGGATAGATGATGATTTGTACTACCAAATGATTCATTTTCTTTATTATGGGCCATCGATTGAATTTAGGCACATTATTAGTATGTCAAAAAACACATTGTGATTATTTCTTATATATGTAGTTATGATAACCCTTTCAAATAATATTGATTTATCATTTACATGTTATAATAATATTAAAATATCATTACCATATGTTTAGGGCCTAATGGGTTTTCTAAAAAAACACATTATGATATTTTATTCTTGGGTTTTATGCACTTCATATAGAAAATGATTATGATGATAAATTTTATATGTTGTACATGTTTAGAAACCCGATTACTTCTTAGATTAGGATTTCTAGTATAAATAGATTTTTTTCAATTATATTGTCTAAATCAAGTCAGTATAAGTTTCATAGTGTACTAATATAAAGATAGAAAATTTAAAATATTTTAATATCATATGTGTTAATAATTTTACAATTTTACACAAAATAGACTCTCCTTATACAGCGTGGATTATGTTATACGTGTAATTGGTTGTAATATACAATGTTTTAAAAATATACCTTATGATTGCATCCTTATTTTCATGAAATAATAATTTATATAAAACATGATAAGTCTATATGAAATTATAATTTTCAAGTTGATTTTGTAATTTTATAGGTCAATAAATATATTATTGAGGTGATCCAAAATTAATTGAAGGGTTTTTCTTCGAAATTATCTTTATTGATTGTTCATTTAGGTAAGTGAATTATGGGAAAGAAATTTAATCTCATGTTGTATGACTCCAATGATATATAATTAGTAATATTCATTCTATCATTCTGAATTAATTTATTTGTTATGATTAGTTTTTATCTAAAAATTACATATGTTTACTGTTATATTTTATTATTGAATGTTTTTTATCTTCCTATATAATATATGTTTTCATTATAGATTGTATAAAACATCTAAAAATTTATAATATCCCCACTCCTAAACTCCATAATCTGACTTTAAAAAGACAATCATTACATATCTGTCTTTGAATCCAATGAAGGTCACCTATTTTTTACAATGAATATTAAAAACTTCAAAAAGAAAAATTAATCCAATTACATCTTCAAGGAACATATAGGATTATACATTTAGATAATTACTAAAAATCATATTTAATAAATAAACATTAAATTAGAAGTGAATCACTACTAGTTAACAAATATTTTTATATATCATATTATGTCATTATAACTAACCATATTTTAAAGACTCATCCCACATCATAGCACTTGGCCACTAGAAGGACAATGAGCAAAAACAGAAATCACACCACCATGGGCTATGGGATGGAAACTATCACCGATATAAAAAAATTAGATTATATTTTCCAATGTATATACGAAATTTTACAAAACTATTTGTAGGTATAATGGTTAAATAATGAAAATAATATACAGTAATAAATAGTGTAAAAAGATTATATGTAAAACCTCTGTGAAAAAATCCTTATACCCTATAATTTGTAATTTAAATAGTAAAATTACTTTCCCAACAAGAAAATATTCTCGAATATGTAATAACATAATATTAATGAAGGATGACGGATCCTATATCCCGATCTAAAAGCCCTGAATACTTTACATGGTAGAATACAAGAATTTATCCCTTCGATACATTTCAAATCATGACCGAACTATCCATAGGCTATATAATACCTGACACATGGTTGAAATACAATGAAGGATGAGTATATGTATTCATAGTGGGAAATACTCAAAACCGATATCATAGTAATGCGACACACGATATTAATATTCATCTCATCGCAATAATGTGATGTTCGTCATCATATGAGACACCAACCATGATAGAAACTCAATTATTCTAAAAAAAATATGAACCAAGAGGCAGTGTAGACTTCCATCTCCACAGAATAGCTAAGTATAATGTTTATACAAATAGTTCCATGTTTATGTCAATGATTCCCAATATTTCATGTGTTATTCTAAATAATTTACAATTTCAAGACACAACTTCCACTATATTTTAGAGTCAAGGGATATATCATTTAGTTAAAGGTACCATGCCCAAGTAAAATTAGACGGTTCCACTTAATAATAGTAGGACACATATAATGTAATATTATCTGTGTTCCACTCAGTATAAAGCTAACCCATTCCATTGCCAATTGGAGGATTCTATATAGTGGATATAGGAATTAAACCTCACATTGTAGGAGGGTTCTAGTCTATGGTAATAATTCTGATTCCCTATCATATAATATTGGATTTAATTTGTGGGTTGAGGAATATTTCACTAAAATTACTTGAGGATTCCACTATGTGGAAGAAAAAACCATGGACTGGCATTGAAATAGTGTTGCACTCTATATATAGAGGACCCATTCCCTGACACTGTAGGAGGGTTCCACAATCTAACTATTTAATACATTACTTTAAACTGCATGAGGGTTTTACTCAATTTACAAAGGATCCATACCTCAAACAAGTATGACGGTTCCACTATATCCATAGAAGACATTTATATATATGTAAGGAGGATCCAACTATATGTATTTAGGACTGCAACCTTGAAATGGAATAAGGGTACCAATATATGAAAACCATGACTCATTCCCTAAAACACTTGTAGGGTTTAACTCTAGGGATATTTAACCCATGACTATAAAAATAATGAGTTGTACTCTCCCTATATAGAGAACCCACACATCAATTTGTCTGGGGAGATGACTCAAAAAATATATAACACACACCATATTTCATCTGGGGTATGACACAAATTATAATACCAACACCCCGATACATTTGGTTCTTTATTAGTTTGCATGATTTGGAAACATTAAAAAGGATATTCGGGGGTGAACACATTACATTGAGGAAATATTCCCTTGTATGTGGGAGTACTACTCAGTTGATAGATTAAAAAATCCATTTTCCATAGGGGGTACAACAATATAGGTAGGTAGAGTACCTATTCCCTAGTCTGTTAGGAGGTACCACTAAATATATAGATACACGACCCACTGTAAATCATTTATGGGGGGGGGGGGGTCCACTAAATATAAAGAGGACCCACATCCTAGTAAATCAAGGGGTACGACTCTATTATTATCATGTTAGGTCAATGTTGTCATTTATAACAACCAATATAAGAATCATGCTCATAATATCATCCATCATATATACAATTACACTAAAAATCACACCATTATGATTAATGGAAAAATATATTCAGGTTATGACATGATCCAATGTCCATGTAATAATTGAGGGGATGGAAGTATTGTACGATTCATCAAAACTGATGTGCATGGTTTTTATTGGTTCTACATAATGTATGTCCCCACTGCTCTTCTAATTTTTTTATCCCTACTACATATATCATTTGCCATGTAGTACAACATGTTTTTTATAGGGACTATGTGGAATTTACTAGCCAACATGGCCTTCCCATTCTCCCATTGACATGTCATTTAAGATGTGAAAGTGTAGCTTGATGTGTTCTAGTACAGGTAATGTTCATGGACATGTTCCAGTAAATTTTTTTGCATGGTATTGTGCTAGTACATTATGTGTTCATATCAATGTTCCATAAAATGAATTCTTCATGGATGTTAAAATTTCCGTGTAAACCACGATTTCACTCAATTTCTCTTACACTATGTCACACGGTGTGTGGTTCTACCACACATTGAGTCATATTGAACTCGCATTGAACCCTTATGTCACGAACCAGCCCGAGTCGACCCCGAACAAGTCACATAGGCCAGCCAGTGACAAATCCCAATAGGTGTTCCCGATTCTCCTGGGATGGTGACAAGAACCAAGGACATCAATAGAGTACATAAGAGAATTATTTCTCCCATATATTAACAATAAAAAAATAGTTGAAAGAAATGGACAACCCAAAATACATTTATAAAAAAATTGAACTGAACATTATTTGTACAAGAAACAGAAATTACAATTAAGATAAAAACCCAACTGACCCAACCTGATAACGAACTAACTCCATGTGACCCTGCTGGTCACTCTCCAACAAAATGATCACACATCACCCAATGCGATCAAACTCATTCTAAAACCTACATGAGGGCTAAAAACAGAAGAAGAGTATAGGTGTGACTATTAAAACTTAGTAGGTTATCCCGATATTCTATTTCCAATGCACATCTTTTAAAATAAAAGAAACATCAATTTCAAGTTTTAAATATAAATATAAAGTTATGTCTTCAAAATGAGGTACCATGATATAAATAATATTACCAGACTAAAACTTTCATGTTTTATAAACATGAATGCAAGTAACAACTTTTAAAGGGGAGAAAATTTAAAATGAAAATAGTTTTCAAGAGGGTTAATTTAAATAATTTTGAATTTTAAATAAATCACACACACTACTGAATTTACCGACCAAACACACCATATGTAGATGGTGAGTATAAAATATCGAATGAGCACAAGTCACGGGAACACCCCTTGGCACTAGTCAGTTGTGAGCCCCAGGTACCTCATATCTCAGTGAAAGTAACCATAATAAATATCTGTTCTCGTGCACACAAGCCACTAGTAGGGAGCATACCCATAACCTAGTGGTACCCCAAAATCATCATCAACGTAGTTTATTTAGTGTTGTCATCGTAAAACTTGCAACGTGATACTGGGGCCAATCCCCACAGGATCACTATCATACTAGTACACGTCTACCCACCTAGATACCAAGGAATACCTTTAGTGCTAAATCAAGTTACACATATTATCAAAAACACATTTCACATAAAAATTATATCTCCAAACCATAAACACACAAACATACCACAAAATTTCTTCCGATTTCATTCATGAATCAATAAAATGCTAAATATTTTCATAAAACAATTAGAAGGAGTGTATTGAGGCTTTACACATAAAACTCATTCAAAAAAACACTTTCAATTATAAGCACAAATAAAAAACATATCAAACCATATTTTGAAGCCCTAAAAAAATTTAATTAAATTCATGGACCAAAAAACAATCCAAATTGCACAACTTGGTATATACAAGTAAAACACTCATTCTTCATTTTTAGGAAAGGCCAAATGGTCCTTTAAACATTTCCTCAAAACTAAAATTTGAAAATGTTATGCAATTAAACTTTTTTAAAGAGGTGTGTACAAACCATTTACAGAATAAAAACACATTCATAAATCCCTTAAAAATTATGTGACATTTTGAAAATACAACCATTTTTATAAGAATGTAAAAAGGGGACATTTTCCGGCAACTCGGGCCAAAACTTGTTGTATCAAAAAAAAATTATAAAACAAAATCCAAACATGAAAGCCATAAAAAGATCCCAAATTAATTTTCTTACATGCTTCCAATATATTTATAAATCCAAAAAAATTATTTCAAATTGCACTAGACACATAAAAGCCAACTGGGAAATTTATCGAACACATGGAATGAACTCTTTAAAAAAACAACTTATGTTAATCATAAAAAAAAGACAAAACACCATTTTCTTGCCATAAATTTATTCAAGAAACTTATACATATTAAAAATACAATAAACCAAGTGAGAAAGCTTATGGAATAATTTAGCAAGCAAGATGAGTGCACATTTATTCCAAAACAACTATATTTTTAACAAAAGAAGTCATAATACATAATCAGCACACAAAAACATTAGAACAAAAGTTTCACAACAGCAAATATCATATAAATAAGGTAATAAAATAATTAAAATGATGAATCATAAATGATAAAGGATTGTTCAAGGGATATCCTACCTCAAATCCACGGCGTAATGGAAACACACACCCGAAATCACCCGTCGCAGGTTTATAACCACTAAAACTATGAAGACCATACCTAAATGAATATAAAAACCATCAAAAAACATGGGAAACTGGAACCCTAGGTCAATCATGACTAGGGGAGATTATAAAACAGTGAAATAATGAAAGGAGGAAGAAGAGAGAGGATACAGAAGATGGAATCTCACCTTCTCAACTAGAAAACTCTTCGTATTACATTAGATCTGCACCCCTAGAGAAACTATAATGATATAAAACATCTAGGAGAGTCTCTTATGGTCTGTAAGAACCAGGGGAATATGATTTTTTTTTTGAAAAATAGAATGAATTGAATGAGTTACTTATAAAACAATTTACCTTATCAATTCTGGGAAATTTTAGGTAACCTGAGAAATTTCACCCTAATATTCGACCCAAATCTATAATGGGGGTGAGGTTAAGGGTATTGGATTCGAGGGGGAGGTAGAATCAGAGTAAAATATGAAAAATTGAATTATATATACAATAATTTTTCTTTAATAGGAAATCAGCTCATGGGCTGGCCCAATACCTAAATTCATAACCCCAATTCACCATGCTTCTGAATTCATATGGGGTACCAAAAAGATAAGGAAGTTTAGATATATCAGTATATGACTTGCGGGAAGTGGAATGAGGGAAAAATTATGAAAAACAAAGGAGTTATAAAATAAACAAATTCGGTTTTTTTAACTCAAAATGGGCTCACGGTTGGCCCAAATCATGAAGTAACCACCCTTTATTCAAAAACTACTAAATAAGAAATGGGGAACCCAGATTAGGGTGATTAGGCATATATGAATTCTCAAGACTCAAGATTAAACACAACAAATATCAATTAAATGTATCGGGATTATTAATGGACCAGATCAATACAAAGACAAAAAAACAAGTGTGACAATTCTCCTCCCCATTAAAACTTTCCGCCCCGGGAAATCCATAAAACATTCTAGATGAAAAATAAACACCTAAGGATTGACTATCAACATGATCAAGTATATCAAGAAAAGTAAATATCATTAACCATCAATGGATTTTATTCCTCTTGCTAAAAAAACAAACTACTCACAACCACTACCGGAAAATCATTGAAAATATCAAGCCACTGCCTCCACAACCAAGCCAAGAACCCTTTTGTAGGGCCTTCTCCCAATGAACCAAATCATCACCCAAACCAAAGAGCACTCACATAAACCAAATATTCAAGGGGAGGCCAAAATTTTCTCCCCACCATTATAAAACAACTAGAAATAGAAAATTGTGTAGGTTGAAAATCCTTGAGACCCATGGTGGTCTCCCCACTATTAGATACCAGCTAGCAGCGAAAAGACAAGAATTAAACATGAGCTAGAATTGGGCCTCACTCACACAAGTCCATTGAAACTATACTAAAAAAACCTAAAATACCATGTTAATAGGGTTAATACATGAACATATAAACCACCCACTCCCGAACAGAGGGGACAAGAACTGGACCAACACATTCAGCACATATCTTACCCCCACCACTCGGGGATGGGAGGGAAGGGGACCCAATAATTTCGCCACTAAAACAAAAAAAGAAAAAAGGAACAACCCAAAACACTCCACATACGAATAGGTAACATCATGACCGCACCTGATTTTCACAAGCAGTCCACACAGAGACATTGATTGAAAACCCACATCTATGAAGGCAAAACCATAGACACTGTTTAAGGGGTAAGTCCACCGTGCTTGTTGCGACAAAGGGAAATTCAAAGAAATTTTGAACCTAGAAATTGACATATAAACTAACATAAAAACATAAAAGGAAGGATCATAATTGATCACTCCACACCTCCAATGATTTCCTGTCTGCATGAAAATCTTCACTCTGATGCCTATGGCTGGAGCACTGATTCTTGAAGCATCTGCTGCACCGTAGTCAGGTGATAAGGAGGACACCACTCAAAAAAACTCACTTTATCACAAAAAACCTTAATTTAAATAGGAACTCATAGATATATATATAAATTATGTCTCACTCCAAATGAGGGGTAGAATAGAAAAGGAATACATCGAGACACATCAACATCACCGAACACAACTGCTATGTGCAAAAGAATTATCAAGACCTAGAAGAACTTTTAATCGATCCCAAACAGCTCTTTATTCCAAAAAATAGGTTTTGGGATCTTCCAAGAGGTGGATATATCATTTTAAATTAATCCTTTGGTTGATCAGCAAGAAATATTTCCAATGGAGAACAATCCATGGCCGTATAACAACATCAAACACATCTTTAGGAACCCAATGAACATTACTCCAAAACCAAGACACCATCAAGATATCATCTCAAGATACAAAAAGAGTATGAATTCTATATCAAATGTAAGATTACCAAAAAAACTCTTCTAGAAAATAGAATCAACCATCCACATAACCGTCAGTTCAAAACAAACACCCCAATTTTTCAGCTAAAAACAATTTTTAAAAACAATAACTTAGTGGATTTTCACATTCACCAATGGTGTTTCATGAAGTCTCACTCACATGATCATTTACATGCCACCCTAGGCACTCAATAACCATTCCATATAGGTCATCCTTCTATATATTAATAAAACCATGCATGTGAGAACCCATGAAAACAGAAAAGGCTAAAACAATACAACCTCATTCTAAAAATCATGTACTATCAAAAGGAACACCAACCACCATGTCAAAAATGATTTTCATATTTCCAAAAACAAAACACACGTCATCAAGAACCACTTGATTAAATAAATTCCATTTCATTTAATATAACTTACAAAAAAAACCATTTTATTCCAAATAGCCCTTCTCTATTTAAAAAAAATCATTATGGTCTCTTTTCATATTCTGACAACAACAAAAGACAAAACCCATTTCTAGAAAAACACCTACCACACAAAACTGAATTTCCAAAACCTATTAATCAGATTCAAACAATTTTCAAATCCCCCAAAACACCCCATTTAAAACATTTTTTCAGAATTACTTTAAAATGATTCACACTTTCAAAACATTTCATTTTCACAAACCACATGCTTGGATTAGGGAAAATAGAATCCCATTAAATCATTTCCACATCCTCCAAAAAATTTGTTTAAAAAAACACAAACTTTCCAAAAACATTCTTATATCAAATTTTTTAAAACACATTTTCCTCTTTTCCAAATCCATTCCTTCTGTTAAAACCCATTTCTATATTTCTCACACAAGGACTTTCAAAAAAAATATTCAGAATTCATGAAAGGTTTAAGATACCCAGAAAGGGAACATGTGTCGGTGTGTGACATGACCATATGGTTGGCAACCATGGGTCAAACACAACACCAACATAGAGAGACATATTAATACCATTACCCAGTACCAAATGGCTTTCTAGGCCTTGCGTGCTCATGGAGGCCATTAGTCAGACTCTCCTTGTCATATCCCAACACCAAAAAATCGGCAAGAACAAAGGACACTAATAAAACCATACTTCCCATGGAAACTCGATGATCAGAACGATCTAGAGTCCGCAAACCAATTCCTGCACTTAACCCTCAAGAACCAACATTCATACTCCATCTACCTTGACATCCACATATACCAATGGATTTTTAAATGAATGGTCTACTAAGAGCCGACCTCCTTTGATACCATTTTGTCATGAACCAGTCCGAGTCGACCCTGAACTAGTCGCCCAGGCCAGCTAGCAAAAAATCCTTAGAGGAATTATTGATCCTCTCGGGATGGTGACAAGAACCAAGGACATCAATAGAGTACAAGAAGAGAACAATGTCTCCCATATATGAACAAAAAAACAAACAGTGGAAAGAAATGGACAACCCAAAATACATTTATATAAAAATTGAACTGAACATTATTTTTACAAGAAACATAATGTACATCTATGACAAAAACCCAACTGACCAAACCTGATAACCAACTAACTCCATGTGACCCTACTGGTCACTCTACAAAAAAATGACCACACATCTCCCAAGGTGATCAAACTCAAGATGAAACCTCTACAAGGTCTAAAAATAGAAGAAGACTATAGGCGTGAGTATTAAAACTTAGTAGGTTAGCCTGATATTATATTCCCAATTCACATCATTTTAAATAAAAGAAGAATCCTTTTAAAGTATCAAATATAAATATAATGTTATGTCTTCCAAATGTGGTCCCATGGAATAAAAAAATTACCATACCAAAACGTTCATGTTTTATAAACAAGAATGCAAGTAACAACTTTCAAAGTTGTGCCACGTTAAAATGAAATTTGATTTCAAGAGGGCTTCTTTAATGAATTTTAAGTTTTAAATAAATCACAGACACTACTTAATTTTACAACCAAACACACCATATACCAACGGTGAGTACAAAATATCCAATGAGCACAAGTCACGGGAACACCCCTAGGAACTAGTCAGTTGTGAGCCCCATGTACCGCGTATCTCGGTGAAAGTAACCATAATAAATATCCATTATCATGCACACGAGCCACTATTAGGGAGAATACAAATAACATAGTGTTCCCCCAACATCATAATCATCATTTTTTAGTTAGTTTTGTCATCATCTAACATGCTACGTGGAACAGGGTCCAAACCCCACAGGATCACTAGCATACTAGTACACGTCCGGCCACTTAGACACCCGAGATTCCTTTTAGTGCTCAATCAAGTTATAAATATTATTAAATATTCATTTTAAATAAAAATTCCATCCCCAAACCATAAACACACAAACCGACCACAAACATTCTTCACATTTAGTTCATAAATCAACAGACCGCTAAATATTTTCGTAAAACAATTTCAAGGAGTGTATTGAGGAATTGCACATAAAACTCAGTAAAAAAGAAACTCTTTCAATTATAAACACACATAAAAAACAGACCAAAACATATTTTTCATCCCAAAAAACATTTAATAAACTCATTTCATGGACTATAAAACAATTCGAACTGCACAACATGGCATATACAAGTAAAACACTCATTCTTAATTTTTAGGAAAGGCCATACATGCCTTTAAACATTTTCTCAAAACTAACATTTGACAATGTTATGAAATTAAATTTTATTAAGGAGGTGTGTACACACCATTTATAGAAAAAAACCACATTCATAAATCCCTTAATACACTAACATGACATATTTAAAATACAACCATTTATATAAGAATGTGAACCGGGCCATTTTCCGGCAACTCGGGCCAAAATATGTTGTTACCAAAAAACCATTTTTTATAAAACAAAATCCAAATGTGAAAGTCATAAATGGATCCCAAATTAATTTTATTACATTATTCCAATATATTTATAAATCCAAACAAATTATTTTAAATTTCACAAGACACATAAAATCCAACTGGGAAATTTACGGAAAACATGGCATGAAATTTTTAAAATAACATATTATGTTAAGCACATAAAATAGATAAAAAATCATTTTCATGACATAAAGTTTTTCATGATACTGATACATATTCAAAATACCATAAAAAAGTGAGAAAGCTCATTGAATAATTTATCAAGTAAGAGGAGGGTAGATTTATACCAAAACAACTATATTTTTAACAAAATAAGTCATAAAACATAATTTTCACACAAAACCTTTATAACCAAAGTTTAAAAGCAGCACATATCATATAAATAAGATTATAACATAATTAATATGATGAAACATAAATGATAAAAGTTTTTTCAAGGGATATCCTACATCAAATCTATGGTTTAATGGAAACGCACAACCGAAATCACCCACCGCGGGTATATAAACACTAAAACAATGAAGACCATACCTAAATGAATATAAAATCCATAAAAACCACTTTTATAATAGAACTCTAGGTTGATAATGACTAGGAGGGATTGTAAAACCAAGAAATAATGAAAGGAAGAAGAAGAGGGAGGATAAAGGAGATAGAATCTCACCTTCTCCACTAGAAAACTCTTCATATTCCATTAGATCTGAAACCCTAGAGAAAAGGGAATGGGATGAAACTTCTTGGAGATTCTCCTACGGTCAGGAAGAACTAGGGAAAGAATACTTCATTGAAAAAGCATACTAATTGAATGTGTTATGTATAAAACAATTTACATTTTCAATTCTGAATGATATGAGGTAACCTACGAAATGTCGCCCTAATACGAGACACATATAAGATAAAAAGAGGGTAAATCAATAATGGGGGTGAGGTTAGTGGTATTGGTTTCGAGGGGGAGGTGGAATCACAAAAAAATATGAAAAAAATGAGTTATATATAAAAGATACAAATATTTTTTAAACAGTAAATGGGCCCATGGGCTAGCATAATAGTTAAATTAGTAACCCCAATTTACCATGCTTATTAATTTTAATATGTTCCCAAAAGGATATGGATGTTTCAATATGTCAGTATAGGACATGTGGGATGCGTAATGAGGGAAAATTATGAAAAACAAAGGTGTTATAAAAGAAACAAATTATGTTTTTTAAAACTCGAAATGGGCACACGGTCCCCCAAATCATGAAGTAACCACCCTTTCTTCAAAAACTCTTAAACAAGAAATGGGGAACCCAAATTAGGGTGATCAGACATATATGAATCCTCAAAACTCATGATTCACCTCACCAAATACCAATTAAAAGGATTGGTATTTCTAATGGACTGGATCAATACAAAGACCCAAAAACTTGGGTGTGACACCATAAACATCAAATCATTGGGGGCTACATATTATTTTTTCATCATAATAATCATTTTTCTGTTACGTTTTCACTATTACTATAAATTTTCCATTCATATTTTAGATTAAGCATTTATGAACAAAAAAAACTTGTTTAATAATTGAAATCCAAGGGGGGGATCATGTCAGAAATTTCATCACTTCATTGTCTAAAAATAAATATTAGGTTCCTCTACTAAATATTTCTACAATATTTCTCACTTCCCATGACATGATCTTACACTATATATTACATGAATTAATGAAACCATCTATACTGATAAAAATACTCTCCAATTCATCCAAATAACCAAAATTTGGCTATTTTTTATATATGTCCTG
Organism: Viscum album; assembly: GCA_963277665.1. Taxonomy (NCBI): domain Eukaryota; kingdom Viridiplantae; phylum Streptophyta; class Magnoliopsida; order Santalales; family Viscaceae; genus Viscum; species Viscum album. The sequence goes on from OY728147.1 coordinate 1,102,212,315, forward strand.
ATAATTTTGTATTGCAATCAAACTCATACCCACCCAAAAATTGTCGAATCATGCCCACATTGTAGTATAATGAATAATAGAAATAAAATGTGGCAAAATAGAACAATAAAAAATTTGCTAACATCTTCAGTTATGTGTTTTCGACATATTATAAAATAAATGGGCACTGTTAGAGAATATTACATTGTGTAATTAAATATTAATTAAGACGAATAGTTTATTTTTCTACATGGGATAATGACATATATTAAAAAATGCTAAAAAAATCAGATAATTTATTCCTAAATTTGTTATATAAAAAGTGTAAAAATAAAAAAATAGCATTACTTAACTCAAAGTTGGATCATTTGTTGATTAATAATCTATATTTAAATTATTTATAGGACACATTGCACTTTGTGATCATTTATTTACCTTTTATATGGTATCCATTTTCCTTTTTATATAGATAGTCCATTGGTAAATGGTGGAACCTCTTCCCAATATTCCCACAGTTATGTTGTTAACCCAAAATAGCCTCTATAAAAAAATATTTTTAGATGAAATCTAGAATAAATCAAAAAATTTAAAATAATAAAATTATTTTAAAAAAATTAAACATACCTTCTAGTGGATGGATCTATCGGTTGTCCCATTGACTAACATGATGTCCCAGTTAGGGTAAACCTTGATCTCTAGATTCAACTATGGTCTTGGATTTTAGATTTTTAACTCTATTCAAGAAATATTCCATTTTTTCAAACACAACGTCTTCGTGATATAATATATAAATATACATTTTTTTAAAAAAGTTATTCAAATTTCACCTTGCATCAAATTCACTAATAATCTAATCACATGGATATGAAAATAATCATTAATTCATATCAAAGTAATATAATGAAAAAATATATATAAAATATTCCCCCCATCATGATTTACATCCTCAAATAAAAAAGTAGGAAAAAATGATGGTATACCTATTTTTCATATCACTCGCCTTCACATTTTATCTCTCATAGATGATCCCATGTGGCCATATCCCATGGAAAAATGGATATTTCAAACCATACAAGATCATACATAATAGTTTCATGATATCCATGAGGAGGTCAAATAAGGTTGATAAATTATCAATATCCATGTACCCCTAGTCAATAAATAAGTTATTATCATTCACATATATCCTTAGATATGACACATAGTGGATGTAAGGAATGTACTCTAATTATGCGAGTAAGGTGAAGTAATATGTTACCCCACACACAAATTTTAGGATTTAAAATAACCTGCTAAACCATAGTTATAAGATTTCATTCCCTTAAATTCCTTATAATCCTAAGCGTGGGGTCACTATCAAGAAAACATGGACTCCATGAATAATCATTTAATATCTATGATATCGATAAATATTGTACTTTTTTCCATCTTTATGTTGATAACATCCACTAACAAATCAACTAAAAATTCTTAGTCATTTCAACTACGATCTATTTACCAATAAGTGAATACTCACTGACCTCAGTCAAACATATTTTCTACCTAAAGGGTCTCCCATATATGTTCTATAAATGTTACAAGTTGATAGTAATGATATATCTATTATAATTAGTCACCTTAACTAAAGGTAAATAATCCACTTAGCTTAGAATTAACATTAACCTGAAATCCATGCACATATCATACACCATCATTTAACATACATGGATAATTTTAAAGTTAAATTTCATTTAATTTCCATTTTTTACTTGTTGTGGGATTTTCCAAAGAATTTTTTGTGTAATGGTTGAGTTTTCATGATTTGTGAGAAACCGTTATCCCATTCATAGATATTAAAATAATATATATATATATATATAATTTTCTACATTTTACACCAAATCCACTTTAAAAATTCCTTATACTGGCCTATACACACCAATATATCAATTTGGAAAATTTAGGAATCGATAATCATGGTGGATTTTTTTGATTTAATGAATCGGGCCAGCCCGTAAGGCAATTTCTAGTTTTAAGAAAATGATTATTTTGTATATTATTGAAATTTTCATCATTTGTTTGTGATTCCAACTCTCACCCAACACCATTGCCCCTAAGATCACCCCCATTCTATTTTAACCCTCTATAGAGTTTATATGCATCTCGTATTAGGGTTGAATTTCATAGTCTTTCTCAAATCGTCCATATTTTAAGAGGTAAATTGTTTCTTTCATAACACCTTCAATTTTTACAACTTTTCCCCAATTTAATCTCTCGCGTGACCTTCCCCGCCTTATTATAACCTAAAATTATTTGTTGGATATTTTTAAATTAACATACTAGTGTATTTGGAGAGATTTCATCAATACCCTCAAGAAAGTGGGTCTCCTTCCTTATTCCTACCATTTTTAGGGTTTCTCCCACTTTCATAGGGTTTTTTAATTTCCTTCTAGATGTTCCTAATGTACATAAGTTGGATATTTGAACCTTGGGTTTGATAATTGGAATTCTTAGACTAATATTATGGTTTAAAGCTTGATCTAAAACCCTTGTGTTCTGGCGGTGGTGCGGTTGAACTATTTCACATAGATTCAATGGTTTTGACACATCTAGTAGGTGATTCCATGAGTAATCACTGATAGATGAGTTTTCTTTTCATAATTTTAATTTTTATCACACTTCTCCTTCATTATGCTAGATGAATATTTTTTTAGGACCAATAGGATATGGGGATGTTATATACTAGTGGATCATGCATGATATCAAATTTTTTATTTGTTACATTACTCTTTGATAAGATGTACATGTGGACCGACAATAAATAGTTCCTAGGGGTGTTCATGATAATAGTGCTCAATTAATCTTGTTTATTTATCATTTTTATATAGTGGTTTCATCTAGAAAGTACTATAGCATACATGTTTGATTTACATTTTCTCACTCATGGAAATTCCCTTTGAAATTTGTTTACATTTAAATGTTTCATTCCTTAAAAATCATTTCCACTACTTCATGCTTATCAAAACTAGAATGATTTTTAATTTGTATTTTATAAACAATGTAATCTCTTGGTGGTATATTATTTGTATTAGGCTCACACCTTATATATAACCCTTGGGATTATATAGACTTGATCATGTTTGATACAGGTAAAGGCAAGGCGTTTGGTGACGGCGGTTCTGGTTGTTAGTTCCCTTCCATGGTGCAGTGTTGTAGAGACGACTTGTGGTTAATGACCCCATGTAATGTGGAGTCCTTAGAGATATTGTTATGATCGATTTATGTGTATTTAGACCTATTTTTTTATGTTTAAACATATGTATTCATTTCTGTATTTTTATTAAATATTTTTTGGAATGAATTTTCATATTTGGTTTCTCAAATGTTTTTCATGTTTTATGTATCCATACTCTGGTAAGTTGTTCCCAAACCCAAAAATATGATACTCGGGAACTTTTTCCCACCCACAATGATGGGAAACACCTTCGGGCCTTATCACAGGCTGGGTCTGGTGTCGGTTTTTATGGAAACTGTATTTGGTTCGTGTCAGAATTGAATCAAAGGAGGTCCATGTTTATGAGTTATATTATTAATTAATGATGAGCTGGGATAGATGGGATCTAGGATTGTCAGGACTCAGTGTTTTGGTCCTGGGTAGGGTGCATGGAGCGCACCTCTCTTGGAAGAACTTGAATCAACATGGGACATTGGAATTTTTTTGGCATCACTTCCATGAAAGACTTGTGGGCTGTAGACTATACGTGGACATCAGGTTTGGGGTGGGGTAGTTGTTTCATTTATCTTTTTAATGTGTTTGTATTTTCCATATTTGATGTTATTGATGTAATTTTCATAATTATTGTACTGATTTTTGTTCTTATGACTATTTTCTTTTGTAGCTACATGACTCAATTCAAATCTACCTTGCAACCATGGGATAAAGCCTTAGAGGGTTCTCCCTCAATGATTGATAAGTGGCTAGTAGAGGTTGTGGTTCAGGCTATCCAAGATCTAGACATGGACTAACATTGTTTCCAAATCGTGTTGGAGAAGATGATACTGGTCCAAGGAAACAAATTCCCATATGTTCTTAAATAAAAAGCCTCATTCATTATGAGGTATCATAGAACCGTATAATGAAAAGGAATTTCTCGAAAGGATCGAGCACATGTTTGATTTTATAGACACATTCTAGGAGGTTAGGGTGAAGTGTGACTCTTTTCTATTGGTGGGTCCCAGCCACAAGTGTTAGGAATCAGTAATTCAAACTAAAATGAATGAGTAGATGCGTAGGGGAGATTTAAAGTTCATCTTTAATAAATAATAATACCCTAAAGACTTGGCATATGATATTTCTTGAGAGTTCATGGATCTTGTTGAGGATGATCTTTATATGAGGGAGTACACCAAATGTTTCATTGAGATGATTTGGTATGTACCTGAAATATTTTCTAATGATTATGTAATAGCCCAGAGGATTGAGAATTGCTTACGTACAGATGTATACTCCCAACTTGTCTGTTTAAGATAAGGACCTATTATATGGTGGTTGATCGGGCATTTATGGTAGATATTAACTGAAAAGAATGGGTTGGATTCTCTAGGAAAATATCAGCAATAGTATGTGTAAACTCTTTAGAGATAAAAAATAATTGTGATGAGTAGTGTATGAAGGGAGGTTTTTTTTCAGGCCACTCATCTAGGATGTTTTTATTTGTGGATTCAAATTTGAGGTCTGTCATCTTCCACTAGTGTGGGAGGCCGAGGAACATCTGACCAACAATACCATTTCCTCCAAATCCAATTTTTAAAGTAGAGGTATATATAACTTGAAGCACTTATGTAGGGTGTCACACCCACTTCAGAGTGTGTCTTAATCAACGACATCAAGAAGTGTGCCAGTTCAATCAGAGCAATCAGAGATGGGGTGATCTCAATTAGGTGGCTGTGGTGGTAGCGATTGGTCATCTTCTCTGTAGATACATTTAGAGAAAACCCAAAAATTAGTGGTCATCCCCTGGTAGATAACAGACATCTACATGGGGTAGATTAGGCACCAGTAGGATCAGTGGTGGGAATATTGATAGTTTGAAGTACTGTTTTGGTTCTATATTCTATAGTTGCTGAACATTTTTATATCTGTAACTCTGATTCATTCATTTATTCTCATTTTTGTGAACACACTGATTTTTTCAAAATTTCTTATCCCTATGCGATGGAGTTGGTGATGATGCTAGGAATGAGGAAGGGGAAGGGTCTCCGGTTCCCATCATTTGGAGTTTCTATGTCGAGGGTAGATATGGAGTGGGACCTACTATTCTTAAACATCGGCATGTTTGACAAGATAATTGGAATGTTTTGAGAGGTACATTTTCAGAAGCACATCGATTGCCATAGTTGGCAGGCCAGTTCTATGGAACCTAATGGGAGTCATCATGTTTTTATTGGGGAATGGGATCATTAGTCGAATCTCACAATACCTACACTACTAGAGTTGGGAGATCTTTTTATTTAGTAATCCTTGATTGTGATATAGGAAAATTGTGATACTCTTGATGGTGCACTACATAAAGTAGTGGATGAGGTTTTGTGGGTTTTTTGGATGATTTTTCAGTTTTTTCCCAGAATGGGATGTGGTATTCTTGATTGATCATGCATCAGGAACATAACTGATATCTATTCCATCTCATCACCTAGCCCACACCAAGATAAGGTAATAAAAGATAAAAATTGAAAAAACTGAGTCTAAAGGATTCATTCTACTGAGCATCTCTCCTTGGGAAACTTCTGTGTTGCTTGAAAAAAAGGCTCACAGATCTCTCTGGTTATGCATTGACTACTAGAAGATGAATAATATAGAAATCAATAATAAATATCATTTTCCCTGAATAAATGACTTATCTGATGAGTTTAAGGGGGAACATTGGTTTTCTATTATAGACTTTTGTTAGGAATATAATCAACTCCTGGTTAAAGCAGTAGATTTCTTAATGAATGCCTTACAAAGTAGGTACAACCACTTCGAGTACTTGGTTAGGCCCTTCAAATTTACTAATTCTCTAGTGGTAATTTTAGAACTCAGGATAAGGGACTTCCATCAGTATCTCAATTATTTTTTCATGGTATTTTCTATGACATACTAGTTCAGTTGGGATCTGAGGAGGAACATGAGAATCACATACAGATTGTTCTGGGAACATTGAGAGAACATCTCCTTTATGAAAATTTATACATTTTCACATTCTGGATCAACGAGGGGAAATTTCTAGAGCATGTGATCTCAGAGAAGGGGGTTTCATTTGATCCCAAGAAGATCATTGCTATTTTTTCACGGGAGTAGACGAAGAATTTATTCGATATCAGTAGTTTCTTTGGCCATTCATGATATTATTTTTGGTTTGTTCGGTATTCCTATCTTTTAGATTCACTGATTACCGCGCTCACCAGAAAAGGGTTGAAGCCTTTATTGGTCTAAAAATGTGAGGAATCCTCCGAGGAGCTGAATAAGTGGTCCACTACCTCCCCTATTCTAATTTTTTCAGAGGCTGCAAAGGGGTATATGGTGTATTATGATGCTTCAGTTATGAGTCTCAGTTCCGTTCTTATGTAGGATGAACATGTGGTACCGTATGTCTCTCATAATATCCAACCACATGAAAAGAATTACCCAATGCACGACTTGGAGTTAGATGATTTTATGAATGATTTGAAGACATGGTGTCACCATCTCTTTGGGTACAAGTTTGTGGTGTACTATGATCACAAAAGCATGGCCTATATCTTCTGACAGAAGGAACTAATTTTGAGGTAGCAACATTTGATCATTTACATGTAGGGGTTTGAATTTAAGATTTTCTATACCCAAGGAAAGGGTATCGTAGTGGCCGATTCCTTAAATAAAAGATTCCCAACGAAGGCTTAGAGGATGTCAAGTGATTAGTGGACTTTTTTGGAAATATTTTCTCAAATGCATTTGGAGAAGAAGGAGAAACATTTTGGTTTGTTCTTGGTGAGATTTAGGTTGAATCTTTCTCTGGTGGATTTAAATCAGCGGGAATATCCTAGTGATGAGCTTTGTCAGGTGTCTAAGTAGTTTATTCATGGTGTGGAGGTGAATTTTGATTGGTCTTCGTCTCTCAAGGGCATGATTTTCATCAAGGGACATTAAATAGTGTCGTTATATCTATGGAAGGTGGTGATGCATGATAAAAACCAGTATTAGTGGTCTATCCATCTGGGTGCCACCATTAGGTAATATTATCTCATTCGGCTATTCGGGTGGATTGTAATTAGATGAGACATTGTGAACTTTGTGTCATTATTTTAAACATTCCAGCAGGTGAAACGAGAGCATCAAAGGCCCTCTAGATTTCCCAATTCATTTCCAAATCCTACCTAGAAGTCTAACGAGGTCTCCATGGACATAATTTATGATTTTAATCATACAAATATTGGTTATAAATACATTTGGGTGGTGATTTATTGTCTGAAGAATAAATCCCACTTCAATTTGATTGGATATAAAACTAACGTGGGTGAGTTAGTCCATTTTAACTTCAGGAGGTGGTAAGGTTCCATGGTGTTCCATTAGAATTTTTTACCGATAGAGTCCTCCATTTTAGATCCTGGTTTTGGGAAGGACTTCATAAGGCCTTGAGACTCAGATTATGATGAGAAAAACATACTAACCTCAAATAGATGGCCAGACATAGTGGGCTAATTAGATTTACTAGGACATGCTATGTGCAGGTGTTCTAGAATATAGAGGTTCCTAGGATAGACCATAGGAATTTATTGTGTTTTACTATAATAATAGTTACCAATACTCAATTCGAATGGCTGCTTTTGAGGTGATTTATGGTCGGCCTTCTCAGTCTCCCCTTTGTTGGGCTGAGGTAGGTGATATCTCACTACTGGGGCCGAGTTTGGTTCAAGAGACATTTGAGAAGGAAATGTTGATCAAGAAGATCTTAATGATAGTTTAGAGTCACTATAAATCATATGTCGAATAGAGACATCAATACCAATGGTTTTCTTTGGGTGACATGGTATTCATGAAAGTGGCCTCTTTTCTAAGCCATCATTGATTGGGGAAGCAAGGGAAGTTGACGTCTTGGTATGTTAGAACATTTGAGATCATTGAGTGTATTGGGAAGGTGGAATACTATTTTTCATTACCTTCACAGTTGAAATCCATCCATGATATCTTCCATGTCTCCCATTTGTAGAAATACAACCTATAGCTATTCTATATAGAAAATGTAGAGGTGTTGGATATAGATCCTAATTTATCTATTTTTTAGGATTTGGTGCAAATATTGTACATCAAATAAAAAGTTGTATAGGAAAATTTTATTCCGCTAGTTCAGGATCATTGGATGAATTTAAATTATACATATGATACTTGGGAGAAGAATTTTTGGGTTGATAAGGTGTGCCAATTATTGTTTTCCAATCAAGCATTAGGTTGACTATTTATGAAATAATGTCTTTCATGGTTGGGAGAATTGTCACATAAATGACTTATTATAAATTTAAATTTCATTTAATTTATATCATTGTTTTTTTCTAGATTTCTCTTGGATTTTTTAGGAAACCGTGAGTTATCATGATTTGGGACAAACTATGAGAACATTTTCAGATTAAAAAAATTAGTTTCTTTTATATATATTTCTTTTTATCAACATTTTTGACTTATTAATATTCAAAAATTTCCTCGCCAGACCTCTTAACACATCCATATACAGTTTTCCCCTATAAGAATCCATAATAATGAGGGATTATGGTTTTTATTTAAGGAATTGAGCCAGCCTGTAGAATCATTTCCAGTATCTTAAAAAATTGTTTATTTAATATCTTATTCAATTTTTTCCCTTCTCATTGATTACAAATCTCACTTGATACACTAACCTTAGGATATCCACCATTATCTTTTCCAACTATTTAGAGCTCATAAGAATCCTGAATTAGAGCATAACTCCTTAGGCATTTTCAAATCATCTAGATTTGAATTAGTAACTTGTTTGCTTCACAAGTCATTTATCTTTTACTCTTTTTCTCCAAATTAAGTTCCCACATGACCATCTCTGCCTTATTCAAGCCTCAATAGAATTTTTGACTATTCATAATTTCATCTACAAGTGTAATTGGGGATATTTCTTCAATATCCATCAAGTAAGTGTGTATCATTCCTTCTTCCCCAAATTTTCATTGAGTTTCAATCATTTTATTAGGGTTTCTTCCATTTCTCTATGAAGCTCCTAATTTCCAAAAAATCAGGGATTATAACCTAGGATTTTATCTTCAGTTTTTTGGTATAATCATGTGTTTTTAGAACTTATCTATGTCCCTTGTGGTGCGGTAGTGGGGCGGTTGAAATTGCGTACAATAATTCAAGGGTTTTGATGGTTTTGGTAGGTGATTCCATGTGTAATAAATGCTAGATGAGTTAGATTTTATGAATTTACATTTTTAGAACACTTCCCCTTCATTATCGTTTCTGGGATATTTTTTTCCACCATTTATTATGAAAATTATTTTCTTCTTCCAATTTTGAGTTAAATTGGGAATTTTACATGCCTATTATATGTTTTTGCAATTGGGTTTTTTTATAACTCTTATCATGGATTTATAAAAAAATTACATGCATAAATATCATATTTTTGTGATCTTTGGTATGAAAATAGTGTTCAATGAGGGGTTTTTAATGTATTTTCTATAAAAAACATTTTTAGATTTTATAAAGTTATTCTATTGAAATTATAAAAATTTTATTAAGTGATGTATGTTTTAAAAATAATGTGTAGCTACTGTAATGATTTGATTATGAAAATAAATAATGTGCTTATGTGCTGATGTTTTTGGTAATATTTGAGAATGGTTTGATTACAATGGGGGAAACCCTGGTATATAGGAAGGAGGATGTGTACTAGTACACCTGTGATTTGGAGCGGGTTTATCCATATTTCAAGGAGAAAATGGATAATGAAAACAATAAATAACTATATTTATGATGGTTGGGGGACAATAGGTTATGTTTATATTACCTTATAGTGGATTTTTCCTTAGAATGGATATTTCTATGGTTACGTTACACCGACATACGATGTATATGGGGCCCGAGACTAACTAGTGCCTATGGGTGTTACCAAGATTAGTGCTCATTGAATATTTTGTATTTTTCAATGGAATATGGATGTTTTGGATGGAAAATATAGCATCAAACATGTTTTATCGAAATTTTATCATTCATGGAAAATTCCCTATGTAAACTGTTTACATTTAAATGTTTTTTTCATTAGAAGTTTTTTCCACCACATCTTGCTTATCAAAACTAGCGTGGTTTTTATCCTGTATTTATCACTCAATGGAATATCATTGTTCTATAATATTGGTCTTATTCTCAAAACATACTAACACTCATTGGATTTAAGTATAATAGATAATGTTTGACATGGGTAAAGTCATGGCTGAGGGTGATATCAGTTTATGTTGATAGTTCACTTCCATGGTGTGGTGTTGTGGAGATGACTTATCGGCGATGACCTATTGTAATGTGGAGTCCAGGGGGGGTATTTTTATGCTACTTTTTGGTTTAATTATACCACATTTCTTATTTTTAAACATGTTTATTCAGTTCAGTTTTTGGTTTATGTCTAGTTATGCCTTAATTTTTAAATTCAATTTGCCGATTGTTTTTTCTGTTTTATGTATCCATAATCGGGTCAATAGTTCAAATACAAAATCAATGATACCAAGGAACTTGTGACAGACCATGGGAATAGGAAACACCCTTTAAGACATGTCATGCACTTGGTTCAAGGCTTATTTTGATAGAGGCCAGATACTGTTCTTGTCACATCTCAATGGTTAACTCATTCTATATATCATTTTAGTTGAGTAATGTTGTACTCATCCTCATAGGGTTCTTGAATACCACAATATGGCCTCACCATATTAATGACATTAACAAAACAATTCGGTAGATAAAATTATTGAAACCACACAAATATGGTGGATGAATATTCTCACTAATAATTTCCTAAACATCATAAGTGATCTCTACAAACTGATACCAAGGAGGTGTGATTCCTTAGCAGGTGTGTCTACAACCACCGAAATAAAACCATGGTCTATCATTGTCCATGAATTCATTATAAATAATTCTAGGGTTATGTTATTACCTTTACATTCAATGATCATAAAATGATTCAACAAACCTACTAGATATATAATATCATCATTCACTAGCGATCATATATGGTACTGAGAGAGAAACTCAGCCAGTTTACACCTCATTACTACACTCATTAACATCAATTATATATCTTTTTTATGTAATACATAGATTAAGATTTATAACTCAAGGAATTTTTTTTCCTCATAAATCACACTCGATTCATGACAAAAACCAATATCCATACTGAAAAAATGATCATGTCATTCCCTCTATCATAAATTCCATCTTCAGAATCTCCTAATGATATTTGTTCACATTGGACCTAAATGTATATGTCACCCAACTAAGCCTCCTACAAACATCATAGATGATATTTTCTCAATCCCATAGATTTAATGAAATTTTATAACCACCTCTACCATTGTCAGCTATAGGGAGGCCAACTTCTCCATCAACTCACTAGAAATCAATAGGTAGAAAACCTCTCTTTGATCATTTACACCCATGACCATTCCCTTGGTGGACTTCAACATCATGAAAAATCAACCTCAAAAAGATCCATAATCACTCCCATTCTTGTTAAGTTATACCATGATAATTGAACCATTAAATCAATAATAAACTCCATAATATATTAAATACAACTAGCACTCCCATAATTTAGTTAAAATCATCCTCCAGCTTATATTTTTTTTTCAAATCTACTACTTTGTATATGAGGGTTACATTAGATAATACTAAAGTGAACTGATCCATGTAATGCTAAAGATCCATTTCATTAAAATTTCAAGCTATGTTAGCGAATTTTTGATAAAAAAAGTGCATCACCAAGATATCCTAAAAACCCTGAAAACTCTAAGAAGTCACATTTGGTACATCCAAATAACAAACATGGAGATGGTGATAACCCATACTAATGCCAAACTATGTGATCCAATTTTACACACCCCCATAGAAGAATAGTTCATTGATCCCCATGGATGGATAAACCTCCCACATATTTACATAGATTAAGATATTCCAACCCATATCAATCTTATCATCATAAATTCCATATAGTAAACAATATAGTGTTTCCTAGGAAACCACACATTGTCTTATAGATCCCACTCTCTACATACATTTCCAAATATATATATTACAATAAAATATATATAGGAATAAAAAATATAAAAGAACATATATCAGTGAATCAATATTTCATGTATATAGAGAGAACAACTCTCACTTGTGATGTAATCCCTAAATGTTCCCGTGATAGATTCCCCCATTCTACTCCACCATCAGTAGAAACTATAAGATCATGGAATCTATTTCTATAAGGGTTCTAAAACATTATTTGTGAGGATATATCTCTATATAAATATTCACATGGTCCCCCCATCTAAAGAATTTTGCGATCAATTGTTCTATCAATTGGATTCACTTCTAAAAGGGGAGAAAAAAATGGAATCCATTATATTGCTATGTCTCAAATAGAAACCATGTCATAGGATATTTGTTATATTTATATTTTCAAATAATATATGTAGAGATGTTTATACATAATTTGTACATTGAACTACACATGATCCTATGTTTTAGAAACCTTTTCTCTTTGATGCTCATTTATTCCCCTATGCACATGCTCTCCCCAGTATGGGAATAACCTATAGCATTAGAACTTAAATATTTCCCAATAAAAAATTAAAATGAACTCTTATGCCAAACATTGTCACTATACTTATATTGGGGGATTGAATTTCCCTCGTAGAATTTATATTGTATAACAAGAAAATTTCCAAATGGGGGATGTTTCCCTCTACCTTTAATCTCTAAATCCAAAATATACATATCTTTCATATGGATCTATAACAATCCTACATTATCTAAAAGTTAAATCACAATATTTAGAAAACTCATAACGGGTACATTCCACTATAATACCCTAAACACATACTCATCCATAACCTAAACCACCAATGAAAATATAGCATATTTACAAAAAATCATAGTAATTATCTATCTAAATAGTCTACAATGTGAACTCTATATGGGTGTGTCATCGTTCATTAACTCTATTGTAAAAAACTACTCCATAGAATAGTCTTGTATCCCATATAAAAAAATAATCAATCAGAGTCTCCATTTATAAAAAAAGGACCACTATCTTGAGTAAAACCTCTACAAGATGAGGTCTTTTCTTATCATAGATCATCAGTGGTAAACTCTATTAAAATCATTCAATATGCAAATCCTTCATATATTATTTTATAATCTTTCTGAATCAATCGACTGATCAATCCTTTTTTTTATCATCTTTCTGATCTAAATAATTATACATGGGCATATAAATACGTGATTTCACTCCCTCGTTCCAACATGGAGTGAAAACCTCATGGGTGGGTCCCTGAATAGGGTCCACATCATTCAACTAATCATCTTCATGACAATGTACTGAATTTAATGATGGTTGACATTGCATTTACATGTAGATATTTATAAAAACATAAAATAATCAAAGATCATATATTGGGAGCTGACTAAATATTACATTCAAGGGAATTGATATTATATGATATATGAACCGAGTCCCTTGAAACCAATATCTCAGTATGATGAGTCCACATGAAGATATTCAATGTATTCTTGTAAAATTATTTCATTATCCAAACCAATATAGTGTTCACTATCATGAAAGATGCACAAAAGGCAATAAAAAATCATTTCCAAATGATCCATCCAAATCCTAAAAATGGTAAAACTATAATCAATATACCAATGATTAAAACTTACTTTGATACCAATATTTCATGATCTAAACAACTAATTCCCACCTAGATGGAAGAAGGCCGATCAGAAACTACTCCAATCACAATTCTATATATCAAAGGATGGTGACAATATCTAAATGAAATACCAAACTTTTGATACCATGGAATAAGTACATGTACACATTCTCCCATCCATGTTTATACTGATGTGAAATGTAATTAAAATAAAACAATGAAATAGATTGAGCAATAAACATTTATGTAACATACTCTAGAGAAAATAAATGTGTAGTAAATATTTTTATGAAAATTAAAGGTGAAAAAACATGTAGAAACATAAAATATCTCTCTTTATGATAATTACTAGAAAATAAATATAGATGTTTGATCCTAGGTCATAATCTCCTTTCCTAGACCACAATATGTTGTAAAATGTACCTAATTATCCCTATAATAATATGTAATAATTTTTATCCAATATAAATCCTCACAGGACATGGAATGTGTAGAAGAAGAGTATTCATGTGTGAGTTTATAAATTCCTCGTAGGTATCCCTAACAATTGAAAGGAAGGGGGAAAAGAGATACATGATATAAGATTCCATAACATCAAAATGAATGGATGGAAATCATAATTTGAGAATAAAACCTTATATAAAACCACATAGTATCAATGTGAGAGAAAAAAAGGAACAATGGAGATACCCCCCTAGATAGAACAAATATAATTAACGATTTTTTGAATAGGTAAATGATTTCATCATCGATGGCCAACATCTTGCATTATTTTCTAAATAAGTAACCATGTGGAGCCACACATCATTACTATTTTTCCTATTAAAGCTGATATAATGTCTAGTCAAAGGACCCATGACATGGTAAATAAAGGGGTTTTACTTAGTATACAGAGGAACCATTCCATTTAATAATAGGAGGTTTCCACTCAACATGTAGAGGACCCATTCATTAAAACACTATAGAGGATCCACTCGGTGGTGAGAGAACAATTGTCCTAACACATTGGGATGGTTACACATTATGGATAATGGACCCATTACCTTAAATAAAAGATGGGTTGCAATCATTGTATTGATGAACCATTTATTAGCATGGTTTGAGGGTTCCACTCAATAGATTAGGGACCCATTTCCAATCACAAGAGGAGGGTTTCACTCCATCCATAGTGGACCCATTCCATAATATAATAAAAGGGTAACACACTATGGATATGGACTCAATTACCTAACACGACTAGAGGGATAGACTCTTTAGTTAAAGGACCTACTACTAGGCATGATATAAGGGTTCCTATCTATGTATAGTGGACCAATTCACTAACAAAAAAGTGGGTGGAACAATATAGATAGGTAACAAAATATATTAAATAGGTGGATGGTTCTAATATATGGCTATAGGATTAGTTACTTGTCATTTCATGAGTATTCCACCCTATGGATAAATGATCCATTACCAAATGTAGTACAATTCCATTGTATGGATTGTAAACCCATTTCCTAGTACATATTTTGTTACCACTAACTTGGTAGATAACCAAAACCCTATTCTATTAGGGGGTACATCATGTTAGGAAGAAGATGAAAAAATTGTTCTATTAGTTAGCTACCACTCAGAAGGTAAAAGACCCACTCCTTTTTCCTTTATAGTTATAATAATATGTAGGAAGAATACCCGTACAATAGTATATCTATGGATTACCACTCAGTAGGTAGTGGACCAACACCCTAGTCCATCTGGTGGGTACTGGTATGTATGTCGATAGATAACCTATGTCCTTTTCCATCAGGGGTACAAAATTGTATGTAAATAATGGACCCGAGAACCTAGTCCATTAGGGGGATGGGTACCACTAAATAGTTACATGACCCAGACCTTAGTCCATCAAGGGGAAAAATCTCTAATGAACCTTCCTGATCACTTCCATCATTATGGGAATCCTAATTATTATTCTGTCTCAAAACATCATGTATAATAGAGTAAAAATAGTTAGAAATACATCATCGCATTCTACATGAAAAACACTCACGATAAGATACTGATGGAATATAGATAAGACTAATGAAGAAGATAATATAGGTATAAATTCTTCCAAATAGAATGAATATTTAATGTAACATATCCCCATGGAAGCTGTAATCACTCCTCTTCCTTATAATATCCTCTCAAGTACATATATTTCTAGCCATGTAGTATTACATGGAATGTAAGGGTACAACACTAAATTTCCCAACAACTTGGAAGATGATCATTCTATCATTCCACATCCATCAAGCTATACCTGCAAACTTGGTTGTGTTATACTACATAGTGTGTTCGTATTCACTCCATGGTACAAGGAGTATGTAAGATTTGAGAAAGGTTGTGTACATGTACATATGGGATGAATAGAGTTGTTCTTGTGTACATATTGTTTATATCAATAGCTATTTCTTCTATAGGAGTACATTCCAACACTCCAACATAAGGTCACACCATGTGTAGGTGTCCCACATGAGGTGTGATATATATCTCACCCAAAAAACCCATACATTCAATGCCAACAGACTACATAGAGTGTGTTTATCATAATAAATTTCATGTGTAGGGTTTTAAATTAAACTACATTTCCATTAACTGGATTACTAATCCAAATTTCACACAAAAAAATCCCAACTATTATCAAACCAAAATCAATGTGTGTGTACTCCTACAATTAGTCCTTGCCCTATATTGGACATAATTATAATTTATTATCCCTTACATGATGCCATATCACCCTCACACTTGACTAATTGTGATAAAATCTATACTTTGGATCATAGAACATAGAATACCAATACTCTACCCAAAATCCCATATTATTAATTGAGAAAACGTAAATATAGTCATTGTTCTAACATCTATATTGAATCTGTGGGTCCAAATATTCTCAAGAACACTAAATAATAGTAGAATATTTTACTAAAGGTCCAATTATTTAGTACTTGTTGAGTGGTTTGGACAAAGACATGTGAAAATTGGTTATAATATTAATTAATGAGGTTTTTTCCATTATTAATATAATTATTTAATGGAAGGGTTTATTCTATTTCATAATAATAAAAAATTCAAAGAATAATTCATTTTTATACATGGGATCGTCTGAAGGATTATAAAAACAACAAAATTTATTAATATAATATATTCCATGAATGATTATTTTAAATGGGTAAAAAAAGATAATAAAATTCCATTCATTGATATTGGGTTTTTTGTGAACAACATAGTTTGAAATTGGGGTGAGGGTGAAATTCATTTCATGGTAATTGTTTCACCTTTGAAAATGTATTTAGTTTTCATCTATTCTTGATCCATCGTAGAAAAATATTGGAGGACCATCTGAAAAAATCATATTTTTATTTGGATAACCTTTGAGATACCCCATAAAAAATATTTATAGTTGAAAAATTGTTATTTTATATAATGAAATAATAATATTTCATGAAAAAAATGATTTTTCTTAATGATAAATACATTTATCATAAAAATTGAAATCATTTCACAGGTATTTAAAAATGTAATGTTTCATGTGAATCCATAACCATGAGTCATCTAATAGTAATCATTATCAAAAGAAAAATTATAAACCCTTTGAAATATGAAATAAAAATTATTAGAATCATAGAACATTTTCGTCATATCACTAATTAAGCATTCAATAACCAATATAGTGGAAATATATCTCTATAGAACCCAGTGCTTTATATTGATACAACTGACCCATATATCATTGTATTATCAAACAACCACCCATAATTGGTTAATAATGCGACCACGTGTATTTTATTTTTAATGAATCAACCCAAAAATAATTTATAATAGAACCACCCATCAGGAAAAACAATTAATATGAAAAAAATAATTTTTAAAATACATAAGGAATAAAGTTTATCATAAAAAAATTTAAAAATATTTTATTCATTTTATAGCATTGTTAAACGATAGATAAGATAGGTTTTCATAACAATATATTTGAATCATGAATAATATATAGAAATTAAACAGGTTAGAGAAAAATATTTTTATAACATGATAAACATATGGAATAGATACAAAATTCCAAAAAATATCTATGAATCATGATTAAACCATCTAAATGAAATTGTTTATATAAAAATCAATTCAAATCGTGATCTAACAATATAAAAAATTGTGTTATAAAACAATATTATTGAAACGTCACAATGATATATAGAATATATGTCATCCATGAAAATATATTTTAAAAAAACATAATAGATATAGATAATAAATGATTATTATATCATTGAAAAAAATATCCATTGGATCATAAGTAATGAACCAAAATGTTATGCTGATTAAAGGACATAATATTAAATGATCTTTTAAAACTTTTTTTTCTGAAAATATTAAATACATTTTCAAAATCACTTTTTAATTTTAATAATTCACCAAATGTTTTGAATGACCTATTAAATTAATACTGTCTTATAGATATAAAAATTAATGATGGTGGTGGTAATTTCCAATCATGTTTCAAATGGTAAAAATATATAGACTTTTTAAGTAAAATTGAAAAAGGGAGTAAAATATAGATGATTTTTATATTATTAAGAAATTTACAATTAATATATTTTAATAGTTGATAAATTCCTATCTTAAATAGATATAGGTAATCATTTTTTTGTTACATTTTTTAATGAAAAATTAGAAATCATGTATATGGACATGAATGATATATCATCTAATGGAAAATACACGATTGATGTTACTTGCAGATGATTTTTTTGATGATTTAAAAACTTTATAGTAGAAATTGTAATTTCTTAAGATATAAATAACTAATTAGAGTATAATATACTATATTTGATTCAAGAAAATAATATAAAATTATATACTCAAAATGTAAATATGAACAAAAAAATACCCCGAAATAAATTATAATGTAACACAACACATTTTCCTCTTTTGTAACTCTTCAATCCTAAACACGGATAAAATAATAAAATAAAACGATACATTTAATAACATGAACATAGTTATTTTCATAACATAATATTTAAAATGGTAATATATACACCTCTATATGAATATTTGTGAATATAAAAATTGTATGTCTCAAATAAAATCAATATGAGATGAATTTCCAATAAAAAAATCATATCATTGTTGTTGATAATTAATCAATGACTTAATTATGTGTATAGAATGTTAATAGACATAAAACAGGTAAAAATTAACCATATGATAATTCAATGTCATTATATAAATAATTCTTTAATATCAAATAAAATATTAATGTAAAATAACCCAATGAAAATAAATTGATATATGAAATTCAACTCAACTTAGTGAATTTCATGTAGAATATCATGGGATAAAACAATTCAAAATAAAACAAAAAATAAAAATATTTTTATATATTAATTATATTACATTTAAAAGTATCATTTTATACATTACAAAATATAAATAATTTTTGAGTATAGTGTATCTCTCAATGACGTAAAATTATAGTGAGAAAATCCCTTAACATGAGTGAAAGCTTTCCATTTTATCATTTAAATCCTATTAAATAAAAATAAATGAATTATTTATTTATATATTAAACATTAAAATGATAAAAAAATTATACATAAATAAATTATTTTATTTCATTATAATTATATTATTAATAATTAATTAATTATTCCAATGTCAGTTTTTTATGATGTTTAGTTGATTGTTTAAAAAGAGCTTCAAATATTTGAACATGAAAAAATGGTCATTATTTGGATATATCCAAAATAAAAATAATTTCAATTTATCATATTTTTTCATTAATTATACTGTGAAAACAAATTATGAAAACATTTTATGAAAAATGAACAATGTTATGATCCAGAAGAATATAGGGTATATGAACAAAAGAGTAACAGTTTGATTTTTGAATTATCATTTTATAAGAAAGGTATTGTGTATTTATAATTTTAATAGTTTTTTTTAAATAAATAACATATAATCTCATTATATAATTTTATATATTTCATACTATTATGTGTTCATTAAAAATAATCACAATGCTTCGTGGGGATAGTAAGCGACACATACACAAATGTTGTTGTCATATTTCTGCATAAAAATGATATAAAATAATTTCATAATGATATTTTTTTCAATAATATTTTAATTTGTTCAATTATATCAAATAATTTTATTGACATTATCATAATTACCTTCCATGAATATCCCTAAAGAAAAATTAGTCACATTCCATCGTGAGGTGGCTGTCCTTCATACACACGAGTGAAAAAATTATTTCCCTCATGGAATGTAATTTAAAATGGTAATTTTGATATAATAACTACATAAGGATAAATAATTTATAAATATCTTATAAAAAAATTAAATCCCCCATTAAAACAATACTTATCTGGAGATTTTGGAAGTCAAATGACCTCAGTTTTTGAGGTTGTGGTATGTCATACACAAGAATACAGATTACATATCAGATATGATAGAATATGAGAATGTTTTAAGATATTAAATTATTATAATAAAATATCAGTATATAATATTTAATTATTTAAAATATTTATTTATTTATTTTTGTTTTTATGGATGTGGGTGGTGATAATTTAAAATACATAGCTTTGAATCTAACCTCTCATTGAACAACCACCATATGACAATATCTAACATTTTCAATGAATGAATTTCATACAAAAACATGGATTTAATGTTGAGGAGATAGTTTATTTATGTTAATTGGGAATTTCATGTCTTATCAAAATGGTTTTTATTGTTTTATGAAGAGATGGAAGTGGGTTTCTTTTTATTAGTGAGGTTAGAGGCACACATGTAATTTTGGAAATGAAAAAGGTGTACCCATATTCTACTAAAGACAAAATTCTATTAAATTGGTTATTATAAATAATTATACATTATATGGATTATATAATTCTAAAAAATTGTTTTTATTCAATTTTTAGTCATTTTTGAAACTTATCATTTTTTGTTAACCCCAATGTAAATTTATTTTAACGTTACCCACATTAATTAATTATTAAGGTTACCAAAATTTATTATTGTCAAAAATTAAGCTGACAATATTAGATAATATTAGGTATTATTACATAAAATATGTAATCTATTTTACCATTTTCAATAATACTTTATGGAAATGTTCATTATAATATTAAATGTGTAAACGCAATGAAAAAAATAATGTTTTTAGGACGGGTATTTTCTATGGAAAAGATTGTTTTTTATTAAAACCATGAACAATAAAATTTATTATGATTACAAAAAAATATATTGATATATATATTATATGAAATTAGTTAATATTATTAATTATTAGAGGATTTTTTAATAAATTATAAATGATACATTATACAGTTGATAACAATTTTTAAAAAAACTATTGTATTTAAACATAAAGACATAATTATACTAAATTCAAATGTGATGTTAATTAAAATTAAGTATTGTGGTAATAGTATTAATTAATAATAAATATTAAATTTTAAATAATACTAAAATCATATTGGGACTTTTAAATTTCATAAATTATTTAATATGAATGTAATTTTTAAAAAATTGCTATATTTCCGTATTCTGTAAAAATTGGATTTTTATAAAGGAATCTCAAAACATTATAAAATGTAACATTTCATATTATGATGATAATTATATTTTATTTTAATAATTTGGTTTTATAATAGTTTTATACATTATTTAGCAATTAACTTCATGAAAATCTATAAAAAAATTTGAAGAAAATATTTTTTAAGAATAATATTTTTTCACTAAAAATTAACTGATTACATAATTAAAATTCTTTAGTAAATAACATTCATAAAGAAGTATATATATATATATATATCATATTATAGTTAATAATAATCCTATATTCACATTTAACAGCGCTCTTATTATAGTTATATATTTTTTGGAGAGTTTACGATCAGTGGTACTTCTATATTGCAATGTAAATAATAGTTTTCATTTACAAAATATCATGGTTGTGAATGACCTCCCAATTTTAAATAATTATGTCCTCTAAATATAAACATTATTATTTTATCAAGGGTTGTAAATTTTGAAATATCTGTTTTTACTCACAACGTAAAAAAGGATAATAAAGATACCTCTACATAAAAGAGAAAGGAAATTATGAAGTCAATCATGAATAAATAAAAATATAATTAAATTAGAAGAAAATATGTGGGATGTGAATATTTAAACATGTAATAAAATTTTAATCCCAAAATAAAAATATAGTGTGATAGAATTCATTGATCATAATAAATTTTATGATCAACAGCAAGATAAAAATCTAAACACAATTAAATAATGTTTGAAAAAGTTAATAGATATCATCAGCAATAAATTTAATAGAAATATAAATTATATTGAGATCCTTTTTATTTATTTAGGGAATTATCTTCAACATAGACTATGATCATAAAAAATACTCTTATATGATGAATATAATTTCACCATTTTTTGATCGCAATAAAAATATAATATTCTTCACAAATTTAGTTTGAAAATTTTATTATTCATAGCTAAAGAAAAAAATCTGTCAATCCCACATAACCATGAAATGGATAAAAATGTATTCCTTATTTCATTAAAATTTAACAATAGAAAATTATCGATGCATGATTAGAAAGTACAAAATATGAGTAAATCTTGAAATGACAAATTCATCATTAGAATTCAACTGTAACACATAATGTTGATAAAAAATTATTCCGTGAATGACTTAATCTATATCCATAATAAAATCATCAACATAATAATTAAATAGTTCTTTTATCATCTATTATTAGCTCATACCATTCATCTCACAAGAATATAAATATGGATATGTCCTTTCAAAATAACATTAATGACTAAGTGAACAATGAAATTTTTTATCCCATGGTAATAAATATGATAAAACATGTGTTCCTATAATAAGCCAAATTTCAATAATTACATAAAACTGATTTTTTTTCATTTTATACCAAATAAGTATTTATACTATAAAATAATATATCATATACAAATGTTTTATAAATAATATTAAGATCTCATCACAAAAAAACATTAATATGGTGCGTAAGAATTTCTAAATATGATCATACTTATTATTATAGACCTAATATTGTATCCATAACATAAATTATAACAGGACATTAATAAAATCATAATCCACAATGATATATAAACCACCCTATGAAACCAATTATAATATCCCCAAATATGTAATCATTTAATTTGAGTAGAAAATATAAACATTAATTTTTCTGTATTGATATCAATAATGATGGGCCAATTTTCAACATTCAAACATTAAAACATAAATAATAAAAATTAGAACACTTTTATTCTCAATGAACATTTGGTTTTTTAGTCTAATATAATTATAAAATACTAACATATAAACAATTATAATCACTTTTAATTGTAATGTCTCATAGCTATGAAAGAATTTTTTATTTCACATTAATTCATCATCATTATACATTTCAAATCTATTTTAGAAACTGTTTCTTCAACCTCAATAAATTATGGGAATCAAAAATGAATCCTCATAAGGTTGAGATCAAAATATTATAAGGGTATATGTATGAATTGAAAATTTAATTCCATCTGTGAGAATGAAAATTGAATAAGAGTATGATGACACAATTAATGTGAATGGGAATATCATGTGAAACTTTATACACAACAATACCTATATCACTAAACATGAAAACATGGAATAAGGATGTAATAAATTAATGATTAAAAAGCTTCAATAATAAGAAGTACTGTGATATGAAAATTGATTGTAAGAAAAATTTCGAACACATAAAAATCATAGACGTAACATATTAGTGTCAAGGAACATTCACTTAAAATGACTTATCATAAATGGAATAACCAAAATGTATTACATCCATCATTGAATTACACAATGAATTTGAGAGTTATAGTGGAGTAACTCGTTATTTATATATCATAGAACCACCATTCCAAGGTAAATAATGTAACCCTGTTACTTGTTTTATAACACAACCTCTCTTTATTAGTTTAAAACTAATCCAATTATGACCAGAAATAATTACCATGTACCATATAATGAATGAAGTACCTACTGAGTATATTTTATCCTAAAATCATTAAAAGAATTATTCTTTTCATACCATTATTTGTTACTATAAAATAAATATTTTCCATAGATATCTCTGTGAAACATGACTAACCTATAAAAAATAAACAATTTATAAAACAATTTCTCGGAAACACAGTTTTCATATAGAATATAATTGGGATACATAAAAATCTATAAGAAATATTATTAACCTATATGAAAAAAATTTGTGACATAAAATTATCATAGAAACATGTTTTATGAAAATAAAATAAATGGATTACATAAAAATCTGTTTGAAATACGATTATCCTATAGAAAAAAAATCGGTTCAATGAATATATCATTGAAACATACATAATATGTCAGGAAAAAGACTTATGATAGTTTTATTAAAAAAATATTTCCATTTAAGAATATTTAATAACATAGTTTATTGATGTTTATGAATGGATATACTATTACATATCATTAAAATAACTTTTTATTAATATAACCTTTTAAATTTAAAAGTAAATTTTTAACTAAAATATTATTAAAAATATAAAAAAAATTCATTGAAAATATACTTGGATGCAAATAAAGGTATCATAAAAAATTGAAATGGTCATATGGTTAGAAAATCCATTCATGTTTTAAATGTAATAAATAAGCATTCATAAAATGTAATTTGAAAATTGTAGTTATAAGTGAACCATTTGGAAAAAAATTAGAAATTTAATATTAAAACATTTTAAAAGATAATAAGTGATAATTTAATGTTGAATTATGTGATCATTTTTTTTAAATAAAGTAAATTTATAAAATCATAATATGGATTTAAAAAATACGTCATCTAATGAAAAATTTTATATTAGTATATCCTAAAAATTATTTTCTTGATGTTTCTTTAATTAATTATTCATAAAATGAGAATAAAACATTTAAAAAAAATTAAAAACCATATAATAATATTTTATATGTGTTTAATGAATATTTTATGACATTATTTACACTAAAATAAAATTAATCATAAATAAGATGGAAGCACTTATTTAAGAACATGTTCTTGAAATCATCCCATTCCATGTATTCTATTTCATCTCAGGGACTCGTATTTTTAATTACAGTCCACCATTGATTTGATTCGCCTTCTAAATGGTAAATAGTCATAATTTATTTCTCATCTATTAAATAAATGAAGTTGAATTATTCATTCATGAAGTGTTAGCAAATCATGCAATAGAATGATAGGTCATTCCATCTGTCTCAAACAAATGGTTAGAAAGAGTTATATACATAAGTCCATCTTTAGTGAGATTAATAGTATATGGTTCCTAAAATGGACTTATACTTCATATATCATACTGATTAATATAATAATACTAGTTTCTACTAACCAGGGACTTCTTGTAGGCCAGTGGTATGTGATAAAGGCATGTCGCACTTCAGTTGTGGGTTCGATTCCCACATCCCTGTCCGACGCGATGGGTTGTCGCCCATCCTGCAGGTTGTCCCTTGTCTAAATCTAAATTATTATAACAATCCTTAAATAATTTTGAAAAATGTTATAGCCTAAAAAATTACCGAATTATGTCCAACATAATCCATTCCAATCTTTAGGCTTATCCAAAATACTTCTGTCTAATCTCATAGTATAAAGAAAACAATTAGTAGAAATGTCATCTGTCGGGCATTGAATACCATCATTTATCCCCCATATATCATAAGATATATCTTGTTGGTCAAATTACAAAACTGTGAATAACTTAATCATGTATTCTCTTGAAAAATGAATACCCATTGACTCTTAGTGAAAACATGAATGTGGTCAAAATTTAACACTTTCCAGATTCCAAAATCCAAAAATTTATATATACTCAAACCATGATATAACTTTGTCCTTATATCAGTCATGATCTCATTTCATTTTTTCTTTATCGCTTCATTATGTGCATACCATCTTCTTTCCAAAAATATTTCTATCACTTTTCATGGTTACCAGTAACATATAATTATTGAAAACCAATTCAGAGATATTCCAAAATTCCATGATGCCATAAATGAGATTCCATGATACTATTTTGAAATCCCATTACATAAACACTTAATCTTTACAAAACATCATTTTCATACTCAACATCACAAATAGTGATCGCATGTGACTTCCCTTTATCCTTTTACTTTAGAGTTTTCTCACCTTGATTATCATTAAACCTTAGATTAGGGCATTGATTATCATAATGCCCCATTTCCTTTCACTTGAAGCATTAAAGTGTTGGTGGTGAATTCTCTGTAGTATTTTATTTATTCACATCATTAGAAACACTTTTTCCATTACTTCGACACTCACCTAATCGATGGCCTTATTTTACACACTGAAAATATTTTCTAGTCCCTTTAAGACAATCTCCACCGTGATTTTATCCACACTTTGAGCATAAAAAAACATTCATCTTCTTTTCACAATTATTCTGAGATTTCTCTTTGAACTCCATATTTCGTTTCTTGTCAAAACCATGAGATGGATATGTAACACCAACTACCATTTCTACCTTGATATCACAACGCATAATTTTTTCATAGCCACTGATGTCTCTTATAGATAATGCATTTCTAAGAGTTGGTTTTAATCTACTGAAGAATCGATCAACTTTACTTTCAGGTCGGATGATAAAGGTAGATGCATACTTTTCAAACCTTGTAAAATTCGCTTGGTATATACCAATAGATTCATCATCATTTTTCTTAAGCTCATGGAAATCCTTTTCAATCATTGTTTGAAGAATAAGACAGAAGTACTTATTGAAAACTAAGTTCTTGAAATCATTCCATTCCATGGATTCAATTTCATCTCGGGGCCTTATATTTTTAATTAGAGTCCAGCATTGATCTACTTCACCTTCTAAACGGTAAATAGCCCGAATGAATTTTTCATGTTCCGAACAGTGAAGTATGGATAATATCTTTTCAATGGTACTGATCCATTGTTCAGCAACAAGTGGATCAGAAGACCCACTAAAAGAAGTTTGACATTTCCTCATGAAGGACTCAATAGAATATTGTTCCCTTCTCTGGTTATTTGGACGTCCAGAATGATTCATATCTTGTGTAAGTATAGAAATAATTTTTTTCACTCCATCTCCCATAACATTGGTTTGTTCAGGAGTAAAAGCATTGCATTTTCCATTATATTTATCAGCATGGTTCCTTCGGGTTCTATCCATCGAATAAAACCCGCAAAGAATAGTGTGAGAGGAAAAAATCATGCTAGGGAAAACAATATAATAAAGGGGGAGTTCCTTCAATATATAACATATTAAGGTTAATTATAATATTGTTAACATAATTCTAGGAATATAACCTATACGTATACTTATCCTTATGGACATCCCTAGACATGCCTTTGAAATATCCCTAGGGATCTCACTAGAGTTCTCGCATCCTAGTTTCCAATGGTTAACTAAACCTTTCCTCTAATGCCAACTGTAAAGACCCAAATCATGACATACATGGACATTACATTAATTTTCCAGAATACTTAATACATAACAAAAACAAAAACACAAGGACCGTAATAGTTTTGTGTCTTTGGAAACTCAGAACATAATCTTCTAATCGTGGTGAATGATCTTCAAAATCTCCTATAAAGATCTTCCCCTTTTGTTTTCTTTCCTAAAAACATTCTTTATATCATGGGGAAAAGAAAACATATAAAGGGTGAGATCAAATTATCAGTAAGGGTAAGCATGGAGAATAGAAGACAAACCATATACATTTGAACATCAAAACATTAACAAAATGTTTACCAATCAAAATCTTGAGTTGTGAAATAAATCGTGGTAGTACGTAAGTCATAGGCCGTAAAGGAACATTAATCATGATAAAATATCATGGTAATAAAACATTTAATTGTGTAAAACCATTATTAACATGATCTTATTTCCATAGTAGCCAAGGCATTTCTGCCAAGACCATCTTAGTGGTCAAAGTCCCTTTCTGAATCGAGTTCACTCCTCGTTTCAGTCCTGTAACACTGAACCAGATAAACATACCATTCCAGCCATGTCTATCTCATGAGATATAAATCTTTACCCAATGAATTGAAGGGAGATATAGGTCCCACCCATCTCATAATGACACCATTTTTATGTGTGCCCTAAAATTATAAATCATACATCATAGAATAACACATGAAATAAAAATGGGATTCTTATACTTCATGCCATCATAACATAATCCATATAAGATAAAAGGAAATTATAAAATTAATTCCATCATAACATAATAAAATCAATGAAAAAATAGTGATAGAAATAGAACCCTATATTATCTTATACGGAAAATAATTTTGATAAAACACTTGAACTCCATTTTTGAGTAAAATATCATTTCTACTTCAAAACATTTTTCCTTTCTTAACATGTCATAAAATTTTAAACTAAAAGAATTTGATTAAAAATAAACTTGAAATCTTGAAAAGGAAGCTTCATCGAAATATTGTTCTATGAAATCATAAAAATCCACTCATTCCGTATTAGTTAAAAAACAATCTTCTCGTACTTTGGTAAGAAAAGTCAAAAAGTACCTTGTACTAAAAAAAAGATTCCTTTCATATATTTTAATAAAAACTCACCAATGGGTTAAATTGGATTTAAAAAATTGTAGGAGGATATAAATAATATTAAATATTGATGAATCATGGATGTGGAGGATAAATATTCCCCCGTATATTCTGATGTATAAACAATCTCAGAAAAAATTGAGATTAAGAGATTTTCCCTTACCTTATGTCCAATTTCATCAATATGTGTCCGAGACTCTAATATAGTGGGTTTAAACATATTATTAACTTGTAACAAAACCATAATAATATTTGTGATATCAAATATTATTCACTTACAACTTTATATTATCGGTTCATTTGTCAATTCCATGTTAAAGCAGTGTTTTGGGTAAAATCGTTTCATTTATCATCCCTGTTTTGACTTGTAATTATTAATATGATTACGTAGTTCAAGATTATATAATTACAGAATAAAAAACATGATATATATATATATTCATAATATGCATATATATAATAGATCGATAAATGGTAAAAATACACTGTTCATGGAGACGGTAGGCCGTACGTACGCATGAACGCTGTTTTTCATTTCCTTATTGAATTGAATGTAATTTAGTAGATGACATACATATATATACACACATAAATCCTGTATAATTATTATGTCATATATTTCATGATTACTTACTCTATATACTTTATAATCATTCTTGAATTGTTACCATGGAAAATAAATATCATTGCGTCCTGGAGACGGTAATCCGTACATACGAACGAGCGATGATATCATTACCATTTTTATTGAATGGAATTGGAGTCCATGATATAATATCTTAGAATCAGTATGACGTTATAATCATATATAGTTATTCTTTACACCATTATAACCATCCAAGTAAGGTGGTGGTGGAAAAACTGATTTCACCACTACGTGGAGACGGTATTCCGTACATACGCAAGTGCAGTGATTTCCTTTTCCGTTGGATAGATATAAGGTGAAATAGGGTTGTTTAATATATATAATAAAATATTATTATATATGTAAAACTGATTTTTTCACTTTATAATGAAACAAATAATGAAGATGAAGTAGAAGAAGAAAGAAACTTGAAAGAGTCGGTAGAAGAGATTACATCTTCCTCGACGCACCTCCTTTAAACTTCTTCTTAAGAAACTAGAGTTGGTCTTTTGAGAAAACCATAACCTCTCTGATAAAAATAGAGAGTTTGAGAAGATTAATTATTAGGGGTTTTCCGAGATTCAAGTCTCAAAAGGGTGTGAAGAGAAGAGGGAAGGGGTGCGCTTATTATAAGGGAGGAGAGGGGAACTTTTGAAAAAACATAGAAGATTATTTTATAATAATGTTATATTCGGTTTATAATATCTAAAAAGTGATTTATTTCTAATCTAAACCAGGGATGGGTATAAATACTCTAAACCAATAGATTTTAGACAAGTTTAGGTTTCTATGTTAACCTTATCATTTTGATTTAACTCTAAGTTAAATAATTTAACTTTTACTGTGTATTCGT
Source organism: Viscum album (assembly GCA_963277665.1). Lineage (NCBI taxonomy): Eukaryota > Viridiplantae > Streptophyta > Magnoliopsida > Santalales > Viscaceae > Viscum > Viscum album. Next base: position 1,102,242,391 of record OY728147.1, read on the forward strand.
GTTTTCATACACTATATGGTTAGTAAACTTACAATAACAAGACAAAAGAACAGCAAGTGGTTAATTATTAATATATAAAACCTTATCTAAGTCATTTAGAGATCCTAATATTTTTAGGTAATAAAATAACAATTAATAATATAATATTTGTTTAAAAACATTTTTATGTCAATTTTGACACTATTTGGTAATTGATTTTTGTGAAAATTATTAAAACATTATTAGTTCAAAAAAAATTTATTGAATCAATACTAACATGTCATATTAAATTATAAAATTAGTTTAATTTATAAAAAGTCTCAAATTACATTTATTTGGGTATTTATAAAATCAATTATGTTAATATTTCATTAATAAGGTAATTACTGCATCATCATTGTGTCATAAATAACTTAAATTATACATTTTCTAAAAATTATAAATAAATTAAAATTATGTAGGAAATCGTTTTATATTTCTAATGAATATTTATAGTCAAATTTATCTTATGTATAACCCTATATTAAAAAAATTTAGTTATTAAACTTTGATTTTATCTATATTAACTCTTTTTTAAATATAATAATAATAAATGTCCTAATCTAATCGAAGAGGACCTAAAGGGTAATAATTTATTCCTAAGGTTTTTTTTGGTCAAGTTAAACTTATCCAATAGAATTAGGACACGTTTAAGGGTAATAATAATATCATTTTCACCCTAAATTTCCCTATTTACTTTTAATCATGGTAAATAAAAGTAAAAAGATACTATTCCCCAAAAATTATATTTATCTTATTGAACCACATTTTACTCCTTGATATTATACGTGTCTCTTGTATTTTAGAATTTCCATTCACATATGAGGTAATATTATGTTTGATGTATATTTTTAAATTCTCCTAGGAGGTGGGTAAAAGACGGTGAAAAGTTCAATATAATATTTATATATCAAAAATCATTATAAAATGACTCATATTAATTTACTTAAAATATAAAGGTATTATGTATCAATTTTGACCTAAAATAAATTTAAATAAAATAAATATTTATTTAAATAAAAAGTTGGATTTTAAATAATAACCTAGTATTTTCACTATTCATAAAAAATTTAATGTTTTCTAAAAAATACCACAAATTCACCCTAGGCTAATTTTGGTATTCCAAATCGAAAAATGAAGTCCATTTTGAAAGATAAAATTTATAAAATTTCCAAAAGTGGGTATTACTATTCATAATGGCAAGTTTATATAATATTTTAATAACATAGCGTTGTTTAGTGAAACTCATTATTGCGTACTACATATGCTATCAAGGAAGGTTGTGATTGCGTGCAATGGAAGACAAGTCAGTGCTGTGTGTAGTGCAAGCTTCCTTTTGTGCTAAGTATAAGATAATCAAAACTTATTTCATTTATACATTAAACAAAATCTATAATTAGTGTTGCATAGATTAATTTCCTCAAAACCAACTTGAAATTATGTGTAACATGATCCAAGAATAGAGTTGCATATAATGTAAGCTAATACAGTGTTGCATATAGTACAATATAATCTTGGTGTACCATACAATATAAGATATGAAAGAAATTAAATAGAATACATCTTATAAAATCTTGGGGTGTTACATTCTACCCCCCTTAAAATGAATTTTGCCCTTGAAATTCCTCGGGGTTATAAATTGTTTTCTACTTTAAATTTTCTTTCATATAAACCCACATCGTAAAAAAGAAATTATAAAACTTCATTTTAAAAAGGGAAGTTAGAATCATAATAGTCACCCAAACTAACTCAGCACTGGGTTTCCACATAGGACAACATAGGTGAAAATATGGATATGGAAGTGAAATATAACAATAAACTTTTGATGAAGAGTGGTAGAGGACATGGATATAAAAAGGCCAACAATCAAAAAAGCAATAAATTTGTGATGATCTAAGGTACCATCTGATTCATTAGATATGACGACACTGGGAAAACTTTTTTGGTTTTCAAGATCATTTCCCTAATGTTGAAAAATTTGGAATTAGATGAAATACACTATTGATTTTGGTACAATCTCATCATTGGTCATTCCTTAGACAATTTGAACTTCATCTATTAGTGAAATTAAGTTGAATTTTTCATTCGTGAAGTGTTAGCAGATCATGCGATTGAAGAATAGGTCATTCCATCTGTTTCAAACAAAAGGTTAACAAAACTTATATACATAAGTCCATATTTAGTGGGAATAATCGTATATGGTTCCTAAAATGAATTTATACTTCATATATCATACTTCATAATATAATAAAAGTAGTTTCTACTAACCAGGGACTTCTTGTAGGTCGTGGTATGAAATAAAGGCATGTCGCACTTCAGTTGTGGGTTCAATTCCCACAGCCTTGTCTGATGCGACGGGTTGTCACCCCTCCTGCTGGTTTTCCCTTTTCTAAAACAACATTATAATAACATTACATAAATAATATCGAAAAAATTTATAGCCTTAAACAATACTGACTTATTTCCAAAATAATCTATTCTAATATTTAGGCTTATCCAAAATACTTCTTTACAATCTCATAGTATAAAGAAAACAATTAGTAGAAATTTCATCTTCCGAGCATGTGAATACCATCATTTATCCCCCATATATCATAAAATATATATTGATGGTAAAATTCCAAAAATGTGAATAACAAAATCATGTATTCTACTAAAAAATTAATAACCATTCACTATTAGTGAAAAATGAATGCAGTCGAAATTTAACACTTTCCACATTCCAAAATACCAAAATTTCTATATACACAAACCATGATATAGCTTTTCCCTTATATAAATCATTAGCTCATTTAATGTTTTCTTTATCGCTTCATTATGCGCATACCATCATCCTTTCAAAAATATTTCAATCACCTTTCATGGTTACCGGTACAATATTATTATTGAAAACCAATTCATAGATATTCCAAAAATCCATGATTCCATAAATGAGATTCCATGATACTATTTTGAAATCCCATTACATAAACACTTAATCATTACACAACATTATTTTCATACTCAACATTGCAAATAATGATCGCATGTGACTTCCCTTTATCCTTTTCGTTAATAGGTTTCTCATCTTGATCATCATTATCCCTTGGATTAGTGCATTGATTAGAATAATCCCCATTTCCTTTCATTTGAATCATCGAAGTGTTGGTGGTGCGTTCTCTGCAGTCTTTTTTTTATTCACATCATTAGAAAGACTTTTTCCATTACTTAGACACTCAGTTGCTTGATGACCATGTTTTCCACACATAAAACATTTTCTAGTCCCTTTAAGGCAATCTCCACCATGCTTCTTTCCACACATTGAGAATAAAGAAACTTTCATCTTCTTTTCACCGTTATTCTGAGATTTCTCCTAGAACTCCATCTTTAGTTTCTTGTCAAAACCATGAGACGGATATGTAACACCAACTTCCATTTCTACCTTGATAGCACAAATCACAATTTCTTCATAGCTACTAAAGTCTCTTATAACTAATTCCCATTGAGGACTTTGTTTTAAGCCACTGAGGAATCGATCAACATTACATTCCGGTTGGATGATAGAGCCAGACGCATACCTTGAAAGCCTTGTAAAAATAGCTTTCTATATACCAACAGATTCATCATCCTTTTTCTTAAGATCAAGGAAATCCTTTTCCATCTTTTTTTGAAGAAATAGAGGGAAGTACGTAATGAAAAATACGTTCTTGAAATCATCCCATTCCATGGATTCAATTTCTTCTCGGGGCCTCGTATTCTTAATTAGAGTCCACCATTAATCTGCTTCACCTTCTAAATGGTAAATATCTAGAATGAATTTTTCATGTTTCAAATAGTGATGTATGGAAAATATCTTTTCAATGGTACTGATCCATTGTTCAAAAACAAGTGGATCAGAAGACCCACTGAAAGAAGCTGGATGTTGCCTCATAAAGGACTCAATATAATATTGTTCCCTTCTCTAATCATTTGCATGTTCATAATGATTCATAGGTTGTGTAAGTATATCAATAATATTTTTCATTCCATCTCCCATAAAATTGGTTTTTTAGGAGGAAACTAATTGCATTGTCCATTACATTGATCAACACGGTTCCTTCGGGTTCTAGCCATCGTCTAAAACCCAAAAAGAATAGTGTGGGAGGAAAAATTAATGCTAGGGAAAACAACATAATAAAGGGGGATTACCTTCAATATATAACATCATAGGGTTAATTGTATGATTGTTTCCATAATTATAGGACTATAACCTATTCATATACTTATCCTTTGGGACATCCCTAGACATACCTTTGAAATATCTCTAGGGATCTCACTAAATTTCTCACATCCTAGTTTTCAAAGGTTGACTAATCCTTTCCTCTGATACCTACTGTAGAGACCCAAAGCTTGACGTACATGGATATTTCATTACTTTTGCGGAATACTTTATACATAACAAAAACAAACACACAAATACCATAATAGTTTAGTGTCTTTGGAAACTCGGAAAATAATCTTCTAATCATGGGGAAAGACGTTCAACATCTCCCATAAAGATCATCCCCTTATGTTTTCTTACCTAAAAAATTTCTTTATATCCTGGGGAAAAGAAAACATATAAAGGGTTAGATCAAATTATTAGTAAAGGTATGCATGGGGAAAATAAAACAAACCATATACATTTGAACTTCAATACGTGAAAATAAAGTTTACACATCAAAATCGTGAGTTGTGAAATAAATCTTGGCAGTACGTAAGGCAGAGGTCATAAAGGAAAATTAATCATGATAAAATAGAAAATGAATAAAAAAATTAATTGTGGAAAACCATTAAGCACAAGATATGATTTCCTTAGTAGCCAAGGCATTGCTGCCAAGAGCATCTTAGTGGAAAAAGTCCATTTTTGAATGGAGTTCACTCCTCGTGTCAGTCCTATAACACTGAACTCGAATAACTTACCGTTCCAGCCACGTCTATCTCATGAGATATAAGTCTTTACACAATGCATTAGAGGGAGATATATGTACCACCCATCTCATAATGATACCAGTATTATATGTGCCACAAAATCATAAATCATATATCATAGCATAAACCATGTAATAAAAATGGGATTCATAAACTGCATGCCATCAAAACATAATACATGTAAGATAAAAAGACACCATATAATTAATTCCATCCCAACATAATCAAATCAATTTAAAAATAGGGATATAAACAGAAAACTATATTATCTTATATGGAAAATAATTTTGATAAAACACTTGAACTCCATTTTTGAGGAAAATATCCTTTCTACTTCAAAAATAATTTTCCATTCTTAACAGGTCATACAATTTTAAACTAAAAGAAGGCGATTAAAATTAAACTTGAAAAATTTTAAAGGATGCTTCATGGAAATAGTGTTCTATGAAATCATAAAAATCCATTCATGCTGTATATGTTTAAAAAACATTCTTCTCGTACTTTCGCTAGATAAGTCAAAAAGTACCTCATACTAAAAATGAAAAATGATTCCTTTCATAACTTTTACTAAAAACTCAGTAATGGGTAAAATTGGATTTAGAAAATATTAGGAGGATAGAAATAATATTACATATTGAGGAAACATGGATGTGTATGATAAATGTTCCCCAGTAAATTATGAAGTATAAACAATCTCTGATAAAAATGAGATTGCGTGATTTTACATTACATTGAGTCCAATTTCTTCCATATGTGTCTGAGACTCCTGTATAGTTGTTTTAAACATATTATTAACTTGTAACATACCCATAATAATATTTATTATATCATATATGATTCACTTATGACTTTATATTATCTGTTCATTTGTCAATTCCATGTTAAAGCTATGTTTTGGGTAAAATCATTTCTTTTATCATCTGTGTTTTGACTTGATATTATTAATATGATAAATTAGATCATGATTAATTAATTCCAGAATGTAAAACATTATTTATATATAATATATATTCATAATATACATATATATAATACATCGATAAATGGAAAGAAATACACCGTTCATGGAGACGGTAGGTCGTACGTACGAATGAACGCTATTTTTTGTTTCCTTATTGAATTGAATGGAATTTATTAGATAACATACATATATATACATAAATCCAATAGAATTATTATGTCATATATTTCATGATTACTTATTATATATACTTTATAATCATTCTTGAATTGTTAACATGGAAAATGAATGTCAACGCGTCTTGGAGATGGAAATCCGTACGTACGCACGAGCGATGATATAATTCACATATTTATTGAATGTAATTGTAGTGGATGATATAATATAATAGAATCATTATGATTTTATAATAATATATAGTTACTCTTTACACGATTATACCCATCCAAGTGAGGTGGTGGTGGAAAAACTGATTACACCACGACGTGGAGACGGTATTTCGTACGTACGCACGCGCATTGATTTCATTTTTCGTAGGATGGATAGAATGTGAAATAGGGTTGTTTAATATATATAATAACATATCAGTATAAAATTAATACTGTTTTTATTACATTATAATGAATCAAATTAGTAAGAGTTAGTAGAAGAAGAAAGAAAATTGAATGAGTCGGTAGAAGAGATTACCTCTTCCTCGACGCACCCCCTTTAAACTTCTTCTTAGGGAAATAGAGTTGGTCTTTTAAGGATACTAGAACCTCTATGATATAAATAGAGAGGTTTAGATGAGTAATTCTCAGTGGTTGGCCGAGATTTATATCTGAAAAGGGTGTGATGTTAAGAGGGAAGGGGTGACCTTTTTATAAGGGAGGAGAGGGGCACCTTTGGAAAAGCTTAAAACATTATTTTATAATAAAGTCATATTTGCTTTATAATTGCTCCAAATTGTTTTAATTGTAATATAAAGTTGGGATGGTTCTAAATCCTCTCAACCAATAGGTTTTATACAAGTTTAGGTTCCTATTTTAACCTTATTATTTATATTTAACTCTAAGTAAAATAATTTAACTTTTACTGTGTATTCTTGTTTTCTTACACTATATGGTTAATAAACATACCATAATAAGCCAAAAAACCCCCAAGTGGTTCATTATTAATATATATAATATTATCTAAGTCATTTGGACGATCTTTATATTTTTATGAATATAATTATAATTAATAATATAATATTTGTTTAAAAAAACTATTTTATGTCAATTTTGACACTATTAGGTAATTGATTTTTTTTGAAAATCATAACAACATGATTAGTTCCAAAAAAGTTAATTGAATCAGTACTAAAATGTCATATTAACCTTTAAAAATAGTGTAATTTATAAAAAGACTTAAATTACATTTATTTGTGTGTTTCTAACATCGATTATGTTAATATTTCATAAATAAGGTAATTATTGCATCATCATTGTGTCATAAATAAATTAAATTATTTAATGTCTAAAATTATAAATAAAATAACATTATGTAGTAAATAGTTTTTTTTATAATGAATATTTATAATCGAATTTATATTATGTATAACCCTATATAAAAAATGTTTTAGTTAATAAACTTTGATTTTAACTATTTTACTCTTTTTTAAATAAAATAATAATAAATGTACTAATATAATCCATGTGGACCTAAAGTGTAATATTTTATTCCCAAGGTTGTTTTTGGTCGAATTACACTTATCCAATAGAATTAGGACATGTTCTAGGGTAATAATAATATCATTTTTACCCTTAATTACCCTATTTACTTTTAACCGTGGTAATAAAAGTAAAAAGTTACTATTCACCAAAAATTATTTTTATCTTATTGAACCAAATTATACTACTTGATATTAACCATGACTCTCGGATTTTTGAAATTCCATTCACAGAAGCGGTAAAATTATATTTTATATAAATATTTAAATTCTCTTAGGAGATGAGTAAAAGACGGTGAAAAGTTAAATAAAATTTTTATATATCTAAAATCATTATAAAATGACTCAAATTAATTACATTGAACTTATAAAGGTATTATGTATAAATTTTGACCTAAAATAAATTTAAATAAAATAACTAATTATTTAAATATAATGTCGGTTTCTTAACAGTAACCTAGTGTTTCCATTATTCATCAAAAATTGAAAGTTTTCAGGAAAATACTAAAAATTCACCATAGGTTAATTTTGATATTCTGAATCCCAAAATAAAGTCCATTTTGAAAGATAAATTTTATAAAATTTTAAAAACTGGCTATTACTATTCATAATGACTAGTTTATATAATATTTTAATAACATATCGTTGTTTAGTGAAACCCATTATTGCGTACGACACACACTATCGAGGAAGGTCACGATTTCATGTAATGCAAGACAAGTCAAGGTTGTGTGTAGTGAAAGCTTCATTTGGTGCTATGTATAACATAATCTAAACTTATTTCATTTATACATTAAAAAATCTATACTTAATGTTGCGAAGAATAATTTCCACAAAACGAACATGAAATTGTGTGTAACACGAGCTAAGAATAGTGTTTCCTATACTGAAAGCTAATTCGATGTTGCTTATAGTAAAATATAATCTTGGTGTACCATAAAATAGAAGATATGAAATAAATTAAAAAGAATATATATTATAAAATCTTGGGGTGTTACATTCTACCCCCCTTAAAATGAATTTTTCCCTCGAAATTCTTTGGGGTAATAAATGGTTTACTACTTGAAAGATTCATTCATTGAAACCCACATCGTAAAAAGTAATACGAAAACATCATTTTAAAAAGGGAAGTTAGAATCATAACTGTCACCCAATCTAACTCAGAAATAGGTTTCCCCATAGGACAACATAGGTGAAAATATGGATATGGGAGAGAAATATAACCATCAACTTTTGATGAAGAGTGGTAGAGGACATGGCTATGAAAAGGCCAACAATCACAAAGCCATAAATTTGTGATGATCTAAGGTACCATCTGACTTATCAGATATGATGACACTAGGAAAACATTTTTGCTTTTCAAGATCATTTCCCTAATGTTGAAGAATTTGGAATTATAAGAAATACACTCTTGATTTTGGTACAATCTCACCGTTGGTCATTCCTTGGACAAATTTCCACTTTATATCATAAAGAAATACAGTTGAATTTGTCCTTTGTGAAGTGTTAGTAGATCATCCAATAGAATGATAGGTCATTCCATTTGTCTCAAACATAAGGTAAGCAAAAGTTATATACATAAGTCCATCTTTTGTGAGATTAATCGTATATGGTTCCTAAAATGGACATATACATCATATATCATACTGATTAGTATAATAAAACTAGTTTCTACTCACCAGGGACTTCTTGTAGGCTAGTGTAATGCAATAAAGGCATGTCACACTTCAGTTGTGGGTTCGATTCCCACAGCCTTGTCTGACGCGATGGGTTGTCACCCATCCTGCAAGTTGTCCCTTTTCTAGAACTACATTTTTATAACATTAAATAAATAATATCAAAAAAATTTATAGCCTTAAACGATACTGACTTATGTCCATCATAATCCATTCCAATATTTAGGATTATCTAAAATACTTCTATCCTAGCTCATGGTATAAAAAAACAATTAGTAGAAATGTTATCTACTGAGCATGTGAATACAATCATTTATCCCCCATATATCATACAATATATCTTATTTTTCAAATTAAAAACATGTTAATACCTTAATCATGTATTCCCTTGAAAAATGAATACCCATTGACTCTTAGTGAAAACATGAATGCTGTCAAAATTTAACACTTTCCACATACCATAATCCCAAAATTTCTATATACTCAAACCATGATATAACTTTGTCCTTATATCAGTCTTTATATCATTTCATTTTTTCATTATTTCTTCATTATGTGCATACCATATTCTTTCCAAAAGTATTTCAATCCCATTTTATGGTTATCAGTACCATATATTTAATGGAAACCAATACAAAGATATTCCAAAATTCCATAATGCCATAAATGAGATTACATGATACTGTTATGAAATCCCATTACATAAAAACATAATCATTAAACAACATCATTTTCATACTCAACATCACAAATTGTGATCACAAGTGACATCCCTTTACCCTTTACCTTAAATGGTTGCTCACCTTGATCATCATTAACCCCTCGATTAGGGCATTGATTAGCATAATGCCCCATTTCCTTGCACTTGAAGCATTGAAGTGTTGGTTGTGCGTTCTCTATTGTATTTTCTTTATTCACATCATTAGAAACAATGTTTCCATTACTTGGACACTCATCTACATGATGACCATATTTTCCACACTTAAAACATTTTCTAGTCCCTTTAAGACAATCTACACCATGCTTCTTTCCACACTTGGAGCATAATGAAGCATTCATCTTCTTTTCACCATTATTCTGAGATTTCTCCTTGAACTCCATCTTTCATTTCTTGTGAAAACCATGAGATGGATATGTAACATGTCACGGCCCGTCCTCCGGGCCCATGCAGTGAATACCCCAAGCCCGCCTTCCATAGGCCTGGGGCTGGCGACTAGCACCAAGGCAAAATTCCCGGTAAAAAGGGAAGGAATTTCCTTTTAAAGTAAACAAACACCACAGAGCAAGAAAGAAATAGAAGTAAACAATAAGTAAAAACTGAGTACAACAGTAAGTGTGAAAATGTAAGTGGGCCAGTATACAAACCAAAACTGAAAGTAATGTACAACTGGAAGGGAAAACAACAACTGAAAAGTAAATCCGCATCGCCGAGCTATCCACTAGAAATCCCACCTGAAGGGTGAGTGCAGATAGACTCCACTGCTCCTCGGGTCCAGCGGACTGCTCCGAGTACGTCTCGTCCAGTGGTCCACCTCCAGGTACTGTCCTGCTCTGCAAGCCTCAACCACGATCAGCGTTTTCCGTCGTTTGCAACCAACACAACATAGTGTGGGCGTAGCCCATGCAGGGGTGAGTATAAGATACTCAGTAGGGACCCCAAGACCCCTGAAGGTCTCCCAGAATCCACAAAGGATAATCCAAAAAGGAATGATACAATCACGAAGTAACATCCAACACTGCTTAGATATATGCCCATACATATAACTAAGTCATATATTCTCGTTCGGCTCCAACATCCGAGCCCAAGTAAAACCCAGTCCACATAGGGAAGCAAAACGTAATTCCACAGAGGAGAGCACAACACAATCCACATAGGAAAGCAAAACAGGAATCAGGTCACACAGGTATACTTATTCATATGATGATATAGATGATCAGATATTTCGACTAATTCATCTAAGTCGTCGGATCCACAAAGGATCGATAGGTACTAACCCCCGCAATGACCCACATAGGATCTGACCCACAAAGGATCGATAGGTAACTAACCCCCACAAAGACCCACATAGGATCGGACACACAAAGGATCTGTAGGCGCTGGCTCACACAGAACCACTGAGCGCTGACCCACATTGGATCAGACCCACACAGGATCGGTAGCACTGATCCACGTAGGATCGCTGAGTGCTCTAGTCTTTGCCGTCGAATCCACTGAGGATCTCTGTACGGTCGTCGTCGTCACAGTCGCAGCCAGCACTTGGGTTTCCGCACACAGCAAGCTCGTTCCAGAGGGTCTGCTCCATGAGTCGAGAGGCTGGTACATCAACTGACACAAAGTCTGGATTTGATGTATCCAATAGTTCCGTATCGTCAACAGGAACTCAACGTCGCAGACAGCGGGTCAATCGGATGCCCGGTCTGAGAGTTATTGGTTTTCCTGTTCTAGGGGCCCGGTTGGTTTTTAAGGAAAAACCAACCCGACCATAATCCACCTGCGTCCAAACCTCAGGCGGAGTTAGCCAAAAGATCTGTCTCACTTAGATGAATCCAACAAAGACAATGGCACGTCAATCGGACGTCCGGAGCTCATGTTATGAGCGTTTCCGCTCCGAGGGCCCGGTTGGTTTCCTGTACGAACCAACTTCGCCAAACCCAAATTATTCCAAAACCATGAGTGAAATATACCAAAACGACCGTCTCGATCCAAGGATTGCGTCACAACTGACGGTGCATCGATCAGAGGCCCGTAGCACATGTTATGGGCGTCCGACAAGAAGAGATTCAATATTAAGGGGTTCGGGCACGATCCGACCCGGCCCGATACCCCCAGGGTCGGCCCGAACCGGGTCCGCCCGAACTGGGTCCGGGTCCAACCCATGTGGGCGCAGCTCGGCCCGGCCTGGGCAGGGCGCGCTGGGCGTTCTGGCCAGGTGCTCGTCCAAACGGCCGAGCCATTTGAATGGGGGGGGGGGGGGGCTGCCCCTGGTTTTGAAACCGCGGCCCCCAATATGGGGGGCCGCTTGAGCTGGCTGCTGGGGGTTCGTAACCCCCAGCCTTCCCTTGTCCGGCCGGCCAGATTCTGCCACCACGGACCAGAGACGGCCGGTCCCCCCAGCTCCGACGCTGGCGGCCCGGAACCGGCCGCCGGTCACCCTGCTCCGCCATGGCCCGGAACCGTCCGCGGCCTTGGTTCGTCCGGTGCGGCGCGAAGGCGCCCCGCCCCTCCGCTGCGACCCCGCTCCGGCCGCAGTGTCATTGAGTTTCTCCAATGCGATGCGATGGCGTCGCGTCCTTGTTCAATTTCATGGCGCGGCGCGGCGAAGCCACACTTTCCTTTCCGCACGATCTCGTGCGGTGTGACGGCACCTCACCATTCCCGTTTCAATCGACAATAGAAACAACAACATAGATAAGGGAGGAGGGTCAGCCATGTTTGTGCGGTCTCGCCCCCTCTCGTTAATCGATAGCGATTGGTCATATTTCACTAAGAACGTCAATGTAGTAATCACGAACAAAATGTAAATAAACCCCCTACCTCGAGCGTAGCTTGAACGGAGGTTCATCGAACGAGGATTCGTCGTGGAAAATCTGTCGTAGAAAGAGACGTCGCGAAAAAATATATCGTCGGCGTCGCGGTATACGACGTCGCGTAGTCGGTTTCTGAGGACTCAGTGATCTTCATCGGAGATCGATGTCTTCTTCGCATTCTTCATCAAAGATGAAGAAGTTCCTCAAGTTCCATAGCCTTTTCTCCCAAAGAGTCCACAACAAGAATTCAACCCTTTATAAAATAAGCCCACACTTATTTTATTAACTTGACATTAGTTTTAAATTCAAACACTCACATTAAACACAGTTCATTAATATCATAAGTTATTAAAACATTAGTTATCAAATTTAATTGTGAGTTGAGGGAGTTAACGAATGTGATGGGGTGGGGTTCGTGTGGGCCCCACCACCCTCATAAACTCTCAAGGGAAGTTGGTTAGTTACCCAACTTCCACCCAAATCATAAATCCACATAGAGAAAATAAAAAATGTAGTTATATTTTTATTTTAACTTCCACAATTTTTATCAACCACTCTCGTGAAAACGCAACTTCAAAAAAGGTGTTTCTAAGAAATCATCGGTGCTACGGTTCCATCTGTGCCCTCAGAATTTGATTCCGAGCACCAGTTCATATGTTAGAAACTCCCACTTGTTCCATCACTAAACGTACCCAAGCTAAACTTTGGATAGTAATTCCGGGTAAACCGGGCCTCAGAATCATGTGCCGCCAGAAACTGCGTTCTTGCAAAATCCCAAAGAAAATTAAGAAAAAAATTTCCTTGAATTTTACAAGTCTTTAAATTACTCCCAACTCAGGGATTTAAGTCCCCGTAATGATACATCATAAGATAGTGAAACAAAAGTGGGTACTGAGCACGCATCTAAGCCTCCCGCTCCGAAGTGCTCTCCTGGAGGTTCCTGTGCTGCCATCTAATGCGCACTAGAGGAATCGATCGTCCACGTAGGACCCGCTCTTATCGATCCTCAATCTCCACCGGGTCCTCCGCAAAAGTCTCCCCATCATCAATGTCCATCTCCCCATGGTCAATGATATGCGTCGGGTCATGTGCATATCTCCTCAGCTGTGATACGTGGAAGACATCTTGCACCCGGTGCAACTGAGGTGGTAGAGCCAGGCGATATGCTACCTTGCCAATCCTGCTGAGGACCTAGAATATTCCGATGAAGCATGGAGACAACTTACCGCCTCAGCCAAATATCTATAATCCACTTCGAGGTGAGACATGAAAGAAGACGTGGTCGCCATCCTCAAACTCTAGTGGTCTCCGCCTCCTATCAGCATAGAACTTCTTCCGGCTCTGAGATGTACTCATCCGCTCCTGGATGACCTGGACCTTCTCTGTCATGGCATGGACCATCTCTGGTCCCACAAGTGATGACTCCCCAGGGTCTGTCCAGCACAAAGGAGATCAGCAAGGTCAGTCGTACAACGCCTCGTATGGTTCCATCCCGATGGTGGAGTGGTAGCTATTGTTGTACGAAAAATCCACCAAGGGTAGGTGGTCCTCCCAGCTGCGACCAAAGTCGAGAACACAAGCGGGGAGCATGTCCTCGAGAGTCTGAATGGTCCTCTCCGTCTGACCATCTGTCTGAGGTTGAAAGGTGGTGCTCAAACGTAGTTGCGTCTTGAACGCCTCCTGCAACCCCTTCGAAATCCAGGAAGTAAAGTGATCATCTCGATCGGAGACTTTAGATGATGGCACACAGTGAATCCGTACAATCTCCTCAACGTAGAGAAGCCCCAAGATATCCACTGAGCCCTGCTCTCTGATGGGTAAGAAATGAGACGACTTGGTGAGTCGGTCGACAATCACCCAAATGGAGTTGTGACCTCTGTAAGTGCGTGGAAGTCCAGTCACGAAGTCCATATATATCTCTTCCCACTTCTACTCCGGGACCTCCAAGGGTTGTACCAATCCTATAGGTACCTGGTGCTCTGCCTTCACCTGCTGGCAGGTGAGGCATCGAGAAACAAACTCTGCCACAACATTCTTCATGCCCGGCCACCAGTGCTATCGTCTGAGATCCTGGTACATCTTCGCCACTCTAGGATGTACCGCCAAAGGAGAAGTGTGAAACTCTCTCAGCACCTCCTCCTGTAAATCAACTGGTACTATGGTACATCCTCTGAAAAGGACGTTGTGCTCTACCCCAAAGGAGAAACCATCAGGTGACTGTCCTGAGGATATCTGCGCACGCTGCGTCTCACAGTCAGCATCCCCATGCTGTGCCTCTCTGACCCGATACAGTAGTGGAGAAGTGACTGTGAGAGACTGATGGAAGGCTGCCCCATCTCTATCCACGAAGGATATCTGAAAACCAACTACCTGCTCTGTCGCCTCCTCAAGTAACTGAATTCTCGTCCTCCTGCTGAGAGCATCGGCTACTACGTTCCCCTTCCCAGGAGTATAGACTATCTCAAAGTCATAGTCCTGGAGGAAATCGAGCCATCACAACTGTCTCAGGTTCAGGTCCTTCTGAGAGAAGATGTACCTGAGACTCTGATGGTCAGAAAAGACTGTAAATCGCTCCCCCATCAGGTAGTGTCACCATGTCATCAGAGGGATGACCACTGCTGCTAACTCAAGGTCATGGGTAGCGTAGTTCTACTCAAGCGGCCTCAACTGACGTGATCCATAGGAAATCACCGCCCTCTCCTGCATCACGACACATCCGAGTCCGGTCCCTGATGCATCGCAGTAGACTACGTACCCTACTCCCTCCTCTGGAAACCTCAAGATAGGTGCACTGGTCAATATCTGTCTCAGCTCCTGGAAGCTCTGCTGACATCTGTTTGAACACACAAAGTGTTTACCCTTCTTCATAATAGCTGAGAGGGGTGCTTAAACTATAGATAAGTCTATCACAAATCTCTGATAGTATCCAGCTAGACCCAAGAAGCTTTGCACCTCAGTCACACTCCTTAGTGTCTCCCATGCCAACACTGCCTCGATCTTTGCAGGATCAACCGCAACTCCCTCCTCAGAGATGAAATTCCCCAAGAAGTGAACCTCGCGTATCCATAACTAACAGTTAGAGAGCTTACCATAAAGCTGGTGCTCTCGGAGTGTGTCTAGTACAACCCACAAGTGGTAGGCGTGCTCCTCCTTAGTCGTCGAGTAAATCAAAATGTCGTCGATGAAGACCACGACAAATCGATCGAGGTATGGATGAAAGATCCTGTTGATGAGGTCCATGAACACTACTGGAGAATTGGTTACGCCGAATGGAATAACAAAGAACTCATAGTGGCCATACCGACACATGAAGGCCATCTTCTCACATCCTCGTCTCGAACTCTGAGCTGATGATAGCCTGACCTGAGGTCTATCTTCAAGAACTACCATGCTCCCTTGAGCTGATAGAAGAGGTCATAGATCCAAGGTAGTGGATACTGGTTCTTTACTGTCACCTTGTTCAGGCGATGATAGTCAACACAAAGTCGCAAGCTCCTGTCCACCTTCTTGGTGAACAAAATCAGGGAAGCCCATGGTGAAACACTAGGTCAGACAAACCCCTTGCCATGCAAGTCCTCCAACTATACCCGTAGCTCTCGAAGCACAGCGGGGGCCATCCGATATGCTGGAGTCGATATCGGGGCTGTCCCAGGGTATAGGTAAATATAAAATTCATCCTCTCTGTGAGGAGGTATCCCGGGGACGTCGTTGGGGAAAACGTCCGCATACTGATCCACCACTGCAGGAAAACCAGTACTCCACACGTCAACTGCTACTAGTATGAGGCTAGCAAACTG
Organism: Viscum album; assembly: GCA_963277665.1. Classification (NCBI taxonomy): domain Eukaryota; kingdom Viridiplantae; phylum Streptophyta; class Magnoliopsida; order Santalales; family Viscaceae; genus Viscum; species Viscum album. The sequence continues at coordinate 1,102,258,990 of OY728147.1, forward strand.
ATGAGTGATGGGATGTCCTCTCCTCTGCGGAACTCCATCTTGTGCTGCGAAGGCTCCCTTCTTGCCGGTGAAGGTGAACGTGCTCCCGTCGGTGCGTACACCTCGCACCTTGTGCCTAATACAGTCAATATGTGCATGGACTGTAGATAACCAATCCATGCCCAAGATGATGTCATAAGGCCTCGACGCCGCTACAAGAATATCCCAACCGAAGCTCTCGCCTCCTAGAATAAGCTCACACTACCGGCACTAGTGCGTAATCATCGAGTCTGCTCTCGTAGGAGTTTCTAGCCATAAGGATCGAGCCAACGACTCTGTCGGAATCTCTGAGCTCCCAACAAGGGCTTTAGCTATAAAAGAGTGACTCACTCTTGTGTCTATAAGAACTACATCAAGGGTAGAATAGACAACGATAGTACCTCGAATCATCTTGGGCACGCCATAGTCATAGGCCTCCGCTGCCTGGAGTTGTGCCTGTCTCTACCCGCCAGCTCTCTGTGGTCAGGGTGGACCTCCTTGTGGTGGTGGTGGTAGAGCCTCAAAGCATCGCCCACCACCTGCTGCTCGGCCAGCTCCACTGCCTTGTCCGCCTGCTCCCTACGAACCACCACGGTTGACCTTCTGCCTATGTCTGGGTGGTCCCTCAACCGTCTGCTGCCCCTTGGCACGGCGGGTCGGGCAGTCACGAGCCATGTGGTCCTGCCTGACGCATGAGTAGCACTGCCTGCCTCTCGAAAGACTGGCCCCGCGCTGTGTGCCCCGCACATCTGAGCCAGTGTCTTGAGGTCGTCTTCCTGAGGGTCTGGTCTGCCTGGACCCATGAGGCATCCTTCGACTGCCTGCTGCAGAAGACTCTGCTACCTGCTACCCTGTGGTAGGTCTCGCTGCTGAAGAAGGCTCAATAAGAAAGCTCTCGATCAAAAGGGGTTTCTCCGGTACTCCTGCCTGGGTTGGAATGCTGAGAGAGATCTGAGATGCCCTGATATCATGCATCAATCCCTGCTCAAAGGTCTGAGCCCAGAAGAATGGGTCTCGTACCATGTCTGTCGAGTAGTGTGAGAAATCGTTAAATCTCGCCGAGTACTGGGCGACTGTCAAGTTGCCATGCCGCAGCTGAAGAAGTTCCTGGTTTCACACCGCACGAAGGGTGGTTGGGACAAAATCCGAGCGGAAGAGGCTCTCAAAGTCCATCCAGAGAATATATGCCTCATCTTTCACCTGGAGCATCAAGCTCCACTATCTTCCTGCTACCGCATGCATGAGGCTCGCTGTGAGGATCACCGTGAGGTCTGTTGGTGTCCTCACTAACCGAAAAACATGTACCACTGCATCCAGCCAGTCCTCAGCTTCCTGGGGGTCTGTCTCCCCGTGGAACCTGGGTGGTCGCTGGTGCTGGAACTTGTGAAGTGCACTAAGGTGACTTGCATCGTCAGTGGATAGGGCTAGAATCATCGGTGGCTCGGCTAATAGAGGTACCACAGGTGCCTCAGCTATCAAAGGGCCCAGTACCGAGGCCTCGTCGCTCGGTGGGTTGTCGTCACGCTCAACTCTCGAAACCATAGTTGGATGCCGTCGTGGGGCTATCCTGAAATGGAAATAGGTGTGCCACGGTCAGAACATTATACCTGGTGAGCTAACACAAATTAATTACAATGAAAAATTGTATCACACATGAAATCAATGATTTCATGCATTAAGTCGGAAATCAGAAGTTATTGTCCTGGTGTACGGATACATCGGCTGTCGCACCAACACTGGACTCCCGGGACTGATAACCACACCCAATATGCTTAACACTATTTCTTCACATAGAAAAAGATCATAGTCCAAAGTTCTGTGGTAGAACCGAACTCCTCTGATACCAATTTTTCACGACCCATCCTCGGGGCATGTGTCGTGACTACCCCAAGCCTTGAGTGCGATATACCAAAACGACCGGCTCGATCCAAGGATCACATAACAACTAATGGTGCATTGATCGGAGGCCCAAAGCACAAGTTATGGGCGTCCGAATGGAAGAGTTTTGGTATTAAGGGGTTCAGGCCCGTTCTGACCCGGCCCGATACCCCCAGGGTCGGCCCGAACTGGGTCGACCCGAACCGGGTCCGGCATGGCCTGGGCGCGGCCCGGCCTAGTGGACTGGCCAGGCAGCCGGCCGAACCTTGGCGCGGCACGCTGGCCGGGCTCTCGGTCAAACGGCCAAGCCGTTTGAAGGGGGGGCGCCTGACCCCCTAGTTTTGAAACTACGGCCCCCATTATGGGGGGCCGCTTGAGCTGGCCGCCGAGGGTTCGTAACCCCCGCCCTTCCCTTGTCCGGCCGGCCTGCTCTGGCCAACTGGCTTCTGCCACCATGGACCGACGACGGCTGGTTCCCCCAGCTCCGACGTCGGCGGCCCGGAACCGGCCGCCGGTCACCCTGCTCCGCCACGGCCCAGAATCGGCCGCGGCCTCGGTTCGCCCGGCACGACGCGAAGGCGCCGCGCCCCTCCGCCGCGACCCCGCTCCGGCCGCGGTGTCTTTGGGTTTCTCCGAAGCTGCGTGACGGTGTCGCGTCCTTGTTCGATTTCACGGCGCGGTGCGACAGCGCCACACTTTCCTTTCCGTACGATCCCGCGCAGTGCGACGACACTGCGCCATTCCCATTTCAATCCACAATAGAAATAACAACATTGAAAAGGGAGGAGGGTCGGCCATGTTAGTGCGGTCCAGCCCCCTCTCGTTAATCGATAGCAGTTGGTCATATTTCATGAAGAACGTCAAGGTAGTAATCACAGACAAAAAATAAATACACCCCCTACCTCGAGCGTAGCTTGAAAGGAGGTTCGTCGAATGAGGATTCTTCGCGGAAAATCCGTCGCGGAAAGAGATGTCATGAAAGAAGACGTTTTCGGCGTCGCGGTATATGGCATCGCGTAGTCGGTTTCCGAGGACTCGACGTTCTTCGTCGGAGATCGATGTGTTCTTCGCGTACTTCGTCGAAAATGAAGAAGTTCCTCAAGTTCCTTAGCCTTTTCTCCCAAAGACTCCACAACAAGAATTCAACCTTTAATAAAATAAGCCCACACTAATTTTATTAACATGACAATAGTTTGAAATTCAAACACACACATTAAACACACTTCATTAATATCATAAGTTATTAAAACTTTAGTTATCAAATTTAATTGTGAGTTGAGGGAGTTAAGGAATGTGAAGGGGTGGTGTTCGTGTGGGCCCCACCACCCTCATAACCTCCCAAGGGAAGTTGGGTAGTTACCCGACTTCCACCCAAAGCATAAATCCACTTAAAGAAAATAAAAATTATAGTTAAATTTTTATTTTTTACTTCCACAATTTTTATCAACCTCTCTCTTGAAAACACAACATCAGAAAAGGTGTTTCTAAGCAATTACCGGCGCTGCGGTTCCATCGGTGCCCTTGAAATTCGATTCCGAGCACCGGTTCATAAGTTACAAATTCCCACTCATTCGTTCACTGAACGTACCTGAGCTAAACTTCGGATAGTAATTCCAGGCACACCGGGCCTCGGAATCAAGTGTCGTTAGAAACTTTGTTCTTGTAAAATCCCAAAGAATATTAAGAAAAAAATTTCCTTGAATTTTACGGGTCATTACATAACAGCAACTTCCATTTCTACCTTGATAGCACATCACACAATTTCTACATAGCTACTGAAGTCTCTTATAGCTAATTCCCTTCAAAGACTTGGTTTTAAGACACTGAAGAATCGATCAACTTTATTTTCAATTTGGATGATGAATCCATATGCATACCTTGTAATCCATGTAAAATTAGCTTCGTATATACCAACAGATTCATCATCCTTTTTCTTATGATCAAGGAAATACTTTTATATCAATGTTTGAAGAATACGAGGGAACTACAAAATGAAAAATATGTTCTTGAACTCACCCCATTCCATGGATTCAATTTCATCTCGGGGCCTCGTATTCTTAATTAGAGTCCACCATTGATCTGCTTCACCTTCTGAACAGTAAATAGCCAGAATGACATTTTCATTTTCCGAATAGAGAAGTATGGAAAATATCTTTTCAATGGTACTGATCCATATTTTAGCAACAAGTGGATCAGAAGACCCACTGAAATAAGGTTGATGTTGCCTCATAAAGGACTCAATAGTATATTGTTCCCTTCTCTGCTCATTTGGAAGTCCAGATTGATTCATAGCTTGTGTAAGTATAACAATAAGATTTTGCACTCCATCTCCCATAACATTTGTTTTTTCAGGAGGAAAATCATTGCATTTTACATTACATTGATCAACACGGTTCCTTCGGGTTCCAGCTATTGTCTAAAACCCAAAAAGAATCGTGTGAGAGGCAAAAATCATGCTAGGGAAAACAACATAATAAAGGGGGAGTACCTTCAATATATAACAACTTAGGGTTAATTATAAGATTGTTACCATAATTATAGGAATATAACCTATATGTATAATTATCCTTAGGGACATCCCTAGACATACCTTAAAAATATCTCTAGGGATCTCACTAATGTCCTCGCATGCTAGTTTCCAAAGGATGACTAAACCTTTACTCTGATACGAACTATAGGGACCAAAACATGACGTACATGGACATTACATTACATTTTCAGAATTATTAATAAATAACAAAAACAAAAACACAAGGACCGTAATAGTTTTGTGTCTTTGAAAACTCGGAACATAATCTTCTAATCGGGGTGAAATATCATCAACATCTCCCATAAAGATCTTCCGCTTTTGTTATCATACCTAAAAAATTTATATATATCATCGGGAATATAAAACATATAAAGGGTGAAATCAAATCCTCAGTAAGGGTAAGCATGGAGAAAATAAAACAAACCATATACATTTGAACTTAAAAACATGAACATAATGTTTACACATCAAAATCTTGAGTTGTGAAATAAATCTTGGTAGTACGTAAGGAATAGTTCATAGAGGAACATTGATAATGATAAAATAGCATGGGAATAAAAAAATTATTTATAAAAAATCATTAAGTACATGATATGATTTCCATATTATCCAAGTCATTTCTTCCAAGACCATCTTAGTGGACAAAGTCCCTTTCTAAAGCGAGTTCACTCCCTGTTTCAGTCCTATAACACTGAATCAGATAAACTTACCATTCCAGCCATGTCTATCTCATTAGATATAAATCATTACCCAGTGCATTTGAGGGAGATATAGGTCCCACCCATCTCATAATGATACAATTCTTATGTGTGCCACAAAATCATAAATCATATATCATAGCATAACCCATGTAATAAAAATTGGATTCTTGAACTTCATGCCATCATAACATAATCCATTTAAGATAAAAAGACATCATAAAATTAATTCCATCATAAAATAATCAAATCAACATAAAAATATGTATAGAAACATAACCCTATATTATCTTATATTGAATTTTTTATGATAAAACACTTGAAATCGATTCTTGAGGAAAATATCCTTTTTACTTCATTTTTTTCCTTTATTAACATGTCATATAATTTTAAACTAAAAGAAGTTTATTAAAAATAAACAAGAAAAATTGTAAAATAAGCTTCATAGAAATAGTGTTATATAAAATCATAATATTCCATTCATGCCGTATAAGTTAAAAAAACATTATTCTCGTACTCTGGCCAGAAAAGTAAAAAAGTACCTCGTACTAAAAACAACAAAAGATTCTTTTCGTTTCCTTTACTAAAAACTCACAAATGAGTAAAATTGGATATAAAGAATTGTATGAGGATAGAAATAATATTAAATATTGAGGAAACATGGATATGGATGATAAATATTCCCTAGTAAATTCTTAAGTACAAACAATCTCGGATAAAAATGAAATTGCGAGATTTTCCCTTCCCATATGTCCAATTTCTTCTGTATGTTTCTGGGACTCCCGTAGATTGGGTTTAAACATATTATTATCTTGTAACAGAACCATAATAATAATTATGATATCATCTATGATTCATTTACGACGTTATATTATCCATTCATTTTTCAATTCCATGTTAAATCAGTGTTTTGGGTAAAATTGTTTCATTTATCATCTGTGTTTCAACTTGTAATTATTAATAAATCGATAAATGGAACGAAATACATCGTTCATGGAGATGGTAGGCCGTACTCACCCATGAACACTATTTTTAGATTCTTTATTGAATTGAATGGAATTTTGTAGACGATATACATATATATATATATATATACAGTAGAATTATTATGCCATCTATTTCATTATTACTTATTATATATAATTTATAATCATTCTTGAATTGTTAACATGGAAAATGAATCTCATCGTGTCGTGGAGACGGTAATCCGTACGTACGCAGGAGTGATGATATCGTTGCCATATTTATTGAATGGTATTGGAGTGGATGATACAATATCTTAAAATAATTATGATGCTATAATCATATATAGTTATACTTTACACTCTTATACTCATCCAAGAAAGGTGGTGGTGGAAAAACTGGATACAACACGACGTGGAGACGGTATTTTGTACGTACGCACGCGCGGTGATTTCATTTTCCGTAGGATGGATAGAGGTTGAAATAGGATTGTTTCATATTTATAATAAAATATCAGTATATAAGTAATACTTATGTTATTACATTATAATGAAACAACTAAAGAAGAGGAATTAGAAGAAGAATGAAACTTGAAAGAGTCGGTAGAAGAGATTACCTCTTCCTTGACGCACCTCCTTTAAACATCTTCATAGGGCACTAGAGTTGGTATTTTGAGAAGACCATAACCTCTATGATATAACTAGAGAGGTTGATAAGAATAATTGTCCGGGGTTGTCCGAGATTCATGTCTCAAGAGGGTGTGAAGAGAAGAGGGAAGGGGTGCCCTTTTTATAAGGGAGGAGAGGGGTAACTTTGGAAAAACGTAAAATATTATTTTATAATAAAGTCATATTCAATTTATAATAGCTCCAAATTTATTTATTTCAAAGCTAAAGTGGGGATGGGTGTAAATACTCTCATCCAATAGGTTTTATACAAGTTTAGTTTACTATTTTAACCTTATCATATAGATTTAACTCTAAGTTAAATAATTTAACTTTTAACGCGTCTTCTTGTTTTCTTACACTATATGGTTAATAAACATACTATAACAATCCAAACGAACCCCAAGTGGTTCATTATTTATTTATATAACCTTATATATGACATTTGGGCGGACCTTATAATTTTAGGAATATAATATCAATTAATAATATAATATTTATTTTAAAAAACTATTTTATGTAAATTTTGACACTATTTGGTAATTGATTTTTTCTGAGATTTTTAATGAAATTATTAGTTCGAACAATGTTAATTGAATCAATACCAACTTTTCATAGTAACCTAGAAAATTAGGGTAATTTATAAATAGTATGAAATTACATTTATTTCTGTATTTATAACATCAATTATGTTAATATTTCATTAATAAGGTAATTACTGCATCATCATTGTGTCATAAATAAAATAAGTTATTTGAAATATTTTTATCTTTATAATTAATATTTATAGTTGAATTTATCTTATGTATAACCCTATATTAAAAATGTTTTAGTTATTAAACATTGATTTTAAATATTTTAACTCTTTTTAAATAAAATAATAATAAATGTCCTAATCCAATCTAAGTGAACCTAAAGTGTAATATTTTATTCCGTTGGTTGTTTTTGGTCGAATTAAACTTATCCAATAGAATTAGGACATGTGTTAGGGTAATAATAATATCATTCTTACCCTTAATTTCCTTATTTATTTTTAACCGTGGTAAATAAAAGTAAAAAGTTACTATTCACCCAAAATTATTTTTATCTTATTAAACCATATTTTACTCCTTGATATTAACTGTGTCTCTCGAGTTTTCAAAATTTGACTCACAGAAGCGGTAAAATTATGTTTTATGTAAAATTTTCAAATTCTCCTCAGAGGTGGGTAAAAGACGGTGAAAGGTTCAATAAATTTTTTATATATCTAAAATCATTATGAAATGAATCAAATGAATTACATTGAACTTATAAATGTATTATGTATCAGTTTTGACCTAAAATAAATTAAATTAAATTAAATAATTATTTAAATATAATTACGGTTTTTAAATAGTAACCTAGTGTTTTCACTATTCATCAAAATTTGAAAGTTTTCAGAAAACTACCAAAGATTCACCCTAGGATAATTTCGGTATTACGAATCCCAAAATGAAGTCCATTTTGAAGGATAAAATTTATAAAATTTCAAAAAGTGGGTATTACTATTCATAACGGCTAGTTTATATAATATTTTAATAACATAGCATTGTTTAGTAAAACCCATTATTGCGTACTACACACACTGTCGAATAAGGTCGTGATTACTTGTAATGAAAGACAAGTCAGGGCTGCATGTAGTGCAGGCTCCCTTTGGTGCTGTGTATAACATAATAAAAACTTATTTAATTTATTCATGAAACAAAATCTATACTTAATGTTGCGTAGAAAAATTTTCACAAAACGAACTTGAAATTGTATGAAACATGAGTCATGAATAGTGATGCGTATACTGCATGCTAATATGGTGTTGCGTATAGTACAGGATAATCTTGGTGTACCATAAAATAGAATATATGAATGAAATTAAAAAGAATATATCTTATAAAATATCGAGGTGTTAAATCTAGAGTAACCTTCGAGACATATTCTATGAGAACATGATTGGGACGTTGATATGGATCCATACCTACAAAATAATAACCAGTTATAGCACCTAAACATAAAATATTGATGAATATAAAATTAATTAATTGTTTTTTTCAATAATATTGGGTTAACAAATCCAATGTTCTCTCTATTCAAACACAGGTTTAATGAAAAATGATGAATGATCCATTTTTATTTCTCTACCCTAAAACCAGTATCACATCGTTTAGTAGCCACAATAAAAATATATTTCTATGCATCAAATCATAGGAGGACTAAAAACTTTTCTATCATATGGTCTCTCAGGTTTACAAGACATTCCAAATATATCTAACACTATTTCCATACCAAACCATGAAACCACACATTTTCCAAACCCAAAATCCATCATGTCCCTCAACAAGACCTATAATACCACTATATCATTAACCCATACCCACAATGTGTACCCCTCCTAGTCTAGAAATGTGGGAAAAATATAATGACTCCAAAGTCACACTTTAACTTGGCCTCGAGTTGGAGACTAGAAGTGAGGTTATGACAAACACATAGACCGAAGGAATTACCACTCACGACCCATCCCCCGGGGCCAGTATCGTGACTACCCCAAGCCCGCATTTTATAGGCCAGGGGCTGGCGACTAACACCAAAGACGTAAATCCCTAAACTATGAAGGCATTGCCTTTATAAATTGGAACACACAAAACATAGTACACAACTAGAAGTAAAACACTAAGTAAAACTATATACAAAATACACTGATGTAAGGTAATAGGTGACAGAAATACAAGACCAATAGTAAAGTAAAGGTACAAATGAATGAAAGTACAACTGAAGAAATGTAAAACCGAAACTAGTTCATCCTCCGGGGTTCCTACCTGAAGGGTTGGTACAGATGGCCTCCTAAACACTCCACGTCTATATGTCTGCTCCATGTACAATCACGCCGAGTGGTCCACCTCCAGGTACCATCCAGTTCTGTTACTCTCTTCCTCGATCAGCACTGCCTGTTGTCTTCAACCTACACAATGAGGTGTGGGAATAGCCTGTGTAGGGGAGTGTATAACGATACTCAATAGGGACCTCGAGACCCTTAAGGTCTCACAAAATCCAACAAGGATAAACCACAAAGTATGAGGTCAATAGATAACCATTACTTAGGTATATGACCATACATATACATAAGTTATCTAGTAACTCATATCAGTCATGGGGAAAACAAGAAATTCATTTACTCAGTTCAAAACTAGTATTTTATTATATTGGTGTTAACATGTAACACACTAAGGAAAACTGTTGAAACCTCAGCTGCTGGTGTACTCCTCATCTATAGAGTACTGTGGGCTTGCCACATCCCACAGAGGCACTTTCCACTATCCTAGGCTATTTTGGTACTCCTCATGTCAATTATCGTGGGTCTGTGGCATCACATAGAGACGCTCCTAGTTGTAGGTTTTCCGCGTCACCCAGAGGCACTCCCCCTCGTAGCCTGCTGAGGTACTCCTACTATCATGTAATATGGGTCTGCCATGTCACACATAGGTACTCCCCATTATGGGTCTGCCGCGTCACATAGAGGAGCTTCCCACTAGGCTAGTAGAAACTTTCCGAGTCAAAATTTCAGCAGTCGTTAGGTCTCAACTAGCTACTAGGTTTTCGTACTCTGCTTGCTCGTATCTGGGATGATCCGCTCCACGAGCTACTGGTCGATACTCTAACTTTCATGAAGTTACAAGTAGACATATCTCAAAGGTCTGCCTCATTATAGGGGTCTCAACACAATAGATGGCATGTCAATCAGATGCCCAGTTTGTGAGTTATTGGCATTTTCATTCCAGCGGACCGATTGGTTTTTTGGTTCAAACCAACCCAACCTAGTCAAACCAACCCGACCCGACCCTGGTCTGAACTGGGGTCTCACCCGATCCATGGGTGCGACCTGGCCCAAGGGTCTGGCCCATCCCGTGAATGCGGCCCGACCTGAGTGGCCCGACTGGCTGGCGTCCCACCACCCGATTGGCTGGCAGCTTGACTGGCTGGCGGCCTACCCTAGCCCCACAGAGGGGGGAGGCGCGCGCCCCCTGACTCCCGAACGGTTGACCCATTCGGGTGGAATTGAACTGCTGGAAGGTGGTGCCAGTCGCACTCATACTAGACCCATCTAGGTCCTGATCCTCCCAGATGGCCGAGCTACCAGTCAATCTGCCCCTCCAGGGAGGTGCGATGGCGTCGTGCCGCTCTTCGGTGGCACACCCTGGCCGTGGTTCTACACCACTGTGCGGCGCGACAACACCGCTCCCCTCCTCCATGGCCCGCCCTGCCCATAGTTCTGCAATTCCGTGTGGCAGGACGGAACCGCCCCTCTCTACTACGGCCACCCTGGCTGCAGTTCTGCACCTCTGCACAACGCAATGACACCGTGTTCTTCCGGCTATCCGGCGGCCTTGTGCTGCCGGTTTCTTTGCGGCAAGCTCGAAATCAGTCTCATTTCTCTACCCCTATCCATCAGCTGTGGAATCGTTGCGACAATTCCATCATTATCAATGGAAGAAAATTTTATTGGGAGGGTCGGGCCATGTTCGTGCAGTCCGAGCCCTCCACGTTATATTGATATCATTCAGCAATTCACAATCCATAAATTGAACGACATAGAACGGAAACAGAACAACACAAATCCCCCTACCTCGTAATTGATGATCATTGAAGAAGTCATTGAAATGTGGGTGTCCATTCGTCATTCTTTATGTTCTTCACGCTCTCATAGCATAAGCTCGCGCATCGGGAAAAGAATAGGATATCCATTGTTGGAGGATGAGTGTCTGGAGGTGACGACGTCGAAGATGGCGTTCTTCGCATTCTTCGATGGAGAGTTATTTTACAAGTTCTTCCAATGCTCCACAAATGAATAGATGCTAACCAAAAATGAAATAATAGGTTTTTCTATTATTTAATTGTTGGCATGAATTGAAAATATTTAAAAATTAATTAATTAATTTTCCATTAATTAATTCATGTGGATTGGAACTTTAATGAGGCGAGTTCAAGAGTTTTCCCCCACTTATGGGGAGTACAAGGAGTTAAAAAGTTCTGGTGGTCCCACCTTTATTATCATACTAAGGGAGGATATGCTCGGGTGGGCACCACCACCATCACCTCCCATGGGAGGCTACGTTGTGTTGGCCCCCAACATCAACCTTCCCATGGAGATTTTAACCACAAAAATAAAAATAATCTACACTTATTTTTTTCACTTTTTCTTAAAAACTCCAAAATCTAACTTCCATTCTTGACCGACTACTGTCGAGATGAATGTCTTCTTAAGAGAATACCAGCACTGCGAGTTCAATGGTGACCATAGATTTCAATTATGAGCATCGGTTCAAAAGTTACAAAATCCCGCTCGTATGTTTACTGAATGTACCTGAAAGAATCTTCAAAAATTGATTCCGGGCACACCAGGCCTTGGAATCAAGTTCTATATATTTTCACGGACTCATACAAATCAAACGTATTTATGAAAAAAAAATTCCACGGAATTTATTAGTCTTTACATTACCCTCAATGAAAACTCATGAGAAAAATATTCATATGATAGAAACTTACCAACTACTTCTCAGAGTACAATAGAAAAGAAAAGTCATGTACAAATATGAAATGTCATGCATTAACATCTAAAATGGAAATGGAAAAATAAAAGTACCGAAAGAATATAAAACGTTAGTGTCCATGAAGAATGACCATATCCATTAAAAATCTACAAGCTAGTATTAACTAACATGATATTCATCCTACGTGAAGTGAAATAAAAAATAGTTTATATAATGTATGGTGAGTGGAATAGTATACCTAGTAGGATTATACAAGGTGCCACTCATGAATAATAAATGAAACCTTGCTGAATAAGAGTACTCAACAAGTGAAACAAACTCATCACCTAAACTGGTATAATATGTTCTCAGCCTAACCAAGGATACACTAACTAAGTATCTCATACAAAAGAATATAATATAATAAATAATATAAAGGGTACCCCACTACCACATCCTCGCTGGTTTTTTCTTTAACAGATCATTACACATCCCAAGAATCTCTCTTAAAAAGGCTTAACCACAGAAACCCACGTGAAGCACCACGACATAAACCTAGTGCGTCAACATGCACCATATTCATCACACTACCACATCCACGTATCAAAATTTACTAGGCAGTTTCAAGGATCCACTGTAGCTCGAATAATATTTATCATACATTTGGAATTATACCACAAGACATTGCATCCCATACACCATGTAAGTATCATCAAGCAATCACATCCTATACATGTTACACTTATATTTTTCCATATGAAACTACATCTAGAATATATGTGTTTGAATAACCACAAGACTTTACCTACCTATGCACATATACATTGATTAAACTTACAACAATTAATATCATAAAAATTATCTACCATGAGAAGAGAATAGGGAAAAGGGGGTATTCAGCCATCCATCCCCCCACATAGATGTTTGAGAAAATACCCCTTAGGGCTAAATATCCATAGGGTTTTAGTTGAACTAACAGTCAGAGTGGAGTGTCATATAGAAACCCAAAAATTAAATTATATAACATATCTTCCAACCACACTATGAACATAACATATTCTTAGACTCAAATGCAGTTAAAATCCATCACACTACCATCTCCCACATCTTACTCTAGATATCCTATAAGCAGAAAACCATGTAGAGGGATACATTTTATCATATTATCCGTTATAATAATTTACTCTTTATGTTAATTAATTATTTAACCATTAATTTATAATTATCATTTCTATATTATGGTTCATTATCCTCATAAAAAAGATTTAGACCCTCTAGGATTAACAAAATAGATACTACAATTTTATAGAATTATTACCTATGTATTTAGTCCCAACATGCTACAACCACATGGGTTCAACATCATTTATTCTGTCATTTATTAATAAAATACCTAAATTTCATTATTATAGGGAATCTAGAAAAGCCTATTAGGCTACCAAAAACAAGAGGCTCATTATGGTGAGTAGTTGAACATACCATCAAGTCATTTCCACCTATAGCAAGAGCATTGACCCATGATTCCTCACGAAACTATACATTGAAATCGCATGGAAAACCCTCCATGTCTTTGAGTCTTTGGGATTGATTTTAAGCAAGACCAAAATTGTAATGATGTCTGTGAATGTATTATAGATAAACATTAAAAAGATTACAAAGAAACCACTTTCCCATTAATGGGTAATCCCAAATTCCACTTGTTCCATCATCCCCAATGTCTTTCCCGACACCCAATTGCATTAACTGATGCATCTTGACACTTTAAAAATCAACTAGTACCACAACCACATGGAATCCTATCCCACACATACCAACACATACTTCTAGGATCTTCCATACACAATATAAGCAACAAAAACAAACAACATAAGATATGGGATATTTGACATAAACCTAGTAGTCAACCATCACAAAAAATGAGAACTCATAGCTCCAAAGCACAAATTACGTGGACATTACAAGAAAGAAGGTAACTCAAAACCCTACAAGGAATTATATTTATCACAAAAATGGTTTGTTAATCCATATTGAATTAACCTATTAATTTAAACTTTCATAAAAGAATCCATATTATTATCATGAAATCATAAAAAAACCACCAGATTCATTAAACATTCCCCCTAATAATTGGACAATTAATTTACAATTACTCATGACATTGTGTTCATTAAAATTTTTCCAAAAAAATGACCTACTTAAAAATAATGGAATATATATCATAATATCTGGAAATATAAAGAGGCCATAACCTTGCAAGGTAACTAATAACAATTATATAATCCATTTTAAATATTTATTATGTCGATATAATTGTGATCTAGTGGGATAAATCATTCTTACTCTCTGACTAAATGTTTATAGAATAGAGAATCCAGTAATACTATACCTCAAAAGGTCTTTGATTTTCAGTCCATTAGAATGGTCTAACACAATGGATCGTGATTACCCCTCCCACAATGACAGCATCCACGCGAGGATGCCACAATGCACCCACAACAACTAACACCCATGAAAGCTCAATTATAAATTTTGATATCACATGCCATCACTTGGAAATGGGAGATGGGAGGAAATAGATCATGGAATCCAAAAAAAGAATAAAGAATATAGGTTATATCAAATATAGATTGACATATCCTAGTTTCAAAAAAAGTGGGTGCACATATAGTAGGAAGAACACTAGGGAAATCATTACCCATTGTCCACACCACAATTGTGCTAATCCTTGGGAAAGATGTTTTTGGGAACCTATGTTCAACAAAAATTAAGAAAAAAGTACAAGGGAGGAATATATCACTCCCTTTTGAAAATATAAATAGAGAACCAGTTTAGATTTGGATTAGATTTTCCATTAAATGTGGATCTGGTTGAGAATACCCATTTTGACAGAGTAAAGGCACCCATACCCTTAAGAAAATTTAGCTATAGTTATGATCTTTGAAATGTTATTAAATCCATTAAATCTAATATTTGAATATATTTGAAGTCAATTATAATTTTAAAGGGCTGAAATTGTAATAAGCTAGAAACACTATTCAGATCTATCTCAATGATGAGACTATTCACATATATCTAACCAATGAAACAGTTTAAATTGTTCTCATAGATGGAACTATTTACATCTATCTCATCAATAATACTGTTCACATTTGTCTGGCCTATTAAACTATTCACGTCATTCTCACAGATGTCATTGTTCACAACTGTCTCACTAATGACACTATTCATATCTCTCTCACTGATGATGTTGTTCACTTATATCTCACCAATGACATTGTTTTCATCTTTCTCACCGATGATACTATTCACATGTATCACACTGTTCCAAGAAACCTATTCACAAAACTGAATATTATTCAATGTGATAGAAATAAGTCACCTAGACCTCCTACAACACCTTGAATACCATATTCTTACAAACGAATGTTCCCAAGATATTCAACCCATTACATCTTATTACTATGTAGATAGAATTAAATCTTGTATATAGGCACCATAGTGTATATGTAGTTTTTATGTCATTTTGTAACGTAAATATTTGTATAATATTCAATTTTAATAAATTTTTTTTTACATTTTTTCATCTTGTTTCTTCTTAGTACGAGATAGGTTATATTTACCCTCTAGTTTTATTTTATCATATGTGTAACAGTAATGTTATTAAATAGTTATAGAAAGATTGATAAATTTTATATATTACAAGATTTAATTAAAAATTACATTAATAAAATATGAATTAATTAATAAAGATTTCAAAATTATGAATCAAAATTCAATCATAAAAAAGGCTCGGGCATATTCTCCCTCCATTGATCATGAAATGATATAAGTTTGAAATTAAATATAAAATAACTGAAAATTCCAAAATTAATTATATCATTAAAGTCATAAAATATTTTAACTTAGTTCTATAATATATATAATTAATATGATATATTATAGGAAAATTAATAACATAATGAAATTAATTTAAAATATAAATACCAAAAAAATTTATTATTATTTATATAGTATATTTATGAATAATTATATAATGATATCCTTAATAACAATTGATGAAATGATCACAGTAATTTAGATATATAAATAATAAGTATACATGTAATCATATAAACATAAAATAGATTATTAAATAATTAAAATTGGTGTAAACCAATGGGTCAGTTACATTAAAAAAATTATTTTCAAACTTATACCTATTATGATATATATATATATATATGTACGGTATTTAAATATTTAATTATAAATTATTATATTTATATAAATAATATACTTTTTAATTTTTGTTTATTATTAAATAATACCATTGAAAAACCATTGTAACAAAAAATAGTGAAACAAAAAAAATAATATTGCATAAAAGGAATCATAAATAATCACCTATTTGTTTTCCTCACATTTACAAAAATTAATAATCTAAAATTCATTATTAGCGATTGACCACGAATCCAAATGCCTAAAAACATATTTTAAATAATAAATTTTCAATAAATTAATAATTTTCCTCATCATTATCTTAATGATGAAATGATTACTCATGAGAATCATATTTAACACAAGAATAATTTAATTGATTTTCAAATTAGATACTACGTATTCATACAATCAATCATACATTGTTATGGAAGATTATGATTTAGAATAATTGATAAGATCGTACTCATTTTTTTATTATCCATTATGATTCCATTATTAAAATATAATTTTATCAAGTAAAACCTAATAATCAGTCAGTAAAATTTCATTATGAATTATTAACAACAACTAAATCAAAGGTGGAAAATTAGTTGAACATAATATAAATTATTTTAATATTAGTGGTTGAACTAAAGTTGATGTGTTAATGATGAACACAAAATATTTTCCCATTCAAGATTGAATAATTTTTTTCCATTTATAGTATAAATATCCACCCATATAATTCAAAATTTATCAAGAAAACCACTCAATATATTACATTAATTATAAAAAACATTAATTACCTTTTAATTTCACTTTAAAACCACTGAATAATTTCAATGAATTTAAAATAATATTTTGTTAATAACCTATTTCCTCAATAATGGTTTATGGATGTTTGATTACATTTATTTTTTTGAAATAAGTTTTCATACTATTAAAAAAAATTAGTATACCAAATATTTTTCATTAACCCACTCACCTATAATGGTAATAACAACATTCCCACTTATGTGATGGAGAAATATGGATGATAATAGGTTGGTTAAATTTTTTAGTCAAATATACATAAAATAATATATTTCTAAATATTCCAAAAACAATTGAATAAAATTGTTTATAAATATTAATTTTGGATTCCTTACATGGTTTATTTTATAATTTATACCATGTATTTATCTCTATATAAATTACCTTAATTATAAAGTCAATAAAAAGTCACATTGATTACATTTTAATTAACCCAATATAACTATTAGATAATTGTGTAATATGTCATTAAATTTTCTAAAAGAGATTATAAAACGAGTTATGCTTTAAATATACATAATTAGAAACTATTTATGATAATAATGAATAAAATTAATTGATATGTAACTAACTCACATATATTTTATGACATTAATATCAGAAAATATAATATTTTTCTATATCATCCAACAATATCTTATAGTCTAATAAATAATAGATTTTCACTCAAATTAAATTAAAATGATACATTATAATCTTAAAAATGATTTATTATTATTTAATTATTTAGTTTATCTTTATTTTATTTAGTGCTTATGCATTGTTTTTTCCTAAAATGGTTTATATATCATAATAAGTTTATTTCATAGGATCAAAAAGTGATTTAGACAAAATTATAACTTGAAAATGTAATTTTTTACAATTAATATAATAATTTTATCCATATATTTTGAATAAAATCATTTACCCACTAACTAATTAGTTTTGAAGGATTATAATATATTTTATGATGATAAGAAAATTAATACAAATATATGTGTGATGATCAATACATATTTTTAATTTTTATGATGATAAATATGAAGGGGTTGAATTATTACTATATTTTTTGAGGTTTATTTTATAAACAAAATTTTTAAATAGAATTCAATATTGTATTAGATTATACAACATCATAATATGCTATTATTATTTTATTGATGATTTTTATGTTATAATAAATTCTCTTCTGACTTGATGATGGTGTAAAATATTATGATGTTATGTATCCTTCATATGTAGAGACCAATTAAACTTGTTAATGTTTCTTTATTCATATTTTTCTATTTCGAAATATTTAATAATTTCATATTCTGTGTAATAGTGGTATAACATTTTGGTTAGGGATGTTTTTTTACTTTAATTAAATTATATAATGATCCTATATATTTCCATTAAAAATATCAATGAAAGAAACATTTTTTAAATGATATATCATATCTTAATAGATGCTGGACGTGAATGAAACAATTTTTTTCTATTTTTTTATTTAAAAATAAGATAATAAATTAGCCATTTAGTTTTTATAACCACTAATATTATACTATTAGAAGTGCCAATATTAATTTTACATATATAATAAAATATATTTTATATGTTTGATATCAATTCTTTTAATACCACAAATATTATTGGATTATTGAATGTGGAAATAAAATTTCTTCATAGAATAAAGAAAAAAATGTTTTCAAAATATATCATATGTCACTACCTAAACCTTAATGGATAAACCAATGCAAAATATTGTCATTTATTTTTATCCCATTTGAATGACCTAGCATGTTTTTGTGTTTCATAGAAATTTTCACTTAATATGTTTTTTTTTGAAAATATCTCATTGAACATAGACATTAAAAAAATTTGTTCTAATTGATCCCATGATAGGATTCCAACATTATATATATATATATATATTGGGAAAATACCATTTTGGGAAATGGTTTGGGTTTTTTATTATTTATTATAGGTTTTTTAATTATTCATGCAAATTGAACATGTTTATATCCTCAAAATATCTTTGAATTGAAGGCTCATATTTCATTATCGATTTAGGAATAAATATTATTACATATGCGAAATATAATCCCCATTCATATTTTGTCACCCTATTATGGACCATTGAATTGTAATTTATTCAAATTAATTATTTTAATATCCGAAAATATTGCATACAATTTAAATTTATATAAGAATATGTATATACCATCTTTATAAAGATTCAACTAATCTAAGGAGAATAAGTGAGTTTATTGAAGATTATTCATTATTAAAAGGTGATATAATACATATCAGGGTGTGTTATACATAATTGTTGGATCATACATTGAAACCTAAAATATTAGATACATGGTATGAGATATTTGTTATGTTTAAAATAATTTCGTATTAATGTTTTTTTTTCGTTTAAATTTTCATATTATATTATATTTTGGTTGAATTAATAATTAAATTTGAGTATATTTGAATGTATTGATATAAATTAGTTGTTTTTAAAAACAATTCATCTATAATTACTTATAAAATGACATCTAGTTCTAGGGATACACACTATGTCAACCGTTGAGGATATTCACTGTACAAAAGAAAAAAATGAGACATAATTTTCATATATACATAATGTGTATGCCCATTGGATACATGGCATGGGTTGAGGATAGTTATATGGACGTCAAAATATGTGATTTAGGTGGAATTTAGAGGTATATTTCATGATTATTCACACGAAATTCATGATCTATGGTACATGAATAAATACCACTTATTGATAATATATATTTTTGGCCATTTTTTATATTATGTATTTTTAAAATACACACTATGATCATAAGATATTTATTCCCAAGGTGGGGCCTTGCGTCTTCACACCATATACCCTAAGGTAGACACAATTCATCTTTCATATGTACGTAATATTATTTATATTGTATCACAATATTAAATATATTGGAATATAATGATGATTAAACTTAGTGTCTATCAATGAAAAATAAAACAGTGGGTTCCCCATTTCTATTCACTGAAATTAGATTGATTATTTATGATAGGTTATAAATCATTTCCAAATTTGGTAAGAAAATGTTTTGGTTATTATTCATTATGTTTATGAGGACGGTGCACTTGAAATGTTGAATTTAGATGACTTGGAATGTATTGTAACATTTATTAAATTATTATTATTATTATTATTATTTAGTAATTGTGGATAAATAATGAATTGTAATGTCACAAAATCTGGAAAATTGTCTTTCCATTGGTAGTACACCATATATATAAGGGGATCATAAAGGGACATATGTATGGATTTATAACTATATATGTTTACCTACCATATATATCACAACATGAATAAGATTCACTACATGTTGGTTCGACTAGATGTTTTGGAGTTGTAAATTCTCTACCTATTTATGTTCACCTTGATGGATAATGATCATTTCAGATGGTATATATATTTTCTCATCCCTTTTCACCCTATTTTATTCTTATATATGATCTATAATAGTAGATCTATAGTATTTTATAGACTATGATCAATCATAAATTCTATTTTAGTGATATTATGTTGTGATTATTATTGATATTATATTTTAGTACATTCACATTATTGTTTCTAGAAATGATTTTAGGGTATCCAATAATTTGTGTGCAACATTATTCTCCATGATATTTTAGTTTCATTGTTCCATTTCACATTTTGATTTATTGATAAATATTCTATGAGGTTTAGGATAAAAGATACAGTCTTCTATGGTGTTATTTATTTCAATTATAGCGAGTACCCCAATAATGTAATGGTTACTCCATCATGACATGTGACAGGTATTTTAATAGAATTTTTAATTTTCACATGAATAAAACTTGTTTTTTGGGGAATTAGGGCATACTTGTTGTACTAGGATTTATAGTGAGAATGTTCCCCTCCATTGGAGATAAAAACAATTGATAGGTATTTACATTATGGTTGGATGATGATACCCATAGGTATTATTTAGTTTTATAAAAACTGATTTGGCATATAGGATGAGAAAGGACATTTCCATTATCTTTAGTTATGATCCATGGAATAACTACATGGGATATGGTGATTGTAATTCATCTTTAGGGAAAATTTCTCCATCAGTTTTTTACCATTTCCAATGAGAAGTCAACACATTTAGTATGAATTTTGATTATTGACTACATGAGTGGGATGTTCTTATGAGTATTCTACAGATACATGAGTTATTTTTAACCATAATGGTACTTTAAGAGGTCTTTTTATCACATAGTAATATGGGTGTGTGTTGATGTGGCTATATAATGAGATTATTAGTGATGATGATCTCCATTAGTATAATATTTTTTTTTAAAAACTTAAACAATTGGATATTGTGATTTGGGGTTTTTTATCACTTCATTATTATACAAAGATATGTTGTTTAATATTCCTTAAAATATAATATTAGGTTTGTATTTTTCCCTAATGGATATGATGTATCTATCACAAATGGTATTGTTGTTTAATCCCTGTATTCTGATTTGCATAGTTTTTTACACTTATGCTATGATATTTTCTAATATAATTATGATTGAAAAATAAAATATTATTTTAAAATATTACACTTTGATAATAATTCATGAATCTATCATTGTATTATTTTGATTTGAATTTGGGTTTTTTAATTGGATAATTTTTTCCAACATGATAGAGTCTAGTAAAAATAATATTATTCACATTGTTATATGGGGACCTACAAAATATTTTACCTTTTATTGGAGTCCTACATTGTATTTTTATTCTCTCCATTTCACATGAATTGTACCGACAATTTTTATTTCTATGAATAATATTCACATTTAAATGGAAATTATTTTTTATATATTGATTTCATTATTTTATTAGATTTGGAATTGTTTATTTTTTTCATGAATTGAATGAGTAAGGGGAAGATATGGATTCCATTCTTCTCACTCTGTAGTGGTCATTTGGTGTTATAGGTTATCATTAATTATGTATAATTCCGCATTATAGTAGAATTTATATTAATAAAATATTGATATTTATATTTTATATGAATTCAGGTTTTATGTTTTCATAGATATGTTTTTTTGGATATTATATAATTGGATGATAATTTATATTTATAAAAGGATGTACAGGTCATTAAATATAAGTAAATATTATTACTTCATAGAGACACACACCACCCCTTTAACTATTTTAGGTAGTTTCTAGTTTTGCACTCCAACTACCACATGCCTATGAGTTGAGCTGGTAGAAGACATATTGGTTATGAGAAACCAAAATATATTTTCCCACAAAATGTAATTCAAGATAAGTTTCACCTATGTTTGGTGTTTTTCATGGGGTGGAAAAAATTCATTAATGTCTATATCCATTTTTGATAGATATGGGAAGATAGTAAGGATATGGGATTCAATACATTCATCAGTTGTGAATTAAATAATCGATGTAATAACTTGTCTATATTGATAATTGGTTTGATATCATATTTTAATGTACATTCACCGTATATTGATAAATTATTATTTTTATTGAGATACATATTACCCTAGAGATGATTCATGTATTGATTATGGTGATTTATTATATTAAAATTAATTTCTAGAGGATTTATACAGACCTTGTACATATCATAGAGTGCCAGAACATCATTAATGTGATTGGTAATCTAGAAAAATGTTCACTCAATCACATTCATAGGATCTATTTGGATTACAATGTCAAAAAAGGTAAATATATAAATATTTTATGTAGTCCCCCCACATAGAAAAGTGTGTGCGATCTCTTTTCTAGTTCATTTCTCCCTCAAATAAGGTGTTATCATGTGAGGGTTATGTAACCATTATGAGATTATTTACTATGGGACTCCATAAAAGAAAAATCATTATATATTAAAATACATAGGTCATGGGAACATTATTGGGGATTATGGATTTGAATGCACATGGACTCAAATAAGTACAAGTCCCCCATAAAATAGTTTGATGGGAACTCCACTATTTTACTTGTTTGAGTTCCAGAATGAAAATAGATTATCTTATATTTCATTTAGGATGAGGGTAACTAATTTATGTGAACTTAAACTATTCATTCATTTGAAATAATAGTGTACCCATCATAGGCTCATAGATTATTCATGTGGAAATGTGGTTGGTTCTACCATGTTAATAGTGTGGTTTTTGTTCCACGTACGACGGGTCTGCCTCTGATAACTACTGAGATTAGTAAATAGTATAATGAAACTAGTAGTTGAGGTTTTATATATTCCAAAATACAATGGTTGGAAACTAAAATGATCATTGTGTATTAACACAGTGAGGTATTTATCCCCCAATTTCAAGATCCACTATGGTGTTTCACTGATATATGAAATTTAATTTTGATATACATATTATGAATGTATAATATGGATGGTTTATTGAATGGTTTTAGTTTAACATATATATATATATATATTTATATATTTGTGAAAGAAACATGATATATATGTTGTTCTAAATTTAATTATTGGAAGGAATTTCTGGTTATGATATCCCCACATATGTGTTTGTTGAATCCATTGTTTAGATACATTGTATCATGTATATATTTCAGCTGATAGAGAATTCTTCATTTGATTACTATCACTTTGAGTGAGGTGTTATGGTATTTTACTAGGTAGTTCCTAATGTAACAATAGTTTATGACTACATAATTCCCATAAAATTACTCATATTTTATATATTGATCAAATGATATTTCACTTAATTTTTATTATATGGAAGGAGATTAAATGATAGAATTTTACATTCTAGAATATTGTAGTCAGATCATTTACATACATGGTGTGGAAAGTGGAAATTTTTTCATCTTTCACTATGGGATGGTTTTAGTGAATAGTTTTTTCATGTTATTATTATCATGAGGAATGGGTTCATTTGATTAAACTATTGGTTAAACATTCCCAACAACAACATGAATTTCAGATAATGAATAATTCGGTAATTTATATTATGATCAATAAAATAGGTCATATCCTGCATCTAATGGGTTATGTGTGTAATATGTTGGTCAGTATCGATCCCCATGAAGTAATAGATTATTCTTTTTATAGTAACCGTGAAAATAAAAATTAGAAAATTGATTTTAGAGGAACAATCATGTAGATATATAGTATGAAATAAATCATTTGCAAGAAGAACACAAGTAAGGCATAGTGAGATATATGCAATGATTTTAGATGTTCATGTTGAGAAGGATTTATAAATTTTACATTCATTTTACACTAGATGGATAACAGAGATATTTTTTATATAGTTACCTTGGAATTAATCCTAGATGTTTTCTAATGGAGGGATGATCTAGACATTGTGGTATTGGCCATCTTGAATATCACAATTACATAAAGATACTCAATTTCATGAATGAGAACCAAAATAAAGTTAGTAGTTCTAGTGTTTTCACAATAATTTCTTATAATATAAATCATCAGAGGATCAATGATATCATTATACATTAATATTGATAGTGTTGGAAAACAATATATGTCATTCAATGATGATGTGATGTGTAAGGTCCATAAATATCCTTATGGATCTATTAAAAAGTCCCTAAGGATGTATTTATGGTGAAAATATTAAATTATCATCAAAATTTTGTAGGTATCTTTAATATGAATGTTATTTTGAAATATTTTCTAATTATTTTAATCCGATCATTATTTTTAATTGTACAAAACACAAAGTATACATGAAACATAATATTTTATTAAAATATTATATTGATAGTTGTCACATTTCCATTGGAATTTATTATCTTAATAATGATATTATGAAAATATGGGTTACACAGTTATTTAAAACGAATTACATCATGAAAAATTACTTAGAAAAGAAAATAAAATTGTTGTGGAAGTAAACAGAAATATTTGACGAGAAATAATTTTTTATGCGCACATGTGTCTTTTATATCAATAAATTAACCAAATATATTTTGGTTATATATTTTAATGAAATGAATATATTGTATATTATTCCAATTTTTTAACATTCAATGTTTGTGTTTTGTTTATTTTAAATAAAAATAAATCCAATTTTACCCTTAAAACTTTTTTTCATAAAAATAATTTTTTTACTTTTTCTGGGCATTTAATAAAACTACATTTTGACACATTTTGAAATAAAACTATTAAAAATGACTAAGTTATTAAATGATAATGTAAAAACTATATTATGATTAGTTTTTTCTAATAGAATCCTTCTTTAGATTAATAATTAATAATGACGAATCTCAGTTGAAAAAATCGATTTGGTTTAAGATACATGAAATGATTAATTATATTTATAATTAGTTGTAAATAAATTAGTTCAATTTTATATTAATTAATCCAACTTTTGTAATTAGATTAAATTTCATATTTATTTTCTGATATAAAATCACTTCAATCCTCTAAAAATCATATCTATAAAAATATACTTTCCCAATTTTTATTTGACGTATCGTTTAAATTAAATTTTACCACAATAGATAATAGAATTTAGAAAAATTTATTCCATATTTTGAATAAGAATTATTCATATTTTCTAATTAGTACTACATAATTGTAGACCAAAATTAAAAGTGAATGTTGTAAAAATTAATTATAGATTTTATAATCAAATTGGTTTATTTGGGGGTCAAACTAATTCATACACCAGTTACAAAATAAATTGGCCATACATATTCATTTTGGGTTATATAATGTTTATCCTCTCTCCCACATATAAAAGTACCCACACATCCCTATCTTCATAAATTTATAAAAAATCTTTGGTTTGGGCAAACCCCTCCCAAATCACTTCCTAACATCCATCCTATCATTCAAGAAGCCAAAATTCAGACATAAATCCAGCCTAATAATGATTTACATATATTGTAAGGATAATACCTTCAGTATTTATAATGTTCTTAAATGAGATGGTTTATTTCTTATATATCTATATCTTCATCATTTATTTTTAAATTTTTTTGATATAATAACTTTAGTTTATTCTATATACATGAATATTTAATAGTATAATGAAATGAATGAAAACCTTCTCCAAATCATGAAAATTGTGTTAATAAAACATTATTCTTCTGAATAGTGGACTGCCACCACACGAATTGATGCCATAATTTCATCCATCACCGCCAGTATTCATTAGAGATAGAGATGGATTTATTTTTTAAATGTTATATTTATGAGATTATTATTATTATAGAATTATTATATCATACATAACATTATAATTTACATTTCATTGGAATACTATAATATCAACCTTGTGTACGGTAGACTACAACCTTGCAAGGAGATGTGATTCATTCATGCATTACAATGAAGGTGAAAAGGGTAGTGATAGTGATTATATTTCAGATAATTAAAATCATTATTATTTTTAGTCTCACCTTTTCACCCAATGAATATTGATAATTTCATTCCTATATTGGTGGATTACCATCTTTACAATGTGATGCGAATCTCATTTCATTAAAACACAACTAGTGTGGTATGAATAACACTAAATTATGAAATAATTTTGTTTTTATGCTTTTATTATAATCATTTAAAGATAATATATTACATTCCTCCCTATAATGACCATTGGGAAATTGAAACATTACTCATGCATATGTTGGACCTTCCATCTTTGTGATTATAAATTACAAAATTTCACTTATAAATATATAATAATTGGTATAATAACCATATTTTATGTATAAATAATATAATATTTCATGATTATTATACATTATGCGATGCAAAAATGATAGAATTATGTTTTCTGAAAATAAAATCAATTCACATTTGAAAAACAAATAGGTTATTTCTAAAAATGTGATTTTAACAAGTTAATGTTTAAAAACATCTATAAAAATGAATAATTAAATCATATATGGTAAAATTTATATATTTATGGATCATTAATAAATGAATAATATAATTATATTATTATATGAAGGAGTTTTAATTGTTTATGAAGGATGTTAATAAATTTGGTATGGGGGTTTATAGTGTCACTTTTGGTGTTTTGTGACTTATAACTAACTCCCCACTTCTTTATTTTTTTGGGTGTATATAATTACCTATGACATGATATATAATGAATCTACCTAATGTAACTATAAATTTTTTTATTCATGTCATTATTTCACAATTATTGTGATAAAAATCTAATTCATGTATTAATGGATTTTTTCCTATATTTTTATTCTTATAAACCAATGATATGTTATATTCCTATATTTATTCATGAACATTCTATTCATATGAGTTAACATTTAAAATAATAAATATTTCCATCCATATGATATTTTATTCTTCATTTTATGTTACTCTTTCATGATTATTATGATTCATAGTTACCTCACTAGTATGAGTTTTTTGTTACAATATCATCAATTGTTAGGGTTGTATATAATTTATCATCCAATTATGAAATGTTATAATTTATATCTCAGGAAACTAATTTATTTTGTTATCATATTTTAATTTAATTTTTATAAATATTTCATTCCATTTTCATATCCTCACATTCTCACGAATTCAAAAAAAATTATACCAAAAGCTATATTTTCAGTAGAATAAACTTGTACATCCAAAAAAATGTCTCCCAAAATTATTACAATTTTTTTTTATTATGATAAATTTATTTAATAATTTCATTTTTACACATTTTTTATTTAAAAAAAAAATTCAAAGCAATATTCATAACATTTTACAATCAATGGATGTTGTTTTTTAATTAATATTTAAATGGAATCATTGATTTACCTTTTACATAATCAATTAAACTTCCCATAATCATGATAAATATTTTGTATGATAATTCAAAAAAAAAAAAATTTGGTCGTAATTATGTGGCAGTGACTATTTTACAACCAAGGATGGTTGTTTTTCATAATCGAAAATTGTGGCTATGTTTTAACCAATGATTAGAGAGTCCTATAACTCTCTCCATTATAATGGGTATATATTAATATCTCAAAAGAATATTTGAATAGATTTTGAGTGAACCAAGTCAGTATGTCTGGACATGAATAGGGATCGAAACATGTCTAGTATGGTAGGACTGTAACCAAGAGTAGACATGGTTTTTTATGATGGGACCATAATGATGAGTAAACCCAATTCTGTAAGACATGACTGAAATAGGGAGTGAATATGGTTTATTAGTATGGGATTATAATGGTGGTTAACCCAATTAAGTATGATATGACTGGAATGGTGAGTGAACTTATTTTATTTAGAAATAGATGGAAAGGTGAGTGAACTTAGTTTAGAGTGGGTATTTTTCCAGTATGATTGTATTTGGTGTAATCCTTTACTACTATGATGGATTTTGGATTGAACCAAATTCAATATGTTGTTCATGGAAAAAATACTTCACTATTATGAACATGATATAATATTACTATGTTGTTTACAATCCAAGGTCTCATATAATTCTAATTATCTAATGGATCATTTTCATGGAATTATATGTGATTTATTTCTTATTAACTGGAAATCCTTATGTCATGACTCATGATTATGATCTTTTATATGTACGGTCTAGTTTCTTAATGTTATAATCATGGTCATATATCTTTTTTCTTAATCTGTTTTTATTTACCTTAATTTAATTACATTCAAATAATCAAGGTACCCCATTTATTATATTTCATTTCCTTAATTTATAATGAATTTTTTTAAATAAAAGTACTATAGTGGAAAAAATTGTGGGACACATTTAAGATATTTCAACAAATAAGATGATCGTGTTCATTATTTCCAAATGAATTATACTTTTATGGACCCATGGTAGATATTTCATTAATTCAAGGAATATTCATCTAAAAATATGTAATATCCATGTAAAATAATCGTGATTTATTATAGTTGATATTAGAGTAATTGTTTAGTTAACCATTTGAAACTATGATGATAGGACTATGTTGGGATCCCATGGGATATCAATAATGATATGTATTATGATATATTGAATGATAATTCTAAGGTAGTGTAAATGTATATGATAATTTAATGGAATTTTGGTTTTGGATATATTGAGAGGTTTCCATGATGTAATATTTATTTATGGATGTTATAATTTTATGTGTCTCTATAAAAAATTTACACAAAGGGTATCAATAATGAAAACATTGTATAGATCTATACTCAATCAACAACAAGTGAATGATAATGTGACTTACTTTATACCTGGTTTAGAATTACTAGGAGATATGATTTGGAAATTCATAATAATTTATTGAAACATAATTAATAATTTAATTTTGGGAATGTTATTTAATGTCATGTTGATATTATTTTTATTGGATTGTACCAAAAAATATGTTTTTGTGTTTTAGAAAATGATGTTTATTTGTTTTAAGGGATGATTTATATAGAAAATTTAAATATGATAGTTTTTTTATCCACAGAAATGTTAATGGAGTTTTTGAAAAATTCGTTTATGTTTATCAGAACACCCTCCCTCGAATGATTTACTAATGATGATTTAAATGTAGAATGAGTAATAAAAACCCCATAGTCCTATATCTTGTAGGCCCTGAGGTGTTGACTAGCACCATGTGTATTAAAATATATCAAAATTGGAGGCATTTACCTTTTTAAAATAACAATGATCGGAAGATAATACGTATCCACCACAAAAAAAATCATTGACATATATAAATATATAAATATATATATATAAGAATCCAAAATCCATACACATGCATGTTTAATATAAAACAGCTTTAAATACCTTGAAAATATTATAGGTAAATACAAAAAGAATGAAAATAAGCAGCGACACGACAACTACAGCAACATCAGAGCTTATAGTTCACATAAAGACCCTTGTGGTCCTCCTGGAAACATGAAAAAAAAAATTATACACCTATGGTGATCATACTATTACACTCATTAGGGAATACCAAAGTCTCTCGTTCACAATAGGAGAAGGAAAAAAATTCCCCCATGAGAAAACAACAAACTCAACAAGAAAATAAAAAATAATATCATCCATCCCTGATCTCACCAAGGTACACTCACAAAATAATTCAATACTAGTAAAGTAATATAATATCAACATCGATGATAGTGTTCCCCACACCACATTACCACTGATTAGTCGCTCTCACACCCTTATAACAAGCAACTTGGAACACCTAATTCTTCCAAAAGTACCATTTTACAACCCACATAGACCAATGTCGGCCTCATAGAACATCACATCCTACGTGTGTGCACCTATTCCTCACAACTACATCTCATCCTGCCTATAGACAACCAGTCCACAACCCACACCACATATAAAAAACACATGGGGACCACAACATTACTTATCCCAGAGACACATGGGAAGAAAAAATATCCCTCACACACATTTGAATCACTATAAAAAAATTGTCATGAATAGTCTTGGGATATCACCACCGAGAATAAGGATCATAAAAGAGAGGGTATCAAACCATCCATCACCCCACTAAGATGTCTGGGAAAGACAACACCCCCATAAAAGTGGGGGTGTTCGGCATGTAGTTCTCAACTATGGTGGGTTTCATATAGAATCACATGAATGTAAATATATGTGTATATATGGACCAATCACTCAACCCAACATATGGAAAATCTATATAATAAGCATCCCATGATACATATAACTCTGCAACTACCTCTAAATGTAAGTTTCAAGAAGAACAACAGGCTATTCAAAATATGATAAATAAAATCCACATACCACACTATTATCATGATGTTATAACAAATGACCAATTATTTAATTCCTAGTTAGGCATCTAATAACCAAAACACACAACCAACCTCTCAACCATGAAAAATAGAGGATGAAAACAATGATAAAACAACCCCCATCACAAATGCTATTCACTCAGCACCCACACCAACTACTAGAATTATCATTCTTCAAATTCATGTTTTCATGTCCATTATCTCCATAAGAAAACACCCACTACAGATTCAAACCATATAATACATCACATAATAATCATACTTGGATGTCCTTCTATAAAAAACATCACACACAGTAACATAAACACATCACAACCCAGACATGTAGCCCAACGGATCAAATAGTACACATTCATTCCACAATAATCTATTTTCTCAAAATAATAATTCATTAAACTACTCATATCTCCCCACACACACATCCACACACACATCCAAAACACCAAACAACATGCACACAACACCAAAATAAAATAAATATACACTGAAAACAACCACAACTAACCAGAAATGTATATTCAGATTTATTATCACTTGTTCTTTAATTCAAATTTAATAAAACATGGGTTATCATAGAAGAAGTTTGATAGACGGGAGTACATTTATTTAACTGTATGTATATAGTTAATAATTTTCAAAATTCATGAGATCAGTAGGTGATCCATAACAAGTGAAAAGTATCACCCATGTGAAATCAAACACCACCAACGACCATGATTTTTAGAAGGCATACAACTCACAATTTGAGTCAGAGATAAAAAAGAAATTATCTAACTATCATCTTCATCTTCTATACACATATTTTATTACCAATATACCAATACACATATTCATTGATGTTCTGATAATATTTTTAACATGTGATATTAGCATTATAACACCCTTATTTAGAGGTTTGGATTCATCCATAATAAAAAAGGGACATTAGCTGACCCACCAAGAATGATACACAAAATGAAACACTAATGGATCCCTACCTCAATGAAAATATTATTAGCAACTCCTCGTTGAACTAAAATAGGTGGTCTATGAGTAGTAGGAAAGACTCCAAGGAAAAATAGATCCAAAATCCATAGAAAATCACATGAATCTATAAAGAGAAAACACCATTGGCGTACCATGATAATATGGAAACATACGGGGAAGGGAATATCATAGCTTAGAAGAGTCATATCATATATCAATGGATGAAAACAGTTTCAAGGGTCATTAAGTTCAAATCATGATCAATACCATGTGGCTTCTCCATTTCAATGACTTTGTTGTGTTCGTATGTTAATGATATAATTAATATCAATTGATAGACCATTAGAAATTTTCAATCAAGGTATTAAACTCGATTTATGTCAAATAAAATGTTAATGTGGTGAAACTGGAAAAACACAAGAGGACCATATATTTTGGAAACTAGTCAAAATGAGTCACTGATGGATGAGGCACCGATGTTGATCTATCAACATAGTGCCTTTGATACTGAGCCAATATTTTGGATCCACCGACAATATGCAACTAACCCAAGCTATTGATGTTGATCCGATGATGGTGAGTTTCTGACGTGACCCATCGATGGAGATTCCCCAACGTGAGAAACCTACATTGAGCTATAAAATTGAGTTATCGATGAAAAATAATGATACCACCTAATGATGACACCTACTGATGTGACCCAGTAACGTGACCTACCAATGTGAACTACTGACCCCACTCACTGACACCACTCACCAACATTACTCACCAATGCCACTCACCAAAACCGTACCAACATATTTCAGACCTACTGAAGACTAACATGCTTATGAAAAACCTACTGAAACACGATTGACCAACACATGACCTAATAATGATTGACCTACCATTAAGAAACATTATTTTTGGAAAAAAAATGAAATGAGTCACACTGATTCCCCAGAACACATCAGAAAATAAAATCTAAAAAAGTAATGAAATTGAGGTGTCAGGTACATTACATAGGTTACTTATAAAACTATTCAGGTCCTCGAGAATTCAAAAAAAATGTAGAAGAAATATTTTCCTAACAATAATGATGTGAGATACTTCCTATGTGTCCTATTATACATGAAAAACTGATACCATAATATAATTTCAATGATAAACCACTCGGTGTTGTTCAAAAGTAGGAGTAAAACCTCAACATTCAAGAACACCTCCTACAACATTTACTACCCCCCTCCAACCACAATACACGCCACACAATCACTAAAATCCCACTTTCTTAACATATGAATCAGATAATTCCTTCATCCATGTCAAGATAAAATCCACCCCATCCACCCCTGAATCTCCCATACATGTTTAATCCCATCTCTTTTAATTCATCTTTGAATAGGAATTGGTTCCTCCCCAACTATTATGAGTAATTAATGACATAATATGGAATAACTAATAAACCCATATTATATCAAATAATGTTATTGAATTACATCACAATGTAAAGAACTGAAGAATAATTGAAAACAACTCTAACTACTAGGCTTGCATCTATGTTTCTCACTCACATGTACAATCCTCCAGTCCAACATCCCACCAAAACACACAAACCAAGGGAATGTCCCATCCACACCTAACCTTATCCTCACAAACTTGGAGCCCCACAGGTCACTCCACGAATGTTGTGTCCTCCTCGAAATCCATATGTCCCTAGTCACTGACATTGGAGTCATTATCATGATTATGAAAAATAAGGGAGACATCAATGAATATGTGGATCTTTTCCAACTATGGTGGAAATTCCAACCGGTATTCCACCATGAAAACTCACCCCAACACCTTGAAGGGTTTAAATAACCTGAGAGAAATAATTATCTATCATCCAAAACACAGTTGGTCACATTGAGGGGAAACATTCAAGAACACATAGTATCCCTCATATAACTCCAAGTTAATCCTCATACGATCATCATGTTATTTTTTTATCCATGTTCTTCCTTCATCTCCTCAAGGACAAGCTGCAAATTTTCAGTCATCCTCTACAACCGATCCTAACCATGAATAGGTGCCTTCACAACTTATGTCCAACACAAAGTTGAACGACATAGTCTTCCACCTAATTCTTAAAAAAATCCATTATAATGGTATAGTTATATATGTTTTTGTATGAAATGTATACCAAGGGATGATGTCACATCAATGACCACCAAATTCGAAGATGCAAGATCACAAGATATCCTCTAGCATCTAGATGGTCGGCCATGTCCGCCAGTCTGTTCGAGGATGGAAAGAAATGATAATGTGAAACTGAGTTACAATATAGTGATGAAATACCCTCAATAATAATGAGGAAAAACATGTATCCAGATCATGGACAATCGATCATAGAAACCATTTCAACCATACCACCACACCCACATACTTCATTGATATGCTATCCACTGCACTCGAATCATTCGTCGCTAAGAAGTGAGCATATTACATTAGTTGATCCACCACTACCAAATAGCATCAAAGACTTCATGAGACCTTGGAAATCATGTGACAAAATCAATAGAGATGTAATCCCACATCCAATTGGGAAAATATAAGGGCTCCAACAAACCAACTGGAACATGGTGCTCAACCTACAATTTCAGGAAAATTAATAACTTCTTAGAAAA
Source organism: Viscum album (assembly GCA_963277665.1). Classification (NCBI taxonomy): domain Eukaryota; kingdom Viridiplantae; phylum Streptophyta; class Magnoliopsida; order Santalales; family Viscaceae; genus Viscum; species Viscum album. The sequence continues at coordinate 1,102,293,600 of OY728147.1, forward strand.
CTCCACCACAGACTTCTTCATTCCAAGAAAAAAAAATTATAAATCCTACGTATATCATAGATACTACCAGGAGTACCATTAGGGGTGATATAAGAAACTCATGTATAACTTCATTATGCATCACCACTAGAACAAACATCTTCCAACGAAAAACATTTGGTTTTACCCATACTCTAACCATCCCTTTGGAGCATTAATTTGGTCGATGCAATCTCATAACACCTCTATATTTGAGTATCCCCATTGAGACTCCTCCACCTACTGCCTTAGTGGTGACTGCACTATCATCTAGAAACTACAACCTCTTCCAACATCCCTTCTGACATCCAAGTGCATGGTGGACAAGTCCTCCATTTCATTCCCATCATTTTTAGATTCCCAGAAATCTTAATTCTATGAATTCATGCTCAATGGATCAGCCAAAACATTCCACTTCATTAGGTGTAAGATATCTCAAAGTCGTAATCCCAGAGAAACTCCATACACCTCTACTATCACAAGTTCAGATATCACTAGTAAAAGATGTACCTCCTACTCTTATGATTTGTAAAGACAACTAAGTGCTCCCAAATGAGGTAATTTCTCTAAATATTTAGCACCAAAATAACTGCCACATTCTCCTAATCATGGGTGGGATAGTTAATTTCATGGGGATTTAACATCTTATACCTATAAGAGTTCACATCCTATTTCATTATCAATACACACCATGAGCCAAAATGGAATGCATCACAATAGAAAATGAACACCACCCCATCCTCTAGAAACGAAAGCACTATAGAAATATCCAACTTCCCATCTAGATAGATAAAATCTAACAGATAATTATCACTCCCCACTACGTCATATTCATTCCTATTTAATGTAGTATATGAAGCTGTAACTCTATAAAAATAGGCAACAAATATCGGTTAATGCCCCTCAATACAAAAAAATCTATAAGATTCCACCACATTACTGGGTAATATCCATGACATTGCTATATTGACCTTCAATGGATTTACTACTATCCACTACTAAGACACTGCATACCAAAGGATGTTCACCTCTCGTGTCCAAAACATACTCCTGGACAACTTCCAATAGAGATAGTGGCATCAATGAACAACCATGATAGTCCTCACATGCTCTATATGTTCTTTATATGGCCTCTAGTTTCATAGAATTTCATTAATGAACACAATGATTTATTAGTTGAGGAAATCACAGATGATAGAGTTCATCAACCCCATGAATATGGAATGTGTGTTCATAATAGTAAAAATAATAACCATAATCTAGAAAGGCCCATACCTGACCCTAAAACCAGTATTCTTGATGTCACCCTCCATCACCATTAGCTGGTGATACCTAGACCATATATTTATCATATAAAAAGAACTTTCTCCCTTCAGATAGATGGGATGAAGGTCAATTCTTGAGAGAAGGTAACATTTTTTGACTATCACATGATTCAAAATCTAGTACTCTATATATAGCCTCAGACCACCATCTACATTCTTTTCAAACATGACCGTAACTCACCAATGAGACGAAATTGGCCTTATAAATACATTCATAAACATGACATCAATATGAATCCATAGATCTCGTAACATATAATGTTCCATCCAATAAAGAGCCATCGAAATTAGACTATCATAATGTTAAATGTATATCCCAAACTCATCGTCACGTCGAGGGTGTCGATTCACAACATCCCCAAAGAAATCACCCATGAACTCCCCCAACAACTCTGGTAACCTCTACCATTTATGTAACCAATTATTCCACTGATTTATTTTCCATCAAGGAATGAAGAAAATCCATGTATTATCTGTCTACCTTACAACTTTGGTCACCAAAAAAAATTCACAGTGGTTATCAATGTATGATAACATGATTATCTGTCATAATTAACTAATAATATCATTCATAAATTTAATCCAAACAATTATAAGGACGTCATCGTATGATTTCATCTTAAATTGGGAAGGATCCTCAGAAGACTGATATGGTAGAATCATCATTGTATATCCCCATCACAAATCAAACAAGCTAGTCTAACCTCTCGCTAGTATACTCATCAACATAGTCATGAAATCCTTTATATATATATTCTTATATCATGGGATTGAGTGGGTGAAATGAAAGAGTTAGGTTATCCGAAATCACAAAAAGAAAAAAAAAGACTTCTAAAAGATATAATTTTTACGAGAATTATTTATGTTACTACTAGAACTGATACCTCTATGACATGCAACTGACCACACATCACTCTTTACCACCTCTGCTAACGACCACCTCATCAACCGTTTTTGAGCCAAGGTCCCTGAGGAACACCTTGAGGATGTCCTTCAAATTCTCCATCTCCTCTATGTGGGAAGGATCCTATTGTCCATACCATTTAAATGGATTTTCTAGAAACTACTACTAAGGCAGGTGCTAAACCTAACAACCTAAACCATACCGCGCTCAAACAGTCATCATGCACTAAATATGAAGGTTACTATGAAATCCACACATAAAACACAACATCCACAGGAATACATGAAGAGAATGAGGACCATAATGTCGAAACAAAAACTTCTGAGATAGACTACCTGACGGTCAATATATCAAAATACAAGGTTCATGAGACCTACCGCTGGTAGCCTTTCCCTTGTGGGAACCCTGATGGATCCCATATAATGGTATAACTCCTTGATAGTGAATTATATCAACTAAAAACATGTTATTTCTGACCTATAGGTATTTTGACAAGGTCAATGGAGTTACATCATAATAGAGAGAAGGAATAAGTTCCTCCTCTGTGAGTCTCACCTCAGAATCCTCATATGGAACGAGATCCATTGTGTATAGGAGGAGATCCTAGAAAATGATCAGCAACTCATGTACCATGATACTCCATTAATATAGGGAGTGTAGATGTTGTATCTTATATATTTAAATGGTCAAAGATTTTAATTATTCCTAGAATTTCTTCTCAAAATCTACCCAAAAAACATCAACATCCTTTATCACACCCAAGTATTACGTCCACCACTGATGTGAAACTCCCATCATCTGATAACTGCCAATGGAACCCAGTACTCCATCAAATCCCAGATCATCCTGAGTGTGGTATCATTCTCTTAGAGTTTGTTCTCTTTATCCATGTCTAAGACACTTCCTTCTTATATTCCTAATGTTTTCTTCTAGAATGAACATGATGATCTCAGCAATTCTTTGTCCTCTAACTCTGGATCAACTGACCATCGATTAACCGGATTGACATGTTGAGCCTCCACATCCCGAGCCACTATTGGATGATGATGAGGTTCTATAACTAAATGGTAAATAAAGTACTCGTAATCCTGAGTAGTATGACATTTATTAAGATTCATTTAAACTCGTTATTTAAATAAATTCCCTAAAACTCCCATATTCTAAATAGGACACAATTCATCATCATATATATACCTTTCATTAGGTATATCTTCGAAAAATAGTGTATTCTTACTAGGTTATTCAGTATGCATATAGTCCATACATTGGATTTTGGGCCCCCTTAATAACCTCTTTCACAACTAGTCTTCCCTAGACTATGTCGTGCACTCAAGTAACATATCGCTATTTCCTTAACAACAAATGAAATCCTCACTGTGTCTAACTCCAAACTCCATCCTATATCAAAACCATCACTTTTGATATTATTTTGTCACAACCCACACCCTCTAAAGATTCCCCTCTTAATATGGAAATGGAGAAAGAGAGATAATGACCCTCAAATCCTACATATTATAGGCACTTGTGGAATCTACCAGTACCAATGTTATACAAATCTCACATAAGGGGAGTCATCACCCTTTTCCTATTAACAATGATCCTGAGATAAGTAGTATAATCCTCAAAACAACTCCAAGAAATATATATATATATATTAGAATCAAAATCACATCCCATATACAAGTTTATGATAAAATATATTGAAATAAAATTAAAAGAATAAATGAAAATAACTAGTTTCCAAAACTAAGAATTGACATAGAAACTATCCCACTAGAAGAGCATGTAATGACTTGAATAGTCCATATATTCCTTCTAAGAACCTGAAAATAGATTTATATATGTACGGTGAGAATATATGTATATATAATAGGGAAAACCAAAGTCTCTCGTGCTCCACAAGTGATGTATAGAAATTACCCCATGTGAATACAACAAAACCCAAAAGCACCAAACAAGATATACTATCCATATTAGACCTCACCAAGTTATAGTCACTAAAAAATTAATGTAATATAAATTAATATAATAAGCACATTGATGATAAGTTACCCCACATCACTTTCCAACTTATCAGTCAATCTCACACAGTAATGGATAAAATCTTGAAGCCCTACCTCTTTTGAAAGTTCAATGTCACAACCCACACACAAAAACCAAGATGAATACCAAATCAGACCCCGTCTGCACAAAACTAGGTTATGAAACAACATCACATCTTACGCATAGAAACCAAGTCCACAACCATCACCACATCCCAAAAACACCTGGGAACCACAAAAAATATCATCTATAAGAATAATGGGAAGAACCAATTTCTCACAAACAACTCAGACTCACAAAAATATTTCTTGAGGAGTCTTAGGTTATCACAACCTAGAAGAGGGAGCATGCAAGAGCGGGTGGAAATCCATCAATCCTTAGACAGGGTTACTTTGGAATGAAACCCCCCGTAATAGTTGTTATTTTTCATATGTAGTGCTAAACTAGGTTGGATTTCACATAGAATCACAATAAATTAAAATTAAATATATATATATATATACCAAACACTCAGCCCATTATATGGGTTCTCTAGAAAAAAATCACAATAAGATAATGATAATTGTACTTCTACCTCTTAATGTATGTACTAGGATGAAAGATGGTCACATCCAATGTTGATAAATGTGATTCACTTAATACCCAATTATCTTGAAATTATTAAACATTTAGAAACTATTCTATGCCTACCTGTGAAAATATAAACCAGAGAACACATCCAACCTCACAGCCAATAATACAAGAGGATGAAAACAATGATAAAACACCCCAATTCAATCTTCTTCCCCACGCGTCTCCCAATCCGACCTCTGCCATTATCATTCGTAAAATTATAGCCTCCCTTTCAATTATCTCAACAATAAAACCCCAACATAAAACCATACCCAAAAACACTCTTCATGAAAACTATATTTTGTAGCCTCATAGCATTACAACAACACACCCAATTACATAAACCTAGAAGAACTTGATCATGCAACCCCACTACTAAAAAACATATCATTTATTCCAAAACCTAATAATATATCAACTTGAGATTACATTACACCACCTGTATAACCCCACACACACTTCCAAAATATCATCCACAACAAGACACAACTAGAATAAGAAACAAGGCCAAACAGAACCATCTAAATCACACAACCACACCAAGAAATCATAGTATATTCAGATTTAGTAGTAATCATTCATTAATTAGACTTTGATAAAATAGTGATTATTACGTAACAGGTTCAATCATGGTGAATATATTTTTTTAACCATAATTATGTATTTAATGAATGTAATAATTCAATAGTTCAATAGGGTATCCATAAAAAGTGTAAAGAATCACCCGTGTAGAATAAAATACCACCAACGACCATAATATTTAAAATCCATACAACTCACTATATGGATAAAGGATAACAGTTAAAACAAACACTCATCATCGTTATCTTCCCCCTACCATAATTTATATCCACTATAACAAAACAAATTATCATAACTTGTCTGGTTATCATTATAACATGTTTGATTATCTTAGTAACAACAATATTTAAATGATGGGATTTGACAATCACCACAAAGGGGCATTAGCTTTCCCACCATGCCTATTCCTTGAAAATATGAACTAAGTATCCCTGCCTAAAAAAAATATGATCATCAACCCCCCATGCGCTAAAAGAAGTGGTGCACTTGTGGTAGGAAAGTATCGATGAAAAAATGAATCATAAAGACACATAACAACAAATGAGTACTTGGGGAAGAAAGGATCATTTCATACTAAAAGAAAATGGTAACAAAAGGGGAATATATGATCCCTTATTAGGTGATCCAGACCCAATATCAATAGTAGGAAATTCTTTCAATGGATATTAATGGAAGATCATTGTCCATACGACACGACATGGCTGTTTCAAAGTATATGGGCTGGTAGGATATTAAATATATAATTAATTTCTATTTAATCTCTTTTAGAAATTCCCAAATAAGGTTTTTAGAATCATTTACATCAAATTAAACGTTTATGGGGTAAAATTGAAAAAATAGAAGAAAACTAGAAAATTTGGAAAACTCTAAAAAAGACTCATCGATGGCTATGGAACAAAATTTGAGCTATAGAAGCTTTTCCAATAATGTTGATCTATCTATGAAAATCCACCGATAATGATCCATCGACGATGAGCTGCCGACATGATCTATTGATGTTGAGCCAGCAAAGGAGAGTCACCAACGGGATTCACCGACACAACCCACCAACAATGACTCTTCGATGTGAGCTACCGAAGAAAGAAATAGATACACCCTATAAATAGAACCTATATATGTGAACCGCTGACATGAAATACGAATGGAACCTACCAATGTGACCTATCAATTCCACTCACCATCATAACCAACCAATGTCACTCACTGATTCCACACACCACAACCACTCACAAATACCACTCATAGATGCCACTCAATGATGCCACTTAATGAATCCACTCACCAACATCTGAACTATCGATGCCCGACCTATGGACACCTAACCTACCTATGCCCGACTGACTGACACTAGACCTTTCCACACCCAAAATACCGTTGGAAAACTATATTTTTTCTAACTCTTGAAATGATTCATTATTACTCCCAAAAACACCATAGTCACTAAATTTTGACAATGTAATGGACCTACGGAGTTTGAGACAATATAATGTTATAATTTATGTATTTTAATTCATTATTATATATATATATATAATATTCATTAATATATTTATTTATTTGAATAACAAGGAACCATTATTTTTTTGATTTAGCTTATATTGTAATTTAGGTTATTACCTTGTTTCACCAGAATACATGATGATGTTATTTCCATGTTTTTATTGTGAAAATAATCCTCTATATTATGATATAACGGGGAGGAAGGATTATTTTGATAACATTTTTGAAATTATTTTAAATATTCAATTTTGGATGGGTTTCTGGATTAAGCATATAAAGAATATTTTGAGAAGAAAATTTGAGGTGTCTTTTAATATAAATGTATTGCCTCACTAAATGAATAATTATCCATATTGGATAACATATGTCATCGATTTTATTATGATGATAAAAAAATATTCACTATATGTCATATAACAATACTAATTGATATAATGATCAATTAGTGATGTATGTATAACAAATTATACATAATTTCATTCTATAAGAGATGATGTTGAAATTGATCATCGAAGAACTAATGAATGAGAGTGTGCATATAAAATGGAATCAAATCAAGTAATTATATCATATTTGGAAAAAAATTAAACTTTAGTAAAACATATCCGGATTAAAAACATTTATCATAATATCAAAAAATTTGATGAATCTAATAATCCATTTAATAGTCACATATATTTGGTTTTTTGGTTATTAACATTCTGTTACTATTACTATTTCGTGCGATCATCTATCTTTATCACATTACATAGTTATTTATTCTTTTCTACCATGTCTATATCATCAATTCCCCATTATGATCTCCTAAGTGGAACCCAATAATGAGTTACTTTGGATAACTGTTATGTCTCAAATGTTACCTTTTTAAAGTGCTCTTTATTATTAAATTTTTACTATGTTCTTTTCTATGACAAAATTTTTATAATGTTAATCCATTGTTGACTAAGAAATATTCATTGTATAAATTAATTTTAAGAGGAGTAGAATGTACGTCCTTTATATTTTGGGAAATATTGTGTTTTTAGTTAATTTAATCTTTTATATATTTCCCTTTATTTCAAATATTGAGTTTAAATGAAACAAGAAGAGTTATCAAAATATTATTATCATAATTATCACCTATGAATTAGAATAGAGTTTATGGTTAAAAAATATATGGAAATAATGATATAAAAATTATATAAAATGGATTCTTTGTTGATTAATTATTTTTAAATAAAAATAATCTACTTTTTAAAATAATATGAAATCATTATTTGGAAAACTATTTTTATTCCCTCAAGTGTGTTTAATTTCAATTATATTTATAAAATCAATTTATGTTAATGATATTAATATCATTAATTTATTTTTTATTCACTATATGATATGAATTTATCTATTTTTTTCATGAATTGATATAATAATGAATATAATTTCATAAAGAAAATTTGTATTTTTCTTTATATGAATTTTTTGTCTCACTTTTATTATTTAAAAAAATTTCATATCATAATTATAGATTAAATTAGTGAATGTATAATTAATTTTTTAATTTTTTTAATAATTTGATTACGGTTATTTTTTATATTGTTTTGGAAGGAATAATTTTTTTAATTAATTGTTAATAAATTTAATATTAATTGTATACTATATCTTGGTTAAATTAATTTATAATTTTAGTTTATATAATGGATTGGGTTTAATAAAAAATTATTTCTGTTTTAGATCAACTAATCTAGAGTAGTTCATTGGAATCCATTTCATATTGAATATTTATATAAAAACGTTTAAATCCTTTGAAAATTTTATCTTTAAAATCTATCATTCACTTCACATCTGTGGGAATATTATTAAAATAAAATTTTCCAAATATATGAATGGAATATGAAAAAATAGAATCCATATTTTTCATCATAATAATTTATAATATCTAACAAGTTCAAATAAAATTATTTCCGTAACTGATAGTGAATGTAGTCAAACCTAATTTTTGTGGATAAGGTAATTATGGTTTTACTGAGGGTTTAATTAGCATAATTGTTATAACAATGACATATAAAATTGTCCAAATAAATAATTATATCCATATAAATCATAATAAACAAATGTCGATTTATTAAAGAATAATTTGGACTATTTTTCCCAATTAAAAACATGGTATCACTTGTTAATTTTAAAAAATTCCAAATGTGTCCTTTCTCCCACATATAATAGGGTACCACACTATTCTATAATCCACACATTCATATCACATTGTATCAAAATATAAAAAACCAAAAAACACCCTAATATCAATAATGTCATCCTAGAATCCAAATATTGTACATAAATACCTAATATGGATGCCCTATTGTAAATATAAGAGGATACTCAGAGAAGAGGTAATATTCGTTAATGATTGTGATTATTTTATTTCTTTTTAATAATCAATAAATTATTTTTAGAACAAGATAATATAATATTTTTATTATATTAGATACCATTTTATGTTTATATAATATGATCATTTCCTGAAATCTTCTTCACTGTAGTCAAATAGTTTAAAAAATCACCATTTATTTGTATGATGAACTACAACCTTTCAAAGATATTTTATTCATCTTTTACTACCACCTATAGTGGTCATACATAATGAATAACTTTCTATTTAAATTTGATATTTATGTTATTATTATTCTTATATAATTTTTATATCATGAATACCATTATGATTTATATATTATGGGACTATGATAGTCAGTCAAGTATATGAAAGACTACCACCTCACGATGCATGATAATTCATCACCCAAAAAAATATTTATATTTATATCTATATTTTTAGAAATTATATATTTTTTTTATTTTTTAGTCATTGTGGAATGATAAAGTTTTACTCTCCTCATTTAATTAATGATCATTTTTGAATGGAAACATTACTCAAGCGTATATACGGCCTAACGTCTTTATGATAATAAATAAACACACTTTTCAAAAACACATTTCATTATTCATAATAATTTTTTGTTTAATATGTATGAATATTAAAATTTTGGGTTCATTATTATAATTTAAATTAATGAACCATGATTAATATAAATGTGATGAAAATATAAAATCAAAACATATATGAAAACAAATTAACTATTTGAAAAAATGTAACGTTAACATAGAATTGTTATAATAAATTTAATGATGTATATCATTAGTGTAATATAATAAATGCATAACTAACATATATTTATTATATGGGAAAATCATATGATTTTGATAATAGTAGAGTCTTCCCGTATGTGGACTTCTAGTCTAACTTTTATTCCTGATAGACTTATTTCATATTCTCCGCTAATTTATTTTGTTTTTTATAAAAAAATTTTATAACATGATATATCTTAATAATACCTTATTATAGAATAAAAAATGTTTTTGTTTATATTATGATTACTTGGGTCGTATGAATTTTAATTTTCTCAATAAGGAAAGGAATTTTGTGTCAATTTTCATTCTTTGATACAAACATTATGGAATAAACCTATACTCATTTAGATGGATTAAATAATAGTAAATTCTAGAGAAAAAATAACTAATTATTTATTCTTGTGATGTTTTAAATTTAAACTTGTGTTCCACATTTAACAGATTTACGATTCAAGATTACGAATGTGGTAAGAGTTTTATGTTACAATCAAAACAGTTATCATGATGGATTGTTATTATGTATCTAATGATAAAATATTTTAATCTATATCCTCATTAATTGATATAAATTTCATCTCTTTATATTATTTCTTGAGAATAAGTTTCCAGTTCAATATTCTCTCATTATGTTCCAAAAAAAATATGAAAAAATTATTGTGAAATAAATTCTTCTTTGTGTAAAAGAAATTTACAATGAAAAAACCATGATGTAGAAAAATGAATTGGAAAATGATATAGTATTATAATGTACATTTCAGAAGAAATGTTTACACATTTTATAATTTTAATCAAATTTTTTACTGAATCTTAATTTCATTTTCCAATAAATTTTTTTTATGATTGTACTAATCATTTTAATGAAATCGTTCATTAAATATGTATAAAATGAAAGAAAATTCTTCATCATCATGTCAATTATTTTATTTTATTATTTTATAATTTTATTAATTTTATTTTAAAATGAATTTATTTTAAAATTGATATATTTTTAAATAGGTTTATTTTCATAGTTCAAATTTTATTTTCTTATAGAAATGATAAAATGATTTTTATAACATCCTTAATTATAAATATTGAATATTTTTTATGTTATTCATATTCATGGGGGATATGTGAATTAAAATTTATTTTCCAATAATATTTATTTTCTGTATGAAAAATATTAAATATTTTTTCAAAATTATTTTCCACTAAAGATAACATCTATTGATGTTACATAAGCCTTAATGGTGTTACGATACAATGAAACCAATATAATTATTTTCTGAGTGTTTTTTTTCATTAAAAATTTTTCATGAAACCAACATATTTTCATGGTATAAAACATGATAAACCCTCATTAATTGCATTTATATTTATAGGTTATAATTTGATGAAATGAAGAAATGATTATGAATCATTTTTTTTCACGAGTTATGATATGATATAATATTTACCAAACCCATTTCATTTCATGGATTTTTAAATGATGAATATATTTATGATGTTTTGGAAAAAATGCATATGATTTTAATTAGGTGATTTTGGGTACAATATAACAAGGAATTGTAATTTCTTTATAAATAATGGATGTGGTTATGTCAGAACCAAATATGGTTACAACATATATCTCTACTCATTCTATTTAATATTGATTTTTAACCCATGAAATAGAGAATATTTTAACAAGGAATGAAATCAGTTATGTAATACATGACTGGAATTGGGATTAAACCCAGTTCAGAAAGAAATGTTGATAAAAGGGAGTGAACCCAATTCAATTTGATAGCTATAGAATGGGGAGTGAAACTGTTTTATTTAGATGGGACATGAATTGGGAGTAAACTGTGATAAGTAGGATAGAACTGGAATGGGAGTGAACATGATTCAAAAGAAATGAATAGAATGTGGAGTAAATCAAATTCAGTAAATCCTTTCCTAATATAGAAATGATATTCTAGGCTTATGTATATACCATAATCCAATGTCTTATGAAATTTTTATTCTCTCATCGATTTTGTTCATTGTTTCCTTTATGATTAATGTATTAAGAGCATCCAATATTATTCCATGACTCATGAGTATGATATTTGATTTTTTGGGTGTGGTTTTCAAAAAGTATACTCCTGATGTCATAACCTTGTTCCTATTTTATACTTTACTATATCCATTGTTTACACATAATGAGCTTATGATATCACCATTTTCTAAATTTCATTTCCCCAGGTAATTAACAATTTTATATAAGAATACTAAGGGGGGGGGGTATCATTATGGTATACATTGAATATCATTCATGATATAAGAATATCATGTTCTAGGATTCGGAAATGAATATTTTATTATGGTCTTTATACATGTTTTCTGTAATGTAAAGAATATTATTTAAAAATATGTAATATTCATGTAATAAAACCCTTTTTTATTATATTTACTCATTATTAAGTAATTCACCATGATGAATTATTGGATTTTAAAGCGATTGATTTAAAATATATGAGGGATAAAAATGTTCCGTGGTAGAAGAATATACTTTTTTTGAGGATAATGCTGGTGTTGGGGAAAAATATATTTGTGTCAAAAAGAATTTTGTATTCTTGTATGTTCCATACATAATACCATGCTTAAAAATAACATGGATATACTTTTATATTTTAATTATTTAAGTATATCTATTATAAACTATGTGGTGTATTAGTGGACAGTATCAATGCAATACACTGTATGAGTTTAATATGTAAATTTTTATATGATTTTTTTAGATTATTATACTTCTACATATAATATATGAGGATATATTCACTCAAAATTTAATAAGATCATATATGATTCAAAGATATATTTTAAAGATAATATATTTCTCTACACAAATAATTCTTCTTATTATTATTTATGTTAATATATATAGTTGAATAATATTAATGAATTATAAAGAATATTTATTTAATAATATTAATTAACAATCCTCTAATAAAGGTTATTATATTTTTTATTATGTAAAATAATGTTATATTTAAAAAATGATTTCATTAAATAATAGGTTTCTATTATTGTTTTTACATCCATATACTGAATAATTATTTCGGACTATTAAAAATTGTTTCTAATAAAATGGAGTACATTTTTTAAATTGTCTTTTAAAAGTAATAACATGATAAATTTGTGGTATTTTTTTATAATTGTTTATTTTTTGGATATATATTTGAATTCAAAAAAATATTCTAAATCATCCATTCATTATATTTAATCCATGATATTTTAATTCTCCACATTGTACAGTATTTGATTTAAAATAATTCTATTTTAAATTATTTAATATATTTTAATTTATTCCATTTAAGTAAATATTATTGAGTAATTTAGAATAACATCAATTATATGAAGAAAATATATAATAATCAATTTAATTATTCCTTAATTTAACACAAAAAAAATTGAAAAAATATCACCCAAATCATATAATAGTATCTTATAACATAAAATAAAAATTTTTCATTAAAATATTAACATAAACATATGTGTTCCTTTTTATATTTAATTATAGTTAATAATAAAAATGATAAATGTTTATGGCCATAGTAAAGGGAAATAATGGTCTTATAAGGGTTGAAATAATATTAGTTTATTCAATAATCTATCTAATATATTCTATAATTTCATTAATTGAGTTATATTCCCAAAAAATCATCATATATTATAAAATTTGGAATTTGAGTTCGACATTACATTAATTATGACCTTAATATTATATTAAGTCAGGTGTAATAATAAAATGTCACTCTCTATCACATATTACGTATCCAGATATGAATACATGTAATATAAGATATAAATAAATATAGTTGATATATTTTGTTATGAATTTCATATATTAGTGATTGAAATTTATTTTTATTTTTTAAATATGTAGTATTAGTTATGAATACATATTAAATGTTGATGTGGAACATATGCAAGCAGTAGAGAAATAAATTAATTTATTAAAAAAACCAAAAAAGCAATACTATTTTAATAAATATTTGTGTATAATGAATAAAATTGGTAATTATAATTATTTATTGGTGTATACATTAATCTTACTTGTTTTGTATTTTCATTATTGTTCCATTAATATTAAAATATTTAATTAGTAAAGACATAAATATTACATAGAATGACATTTTTAAAAATTAATTTTAATATCATAAAAAAATAATAAATATAAAATCAATAATATTTTAAAAGTTATATTATTTATCCTATAAAAAATTTTCAATAAATTTGAAAATTTTACTTTCAAATATTATATTTATAACCAATAAATTTTTTATAATTTTATAAATTCCAAAAATATTTTCATATAAAAATTCACAATATTCATTAGTTTGAAAAGGAAAATATTTTTTAGATTTATCAAAATTGATATTAAATGTTAAACTTTTATAATCCATTATATTATCTCTAGACATATATAGTAAACATATAGATATATTTAAAAAATAAATGATTAATTGAAAGTGAAATACTGGAAGATGAGGTATATGTGTTAAGAAATTGCATTCAAATTTATTTATTAAATTGAATCAATCAAACCGATCAATGATATTATAATGAAATATATCTAGATTCTACAATATAACATTATCTTATTATATATGTGGATATACTTTACCTATCTACTCATGCATAAAATTTCTAATGAAAACCCTAGTCCACTGTATATTTGGAGTACAAACTATGAAATATAATGTGTTTCATATTTTATTTTCACCTAACTATACTAGTAATCTCGAAAATTTAATTTAATATATAATATAATTTTCAAATAATTTTTTTGATGAAATTTTTATATAATACATATATTCTTAACAACCAATTATTTTTTTAAAAAAAATCTTTGGGTGTTTGTTTGGATTCCATATTCATTAATTGATTAGATTCTGTTATTAACAAATCAAATGAATATATATATATATAGAAGAATGAATAAATAATACATTGATAAGATATATATAACTTTAAAAAAATATAAATTTTAAATATAATATATATATTACATCCATTATTTTAAAGATAATGATGTTTATGCATAAATACTAA
The DNA here is from genome assembly GCA_963277665.1 of Viscum album. Classification (NCBI taxonomy): domain Eukaryota; kingdom Viridiplantae; phylum Streptophyta; class Magnoliopsida; order Santalales; family Viscaceae; genus Viscum; species Viscum album. The sequence goes on from OY728147.1 coordinate 1,102,308,801, forward strand.
CTCCTTTAAAAACAAAATGATGTGATTTATTTTTCATTAAATGTATATATGGATTACTAAAATTGAATATTTTGTGCATGAAAATAATAATTATAACAATTTTTTATTATATATATATAATTTAATAATGAACCTGTTGGCCATAGTCGACACACTTTCATTATTTAAACATATCAAAACATACATCTAGTCACGACCTGTCCTATGGGGCCCGGACGCGACTACTCAAAGCACGCCATCCATATGCCAGAAGATGGCGACTAGCACTTGAAGGTTTTTCTTGAATAGAGAAGGAATTTCCTTAGAGATCTGTATACACTGAAATGGGGAAACTAATGTAAATAAACAATAAAATGTAAGGAAGAACCATGAGAGTAAACTACAAACACAAGTAAAACTGTAAACTAAAAATAGTGGGCCCAAATAAAAGGCCTAAAAACATAAATGAAATTAAACCGCTACCACATATTTCCTATAGATCTACCTAGAGGGTAGTAGTTTTAATTCAGAAATCAATGAAGAGGGTCTCGAAAGCTCCTATCGCACCATGCTCCACCAATTCTTGAACCATCAATGTCTAACTTATAGATTTAGTAGTCTACCAAAAACAGACATGTGCGGGAATATCCCATGCATGGGTGAGTGTAACAACTCATTGGGGGACCCCAAGACCCCATAAGGTCTCTCAGTAATCCATAAATCCAAACATCACAAGAAATACCACAAATTTAATATCAAAAGAATGATCTAAATCATGAAGAACAAGGAAAAAGAAACAGCTCGCTCTAACTGTATAACATCAAGGTTAATAAGATAGGGATGACTAGTCGTAAAGCCAGATCATCTTATTTGTAATAACTCTGATGCTTACCCGTATATGTCATTGTATACTAACCCGTATTGGTCGCAAGATGCTGACCCATAGTGGTTGCTGGTGCGGAACAGTATTGTTTATTGGTGTTGACACGTATTGGTCACTGGTGCTGACCCATAATGGTTTCTGGTGCTCACTTGTATTGGTCAGTGGTGCTGACCTGTATTGGTCACTGGTAGATAGGTATGGATGGTTATTCATACAATTAGATCATTTTTCTCTCATGTTTTTGTTGCTGGCCCATATTGGTTGCCATTCTTATTCATTTCACAATTAGCTACTAGATTCCCACATGAAGAACTCCTTATCTCCAAAGGATTCGGATCCTCAAGCCTTCATTCATATTTCAACCAGTATGATGACCCATGAAAATTATACCGAAAGGTCTACCCCATCATAGGGGTCCCAACGAGATAGATGTCACGTCGATTGGACGCCCGATCTATGAGATATGGGAACTTTTGTAAAAAAGTGCCTAGTTGGATTCATGTCTGATCCAACCTAGGTCTCACATCGCACTCTATCAAAACTCACATAGTGTATCTCAAAAGGACCTTAAAAACACAAGGGTCATTATTCAACAGATGACATGTCGATCGGATTCTCAGTCCTTTAGTTATTGGAATCTTAGTTCCCGAAGGCCCGGTTCGATTCGGAGTCCATCCAACCCGGACATAATCCCACATTATTCAAAACAATCGTGGAGTAATCCAGATGGACCTTCTCGATCCAAGGATCCTTTTTTACATTGAATGTTCATCTAAGAGACATCTTCTTTGCATGTTATGGCCATTTGTGTTTTTCTTGTCCTGAGAGTGGTCCAGGTCTGGTCTGAACTGGTGTGTGCTAATCCGGCATGGGCCAACCCAGTTGGGGTCTGACCCGGCCTAACTCGAACCTCTATGGGAATCCCTAGTTGGGCTTCGCTACAAACTGGGCCGGTCCGCCCGGCAGTCTGGCCCACTTTTTATCGTGACCTGCACCAGGGTTGCGCGGTCGCCATCTCTGGAATGGCTCAATGAACCCATTCAGATTAATTAAGGTTGGTTCCAGGTGGTGCAAACTTGTCACCCGTGGACCCATAGAAGGTGGGTCTTCTGAAACTCACAACTGACATAGCTTCAAGCTGTTAACCTTCAACGCGGCGTGCAACGACACACTGCCTTCGCCTCTACGGGAGGCCTCTGCCGGCCGTAGCCCTCGTCTGCTTGGTCCAGCGTTGTCGTTTCTTCCACTTGCCACTGAGTGAGCCCCGATGGTCCATTATTATTTTTGGATATACTAAAAATCCTCTCGAGATGATTCCATCATTTCAAAGCCCTAAAATATTTCTTTCCATCACGTTCATTATTCCGCACAAAAAATGCACCAAGGACAAGTTTAGCAGAGGGTCCATGCCTTGATCGTTTTGGCACACACCCTTTGCGTTAGTGTTTTCAGAATGAGAAAAATTATATATTATTATATGGAAGAGTAATACCTAGATTTAAGAGCCTACAACAAAAACCAGCATGATTAGATGAGATTTGGATCAATCTGTTAGTCAGTTCGTCCACATCCGTTATATTTTTCAAGAATGGGAAGAGAGAGAAAATAAATGCATGTAAACCCCCTACCTCAAGATCTATTGGCAGTGTCAGGATTATGGAAAGATGAGTGTCTACATTGGAAAGAGTGATCGGCATTTTTAGATCAGAAATCATTGTGACCCATGCTCTCATCCTCCATCAGTGTATGTTTCTACAGGACTTTCCCAGAGTTTCCTCGCTTAAAGATGTTGTTCCCAAACCTAATCTCATGATCCATTTAAAAATGAGGGAGAACTGAGAGCCACATCTTGAGGAATTAATGAGTTCCATTAGTTGATGTAATTAATGTACCCCATTAATTTATTTAATTATAGTGTCTCATTAATTACGTGAGGGGTGGTTATGAAACGAATGTGTAACCATGCCATTAGCACCTCATAATTAATTGTCTGACTAACTCGGTGGTCATTGCCACCGCCACTCAATAGGTGGTAGGAAAAAAGAAATGTAAATAAATTAAAATTTACATGTTATTTTACATTTCATTAAAATGTAAAAAATATCACTTTTTCTCCTGACCCACTATATCTGAAGTGAATCTTCCGTTAAGCGAATCTCGGTGCTGTGAATTCAATGGTGCCCTAAGATTTGTAATTTGATCACCAGTTCGAATGATAAAAATTCCCACCCACGAATTTACAAAATCTACTTTAAAAAAAGATCCTAAATTCATTTCGGGCAAACCATGACTCAAAATCATATGCCGTCAATTTACAAAAACTCATAAAAATCCCAAAAAATTTAAGAAAAAATTTCATTAAATTTTTATGTCTTTATATTCTCCCCATATTTGGGCATTACATCTAAAAAATCCAAACAATGTGTAACACCCCGACCCTAGTTCCCCAGAGTCGGTGCATTATTACAAAACATTGGCATGATCACAAGAAAGATCAAATCTCGAAAGACCGATTGGTTTAGTAGCCTTGGAAACACTAGATATATTTATAAGTCTTACATTACATCATAAAATGAAAAACTACTACAACAACATATTGTCTCCATAATCCACACTCATATCCCCACATAATATCCCTGCAAGTCATTCATAATTTACTTCTTCACTTACTGGAAAAAATAAAACATAGAAAAGGGGTGAGCTCAAATGCCCAGTAAGGATAACAATATAGCGGAAACTTTCATAAATAAGAATAAAAATTTAAGGAAATGTATAACTAAAACAAAATCCTTTCAAACTTGAACTTTAAACATGGTATGACATAAATAAAATGAAATAATTCCATTTACTTATTCACATGGATATTCTACTAATCGAATAATCACATGCAAAATCAATAACAACTTTCATAATGATGGAATTCATAATGCCAGACTATCATAACCACATATCCAAGGCCTCGTGCCAAGACTACAAATAAGATATTGTCAAGGCCTTGTGCCAAGACAGTAGTTTGTCTCATGAGACCTACCGATGCATCGAGGAGCTATAGCGGGCTCCACCCGTCACATATTAAGTCCAATGCATTCCCATATGAAAAGGTTTATACATAACATAAACATTCATATTAAAACTAGAATACGAAATGTCAATACTTTCACCATAAACTATGAATGGTATAAAAATAGCACATCCACAGTCAAACATATCACAAAACCTTCAATACAATATAAAAGTTTTGATTCATAATAAATCAAATTCAAATAAGCGTAAAATCCATCAAGGATGTTGACATAGATGAAATCAAAACTCTTTTTAGAGAAATATCTCTTTTTATTTTGAAATCATTTAAGATCCATATAAAATAAAACATTTTCTTTTGAAAATATTCTTATAATCTTGTAAGGGAAACTTTGACGATTTTATAACGGCATAAAATAGCCACACCCACCGTATAAGTTTAAAAAAACATTCTTACCTTAATTTTGTCGAAAAGGTTAAAAAGAACCTTATTTGGAAAACGACATAAAGATTCTTTTATAAACCTCTTATAAAAATTCAAACAAGGGTATAAATTACTTTAACCCATATTCTTGTAAATAGTAAAAAAAATTTGAAATACATTTTGAAGAAACATGGATATGGATGATAAAGAGATCCCAGTAGATTATTACATATAAACAACCTCGGATAATGAAGAGATTGTGAAATAACCCTTACCAATTTGGTAACTTATGAAACATAAAACCCATGAAAGAGGTATCATACAATTAATATGTAAATACACATAAATTAGGGTGTATTACACAAAGAATTTAATTATGGGCAGTACACACACCACACAAAAGGTGGTGGTGGCAATATGGCATGAATCTCACGGGAATAAGGAGTGAGATGAAAACCCCTTACCTTGTAATTTTTCTTTGGTTAGGGTAGGTTAACCTCCTGTATAATGGTGAAATAATTTTTATTAAATTATAGAAGAATAATATGCATTAATATGATATCATATATGATCTTTTAATATTGATTGGATAATAATATCTTTGTATTATCGTTGTTTCGGGTGTTAACTTACTTGTTATATTTTATATGTTTTGTTACGTAAGCCATGATTGTAATGGATTGGTTGTATATTATTCATATCCATAATGATATCAATTACTTAAACATCGTTTTTAAATCATCAAATGATAATTATAATTGAATGGATACGATAGAGAATGAATCTTATCGCGTTCGTGGAGACAGTAGTCCGTATGTACGCACGAGCGAGAATATCATTTTTTTGATATTAAAATAATATATAAATGGATTATATATCATATATACAGAATAATTATCATTTATATTTATTATTTACATGAGTTACACATCATTATTATACCCATCCAAATAATAATATATTGAATAACAATTACACCACGACGTGGAGACGGTAAGCCGTACGTACGCACGTATGGTGACATGTTATTCAAAGGGTGGATAGAATACTGAATATGGTTGTACCATATTTATAATAACATAACATTATATGTGAGATACTGGAGTTATTATTTTAGAATGGTAAGAACAAAGAAAGAAGAAGTGGAAGAAGAAAGGAACATGAAAAGGGGTGGTGACAACATTACCTCTTCTTCGGGTTCTTCCTTTTGATTTGATCAAAATGGATCCTTAGGTTGGCTTTCTGATAAAACTATGGCCTCTAGGTTGTAGTGAGGGAATTTGGGAGAGTATTTGGGCAGAGATTGGCCAATCCAAAAGGCTTTGAAGGTGTGAAGAAATGAGAAGGAGGAGTGCCCTTTTATAAGTGGGGTGAGGGGCACCTTTGGAAAAGCTAGAGATATTAGTTTATAATAAATTCATATTAGGTTTCCAATGGCTCCAAAGTTGACAATTAAAAGGTTAGGGTGGGGATGGGTCGAAAAAAACTCAACCAATAGAATTTAGACAGGTTTGGGTACTTATATTAACCTTATCTTTAAGTATTAACTCTAAGTTAATTAGTTTCACTTTTACAATGTCTCTTTGTATTTTTATATAATATTGTTAATAAACATACCATATACATCCAAGCGACCCCCAAGTGGTCCATTAATGATGAAGATATCATGATATAAGTCTCTTGGCCGAACCTTAGATTTTTAAGAATTTAATATCAATTAATAATATAATATTGTTTTAAGAACTCTTTTATGTCAATTTTGATACTATTCAATAGTTGATTTTTTTGAAACTCATAACAGATTGATTACTTCAAAAAAAGTAAATTAAATCAATCCTAATATATAATATTATCCTATAAAATTATTTTAATTTATTAAAAGTTTCATATTATATTTATTTGGGTATTTATAATATCAATTAATTAAATTTTTCACTATTATAGTAATTAATTCATCATCATTATGTCATCAATAAATTAAATTATTTAATGTCGAAAAATTATAAATAAAATATCATTATGTAGGAAATATTTTTACCTATCTAATGAATATTTATAATCTAAAATCCAACATATATAACGCTATGTAATAATTGTTTTTCTAAAAGATATATGCTTGTGTCATTTTTGTATTCATTTTAACTTAATTAAAATAAAGTGTCCCTATCACCTACAAGTGGCACCATGGGGTCCCCAAATCAACCCAAAGATGACTATGGTCGAACATGTATCAAAAAATAAGGCTAGGACACGTTTTAGGGTAATTTAGTATTATTATAATATTATTTTTTTAACCCTTATTTACCAGATTTACCCTTAACCATGGTAAATAAAATATTTACCACAGTAATTATTCAAAATGTCTAAAATAAAAGTTACCTATTTACACTATTTGGACATCCTGATTCGAAATATGGAATCAATTTTTCTAAATTCAAAACACAGATGTGGCAGAAATTAATTTAAAATTAATTCCCGCTGTCAAAACAAAAAGCGTGTTTTTAAGAGATAATAACTATCAAAAGATTGACACTTGTTTATGTTCGGTTTAATTGTAAAATTATATCCAATGACCAAAATTATATTAAATGGTAAAAATATATTCTAAATATACTTTAAAACCACTCAAATTCATAATTTATCACTATTAATTATTTTGATTAAAAAAGTTGTTTTTAATTAAAATTTAGAAATTTTCACTATTCATCAAAATATTAAAGTTATCCGAAAAGTACCAAAATTTCACCTTAGGCTAAATTCGATATTCCGAATCCAAAAATGAAGTCCATTTTGAAATATAAAATATATATAATTTCAAAAAGTAGGTATTACTATTCATAATGGCTAGTTTGATCGGTTGTGGTGTGTGTTAAAACTCGAAGTTTCGTACAACACACACTACTGTTTTATTCAAAGGAAAGCGTACCGTGGAAGCTTGGGATGTTTAAGTTTAAAATTTTTGATGTCCCCATTTAGTCAAAAAGTTTAAAATATTGTATTCAAAAAAATTTCACTATTAAAAGTTGATAAACGTGCAATACTGAAAATGAATTTGTTCTAGCATTATATCTAAGAAACTCATAATATGGATTCTAAAATTATAAGGATTATATAAAGTTTAAAATTTAGTTAATACTATTCATAACCTCTTTTGAATGGATTTTTTTGGTAAGTCATGGTGCGATTGAACTCGGTGTTGCGTGTAGTGCAAGTTATTGAATTATTTTGAAGAAATAACACACTATGAAATCTTGGGGTGTTACATTCTCCCCTCCTTCAATAAATTGCGTCCTCGCAATTTGAAATTGTTCTTTGAAAATAAAAAATTGAAAATAGAAAATATCTGTGTGGGAAAACCCACATCGGAGATTGGGTTACTAAAATTTAGTCTTAATATTAGGAAAAAAGAAATGAAAGTGTCACCACCAAATTATGATCTCTATTATGAAAACATTTGTGGTAAATAGAGACATATAATTGGAGGGAAAACGTCAATATTTATAGGTAGTGTTTGGGGTCATCAATCACACACAAGCGTAAAATTGAGGTCCTTAAATTCATCAATCTATGATGATTTGAAATACCATCGGTTCAACAAAACATAGGGTATTGGGATAACACATTTTTGACGTTTCAAAATATCATAGTTGAAATCCCACATCGAAAAATAAATTAATGAAGCCTCTATTTAAAATAAATAGTGGAAAGTATGAAGATTACAGAAAATAACACATACTAGGGTTCCTTGTAGGAAAATATGGATATAGAAGAGAAATCTAACAGTCAATTATCTGATGGAGAGTGGTAGAGAACATGGATATGAAAAGGCCAACAATCCCAAATCCATAAATTAGTGATGATTTAAGGTACCATCTAGGACAACATTTTTGATCTAAGTTCCTTTTCTTAATATTGAGGAATTTATTTATGAGATTGGCTAAGATCGTAAGGAGATATACTTACTTTATAATTAGAGTTTTATCCATTAATAAATTTCTACCACAAACTCATCTTTCACTCTAAAAGATAATAGAACGTAAAAAAAATTCTATTTATACTATTCATACAGGGTTCTAAAATAAACGAATTTAAACTTCATCTACCAGATCTTTTAATAAAAACTACATTATTTAATCCAGGAAATCTCGTGGGCCAGTGGTAGGTGATACACCCTTGTCGCCATTCGGTTGCGGGTTTAAGTCTCGTGGCCTTGCTGGTCACGACGGGTTGCCGCCCGACCTCCGGGATGTCCTTTTATGGCAATCCAAAATAATCCAAACTAGAACTATCCAAAATACATCAGTCAAAAATTTATAAGAAAGGTAAACACAATGAAGATCCTTTTTTTTCACGTAATAACATGTGATAACCTTCATCATGTATTCTTTTAAAACACTGCAACATACTGAATTATCATAAAACCTTATTAATTACATTCATTATCCCTTATTCCTTATCGAATAATAGATATACTCCATCAATCCAAAAATGTTGTAAACGCCAACAATGATGGAATATACAAATCATTAATCAACTTTAAGGTAGTGAAGAATATCCAATATAATTTATCCAAATCAATCATGTATTATTCTAAAATCACTACCTCGGTATCAGAACAATATTATGGTTTATCTTTCTCTCAACCATATATTTTCCAAAAATTTAACCTGCTATTGAGTCACTTTTCTTTGATTCATACAATCTCAAGTCCTTAATGAAATAGTACTGCAGTATAATCCTTCTATACTCCATAATTATTATAACAAGTACATTGTTGATACAAAATTCAATTTACACAATCAACATAAGAACTCTAATCATTCCTCTTCATCTGTGGTAGTATCATAACTTGATTATTATCCAATAGCATCATTTGCGGCATAGTCTAATGACTGGGACATAGGTTCGCGTAGTGTCCAAACTCCTTGCAAATGAAGCATTGTACATTTGAAACCATTTTCTTACCCTTGCAGTAACGTACTTTGTGCCATTTTCCTCTACACATATAACAAACTCCCATTCCTTTCAGGAAAGTTCTAGGGTGTTTCTTTCCACAGTTACCACATATGGGAAAATTCTTCTTTTCCATATTCCCTTTATCCATCTTTCTCTCTTCAATCCTTTTTTATCTTTCTCCCATTCAATGCCAGAGGACTCAGTAAACTCTTTACTTATCTTATCAACACATGATATTATTTCTTCATATAATGATAATACATGTGAAACTATTTGTCTTATAAATTCTGTCTTAAGTCCATGAAAGATATGATCCTTCCTTCTCTTTGGATCATGTGCATTTCTAGAGTTCTCATTACTTGTTCTGGGTGCCATTTCTAAACAATGGCATACACTAGATTAGTTTATGAATAACAATACCTAATCCAAAACTTGTAAAACACATAACATAAATTAAATAGTTTATGGATATAATACATAATCATAAAAATGTTCTCTTTGAGGAAGTATATACTCATAAACCCTTCATAATGATTTGTAATGAAAATTAGAGTTATCCTAAGCATATCCCCCGGGAGTGTCGTAACCAAGAGTGTAGAAAGGCCCGTTGTCGTGCACCAGTTCCCGTTTGAGTCTAGCTCAAAGCAGTGTTTTCGGGTTTTACCCCTAGGTACATCTGTGCCAGAGACACCTCTACCTGCTCATATCCAGATAGAGATGTATTGCTCGGAAAACTCACAAAATCTATACAATACCAAAATTCTAGGAAGTTCTTCTATACTAATCCTCAAAGTTCATCTTAGGTCTACGTGCTCTAATCAGAGTTTATCTAAATATAGCTTCCAAGGTTTGTACTAAACTTCCTCTGATACCAACTGTAACACCCCGACCCTAGTTACCCAGAGTCAGTGCATTATTACATAACATTGGCATGATCACAAGAAAGATCAAATCTCGAAAGACCGATTGGTTTCACAGCCTTGGAAACACTAGATATATTCATAAGTCTTACATTACATCATAAAATGAAAAACTACTAAAACAACATATTGTCTCCATAATCCACACTCATATCCCCACATAATATCCCAGCAGGTCATTCATAATTTACTTCTTCACTTCCTGGGAAAAATAAAACATAGAAAAGGGGTGAGCTCAAATGCCCAGTAAGGATAACAATATAGCGGAAACTTTCATAAATAAGAATGATCATTTAAGGCAATGTATAACTAAAACAAAAGCCTTTCAAACTTGAACTTTAAACATGGTATGACATAAATAAAATGAAATACTTCCATTTACTTATTCACATGGATATTCTACTAATTGAAGAATCACATGAAAAATCAATAACCACTTTCATAATGATGGAATGTATAATGCCAAAATATCATAACCACATAGCCAAGGCCTCTTGCCAAGACTACAAATAAGATTTTATCAAGGCCTTGTGCCAAGACACTAGTTTTTATCATGAGACCTACCGATGTATCGAGGAGCTATAGCGGGCTCCACCCGTCACATATTAAGTCCAATGCATTCCCATATGAAAAGGTTCAAACATAACATAAACATTCGTATTAAAACAAGCATACGAAATGTCAATACTTTCAACATAAACTATGAATGGTATAAAAATAGCACATCCACAGTCAAACATATCACAAAACCTTCAATACAATATAAAAGTTTTGTATCATAATAAATCAACTTCAAATAAGTGTAAAATCCATCAAGGATGTTGACATAGATGAAATCAAAACTCTTTTTAGAGAAATATCTCTTTTTATTTTGAAATCATTTAAGATCCATATAAAATAAAACATTTTCTTTTGAAAATATTCTTAAAAGTTTGTAAGGGAAACGTCGACGATTTTATAACGGCAGAAAATAGCCGCACCCGCCGTATAAGTTTAAAAAAACATTCTTACCTTAATTTTGTCGAAAAGGTTAGAAAGCAACTTATTTCGAAAACGACGGAAAGATTCCTTTATAACCCTCTCATAAAAAGTCAAACAAGGTTATAAATGACTTTAACCCATATTCTTGTAAATATTAAAAATGTTTTGAAATAAATTTTTAAGAAACATGGATGTAGATGATAAAGAGATCCCAGTAGATTATTACATATAAACAACCTCAGATAATGAAGAGATTGTGAAATAACCCTTAACAATTTGGTAACTTATGAAACATACAACCCATGAAAGAGGTATCATTCAATGAATATGTAAATACACATAAATTAGGGTTTATTACACAAATAATATAATTATTGGCAGTACGCACACCACACAAAAGGTGATGGTGGCAATATGGCATGAATCTCACAGGAATAAGAAGTGATATGAAAAACCCTTACCTTTTACTTTTCCTTGGTTGGGGTAGTTTAAACTCCTGTATAATGGTGAAATAATTGTTATTAAATTATACAAGAATCATATACATTAATATGATATCACATATGATCTTTTAATATTGATTTGATAATAATATCTTAGTATTATCGTTGTTTCGGGTGTTAACTTACTTGTTTTCTTTTATATGTTTTGTTACGTAAGCCATGATTGTAATGGATAGGTTGTATATTATTCATATCCAAAATGATATCAAGTCCTTAAAATATTTTTTTAATCATCAAATGATAATTATAATTGAATGGATACGATGGAGAATGAATCTTATCGCGTTCGTGGAGACGGTAGTCCGTACGTACTCACGAACGACAATATCACTTTTTTGATATTAAAATAATATATAAATGGATGTTATAACATATATGCAGAATAATTAACATGTTATATTTATTATTTACATGATTTACACATCATTATTATACCCATCCAAATAAAAATATATTGAATAACAATTACACCACGGCGTGGAGACGGTAAGCCGTACGTACGCACGTTTGGTGACATGTTATTAAAAGGGTGGATAGAATACGGAATATGGTAGTACCATATTTATAATAACATCACATTATATGTGAGATACTGGAGTTATTATTTTAGAATGGTAAGAACAAATAAAGAAGAAGTGGAAGAAGAAAGGAACTTGAAAAGGGGTGGTGAAAACATTACCTCTTCTTCGGGTTCTTTTTTTTGATTTGATCAAAAGGGCTCCTTAGGCTGGCTTTATGATCAAACTAAGGCCTCTAGGTTGTATTAAGAAAAGTTGGGAGAGTATTTGGGAAGAGTTTTGCCGAACTAAAAGGCTTTGAATGTGTGAATAAATGAGAAGGAGGAGGGCCCTTTTATAAGAGGGGTGAGGGGCACCTTTGGAAAAGCTAGAGATATTAGTTTATAATAAATTCATATTCGGTTTCCAATGGATCCAAAGATGACTATTCAATGTTTATGGTGGGTATGGGTCGAAACCAACTCAACCAATATAATTTAGATAGGTTTGGGTACTTATATTAACCTTATCATTGAGTATTAACTCTAAGTTAATTAGTTTCACTTTTACATTGTCTCTTTGTATTTTTATATAATACTGTTAATAAACTAACTATATAAATCCAAGAGACCCAAAAGTGGTCCATTAATGATGAACCAATCATGATATAGGTATCTTGGCTGAACCTTAGTTTTTTATGAATTTAATATCAATTAATAATATAATATTTGTTTTAAGAACTCTTTTATGTCAATTTTGACACTATTCAATAGTTGATTTTTTTGAAACTCATAACAGATTGATTACCTCAAAAAAAGTAAATTAAATCAATCCAAATATATCATATTATCCTAGAAAATTATTTTAATTTATTAAAAGTTTCATATTATATTTATTTGGGTATTTATAATATCAATTAATTTAATTTTTCACTATTATAGTAATTAATTCATCATCATTGTGTCATAAATAAATTAACTTATTTAATGTCTAAAAATTATAAATAAAATATCATTATGTAGGAAATATTTTTATCTTTCTTATTAATATTTATAATCTAAAATCCAACATATATAACCCTATGTAATAATTGTTTTTCTAAAAGATATATGCTTGTTTCATTTTTGTATTCATTTTAACTTAATTAAAATAAAGTGTCCCTATCACCTACAAGTGGCACCATGGGGTCCCCAAATCAACCCAAAGATGCCTATGGTCAAAAATGTATCAACCAATAAGGCTAGGACACGTTTTAGGGTAATTTATTATTATAATAATATTATTTGTTTAACCCTTATTTACCAGATTTACCCTTAACCATGGTAAATAAAATATTTACCACAGTAATTATTCAAAATGTCTAAAAATAAAAGTTACCTATTTACACATTTTGGAAATCCTGATTCCAAATATGGAATCCATTTTTATAAATTAAAAACACAGAAGTGGAATAAATTAATTTAAAATTAATTCCCGCTGTCAAAACAAAAAGCGTGTTTTTAAGAGATAATAACTATCAACAGATTGACACTTGTTTATGTTCGGTTTAATTGTAAAATTATGTCCAATGACCAAAATTATATTAAATGGTAAAAATATATTCTAAATATACTTTAAACCCATTCAAATTCATAATTTATCAGTATTAATTATTTTGATTAAAAAGGTTGTTTTTAATTAAAATTTAGTAATTTTCACTATTTATCAAAATATTAAAGTTATCCGAAAAGTACCAAAATTTCACCTTAGGCTAAATTCGATATTCAGAATCCAAAAATGAAGTCCATTTTGAAATATAAAATATATATAATTTCAAAAATTAGGTATTACTATTCATAATGGCTAGTTTGATCGGTTGTGGTGTGTGTTAAAACTCGAAGTTGCATACAACACACGCTACTGTTTTATTCAAAGGAAAGCGTACCGTGGAAGCTTGTGATGTTTCATTTTAAATTTTTGATGTCCCCATTTAGTCAAAAAGTTTAAAATATTGTATTTAAAAATGTTTCACTATTAAAAGTTGATAAACGTGCAATACTGAAAATGAATTTGTTCTTGCACGTTATCTTAGAAACTCATAATATGGATTCTAAAATTATAAGGATTATATAAAGTTTAAAATTTAGTTAATACTATTCATAACCTCTTTTGAATGGATTTTTTTTGTTATGTCATGGTGCGATTGAACTCGGTGTAGCATGTAGTGCATGTTTTTGAATTATTTTGAAAAAATAACACACTATGAAATCTTGGGGTGTTACACAATGACACACAAACAAAGAGGTGTATTGGGAACACATATGATCCTCTATCTACCATGCTCTCTCTTGGAGGTTCCTGTGCAACCAACAAACTCAAACTTGTGGAATCGACTTCCCATTAAGGACCCACTCCGATCTCTCCTCTATCACCATTGAAAATTCTTCAAAAATCGTTGTGTCATTAATATCCATCTCACCATGGTCAATTACATGGGAAGGGTCATGAAGGTGTCTCTTTATCTGGAATACATGGATGTTTTCATAAACCCTCTCCAAATTTGGTGGAAGTGCTAAGAGGCACACCACCTTTCCAATCCTCTGAAGTATCCGGAATGGTCTGATAAAACGTAGTGAGAGTTTTCCGCCCCATTAAATTCTTATAGTCCATGTTGAGGGGAGACTCGAAAGAATACATTTACCCCTCTTAAAACTCTACTAGTCTCCGTCGCCTATCTGCATAGGACGTCTGTGGGCTCTATGGAGTCTCCACCCACTCTCTAATGACCTACACCTTTTCAGTTGTAGCATGTACCATTTATGTGCCCACATGTGCTATCTCTCCTAGATCCATCTAGAACAAGGTAAATCTATATGATTACTCATAAAATGACTCAAAATGGGTAATATCAATGATATAGTGATATCTGTTATTGTACACAAACTGCAAAAAGGGTAGGTGTTCCTCCTAACTCTGACCAAAATATATGACACATGCACGAAGCATGTCCTCCGTGGTCTGGCAGGTCTTCTTAGTCTGCCATCATTCTGCGAGTGATATGATGTGATAAATCAAGGTAGAGTCCCAAAATCCTCCTTCATTCCTTTCCACAACTGGTATGTGAAGCACGTGTCATGGTCATAGACTATCGATGGAGGCACCACGTGAAGTCTTGCGATCTCTTGAACGTAGAGATGTCCCATGCTCTCTATCAAACACCATTCTCAAATAAAAAAGAAGTAGGCCAACATGGTGAGTTGGTCAAGGATTACCTAGATGGTATCAAGCTATCTAGACGTTTGTGGTAACCCCTTCAGAAAGTCCATCGATATCTATTCCAACATCCACTATGGTATCTCGAGGGGTTGGTTCAATCCAGCTAGTAGTTGGTGCTCGACCTTCACTTTCTGGAAAATGAGGCATCTGGAAACATACTATGCCTCATATTTTTCATCCATGGACACCAGAACTGACCCCAAAGGTCCTGATACATCATCATCACTCCTAGATGTACTACCAAGGGGTATGTATGAAACTATTTCAACATCACCGCTCATAGCATCACTGGTACAACTATACATCCTTTGAAAAGTATATCATACTCCCCGCCTTCAGAATATCCATCAGGTGTGTGACCTAAGGATATCTGAGCAGTTTTATTATCACGTATTCTGTCTCTTAGTTGTGCAATTCTAACTCGCTGAAAGAGTGGAGGGGATACTTCCAATGACTGGAGGTAGACTGTCTCATATCTGTCCACGTATGATATCTGAAATGAGGCAATCTATTCTGAATGCACATTCAGTTGATTTGAACATGATATCTAGAAAAGTTAATCTACCACTATGTTCTCTTTATAAGGATTATATACTCTCTAAAAGTCATATTAATGGAGGAAATTTAGCCAACATTGCTTCCTTAGATTCAGATCGTTCGGTGTGATGATATATTTGAGACTCTCGTGGTCTGAGAAAATAGTGAATCACTCTACCATCAAGTAGTGTTTCCATATCATCAATTTGAAGACTACTACTTCGAACTCCTTATTGTGAGTCACATAATTCTTTTCATGAGGCCTCTAATGTCGTGATCCATAAACAGTCACTACATTATCCTACATCAAGATTTCACCGAGTCCGGTCCCTGATGAATCAAAGTAAACCATGTAGTCAGTGCCTCCTCCGACAACATCAGGATTGGAGTTTTAGTCAGCTTCTTACTCAGCATCTGAATGCTATAATGGAATTTCATTGTACATTGTATGGGTTTTTCATTCTTCTTCAAGGTAGTCATAGGGGATTCTACTCTGGTTAAATTGGGTACAAACTTCTGATATTATCTTGCTAATACATGGATGCTCCATACCTATGTAACACTCTTTGGTGGTTCCCATTAATGTATTGCACTGATCATCACTGGAACCACTACCAGTGTATCCAATAAGATGATGTTTCCCAAGATGTGGAACTTCTGATTTTATAACTCCCACTTTGAGAGCATCTCGTATAACCGGTGCTCCTGAAGAGTGTCCAGAACAATCCTCAAGTGTAAAGTGTGCTCTTCCTCAGATGATGAGTACACCAAGATGTCGTCGATGAAGAGAACCATGAAGCGATCGAGGTATGGCTGGAATATCTTATTAGTGATCCCCATGAACACAGCTGGAGTGTTTGTTATGATGATAAGCATCAACAATAACTCATAATGGACATACCGACATCGGAAGTTTGTATTTGGTTCGTCCTCTTCTTGTACCCTAAGCTAGTGATTTCCTAATGTGAGTAAAATCTTATAGAACTACTCCTCTCCTTTAAACTAATCAAACAAATCATCAATCCTTGTAATATGATACTTTTTCACAACTATCACCTTGTTTAGGCGATGAAAATCCATGCATAGCCTCAAAATTGTGTTTGCCAACATGGAAAACAACACCCCAGATGCCCATTGAGAAACACTAGGCATTACGAATCCATCCTTTGTATGTCATCCAATTGTACCCTTAGCTCCTGGGGATATGATGGGGCCATCTGATATGCTGAGGAAGATATCGATTTTATTCCTGGGTACAAGTCAATGTTGAAGATTACATCTCTGTGAAGAGGTAGTCCTGAGACATCTTATGGAAAAACATACTCATACTCATCCACCACAACTGGGAAAAGTTGACTCACCTCATCCACTATGTCGAAGGTCTTGCAGTGATGTTTATATTTAATCGACTACACCCCCCTGAGCGCATGTCTATCTCTTACGGCTTTGCATTCCTTCTCACCAACAAAGGAAAATTGGCCTTAATCTCTGTGTGTACATCATACTATAAATCTCAAGTAGTCATTCTCTGTGTGAACTTATAATAGCCAGTCCATTCCTTGAATGACTTTGTAGGGAATCAAAGATGATACAAGAAGATCCCATCTGAAACTCCCTCCTCTAAGAGTAAGATCACAATGTCGGTAATGGTGTGTGACCATTGAATCTCCTCTTGTATAAGTATCCAAATTCAATGGTCAGGCTAAATTCTTAATCAGAACTCCAGATTCCCGAATTACATCTGCATCAAGGAAGGATTGTCTAGAAGCTATGACGATAAGCACTACTACTAAAGAAGATATGAAACAGATCATACCTTCTATCATATTAGGGATGTATGGATCGTGAGCCTCTAGAGCTTGTAGATAGGCCTTTCCCCATTAATCTGCTCCCTAATTTTATGGTGGACTGCCTGGGCATGGAGTTGGTTGTGCATGGTGAACCCAACCACCCACTCTACACATCCTTCTCCCCTACCTTGTTCGCTTCCTGGTTGACACTCATACTCATGTCACTGCCTCGGTGGCCCCTCCACGGTGTTCTAATCATTATCTTGGGAAGTAAAACATTCATGACCTCTATAACCCTGTCCCCCATAGGAAAAAATTGATCATGCCTCATGGATGGCACTATCAGCCTCTCAAGCCTTGTATCCTGGGGTTTCCATCAAGGAGGACTAGCATGTATGGATTTTGAATCATCTTTATACTACCACTTGTAGATGACTCTGCTACGTGTCATCTGGTAGGGGTTGTCATTATTGGTGGCTACTCGGAAATGAAGATCTCCCTTATAAAAACTCACTCTAGAACCCCAACCTGCATCAAGATGCTGAGAGAATTTTTCACAGCTCTAATCTCTCATCGAATACCATGATCAAATGTAAATGATTGGATTTAAGGGTATCGTACTATATCAATGGAGTGTAAGGAGATGTCATTAAATCACGAAGAGTACTGAGCCACAGTCTGGATTCCCTGTTGTAGGTGCAGATGCACGTGAATATGCACATAGAGTAGTGTCACTAGCACTAAATCTACCCCAAAAATTCTCTAAATGTCCTTCCAAGTTAGGGTTTTATCTTCATTCAATTGAAGAAGGATAACGGCCAAGATCACCATATTCTCCGCAGGTGTCTCTACTAAGAGAATGACTTGCAAAACCACCTCATGCCAGTCCGCTCTGGCTTGGGGGTCTGTCTTGCCTTGAAATATCAGACACCTCTATCTCTGGAACTCAGGTAACATGCTCATCTGGCATGCATGATCCACTGGTAGCATTTGCTACTCAAAGGGTGGTGGTGTGGTTGATACAACACCTAAAGGTGCCATCACTGTGAGTAGTCCATGTAATGACACCTCATCAGTCAGTGGTCCACTATCACGATCTCTTACCAGAATCATGGGTGGTTGTATTCATGAAGGTATCCTATATGAAATTGATGAACCATGGTCAATAAGTTATACCTGGTGAGAAAACTCATGATAGATCAAGTAAAATGTTCAAAACACTAGAAACCAGTTTTTTCATGTTCCAAGTCGGAAAATTGAATTTTGGGTCATACTATATGGATAATTCAGCCACCACACCAACACCAGACTCCTCAAACTAATAAATAAACTCATGAAACATTAAACAATTGCCTCATTAAATGTATACCCTTAGATATTCTAGTGAAACTGACCACCATTTGATACCACATTGTCATTACCCACCCCATCAGGCCCATACATAACTATCCCAAGCCCGCCTTCCATAGGATAGGGGTTGGTGACTAGATTCTGAAGGATTTTCCTTAAAAGGGAATTCATTGCCTTAGACATGTGTACACACTCAAAAGAGGAAAATGAAGTAATAAAAAACAAAAGTAAGGTATAACCATGAGAGTAATGTATAACCAGAAGTACAATAGTAAACTGAAAACAGTGGGCCAGAATACAAGCCCAAGATACTATAAATAAAGTAAATATTTGTCGCATCTGCCCTGGAGCTTTACCTAGAGGGTGTTAGCTTTAAATCTATAGTAAAAAAGAGAATCTATAATTTTTACATTGCACCGTGCTCTACCATGTCCTGATCCATAGAAGTCTTCCTCAGAGTGATAGTAGTTTGCACCCGACACACATGTGTGGGAGAAGACCATGTATGGTTGAGTATAAGAACTCTATTGGGGACCCTTAGAACCCCAAACGACTATTAGTAATACACAAAGTAAAAAAATAACATGAAATACCAAAAAATTAATATCACAAGTATGATCTAAATAATTAAGTGCATATAAAATGAGACAGCTCACCCAAATGGTATAACTTCATGGTTACTAGGATAAGGATGATTAGTCATAAAGCTAGATCACCATATCCATAGTAACACTACTGCTGACCCATTTTGGTCATTGTATGACGACCTGTAATGGTCTATGGTACAGACATAAAGGTGTTTAGTACGATAGATAGATCATCTCACTCTGGAGTTTTTAATGCTAACTTGTATTGGTCACTCTTCATCTTCATGTCAAAGTCACCCACTAGATTACCACACGAAGCATACCTGATCTCCAGAAAATTATGTTCCAAAATCCATCAGTCATATTTCAACCAGTACAAAGTCCCAAAAAAAGTATACCCTAGGGTTTTCCCCATCATAGGGGTCCCAACGTGATAGAGAGTGCGTCGATCGTACGCTCGGTATGTGAGATATGGGCACATTTGTAAAAAATGGCCCGATTGGATTAAAGTTTGATCCAACCCAGGTCACATATGAAAAAAAATAAAAACATATGTAGAGTACCATTAAAAGAACACCAAATCACAAGGGCCCTTATTCCATCGAGGATGCGTTGATCAGACACACAGTCTATTAGTTATTGGCATTTTACTACCGAGGGCCTGCTTGAATTAAGAGTCGATACAACCTCGACGTACTACAAAATTCTCCAATACTCTCATGGAGTATCTCAAAAGGTCCACCTCACCAAAATGATCCCATAACATCATATTGTTATTCAAATAGACATCAGGTTCACATGTAACGACCTTTTATGTGTTTCTCATCTAGAGGTGGTTCGGGTACGCTCAAACCCGATCTGTCCTAATCCAGCCGTGGCCAGCACAGTTGGAATGGGTCGTGGCGGGTGTGGCCCACTAGGCCACAGAGCGTTTGGCTTACATCCATGACCCGCACTGGGGTCTTGTGATCACCGACTCCCTAATGCCTCAAAGAAGTTTTTGATTAATTATAGGTGGCGCTAGGTGGCACCGCCTTTTCAATCGCCGACATGTAAGAGGTGGATCCTCTACAGCTCTAGAATGTCGCAGCTTCACCCTAAAACACTTCAATGTGACACAAGATGGTGTACTGCCTCTACCTTCGCGGGTGGTCATTGCTGGCCTCCTAGTGCCGAGTGTTGCCGCTCATCCACTACGGTCGGTGGTTGCCAATCGCCGCCTTCGTCCTCCGACCTCGTCCTCCGGCGATGGTCTCTGGCGATGCCACGCCGGTGCCACATAGACGTTGCTTTCACAGGCCAACAGGTGAGCCCCAGTGGTTCATTCGTCTTTCTTGATACACATATGGTCCTCTCAGGATGCCACTGTCATGTATAGGCCCTCAAATACTCATTTCTTCCTTGTTCGTCTTTCTGCCACAAAGAACACACCACGGTCAATTTCAGCAGAGGATTTAGTCCTCGATGGTTTCACCCCATGCACACCCCTTTATCTTTTTAAACATGATGAAAAGTAATAATAATCAATAAGAAGATAAATACACTATTATATGACCCCACAATAGCCACCAACATTTTTTATGAGATGCCGATCAAAATGTTTGTGAGTTGGTCTGCGTTCTTTATATTTTTTAAGAAAGGAAAGAGAGGGAACATCAAAGAATGTAAGCCCCCTACCCTGAGATCTGTTGGAGGTCTCGTGGTTGTGGTGAGAGAAGTATCCATGTTTGATTGAGTCGTTAGCATTCGTCGATCAAGGATATTTTTCACCCTTGCTTCTATCCTCTATTGGTGGATGTTTCCATGGGACTTATCCAGTGTTTCCTCGCTAAAAAAAGGAGTCCCAAAACCCCACCCAAGCTCCATTTAAATATGATGGAGGGGGGATGAGAGAAACACCTTGTGAAATTAATGGGGATCATTATTTGACATAATTAATGTTCCTCATTAATTGACGTAATTACATTGTGTCATTAATTACATGAGGGTTGGTATGCAACAAAATTGTAACCATGCAAATAATAGCACATAATTAAAAGTCTAAACATCTCCATGGCCCCCACCACTACCACTCAATAAGTGATAGGAAAAATAAAAAGAAATAAAATAATAACTAAATTTTCTTTTAATTTTCTTTAAAAATTCATAAATTTAACTTCTTCTGCTGATCTTCTGCGGTTGATGTGAAGCATCCGTTAAGCGAACACTGTGGATTCGACGATGCCTTTAGATTTTTAATCTGATAACCATTTCAAATGATAAAAAATTCTGCCCACACAATTATTGAACCTATGTTTAAAAATTCTCAGTAATTCATTCCAAGCACACCAGGCCTCCAAATCACGTACTTTCAATGTTTGCAGACATGTAAAAATCCAAAATAATTTTAAAAAATATATTTACTTGTAATTCTTAAATCTTTACACATCCTTCAAAAATGTCACATAAATGTACCAATTTATTAAATGAAAAATAAATTTTAAAAAATTAAATAAATGAAATAATAATAGATAAATTTAATTTAATAAATTTAATGTAAAGTATAAAATTAAATTATTAAATTACTCATGTGGTTTCATTAATGTTTCATAGGAATCAAGAATAGTGGTAATGGATTTTAATCTATATTTTCACTCATTTATACATTTTCCATTATTTTCACATGTTTCCATTTCTGGATGTCAAAAAAATTTCATATGGATGTATATTATTTTTTATTTGATAAAAATATTATTTTTTAAAAATCCATTTCAGGATCAATAATTCATTTTTTGTTTTTATTCACAATTTATATATTATATAACTACTTTTTAAGAACAATGATTTATTAAAATTATTAAAATTATTAAAAAAAAATCTATAAAGTATTTATTTATTTAATTATTTTAAAATTTTCTTTTGTGAAATATATATTTTTATTAAAAATATTCTACTCATTGTTTTTAATTGTTTTTAATAAAATCCTTATCATTGTCTTTTTCAAAATTCATTTTATAATTAAATTAGAAATATTTCAATATAATTTGTTCTTCAAATAAGACTTGAATATATTTTCCCTCCATAATTTCCATTATTATTTATAAATATTTATTTAAATAATTTAATGGATATTCCAATAATATAATTTTCCAATTTTGTGGGTATTATTTTTCCATAATTTAAATAAAAAATATTTTCTCACTAACGTTTTATAGAAAATAGAATGTGTTTTTGTTAATCGGTTGAGATTGTGATATTATGGATTTATAAAAAAGGATTAGTTCATATTTTTTTCAAATTAATTCATTACATTTTTGTGGTATTTTTGTATGTGAGAATGGAACGAAATCCCAAAACCCTATGGATCTAGTCTCTTTATTTGACTAGTGGGTCCTATAATGACCAGTTTTATGTTGGGTGATGTGATATGGATTTCCTAATTAATAAAATTATCTGAGAATTAGGATGCATTGAGTTACTCATATAAACTTATACATCATGCTATTTTAAGTAATAACATTGCGAATGTTTCTATAGATAATTATTCCAATGATTTAATTATGTATATTAATAATAGTTACTCTTAAGAGAATACTTGAAATAACATGTGAGGTGTTTTCATGAAGAATGTGTGATGAGTATTATGAACCATTTTTCTAACATAGATTTTCTTTTACTGATATAATTATCCGTCCCATGTTATCTCTATTCATCCTCCGAAGTTGTACACCACAATATAAGGAAAACTATAACATTTCCCAGTTTTATCATATCCATTAAATGTGTAATGTAATGAACTATAATGATGAAGAAATAGTATATATCCATGAAAAACATAATTTAATAAAATATGAGATAAACAAAAACTTAAAACAATACATTCTAAAAATGACTTTTCGTTTGACCATCCTTCACCACCATAATTCCCTTTATGATAGTAACAACAACCTTTTGATGTTATAGAGATACATGACACACATCCCCTTACCCTATTCTCACAAAACCACGTCTATAAGTGTATAATGGAAAAAGTGGTATGTGAGCATAAATACAAGTAGTATTTCTTAATACAGTAAATACATTTTCTAATATCATGAAACATATTGTTTTACCTATAATGAAAACTATAATATAAGTCATTTTTAAGGGGAATGATTCTTATAAAATATCATTATGCTTTGATATAATAATTTCATATTTTTAGAAGTAATTAATATGAAAAGCGAAGGAAAACATGGAATAATGTGAATTCTAATAATATCACATCTTATCTGATTCGATCATTATCAATACCAATAGTTGTATTTCAAACAATAATGTTACATTTCCACTTATAAAATCACCCAATGTTCAAATTGGTATTTTTTTCTAAAAACTATTTAAAAACCATTAATTTTTTAATATTCATTTTCAAAACAAACAATTACTACATCTATGTATGGGAAATAAATTTTGAATTTTATATCCTCCATTTAATCATTTTTTGATCACATAGTGTAAAAAAATAAATTATCAATTAAAACACTTTTTATGACCTATTATTTAATGAATTAAATAGATATTTAGTAAAAATTAGTAATTTATATAAATCAAAACAAAGTAATTTCACAATAAAAATAAGATATATTTAAATTAATATCCTCATATTGATACACCTAACACATGAATGGGGGGAAACTTCTAACATTCAATGATACAGTTTAGTTATGAGTAGATACAATCCTCAAAAGTTTAAACATATTGGAATCATATACAATTATAAATAGAACCACTTATATATATAAAAAAATTCCATATCTGTTTCTAATGAGATGATGATAGGAGGGATCTACAACGGATCTAAGGTGATAAGAGAAATAAAAATTCAAAATTGATCATACCTTGATAGATCCCCTAATAATGAATAAATATCATCAATATTCCACAATATAATTATTGTTCAGTGATTATGGGTGTTTTTTCTCAAGTGTAAAAATTATTATGGATGATTATTAATATAATTGATAGTGGAAAAAAGAAAAATTTCATCATTTTAGAGGTTCAGATTTAGGGTCATGGATAGAAAACCCGTTCACCAACAGTTTGTAGAATCTATACCTTTGAAATGGAAAGCAGTATAACAACTTTATGTATGGACCATTATTTTGGAAAACCATAATTATTGTTCATGGCCCCTATGGAAAACTTGATATATTCTCATAGAGTTTACATAGTGAGTCCCTTGGTTTGAATAACTATGATGATTCTATAAAAACACTACATGAACCCCACAGTAAGATATAAAATGATTAACAAAATTTTATTACTAAATGTGCTCATACACATTCAACTTATCATTAATTATAGAAAAAACAAAATGTTTTATAGATCCAAGCCATAGAAATAACCATGAACTATAAAGTGAAATAGAAATGATAAAAAATATTCATAAAAATGACCA
Source organism: Viscum album (assembly GCA_963277665.1). Classification (NCBI taxonomy): domain Eukaryota; kingdom Viridiplantae; phylum Streptophyta; class Magnoliopsida; order Santalales; family Viscaceae; genus Viscum; species Viscum album. Next base: position 1,102,333,903 of record OY728147.1, read on the forward strand.
CAACAACATCACAATTCTTCAACCATATAATATTTCAGTCCATATAATGTTCTCATGTTAATGAAGTATCAAAGGGGTTGGTCCACTAGAAATTCACATATTATTCTCTCTCTATTTTATTATGGTTATCCCATCTACACATAAACAGTACAAAAACTAGGGGTGTATTTCTACCATGATGTAATATATCATTGATATCAATAATATAAACAATTTTATCAACCACAATAAATTTATTATGATGATTATTATAATCCATTACAATTATATGGGAATATTTCAGTTTATACTACCTTAGGGAAGAAACATTAATAACTTTGTAAATCGATCTCAAAAGTGATAGACTTCCCGACCAATATTCTATATTCTCATTCAATCCCTAGTCTCATATGGGCCAACAATCCTCATTTTCAATATACGTTGATTAAAAAACCATTGATGGACAAATTTTTGTGAGATTTAAATAATGACATGATTAGGATCCCTAAAAATAATTGCAATTGATGATTGCCAACATCTGACTTCAAAAAATATTATTATGCGTCCAACCTCTTCCATATCAAATACATAATTTAACATCATTAATTAACATGGATTAGACCATACAATGACTGGAATCCAAACTCAACCCAGTAAAAGAGAGTTTCACAATGATGATCATACAATTCAATAAATGGAGCCATATTAATCCATTTTAAATAAATATTTTTATATAAAGATCCATATATATATTTATATTATTTTCACAATAACGATATAAATAATAAATGAATATATAAATAATATCCAATAGATTTTGAATATATCCCTTAGTAATACTATTATTCACAAGATCATATGAATTTAATAATTACTAATGGGAAGACATTACATCTTAAAGAACAATAAAAAACCGATAAGTATATAATGGGTTCCTTTAAGAAAGAATTGGATGTGGACACAGTGAATAATTATAACATATCCATTATAAAAGTGTATGATATTATCCACCTTATTCCTCTCCTTAATATTGCTAAAATGTGATGATTTTTTGTTTTGTTTAGTAGTCATCCCAGCCACATACTTCTAAATATGAAAACATGGATAAAAATTATTTCCAATTTTCAATAAGAAATATTAATATATTAATGGGAAAATGAGGAAACAAAATAGTTGGTGTATTTTTTTATTTAATCATCTAGATAGATAGAATATGAGACAAGAGTTATCTAATCTTATAATGTATCACGGTAACAAGTACATACAAGTCAAATATGATACATTATTAATGTCTTATGGAATATATGTCATTAATAACAATGAAACTATTGATAGAATTAGACAATACAAAATAATGCTCACCACCATTTAGGATTTTATTATGTAGGTAAATTTCAAGATTCAACATATACTCAATAAAAATACGCACCTAAAATCATTAGTAACACATTGATGAAGATATGAACACCATTCCCAAAAAATCATCCACAACAAATCTAATCTTTCTAGAAAAACACATTATTTACAATACATCCATAGAAAAAATTAAAAAATTAGTTCAAAGCTTCTACATTAACACATAGTGTACATGATTTTATATTCTAGATGTAAAATATAATATTGAAATCAAATTTATTCTGTTACTAAACCCATAATACCTATCAAAAATTATGATCCCAATGTATAAAAATATATATTAATAACATATTATTAGAATATAAATTAAAATATTAAAAAATGATAATATTACAACCTGGTTTTAGATCATGTATGAAAAATGTAAACTAGAGATCATGGTAGTGATATCAATTCCTAGGAGGGTGTAATTAGAAATATCTATAGTCCACCACATGCTTTCCCAACATAAAAAACTCACAAACCCATACATGAATAATCAAAACAAACATCACAACACAAACTCTGTTCAGGAATAAATATAACCTGAGTTGGAGTCAACCTCACCTTTACATCAACATTTTTTTCAATTTTTCATTCCACTAAACCATAACACTCCTATGAGTAAATGTATTCATATTAAATTAAATCATAGATAATTCCAGAAAAATCTATAATAATGATACACATTTAATATTATTCATATCAAAATCATATTTATGGGTTAGTCTAAAAATATTAACACATTAGACATTACTTTATCCCTAAATATTCCATTTAAAGAAATAATTTTCCCAAGAATCATTCCAACTTTGATGAGTAAAACAAATATGGAAAGTGTTCCATGAAAGTGACATTATCTCTAGGTTATATGGAAAAATATATAGATGATACTTGTTCTCCTCCTCAAACACCAATTACTCAAAAATATCATCTGATAAACAATGATGTAGTGATCAAAATACTATTGAATGATATTTTTCATCAACGCAATAAATAACCAGGTAGTCGTAGTGATAACAATTGAATAACTTGTCACATAAAATCACTATACTACCTCATAACTATTTTGTAAGCTATATCATAAAATCAAGAATACAAATTAATGTTTCTCCAAACATTGTCCAATTTTATAAAACCAATGATCCCCTCTGAGATCATAAAATATATCATTAATCATTTAAATGGAATATCTTGTATTTATTGTAATATGTATTATCCTATGGTAACCCAAACAATATCTGGGCCATATGTCTATATTAATGGGAAATATTATCGGTTAATTCCAATGTAACTCATTATGGTTGATATATTCTATATCCTCAAGATATAAAATCTAATTTATTCATTTAATTTCCTTAATGGGGATTATATAATAATATAATATAAAAATGGGAATCATTCTAGGGAGTTTTCCAATATTGAACTCAACATATATCAATTGGGATAATCCAAAAACAATCATTTATGAATAACTTTAGGTATTACAAAAATAGAATGGTAAGGATTCCATTGAATAAATGAATAAATGCATCCAATAATTCCTAGGGAAACTGGTATGAAATCACTCAATCATTAGATGTAATAGGTCCAAATTCTCATAAACTAGATTTACATTAACTATGAAATACATTAGAGGCTCTATTAAAAGATAAGAACTAAACATGATGGTTTTAGCAGTAGATATGGGTCATATAATTGATCATCAATTTCAAGACAATAATATAGTTCATTGCATATTTATCATGAAATATTATATCACGATCCACTATGAAGAAGAATAACTTCATCCAATAATAGGATTATTGAAACAAAATCAGGCCACAATCCCGAAGGTTTAGAAATAAAAATCAATAATTAAATAATGATAAAAAGAAAAACCTAAATGGTAATCAATATTTATGATGAAGAAATGAGTTCATCTTTTATCAAATCATTTTATTACTATATAAGATGAAAACTGACATTATAAAACCTTTATTATAACAACTAAATTTGATTCCCCTGATGTGTACTCAAATAAGTAAATAAATATTTTGCAAGATCATTTATATGACTTATTCATTTTATGAATTATCCAGTGATATAAAAATAATATTTACTATATATGTAAGTATATAAGTTTTCATACAAACAATTGGGGCGATTGGTTCTATATTTATTTAATTATTACATTCCTCCACATAAACTCTTAATGTGTGCCATTTCCCCATAGTGTTGAAATGTATAGGAAGAAAATGTTAAATTAGTCTTTCTATGAATGTTTTATATAAAATTATACCTAATCACCTGATACCCTCATGCAAAAGATTCTGAAACTCGCACCTAAGGTAACTGGATAACTTATATTTTATATTTTGTCCTAAAAAATTCTCTAGTTACGATATCTATTAACCAATGTTTTAGTAAATACTTTATATATATCTATTTCTACCTCATCCACAAAAATAATATTCCACAACCTCGAAAAAATGATATGGGAATATTATATTTATTATTGGAAAAATAAAAACATTAAAAAAATTTCAATCCTTCGATATTTTAAGTTGTTAATTTTAAAAGCATAGGAACTATGAGAAAAAAATCATTGAACTGTGTTGAATAATCTAAAATAGGATTCTCTAATTAGTTTATGGTCATTAATTCACCAGTCTAATTCACTTTCATTATTTTGACATAATTTTTTTTGATGTTATACATGAACGATATCTTGTGGGAACATCCTTCAACTTGGATTTTAGGATAGAATCGAAAAATATTCTTCATAGTCCATGAATAATGTATTTTGAAAATAACCTCACGGTTATATCTATTTTTAAAAAATTGATTTTTTTAATATAATCAACACATTAATCGATTTCATGGGGATCATTTTAACCATGTATGGTGGGTATATAATTCTTTGTGTATTTCATAACATAATATACCTTTAATAAAATTTTCCTAACACCTACTCTTGACATATATTTAATATTTGGATTAAAACATCCATTAAAGGGGGATTCTCTGGAGGATATTATAGAACAAAAAGTCTCAATACATCCGTACATAGACATAGAATATCTCTTATTCATTATAGTGATAATATTCATCAAATAAATTGTATTTACCTTCTATAATTCATTTTTATATTTTGTTATGGTTGATGGACATACATGTAGATAATATTGCACCAAACAATACATATAATTCATAATATCATGAAACTGATATCTCTAACAATACAAAAAACTATTGTATAAATAAATTTTGATTGTGACTTCATGTTTTAAAAAATACTTCTATATAATTAAAGTAATTTCATATTATCACATTAAATGAGTATAAAAAGTAAAATATGAAAGAATGTGTGCATATAAGAAACTGTCCATATATATTCTATATGATAATCATGTGACAAATAAACCATGAAATATAAAATCTTGTGAAAAACAATCACCTAGCTGACTCTAGAAAATGATAGTAAACACAGAAACAAAAATGGAACATAATTTTTGAACAATTAGTATCCGGATGATATTGATTCATTTACCAATCTAGAGATATTATAACCTATAGTGGTGTTTGGAACACTAAATTTCCATTTCATTTTCTCAACACACCCAATGATATCAATGATATATGTTTTACAAATACCATTGAATGTTATAATAAATATTTTAAATATTATCCATTGGGAATAATTATGCATATTTTCAATGAAAATTAATTTTAATATTCAATTCTAATATTTAAGCATTTCATTGAAAACATAATGTACTGAAATATTTTAATGAACACCCAAATTAAAAAGTACTATTTCATGAAGAAATATAAATTTATATTAATTAATCCATTAATATAAAAAATAAATATAATTAAAAAAATCAATAAATTAATTTTTTATAAAAATTATATGGAGATACTTGCCTCAATAAAAATGGGAATTTAGTTTCCATCGATAAAAGAGATTGGAAACAAGTAGATCATTTCCATAAAAAAAACTTTACTTTTAAGAAACATCCTCAAATCTATCCAAATATACTTATATTTTGTAATCACATATATATCATGTTCTAATGAGATTTTGTTATAATATATATAGAAAATATCTAATTGAATTTGTGAAATTATTTTAAGAAAAAAAACATAACATATGAAATCTCCCACAAAAAATAGAGGATTATCATGTATACCAATGTGGATCTCTCTATAGCATTGGGGATATTTTTTCAAGACAATGAGTAATTAATAAGATATTAGATAAAAAATAATTGAAGGGTAAAATGGTAATATAATTTTTCATTATGGTTTGAATCAATTGTATTTCATAGGTTTCATGGATAGAAAATTATTTATATAACCACACTTTTAGTATACTACATAAGACATAATGAAAATGGATTCCTTGTTTGAGTAACATGGCATTGAAAAATTGTGCTCAATCATGGTGAGAACAAAGATAAACATCATATAAACTCTCATGCATCACATAGTGAATCAAGATTTTTGAAAACCCACACTGAAATGATAAAAATGTAAATAGAACCCCATTAGTGTATATTAGCCAATTTTTATTTTTTTTCTTTAATAAATATACACATAAGTCATTATGTGATACTTTTTTATATATAAACTCTATATTTGACTACCTACCAACATAAACATCCCATGTATACAATTTAAAATTCCAAGGCACTAAATCAAGCATACATGTGACTTACAATGTGTCGAACTATAACATAGGGGATTATTAAAATATTTTTATAAAAAAGGATAAAATGCATGTTTAGATTAATGAAAATAACATTTTATCCTATATATGAAGCGTTTTTATCAACTATAAATAAATAATGAACTCTTATTAGAGACATTACAGATAAAGTAAAAATTCATTGTAAAATGATTAGGAATTAAAGTATATATTTTTATTACATAATTTTTTATATTGATATTACTATATTATTAAATGTACACGCCGTGTAGTTTTATTTTGGAAAGGAAATGAATAAATGAAAACAAGTTATACACGGCCTGTATATTTAATTTACACACCGTGTAGTTTTCAATGAAAAACAAGTACACACCATGTATTTATTATTACACGTCGTATAGTTTTTCCAGTCGGGATTTTGAGGATATAATATCATTTTATTAAATGATATTTATTATAATCAGCGTGAGCGCATATCAATGAATTAATTATTCGACATGAGGGTTTTCAATAAGATTTAATGAAATAAATGAAACGTGTAATGCGCTTATTTGTTGTCATAACTCTACAACCTCAAACTCGATTATAAATATCCTCACAACTGCAACTCTTTTTCTACACAAGAGAATCGTTGTGCACAACATCTCTAGAGAATTCTTTCAAGACAGAAAGAACCTCTTCCTACAAGAACACTCTCAAGACTGAGAGAGATCCTCTTCCATCGGATCAAGACGATCTAAGGCGGACAACGCAAGCAAAGGCTTCTCCACGCTAGCACCCAGAGAATCCTTTGGCGACGTCCAGAGATACAAGGTACACGTGTGGATCACCGCTAGAGGGAGTCTACACTTGGCTTATACGATGCAACAACGGATCACATAGACAACGTGATCGAGAACATCAACGAAGAAAGAACACCCAACATGTATTTCTTTATAATTAATTAAATTAACTGTAATCAAACTGTAACGATCCTTGTTTCTGGTTCCGGGAAAAACCATCTTCTTTATATTTTTATATGATTTTATCCGTAGAGACTGACGTTTAACGTCATATTGATCCTGGATTGATCATTACTAATGAAAAAAAGCCAAGTGGGCACATCCACCGACGCACTTCTTCTGCGCCCGGAACCTTCATCATATAATGTTGAATAATTATCTTCTTTCTATATGGTATTCTTAACCAAATACCATAATCAATCCACATCACCATCATATTCATAAACCAAAATGGTTATGTTTTTGACTGTTGAACATCACATGAAGTCAAATATATTTTCTAACGCATTAAACCATGCTTCAACTACCACAAGTTCATATTATACACTAAATGATAAATGAATTTTTTAATGTAATGCTCCCCAAAATACATAATCCATCATTGTGAATCGAGTTTCTTTATTTCATGGATACCACCACAATTTATTACCTAAGTCTACTGATACATTACTAAAATAAACTACTTGGTTACAATTCCCACCATTCCGGTTCACAAAATCAGAATGATATCACCCTGTGGATTTTTCCAAACATTAGCTTCGATATTTTTTCTATGGAAAACCATTAACAACACAAATATACTTCATGAAAAAATAGTAATATTCAAATTATATATCATTTTAGAATAACATAAATGTAAATATATTTTATGTTATTCTATTAAAATCATCTTAAACCCTAATTTAATCTAAACCGTCCACTCACACCAAATTTTAAGATCCATCATTAACACATAACATAATCTTCAGTTTTTATCATTAATTTACAACTATTAACATCTAGGATCTCTAATGTTTTAGATATATATAGAAATTGGAAATAATTCACACAATAAAAACAACATTTAAACAAATTGGATACTACCAATATAGTATACCTTCCTTAAAAAATATGAAACACTTAAAAAAATAAAAATATGTTTTTTCAGTAAAATATTCAATACATTTAATAATACATCCTACATTATATTACACTTACTTATACAACGTTAAAAATATTTTAGAACATGGTATGCAGAGAAAATTCATTGTGAGTTACATGATGAAATAATATCATTAGTCTATTAAAAACATATAAAACCCATTAAAAACGCATTACCTAAAAATAATAAGCATGAATAAAAAAATAGTTTCCTTGGAAAATAATAACAAAATCACTGAAACATCCATACATTAAAATGGGATAACCTTTGGGTCAACTTTTATCTTCAGAGTACCCAATGTATTAGAATGAAGAAAACATGACCCACCCATCTTATGATGAGCTATGATTAGATAAACCCAACATATATTGATCTAAAATGGGGCTCAAATCAAAATATCATGAACTATAAATGACTCACGCCATAATAAATAATTTCAATGTATGATAACAGTAATATAACCCATTATAACTCATTTAAAGATAAGAGAAAAACACATTCTGATATCAAAATACCATTTTATAATAAATATAAATTTTATTACATAAAAAACACACACATATTAAGAAAATTGTATAAATAATAAATAACTATGGAAATATAGAATGAAAAAATAATAGTAAGAATGCGTGATGAAATTGGGAGGATCCTATCATGTCAAATATAAATAAAATAATCATTTGAAAATTCGTAACAGTGACATTTAATATAATTTCAAAACGAAAATCTATTAAATAAGACAAGTTATATATAACTTTTAAAAGAATATAAGATAAATTAAAACATTAATAACCATATAGATACATTAATAGTACCATTTTGAATTCATGAACATAAAATAAACAAAAATTATAATAACAGATCATAAAATTGTTTAAACCTATTTTTACATAAGGATTATCTTACATTTGGATTGAAAAACTTCCTATGTTATAAAAATACTATATATTTTTTAATTAGATATATTAATTAGTTACATAATTATACTCATGTTTTTAATGACTTACATGATCATCTTATAACATTTTCCACCCATTTAAAAATAAATATATTATTATCTTTATTGTTTTTAGTGTGTTCATTTAATGGAATACTTGGTTGTTTTATTATGGAATTACTCTTAAAAAGATATAATAATATACAAGTCAGAACATATATATATATATATTTCTTTTAATATAATTATATGTTAGATTAAACATTACAAGTTTTCAAAACAAAAAGTAAAACATAAACACATCATCCACGAAGGCGGTGAATTTACACACCATGGACGATGATATCATTATTTTTTAATTATTGAAGAATATGATATATTTTATGATGTATATATAATAAAAAATACATCATTTAAGTATATATATTATTTTTTAGTGGCCATGAAACATTTGATAAGAGGTGGGGTTATTGTTGATGTGATAGATGATTTTAAATAAAATTAAATGAATTAATATTTTGAAATATTATCCTTTAAAACCTCTTTATGATCATGAATGTGGACATTTTCTAAGACTACTATCTCTATAATTTAGAAAAAGATGAGTAAAACGTAATTTGGAGGAAAATATTTAGAAATAACTGCTTAGCATGATGAATTTTTTACAGAAGAGAGCCTCCTTTTAAAATACTATTGAGGGGTAACATTAGAATCACATAAATCATTTTAATATAATAAATATATTATAAGTTTTAAGACATTCAATAATGCCTCAAACTAAAGATGAATTCATGTTATAGGGAATATAATTATTTTTTTCATCTTTAATTTTTTTAATAATTGAATTAATAATTTTATCCATGAAAAATAATTTTTTTCGAAATAAAACAAATCATACCAATTACATTTAACAAATGAAAACATTGCTTAAAAATAGAATAATATTTTTTATTACCTCATAAACATATAATATACATTTATGGAATTTATAACTTATTTTATAAATATCAAAATATATGTACTTTATTATTTACAATATCAATATATTTTTTATTCATCAATTGATTAGTTATTAGATCATTATTGTGAAAGATATTTAGTTAAATAGGTATTCCATAAAAACAAAAAATAAAATCTCATGATGAATATAAATTTTTATAGTTTAATTAAATATTTATTTTCAATGAAATATACTAGAAGACAATACATTAAAATATTAAACTAATTAAAACCTATATTGTGAAAACATGATTTCAATTTAAAATAAGAAAATTATAAAATTAAAGTGATTTATGTGGGTCCCAAATAACCCCCAAACGAATCAAATAAGATATAATTTTTTAAATTTACTTAGAGAAAAATATTTTTTGAAAAAAAATTCTTTTAATTATTCATATAATTTTAATTAAAAATATTTCATTTATTTTTCTTATTCATCCACAATAATTGCATCGGCATTTCACAAGAATTAATGTCAATTATTTTATGATTAAAAATTTAAAAATATATCATACAAATAAAATAATTAGATTCAAAATATTCTTCTATATTCAATGATTATATATATTTAATAATATAATTGTCAGGAGAACATCATAAATTTTTTATTTTATAATTTTATTTCCTTGCACAATTATTACATAAGAATTTGGATAAGATTAATATAATATAATAATAAATTTCGAAATTAATAGCCACTAGAAGAAATAAAATCTAATAATTAATAATATGTATTTCCAATAATTTTTATCACTCAATTCTGATTTATAAGGGACAAAATTTTACATTTCTAATGCTGCACATGAACAACATCATCACTGACAGTAAGATTTATACTTATCTTGAAATAAACTATAACATACATGATCTAAGTTATTTATATACAATATTACTCTTATAAAATATAAATTTAGTTACTAAATAAATTTTTAATGTTTTATATAATAATTATATCTTTATAATGTTATAAAAAATACAATCATTTATAAAAACTGTATATTTACAATTCACCAAAAAATATTCTTTTTCCTAAAATTATTGAATATCATACTATATTAATTTCAACATTTGGAATTCAAAAATTATTTTATTTCAAAATATTTATATACATCAAAAATCATTTGTTTAAATTAAAAGAAATATAAAAAATATTTATTTTTTGAAGTACACATCATAATGAATATAACAATTAATTCAAGAATACTAATGAATATGATTCAATAAATACATTTTTTGTTACAATATATTTAGGACTTCAATGTCCAATTGTTATGGATGAGTGGAAAAAACCAAAATAGATGTAACATTCACTAAACATACCTATATTAATATTTTAAATCATTATAATGGATATCTCCATAAGACTCGAAAAGGAATTTATGGGAAGCAATTTTATTTTGGGTTATTGTTGACAACATTATAAATCATGACCATTCCATTACTAAAAGATAAAATTTGTATATTCATCATTATTCATATATATATATATATATTGTAAAGTGGTTATTATATAGGGATAATGACATTATATTTTTTCTGATATAAATTAGAGGATTACAGTGATGTTCTATAGATATTTTTAACAAACACCTTATATGGAGATTATTCCATTTCATCCAATGATCTTCAAACAAAAGATCAATCAGAGTGAACAATTATAATAATATATTTTATTTTAAGATAACACTCCATATATTTAATAGTAGTTTTAGAGAGAAATCAACACCTTCTTTAATTTTCATTAAAAAAAATTTACCTAATGAATTATAATAAATTCTAATGAATCTACCTATATAAATAAGTATAGAACAACACCATGATATAATGACGTTAGTGAAATATATTTATCATAATATTACCATGAATATTAAATTGAATATGTTTTTAGATCCATTCAGTAGAACATCATGGTATCTCAATGTTTTAACAATGGCTGGCCTTGTTATCATTATGTTGATTTGGAACATGATTTTTGGGAGAAGGTATTCGAGATACAACACCATCAAATAATATTATTAAATTTAAAACTAAGGAAATTAAATTCCATTCATTTATTGTGCCCTTCATGATTCTCGACAGAATAAGGATGAAACATTAAAAATTCATCTAAACCTCCATCATGTTAATGATATTTTCGTTGTATATATGTTTTGGGATCGAAATTGATCATTCAGATATAATGAACTCATAGGTATTAACTATGAATCATTATAAAAATTAATATGAATATTTTTTTCTATATTAGTGAGAAAAACATATTGTGAAACTTTATCATACAATTATTCATTTTCTTGTTGTAAAATGAAAATATTAATGAAGCTATGTGGGAAAACACTGAGGTGTTGATGAAAAATTATAATAAGTTTTTTACATTAGAATAAAGATATATAGAGTGTGAATTTCACTATAGGATGGATAAAATGTAAAACACATAGATTTTATATGTATTGAATTATGAACTATATATTGATAATTTTTATTCATTTGAGTGTATTGATAAACTGTATAAAAATATTATTATAATTTACTAAAATCATTTACATCTTAAAATAAATAATTTTCTGAATGACATTATCTTAATAAAAATGGTATTATCTATTCATTCTGTTTGTAAAAATATATATTAAAAAATTAATTCTCATTAATTATCACATTGAAATTTATAGATAATATACTAAATTAAATATTTTAACAGTAAGCATATAGTTTTTTCATAGAATGTAATGAATCTATACTCATATTTATTATTAAAAATATATTTTCAATGAAAAACTATTTTCATTATATATTTAATGATTAGTTTAAAAATAACATCATTCACATTATAAATTTAATTTCTTAAAGAATCTAGAATTATTTTTAATCATCATTTAAAATTATTGTGGTGTTCTTGATTTCATTTTTTAAATTATTATTAAAAAATATAAACCATTATTTTTCCATGTTTAGGAATAATGCACAATTTCTGGTGGTTAAACAATTTTATTAGCATAGAGCTACCAAATAGTCTTTTAGAAATAAAATTTTAAATATAATTAACCAATAATATATATTATAACGAAAAATTAGTATACTGGTTTCCACATTCACATGATTATGAAAATATACAATTGATGAATTTAAATTATTTACATGAGTGTTCATACCCTTACTTATAAATGGAAACCTCATCTCATTCCTTACCCAATATATTTGTCTCTTATATGTTAGCCAATATAGCCCTATATGCCTTGTTATTTTTTTCTATCATTATTGTGCTTCTTTTATTCCACTATTCCCATCCAAAAAAGGAATATTATGTAATCCATGATAGATCCTTTAATGAATATGTAATCAAAATACCCGAATCATTCAATTAATATTTCTTATTACACATCTAGTAAATTTATATTATTTATCATATAATTTTAAATATAGTAACTTAAATATATTTAAATTCTATAAATAATCATTGAATATAATAATATACTTCCTTTCAAGAATATTGGTGATAAATGTATCATTCAGGGATATCTATTGAAACCTGCATCGACATAATGGTTTGCATCATTTTCTATCAGAACAATGATTTTATTTTATAATGAGGTATTATGTATTTAATGTTTATAGTTTTGAAATTTATAATATTATGTAATTATAATATCATATCATGCTTCTTATCTTCAATTCAGGGAAAACATAAAATCTTTACTCCTGCATAACTATGAACTACAACCTATATAAATACATGTTGTTATTTTTCAATCACTACATTAGATGAATTAATTTAAAATTTTCTGTAATGATTTAAAAATATAATCAACACATTATTATTATTATATTGATGATGGAACCATTATAATTTTTTAAGGACCATAAAAATGTAATAGAAACATGCATTAAAAAATGAAGTAATTATCACTTAAAATAATTATCATATATAATGATTGTAAATTAACAAGTGATAAGATACTATATGTAAAAAATTCATCGCATAATATGTACGAATAAGGTTTAATTATCGATATATAATAAATATAATTATATTTTATTTGAGTTTAAATTATTTTAAGAAGTGTGTTTTAACATACACAAGTGTTTATCATCACCTTTTAGTTTTGGTGAGTCATATTTCATATTCACCACAGGATTTCACAGTGTGTTGAACATGATTAACAATTTATACATTATAACCTAAATATTTTAATATTCAAGGATTAGAATTTTCCATTTCTTATTATATATTCATCATGGATATGATTAAATAACTACCCAATAAATTAGTTAATTATGTTCCAATTTATAATTTTACCTAGGTAGATTATATGGAAAATAATAATTATAAAATAATATTATCTATCCCTGAAAATTTATAATTATTCAAATCTACATTTAATATTTCTTTAAAATCCATTATTATCTTCCATTTCCCTCTATCTATTTAGGAAATATTCTAAATAAACGTTTTTTATAGAAACAAACATTGATAATATATTTTTTGAAATATTTGTACTCCATGTCCATATATACATATATATATTTTTTCAATTTTTTTTAAAATTATACAATGATCAAATAAATTTATTTTAAAATGATATTTTATTTTCTATGAAAATTGAACAAAATAATTTTCTATTCTTTTTAAAAATGAGGTAATTATTACCTAAGGTGTAAAAATAATGATTTTTTTTATCACATAAAATATGTACCTTAACACAAAGTCAATACATTTCAATCAAAATGACAATATTGTATTCGATGGATCAGTGAAATGAAAATTTTTTCCATTATATTTATAATATTTTTTGATTTTAAATAAATAAATTCATAATAAAAAAATATTTTCATCCATAAATGTTTAATTGATACATATAAATTATTTTAATAATTAAAAATATCTTTCTGTGTTTATTATCTTTTAATAGGGATGTCATTCATTGTTACTATTTTTTTTACATTACTTGTTAATAATTTATTTATTATTATTACATTCTATTGAATATTTTTTTTCCATTCTTCTAGATATCAAGGATTATGTTATAATATCACTCCATGACATACATTCATACACATTGATTGGCGATGATAATATAATTAGTGAATTTTTTATGTCCTAGAAATGTGTTTTTAATGAATAATGTTTATTAAAACAATGTGTATATAAGGAGTTATCTGAATCATGAGCTATAATACCTTAAATGTTATTCGAAGTCCAAAATTGGGTTCATGAGTGGTTATCCCATGACCGAAAGTCGGTACCGGGGTGGATATCACCAGAGAAACATGTAATAAATATCTTTATAGATTTCCATAAAATTTACATCAATTATTATGAATATATCTAAAAAGTTAGAACAATCCCTCTATTATTCCAGTATTATTTTATATTATTTCATAAACCATGATCTCTAAATATATTTTCATTCATTTACTACTTTCTATTGAGGGATAATTTAGGGATAATGATATATGAATTGATGATTATGATTTTAAAATTTTAATATAATTTTTCTATAACCTTCATCTCATGTTATGATTATATATAATAATTTATTGATATATTATATATGTTTCCTTAATGTGAATATATTATATAAATTTTTTTATTTTACAAGGATTATGATGAATGGTTTGACATATGGTACTAATTATAAGTGAAACATGTGAGATGAACTATGTGGGAGTTGTTCAAAATTATTCAATAATAAAAATATATTGATGTTACAAGTCTCCAATGGAACAAAAACTCTATATTTATACTGAATTATTTATTAAAATATTCTATGAATATTTATCGAAAAAAAGATATCCTTTTTTAAAATATAAAACATTAATTAAATGGTACAATATAATATTATAAATATTTTCATTTGATGTTTAGTTTCATCTAAATTACTAATCTAATGTATTGGAAAAAATAACATTCATCTAATACACATGAAATAAATATTTTTAGACTCATACAAGTATACTATTAACAAATATCTTATCTTAAGGACACAAATCAAATAAGGGGGTGAGGATAAAACAATTAAGTGAATCATAAATAAAATATTTAGCATGTCTTGATGGGGGATAATAGTAGGTTGTGATCGTAAGAACAGAAGTAAAATTATTATAGGATGGTCATTATTCCTTAAATAGTAATGTATAAAAAAACTAAAAATGATACATTCAAATGAATATCACAATTTATTATCAACATTTTGTAATAAAAAAAATTAAGTGGTTATACAGTGAGGTATAAAAGAAAAATTCTCAATGAAATTATTTATTTGAAAAATTAAATGAGGTTTCATATGGAAAAACCATTCATATAACAAAATTAATCATAGACACACTGATCATAATAAATCTGGTCATCAATTAAAATTTGGAACTAATGATATCACACAAATCCAACCCCAACTTGGACATCAAATCATGGCCTACCATGAACCACCCCATTATTTGATGCAATTAAATCCCGCCTATGTCCCACCAATGATCTCAAATTGATAACCAGATTATTGAATTTATCCGTATTCAAACAATTGTTCACTAATTCTGTTTTTATTCAACTTAGAAAAAACTTATGAATCATATTGGGAGGAAAAAAATAGAAGTCACTAATCTACAAGAATGATTCATACTATGGAATTAAAATTATAAATAATTATGAAATTATTTTTCTCATTATTAGCATGCGTAATATCATTTAGTGTTAAAGACGTTAAAAATATGGGCTGCCATATTCAACTTCCCCAATCCCTCACAAAGTGGAAAATTATATTTGTATGGTGGACCCTACATCTCATCATTGTTAGTACAATTACAAAACTTAATGAGTTCTTTTATAGATTATAAATAATAAATTGGGCCCCATTGACATCCAAAAATCCTCTAAATAACATGTCCATATGGTCCTAACCCACTCTGAATCAACAGTTTCCCCCCAAAAATGTGGTCTCTAACATGGGTAACACCAATTTTACTATGAAAATCATTAGAATAATTAATATAACATCTAGGATAATAATTCAATAGAACTCATAATTCACCTTATTGGACTATTATACTAGAGGTACTGAGTTTAATATTTGAGAGTGCATGAATACAACACTGGATGGTCAGGGGTGGAAAATTATGCATGGAAAGTGGAAAGGTACATATATGCCTAATTTTTGTATAATGAATACGATTAAATTTTTTATAGAACCTGACGATGATCATTTATGTAAATGGAACCACAATTCAATCAACAATGTACACATGCTATGTGGTGGAAACAATCCAATCCATCTTCACTGTGGTAGGAATTTTACACTACCATCCATGGTTTTTTTCCACCTCAATTGTTACTCAAACAACTGTTGTCAGATATAGTAGTATTTCAAGGAAAATTATGAGTGACAATGAAATGATGGAATTGTAGTGACAACTATTAGTTTCATGATCCGTTTAGGCATTTAGGTTATCTTAATTTATGAGACTATCTGTCTTAGGAAACACTGATAGTTCATTGATGGATTGGATATGAAGTTAAGGTAATATAGGGGTGTATGTACCAATATTGTGGCCCATTTGTTACATTGTTATTAGATATAAAACCCATCTAGATGTGATGTTCCACTTCTAGTGTTTTAGTATAGGATATATAATAAATATGTTTTTCACTATAAGGGGGGTGGGGTGTAACACACAAGAATGTAATAGGGTTATATGGATAAATGATATGAATTGTGTAACATTTTCACATTTTTTTGATAGTATATCTAATTATAACTCCACAATAATGAATATATTCTATAGAGTAGTTATTAGGGCAGGAAACCTCATCGAATGTTTCCCTGTCTATGCATGAGTGAGAAAAAAATGAAATAAAATTTATATTAATGTTGTGGAATTAATTAGTATTATGATATATTTAGGGACGATGGTAAAAACCATGTAGTGAAAAAATATCTATGTAGAATATGTGATGTATGGTGGATAAGGACTTGAAGATTTACTAATGGTAAGGTTTTATGCTATTTATGGGTCATTGTTGTCAAAATGGAAATAAAGGGTTTTGATTCACTAATTTAACATTTCAGTTTCCTTGATATGGTATATGATAGATTGTATAAACGATTATTGGGATTCAATTAATGGACCTATACTAGATTCTTAATGTCACAAAATAATAGACATCCTGGTTTCCATAAAATGGGGAAATAATTATTAATTTGTAATTGGAGATTTTTAACCTTGTGTGATGCACTCGATGTTGATATTTTATTTATGTTTTTTGGTGTATGTTCATTCAACATTCTTGGGAAAAAATTCACAAGCCATATACACCTGTTTATTCGAATACATATAGCCAAATAATTCAATGATTTTATAGAATGTAATAAGTTCCATGGAACATTATCTTTATCTTGTTTTAATTTTACCATGTTGTAATATTTTCATGAGTTTATATACATTATTATGAATAGCTGTAATATTTTTATCATATAGTCTTAAGAAATTAATAACTTGGTCTTAATAGAAAATAATTATTTTTTGATCACTGAGTATAACAATTTTCTTCAATAAGGTCAAATGGAATTAGAATATTCCAATTTATTTTTTTAAAATATATTTTTACATGGAATATCATATGGGGGGATCTTGGCTCAATGATCAGAAATTATTATCATGGAAAAGAAGAAATAGGGTGGAATAAAATTTAATATCCTCAAATTTAAATTATAATAAAACCAATTTCTTTATTAAATTAGAATTACTATTTATGCAAAAATAAAATTTACAATACATGTATTTATTATGAAATTTTTAGAATATAGAATCCATTTTAATGAAAGGAATATTATTTCTATAATGAATAACATTGTTATTTTATATGTAATTTTATAGATTATCATTAAATTATTGTGGGAATATGTGGCTCGTAGAGTCTCATTATTGATTTAATATCAAAAATTAATTAAATTATGTCATACATTCATTATTTTTTTTATAAATATTAGAATATATCCCAAATAGTGTTATAGATAAAAAATGAGACATCCATCAAATATTAATTGTAGGCCTTAGTCATGGAATCATATATCTATTATAAATTTCTACATTCTTATTAGATAACATGTATGAGTAATATTTTTTGGAATATTAATAAATTATTGGGAATCATCAAATAAATAAATATTACTAAAATTTTAATTATTATTATTATTATTATTATTATTATTACTTAAGTAATAAATTAATTATTCATCCTTAATTAACAATAGTGTTTAATTTGAAATAAAAAATTGGAAATATAATAAATTTTATAATACTTTTTCTTCAAAATAAAAATTATTTAACTATGAAATATATTATTAATTATATATAAGGTTTTAGTAAAGGTTCTTATTGAAAATTTTATGGTAAAAAGTAATGTTTATAAATAATTATAAATAATTATTGTTTTTATTCTAATGATTATTATTTTGGGAAAATTAATATTTGTGTGTTTATATATATTTTGTATATGTATGTGTAAAATAATTATGTATATATATACATGTGTTGTTTCATAAATGTATATAAGGATGTGTATCTATAAATAATATTTGTATATATATATGAGCATAACATTTAAAAATTTAACTATAAAATATTTAATATATTATAAATATAGATAAAAATTTTGAAGTATTGTGATCGAAGATGGATTTAATAGGATGCATAAATTAATTTATTAAAAATGATATTTTAATGAAAAAAATTGTTACATGTAAAAATTGTACTTTGGGGCCTTGAGGTGCTACATAGATATGATTGTAAGAGTAATATTGATGCATGTATTACATGTAATTAAAGGGTAAGGTATTTAATAATTAATTACAATGAAAATATTGTAGATGTTATAAAAACTTAATTTGAATTATTTAGTGAAGTGGGTCTACCTACACCCAACCAACTCAGGTCTCTCTCATCACTCCATCTCTTCCTCTATCCAGAAATATTTTCCTATCTATATATTGTTCATAGTATTTCACGATTAACACTTCAACATCGCATATGATATTTATAGAATTATTGAATCATTGGTTCTGATAGGTTCATCTCAAATAGAAAAAATTTTAAACATAATTTTGTTTTCAATATCAGTCACGACTCATAAGTGAAACAAAACTTGAATGTCTTCTCTTGTTTTCCATCTCTATTCATCCTATAGAATGGATTCCCTAACATTAAAACCTGAATTTTATTTTTAATTTACATGGATATTAGTTTTTTGTGTCTTTTTCTTTGAAACAAATGTGTTTGAATTCCATGTCATTCATAAATGATTTATATGTATTATTGGAATTCATATTGAAATCGGTGTGTACTAAAGTGTGAAACATTGTTTTAGTAATTCTTTTACATTAGTGTATTATTTATATGAGTTGTTTTCTTGGTCATTGGAGTTCGTTTATAGACTTGTGTGAAACATGGGTGTTGGAATTACTTGACATTACTGCATGATTATTATGGGTTACTTACATGGCTATGTGAATGTGTGTCTATAATGTTTGGAATCCAGTGAATATGGAGTACATACCATATTTTCTTGTCTTATATGGGGGTTTTACATTATTTTTTTTTGTCCATGTGTAACCCTAGGAATTTCATTACATTATTTTATGATTTATATTTTGTATTGGAATTTTTTTTGGAATCCGGGTGTTTTATTTTGGGAAATCTAATCGTAGTAATTCATATGAAATTTTACACATTTCATACGTAATTTACACATGATTTTTTATCATGCATGTGTAGCCTTTGATAACGATGTTGGATGATTGATTGCAAGAGGTGCGTGTATTTGTGTGTAACCTTCTCAAGTGATTTTATTTTTAGAATGTGGTTTATTTAAAATATTATACAAATTTCAAGGAGTAATATTGATCATATATATTGTATAAATGTTTTCATGTGTTGTTTGGTATCTCTAGTTAATGAAGATGGTAACATATTGGTTATCCCATTTTGTGAGAAATATATAAGATAATGATCAAAACATACAATTGGTGTACCATCAAAGGGATGTGGCAAACATGTTTTTTAATAATTCAATCAATTTTAGGGATATTTAAGACATTGATGGTGAACTTCCACATGGAATTATACTAATGATGACATATTTACCCAAGTATAGTGCTGAATCTAGATGATCTAGTCCCTAATGACATCACATATGGTTGGAACTTCTCCCATTTAATGTTTTATTTATATAACATTAATATGTGCACTACATGTAGTTTTCTATTTTACGAACTTGTGTTATGGGTCATTGGTGGTGTCTTAATGATACTTATACACACACCATACTAAAGAATATTAGTTGGCTTATACTTTTCATGACTAGAGACATAGTGAGGGAGGATTTCCCATAGGTGGATATATGAGAAGGTAGATATACATGAGGTCATATTTGATGATTAGATTTAATATGGGATGTATTTTTATGAAATTATTGACTAGATTTCGATGTACATGTGATCATGTTTTACGATTCATTGAAAAAAATATTTAACATTTATTTTTATAATAGATTACTTTTATTATATTTATTATATTGTGATTATTTCATATATTCACTCTAATAGTGGGTATTGTCTCCCCATGGCTCCATTCGACACCCCTCACATCTAGTCTGAATCATCTTATGTATAAGGATGCATACCAGAGGACATGTGTAATTCCTTATTATGCCAAGAAGTTCATTTTGGGTATTCATATCATCATTAAATTGAAGAGAATAATAAATGGGTCAGATATAAAAAGATTAAGTATAAATGTGATTTCAATCCTGAACATCTCATAATTTAAAACCCATGATAAGAGAATCAGTGATTAAAGAAATTAAATTCAATAAATTATATTACATATCCATGAATGCACATATATATGGAATGAATATGGGTGTTCAAAATATAAGAATAATTTATTTAAAAGTTATAAATGTATTAAATTAGTTCATTTTCATGATAAGTATACAATAAAGATTATTAAGAATGAATAATGTGGAGGTACAACAAAATCTTACTTATAATACTCTCTTTCTATAGAATTGATATTATATGAAGAAAATGAAAAGAATATAATTCAACATTCAGAAGATATACAACAAATAGGCAATTTAATGTAAAAGAATAACTAGGGTGTTCCCTTACCATTAATTTTTTCTAACAAAAACATGAGGATAAATCCTTAAAAAGTCATGGAAATCATGGTTGTACTACTTGGGAGACAAAATTACAAGAGCATAATGCCTAATAAATTTATAGTAATGTGGAATGGTGTCATAGATGGGAATTAATTATATTATTGAATAAAATGATTAATAATTTATGAATATATGTCTTAGAATTCTAGGTCATATAAAATTAAAACCCATAGTCTTATCTATGGGGTTTCTAATTAATTTTGAATTAAAAGTCATGTTTTATAATATAATTTTAAAATTAAAATATATAGTTGTTGAATAATAAAATTTTATATAAAAAAAATAATTTTTTACAATATCTAATTTTAAAAAATATTTTAGACATTATAATTTAATTTATATGATTTTAATTTCAATAAATCAACTAAAATAAATAATTTTAATAAAATGATTTCATTTAATTTGAAAAATAAATAATCTTACTTATTATAAGACATTTATCTTATTATGTTCTAATAATACAAACTATATATTATAAATTATTATATATTCTCTTAGAAAATATCTATGTGTTAGAAAATTTGAAACATTTCACCATTGGATTATATTAATGTATTTTTTTAATATATTTCAAGAATTTTAGAAATTAAATTTTATAATTATGAGAAATATAATTTTAATTGTATAATAATTATTTTTTGACCCATTAAATTTTCATTTAGAAATAAAAGTTTTATTCCATATAAAAACTATAAATAATAATAAATAACATTTCTTGTTATAAAATTACAATAATACATAATGCGAGAAATTATTTTAAGAGAATTTAGATATGCCTTCATACCAACATAATGTAATCACTTTATCTAAGTATGAAATTTTTTTTTATTACATTCCATTATAATATGAATTTTATATAATGGTATAATATTAAATAGAAATGGATAATCAATTAAACTAAGTATTCATTTCATAAATAATAAATGATTAACACTACTAGTTCCTAGAAAAATTACCCCATATTACTATGGAATATGATCTATGGGTATGTTGTATGAATGTTGTAATTTTTTGAGGTGTTTCAGCCATTGATGATTTAATGGTGATCTATACTATCTTAAACTTCTCTCACATATTATTCATTTAGAGACTCATTTATTAATTCATTGATTTTCCTTGATCAAATGTAAAATCCAATGATGAAACCTCCATCAATATATTAGATTTTTTTCAAATAGAACAATTATATTTATATTGAAATTGTATAATCACATTCATCCAATTAACTAATATCATTAACATTAATGTAATAAAACCATATTGCCAACTTTTAAAATTTATATATTAATAATGGTCATAATATAAAATGATCATATTTAACTACATTAAGTTTTACCAAAAACGGGTTTAAAATAATTAGTGTCACTACATGACATAAAATAGTCTTTTAAAAAATTAATAATTAAATTTAAGAAAATTTTATATATTTAAAAAAAGAATTCATTTTGTAATATTTACATGATTTTCCTAGTATTAAATTCTTATCCATTACAAAATTTTATAGTGATATTTTTTTCATACATTATATGAAATCATTTTATTTTTTATTCTATTCTTTTTTAGTATCCAGCATAGATTTTTAAAAAAATTATTTATTTATTATAAACTAACATGATATGTTGTCATCATCATCAACACATGGATTCTCATGTCAAAAATGTTTCTCTACTACACTCCATATGAATGTTTTTATTTTAATTACACAATATTAACATCATTTACATTGGTTATATCATAAATATACATTCATAGTATGTAATTATAAAATCAAAAATAAATTATCAAAATAAATTTATGATTTGGGGTTATCCTGAGACATTATCATATGTTTCTAAATCTATTTTTTCCATTTCCCCATTATCGAGGTGACAAAAATTTTCATTGGTTACTAATCATATTGGAAAAAAATAAAAGTAAATACTGATAAATTTTTGATCTCCTAATACGAAATCATCAATAAATTATTAATTATTCTATTTCTATAAGTGGTACAAATTTATTTTTGATAAAAACAATAATTCAATATAATGAATTATTTTTGTTGGATAAAATTAATTTCATTTAAAAAAAAGTTCTTTATACTATGATCAGAAATAAATTTGACCCAATTAATTAAATTTGATTATTAACAACATTAAAGAAATAATTTTAAATTTAAACTAATTTAAATGTGTAAATTTATATATTATTAAAATAGTTATTACATTTTAGAACAGTATTATATTTCATCATTCACTGGATAATCAGACAATTTTAATAAAATAAAAACAAATTACTCTATCATATTTTTAACATTATTATTAAAAATTTATATCCATTTTATATAGTTGAATATAAATTTTTTTAAAAATAAATTATAATATTCAGGAAAAAATTTATTGCAAATAATTAAAGATTAAAATAAATTTTCAATAGTAACATGTTTTTACAACACAAATGAATTCTTATTTCATAATAATTAACCAATAAATTATTATTTATTATATCATATATATATATATATAAATATATTGTAATGTCAATAATCATATTTATACCCACCAATTCAACTAATATAATATAATAATATTTTTATTTAATAATATTTGGTGGTTCTTTTATGCCCTATGTTGCTTCCTTTATTTGAAATAAAATATAGTTTTCTATTTAAATATAATGGTGTCATATAATTTTAGTTTTTAATTTTGTATTTTATTTCTTCATCGTATGTACCTTAATAAAAAAATAATGATTATATACTATATTTAAAATAATATTAATTTATTTTTATAATTTTTTCTTGATATAATTTTTAAAAATAACTAATCCTTCCTTCGATATGAAATATATAAGATCTACTTTTTATAATATGAATCATTATTTAAATTTATCATCATTTTAAATAATATTGGATATTTTTATATTTCGATTCATTGGAATTGTACATTTAATAGATGAAAATAATAACATTATTTTAATCCTAAGGAATGTCTTCATCCCAGTATGATCATTATTAAATTTTTCCATATAATACCCTAGAATTTGTTTTTGAAATAAGGGGTAAATGAGAATTCCAATATTTGTATAATAATGAAAGTATTGTTATGTTATTAGGAGGTATAACAATACTGTTTGATAATGATAAAATTATTTATATAATAATATAATAACCATGAATAATAACATGGAAATGTGACTGAAACATAAATATGTGACATTCAAAACATTATTACCGTCATTTATAAATATGATTTCATTAATTAGAGTTTACAATATAATACATTAATATCTTATAAATAAATGTTTTAGGATATTAGGTATCTACAAAATTCATTATAGAACATTTATGTTTCAGCCAATATATAACATAACTAACGCAAGACACATTGATTATAGAAAACCATTTCTTCAATAACTCTATGAAAATACCTTACATCCATCAAATATAATAATTGACTATATATGTTATGAATTACTTGAAATAAATCATTTTTATGAAACCCAATTTTAATGATATTTTAATACATTTAAATAACTTTTCTTGAAATTAGTTTCAAATATATTTTAATACCCACAGAAAATTAAGTGGATTTCCATCACATCATTAAAACATTTCATGGTAAAGAGTGAAATTCAAGAAATCATTTTGGCAGCATGATAGTTATTAAATGTGGATTAATAATGTTAGAAATTAAATTTATACCATTAATAAATTACTATTCTGTTAAAATTGGGATAGTAAGTGATTATAAAAAGATGGTAATAAAACATTTATAAGATATACATTAAAATTGAAAATTAATTTAAATGCAAATGTTTATATTTCTTGTACATTGAAACGTTAAATCCTACAACATGAGGATGGAACCTTATGAACATAAAGGGACATAGCGAGGACTATATTTAATTAATTTAGATAATAAAATTATATGAAATATATTTATAGTGTTTAGGTATTGGAGCATGGGAGCATATTTGTAGGAGAGGAGAGTAATTCTATATTAATTTATAAATAATTTTCTTATAATTCTAGATTTGTGAAAAATAAAAAAATGGGATTAACCCTGGTTTATTAAGATTTTATTAGAAATATAATAAATCGTTAATAATATATTAATGAATAATAATGATATCAATTTATTAATTTTACACTATCCATGTTAATTTAATTTTTCACAAAATATATTATTTATAAATATTATTTTCCATTTTAGACATGGGAAAGAAATTTATAGGTATAGAAATTTAATTAAATCCATAGAAATAAATAAGATAAAAAAATAATATATTTTGTGTTGATCGAGATGCAAACATATTTATTTTATCATTTATATGAAGTTATGATTTCAAAATAGTAATCATATATTATATATTATTTTATAATTTAGAAACAAAAATTTCTATCATGGAACGTTAATAGAACTTCACCATTGGAAAACGTCAACATTTGGTATTTACGAATTACCATCAATTTGAAAATACATATTCTATAAGGGTGTAATACTCAATGGAAATTAAAAATATATATAACAATAAAAAATTGAATAAATGATTTCACATTAATACTAATCTGGAGAATAAATATAACCACTTATTGAAGATACATATTCAATATGGGTAAGTTGTGTAATGATGGTAGTTTCATAAGATGGTTTAGTATATATTGATAAATTATTGACCTCAATTAGATTTAATATATCTCATATTGAAAATTAATCATATATTACTACTTGAAGATATTCTTAGGCTTGATCTAGTGAAAACCCAAATGATTCTATTTACATTTCTATGAAAAAATGTGCTTCATAAGGAATAATTCTACTAGTACTGGAAATAATTTATTCTTATTTGAATTATACAACTCTTCCATATACCATAAATATATACAGATACCAATGTTAAATTGATAATGTATATGTTACCAGTGTTCATATTCCCCAATGGTCATATTGACCAACATTCATAATAGAAAAAAAGAATCTAATATTAATATAATGGCCTTACATTATTAGTATAATTTACAATAACATAATATGTATATATAAAACTAGATATATATATTATATACTTTATTTAAAATGTTTTATGCAATTCATTTTATAATTTAAATTATATTCCAAGAATTTTTTTTCTAAAATTTTCAACGTTGTTGTTATCTTCATGGAAGAGTTCAATCATTTTAAATATACCATAGAATGTTTAATATTTATTTTTTTATGTCTCTAATTTTTTTAGATCTCATAATAATCATTTTAATTAGAAATATAATATTCCATTTGAAATTGTTTTTTAATTTACTTAAAATGTGATATTTAATAAAATAATCATTATAATAATCATCCCAACTATTTATAATTGATATAATTCTTTAGGTAAATAAAATAAAATATAATATATCTGTATATATTTCTCAGATTCATATATTAGTAAAAAATGTTGAATTTTATGTTATTTTATCATTATTTTAACATTATTAAAATTTTTATAATTTTGGAAAAAATACTAAACTAGAAGAAGTTGTAATGATAAATTTCGTTTTAATATGTTATTATAGAGTAAAAATATCACTGATCTATAATAATGAATTTTAAAAATATTTCATTATTATACAAATTATTTTTAGTAATATGAGTTTGATGAAGGTAATATAAATGATCACGGGTTGGGTAACAAAAATCCATGGTACCAATAGAATATTTACTCTTTTGGGATGTAGAAAATTAAGGGACATCGTAAGATGTGAGGTATAATATTTCATCATCTGCAATTTCAAATATAATTTGATGTGATGTGGTATTACTTTTTTTCTTTTAATATAAAATAAATTTCATTTTATTGTCTCTGGTACATTAAAATCACCTCAATAAGAAATGGTGTTTATTATAATGGAAATGGAACGTGTTAATAAATTAGAATAAGAATATTTAGTAATGTAATAATTTATTTGTTGTTTAATTTATAATTATGATCATAAATAATATTCAATTGCAAACAAAAAACTTGTTGATCTATTTAAGGAAGAATAATTTATTCTTGAATGTTATTTTATTCATAAGACATAATAAGTTATAATTTTTAAATGAATGAGTGATTTTTAGTTATCATTACTAAATATAATACAAATTTTTTTAGAAATTTATCATTTAAAGTAAAGAAGTTAATTTATACTACATATAGTGTATTTCAATAAAATAAATTTCAGTAATGAAAAATCATTAAATTATCATTGTTTATAACATCCAAATTATATATTATATTAAATTTATATATTTTTCCACTATTAATTGAATATCACCAATTTATTTAATTATATTTCACTAATGTTCTTATATTTATTTTAAAATGATTTATAAAAAATAAATTAGCTATTATTTTTACTTTAAGAATAAATTTGGATATTTTTTTCCCATCACAAATTACATGTCGAATATAATTTATGTAATAAAATATTTTATCATAATATTATAAAAACTTAAACATAATTTTTTTGAATATGTATTCAAATGAAAATCCATCAAGTGAATTTTAAATATATTTACTAATGTATATCTATTTATGAAAAGAACACATCTTTAAAAATCATATTAAAAACAATTTCATAGGCTTTAATGTATCTATAGAATAATCAAATAGTTTTTTTAATTTCAATTTTATGATTTTTTATCATATTTTTAATGTGATAAATTTAATTTATAGATATCGCTGGCTTTCAAACCATCATGGAATATTATTATTATTCAAATTGTTAAAATATGTTTTTATTAAAGTGTTATTTCAGTCATCAGTAATTAATTTTTTTTTGATTCATTTAGTTTTAGAGTAATCAATTTCATTTTATAATGTAATATTATAGCATAATGAAAAATTCACTATCAATTTATTTTAGTGTTTCATGCATCACAATATCTCAATCATAATAATTGAATATAATTTTTTTTGTAACATTCATCCCCCGTTAATTTAAATTTTGAAATGTATATTTTATTAAATAAGTGATTATTGATATGTGTACTACTTCATTTTTACAACAATGGGTTACCATTACTATTTATACAAAATATGAATGAACTCAATAAATATTACATGTGAGTGATACTTTTTCATAGTACACAATATTTAGGTTGAATGATCTCATTTAGGTATTCATTGTAATTAATGTCTTTTTCTAGTAATATATTCACTAACTCTATTACTTGTGATTGATCATGTATGTATTACATGAAAAGTAAACTTATATCCATATTACACAATGATGAGATGTTCATGGGGTGTACATGGATAAATGGTCCCAACCACCATTATTAATGATTTAAAATGGTAAATAATATAAAATTCATGAATTTCAATTATTCTCAAATAAATTGTCCATCGTCCTCAATGTTAATTGATAAAATATCATGTATAAAATTTTAATATCAAAATATCTTATATGATATAAAATAATATTTTATTCGAACATTGATCTTCTTTTTTACACCACTCAATGGTGTGTATCATTTCTATTATCACATCTGTATGATTATATCCTAGTATCACATTATCCAAAACATAGTAACCTAAAAAATACAATACCTATAAATATATGATATTTAATAAGGGGTTGGTGTTATAAAATTTCAAGGAACATTCAGGTTTATAATAATTGGAATTATGTAGAGTCCGTACATTTTTTTAGAAAGTTGGGGACGAAGACTCATTTATTATTAAAATCATAGAAATAACCTCTTTTAGTGGGGTAGAGGGAGACCCACTACGTAACTCGAAGGCCTAGTGGGCATTTATCCCATTACATGTCCCGTTGAACCAAATTGTTTGCCCAAAGTCCATTATTTGAATTGTACTTCTACAATACCTACCTTCTATAGTACTGCTACAGTACCGGCAGCTGCTAGAGTACCCTTCCGCTCCTACATTGACCTATGACCGCTATAATACCACCATTTCTATAGTGACTCCACTGATACAATAATACTAGAGTCATGCTACAGTACCTATTCCCAATGGGTTTTGAACCACCATTTTTCATGTATGATTATGGGGTGGTTACCACTTAGCCAAACCCCATCTACAGGTAGAGTCCATAGATAATAATTTGAAAATAATCATACAGTATTCATTTCTATTAAAAACCGATATTTATGAATACAAAACATTTTTATTTAGGACAATTATGTGTTAATTAATGTGAATACACAACATAGATATCATGGCCTTTATAAAAAATCTATCAAATCCATTAATTATATAAAAAACAATTAAATGAGGATGATAAATAAAAATTATTGTACATGAAATTGATATAAATGAAAACAATTACACTATTAATAACATGTGATTATATGAGGACATTTTATATTTTAATAATTATAAAAATCAGATAAATTATACCATTACTCTTTAACAAATTATGTTGTCCTCATTGAAAATCCTTGAAACACGTTAATACGCATATGGAAAACCATGAAGGAATCCTAATATATGTGGATAAACATAAAAACTATCGATTGAAAAATTATATTTTCAATAATAAAATATTCTTTAAATTTATATATTTTGATAATTATATAAATAAAATATATAATGATTAAAATAGGAAACATGAAACATTATTTTCATAATATGTGGTCACTAGTTTTTAAATAATGTCGAATATAGTTACCATGTTTTAATTCATTAGTGATAAAAAAAAAATTATCTGCATCTTTATTTTTCATTTATAGAATATCATTACTCAGTAAATTAGAGACGTATAACTATATCACCATTCATCATTTTTCATATCAAGCTCACCAAACAACATCGATAATGATCAATTACTATTTAATGATAGATAATTATTCCAATTTTCCATCATTATTAATATAATGGTATTGATTTTTCTATTAAAAGATTCTTTTATGATGTTGTTCCTACATTACACATAATGATTTTATTAATGGTGTGACTATGGTCCTTCGACCTAACATTTATATTTAATGGATCCGATATTTTTTGTACGTCTATTTTGTGTTTCCTTAGCTATAATGAAATTGGTTTCACTATATGATCCTAATATTCATCTAATTTTTTGGTACATAACCTTATATCATATGTTTTAGTGTTTTCCTATGTGATACCCTAGAGTCTGTGCAATATTTATGTCTATTGAATCATTTCACATTACCTATTTTGTAATATCACATAATTTAAAAGGGAATATATTCCTTGCATATTTTTTAATACACAGTAGTACATCATGGAAAAAAACCTCCGTGATGTATTCCATATTATTTTGGAATTTATTATACAATATACTTATATAATAGACTATGAAACATAATTTTTTATAGTATCATATAAATATTTGAGTCCCCTTAAACCCAACAATAACTTATACATTTCTCTCAAACCTCAGCTAACTCTTGGGATTCTTCTTGATTTGATCCCACCGTCAAACAGTTGGGTTCATATTTTACACCATATGATCAAATACGTTTGAATTTATATGAGTTTATATTCCATTAAACATTATATTACTCAATACCCATTGGTCGAAATCTATATATACGGGTATGCTTCCATCTGAATTTAGGATAATGACCATTTATCAGTTCTATTATGAGTGGGGATCTGTTATATCATGTACATGTCATGTAGGATCGACTGAGATAGATCATGAGTTTTAATTCTATACCATATCATGATGTGTCTGGAATTTTTTTATAAATATGATAAAGGAAGTAATATCATTATTTTTTAGTTTCCATGTATATATTTCATTGTAGGATATCAATTTTTATCCGATAATATAATGATTTATGTTTGATTATTTGGGTATCTATTTGGGTACAAATACCCATTTTTATCATGATGTGTTTTCAATGTTTTTTAGCCTTATATTTGTTTTTTTATATCTATGGAAATCTCCATTTTCATTGTCAAGGGAGATAAATGAACATAAAATATTTATTCAACAACTTATAGATGATGAATGGGTAGTATGGCCCATTAGTTATGGATTCTCATAGGATGGTTAGAACCATACCTTGACATACCCATTTGAAATTAAAAATCCCATTGAATAAGTAAAAATATATATCATCAAGAATTTTTTATAGATAATATTCATTCATATGATAGAGGAAATGTTTATATATCTTGTTGTGTGAGTGTGTACCATCATAGGATAATGGGTAGCTAGCAGTAATCGGGATTTAGTTTCCTAATGTGGGGTGTGGAGTTGGTCCTTAAATTTGTAATGATCAATATCTGTATGAGAATACATGATTAAATTTATTTATATATAAAATGTGTACAAATACATTTGTTATTCCATTGAAATTTTGTCATAGAAGGTATGATTTGTTTATATAGAACATATAGATCATTATCGTTCATTAAATGATTTATATTAATATTGTTTTCATTCATACATCTCCATCAAGTCAAACATGTTTATATATGTGTTAAATTTTGTGAAATGTTTAATTTTGGTTTCTTTCTGGGTTAATATTTACATAATGTGTGGGCACCATCATGTTCAATGAAAAATTTTACTTTATATCTGGTGATGAGAAAGTTTCATGCAATAGGTTATTTAGGATCGTGGAGATATGGTTATGATGTAGAGTGTGTAAAGTTTTGTTATTCAAAAATGAAAACAATTACTAAATATTATTTGTAGTTTTATTGGTAAAACTATTGACATATTACAATGTGGGACACTAGACTACTTATTTATGACCTAGAATGTTATTTTTTTCACATTATTCTTGTTATTTTTATATACTGTTACTTTTTATGAATTTTTAAATTTATATTCCCTATATGTTTATGATTACAAAGGGTTTAATTTAACCATCTTATGGTATACACTCAACACTAGTCGACATTCTCTTTCAAATAGTGGGAACATATGAAGTTAGGATGTACTTCATCTTGGAAATTTGTTATTTAACTAACACTTTAATATAATGTTATCAGTGGAAATAAGTTATCATAATGTCATAACTTTTTGTGATAATGATGTAATGATATATGAATTGTAGAACATGCGTATGGTAGTTTTCATGTTCTTACATATCTCTTCCATAATGGACATCCATGATACCAGTGATGTGAATATTATTTATGCTTTATTTTAAAATATATATTTTCATTTATTGTGTGCATAAATGATGGATAAAATTATATATATATATATCTGTGGTTTATTAATAGTAGTTAAATTATTTATTTTATTCATTGTTAGAAATCATTGAATAATATATAATTATCCCCTACTATTCACATAAATCATCCTTGATTTTTTTTGCTGATTTTCTGTATGATTTTATGTTATATATATAATTGTGAATATCATTAGAATATGGAGGTCATGGAATTTTTCTTTTATAGACCATTTAGTTTTATACCTTATGTTTTGTTATCTCCTCAAATAGTTCATGCAATATAAATCCCCATTGTGTGGCTTGTAACTATTCATTTTGTACAGAAAAGAAGTTAATCTAGGAATGAAATTTTTTTCATTTGTATATATTAAAAAAAAAATTATTATATATTACAGATTGTAGCTACAAGTGACTAAATACTCATTCATAAAATTTCATTATAGGAGGATTCATCTTAGTTTCCATTCTAAAATGCTCTAGTAGTCTATGTAGTAAAATATTTCTATCATAGCCTCTTAGAAATTTTATTTCTTCATTGTTAAAGAGAGAGAATGGTGATGTTTTTCTTCTTATAGGATATAATCTTCAATGTCCACCATTATTCTAGAGAAGCACTAGAATTTATGGTAATAATCACCCAAATTCAAATTATTGATGAAATAATTTATATAATGGAGACTCCTCGAGATAGGATGTAAAAAATTGTAACCATTCTACTATGGGTTATTATCGATAGGTTGTGCAGTGACATGGGATTGGTATTTATGAATGAGGGTCATACATGTGATGATTTAAAGGAGACATTATTTGAGATTTTATATCCAAAAAAAATATTTTGAATGAATCAAAGGGTTTTAAGGTGAATCTAAAAGTGATATTAATGTTTAAAACATACTCATATCATTTCAAATAATGCAAATAATATATTCATATTTTTCAATTAGAATATTGATTATAAGGATCTCATGTTTTATATTATCCATTATTTGGAATATATACATATTATTAGGTGATTTGGCTAAGTGATCAATGAAAAACTACTTTATAAGAACAATATCATTAAGAAGGTGGTATTTGAGGCATGAATTTCTAGATTTATTCATCCATATATATCATTTATGAATAAGAATTATAATTTTTTGTTAGTAAATATCCTAAATGTATGACTATTTTGTTATATAGGGCATAGTATGTTGAATAAATATTAGAGGATGGTATGTAATTTTATAAACTCTTTCTAGAAAGTTTTTCAAAAAGTTAATAAAATTGTGTATATAGAAGAAATTTTATACATTGTAAATGATTTCACCATTTAAATTTCACCAATATGAAATGATATATCTTCATAAAAATCTTTTTTAAAAAATAGTTAATTATATTAAATTTTTAATGGAAATAGTTCAATAATGTTTCCTTAGTGAAAACATATTTAGGATACAATGATATCAATAACTCAACCATATTATTACCTAGATAAAGGGAGAATATTACATTAATAGGTGAGGATTAAACCTCTATTCAGTTATAAGGATTGTATTTATTTCAACTACTCAATATTGATATTTTTATAATAAAAAATATTACCAATAAATCTTAACTACTCTAATTACTTTTTTCATCAATTTACTGGTAACGATTTCTAGGGAGTTACTCTCCCTTGAAACACACTTGATAAATAGACTACGATATCTCCAAAGGTACCATAATTGACATATTTCTATTAGAAATGGACAATATGGGAAATTTATGACCATTCATATGAAAAATATTTTTGTTAACTTATAAATGGAGTAGTTAACTTGATGTCGATTTAGATTAACTATTTATAGGATTATGTGATAATGACCATGCCTAGATGATAGTGTTATGTAATGAAATGTGAGTCACTTATCAATATATGTTGGATATTAAAAGACATGTGTATTAATGGATAAATCATTTAACTTTTATAAAACATTTCTCATATAATATTCTTTATTATCCCCCACTATCTGTCCATATGATGTGGATCATTATCAGGTTGTTTTATAAAAAATTCACCCACTAAACAGGGGGATTTATATTAGGATTGATATTGTGTACGGGGAAAAAAAATATACCCATTATCATATAGAACAAATTGGGTTGAATGTATTGAAGTATTAATGAATGTAATTTTTCATGACATGATTTATTATAAGGAGATCTTTGATTGGCGTGAGCTGTTGTTGTTTTTGAATAAGGTATATGGTAGACTATATATTTAGGTGGTATACATGAATAAAAATATAGAAACATTGAATAACAGTTATTAATTAAATTTTTATATAAATTATTAGTCATGTTATGTGGAGACCAACGACTCTCCATGATCTCCCATTTGTAAATCTACAATCATTTCTTGGTAATATAATAGGAATTTCCCATTATGGTCATCAGGATAAGATATAGATTATATATGTATATTGTGTAGTGAACCAAAATTTTATTAATTGAGTTCTCGTTATTATAATTACATAATATATTATAAAACTCATAAATTTCATCGATAACATAAAAAAAATTAATTCTCATTATGAATAATGAAATAAGTGGTATTTTTAGAAATTAAATAACATATAAAAATGAAATAGAAACATGATAGTTGGAATTGTAATTTAACCATTAGAAATAGTAATATTGAAAATAGAATTTGAGCCTCACTATTGAGTGTATAAATAAATTTTAGGAATCATATAAATGAAAATATGATATGTTTATATCAGGGTGTATGTATATAAATGAATTATAATTGATTAATTAAATGTTGGTATCATTTTTTATCATAAATATTTATTTAAAATTAAATAATTAAAATAATGATGAATAAAAAATATTTTATTAAATAAAATAATAAAATAAACCATTTTCGTACATTGATTGTATGATAGTATTATGAGACCATCATTATTTTTTTGAATTGTCATTAAATTAGTTATAAAATTAAAATAAATATTTTTTAATTTAACGATTAATATAAATATAAATTAAATGTATCATATTTTAAAAATTACATTCATAAAATAGAGACCAATTTTGAAATAAACATTTAAAATTTTTTTTATAATAATTTACTTTTTATTATTTCAAAAATAGATGAATTTTGTGAATAGTGAAACCTGCCAATTTATAATATTTTACAATGAAATTAATTATTTAGTCACAGATGACGCATATATGATTTAAGAACCATAATCATGAATTTTCACTAATTAATAAATATATATACTGACAATTGTCAACATTATTAATATTCTTGATCGAAAACAATAATCTATAGTATAAATTAATAAAAAAACCTCACTCCTCCAACTATATATACTACCCCTAACCATCTCCTTTTCATCGCACATTTTAAGAATTTAATATTTCTTATACTTAGAAAGCATCCTCCCCAAAATATATTCATAATGTTCTAGTCATGTTGGTATCACTGTAATACCATTTCAATGTTCTATAAAGTTTTCTCATGGGGAAAATACTCAAGGCTTAAACCCCTCCATATTTCTCTTTAAATTTAATTTATTTTCTTATACCTAAATCATTGACTCTATCCATGTTAAAAATATAACTTTAGTATAATACATATATTATAAGGATATTATGTTATTTGGTTATACTTCAAGAAATCTCTTCTCATCTAAATTTTAACTTAAACTAAATTCATAGTTTATGATGTCTTAATTCACTACTTCCATGGATGAGTAATTTTAGTTTTCTGTTACCACCTCCTTGGATATTCATAAAATAATTATATTGGATAAATGTGATTTAAAATTTTCAATTACAAACCGTTTTATTTTATAAAAATAATATATATAATTAATTTTAAATAGGAAAAGAAAACCAGTTCAAGATGATAGATAATTCACCAAAATAAACTAACTATTATCATTATCATTTTATCTAATGAATCGACATCATAGCTAAAAATATTATATGTGTGACCATTTAAAATTATGGAAGTTCAAAAAAATCATATCATTCTACTCATGGAATTTTTAATTCATTCTTCATGAACTCTGATTATTATAATCAAGGGAATCATTCATAAAATCATTAACCAAATGCACCAAGAAAAGGAAAATTAAGCATTTTTTTGGAAATAAGAGAACGTTCACCAAATGTAATGTATCTTTATTGACTAAAAAAAGGTTACATAATTTTTTAAGATTATTTTTTTATAAAAACCATTATAACAGAAGAAAAAAGTATCACCAGGAATGTTATTGAAACACATTACATTAGGGGAAGTGACTCTTTTATTAGGAATACAATAAGAAAAATAATTTTATTCACTGTATTTATGAGTGATTATATAAATCATCAATGAGATCATATCCATTTTTTTCACAGTATTTCATTCAATTTCATGGAAAAATTAATAATACCATCCAATATATCTTACAAAATTGTGTTGGAGACATATTCTATCCACTAGTTTGAGTAACCTCACTGATATTCAATTTACTCTTCATCAATAATACCTAAATTTTCAAAATTTGGAAAGGTAGAATTATAATATGGTCTATAAATATTCCCTATAATGTTTCTAAAATGATTTTGAAAATCCACACCACGACTAAAATGACGTGGACTCTATTTTGATGCACCATATATGATTTATTTAATCCAAATAAGAAATTGAGAATTCCACATATCATACATTTTTTTAGAATGATGGCGAGGAGTATATGTAATTCCAAAACATTGATTTATAGAAAAATAATAAATAGATTTACCAAATGAATCCTTTGACAGTCATTTACATTATTATAGAAGAAAATAAGAAGGAGAGATTCGACTGAACCTTGAAAGAAACAATCTCATGAATCATTTTAGAATAACTATTCAAATAAAAATTAATAACATCCAAACTGATGAAAACAAAATGGATGTGCATCAACTATGAAAATATAGAGAGTTTTTTGCAATAAAAATTTCCCAAATTCTGAGAGATTGGTGTATTTTAATTTCAAAAAAGTATTGTAATTAAATCTATAATAAAGAATTAGTTAGCCAACCTATTAATAAATTATCAATTTTATTATCTATTTTTATGACATATTACACGTTTATATAAATTATTAATACCAAAAAACTTCAAAAAATTATTATTTGGGAGTTTATAATTCCTAATTATCTTGGATGAAGGAAATTTTGTTGGTTTGATGAATTTTTTTTAAAATTATTAGGGAAATAGGTTACATTTGTAATAAATATCTCATTA
This sequence comes from Viscum album, assembly GCA_963277665.1. NCBI lineage: Eukaryota > Viridiplantae > Streptophyta > Magnoliopsida > Santalales > Viscaceae > Viscum > Viscum album. Next base: position 1,102,372,414 of record OY728147.1, read on the forward strand.
TAATTAAATTTATTAGTATGTATCCCATTGGTGTTATATTTGCAAATAATAAAATACAAACTGTTAATAGAGTCAAAATGTAAAACCAATTCATGAACCCAATTGGATGAACAGCTAGAGGAATTTCTAATTTCATTTTGATAGATATATTTGTATTGAAAAAAGATTCATGAGAAGTAGTATAGTTTATAATATGAATAACATTCCAATTATGTATCACTTATTTTATGTAATAATTAACACCTACTTACTAGATAGAGTTATCCGATATAAGGGAGAAAGCATTCCTGAAAGTAGTTTCACATCATAACCCCCATTTTTCATCGGGTAATGCATTCTCTCTATTTACCACATTGTAATTCTTACATTTTCTTATTTACACCACCTAAATAATATTTTTTTGTTCCAAACATATGTCCATATATTAACAATTATATATTTAATGGGAAAATACATGTTATATATGGTTCCCATCTCAATTCCTCCAGAAAAGAAAACCATAAAAAAAGGAAACTCCAAGATTTATACACATTATCAACTAAAATCTGTAATTGTAGTTTATGTCATCAAAATTATCATAAAATCAAATTTTATATCATGGAAAAATATATTATTTCACATATAGTTGTATACATATAATTATTCATTTTTATGCATTAATGTCTCTTTAATTATTTCCCGTAAACTGCACCAAAGTTGCTCATTTTTTAAGACACTTTGACACTATTATAATTTTTTTTCACATTAACAATTATTATAATGATCTAATTATATTTTTTCCATTTAATTTTCCATGTAGGATTTAAATACACTTTGCCTTGTACACCATTATGATACTCACTTTTGGTATGCCCCATGACATGATTGCGATTTCCATTTCATTCCATGGGTAACCCTTCTATTTATTTCATAATTTTTTCTTAAAAGTTTGGGGCCAAAGACTCATTTTTATTAATGAAGCAAAGAAAAGACCTCTATTAACTAGGTAGAGGGAAACCCATTACATATCCCAAAGGCCCAGTGGGCTTGTAGCCCATTACATATCTCGTAGGCCCAAATTTCTAGCCCAATTCCCATTCTGTGAATAGTTACCTGGCTACTACAGTACCAGCACACATTCACCACCGCTACAGTTCCCTACCACCGCTACAGTACCCGGCGATCAATAGTACCGCCACTACTACAGTACCCACTACAGTACTGCTACAGTACTTGCACCCCTTGGGTTTTGAACCCCAATTTTAATGGTGTATTATGGGGTTCTTACCACTAAGCCAAACCCCAAAAACACATAATATTTATTATTCATATGGAAAAGTAATCATGAACATTTTCTGATGTCTTCACCATGATATATATCAAATTAATTTGGTTAATTTAGTCTCATGATAAATCATTTAGAAAGTATTATTAATCCTGATTTCTATGTTGGACTTTTTCCACAATGTGATATTGTCACGCGAGTTAACCTTTACTCATTTATTTTTCATGTTATATATTTTTGACACGTGACTATGATGCAATTATTACATGGCCTAATTTCATGTATGAAATGATTCTATATTTTTATTAATATTCTTTGATTTTTTTGTCATTGTGTTATTAATTATATCAAATGGCTATTCATTATTCTTATGTTGATTCCATTACTGTTATTATTATCTATTGATGTTGTTTATGTATTCCATAGTTTTTCACACGATGACGTAAGTGATAAAATGAAGATAGGATCTCATTATGGATTTTTCCAAAAAAATTATTCAATTATAATTTAATGACTTCAAATAATTTACATAATACTCCAATGAAAAAAGACATTATGATCCTTAGTTTATATATGATGGTTAATTATTATTAATATCATGTAGTAATTTTTACAAAAATATAAGAATTCTATTTTTTTTTAATTTGAGCACATTTTATTAAATTTTACATATTTTTACTTGAGTAATTTAGTAATAACATAATTTATAATTCTATCACAATGGATAACATTGATTGAAACATTGGATATCACATAATATGATGTACATTTAATTCACCAGTTTATCCTACTATGTTCAATGTTCTAATATTATATACTTGTTAGCTAATTATTGTGATTCTTGTAATTGTACAATCCCTTTAATTGTTAATTTATTAAAATGGGAGAACCCATTCAATAAGTCAATGTGATATGTTATGTTATGATTACAATAATAAAATTTAAAATCAGATGCGAAAAGGAACTCAAAACATTATAGATGTACTGGATCAATTCACAAAAGTTTTGAACAATAACATGAATTGAGTGAAAACCCCACATTTTAAAAATAAGTCTAATGTTTTTGTCAAATTCATTACAAAACAATGAATTGAGTGAAAACCCCAAATTTTAAAAATAATTCGAATGTTGTTGTCAAATTCATTACAAAACAAATGACTCCAATCTTAATTAGATATTATAATTCCATCATTATGGACCATTGGATTAAGCCAATTAAGATGATATTGTTTTTCCTCCAGTGATTTGATGTAGAGAATGTAGTATTAATGGTCTTATATAGTTAGGGAGAAACTGATTAGTGGAGGCCACTAATCACTAAAATAATGTCTAGGAAAGAAATATATTTCATGGGTTGGGATTAATTCATGAAAATATTTATCAATATATATTTTCATTGAACACTCCATCTTAAGATGTAATGGAGCCCCACTAGCATAATAAAATGGAAGATGATCCTATTAGGGAATACGAGGAGAAGTATAAAATGCTAATATGATACACCTCTTTATTTTTCCTGAACATTATAAGAAATTATGATCATTTCATTAGTGAACTTATGATGATTATATGAAAATTATTTTATATTGTGAACCGTGGCAGCTATGATGATATTGTTTTCACGTATGGTAGAAATGGAGATTAAAGACTCTCATTGGTCTTATTGTACCAGATATTAAAAGTGTATACTAATGAATTATATGTGGTGATCAACTTATTAATAACATGATCTAATGAAATCACAACATCCCATTTCATAAATTTATGTGATGAGGTATCCCAATAATTGTCTATCGATAACAATGAGAAAAATGAAATGTGGAAAATAGGGGTATCTAGAAACTATTAATTTAATGGATATGAAGAATCCCACATATTTGGAGGAAAAATAGATGTTTAATATCAATTAGTATCCAATAATTCAACGATTCATCTGAAATAAACAATGTAATTATGCAATAAAATCTCTAAGCCTTGGGTTGTCCGTGGAAATCAAAAACAATGACCACCAGTACAACACAGATGGTTATATGCAGTTACTAATACTACGGGGGATCCAAACTTTGATGTGGTGAAAGGTATTGTAGTTATTCATCAATGAAAATAGATTATAATATTTGATTACATATCTACTCATACATTAATATCTTTGAAATTTTGTAGAACTCTTCAATAAACATCTCGAAGTATTGAGGTTTATTTAGCAATGAGAACTTGAAATTCATAATTTATTGCATAAAATGTATATAAATAATCCCTCGTTAATTATAGTGGACTGAACCTCCTTGAAAATATTATCCTATATACATTGGTTGAGTTTTATACATTCTAGGTTATAGATTGTATTAATTTATATAATTCTGTCAAAAATATCAGTGATGGGAGATCAATCTTCATATCATGAAGAATCCTCCAATTCATTATAATTGTAGGTATGATGTATAGTATAATTCAAAATCCTCATCTCATGTGATAATATCTTGTAATTATGATTATGTATATCTAGAAAAAATGATTGACACAAATGGGAAAATTCTTCCTGATAACATGCCCATTGGGAGGGAGTTCACTTGTGTGTCCCTCAATGAATTTTCTATACATATTGTGGACAGAGAGGTTGATTTATCAACTAAACATTTTACTTGATCTCATATAATATTGAATACATCATAGATAATTTAATCCATTTATTTGAACAACTAATGATGTATTTAAAAGAGAATTTATAGAAGTGTTTTATATGCCTGAGTGCTTCATCATCATGGTGGACAAGTCCTCTTTGATAAAAATGAATTTGGATCAATTTTCCACTTTATTTATTATTTTGTGGTAAAAAAATAATGATAATGTACAAGTATCCCCTCACATTGATATATTTCATTTTCATTCATCTTCATCGAAAAATTAATTTTTCCTATGGAGGGCCTTTTATCAGGATATCACTAATTAACAGTGATGAAGGATGATATTACAAATTATACCTTTTAAAAAATATAGAAACTATGAATTTATAGTGACTCAATAATGACTACCTAATTCTCTAGAAATTATCATAAATATATTAAATATATTATTTAAATTTTACCACTATAAAATTTTGTTACTATTTATGGATGATATTCTGATATACACTAAGAAATGGAGGAACACGAGGAGAAATTTAATATTATGCTAAGGTGTATTCGAAGGGAGAAACACTATTGAAAATATAATATATGTGAATTTTGGATGATGTAATAATTATTATAGTTCCATGTTATCACCAGTAATGTAATATCTATATAACATTCCTAGACTTTGGAAATTGAAGAGTGCCCTAGGAAAAAATATATAATAGAGACCCATAGTTTCCATTGTCATGCTGGGTATTACCGACTATTTTTTAAGAAAATGTCATGATTGTAAAATCCAATAACCATGTTAACTTAGAATGGAGTACCATTTTTTAAACTAAGGAATATGAATATTACATCAATGTGATGAAATATAGGGTTATCACAAAACTTTTACTCACACTTCTAAAATGTAGGGATCTTTTGTGTTATAAAATGAATATTAAAAGAAGGTAATCTATTGTTGACAAATGAAAAATAATAAAGCTATAGCGTAAAGTTTAGCATATTTTAACATTCATTTCCAAAACTATAGTAAACATGATTTGTAGTTGGAAGTTGTAATCCTCATGTTATTAAGTTGGTTGAATTATCTGTATTGGGAGAAGTGTGTGATTTTGTCTGATCATAATGGCCTTAAATATATTTTCACACATAAGAAGTTTATTATTCCCCACCTAATATTGTTAGATACCAACAAGGATTAATAAGTCTCAATAAAATTCCATCCTAGTATGGAAATAATGTTATGGATTCTCTCTGTAGAATGAATCATTCAATATTATCAATAATAAAAATTTAGAACTTACTAATCATATAATATTTTCAAAGTATTGACATGGTAATGATTAAGGAATGAACATTTCCAAATTCATTCTCAAATTATTTCACAACCGACCCGCATGGATAAAATAATAGAAGGTTAAATAATTGATTTTGAAATTAGGAAAATGGTTTATGTTATTGGAAAAGAAAAATTCTCATAGTCAAAACAATATGAGGATGGGGTATTGAGTTTTAGATCACGATTTTGTTTACCATTTAATATAGAGCTAATTAATGATCTTAGTAATAAAGAACATAGCACAAACATATATATTCACCTATATAGAACAATGATGTGTTTACATCATTGATAGAACTACAGATAGGACAGTATTAAGAATCATAATATTGACTGTACACAAATGTGTATGGTATTTCAGAAAGTGGATCATTAATGAAAAAATTAAAAGAGGTGGATAAAAAATTACCCACACTAACATGGAAATGGGAAAAATTAACAAAAGAATTAATCAATTTACATTCAAATATATTCGTTAAAAATACTTTATTAGTGTTTTTGTGGATCAATATACTAAAGAATCTCACTTTGTCACAATTTGAGCAGGAATATCCCTTGAAAAAACATTTATATATATACATCAATATAGTGGTGAGTCTATAATTAGTACCACTATCAATATTTTGAGATAATGATCGGATATTCACCAAAACGTTATAGGAAACAATCCAAAATGCTCTTTGTACAAATATTACCCTCTGTATGACCTGTCATCCTCAACCATATGGCTAATCTAATTGGATTTTCTATACACTGGAATGCATTTTAATATCATCTCTTATAGAATTGAATGGATGATGTGAGAACCTCCACATCTGGTCGATTTCTCTTAATAAAATATTTTCCAATAAATAATATAAATGACTCCATATGAAGTCCATTATAGGAAATTATGTATTACACCAGAAAGATGAGATGAATAAGGTTAATAGAAGAAATTAGGATCAAATTTGACCGATAAAAAGGTAGAAAGGGTGAAAACCATCTAGTAGTATATCTGCGATGCCCCAAATCGATATATGAACTATAGATACAATTTTCCATTAGACCATGAATTTAAGGATGGTGACATGTTATTCCTATATGTAAATTCATTGATGAGTATAATGTGCATTGGGATGAATGGAAGGTTAAGCCCTAGGAACATTATACCATTCAATAATCTTGATCATTTCAAAGTTGTGGCATGTTGACTTACAGAACTACCTAAAATGTTTCAACTACACAATTTATTCCATATATCAATCATGATGATTTACACACTAGATCTCCCACATGTGTTGAATATGGATGTGGTACATTTAGATAATTACATATCATATTAAAAAATATTGTGATGATCATGGACTATAGTGATATAATTCAATGTAACAAGACTACTGACCTGGTCAACGTATAAAGGAAGAACAATAAATAAGAATAAGCCACATCGGAATCAGATAAATGAATTATGGGGTTGTATCCTAACATATTTTAACATTATTATGTGTAAAAAAATTTGGAGGGTCAAATTTTAGTATGAGGAATGAAAGTAATGAGCCACAATTTTATAAATGTAAATTCCCATATTATATAAATTTCATGTCATATAGAACTCATTGATTATATATGTTACTAATAAAACCATTATTCATATAAATGAAAATATAAATATGTAATATTTAATCAAATTAAGGAACCCATACCAATTGAATACTAAATTGAATGTAGGAATATTTTTGAAAGAAAATGAAATTAAAATTAATCTCGTATAATAGTAACATAACATATGATATTATAAAAAAGATTTTGGTTTCATATAAATGATAATATATTATATTTATATCATAGTATATGTTTTTAAATTTTATAAATTTGAAAAATTATGTGTTTGAATTTTGGTAAGTTATAAATATATATATTGAATTTTATAATTAAACATAATATTTTAAATAAAAAAAATATTATTTTTAAAATATTATTAAATTAATATTTTGTTGTCATAAGATTATAATATAATTTTATGAGAACATTAATAGGTTTTCAAAGTATCATAATATCATATTTAATATTGATATCAATATTTTTGAAATGAAATATTTTTTTTAAATTTATAATTTTTATCATAATATAGAGTCAAAAAATTATATTTACAAGTAGAAACCATTTTTTGGATTTTCCCCATTTTCTAATTTTTTTATTTTCTATTAGTATTGAAATATTTTATTTTTAATTTATTTATAAAATACTTGAATTATTTTATAATTGATAATTTATGGATGGTGTAAGCATAATATTATCGCACTACAATTTATTATATAATATATATAGTGATTAAGATAACACTATTAATAGTTATAAACCAAAATAATAAACTAATGAATAAAATAATCAATAACACACCCCTCATTCCACTATTTATGCAAACTCTCACCACATATAACCATCACACAATCAATGATTTCAATATTTCTTATATTTTAATCAATACACCTCCAAAATAAATTCCCCATGTTTCATCCTTTCAATTCTGACAAAAATTCCATTTTTGTGTATATTAAAGAGGTTCTCAAGGAGGTGACACTTGTGATGTAAATCCGTCCATGTTTATCATTTAATTTATTTAATTTTCTCATCCTTCCCTCATGTACCATATCCGGAGTGAAAAGATAAATCCATTATTAGATATATAATGTTACTTTATTTTTTATGACTGATCTGTTATCAAATATATTCACTTATCCATTCTATATTGAATAAAAAAACATCAAAAATGATGTGTTGATTCACGACCTTACTAAATGACAATTTTTTCATATAACAGCCTTCATAGATAGTCATAACATTATTGTAATGGTTTAGAAAATTTTAAAATGTTATATTATAAAAAATTTTATTTTATATTAAGAATATATGTATATAATATTAAATATTAAAACAAATCTAGATCTTGATGACTGGAAATTCACCAAAATAAAAAAATGTTTATCATTTTTATTTTATATAATGATTTATTCTAAATAAAGAATAACTTATATATATGACCAATTAACATTTTAGATGTGGATAAATATAAAATAAATCCACCTGTGTATTTTTTCATTAATTTGACAAGAACTTAGACTAATAATATAAAATAAACAGATCATAATACCCTGAATCAAATTCACTATGAATAAAAAAAATAAGCATTGCAACATATTAATATATACATAAATTAATATTATGAAATTATAAAAAAAATAGATGATTAAGAAGTTCCCAATTATTTAATTAATGTGAAAACATTTATTATCAAGTGCATTAAGTATAAGTTCAGAACACATTCAACATAAGCGAATTGATTCTTTCATAACATCCATTTACCTATCAGGTGATACATTAGCTCTATTTACCCCATTGAAATTATAAATTATTCTAATGTAATCGATGTAAATTATGTTTTTACATTCGAAAAATACTTACCCATATCAATTATTATTTATTTTAAGTGTAGATACTCATTTTAGAAGGGTCCATTCTCAAATCATCCCTATATAAAAATATGACAAAAAGGATCTTCCCTATTTTATACACATTTTATGAATATTACATAATCAGTTCTATGGTAGAAATATTTCTAAAAAATCATTACTTTTATCATGATAATATCTCTAAGTTATTTTCAGGTTTTAGGAATTTTTTTTCTTTTTTCTTCATTAATGACTCTTCAATATATTTCCTTAAACAAAATATTGTGTCTCATTTCTAAACAATTATTGAAAACTATTTTAATATTATTTTAGTTCATATTCATTTATAATTATATATGGATACTTTTCTATTGCCAATTTCATTCTATTTTTTAAATCCATTACCTCTTATAATAAATGATCATACACTACTTTTATATAACTTATAAAATGACTGTGATGCCTATTTACGTCCATTGGTTCCTAATATGATTATTCCCCATGTCTGTTTCATCATTTGGATCACATATGCTTGAAAATGTTATGAATTATTCCCCCATTTAGTTTTCCAATGCATTGGTTTATTTTTAGTTTCATTAGACTTTATGTTGGGATCTGGATTAAACCCATTTATTCTACTAGACATTGTCTACCATGTGATATTGTTTTCAAATATATCCTTGAATAATTTTAATTTCATGTTTTATATTTCTTCAACAATCTAATGATTATATGATTACATGATCCCACATTCTAAATGCTATGATTCCATATGTTTATTCATGTTTCTAGCCTTATGCGTTATTATTTTATTCTTTATAACCCATGTTATCTTCTTTATTCATATGTTTAATCCCATGGAATTGTAGCTCATCAATTTCTCTATATATTAAAACGGTCATCCAATATAGATTTATGTTATGAAATGAAGTTATAAGATCATTAGTAGGTTTAAATAAAATAAGTCTTTACATTGTTTTCATCAATTCCAATTAGGTATATAATCCCCGAAAGAAACTAGAATGCATGATACTAAGTATTTATTAGAAATAAAATTGTTCTTAAAATAATGTAATAATATGGGTAAAATGATATGTCTGTTATTTTCTTTCATTCCATTGGGCATGAAAAATGATTCATTGATGGTCAGGGATGTCCTAAAAATGATTTTCATCCTATATCATGACACTTAAATTATTGTGTCATGGGATAAAATATTTTTATAATCTAATAATTAAGATATGAATTCTATGAACATTGAAATTAAATAGAAAAAACTTTAATATAAAAAAATTATTATAAAATTTAAAATTTTTATTTCTAAATTAATGAGGTATGTTTCCTTGGGAAATTAATTTCATATTCAAGGATTTATATAGAGACTATGATGATAGATTATATGATATTTTGGAAACATCTATATAATGTTTTTGTGTATGGGAGATTACACTTGAATATAGTGTAATGTAAACTTTTCATACAGGACATACATTATTTTGGAAAAACTATCAATATAGAAAATTATGAAGGGGAAGAATTTTTATTACATTGATCAGTGTGAATAAGCCAACCATGATTTGATGAAAGAACTGATGAAACATCTAGTTAAAAAAGAATGGGGTAAGATTCTTATTATATTTTTGATCCTCATGTTTATATTTGGGAGTACTGTTTATGATGTTAAATTAATTTGCTTGTTAAATTTCACTTATGTCGTAAACACGTGAGAAAACTGACATGACTCATGACTTGCTTTTTGATGTTTTTCTCTATGACCTGATTTATTCATAGTACAATCTATTTAATTAGATATGTTTTTCATAATAATACCAGAACCGATAATTATATATCTTTATTAGTGTCATTTGATCCTGAGGTAGAGGAATTTTGTGTGTTACATGTTGTAATTAAAAATTAATATTGAATATTATATAAGAATATATATTTCCTTTATATATTTTCTCAGTATAAAACAGATAGAGATACAATATATTGTAGATAGGACTTATCAAGATAAAATTTTCTAAATGAGTTTCATATAAGACTTCATAGTTGGTGTATCAGAGGACTGTGGTTTATTGAAATCAGTGCCACGTTTTTTCACTTAATTATTATAGTATCAGGTATAAGTGATCCATGTGTAATATCCCATGTCTACAGTGTAGGTTGAATTCTTATAAGTGGATGATTTAGTTACTAGGTGAACGTTATATGACATCAATGTGATCTATATTCACAATTTTTATTAGTAAAAATTTATATTTTGAGGGAGATAGTGGTAAAATATAATTTTTTAATGTGAGGTGGATTTGGGGTCTATATCGTTCTACCATGATATCCAATTTCAGTTTTTCTTTCTATAGTTGAATAGAAACATCTTATGTTCTTATCATGGTGACAATATAACAAGTGGTTATGAAGATTGAATCCATATCCTACTATTTTTACTCTGTTACTTGGTGTAGCGATTTAGAAGTGGGATTTCATAATGATGTAAATCATTAATGGGTCACCCCATAAATTATGGATCCATGATGTGTTTTTCATTATTGTTTACTATATTATGAATGTTTTAGGATAAATGTTAATCCACGAGACTTATTCAATGGATAGTCTTGGGAAAATTTACAAAATGGTCAATTAAATCCTACATGGATTTAACCATATATTTTTATCATAAATTGCTACATATATTATGTTGCTATTGTGGACAATATAAATAAGAATTTTTTTACCCAGTTCAAATTTTTAACAATGCATCATCCATAAACTACTTGAAAATCTGGTAGTACCATCCATGAAATTACTGATATGTTTTGGAAAACCATTATATATATATATATATTATTATTAATATGATATAGAAAAAGCAGAATTCGTATACAATAAAAGCTTCCAAAAATCCCTATAGATGGATCCATCATAGGCCCTATAGGGATTGTTTTTTGGATCACCATTATGTTAACACAAGGTGGGTGATGATACTATTGTGGGTCTAATGATTTTATGTGACATCGCTATGAGAGTGAAGCTACTCTGTATGTTGTTCACCACAACCCATAGTTAATGGTTTACGTAATAATATTGAATTAGTTGTTCAGTAGATGTTTCTATGGTTGATAATGTTATCTAAATGGTTAGACCATTATTAGAGGGTTGATGAATATGTAAGAATTGTTTGAAAAAATAATATTTAATGGAACAATCAAAATTACTGATCATATAAGAATAATGGATGGCTTTTTGGATATTCTTTTACTATATCAACGTATGTAATATATGTTACTTGTGCCTCTACATCAGATCACTAAAAACTATACTATTTATTTTTTGAGTATGAGGATGTATAGTCATATTATGAAAAATAATTTTTTTGATCCCCTCATTAGGTTCCCTTACTAGAATGAGATTTTTCATTATAGATAGATGACACTAACTTCTAGGTTCCATTAAAAACATGAACATTCCAATAATTATATTTCATAGTAGTTATATATAGTTATAGTTCAATAGACCAATTTGTTTGGGCATAAATAATATAAAAAAATATAAATTATTATAACTCTATTAATTGATATATTTTAATTGCCTATAATTTTCTTGTTGATCTAGTTTTTATAGAGAGATTCTTGATTTACCTAAAATAAGTTGTATTTGTAGTATAATAGGGTTGCTGTGGATTATATGTAATGATTAATTATACTTTATTTTATTAAAGTAACTTTTGAATAGATAATTATCTATAATTTAATGATTTGTTATTTCATTTGTGTGGTTCTATATATTTTTGTGTCACAATATAATCTGGAATTTTATATTGAGTTCTGCATGTGTAATGGTATTGGGGATGAATTATAGTGATGGATAATGTGAATTGATAGGATCATTGATTTTTTAGATGTCTCCATTATCCATGAACTATATTTTTGACACACATTAGATATGAGACTAAAAAAAATGAATACAAATTTTATGTATTATAGTCCATGATGATATGAGACCATTTAATTTTATCCATATGTGATTAACCATGATATTTATTTTTTAATTATTTTCTATAATTTTCCATGGACCATGAACTCATCCATCTCTCCAACCTACATCTTAAATAATGGTTTAATTTATGGATTCACTAACAGAGTTTCTCTTCAATATACATTGGCTTCATACAAAAACATAATGCTTCATGTCTTGGATATTCAAGGCGAGTTCACCTCTAATTCTCCATGGTTTTCCTAAAATCTCTTTGGGAGAGTTTCATATCTTACCCAATGTCCACAAATCCTTCTAGGATATCTGCTCAATTTTTATTATGGTATTTAGTTAAATGGGTCCTTAGAATGTGGGATCAATTCATTTTTTATTGGGAATTTCTTGGGAATCATTTCTTGATAGAAATCATTATTTTTCTTTAATTAGATATAGGTTATATTTTCCATGTCTTCTAGATTCTTTTTGTATATTTATTTATAGGATGATATTTTTCTCATGAATCTCTGTTTGATACATATAATAATTATTATGTCTATAAATAATGATAGATATACATGTTATTTGGTATTATTTTTTACAATATTGATCATTATATGTATTTTTATTAATTTGTAGTATAATGTATATTCTTTTTATTCATATTATCTAGTTGACCAAATAGTCAAAACTGTCTCTATAGTAGTGATTAATGTTTAACATGGCTTCTTAGTGATTTATTTTATTTCGATGGATTGAAAAACCAAAGATAACATCCCATGTGAACCCCGTTATACCTTTAAGGATTTTATAAATATACTAGTATGAAAAAATAATAAGAAACATACTATCATATTATATTTTTCCATTCATACACATTCCTATTGATTTTGATATCAGTTTTTAGGGGGTAACAATGACTAATTCCGGATAATTATCATTAATGGATGTAGTGGGGTTGTTCCCTAACTTTTGAAATATTATTTTTATTTTATGGTAGATGATGTTGCAAGGAATTATCTATGTCATGTGTTTAATTACATTTGATAATATATAAAAATATAACAAATGTATTTTCATATAATGTTTATGAAATATTAGTTAGAAAATGTTCACATTATATATGAATGATTAATATCCAAGGTGTGAATACAAAATTATATTATGTCGTACTTCAGAATATAATTATCCACATGTGTTTAGGATTAATTTGTGATCTCCTTATAGTTTTATGCAAAGGCCCTTTTCATGAACAATCGTGTGCCTAGAAACATTATGAATAGGGATTTGGTAAAGGACCAGGTACCTATGACATGTTTTATAGGATCGTGGAGTTAGGAAATGTATAGGGTAAAGAGATAGCCTATTAAATATTTTAACCATTTTTTTCATCAATATAATTTTATTTTTAATAATATTTCATTTGAGAGGCTATATTTTTTGTTCATTATTTATATTTTTATGACTTTTTATGATATTTTATATAATAATTTTTATTCTCTTATTGATTTATTTTATTAAAATTAATTAATTTGGATAAAACTTTGGTTTTTAAATATTATCAAGGCAATATTACCCTAATGTTACATTTTATTTGTTCATTAGGATAAAAGGATCATACATATATTTAATAGAAAATGATGATATGTTTCACGTTAAATCAATAATAGTTATTTAAGTTTTGGTCTCAATACCCCACTTGAATAATCATATAAACCCATAAGAAAATGAAATTCCACATTACCATAACTGTAATGAGAAATAAAATATTTCATCGAAAACTCAATATGAAGAAAACTTTTCCAAAGTGAATGAATAAGATATTATATAATGTCCATAATAATGTTTAGATATTTCATTAATATAATTATTTCATATAATGGAGGTACAATGTCTTTATTTTTTATGGGTAAAAAAATTCACTTTATAATTAGCAAAATAATTAAAAAATTAACTTATAATAAATTCTTAATATTTTACCTTTTCGATAGGTTTTATGATAATAAAATTTAACCAAATATGAATTACTTTGATAATTTATTTATATATAATAATATAATTATATGTTTTTTCAATACATTGATATGACTAAATATGTGTTAAAAATAATATATTAAAACATGTTTTTAAACCAAACCACCTTTCCATGAGTATAAATTTGTTCCATATATATTTTTACCCTCCAATTATGTATAGTTACAATACCTGTATACTATATTATATTATTCATCATTTTTATTTACTTAATATTATTCTATTTTTTAAATATTTTTATCATTTTTAACATAGTTTTAAAAAAAATTATATTCTAGTAGGATTTTTTGAGGGTGTTCAATTTATAACCTCAAAACCACATTCATATGTTATCCATTTTATATGGTGACATGAGTAAATTGATTCTTAAATATTCAAAACAATATAATGGATGTATTTAAATCTTTATTAAAATTTTAAAACCAACCATTTATGGTTTTCATAAAAATTAATAATGTTGTTTCCTGGAGTTGTAAGTCTGTATATACTCATAGAAGGAATTTTAAAATTTTTCTAATTTTTGGAAATTAAATAAAGTATAAAATATATTTCATTTATAAAATCATAAATTTTCATGTTTCATGTAATTATTCTTTTCATCCATTCCTTTTATTATACTTTTTCTGGATGAGATGATTATAGATTCATGTTATTTTGTTGGGTCATATTCTACATGTAAGCATGAGAGAAATTATCAAATTATTTTTATATAATGAATAAAACTAATATATTATCAATAATAAATAAAATATATATAATACATATATTATATTTTAAATTTTTCAATCATTTTTATCATCCCTATTATCATGTGATGAAAAATGATGAAGATTTATTTTTGGAGGTGCATCTCATAATGAAATATAAGAAATTATTACATTTCTCATTGAGTAGTAAAATAGATGAAAAAGGATTGTAGCATAAAAACATTAGAATATAATTATAAAAAATATAATGATTTTTTTCATGGATATATAACATATTATTGAGTTATAATAATTGTTAAACATGAAACACTTAGATCTAAGTTATACCTAGTGTTTGTGTAACCTATATTGTATTTCACCAAAATTATTATTTAGCTTGAAGTATATAGATGGTAGGACCTCTAAGACATCGGGTAAGATGATTAGGAGAGATATTTCATAATAATAAGTAAATACTATGATCATAACGTTTCACAAATAGTAAAAATGAGGATCCCTTTTAGAAGTTGGATGATTAAAACATTTTTAATAATATAATGCATTGTGCATGAAAATATGGAACTTAATCAATTAAAAAAACATAAGGTGATAATTTTAAATATAGGAGTATCCAATATTAATTTAGATATGATTTTATGGACCTTTCACTTATTATATACTTTAATTTGTTTGATTTAACATTTTACCAAGGAAGCACATTTTTACTAAGTATAAAATTTAAAATGTATGAAAATAGAAAGTAAAATAAATATTAAAATTCAACATCTATTTTAATAAAATGAGATAATTTTTTGAAAATTAAAATTTTGATGATTAAAAAAATTACATTTCAATGAAATGTGAAAAATATGACAAAAACCAATACCTTTGAAAATGATATTTCAAGAAACAAAATTAACTAACAAAAAAATAATGTATAATGTAGATTAATATGAAATTTTTTATATTATTTCTTTTAAAAATAAAATTATGTTAAATTAAATATTCAATCCTAAATTTTATGAAAATTTTAACTTATTTTACTTAATTAAAAGATGGTCATTCTACAAAATTCATTGTTATCACCATTCAACAAAAATTTAAACTTTTGAGACAAATCCCAAGACTAATGTTGAACCTATATGACATTTGTTGATTTAAAAAATCATATCTTCATTATGATATTTAATATATTAAATCAAGAAATTTATAACAAAAATAATACCTTTTAACACAGGGTATTTTTAAAAAAATATTAATTTTTGGACGGAATTGTTTTATAAATTTATTTATAAAATTAAGATGAATATATATATATACATATAATAATAACATATATGTAATGTCATTAATTTATTTCAAATATTACCATGTGTTTCAAATTACCCTCCCAATATTAAATTTCATCCATATAATTATATTAATTATTAAATAAAATGAAGGTATCCTTCCCTCATAACATTTTATTGAATCCTATGTTTCTTACTGAGTCAAATAATTATCCCATACATCATATAAAAAAATTATTTTTATTTAAAAATTTTGAATGATCTAGAATAAAATTTATCATTTCTTTTAATGATATATTGTGAACTAAATTAACAAAATCATTGCTCATAACTTGAGACAGATCACATATTTATACTCATATAAAATAAACATGAACTGAATAGTTAACCTACGATTAACACAGTGTTGAGCCTTGTTATTTTCAACTAAATCTACGTTAATCATAATTTCAAAGTGTTCAATGAGAATTATTCATTTCATTTTAGTTTTTCACTACATATAACAATTTTAATTGTAGATTCGTTTATAAAATGTTTTCAATTTTCATCAAACAATATATCCTTTTTTATTTGGTAGGATTAACTCTTTTCCCACATTGATATGTACTCATGTATAGTTGTCTATTATTTTAATTCTAAACTACATCTCTAACCAATTATTTTCATTATTATATCCCTTCTAAAAAATAATTAATGTATTAGGTATTTTTTCCCAACTATCTAACTAATTATAAAAGGGGAAAAATCTACAATATATATTAAAAAAATGTATGAGAAAAAATTTAATTTGTGGGATTTTGTTGATCCTATGATCTTGGATAATCAAATATTCATGTGGGTTCCATAGATTCCATTAACATTATTTTTTATTATTACATTCCATCAGATTGTGTAAGAATTACTATGTTGAAATTATTTAAATTTCTAAATTACTTATGATTTCCATTTTTGAATGTATAATGTAAATACATTTTCAAATTAAGATTTAATTTATAGAGGTATTAAATGTAAAATTACAATCACTTGATGATAATAAACTATCATTATGATCCTATGATTTAGCATCTCTTAAAAAAATAAAATTAACAAAATTATACAGTTAATCACTAATAATAAAAGTATCATATTACATAGATATATATTTAATGATTACACTATGAAATACATGTATATATTCTCAAATTTACATTATGATATTAAAAATTTATAATTTATTCCCTTTGGTAATTATTTATCATAAATACACAACTGAATTTTCATAAAATGTGTAGAATAATCAGAAATATATTCCATTATACATTACAAAAAACAATACACATAGCGGTATATATAGATAATAGTACGTTCAGGATAAAATAATTAAGAGTTTTTTTATTCACCTAACAATTCCTTATTTAATAAGAACCACTCATAACCTATAACAATATACCTAATCTTGGTAATCTCTCATTATAATCCTAAAACACAAGGAAAACAGAATTATATAACGATTCTATTATATTATAAAACCTATATTCATTCATGCTAACCATCATATTCCTTTATAAAAATAATTATTTCAATTACTTAATCTGAAATAGATGATTATTCTCATTAAACTATTTCTAGTCCATCCTACATTAAATAATTAAATTATATTTAATGTTCTAAAATTATCATGATTAATGAAAACACAATTTTAATAACAAGGTATTGGATACCATTTTATCATTATTATGATGATAGTTAATCAATAAATCACAAACAAATATATGTTCTAATTGTATTCTATAACTCATGTTCAAATATTAACGAGAATAGATATAAATATAAAATTTATGATAATCATATATCTTATATGATACCATATATAAATGAAATTTGTAACATTTTAAATAAAAAAACATCCACACAATATCATGATAATGGATATAGTAATTATTCTCATAGTGTTTTCATTAAAATTATGTGTCATTAATAATACAATCTTCGTGAATTAATACACAACCAAGTATTTTAAATTAGTCATCACATAAGTAGAAAAATTATCATCTTTTATATGGGAGGGTGAACATTGTATCAATATTTAATTTTTTTAAAAATTTCATTGAGCATTCATCACATTTTATTCAATATGAATTAAACTTTTTTTCAAGTTAACTAATTTATTTGGAAAATAACCCATAGATTTTCTATGAAATCCATTAATATGATCTCTCTAATCTATGACTAGTTTGAAAAACAAATACATTTGTGGTCTTGGTATGATTTTTACAACTCTATTTTATGGGGAATCATATTTCGACCATCGAAAGAAAGAACATTCCCAATTATAAAATAAATGTTACATATAAAATCACAATTTACCTAATATTATATTCATTAGATTTTATATTAAATTATTTAACACAATAAATATGTTATTATTATATTCTTTTATATGATTGAGTAAATTAAAATTTAATTAATGAAAATAAACAGAAAATTCTCCAATTTCTCCTAGAAAACTCAATTCGTATTCTCTATAAACAAAGTGTGAGATTTTTTAAAATATAATTATATAAAAAAACCAAAAAATCTATTAAAATATAAATAACAACATAAGTAGACTATATTCATTCTTCACCATTATATGGTGATTCCTATATGTTATTTAAACCTTCTAAAAATACTCAACTTTACTAATATTTTCAAACATTTCATTAATATGAGAAAATGGATATTTTTTAAAATATAAATTTTTTAAACTACACTATAATGGGTGAAAAAAATCACTAAACCATCCTCAATTTTTCAAACAAATATGGAAACCCCATGGTGAATAT
Source organism: Viscum album (assembly GCA_963277665.1). NCBI lineage: Eukaryota > Viridiplantae > Streptophyta > Magnoliopsida > Santalales > Viscaceae > Viscum > Viscum album. Next base: position 1,102,391,848 of record OY728147.1, read on the forward strand.
CCAATGTTGATGAAACATTCCTTATGATTCTCATAAAATATATTATTATATTCCAAAAAATCAATTTAATCCATATGATAAGGTGTTTTTTCATTGGATAATCATTAGGGACAACATTAAAATTAAAACTTACCACTAAATATGGAATAATAACATTACAAATATTATTAAATTCAAAATATATACATTCACCCCTGCAAAATTACTAATTTTAATATTTTGATTCTTTCTAATATAATTTCAATTCCTAAATTCAACCCCAAAATTGTTTATATTCTCAACATCTTCAATTGTTATAAATATACTAAACTCATTATTAAATAAAAATAAAAATTTCTTTTGAAAATATAACCTAATATGAATATTTATACAATTTATAATAGATTGAAAAACTTGTATCCAATCCATAAAATATATCTCAAACTCTATAAAGGAAAATTAAAAATATTGGGAATGAAAAATTATTCTAATGATAATAACTGAAATATTTATATAATTTAATTTTTATATTACCAAAACCAATAATTTTTAACAAATTTAATCTGATCATATATTGAGTTTATTTTTCAATTATATTGATATATAATAATGATATATAGGAAAAATGTTTCATTTATCAAATACGTCATTTCAATTATGATAATAAACATGTAATATATCATAAAACACATCATTTTATGGTTTTGCATCATTTTTTATATAAGAGAAAGCTTCCATCACACCCATCTATATAATTTTATGATGATTATATCAATTAGTAAATAAATTAGGATACAAATCATTATAGTCACATAAATGAAGAAAACCAAATCAATAAATTATTCGTTTTCTCTAATTTCCATATTCCTGTCAAATAATAACTATTTTCCATACAAATATGAGACAATTTATTGATCTTAAAACATTGGAAACACATTCATGAACCTAAAATACATTATTACAATTATATTTTTCAAAATGATGGAAAATTTATTGGGGTCACATATATAAAAATTTATGGACTTTTCAATAACTACATTACACCATAGATACTTGTTACTCTTCTTAACACAATGTAAAGGTATCTCAAGAAATAGAAATTAATTAATTCCCAGTTTAATAAAAATTATCCTCATAAAATACAAGACTATTAGATTCTAAAATAGGTTATATGTGTGTTTTGAATTATGTAAATAATATATCAACATTACTATCATGGTCCAATACATAAAATGGGGCACAAACAGGTGGTCAAGTAAAAAAATTTAATAACCATCTATTGTGCTATCATTAATTTCCTTCAACACTAAACAATATATGTTCATTCTATTATATGAAAAATTATGGAAAATCACATCAATTACAATATCATTAATCTTTTTCTAGTAACTGGAATTTATTTCATATTTGTCATTATTATTTTAAGAATTTATATCTAATAATGACTTACACCATACGAATTATAAATAAATTTAGTTACCTATTTTATTTTCATACATCTTAAAGACTCATATATCATATCTAGTTCCTTTATCCATCCTTCACCATTCACTTGGTCTAAATATCAACATAAATATTGATGGTGTTGTTTAATGAAATAATTCACATTATACACCTTACAATTTATAGAATTGGGTAAATATATTTAATAGGTTACACCATTAATTGAAAACCTGGATTATTTTAATACTACCACAAAAATCATTGTCCATACTATTATTTGTTATTGAATTATAAGGTTTTAAGAATCTGGATTCCATCTTATAACAGCTATCTTATTTCTTCTTTGGAAAAAGTTATTTACGGGCATAGATTTAATGTATAAAAATCAGAACCTAGAAAATATTTCTCAAGAATACATAATAATAAATTATTTTCATTATTATGATTCATTAAAAATTATCCTATATATTAATTGTATCAAATCCATTACTACTATACTGACTAATAAATATTGTATAGAAAATACATAATTAAGATATTTATAATTTTTATTTACCCTTATTACATTTCTAATATAATTTTGATTTATTGTTTTAGATAAATATTTAAAAAAAATTAAATTGGAAACTAGAAACATTCACATTATATAATTTTTCAATAAAAAGATCACTCAGTCTACACTAATGTTTTATTCAAGAAATTTTTTGATTCATTTGATATGATTGATAAATGTAAATCATCTAACCATGTTTAAATTGTAATGTATCCTTATATGTAGTAAAAAATATTTCAAATTTTTTGAAAGAGAAAGAAATAACATTGAGGGATATTAAAAAAATATCATAATTTCAGTGAAAACATAGAATACAAATGTTGATTCTTATCTTCTTTGTAAACAAATATTAATCAAATAAATAAAAAATGTAAAAATTAAAATAAATATATTACCAAAAAAAATTTAAAACACATGATAATGAATTGTAAAAACCACAAATTTATCACATGGATGATTTTTACAGAAAAAACAATCCTTTGAAAAACAATTATTTCATTTTTAAAACATTACTTACAACAAGATATAAATATATTTATATGACCTCCAATTTTATATGATTAATTTCTATAGATAATTGAATCATTTAAATAAACCTTGTTAACTCATTATAAACCTATGTTATAAAAACAAAACCTTAGTAAATTCCTAATGAGTAACAGACCTTGTTATTTCACTTATTCTTTCACCATCAAAGAAAAAATGAATTCTCAATTAATTGGATAACTATATGTTCCACACTCATCCCCATGAGTATGAAAAATATCACTAGTCATCATGAATATTTTTCTTGTATCCTATAATTATAAAAAATATTATATTCATATTTTTTAAATAATATTACCCTTGGAGATTAATATTTTGTCCTATAAAAAAATACTATGAAATTCATATAAAGAAAATGATAAATTTTAATTTCCAGTGGAAATTTATATTATCTATATTTTCAAAGAAACACATGAAATAGATAGTATTTGATGAGATTTGACAACATGTATAAGAATATTTTTTAAATATAATAGTTATAATAGATAAAAACATCCATCAACCCATTATACAACATATAAAAATGTGTTTTTACTTTTTTTTTAATTTATAATTCCTTATTGGATAAATGTTTTAAAATAACATGGTAATATAATTTTTCATTTTTTCATAAGTGGAAAAATTTATGTAAATTTATAATTAATATATTTTCATAGAAACATAAATATGGTATTCTTTTTCGCTAGTAACATTGTAACATCTTTCCAATCCACATTGTCTTGAGTTCATACAGATGTGATAAATTTTCATAGGTAACATTCCCATGATGCCAAATGCATGAAATAAATTCCATGGACTTCATTAATAGTTAGTGGAAAACTTTCCCTTTGAAAATAACAAATCCAACAAAACATTTCAAAACAAAATAAACCAATACATATTGTATGATTACATTGAAAGAAAACTCAAAATTTCATTTATGAAAACTAAACCAAAAATAATGGATGATTGAGGAAGACGACACTATCATAGTAAATAGTAAAAGAGTACAAAAATTAAGTCCCCTGACAAAAATTACTGAATTAAAACTACATCCATGCTCAAACTAGACAAAAAGTCCAATGTATCATTATGCCCTGCTAGAGAAGTGTGATAATTTTCCATTAACCATGTCCAATAAACAACAAATAAAAAATTTCCATGTTTCAATGGATGGGGTGAGTAATGAGAAAAATATATTTTCACCAGTGAGATTCCAACTCTTACCACCAGAATATTATATTTTTTCAGTTTTATATAAATTATTTTTTATCGAGATATATAACAAATTATATATCAAAAAGTTTTCTAACAAAAGAAATATTCCCATGAATAAACAAAAAAATACATTTTAATCAATAAATATGTTACATTTTTTTCATATAAATTCCAGTCCACATATATATTCATCTATCCATTCACATAACATTGATAACCCAATACTCATGAGAGGAGGTTTTTTCCATTATTGTACTCATAATTTTATTATTTTTTCAAAGACAATCAATTGTGCTGATTCATGTGACTAATAGAAGTAATATGTTTATGGGATTTTGAACATAGATGTCTTACATCATACTAACACCACTTATGACCCAATAAATCATGTATTCTGAATCTATAAAAAATTATTGTTTTTTAGTATTCAACAAAAATTCATGTATTTTTAAAAATTCCAAAAAAAATGTGACCTTACCAATTTTGTGTTGGTATAATTAAAAATGAGCATTATTTTTTGAAAATAATTTTCTAAATATTATTAATTTTATTTTTAAATAAAAGTATAATTTATTTGAAAAAGAAATTTAATTCAATATTTTGTTTTATATCACCTTGAATAATTAATCAATGTCTCATTATATTTCACCATTAAGACAATAAAATAATAATATTTTTTTAAAATTCATAAGGGTATGTTACTATTAAAAATATTATGTTCTTCTTATCAGACTATAAATATCTTACTCAATGCAGCCATATATGTATGCTTTTCGAAATAAAAATCATAGAGGGGGAAATTTTATGTTTTCAAGACGGGATATAACAAAGAGATGATTTGTAGAGACTTAGTGTTTCTTGAATTCAATATTAAATTTAGGCGCTGAAACATGGGATGTTACATTATCCGCTCAAAAACAATTCATGAAATTTCCATAATATTACATCACAAAATGATTTTGGTAGCTTTTCTTCTTATGCTCCTCAGGCTCCCATGTTATATTCTTGATATTATGATTTTTCCAATGTATCTTTACCAGTCCAGTTGTCCGGTTCCTCAATAATTTTTTTTCTGTCTATAATGTGGATAGAATTTTCATTGTATGATTTGTTAGGTTCCAATTATATACCTTTAGAAGTGAGTACACGTATTGGTTCTGGCATGTACATTCTCAATAATGAGACATGGAACACATTTTGTACTTTAGAAAAGCTAGGTGGAATACCAAATGATATACAATAGCACCAATTTTATCCATAATTTTAAAAGGCCATATGTACGTAGGGTTTAATTTCCCTTTAATCCTAAATCATATAACACCTTTCCATGGAGATACATTTAAGAAAACATGATCTCCCACTTGAAACACAAAATCATTCCTTCAATTATCAATATTTTTATTTTTTCTTCTATGAGATATATTGATAGGAGTTTGAATAGTCTTTAATTTCAACGTTATTTCCTCCACATGCTACGGGCCAACAAGATTCTTTTCTCTCACTTCTTCCAAACAAGTTTGTGTATCACATATTTTTCTGTACAATTATTAATATGGTACCATTTGAATACCAGAATGGAAACTATTATTCTTGGAAACTCCACCAAGGATGAACACTGATCCCACATATCATTAATGTTAAGTGAAAAATTTCTCAACATGTCCTATAAGGTTTCAATCATCGTTTATGAGAGCTGGTCTGCTTGTACGTTATAAAATGTACTCAATCAAAGATATATATCCAAATCATACTGAATATTTTGTGAGAATTATGATGTAAATCAAAGATCACAATTAGAAACAATTTATTTAGGTTCTCCTTGAAGTATGAGAACTTCATGTATTTAGAGACATTCAAGACACTATAGTGGGCAATCCCCCTTTAATTAGAGGAAATGTGCAGATTTTGTAAGTGAGTCAACAATTTCTCATATTGCATCATTCTTTCATGGATTTATGGAAAATCTAGTGAAAAAATACATGGTGATCCAACCCCTTTTCCATGTAGGAATTGGTTCATATTTTATGAATCCTCTGTAATGTTTTCGTTCATCCTTCCCTTGTTGATAGACTAAACATATTGATACATTATCAGTAATTTTGATCTTCATGTTGTCCCACCAAATATGATCCTTCAAATATCTATATATTTTAGTGCTACCATAGTGTATAGTAAAATATGATCTTAGGGAATCATCCAATAACTAACATTTTATCTTGAGTATAGAAGGGTAACATAGACACTTCCAAAATTTTAGAATTCCATCTTCGCATAAAATGTCTGCCAACTTCTCTCTTTCACAGCCTTAATATTCTTTAAGTTCTCAACATTAGGCTGTGTGATTTTAATCCTTTCTAATAAAGATGGATTGGAATCCAAATGGAAAAATATTGATGATTCACATTTATTGATGACTTTCATATCCATCCTCACTAAATCCATGTACAATGGTTCCTTATAAATATACATTTTTCTATGAACTCAATGATCCTTCCTTATCAATGCATAAGATATATTATTTTCCATTCATATTTTTTAGTATATGGTATAAACATAATTCATTAGTATTTTTATCCATTAACTTTTCCTCATGTTGAGTTTTCTCGGTGATAATATATACTTCAGACTCGTGGGATCTGCATATATAATACATCTTTTACCATAGAGATAGTGTCTCCATATTTTTTGAGGAATGTGTATAGAAGCTATCTCATGATCATGGTTAGGATAGTATTGTTAATGAATATTTAACTTCCATAATGCACAGGAAATAAATCTTTCATTCTACATAAGGAAACAACAATGTCCTTTCTTTGTAGAATGACTACAAATCACAAGCCCATCGTTCAATGATGGTAGGGTTTACATCAGAGCATTCACTAACCTTCTATTAATTTTTTAAAAAAATTATAACATTATTTAGCCATATGAACATAACCCCTCTATGTGTATGCATGATCATTTTGGATAGATAAACAAGATATTTTATGAATGCAATGATGATAATCACATAATAAACTAATAAAACTATGTACCTCAATTATCTTCATTGTAGTATCACATACATTCACAACCTTTTTCTTCACAGGAACAACATATATTCCAATCTTAGAGATAATGTGGAATGAATGGAAACTAATTGAATACAAAATTAAAACTTTCAAAAGATCCCATATAATTCATTTCTTCTAAGAGTCTTAAAAATAGTGGTCAATTGATTTTTCATGATATTCATATCGTTTGGTGTATAACAAGATATCACCAACTAATACAACCAAAAAGTAATCAATATATTCCTCGGAAATATATATTTATTAGATAGATGAAAATTGAAGGTGTATTGTTCAGTCCAAAAGGATTTACTATAAATTTGTAATTAACATAACTAGTTGGAATTGTGGTTTTTTGAATTTCTTCTTTCCTCACAAGCAACTGATGATATCCAGATCAATGTTAAATCCTAGAAAAATATTTAGCTCTATGATGTTGGTCAAATAAATAATAAATGAGATGTATGAGATACTTATTCTTCATTATTACTTCATAACTCTCCATGTAGTCAATTCACAAACTCAAAGAGGCGTATTTCTTCTTATTAAAAATAACATGGTTTTCTTATGGAGAAAAATAGTTATAATAAATCCGTCCCCTCTTAATTCATCTAGTTGATTCTCTGGTTACAATAAATAAATAGTGTAAATTACTTAAGGGGTCATTTATATGGGCCTTCAATCAAGGATAATGTCAATGGAAAACTCAATTTCTAACTCTGGAGGATTTCTATGTAAATCCTATGGAAAAATGGTAACATATTCTTGAACAATAGGTACATCCTATATTTAAACATTCTTCTCCTCTCCCATAGTTGTAGAATTCCCTTCTTCCCCAATAATGGAATTTTTTAGAGCTATTTAGAGTGGATCCATATAAGAATCATATAGTGATGTTTTCGCCCGGAAGATAAGGGATTCCACATTGTCCTAAAAAAATTTGGCCTCTGTATTCTTTCAATAAACATCCATATAACGGTTTGAAACACAATTGATACTGAGTATTATATCAAATTCAATTATGGGTATGACAATAAAATAAGTAAATAAAAAAATTTATGTGCCAAAATTGGGACATCCTAACACAACATGGTTGCAATGATACTTCCCTAAGGAGCATTGACTGACAACTACCTTATTTAATAAAACTGGAAATATCTAATTTTAATAGAAAAATGGGAAGATATAAAATAATGTGATGATCCCAAATCAAATAAATTGTTTTCTATATTGATTTAGTGATTAATGTACTTTCCACCACATTTTTAGGAACTTCTACCACCTAAGATGTGACTGTATAAGCTTGTCCTTTCACCCTTATTGTTCTTTGGGGATTTTTCCCTTACTGTAACATCCTAGATAAATATATAATATATATTTTTTATATTAATAAAAATTATTGAATTAAATATTAATTTTATCTTAAAGGAGTGCTATTTTCAATGACATACCTGATACAAAACAACGTGTTTCATTAAAAACTTACGTTGCACACAACGATGAGTTATAATAAAAAATATTAATATAAAATTATTATTTTAAATTATAGTTATCACATAGTAAATATAAGGCCCCAGCCTTAAACCTTACCTAATCGTGAGTTATTACAAGATTACACATTGAGGATCTTTTCAGGTTTAGTGTTTTAGATAATTAGATCATAAAACTTGCATTACATTCCGCATTTAAACAAAGTGGTTACATAAAATATAGTATTCATTTTTCCCATCAATGGAAATATATTTAAAAATAAAGCATGATTCTTTCTTGACACTTCCTTGACACTATCATCATATCATGTACCTTTCCCTTGACCTGTGAAAAACATTTCAAAAAAAACATGGGACGAGCATAAAAAGCTCAGTAAGGGTTATAAAAATATGGAAAGGAAACATGAGTTCATATATACATAAGAATGAAATCATACATTACCCATAAAACATAGGCATATCAAATCTTGAATAAATAATAGAAATCATAAGACATAAAAGGTAACTTGAGGCATTCATAACATTCTTACCTAGGGAGTAACCCTCTTGGTTACATCTGGAATACCCACCACAGTATATTCCATAAATCTCTTCGGAGAAACCTTAACATTTCACTCCTTTGCGTTACCCAATGAATTGGAGAGCTATATCGGGCTCACCTGCCCTTAGTTTTTCACGAAACCACCTGTCTTCATAATAATTCCCAAGAACCATAACATAATCGTATCACATAAAACATGCATAAAGTAAACATAACATTTCCACTTTTCAATCACAAGATATCAATATAACACATTGATATAAAAACATTATGAAAACCATTTTCAATACCAAAATAAATGAAAAGTAAAACATGATATTTATTTTCTTTTAAAAAAGTTATGGCTTGTAGAGGATGCCAAATCACAAATAATGGTCACGGCGGCGGAGAAGTCATTATCGCCGCATACATACGACAAAAACAATCCCTTTTGTCATTTAGTAAAACATTTCATATAAAGAAGATTCCTTTTGGATAAACGTAAATGTCAAAGGGGTTTATAAACCATATAAAAGAAGGTTGTGTATAAAACAAAATATGCCTCAATGAATGGAGATTGAGATGAAGTCCCTTACAAAGAGGGTATCCTTGTTTTAAGGACAAATCAATAACATAATTATGTGTGAAAAACGAATAAAACAGATTTAAGTGGATATTATGTGTAAAACAATCAGTGGTTATTCACACATATTAATAGAATGACATATTCAATCAGTACAAGTTTATCCCAAAGAATCAAATTTTGGTTAAGAAGTTCGCTTGCAAAAATTTGACAGCCTAACGGCGTCACTACAAAAATCAGAAAATTAGTTGATGAGAGATAAAAAGGGTATCTCATCACATGGACATAAAATCTAAATCAATAAGGACATATAAGAGCTTATCCCAACACTACTGGAATTTGTGTTTTTCCCCACACTTACATACCAACGGTTCTATGAAACCGTTGGTGTAAGATGAATAGTGGAGGCTTTTACCAACGGTTCATTAGAACCGTTGGGATATATGCGAATAGGGAGGTTTTTCCCAACGGTTCTCATGAACCGTTGGGAAAACTTTGTTTTTTGGGAGTTTTTCCCAACGGTTCATGAGAACCGTTGGGAAAAACATACATATGCCAACGGTTTTTTAAAACCGTTGGCAAAGGTTTTCCCCAAAAACCCAGCCGCCCGTTCCCTCCCCCATTCGCGTTACAGAGCCCTAACGGGAGCAGCAGCAGCCGATTCCGATTTTGGGGATACAGCCGGCCGGATTCCAGCTCTTCTTCAGGTTCTTCTTCTTCTTTATCTCAAAAGGTATTCAAATGTTTGGATCTCAATGAGTAAAACCTCCATCTAGGTGAGTGTTATCCCTAACTAGTGTGGCATCCGGCTTGTGGGGTGTTGAGAGAACTTTCAAAGTTTTTTTTTTGTGCCTTGGATTGTCATATATAGTTTTATAATTTCTATGGATTGTATAAGAATTATGTGGAGTTTTAAATAATCCTATTTTTTACATTTCTGATCATGAATTTATGTATGTAATCTTACAAAGATGTGATTCCTCTAGATCCTTGGATTTTATTATTGGGAATTTATTTTATGGATCATGAAATAAATTATGTCTTAGTCCTTCATATTTATACATTGATCAACTTGAAAATAAATTTACAAAAATAAAAAATCATTATCATTCTCAAAATCAGATCACTTTGGTTCTAACATCCTACCAATTTGATTTTTTAACAATTCAAAGTGAAATTCACACCACCAAAAGGTATTCAAATGTTTGGATTCACAGTGGAATTCCATGGATAGACTCATTTCTTTGAATATTGATTAAGCCATTGGTGATACATGGATCCAAGGGAGGGATTCCATAGATAGACTTATTGAATGTAGAATTATATTCCAATTGATACATGGATTCTTATGATAATTCCATAGATAGACTTATTGAATGTAGAATTATATTCCAATGATATGCGTCTTGTGTGGTGGTGGTGTGGTTTATGTGTTTTATGGTAGTAGTGAAGTGTGTGATTATGTAGTTAATGTGAACCCATAGGTTGAGTATTTTGTGCTATCTATATATCATGTATTTTTATGTTATTTCTACACATTCCCAACTAGAGTTGGATAAACTTACCAACGATCAGAGGTTTTGAGTTATGGGTATTTTTTCTAATATCTAGGATGGTGGTTATATGTTTGGATAGCTACCATGTCTTCCCTACTCTTCCTTCAAAAGTGATTGACCATGTGTTTTTAGGCAAGATGCGATGTGATTGTCCATGTGTCTTCAGGTGAGATGTACTATGATTTCCCTAGTGTTTTTCGATGAGGTGTGATGTGATAAGGCTATAATAAGATGTGGCATGTGGTTGGGGTCATGTAGGGTAGGAGGATGACACAAGGTTGATGTTATTCATGTTCATGATACCCTACTAATATGGTTATGGGATGAGTCATGCTGTTATGTGATATAACACATTAAGTTCTTGTTGGTTTTACATTTTTTCAATAACACATTTGTATGTTTTTTTGACATGTGTAGTTGATACCTTGATTATTTTCTTCCTTTATCGTTTACTTAAATGTATATTCTATTATAGTTAATGCCTATTGAATTGTTTATGACAAAATGACTTATATAAATTCTTTTTACAGAATGGACAGAAGTTGGATGTATGAAACCGATCGGATCTCAGATGATTTTCAAAACAATTTGGAGAGCTTTATAGATTTTGCATTTCACAATGCTTCAGATAGTGGTCGCATACACTGCCCATGTTCCAATTGTGTTGGTAGACCTTGGTTGAGCCGTGAAGAAGTCAGCTACCACATAACCAAAAATGGGTTTCAAGCAAACTACTTTCTGTGGTATCACAATGGGGAGAAAACGAAATCTCAAATTGGTGATGATCGAAATGAAAAGACTGGAATGGAGAATTTGTTAGATGATCGGTTTCCGTTTATTCGTCATCATGAAAAAGAAAGGATTTCGACTCAAGAAGACTTCGATATGAGGACAGCTGATGCATCTAGTGAAAATGATGATATTGATAGGGTGAAAAAATTGAATGATGCTGCCACGACTCCAGTATATCGGCAATGCGATAAAATGAAAAAGCTGGAATTTTCAATCCGATTATTTCATGGGAAAACTATGTATGGGATTTCTAATACAGCAATCGATTACATTCTTACCCTCTTGAAGGATTTACTTCCAGATGATGCAGATATTCCCTCAAACCACTATATGGCATGGAAGTTAGTTGAGGAACTTGGATTTTCAAGAAACAAAATTCATGCTTGCCCGAAAGATTGCAGTTTATTCTGGGAGGAAACCGCTGAACGAAATGATTGTATAAAATGTGGCACATCCCGCTGGAAGCCAAAATCTGATGGAACACCATCCCGCGTTCCACAGAATGTAATGTGGCACTTTCCATTGATCCCCAGACTCCAGAATCTTTTTATGTCTGATGACATATCAATAAAAATGAGATGGCATGATACCGAGAGAAAGAAGACTGATGATGAGTTGGTTCATCCTGCAGATGGATTTGCATGGAAGATATTTGATGCTCGACATCCTGATTTTGCAGCTGACGTGCGTAATGTGAGGCTGGGTCTTTCATGCGACGGTTTTAATCCGTTTGGGCAGATGCTTACTTCGCACAGCACATGGCCAGTTTTTATACACATTTATAATCTTCCCCCATGGTTGTGTATGAAAAAACCATTCACTTTCATGAGTATACTCATATCTGGTCCTTCTGATCCTGGCATTGATATTGATGTATACATGCAACCTTTAATAAAAGAGTTGAAGCTTCTTTGGGATGTGGGTGTGCGCACATACGATGCATGTTCGAAAGACATATTTCAGATGCGCGCTGCGCTTATGTGGACAATCAATGATTTTCCGGCTTATGCAATGATGTCTGGATGGAGCACGAAGGGGAAACTGTCATGTCCAGTTTGTATGAAGAATACACGATCCAGAAGACTGAAACATCGTTGTAGTTTCAGTTTTATGGGACATCGACGATTTTTGCCAAAGGATCATCCATATAGAATGAATCGTCGAAGATTTGATAATACTATAGAGACCGATGATCCACCTCAGCGTGTGTCTGGAACTGATGTGCTTAATGAATTGAAAGATTTCAGTTTTTCGTTCGGGAAGGGTCAAATGAAATCTGGAAAGAGAAAGAATGTTTCCACAGAAACCTGTTACAATTGGAGGAAGAGGAGTATCTTTTTTGATTTGCCTTATTGGTCAACCAATTTGCTACGTCATTGCTTAGACGTAATGCATATTGAAAAGAATATATGTGAAATGTTGCTTTCAGTTCTTCTAAATGTCAAGGGGAAGACAAAAGATGATTTACGATCTCGACGTGACTTGGTGGATTGGGGCATCAGACCAGAATTGCATCCTGTGCGTATCAGTGAAAATAAATGGAAACTTCCATGTGCTTCTTATGTGATGACACCTACTGAAAAAAAAACAATTTTTGGAAGTATTAGAGACTATAAGAGTTCCTGATGGCTATTCAAGCAACATATCTAAACGGGTCAACAGAAGAGAGTTGAAGCTAAAATCTTTAAAGACTCGTGATTATCACGTTCTACTGCATGAGTTGCTTCTAATAGCAATCTGTCATCTTTTGTCCAATAATGTAAGGGTGGGTGTTATTCGGTTGTGCCATTTGTTTAGAGATCTTTGTGCTAAGAAGTTGTCCAAGTCTTTCTTGCAAAAAATGTTGACAGATGCCCCATTAATTTTGTGTGAGTTGGAGAAAATATTTCCCCCATCATTTTTCACATGCATGCTGCATCTGACTGTCCATATTCCAACTGAAATACTTCTCGGAGGACCTGTTTATTTTCGTTGGATGTATCCAACTGAAAGACATATGTTCACATTAAAGTCTTATGTTCGAAACAAGAATCATCCCGAAGGTTCTATCGTGAACGGTTACTTAGCTCAAGAATGTATGGATTTCTGTTCAATGTATTTGTCTGATCTTACTACAAGAATGAACAGACCAATGAGAAATGAAGAAGAACAATATGAGCAAATTGAACCCAGTTTTCCATCACTTCTTCAAACAGGAGGAATTCCTGGATCATATACATTGAAGACATTAAGCCATGAAGAGCGGGAGATGGCACATCGCACAGTTTTGTTCAACTGTGATTTGTTCGATGACTATATCAGGTAACAAAATTGAATATGTATATCTTACATATATATCTGTTAAACTATTCATATTTTTTTATCTACAGGGAACATAAAACAATGATAAATAGGAAGCATCGTTCTTTATCTTTGAGAAGGAGAGAGACTTTGCATAGCAAAGAGTTTTCTGCTTGGTTAAAATTGAAGGTAAAAATATTACTGTTTAAATTAATTATTTCAATATTTACTTAAGTTTAACTGTCATTTATATTGTAGGTATTGAGTTTGTCTGCTGACTCTGTCTCTGAGGAAATAAGAGCTTTGGATTTTGGTCCTAATACCGTGGTTCGTGACTATAAATCAATTGTTATCAATGGGTACAGATTTATTGTCACTGAACGAGCCAAAAACATGAGAACACAACATGATGGTATTATGGTTACTGCCACAACAGATTGTTATGCCAGCGCATCAGATAGTAGACCGCGACTTGAAAATGTGGGTTATTATGGAGTCGTTGAGAAAATAATAATATTGGATTATTACTCTCATGGATGAGTCACAATGATGAAATGCCATTGGTTTGATTCGATGACGAGACATGGCACATTTATTGATGATTGTGGATTTCGAGTAATTAATATGACCCGCACTCTTGCAACCGAAGAACCATATGTGTTGGCATCAATGGCTAAACAAGTTTTTTATGTCAAAGATCAACTTCAACCTGAATTTGGTGTCGTAGTTGAAGTAATTCCAAGACATATTTTTGATGATGCTGATGATGGAATTGACACTGTCCCTATTGCCATTGGAACCAATCCATTTATTTCTTTTGATGACTCCAATAGCTCAATTGTCAGAGTTGATTGTGAACCTGAAGTTGTGGTTGGAAATATATAGAATCATTCATCCATGTTCTCAATTCTTTTGGTTTACCTCGAGTTGGGTTGTTAATGTTGGTAATATTCATATTTATTTAGTATTGATCACAAATATGTTTTAGCTGACTTGACCGTTATGTGAATTTTCAATGTTTATTGGTTGCTGTTTTATTTGAATTGCATTTTCTAATTTGGAATTGAACTGTATTCAAACCAAATCAAACAATATTTCTAACTTGGTGAACATTACAACTTGTATGTTTTATTAAATTCATTCAAGCTCTTCTAAAACAATTGATAGCTAAATTACCAATGAATCCCCTCATTCCCTCATATATTTAGTTTTTTGGTTTACACATTAATTTTCTTTTTCTAATTAATTACATATTTGTTTTCCAATGAGGGAAATGAAGCCAATTGAAGAGAGACGAAGAAAAAAAATGGCGGAGAACAATCGTCGGATGGAGGAGATGGGCATTCCACCATTAGTGCCTACAGTGAGTACTTTATTTCATATATATATATATATATTTACAGAATATATAATGTCATGTGATTAATTTTTTTTGTAAACTTTTTTGTAGGATCCACCATTACGTCGACAGTTATTCGACGAGGAGCCTAGTACTGGTCCTAGTACTCAGGCCGGTGGTACGAGGAGGGTTCGTACCAGAGGTGGACATAGAGCTGCGCGTGCCCAACTAGACCCTGCCCCTCCCACTGACATTTCAGCCTTCCCACATTCTGATCCCGGTGTGTCGTTAGAGACACACGGGATATTTAGACCTCCCATGTTTTCGCTACCTTCTGCATCTTCTGCCCCATCATTTTCACATCCCATGATGATTCCCACTCCCCAGTCAGCATCAGGTCATACAGTTGTTCCATCTTCTTTTCCTTCTACTTCTGTCTCTCCGAGCTTTTATATTCCATCGTCTTCGACTCCTGTTCCACCAGAGGGTGTTCCATCCGGTTCTGTGGATCCGGCGCCACTCATTGATCAGACTAGCACAGGTATATTTATAAAACCCTATCAAATTTTTATAGCAATATTTATTTTCATTATAACATGTTTTGATAAAATATTTGTTTTTCTTTCATGACAGATACATCTACTGAAAGGAGGCGGGGGCGGGGCCGTACACGCATGCGTTCGGTGTGGAACCGTCGCACACAGGTTATGGTGGAATATAATGAAGACAATCAGATGGTTGAGAAAACAGGGCAGCAATGTCGGAGTTTTATGGCGACGCTTGCCAAATACTCCGACATCATTCCCGTCAGCCCGCTGTCGTGGAGACATTTGCCACATGAGGTCAAAGATAGAGCTTGGGCAGAGATATGGGTAAAAAAATCTGTTGTATTTAATGCCATGAATTTGTTTTGTATTTATATAAACTAATATTTTCATTTCAGCTTCGATTTAATTTTCCTGATGGTGAGGGTGCACGAATGGAACGTCTAAAGGATTTAGGCGAGCTTTGGAGAGCCTACAAGCATGAGTTGTATATTGGCTGGCGTGCTAAAGTTGGCACTGAGTTAGAGGCGGTACCAGTCGTGGATGATTGTCCTATAGAGCAGTATCGTCAGATGATTACTCACTGGACGAGTACCCAGTTTAAGGTATGAATTACATTTGAGGTATTTAAATAATTACTTTCAAGTTTTGCATTAATATTATCCTTTGCATTATCGAATTTTATTTAGGAATCATCTGGAAAAAATAAAAAAACATTGATGCAAAAAAATACCTCCATACACTAGGACGCACGACGATGCCGGATCATGAGAGGCAGCATGTATGACAATTGTTTATAAGTTTTCTTTACGACTTACATTTTCTTTTGTTTCCTCAATTATTTAATTATTTGCTGAAGTCTTTATATAAATTTTGTTTTCAATGTCATTGTAGAGGCAAGTACAAAATATTGAAGGACGTGTGCCTCGAGCAAAACTGTTTTGCTCGAGTAGACGAAAAAAGGATGGACGTGTTGTCAACGAAGCGACTCAGCAGCAGATTGTAAGTTTTAATCTGTTGATTTTATATTTTAATATCTATTTCGTAACTTAACAATATATTTATATTTGTAACAGGATGCTTTAGAGGCCCTCGATGCCCAAGAAGCAGACAATTTTGGGCCATCTGATCACTTACATCAGGTGTTGGGAGATGATCATTCTGGCAGAGTACGCTGCCGACCTAGGATAGCCCCGACGAGGTATTGGCCTGCCTCAGGTACGAGTTGTAGTGCCACCGAGCTGCAGCAAGTTAGGGCACAGGCAGAACAGGCTGAGAAAAGGGCCACAGAGACGGCAGAACAGTCTGCAAGGGCAAACAGTGCATTTATGAAATTTATTGAAGTTCTACGTCCAACACTTCCAGCAGAGGCCAGCCCAGCGATTGATAAATACATGTCGTCGATACATTCTATATATGGTGCACCAGGTGGCAGTTCCAGTGGTGGTCAGGACGATGTCGAGCTTGAAGATGATGATGGCGAGCAGTCTGATGCGGAAGAGGAGGGAGATGAGGAGGGCGAGGAGGAGGGCGAAGGCGAGGAGGAAGGCGTTGTGGAGGGTGAGGACGATGAGGAGGACGATGACGAGGGCGATGATGATGATGATGATGGAGATGGTGATGCTGATGTGGGACATATTGATCCGTTACATTTTTGACTTGAGATTTGATGTTTAATCTATTCTAGTTGTTGGTTTTATCTAGACTCGTAGTATAGTATTGGAGTTGAGTTATTTTTATATATTGTCTGTTTTTATGGATGTTGTTGTCTTTTAGTGGTTGTGTGTTTGAGAACTCCCTGGACAACCCCCCTCATTCTTGGACCCTGGACAACCCCCCCTCCCCCTTGGACCCCGAACACCCACCAAACACCCCCCGGACAGCCCCGCGGACAGCCCCCTGGACAGCCCCCCGTACAGCCCCCAACCCTCCACCCTGGACCCCGGATAGCCCCCCGGACAGCCCCCCGAACAACCCCCCCACCCTCCCCCTTGGACCCCGGACAACCCCCCAAACACCCCCCGGACAACCCCCTGAACAACCCCGGACAACCCCCTGAACAACCACCGGACAGCCCCCTAAACAACCCCGGACAACCCCCTGAAGAACCCTCAAACACCCTCCGGACAGACCCCGCACAACCCCCCACCCTCATCCTTGGTCCCCAGACAGCCCCCCGGACACCCACCGGACAGCCCCCCCGGACAGCCCCCGCGGACAGCCCCCTAGACAGCCCCCCGTACAGCCCCCAACCCTCCACCCTGGACCCCGGATAGCCCCCCGGACAGCCCCCCGGACAACCCCCCCACCCCCCCTTGGACCCCGGACAACCCCCCCACCCCCCCCCTTGGACCTCGGACAACCCCCCAAACACCCCCCCGGACAGCCCCCTGAACACGTCACGAATAATAATTAGAATGTTCGCCGGTGGTTTCAGCTCAATCCGAGGTCGTACGCTATGAATTTGACCGTTGGACGCCCGTTCTGGCCGTTTATGACACCATAACTGCGTTGTCGGTCACCGCGGGCACACGACAAGTCCGATTGACGTGTCGTCTGCTCGACCACTTCAGAAATCACTCACCCGTATTTGTCGTCTGATTTCAGGCCATTCTGACATAGTTCGGCCCGTTTGGACCCCCCTCACGCGCGTTTACGAAGCGCGCGCATCACTTAAAACACTAATATTGAGCCGTACCGCGCAACCCGCACGTCCGATTGACGTGCCGTCTACGCGTACACGTCAAGAATAATAATTAGAATGATTCACGGTGGTTTCGGGTGAATCCGTGGTCGTCCGCTATGAATTTGACCGTTGGACGCCCGTTTTGGCCGTTTATGACACCATAACTGCGTTGTCGGTCACCGCGGGCACACGGCACGTCCGATTGACGTGCCGTCTGCTCGACCACTTCATAAATCACTCACCCGTATTTTTCGTCTGATTTGAGGCCATTCCGACATCGTTCGGCCCGTTTCGACCCCCCTCACGCGCGTTTACGAAGCGCGCGCATCACTTAAAACACTAATATTGAGCCGTACCGCGCAAACCGCACGTCCGATTGACGTGCCGTCTGCGCGTACACGTCACGAATAATAATTAGAATGTTCCCCGGTGGTTTCGGCTCAATCCGAGGTCGTACGCTATGAATTTGACCGTTGGACGCCCGTTCTGGCCGTTTATGACACCATAACTGCGTTGTCGGTCACCGCGGGCACACGACAAGTCCGATTGATGTGCCGTCTTCTCGACCACTTCATAAATCACTCACCCGTATTTGTCGTCTGATTTGAGGCCATTCCGACATCGTTCGGCCCATTTGGACCCCCCTCACGCGCGTTTACGAAGCGCGCGCATCACTTAAAACACTAATATTGAGCCGTACCGCGCAAACCGCACGTCCGATTGACGTGCCGTCTGCGCGTACACGTCACGAATAATAATTAGAATGTTTCACGGTGGTTTCAGCTCAATCCGAGGCCGTACGCTATGAATTTGACCGTTGGACGCCCGTTTTGGCCGTTTATGACACCATAACTGCGTTGTCGGTCACCGCGGGCACACGGCACGACCGATTGACGTGCCGTCTGCTCGACCACTTCATAAATCACTCACCCGTATTTGTCGTCTGATTTCATTCCATTCCGACATCGTTCGGCCCGTTTGGACCCCCCTCACGCGCGTTTACGAAGCGCGCGCATCACTTAAAACACTAATATTGAGCCGTACCGCGCAAACCGCACGTCCGATTGACGTGTCGTCTGCGCGTACACGTCACGAATAATAATTAGAATGTTTCACGGTGGTTTTGGGTGAATCCGTGGTCGTCCGCTATGAATTTGACCGTTGGACGCCCGTTCTGGCCGTTTATGACACCATAACTGCGTTGTCGGTCACCGCGGGCACACGACAAGTCCGATTGACGTGCCGTCTGCTCGACCACTTCAGAAATCACTCACCCGTATTTGTCGTCTGATTTCAGGCCATTCCGACATCGTTCGGCCCGTTTGGACCCCCCTCACGCGCGTTTACGAAGCGCGCGCATCACTTAAAACACGAATATTGAGCCGTACCGCGCAAACCGCACGTCCGATTGACGTGCCGTCTGCGCGTACACGTCACGAATAATAATTAGAATGTTTCACCGTGGTTTCAGCTCAATCCGAGGCCGTACGCTATGAATTTGACCGTTGGACGCCCGTTCTGGCCGTTTATGACACCATAACTGTGTTGTCGGTCACCGCGGGCACACGGCACGTCCGATTGACGTGCCGTCTGCTCGACCACTTCAGAAATCACTCACCCGTATTTTTCGTCTGATTTCAGGCCATTCCGACATCGTTCGGCCCGTTTGGACCCCCCTCACGCGCGTTTACGAAGCGCGCGCATCACTTAAAACACTAATATTGAGCCGTACCGCGCAAACCGCACGTCCGATTGACGTGACGTCTGCGCGTACATGTCACGAATAATAATTAGAATGTTTCCCGGTGGTTTCAGCTCAATCCGAGGTCGTCCGCTATGAATTTGACCGTTGGACGCCCGTTCTGGCCGTTTATGACACCATAACTGCGTTGTCGGTCACCGCGGGCACACGACAAGTCCGATTGACGTGCCGTCTGCTCGACCAATTCAGAAATCACTCACCCGTATTTGTCATCTGATTTCAGGCCATTCCGACATCGTTCGGCCCGTTTGGACCCCCCTCACGCGCGTTTACGAAGCGCGCGCATCACTTAAAACACTAATATTGAGCCGTACCGCGCAAACCGCACGTCCGATTGACGTGCCGTCTGCGCATACACGTCACGAATAATAATTAGAATGTTTCACGGTGATTTCGGCTCAATCCGAGGTCGTACGCTATGAATTTGACCGTTGGACGCCCGTTCTGGCCGTTTATGACACCATAACTGCGTTGTCGGTCACCGCGGGCACACGACAAGTCCGATTGACGTGCCGTCTGCTCGACCACTTCAGAAATCACTCACCCGTATTTGTCGTCGGATTTCAGGCCATTCCGACATCGTTCGGCCCATTTGGACCCCCTCACGCGCGTTTACGAAGCGCGCGCATCACTTAAAACACTAATATTGAGCCGTACCGCGCAAACCGCACGTCCGATTGACGTGCCGTCTGCGCGTACACGTCACGAATAATAATTAGAATGTTTCACGGTGGTTTCGGCTCAATCCGAGGTCGTACGCTATGAATTTGACCGTTGGACGCCCGTTCTGGCCGTTTATGACACCATAACTGCGTTGTCGGTCACTGCGGGCACACGACAAGTCCGATTGACGTGCCGTCTACTCGACCACTTCATAAATAACTCACCCGTATTTGTCGTCTGATTTCAGGCCATTCCGACATCGTTCGGCCCGTTTGGACCCCCCTCACGCGCGTTTACGAAGCACGCATCACTTAAAACACTAATATTGAGTCGTACCGCCCAAACCGCACGTCCGATTGACGTGCTGTCTGCGCGTACACGTCACGAATAATAATTAGAATGTTTCACGGTGGTTTCAGCTCAATCCGAGGTCGTCCGCTATGAATTTGACCGTTGGACGCCCGTTCTGGCCGTTTATGACACCATAACTGCGTTGTCGGTCATCGCGGGCACACGACAAGTCCGATTGACGTGCCGTCTGCTCGACAACTTCATAAATTACTCACCCGTATTTTTCGTCTGATTTCAGGCCATTCCGACATCGTTCGGCCCGTTTGGACCCCCCTCACGCGCGTTTACGAAGCGCGCGCATCACTTAAAACACTAATATTGAGCCGTACCGCGCAAACCACACGTCCGATTGACGTGACGTCTGCGCGTACACGTCACGAATAATAATTAGAATGTTTCACGGTGGTTTCGGGTGAATCCGTGGTCGTCCGCTATGAATTTGACCGTTGGACGCCCGTTTTGGCCGTTTATGACACCATAACTGCGTTGTCGGTCACCGCGGGCACACGGCACGTCCGATTGACGTGCCGTCTGCTCGACCACTTCATAAATCACTCACCCGTATTTTTCGTCTGATTTTAGGCCATTCTGACATCGTTAGGCCCGTTTGGACCCCCCTCACGCGCGTTTACGAAGCGCGCGCATCACTTAAAACACTAATATTGAGCCGTACCGCGCAAACCGCACGTCCGATTGACGTGCCGTCTGCGCGTACACGTCACGAATAATAATTAGAATGTTTCACGGTGGTTTCAGCTCAATCCGAGGTCGTACGCTATGAATTTGACCGTTGGACGCCCGTTCTGGCCGTTTATGACACCATTACTGCGTTGTCGGTCACCGCGGGCACACGCCATGTCTGATTGACGTGTTGTCTGCTCGACCACTTCAGAAATCAGTCACCCGTTTTTGTCGTCTGATTTCAGGCCATTCCGACATCGTTCGGCCCGTTTGGACCCCCCTCACGCACGTTTACGAAGCGCGCGCATCACTTAAAACACTAATATTGAGCCGTACCGCGCAAACCGCACGTCCGATTGACGTGCCGTCTGCGCGTACACGTCACGAATAATAGTTAGAATGTTTCACGGTGGTTTCGGGTGAATCCGTGGTTGTCCGCTATGAATTTGACCGTTGGACGCCCGTTCTGGCCGTTTATGACACCATAACTGCGTTGTCGGTCACCGCGGGCACACGACAAGTCCGATTGACGTGCCGTCTGCTCGACCACTTCATAAATAACTCACCCGTATTTGTCGTCTGATTTCAGGCCATTCTGACATCGTTTGGCCCATTTGGACCGCCCTCACGCGCGTTTACGAAGCGCGCGCATCACTTAAAACACTAATATTGAGCCGTACCGCGCAAACCGCACGTCCGATTGACGTGCCGTCTGCGCGTACACGTCACGAATAATAATTAGAATGTTTCACGGTGGTTTCAGCTCAATCCGTGGTCGTCCGCTATGAATTTGACCGTTGGACGCCCGTTCTGGCCGTTTATGACACCATAACTGCGTTGTCGGTCACCGCGGGCACACGACAAGTCCGATTGACGTGCCGTCTGCTCGACCACTTCATAAATCACTCACCCGTATTTGTCGTCTGATTTGAGGCCATTCCGACATCGTTCAGCCCGTTTGGACCCCCCTCACGCGCGTTTACAAAGCGCGCGCATCACTTAAAACACTAATATTGAGCCGTACCGCGCAAACCGCACGTCCGATTGACGTGCCGTCTGCGCGTACACGTCACGAATAATAATTAGAATGTTTCACGGTGGTTTCAGCTCAATCCGAGGCTGTACGCTATGAATTTGACCGTTGGACGCCCGTTCTGGCCGTTTATGACACCATAACTGCGTTGTCGGTCATCGCGGGCACACGACAAGTCCGATTGACGTTCCGTCTGCTCGACCACTTCATAAATAACTCACCCGTATTTGTCGTCTGATTTCAGGCAATTCCGACATCGTTCGGCCCGTTTGGACCCCCCTCACGCGCGTTTACGAAGCGCACGCATCACTTAAAACACTAATATTGAGCCGTACCGCGCAAACCGCACGTCCGATTGACGTTCCATCTGCGCATACACGTCACGAATAATAATTAGAATTATCCACGGTGGTTTCAGCTCAATCCGTGGTCGTCCGCTATGAATTTGACCGTTGGACGCCCGTTTTGGCCGTTTATGACACCATAACTGCGTTGTTGGTCACCGCGGGCACACGCCACGTCCGATTGACGTGCCGTCTGCTCGACCACTTCATAAATCACTCACCCGTATTTATCGTCTGATTTCAGGCCATTCCGACATCGTTCGGCCCGTTTGGACCCCCTCACGCGCGTTTCGAAGCGCGCGCATCACTTAAAACATGAATATTGATCCGTATCGGGCAAACCGCAGGTCCGATTGACGTGCCGTCTGCGCGTACACGTCACGAATAATAATTAGAATGTTTCACGGTGGTTTCAGCTCAATCCGAGGCCGTCCGCTATGAATTTGACCGTTGGACGCCCGTTTTGACCGTTTATGACACCAGAACTGCGTTGTCGGTCACCGCGGGCACACGGAACGTCCGATTGACGTGCCGTCTGCTCGACCACTTCAGAAATCAGTCACCCGTATTTGTCGTCTGATTTCAGGCCATTCCGACATCGTTCGGCCCGTTTGGACCCCCCTCACGCGCGTTTACGAAGCGCGCGCATCACTTAAAACACTAATATTGAGCCGTACCGCGCAAACCGCACGTCCGATTGACGTTCCGTCTGCGCGTACACGTCACGAATAATAATTAGAATGTTTCACGGTGGTTTCGGGTGAATCCGTGGTCGTCCGCTATGAATTTGACCGTTGGACGCCCGTTTTGGCCGTTTATGAC
This sequence comes from Viscum album, assembly GCA_963277665.1. Classification (NCBI taxonomy): domain Eukaryota; kingdom Viridiplantae; phylum Streptophyta; class Magnoliopsida; order Santalales; family Viscaceae; genus Viscum; species Viscum album. Next base: position 1,102,416,063 of record OY728147.1, read on the forward strand.
ACCATAACTGCGTTGTCGGTCACCGCGGGCACACGGCACGTCCGATTGACGTGCCGTCTGCTCGACCACTTCATAAATCACTCACCCGCATTTATCGTCTGATTTCAGGCCATTCTGACATCGTTCGGCCCGTTTGGACCCCCTCACGCGCGTTTCGAAGCGCGCGCATCACTTAAAACATGAATATTGATCCGTACGGGGCAAACCGCACGTCCGATTGACATGCCGTCTACGCGTACACGTCACGAATAATAATTAGAATGTTTCACGGTGGTTTCAGCTCAATCCGGAGACGCGGTGTGGCCGACACCACTCAAAGTGTCCGTCTTTTGTTTCAAAAGGACGTCATTTTAAGTGAAAAGCATCAACTGGCTTACGGAAAACCGACCAAACGCATTCCGAATCTGTTGATAATTTATCCCAACAATCCATGGGTCATATGTGATGTGTACGAGCCAACCCGGGATAAATCCGAGTCGCGGTGTGGCCGGGATAAGTTTAAGTGGCTCTCTTTTGTTTAAAATGAACACCATTTTAAGTACATACGGAAAAATGACCAAACGGATTCGGTTTCCGTTGAAACTTTAGGATAACGATCCATGAGTCATATGTGACGTGTACGAATCAACTCCGCCAAAATCGGAGGTACGGTGTGGCCGGTATCACTTCAGGTGTATGTATTTTGTTTAAAATGGACATCATTTGAGGTAAAAATATATGGTATAGAAAAAACCGATCATATTATGAATTGAATTTCAGATTCCACGTATAATTGTCATCTAAATTTTAAATTGAATTCTATATGAATTATGTATGTTTATGAATTGTAATTTAATTATGGATTTGTATAGTTTCAGGATCCATTATATGTTAAATGTGTATGAATTTGTTCGTAATTGAATATGTATGTTTTATTTTATTACTGGTACAATAGTTGGATCGAAAATGAGGTGAAAATGAGGTGAAAATGAGGTGAAAATGAGGTGAAAATGAGGGCTGATGACTGGTGGTGATGGACAGGGGACAGGGGCTGTGCAAATTGCAGGGTGCTGCAATTTGCAGCATAGGGTATGCCAACGGTTTCAAACCGTTGGCATATAAGTTTTTAGCATGTCTTTTCCCAACGGTTCTAAACCGTTGGGAAAGACTTCACCAATTCCCAACGGTTTGAAACCGTTGGGAAAATGTTCCACATGGTATATCCCAACGGTTTGGAACCGTTGGGAACATGTGTGGTATTTGGTTTTCCCAACGGTTTGGGAGAACCGTTGGGAAAAACTATCCCAACGGTTTACCCAAACCGTTGGGGTAGGGTAACTTATATGGGCCTATTGCAACGGTTGCCAATAAACCGTTGGGAAAACATTTCCCAACGGCTTACTTCCCAACGGTTTTCAGAACCGTTGGGAAAACCATTCCCAACGGTTTGAGGGGCTTTCCCAACGGTTCTAAACCGTTGGTAAATAGTGTATTTCCAGTAGTGCAACATAATAGTATGTGAATTAGAAGACATAACAAATGAAGTCTTTTAAAAAGAGGAGGGTGAAAGGTTCCCTTACCGACATGGGTATCTTTCAAAACATACACCCCGTGAAAGAGGGACAATACAACATTGATGTAAATACTCATAAATGAAATTATATTAGAAAATGAGTAAAATAATGGGCAGTAAATACACCTCTCAATGTAAATTGTGGCAAATGTAGCATAAATCTCACGGGAATAAAAGTGAGATGAAAATTCCCTTACAAAAACTCGGCAGCTTAACGGCGCCAATTAAAACATCCAAAATGGATTGATGAGATCAAATAGGGTATCTAATCATATTAACATAAATTTTACAGAAAGAGGAATAGAAAAGAACATCCCCCATCATAACAAATAGGAGCTTAAAAGAAGTAACATAAAGGATAGTACTTAAAAAGAAAGAGAGAGGTTAGATCTCTTACGAAAATTCGGCAGCCTAACGGCGCCACTCAAAACTTACAAAATGGATTGATGAGAGGGAATAGGGTCTCCCATCATATGAACATAAAAATTATACTAATATTAATATAAAATAATATCCTAATAACAAGAAAGATGAGCTTTAAAAGGATTGACATAAAAGAGTGTACTTAAAAAGAATGAGAGGAGTAGGATCCCTTACCTCGGGTCCGACTTGACTCGATCATTTTTTAACGTCCAGAATAATAAACTTGAGTTAATTTATACTTGATTAAGAACATTTTTAAAGTTCATTATTACTTTTATATCAATTATTTCCATGTTATAAACATTATGTAATCATTTATGTTAATAATGTTTGTTTTACCGATATTTGGTTCTTAAGTTTAATATAGACTTCTTATAATTACATGTTGTTCATGTGGTCAAAAGTTCATTATATCCAGAATGATATTCATGATTTGTAAATCATATATATCATATATATCCAGAATATAAATGTATTAATAATATTACATAATCATTTAGAGGTAAGAAATGAAATGCACCGTTTATGGAGACTGTAAGCCGTACGTACGTATGAACGCTACTTTCATTTCTATGTCATATTAATGGAATTAAAACCAAATGAGAGGTATGTATATTTTAATTCCAGAATTATATTCATCATTTATATGTAACATACATCATATATAATAACTTTATATCCATCCTTTATACATCCCACATATGGCATTAACGAATCAAATCACTTTGAGGGGGCGGTAGACTGTACTTCCTAAAATGGAATTATCGTGTTTAACCATAATGGAAACCATAAAGGTATGCCACAAAATAAAAATACAGAAACAGAAACATATTATATATCATATATGAATATATTTACATCTTAATGGCCACCATGAAAGGTGTTAAGAGAAGATTGAATGATCATCATTTCGTGAGGCAGTAATTCACCATCCATAGAAATAGTATGTTCATTAACCATTAGACGAAGGTGTGTGTAAGTTTATCTAGAATAATTAACATAAAAACAACCTAGTATATTTAAGATACTGGTTTTTTTACAAAATAAAGGAATAAAAAGTGATTAGGGGGTTGGAGAATCAAAAAAAACAAAAGAACACAAGTGAAGACATTACCTTAAAATCGGGTAACTCCCTTTGGTTTGAGCTAAAATGCTTCCTTTTGAAGACTTATTCCCAAATTGAGTCTTCAATGAGTTATAGAGGTATGTGGAGAGACAAAATGGGCAGGGGTTGGCCGACCCAAAGGCTTTTAAAGTGTGGGTATGGAGGTAGTGGTGGGGGCCTTTTATAAGAGGAGAGGAGGGGCACTCTTGGAAAGTAAAGAAATGTTACTTTATTTTAGAATGAGTTTTGGATTTTAATGGTCCCACATTGATTTTTTTCGAGGATAAGGTGATAAGGGTTCGAACTCCACCCATACAATAGGTTTTGGAAATGTGTAGGTAATAGATTTTATATTATCTTTCGATTTTATTTAAATCGTTAAATAAAGAGGTCATCGCTGCATCATCATGATGTCATAAATAATTTAATTTATATAATGCATAAAAATTATAAAAAACAACTATGATATAGGAAATATTTTTATATTTCCAATGATAATTTATAGTCCAAAATCTGACATCTATAACTCCATGTAAAAATTGTTTTAGTTAAAGAACTCATGTTTGTGACATTTTAATTTTAACATTAAATAAAAAGGTATTTATGTCATTTTCCAACCAAAGTGGCTCCATGGGGTCCCCAAGTTGACCCATGGATTTTCATGGTCGGAAATGACTCATCCAATTAGGTTAGGACATCTGTCTAGGTTATTTCATATTATTAAAACATTATTTTTACCTTAAACTACACTAATTACCTCTAAGCACGATTAAAAACATAATAAGTTACTATTCCAAAAAAAATTATTTTAATCCCATTGAACCACATTTTACTTCTTAATGACAACCATGTATGTCGGATTTTTGAAATTAAAAACACAAAGGTGGAAAAATTTCATTTAAACGGAAAATTAGTTTTTATAAGTACCACTTAGTGGTTTCACTATTCATCAAAAATTTTAGTTTTTCTGAAAATTACCAAAAATTCACCCTAAGCTATATTTGATATTCCGAACTCAAAAATGATTTCTATTTTACAAAATTAAAAAAATATAAATTGCATTAATTAATTTAATAATTAATTCCTGCTGTCAAAACAAATAGCGTTTTTTATGAAACAATATCTACTAAAAGATTTACACTAGTTTAAGTCCAATTTCAAAGTGAAATTAATTCCAATGACCACTATTGGATTAAATGGTAAAAATATATTCTAATTTTATTTTAAAAATAATTCAAAATATAATATAATCATATAAATAAATTATATTAATAAGTGGTTTTGAATTAAAATACAACATTTTTCACTATTCATTAAAAAATGAACTTTATCGGAAAGATACCAAAAATTTACACAAAGTAAATTTTGATGTCTCTATTTTAAAGAATAATTTTATTTTGTCAAATATAACACATAAAATTGTCAAAAAGTGGATTTCAACGTGGTTCGCCATCAAAAGGCGGTTAATCGAACTTCTAAAGAACATTAGAATGTTTACGCTTAAAATTGAATTCATTTACATTTTTAATCCTCTAACATTTATTGTAAAAAGTAAAAATATTTGACAAACATATATAATAATTTTGTAGTTAGTTCTGTTCATTCCCGCCATTACAATGTCTAGGAGTTAACTATCACTTAAAATAATATTATTTTATTATTAGAGTGCAACTTAAGATTCCCAAAAAACTCGTTGTTGTGTATTGTGTACGCCATCGATCATAGCGTCCCCATTAAAGTAATATTAATATTTTATATAAAAATGTCATATTCTTTAATTTCCTGGGGTGTTACAGTCAATTTATTTAATAAAATGAAAAAAATATACCATATTATGATTAAATATGTTTCATAAATGTTTTTTACATTTATCCATTAAATTTTAGAGGCTTATAATAAAAAGTATCTGATTTTAATCATAAATAAACTAATATTCATTAAAAGTCGTATTTACCATCTTTTGATTGAAAACATCATTAAATATATTTTTTGTCACTTCCATATGTCCTATATGACAAAATAAATTTATTCATTAGAATCATGACATCAAAATCTATTTTGGGTAAATTGTTGGTATTTTCTTGTTAAAATTACTTTTTTATGAATAATGAAAAATACTATATTTTAATTCCAAACCACCATCAAATCTAATTTATTTATAATAATATATTATATTTTAATTTTTTTTAAATTTTAATTAAATTAGGTTTTTACAATTTAATCAAATGGTGGACATTGGCAATAATTTCACTTCAAATTTGGAATTAATTTCACTTCAAAATTGGACATAAATAAGTGTCAGAATTTTAATAGTTATTATTTCATAAAAACACGCTTTTTGTTTTGACCGAATGAATTAATTTTAAATTATTTTCAACCACTTATATTTTTTGAATTTAGAAAAATAGATTCCATATTTGGAATCATGAGTTCCAAATTTGGTAAATAGTAATCTTTTATTTTCATACATTATCAATATTTACTTTAGTAAAAATTTTATTTACTATGGTTAGAGGGTATATTTGGTAAATAAGAGTAAAAAATATAACATTATAATAATATTATGTTACCCTAAAGTGTTTCTTAATTCCATTTTTTGATTATTTTCCTACCATGGTCATCCTTTGGTCAATTTTGGGACCCCATAGAGCCACTTGGTAGTGATAATGACACTATATAAATAATTTAAAATAAAGACAAAATGACATAAACATATATCATTTTGTAATTCATTTTTTTATATAGGGTTATATAAGCTTTCTCTTAAACTATAAATATTTATTTAAAATCAAAAATTATTTCCTATATCAATTTTATTTTTATAATTTGTAAACATAAAATAAATAAAGGTATTTTTGACACAAAAATGATGCAGTGTTTACCTCATTAGTGAATGATTTAAATAAATGAGATTTTATAGATTAAGAAAATATCTAAAACCTATAAAATTATTATACGATAATTTTATATCGAACATTAGTCATATTATATTCAACTTTAATGCATTTTTTTCATTTATAAACTAATAATCAAAGTATAATAAAATGTTATTTTCAAGCTTTCCTATAGAGGCCATCATCCCCCTTCTGAAAATCCCTCACTTCTAACACATTCCACACACTTATCAAGACTCTTGGATCGACCAAAATCTGCCCAGTTAAGCCCCCTACATACCTCTCATCCATTAAGATTCCCTACCATAGTTAAAAGGCACATCAAGTAAAATTTTTTGTCCAAACAAAATGGAGTAACCTAATTTATAGGTAACATCTTCTCTTAAGTTATTTTCTTTTATTTTACTTATCCTACCCACTAAAATCTTTTTATTCATTTATTTTATAAAAAAACCAGTATAATCAATATTCTAGGTTGTTTTTATGAGATTTATTTTAACAACACTTATACATGAATCCATCTAATTTTAAGGAATATAATGTTTTTGTAGACAGAAAACTAATGCCACACGAAATGATAATTGCTCAATATTATACTACCACTTCTTATGGTGTCCATTAATATATCACTATATTTATATGTGATATATATTATATTTATTTATATCCTTATTAAATTTTCATTTATAGAATACCATTACGGTTTCCATAGCTATTAAATACGATAATTTCATTTGAGAAAGGTCAAACTACGACCCCTTCAAAGTGATATGACCCCTATTTATCACTATTTTTTCATTCCATTAAATAAGAAATAAAAATGATTGTTGCGTTAGTACGTACGTACGACTTACCGTCTCCATGAATAGTGCATTTCATTTCATATCTCACAATGTTATATACTATTATAAATACATATATAGAAGATATATATGATATATGTGATATCTAAATCATTAATATTATTCTTGAGAAAATGGAATTTTTATGACATGGAAAATTTGTAATTATAAAAAGTTCATTTTTGACTCAAATTCCGAAAATCGAAAAAATGTTCAATATGAACATAAATAATTTACTAGTTGTTATAGCCAAGTAATAAGTGATATAAAAAGAATAATAAATATGAAAATGGTTCTTAAGATACTATAAAATAACTTTGATTTATTATTCAGGAATATCTAGGAACAAATGATTTATGTCGGACACGAGGTAAGGGGTTTCTTATATAACTTGTAATTATGTCTGATTTCCAATGTTCACCACTTATTTATTGAATGTGGTGAATTATGTACATACATTTTGTATATATTATCATTATTCTCTTGATATTAATTGTATTATTTTATTTATTTTGTGGTTATTAACTTTTGTTCGAACAACTCGATTAATTACAACGTGGTTGAAGGTTTTCATCTCACTTTTTATTCCCATGAGATTAATGCTATATTTTCCAATATTTCCTTTTTGTGGTGTATATAACACCAATGATTGAATACATTGTGCAATATAATTTAATTTATGGGTATTTAAATCTTCATTGTATGATCCCTCTTTCATGGTCTGTATGATTTGAATGATACCAATCAGTAAGGGAACCTTTCACCTGCCTCTTTTTTAATGACAAATTTTTGTTATGACTATTAAGTTACATGTTCATATGTTGGGTTATGTTCTTCTATATCATTATTATTGTAAATTTTATGTCCATGTGATGAGATACCATTTTCTCTCTCATCAACTCATTTTTTATTTTTAAACTAACATTGTTAGGGTGTCGAATTTATATAACAAAACATCTTAACCAAATTTCAATTATTTAGGTTAAACATTTACATATTGATTGTGTCATTCTATAAATATGTGAAAAGTAACTATAATTTATTTACACATAATATAAAATTATATTGGGTTTAAATATATTTTTCACACATAATTATCTCACTGATTTATCCTTAAAATAAGGATACCATCTTTATAAGGGATTTCGTCTCAATTTACATTCCATTGAGAATTCGTTGTTGTTATGAGCCAATTAATTTTTATATATTTTATATACTATCCTTTGGTATATTATATGATGAATAATTTTATTCTCATGATATAATAATGTTTTTATTGAGTTTTATTCCTCAATAATTTTTATTCAAGAATATCTCATTTGGTTAAGAACCCCTTAACTAAAATATTGTATTAATGATTTATTCTTATAAATATTTCTCATCTTTGTCCATGTTTCAAAAATGGTTTTAAATATTTATTTATATTGACATTAATATTTTAAAATGATAATTCCCTTAAAATCATCAATGTGGAATGGGTCACTTTCCTTCATAAATCACTTTTATTAATTGGATTAGTAAATGGTTTGAAAAATCCTTGATTATGTCACTATATAAAAATGATATATTGTGATTGTAATGTGGAAAAGTTATATTTAGATTATTATTGCTTTATTTGTTATGAATATGTTATGGTTATTGGGCATTGATTGTGTATATGGGTTGTTCTATGATATATCGAGGGCGGGTGAGCCCATGATAACTCTCCAATGTATTGGGTAACGTGACAGTGGTAAACTATAATGTTTCATCTATGATTTTTTGGGAATATACTGTGATGGGTATTACAACATAACTTCCTACATAGTTGTGATTTCTATAATGTATTTATGATATGTATTCCACAATTTACCTTTGTGATTTATGATTTCTATATGTTATTCTTAAATATTATAATTTCATGAGATATGTTTTGATTGAAAATCATTGTTTCATTTATTGGTATTTATTGATCAGTTAATGATTATTTTCATTATTTTATTACCATTAATTGTCACGACCCGTCCTCGGGGCCCGTGCCGTGACTACCCCAAGTCTGCCTTCCATAGGCCAGGGGCTGGCGACTAGCACCAAAGGCGTAAATCCCGATAACTGGGAAGGCATTGCCTTTATAAAAGAAAACAAGAACCACAGAGTAACAAAGCGGAAAAAGTAAACACTAAGTACAAGAGAAGTGCTAAAAAGTAAATAGGCCAGAATAAAAACCCAAAATAAAGTACAACTATAACTGAATGAATGTACAACAGAAAAAGGCAACAGCTGGAAGAAGGAAGCAGCTCCTAGGTCGTCCTCCTCGGATCCTACCTGAAGGGTAGGTACAGATAGCGCAGCTCCTGGATCTTCCGCCACGGATCCTACCTGAAGGGTAGGTACAGATAGCCTCCTCAACGCTCTCGCCCGTCAGCCACATCCATGTGTCGTCTCGCCGTGAAGTCATCCTCCAGATACTAACTCGTCGTGTGGTACACCTCCGGGTGCCGTCCAGTCCTCGAACACTCGGCCTCTGTCATCACTGCCCGTCATCTACAACCAACACAACGAGGTGCGGGCATAACCCATGCAGGGGTGAGTATAACGATACTCAGTAGGGACCTTGAGACCCTCAAGGTCTCTTTAAAACCAACAAGGATAACCACAAGAAGATCTCAACAGATAACCTCTACTTAGGTATTTGCCCATACATATACCTAAGTTATCAAGTAACACATCTCAATCATGAGGAAACACAAGGATCATGAAATCAACGGATAACCACTACCCAGGTATATGCCCATACATAATCCTATGTTATTAAGTGACCCATCTCAATCATAAGGTAAACACAAAGGTCATAAGTCTTAGCTCAAACCAGGATTTTCATTATCAAAACCGTAACTACTGAAGAGCTCCCTCTCTGATGTGTACAATGGTACTGTCACGACGTCGAGGCACTGCTCACTAACCTAAGACTGTTGGGGTAATCCTCCTGTCGAGTACCGCGGGTCAGCCACCCAGACACAGTAGTGCTTCCTGCCGAGGTATGTCACCCAAACACAGTAGTGCACACCCCCTAGTATCCCGCTGAGGTACTCTCTGGACGAGTACCGCGGGTCTGCACTGTCACATAGGTAGTGCTTCGTCCACCATGGGTCTGCACCCCACAAAGTAGTGCTTCGTCCACTGGGCTAGTCGACTCACTCCAAGTCGAGTCGGTCAAGCAGTCCTCAGGTCTCAGCCAGCTACACGGTCTCCGTACTCCGTACGCTCATCTCTATGAGGGTCCGATCCACGATATACTGGTCGATACTCCAATTATCTCAAAGTCCAAAGAAGAAGTATCTCAAGGACCACCTCGTCATAGAGGTCTCAACGCAACAAACGGCGCGTCTATCAGACGCCCGGTCTGTGAGTTTCTAGCCTTTTCATCCCAGGGGCCTGGTTGGTTTCATGAGCGAACCAATGTCGGCCGTATCTCAACTGTACCCTGAACTCTCATAGGGTATACTCATAGAGACTGTTTTTCAACGTGATCATCAACGCCACTAATAGTTCGTCAAACGGACGTCCTGTCTGAAAGATATCATCTTTCCCGATTCAGGGGCCCGGTTGGATTCCGGGTACAATCCAACCCGGCCACTATCCAACTGTATCCAATACTCAGGAGAAGTATGCCAAAAATTCTGTCACATCAAGAGGAATTCAATGAGACAGACGACACGTCAATCAGACGCCCGGTCTGTGAGTTATTGACTTTTTCGTTCCTGGGGCCCGGTTGGATTTCGTGAGAGAACCAACCCGAACACACTCCGACAGCATCCAAAACTCGAGCGGAGTAAGCCAAAAGATCTGTCTCACTTAGAGGAATTCAACAAAGTCAACAGCACGTCAATCGTACATCCGAAGCTAAAGATATGAGTGTTTCCGCTCCGAGGGCCTGGTTGGTTTCGTGTAAGAACCAATCCGTCCGAACTCAAAGTAATCCGAAACCTTGAGTGCGATATACCGAAATGACTGTCTCGTTCCAAGGATCGTGTCTCCGCTAATGGAGCGTTGATTGAAGATCCGTAATCCGAGTTATGGGTAATTGAACCCAAATGGTCCGAAAACGGGGGTTTCGGGCCCGGACAGACCCGGCCTGAGACCCCCCGGTGGGCCCGAACCGGGTCGACCCGGCGCGGCGCGGCCCAGCCCGACCTGGCAGACCGGCCGGGCGCCGGTCTGGCTGGGGACAGCGCGCCCAGCGTGCTGTCTGGTTCGGCCTTTGGCCTAGCCGTTTCGGCAAATGGGAGGGGGGGGGGGGCGCCTTCCCCCCTGTGAAACCGCACCCCCCTCCCCAAATTTATGGGTGGCCATTTGAACCGTCTGGGGGAATTTAATTCCCCTGGACCCTTCCCTTCCGGCCGGCTCCTTCTCAATGGGACCGGTGGTGGCCGGTCCCCTTCCAGCTCCATCACCGGTGGCCCGGTCCGGCCACCGGTCACCTTGCTCCACCACGGCCCGGAACCGGCCGCGACCCTTTCTGTCTGGCGCGGCCCCGCTCCGGCCGCGGCGCCTTCGATTTCCTTCGATGCGGCGCGACGGCGTCGCGTTCTTAGACTTCTTTCCACGGGGTGGTGCGACAGCGTCGCGTAATACTTGTCATCTGATTCCCGCGTTGTGCGTCGACACCACGCCATTTCGTTCCATCCACAAAGAATCAAACATGAACATAGGAGGGGGGTTCGGCCGTGTTTGTGCGGTCCGAACCCCCTCTCGTTAAACGAATACATCTAGTCGAAAGTCCATGATGATTGATAAACTAGATTCATGAACATAAATAATTTAATAAAGTAATCCCCTACCTCGGTTTAGGAATGGTGTTCGTCAACGAGCCGCGGAAGACGAGCATCACAGAGGTCGGGCGTCGCGGGAAAAGAACATCAACGTCGCGAAGCGTGGATTCGAAGTCTTTGACGGTGATTTCGTCGCGGAAATTCATCGCGGAAGAGATGACGTGGAAGAAGAACGTCGCGTTGCGGATATGGCGTCGTGGAAGAACTGTGTCCTTTGGTGTAGAAGTTCTTCATTGAAGAACGGTGTTCTTCGCGTTCTTCGTCGAGGTTGAAGAGGAAGAAGACCACTTCCCCAATCCTCTCAAGGTTTCAAAAATCTAACAATAATTAAATAAGACCATGTCTTATTTTATTAACACAACCTAACCATTTGAATTTCAAGAGTTTGAAAATTCAAAACCCACATTTAACTCACTTATGTTATTAACATAAGATGTTATAAAATTAATGAGGTGATATGTTAACAAAACTTAAACGGGGGGTTTAGAGGGGTTAGGAAAGTGAGGGGTTAAGAGGGTTAGGGATTTTAAGGAATTTGAAAAGGTGGGGGGTTCGTGTGGGCCCCACCCTTTCAAATATCCACACATGGGAAGTTGGATGGATTTGGGCCCACCACCAACTTCCCATGGGAGAAGTTAACCACATAACATGAAATAAAATTGATTCAACAATTTTATTCACTTTTTTTAATTAATCCCCAAAAATTAACTTCTACTCCCACACAAACGCAACTACGGTAAAGGTTCCCTTAAGCGATTACCTGCATTGCGAGTTTATCGGTGCCATCAGATTTCAATTCCGAGCACCGGTTCAAAAAGATAGGAAAACCCACTCATTCATTCACTGAACGTACTTGAGCCAATCTTCGAAAATTGATTCCAGGCACTCCGGGCCTTGGAATCAAGTGCCGTCAGAAATCGCGTTCTTGTAAAATCCCAAAGAAAATTGGGAAAAAAAATTTCTTGAATTTTACGGGTCTTTACATTACTCCCACTTCAGGGCTTTACGTCCTCGTAAATCTATAACAAAAACTAAGGTTACAAAAGCGGTACAGAGCATGCATTTGAGCCTTCCGCTCCCATGTGCTCACCCGGAGGTTTCTTTACTTCCAGAGAAAGTGCACCCGAGGAATCGATCGTCCTCGAACTCTAGAGGTCTCCAATTCCTGTTAGAACTGGAACTCGAAACTACTGCCGCCACAAGGGTAAGGTTGGCCGACTCAAGAGTGATTGGCCGCACCCTCCCGTGCATGATTTTAGCTTGTGCTGCCCAGGGATTCCTTTTCTCCGACCAAGGAAAACCCATCCCGACGTTTGCCTAAAACCGTCAATTTGAGTATGAACAGTTATTTCCCATTCCATACTCAATCTAACATCGTAAGGCCTCGACGCTACCACCAAGATATTCCAATCGGATCTCTCGCCCCGAGGGTCTGACCACACCGTCAGCGTAAGTGTGATTATCGAGTCTCCTCACAATGTATCTCCAGATGTGAGGGTCAAGTCCACGGCTTACCAGAACCTCTAGGTCTGGAACAAGATATGTGAAAGAAAGTAATGATTCATATCGACGTCTGTTACTACAAAAGCTAGTAGTGGACACAGACTGTCCCTTGAATCATTTCTAGAGCCATTGGGTCACACTCTTTGACCGCATGCAGCCGCACTCTTCCTCCTCCCTCCAACTCCCTGATCTTGGCGGGAATAACTAAGGCAGGTGGTTGTACCATGTTAGTATGTACACCACCTCATGCTGCTCTCCTAGCTCTGCCTCCACGTCTGCTGCTTTGTAGTCTCATCTCTCCTTTAAGCTTCCTCTTCTTTAACATTTAACATGCTCGAGTCTCTAAGACTGGAGCCGGTTTCCTGTTTCTTACTGCACTGTGCAGTCTTCATCTGTTACTGGATGATCTGCACCTGCTTTTCCTATGATCTGAAAGAGCTGCTAAAATTTCTCTTTTTTCGAAAAGAGAAACTCGGTCTCATCTACTGGATGAACCATGCCCATTGACTAATACAGTCAATCCTGACATGAATGACGCATTCATGCCATGGATGACGTCGTAAGGGCTCGACGTAACTACTAAGAGATCCAACTATCACTCTCGCCTCCAAGGGTCGAGTTACACTGTCGGCATCAGTGTGAGGTCACTGGGTCTCCTCCAGTAGAAATCTCGAAAGTGAGGGTCAAGTCAAAAGTTTTATCCGGGACCAATAAGTATCAACCAAACAAAAGGACAGGAAAGAAAACAAAGATAAGTGTCTTTTTATTATTAGAGCTCATAGTACAAAGACACGGATACAACAGTGACATGGAACTAGATGTAAAAGGGATGTATACACTAGTTCCGCCCCTGTCCACCTGCTCCTGGAGCTCTACTGCCTTGGTGGATCCTTCAACACCTACGGATCAACTGTACGAGGAGTTGGACAGTCACGTGCCATGTGACCCTTCCCGCCAAATGAGTAACACTGACTGTTTCTGGCACGCCTGGATCTGACCCCACACCGGGTGCCCCGCACCACTGGTCTTAAAACCCGAGATCATCCAACTGCTGGTCTGGTCCTTCTTGACCTTGACAACTTCTGTCTACTACCCACAGATGATTTGGCTACTGATTTAAAAACACGCGGCAAAGGAAGAAGCACTTGTACATGCTCGGGGTGTAGAGCTAATGGCACAAACTCCACCCTGAAGAAGGTATCTAAGTATTCCCATGCAAAGGTCATTCCGTCGCAAAACTGAAACAAGTGGCTCCACCACCTGCCTGCTGCTGCCTGAAAGAGGCTGGTAGCAAAGATCACCATGAAGTCTGCTGGCATCCCCACTAGCCTGAAGACTCTCACCACAGCCTGCATCCAAAACTCATTGTGGCCTCTATCGCTGGAACTCGTGCAGTGCGCTCAAGAGACGTGCACCCTCTGCTACTGGGGCAGGTGGCATTGGTGGCCCAATGTGTAGTAGTACCACTGGTGCCTCCGTTGGTGCCTCAACTGGAAAAGGGCCCTGTACTGAGGCAACGTCGCTCGACGGGCTGTCAGTACGAACCACTCTCAGGGCTCTAGCTGGTCGTCCGAGAAAAGGCATCCTGAAAGAAACAACGTAACACAGTCAAATGATTATACCTAGTGAGCTGACATGGTTTGAGCTGTTTTAAGGAAAAGCCTTTGAAAACACACACGCAATCAGTGTTTTGGTGCACAAACTCGGAAATCAGTTGTCAGGGTCCTGGTGTATGGATACGTCGGCCGCCCGCACCAACACTGGACTCCCTGAACTGAAAACCACACTCGGTACTCTAAACACTATTGCTTCACAGAAAGAAAAATATCAGAGTTATATGTTCGGCAGTAGAACGGACTTCTCTGATACCAATTTGTCATGACCCGTCCTCGGGGCCCGTGCCGTGACTACCCCAAGCCTGCCTTCCATAGGCCAGGGTCTGGCGACTCGCACCAAAGGCGTAAATCTAGATAACTGGGAAGGCATTTCCTTTATAAAAGAAAACAAGCACCACATAGTAAGAAATCAGAAAAAGTAAACACTAAGTACAAGAGAAGTGCTGAAAAGTAAACGGTCCAGAATACAAACCCAAAAGAAAGTACAACTATAACTGATTGAAAGTACAACAGAAAAAGGAAACAGCTGGAAGAAGGAAGCAGCTCCTGGGTCATCCTCCTCGGATCCTACCTGAAGGGTAGGTACAGATAGCGCAGCTCCTGGATCATCCGCCACGGATCCTACCTGAAGGGTAGGTATAGATAGCCTCCTCAATGCTCTCGCCTGTCAACCACCTCCGTGTGTCATCTCGCCGTGAAGTCCTACTCCAGATACTGACTCGTCGAGTGGTCCACCTCCGTGTATCGTCCAGTCCTCGAACACTCGGCCTCTGTCAGCACTGCCCGTCGTCTGCAACCAACACAATGAGGTGCGGGCATAGACCATGCCGGGGTGAGTATAACGATACTTAGTAGGGATCCCGAGACCCTCAATGTCTCTCTAAAACAAACAAGGATAACCACAAGAAGATCTCAACAGATAACCTCTACTTAGGTATATGCCCATACATATACCTAAGTTTTCAAGTAACCCATCTCAATCATGAGGAAACACAAGGATCATGAAATCAACAGATAACCACTACCCATGTATATGACCATACATATATCTAAGTTATTAAGTGACCCATCTCAATCATGAGGTAAACAAAAAGGTCATAAGTCTCAGCTCAAACGAGGATTTTCATTATCGAAACCGTAACTGCTAATGATCTCCATCTCTGAAGTGTACAATGGTCCTGTCACGACTCTGAGGAACTTCTCACTAACCTAAGACTGCTGAGGTACTCCTCCTGTTGAGTACCACAGGTCAGCCACCCAGACACAGTAGTGCTTCCCGTCGAGGTATGTCACCCGAACACAGTAGTGCACACCCCCTAGTAGCCTACTGAGGTACTCTTTGGACGAGTACCGCGGGTCTGCACTGTCACACAGGTAGTGCTCCGTCCTCCATGGGTCTTCACCTCACAAAGTAGTGCTCCGTCCACTGGGCTAGTCGACTCACTCCAAGTCGAGTCGGTCAAGCAGTCGTCAGGTCTCAGCCAGCTACAAGGTCTCCATACTCCGTACGCTCATCTCTGGGAGGGTCCACTCCACGAGCTACTGGTCGATACTCCAAGTATCTCAAAGTAACCCGAAGATGTATCTCAAGGACCGCCTCGTCATAGGGGTCTCAACGCAACAGACAACGTGTCTATCGGACGCCCGGTCTGTGAGTTTCTAGCCTTTTCATCCTAGGGGCCCGGTTGGTTTCTTGAGAAAACCAATCCCGGCCGTATCTCAACTGTTCCCCAAACTCTCATAGGGTATACTCATAGTAACCGTTTCTCAACGTGATCATCAACGCCACTGATGGTTCGTCAAACAGACATCCTGTCTGAAAGATATCAGCTTTCCCGATTCAGGGGCCCGGTTGGATTCCTGGTACAATCCAACCCGGACACTATCCTACTGTATCCATAACTCAGGCGAAGTATGCCAAAAGTTCTGTCAGATCAAGAGAAATTCAACGAGACAGACGGCTCATCAATCAGACGCCCGGTCTGTGAGTTATTGGCTTTTTCGTTCCAGGGGCCCGGTTGGATTTCGTGAGCGAACCAACACGACCGCACTCCGACGGCATCCAAGCCTCGAGCAGAGTAATCCAATAGATCTTTCCCACTTAGAGGAATTCAACAATGTCGACGGCACGTCAATCGGACATCCGAAGCTCAATATGTGAGCGTTTCCGCTCTGAGGGCCCGGTTGGTTTTGTGTACGAACCAACCCGGCCGAACTCAAAGTAATCCGAAACCTTGAGTTCGATATACCGAAACGACCGCCTCGTTCCAAGGATCGTGTATCCACTGACGGCGCGTCGATCGGAGATTCGTTGTCCGAGTTATGGGAAATTGAACCCAAATGGTCCGAAAACGGGGGTTTCGGGCTTGGATCGACACGGCCCGAGACCCCCCAGTTGGCCCGAACCGGGTCGACCTGCCCCGGACCGGGTCGGGCCGGCCCAGCACGGCCTAGCCCGGCAGACCGGCCGGGCGCCGGTCTGGCTGGGGACAGTGCGCCCAGCGTGCTGTCTAGCTCGGCCTTTGGCCGAGCCGTTTCGGCAAAGGCGGGAGGGCGCCTGCCCCCCTGTGTAACCCCCCCCCCCCAATTTATGGGGGGTCGTTTGAACCGGCTAGGAGAATTTAATTCCCCCGGCCGCTCCCCTTCCGGCCGGCCCGACCAGGCCAGCCGTCTCCTTCTCAGCGGGACCGGCGGTGGTCGGTCCCCTTCCAACTCCATCACCGGCGGCCCGGTCCGGCCGCCGGTCACCTTGCTCCGCCGCGGCCCGGAACCGGCCGCGGCCCTTGTCGTCCGGCGCGGTGCGACGGAACAGCACCCCTTCACTGCGGCCCCGCTCCGGCCGCAGTGCCTTTGATTTCCTTCGATGCGTTGCAACGGCGTCACGTTCTTAGACTTCTTTCCACGGCGTGGCGCGACGAAACCACGCCATTCTGTTCCATCCACAAAGAATCAAACAAGAACATAGGAGGGGGGTTCAGCCGTGTTTGTGCGGACCAGCCCCCCTCTCATTAAACGATAACATATAGTCGAAAGTCCACGATGATCGATAAACTAGAATCATGAACGGAAATAATTTAATAAAATACTCCCCTACCTCGGTTCAGGAACGGTGTTCATCAATGAGCCGTGGAAGACGAGCGTCGCGGAGGTCGGGCATCGCAGGAAAAGAACGTCGACGTCGCGAAGCGAGGATTCGAAGTCGTTGACTGTGATTTTGTCGCAGAAAACCATCGTGGAAGAGACGACACGAAATAAGAACGTCGCGTCGCGGATACGGCATCGTGGAAGAACCGTGTCCATCAGCGGAGAAGTTCTTTGTTGAAGAATTGTGTTTTTCGCATTCTTCGTCGAGGTTGAAGAAGAAGAAGACCACTTCCCCAATCCTCTCAATGTTGCAAAACTCTAACAATAATAAAATAAGACCAAGTCTTATTTTATTAACACAACCTAACCATTTGAATTTCAAGAGTTTGAAAATTCAAAACCCACATTTAACTCACTTAAGTTATTAACATAATATGTTATAAAATTAATGAGGTGATAAGTTAACAAAACTTAAACGGGGGGGTTAGAGGGGTTAGGAATGTGAGGGGTTAAGAGGGTTAGGGAGTTTAAGGAATTTGAAAAGGTGGGGGGTTCATGTGGGCCCCACACTTTCAAATATCCACACATGGGAAGTTGGATGGATGTGGGCCCACCACCAACTTCCCATGGGAGAAGTTAACCACATAACATGAAATAAAATTGATTAAACAATTTTATTCACTTTTTTTTTAATTAATCACCAAAAATTAACTTCTTCTCCCGCACAAATGCAACTACGGTAAAGGTTCCCTTAAGCGATTACCGGCATTGCGAGTCCACCGGTGCCATCAGATTTCAATTTCGAGAACCGGTTCAAAAGATAGGAAAACCCACTCGTTCGTTCACTGAACGTACACGATCCAAACTTCGGAAATTGATTCCGGGCACTCCGGGCCTCAGAATCAAGTGCCGTCAAAAACTGCGTTCTTGTAAAATCCCAAAGAATATTTAGAAAAAAATTCCCTTTAATTTTACGGGTCTTTACATTAATAATCTGTTTATACATGTCCCATGTTTTGGAATGTTTTTCTTCGGACTTAAAGAAGAATAGGGTCAAGGATGGGATCATGAAAATGACAGGATGTCTAAAACACGGTACTATAAATGTTTTTATTATGAGATTTCATTTTATGAAAAAAGGGATAATGTGTAGTAGTGTCTACATGTAATTTTCAAGATGATATGTAATAGTTATGTCCTAATTCTGTAAAACACTAAACCTGAAAAAATATATTATATGAAATATTCATTCAATTCAAGATTATGTAATGTTTTGAGGCTGAGTCCTTATAGTTGGTATCAGAGGTCAGTTTAGACAACATTAGGGATAATGAGTTTTCATTAAACACATGATTAGTCCCTATGTGTATTATTTTAGTTAAATCCTTCTTTTATAACTTTTTTGATCAAGGAATTTCTGTTACAAATATAAAATGGAGGATCTTGAATGACATTCCTATCGCTTCCTAATGACATTCTTTCAAAAATTATTGCAAAGACATGTTTAGTTGATTGTGAATTTTTTTCTAGCAAATAACTCACTCGTAAGAAGTTGTTTGAGAAATCAAACACCTCCAATATACCTTGATATCGTAGTGGATCATGGGTTGTATTTAATCAAATAAAAGTTTCACAATATCCTCATATTTTTCATAAAGGTTAATATTATCAAGGCATTTTCACATATTTTACATTATCACATGATTTTGAAGAATATTATGATTTTGAAATAGGTAGTAAAGAAGGAGACCCTTCCACAAACTATTTCTATTTGGTTATACAATATAGTATCTCATCACATACTTATGGTATTTTAAAATAACCATAAATTGAAAGATTCAACTAAAACTTGTTAGGACTGTTTTACAAAAAAAGAGTTTTTATCAGATGTATTGAAATTAATTGTCATACAAAATTATTTTCCAATACTATTTTTCTGGTAACACCCATATAACCCTGGTTGTACTTGTTGTATTTGGATGAATGAAAAAATTTATTTTTTAGGATATCTAAATCATTATTCCCATGATTGGACCTTCTACCTACATGAAAAAGATGATGATGAAACCATATGGACACCAAGGTCAATGTATGATGTTTTTTAGTGGGAATTATTTTATTTTATCATATCATAGAGTAAAAAATGACAAAATATATTATGTGGAAGTTATAATGAATTTTTATGAAAATGAAAGGTATAGAAAATATTTTGAGGTTAAATCATGTTAGGGTTAATTTTGAGTTTTATAAAAAGGGCATCCCATAAGAATGGTGACAACTCATCGCATCTAGAATGGTCGTAGGAATCAATCCCACAACTGAAGGGTGACTAGGGAGAATTACCTTCCACTTTCATACATGACGTCCCAAGTTAGTATGACTTATTCATTTACATTAGAGGATTTTATAGATCAAGAATATGTTGATTTTTGGAACTTATCTTTTATCATATGGATATCCTTAATATAGGAAAATGATTTTGTGATTCAGTGATAAATGTTTAGTTTGAAGATGTTTGATATTTTGGAAACATATTATTATTAAAGAAAATAAAATTCTATTAGATTTAATTTGTTGAATAATGGATGAAATGTTATTTTGAAAAAAATATACATTATTATTTTGGACATAAGGTGATTTTGGTTATTTATATAAATGATTAATTTATCATAGATAATATGTGTTCGGGTTAATTATACATCAGTATGATACTTTAAGCTTAGTCTATGTTTTGGGAGATAAATGTTAAGATTTACTGTGGAAGAATATGTGATGAAATCCTTATGATATTTGGTTTTCAATAATAGTTTGGATTAATTTGACTTTTTTGGAAATTTGTTTATTTAATGGTCTTTATTGAACTTTGGGTATTGTTTTTCGAAATTTGGGGATTAATAGTAGTCTTTATTTTTATAAATTTTTAACCATTTTTTGGATTATCTAGTCTTTTACTAAACGTTTTGGTTTTGGTTGATGTCTTAAGATAGGGAAAATATATAGTTAATATTTTGTGAGTTATATGATTATATAAAATTTAATTCTAGCACATTCTATGTTTACAAGTCATCTTCAATACTCACCATTTAGAGGAAATGTGTGTTTGTGATAGAAATCAAGTTAAGGATGAAAGTATACATAAAATTTAATTATGTTACCTTATATTCTTAATCACGCTCTTAAATAAAATCCTCAAATTTAAAAAATGGAACATAAAACAAAAAAAATTCTGAATAATTTTCTCACTAGGGAAACAAAATACATTTATCCATCACATGTTTTTGATTTTCCTCTGGTTAAAATTTTCCTAATCATGTTTCTTACCACTCTCCATCAAACCTTAATTGTTTACATCCCTTCCATTTCCTTTTTCCCATCTTTGCATCCCAATATGGGCTATCTTGGGTGGCATTTTTATTTCTCTTTCATTCTTTTAAAGTGATATTTTCATTGACTCTTTTTCCATTGTGGAATTTTCAATGATGTTTCTATGCCCAATTTTAAAATTACAAGGATGCAATTCCCAAATAAAGGGAAGGATGTAACATCCAAGGTAAATAAAGAATATAACTTTTTTATATTTATTTAAAAATTTTATTTAAATCTTAAATTTACATTAAAGGGTATTATATTTTTTAAGACATAGCTGATATGCTACAACATGTTTCATTGAAAACTTATGTTGCACAAAACATTGAGTTATACTGAAAAATATTAATATGTGATTATTTTAAAATATAGTTAATGCATAGCCATTTTATTGGTGGGAATGAACAAAACTAACCATATTATGATTAAATAAGTTTCTTACATTTTTTACAATTATCAAATAAATTTTATTGGTTTAAAATAATAAAGAATTTGATTTTAAGCATAAATACTCTAATATTCATTAAAAGGAAAATTTATCACTTTTTTATGGAGAGCACTCATTAAATCTATTTTTGGTCATTTTTATATATTTTATTTGACAAAATTAAATCCTTATTTAGAATTGGGATGTTAGAATTTATTTTGGGTAAATGATTGGTATTTTTCTTATAAAATTAATTTTTTAATAAATAGTGAAAAATACATTATTTTAATTCCAAAATCCTTATAATCTAATTTATTTATAATAATATATTATCTTTTTAATTCGTTTAAAAGTGTAACTATAATATATTTTTACTATTTAATAACATGTTGGTCATTGGAAGTAATATCACATTGAAATTGGACATAAAAAAGTGTCCATCTTTTAATAGTTATTATTTCTTAAAAACACGCATTTTGTTTTATCAACAATAATTAATTTTAAATTAATTTCAGCCAATTATGTGTTTTGACTATGTAAAAATGAATTCCATATTTGGTATTAGGAGTTCCAAATTGTGTAAATAGGTAACATTTATTTTTAGTCATTATGAATATTTTCATCAGTAAAAATTTTATTTACCATTGTTAAAGGATAAATATTGTAAATTAGTGTACAAAAATAATATTATAAAAATACTAAAATAACCTAGCACGTGTCCTAACCCTATTTTTGGACACATTTCCAACAATGGGAATCCTTTGTCAATTTCAGGACACCATTGAGCCACATGACTGTGACAATGACAAATTATATTAATTAATATAAAGTAATGACCAAAATGAAATAATCATATAACTTTTTTAAAATACATTTTTATAGGTTTATATAATTTATCTCTTTAAAGATAAATATTAAATTTAAATCTAAAAATATTTCCAAAATCATAATTTTTTTTTTTAATTTTTAAAAATCAAATAAATAAAAATATTTTTGACATAATAATGGTGCATTGTTAGCCTCATTAATGAATGCTTTAAAGAAATAATAATATAAAGATTAAAATTATATCCAAAACCTATCCAATTCTTGTTGGATGATTTTATTTAGAAAATTATTAATCTTATATTCGACATTATTGAGTTTTGGACATTTAGAAACTGAAAATCATTATAGAGTAAAATATTATTTTTAAGCTTTCGTAAAGAGGCCATCCTCCTACTAATAAATAGCCTTCACATCTATCCCATTCCACAAACTTCTCAATCCCCTTGGATCATCCACCCACTACCAAATTAAACTCCATACATCCCTATAATCCTTCTAGAAGCCTTACCTTAAGCGTAAGGAACTTTAAGTAAACAATATGGTTCAAACCAAAGGGAGTTACCTGATTAAAAGTGTCATATTCTCTTAAGATATTTTAATTTATTTTACTTCTACAACCACCTCAACTATTTTCATTCCATTATTTTATAACAACACCAGTATCATAAATATTATAGTTTGTTTTTATGAGAATTATTCTAACTACAGTTACACACACCTACTTCAAATGGGTAAATAACATACAGTTTCTGTGGATAACAAACTAACGCCTAATGAAACAATGATGAATCAATATTCTCCTACCACCACATACGGTGGCCATTAATATGAAACATAATTTTTAAGTGATATATATTATATTTATATTTTTTCAATTCTTATGAATTTTTCATTTATGTAATACCATTTTTGTTTCCATAGTTGATAAATACAATAATTTAATATGAGGAAGTGCGGACTACCGCCCCCTCAAAGTGATATGACTCAGTCATTACATACATAGAATGTTTAAAGGATGGAGATAATTAAATTATATATGATATTCTACTGGAATTATAATTTTCCTATTCATCATTATTTTTTCATTCCATTAAACACAAAATTGAAATGAATGTAGCGTTTATTCGTACATACGACTTACCCTCTCCATAAATAGTGTATTTCATTTCTTGTCTTCAAATGTTATGTACTATTATATATATATAATGGATATATATGATATATATGATATTGAAATCTTTAATTTTATTCTAAAAATAATGTATTTTTTATTCCATGGATAGTTTGTAATTATGACAAGTTCATTTTTACCTAATGTTCCGAATATGAAAAAATGTCCAATATGAACTCCAATAATTAACTGATAGTTATATAAAAAAATAAGTGATCTAAAATGAATAATAAATATAAAACAATCTTAATCACGTATAAATTTACTTATGTTTATTATTTAGAATGAAAAATTAACAAATGGGTCATGTCGTACATGAGGTAAATAGTTTCCTATCTCACATTTAATTCGGGGAGATTTAAAATGTTCGCCACATTTTTATTAAATGTGGTGTATTTTTTACTGATATTTGATATATACTATCAGGATTCACTTTATATTTATAGTATTCTATTATTCATTTTGTGGATATTAATATTTTTTCAAACGTCTTGATTGATTAAAATGTGGTAAATGGTTTTCATATCACTTTTTATTCCAGTGAAATTCATGCTATATTTGCCACTATTTCTTTTTGTGGGGTGTATGTACTACCCAAGATTGTATTACTTGGGTAATATTATTTAATTTATCGGTATTTATGTCTACATTTCAATATCATTGAATCATGTGGTGTTTATTTGATAAGATACCAAATCGGTAAGGTAAACATTCACCCTCCTCTTTTTAAAATATTTCTTTTTGTTATGTCCTTTAAATTACATATTCTTATATTGGGGTATGTTCTTCTATATCCTTATTTCTGTAGATTTAAATTCCATGTTGTTAGATACAGTTTTCTATCTCATCAATTCATTTTCATATTTTTAATGTGACTATGTTGGGTTGTTGAATTTCTAAAAAGAAATATCTTAACCAAATTTCAATTATTTGGGTTAAACATCTATTTCTTGATCATGTCATTATATAAATATGTGTGAAGTACCTATAAATTTTTAACAATTAAATAAATCTTATATTGGGTGTATTTATATTTTTCACATAGAATAATATCATTGATTTATCCTTAATCTAAGGTTGCTGGCTTTATAAGGAATTTCGTCTCAATTTACATTACATTGAGACTTCATTGTTGTTATGCGCCAGTTCACATTTAGATGTTCTATATAAAATCTTATAGCATATTATCTCATGAATAAATTCATTGTCATGATATTATATTTCATTTATTAAATTTCATTCCAAAATTATTTTTATTCAACTATCTTTCATGAGGTTAATAACTCCTTAACTAAAATATTGTTTTAATGATTTATTCTTCTAAGTATTTATCATAAATGTACATGTTTTAAAAATTGTTTTAAGAAATTTTTTATTTGGACAATAATGTTTTAAAATTTTTATTCCTTTAATATCTTTAATGTGTTATGGGACACATTGATTCAAAATTCTTGTTTTTAAATGGTTTTAAAAACTATTTGAAAAAGCATTGATTATGTAAATATGTTGAAATGATATATTGTGATTGTAATGTGGAAATGTTATATTAACTTAATTCCTATTTTATGTGTTATAAATATGTTATGGTTCTTGGGGCTTGTTTACATATACTGGTGTTTCTGTGATAAACCTAGGGCGGGGGATCCCAAGATAGCTCTCCAATGCATTGGGTAATGTAAAGGAGGTAAACTTAAATGTTTCTCATACAAGATTTAGGGAATATATTTTGATGGGTATTCCAACATAAATCACTAAATATTTGTGATAGTTACAATATATTTATGATTATGAATCTCTAATATATCTTAATTATTTATGATTTATATGTTCTATTCATAAATCATATAATTTCATGATGTTTATTGTGATTGAAAAGTATGGTTTCATTGATTTGTATTTATTTATGGGTTAATGATTTTTTCCCTTATTTTATAACCTTAACTGAGATTTTAATGCTCATAACAAGTTTTGAAAAGTTTTTCACATGACTTAAAGAAGAATAGGGTCAAATATGGGATCACAAAAAAGTCATGTTGTCTAAAACATGGAACATGACAAGTTTATTAAGAGTTTTTATTTTAAGAAAAACCGGATACTGAGTAGTAGTGTCTACATGTAATTTTCAAGTTGATATGTTATTGTTATTGCAAAATTCTCTAAAACTCCAAACCTAAAAATAACCTCAATGTGAATTATTCATTTAATTCAAGATTATGTAATATTTTATGGTTTGGTCATTTTATTGATGATTAGGACATTAATGTGCATAATATCCCATATCCCTAAAATTATAGCATTGAACATTGGTAGATTCTTTCTTCCCCTACAATCCTGATATATGTGGAATTTCTCTCCGCACTTGTAACAGAATCCCATTTTATTCCTAAATGTTCCAAGGTGTTTGTTCCCAAAATTATTGCTGGTTGGAAGGTCAACTCTTCCCTTAATCACCATTTATGTATATCATTTTCCAATGTTTTTAGAATACATATTCTTCCCTTGATTTAATTAAATGTAATAATATGTAGAAAAATCCTTCTCTATCTTGATAGAACTTGAGACTATGTCTCCATATGAATAATAATTTCTGGGGACTATAGCCTTATGGATGAATGGGTTTTAACCATCAAAGAATAGATCAATAATTCTCTTTAAAATATGTATGTAGTTTGTATCATGGCATTATAACCTTTGGTAGTTAGCTTCATACATTCCAAAATTTTCATCCCCCTTCATCCTTATATTCATAAATTTCTTTTCTATATTCCCTTGATTTTTGTGGTGAAAGTATTTTTATAGGAATATTTTCTTAAAATCTCTCCATTCCATCTCTTCTATTTCTTCATCCTCCTTTGTGATTTGGATTAACTACCAATACTGATCTGCATCACCCATTAAGAGATAAGCTACCATGACATCCTTCCCTCTTTCATTACATCCCAATGCGAGAAATATCTACTATAGAGAACTTATCCACTTCTTAGCTACAAAAGGGTTTGTAGTCCCATTAAATTATGGAGGTTGTTTTCCAATAAATCCATCCATCATAGCTCCTCCAAATTGATGATCAGTGTGATCCATACATGTAACATTATTGTTTATAACCTGAGTCATTTGTACTAGTATTGTTATTAGTTTTTCTACACCAGTCTTAGCATAAGAGCCAACATCATTCTCTTTCATCATATGGAAATCCATACAAGGGAATCATGCATTCATGCGATTTACAAACATTCAACATGGCTCTATTTCTATATTTTGGAATACACTAGATTAGTTTATGATTTTTAATTTAATGTCTTAACATAGAAAAATAATTATCATATATAGAAATTTTATTCTTGGATAATCCCATAATAAAAAATATAGTTTCCTTGAGGAAACTATTACATTTAAGTCCTTTATAATGGCTCGTAATGAAAATGATAATTATCCTATGCATATCCCCCAGTAGTGTCAAATTAGATGTGTAGTAAGGAACGTTTTCATGTACTAGGATACCCCGGGTCTAGCCCGAAACACATGTTAAGTGTTTTTTACTATAATGTACATCTGTTCTAGAACCACATCCACATATAGTATCCATACATGGGTTTATTTTATATAAGTATCCATCCAATCTATTATTAAACAAAAATTATAGGGTGTTCATGTGTTTTTATCATCAAGGAATGTCTTAGTGTTTTGTTCCCTAATATACATATTTTTTATATGTTTTACATGTTTTATACTTAACAACCTATGATACATACTATAAATAAGCAACCCTCGATGCCCAGAGTTGGTGCCTTATTACATTAGATTAGCTTGATTAAAAAGAATATTAATCCTGATGGGACGAGTATTTTAGAAGATTTGAAAAACCAGATACATACACAAGTGCAACATTACATAATGAAATAAAATACAATATATAATATTTTTTGGAATATCCACAAGTATATGATTTTTCATGTAGTTCAATCATAAATTTTTTTCATGTAATGAGAGAATTAATCATAAGAAATTGTTCAGATCAAATAATAAATGTGCGTAAAAAATATTGCGTAATATTTAAAAAAATGAAATATTAGGCAAGGTGAATAACTAAAAATTGGGGCCTTTAAAAATAAACGTGACATGTTATGACTTGAATAAGAGATGAATAAATAATTCCATAATAAAACATAATAATCTCTATTATACTGGTCAATTAAACACATGAAAAATAAATAATATTTTCTTAATGAGGAAATTCATAATGTGGGACATCGAATCCATAACATCAATGCCTTAGGCTGAGACTATAAATATCCATTTAGTTAATTCCTCATGCCAAGACAATAGTTTGACTCATTAGACCTACAGATGAACCGATAAGCAGTAACGTGCCCCACACAACACTCACTCTGTCCAATTAATTCCTCATATGAATGGAGATAATCATAAACAACATATACATTCATATTGAATTGAATATGAAAATAACCATCAACAAAAATTAAGTGAAAACACTAAACATTTATAGTAAATTGGTGAATGGTATAAATTAGCACATCTATTATCAAAATAATCATAAAACATTAAATTAAGTATGTTATAAGATATCAGAAAATATTAATACTAGTAATACATATTAATCAACAAGATATTTGAAATATATGATGATACTCTTATAAAATCATCGAGTAATTGATGATATAAATATTATTTTACTTTAATAAAAGAGTACTTTTGGAAATATCATTGTATTAAACTTGATATAATGTATGATATTATTTTCATAATAAATTGAGAGATTTTATATAGTTAATAGTTTCTAAAAAAATTTATAGTGCCCTTGAAAATATGTAAGAATTTTAGAAATTCCGTTGATTTGGGTTTGCATTACGTGAATAATTTTGGAATGATCTTTTATAACGTATAACCTCCCGTTATGGAATATTGGTTTCTGGTCTGTAAACATATATTGAAAATTTTAATAGTGTATATGAGGAGTCCATATGAATTAATTATAATTTAATCTAGCTATGTAGAGAATAACTGTACGCCAAAGGAAAATAGTGGTTTTGGTAGTAAACCCTTACATAATTTTTAAATGTTCCACTCCTGGACTTATGTTCTTGGACTATTATATTAGAAATGTTAATAAATTAATTCATATCCTATTAGATATGTATTTATTTTATTATTATTTTTTAGTTCATTCATTTACTTATATAAAACGTATAATATTGAATTACATCATTCTTGAGTGTTCATTTTCGTGATTTTCATTAACGGTTCAACTGTTTTTAAGTAATAAAATTTCAGGGGAAGTGTTTTAAATCACCAGAATTGAATTCAGATATTATATAATAGAATACCTATGTATTAATGGTCATTTTAATCGTTTCGTTACATGGAATGGAGACTAATCATTAGATAAAATATTAATTATAATAAGTTAGATCATTTTAGTGATATTTTGAATATTATGAAATATTTGGGTCTAATGATTTAATATTATGTACATATATTTGCTCCGAAATATTAAATAGTTTTTAATAAATATATAAATCCTGCTTAATTCATTAAAAAAATTTCATGACAAGTATTGATGGGGAAATTGGATAATGAAACTTTTTCGTTCATTATGGTTGAAAATTGGGGCCTCACATATGGTTATTTCATTTATTAAATAATAGATTAAGAGTAAGAGTATTGATTTTGGATATTCTATTCATGTGATATAATTTCAATATATATATTATCGTAAATTAATCATTGTAATTCGGATATAGGAGTTGTGTATATGATAACAATATATAATAACATGTAATGAAATTAAATGAAATAGAATGTAAATTTACCTGTTGAATACACCTCCTTAAGAATATCTTTTAGGGAAGGTGTTTTGGTATTTTGGAATGAAAAATAGCTCCTATATTTTGGGAGTGAATAGGGAAGGCTATTTGGGATGTAAAATGATGATAAAAAAGGATTATATGAGTGATGTGTAGAGGGAGTGTGGGGGTTATAAGAGAGGATATGATTGTTTCCCGTTATTTTTCTCATAATGTTTTTATTTTCTCAAAATAAACAAATAGTACAGATTCTTGTGGCCAATAACAGTAATATGTGCATGCAAGTTCAATACTTTTGGTCATACATCATCTTTACATAACTTATAACCCAATAAATATTCTATTAATCATTAATCAATGATTATATTATTTTTCTATTCACCATAAAATAAAGTATTTTAGAAAAATACCAAAAATTCCCCTAACAATTTCTTGATTTGTAGAATTCAAAAAAGAACAACATTTTTTGAAAATAATTATATAAATATTATTAACTTAATTTTAAAATAAAATAATACATCATTTTGAATATATAAATTTTAAATATATATATTGTTTTATATAACCTTAAATAATTAATTAATATCTCATTATATTATAACCATAATATAATAAAATAATAATATGAGTTATTATTCCTAAGGTTAGTATAAATATAAATATTACTATTAATAAGGTATGTTACAATTCACCAAAAATAAATCTTGTATTATTAGAATCTAATGATATTACTGAATGAAAATGTGTATGATAGTTTTTTGAAATAGAAATTATAGAGGATGAAGAATTTTCTATTCTAGGTCAGTTATAAACAAGTATAGTTTTGTTGAGATTAGGGTTTCATTCATTCAAGTATTAAAATTATTTGCTGAAACTGGGGGTGTTACATCAACATATATAACTGATATGAAAAAATATTCCTCGGCATCAATTTAAATCTAAAATCATAATAATAAAATACTAACAAGATTAATTTAGTAAGAAATTGATTTTATTTTATGTAAATAATATTTTGTTCATTTAGTGGTAAAACCATTCATATGTTAATGAATTACATATAAAATTATTTGTGATAAAACAGAACTAAAATGGATTTATAGTAATTATATCATTTGGGATATCATTTTTAAAAATTCATGTTAATTATATAAAATATTGAAAATGTTATAACTAAGTGATACATCATACACATGTAATAATATAATTTTTCCTTCACATTATTATAAAATAAACAATGTTATTCAGACTCTCAAAATTCATTATATATTTTGTATCATCATTAGTTATCCATATGATCTGTTGACATTCCTGTAATTACATGATTGATCGGGGATGTGGAAAAATATTCAGCATAAAAAAACTCATTATAAATTATTTTATTGAAAGGCTTCTAATTAATTTTACTAATATTATACTTCTATTACTATATTAATCATAAACATAATATAGTTCATTATGTCCACATTCTATGCATTGTATGTCCACACATGAATAATGGTTTTATAGTCACATGGAAAAAAATATATATGATTCAATCCACCATTTATTAATAATGACTAAATCTTGATTAGGCATCATGTTATTGTTTTGGGTAGTAACATTACCTCCTGTTTTTTTCACCTTTTTTTTAATAAATAGACCATATGAGAGTGTGTATATAATATTTAATAGAGACTATACCCTCTCAAAAATTGATTAAATCACAAAAAAATATGATAGTAAATCATGAGAACAAACTCAATGTAATTATATATAAATATTAAACAATATACATATTTATAATAACCAATTTCAGGTCATTCTATATACCAATATAATTGTTGTGTTATAATTTATAATATAAATTATCTAAATATAATTGATAATAATGATACTAAAAAATACCTCTACCCAAAAATTATAACAATTTATTATACATTCCCTAATCTCTTCAAGCAATGTTTTCAATTATATATAGGTTACAATTCCATTATTGATACTTGTAAACTTTATATCATTCCATGTTCTAAACAGTGTCATGAAAATTATGTGAGTACAATCCAGTGCGATGAAAACAAGAGTATATTGAAAATTCTATTTAGATATATAATTCTTGAAATAAAATGATAAATAGGGAAATGAATTAATTAATTAATTTGGAAAATCTTATAAACATTTTGACATTGTAGTTCTTGATTGACATTTTCGGTTAGCCAATAATTCTTTAGCATTATGTCATATATGCCTATATGTTGGAAGACTCTATCACCTAGGATTAATCTCACACATCATTGGTGGATTCTCTACTCTATGATGGATATCCAATAACATTTAATGTAACTAAATATTTCCCCCTCTTGAATGAGTATAGAAATCTTTGTTAATTTTTATGCTAGATCATAATATGTATTCTTATGGTAAAATACCATACTAAGGGAAAAAATTAATTTAATCATGATTACCTATATGTGTATTCAATGGGAAAAATAATATTGGTCCTTGGAAAATTTTCTATTTTCAGACCATATCCTTATCGAGAAGACATGTGATTCTAAGACAAATCCCATCCTCTACTTGATTTATTAACTCTCAAAAAATGAAAATGTTATGTTGTTTTATTTTGGGATACATTCCAAATTTTATTACATATACCACATAGGTATAATTACACAAATTCCCGATTATTATTCTTTTCATTTCATGTTTTTCATTTTCTAATTAAACTTAATAACTGTATAATTGCTATTAATCATTTAAATAATTATAATTACCCATTAAGAAAAAATTATATGAATATTCTATCTCAATATAATTATAATTCTAATTACATTCCAATAAACCACATTCAGTCAAAGTGATTATGTATAAATCTATTTTCACTAATTCAAAAGATATGAATATGAAAACTGTTAACAAACATGAAATATAATTTCAAATATTAAAATTGGAAATATGTTAATTTGTTCCATTTTTCATCACATTTTGAAATTTTTTCAAATCTATCAGGTCATCAATGGTCTTATTATCTGTGATAAAACATTTTATGGGATCTATAAGAGTTTATGGATTGAAAAAAACATTCCAGTTTAGGATGGTCATTGTCAATGTTTTTTGAAATGATGTGGAATGATTCAATACTATTAGAATGAAACATTTATAAGGTATTTTATTTGAACCACCAATATCAAAAATCAAGATGAATGTATCCATGATCGAGAAATTGATCAATGTGAAACCCCATTATTCATATTGATTTTTAATTATTCACCCCATAATTACTATATTAATGTGGATAAATGATTAATGAAATTTGAAGTTTATAAATCTAATTAAAACTTACCATGTTAGATAATTAGTTGAAAGAAAATTTCCATCAAATCTGTAAGGTTCATTAGGAAACATCAATAACATAATAAATCCTTATCAAATCCCAAATCCTAAATAAGGGTAAAAAATTGTGATTAAAATATTTTAACTTGGGGTTTGAGGGAAACAAGTATGTTTTCCCTCATTTACTCTGGTTTAGTATAACCCCACATACTGGACAACTAGAACCAAAATCACTATAGGGTTGACCAATAGTTCCATTGTACTTAGGGAAACCCGTGTAGGCATCTAGTGGGTCTCATTCATGTGTTAGTGATACTAAGATAACATTTCTAATCTATATAAAAACTATAAAATAGTCTATAGAATATATCATATATCTAATGGGTCTGCAGTTACAAAAAAACTATAATACACATTTTCCATCCAATTAGCTAGGAATCATGAATCCATGTACATCTCCAGAACCCTATTTTAGACAACAAACATGGCTCATTGAACAATTATAAAAAATGTTATCAAAATGTCATGAGGGTAAACATGAAATGAATATATGATATAAATTTGAAAATATGTGATAATATATCCTCTTCACCATATAACATATCATCCATTTGATATTATTCCATTCATAATTTATATGTATCAGTGAACAGAAAACCACTTTTCAGGCATCATGATCTCTCCCGTGGGATTATTCATAAACCTATCAATGTGAAAATACACTTAAATTAGAAGAACTAAATTTCATCAAAGTCTATTTTAACTACTGCCTATGATATATAATGTGTAATATTTAAATGATATATTAGAATCATTCTCAACATAATCATTATCTTATAGACTACATGTTATGTGATGATATCTATGAAACCGTGAGATGTGAAACACATTATTCAAGGATCTGTATTACTACGGTAAGGTTTTTCTGTATGAAAAGTCACTGAACCTCTCTACAGTATCTTATTTTCTGAAGATTTTTTTAACATTACCTATTTCCAATTATAGTGATTTTAGATTCTAGGTGGCACTTAAATAAAAACCAGGTGATCGACCATGATCTTCAGAGGTCTTCTATAATGTTTATCTTATGATTATGATAATCTCATCGTGGTTCCAAAATATCTTTTGATCAAACTATTATGGTCATACATTATTTATACATTATTGTTTCTACTTACTAGTACATATCCTTATATAACAATAAAACATTAAAGGCCTCAAACATAGTGTGTTGAAAAATTTTCTTTTTCATGTCGTATTTTCTATTTTCATTGTCAGTTCAAACACAAATTTACTTCTGGTTATATTTTAAATAAGTTTTTAACATGGGTTAAAAAAATATACAGTAAAAATACAATTTAGTAGATATTTTTTATATCAGTTATTTCATAGATGTCATTAAAGATCATTTACCACAACCATTTTTTATTATAACTGATGTGGAAAACATTTTTTAAAATTTGTTATGTTTTTTGTTTATCATTGTGGTTATAAAATAATTGACCATAAATATAATTTATCTCATGAATTAAGTTACTATCACTTATTCCCCTAAAAGAGTATTTTAAAAAATAGTACAATAAATTATAATCATCAGTAGAAACAAAACATCAATGAAAACATTTACAATATGAATTTTCTTGTTTACAATAAATTTTATAAAATAAACTCCAATAAAACCTATGAAAGGGTTCTCCCATTAATATTTTAATTATACGATCCCCTATCTAGTATAAATATGAGGGTCGTGAAAAATAAAAAAATTAAAAGGAATTTATTTAATCAGTATACCGAATAATATTGATTAAAATTTAAAGGAAATATATATAAAAAATACAACATTATGGACTATCACAACTATCCCAAATAATATTATGTAACACATAAATCCAAATACATAATATCCACATTATATTATTCCTTATTTTTTTTGAAATTTATGTTTACTATAATCATTTAATTAAAAATATTATTTTTATATACTATAATTAAAATTTATTTATATTAAATGAAAAGTCATATTTTCCTTTACATATCTTAGATTGGCTCTCTTTAATCTTTCTGACTCATTGATGAAATAGAATGACCTATAATAAAGTAATATCCATAAAATATATGTTAAATTCATTATAATATAAAAAAGTTTTAAATATTCAAACAGAAATGTTAAACATAGTATTAATATTTTATCGAACTTCACCATATATAGAGAATATTGTTTATTGTGTCTACTCTCTTGTATAAAAACACCCAACATAAAATTTAAACTAATATATAATAAAATATAATGTTATTTATGATTATGTAATAAGATATATAGAACCATATGATATACTTTTTTCATACTATTGAAGATAGAAAGAATCCCACCTGGATTAATTTCAATATTTTTATATCTTTATATAATATAAACTATTCCTTATGAATCATTCAATCACATATTTCTAAGTGAAATAAATTACTTTTCCATAAATTAAAATATTTTTTATTTATGGATAGCTACATTAAAATTGTATAATTATATTTTTAAAACATATGTATAAATTTTCAATAAAATATCATTATTGAAATATTTATGTTCATTGAATTAGAAAAAAAAACATGCACCTTGTTGATATACAAATCATATCCAGTTATATGCTCTATGATGATTTTTTTAAAACAATCATAATGATTACATGCCCAAAAAGTTATGGAACCATTGGAATCTCAGAAACATCCAAAAAAATTTGAATATGTTATTAATAAATAAGTATTAGTAGAATATGTATCTAAAGTCATAAAAAAATTATTCTTTTTTTCTAAAGAGTATATAAATACCTTTATATTAATCTTATAAAAATTATATAAATATTTAAACCATAAATAATTAAATAAAATTTAATAGTATAAATAAATTAATACTAAAATACACCCACATAGATATGGTAATTTTTCCATCAAGTCTAGATGGACAACTAAAAAATAGCTGATACACATCACAATGTCACTGACCTAATCAATATATAATTGTATTCTTGTTGATCAATATATATTTTCATTTACAATGACCCCATGATTATCTATATCTAGTATCCAATGATGAATAATATCACCAAAATAATTCATCATCCTATACGGAACAATATTATGTATGAGTTCACCAACATATAACTCATCGTAAATGAGATGATATTAAGGATGTGTTTCAGTTTTAAGATTGGAAGTATGATAGGGGACATTTGTTGGAGGTAGATTATGATATATGGTAAGATTAGATCCTTTCATTCCTGTAATCATTGACTATATAAAAGATATTATTTTGTATTACATCATCTAATGAAAATACTAAATTATTACTCCAAATGATTGTGATCTTTTTTTATAAAAATATTATCGTGATGAACAATAATAACATGGATATAATATATTTAACATTACACTTTATAGGTGTTGTCACAAAAAACACATGTTTTTGGTATACCCAAATGCTCTATGTAAAATATTCGTCCAACTATTATCTATAAATACACTATATCTGAATTTTACCTTATTTTATTCTTTTTTTAATTATTTGAAAAAATACATAAGAAATAAAAAAATATAATTAAATTATATATATAAAAAAAAATTAGTCATCTTATAATGTTCTAAACTAAATCCCTTGACTCTTTCATATGATATTTAACTTCTTACTCATATAACCCCTCGTCTAGTTTTCATTACTTTCAGGGGAGAAGAAGATCAACATCTGTACATATTGATGACTCACCTATCATAAATAATATTTTATTCTATAATATTTTTATTTAATAATGTATACCCTCATTGACATAAATTATGAGGATATATGTTCCATTATTGGATATCCTAGATAGATATCCATGATTTTTAGTAAATAAATATTAATTAATTACTTATTATGGTCATCAATATAAATAATATTATGAAAGGTAAAATTTAACTAAAAAAAATTAATATCATATCCTTTTTGAGTGAAAGTTGATTCCATATATCTTAATCTCTAAATGGATATAAATAACATGTATATGGATGGTTTTTATGACCAAAAATGAAATCTTATGTGATTTTTATACTATACCCACCCATCTCCAACCATAAAATGACATACATAACATCATAACACCTCATTAATCATGTATATTTAATATCATCATATATTAATTGGGGAAATATATTAATATAAAATTTTTATTATGAGTAAATAAACAAATGATCAACAATAACAGTGTCCCATAATTGATATATTTTAATTTTCTCATCATGTGTTCTTACATTAAAAAATACTATCTTTTAATTTACCCAAAATTGATATACATTTATTGAATTTTATTTTATTTACTTCCTCTTTGAAATACATTATCAACAATGTCTACTGTTATCCGTTGATCTTGGAAATGGGAAATTGAAAATTTTGGTAAATGTTTTCTACCATGTTTACCAAAACTGAAACTCTTCCTTATGTGGTATAAGATTACTCTTGTATAAAAGGTTGATTAGGATCATCAATTGAATCATGTTTAGGTTCCTTCAAACATTTATATGTAATATTTTCAAATCATGTATATTATGGATTAGAATTTTTAGGCACATCCTTTTTCAAGATGAGGGAAGGGACAAATAAGTGTTATGCACATTCTTGATCATGAGGAAGTAGAGATAATGATCCCTCAGTCCTACTGCAAATAGTACTTGAATTGGTGCCTTAAACCAAGGGTATATAATCTCACACAAAATTATAGTAATTACCCTTATTAATGAAAATCAGATAAGGAGATAAGATGGTAAAAATCACAAACAACACCAAACATTTTTATAATGGAAAACAAAATCTAACACATGCATGATTTAGACATAAACTGCCCCAATTGTAAAACTAAAGCAGCAATGAATGTATGAAAATAAAAAGTCTAAGAAACACCAAAAACACTCTATCGACGATTAAGGTAGTAAAGTCCAGAGCATTCCTCAATTTCTTCCTAGAAACCTGAATATATATTTAATAGTGTAGGGTGTGTATACAAGTATAGCAGGTCGGAAAACTAATTACACCCGTGTACAACTGGTGGAATCATACAAATTCCATTGTGAGGGAATATTATAATCTCAACTAACCTGAAAATTTCTACTACCAATCCTGTCCTCACCAAGAAAGAATTTCCAAATAATGAATGTCATGTAAAGTTGTTTTATAAGCACATCAACATTTGGGTACCCACACCACTTTCCAACTGATTAACTACTCATTCCAATCAAATAATGGCTTGAAACTACTACTCTTAAAAAATTCATGCACACTACCCCAACCTTCCCACACACACATGGGCATATAGACATACAAAAATCCTACATGTATACACCAGATACCCAACCACACCTCTCTCCCACAAACACATCGTCCTCATCCTGATGAGTCCTGAGAAACAACCCTTTCCCACAAATACCTTGGACTCTAAAAAACCATCTTGAAGGATCATGGGGATCAATATAAATCAAACCATTATATACATACAAGACACATTTGAGTAGTAATAACCTAAAATAGGGTGCGATGATGAATTTCAATAACCAACCACCCATCCCCCAACCAGGATGTTGGGAATGGCACCCTCCCTCGTGTAATGGAGGGTGTTCAACACACAGTGCTAAAAAGGGTGGGGTGTGTATTAAA
The DNA here is from genome assembly GCA_963277665.1 of Viscum album. Classification (NCBI taxonomy): domain Eukaryota; kingdom Viridiplantae; phylum Streptophyta; class Magnoliopsida; order Santalales; family Viscaceae; genus Viscum; species Viscum album. The sequence continues at coordinate 1,102,454,490 of OY728147.1, forward strand.
ATCATAATAAACTAAAATTTATTCATATAGGTAAAAAACATGAAACCCAACCTATGGGTCCCAAAACAAACCGCAATCCCACAAGAACCACTTTTGTGATGACCCCTTTAAGCACAACAACACAAAAAGCCACTAGAAAAGCATAAAACCAACCCCCTTTTCATTTAACCACTCTATATTAATTAATTAACTGGATTACATGGATTTATTCATTCATTTCATAAGGGAAATAAATAGAAAAACATCCAAAAATGTTTTCAAAAGTCGAAGATCCTGATTTATAAAACACACGACAACCAAGACACTTCATTCTACAGTACTGCCATCATTAATGACTAGAAGAGAGACCAATGTAATGTATTTCAATTTTAAAACCCATTCATAAAAACAACATAGAAAAACCAACATAGTCTAACACTTTACACCCCAATTCCATAGACACCCATTAATAAAATTTCAAACTATCATTCTTTAATGAAATATTTCTTAATCATTCCCTCGTAGCCAAACTCGATAGCCTGTGTCCCCAACAATACGACACCAGGAACAACTATAATCATTATGTCACGACAGAACTCCATCATGTAGCCCCACTTCCCAACAACTTCCCATAAGCAGTCCCACAATAGAATAAGTTTCATACCCACCACAATAACCAAAGTTAGTCCCACAACATAAAAGTTTATCCATTATAAAATTAGTAAATCCCTCAAACTAAGATTCAATAAAATATCTTTTACCATCCTATAAACAAATCCAACTAAAAACACCACAAAACAGCATCCCCACAACAAAAACATACACTTCCCCATTCAAAGTACCATCCCCTATATCCATACTTGGTAACAACAATTGTACCACCCAAAATTTCAACACATAATCCAGACAAGGTTCGATCCCAAAAAATCACAGCACACAATCACACCATCAAGCCAAGGGTATTTAGATTTATTCATCCACAGTTATTTAATTTCACATTGATAAAAATGGGTGACCACATAATAGGTTTGATCATGGGTCATCCATTTATTTAACTATATATACTTGATTAAGAAGATTTAATGTCACATCCATATTTTAAAGCATCACAATGAGAACAGAACAACACTAGTTCACATGAAAATACCACCAACGACCCTAAAATTTATAAGGGATACAACCATAATAGATTACATCATCTACAATGATAGAAAAAATCAGGAAATTAACATCAACAATATTAAATTCGTTACGTGATGTCTTTTAATAATCACTTCCCCAATGTTATTAATTATTAATTTAAGAAACTTATTAACCTTTTCTTCACAAAAAATAATTATTACACTTTACATGCATGATAAACACATAATGATATGTAGAATAATCCCTACCATAATGAACATGGTGACCAAAACATCTCTCTTCGACAAAATAAGGGATCACCAGAGAAGAAGGGAAAACAATAAAAAATGATTCAGATGAATATCTAGCACATTTCCACAACTCATTTTGAAAGGAATATTTTGGGTTAACCAATAGGGTTGATAAAAAATGACCTCATCATTTAGAGAAATCGAAAACCTATATTAATTAATGGGAACAGTTCCAAAATCCATTAACATGGGATCTTGGTCAAGATCACATGGTTTGAATATCTCAATGTCCCCAAAGCTTTAGGATATTAAATATATTTATAATATTCTTTTAAACACCCTTAAAAAATCTTAATTTAGGTTTTAATATCAGTTTACCTCAAATAAAAAGTATGAAGGGTGAAACTGAAAAAACTAGGGAATCGATAAATTGAGAAAAGGATGAGACACTATTTTGGAGTGCCAGCATTACGATGTCACCATCACAGTGCCACCATTTTGGTGAAATGATATTTTTTGGATACTCCCATAACAAACAACTATGACCCCCAAGAAAACAATAACATTTTTATTTTCATAAAAGATTGTCCTAGAAAATTCTGGGACATTACATCAGACACCTCTAAATCAATTCTCAACTCCATCATTTTAAAACCAAACTTTGAAAGAGAGTGGCCTAAAACACCACCCAGTAAGATAACATTATGGTAAATACCACCCTGTATTGTTTGAAAACTATATTTAAAACCACAAAATCAATGAACACCTCATTGAAATCTGTCTCCTAAGAAATTTTGAAAACAATAATGTCACAATGCTCGTACATAGGGATTAGGTACGTCATTCCTCATTGTCATGAAAAAATATACTATGGGCAGAACTCACTCTCCCCAATGGGTTTTATCACATTGAAAATAATGAATCCAGATTAGGGATTAGGTCCTCCCATTTCCACATTTTAGGATTTTCCACAAAAAACATAGAACAAGGGAAAAAAAAATTCGATAACGTACAAGGTTAAGAATTACATCATAAGAAAATCACAATGAAAAACACAATATAAAAACTCAAATTAGATCTAGATAATAGGAATGAATCTAATCATCTCACTTTCATGTCCACTCCTCGAGGCAACCTTTCCTCCATAACACATGAACCAAAGGAATGTTCCTTCCATTAAGAAACTTTTCCTCACGATCCTCTATTCATACTGGTCACTCCATGAGCGTAACATCATCGCCGTTATTATAACACTACCTAGAAAATGAAGTGGGATTCATCAAGTAGATTCTTGCTAAGCTAACAAACATAGAATATGTAGTGGATCATCTTGAACCCCGTTGGAAAATCCTGTAGATATGCCACCTCTCAAGCTCATCTGAACACCTTTAATGGTCTGATGTACATGGGAGAAATCGTTCCCCCTTTACTAAACCACCCTTAACTATGTTGAGGAGAAACCATTAAGAATACATGGTTTCCAACCTACAACTCCAATGGACTCCTACTATGATAGACATAAATCTTATTGAATTCATGTACTTATTTCATGCTCTAATGGAAATGATTCATCTTATCTATCATACATTGTACCACGTATAGACCATGGATAACTACCTACCCATATTTTGTCTAGAACAAGGGTAAACGACATGGACTCCCGTGTATATCATTGAACTAAGACATTCTAATGGGATATTGGTAGCAATTATTTCATGAAGACATTACAAAGGGAAAATTTCATACCCAATACCCAGAAAAGTCATGAATACATTTTAATAAAATTTCCTCCAATGTAGGGATGGTCTTATATGTCTATCCATCTGTCTAAAAATGGAAAGCAGTGTTGAGTTGTAACTATGTGCTAGAATAAAGTTGAAATATCCTTCAAAATCATGACCTAAAATGTGTTTCCTGATCCATGAAAATTGATATTGAAAATCCATTAATCCACCCCACCTCATCTACGTACCTTTGTGTTAAGGCACCCAATACAGTCAAATCCTTGATCGCTAAGAGGTGAGATGATTTCTTCAACAAATCCACTACTATCCAAAAAAATCAAATCCTTGTTGAGTAATATTTAATATTGTGAGGAAATCCATAATTATTTCATCCAACATTCACTCTGAAATGTTTAAGGGATACAACATACCAATGTTCACATGGTGTTAAACCATCACATACTAACACACCAGGCACCTTTCTATAAACTTTGCATATTCCCGCTTCACCCTAGGTGATAAAGTGTGTTCCCTTAAGACTCAGTAAATTATAGAATCACTTTTATGCACTGGAAGGTATAATATATAGTACCTATAGACAAATACCTATTGCATTTTCACTAGTAAATAATGTTTCCAATGAAACAACATTCGATTCTAAATATCCAATGATTATCTCTCTAGATAATAACCATAGATATCAAAATCAAACATCACCATAGCTTCTATGTCTCCCCAATGAGACTCCTCCCACATATGAATAATGGATGACTACTCATTCATCTAAAACATACATCCTCTTTCACCATCCACTCTCGTTCCCAACTCAATGTTGCCAACTCCCCCATTTCCCTCCATGCATGTGTGGATTCCTGAACTACCTAAATATACAACATCTTTCTTAAGGAATCTTCCACCATGTTCCCATTTCCTGAGGGTTTTAGAGATCATGATGTTGTAGTCCTAAAGAAACTCAATCCAAATTTTTTTCTACACGGTTAGGTCTCGCTGGGATATGATATACCTCATGATATTGGGATCTGTGAAGACCGCAACGCACTCCCTGAAGGGGTAATACCGCAAAAACATGAACGTGAATACGAATGTTGAAAACACTAGATCGTGGTGCCTTGTTCATGTTCAGTGCTACGTGACTTCATATACCCATAAGAAATCACTTCTCACTTCTACATTTTCACACACCCCAAGACTAGTCCAGAAGCCTCAATAGACACCCTGGTTGTCACCACTTCCTCTCGAAACCTATCCACTCAAGCAACGACCAATATTCCCTTTAGGTAACTTAATACTTCATGAAACTAATCAATCCACCTGAAGGGATGATCACATATATTAAAATATTTAAATGGTCCACAACTCAAGACATGTTTGGTATGACCCTTTGGTAATAGTCTTCTAAACCAAGGATACTATGAACTTCTGCCACATTATTAGGGGATGCATAAGAAACAACCACCTTGATCATTGATGGGTCTATGACTAACCATTGTTGAGATACCACATTCTCAAGGAAGTGGACCTCTTTTGTAAAAAACATTCACTTGGACAACATATCAGAGAGATAGGGGGATCAAAGGATATCCAAGAATGTCTTGAGGTTCTTAGTGTGCTCCTCCACACAGTTTGATTAAATCCAAATATAGTCGATGACAAATATGATGAACAGGTCCAATAAAATGTAGAGGACATAGTTTATGATCCCCATGAACATGAGATGTGAATTCATAACACCGATATGAATGACCACAAACTTGATTTTCTCATACAATCACTTGAAAAAAGTCCTCAGTTTGTCACCCACAATCACCCTAAATAGATGATATCCAAACTACAGGTCGATCTGGGAGAACAAAAAATAACTCATAAGCTAGTAGAAAAGATCATGTATCCTTGGATGGGGTAATAGTTCTGGACTATTTCCTAATTTAGTATCTGGTAGTCTATGCATAGCCTTAGACCACCGTATTCATACTTAATAGAAATACTAGAGAAACCCATAACAACCTACATGGCCGTATAAAACCCTTTTCATCAGGTTGGAAACCTGAATCTACAAATCCTATTGCATAATAGGTGTCATCTGATAGGGATCCATTGAAATCGATCTAGAAGTAGGTTGTATGTATATTCTGAACTCAATATGACATAAAGGGGTAGAGCGACCACCACCTCTAGAAAGACTTCCATTATTCTATGAAAACCCCCATAACCTCCACCACCTCTGTGTCTACTGATCCCACTAACAGCTCTACTGACAAAGAATGAAGTGTATCCACGCATCGACTTCCCACCTGACATCCCCATTCTCCAAAGAAAAATACACGCTTTTCATCCACACCCGAAAACAAGACCATTCTATGGAATCATTCGATAACTTCATGAATATAAATCATCTTGTAGATTCCTAAGATGAAATCATAGCGATGCATATATAATATAATAAAATCCCCGTTGGACTGATGCAACCCCAACACCAGTCAACATCCTTTGAAAAATTAAATAATGTTTTCTGACCTCCAACTGGTGTACTAAAAACCAGAGGCACAGGAAGACTCTCTATGAAAATTACCAATCCACTCGCTAGAATGGGTGCAACAAACAAGTGAGACACTCTAAAATAAAACAATGCATACACATGATTATTAAATAGACTAATCATAACTCGAACTATCTCTAGCCTAATTGGAACTGCTTCCTCGGAGGTGTGAAAAAGTCAAAATCCACCTCCTCTACCCCTCTTCTATTGACCTCCTCCAATAAAAATATCTAGTCATGGTCCAAAAGGAACAACCACTAGTGGGACTCCTCTATCACCCTTTACCCTTGGTGGAGTGGGAACCCGCTTCCCCTACTGTAGGAATGGTCTAACCAGCAACTGCTGCTACTAAGGTGGGAGCTGAACCTTCCCACTCCCACCAAACTGTGCTCAAAATAGGAACTAACTCCAAATATTTTTATGGCCTACATAGAAATAGTACCTCAGTCACAAGCCCATGTGGAAATGGTTAGGAATAGGAGATCAAAGAAGGTAATACTAATGTCTACTTCCCACTAGCCGAAACCTAGAAGGTTGTGATGACAAAAACTAGCTATTGACTACCTTCCCCTTATACAAACTCAGCTAGATCCCCACTCATATTAAAACTCCTTATGAGACCATCCTCTCAACTATATTGGCCTTCTTATTAGCTTATAATTATGCCGGTATGGTTGAGTAAGTGATAACATATTATAGAGAAGGTTAGAGTTCCTCCTACATTCATCATGTCCATGAATCCTTATACAAAAATATATTTGGAGAACATCGTTGGAGTTCCTTGAACATGATCCCCAATTCACTCACCAACATACTACATTACTAGAGGGCGAGAATATTAGGCCTCTTCTTGGACATTATCATCAAGGAATGCAACGTTTCATGAAACTTTTTCTCCTGGTGATCCCTTGAGAAATCAATATCCTTCCTCTCCCTAAGGTAAAGGGTCCACCACCAATGTCCCACTCCTCATGTCTGTCTTACTACTTGAGGAAACCATTAATCCATAGAGCACAAATCATGGTAATGGTGATTGTTAGATCCTCAATCAACCCCTCCATCTCTATATCTGAAACGATTCCTTCATACTTCCCTAGAGTCTGTGATGGAAATCATGAGTGGTATTCTTTTACAATTCATTTTTGTACTCTTGATCAACCCACAAATGATCAACCTTCTCCGCCTCCTGGGCCTCAACTACACAATCCATATGAGGCATACGTTCAAATGCCATATTTTAAAAGGGAAGACAATGAATTCATATGGCCGTGTCATATGAAATTTTCATTTAAGATTTATTTTAAGGATTTTTAAATTTATTTCTCAACACTACCCATTCCAACAAGAAAAAAGTCATTATGATGCACATACCATTCATGGGGTCTCTACACTGCAATTACCGTATCCTCACTTGGTTGTTCATAAGGTCTAAAGTCTTTGCAGTAGGTCACAGGGGGGCCTAAAATCCTAAGTCCATGGTTGTCTTCCATTTCATGCATAGTGGATAAAGATCACATAACACTATTTATGTACCGTCCCATGTAATCCTCACCATTCATAATGCATAACTTCATCTTATCCCCCAAAAGCCACCTATTATACAATTCAATCACAACCAGACTTCTTTAAGATGAGGCGAAGGATAAAAAAGTGCCACAACCTTCCTTCATTAAGATGAATGGGAGATAATGTCCTCGGAGTCCCACCTTTAATAGGCCCTACAGTTACGAATATAACCAACGGTATAACATCTCCCACAAAATGGAAGGAATTAACCATTTTAATGGAAATTATGATGGGGAGATAAGATGGTAAAAATCACAAGGAACACCAAACCATTATATAATGGAACCCAAAACACCACCAATAAATGAATTATATGTAAACTGTGACAAAATTAAAACTTATTAACCAAATAATGTTCCCAAATAATGATACTAATTATAAACACAATAACAATACTAATTTCTAAGATAGTAATGTCATGCACGATCCTTAAATTCCTCCTAGATACTTGGAAATAATTTTAAAAATGTATTGTAAGTATACAAGTATACCATTTATTGAAACTAATACCACCCATATACAAGTGGGAGAAACATACTAATTCCTATGTGAGAGATTAATAGATTCTCTAAAAACCTACCATGTAGTACTACCAAGCCCAACCTCACCAATGCACACTCCCCAAATAACAGATGTCACGTAATGTAGTAGTATACAAACATTGATATTTGGGTACCCCAAAACACTTTCCCACTGACTAAATACTCATTCATAAAGGCTAATGTATTGATGCTAAAAATATTAATAAACTCAGCCCCACAACCACAACCTTCTCACACACACTGGGGCCTCATACAACACACAAATCACACCCACAAACACATGACCCACAACCACACCTATCACATGAAAACACCTAGACCTCTTCTCGAAGACACATGAGAAACAAAATTTTCTAGCAAAAACTCTTGCCTTTCACTAACACCCCATCTTACCTTAAGAATCTTGGGATATAGTAAACATAAACCCATTACATCCTGCTTAGATATGGTTGAGTGGTATGAACCTTAGAAATGATGCAATAAAAAATATCAGTAACCAAACATCTATCCTTCCACTAGGATATTTTCACATAAACCCTCCCCATGTAAAGTGGGTGCTCGGAACATGGTTCTCAACAAAGGTTGGGGTGCGTATAGAAATCACAAGGAACTAAAATTTATATGTACTAGTAAAAAAACACTTAGCCTAGCCTATGAGTCCAAAAAAAGAACCATCCCACGAGAATAACTATTGCTCCTACCCCTATACACACAACCACATTTAAAACCATTACCAAAGAGTAAAACAAACACATTTTTTTCTTTTAACAATAATCCATTGATTAACTAAGGGGTACACTTTTTTTTATTATTTCACTATGTGGGGAATCTTGCAATTACAACATCTGCAACAATTTTGAAAAGATGAAGATCCTGATTAAAAAAACACACATAAACCAACCCACTTCGTTCTTCATAACTGCTAACATTTAACAAGGGAAGGGGGACCAAGGTACATTATTCCAATTTTAATAAAAATTCATAAAAACAACCGTGATCAACCAACCATAACTCCCATTAGCCCCCTTCCACAAGACACATGTTCATCCACTTCCATCTATCATTCTTCAATGTTATCCTGCTCAATCACTCCCTCACAATCAATCCTGACAACCCCACTGCACACAAACACCACACTTATCACACCTATAAACTTGAATTCAAGACACAACCCAACCAACAAACTCTCTACCAAACCACTTCCCAGAATAAGACCCACCATAAAACAAGTTCAATGACCACACCATAATCAAAAGGAAGTCCCACTACCTACTATTTTATCCATTCAACAATCAAACAAACTATATCCTCTCAATCCTATAGCCTCTCAATTGGATATTCTTTCACAACTCATATACTATCCTATATAAAAATAACAGAGAAAACCCCCACAAAACAATATCCCCACATCAAAAACGTACCATTCCCCATTAATAGGACCAACCACTCTATCCCACCTTATTACCCACAACCGTACCTCCAATAGTAGTACTTTACAACCCTCACAGAGACCGATCCCAATAGAACAAAACCAAAAAAACACACCATCAAGCCATTAATTTTAATATTTAGCCAACTATGGATATTTAATTCTACTTTTTATAAATATGGTTGATCAAAAAATAGGTTTGATCCTATGAAATCCATTTATTTAACAAAATTTACTTGATTAAGCATATTTCATATTACAATCATTTTTCAATGCAATAGAACATAAACAGAACAACACGTCTGTGTAATAAAAGACCACCAATGGACATGATTTTTAGAAGTAAAAAAACCACAATATATCACATCATAAACAAATATAACAAATAAAACAAGTGATCAATATCCATAATATCTAATTCCCTACCTGTTATCTTTTAATCATTGCTTCCCTCAAATTATTTATTACACGTTTAAGAGACATATTGACCCTTTCTTGACAAATAATAATTAGTACACCAACCCCACATGATACACAAATAAAGAGATACAAAAGAATGTCTACCCAAAGCAATAGGTGGCCAAATCTTATCTTTATGCCAAAATAGGGGATCATGCTAGTTGCAAGAAACGCCATAAAATCTAAGCTAGTGGGGCATCTAGCATAGGTTCCCAAATTTTCTAGAGAGAAATATTTAGGTTCATAAAGAGGGATGAGAAAAGAAGACCTCAAATTTTAGAAAAATCCAGATCCTATATCAATGAATGGAAATGGTTCCAAAAGTCCATTGAGTTTGATTGTGGTCAATATCACTCTGATTGAATGTCTAATGTTTGCCGGAGCATTAGGATATTAGATATACAGTGGATATTTTTTGATACACCCTTAAAAATGTTGTAACAAGGCTCAAAAATTTGTTAATGTCAAATAAAATGTAATTTGGGAGAAACTAGAAAAACACATGAAATTTTTAATTTGGAAAAGGGTGACACACCATTTCAGTGTGAAAAAGATACGGTCCCACTGTTACACTACTTCCATCTTTGTGTTCCACCATCATGGTTCCACCATTTTTGTGAAACCAATTTTTTGGAAAATTCATGAAACAAACCACTGTGTCCCCCAAGAATACCACAAAAAAGATGATTTTTAAAATGGAATGGCCTAGGGAAATATTTTTTATTATAGATGTTTGGACATTGATTAAAATAAAATTCATTGTAATAAAAAATTATTAACAAATATAGAAAAATAGAATTTAAAATCAAATGTAAATATATATTGAAAAAATATTAAAAAAATGAAACTAATTATAAGAAAATTTTATTTATATATTTAATATTTATCTATAGTGTAAAAAACACTTAAAATAGATTAAATTTATCAAATAAATGAATAAAAACCTATAAAGTTTGTATTAATAGTAACAATACTCCACAATGTACCAATATTTTTGAAAACCAAAATATTACTCTTTGAATATATGAGAAAAGATATAAAAAAACTAAACCAAACCCATTTTTATTCATATTTTTAGAAAATATAAATATAATGAATAATACCTAAATGGTATATCAAAATACTTAATAGAATTAAAAGAAACCCAAAAATTATATGTGGATGGTAAAAATGAACTATCATAGTAAATTATTGTTCTCATGAAAAGTAATATGTATTGAATATTCTATTTTATATAATATTCTAATTCTGATTAAATAAAAAAATTTAAATTAAACTATTTTCGAAAAAATCATTAAATATATATGGAATGTGCGCGTATACATGGTAAAATAGAAAAACTAATCGAATATAAAGTAAAAAATTATTTATTATTTACAATATTGTTTTTAATAAAAAATTAAAATTAAATAAATCTGACACTTTTGCAATTTTTTAACAAGTAAGCTAGAAATAAACATATGATTTCTATAATATTAGGAATGAACAAAAGAACAAATTTAAATAATTCTTTCATCAGGATCATTACATATTTAATAAACCTTTTATATGATGTGTTAATCAATATTATCTTTTAATATTTCAATGGAATTTTACGACTCACAGTAATCAACATGTTCATCATTTTAATCATCAAAAATACAATTTTTTTTTTACTTGAACAACAATAGACAATTACATATTGGATTGATCAATGATTGAGAAAATTGATTTCACATGTGTATTTAAGATAAAATGAATAAACATGCCTTCCAATCCATTTATATTAACTTCTTTCATTCCAATTTCATTGTTAATGGTCATGTTTTTATTGATAAATCATTTTTAGTAAAACATTGAAACTTTATATTTAATGTAATAAAACCACCTTATTTCATCGCTTCTTAAATATTATGCAATTTAGGTAAAGATTTGGTTCTTTCATTGGAACTATAAACATTTTTTTCATCACTATAATCCAATAATCTACTATTCAAATTGATACATATGTTTTTATCAACATTTTTATGAAACATATATCGATTAATTTCATATGGGGATCGTGTTTTAATATTTAATCATATACCACCCCAAAACAATCACAATGTTTCTACTGCATCTTATCTACCTAGATAAAATTCATTAGTAAATTTAATGATTCTTATTTATGAACATTTAAAATCTTTATACATTTCTATGTGGGATTATATTGTTTTATAAAAAATAAAGTCAGGTTATATGTGAATAAAATTTATTTATATTATTTATATTTTATAAATAAGCCTTGTTTATCTATTCACAAGTCAATAATTTTACATTCCATTCTCGGATCCAATATACCCCGTAATTGAATCGTCCATGGGAGGATTTTGAAAAAATTATGTGCTATAATACAAACATATATCCTCTTCAAAAACAAGAAACATACACATAAATATAATTAATAGAGTGTAGGATTTAGTTTGATATGGATTATTAACATACCCCTTTAATATCATCACATACCCTTCAGAAGGATAAATCAAGTGTAAATTTATTGATAAAATATTTATTTATCACACCAAATAACCCAATAAATTCACTATGATATCAATATAATATGAAGTAATATACCATTCCAATTAAACAAATTTAGAAACAACTTTTTTCTCTACATTTTTCAATGCATTGTGATCATTTACATTATTAAATATAGAGTTGAAATAATACACACCATCGTGATAGTCATTTTGAAATACATGTTAAATATTCCTAACAATTATACTTTTAAATGATGTTTCATAAGGGAATGTAATTTATGATTTTTCAAACCTATAAAATTAAAATTAATTAATAATAATAACTTATATAATTTTTAATAATAACCATGCCACATGTTGATATATAGAGGACATTGAAAACATATAATCTTATCCCTATTATATACATTATCACATGATGAGGGAATGTATATTCACATTTTATCAAGAGTTTGTTCTTACACTAAACATATACACATTGAGGGTTATTCTAATTATGAATTCAACCAAACATTATTTTTTATTTATATCTAATAATGTCCTAATAAAGAAATCAAACATATTACTCATTATATGTATGAAATACATTTGATCCCCAACATAATTATATATCAGACATGGTAACACAGAAAATACTTACCATTTCATTCAAAAACATATATAATACCATTTTTGTTTTCTACAGTTCACATTACTTTTTCACCCACCAAAATTAATTATTGGTGGAAATCATTTTGGAGCTATATATAATTATTTTGAGAAATTAAATTCCTTTTTAATTCTTAAATAATATTTATCCAATGAAAAAAATCATAGATGATCCATTTATACTCATTTTCTCTCATGTTTCATCTTGTAAGGTGAAGTTTATTGTTCTTAATTAGAGGGTCATTATGCAACATATCACTATAACAAAAGATATTGTATATCCTGAGAATTCATTTATAGTAAACATAATCAATGCACCGAGTTGAAAATATCCATTTTAATAAGAATAACATGTCATAATACCTTATTCCAATAATATATTAAAATAATAAATTAAATATGATAAGAAACAATCATGATCATTTCTATGATGTGTCAATCCGTAGATCATTAAACACAATATGAATATTATTCTATCATACAAAATTTGAAATATAATTTATAAATTACTAATCTAATAGTCCATGAACCATGTGGGATACTAATTATTCGATATGGATTAATTAAATTAATTAACATTCCATTTTTGATATTTTTAACATCATTTATGAATATTGGAAATCGTTGATAAATTTTAATAAAATATGGAAAATAAAATGTATACCATATTTTCCATCACATATATTCCTATCTATATTAATTTATAATATTTTTTTTAATCAAATAAATTTTCAAATAAAAATTTCATATGAATAATTATATGATGATTCTAAAAAATCCTTACCATGGGTCTCTATAGTAGAAAAATTAGTCAATGATTTTTTATTGAAAGTATTCCTTGATGGTGAAAATATTAGCCACCCTGAATGAAATTCAATATCATTACCATATATAACACATTCATTCTGGAAGTTATAAATATTATTATAATATAATCCCATTAATTACAATATATTATATTCAATAAAATGATCATCAGAAAGATAATTGTCTTTGGAAAAAATGTATTTCAATAATTATATAAATGCTATTAAACTCTTTCAACTCAATCTATCATTAGACATCAATCTATTCCATCCTAATGACATTGATGAAACCAAAATTTCTATAAAATAAGGATAAAATTGTTTTTAAGTATCACCATATAGATGCTCAACTATTGGTTTTTTATCATTTTCCTCTATTTCAGTATCATGAACAATTCATTAATTTGTTCAGACATAACACATTACAATGTATCATCATAAATATATCTATAATTCATATCAATTTCATATTATAAATCCAAGGATGTGAAAAATATTAGTATTAAGAAAAAAATTAATGATAATTGGTATATCTTCATTTCAACAACATAATATTTAATCAGGTTTGAATTTGAAAGAAAAAAATTGTTCGTATTTCAGAAATTTTTTATGAAAATTTTAAAAAAAGTACTGACAACTTCTTTATATTCATCTGTTATTTTATGTATAGTATTTTATATTTTAAGCATTATTATATCGAGAAAATATAAAAAATTACTTGCTAAAAAATATTAGTGATTTGTGTGATGTAGAATGGGGTATAGTTGAATATTTTAACGATAATAAAAATTTACATTTTATTTTTTATTCATCAGAAAATGTTTCTATGATTTTAAATAATATTGAATATAATGTTAAGTATATTTATATCAGTAGAGATGAAACTAAATTTTAATTTTATTGATTATACAATAAAATATAAAATAATGTAAAAAATAGGTATCAAGAGAGTGTAAAAGATTTTCTTAATTGAAAATAATGATTAATGAATTCCTTAGATGAGGGGATAAAAATATAAAAATATATTGTAATGATTTCATTGAATAAAAATAAAAAATAAAAAATAGTAATAAATAATCATTAATAACTAGAATGATAATGTTGGATATAGGATAATATGTGTATATATTTGGTTTGAAGTAATATATTATGGAAAAAATGATGGATTATGATTTTTAGACAATGAAAATGAGAAAAATTCTTATATTAACAATTACTCTCATGAAATTTCAAACTAATATATTTTTTAATAATAAAAAAATATGGATTATAATATTAACATTGAATGATCTGATTTTTAGATATATATCTCTTAGAATTTTTTACCATACCCTTTACCCAATGAAAAAAAATATTTCACTGAAAAAATAGATATTTATTTTAATGTAAAAATGTTAAATTTTCTATCTAACCACCTAAAATAATATAGTGTGTTAATTAATATAATATTTATTTTATTATTAATTTAGATGTTACTACAAGTGAATTTGTATGGAATAATGGATACCATATATACATATTTCACCAAGTAGAACATTATATGAAAATTAATATACATTCCCATGATTTTTCTTTAAGTATTTTTATTTTAATTTATGTTAATATCAAGGATAAAAAATATAATAAGGGAAAATTTTTTGTAATTAAAAACTATTATACTATGATTCTAGTTAATAAGTTGATAGATCAACCTTATGAACATTCATTATTAGGTAATTTTGTGATCTAGTTTTGTTATTCTTATAATTATAATAGCTAAATAATATGAATATAGAAGTTATATGAATATAAAAATAATTTAATACATAAATCCAAAGAATATTCTCATTCCCTAACACATTAAAGCTTATTGGAATTCATATAACCTATTTTTGTATCTCCCATGATAGTTTTTTAGATTTATATGAATAAAAACATGTGGTTTTCAAATATTAATTGGAAATTAATTAAATAAATGTTCTCTTTCCTAATTTATTTGAATCCTACACTTGTTACAAACAACTATTTCTATGTACTTTTCAGTTAAATATATTATTATAGAAAAAGATAGATAAAATACTATTAAAAAAATATATGTAATAATATACAATATTTAATAAATAAATAAATAATTATTTAAATTAAATAGAATAGACTCTAAAACTAAAAAAAATTCAAAAATAATTGGAAATATTTCATATTTTATAAAGGAAGGAATAATAAATTTTTTTACAAAAAATTAATCATTAAAAAAATCTAATAAATGATAAATCACAAATGGAGTACAGTGAATAGTCAAGGGGAATATAGAAATTAATATAATAGGATTAAAAATAAAAACAATATAGTTATAGTCAGAATCATTTCCTATGGGACACAGTGCCTACACTCCATCCAAAAATGATATGTATTAATGATCAATTATGAACTATGTTACAGATTAAAACAAGAATAACATTAAACTAAAACCCACAGAATTTAAAAAACATGACATAGAATCAATATTTTAGGGAAAATTCAATAGTTCAACCATCTAGGATATGATCTACAGTGTTTGAGGGTTACTAGGAGGATGATGAAATAAATATTCAAATGATAATAGAGAAAAACACTAAGTTGGTTTGTATGTAGTGGAATAATATTCTCAGGATTAGTCCAATTAATCCTAGGGGTGGATGATGGTTCCAATACAACATTTGAGTTTACATAATAATATAAATGTACGGTTATGGATTTCTTATTAGATAAATGATAATGTCATTGTGATAAAGAATAAAACTGAAATGATTCTACACAACCTTATCTGAAATTATAAATTTATATCCTATAAGAAATTTAATAACTGGTAAGAAAAATTAATTTGTACATTGGAGAAACATAATAGATGGTATTGAAAAAATATTTCATTGTTTATATGTAATCTTCTATAATAAAACACATTTTCAACATATTTTGTTGATAAAATGTAATGAATAATAAAATCATTATGAATTTCATGTCAGATAGTTTATAACCGATGTTCAAATAATTTTTTTACATATATTATATATAAATGTTGTGAAATATACATCAATAATATTATGATTTATAGTATTGAGATACATTTTTATAAATTATTGTTGATTTTATTTGAGATATCAAAATTAATTACATATGTACATCAAAATAACTGATAATATACTCTAGATCTGATAATGCCCAATATAACAAGAATCATTAAATTAGATTGATCATTGTACAAATGGGGAAAGAATATACATTAAAGAACCTATAATATAAAATAAATTTTAAAACACGACTTAGTAGATGAAATATATTTTGGATCTCTAACCAAAATAATAATCCTTAATAGATCATGATATTGAAATATCCACTATACCTAGAGACTACCCTGATCATCGATGGTGAAGGACTCTCTAATTTGAATGTTGTGGGAAAACCCTCATTACTGGATCCATTAACACCCATAATTAGTGATTTTCATTAACTAGTCCCCCGTAATGGATACCCATCATAGTTTATAAATGATAGAATGGATATAGTGACAACCTGCGTCTCAACTATAGTAGGCTTGAGGTTTACAACTAGAATTATGGATATAATAATCCTACAAATTGTAGAAATTACCCTATATTAGATAATGTGTTAGAAGAGTGGCGAGAAATTTTTCCCAATAATTACCTTTTTATGGGAATAAAAATGTTTCAACATTCATACATTCAACACCATACAAAACTAAAAAATCTAAAAGGAAATCTAAAAGTACCAAATGGGATTCTCAAATGTGACCATGAAGCCCATACAACACATGTAAAATGATGAAATTTTAATATCCATCACTATCTTTGAACTTATCATGATGACATGAAAATATTATATATATATATATATTAGTTTAGCATAACATTATCCACAATATTGTCATCCTCAGTTACTCTAATGAAATATATCATAGAACTATTACACGTTACAATTACTAGTTTGTAATCTAAATTATCATCTAAATAGGTATAATATATTATTAACCTCACCATGCTTATCTCAAACCATGTATTTCACATAAGAGATCATATGGATTGACATTTACAACAATCTTACGCATTAATACATCCTCACTTGATTTCAACTTTTAAAAAATGCCACAGGCATTGAGTTAGCTCTCTCCAAAACATAGCTAGATTGAAAAAGACACATTCCATTTATCGGAATATAAACCTCATTCATTGAATCATCATGTCATCCAATATCACTCTATCATATAATATTTAAATATTTTTTTTAGATCCACCAAAACTATAATGATGTGTATAATACATCGAGTAGTATACCTCACATCATCATTACTGTTACTCGGAGCAAGGATCCCCAACAAATCCCAACCATTATATTTCATACCTATAATAATAATTGGGATACTATATATTGAGATAAAATTGGGCTAAATTATTGAATTCCAAAAAATACTTAATAATAAACATAAAAAAATATAAAAAAATATGTAAACAATCAATTGTGGATACCACCATATAAAAATAAAAATAAAATAGATTTAGGAAAGTGCGGAAGTTAGTCATAAATCCTCTTATCCGGATACTGGGGAATGTTATATCCTAGAGTCCAATGGGTGATAGTCATTAAAGATGAATATTTTTGGGGGATTGTATAAAATAAAAAACAAATATGTCATATTGTATTTCAAAATAACACCATGTAAACAAACGAGTACTAATTTATACCTCATCAACTGTTTCTCATAGACATGGATTCTACTACTATAGATATCCAAAATAAGAAAATTATTTATAATACAAAAATAATTTAATTCATAAAACAACAAACTACCATGTGCAAAAAAATACATTAGTAACCATTCCTTATTTTTATGTACTAAAATAAAACCCTCCTAAGATAACATAAAGAGAGAAGAAACCATGTGCATCCAACTGCTTGAAGCTGTTGAGAATGTTGTAAGGATAAAAGGTCACATTTATCATTTACAATTAATATATTAATTGAAACAATGTATAATGATTTATCTCATCAACATGTAGTCTTAGATTTAATCCATTCCACCATCTAAAGACCCATCCATTCACCCTCATACATAACATCATGTATATTTATGTTACAATCATCAATTTGTGACACATCATCCATGCATTCCAATCCGATATCAAATCAATCATCATAGGACTAGCCACCACTATCTCATACCACATCACAAAGAAAAACTCACAACCATATCAAATTATAAATTATAATGATCAAATATAGTAATAAGAGAAAATGTGTCCAAAATAGTGTATTCATCCTTCATATTAATACAATATATCATGACACCCTACACATCAAATTTATCATTCCAAATAAATGTGGAATCTTGGTCCCCTAATTAATCATTTAAAAACTACCCATTTTTATTTATTCTGGAATTAAGAGAATAGTTTTTCATAGATTCCATCTATAGGAAACCAAAGGCATTCGCTATATAAGTCGTTCAATCTATTAATGTATCTCTCAACCATTAAGAGTAGTTTTATCAATTTAAAAGAAGGATAAATATATTTATAAATGCATTTTTATTATTTTCATCAACTATAATTAACATTAACCACCTTCATTATTAATTACCTTCACACACAAATGATTGTATTAAAATAATAATGTTCATTACAATAATTTCTTTATCCTTAAATATTAAAAAACAAAATATTAACAATGTTTCTCTCTTTTAGTTCATAATAAAATTAATTAATTAATTAGGAATTTATTTTATATATTAATATCATAAATATCAAGATAAAAATTGAATGAAACTCATGTAAAACATGTATATCAATGATATTACACTATGATGTAAAATAAGAGGAATATTATTATCATGGTCTAGTGAAGCAAAATGAAATCAGAATCCAGTCACAATTATTAATGTGGTTTTATATTTATAAACATAATTTCATTGACACACAAAGATAAAATCCATGTTATCTTTATAATTTATCACAAGAAATTGAGATGTAATGAATCACATGCCTAAAATGAATTCATGTTATTCACATGATTTTAAACCAACATTTTAGTTCTTTAACACCTATACAATGATAAAATGTGATCCTCAAAACATGCTTCCTAATATAACATTAAAATATTTAATGAATCCCAAAAAATAGAGGATATCAATATCTATAATATGGGACAAATGAATTAAAGGAAAACAAAAAATAATATAGAGAAACCACTTGGCCGAATCAGGATAACTCACTTTGATCACTAGGGATTCATCTTAGAGAGATTTGAATCAGTGTCTATGATTTTGTTCTCTAAATACATTGACAAATACATCTTGTTCATCTCAGGATCTTGGAGAATAATTTTCAATGAATGTTGTTTGAGAATTTTAGGGATATTTGTTGGAATATGAAACTTATGCAACCAAAAAAATACCCATTAGAGAACATTTAACCTTTATATACATGATTTATTCAACATGAACTCATATATAACCACAACATATTTATACATTGTCGAATTTGGTTCGGATAATCTAGAAAAAAATTATAGTATTGGAAATTGGAGTTTTAGTGTTTCTCAATGCACTAGGTTGAAAGATCCCAAACTCTATAAGTGATGATGGTTGTATAATATAATAATGGAGATTCTACCCATAAAAATAATATCTATGAAAATTTCATTTTCTCATAGCCTCACACTCTACACAATAGTTTCCATCAAATAAAAAATAAATAATAAAATATCTTTCTTTAACAATGTATCTATGCATGAAAATGAAGTTGCCATATTTGTATCGTAGAGACCATCTATGAGGTAATTTTATCCACTAAACCATATCCACGATTACCACATTGTAGAAAATCGCTCAACACTGATGATATTCCATTTTTGATAGAGATGTACTATATTTCCCTAATCAAAATATAAAATCATTGGAACATTATTTTTGTTCCTAAAATATCGATTATAATAATATTTACTGGATCCCATGATTTCCCCAACAGAAATGACCTTTAAAAAAATTTATCCTCTTGAATTTAAATCCCATCATAGAGAGAAATTAGAGGGTTATTTATGTACCCATCCCATGAGATGTATATCAAAGATCTCTCCAACAATGGATCTTAAAAACATTTCACAAAAATACAATAATAATACCATGAACCAGCAACCACCATATCCTAATATACTCTCTTAGAATCCAGAACAAAAAAATGTGAACATTAACCATTTTTCTATAATAAATTAAATCATCATATAAATCAGTGACATGTTCCACCAAAAAATATTGACTAAATTGTAAGAGTTATATAATAATATTTATGACAAATTATAATGTATCTGAGAATAATATTCTTATGTACTCTAAACAAGACCTATTTTATTAGATAATACATAAACTAGTGCAATAAAATTGAAACAAAAAAATATATCTGTGTGCTCTACTATCTCCATAGGCTCCCCATCGATGTAAGAATTATTATTTACCTCAAACTAACTACAATTTATTTTGTGAGAGTCATAAATTTTTTGGTATAAGATCCATGAAATGTTAAAAAATAATATATATAAATAGTATGTTGTTGATTTTATAACTAATATTCCATAACTATAATGTGAGATAACACCTCGAATAGGTTAAAAACCTAGGACAAATCATAATTCCTTGAAAAATATAACACTTCATTCAATATAGACAGTTATTAAATAAAAAATTATCTCCATTGTCAATCTATAGAGGTCTGCTCATAAGATCCTCATTTTATTTTTTTGAATCCAATATTGCATTAATCATTTCATGTATCATCTAATCTATTTCAATAGTATTCTTAACATTCACATTCTAAATATTCACTACCTCGAAAAAACAACCTCGAAAAAAAACCCTAAAAAATCAAGCTTGTACAGATCCATATTTTCCCAAAACAATGGTAGAGTTAAATAAATTATTGTATAAAACTCATCCCTTGAACAATTTCTCATCTACAAACCCCAAAATTCCTAACACAACAATATAACATCTCATTATGATTATGAATAGTCCACTCTGTTTGAATATCTTTCAGTAGATGAAAATAAGTTACATGAAATATGTGAGATACAGAAGCATGATGGAGTCATCTTCACTCATTAAAGGTTATATGAGGATCTCGATCAATGTTGATCATCCTTGGGACTCCATGGAGTCTCATTTCTTCTCAAGTTACACACTGGATAAATCTTCCATTATTATCAATTCCTTAATCTCTCTGAATTTTTTATGATTTCATCAAGTGAACCACTATAATTATTATAATATCATAGGCCCCATAAGAATTATGCAATAAAATAATGGAAGTCCACTAATATTTCCTCCAATTCCCACATGGGAATATTTAATGTCTAGACAACCCCAATAAAATCCTATTTCACAGTAATAATCGTTTAGCATACCAAAAATCAAGACAAAAACATATAAACAACAAGAAAAAACATATAATATTACAAATTACAACTGAAATCACATTTATTATTATTATTGATCATAGGATACTCCAATGGTGATGATGGATGTCATGAAGAACTTCCTCATGAATAATAAAAACAAAATAATACTTCCCAAAACAACACCATTTCCTGATGAAATGACGTCTAGAAACAAGGGGGTCATGAAAAATCAGTCTCTATAGACATCCACCACATAATATAGAAAATAATACTATTTCAACCACATCACAAATGAATATTTCATGCTCATTAGGGAAGGGAAACCTATGAATCCAACCTCTCACCATATCCAAGAGATTCACATAGTGATCATCTAGCATGCCCTATAAATATCCATATTCTATAATGGATTCAGTATGTGTTTTCATTCTCAAGTAATCGTCGAAAACATTTACTTTAATATGAAAAAATATATATATTTTTCTATAATAATTGAATATATCTTCATTTACAAAATTTCATGCCATTCTATGAGAGGACATATCTCAAGCTATTATTCTCACTTAACACAACAAAAATCTCATTGATAAGGTAATTTCATTATAACATTAATGTTCATACAACTATCAATACATCAAGTTATTTTGTATCATAATTACACTCAATGGGATGAAAATGATTGCATCCATAAAAAAACTAATGTCTAATTAATTTGAACACATACATGGAAAATAATTTATTATTCAATGAAATACTCCAAATGAGGTACCTATATAGTATATAAATGTATTGGTACATTAGAAAACGTATTCATCAAATATATGAAAGATGACTCACACTAGTCAACCCAAAGGAACACAAAAATCCACCATGTAAAATATGTTAGAATTTTTTCAAAATAAATAGAATGTTTTCAACAAACCTCATGTAATATACTACAGGGAAACGGAAACCTCAAACCAATGTCACTATCCTTCAGGTTACCTAAGAATAACCAATATAGATAATTTAATTATCTATATGAAATCATTCCATATATTACACATTCCCCATTAAATGAATTCTATGATCCCATTTCCTAGTCCATGATACATTTTGAATAAAATACTCATGATGATGGTCACCTAAAATTGATTAATGATGCTTAGTGTGATATTCCTCATACACAGATTATACAAGGTTCTCATCAATAATAATTAATATGAACATATCTCGGTATACTCAGAAATCAATTTTCATCAACCCCACCATCATTTATAAAAAATTAATCAATCTAAAAATATATAATAGTTAAATTCAAATAAACATCAGGAAATAGGAATATATCCTTTGTAATATCATCATCATTTACACAAAACTGTTTATATCCTAATGATATATTGATCATTGAGTACAATCATCATCCAGTCCGCTACAGACATAATCCCACAATTCATGGAAGATGTTATCAGTTACTCATTTAGAGTTTTTTCTACTGATGATAATCGATAAAAATGAAAACAATTCCCCTGTGGATTATTTATGAATTAAATAGTGCACCTGAAGATCATATAATCAAATAAAAAACAACATCAACCCATTAGATAATTATATTTTACTACTAAACCTCGCTAATCTAAATTAATCACACAATAAAAATATATTGCGATATAAGAAATTACTATCTTCAAATAGAACCTTGCATCAATCTAGTGTTATGTGTTTCATTCTACAACCACCATTCGAAATACATCAAGAAACTCTTATAGAAACATATAAATAATATATGTATAAACCTCCCATGAACACACCAACATCTCAACCATTAATAATGAAATTTATGTAACATTAATTATAGATATTTGAGGGTATTTCCCCCTAATGATCATTATTCTTCCTCTATCATCATCATCATAAAATACAACCATCATACTAGTTTAACAAATGATATCCATCACTGAATACAAAAATACATGATGATTAAATTTTTTATGTTATGATATGTAAACATTAGATGTATCACAAAGGATGGAGCATCCCTAACACTATCTTAGAGTTTCTACAAACATTATAAAAATCAACTGGACCTCTAACTAGATTAGTGTATTGCATGAGAATTAGAAGTGGCGATACATAAAATCTCATAGAATGGAAAATTGAATGTGTTATAATGTATTTTATATCTCTAAAATCAATCAAATCATCTACATATTTATAAAAAAAATAATTTGAACAACAAAAGATATATATAACACCCTACTGTAGAATTAGTATGTCTTCAATATAACTATGAAAAAATCCATTAACTTACTAATCACAATAATGAGAACATCCATCGACACCATATACTTTTTACAGATGAGGATTTTCTCAATGATATCCCTTAAACTAAACTATATTGTCTAAGACAATACGATATTGGAATAAAAAGTTGTTGATTCCTTATTTGAATCTACCTCAATGAGGGAACTTGTAAAATAACACTTGGAGCATGATGACATAAAAAGTGTTGGGAGTTGATGTCCCTAATGAAAATCATATCCATTGGAAAAAAAATTATTCTACGATGGAATACATATTATTGATTCCACCATATGAAAAATGATAGGGTGTTAACAAATGATCATTTAACAGTAAGTTTACATCATTTTATGCAGGTATCATAGCTGCTCACATGAATATTCACATTGAACAAATTTACATAAAAGAAACCATGAGGAACTAATTTGATGATCTCCTAAAACTCAAACAATGGGTAATTAAAGTGAACCCATGTATTACTCATGGATTTGTGTTCATATTATATATCACATTGATCTATTTTGAAATTGTGGATAATGATGACGGATTTGAGCTGGGTGTCCAGGAACTTTGGGCTACATGGGTTTCTTCTATAACAATTTAGGATTTATTAATGGGTACTTTCATTATTTAATGAGGAGTATATTACATATATACCTAATATATGGGATACAATTTTTTATTTTATCATTATGTTCATCATAATTAAAAATTATTATGGATTGATTCATACACTCAAA
Source organism: Viscum album (assembly GCA_963277665.1). NCBI lineage: Eukaryota > Viridiplantae > Streptophyta > Magnoliopsida > Santalales > Viscaceae > Viscum > Viscum album. The sequence continues at coordinate 1,102,479,509 of OY728147.1, forward strand.
ATTCCATCAAATATTTCAATGAAATGACCAGATATGTTCCATGGGGAATTCTTCATCACTGGATATTTTGTCTCAATGATTCCACACACCTTATTATGATTGTATCTCACTTCTATATATAAGCTAATAATGTTTCAAATGATCTATCAAAGAAGGTGATTAATGAAATGAGTAATATTTTCTCATTCAGGATAACTGATTGTTTTACAATGAAAGTGGATGGGTACATGAGGGTCATGATACATTCCTCCTCAGGTAAAATCCCATGTAATACATTACTATGATCGTTTTCATATTATTTAGTAATTTTATGGTTTATTAATTTGGGCCATTTTTTCATTGAAAATTAGTTCTTCATTACTGATAAATAACCCTAGATGATGTAAAACTATAAAGTCACTTCAAACAGGTACACCATACCAAAATTACAGTTTGTGAGGTGTCCTGGATACTCCCATCTAAGGATGATCTGGTTTTGGCCAACATCCTATCAATGACATCAACATTTTCTACTTACTCCACATATGTCGACAAAATATGTTTTGGGACCGATAACTATAACTCAGAATGAAAAACTCACACATAATAACTCTTCTTAAACCCCTCATCAAAAAACGTATTAGGAACATATCAAAATAGAATTGGAATGGATCTCAAACACTCACAAATTGTAACTCAACTATCGAGTTGTATGTTATTCATATAAACATGATTACATCATAGTGAATGGGTGTGAATGGTAATAAAACATCCATCCTTCAATAGTGTTGTTGGGGAAAAAACCTTCCCAACATAGACTGTGTGCGAGTAACTCTAAAAAAAATTGGTGGGGTAGAATATAAAGTAATAAAAATTATAGGATATAATATATCTCACAAAAAAGTCAACAGGAATTATATCATCCAATGATTAATAATAGCAAATTTATCTTGAACACTCAACCACCACTACAAGTGACTACATATCCTATAAGAGAACAAACATTTAACATTATTATTTAATGATATTAGTTCATTATTTTGTTATAATTTCTGTAAGTAAATCACTTTCCATTAATTATCCATCATTGTTACTCAAAATTACAATTAAATAATCATCAGATTCAATCTCATTCTCTCCAATCATATTTTAAACTGAGAGGACTACTTATCTATACTAATATCATTCTGAAATTACATATAAAACAAACCCACATGTTATAAAATTAAACAAACATTATTAATCATTCAATATTTCTATTTAATCTATGAGAACCATCATAAGTCACTATGTAGTGATATATAACCATACAAATCCAGCATCCTCATGCATTGCTGATTTGAATGTAAATAACATAAAAAAATTTACATAACATTAAAATATTAATATTAGTAAAAACTACATTCTTAAATAACAATGGGTGATCCCTTTACCAACCCCTTCCACTATCACTAATATCATCCCTGATACCCTCTTGAATAACCACAGGAATCATTTTATCACATGAATTAACAACTACAACATCATCTGTGCCTCAATTCGCCATATCACTTCATCCATCCCAATATTATTTAAAATCACATGAAAATTCTCAAAACTAGATCACATCACAATAAAACAATAATATCTTATTAAAAAAAGAAACTGGTCCCTTAACCAATGCATTTAGCCTTCTTATAAAAATTGGTTTTCAAGATCCGCAACTCAATGAATCAAGAATTAACAATCAAGAATGCACTGTCAACCCCATTATTTATCATTTAAAAAACATATTTATATTTCATATGTAATTAACTGATTCATTATTTATGGGATCCATTCAGGGAAATCATATTGAATTGACAATAATAATCAATGAAATAATTAATCATCCACTCAAGCATCAAGAATAGTTTTGATAAAATGTATTAAGAAAAAATCAAATTTAACATGGATCATTATTATATTTGTTAACTATCAGGATCACGATCCAAATAAATTATTAATCAAATTAACACATGGATAATCATACTGAATTAAATAATCACATTTAATCAATATGACTATCGAGAAACATCAAGAAACATCGAATTAAATAAATTTTAATTCATTTATTATTATTCAATTTAATTAATTAATTCAAAATTAATATTACGTAACAATTTATTCAAAAAAAATTATAATCCATATAATAAAAAATATTATAATCATGAATAAACTAGATATTTCACCGTCTATGAAAAAAGTGGAAACCTGTTATCATGGTATAAGGAAGAAATAATGGATCATTATCCAGTTTTATTTTTACCCTTGTTAAATATAAATCAGGATTATTCTACTACTTCAAATATGGATGAACCTTGTTTTAATTATTTTTAAATTTAAATAAATGCAATTTATTGAATCACCTACTATAAATGTTTCAATGTTTTTAACATGAGATCATGCATATATTAAAGATATCTGGTCATCTACTCTACAAGGTACTAAAACATACCAAATATGTTGTTCCATGAACGAACATAAAAATTATAGAGTATCACTAGAAGAATATTGGTTATTACATTAAATATTATGGTATGAGTAAAAATCATGAATATTATAACAACCCAAACATCTTTTTTGAAATGATAACTATTTCCAAAAATTATTTCATATATTATATTATACACTCAAAAACATTTCTTTTTAATAATGATGTGAATATAAATGGAAATGTGACCATTATGTTTTGACCAATGCTTAATATAACCAATGGAATATATATAGATGGTATTAATTTTTATATTATAATTTCTAAATTGAAATGATAAAGATTAAATAATGTATAATGGGGTAATGATGGACTCAAAGTGTAGTCTCAATCTATATAAATCCCATTTTTAGCGATTGGGGGGGATTTTGTGTCCCTATAGTTCAATCTAAACCAATCTCAAGACATTCTTCATCCAGTAAATCCAAAACAAAAACTCCTATAATAAAAGTTCATGTTTGTGGAAATTAACACTCGGGCGATGTTAGTCGAGTCTACCCATGAATCAATCAATATTGGAAACCTAACCCTTGGGAATATTAAAAGTATAATAAGTGTTTAATGATCAAGGCCAATGTTACTTAATATTTAATTTCATTTTATAAATATAATTATTATTCCTTCACTTAGGTTTTTTTAATAATTATTAATAATAAAATAGAGATGAAATTTGATAAAATGATTTTTTTCAATAAAAAATTGAACTTTATACTATTGATATAAATATTTATAACATTTTAATATATAATTATTAATAATATATTTATACAATATTATGGTAAAAAAACTGTAATTTAATAATTAATTATAAAATAGTTTAATTTTTTTTTCAAATGTTATAAATTTTACTATTCACTTTCCATCTGCTATTATTTTTAATAAATAATGGTTAATATGTTTAAATATCAGAATTTTCATATTTAGAGAGTAGTACAGATAAATTAAAAATAATTTTTGAAATCCCCATATCAAAATATGTTTAGGGTGAAATTATGATAATTTTATAAGTAACAATATTTTTTCCAGTGTAGTAAAAATACTATTTCATTTTTCTTGTATGTTAAATGACATCATATTTATGTAATGATAATTTAATATATAATTGAAAAAAATCTATGATATAAAATAGTATATTTTATTTATATTATGTATCTTAATATAATTTAATCAATTTCCAACCCTATAATTTTCTTTTTAATGTCTATAATGGAAACATTTACATTAAAAACACTATTTTGGTGGAAGCATTTTTTTACAATTCCATAAGATGTAATATAAAATTATCACAAACTATTTTGGGTTAAACTAACCTATATAATTTCCCATGTGTGCAAATCCATGGAAAATACCATAGTATGTCTTATGGTTTCTCATTTTCTATATCCTAGGTTCTGAATTCCAATATATTGAAATTAATAAAAAAATACCCCATCTTTTCTTAAGATACCAACCAATTTATCACCACAATTTCACTTCCAATACATCCCTTATGAATTAAATATAGTATTAAATCCCATTTATTTCTTCAATTTTTTCCACAATACCCCATGGTCTCAATCATCATGTTTTACGAAGAACTCATTAATATAATGAAAATATCAACTTATCTTTCAAATCATGTGGCCTCTTTATGTGTTATGTCATACAATTTAAAAATAAGATCTTTTGTATATTATATTTAACCATTTATCTTTTTTGATAATATTTTATTTTTGGGATACTCTAGTTCTATCACATTTTAAAATTTTTTAAACTGCACTGAATACCTGTTATACTGTAGATCCTAATTCTCTATATTTCCCTATTCTCATTAAAAATTTCAATTTTCTATTCATATTTTCAATTACAATTATGCATTATATTCATTGTGTATTAACATATATTTCAAATTTTTTATTCTGATATTAATATTTATGAATCCAAAATTCCTTTTATGGGGGACGCAAATTTTATAATGACCATATTTTTTAAGACTTTTGAAATGCTATGATTTTAATATGAATCCGATTTCATTTACTCCCCCTAGGTTATTTATGAATTTTTTTATTATGATATATGTGATTAAAATGAAATTGATTCATATTAAGGTAGTTCCCTAATATCATGCAAATTAATTGGGTAAGGAATTGAATCTCATGAGGGAACATGTCATATGATACATTGGTGAAGAATAGTTATAATTTTTAAAGACATAAATGACATAACATGGTGATATAATTAGGATTATCTAATTTAAACTTATTATAATATTTTTCATGTTATGATTAATTATATTTTTATTATGATATGCCTCATCTTCCATTTATCATTCCATTATTAAATTCATTATGTTTTATTTATTTTCATCTAGATCATATGTAAATTGTTTCCATCTCTTTCCATTACTAGGAATTATTCTCACCCATTTCATTGATGTATGTCCATATATTTTTGATATAATAAATTTTCATAGTATTTAGAAAGGATAAATTATTTCAAATGTATTAAAATAATTTTTTATGTTTCATAGTATTATGTACCTTAATTTAGTGAAACTAAACATTACAAATATTGTGTTTGTATGATGAAAATGAAAATCATATGTAATAAAATGGTAGGATTTCATATTTGGTATCGAAGGATAGATTAATTAATTTTGTAACATATTTTTCTAAAACATTATTAACAAACATAAGGTAATGTTTATGTATAGTAAAACAACTATGTATTATTGTGATGTATAATGAATGTGGTTTTTTAGAAAATAAATCCTTGTCTAGATTTGAACATATTGATGTGGATTTGGAACATATGTTTCTTAGGTTAAATCCTAAAAACCCTAAATTTATCTACACTAGAATAAGAACTGGTTCATGAAAAAGTAAATTTCTAAACATATGATTTGAAAATCCCATAGGATAGGTTTGGTTAATTTATTGATTTTTATGGACCATTATGAAGGCTATATAAAAAATTTCTCCTTCGAGAAAAAATAATTTTTCAAATTTCCTAATGAGTTAGGTAGACCTCCAAAATAAATATTGGATGATTCATCCATTAAAATTTCTCTTTTATCCAAGACCCTATCAAATACATAGTATAGAATGGAATATGTTGATATTGAGGAATTAAATAAATAACTTCAATATCGTTTACATAATTTGTTTCACCATCCAAATGTGTCTCTACAGATAGATATTATTCTCTTTGTGATAAATAAGGGCAGATCAATGAAACTACACATTTATTATATACATATTAATTGGATGATGGAGAAAAAATAGTCTACCTCCCACGGATTGATTATTTAAATTTTAATCTACAAGGGGCTTAATTCTTCATGAAAATTAATATTTGATCTGGTTATCATTTTTTTAGGTTGAATAACTAATATATTGAATAGAATTAATTTTAATCTTGATATAGGAATTAATAATTTATATTAATTTATTATATCTAATATTCCTTATATTAATATAGATTTGATGAATATAATATATAATAACTACCATGGTAAAATTTTAGTAGTTTTTGTTAATGATATTGAGATATATTTCAATTCTCATGAAGTGAATGAGGATCATATATGGGTGTTAATGAAAAATTTTAGGAAGGTCATGCTTTTTGGAATGTTAAAAAAATATGAATTTTGATTACAATACATTTATTTTGTTTGGGAAATTTTGGACCAAAGAAAGAATCTATGTCTACCCTTCTAGGGAAATTGTTGTACAGGAGTGGCCTCATCCTACAACAGTAAATGGGATTTGTAGATTCCTTGGAATGAAAGGTCATTATAAAGGGATTGTGAAATTAAATTGAATAAAATTATATACCAATAATCAAGTAATATTGAAATGTGAACAAGTTCATCTGTTTAATTTTTTAGTGGAGAATGTTTCCAAGATCTAATAAAGAGATTGGTTACCACGCATATGTTATCTCTACCCTATATCAGAGAAGTATTGATATTTTTTATTGATTCATCTTGGAAAGGGAGATGGTGTGTCCTCCTTCAAATTAAAATTTGATTTCTTATGCATCATGATCATTGAATCCTTATGAGTAAAATTATCCTATGTAATAATTGGTGTTAGATACAGTTATTTTTACATTGATGATATAGAGGCCCAATTTTTAAGTAGTTAAATTTTAAATATATATAGATATATAAATAAGACATCAATGTTTCGGGAATATTTTCACACAAAATGAATAAAAAATGGGACGTAAGATATAGTTGGAACTTTGTAAAGGCTAGGATTGTTCAATAAATAATCACCCTGGAAGTTAAAACAAAGATATTGAATCATTATGTAGGAAAGACCATGTTTTCTTGTAAATTATGTGGATTCAATGATGTCCATTTATCAAAGAAATAGTAAAATAGGACATGGAAATCAAAAGGGAAGGAAAATCATCAACATTATCCTTAATGATTTCTAATCAATAATTACTATATATGATAAATAATGATCAAAGTAAAGATCATTTGTAACATAAGATAATAGTGGATGTGAAGATGTGGATACAAACTGAGTTCAATATTGATCAATCAAGTTGGTGTAGTGAACTTTAATTCAATGATATATAATCTTTATACTATATAAATAAAGATGGATCATATAGATTACACTCATAGATCTACGTACTCTATATGTCCGAGAAAAAGAAAAATTTATAGTGACCTTTGTGATCATTATTATTGGGTTCATATGAAAATAATGATTTCCAACTACAATACAAGATTCTTATTTTTTAGACAAGTGAGGGAAGAGATAAAAATTCAAAATGGTGTATTACAACCACTACCCATACCATTAAAGAAGTGGGAAAATATCACTATTGAATTTTTCTCCCGTATCATAAGGAAATCCAAAAGAAAAAATGTGATATGGATTACACTAGATTGGCCAAACAAGAATTCTCATTTCAACACTGTTCAAGAATATTTCAATCATGACCAAATTTATATGTTTTATGTTGAATAAGTGTTGAGGATTCATGGAGTTACAATTTCTCTCATTTCATATTGTCATTTAAGGCTAACATAGAGATTATGGAGAATTATTTAACATAAATGGAATAATTATTTGAATTTTAACATGACTTATATCCAAAATACATGTCTCAAATCTAATATGACTATTCAGATACTAGAGGACATGATGTAAAGATTATAAATGGAATTTAATTGTGGATTAGACCGAAATATTTCTTTATTTATGTTCTATAAAACATCATAATTCATTAAATTATTCAAAAGTCATTTGATGAAGCTTTATATGGGATATTATTTATAACTCCTACTTATTGGGATGATGTTTGTGAGAGAAATCCATGGAAGCCCAATCTTGTGCAATAAAGGATAGAAATGGTCCATTTCATACAACATCCCATAAAGGATACTGAGACTCACAAAAAGAGGTATGCTAAATATCATATAAAAGAAATTATGTTTGATAATGGAGAAATTTTTTTAAATTTGACTATCACTATGGATGAAATTAATCTAGTTTAAGAAGAAAGGGAATTTTATCCTTAGGTATATTGGGAAATTTAAAATCCCCAATCACATAAGAGTATTTACATATCAGCAAAAAATCCCACCAAATCTATCACATGTTCAAGATTTATTCCATGTTTCTCTCATGTGGAAGCATATACCTGATCTCTCAGATGCATAGAATCTGTATGTGATACAATTGGACAATGGAATCTCCTGTGAATAGAGGATTTCTAGGATATTAGGCCATAAAGAAAAGTCTCTATGAAGAAAGACTACCCATAACGTCAAATTGTTGTGCATAAACCATAATTATGAAGATGTAATTTGTTATATAGAAGAGAAAATTAGACAAAATTACCCACTACATTTCTCAACTAAAAGAATCAGTGAAAATTTGAGGTAGACGATTTCATAAGGGGGGAAGAATGTAATGAACCAAGATTTTTTTTAAATGATATTTCTTCCCATAAAATTTGTTTCATATTATATTATTCATTACAAACCCACATATAATTAATAAATAGGAGAATATAAATTGATTTTTGACCACTGGGATTTGAAAGTTATGACTTTTGATGAGTATGACCATTGGAAACAATAATCTTGGTAATTATTTTTACATTATAATTTTTACATATAAATGATAAATAACAATTAATTCCAAAATGAGAAGTGATTTCATTAACAAGTATATTCATTAAATATGATGCAAATTTTTCAAATATTTGGAGGGAGGGAGCATCATGGGATTTCACTCTTGATCCATCCTAAACCAAACATTATCATGTGAATCTAGAATGAAGTCACCAATGGGAGAAGTTTAAATTTGTTGAAATTACCACTTTGGCAATTTAAACTACTAATCCACTTCAATATATCACTATAACACAACTCACCATTAGGTTATATGATGGTGTTATAATTGTTCACATGCCGAGATAATAGTTACTTAAAATTTTATTCCATTGTATAAATAAAATATGTATTCAATAAATTCTATTTAAATATTAGTTTTTCTTAAAAACTCTGTTTTGGATTTTGATAAATTGATTTTATTTCAAAAATTATAATCTATATAAAGGATAAAAAAATTTATAATGAATGAATAAATTTTTAAAAATGCAATTTTAATGACATTTTATGATAGAAATTCTTTTACATAAATATAAATGATTATATTATATTATTTTTTTCATGTATCAAAACATTAACTATACACATTAAATATAGTAATAATATTATTAAAAAAATAATTTATACTTAAATTAAAAAAATATAATATTTGGATAATTATTGTGATAAAATAAATATCATTGTTGAAAACAAAGTATAAAAATTAGGTTATGGTTATTTTATATTAATTTTCTGAAATAAATTATTTTTATATCATTTTTAAAAATATAGTTTAAATGTTTGTGTATGTTTAATGACTTTATAATTCACACTTAATGATTGAATAAAAAATTACCCACAATAAATGACCTAAAATAACATATTTTTTTAATATAAACTTTTTTAATATTGTTTAGTCTATTTTAAATCTTTTAATTAACTTTACAAAGTGACAAATGGAAACATTGACATTAAAAAAATAAGTTTTGGAAATACAATACTTTTCCACGAAAAAATAAATAATATAATGTGTGGTTTTACTGTTAGAGATAAAAATAACATTAAATTATAACAATGTGTCCAAAAACCTAAATAATAATGTGGTCAAGCCCATATTTTTTATCTTCAACAACATATGTCTCCATGGTGAATATTAAGAGATTTATATATAAATGCTCCAATTTTCCTATAAATACCAACCCATTACTAAATTTAGATTAAAATCCAATCCATACTAAATAAATTCCTTTTCCCCCCTTAGTGGTCTTCCATATTTGACATCAATCCTTTAACATCACAATCTCCATTTTCACAGAACAACTCTTTATGGTAAGGGGAATATACAAATCAATTTTCCTTTCATGTTCCCTCACTATGTGTTATTTCATCCAACAAAAAATCAAAATTATTATATCGTATTTATTTTATCCCTTTAATATTATAGTTATATTATATGAGGAGGATCTCCCTTATCTATTCCATTTTAAAAAATTATAGAAAAAAATTTCATACCCACCGTGCTGCTGATTTTACATCTCAGGAATTCTATCTTATACTATTTAAATTATATTTAATTTTATTTTTATGAGTAACCAATAAAAATTAGTTTGGAATGTTATTAACCAATTTGAAAAAATTATTACTTTGATTCTGTAATTGACATACATGAAACCCACATTCCATTTCTATGGTATGAAGATGGCATAAAGATCATTTTTTAAGAACAATTAAAACAACATTGATTTCATATGAAACTAATTTATTTTATTCTCCAATGGTTATTTATGAAATTTTTTATAATAATAAATGAAGATAACATGAATTGAAGAGATATTAAGGGTTCACACTGATTTCAATCTAATGAATTATTCAAATATTTAAAACTCTAGAGATGTCGTGTTTTACCTACCTTGGTGAATAACCATTGTCATTTTTCTAACACCTTATTAAGAAAACATGGTGATATTATTATAAATGTATCAATAATTTTTGTATCCAAATTTTCATTATATTGTTAATTTAATATTTTAATGATACGCCTCATGTTCTCTTTCACATTCGGTAATGATATTCTTCAAATTGTTATAAATTTTCTTAAAGATCAAATGTAAAACATATGTATTACATTCTATTATATGTAATTATTATCACCCATTCATTTAGTGAGGGTCCCTAGTATATGAGATGAAGTAAATTAACATAGTATTGATATATCATAAATCTTTTCAAGATGATTATATGAAATTTTTATTTTGTTCATTTACTATGTACATTATAAAAAAAGAAACTAATCATTAAAATATCATCTTTGGAACAATGTAATTGAAATTTTTTAAACTAAAATGGAATAAATAAATAAATGTTAAACCAATTGTAGTGATATGGTAATAAATAATATGTTTAACTAAACATATATAACCGTGTACTTTTCTCCATGTGTAAGAGATTATTACTTGTTACAATGGGATTCAATGAATTCATAAAACATCTCTATATTGTATTAGGTTCAAGTTAAATAAGTTGAAATGTTTTATTTTTTATGGTATTGGGGTATTTATATAAATCCATATTTTTATGTTATAATAATGCATACCCATGCACCATGCCACTTCTAACCATCACATTGGGCATTCTCTGGTGAACCCTAAGGGGTCATGCATTATTCTGCCTCAAAAAATTGTGGTTCCAAGATTCTATGAAGATACTATAATATTTTATATTTTGGGATATGGTAAATTAAAAATAAAAATATTGTAATAACACTACAACTATATGTTTTGTAACTCCTTATACTATCACAATGAAACAACTAACCATAAATTAAAGAGATTTTCAGATCCTCAACCTTGCAAATACTAATACACACTATAATAGCAATCATTTGTTAAATGGATTAAATCATATCCCACATCATTGGATTATCTATTTATGAATAGTTGTAATCATATCCTTTATCTTCAATTACTCTTGATAGATATCTAGACACACTATTCTACAACAACCAGAAAAATTGTGTAACTAATTCCTTTACATTGAATCCATTATTGTTTTTTGTATTGGATCTTATATTTTTATCCTATAAACCTATGAGATCTATGTAAACTCCTAGGAGTTCCAACAATAATCATGATGTGAAATGGAATATGATACTGGGGAAAATTCCCCTAAATTGATTAATATGATGAATTTAGTTAATCCGTTCATAATGTCAATGGTTACTTATAAAATAATCAATATAAATATATGACAATTATAGATTAACCAATAGACTTATGTAGTTTCTGGACACCAGTATATAGCTGAAACATAAAACCATAAAACTATTTGTATCTTTACAATCCATAGAATCTATTACTTTTTGATAGGTCTGGATATTTATTTTGAAACCAGGGATTTAACACCCATTTCAAAAAAAAATTATTTTTCAAAATTCATCAATGCATAACCCTATAGTTTTCTTGATAAATTTATATATAAAACTAACATAATTCCTACTAAGATACCATCTTGATCCTTCATCCTAAATACACATGTTGTACCATATTGACAATCCCAATGTATCATATAACACCACTATCTTGATACAACCTAACAGACTGATTAAAATATATATGAAAGATAGAAATTATCATCCTTAAGACTACATTAAATTTATATTTATATAAACAATGATTTCCATCAACCACTAGAAATAAAATGATTCATGAAAATATATATGACATCATCTTCATCATCATAGAATTTGTAATTAAATTTATAATTCATAGAGTGCATTCAAACATCAATTTGAAATATTAGTGATACTCAAACCATATCATCTTCCATGAAAAGATTTACTTTAGTTTATTTTGATATGTTTAATACCGGAACCTATATACCAAAATATAATGCATCCACCATCACTAGACATATACCACAATAAATAAATCAAGATCAAGTGTTGAATAATTCAACATACATGGGATTAACACTCTAGATACATAAAACAAATCGACCTTATATAAGAACTACACTATTACATACACATGATGTGTAATAATACATGGAATAATCCTTACATTCATCATGTATGGTGAGGATTGTTGTTGAGGTTAACCAAATCTTTAATTTCAATTAACCCTTGTGACAAGAATCTAACTAAAAACATTTTACCATATTAATGGTTATTATGTAAATCAACACTACTAGATGAGAGAATTTTTAGATGAAATTTCATATAAATAATCCAACACCATAGTTGATATTTATATATAATGTCAAATATTGAATGATATATTTTATAATCAAAATAATGTCATGATGTTTGAAATGATAATTTATATAATTATAGTAATGTATTATGTAAATAATTAATACCAGCACAAACTTATCTTGATGTAGATAGATAATCCAATACAAGATGGTCCTAAATACAACTTCTATAATCATCATACAAAAAAATAGAACCAAGATATCTGAAAAATCAATTTGTACTCTTAAAATCACTACATGGAATCATGTATGGTCTTAATCGTAATATATGGTACCCAAGAATGGGTCATTCATTGATCCATTAATATAACATCACACATGATTGAAGATATTTTTGATACCGAGATGGAAAAACCATTTATTTATCATAATATATTTCTCTCCCCAAAAATTTAGTAATATTATCAATGATGAATATTTTTTTATAGAAAATAATATAACTATACAATGATTTAATTGGAAAAAATAACCTCATTTCTCAAATATCATTGACAAATTTTTTTATCTCATGATTCTCTACTGGTGAATCTTTTTATGGGGGGATAAAAATAGTTACTCGACTCCTATCACTAAAAAATTATGTGAACTCATTTTATGTACCTAGTTTTATTTTGGACAACTCCACATAAAATTAATTTATAAAAATTTTCCTTATGAGAACATAAATTTTTTGATGTGGATCACTATCATAAAAATATAAGGTTTTAGATTTTAGTAATGAGACTATGTAACACCCCAAGCTTCCACGGTACGTTTCCCTTCGAATAATGCGATAGCGTGTGTTGTACGCAACCTCGAGTTCTAACACACACCACAACTAATTAAAATAGCTTTTGTGAATAGTAAGACCTACTTTTTGAAATCATATATATTTTATATTTCAAAATGGACTTCATTTTTTGATTTGGAATATTGAAATTAGCCTAGGGTGAAATTTTGGTACTTTTTGGATAACTTTAATATTTTGATGAATAGTGAAAATTTCTAAATTTTAATTAAAAACAACTTTTTTAATCAAAATAATTAATAGTGATAAATTGTGAATTTGAGTGGTTTTAAAGTATATTTAGAATATAATTTTACCATTCAATTTAATTTTTATCATTGGACATAATTTTACAATTAAACCGAACATAAACAAGTCTCAATCTTTTGATAGTTATTATCATTTAAAAACACGCTTTTTGTTTTGACAGCGGAAATTAATTTTAAATTAATTTCTGCCACTTCTGTGTTTTGAATATAGGAAAATGGATTCCATATTTGGAATCAGGATGTTCAAACTGTGTAAATAGGTAACTTTTATTTTTTGACATTTTGAATAGTTACTGTGGTAAATATTTTATTTACCATGGTTAAAGGGTAAATCCGGTAAATAAGGGTTAAAAAATAATATTATAATAATACAAAATTACCCTAAAACGTGTCCTAACCTTATTGGTGGACACATACCCGACCATGAGCATCCTTGGGTCAATTTGGGGACCCCTTGGAGCCACTTGTATGTGGTAGGGACACATTATATTAATAAAGTTAAAATAAAAATAAAAATGGCATAAGCTTACATCTTTTAAAAGAACAATTTTTACATAGGGTTATACATGTTGGATTTTAGATTATAAATATTCATTAGAAAGCTCAAAAGATTTCCTACATGATGATATTTTATTTATAATTTTTAGACATCAAATAAGTTAAATTATTAATGACACAATAATGATGAAATGTTTACCTCATTAATAAATCATTGAAATAAATAATATTATAATGATTACAATATTATATAAAACCTGTCCAATTCTTATTGGTTGATGTTATTTATAATATGAGTCATCCTATCTTCGACCTCAATGATTTTTGGACCATTATAAACCGAATATAATTATATTATAAAGTAATACTTTCACTCTTTCTTAAAGAGCCCCTCCTCTCCCTTATAAAAGGAGACCACTTCTACTCATTCCTCACACCTCTCAAGCCACTTGGCTCGTCCAAAAACTGCCCAACTAAGCTCCCCACATCCCTCTCCTCCTCCTTGAAGCTTCCCCTTAGGCAGAAAGCATTTCAACAAGTCCTTTGGTTCCAACCAAAGTGAGTTACCTAAATTAAAGGTAACGATTTCTCTTAAATTATTTTCCTTTATTTTACTTCTCCAACCCCCAAACTATCTTTATTTCCTTTATTTTGTAACAACACCAGTATCCTCAATATACTAGGATGTTGTTATAATATGTATTAAAACTACACATACACACAACTCCATCTAATGGATGATGAACATAATGTTTCTGTGGATGGCAAACTAACGCCTCACGAAACTATGATTGTTCAAATACATCTTACCGCCTCTCATGGTGGCCATTATGATGGAACTGTAATTAAAAATGATATTAATGATATATATTTTATATATAAGCTTCTGTAATTCCATTTTATTCCATACCATTATTCGTTTCATTTTGTATATACATACGATAATTTCATTTGAGGAAGTGCGGACTACCGCCCCCTTAAAATGATATGACTCGTTCATACCACACATGGAACGTATAAAGGATGGTGTTAATGAACTTAAGTAACATATATTAAAATATTATATTATACGGGAAGAGTAATATACCTATGTATCATTTGTATTCGATTCTATTAAAATAAAAATTAAATGGAAGTAGTGTTCGTGCGTACGTACGGACTACCGTCTCCACGAACGCGATGAGATTCATTCTCCATCGTATCCATTCAAGTATAATTATCATTTAATGATTTAAAAATGATGTTTAAGGACTTGATATCAATCTTGGATATGAATAAGATACAACAAACATGACTTATGTAACAAAACATATAAAGAAAATGAGTAAGTTAACACCCGAATCGGCGATAATACTAAGATATTATTATCAAATCAATATTAAAAGATCATATATGATATCATATTAATGTATATGATTCTTGTATAATTTAGTAACAATTATTTCACTATTATACAGGAGGTTAACCTACCCCAACCAAGGAAAATTACAAGGTAAGGGTTATTTCACAATCTCTTCATTATCCGAGGTTGTTTATACGTAATAATCTACTGGGATCTCGTTATCATCCACATCCATGTTTCTTCAAAATGTATTTCAAAACATTTTTAATATTTAAAAGAATATGGGTTAAAGTCATTTATACCCTTGTTTGACTTTTTATAAGAGGTTTATAAGGGAATATTTCCGTCGTTTTCCAAACAAAGTGCTTTTTAACCTTTTCGACAGAATTAAGATAAGAATGTTTTTTTTAACTTCTACGGCGGGTGCGGTTATTTTTCGCCGTTATAAAATCGTCGAAGCTTTCCATACAAGCTTATAAGAATATTTTCAAAGAAAATGTTTTATTTTATATGGATCTTAAATGATTTCAAAATAAAAGGAGATACTTCTTTAAAAAGAATTTTGATTTCATCTATGTCAACATCCTTTGCTGGATTTTAAGATTATTTGAAGTTGATTTATTATGATACAAAACTTCTATATTGCATTGAAGGTTTTGTGATATGTTTGACTGTGGATGTGCTATTTTTATACCATTCATAGTTTATGGTGAAATTATTGACATTTCGTATGCTAGTTTTAATATGAAGGTTTATGTTATGTTTAAACCTTTTCATATGGGAATGCATTGGACTTAATAAGTGACGGGTGGAGCCCGCTATAGCTCCTCGATGCATCGGTAGGTCTCATGAGACAAACTAGTGTCTTGGCACAAGGCCTTGACAAAATCTTATTTTTAGTCTTGGCACGAGGCCTTGGCTATGTGGTTATGATAGTCTGGCATTATGCATTCCAACATTATGAAAGTGGTTATTGATTTTTGCATGTGATTATTCGATTAGTAGAATATCCATGTGAATAAGTAAATGGAATTATTTCATTTTATTTATGCCATACCATGTTGAAAGTTCATATTTAAAAGGCTTTTGTTTTAGTTATACATTTCCTTAAATGTTTATTCTTATTTATGAAAGTTTCCGCTATATTGTTATCCTTACTGGGCATTTGAGCTCACCCCTTTTCTATGTTTTATTTTTCCCAGGAAGTGAAGATGTAAGTTATAAATGACCTGCAGGGATATTATGAGGGGATTATAGTGTGGACTGTGGAAACATTATGTTGTTGTAGTAGTTTTTAATTTTATGATGTAATGCAAAACTTATGAATATATCTAGTGTTTCCAAGGCTACTAAACCAATCGGTCTTTCGAGATTTGATCTTTCTTGTGATCATGCCAATGTTATGTAATAATGCTCCGACTCTGGGTAGCTGGGGTTGGGGCGTTACAGTTGGTATCAGAGGAAGTTTAGTACAAACCTTGGATGCTAGATTTAGATAAACTCTGATTAGAGCACGTAGACCTAAGATGAACTTTGAGGATTAGTATAGAAGAACTTCCTAGAATTTTGGTATTGTAGAGATTTTGTGAGTTTTACGGGCAATACATCCCTGTCTGGATACGAGCAGGTAGAGGCGGCTCTGGCACAGATGTACCTAGGGGTAAAACCCGAAAACACCGCTTTGAGCTAGACTCGAACGGGAACTGGTGCACGACAACGGGCCTTGCTGCACTCTTGGTTACGACACTCCCGGGGGATATGCTTAGGATAACTCTCACTATCTTTACAAATCATTATGAAGTGTTTATGAGTATATACATCCTCAAAGAAAACATTTTTATGATTATGGATTATATCCATAAATAGTTCAATTTATGTTAAGTGTTTTATAAGTATGGGATTATGTATTTTGATTCATAAACTGATCTAGTTTATGCCATTGTTTAGAAATGGCGCCTAGTGGAAGAAATGGAAATCGTATCAATGCACGCACTCCATGTAGGGATTTCCCTCCTGCTCAAGATAATTATAGTGGGGCTGGTGATGCAACTGGTGCCGATCAGCTAATCACCATACTGGGACAACTTACTCAGGTTATGAATAATAACATTACCCGTATGGAGCACCCTGATCCGCATCGTGGAGGATCAATGTTAGATAGATTCATGAGGCAACAACCACCAATGTTCAATGGGAGTACAAATCCCTTAGTAGCTGAGCAATGGATATTTTCCCTAGAGAAAATACTTCAGGCTTTGGGGAGCAGTGAAAGGGAAAAAGTTATCATGGCAGTTTACCGCCTCACTGGAGATGCTGATCAATGGTGGTCATTGATTCAGAACATGAAGGAAGATGATGAAGTATCAAATATGGAATGGAGGGAGTTCAAAGATCTGTTTTTAGAAAAATACTTCCCTCGCGACCATCGAGCAGATATGGAAAGGCAATTTCTGAGTCTGAGACAGAAGGAGGATGAGAATGTCACAAAGTATGAGGATAACTTTACAAGGTTAGCGAGGTATGCTGGAGATTATATTCGCAACCCAAGAAGTTAGATTGATCATTTCTTTGATGGGTTAAAACCATTTCTCCATCGAGCATTAGTCTCACAATCTTTTTCATCGTACGAAGACATTGTCTCATGTTCTATCAAGACCGAAAAGGAATTCTCTAAGTCTTATGACTTTAAATTAAAGGAAGAGAAGAAGAGACCTGCTGATCAATCTGGGAATGGAAATAAGGGGAAGAAAGGAAAGGTTGAATATCCATCATGTGGTAAATGTGGGAAGAAACACCCCGGTACTTGCTTGAAGGGAATGGGAGTCTGTTACAAGTGTGGTGAAAAAGGCCACCAAGCTCATGATTGCAAGGGGAAGAAGGAAGCTACCAACGTTCAGTGCTACAATTGCAGGGAGATGGGGCATTATGCAAATGCATGTCCTAAGCGTCAGGAGAACATACCTCAGAAAAGGCCAAGGGATCAAGGCCGGGCTTATGCTATCACTACTGCTGAGGTAGAAGCTCCGAAAGACGTGGTGGCAGGTAATTTAATAGTTTCCACAAGTTTAGCAAATGCATTATTTGATTCTGGATCATCGCATTGTTTCATATCTTCCCAGTTTTCTAAGAAAATTAGATATTTCCAATTTGATTTAATAAGGGAGTTGTCAGTTAAAACTCTTAAGGGAAGTATCGTTGCAACAAAGTTTTGTGAATCAGTCCCCATTAGAGCACATAAATTTTCTTTATCTGCTGATCTCATCGTCATACCTATGATTGAGTTTGATATAATCCTCAGTATGAACTGGCTTTCGGGCTATGATGCGAAGATTTATTGTAAGAAGAAAGAGGTTACGATTCTTGATGATAATGATAAGGAACACCTTATTTTTAGAGCAGAATCGTCACCACCTAATTCTTATTTAGATCCACCCCCAGTAGCTCAACTAAATTCAATTATTCGGGAGGAAGAGAATGAAGTAACTATCGGTGAGGAAAGGAATGTTCAAATAGAGGATGTACCTGTTGTGAAAGAATTTGTAGATGTATTTCCGGAAGATTTACCTGGACATCCTCCAGAACGAGAAGTTGAGTTTTCCATTGATTTGATTCCTGGATCAAGGCCTATATCGAAGACCCCTTATAGAATGGCCAGTGTAGAGATAGTCAAACTAAAGAAAAAACTAGAGGAATTGGGTAATAAGGGATTTATTCTCCCTAGTGTTTCTCCTTGGGGAGCCCCTATTCTTTTTGTTAAAAAGAAAGATGGATCTATGAGGTTATGTATCGACTACAGGGAGATCAATGCTATAACGATAAAGAACAAGTATCCCCTACCTCGTATTGATGATTATTTTACCAACTGCATGGAGCTCAATACTTTTCAAAGATTGACCTTCGATCTGGATACCATCAGTTGTGTGTGAAGAAGGATGACATTCCGAAAACAGCATTTCGAACCAGGTACGGGCATTATGAGTTTACTATAATGCTGTTTGGATTGACTAATGCACCCTCTGTATTCATGGATCTAATGAATAGAGTTTTCAAGGAGTATCTCGATGAATTTGTGGTGGTATTTATTGATGATATCTTGGTATACTCCAAAACCTACGAAGATCATGAAAATCACTTGCGCATTATCTTGAAGACTCTGAGGAGGCATGAATTATATGGGAAGTTTAGCAAGTGTGAATTCTGGCTTCAGGAGATTTCTTTTCTTGGCCATATTGTCTCTATAGATGGAATCTCTATTGATCCTTCTAAGACCAAGGCAATCCAAGAATGGCCAGCACCTACGAGTATAACTGAGGTACGTAGTTTTATTGGTTTGGAAGGTTATTATCGACGTTTCGTCCAGAATTTTTCCCGATTGGAAAACCCATTAACGAAGCTCACACGTAAAGGGGTTAAATTTGTTTGGACAAAAGAGTGTGAAGAATGATTCGAAGAACTGAAGAGAAGATTAGTCAATGCTCCTATATTGACTCTACCATCGGGGAATGATGGGTTCGTTATTTATAGTGATGCATCGAAGAAAGGACTTGGTTGTGTCCTTATGCAGAATGATAGAGTTATTGCCTATGCATCACGACAGTTGAAAATTCATGAACAAAACTATCCTACTGATGATCTCGAGTTAGCAGCAGTGATCTTTGCTTTGAAGATATGGAGACACTACCTCTATGGTGAAAAATGTGAGATTTATACTGATCACAAGAGTTTGAAGTATATTTTCTCACAAAAAGAACTCAACATGAGGCAAAGGAGATGGCTTGAATTACTCAAGGATTATGATTGTACGATACACTACCACCCAGGGAAGGCAAACAAGGTGGCAGATGCTTTGAGTAGAAAAGACCATGGAGTTTTGAACAATATGAGAATTGAAAGGGATCCAATTTTCATGGATCTAGTGAAGATGGACATGGGAATAACCAGGGAAGGTGGAAAATCAATGATTTTTCAAATGGTTGCCAAACCATCTTTACTAGAAAGTATTAAGAGTTCTCAGACCGATGATGAAGAATTCCAAAAGAAGATTAAAGCTGTGAATGATGGGAGATTGAGAGACTTTGTGTATGAAGATGGAATTTTGAAATTCGGGAAGAGACTTTGTGTTCCCAATATACCTGATCTAAAAAGGGAATTGCTGGATGATGCTCATAGTTCCAATTTCCCTATACACCCTGGGAGCACCAAAATGTATAGAGATTTGAAGGAACATTTTTGGTGGGACAACATGAAGAGGGAGGTTGCTGATTTTGTGTCAAGATGTATGGTTTGTCAATAAGTGAAAGCTGGAAGGCAACAGCCTGGAGGAGTCATGCAACCTCTTCCCATACCGGAGTGGAAATGGGACAATGTTACGATGGACTTTGTCATGGGGCTACCAAAGAATCCTAGAAGGAACGATGCAATATGGGTTATTGTTGATCGTCTTACCAAGACAGCACATTTTCTTGCTATAAGAGAAGATCTACCCCTGGAACGTCTAGCAAGACTATATATTAATGAAGTTGTGAGACTTCATGGAGTACCCCTATCGATTGTTTCTGATCGTGATCCCCATTTTACTTCATGATTCTGGAAAAGTCTTCAGAAATCCCTGGATACTGAACTTCATTTGAGCACCGCTTACCACCCTCAGACAGATGGACAATCAGAACGGACGATTCAAACCTTAGAAGACATGTTGAGATCTTGCTCACATGACTTTCAGGGTATGTGGGATCAATATTTACCTCCGGTAGAATTTTCCTATAACAATAGCTTCCATTCAAGTATTCAGATGGCAGCATATGAAGCGTTATACGAAAAGAGATGTCGTACACCAACCTGTTGGGATGACGTTGGTGAAAGAAAACTTGTAGGCCCAGAACTGGTGGAGGAAACGGTGGAAAAGGTGAAAGTAATCCAAAATCACATCAAAGCAACTCAAAGTAGGCAGAAGAGCTATGCCGATAATCGAAGGAAGGATTTGGAATTTCAGGTCAGTGATCATGTTTTCCTAAAGGTATCTCCATGGAAGGGAGTCATACGTTTTGGTAAGAAAGGTAAATTGAGTCCCAGGTACATCGGACCTTTCGAAATTCTAGACCGAATTGGGGCTGTAGCTTACCGATTGGCAATGCCGCCAAGTCTTTCCAAAGTTCACAATGTGTTCCACGTATCTCTGTTGAGAAAATACATGCCTGACCCAACGCATGTACTCACCTATGAGGAATTAGAACTGGAACCCGATCTGTCTTATTGTGAAGAGCCCGTCAAGATTCTTGATACAAGAGAACAAGTACTGAGAAACCGGACGACACGTCTGGTAAAAGTTTTGTGGAGAAATCATAAGATGGAAGAGGCAACGTGGGAACCCGAGGAACTTATAATGAAGAACCACCCGAGTATTTTCATGTGATAAGTATTCTAGAAATTTCGAGGACGAAATTATTTGAAGGAGGGGAGAATGTAACACCCCAAGCTTCCACGGTACGTTTCCCTTCGAATAATGCGATAGCGTGTGTTGTACGCAACCTCGAGTTCTAACACACACCACAACTAATTAAAATAACCGTTGTGAATAGTAATACCTAATTTTTGAAATCATATATATTTTATATTTCAAAATGGACTTCATTTTTGGATTCGGAATATTGAAATTAGCCTAGGGTGAAATTTTGGTACTTTTCGGATAACTTTAATATTTTGATGAATAGTGAAAATTTCTAAATTTTAATTAAAAACAACTTTTTTAATCAAAATAATTAATAGTGATAAATTATGAATTTGAGTGGTTTTAAAGTATATTTAGAATATATTTTTACCATTCAATTTAATGTTTATCATTGGACATAATTTTACAATTAAACCGAACATAAACAAGTGTCAATCTTTTGATAGTTATTATCTTTTAAAAACACGCTTTTTGTTTTGACAGCGGGAATTAATTTTAAATTAATCTCTCCCACTTATGTGTTTTGAATTTAGGAAAATGGATTCCATATTTGGAATCAGGATATTCAAATTGTGTAAATAGGTAACTTTTATTTTTAGACATTTTGAATAGTTACTTTGGTAAATATTTTGTTTACCATGGTTAAAGGGTAAATCCGGTAAATAAGGGTTAAAAAATAATATTATAATAATACAAAATTACCCTAAAACGTGTCCTAACCTTATTGGTGGACACATACCCGACCATGAGCATCCTTGGGTCAATTTGGGTACCCCTTGGAGCCACTTGTATGTGGTAGGGACACATTATATTAATAAAGTTAAAATAAAAATAAAAATGGCATAAGCTTACATATTTTAGAAGAACAATTTTTACATAGGGTTATACATGTTGGATTTTAGATTATAAATATTCATTAGAAAGATAAAAAGATTTCCTACATGATGATATTTTATTTATAATTTTTAGACTTCAAATAAGTTAAATTATTAATGACACAATAATGATGCAATGTTTACCTCATTAATAAATCATTGAAATAAATAATATTATAATGATTAAAATATTATCTAAAACCTGTCCAATTATTATTGGTTGATGTTATTTAGAATATGAGTCATCTTATATTCGACCTCAATGATTTTTGGACCATTATAAATCGAATATAATTATATTATAAAGTAATACTTTCACTCTTTCCTAAAGAGCCCCTCCTATCCCTTATAATAGGAGACCACTTCTACTCATTCCTCACACCTCTCAAGCCACTTGGCTCGTCCAAACTCTTCCCAAATAAGCTCCCCACATCCCTATCCTCCTCCTTGAAGATTCCCCTTAGGAAGAAAGAATTTCAACAAGTCCTTTGGTTCCAACCAAAGTGAGTTACCTAAATTAAAGGTAATGATTTCTCTTAAATTATTTTCCTTTATTTTGCTTCTCCAACCCCCAAACTCTTTTTATTTCCTTTCTTTTGTAAAAACACCAGTATCCTCAATATACTAGGATGTTGTTATAATAAGGATTCAAACTACACAAACACACAACTCCATCTAATGGATGATGAACATAATGTTTCTGTGGATGGCAAACTAACGCCTCACGAAACGATGATTGTTCAAATACATCTTACCGCCTCTCATGGTGGCCATTATGATGGAACTGTAATTAAAAATGATATTAATGATATATATTTTATATATAAGATTCTGTAATTCCATTTTATTTCATACCATTATTCGTTTCATGTTGTATATACATACGATAATTTCATTTGAGGAAGTGTGGACTACCGCCCCCTTAAAATGATATGACTCGTTCATACCACACATGGAATGTATAAAGGATGGTGTTAATGAACTTAAGTAACATATATAAAATATTATATTATACTGGAATAGTAATATACCTATGTATCATTTGGATTCGATTCTTTTAAAATAAAAATTAAATGGAAGTAGCGTTCGTGTGTACGTACGGACTACCGTCTCCACGAACGCGATGAGATTCATTCTCCATCGTATCCATTCAAGTATAATTATCATTTAATGATATAAAAATGATGTTTAAGGACTTTATATCATTCTGGATATGAATAAGATACAACAAACATGACTTATGTAACAAAACATATAAAGAAAATGAGTAAGTTAACACCCGAAACGGCGATAATACTAAGATATTATTATCAAATCAATATTAAAAGATCATATATGATATAATATTAATGTATATGATTCTTGTATAATTTAGTAACAATTATTTCACTATTATACAGGAGGTTAATTTACCCCAACCAAGGAAAAGTACAAGGTAAGGGTTATTTCACAATCTCTTCATTATCCGAGGTTGTTTATACGTAATAATCTACTAGGATCTCGTTATCATCCACAATCATGTTTCTTCAAAATGTATTTCAAAACATTTTTAATATTTAAAAGAATATGGGTTAAAGTCATTTATACCCTTGTTTGACTTTTTATAATAGGTTTATAAGGGAATCATTCCGTCGTTTTCCAAACAAAGTGCTTTTTAACCTTTTCGACAGAATTATGATAAGAATGTTTTTTTAACTTATACGGCGGGTGCGGTTATTTTTCGCCATTATAAAATCGTCGAAGCTTTCCATAAAACTTATAAGAATATTTTCAAAGAAAATTTTTTATTTTATATGGATCTTAAATGATTTCAAAATAAAAGGAGATACTTCTTTAAAAAGAATTTTGATTTCATCTATGTCAACATCCTTTGATGGATTTTAAGATTATTTGAAGTTGATTTATTATGATACAAAACTTCTATATTGTATTGAAGGTTTTGTGATATGTTTGACTGTGGATGTGCTATTTTTATACCATTCATAGTTTATGGTGAAATTATTGACATTTCGTATGCTAGTTTTAATACGAATGTTTATGTTATGTTTAAACCTTTTCATATGGGAATGCATTGGACTTAATAAGTGACGGGTGGAGCCCGCTATAGCTCCTCGATGCATCGGTAGGTCTCATGAGACAAACTAGTGTCTTGGCACAAGGCTTTGACAAAATCTTATTTGTAGTCTTGGCACGAGGCCTTGGCTATGTGGTTATGATAGTCTGGCATTATGCATTCCAACATTATGAAAGTGGTTATTGATTTTTTCATGTGATTATTCGATTAGTAGAATATCCATGTGAATAAGTTAATGGAATTATTTCATTTTATTTATGCCATATCATGTTGAAAGTTCATTTTTAAAAGGCTTTTGTTTTAGTTATACATTGCCTTAAATGTTTATTCTTATTTATGAAAGTTTCCGCTATATTGTTATCCTTACTGGGCATTGGAGCTCACCCCTTTTCTATGTTTTATTTTTCCCAGGAAGTGAAGATGTAAGTTATGAATGACCTGCAGGGATATTATGAGGGGATTATAGTGTGGACTGTGGAAACATTATGTTGTTGTAGTAGTTTTTCATTTTATGATGTAATGTAAAACTTATGAATATATCTAGTGTTTCCAAGGCTACTAAACCAATCGGTCTTTCGAGATTTGATCTTTCATGTGATCATGCCAATGTTATGTAATAATGCACCGACTCTGGGTAGCTGGGGTTGGGGCGTTACAGACTATTTTAACATTAATTAATTATTCCATCATTAAAATAATGAAGATCCTATCTATCCTAATCAATATTTCTTCCCATTAAAGTGATTGAAATGTAACTATCCTTTTATAGTGAATTATTTTATCCTATTAATGAACTAATAAATTAATTCTTATAAAAAATATTAGTCTATAAATTTCTAGAAATAATAAACTCACAATGAAAATGTTAGCTCTATATTTCAAGATAACAGTCCTAGCATTTCCTTGTAAACTATGATTACACCCAAAACAACATTCCAAACGTCATAACCCCATCATATAATTACAAATCTATTTTATGTAAATTTTAATGATTGGAGGATCAATAAAATTTTAATTATCATTTTTCAAACAAAATATCATATAGGTTATGTGAAAAATTATTTGTACCCCTTTTGTTGATGAAGATCCATCTAGATGGCTTAGAATCAACTATACCTCATACACTTGAATCATCACTATCTCATTCGTTATAGTCTAAATACCATGATATTATCCCTCTACAATATACATCCACTCCTGTGTGAGGCTACCATGTCCCATACCTTGGAATAAGTCTTTAGTTGATATATTACTACATTTTTAAGGGGTATGTCAGTCAATAAAATAATACAGTTCATCCTTCTATTCTACACCACCAAAAATATTTATAGTTCTTTTAAAACTTATTTTGAGATCTAATTGTTTCTTAGTTGTGTAAAAATATAATATAATATTTAAATTAAATGTAGGTATTGATATCCATTCCAAATTGATATAAATTATCAATAATGAACACTATGGTGGATATCTTGTTTTATGGCTTCCATCACCACAAATTCCATTTTGGTAACAATCATAGTGGTGTTTTATATTTCGTAAATAATAAATCCATTATCATATTTTTAATACATTAATTCCACCAATTGGGCCTCTTTAAGGATTCCTTCTGTTATGAGAACCTTATTTGTCATGTTAGTGTATTTTCTCCAATGATATAAATTATTCTATATCATGATTTCGTAACAATGTAAATCCTGGAAAATATTCTCCTTAAATACATAATCGTCTTCCAAATTTGGTGGAAAATGTAGATGGACAATAAAATATCTTGGGTATTCCATCACTGACATTATTACCTTCTCCATATTGATGAAATCACAACCCTTCCCGAACCTATGTGTCATTAGATACTTTCTACTATTGAACATTTCCCAGATAAGTATCATAGAATGAACATATTACATTATGGATTTCAATATGATATCACATCAACATTTGGTCATTCCTCTGGAAAAATAAGTAAAAAGTCACCCTCATGTCCATGGGTGATTATATATATTTGAAAGAATTCTAGACAATACATAATATAAACAAAAAATATATGTGGCCATCAATTCCAAGTGATTATTAGTTGCTACTACAAATGAATATATGTGGTCTGACTAGAAATTATAGGTTGGATGTGATTTATCTATCTTATCTTGGATCTACTGAAAATAGGTATCTATCAAGAATATTATTTCCATAAAATTTTCCTCAATTCTATATGATTTTCAATATTACCTACATTTGGGTCATACAAATTACCACTCTCTAGGCCTACCATAATGCATTAATTCTCAAATAATTATTACATTATCATGAGTGAAATCTCATAAATAATAAAAAAAAGTGAGTTTAAATGGTAAAACAATATCACAACATTTAAAAAAAACTATCTTTATTAGAAACCCTTCCCTGGGAAAATTTGTTTTATCATGTATGTGGGATTTTAGTCCAATTAAAGAGATCATTTACATCACCCAAAATATATTAATATTATATATTTTTATATAAATATTAAATATTTAGATAATAACTTGTCTTCAATAAATTTTTCCATTTTCCCACATAAATCCATCCAAAATATACAAAATTTAGTAGTAATTTTATCAAAAAATGTCTCCCCATCTCATGGAGGATGTTGAATAGTTTTTAAGGGGTAATGAACATGTTGGGGAATCTATACCACCAAGGGAAAATATTAAATAAATATATAAATGAGATAAAATATTAATGATATCCAACAGATTTTGATAATTGAAAAATTAAAAAAATCAATTTCATGCTAATTAAAAAAACCATTCCAAGTAGTATGAAAAAATAAACTTCTATCTAGAAAGTCAAACAATAATATATCTAAATATTATTAAAAATACATATATCAAAAAAAACATTTCTAGAACCCCATTCTGATACCCAAAACTATTAACAACTCTCGTCCGTTAATGAAATCAATCACATATGAACTCTCTTACCCTTTTTTAGATACACATCAATGAAATCTATCATGACATGAAATGGTGGCCCAAACATGGTTTGAGTAAAACACTGTAGGATGATACAACTAATTTCTATACAATACCCTCTAAATATGTATCTTGTGATGTAATATAAAAAATAGTGTAATTACTTCATTAATAAATGTTTAAAATTATAGAAACATACCAAACCTTGAGATCTATTATGAAAATTGGTGTCTACAAAAACAACTTCAGGATGATGCCTAAAATAACATTTCAAATTTGGATTGTTATTCCTATGATTAATATCCCACATATCTAGTTGATTCTTTTACGGATGATGAATAACCCAACTAATGCAATTTTATTTCCTCTTTCCATAATACATCAATACATGTAAAAATGTGAATTAAAAAGGTATATATTATTATGGGATCCCATGGAACAATTATTATCATGTGATAAATAATTATGTCATTTTTTCATTTTGAAAATTCTAATGCTTGAGAAACATACATGTCTCTAGGGATAAAGACTGCACTTAGAATAAATGTATCAATATGCATAGTGTGAATTTTTTTTGTACGGAATCTTATATTCTTAGAGAAATCATACACTATGTGAATTATAGTATTAGATTTGATTTATCACATAACCAAAAATTATATTGGAAAATACATCTCCCATTATTCAAACATAAAAAACATGTTAGGAAATTCCATGTTGGAAATTTATCACCAATTATAAATTCTCATTAAATTATTTGAATTGTTCTATGTTACCAGTTATGATAGTAATTATGTCATTTAAATTTCACATATCAATTAATCCAAATTACCCTTCATAAGTCTTTATATCCATATTCCATCACATTTACTTAGAAATTAAAATTGCATTCTGATTATCAAATATCAATCCATTCAATAATTTATCAATCCATTTTCATCAACTAACAAGCTAATGAAATTCACATTATAATAACCATTAATAATCTAGGTCCCCTATAATAATGTGTCTCTGGGTTCTGTCATTCAATGATCCAACCTTCTATTAAAGAATGACATGCCACATGGGTTCCCCCATTATCAACTCAAAAATAAAGTATATCAAAAATATTCAATGAGTGTTCAATGTTTATAGGACTAAAAATTTATAAATTATTATGGAATCACTTCATGAATACTAGTGTGATCACATGGGTTACACATAATAGAATATTTTATACATGCATTAGGAATTTTCCATTGAACACCCGCAAAAGAAATGAAGAAGAAAGAAACTGTGATTGATAAATAAAACAATATGAAACATCGTGATCCATTATTTACAGTGCATGATCCATGATATAAAGGATTTGAGAAGGAATTACATTAAAACACATTGTAAAAGACAACAAATAAAAGAAAAAATCTGGGCCTATTTTACATGATTGTGGAAAAGATAGATGATACAAGGAATGATGTGTGATATTATCCATTATAATTATTTGGAATTAAAATAATAAATAATTTCGAATTGGGATCATAGAAATGGATTCATATGGATAATCATGTTTCTTCAGTGGTCATAATATGGTTTCCCCTAATTAATGCCGTCATGACTGATTCCATAAGCAAGTTAGTGGGTAGCTCTGGAATGTTAATGGTGTCCTTCAATTCCATTACACACATAAAAACAACACTAGAGGTCCAGTGGGTCTCTAGAAGAAGAAGCTATCAACCTATTTCACTCTATTAGATAATGGGTTTACAAGAAGGACTACTGATATGTTATTCAATAAAAATACTAAAATACAGGATGCACCAGAAGCACAATGCCCATCTAGTGTCCCTAATATTATAAGAAAATTATATCCAAATTCAATCACTCCTCACAAAGTTACAGAACACCCTTAAAAAAATTTACTCAATTAAAAAGTATTTTCAACCAGGTGTAAAACAATGTTAAAAAACATATAGTTGATAAAAAACAAATAAGGGAATACAAATTAAAAATAAATGATGATACAAAATTCACCACATAATATTAAAATTTATCATTATATGACAATTTAAAATCATAATCATGCATAATATAGTTGGTTTTCTCAAACTATGAGCATTACCAGACCATTCACATTAATTGGGTTTTAATGTTTATGGTATTAAATGTTCATGATAATAACTAATTATCCCATTCAAAAATGTTCAACACCTTAAATACATAAATATTTTTTGTTATCTTATGATGGATATAACACACATTTCATCATAATCATAACTCCCAAACATATATAATGAAAATATCACCAATTCTATATCTCTAGAAAAAATAATGTAATTTGTTTAATCGAACACCAATATTAATAAAGAGTAATCTATTGAGATTTTATTATTTATTTTTACACATCGATATATATAATTTCATCTATAATTTTATATTATAATGAATTCTCCAATACAAGGTAGCCTTAGTAATTAATTAGTGACAAAAATTATCTTATTCCCCAACAACTATATTGTCATTTATTTTAAAAAATAAATTTAATTCATTTTAAAAAATAACTAAAAATTTGATAGTTTCCAAATAATCCAATAAAACTATGCATGTACGAAATTCAGTTTAGCCATGTCATTTCACTATCTCCCCCATCAAATATGGATACATAAATATACCATTTTTATTAATTAGATGATCAAACCATAACATATCCTATACCCATAAATAACAATATTTAATTTTCATATATATTTCATGATAGTCACACATGTATAATCAAAACGAACCCCCAATTTGGATGGTCAACAAATAAAACTATATAAAATAAATATATTAAAATGAAGTGTCATAAAAAACATGTTAATTATTTCTCATAACTATATCAGTCTCCGATCATCATGTTAAATTGAAACGGGAAACAAATCCTTTTACATTTATTATATCTATTTCCAATGTGTCTACACATGCACAAGTATTGCAATATAGGGTGTGAGTATACCTAATTATGAACACACCAATGCATTATTAATTTATGTTCACATGTATATGGATTTGTACCATATTATGAATAATAATGTGATAAAAAACAACCATGAGTTTAATGAGAAATAGTGCACTATCCTATACTCCACAAACCACAATTTTACCTTAATCTTCCCCATTCATGTAGGTTGTTCATAATTGTAAGAATGATCATAAGTTTACCAAATGGAAATCTAATATGTAACATAACATCCATAAGACCAATTCATAGTTTTTGATGGCTATAATTTATTCCACCTTATTCCATCATGGATCTGATAGTAATTTTTTCATATTCAGACCATTAATATATCTATATTTGGGCTTCATGGTTGTCATAGCCCTATGTTTTCACAAAATAGGAATAAATACTAATATATCCATGTCAGGTGTCATGTTCCTTTTTAATCATCACCTCATATAATACGTTCACCCCCTAAAAGGGTTTATAAAGACATTATAGTCCACAATTCATTAGATATTAGAATCTAAAAACCCAACAAACATACAATTTTTTTAATGATTTCATAAGGCATATAAGAAAAAATATAATAACAAGCATAGGAAAAGGTATCCATACGCAAAAAGTCAAACGTATTTCTGTAAAAACATATACATATTTGACCAAACTAAAGAATACATATCTTTAATTGCAAAATATAACCAGATATTAAAAGTACATCTAAACACATTACCAAGAGGATATGAGATTCTTACATCAAAAGAGTTGATGTCAATGGGTATTTTTTTTAGGAGTTGAATAAAAATTATTCCCACACAAAAATAATTTCAATCCTATATTCAATGATCGTTAAAACAAAAGTAACCTCATTTAAAATATTTTTATTGAATAATATGTAACATGTTGATAATGAAATATTCTTATAACTAAAATTTAAAACATTATAGTGGAGGAATACCATGTAATATGTGAGGGGAACTCTATGATAATTTTTATTTGTAAATCCTATAATTCAGAAAAGGAAAAAAGTATTCGGATTTTGAGTAGATCATGAGTAATCCATATGTTCACCCATGGTTTAGGAAGATAGTCTTTGAGATTACTGGGTTAGAGGGGCCTTAGAAAACTATAAGCAAAATTTAAGAAAAATGTCACAACTCATTACAAATATTACTCTATATTGTGTCCCAAAATTGAATGGACAACAATAAATGAGAGTGGACTAAAATATAGTGGTTTCTGATAAATATATATGTTCCTATTAATTATCATGGAAAATATTGGGATTTTATAGAATAGGGTATAAGGACTATAGTGCATTTGACATCACTACGACACATACAATATCCCCTCATATTCATAGTATGCTACATCCAACATAAATGGTTTAAAATTAAAAAACTTATATAAATAATGAAAACTAAACACATTCATTATCAATACCATATAGGATGATCCATATCATAACTATTACTAATAATGATAACAACATAAATGGTCCCCTACACCAATGTATCCCAACCTTATTGTAGCCATATCCCCTACGATACAAGATAGGAAGAGCATCATATAAACCTGTATCACCAAAATATCAAATCTACCATCCAACATTATCCTTTAATAGTAGACATATTAAATCAAATAAAAAGTTCATGTTTTATAAAAATTTCTATCTTAATCACCAATCTATAAAATAAAAAATTAAACCATTGTTTCTGTATATATTTGAACTACCCTACTATGAACTATTGTATTCTGTTTCTCATCAATGACATTCATGGAATGTTTTAATAATGTATTTACCGTACATTTGATATATTTATTGTATAATAATTTTAATATATAATATCTCTTCTCTATTTTTTTATTCTAATCACTAAAATTAAATTCATTATAAATGTATAATAACGAGGTACCATCTCTATATGGTTCTGTAGTTATTTTTTTCCTCACAAATTTAAATAGATTTTTATAATGATGGATTTCTGGAATATATTTTTCAATTATGAAATAATTATAATTCCCAATACATTTTATATCATTTACCACTTTATCATTCTATAGAGTAATAACAAGTTGGTCTATCTTGTGGAAATGTGTGGACGAAAACCTTTATAAATTGTTGAGATTCATTTCACATGTACACCATTCAAGAATGAATATATATATTATTATTATTTATATATTAATTAACATTTAGTATACATTTCACCATGATCATGACGCAATGGACATAAATATTAAATTGAAAATACAAGAAAAATGATGCAATTTATAAACATATTATTAATTAAATTGATTAATTATTAATTAATGATTTATAAGATCATAATTTTTTTATTTATAAGTAATTATATTTTCAAAATAGATATTTTTAATAAATAAATTTTTTTTAAAATATTATATAAGAAGTTACCTACTATTTTATACCGATGGTATCTGGGTTCTTAACATGATTTAAACTCAAATGTATATGTTACATTTTTATAGGAAATGATTTGAGGAGAATATTTTTTTGATTTTGACTAATAATATTATTATTTATGTCCAAAAAAATCATAATTTTAATTACTTCCATATAATAAAAAATATGTTAATTCTTACATTAATGATATGTAATTTGTAGTGCTTTCTCATCTCAATTTTTCTTTATTTTATACATATTCCATAAAAACAACTTGTTTTGCCGCTGTGTTTTATATAATTCCATTGTAATATTTTATATCATCAATATATTTATATTAATTAGTTGTAACTTTTTAATTTAATTTAATATCAAGGGGTTATGGTCAAAAAGTTACATATATGATAATGGTTTATTATAGAGTCTAAATTTTATTTGGTAGAGTATATATTTTTAATTAAATTCAATAAAATTAATACATAATACATATTTTATATCCATATATTTTAATATTATATGGTTATATATGGAAATTACATGATTTTATTCTTTTCCATCAAATTTTATACATCATGTGATTGAAAAATCTCTTTTAAAATAATTTAATGTCTTTCCTCATTAGAGGATTAATATTTACATCAATGTCCATGACATCTAAAAAAAAGAAACTTATTATTAATATCATTTCAATTACCTATAAATTTAACTTTCATTCTCTATTAAATTAATTTACAATGGATTTAGTATAAAAATTTATAACATTATCATTGTGGAACATTTTGACATTCATTACAATATCCAAAAGGAATGCTTTTTAACATATACCCCTTGAACACAGCTTTTTTCTAATAATTTTTTATATTATTACATAGATTATATTGTAATATATACATTATTTATAATTATAAAATTCATTAAATTATTTTTCTATTTCCCCATGATGTTAATAAGTGAGAAATAATTGTTTTTAGGAATATTTTATGATAAATAATGACGTTTCACTATAATATTGTTGTTTATTTTAATTTTTTTTAAAATGTAAATATAAATTTATATTTTCTACAGTTTTCACATACATCTAAACTGTTTAATTATTTTTTATGAAGTACCTTTCCACTTCCACCAATATAGTAACATATCAACATGTTTTTGTTTACTTGATTCAGGATGCTACATTAAAAAATACCCCTAAATGAAATTATAAAAACATTCAATCATGACACCTCAACTCAAATATTATTTCTGATACTAGATAAGTGAAAATTCAAATTAGAATAATTAACAACACTTTTATCATGAAACTATTTCTAAATGGTCAATATTTGGTGCATCCAATGTTGGAAAATGATAATAACTGACTAATAAAAACAATGAGAATAATTAAAAATGGTTCTTATTAATAGTTATAGATATGAATTAAGTTATAAAATTGGTTATCATGAAGTTTATTAATTTTATAGAAAATATTCAATAAAATTATTGTATTTTATTATTAAGGAATGTGTTGTATATATTGAATATAAATTCGAATGTAATAATTCACTTAATACAATATAATTTATAAGGAATAGGGTATCAAATGACCCATTAAAATGTTCTATCAATATACACTATTAATTCATGGAAATAAAAAATTCAATTTAAACCATATCCTTCAAGGGGTATTGATTTGAATGTTTCCATTACCATATGAGTTTCAAAATATTGTTTTGAAATATATGAGTTTTAATGGACATTGCAGCCCACAAAATTTCATTTATATATTGTGATTACTAAAAAATTGTTATTTTTTCTTCCCACTAAATGTAATTATTACTTATGAAACATATCATGGTTTCTATTAAAAATTCTATAATTTTGAAATAAAAAATTAAGGTTATTTTTCTAACACAACTCATAGAGTTATTGAAATTATACTTGATCATATTTTTAGGTGATTTGTTTTATAATAAATATTATATTATTTCATGGTGGCATTTATTTCAATATGTGCGGATGAATATTTTTATTTAACTACTCCTCCTCATTAAAATTACTCACAACAATAAGTATGTATTTTTTATATAAATATATTATTCTCATAAATAATGGTATCTATTAAAATATAGTATTTATCATTATAGATATACTTTTATGTAATATTTGTAGGTCTAAATAGGTGTTACCTCATGTGACATTAATATTTCCCATCACGACATCTATATATAAAAATTAAACTTTTCTAAAGTTGATTTTTATGATCATATTTTGAAAAATTACTATATAATATTACATCCATAAAATGTAAAATTTATATTCATCAACTACACATTCCTTTTATATTACCTTTAAATATTATAAATACTCTATAATTGAATATTTTTTTTAAAAACAATGTTTCAAATTTGTGTTAACATCACCAAATTTAAACCACTATGTTATTAATAAATCTCCATAATTAATGATTATTTAAGAAGTAAAAAATTTATGATGTGTTTTAACATTTCCATTATTAATCCATTATGATATTATGAATGATATATAATGTTATAATAAAAAATTAATAAAAAATTTCAATATTTTATCATTTCACCCATCTAAAAACATTAGGTATCCTTCAAAAATATATTATTGAAAGTTAATTTTTTTAATATATGTATTTTTCTAAGATTATTAGTTTTGTAATTGATAAATAATTTTTTTTGTACAATTATAAAATATTGAATTACATATAAACAATATATTATTTGACAAAATCTTATATATATTCACAATTTTTTTCATTTATATCCCTAATGTATTTATTTTATAAATATTTTTTTATTTAGTCACATTTAAAATGTTTGTATAAAATAATCTTATTATTTATAGAATTTAATGTATTTTAATTTTACATTATTTAGGTAAATTATAGTGATATAATTTTAAAAAAAAAATTAAACCCATTATTCATTCTATATGTTATATTAGACGACACAAAGTATTTCTTCATGGTATATACATAATTTCTCATGGTTGAAAATTTTGGTAAATAATTATTAAAAATATCTATGTCAATAATTTCCTATGATTATATCATATTGATATATATCACAAAGGCTATTTAATTATTTTATATCCATCTAATACAAAGGTTTACAATATTCCTTTTGATAATGATATTATGAATATATTTTTTAAATTATCACAGTAAAAATTATGGACTATTTTTTATTAATTAAATTAATGAAGTATATTTTACTGATTTACAATGGGAAGTGTGAAATATATTATGTTAAAAATATAGATAATAAATAGTGTGTCCCTGAATAATTTCAAAATTTACATATTATTATGTTTGGGATCATGTTTGTTTTTTCCTATTTTTAATGTGAAAGTTACATAAATAATGAATAATCCCATGATTAGGATCCATTAATCATATTTGTTATCTATAAATTCCACACCCCATCAAAATTTTATGTTCTAGAAATAACATGTCCGTAAATTTAGAATTGGTACAATACTTAATATTTATTTTTTCAATTTAGTTATTTTTCAAATATGAATGATCTAGACCATCATAAAATTTTCACATGGTTTTCATATACTCATTGTTCATGGCCACCATTTTTTATTATTTTTATTATGAAATTGATTGGCATACAATATATAGAAGGAGAGTGTAATGAACCAACCAGGATCCACCATGAACTTGTCACCAGAGTCAGTCTGCGGATGGCTCGAAGGGTGTTCCAGATCCCCACACGCTGGAAAATAGTGTCGAGCATCAACACTAAACAAGAGGGAATGACTTGGACCTTTAATTAAAGACAATAAAATAAATAATGATTAAAACTAAAGATTTAAACTATAATAGAATGGAATATAAAGTTGTATATACCTTCATGGGACCATACAGGTCACCACAAACCAAAAAAAAACATGACACTGGAGATACTGATTCCATGAAAGGTGAAACACCTGAAGCTTGAAATAATAATAAAACTACAAGTGTGATTATTAAAACACTGTAGGAATTCCCATGAAATATATTCCCAGATTAATTTCATTTAAATATAATATTCACTAATTAATTCTATGAAATACAATATATAAATCTAGTATTACACACATTTTCTTTTTAAAACAAATCACGTTCGACTATAATTTTAAATTAAATACCATATTCCCATTTTATGAAGCCAGAATATTCATTTTAATCGATGTGATTATAAAACTAAAAATTGAAGAAGGATGGGTAACTAAATTCAAAACCTTTTCCAAAAATACTAGAAACCATTTTATCACATTTAACAATAAGCTACCCTATACAAGGAAATTATATCAATAAACATACAACAAGGGAAATAGAGAAAGACCACACAAGAGAAACCAATTAGTATTTGAGACTCAAAAATCTACCATGGAATAATCAATACCAAAATCATTGGAGAAACTAATAGTAATTTAATAATCTAGAATGTAGTATACATGTTACTCATCCTGAAGGCATGCCCTACCTGATGACCTCATTGCACCCAAACGCTCGATCATCGCCCTACCTGGCTGACCGAGGAGCCCAATCCCATCACATTGAAAATAAAATAACCTATGTTATGTGCAACTATCCTATAAATAACCTAATATATGGTTTCAATAATTGAACGAATATTCGTTCCTAATGTTATGTTTCTAGGTTAATAATACTAAGGGGGTGAACCAAAAATTTCAAATAAGTATCGAGACACAAGAATATTCATCACACATAGTCAACACACACCACAATGTGTACCCAGAGTCACCTGATGAACTAAGTCTCATTCCATCAAACCATCATAACACAAGGGAAGCCCTAAACCATGAAAACCCCCTTTTCATCATCCAACAAGGGGGGAACCCATTCTAAGAAGGGTTTTCGATAAAACAATTATGAATGTTCTAAAAAGTAATCACAAAAACATCACATGTTAAACATTAATTAAATAACTCCATGCACACCACATTAAAAACAAAGAAAAATACTTGGAAACCCATTTAAGAAACTCATCCCGTATTTTAAATCCAAAACACATTTATAATATCCAGATGTCCATTTCATCAAATACTTAGTAAGCACATTTTATAATTAATTACGTGTAATTCAATTACCAATAGGGCCTTACATGATATAAAAATAAAAAACCTTTATAAAAACCACTAAATACTAACTAGAATTAAATAAATTAAAACAAAATCAATAATTCATTAATTTAAATTGATAATATATAGGGATTCATTCCTAAAACATGCCGCTATTTTACGATGACCAATTGAACCAACCCTTTTCACTTACACAATCATGAAAATATAAATATATGAATAAATTCTCTTAGATTCATGGCACTTTTTACCAACACCATGAGAGAATATTTAGAAAGAGG
The DNA here is from genome assembly GCA_963277665.1 of Viscum album. Taxonomy (NCBI): domain Eukaryota; kingdom Viridiplantae; phylum Streptophyta; class Magnoliopsida; order Santalales; family Viscaceae; genus Viscum; species Viscum album. The sequence goes on from OY728147.1 coordinate 1,102,518,312, forward strand.
AAATATATAAATATACTATATACTAAGATATACAAGTAGGGATCCTTGACATTCGTAGCATGAAAACACAAATAATTGATCAATACACATCACTGATAAAACATTCAAACAAATAAAAACACTAATTAATATGGAGTGAAACCAAAAAGTGACATTAAAAACATCCAATAAATGGATGTGGTGAACCAAAACTTCCTGAACTATCCTTCCATTAGTGGTGATGGATTGAATCCACAATATTAGGTCCCAGATGACCATTCACAGAACCCTAACTCACAAGAAACCCCAAAACACAATTAAAACCTAACATAATGTTTCAATTTATTAATTTATTAATCAGAATATAATTTAATAAATCAATGTAAAATTAATATCACATAACAAGGGCCACGTAGGGATTCCAACATATCAAATACATTTGAAAATTATATTAAAAACAATTTTACATTCAGATACAATTTCAAGGAAAATAAAACACACTCTCAAGATAAACCAAATAATACAAGGGATCTTCAATTTATCATTATAAAACCAAAACTCAAACTTTTAGAAAATGAAATATCTTTAAACGTAGAATAATCCCACAAAAAACCATTTGTCCTAAAGAGAAATGATAAAGTCTATTTAAAAATAAAAACATGCTTTGTCATTTTTATCAAACATTAAGAATATATAAAACCCAATTTCAAAACCATGATCCCTTAATCAATGAAATCCACCATTCCATTCAAGGAAAAACCCACCCAAACATTCAAAACATTACAAAACCACCAGAAACACAAATGGGTTTTATTTATTGAAAACTAAAATAAGTCTGAAGGCCACCTATTTCCATCAAACCACCTTTTACAGAATCCAAAAAAATTTACAAGCGATAATATAATCCCCCATTTCATACCACCATTAGAATAATTGTGAATACCCCATTTTAAAAGAATATGAGGTTTCACCTTAATATATAACACAATTATCATTAAAAAAACTTCTGGACCCAATGAAAAAACATCCATCCATGACCTATTGAACCACTATATAACTATTTGAAAGACCAAAATTCATTTAATATAAATCCAATAATAATTAAATTTTCTAATATTATTCATAAAACAAGGACTCGAAAAGGCACCCATTTATGCTAATAGGAAGGTCTATAATGGGTTAAAATAATCCCAAAGATATGAAATATAATTTAATTGCCTCAAAGGTAAATAAAAAAAATAATATTAGAATTATAGGGTTTAGAGAATTATGAAAACCCACAAGGAAACCCTAGAAATCATGATTGGAAGTAGATGAAATTCACCATTGAGGGATTCTACTGTGAAGAAGAGAGTAAATATGGTTGTTGTGGGGGATGATAGGCATTGTGCTAGGGTCTTGGCTAGTGGGGGTGTGGATAATGGTTATACAGAGTGAGGTTCACTTCCATTGAGAGAGTTATCTAGATAGAGGAGCATTATCAATGCATGCATAGGATAGGGAGACAGCTGGCAGGCTGGGAGATGTCAGAGAAGAAGATTAGCTGGGGGTGGCATGTTCAGGTATAGATTGAGAGAAGTGACTGACATGATGGTGGGGTGAGGGATTAAGTGGAAAACCATTTTTGTTTTTATAAAAGAAAAAACATATAATAATAATAATAAAATCAAAATTAATATTAATAATCATTATCATATTAAAAATATTCATTAATTTTTTAATAATGATAACATTAATAATAATTTAATAAATTAATATTAATAATAGTTTTTTTATAACATTAATAATAATATTTTTAATAATATTTTTATCATCTCAGAAATATTATTTTTGTTGTGGTTTAAACATTTTTTTTATTTAATCTTCATATAACCTATTTATTTTAAATATTGGTAAGTTGCACTATCACCATGTTTGACTATGTATTTACCTCTAACCATGTTGTTCTTGAGTACTGACCCAAAACCCCACAAAATTATCAAACATCAAAAATTTCAATACAATTTCATCCCAGTCCTAAATGAAAATATTCCATGAACCAATAAATTAAAATTAATTTAATAATGTGTGACAATTATCCCCACCATATACACTTTATTCCCCTAAAAAGTCACCAAGATGATACATAACAGAAACTCATGTCCATTCCTAGAAATAACCAAGGAAAATTGTGAATCACAGGATGAATCAACTCTCCATAGTTCACAAAAGAATAATTTAGGAGGAAACAGAAGCCCAATATTGAGTGTAGAACATGAGGAGGTTCCCCCCACCACAAGGACTCAACTAGATCGAGAAACTAAAAACCCTGATAATGCTACCAAGACTCAAAACAAGAATCCCAAAACAAGAAAACTCATAAAAAATGGACACCAGGATGATAAAACCATCACAACCCATTATCCACAACAATATAAGAAAACACTCCCACTAAGGTTGGGAAATCCTGACATGAACTTCATCCAACTCCCCTTCAAAGATCAAAACAAAGAAACCACCATAATTAGATTCTCAAAACTAGGAAAAATGAAAAAAAAACTCTAACCTATAATAGACCAGAACTCTACTTCAGCCACATGTATTCCCAATCACTTGCATCTCCAAATGAGTAGAATTGGAATAAAAAGAAACCCAACCCATGCGAGGTTCAAACACTCCATAAGATAAATGAACGACCCAAAATTCCACATTCTAATTGTTATATCTTCTTGGATAAAAAAATTTAAAATCCATAATAACCATAAAATTACATGAATATATTACATTGGTAAAGGAAAAGGAATAAGGAATCATTAAATGTATTTATTCCTAGACCAATGATAAAGAAGAAAAAAAGCTCTCACATACCCCTAGAAATGTTGAATATGTCTGAGATTCACCCCAATATCTCTGGCTTTGATTTAATGGATGAAACGTCTCTTTCCACATAGTTATGTTCAAACATCATTCGGTCGCAAATTTCTCATCATCAAAAAATTCCTACATGACATCTCCCGGTGACCTGAGCAGCCACATAGGGTACAATACATCAGAGGTATTTGACAAGACATCTACGAAATATAAATACCACCCCACCAAATCCACACAAGGAAGAAATCTGATTAACTAGATTCTAGATACAGAAAAGAAGACTGATAAGGAATAGGTTACTTCAGCCTAAACTTATTTCCATATATTTAACCCTTATATACAATATTTAGTTTCTGATTTGGAAACACTAATGACTTTATCATAGGAACCAGCTCTTTAAAGTGGTAAATGAAAACATTTAACAACAGCTGGCCCTACTAAACATATTATTTCTCTACAACCATCCTTTACTTCACCTCATATGTTATAAGCACTCAGAATAATGTGGCCTTAAAATTTTTTCATGACTACAAAACTTCCCAGGATGATAGAGCACCCAACTTCCACTAGTACAAGACTGGGCTTTCAAAAAACTCAAAAATATAACTAAAAATGATTACCTCAGGTGTTACCAATGCCTTGAAGACACACTCAACCCTTGCAGGACATATATCTTTCTCTAATAATCCTTGATCGCCATGAAGAATTTGAAACATCCAATATGATAAAAAACTATGCACTTCTCACTTAAAAAAATAAATACCTATCCAGGAGGAATTTAAAAAAACATATAAAACAAAAATCTAAAACTAATATCAAGAAGAAAAAAGATCAATTAATGAAACTTCTTCAAAATAAACCAAACTGAAAAACCAATAAAACATAAACATTTCATGAAACATCCCTTTCAAAGAACACCTATTAAAAACATGGTTATGATTTAAATTCCAAATACACACCTAATAAGTCCTATTATACATTTCACATGTGTTCATATGCTTCAATTCATACGTTCCATCATGAAAATTTAAAACAAATACCAAAACACATGTAAATGCTTAGGAGGAGCACCCATGGAAATTTTATAGAATGTCCTTAAAGCACAAAACATTCAAGCCACAAAACATTCAATTTTAAAACCCACTTTACAGAGATAATGTCATTTGGAAGAATGCATTTTCATTAAAAAACATTTTCATCATCCAAATAACACTTACACCAACCAAAACCAACTTAAGGAACAATATATACCAAACTACGTAAATCAAAGACTAGTGACTATCCCTAACTCAGCGACAATGTAGTTGGTCGTACAACAAGTAAACCTTAATGAAAATCAGGACTTGAAATGTGTAGTTGGACACCACATGGGTCGCTAATCCATGTGGGATCACAACATGACACTATATCACCATTATTTAATCCCATAATCTAAAAAAGTCAAAATAATCAATCCCCAAACTACCCCTAGAAACTCAATTTTTGGAATAGGGAATGATTCATGACACCATTCCCGTACCTATCTCCAGAGTCCTGATATTCCAAATATCCTTATACCAGACACCCCAAATAACAAGGGCCTTCATTCATACTATTTATTCTTTAAATAAGCGAGGTTGACCCCGAACTGATCACTTGATTCCTTCTATGGCATGGATTGAGGGGCGTTCCCAAAACCCATAGGATTGAAGCTAGGTTAGGGGATCAAAACAACACATTTGGGAATGATTTGGACTATAAATAAATGAAATTAAAATAAATAATGACTGTAATTAAAAATTAAAACTATTATAAGAAGGAAAATAATGTTGTACATACCTTAATGTGACATAATGAGTCACCACAGACCACAAACAAATAACGCACTACGGAAACCGAATCCAAGAAAGGTGTAGTAGCCAATGATCAAAAAAGATAAAACTATAGGAGTGAGTATTAAATATCATTATGCATTCCCAAACAATCTATTATCAAATTATGTTTCATTAAATAAATGATCCAACAATTTCAGGTTTGAAATAAATATGTATAAAAATAGGGTTTCCCACATATTCTTCTAAAAACACATCACAGTCCATTTCCATTTTCCAATTAAAACCCAGATCCCATTTTTAAGAAGCAAGTGTTGGAATTTTAATGAAGTTAATGATTACAATAAAATATGAGGATGAAGGTGTAAAACATTTTAAAATATTTTTTCCATAAACATATGAAACCATTTAATCGCCTTTATCAAGAAGCTACACTACGTAAGGAAACAAGATCAACAACCATACAACCCATTCAATTGGGAATCACCACACAAGAACATGCAATCTGTATATGCATCCCAATCATTTGTCACAAAATAATAAGTAACATTCAACATGTAAGAACATAAGATCTCATAAATACTCTAAAACATACTATACATGGGAATCATCCGGAAGGAAATCCCGACACGATTACATCATAACACCAAACCACCTGATCATTGCACAACCTGGCCTAAACAAGGGGCCCAATCCCATTTTCATGATAACCAAATAACTCATTGATATATTCCATGAACGACTGTGTAATCTAAACTACTATAGAAATATTTCACCAAAATATCACAAGAAATTGTTGGATTCCACGTTCACGTTAAAAATGGGTTGAGACCAAAATTTCAAATAAGTATCCAATCACAAGTAAATTCATCATATGTAACGCCCTGGCCCCAGCTACCCAGAGTAGGTGCATTATTACATAACATTGGAATGATCACAAGAAAGATCAAATCTCGAAAGACCGATTGGTTTAGTAGCCTTGGAAACACTAGATATATTCATAAGTTTTACATTACATCATAAAATGAAAAACTACTACAACAACATAATGTTTCCACAGTCCACACTATAATCCCCTCATAATATCCCTGCAGGTCATTCATAACTTACATCATCACTTCCTGGGAAAATAAAACATAGAAAAGTGGTGAGCTCAAATGCCCAGTAAGGATAACAATATAGCGGAAACTTTCATAAATAAGAATAAACATTTAAGGCAATGTATAACTAAAACAAAAGCCTTTTAAATATGAACTTTCAACATGTTATGGAATAAATAAAATGAAATAATTCCATTTACTTATTCACATGGATATTCTACTAATCGAATAATCACATGCAAAAATCAATAACCACTTTCATAATGTTGGAATGCATAATGCCAGACTATCATAACCACATAGCCAAGGCCTCGTGCCAAGACTACAAATAAGATTTTGTCAAGGACTTGTGCCAAGACACTAGTTTGTCTCATGAGACCTACCGATGCATCGAGGAGCTATAGCGGGCTCCACCCGTCACTTATTAAGTCCAATGCATTCCCATATGAAAAGGTTTAAACATAACATAAACATTCGTATTAAAACTAGCATACGAAATGTCAATAATTTCACCATAAACTATGAATGGTATAAAAATATCACATCCACAGTCAAACATATCATAAAACCTTCAATACAATATAGAAGTTTTGTATCATAATAAATCAACTTCAAATAATCTTAAAATCCATCAAACGATGTTGACATAGATGAAATCAACATTCTTTTTAAAGAAGTATCTCCTTTTATTTTGAAATCATTTAAGATCCATATAAAATAAAACATTTTCTTTGAAAATATTCTTATAAGCTTGTATGGAAAGCTTCGACGATTTTATAACGGCGAAAAATAACCGCACCCGCCGTATAAGTTAAAAAAACATTCTTATCTTAATTCTGTCGAAAAGGTTAAAAAGCACTTTGTTTGGAAAACGACGGAAAGATTCCCTTATAAACCTCTTATAAAAAGTCAAACAAGGGTATAAATGACTTTAACCCATATTCTTTTAAATATTAAAAATGTTTTGAAATACATTTTGATGAAACATGGATGTGGATGATAACGGGATCCCCGTAGATTATTATGTATAAAACAACCTCGGATAATGAAGAGATTGTGAAATAACCCTTACCTTGTACTTTTCCTTGGTTGGGGTAGGTTAACCTCCTTTATAATAGTGAAATAATTGTTACTAAATTATACAAGAATCATATACATTAATATGATATCATATATGATCTTTTAATATTGATTTGATAATAATATTTTAGTATTATCGCCGTTTCGGGTGTTAACTTACTCATTTTCTTTATATGTTTTGTTACATAAGTCATGTTTGTTGTATCTTATTCATATCCAGAATGATATCAAGTCCTTAAACATCATTTTTAAATCATTAAATGATAATTATACTTGAATGGATACGATGGAGAATGAATCTCATCGCGTTCGTGGAGACGGTAGTCCGTACGTACGTACGAACGCTACCTCCATTTAATTTTTATTTTAAAAGAATCGAATCCAAATGATACATAGGTATATTACTATTCCAGTATAATATAATATTATATATATGTTACTTATGTTCATTAACACCATCCTTTATACGTTCCATGTGTGGTATGAACGAGTCATATCATTTTAAGGGGGCGGTAGTCCGCACTTCCTCAAATGAAATTATCGTATGTATATACAACATGAAACGAATAATGGTATGAAATAAAATGGAATTACAGAAGCTTATATATAAAATATATATCATTAATATCATTTTTAATTACAGTGCCATCATAATGGCCACCATGAGAGGCGATAAGATGTATTTGAACAATCATCGTTTCATGAGGCGTTAGTTTTCCATCCACAGAAACATTATGTTCATCATCCATTAGATGGAGTTGTGTGTATGTGTAGTTTTAATCCTTCTTATAACAACATCCTAGTATATTTAGGATACTGGTGTTGTTACAAAAGAAAGGAAATAAAAAGAGTTTGGGGGTTGGAGAAGCAAAATAATGGAAAATAATTTAAGAGAAATCGTTACCTTTAATTTAGGTAACTCACTTTGGTTGGAACCAAAGGACTTGTTGAAATGCTTTCTGCCTAATGGGAAGCTTCAAGGAGGAGGAGAGGGATGTGGGGAGCTTAGTTGGGAAGAGTTTGGACGAGCCAAGTGGCTTGAGAGGTGTGAGGAATGAGTAGAAGTGTTCTCCTTTTATAAGGGAGAGGAGGGGCTCTTTAGGAAAGAGTGAAAGTATTACTTTATAATATAATTATATTCGGTTTATAATGGTCCAAAAATCATTGAGGTCGAAGATAAGATGACTCATATTCTAAATAACATCAACCAATAAGAATTGGACTGGTTTTAGATAATATTTTAATCATTATAATATTATTTATTTCAATGATTTATTAATGAGGTAAACATTGCATCATTATTGTGTCATTAATAATTTAACCTATTTGATGTCTAAAAATTATAAATAAAATATCATCATGTAGGAAATCTTTTTATATTTCTAATGAATATTTATAATCGAAAATCCAACATGTATAACCCTATGTAAAAATTGTTCTTCTAAAAGATGTAAGCTTATGCAATTTTTATTTTTATTTTAACTTTATTAATATAATGTGTCCCTACCACATACAAGTGGCTCCAAGGGGTCCCCAAATTGACCCAAGGATGCTCATGGTCGGGTATGTGTCCACCAATAAGGTTAGGACACGTTTTAGGGTAATTTTGTATTATTATAATATTATTTTTTAACCCTTATTTACCGGATTTACCCTTTAACCATGGTAAATAAAATATTTACCACAGTAACTATTCAAAATGTCTAAAAATAAAAGTTACCTATTTACACAATTTGAACATCCTGATTCCAAATATGGAATCCATTTTCCTAAATTCAAAACACAGAAGTGGCAGAAATTAATTTAAAATTAATTCCCGCTGTCAAAACAAAAAGCGTGTTTTTAAAAGATAATAACTATCAAAAGATTGACAGTTGTTTATGTTCGGTTTAATTGTAAAATTATGTCCAATGATAAACATTAAATTGAATGGTAAAAATATATTCTAAATATACTTTAAAACCACTCAAATTCATAATTTATCACTATTAATTATTTTGATTAAAAAATTTGTTTTTAATTAAAATTTAGAAATTTTCACTATTCATCAAAATATTAAAGTTATCCGAAAAGTACCAAAATTTCACCCTAGGCTAATTTCAATATTCCGAATCCAAAAATGAAGTCCATTTTGAAATATAAAATATATATGATTTCAAAAAGTAGGTATTACTATTCACAATGGCTATTTTAATTAGTTGTGGTGTGTGTTAGAACTCGAGGTTGCGTACAACACATGCCATCGCATTATTCGAAGGGAAACGTACCGTGGAAGCTTGGGGTGTTACATTCTCCCCTCCTTCAAATAATTTCGTCCTCGAAATTTCTAGAATACTTATCACATGAAAAGACTCGGGTGGTTCTTCATTATAAGTTCCTCGGGTTCCCACATTGCCTCTTCCATCTTATGATTTCTCCACAAAACTTTTACCAGAAGTGTCGTCCGGTTTCTCAGTACTTGTTCTCTTGTATCAAGAATCTTGACGGGCTCTTCACAATAAGACAGATCGGGTTCCAGTTCTAATTCCTCATAGGTGAGTACATGCGTTGGGTCCGGCATGTATTTTCTCAACAGAGATACGTGGAACACATCGTGAACTTTGGAGAGACTTGGCGGCATTGCCAATCGGTAAGCTACAGCCCCAATTCGTTCTAGAATTTCGAATGGTCCGATGTACCTGGGACTCAATTTACCTTTCTTACCAAAACATATGACTCCCTTCCATGGAGATACCTTTAGGAAAACATGATCACCGACCTGAAATTCCAAATCCTTCCTTCGATTATCAGCATAGCTCTTCTGCCTACTTTGAGATGCTTTGATGTGATTTTGGATTACTTTCACCTTTTCCACCGTTTCCTCCACCAGTTCTGGGCCTACAAGTTTTCTTTCACCAACGTCATCCCAACAGGTTGGTGTACGACATCTCTTTCCGTATAATGCTTTATATGGTGCCATCTGAATACTTGAATGGAAGCTATTGTTATAGGAAAATTCTACCAGAGGTAAATATTGATCCCACATACCCTGAAAGTCAAGTGAGCAAGATCTCAACATGTCTTATAAGGTTTGAATAGTCCGTTCTGATTGTTCATCTGTCTGAGGGTGGTAAGCGGTGCTCAAATGAAGTTCAGTATCCAGGGATTTCTGAAGACTTTTCCAGAATCTTGATGTAAAACGGGGATCACGATCAAAAACAATCGACAGGGGTACTCCATGAAGTCTCACAACTTCATTAATATATAGTCTTGCTAGACGTTCCAGGGGTAGATCTTCTCTTATAGCAAGAAAATGTGCTGTCTTGGTAAGACGATCAACAATAACCCATATTGCATCGTTCCTTCTAGTAGTCTTTGGTAGCCCCATGACAAAGTCCATCGTAACATTGTCCCATTTCCACTCCGGTATGGGAAGAGGTTGCATGACTCCTCCAGGCTGTTGCCTTCCAGCTTTCACTTGTTAACAAACCATACATCTTGACACAAAATCAGCAATCTCCCTCTTCAGGTTGTCCCTCCAAAAATGTTCCTTCAAATCTCTATACATTTTGGTGCTCCCAGGGTGTATAGAGAAATTGGAACTATGAGCATCATCCAGCAATTCCCTTTTTAGATCAGGTATATTGGGAACATAAAGTCTCTTCCCGAATTTCAAAATTCCATCTTCATACACAAAGTCCCTCAATCTCCCATCATTCACATCTTCAATCTTCTTTTGGAATTCTTCATCATCGGTCTGAGAACTCTTAATCTTTTCTAGTAAAGATGGTTTGGCAACCATTTGAAAAAGCATTGATGTTTCACCTTCCCTGGTTATTCCCATGTCCATCTTCACTAGATCCATGAAAATTGGATCCCTTTCAATTCTCATATTGTTCAAAACTCAATGGTATTTTCTACTCAAAGAATCTTCCACCTTGTTTGCCTTCCCTGGGTGGTAGTGTATCGTACAATCATAATCCTTGAGTAATTCAAGACATCTCCTTTTCCTCATGTTGAGTTCTTTTTGTGAGAAAATATACTTCAAACTCTTGTGATCAGTATAAATCTCACATTTTTCACCATAGAGGTAGTGCCTCCATATCTTGAAAGCAAAGATCACTGCTGCTAACTCGAGATCATGAGTAGGATAGTTTTGTTCATGAATTTTCAACTGTCGTGATGCATAGGCAATAACTCTATCATTCTGCATAAGGACACAGCCAAGTCCTTTCTTCGATGCATCACTATAAATAACGAACCCATCATTCCCCGATGGTAGTGTCAATATAGGATCATTGACTAATCTTCTCTTCAGTTCTTTGAAACATTCTTCACACTCTTTTGTCCAAACAAATTTAACCCCTTTACGTGTGAGCTTCGTTAATGGGTTAGCCAATCGAGCAAAATTCTGGACGAAACGTCGATAATAACCTGCCAAACCAATAAAACTACGTACCTCAGTTATACTCGTAGGTACTGGCCATTATTGGATTGCCTTGGTCTTAGAAGGATCAACAGAGATTCCATCTTTAGAGACAATATGGCCAAGAAAAGAAATCTCCTGAAGCCAGAATTCACACTTGCTAAACATCCCATATAATTCATGCATCCTCAGAGTCTTCAAGATAATGTGCAAGTGATTTTCATGATCTTCGTAGGTTTTGGAGTATACCAAGATATCATCAATAAATACCACCACAAATTCATCGAGATACTCCTTGAAAACTCTATTCATCAGATCCATGAATACGGAGGGTTCATTAGTCAATCCAAACGGCATTACAGTAAACTCGTAATGCACGTACCTGGTTCGAAATGCTGTCTTCGGAATGTCTTCCTTCTTCACACACAACTGATGGTATCCAGATCGAAGGTCAATCTTTGAAAAGTATTGAGCTCCATGCAGTTGGTCAAATAAATCATCAATACGAGGTAGGGGATACTTGTTCTTTATCGTTATAGCATTGATCTCCCTGTAGTCGATACATAACCTCATAGATCCATCTTTCTTTTTAACAAAAAGAACAGGGGCTCCCCATGGAGAAACACTAGGGCGAATAAATACCTTATTACTCAATTCCTCTAGTTGTTTCTTTAGTTAGACTAACTCTACAGTGGCCATTCTATAAGGGGTCTTCGATATAGGCCTTGATCCAGGAATCAAATCAATGGAAAACTCAACTTCTCATTCTGGAGGATGTCCAGGTAAATCTTCCAGAAATACATCTACAAATTCTTTCACAACAGGTACATCCTCTATTTGAACATTCCTTTCCTCACCGATAGTTACTTCATTCTCTTCCTCCCCAATAATTGAATTTAGTTGAGCTACTGGGGGTGGATCTAAATAAGAATTAGGTGGTGACGATTCTGCTCTAAAAATAAGGTGTTCTTTATCATTATCATCACGAATCGTAACCTCTTTCTTCTTACAATAAATCTTCGCATCATAGTCCGAAAGCCAGTCCATACCGAGGATTATATCAAACTCAATCATAGGTATGACGATGAGATCAGCAGATAACGAAAATTTATGTGCTCTAATGGGGACTGATTCACAAAACTTTGTTGCAACGATACTTCCCTTAGGAGTTTTAACTGACAACTCCCTTATTAAATAAAATTGGAAATATCTAATTTTCTTAGCAAACTGGGAAGATATGAAAAAATGTGATGATCCAGAATCAAATAATGCATTTTCTAAACTTGAGGAAACCGTTAAATTACCTGCCACCACGTCTTTCGGAGCTTCTACCTCAGCAGTAGTGATAGCATAAGCCTGGCCTTGATCCCTTGGCCTTTTCTGAGGTAAGTTCTCATGACTCTTAGGTCATGCATTTGCATAATGCCCCATCTCCCTGCAATTGTAGCACTGAACGTTGGTAGCTTCCTTCTTCCCCTTGCAATCATGAGCTTGGTGGCCTTTTTCACCACACTTGTAACAGACTCCCATTCCCTTCAAGCAAGTACCGGGGTGTTTCTTCCCACATTTACCACATGATGGATATTCAACCATTCCTTTCTTCCCCTTATTTCCATTCCCAGATTGATCAGCAGGTCTCTTCTTCTCTTGCTTTGCTTTAAAGTCATAAGACTTAGAGAATTCCTTTTCGGTCTTGATAGCACATGAGACAATGTCTTCGTACGATGAAAAGGATTGTGAGACTAATGATCGACGGAGAAATGGTTTTAACCCATCAAAAAAATGATCAATCTTACTTCTTGGGTTGCGAATATAATCACCAGCATACCTCGCTAACCTTGTAAAGTTATCCTCATACTTTGTGACATTCTCATCCTCCTTTTGTCTCAGACTGAGAAATTGCCTTTCCATATCTGCTCGATGGTCGCGAGGGAAGTATTTTTCTAAAAACAGATCTTTGAACTCCCTCCACTCCATATTTGATACTTCATCATCTTCCTTCATATTTTGAATCAATGACCACCATTGATCAGCATCTCCAGTGAGGCGGTAAACTGCCATGATAACTTTTTCCCTTTCACTGCTCCCCAAAGACTGAAATATTTTCTCTAGGGAATTTATCCATTGCTCAGCTACTAAGGGATTTGTACTCCCATTGAACGTTGGTGGTTGTTGCCTCATGAATCGATCTAACATTGATCCTCCACGCTGCGGATCAGGGTGCTCCATACGGGTAAGGTTATTATTCATAACCTGAGTAAGTTATCCCAGTATGGTGATTAGCTGATCGGCACCAGTTGCATCACCAGCCCCACTATAATTATCTTGAGCAGGAGGGAAATCCCTACATAGAGTGCGTGCATTGATACGGTTTCCATTTCTTCCACTAGGCGCCATTTCTAAACAATGGCATAAACTAGATCAGTTTATGAATCAAAATACATAATCCCATACTTATAAAACACTTAACATAAATTGAACTATTTATGGATATAATCCATAATCATAAAAATGTTTTCTTTGAGGAAGTATATACTCATAAACCCTTCATAATGAATTGTAAAGATAGTGAGAGTTATCCTAAGCATATCCCCCGGGAGTGTCGTAACCTAGAGTGCAGCAAGGCTCGTTGTCGTGCACCAGTTCCCGTTCGAGTCTAGCTCAAAGCGGTGTTTTCGGGTTTTACCCCTAGGTACATCTGTGCCAGAGCCGCCTCTACCTGCTCGTATTCAGACATGGATGTATTGCTCGTAAAACTCACAAAATCTCTACAACACCAAAATTCTAGGAAGTTCTTCTATACTAATCCTCAAAGTTCATCTTAGGTCTACGTGCTCTAATCAGAGTTTATCTAAATCTAGCTTCCAAGGTTTGTACTAAACTTCCTCTGATACCAACTGTAACGCCCCGACCCCAGCTACCCAGAGTCGGTGCATTATTACATAACATTGTCATGATCACAAGAAAGATCAAATCTCGAAAGACCAATTGGTTTAGTAGCCTTGGAAACACTAGATATATTCATAAGTTTTACATTACATCATAAAATGAAAAACTACTACAACAACATGATGTTTCCACAGTCCACACTATAATCCCCTCATAATATCCCTGCAGGTCATTCATAACTTACATCTTCACTTCCTGGGAAAAATAAAACATAGAAAAGGGGTGAGCTCAAATGCCCAGTAAGGATAACAATATAGCGGAAACTTTCATAAATAAGAATAAACATTTAAGGAAATGTATAACTAAAACAAAAGCCTTTTAAATATGAACTTTCAACATGGTATGGCATAAATAAAATGAAATAATGCCATTTACTTATTCACATGGATATTATACTAATCGAATAATCACATGCAAAAATCAATAACCACTTTCATAATGTTGGAATGCATAATGCCAGACTATCATAACCACATAGCCAAGGCCTCGTGCCAAGACTACAAATAAGATTTTGTCAAGGCCTTGTGCCAAGACACTAGTTTGTCTCATGAGACCTACCGATGCATCGAGGAGCTATAGCGGGCTCCACCTGTCACTTATTAAGTCCAATGCATTCCCATATGAAAAGGTTTAAACATAACATAAACATTCGTATTAAAACTAGCATACGAAATGTCAATAATTTCACCATAAACTATGAATGGTATAAAAATAGCACATCCACAGTCAATCATATCACAAAACCTTCAATACAATATAGAAGTTTTGTATCATAATAAATCAACTTAAAATAATCTTAAAATCCATCAAAGGATGTTGACATAGATGAAATCAAAATTCTTTTTAAAGAAGTATCTCCTTTTATTTTGAAATCATTTAAGATCCATATAAAATAAAACATTTTCATTGAAAATATTCTTATAAGCTTGTATGGAAAGCTTCGACGATTTTATAACGGAGAAAAATAACCGCACCCGCTGTATAAGTTAAAAAAACATTCTTATCTTAATTCTGTCGAAAAGGTTAAAAAGCACTTTGTTTGGAAAACGACGGAATGATTCCCTTATAAACCTCTTATAAAAAGTCAAACAAGGGTATAAATTACTTTAACCCATATTCTTTCAAATATTAAAAATGTTTTGAAATACATTTTGAAGAAACATGGATGTGGATGATAACAAGATCCCAGTAGATTATTACGTATAAACATCCTCAGATAATGAAGAGATTGTGAAATAACCCTTACCTTGTACTTTTCCTTGGTTGGGGTTGGTTAACCACCTGTATAATAGTGAAATAATTGTTACTAAATTATACAAGAATCATATACATTAATATGATATCATATATGATCTTTTAATATTGGTTTGATAATAATATCTTAGTATTATCGCCGTTTCGGGTGTTAACTTACTCATTTTCTTTATATGTTTTGTTACATAAGTCATGTTTGTTGTATCTTATTCATATCCAGAATGATATCAAGTCCTTAAACATCATTTTTAAATCATTAAATGATAATTATACTTGAATGGATACGATGGAGAATGAATCTCATCGCGTTCGTGGAGACGGTAGTCCGTACGTACGCACGAACGCTACTTCCATTTAATTTTTATTTTAAAAGAATCGAATCCAAATGATACATAGGTATATTACTATTCCAGTATAATATAATATTTTATATATGTTACTTAAGTTCATTAACACCATCCTTTATACGTTCCATGTGTGGTATGAACGAGTCATATCATTTTAAGGGGGCGGTAGTCCGCACTTCCTCAAATGAAATAATCGTATGTATATACAACATGAAACGAATAATGGTATGAAATAAAATGGAATTACAGAAGCTTATATATAAAATATATATCATTAATATCATTTTTAATTACAGTTCCATCATAATGGCCACCATGAGAGGCGGTAAGATGTATTTGAACAATCATCGTTTCGTGAGGCGTTAGTTTGCCATCCACAGAAACATTATGTTCATCATCCATTAGATGGAGTTGTGTGTATGTGTAGTTTGAATCCTTCTTATAACAACATCCTAGTATATTGAGGATACTGGTGTTGTTACAAAAGAAAGTAAATAAAAAGAGTTTGGGGGTTGGAGAAGCAAAATAAAGGAAAATAATTTAAGAGAAATTGTTACCTTTAATTTAGGTAACTCACTTTGGTTGGAACCAAAGGACTTGTTGAAATGCTTTCTGCCTAAGGGGAAGTTTCAAGGAGGAGGAGAGGGATGTGGGGAGCTTATTTGGGCAGAGTTTGGACGAGCCAAGTGGCTTGAGAGGTGTGAGGAATGAGTAGACGTGGTCTCCTTTTATAAGGGAGAGGAGGGGCTCTTTAGGAAAGAGTGAAAGTATTACTTTATAATATAATTATATTCGGTTTATAATGGTCAAAAAATCATTTAGGTCGAAGATAAGATGACTCGTATTCTAAATAACATCAACCAATAAGAATTGGATAGGTTTTATATAATATTTTAATCATTATAATATTATTTATTTCAATGATTTATTAATGAGGTAAACATTGTATCATTATTGTGACATTTATAATTTAACTTATTTGATGTCTAAAAATTATAAATAAAATATCATCATGTAGGAAATCTTTTTAGCTTTCTAATGAATATTTATAATCGAAAATCCAACATGTATAACCCTATGTAAAAATTGTTCTTCTAAAATATGTAAGCTTATGCCATTTTTATTTTTATTTTAACGTTATTAATATAATGTGTCCCTACCACATACAATTGGCTCCAAGGGGTCCCCAAATTGACCCAAGGATGCTCATGGTTGGGTATGTGTCCACCAATAAGGTTAGGACACGTTTTAGGGTAATTTTGTATTATTATAATATTATTTGTTAACCCTTATTTACCGGATTTACCCTTTAACCATGGTAAATAAAATATTTACCACAGTAACTATTCAAAATGTCTAAAAATAAAAGTTACCTATTTACAAAATTTGAACATCCTGATTCCAAATATGGAATCCATTTTCCTAAATTCAAAACACAGAAGTGGTAGAAATTAATTTAAAATTAATTCCCGCTGTCAAAACAAAAAGCGTGTTTTTAAAAGATAATAACTATCAAAAGATTGACACTTGTTTATGATCGGTTTAATTGTAAAATTATGTCCAATGATAAACATTAAATTGAATGGTAAAAATATATTCTAAATATACTTTAAAACCACTCAAATTCATAATTTATCACTATTAATTATTTTGATTAAAAAAGTTGTTTTTAATTGAAATTTAGAAATTTTCACTATTCATCAAAATATTAAAGTTATCCGAAAAGTACCAAAATTTCACCCTAGGCTAATTTCAATATTCCGAATCCAAAAATGAAGTCCATTTTGAAATATAAAATATATATGACTTCAAAAAGTAGGTATTACTATTCACAATGGCTATTTTAATTAGTTGTGGTGTGTGTTAGAACTCGAGGTTGCGTACAACACACGCTATCACATTATTCGAAGGGAAACGTACTGTGGAAGCTTGGGGTGTTACATCATTAATAGTGAAAAAAAGCAAAAGGTCACCCCTCGTGTCACCCAATGGAACTACTCTCTCACCTTCAAACCATCACAATTGAACATATTCCAAAAACTATGTAAACTTAAATTTTCCATCAACCAATAAGTCATTGATCCATTCTAAGTAGGGTTATCCAATGAAACCATTTTAATGGTCCATAAAGGAATCACACAACCAGGAGATGCTAAACCATTTATTAAATAACCACACACAAAACACATTAAATACCAGAAACATTCTTGGAAACCCATTTAAGATACCCGACCACCGTTTAAAATCCAAAAAATATTTATATAGTCCAAAGAGGCATTTCATGAAATACATGTTAAGAAAATATAACAAGAATATCCTACAAATTCCTTTACAATGATGGTTTCACTTTATTTCAGAATAATAAATTAGTTTAAAAACATTAAATTATAACTATCATTAAATAAATGTTAAAAAAATTTATTAATTATTTTTTAATTTAATGGCTAATGTATAAGGAAACCAATATCAAACATGTCACTTTTTGATGATGACCACTCTATATGATCCTCCATGCTTACAAACACATGAATATATATATATATATACGCATATATATATGTATATATATATATATTCCTAGAAACATTTAGCATATTCCCTGTTCCATGATGGAATATTCTAAACAAGTATATATATAAATTTCTTACCCATCGTCTATACATGCATGCATCATTGATACCCGCATCTCGAAACCATAAAGAAGAGTTCAAAAAACTACTTCACAAATAATAAAATATGTTAAACAAATAAATACCATTATTAAGATGGTTAAAAACTAAGCAAAATCATAAGAACCATACCTCAAATAGAGTCAACAAACTAAAATATCCTGAAATTCTTCGACAAAAGTGGTGGTTGATGGAATCCACAATAATTGGTTAGAGGGGACTATTTGCACAACCCAAAACTGTATGAAACCACAAAATCAGAATCAAATAAAAATATATCGAATATGAGTTCAAACCAAGTGGTCTTACAATACTTATGATGTCATAAATAGGGTATATAACTGATAATTATAATATACATTAATTTACTAAAATTCACTATTCATAAAAAATTTAAAATTTTCAGAAAAATCCCAAAAATTAAATATATGAATATTTCAACTTGTAAAACACAAAAATGAATTCCATTTTTTAACATATTTTATAAATATAATTTATTTAATTTTTAAATAAATTCATAGCTTTTAAAAAAATTAACTATTTTAAATCTATAACCTCTTTCATATCATATTGAAATATTAACCATGTTGTCATTATCTTAAAGACTTATGAAAATAAAATAGTAATAAAATTTACTATTAATTAAGGTCATATAACTATTCATATTACTATTCATAAGGGTATGTTATTATTCAACAACAAAACTAGTTAGTTCTATTAGATT
This sequence comes from Viscum album, assembly GCA_963277665.1. Lineage (NCBI taxonomy): Eukaryota > Viridiplantae > Streptophyta > Magnoliopsida > Santalales > Viscaceae > Viscum > Viscum album. The sequence continues at coordinate 1,102,537,480 of OY728147.1, forward strand.
ACAATTAACATACTTATCAGAATTGTTGATAACCATTTTTTTAAATTCATAACATTGAAGCATAAAATATAATTTTCATCGATAGATATAAATATCTACGTAAAATAGAGTTACATTTAGATATATATATTTTTTAATTTGTGGGGTGATACATTATCCCCACCTTTTAGAAATTATTTCCTTGCAATTTTTTTTCTTTTCAAACAAGTGAGGGTACCTATACATCATAGTAATTTCATACTCTGTTGTTTCTCCTTCAACCATGTGGTTTCTATAAAAAACCTCAACTTAGTGGATTACCTTATTCATCAATACATGTTCCCATCGATCATGAAACTAAACTGGTCTCTCTTCATAAGAAAGTTTATATTCCATCTGAACTACATCAACGATAAAAACATGAGTTGAATCTGTCACATATATTCTCAACATTGAAACATGAAAAACATTATGTACCTAAGAAAATTTTGGTTGAATGATAATCGGTAAGAAAGTGGTACGACATTCTGCATAATTCGAAAAGGACCGATTAACCACGTAATTAAATTTCCTTTCTTACTAAATCACTTCACCATATTCTAATGAGAGATTTTAAGGAAAATATGGTCACCAACCTCGAAAGAGAAGTATTTGAATTTGTTGTATGCAAAACATTTCAGCCTACTCTATGCAATCCTCATGTGCTTCTGGATCATCTTCACTTTCTCAGCAACATCCTCTACTAATTATGACCCCATCATCATTCTTTCACTGACTATATCCCAAACTACTAAACTTTTACACTGCTTCACATATAATGCCTCAAAAGGTGCAATCTATATACTAAAATGAGAAAAATTATTATAGAAATAACTAAATTTATATTTTGATCCTAACATCCCTAGTATTCCGTTGAACAAGGTCGAAACATATCCTCTAATGTAATCATAGTTCATTCTGGCTACCTATCTGATTGAGGATGAAGTGCAGTTATAAAATTTAATTTTGTTCCAAACGAATTATTAAAGCCCTTACAAAAGTTAGAAGTGAACCTAGGATCCTGCTATGACACAATGGAAAGAGTAACTCCATGTAACCAGAAATAACATTGAGGTACAGTCGTGAGAGTAGATCCAAAGACATTGTATCTCGAATAGAATTGAAATGTAATGATTATTTCAACTGATCAATAAAAACAAAAAAAATCATTATTACCTTGTTTTTCTATAGGTAGTCCCACCACGATGTATGTGGATTCATTGTCCCCTTTCCACTATGGCACTGGCATTGGATGAAGCATCTCCTTTGATATCTTCCAATGAACTTTAACCTTTTGACGTGTTAATTATTTCATGGTAAAATCACCAATATCTCTTTTCATTCTATCCAACATATAATACTCTGGTAGGTCTCTATAAATCATAGTCATATAATGATGAATTTAAAATTGGGTACTACGAGTTTCACACAAAAAATCATTCATCAACTAGGAATCAGAAGGCATAAAAATCATTTTACCAAATCCTAAAACAAAATCTTTTTCAACGTTAAATTCTGCCATGTTAACCCCCTTTACCAATTCTACTTTTTTCATTATCTCATAGTATTCTATTTACCCCTACATAATTATATCTAATAATGAAGACTACACTGAAACCTAAAACAAAACATATCTATTTCCCGCACCAACTAATTCTAATCCAAAATTCTTTAAATCATTAATCATGGGATCATGTTCCCAATGTAACATGTTTAATGATACATAATATTTTTGAATAAAGAAATCTTCCACATTGTTTGTTTTTCCCAGATGGAAATTGACCATGAAATCATATTCCTTTACAATTTCATGCCATCTTCTCTGCCTGATGTTTAATTTAATATGAGTGAATATATAATATAGACATTGATGGTCAATTTATAAATGACATTTAGATCTATATATGTGATGCCTCTAAATTTTCAAAGCAATAAACTACAGCATCAAATTCCAAATCATGTGTGGGATAATATAACTCATGAGATTTTAGTTGTCTGGAAGAATAACAAATTACATGATCATTCTGCATCAGAACACAACCATGAATCTTTAATGAAAAATCATTGTAGATGAAAAACTCACCATTTCGTGAAGGTAATTCTGAACTGCTATATTCCCCAATATCTTATTCAGTTCCTAAAAATAATAATCACATTCATCTTTCCAAATAAATTTAACCCCTTTTCCCCTTATCTTAGTTAGCAGGATATATAAGTGTGAAACATTTTTGACAAACCATTTGTAATAAATGGATAATCTAATAAAAAACCAATATCTATAACAATTTTGGGTGTTGTACATTCATCAAACAATATTGTTTGTGTAGGATCAATAGTTATTCTGCCCTTATATAAAATGATCCTAAGAAAACAAATCTGGTGTAACCAAAAATCACACTAGCTGAATTTTCCGTACAGTTTCAGTTCTGTTATTGTTTGTAAAACAACCCTTGGATGTTTTTCTTGCTCATATTTATTCTTATAAAATAAAAGAAATATCGTCAATAAGCACAGCCAAAAAATATCAAAGAACACATGAAATATTCTATTCATATGATTAATGAGTACAACAGGTGAATTAGTTAACCCAAACGACATAGAAAAATTTATAATGCACATATATAGTATTAAATGCTATTTTCGGGATGACATCCTCCTTCACCATCAAATAACGGTATCCATATCTCATGTCATTCTTGGAAATATACTTTTCACCCAATATCTTATCAAACAATTCATCGATATGTGGCAAAGGATACATGTTTTTAACAGTGATGTCTTTCAGACCTCTATAATCAATGAAAAGTATCATGGAACGATATATGTTTTTAACGACCAAAATAGGAACTCCCCATGGTGGTGTTCAAGGATGAATGAAGCCTTTATCAAGGAATTAATACAACTAATTTTACAATTCGTGTTGTTCTATTTGATCCCTATGAAATGGGGTTCATCAGGAACTATGTCAATTGTGAATTCGACTTCTTGATCAGGTATTACATCAGGTAATTCATTAGTAAAGCCATCAAGATAATAATTTACCACTAGAGCATCATTAATCTAAATAGTTACCTTGTTTTCAACAATATGAGAATGATAACATTCATTTCCATCTTGAAACAGTTTCTCACCTTCTTGATTTGCTATCAATTTTATGGATTCCTTCTTGTATACAAAATAAAACTCTTTCTGGAAAACCAATTCTTTAGCTTAATAGTCCATATTAGCATGATAAACATAAAGACAATCCATTCCCAGAATAACATAAAACTATACAATGGAAATAACAACAAGGTTTTCAGTTAATGTCTATCCAAAAACCATAATATAAATATTCATATAATTCCTCATTACTATAAAATTTCCTCTTCGTGTTTTATCATTAGGTTCTGATCACATTTTTTGAAAATATAATTCTAATTTACCAGATTATTCCATATATTTGAATTAATGTATAGACCCTGTATTAAACAATACATTATAAAAATACATGTAAACAAACAAATTACATAATATTTTTCATTTGATGTACCGATGTCTGTTAATGTAGTCATAAAGGATCTCAAAACACCTTTATGCTAGTACTATGTCTTTATTTAATCATTCGTATCTATCTTTCTGTGGGAATTTTTAAATTAAACATCTCACCACATTTAAAATACATTATAGATTTCTTATAATGAATAGTCTTAAGATCAATTACATTATAAACTTAAGTCATGTATCCAAACATACAAAATCAAAATCACTTCCTAGTTTTCATATGACCTTCCACTAGTTACTATTTCCACACTTTTCACAAACTCGAATCCTTATTTTCATACCATCATATTTATTTACTGGATTATTATGAATTACATTCCATATGGACCTCTTCGTCCCTTTATTTTTAAATATCATGTTATCATCAAAAAACTCTATCTACCCTCTCATCACATTGTACTTTTTTTTCATAACTTTGGAATTTATAAGAGGTCAAAACCCTTCGATAACTTGGATTCAATCATGAGTTAAATTGATTGATATTTCTATCATGATCCATAATAAGATTTAGAGATCACTTCTCCAGTCGGACGATGTTATATTCACACACAACCACTGAATCTTCCTTCTTCTTCCTCAAATCAATGAATGGCTTCTCCATCCTATGTCTCACCACCTTAATAAAATATTTTTTATGGAAAATAATTATAAATCCATCCCACTAAAATGCATAAATATACTCTATATCCCTAATATTATATACCATTGACCACCACTAAATAGCTTCACCTTCAAAATAATAAATGATAAGCCATACCATTTGATTATCTTAAATCCCTTATCATCGAATATATTTTAAATGGATTTAATACATCCTTTATCCACTAACGTGTAAGAGGATCCACTGATATAAAGAGGTTTATGTCTCCTAAATAGTTATAAAATTGTCTTGTTCTGTTGTGGTACCTATGGTGGTTATCATTATTGGAAGCCGCCACCATTAATTGTGTATGGACCTAGAATTAAACATTACATAATTATGAGTTAAGTCAAGAATTTACATTGAAGATATTTTATAGATTATATTTATAGTGAATTAGGCCATAAATATTACATTACATTTCAATAATTAAAAATTAGACACTTCTACTGAGCATCCATTTTTTCATAAAATATAAACTCTTAAAAAAATACAACAATTTTTTCTTGATTCAAATCCTCTCGATTTCTTCCATTATCTTACCATATCTTACACATTGTGGAAAACATTTAAAAAACTAGGGATGAAAAGAAAAAGATTAGTAAGGTATATAAAATAAATAAATAGAGAATTATTCCACAAATACATATATAATATCATGTATTTAACAAATCTTTTGAAATCATAATATTTATGAATAACACATAGAAATCATAAATCATAAAGGTAATGTGTAGCATCCAGTACATTATTACTATGTAGGTTTCAAATCCATGTAGGGAGTCACATTTGGAATAACCAACAAATTATATTATCTAAATATAGTAGGATAAACATTAATGTTTACCTCTATCACATTAACCAATTAATTGTGGAGAAATCTCCAGCTCACCCAGCCACGTTTTATCATGGAACCATCTGTATGCATAAAATTTTCACCTTGATATTGCAATATAAAATTTCCATATATTTATATAATCAATCAATTCCAAAAACCATTTTCAATACCTATATATGTAAAAATAGTATATCGTATTTATTCTCCATTAGAAAAAATTACATCTTGATAAGGAAGTTAAATATCAAATAATGTTCTCGGCAGTGGAAAAGTCATTGTCACTACGTACGTTAAAAAACATTGATTTTTACATATAGTAACAAAATTATAAAATAAATATACTTATTGAATAAAAGTAAAAGTAAATGAGGTTTACTATACAACATATATAAGAAAGACTTGTATACATTGAAGTATACCTCCAGGAAAGGAGATTGAGACTAAGTCCATTACCTCATGTCTGACTTGATTCTTTCGTTTTTTATTCTCTTGAATAATAAACTAAAGTTATTTTATACATTCTTAAGAAATAATTTCATGTTTAATATTCATTTAATATCACATATTACTATGTTATAAACATTACATAATCATTTAATATAATAACAGTCATTTTGTCGATATTTTGTACTTCAGTCAAAAAGGAAATTCTTATAATTACATTATGTCAATGTGGTCATAGTCCAGTATCTCCATAATGAAATTAGTTATTTTGATATCAAATATATCATATATATCCAATATATATATATATATATGTATGTATTTATAATAGTACAAAACATTTGAAGACAATAAATGAAATGCACCGTTCATGGAGACGGTAAGTAATATGTACACATGAACGCTACATTCATTTATATTTTATATTTAATTAAATGAATATATAATTATACATTGGTAAATAATATATCCAGAATAATGTCATATATAATTTCACTAACTCCATCCTTTATACATTCCATGTATGGAATGATCGAGGCATATCACATTGAGGGGGCGGTAGTCCGTACATCCATAAATTAAATTATAGTATCTACCCATTATGGAAACTATAATGGTATGATATAAATGAAAATAGAGAAGGCTAGAGATAATATAAATTAGATATATATCACATATAAATATAGTGCTATCATAATGGAAACTATGTGAAGCGATAAGGGATAATTGAACAATCATCTTTTTGTGAGGCAGTAGTGCGCTATACTCAAAAACAAAATGGTTGTATCCATTAGATAGAGGTGTGTGGATTTTTAACTGTATTAAATATCATTAAAACATCATAATTTACTAAATATATTGGATCTATAATAAAAATAATGTAATAAAAAGAGTTTAGGGGTTGGTGTTGAAAAATAAATGAAAAGAACATGAGAGAATATATTACCTTTAAATCAAGTAAATTCATTTGATATAAACAAAAATTATTTATTGAATTGACTTCTTCCATAATTAATAATTCAAAGTGAAAGATATGGATATTGGTAAATTATTGGAGAAGATGTTAGATGATCTTAGGGCCTTGAGAGGTATGAGTAATGGTTTAGAGGTGGTGGCGTTTTATAAGAGGGAGGAGGGGCTCTTTAAGAAATTTTGAAATTATCATTCTCATAAAAACAGAATTTTGATTTCAAAAGGTCACCAACTAATATAATAAGAATATATTATGTCCAATATTCGAAATAATCTCATCGAATGGGTTTTAAAAATGATTAGGGACTAAAATTAACCTTATCTTTTAGCATTAATGCTTAGTTATCTAATATAACTATTACCATGTCTTCTTCTATATTCATACTATATAGTTAATATATTAACAATAAAATGGAAAGAGAAAAAAATGGGTCATTAATGACATTTTTTCCATCATATATTTAAGTTTCCAAATCTTATATTTCTAGGATTATTTTATCATTCAATAAAATAGTATTCATTTTAAAATCTCATTTATGTCAATTTAAAAACTATTCACATCATGATTACTTAAAAAATATATAAAAACATGATTCTTTTGAAAGAAAATCATTAATTCAAATATAATAAGACATTATAATCCATAAAATTTACTGATTGCAGAAAATGTTTCCAAAGAATAATTTTCATATTTATTATCTCATTTATTAAAAAAATCCATTAAAAAGGTCATCACTACATCATCATTGTGTCATAAATAATTTTTTTATTGATATAAAAAAATTATAAATAAAATAACATTATTTAGGAAATATTTTTATCTTTATAATGACTTTTTATAGTATAAAATATAACTTATATAACCTGATATATATTCTTACCAGAAGATATATGTTTATGTTACATTTTCAATATATATAAATTTATTTTTATAATATGTCATTTTCATATAAAAGTGGCACCATCGAGTACCAAAATTTACCCAGGGATGTATATTTTTGGATATTATTATAAACTATTATTAGGAAACATGTTAAGTGAAGTTAATATTATTATAATATTGTTTTTACCCTTTTATAAAAGATTTATCCTTTAACCATGGTAAATAAAATATTTAATACAAATATTTTTCCAAATGTTTTAGAATAAAATTGAAAAATTTACACTACTATTACCTCCTAATTCTAAATATGGAATCCATTTTTCTAAATTCACAGTATTGATGTTGCGGAAATTGATTTAAAAATAATCCTCATTGTTAAAAAAACCAAAAAACGTGTTTTAATGAAGTAATAACTTTCCAAAGATTGACATGTGTTTATATATAATTAAAAAGTGAAATTACATATAATTACTAAAATTGGACTAAATGGTAAAAACATAATCTAATTAAAATTTAAAACCAATTAAAAATATAATCTATCCATATAAATAGATTATATTAAAAGGCATTTTTGAATTAAAATGCAGTATTTTTCACTTTTCATTAAAAAATAAAAATTTCAGATTAATAAATTTTTTTTACCCAAAGTCAATTTGAATATCCCACTTATAAAAAATTAGTAAATTTTTTTTCAAAAGGAACATATAAAAGTAAAAAAAACAATATTAAAAAATGCTTCCCAAAAAGTCAGTAAATTGACCATTTAAAAATATTAGATTTTTTTTCATAAAATCAGATTCGTTCTCATTTTAATCCACTATAATTTATCAGATAAATGTAAAAACATAAAACTAAAATATATAATAATATTATAGTTAGATTTGTTCATTCCCACCAATACAATGTCTAGGCATTATCTATCATTTAAAATAATAATATTTAATTATTTTTCGGTACGACTCAGCCTTAGGGGAAACATGAGATTTTGGAGAAACCCATTATTGTGTTTGGGGTATGCCATTGAACATAGAATCCAATTTAATGTAAAATTAATATTTAACTCAAAAAAATTAATAAATATGAACATATTTAATCCTTGATATACCTTGGATGTTACATCCTTTCCTCCTTTTGGAAATTGTGCCCTTGTAATTTTTAATCACTTATCAAATAAGTGGGAGTATTTATCTCTCACATCTTTCTCAAATTCTAATGTTGAATATTCAACTATAAGTTTTTTCCACAAAACCTTTACCTAATGAATTACTATTTTTTGGAACACATTTTATCTTTGGTTTAGAATCCTGAATGGCTGTTCCTCATAAGAAATATTCTCTACCAATTGTATTAATTCAAGAATAAAAACATGAAATGGATATTGAATATACTTTATCACATTGAAACGTGAAAAACAATGTGTACCTGGGATAGACAAGGAATTAAATACACATTTTAGGGAAATAATATAACTTTCTTCAGAATTTCATAGGATCCAATTAACCTCAGACTCATCTTTCCATTCATACCAAAACGCATCATACATTTCCATGGAGAAAATTTTAGAAACACATGATCACCTACCACAAAATAAAGATCTTTCCTTTAGTTATCTGCATAGCTTTTCTATCTACTATGAGATGTTCCCATGCAGTTCTAAATCAACGAAAATTTTTCTTCCATCACTTCTACCAATTCTGTTCCCATCAACTTTCTTTCACCTATATAATCCTAAAAAACATGAGTTCGACACTATTTTCTATATAATTCCCCAAATGGAGAAAATATTATATGAAAATTTAAACTGGTATTATATGAATATTCATCCAAAGAAATATGATGGTCCCAAATTCCATGGTAATCCATTGAGTAATAAAGCAGCATATCATGCAATATCATATTGTTTATTTTGAGTACCCATATGATTGAGGATGAAATGTAGTACTAAAATTTAATTCCCTACCCAATTACTTATGAGGGTCTTTACCAAAGATAGATGTAAACCAATGATCAAGATTATATTTGATTGAGAGGGGAACTACATACAATTGGACTATCTCTTTAACATACAGCTGGGAAAGATGATCTTGAGACATTGTATCTCGAATAGGAAAGAATTTAGAAAATTTAGTCAATAGATCAAAAATAACCTAGATAGAATTATTACATCGAGATATCTTCACTAATCCCATAACCAGATCCGTGATATATTTTGCCATTTTTATTTTTGGATCCAGAAACGTATGAACCATCCCTTTAGGTAACTGTTTCTCTACATTAACCTGTAGACACATCAAACACTTCATAGTAAAGTCATCAATATCTCTCTTCATTATATCCCCACAGAATACTCCTAAAGATATTTATAGATCATAGTACTTCTAGGATGAACTAAAAATGGAGAACTATGAGCTTTACATAACAATTATTTCATCAAATGTGAATCACAAGGTAAACATAATCAATTCCCAAATCTCAGAACACAATCTCTATCAAAATTTAACTCATGTAACTTACCATTCTGAACCAAATCTTCTATTTTCTAAAACTCAATGTCTTCCATTTTCACATTCATAATTCTATTTGATAGAGATGATTTCACTGACACATGTAACAAAATAAAGCAATTTTCTACACGAGAAACTTCTATGCCATAGTTCATCAAATTGTTAATCAAAGGATCTTCTTCTAAATATAACATAGTTAATGTAGCATTAATTTTTCTACTCAGTGAGTAAGCAACTTTATTTTCCTTTCATGTATGGTAATGAATCATTCAATCGTAATCCTTGATTAATTTTATCCATATCCTCTGTCTCATGTTTCAATCATTCTGAGTGATCATTTACTTCCATAATTTGTTGTCGGTATATATTTCACATTTTACTCTATACAAGAGATTCCTACATATATATAAATCAAAAACAACAATAGCTAATTCCAAAAAATATGTTGGGTAATATAACTCACAAGGTTTTAACTGATGTGATGAATAAACAATTACCAGATCATTCATCATAAGGACACGTCTAAGTCCTTTTAACAAATCATCACTATAGATAACAAATTCACAATCTCTAGAAGGTAATTCCAAAACTAGATCATTCGCTAATATTATTTTCAACCCATGAAAACAATCATCACATTCTTTTTTCCAAATAAAAATAACTCATATTCTATTTAACATAGTTAGTTTGCAAGATAACTGAACAAATATTTCACCAAACCATCAGTAATAACCTGATAAACCAAATAGACAATGGATCTTAGTTATATTTGTGGGAATGGATGTTATTAATCAATTTTTTTTATCAGGATCAATATTTATGCCAAATTTTTAGTCAATTATGCATGGAATGAAATGTTTTGTAACCATAACTCACACATTGTAAATTTCCAGTACAGTTTCATTTCATTTAAGGATTTCAAGGCATCCCATAAATGAATTTCTTGATCCTCAATTCCTTTTGAATAAACCAAAATATCATCAACAAACACAACTGCAATCTTATCCATGATATCAAGGTAAATTCTATATATAAGATTACTTATTACAGTAGGTGCATTAATTAAACTAAAAGGTATAACAAAAAATTCATATTAACCATATCTACTATGAAATTTGATCATCAGAGTGTATGCTCCCTTTACTTTCAACTGATGGTACCAGGTCCTCAAGTCAATATTCAAAAATTATGTAGCTCACTTAAGATGATAAAAAATTCATCTATATGAAGAATATGATACTTGTTTTTAATAGTGATTTTATTCAATGCTCTATAATGAATTCAATGTCTCATGGATCAATATTTATTTTTATCAAACAAGATAAGAGAAACCCATGCTGAGGTGTTAGGTCGAATAAAAGATTTATCTAATAACTCCTGTATTTGCTTCCATAACTATAAAAGTACAATTTTAGCCATTTGATAAGGGGGTTTTGAAATTGTCTTATCATCAGAAACTAATAAAATAGTAAATTCAATATATCGATCATGTATTATACAAGGAAAATCATCACTAAAACATCAAGATACTCATTTACGACTAGAATATCATTGATCTAAATAGTTCCATTGTTTTCAACAATATGTGCAAGGAAACATTCATTTTTTTATTTTACTAGTTTCGCTTCTTTCTGATTTTTATCAAAAGTAAGGGTTTATTCATATAAAAAATTGTTATTCTATCTAAAAATAAAAATATTTATCACTACATTAAATATTATCATGATAAATGGAAACCCTATTCTTTCTCAAAATACCAACAAACTCTAGTTGAAGAGAAACAAAAATGTTTAATGTTAGATTTTTTTTCACACATAGGGACATGAATATTTTTATAATTTGTTATAGTATAAATATTTTCACTCTATGATTTTCGCAAAAGTTCAGGATTCATATCATAAAATGGAATTCCAAATTCACTTGAAAATTTCTCATAAATGAATGAATGCGTAGACCCTAAATCAAACCACACATTGAGATTATCTGAATAATCAAATAGTGTACCTAATACTACTTCCTTTGATGGCCCCACATCTACTGATGTTTCTGCAAAGGATTTCACCACCCCTTTCATATTGTAGTCTAGCTTTATTCCCTCACTTGAGTCCTTCATTGGACATTCAGTTTTATAATGTCCCATTTCATTTCCGTTAAAAAAAATTACTAACTATAAATAAAATTTTTTCTTACCATTAACCTAATCATTTTAAGTGAAATTAATAGTCTTATCCCTCATTTTACCACATATGTAGCACTTAACAGAATTTAAAAGGAATTCCCCATTGTGATTTTTAACAAAATTTTCACAAACTATAAACTTAAGATTCTTATCATCAGATTTTTTGAAGAGTTTTACTCTTTCTTCTTCCACCTTGACCTCTTATTCTATTTTATTCCACGGAACATGAGGTTATACACCATCTCCATTTCCAACTTCTCCTAGCATCAACCATGTTTTTCATAACATTTAATCTTACAAGACACAAAATCCCTTCAATACATTTTCATTAATCTTGAGTAATGATTATTTATTTTACAATCAAGATATCATATAACATTTAGAGCATACCTTGCCCGTCAGGTGAATTATTTTCATAAGTAGCCACATAGTCATATTCCTGTCTCAATTCCAAGAATTTTTTCCCATCCTATGATGATCCAACTTAACAAAATATTTCTCAAGAAACATACCATTGAATTCATCCAAATATAGAGCATCGATCTCTTCTCTCTCCCTAGTATTTTTCACTGCCAGCCACCACTGATCAATATCGCCTTCAACACAGATAATAAAATTTCTATCCTTTTGATGTTATGGATGCCCCATTATATAAAAAACCTTCTCCAGTTCTTTAATCCACCATTCAGCAAGAAAACTATCAGATGATCCTCTGAATGATGGGTGATGTAGCCTTATGAAATTATACAATACAGACTTGTTCCTCTACGGTTGATCTGGCTATTCACATGCATTGATACCACCACTATTTATAGCCTGAGTCAATTGTTCAATCACTGTAAAAAACTGATCAGTTCAGATTCCGACCATCCCATGTTGTTGATTTGGGAGTTTTTTTCCACTTGATGTCACCCCATCATAGATGCCTTGTCTCCACTTTAGAAAACCATTTTTAACACTGAAATATATTATTTTATGCAACATGGTAATCTATAAATGCAATATCATTTAATTATTATCATAATTTAAATTATGGTTATTAGTTTTACAATATCATAAATCATAAAGTTATCTAAACTGACCCTTTGTACCAATTGTAATTTCACATCCATAAACACAAAATAATCGTAAAATTATGTTAAAATTTTACATTTTGGATCTTTTTAGGATTATTGTTTTAGAAATTTAGGTCATAAATATTACATTACATTTCATATATTACAATGTAGACACTTGTACTCAGAATAAAAGTTTTTCATAAAAGAAAAACTCTTAAAAGAAAACAAGAATTAATTTCATGATATAAATTATCTTGAATTACTACATTCTCTTACACTGCCTTATACCATTTGAAAAACCTTTTAAAAACATGGGATCAACATAAAATCTTCAATAACAGCTATAAAATAAAGAAATAAATCATTATACCATAAATAAATAAAATAAATAATCTCTTTAACAATCCTAATGCATTCATAATATTTATTAATAACACATAGAAATCCTAAATCATAAAGGTAACATGTCTCATCCATAACATACTTGTGTTATTGCATTCATATCTATATAGAGAGTTACGTTTGGAATACCCATTACATTATATTCCCTGAATCTCTTAGAAGAAACATTAACATATACCACTTTCACATTACCCAATTCATTCGAGGGCTATCTTAGGCTCAGCCCCCATAGGATTATCATGGAACCACCCCAATTCATAACTAATTACTAAGAACAATAACATAATCATAACACATGAATAAGAAAAATAGAAAGGTAACATTTCCATATTGAAATCAAAATAATTTACTTCAATATATTTCTTTAATAAATATATTCAAAAAACATTCTTAATTACAAAATACATAAGATTATTTTATGTTATTTATTTTACATTTAAAAACATTACCACATTAATGGAATCCAAATATATAATAATGCTCGTGGCTGTGGAATGGTCATTGACATCATGTACAAAAAAAATCTATTTGAATTTTAATAGAATAATTTTTAAAAAAGATTAATTTGGAATAAAATTAATATTCAAATGGGTTTATTATACAATGTATAAAATAAATTCATGTATAAATCAGCATATGCCTCAATGAAATGATATGGAGACGAAGTCCCTTACCTCATGTGTGACATGACTCGTTCATCATTTAATATCCTTAATAATTAACTAAAGATAATTTCAAAATATCTATGAACCATCTTCATTTTTATTATTCCAATGATAACACTTATTACAACATTATCAACATTGCATATAAATTTAATTTAATTACAGTTTTTGGTTGATATTTGGTACTTTAGTCAAAAATGAAATTCCTATAATTACAAGTCACCAATGTGGTAAAAATTCTATTATCTCCAATAATGATATTCCTGATATAGATAAAATATTTATAATATATATATTGCATATATATATATATATATAATAGTAAATAACATTTGGAGATTATAATTGAAATTCATCGTTCATTGAGATGGTAAGTGGTACATACGAATGACCACTGCATTCATTTTTATTAAATATTTAATTAAATGAAAAGTTAATGATACATAGGTATATTATATTTCTATTATAATATCTTTTATAGTTTCACTAATTCTATCATTTATACATTCTGTGTATGTCATTAATGAGTCATATCACTTTGAGGGGGTGATAGTCTACATTTCCTCAAAGGAAATTATCATATTTACCCATTATAGAAACCATAAAGGTAAGATATAAATGTAAAATATAGAATCATAGAAACAATATAAATATAATATATATCAAATATTAATACATTACCATCATAATGTCACCAATGGGACATGATAAGAGAAAATTGAACAATCATCATTTAATGAGGCAGTTGTTTGTCGACCATAGAAGTAGTCTGTTTGTATCCATTAAATGGAGGACTATTGAAGTATCGTTAGAATTCATATCATAACAACATATATTATATTTAATATACTGGTGTTGTTATAAAATAATGGAATAAATAGAGTTTATGGGGTTAGAGAAAGAAAATAAAAGAAAAAAACATTACAGATGATGTTACCATTAATTCATGTAACTCCCTTTGGTTTGAACGAAATCGATTTACTGAATTATCTTATTCTCAAATTAAGACTCGTAGAAGGAATATAAGGACTATGGGAGATTATTGAATCATATCTTGGTTGAGTCAAGTGGCTTGGGTGGTGTGAGTAATCGGTTAGAGATGGTGGACTTTTATTAGTGTTAGGAGGGTTTATTTATGAAATTTAAAAATATTATTTTATTATAAACAAAATATCGATTCAAAAAGGTTCCAAAATCATTGAAATCTAATAGAATATGATTAGTGTTCTAAATCCACTTATACAATTGGTTTTAGAAGATTTTAGAGAATATAATTAACCTTATATTTTAGCATCAACACATAGTTAACTAATTTTACATTTACCGGGTCCTATTGTATATTTATACTATATGCATAATATTTTATTTAAAAAATTTAAAGATACCAATAAATGTATCATTAATGAATTTTTTATCATCTAATATGTCATTTTTTCAAATCATAAATTTCAATTATTATTTAATCATTTAATAAAATAGTATTTATTTTAAGAACCATGTTATATCAATTTATAAACCCTTCATATCCTGAAATTTTTAGAAATCCATAAAAAATTAATTGTTTTAAAAATACATCATAAATTCAATGATAACAAGTCATTATTATCCATAAAATAATTGGATTGCAAAAAAAGTTTCAAAATAAATTTAGTTTAATATTTATAATCTCATTTATTAAAAAAAGTCATTAAATATGTTATCACGACATCATCATTGTGTCATGGATGATTAGATATTTCTAATATATAAAAATAATAAATAAAATACAATGATGTAGGAAATCATTTTATATTTATATTAATATTTATATTCGAAAATAACACTTATATAACCCCTTGTAATGTTTTTCACTAAAATATATTTGTTTCTGTTACATTTTCCTTAACATTAAATGAATATTCATTAACAGTCATTTTAACAAACAACTGCTTCCATGGTATCCCCAATTAAACCCAAGTATTCCCATGTTCGTACATGTATCATGTAATAGGGTTTAAAAATGTGTTATGGTACTTTAATATTATTATAGTATTAATTTTTACCCCTATTTTCTGGATTTACCATTTGACTATTGTAAATAAAATAGTTACTGATGTTACTATTACTAATATCTAAAAATAAAAGATTCCTATTTATACAATTGAAACCTCTTGAATCCAAATATGGAACCAATAATTATAAATTTATAACATATATGTTGCAGAAATTAATTTAAAATTAATTCATTTTGTCAAAACCAAAAAGCGTGTTTTTAAGAAATAATAACTATCCAAAGATTAAATTTTGTTTATGTCTATGTAAAAGGTGAAATAACATACAGTGACCAGAATTTTATTAAGTGGTAAAATAATAATCTAATTACACTTTAAAACAAATTAAAAATATTATCTATCCATATAAATAAATTACATTATAAGGTAGTTTTAAATTAAAATGTAGTATTATTCACTTTTCATCAAAAAACAAACATTATAAGAATTATTCCAAAATTTTACCCAAATTGAATTTTTATTTCCTGCTTCAAAATAAAATTTTTATATTATCAAATGGAACATATAAAAATGAGTAAAATTATATTTAAAAATGGTTCTCTGTCAAAAGGCAGTAAATGGAGCATTTAAAAATATTAGAGATTTTCATTCAAAAAATCAGATTATTTGTTACTTTAAGCATCTAAAATTTATCAAACAAATGTAAAAACATTTAACAAACACGTATAATCATACTTTTGTTAGTTCTATTCCTTCATTCCAATGCAATATATATTATTTAACAACAATTTAAAATAATATTATATTATTCTTATTCGGTACGACTCGGCCTTGTGTGAAACATTAGATTTCAGAGAAACCCATTATTGTGTGTCAATTACACCATCAAGCATAGCATCCAAAATAATGTAAAATTAATATCAAATTAACTAATATTACAAAAATATAAAAATATCATATCCTTAATTTACCTAGGATGTGACATAATACCAATGCTATTTAAGCCATTACGATCACAAAATACTCAGTACCAATCCCTAGCATTCCGACCTTCAGATTTGGATGGTTTTCATTATATCTATGCCTCCCCTCTTCAGCATCCCTATTTCATCTGCAAACAACCATTCTGAACCAAAATATTTTATTCTTTGAAACATGATAATCATTAAATTCTATAACATTTCACATTAATCATAGAGTAAAAATCAGTTATGGTGTTCTATTATCATCTTATTAACCCCAAAAATGTATCTAAACCATCCTCTGATACAAATTATAAGGACCCATCCTTATTACATTACATAATCATTAATTTATTCAAAATATCACTTAATTTCACTTTGATTAACTTTTTCAATTTAAATATTTAGGGATTTTGGAAATAATACATTCATAACAATACATATTAATACAAAGTGGATACCATAAAAAAATATTTATTTATTCCAAATGTAAATAATTTTCAAATAAAACATGATTTATTTGATAGTTCATCAAAAATTTAACATGGATCCTATCACGACCAATCCTCGGGGCCCTTTCCGTGACTATCCCAAGCCCGCCTTCCATATGCCAGGGGCTGGCGACTAGTACCAAAGGTGTATATACTGATAAAAGGGAAGGCATTGCATTAATATAAGTAAACAAGCACAATAGTGTACGCAAGCTGGAGTAAACACAAATTAAACAGAGTAAAAAAAGTAAGTGCTGGAAAGTAAATGGGCCAGTATACAAACCCAACTAAAAGTACAGTAAAACTGAGAAAGAATGTACAATAACTGAAATGTAAAGCAGCAACCACCATGTCGTCCTTCGGGAATCCAACCTGAAGGGTGGGTACATATTGTCTCGTCGGTACCTCGGGTCTGTCCGTATGCTCCGTGTACGTCCCGCCAGGTGGTCCACCTCCGGATACCGTCCATCTCCAAAATCCTTGACCATGATCAGTGTTGTCCATCATCTACAACCAACACAATGTAGTTCGGGCATTGCCCGTGTAGGGGTGAGTATACAATACTCAGTAGGGACCCCGAGACCCCTGAGGGTCTCCCAGAATCCAAAAAGTATAAACCAAAATGGAAGGATACAAACACAATGTATCAATCAACTCTACTTAGGTATATGCCCATACATTTACCTATGTCATCAATTCCAGTTCTGCTCCAACCCACGAGACCAAGTACAACCCAGTCCACACAGGAAAGCACAACCCAGTCCACATAAGAAATCACAACCCAATCCACACAAGAAAGAAAGTCAATTACGTTGATGATAATGATTGAAATTCAAGACTCATCTCACACATATATACTTATAACTAATAGGGGTGGAGATGATTAGATGTCGCCTCTGAATCATCTCCTCTACTGAACCCACAAAGGATCCAAGTACATAAGTCTTCGATGTCGAACCCATATAGGATCCAAGTACAGTAACCATCGCTGCCGAACCCACGTAGGATCCAAGTACAGTCATCATCACTACCAAACCCACGGAGGATCCAAGTACAGTTATCCTTGCTTCAAAACCCATGTTGGATCCTAGTATAGTCATCATCATCGTCACAGTCGCAACCAGCACTAGAGTTCCCGCACACAGCACGCTCGATTCCGGGAGGGTCTACTCCACGAGCCAAGATGGTCGATACATAAACTGACAAAAATTCAACAGTTGATGTTTCTGAAAGTTCCGGATCGTCAATGGGAACTCAACGCAATAGAGAGCATGTCAATCAGACGTTTGGTCTGAGAGATAATGGTTTTTCCAATCTAGGTTCTCGGTTAAAAATATGCTCGTTTTTACCCGGCCGATATCCATAGTCACCCAAAACTCTATTAAAGTATCTCAAAGGAATCGTCTTGTCGAAAGGGTCCTAGTGCCGAAGAATATGCATCAATCAGACGCGCGATCTTTATGGAATTCTTGTTTAAGTGATTAATAGGCCTGACCAGTTTAGCCTAGTGGGCCGACGGGTCGGGTTAACCCAGTTTGACAGGTCCGACCCAGCAATGTTGTCAGACCAGTCCGATGGAAAAAAAACTCGGCCAGAAGTGACGTGGCCTAGCCTGAAGAAGCGCGGCCATGCTGGCTGAGTGGCTCGGCCGATGGACGAGCGGGTTCCAAGGGGGGGGGGTACAGCCCCCCCCAGGTTGTCTGCACTGGCGGCACCGCTCTTCCACAAACCGGGCGGCTAGACCAGCCGACATTCTGCGCACGCGGCCGGCATGGATCTATTGTCGGTCTTCCAGCGCCGCACCCTCCTTGAACAATGGTCCATCTCCACCCTGTCGGCCGATGGGCCGGCCGGTTCCTCAGCGTGGTTCCCCTATGGCGCTGCGGTTCACCTCCACCCGGCCCGCCTATGGGCCGGCCGGTTCTTCCACCGAAGTCTCCCATGATGTGGGCCACGGTTCCTCCTGCACAGCTGGCGTGATGGGTCAGGCTTCCTTTTCCATGTTCCTGGAACAGCGCGTTAGTGTCGTGCTTCCTCCGCCTCCGGTTTCCAATTCAAAAAGAATAAGTTCCAGTGGAGGGTCATCGTGCTGTGTTCGTTTGGCCCGCGCACTCCGCAGTAGGCGGTAACACATCTCCAAGAATGCACGAGGTTCATGGAACATAGTGAAAATTTTATTATCAACAAAATTGAATCAAATCACCCTAACTTGAAAAGACAGTCGTGGTTGTCAAGCACTGGGAATGACGACGTCATTTCTGTCGTTGTCGGTGTGCACCTGAGGAAGTGACGTCTCTTGTTTTATCACGAAGATATGAATAAAAGGCACCTCGTTTTTAGTGAGTTCCCATGTCGGTGTCTCCTCCCTTGCCACGGAGGAAGATGAGGATAATGAACAGTGGTCGCCGAGTCAATTTTCTTCATCGGTGGGTTGGATTTCTTCAACAAAGTAGGAATCCCCTTTCTTCTTCACAAGATCTCTCTCCCCAAATCCCTTCACAACAGGCCAAAAAAAATAAAATAAGGCCACCCCTTATTTAAATTGATCATGTCATGCATTTAAAAATTAAAATTTCAAACATGTAATTAATTAATGAAAGAGTTTCAATTAATTAATTAAGGTGTGTGTTGGCAAGAGTTTATGTGGGGAAGTAAAAAGGTCACAAAGTTTAAAAGAGAGTTTCCATGTAATTAACATGGGTGTTAAAAGTGGTTAAGGAGTTATGGAATGTGAAGTGTTGGGGATCGGGTGGGCCCCACCTCAAAAATATCCATACATGGGTAGTTAGAAGCTTGTGGGTCCCATCCTAACTCCCCAATGTAGGATATAACCACTTTAGATATAAAAATAAAATTGTCCCACAATTTTCTTCAGTTCTCATTTAATCCAAAAAATTTTAACTTCTCCTCCCATGAAAACAAATCTACGGTAAATGTCCCATTCAATAATTACCGGCGTTGTGAGTTCATCGGTGCCCTCAGATTTCAATTATGAGCACCGGTTCAAATGATAGAAAAACTTGCAAGTTCATTTACTGAATGTACCCATGCTAAACTTATGAAATTTATTTCGGCCACATCGGGCCTCGGAATCAAGTGACGTCAAATTCCACGGACTCGTAAAATTTAAAAGTATTTAAGAACAAATTTTTCGTGAAATTTCAAGGTCTTTACATTACCCCCACCTCATGGAATTACATCCCCATAATGCTACAACATAACTAGGGGATCAATTGAGGGTATTGAGCACACATCTGATCATCCCGCTCCCACGTGCTCTCCTGGAGGTTCCCCTGCTGCCAACGAATGCACACTAGAGTAATCGAATGTCCACGTTGGATCCACCCCTATCGATCCTGCATCTCCACCAGAACCTCCGTGAATATAGCCCCGTTATCTATGTCCAGATCCCTATGGTCGATGATGTGAGTTGGGTCATTCACGTATCTCCTCAGCTGAGATACATGGAAGACGTCGTGCACCCGGTGCAACTGAGGTGGAAGGGACAGGTAGTAAGCCACCTTTCCTACCCTGTTGAGGACCTGGAATGGTCCGATAAAGCAGAGAGATAACGTTCCACCCTGGCCAAATCTCTGTAATCCACGTCAATGTGAGACCCATAAGAAAATGTGGTTCCCATCATCGAACTCCAGTGGTCTCTGTCTCCTATCAGTATAGGACTTCTGTCTGCTCTATGCAGTCCTCATCCACTCCTGGATTATCTACACCTTCTGATTCATAGTCTAAACCATCTCTGGTCTTATGAGTGCTGACTCCCCAGGGTCAGTCCAACACAGAGGTGATCTACAAGGTCGGTCATACAATGCCTCATATGGTGCCATCCCGATGGTGGAGTTGTAGCTGTTTTTGTACGCAAACTACAACAAGGGTAAGTTATCCTCCCAGCTGTGACCAAAGTGAAGGACACATGCATGGAGCTCTTCCTCAAGTGTATGAATGGTCCTCTCCATCTGGCCATCCGTCTGAGGGTGAAAGGCAGTTCTCAGGCGTATAGGCATCCCAATTTCCTCCTGCAACCCCTTCCAAAGCCGGGAAGTAAAGCGATCATCATGATCGAAGATGATAGACAATGGAACACCATGAATCCATACGATCTCCTAAACGTAGAGGCGTCAAAAGCTCTCCACTGATCCCTTCTCTCTAATAGGTAGGATGTGGGCCGACTTGGTGAGTCGGTCGACGATCACCCAGATGGAGTCGTGCCCTCTAGAAGTACGTGGAATCCCCACCACGAAATCCAAGGATATCCAATCCCACTTTCACTCTAGAACCTCTGAGGGCTGCACTAAACCTGACGGTACCTGGTGGTCCACCTTTACGTGCTGGAAGGTTAGGCATCATGAAATGAACTCTGCCACAACATTCTTCATACCCGGCCACCGGTGCTGTCATCTGAGATCGTGTTACAAATTAGCCACTATTGGATGTACCTCCAATGAGGAAGTGTGAAACTCCCTCAGAACCTCCTCAGTAATGCAACTGGTACCATTTTACGTCCCCTAAAGAGAATGGTGTGCTCTACTCCTACAGAAAATCCATTAGGTGTCTGTCCTGTGGACATCTGTGACGTCGCGTCTCACAGTCAACGTCCCCACGATGTGCCTCTCTAACCCACTAAATTAGTGGAGGAGTGACTGTGAGGAACTGTTGGATGGATTTTCCATCTCTATCCATGAAGAATATCTGCAACGTGGCTAGCTACTCCATCACCTCTCCAAGTAGTTTAATGCCTGATCTCTTGTTGAGAGCATCAGCTACTACGTTCCCCTTCCCAAGAGTATAGACAATCTCAAAGTCATAGTCCTCGAGGAAGTCGATCCATTGACATTGTCTCAGGTTCATGTTATTCTACAAGAAGATGTACCTGAGACTCTAGTTGTCAAAGTAGACTATAAAGCACTCGCCAATCAGATACTGCTGCCACATCTTCAAGGCGAAGACCACTGCTGCTAACTCCAGTTTATGGGTAGCGTAGTTCTACTCTTGCTGCCTCCACTGTCGTGATCCATAGGCAATCACTCCCCGCTACTGCATTAGGACACACCTATATCTGGTCCGTGATGCATCTCATTATACTACGTACCCTACGCCCTCCTCTGGCAGCGTCAAGATGGGTGAACTGGTCAATATCTGTCTCAGCTCTTTGAAGCTCTGCTGACATCTATCTGACCACACAAAGGGTTTCCCCTTATTAATCAAATCTGAAAGCGGTGATGCATCTCTGGATTTTTCTGGCACAAATCTCTGATAGTACCCCGCCAGACCTAAGAAACTCCACACCTCCGTCACGCTCCTAGGTGGCTCTCAAGAAAGTTCTCCTTGACCTTCACCGGATCCACAACAACTCCCACCTCCTAGATGAAGTTCCCCAAGAAGTTAAACCTCGAGTACAGAACTGGAACTTCAAGAGCTTACCATAATGATGGTGCTCTCAGAGTGTGTGGAGTACAACCAGCAAATGCTAGGCATGATCCACCTTAGTAGTCGAGTAAATCAGTATGTCATCGACGAAGACTATGACAAAATGATCGAGTTAAGGCTGGAAGATCATGTTCATTTGACTCATGAAAACTGCTGGTGCGTTGGTTACACCAAAAGTCATATCCAAGAACTCATAGTAGCCATACCAACACCTGAAGGCCATCTTTTGGACATCCTCGTCTCGAACTCTGAGCTGATGATAGCTTGACCTGAGGTCTATATTTGAGAACCATCATGCTCCCTTGAGATGATCAAAGAGGTCATAAATCCTTAAGAGTGGGTACTTCTTCTTTATGGTCACCTGATTCAGGCGAAGGTAGACGACACATAGTCATAAGCTCCCATCTGCCTTCTTGGAGAATTAAATCGGAGAAGCCCAGGGTGAAACACTGGGTCGGATGAATCCCTTTCCCTGCAAGTCCTCCAGCTATACCCGCAGCTCATGAAGTTCAACATGAGTCATTCGATATGCTAGTGTAGATATCAAGGTTGTCCTGGGGTACATGTCAATATAGAAGTATACCTCTCTACAAAGAGGAAGTCCTGGAATGTCATTAGGGAAAACATCTGCATATTGATCCACCACAACCGGGAAACTCAGACACCGTACATTAAACACTCTGAGGATGAGACTATCCAACTGATGTGTGATCGGCTGCCCTCTCCTCAGTGGAAATCAATCCTACGCTGGAAAGGCTCCTTTCTCTCCGGTGAAGGTGAACCTTCTCCCGTATGTGCGGACACACCGCAATTTGCACCTAATGCAGTCATTCTGATCATGGATTGTAGACAACATTTCCATAACAAAGATTACATTGTATGGCCTCGATGCCATTACAAGAGGATCCCAGCTGAAGCTTTCACCTCCTAGAGTAAGCTCACACCGCCGACACTAGTAATTAATCATCGTGTCTACTCCCGTAAAAGTCCCATGCCGAAAAGATCGAGCCAACGGCTCTGTAGGAATCTCCAAGAACTGAACAAAGGTAGTGGAAATAAAAAAATGACTCTCTCATGTGTCTATAAGAACTTCATCAAGGGTGTATTAGACACAGATAGTAACTCAAATCATATAGGGTGTGCCATGGTCATAGGCCTTGACTGCCTGGAACTGAGCCTGCCCCTATCATCCAGTTCATTGTGGTCGAGGTGGCCCTCTTGGAGGTGGTGGTGGTAGAGCCTCAAAGCGTCCTCCACCACCTGTTGCTCGGCCGACTCCTCTGCCTCATCCGCCTGCTCCCTACAGACCGCCACAGTTGATCCTATGCCTCTGCCTGGGTGGTCCCTATATTGTCTGCAGCTCCGCTGCATGGCGAGTCGGGCAGTCACAAGCCATGTGGCCATTCCCGCTACATGCATAGCCCTGCCTGCCTCTCATATGACTGGCTCTGCTGCGTGTGCCCTGCACATCCGAACCAGAATCCTGGGGTCGCCCACCTGATGGCCTGGTCTTCTTAGACCTCTGCGACATCTATCTACTATCGCCAGCAGAAGACTCCACTACGTGTCACCCTGCGGTAGACATCGCTGCTAGCATAGGCTCAGCAAGAATGCTCTCCAGAAGAAGAGCTCTCTCTAGTACTCTTTCTTGCGTTGGAATGCTGAGGGAGATCATCGAAGCCCTGATCTCATGCATCAGTCCCTACTTGAAGGTCCGGGCCCGAAAGAATGGGTCTTGTACCATGTCCATGGAGAAGTGCGAGAGAATAGAAAATCTCGCCGAGTACTGGGCTACTGTCACGCTGCCTTGCCGCAGCTGTACTAACTCCTGGATACACATCACACAGAGGGTGGCTGGAACAAACTCCAAGTGGAAGAGGTTCTCGAAGTCTGTCAAAAAAATAGATGCCTCTTTGTGAACCTAGAGCATCAAGCTCCACCATCTACCTGCTGTTGTGTGCAGGAGAATCAACAAAAGGATCACCATAAGGTCAGCTGGTGCCCCTACTAATCTGGTGACTCAGACGATGGCCTCAAGAAAATCCTCGGCTTCCAGAGGGTTAGTCCCTCTGCGGAACCTGGGTAGCCTCTGTCACTCAAACTCATGCATCTCACTCAGGCAGTATGCACTCTCCACTACTGGGGCCAGTGGTATCGGTGGCCTAGCGGGTAGAGGTACCGCTGGTGCCTCTACTGTAATGGGGCCCTACACCGAGGACTCGTCACTCGGTGGGCTTCCATCTCACACGTAACTATGAACCCTAGTTGGCTGCCTTCGTGGGGCCATCCTGAAAAGAAACTAGTGTGCCACGGGTCAAACAGTATACCTGGTGGGCTGGCACAAATTAATCACAAAGAAATTTTTTGAAACACTAATGAAATAAATGTTTTCGAGCACTATGTCAGAAATCAAAGGTCAGGGTGCTAGTGTATGGATACGTTGGCTGCCGCACCAACACTAGACCCACTTGACTGATAACCACACTCAATACCCTTAACACTAGTTCTCCAAAAAAAGAAATTATCAGAGTCCTAAGTTTTATGGTAGAACTGACTCCTCTGATACCAATATGTCATGACCCCTCCTCGGGGCTCGTGCCGTGACTACCCCAAGACCACCTTCCATAGGCCAGGAGCTGGGGACTAGCACCAAAGGCATAAATCCAGATAAAAGGGAAGCCATTGACATTATATAAGTAAAAAAACACAACAGAGTATGAAAGATGGAGTAATGACAATGTAAACTAAGTACAAAAACAATGCTGGAAAGTAAATGGGCTAGTATACAAACCCAACTGAACGTACAGTACCACTGAGAAAGAAAGTACAACAACTGAAAATTAAATCAGCAACCACCATGTCGTCCTCCTAGAATCCCACCTGAAGGGTGGGTACATATAGTCTTGTCGGTACCTCGGGTCTGTCCGTCCGCTCCGTGTACATCCCCCCAGGTGGTCCACCTTCGGATACCACCCAGCTCCACAAGCCTCAACCACGATCAGTGATTTCCATCATCTCTAACCAACACAACATAGTGCAGGCATTTCCTATGCAGGGATGAATATATGATACTCAGTAGGGACCCCGAGGCCCCCGAAGGTCTCCCAAAATCCACAAAGGATAATCCAATAAAGAAAGATACAAACACAAAGTATCAATCAAATCTACTTTGGTATATGCCCATTCATATACCAAAGTCATAAATTCCAGATCGGCTCCAACTCACGAGCACAAGTACAACCTAGTCCACACAGGAAAGGACAACCCAGTCCACATAGGAAATCACAACCCAATCCACATATGAAAGCTAGTCAATCACTTAGATGATAATAATTTAATGTCAACACTCAGATCACAGAGGTATACTTCTCACGAAGAAGGGTTGAGATGATTAGAGGTAGCCTCTGAATCATGTCCTCTGTCGAACCCCCGTAGGATCCAAGTACAGATGTCATCATTGTCGAACGCACATAGGATCCAAGTATAATAACTATCGCTGCAGAACCCATGTAGGATCCAAGTACAGTCATCATCATTGCCGATCCGACAGAGGATCCAAGTACAGTTGGCCTTGCTGCCGAACCCATGTAGGATCCTTGTACATTCGTCATCGTCGTCGCAGTCGCTGGCAGCTCTAGGTTTCCTGCACATAGCACGCTCGATTACGGGAGGGTCCTCTCCATGATCCAAGAGGGTTGATACATCGACTAAGACAATGTTTAGAGTTGATGTATCCCAATGTTCTGTATGGTCAATGGGAACTCAACACGACAGTCGACTCATCAATCAGACACCAGTCTGAGAGATAATGGCTTTTTTGATCTAGGGGTCTGGTTCAAAATACGCTCGTTTTAACCCGTCAGAGATCCATAGTCATCCAAAACTCATTTATAGTATCGCAAACGAACCGACTCATCGGAAGGGTCCTATTTCCGCAGACAGCGCGTCGATCAGAGGCACAATATTTATGTTATTCACGTTTATGTGATTAACAGGCCGGGCCCGTTTAGCCTAGTGGGCCGACGGGCCGGGTTAACCCAGTTTGAAATGTTTGAACCAGAAGGGGTTTCAGAGTAGTCCTAAGGAATACAAAACTCGGTCCAAAGGGGTGCAGCCCGACCCGAAGTGGCTCGGCCTGTCCCGTAGTGGCGCGGCCCGGCGGGGGACGGCTCACCCCGGCCCGGTGCGGCGCAGCCCGGCTAGCCGAGTGACTCGGCCGAAGGATGAGCGAGTTCCTGGGGAGGTGCCCCCCCGTTGTTCGCACCGGCGGCGTCGTCGTTCCCCAAAACGGCCGTCTAGATCATCCGGTCTTCTACGCACGCGGCCCGCAGGGTGGGTCACCGGTCATACAGCTCGGCGCCGCAGTCCAGCTCTGCCCGGCCGGCTGAAGGGCCGGCCGGTTCCTCAGCGCGGTGCCCTCCGGACAACGCAGTTTGCCTCCGCCCGGCCGGCCGGTGGTCGGGCCGGTTCTTCTGCCAAAGTGGCCCGTGATGCGGGCCGCGGTTCCTCCCACACAACCGGTGTGACGACACCAGCATCCTTCGCCCTGTTCCTGGCATGGCGAGTTGGCACCGTGCTTCGTCCGCCTTCAGTTGCCAATTTCAAAAGAATAAGTTCTAGCAGAGGGTCATTGGGCCGTGATCCTTCGGCCCGTTCCCTACACATTAAGAGGTAACACATATCCAAGAATTCAAGAGGTTTACAACCCACAACGAAAATATTATTTTCAATAAAATTTAATCAAATCCCCCTACTTCGAAAAGATTTTTGTGGTTTTCAAGCATCGTGGATGACGGCGTCATTTCCGTCATCGTCGGTGTGCACCTGAGGAAGTGGCCTCTCCTCTTTTATCATGGAGAGAAGAATAGATGGCGCCCCGTTGTTAGTGAGTTACCGCGTCGGTGTCTCCTCCCTTCCCACAGAGGAAGAATAATATAAAGAATCACGGTCTCCAAGTCGATGTTCTTCATCGGTGGGTTGGCGTTCTTCAAAAAATTAGGAACCCCCTTTCATCTTCACAAGAGTTCTCTCCCCAAATACCCACACTACAAGCCAACCATAATGAAATAAGGCCACCCCTTATTTTAATTGAACAAGCCATGCATTTCAAAATACAAATTCCAAACACTTAATTAATTAATGAAAGAGTTTCAATTAGTTAATTAAGGTGTGTGTTTGTAAGAGTTTATGTCAGGAGGTGAAAAAGTTACAAATTTTAAAAGGGACTTTCCATGTAATTAATATCGGAGTTCAAAGGGGTTAATGAGTTATGGAATGTGAAGGGTTGGGGCTCGTGTGGGCCTCAACTCACAAATATCCACACATGGGTAGTTAGAAGCCTGTGGGTCCTATCCCAACTCCCCCATGTAGTATATAACAACTTTAGATATAAAAATAAAATTGTCCCACAATTTTATTCACTTCTCATTTAATCCAAAAAAAATTAACTTCTCCTCCTATGCAAACACAACTACGGTAAAAGTCCCCTAAAAAAATTATCGGCATAGCGAGTTCATCGATGCCCTCATATTTTAATTCTGAGAACCAGTTAAAAAGATAGAAAAACCCGCATGTTCATTTACTGAACGTACATGAGAATAACTTTTGAATTTGATTCCGGGCACACTAGGCCTCGAAATGAAGTGTTGTCAGAAGCCACAGACTCATAAAATTTCAACGTATTTAACAAAAAAATTCCCTTGAAATTTCTGGGTCTTTATAGATCCCTTATTTTTCCAACACATACTTTGACATGTGGAGATCAATTTAAAACATGAGATGAGAACAAAAATCACATTGAGTGTTATAAAAAGAAATAAAGTACACATTAGTGCATGAATACTTTTAATGTATAAAATCATTTTGAAATGAACTAACTAGTCAGCCTTATATACATACATTGTGAAACCTATGATTTCCACAATATTAAGTCAAAATAGGAGAACAAAAAATAGAACCACAATGGTATCTAGGGAAATTAATGACACCATATTGTAACCCTATTGGCAAACTTATAATTTTTAAACCTTATAATTACCTTACAATTTGTGTAACCATACTATTTACACATGGTGTAACCATATAGCCGACCTCCAAATAACACAAACCAAATTCATTTTTGGAGATATGAGTCCCACCCTTCAACATAAAAAATTCCCAATAACCATAACATAATCATATAACATGAAAAATTCCCTAAATCATTGCTTTTGAAATTTGTTAAATAGAATTTTAAAAAGAGGATTTTTAAATGAAAATCTCCTAAAATAAATCATATAATTGAAGTGATATTTAATAGAGTGAATAGAATTAATATATACTCTATAAATAATTATAATCCAAAATAATATAAACAAACCCCAACTCACAAGTAATTTTAATACCACATAAATAATGAAATATAATTTTAACCCAATAATAGAAATCGGGTTAAGAATTACTTTTCTTCAGGGTTGTCTCACTTCACACTAGTTTATACCTCCTATATAGTGGTTAAAATATCGTCTTTAATATAATAAAAAATCATTCAAATATTTATAATACAATATATGATCACTTATTTACATCATTTTACCCTTTAATTGTTTGTATTTTTTTTTTCATTGTTTTGGGTACTTTCTTTACATGATTTCCATGATCGGTGCATGATGGATATTCTGGTCAATTGCAAGTAAAAATTTAGAATTCTAAAGAAGTAGTATTTAAATATTTCTAGAAACATAAATTTTTATATGAGTATTATTTATAAGATAAATAATTATTGATACATGATTTGGTCAATGTGGCGATTCATCGATCGTAATGAAATCATTTTGTTTTTAAAATTAATAACATGTGGTAAAACTGATTCAATAACCATATATGAGATATAATACATGAATTATAATTTATTTCAACCATAAAAATTGTTTCATGACCCGTATTGAATAATGTAGATGACATTAAAATCACATCGTCCACGATGACAGTAAATCAGCACCTCATAGACGGTGCTTTAATTTCTTGAATTAGTTGGAGAGGGGGAGAAGAATAATGGCGATTCTTCCATAAACATGATGAAATCAATAAAATGTTATAAACAGTATCTTTAATGTGTATTTGATAGAGGGATGTTAATTAATAACAAGAATAGAAAGGAAAGTGAAACGAAAAAAAAAGAAAACAAAAGAGGATGTTTACCTCTTGAAATATTCTCCTTGAAATTATTCAAACGGCCATTAGCTTTTTTTTGGGTGAGATCTGAAGATCTAGGTCATGGGGAAGAGACTACGGATCAGTATTGGTCATAACATAAGTAAGGTTCAAGGCTTTAGATGTGTGGTACGAAGAGGGAAGTGAGGGAGGTATTTATAAAGTAGGAGATGATGTATTTTACATTATTTTAATCATTATTATAATACTTCTGCTCAAGACTATGAATAATCTTAATTCCTGTGACCACTAATTGCAATAATGGCATTGGAGTTCGAACCAATTCATCTTAAAAAACTCACAATGTAAAAAATAGTGTATTTAATTGATAATTTTAATATACGGTAATTTTCCATATTTCTCTATTGACCAAAATTCAGAATTCAAAAAAATCCCAAAAAATCACTCTAACAATTTTTTGATGTGAAGAATTAAAAATTGAACTACCTTTTTTAAAATTATTATTAAAAGATTATAAATTTAATTTTTAAATAAAATCATACTTTATTCAAAAATTATTGATATTTAACCTATAACCGCTTTAATATCACTTAAAAATTTAACGAAGATTTCATTATCATAAACACATATTAAAATAAAATAATGATACAATGTACTATTAAGTAGGGTGATCTTCCTTTTTGTATTACTATTCCTAAGGGTATGTTACTATTCACAAAAAGAATTTCCTTCCATTAGATTCCAAATAACTTACTAATCACAATTGAAAATTACCAATTTTTTTAATTCAAAAAATTGAAGATGAATATTTATCTATAATAGAAAACATTAAATATATACATAAAACAATGTTTAATTTCAATTTATTTTTTAAAACCATGGGGTGTTAGATTTATATTCATTCTAGATTTTTTACATAACTTTAAATTATTTTAAATCTCAATATGTGGTTATAATTTAATGGGGGAGGGAAATACAAAATATAGAAGAAAAAAGATAATATTCATATTAGAGTAAAAGTCTGGGGGCAATCTTTACATGGACGCAAATGTTTCATTCCACCAACGGATCGAATTCATTCCAAAAAAATTATATTATCTAGTAGTTTCATGTTATTCCACTCTTTTTTGAAAAATTTTATGTTCTGATAAATGCCAATAATATTTAGTTATTTCCAAATGAAGAGTTGTTAAAAAATACGAGTGTTGGAAAAGTTGTTAATAAGTATTGTCAACATATCCAAATGGGGTGATTAAAATATATTTGTAATATATTGTTTTAAAAAAAATTCATTTTTTACCACTAACTAGTTCAGTATAATATATTTTTACCCATGAATAATTGAAATTATTTGATAGAAAGAACGAACATGCTACCGAAAAATTATTCTGAGTGAAGATATGTCATAATGAATAAGTATTTTTGAAGCTGAATAGTCATCAAAGAGGATGTTGATGATGATTGATGAATTAGAAGATATAATTTTTATCATACATTAAAAAAATCAAAACGATGCAGTACTAATGAACATGTTCTAAAAAATCCTGAAACAATACATGATAAGATATTATGAAGATAAAGCATCAATGTTTGAAGGAATTGGAGTCTTTAAAATGATTCAGAATATTGGACATAATATTATAGATTAGAATATTGGAAACATGTTTCTAAGAAAATGACAATCTGTTTTATGACCAAATCAGAACCAAGACTCTGAGTAAATCATAACCAAGATTCTGAGAAAATCATAATAATGATTCTGAGAAAATATGAACTAGTTTTTAGAGAAAATTATATCTATTATAATGAGGAAATAAAAAACCATTTTCTGATAGAATCATAAAAATTGTTCTGATAAATTTAGGTTTAGTTTTCTACGATATTCACAACCATGATAATGAGAATAAGAATTCCTATTTTATGGGCATATCAAAACCATGTTTCTGAGAAAATAAGAACCTGTTTTTTCTAAAATCCGAAACCATTATCCGTCCTTATCATACATAATAAATGAAGATCCAAGATCCAGCAATATCATTCTATGTAATATATAAAGAGTTGAAGAATTAAGACATGAATTTCAATTATGTTTAAATCGTGTAGAATATTAAAGAAGATTGATGAAGTCAAATATTCATTATTAATTGCAAATAATTTTTCTAGAGTTTGAGATTTGACAATGTGGGAATTTTTTTAATTTTCCACCTTTGTTATTGGAGTTTCCTATAAATAATTTCATAGCTAATTCGTTCATTTTTAACTTTAACAAACACATTAATGGTTGAGTATTCGATAATTCAAAGGGAACATTTACCACCAAATTGAAGAATATTTCTATGGAGTTTTTTAGTATGAAAAAAACAGAACCATCATTTCAAAACTAAAAAATTCAGACTCAGTGAAATCAGATTGAGGATTCAGAATGATGATTTTGTGGAGTTGATTCAACAATCTTTTTACTCATTTTTTCAGCTAAAATTTTTTATATGGAATCATTGTAAATAAATGGGGGTTCGTATAATCCGTAAAATCACGATAATGAATGTTAATAATTGGAGTTCGAACAAGTGGTATTCACTTATTCATAATTGTGGATTTATATAGACCAATAAGAATGGATATGGTAAGGATGTAGGTTCTCAAAATGAGGTTAAATCTTGAAAATCATGTGTTCATAGACATTTAATCCTACCATTCCATTAATGATTATTCACTAAAGTTCAAAAGGGATATCAATCTTGAATTGTTTTAGGGGTTAGCTTTATAGATGTTTTGAAACATTATAAAAGTGATCAACTGATTCAAATCACTATTCTCATTTTTATCTAATATTTATATCTTTACACATCCATTAGATTGGATTCAAAATCAAAATTTGTATGTACAGTAGACTACCTACTCGCAAACTGATGTAATTATTTACCTAACCTGTAATATCCAAAGTAAGTAATGAATAATAGATATTTTTATCTATGTCTATTAATGATTAAGATAGTGTTATAGAGGCTTAAAATGAAAATAAATACAATCTTATGCATGGAATACACTAATATTCTTACAAGATTGTTTTACTGCCTTTTAATGGCAAACCATTTTTAATCTATATTTTGACAATTTTATAAACTATGTTTGTCAAAATAAACTTATTATTTATTATTGGGACATCAAAATTTACCTTGTGTGAATTTTTGGTATTTTTCTGACAATGTTCATTTTTTAATGAATAGTGAAAAATACTGCATTTTACATCAAAACTGCTTTTTAATATAATTTATTTATATGATTAGATTATGTTTTGAATTGGTTTTGAAGTGAAATTAGAATATATTTTTACCATTTTATCCAATGGTGGTCATTGGAATCAATTTCACTTTTAAATTAGACTTAAACTGGTGTCAATCTTTTGATACTTATTATTTTGTAAAAACACGCTATTTGCTCTGGCAGCGGGAATTAATTATTAAATTAATTAATGTGACTTATATGATTTGAATTTTTTAAAATAGACTTCATTTTTGAATTCGGAATATCAAATATAGCTTAGGGTGAATTTTTGGTAATTTTCTGAAAAACATCAATTTTTGATGAATAATGAAACCACTAAGTGGTAATCAAGCAAACGGATTATTCAGTTAAATGAAAGTTTACCACTAATGTGTATTTAATTTTGAAAATCCGACATACATGGTTGTCATTAAGAAGTAAAATGTGGTTCAATGAGATTAAAATAATTTTTTGGTGAATAGTAACTTATTAAGTTTTTAATCGCGATTAGTGGTAATTAGTGTAGTTTAAGGTATAAATAATGCTTTAATAATATGAAATAACCTAGAAACATGTCCCAACCTTATTGTTTGTGTCATGGCCGACCATGACAAGACATGGGTCAACTTGGGGACCCCATGGAGACATTTTGGTTGGGAAATGACATAAATAACTTTTTATTTAATGTAAAAGTAAAAATGACACAAACATAATATGTTTTACAAAAACAATTTTTACATGGGGTTATAAAGATCATATTTTTGATTATAAATAGTCATTGGAAAGATAAGAAGATTTCCTACATCATAGTATTTTTTTTATGATTTTTAGACATTAAATAAATTAAATTATTTATGACATAATAATGATGCACCGATGACATCATTATTTGACGATTTAAATAAAATGGAAAGATAATGTAAAATCTATGAACTAAACATGTCCAAAACTTATTGGATGAGTGGATTTAGAAGCTTTATCACCGTATCCACGAATTATATCAATGTGGGACCTTTTTAAACCGAAACACATTTTCAAATAAAGTAATATTTCTTTACTTTCCAAAAGTGCCCCTCCTCTCCTCTTATAAAAGGCCCCCACCTCTCTCTCCACATCCCTCTCCTCATCCTAGAGGATTCCCTTTGGGCATAATCCTTTAAAATGAAGCCTTTAGGCTCAAATCAAAAGGAGTTACACTTTTTAAGGTAATTCATTCTCTCATGTTCATTTGTTTTATTTTGCTTCTCCAACCCCATAAACTCTTTTTATTTACTTCTTTTGTAACAAAACCAGTATCTTCAATAAACTAGGATGTTGTTATAAGATATATTTGAGCTACACACTCACACAACTACATCAAATGGTTAAAGAA
Source organism: Viscum album (assembly GCA_963277665.1). Taxonomy (NCBI): domain Eukaryota; kingdom Viridiplantae; phylum Streptophyta; class Magnoliopsida; order Santalales; family Viscaceae; genus Viscum; species Viscum album. Next base: position 1,102,572,300 of record OY728147.1, read on the forward strand.
CATACGGTTTCCGTGGATGGCGAAATTCTGCCTCCCGAAACGATGATTGTTCAATACTCATTTAACACCTTCAAAGGTGGCCATTATGATGTCACTATTTTTATATATGATATATAATATGTTTATGTTTTCCTTAAGCTTCTGTTTTTTCATTTTGGGCATACCTTTATGGTTTCCATTATGGGTAAACACGATATCTTCATTTTAGGAAGTGCGGACTACCGCCCCCTGAAAGTGATTTGATTCGTTAATACCATATGTGGGATGTTTAAAGGATAAAGTTAATGATATTATATATTTTTTTATACTGTAATTATAATATACTCTTATATCATTATGATTCCATTCCAGAAAATATGATATAGAAATGGAAGTAGCGTTCATGCGTACGTACGGCTTACCGTCTCCATGAACGGTGCATTTCATTTCTTACCTCTAAATGTGATGTATTATTATAAATACATATATATGATGAATATATATATGATATATATGTTATCCAAATCATTAATATCATTTTGGATATAACGAACCTATGACCAAATTAACAACATGTAAGTGTAAGAAGTCTATTTTTGACTTAAGAACCAAATACCGACAAAATGAACATTATTAACTTAACTGATTACATGATGTTCATAACATGGTATAAAAGGAATAATGAACTTGAAAAAGGTTCTTAAGCAAGTAGAGATTAACTCAAGTTTATTATTCAGGAGATTAAAGAACGGTCGGGTCATGTCGGATACGAGGTTTGGGACTTCATCTCAATCTCCTTTCATTGAGGCATATTTTATTTTATACACAACTTTCTTTTATACGGTGTATAAGCCCCTTTGACTTTAACATTTATTCAAAAGGAATCTTTTTTATACGAAGCGTTTACTGAACGACAAAAGGGAATGATTTTGTCGTACGTCTGCAGTGACAACAACTTCTCCACCGTCGTAACCATTATTTGAGTTTCGGCTTCCTCTACAAGCCATACGTTCTTTTTTTAAAAGAAAAATAAATAACATGTTTTACTTTGGTATTGAAAATGGTTTTCATAATGTTTTTATATAAATGTGTTGTATTGATATCTCGTTATTGAAATGTGTAAATTTTATGTTACCTTTATGCATGTTTTATGTGATATGATTATGTTATGGTTCTTGGGCATTATTATGAAGACGAGTGGTTCCGTGATAAACTAAGGGCGGGTGAGCCCGTTATAGCTCTCCAATGCATTTGGTAACGCGAAGGAGTGAAACGTTAAGGTTTCTCCGAAGAGATTTTAGAGAATATACTGTGATGGGTATTCCAAACGTAACCAAGAGGGTTACTCCCTACGTAAGAATGTTCTGAATGCCTCAAGTTACCTTTATGTCTTATGATTTCTATGATTTATTCATGATTTTATGAGGTATGTTAAAGTGCCTATGCTTTATGGGTAAAGTATGATTTCATTCTTATGTATATATGAACTCATGTTTCCTTTCCATGTTTTTTTTATATCCCATACTGTTTTTTATGCTCATCCCATGTTTTTGAAATGTTTTTCATAGGTCAAGGGAAAGGTACATGATAAGATGATAGAGTTAAGGATGTGTCAAGAAATAATCCATGTTTAATTTTAAATGTGTTTCCATTGATGGTAATGAATAATACTATCTTTATGTAACCACTTTGTTTATATGTGGAATGTAATGCAAGTTTTATGATCTAATTCTCTAAAACTCTAAACCCGAAAAGATCCTCAATGTGTAATCTTGTAATAACTCTAGATTAAGTAAGGTTTAAGGCTGGGGCCTTATAGTTGGTATCAACGGCCGGTTTAGATAACATTAGGAGTTAGAATTCTATTAAATGATTATCCAAAAATATATATTTTTTTGATATAGCATTTAATGATTACCATGTTGCTTCATCTAAGACATGTTTGTTCAGAATGGTTTTCCGCAGAGGAAATTGGGAAGCTGTGCTAGGAAGGCATACAGAAGGAAATAACCATCCGAATCAGCATCCAGAAATGGTCGGAATTGGAACTGAACAGTTTGTTGCAATAATGGCACAGTTGACTCAAGCGATAAATGGTAGTAGTATCCATGCACGAGATCAGCTAGAACAACCGCAGAGGAACATGTCAGTGGTGGAACATTTCATGAGGCAACATCCACCATCATTCAGAGGATCATCTGACCCTGTGCTAGCTGAAGGGTGGATTAAAGCACTGGAGAAGATTTTTGATGTCATGGGGTGTTCAGATAATCAAAAGGTTAGTCTTGCTATTTACCGTTTGGAGGGTGAAGCAGATCAGTGGTGGTCTATGGTTAAAAATATCAGGGACGCCGATGAGATTGATGCTCTTGACTGGGTTGAATTCAAATGTATGTTTCTTGAGAAGTATTTTCCTTAGGCTGTTCGACTTAGGATGGAAAAGCAATTCTTGGAATTGAGGCAAGAGGAAGACTCAGTGGCTTCCTATGAAGAAAGGTTCACTCGATTGGCAAGGTATGCTCCAAATTTTATTCAAGAGCTTGATAGTAAAATCATTCGTTTTTACTCAGGATTAAAGCCAAAATATCGAATGGAATTAGCTTCTCATGAGTTTAAAAGTTATGAAAAGCTTGTTCGATGTGCTGAGAAGGTGGAAATGGAGTTTGCTGATGACCAAGTTTTCTATAACAACCAGTAGAAGAAGAGGCCTAGGTGGCAGGAGAAAGGTAAGAACTCTTCAAAAAAGTCTGATTGTAAGAGAACTAAGTTTCCAGTTTGTGATAAATGTGGCAAAAGGCATGCTAGGGAATGTCTTCTGAATTTTGGGAAGTGCTACCGATGTGTTAAGATGGGACATAAGGCTCGTGATTGCACTGAAAAGGATCAAGGTGAAGGTAAGAACAAATTTGATTTACAGTTAGTGAAATGTTATAAGTGCCATGAGATGGGTCACTATGCAAACGAGTGTTCGACAAGGAGCTTGAGTGATGGGAAGCAGTTAGACTACAAGCAGAAAGGGGTGGTGAAATCCTTTGCAACTACTTCAGCAGATGTCGGGCCATCAAATGAAGTTGTATCAGGTACATTGTTTGTTTTTTCAGATTATGCCAGTGTGTTGTTTGATTCGGGGTCTACACATTCTTTCATTCTGAATCCTTTTCTAGTAAAATGGGAATACCATCTCAAGAAATGACTCCTGAACATTTTGTAAAAACACATGGGGGAAATGTCGAGGGAAAAAAAATTTATAAGAATCTTCCTATCCTTATCTGTGGAAAGAACCTACTTGCAAACCTTATTGTTCTACCTCTAGTAGAGTTTGATTTTATCCTGGGTATGGATTGGCTCTCTATTTACCATGCTAAGATTGACTGTAGAGCTAAAGAAGTTTCTTTTCAGAAAGACTTTCAGTTTGTTTACAGGAATGAGCCCTTACTTTTGATAACATATCAAGAGGCCGAGAAACTTGTAAAAGATGGAAATGAATGTTACCTTGCACACGTCGTTGAAAATAAAGGAACTGTTCAGATTAATGATGTGCCAGTGGTAAATGAGTATCCTGATGTTTTTCCTAATTAGTTGCAAGGAATAATACAAGATCGGGAAGTTGAGTTTACTGTTGACTTAGTTCCTGATTCTAAGCCAATTTCAAAACCCCCTTATCGAATGGCACAAATTGAACTTTTAGAGTTGAAGGAGCAATTGCAAGATTTATTATAGAAAGGGTTCATTAGACCTAGCACATCACCATGGGGTGCTCCTGTTTTATTTTTTAAAAAAAAGATGGTTCTATGAGACATTGCATTGATTATAGAGCCTTGAATAATATCACTGTTAAGAACAAATATACTTTGCCTCATATCGATGATTTGTTTGATCAGCTCCAGGGAGCTCAGTTTTTTTCAAAGATTGACTTGAGATCGGGGTACCATCAGCTGAAGGTAAAGGAGGCAGATATTCCGAAGACCGCGTTCCGTATGAGATATGGCCATTATGAATTTGTAGTAATGCCTTTTGGGCTAACCAATGCACCTGCTGTATTCATGGATTTAATGAATAGAAGTTTCCATGAGTTCTTGGATAAGTTTGTGGTGGTTTTCATTGATGATATTTTGGTGTTTTCTAAAAGTAAAGAGGAGCATGAAAGACATTTAAGGGTTATCTTGCAAACCTTAAAAGAAAAGAAACTGTATGGGAAATTCAGCAAGTGTGAGTTTTGGTTGCAACAAATTTCTTTCCTTGGTCACATTGTTTCTAAAGATGGAATAAATGTTGATCCTGCAAAAACAAAAGTTGTGGAAGAATGGCCAAGACCCACAAATGTAACCGAGATTCGTAGCTTCCTTGGTTTGGCGGGCTATTACCGAAGGTTTGTTAGAAATTTTTCACGGTTATCTAGTCCAATGACTAAGCTAACTCGGAAGGGTGTTAAGTTTATCTGGACAATAGAATGTGATGATTGTTTTCAGGAATTGAAAAGAAGATTGGTGAATGCTCCAGTTTTGGCACTACCTTCCAGGAATGGTGAGTTTGTTATATACAGTGATGCTTCATTGAAAGGACTTGGTTGCGTCCTAATACAGATTGATCAGGTAATTGCTTATGCTTCATGACAGTTGAAAACTCATGAGGTAAATTACCCAACACATGATTTGGAATTAGCTGCTGTTTTTTTTTGCTTTAAAAATTTGGAGGCATCATTTGTATGGAGTAAAGTGTGAAATATATACCGATCACAAAAGTTTAAAGTATATATTCACTCAGAAAGAGTTAAACATGAGACAAAGGAGATGGCTGGAATTAATCAAGGATTATGATTGTACAATTCATTACCATCCGGGAAAAGCAAATAAAGTGGCCGATGCTTTGAGTCGAAAAAGTAATGCTTCATTAACAATGTTGCGTTTGGAACGTGATCCTTTGGTTAAGGATTTGATGAAATTTGGCATATAATTTGTTGGTGCAGGGAGTCCTTATATTTTATTTCATGTATCAGTGAGATCATCTCTTTCAGATAGAATCAAGCAAGCACAGAAGCAAGACAGTGAGTTGCAAAAAAAGGTAGAGCTCATTCAGAAAGGTAAGTTGCCTGAATTCAACATTGATAGTGATTGTGTTTTGAGATTTGGGAAGAGATTGTGTGTGCCTTGTGATTCACAGTTTAAGAGAGAGTTGTTATGTGAAGCTCATAGTTCTCCGTTTTTAGTTCATCCTGGCAGTACTAAGATGTACAGAGATCTGCGGGAGTATTACTGGTGGGATGGAATGAAAAGAGACATTGCTGATTTTACTGTGAAGTGTTTGACTTGTCAGCAGGTTAAAGCAGAGCGGCAGTTACCGATAGGGATGCTTCAGCCTTTACCAGTGCCAGAGTGGATATGGGAGAATATATCCACGGACTTTGTTGTTGGATTAACGAAGACATCTCGAGGTAATAATGCAATCTGGGTTATTATTGACCGCTTGACCAAATCTGCTCATTTCCTTGCTATACGAGATACTTTCTCTCTTTATCAACTTTCCCGTTTGTATCTTAAAGAGATAGTCAGGTTACATGGAGTTCCTCTCTCCATTGTATCTGATCGTGATCCAAGGTTTACTTCTAACTTTTGGAAAGGCCTTCAGAAGTCGTTGGGTACTGAATTAAATTTTTAGTACAGCTTTTCATCCTCAATCAGATGGGCAGTCAGAACGAACAACTCAGACCTTGGAGGATATGTTACGAGCTTGTTCTATGGATTATCAGGGAAGTTGGGACCAACATCTTTCTTTGGTTGAGTTTTCATATAATAACAGTTTTCATTCTAGTATACAGATGGCACCATTTCAGGCATTATATGGGAAGCGGTGTCGAACTCCAGCTTTCTGGGATGAAGTGGGTGAAAGGAAGTTGATGGGACCAGAATTGGTAGAAGAGATGGCAGAAAAAGTTCAGCTGATTCAGAAAAACATGAGAACACCTCAGAGCAGGCAGAAGAGTTATGCGGATAACCGGAGGAAGGATCTATCTTTCGAGGTAGGTGATCATGTTTTTATCAAGGTTTCTCCTTGGAAAAGTGTGATGATATTTGGTAAGAAAGGAAAGTTGAGTCCAAGGATTATTGGACCATATGAAATTCTGGAGAGAGTTGGATTAGTTGCATACCGGTGGCTTTACGTCTGAGTTTATCTCGGGTACACAATGTTTTTCATGTCTCAATGTTGAGGAAGTATATTCCAGATCCATCTCATGTTTTGAGTCCAGCGGTAGTTCAGCTGGAAGAGAACCTATCTTATGAGGAACAACCAGTCCAGATTCTTGACCACAGGGAGCAAGTGTTACGGAATAAGGTGATTAAGCAGGTAATGGTTTTGTGGAAAAACCACATGATTGAAGAGGCAACATGGGAATCTGAAAATGCAATGAGGGTAAGTACCCCCATTTATTCAATAAGTAAATAAATTGTGGGGAAGCAATTTTCTAAAGGGGGAAGGATGTAACATCCCAAGTAAGTAATAAATAATAGATATTTTTATCTATGTCTATTAATGATTAAGATAGTGTTATAGAGGCTTAAAATGAAAATAAATACAATCTTATGCATGGAATACACTAATATTCTTACAAGATTGTTTTACTGCCTTTTGATGGAAAACCATTTTTGAATCTATATTTTGACAATTTTATAAACTATGTTTGTCAAAATAAACTTATTCTTTATGATTGGGACATCAAAATTTACCTTGTGTGAATTTTTGGTATTTTTCTGACAATGTTAATTTTTTAATGAATAGTGAAAAATACTGCATTTTGCATCAAAACTACTATTTAATCTAATTTATTTATATGATTAGATTATGTTTTGAATTTGTTTTGAAGTGAAATTAGATTATATTTTTACCATTTTATCCAATGGTGGTCATTGGAATCAATTTCACTTTGATATTAGACTTAAACTGGTGTCAATCTGTTGATACTTATTGTTTTGTAAAAACACGCTATTTGCTCTGGCAGCGGGAATTAATTATTAAATTAATTAATGTGACATAAATTATTTGAATTTTGTAAAATAGACTTCATTTTTGAATTCGGAATATCAAATATAGCTTAGGGTGAATTTTTGGTAATTTTCTGAAAAACGTCAATTTTTGAAGAATAGTGAAACCACTAAGTGGTAATCAAGCAAACTGATTTTCCAATTAAATGAAAGTTTACCACTAATGTGTATTGAATTTTGAAAATCCAACATACATGGCTGTCAATAAGAAGTAAAATTTGGTTCAATCAGATTAAAATAATTTTTTGGTGAATAGTAACTTATTAAGTTTTTAATCGCGATTAGTGGTAATTAGTGTAGTTTAAGGTATAAATAATGCTTTAATAATATGAAATGACCTATACACATGTCCCAAACTTATTTGTTGTGTCATGGCCGACCCAGACAAGCCATGGGTCAACTTGGGGACCCCATGGAGACATTTTGGTTGGGAAATGACATAAATAACTTTTTATTTAATGTAAAAGTAAAAAATGACACAAACATAATATGTTTTACGAAAACAATTTTTACATGGGGTTATAAAGATAAGATTTTTGATTATAAAGAGTCATTGGAAATATAAAAAGATTTCCTACATCATCGTATTTTTTTTATGATTTTTAGACATTAAATAAATTAAATTATTTATGACATAATAATGATGCAGCGATGACATCATTATTTGATGATTTAAATAAAATGGAAAGATAATGTAAAATATATGAACTAAACATGTCCAAAACTTATTGGATGAGTGGATTTCGAAGACTTATCACCTTATCCACGAATTATATCAATGTTGGACCTTTTGAAATCGGAACACATTTTCAAATAAAGTAATATTTCTTTACTTTCCAAAAGTGCCCCTCCTCTCCTCTTATAAAAGGCCCCCACCTCTACCTCATTTCACACACTACGAAAGCCTTTGGCTCGGCCAACCCCTGCCCATTTACTCTCTCCACATCCCTCTCCTCATCCTAGAGGATTCCCTTTGGGCAGAATCCTTTCAAAGGAAGCCTTTAGGCTCAAATCAAAAGGAGTTACACTTTTTAAGGTAATTCATTCTCTCATGTTCATTTGTTTTATTTTGCTTCTCCAACCCCCTAAACTCTTTTTATTTACTTCTTTTGTAACAAAAACACTATCTTCAATATACTAGGATGTTTTTATAAGATATATTTGAGCTACACACTCACACAACTACATCAAATGGTTAATGAACATACGGTTTCCGTGGATGGCGAAATTCTGCCTCCCGAAACGATGATTGTTCAATACTAATTTAACACCTTCAAAGGTGGCCATTATGATGTCACTATTTTTATATATGATATATAATATGTTTATGTTTTCCTTAAGCTTCTGTTTTTTCATTTTGGGCATACCTTTATGGTTTCCATTATGGGTAAACATGATATCTTCATTTTAGGAAGTGCGGACTACCGCCCCCTATAAGTGATTTGATTCGTTAATACCATATGTGGGATGTTTAAAGGATAAAGTTATTGATATTATATATGTTATTATACTGGAATTATAATATACTCTTATATCATTATGATTCCATTCCAAAAAATATGAAATAGAAATGGAAGTAGCGTTCATGCATACGTACGGCTTACCGTCTCGATGAACGGTGCATTTCATTTCATACATCTAAATGTGATGTAATATTATAAATACATGTATATGATGAATATATATGATATATATGTTATCCAAATCATTAATATCATTCTGGATATAACGAACCTATGACCAAATTAACAACATGTAAGTGTAAGAAGTCTATTTTTGACTTAAGAACCAAATACCGACAAAATTAACATTATTAACCTAACTGACTACATGATGTTCATAACATGGTATAAAAGGAATAATGAACTTGAAAAAGGTTCTTAAGCAAGTAGAGATTAACTCAAGTTTATTATTCAGGAGATTAAAGAACGGTCGGGTCATGTCAGATACGAGGTATGGGACTTCGTCTCAATCTCCTTTCATTGAGGCATATTTTATTTTATACACAACTTTCTTTTATACGGTGTATAAGCCCCTTTGACTTTTACGTTTATTCAATAGGAATCTTTTTTATACGATGCGTTTACTAAAAGACAAAAGGGAATGATTTTGTCGTACGTATGCGGCGACAACGACTTCTCCGCCGTCGTAACCGTTATTTGAGTTTCGGCTTCCTCTACAAGCCATACCTTCTTTTTTAAAAAGAAAAATAAATACCATGTTTTACTTTGGTATTGAAAATGGTTTTCATAATGTTTTTATATCAATGTGTTGTATTGATATCTCGTGATTGAAATGTGGAAATTTTATGTTACCGTTATGCATGTTTTATGTGATATGATTATGTTATGGTTCTTGGGCATTATTATGAAGACGGGTGGTTCCGTGATAAACTAAGGGCGGGTGAGCCCGTTATAGCTCTCCAATGCATTGGGTAACGCGAAGGAGTGAAACGTTACGGTTTCTCCGAAGAGATTTTAGGGAATATACTGTGATGGGTATTCCAAACGTAACCAAGAGGGTTACTCCCTACGTAAGAATGTTATGAATGCCTCAAGTTACCTTTATGTCTTATGATTTCTATGATTTATTCATGATTTTATGAGGTATGTTAAAGTGCCTATGTTTTATGGGTAAAGTATGATTTCATTCTTATGTATATATGAACTCATGTTTCCTTTCCATGTTTTTTTTATATCCCATACTGAGTTTTTATGCTCATCCCAAGTTTTTGAAATGTTTTTCACAGGTCAAGGGAAAGGTACATGATAAGATGATAGAGTCAAGGATGTGTCAAGAAATAATCCATGTTTTATTTTAAATGTGTTTCCATTGATGGTAATGAAGAATACTATCTTTATGTAACCACTTTGTTTATATGTGGAATGTAATGCATGTTTTATGATCTAATTCTCTAAAACTCTAAACCCGAAAAGATCCTCAATGTGTAATCTTGTAATAACTCAAGATTAAGTAAGGTTTAAGGCTGGGGCCTTATATAACCACATCTCAATTTAGTATGTAATTATGAATTTAGTGTTTACATATGATATTTATTATATTCTCATTCCTCTTTAATAATAATACAACTTCTAGCCTCTTACCTTCAAGCCCATTGGGAAACAATATTTCACATGTGTTTATGGCAGAGTACTGCCTCGCAAACCGATGTGATGTTTTTTTCATTTAAATTTAACTAGGATTTTAAAGAGTTCAGATTAAATTAATTTATATTATATTTTAAAAATAATTATACCTATGTTATAATGATATCATAAACACATTCTTACTTTTCATTTTATGGGGAATATGATAACTCCAGCTATGTGTGAGGTAGACAGTGATATTGTGATGTGATTTGATTCATTATTTCTAACACATTACATGGGAGGTAATGTGGATAGGTTATATATATAAAATAAAAGTGTATTTATAAAGGGAATAAAATACTTTACATCATTATTTTCATCCCTTGATAAAATGGAATCCATGTTCATGCGTACATCTGTCTTATTGTCTCCATGAATTATGTATGACTTATTTTATAACTATAATTTATAAATTATTAAAGATAAATGTATAATAAATATATATTGTATTAATATTTATTTATCCTAATATATATTATAGAACCATTACTAAAATATATATACTGAATATTATAAATGAAAAAAAAATTATGTTGTTTGCTCAAAAAAATATTTTAATAAATAATTGTTAAAAAATTATAAAAACAAGTCATATATGAATAAAATATGGGATAAACTATTAAATAATTAAAATTTAATTAAAATATAATAAACATGTTTTGATTTATGTTTTGGTTTTAACCAGAACGAATGATTTCAAGGCCAATTCTTTGAGATTTCTACATCACTTTTCAGTTTCTTGAGGTCCATTGAATATTTAGAAAATATTTATTTTATTTAGTGTATATTCACCTCATTTATGTATTTTATAAAGATTTATCATTAAAATTTTGTTCATATAAGTATATATTTTATTCTCGATCATTCACGTGGTTATAATTCAAAGTCTTCAAATGATTTATGGGTTTTATGATAAAATTTCATTGTCTATTAGAATTTTTTATATTTATATTTACTATGATGAAATATTATTTCAAATATATAAATAAACTCATAAATTATTTTTAAATATTCTTATTAAATTATAATTAATGTTTCTAATAATTTTTTTTGTATAGATTTGTTCAAAAGAATGATTCTTAATAAAACCAACTATCTTTATCTCTTTAGTCAAAATTCATTTTTCATCCATTATCATATTTTCATAAAAAATAAAAAATGTATTCAAACATATATAAATTATTCGTTAATTTAAAGTTAACATGTTTTTTTGGAATTTTTAAAAATGTTTTAAATTAATCTACATATCATTTTTCAAATATTTCTTATATGGAATTTACAAAGAATGTCAAACCAATCATTATTTTAACATGTAAAAATAAATATTATTTATATTATGAGGAAGAAATCACTATTTTAATTAATCATTTACATGTTCCATGATATTTTTAAATGAAAATTAAATCCAAAAAAATTATGAATTTTTATTATTAAAAAATGAATTTTAATGTTGAATGTGTATTTTCCCCACGAAATGTATTAAATGATCATTAAATATTCCATTATATGTTTCATAACTTATTTTCATGAAAAATTAATTTAAACCTGATTTATTTTGATTATGTTTTTTTAATTAGTATTTGATATTTTTGTCATAAAATAATCTATCTGGTCTTTCATAGTTATTCTCAATCTAATATAACATAAATTAATGTCATATATATGGTAATGGGGATAACATATAGTGATATAACACTTTTTCTATCTCTAGATTCTTAATATCTATATATTTATTATTTGTTTTTCAGAACAAATGTTCAATTATTGATATTTCTACGGTGAATTCATGAAATTTTAATGAAACATATTTTCTTTACACATCTAACAAAGAGATGATATAGTAAATTTTTTATGACTTTGGTCTGAAAATATATATAGTTTTCATTATGATAAATTTTCGGAATATATATTTCACCAATGAAGAGGTTTAATAATTATATTCATTGTGATTACATTGTAAAACATTTTAATTATCTTGAACCACTATAGAATATATGTGATACATGGTCTAATATAGGAAATATGAACATTATAGTCTATAATGAAACATATTTGTCTCTTCATCTGTAATGGTATAAATGTTATAAATAATGATCCACTATATTGATTTCCATGGTAGTTAATCAATACATATAAATTTATTTTCTATATTAATGATGGATTAACAATTTTTTTCTTTCTAATGGTTTAGGATTGATTTATTGTGATTCCTCACTATTATGGTCCATGTTTTCATGCATGATAATGTATTATTCCATGAGCCATATTTGTGAGCTATAATAGGTTGGGTAAGAACTTCATTTGTTATGTACATGATCACATACATGTATTATTATCAAATGATTTCATGTGATTTTATAAAAATATATCTTAGAAATAAAATTATATAGAATTAGGGCACACTATTTCTTATGTTTCCTTTGCCATGTTATCAAGAATTTTTTGGCTACTGTTTTCCTTGGTGTATAATTATGAGAGAATTTATTTTTTAGAGATGTTGAATATATTCTATGAAATTAGATGATTTAATTTATAGACACTAGGGAAAATATGATATTAATTTCCCCAATAGGGTGTTTCTGAAATGTTTTGAATTTTTTTAAATAATGTGATATTTCTATATGAATATCATGTGTAGTTATATTACCATATTGTAATTATTGAAGATATAATGTTATATAAACAATTTAATCATGTAAAAGGAATCAATGTGAACATTTTTTATCAATTTTGATAGAAATTATAAATCTTATAAGATATTGTAAAGGTACAAAAAACATTGTTTTATGATATACTCTCTATAAAATTATTAAAATTTTTGTTAAAAATAATGATGATTTTGCTTGGAGTGTAAATTATTTAATTCCATTATCTAGTGAGAATTTTTTTAGCTTCATTAATATTATTTTAAAAGTTAAAAAGATTAATTTATAAAAATATCTATTTTTATACACTAATTTTTATTAAATCCCCTGAAACAACTCAAATAATTTTGACATAAAAACTATTATTTGAAAATGGGATAGATCATATCATTGATTATGGTTTTTGATAATAAATGTATAATGATTGATTATTTAATGAATGTAAAATATTATTAACCAACAAAAAGATATAAAATGTATTATTAATTCAACATGGAGGTTTTATATGCACTTGTTATTAAATATTATGTCCAATCAATAGATCATGTTGATGTTGTTAGTTCTATAACACTTCTCTAGAATATTTTTCATAACTAATACTGTTATTAAAAAGATAAATAGTAAATTCATAGGGATAGATGATAATGATATTTCCCTTAACGTGATTTTATTTTTGATTTTATTGTAAAATATAGAGAAATAAAATTGATACAATTGAATAGTATTTAGTTTCTTAAGGGCGGATAAATCACAAAGTCAACGCTTATATATACAGAAGGACAATTTAGATATTTTAATATATGAGTTCATTAAATTAGTGTTTTTTACACATGTGTTATATTAATTTCTCAATGTTTATTTATGTATTTTTTGTTACATGAACATTTTTCACATGTTTACAAAGTACCTGTGTAGGTTGATTTTAGGAATATGTTAAAAAATATTACAGTTATGAGGAATTTGATATATGAATTGAAATAACAATTACTGTTGTATAAATAGTTACTTTACTTGATTATTAATTATAGTACTCACTTTTCATTGATAATACACTATGTTCACTACTGTTGGGTATACATAACTAAATGATGATAGATTGAAATTTTTAAAATAATTATATTTCAAAAGGAAATTTTTACTCATTAACTTACATTCCAAAGATATCACACCCCCTATTAGTGGTAACATTATTTGGATGACTATAAAGTTGAATGACCACTAATGACAACCACAAATAGGTAATGTGATAGTAACTTGCAGTTATGGAGTAAAACACACAAATGAATGAATTTCTATCAATAACACTTGTCACATGATAAAAATAATAATTTTTCACTATATATGAATCAAATAATATATTATAAGAAATGTTAGGTGGAAAATAATAAATGTTTCCAACAAATAGTAAAAATTGAATTTGATTTTCAGAAACACTATAGTTCTCTATACTAAAAGATATATTTAGCTAACTCAGTCTTTATGACACTTCTAGATACATAAAAACTAGATTATATATACATTTGGATACTATATCGATTACAAAAACTGTGATATCAAATAATTTATATAGTAAAAATTTAAAAATACCATATTAAATACCAACTGAAAATAAAATATGACTATAAAATACTAAAATGCATAAAATTATCCAAACCCAAAAGCATCATTTATCACTCAAAAAATAATAATAAAATATATGGTAATATCAACAGATCATAACCTAAGGTGCCTTTCAAACACATCCCCACTAGTTTTCATATCTCACACCTAAATTTCTGATGAATTCTTATGCCATTAATTCTACATAAATGAGATTTATATATATTGTAGTATGAAAACATGAGGATAAATGAAATAATAAATTTTCCTCCTAAAATAATTAATGGACCCCACCATATATCTTTTCTTCTATTATTAAAAACTAGTAATCCATAATCACAATGAATCTCAACAAACCAGTCCATCAATACTAGGATTATCCAAAAAATAATTTTTCATAACATGGAATAACCTCCATTAAATTCATTAAAAATTACTCCCAAATAGAAGAGTGAGAGAGGGAGAGGTTTTAGCCATTCATACCCACATTCCATTATTGATTTCATGGAGACCACTTTAAATAATAATAATTTTATAATTATTATGTAGATAAAAATCATGTAATGTAAATTTGTAAATCCAATAATAATAATGAGTATGATTAGTCACATATAATAACAAGGTTTAGTTACCATATGGAACTACAGTAAAATATCCTACAATACTACCACATTAAAAAAAATATCATTAACAATCTTCCTCACCTAAAATATTTATCTTACGAATAAAAAAATATAATATCAAATAACAGGTTCCTTTAATATTCACATATTCATGTCTTTATATATTAACTATTTTTCATTCATGTTTCATTTAATTTACTATCATATATCATATTTTATGAAAACCCATTATCAAGCACACCATTGATTTTATTTTATCAACTAAACATCTTGTTCCATGATATTTAACAATATTGAATTCATTAATTAATTATTAAATATTATTTTCATTTCGTGCATATTGAATTTTAGTCCATCACATTCTTTCCGGATCATAAAGAATAAAATTTAATAGATTACTAGAAACAAAGAAAAATCCAATACCAAATATAACAACAATATTAGAAATCTCATCCCTCAACACGTGCCAAGATAAATCAACGACAACCAGACTATCATGACTCATTCATCTTCAAAACTGTTCCACCATTTTACTAAAAAACATCCTCATGTTAGAAATTATTTCAATGGAATTATATAATGCACATGATCCCAATTATAATCAAATTTCAAATCTTTCATTCTCTACATTATCATTATAAATATGTAATTCACTAAATTTAATAATCTTATACATGTAATTTGTTTATAATACTATACATAATTCTGAGTTAGGGATCATAATTTATATCAAAAAAAAAAAAATTATAAACAATATAATGTAATTTGATAAAATTGGAATAATTTTAAATAATATCATTGAATGTAGAAAAAACCTAATAATATGAAACTTATATATTACATTTCATAATAATAAACCCATTATAATATTTATTCATCCCATACATTACCTTTATAATATAGCAACATTGTGTTTAATTCACAGAAGTACAATAAGACAGAGAAAGCATGGATCCCCAAACTCAGTTGGAAACAATATGAATCACTATTCTAAGAAAAAATTTAAAATTAAATTCTACATGAAAATAATCTCACAAACTATGTTTCACAAACCCAAAAAACAGCGACAACAACAACATTTTTTCAATAATATAAGTAAACATGAATTTAAATTGGATATTTCAAATCTACTATTATAATGACATGTAAGGCAAGTAATGATGATAATGTGACACAATATTTATCTCCAATAACAAGCCCCTTGAATTTAGGAATAAATGACATTTCATGTGGTTGAAAAACATTTTTCTGGTGAACATAGTTTAACCATGAGTTGTAGAAGATATTATTATTGAATTTTGAAAATAATTTTATATAATTTATACACAATATCTATATATTTCCTACAATAAAATACCATTGGATATTCATTAAATAATATGATTATATAAAAAATATGGATAAAAAAGTAATTACGACACAATCACACCCAGTCTATCAAAATATGGGATCCATGTATTAATGATAAATAAGATAATATAAGAATAAAGTAAGGATGTAGTGAATCCATTTCATGTGATGTATCCACCAGTAAATTGGAAGTGCATATAGAGTCCATCAAGTGGATCCTCTACACCAAAATGTATTATATGAAAATATATGAAACACCCATCTAATGCAATTATGAAACATGACGGAGGAACACTAATTAGAAAGATCTCATAAACCAATCTTATGTTAATCAACCCAACTATGCACCATAATAAATATAATCACATATAAACTGTATAAAAAACCACCACATAACTCCACACATTATCTAACCACCATGAATTAATCATATATCCCTCATTTTTTTAATAAAATATTATTCTTCAAATATAGAAATAATATACCATAATAAATGATATCAGAGAGAATAACATTATCCTTATTTTCATAATATGATTATGAAATGATATTAAAGCATAAAATAATCATTTATTTAACTCATCATGACTCATATATCACCCAAAACCACACAACATAAAATCATTTTAGATCCTTATCAATGGGTTTTAAACCTTGTAAATTATTCTCATCCTCAAGAATTAATTCCAATACCATAATGGAATGAGAGGAATAGTATAAATTCATTGAACCATATGATAAGGTACCTATCTAGAATATTGTTTTTAAAAATGAATAACCACCACCCAAAAACAATCTAAAATATTTTTAAATATTTTTAATAAATTAAAATAAGTAAAAATTGCATCACCAGTTAAAAATAAAAATATTAAAATTTTACTCAATATAAGTCAGCAAACGAGGTCCATATCAGCATCTCACTCTACCATGAACTCACATAAAAACCCACATATACTATATAACACATGAAACTTGTGGAAGAATCAAAAATAAATATACAACTATTAAATATCAAGGAACACAACTGGTCACTCCCTGAATGTTTTTAAATCACCTATATAAAACTCATCATATCCAATGATATGTGAACCATCATGATGAATAAAAATACAGAAGGCATCTTGATGGTTTTATGGATTTTTATTAGTCCTAATATAAGTTATAGTAGATAGGAATCCTTAAAAATTCTCCCATACCCCTTCAAATCTTTTACAAACAAGGATGATTGATTTCTCCTAGGATGAAATATTAAATGTGGATGTTGAGTTGAAACCCGGATTTTTATGAGGAAGCCTAAACCAACACTAATGGTTATGATTTTATGAATATTCAATTTTAAAATTTTAGTTGACAGAAACCATGATAAGAATTCATTATGTTAGGAAAAATTAATAATTTAATCATTATATCAAGCATACAATTGCATCCCTTCAAATAAAATGTAATTGCAATGATTTTTAACTTCGTATGAATATTATTTTATGATAATATTATCAATTTCCGCATAATTTAACAATTAAACAATCCCTTATATACTTTTAATGACTCAGAAATTCCATAGAATGTTTTTTCTTAAATACATGGGATTTTTATGAATCCACGAAAATTTACGGCGCTTGATTCCGAGGCCCGGTGTTCCCTAAATCAATTTCTGAAGCATTGTTCGGGTACATTTAGTAAACATACGAGTGGGATTTTATAACTTTTTAACTAATGCATGGAACTAAAATCCAAGGGCATCGTTGAAGTCACAACGCCTGTATTATATTTAGAAGAATTTCATCTAGACGACAGATGGTCAAGAATAAAAGTTAGTTTTTGCCTTTTTATAAAAAATTATAAAATAAAGTGTACCACAATTTATTTTATATTAAGCTTCCATGTTTGTGATTGTTGGTTAAAACCTCCAATTGGGAGTTGGAGGTGGGACCGCCACACCCGAACCTCCCATGATAAGTTATGGTGGTGGGGCCCACCTGAGTATAACCTCCGACGAGAGGTTATGACATGCAGACCACCTGAGACTGCATATCCTCCCTTTTTATAAAAAAGGGGTGGGGACCACCTGACCCCTTTTGATGGTGGACGATAAAACCTATCAACTCTCACCTATTAATGAAGGAGAGCCACTCGAATTCCCCAACCCCCCATTTAATGGGGAGAAACCCCTTTGAACTCCCCTAATTTATCCATAAAAACTCTCATGCATTAATTATGGGGAGCCACTTAATGTAACTGTCCAATTTTTTTTTGTTCTGCCAACAAAATATTAGATGACCCAATATAATATTATTTCAAATGGAATTTTGGTGGAATTTGAGAAGAGGAAAGCTTGGGAGGATTAAAATTAATCCAACGAAGAATGCTCCTCCCCACGAAGAACGTAAAGAATGATGATGACGATTTCTTCTTCAACTTACTACCACAAATCCTACTGGCATAGAGCATCTTTTGCGAACCAACACAGCTCGGGATTGGGAGTACTTCGCAGACGCAACAAAATACGATTCATTTGTCTACATTCGGCAACTCCATCGACGAACGACTAATGTCGAATAAATGGTAGGGGTTTTATTAATTGTTAATGTTGTACCTTTTTCTTACATTCATCAAATGATAATAAGGGATTTATGCGGATGTATTATTGATCATATTATTCTCATGATGAGCCAAATGATATCTCCCTAAATGCGGAGGGTGTGGGCCAACCTAACATGGCCCAACATCCTCCGTCAACCTCTCTCTTTTTTTGACGTTCTATGACGAGGCGATGGAGGTGGAAACGAAAAAAGTTGTGCTACCCGCGGCCTTTGCAAACTGCATCGCCATCCCACATCGGTCTGAGATCCGCTGAACTGGCCAACCCCAAGTCCCCCCAGTGTGTTTCCCTATGCCCGACCGTAATCCCGCGGCCCCTCTGGCGCCCTACCCGGTGGCCCCGCGGCCTACCCGGCGCCCTTCCAGCGCCATCGTGGCCTCCCATCACCCTGCCGCGCCTAGCCCGGTTCCCTCGCGCCCTGCCCAATGCCCTGCCGGCTCCCCTGCGGCATCTCGGTGCCTTGTCACGGACTTCTCGGTGGCCCCACAGCCTCCCGACGCCCTATCGCACCCTACTCGGTGCCCCCGTGGCATGTACGGCGACATGCCGGTGCCCCCGCGGCCTCCCAGCACCCTGTCGCACCCTGCCTGGCGGCATCGTGGCCTACCCGATGCCCTGTTGGTGCCACCGCGGCCTCCCGACACCATGTCGCGCCCCGCCCGGCGCCCCTGCGGCCTGTCCAGCACCAACACGGCCTCCCGAGCCGGTCGAACCATCCCCCTTGCGGCCTCCCAGCCGAACCAGCATCCTGGCCACCTCGCGACGCCCTGGAAGAACCGGCCCGGCCATGCCCATTGGGCCGAGCTACGTCGAGCTGCACCGGGCCGTGCCCTAATGATTCTTTGGGCTGAATCGGCCCCGAGCCCGGGCCGAACAACTCTCACTATCCATTGTGTCAGGCCCAGCAGTTCGGGCTGAACATAACAGGCTGACCCATCCAACGGACAGGGACATACCTGGCATGTTTGACCAGGTCGACCCAGATCCAGTCGGCCCCGATAGGGTAGTGCCGTGTCGGTCCGACCGAGTCGGACTGGACTGGGGCCCTCTACTGACCTATTATTTTCTTTGTCTATATCATTGGAACTAGGAATTCGTTGGATGAACCATCAGTGGTGTTGGATTTCTGGGAGCGCGACAACACCTTTGAGTATAACCCTCTGGATTTCGGGGTTTAGTTGAGTTTCGGTCATGTTGGATCATACACGAATCCAACCGGGGCCTTGGGACTAAAAGGCTAATAAATCACATTCTGTGTGTCCGTTTGACGCGCTGTCTATTGCGTTGAGACCTTTATGATGTGGCAGACCTTTGAGATACTTTAAAATGGGACTTTGAGATAGTTGGAGTTTTGAACAGTATCTTGTGGAGTGAACTATCCAGAGATGAGCTGGCATTTATGCGGGAACCTAGTAGCTAGCTGAGACTTGACGACTGCAGATCGATTCGACTCGGAGTGATTTGACTAGCCCACTAGGGATCACCTCTATGTGAGCATGGAAGACCCATGGTGGGGAGTGCCCTGTGTGAGTGTGGCATACCCACAGTACATGACACTTGGAGTACCTCAGTAGGCTATGAGGGGGTGTGCCTCTATGTGAGCGCAATATAACGACGTTGGGGAGTGCCTTTTTCTTAGAAAAGGTAGATCCATGGTACAAGACAAGTGGACTACCTCAGTAGACCATGTTAGTGGGAGGAGCCTCAGTGTGACACGACATGCCCACTGTACTCGATAGAGAAGTAGTTCTCTAGAAGTCGAGGGTTCAGATTCATACTACCCTTAGAATAAAATCATGGTTGAGCTGAGTCAATGACTTTTGTGTTTTTCTCTTGATTGAGATAGGTTACTAGATAACATTGGTATACATATGGGTATATACCTAAGTAATGGTTATCAATTGATTTCATACTCTTGGTTTATCCTTGTTGGATCTTGTGAGACCTTTAGGGTCTCAGGATTACTACTGAGTATCGTTATACTCACCCCAACACGGGTTATGCCCGCACCTTGTTGTGTAGGTTGCAGATGAAGGACAGCGCTGACCGAGGCAGATTGTAGTAGCATTGGACGGTACCTAGAGGTGGACCACTCAGTGTGATGGTAAATAGAGGAGACAGACAGATGTGGAGTGCTGAGGTGTCCATTTGTACCTACCCTTATGGTAGGAACCCCAGAGGACCACCTAGTAGCTGCTTTAATTTTCATCAGTTGTACTTGATTTTCAGTTGTACTTGTACATTCCTGTTTGTCGTGTATTTCCAGCCCCTTTTACTTCTGAGTACATCTTTTGTATAAAGTTTTACTTAGTTTTTTTCTTCTATTTGTGTGCTTTGTTGTGTTTGTGTACAGTTATAAAGGCAATGCCTTCTCAGTTTAGGGATTTACGCCTTTGGTGGTAGTCGCCCGCCCCTAGAATATGGATGATGGGTTTGGGGTAGTCACGATATGGGCCCCGAGGGATGGGTCATGACAGACTCCTTAGATGTTATAATAACAATTATAACCATATGAATTTAAAAAAAATATGGGGTTTTCTTAATTTATTAATAATAGAAAAACCATCCACATGTCATCAATGTTTTGACCATATCTATGTTATAATTCTTGATTATGAGAGACATATAGTTATAAAATAATAGTAATTTATAAGAGTTATCCAAAAGTAATTATAAAATGGTATTTAGTCATTGAATAGAAATCATATTTTATTGTTATGTAGTAAAGAAACATGAAATGATAAATATAATCCATTCTAATGTAACATAAGCATATATAAATATTGTATTAGTAAAAAAATTGGAATCAATAAACATGAATGGAGGGACTACTTACATGATTCAAAAAACAACTTTGGATATTGATATAATCATATAGACCTCATAATGTTTGTTTAACAACCAGTGAACTCTCATTAAATTTTGATATTTTCATTGTACCCTTATTATATTGAGCTACTAGCTATTTACCCTCATGAAATAATGACACAACCAGTGTAACATAATGGAATGGTGTATCAACATGTTTATACTCCTGTGAATTAATATCTTCATATTCACTCTTTTTTTATTTTTTTAATACTCGCGTTTTATTTTTAAATTAGGGTATATTTAAAATTAAAAAAAATTGAATAGAAATATAAGACCAAATATATTATTAATTATCTTTTAAATAATTTCTATAATGTTTACAGAAAATCATATCAATTTCAATAATTACATAATTAAACCCTACAAGAGACACATATTTCATAAAATCATATACAGAAATTTTAAAAATTATCATATGGAAATAATCTGGATCCTAGTAATATATAAAAACCATAGAATAAAATAAATAGATTTAAGGATAAAGAAATATATGATAAAAAAACATCAATATATTGTGGTAAATCACATTCAAAGATATGAATGTATATGAAAATTCATTTTAAACCCATTAAGAAAAATTTTTATTTCATTAATATTTTTAAAAATGGAAATGAATGTTAAGAAAAATTAATGTACATAATGGTGAAAAATGTGTTATAATTTAAAATTCCAAAGAACATGTTTAGATTATATAATTTATATTATAATAAAATTTTAAAGATAACATTAAAATCAAATATTATTTTTTAAATGTTAATGGTGTTTAATTTGAAAAAAATTACATTAAATAAAATTATAAATATTATATCATTTAAAAATAAATTAAGAATTCAACATGGTAACATGGTGGGGATAAAAATAATTAACATTTATTTAAATCATTATAATATTCAATAATAATAATAAAGAAACCCTAAATCATAATAATAAATTATAATGGACTCATAAAAAAATGTGATATAGGTATTATGATGTTCAAATGGGATAACCCAAAAATATTCTACCAAATATAAATAAATTATTTTTATGACTCGAATATATGGGCAGAAAAATCATCACTTATTATAGTAATATTTATTAATAATAATTCCACTGACTTATGCAGATGAAATTCTGCATGGATGATTATTTAAATATGATGATTCATATTCTCTATATATATTGAGATTTTTCAAATAAAAATTAATATCAAGGATTGGACCAATAAATTATATAAGTGGATCATGGTGAAACATTATAAATTAGTTAATCTGTGTCTGAGTTATCATAAAATACCTACCATGAATCACACATAATATAACATATTTCAACGTTTTGTATGATAATAAACCAGATCATAGTAATAATTTATTGAACTATTCTCAACGTTATTACCTAATATAGAATTTATTTATAATCATTTATTAACAAATATGTCATTTATATTTTACTTTTTATTGTTATAAAAAATTAGAATATATTCAATGAATATAATTGGTTTAACAATGGGAGTGTTAATTATTATTTATAAATTAAAATTTAATTATTATATGATTAGTATTTTTAATATTATGAAATTTATATAAATTATATAATTTTATATTTTAATTTCATATTCAATTTCATTATAATTCATGAATAAAAAAAAATATTAGTTTTTTCGGTAATTTTTTTTCAAATTAATTTCTTTTAAAATGATAATATTTTAATTGTTATTCTAAAAAATGTAAAATTGTAAACCAATTATAATTGTGTAATTATTTTCTTATAATTCCTATAATATGATTTCTATTATAATCCATGATTTATATTAACATAAATGATCATGTAGGTTCTTATAAATTCATTAACAAGAACACACTTTAATCTATGGGTGAGTTTGTTTATGAACATGAATATATCAAAAAATATAATTAATAAAAAATACTATTGATATTATTTTATTAAATTGGGTGAATATATTTTTTTAGGAATGATTTATAAATAATGAGTAACTAAATGAAAAAAAATAAGATTTTCATGGTTTTTAGTTCCCACAAACCATCAGATAAAAATTAGTCTCCTTATAAAGGGGAAATGATAGGAAATGGTTTATTATATAAAATTTAAAATAATGTTTTTAATATAACATAAAAACATTTTATAACACATTTTAACCATCAATTTAAGAATATATGAAAAACATTAACTTTGGTTATAGAAGTGGTAGTTTTCAGATAACAAAAGTGATGTTTTCAAATTCGGAATGATTGTGTGAAAAAAAGAATGTTTTAATCTCATATCATAATCAAAATTCAGTAATAATATTAGAATAATGATATTATTGAAACATTGGTTGATTTTATTTTATAGTAATAAATAAATAAAATAAAATAAAATATATACTTATCGATATTTTTTCCTTACACCATAGAAAATCCCTATTGAACACTTTATTAAGAATATGATATATTTTATTTGGTGAATAAAACAACCTCTAGGAATCATTTGCATTTTTAATGTAATTTTTCTAGTTTTGGGTTTAATTTAGGAAGGTGGAGTTTGGGATGTTTACTTTTATAAAGTATAATACATTTGTATTGACTAATATTTTTTATTTTTATAATTTTTATAATATTAATATTATAATTTTTTTTCAACTTTTTAGTTCTGTTTTTAGGATGATGATCATTTTTAATATAGTGTTTATTGAATAGAATATATAAAATAAATTTATATTGTGTTATATTCTCCACCCCAAAAATAATATGATTCCTGGAAATTTTTAATTATTACTCAATAATTATGTAGTTATGTGATTCCCATAGACAACATTGTAGGTTATTATTCTCAAAAACTCATACATTACATATTAAATAAGATAAAAATAGTAAAATCCAAGATATAACCATGCATAATGGCATAATAAAATATGACTATTTCATCTCTTACAACAAAATGATATTTTATTATTAATGTAATTTGTTAATTGGGAAACATCTATTTTTATGATATTTGAAATATTTGCTTAAATATAAATATTAATCTATATAATATATAATATTTATTCATCATGTCACATGATTTTTTACAATTGTGATGTCTTATAAACATCTAACATGTACCGCCTTTAATAATATCCTTGCTAAGGGAAATATATTAAAGGGGTGGCTCAAAAATATCATCAAAGGAAATAGATTATTGAATCTATCCTAGAATAAACATTGAAAAAATCTAATGGTGATAATAGTAATATAACATCAATTGGTAATCAATATGAGTTTAGAACACAGTATATTTTTCAAAATATGTAAACTCATGGATAAAAATAATAATAATAATTTCATTCTAATGGAATGGATTTTATAATAGATCAATGTCATCTTTATATAGCCTTGTATCAAGATATTTATTTATAATCATGATCACATTCCTAACACATTTCTGAATGGTGAAGGAATAAACAAAAAACCCGATCATATTTTGTCTCATGTGAACATTTTATTTCTTAAAGGGATATAAAATTTATTGAAGAACTTGATTCCTAAGGAAATATAATGCATTCACAATAATATTGAACAATAACTTTCCACCCACAATATATGTATCCTTTCGATGAATAATAAATGGAAACCCATATAACATAGAATAGTCAATTTCAATGCATTCTGATCCTATGTATCTAAACAAAAGACAACAAGAATTTCAGTAGTTGTCCCCTTATTAATAAAATGATAACATGATCATAACCCAAGCTAAGATGGTGGACTGACAAAAAATTAATATTGAATATGAAAATTGAATTTTATATTTGATGAACAATTTATAGTATACAATTAATAATCATGTATTAATAGTGTTGATAAAAGTTTCATAATCCATCTTCAGAGGAAAAAATTTCAGTTAGAAAATACATATTCAATATACTGATAGTCATTCATATTATAATTACATAAAATGAATGAATAATACTATATTCCATATCAATCGAATATGAATATTTACGGGTGATTGTTATAAAATATATGTTATGTAAAATTAAATAATCACACCGTATAGAGGAATGAGATTACAGAATATTTAACACATAAATAAATAGATGATAAGGAATCTAGTGAAAGAAGGTGGATGGCCACTATAAGATCCACGACTCTATTAACATGGGTCCCATTCATTACATTAATAGATTTTAATATATACAATATCTCAAATCCAAAATAAAAAATATGATTTTATATTTGGTAGTAACAAATTCAAAAATGATACAAATTTTATATTAGGAATATAATGTAAAACATTATACATAACAAAATTAAATGAACATCATCCTAGGAAACTCATTCTAGGATCTCATATTCATATCATAGGTTAAAGAAACATAATAATATTGATAAAAAATGATCATTAAAGTTTTAGTACATTGGATGATTTCAGGAAGTAATAAATAATAGACATCATCGAATGGTAAATAACTAAACACATATTCTATATAAATAACATGAGTATCATTATAATACACATGATAAAAAATAAAGAAACGTAATCAACTAAACACACAATCCATTTAATAAATAACATTGGACTGTAATTATAAATTAATATTAAAGGTTTAATATAATTATTGTCATATAGTGGAGGTTAATATAAATAGGGGAAGTATTGATAACACATGTTCTCGCAGATTATAATATATTTACCCAATTAAAGGGGTTTATAGTTAGGGCACATATGTTGTTAAATTATTAGGCCCTTCCTATAAGAACATGAAAATGAGAATAATTAATTCCAAATAAACTTTTAAAATATAATAAAACCCTATTGGAATAACTAATAGACCACAAGATTATATTGGATGCATTCGTAGGCCCTTGGATATCTCAAGAATCCATTTTTTCTCATCTAAACACTTTTTAATGTGCATTAATACCAAGAGGACATTGACTAATTCCTCTTATATCAAAGATCTTATATCAATCTACATCAGGCCCTCTCAATATCCATAATACTAAGAGATTGATTTATATTATTAATTTGAAAATTTTTAAAATATTGTTTTTTTAGATCATTAATGCTAGGTTTGTTTCATGGATATCTGTTTCTGACGTACTTCATTGTTGTTTTCTATTGAATGTGTTCTATTACCTAACCCAATGATCTTATGTAGGTGGTTATTTATATATTTTTTCAATTATTTATACAATTAATTTATTTATTTACATTCAATTGATTTTAATTATATTGTCAAAATCCTATTTGTTTTAAATTGGTTTTTAAATTAAAATAGTATTTTTTTGGGGAAATATATAAATAATAATGAATTCAATTATTAATTTAATGGGATGGAAAATTTTGAATTGATTTTAGAGAAAATGAATTAATTGTTTGATATCTAAATGTGTTTGGTGTTATAATAAAAAATGAATTAATTGAATAAAAACATGTGTTGGGTTTTAAATATAAATTGGCATATTGATATTGGAAATGGGGAGCTATATTTTTAAATGTTTTAATTAATATTCCCATTATTTATTATTGTTTGAGAATATAAAATCCTAGATACTTAGTGATTGTTTTGTGGAAATCATTATAGGATTGAATTTTCATAGTAATATATTCACACTTTACTACATAATCATAAACCTATGAGCTTGTCTTATCATTAATAGGATGTGGTTAGTGCACTTTTTCAAGTTCTTGAGGGATGTGTGCACACATTTGTTTATCCCAATGTTAATGTGTGTGGATCCATTAATGAAAAATTATCATAACTCTTGTATTATTTCCACGTTTCTTGATTTTAATTATTTTTATATATATTTAATTTTTGTAAAAATGAAATTCTTTTCTTTTTGAATTCATAGAAAATATTTTATATAATATTTTTAAGACATTTTTTTAAATGTTTCATACAATTGAAATGTATAGTTTTATTATTTCCAAATATGATTTTATAGTGAAATTTATGCTAAATTTATAATTGAATGCATTGTTTGGTTATTTATTATCGAATTTTTTATGGAACGCATGGTGCGACCCTATTGATATTTAATCTCACACCCATCAATTTTATTCAGACATTTATAGATTTCTTTTTTCCTTGTTTGAGTAAGGGGAAACACCACATAGAGGTCATGGTTGTTGATATTTTGTGATTTGAGTGATTAGTTATTGGGAATTGGGCTATTTATCCTCTTATTTATAGTAGATTGTGATTCTACCCTATGTTTATGTACATGTTTTACTTCAGGTATTTCCCTAACTGTAGAGATTTTTTTGAGATTAATGAAATATTTTAGTATATCGTGTTTTTGGAATAAAATTTTTCATGTTTATTTATATTGTTCTTTGAAATAGTCTCCATCCGATGTGGGTTGGTAACAGACATCATGCTCTATCAAAGTTGTATTGTGTATCACCATACTAGGGTAACTAGGATGTTTTATTGAAAAATGGTATCATATGTGCATGTTTATCACCATTACTTAATGTTAGTATGTAGTTTGATTGATCTTTATGGGGATTAAGAAGTATTTTTTATTGAGTTCCTTGCCAGCTCTAATCATGAAGAACATTAAGTCAACAGGGTGGGTTTGGTAATGACACATTAAGTATTAGTTCTAGATTTTTTACAACATTTTAATTTGTTTATTTAGAACAAAAATTATATTTACATATCTGATGAGATTAATATACATATTTCACATGAATGAGTGTTAACCTAAAAACCATATGACGACAATAGTATGAGTTTTTTTTGTGTTGGGAATCACTAGGCCTCCATGATGAAATGATAATATGATCCAAAAAGATACTGTTGAAAAATTAATGTTAGAAAATCCTCTCATTTACCATAATGTAGATGTTATTTATTTTGTGTTCTATCCATGAAATGGAACCAACAACTACAAAAATTATTTGTTAAGAACAAGCTATCAAACCATAGTGGGGTGAAATAATGATTCATTCTCAATAGTTACTACTAAATAATCGAGTAATGATCTTTGGATTAAATTTCGTTAAGTAGGATGTAGATTTTATGAGGCAACTTGAAAAATATTTTAGTCCATGTATGTTGATATTTTTATCAATCTTAAATTTCCCCTATCAAGCTTGATTGACCTACTATGATGTGGTGATAAAAATGGTTATGGATAAGAAACATGAGATCTTAGGGTGAAAAAACATAAATTTATTCTTCCAAAAAAAACCTCTATAATGTGTTTATGGTGTTTCTCATTGTAATAAATATTTTCAATATTGATAATGCTGAAAATACCATGAAAAAATATGAAAATATATTGTATGTGCTTTTGAATATGAAAGATGAGATTTTATCAAATATGAAGATTTCCACTATACTATATCAAATGTTACATTGTTTTAATATTCATTATCTTGTTTTATTTTTTAATTTTTAATCATATGTTTATATTCTAGATTGACCAATGATGTTTTTTCCTGACCAGTAAAATATTTCTAGGTTAATGGGAACTATGGAATTACCTAGAGGCAGTGTGAGATATATTAATAAAAATAAGAAGGAATGAAAAGTATCATGGTGGTTCTAAAAAATAATGTTATTATAGACCTCCTAACATATCAGTGAGGGGCCATTTTATTTTCAACTAGTGTAGCAGGACATGTATTAAAAAAATTTCTACTCTGAGGCACCATAGATATATGCTGCATGAAGATTCTAATGTCAATTTTATATGTTATGTCTTGTCTATTCATCACCATGTAGTTTCATTAGATCATTGTAAAAAAATGTGTTATTGTGTAGTCATATTTCTGATTAATAAATGGCTTCCAACCAAATTAATTTAGAGTGAATGTTTATCATGGTAAGGAAAATTCTGAAAAGGAATAATACACTAGTCTAATGACTATGAGAGGAAACATCGGCAATGAATCATCATTAGAGACATATTTATATGATACTAGTACATATCTTTTTTGACTCATATTTTTATCCTTCCAAATCATCATATAGATTTTATATTTTATCTGATAGATATTAAAACACCCCACAAAAATGAATTGATAACATGGTATCACCTCCCGATGGATTGATTGTATTATCTCACTCAAGAATCTCAATTTCATTGTCAATCACACCTACCATGAAGAGAACATGATTTCCAATGGTCTTCCCAATATGGGAGTTCCTCACAAAGTCACTTGGAGGAATGAACTTCCTACATATTTTATTTCATTCTATATCAGGGACACCAAAAAATACATATTTACCATTTCATTTAATTCCCCTTGTTCTCCTTTCATTCTAGAATATAATTTAGAGTTTTGGACTTTGTCTAGAACACGGAAATCTTTAAAAAACATCATTTTTTGATATATTAAATATTTTCTAATATATCCTAAATATAATTTTATCATTGATTTTTCTTTATTGTTTCAGTCGATGGAGGTTTTTATATCTATCATGGATTTCATGTCCCAGGGTCGAGTAGAGTCATACCATGTAATCCATATTTGGTAATATTAATATGTTTTTCTCTTTTCTCTAGAGAGAGGATCCATGATGATGATCTCTCTCCAATTATTGTTGATTTTACAGATATTTTCCTGGGGAAATGACTAGTTATCTTCCTGCGAGAGAGGTTATGTTTTCTATTGACTTAGTTTAGGGTACCCAATAATTATTCATTCCATATTACCACTTATAACAAGCTAAAATATATTGATTTGAAGACTCTATTGGATGTTATTTTAGATAAATGATTTATAAATCGGTGTGTGTCACCATTAGAAAAAATGATTTTTTCTATTAATATTGATGGATCACATCGTGTTTGTGTTGATAAAAAAAATATAAATCAAATAACAATAAATAGAAACTGTTTTGTGCCATATATTGAAGAATTTCTTGAAAATTTTAGTGGGGTGATGTTTTATCTAATATCTTTCTTCAATACAGTTAATAAGAATTTAAAATAAAAGAATTTGAAATTCATAAATTCACCTTCGAGAACTTGTATGGACATTATTAGTAACCTATCCAGACATTTTTTGACCAAATGCTCATCTAGTCATTACTGATTTAATATAATGGATCCTCAATGAGTGTCTTAATAATTTTGTGGGTATTTTTTATGGACGAAATTAAAGATATTCCATGTCTTAGGATGATCATGGACATCATTACATAGATATTTACAAATTTATTAGAAATAACTAACATTATGTCATGCAATAAAAGTTTAATTTCGTGATTTGGGATTTTGGGTTTTTGGGACATGTGGTGTAATAACATAGTAACTCAATTGATCATGGTAATGTGATATCTCTTATTACATTTTGGAAACATTTAAATTTATTTTAGATTTAGATATTTTAGGGTTTCTACGATAATATCTCTAATTCATAAATGATTTCACAATGTTGGCATCACTGATGAATGTTCTAACACAAAAATGTGTATAGTTTCCATGAGATAATAAATTTTTGAGTTAATTTTTCATGTTGAATCATGTATTGAATAATGTAGTGATGATGAATCTTATATAGGTTGTGTTCGCAGATTTGGTCATAAGGGATACATCATTAAATGGTTTGGGTTGAGTTTTTATGTATTTTGGACATATATGTTATTATGGATCTCGTATTGTTAGGCCACATGAGAAACATTTCATAAATTATGTCCTTGTACATTCATCTATGATGTATTCACTTAACATTAAAGAGAATTATCTTTTAAGATAAAGGATTACCATATAATAAAACCACAATTTCATGAAATTTATTTTCTCTAAAATATGATTAAATATCCTCTAGAGGTATTGAGTAGAAAACCTGTAGTTTTTTGATTTCGATATGGCCAATACCATGAGGAAATAGAATATTTTCCAATATTATTTGAGTCCGAATCTTATAAAACACACGATTAATAAATCATCAAATGAGTGGTACATGATGAATAATTTTTAATTGTTTTAAATAGGAAATTATTAATCAAGTGTCGTTGTTTCCTTGGTCACTGGTCAAATGACCTACACACTTCTTGAGACATTTCATTAGGAACAACATCTTAATGATAAATTATCAAGATTTAAGAAATCCCATTACGGTAGAGAAATCATTTTTTGGTTTTTGTTCTCAATAGAGGTTAATAAATTTTTTTATAGATGATACGTCCAATATTTATATTTGAGGAAAGATATGATGGGTTATTCCATTAATTTTAACGGTTTTGTGTATCCATGAACCATAAAATTGATCCTTGACATGTGATTATGATTCTTATGGCCATGAATGATATGAGAGCTTTATTATTTTTTATATCATTTTAATATGTGACATATGTCAATGTTGACAACTAGAGACCTTCTAGTTTGATTCATCGACTTCATATGCCAACCTGAAAGTGGGATAAAATCATTGTGGATGTTATGGAGGGGCATCAATATTCTGATCTAAAGAATTATGTGATGTGGGATTTGATCAATAGGATTACCATATTATCTCACATTATGTCCATTAGTGATACAATAAATGTTATAGAGGTGGGATATATATATGTGAGATATATTTTTAATTTTCACAATGATCCATCTATTATAGTCTGTAATAGAAAACCATGATTTAAATATTGATTTTGGATATGCCTTCATGAGGCACTGGGATCTCATTTCTGTTTGAATTTAGTATACCATCAATAGTGGGATGAAAATATAGGGAGGGATATATAGAATCATGAAGATATGTATCATTCATGCATCCTCGAATTTTTTAGATCATTGGATGACCATTTTGGACTGGTTAAAACTATTTACTCAACAATTATTAGTACATGAGGAAGATAGATCATTTTGATTCCTTTTATAGAAATCGTTGAAAATCTCTATTTTGGAGGTCAGAGACCAGTGAGGGGTCCATAGAGGGACTGAGCATGGTTCATAAGATGACAACAAAAATTTAGTTGACTTGTGATGGTAAATTGTTCTAATAAAGAGGATATAAGTCATATGGTGATCATCACAATAGACCAATGGAATTTTTATCTATGGATAATGTGTTTTTGATTGTTTCACATCATTTGGATCATTTCCTAATTAAGAGGATAGGGAAGGATGGATCCTCATAATTGAGGAACATTGGAGTTTTTCAGGTAGGTTTGGAAATTTTATTTCCACATATAACTTCTAAATTAGTTCACATCATTAGAAATAGTAATATAGGATTCATAGTAGTTAAAATATCATTTGGTTCTATCTCATGTTATGATCTTGATTGATCACGATTTCAGACATATTTTATCTACGATTTTATATAGAATTATAATATTTTATTATGATTCCATGCTACAACATGAGGGAGATACATTTGGTTTTAGTTTTATGGATGCACGGTTCTGATTTTCATTAAACATGGGAGAGGGACACATTGATGATAGAGTAGGGGCATAATATTTTTGATATGGAAGCTTCATAACTAGAGTTATTGTGATATAATGGTTCTATGTTGGTAAGGTTGTTTCATATTGTTACTATTTTTAGGTACTTCTCAACCCTACATTTTTATTCCCTATTTGGGGTTTTTTTTTGTGGTTTTAAAATAATTGTTAGAATTTTTGTTTAGTATGGGTTGTGTAGGGTTGGCCCACAGTTTCCCCAAGCTATGTTCCTTATCATAATAATCTATGAAATCCCATAAAATGGTTTTTTCACAGTTTGTGAACAGTTGTAAAAATAAATATCCCAATTAGTTAGTTAATTGGGTAGGATGCATGACATTTCATGTCGTAAACCCATTCTTAAGAAACATTGTGGGTAGGAAATATTATTTACAAAAATTATAAAAAAAATTCTGAACCCCTTATTTGGGACCCTCTTGAACTTAAAATTGATTTTAGTACATTCTTTCATAATTATATCTCCCATGAATCTTTTTTGACTCATAAAAACAAATTCTATAGTGGATTGATGCTTGGAAAACATCGATCGATTCCACTTTAGTAATATATGTTCTGTCATTATTTGTCATAAGCACTCTTCTTAAGTCATGCATAGGGTTTGATAAATATTAATTTTTTTTACTGATATAAACTCCATTATTTCATATATCGAATCTATGTTTAATCTTTGTTTCTCTATTTTTAATGCACTTCATTGGAGTTTCTAGTTGTAGGAATTGGGTTATATGATCCAATGATCTATAAAAGGTGGCTTAGTATAAGTATTCAAAGATAATTTAACATTGAATTTCATTATTTATATTAAATTGTATCAAATTGTTTATTTTAAATACTACTTGATTAGATGTAGTATATAAATTAAAAATGAATTTATTTTATGGAAATCCCTAATTTTCAAATAATTGTGGTGTTATTCGGAATTTATAGAATTAGTTAAATTCATTTGTGATATGCATCTTTCTGAAAATGAAATAAAATGAATTGTAAAAGAATAATTTTTTGGTTTTCTCTTGAGAAATGAATTAATTTATTAAATACCCATGTTTTGTTTTCAACGAGAAATTTTGATATTGAAATTGGAAATGGGGCAATTGAATAATGAACAATTTTGAAATAACTTTCACATAATTAATAATATTAAAATGACATGAATCACTAGATATTTAGAATGTTATTTGGGAATGAATATTATGTTATAATTTTCCTAGAAAAATAATTGACATTATATATCTCAGAAATATCTCTGTTGGAATGTTTTACCACATGCAGGATGTTGATAAGTCTGAAATGGCCACTTTTAGAGGGACGTGTGTTCACATTTTCATTATCACTATATGAGTGTGTGAGGATCCCATAACCTAAAACTATCATTCCTCTATAAATATCAATGTGTTTAACATTTTTTTAGTAATTATATATATATTTCATTTAATGTAAAAATTTTTACATATGATTTTTTTATTTATATAAAATGATTTATAGAAAAAAAATTTAACCCATTGTTTGAAATGTTTCCATCAATTGAAATGAAATGAAAGATTTTTTTAATGCAGTCATATAAATTTATTTTTTTAATTTATATTGAAAGAATTAGTTATTTAATTATTCTATAAACTTATTAGGAAACATATGGTGATTCCCTACAGGGATTATTGATAACACAATACTATTTGTTTTGGGCATTTATTGTCTTTCATTGGTCTTGTTTGGTAAATTTAAAATCATGACATGGATCTAGAGGGGTTTTTATCATTCAGCATAGTATTTAAGTTTCCATTAAAAATGGGATGTTTATCTTGTTCTTTCTAATAATTGTTTTCTTTACCATGGTTTTATATACCTATAACATTTCATGTGTTGTTCTACATGTGGGTTTTTATTTTGATCATACTAACTTTTTTCTGTTCTTTCATCCATTATGTGGAAAAAACAATTCATATATTTGTGGTATGATTACTAGTTATATATACTATCTTGTTATGACTGGTAATCCCATTCATGATATGTTAGTGATAGATTGGGTATCATATTATTATGGTAACATGGCTGGTTTTTGGCATAATTTCATCCAGAGATAAAATTATATAGAAAATTTAATGGATAATAATAATTGAATTCAAAATTATGAAAATCGTTAGTTATTTGAAATTATGTATTTGTAACTTGATTGATAAATAATAAAGTTCAATCCTCAACATATTTCAACAAAACGGAAAACCCCATATTAATTGGATAACTTGTCCGTCTCATGAGACTGGTCAATGCATCAAGGGGATTTCTAATTCAATGCCCCAATTGTGTATAAACATCCAAAGTATGCATCATATATCAAATATTTTATTTAACTCATTAATGTATATTACTTTTTATAAAAAAATTTATTGAGTAAAGGATATATATTTATCAATATTTCAGAATTTTATCAATTTACATTCAAGGTAAATGATGTTTGTAAAAATTATATAGTGTTTAGGAAAAAATTATATTGATTATGTTAGAACATGAATATTTATGTGAAATATAATTTACGATTAAAAATAATCATAATAATGTTTTTTCATCATTATTATGTTTACAATCACACAATAATGTGATATTGTACAATAACTTTTACAGCAAGGCAATTTTCAATTCAAATCCACTAGGTTGAAATAATACAAAATGAAACCAAAAATGTTGCGATGTATGAATAATTTCTGATATAAAATTATTATGGTAAATTATATAATCCAAATAAAATACTGAAGCGATTAGAGAAGATAAATTTTTATTAAAAAAAATGAAACGACATAAAGATAGTGTATGGGGTCATATAAGCATACATTCCCTCATTCCAAGTAGAAACATGAAAAAATCAAGGATCATAGTAACAATATAATACATCATAATCACCATCCTAATTATATTGAAAATCTAAAGGGTCATGTGACCTGGTAACCATATTAGGCTTCAAATAAGTGTAGTTTCCTCAGTCATGCTTTTTGGGAGGAATGGGTTGGAATCCATCTCAATCGACTAAATCATTCCATTTACATAAGGAAAAAATATAGGTTTGGTTTTTTAGGATAATCATCCTTAACATCATCCCACCTTCCATGAATTCCATGTGTTTCCTTTAAATTAATAATTTCCTCATGGATATTTTAAAGATAGGTGCCGTCACTTTTAGTTTTTTTCCCCTGTAATGCAAAGAAAATATCATGTTTCTCTATTCATGAATTTAGGTCTCCATCTTCTTTAGAGTTCACTCCATGCTCAATAACAATAACCAGGGACAATCCTAGTTCATATCCTGTCACATTATGCCAACATTTCCCTATTTAAGGAAGAAACAAACTTCATTCATTCTCTGGAGCCCCCAATGGCTCATGTACAAGTCTCTGAAGAATCTTTTCCAACTCTTGTGGAACACCAAAATCAATAAATATGTTTCCGTTTTCATTTGAAAATTAGCTTCCACCAGATAAAAAATCTTTATTCTAAGATATCTGCCTCTTCAATTTATTCATAAAAGTTTACTCATGATGTCTATTTAATGATCAGAAAAGTTCATAAAATGTTTTTACACCATTTTTATTTATCATGGACAATAACTTGACACTCAATAATGAAATCAGGTAATTTATCATATTTAACATTTTAAGAGAAGCTATCATCAAATGTAGACAAAACAGTATTATGGATCAAGAAATAATTAAGATCAACTTCCACTATTGCCTTATCATAATGACCAAATTTCACATCCTTAGTGGTAATATCAAATTTTATTGGAATTCCAAATGCAGAAGAGATTTCAAAAAAATTAATTCGGCTCTAAATTTACCAATGAAGACCAAAAAATTTAATCCATTCTTGAACCCTATTATTTTTTAAGGAGAAAGGATCCAAATAAAGATATATTTATTGTATGAAAATCATAAATTTTATTAGAACAGCCAATCAGATCCCCCAAGATTGTTGTTTCAGATCTACTGATAGGGAACAAATGTGGATAAATCCTTGAAACCTCCAAAACAGCATGATCTGTATCACCTCTTTTCATAATTCATTCAGAATAACCACCATGAACATATAGAAAATGTCATCAACTAGGATCACCTTCAAAAAATTCTCAAAACGTGCTATGATTTCTTCCATATATCAAACCAAATAAATAACAACCACCCACTACAGAATAAGTCCTCACCGTATCATGACCTATGGCTTTAGACCGTGTCACTACCACATTTTTCCTGGTAGCATTTGTGGGAGGCATCTCGGCCTAATCCATTGTAGAATTAACCACACACCATCAGTTAGACCCAAGAACAACCAGACAGAGGAAGTCCTCCATTTTGTTAGATATTTATAAATTCATATTAGATTTCACAAATATGTGGGATAAGCCACTCTTGGTTACCACAGTAGTTTTTCAGCACTCAACCTCTACACACACCACCATATCAGGGAAAATAGAATCTCCTGCTACCGCCATATTTATCCCGTCTACATTAAACCACAAGTGTCCATTCATGGTTTCCACCACCATGTTCAACTGAGAACCAATGTGATCAACCAAAACCATTTCTTGGCTCCTATTAAGATTAACCTCTATTTATTTGGTTTCCTCTATCGCCATGTCAAACTATCAAGAGTTGCAATGTCTAAATCACATCCTTACCATCGCAACAGATCTGTGTTCTCCTTCATAAGACTCACCTCCTTACAAAAGTACCCCACCATGATAGTCCATCAGTCCGATGGATTAGAAACCATAGATATTTAAAACAAAATTGATTCCACTTTTCATGATCTCCCTAACCCGTAATATATTAATATTTATAATATCATATATAATCCATTTAAAATATCTATTAACCCATTCATTAATAATAATTCATTATTTTCATTGTTTAAGGTGTTAATTGACTTGTATTGTCATATTTTTTCATGAATGTTGTAGTTATTTATCATATAGTGTTATAATTCCAAGAATAATAATAATGAAATAATTTTCATATTTATACATTAAATGTACATTAAGAAAATATAAATAAATACGGTTTGTATAAATGGAATATTTTAATATCGTGGAGAAAGTAGGTCGAACATACGCAT
Organism: Viscum album; assembly: GCA_963277665.1. Lineage (NCBI taxonomy): Eukaryota > Viridiplantae > Streptophyta > Magnoliopsida > Santalales > Viscaceae > Viscum > Viscum album. The sequence continues at coordinate 1,102,610,641 of OY728147.1, forward strand.
GTGTAACATTAAAATTTCTAAATGATCATTATGGATGGGAGATAAGTAATATTTAATCCTAAAATAATGATCATTATAACATAAATTAAAAATTATTATTCAAAATATATTTGTATATACCATCAATGTGATTTTTTGATGAAAATATAGTCATATTGATTCTTGAAGGACTTTTTCCACATGTACAAAAATGACGTAATTATCATTTGTTGAGTTAAAAAATAAAATTTATTATTATAATTTAAAAATTAATAATATTACATGAATAGAAAAATTATGTATTTTATATAATATGTATTCCTTATCAATATCGTTCTCATCATATATTAAAAACATTACTGATAGGTGAATCACATTGCTTTACACGGTGGTAGTCTGTTAAACACACGAGTGACATTATTATATCTCATACTAAAATGGAATGAAAAATTATAAATATGAAATAATGGATATATTAGTATAGTTATATTTAGAATATCATATGTATTATTTATAATTATAATCATAATTAACTATCATTTGTTGTAGTGGAAAAAAATGACATTGGATCACATGGCTGTATTTTAATGTATACATGAATGTTGAATTTTCATCATACTTGATGGAAGTGAGAATGGTTTTAGGTCATTAAAATATCATCAAAATTGTCTTCATATTCAATAATATTTATTTTTTATAATTTTTTTATTAATAATTTAGAGTGGTGGAGGAAGAAGTAATAAAAATACACATGTTGATAAATGTAACATATTCTTCTGGAAATATTCTATGGATTTCACAGAAAGACTTCTTCATATTTATTTCTTCCAATGCTCATTATTCCAAGTGGAAGGTATGCAAGTTAAGATGTGATTTTATTAAATGTTATCTGAATTATTTTTTTAAAAAAAATTATTGACGAGATATGGTGGAACTTTATTATTGAGGTGTTTGGAAGAGTTGTACTTTATGGAAAGAAAAACATAAAATAATGTGTTTCAAATTACTATAGTGAAAAAATAACGTATTATAAACTGATTGATATTCTAATGTCTAATTATGTTTATAAAATAGATTTTTTAAATATAATAGGTAATTTTCATTGTAATCATTTTTTGTTTAACCCCCATAAAATACATTTTTACAGTTACCATAGTAGTTAATTTTTACTATTTTCCCAATTTATATTGGTAAAAAATTATTTTTAACCAATTAAAAATTAAAAATTATTTATATTATAAATATTAAATATCACTAGTACAAAAACCTTTTTTTTACGTTACCATTTTTCACGTCGGTTTTTTAGAACTTACCGGAAGATATCTAAAAATCAAATTTTCATGTCCGTTATTATATAACCGACGTCAAATACATTTTAGTGGATTTTTCATTTTTTTATATCATAAATGACGTGAAAAATCCATTTCCATGAAAATATATTATAATTTTCACTTATTTTTCACGTCGGTTATTATAAAACCGACGTGAAAAATCGATTTTCATGACTTTTTCACGTCAGTTATTTAATAACAGACATGAAAATGTATTTTTTATTTCAGTTATTAAATAAATGACATGAATAATTTTTTAAAAAATGTACTTCATTTCCCAATATTTAATTTGATAGGTCACAGAGCACAAATAGAGTTACGTATTAAATGTTATGGCCTTCAAAAGATGGCCTTCCCTAAGACATCATTTAGAGATGATCAACATCTGAAGGCCATAACTTTTAATCCGTAACTCTGTTTGAGCTCTCGGACCTGTCAAATAAATATTTGAGAAATGAATGACATGGTTTAATCTTTTTCCACATCAGATATTAAATATCCTACATGAATAAACTTTTTAACGTAGGTTATTAAATAACTAATGCCAAAAAGTCATGAGATTCGATTTTTTACGTCGTATTTATAATAACCAACCTGACAAAGTGATAAAGATTGATTTTTCAAATCGGTTTTATAATAACTCACATGAAAAATATGTGAAAACATTAATATCTTTTCACGTCGATTGTCATAAAACCGAGGTGAACGATATTTTTAATATCCTATGAAAGCAAAATTTCAATTATTTTACATCGCGTCATCGAAATTTTGAATTGCCGCCTAAAATTTTTAATATCATGTTTTCCATTAGAATCTCAATTATATGTTTTAACGATCATTTATTTCAACCATTATCATTCCCCCAAATCGACTTTTTTGATCTTCAACATGAATCAATTATTTCTTCTTTCCGCAATCTCGTTAAAGTATTTTCAATCATATACCCATGATTTAGGGTTTTCATGAATTGTTTCCTTAATTTATAGAAAATTTTATGATCATTTCATTCATCCATCATTGTTCCACCGAATCATATTTTTTGATCTTCCACTTCAATCAACGATTTCTTATTTCCGTGACCTCATCATGGTATTTCTAATTATTTTCCCATGGTTTATATTTTCTATAAGAATTTTTCTTAATTGAAATACGATTTAATGATTATTAATTTATTATAATGATGGATGATTCATTTTATCATGGTAAAACTAAAAATCCCCCTATGGACTCAAAAATTCTTTCTAAGATGAAGGTACGGTTGGCTAATTCAACTTTCCTCGAAATAATATCAAACTTTTGATTATTATAACTTTTGATCTCTAACTCTGTTTGATATTTATGACCTATCAAATGAAAGATTAAGAAATTTTATACAATATGGTGATCATTTTTTAAATCTGTTATTTAATAAATAACGTTAAAAATAACTTCTAATGTCGGTTATTAAATAACTTACATGAGAAATTGTTGTTTAAAGTACGTTTTTTAAAAAACCGACCTTAATAATTGCTTCTTAATGTAATTTCCAGATGTATTTTACGTCGGTTTTTAAATAACCGACTTTAAAAACCATAAAACCCCATTTTTTAAGTTATTTTTTAGATAACTGATGTACAAATTCATATTTTAACTTCACTCGCAATAACATCTCCTAGAAACCGGGGTTAAAAATAAAAAACCAATGTTAAAAAAAGTGTTTGTAGTAGTGTATGTTTTAAAAAAAAATTATTTCATTAAAAAAGAGAAACATATTTAAAATGTTAATAATGCACATGTGATGGAAATTATAATAATTGAATAGAAAATTGAGAATATTTACAATGATTGTCTATGAAAAATTGATATCAAAGTGATTAAAAAGAAAAAAATTGGATTATATTATATATATATATTATTTTAGTAATTTTAATTTTATTCTAATTGAAAATATAATTTATCATTATAAATAATTGAAATAAAAATTGTGTTTTCACTTAAAATATTGTACTACTCCTTGTTAATCGAAAAAATAATCATTTAAAAAACATCCAACAATGCTATTTTTTCTATTCTGGTTCAAAACAATTAGTTATTTTTATCAAAAAAAATTATATAAGAGGTAAAAATAAATATTCATATCAATTATAAAAACAAAATTAAACATCCTTTTGTAAATATTAATGTTTCTTAAAAAAATTTATGTTTTCTTTTAAATGATTCATATTTTGGTTCATTGAAAAATATAAATAGTACTATTACTACCCCCAAATTAATAGATTAGTTATATGGTACATTTAAACATATGTTTCCCCTTTTCAATAGATTAAATTTATTCTAAATGAAAAATATTGTATCATCTTAAGGGTGTTACATTTAATCTGAAAAAAACATATCCTTTATTTATCATTGATATTTCCTCCTAAATAGTTGACGGTAGTTCTTCATCATAGAATAATCTAGTTCCCATTTTGATCCTCTTTTTTATTATTTTCTAATGAACAAAACCCCATAATTCATCAAATTCATCCTTACAATCTATCAAGTATAATGAATCTCTATAATATTTTCTTATAAATATATATTAGTGTGTTGCTCTATTGTATAAAAAGAATTAATATACCTTGAATTAGCAATATACTTCTTTATCAATGATATATGTAACACATCAAGTAACTTTATGGGGTTTGTTGATATTTCCAAACATCAATGAATGAATCTAATTCATTCTTGAATTTTAAATAATCCAATATAACAACGGATCATATTCCCTTTCTTAATAAACATTATATAACAATTAAATGGAGATGTGTTTAAGAACCCATGATTCCCACATTAAAATACAAGTATTATAAAAAATATTAGAAAAAATTTTCCAACATTTTTATACTTTTAAGTGAGTAGGATAATAATTTTTTTGTATTTTTTTAACATAAAAAAATTCATAGTCAACGAGTATCATTTCACAAAACTCATCAAAACATATTAGATTATGAATTAGCTTTCCATATAATGATTTATATAGTCCAATTTGAATACATTAATAGAAACTATAGTTATTGGAATAACATACTAAAGATACATACTGTTACCCAAAACATTTAACATCAAGTGACATTGAACTCAATATTTCTTCAATTGTAATATTTTTTTATTCAGACTACCCATCGGTTAAAGGATGGTAAGAAATACTCAAAATAACAACATTACCAAAAATACTTCTTAAGACTCTTCCAAATTTTATATGTCGACCTATAATCACGATTTCACACAATAAAAATATGTTCATGGAGAATAAATATATATTTATTAATATAGAGAATTATTATGTGATCATTTGGTAAATAATCTCTCATCGAATTTAAATTTAATGATTTTGTTAGGCAAACAATAATAACCCCTACTGTATAATTCATTTATTAGTCTATAGTAGTCCGATATAAAATCCCATATTAATTTCCTTCCATATCGATATATTATATTTAATAAGTTCCATGATATATATATGTTGATGTCTTGAATATTTTTATTGTTAAAAATAAAATCACATTGAAACAAAATCATCAATTTATTGCTTCTTGTTATCCCAGCGAAAACCCTCCTAGAAATCTATATGAATTACTTTTCTAAAATAGTGTATATAGAAATATTAGATATGACTGACATAAAATAAATAATTTTTTCTCATGTATAGATCCAACCCATAATCTCTTTAATTTTTTTTAAAACGATCATTAGCAAATGTGTATATAATTGTTTTATCATTAAATGATTGAATTTTAATATTAAATTTCGCATAATTATATTGAGAATGTTTCGTTCTTTCATGTAAACATGGTTTCCAATCATCTAAAACATTTAGTGATGTCTCTTCTACCATATTAATTCAAATTTCCAAATTTACAAGGATAATGAACAATGGATTCCTAAAACTCATCATTTGTGTTAGAATTACAAGTTCTTTCCCAGTAAAATCATCTTCTTAGTTATTTTATTCAATTGGATGTAATTTTAGTATTAAATCATTATTCATGAGTATCTTAATCCATAAAATATTTATCATGTTGATCTCTTTATGTGAAAATTTGATGTTTTGGATTTAATGATCTATTTATTCCTAACATCCTTCACTATAGAGATAATTTCTCAATTTCAACAAATAAATTATTACTAATTCCAACTTCATATCATTTATTGGATATTTATATTCATGATACACTAATTTCATTGATTAATATGTAGAAAAATTATCATTTTTAATTTAGACACAATTGTATTTATTTTTTTATGTACAAATATATTTAAAAAAATCATTTTTTGATGGTGGATCCAAAATTACATCTTTGACCAAAATTCAATTTAGAAAATCCATATATTATTAACCTTCATTTTTCAACAGATACATAAACTGATTTTGTGTAATATTAGATAATATTTTATATAATCAGGGAAAATCTAATCAAATATTCTATAGTTACCTACAAAAAAATACAAACCATGGTTATATTCTTTGGTATATTCCGTTATCTGACTTCATTTTTCATCATATTTTCAGTTTATATTTTATCTATGCATATAACATAGGGAAGGATAAATATTATTTGAATAAAAAATTACACAAACTAAAATTTTCATATAATTTATTCCTTATTATATTCACATGAATGATCTACATGTGATTCTCAAGATCCTCATAACATTAGGAATAATCCAAAATATAGTCAATGAACAGAAAAAAACATCAAAATATTTGTTGAATAATTTATTAATTAAATCCATAAAAAATGAAATTGCATTGGTCAATATAACTAGAATTACTCTAAAATCATAATTTACATACCTCATCAGTATAGTAATCATCAAAAAGTCATCCTTATTATATTTAAATTGTTAATACCTAGAACGGAGTTCCATATTTCATAAATATTGGGCTCTATGAAATACATCAATTTATTATTATAAAATAAATTCTATATTTTATAATTAAATTATCTATCATAAGATTATGTTATCCCTATATCCACAATAATATTATATAGTAGGTTTACTATAGTTAGATCTAGAAATGACTTAGATGAAAATTTCTTCTCTATAAAGATAATGAATCCTATATCCTCCACGATAATTGTAATTAATTACTTCATGATATTAATTTTTACATACTATTTTAATTGAATTTCCATAATAAGGTTTATATTTAACACAACCATAGGGACTATAACATAGTTAAAAAATAATGGAAGCTTATGTTAAAAAATTAAGACTTCAAGAAACATCCTTATTATTGTGATACATTTCCCTATGAGTTTTAATTGATAACATACTTCATAAATTAAATAGGAAATGATTATTTTTGTTGGGAAAATATGTAGATATGAATTATTATGTAGATATAGAATCAAAAAAACAACTAGGTAAATTTTATGTTATGATTAGAGTACCTTCCAACATATCATTTGGTACTTTCACCAGAGTTTTAGTGATAAAATATTCTTTGACATCTCCACCTGACCTATTATATGATGGATCAACTTGATTATTATGGAATTTATATTTCTAGTTCTCCATATAACTCTAGCTAAAAAAAATTTCTACAATTTCTTCATTCTTCCCATTTCATATATTTTTTTACTAACCATTATTTCCTCATATAAAAAAATCACAATCCCTTCAAACATTTCTTAATGTTATTCTTTTAATAATTTTCAAAAAAAAGTGTTTGATTTGTTTTCATCATATTTATTGGAGAATTAACTTTATATTAGTGTTCATATAAAATAATATTATTTTTATTCCCCTTGAATATATTTGATATATAATATTCATTATCTATTTTTATTTCATGTAAAACTATTTTCTCATATGAAAATAATTTAGGTACCGTCTCCCTTCAGATAAAAAGTATAATAGCATTATATAAATTCTATGTATAGAACTCCCTATGGTGTATCTAATATTTATTATACCTATAATACCTTTTAAATATATCCTTATTAACTTCAATAAATTCCTCTTCTATTTGCATTTAGCTATGGAGAATTCTTATAATTTAAATTTTTTCTCACAAAGGAATTATTTTTTATATAATTCCCCATTAAAACCCATTAATTCCAGATGTTTTGTTTCTGATTTCTCTAAATTATTCTTCATAAATACCCACTATTTATCAATATAATATTTTTAAAAATACATTCTATATGTAAATGTTTCATATTTACTAAATCAAAATTAATTAAAAAACATATCCTGGGACACCAACCATTTATCATTGACCAAAGGATTATTAGTACCACCAAATGATGGGGTATTCTATCCCATAGAGAAATATATATTAGGATAATATCACTATGGAATATTTATCTCAATATTTGAATTTTATTTTGTCAAATCATAATTAATATATCATAATATATAAAAAAATTTATCAATCCCAATACACTCTGTATTGGCTTCCTCACATGGTATATATCTACATTATCCATGAGTATTAATACAAATATTTCCTTTATTAAACATTTATATACAATCTCATATAATGGATTATTTCACAAAATTATAAAATATAAATAAAAAATTGTTACAAATAAATATTTCCTCTTACAAAATTAAATTAAAATTCTATGAACTCCGGATAATTAAATAATAATTAGTGTTTTTTCACGGATGACATTGTTTTCCAAAAATTTATAATGTTTTTCTATGAAAAATTGTTTTATCATAATATCCCCTCGGAGTGAATAACCAATTTTTGAGTAAAGACCATTTTCATGAACCAGGTGAGGATTAGGTCTATCCCAATGAATAATTTTCAATGTTATTTCTTCTTTTTCGTCTATGAAATATACCCACTTGTTGTATAAATACATGAAATCATTTATTTGAAAACCTATATAATATCTTCAATTATATATCATTTGTATGTTCTTCTACACATATCGTAAAAATAGAATATATGATTATGTTTCCTAATATATTTTATCTATCTTCTTCTTCCCATGGGTTTAACTAAACATTCAATGATACCAACTACAAAAACCCCAACACCAGTAAACCAATGATGCTACCGTAATTTATTAAATTTTTTATGACTTAAATTTTCAAAATTAGATGGGAAGATTCCTTTTTTAGTTGTGTATACCTACATACTTTCATTACAACCACTTACATTGTAAATAAAATTCAAAACATAATACTTAAAAAAATAAATTAAATGGTTTCCATTTATAACCATTCTAAGATATCGTCATCATATACCAAAAAATGAAAAAACAAATAATGGTGACCTCAACAGCATAATGATATTTACATTAAATATATTATATCATGAATTAATATATACTAATCAATTTGAAAAGATAAAAAATTAACACATATTGCATTTAAATAAAGTTAATATCATTATAAGAAAAAATATAATCAAAATTGAATACTAAAAAACTAATCGTACATGCCATTAAATCAGTAATTTGGAAATGAAATGCATCAAAATTACGTATCAGGGATGAAGATACCTCAATTCATAATGAAATAAATTCATAAATTTGTTTCATTTCATATGAAAATGATACAATTATTATCATGAACTATACTCAAGAATATTCATAACTACTAGATAATAACCACTGGATTTTCCCAAAGAGTTTATCTCATGAAAACTATTAATGAATCATGAGGAGATATATAACCATTCCCCAACCATGTCTACATTTATAATTAATTATTAATATATATATATATATATATATTTAAATATTCATAATTCATGAATATATATTCTTTATCATCATATATCCTTATTTAGTAATAGATATGGTTTAATCAATATTTCCCATGTTAATATTATAATTATCAGAGTAAACACTGTATTTAAAAATGGTACATGGTTTAGTAAATAATTATATCAAATTATAAAAGAATTATGATATTTAATATATACATAATGTAAAATGGAAATTGGTCATTCAAAATTCACTTTTTCATGATAATTAGATAATTTAAAAATTAAATAGATATTGAATAATACTGTTTTTCACCGGGTAGTTTCATGTCAAAATCCCTTAGGTGAAATTATTTAAAGGGAAAATTAATAAAACAGGGGGTATATAAGAATCATGGTATTGCATTGAAATTGGGAATTATGTACACTTTATAAATTTGAATTAGTTTATAATAACAAATTGTCCTCAATGAATTGTAAAACTGTGCATAAATCACTTACCTTATTACTTCTTTTTGTTGAAGATGATTTAAACTAATTAATAGGGTTTTAAAAAATGTTTTTAACTTAGAAATAATAATATTAATATTTTTTATATTATAATATATTTTTATAACATATTATCAATCTTTTGTTAATAATATTTCATTATTTTCATTGGTTAATGTATTCATTGGATTATTTAATCATTTGTTATTTGTCATGAATGTTAGGGTTCTTATGAGTATTATACAGTATTATAATCGACATAATAATAATAATAAAATATCTATCACATTCATATGTCAATTATACTTTTAAAATAAATCAGGATTTTTTTTTCAAATGAAGTATATATGTAAAAATCTTAATTTTATAAGGATTTTTTACACTATAGTTACATTTTCAATTTTCAATAATCATTATTATATGGAGGTATGTAATATTATATCTTTCTTGAATAATCATAATAACATAAATACAATATTTTAAAGTAAAAAATACTTCTAAATATAATCCACATAATTTTGTGATGATAAGAGGTCCACATCACTTTGTGAATGTAGGAGTTCCATTCTACAAAAGCAATGTTATTGTCCTACAGTGAGTATTACATAAAAAGTTTTGTTATATTTTTGAATTGATAAATATTTTATTAATATTTTAATTATTTTTGATATATATATATAATATAATAATTGAAAACATCCCTATCACATTCTATGTAAAGTTTTATTAAAACACTAACTGTATCTTTTCATGAGGTTGTAGGCCTCCATACAGAAAAGTGACGTTATCATATCCACTAGGAAGTGAAATATATATATATATATATAACCAAATTTATTTTAAGTTATAATTATATTGACAAAATAGGTATAATTTATATCTCTAGTGATACCCAATCCTTAATGGTGTTCAAGGAAAAATGAATTACATCGGTTCACATGGTTTTAGTCCACCATTCACACGAATGAGTAATTCATAACCAATTAAAAAGAAGTGGGTATACCTATATTTCAAGAACTTATAATATGAATATTTAAATTTATTTAATATAATCATTATTCTATTTCATAATTTTAATAGAAAAATTGAGATGTGTGGACGAAAATATTAAATAAATTATTTTTTTTTACACCAACACACTTACATCAATTGAACAGCCATGGTTTTTGAAAAATGTAATCCATTTTTATATTTCTATAAAAAATAAATTTTATCGAATTTCGGGATGAAATATGAGGAATTTATTTGGAATTTATTTCTTGATCCAAAATAGTGTGATGGTGTTTCAAATAAAGGAGAGTGCATGGACTTTTATATGTGAGGTGACTGGTAGCTTTATCATTTCCGAATTGAAAAGTGGTTCCAACGATTTCACCTACCACAAGGGTCAAAAGTAAATAATTAAAGAGGAAAAAATGTTGTATGGAATATATTTTCATTAAAGTATATTTAAAAAATGTATGTAGTTAAATTTAACCATTATAGTTTTGGTTTTACCCAAAATAAATCTACATTTACCCTAACTGCATAAACTAATTTATGATAATTCCACTATTAATTTAGTTAAAAAATGAAGGTAAATTAATTATAAAATATAAATAAATATCACTAATAATATTAAATTAAAATTTCCAAATTCATTTCTCATAAATTTAAAAGTTTAATTTATCTATTAGTTTCGTAGACTTGATGACATAGTGTGTTTCTAAAAAAATGTTCTAAATCATGTTATTTTTAATATTAAAATTCAATATGAAATTGATTGCATGGAACTAAATTGGGTTTAAAGATATATATATTATAAATAAATTTATATTTTAATAGATTTTAAATATAATTTACCCTTACCAATCATTTTATTAAATTGTAGCCACTACTATAAATATGGCTTTTATCAGTGCTAAAAATAGCCTTCAACAGTGCTAGAAAAGTACTATAAATGCCGGTGAAGATAAAGGGTGGGGGTCCCCTTTATTAGCACTCTAAAAAGCGCTGATAAAGACCCCTTTTATCAGCACTTTTTTAAAAGTTCAGATAAATTTTAAAGAAATAAAAAATAATAATAATCATGCCCAACCGGGGGTCTTTTATGGTGCTTGAGCCCCCCATTTTACAGCGCATTTCTGGCCCCCTCCAACTCCCCGCACACACCCCTCTACCAATTATCAGTGCTAGCCCTAGATTTCCCATGTGGGATTGTCCCTTCCTCCACTCAGATTTGATCTCCAGACCTCTTCCATGCGCGCCTGAAGCCTTTGCCACTCCCCTATATCGATTTGTTCTTCATTTAGTGATATATCTATTTATTCATATATATATATATATTTAGTCATATTTATTTTTATAGTAATATATATTTATATTAATATATATATATATAGTTATATGAATATAAATATGTAGTTATGTTAATATAAATAAATAGTTATATTAATATATATATATTTATAGTGATATTAATATATATATTTATAGTTATATCAATATATATATGTAGTTATATTAATATATATATATATAGTTAGATTAATATATAGGTATATAAATATTAATATATTTCAATTTTAAATAAAATGGATACTAGTTATTATTTAGGTAAATCTAATATAATTTATATGTAAATATATTTTATTATTTATATTTGTAATTAAATTTTTAGTTGTGAATATTTAAAAGATATATACCTATATTTATTCATTTGATTATAAATAAAAGTAAAATATAAAAAACGATATAATTTCAAAGACATAGTATCAATATTAATGTAATACCTTGGAATAAATTCAGTCCCCTCCAAAAAAAGCCAATAATACCACCTTAAATGAGGGTGAAAATCCAAAAAATGTTAAGAAATCAAGGTACCCAGACTAAAAAAACACTATTGGAGGCCTTTTGGGCCTTATTTAGCCTCCAGATAACTTTTATTGTTGTTCCCCCAGTCATAGTGATGTAGAGCTTTTCGCAGGCTTCGATTTGATATGTGGTAGAGATCAAACAGACACTCGGATCAAAAGTTATGGCCGTTTGAAGTTCGAGTTGCGTTTTCAACATATTTTGGATCTTTTTTTAATTTTTTTCCTTTTTTTGCCTTCAAATTTTTTTTAAATGACTATTCCTACATAATAATTAGAAAATTATTAAATAAAAATATTTTTTTATTATTTTATAAGCCATTTTCACTAAATATCTTATATATTAAATGTAACTATATATTTATATTTATCTAAAATATTTTTAAAATCATATTTAAAAAATATAATTTATATTTATATCAACATAACTATAAATATATATTTAAATATTAATATATATTTTTAAATTGATTTTTTTGGAAGTAGACCCTTCATCAACGCTACTAAAAAAAGCGCTGATAAAGGGGTACCCTTTAACATAGCTAAAAAAGTGCTCTTAAAGGGGGTCCCTTTATCAGTGCTTAAAAAAAGCACTGATAAAGGGGTACGTTTATCAGTGCTTTTTTAGCACTGATAAAGGTACCCCCCTTTATCTACAATTTTTCGTTTGCCCTGATAAAGGGTGGCACCGGTAATGCCCACTTTTGTGGGAGTGAGTTTTTTATTTGAATTCACATGTTTTTTTATTCATGAAAAAATAAAACATTATTGAAGAATACTTAAAAATAAACATATATTAATTTTAATATTATAATGTAAAAAAATTATATTTTAAAATAAAATTTTATAAATTTTGTAATAATAAATTTTAAATTTTATGCCCAAATCATTACAAAACAATCATTTTAAAAATAATATAGTTTCTCAAAAAATAATTCAGTTTTATTTGAATTATTTCTATGTTATTTAAAATATATACATTAAAAATACTATTCATATACAAAATTTCAATATATAGAAAGTAATGGTTCATTTGGACTTGGAGATTTATTTTTCAAATTCACTCTATGTGATTAAATTTATTCTATAAAAATAATATTATAAATTGTTGGTGTGTTTGAGAGACAATGTAATATACCCCAAGAAGTGTAATATATTATTCAATATATTTATCATTAATGAATTTTCAAAAATATAATAAAATTATATAATAACACATAATACAATCCAATGGAATAATGTTCCCAATTTACATCAAATGATATCATATGAAGGATTCTAAATCAATGATTGAATATTTAGTTTATAAAAAATCCACACTATATGGGAATGTATTAAATCAATAAAAATATCGAATAGAAAACCTTTTTCGACCTATATATCCATAAATATTTAAAAACATCACAAAATTGTATACACGGGTTGTTAATATCCAATTAAAATAAAGCATGGCGTAAAAAGTGTTTTTGTTAAGGAATCATGTTTATGATAATGAAATCCCAAAAAAAATTAGTAACATTCAGATAAAACCCATAATAATGAGACTTGTTGTAATTTAAATCATATTAAATTATTAAATTTTAGTTCAACATGTGATATCTCAAATAGTTTGTATAAAACGACATAAATTGAATCAGATTCATAATACCAAATATTCGTCAAGGTGTGGAATTGTTTGACAAAAAACACTACATCATGTGCTTGATTACATGAAATTAATTTCACCCTCTATATCAAAGTCATATCAAGGATAATAACTTTATTGATTACCATAATATCATTTAATAGAGTTTATAATATTTATAAATAATGACACTCTACATGAATTATTTGGATTTTCCTCAATCATTCACTATAATGTTGATCCCTTATTTTAATTTCCTCATAACATTATATATATTCATTATTAAAAAATAATTCATCATTAATATATCATTATTTCTTCACATTAAATGATTGCATTTATTTTTTATGATGTTTTAAATCCATTTATTGAGTGTTTTTGTCATTATCCGTGGAAATGAATTATATACACAGATTTTTTAGATTCATTTTTTCGATAGATGTTTCATATCATAGTTGATGCATTATATGTTCATATAAACTTATAAGAGAAATTAAATCATTATTAACATATAAATATTATATTATGACATATTTATCCATGAAATAAATGTATTTAATTTTTCATGGAGGTGGTTAAACCAACTGCAACATGATTCTACAATGCATAATGGTTTAGTTTTAATATCATTAATATAGAACAATAATGATTTTATATAATGTCTACATGTGTCATATATCAATATATGAATTAGTATGATTAATATTTAATGTATATTTCATGACCTATCCAAGTGGGTTCTCTGGTGCGACTACCCAATGCTTACATCTAATAGGCAAGAGGATATTGACTAGCAACGAGTTCTGATATACCACAACTAGGAGGAATTTCCCTAATGTAAATGTACATGTGAAAACATCTTAAAGACAGAAAAATATGAAATTTAAATCATCTAAATTGATTTATGAATATATTTAAGATCCTAAAATGGAGTACAGTAATTAAAGTAAAAGATTATAAAAAGGTAAAAAGCATGCCCACAACAAAGGGTTCATACAAAAGTCTAATGAAAACAGTAAGGTATCAAACATTCTCCAAGGGTGTGGAATACGTTAATGGTATGCTCCCAAAAACCCACCATGGTCCTCCCAACTCTAGATATGCTCCCCTAGATTCTGGTCCTCATAAGACACTATCAAAATGGGCGTTGTCTTTACAAGACATGATACATGTTGTTATTACCCATGCAGTGGTTACTCTAACAATACTCAGTCAGAAACCATAAAAACACTAATTCTAATTGACTAAGAATAGTTAACTCAAGAAAAGTTACATCACTGTATAATTTATATATATAGTATATAAAAACTAAGATATTCTTAGTAGATACACCACACCATCAGGCAGCCATAACCAAATGTCATCCACTGGACTCTGCTCATAGAACACTAATTTTATGAGAACTCAAATCTCATTCCATGGAATCATAGGGGAAACTTGTTGAAGTGATATATCTCATATGGGACCTATAGAATTATAATTGATTAGTCAATGAAGACTATGGTACAAATATTGGGTATCATAACTAGTACTGATGGAGGACACCTTGAAACCAATCAAGATCAACATGATACATAGTTGATTATATTCCAATGATTCCAAAAACACTACTGAGGCACCCTAATAGATAGAGGATCAAAAACCTTTCCACACATGTCATGCCAATTCCAAAAAAATCACTAATGGTAATAAATTGTTCCACATCGATCTCTGTGAGGGATGATATAACTATATCGAAGAATGTACCTCTAGATTGGATTACAATCTTGTGAAATGGAAGTTATGCTACACAAAGAACTCAATGAAAGGAACATGTTAACACATTAAAAATATATTATTCTTAACTACAAACCCAAAGTTTCATGGAAAATTTTTGTATCATTATTTTTCTCTTATATCGGTAGATAGTTAGTCGTTTGGACGCTCCAAATAGAACCTATTTCCATATGAACAAAATAGAAAATATTTCCATATGAACGAAACATCTCGTAGATCTATCAGGTGTGTGTGTACCTACCACCATGGTCGACATCCACGGTCGACCTCTGTGGTCGGTCCACCTACGATGCAGGACCAATACCTTAGTATTGACTCGCACGGTTAGTCCACCTTCACCTATATCTGACCCGATTTCTAAATAAATTTGACTCATATCGACATAACCTAACATGACCCACCATCCCAAACAGGCCCAATGGCCAGAGCATGACCACAGATTTGACCAGACCTGCCAGTCCTAGTACACTTGGCGTCTGCCACTGTATCTCGTGACCTCTTATATGCCCATGTCCCAAGACCGACGTCCACTTCTGCATCTCACTGCCGCATCCCACCACTATCCGACCTGCCACAAGAATCTCTACCACTCATGACACTGGCCACCACGATGAACAACCCTCAACGTTGTGTTCCACTATATGCATTGGTCTTGGCCTCCTCACACTGATGGTCCCTTCGGCAGTTCACCATGGCTCCATCAATTCCTATAAAATTTAATGGTCGTAGATTCGTGCTCCCTAGGTCCTAATTTATATAGACACAACCTCAGGTGTTGATTTTCCTCGATTCCGAGGGTCTGACCTAGTTTAAAACCACCCAACAACATCGATCTAGGAACCACATGGTTACAAAAACATATAATGTCAATAATGGTGAATGGATTAAAAATAATGAATTTTCATCATTGTTGGTCTATAGCTTATTTCAAATGATCAAGATTTCAGGGGTTTGGTTAGAAATAAATATTGAATCAATACCAACTCGCAATATGCACGATCAATGAATCAATCCATTCATCTATTGACCCATGTTCATCATATAAATAAGGGATGGGGAATAAACCAATTAAATCGAAATAACTTCCATTATTCAAATCGATTGACCAGTAATAATGATGTTGTTTCCTCCCATTTAGGAGATCCATCTTGATTTTCATTCACCATTTTCCGATTCTAAAATCTTACCTCACATTCCAGATAGGGTTCTATATAGTTTCTTTCATAGTTTCTCTATAGAATTCAAGGGTTACGAGACTAACCCTACATCTTTAAAAAATGTTTTATTTTTAAAAAATAATACCTTCCTGGAATTAATGAAATAAAATAATTTGTTTCATAATTTATTTTATCCCATTAAAATTCTTGAGAAAAATTTACTCATTAGATACATTCCAACCAAATTTAGATTGTTCTTAAGGTATATCCACTATTATAAACTCAATGGGGCCATATAATTTCTGATATGGTCCCCCATTTATGAGTTAATCAATTTTTTTTAGGAAAACCATGTGTGGGTGCTATTAAATATTTTAATATTTTTAAATCATTTGTTTTGGGTACACTAGACCTTTGAATTGCATGTTGTTTTAACACATAGTCTAGAAAATTACTTATATAATATCAAAAAACAAATAATAAATATAAGAAATGAAATTATCTTCACCATGATGATTTAGATCCCTAGAAATTCAACAAAATGATTGCTAAAAACAGTAGAGGTATTGAGCATGAATCTGATCCCTCTACTCCCATTTATCTTGAAGAGATTCATACGCGGCCCCCAGACACATGCCAAATGAATTGATTTACCCTTAAATAACCTCTTATTTTATTACTTAATCTCTATTGGTTACATAATAAAAGTTATTTCATCCTTTATTACCCACTCGACCCAATCAATAATGTATTATAGGTCATTTATGTACCTCAACAATGAAAATATGTGGAAGACTTCATGTACCTATTGTAGAGGCAGTTCAAAAATAATGAAGTACTGAACCTCAATTTCTCAAAAATATATCTAGAAATGGATGATGAAACTCAATGTATCATTCTAATATCCATAATCCCCATCGAGGTGAAGCCTGAAGATACACATTATCCCCTTCCATGAACACTAATGGAATCTATTTCCTATTAGGATAAGACTTATGAAAAAAATGGCATAGTCTTCATCAACTCATTGAAGATCTTCACCTTCTCTATAGTAGCTTGCAAAAACATTGTGACCATTAATTATAACTCTCTTATGTCAGTCCCAGAATGTGGTGACCTGCTGGGTCACCTATACATATATTTGAATGATACCAAACCAATTGTGGAATGATTGTTTTTTTATTAAAACTCCACTAGTGGATGGTGGTCCTTCCAACTATGACCAGTGTCAAACATGAAATCCTAGAACAATTCTTTTGTAACATGAAAAGTTTTCTCAGCTTTTCAATCTATCTGTTGGTAAAACAATGTGATCAAGCATAGTTACTTCACAAAATATGCATGTAATCTCATCAAAACTTTGGATGTAAATCAAGAATCATGATATGAAACTAACAATTATGGAACACTATAGAGTCAAACATCCTCTTTCTTATAAATTCCTCCTAAACATTCAAATGAAATATTATCTTAGATATCTCAGAAGTGGGATAACATGGAGAGTATGTTAAGTATCAACCAAATGGAATCATGTTCTATATTTTAATGAGGTAAACCTATCATAAAGTCCATAGATATACCATCCAATATTTATTTTGGATCCTTAAGGAGTTGATATAAATCCGCTGGAAACTGATGCTCATCCTTCACTTTCTCACAATTAAGTCATCGAGAAACAAACTCTTAAACTCTCATAATCATTATTGGACACATAACCTGAATTCATTGTTCCTTGTACATATTATCCACATATGGATGAACCACTAATGTTGTTGATTGAAAAAAAATAAAAACCTCCTCTACCAATTCACCTGGTACAACTGTTTGCCCTCTAATAAGAATTACGTTATACCCACCTTTTGAGTATCTATTAGCGCATGCCCTGAGGATATCTAAGAATTCATTTTTTGACCATTGGAATCCACAAAATGAGCCTCCATGTATCAATGTAAGCATGGAGGGGTGAAGGAAATCTAATAAATGTTTGAAAAATCACCTCATTCCATAATGGATATTAGCAATGAGGCTAAATGGTCTGATGCATCATTCAGAAACATCAAAATGGTTCTCTTACAAAGATAATATTCTACCAAGTTCCCTTTAATAAGAATATTGATAATATAAAAGTCAAATTTATGAACTATATCTTACCATTCCATCTATCACACCATTGTATCCTTCAAAGAAAATATATTCTTAAAACCCTTGTGATCAGAATAAATGATAAAATTCTCAACCATCATGTTGTGTTGCATTATTTTCAACATGAAGACTACCACTTATAAATCAGTAGAATGGGTCACATAGTTCTACCCTTATGGTATCATGTTGAATGAACAATAGGTAATCACCTCTTATGTCTGCATCAGGAGACAACCATTCTCAGTCTAGGATGCATCAAAAAACACCAAATACTCGAAGAGAACCACCTCTAACATTAGGATGAGAGTGTTCATCAACCTCTTCCTCAAATCATTAATAAACAACTTGTAGTTTTATATCCACACAAAAGGATTCCCATTTCGTGTCAATGCTATCAAGGGTTCATCCACTCTAGAGAAGTTCTGTTCAAACCACTAGTAGTATCACACCATTCCAAGGAATGTCTACACCTTGTTAACACTCTTGGGTGGCTCAATTGAAATAACATTCTCAACCTCCAATGGATCCACAACCAAATCAGCCTATGAGATGATGTGCCCAAACAATGGACCTCCTGAATAGAAAACCAAAACATTGAGAGATTCCCATAAATTTGGTTCTCTTAGTGTGTGTCCATGACCATCCCCAAGTGTCTCTCATTATCATCCACAGATATCGAATACACAAGGATGAAATTAATGAAAACCACTATGAACTGTTCTATGTACTATTAAAATATTGGTTTTATGAGTCCCATGAACACTACTATGGAATTTTTTATTCCAAAAAAACATCACCATGATCTGATAGTACATTAAATACGTCTAATGGTCTTATGTGTTATATCCACATCCCATAAAAACAGTTGGTGATAACCTGATATGAGGTAAATATTCAAGAGCCATCATGATACTTTTAGTTAATAAAAGAATTAAAATATCCTATATAGTGGATACAAGGTCCCCGCTATCACCTAGATTAATCATTGATTAAACAAACATAAGATTAATCTACCTGATGACTTCTTGGAAAAAACAAGGGATGCCCGTGGTGAAGCACTAGGCCTCAAGAGGCCCATACTATATAAACCCTCCAAATGTATCCTCAACTCATGAAGCACTACATGAGACATCTGTTATTAATGTTTTGAAACTAGTGTTATTCTATATTGTAGATCATCAAATAAATCCATCTCTATGATGGGTGTTAAATGTGAAACATATTCAATAAATATTTCCACAAAACCCACATGCACTGAATGAATCTAAGAAAATATATCATCCTCTACACTGATGGTGAGGCTTGACAACTGATCAGTAATCCATTTCACCATCCAATGTGTGAGTCCATTGTATTAATCATGTGTCTCCTTTAAACCAAAAAGGAATACCATGTCCCATCAATGTAGAAACAACATACTCTACACCAAGAACAGCCAATCTATGAAAGAACTGTGGATAACCAGTACATACTACGAATGAAATTTTAAGGCCTCCATGCTGGTACCAAGATATCCCAACAAAATTTCTCAACTACATGAGAAAGGTCACAATGTCATCTCTAGTGTGTTAACATAGATTCTTTACCAGTAGGAGTCTCAATGTGTAAGGGTGTAGTCTATATTTTGACCAAAATCTCTAAGTTTAGAAGAATATTTGTGGAATGAAAAGAATAAATATAACCTATTTCTATCAAAAATACAGATTTGGTTTAAAAAACATAGATCATACCTCGTATTATCCCATGAGTATCAGGTTGATATGCCTCGAAAATATGTAATTTGTCTTTATCAATTCCCACCAGCACCCTCAAAATATTGTGGACCAACTGTGGGTTTGGGTTGTCACATATCGATGTGTTTAAAATCTCTTACTGATCTAAAAGATCCTCTACCACACCCACCACTCTATAGAACACCATTCTCCTGCCTATGTATCATTCTAGGCTTTTCCTAAACCGTCTCCCAATCAGTTGTTTGAAGGATTGGGTAATATCATGCCATATCTCTCTAACTATTACATGACTAACATCGTATATAACATGGATAATTTGGCCCTACCATGGTTCCATTATATGATAAACCTATGTCATGGGATCCTTTGGTGAAGCTCATGACTGGATTGGACTCCAGTTACTATTGTTTTCCACCTTCCTTTGAGGTCTTAGCTTCTAGGTTCCCACTACTAGCTCCCACTACCAGTGTATGCTCATCCATAAAACTCGCCATTATTAAGACTCTATAGTGTACCCCATAATATATAGATATTATAATGGATTCCACTGATTCCCTAGCATCTAAGAATTATCCCTGATCGGAGTTATGATCACTAAAGAACTTCTCTTGTAGAATGTCCATGGAGTAACCCAAAAACTCTGTAAACATTGCTAAATACTCCACCATGGTAAAACTCTTCCACGATATATATAGAATCTTCTATATGAATACCAATAATAATGTACCTAGATATAACTTGTTTTTGAATAGATTCTCCAAGACTATACATGAGAGATATTGTTCATCCTGTGACTTAGTCACCAAGATCTACCATCGACTCACGGAGCCTTAAGGAAAACTGACGGAAAGGACTTCCTTCTGGTCGGTAGGCATCCTAAAAAGGAATAAAGCATATCTAATTACCTCTAGGTCATTATTATCTATCTAGGGATTTATCTCACCATGAAACAAGAGTTTTTCATTTCTCTGAAACTTGATCATTTCATGTATCCTTCGTGCGTCACTAACTGGTAATTCATGTATAATTTTATGCTCGAAAGGTGGTGGTAGAGCATTTAAACCATAAAAATGTTCTATAAATGGTACTTTTCCATGTACCAATTACTCATCACTAGTTGGATTAACTTCATGATCACTTAGTGAATTCTTGGATGGCTATCTATGTGGAGGAATCTGGAAAAAATGTGTGATTTACCACAATATATAGTGTATATAATGAGAGATGAATTGTAATGTCCTGAAAATTTATGAATAAAAATCCATGTCTTTAAATATCATTGGGATATAGATAAATCATGGACTCATTTTATTATTATTATTTGGTTTAGATGGAAATTCTATATCATTACCATTGATAATATATATGTTATACAATGGTCACACAATAAATATAAACATAAGTATTTAAAAAATCCTTTTCACGTTGATAAAGGAAAGGATGACCTCATCCTGTAGATTCAGACCGTATGAAGCACATTTTTCAGTGCTCCAAAATGAGGAAACATCACTAGGATTTTCTCTTGAAAAATTCCCTGATATGCTTAAAAAATTTATGGTTTAATGAAATCACTTACTGGATAAGTTCATGTTAATAGAGAATACCACCAGAGCGATGTTATTCGAGTCGACCCAAGAGTATGTCACCATAGAACACATTACCCTTATGTCTTACGCGGGTGTTATAAGGGGTTATGTAATAATATATTGGTTAGTTATTCTGTAATTTCATTTTATAATTTAAATTAGTATTCCATGAATTTCTTTATGAAAATAGTTTTTCATAAAAATATAATGGATTAGATAAATTGATCTTTCGTGTAAAAATGTACTTTTTAGAAATATATAAATTATTATATTAAAAAATGGGTTTCTTAGTAATGTTATTATAATAGTGTTATAAGAACACTCCTTCTAATTATAAGTAATGACTATATTTATTCCTTATTTTTTTAATATATAAGTGATTAAGAATTTAGTTTGTTTAGAGTTATATTTTTTATGATGAAAATTAAAATGTGTTTTTAATTAATTAATTTTTTTATGAATTAATTAATTTTAGGAAAAAATAATATTTTAATAAAATGATTTTATTATATAATTTTTATTTAATATAAATCATCATATAATTTTTATGAAGCCAAATGTACCTTTTATTAAGGTTTGTAAACAGTTTTTTCTCAATACCTGTAAATTTTCAATAAGTGACAGTTTTTATTTTTATATTGATAATTCACATACTCAAAAAATTATTTATATTAAGTGAATTTTATTTTTGGAAATTGTATGTTGAAATTATCCAATGGTTTATTTTTCATAATTTTCTGAGACAAAAGAATTTTTGGGTAAAAATTAAATATCGTATAAATATATAATGTGTTTTATGACACCATAATGTCTCAATAGTGATATAATAAAATACTATAATAGAAATATATGGAAAAGAAACGTCATAAAATTTTAAAAAATTTGAATTTAGATTTTTTAGTTTAATTTTATAATACTTTAGTGGACCCTCGAATACTCATAAAATATTTTAACATTTTATAAATATATTATTAAGAGTGCGAGTAAAATACACATAAGAAAGACTAATATTTTAATATGTTCTGTCTATTAAAATGTAAATTGTTTTATACCACTCCTATTTGAATGAAACAAAGGGAATAAACCATGGGATAGTCTACGGTGTTGATTTTTTTATTATGTAGTGTTCAAAACCGAAATAATAAAGAACTCCATCTCATTTACTATATAATCCCACCCAACCTACCATTTCTATTCTCTTGAACCATTGGGAGATCAATCAAAATCTTATTCATACTCCCTATAGTCCTTCAAAGGCGCCCTCAATCTCCTAATAAGCCTCTCACAAGCCTTTGGGATCGCATATTAATTATGGGATCATCACATTCTTCTCATTTCATATTCAAGCATCTTATCATAAAGTAGTTCATTTAATATAGAATGGTTATAATTTCATTATTTAATATTCAAAAAATAAAATTCTTTGTGGTGTTATTTTAATGATGGATTATTTATCCTCCCTCATTTTTACCCTTACCTAAGCTGTTACTATGTCGAATTTCTATAAGGGATTTCACTCTTCTCATTTCTATTCAAGATAATCTATTACATTATGCTTCATAAGTTCCAAATTTAAATTTTGTGTTATGATTTTTCAAGACCCATAGGATTTTACATTTTTTTATAAATGATTATGTATTCCTTTCACTCTCATCAATCCCCATTTTTACTTTTATGCACTTTCATTACTAGGAAAAAATCCATATGGTATCTTACACACTCCTCTTTTATCAAGAATTGTTTTCAAGTTATGTCATTTAATTATCCTTATTACAATGTTTGAATATTTTATTAAATATAATCCTCAAAAAACATTTATATTTTAAAGCATGAGAGCCCATTTTACAATCATTTTTCCTTCTTATTAATACTTATGTACGCCGGTTACCATGCCGAATTTTCTTAAGGGATTTCATTCCTTTCATATATTTATCAATGTTTCATTATGTTTTAATACCCATTTTAATTAAATTAAAAAAGTTGGGGTATAATTTAAAACCACCCCATACTACCCTTCACTTGTTTTAATTATTATATACCACATTCTATATCATTAAATACTTCTAGGTGCACCTGTTACAATTCGAACATTCTGTAATGGATTTCTCTCTTTTTATATCAATTCAAGTATTTCTACCATATTATATATCTATATTCCATTTCAAATGATGGGATATTATTTTCCATGATTCCTTTAGTGTCTATTACATTTATAAATTATGAGTTACCCCAATTAATCTCATCAACCAAACTTATAAATTTCAATAAGATGTTGTTATACGACCGAAATTGAAAAATGATTTTCCAGACCCAAATCACTGTGTATTGAATACCATACCCATTTCACTATCAAGCTTATTCAAACTTTTTCACATATGAAAAACTAAGTGTAAAAATTTTATTTATTCTACATTCAAAAATTAGTTAAAATCTTATGATATTGAATGATTCCATGTTATATGATCCATGTGGCAAAGTTATGCATGAAATGAAATGTTTATAATGGTGCACCCTGATTGCACTCTGATACATTGGTTAATGTTTAGTATCATGTTAATCAAAGTGACATGAGGGTTTTCTCATGATAATTCATGTGAAAAGATATTTTAATCATTATAATTGTTGTTAAATGATAGTTTAGTCATTCTAATTTGTCACGACCCGTCCCCCAGTGCACGTGTTGTCACAACCCCATGATCTCCATTCATAGACATGGGGCTGGCGACTAGTACCAAAAGTGTATTCCCTAAAACAGGGAAGTAATTTCCTTTATAACCTGTAATAACAAGAAACCAAGCACACAAAAAGATAAAAACCCAAGTAAAATGAATAGTAAAGAAATTGGATGCAGTAAGTACAGGGGGCCAGAATACTAGCCCAACTGGAAAGTACAAGGAAAACTGGAATGTACAAGACATCTGATTGGGGAAAAGAATATCCTGGATCATCCACCATGAATCTTACGTTAAGGGTAGTTACAGCTTACGAACTGTCATCTCTACGATACTCCTCATCTAACATTCACCTCCGAGCCAACTCCAGTCCTTGTACTCTAGTCCTGAGTCAGCTCTGTCCATCTTCTGCACCATGCCAAAAAGGGTTCGAGCATAGCCCATGTAGGGGGTGAGTATAATGATACTCAGTAGGGACCCCGAGATAGTCCAGGTATCACAAAATCCACTTAGGAAAAACCACAAGGCATGAAATCAATTGACAACCCTACTTAGACATATTCCCATACATATAACTATGATATCAAGTATACCCATCTCAATCATGAGGAAAGCACAGGGTCCACCCTAAAGACCAAAGCTCAACTATTCCACAAACGATGGAATACCACAAAGGTAGGTACCACATCGGTACACACATAGAGGATTACAACCAAGGTATTACGAAGAAGGAAAGTACCCCATAGGAACGAACTCATCTCACACCAGGTATAACTTAAGTACAGTAGTAGAGATGATTAAATGTAATTACAAAATTATCTTACTCTGTTAAGAGGCTCTGCTGCTAACTCACATAGGATCGTTGGTCGCTGACCCACATATGATATCATGGTGTTGTCCCACACAAGATCGCTAGGTGTTGACCCACATAGGTTTTCTTAGTTCTAATCCGCACATGATCGCTAGTGCAGACCCACAAAGGATCTCTCTGTGCTGACCCACACATGATCTCTCTTCATTCATCACATCGCAGCTAGCTACAAGGTACCCACACTGCACTCGCTTGTCTACTGGAGGGTCCGATCCAAAAGCCACTAGTTGATACTCCAACTACCATGAATACCCAATATGTAGTATCACAAAACACTTCCATGTTAGAGGGGTATCAATGCAACAGACGGTGCATCAATCGGACGCCCGGTCTGTATGTTATTAGCCTTTTATTCTTGAGGGCCCGGTTGGATTCGTGCATGATCCAACCCGACCGTTTCCCAAAATTATCCAAATATTCAGTGGGGTATACCAAATAGACTGTCTCACTCTACGTTTTTGGGTACCGTAGACAGTTCATCAAACGGATGCCCAGGGCCAATGATATGATTGAAATTGAGTAAAATGGTCATGTGGGTCCGGGTCCCAGCCGACATCGTCAGACCGACTCGGCCCGACCCGGCCAGTGTCGGATTGGTTCTAGTCGACCTAGCCTGATCTGCTAGGTCCAGCCCAGCCCGCACTGGGTGGCCCAGTCAGGTGGCCCGGCCTAGCGAGAGAGTGACCGGGGGCCGCAATGGATGCAGATCGGCGTGAAGTCGCGGGACGGCAAGGCCACAGTACGACATGGTCGCGGGAGGGCGTGGCCGCTTGGCGGCGAGGCTGTGAGATAGTAAGGCCACAGGAGGTGGAGGCCACGAGATGGCGATGGCTGGGGTTGGCGGAGGCCGTGGGGCGGTGCAGTCTATAGATGGAAGAGGTCATGGGGTGGCGGGGGTCGGGGGGTGGCGGGGGCCACGACGGGTTCGCGGCCGCAAGAGGGCACTGGCCATAGAAGGAAGAGGCCACAAAGCAGCAGGGGCCATGTGCTGCGTGGGGCTACGTGACGGTGGGCCGCGGGCGGCGGAGGCCACGGGCAGTGGAGGCTACAGGCGGCGTGAGGGCCGCGTGGGGGCACCGTTGCATTACCACCTTAGTCACAGATGGCGATGGCACCGGATTCTGTTCTCGAGATCCATCTGTGCTGAAAACTATCCCCAGTTTCCATCCGCATCGCGAATAGCATACTAATAAATAAGAATGAAGGAGGGGTCATGCCATGTTTGTTTGGCCCATACCCTCCACATTAGGGTGATATTAAGCGGTCAAACAAAATCATGAATCAAAAATGTTAAACACTAGAATTTCAAACTAATCATTGATCAAATTTTTTTGGTTGATCCGCATTCACCATGCTTTCCAAAAAGTAGGAATTTAATTGAGAAATTCCATGAACTATATAACAACACCTACCACATTTTTTTATTGACATCGATGAGAGATGTCGAAGTTGTCGACGTTCGTAACACCCTCCACACACCTCTGATCTCGAGCTTGTTCATCAAATAAACACTCTTTGATGGAGTTGGATCATCATTGTTGAAGATGTCCACCATCGGAGGATGTCTTTAGGAAGTTGTAGAAGTTGTGCGTCGGCGTTCTTCATTGGAGGAGATCTTCATTAGAGGATGTGTTCTTCCATTTTCTATAATTTCCAACCCTTTACTCTCAATCCCACCAAAATGAAAAGTACCCCACATGATAAAACAAGTTATCTTTTATGTTTGTTGGAATAATTTCAAATTGTCTTAGTTAATAAAATGTTGAGTTCGTATAAATATTTAATGGGGGTTTCATAATTAAAGTGGGGGAAGATCAAGAGTTTTCTCCCCATTAAGAGGGATGATCAAGGGAGTTTTAGTCTCAGGTGGTCCCCACCGACATAACCCACAAGGGAGGATTGTTATGGTGGTCCCCACCTCAATGAACTCACATGAGATGTTTTTCTCTTGTGGTCCCCACCTCTCAACATCCACATGGGAGTTCCAAAGAAAATAAAATGTTACACAATTTTATTTTATTTTATTCTTTCACATATGACCCAAATACTGGCACTGCAAGCTCAATGGTACCCTTAGAATTCAATTCCGAACATCGGTACATATGTTATAAAAACCCTCTCTAACATTTACTGAAGGTAGAAAAATAAAAGTTCTGAAATTCATTTCGGGAACACCAGGTATCATAATCACCCACCGTCAATTCTCAAAGACACGTAAAATTCAAATATATTAAAAAAAATTACATATATATTTTGGGTCTTTACCATCTCCCCACCTTAGGACTTTATGTCCCTGTAATCCATAACTCCAGACTATAAAAACAAGTGGGGGTACTGAGCATGAATCTGAGCATCCTTCACCCATGAGCTCTCCTAGCAGTTCTCATGATGTCATCGAACGTGCATCAGAGGTATCGACCACCCACTATGGACTCTTTCCTGTCGATCCCCAATATCCACTCTATCTTCTATAAAGGTCTCCCCATCCTCGACGTCCAACTCTCTGTGGTCAATGATGTTGGAAGGGTTTTTCATGTATATCCTCGGCTAAGATACGTGAAAGACGTCATGCCCCAGTGCAACTGAGGTGGAAGAGATAAGAGGTAAGCCACCATTCCAACTCTACTGAGGACCTAAAAGGGTCTGATGAACCTCAAGGATAACATTATTCCTCAACCAATTCTTGAAAAACCTCATCGAGGTGAGACCCGTAGAATGACGTGCTCACTATCCTCGAACTCTCGAGGTCTTATTCTTGTGTCAGCATAATACTTCTTCCTACTCTATACAGTCTTCATATACTCCTAGATGGTCTGTACCTTCGTTGTGGTAGCCCGAACCATCTCTGTTCCCATGAGTTTTGACTCCCATTGGTTAGTCCATCACAATGGTGATCTGCAAGGTCTCTCATACACAACCTCAAAGGTTGTTGTCCCAATGGTGGTGTGATATCTATTGTTGTATAAAAACACTAAAAAGGGAAACTGATCCTCCTAAATACGACCTAAGTCATGGACACAAGCACACAAAATTTCCTTAATGGTCTGAATTGTCTTCTCAGTCTGGCCATCCATCTGAGTATGGAAGGCGGTGCTCAAACGAAGTTGTGTCGCGGAATCCTCCTACAACCCCTTCTATAGATGTGAAGTAAAATGTGAATCACGATAAAAGACAATCATCGATGAAACTCCATGTAGCAATAAAATATCTTCTACATAGAGGCGTCCAAATCTCTCTACTGAACCCTACTCTTTAATCGTTAGGAAGTCGGTCGATTTGGTCAGTCGGTCGAAAATCATCCAAAATTGAGTCATTTCCCATGGATATACGTGGAAGTACTTTCACGAAGTCCATGGATATCATTTCCCACTTCTACTCTGGGAACTCCAAAGGCTAAAGAAATCCTTCTCATACTTGATGCTCCGCCTTCACGTGCTGATAAGTGAGGCACTGATAGACAAACTCTTCAACTGACTTATTTATTCTCGACCACCAGTGTTGTCGTCAGATATCCCGGTGCATCTTCTCAGCTCTTGGATGTACCTCTATATGAGATGTGTGGAAATCCCTAAAAACATCCCCTTAATCTGGCACTCATAAAATGTTACATCCTCTAAAGAGGAAGACGTGCTCCCCATATTCAAATAATCCATCAGGTGCATGTCCTATGGATATCTGAGCACGTAGTGTCTCACATTTAGTGTCCCCATGTTTCACCATCATGACTCATTAAATAAGTGTGTTAGTGACTATATGAGACTTAATGAAAGATGCTCCATCTCTATCTTCAAAGGATATCTTAAAAGGTCAGCTATTATGTCGCCTCACCTAGTAGTTGTATACCATATCTCCGGCTGAGTGCATCTGCTACAAATTTCTTCATCCAAGCAGTATAGACTACCGCAAAGTCATAGTTTTGGAGAAACTAAAGCCAACGTCATTGTATCAGGTTTAGGTACATATGGGAGAATATATAACTGAGACACTTGTGATCATTGAAGACTGTAAAAAATTCTCTCGTGAGATAGTGTTGCCACATCTTCAAGGAAAATATTGTTGCTGCTAAATCCATGTCATGGGTAGCGATGTTTGGATCATGATGTCTCAGCGGTCGAGAACCATATGTGATCACTACTTTCTTCTTCATTAGGACACATATGATCCCATTCCATGATGTGTCATAGTAGACAATTTACCCAATTCCCTCCTATGGTAGCCTCAAGATGGGGGAACTTGTTAGCCTCTACCTCATCTCTTGAAAACATTTCTCGCATCTCTTCGTCCACATTAAGGGTTTCCACTTTTTCATTAACACTGAATGTTGGGCTGCCACTATGGAGAAATATGGAACAACTCTTTTGTACTAACAGGCCAAACCTAGGAAATACCGTACCTCCATCACACTCCTGGGTGGGTCCTTTGCAAGTAAATCCTCAATCTTCGCTGGATCCACTACAACTCTAGCCTCCGATATGACATGTCCCAGAAAGTGAACCTGTCATATCCATAACTGGAACATTGAGAGCTTACAATAAAGATAGTGATCTCAGTGGGTGTCCAGTAATACCACAAATGACAAGCATGATCCTCCTAAGTAGTCTAGTATATCATAATGTCGTCGATTAAGACTACTACAAAGAGATCAAGGTATGGATAAAATATCCTATTAATGAGTTCTATGAACACTAATAGAGCATTGGTTACACCTAATGGAATAACCATGAACACATAGTGGTCGTAACAACATTTGAGAGTTTACTTATTCACATCCTTGTCTCATACACTGAGCTGGGGATAGCATGATATGAGGTCTATCTTCGAGAACCACCATGCTCCCTTTAGCCGATGAAAGAGGTAGTCAATCCTCGAAAGTGGGTACTTGTTCTTTAAGGTCACATAGTTTAGATGCCGATAGTCAGAAAAAACCCTCAAGCTCCCATCCGCCTTCCTAGAGAGCAAAATTGGGGCTGCCCAATGAGATACACTGGGCTGAATGAATCCCTTATCCTACAAGTCTTCTAGCTGTACCTATATCTCACGAAAGTCCGTGGGAGGCATCCTATATGCTGTTGTAGATATCGGTGTCATCCCGGGGTATAGGTAAATGTAATAGTCCACCTCTCTGTGAGGAGGTAGACCCAAAACAACATTAGGAAAGACATGCACGTACTGGTCCTCCACTACAAGACAACTCCGACTCTCCACTTCAACTGCACCGAGGGTATGTCTAGCCAACTGATGTGTGATTGGCTGCAATCTTCTTCGGGTAAGTCTATCCGATGTTTCAAAGGCTCTCTTCTCCTCGGTGAATTAAATCATGGTCCCATCCATGTGGACACACCACATATTACACCTAATACATTCAATATGAGTCTGGACTATAGATAATAAATCCATATCCAAGATGATGTTGTAAGGCCTCATCAACATTACTAGGAGATCCCAGTTGAAGCTCTCGCCTTCTAGAGTAAGCATAAACTGCATGCACCAGTGCATAATCATCTAATCCACTTCCATAAGAGTCTATAGCTGTAAGGATCAAGAAAATGACTATGTAAGAATCTCCATGTTTTGAATGAGGGTAGTGGAAATAAAATAATGACTTTCACCAGTATCTATAAGTACTACAACTAAGGTGGATTAGACACAGATTGTACCTCGTATCATCTCCTGAGCTCCATGGTCGTAAGCCCCTGCTGCATGGAGCTGAGCTGACCATTGTCCTTCTAGTCCCTTTGGTCAGGGTGGACCAACTGGTGGTGGTGGAAGTAACATCTTGAATCGTCACCCACCATCAGATGCCCATCCAGATCCTCTTCCATGTTCTCATACTCCCCACAGACCTCCTCAATTGATCATCTGTCTCTACCATGGTGGTCCTTCGACCGTCTACTGATCATCCATATTGTGGGTCAGACAGTCATGAGTCATGTGACCATGCCCGCCACATGCGTAAGACTTCCTACTCCGGGAATGACAGGATATACCTCATGTGCCCTACACAACCGATCCTGAATCATGCGGTCACCCACCAGTTTTTCTGGTCTTCTTGGACCTCTATGAAATCTTTCTGCTAACAGCTACAAAGAAATCTACTACATGATGACTTGTGGTGGGTCTCACTACGGGTGACTGCTCATCAAGAAAACTCTCTACTAATCGGGCTCTCTCTAACACCCCTTCATGTGTCGGGGTGCTAAGAGAAATCATCGAATCCATGATATCTCGCTTGACCCCTGCTAAAATTTCCAGGACCTGAATAATGGGTCCCACACTATATTAATGGAGTTGCATTAGAGTTTAGTGAACCTTACTGAGTATTGTTCCAAAGTTCTGCAACCCTGCTATAGATGAAGAAGCCTCTATATGCGCACTGCACAAAAAAAACTCTTGGAGAAACTCTTCCTAAAACAGGCTCTCGAATTCTTCCTAGAGAAGCATCACCTAATCGTGAACCTAGAGAATCAAGCTCCACCATCTGCATGATATTGCATGTAGAAGACCGGCGAAAGGATAACCATGAGGTCAACTGGTGTCCCTACTAGTCATAATACTCTAACCACGGCCTCAATACAATCCTTAACTGCATGTGGGTTCGTCTCTCCCATGAACCTGATTGGCCTCTGGCACTAGAACTTGTGTTACGTACTCATGTGGAATGCACCCTCTGATTCTAGGGCATGTGGCATCGGTGGCCCAATGGATAATGGTACTGATTGTGCCTCTGATGGTGCCTCAACTGAAAGAGGGCTCTATACCAAGGCCTCATCGCTCGGTGGGCTATTAGTGCATACTATATCTAGAACCCTAGCTAGCTGCCTACGTGTAGGAATCCGGAAAAAAAAACAGGTGCGCCACAGCCAAAAAATTATGCCTGGTGAACTGACTAAATGAGATCACAAAGAAAACTCTTCATAACACACATGTAATCCGTGTTTTCTTAAATTGAGTCAAAAATAATACATTAGGGACCTAGTGTATGTATATGTCAGCCTTTGCACCAACACTAGATTCCCTAAATTGACACACACTACAATTAAAACTATTACCATTAAAAAAATCATAGTCTTATGTTCTACAGTAGAACTGACTCCTCTGATTCGAATTTGTCATGACCCATCCCCCGGGGCTCGTGCTATTACTACCCCAAGGCCACCTTCCATAGGTTAGGGGCTGGCGACTAGAACCGAAGGCATATTCCCTAAAACTAGGAAGGCATTTCCTTTATAACCTATAAGCACATGTAACCAAGAACACAACAAGATAAAAACTCAAGAAAACTAAATAGTAAAAAGAGTGAGTGCAGTATGTAAATGGGGCCAGAATACAATCCCAACATGGAACTATAAGGAAAACTGGAATGTACAAGATAGTTGATAGGTACAAAGATTCTCCCAGATCATCCACCACGAATCATACCGAAGGGGTAGGTACTTCCCATGAATAGTCATCTCTGATGTTCTCCTCATCTAATGTCGACCTCCAAGGCACCTCCAGTCCTAGTACTCTCATCCTCAGCCAGCATTTTCCATCGTCTACACTAGAAACAATATGGTTTGGGTATACCCCCATTAGGGGTGAGTATAACAATACTCAGTAGGGACCCTGAGACCCTCAAGGTCTCACAAAGTCTACAAATGATAAAACACAGGACATGAAATCAAATTACAACCCTACATAGGTATATGACCATACATACACCTAAGTTATCTTGTATACCCATCTCAATCCGGAGAAAACACATGGTCTAACCCAAAATCCCAAAGCTCACTGTTCCACAAAGGATAGAATACCAAAAATCTAGGTACCACATAGGTACACACAAAGAAGATTACCACCAAGGTATTACCACGAAGGAAAGTACCACATAGGTATGAACTTATCTCACACCAAGTATAACTTATGTACAGTATTAGAGATGATTAGATGTAACTATTGATTCATCTTACTCTGTTATGAGGCTCTACTACTGACCCACAAAGGATCGCTCAATGCTGACCCACACAGGATCACTCGGTGTAAACCCACAGAGGATCTCTAGGTGTTGAACTACAAAGGATCTCTCGCTGCTGACCCACACAGGATCGCTAGGTGCTGACCCACATATGATCCCTCGGTGCTGACACGCTCATGATCGCTCTTCATTCTTCACATCAGAGCCAGCTGCAGGGTTTTTGCACTACGCTCGCTTATCTCTAGGAAGCTCTACTCTACATGCCACTAGTCGATACTCCAAATTCCACTAAGTCCCAAGAAGTATTATAACAAAGGACCTCCATGTCATATTGGTCCTAACGTAATAGATGGTGTGTCAATCGGACTCCTGGTCCTTAAGTTATTAACCTTTTAGTCCCATGGTCCTGGTTAAATTGGTACTCGATCCAACCTGACCTTTTCCCAACATTATCCAAATCTTTAGTGGGTTATACCAAAGGGACCATCTAGTTCCAATGTTTCCAGAGCTGTAGATGGTTCATTAAACAGATGGCTGGTGGCAATGATATGGCCAAAAGAGTATAAATTGGTCGAGTGGGTCCGGGTTCGGTCCAACCAGGAAGGGATGACCTGGCCTGACCTAGTTTGGGTCAATCCTACCATACCTGATGGAAGTCCTGACGAGCGCTTGGTGGCCCAGCCCATGCTGGGTCCTCTTTGACTCGCGCTGGGCGGCCCGGTCTGGCGGCAGAGTAGCTGGGGGTGTCTATGGCCACGGAGTGGTGCGATGGTGCATTACGTCATGGCAGTGGGATAGCGTGGCCGCAGGATGGCATGGCCACGAGATGGTGAGGCCACAGGTAGTGTGAGGCAATAGGATGACAAGTCTGCAGGTGGCGCAGGCCGTGCGGCGGCGCTTGCTGTGGATGACATAGGTTGTGGGGCGGTGGGGCCGTGGGAAGTGCGGGGCCGCGGGACAGCATGACCCATGGACGGTAGAGGCCATGGGTTTGCGGTGGCTGCCGGTGGTGCGGGGCTGCGAGACGATGAGGTCGCCGGCGGCGCGATGGACGTTGGGCGGTGTCGTCTTGTCGTCACCTTCATTGCGGCCGGTGGTGGTGTCAGTCGCCGTTCTCGAGTTCCATTGGTTCCAAATGCTTGCATCAGTCACCGTCACCATCATTAAGACCATAAAAATAAAGTATAAATTTGGAGGGGTCATTCCATGTTTTCTGGGACCACACCTTGCGTATTAGGGTGGTAGCAAGAGACTCAACACAATCATGAATCAAGAACGTCAAACTCTATAATTTCATTCAAAACATGGATCAAATCATTTTGGTTGATCCGCTTTCTCCATGAATTCCAACAATAATGAATTTAATTAAGAAATTCAATGAATTCAATAACAACCCCTTCCTTGTTGGTTTTTTGATGTCGATGAGAGAAGTCGAAGTTGTCGACATTCGTCGCGCCAGCCACACACCTCTGATCTCGAGCTCATTCGTCGGAAAAATGCTCTTTGATGGAGGTAGTTCATTGATGTTGAATACTTCCACCATTGGATGATATCTTGAGGAAGAAGTCGAACTCGTACATCAGCGTTCTTTATTGGATGAGTTGTTCGTTAGAGGATGTGTTCTTCCATGTTCTACTCGTTCCAACCATTTCCTCTCAATTGCACAAAAATTAAAAGTATCCCATGTAATAGAAGAAGTTATCTATTATGTTTTTTGGCATAATTTCAAATTAGATTAATTAATTAATTGGGGATTTGGTAAAATTAATTAAGGAGGTGGGTGTGGCACAGTTAAAGTGGGGGAAGATCAAGATTTTTCTCCCCATTAAGAGGGATGTTCAAGGGGGTTTTTGTCTCGTGAGGTAGCCTCCACCATAACCCACATGAGAGGTTAGTCCTGGTGATCCCCACCTCCATGAAATCACTTCAGAGGTTTAGTTCTACTGGTCCCCACCTCTAAACATCCACATAGGAGTTCCAAAGAAAATAAAAATTACCCAATTTTATATTTTTTTTGGATTTCTTGAAAACCCCAAATACTAACTTTCACCCTCAACTAACTACTGTCGAGGTGAAAGTATCCTTAATCGAATACCGATGTAGCGTGTTCAATGGTGCCCTCGGATTTCAATTATGTGCACTAGTTCAAAAGATAGAAAAAACTGCTTGTACGTTTACTAAACATTCCCAAATAAAAGTTCTGAAATTCATTCTGGACACTCTGGAACTCATTATCACCCACCTTTAATTTTTACAGACTCGTAAAATTCCAATATATTAAAAAATGAAATATAAATTTCAGTTCATTACATAATTTATCTTCAATGAGGGTTTAATCATGATAATTCATGTGCAATGTTATTTTACTCATGCTAATTCATGTGTGATGAGCCATGGATCATGATAATATCCTGTTGTATGGTTTTTCCACATTTCCATGTGATGATAATAATGTTATTTACTGCCTTTATGTCCATTTTTCTCTTGTGATCCATTTATATACCTATTGTTTTCCATGTATAGTATTCTCCATGTTATGAATTTGTTACCCCCTTACTGGGATTTATAGCTCACCTTTTTTTTATGTATGTCCTCAAGTTATCTCCTGCAATGCTCAGTAGGATGAAATGTTTTGCTTATTTAAAAGAAGTTTTCAATAAAGATGTAGTATTTTATGTCTTATGTTGAAATTTAATTTTCCTAATTTCTCATGACATTAGTCCTCTTGATCCCCAAAGTTGTCTTAAGTTCTTGTTTATGTAATAAATCATGTTTAAACATATAATAAAGATCATGGTTATTATAGTTGGTAATAAAGGATAGAATTAGTTAGTTTTGGGAATATGATTAAAAAACCATTGTGAAAGCCTTATGAATAGGAAAAAGTATAAAAAAAGCATCCCTAAATTTTAGTGAGTATAGAGTAATTTATTTATCAATAAATGTCATATATATCAAGATACGAACTAGTAGATGTGGCTCTAGAACAGATGTATCTAGGGGTAAAACCTAAAAACACCACATTTATCTAGACTCAAATGGGAACTGGTGAAAAACAATGGGCCTTGTTGCATACTTATTTAGATACTCCTCAGGGATATGCTTGGATAAATTCATAACCCTAGTATGAACCATTATTAATGGAGAAAGAAAAAAGATCCCAAAAGAATATATGTTAGAAATTTTATTATGGATAACAAAGATTGAAGCCATAAAATTTATAAATTAAGTATATAAATGTAATTTATACATTATCCATTTGATGTCATTGGATTCCCCTTTATGTGTTAAAATTTTTAATATACACGTCCCAAATTTTCCATGTATTCCAGCTAATGGTCAATAATATATGGAATATGGCTAACAACTAATGCAAAAGGGTAATGTGATGAATGTCCCAACAATATTAAAAATAAAATGGGAGCTCAAGAAAGACATATCATGATTATTCCTTATCAGATATCAAAAGTCATGATTAACAATTTCTATACTTTTTAATTCCCAGGGCCATCAAGGAAGTGGAAGATGTCATCACGTAAAAGCCCATCTGATTAAGGTGGTAAGGTAAATAAGATCCAATTTCCTTCAATCAATAATTTTGGAAAAAGGAACCAAGGGGAATGTCACATAGGGACTTGGAGATGTTTTATGTGTATAAATTATGGAATCAAAGTATCCAATTGTCATGTCAAAATGGTTACTTTTATGAATGGAAACAATGTTCTATCTAATGAATCATACATAGTTCTATAACAAGAATTTGGAGATGTCGTGAATTATCTAAAAATATAATCTATTTTAAGTGCTAAGAAGTATGAGGAGCATAGAAAATCTCCATGATCAATGGAGTACAGAATGTATAATGTTAAAATGGATAATTATTCATGAATTAAATGTATCCACTACATCAATGTTTTTTATGATGTAATGTATTTCAATTATGGTCCTATTTGTGTATCTTTTTGGTTTTCTATGAACATTGATTCCCAAACAAGAATGATATTAAATTATTAAGGAAAAACATATATATGTTTTCAATCATATGTTGATGTTTTTGGAAATTTTGTTCTTAAAAATATTATTGGTCTCTATTTGGTGAAATTTGAAGTAAAAAAGACAAAGTCATTTCCAAAGCATCCCTGAAGTTAAAATTTTATGAGAAAAATTATCCCATGCATGATCTGAAGTTGGATGTAGTGATATTTGTGTTAACAATCAGGGGGAATTAGCTCTTTTTGTTAAAATTTGAATTATATATGAATCAGATGAGCATAAAATATATATTCACACATAAATAGTTGAACATGCATCAATGTTGATAGTTAGAGCTGATAAAAGACTGTGACAGCTCAATCCAATACCACCCTGGGAAAGAAAACAAGGTGGTAGATGCTCTATGTTGAAAAAGAAACAATAATTATATCATTAATGAGAATTTAAAAGGATCTAATGATCGAATATTTGATGAATATGGACATGGTAATATTAATTAAGGGATCATCAACAATCCTTTTATAAACGATTACCCAACCATATTATTTAGAAAGGTTAGGGATGCACTAAAGGATGATCTGGTAATTCATATGAATGTGGAATCTATCAGAAATGGGAAATCCTAGGTGTTCAATGTTATTTAAGAAGGAATTGTGAGATTTGGTTCATGTTTATGTGTTCCATCAAATACAGAGTTAAATGAAAACATTTGGATGATGTATATTGTTCAAATGTCCCAATTCATACAGGTAACACAAAGATGTATCGAGATGTGAAAGAGCATTATTGGTGGGAAAACATGAAGAATGAGATTTTATTGTATACATAAATGTTCCTGGTAGGTCAGTAATTGACGTCTGAGAGGAATAATTCTAAGGGGATGAGGAAAACATTACCCATATCAACATGGAAATGGGATAACATCACCACGAACTTTTTCACTGGAATTCTGACGATAACCAATGGAAATAATGATATCCGATGTATTGTTGATTTTTATATAAATATATCTCACTTAATTGAAATTACAAAGGATTTACCATTGGATCATCTAGAACAGATACAGATTAGGGATGTGGTAAGTATGTATGGATTACCACTATCAATTGTTTTTTATCGAGATCCAAGATTCACCTCTATGTTCTGGTAGAGTCTCCAACATGCTCTGAATACTGATATGAACCTTGGTATGGTATATCTTCCTTATAATGATGGCCTATTTTAGAGGACTATCAAAACAATTTAAGAAATGTAGAGATCTAGATTAATGGACTTCTAAATAGGATGGTATTAACAGCTTCCTTTTGCTGATTTCTATTACAACAATAATTTCTACTCAAGAATCCAAAAAGATCATTATGAAGACTATTATGTGAAGAGTTTTAGAACACTAACATGTTGGGATAAAGTTGGGGAGTGAAAAAATATAGGACTAGAAATGGTCTAAATAATTTTGGAGACATTTAAGACCATCTGGCATCCCATTGAATCTATTCAGAGTTGACAATAGAGCTATGATTACAATTGTCGATAAGACCTAGAGTTTGATGTTGGATATATGGAATTCCTATACATATCACCATGGAAGTGGGTAACGATATTTTTGAAGAAGGTAATTCTTATTCTAAGGTATGTTGGCCCATTTTAGATCCTTGAACGCATTGGAGGAGTGTCCTATTTTCTATCACTTCAACCAAACCTTTCTGATGTACATGATATATTTAATTTATCGCCCTTGAGGTAGTACATACAGGAACCATCACATGTACTAAAACTAGTGTTGGTTCCATTTGATAATGACCTATCATGTGAAGATAATCTAGTGATGATAATATATCATAGAGAAAAAAGT
Organism: Viscum album; assembly: GCA_963277665.1. Taxonomy (NCBI): domain Eukaryota; kingdom Viridiplantae; phylum Streptophyta; class Magnoliopsida; order Santalales; family Viscaceae; genus Viscum; species Viscum album. The sequence goes on from OY728147.1 coordinate 1,102,650,345, forward strand.
TCTACAAAATATGACAATGACCCACATCAATGTGTTGTGGAGAAAAAAAATGATTTAAGAAGAAATGTGGGATCCAAAGGAAATGATTAGGTAGAGTGACCCTCCTCTGTTGTACTATAGGAAAAAGAAATTTCAAAGGATAAATTTTTGAAAGGGGAATTTTTTAATGACCCAAACATTTATGAATGAAATTACAATCAATTTAATCCTTAATGAATATAAAATATAGTTGAAAACTTATTATTATTATTATTGAGTTTAAATGACCATTTAGTATCCAAACTGTTGGTAATATAACCATTTTACAGTTATCACACAACTGATATAATCATATTGTATTATTAAAAAAAATTCACAGAGACGAAGGAGATGATGGCCTCATCCAGCATACTTGAACCCTACAAATATCATTTTTCAGAGATCATAAAGGAGGTAGTGTCATTGGGATTTTCTCTTGACCAAGCCCAAGCCGAGATTCAACATTTACTAATTTAATAGAATTTAATATTGGAGATGTTCGTGTTAATAGATATTACTACCCGGGTGATGTTATCTGTGCCACCCCAAGAGTCTGTCACCATCACACACCTGACCATTTGGACATACGTGGGTGTTATAAGGCATTATGTAAAATGTAATTGTTTACATATTACGTCATCCCATTTTATAATTTAATGTATTATTCTATCAATTCATTTATGAGAATATTTTTTCTTAATAATAAAATAAATTCTAAAAGTTGATTTTTCAGGTAAAATTATACATTTTAAAAATATATAAATTATTATATTAGACATGTGTTTTATTAATTATGATATTTTAATAGTGTTATATGAGAAATCATTTTAATTATAATTAATGATTATATTTATTCCGTGATATTTTTACTCTATAAATTCTTAAGTATTCAGTTTGATAAAAATAATTTTATTATATGATCAAACTGAAATTGTATTTTTAATTAAAAAATATATTTCGATTAATTTATGAATTCTTTGAATACATAATATCTTAATAAAATATTATTATTACAATATAATTTTTTATTAAATATAAATTATCATATAATTTTTATGAAGTCAAATGTATAAATTATTATGCTTTGGAAACTGTTTTTGTCAAAACATATCAATTTTCAATAAATGGGGGTTTTTATTTGAAAAGATAAAATAGTCACATTTAAAATTTTATTTAGAGAAAATGATTATTATTTTTGGAATCAATGTGTAAAAATAATCCAATGGTAAATTTTTCATTATTTTCTGACTATTGATTTTTTGGGTAAAAATTATATATCGTATAAATATATAATGTGATTAATGACATCATAATGACCCAATAGTGGTGTAATAAAACACTGTAAAAGGTATATTCGGCCAATATATGTTTTTTCCTTTAAAATGTGATTTTATAATTCTTTTATTAGTTGTAAAATGCATCAGTTGGCCCTCAATGACTTAAGAACTATTTGAACATTTTAAAATGATTTCCTTGAGAGTGTGACTAAAATCCACATAAGAAAGCAAAATATTTTAATATGATAGACCATAAGAATTATAAAATATTACATAACACTCCCCTAGGGAATAAATCATGGGTGAAAATTATGTTATTGTTTATGTTTTTGATTTGTTTAATGTGTAGTGTCCAAAACAAAAATAATAATGAATTCCCTCTCATTTCCTATAGAAACCCACCCTTCCTCAAATTACACTTCACTAAAAAAAATTGGAGGTTAACCAACCATAGACCTCTACTCCATAGTTTCATGTAAATATTCCATTAAGATCTCAAGAAACCAGTTCCATGACCTTGGGATCACACATCCAAGTAAGGGATCCTCACATTTCTCTCCTTTCAAATTCTTGCATCTTATTTTAATATAGTACTTAAAATTTACAATGGTTATAGTGTAATTATTTTATAATCATTCTATTAATGTCGATGTGATTTTATTTTTATGAGGGGTTATTTATCCTTCCACATTTTTACCATTACCTATGTTGTTACTATGCTGAATTTCCATAAGGGGTTTCACTCTTCTCATTTCCATTCAAGCTTCTCTTTTACATTATACTTATTACCCTCTATATTTATATGTTTGTTTATGATGTTTCAAGACCCCCATACTCTCCATTTGATTTATATATTATAAGATCTTAATTTCACTCTAATCAATCTATCTATGATCTTTTAAGCATGCACGTTATTATGCCTAAATTTCCTAAGGTATCTTCCACCCTCCAATTTTATCATGTATTCTTTTAATGTTATATAATTTAATGTATTTTATGGCTATTTTGGGATATATTATTAAATTAAATCATATCATACCATTTAATTTATAAATCATTAGATACCATTTTAATCTAATTTATCCCTATAATGAACTTTTATGTACACCAATTACCATGTCGGATCATTTTAAGGGTTTTCCATACATTATCATTTTAATCTAAGGTTATTTATGTTTTAATACCCTTTACAATTAATTTAAAAATGTTGGGGTTTAATTTATCACCATCCCCATACGTTCCTCCTTATGTTTTTATTTTGAGATATGACTTTCTCTATCATTAATTCATTTCGTGTACACCAATTACCATGGAGACATTCCATAAGGGGTATCCATATTCTTATTTACATTCAAGTATTTATCACATATATTGGATTTTACATTCCATTTCATATCATGGTATATTATGCTACATGATCCCCTTACTGTCAATTTCATTTTTAAACATTGAGGGACAATGTTTTCTCTCATTAACAAAACTTATTAGTTTCTATAAGATGACATTATGCTACTGAAATTGCACCTCTATTTTCAAAGAAAAATTCATCGTTTAGCATATAACATACCCATTTCTTTATCTAGGGTATGAATCATTATTAACTTATAATTATTGAATGGTAATTACATGTATTTATTCCACATTATTTAATAGTTTAACAACTGTTGATATCGAATGATTCCATGTTATATGATCTATTTGGAAATCATATGCATAAAATGAATTGTTTATGAAGTGTGTGCCCCGATAGCTCTCTAATGCATTAGGTAAGGTTTGGTATAATGATAACCTATGTGAAATGAGTGTTTACACATTCTGATTTATGTAAAATTAGATTTCAATCATGCTAATTCATATGTAGTGAGAGTTTACTCAAGCTAATCCATGTGCGATAAGCCTTGGCTCATTCTAATATCATGTTGTATGTTGATTTTGAACTTCCATGATATGATAATATTGGTTTATCAGGTATTTATAATCATGTTTCTCTTGTTCTACATTTATGTGCATATTTCTCAACATATATTTTATTCATAATTTTATGACATTTTTACTCCCTTACTGATCTTATTAGCTCGCCTTTTTCTTATCTATATCCTTAGGTTATACCATGCAATGCTAAGTACTATAGAATTTTGAGGTCAGGTAAAATATATTATTAATGAAGATGTTTTATTTTATTTCATATGTTGTCTTTTGATGTTCCTAATTTATTATGACACTAAACCATTCGATCATTAATGTTGCCTTAAGTGTAATTTTATTTAATAAATCATGTTTTAATTTTTAATAAAATGAATTGTTTTTATATGAATAAAAAAGGAAATAGAATAAATAATCATTACTATATTATGAATGTATCATTGTTTTTTCTAGAAACCATTGGTTTCAAGTACCATGTTTAGAAGCAGGTGATCATAGTCATAATATATGGATTTTTAGACTGTCACACCAATACTGGGGTCCCTGGCCTGAAATCCAAACATGATTCACATAAAATTGTTTCCCCCCAACCATCCACTTACACAACCAGTCAAACTGTATAACCATTCCCCTCTTATATCACTATTTCACAGACCATTCTATTTTGTCTCATATAGTGACGTCCCCTGACCCATTCTAATCAGTCGGGGAAAGTGAATAACCCCATATAGGAATATCCCACAAATGGGAGGCATTAGAATAATAATCATGTACTGACACACATCAATAAGACACAAAACTTTGAAATGTAAAACAACTAAAATGATGCAAGCATACACATATGGTTCCATAACAAAGTATTATAATGTTCTTATTGGAAAGTAAATAGGGACAAAACAATACCACCATAAAAAGTGTGTAAAGAAGAAAAAGTAATAATATAACGAGTGAAACGTGATATAAGGGAGAAGAATATTTCAACAGTATTCTACTTGTAGACACATCAGTCTTAAAATCTCTTAATATGCTCTGTCTTTTCTTGGTCCCCCTAGGGAATAGTCAAAGGGGAAATCATATTCACAGGAAACGACAGGTGTTGGAGAATCCCATTCAGGGTTGAGTCAAACAATACTCATTAGAAGACCCTAAACAATCAATGAGAAGCAACGTGTATAGTAAACTAAATACAAGAGGTACCACTATATTACCGATACCACATGTAGACCCAAAACCAAATATACTCAAGTGAGATAACACGCAATTTGGAAGTCATAACCAACTGCTAGCCACATGATTCTTCTTGAAACATTCTCATTTAAAGAGAACGCTTTCTCTGAGCCGTGGTATCATCAGAGAAACATGACAAAGGGTTCTAGCTCATTTGGTACTATCCCAAAGATTTCTCATTGGTCAATGAATTTAATGATATAGAAGGGATCATGCCCAAAACTACTGGGGGACACAACAATAACAATTTGGATTAACCCACTACGTAGTAAATCTTATTTCATTGATTCCAAAATCCCTACTGATGTGTCCTAATAAATGGAGGATAAATTCTCTACACATGGTGGTCTCGAAGATTCCAAAAACAATACTATGGGTGATAGATTATCTTACGTCAATATAACAAAGGGATTTCATAGAACTATCTATGACTCAGTCTCTAGATGGGATTAAAATATTGTGATGGGGATGTAATGGTGAAATGAACCCTCAGGGATTGTACCAAGGGGACACTCTGATCCTATACTATTTAAAAAAACAACTATTTGTCTCCAAATGGTTTTCAAAATGTTGGGGTTCCAACTCTAAATATGACTCTTCAATTGGATCATCTATTTACATGTTCTGACCATTTCAGCGAAACAACTCAAATACCTATCAGGGGATGGTTGACCTATCACCACTATCGATATCAATGGTATGTCCGCAGACCTCATCGACCAACCTCCTAGGGACCATCTGTCATGGTCAGTCCACCTACCACACCTAACCAGCCGATGTGGTTGACTACTACTATGGACTACTTTAACACCCCATGATTTCATAGTGTTTTATTTCTTTTAAGTAATCCAATAACTTTCACCACACGCGACACTGAGTTCTAGCACAGCACGACATACCAAACTAGTCCTTCAAAAGAGGTTCTGAATTGTATTAACTGAATTTTTAACATTATATAATCCATGTAATTTTAGAATCCATATTAGGAGTTTCTTTGACATAATGTAAGAACAAATTCATTTTTTTCAGATAAAAGAAGAATTTATCAAAAAATAAAATTTTACCGCCTTTTAATGGTGAACCCTTTTTAAATCCATTATTTGAAAGTTCTATATATTCCATTTGAAAAAATAAACTTCTTCTTTAGAATTGTGACATATGAGTTTAGTTTCAATAATTTTTTTTGTTTTTCTGATAACTTTCATATTTGGGTGAATAGTTATAAATACTATATATTACCTGAAAAAAAACTTTTTTAATAAAAATAATCTATAGTGTTAAATTATACATTTTAATTGTTTGGAATTATAAATAGATTATATTTTTACCATTCAATCCAATGAGGGTCATTGTATGTAATTTCACTTTGAAATTGTAAATAAATAAGTGTCAATCTTTTGATATTTATTATTTCTTAAATATACGCCTTTTGGTTTTGAAAACAAAAATTAATTTTAAATTAATAAATGAAATAACTATGATTTTAATTTTGTAAAATAGACTTAGTTTTAAAATTCAGAATATCGAAATTATCTTAGGGTGACTTATTGGTATTTTTCTGAAACATTCAATTTTTGATGAATAGTGAAAAACACTGCATTATTGGTTAAAAACTACTTTTCATTTAAATAATTATTTATTTAATTTACGTTTATTTTAGGTCAAAATAGATACGCAATAATTTTTTTGAATGAGGCATGAAACATTAATGACAAAGATCAGCTGAAGTACAAATGCTAAGCCATGATGGGAAATTGTCCAACCAGATCTGGTTAGAGTCGAAAGGTCCTGAGGCCGCAAGCGGATTCATCTGAGTCATTTTATAATAAGTATAGATACATAATTTTTTTTGAAATTTTACTGTCGTTTACCCACCTCCTTGAATCAATTAAAAATTTTTATATAACATAATTCTACCGTATCTTTGAATTGAATTTCAAAAATCTGAGAGACACATTTGTTATCAGTATGTACAGTGTGGTTCAATGAGTTAATATAATTTTTGGTGAATAGTAAATTTTGACATTTATTTAATCCTTTAGGTCCACTTGGATTAGATTAGGAAATTTATTATTAGTTAATTTAAAGAAGAGTTAAAAGTGTAAAATTCAATGTTTAATAACTAAACCATATTAATATAGGGTTATACATAATATAAATTAGACTATAAATATTCATTATAATGCTTAAAAAATTTAATACATAATGGAATTTTATTTATAAATTTAAGACATTAAATAATTATATTTATTTATGACACAATGATGCAGTCTTTATCGTATTAATGAAAGATTAAAATAATTGAATTTATAAATATGAAAATAAATGTAATTTTATACTTTTTATAAATTACACAAATTTTATAGGTTAACATGACATGTTAGGGTTGGTTAGATGAATTTTATTTGAAGTAATAATGCTGTTATAAATTTATCAAAAACAAAATACCGAATAGTGTCAAAATTTTCATAAAAGTGTTTTTAAAACAAATATTTTATTACTAATAAATATTCAATTATTAAAAATCTATGGTTCACCAAAAGACTTATATAACGATAGTTTTATTATTAATTAACCACTTGGTGTTCTCTTAGAAGTTTATAGTATGTTTATTAACCTTATAATATAAAAATACAAAGCGATATGGTAAATGTCAAACTATTTAACTAAGAGTTAAATCTAAAAGATAAAGATAATATAGTGACCCAAACCTCTTTAAAACATATTGGATGAGTGTTTTTCGACCCATACCCACCTTATCCTTTCAATTATTCATTTTGGGGCCCTTCTAAACCGAAAATGATTTTATTATAAAATACTATTTTTAGGTTTTCCTAAGGTTCCTCTCACCACTCTTATAAAATGTCACCCATGCTTCTATCTAATTCTCACCTTCAATTCCATTTGTCTTGGCATCAAACTACCCAAATACCCTCCCAACAGTCCTCCCTTCTTTATAAAGGCCTTAATTTAGTCATACAGGTAACTTAACAATCCCTTTTTCTCAAATCAAAAGGAAGAACCCGGAGAAGAGGTAAATATTTCATAATCTCTTTGAAATTCCTTTATTTTTCCAATTATTATTTCAATTTTTTTTTTGCCTTATAATATAATAACTCCATTATCTTCTATATTCTGTGATGTTATTATAAATATGGTAATACCATATTAATTATTCTATCCATCTTTTGAATGACATGTCACTATACGTGTGTATGTACGGGTTACCGTCTCCACCTTGTGGTTTAATAATTATTCAATACATTATTATTTGTATGGGTATAATAATGATGTGTAATTGATATAAATAATAAATATAACATGGTCATGATTCCAAATATATTATATACCATCCAATTACATATTATTTTAATATCAAAAGAACGATATTTTTGAATGTGTGTACGTTCGGATTCTCGTCTCCACGAACGTGATGAGATTCATTCCGCATCGTATCCATTAAAGACTAATTTTCATTAGACTATTAAAAATAATGTTTAAATACTTAATATCATTATAAATATAAATAATATATATCCTATCCATAAAAAAATGTATTACATAACAATGAATATAAAGGAAAATCAATCAGTGAACACCTGAAACGATGATAACACTATGATATTATTAACAAAGCTATATTAAAAGATAAGATATGATATCATATTAATGTATATGATTGTTTTATAACTTAATAACAATTACTTAACCATTATACAAGAATTTAGCCTACCCTCAACCAAGGAAATATACAAGGTAAGGGTTAACATCACAATCGCTTCATTATCTGAGGTTGTTTATATGTAATTATCTATTGGGAACTCCTTATCATCCACATCCATGTTTCTTAAAAATGTATTTCAAAACATTCTTACTATTTTATAGAATATGGGTTAATGTCATTTATACCCGTTTTTACTTTTATAAAATGTTTATAATGGAATCATTCTGCCGTTCTCCGAACAAGGTACTTTATTACCTTTTCTACAAGAATTGTTTTTCCATCCTATGTCGAACAGCCTTAGGAAAATACTTTTCAAGAAACATACCTTTGAATTTATCCTAGTCGAGGGAATCAATCTCATTACTGTCCCTGATATTTTTAACCATGAACCACCACTGATCTGCTTCACCCTCCAAATTGTAAATAGCAAGACTAACCTTTTGATTGTATGAACACCCCATGACATCAAAAATCTTCTCCAGTGCTTTAATCCACCCATCAGCTAGAACATGGTCAGATGATCTCTTGAATGATGGGGGATGTTGCCTCATGAAATGATCCACCATTGACATGTTCCTCTGCGGTTGATCTGGCTGATCTCATGTATGGATACTACCACCATTTATCGCTTGAGTCAACTGCGCCATTACAGCAACAAACTGTTCAGTTCCAATTCCGACCATCTCAGGATACTGATTAGGAAGGTTATTTGCTTCTACATGCCTTCCTAGCACTTCTTCCCTATTTCCTCTGCGGAAAACCATTCTGAACAAACATGTCTTAGATGAAGGAACATGGTAATCTTCAAATACTATATCACTTCAATCTGACCATAAAAATTTTTCGATAATAATTTAATAGAATTGTAACTCCTAAAGTTATCTAAACCGACCATTGATACCAACTATAAGGCCCCAGCCTTAAACCTTACATAATCTTGATTCATTACAAGATTACACATTGAGGATCTTTTTGGGTTTAGAATTTTAGAGAATTAGATAATAAAACATTCATTACATTCCACATATAAACAAAGTGGTTACATAAAGATAGAATTATTCTTTCCCATCAATGGAAACATATTTAAAATAAAACATGGATTCTTTCTTGACACTTCCTTGACACTATCATCATATCATGTACCTTTCCCTTGACCTGTGAAAAAATTTCAAAAAAACTTGGGATGAGCATAAAAAGCTCAGTAAGGGATATAAAATATATATGGAAAGGAAAAATGGGTACATATATACATAAGAATGAAATCATACTTTACCCATAAAACATAAGCACTTCAACATACCTCATCAAATCATGAATAAATCATAGAAATCAGAAGACATAAAGGTAACTTGAGGCATTCATAACATTCTTACGTAGAGAGTAACCCTCTTGGTTACGTTGGGAATACCCATCACAGTATATTCCCTAAATCTCTACGGAGAAACCTTAACGTTTCACTCCTTCGCGTTACCAAATTCATTGGAGAGCTATATCGGGCTCACCCACCCTTAGTTTATCACGGAACCACCCGTCTTCATAATAAATCCCAAGAACCTCAACATAATCGTATCACATAAAACATGCATAAAGGAAACATAATATTTCCACCTTTCAATCACAATATATCAATACAACACATTGATATAATAACATTTTGAAAACCATTTTCAATACCAAAACAAAATAAAAGTAAAACATGGTATTTATTTTTCTTTAAAAAAAAGAATGGCTTCTAGAGGAAGCCGAAACTCAAATAATGGTCACGGTGGTGGAGAAGTCGTTGTCACCGCAAACGTACGACAAAAACATTCCCTTTTGTCATTTAGTAAATGATTCATATAAAAAAGATTCCTTTTGAATAAATATAAATGTCAAAGGGGTTTATACACCATATAAAAGAAGGTTCTGTATAAAACAAAATATGCCTCAATAAAAGGAGATTGAGACGAAGTCCCATACCTCGGGTCCGACTTGACTCGGTCGTTCATTAATCTCCAGAATAATAAACTTGAGTTAATTTCTACTTGTTTTAGAACATTTTTCATGTTCATTATTCCTTTTATATAACTTATTTCCATGTCTTGAACACTATGTAATTATTTAAGTTAATAACGGTCGTTTTAACGATCATTGGTACTTGAGTCAAAAATAAACCCTTTATAATTACATGTTGTTCATGTATCCATTATATCCAGAATTATAATCATTATGTATATATCATATATATCCAGTATATACATGCATTTATAATATTACATAATCATTTAGAGGTATGAAATGAAATGCACCGTTCATGGAGACGGTAAGCCGTACGTACGCATGAACGCTACTTTCATTTCTATTTCTTATTTTATAGAATGGAATCATAATGATAGAAAGGTATATTATAATTCCCGTATAATATCATATATAATATCATAGTTCCATCCTTTATATGTCCAACATATGGTATTTAACGAATCAAATCACTTTGAAGGGGCGGTAGTCCACACTTCCTTAAATGAAGATATCGCGTTTACCCATAATGGAAACCATAAAGGTATGCCCAAAATGAAAAATAAAGAAGCTTAAGGAAAACATAAACATACTATATATCATATATAAATATAGTTACATCTTAATGTCCACCTTTTAAGGTGTTAAAATAATGTTGAACAATCATCATTTCGGGAGGCATAAATTCACCATCCACGGAAACAGTATGTCCTTTAACCATTAGATGTAGGTGTGTGTAAGTGTAGCTCGAATACTTCTTATAAAAACATCCTATTATATTTAGGATACCGGATTTGTTACAAAAGAAAAGAATAAAAAGAGTTTAGGGGGTTGGAGAAGCAAAATCAAATAAAAGGACTCAAAAAAAGACATTACCTTAAAATCGGGTAACTCTCTTAGATTTGAGCTCAAAGGCTTCCTTGGGAAGACTTATGTCCAAAGTTAGGCTTCAAGGATTAATATAGGGATGAGGAGAGCCAAAATGGGTAGGGGTGGCCGAGCCAAAGGCATTGGGAGTGTGGGTAAGGAGGTAGAGGTGGGGGCCTTTTATAAGAGGAGAGGAGGGGCACTCTTGGAATGTAAAGAAATGTTACTTTATTTTAAAATGGTTTTCGGGTTTAAGAGGTCCCACATTGATGTGTTTCAAGGATAAGGTGATACAGGTTCGAAATCCACCCATCCAATAGGTTTTGGCCATGTGTAGGTCTTAGATTTTACATTATCATACCATTTTATTTAAATCGTTAAATAATGAGGATATCACTGCATCATCATGATGTCATATATAGGATTATTTATTTAAAGTCTAAAAATTATAAAACAAATACTATGATGTAGAAAATCGTTTTAGCTTTCCAATGACTATTTATAATAAAAAATATGATCTTTATAACCCCATGTAAAAATTGTTTTAGTAAAACATATCATGTTTGTGTCATTTCTACTTTTACATTAAATAAAAAGTTATTTATGTCATTTCCCAACCAAAGTGGCTCCATGGGGTCCCCATGTTGACCCATTGATTTTCTTGGTCGGAAATGACACATCCAATGAGGGTATGACATGTGTCAATCTCATCTCATTTTATTAAAGCATTATTTTTACCTTAAACTATACTAATTACCTCTAATCGGGATTAAGAACTTAAGAGTTACTATTTACCAAAAAATTATTTTAATCTCATTGAACCACATTTTACATCTTAATGACAACCAAGTATGTCAGATTTTTTAAAATAAAATCACAGAAGAGGTAAAATTTCATTTAAACAAAAAATCAGTTTTCATAAGTACCACTTAGTGGTTTCACTATTCATCAATAATTGATGTTTTTCAGAAAATTACCAAAAATTCACCCTAATCTATATTTGATATTCCGAATTCAAAAATGAAGTCTATTTTACAAAATTCAAAACATATGAGTCACATTAATTAATTTAATAATTAATTCCCGTTTTCATGGCAAATAGCGTGTTTTTATGAAACAATAAGTATCAAAAGATTGACACCAGTTTAAGTCCAATTTCAAAGTGAAATTGATTCCAATGACCACTATTGGATTAAATGGTAAAAATATATTATAAATTCACTTCAAAACCAATTCAAAAGATAATATAATCATATAAATAAATTAGATTAAAAAGCAGTTTTGATGTAAAATGCAGTATTTTTCACTATTCATTAAAAAATGAACATTGTCAGTAAAAAACCAAAAAATCACACAAAGTAAATTTTGATGTCCCAATCATAAAGAATATGTTTATTTTGAAAAACATAGCATATAAAATTGTCAAAAGATAGACTTAAAAATGGTTTTCCATCAAAAGGCAGTAAACCAATCTTTTAAAAATATTAGTGTATTCCACGCTTAAGATTGGATTTATTTTCATTTTAAGCCTCTAAAACACTATCTGATTCATTAATAGACATAGATAAAAATATCTATTACTCATTACTTTCTTGGGATGTTACATCCTTGCCCCCTTTTGAAAATTGCGTCTCCGCAATTTATTTACTTATCGAATAAATGGGGGTACTTTACCCTCATTGCATTTTCAGATTCCCATGTTGCCTCTTCCATCATGTGGTTTTTCCAAAAAACCTTTACCTGATTAATCACCTTATTTCGTAACACTTGCTCCCTATGGTCAAAAATATGGACCGGTTGTTCCGCATAAGATAGGTTCTCTTCCAGCTGAACTACCTCTAGAATCAAAACATGAGATGGATCTGGAATATACTTTCTCAGCATCGAAACATGAAAAACATTGTATACCTAAGATAAACTCGGAGGTAAAGCCACCCAGTATGCATCTGATCCAACTCTCTCCATAATTTCATATGGTCCAATAAACCTTGGACTCATCTTTCCTTTTTTACCAAATCTCATCACACTTTTCCAAGGAGAAACCTTGAGAAAAACATGATCACCTACCTCGAAAGATAGATCCTTCCTCCGGTTATCCGCATAACTCTTCTGCCTACTCTGAGCTGTTCTCATGTGTTTCTGAATCAGCTGAAATTTTTCTACCATCCCTTCTACCAATTCTGGTCCCATCAACTTCCTTTCACCAACTTCATCCCAGAAAGCTGGAGTTCGACACCGCTTCCCATATAATGTCTGAAATGGTTATATCTGTATACTGTAATGAAAAGTGTTATTATATGAAAATTCAACCAAAGAATGATGTTGGTCCCAAATTCCCTGATAATCCATAGAGAAAGAACATAGCATATCCTCCAATGTCTGAATTGTTCGTTCGGACTGCCCATCTAATTGAGGATGAAAAGCTGTACTAAAATTTAATTCAGTACCCAACGACATTTGAAGGCCTTTCCAAAAGTTAGAAGTGAACCTGGGATCACGATCAGATACAATGGAGAGGGGAACTCCATGTAACCTGACTATCTCTTTAAGATACAAACGGGAAAGTTGATCTATGGAAAAATTATCTCGTATAGGAAGGAAATTAGCAGATTTAGTCAAGAGATCAACAATAACCCAGATTGCATTATTAACTCGAGATGTCTTTGGTAATCCCACAACAAAGTCCGTGGATATATTCTCCCATTTCCACTCTAGCACTGGTAAATGCTGAAGAATCCCTTTCGGTAACTGTCTCTCTTCTTTAACCTGTTGACATGTCAAACACTTCACAGTAAAATCAGCAATATCTTTTTTCATTACATCCCACCAGTAATACTCCCACAGATCTCTGTACATCTTAGTACTGCCAGGATGAACTGGAAACGAAGAACTATGAGCTTCACATAACAACTCTCTCTTCAACTGTGAATCACAAGGAACACACAATCTCTTCCCAAATCTCAAAACACAATCATTATCAATGTTGAAATCATGCAACATACCTTTCTGAACCAGCTCAACCTTTTTCTGCAACTCACTATCTTGCTTCTGTGCTTGCTTGATTCTATCAGATAGAGATGATCTCACCGATACCTGAAACAAAACAGATGAACTTCCTGCACCAACAACTTCTATGCCAAAGTTCATCAAATCCTTAACCAAAGGATCACGTTCCAAACACAACATATCTAATGAAGCATTACTTTTTCGACCTAGAGCATCAACCACTTTATTTTATTTTCCCGGATGGTAATGAATTGTACAATCATAATCCTTGATTAATTCCAGCCATCTCCTTTGTCTCATGTTTAACTCTTTCTGAGTGAATATTTACTTTAATATTTTTTGATCAGTATATATTTTACACTTTACTCCATAAAAATGATGCCTCCAAATTTTTAAAGTGAAAACAACAACAGCTAGTTCCAAATCATGTGTAGGGTAATTTACCTCATTAGTTTTCAACTGTCGTGAAGCATAAGAAATTACCTGATCATTCTGCATTAGGATGCAACCAAGTCCTTTCAATGAAGCATCAATGATATAACAAACTCACCATTCCTGGAAGGTAGTGCCAAAACTGGAGCATTCACCAATCTTATTTTCAATTCATGAAAACAATCATCACATTCTTTTGTCCAGATAAACTTATCACCCTTCCGAGTTAGCTTAGTCATTGGAATAGATAACCGTAAAAAATTTCTATCAAACCTTCAGTAATATCTTGCCAAACCAAGGAAGCTACGAATCTCAGTTACATTTGTTGGTCTTGGCCAGTCTTCCACTACTTTTGTTTTTGCAGGATCAACAGTTATCCCATATTTAGAAACAATGTGACCAAGGAATGAAATTTTTTTCAACCAAAACTCACACTTGCTGAATTTTCCATACAGTTTCTTTTCTTTTAAGGTTTGAAATATAACCCTTAAATGTCTTTCATTCTCCTCTTTACTTTTATAAAACACCAAAATATCATCAATGAAAACCACCACAAACTTATCCAATAACTCATGGGAAATTTTATTCATTAAGTCCATGAATACAGCAGGTTCATTGGTTAGCCCAAAAGTCATTACTACAAATTCATATTGGCCATATCTTGTACGGAATGCGGTCTTCGGAACATCTTCTTCTTTTATGTTCAGCTGATGGTACCCCGATCTCAAGTCAATATATGAAAAATACTGAGCTCTCTAGAGCTGATACAACTTTATTTGATGGCCCGACATCCACTGAAGTAGTTGCAATGGATTTCACCACCCCTCTCTGCTTGTAGTCTAACTGCTTACCATCACTCAAGCTTTTTTTCGGACACTCGATTCATAGTGACCCATCTCAATGCACTTAAAACATTTCACTAACTGTAAATCAAATTTGGTCTTACCTTCACCTTGATCTTTTTCAGTGCAATCAGGAGCCTTATGTCCCATCTTACCACATCGGTAGCACTTTCCAGAATTCAGAAGACATTCCCCAGTATTCCTTTTGCAACATTTATCCCAAACTGGAAACATAGATTTCTTACCATCAGACTTTTTTGAAGAATTATTACCTTTCTCCTGCCACCTTGGTCTCTTCTTCTGTTGGTTGTTATAGAAAACTTGATCATCGGAAAACTCCATTTCCACCTTCTCAGCACATCAAACAAGCTTTTCATAACTTTTAAACTCATGATAAGCTAATTCCCTTAAATATTTTGGCTTTAATCCTGAGTAAAAACGATTGATTTTACTATCACGGTCTCAGATAAAATTTGGAGCATACCATGCAAATCGAGTGAACCTTTCTTCATAGGTATCCACTGAGTCTTCCTCTTGCCTCAATTCCAAGAATTGTTTTTCCATCCTATGTCGATAGACATAGGAAAATACTTTTCAAGAAAAATAACTTTGAATTCATCCCAGTTGAGAGCATCAATCTCATCAACATCCCTGATATTTTTAACCATCGACCACCACTGATTTGTTTCACCCTCAAAACAGTAAATAGAAAGACTATCCTTTTGATTGTATGAACACCCCATGACATCAAAAATCTTCTCCAGTGCTTTAATCCACCCTTTAGCTAGCACAGGGTCAAAAGATCCTCTAAATGATGGGGGATGTTGCCTCATGAAATGTTCCACCACTGACATGTTCCTCTGCGGTTGATTTGGCTGATCTCATGTATGGATACCACTGCCATTTATTGCATGAGTCAACTGCGCCATTACTGCAACAAACGGTTCAGTTCCAATTCCGACCATCTGAAGATGCTGATTTGGAAGGTTATTTTCTTCGGCATGCCTTCCTAGCACTACTTCCCTATTTCCTCTATGGAAAATCATTATGAACATACATGTCTTAGATGAAGCAACATGGTAATCTTCAAATACTATATCACTTCAATCTGACCAAAAAAAAATTGGATAATAATTTAATAGAATTATAACTCCTAAAGTTATCTAAACCGACCTTTGATACCAACTTTAAGGCCCCAGCCTTAAACCTTACTTAATCTTGAGTTATTACAAGATTACACATTGAGGATCTTTTCAGGTTGAGAGTTTTAGAGAATTAGATAATAAAACATGCATTACATTCCACATATAAACAAAGTGGTTTCATAATGATAGTATTCTTCTTTCCCATCAATGGAAACATATTTAAACTAAAACATGGATTCTTTCTTGACACTTACTTGAGACTATCATCATATCATGTATCTTCCCCTTGACCTGTGAAAAAATTTCAAAAAAACTTGGGATGAGCATAAAAATTTCAGTAAGGGATATAAAATATATATGGAAAGGAAACATGGGTACATATATACATAGGAATGAAATCATACTTTACCCATAAAACATAAGCACTTCAACATACCTCATCAAATCATGAATAAATCATAGATATCATAAGACATAAAAGTAACTTGAGGCATTCATAACATTCTTACGTAGGGGGTAAACATCTTGGTTACGTTTGGAATACCCATCACAGTATATTCCCTAAATCTTTTCGGAGAAACCTTAACGTTTCACTCCTTCGCGTTACCCAATGAATTGGAGAGCTATATCGGGCTCACCCACCCTTAGTTTGTCCCGGAACCACCAGTCTTCATAATAATTCCCAAGAACCTCAACATAATCGTATCACATAGAAATGCATAAAGGAAACATAATATTTCCACCTTTCATTCACAAGATATCAATACAAAACATTGATATAAAAACATTATGAAAACCATTTTCAATACCAAAACAAAAGAAAATTAAAGCATGGTATTTATTTTTTATTTAAAAAAAGTATGGCTTGTAGAGGAAGCCGAAACTCAAATAATGGTCACGGCGGCGGAGAAGTTGTTGTCGCCGCATACGTGCGACAAAAACATTCCCTTTTTATGTTTAGTAAATGATTCGTATAAAAAAGATTCCTTTTGAATAAAGATAAAAGTCAAAGGGGTTTATACACCATATAAAAGAAGGTTGTGTATAAAACAAAATATGCCTCAATGAAAGGAGATTGAGACAATGTCGCATACCTCGGGTCAGACTTGAATCAGTCGTTCTTTAATTTCCTGAATAATAAACAAGAGTTAATTTATACGTGTTTAAGAACCTTTTTAATTTTCATTATTCCTTTTATATCACTTATTACCATGTCATGAACACTATGTAAGTATTTAAGTTAATAACGGTCGTTTTAACGATCATTGGTACTTGAGTAAAAAATAAACCCTTTATAATTACGTGTTGTTCATGTAATTATTATATCCATAATTATAATCATTATGTATATATCATATATATCCAGTATATACATGCATTTATAATATTACATAATCATTTAGAGGTAAGAAATGAAATGCACCGTTCATGGAGACGGTAAGACGTATGTACGCATGAACACTACTTTCATTCCTATTTCGTATTTTATAGAATGGAATCATAATGATATAAAGGTATATTATAATTCCAGTATAATATCATATATAATATCATTGTTCCATCCTTTATACGTCCCATATATGGTATTTAACGAATCAAATCTCTTTGAGGGGGCGGTAGTCTGCACTTCCTTAAATGAAGATATCGCGTTTACCCATAATGGAAACCATAAAGGTATGCCCAAAATGAAAAATACAGAAGCTTAAGGAAAACATAAACATATTATATATCATATATAAATATAGTTATATCTTAATGACCACCTTTTAAGGTGTTAAAATAATGTTGAACAATCATCGTTTCAGGAGGCATAAATTCACCATCCACTGGAACAGTATGTCCTTTAACAATCAGATGTAGGTGTGTGTAAGTGTAGCTCGAATCATTATTATAAAAAAAAAATAGTATATTTAGGATACTGGATTTGTTACAAAATAAAATAATAAAAAGATTTAAGGGGGTTGGAGAAGCAAAATCAACCAAAAGGACTCAAAAGATGACATTACCTTAAAATCGGGTAACTCTCTTAGATTTGATCTCAAAGGCTACCTTGGGAAGACTTCATCCCAAAGTGAGGATTCAAGGAGTAATATAGGAATGTGGAGAGACAAAATGGGCAGGGGTTGGCTGAGCCAACGGCTTTGGGAGTGTGGGTAAGGAGGTAGAGGTGGGGGCCTTATATAAGAGGAGAGGAGGGGCACTCTTGGAAAGTAAAGAAATGTTACTTTATTTTAAAATGGTATTCAGATTTAAGAGTTCCACATTGATGTTTTTCGAGGGTAAGGTGATAAGGGTTCGAAATCCACCCATACAATAGGTTTTGGCCATGTGTAGGTCTTAGATTTTACATTATCATTCCATTTTATTTAAATCGTTAAATAATGAGGTCATCGCTGCATCATCGTGATGTCATATATAATTTAATTTATTTAAAGTATAAAAATTATAAAAAAAATACTATCATGTAGGAAATATTTTTATCTTTCCAATGACAATTTATAATAAAAAATATGATCTTTAAAACCCCCTATAAAAATTGGTTTAGTAAAACATCTCATGTTTGTGTCATTTTTACTTTTACATTAAATAAGAAGTTATTTATGTCATTTCCCAACAAAAGTGGCTCCATGGTGTCCCCAAGATGACCCATGGATTTTATTGGTCGGCCATGACACATCCAATGAGGTTAGGACATGTGTCATGCTCATCTCATTTTATTAAAGCATTATTTTTACCTTAAACTACACTAATTACCTCTAATCGCGATTAAGAACTTAAGAGTTACTATTCACCAAAAAATTATTTTAATATCATTGAACAACATTTTAATTCTTAATGACAACAATGTATGTGGTATTTTTGAAAATCAAATCACAGAAGTGGTAAAATTTAATTTAAACGAAAAATCAGTTTTTAAAAGTACCACTTAGTGGTTTCACTATTCATCAATAATTAAAGTTTTTCAGAAAAATACCAAAACTTCACCCTAAGATATATTTGATATTCCAAATTCAAAAATGAATTCTATTTTAAAAAATTTAAAACATATAATTCACATTAATTAATTTAATAATTAATTCCCACTGTCATGACAAATAGCGTGTTTTTATGAAACAATAAGTATCAAAAGATTGACACCAGTTTAAGACCAATTTCAAAGTTAAATTGATTATAATGACCACCATTGGATTAAATGGTAAAAATATATTCTAATTTCACTTCAAAACCAATTAAAAAGATAATATAATATTATAAATAAATTATATTAAAAAGCAGTTTTGATGTAAAATTCAGTATTTTTCACCATTCATTAAAAAAATGAACATTGTCTGAAAAATACCAAAAATTCACACAAAGTAAATTTTGATGTCCCAATAATAAATAATAAGTTTATTTTGACAATAATAGATTATAAAATTGTCAAAATATAGATTTAAAAATGGTTTTCCATCAAAAGGTAGTAAAACAATCTTTTAAAAATATTAGTGTATTCCATGCTTAAGATTGGATTTATTTTCATTTTAAGCCTCTAAAACACTATCTAATTAATTATTAGACATAGATAAAAATATATATTACTCATTACTTACTTGGGATGTTACAGATTATGTTTGAAATTGGATATTATTGTAAAGATTATATATGGATTTTTATAAACAGGACAACATGAAGACTGTGTGACAATCCGTCGCGTTGGACAAAGCTGTGGGAATCGAACCCACAACCATAGTGTGATTGGAATTTATCAACTATCACTAGACAACATTATGTCCCTAGATTTTATAATCTAGTTTTTTAGGGTATGATAGGTGAATTAAAAATTCATTATTTTTGGAACCCTATACGATTAGGATAAATAGAATTATTTTTGAAATCTTTTCGGGTGAAAGATGAGTTTGTGGTAGGAATTAGATGAAAGATGAAACTCTACTTGTAAATTATATATATATATATATATAATTTTTTTCCTTCTTATTATATGGGTAAATTAGTTCTTATACATTAGGGAAGGGTTCTTAAAACCAAAAATGTGTTATCTTAATACCTTATGTTATGTTGAACTGATGGTATTTCAAATCATCATAGATTGATAGATTTAAGAACCTAAATTTTACACATGTTTTTGATTGATGACCTCAATCAATCCCTATAAATATTTACTCTTGTACTCCTATTATGTGTCTCTAATTTCCACCAATATTCTATTAATCGAGATCATAATTTGGTGGTGACCCTTTCAATTCCATTTTTTTTAACTAAGACTAAATTTTATTAACACAATTTCCGATGTGGGTTTTCCCACAATGGTATTTTCTATTTTCAAAATTTTATATTAGAAAAAAATTCAAATTGTGAGGATGAAATTTATTGAAGGAGGGAAGAATGTAACACCCCAAGATTTCATAGTACTTTATTTTTTAAATTTATCCAATAAATTGAATTACACGTAACACCGAGTTCTAGCGCCCCAGAACTTACCAAACTAGCCATTCAAAAGAAGTTATGAATAATATTAACTAAATTTTGAGCTCATTAATCCTTATAATTTTAGAATCCATATTATGAGTTTATTATACATAATTTTAGAACACATTCATTTTTTTAGATAAAAGAAGTATTTTTCAATAAATGAAATTTTATCACCTTTTAATGGCGAACCCTCTTTAAAGCCAATATTTAAAACTTTTGTATATTCAATTTGAGAAATTAAACACTTTCTTTAGAATAGGGACATAAGAGTTTAGTTTCAATAATTTTTTGGTGTTTTATGATAACTATTATATTTGTTGAATAGTGAAAAGAACTATATTTTAAATGAAAACAACTTTTTTAATAAAAATAATTTATTGTGTTAAGTTATAAATTTTAATGGTTTTGAAGTATAAATAGATTATATTTTTACCATTTAATCCATTGCGGGTCATTTTATGTAATTTCACTTTTAAATTGGACATAAATAAGTATCAATATTTTGATAGTTATTATTTCATAAATATACGCTTTTTGGTTTTGACTGTGGGAATTAATTTTAAATTAATAAATTCAATTTTTATGTTTTGAATTTGGTAATATAAATTAAATTTTTGAATTCGGAATATCAAAATTATATTAGGGTGTGTTTTTTTATGTTTCTGAAATCGTTTATGTCTAATAAATAGTGAAAGGCACTACGTTATTGTTTAAAACTGACTTTTCATTTAAATAATTTTTTCATTCATTTAAATTTATTTTAGGTAAAAATATATACATAATGCCTATATAAATTCAGTTTAATTAATTGAATTCATTTTATAATAAGTTTATATATATATAAATTTTATTGAAATTTTATCGTGTTTTACCCACCTCCTAGGAGCATTTTCAAATTTGCATAAAACATAATATTATCGCTTCTATGAATTGAATTTCAAAAATAAAAGAGGCACAGTTTATATCAGTAAGTAAAATTTGGTTCAATGAGATAAAAAAATCATTTCTGAATAGTAACTTTTGACTTAATTACCAAGGATAAAATTAAATATGGTAATTAAAGGTAAAAATGATATTTTCATTACCCTAACACATGTCCTAATTATATTGGATAACTGTAATTAGACCAAAAAACTGTTGGAATAAAATATTATCCTTTAGGTTTACATGGATTAGATTTTGAAATTTATTATTATTTAATTCAAAGAAGAGTTAAAAGTGTTAAATTCAATGTTTAATAACTAAACCATTTAAATATAGGATTATACATAAGATAAATTAGAATATAAATATTCATTATAAAGATAAAAATATTTCAACATAATGGTATTTTATTTATAAATTTTAGTTATTAAATAATCAAACTTATTTATGACACAATGATGATGCAGTAATTACCGTATTAATGAAAGATTAAATTAAATGATATTATAAATATCCAAATAAATTTAATTTGATAATTTTTATGACTTAAAACAATTTTCTAGGTTAACATGACATGTTAGGGTTTGTTATATATTTTTGAAGTAATAATGCTATTATGAATCTAGCAAGCAGTAAATACAAAATGTGTCAAAATTGACAAAAAATAGTTTTTAAAACAAATATTATATTATTAATTGATATTCTATTTTTAAAATATATGGTTCAACCAAAAGACTTATATAATGATAGGTGTATCATTAATGAACTACAAGGGGTTCTCTTGGATTTTTATAGTATGATTATTAACCATATAATATAAAAATACAAAGACATGGAAAATGTCAAACTATTTATCTCGGAGTTAAATCTAAAAGATAAAGTTAATATATTGACTCAAATTTGTCTAAAACCTATAGGTTGAGTGGTTTTCGACCAATCCCCACCTTAGACTTTAAATAATTATTTTAGAGGCATTATTAGCCAAAATTATTTTATTATAAAATTATATATCTACCCTTTCCTTTGGTGCCCCTTGCCCCTCTTATAGAAGGGAACGCCCCCTTCTCTCAACTTCACACCTTCAAAGCCATTTGGCTTGGCCAATACCTTCTTAAATACCCTATAAAATGTCCTACCTTTATCATAGAGTCCTTCCTTTGGTCATAAATCCAACCTATTGAGCCTTTTTGATCAAATCAAAAGGAAGTACCCGAAGAAGAGGTAAATATTTCATCACCTATTTCACGTTCCTTTCTTCTTCCACTTCCACTTTATTTATTGATTCCATTATAAAATAATTACTTTAGTATCTTATATATAATGTGATTTTATAATAAATATGGTACAATCATATTAATTATTATGTCCATCATTTAAATGACATGTCACTATACGAGCGTATGTACGGCTTACCGTTTCCACGTCGTGGTGTAATTGTTTTTCAATTGATTATTATTTGGATGGTTATAATAATTATGTGTAATTGATGTAAATAATAAATATAACATGACAATGATTCTTTATACATTATTTATCATCTAATTACAAATTATTTTAATATAAAAATAATGATATTGTCGCTCATGCGTACGTACGGATTACCGTCTCCATGAACGCGATGAGATTCATTCCACATCGCATCCATTCAAGACTAATTTTCATTATATGATTAAAAATAATGTTTAAATACATAGTATAATTATGAATATTAATTAGATACATTCCATCCATAAGAAACATTAATTAAGTAATAATGCATATAATGGAAAATGAATCATTTAACACCCGAAACGACAATAATACTATGATATTATTAACAAAGAAATGTTAAAAGATCATATATGATATCATATTAATTTATATGATTCTTGTATAATTTAAAAAAAATTATTTCACCATTATATTGTTGTTTAACCTACCCTCAACCAAGGAAATTTACAAGGTAATGATTAATTTCACAATCTCTTCAATATCTAAGGTTGTTTATATATAATTATCTACGAGGACCTCTTTATCATCCACATCGATGTTTCTTAAACATATATTTCAAAAAATTATTACTATTTTATAGACTATGGGTTAATTTCATTTATACCCTTGTTTTACTTTTATAAGATCTTTAAAGATGAATCTTCCCGTCGTTCTCCAATCAAGGTACTTTATGACCTTTTTGAAAAAATTAATGTAAGAATGTTTTTTAACTTATACGACATGTGTGGTTATTTTCGGCTGTTAAAACATCTTTGAAGCTTCCCTTGAATGATTATAAGAATATTTTCAAAATAAATGTTTTCTTTATAATTATTTTAATCATAAATGATTTCAAAATAGAATGAGATATTTCTCTAAAAAGGTTTTGATTTCATCTATGTCAAAATCTTTTTATGGATTTTAAGCTTATTTGAAGTTGATTTATTATGATACAAAACTTCCATATTGTATTAATGGTTTTGTAATGGGATTGACTATCGATGTGTTATTTTTATACCATTCATGGTTTATGGATAATGTATTGACATTTCGTATGCTGGTTTTAATACGAATGTTTATGTTATGTCTAAAACCTTTAATATAAGGAATTCATTGGACTTAGTAAGTGACAGGTGGAGCCCACTATAGCTCATTAATGCATTGGTAGGTCTCATAAGAAAAAACTAGTTTCTTCTCAAAAGTCCTTGAAAAAATCTTATGTTTAGTCTTGGAACAAGGCCTTCACAATGTAGTTATGAAGGTCTGGCATTATGCATTCCATCATTATAAAAGAGGCTTTTGATATTGCATGTGAATATTCTACTAGTTGAATATCCATGTGAATAAGTAAATGGAAGTAGTTTGATTATATTTTATATATTATGATGAAGTATTTGTTGAAAATTATTTTTCTAGTTCTATACATTATCTTAAATGTTTATGATTATTTATGAAAGTTTCCACTATATTGTTAGCCTTACTGAGCATCTGATCTCACCCATTTCTATGTTTTATTAATCCCAGGATGCGAAAAAGTATATTATGACTGGCCTATAGGGATTGTCTATTGGATATCAGTTTTTTCTATGGAAACAATGTTGTTGTAGTTTTCCATTTTATAATATAATGTAAACCTTTTGAATATATCTACTACTTACTTGGCTGTAAAACTAATATGTCTTCTGAGACTTGATCTTTTGTTATCATGCCAACGATACATAATAATGCACCGACTCTCGGTTTCTGGGTCAGGGAATTACAAATTCCATGGTCCAGTTGCATGGTCATTGTGCCCCACTATATTTAGAGATGTTACGAAAACACAATAGACTACTATGGTCAATCGTCATGATCGACCGTAACAATGATCTGCCCTGGTTTCACGGATCTGACCAGGGTAAGACTAGGGTCTACCTCTATTGTCGTAGCCCAAAGGCCGGACCCGACCCACTCATCTATCCCACCCTTCCTATGCTTTCCCAATCAACTTCCACCACATCTGTCCCACATCTGTTGTCACATCATTTTGCTGCCACTACATCTGTCACCACAAATACCCCATAGTTTGTCATCATGTCCCACAACATCCACTTGCGGGTCCCCATCCCAAAGCATTGTCTACCACCACTGTCCACCCGTGATGTCTTGCACTTATTCTTCATGAACGTGGCCCCTTACACAGACCACCATTCCTCAAATGATTCCAAAATAAATTAAACGATCACAGATATGATGTCCTTGGGTCTAGATCTTCACAGATCCAGCCTCAGTTCTCAATATTCCTTGAATCCGAGCGTCTGGTTGTGTTTAGAATAGCCTAGCATCATCCAGCCGAGAACTGTGGGGTTAAAATGGTGAATAAGATGAAGAAAACAGGGATGAATGAACAAGTACAATGGATTACTATCATTTTCCTATTATTCTTGGTCATCAATCATGATTAGGGGATTTTTGTTAGGATTCCATATTAAATCAATCCCAACTCACAATATATAGGATATATGAATCAATCATTTCATTGCATTATCCAAATTCATCTTAGAAATAAGAGGGTAGGAATAAACAAATAAAATCAAAATACATAGGTCGATTTGGATTGATCAACTATGAATAATAATGTTCAGTCATCATCATTGGCGAGATCCATCAAGATCAATATTCATCAATCACTAATCTTAATTGCCACCATCACTTGCTCTAGTGGATTCACTAAAGGGATTTCCCATAATTTTTATATTATTATAGGCATATGATACTAACCTTATATCATTAAAAAATGATTTATTTAAAACAAATAATCATGTCTTTTCATTAATGAAATAAAATAATTATTTCTTTAATTTATTTTGTCCCTTTTCAACACCACTGACATCATTACATAATCCACAAACACTAAATTTTTTTTCATTCCACCTATTCTAAAGATTCTATTCTAAAATCAATAGTTCCCTTATATTTTCTAATTCAGATCCCTTTTAAGGGGTTGTCTTAATTTTTAGGAAATCTTTATATGTGTGATAATATATATATTATTATTTTTCAATCATTTGTTTTGGGATCAATTGGCCCCATGATCACATGTCGTCCTAGATTATAGTCTACATAATATTCCATATAATATCTAAAAATTAAAAAAATATGAGATGGTAAATTATATGACATTATTAAAAACCTAAGTACATGGTAATATTTATAGTGTTTTTATTTTAAATGAAGAAATAAAAACACTCTTTTTATTCATATAATTTTTAAGGTGAAAAATATATTATAAAAAAAAATTATATCATAATAAGAATATTAATCATTTCAAAACATCTTTACATAATTTTCCAAATAGTGGTTATAAAAAATTAAACATGTGCGCCCTAGAGGGTGTAGTGTTCCTAGAAAACAATCAATTGTATTTTTTTAAGGGGAATTGTATGTGAATAATTAATTTTTATTTCATTAATATAAAAAAATTTTATTATTTAATAAACATAATATCATTATAATACTAAAACAATAATAAATCGTCATTATAATATGTAATAGGAATTTCAGTGTTGTTGATAATAAACTTGAGGATGTCTGAAATGTTTCATGGAAAACACCTTAGAAATGATAGTGTTATTATTACTAATGGTTAACGGAAACCATTGAAAATGGTAGAGGGTTATATGAGAATAATTTGAATGTATTCATGAGGAAATTTCATGGATATGTGTGGCATGAAGTGGTGGAGATGTTAGACTTTCATCTGATGTGAGAATTCTTCTGTTTATAGAAATCATTATATTTCCAATAATTTAATATTACAATTATATTTCTGAATAATGAAAATAAAAAAATCAAGAAAGGAAAAAACTATTCTTCATAAAAAACTAACTCCATCCAATAATTTTTTTAGAAACATTATGTGTTTTAGGGTTTTTTTTACATTAAAATTTGTACACAAATTTTCATTCTCCATCATAATTAATTTTTATCCTTTCAAAGAAATTATATTAAAAAATAATATAAATAATAATTTTATATAATATCACAATAATTTAAACTTTTTTAAAAACCATATTATCAAATGAAATTTAATATTATTTGAAATTTTAATTTTATAATACAAACACTTAATCATTAGAGATCAATTTTTTGAGAACTATTATTTAAGAATGAAATGTATATATAATAAAAAATGGCATTAAATTGTTTTTAAAAATTCAATTTAATTCATAATTTTTTTTGGATATGATGATTCAAAATAATTAAAAAATGCAATCAAAATTGAATATAATTGATTCAATGATAATACAAAAGATAGTTTTTATTAATGTAAAATTTTATTTTGTTCAAAATATGATAGTCATATAATATATATTCTTAAAAATAAATGTTTCAATAAAATATTTTTTTAACAAAACTAGTAATACATAAAAAATAAATAATTACTAATATGACAATTTTGAAATTAGGATTTTAAAATTGAAGTTAATTGGTTTTAATTTGAAATTAAAAAATTATAAATTAAAATTTTCAAAAAAAAATGGTAGCTTTAAAGAAAAAAAATATTTTTGTAGGAACGTGGTGTTTGGAAATATTAATTTTTTTTTATTATTTAATATAATTTATAAAATAAATTTCTCCTGACTATTTATTGAAATAAAAAATTATTTATCTGAGAAAATATTATCCATGAAATATGAAAGTGTATCAACTCAAATAAAATTTTTTGAAAATGAAATTTCTAAATAACAAATGACATAATTATTTATTTTCAGAATCAATGTTAATTTTACTTTATAAAAAAATTGACAATGATTTAAATATAAATTTATGTATTATATAATAATATAAATATCCTTCCTGTGAATACCTCAAATTGATTATAAATGCTATAATTATATGAGTTTTTTAGGTTTATTTTTGTTTTTGGCGATATGGAACAACCACATTGACCTATTTAAAGGTTATAATATATTATAATGATGGTGTGTTATAATATATATTACTTAAATTAGTTTTTTACTCTATCATTGACTAATAATATCATAGTAGTTCCTCTGTGGTTGTCATAATTAAAAATGCATTGCTACATGATTTCGGGTTTATTTACATTGTCGAATGAGGTTTATCAATATAGATAACTATTATTAGTTATTTATATAGATAGGTAACTCACTCCCAAATTCCACAATAATTACACTATGAGAGGTAAATATATATCCCTAAAAAATAAATTTCCACCATCCATGGAAATGATTATTTATGATTATCATACCACAAGTAGTTTATATTTATAAAAAAATATTTTGATGTTTTTTTTAAAGTAAAATCATATAGTACAAAATAAAATCATTAGTGAAAACAAATTATTTGATTCATAATTAATAGTTTCATAAGATATTTGTTTTTTTCATAGTGTTAGTATACTATATAACATATTTTTACATTGATTGGGACATTGAGTTCCATAATTCTTGACCCTTTTTCTGGTGAAGAAAAAATTATCTTCATTAATTCCCAATTAATTTTGTGTTTAATAACGTTTATTCCTTCACATATAAAATATAAACATTTCATTAAAGAGATATCCTCTGTATTAATCACATATTTTAGTCATATTGGATATTAAGAATTCATTCTGTTATCATATTAAAAAAATTAATTTATATGATATTACATACTTCACTAGATTTTTGTACTTTGGATTCCAATTATATTAATGTTTTAGTAAAAAATACTAATATTCAGTTTGGCATAGTGACATGGTTCACAACCCCATATTGAATTCAATTTGATTCTTTTTTGGGACAATTTTCACATTTTCTACGACATCCATTGATACCACTTACCATTTGATCATCAAGAATAACTAAAACCAATTTATTTTACATGATTTATCATCCTTCAAAATGAATTTTCTTTAAATACCATAAGATAATTTATCCTAAATATTTCTCATGTTGTAACACTATTATAGATTTTTACAATTATTACATCTCATCATATATCAAACACGGTTCAACCTGTATCACTATTAGTTTAACATATATCATTATTTACTCAAAAATTGATTCATTAAGTTGGGATATATCATACATGTTAACGACTCCATTAAAAATCATATTCAAAATTTCAATAATCTTTTATAATATATAATATACACTATAATTATTAAAATACAAGCCCTCAAAATCCAAAAAATCTTTCCTCAAAAAATATTTTACATACAAAAATCTTATTCTCATGTATATAAATACCCTAATCATGTGTTCTTGTTAATATACCCTTTCAAAAATGTATTTGAATTTCCATGACCTTAATCCATAGTCATAGTATATATTCCTCAAAAAATTAACTATAAAATTTACCCTCAAATGGTATTAACTAGTAGTTCATATGGCCACATACATTTCAATTTATGTCAAATTAGAAACAATTATATGATATTATCCAAATTAGTCATGAATAATTTATCAATCACAATTTTAATAATTACTATAAAATAAATCATAGCACTCAAATGACCATATGTTATATCATCATTAAATGTACAGTAATCAAAATAATTATCCATACATGAATGATGTGTTCTAACATAGTTATCCAAAGAAAACATAACATTTTCCAAAACACAAATTTTAATGTGATGAATAATCCTTATTATATGATTCAATAATAATAAACTAATACTGTAGAAAATAATAGTTAATTTTTTACCATAAGATTCATGACATTCTAAAAATACCCAATTGTATTCAACTAAAATAATAAATTAAATGATATTTCAAATAACATAATGACTTAAATTATATTATGAAATAAACCTCACTACCAATGGTGAGAATGGGATACTACCATTTTTTATTAAAATATCAATATTCAATATTCATAACTATTTTTTATTCCCTCAAATTCAGTTATGGAAATTACTTTATCATGATGCATATATTTTTAAACTTCAT
Source organism: Viscum album (assembly GCA_963277665.1). NCBI lineage: Eukaryota > Viridiplantae > Streptophyta > Magnoliopsida > Santalales > Viscaceae > Viscum > Viscum album. The sequence continues at coordinate 1,102,680,606 of OY728147.1, forward strand.
ATTTTTTATTCCATTTAAAACAAATACTAATAAAGAAATGGTTCTAGTAATATCCATTAAATTAATGTTAAATCATAATCCTTAATATCTCTTCCCCTATATATCCTATTTTTATAACATTGTATGATTTTGAATCAATATATGATGAAACATTATCATTCCATGATTATTTATTATTATTACTCCATTTGTTTCTATATGGTAATAAATTCATATTATTCTTGATTTCTAAATATTTATTACTAAATTGAATATTATTACACATAAAATATCCATTGGTAGTGTCTCTCTAGTTGTGGATACTTAGGCCCACTCATCATCCATTAGTGTTATGATTGATATAATGCTCAACCAACACTTTTCTACGTGATTACCCCAAGGCACAATTCTCCCACAACCATATCGGATTTCATGTTTCTCAAAATGGATGTTTTAATTTTGAAAAGTAGATAAAATCAACATCATCAGGATGTTATCCAATTTATACAATTATTCCTACTATTTTCACTTATGTTATTTATAATAATCAATATCAATTGTTATCTTTATTGAATTAAATACTTTAATATTTCATTTTTTTATTGAAAGCATTGAAATTGTGATCATACATACCTTATATATCCTTAAACTGACATCAAGAAACATCTTAACATAAAACATTATCTATACCTTTATTTTGATAAAAACATTTATTCATTAGACCCGAACATCTAGTTTTGATGATAAAAAAATTATACATTAGATATTCATATTGATACCTAACATTATATATTAGATATATCAATTCCAAATTTCAAAGTTCTTAATTATTATTGAATCTCTTAAATACTAAAGATCATATTCAGTTTCGTGATTTTGATAATTTTAGGACATCATTATCTAATAAATCCCATGTATTTATCAACTATTGGGAACATTTTCCATTATAAATAACACATTACACCGTAAATGATAATTATTCATCATATCTAAAATATTACTCCACACCTATTAGAGTTATGAATGTATCATGTACACTTCCATTCTTCATTTTATTTGGAACTAAAACATAATATAGGGGTAACATAAAATTAATTTAACGAAAACACATAATTGATGGAATCATTTAACAACCATATGATATATCTTAAAGTAGAAATAGCTAAAAAAGATGAATTCACTATAAACATGAAATTGATATAACACTATATATATGAAAATATTAGATAACATATGTATCAATAATACTAATCTCAAATAGATTGAAAAAAATGTCATGGATCAAAAATGAGTTTTTAAGGCCTTTTAAAGAGTCATTTTCTACCATTCGATACCATATTCAGAATATCATGTGGGATTCGATAGGAATATAGTAAATACACAATTATATTTTTTAATCATGATTCATGTTGATGCATTGAAAGGCTATGCAATTATGTACCCCAACATTCATAAAATTATGTCCAATGAAGTAACCAATATTATTATTACGAAAATTATAACCATTTTAGGAGGAACCATATTCTTAAAAAAAACATGGATATCCATATAATGAAGAATATATAATCTCAATAAATAAAAGTCTAATTCAACAACTATTAATCATTAGAAATGTGAATAAATTTTCCCCCTAAAATAATGTAACACAATGATCATTTACCATCTTGATAAATAATGCATATAGTAATATAATTCATCATCTCCATATTTTTTTCAAAATATAAATGAAAATATATGTATTTAAACTATTTTTCACCATTCCAAAAAAATAGATAACATGTTAAAAATATATATAGGGAAAAAACTCGATTTTAAGCCAATTTATAGTAAACTAATTGAAAATCATATGGTTTAGAATATAATATATGGAATTTGAATAAATTTCACCATTATGATCGAGTAAATTATTTATGGATGAACATCATCCTATATGAGTTATGAAAAATTTAATGTTATTTCTGAATTGATTAATTACTATATGGCAATTCTGATAAAGGAATAATGTTGTAATAAGACATAAAAATAAAAAATGTGCACATAAAAACAATTATATATACCAAGAATTGATAAATATATATAAAATGATTTATTTTGTATGAATGTAAAAAGTAAAAAACAATGAGATATATCTACATAATTTAATTTCAAATAATATTTTGGTAATAACCCCCACCCTCAATAGATATTCATCATGGGATGACAATGATGAATGTTATACAATTACCCTTGATCCCTACCTCTAGTAGGCCCTATATTGGTGACAAGAACTGAGGGTGTAAAATATCACAATATGGGAGGCAATTCCCTTTTTAAGAAATATGGTTGTGTGATATGATGGATCATTCTTAGAGAAACATCATGACTTATAAAAAAACCAAAAACCATCCCACATGCATGTGTAAAAAGGGAAATGATTATGAAGTAATAAATTCTCCGAAAAACACAAAAGGTAAAAAATTAGTGGCAACACATAAACTATCATGATCTGAGCAAGAAAGGCCCATACTTGTCATTGAAATCCTCCTAGAAACATGAAAACTATTTTATATACATATGGTGAGAATAATGCTATACACAGTAGGAAACCCATTGTATATCTTGCACATGGAAGGGAAGCATACAAATCACCCTGTGAGAAAATAGCATAACCAACATAAACTATTCAGGTATACTAACAAAACCCAACTGTAGCATAGAATGCCAAAAAATTAATGCAAGTAATGTTATATAATATAACTCACATAAATTATATATTATCCTACATCACTAATTAGCCACTCTCACCCTAGAATCATATGTCTTGGTTATCCCCCCACTATTTAACACACTGCATCACATCTCTCTTAATCACACCAAGTCCACATTCTACAACATATTCCACCCACAAACACCTGTGCACAGAACACCACCTTCCCATACACACATTTTCTACCTTCTATATCACATCATGCCCACAGAGACCTGGGCCAAAAACCACATCTCATCCTGAAGACACATGGGAAAGTACAACACATCTCATTTCAAAGGCACATGGGAGAAAATAACATCTCATCCCAAAATACCCTTGGTAAAGAAAAATCCACCCACACAGACCTAAGCCTCACAAATGACCACCCACATGATTAGGATTAGGATCTCATCAACTAGATGATGGAGTGGTGAAGAGTGGGTGGAAATCTATCCGTCCTCCCATGAGGATTATTGGGAAATCCACCATCTTTTATGTATATGGGGGTGTTTGGCACATAGTTATCTTCTAGGGTCGGGTGTGTATAGAAATCACAAGAAAAATATAATTATATACATATACAATACCAAAAAACCCAAGCCTGACCTATGGGATCCCAAACAGAAATCATCCCACAATACTAACACCGTTGAAGATTCCATTCAATGAAAAATATTAGTATCATCAATAATAATTTTCGATTGAGAAGATAATGGTAAACTAATGATACATCACATTTCATCCACATTTAACTCACATCCGTAATATTCTATTATCCAAATTTATTTCATTATCCAAACCAATAAAAAAATTTCTATATGTTATGATATTATTTTTTATTTATCTATTTCAACTTGGGTAACTATTTGGAAGTACACAAAAAGTCAACAATGTAACATATGGATGTGAAGATGAACATTCCTGATAAGTAATTAACATTTATTCTCATTAAAACACACCGTACCACATTCTTTTTTGATGGGGTGAAACTTTCTACATGTTCCTCATAAAGAATCTCTGGTTAAATTACCCACCATTTACCAACATCCTTTTTCAAACTCATCTCGCTCAGGTCACATGTCAATAGAACCAACCCCCAACTCCCAACACCATCTCGTAACACATTACCACACAACCAGTTTAACAACCTCACTTCACAACACTTCCCTTATATTACACAATCAATCAATATCTCAACCAAAGATTCCATTACACCACCTATGCCATCCTACAACACAAAATTGTTCTCAAAACCATAATATAGAAAAAAACAGCAATCCCACACATCGTATCACCACGTGTTCTTAAGAAATTCATAATTCATCATTTAACATGGAATCACTTATTTAATTCCACATGTTTAATTATTTTGTTCTAACAGACTTGTATGGTCTGAGGGAATCCATTAATCATTTACGTATAAATATTTCACCAATTTTTTGATATTAAAATATATTGATTAAGATAAACAAAAACACAAATACCAGTGGAAGAAATTCCATAAACGAACATAATTCTCTTTGGAGAGTTTAGCTCATGTTATCAAAATGTAACCAACAACATGATCATCTAAATGAATGTGTAAACAAGTCTCGCTACCACTTTAAATTTATTTTACATAATTATCTTCTTTGACTAATCTAGAAATGTATACCCCACCCACATGATATCCAATTGAAGATAACCGTATGATATCTGACCTCATGGAATCCATCAAATTTTTCTGCCCTGTATGGAATGAAAGAAAGCTCATGATCCCAAAACACACCACAAAAATTGTGGATCAACCTACTATGCACCAAACATCCATGAAAACACAACCCATATCATCTCCAAAACAACGAAATACCACCTAAATGGATCATAGGGTGAAAATAGAAGAAAACTAGTGAGAAGTATAAGATACCACACCATGTGTCAATTATGGATCATGAACGATCTTCCACCAGGATCGATAGATCAACGAGGGTCAGTGTGTATCTAAAAATGTCTCGAGGTGCTTAGGATTCACCCAAAACAAAAGTAAAAAGGATGAAAAACAGAAAAAATATCTTGAAAATAAAATTTAAATCTAATCTAGATCGATGTATTATGTGATGTGTAACACCCTTTCATGGAATATGATTCATGGGGTTCAGTTTTCACTAAAAATAGTGTATCCTATTAATTTTATTTTATTTCTCTAAACATAATATATTACACGACGTGAAACAAACATTCTTACCATGTAAAATTTCTATACATTGTGAAACCTCCATGACATGTAGAAGAACCAAATATCACATTGTGTAATTCAGTTACATGAAGTATAATCCCCCTTCATCCATATTTTTTCATCCAAACATCTCCATGCTCCATCGATCATACTCCTAACACCTCCAAAAACCAAAAATGTTTATGTAATAGAGTGGGAGGGATGGTCCATTGCATTATATACCACTAAAATGATTACAAAAATCTAGAATCCAAAACCATACTTAGAAGAAAAAGGGTTCCAAAAATCCATCCCAAGAGATGCATCTCATTGATCTTGCAATACCTCATATTTCACTAGGATCCAAACACACTACACCATGAAATCATAAGCAAACTATAAAAACTCATTACCACAAACAAAAGAATCATCCACTAGTATAACCACACTGAAACTCAACTAATTCACAACCAATGACCCACACCATCCCAAACACACATATAAGGGATTATCCTCTTCCATGTAATGTTATTATCTTCTCTAGGAGGCACTGACTAGCATGTACACTTTTTATCACCTCAAAATTAAGTCCCCTCAATTAAGAATCAAGTAATCACTTTTTCATATGTTAGGATGTTATCTCATATAAGACAGTGTACACATCACAAACGAAGGAATATAGCTCATATCATTAATACAAATCCATGAAAATTTCATTACACAACAAATAGAACAATGGGAAAACAAAAAAACTCCAGGTATTGGGAACACATTTTCATTCCTTACTCCCATGTACTCTTTTTATATCGACCATGCCTCCACAACACAAGAACCAATGGAATGGTTTGGTCATGTTTCACCTTCTCTAAAAAATTCTAGATATCTATTGGACGCTGCATAAATATCACTTGATCCTATATATCTAACTATCCACAGTTACTGAAATGATAGTAATCATGAAGATAATGACAAATATGAGAGATGTGGAAGTCATCATGGGTGTTATATAACTATGGTGTAATCACTAATAGATACACCACCTCACTAAATCTATATAGAAATTAAAACTGTCAAACAAACCAAGGAGAAATCTTACACCCCCCACCAAACCTCTGCATCCCACATAGAGGTGAAACCATTAGGAATATGTGGACCCCAACATCATATTCGAAGGGCCTCCTATAGTGATTGGAATAAGTCATATACATATCCTACACTGCATTAATCATCTCATGAACAATATGGACCCTCTCTGTCATGATCTACACCACATATAGAAAAATATTCGTTGTCTCCTCAATCTCTATCCAACACAACAGATAATTTCACAATAATCCATAAAAATATGTTAAAGGGTTCATTACCAAGGAATATTTTTGGTTGTTATTATAATTCAAGTCTACCAAAGGCATATGTCATACCAAGGAACCCTTAAATTTTAAGATGCATACTCACATCATATCATATAGTGTTTGGATAATCTGTTCCATCTTACCATCTATATGAGGATGGATTGTAATGTTGAGGCATAAATGACTATAAGAAACATGTTTTAATTCCATCCATACATTTGAGGTAAAACAAGCATCTTGAACAGATATAATGGACCTCATAAATATATGTAACTTCACCACTTCATCTATATAGATCATTGATAATGCCACTTTTGTGCTCGACTCCTGGAACACTACGAATTGAGTTGATTTCACCAACTGATCCATCATCAACCATATCAAATCGCAACCTCTATATGGCATGGGTAACACTATGATTAAATCCATAAATATTTCGGCCCATTGTTTCTCTAGAACATCCAATGGCTGCAAACAAACCCCCAGGAATAGGGTGATCAGACTTTACCTGCTGTAAAACCAATATCTTTTCCACAAATTCCTCCACAACCCTTATCATCTTGGGCCACCAAAATATTATCCTCAATCCAAGATATATCATAGAATCTTATGACTATAACTCTAAATGTGTTATATGAATATTAATGAGGACACCATAGTGAATTTCAACTAGAAAAAACAACTTTCCATGCCAAAAAATCCATTTACAATGATCCTATGAAAACCCATATAGAGAACCACCATGGAAAACACGATCACACATCTCCTCTATATCTAAGTCTCTCCACTGGAAATCTTCCACCATTTGGATCATAGAATACTTACCATCATCTAAAACAAATAACCTTTACCACCATCCACTCTTTCATCTATGGGAATGTCTGCCAACTCTTCCATGACATTCCAAGCATTATCAAATTCATAATAAACTTCCTTCAATGAATAAATTATCAAATAATCAACCACAAAATTTCCCCCTCTTGAGTTATTAGAGAACTCAAATTTATAGTTTGGAAAAAATTCCACCCTCCTATACTTTTGTAGATTTAGGTTAAAATGGGAAAACACATACCACAAACTGTTTTGATTTGTAAAGAGCACAAGGGACTCTTTAATGGAAGAATATTGTCTCAAATACATCCCAAAACACATCACTACCAACTCTAGTTCTTGGGTGGAATATTTATGTATATGAGGACATAACATATTAGATCCATTAGATATCACTTCCTAATACTTCATCAAGAAATTTCAAAATCCCATAAAGGAAGAATCACCGAACAACTCAATCATTACCCCTTACTCAAGATACTAGAGAACTATAACACTAACCAACTCCAAAATATGGTGATAGATCACAAACTGACACAGGTCAATCCACACAAAATATTGTTCACTCATTATAAATCTATTTCCAGGGATACAACATGAGGTGAATTGGCTACAAACATATGATAATAGCCTACAAGTAAAATAAAACATCAATCCTATTACAAATATTTTGGTTCTACCCATGAAATTACCACTTAACCATTGACGGGTCTACTTAAAAGCCCTGATAACACACCACATATCTGACAAAATCGACCTGTCATGTCCCAAAACATTCATGTGTTCATATATCCATATATCTTATAGTGTTGAAAACCCTTCAAGAAAAATTTGAGATTCTCAAAATTATCTTCCATGTGTTTCAGGTAGAATAATATATCATCCACAAATATGTTGACGAACCAATCTAGGAAATCAGGGAGCACAATATTCATAATCCCCATGAAAAAGGATGGTGCATTAAAAATAGAGAATGGAATAAACAAAATCAAAAAAGTATATATACCTTCATTTGAAAGAATTCATCAGTATATCACCCTCATTCACTATTAACTAGTCATATGCAGACAGAATGTAAATCATATTAAAGAATATCACCCCTCTCAACTGGTATAAAAGATCAGATATCCGTGGGGGAGAGAAATGGTTCTTTACCATCACTTGGTTGAAACACAAGTAGTGAATGAAAAACCACAGACCATCATTCACCTTTTTTTTAAAAACACTAGAGGACCCCACAATGACACAATGGGATGCATAAAACCATTATACAATACATTGTAAAACACAATCATCAAATATTACAAATCAAAGGGTTCTATCTGATATAGAGCCATTGAAATTGGAGAATCACTAGGATACATGTATGTCCTGAACTCAACATCATATCGAGGGGGTATCATCGCATCCTCTTTGGGTAAATCTTCCAAGAAATTTTCCAAAACAATGGGAACATCTACTATATCAGTATCCACTAGTTCTATATACATATCAGAAAACAAGTAATGGAGGGTCTCTTCACGCTGACAGCACAGCTCACAACCCCTCTCACCTCCAAAAAGGACATGCTGGATATCCGCTTCTGAAAACATGACTCCCATCCTAATTCAGTTGATAAAAGCACGTATGTAAAAAACAATTAGATGTCAATAATCACTACATGTGGCTATATTTATGGAAATAAAACTACCCCAATGGAATTATGAGGTCCCATAATTAGTCTACACCCCCAGAACACATCAAAAAATTTGGTATGGCCTCCTTCTAGCTTAGTAATCCCCATTATAATGGGAATACTCTCTATGTCTAGTCCCAGAGCATAGTCTGTGGTAGGTGAAAAAATGGAAGAAGAAGTTCATTAATAAAACAAATCACAATAAAGGGTAATAAACAAACTGATTTAACCTATGACGATCTCATTCCCTTTTAGAACTATTACATCCTTATCTAAAACACTTTCTTAATATAATCCAAATGTCTTCCACTACAATACACACAACGTTTTCTTTTATAGATCTTCCTCTTCCACTTTATTAAACATTAATAGATAAACTAAGTTAGCCTAATGAACCAAAACATTCATAGAAACATGCGAATGGTGATAAGGAGAAATAGATGAATGGAAAATTGGTATTTAATAAGCCTGAGTATTACATAAAATAATTTGAATTTATATTAAATTATTTAACTCATTTGGTCCATATTAAATTTCCCAATACTCTCCAATTAAATCATAAAAATATTCCATTTTGATTCTTGTACCTTTCCTTGGTGTCTACCATACCAGAATATATGTCTTAATTGTACGTTCAATAAGCTCAGAATCATTGTACTGGATCACAGGGGGCCTTAAAATATCATATCCTAAACGGTCTCCCCAGCACATGTCATGAAACAAGATCCAATGAGACTATTTACACACCATCCAATGTAATACTCATAGTTCCTAACTCCAACTCCATTCAATATCTCAAAAATCAACTTTGATAATGAATAGAGGTAAATAAATAGAGGTAAATAATGAATAGAGGTAAATAATGACAACCCGAGTCCTTCCCCTAGTAGGCCCCAGGTAAGTGAATAGCACCAAGTGTGTAAAATTATAAATATATCGGAGGAATTTCGATTTTTATGAAACAAGACCGAGAGATATGATGGATCATCCACAATGAAACTCTTAGAAATATTAAAAAAATGACCAAAACCATCCCACATGCTTGTATAAAATTGAAAGTGATACAAAATTAATAAATTATCCATTAAAAATTCAAATATAAAAATATTTTTTTGACACAACAATTGTCAATATCTATGCTACTAAAAACTATCACAGTTTCAGAAATCCTATAGGAATCATGAAATCAATTTTCTTATCTGTAGGGTGAGCATACATGTATTATCATTAAGAAATACAAAGTCTCTAGTTCACATGTGAGGGATTCATACTAATGACCCTTTATGAAAACAACTTAACCAAACAATACTTATATAGGTATACTAACAAAACCCAACCTGACATAGGTTTTCTCACAATGTAACACAATCCATGTAATATAATATAAATGAATTCAATGATAGAGTACTATGAACCACTTTCCCACTTTTTTTCCTTTCTCGCCCTAATAGAAGATTTCTTGAAGCTACCACCTACTCCAAAGTCCACACATCACATCCCTCCCACGCGCACCTAATCCACTCATGACAACAAATCCAAACTACACACATCTAGGCCACACAACACATCACTCCTACACAAAGCTTAGCCAGATTCCCAAACAATTCTTTGCAGCACACACCTTGGCCACATACCATTTTATATCCCACATGCTGACACATAGGGCACAAACCACTTCACATCCAAAAGACATATGGAAATGAACAAAAAATCTCATCCATAAAAATCATGGGAAAAAACAACACACCCTATCTCGAAGGCACGTTGGAATGTACAACTATCCCTAAAACACCTGGATTTGAAAAAACACAACCTTACGAAATAATCATAGGCTATCAACACCTATGAGAATATGTATGAAATAGAGGGTGACCATATATCCATCCTCCCAGTAGGATTCTTGGGGAAGACACCCTCACACATGTGGATGGGGTTGTTCATCAAATAGTGCTCAAATAGGGTAGGGCGTGTCTTTATTTAACAAGGGAAATAAATGTATATACATACATGATAACAAACACTCATCCCTAACCTGTGTTTTACTAGAGAGAAGTCATCCTAGAATACAAACCACATTTTTATTACCTCTAAATTCAATTATTAGTACCCACAAAAATCATTCCATAATGAGATGATCTTGGTAAACTAATGTCACTTCACATTTCTTCCATGTTTACACATGTACATGATATTCCATTAACCAAATATGAGGAATTATCCAGAATATCCCAAATAGTAACATAAATTAATAAATTTTTCTTTATTTATCAATTTCTACAAAGTAAAATTTTATGAACTACTGAAGAATGAAACACAATAACAAACAGTTTAGAAGATGAAGATTTTAGATAATGAATTATCACGACATCACATAAAAACAAATCTTACCACATTCTCTAGAGATGGAGTGATTCTTTCTAAATGTCACTAATGGAGAATATTTGGGCTAATTAACAATACCAATTTCCACCATCATTCTTTTAGATCACCCGGCTCAAGGCATGTATCCCAAAAAACGCCAACTCACTACCCCATATATTAACACATAATAATAGAACAATATTTGCAACGTTTTTGTTCAAAACGTCTCATTTATTCCACAAACAATTGATCTCTCAACCAAAGATTCCATTAAAACTCCCAAGCCATCCAAAAACAGAAAACCATTCTCAAAACAATACTACAACACAAATTAGATTAACCAAACATCAAATCACCCCTTGTACCATGTAAAAAATCAATTCCCTATTTAAAAAGGAATTATTTATTTTATTCCTCTTGATTCATAAATTTATTATAATAGATCTAAATGATAATGGAGCATCCATTCTTTATCCAGATATACATGATTAACAAATTTCAATTTTATGGTTATGACAAACAGTCTTGTTCAATAAGCAACCAAATACACACATACCTAGCTCAAGAAAATTAACCAATAACCACAATTTTTAGAGGGGAATTTATCATATATAATCATAATATAACAATCAACATAACCTTGTAAAATCATTTGAAACAAATCCCTCTACCCCTTTCAATTTCATTTTTCCAATTCTTATCTTTGATTAACCTAGGAAAACAAAAATCCTTAGGTAAAAAAATGATAACCACTCCACCACCCCCCCAGCATGATGCACAAGTGAAGATAAATGAATGAAATCATACCTCATGGATGCTTTCTAGTTTATTCCTACAACAGGACTTAGAAGAATGCTCACAACCCAAAATTGAACCATGACAACGAAGGATTAACATTCAGTGCACAAGGAATCTTTAAAAAAGAAACCCAATGCATATTTAGACAAATAAAACACAACCACAATAAATCACTGGGAGAAGAATGTATGAAAATAAATTAGAATGAGAAGAGAACTCAATATGGGTCAAGAAAATAACACCAATACACGTCGACTTCAATTGAGGGATCAATGAGGGAGGAGTAGGGCTTGGTGAACAACTTGGAAATCCTACGGTTCTCCCAATAATAGAGGGAAAAAAGAAAAATGAGTGAATGAATGATTGTTTATCTGGAACATAAATAGTAAAACAAAACTGTATTGGGGTATTTCATAATGTGTAATACCCATTCATGTCATTTATTACCCAAGGTTAGTATTTCATTAAATAACATGTTGCATCTTCATTTTATTTTATTTTTCTAACATCAAAATATTAAATATTGTGAATCACTAGTTCAAAGTGAGTAAAATGTCTTCATGTGATGAAACCTCCATGAAAATATACGAACACACACTTTAAGTCTTGTAATTCAGTTACATTATGTGTAATCCCCCTTCTTCCATATTTTAGAAACCCAACTCACCACGTTTTTCTTATCCTCCTGTAGAAAAATATAACAATAAAAATAGGAAATGTAATGGACCGGGAGGGAACAAACCATTAAAAATTCATTCAGCATACATAAGATAAGTTCAATATAATGATAAAAAATCACTGACCACAATATGTCTTAACAAAAATCATTACTATTGTTGGAAAATGAATATCAATATCCATTTCATTAACATAATTTTTATTTGGATAGTAAATCCAAAGATGTAAATTTATGTGACATATATATATATTCGCTGGATTTGAATATACCAAACAAATAAAACAAGGTGAAATAATGAATTATGTCTCGAAGTATAAGAATTTCAACCACAATAAAAAATAATGATTTATAAATACTTTAACTGTAAAAAATTGAAACATCAAGATTGAAAATTAAAATTTAAAACTGTTATTAAACTATCAATCAAGATACAAAATTGTAAATAGGTAGTAGATATACTACATAAATTAAATCAGGTGTATAATAAAAATATTTTCTAAAAGAGACTAATTTAAGAGTAATCTTATAAGGAACCGACCTTAAACCTAACATAATATTGAATTAAATGAATAATTCACATTGAAGATCATTTCAGGACTAGAGTTTTGGAGAATTAGGACATAAATATTACATCTCAAAAGATTACAATGTAGACACTTCTACACTATTTCCATTTTTTTACAAAACATATACTCTTGAAAAAAAATTCATGTCTAGTTCCATGTTTAATACAACATGACTTTTCCTTGATCCCATCCTTGACCCTATTCCACATTATGTCCTGTGAAAAACATTTCAAAAACTTGGGATGAGCATAAAAATCTCAGTAAGGGATAAACATAGAAGGAAAACTGTTATTTTTTCAAAACAACAAGTAAACCATGAATATATTAACATAAGTAATACTTTTCACCTTTATGAAGTAGTAAATAATCTTCAATGAATAAAATATCATTAATTACCATTTTATAATGAAAAAATTACCACAAACCCCAACTAAAGAACACATAACATATAAAGGTAACTTGGGATATAAGAATATATAAATGTAATAACCATACAGTCGAATTCCACATATATCACAAAATGTAATAGCCATACGAATGACTTCCATACCCAATGCAGTGGAGGATATAACGTAACCACCCATCCTGGTATTCACAGCACCAATATTCATTTCGCTTATCACGTAACCACCCGTCAAATGTCCAAGTAACATTATAAAATAATAACACATAAAACAAATATAAAGGAAATAAAAAATTTCCACATTTAAATAAAAATATATCACGATAATATATTGACATAAAAAATACATTATCAAAACCATTTTCAATACCAAAATACATAAAAGAGTTTATGTTATTTATTTTCCTTAAAAAATATTACATCTTGTTAAGGAATCCAAAGAACAAATAATACTCATGGTGGTGAAAATGTTGTTGTCACCTATTACGTTAAAAGAAACATTTATTTTTTTTGTTTATTAAAACTCCTCGTAGAAAAATATTCCCTTTGAAAAGTCATTTGTGTTTATACAGAGTATAAATAAAATTCTTGTATTGAAACAAAATATTTCTCAATGCAAGGAGATTGAGAAGAAGTCCCTTGCCTCGTGTCCGACTTGATTCATTCATTCTTTAATCTCCTGCATAGTAATATAAATTTAATTTTTACTATATTAAGAAATTTTTTAATGTTTATTATTCCTTTTATATCAATTATTACCATGTTATAAACATTATGTAATCATTTAAGATAATTTTGTTCGTTTTGTCGATATTTGGTACTTGAGTCAAAAATGGACTTCTTATAATTACATGTTGATCATGTGGTCAAAGGTTCATTATATCTAGAATTTTATTAATGATTTGGATATCATATATATCATATATATCTAACTTATACATGTATTTATAATAGTACATAACATTTAGAAGTATGAAATGAAATGAATCGTTCATGGCGACGGTAAGCTGTACGTACGCATGAACACAACTTTCATTTATATTTATTAATTTAATTGAATTAAAATATAATGATACATAGTTATATTATAATTATAGTATAATATTAGATATAATAGCATTAAATCCATCATATATACATCCCACATAAGTCATTAACGAGTCATATTACATTGAGGTGGCAGTAGTCTTCACTTCCTCAAATGAGATTATCATATTTACCCACTATGGAAACCATAAAGGCGTGATATATATTGGATGCACAGAAGAATAAGAAAATAAATAACATAATATATACCATATATAAATATAGTTCCATCATAATGGACATTATGATAGGTGGTAGGAGAAAATCAAAAAATCATGGTCTTGTGAAACGTTAGTTTTCCATCCACAGAAATAGTATGTTCTTCACCCATTAGATGGATGTGTGTGTAAGTGTAGTTTGATTCCATACCCTTGAAAAATCCTAGTTTATTGAGGATACTAGTGTTGTTAAAAAATAAAGGAATAAAAATAGATTAGGGGGTTGGAGAAGTAAAATAAAAGAAAGCAATTTAAGTGAAACGGTTAGCTTTTATTTGGGTAACTCCCGTTGGCTTGAACCAAAGGACTTCGTGAAGTGCCTTACATATAATGAAAGGCTTATAAGTAAAGGATAGGGATGTAGAGATATTAATTGGGGAGAGTTTTGATGATCCAAAAGTCTTGAGAGGTGCGGTGAATTGGTTAGAAGTGGTCTCCTTTTATAAGGGGGAGGAGGGGCTCTTTAGGAAAGTGTGAAAATATTATTTTGTTATATAATGATATTCAGTTTGTAAAGGTCCAAAATTCATTATAGTCAATGATAATATGTCCCATGGTCGAAAAAAAAACATCCAATATGAATTGGACAGGTTTTGGATAATATTTTAATCATTATAATATTATCTATTTGAATCATTTATTAATGACTTAAATACCGCATCATTATTGTGTCATGAATAATTTTACTGATTCGATAGCTAAAAATTATAAGAAATAAACTATAATGTAAGAAATATTTTTAACTTTCTAAATTATATTTATATGCGAAAATATGCCTTAAATAACACCATATAATAATTAATTTACTAAAGGAGTTATGTTTTATGTCATTTCTCCCTTTACTTTAAGTTAATTAATCAAAATTACCATTATCACTACCAAGTGGCTCAATGGGGTACCAAAATCGACCCAAAGATGCTCATGGTCGTTAATGACTCATCCAATAAGGTTTGGACAAGTGTTAAGGTAATTTTAAATTATTATAATATTCTTTTTACCTTGAATTACCCTATTTACTTTTAACCGCGGTAAATAATCGTCAAAAGTTATTATTCACAAAAAAATTATTTTCATCTTGTTGAACCAGAATTTATTAAATAATAAAAAAAATGAATGTAATAATTTTGAAATTAAACTCACAGAAGTGGTAAAATTTATTTTAATGAAAAATTTAGTTTTTTAACTACTACTAAGTTGTTTCACAATTTTTCAAAAATTGATGTTTTTCTGAAAAATACCAAAAAATCAGCCTAAGTTATATTTGATATTACAAATTAAAAATTGAATTCTATTTCACCAAATTATAAACATAAAAGTTTCATTAATTAATTTAAAATTAATTCGCGTTGTTAAAACAAATAGCATGTTCTTGAGAAACAATAACTATCATAATATTGACACTTTTTTATGTTCAATTTCAAAGTGAAATTAATTCCAATGACCAAAATTTTATTAAATGGTAAAAATGTATTATAATTAAACATTAAAACCAATTAACAAGATAATATAACAATATAAATAAATTATATTAAAACATAGTTTTGAATTAAAATACAATTTTTTCATTATTCATTAAAAAATGAACTTTTTCATAAAAAGTCCAACAATTTACACAAAGAAAATTTTGATGTCTCCATTCTAAAGAAGAATTTTATTTGGTCAAATAAAATGTATTAAAGTGACCCAAACTATATTTAAAGAGGGTTCTCCATTAATAGGTGGTTAATCAACCTTTTATGTAAATTATGCTTAAAATTAGATTCATTCACATTTTAAGCCTCTATCTTTTATTTGATAAATTTATATACATTTAAAAAACATGTGTAATCATATTGTAGTTAGTTTTGTTCATTCCAGCCAATATAACGGCTAGGGGTTAACTTCCATTTAAAATGATAATATTATATTATTAGTGTGCATCGTACGATTTCAAAGAAACTAGTTGTTGCGTATCAAGTACTCTATCGAACATAGAAACCCTTTTAAAGTAAAATTAATATTTCATTCACAAATATTAATAAATATGAAAATATATTATTCTTCAT
Organism: Viscum album; assembly: GCA_963277665.1. NCBI lineage: Eukaryota > Viridiplantae > Streptophyta > Magnoliopsida > Santalales > Viscaceae > Viscum > Viscum album. The sequence continues at coordinate 1,102,697,521 of OY728147.1, forward strand.
TTAACTAGGATGTTACATCTTTCCCCCTTTTTGGAAATTGTGTCCTCATATTTTTTATTCACTTACAAAAATATGTTGGGGTATTTATCCCTCATAGCATTTTTAGATTCCCACGTTCCATGTTCAACCATCTCATTTTTCAAAAAAAACCTTTACCTGGTGAATTACCTTATTCCAAAACACCTGCTCTCTAAGGTCAAGAATATGTACTGGTGGTTCTTAATAAGAGAGATTATCTTTTAACTGAACTACCTCTAGGCTCAAAACATGGGATGGATCTGGCATATACTTTATCAACATTGATACATGAAAAACACATTGTACCTGAGATAAAATTGGATGTAAAGACACTCTGTATAAAACTAATCCAACCATATCCAGAATTTTATAAGGTACAATGAACCTAGGACTCATATTTCACTTATTACCAAAATGCTTCACACTTTTCAAAGGGGATACTTTGATAAAGACATGATCACCTACATCAAAAGAAAGATCCTTCATCCAGTTATCTACATAACTTCTCTATCTACTCTGAGCTGTTCTCATGTGATTTTGAATCAACTGAACTTTCTCTGCCATCTCTTCTACCAATTCTGGTCCCATCAGCTTCCATTCTCCTACTTCATTCCAAAAAACTAGAGTGCGACAACACATTCTATATAATTCCTCAAATGGATCCATCTGTGTAACGGAATGAAAACTATTATTATATAAAAATTCAACCAATGAAAGATGTTGGTACTAACATCCCTGGTAATCCAATGAGCATAAATGTAGCATATCTTCCAAGGACTGAATTTTTCGTTCTGATTTCCCATCTGATTGTGGGTGAAAATCTATACAAAAAATTTAATTTAGTACCCAACAACTTATGAAGGACTTTCTAAAAGATAGAAGTAAACCTGGGATCACGATCATATAAAAAAGAGATGGGATCTCTAGGAAACCTGACTATCTCCTCAACATACAACCGAGAAATATGATCTAGAAAAAAGTATCTTGAATAGGAAGGAAATGAGAAGATTTAATCAATAGATCAAATATAACCCAGAGTGCATTATTACCTCGAGATTTCCTGGGTAATCCCACAACGTAGTCCATGGATACATTTTCCCATTTCCACTCTGGCTCAGGTAAAGGTTGAAACATTACTTTCGGTAACTGCTGCTATGCTTTAACCTGCTGACAAGTCAAGCACTTCATAGTAAAATCAGCAATATCACATTTCATTCCATCCCACCAGTAATACTACCGAAGATCGTTGTACATCATAGTACTACCAGGATGAACTGAAAATGAAGAAATATGAGCATTATATAACAACTAATTCTTCAACTATGAATCACAAGTCACACATAATCTCTTATTAAACCTTACAACACAATCATTATAAACATTAAAATCAGGCAACCTACCCGTCTGAACCAACTCTACCTTTTTCTACAACTCACTGTCTTTTTTCTATGCTTAATTTATTCAGATTGATAGCTATGATCTCACTGACACCTGATACAAAACAAAATAATTTTATACACCAACAACTTCTATTCCAAAGTTTATCAAATCAAAAAAAAAAGGATCTCGTTCCCAATGTACCATGTCTAATGATACATTACTTTTTCGACTCAAAGCATCGACCAATTTATTTTCTTTTCCCGGATGGTAAGGAATCGTGAAATCATAATCCTTGATTAATTACCTTCATCTCCTATGTCTCATGTTCAATTTGTTCTAAGTGAATATATACTTTAAACTTTTTTGATCAGTATATATTTCACATTTTACTCCATACAAATGATTCCTCCAATTTTTTCAATAAAAAACAAACGAAACTAATTCCAAATCATGTGTAGGGTAATTTTACTCAAGGGGTTTCTACTGACCTAAAGCAGATACAATTACCTGATCATTATTCATTAGGACAAAACCATGTCATTTCAACAAAGCCTCACTGTAGATAACAAACTCACCATTTCTGGATGGTAGTTCCAAAACTGGAGCATTCACCAATCTTCTTTTCAATTCTTGAAAACAACCATCACATTCATTTGTCCAGATGAACATAACACCTTTTTGAGTTAAATTATTCATTGTACTAGATAAATTTGAATATTTTTCAACAAACCTCCAGTAAAAACCTTCTAGACCGAGAAAAATACAAATCACAGTTATATTTGTGGGTCTAGGTCATTCTACAACAACTGTTGTTTTAGCAAGGTCAACAGTTATGGAAATTTTGGAAACAATTTGACCAAGGAATGAAATTTATTGCAACCATAACTCACACTTCCTGAATTGTCCATAAAGTTTCTTGTCTTTCATGGTTTCCAAGATGTCCAATAAATGACTTTCATGCTTCTATTTAAATTTAGAATAAACCAAAATATCATGAATAAACACAACGGCCATTTATCACCCGAATCAACTGATCCATCACTGCAACAAACATTTCAGTTCTGATTCTGACCATCATAGGATACTGATTTGAAAGGTCATTCCCCTTTGTTTGCCTTCCTAGAGAAGCTGCTCTGTTTATTCTATGAAAAATCATACTTAACACAAAAATATCATAGGTGAAGCAACATGGTAATCTGTAAATGCTATATCATTTCATTATTACAATAAATTAATTTGTGGACATTTATTTAACAATACCCTAACTCCTAAATTTATCTAAACTGACCTCTGATGCCACCTATAAGGACCCAGCCTTAATCCTTACATAATATTGAATTCAATGAATAATTCACATTGAGGATCATTTCAGGTTTAAGGTTATAGATAATTAGGACATAACTATTATATCTCAAATGATTACAAAGTAGACTCTTCTATACAATTTCCATTTTTTTACAAAACATAAACTCTTGGAAAAAACATTCATGTCTAATTACATGTTTAAGACATCATGACATTTCCTTGATCCCATCCTTCAACCTATTCGACATAATGTCATGTGAAAAAATTTCAAAAACATGGTATGTTCATAAAAATATCAGTAAGGGATACGCAAAGAAGGAAAATTGTTAGTTTTTCAAATCAATAAATAAACCATGAATAATTTAACATAAGTAATACTTTTCACCTTTATAAAGTAGTAAATACTCTTCCCTGAATAAAATATCACTACTTAACCTTTTGAGACAAAAATATTACCATAAAACCCAAATAAATAACACATAACATATAAAGGTAAATTGGGACATAAACATACTTAAATGGAATAACCATACAGTCGACTTCCACACTCATCACTAAATGGAATTGACATATAGCTGACAATCATATCCAATTCATTGGAGGTTATAATGTAACCACCCATCCTGGTATTCATGGAACCACCTGTCATTTGTTTTATCACATAATCACCCATCAAATGTCCAAGTACCATTATGAATCATAACACATAAAACAAATATAAAAGAAGGAATACATTTCCACATTTCAATAACAATATCTCAGTTAAATATATTGAAATAAAAAATTCATTATCAAAACCATTTTCAAGACAAAAATACTTAAAAGATTATATGGAATTTTTTTTTATAAAAAACATTACATCTTGTTGAGGAAGCTAAAGAACAAATAATACTCGCCGTGGTGGAAAGGTCATTTTCAGCGCTTATGTTAAAAGAAAAAATTCATTTTTTTAATTTAGTAAAAATATTCATAGAAAATGATTCCATTTGAGATTTTAAGGGTGTTTATACATCATGTAAAAGAAATTATTATATTAAAACAAAATATTCCTTAATGAAAAGAGATTTATACGAAGTCCCTTACCTCATTTACGACTTTACTCGATCATTCTCTAATCTCTTAAATAATAAACTAAAGTAAATTTATACTTTATTAAGAACCGTTTCCAAGTTTATTATTCCTTTTATATTACTTATTACCATGTTTTAAACCTGATTTAATCATTTAAGTTAATGATGTTTGTTTTGTCAATATTTGTTACTTGAGTAAAAAATAGACTTCGTATAATTACTTGATGTTCATGTGGTAAAAGGATGATTATATCCAGAATTATATTTATGATTTCGATATCATATATATCATATATATACAGAATATACATATATTTATAATAGTAAAAAACATTTAGTGGTAAGAAATGAAATGCATCGTTCATGGCGACGATAAGCCGTAAGTACGCATGAATGCTACTATCATTTCTATTTCTTATTACAATGGAATTAAAACATAATGAAACATATGTATATAATAATTACAGTATAATATCATATATAATATCATTAACTACATCATTTATAAATCCCACATAATGCATTAACGAGTCACATCACTTTGAGGTGGCGGTAGTCCGCACATCCTCAAATGAGATTATCATATTTACCAACTATGGAAACCAAAAAGGCGTGTAATAAATGGAAAGAACAGAAGCATAAGGAAATCATAAAAATAATATATATCATATATAAATACAATTCCATCATAATGGCGACCATGATAAGTTGTAGGAGATAATCAAACAATCATCGTCTCGTGAGGCATTAGTTTTCCATCCACAAAAATAGTATGTTCATTACCCATTAGATGGAGGTGTGTGTAAGTGTAGTTAGAATAATTATCATTAAAACATCCTAGAATATTGAGGATACTGGTTTTGTTACAAAATAAAGGAATAAAAAGTTTTTTGTTGGTTGTAAAAGTAAAATAAAAGAAAACAATTTAAGAGAAACTGTTACATTTAATTTTGGTGACTCCCTTTGGTTTGAACCAACAGCCTTCTTGATCTGCCTTTGCCTATGGTAATGCTTCTAGGAGGAGGAGAGGGATTTATGGTGCTTATTTGGTAGATTTTGGATGATCCAAAAGGCTTGATAGGTGTGGGGAATTGGTTATAAGTGGTATCCTTTTATAAGGGGGAGGGTGAGCTCTTTAGGGAAGTGTGAAAATATTATTTTATTATATAATGATAATCAGTTTTTAAAAGTCCAAAAATCATTATAGTCGAAGATAATATGGATAAAGGTAGGAATAAATCCATAAAATATTAATTTTATAGGTTTAGGATAATATTTTAATCATTATAATCTTATTTATTTAAATCATTTATTAATGAGGTAAATACTGCATCATTACTGTGTTCTGAATAATTTAAATTATGCAATCTGTAAAAATTATATAAAAAATAAAATCATGTAGGAAATATTTTATCTTTCTAAATTATATTTATAGTCTAAAATAATACTTAAATAACAATATATAAAAATTTAATTACTAAAAGAATTTGGTTTTATGTTATTTTTGCCTTTACTTTTTGTTAATTAATCTAAATTATCATTATCACTCCCATGTGGCTCAATGGGGTCTGAAAATTGCCCAAAATATACCCATTGTCATTAATGACTCATCCAATATGTTTTGGACAAGTGTTAATGTAATTTTGAATTATTATAATATTATTTTTACCTTGAATTACCTTATTTTCTTTTAATCATGGTAAATAAAAGTGAAAAATTACTATTCATAAGAAATTATTTTCATCTTGTTGAACCACATTTTACTAAATAATAACAACCATGTATGCCGGATTTTTGAAACTCAACTCACACATGTTGTGAAATTAATTTAATGGAAAAATTTAGTTTTTTAAACTACTACAAAGTGGTTTCACTATTCCTAAAAAATTGATGTTTTTCAGAAAAATAACAACAAATCAGCCTCAGTTATATTTGATATTCCAAATTCCAAAAATGATGTGTATTCAACCCAATTATAAACATAAAAGTTGCATTAGATAATTTAAAATTAATTTTTGTTGATTAAATATATAGCGTGTTTTTAAGAAACAATAACTATCAAAAGATTGACACTTATTTATGTCCAATTTCAAAGTGAAATTAATTTCAATGACCATCATTGGATTAAATCATAAAAATATATTCTAATTAAACATTAAAACCAATTAAAAAGACAATATATCTATATAAATAAATAATATTAAAATGTAGTTTTGAATTAAAATACAATAATTTCATTATTCATTAAAAAATGAGCTTTATCGGAAAAACTACAAAAATTTACACAAAGTAAATTTTGATTTCCCCATTCTAAAGAAGGAATTTATTTGGTCAAATAGAATGTATTAAAGTGGATAAAAATATATTTAATGAGTGTTCACCATTAAATGCTGGTAAATCGACCTTTTAATATAAATTATTCTTAAAATTAGATTCATTCACATTTTAAGACTCTAAATTTTATTTTATAAATGTAAATACATTTAACAAACATGTATAATCATATTGTAATTAGTTTTGTAAATTCCCGCTAATACAATGGCTAGGAGTTAACTTCTATTTAAAATAATAATATTATATTATTAGTGTGCAACATAAGATTTCAAAGAAACCCGTTGTTGCATATAAGGTACTCTATCAAACAAAGAAAACCTTTTAAAGTAAAATTAATATTTAATTCACAAATATTAATAAATATGAAAATATTTTATTATTAATTTACCTATGATGTTACAAAAATGTATATATATTATTATGATAACCATGAGGTTTCATTAAACAATTATATTAGAAACATAGGCATACAAAAAAATAATTCATAACATTTTTCATATATATTTTCATATATTATATTCATAATTATCCATTATCTAAATAAATAAATTTTGTTGTCTAATTTAGGTTTTTATAGTGTACAATGATTTTAATATATAAATATTAGTTGGTGATGAAATCATTATTCCTAAAAATTTCGTTATATATTGGTCATTAAGATTACTATTTGGTATGGATTTTAATTATTTAATTTTATTAAAATATCATCCATTAGACTTTTTTCATAATCCTCGATTATGTAGTTAATAAGAAAGATACATCAGTGATTCATATTTATATAATGTGGTTTTCTTATTTGATTAATAAAATTATTCTAAGAACATATCATAAAAACCAAAATATTATTTCTTATATTTATATTAAATGTTTTAAAAGTCATTTAGTATTTACATGTATATTATTGTTCCTGTAGATTGTTAAACAACCCTGAACATAAAATAACCATGATTCATGGATGATTATGATAATGTTTAGCTATAATGACTCAAAAATATTATTATAAAGAAATTATTTAGTGTTTATTACTATTATATATAGAAATAACAATTATTTCTTCGAATATATAATCTATATGAAAATATATTAAAATTTGAATAATTTTTTTGACTCTAAATTTTTTTTAATTTGAATGAATAAAATATATATATGCTCATTTTTAGAACATATCATAAATAGATTCATTTGTTTATCATATGATATATTAATAATATTTTGAATTTCATATTTATCCTTTAATAATATCTTTAGTTTAATCATTGTATGTATGTGATGAAAATTACAAGACAATTCATTGTGCATCTGGGTGTCCGCATAGTGAAAAAAATAATGTTTCTTTATAATGTATGGGTTATACATATTAACTATTATAATAAACATAAAATAGTAATGGGAAAAAATTAAAATGATACTTATATCATTATATAGTTATTTTTATAAGAAATTGGATGAATAAATTTAAGTATGAAGATATGTAGCTTAAAATACCCCCATCATGAATTTTAATATTCCATTGTTATATACTTGGAAATATATCTTTCTAATAGACTACTAGACACTAGAATATTTTTAAAATTTCATAGAGAAATTGGATGATACATTTCATAGATTTTCATGTTACTATTTGAAGGATTTTCTATTCTTGATGTGGATGATATATTACCTTGGTGTATGTGACCATAATGGTGTTTATTGGATAAATCATTACATATTTTTTAATTTATGTTTACTCATAATGATGCAACAGAAAAAAAAAATTGAAAAATTGGTCATGAAAATGTGTTCGACACTAATCTCATCCCCAAAATCCTTTTCTAGAAGATAATGGTTTTTATGTATTACATATATTAAAAAACAATATATATAAGATATTTATGAAAATTTTAATATATAAATTTTACTTAAAAAATTTATATTTGATCATTAATTTTTTTTGTAAATATTTCTATCATTATTATTTATTAATAAATTCATTAAAATATCACGTTTCTTTAAAATTTTATTTTTCAATATAAAACAGGTCTATTTAAATAAAAGATAATAATTTTATACAATGTCAATTTATATATGAATTATTATAATATAAATTTTCATATTAATAATTTCATAGTAAAACACATATAAATTATATTATTTAATGATATCATAATAAATAATGAAAAAAATATATTTCTAATAAATAACATTAATAAATATTAAATTTTATTAGTCTTATTTTAAATAATTAACCAATTTAGTTTTTTAAACTACTTATTAATATTGATAATTATCTTTAATCAGTAATGTGTTTCATTAAATAGAAATAATTATTTAAAAAATGATTTTTAGGATCTTTTGTAAACATGAAATGATCCCATTGTTCATTTTATGTAAACAAATTGAAATTAATTATTTTTAAAAGTGACCATAATTTTCAATATATATATAATTCATAAAGTATTATATGCTATTTATTTCTATTATTTCTATGGATTGGTTCTTAATGGTCAAAACCGATATTTTTATTGTTATTTGTATAATGTTTTTTTGGAGAACATTAAAGATCATATTGATATTTTAAAGGTAATAATATTTTAAAAATTTTAGTTTCATTCATGTTATATGAATATCTATGATAGAAATGTTTTTCTATTTTACTTTATTGTGTTAGAAAAATTCAAATCAGTAGAATGTTTGGAAAAAAAATATTTATTCCTAATAGAAATATCACAATATCGAGATTCTTCATAACCACATTAGCTAAATATTTATTATGTTTGATTTTTAAAAACTAAATAATGTAATATATTATTTATTGAAGTATTTTATAATCATATAGTGATATGTTTTGATTTGTTTATTTGTGATATAATGTATTCATTCGAGAAATCATTTACAGGGTGGTTGTGTGGTAATATATTATCTATTTCCAAAAAAAACATGAAATAAATCAAATAAAATTATAATACTAATATCATGAATCATATCTCCAAAATTCTATATTTGGATAGATTAAAAACAATGTTTTGAATGAGAATATTAAATCATTAAGGTTTTTATTTTATGATCTTAGTGATCATACGAATTTTTATAGATGGTTTACATTATAATCTATTATGATATTTTGGAATCAAGGGTGGAGGATTAGTATACCTTGATCTACATAATTATATATATTCACATGTGATGTAGTAATTTCATATTAATTACCTTTTTCACAAACAATGACGGGTCGCCATCCGACCCGACACCCGACCTGGTCTGCAATGTGGTCCAAAGGGAATTCATGATCCCCATGGGATGGTATAAGTGCACAGATATAAAAAAAACACATGAGAATGATTTTCCTGAATTAGAAACCAAAATCAACTGACAAAAAAATTTGAACTAAAAATAGACAACCAAACAGGACCATAGCTGAATGTATAGTTAAAGGTATAACACATGAACCAACATCAAAAATGTAAAGTCAACAAATTAAACTAAACCTCTATGTCAATCATCCAAGCAACAAGAGATGAGAAACATCCATAAGACACAAAAAATAACTAGCATGAGAAGACTATCAAAAACTCGAACCACCATCGTTGAGCATGACTTCACAACTTGGAATATAGAAGAAACAAGGTCTACATATAGCCTAAGGTGCATGCAGGGTGTGAGTGAAAATCCCAGTAAGAACACAACCAAAAAAAGGATTCCATGCCACAACACCATAGAGATACTTTTTTATGAGTAGTTAAAACCATAATTTTAAAACTCTTTGTTTATTAAGAAACCATTTTATAAGTTAAAAATAATGGAAAAGATAGCACTACAAAAATCCACATCAGAAACATTATTTTAAGGTGGAAGAGATAATTTATAAAGAACACCCACATAAAAAAGATGTAATACATATACTGTTGGAGGGGACCACGTCATAGTTAATAGAGAACAGTGGTTAAATACCCTAATATTTATCTAGATCGTGTATGGACATAGAACCTCATATCTCAGGGAAAAAGTAACCCTACAACATTCTTTCTCGTGCTCACGAGCCACTAGTATAAAGCGTACCCATAACCTAGTGGTCCCCTATTATCATCATCATATAGTTAGTGTTGTCATATTCAATCTTCCAACATGAAACTGTGGTCAAACTCCACAGATTCACTAGCATAAAAGATCTAGTCTTCCATCCTAGATATCTAGGGTTTCCCTTGTGCTCAATCATGTTACACATTCACATTGTATATCACATCCACATATCACAAAAAATATAATAAATTGCACAAAAATGCCACCATTTGCATGCCCAAACCATTTTAAAAACACACTCACCCCAAAATAACAATCTATAATACACTTGTCGTTACATACTCATTTCAAAAATCTCCATTTTTCTACACTTAAAGAAAAACATAATAAATTTTTACAATAAAGTAATCATTCGTAAATATCACCATAAGGGCTAATATATTAAACATACCTAATTTCACAATGTAAATCCATTTCAAATCACTTGATTACCACCTTAACCTTAAAACTAGTTTTCACCACTTGCAAAATTAAATGAACCGCTTGTAAAACATATAAAAAATCACCAGGTTATGTGAAGAGGATTTATACCAATGACATGTCTCAATTTATATAAACACACTGCCCTAAAAACAAACCAATACGCAACACATTAAAAAACTCTACATTCACACCAGACAAATAAATTTATATATCTTATAACTATTTATCAAATCATTTCACGAAAAAATATGAAGACATTACACAAAAAACCACTTGGTTTGATTTAGTGAGTTTACATTAAAACCAAATACTGAAGATATCCATATAAAAATATTTTATCCACTGTTCAACAATTCGAATTTCAATTTCAAAAGTTTACAAAAACGAAAACACACCCAAAGTGACTCATTTTCATTTTCAAAATCTCTATTTAAATCTAAACATGCATAAAAGACATTGGAAACACAATTCACACCATCCAAAAAACCATTAAAATACTTTCTAGTGACATTAAATTATAACACACATTAAAACACACTCAAATCACTATATTAAAATTTACTCCCATCCTATAAATACTCCATCCATTTTTAAAACTTTATACACAACACATAATTTAGGAAATAGACAATTTGAATAATTTATAAAACATCAAAAATTTGTGAAAACAAGGTTTACATAAATCTTACCCAGTTTCAGAAAAAAATAAAGTAACTTTAAAACTAACACCCACCATTATCACACTAAAACATGCTTCACATCTAACAACAAACACATAATACATATTCCTAAAAAACAGCAATTTCCACACACAAAGCACACCCACCTTAATTTTATAACCTATTCCCAAAATTTAATCATATCCTTGAAATTATTATTCACTCCAATATAAATAATGGTAGAACACACCAAAAGTTTTAATCAAGAATAATAAAATTATATAAGGGTGTTAAGGCATGATACCACCTTCCTAGAACCAATACGCTACCCAAACGATGACGCGAAATGCATCAGCCCCTCACACTATTGATAAGTAACCCTGATCAATATGAATGAAAAAGAATACTCAATATTTGGACTCCTATAAAGTGAAAAACACTAAGAACAAATACAAAAACCCTTACAGGGATGGAGGAGGGTCTACCTAAAGTGGAGCCTCACACGAAAGTGAAGTGGGACACTGGCTGGTGGAGGTCGTGGTCACTAATTCACCCATCCATATTGCATTCATCGGTCCTGAGCATGGCCGTGAGGGAGGTGGCCAGTCCATAGGGTGTTCGGTTGAGGCTGACATGGAGGAGGGAGCCAGTTGCAATGGTGGCGCTGGCTTGTGGGATGTCTGGTGAGGCGGTTCCGGTTGGTGAGGGAATCGACAGGCAATGGTATATGGGAACTTGGGAAAAGTGGGGCAGCACATTTCCAAACGAATCGAGAGGGAGGTGGTTAGTGCATCATCGAATCACTAGGATGATCAGTGCGTAGGAGAGGGTTCATCAGAGGCCGATTCCCAAGGCGGAGGCGTGCGAGGTGATGTCTGTAGGAGGGGGGGAGCAGCCTGAGTGGTGAATTGGATAAAGGGGGAGAGGGTAAAAGAAACCCTAGTAAAATAGAAAATAGAATAAAAGAGAATTAATAATAAATAAATAAATAAATAAAAAGAAACTAACTTAAAAAAATTATAATATTTATATTCATAATAAAAAATTTATTAGTTTAAAAAAACTAAAATATTAACCCAAACATTATAAGAATAATTATATTGATGATAAAATTAATATTATTATAAATGAAATTAATAATAATAATACTCAATAATAATTAATAACATCCTCAAATAATATTAATATTACCATTAAAATAAATTATTAAACATTTAAAAAATTTATATATTTTAGAAATTAATTTTAAATAATTAGTTGATCATCAATTAGGGTCACACGATTGCCCTGGTGTAGCCACACAACTTCATAATTATGCATTTCATGTGTGTCGCATGCTAACAAGCCTGGAGAAAAACTCATTTATCGATAAAAAAACCAAATGTAACTGGGATTCAGCACGCACTACGACGGATAATTTTGAAGCCAAAAATAATAAAATAAATTAAATTAAATTAACTAATTTTAATATTAATAATAATAATTATTATTAAAATATTAAAAGAACTTAATTAATATTTTTATATTTTTAAAACAATTAGTAATTAAAATAATATTCTCAAAAAATATTACTATTTTTTTATTAATGTAGTTTCTTAAATTTTAATAGAACTTCTAGTTTTTAATTTATTTTAATTTTACTCATCATTACATTTTATTTATCCTACTTGAAGATCAAGCACGTCATGCGGTGATCCAGGTGAGGTTACACGATGACTCAGACGAGGTCATGCAGCTTCGACTGCGGTGGGCTGAATGTTGTCAAGGAAAAAACATGTGTTTTTAGATAAGAACTCAAAAACATTTATGTCAGGATTAATATCGAACTACCTGAAACCCAAAAAATTATTTTAATAAACTATTTATAAATGATGGGTGTGACAAATATTCCCACCAGAATGCTTTATTTCCCTAGAAACACACAACAATGGTTAAACCCCAAATTAAATAAGCGACCCCCATTATGGTTCAAAAAGGATCCCCACGCAAAACAATTGAAAAGACGAAAATGCAACATGCTCTAAGAAAGTGTCTTAAATAAAAACATCAAGAAACCTATAAAAGTATTTTCACTATGTATCACTTACCCTAAATAATTGGAACACATCCAGTTAATTTATCATGGGAGGGAACTCTCGCACCCATGGAAAACAACTCAAAAAACTGAAACAAGACCGGGGAAACCAAGACTAGACCTGGAAACTACCACAAGGAGACCAACATGGGGAGGATCTAGTGGACTCCCCACCATAGAAATAGGCCAGCATTGACATACTCCATAGACATTTGTGGGAGACCCATAATGGGTCTTTCCACTATTCGAACTGACAGAAGGTAAAAAAACCTTGAGGCCAATTTACCCCACAGACGCTATATGCACCACTAAAAATATTACATCCTATGGGATTCAACCCCCAACAAATTAAGGTAACTAGACGACCATGACTCTTTATAGATACAGGAAACATCACACACCCAAACATGTTATTCGGAATAGTATTGCAACAGTAAATGATTTAAACATCTCTTGAATTTCAACACCGATGACGAAAATAGATTCAGGGACCCATACACTCTCTAGGGTCCTGGCCATGCGCTAGCATTACTCTGAGGCTTATGGGTGGAGCCTTTCTGATTGAAGCATCTCCTTCGTCATAGTAATGTACAGAAGACTCCTGAACATAGCTTCTCCCATTGGTGCTGCATGCAGCCACAACACAATTGAGACCCGACCAAGAAACAAAACACAACACACAACCACCTATTATTTAAGACACCAAATATTTTTTTACATAAAAACCAAATTACTATGAATTCAAAATAAGAGACATGGAACAATGCAAGATGAGACTAGTGTTATAGGTTTACTGGAATATATTATTGTTTTCCATATGTTAATTATGCCACTACCACAAATAGTATTCTACGACAACATCCTTATCTCCACATGGCTTTCCAGACCCTACGAGCTCACCCTGACCACATACCATACTCCCTTTTCATTACCACTAAACAATATTAACCACATGGACCAATAACAGAAACAAACCACGACTTATCCTGGTAACTCGTGTCCCACCAAGTGGTTTACATTCCAGTAACCATACTCATTGACAAAACATCAAGTTTCGACAACATTAACTCATGTCTACCCTGGATTTTTCTAAAATAACAGGACCAATTAGATTGAACATCCTCTGATAAATTTTAATCATGAACCAATCTGGGTTGTCATCCAACCCGTCGCCTAATTCGGTCCGCGATGTGGCCCGAAATGCATTTCATATCCCCAAGGGTTAGCACAAGTGTCTTAGTAACAAAAATAAATCATGTGAATGATTTACCCATAATAGTAAACAAAAAATAATTAACAAGATAAAAAACTAAAATAGAAAGCAGACAACAAAACATGACCTTAACTAAAAACAATTTTAATGGTTTACAACTTGATCTAACATCTACAAAGTAACAACCAAAACAAAAATTAAACTCAAACTCCATCCTTCAAGCAATGAAATATGTGCCACATCCCTAACCCAAAAACACCCAACTGCATGAGAAGACTATCAACATCTTGAACCACCATCGTTGAGCACGTTGTCACAACCTAGAATACACATGAAACATATTCTACAAACATCCAATGGTGTATGCAGGGTGCGAGGGAAAATCCAAATAGGAAGTCGCCAAATAAAATGATTCCACGACACAACAACTAATAGATAGTTAACATAAATTATTAAAAGCATACTTTTAAAATGATATTTTTGAAGGAAAGAATTTTACACATTAAATCTATTGGAAAAGTAAAAATAAGAACATCCATTTAAAAAATAATATTTTATTGAAAAAAATAAAATTTATAATGAACACACACATACACAAGTTATCCACTATATGCCGATAGAGGGTACCACACCATGGGTAGTACAACATTGTAGGTAAATCCCCTATGGTTTATCTAGATCAAGTGGGGACCTAGAACATTGTATCTCAGTGAAAACGTAACCACACAATATCTGTTCTCATGCACAAGATCCACTATTAGAGGGAATTCCAAAAACCCAGTGGCCCCACATCATTAGCCTCATAATAGATTAGTCGGTGTTGTCATCGTCAATCAGGCTATGTGAAACAGGGGCCAAACTCCACAGATTCACTAGAATATTAGTTCTTGTATGACCACCTAGTTACCTGGGGTTTCCATAGTGCCCAATCATGATCCAAATTCACATATTATATTACATTCACATATCACAAATCATACAAGACATTACACACAAAGGCCACCATTTTCATACCCAATGAATTTTAAAAACACACTCATACCATAATACATTTCCAAAGTACACGTGTTGTTGCTTACTCATTTCACAAATCCACATTTAGAAACACTCAATGTTTAATATAATCAATTTTCATAACATATATAGAATTAGTAAATAGAACAATAAGGGCATACACAATAAACATACAATATTTTAAAAACGAAACCCATTTCAAATAACTTTCTCAACACATTCACCATAAAAATAGTTTCTCACCACTAACACAATTAAATGAATTACATTTATCACATATAAAACACCACGATGTGAGGAAAAGAGGGTTTACACCCAATACATGTCTCAATTTATATAAACAAACTACTTCAAATTCGAAAAAATACTCAACTCTTTCAAAAACACAACATTCGCACCATCCAAATAAATCAATCCATATTTTAACTATTTATTAAATCATTTCATGGAAAATAAAGATGACATTACACCAAAAACCACCTAGTTCTATTTAGTGACACACCATTATAACAAAAAACCCATGATAACAATATCAAAATATTTTTTCCATTGATCAAGAATTTTCAATTCAATTTCAAAAGTGCATAACAAGGAAAACACATCCAAAGTGACCCATTTTCATTTTTTAGGGACATTACATCAATACAGACATTATAAAAACCAAATCTCTATATTAAAACCCACTCCAAGCTTATAAAAACTAAAACAATTTTGAAAAATTTGTATGCATCCTATAATTTAGGTAATAAAAAATTTGTAATATTTATAAAACATAAACAACTGATGAAACCAAGGTTTATATCAAACATACCTAGTTTCACATAAAATGAAAGTCACATTAAAACTAACGACCAAGTTTATCACACAAAATCTTTATTCACACCAGACAAACAATTCATAAAACATATTTGTAAAAAATCAGACCAATCTACACACACAAATCACACCATCCTTTATTTTAAATACTGTTCACAACATATAAACATATAAAACACCTTGAAAATATTATTCGCACAGTGAAAACAAATGGAAGAACACACACACAATTTTAAACATGAGTATTAAAATTAACGAAGGGTGTTATGAAATGAAACCCCTACCTCGAACCAAAACACTTCTGGAAAGATGACGTGAAATCCATCAGCACCTCAAACAATATACAAGGAACCCTGATCAACAAGAATGAAAAAAACACTCAATATTTGGACACTAATGAAGGAAAAATCCATATAAACAATGTTGAAAACCCTAGAATAGAAGAATGAGGGATTATCTGAGGTGGAGTCGTATGAAAAAGGGGAGATGGATGCTCTCTAGGGGAGGTTGAAGTCACCATAGGGACCAGATGGTTCACACACATCGGACAGGTGTGTGGATGGGAGGGAAGTGGCTGGTCCAGGTCGGCAGGGAAGAGGTAGCTCGTGGTTAAAACGTCGTTGGCTGGTGAGATGTCTGGAAAGGCATCACATTTTGGTGAGTGAACCTATGGGCGGTGAAAGATGGGAACATGGGGACAATAGGGAGTCACACTGCTGGAAAAATCAAGAGAGATGGAGTTAGTAAATATCTGGAAGACCTGAAAGAGAATTGCATAAGGGAGAGTTTCTGGGAGGGTGACACACAAGGTGGGGGCGCGTGAGGTGAGGTCTAAAGGAGTGTGTGGCATACATCGTGGTGGATGAAGGAGATATAGGGGGAGTGGGTAAAAGAAAGCCTAGAATAAGAAAAAATTAAATAAAATAGAGGAATAAATAAATAAATATATATATATATATAACCATCAAATAAAATAAACTGTAACAAACATAAAAGAATTATAATAATTATATTTATAAGAAAAAAATTATTTGTTTAATATAACTAAATTCTTATCCCAAAAATTATAGGATTAAATATATTGATTATATCATTAAAATTAGTGTTAATGATAATTAAAATAATACACAACAATTATTAAAAACATCCTCAAATAATATAATTATCATCACTAAAAATAATTTTTTAAACTTTTATCACATTTTATTTTTTTATTAAAAATTCATTTTATTTAATTTGTTTACCATTGACCAGGGTCACACGATGGCCTTGGAAATGCCACATGGCTCCACATTTATACTTCACACATGCATCATATGATGAAAAGCCCTGAATAAATCATTTATTGGGAAAGCACCAAATTCAACCAGGATTCAGCCTGCACCTCGACGGATAAATTTGAAGCCAAAAAAATTAAAATAAAATAAAATATATTTAAATATTTAAATATTAACAATAAGATTTATCATTACAATTTTAATAATAACATAATTGTAATTTATTATTCAAAAAACTAATAATAATAATAATATTCACAAAAAATATTATTATTATTTTCATTAATGAAATTTCTTAAATTTTATTAAAACTTCTTATTTTTATTTTATATTAATTTACAATTCATTACATTCTATTTATCTTCCATGAACTTCAAGATGGTCATACGGTAAGCCGAGCATGGTCATGCGATTACTATGGAGAGGTAACATGACTTTGATCACGATGCAATGAATGTTGTCCAGGCCAAAACATGTGTTTCTTAATAAGAAATAAATTTTTTTAAGGCTTCAACCCAAACTACCCATTGCACGAAAAATTAATAAAATAAATGATTTATAAATGATATGTGAGATACCCTTATTCACTTTCAATAATTGTTTAATGAGGATTAAAATCCTTTTTTGAACATTAATTATGTTGTTGATTTTTATAACACCCAAAAAACATATATTTTTAGCATTGGAAAATTTCCCATTTAATTTCCCTAACTGGATTCGTGTCTCCAACTAAATGTTCATGAGTATAATGGCTAATACTTCAACAAATGAAAAAATGAATTATTTCTTTGAGCTATTTAATCAGTTTACACATACATAATTCATTAAATGTATGAATTATAATCACCATTTATCATTGGATTCTAACCCTATATCAAAAATCAAACTTCCAAAATCATCCATCACTTATTTTTTAACTCGATGAAATTTTTATGGGTTTAAATGAAAATTATAAATTATGATAACTTTTTAAGCCCAAAACTATATTTTTACATGATATTGTTTACCATTTGGATTCACATAAAGATACTCACCACTTATTAAAATTTTCAAATGATTAACATGGATCTACTAAGATTATATCATTACATTACCTACATAATTGTTACTATATGATCATTTAATAATTAATTAATCCAAATGGAAAATAATATGCATCAATGGAATAATTCATTATTGAATTTTTCAAAAAAAAAACATTAAGATCTCACTTTATCAATCTATGTTTTCAATAATCATTTTACTATAAGGATGTTAAACATAAATGAATTCAATTTCCACAAAATGGTTTCTAATCCATGTGACATTTATTAATAAATTATTTCTGGAGTGTATACCTACAATCCCAATCTTATGCCCATTAATCATGCCCTAATTAATGATTATATTGAAGCACTACTAATTTTTTTGGTGATTCCCTAATTCTGCATATATTACAGGTTTCCATCCATATTGAAATATCCAATTAGGTATTCCATTATTTTGAATCAATTTTTTTTATTTTTTTAAAACTATTTTATTTATCTTTCATGAGTCACTCTAAAGACCCTGGTACACTGAAACCTATGTATTTCGTAACACTACAAATTTCTTACAAACAGGGGTTAGAGACTATCACATAGAATTAACATGGATTAATTGGAATGGAATAACCATATGAAAACACCAATATGATATAATAGCATAACATATAATAAGAAAAACATAGATTCTCAATACAAAATAAATATCCTATAGAAAATTATGACAAGTATATAGGTAAACATCACAGTGTAATACACTATTGAATGTATAACTAAACACCCATCAAGATAAATCCTTGAAAATACTATGCATTTATTGGAAAATACCTCCGCCAATATCCACATATACAGTTGTATCTTGTGGATCAGGAGCAACCATAACATGCAAGTGGTGCATTTAGTTTTTCAATAACAAGAATTACAGTATATTAAGATGCCTTAATGATAAGGTACGATGATATATAAACATCCCATTAGGGTATCAATATGTGATCCATAATCATTTATATTACAACTAATCAATTGTTTCATTATTTTATTTGAAAATTAATTTCATGTATTATACAGATTTTAAATCAAACAAATTCATCAAAATAAATTAAATAGAATATATATCAATTACAGTTCATCATAATCATTTTATATACAACGTTTATATAAATCAAATAGAAATTATTATAATATTCAAGTACTTTGGTATGTATAATATTTTCAAAAAATGAACCACCATGGTATTAAACATTGAGATTAATTAGTTTCTATATATAGGTTTCTTATAGTACACAATCATCAAAAATGAGAATTATAAGTGTACACACATCACTAGGAATAGGCACTAGTACTAATCAATCAACTTACCATCAGAAAAATCATTCTAAACATTGTTTAGTTTATGTTTTTACCATTAGTCCTTTTATAGAGAGTAAGATTCCAATCATTCATAAAAAAAACTACCACCAACTACTAATTCTATCATGTTGATCAATCAACCAATCAATCAGTCAAAGGAAGGTCACCAATTTCAAATTAAAAAAATATTTAGTGTTCAAATGTAAAATTTCATGATTTAATTTTCTATTTTTTCAACAAAACAAAATCATATATTTCCATCAATTACATTCATTTAAAATCATATATCATATAATAATATTATAATAAATTACAAAAACATATTATTTTCCATTTTTAGAAATATTTATTCTCAAATCCCATACAAAAAATTCATGTCCACAAAAATTATTGGGTTTAATATGTTCAATAATTTTTCAATCATTTAGAAAATCATCTCAAATCAGGTTTTTTATACTAATTAAAATTAAATTTAATTAAACAAATAAGTTTTTGGTTTTTATTTTAACGTAAAAAATTATGTAACTACCTATAATTAATTATGTGATCAAATAAACACCCACATATCGATATGAAAAAATGAATGAGTTTTTGATATCCTCAATAGTTCATTATAAATATAATGAAAATAATTAGTTTATAATATTGATCATGGGAATCATTAACAAGGGTCATTATTTTTTTCATTATTTTTTTTTTGAATTAAAAAAATGTATTCATTTTCCCATGTATGGCCAAATAGTCAAAAGTAACTATGTGCCCTATACATACACACTTAATAGGATTATGTAAAAGGAGCATGATTTTTTAGGATTATAGAACTAACTATTAATTAATTGTGAAAATTACTTTGTCCAATGTCTCGAGTTTTATGGGTGAGTCTATAGGGGTTGGAAAAACTATTCCCCACACTGAACCATTATATGGAGCACCGTTTTCTAGTCTGAATTACTTGGTTACCCTAAATATGGGCTAACCTTGAAATGTTATCAAAACATCACAAATTTCATCAAACATGCTAAGAAAGTCCCCAAAATAATCCTTGATCAATATTTTATCAAAAAATGATGTAAAATATCTTAAATAATGATATAGTATTTTATAACTAACACATTAAATTACATTATGTCGTCAGAAATCATATACATATTGATCCATGTAAAATATTTGAGTCCACTTATCTCTAAACAAATCCCCATGACATGATGTCTCATAAATATCAATTCCACACGTCCATGTAACAAGGCCTAGTTGTATAGAACTCCAATGAATCACCAAAATCTCAAAATAAACACCAAAAATAGGATTCATAGTCAAAAAAATACACATCAATATCATATGTATCGAAGAACATTAAATTTTATGGGTAGGATAGATATTTCAATATTTGTATCACACGAATCCATTGTGAATGAATGTTAGCAATGTTGGTAGTTATAAATGGAAAGACACATCACCAATGCACTACAGAATCCAAAAATTTCCTAGAACCTCTTGTGTTATATTTCATCATTTCATAGTACAGAAGTGACTCATCCATGTTGATACTTTCAATAATACACAGTAACCAAATAGAAATTTAATTTTTCTTATGCCAATGATTAGTATTGGATTTATACTGGCTATGTGACATTACAATTATTTAATAGATAAAGTAAATCTTATTCATCACATATTCGATAGAAAATAGCCCAACCAAGGATCCTTCACCAATATCTATATAAATAGAAGATATACAAGAAATTAAATTCGAGGATTAAAAATGATCGATTTTAATTTTACTATTGTTCTTATTGTTATAGTAAAACTCATCCAATCAAAAATGGGCATCATGCGCTTTGTCAATGTAGATAATGAAAGAACGATCTACAACCATAAATTTATGTACATCTTTTTCTTGTTCTATATTAATATATAAATCATTAAAAATGATCAATTAAACCCCATATCCTACTTCTAATTAATAGAGCCTCTAAAATAGATAATTAAACCATGGATCCCAGTATGAATTCAAAGAAAATATAAATCTATAATTCAAGATGAATTGTATAGCATAATGACATCAAAGTTATGCACATTTGATTGAACTATGAATGAGAATGTTTTTTGATGATATGGTCAACTAATTTTTCCCATCCTATATTACATTCATTACTCAATGTGTGTATGGAATACAAACTGAGAAATCCATATAAATCTCATCACACATCGATGTTATAATTAGTAGGTGGGTAAGAATACTAGAATGTTTTTGGCTATCATCATTTACATACTAATGGGTATAATAATGGGAGAGAAATTTACAGATTTCTCACTTCATATTTCGAAACTAAATTCAGTTCTACATATCATACAACACAATCATAGTTACGGATTTCTCTGCCCAAATGAAATTATAACAATCCACATTTTGGAATTTTTCATGGGTAAATGGATAAGGTAAAAACTATGAAAACATAGAATACATTTATAAGGTAATGATCACTAATATATAGAGTCCTAACCATAAATGGAATATCAAATTACAAATAATTAATCCCCAAGAATCTTTTCTTGATGAATCGTATCATAAATTGTGGAGCTCATTTGAAAACATATCATAATAGTCCTAGTAACATCCTCCCGAAATACCAAATTTTGTGGAAGAAATATATCTTTTAAATTATAATATCCTGATTATTATTCCAGGGTCTCAGTTGGATGTTTTCTACAAAATCAAAAAAAATTTACATTCCCTGTAATAGGTGTGTGTAATTTTATGAAATCGAAGCACTATTGAAACTCTTGCAACCATCACTATTTGGGATTCAAGTACATTGATGTGAATATATATTATAAGAATTAGTTCTTAAGATAAATGGTAAAACATTATCCACAAAAGGGAAATCAATAAATTTTAATATCATTCATCATGATATAATGACCCCAGTCATGGGTTGGACAGTTTTTATCACGTGGCATAGGATGTTTGTAACCAAAAGACACCATTTAATCACCAAAAATTAGAATATAGCCAAAACCCAAAATAGATGTGTTTCTTAAAAGAAAACATATCAATGCCCAATGTTTTTACGATTCAAAATTATCATTGTAATAAAAAATACTTCAAATACTTCAAATATCTCTGAAAATATTACTCCTAATATAACTTGACTACCTATTGACTAAAAAATTTAATCAGTGAATCAGAAATCATTAAATAATTAAAAATAATTCTAATAAAATCTGGTATATTAGAAGAATCATTAAATATAATAAACATTATGTTTCTTATCCCATATAAAAACAGACTTCACCATCTCAAGATTGACTAAAACAACATGTTCTGATACAAAATAACCCAAGAACAAAACTTCCTAATACATAAAATTACAGTTTTAAATACTACTGTAAAATCAATGAGTTATATATGTTGTTTGGAAAACTCTCAAAGGACTCAAGTTGTATTCCTCAGTTTTTGTGTCATCCAATTTTTTTCCAAAAATACCTACTTTATGAAATTAGGTACTCATGGAATATTCTATTTAGAAAATGAATAATAAAATCTTGAAAATATTTTAGAAAAAATGTGATAAAAACTTTTCTCAATATTGTTTTATAAAACCCTTGTAGTGGTCATCTAGATTTTATGTTCCCTGATACTCAACAATTGGTAATCATAAAATGATCAATAACTGAAAACCACATCCCCAATTTCTATCTATTGAAAATAATACAAATTTGAGGTGAAAATCATGTGTTCATCTATATAACATGGTAGAGTTTTTAGTAATCATCTCAATGGAAATGTTTGAAAAATAATTATTTTGATAAATTAATAAGTACCATTTGGTATATTATTTATTTATCCAATAAATCTTATAATTTAGTTTTGAATTCATTCAGTTATGTGACATCCATATGGTTATAATGAATATAAAATAGTTGATTATTTTGGGGTGAATCAACTGTAAATCCCATATATCATTCAGATATTAATAAATAGAAATTAACTAAAACCAAATCAAAAAAATCTATGAAAATTGTAGAGATAAAATAACTAAAGTTTCATGTGAAAAGTCAAAATAAAACATCAATATAAACCTTCCCAACTATAGAATTGATGGTTTGTTTGTACTCGATATCAGTTCCTACTCCCTCTAAAAAACATGGCACACCCCATATTTTATACTGAATGTGATCAAATAATGATAATATTCAAACTGAGTCATATAAGAAATCATCCATTCCTCCCCATGAATTATTTCAAGAGGATCATGGTTAAGAACTAAAAAATTCCATGTGAAGTCAAACTATGATAAAGGGAAATCTTTATATTGATTCCACCGACCATATTCTCTCTTTATTTCATAGGGAATATAAACATCTATCCCATAAAATATAAAATCCATATTAAGGTATTTTTTTAAAAAAATTTGTCAATATTAGTTAATTTCATGAAATAATATCAAATAAATAAACCATTATTAATGGAAATATAGTGATGATAGCTATCATAGTCTTTTTACATGCATTTGAATCAACTCGAGGCTCATGAACAATAATAATAAGTATTTTTATAGAATCCAATGACTGCAACACATTGGATAATGAATCATCTAGTTTCCATTTTGTTCCTATTGTTTTTTATGATTCTATTCCTTTTCATAGAGAAAAAAACATATGGAAAAACACCTTCATGTGTCATGAGTTACCACACAAACTAATCAACAATGTTGACCTAGTAAAAAATTGTTTGAATTCCCATCCATTACACAATTTATGAAACATAAAATTCCTCTCACAAACATTGTTTAAGAGGTGTATAATATATGATGAATAAAAAAACTGAAAGAACAAAAACTCCATCTCATCCCTTTATTCAAATTCACATAACTCTTTATGTGAGTCATGAAAAATCCTATTAAACCAAACAAACAAAATAGAAAAATTACGGTCATCACATTCATGTATATAAACTTAATATAAGAATTTTGTTTCAACGTGAAAAAATGAATTTTGGTATGAAATTGATGAACCATATCACATCATATGGCCTTTATTTACTTTGTTTTTAATATCATATTAGATTATTGAAAATCTTTTTTCAAATCATTTTTTAGATTGACTGATGTTTTTATCACAATGATGAAGGCCAAGAAAATCACTATAATTTTAATACACCATGGATTCTAGATAAAATAAAAATTTAAAAATAAATAAAATTTCATTATTTTATAATCCCTCTTGATTCATTATTATAACCATCAATTTTCAGAGACTTTTTCTATATCTCTATATCTTTAATATTTAACACATAACCATTATTTAATTTGGGATATTGGGTTTTTATAGATTAATGAATGTCTCTATTTATTCATAATGACTAGGATAAAATCATTATAGTCCAAATATTAGTCTGTTTCAGATGGGGAAATATTCAAGAGGGCCACATAATATTGAACGATGGTGGATGGTCAGTAGAGACATGTATAGTTATTTTTCAACATCTTAAGATTTCTGATCATGTATGGTAGATGTAACTGATGATGTTTTCTGTCAGTGTCATTAACTATAATGTTGGTGGTGAGAATCTCAATGGAATGAGATATTGGTCATATGTTTCGAGGTAGATTCGATTTGTGGTTGAAATAAAATCATCACAACTATAGATTACTTAAATAGTGGTAGCATGTGAAAGCGTCATTAGTTGAGTGGTGGAATTATCATATGGTTTGGCCATGTAATTTTGGGATGGATATTTATGGTTTCTGAAAGGTAGTGAGAAAATGTATGTTAGTTATATCTCAATGGATTATTGGTGGATTAATAGATCATGTTAAGGTAGAACACTATTTATGAATATCCAAAGGTACATGCAACAAAGGATGAAATTAGAGCATGATAAATCCACCAGAATAACTGATCATATTATTTAATTAGGATACGGTATCCACTTCAGTACCAATTTTGTTCACCATATTGTTATTCATGGGGTCATGCAAGACAATTAACTATCTGGTGTGGAATCACAGGAGAGTAAATTAATACAGTAGTTGTTGAGGGGTTTTTATGTTGCTGGTATATGGGCCCTTAGGGCATGTCTATGACTTTTGGCTTTGGTCCTATGATTCGGGTAGGGTTTACTCGTAACCTAGTAAAAAAAGAAGGTATATAAATATAAACAATTTAATTATAAGGACTTCATGATTATGTCCTTTATTGAATCATTTTTTTAAATAAGTTGATAATGTTTTTTATATCTATAATCCAGACCTCATAAACATTTAGGGTCATTTATGACTAAAATACATGTGTTTTCTACTTAAAAAATTCTTCATATTGATGTATAAATTCTTACTATAACTCTTATATAGTTGTATCCTTAATATAAATTGGTGAAATTTCTTGTCCAAAATATTTTATAAAAAAAATACTAGAACATTATTCTAATACACTAGAAGGATTCCCATAATGATTCACCATAAACATCATCCAATTTCATTTTAAAATATTTCCTAGGATACATGACACATCAAAACGTCCATATTAAGCAAAAAATATATTAAGGATAAACATATCAATAACTTAATAAATGAAATCATGAAAATAAATTCTCTCAAAAAAATATTACCTTAATCTATTTTCAACAAAAATTCCAAATAAAAGTGAAATAATATAATTATATAAAACTATTCATGAATTATTACCTTTACAAATAATAATATGGGATACAGTCTCATTATGATTATAGTTTTCACGAAATTATTTTGTTCCTACCTCATATGTCCAAAATATTATACCTTTTATATACCTAGATACTCAATATTTCATACCAAAATCTGAAAATATACTCAAACAATCAATTTTTTCATATTTTCATGAACTCAAATGCACAAAATGGATCATTGATACATGATATAGTCATAAAATTTCATTAAGGGAATTCCACAACCCCATCGGTTATAATCTAGCACCTTGTATCAAGTAAGTGTCAAAGAGAAAACAATTTCATATGAACAATCCATTATAGTATGAAAACATATGAAAAAATGGAAACACATTTTCATAATTCCTTAAAAACCTTCAATATATATGTATCAACAAAATAGGTAAACATCAATGTTTTAAAACATTTTCCAATGGATAATAAAACCCCTTTCAATAAAACCTCTCCCAAACCCTGTGCGGAAAGTGGAATATATCTCAGCAATTCTATATCAGCACTTCATAATCCTATAGATCATGCATAACCACCAAAACAAAGTAAAATATTTGCAACCCTACGATTAACATATTTAGATTTTTAAATTCCCAAAGAAAATTTTTGGTTGTTAACTAAACAACTACAATGGTTATCATTATGTTTTGCATAATCAATTCCAAAAAAATTAAACCAATTATTTTTAATAATTATATTGAAATTTTCATGGTTGGTCAAATACATATTTTAATTAAAAATTAATCAATAATGTCAAATAGATGCAAGATATATCAATTAAAAATAAATGCAACTATATCCATGTACTCTATAATTAGTTAATTTCAAATATAGGATTCTCAAACTGCTAAATAATAAATCACATGTAATGTATGTCTACACATGTCCATAAGGATCAATGGAACATGGTTCCACAATAAACATTCCATCCAGTAAAATCATGTAAAGTTAGTTATATATATATATATATATTTCATCATTGTGAAATGATTAGGGATTCCTAGACCAAGTGTTATTATCCAAATCTCCTAACAACAACTTATGATCATATATTGTTAAATAAATCAGTCTATCAATAATTCTAAAGAATATAATTTTATATTAATTTATCAATCTCCATTCAAATACCCAATTTTATATTTCAACATACCCTTAAAACTTGAAAACCAAATCAATGGTTCCTATAAATTTAATTATTCTAAAATCATATTTAATTTAAGGAAAAATATTTATGGAATCATCAGCTAATAATTCAATATATTGATTCATCATTTTATGGAATCATTTTAATCAAATCCCATATAATGTTTACAATAACATTAAAATTGGGGGGGGGGGTGACATAATTTCCTTAATTTTTATAATCAAATGAAAAATCATCTCAAAAAATGATTTATAAATTAATTGAAAACCCATTTCACTAAAATCATAAAATAAGGGTTTCATTTTTATGTAAAATTAATATGGAACCACTTATCTTTAATCAGACGATCATATTAACACATTAAATGGAAAACTTCAATAAATAATAGAGGTCAAAGATACATAATAATCAATCATATAATCATGATCCAATAATGAAAATGTATATTTAAGGTAATATATAAATTATTATAATTTTTGGATTCTCCACTCTAAAAAGTGGGATAATTATAGGATAGATAAATCCAAAATCAAAGAGGAATCCACATATACGAAAGATCTATAAATCAACCAAAAAAACATTATTATAAATAAATGAGGGATAAGGATCCATGTAATATTTTAATGATTTAATAAAATAGAGGTAAAATCAAAATAGTCAAATAAAAGGTGTTAGGTATCCTGAATGGTGATCCCATCATTTTAAATTTATAATTTAGGAAATTAAAATAAAACACATAAGGATTTAGGGCCTTGTCACAAAATTACTAGTAACCATTAAACCCAATTAAAATCTTTTAGTATGAATCTAAAAAAGATGCACAGTTATTCAACACAGATAAAATATCCATGCACAGGTTTTGAAAATAATTTTATAAAAGGGATTATTATTTTAATTGTATGGACACTTGGTTTTGAATAACAAATTTTACAACCCGAGACAATAATTATAGGGAACATGTTTGGTTGGGAAAAGCCCACGGTTTCCCTGAGAATGTTACAAATGTTTATGTTCCCCAAAACATATAATAGTTCCACAATGTTACAAAAACACTCAACCAAACATGTCCCAATAATGTTAATATCAAAACAAGGGTGTAACAATAACTGAAATAAAGTATAATAATTTCATTATAATCATACTAATAGAATTATAGCTTCTTCTATAACTTATATAGACTCATCTTAGTCCCATATGTAAGAAAAATAATCCCGAAAATATCCTAACTATCTATCTATGACGACTGAGGCTCAACATACCCTCACTTTATGGACTTGTGAAAAATCGCAGTCAAACACACTATTTTATGGAATATAATATAAAAATATTATTATTTTATTTTCATTCTATAAGTTAAAAAATAAATGTCAACAATAATCACATTCCATAAAAAATAATGTTCAATGTATTCGAGTATGAGATACCAATGAAATTAAAAATATAATAATTATAATCATTTCCTCTTAATTGGGCCATACTAAAATAACTTTTTGATACCTAAAAAATTTAATCACATCATAATATCCTAGTGAATAAAATGATAATTATAGAGTGACATGAAAATACCCATAAGATTAATATTCATCAACATTTTACCAATGTAATGGTTATAATTTTTAAAGAAATCATGTACATTGTATAACTGATATATTAAAAAGAAAATTGAATAATAGTAGTTCCCCAAAAAGTATAATTTAATGACATATAGACTCAAATAATAAATTAGTTTCCATTTCATTGGTTTTATGAAACATGAAATAATAAACAAGATCCACTATATCAAAAAATACAAACATTTAAATCTCAATTAATTGGAATAATATCAAACCATCCCCTTCAGCCTCAACTTAGTTGGTTTGGACTCGTCATGTGCATCCAAGAGGCCCGAGTTCAAAACAGGGAGCAAAAATATTTTCAGAGTTATTTTAGCAGTGTTGTAGAAGGTAATGTAGTTGAAAATGTATGTTACTATAGTAGTTAGAACTTTTCATCTGTTTGGGATTTAGTGTAACACCCCGACCCTTGTTACCTAGAGTCGGTGCATTATGTCAACACATTGGCATGATTACAAAGAATCATGTATACATGGACTGAACAGTTTAGTAGTCATGGAAAATAGATTACATTCATGAATGTTATATTATATTATAAAATAAAATATAACAAAAACATTTCCACCATTGTCCACATTCAAATCCCTTATACTATCCTTATAAGTCAGTCATAATATACTTCTTCATATCGTAGGAAAAATAAAACATAAAAAGTGGTAGGATTAGATTCTTAGTAAGGATAAAAATATAGCGAAAATATTCATAAATAAACATAATCATTTAATACAATGTATAAAAAAATAAAATAATTTTAAACATAAACATAATCCTAATATGGAAAGATAAATCAAATAATTCTATTTCTTTATTCACATAGTTATTCTACTTGTCGAATAATCACATGTAATATAAATAGAAAATTTCCAAATGATGGAATGCATAATGCCAGACAGCTTAACCCCATATTCAAGGCCTTGTTCCAAGACTAAAAATAATATTTTGTCATGTCATTATTCCAAGACACTAGTTTGTCTAATGAGTCCTACTAATGAATTGAGTAGCTATATTGGGCTCCACCTATCACTTATTATGTCCAATGCATTCCTCATATGAAAAGGATTAAATATAACATAAACATTCATATTAAAAAAAGAAACAAATGTCAATACATATCTATAAACCAGGAATGGTGTAAATTTAACACATCCACAATAAAAAATATCACAACAAAATCAATACAATATAGAATATTTGTATCATAATAAATCAAACTCGATCAATAATAATATCTCATAAATGATGTTGACATTGTTGAAAATGATCAGTAAAAATCCTTGAGAGAAATAACACTTTTTAATGAAATGATTTAAAATTAATAAAAAGGAATTCATTTAAAGGAAACTTTTGAATCATAGTGTCACATACCATTTTGAATCTTCTAAATGAAATTTATATTTTAAAACAATCAGGTCTTTATAAATAAATCCATAAAACTATTTTGGAAATATACACATTATTGAAAAATGATTAGAAGAAAAAATATTTAAAACCATTAGAATGATGTTTTAGAAAAAAAATAAAATGAAAAGAATAACTTTGAAAACATTTTTATGAAATATTTACATTTATAATAAATATTTCACAGCTGATGCTAACATAAAAACAACCTTGGACAATAAGGACATTGAGAAATTAACCCTTACCTTGCACTTTCTTTTGGTTGAGGGTACGTCTCCTGTATAATTACAATGGTATTTTATTAAATTATACTAGAACCATATTCTTATTTATTATATCATACATGATTCAATTATGACTTCATACTAACAATTTAATAATGATTTCCATGTTAAATTTACATTTTATCTAATAATCGTTTTCTTTATCGAATGTGTTTTAACTTGTTATTCAAGACTGTAACAATTATATCATGATTTAAATACATCCAAAATATAATAATTAATTTATATATCATATATATTTAGAATAATAATATTTATAATATATATATATATATATATGAAATTGAAGGCATTGTTTATGAGACGGTAGGTTGTACGTACGCATAAACGATGTTTCTATTTTCATATCGTATTGAACGGATGTAAGTGAATAAAATATATGTAAGTACGTAAATACATATATATATTCAGTAGAAATATTGTTTCATATATTAAATACTTATTAATAATATATATTTTTATAATCATCTGTGAATGGTGAACGTGGGAATGAATTTCATTGCTTCGTGGAGTCAGTAATCCGTACATATGCACGAGAAACAATATCACTATATTGATGGTGAAATCCCACATAATTGGATGTTATATAATATATACTGAATAATTAAGATGTATTATTAATTATTTACATCAGTTATACTAATTATTATACCAATCCAAATAATGGAGTGATTGAAAAACAAACTACACCACGACGTGGAGACGGTAAGCTGTACGTATGCATGTACGGTAACTTTACCATTTATATGATAGATAGAATAATGATTTAAGGTAGTACCTTAATTATAATAACATAAATGTGTATAAGAGGTACTGGAGTTATTATTTTGGTATGAAAAAAAAAAAGAGGACGTGGAAGATGAAAATAACTTGAAAGAGGGTGGTGAAATCATTACCTCTTCTTTAGGTATTACTTATTATGTTGATTAAAAGGGCTCTATATGATGGTAGTCGGGTCAAATAAATGCCTCTAGGATTAAGGAAGGATAGTTTAGAGGATATTTTGGTAGGGTCTGGACAATATAAATGTAATTTTATGTGAGAATTTAAGATAAGGGGAAGTTACCATTTATAAGAGATGTGGGGGTAAATTTAGTAAAAGCTTGAAATATTTTTTTAATAAACTTATTCTCGGTTTTTAGGGATAAAAAATGATTTATTTAGAGGATAAGATGGTTATAGGTCAAAAAACACTCAACCAATAGGTTTTAGATAGTTTTAGGTTACCATATTAACCATATCTTTTAGATTTAACTCTTAGTTAAATAGATTGTCATTTTCCATGTCTGTTTTTATTTTTATATTATAGGGTTAATAAAATTACTATAATAGGCCATGAGAACCTGATGTGGTTCATTATTAATATATATAAAATTTCCAATGTTCTTTGGGTTATCCATAGATTTTTAAGAAAATTATATCAATTAATAATATAGTATTTGTTATAAAAACTGAATTATTTCTACTTTCACACTATTTAACATTTGATTTTTTTGAAAGCCATAAAAAATTTATCACTTCAAAGAAAATTTATTTAACCAACCCTAACATGTCATATTAACATATAAAATTATTGGAATTCATTCTAAGTATCAATTTACATTATTTTGGATATTTATAATATCAAATCTTTTAATATTTAATTAATAAGTTAATTACTACATCATCATTGTGTCATAAATATATTAAATAATTTAATGTATAATGATTATAAATAAAAAAAAATTATGTAGTAAGTATTCTTATATTTCTATTTAATATTTATAGTCTAATTTATCTTATGTATAACCCTATCTAAAAAATTGTTTAATTATTATACATTGAATTTAACACTTTTAACTATTCATTAAAAATAATAATAATAAATGTCCTAATCTAATCCAAGGGTACCTAATGGATAATATTTTATTCTTATGTTTTTTTCTCAAATTACACTTATCCAATATAATTAGGACATGTCTTTGAGTAATTATAATACCATTTTTACCCTTAATTACCCTAATAACTTTTAACTATGGTAAATATAAGTAAAAAGTTACTATTCACCAAAAAATATTTTAATCTTACCGAACCACATTTTACATATTGATATTAACAATTTCTCCCAGATTTTTGAAATTCAACTCACAGAATTTGTAAAAAAATTTTTAATGCAAATATGGTAATGTGCCGAGAATATGGGTAAAAGAGGTTAAAAAGTTCAATAAAATTTTATACATATATTTTTTTTATAAAATGACACAAATGATTTATATTGAACTTATATAGGAATTATATATCTATTATTAATTAAAATAAAATAAAATTTATTAATTAATTATTTAATTAATATGTTGGTTTTAAATAATAACACAATGTTTTTCACTATTCATCTATAATTAAATGTTTTCAGAAAAATAACAATAATTCACCGTAATATAATTTTGATATTTCAAATTCAAAAATGAAATATATTTTTCCCAATTAAAAAAATAAAAGTTTCATTTATTAATTTAATACTAATTCCTGATGTCAAAACAAAAATAAGGTTATTAAAAAGTAAAAACTATCAAAAGATTTACATGTCTTTATGTCACATTTATATGTGAAATAACTTATAATGACCTAAATGTTATTCAATGATAAAAATATTATCTAATTATAAATCTAAACCTTTCAAATTCATAATTTAACTCTATAAATTATTTCTATTAAAAACGTTTTTTTTCAATTAAAACACATTATTTTTTACTGTTTGTCAAAATATGAAAGTTGTCAGAAAAGAACAAAACATTTATCCAAAATAAATTTTTATGTCTTTATTATCATAAAATATTTAATTTATTTAAATTGAATATATAAAATTGTCAAATATTAGTTCTAAAAAGGGTTCTCCATTAAAAGGTGGTGAAATTTCATTTTTTTTAAAAATTCTTCTTTTATCTAAAAAAATGAATTTGTTCTTATATATTGTCTAAGAAACACATAATATGGATTTTAAAATTATATAGAGTATATATGAATCAAAATAAAGTTAATACTATTCATAACCTCTTTTTGAACGACTAGTTTGGTAAGTACTGGTGCGCTCAATCTCGGTGTTCCGTGTAGCTCAAACTATTGAATTACCTTAATGATATAACTTACTATGAAATATTGGGGTGTTACATTATCCACTCCTTCAATTAATTGTGTCCTTGCAATTTGAAATTTTTCTTCAAAACTACAAGGTTAAAAAATTTAAAAACGCCATTGAGGAATACACAAAATAAAAATTGGGTTAATATAATTTAGTCTTAATAAGAGGGAATGGGAATAAAATGGTCACCACCAAATAATGACCTCGAATATTAGAACATTGTTGGAAATTAGAGACACATAATTGCAGGAAAATTGTAAAAAATTATAGGGATTTATTGAGGTAATCAATCAAAAACAAGTGTGAAATTGAGGGTTTCAAAGTCATCAATCGATGCTGATTTAATATATCATCTGTTCAAAAAACATAAGTTATTATTTTACCAAATTATTGGTCTTATTATCCCTTACAAAATGTTTATGAATAAATATATTCATAGAATAGGAGGGAAAAAATATACATTACATGTAGAGTTTCATCCTTCAACTAATTCCTAGCAAAAAATCATCTTTCACTCCTAAAGATAATAGAATTCAAAAATATTATATTCAAACCAATTGTATATGGTAAAAATAATAATTAATTTATAATTCATTTGTTGGAATATTAAAAAACTACAGTATACAAA
Source organism: Viscum album (assembly GCA_963277665.1). Lineage (NCBI taxonomy): Eukaryota > Viridiplantae > Streptophyta > Magnoliopsida > Santalales > Viscaceae > Viscum > Viscum album. The sequence continues at coordinate 1,102,732,417 of OY728147.1, forward strand.
CCAGGACATCATGTATGCTAGTGGTAGGTGATCAATACATGGCGTCCTTCGGTTGTGGGTTCAAGATTCGCGGCCCTGCCAGACAAGACGAGTTGTCTCCCATCCTATGGGTTGTTCTTTTTATGATAGTCCAAAAATAATATCAATAAATCATTTATACATAATAATCGTATTCAATGTCAAACTTAATTAATTCCAACTTTTAAAACATCCAATTTTTTTTTCCAAACTCAGAGTTCGAAATTTATAAAGATGGTAAACACAATGAAGATCCTTTATTCCATGTAATAAAATGTAAATACCTTTATCATGTATTCATTTAAAACACTATAACCCCCTAAATTACCATAAATCCTTATTGATTAAATCAATTCTCCCTTATTCCTAATAAAATATTTGATATACTCCTTCTGTCAAATAATTTTGTAAACTCCAACAATGATGGAATATACAAATCCTTATTTAGTTTCAAGGAAGTAAATAATATCCAATATAATTTATCAAAATCAATAATATATTATTCCAAAATCAATAACTCAGTATCAGAAGCATATTATGTTCTATATTTCTCTCACCCAATTATTTTCCAAAAAAAATCAACCAGCTATTGAGTCACTTCTATTGGTTCCATACAATCTCAAATCCTTAATGAAATAGTACTATAGTACAATCATATATACTCCATAATTATTATTACCTTTTCATCATTTATACAACAATTAAATGAAATAATTCTTTAATATAAACATATGAAAACTAGTAATTACTCTTCATCTGCAGAAATATCTTAACTTGGGTTATTATCCGACATCATCATTTGTGGTATACTCTAATGATTTGGACAATGATTTTTGTAGTGACCCATGTCTTAGAAGATGAAACATTGTATATTTGGAACCTTTTTCTTTCCCTTGCCATCACGTACTTGGTGTCCTTGTTCACCACACATATAACCAAATCCCATTCTTTTCATGAAATTTCCAAGGTGATTCTTTCCATAGTTGTCACATATAAGGAAATCCTTCTTTCCCCCCATCCCTTATTCCATATTTATCTCTTCCATCCTTTTCATATCTTTCTTCCATTCAACGCCATAGGACTAAGATAATTCATTACTTATCTTATTAATGCATGATACTATTTCTTTATATGATGAGACCATGTGGGAGACTATTTCATTTTAAATGTTGGCTTAATTAAATGAAAGATATGACACTTCTTTATCTTTTGATCATGCATTTAACTGGATTTTAATTCCATCTACTACACACCATTTCTAAACAATGCCATACACAACGTTAGTTTATGAATCAAAATGCATAACTCCGAACTTGTAAAATACATAACATTAATTGATAATATAATGCATAAAATCTATAATCATAAAATGTTTTCTTAGAGGAATAATTTACTCCTAAAAACATTAGAATGGATAGCAATGAAAATGTGGATTATCCTAAGCATATCCCCCTGAGAGTGTCGCAACCAAGAGTGCAGCAGGGTATGTTGTCATATACCAAGATACCCAAGGTCATGCCCAAAACTCTTGTCATAGTTTTCACTCCTAGGTAAATTTGTGGCTAACCACCTTAACCTGCTCGTATCCAGACAGGGATGTATTTCTTAGAAAATACACAAAATCGCTACATTACCAAAATTCTAGAAATATCTTCTATACTAGTCCACAATGTTTATCATATGGTAATGTTTAACAATCATAGTTTTTCTAAATCTATTTCCGTGGATGTTGCTAAACTTCCTCTGATACCAACCTTAATGCCCCGACCCCTATTACCCTGAGTCGGTACATTATTTTAATGCATTGGCATTATTAAAAGGAATCACGTCCCAATGGACCGATCGATTTACCAGTCTTGGAAAATATATTACATACATTAATGTTACATTACATTATAAAATGAAAAACAACAACAACATTTTCACCATTGACCACATTTATATAAATTATACTATCCCTGTATGTCAGACATAATATAATTCTTCGCATCCGGGGAAAAATAAAACAATTAAAGGGGTCAGCTCAGATGATCAGTATAGATAACAATATAGTGAAAACGTTCATAAATAAGAATAAACATTTAAGAAAATGTATACAAATAAAAAAATAATTTTAAAATTAATCATAAGCATAATATTGATAAGATAAATAATATAATACCATTTACGTATTCACTGGTATATTCTTATAGTCAAATAATCACATGTACTATCAATATCTAATTTCATTATGATGGAATGCACAATTCCATACTTTATAACAACATAGTAAGGGGCTTGTGACATGACTATCTATAAGACTTTGTAAAGGCCTTATGCGAAGAAACCACTTTGCCTAATGAGACCAACTGATGCATCGAGGTGGTATAGAGGGCTCCAAGCATCACTTATTAAGTCCAATGCATTCCTCATATAATATGGTTTGAACATAACATAATAATTTTTATAAAAACTAGCATACGTAATGTCAATACTCAATACATAAACCATGAATGGTATAATAATAACTCTTCCATAGTCAAACATATCAAAAAACCTCAATATAATATGGACAATTATTATAATAATAAATACACCACAATCATGAATAATATCCTATAATGGATGTTCACATAGTTGAAAATGATCGGTAAAAATATTTGAGAGGAAGATCTATTTTTCATTAAATCATTAAAAATTACTATAAAGAAGGCCATTTAAAATATAGTTTTGAATAAAATTTTCCCATAAAACAATGAAACTTTTGAAAGGAAATAAGATTTCAAAACATTCATATCCATATAAATAAATCCTTAAACCAATTTTGAAAACATGTAATTTAATGAGAATAAATATTTAAATCATTTAAAATGATGTTTTAGTAAAAAGTATCGTAAAAATAATACATTTGGAAACACTTTTATGAATCATTCACATGGATAATAAATAAGTCCTAGTAGATACTTACGTAAAAACAACCTTGAAAAATAATCGCTTCCTTTATTGTACATGTTTTAAATTGTTATTATTGATCATATAATTTATATCAAGATTTAAATAATTCAAAAATATTAAAATTTATTTATATATCAAATATTTTAAGAATATAAATATTTATAATAGATAGATATATGAAACGGAAAGCATCATTTATGGAGACGGTAGGCCATACGTACATAAAAACATTTTTTCCGTTTTCATATCATATTGAATAGATGTTAGAGAATAAGATATATGTAAGTACATATATATATATATATATTTTAGCTTTATTATGTCATATATTGAATAATTATTAATAATATATATTTTAATAGTCATCATTGAATGGTGAACGTGGGAATGAATCTCATCGCCTCATGGAGACGGTAATCCATACGTACACATGAGCGACAATATCATTATATTTATCTTGAAATCATATGTAATTGGATGGTATATAATATATGAATAATCATTAACAAGTTAATTATATTATTTACATCTGTTATACTCATTATTATACCCATCCAAAGAATGGAGTGTTTGAAATACAAACTACACCACGACGTGGAGACAGTGAGCCGTACTTATGCATGTATGATGGCATTGCAAATTATAGGATGGATGGAATAAATAATATGGTTGTAAAATATTTATAATAATATAAAATTATGTATAAGGTAATTGAGTTATTTTTTTCTATGGAAACAACAAATAAATGGGATGTGGAAGAAGAAAAGAACTTGAAAGAGGGTCGTGAAATTATTACATCTTCTTTAGGTGTTTCCTTTTGAGTAGATCAAAAGTGATCCATAGGATGGCTTCCTAATAAAATTAAGTGATCTAGGTCTATGGAAGGATTGTTTATAGGATATTTGGGTCGGTTTTGGCCAAGAACAATGACTTTCTAGGTGTAAATTTAAGAGACGTAGAAGTACCCTTTTATATGAGATTTGATGGTCACTTTAGAAAAATCATGAAATATTTTTTATAATAAATTAATATTCAGTTTATAATGGCTCCAAAATGATTCATTTATTGGATAATGTGGGGATGGGTTTAAAAAATCTCAAACAATAGGTTTTAGGGTAGTTTAGGTCACTATATTAAACATATCTTTTACATATAACTCTTAGTTAAATAGTTTGACATTTACCATGTCTCTTTGTATTTTTATATTAGATGGTTAATAAAAAAATAATAACAAGCCAACTGAACCCCATGTGGTTCATTATTAATATATATATCCATATATAATTTATTTCTCTGATCCCTATATTTTTATAAATATTATATCAATTAATAATATATTATATGTTTTAAGAACTAAATTTTGACAATTTTGACACTATTTTGTAATTTTTTTTTCAAGTAATAAAGGAATTATCACTTCGAATAAAATTTATTTAAACACCCTGAACATGTCATAATAACCTTTAAAACTAGTTTAATTCATCATAAGTCTACATTTACATTTATTTGGATATTTATAATGTAAATTATTTTAATATTCCATTAATAAGGTAATTGCTGCATCATCATTGTGTCATAAAATAATTAAATTATATAATGTCTAAAACTTGTAAATAAAATACCATTATGTATTAAATCTTCTTATATTTATAATGATTATATATTGTCATATATATGTTATATATCACCATATATTAAATATGGATTAGTTATTAAACGTTGAATTAAACCCCTTTACCTCTTCTTTAAATAAAACAATTATAAATGTCCTAATCTAACCCATGTAGACCTAAATGATCATATTTTATATCTAATGTTGTTTTTGGTAAAATTACACTTATTTAATAAAATTAGGAAGTGTTTCAGGGTAATTATAATATCATTTTTACATTTAATTACCGTATTTACTTGTAACTATGGTAAATAAAAGTCAAAAGTTACTATTCAACAAAAAATTATTTACATTTTATTGAACCAAATTTTACTTACAGATGTCAAAAATGTGCCTTTGATTTTTTAAATACAACTCACAGAATCAGTAAAATTATGTTTTATGCAAATTGACTAATGTGCCTAGAAGGTGGTTAAAAGAGGTTAAAAAGTTAAATACAATTTTATACATATATTTTTATTATAAAATTACTCCATTTAATTATATTGAACATATATAGGTATTATATATTTATATATTTACTTAAAAAAATTCAAATAAAATAAATAATTATTGAAAAAAATATCAGATTTTAATAATAACCCATGGTGTTTCACTATTCATCAAAAATTTTACGTTTTTTGAAAAAATAAAAAAAAATCATATTAAGAAAATTTTGATATTCCAAATTTAAAAATGATGTCTATTTTACCAAATTCAGAACATATAAGTTGCATTTATTAATTTAATATAAATTTCCATTATCAAAACCAAAAATCTTGTTTTTAAAAAGTAAAAACAATTAAAATATTGGCATGTATTTATGTCAAATTTAAATATAAAATTACTTATAATAACCTAAATTGTATTAAATAATAAAAATATAATCTAATTATACTTGAAAACCATTCAAATGAATAATTTAACACTATAAATTGGTTTGATTAAAAAAGATGTTTTCAATTAAAAAATATTATTTTTCACTATTCATCAAAATATTAATGTTATTAGAAAATTACCAAAAATTAATCCAAACTAAATTTTAATGTCCCTCTTTTAAAAAAGATTTTAATTTCATTAATTAAAATATATATAAGTTTCAAATATTGGTTTTCAAAAGGGTTCACCATTAAAGGTGGTAAAATTTCATTTTTTTGAAAAATACTTTTTTATTTGAAATAATAAATGTGTTCATATATTTTGTCTATGAAAAACATAATATATATGATAAAATTATATAGAGTATATAAGATTAAAAATTAAGTTAATACTATTCCTAACCGCTTTTTGAATGGCTAGTTTGGTAAGTTGTAGTGTGCTCGAACTCGGTGTTGCGTGTAGCGCAAGCTATTGAATTACATTAAGGAGATAACATACTATGAAATCATGGATTGTTTACAATTTGGGCCACTATTTTTACCTCAGGTCCTTTAAGGCCTTTGGGCCCCCTTGACCTTGGGGCTAGTAAGGCATTCATGCCACCTCAAGGACTTCGGGACACCTCAAGGCCTTAAGGCCAACTCATGGCCTTTTGGCCACATGAAAATGTGATTAAATGATCAGACAAACACTACAAGAAGAAGAATAAATATGGGGATCTAGAGTAAACACATTGACCAGAGCATAAGCTAAGATGTTTTTAGAAAGAGAGGGTCTGGCATTACTATTGAGACCAGCAAGTGTTTTCACATGATGCCTACCTGAAAACCCATGCAAAGGTGGAGAGATGATATCACAATGAAGAAGCTAGGTGGACGGGTTCCAAGTATATCATGTATATTTACTATATACCTACGGTTCATGTAATATCTACACATGTAGGCCTTGTATGGGTTCCCCCTCATCCCATTAAATGGGGGTTATCAAAATTAAATTAGAAAAGGCCTTCTCATCATTTAGGCACAAGAAACCATATCCTTGTGGGGTACTCATTTACTCTATTTTAACATCATAAAGTGGGATAGGGATAATAATCCATGTACCCTATTGGGATGGGAAAAAACTATTGTATCCACTTAGATATGTCCTACAAATAGTGAGCTCACTAGGGCTTGGTAATCGTCTCATATACTTTGTTGGGATTGAAAATCTACATTTTCAACATCTTTGAAATGGGATACTTCCATTTTATAACCTTTATTGTCATATAATATAAAACATCTACCAACTCATTAGAGTGTGATATATGCCTCCATAGGTCAATATTATCACACACAGTTTTTATAACAAGATATCATAAGATTATTAATATTTCAATCATCTCATATCTAAACCAATGAATGGATATGAATTCCAAAAAAAACCATTGATTATTTTATAATACATCCCTAAAAAGTGTATGGTGTTGGTATAATAAGATTAACACAGTTCAAAAATATGATATTTATATATGATAACATAAGTGAATATTAAAATTTAATTTTCATTCTATAAATTAAATAATAAATATAAGTAAATTTCTTGTATCATTTCATAATCATTGAGGTTTATGTTAATTTTGAAACCTATTTTAATAAATATAATAAATCATAGTTAAAAGTAAACTTCAAAACGTAGAAAAAATATTTCTTATGGAAAAACCTTAAACGTGGTGTTTATAATATTAATATAATTTCATTAAAAAAAATTTATTGGTTAGAAGAAATTTATAATATCCAATGGTATATGTGAAAACTTTTGATTACATTTACCAATACCAAAATAAAATTCTTTAAGGGGTCATTGAAAATGAAATGAGGATATCCTCTCAGTAATGTGAAGGGGATGATAAAACATATAATCATGGAAGAAAAAATGTATTGTATTTTAGAATATCATTCATATATTCCCTCATCATAAAATGGGATAATAAAAAATTGATAGTGGTGAATTTAAATATAGAGGATACCTGGTATAATACCTAATTAGTTTTCTAATCATAATGGGGAAGAATTTTGGGAGGGGAAAGTGGACATTTAATTAAAATATACATTAAATATAATTTAAATTGTCATTTAAAATTTAATGATTATATGAGTTAAAAATTCAATGTGGTAGAATATTTGAATCAAAATATTCATATTCCAGTCAGTGACAGAGAACGTAGAATGTAAAAATAAATTTTGTATGAAAAAAGGTATATATGTATGTTGTACAAGATGATTCATTCAAACATACTGAATTGCCATTTGAGTAAAAAAATACTTGATAAATAAATAAATCAATTTCAGTCATCTATTAGAAACCATTTTCATATTAGTTAGTTTTTTAAAACTATATTATAATTCATTTATAGAAAATAAAAAAGTCATTTATATTTTAGTTTCCTCATCTAATGTTATTAGAATCATATTATTGTTTTGTAATATTTTAGTTGTGGTGGTTTTTATTTATTTAGTTATTCACTATACATGATTTTGATATCATTATAAATTGTGGATAATAGGTTTTTTGACGATATATAATGATCTATTTTCAATAAATAATTAATCAATAAATTATTCGGATTGAAAATTATATTGGAATGAATCTATCAATATTTTGATATAAATTATTGATCTTGGATAATAATTTTATTATTATTTTTATTATATCATTTCACAGAAAATGTAATTTTTTTCATTAATTTATAATAAATTCAGTAGATATATTTCTATTGGATTAGAAGATATTTTTTATTATTATTAATTTTGGTGGATATGTAGATTGAAACCTAAAAAATATTAAATCTATAAATAAGTATATTAAATAAATTAATTATTTATTAATTAATATAAATATTATCGATTATTATCATTATTATTATTTATGTTTTAGAGTTGGTGCTTCATATTATAAAACATTTTTACAAATATGAAAAACATAGATGAAAAATTAAATATGTCAACTTCATAGTGCAGTCATTTGTAAATACAACTGGGAATGATATTTATATCCATCTAATAGTGGTAATTATATGGAATGGTTTACAATTCCTAAATTTCAATAATATTTTAAATTTTACATTAATCATTTTAAATCCTATTTCAACCTTAAATTAATGATAGTATTAAAAATAAATCACATCTACTATTGTGGTACCAATATGCCTGTTAAACAAACAACATTTTCGTTTTAATAATTGTTGGTAGAAGAGTATAGATTTTTACCATAAAAACAAAATTTACTTGTCTTTGTGATAATAATTTAATTATTTAATAATTTTTAGATTACATTTAGATGATGTATCTGATTAATGAATGTAAATGATGTAAAAATACCACAACAAGTAATTTTACCTTACTCCCTAGAATATCTCCATAGTAAATTGGTTATAGGATTTAAGGGTTTGACATTTAGAACTTCTAAAATTCATAGTTTATATATATTATTGTTGTGGAGTCATGTGGGTTGTTATTTTTTCATCCTAATAGCATTGGTTTCAAGGGATTAGTGTCATTGAGATCGCTCCTTTTATTATGGTTGGATTCAATTTTTATATCAATATAAAACAAGATGTTGTTCTTCAATATTTATATAGATTTATAAAATTTAATAATGGATCAGGGGATATGATAGGGTCAATAATAGTTCATTAATTAATTTTGACACATATTATTATCATCATCCTTCTATTTTATTATCAATTTTTCACATTTACTATTTTTTCCACTTTTGGAATTTAATTTTACATATATAACATAGTTATTATATTTAAAAATATAAAAAACCTCATTAAATAATTTGTACTTATCGATTCCAAATATGAAATATATTATATAAAATGATATTTATTTCTTGATTAAAATTTTAAGTTAAAATTAGCACATGAAATTTTGAAACACCTATTTTTATAAATAGTGAACTTGTAGGAAAAATTAAACACTTAATGATAAAATTAAAAATATTTATATTTTTGTTATTTTAATTGGATTGTTTTTATCAAAATATAATTTTATGTTTCTTCCAATACCAAAAACCCACTATGTGGGTATTTAAATAAATTCATATCACCAAAAAATGTTTTATTATTAGTGTAAATTAATAATTATATTTTTTAATTTGAAACATTGGTATCATATAATAACAATTTTATACAATAAATTTTTTTTAAATGATATATATATTTTTTATATTATAATTTAATGACATTTTTTTTTTCTGATTCATGTATTATGGTGATATCAAAAAGGTAAATATATTTTCTGATTATTAATTTATATCCATACACAATAAAAACCAACCCTTTCAATTTTTTAAATATTGAAATTTATTAAATTTAATTTATTATCGAGAGATATATTAAAGTTTATAAAAAATAATTTTATAATGAATAATACATTTTAATATTTAATAATATTATTTATTTAACCTCTTTATGAAATTAATTTTTTTCAATGTATTTTTAATTACAAAAAAGAATTTATTCATATAATTATTTCACCAATAACCTTCATATAATATTTTTGTACTTATTATAGATCATAGTTTCATGTATAACAATACACCAACATAATGTTTATTTTAATGAAATTATACAGGAAAATACTAGTGTATGAAAAACATAGTGTATACAACCCCAAACACTAAGTGATCCACCTACAATTATCATTAAATATCTTATAATTTGAGTCACCATTATATTAACCCGAACTATTTGGATGTTATCTATTCTAATTTCCACCATTTCAATTCCAAGTACTATAGACGCCCTAACCATGGTATAATATTATAGAGATATGAAATTTTATCCAAAATATGCTTCAAATGGAGATATAAAAACTATTAACTAATAGGTATTATATTATTTAAATTCATTTAATATTTTGTGATTCCCACAAAATTTGTAAAATTCCATAATGAATTCTAATAACTCCTCCTATATTATTTAGATTTTCTCATTCATCTCCAGTCATGAATTCATATAATAACTAGTTCTAAGACAGAGTTAGTACTAAAAATAATATTGAAGATCACTCTGGACATATTAGGGGAAATTAATAACTAAAATACAGATAAAGGTTCAGAGTACTAAGGATAACTCACAACTATTTTGATATACCACCTATATAGAACAACATTTAAATGGACATTGAAAGTTTAAGAAAATGTGATGACTTTTTCATTCATTCAAAAATCACACATAACTCATCAAATCCAGCCTGTGGTCTTCGTTATATAGTGATGAATTCCTTCAATACATCCCCTATAAAAAATCATGAGCATCTAAAGGTTATAAAACCCCGCTTGGGTTACTGTTCTCAAAATTCAGGTTTTGGTGGACCATACATTATTCAAAATAACACTTCCACTGAGTATGTCATCCTACACTCCTATAAATAACATATACATCTGAAATAAAGTAATCAATAATTTAACTCTATGATATATCTAAAAACTCATGGATAACATCCTCATAAATGGTTAAAAAGATATAAATCCTCCATTGAAAACACGTTCGTTGTTAAGCATCATATGACCAATATACTATAGAATCACCATAACAACCACTGTCTCGAATAACATCCAACTATTACAGTCCAAAATGAGTCTTCTCAACTCAATAGAAAAGAAATATTAACTACCATATTTTACATGAATCCACTTCTATCAAAATCATTTACACTATGATGTATGGATGATGCAACATGTGTGACCCACAAATCATCCATGGACACTTCAACAATGTATCATTGTGACATCCATCAATGTTTGCTACGTAAAACCATCACTATTTATATGGTGTATGATATCATAAAATCCAAATTCTATTGAAACACTATTATCCTATACAGATAATTATTCAGTGATTTCTAATAGAAGACATATATTAGAATCTTTTGGATCATGAAGAAAAAAATGAATTTGAATTTGTTAGATAAACAATATTTTTAGACAGAAAATTATTGACACTAATCCTAATTCACTTGAGCCATAGTAATGATGTTTGTGAAATTAATACATATGTTCACAAGCGAACAATTACATATACTATTTCAAGATAAATCTCAATCCCAATATAGTATCACCTTTAAATCCAACCAACATCACTCCCTCCACATATAATTGAATTACTAACCTAAAAATTGTCCTCTCTTTTATGCATTCAATGGATTAATGAAATGTTTATTCTAGATATAGTATTATTCATTCATGTTAGTGTATATTAAATATGTAATAATGAACCTCTTGTAATGTATTAGGATACCATGGTGTATATGACCCTATACCACATCCATTTCTGTCTGAAATAAAACATCATCCACAAACTTTAACAAATATATGGAAAACCCTATTGAGATACCACATTTCAATTTATGTGTGACTGTTGAAAATAAAACATGAATATTAAATGTTTTTCTAGATAGATCATATTTTTAATGATTTAATATTCTTGGATCTATGGTAATATACATTTTTCCTCTAGTAAAAATAAGTATATAAGTATGATATGTATGAAAAAAACTAATAAAAAGTTATGGAAATTATAGTAAAAGGAGTTAATGTGTCCCATGTACATAAATGTCACATTTTTTACATATAATGGCTTCAAAATAAACATGATTATTCTATATCTAATGTGATATATAATAGTTCATTTTTCATCCATAGTTACAATAATTTAATAATATCTAGACCATCATACTATCAATAAAAAATTGAATCAATACACTAATTTGACTAAATATTCTCTCCCTATAATGAGTAATGGTCCTTGATGAAAACCTGCTTTAATAGTAGGAATCTGACACAAATAATCATACTAATATAACCCATCATAAATAATAATTCGGGGGTACCCCACAAATTAAAATTCAGTAAGATAAATCCCATCCATACAGGTTCATTATAATGTATCCTTAACTCTGGAAAACCATGGGTTCAAAAAATATATTGAGTGATGAAAATTTAAGACGCTAACATATGTAAATCTATCCAAATATCGACATTGTTTTAATGTGGGTAAGTTCCCAACATAATCGTGGATTATTATTAAAAACTCATTTTAAATACTTTGAGTCTACAAAACTAAATATTATTATGAGAAATAAACTAATAAATAGAGGAGGGGATTTGAAAAAACAATAACCGATATGGTAAATATTCATTCAGAAAAAAAACAACAAATTTTTAATTTATTTTATTTAATAAGGAACTCCTAAATGAAATTTGAAATTAAGAAAATCAAATTTAAGTAATCCATTCTAATTATATAATCAAATAATTTATTTGAAATATAAAGAAATCACTTTTTTACTAATTCTGCACAATTATAATTTTTTCCCATGAAACACATAATGATTCAAAACAAAACCTATAACTGGTGGCATTTATAACATATGGGTGAGATGTATTAGAACCACATGTCATAATTTTAAATCAAAGGATGTGAAAAAATTCCTATAGAATCTACTAAATAAAGCATGATAGAAAAATGGTTATAAAATTGATCATGCCTCAAACATCAGTTTGGAAATCTAGTTTTGTCTCACCCTAGAATTTTTATGCCTATGGAAAAATGCTCAAAATAAATATATATGGACTCCATGTACAATAATTATTATGTGTTTATATAGTATGAGAATCATTATTGGGATGTATTATACCTACGACATCCCCTCTACAATGATTCTAAACTAGATTTTGAGCTATTGAACAATAGAAAATTTTTCCATACTGATGATTCATTCACTAGTGAAGGTTTTGTTGTTTTATATATAAATAGGTTTTACATCAAAAACCACAATAAACTAACTGTGTGTATGATCAATGAAATTATTATAGGACACCACCTTGTTTGATGTAGAATTAAAACATTATGATACATATAAGGGCTTTAGAAATGTTGGACGATGAATAGAAGAATATATTAATCCATGGGTTGTTCCATTATGGGTAAAAGACAAACTTACATTACATTCAACATCCACACAATAAGATATACTATTTGAGAAACTATACTATCCTCCATAAAAATACAATCCTTACCATAATTGTATCCATTTAATCATATATATCTTCAAGTTCACCTCAATGTAGATTTGAATAAAAAATGGTGTAATTAGAAACAAATTTTTAGGATATAGTACATCCACAAGTTTGATCATTATGGACTCTACATCTAGGGAAACATTAACAATTATGTGAATATGTTCTATGAAAATGAAACCAACATCATGCACACTCTGAATAGAAATATAAAGGGAGAGAATATTCTACATTATCACTTCCTTAAGCATCACTATCAATATCAATGAGCCATAATAATTTAAAATATATTTTAGGAATCAAAAGCCTTTTCCCAATAGCAATGATAAAACATCAATGAATGATGAATTAATCCAACAAATCACATTTCCCCAATGGAACCACAGAGTAATATGAGGCTTCAACCATATTATGATAATCAAAATTTCAACCATATAGTGTTCCACATCAAAATTATATGAACTCCACTCATTGTTCACGTGAATAATAGGATTCAATGAACATTACATTATCAACTAATACTCATTGTACATTGTTAGACTTATGCTAAAAAATTAACATCTTTATTTTCTTTATCCCCTCCTTCATAAATGACACAAATATAAAATCTATAATCTATATATGCGATCATGAAATGATCCTAATTCCTAGAATAATGGTAGTTATTTTTATTTCCTATATTTTATAATGAAAATTTATAAAAATATCTTTATTAAAATACATTATTAAACAATAATGATTCATTTACCTATCATGTTTCATTAAAACATATTAAGTCAAAATTACATAAGTATGTTCAGATATCTAATGGTCTTTGCATCATATCATATGTAGTATTAAAGTAAAATTTCTAATATATATATATATATATATATATTATTCTATGATCAAGGAAAACTATATATTATTTCCATAAAACCACATGACATTCATAAAATTCTATAATCGCTATGATTTTTTTAACAAAATCACCCCTACCACACGTACTGGTCACCCCCTAAAATTGTTCCCCTACATGGATATAATTAGGAAAAACTAGTGACCCATAAATCCCACAACCAATATCCATGGATTGGTAACAATTATATTGGTTACAAAAATAATATGTGATGTATTAACCATAATAATAACATGAAAATAAAAAAACTGATACAAAAATATTTAATATATATAATACAACCGACATCACATGATTCTGATTTGGAAGTACCAATAAAGTACTCTCCTAATAGTAAAATGTGAAAACTTATTATTGAATCTCAATAGCCTCTCAATCCTCAATTCATGTATTGTTCAAATATATCTCTTTACACATCCTTGAAAACATTAAAATAGATTATATATATATATATGTGTTTAGTGATCATTTCATGTATACTCAATAGTATCATCTACTAAGTATCTTGTAAAAATATGAAAAGATAATATTATTTCCATAGTAAATTGAACATATTACATTAGTTAATTTGTTCCATATGGTTGTGATTATATCATAATCTGAAAAATACCAAACTATTATAGAAATAATGAAATATAAAAGTGTAAGTACGAGATCAAACTAACATGAAAAATTTAGAAAATATGGAAACCTAGAAATTGGATCATGTATTGAGGATTTGAAATGTGATTATGTTAGATTGGGTTTCTATGACTAATCAGATTGATTATTACTATAGAGAGTAAATATAAAATGTATTTCTATATTACGTATTTGGAAAATATAATTCTTAAATCATTTATGTTATTTTCTTATGAATTAGGACGTGATGAATTTCATAATTCACCAAATGTTTTTGGTCAGCACAATTATATATAAATTCCTTAAAAATTACTCATTATCGTAGTGGTAGTAAACAACCTAGGTTTCTAAAATGTTTTGACAAAGGTATAACGCTTAATAATATAACGATATTGTTTATCTCAACTCTAATTTGTTATGTGTCCCCCAAATGCAGTTCCCATAGTTCGGGTTGTGAGAAAAAACAACATTAACATAAGGTAGTAATAAAATTTATAGAATATAGATTCCCCAAGTTTTAAATTATATATTTACTAGCTATAAGCTACTAATACTCTCCAACCCTAATAGAAGCCTATTATATTATCAAGAAAATAATTTATTATAGAAAAGTAAAAAAACTACATTCTTAGAATATTCAAACAATGACTAAAAATGTGATAAATTAAAAAATAATACAATAAATTTCAATAAACATAATTACTCAGAATGAAGGGATATAAGAACACAAAAAAAAATTAGTGAGAGTTTTTATTCAAATTTAATCATAAAAAATTACAATTTTTGAGGAATACACAATGATTTGGAATGGTTTTATGCAGTAAAAAATAATAATATAGGAAAAGGAAAGATAGAAATCTAGTTCTGCAGAGTATAAGGAAGAGAACCTAAAAATATCTAATGAATGATTTTTCATCCTTTCCAGTGTTAGGTGATGAAATATTTACAAGACTACTTCCCTAATTATGTTTTAAATTTTTTTATTTTTTTATATTTCATAAAATGGATTCTACCTATAATATATGATGACATGTAATATCAATTCACAAAATCTAATCATATATTAAAGTGTAATCATAAATATCATATCCCTAATATTTTTAATCCTGAATCATTCAAGAGAATAACAACTTATTTCTTTAATACATTTAATTAATTGATTACATGATATTCATTTTTATAAAGGATACACAACATGTACTGGTTCCAAAGGTAGGCCTTAAATATATAAAGGTCAAATGTTCTAGGAAATAACATCACTAATATGATTAACAAAATTTAATTTCTGGATTTACTGAAATGATAAAAACTCTCTATTTAAAATTGAATTACTACATAAATAAGAAAATTAATATCCATGAAATTATCTAAAAAACATGAATAATTAAAAATGAAAAAAATTTAATATATATATATTCATATTTTTATATTCTCCCTGACTATAATAATTTCATGTCCATTATAATAGATCATCTCAATAAGGATTCCTTATAAAACAATTTTTAAACCGGAAGCGTGTATTTGAAAAATAGAAATGCTTGTAATTATTAGCGGAAAAACAAAGACTTCCAAAATCACCAATACAGAGATATAATTTCATGAATCAAAATTAAATTATTTATGAAAATTATTCCTTCCTTAAATTTATATTTTTTAACTATTTGTAAGAAGGTATACCTATTTTTCAATTTATGACACACTAGATTCTCTCTCACCACTCATTGTAATATAATATTTTAGATATTATAATTACATGAATGAATTTTTTTTATGAATGATTATATTGTTTCTAACATGTATAATATATAAATACAATAACACAATTATTCTTGAGGGATTACTTAATTAGGTTGAAATGATTATGTGGCAGATTAAAGATTGGAGGTAGATAAAAATAAATCTCTAAAAGGAGGGTAAAAAAGAATGTAAAATTCTTGTAATAATTAATAATGAAATAAATAAACCCCTTATTGAATCTATCATCTCCACACTCACAAAATATCATGTAATATCTATATATTATTCAATATTTTTCGATTAAATTATCTTTATTCTTCATTTCAAATTTATAAAAATATCTGATAGAGGAAAAAACTGGCCTTCATCAAAGAATGACATGTGATCGATCATATGATTCATCTTTCTAGTAATGATGATTTCTAACATTTATATTATATGCCCATGTTTTTTAATTTGAATACTCATGAATGTCATAACAGAATGTTGTACATATCGTTCCCCTCGTTGTTTGATTTTCATGATCACAATCACCTTCTTATTTATCTAATATTGTGTTTTAAGTGTTGTGGATGATAGGCAAGAGATTGCCAAAGGATTGGCCCAAGAATGGACAAGAAATGGACTGAAATTCAGTCCACCGGCCAACCGGTGTGATAGCACCGGCCAGCCGGTGGAACTGGCAGAGGGATTGCCCACTGCCAGGTTCCACCGGTCGACCGGTGGCTCTGTCACCGGTCGACCTGTGGCACCCAGCCCAAATAGTGTTTGCTACTGTCTTGCCACCGGCCAGCCGGTGGCTCCTCCACCGGTCGACCGGTAGAGCCTGGATCAAGACTCTTCTTCTCTACCAAGGCAGCGGCCAGCCGGTGGAGCTGTACCGGCCAGCCGGTAGCCCAGTCAAACTAGCCGTTGGGTTTGACCAGTCAACCATCTTTTGGCCTCCAACGGCTCCGAGGACTTCTCCAACGGCTCCGAAGGCCCCCAATGGGTTCCATGCCTATAAATAAAGGCCAAGGAAGCCCCGGAACCTAATCGGATCATATACCAAGCGCCCGGACATATTGTTGCACATTTGGCGAACCTCCGGCGCTCCACCTTCAAGGATCCTCAAGTGCTCCAATCCAATTCCCAATCCAAGGAGCACCTCAAGAAGCTTGGGAGAGCACGCTACATCAACTCCATCATACCTTGGCGCCCACGTCTTCCTCAATTACGGTTTTTATAGTTTTATTTATTTTGAGCTTCATTTTGGGTTTGTGCCTACAAACCCCAAACTCTTTTCTCATCTCCCTTTCTTTGGGTTCTCACACCACCACTAAGGTGTGAAGAGGTTTCTTCAAGCCTTTCCTTTTAAAAGGCTTGTGTTCGGTGAGCTAGCCTTCACCCGTTAAAAAGGCTAGTGGGTTCTTGCTAAACCATTAAAAGCAAGTGGGTTCTTGCTAAACCACAAAAGAAAGCTGTAATAGGTCCTAGTGCTACCTCAAAGCCTAGTGGGTTTCTTGCTAAAACCATTGAAAAGCAAGTGGTAGGAATCTCTCAACGGTTGAGTTGGGAGCGGAGACGTAGGCCGGGTTTTGGCCGAACTCCATTATCAATTTCTTGTGTGATTGCCTCCTTTATTTCCGCTGCATTCGTTTCTATGATTTTAATTTGTTAATCTTTTTTTTAAAAGGCAATTCACCCCCCTCTTGCCATCATTCCTCGTTTTTCTTCCGACCCAACAATTGGTATCAGAGGAGGTTTTTGAATAAATCCCTAACCTGGTTTCAAATTTAAGATCCATTTAGATGGCATCAACTTCTTTCTCCCCCGAGGGCTACTCATTGGGTCGGGCTCCATTTTTTGATGGGACCGACTATAATTATTGGAAAACCCGCATGACCACTTTTCTTAGAAGTATAGGATATCCCATATATAAAATTGTCATGCAAGGTTACACCCTCTCCTCTCCCGATGAATCCAAATGGACCCCCGCCGATATAGAGAATTTTGAGCTTGATGGCAAAGCCATGAACGCTCTCCATTGCGGCCTAGACCGAAATGAGTTCAATCGAGGTTCCACATGCACCTCCGCACATGAAATCTGGAAACTTTTGGAGGTTACCCATGAGGGGACCAACAAAGTAAAGGATACTCGATTGGACATGTACCGTCAAGATTTCGAGTCTTTTTCCATGCATCCATCCGAATCTATTTCTGAAATGTTTACACGGTTTACTGATGTGTGCAATGGTAGAAAATCTCTTGGAGATGTCATTTCTGCAGAAACGATTGTCAAAAAGATCCTATGGGTCCTTCCGAGCTCATGGGCACCAAAGGTGACGGCGATCCAAGAAGCTAAGGACGTCAAAAACATGCCGGTCGAGGAGCTCATCGGATCTCTCATGACTTATGAGATCACGATGAGGAGGCAAGCTCAAAAGGGGGGCACACCAATCAAGACACCAAAGAACATCGCCCTCAAGGTACAAAAGGAAGCAAGCTCCTCCTCATCCTCATCTTCCTCATCTCCTTCATCTTCAAGCGGCGACTCGGAAATGGAGAATCTCGCCCGCCAAATGCACAAGTTCATGAAGAAGCACAAGAAGAAGAAGCAATCCCGCAAGCACCGAAAGCAAGAACCCACCGCAAAATCCGAGCCCAAGGTAAAATGCTACGGGTGCGGCGAAAAGGGCCATTACAAGCCCGATTGCCCACTCAACAAAAAACGGGCCACGCCAAAGGAAAAAGGAAAGAAAAAGGTCCTCAAGGCCACATGGAGTGACACCTCATCCTCCTCCTCCTCCTCCTCAAGCGGCAACAGTAACAAATGCCTAATGGCATTTCATGAGGTAACATCTTCCGATTCCTCTTCCTCATGTTCTTCAAATTCAAATTCTTTAAATCATTTATCTTATGAAGAACTCTCACACGCTAGAGACCAACTTGAAAATGGTTTTCACAAACTCTCTTCAAAATTCGTTGCTTTGAAAAAGAATTTCAAAAAACTCTCTTCCGAAAAAGAACAACTTCTTAAAGAGAAGGAAGAGTTGTCCCTTAAAATCCAAAATTTTCCAAATGTTGATTCCATGGAATCAACCATCAAAGACCTAAGGGAGACCCTAGCTAAGTTCACCCAAGGGGAACAAAATTTGAACAATATCCTAGGTTCCCAATGAATTTCTAGAACCACCCAAGGGCTAGGATATTCCAATATAGCTTCCTCCTCCCATGCACCCACTATTTTTGTAAGGGGAAGCTCCGAATTTAAATTTTGTAATTATTGTAAAAAACCCGGGCACCTTATTTATGAATGTAATTGTAAAAACGCCCGATACGGTCAACCCAAATCTTTTTACTTTTCGGACGAATTTTATAGGAGAAGACCCGCTATGAGACAAGTTTGGATTGAAAAATCCCTTCTTGCGAGTCTCTCCGGGCCAAAATTTATTTCCTCTCCCCGGTGATTAGTTCATTCTATTTAGGGGGAGTTAGGTTTGTTTAAGATTTTTCAAACTTTCAATTTCAACTTTTGGTTTCAAATTTTCTATTCTTATTTGATTCAAAACATTCAATTCAAAATTCAAATTTCAATTGGTTTTTTATTCAAAACTTTCAATTCAAACTGTTATTCAAATTTTTCAATTCAATTTTCAAAAATTCCAATTGATCTTGATTTTCATTAATCCCTCAATCAAGTTTTATTCCCCATTCTATTTTGATAATCACAAAGGGGGAGAAATTTCTTGATTGATTGGGGGAGAAACCTTTTTGATCATGCATTGCTTATTTTCAATTTATTCATTAAAAGCATGCCTTTAATTTATGTTTTTACTTTAATTGTTTTGGTGATTGTGATCATCAAAATAGGGGGAGATTGTTGTACATCTCGTTCCCCTCGTTGTTTGATTTTCATGATCACAATCACCTTCTTATTTATCTAATATTGTGTTTTAAGTGTTGTGGATGATAGGAAAGAGATTGCCAAAGGATTGGCCCAAGAATGGACAAGAAATGGACTGAAATTCAGTCCACCGGCCAGCCGGTGGAACTGGCAGAGGGATTGCCCACTGCCAGGTTCCACCGGTCGACCGGTGGCTCTGTCACCGGTCGACCTGTGGCACCCAGCCCAAATAGTGTTTGCTACTGTCTTGCCACCGGCCAGCCGGTGGCTCCTCCACCGGTCGACCGGTAGAGCCTGGATCAAGACTCTTCTTCTCTACCAAGGCATCGGCCAGCCGGTGGAGCTGTACCGGCCAGCCGGTAGCCCAGTCAAACTAGCCGTTGGGTTTGACCAGTCAACCATCTTTTGGCCTCCAACGGCTCCGAGGACTTCTCCAACGGCTCCGAAGGCCCCCAATGGGTTCCATGCCTATAAATAAAGGCCAAGGAAGCCTCGGAACCTAATCGGATCATATACCAAGCGCCCGGACATATTGTTGCACATTTGGCGAACCTCCGGCGCTCCACCTTCAAGGATCCTCAAGTGCTCCAATCCAATTCCCAATCCAAGGAGCACCTCAAGAAGCTTGGGAGAGCACGCTACATCAACTCCATCATACCTTGGCGCCCACGTCTTCCTCAATTACGGTTTTTATAGTTTTATTTATTTTGAGCTTCATTTTGGGTTTGTGCCTACAAACCCCAAACTCTTTTCTCATCTCCCTTTCTTTGGGTTCTCACACCACCACTAAGGTGTGAAGAGGTTTCTTCAAGCCTTTCCTTTTAAAAGGCTTGTGTTCGGTGAGCTAGCCTTCACCCGTTAAAAAGGCTAGTGGGTTCTTGCTAAACCATTAAAAGCAAGTGGGTTCTTGCTAAACCACAAAAGCAAGCTGTAATAGGTCCTAGTGCTACCTCAAAGCCTAGTGGGTTTCTTGCTAAAACCATTGAAAAGCAAGCGGTAGGAATCTCTCAACGGTTGAGTTGGGAGCGGAGACGTAGGCCAGGTTTTGGCCGAACTCCGTTATCAATTTCTTGTGTGATTGCCTCCTTTATTTCCGCTGCATTCGTTTCTTTGATTTTAATTTGTTAATCTTTTTTTTAAAAGGCAATTCACCCCCATCTTGCCATCATTCCTCGTTTTTCTTCCGACCCAACACAGAAGACTCATGGAACACATCGCACATATCATGTGAAAAGATTAATGTAATTATACTGAGTATCAAGCATCTTATGTCCATTATTAATGGTCATATCACACATAATTATTTTAATGAAAATAATAATATTATACAAATATTAGTATCAAAAGAGATAAAATTTTATTGAATCATGTCTCAATCCATACATGGCTATTCATGGTTTCTATAATCTCATGACCGATAAATTTACTGGTGCGTCTCATGAATAATATTTTAATAAAATGTTAAACAATCATATTCACATATTATTTGATCCTTCATAACCTCAATAATATTCCATTTAATTTTGTTGTAGGATTTCATTTAACACATATTTTTTAATAAATACTATCATAAAACAATATGATAATGTATGTATATAATCCTATATAAAATTAGAATATATCTAATAGGGAATTCAATCAGGGTATATCAATTGATAATATGTAAATTTAATTAAATTTACAGTTTCAAAAGGCAAAAATATATTAAAAAACTTATAAATCATTATAAAATTATTCCAAATGATAGTTGTTTTAGTAATTTCCATTTAAAACATTTTATTTTACTTACATGTGTGTATTGATATTTCATGATAGAAATTATTTTTAAAAAAATCTATCATTCCATAGTGGAAAAACATTTTAAAACATTTAATGATTAATAAATTAACTTTTTTCATAAAATTATA
Source organism: Viscum album (assembly GCA_963277665.1). Lineage (NCBI taxonomy): Eukaryota > Viridiplantae > Streptophyta > Magnoliopsida > Santalales > Viscaceae > Viscum > Viscum album. Next base: position 1,102,755,015 of record OY728147.1, read on the forward strand.
TATATTATGAACTTTTTGGGAAATTTTTGTGGGATAGAATGAAATAATATTAAATATAGATCAAAAATGGAAATTTTCAATTCACATTAAGGAATGAAGATATCACATAAATTATGATCATGTAATGAGAGAAATTATTGATGGATATTTGAATGTATGAACATTACAAGATGATAAAATAATCATAAACTATAGCTGGTTATTAACATTTTTCAATTAACATCGCAATTTTGTAATTAACTACATTATTTATTTATGGATCGTGTTGTAATTTTGGATCCATTTATAATTATAATGGAATTATCAACTACATAACGACAAAATTGTTATAAATATATATTATTTTTATTATATATGTCACTATTCAATTTTATTCGTTATATAGGTAAAATAATAATTAAAATATTCATGTAGATTATAGGTCGTGCGTATGGATGAACATTGATTTCATATTTTAAAAATACTAAAATAAATAGAAGAAAACATATAAAAAACTCTCGAATTATTATGATGTTATCTATATGATTTATATCTATTTAATATATCCTTTATAATATCAATGTAAATATCATTCCAAAATGATTCATCTCACTTCACGTGCTGGTAGTATTCCCTTTAGAAAAGAGATGTCATTGTATCTCTCATAGAATAGAAATTTGGAAGTTATATATGATATAATGATTGTAGAATTATATTAATGAACAAATATCCTATAAATATGATAAAGAAAAAATTGTTTCCATAATTTAATGGGGGTATTTGAAAATTAACTACATAAATTATCATGGCATTTCTCTGCCGTACACATAATCATAATTTTCTCAATCCACCTGATAGAAGTGTAGATAGAGATAGGTTATTATATAATCATAATAACATGTATGTATTTATGAGATATTGTCTTTATTATAATGTAAGTGTTATATAAATATTTTAAGCGGAAATAATGACTATAAAAGAAAGAGTTAATTGAAGAAAATTGCATTTTCTTAAAGAAAACATATTTGGATCTCTTACCGAGGAACCGAGTGTTGATATTTTGGGAAAAAAGAATATCAAGAACATGGATAAGGATTTCAAGGAGGTATTTTGATGTTTTTTGTAAAAAAATATTTCTTTATATTTTTGATTTAGTGAATGGTAGTAGTGGCCTTTTATAATATGGGTAAAATATTTTCTATTGGAAACAATAAAGAAATTTCTCTAAACGATGAAATAATATAATATAATTATATAGAAAATTGTATCCAAATTACCATATATTAGTTATTGGGAATGATAAGACTGAAAAATGGAAATAAAATAATTTTATAAAATTTATAATGTGATTTTAAACTTATTCATCACATCAGATCGCTTTGGTAAACATTTTTTTACCGTAACAATATTTAATAATTTTAATTTTTTTTTCTATTAGTTATTGTAAAAAATTAGGTTCAAAATTTTAAATAATATAAATTATTCTTATTATAAATATTGAAATCATTTGAATAATTTTTGTTCACATATGATGATGTTTATATATTAAAATAAATCCCACAACCGTGTTGAAAATAATTGTTTCCAATGAGATCATGGTCAAAATGTTAAAATTTGTTAATAAAAAATCAACATTAAATTGATTATAATTAACATTATCGGATTAATAGGTATATAAATGAACAATTTATACATTTAAAACTATTTAAATTGAAATTAATTGTGAAAATTTTGTAAATGAATTGGAATTTTTCATGAAATAATAGTATTTTAATCTATTCATCAAGAAATTATAATTTTTTAAAATCACCACAAGTTAATTTTTTTAAAAAAAAATTATTTATTTTTTACTTGAATAAATAAATTCTATAAAATTATACAAAAACTGTAATATATTTTCTAAAAAGATATAACATGTATTTTATAAGAATGAAAAATTTAACTGAAAAATTGGATTTATTATTACCTATTAAATAAATAACATAATATTAATTATAGAAATTATATTGAAAATATATTATATAAATTTTGTTAAAATTAAACATAAAATTTTATTTTCTTAATTTAATGTTTTAAAACACATGTTTTTACAATAAATATTTTTGAGAAAAGGATTTAATTTTCATTAAAATGGTTCTTATTTTAATTTTTCATTAATTACTCAGTAAAAAATTAATTTTATATAATCTTGTAAAAATATTTTTTCTAAATTTCATTAATACTATCTATAATATTAATTTGTTTGGACGGCAACTACCATCATCTTTAATAAAAAAAATTTAACAGTGTTCCATATTTTTTTTCATCTTAGGGTTTCATATATTTAAATATAAACATGATCTTCTATTTAATAAAATAAAACATTTGTATTATTTGTAAAAAATTGATGATCATTTATTCAAATAATGTATATGATAACATTTATTTTAATCAAAAAAATAATAATATCTCCAGGTGCTATATTCAATAACAGTTAATAAATTTATGTCCATCATATTTATAGATTTCCATAACAATAAATGGTGTAAAATATAAAAATTCTATTTTATAAAACCCACAAAATAAAATATGTTAATATAAAATCCACATTAATAGATATATATTTATGTGAATATTAAATATATAATTATGCATACAAGATTTATAAATAGGATAACATGAGAGGGTTTTAAAATATGAAGAAACTATGGAAATGTAACCCCCAAATATTACTGAATTTTTATAGAGAACACAGTAATGATAAATTTAACAATCATAATTTCATTCATCAGAAATTATGTTAAATGTATAACATTTTATTTCAAGAATATTTCCCAAATGAAAAATAATATTATTGGGAATATGAATATACGCAAAATCATTCATTTCCTGAGTGATAATATTATCCTTGAGTTGTTCCTTGATCAAATTCAACTTCATCTGTCACACTATGTGATTTATTTTTCATGTATGAAGAAATAACCATTATTTTTTCCAAAATAGTACTAATATTCATTATATTTATTTATAGTTATTTTATAGAAAATTCTACTATAGATTATTAAATATTATTAAAATCATTATATGGTGTAATAATTCTTTATTTTATAAATTTCATCCATAATTTATGTTAATCCATTTCATATATGGTAAGCATTATAACCCTTCAAAAATTTATAATTTATAAATAATATTACTATATTTATTGATTTCAACTTGATATCGGTCCTCAAATTATCTATATATATCTTTTAATGTCCACATAAAAAAATATTTCATTAAATTACATCTATATTCTTTTCAATCATATAAATGTCTATAATTTTCATAAAATGTCATTGATTACATACATACTTCCCCATTATATAAACAAAACAACATATTATTCAATATATTACACAAATCCAATAATTATGTAAAATCCATCAATGATAATAGAAACCAAATTGTCTACAGATCACTAATAAGTTCAATGGTCATCAATAATATCTAATTAACCATATCTATATCAATCACATAATTATCAAAACTAAAAAACATTTTAGAAATATTATTAACATATTATGGGTTATCATTAATAAATATTGATTTTCAACAAAATATCACCATACCATTAAATGAATTTTTATGTTCATCGGTTTCATTGAACTTATTCTTACAAATTAGTAATAAAAACAAAAACAGTATAATCCTTTTATTTTTCTCATTTCTTATAACATAATTCATGAATTAAAATATATAAACACTTTGATCTTCACATTTCATTCATAGACCCTTAATTAGGATTCATCATCTTAGTCCTTAAAAAGTATTACCTCTAATATGATATATGAATCACATATTATCATTTTAAAAATCAATTTAATCATAATTATTTTATTTAACATAAAGATATTGTTATAAAATTCTATAACTGCCATGTTTCATTTTTGGTCACATCATAATAACTTCTATAACCATTACTCCAACCTCCATGTAGGTTCTCATCATGAACGTTCACTACAAGACTTTTATTTTAATAATAACCATAAATGATACATTTAAATAATTCAACTATTGATTATATCATTCATATACCAGGATTCTAATTCATTTAGATAACAGAACGTTTTTTTCTATTAAATTAATTTGTTTTATGACCTTTTTTCCAATCTAAAAACAACTATTTCTAATGAAACATTCCCAGGGGGTCACCATTCCACAATCACAAAATATTGGATAATGAATCATTAATCATCTATTCCCTCCACCGCTCGATAACTCTATAATATCTATCCTTCTATTATTTGGACAATATAATAGATATTTGATATTAAATTTTGTTATCATGTAATGTGATGAAGTTTTAAGCGTAATGACAATATCTTTCATTACATTAATCGAACAATTTTTTTATCATCATTTTAATTTCTAAAAAAATAATTAGATTTCTATTTTTATATTGTTATATTGATTGAATAAAACAAAAAATCGTAATGTGAGAAAATATAATCATTGTGAGGAATACATAATTGTAACATCCTCACCTGCGATCCACACATTCATTCCCCATATTGGCCTACTACGTGGGAAAAAGTGGGCCTCCCCGTAGGCTGCTGGAATCCGACTAATAGTAAGGGTTGAATATCGATCATGGGGAGACTATACCCTCTTTTATCTGAGTAATATAATGTTTAAAAATATATATAAAATAATAACAGAAAAGCCAAATTTTATCATAAGTAGAAAAGAATTGGATGTACAATTTCAAAACTCAATAGATGTTTTTCCATGCTAAAAACATGCCACATGTAAAATTATACATGAAAAAAATAAATATAATAAAATCTCACAATCGGTTCCCTGACCACATCCAATTCTATGATCTATACTCCATTACCAAATAATTCATCTAACATTGTCCCTTTACCCTCAAGCATTCCTCTACCCAAGAAATCTATTAAGTTAACCATCAGAAAACCTGTGTTGCATGTATGTACAACTCAGTAGGCCTACTCTAATGGTTTTCAAAACAATATATAATCAATGTATATGTATTCAGTTGTATATAAAAAATAATACATAAATTAACCATTATCACATTATCAAATAATAATTTCATAACCACATGAAGTCTAGGGTTGGAGAGGACACCAGAACCTAAATATTTGCTTCGACCACACCAAAATATAACTTTCCCCAAGGAATATCATGTCCTATAATTACACTAATACCATTATATATCTCATATAATATTTCATAATTCAAGTGTTAAGAATCATGATATCAATTATCATATGAATACAATTTTTACCATTAACAATTTCATTAACTAATTCAACATTTAATTAATTATAGAATTAACATTAATTAAAAAATTTAATAAATAACTTAATTATTTATTATATACCTCAAAAATAAATTCATAATCATAATCTTATTAATTAACTGAAAAATAAACTAATCATCTGAATCCTTATTAGTTAGTTTAACAATTAATTAATCATTTAAATAATAGTAATTATATCAAGGATTAATTTGTAATCTTAATATTATTAATTAACAATAAAATTAATTAATCATCATTATACTATTAATTAAGTCAACAATATATTAATATTGTCAATCCATTTCTAATTCAAAAATTAGTGTTGGACATCAATATTCTTAATTTAAATTCTAATTAATAAATAAAAAATCACCAATCATATAATCCCATAATTAATTCATCAATTAACAATTCAATTAAAAATATAGTTATCCATTATTTAAATGAAAAAGTAGTAATTTTAATTCACAATCACAATAACCTATAATTAATTCAATAATTAACAATTTATGATCTACATATCCAATAACACAATTTTCACAATTATTTACAATTAAATATTTCAATAAAAAAACATACTAAACATCTAATTGAAATTATACAACCACATAAACATACATTAAATAAATAAATTTTGATTTGAATTATGGTCCACCCACCACATTTGTTGACAAATGATCACCCAACAAAAATCTCCAGAAATTGAGAAGCACTTTGACAGAGAACAATATCTAGATCAAAAATCATAAATAACGATTGAATAAACAATGATATTTTAATTATAGATAAAGATCAAAATTCATAGATCTAGATCCATTAAATAATATCCACATCTAAAAAAATATATAGAATAAATTTCCTTAAATAAGGAGATAATAAAGGAATAATAATTGAAAACTAACTGGGGTAGGAAACACATACCGGGAGGGACGAAAATATCATATCCACAATTCAAATTGAGTAGATATGAGACTAAGATCTCTTGGAATCCATCAGGTGGGTCTCATAATGAACAATACACTAGGATCAAATGGGAGTTAATTTGTGGATTCAAGTGATTAAAATTATTATTTTTTAGTGAATTGAAAATATGTGCATTGTTTATAGTGAGGTGGTGAATGATTTTCTAAAATAATGGATGTAAATTTTCATCCACTTTTATAAGGGTTCATGATTACTCATAAAGGGTTCATATTCTTACAACACATGTTGCAATGTAGAAATCCTACTTCGTCTGAGGATGCATTGTTTGTTCTCCAGGGTGCATAGTTTTCTCTAACCATGTACCATCCATGTATAGAAAGTTTTCATTCAATTTTCTATAAATTTAACAAAAAAAACTCTAATTTAATACCAATATAAAAAATAACCAACATAAGGAAAAATTGTACATGAAATAAATCCCTTTTCTTCTTCATAAATGGTTCATATTTCATAATCCCTCAATATGTTAACAGCTCTTCCATGAGCTATACTCTTAATAATCTTAATGATTCTAATCCAAAAATACTGGTCCATTGATCCAACATATCAGAATCCCTATCCCTAGTTTCTTACATCATAGGACCATGTTTCTGCAGTACATGAACCATTGACAAGGTCATTCCCTATAACACTCTATCACTACAATGTATCACACCTATCAATAACCTCTCAATGGATGGATCATTCTCAATATCAATATAATCCACCTCAATCTCATGATAATAGTCAGGATGATACCACCAATGTTGTGACACATGATAAAAATCATTAATATAAATATATTTATTGTAAGTTCCAAGAAGTATGTCATTGTCCTAAGTCTCTCCAAGCCTCTAATGGTATAATTAATATGGGTTATATCTTGCCCTTTCTCTAAATCCATCATTTGAACCAACATTTTAGACACCCAAAATAATACAAGATAATAATCTATAAACACAAGGGTGAATTTGAGTGTGTCCACATATGAATTCTTTCTACTTTGAGTCATATCCATATGATTTTGAATCAAATCAACTTGTTTTGATGTCTCCTATAAAAGATTCAGCCCCAAAAAACTACGACTCAACATCCACCATCAAGCATAGAGGTGATATTTATGAACTACATTAGGTATTATAATCTATTGACATTTCAATAATATCCCAATAATTGTAGTTATATGATAAATCGATCATAAATAGATTCTTCTTCTAAGACTTACTAAATTTTAGAACACTTGTCCACTGCATATTCTCAATCCCATGTATAGTACACTCTATATTTTCAATTTTATGTGGGTGTAATTTCATATGCAATAACACCTTATTATGTAGTGACTTATATGATACCTACTTGAACTATGAATTAAAACAAGATTCGTGTTCTAAAACAGCAGTTTAAGGAACCTTGTATAGACAGACTACTTTGTGAATGTAAAAATATGTCAACTACACCATAAAAATCTTATCTTAAATAAAAAACGGTTGATAACTTGGTCAATCTATTCATAATTACCAAACAGTGACATTATTTTGAGGCATTCCCAGGTGACCTTTCACATGTTCTGTAGTAATGTTCTCTAGATTCTATACTAGATTGGGAAATTATTTTAGTAATCCTACAGGTTGTTGATGCTCTTCCATTTCCTTTTGAAATGTTTACATCATGATTAAAACCATAATATCTCCTTTTATATGCCCATCCACCAAAATTGTCTTCATATGTTAGGGTAAATTTTAGTCATTCCTGGTAGGACTACACAATTCTAGGAACGGAATCCCTATATCAGCTCCCCCATAGTATCATAGGCCTAACTACTTAATTTTTGGTGTATATGATATCATCCTCATCAATTAACTATTATGATGGTGTTTCCCCACCATAAAATCCTTCCCTAAAGGATAGATATCTATGGCACACATATTTTCTACCTATAATCTATCTCAAAAGTGTTTACACAACAAAAGATGATACTAGAGTCATCTTCTCTTAACTCTCATCAACCAGAACATGCATCTCATTTAGTAGTTTCATCATCCTTCACATAGTTCTAGAATCCTAAACATCATGAGTCAAAGTGTTTCCTCATAAAGAAGATGTAACACAATTACATTTCACAGGAAATATATCATAGTTTAGAATTAATAGACTGCAAAACTCAACCCATTTTCACTTTTGAAGATTTGAATCTCACAAAAATAAGATATACACTAATATATAATGATTAGTAAACACCGTAAACTTTTCACCCAAATTGATAATGCTACTAACCCAGAAATCATAATCCCAAACATCCAAATTGAGTTCACGAGTTGGGTAATTCCATTCATGGGGCCTTAACTATCAATACCCAAATTCCACAACATGACCCCATACATTAGAATACTCCAAGACCAATCCATGAAGTGTAACAATTCATTGTATATTCCTAACCCGACTCATGGATGATCACGGCTACTGCATATTTAATGTTCTTCATCAATTCGTTAATAAAATTCATGCACACGCCCAATCAATCAAACATTATCCCCTTCATTATAAACCCAAAAATAGGTTCCTCCAATTGGTAATATTCTTGTATGATTCATTGATAATATCCATCTTGCACTAGAAATTAGTGTATATAGAAACAATTATTGGGATTAACCCAGTACAAAATTTTCAAAACAAATTTGTGGTCTAGGGATGCACCTTCATCTAATATTTTGTTTCTCATGATTTGTAAATGATAAATTAAAAAGTTACACTTAGATATGTTACGACCCGTCCCACAGGGCCCAAACATGACTACCCAATGCCCGCCTTCCATAGGCCAGGGGTAGGTCACTAGATCCTGAAGGATTTTCCCGAATAGGGATGGAATTTATTTAGATATATGTACACACTGAAAAGTGAAATTGAAGTAAAAAACCAACAAAAGTGTGGTATAACCATGATATTAAAGTAAAACCACAAGTACAACTGTAAATTGAAAATGGTGGGTTAGAATACAAACCCAAGAAATAGAAAAGAATGTAAAGAGTTGTCACATCTGCCCTAGAGCTCTGCCCGGAGGGTAGTAGCTATATGACTGAATTCAAATGTGAGGATCTCGACTGCTCCTGTGGAAAAAAGATCCACCAAGTCTGGAATCTTTATAGTCTACCTCGAAGAGTCATTATTCGACACCCAACATATACATATGGGTGGAGCATATACAGGGTTGAGTATAACAACTCAGTAGGGGAAAATGAGACCCCCGAAGGTTTATCAGTAACCAACAAGGGAAAAAATCCCAAGAAATACCAAAAAGTTAATATCAAAAGCATGATATAAATCATGAATCACAATGAAAAAGTTACAGCTCACTTTAACAGTATAACTTCGAGGATACTGGGAAAGAGATGACTAGTTGTAATGCAGGATCATCTTATTCATAGTAACTACACTATGGACCCATATGGGTCACTATATGCTGGCCCATATTGGTCGCTGAATTATGACTCAAAATAGTCGATGGAGCAGACCCGTGTTGGTCACTTGTGCTGACCCGTATTGGTTGCTAGTACTGACCTGTATTGAACACTGTTTCAGACAAGAATTGGTTTCTGATATAGAGGTAGGGATTATTAGTAGTACAACTATATCATCCCACTATATATTTTTTGATGCTGACCTGTATTGGTCACTCTTCTTCTTCATGTCATAGCCAGCAACTCGATTCACGCACGAAGCTCGAATAATTTTTGGAAAACACTTCTCCTCAATCAATCAGTCATATTTAATACTGTATAAAGTCCCACATAAATAATACTAAAGGGAAATCACAGTCATAGGGTTCCCAACATGATTGAAGGTGGGTCGATCGAATGGTCGGTCTGTGAGATATGAGGTATTTTGTAAAAATGGCCTTATTATATTAATGTCTGATTCAAACCATATAGCACGTAAAACTATGTTGAAACTCATTTTTATTAGCTTCAAAGGAATATATTATCACAAGGGTCCTTATTCAATAAATTTTGTGTAGATAGGATAACTGGTCTATTTGTTACACCCCATTCTTTAAAACGGGGGTGATCACGTCTCAGTCTAGCCCAGCTCGGTCAAGACCGCCATAATATGCCCATTGGACTGCTTCCCAGAAGGGGTCCCAAATCCACTGAAGTCATGTTAAACAGAGACCTAGTTCATCAGTTACAGGCGTTTCATTATTCAGAGATTGGTTGTGTCTGGGCCTGGACCAACACAGTTGGGCTGGCATGACATAACATGATCTGGGGTCTACCTGACCCCACTTGGGTCCAGGACATTAATGGGGGCCTAGTTCATTGGTTTCGGCCCATTGGGGTCATCCTGGCTGGTTCACAGGCCAGAGCCGCAATTTTCCTTGCCGGCTGTGTGGGGCTCGACCCATCAACATTGGCTTACTTGGCTGCAGGTCCGGTCCAGCCTGCATTGTTGGTCTAGTCCGATATTCTAGGCGGATCTAGCTCATTCTGTCGGCCCATGTACAACCCGGTCCCCCTGAACATAGACCGCTATCTCCATCTGACCTCATGAATGCGAGGTCGTTTCATCCAGTCGTTGGAAGCTTCCCCACCATGTGCAACAGTCTGACAGGGGGGAGACCGGTCTCCATCCAACGTGGCATAGGGCCATGCCGCCCCCTCCTACCACAACCCTCTGTCTGTGGCTACTTCTGCCAGCACCAACATTAGGCACCACACTTCTATCCCCTGGCCAGCTCGGGTTGTCCGCCTCTTGCCACCATGGCGCACGTCGGTGTGCTGCCTTGCCACTACCCATGACTTGTTGCTGCGTGCCTCCTCCTACCACCGCAAGCATGGAACACTAAAAGTTCATTCCACTATCCATTGGATGTGCTCTAGTGGTATGTTCATGGTCCCATCAGTCCCAACAAGTCTCTGAGACTCCCATCATCATAGCATGACCCTAAGTCTTGTGTTGAAGTCCAAATTTCGGAATGTCTTCCCAAATGAATGTAACATGAATGAAACAATAGAGGGTCTGAGTCTTGTTTGTTAGGCTCTTGCCCTCTGCGTTAACATGATAACAAGAAGGAAAATATTTATCTAACATTGAAGAATAAATAAACTCATTTCAGCAATGCTAAATCAAAACCAAAACTAAAATCCCTACCTCGAGATTTGCTGAAGGTGTCGCGATTACGGTAGGAAGAGAGTCCACGTTTGATGTTTTCGTCTTCCTTCATTGATCCTGTATTGTTGCTTCCCAAGAATTCATCCTCCATTGGTGGATGTTTCCACCTAACTCCACCAGATCTTCCTCACTTGAATAATCCATGATGAAACCCCACCATGAGCTCCATTTAAATAGGAGGGGATAGGTGTGTAACGCGTTGAAGTACTTATGAGGTACATTAAATGAATTAATGAACTTTTAATTCACAATGGTGAAGTTCCCCTATTGATGAGTTAACCCATTAAATGGCTTGGCATATCACTAGTTCCCCCACTGCCCCTCATCTGATAGAGATTAATAAAATAATATAACAATTACATGTTATTTTAATATTCTTTAAAAATTCCAAAAACTAAATTTTTCTCCTGACCAATAGCATTATAAGTAGAGCGTCTCTTAAGAGAATATCGACTCCAAAGATTTATTGGTGCTCTCAAATTTTGATTCTGAGCACCAGTTCAATGGATAAAAAATGCCGCACACACATTTACTGAACGTACTAGAATAATTGTTCAGAAATTCATTCGGTGAACACCAGGACTCAAAATCACACACTGTCTATTTTCACAAACATGTAATAATCTTAAAAAATATTTTACATGTAATTTTCATGGAGATTACATTCTCCCAACCTTGGGTATTTACATCTTGAAAACCAAACAAGGTAATAAAAACAAAGAGTGGTATTGGGAATGCATATGAGACTCCCTCCCATTTTCACTCATGGATATTATTGTGCTACCATAGAACACGTACCAGGGGTATTGACTGCACATAAAGGATCTTCTCCTGTCGATCCCCTATCTCCACTGGGTACACCTCAAAAGTCACTCCGTTGTCAATTTCCTGCACTCTATGTTCGATTATGTGAGATTGTTCATGCATGTATCTCCTCAGATGGGATTCCTGTAAGATGATGTGCACCTTCTCTAATGGAAGTGGACGTGACAAGTAGTATTCCACCTTTCAAATCCTCCAATGTATCAATACTGGTTTGATAATCCTCAGTGATAGTTTTACCTCTCATCTAAATCTATGTAGTCCCCATCAATGGGAGAATCGCAAGAATACGTGTTCCCCCTCTAAGAACTCTAGTTTTTTCCAGCGCCAATAAGCATAAAACATATATTGGCTTTATGTAGTCATCATCACCTCTCAGATGACCTGAATCATCTCAGTGGTAGCATGTACCATCTTTGGGCCCATGAGTGTTGGCTCTCTAGGATCTATCCAGTGTAAGGGCCATCTACAGGGTCGTCTGTACAATTCCTCAAAAGGGTTCATACCAATGGAGTAGGGATATCTATTGTTCTACGCGTACTCCACCAAGGGTAGGTGGTCCTCTCAATTACAACCAAAATTTAGGACTCATGCATGAATCATGTCCTCTATGGTCAAGATCTTCCGATCAGTATGATCATATATCAATGGGAGAAAAGTTGTGCTAATGAGAAGATGAGTCTCGAATGCCACCTGCAATCCTTTACACAACCAGGATGAGAAGCATGTGTCCCGGTCTTACACCATCTTATAAGGAACCCCTTGAAGTCACACGATCTCCAGAACATAGAGACATCCCAATCAATCTATCGAACCCTTCTATCGAATAGAAATGGAGTGGACTGACTTGGTGGGTCGTTCAACATTTTCCTAGATTGTATCATTCCCTATAGACCTACATGGAAAACCTTTATTGAATTCTATTAATATCCCATCCCACTTCCGCTCTGGTATCATGAGGAGTTGGGTCTATCCTCCTAAAACTTTGTGCTTGTCTTTCACATGTTGGCTAGTGGGGCATCTAAAAACAAAGTCCACCACAACTTTCATAATCCCTAGACACCAGTACTGACGCTGCATGTATTGATACATCTTCATCACTCCTAGATGTAATTCCAAGGAGGATGTATGTAACTCCTTCAGCAACCACTCTCATAGCACCACTGGTATAATTGTACATCCTATGAAAAGGATAACATGTTTCCCACATTTATAATATTCATTAGGTGCATGGATTAAGGATATTAGAGCACATATTGTCTCACACCTACTGTCTTCGAGTTGTGCCTCCCAAACTCGATGATGGAGTGGATGGAAAACTTCTGTCTAATGGAGGTAGACTGTCTCATATCTATCCATATAGGATAACTAAAGGGAGGCTAACTACACTGAATCCCTATTCAATGGATATGAACTCAATCTCCAACTATGTGCATCAGCCACTATGTTACCCTTCCCATGATTATAGGCTATGTCAAAGTCATAGTCCTGGAGTAACTCTATCCAACTTCATTGTCTCAGATTCAGATCATTGTATGTAAAGATATATCTAAGACTCTTGTGGTATGAGTAAATAATGAATTGCTCACCCTTCAAGCTATATTTTTCACATATTTAGATCTGTGACTAGTGCTTTCAAATCCATTTTTTGAGTCTCATTATTCTTTTCATGAGACCTCATATATCATGAGACATAATAAATCACTGCATCTTCTTGAATTAGGATGCAACTAGTCTATTACCTGATGCATCATTGTAAAACACGTAGTCAGTGGCCTCCTCCAGCATAATTAGGATGGTAGCACAAGTCATGATCTACCTCAGCTGTTGAATGATTTTTTGGCATGACTTTAACCACATGAGAGGATTCCACTTCTTCGCAAAGGTAGTAAAAGGTGTTGCTACTCTGGAGAAATCCAGTACGTACCTCTGATAGTAGCATGATAATCTAAGGAAGCTCCACACCATAGTAAATCTTTTGGGTGTTTCTTAAGAATGTACTACCTCAAACATCACTGGATCCACTAAAAATACAGCCTTTGAGATGACATGTACCAACAAGTGGACCATCCAGATCCAGAAATCACACTTCACGAGTTTCCCATATAACTAGTGCTCCTGGAGTATGTCCAAAACAATCATAAAATGTACATCTTGCTCTTTCTCAGACGCTGAGTACACCAAGATGTCATTGATGAAGACCAATTCAAAGTGATTGAGGTATGGGTGAAAAATTATGTTCATGAGCACCATGAACACTACTGGAGTGTTATTCACGCTGAAAGGAAATAAATTGAACTCGTAATGTCCATACAGAAATTTGAATGTTTTCATTGGTACATCCTTGTCCCTTAAAATAATATGATGACAACCTGATATGAGGTCTATATTAGAGAACTTATTTTCTCGTTTAAACTGATGAAATAGATCATCAATACTCGGCAGGGGATACTAGTTCTTCACAGTCAACTTGTATAGGCACTGTAATTCCATACATAACCTCAAGAATTCTTCTACCTACATGGAAAACAACACTGGGGATACCTATGAGGAAACACTAGGCCTTACAAATCCCTTCTTTATTAAGTCCTCTAATATTATTCTCAGCTTATGGAGCTTCGTAGGGACCATTTGATATACTTATGTATATATCGGTGTTGTTCTTGCGTACAAGTCAATAAGGAAGTCTACCTCTATATGAGGAGTTATTCATGGGAGATCTTCTAGAATTATGTCCTCATACTCTTCCACCACTGTTGGAAACTATGGAATCACCTCATTCGCCATAATGAAGGTCATGCATGCCAACTGATATGTAATTGGAAATACCCTCTTGAGCGCAAGTGCATCTCATTATTCTCTATTTTACTTCTCACCAAAAAGAAAAACTGGCCTCTATCTCTACATGTACGTTTTATTGTATATCTCAAGCATCCAATTTGTGTATTACCTACTGAAAGCCAGTACATTCAGAGAATGATTTTATAGGGCTTCAACATCCCTACTAGAAGACCCCATCTGAGTATCTTTTCTCTGAGAGTTAGATCACACTGCCAACACCAGTATGTGACCACCGAATCTCCTCCATTATGATTATCCAAATAAAAAGGATGAGATAAATGACAGTTTGTAATCTAAAAGTCCTTAACTACGTTCTCGGAAAGGAAAACATTGATAGCACATGTGTCGATAAGAACTTCTGCAAATGTATCAAAGATACAAATCATGACTTATATCATCAATAGGACATTCTGATTGTGAGCCTATGCTGCCTGTAGTTGGGACTGCCCCTATCCACCTCCTCCATATGCTCTTGGAAGACCACCTGGGGGTGGGGGTGGTAGTGCATGGTGACCTCGACCACCTACCACTACATGTCCTGCTCCCCTACATTATTCTCCGCCTGGCTGATGCTCATGCTCTTTCCACTACCCAGGTGGCCCCTCCACCATCCTCCGAGCATCCGTGTGGGGAGTTGGACACTCATGAGCTCTTTGACCCTGTAAGTTATAGAAAAAAATATCATGAATCGTTGGTGGCTCCCTTGGCCTCTCTAGCCTCGCACCTCTTAACATGCGTCCCCGGGTCACCCTCTAGATGGTCTTTCCCACTTTGCCTTCTGCGTCATCAGTCTACTGCCAGATATAGATGACTCTTCTACCTGTTGTCTGGTAGGGGCTCTAACTATCAGTGTCTGCTTAGAAATGAAGATATCCATTAGCAAAGCTTCCTATAGCACCCCATCCTAGGTCAGGATGCTTAGAGAAACTATCACATCTGTGATATCTCATCATAACCCCTGCTCAACGGTTTTGGGATCTAATGTAAGGGTCTTGTACCATGTTGGTGGAGTATTAGGAGAGGTCATTAAATCTCAATGACTACTGAGCGACAATATGGATGCCCCACTGCAGATGAAGCTGCTCTAGAATATTATTAAAGCGTAGTGTCATAGGCATGAACTCCACCTCTAAAAGGATCATAATGTCCTGATAGGTGAGGGTCATCTCCTTATGCACGTATAGAATTGAGATTCACCATCGTCATAACGATCATTGAATAAGGTTAGCAGCCAAGATAACCATCTATTCAAATGTTGTCAAAACTGAGCGGAAGACCTGTGAAACCGCATAAATTATGTCCTCTGATACATCGGGGTCCATCTTTCCATGAAACCACGTAGGCCTCTATCTCTGGAACTCATGAAATGCGTTTAGACAGTGTGCATGATCCACAGGTAGCATCTGCTGGTGAATTGGTGGGTGTGCTTCTGGGACACCACCCGAAGGTTCTGTCACTGTTACGGGTCCCTCTACCAATGCCTCATCGCTTAGTGGGCCAGTGCCAAGATCTCTAACTAGAATTCTTGCTTGCTGTCTTCACAGAGGCATCCTGTAAAAAAAAGATGTGCCCTGATCAATATGTTATACCTGGTGAGATGACTCAATAATGATGAATTAATAATTATAAAACACTAGAAACAACTGATTTCATGTAGCGAGTCAGAAAACAGAATTCAGGGACCAAGTGTATAGATATTTTTATCGCCACATCAACAGTAGAATCCATGATCTGAAAACCAAATTCAAGACACTTTACATCATTGACACTATAAAAGTAGACTCTTATTTCTTCTAATAGAATAAACCAACCCTTACACCACTTTTTCACAAGCCTTCCCATGGGTCCATTAAGTGACTAACCCAATCCCCCCATCCACAGGTCTGGGGTTGGTGACTAGAACCTGATGGATTTTCTCGTATAGGGAAGGTGTTGATTTAGAGATCTGTACACATTCCAAAAGGGAAACTAAAGTATAAAACCAATAAAATTATGGCATAAAAATTATGGTGAAGTACAACAACATGTATGGTATAACCTGTATTGGTCCCTCTATATTAGAATGTATTGGTCGCTAGATGCTAACTTGTATTTGTTGGTGGTGATGACTTGTATTGGTCCCTAGTGTTGAACTATATTGGTTGCTTGTGTTGGCCCATATTGGTCACTCGTTCTTACCCGTATTGGACTATGGTATATAGTGAGTTGTAATTAGTCATACAGCAAGAACATCCCACTTTGGATATTTTAATGCTGACCCATATTGTTTTCCCTTCTTCTTCATGTCACAGCTAGCCACTGGATTCCCGCACACAGCTTTCCTGCTCTCCGGATGACTCTTCTCCTCAATACATCAGTCATATTTCAACTGGTATGATGTCCCAAATAAATATTACCCAAGGGAACACCCCATCATAGGGGTCCAAACGTGAAAGAATATGTGTCAATCAGATTCCCGGTCTGTGAGATATGAGTACTTTTGTATAAAGGGCCTGGTTGGATTCAAGACTGATCAAACACAGTTTTCAGGTATAACTCCTTCAGAACTCACGTAGAATATCTACAATCGACATCCTTGTCCCAAGGGTTCTACTTCCATAGAAGGTACATCGATCTGACACACGATCTTTTATTTACACCCCTTTCCATGAAACGGGGGTGATCGCACCTTAGGTCGGCCCGACTCGGTCATTCCCGCTATAATATGCCAAAGGGGTGGCTTCCCAAAAGTGCTCCCAACGCCACTAAAGGTATGTCAAAGGGAACCCCAAATCATCAATTATAGGTATTTCAATATTCGAGGGTCAGTTAGGTCTAGGATAGGTATGAATCAGTCAGGCTAGCCCAAAATAATGATTCTCGAGGTCTACCAAACCCCACCCGAGTCTAGCCCATTAAGGTTCGACTTGATTCACTAGTTCAAACCCATTGGGATGAGACCATATTGTTCAAGATCCCTATACGTGGTTGACCCAGCCCGCCAGGTCGAGGTTGGCACACCCACACTGGCCCGCTGGGTTAGTGCATCCGACCTATTGGGTCTTAGGTCTGTCCCGCCCTGTTGGGCGGGTCCGGCCCATTCGGTCGTCCTGCATCTTTCCCGGATTGCCTGAAGGTGGACCACTATTTTTAACCGGCCCCACAAAAGTGGGGATGTTTATTCTGACCACTGGGGAACCCCCCCCCCCCCACCAATTCATGAAATGTTCGGGAAGGGGGGAGACCGATCTCCATCCGATGCGACGCAGTATGGGGTCACACAGCCCCTACTTCTGTGGCCCACTGTCTGCAGCTGCTGTAGCCGGCGGCGCCTGTGTGTTCCGCCTTTCTCTCGCCTGGAGAGCTCAGGGAATCCACCTCGGGAAACTATGCATCATGACAGAGTGCCGCCTTCCCACCACATGTGGCCGGTTTTTGTGGGCCTCCTCCAGCAACTGCCGATCGTTTTTGTCATGGACCACTGGCAGTTCTTTCCATAGTCCATCGAACGTTCTCCGGTGTTTTGTTCTTGGTGTTGTCAAAACCTATGAGTCTCCTAGAATTATACCATCACTTCATGACCCTTTGTCTCCCATTGAAGTCAAAATTGTGGAAAGCCATCCCCAAAGAACACCGCATGAACAAAGCGGTAGAGGATCCAGACCTTTTTTTGTTTCTTCGGCTCCATCCACGTTATCATAATAACAAGTGGGAGAATATTTATCTCACATTAAATATTAAATAAACACATTTCTATAATGTTAATCCCAAAAAAAACATAAACCCTCTAACATGAGATTTACTATAGGTGTCCTAGTTGCGGCTGGAGGAGCGTACCCGTTGGATGGAGTTGTCTGTGTTTAGTCATCTTGGATCATTACTGCCCAAGCTTTCATCCTCTGTTGGTGGATATTACAATAGAACTCCTGTAGAGTTTCCTTATTTGAAGAATCCATTAAAAAAACCACCGCGTTCTCCATTTAAATAGGTGGGGGAAATGTGATTTACCCGTTGAAAAATTAATGAGGTTCATTAAATGAATTAATGAACCTCTTTTAATTCACAATGGTAGAGTTACACAGTTGATGAGTCAAGCCATTAAATGGTTTGACAAGTCCCCATTACCGCCACATCCGTTAATCCATTGGATAAAAATAAAATAAAATAACAATTACATTCTATTTTGTTATTCTTTAAAAATCCAAAGACTAACTTTGTATCCCGAACAACTATGGTTAAAGTAAATATTATCTTAAGAGTATCATAGTGATGTTGATTCAATGGTGCTCTCATATTTCAATTCTGAGAACTGGTTCCAAAAATACAAAACACCACCCTCGCTTATACTGAACGTACCTAAAAAAAGTTCAAACATTCATTCCGGGCACACCAGGCCTCAGATTCACAAGCCATAAATTTTCACAGACTCGTAACAATAAAAAATAATTTAAAAAAATACATGGAATTTTTTGGGTCTTTACAAGATATCATTGATTATAGTTGATTATAGTTGATTATCTCACAACATACTCACATCAATTTCAAAATGTTGGTCATTTTTTTCATGAGTCTTTATATACCCCCATATTTAATCAAAACACACTACCAATAATTGATCCATGTACGGATTGATGATTATTTTCATCAAGGCAATAAATAATATCGGTGCATTCATCTATCCAAAAGGAATTATGATGAAATCATATAATCATTAACTCCTTCGGAAAAAGTCTATATTATGTTATAAGAATTAACTCTCCACTGATAAAACCCTGATCTCATTTCAATATTGGAAAAGAACTATCCCCTCTCAAATTGATTAATTATAAACTATTGATGGAATATGATATTGTTTCTTCACTTTCATCTAGATAATATTCTTTTAATCAACAGAAAAGTGAAAACACCCATCATCCTTCATTGCTAACAACACAGGTGACCCCAGAGGTGATGTATTCAGATGAATAAACACATTATAAACACACTCCTCTTGTTTATTCTTGAGCACTTGAATCATTATCAGTTCTATTTGCTAAAATAAAATAAAAAAAGATCATATCCTAGAATTACCTCAATTGAAAACTCCAAATATCTCTAACACGACATCCCAGATATGTATTATGGAAGCACATCTTAAAACTGGTCCATCACTTCTGTAAATGTAATATGTATCACATCTTTTTCCACTTTCATTAGGATAGAAACATAGTATGTAATCTTTCATAGTTTCTGAGTAATTATGTACACATTTACCACTAGCATATCCAATTATCCACAATGAATATAATATTCATCCTTCAAAGATATAAAATTCACTATTTTATAGTAATATACAATATGTTTTTTATTATACAAACCTGTCAACACACAAAATTATGATGAATATTAAAATGTATATGATGTAGATATCCATTAAAAAATTATACACTCCAACTATGAGGGAACATACCTTTCCGAAGAATACATCCATAGACTGCACTTAAAATAGTGTATCTAACCTAAACATCCTGCTCAAGAACAATACCATCATGCTAAAATCATTAACATGAAACATCGAAATAATGTAATGAGAGGCACTAGTATCAAATAAGGAACTAGATAATAAAAAATATATAAAAATATTAACAATAATTATTGATTTTACAACCTCTCTATCTACAAATGTAGGCATAATGACCTGAAACAATCATCCCCCTATTATTTTTGATTTAGTCCAACATACACAAGTTGCAATTCCCTACTAATATGGGAACACATTCATAGAATTAAATAATCCACTGCCTATACCTTCATGTCCAATATCACTATAACTCCAAACCTAATATGGTGTAGATGTTCCACTTTTTACACACCTACTCATTCCAGATACCCCATAATTTCCTTCATATCGCTATTTCTGAGGTAAAATATGACGATGTCATGTATTTACACAAGAGCTTCACTCCATTGGTGGTTAGGTAGATTGTCTACAATAGTGGATTGTCTTGTCGCACTTGTGGAAACTCCCTAGTGAAAGTAATGTAAAACTAACCAGTCCACCTGGCCACTCTATCTTCTACTACTCTAGACAATGTTCTCATAACAACACATAATACTATTAAAAGACATACCTTGGTTTTAATTTCGCAAGAACCATCTGTTCTCTACCTTATGCCTCATTCAGGTTTCCATCATCTATGATTTTAAAAATTAAACACTTGATAAAACATTTTCAGCCTAAATATGTTCACCAATGACTAAATATCAATCTTAAGTACTTCTTGAAAATGTTTTTATGGAATATAACCTCATTCACTGCCAATGACAGTGTAATGTGCTACCAATATATATATCATCCATCATATTCCATCACAGACATACTCCTCAAAGGCAATATTATGAACTCAACTACACTCTCATTCATCATTGTCTCTAGATAGAAGTTCTCAAAGAACCTCTCAATGTAGTCCTTCCCCAATACTCAACCCATCTATTTAATAAAATCATGAACATCTCAAAAATTTATCGCTGATCCTCAAAGAATATACGCATCCATCATGACCCTATACTCACCAAAAGTCTTTGAGATTCTCTTATATGTTCTAGAAGAGTCTCCAACACTCTCTGAATACTAAGCTAAACATCAGTATGTAGCATCATTCTCAAAATAAGGGCTAATATGATGAGACTATCCCACAATTTAATACATTTTTATATCATGATCAATGAACATTAATTTTCTATGTGATTAACATCTTCCTATGGTTTTTGTATCATAAAAAAACAATTTCCACTCATGTATCCAAATAGATCATTATGAAGAATTTTATGGTAAGAGCTAAAAAACACCGACATGTTGGGATGAACATGGGGAATGATAAATTCTAGTTCCTGAAATGATTGAATTAATGGTGGTGATGGTTAAGAAAATCCCGCATCATATTAATGCTTCTTATAATTGATAAAAGTTTTAGGCTGATAATCATTATTGAGACCAAGAGTTTTATGTTGGATTCATGTTGTTTATCTACATAAAACCATGGAAGGGAGTTATGATATTTGGGAAGAAGGGAAGGATTAATATAAGGTACATCGGCCTTTTTGTGATCCTTGATTTCATTGTAGCAGTGGCCTATCGACTATTACTCAAACTGAACCTGTTTCAAGTACGTGACATGTTCCTTGAAACATTCTTGAGGAATTATATACCTTCCCCATCGCA
This sequence comes from Viscum album, assembly GCA_963277665.1. Taxonomy (NCBI): domain Eukaryota; kingdom Viridiplantae; phylum Streptophyta; class Magnoliopsida; order Santalales; family Viscaceae; genus Viscum; species Viscum album. The sequence goes on from OY728147.1 coordinate 1,102,777,253, forward strand.
TGTACTCAATCCAGAGGTGGTACCAATAGATAATGATCTATCCTATGAAGAGAAGACGGTGAAGATCTTATATCATATAGAAAAAATATCTATGAACTTGGATGATACCCCTCATCAATGTGTTGTGGAAAAACAAAGAGATCGAAAAAGAAACATGGGAACCTGGGGATGTGATGAGGCAGAGTTACCCTCATTTTTTTATTATGGGAAAAGGAAATTTTGAGCATGAAATTTCAGAAAGATGAAATCTTGAAATGACCTAAACATTTATGAATAAAATTATCTTTATTTTAAGCTATTATAGATATAGAAAACACATGCCCAATTTTTATTGTTATTATTGGTTTTAAATTACCATTAGGTATCATTACCGTTGATAATATTTACTTTGTATATTTCCCACACAACTGATATAAATATTAGATTTTAAAAAATATTTTCAACACAGAAAAAAGAGAGGATTGCCTCATGCAATATAATCAGACCATAAGAAGTTCATTTTTTAGAGCTCGAAAATGTGGTAGAACCACTAGGTTTCTCTATTGATCATGCTCGAACTATGATTTAACATGTTAATCTTGAAAAAATGTTTTATAGTAGAAGTTCATGATAATCGAGATTAACAACTGAGCGATATTATCTTAGCCACCCAAAGATTTTTTTACAATAACACTATTTACAATATGGTCTTACACAGCTGTTATTAGGTTTTATGTATTAAGGTATCAGTGATTTATTTTTCGTACCTTTTTATAAATGAATGTCTTATTCTATCAATTCATTTATGAGAATTGTTTTTCATAAAAATAAAATGAAATAGATATAAGGATTTATTTGGTAAAATGGAACTGTATATAAATATATAAATTTATATATTAAATTGTGGTTTTAATAATAATTTAACTATAACAGTGTTTTAAGAACAATTATTTTAATTATAATTAATTATTATGTTCATTTCTTTTTTTATTGTGTAAATGATTATGCATTCAGTTTTAGTAGAATTATATTTGAATACAATAAAACATAAATTTTCATTTTAATTATAGATTTTATTTTTATGAATTAATGAATTTTTTGAATAATTAATATTTTAATAAAATATTTTTATTTTGTAATTTTTATTAAATATAGATCATATAATTTATATGAAGTAAAAAATATATTTTATTAAGGGTTGGTAACTATTTTGGTCGAAACATGTCATTTTTTAATAAATGACTAGATTTATTTTAATAAAAAAATTCACATATTTAGAAGTATATTTACATAAAATTAATATTGTTTTTGGAATCTGAATGTAGAAATTATCAAACGGGTAATTTTTCATTATTTTATGAGACAATTGATTTTTTTGGTAAAAATTAAATATCATATAAATATAAAATGTGTTTTATAACATCATAATGACCCAATATTGATGTATTAAAATAATATAAATATTATATTCAGGAAATATATCTTTTCACTTTAGTGAAATGGGATTTTAGTTTTGTTTTATTAATTTTATAATGAATTAGTGGACCCTCCCAAAACTTTTAAAATATTTTATCAATTTAAAATGAGTTCCTTGAGAGTGTAACTCAACTTCATATAAGTAAGAATAATATTTTAATATTTCTGGACCTTATACATATAATATATTTTATTCTACTCTCCTTGGATAGAAACCATGCAAAAAAACCATGGGATGGATTGTGGTTTCTATTAGTTTAATATGTTGTGTACAAAAACCAAATAATAAATAATTCCCTCTCATTTCTTATATAAATCCAACTAAAATCCAATTCCACTTCACTCAAACCATTTAGAGCTCAAAAAAAAACTCTTCTCCATACTCCCTAGGGTCCTCATAAGTTTCCCCCAAACTCCTAAGAAGCATCTCTCAAGACATTGGGATCACACATGAATGTTAGGGATCCTCACCTTCCCCTCCTTTCAAATTCAACCATCTTATTTTAATGTAGTTCTTGTAATTTTGAACAGTTATAATGTCATTATTTTATAATCATTCTATTAATATCAATGTGATGTTATTTTAATTGGTGATTATTTATCCTTCCCCATTTTGAACTGTACCTAATCAGTTACAATGCCCAATTAATGTAAGGGATTTCACTCTTCTCATTTCCATTCAAGATACTCTTTTAAATTATGCTTCTTATGTTATATATTTATATGTTAGAGTATAATGTTCCAAGACACCCATACTTTCCATTTGTTGTAAATGTTACTAGAAAATCCTTTCACTCTCATCAATCCCACATAAAATTCTTTAAACACACCTGTTATTATGCAAAAATTCCCGAAGGTATCTTTCATCCTCATTTTTTATCGAGCATTATTTTCATGATATGTATATTAATTTATTTTATTTCAACTATCATATATGTTATTAAATGACATGCTTACTTTCATTTAATTTATAAATCATGAGATTCCCTTTCACTCTCATTTATCAATCTTTAGAACCCTAATGTATACCTGTTACCATGTCTAATTTTCATACGGTATTTCCCAAAATTCTAATTATTATCCTTGGATTATTATGTTGAAATACCATTTTTATTTCAATTAAAATACTGGGTGTATTATTACACACCACCATAATGCTTCCCTAATTATGTTTTAATTATAAGATACCACTTTATCTCTCATTATTTACTACTGTGTACACCTGTTACCATGCCAGCATTGCGTAAGAGATTTCTATCTTCTTATTTCCATTCAAGTATTTATCCCATATTATGAATCTAAATTCCATTTCATATGTTGTAATATTATGTTCCATGATCCCCTTACTCACTAATTCATTTCTATGTTATGATGGAACCCTTTCTCTTTCATAAACACTACTTATGAATTTCATTAAGATGGCGTTATGATGCTGAAATTGCACCACGATTTTCCATGACATAATCATCTGGTAGAGAATACCATATTGATTTCTCAATCAAGGGTATTCTCCTTTGTGAAAATATACTTATTGGATTCTACTGACATGTAACTATTCCAAATTATCTAATCATTTAATAACTTATGATATTGAATGATTCCATGTTATATGATCCATGTAGAATACTTTTTCATGAAATGTAATGTTTATGAAGGGTGATCCCTAATAGCACTCTAATTCATTATGTAATGTTTAGTACAATGCTATTCCATATTAAATGAGGTTTTACTCATTCAAATTCATGTGCAATGAGTTTTTACTCATGCAAATTCATGTGAAATGAGGGTATACTCATGATATTTTATGTGCAATGAGGGTTTACTCATGCCAATTCATGTTAAATGAGGGTATACACCTGATAATCCATGTGCGATGAGCATAGGATCTTGATAATATCATTTAGTATGTTTTTTCACATTTTCCATGCTATTATAATAATGTCATATCATTTTTCAATGTTCTTGTTTTCTTGTGCTCCATTGATATGCCTATTTCATAACAAGTATTTTATTCTTCAAATTATGACTTTTTTAATCCATCACTGGTCTTTATAGATCACCCTTTTATTTTTTATTTCCTTTGGTTATCCCATGAAATGATACATACTAAGGAATGTTGTGGTCATGTAAAATAATTTTTTGATAAATATGATGTATTTTATGTCTTTCGTTGTCATGTAATGTCCCTAATTTTCCATGACACTGGACCTATCTATCCTCAATGTTGTCTTCAGTGAAATTATAAGTAATTAATCAAGTTTAAATATGTAATAATAACAATGGTTGTTATATGAATCAAAATTGAAATTGAATAAATAATAATCCCTATATGATGCATGTAGTAATTGTTTTTACTGAAACTAGTATTTTCTTGTACCATGTTCAAAATCAGGTGATCAGAGTCGGGCTGTATGGATTTGTCAGCTGTTACGCCATCACCAAGGTCCTTGACATGAAATCGAAACACTAATCACAAAAAAAATTTCCCCAAACCATTTTATTAGAAAACTATTCATAATGTAAAACCCAACACCTCTAATATCACACATTCACGACCCATCCCATTAGAGATCATGTCTTGACTTCCACTTAGGTATTCTAATAGGTCAGGGAAACTTACTATACCCAAGTTGGCATTTCCAACAAATGGGAGGCAGTATTTTAATATACGTGCACACACACACATAACTAATATCCAAAAATCTTAAATGAAAAAAATAGAAAGGACTCATGCATACATTATGATTTCAAAAAAAGTACGATAGTGAATTTACTGGAATGTAAACTTGGCTAAAAACAATCCCACACAAATAGACTTTACACAAATATAACTTATAATATAAAGAGTGAAATATTCTTTATGGGAGGGGAATATATAAATGGTATTATCCTTGACAAAACCTCTTTTTTCCTAGATCTAGATATTATCCACCATCTCTTGGTCCTAAAAGGATACAATCAAAGGGAAATCATCTTCACAAGACACTACCGTTGTGGTATAATCCCATACAAGGTTGAGTTTAACTATACTCTAAAGGACACCCCCGAAAAACTCAATGTGATGTACAAAGTAAAGTAATCTCAGTACAAGAGGTAACATTTTATAACAGATATAATAAGTAGACCAAAACCTAACTATACTCAATGGAGGCACCAATCCATTTAGAAGTCGTAACCAACTTACATCCACATTATTCATCTTAAAACATGCACATTTATGGAGAACTCACTCCCCAATACATGATATCATCTGAGGAACATGACGAAAAGGGGTAGCTCATGTGGGACTGTCCCAATGATATCAAATTGGTCAAAGAATACTATGATACAGACAGATGGGAACCATCCTAGAAATTCTAGGGGACACCCCAAACCCCATATGGATTAACCAACTATGTAGGGAATCATATGAAAATGATTCCAAAAACCCTACTGATGTGTCCCCCTATATAGTGGATAAATTACCTACTCACAAAGGCCGCCCAACTTCCACAAACTCCACTAGGTGTGATAGAGTACCGTACTCCAGTCTCATAAAAGGATTTCATAACTGTATATAAGACTCAGTCTCTAGAGGGGATTAAAATATAGTGTTGTGGATGTAATATTCTATTGAACCCATGAGGAATGTAGCAAAGTAACACACTCATCCTCTTATAGTTCCAAATAGAAATCCACCCCTGGTCTCAAAATTACTATCTCAACGATAGGTTTCCAACTACAAATATGGCTCTTCCATTGGAAGGTCTATTTACGAGTTATGACCATTACAATGAAACTACTTGTAGACCTATCGGTAGATGGAAGCTCTATCACCAATGTCGACAGGTGCGGTCAGTCCCCATACCACATCGACCGACCGCACATGGATTTTCTATCCTGGTCAGTCCACATACCACGTCTTGCAGACCTCTGTGGTCGACCTATGTGGTTGACCTCCATTGTCTAGTTTTATTATCGATGCACCCCACCATAGTTAGAGCTATTACAACACTATAAATGACCACTACAGTCACTCGTCATGATCTCCCGAAACTGATCTCTACCTCAGTTTCCCCAAATCTGACCATGGTAAGACTCGGGTCTACCTCGACATTCCCATCCCTCTAGGATAACTCGACCGACCAATCCAGCCTGACCCACCTATCTAGACACACTCTTCTTCCAATGCCTCTGTACTTCTTCCATGTCACATCTTGTGGTCTCCACTTCATCATTAACCACAGATTCTCCTGTGTCTGTCACTACATCCCACAACACCGACACCCACTGCATGCGTCTACGCATTCCACATAACTAACCACCACTTCTGGCCACCCATGTCGTCATGAACTGAAGCCCCATGACAGGGGCCCCTTCCAAATATGATCATTCCTCCTCTGATTCCCGAAAAATTAAATGATCACAGATATGTGTTCCTAGGGTCCGGACTACATAGCTCCATCATTTTTTATAGATTTTCATCGAATCTGAGGGTATGGTCGAGTTCGGAACAACCCCACTACATCGGTTCAAGAATTGTGGTGTTCAAATTGTAAAGAACCTATATAAAAGAGGTATGAATGAACATGAATGAAGGTTAAAAATCATTGTCTTAGCATTCTTATTCAACAATCATGATCGAGGGATTTGGGTTAGAAACCCATACTAAATCAATCCCATCTTCCAATATGTAGGTTCTATGAATCAATAATTTCATAAATGGATCTACATTAATCGTAGAAATATGAGACAAGGAATAAAAAAATTAAATCAAAATCCCTACCTCTATTTGGATTGATCTACAATGAAGAATAATGTTGGTTCATTGTCGTTGGTGAGATCCATCAAGATCAGTGTTCCTCAATCACAAATTTGATGCTCCATTATGGCTTGCTCGAAAGGATTCTTCAAATGTTTTTCACAGTATTTCTAAATAATTATAGGTATATGAGACTAGTAGTAGATCTTAGAAAAATGAATTATTTAAAAGATATTGACATTTCATTTAATTGATGGAATAAAATAATTTTTTCGATAAATTATATAATCCTTTTTAAACAACAGAGACAACATTCCACAGTCGACCCGCACTAAAAAATGTTACTTCACGCCTTTTCAAAATAAAATATACTAAACTCATTGGTTCCATTAGATTTTTGAAACCGGCACCTATTTAAGTGTTTTTACAATTTTACAGAAAAACCAAGTATGTGTGCTATTAAATATTTTAATATTATTTAATAATTTGTTTTGTGAACACAGAGCATAAGAATCACATGTCATCTCAGTTCCTAGTATGAAAAATAATCCATATAATATATAAAAATAATATAAATATTATATTATATTTCACAATATATGAGATTATTAAATAAATGAATATATGTTTAATCTCTTAGCATGTTTTCGTTAAATGATTAAATAAAAAACCAGTTTTTTTATTCAAAAAATTTTTGGATGCATAATATATTATAAAAAAACATTGTTTGTAACATAATAAGAATATTAATACATTAAAAACATATTTAGATACTTTAATGAATGATAGTTATATCAAATGAAAAATGTGATCCCAAGAGGATGTAGTGTTAGTAACACACAATCAATAATTTTTTATTTAATGTTCACAGTATATAAATACTCAATTTTAATTTCATTTTCATAATAATCTGTTTTTATATAAATGAATGTAATATAATTTTAATACAATCACAATAATAAATTGTAATCATTATAACTAATTAGAATATCTATGTAGTAGATAATAATCATGTAGATTTTTGAATCTTTTCATTTAAAATAACTTAGAAATGATAGTGTTATTTTATGTACTGATAAATGGATGAAATTGAACATGGTAGAGTGTTATTTGAGAATAATATTTATATTTTAATTCGGAAATTTCTTTTATATGTAAGCATGAAGTGGTAGAGATGTTATCTTTTCATATGTCTGGATAAGTGTATTGTTTAGAGTTACCCTTTAATTTTCATTAATTTTTTGTTACCAATATATTTTAAAAAAAAATTAAGAATGGAAAATTTTTCTTCTTAAAAACTAACCCCAACCATCATTTTTTAGAAAATTTGTGTGGTTTCGTGATATTATTTTACTTTTTAGTTGATACAGTAATTTGAATTCTCCCTCGCAATTATTTTCTAACCATTCTAAGAAAATATATTGAAAAATAATTTAATTCACTATTATATATAATTTTTTACTGATTAAAAATGATTCAAAATCATTTTTTCAAAAAAAATAACAATTTTTTGAAAATATATTATTTTAATAAAAACTCATAGTCAATAAAAATATATTTTTAGTGAACAATTATTTATAATTAAATATATATATATATATATATAAAAACATCTTTTAAAAATTATTTTAATAAATTTAATTTATTAATAAATTAATTTTGGATATAGTGATCCAATATATTTCAAATGTGTAATCACCCTCGAAAATAATTAATTCAATGAAATTATAAATGATATTTTTTATTAATGTAAAATTTTACACTTTTCTAAATATGATGATTATATGATATAATTGCTTAAAATTACAAATTTCAATAAACATTAATTTTAAAAAAACTATAATTTTCTTCAAAAATAATTAATTAATAGTATATAAATTATAAAAATAAGATTTAAAAATTAATGTATATTGGTTTTAATATCAAATTCACAAAACATATATTTAATTCTGAATAAAATTGTATGATCTAATTTTAAATAATATTGTTTTAGGAATGTGGTTTTTTAAAAATATAAATTTGTTTATATTAGTATTTCATATCATTTATGAAAGAAAATTTGATGACTATTTATTGAAATAAAAAATTATTCATCCTAAATAATATGATCCATTAAATATAAATGTGTATCACATTAATTGATATTAAAAAAAATTTCTAAACAAGAAATGGACTAATTATGTATTTTTAGAAAACTAGTTATTGTTAGTTAATATTAAAATTTGATAAAAGATTAAAAACTCATTTAATTCATATATGACAATCCTAAAATCATTACTGAAAATTATATGAATTGAATTTAAATTAAATAATTATATAAGGATTTTATTTTGGATTATTTTTGTTTTTGAAACAGATATAAAACACATTGACTTATTTAAATGTATTTATACATTATAAGGACTGTGTGTTACATTATATGTTGCATAATTTTTTTTTTCCTTGACTAATTATATCATAGTAGTCTATGTGTGGATGTCATAATTAAAAATTACTCAATATATGATTTTGGTGATATTTAAAATGTCCAATAAGGTTTTTCAATATATAAAATTATTCTTAGTTATTATATAGAGCTATAACATATTCCAAATTTCCCCAAGAATTACATGATTGGGGGTAAATATATATCCCAAAAAAAAATATTTCCATCATCCAATTAAACAATTATTATACATTAGATGTTACAAAATAAAATCTTGTGTGAAGACACATTTTTTGACTCATTAGTAGTAGGTTTATTATAAATTTGTATGTTTAATTATTTTTGGATACTATATCACATATTGTAAAATTGATTAGGGATTTGAGTTGCATAATATCCAATACTTTTCCAATTGATGAAAAATAATTCTCATCTAAAATTTTCCTTTATTTATGAGTTTAATATCCCTTATTCTTTCACATATAAAATTTAACCATCACAATAAGGAAATATCCTCAATTTTTTTCATATATTTTATTCATATGGGAAAACAAAACTTCTTTACATAATCATTATAAAAACATCAATTTACATGATATTACACACTTCAGTACATTTTTTTTCTTTGGATTACAATTATATTCAAATTTTTATCAGAAATCTTAATTGTTTGTTTGGAATTGTCAGATGGTTTGTAACCCCATCTAGAATTCAATTTGATTCTTGATTGGGATAATCTTCACCTTTTCTAAGCCATCAATTGTTACCATGTACCCTTTGATTGTCAACCACAACTAAAACCATATTTGTTCCCAATATTAATTATCACTCTAAATTAATTATCAGTAAACACCATAGGATATTTTAACCTAAATATTTCTCACATTGTAACACTATCATATTAGTAAATATTTATGACAACTCTTCATTAATCAAACTATGTTCAAACTATATCACTATTAGTTTAACATATATCATTCCATACTAAAAATGTATTTATTGAGTTGGGATATAGCATACATATTAACCACACCCGTAAAATTAATATTTAAAATTTCTATAATCCTCCATCACATATAATATAAACTATAATAATTGAAATACATTCCCCCAAAATCAAACATATCTATCCTAACAAATAGTGGGCACACAAAAATCATAATCTCATGTATTTAAATACCCTAATAATATACTATTAGTAATATACCATTTCTTAAATGCATTTTAATTTCCATGACATGATCCACAATAAGATTATATATTCCTCACAAAATTAACTTCAACATTTAAACTCAAATGGTTTTAATAACTAGTTCATATGAGCACATACATTTCAACATATATCATAATATATATAATTAGATGATCATATCCAAATATATCAAGAATCATTTAACAATATCAATGTTAAAAAGTACTATATAACTTAAATCTTGAACATAAAATGACCCTATGTTATATCATCATTAAATTTAAAATAATCATAACAATTATCCATACCTGAATCATGTGTTCTGCAATAATTATCCACAAAAATAAAATTTTCAAAAAACTGATTTTCAATGTTATAAATAAACAATAATATATGATTCAATACTACTTAAACTAAACCTATAGAAAAGAATACTTAGTTTCCTAACATAAAATTCCTAACCTTTAGAAAAATACCAAATATTCATCGATAAATATAATACATTAAATGATATTTCAATTAAAATAATGATTTTTTGTACAATGAAATCAACAACACTACCAATTGTGAGAATATGAATCTATAAATATTTATTATACTACAATTATTAATTATTAATAACTATATTTTTATTCCCTCATAATTCTTTTGTAGAGATAATTTTATCTAGATACATTAATATTTATACATCATAATTGTGATCCAATTTTCATTAAATACTAAAGGAAAAATATTTCTGGTAATATCCCATAAATTAATCTGAAATCATAAATCAGAATATCTCCTTCTCTATGAATCCTATTAATCTAACATTGGAATATTTTGAATCAATATATGATGCAACATTGTCATTGCATGTATATTTATAATTAATTTTATAATTTTTTTCTATAATGTAATCAAATAATATTATTCATAATTTTATCATAATTATTCATAAAGAGAAGATTATTACACATAAAATATCTCCAAGGAGTATCTCTGTAGTTGTGGATACCTTTTCCCACTCATCATCTATCAGTTCTATAATTGATTCGATGCTAAAATAACCCTTTTTAGGTGATTACCCGTAGGTTCATTTTACCAACAACTATATTGAATTTCAAGTTTTTCTAAATGGAGGTATTCGTATTGAAAACTATTTGAAATCATCATTATAATTATCTTAAACAATATTTTCTCTTATTCCAAAAATTTTCACTATTTTTTTCTTATAATAATCAAAAAAATAAAATTATTGATGTCATTATAGAATTAAATCATTTAATACTCATTTAGGTTATCGAATGAATTAAAATTTTGATCATACACACCCTATATATCCTTAAACTGCCGTCAAGAAACATCTTAAAATACAACATTATTAATATATATTTTTTATAAAAACATTTACACCATAGAATTTCACATCCTGTTCAAATAATAATAAAACACATAAATTATATATTCTTATTGATACAATATTTTATATCATAGTTATATCTATTCAATATTTAAAATTTCATAATGATTATTGAATCTATTACATCCTAAGGATAATTTTAGGTTTCATGATTTTGATAATTTGGGGACAACATAATCTAATAAATCACTTGTATTTCTCAACAAATTGGATAATTTTTCCTTTATATATGTGAAATTACATAACAAATGGATATTATTTATCACATCTCTAGACATATTATACACCGATTATAGTAATAATTCTGTCATTTATACTTCATTTCATTGTTTTATTTGGAAATTCATCATAATAAAGGGGTAACCTCAAATTCTACGTGTAGAAAACATATAACTGATGAATTCATTGAAAAAACATACAATATGTTTTAATGAAGAAATAGATAAAAACATGGATTCACTATAAACACGAAACTGGGTTCACACTATATTCATGAAAATATATGAGAACGTTGATAAAAACAATAATAATTTCAATTAGATGGAACAAAACATTATGAATATCAAAAATAAGTTGTTAAGGCTATATACAGAGTAATTTCCTATAATTCGATACCATAGTCAATGTATCATGTGGGTCTCAGCAGGAATGTTGTAAATACACAATCCTATTTTTTCAAATGAGCCTTATTGATGCATTGAGTTCATATGAAATTATATACCCCAGCTTTCCATACATTATGTCAAATATAATCACCATTATAGTTATCACAAAAATACCAATCATTCCTTGAGAAACAATTTTCTTAAAATAAATATGAATATTGATATAATGAAGATATAATAATTTCTTTACATAAAAAACTATGTCAAAACCTAATAATCATAATATATTAAAATAATATTTCTTTTTGAAAATAATGTGACACAATGTTCTTATCCCATATTGATAAATAATGCTAATATAAAAATAAATCATCATCATAATTATAATTTTTTCAATATTTAAATAAAAATATAAGCAATTAATCTAATTTTACCCATTACAATAAAATATATAACATGTTAAAAATATATACAGAGAAATAAAGTGGATTTTCAACCAATTCATAGTAAACTATTTCATAATCATATGTGTTAGAAATAAAATATATGCAATTCCAATATATTTCACCATTATGATCGAATAAAATCCATATGGTTGAACATCATCCAATCAGCATTATGAAAAATGAAATGTTCATTCTATATAGAGTAATTGATATATTGTGATTTAAGTATATAAAAACATCATCATTATTCATAAAAAATAATGTTTATATATATAGACTAATATCTCCCACCAAGGGTGTACAAGTATCACAATATTGGAGGAATTTCACTATTTATGAAATAATATTGGAGGATATGATGTATCATCCACAATGGAACTCCAATAAAGTTAATAAATAAATCCAATAACCATCCCACATGCAAGTGTAAAAAAGGAACTGGTAATGAAGTAAAAAAGTCTCCTGAGAAAATACCAAAACTAAAAATAGGTAGAAACACACAAAATATCATTATATGATCTAGTAAGGCCCTTCTCAGTCATTGATGTCATCCTCGAAACATGAAAACAATATTATATACAACGGGTGAGTATAATGGTATACATATTTGAAAAAATGATATCTCTCTTATACATGGGAGGGAAGCATACTAATCACCCAATGAGAAAACAAAATAACAAAAAAATTCCTATCCAAGTATACTAATGAAACCCAACCCCACCAAGTCATGCCCACAAATTAATGATAGTCATGTAATATTATATAATTCACATAAATAATATAGTACCTCATACCAAAAATTATCCACTATTACCCTAATGGAAAATGTCATGGGGATCCCACCACCTCGGAAAACATTGCATCACATTCTTCCCTTTAACACCTAGGTCTCATACCAAAACATATCACACTTGTACACTCCAATTCCACAAAACACATACTTTCCACACACACATAGGCCACATACGATAACAAATAATTCCCAATGAAACATGGGCGACACACAACATCTCACCCTCAAGACAACTGGGAATGTACATAACTTCTCATTAACACTGCTTTTCATTAAAACACATCGAATCAGGTTATTTATAGAGAGTGAATTTTTCTACATGTTACTCATGGAGAAAATATATGTGAATTACCCACAACAATCACCTACATACTTCTCCAGTCCCATCCCATCCCACTCATGCCATTGTCAATATAATCAACCCCAAACTCTCAACCCCATATCGTAACACATTACCAAACAACCAGTTTTGCACCCTCAATGCACAAAAATTCTCTTCCACTACACAATTTATCAATATCTCAACCAAATATTCCTTTACACCACCAAAGCCATAATACAACACAAAACCATTCTCTCAATAATTATATAGAATAAAATAAATCAATCCCAAACATCCCATCAACCCATATACCAAGGAAAAACAGTATTCCACATTTATCAAAGTAATCCCATATTTAATTCCACCTTTTTAATTGATGTTTTTCCACATATCTGTATGATACCATGGAATCCATTCATTAGTCGGGTATAAATGATTAACCAATTATTAATATTGGGTTATGCGAAAAAAATTTATCAAGATAAAAAAACACATATACAAATCCCAAAAAATTCCACAAAATAACACAATTCTCTTAGGTTAATTTACCCCAAATAATCACAATCTGATAATCAACATGATGATCTAAAATAATGTGAAAAAAAGTCCCTCTACCAATTTCAATTTAATTTAGAATTTATTCAATGATAATTTATCATGTAAGGGATACCCCTCACACATGATGAAAATTGAAGATAAATGAATGATATATTACCTCAACAAAGCCTTTAAATTTTTGGTCACCACAGTGAATGAAAGTAGGATCGTGATCCACAACCTCACCATGAAAACAGTGGATCAACCTACTCCACACCAAGGTTCCATGAATATACATCCTAACACATCCCAAAACCAATGAAACACAACAGAAATGTATCCTTGGTAGTTGAATAGAAGATAATGGGTGAGATGTTTAAGTGAACTCACCACGACTCAATTATGGACCATGAATGATCTTCAACCATGGTTAACAGATCCATGAGGGAGGAGTATGTATCGAAGAATATCTCAGGGTGTGTGGGGTTTACCCAAATTATGAAGAAAATGGATTCAGGATGGAACAAATGATTTCTTATCCATAATAGATATTACAAAACTAAACACGATTGGTGTATTACATGATGTGTAATGACATTTAACAACATGTAATACATGGGATTTAGTTTTCACTAAAAAAGTGTTTCTTATTAATTGTATTTTATTTCTCTAAACTTGAAATATTACACGTCATGAAACTGTCATTCACAGAATGTAAAATTTCTACTCGTTGTGAGTCCTCCATGACAAGTCGCAATACCAATCATCACATTGTGTAATTCGATTAAATGGAGTGTAATCCCCCTTCATACATATTTTATCAACCAAACATATCCATGCACTTTTGCGCATTATACTATCACCTCCAAGAACCAAAACTAGAAATGCAATGGACTAGGAGGTAATGAGCCATTATATCAAATACCTCTAAAATTATTCTCACCATTTTGAATAAAAAAACCAAGAAGAAAAAGTTTTCCAATCAACCAACACAAGATATACATCTCAATGATCTTTTCATACATCAAATGTCACTATGATCCAAACACACTACACCAAAAAAATATAAAAATAGTATATAACTCATTATCCAACCAAAAGACCCATTCTATAATATAACCACACTGACACACAACCAATGCAAAACCAATTAACCACACCATCCCAAACAGATGAATCAAGGAATTATGTCTTCCATTAAAGCGTCTATCAGCGCTGGGAGGCACTAACTCAACTGTACAGTTTTAATCACATCACAAATAGTACCACTCAATTAGGAATAAATTCATACCATTTTCATTTTTTTGGTTGTTATATCATATATCGCAACACACACATCACAATCAAAAAGAAATAGCTCATCTAAAAAATACTAAACTCCTCACATTTCGATAAACTAAAAAGAGATCCTTGAAAAATCCAAAAAATCTGTGGGTACTGGGTACACATCAACATTCCTTACTCTCGATTACTCTTATTATAGACCCCATGCCTCCACAACATACAATCCAATGGAATTATTTGTCCATGTTTCACCTTCTCTCAACAATCCTGAATCTCAATTGGTCTCTCTACAAATATCCCTGCATATTTGATATCGAACTCTCTCCAGTTAATTAAACGTGATTAATCATGAGGATAACAAAAAATATGAGATATTTTGAAGTCCTCATTATTATTTTATAACTATAGTGGAAACAAAAACTGATATAGCATCTCCCTAACTCTCTATAATACTTAAAAGGGTCTAGAAAAAATAGGATTAATATTACTCCCCCTACAAAACCTTTTCATCCCACATCGAGGTGGAACCATTAGGAAAATATCGTACTCAACCTAAAACTAAAAGGGATCCTCCTGTGATTAGAATATGCCTTTTACATATCCTACACTTTGTTAATCCTTTCTTGAACAAGATGTAAAATCTATGTCCTGCTCTGTACCACATCTAGAAAAATTAAAATTGTCTCCCCAACCTTCATCTAACTGAATGTATAATAACACAGTCTTCCATAAAAATATTCAAATGGATCCATTACAATAGAATATTTGTATCTATTATTATTACCAAACTCTCCCAATGGAATATTTTGTACCCAATTAACACTAAATGTACAAGATGCATACTGGAAACATATCCTATAGTGTTAGTATTTTCCATTCTGTCTTAACATCTATCTGAGGATGGAATGTTATTTTAAGCTGTAATTGAGTGTAAAAAAATGTTGAAATTCCATCATGACATGTGAGGTTAAACATGCTTCTTGATCGGAGAAAATGGGAATCATATATGTGTGTGTGTGTGTGTGTGTGTGTCTGTGTTTGTGTAACAGAACCACATCATCCATATATATATATATTCCAATGAATCCATTGTGATAGACTCCTTGAACACTACGATCTGAGCTGATTCCATCAACTGATCCACCATCACCAAGATAACATCACAACCTTCCTATGTTATGTGTAATAATATGATGTAATAAATCAATATTTCACCCCATTTCTACTCGATTTCATCCAAAATCTACAAATAACCACTATGAACACAGTGCTCAGACATTAACTACTTTAAAACCAATAAATTTTCCACAAACTCCTCCACTTACCATATCGAATCGGGCCCCCAAAACTATATCCTCAATCCATGGTACATCTTGGAATCTTCCGGGTGTACCTAAAAAAGTTGTATATGAAACTCAATAAGGACACCGTAGTGAATTTCCACTACAAAAACCAACATTCCAATAAACATAATCCATTTATAGCCATCCTAAGATCATCCCTCTAGAGTGTCAGCATGGAAATCAAGATCACATATCATCTATGTCTCTATGTCTCCCCACATGGACACTATCACCTTATTTATCAGAGAATCCCTATTCATCCTAAAAAAATCCATTAACCCCATCCACTCTTGCATCAGTGTGATATTCTCCTATGTACTCCATCACATTCCAAGGAATTGCAAATTCTAGAACAACCTCCTTCCATGGCATTATTCTCAAATCATTGACAATGACATTTCTATGTCCTAAGGTGTTGAAGATCATGAAATCAATGTCCTAATAAAACTAAATTAACCTCTACTATCATTGATTCATGTTTCTATGGAAAAATATATACCTCAAACTCTTATGATTTTTTATGTGCATAAAGCACTCTCCAATGAAATAATGCTACCACAACTTCAGCACAAAACATATCACTACCAACTCCAGATCTTGGGTTTCATAGTTATGCTTGTGGGGACATAACTTCTTAGAACCATACAAGATCATTTCCAAATTATGCATCAAGACACATCTAGAACCCATAGGGGAAGCATCATATAATAGATCAATCACTACTATTTCCTTAGGAAACTAGAGAACAATTAAACTGACCAACTCAATGACATCGTGAGTGACCACTACCTAACACCAGTCAGTCCACCCATAATCTTTGATAATTTCGACTTAAAGGTATCAATATGGCTAAAAATCAAGAGAAATCTGGTACAAACTTGTGGTAAGAGCATGAAAGACCAATAAATAATTGATAATCATCCAAAATATTTGGTTTTAACCATGAAAATAATGATTAACCATAGATGGGTCTACTTCCAAACCCTACTGATACACCACATACCTGATGAAATCCACCTCTTCTTTCAAAAATATACTCTTGTACATCAATCCATAGAGCTTTCGGTATTGAATAAAATGCAAGAAAACTCTGAGATGATAAAAATTATCTATTATGTTCTTTATGTAGAATAAGATATCATCAAGGAATATGTTGTTGAAAAAATCTAGGAACACATGTATCAGAGAGTTCATAATACCCAAGAACATGGATGGTTCATTCTTAACACTAAAAATAATGACCACAAACAAAAAAGTAGACATACCAATTTATGAATGAATTATTCTCGATATAGCCCTCCTTCACCCTCAACAAATGATATGAAGACTGTAGGTCAATATTTTTAAAACATATCACCCCTCTTTTTTGGTCGTAATGAGTAGCTAACAATGGAGGAGGGAAATGGTTCTTTACCACCACTTGTTTCAACCTCCGGTTGTCTATAAAAATACTCAGAGAACTATACACCATCTTTTTGAAAAACATTGCATCACCCCACGATGGCGTAATGGTCTAGTTAAACCCCATCTTTAGTAGAACTTCAAAATGAATCATCAAAAACTACAACTCGAAGGGTTCCATCCGATATGAAGCAATCAAAACTTGAGAAGCTTCAGGCAATATGTCTATCCTATACTCAACATCACACTGAGGGGGTATCATCACATCATCCATGGGGAAATCATCCATGAACACCCCAAAAAACCTCATAAAATAAACCATCCTAGAATTCACTAATTCTATATATATCTCAGCTACCAAAGAATTAAGTGGATCCAAAATCCGACTGTACGCCCGGCAACCCCTCTCCCAAAAAAGCACATGATGGCCATTTACATCCTAAAACATGACTCCCAGCTGGATAACCACAATAACGTTACATTTTTTAAAAAATATCAATTTCGAGAATGACATCATCTGGTTTCATTTGTGGAAAAAAAATCCTTAAAGTACTTATGTGATCACATCATTAAGATACACCCCCATAACACATCAAAAAAGATGGTTTGGCCTCTGAATAGCTTATTCATCCCCATGGGAATGGTAATACTCTCTATTTCTAGTCCCATAGAATGGTCTAGAGCAGGTTAAAAAAAAATGAAGATCTTGAATCAATGAATGCACAAGAAAGGGTATTAAAGAAACTGATTGTACCTATGATGATCTATTTCCCTATTGGAACTACTTCCTCCATTCCTAAAAACATTCCATTGTACTTTTCCATTGGCTTCCACTAGAATGCACACAACATCATATTCAACATATCACCATCCTCAACTGGATTAATCCTTCATCAATCAACTATGTCATCCTATTGAACCTATACTTCCTGAGCTACATTGGGATGACGACAAGGATCCATAGATGATAGGAAAATACAGATTTCTTAATCCTGAGTAGCAATGAAATTTATTATTATTTATTTTAAATTATTTTAATCATTTGTTATATATTAAATTTCACAAAACTACCCAATTTAAGCATGATCACAAGACATTTTGAATCATATACCTTTCCTAGGTCTCTCCCCTATATTAAGTTCTATTATACATAGTTGTTCAATATGTTTGGATTATGTGCACTGGATCACACGAGTCCTAGAATCGCATGCCCAAGATGGTCTTGTTGGCCTATGTCACAAAACAAGCTCAAATGGAACTATTTTCATACCATACCATGTAATAATCATAGTCCCTAACTCCAAATGAATCCAATTTCTCAACAATCATTTATGATAACAATATTTCATTATAGGTCCCTCCAATGATACCCTTCATGGGCTAGTAATGAATAAAGTTAAATATGGACCCACGAGTACTACCTCTAGTAGTCCTTGGGTTGGAGGATAACCCCAAATGTGTTCAAATATAAAAAAATTGGGAGGAATTACCATTTTTAAGAAACAAAACTATAAGATATGATGGATCATCCATAAAGAAACCCGGATAAATAAAAAAACAATGTAATAAACCATCCCACTTGATTGTGTAAAAAGGGAACTGATATAGAAATAATAATGTCTCCAAAGAACATACCAATATAAAACTATGTTTTTACACAACAACTGTCATGATCTGAGCTAGTAAAACCATGCACAGTCAACGAAATCCCCTTAGAAACCCGAATCATTTTCACATACATATGGTGAGTATAAAAGAAATATTAGCATGAAATAAGATGTGTAGCGTGAAAATGCAATTAAATCACACTAATTAGCCATTATGATAACAACTAATCCAAAAAAAGCCTATATAGGTATACATACCAAACCCAACCTCACAATGGAATTCACAAAAAGTAACACAAATCATGTAATATAATATAACTCACCTCATTTATAGGGCTCCATTAACCACTTTACATCTCATTATCATATTTCACCCTAACATAAGAATTTGTGGAGCTACCACCTCCTCGAAACAACCTACATCACATCCCTCCTGCCCACACCTAATCCACATATCATAACACATCCAACCTGTAAACACATAGGCCACACAACACATCACGCCTCCAAGATCCCCAACTAGGTTCCTGAACGCATCTTTTTAGAACACATTTGGGTCACATACCAATCGCATCCCACATTCAGACTCCTAGGCCACAAACTACTTCACATCTTGAAGACACGTGGTAAAGGACAACACATCTCATCCCTAGTACACCTAGGAAAGAACAAGAAACCTCATCTCAATGGCATATTGGAATGAAAATCTCTCCCACAAACACCTGGATTTGACAAACCACAACCATACAAAAGAATCAGAGGGTATTAGTGCCATGATGAGTAAGTATGGAATAATGGGGGGCCATACATCCTCCCACCAAGATTCTTGGGGAAGACCCCCTCGCACGTGTGGATGTGGGTGTTTGTCACATAGTTCTCAACTAGGGTGGGGTGTGTATAGATTTCATAAGGAAAATAAAAGTATATACAGAAATGATACAAAACACTCAAACCCGCCCTATATTTTCCTAATGAGAAATAATCCCAAAATACTTCCAAAATTGTTGTTACCTCTAATTTTAATTACATGTGTCCACATTAAATCAATCCATAATGCCATGATCCTATTAAAATAATGTAACATCTCATTTAATCCATGTTTGACACCCATTCATGATATTCTATTAACCAAATCTCTTTCAATAACAAAACCAACCCTAGAAGTTCCATAAATTAATAAATGATTGTTTATTTATCCATTTCAATCTGGGAAACTATTAGGAAAAAAACAATAAAGAATCACAATAACATAAATTTGAGAAGATGAAGAGTTATGATAGTGAATTAACATGAGTTCCCATTAAAACACATCATACCACAATCATTATAGTAAGTGTGAAGAATTCTACATGTCAATCATGGAGATTTATGGGCAAATTAATACTACCAATTACCTCCATCATTATTCAAGATCACCCCACTCAAGTCATATAGCAACAAAACCATATTCCAAAATGCAACCCCATCTGGGAACACATTACCGAATAACTAATTTCGTGGCCTGGATGCACAAAACTACCCATCTATTCCACAAACAATTTATATCCCAACATGAGATTCCATTACAACTCCCAAGACATCCAACAACACAAAATCATTCTCAAAACCACAGAAAAACAAAAAATAGATAAAACCACAAATAATATCACCCCATATAGCCATGAAAAACAAAATTTAATATTTAAAAAGATATACTTTATTTAATTACACTTGTTTCATTCAATGGTTTTCATAGATCTTTATGATCATAGTGTATCCATTCATTATGTATATATACCTGATTAATGAATTTACATTTTCTTGTTATACCAAATAGACTTGTTCAATAAAAAACCACGACACACATACCTAGAGTAAGCAAATCCACAAACAGACCAAATTTTCATAAGGAAATGTAGCCCATATAATCATAATATAACAATCCACATCATTCATTAAAATCATGTAAAAATAAATACCTATACCCCTTCCAATTTTATTTATCCAATTCTTATATTTTATTATTATGGGGAAACCAAATTACATAGGTAAAAAAAAACCTCTCCCAACCCCTTGGATGATGCACAATTGAAGAGAAATGACGGGAATCCTACCTCATGGAAGCTTTCCAAATGCTTCCCATGCCAGGATAGGGAAGAATTCCCACAAAACAAAACTATACCATGATAATAAATGATAAACGTAAAATGGTCAAAATATCCTCTAATATTCAAACCAATACATCGCCATACCAAGGAAAAAAGAAACAGTTGTTGCCCTATAGAAGAATGGTTGAAAACAGATGACGATGAGAAGAGAACCCACTATAGATCAACCAATGATCACCAATGAAATCCACTAGAGTCAAGGTATAAAGGTGAGATTAGTAGGGATTGAATAAAAAATTATAGAGCATCGGTTTATCCAAAAATGATACGAAAAATGAAGCATGACTGAATGAATGAGGGTTTCTCTGAAAAAGAAATTTAAAAAAAAACAGGATTTTGCTATTAAACAATTTGTAATACCGTTTCACATCATGTAATACTCATGTTTCGATTTTCATTATATAACTGGTCGCATATTCTATTTTTTTATTTTTCTAACCGCAAAATATTACATATCTTGAAGTACACTTGGGTAGTGTCAAAAATGACTTCATGTTGTGTATCCTCCAATAAAAGACACAAAACCAATCTCTAGGTCATGTAATCTTGTTACAGGATGTGTAATTCCCCTTTTTCCATATTTTAGATAGAAATATCACCATGTTTTTCTTATCCACCTCAAAACACATCCAAAAAATTTAAAAATTTCAATGTAATGGATTGGGAGGGAACCTAACATTAAACATTCTACTAACATACATTAGATATGTTCAATATAATGAACATAAATCAATGAACACAATATGTGTTAAAAAATAAATAATTTTATAGAAAACTATACATCAATATCCACTCCATTAACGTATCCTTATTTGGATTTGAAATCAAATAAAGTAAATTTCTAAGGAAATCAAAAAAAATTGGGATTTTGATAAACCAAACAAATAAAATAAGGTGAAATAATGTGTTATGCCACAAAATAATACAAATATGACCTTAAAAAAACATAAATATTTATAAATAGTTGAATTAGGACAAACTGAAATATAAGGATTTTAATCTAACATTAAAACTACAATTAAAATATAAATAATGATATAAAATCTAAAATAGGTAGTGTATATAACAAATAAATTAAATCAGGTGTATATCGAACATCAAGTATGGAAAAGAATAATTTGTGAGGAAACCCCCAACATATTATCCAGAAATAGATGAAGTAGCATTAAACACGTTTATTATAAACATAATCATGTTAATAAAACAATTCAAAACATTTCTCATATATATTTTAATTTATTATACACATAAATAGAAACTTTATACATTAATTAGTTTTGTTATCTACTCATGTTTCTATAGTCTTCAATGTTTTTACTATTTCAATATTAGGGGTTGATGTATTCATAAATCCTAATAAAATCATTATAACTAGGTCATTATGTTTACATATTGGTGTGAATTTTAATTATTTAATTTTATTGAAATTATATCTATTAGTGTATTTTCATCATCCTAAATTATGTAATTAATAATAAAGATACCTCAACGATTCCGATCTATAGATGGATATTTACTTTATTGATTGATAAATTGACTATATAACCAAATAATAAAAAACCAAAAAATAAATTCTTATATTAATATTATATGTTTTAAAATTAATTTAGGAGAAAATCATATAGTATTGATCATGTAGATTGTTAAAAAAATCCCAAACATGAAATAATAAAGATTAATGGATGATTAGGATAATGGTTAGTTGTAATGTATTTAAAATAGAATTTTAATGAAATTATTTAGTGTTAATTAATGTTATATATAATAATAACAATGAAATTTTATAATATATAATCTATATTATGAGTATTTAACATTTTAATAAATTTTTTCTTCTTAGTATGGTTTATTTAAATGAATAAATTATATATGATCATTTTTAGAACATATCATAAATAGATTCATTAAATTTTCATATTATATCCATAATAATATTATAAATTCCATATTTATCTTTTAATAATATCATTAGATTAAACATTTTATGTTAGTGATGAATACTGCAAGACATTTCATCATTCAGGTGGTAGTCTACATAGTGCACAAAATAATGTTTTCCCATAATGGATGGGTTCTAAGTATAAACTATCCTAATAACAATAATATATAACTGAGAATTAGTTAATGGTACTTATATAATTATATTGATATATTTAGAATAAACTCGATGAATAAATTTATGGGGGAAGACATGTGGCTGATAATACCAACATAAGGGACTAGAATTTTCCATTTATATCTACTTAGAAATAATTCTTTCTATCAAACTAATAGATACTAAGAGATGTTTAAAAAATTATATGGAAATAGAAGGACAATGTTAGATGTATTTTTGTGTTATTATTAGAAGTATTGTTAATACTTGATGTTGATGATATATTTTTTTTGTACATGACCATAATTTTATTTATAGGAGAAACCCCTTATATTTTTAGTATTTTATTTTTACTATTAATGTGTCATCCTAAAAAATAGAACAATTGATCATGAAAATGAATTTTTGACTAAGAACATCCAAAAAACCCTTTTCTTTAAGACATTAGTTTTTATTTTGTTCATATATTTTTAAAAATATTCTACATTTTATGTAAATGTTAATATTAATATACTAAATTTTCCCTAAAAAAATTAATATTTTATCACCAAGTGTTTTTGAAATATTTAATATATTTTTTATAAAATAATAACATCATCAAAATATCATGTTTCTTAAAAATTATATTTTTCAATAAAAAATAATATTACATAAATAATAATAATAATTTTCTGCAATATAAATTTATAAATAAATTATTATAATAATTATTATGTTTTTATTTATTTCATGATTAAAATTTTATAAATTATATATTTTAATTAAATCAAAAGAAATGACAAAAAATATATTTCAAATAAATGACATACATAAATATTAAATGTTATTATTTTTATTTCATATAGTTATCCAATTTCATTTTTCTTAATACCTTTTTAATATCACAAATTATTATTCATCAATAATTTGTTTCATGAAATATAAATAAAAATTTGAAAACATGATTTTTTTAAAATACTTTTTTAAACACGAAATGGCTTCATTGTTCATTTTATGTAAACTAATTGAAATTAATTATTTTTAAAAGTGACCATATTTTTCTGTAAATATATAATTCAAAAAGTATTATATCATATTTATTACATTTAATTCAATGGATTGGTTGGTAATAGTCAAAAAGGATAATTGTTATGTTATTTTTCTATGTTTTTTTGGAGACCTATAACGATCACAATTACCTATTAATGGTAATAACTTTTTAATATTTTGATTTGTTGCTAGTTATGAGAATCTATAAGATATAAATGTATTTGGATTTAACTATAATGAGGTATCATAATTCATATCTTTAGAATTTCTGAAAAACATGTTTATTTTTTTCAAATAGAAATATTACAATATTGATCTTCTTCATAACCAGTTAAGAAAAATATTTAATATATTTTGTTTTTAAAATGTAAATAATGAAATTTATTTTTTACTAAAGTATTATTAATCAATACATTGATATGTTATCATATTATTATTTGAGAAATGAAATATTTATTATACAAATCATTTATTGGGTGGTAGTGTGGTCATTGATTATATATTTAAAAAAAATCTATAAATCTAAAAAGATTATAATGATACTATATTGAATCATATTTCAAAAATATAAAATTTTTAGAGAATAAAAAAATGTTTTGAATATGAATATTAAATCATTGAAGTTGATTTTTATTGATCATAAAGATCATATGAATTATTATAGATGGACTAAAGAAGAATATACTATGATATTTCATAATCTAGGGTGGAGGATTAGGATACCCAGATATACGTAATTATCTAAATTCACATCGGAAGTAGAAAATTTAATTTTATTTTCCATATTATCTTTAAATAATTGATTAAACTGTTTTATAATCATTTTCAGAACAGTTAATATGTTATTGATTTTTATAACTCTGAAAAAAACATAATTTTTTAGCACTGAAAAATATTCTAATTAATTTCACTAACACGATTCATATCTCATACTAAATGTTCATGAGTATAACAGATAACCCTTCAACACAAGAAAAAATGTCTTATTCCTTTAAGACATTCAATTGGGGGAATCAGACATCATTCATTACATGTATGAATTCTAATCAACATTCATTATTGGTTTCATACCCTATATCAATCATCAAAAATCATCCTTCGTTTCTTTAGTGATTTGAGGATATATTTACATGTTTATTTTTAAATTATATATTATGATAACATGTTCAGGATAAACTAGTATTTTTAACATGATATTATTTCACATGTTTTTTCTCATTTTGTTATTCACCAAATTTTATAATTTTACCATGACTAACATGTATCCAATAGGATCAAACAATTGAATTACACAATTGAATGAATATATTTGGTAATCCATTAATTCATTAGTTTGGTTTCAATATAATATTCTTCTACTGAATAAATCAAAATTAAAATTAAAAAAACATAATGATATATATGTATCAATCTATGTTTTCAATAATCATTTTACTATAAGGATATTAAACATAAATAAATTTAAATCCCTCAAAATGGATTCTAATTCATTTTTCAATTACTATATAAATTCTTGGTGGAGTGTATACCTAGGATTAAATTCTTAGGACCACTCATCATGCCCCAATAGAAGAATGAGTCGAAATACTACTATATTTTTTATGGTGATTCCTCATTGGTGTGTCTGTTCTATGTGTTTATCTATATATTAATATCCAATTAGAGATTCCATTATTTTGAATCAAAAAATTAACTCATTTTAAAAACATTTGTATGAAATTTCCATGAAGCACTATAAAGACCCTAGTACACTAAAACCTAATTAATTCCTGACATTTCTCATTCCATATAAACATGGGTTGGAGACTATCAAATATAATTAACAAGGAAACATTGGGAATGGGAAATCTATATGAATAACCAATAAAGATATAATAGAATAATATATAATAAGATCAAAATAGATACTCAATACCAAATACGTATCCTGTATAAATGTAACACAAGTGTATAGATAAACATCACAATGTAATACATCATTTTATGGATAATAAAACAAAAATAAAAAATAATAATTTAAAATAATATGAATTGATTGGTAAATATCTCCAATAGTATCTGTTATAGCCCATGAATCTCGTTGATCAAGATCAACCAAAACATCTAAGTGTTTCTTTCCATTTTTCTAGACCTAAAAATACAATATATACAAATTAATAAAGACAATTGTAGGATGAGATTTAAATTTCTCATTAGGGTATAAAAATGTGATCAACAATTAATTATATTATAAATAAACAATTTTGTAATTTATTTCATTAAAAATGAATCTCTTGTACTGTACTTATTTTAAATCAAAAAATTATTTAAAATCATTTAAATGTGATATATATCAAAAAAATTTCTTCATGAAAAATATTTTAAATATATTTATACTAATCAAAAGGAATGAATTATAATATTCTAGTACATTCGTAGGTATAATCATGTCCAAAAAATTAACCACCAATGTATTATTCAATGAGATTAATTAATTTCTATATATAGGATCTTGATAGTTCACAATAATTAATAATGTGTAATGTATGTATACAAAAATCGCTGGGAAGTAAGTATCAGGACTAATATATCAACTAACCATCTAGAAAAATCATACAAATTTTTTTTTAGTTATATACTTTATCATAAATGCTTTTATATGGAGTATTATTCCAAGAATTATTCTTATAATCACCAACTAACAACTAATTCTCACATGTTCTTCAATCATTCAATCAATCAATCAAGGGAAAGTCCACAATTTCTTATTAATAAATTATTTAGGGTTTAAATGAATAATTTCATGTTTCAAAATCTATTTATCAATAAATAAATTGTAGAGTTCCATCAATTCCATGCATTTTAATTCATATTTCAAAATAATAATAATTTTCTCTTAAATAAAAAATAATAATTTACCATTTTATTAAATAATGTTTCCAAAATCCCATACAAGAATTTTCATTTCCACTGAAATTGGGGGTTTCATTGTTTCAATACCTTTTTAATCATTCCAAAAATCATGTCAAATCATTTTATTTTGAATTAATTAAAAATAAATAAAATTCAACAAAGAAATTTTTGTTTTAATTTTAGGGTAATGATTTATGTAACTACCTACATTTAATTATGTGATCAAATCAACACCCTCATATGGATATGAAAACAATTAATGAGGTTCTGATATCCTCTATAGATCCTGAAAATTATAATTAAAATAATTAGTGTAGAATATAACTTTTGGGAATAATAAATAGGGGTCCTGATATTTTTAAATAATTTTTATGGAATTAAAATCATTTCTGCATTATTTTTAGTTTTTCCACATGATCATTCGAAACTATTTGCACTATCCACATACTCTTACTATGATTATGGAAAGAGAGAATTATTTCTAAGGATGGTTGAACTAATTGTTCACTAATAATGAAAATTACTTTATCAAATGATTTGACTTTGATGGGTGAGGATATAGGATTTAGACAAAAATTCCCCCCATTGAACTATCATATGGACGTCTATTTTCTAGTCAAAAATAAAATGTTCCACTAATAGTGGTATAACCATAAAATAATCTCAAAACATCCCAAATTTTTTGAAACACACAAAAATGACCCTAGATCAAAACTTGATCAATATAGTATCAAAGCGAGGATGTAAAATAAATAAATTAATCTTGTAGTATTTTATAACCATCACACTAATAAACATTATTTCCCCGTAAATCATGTATATATGAATCAATGTTAAATATTTTATCCCAGTTTTCTCAAAATAGTTCCTTGTACATTGAATTTTCATGCCAATAAATTCCATACACCCATAGAATAAGGATTAGTTGTATATAATTATCATGAATCCCAAAAATCTCCAAATAAACAACAGAAATTGGATTCTTAGTAAGAATTAAATCCACTTAAATATCATAAGTATCAAAACTAATGAAACATGAAGGGTAAAAAATATATTTCAAGATTTGGTTTACATGAGTCCATTGGGTATCAATGTTACCGATGGCAGTCCTGATAAATTGAATGCCACATCACCAACGTACTAAATAATAAAAAAATTTACATGGAACCCCGGGTAAAATATATCTTCATTTCACAGTACATATAACACCCATCCTTGTTGATACTATCAAAAATACATATTCACCAAATAAAAATTCATATTTTCTATGTCAATGATCAGTATAGGATTTATACTAGAAATGTGATGTTTCCATTCTATGTATGATAAAATGAATCAAAATCTTTGCATTTGGGACTAAAAAATCCCTACTAAAGAGGATTCAACGATATCTAACAAAAAAAGAGGATATATATAAGAACATCCATTCATGGATTCCTAATGATCCATTTTAATTTTATAATAGTTCCAATTCTTATAAGAAAACTCAACCAATCAGAAAATGGGCATTGTATGCTCCATCGAAGTAGAGAATAAAAGAATAATCCACATCCATAAAATTTCATACATCTTGTTCTTGTTCTCCATCAATCTATAAATCATTTATAATGATCAGTTAAACCCTAGATCCCATTTCTAATTTGTGGACTCTCTAAAATATATAATTAATAGATGGATCCAAACATGAATGTATAGAAAATTTAAATGTATAAAACTAGATGACCAGTATAACATAGAGACATATCAGACACCTTAATTTAATTTTATAATTAATGGTAATGTGGTGAGAGGATATGGTTAGCTAATTTTTCACTACCCATACTATATTTATTACTCAATGTGCATATACAATATACTTCGAGAAATCAATATAAATATCATCCCACGTCCATGTCAGCATAAAAAGGGATGCATGCATACTAGAATGTTTCTGGTGCCCAGATTTGACCTACTCATAGGTATAATAATGGGAAATATATTTACTAATTTCTCACTTCATAATTTCAAACAAGAATCAGTGTAACATATCATAGAACACAATTATACATCATTATTTTTCAGCCCATAGGGAATTCTGAAAATCCACTTTGTGGAAATTTTCATGGGTAAATGTACAACATACATACTATGAAAAAATAGGATACCCTCATAATAAAATGATCAATAATATATAGTCTTCTCACCATATATGTAATAACTAATCCCACACAATTCATTATCAAGAATCTTTTCCTGATGAGTTATATCATAAATTGTGGAGGTTAACTGAACAAGTATATGAATAGTCATGGTTGCATACTACCAGGCTACCAAAAAAAGATGATGAAATATATTCATCAAATTATAATATTCTTATTATTATCTCAAGTTATCAGATGGATTTTTTCTTTGCAACCCATAAAAATTTACATTCCCCTTAATTGGTGTGTTTTATTTTTTGAAATCAATGCACTATAGGAACTCTTCCCGATGTCTCTATTGGAGAATCATAAAATATTGTGAGAAGATATATTATAAAATTTTTTATTGGGATAAACGGTGGATCATTAACCACAAAAAAGATTCATTAAATTTTAACAGCATGCATCCTGATAGAATGACCATGATCACGGGTTAGAAAACTCTTCTCATGTGGCACAAGACATTGGAAGCCACTAGAAACAATCTAAACACCTTTCATGAGAATGCATACCAAACCCAAAATATATGTTCCCTAAAAACATAACCACACCTATACATTCTATGATTTTTCAATATCTTAGTAGTCAAAAATACTTCTAGTTTTCTAAATATATATAAAAATATATATCCTACTATAACTTCAATAACTCTTAACTAAAGAAAAATCATCATAGAATATAAAATCATGAAAAATTTAAAAAATATATGATAATATCTTTTATATACCAATAATATCTAAATATCAGAAAACATTATGTTTTTTTACTTATATAATAACAGCTGTTATCATCTCTATAGTGACTAAAATAACATGTTCTCTTAAGAATAATCATTGAACTACACTTCCTGGTTCATGATATTATACGTTAATATCCTAGTATAAATTCAATTAAATATTTATTTTGTTTACATTACTCTCATAGGACTCAAATATTATTCATTGTTTTTAGACTCATCCAATTTTTTTCCAAAAATACAACCATTATAAAACTAGGTACTCATGTAATATCCTGTTTGCAAAAAATAAATAAATCATGATTATTTTTTAGAAAAAATGTTATAAAAACATTCCCCCAACTGTTAAAAAAATAGTATTATTGGTCTTCATGAAGTTATGTTACTTTATTCTCAAGTGCTGGTAACCATAAAAATGATCAATCTTTGAGAACAACATCACCCATTTCCACTGCTTGAAAAAATTAATTTTCTTAAGGTGAAAAACAATTGTCCATTTCTATATAATTGTTCATATTTTAGTAATCAACATAATGGGGTTGTTTTCAATGTAATTATTATATAAAATTAATATGTACCATTTGGAATATGAATCATTTATACAATAAATCATTCAATTTATTTTTGAAATCATTAAATTTTTGTAAATCGATTTGGTAATATTGAATCTAAAATGGTTGTGTATTATATAGTAAATAAAATTTAAATCATAAATACCATTTATTTATAGGGAGAAAGCGTTTTTATAGAACTAAATAGAAAAAAATATATGAATATTGGAAGGATAACATCACTCAATGATTCATGTCGCATGTCTAAAAAAATATCGTTAACCCTTCCCAACCATAGAATTGATGGTCTGGATATAATCAATGATAGGTCCAACTTCTCATAAAAACATTGAACACCTCATATTTTATAGTGAAAGTGATCCACTAATGATAATAGGTAAACTGATTCATATGTAAAATAATCCAATCCATCTCAAGAATTATTTCAAGATGATTCATGTTATGAACGAAAAATGTCCAACATAACTAAATTACTAATAATGAGAAAACATTATAACGATGTCATCGACTTTATTGTCTCTTTATTTCGAACGTTATAGAAACATATATCCCACAATACCTAATTTCAATAGAATGGAATATGTTTTAAAAATTTCCGTCCATATGAATGAATTTAATTCCATAATAACTTATAAAAAAACTAATATTGATGGAAAATAGAGATAGTACCTGTCACAGTCTTTAGACATGCATTAGAATCATCTTAAGGCACATCCACAATAAGTAAAATAATTGTTATAGTATCCTATGACTATAAACCATTGGATCGTGAATAATATTGTTTTAGTTTTTTTAAATTGTTTTTGATGATTCTTTTCTTTTTAATTTAGAAAAAAACTTGTGAACGAACACATATTAGTGTCCTGAGTGACTATACAAACTAAAAAACTACAGTGACATAGTAAAAAGTTTTATCAATTCAATTAATTTTCAAAATTGGGGCAACTCAAAATTCCTCTGACAAACATTGTAGATGATTTGGAAAATGTATGATGAAAGAAACCATAGAAAGAATCAAAACACCTCATACAATTATTTAAATTCACAAAAATTTAAATGTGAGTCATGAAAAATACAAACCAACCTACTATACCAAACAAGAAAATCTAAGTCATCACATCCATATACATAAAATTCATATAATTATTTAGTTTATTCATTAAAATATGAATTTGGATATGATATTGAAAACCCATGTCATATCATCTAGCCATCAGTTTCTTACTATTTAATACTTTATTAGAGTAGTGAAAATGTTTATTAAATAATTTTTCAGATTTAGTCATGTTGAAAAACAAATATTCGTTATTCTATACTGCTTAACGATTAATTATTATAACCATCAATTTCGAGAGTCTCTTTCTATGTCCACCAACATTGAAAATTTAACAGATAAACCTAATTTAATATGGGATGTTATCCATTTCTGTAAATTAATGAATCTATATATTCATTAATAAGGACTAGTATAAAATTGGTGTTTTCCAAATATTATTTTTTTAGATATGGATGGATTTGGGAGGGCCACATCATATGGCATGATGGTTTCTGGTTACTACAGACTTAGATACTGATAGTTCAACATAGTACAAGTGAGAGTTATATTGGAGGAAAGTATACTGTGACGATGATGGTTGATATCAAATACTATAATGTTGGTTTTGAGAATCTTAGTGGAATGCGATATAGGATGGATCTGTCGAAGTAGATTCCCATGGTGGTGGAAACAAAATCATCACATCCGTGGATCCGTGAAATAGTGGTCACATGTTAATGTGTAATTGGTGGAGTGGTGGAATTTTCATATGGGTTGGTCAAGGAATGTTAGGATTGATATTAATGGGGCCTCGAAAGTAGTGAAAACATGGTATCTAGATATCTCTCATTGGATTATCATCAGATTCAATGTTCATGTTCATGTAGGACACTATTTAGGCATATCCAAAGGTACATGAAACAAAGGATTAAATCAAATCACGATAAATCCACCGACATAACTGAGAATATTTTTTACTTAGTATATTGTATGTTCTTCACAATCGATTCAATTCACCATATAGTTATACATGGGGGCATGATGTCCAATATGCTATCTAGCGCGTGATCACAGGAGCATAATTGAATACAGTAGTTGTGTGTGTGTGTGGGGGGTGGGGGGGTGGGGTGGGGGGTTTATATATTCCAAGTACATGGGAGCTTTGAACCCATATTTTGCTTATAGATACTAGCATATGATTTGTTTTGGGTTTCCACTTAACCTAGATAAAAAAGAATGTATATAAATATAATAAAAATAAATATTATGTCTTCATGATAAGGTACTTCATTGAATGTTGTTTTTTCATGATGTTTAATTGTTTCTATATATCTATAATCCAATACTCATCAACTAGATGATATTTTAGTACATCAGTACTTATGTTTTGTACCAAAAATATTCTTGGTATTAATAACTAACTTATTACAATTATAGATCCGTTGACTAATACTGAATAGCAATGAGTGACATTTCATATCCCATATCGTTTACTGTAAAAAAAATATCAAAAACAAATTTCTAAGACTCTAGATGATTGACCCCATATAGATCACCATAAACACCCTCCAATGTACTATTTAAATGTCTCTTAGGAGGCATGATTCTACAAAACATCTACAGTCAATATTTATAAAAACATTGACAATAAACAGATCATCATCTCAATAAATAAAATAACGAAAATAAATTCCCTCAAACAAAACATTACATTAATTTATTTTCAACACTAAGGTTAAATAAAAATAAAAATATAGAATTATATAAAACTATTCATGAAATATTCTTTTTAAAAACACTCATATGGGGTAATGTCTCATTATGATGATATTTTTCAAAAAATTATCTTGTGCCTACATCTGTTATCTAAAATATTCTACCTTCTATCTAACTAGATAACAAAAAATTCATACAAACATCCAAAAATATACACAAATAACCATTTTTTCATATTTTCATGAACTATAAAATATACATTTTTTCCTTAATACTAGAGTAGTCATAACATTTCATGATGGTCATTATATATCACCATTGGTGATAAACTATCACCTGATATCAACTAAGAGTCAAAGGGAATAATATTTTCGTATCAACAATCAATCATGATATAACAACATATAGAAAAAACCAAATTATTTTTCATAATTTCATTAACACCTCCATGAAAAATGTATCACCAAAAAATTTGCAAACATCACATTATAATACATTTTCCAATGGATAATGGAACACATTTCATTAAAACCTCTCCCAAACCCTGTGCGGGAAGTTGGCCATAACTCAACAATCCACCATCACTACTCCATAATTTTATTGATCATGTAAAGCCACCATATAATTGTAGAATATTACCAATCCTATGATTGTAATATTTAGATTTTCAAATTGACATAGTAAATATTTGGATGTTTACTAAACAACTACATTTGGTATCACTATGTTTTCTACAATAACTTCAAGAATAATAAAACCAATTATGTTTAATATTTATATGAATATCCTCATGGTTGGTCAAATAAAAATTTCAAATCTAAATAAATAATTCATGTCATGTATATTCAAAATATAGAAATTCAAAAAAAATGTTCCCATAGTCATATACTCTTTAAGTAGTTAGTTTTAGTCTATAAAAATCTCAAAGTACTAAATAATCAACCACAGGTAATGTATGTGTGCACATGTTCTTAAGGATCAATAAAAAATTATTAAATTATCCACATCCAATCCATGAAAATCATGGCTACTCAGATTTATATAAATTATTCCTAATCAATAAATTTTTAGGGATTCATTGACCGAGTCTGATTAATACAAACCTCCCACAAAAAAACTTAAGACTACATATTATTAAATAAATGAATAAATCAATTAAGATAAATCCAATAATTTTAAATGAATTTGTCAATCACCATTCAAATACACAATATTATAATTCAACATAATCATAAAATTTCAAAACTAAATCAATGACTTCCAGCTATTTTAGTTATTTAAAAATCATATTTCATTTATTGAAAATTTTATACTGAATCAACATCTAATAATTCAATAAATTGATTTTTCATTTTATGAAATCATTGTCATCAAATCCAACTCAATAAATTCAGTAGCATTAAAATGGTGGGTGGTATCATAATTTCCTTGATTTTTATAATCTAATAACAAATCATCTCGAATCAAATAATCATAAATAAATTTAAAACCCATTTCAATGCAATCGAGAATTTTGGAGTTTCATTTTAAGATTAAATTTAGATGGCCACTTATATTGAATCCAGAAATCATATCAACTAATGAAATGGGAAACTCCCTTGAATATAAAATGATAAACAAATATCATAAACACTATTATAAACAAGATCCAATAATGAAATGATATATTAAATATAAGATATAATATATTAACATTTTTGGATTATCCACTCTAAAAATTGGTATAATGATTGGATATATAAAAGAAAAATAAAAGAGTAATACATAGATCTCATAGATCTATAAATCATTCACAATCACTTTTATCTAAAATAAACGAGCTATAAAGATCCATTAAATCCTCTAAAGATAAACTCAAATAGAAGTAATATCAATATAGTCAAATGGGTGGTGTAAGGTATCCTGAATTGTGATCCCAGGATTTTTAATTTAAAATGTATGAAATCAAAAACAAACACCAAATTATTCAGTGGGTTTTCACATAGTTTATAGTAACAAAGCACCTAAATTAATCACTTTTACTAGGAATCTAGAAAATATGCATAGTTTTTATGAATAGATAAATTAACCATTCATAAGTTTGGAAAATAATTTTTTCTAATAGATCCACGATTGATTGGTGTGGAAACTTGGTTTTGACTAACAATGTGTTCTTCCCCAGACCATAATTATAGGGAACATGGATTGCTTGGAAAACCAACATGTTTTCCCTAACAATATTTCAAAAGGGAATATTTTGAAAAACATGTAATATTTCTATAATGTTACACAAAACTACATGAAACAAGTCCCAATTAAGTAAACATCAAAATAGGGGTGTCATAGTTACTAAAATCACATAAAATAATTTCATTTTTATCGTACTAAAAAAAATTATCTCTCCTTTATTCTCTTATATTGACTCATCATAGTCCTATAAATAAGATAATTAATTATATAAATATCGAATTTATCTACCTATGAAAATTGAGGCTCTAAATCCCCACAAATTAGGGGATTGTGAAGAATAATAGTCAAACACTACATTTTATGAAATTTAATATAAAAAATTATTATTTTATATTAATTATATAACATAAATAATACATATCACCAATAATAATAATCCTTAAAAATATAATCTATATTTTCATTGGGGATGAGATACATAAAAAGATAATATTAAAATAATTATAATCAATTTCTCATAATTAGGCCGTACTAAAATCACGTATTGGGACATCAAAATTCACAGAAATAATAAAATCCTAGAGAATGAAATTATAATGGGTGACATGAAAATACTTCTAAGAGAAATACCCATCAACATTTCATCAAGTTAATGGTTATAACTATTATAGAAAACAAGAACATGGGATTAATAATTTATTAAAAATTGAATAATCTTATATCACTTAAATGTATAATTTGTTGAATTATAAACAGAAATGGAAATTTATTTTCCATTTTATAGGTTTATTGAATCATAAAATAATAAATGTGAGACATTTTATCATAAAATATACACATTTAAATGACACATAAATGAAATAATAAGAATCCATATCATAGTTGGGTACTCATTTATTTTATGTTCACATCATATAGTAAAATTGGGATAATAATCCATATACTCTGTTGGGATAGGGATAACAA
This sequence comes from Viscum album, assembly GCA_963277665.1. NCBI lineage: Eukaryota > Viridiplantae > Streptophyta > Magnoliopsida > Santalales > Viscaceae > Viscum > Viscum album. The sequence continues at coordinate 1,102,814,344 of OY728147.1, forward strand.
CTTTTGTACCCTCTTAGACATGGGATACAAATAGTGTACCCACTAGGGCTTGGGAAACATCCTATATTCTGTGATGGGATTGAAAATCTAGATTTTTAACCTTTATGAATTGTGATACTAACATTATATAACTATTATCGTCATACAATATAAAACATTAACTTACTTATTGGACTGTGATATAAACCTCCACACGCCAATATTGTGGCACATTGATTTATGTGTCTAGATAACCTCTGATTATCAATATTTCAATCATCAAATTTCAAAACCAATGAATGGAGAGGAATTCCATAGGAATAATTGAATATTTTAATATCCATCCATAAAAATAATCTTGTGGTGGTATAAGATCATTCAAAAAGATTAAAATATGATATTTATAGATGATAACATAAGTTAATATAAATATTTCATTCTCAAAGTGTAGATCACATAAATAAATATTTGAAAACATATTAATTAATTTTATAATCATTAGGGTTTATGTTTATGTTGAAATACATTTTAATAAACTTGATATATCAGAGTTAAATGTAAATTTCAAAACGTTGGAAAAATATTTCATATGGAAAAAACATAAATCTGGAGTTTAGATTGTTAATTTAATTTTATAATAAAAAAAGGTTAGGAGTTATATTTAAATTATATTATCGAAATGTATATTTTAAAACATTTTATTACATTTATTCTAAACAACATATCATTTGTTAGTGTGTAAATGAAAATTAAATGAGGATAACCTATAGGTAATGTGAAGTGCATGATAAGACATATTATAATTGAAGGAAAAATTATTTTATTTTGAAATATTGAAAGGCATTATTGTGGTTGGTTTCAAATGATTATTCGTTTCGGGTTACTTAGGAGCCACAGAGTGGCAGACCTAGGTCATCTCTCAAAGGCGAAACCAAATTTAAAAAATTCTTAAAGATATTCTAAAAATAATATAAAATTAATAAAAAAATACTATAGAGGATGTGGGTTTTTATAGTTTATAAATCGAGAAGAAGTTAGTTGGAAAAATCATGTATTATTTGGTTCTTAGTTTTGAAATAAATATTGAATAAAATGATACAAACAAAAGATGTTTTTTTAGAAAATATTTTGAAGGTGTAATTGATATAACTCTACCTTTTCAATCAATTATTTGTCATTATCATTTAAATTAACATCCACATAATCATAATCCTATACTTTTTTTACCCTCGAACCCTATGGGAGTTAACATATCCACAAAGATGAAATTACATAAACTCTAGGATTGCTTCAGAAGACACAATCGCATCACCCTTCATTTATTGATATTATTAGGTTAGATTAAGGTCATTGGTAAGTTAGAGAACATATCCATTCTATAAATGAAGATTATTTTAGTTTAGGGAAAAAATTTGAACTCTAAACTCAAATCATGTGTGGTCTTGTATTACTGATTAATTTTGCACTCTCACGATTTACAAAAAATCTTGACTTTATGGGATTTGTGTTTATGGTTCGATTTTTTTCTCAGTTTCATTTAAATTTAAATATAAATTAATAGAAAATATCAATTTAATTACAGTATCTCATTGACTCAATATAAATTAATGAATAAGGTAATAGATATATCAATTATTAAGAAAACTACTCTTCCATAGGCGGTGTTTCCATCACAGAGTCATTATGAATAAGAAATGGATTGAAAGAGGAATACACAATCTCATCTCCACTCCTAGATTCTAGATGATTAATAACAATAAAAAGATTAAAATAGAATAAGACATAAGATGTAATGAAGAAAATTTTCGTTATAAGCATAAAAACAAGGAAAAACAAAGATGGGGTGGGAAAGGAGAGCCTTCTTGGAAGAGAACATTGCATGAACCCTTACTTCTGCCAAGGATTCTAAAGTGTTACCAAGAGACACCCCTTTTGAAATAATTTTAAGAATCATTTACCAGCCCTCCAAAAGAGTGAAAACTCCATTTAAATATTGTTTTTGAGGGCTATGGTTACATAAATGTTTTAAATGTGAAATGAAAACTCATCCAAATAATTGATTCCAAGTTTCACCGCATCATTGTCCTCAAAAAGAGTGAATTTCCCATCCTTCTAGAATGATGATGTGTTTATAATTATGTCCCCGATCTTCCCTCCATATTTGGGATCAATCCTAGTTCGTACAAAAATGATACGACTCAAATAGTGAAGTGGTGTTCAATCTGGATGGTTTTGTCAATATTTGTTTTAATGTCACATTTAATCCACTAAAATCCACGATCCAGCTCATATGTCCTAAATATAATTTCTATCCCATTAATATAGTAATACAGTTACCAAATTTTATGTCAAAGTATTTTTCATAGCATTATTTATGCATGAAATACTTCAGTGAATTTTAAAAGGGTAAAACTTGAATTTTTATCAAATTTGAAAATTAATGATCTAATCCCAAATATTTCATAATTGAACATATTTAGTGTAAAATGAGTAAAATATTTCATTTATTATCAATAAAATATTAAATAAAATTGTTTTTTTTTCAACTCCCCCTCACTTACCCTTTTGCACTCTTGGGAAAAACATCATATCAAGTAATCATCAATATCCAATCTAAAACAAATTTTAAAACACATATCTATGAGATACAACAATTCCACACCATGAAACAACATATATCATGCCTCATAAAAAACCATTATTTAATGTTCTCCATTTATATAATTTAATATATTTCAACTTCATTTAGCCTCCCATTCACAAAACACTTACCTCAATTGAATTTTCTCTTATCACACAAATGTAAATTTTTAGCAATGTAATTATCATCCAAACTCATACAATGATCACCATAGGCTTGATAAATTTTTAAATCCCCACCCAATATGAGTCAAGGAAATATTTTTATCATGATAAATTTTCATGTTTATTCTGTGTCTTTCGGTTGGTAGGATTAATATGTGAAAAATTATGAGGGTGAATAAGGGGGATTGACTATTTTTGAAGCCAAATTGAATTATTCTACTTTTCAGTTTAATAGGGTCTCCTCCTCAATACACATAGAAACATTTCATTTTAATCATCATGAATGATCATGGAAATCAACATTTCAGTAGTAAAAATGTCAATATTATCAAGAATTATTTTATTGAAATCTCTAGATATGCACAACTTTATTCCTCTATTAGAATCTCAAGAAAGGCACAACATCGGTTATCATGAACGCTCCAGAAAAGGTTCATCAACCAATATAATGATTTTCTTCAGTAGAAAACCCATCTCTTAAGAATTTAATTTTTAACCCAATGTGTAAAAAAATGTGCAGTTCAACTATATTATGCCATTTCACTTCAAGAGTTGGTTGGATAAAGAAAATTTGATTTTAATGTGGCTAACCAAATATGATGTTCATGAATTATAAGGGATAAAAAAATATTTAATGTTCAAGGTAGTCCATTATAAAAAAGATTCTTCAAAATATGGTCTTTAATATGAAAAAAATCACTCAGTAATTTAAAACATAAGTACCTCAAAACCTCATGTTTTGATAGGAATAAATCCAGTATGGTTTGGTTATCTCAATAAGTGAGGTAAATTTAAAGAATATGAAAATAATGGTTTATAATCCTCACATGAAAGTGATTTCAAATATAATGAAAGTGAGATGTGGCATGGGATTCAGAATTCAGAGTTATTTTCATGAAATTACTAAATATTTTAACTTGAAACAAAGTTATTTTCACCATTCATTTGAGCTCTGTTTCATAGGAAAAATTATTTCACTTATTGATATGGATTTCAAAATGTTGATGAGAATCATTTCACCTCAAAAGTCTCAAAAACACACAAAAATTTGAAAATTAAATGCACAAAATTTAAAATACACTCAATTTTGTATTGTTTTGTTTCGTATAAAATATGAAAACAATTGAAATTACTAAACTAAAATGTTCCCTCATCCACACATAAAATTTTTCATTGTCCTCAATGTGAATCCATGATATTATATATTCACAAGATATGAAGAATTATAAATAAGACAAATAATATAAAAGTGAACAGGTTAGAAGCAACATGTTTTTCTCAAGTTATGATGGGGTCATGTAGTGTGATGAAATCCATTGTATCAATAGGAAGTCCCTCAATGTATTTCTTCAAACTTTACCCATTGAATGTAAATCTCATTATTGTGTCTTCTTGTTTGAAATCCACTGCACCATAAGGAAAATCTTTCATCACAACATAAGGACCTAACCATCTATAATGCAACATACTAGGAATCTTCTTTAGTTTTAAACTATATAGCAAGACATTATCCCTAACATGAAACTCCCTTGGTTGGATCATTTTTGCATGAGCTGGTTTTGAAATTTCATTATAGATCCTTGAGTGATTATATAAATATAATCTATTTTCTTAAAGATCTTCAATTTTCAACTTCCTTTGGATTCTATCCTTGGCCAAATCCATGTTGCACTTCATTATAGCCCAATAAGAATGATGTAAAACTTCCACGTGGAGATGATAGGCCTTCCCAGTTACAATCCAAAATGGGGACATACCAATGGGAGTCTGGTATGATATCGTATAATCCCACAATGCACAATCCAAGTGCTTTCTCAAATCCTTCAAATATGGCTGCACTGTTTTCTCAAAAAAAATCAACTCATGATTTGAAACCTTTGCCTGACCATTTGTATGGGTGTGGTATGGTGTTGATGTTTTCTTTTTCACACCATAATTTTAAAGGAGGGAATCAAAATTTCAATTGTATAAGTGTGTCCCTTGGTCACTAATTATGGTTTTCAGAACTCCTTTCCTACAAAAAATTCATGGCTTGAAAAAATACAAAAAAACATGATAATCATAAGTACTAGTGGCCACAGGCTCCATCCATTTACTCAAATAATCAACAAAAACCAAAATATACAAAAACCATAATTAACTAGGAAATATACCCATAATATCAATACCCCAGAAATCAAAAATCTCACAGAATAATATGGGTTTTTGAGGCATCTAATGTCTCCTAGAAATTATTTCCATGTGTTGGAAATTTAAAAACAACATAAAGTACAAATGAGAATCATGAAAAAAATCTAGGCCAATATAATCCAGCATCTAAAATGTTCCTAGCTATCTGTCGGGGTCCAAAGTGTGCACCAAACGCTAGTGTATGAAATAATTGTCGAAGAGACTCAATCTCATTATTAGGAACACACCACCTAATAACTTGTTCACGACACATGCACCATAAGTAAGGATCATCTGAAAACAAATCATGACTCACTCTTTAATTTTAGGACATGATGTTTCTTTAAATTTGCAGGGATTTTATAGGAAACAATATAGTTATCTAAATCTTCATACTAAGGATGTGTACCTGAGATTGGATAAAGAGTCTCATCGGGGAAATTATCCTGATGTGGTACCTGGTCCAAGGTGTCATCCTTTAGTCTGTGATTAAGCCTACTCTTGTGTTCTGCCACCATGTTTTCTGACCCCTTCTTTTCCTTTATCTTAATATAAAATTCTTGAATAAGAAGTATCTATCCAATTATCCTGGGATTTGCATCTAGATTCATCCAGAGGTACCTCAGAGCTGCATGGTAAGAAAAAACAACTAATTTAGAGCCCAATAAATATGAACGGAATTTATCTAGAGAAGATATAACTACCAGAAACATCTTTTTTGTGGTTGTGTAGTTTTATTGGTTCTAATCTAGTGTCCAAGATGCATATTAAATCACATGTGAGCGCCCCTCCACCTTCTGAGATAAGATAGCTCCAACAGTGATGTTGGAGGCATCACACATATACTGAAAATGAATCTCCCACTGTGGGGATGTATGATTGGTAGAGTGGTCAGAAATATATTTAACTCATCAGAGGACGTTCTGCAAGAATCACCAAACACAACATCAGAATCCTTTTTAAGTAATTGCAACATAAGAAAAATAGTCTTAGTAAAATCATTGATGAAGCACTGATAAAATATTGCATACCTGAGGAAAGATCTAACATCACACAAACATGAAAGATAGGGTAGGGATGAAATAATATTTACCTTAGATCTATAAACCTCTATCCCAGGTTTTGACACTACATGCTCGAATACAATGCCATGCTATTCCATGAAATGAATCTTTTAAAAGGTCAAGACTATATACTTCTTAATACCACGATTCAACTCTTTCCCAAAACTAGAGATACAATAATCAAATGAAGACCCATACAATGTAAATTCAACTATAAATACCTCAATGCAGGTCTCAAAAAAATCATAAAAAAAATACTCCCCATGCATCTCAAGAAGGTACATGGGGCGTTGAAAGGTCCAAATTGCATCATTCGGTAGGAAAATGTACCAAATGGACAAGTGAATATTGTCATCTATTGATACTACAGAGCAATAGGAACCTGAAAACATCTAGAAAATCCATCCAAGAAATAGTAGTGTGTCTTCACAGCTAGTCTCTCAAGCATCTACTCAATAAATGGGTGGGGAAATGGTATTTGCAAGTGTACTGAATTAATTTCCTATAATCAATACACACACGGAAACTGTTTTGCAGCCTCATTGGACTAAAATAATCATTCTTATTTTTAACAACAACAACACCAATTTTCTTAGGCACAACCTATATAGGACTCACCCACTTAGAATCTTAAATGGGATAGATTATAACTACATAGATCCATTTTTAACCACTTTTTTAACAAAATATAGAAGGGATAGATTGAGTCTCATTAGTGGTTGCCTCACTAGTTTAGCCCCATCCTCCAAAAGAATCCTATGCATGAAAATGTAGGGGTAATACCTAATATGTTAGCCAAGGTCCACTCTATTTCCCTAATGTTCTCCCTCAAAATATTTATAAGTTTTTTTCATGTTAAAAAGGGATATTATTATCCATGATAACATGTAATTTCTAACAACTTAACAAGTATTGGTATTTGAGATTTTATGGCAATGACTTCAGTTCTATTGTAGTGGGTTGGTGTATGGATGGAGATAAATAATGAAATAAAAAATGTCAATAAAGATAATCCGTATCAGAATATCCATCATCAAAATCTAAGAATAATGCATCAAATTCATCAGTATACTCAACTACCATGTCATAATTAGAGTTCACATGATCAAAATCATAATATGATTCCACTTCAAAATCAAATATAAGAGAATTTTGTTCATTATAAATAAGTGTGGAAGTACTCTTAGTCATAAAACTAGAACCAATACTCATAATTTACCTATGAATATGAAAATCAAATTCCATGGAGTTTTTATTTCGTGGTTTGAAATGGGAGACAAAAAAATGCAGATTTATCCTCTGAGGGGTACTTCATAGAGTCCATATAATTAAATATCACAACATCATACCCTAAATCCATGTAAAGTGTACCCTCATTTACATTTATGATATTTCTTGCAGTTATGAGGAAGGTTATACCTAAGATAATCGGGGCATGAGAACATAACTGATCATCCTCCATGTTAAGAATGTAGATATCTGCTAGAAAGTTTCTTTATCTTACCCGGAGAACTACATCTTCAAGGACTCCCGCTCGATATGCTGTAGCTCTATTTTCCAACTACACCAATACTCTCAATGGTTTAATCTCACTAACCTAAATAGAGGAGGATATAGAGTGAGGCATCACATTTATGGAAGCTCTAAAATAATAAATAGCATCTGAAAAGTTCAACTCTTCTTTGGTGAATGGTATGGTTAATCTCCCGGGAAGCTTCGACTTTGATGGAATTGATAGAGTTAGTGTAATGAGTGTGGAAACATTTTTTCCAAGATTGATCCTCTCATTTCCCTTGAACCCTCTTCGATTAGTATAATGTTATTTTAATAATTTTGCATACCTTGCGATTTTATTGATGGATTCAAGTAGAAAATTGTTGATCTCTACATGCTTGAATATGTCCAAAACCACCTTTTGAATGTTTTCTTTAGCCTTCTTTATGGTTTGTACATATTTATTTGGAAATGTACGGTGTTTAAAAGGAACATGATCAATCGTTTTCATACATTTTCCTTTCTCATTGGATTTCTCATCAGTTGGTGTGGAATGAGACATTTCTAGAGTTGAGGTGAATATCAGTGGAATGATATGTGTAGATGTTTCAGATTTTTGATTCCCACTTCTCAATGTGATGGCAGTAACATTCCCCTTGGGATTTGGAGTAGGTTGGGAAGGTATATTTCTAAATTTCTTGCGTACCAATTCATGGAGGGCATGGAAATCAGGCACATTTTAGTCTTCAACTCCCTCAGCTCTGAAACTTTACTCTACAACTCATTATTTTGATTAAGAAAAATTTTCTTCAAAATTTCATCAGTTCTAGAATCTAACATTGGTGGGGGATTTTTGTGTTTCTTTCTTGATGATGATTGAGCTTCAAATTTCCTTTGGTGTTGTTGGAAACCACGTTGATAAGGTGGAAGTTGATCGGTGTTTTGTTGAAAAGGGGCCATTGAGGTAGTATAGAGCCATACCTCATGTCTGATTGATCCTTACACCCTTGGTTTTATGTTGAAGGAAAGGAATCAAACTTTTTTTGGGGATGTGGTTATTACACCTGCTGATATCATCTCCCAAGAAACTCTGCTGCAAAATCATTTGTTTCTTGTAGTTGGGGGAAAGAGTTAGTTGGGTGGTTTGTTTCAATGCAAATTCCACATGGTCTTGAAAGAGGGGGTTGGGATGTATTTTGAGCCAATGAAAACTCTCTCACCATAGTTTCAAATTTTATACAATATGGTATCAATAAAATGACTTTCAAGAGAATATGGACTTCACTAATGTGCTCCCCTGACATGTGGTGTATATATATCCCCAAACTGTAGAGAGTTTTTTTTTCATCTTGTCAATCATCACACTTGTATATACTAGTGTCTTGTCCACCAATTCTCCTCCATGCACATAATCCTCTATGATTCTCTCTATAGGTTTCAATCCTTCGTAGAAGTATTAGATGGAGAGTTACTCACTGATTTGGTGATGTGTACAACTTGCACACAACTTCTTGAATGGCTCCCAGTACTTATAAATTGACTCCCCTTGTGCTTTCTGGATCCCCGAGATCTCCTTACGAATGGATGTGGTCCTTGATTCTGGAAGAAACATCTGTATGAAATGAGATTTCAAATTGTTCCAAGAAGTTACATTTTCATGTTGTAAACAATACATCCAGTCTTTCACAGCTCCATCATGTGAGAATGTTAATTCTCATAGTTTTATTTGTTCTTAAGATACCATTATTGGTTTTAGGGTTGAGAAAACCAAATTATATTATTTTAAATGTTTATTGGGATCCTCACTAGAGAGGCTATGAAATTTTTGAAGAAGATTAATTAACCCCGATTTTAGATCAAAATTTGATTTGAGATTTGGGAATGTAATAAAATTTGGTTGATTGTTTATATCAGGTGCATCGAATTATTTAATAGTTTTATTAAGTTCATTTCCTTTATTTTCATCAAATTGGTTCTTTTTTTATGATAGAATTAGACGTTATTCCAATTTCAATTTTCATGGAGTGGAGAAATTCTCAAACTATTTGAATGTTGAAACTTCCCGTAGACTGAGACTGTCTAATTCAATCCCAAAGGCTACGTTCAATATCAGGGTCAATATTTAAGATATAATCAGTATTATTTTGTGAAATAAACAAAATAAAAATTAGACAAAGTAAAGTGGACCATATTAAAATAAAATGAGAAGTTTGAATTGATATTCCTAAAAGAAGATGAAAAAATTAAAGAAGAAGAAAAAGAATTCAGATTGTGTAAAGAAATAAGAAAGAAGATGGGAAGAGAATAAAATGTAATATAAAATAAATACCTATAATTAGTTTAAATAATGACTTGCCTCCCCGGAAACAACGTCAATTTGAAAGGCACTATCGTGGGCACTTTCAAATGATGTATGGTTTCTGGTTACTTAGGTGTAGTAGAGTGGATCACCAAGGTCGTCTCTCAAAGGGGGAAGAAAAGTAAAAAAACTTCTTAAATGTATTATAAATATAGAATAAAAGAGAATAAAAACAATACTTGAAAGAATGGGGGTTTTTTATTATATATAAATCTAGAATAAGTCTACTAAATTATGATTGTGTTTTTTTTTGAAATGTAGTTAGATTAAAATAACACAATAAGATGTTGTTTGTTAGAAAATATTTAGAATGCGTAGTAGAATAAACTCATCCTTTTCACCAAATTATTTTTTGATTATTTTTAATTAACATCTACTTAATTATAATCCTCTGATTTTTTATCCCCCTAACCTTACAAGAGTTAACTTCAACACAAAGATGAATTACATAAAATCTAGGCTAGCTTCGGAACACGCAATCGTAGTACCATGTGTCGATTGATGTGATATGGTTAGACTATGGTTAGTGGTTCATTATAAAACATATTAATTCTATAAATTTTGTGTAATTGAGTTTAGGGAATATATTTTAACTCTAAAAACATATCATGTGTGGTCTTGTTTTACCGATTATGTTTGCACTATCACAATTTACAAAAAATCTCAACCTCGCGTGATTTGTGTTTATTGTTCAATTTATTTCTATGTTTAATTTAAATTTAAAACTCAATTAATATATTATATTAATTTAAATACAGTATGACATTGATTCAAAACAAATTAAGGAATAAGGTTAGAGGTAAATCAATTATTATTAAAACTACACTTCCATGCACATTGTTTCCATTGTGGAGACATTTGGCATAAGAAATGGATTTAAATGGTAAAACCCAATATCATCTGTACTCAAAAATTCCAACCCAAGAAGAAAAATTAAAAGATGAAAAGAGAATAAAAAATTATTTATATTAGAAAAATCACTTTATAAGCATAAAAAAGGATAAAGAAACAGGAGGTGGGAGAGGAGAGCCTTCTAGGAAGAGAACTTTGGACAAGGCCTTACTTCTTCCAAGGGTCGTGAGGTATTCCCAAGAGACACCCTATTGACCAAACCTTCCCAAAGCCTCGAACAACCCTCTCAATGATTGAAAACCCCATTTAAAAAGATTTTTTGATGCTTAACATTACATAACTATTTTAACTATGAAATAAAAACTCTCCTAAATGTTTTATTTCTAGTTGAACGACATTATTGGCCTCTAAAACACGTGAATTGGACGGACTTCTAGAAGGACAATTTTTTTCTAAATTATTCCCCTGATATTCCCTCCAAATTTGGGGTCAATCATATATAGATGACAAATATATGACCCAAACAGTTAAGTGGTGTCCAATTTGGATGGTTCTGTCCAACTTTTTATTCATGGCCCATTTACATTACTCAAATGCACGATCCATCTCCCAAGTCCTAAATAGAATTTTTAGACCATTAATTCAGGAACACAGTTACAAGATTTTTTTAAAAAATATTTTACATAACATTATTTATTCCTGAAATACTACTGTGAATTTTAAATGGGTAATAATATAATTTTTATCAAAGTTGAAAATGAATAATCTAATCCCAAATATTTCAAAACTAAACATATTTAGCATAATGGAAAGAAATTATAGCATTTATTATCAAAAAAATATATTTTAAAATTGTTTTTAATCAATTATGAATCATATAATCCCTCATCATAAAATGGGATAATAAAAAAACTTATAGAGGTAAAAATAAATACAATTGAGACATTGTATAATATATAATTAGTTTTCCAATCATAATGGTGAATAATTATTAGAGGGGAAAGTGGACATGAAAGTAAAATATTCATTAAATATAATTTGAATTGTTGTTTAAAATTAAATGAATTTATGAGCTACAAATTCAATGTGGATGAATATTTGAATCAAAATATTCACTTTACAGTTAGTGGTATAGAGCGTACAATAGAAGATATTTGGTTGGGTGAAAAGAAGATTATATGTATGTTGTCCATGATAAATCATTATAACATACTGAATAACCATTTTATTTAAAAATATAAATGATAAATAAATATGAAATTCATATTCACCTATTTGAAACCATATTTTAATCAATTACATTTTATAAACTACAATTAAAATAATTTGTATAAAATATATTAGTAACATATATTTTAGTTTCATCATCGAATGTTATCTACTCCAAATGAATATTTAGTAATATTTTAGTAGTGGTGGTTTTTAATTTTTGTTGTTATTTAATATCCATGATATTGTGATCATTATAAATTCTAGTTTTATTTTTACTGATGATACATAATGTTCTATTTTAAAAAATTATTTAATCAATGAATTAATCAGAAAGATAATGTTATTTGAAAGAGTATTTCTGTATTTTGATATAAAAAATTCATCTAGATTAATAATTTTATAATTATTATTATTTAATTCCACAAACTGTAGAATTTTATGGGTTATTTGTAATAATTTAGGTTGATATATTTCCATTGTAATTTATTTTATCTTTTTTTATAATTATTCATTTTGATGGTTATGTAGATTGAAACCAAAACATGATTAATAAATATATGAGTATATTAAATAAATTTATTATTGATTATTAATATAAATATTATTTATTGTTAACATTATTATTATAAATGTTTCCTAGTTGGTGATTTATATTAGAAAAAATTTAACAAATATGAAAAATATAAATAAAAAATTAGATACGTAAACTTCATGGTTTAATAGTCAGTATATACAAATGGGAATGATGATTATATTTGTATAATGGTGAGAAGGATATATAATGGTTTACAATTCATAATCATTACATCTATTTAAAATTTTATATTATTTATTTAAATACCTCTTTTAAGCGTTCAATTAATGTTGTTTTATAAAATAGATCACCTAAAGTAGATTGGTACCAATCATCATGTTACACAAATGACATTTTCATTTAATAAGTTGTTGGTTGATGATTATATATTTTTTACCATAAAAAAAATTAATTTAATTTATAATTATAATTTAATTATTTTAATAACCTTTATATTACATTTAGATTATATATAAGAATACATAATGAAAATGATGTAAAAATTTCATAACGGGTAATTTTTTCTTACTCCTTAGATGATCTACATATATATTTGGTTACAGGATTTAAGGGATTATCATTTAGAAATTCTAATATTCATAGTATATTTAGAGGATTTATGTGGAGTTATCTAGGCTGTTATTTTTTTAATCTAAGATGATTTGTTTCTATGGATTATTGGCATTGAGATGCCATTTTTAATAGTTTTAGATGTAATTTTTTCGTAATAATAAATAAGGATTTCTTCTAATTAAATATTCAAATAGATTTCATTAAATCTCAAAATGGATAAAGGTGTATGATAGGGTCAATAATCGGTCATTAATTATTTTTTAAGCATATTATTATCAAATACTTGTATTTTTTATAAATTTTTTAAAATTTTCTATGTTTTCCAACTTGGAAATATAATTTCACATATATAAATTAGTAATTATATTTAAAAATAAAATCTAACTCATTAAATAATTTATATTTAACTTTTCCAAATATGAAATATATTTCATAAAATTATATATCCTTGTGAGTTAATATTTTATCGTAATATTAATCCACAAAAATCATAAAACAGTATTTTTATAAATTGCAAATTTATGAACAAAATTATACATTTTATGATAAAAATAAAAATATTTTTATTTTTATTATGTTAATTGGATAATTTTTATCAAAATATTATTTTACCATTATTCCAAAACCAAGAGCCTACCAAGTGGGTATTTAAATAAATTCATCTCACCAATAAATGATTTATTATTAGTGGAATGTATTACTTTGGTTTGATTATTTTGAAAACATTAGTATCATATAATAAGAATTGTACGTAATAAATATTTTTGTAAAATAATAAATATATATATATATTTTATTGTAATAGTTTCATATATTTTTACTTGATTCTTTTATTATGATGATATCATAAAAATAAATATATTTTCATATTCTTTAATTTTTACCATAAATTAGAAAAATCAATAGTTTCCATTTAATATATATTAAAATTTATCTTATTTAATTTATTTTAGAGATATATATTTCATATTTCAATAATTAATTTTACAATGACTAATACTTTTTAATATTAAATCATATTATTTATGTAACATTTTAATGAAATAATATTTTTCCACTTAGTGTATTTTTATTTACTAAAAGGATTTATGATTTTAATTATTTTATCAATAAACTTCAACAAATTTAATGATACCTTTTATAGATCATGGTTTCATGTAAAACAATCCAACAACATAGTGTTTATCTTAATGAAATTATACTTGAACATCCTAGTGTGTTAAAAGCATAGTACATGAAACTCCGAACTCTAAGTGTGCCACCAACAATCATCATAAAATTTCTTATAGTTTTTAATCACCATTATATTAACCCAATATATCTAGATATTCATTGTTCTACTTTACACAATATCAATTCCTTGGACAGTAGGATCCCTATCCATGGTCTAGTCAACTAGATATAATAAATTTCATCCAATAAATTCATCAAATTGTGATATTAAAATTTCTCACTAATATCTATTATATTTTGTAAATTCATTAAATAGTGGGTTATTGCCATAAAATATGAAATATTCCAACCTGAATTCCAATAACTCCTCATATATTATATGGATTCTCTCATTTGTCTCCATGAATGTCTTATGATAATAGCTAGTTTTTTGACATTTTCACTACTGAAAATCACATTGAAGACCACTGCAGACATATAAGGGTAATTAAATATCTAAAATATAGATAAAGGTTCTCAGTAACAATGACTACTCACCACTTATTTGATATACAACTTATATTGAACATCATTGATGGTAGAAAAAAATTGTATGAATATTTGATGACTTTATAATTCATTCCACAATAAAACATGAGTCATCATATCAACCTAGTGCTCTTGGTAATATAGTGATGAAATCCATAAATATGATCCCCATATAAAATCATGGGCTTCCAAAGGGTAAAAACCCCTCTAGGGTCAATGTTCTCAAAATTCACATTTTGGTTGACCAAACATTGTTCCAGAAACACTTCCACTAATTGCATCATCCTACACAGCTATAGATAACATAAAAATCTAAAATAAATAAAAAACAATAAGTCATTTAACTCTAATTTTTATCTAAAAATTGATGGACAACATCCACATAAATTGTTGAAAATATATAAATCCTCCCATGAAACCATATTTTATGTTGGAAATTATATGACCACTAATCTATAAAATCACCATATCTACCATGATATTGAATAACATCCAAATATGAGGGTCTGAAATGATCCTCCACCACTCACCACAAAAAATAATATTCCATTGAAATATTGTTCATGAATACACTTACATTGAACTCATTTACACTAATTTGTATGGATGATGCATCAATTATGACGCACAAATCATCTATGGACTCTTCAACAATGTATCATTGTGACATCCATAAATGTGTGTTAGTGAAATCTATCACCATTTCAATGGTGAATGACATCATAAAATTAGAGTTCTACATAAACTCCATTTACATATACGTATAATAATTCATTAATTTCTAATTAAAAACATATATAAGACTCTTGTGGGCCATGAAGACTGAAAACAGAATTTTAATTTGTTAATTAATCAATATTGTCATAGAAAACATTACTACCACTAATTCTAAGTCACATGATCCATAGTAATGATCATGGTTAAATTAATACATATATTTACAAGAGACCACTTCCCTCTACTATAGAAATATTAATCTCATTCCCACTATAGTATCGCCCCTAAATTCACCCAACATCAATCCCTCATCATAACACTAAATATCTTTCATAAAACCCGACCTATATTTTATGCTTTCTATGGATAAATAAAACATTTATTCTAGTTATTAGATTATTAAATTATGTTAATATCTATTAAATGTTTATGAATGAACCACTATTAAAGGATTCAGATACCAAGGTATATTTGACCCTTTGCCACATCCATTTGTGTCTCCAATGAAACATCATCAACGACCTTGAAAAAATTTATGGAAAACCCCTATTGAGACACCACATGTTTATATATGTGAAACAAGAATATGAATTTTTTTCTAGATAGATCATTATTCCAATGACCTTATTTTTTAGGATATATTATACTTGATATTTTACCCCTTTTAACCATAATAATATAATTAGGATATTGGTGAACAACACTATTAAAAATTTATAGAACTTATAGTCAAAGGAGTTAATGTGTCCCATTTACATAAATGTCACATTTTTTACACTTAGTGACTTGAAAATAAAATTTCTTGGTCTATATATAATTATATATATAATATAATAGATTTTTTCAATATTTTTAATCATTTAATCATATCCAGACCATGAAACATTAATTTAAAATAGAATAAATCCACATATTTGACTAAATCATCAATCCCTATTAGGGGTAATAGTCCTTGTTCAATAACTATTTAAACATTTGGAATATTATAAAACAAGTCATATGAATATAATCCATCATAAAAAATAAATATGGTGTACCCTAAAAAGTTAAACTCGGCAATATAGATCCCATTCATACTAGTTCATAAATATATATCATCATCTCTGACAACACTATGGGTAAAAAAATATAGAGACAGATGGAAATTAACGATGATAAAAGTTATAAATCTATCATGTAAAACCCCTAGAAAAGTGAGAAATAAAATGCCAAATGTTACTACCCATGTCAACAAGGAGAAACTTACTTTTTGGGAGCCTACCTGATTAGAAATCCAAAGTTAATCATTCTTGGCCTGGAGTAGTAATCAAGATGGGTGACCTTCTGGGAAGTTTCCTAGGTGTGTGTGAGTGAGGACAATACACACTGAAAGAACATTTCATGGCCTGTGGGGACAGTAATTAGTTTGATAAACAACCATAGTGAGTAATAGACTGTGGTGTGTTGGGAAGGCCACTAAGGTATTACCGGAGACCCATGTTGTCAGATGACAAGGTTCATGGCTCGAGGAGGTGGGTCGTTACAAATGGTATGATAGCCAATACCCAACCGAATGTGCTTAGGCACTGCCTGGGTTTGAGGCTTGGGGTCCACAATGAGGGCGTTGTGCTTTAAATAGGAGGATAATGTAACACCCCTAGAAAAGTGAGACTTAAACTATAACTGATAAGGTAATTATAGATTCAGAAAAAAAAACTAATAATTAATTTAAATTATATAACATGACTCTCCTTCATGAAATTAAAAAGTAGTCAAATGGAATTCAATTAATCCTTTCTAATAACAATATCATAAAATTTATTTGAAATAAATTGAAATTCCTTATTGACTGCTTCTGCAAAATTATCAATTTTTCCCATGAAACACATAATAATGAAATACACAACCTATTTCTGGTGTTATTTATAACATATAGATGAGATGTATTTTTAAAAGTTTTTATAAATTTCAATCAAAATATGTAGATAAATTCCATAAGAACCTTTTGAATCAAACATGATATAAAATAGGTTATAAAATTGATTATTTGTCAAACATCGGCTAGACACTCTTGTTTTGGTCTCACAATATAATATTTAGTTCTGTGCTAAACTCCTATAAATAAATATATAAACACCATATATAATTATTTTTCTTAGTTTCTTGAGTATGAGGACCATTATTGGGATGTACTATACCAACAACATCCCCTCTTCAATGAATATAAACCATATTCTGAGCTATCAAACAAGGAAATTTTTTTCCATACTAATGATTCATCCACTACTGAACTTGTTGTTGAACTATATATAAAAATGGGTTTACATCTGAAATCATACTAATCATATTTATTTTAGGATCACATAAATTATCATTGAACACAACCTTGAATGGTGTATAAGAAAACTAAAAGACGCCTATACAGTCTTGAGAAATATTGGACGGTCAATAAAATAATGTATACATCAATGGATGGTTCTTTTCTGGTTACAATAACTGCTTCCCTAACATCCAACATCCACCAGAAAAAGATATACTCCTTGAAAACACTATAATCCTCATTAAAAGTTAAATAATTTCCATTAATGTGTCCCTTTGATGAAGACTATGTTATTTTTCACCTCCATGTATGTTTTAAGAAAAAATAGTATAATTGGAACAAAAAATTATATGATTTACTACATTTATATGTTAGATAATTATGGACTCCTCATTCGGGTAAACATAAAGAGTTAATTGAATATGTTCTACGAACATGACACCAAACTCAGGAACACTCTGGATCCCAAATTAGCAGGACAGAATCTTCTACCATATCACTCCCTTCAACATCATTATCATTATCATTGAGCCATAATAATTTAAAATATATTCCATGATTCAATAACCTCTTCCCAATTACAATGATACACCATCCATTACTGATGAACTAATAAAAAAATTCACACATCCCCATTGGAATCACACACTCATATCAGTCTTGAACCATTCTAATATTTATCTAAAGCTCTACCATATAGTGTTCCATTTCAAAATCAGTAGTCCTCCACTCATACATCACATGAATCATAGGATACAACGAACACTACATTATATACTAAAATACACCCTATATTTTTCAGATTGATCCTCTAAAATTGAACATCTATATATTTTTATCCTCTCCATCATAAATTTCATAAAGATGAAATCTAGAATACATTTATTGAATCACAAATGATCATAATTCCGAGTATAATGGATGTTATTTTTATTGTATAAGTTTTATCATGTTAATTAATCAAAATATCTTTATTCAAACACATTATCAAACAATAATGATACATATACTTATTCTAGGTCTTGATAATATATAATGTCAATGTTACCTTATTATGTTCAAATAGCATATGGACCTTGCATCAGATCATATATGGTCTTAATAGAAAATTCCTTAATAATATCTATATCTTTATTCCATGAACAAGGATAAACATCTATTTTTTCCCTAACAACGGATGAATTATAATAAAAATACTCTAATACCTATGATAAAATTTTAAAAAATCCATTCATATCACACATATTGATCACCAACTCAAGTGGTTCCCATCCATGGATATGAATTGGAAAAACTAGTGACAAATAAATCCCACAACCAATATCCTTGGATTGGTAACCAGTATAGTGGTTACAAAAAACATTATGTGATGTATTAACCATATTAATAACATAAAAATAATATAACCAAAACTGATACAACATAATTAAATATTTATAATTTAACAAACATCCCATGGTTCCTATTAAGAAGTAAAAATACATGTCTATTTTAATAGAAAAATGTGAAATCCTAAGATTGATTGTTTATTTCCTCTCAAACATCCAATCATGTATTGTTCAAATATATCTCTACAACCATCCTTGAAAACATTAAAATATATTAAATATATGATGAGGGATCATTACATGTGTACTCTGTATTATCATACCCAATGTCTCTTTTTAAAATATTAAAAGATAATATTAATGCCATTGTAAATTGACCATCTAACATTAGATCATTGGTTCCATATTGTAGCGATCATATCATAAATTAAACAATATAAAACTACTATATAAATAAAGACATACAACAGTGTAAGTATGAAATCGAACTCACATAGAAATGTTTGAATTTATGAAAACCTATAAATTGGAATATTTAAAGTGGATTCCTTATTTGATTATATTATATCGTGTTTATATTAGTAATCCAATTGATTATTACGTTAGAAAGTAAATAAGATATTAATTTATATTTTATGTATTTGGAAAATGTAATTCCTAAATCATTTAAGGGATGTACCAGTGTATTATGATGTGAAGAATTTGATAATTCACCAATTGGTTTTGGTTAAAACAAATATATATAAATGTATTAAAAACTACTCATTATATGAGTGTTTATAAACAAACTATGTTCACAAATAAAAATTTCAATTGTATAGATATTCATAAACTATTGTTCTTATTAGTCTCAACTCCAAATTGTTCAATGGATCTCTAATTCAATTATCAGTGTTAGGTTTGTGAGAAATAAAAATATTAATTGAAGGTATTAACAAAATGATGATAAATATGGTTATCCATGTTCAAAAATAAGTATTTACTAGCTTTATACTACTAATAAGCTCAAACTCTAATAGAAGTTAATTAGGTTAAAATGATTAAAAATTAAAAAACGTATCAGACAACTACATTCTTAGAATATTCAAATAATGGATCAAAAAATGAAAATTAATAATTAAAATAATAATTTTTAATTATCAAAATTACTCAGGATGAAGGGATATAAGAGCATAGAAAATTATTATTAACTGTGTAAATTGAATTGAAACATAAAATATAATAATATTTTAGAAATAAACAATGATTTCGGAGAATTTTATACTGCGAGTGATGATAATATAGGAATAGGAAAGTAAGAAAACTAGGTTTATATAGTATAGGGAAGAGAACATAAAAACAACTAAATAAATATTTTTCACCCCTTTTAGTGTTATGTGTTGAAATATATACAAGACTATTTTCCCTAATGATTTTTAAATTTCTAATTTCATGATATTTTTTAAAAAGGGTGATTCATAGAATATTTGATGACATGTAATATCAATTCCAAATATCTAATCATATATTAAAATATAATCATAAATATCATATCCCTAATATTATTCATCATGTACCATTCATGGGAAAAACAATTGACTCCTTTAATAAATTTAATTGTTTCCTTACATGTTTTTTATTTTATATACATGATTCAAAATATAAAGTTCTTCCAGGGGTAGGTCGTCGTTCTATAGGGGTCAAGTCCTCAATGAAATAACATTACTGAAAAGATTAAAAATTTGTGATTTTAGGATTTCTATAAATAAAAAAACCCCTCTATTGAAAATTGAATTACAACTTCAAGAAAAACATTCAAATCTAAGTAATTATCAAAAAAACATGAAGAAATCACATTGGAAAAGTTTTTAAATTGTATATATATATATATATATATTCATATTGTAAAATTCTCTCCCATAGGATCAATGTCTTGTCCGTGAGAAAAAATCATCTCATAAAATATTATTAATGAAACAATTTTTAAACAAAAAGCATGTATTAGAAAAATGGGATTACATGTTCTTGTTATATGAAAAATAATGTCCTTCAAAATAACCAATATACAGAAATAATGTCTTGAATCATAGTTAAATTATCTATGAAAATTATTTCTTCATTAAATTTAAATTTGATAAGTATATATAAGAAGGTATAAAGATGTTTCAATTTATGATATTCATAATTTTTCCTCACCTCTCTTAGTAAAATGTAATTTTAGTTCTTATAACTACTTGAATGATGTTTTTGAGATGTAGAATTGAATAGGTTCTAACATGTCCAATCTATAAAGGCAATAATATAATTATTCATGGGGGATTTATTAATTAGGTATAAATGATTATTTTACAGATGGATGGTGGTAGTATAATAAAAATAAATCTCTAAATAGAGGGAACAATCATCTATAATCCCTCATAATAATGAATACTGATGTAAAGAACCCCCTAGGAAATCCTATATCACCACACTCCCAAAATTTCATCAAATATCAATTGATATTTCATTAGTTTCAATGAAATTATCATTATTCTTCATTACATATATTTTAAACAAATCTATGGAGGAAAAATATTATATTCATCAATGAATGACTTATAATTCATCATATGATTCATTAGTCTAGCAATGTTGATTTATAACATTTCTAATATAGACCCATATTGTTTAATTCTGATAATCATGAATGTTGTACCCGCTGAATCATGGTACTCATCCAACATATCATGTGAGAAAATAAATATGCTTATACTCAGTATCAAGAATAATATTCCCATTATTATTGGTCATATCCCCAATACTTATTCATATTAAATTAATTATGTCATTCCATGATTTGTTTCAAAAGAGATAAATTGGGTTTGAATCACGGTTCTGCCCTAACAAGGCCAATCATAGTCTATACAACCTCATGATAGATAAATATACTGGTGGGTCTCAAGAATAATATATTAATAAACAATTACATAACAATTTTCACATTTTAGTTGATCTATAATACCGTAAACGATATTCCAATGAATTTTCTAGTAGTTTTTCCTTCCAAATATAACGTTGAATAAATATTCTCATAAAATAATTTGATAATGTAGTTATAGAATCTTATATAAAATGGGAATATATAAAATAGGGAAATAAAT
The DNA here is from genome assembly GCA_963277665.1 of Viscum album. Lineage (NCBI taxonomy): Eukaryota > Viridiplantae > Streptophyta > Magnoliopsida > Santalales > Viscaceae > Viscum > Viscum album. The sequence goes on from OY728147.1 coordinate 1,102,836,589, forward strand.
CATGTGATATCAACCAATAGTTAGTAAATGAAATGAAATTTCTAGAATCACAATTCAAACAAATAAAAAAAAAGAAAAATCATGATAAAATTCTATGAAAGGATAAATATTTTAATCATTTTCATTCAATATATTTTATTTTATTTACATGTACATATTAATATTTCATGAAAATGAATTATTTTAATAAAAATGTATCATTAAACAATAAAAAATGATGTAAATAAAATATATGTAAATAAATTCCCCCAATTCATAAAATTATATTTTGTATACAATGTTTCGGATAGTGGTTTGAGAGGTAATGAAATAATATTAAAGACATGTTGTAAATCGAAATTGTCAATTATCATTAGGGAATCAAAAGATCCATATAATTAAGATCATGTCATTGGAGAATTTATTTGTTATTATTTTAAGTAAGGAATATACTAAAATTATTGACACAAATCATGCACTAATGGCCAGTTATTAAAATTTCATTATTAATATCATGTTTTTGTAATTAATTACATTATTTTTTTTGAATGGTGTGAATTGTAATTTTTATCCATTTATATTTATAATGGTATTATCAAAAACATAATTTTAAAATTGGTATAAATACCAATTATTGTTTGTATATATGATTCTATTGTACTGAATAAGAGTTATAGAGAAAATATTAATTACAGTATTCATGCAGATGATAGGTTGTGCTACAATTGAACATTGTTGTCATATTATTAAAATATTAAAATAATGAAATGAAAAAATATTATAAAACAATTGAATCATTGTTATGCTAAATATATATGATTTATATTCATTAAATATATATTTGATAACTTCCATGTAAATATCATTCCAAAATGAATCACGTCACTTTACGAGATGATTATCTTCATTTCATAAAATAGATGTCATTGTATCCCCCATGGAACGGAATATAGGAATTTTACATTATATCATAATTAGATATGTATAATAATGCACAAATATCATATAAATATGTTAAATAAATCATTATTTATTTCAATTTATGGGGAGGATTGAAAATGAACTACATTAGTTCTCAACATTTTCCTCTTCCATACATACAATAATGAACTTATCTTTCCACATGATAGAAGTTTATATGGATATAGATTATTATAGAATAATAATAACATCTCAGTATTTAAGAGATACTATTTTTATTTTAATGGAACTGTTATATGATAATTTTTTGTGGAAAACAAATAATGTATGAGAAGTATTTTATTGAATACAATTTCATTTTTTTTCAGGAACCACATTTGGATATCTTACTAGGTAACAAAGAGGTGATATTTTGGGAATAAAAGTATATATAAAACTTTGATAAGGATTTTTAGTAGGTATTTTTGAATTTTTTGGCACAAATAAATTTGTTCACAATTTTTATTAAATTTATGGTGGTGGTGACCTTTTATAAGAGGGGTAAAGGATCCCACATGGAAATGTTTTTGAAATTTCCAAAATACATTAAAAACTATAATATAATTTTATATAAAAATGATTCAAAATTGAAAAAGATTTGATATTTTGAATGATAACATTGAAATTTAAAAATAAAATTTTTGTATTGAAGTTATGTAGTGATTTTAACCCATTTCTTATTATCTTAACATCTATGTAGACATGTTTTTTCCTTAATCATATTAAATAAGTCTTATTTTATTTATTATTATTTATGGTAAAATGTATGGTCACCATTTTAGATAATATAAATAATTAGTATTATTTATATATAAATCCTTTGAACAATTTCTATTCAAATGTGATAAAGATTATATATAAAACTAAAGATGACAATCACATTTAAAAATATGATTTCCAAAGAGATGATGTTAAAATTTTAAATAGAAATATATATATATATATCTCAAATAAATTTTCATTATAATGAAATTAAATAGATTAATAGATATAAAATTGAATTATTTTTAAAATTTAAAACATTTAATGTAAAATAAAATATATTAATTATTTAAATGAATGGAATTTTTTTATGAAATACTAGTATTTTTTAAAATTATTTAAGAAATTAATTTAAAAAAAATTAGACACATGTTAATTCTCATATTTTAAAAAAATTATTTATTTTTGATTATTATAAATATTTTGTATAATATTGTAACAAATATTTAATATATAATTTATAAAGAATAGAAAACATCTATTTTATATGAATGAAATTTTCAACTCAAAAAATTGATCAATTATTTCTTATTATATAAAAAATAATATTAATATTATAAATTTGAAAAAACATAATATATAAATTTTATTCAAAGTAACCACCATATTTTTTTAGTGAATTTATTGTTGTAAAAACCATGTGTTCACAAAACAAATTTTTTGTGAAAATGATTTAATTTTCATTCAAATGTTTCTTATTTTAAATTTTCATTAATTTGTCACTAAAAAATTAATTTTATATAAATATATAAAAAATATATTTTCTTGAATTAATTAATAATATATACACTCTTCATTCTGTTTTAATGATACCAACTATTATATTCCATAATAATATTTAATAGTATACAACACTACGTTTAAACATGGTGTTGCATTTATTGGAATATATTCTTGATGTTATGTGAAATTAAATAAAAATGAGTATTGAGTGTGACAAAAACGATGATCGTTTATTCATAAAAATAATTTAAAAAAAATGAATTTGAATGAAAAAGAAAATATTGTACAATATCTTTGGGAGCTACATTCAACAATCCATAAATAATTTGTGTCCATGAAATTTTTTCGTTTTCATAAAAAACAATGGTTTAACATTTGAATATTTCATTTCCAGAAACCCACATCATAAATTATGTAAATTGAAAATCCACCTGAAAATATAGATATGTGTGGGAAAATGAATTCTATAATATCAATAACCATGTTTCAAAATTTGATAACATTTTAGGGATGTTAAAACATTAAAAAAACAATGGAAAATTAACACACACATATTGTTGTATATTTATAGTTAAAATAGTAATGATAAATTTAATGACCATAATACCATTCATCAAAAATGATGTTAAATTTATAACATTGTATTTTGATAATTTTATCCAAAAGTAAAATTACTTTCATGAAAATATCAACTTACTCAAAATAATTTCATTTCGTAATAAAAGTATTATCCTTTTGGTTGTTCCTTAATCTAATTTAATTTATCAATCAAACTATGTGATGAATTTTTCATGTCCGAATAAATAACAGTTAATATCTCCAATATAGTAATAATTTTTGTCCCATTTTTCTCATGTTATTATAAAAAAATCTACAATAGTTTATCAAATATTTTATAAATCATTATATGGTGTAATAATTTATTATTTTATAAATTTCATTCACAAATAAATTTAACCAATTCAAAAAATTATCGACATTATAACTCTTCCAAAATTGATAATTTATAAATAAGGTCGCCACATTCCTTGAAGTTGACATGACATTATTCCCCATAAAAACTATATGTATCTTTTAATGGTCACATAAGAAGTATTTCATTACATTTCATCTATATTCTATTCAATATTGGAAACATCAATAATTTTTACAAAACATCATCAAATACATACATGCTTCTACATTATATAAATAAAACAACATATTGTTGAATATATTAAACAAATCCAGTAATTAATTACAATCCATCAATTATAACATAAACCACATTGTCCAGAAATCGCTAATATGTCCCAAGATCATCAATACTATCCAATTTTCCAAAACCCTGTCAATCATCTAATTATCAAAATTAAAAAACATTTTATCAAAATCATGAACATATTATGTGTTATCATACCGTAATATTGTTTTTTAAATAAAATATCTCCTATCCATTAAATTAGATTTCTAGTTCAAATGTGAAATTTATCATATGATTTCAAATTACTAATAAAAAAATAAACCATATAATCCTTTTATATTTCACTATTCCTTTAACGAAATTCATGAATTACATTACACAAACACTTTGATCATCCCATTTGGTTCTCAGACCTATAATTATAATTCATCAATTAATTCCTTAAAAATAAATTCTACTAATATGAAGTATGAATCACGACATAAAATTTAGTAACATCAATATAATCATATTTCGTATATTTAACCTAAAAAATATTTCTATAAAATCCTATAACATTCATATTTCATTTGTGGTCTGTTCATAATTACTACTATAACAATTAATCCAACCTTCGTGAAGGTTCCCATCAGGAATATTCAACATATGACTTCTATTTTCATAATAGACATAAACAACACATTTAAAACCTTCATCATTTTATTATCTCATAGGGATACCATGATACACATTTGTTGATATAACAATACATTATATTTTATTTCTTTTAAATTAATTTGTTTTGTGTCCATCATTTCCAAACTCCAAACATATCATTCAATTGAAACATCCACATTGGTTCACTATTCCAAATTCATGGAATATTGGATAATTAATCATTAATCTGCTATTGTCTCCACCACCCAAGCACTATAAAATCACTATCCCTGTATTTATTGGCTAATATAATATATATTTGATATTAATTTTTGTAATAATTTACTATGAAGTATTTTGATGCGTAATCATGATATCATTCACCACATTCATCAACCAATTTTTTATCATCGTTAAAATTTCTATCAGGAAAATATTTTTTCCATTTTTTTAGTTTTATCTTTTAAATAAAACAAAAAAACAATAGTGTGAGTAAGTTTAATCATTATGGGGACAAAATAATTGTAACAACCTGACTTGAGGTCCACACACTGATTCCCCCAGCTGGCCTAATACATGACATCAAAATTTCCTCCCTGTAGGATATAGACATCGAATTAATAGTAAGGGTCAAATATCAGTCATGGGGAGTGTATACCCTCTTTTATCATAGAAATATAATAGTTGAAAATAAATAAACAATAATAATGTAATAACCAAATTTTATAATATGTTGTACAATAATAGTATTAAAAGATAGCCATAATTAGAATTATAGTATCAAAACTCAAAAGATGAAATTCCATACTAAAGAACATCCCACTATTCCAAATGAATATATAAAGCTAAATACCTTTAAAACTACGAAGATTGTCCCGAACAACATCCAATTCCATCACCCATAATCCACCCCAAAATAATTCATCCAAAATTGATCCTTTACCGTTATCTATTCCTCTATCCATGATATCTATTATGGTACTGATCTGATAGTCTGATAAACATTTCAGTACAACTCATTAGGGCACAACCACCAATGTTAAAATTGATATATAGTCAAACGATGTGTATTTAGTTGTATAACAAAATAAGGAAAATACATAAATAAATAGTTATCACATTATCAATTAATAATTACTTATACACATGACATATAGGGTTATTGAGGACCAAAAAACCTCAAAACCTGCTTTGGCCACCCCGAAATCTAATAATCCCCAAGGAATATCATATCGAAGAATTACACTATTTAGATTCTATATATCATCTCATATCTAATAATTCCACTATTTCTATTCATGATATTAATTATCTTATGAGTACCATTGTTACCATTCACAATTTCATTAACTAATTAAATATTTGATTAATCATCACATTCCCATTAATTAACTCAAAATGTAATAAATCATCTAACACCTAATTAATTAACTCAACAATCAATTAATCAACTCATTCTTATTAATTAACTCATTAATTGACTAATCATCTCAATATTTATTAGTTACCTAAACATTTAAAAAATTATCTAATTCTTTTAAATTAGCTCAATAATTAATTAGTAATCTTAATATAATTAATTAACTATATAAATAATTAATAATCATAATCCTATTTATTAACTCAATAATTTATTAATCCAGTCAATTCATTTCAAATTCAATAATTAGTTTATAAAATCAATATCATAAATTTACTTCTTAATTAATAAATAAAAAATCACCATCTTTATAAAAGTATAATTACTTCATCAATTAACTATTAAATTCAAAATCTTAGTATACATTAATTAATTCCAAATTAAATTATTCTAATTCAAAAATATTAATATCCTATAATTAATTCCACAATTAAGTGTTTATGATACGTAAATCCAATAATGAAAATTTCACAATATTCCACTATTAATTAGTTAAATCAAATCATAATTACAAAAAATATGATGGAAATTATACAAACACATAAAAATTATTTTAATAAATAAATTTTGGTTTGAATTATAGGCCACCTTTGACAATTTGTTGATAAATGATCACCCAATAGAAATTTATAAAAATTGACCAGCATAGCGATGTAGAAAAATATCCAAATCCATAACCATGAATAAATATTCAACAAATCAAGATCTCTTAAATATAGATATATATCTATAAACCTATATCTAGACTCATCATATATGGTCCACATTTAATAAAAATAGATAATATCTTTCATTAAGGAAGTAGATAATATATGAATAGGAATTAAAAACTAATGGGATAGGATACTCTTACTAGTATGGATGAAATTCTCATAGACACACAAAGAATTGATTATAAAAGACGACAATATGGATTGGGAACCATCCATGTGAGTCTAAAATCATGAAAAAAACACTAGGGTCAAATGACAGTTAATTTGGGGTTTCAAGTTATAATTATATTTTTTTAGTGAATTGAAAAGTTTTGAATAGTTTGTAGGGATGTGGTGTATGATTTACAATAACAATGGACATACATTTTTAGAATCTTTTATAAGGATACAAAACTACAGAATAGAGGGTGCATGGTTTGAAATCCCATGTTCCAATGGAGAAATCCCACACAGTCTGAGGTATCACGGTTTGTTGCACCAGGGTGCATAGTTTTGTCTAATTGTGCACCAACCATGTTTAGAACTTTTTCATTTAATTTTCACAAATGTTAAATGAAAAAATAACAATGTGAACCCCAATTGAAATCTACCGAGCAGAAGAAAAAAATTGTATATGGAACCAATCCCTTTTCAAACTCAGAAATGGTTGGGATCTTATAATATCAAAACCTATTAACGGATCTTCCTCGATTATTACTCTAATGAATCTTAATGATTCTATGTCAAAATGATTCATCCTCTACTTCATTATATCAGTCTCCCAATCCCATGTTTTATCCAGCACATGTCTATGTTTCTATAGTATATGACCTATCGTCATGGTCATTCCGTATATCAATTTTTCATTACAGAAAAATATACATATCAGTTACACAACAATGGAAGGATCATTTTAAAGATAAATATAATCCATCATAATCACATGATACTGGTTGGGATGATACCTCCAATTTTGAATAACATGAAAAACATTATTAATAGAACTCTATTTTTTTGTACGATCAAATCAGTATGTAATTATCCTAACTCTCTCCATATCCTCAACTGGTTTAACAAACATGGATTAAATCATTCCCTCTCTCTTTATCCTACATTTTACCCAATCATTGAGACACCAGAATGGATAAATTATTACCCTCTATAAACTATAGGGGTAATCTGAGTGTGTCAACATAATAATTATTTCTACATGGAACTATAGACATATGACTTTGAATCAAATGATCCTATTTTGATGTCTTATACAGAACACTTGGTCCTAAATACTCTAACTCACCTACCTCCATCGAGCATATAGGTGATATTTATATACAAAAATAAGAAGTATTATATAGTGACATATGAATCATATCCATATAATTGTAGATATTTGATAAATCAACCAGTTACATAATCTTTTTCAAATACCCAATAACTTATTGAACACACAACCAATGTATATCCTTAATCACATGTATATTATGTTCAAAATTACTATTTGTATGTGGGTATAATTTCATAATAAAAAAATTCCAACCAAATTCCATATATAAAACCTATAACAAGTGTGAATTAAAATAAGAGTTTTGTTCTAAAACAATAGTCCATAGAAGATAGTATAGTTGGACTACTTCTTTAATTTAGAAATTTTCCAACTGATCCATGAAAAATTTCTATCTTAATAGATATAAGTGTGGTGAATTTTTTAATCTCTATGAAATAACCCAAATAGTTTTATTCTTTTTAGGAATCCCCAACAGATCCATTATAATGTCTGTAGTAATTTTCTCCAACATCCATTCCATATTAAGTAATGACTGTACAAAACCATTATGTCGTTGATGCTATATCATTCTCTTCTAATAGTTTAACATTATGTCTTTAACCCTTCAATATCCTATTTGATGCTCATCAACCCAAATTTTCATCATATGTCAAGATAAAGTTTAGTCATACCTGGTTGGACTACACACTTCTAGGAATGAAATCCCAATATCAACTCCCCCTGCAGAATAAATGGATGAAAAACCTGATGTTTTATATAGGTGATATCATCTTCATAAATTTACTATTCTGAAGGTGTTTCCCCACTTTAATATATTTACCTAAAGGATTAACATTCCTGGTACTCAACTACCTATCTTTGATCTATTTAAAAAATGTTGACTCCACACAATTTGATACAAGATTAATCATATTCCGACTCTCTTCAACCCCAACATGCATCTCAGTAAGTAGTTTCATTACCTCTCACTTAGCACTAGACCCTTGAACATCGAGAGTCTGAGTGTTTCAAAATAATGTAGAAGTAACCAATTTTTTTCCCAGTAATATATTCTAGTTCATAATCAAAGGACTTCATATACTAGACCCATCTTCAAAGTCAATGATTTAAATCTCACAGGAAGAAGATATACCTTAATATGTTGTTATCGGTAATCACCATATACTTATCACCCAAATTGATAATGCTACTGAATCTCAAATCATAAAAAAACAGTAGCCAAATCAAGTTCATGAGTTGGTTAATTTCATTCATTGGACCATTACTATCAGGACCTATATGCCACAACATGATTCCAGGCATTAACAATACACAAGACTTATCCATGATTTGTAATAATACACTATAAATTTCTCACCTAACTTAGGGAGGGTCATGACCAGTTCATATATAGAGATCTTATTTAATTAATTAATGGAATTCATGCACACTTCCAACCAATCCAACATTATCCTCTTCCTAATAAAAGAAAAATATGTTCTTCTTATTGTAAATATTTTTGGATGAATCATTGATAATATCTAGCTAGCCATAGAAATCATTGGATATAGACAACATTATTGGAATGCTCCAAATACAAAAATTCCTACACGTAATCTTGATCAAAAGGCACACCTTCCTCCATGATTATGTTTCACAATAGGTTTACATGATTGATTCAAAAGAAAAAAACATAGATACCGTGGATTATAGTTGATACTCTCATAGAATACTCAGGACAATTTCATGATGTTGGTAGTGTTTTTTATGAGTCTTGGAGTACCCCTATATTTAACCTACAAACAGTACCCAAAATTATTCCTGGTACAGATTGAATATTATATTCATCAAGGCCATTACTAATACTATTGAATTCATCAATCCAAACATAATTATGATGAAATCATATTGGAAATACCTCCTTCTAAATAAAATCATTACAACATTAGAAGAATGAACTCTCTAATGATGAATCCCTGAACTAATTTCAATATTGTAAAAGAAATAGTCCTTCTTAACTACATTAAAGATCATATATTGATGGAATATGATATCGTTGCATCAATTTAATCTTGTTAATCTTGAAGTAATCTGTAGAAAATGGAAAACTCCCATCATCCTTCATTTCAAACAAAACAGGTGATCTCATAGGTGACATAATCAGATGGACAACCCCACTATCCACCAACTCCTCCAGCTGATTCATGAGAACATTAATTCTATCATTCCCATTTGGTATAATAGAATAAAAACATGATTATATCCATGCATGAATTCAATAGTAAACTCCACATATCACTATGGTGGCATCATAGAGAATTATTTTGGAATCACATCTTAAAAATGGTTAATCACTTATGAAAATGTAATATGGATCACATATGTTTATACCATCATTAGGTTATAATTATGGTGTGTTATCCCTCATAGTTGCTGAGTAATTATCCATAATAATCCCACTAAGATATCCCATTCACCATGGTGAATATAGTTGTCATCCTTCTAAGATATAAAATGCACTATCACAATGTAATATAAAATATGTGATTCTTATCCTACTAACTAATCAATAAACAAAGTTATACTAAATCTAGAAATTTATAAGATGTAGAGATCCATTATATATTATACAGTCCAACTATGAGAGAATATACCCTTATAATTTATATATCTCTAGACTGTACTTTATACAGTGTATCTATTGTTAATACCTTTCTCAATAACTATACCATCAAGCTTAAATCATTAACAATATTATTAGAAATAAAGTAATGAGAGGCACTAGTATTATATAAAGAAGTCACAAATGAATAATATACTAGAATATAACGTCTATCTGTCAATTTTCCATCCCATATATCCAAAATTTTAGTCTTAAAAACATGAAAAAAAACTCAAACTCTTATTTTATATTTAATCAAACTCTTTTGAGTATTGATACCCTACTAATATGGGAACTCTTTAAAAGAATTAATGATTACACTACCTCTAACATCATGGCCACTATCACTACAAATCCCAACTAGATATGATGTAGAAGTTCCCCTTCGAACACAATAATTCATTGTAGCTACACCATCATTACCATCCTATCGTGTATTCCTAGATAACATTCGTAGATGTCCCATATTTCCACAAGACTGGCACCCCACTGGTGGTTGGGTACATTGTCTATGATAGTGGTTTGTCCTACCACACAGGTGGAAAATCGCAAGAGAATGGTCATGTTAAACTAACCAGTACACCTAGCCACTATATCTTCCACAAATCTAGATAATGTTACCATAACAACACCTCCAGCTCTCATATTACATACATCTTTCTCATCTATAAGAAAACATATGTTCTCCACCAGATGCCTCATTCAGGATTACCTAATCTATGATTTCATAATTCACCAATATTTAAATCTTCTTAAGATAGAATATGTTCACCTATGATATAATGTCAATTTTAAGTAGTTATAGAAAATGTTTTTTTGATATATAACATCATTCATTTTAAATTACAGTGTAATGATCTTCAAATATATTAATCATCTATCATATTCGATCATAGAATTTATCCCCTAATTATATCTTATGAACTCAGTTATTTTATCATTCCTCAATGTTCTTTAATAGAAGTTATCAATTATCCTTTCACTATAGTCCTTAAATAACACTCATCCAGTATATATATAACATCTTGAACATCCCACCAACTCATTTGTGATCCTCATATCATATATGAACCCATCAAGACCCTCTACTCAGGCAAAGTTACCAAGTGGTCAGTTATATATTGGATAAACAGAATTAATAACATATCTCCATATGGTCCAAAATCTTCATCAAATGATAGAGGGTAATACAATTGAAACTATGTCTTTAGGTAAGGCACACTCTTTATAATATACTTGTGGTCCATCTTCATGAATATTAAAAATGAAAAAATCTCTCCCAAAAATTATATCATTCTTTCCTAACCACCATTATAGGTTAATTTTATCATAGAATTAGGGGATTATCCTGATCCATGTCATATTTTTGTGCTATGAAAACATAGCACAGTAAAGGTATAACATAAAAAGACAAGCACACTTCTTAAGATACTTTTCCCAACATTAAAACCTTTATGGAAAATCAAAAAAATAAAAACCATTTCATTTCCCATACAGTATGACATAGTCAAAACTAAGGCACTATCACTACCATTAACCATCTTATATATAAGATATGGTTAAAAGGGGTAATTCATTTTAATTAATATATTTTCTCTTTTAAACAACCAATTATACTCATATTTTTTCGTTTTATCACTTCCAATTTCATATTAGGACCCTTTTTCTATTTTATTTAATATGAAAGGGAAAAAAGTTCAAGTTAAATAATGTACCCAAAAATTGATTTCCATGTGTGCCTAAAATGATGCATGTATCAGAATAATATAGTGTTTCTATAATGATGTTGGTTACTCTGCCCTCACTCAATACTGGTTTAAAAGTATATTCCCATTAAATATTTGAAAAAAATATATGATAAAAAATGCATCACCTAAGGTGAAATAATATTCAATTGTAAAATCACATGATAATAAAAACAATACAACCATGGGTTATTGTGTACTACCCCATAAATGGGTTAGATACTCTAATGATTGAGATCCTTACAAAGACTATTCTGTTTATAATATTTTGTTTAACATTGTCAAATACTAAGGAAAAAGAAAAGAAAAGAAAACTAGATCTATGATACCACGTTGTAGCATCCTGACCTGGGTGCCACCCATCGGGGCCCAGAGATAGACCACTATGTGACCACAAGCATGCCTCCCCATATAACAGAGGTTACTGAGTACCACAATGTTTTTTATTTCAATCATGGGGAGAATATACCCTCTTTTATACTTGTAATGAAATTGTGAAATATAAATAAAAAATAATAACTAAATAACAAAATGAAATCATAATTTAAACTATAATTGTACAGCAAGAAAAGAAAAATTAGAAGTACAATAACTAAAATTTATAGAGGATACTCTATACTAAAATAAGCACCATGTGTCAAAATGTAGAGCCAAATGTAAAGGCACTGAAAACTCTAGAGTGTGTCCTAAACCATGTCATCATCCCTCAGTTATGATCCATCCCCAAATCAGCCATCTAACATTGTGCCTTCACTCTAAAGCAATCCTTAAACCATTAAATCTATTTTGGTGCAGACCAAGAATCCCAAGTAAGTTGTTATTACAACTTAGTAGGGAACCCATAATGATTTCTAAAACAACATGAAGTAAAAATTAGTGAATGATTTTGTCTAATTAAATAACGGAAATTTAAAAATAAATACTTATCTCATTATCAATAATTATTTATTTGACGACATAAACCACCAGGGTTTACCAATGACCCCCTAACCTCAATACCAGCTTCTCCCATACTGGAGTATAACATTCCCAATGAGATATCATGTTATATAATACAACTATTAACATTCAATATCTCAACTAATATATTATAATTTCATTGTTATCATTATATATATAAATTCTCATTTGACTAGTATTATTACCCATCCACATTTCATTAATTAATTCAACAATTTAATAATCAAATCAATCAATTAATTAACTTTACAATTAATTAATATTCTCAATCCCTATTAAATAAGTAAAAATCATTAATAATATCAATATTATTAATTAACATAATAATAAATTATCCATCTATATTCATATTAATTTAATGAAAAATTAATTAATCATCTAAATCTTATTAATTAAGTATACATTTAATTAATATTTTAAATATTAATAATTAATTAAAAAATTATTTAATCATCTTAATCTTATAAATTAACATAAAAATTAATTTATCTTGGAAATTCATTGTTAATTCATGAATTAATTTATAACATCAATTTCCTTAACTAATTTCTCAATTAATTAATATAAAACACCAACCCAATTATCCCATAATTAATTAATCAATAATTTTTTTATTCATAATATAATTATAATATAATTAATTTCAAAACTAATTATACTTATTTAAAATCTAAATATCTTAAAAATAAATACACAATTAAAAATTTGTGGTCTCAAAATCCAATAATCACAATTTAAATTTTTTTCATAATTAATTTTATCACCAAATTAATTAAGTTAATAAAAACTCAATTTTTAAAAATAAACATGTAATTATATAATCACATAAAAATAAATGAAATAATTAAATAGATAATTGATTTATAGGCCACCTACCTCAATTCTGTTACAAACTTTTGCCCAATAGAAATCCCCAAAATTTCAGCAGCACAATCACATCGAATGAGAACTAGATCTAAAAAAACAAAAAATGATCGGACATATAATTATATCTTATATTTATATATATATCTACAATACAGTATATAGATATAGAAAATTAGATCTAGAACTTGTCAAAATAGAATATAAAACCCCTTAAAGAAGGAGAGAAGAAATTAGGTGGGATGGGAGTCCAAAAAGAGTTTGATTCGCCTATATGGATGGGTAAAGATATTATATTAGGGCTTAAAATAACCAATAAAAGAGTTCAAAAAGGCTTAAAATACTTTTAGGATGCTCCAAATTCTTGTAAAAAACTACTATCGAATTGGTGTTGAATGGATATTAATATTAGGGTTTAGTTGATTAAAAATACAAATTTAGATTTAATTAGAATTATGTGATTTGTTTTTCAAATAGTGGTGCATAGTTTTCCCTAATTTTAACCTAAAACATGCCCCTATTTTATAAGGGAAAAAAGTAACTCTTAATATGTCACAAATTTTTAATGACATTGCAACAACTTTGCAATACACCCCTTCCTATGGTTTCATAGTTTTCATGTCCAGGGAAAATGATTTTCCCTAACCAAAAGCAAACCGTAAACTAACCTATTTAATTTATTTTTATCAAATATTCACCCAAACATTCGATGAAATAAAACATAAATTATATTACTCAACACAATAAAATTTTGAAAATTAATTAAAGAAATAGTCCCCCCTATAAAAGGTTGGGAAATTACAAGATTAAATAAAAATAACATATTGGATGTTTGAAATCATATAATTCTTCTATATAATATATGTAAATTTTTTTTTATCATTTTCCATTCATATTCAAAATCAATTTTAATAAATCATTATGATTTTTAATGAGTTTTTGATTTTTCAAACATTCTCCCCTTGGAGTGTCAAATTAGGGGTGTAGGAAGCTCCATTTTGATGCACTCGGTGATGATTGAGTACAACTCAATGGACCCATTTCAGAGTTATTAATTCAATGAACATATATTCCAAATCCACACTAAAGTGAATTATCCAGGTATGGATCTAATTTTTTGGAATTAGCTTTTACTATCTAAAAAAAAATCCAAGACATTCTCTTATTCTTTCTTTAATCCTTATTATTATCCCTAAAAATACACACATAGTTATTTGTAAATATTTCTCATCCTAGTTTTCAATGTTTTACTAAACCTTTGACTTTATACCAACAATGTAGGCCATATATTTTTAAAAATTGATATTACATCGTATTAAATGAATATTCAATAAATTATATAAAAATATATTTGAGGTCCATAAAAATTTTATTTCATTGGAGAGTAGGAACAAAATATTATAATTCGGTGAATGGAATTAAACTTCTCCCATAGAGAAAATCCCCTTTAAAACTCTCTACAAACATACCCTACATAAATACTATCATCATGACTAAGAAGAATGGATAATATGACATTTAGAGAAAAAATGATACATATGTACATGAATTTTAGAGATCAATGATATCAAAATAATGACATGATCATAAAATTATGAAAATAACACAACAAAATTTTTAGCCATACCCTGAATATCAATGATCAAAATCTTGATTCATGAAATCAATATAGGATGTAAATAAGAATTAAATAATAATGAAATCAATGATCCTTAACCAAGAAATAATAACATTGTAATAAGACATCGAATTGTTACATACACATAAGAAGGAAATATTTTTGAAATCTATCTAACAGGATAGTCATCACATTATAAGATTATGAAAACAACATATGTATCAATTTACTATTTTGGATAAACAATCTGTTTACCCTCCTGTTTTAGGCTTTAGATAACCTATAGTGTGCCCTACTGTTTCAATCATGGGATGACCACATCTTCACCACCCTATTTTTGGATATGTATAATGTCCCATGTACCCTCCTATTTATGGATTGGGACAAAATATATTGTAACCTTTGAGCCAATATAAAATTACTCATTATATATTCATTATAGGGGGATATCAGTCCCACCAATCCCATAATGAATATCATTCATTTTTTTCTACAAGATCATAAATAACTCGTGTATCAAAATCATTGTAATAAAATTGGTTTCATAAACATATTATTTCATTAAACCCTAATGAAAATAAATAGTTTTCGTTATCATTTTATAATTTTATAATTGTATAAATCATGATAAGAAGATGATTTATTTTTTATTTTAAATGGAATTTCATGTCTAAGTGAAATGTGATTTTTAAACAAAATTCATCATTCAAAAAATCCATCTATTCTAAGAGTATAAATATTATATTTAGATCATATCCCCCGTAAATAATATGATACATTAATGGAAGACATTATAAGAGGAAAATGATTTTTAAAGGTCACATAAAATTTTTATAGAGGAAAATCAATTTTCAATGAAATAAATTTTTAATGAATAAAATATTTATAAAATATATTTATCTGCATTACCTTGAAAATAAAATTTAAATATTTTAATGTAAACATTAAAAATCATTTAGAAATTTTTTAGGACGATACCATATCATATTTTAAAGAATATTTTTAAAACAATTAAAAATTTAAAAATTAGTTTCTTAAAATATAGAGATTACATTCAAATTGTTGGTAAATGCTATACAAGACTTTTATGGGCCAATGTTTTCAGAAAAAAATATGGACAACATTTGGAGATGTGGGACAAGAGAAAATTGTATAGTCTGGTGATGAATTCGTTGCAGCATCTGGAGATTCTTCAAGACAACTCACGCTGGGTTGTAGGGAGAGGGGAGATCAGTTTATGTCATGACAATTGGGTTGGGGAGAAGATCATTTTTCTTGGATTTCTAGTTCCAGATATAACATTCAAAGGGGCGTCTTACTTTCCCAAATTTTTGGATGCTATTATTAGAGAGGAGCATAGGGCCCTTTACCGGGAGATAATGTTTCATGAGGAGGATGACCATGTCTGTTTTACACCTACTGGTTCAATCTCTTTCAGCGGACATGATTTCGGAACTCTAATCCATTAGGGAGTGGCCTGTGATAAGTGCACAGCTCGACTATGGTGCAAAGAGGCTCCTACAAAGTTTCATTTTCTGTTTTGGAGAGTCTGTCATAAAGCCTTGACAACGGAGGATAATGTCTAGTGGAGAGGGATTTCCATGGCCTCGGGATGCTATTTCTGTAATAATCCGTAGGCTGAATCAGCCTTCAATTCATTCATGAAATGTGAATGTGCCAACTATCTATGGATTCTTATGGTAACTGGGGCCATCAAGATACTTCTTTCTCTTCCCTACAGGATTTCTTTGCTGGCTATTTTATTGGTGCAGGGAGTCAAGATATAGAATTCAAGAGCCGGAGCATTATTGTGCTCTCCATCTTCTAGACGTTGTGGGAGGCTCGGAATAAGGTGAGAACTGAGTTGCGGCCTTCGAATAATTTCTTGAACGTTATATTGAAGGGGCAGGTTGATGAGTTTTCTTATATGGTGAAAGGCAGCTAGAATTTTTCTTTGATTTTTAGGTTACTGAAACGGACTCTTGACTCGACTAGTACACAGGGCAGCTGGATCTGATGGGATCCACCGAGGCTCGGATACACGCTTAATGTGGATGGATCATGTTTTAATGGTCAAATGTGTGGGGGTAGTATACTGCTGGATGAGGACAGGTCTGTGATGTTCACCTTCAGCAGCTTCTATGGGTTAGGGAATTCGATGGGTGCAGAACTCAAGGCTATCCAAACAGGTATCAAGCTTTTCAAGGACATCAATTTGATGTGTTCTGAGGTGGAGTCAGACTCTGAAATCACGGAAAGAGCAATCAACAAATAGCTGGATCCTCCATGGCATCTAATTTATTTAGTTCTTAGTTGCATATTGGGGCTTAGATAGGTTTACTCGATTCATCATGTGAAAAGGGAGGCTAAAATTCGTGGCGGACGCACTTTCTCAGGGAGGCAGTCCGGAGGTCTCGTTAATTGTTTTTTCTAGTTTGGGAACTTTTCCCCCAGATTATAATAATTTTGTGCGGGGGGATGCACTCAGGCTGCATCACTTTAGACCCCCATGACATGATTTTTATTTTGGGCAGTTGCTCAGTTTTTAATATAAAAAAAAGACGATTATCGATAAAATGATTAGATTTTAACCTAAAATCATTCCCACTTTCGTATCATTGATATTTAATTAACATGGATGAATAAAAATAAATAAGGCATAATGTATCATGATAATAAATATTTTAGTGACATTACATTTCATTGGGGTAAATAAAAACCTCGTAAAATAACATAGGTGTATACCATATCATATGTCTCATAGAAGAAAAATGTAGACAAACTTTTTTAATTAATTTGGTACCATTTGATAAAAAAATACCTTTAATTAAAAATTACCAATTTAATATGTAAATCACTATAAGTTTTGTTATAGAAATCATAAAATATATTAATAATTAATTTATAAACAACAAAGGTGATATAAGAGTTCGTTATAATATGTGTGTCACATAATTTAAATATTAGACAATAACCCCTTATAATAATTCTCGACATCTATCATACACATTCAAATATTTTATAAAAAATATAATATCTTTACAAATATATCAAATAATATATATATATATATACATATATATCATGACATATATAATTTAATTATGAAATTTTATTACCATTTTATTAATAATTCCATGATAAAATTACATTTTGGGCAATAACTACTTTCTATTTCATGAATGTTTTGATTTCATATTGCTATGAGATGACCATAAACAAAACATAATATAAGCTATTATACTATTATTGACATTTATACATTATAAATCATCATTATGATTTATATTATTGGGTAATTTTTTCACAAAAAAATATTTTGTTTTCAGTTTTTGTAACAACTGATTCCAAAAATATATTTCCAAAAATATGGGATCACAAATCCCACATTATTTGTATATGCAAAGTATTGTTCATTGACTTGTAAAGACCCTGAATGTGGTCCTAAATTCATTAACAACCATTTTTGTGGTTTCTCAACTATTATAATAATCATTTCATGATTTGGGGACTAGATTCTCCATTCTCTATCATCTTTTCATCATTTACCAACTATTTCACTTCACAATTATTTTTCTGAGAGAATATCGAAAATGATTTTTATTTATTTATTTCTTTTTTTATTGTATATTTCCACAAACACTTTTGTTAGTTCTTTTATTTTTTATTCTTCTAATGAATCCATGAGAGAAATTATAGATTAAGTGTCTATTTTTTAATTGAACTCATAATTTTGTATGTTTTCTAAATTTTAATTTCAAATGAGTTGTCATTTAGTTTTATTTTTTAGTAATGTCTTCTCTTATTTTTAAATAATTGATTTTTTTATTAATTTTTTTTAATGATTCATTTTTTTGAAAAATTATCAATTTTATGATATTATGAAATTATCAATGGTATATGGTGTCATCTTTTATCAATATTGTGTACATCACATTTAATGAATCTATATTTTTCACTCATTAAATTAATAAAATTGTCAATAACTTTTGACACACACGACATTGAACTAATATAAACATTATATAAAATGAACTAATATATGTTAGATGATTCAAAATATTTAAATTATAAATCAATAAACCAGAAGTATACAATATTAATATAATAAATTATATATTTCTATATTTAGAAGGTATATATTGTAACACCCCCGGGTTGAAATTAGGTTTTATGTTTTGTCGACGATTCCAAGATGCAATAAAATAAATAAATTTTCGAATGATAATATATACGAAGAAAGTACATTATTTATAAAGCTAGCATAATACATTCCTGACACACAAAAACAAACCCATTAACCCCACTGCTATTGATAATAAAACAATTGGAAGACCACCGAGAAACACAACGATGCCGATCGAGTAGTTATCATCTATTAGATCTGATAGAAGCACAAATGTTATACAAAGAACAATAGAAATGAAACTATAAATAAGTTGAAAATATAAATCCATCTCCGAAAGTGGTGGCGTGTGCATCACGATATTTTTCATCTGAGTGTTTTAACGACCCTTAAAACATTTTTATTTATAGAGTTTTTATCGGACTGTTATAAAAAAAGGAAATATTCATTATTAATTTTAAAAATTTAATCAAATGAAAATTGATGTATAAATAAAATAAATAAATAGAAACATTACTAATTTAATTATTATTGTATAAATGAAAATGTAATAAACAAACTGTTTATATTTAATATATATATATACATATATTCAATGAAATAAATAATTTGTTATGCATTAAAATAAACATATTAATTTAGAAATTATATTATGAAATTTTGATATATATATATATATATATATATAACAATAAAATCAAAAAAAATTAAACCAATAAAAAAATGAAATGAAACAAACGAATAATGAAATGAAACAAAAGAATAATGAAATAATGATTTTGGGGATTTGCTGCTCATTCTTTGGGGGAGTCCAACGCAAAGGGAATCGTGGAGTCTGAGCAGTCGCGTGGTCAGGTCGAAGTGCTGGGTTCATCTTCAGATTCGACTGTGAGAATGGAGATTCTGTTTTCAACCAGGCTGAGTGAGGGTTTGTAGAGGTTGAACAGGGTTTACGCGGAGAAGAGAGGTAGACTGGGCACAACAACACTGTTTATTTTTTTTAGTGTTACGTTTGAGTCTGATGTACGTCTGGTTCAAGTTAAAAGTCCACCACTCACTCTATTTTCTTCACGTTGAAGCATCTGTACCAGATTTGGAAAAAATGATCCGTGATTTTGATGTTTTTTTCGAATCTTCAAGTGGATATCAATTATATATATTATTTTATTATCCAAATCATCTGAAAATAGATAAATAGTACCTTAAAATGTCCATATCAACAACTTGGTCCGATCGAATTAATTTTTAATATTTTGTAAACTTGATGTCAATACGAATTAATTTTATGAACGGTTGTTGTTGAATAATTTATGAACAAATTTGTGGTTCCTTTTGGACTATCCTCGATTGATTTCATTAAGTAACTATCATCAAAATAAAAAAATAATACCCATAAACGTCCGAATTAAAATGCATTTGTCCATCCCAACATTAAAATAAAATTAATTCATTGAATCTAATGTCTCATTCCCAAATCTCTGAGGTCTAATTTAGTGTATTATTATATATTCGATCCATATCTTTACTTGAAACAACTAAATGTATGCTTTTAATTCGGTTATAGATGTTTATATATTATATGTACATACATTCAATAAACAATCCTAATAAATTGAAATAATATAATCAATTATATAATCATGGTGGGTGTATAAATATTGGGGTGCAGAGCGATTGGATGAAAAATATAAAAAAAAGTTGGAGTGCGTGGGTTTTCCCTCTTTTCTAGTTTGGAAACAATGACTAGAAATAAGCTTGGGAAAGAGAAAAAGTAATTATAGATCTTTATAACAATTTAGTAAGGGACCCCTATCTGCTTTATTTTACACAATAATGTTTTTATTTTAAGGATTTCATCAATTAAAGCTTTCATGTTTATGTTTGTTTTATCAAAATTGTGTTCAAATTTAGTTCCATGTAAGGGATTTTAATTTTTTTATCAAATTACATTCTTATTCAATGTTTAATTATGGGTTTCTTCAAAAAAAATCACAATTTTATTTTCATAATTAAATTTTTTTTCAATAATGGAGAATTATATATATTTTTTAAAATATATATGGTATAGATTCTATTTTTATTTATATTTCTTTTAAAGGTGTTGCAATGAATTTATCTGGGTTTATGATACTAAATTTTTATTATAAAAAACCCATGTATATATTTTTATACATGGTTATATTCCTAGTTTATTTTTAGTTTTCAAAGATGTATATGAATCATTAATTAATGTTCTAGATGATAACAATGTTTACAAGAGTTTATTTTGATTTAATCTTGATATACAAAATCATTTTATTTAATTTTTTGAATATATGATATTATACATCAATATTAAATTATTTTGGATTTTTTAAAGGGTAATTATTAATATATAACTAATGTCTTTAATGCGAAACATGCTTGCTAATGGTAAAATCATAGATATCCAATTATATGTATCAACCATAGGTTTCATTAATGTTTTAAAGGGATTTTGTCGTGAAAACTATGTTTACATGATTATATATATATTATACATATTCATATGTGGTTCATTTAATTAATTCATTAAATGTCATTAATAATATTAGTAGTGGCCATTATTTAAATTAATGACATGTCATGCGAATTAGTTTTATTAATAGCGTGTGTAGGTTGTATGGATAATTTTTTTCTTGTTGAATTTATAATATATACATACATGTTATATGGGTAAATTTTTATAATGTATGGATGTTTCATAAGAGAATTATTTGTTAAAGAGAAAGGTATGTACGGAAAATCATGCAAAGATATGTTGATGTGCAAATCGACTAATTCATAACAAGTAGATATAATCCTATGAATATATATATATATATATGTATATATATATAAGGTCTATCCATAGAAGTATTGGTAGTAACCAAACATGCAAATGATGAAATGGAAATCATATATATATATATACATATAAAAGTATGGATGTGTATTTTAATAAATTGACGTATTTAAAATTAAAAGCACCACTGTCAAATACTAATATATATATATATATATATATATATGTAAAGCAAACATTAAATGGTTCCGAATGATATCGACGCTTCTTATTTATAAAAATAGAAGGTCATTGGGAAGTAAACCCATCCATCGCTAAGTGGGTAGGCTCAAGACAGCCTTCGATGAATTAAGTTCCCTCAAAATGATGTTTTGTTTTCATAAACATTTCTTAATATTTTCCAAAGAAAATCACTGGATACTTTTAAAAGTGTTTTCAATGTATAATAATTTTTCAAAAGTATTACATTATTTTGTAAAGGATGTTTTAAAAATGTATTTACATATGAATTTATTTTTTAAATGAATTATCAATATTATAATTTTGTTCAAAGCGTTTTATCAAAGGTTTTCAAAACCCCTTACTGGGAATCTTTTGTGCTCACCCTATATTTTTGAAAAAAAATTCACAGGTTGGATTGAATTCCAAATTTTGTCATCTTTTTTGTAGTGTGCGTGGAAGTGTAGTAGACAATTGTTTTATTATTGTTTCAACTATGATCAATGTAAGGATATTTCTAATCATCCAAAACCTATACCGGTAAAAGATCCTCTCTACATTAAAGTGTTGTGTAGTAGTTCATTTTATAAAAGAAAAATTATTTCACAGCATTTTCAAGCACTGAGTCCAGAAGAGCAGGGCCAGGGTGTTATAATTTGTATCAGAGGTGTGATCTAGATAAATCTGGAAATTCAGAACCCTTCTACAAATTGACTGTACTTTCTTAGTCTACATTCTTCTTTGTAATTTTTAGATGGAAGGAAGGAGAAGTCAAAAAAGTCTCTTAGGCCTTCTGGATAAATTACTTGATATGATTAGGACAAAATCATTCAATGAAAAATCTGAACCCTACGATGCCATGTGACATTCCTATAAACGAATTTATAATATATTCGACAAGCCTGATATACTTCGTTTTCATCATGGTTCAGGTATCGTCTTTGAAGACATCATACAAATTCAACTTCGCTTCTATAGACATCAAGGGGCATATTATGAAGGAATTATTATGTGATTTACCGTGATTGAGTAGCCTGAATCAATCTCATCTTTTCATTGAGTCATTGAAGAAGGGAATCTTTGTGCAACATATATGTGTCATCTTTTAAGCTTTTGCTTCACAGGTATAATTTACGATGACTTTGAAACTTTTGAAGATGTTGCAATGATACATTCTTATAGAAATCAAATTCAAGATAAACTTCTCGGATACTATTTTCATTATCATTCCTTGAGGACTGTCTTCCAGTTCCTACATCCATACAACCCCTTTTGTAGAAGCTGCGTTTGGGCAAAGTAAGTAGAGGAATTTGTAGCCACATTGAACATTAATCTCATAGGAAGATATGCAATTGTTGAAAGTCAACTATACAAACCCTGGGGACACCATGTGAGACTCAGAATAGATAGGAATTAGGAGCGATAAGTGTAAATGAATTACGATGGCACAATTAAATTATGTGGGGTAGAATGTAACATCCCATGTTTAAATTTAGGTTTTATGTTTTTTCGAATATTCAAAGATGCAATAAAATATATAAATTTTTGAACGCAATTATATAAGTAGCAAGAAAATTATTTAAACAGATACTATAATACATCCCTGACACACAGAAACTAACCCATTAGCCCCACTTCTATCGATACTAAAACAATTGGTAGACCACCGAGAAACACAACGATGTCGATCGAGTAGTTATAATCTCTTAGATCTGATAGAAGCACAAATGTTATAGCAATAAAAATAGCAATGAATCAAAAATTAAGAGAAACATATAAAACCATCTCTGAAATTGGTGGCGTAAGTGTCGCCATATTTTTCATCTAAGTGTTTGAATGACCCTTAAAACATTGATATTTATGGAGTTTTTATCTAACCGTTATAAAAAAGGAAACTATCCATTATTACTTTTAAATTTTTTTAAAATGATCGTTGATGTATAAATAAAATAAATAAATAGATACATTACTAATTTAAAAATTGTTAATGTAATTAATATGTAATAAACAAACTTTTTATATTTAATATATATATACATATATTCAATGAAATAAATAATGTTTTAAGCATTAAAATTAACATATTAATTTAGAATTTATATTATGAAATTTCGATATATATATATATATATATAATAAAAACAATAAAATTAGAACGAATAAAAAAAATGAAATGAAACAAAAGAATCGTGAAATCGAGATTTTGGGGATTTGCTGCTCATTCTTTAGGGAAGTCCGACACAGTGGGAATCGTGGAGTCCGAGCAGTCACGCAGTGAGGTCGAAGTGATGGGTTCATCTTCAGATTCGACTACGAGAATGGATATTCTGATTTCAACCTGGCTGAGCAAGGGATCGTAGAGGTCGAATGGGGTTTGTGCGAAAAAGAGAGGTAGACTAGGTACAACAGCGCTATTTATTTTTTATGGTTATGTTTGAGTCCAATCTACATCTGGTTCGAGTTCAAAGTCCACCAATCACTCTATTTGCTTCATTTTGAATCATCTAAACCAGATTTGGGAAAAATGATCCACAATTTTTGTGTTTTGTTTCAAATCCGCAAGTGGATATCGATTATATATATATATTTTTATCCAAATATTCTGAAAACAGATAAATATTACCTTACCTTTTTCATATCGAAAACATGCTCTGATCCTATTGATTTTTTTTATTTCTTAAAATTGATGTCAATTAAAATTAATTTTATGAACGGTTGTTGTTGAATGCTTCATGAGGAAATTTATGGTTCAATTTGTACTATCCTTGATTGATTCAATTAACTACCTATCATTAGAATAAAAAAAGTATACCTGTAAACATCCTACTTAAATTCCATTTGTCCATCTAAAAATTTCCGTAAAATTAATTCATTTAATCTATTGTCTCGCTCCTGAATCTATAACGTCATATTTAGTGTATTATTATATATTCGATCCATATCATTACAAGGAACAACTAAATCCATGGATTTAATTCGATTATAGATAGGTATATATTATATGTACATCAAATAAATAAAATATCCTTTCAAATTGAAATAATATAATCAATTACATTATCATGGTGGGTGTATAAATATAGGGGTGCGGGGCGGTTGTATGAAAAATATAAAAAAAAGTTGGAGTGTGTGGTTTTTCCCTCTTTTCTGATTTGGATACATTGAGTGGAATGAAACTTTGGAAGGAGATGAAGTAAGAATAGATCTTCATGACAATTAAGAAAGGGACATCTATCTATTTTATTTTACACAATTCTGTTATTATTTTAATGATTTTGTAAATTAAATCTTTCATGTTTATGTTTGTTTTATAAAAATTATCTTCAAATTCAGTTCTATGTAAGGGTTTTTAATTTTAATTTTAACAAATTACTTTCTTCTTCAATGTTTACTTATGGATTTATTCAAAACAAATTCAACATTTTATTTTCATAATTAAAAGTTGTTTCAATTAAAGAGAATTATATATTTGTTTTAAAATATATATGGTATGGATTCTATTTTTATTTAAATTATTATTAAAGGTGTTGCAATGAATTTATATTGGTTTATGATATAATATTTTTATTATGAAAAAAACATGTATAGATTTTTAGACATGGTGATATTCTTAGTCTATTATGAGTTTTTCAAAGATGTATATGAATTATTAATTAATGTTCTAGATGCGAACAAAGTTTGTAAGAGTTTATTTTTCATTAATTATGATATAGAAAATCATTTTATATAATTTTGTGTATATATGATTTTATACTTCGATCTTAAATTATTTTAGATTTTTTAAAGGGTAATTATCAATATATAACTAATTGTTTTATTACTAAACATACTTGAAAATAGTAAAATCAAAGATATCCAATTATATATTTCAACCATATGTTTAATTTATGTTTTAACTGGATTTTTTCATGCAAACTATGTTTATATGTTCATATATATCTTATACATATTCATATGTGGTTCATTTAATTAATTCATGAACTGTCATTTATAATATAAGTTGTGGTCAATATTTAAATTAATGACATGTCATGCGCATTAGTTTTATTAATCACATGTTTATGTTGTATGGATAATATTTTTTCTTGTTTCATTCACAATATATATATATATACGAGTTATATGGGTAAATTTTTATTATGTATGAATGTTTCTTAAAAGAATTATTCATTAAAGTGAAAAGTATGTACTGGAAATAATGCAGTGATATGTCGATGTGTAAATCGACTACTTCAGAACAAGTAGATATAATCCTTTGGCTATATATATATATGTAAGGTCTAGCCATAAAAGTAATGGTAGTAACCAATCGTGCAAATGATGAAATAAAAATCATGTATATATATATACAAATATAAGTATGGATGTGTATTTTCTTACATTGACATATTTAAAAATAAAAACACCGGTGAAAATACTAATGTATATATATATATATAAAGAAAACATTAACCGTTTTCGAAAGATATAAGCTCTTGTTCATTGTAAAAATAGAAGGTCATTGGGAAGTGAACCCATCCTTCGCAAAGTGGGTAGGCTAAAGACAGACTTCAACGAATTACGTTGCTGCAAAATGATGTTTTGTTTTAATGAAGTGTGCTTAATATTATCCAAAGAAAATCACTGGATTCATTTAAAAGTGTTTTAAAAGTATAATTATTTTTCAAAAGTATTACATTATTCTCTAAAGGTAGTTTTACAAATATATTTAAAAATTAATTATTTTTTAAATGTCTTATCGAAATTATAATTTTTTTTAATTTGTTTTTCAAAGGTTTTCAAAACCCCTTACCGGAAATCTTTTGTGATCAGCCTATGTTTTTGAAATGTTTTTCACAGGTTGGCTTGAATTCCAGGATTGGTCATCTTTGTTGTAGTGTGCAATGATGTGTAGTGGACATGTGTTTTATTATAGTTTCAACTCTGTTCAATGTAAGGTTATTTCTAATCTTCCAGATCCTAGACCGGTAAAAGATCCTCGTTTCATTAAAGTGTTGTGTAATTTTTCATTTTATAAAAAAAATTATTTCACAGCTTTTTCAAGCACCGAGTCCAAAAGAGTGGGCTCTTGGTGTTATATATATTATATATCCTAATATAAAATTAAAATAAAATACGTTAAATATATTTTAACTAGCCCAAATAAAATAAATTGTTAAATATTAAAAAATTGAAAAAATATATTATATTTCCATATATAAACTAATATATTTGAATTAATTTTTTTATATTCTTACAAATTAATATTACAAAACAATATATATTCAAATAGTCATAATTCAATAATTTTTTTTACATTATATATAGTAAATTATTTTAAAAATATGATTTTATAAATATAATTTTGTAAAATTATATTAAATTATTAGTTTTGAATTTAAATATTATCATAATTTATCTTTTTGGGATAATTTAAAAAAAAATATTTTTGTGTATATTATTGATAAAACAATTTTTTACAAAAAAATATGTTTTCAATAGTAGTGGGCGACTTAAAAGTTTCAATGTGTCAAATGTACCCCCTATATTAGAATGTTAATTAATAATATAAGTAATCATTTATCATTTTCACCCACAGTCATTAGTATATGAAATTAATTAAACAAACTAATATGATTAATATGATTAATAGAAAACCTAAATATTTTAAAAAAAATAACGATTTTATTCTAGGAATATCACATATATATAAATAATTAAAATGAAATTTATTAAACCCAAAAAAATAGATAAATTTAAAAAACATTATTTTCTACTAGAAATTTCACTTAGAGTCTATACATGTGATATCGATTTAATTAAAATGACACACATGGTGCAACATAAATAAAATTAATACATTAGTGTTTATTTTACCCATAATTATAGTTGATGTTTCAAATATGAATGACACTCGATTGAATTTAATGTCTTAATGTTTACAAATTATCTATCAATATATATTTTTACATGTTTATATGTTTTAAAATATTTCTCTATTGTATTATTATATTACCTATTGAATGAATCATAATTGGATAAATTTATGAAGAAAAAATAGTGAATTTGATAAAAACTTTTTTATTTCATTGAATTTTCTTAATGAAATCATCAAAAAATATATTTGATTTTATGTCCATGTCTTAAGTGTTTTAAAATGAGAAAGTTAAACCCAATATAAATCAACTATCATATCATTTTATATGGTTTATAATTAATTATTAATGTTATATCTAGCATGGTTAACGATCTAAAAAATTTAAATCTAATGTGGATAAAAATATTCATATTGATCCATAGGAATGTATGGAAGAATTAAATAATAATTTATGTGTTAAATTAGTGAAAAAAAATTAATGATTATAGAGAGTTTCTAAGAAAACATTTTTCTTATACTATATTAAATATACAATGTTATCATCAGTTTTGAGATTAGTATTATGAAAATCCGGAAATTGGTGGTGTGATAAAAATATCTCTAACATACGTGATATTTTAAAAAGATAATTCGAGAAGGGAATGAGCTTCTATATTCTAAATACAAGTTGATGAATATATTATACAAAATGGAATTGGGGTATAAAAACATATTTTCATTCCCTTAAGGAATAATTTTCATATAGGAAAGAATATGAATATTTCTAATAGTATCATACATAAATTACATAAAACTATAGGATGGATAAAGAATGTCAACTCAGATTCATTCTCATGTATTAGAATCTAACCTCATTAAAAAATCAATTGTGTGTACTTTTGAATAATTCCATCTATTAGACCCTTTATATAACAATGAAAAATCAATTGTGATTAATTCTATGATACGATAATCTACAATCCTTCTAATGAAATTGGGTACCTTCCAATAAATACCCATATGAAGCATTTATTTACTAATTTAATTGATAAAAAAAAGTTAACCAATAATTCAGATGAGTGGAACTCTGATGGAAACATATACCACCCTACTGGTTCAACATAGTGGATGAAATTTGATAATATTTTTCATGAATTTTGAAGTGATTTTAGAACTATCATAATATGATTTCGTATTTATGGAATGAATATAAATCAGAGCCTTAGTAGGAAATATACTTCTTGTTTTATTTTTTTGGTAGTTTACAAGTTTTTCCAACATAATTTTATGAAAAATAAATATTGTATAATGATATCGATGTTTTATGGACAAATACATCCATGAATTCATAATATGTGTATCTTTCACCAATGATTAATGATTTGAAAATGCAATGGGAGATAGTTCTTATTGTTTTTCACACATACATGAAAGATAATTTTCTTTATTGGTCAAGGATAATGTCCACTAAAAAATAATTTCATGCGTATAGAAACATATGTACATATAGTGTTAAGGGACAAAATTCATGTCCCATTTCTAATGAATAGAATTCATATTATCAGTTGGAGAAAAGAAGAAAGACAGAGTACATGGGACAAAACATATTTTTTCCAATTGATCATTCTTATCATAGATTGAAAGAATCATTTAGTGGTTTACAGGAATACAATGAACCCCCGTGAACATTTTCAATTGCAGAATATTAAGATAAGAAGATAAATACTAATTTGACATTTTGAAAGTAAGGATTTCCTGGTGTTAAAATAATATAAAGAAGAAACACTCTATATTTTTTCGGACTACCTTATTTAATATTTTTAATGATAAAACCTAACATTGATGGTATGGATGTTTAGAAAAACATATTTTATAGTTTGATAAGAAATTTTTTGACATAAAATTAATTATTAAATATAGATTTCATACTATATTGGATTTGATATAAATTGGAAGAATGTTAGAGTTTTCATCCACTATTAAACGAAATAGAACACATTTACCTTCTTGTTGTATCACACTGATCATGAATGAGAAGTTGAATTTTCTTCAGTGTCATCAGGGTATTAATATTCATAATGGTTATTTGTAAAATGTGAATAATTTTGGTGTGACTAATGTATTTAAAATTAATAAGAATGAAATCTCATGATTACCATGAATTAAGATAATAACTTCTACATATCTTTTTGCGTGTTATATTTTTGAAAGAAGTCAGAAGGTTTATCAGCAGGACCTAAAATTTTTCAAATCCATTTGTATCAATGTCATCAATCATAATTTGTTATATATGTTTGATAATGTAGCTTATCTTATTCTATGTCTAAAAGAAATTTTTTTCCTACATCTTTTTTATATATAATGGTATATCTGGTGATTCATTTAGTGTGTGAGATAACAATATATGGGCCTATTTATTTAGAATGGAAGTATCCATTTGAAATATGCATGAAAAAATTGAAAGGATATGTTAAATATCCTTATTTCATAGAGGCCTCTATTGTTCAAAAATATATATCTAAAGAGGTGACTGAGTTTTTTATTGATTTTTTTTATGATGTGGATCATATTGGTGTCCTTATATCATAACATACAAATTTTGATAGTGAAGGTAAATGGATTTGAGGTTTAATGGAAAAATTATTTACACGTGATGAAGTGATGTTGGCACATTTATACAATTGGAACAAAAAAGATGATGTTAAATCTTGTATATCATCAAATAGTTATGAATTTAATTTAAAATATTTGAAATGAAATCAATATTGGATGATGATTGAGAATATAAAGACATTTTTTCATGGATTAAAGAGAAATCCATAATAGATATATCAAAATCAAAAAAATTGAAGTGTTTGGAAGGGGGAATATATATTTATGTGATCACATTTCTTGTTTTGATATTAATGGAAACACGTTGTTGATAAAAAATGGATTACAAGAGTACCAATAAAAATATTGGTGTAATGGTTATCTATAAAGAACATTAATTTAAAATTTTCAATGTTACAAATATAGTTGCTTCATTAATTCCCTATTCTGAGTTCTTAAATGCATATGGTAAATTAATTATATTAAATATTGAGACATTGTGTTATGTATAATTGGGTTTCATGTAATAGTGGTGTGAAACATGACTAATATGGGTCTAAACTTGTTCATTTTCAAATATTTAATTACAATAGCGAAACACTTATCATGGCCAAAAATTTAAAAAAAAATATTTTTTCATTGACCCATTGAATGACCAGTTAATTGACAATTTTTATAAAAAAATAATCCATTGGGATGATGATCTTGATGATGATGAATATATTGATGTATATTGAAAAGACCTCTATTTTTTTCCATGTAATATTTTTTAATTATATTGAATTATTTAGAGACTCTAAAATCTGACAGTGTGTGATTCTGAGGCGCATAGTGTAAGGACCCGACCTTAAATATTACATAATATTGAATTAAATAAATAATTCACATTGAGGATTTTTTTAGGTTTAGAGTTTTAGAGTATTAGAACATAACTATTACATATCCGAATATTACCATGTAGACACTTCTACACAGTTTCAATTTTTTTATAAAATAAAAACTCTTGAAAAAAAGAGTCATGTCTAGTTCCAGGTTTTCAGATATCATGAGGTTTATTTGATCCCATCTTTGACCCAAATCTTCTTTATGTCCATTGAAAAACATTTCAAAAACTTGGGATGATCATAAAAATCATAGTAAGATATACACAAAGAAGGAAACCTATTAGTTTTTTAAAACAACAAGTAAACCATGAATAATTTAACATAAGTATAATGTTTCACCTTTTTGAAGTAGTAAATACTTTTCACTGAATAAAAGATCATTACGTACCCTTTTGTAAAAAAAATATTCACATAAAACACATATAAAGAACAAATCACATATAAATGTAACTTTGGACATAAACATAATAAAATGGAATAACCATACGGTCAACTGCCACACATATCACTAAATGGAATAGCCATACGACCGACTACTATACCCAATGCATTGGAGTTTATAACTTAACCACCCGTCCTGGTATTCACGACACCACCCGTCATTTGGATTATCACGTAACTACCAGTAAATTGTCCAAGCACCATTATAAAATCATAATAGATAAAATATTAAAAATATAATGAAAAGAAAACATTTCCACATTTCAATCACAATATATCACTTAAATATATTGACATAAAAATTCAATTTTCAAAATCATTTTCAATACAAAAAAATGTGTAAAAGAGTATAAGGTATTTATTTTCTTTTAAAAACATTACATCTTATTGAGGAAGAAAAAGATCAAATAATACTCATGGCGGCAGAAAATGTAGTTTTCACCGCTTACGTTAAAAGGATCATTCCATTATGTCATTTAGTAAACCGCTTTGTAGAAAAATAATCCCTTTGAAAAGTAAAGGGTGTTTATACGGCACATAAAATAAAGTCATGTATGAAAACAAAATATGCCTCAATGGAAAGAGATTGAGACGAAGTACCATTCAAAGATCATTTTGTAAATAAAATAGATCGATTTTCTGGATTCACTATAAGATCACATAAATAATTTATAAATACATGATAAGATATAAAAATTCATTTCTCACATAATCATAGAACAACATAAACAAGAAAGATAAGTTCAACCCAATGAAATGTAATTGCATTAAGAATTTCCCTTACCTCATGTCCAACTTGACTCGTTCGTTCTTTAAGAACCTGAATAATAAAATATAGTTAATTTCTACTTACATAATAACCTTTTTAAATTTTATTATTCCTTTTATATCACTTATTATCATGTTGTAAACATTATGTATTCATTTAATTTAATAATGTTCATTTTGTCGATATTTGGTACTTGAGTCAAAAATGAACACCTTATATTTACAAATTGTCCATGTGTTCAATAGTCCATTATATCCAGAATGGTATTCATGATTTATATATCATACATATCATATATATCTAGTATATAAATTTATTTATAATAGTACATAACATTTGGAGGTATGAAATGAAATGCACCGTTCATGGAGACGGTAAGCCGTACGTACGCATGAACACTAATTTCATTTATATTTATTATTTTAATGGAATAAAAACTTAATGATACATAGGTATATTATAATTACAGTATAATATCATATATAATATCACCAACTACATCCTTTATACATACCACATATGGCATGAACGAAACACATCACTTTGAGGGGGCGGTAGTCCGCACTTCCTCAAATAAGATTATCATATTTACCCACTATGGAAACCATAATGGTGTGATATAAATGGGAATTACATAATCATAAAAAAATAATAAATATAATAAATATCATATATAAATAGATTTCCATCATAGTGTCCACCATGAGAGGTGGTTGGAGATATTTGAACAATCATCATTTCGTGAGGCCTTAGTTTTTCATCCACAGAAACATTATGTTATTAGTCCATTAGATGGAGGTGTGTATAATTTTAGTTCGAATAATTATTATAAAAACATCCTAGTATATTTATAATACTTGTGTTCTTACAAAATAATGGAATAAAAAGAGTTTAGTGGTTGGAGAAGTAAAATAAAAGAAAACAATTTAAGAGAAATTGTTACCTTTAATATCGGTAACTCCATTTGGTTCTACCCAAAGGACTTCTTCAAGTATCTATTGCCTAAGGTAAGGCTTCTTGGAGGAGGATAGGATGTAGGGAGCTTAATTTTTAGGATATTGGATTATCCAAATGTCTTAAGACATGTAAGGAATTGGTTAGAAGTGGTCTCTTTTTATAAGGGGGAGGAGGGGCTCTTTTGGAAAGTGTAAAAAAATTATTTTATTAAATAATTATAATAGGTTTTTAATGATCCAAAAAACATCATTGTAGAAAATAAGATGACTCAAGGTCGAAATAAAATCATAAAATATAAATTATACATGTTTTGGATAATATTTTAATCATTATTATCTTATTTATTTAAATCATTTATTAATGAGGTAAAATAATGCATCATTAACGTTTCATAACTAATTTATTTAATTTGATCTATAAAATTTATAAAAATAATACCATGATGTAAAAATATTTTTATCTTTACAATTAATATTTATAGTCTAAAATATGACCTATATTACACCATATAAAAATTAATTATCTAAAGGATATTTTATTTTGTCATTTTTTCCTTTACTTTAAGTTAATTAATCTAAATTGTCATTATCACTCCAAAGTGGCTCAATGGGGTCCCAAAAACCTACCAAAATATTACCATGGTAATAAATTACTCAACCAATAAGGTTTGGAAAATATTTAATGTAATTTTGAATTATTATAGTTTTCTCTTAACCATGAATTACCTTATTTACCTTTATCCGTGGTAAATAAAAGTCAAGTGTTCCTATTCACTAAAAAAATTCAACTTAATGAACCCAATTTTACTTATTAATAACAAACATGTATGTAGGATTTTATAAATTCAATTCACAGAAGTTGAAAATTTTCATTTGAATGAAAAGGTCAGTTTTTCTAACTACCACTAAGTGGTTTCACTATTCATAAAAAATGGAAGGTTTTTAGAAAAATAACAAAAATTAAGGCTATGATGTTTTAGATATTCCTAATTCTAAAATAATTTATATTTTTATAAATTCAAAACATATAAGTGGAAGTAATTAATTTTAAAATTAAATCCTGTTATCAAAACAAATACGGTGTTTTTAAGAAACAATATGTATCAAAAGATTGATACTTGTTTATATCGAATTTTAAAGTGAAATTAATTCCAATGATCATAATTGGATTAAATGGTAAAAATATATTTTAATTTCAATTTAAAACCAATTAAAAGGATAACCTAACCATATAAATAAATTATATTAAAAGGCACTTTTGAATTAAAATACAATATTTTTCACTATTCATTAAAAATTGAACATTATCAGATAAATACCAAAAAATACCCAAAGTAAAACATTATGTACCCATTATAAAGAAGGATTTTATGTGGTCAATTAGGATATATTAAAGTGACCAAAACTATATTAAAAAAGGGTTCTCCATTAAAAGGTGGTAAATCGACCTTTTAATGTAAATTATGCTTAAAATTAGAATCATTCATATTTGATGCCTCTAACTTTTTATTGGATAAATGTAAATACATTTAACAAACATGTATAATAATATTGTAGTTAGTTATGTTCATTCCTTCCAATACAATGTCTTAGAGTTAACAACTATTTAAAATAATAATATTATATTATTAGTGTGCAATGTAAGATTTCAAATAAACCCGTTGTTGGGTATTGAGTACACTATAAAACATAGAAACCCCTTTAAAGTAAAATTAATATTTAATTTAAAAATATTAATAAATATGAAATATGTCTTATACTTTATTTATCTGGGATGTTATATCCTTCCCCCCTTTTGGATATTTCATCCTCGCAATTTTTATTCACTTATCAAAATAAGTGGGGGTATTTATCCCTTATAGAATTTTCATATTTCCGCGTTCCCTCTTCAACCATATGGTTTTTCCACAAAACCATTACCTAGTAAATTACCTTATTCTGCAACACATTCTCTCTATGGTCAAGAATTAGGACTGGTTTTTCGTCATAAGATATATTCTCGTCTAGCTGAACTACCTCTAGGCACAAAACATGAGATGGATCTGGCATATACTTTCTCAACATCAAAACATGAAAAAAATTAAGTACTTGGGATAAACATGGAGGTAAAGCCACTACAAACACAAATGATCCAATGTTTCCCATAATTTCATAATGTCCAATGAACCTCAGACTCAACTTTCCATTCTTACCAAAACACATCACACTATTCCATGGAGAAACATTGAGAAATACATGATCACCTACCTCAAAAGAAATAACATTCCGTGGGTTATCTGCATAACTTTCCTCTCTTCTCTAATATGTTCTCATGTGCTTCTAAATCAACTGAACTTTGTCTTCCATCTCTTCTACCATTTCTGGTCCCATCAGATTCATTTCACCTACTTCATCACAAAAAGCTGGAGTTCGACAATGCTTTCCATATAATGCCTCAATTGTAGCCATCTGTATAATTGAATGAAAACTATTATTATAAGAAAATTCAACCAAAGAAAGATGTTGGTCCCAACAACCCTGATAATCCATCGAGCAAGCACGTAACATATCCTCCAATATCTGAATTGTCTGTTCTGATTTCCCATCTAATTGAGGGTGGAAAGATGCACTAAAATTTAATTCAGTACCCAATGACTTCTGAAGGCCTTTCAAAAAGTTATAAGTAATCCTGGGATCATGATCAGATACAATGGATAGGGCAACTCCATGAAAATTGACTATCTCTTTAACATAGAACTGAGCAAGTTGATCTCGAGGAAAAATATCTCGAATACGAAGGAAATGAGTAGATTTAGTCAATCGATCAACAATAACCCAGATTTCATTATTACCTAGAGATGTCTTCGGTAATCCCAAAACAAATTATATTTATATATTTTCCCATTTCCACATTAGCACTGGTAGAGGCTGGCGAAGCCCTCTCGATAACTGCCGATCCACTTTAACCTACTGACAAGTAAAACATTTCACAGTAAAATCAGAAATATCTATTTTCATTCCATCTCACTAGTAATACTTCTGAAGATCTCTATACATCTTAGTACTACCAGGATGAACTGAAAACAGGAAAATATGAGCATCACATGACAACTCATTCTTCAACTGTGAATCAGAAGGCACACATAATATCTTTTCAAATATCAAAAACAATCATTATCAACGTTAAAATCAGGCAACCTACCCTTCTGAACAAATACTACCATTTTCTGCAACTCAATGTCTTCTTTCTGCGCTTGCTTTATTCTGTCTGATAGATATTGTTCCAAACATAACATTGTTAATGATGTATTATTATTTCTACTCAAAGCATCATCCAATTTATTTTCTTTTCCCAGATGATAAAGGATCGTGCAATAAAAATCCTTCATTAATTACAACCATCTCCTAGTCTCATGTTCAATTATTTCTGAGTTAATATATACTTCAATCTTTTTTGATCAGTATATATTTCACACTTCACTCCATTCAAATTATGCCCAAAAATTTTTATGCCAAAAAACAACAGCACATAATTCCAAATCATGTGTAGGGTAATTTAACACATGTGGTTTCAACTAACATGGTGCATAAGAAATTACCTGATTATTTTTCATTAGGACACAACCAACTGGTTTTAACGAAGTATCACTGTAGATAACAAACTCACCATTTCTGGATGGCAGTGCCAAAACTTGATCATTCACCAATCTTCATTTAAATTCATGAAAACAATCATCACACTATATTTTCAAAATAAACATAACACCTTTTCGAGTTAACATAGTCATTGGACTAGGTAACCGGTCAAAATTTTCAACAAACCTCCAGTAATAACCTTCCAAAACAAGAAAACTACAAATCTTGGTTATATTTGTGGGTATTGTCCATTCTTCAACAAATTTTGTTTTAGAAGGATCAACAGTTATGCCATTTTTTCAAATAATGTGACCAAGGAAAGAATGTTTTTGCAACCAAAACTCACACTTGCTGAATTTAACTAATAGTTTCTTTTCGTTTAAGGTTTTCAATACAACCCTTAAATGACATTCATGTTCCTCCTTAATTTTTTAAAAAATCCAAAATATCTTCAATGAACACAACCACAAACTTATCCAAGAACTCATGGAAATTTCTATTCATAAGATCCCTATGTACAAAAGGTGAATTCGTTAACCCAAAAGGCATAACTACAAATTCATAATGGCCATTTCTAGTACGAAACGTGGTGTTTGGAACGTCTGCTTTACTTTCAACTGATTGTACCTCGACCTCAAGTCAATCATCAAAAAATACTGAGCTACCTAGAGATGATCGATCAAATCATCTATATGAGGCAAATGATACTACTTCTTAATATTAATGTTATTCAATGCTCTATAATCAATTAAATCTCTCATTGAACCATCATTCTTTTTAACAAACAAGACAGGATCACCCCATGGTGATGTGCTAGGTCTAATGAAACCTTTATCTAATAACTCCTGTAATTGCTTTTTTAACTCTAAAAGTTAAATTTGAGTCATTTGATAAGGGGGTTTTGAAATTGGATTAGCATCAAGAACTAAGTCAATAGTAAATTCAACAATCCGATCAGGTATTATACAAGGAAACTCATCAGGAAAAACATCAAGGTACTCTTTTACCACCGGTACATCATTAATCTGAACAGTTCATTGTTTTCCACAATATGT
This sequence comes from Viscum album, assembly GCA_963277665.1. NCBI lineage: Eukaryota > Viridiplantae > Streptophyta > Magnoliopsida > Santalales > Viscaceae > Viscum > Viscum album. Next base: position 1,102,875,353 of record OY728147.1, read on the forward strand.
GAAAGGTAACATTTATTTCTATCTTTTACCATTTTTCAACATTCTGAAATGTTATCAAAAGCAAGGGTTCATTCTTTCACACAAACTAAAAATCTTTCTAAAAAAAACCTCTTTAGCTCTATAGTTAGTCTTAGTATGATAAAAATAAATCTAATCTAGGACCGAAGTAACATCAAACTCTACTAGAGGAAAAAAAATAAGGTTTGCAGATAGATTCTTTTAGCATGCAAGGACTTGAATGTTATTATGTTTTCTTTTTGTCTCTATATTTCTTCTAGGTGTTTTTACCATAAGTTCTGTATTCATATATTGAGATGAAATTTTCAATTTACTGTAAAACTTCTCAGGAATGAAAGAGTCTGTAGACCCTGAATCAAACTACACATTGGCATAATCTAAACAAACAAATAGTATACCTATAAAACTTCATTTGATGGCCCAACTTCTACTGATGTAGTTGTAAAGGATTTTAGCACCCCTTTGTTCTTTTATTCTAGCTTCTTTCCCTCATTTGAGTTCATTTTTGGACACTCATTTACAAAGTGACCCATTTCATTGCACTTATAACATTTTTCTGACTATAAATCAGATTTTTTCTTAACATTACCATGATCATTTTCAGTGCAATTACATGCCTTATGTCCCATTTTACAACATTGGTAGCACTTAACAAAATTCAAAAGACATTACCCAGCATGCTTTTAACCATAATTTTCACAAACTGTAAATTAATGTTTGTTGCAATCAGACTTTTTTGAAGAGTTCTTCCCTTTCGCTTTCCACCTTGACCTATTATTATGTTGTTTTTCATTGAATACTTGATCATCAACAAACTCCATTTCCACCTTCTCCGCACAATGAAAAAGTTTTTTCATAACTTTTTAACTCACGAGAAGCTAAATCCCTTCGATATTTTTTCTTTAATCCTGGGTTAAAATTTTTGATTTTACTATTAAGATCTCGAATGAAATTTGGGGCATACCTTGCCACTCGAGTGAATTTTTCATCATAAGCAGCCCCTGAGTAATCCTCCTGCCCCAATTCTAGGAATTATTTTTCCATTCTAAGATGAACAACCTTAGGAAAATATTTCTCAAGAAACATATCTTTTAATTCATCCCAATCAATAGAATTAATCTCCTCACTATCCCTGATATTTTTCACCATCGACCACTATTTATCAGCTTCACCTTCAAAATGGTAAACATCGAGACTAACCATTTGATGTTATGAAAAACCCATGACATCAAAAATCTTTCCCACTGTATTAATCCAACCTTCTTCTAGCACTAGGTCAGATGTTCCTCTGATATATGGGGTTTTTTGCCTCATGAGATGCTATACTACTAACGTGTTCCTCTGTAGTTGATCTGGCTGATCTTGTGCATGGATACCACCACCATTTATATCTTTAATCAACTATTCCATCGCTGCAATAAACTGTTCAGTTCCGAATGTGACCATCTAAGGTTGCTGATTTGGAAGGTTTTCTTCCTCTTGATGTCGTCCCAATATTGTAGCCCGGATCCATCTGCAAAAAACAATTCTGAAAACATAAATATCTTAGGTGAATCTACATACTAATCTGTAAATGCTATATCATTTCAATATTACCATAAATTAGTTTATGGATATTAATGTACCAATACCATAACTCCCAATGTTATCTAAAATGACCTATAATACCAACTGTAAGGACCCGACCATAAACCATACATAATATTGAATTTAATAAATAATTTACATTGAGGATCTTTTCAGCTTTATAGTTTTAGAGAATTACGACATAACTATTACATATCAAAAGATTACAAAGTAGACACTTCAACACAATTTCAATTTTTTTTAAAATAAAAACTCTTGAACAAAAGAGTCATGTCTAGTTACAGGTTTCTAGATAGCATGAATTTTCCTTGAGCCATCCTTAACCATAATCTTCGTTAAGTCCTGTGAAAAATATTTCAAAAACATGGGATGAGCATAAAAAAGCACAGTAAGGGATACACAAAGATGGAAAATTGTTAGTTTTTCAAAACAACAAGTAAACCATGATTACTTTAACATAAGTAATACTTTTCACCTTTATGAAGTAGTAAATACTCTTCACTGAATAAAATATCATTACTTACCCTTTTCTAACCATAATATTACCATAAAACCCATATAAAGAACAAATCACATATAAAGGTAACTTGGGACATAAACATACTTAAATGGAATAACCATACGGTAGACATCCACAAATATCAATAAATAGAATAACCATATGGCCGACTTCCATACCCAATGAATTGGAGGTTATAACGTAACCACCCACCCTGGTATTCACAGCACCACCCGTCATTTGGATTATCATGTAACCACCCGTCAAATGTTCAAGCACCGTTATAAAATCGTAACACATAAAATATTGAAAATATAAACGAATGATAAGATTTACACATTTCAATAAAAATATATCACTTAAATATATTGACATTATATATCCATTTTCAAAATCATTTTCAATACCAAAAATATGTAAAAGAGTATAAGATATTTTTTTCCATTAAAAATTTACGGATTGTTGAGGAAGCCAAAAATCAAATTATACTCGGGGTGGCAGAAAAGGTAGTTCTCACCACGAATGTTAAAAGAAAAATTCAATTTTTTAGTTTAGTAAAACACTTAGTAGAAAAATATTCCCTTTGAAAATTTAAGGGTGTTTATACACTGTATAAAATAATGTCATGTATAAAAACAAAATATGTCTCAATGAAAGGAAATTGAGACGATGTCCCTTACAATGATCATTATAAAAAAATAGATCATGTATTTGTATTCACTATAAGCTCACATAAATAATTTTTAAATACACGATAATATATAAAAATTCATTTCTGACGTACTCAAAGAATGACATAAATAAGAATGATAAGTTCATCCCAAAGAAATGGAATTGGGTTAAGAAGTTCCCTTACAACATGTCAAATTTGACCTGTTCGTTCTTTAATATCCTGAATAAAAAATTAACATTAATTTCTAATTTCTTAAGAAGCCTTTTCAAGTTTATTATTCCTTTTAAATTTCTTATTACCAGGTTTTAAACATTATGTAACCATTTATGTTAATAACTTTCATTTTGTTGATATTTGGTACTTAAGTCAAAAATACACACCATATATTTACAAGTTATCCATGTTGTCAATAGTCCATTATATCCAGAATGGTATTCATGATTTAGATATCATATATATCATATATATCCATTATATACATGTATTTATAATAGTACATATCATTTGGAGGTAATAAATGAAATGCACCGTTCATGGAGACGGTAAGTCGTACGTAAGCATGAACGCTACTTTCATTTCTATTTATTATTTTAAAGTAATTAAAACATAATGATACATAGGTATATTATAATTAAAATATAATAACATATATAAGATCACTAAATCCATCCTTTATACATCCCACATAGGTCATTAATTTATCAAATCACTTTGAGGGGGTGGTGGTCCGCACTTCCTCAAATGAGATTAATGTATTTACCAACTATGGTAACCATAAAGGAATGATATAAATTGGAAGTACAGAAGTATAAGTAAATAATAAACATAATATATATCATATATAAATACAGTTCCATAAAAATGGCCACCATGAGAGGTGGTTGGAGATATTTGAACAATCATCATTTCGTGAGGTGTTAGTTTCCCTTCCACAGAAATATTATGTTCTTCATCCATTAGATTGAGGTGTGTGTAAATGTATTTAGAATGATTCTTATAACAACATACTAATATATTTTTAATACTATTTTTTTTACAAAAGATAGGAATAAAAATATTTTAGGGTTTGGAGAAGTAAAATAAAAGAAAACAATTTAAGAGAAACTATTAGCTTTTATTTGGTTTACTCCCTTTGGTTCTATCCAAAGGATATATTCAATTGCCTTCTGCATAAAGTAAGGATTCTAGGAGGATGAGAGGGATATAGGGAGATTAATTGGATAGATTTTGGACGAGCCAAATGGATTGAGAGGTGTGAGGAATTGGTTAGAAGTGGTCTCCTTTTATAAGGGGGAGGGGGGCTCTTTAGGAATGTGTAAAAACATTATTTTATTATATAATTTTATTCAGTTTCTAATGGTCCAAAAATCATTATAGTCGAATATAAGATGACTCAAGGTCTAAATAAAATCATCCATTAAGAATTTTACACGTTTAGGATAATATTTTAATCATTATAGTATTACCTATTTAAATCAATTATTAATGAGGTAAATACGGCATCATTATTGTGTCATAAATAATTTAATTTATTTAATGTCTAAAAATTATAAAGAAAATACCACGATGTAGGAAATAATTTTATATTTACAATGAATACTAATAGTCAAAAATATGACTTATATGACACTATATAAATATTAATTAACTAAAAGATATTTTCTTTTGTCATTTTTTCCTTTACATTATGTTAATTAATCTAAATTGTCATTATAACTACCAAGTGGCTCAATGGGGTCCCAAACTCGACCCAAAGATGCCCATGGTCTAAAATGACTCAATAAGTAATGTTTAGGAAAGTTTTAATGTAATTTTGAGTTATTATAATATTCGTTTAACCTTTAATTACCTTATTTAACTGTAACCGTGGTAAATAAAAGTCAAAAGTTAATATTCACCAAAATTATTTTAATCTTAGTGAACAACATTTTACTTATTAATAACAACTATGTTTGTTGGATTTTCTAAATTCAATTCACAGAAGTGGTAAAATTTTATTTAAATGATAAAGTCAGTTTTTTTAACTACTACTAAGTGGTTTCACTATTCATCAAAAATTGATGATTTTAAAAAAAATACAGAAAATTCAGACTAATCTATATTTGATATTCTGAATTCACAAATTATGTCTATTTCTCTGAATTCAAAACATAGAATTGGAATTAATTAATTATAAAATTAATTCATGTTATCAAAACAAATACAGGGTTATTAAGAGACAATATCTATCAAAATATTGATACTTGTTTATATCAAATTTTGAAGTAAAATTAATTACAAGGACAAACATTGGATTAACTAGTAAATATATATTTGACTTTAAATTTAAAACTAATAAAAATATAATTTAATTATATAAATAAATTAGATTAAAATTCAATTTTTAACTAAAATACAATATTTATCACTATTCATTAAAAAATGAACTTTGTTAGAAAATTACCAAAACAATTACACAAAGTAAAATTTGATGTCCCTATTCTAAAGAAGGAAGTTATTTGGTCAATTAGAATTTATTATAGTGAAACAAAATATATTTAAATAGGGTTATCCATTAAAAGGTGGTAAATCTGCCTTTTAATGTAAATTATGCTTAAAATTAGATTCATTAATATTTAAGCCTTTAACTTTTTATTGGATAAATGTAAATACATTAAAAAAACATGTATAATAATATTTTGGTTAGTTTTGTTCACTCCATCTAATACAACATCTGGGAGTTAAATACCATTTAAAATAACAATATTATATTATTATTGCGCAACGTAAAATTTCATAGAACCCCGTTGTTACGTATTGAATAAGCTATCGAACATTGCTACCCCATTAAAGTAAAATTAATATTTAATTAAAAAATATTAATAAATATGAAATATGTATTATTATATATTTACCTCGGATGTTACACGTAGAGATCAGAATGCTCCGTCTACGTTTTTTTAAACTTTAAACAGCAAGCATAAGGGGTTTTACCGATAAAGTATAATATCTCTTAAACGGTTCCCCAAATTTGTAATATGAGGGCACCATTGCGCTCAAGAGGGTGGGTTTACCCTATATGTGACTTATTATTAGTCATTGCGATCCTCCTATGAGAAAACCTAAAAATGGAATAACCATAAATAAAATAATTTAAAAAATATTTTATTTTTCCAATGCTTATAACTCATGAATTGTAACATTTATTGAATATCAGAGACCATAGCTGAACATGTGATGATATACTTTTTTTAGGCTGATACTAATATTTTTTAGTGTGGTCCACCAGTGAATGTTATATTTTTGCCATAAATAAAATAATTATGTTGAAATTATTTTATTTTAAAACCCATAATATTTAATAGTAATTTGGATTGAAAATCCTAGATTACCATTGGTTTCGTTTGGGATTTTTTTCTCCCTAGGCAGAGCCTAACCTTGACCGGAGCTAGTTGATGGTGAATGCTAAAAATTTATTGAACTTTTTTAGTTACGTTTAGTAATTGCGCGATCTGCATTTTCTAACTTCTGGACAGTTTCTCGGATTAAAAATCTTACGTCACCATTGAATTTGCAACGTCAGGATTTAAATAATGTAGGTTTTACATTGACCATGTTAGGTCTAGTAAAAAATGTTGTTTTCCAACATTTTTAAAAAAATTATGTAAAATAATTTTTCTGTTTTATTTCATATCTTTCAACAAACAAGTAAAGGGGTGTGACCAAAAACATTTCATGACAATAAATGGATTGACCTGCCAACCCTTTGTAACTATCTCATTGGGAATTTGGATGCTTCCTAATTGATGAGACATATTAAATTCTAACATCGTTACTTACCCTACCTCCCACTTATATATATAGATATTGGGGAGGGGTACCAGCATAGCTTTGCCTAGAAATGAAGTGATGAAGGAGTACTGCGACATTGGACACTTAGAAGACGAATCTAATCCCATTAAGAGTTAACGAGTGACACTGAACCACGAACTGGATGAAGAAGTGTGAGCGGAATCTTAAGTATCCTGTTGAGGGAATGAAAAACACCGAACCACCTTCAAGCGCATTCATTTCTCTGACGATTTGAGGTAGGGGGTTTATTCAATTACATTTCCATAAAATATTCCTTCTTCCATGGAAATGATAATTTTTCTAAGAACATGTTTCAACCAACATACTGTTTGATCCTTAAATAATTCATTTTGAGGGAGGTTGATACGGTGTATCCATGTGGGGAATTGATTGATGATTGGTACAATAAATTGTTAAACACTTTTTATTCTCCCTAGGATCATGAGGTAATGTGGAGGGCGTAGGCCTAATGAACCCAGCCCAAACCCTCGGCAACTTTTTCAACCTTGTGCCTTCTGTGGAAGACCATCGGTGCGACAACACCTACAGGCTATGAATAAAGTGCCATGCCAATAAATTCTTCTTCAGGTGGCCATATCTCAAAGCCATGGTGGACATCAAAGTGGTCGGAACCATCTGGCCTCAGAGGAGGTGTGGTGTGCCGTTGTGAGCCGCCAGTGTGCAAAGGGGCCACAACATATGGAGAAGGCGGTCAGCTCATCGGACGATGGTGGAATGGAAGGGCATCATGCTGTAGGGAACTGCTGGTGATTAGGAGACTGAGGCCAAAGACATGGTGGAAGCAGCAAACCAGTTCCTCTAGTAGTTTCTGTGGCGACTAGGTGGCACCCAAATGGCACCACAACCTTATAGTTTGAGCAACATTTGGACTTTCAGGATCACGGAAACGATTCATTCCCAATACAACTTGAGGAAGAACTGGGGGTCATGCCTTTTGAGGCCTGACAACCCTCCAGTAGGCCACTACCAGTGGGCCGAGCCACCTGGCTAGCGGGCCACTTCCCAGTGGGCTGCGCCCCGCTGGGCGCTCCTGGACCCGCCACGGGTCGTGCCACCCCATTTGGGGGCCCCTTTCTACATGGGTTGGGGCACAAGTTTTTTGGGCCAGGAAGGGCCTCGATCAAGTGAGATGAGTAAACCACGACCCAGCCAAGACCGCGTTGGGCCGGTTTGGTCTGACTGGGTCTGACCGGACCTAGCGCCAACTAGGCCCGGAAGCACTTAATGGGCCATATCTCGAGAACCAGATATCCATTTGATGAACCGTCAACGGATTTGGGATCCTTATATTGAGAAAGTCATTTTGGCTCAATAAATGATAATTTTGGAGAAACATGGATTATGTCCAGGTTGGATCACACCAGAATCCCACCGGACTCTTGGTACTGAAATTCCAATAATGCATAGAGAGAGCATCCAGTTGATGCACCATCTATTCTATTGGAACCCTTGTGACATTAATGATCTTATAGTTACTAATTTATGAGAATTAATTATATTTTAAATATGATCAATTCATGGGGGTTCATTTCTCCCAAAAACGTTACGTACGGAATCCTGTGACTGGCTGAGAGATGACGACTTCTAAATTTTCATCTCGGAGTGACTTGACAGCCATGGTACGCGATGGGGAAGATTTCCTCAGTAGTCCATGGTAGAGAGAATCCATAGACCACGATGGGGATATGTACCTCCGTAGGCCACGATGGGGGAGTAGCTTTGTGTGACCCAGCATACCGACAATACGCGATGGGAAGGAGTACCTTAGCTGTTCATGGTTAGTGGGAAGAACCTCTGAGTGATGTGGTAGTCCCGTTGTACTAGATAGAGGAGGAGTTCTCCACCAGCCATGGTGTTTGACGTTGTGACTATAAATGTTTCTTCTTCCTAGTCCTAGAGAATTTTTGTCTGGATATCAGTATTCATAGCTATCCTGTGTTGGTCAGCATCATATCATGTTTCTCTGAGTTGTATACCTATTTTGAACTGAGACTCTAATTGATCTATATCTATTGATTTGTTCATTGTGATTTAGATAAACCCTTGTGGGATTCCTTGTAGAGTTCTAAGAGACCATCAGGGGTATTGGAGTCTTTGCTGAGTATCGTTATACTCACGGATGCTCAGACATCATCCACACCTTGTTGTGTCTTGTGCGGACGATGAGCAGTTGCGCTGAGGCTTGAGGGTGCTAGGACTAGGTGGTACACAAAGGAGACATGCAGACATGGTGTGCTAAGGATGCGATATGTACCTACCCTTCAGTTAGGATCCTCAGATAATGACTTAGTGTCTATTTTCCCTATTTCAGTTGTATTGTTCATTTCAGTTGTATTTTTACATTTTTTTGTACTTGTACATTCAATTGGGGATGTATTATGACCCCTTTTACATTCGAAACATATTTTTTTACTACATCAGTATATGTCACTGTTACTTATTGTTCTGTTCTAAGAGCGTATGAATGAATATTCTTAAAGGCAACACCTTACCATATTAAATAATATGAATTTTGGTTCTAGTCGCATGCCCCTAGCCTAAAGAAGGTGGGCATGGGGTAGTCACGGCATGGGCCCTAGGGGATGGGTCTTGGAAATGTGATATCAAAGGTGTTCGGTTATATCAAGGAACTATGACTCTAATATTTTTTTTGAAGAAATAGTGTTAAGTGTTATGACTATGGTTTTCAGTTTGGGGAGTCTCGTTTTTGTGCGGCAGTCGTCGTATCCATACACCATGACCCTGAATTATGATTTCCGACTCAGTGCATGAAATAATTGATAGAATGTGTTTTGAAAAGTTTCTTTTTTGATCTCTTGAGTCATCTCACCAAGTATAACATATTGATTTTGGAAAACATGTCTTCTTTCAGGATGCCTCCATGTAGACAACCATCCAGGATTTCTAATAGAGTAGGTGATGACTGCCCACTGAATGAGGATGCCTCATTAAATGGCCATCTTACGATGTTGGAAAATTCAGGTGGTGTACCAGTAGCCCCACTACCCATTGGGGAGCTGTTCCCAGGAGTGCCACCAGTAGACGATGCACATTGACTGAGTGTGTTTCTTGAGTTCCAGAGGCAGAGGCCTTTAAGGTTCTTAGGCGAGATGGACCAACAGCCGGCTGAGGACTGGCTGGAGGCTATGGTAAGAGTTTTCCTCTTGGTTGGGACACCAGCTGATTTTATGGTTATCCTATCGTAAAACATATTTAAGGAAGTAGTAGGGACATGGTGGAGCCTGATGTTTCAAATACATGATGAGGCGATCCTCATATGGGCGGACATCGAGGGCCTTTTCAGGACAGAGTTCGTCCCATCCACATTACGATCCGTGTGTATTTATGAGCTGTTGCACTTACATCAGCGCAACATGTCAATGTCTCAGTAATTGTTGAGGTTCACCGATCTATCCCGCTACCCCCACCGAAATGCTATGGGACCCCTTCTTCAGGGACCGTACCATTGATCAAGGTCACTGATGACAGATCAGAGCATCTATTTTATCAATCAGCATACTAACTCAAGATTGGGTGCTAGAGTAAGAAATCTTGGTGGAGTGATTCCTAGCTGAGTAGGAACCCACAACGAGAGGCACCACTAGATGTTAGGTAGTAGAGTCGTCTGTAGTAGGCAGTAGGTAGACGAAACAGAGGTCCAATCGGACTAGACCATATAGTGGATGACCTCGGGACATAGGGACAAAGTAGCGAGGTTTGTGAGGTAGAGGAGGACATGCGAGGGACACACAATGTTACACGTGCAGTGAGTAGGGTCACATGGCCTTCCACTGCCTGAACCGCCATACAGATAACCAGAAGACAGTAGAGGGACCATCGAGGTAGAGGTAGAGGTTGGCGTGAGGAGGTCCTTAGGGTGGCATACATAGCAGAAGAGTTGGTCGTGCTGCAGGTGGTAGGAGGCGTTTCAAGGATCTAACCCCACTACAGCTAGGTGGTCCACCCCGACTAATAGGAGATGGAGCACATGGATGAGCTCAACTCCTGGCATCTGAGTCCTATGAACACGGTTCTCTGGAGATTATTAGTGGTAAGATCTATTTCAACTACACCTTATTTTTTTACTTATTGACATATGCATTAGTCACTCTTTTATTTCCACAACACTCGTTCAGAGCATGGAGATTTCGGTGGAGTTGTTGGCTCGATCCATATTGATGGAGACTCTTACAAGAGTGGATTTGAAGATTACACTCTCGTTTTGGTTGTGTAAGCTTACTACATGAGGCTATATCTTCATATAGGATCTCCTAGCAGCGGTGTTGAGGCCTTATGACTTCATCTTGGGAATAGACTAGTTATCCACAATCTATGCTCAGATTGACTGTATTAGGCACAATGTGCGGTGTGTCTGCACGAATGAGACCAGGTTTTACTTCACCGTTGAGAAGTGAACCTTTACAGCACAGGATGGACATACCCAGAAGAGGGTGTAACCGATTACTAATCATATGGCTAGCCTTACCCATAGAGTAGCCAATGTTTAGAGTCTAAGCTATGCTATAGTAGTGGACCAGAATGGAGATTTCTATCTAGATGATGTTCCAGGACTACATCCACTCATAGGGGTATACATTTATATCAACCTATACCCCGAGAATACAATGATATCTACACTATTATATCCGATATCTCTTGTGGAGCTTCGTTAGTTACGATTATAGTTGTAGGACTTGTAGGGAAAGTGGTTCATAAGTTCTAGTGTTTCTCCATGGGAAGCCCCGATTTTGTTCTCCAATAAGGAAGATGAAAGTTTTTAACTCTATGTGTACTAACATTTTCTGAACCAGGTGACCATTAAGAAAAAGTATCCACTTTCAAGGATTGATGATGTGTTCTATCAGATGAAGGGAGATCACTGTTTTTTGAAGCTAGACCTCAGGTCAGGTTTTCATTAGCTCAGTATACGAGACAGGGATGTCCAGAAGACGACTTTAAGATGTCGGTATAGCCATTATATTTTATTAGTTATGACTTTCGGTGTGACCAATTCCCCAACAATGTTTATGAGACTCACGAAACATATCTTTCATCCATAACATGATCTTTTCATGTTAGTGACCATCAATGTCATCTTGGTATACTTAGCGATGTAGGAGGGGAAATCGTACCATATACCGGTTATTCTGGATACATTCCGCGAGCACCAGAATTATAGTAAAATATCGAAGTGCCAATTATGGATATGAGAGGTCTATTTTTGGACATGTTATCTCAATCGATAGCATTCAGTGGATCCAGCGAAGATAGAAGATTTTCATTCTTAGGACCCACCCAATAGTGTGACGGAGATGTGGAGATTCCTGGGATTGGCTGGGTACTTATGGAGGTTCATTCTTGACTTTTATAGAGTTGCATAAAACTTGTCAGTGTAGTGGAACCCTTGTCATCACTGATTAAAAAGGGGCATCACTTCATATTGACGAAGAGATTCCAAAATATTTTCCAAGAGATGAGGCAAAGACTGTCAAGTGACCCCATATTAGGGATACTTGAAGAGATTTTTGGGTTTGTAGAATACTGTGATGCATCAGAGACCAGGCTTGAGCGTGTCCTAATGCAGGAGTGAGCAATGATTGTTTATGGCTCATGACATCAGAGACAACATGAGTACAACTACACCTCCCATGACCTAGAATTAGCTGTAGTGGTATTGGCCTTGAATATGTGGTGAAATTACATGATGGGTGAATATTTTATAATCCATTATGATCACAAGGGTCTCAAGTATATCGTTTCATAGAAATACTAGAACTTGAGACAACAGAGATGGAAAGAGTTCCTCCTGAAAAAATGACTTTGAGATAGTCTATACTGTTTGGAATGGGAGTGTGGTAGTGGATGCACTCGGAAGGAGGTCTAGTCTGCAGTTTCTAAGTGACGCAATAGAGAATCTAGTAATGTTGTATATATACATGATGGATAGATATAGATCAACATACCTATGGTCTATGACAGTAACTCCCCCACTCCTTCAGTGAGTCAGGGAGGCACAGCTTGGGGACAATGAATTTTAGGCTCGATGTGCTCAGATATCCTCTGGTCAGACACCTAATGGATTTTCTGAGGTGGGGAGCACAATATTCTAATTAGGGGATGTGCCATGGTGCATGTGGTACTATGGGAAGAGGTGTTTTGAGAGTTCCATACATCCCCTCCGGCAGTACATCCTGGTGTGATGAATATTTACCAAGACCTCCTACGTCAACACTGGTGGGCAAAGTTGAAGAAGATAGTAGCGGAGTTTGTTTAATGATGCCTCCCTTGTCACCAAGTGAAGCCCACGAATCAGGATCCCATAGGACTAGCTCCCCCACTAGGGCACCAAAGTGGAAGTTGGATGGGATCTCTATGGACTTTGTGATAGGGCTTCCACGAACATCCATGGGACATGATTATATGTGGTTGATCGTTTAAAGACTCATCATATCATCCCACTTCCTACCTATCTGAGACAAGGTATCATTATAGGGCTTGGGATGCCTCTACATGAAAGATATTGTATGACATTATAGGGTTCCATCGACAATCATATCTGACCATGACACACGATTCACATCCTGGTTGTGGAAGTTATTATAGGTGGCATTTGGGACTTAGTTGTGTTTGAGCACTACCTTTCATCCCCAGACGGATGGTTAGACGGAGTGGACCCCACATATGCTGGAGGACATGGTATATAATGGCTTCTTAGATTTTGGCTACTGTTGAGAGTATCACTTTCCCTCGGTAGAGATCGAATACAACAAAAGTTATCACTCCTCAATCGGAATAGCACCATTCCAGGCAATATACGGATGAACATGAAGATCACCTCTATGATGGACAAACATAGGTGAGTCATAACCTTTGGGTCCAGAGTTGGTATGAGCAACAACTAAGAAGGTGAATACCATATAGGAGCAGATGAAGACTTCACATAGTAGACTGAATTTGTATGCTGACATGGTACAGAGACCTCTGGGGTTCAAGGAGGGGGACTTCATTTTCCTACGAGTGTCTCCTCAATAGGGACTATGAAGATTTGGTCGGCGATACAAGTTATCACAGAGGTTTATCGATCCATTTTTGATACTTAAGAGGATAAGTGTGGTGGAATACAACTTGGAACATCCAATTTAGTTGGAGAAAGTGCACGACATCTTCTATGTATCCTATATGAGACGATACATGACCAACCCATCTCATGTCATCAACTATGGCGAGCATGACATAGATGATGAGGCAATGTTTATGGAGGTTCTATTAGAGATTGTGGATTGACAGGGGCGAGTCCTTCATGGTCGGTTGATACCTCTATTTCATGTTATATGGATGCACGAGAACCTCCAGGAGTGCACGTGGGAGCGGGAGGCTTAGATTCACGCTCATTACCCCCATTAGTTTTCATAGTCTATGTTTTGGCTCTTGGTGACAAAAATCCCTAATGTGGCGAGAATGTAAACACCTAATTTTTTTTCCATATAATTTTTTTATTATATGGAATTATTTCAAGATTGTTAAATATGACGGTGTGTGATTCTAAGGCCCATAGTGCTTGTAATAAACGTCGATGTTTTGTTATACAATTGTCCAGATCATAAATCTGAGGGCATTGTTACACACAAGATGGATGGTTTACTCTAGGAGTGACTTCTGTTTTTTCGACAAACGCCTCTGGTGAGAAAACCCAAAAATGGAATAACCCCAAATAAAATATTTAATTAAAATTATTTTATTTTTCAAATGCTTATAACATACAAACAGTAAATCTGATTTAAAATCTGAGACCACTGTTGAAATCATTAGGGTATTATTTCCATAGGATGATACTAACATTGGCCTGTGCGAGCCACCAAAAAAAGTTAGTTTTTGGATGTAAATAAAATAATTAAGTGGAAATTATTTTATTAGAAAATATATAACATCTAAATGGTAACTCGGATTGAAAACATGAGAGTACCATTGGGTTTGATGGGGTGTTTTCTACTTAGGCACAACCTAATCTTAACTGGAACGGGTTAAGGGTGAATTCTAATAATTTAATGGATTTTTTTCACGTATGTTCAGTAAACACACGAGCGGCGTTTTCTAACATCAGAACATTTTCTAGAATTAAATATATAAGTGAACCGTTGAATCCACAGCATTGTGACTCGCTTAAGAAAGGATTTATATTGACCGAAGTTGGTGTAGTGAAACATTAATGTTTAGAGACTATTTAAAAGAAATGAAATGATGCAATTTTATTTTTTATTACATATCCTCCAATGGAGTAGTATAGGGGTGGGGCCAGCGACATGTCAGGCCAATAAAAGTCATGTCCTGCTTATCCTAAATAGAGGCATCATTGGGGAATTAAGAAGTTTTTTCATTTATGATCCCCATTAAATTCTAACTCCATTACATAAATTCCCCCTATACAATATATATGGATCCTGAGGAGGGGTATCAGCATATCTTAACCAAGAAACTAACTACTAAAAGAGCACTATGATGTCAAACCCTTAGAAGACAGAGCCGATCCCAGCGGGAGGTGCCCTGTGACACCAAAACACGAACTAGAGGATGATGTGTTAGTGGCATCATTAGATGCATTTTGTGGGAATGAAGAATGCCGACCCACCTTCTAGTGTGGTCATTTCTATGACGATTCAAGGTAGGGGGTTTATTCATTTACATTTCTATAAAGTATTTCCTCTTCCCCGTTCTTGAAAATTATGTGAAGAACACCTATAAACTGACTAACTAGTTGATCCAGGAATCATTAATTTTCTAGGAGGTTGATACAGGGTATACTTGTGGGGTTTTTTGTCTAATATAAGAAATTTTTAAACCCATTTTATCCTCCCTTTGATCATGAGCTAACACGGAGGTTGTTGGCCTAATGAACCTAAACCAAACCCACTGAAACATTGTTACCCTTGAGCCTTCCATGGGAGACTAATGGCACAAAAACACCAACCGACTACAAATGAGGCGACACATCAACCCACACCGCTAGAGGAGTCCATGAAATGAATATAAGAAGGAAATCATAGAAGCCATCATTGGAAAACCGTGGAGAAGGGGAGGCATGCCTTCGTACACTGCTATTTAGTAATGCGGTCATGGGTCGTCAGCAGTGGAAGACAAAGAAGGTGGCTGTCTCGTCGACTGGTTGTAGAAGGGAAGGGTGATGCACCATCATGCGCCGCCGGTGAGAAGGAGACCGCGGCGAAAAACCGTGGTGGAGGTGGTAAAAACAGTACCTCCGGCATGTTCCGCAGCTCTCTAGAATTGCCCATGGGCCATCACCAATTTAATGGCCAAATGACCATTGGAAGATCAGGATCTCGAGTGAGAATATCCCCCGAGTCACCTAGCAGAAGCACCATGGGTTGCACTATTCATGATCAGAACACCCTCGATTGGGCCACCACCCAGTGGGCTGGGCCGCGCCCCGCCGCGGGCTGAGCCACACATTTACAGGGCCATGCATGCATGGGATGGGCTGGACTAATTGGAAAACCCTTTTTTTGAGCATGGATGAGTCCCCTGCAGACCAGTCTAAACCAGGTCGGGCTGGGTTGGTCCGACCGGGTCAGACTAGACTTGGGCCTAACTAAGCGCAGAAACAGTTAAAGGGCCTTATATCGAGATCCAGAAGTCTGTTTGATGAAAAGTCTATGGTGTGGGATACATGGAGTGAGTTGGTATTTTTGAATTACTCCATGAGTATTTTCGAGAAACTAAGAGTACGACCATGTTGGATCACACCTGAATCCAACCGGGCCCTCAGCACTGAAAAGCCAATAACGCACAGATCGGGTGTCTGGTTAACGCATCGTCTGTTGTGTTAGAAAACATGTAAAATGAAAAAATCATCAAGTTACTTCATTGTGATACATTATTCTAGTTGAAATATTAATGATGGATTGGGGAGAAATTCTCCCAACCACACTCTGTATGGAACCCTATTACTTGATGATACTATACAACTGCTGACTTTTCGACTCAAAGTTACTCAATGACTACAATATGCTCTGGGGAGGAGTAACTCAGTAGGCCACGATGGTTAGAGGCCATGTTATGTGATGGGGAGGTGTACCTAAACAGGAAATAGTGGGGGAGCAGCTCTGTGTGACCCAGCAGACCCACGGTACATGATTAATAGGAGTACCTCATCAGTTCAAGCTTAGTCGGAATTGCCTCTGTGTGATGTGGTAGGCCCATTGTACTCGATATAGGAGGAGTAATCTAGAAACCGAGGTGTTCGATTTTGTGACTAGAATGATACTTGTTACTAGGCCTAGAGAATTTGTGACTATAATTGATATGTATAACTGGTTTGAGATGAGACTATAATTGAGATGTTTCTATTGAATTGGTCTTTGTGATTGTGATTATACCTTGTGGGTTTTTTGTGGAATTATGAGTGACCATTAGGGGTCTCGGGGTCCCTACTGAGTGTTGTTACACTCCAACCTACACATTATTTTACCGCACCTTATTATGTCTTGTGTAGATGACGTGCAACAGGACTGACGCTGGAGGGAGCCTGGACTAGGATGTACGCAGAGGAGACATGATGACGTGGAGTGCTGAGGAGGTGATCTCTACAGAACCATTAGGTAGGATTCTCAAGGACAACTTAGTAATTGTTTTCCCTTTCTCAGTTGTATTATTCATTTCAGTTGTATTTTTATATTCAGTTGTACTCATACATTCAGATGGGCTTGTATTCTATAAACTTTAATATTCAACCCTCCTTTTTACTACAATAGTATACATCACAGTTTCATCTTATTGTGTTCTCGAACCATGTGATTATAATTTATTAAAGGAAACACCTTTTGTTTTAGTCCATACACCATTCGGTGCTAGTCTCAAACCCCTGGCCTAAGGAAGGCGGTCTTTGGGTAGTCAAAACATGGGCTCCGGGGGACGTGTCATGACATATATGATCATTTTTTACCTAATATATGATTCCCATATGCCAATGATATTAACAATGATATACTAAATTCATTATGACAAGATCATGCTGATGGGATAAAGGAAAACACTAAATTACCATCCTAATTTAACAAATAATAATTTACATTATTATTCTTGGAAATTTACATGTGTAAAAATTTAATTATTTAATCACTATTCAATATTTAAATTTATAAATGTTTGTATAATTTTTTATGTAATGTTTATATTTAATAGTTTTATATATATATATTTTGTTTAAGATTCATAACATCTTTATTTTTTCATTAACATACAGATGTGTTCAAATTTTTATCTTTTATATTTAAATTTACCTATTTTTTAAATATTTAATAATCAAATAATATGAATGTCATCAATATTTTCATTAAAATTTTCTATTTTAATGAACAATACAAGGATAGAGATATGGAAACATGCCTTGTGGTATTTTTATTTTTTTCATAATTTTAATATCCATTAATATAACTATTTAACGAAAAAAACATTAAATTTTTGAAAAAATAATTTAAATACTACATATGAATATATAGTGTTAGAGTCTTCTACATTTACATTTTTTAAATTGAGTCCTTGAGTTTGTAAAGGTGGAATTACACATTTACCAAAACTACCACATGCCCATGGAGATGAGTGATTACATCTTAATTTTGATGATAATAATCAAGAAACCAGACCAAATGCAACATAATGTATTATTTCTTTCTCCATGTAGTGTCGTTGTTGGATTAGAAAATTATATCCTGACTGGACGATCTTTGATAAGTTGGGGGAAGATCATATTTGGGAGGTCGTAATTGTATAATATCTCAATTGAATTATTTTATCCCATTTTTCAAGTATGGTATATTTATAATATTAATTTTATTTTATTCAATTATAAATTTCATTACTTTTTAAAAACATAAAATAAAAAAAGAAAATATTTCTTACATTGGTTGTATATTTCTAGATATATTTCAGAACGATGTTAAAAAATTATGTTTTTGGAAAGAGAAAAAACTAAAACCCATTCCTCAAATATGGGTTTACAGATTTAGATACATAGAATTTTTTTTTATAGATGAAATGATAATGATTTTCTGGAATTATAATTATATTTTATTGTAAAATTATATATATATACATATATCTACTTTTTTAATTATTTGTTTAAATTTAATATAAAAAATCCTAGAAATATCATCTAGTCATTTAGTTGGATAAATTATACCCTCATACATTATAACACAGAGGGTATAAATTATTAGAGCAAAAAATGATGCAGGAAAATATTAAAGCACTAATTTTTTACTCTTCTGGTTGTTCTGATAAGGTCTAGTTTGGTCCTCAATCTCCCCACACTCACAATTTAAAATAGAGAAGATATATAACAATAAAAAATTAAAATTATTTTACAGAAAAATCAGAGTAAAAAGCTAAAATAATTGTACTTTTTATTAAATATTCATGAATTTTTAAATTTTTATAGTTAAAAACAAAAATCTATCATTTTCATTTTTCATTTTAGGATGAAGTTCTAGTGAAAGCGACAAATTAAACTATTATCCCTGAGGGTGGGACGAACTTCCTAGCCCCTCCTGTATGTAATTTATAACACAATAACCCCTTAATATGGTGTTCTACATATGTTGTATTTAGAATGTGGATAATCATCAGGGTAAGAAATAATGATACCCAAAAATTTAATAATTATAAGATGAAATAAATGATATTAAATATTTAATGGGTTATCAATTTGAATCTGCTTTTCATGCCATATTAGAGAAATTAATGAGACATTCACATTCCCCACAACCTTCCCTGCCTTTGAAGCCTAACCAGATGCTTTTATAGCCTTTATAGCCATCCCATTTAGACCACCCTACCCAGCCTACCTATAATGATCCTCCACTACCTCCCTCGAACCTAACCTTATATCGTGAGTTGTGTGTGGGATTACATCATAAAAAAATTGTAGCATTTGTTCTCATTTATTTTATGGGGATTATATACAACACTATCCTATGTATATGGTTCTTGTTAGAGTATATTTACTTGATATTGTTGATTTCACTACTCTAAAACAATTTAAAACTAAATTGGTTACTAGTGTTTTGGATTATCTAAGTCATTTTTGTTATGGACATCTGGACTTCTTCATCATCATTCATATAAGGAATGATTTTTTTTTAATAATAATGACTTTTTATTGAAATATACTTATATTTTCTTCTAATATTTAACTTATATAAAAGTAGTCAAAAAGAAAAGAAAATTACACAAATCAAACAAATGTTTTGGAAAAAAATGTAGATACTTATGAAATTTCTGATGGGATACATTGATTATCTCATGATTCTTCTTCCTTGGGTAATATTAATGAGTTTCAAATAGAGTCTGATATATATGGAAGATAAGGTTCATTTAAAATATTCCAATATTATATCATGGATCTAAATGATTTTTAATATAGTAGTGTAAATGTGTGGGAGTTATTTCCATGTAAATAAACTGAATTTTTTATTTTTATTTCATTAATTATTGATGGTTTAAATTGACTAACTATATTAAAATTTTAATTGGTTATCAGCACACACTTTTAATTCAAATTGACATCATATGGTGTTTATGGATTTATGGATCCAGAATTAATTTCCACATAAGTGAAATATGTTCAGATTCCTAGAAGAATTGAATATATATGTGAGATATTATCACAGATGGATATTGGGAGTTGGATTTTTTCATTTCTTGAGGGATAAGTACACAAACATTATTATGAAATAATGTTAATTATAATTTCATTGATTTTGATATTTATTAATTTTTGGGGAATTGGATGTTATGCGTATTCTGCCTAAGTGAATGTAGAATATATTTATTTTCTTCTTTACTATGTGATTATTCTATAAAAATTATCACCTTCTAAGACAAATATGGTTTTACCTATTTTATATATTCATTATAATTATTTATTACTATATATAGATGTATTATTGGATTATATATATGAAAATGATGTTCATGGAAAAGAAATTTATCTAATATTACATGTTTATAATAGAACCAAATGTAATTGAACATATTAATATAACGGTACATATTTTTTATTTTATATATTGTTTTTATTTTGATGTATATATACATATATATTAGTTTTTATTAAAATATTTACTTTTTATAACTATAATTTCATCATCAATAAATACATGATGATTATGGTTATTATGTTCTACAATTCATTAATGAGATAATGATAACTAGGATAACAATTGAATTTGATAAAATTTGTTATATAAATTATTTTATATATCCTATCATAGTATCATATTTAGTAATATCATATCATTTAATGTATATTTATACATTCAATGATTACGAGTCTGATATGAAAAATGGACTTACCCATCATCGATATTTGATTGTGAACTAATTTTTATGTATGATTATTATTTACGCTACGTATATAATGATTTTTATGATAATTTTTGCATTTTCAAAATAACATGTGATCAAAAAAAATAATTCTTTTCTTATTTTTGTCATTTGAACGTAATGATATCAGATGAATGTTTCGACAACAACCAATAATTATCCTGTTTTAAATTTTATGTATGTTATTTAATATTACATTATATTAATAATGTAGTGATAATTTTTTGATTAACTAGATAAAAGTATGCATGTTTCTATATTATTTTAGTCAACAATACATGCGATTTTATTTTTTATGATATTTTTCAATTATATGGAATCCTATTATTTTATGGGTCCCATAATGAAATGTTTCTAATTGTTATTTAACTTTTGGCATTAGTATTTATCAAAATTGACCCTGAAAACCAATAAGAGTCACATTTTTGGTGTCTTTTTTTAAAATGATGTCCAAAATGAGACTAGTTTATGTCTTAAGAACTGGTTTCATCCATAAACCAATGCAAAAAATGGAATTTTTTAGTTGGTTTTTATAAAAAAATGTCATAAAAAAGTACATAGTCACGTTTTTTGCAATATATATTGAGAACTGATTTCAAAAACCATAATTTTTAAGTAACCAATATTGAAGGTTGTTAAAAAGATTCTTAAAATAGATAAAAATGACATTAAATCTTGTTTTTTCACTAGTTGGAGTGGGGTGTTGTTGATTATTTTAGTAATTTGTTTATTATTTTGGCCTAAGTCTATCTTTGGTGTTGATTTTATTTACTATGTATATACACTATGGCATGTGTCTACTAACTAATGAGTTCGTAAATCATGGATGAAATTATAATTCATTTATTTTTCTTATAATGTTAAATATTATAATCTATAGTATTTCACCATTAAATAAAATTTCAACTATTTTAGAAAAAGTCAAAAAAATCAACATAACCATTTCTAGATGGGTATAATTTCCAAATAGACTCTATTTTTTAATCTAGTTTTATATATATGAGATAAATAATATTTAATTAAAATAAAAATTTATTAGAAAAATACTAATTTTAATATTAAAATTTATTTTAGGTCACATTTAAAAAATAATCACAATCTGAATAAATTAACTTATCATTTATGTAAAACAACATATTATTTTCTAAATATGTTTTTCAAAAAATTTATTTCTTTTAAATTGAAATACTAAATATTAAATATTAAATAAAAATTACTGTTTTACCAAATTACCATAAAACAATTTCTCAATTTTTATTAAATTATATACTTATACCATGTTAAAATTATATAATATTTTTATTAAAGGGAAAACAATGTTTTATTTTTTCTTTTATATGTATGGTTATTATTCAAATGGAAATATTACTATTCATAATGGTCACAACATCATCATGATTTTTTTGGAAGCAAAACAATTATTTATAAAGAGTCAACAAAGGGATTTTTTCCTTGTGGTTGTAAGAAAGTTATTATTTATCCACCTTACCTTCAATGTGTGACAAAGGATCATCACACTCATTATATTATTCAATTTTTTTCACATATAGGGCCTCTTATTAGGATTATCCCTAATTCAATGATAAATAGTCTTTTGATTCCGATAATAATACATCTCAGCATCATTTGGAGGGGCACCAATTCACTTTACCTAGAGTTAGGAGTGATAAATAGTCAAAATACTCCACTAATAACCATCACAGAATGAAGAGTAAAATGTCTATTATCTGATGTAATATATATTTGAAAAAAATAATACATAGATAGATCACGAAAGTTGGGGGAGTTAAATTTTATTTTTTCTCATTGGAACGTGAATTTGTACTATTAAAATTATTAGATTTTCTAGGATTACGATCCTTATGGGATAAAACACACATAGTCCCCAAAAAAGCTAAAACCATATCCTTATAAATGTCTAGAATCAAATTCTTCAAAATAAAAAGATAATAACTATCAATTTGAATAGTATCATTTGGAAAAGCTGAATATGTAATAACCTGATATGCTACATCTTCTTCAAAAACAATAATTTCTTTAGTTAAGTTTGATTACCTAGATGAATCATCCTTCAATTATATTGAGGAATAAATATAAGAAGCACAAAAGCAACCACCTTGATGGATGAATCAATAATAAAGAGGTATATCATCATAATATAAATCTTACAAGAAATTATAGATCAACTCGAAATCCAAACAATACATGGAATCATAAATGAAAAACATTGTTTGATATAGACATGAGAAATAAGGGGCGTGAACTATAAGAGTGGACGAATCAAACTTGATTAGACAACCAAGAAGCTTAGAAACTAGTAAAAGGATATCTATTATAAAAATAAGTACATAATGACCAAAAAATACAACTAATCATGAAAAAACATAGGATTCATAATCCTAAATAAGAAATGGGACGATATAAGAAAAAAAATTATGATTCCAAAAATCATCCATGAGTCACAATACCAACATTGATAATACATTTTATCATACTCAAAATGTAGAAGGATGTAAATAACATATAATATATTGATTTTAACCCTAAAAAGATATCCAAAAACTCAAAAAGTAAAACAAAATTTGGATATATTCCGTGTATACATCCAACCAGATTAAAAGAAAAAATTTGAGATAATATCATGAACTCATCATTTAAATATGTGGTAGCCATATTTACATTGAAGTGAAATTGGAGGGTTAAAACAATTAAAATGAAACCATTCATAATATTCTATGATGAAAATATTCCGAGGGAAATTTATTCATTTTTTGAGGAATCTAGTAGAATAAAATATATTTTTTCAAATATCTATGTGTATGGTCTTATAGAACACGCTAATGACGTCCAGCTACTCTTCTATCCTAGTATTACTAATGGTCACGTTACTATTCTATGTGTTGGGTTATATTTCATTCATATAGATTCATTAATTTCTATAAATACCACTTATTTAATTATTAATTTATTATTAAATTATCTATTTAATTCTAAAATGAAAAAATATATTCTATAAATATATAGAGATGTTACATTCTCCCCCTCTGCTAGAAATTTTTTCCTTTCAATTTTTTTTCCTTTATTAAAAAATTCAGTATACATATACATTATATAACATTTATATTAATGTTTTTTTTTTCTCAATAATATTATTTCACTACATACCTATGAATTAAATTTTTATGTAATAAATTCTCTCTATGTTTTTGAATGTAAACATTATTTTCGTCATATAAATGGCTATCTAATATTTGAAAAAATTCTGGGATCCAATCATGAGATAAATCAAACACATATATTGCTAATATTTATACATGATAATAATTTTTTTCTTAGGAAAATCTTTTATTCAATTCCACTATGTAGTAAATTTATCCATCTATCTCATGAATTTTATAGGAGGAAATAAAACAGATACTCACCTTCCCCATATTCCTAAAACATATAACTATTTTCAATGGGTAAACCATGAGACATACATGACCACCTACCTTGAAAAAATTACTCACCCTCAAATTATCCATACAAATTTTCTACTTAATCTAAGATATCATAAAGTATCTCTAAATTAACAATTCATTCACATAAATTTCATCATCCAATTCTGGTCCCATCAACATTCATTGACATACTTCATCCCCTAATTATGGAGTTTAACAACACATAATATAAATTTATTCAAAAATATCATTCATTAAACATGAATGAAAATTTTTATTATAAGAAAACATAACCCATGAATGATGATGAGACCAAAATACATAGAAATCCACTAAACAAGATCAATGTATTTACTCAAATTTATAAATTGTTCACTTTGACTTTTCATCAAATCGAGGATGAAATGTATTTAAAAAATATAATTTAATTCCCAATGAATCTCAATGGACCTTATATATGTTATAAGTGAACTTGAGATCATTAATAGATTCAATGGGGATAATAAATCGATGTATCCTGACTATCTATTAGAGTTATTGATATGAGAGTTGATCTAAATTCATGGCATCAAAGATAAAAAACGGATTTATTCAGTCAAAAAATAATACCCCAAATCTAATTTTTACTATGAAATGATTTTTTAAATTCCACTATAAAATCCATTGATATTTTTTACCACTTATAGTCTTGTCTTGGAAAAGGATGGAATACAACATTTTGTAAATTTCAATATTCTTTTACTAGTTTTAAAGTGAAACATCACTATATAATGTATGTAATATATCTTTTCATTATATCGCACCATAAATACTCTATAAGGACTCTATACATCTGAGTTCTTCTATGATGAACTAAAATTGGATAAAAATACGATTCACTTAGTAACCATTTCTTCAATTGAGATTCACATAGAACACATAGTTCCTTCCGAAATCCTAAAAAACAATCATCGTCAATTTCAAATTATGTAAACTTACCATTTAACAAATTTTATCATTTTGTAACCCATGATCATACTTCTTCTGTTTATTGATTATGTATGATATAGAAGATTTCACTAACACAAGTAAAAATGTTGAATATCATACAAAATGAACTTCAAGTCATAATTAATCAATTTATTAAAAAAGGTGTCATGTTCCAAACATAACATTGTTAATGTAGAATAATGTTTTAGACTAAAGGCATCTATAAGATTTTATTCTATTCTAGGATTATAAATAATAATGATATCATATTATTTTAACAGTTCATTCCATATTCTATACCAAATTTGATATTTCTTAAGAGTAAATATATATTTCAAAATATTATGATCAATTTATATTTCACATTTTTCTCAATTTTCTTATCACTTTTTTTGTAGGATCAACTATTATGCCACCCTTATTTACAACATACCCAATAAATTAAATCTATATTTACCAAAAATTAATGATGTCTTAATTTCTTGTATAAATTATTTTCTATTAATGTTTGTACAACTATCCCTAGGTGTTTTTAATGATAATTATTGCATTCTAAATAAACCAAATTATCATTAATATAATCAATATCAAAATTATCCAAATATTCAATGAATCTAAGGTACATAAGATACATAAATATAATAAGATTATTTGTGAAACAAAATTGAATAATTAAACTTATAATCCTAATATCTAGTATATAATATTGTTTTTATAATTTTATTCTATTCATTATTTACTATATGGTCTCTTGATCTCTATGTCTTAATTTCCAAAATATTGAGCTCTATATTGATATTCAAACAAGTCATCTATACGAGGAAATGGATTATTATGAATAATAGTGGAATTATTTAATTATAAATAATAAATCAAATGCCTTATAGTACCATCATTGTTTCTAATAAACAGACATGAATTACCCCAAGTTGATGTACTTATATGAATGCCATTTTTACCTAGAAACTCCTATAAAAACATTTTAAAATCTAGGATTTATAATCGATCTATTATATATGTGAGTTTTTAAATAGGGTTTTTATCATGATATTAATCAATAATCAAAAAGACATATATTTTAGGTTTAAGAAATGAAATAACATTAATAACTATATATAAATACTCATTTCGAATGGAAAAACATTAGTTATAATAGATCTAAGGATATCATCAATATGTGGAAGAGGAAACTATGTTCCATATTTTAAATCATTCTCATTATTCGGATATGTTATAAATTTTTTTGGTTCATTAATATATACAAAATAATACTAGTTTTGGGAGAAATATTCTTTATCACTACAATAAATCATAGCATGCTATAGAGAAATCCAAGACATACCTAGAATAACAATAAATTATAACATGGGAAATACACCAATGATCGTAGGTAAATTTTTTCCACACACATCGTCAAGAAAATTATTATAATTTGATTTTTTCATTAATATTTACCAAATTAATTTTCACAATCTATTACATATTTATCTCAAATGATAAATTTCCAATTTATTATAAAATTTCTCAAATATAAAAGAATTTATATTCCCTGAATAAAACATGAAATTTGGAAATAATGAGTAATTAAATAATGTACATGACACCACTTCATGGGATATCCCATCACCAACTAATGTAGGGTTAATGTATGTTAGTACACCATTCATCATTTTTCCTGGATGATATCCATCATTTCAGTTCCACTTCAGACACTCATTTTCATAATGACAATACTCATTAAATTTAAAAAATTTACAAAATGAATATCATAATTTTTTACAATACCAAAAACATTAACATTGAAATTACAAACCATATGCCCCTACATAAAAAATCAAAAAACATGCC
The DNA here is from genome assembly GCA_963277665.1 of Viscum album. Lineage (NCBI taxonomy): Eukaryota > Viridiplantae > Streptophyta > Magnoliopsida > Santalales > Viscaceae > Viscum > Viscum album. The sequence goes on from OY728147.1 coordinate 1,102,902,636, forward strand.
AAACATCTAATGTAATTCCATAAAATGGTTTTACCAAATTTTTTACAAACTTAAAACCTAATTTTCATAATGTTATACATCTTTGATTCATTCAATCATTTTTCCTTCCACCTTGGTCTCTTTTTTTAGTAGATACAAATGAAAAAAATATTATAGAAAAACTCTATTCCCACCATCTCTAAAAATAAAACCAGTATTGTTGTAAATATGGAATTAAAGATAAGGCAATTCCCATTGATTTTATGGATTCAATCCTAAAATAATAATTTATTTTAGTAATAATATCTATATTAAAATTTGGTTATTACCATAATAATAGAGGTAATTTTTCTCTATATTCAAAAAATTATTCCCCATAAATTCTCAATTCATAGAATTTTTTATATCTCCCTATAATTATCCTTTTGAAAATATTTATCAAAAAACATATTGTTGAATCCAACTCAATATAAGAAACTAATATCTTCTCTATTAATAATATTATTTTCTATTAACAAACACTGGTCGATTTCATCTGAAAAATTGTATGATAATGTATTATCCTTTTGTTGTATTGAACAACCCAAGAAATCAAAATTCTTATCATGGTTTTTTATCCACCCTTTAGCTACCACTCATTAAGAAGATCCACTATATAGAGGGGGTGGTTCTATATAATATATTACATAGCTGAAATATTCATCTTTGTTTGATCTATCTAATCTCATGGATGGATTACTCCACCATTTATATATTACAAAAACTAATACATTAAGATCATTGAATTTTCGGTTCCAATTTCAACTATTCTAGGTCCCGGATTAACTGGAATATGTTCCTCCCAGTTCCTACCTACTTTAAAGTCCTAATTTATTCTAGGAAAAACCATTATGTCCTCACATATCTTATATGGAGAAATGATTTAATATTTAAATTATATATAATTTAAAATTAAATATAAGTTAAAATATCATTTATGAATACTATATTAAAATTATCATAACACCTAATGATATAAAAATATTCCTATGAAACCTACTATAATTTCCCAATTATAAACATCACATAATCTAGATAATTAAACCAGAAGTAACTTGTATAAATTCCCTCAGGTAATATAGGTCTATTGTTTTAGATAATTAGTTCATAATATCTTATATATGAACTCATATGTTAAAAATTCTATACATATATAAATTATCTATTTTTTCAAAATATGAATCTTATTAAATAAAACATAATTCTATTCAGTAATAAATCATTAATACTTTAAATTATATTTTTTATTTTCCCTTATCCATATAAAAACCATGTGTATTTTTTTCAAACATTATATGAGAAAAAATGTCTATTTTAAAAAATATAAAATAATGATGAAAATTTTTGTCCATGAATGATCAAAAAGTTATAAACATTACACATAATACATAACCACTTTATCTTATAGTATAGAATCATGATTTTCTTATAAAACCATAGTATGCATGCATAAATCAGAAAATTTACCTTGTGGAAACTTTTTCATATCACTCATATATATAATTTATCTCTCTCATCAACCCAATGAGTAACCATCATGGTTACCCTTATAAGAACCATCTATATATATTACCAATATCTCTTAATTAAAACCAAACAGATTGACTCCAAACCATTTCAAAATGCATTAGAGGAATATAAAAGGATAACCCACCCACATTTTATCATATATCAACCCATAACTATAACAATTCTAAAGAACTATGACTTGGAAATAAAAAATTAACCTTGAAAAAAGGAAAATTTGTGAGGAAATCACTTTTCATTTTTAAAGATATTGGCCCATATAAATAAAAATATTTTATTTCAAAATATACTTTTAAACATGTAAAGGAAAAATAAAATAATTCATTAATAATAAAATTAGGAAAATAAAATTATGTCTAATAAGTAAAAAAAGTTCCCTTTAAAGGAAGTATTGTAACATGAAAATAAGTTTTTGAAAAATAAATTCGACAAAAAATATCATATCATTAATGTCAGAATTAATAAAATGAATGGAATATGTGAATACTCTATAAATCATAATGATAAAAAAATATATGATCCAAATAAGGTATAAAATAGTAACATTATCACCACATAATAAATGAAGTATAACATCATCTGAATAAATTGAAATTAAATTAATAATTCCCTTTCCACATTGTAATCAGTCAAAACCTATGACCACTAAATTGAATTATCATAAAATGATAAATTAAATTCTATGAGGAAAAAATATTCATGATATGATATATTAAATTATTGTATTTACACAACACACAAGGAAAATGTTTTGAATAAGTAATATATCTCACAGTAGATAATGTGAGATAAGAAATCCTTACCTTGTATCTGAAACTGTTATGCAATTTTTTTAAATTTATCTGAAAATCATATTATATTATTTACTTACTTAATTAATAATATTTTAAACAAATATTTTATTAACTACCACTTTAGTAAGGTCATTTTTCACCATTTTAATCACTTATAAATACTATAATCATTTATCTATGAGCATTTTTTTCTTATATTTATTATCAGTTCCCTGGAGTATAATTATAGGGGATCTTGTAAAATAGATGAATAACTATTGAATTGGAATAAAATGGTTTTACTAAATTTATATAATATTAAATTATCTTATATACCATTTTTATGATATGTTGATTATTTTTTAGAAATATTATATATGATAAATGATTGGTTTATATTTTTCTGTTTTTATGACCACTAATACTTATTTCATTTTAATTAATATTATGTCTATAATTATTTTCTATAAAATTAAACAATATATAATCTTAATATTATAATATGGTTTAAACATAATATTGGTTTTTGTATAAACGTTGAATTTTTTATTATAAAATAAAATCACATCATCCACGATGGTGGTGAATCAACACATCACATATGATGTTCTCATTTCTTTGAATAAGAGGATATGAGAAAATATTTGAGGATTGATATTAAATTAAAATAATAAAATTGTTTTATATAATTGATAAAAGGATCATCATGACACATTTGATACGGGATTTGAGGATAATGTAGAAAAAATAAATAATAAATGAAATTCCAAGAGAAATATTGGAGGATTCTACAACATGACGATAATTTCCATGAGAACCTCCTAAAAAAACATTGGAATAACAATTTGTTCACGCCAGAAGGTATTGGACATGAGTAAGGGAATAACGATGGGAATTTGGTATAATTTATAAATTCATCATGTATTTTTATGTTTAGGCATAAGAGGTGCTGAGCGATGTCTTTATAGTGAGTGGAGAGGGTGTTTTTTATTACCGTATACATTTGATTATTCTTTTAGCTCAATAATATCAATATTTTCTATTATTGGGACATGGTATATTAAATTTTGATTACTATTTCTTTTTAGTAGGTTATTAAATCAATAATTACATTATAATTCCTTCATTTTACATATATTTTCAAATACTATAAATAATCATATTACACCATTCCCCAAAATTTAAACAATTTTATAATAATCCAAAAAATTAACAATATTCATTTATTGATGATTAGAATTCCAAAAAAGTATTTTTGGTAAATTTATCTCTAAATATGTGATATAGAAATTTTGTTTAAGATAATCTTTTATTTAAAAAATGTGGATTTTAATTTTATAAACGATTGTATGAAACATTGATAAAATAATTAATGTATCGTGATATTTTTTTATAATTATTATAAATAATTATTAATTTATGAATATAGTTTTTTTAAAATAAGTTTTCTACTAAATATTTATATTATTTATTAAATTGGGAAAAAAATATTTTAAAAAAATCAACAAATATTTTATCATTATTAATACATTTGTTTAATTGTAACATTATATAAATATTTCATATATATATTTATATGAGAAAATATTTTTATTTTACTGTCATTGGTGAGGTTATTATTATATCGTGAATATTACTAATACAAATAGTAGAAATAAAATTCTAATGATCTGATTACTATTCTATTAGTGTAGATTAATGAATTTATATAAATACAAGTTATTTAATTATACATTTATAATGAATTTTACTTTTTATTTCTATAATTAAATAAATATTCTCTATGTAATTGTATTTTTTAATTTTGTTTTGGTCTTTTTCACTAAACATGGTTACATCATCTCTAGAATGATACACATGATATAAATATCATATATATTCAGTATATATGTTTTATTATCTATTTTATATTTGTATATTGATGTATATATAATGAAATACAACATTCAGGGAGTTTGTAGGCCATAAATAAGAATGTACTCTATTATAATTTATCAACTGATTTTAAGAAATAAAGGTATCTAATATTTATAATTTTTTAATTATAATGATTTCATATAAATAATGTATGTTTATTAAATATATCCATAATATAATCTTATTAAATCATTAAAGATAATATCACATCTCTTCTTGAGGACGTTCCTCAATATACGCATGAGATACATTTTTGTAATAACCAATGGAATGGAAATGAAAATTTTATTTTTGATATCATCATTATAGTAATATATAAATTCCAAAAATAACATATAAATTTTTTAAATGAATCATTATATACTTCCTTGAATAGTGCTGTTGAAAAAGAAAATTGGTTTGTGAAGCCGTAGTCTGTTGTACACATGATAGATGGTTTTATTTTCCATTAGAAAAAAGTGGATATAGATATAGGTCATTTTAGAAAAAATATATACATATCAATTAATTGGTGAAATTTTTTTTTATTATATTATATTTTATAATAGTTAATTTAGGGTGGAAAAGTGGAATGAAATAAAAGATAGGGATGAAAAATACATTATCTTAGTAGAATATCCTTTAAATCTATTAATATAGACCCAAGTGATAGTACAACAAGGTGAAAATATCAGTACAACATATATAAGAATATTGGTGGGGGAATAAATTTGGTTTTTATATACTATATTTCATTATGTGTTTCAAAATGTTATGTGTGGTGGTAAACTTTTATATGTGGTCGAATGAAACCCACGTCGAATATACATGGACATTTACAAAAAGAATCTTAAATTATAGACATTATCATGTAAAAAATGTCAAATGACCAAATATAATAACATGGTATGTATGATGTTGAAATATTTCCATCCAAAAAAAATTAACATTTGGTTTAGTAATTATAACTCGTATCTTATTAGTTAAACTACTTGAAAACCTATCAATACAATCTCCACAGTAAATATTTTGGATATTGATACTATTACTTATATATGAATGTTAATATGAATATATTAGATAATTTAAATTATCTATAATACAAATATTTAACACATTTTCAAAATTCCACTTATAAAGGTGGAAAATTTAAATTTAAATATAACCATGTATTAATGATGATAATTCAGTTTTCAAAGAGAAAAAGTTCTTCTGTTTAAAAAAAATTTATATCAAGAATTAATATGAATGTGATTACAATGAAATTAATTGGATTAATTTATATATAAATTAAATAATTTTAATTTTAAATTAATTTATTAAAATTATCCTTATATTTTCTTCAAATATATATTCATCATTCATTAAAAAAATAAGTATTTCTAACTATTAATCAAATAATACAAATTTTCTGAGAATATAAAAATATCACTACAAGAATATTATGAAAATATGATATCAAAAATTTATTTTTTCTAAAATAAATTGTTTAAATTTGTCATGAAATGTCATTAAAATAACTTTTCTATAGATAATGAAAACATATTTTTAGATAAGTAAATTTTTAAACGATCATACGAGAATTTTTTGTATATATTTTATATAAAACATATAAGATTGATGCGAAAAATATAATTTAATATATAAAATTTAAATTTATTTCTAATTACATAATAAATTTTTTTAGTAAATTTATCTATATATAAAAAGATTGTTCCCATAATATTTCTTTATTAAAAAGATTACATTTTTTTAAAATGTTTTTTAACATTTTTTACTTATTGGTCTCAAATTAATTTTATTATATATATTTTTTATAGTATAATATAATAATTTTTCATCTTATTTATTCTGGACAATAAAATTCAATGATTATAACTAAAATATTAAATATAAATAACATATTAGTATTTCATGTTTCTTTTGAAAATGTTTTTGTGGGTAAATATTACTAAACTAGTTGTTCTGCGTAACTGATGTAAAGTTATTGTTCAATGAAAAAATGTATGACTTAAATGTTATGTGTTATGAAATAGATAATATTTATTTGAATGAAAAAATTATTTCTCAAAATATTCGTGTGTTAAATTATTACTCATTCGCCTTGAGGAAGTGAAAAACAATTCATCATAAATAGACTATTGTAACATGTCTTCTGAAATCAAAATATTTCAAGTTACTTCCATTTAAATCCCCCATATTGTGTATTAATAAAAACAATTAATGGGTATTTCATAGATTAATTAACTAAAAACTATTATCCCATGTTTTTATTTAAGAAATAATTATATTTACGATACCTCTAATCGCCACCCATAATCCTAGAGGATTATCTATAGCTAATAAAAATTGTATTACAAAAATCTGAAAGGATAATTATAATCTGAAATTAGTTAAATCATTTAATAATGAATGAAATCCATAATTACAATGATATAAAAAAATAAAAATTATTAACAATAAAGGGATATAATAATAAATAAATATTGACATTAGAATCGGTTAAGAAATTTAAGAAAAATAAATGTAAAAATATTATAGCATTAAATAATTTTTCATAAGGATATGCAATAAAAAAGTGCCAATAAATCGGAAAACTATATAGAAGAAATATTTGTACCTCATATAAGAATAAAATATTCTAAAAATAAATAAATAATGATTTTGTTTCTATTCTATGTTCAGGTGGTGCCATATTTATAAGCTTAATTATCACAATATGTGAAAAAAATCAACATTTAAAGATTTATTTAAATGAATTCCTCCTTGAAACATTCGTGAAATATAATATTAATTTACATCATTTAATAAAATACTAAAATATATTTGGAAATATCATATATTATTTATTTTAAATCTTTTACCGTTCTATGGGAACACAAACAGATTCATTCAAATTTTTTATTGATTTAGGACCTATATTTCTTCAACCTTGATGATTCACAACTTATACTATTTTCTCATGATTGACGTAAATTTGAAGGGTTCCTGTGCTCTAATAATACACATCATGAATGGTTTTTTCATCATTTCATATATATATTTTTAGAATTATAGGAAACCAAACTTTGAGAATTGAATTTATATATCTTGATAAAACTAACCAAAACCAGAGGAATTATCTGTAAATAAATTGGAAAAATTTATAGGAAATACATCCAATATATATATGATACATCATATTAAGAACAATGAAATTTGAAAAATTTTAACATAAACAAGTCAATTACTCCTCTCTAATTCCACAATGAAAAAATCACTAATAATAAAATAAATTATTTTATGATAGTATCAGTATAACATATTACATTTTCAACCAAAATAACATCCCCAATAGTTTTCCTCTTTCATTCCCCAATATTATATCTGTCTTGTGTTAATAAAATATCTGTATATTCCATATATATATCTTTAAATATGATATCACACAAATTATATATAATATCGTCACCCCCTCATCCTCCAATTGCCTTCGTCGATCAAAACTCACATATAATAATACAAAAATATATAATATACCATCATTAAGAATATTTTCTATTTAATATGTAAATTCTAGTAATAATCACACAATAATACATTTTGATGACACATGACCATCTCCCATACTTTCATCATTATGTATCTCATCTAAATATAAGACTAGGGTAAAGGATTAACAAATGACATAACTTTTTCTATAAAATATTTTTAATAACAGCATAAATATTATATAAAATCGTTAGTGGGGAAAAAGACTCCCAAAGTGAGTTTATAGAAGGTACATAATATATAATATAATAGGTTATCTCACATAATTCCTCTTAAAATCATTCATATCAAGCAATATATTTATAGTTCATGATACTAACTGATCATACAATAACAATGGAAAATAACTGTTACAAACAATAAAGTCATAATTCCCCTTAAATTAACCACATAGATATAATAAGTCTTTTTTTATTTAGATATCAAAAAAATACATTATATTTACATACTAAGTTATATTCCTATAGTAGATAATTTTATATATCATTATCAAAAACTATATAGAACATGTCGTATATAATTCATGGTACTCTCCAATTTGTACCAAAAAATATATCTTCATTTTTTACATTCACTTTTATAAAAGAGTTATTTCTAGTTAAAACTAGTTTAATTCAATCACATTACAAATTTTCCTTTAGAGAAAATCATATAATGTATTGAACATATTATATTTCATAGTAATTATTTTTAATAAAATAAAAAATTTAATATGATCTATATTAAAAAACATTATATTTTATAAGGAAAACTAATTATAAATTAATACTTATGTTTCATAACATGAATTATCTATTAAACGTCATAATTATAAAATAATAGTACAGTAAGAGAATTTTAAATAATAAAATTAAATATAGAATTTCAGAACTATTATGTCGTGGAATAAATATTTTGGACGTAAATATGATCATGATGTTCATTGTGAAATATGACTATTGGTCATTACAATATCTCATAGGAAACTATAAATTTTGGGTTTTATGATAAATGATAATGTTTCTTCTTTAATGATATCATTAAAAATATTCAATGATGAGGGTAATAATAAGGAGTATTTATAACAAAAGCTAGGAACCCTGTATTTGAACATTAGCAACATCCCGTAAAAATTCATTATACTAATTATTGGGATGAATATTGGATCACTAGATTTCTCGTATGACCAATAAAAAATATAAAATCAACAAATATTGTTGTAGTGAAACCAAATATGGTAGAAGATCAATATTATAGAGAACACTATAAGATAAATGTTTTTAATCCCCAACATGAATGTACCACCATGTCACACCTAACCGCATGGGAATGTGATTTTTTGAAACAATGTGATGTATATATATGTTCTAAAATATTAATCTAAAAATTATTCTAAAAACTAAATAATAATTTCCCTTTCGTAGAATATTTATTAAATGTATCATAGTTGAAATAAACAATGTACTACTATAGATTATATAATAATAAATAAACACATCAACGTGAAAAACATATACACTCTATTAGTTTCCCATAAGAGCATAACACATTATTATACAATAGAGTAATAGTTAATTATATCTAATAAAATATATAAAAATAATAACATTAATATGAAATAATTTGAGACGTCACTGTAATTTTATACTATTATGGACCATACTAAAAAATAAATGATAATTATTTAAAAAATTGTTATAATGAAAAAAAAATTGACTGGATATTTTATAAAATTTATATGATTCATATAAATTATTTTTAGTGATTTAATGAAATGCATATATAAGATTAAATATGACCACTGGGTTCATGAACATTGAAATAATAATATTACCACAATATTTATAAATTGGACATTAAAACCAATATACCCATTTAACAAAATTTTCCTTTATAATTGTTAATAATAAAAATTGAGTTGTGAACATACTTAAAAATATATAAAAATTCTTTAAAATATTAATAATTTAGTAGAAAGAGTGTATTTTATAAATTTTATATCAAATCCATAGTTTGGAAATATTCCATGTTTTATACGTAATAAAAAAAATATAAATATATAAAATTAGTATCATAAAATGGAATATTATTTTTTGATTATTCAACTCGAAATTACGCATTGAATAGTTTTATAAAATCTTATTACATAGTCATATTTTTGGTGAACGAGTAAAATTTATAGTGCATAAAAAATAAATATTATTTTATCATTATGATATAAAAATTATTTCTTAATTAATATATATTATCTAATACTTCAACAATGTTATTTTTTTGAAATTTATTTTAACTAATTAAATGAATTATCCAAACCAATGATAATATATCATATCATATCATATAAATTCTATTTATTAAAAAAATTGGTGGATTTATCATCTACTAGATATTATAATTTTAAATAATAGGGTTCCTAATATAAAAAAATATATCAATTAACAAGTCAAAATTTAAAAACATTTGATAAAAATAATGGAAAATATAATTATTTTTTACTCACTACTTCAAATATTTCAAAGCCATAATGTTTTAAATTAATAAAAAAATACCAATATTTTTTTGTTAAATAATTAAATATTTTGTAACTCCATGTAACTCACTAGAATTTCATCATGAATCTCCAATCATTGTCTAAGCCAAAAATATTATCTATAGTGTCTCCAAGGTTCTCTGTTTTTTATGTGAATGCTTATGAAACTACCATTCAAGGTAAGGATTCTCTCATTATTTATGTTTCCATTTCAATTAAACATTTTTTGTTATATTATCATCTATGTAATTTTTTCTTATAGCTACATTAATTTAATAATATTATATTATAATCAGTTATATATTCCAAATGATATATTTTTATTCCCTATCATTCTATGTTATTATTAAGTCATAGTTATTTCAATGTAAGGGTCACAAACCACATCTGTTTAATTAATTTTATTATCAGTTTAATTTTATTAAATTTAAATGAAAAATATTATTTTATCTCATTATATGTATTGATTTTTATATTATCAATCATATTTCATTATTCCCTCTAATTATACTACATTCTAAATTTTACACAATGTTTAAATATTCTTATACTTGTAAATCTATTATTGTTTTTTTAATGTACTGTGTGTATTGTTTTCCAAAATATCGAATCATTATTAGGATTAAATATATGAAATATGATATCTATAATATTATCTTACATATAATATCCATTAAAATGGTTTTTTTGGTATTAATCTGATCAACCATTACAACATAATAAGATCAAAAAATTGGACGCATATTTTAACACTGATGTTAAAAATTCCATAGATTATTTACATGGAACATTAAATCCAAAATATAAATTTAAATATTTTTTCTCAAATTTATATAAGTTTTATATCTAAAATGGTCACATAGCATTGTAAGTACATGTATTTGATTATCTGTACACCATGATCACGATTTTATTTTCCAATACTCAACAACTATAATGTTTTTTTCATTATTTGTTAACTGAGATTATTTTAACAATGTTAATAATTACATTCTACATTTATTTGACTATTTTTTTGAAAATTAAATATTTAATAAATTATTAAAGTAGAAAATAATTATCAAGACAATATTTTACTAAATTCATGGAGGATAACACAACTAATTTAAGCCTCATTGGGAATTTATTTTATGTAATCTTAATGTCGTCATAATTGCACATTATGAAAAAGAAATATATTATGTGATTGATGAATTTAATATTATGTGATTCTTGGGGTACATAATTATATGTCAACTTAATGCATTGGAGGTTTAGTGGGAAAACTCTTATAAGATGATGGGTAAATAATTATACATTTTATATGGTGTTTTTAAACATGACCATAACAAAAAAATATTTTCCAATATGGTATTTTCAAAACATTTATATAATTATTTGATAATTTAATATTTTATTTCCCTTTTCCCCAAATTATTATTTTATTCATTTTTATTCATTAATATGTTATAATTTATATAATTATTTTAGTTTATTAAAAATTATATATTAACCTCAAATATACATTACTCCTTTCTTTGTGTTAGATCTCACACATTTATATTGAATCAATTTTTATTAAGAATCCATGATGACTGTTTTACATTACATGGAAAATTCTACAATGAAATAATGAAATTTTAATTTTTTTATTGAATATATTTTATAATTCCATAATAATGTTGAATTCATTAATTTTTTCACTTCCTTATTCTAATAAAATGGGGTGATAATTTTCTTTTTGATCAATGTATTATATATCATCAACCAGTTTTGTGTTGTTGGATTTTGAAATTATACAGTTATTTTTAGATAATGTCTAATAGAAACCATTGAACATTGTTTGGAAGAAAATTATTAGGAAAATAAACGTTCTATAAAATATTATAATAGTAATGGAAAATTACTACATTCTATGATGTTGATTTAAATTTAATTTATAAAATTAATATTATTTTATTTATAAATGATGGTTTTAATAACAGAATAATAAAAAATATTGAACTATGTAAAAAAAAATATCTAATATAATTAATGTAGAAACTTATAAGATATATAGAGATTTTTCTATTTATCATATATATGATTCTGGTTTTGAATACGATATGATAATGAGTATATTAGGGATGTTTACTAACCTCGGAACAAATATCCACTTATCTATGGAATAACTATTTTAGCCTCCATATTCTGTAAAAATATCAGATTTCTCCATTACCCAATAAATTATGACATTAATCTAATGAAATAACTAATTATATAACAATAAATTGAAGTATGTTATCAAATTGTGGGGATATTTTAATATTTTAGATAGTTGAATGGATTCAATAGATAATTAGTGATAATTATTTTATTGGAAGATAATCCCTTTATGGGGACTTATGTGATTAATATGATTAATGATATTTTTAAAATATTATTAGATGTTAAAAATTATATATGATTGATGTATAAATTTACATTTATTTGTATTGTGGTTTGATTATGAAGATATTATGAATTATTTAGATAATGTGCAGATTAATTTTATTAACATGTGATTAAAATTATAGATAACGATGTAGATATAAAATGGATTTATGTTTGTGGTAATGAAGGATTATTTGAGATAATTATAATATATATTTTTTATAGAATAAATGATTGATGAATTTATAAATTAATTTGACATTTAATAATATTTGGAGGATAATTTTTATGATTAAATCTAATAGAAAATGGTTTATTAATATGTTGGGAATGTATTATATTGATAAGAATCATGTTAATTTCACAATATTTCATTTAAAATGAAAAAATTAGAAATATTAATTGTATTAATAATCAGTAATTAATGGTTTAATTGAAATAGTTATATTTTTATCTTGAAGAACCAAATATATCATTTTTTGAAATAAATATTTAAAAGGATAACACACACTATATAATGTGTTAATAAAACATAATCATAATAATATATAAATAAAATTAACAAAAGATTATTTAATTAAATAATACTATGATTCTATGGGGGATAAAATTGTTGTAAAATTATGATATGGACATGTATAAAAGAGAAAAAAATAGTTATAGGGTGTCATATACATTACTGATTTGAAGAATTTGACTGGGTAATTTAATATTAATTACCAAAAATCAATAAAACATTGATTATTTATAAAAATTTATTATTCATCAGATATGAAGGTAATATGATAACATATTTTTAAATATAACATTAGTAATTTTGAATAATTATATTGTTGTCTATAAATATATAGAATTATAGATAATTGAAAATTTTCTTTTTCACAATTAAATTTTCTTGATTTGGTTGTGAATTGATTAATTAATAATTCATAGATTACTCTTTGAAATAAATATCCAACATTAATTTTTCATTCTTGAAGATGTAATTTTTATTTTAATAAACCATAAAATCCTAAAAAAACATAAATATCTTTTTTTATGGTTCTAACTATTTTCCAACAATAATATTGATAACTCGTCATGTCCAATATAGTATATCAGTATCAACTGATCAATACTAACACCACTGGATGGTTATTAATATTTATTTTCAATTTTATTAACTAAACATACTAACATATAAAAGAATACATCATTTAGGATAGTGGTAGGTGATAATAGTATTTCAACATTTTTTTTGGGTTCATGTCTCGTAGGAATTGTGTACATGAAAGGTTGTTAGTCGACATTTTTGTTTTCATTTTTATAAAACAATATTAATAATATTCTAATAACATTCCCAAATCATGAATTCACATAATTTCTACAACATTCATTATAATATAAACCATAATGGTTACCAATACCTATAATCATATTTCCAAAATAATATAACGGAATTATTTCACAAAAAAATTATATATAATAAATAAATTTGGTGTATTCCCTTAAATTTTTTCCAAATTTATCTTCAATCATGTTATATTCCAACCATAATAATTTTGAAAAGGTATTTTTATTACATTTAACAAATTATTAACAATATACACTTAAAATGAAGATGATAACCACACTACTTTTGTTAATGGATACATATATGATTCTGAAATATAAAAAAATTCATATATGATTAAAATTTATTATCACCAAAATACAATTTCTTCAAAAAAATAATTTTCATTTTAATTGATGAAACCAAATATATATATATATATAATTCATATATTTTTCGACATAGGTCTTTCCATAAACAATAGATTAAACATTAAGAGAGGAAATAGATCCAGATAATATACATATTATCCCCATTTAATTAAATGTACTATAAATTTATCCTATGATGAGATTTATTTATATCCGTCATAATTAAATATTTCCTCAAAATTTCATTTCCTTATTCCAATATTTTTGAAAAATAAATATGTTATTATTTATTCATACTCATTCAATGTTCCTCATTCTACATTTCTGACATGATAGAGATCAGCCCTTCTTTCTTCTATGGCCTCTATCACTCGAGATATCTGTTGTATCATCACAGGTAAATAAATAATATTACATTATAATGTTTATCAATTTTTTTGAATAAAATTTCAATATTACTTTAGAGGGAATTCTATGCTCAATGGCGTACCCAATACGCAACAACAAGTTTCTTTGAAATCTTACATTGCACACTAATAATATAACAATATTATAATAGTTAACGCCTAGACGTTTTAATAGAGGGAATGAACATAAATAACTAAAAAATGATTATATATGTTTGTTAAATATTTTTAAATTTATCCAATAAATTTTAGAGGCTTAAAATCCAAATGAATCCAATTTTAGGAATAAATAGTCTAATATTTTTAAAAGATTGTTTTACCGCCTTTTGATAGAGATCCTTTGTTAAATCTAACTTTTGACAATTTTATAAGCTCAATTTTTAAAATAATCTTATTCTTTATGATTCGAATATTGAAATTTACTTTGGTTAAATTTTTGGTATGTTTCTGACAATGTTCATTTTTTAATGAATAGTGAAAAATATTGCATTTTACATCAAAACTACTTTTTCATCTAATTTTAATATATGGTTAGATTATATTTTTAATTGGTTCTAAATTTTACATAGAATATATTTTTTCAATTAAATTAAATAGTGGTAATTAGAATTAATTTCACTTTGAAAATTGACATAAACTAGTGCCAAACTTTTCATAAATATTGCTTCCAAAAAACCGAAATTTTTGTTGACAGTGGGAATTAACTATATGATTTATTAATGAAACATATATGTTTTGAATTTAAAAGAATGGACATAATTTCTGAATTTGAAATATCAAATATATCATAGGGTTAATTTTTCGTATTTTTCTGATAATTTGTTTTTAATGAATAGTGAAAAATACAGTTTTTTATTCAAAGCTTTCTTTTCGTCCAATTTATTTATATATATTTATTTTTTATTTTTATTTTTTTTAAAGTATAATTGAATTATTTTTTTATCACGTAATAAAATTTTTTAATTGGAAGCAATTTAACTTTTCAATTGGATGTAAAA
This sequence comes from Viscum album, assembly GCA_963277665.1. Taxonomy (NCBI): domain Eukaryota; kingdom Viridiplantae; phylum Streptophyta; class Magnoliopsida; order Santalales; family Viscaceae; genus Viscum; species Viscum album. The sequence goes on from OY728147.1 coordinate 1,102,918,369, forward strand.
ACAAGTCGAACTTTTGATAAATTTTACTTCTTAAAACCTCGTCTTTTGTTTTGACAACAGGATTTAATTTTAACTTAATTACTACAATTTATGTGTTTTGAATTTGATAAAATGGATTCCATATTCGGGATCAGAAGGTCCAAATTATGTAATTAATACTCTTTTGTTTTTGGACAATATGAATAGTAACGACGGTAATTATCTTTAATTGTCGTGTTTAATTAGTAATCGAGTAATTAAGGGTAAGAAAATAATATCATAAAAATATAAAATGACCCCAAAATGTGTCCTAATGATATTGGTGTTTTCATGGAAGACCATGGGATTCCATGTTCCAACCTTGGGACCCCATGGAATCAATTTAGTGTGACAATGACCTTTTATCATATATTTTTTTAAAGAAAGGAAAATGTAACCAAAGTATGTAACACCTAAGTAAAATTATTTTAATTTTGTCTAGATAAACGATATATTAGACTATAAAAATTAATTGGAAATATAAAAATATTTCCAACATCATAGTATTTTTTTATAATTTTTAGACATTATATAAATTCAATTATTTATGACATCATGATGATGCAGCGATTACCTCATTAATGATTGATTTAAATAAAATGAAAACATAATGTAAAATCTAAGACTTACACATAGAAAAAACCTACTGTATGAGAATATTTAGAAACCTTATTACATTATCCTCGAATTATATTGATTTGGGACCTTTAAAATATGAAACACTTTTTAAAATAAATTATTATTTCTTAACCTTCCATGAGTGCCCCTCCTCTCCTCTTATAAAATGCCCACACCACTACCACATTAACCACACCTCTCAAGCCTTGGGATCGGGCAACCACAGCACATTTAATCTCTCCACATCCATCTCTTAATCATTGAAGCCTCAAATTATGCAGAAAGATCTTCAAAGAACCCTTTTGGTTTAAACCAATGGGAGTTACCCGATTTATAGGTAATGTCTTTTCTTATGTTGTTTTGTTTTATTTTGCTTCTACAACCCCCTAAACTCTTTTTATTCTTTTATTTTCTAACAAAACCAGTATCTTAAATATACTAGGATGTTTTTAAAATAATTATTAGAGCTAAACATACACACACAACCGTCTAGTGGTTAAATAACATACTGTTTCTGTGGATGGCGAATTACTGACTCACGAAACGATGATTGTTCAATATTCTTTTAACACCTTTAAAGGTGCCCATTATGATGTCACTGTATTTTATATATTATATATATGGTATTTATGTTTTATATATGATTCTGTATTTTATATTTAAAACATACCTTTATTCTTTCCATGTTGTGCAAATGCGATAATTTCATATGATGAAGTGAAAACTATTGCCCCCTCAAGTGATGCGACTCATTCATAAAATACATGGAATGTATAAATAATGAAATTAATGAACTTATGAGACCTATATAACATATATATTTTAATGTAATTATAATATATATATTGCTCTCAATTATTTTTAATTCCATTAATATGAAAAATAAATGAAAGTAGCGTTCATGTGTACGTACGGCCTAGCGTCTCCATGAACTGTGCATTTCATTTCATTTTATCTCCAAATGTTATGGTATCATATAAAATGAATATGTACTAGATATATATGATATTGAAATCATTAATACTATTTGGGAGATGATGTACTTATAAATACATGGACGATTCTTTTCAAACAATTTCATTTTGGACTCATGTACCAAACATCGACAAAAACATTTGATATGGACTCACATAATTAACTAATTATTATAACATTATAATATGTGATATGAATTGAATAATAAACATTAAAGGATTTACTTAAGAAATTATAAATTGACAAAGGTTTATTATTCAGGAATATAATGAAATGAACAAGAGTAGTCAGACTTGAGGTAAGGGATCCTGCCTCTCTCTTTCTTTTAATGTACTCTTTTTATGTAACTTACTTTAAGCTCCTCTTTATTATGTTGGGGGATGTTATTTTATATTACTATTTCTTTAAATTTTATTTTAATATGATGAAAGACCCTATTTTATATCATCAATCCATTTTTTGAAGTTTTAGGTGGCGTCGTTAGGCTGCTGAATTTTCATAAGGGGATTTTCATGTCACTTTTTATTCCCGTGAGATTCATGCTACATTGGCCAGTATTTTCTTTTGTGTGGTGTATGTACTGCACATTATTTTAATATTTGTATAATATACACTCATTTATGGGTAGTTACATCTTCATTGTATGACCCTTCTTTTATGGGGTGTACGTTTAGAAAGTTTCCCAAATCGGTAAGGGAACCTTTGACACTCCTCTTTTACAAAGACTTATTTTTTTATGTCTTTTTATTTACATCTTTTTATGATGGTATATGTTCTTATATATCCTTATTGATGTAAATTTTATGACCAAGTTATGAGATACCATTTTCTCTCTCATAAACTAATTTTTTGAATTTTAAAGTGACGCCGTTAGGCTGTCGAATTTTACCAAGGGAACTTTTTAACCCAATTTCAATTTTTTTTGGGTTCAACAGGTAGTTATTGAATATGTCATCCTTTGAATATGTGTGAATGACCTATTATTTTTTTACACTTAATAACCAATTATATTAGGTGTATTTATATTTTTCACACAAAATTTTGAGATTGATTTGTCCTTAATTTAAGGATACCTTCTTTATAAGGGATTTCATCTCATTCTACATTTATATTGAGACTTCATTGTTTTTAGGCACCAATTAACTCTTATATGGTGTATATACTGTCATTTGGAATATTATATCATGAAACCATTTATTCTCATGATATTATAAAATTCTGATTAAATGTTATTCCTCAATTATTGTATTCAATTGCCTCTAATTTTGGTAAAAACCCTTTAACTAAAATATCGCTTTAAATGTTTTAATGATTTGTTCTTATTAATATCCATGTTTTCAAAATTGTTTTAATGATTTATTTATATGTATATTAATTTTTTAAAATGTTAAAAGCTTCAAGGTGGTATGGGACACTTTGATTCAAAAATCTCTTTTTAAATGTTTTTAATGGTTTTCAAAATGTTTTTTTGAATGGATTCATTATTTCAATATCTTAAAATGTTATGTTGTTATTTCAATGTGGGAATGTTATCTTTCTTTTATTCTTAAGTTATATGCTATGATTATTTTTTGTTTCTTGGACATTGTTTATGAAAACTGGTGGTTCCATGATAAACTAAGGGCGGGTGAGCCCGATATAGCTCTCCAATGCATTGGGTAACGCGAAGGGGTTAAACATTAAGGTTTATCCAAAGAGATTTAGGGAATATACTGTGATGGGTATTCTAAACATAACCATGATGGTTACTCCTGTTGTAATAATGTTATGAATGCCTTAAGTTACCTTTATGCCTTATGATTTCTATGAGTTATTTTTAAATCTTATTATTTCATGAGGTATATTAAATTGCTTACGTTTTACGAGTAAAGTATGATTTCATTGATTCTTATTTATACCTGGACTAATATTTTATTTCCGTATTGTTAAAACCCTTACTGAGCTTTTTATGCTCATCCCAGGTTTTTTTGAAATTTTTTTCACAGGATATAAAGTTGAATAGGGTCAAGGATGGGATCAAGGAAATGTTAGGCTTTCTAAAACAAGGAACTAGACATGACTCTTTTTTTCAAGAGTTTTTATTTTTGTGAAAAAAATGGAAGCTGAGTAGATGTGTCTACTTTGTAACCTTTGAGATATAATAGTTATGTCCTAATTCTCTAAAACTCTAAACCTGAAAAGATCCTCAATGTGAATTATTCATTTAATTCAATAATAAGTAAGGTTTAAGGTCGTGTCCCCATATCAGTGAACTCCATCAATCTCATATTGGGTTAGTTTGGGAGTTGGTTAAAGTATAAATTATTAATCATAATTTTTTATTACTAATTTGGAATTATAATGATATATTTCACTCTTTCCATAATCCCAAATGGTTTATCGTATTCCTCCTATTTTCCTACTTATTTAATGTTAATATGTTTCATTCCGGATCCATCTATTCTATGAATTCAGAAAACATTATTTAAGAAATAATAATAATACTGGGAAACCTCATAATCATAAAAAAATAGTGGGATGTCTAAATCATGACACTATTTTAAATCAAGGACACCATAGGTTTCACCTAAAAAATTCATTATCATAATATGTTGAAATCATAATTAATTTTTGGAAATTAAAGTTTGAATTATCGATACCATACCCCCATAGAGTGTCAAATAACGAGCATAGTAAGGTTCATTTTAATGTACTAGGTAATGCTCTATTCAAGAAAATGAAAACATTTATAGTGTTATTACACCTATGTACATTGGTTTTAGATCGTTATCCATATTAAGTATCCATAGAGGTATTTATTTCGTGAAACCCAACACAATATCTAACATAAGAAAAATTATGGTGTTATCACATTTGTACCATCAATTATAATCATACAGTCTTATTCACCAATTTTGTTTTCTTGAATATAGTTACATAAACTACCTCAAATACGAACAATAACAACCCTGCCTCTAGAAATCTGTAACTGTTGTATTACTTTATTACATTTTCATAAGATACATATAACCACATAATGAAGGACTAATTATTTTAATAGTCTGGGTAAACAAGATACCTGGATGATTATCAAATTACATTTTAAAATTAAAATTAAATAATTTATTCTAAGAATGTAATTATTCCATTAGGAATATCCATCCATATAACTCATATTACACCTACTTGATTTCTATGGATGGAAAATAAATTAGTGTGAGATTAAATTCATATTAACAGTTGTGTGTAGAGGAATCTATCATGGATCTATTAGTATAATCATGTAATGGTTAACAATTGAAAAGACATTATGTATAAATAATTTTAATAGCATAATAAATATTGAAAGGTAAGTAAAAAAAATTATTAGATCAGTAACTTGAAAATTTTTAAAGGATAAGGCATAATCAATATCGGAAGGTAAATAGCTAAATACACATTCCATTTAATTAATACACATAAAATAGAAGGAAACCATAGATAACATGAGTTGGAAAATATCATTGAAAATAGTAATTGACTTATTAATTAATTTAATTCTTAATTATTAAAATTCATGGTCTCTTGAATAATAAAACTTATATTATTAATGTATTTCACAAGATAGTTTGTAACATATGTGCATATATACACTGGAAATTAATTTTTCTACGAATATCGAACAAATTTGTATTATGAAACTACCAATGCATTGAGAGGTTATCTATAACCAAAACCCACCCATATCTGCATGTCCAAAGTATCCCTCATATATCCAATAATCAATTTAATTCACGAACAATATTCCTTATATAAATATTCATATTGAGAAAAGAATACTGAATTTTCAACATTTTCCCATTCCATCAAATAACATTCAACTTGTAAAAAACTATGTTTATACATGATATGTTTTATTAGATATATGAACACTGATGTTATATAATATTTATAAATAGGGATAATTCAATTTTTATTTATTACAGGACAGTGTACATTTCAAGGGTAGTTAATAACTACTAAAATGAAACAAGAATGGGAATGAAAATACATTCGTTGGGCATGATGATTGTAAACCATTTATATAATGAATAATCATGGAATCAATACAACACATACATAGTGGAGTATAAGGAAGATATGTTTTTTCATTGATTAATATAAATTAAGTTAATATGAAATTGAATACATTTTTGATTAAATTAACCTTTTAAAATTCATAATTATTTTAGAAAAAATATCAAATATTATAAAAAATATCATATTTTAAAATTAATATATTATTATTGTTATAAAACATTGAAATTTATGAGATCCCATAACTGAAACAGTTTATTTACAATAAATTTATTTTAAAAAATTACCTTTAATTTTTTTTAAACGATGAAAAAATCCTTATTCAAAAAAAACATACAAAATGAATCTGTCATATACACTTTGTGACAAATGAAAATATGTATAAAAATTTATTTCATAAATCATTCTTAGTATTCAAAAACATATTTTAGTATATGTTATAAAAATAAGTATTTGGGATGAAAAAATATTATCAAGAAAATAGTGATATAATGAAAACAATTATTATAAAAAAATCAATCATTTTAATTAGAAATGTGTGGTACAATGTTACTTTTAATAAAAAATCATTGATAACCAAAAGAGATGAATATAAACTGATGTTATCATAAATTAAATAGATAATTTTCTTTCATGGATGTTAAAGCTTATACAAACCTTATTAAATTAAGATTGTGAAATTAACCCTTATAAACATCATAATAATGTTGTATTGACCAATTAATAAATTATATTATTAAATTTATATCAGCTTATTTCTATTGTATATATAAAAATTTATAGATAAATTCTATTACACACATAACCATAATATAATTAAGACATTGAAGAAGAAATAAAAATGATTAAAATAAAATTTGTTTTGAAATTTTTTACCTCTTGGTAACTACTATGTCAAAATCCATTGGCATGAGGTAATTCAAAGTTAAACATTGTATAAATTAATTATTATGTAATCATGATATTAAATGATAATGGGAATGTATAAAACCATATAAAATAATTTTTTTATATAAAATTACAATATTAATCAATGAAATGAAATTGAGGTAAAATCTATTTCAACATACTTCCTTTTTGTTGAACAATATTGACCCACTTTATAACGGGTATAAGCATGTTATAAATTTAAATGAAATCATTTTCATACTGTCACTATAGTTCTTAATCACATAACATCAAAGGTTGTGTATACATCCATTATATTAAAATGATTTCAATGAATCAATTCCTATAGGATAAAAGATTTTAGTATTCTTGGGGAAAAAGATAAATATATAAGTCTTATATTGAAAATAAATACACCAATTACAACATTATTTTTTATGAAGATAAATTTATTCCAACATAGAATATTATTTCAAATCATTCTTAATACACATCTATGATTCTCTGGGTATGTAAATAGGATAAGGTTTTTCTAAAATTTATAGTAAATGATCTGTGAAATTTATTAATGATTAATCAATGAGTATAATCATTATATAAAGATAATAACTCATCAAAAATTTAACATAAAAAATAAACTAAGTGGGATGTGGTAAAAAATATAGAATTCTGAATTACTGAAAACATGATCCATGTAATCAATAAAATGAGAGGGAGTAGGCGAACAATACGAAAATATAAATAAATGAACACACCTTCCATTTAAATAGCTGGATAAGGAATAATCATTATAAAAAGGTAATCAAATAATAAAAAAAGAATTATTATCAATATGATAATAAATAACATCATAGATAGAATTATTTTCCCATTAAAAATAACCTTAAAATCAATAAATTAATAAAAAATGTATGCAATGATTATTTTTTAAATGTCATGTATTTGGAACATGAACCACTATACAGTAAAGATAAATCTTAAGATAGTTTAGTTTTTTATGTTGAAACCCAACTATTATATATGGAGAAAATATTACAGGGTTATTTGTAACATGATTTCTTCTCATGAGGATACATATTCATCTAGGTCTTATTACTAATTGTCCCAAACCCATGTAATTCATTTCCAAATCATTCCCCATAGATTATATATTTTATTTAATTGATGAAAATTGTCATTTATCATAAATATGAATTGAGTAAAGAATATCGATTTATCAATACATACCTAGATAATCAAATAACTAATAATATTATTAATTTATGTAAAAAATGGTATAAATTTTAGGAACAGAACATATATATGATAAATAATATGGAAAATAATGGATGTTAAATTTCCAATGATCACCAAAATTTAAATATTTGAATGGGAGTTCATAAATTAATAAATGATGTGAGATTCAATATACCCTTTCTCCAAAATCTTTAAAAATCCATCCAAATGAAGAAAAATAATTGTATCAATTAGACATATACAAATGTTGAGTAAAAATAAAGGGCTGAAAACATTGATAAATGGAAATATTCTAAAAATATATTTTAAAAATATTCTTTAGGATAATACCATATTTTCTGTTTTTTATTTTATTTTATTTGAAATGAAATTTTTAAAAAATCATTAATATTTATTAGTTTAATGTTTCAATTAAATATTATAACAATTGAGTATTTTTAATCTATATATGTCATACAAGGTGAAGAGTCCATTTATTTTTATAGTATAATGGTTTTAAAGGTTCCTTATTTGGATGGATATAAAAAAGATTACATTGAGAGTTTTTATAATCCAAAATGGGTAATTTTTTAATATAAAATCATTTTTGAATTGTTAAAAACTTTTTAAAACATTTTTTGGGGATGAAAATCATTTCCTACTAATGATAAAAATAAACTCATCTTTAAAAATATATTTCATATAACATATTGAGTGAAAGTGAGTGGAAAATGTCACTTTTAATTGAAAATAGTATGATTATCAAGAGAATAATAAAATAAAATTTTCAATTAATCGATTAATAGATAATATCGTTTCATTTAATTTCAAGTATAAACAATCCTGAATAGAAAGAGATTGTGATGAAAAAACATGAAAATAATATAAGGTTCAATTTAGAATAAATCAATGAATAGAATATTTTTGTCAATTTTAATTAAAGATAATATAAATTTAAAAAATATATTGTAAAATTGTATTACACTCATTATTATATAATATTATCATCAACTATGATTTAATACAACACAATGAAAATGAATCAAGTTAAAAAATTCATCTCCACATAGAAACTTTTAATTTAAATCAGATTAAATTAAATAATTTAGATTAAAATAGAAAAAAAAATTTATAATGAATTATTCATGATATTAAATGTATATTTTTATTAAATACACTATATAAAATTAATTATATACATAATAATAGTAATCATTCAATGGAATGTAAATTAAGATGAAATCCTTACCCTTATGTTTCATTTTGGGTGAACACACTTTATCCTCCTATATAGTGGTTGTAATCATGTCAATAACTTATAATAAATCCACAATCATATTTATAATATCATATATTATATTTTAATAATACCTTTTACCCATTTGTTAATAATATTTCATAATTTTTAGTATGTTACGTTATAATTTTCATTTTTGGTCGAATGTGTATGGGTTTTTTATTTATCATTCATAATTATATCATGATTTAATCATCTCTTTGATGTAAATAAACTTTATTCCATAAATATTTACCTTATTTATATTTATAATCATCCAATATGTTTAGATATATGAAATGAAATGCACTGTTCATTGAGATGGTAGGTTGTACATACACATGAGCGCTACTTCCATATACTTACCATTTTTATTGAAATGAAATTTTAATGAAATATTATTACATTATAATTATAGTAACATATTTATGTCAAATATCTCACATATATTTATTAAAACCATTCATAAAACAATCCATTTAATTGATGAACATATGACATCGCTATGAGGAGGCTGTAATACACCTATCCAAAAATGATGATATAATATACCCAAAAAATGAAGGCATGATGTAATGGTTAAATAAATATTAAATGAATAATAAAAGAACTATAAATAAAATATATCTCATATATAAATTATAAATCTATAATTTTATCCAATCCTTTATATTTGGTAAAGGGTTTACCAAATAACATTGTTTCATGAGGTTGTAGTTTGTCGTAAACAAGAATGATGATTGTGTATCAAATTTGATGGATTTGTGAGAAATTGTAGGTAAAAATATTATATTAAAATATATATTTATTTTTATAATATTTATTTCATTATATTATATTGATATAAAAATAATTTATTTAGACTATAAGTAAATGAAACAAAATAAGTCGTTGAAAAACATTACCTCATATTCGGGTATCTACTTTTGGTTTACATCAAAAGACAACATTGGTTAGAATTATTCCCATTATGGAGCTCATAGAAATAGGATAGGGATTTTTGGATATGATTTTTTAGATTTTGGATGATCAAAATCGTTTTACATGAATGAATGTGTAGGAGGGTTGAGTTTCTTTTTATAGTATGAAATAATTTGTATTCTTGTAAATATAAAAATGCATAGACTGATAATATTTCTATATTACATAATTATCCTCAACTAATGTACCAAATTATTTAAAAGGTTGTTTATAGTTGAAATATCTTCATATAATGAGTTTGTAACAAGTCCATTTTTCATTTTCCCATGACGGTTAATGTTTAGTGACTTCTTAAGGTGAATTCTTTATTAATCACTATAATTATTTTTAATTATATTCCTTATTAATTTTTGTAAAAAAAACTAAGTATGTATTGATGGATATAATATTCAATCCTGGTTCAATATATGAAATCCATTTTTCTATATTCCAATAACATATTTGGTTTAAATTAATTTTAATATAATCCCTAAAATGTGGCGACAAAGTTGTATTTTAATGTAAACATATTCAATAGCTAAAATGTTTTTATATCTAATTAAAATGTTAAATTTATTCCAATTATCAAAATTATATTATATTATGAATTAAAAAACTATATATATTTTAAATAATTTTATATATAATTTAACTACATAAATAAATTAGACAACGGGCAGTTTGTATTTAACATACAATATTTTTCACAATTCATCTAGAAATGATACTTCTTAAAAAAAAATATATATTAACACTAAGATAATATTTTTTTCCCAATATCAAAAATGGTGACTATATTGATATATATGAATTATAAATTTATAATATTTATAAAATTTCCAAAATTTACATTTAAATTAGGTGTTTCATTAAAAGGTGTAAAATTTATCTTTAGAAAATTCTTTGTTATTTTATGTAAAAATGATTTTCTTATTATATTTTCCCAATAAAATCTATTGCATGAATTTGAAAACAATTATATAGAATATATAATAATTATATTTAATAAATATTATTTAACAATATAAATTAATTTATTTTATTAATAAAAAACTCATTTGGGATCATAAAATCATTTCTTTTATATTCAATTAGATTTTATATTCATATCTAATTAATTGGAATCCAATGAATTCTTTTATTATTTTTCTGAAATAATATTTGTTAAAAAATAGTTACTCTAATTTATAGCCACTAATTTTATTTCTAGAATATATATTATTATATTAAATAATATTATATTAATAATATATTTATTATTGTTAAAACTCATACTTACGTAAAATGCAAGATAACTCAATAATTCATGCATTGAAAAAAAATTAAGATTTGTTAAATTATTAAGAATACCATATAAGTCGTGAGTGGATATATTTGATTCAATGTTTTTTGTTCCGTTTCATACATGCTATCAAATAAATTTTACACTTTTATAATTTTATGGGTGTTAAAGTCTCCCCACCTTAAATACATTTTTTCCTTGCAATTTAATCCTGATCTAGGAAATATAGTGATTGAAACATAAAAATTACTTTGTTTAAATAGAACGTAACAATATTTTTTAATATAGTATCCACTAAATAAGAAATAATGATATTTTCAATGATCTAATTGAATTATATATATCTTGGTCACTATATAATCATAAATTGAGGTATTATGATAAAAGTTTTTGATCATTTTCATAATGTTGAGTAATTATATTATTGGCCAACATATTAAAGCAATATAAGTATATTATGTTTTTCTATTTCATCATAAAAAATTAATTATATGTTTTTTATTTGATCATTATAGAATTCATCAATTTCATCAATAAATGGATGTTTAAAATTTAACCTTAACTTATAGGACACCATATTGCACATTTTATAGATCATATGGTCCATTAAATTTTGAAAATAATTTCTATTTATATATAACTATTCTCTGATTAAAATATTGTTAATTTAGTAATCAATAAACTTAAAAATTAAAACTATTAGTTCATTATCAACATAAATTCATTAAATTGTTTAACTAGAAATAATTACACCTTAATCAGGAAATCACATTGTATATTGGTAGGAGTGAAACACATGTCGTCAATTGGTCATGGATTCAAGAACCATCAAAAAATAGTACTTCTTTTTTCTAAAATAATATTAATATAAATTCAGAAATAAAATAAATAGAAATCATTTATATTTAAGAATTTAAGAACATTTTCTATGTTTCTTGATAAATTTTTTCAAAGGCTAATAATATAAATTGAAAATTATTGAAATTTGATTGATGATAATAAAAAAACTAATGGATGGTAATTAATTTAAACTCATGTATATATAATTTAGAGTAACTATTAAGAAAATAAATTTTCCACTAAAAAATGAAATAAAAAAATGAGTTCTATATCCACATTTTTATTCCAATATATCCTTATTCCTTGTAAGATTATATCATGTAAAAAATAAAATAGTTGTTTTGGTATTAGAAATGATTATCAAACTTAATCCCATAATCCTACAATGGTAAACATAACTCTAAATTTAATGAATACATATTTTATTCAATTATAATCCTCAATATATATCAAACAGTTTTGTTTAATTACAAATTTTTTGTAAAATCCAGTTTTTAATGATGTTTCTAAACTTATTTGATTCCAATTATAGTACTATGACCCTAAAATCCCAAAGATGGTGTTCAATATCGTTACATTTTCATGATTACATGAAATAATAACTCAATGGACACCATAGATTATTAGTCATGGAAAACAATTTACAAATATGAGTCTTGTATATAAAAATAATACACAAATTCAATAATAATTATTTTTCTTTTGAGGATTACATGATCTCTATAGAGAATATCCATGTATAAACTTCCTATTAAACATATTGGATTATATGGGAATGGAAAAAAATAAGGTTGATCTCAAATTATTAATAAGGGTTAATAAGATCACAATAAATGATAAATCAATCTATATAATAATTATGGAATGGTAATAAATGAACAAAGAATCCATGTAATCAATAAATAGAGAGGGATTGGATAAAAATTATGGAAACATAAAACACTAAATAAACATTTCCTATAATCATTTAAACTAAGAGTGTGTGGGACAAAAAATTTTGAAAGGTAAGTAAATAAAAAATAAATCCATTTTAACTAATGGATAATCCATAATCAGTATGGAAAGGTATAAAATAGATAAAACATATCATGTAATCAATAAAACCATAATGAAATTAATCAATAGATTTTTTTATTTTAAAAATATCATGGATAATAATAATTGAATAAAAATTAATGAATATCGTAATTATCCAACATCATGTATCTATCACGTGAGCCACAATACAGTCAAGATCTATCATCAAGACATTTTATATATCTGGTTTGAAACCCATCTATTCCTCTTTAAAATGAACTAAATGGGTTTATCCCCAACTGATTTCATCTCTTGATACTTCTTATGCATCTAGTGGACTATTATTTATAGTTCCCAACTTGTGTATTTAATGTTCTAGGATGAAACCCAAGCCAGGGTTCGAGCCACAACTACCCCAATAAATCTTATATAGTCATTGGGTGGAGAACATCACTGATTTCATCATTTTCACCAAACAATACGAAGATTCTTTTATAATTCCCATTATATAACACAGTATCCAACCTCAGGGTTTATCTAAATGATGTTTTGTTGATTTACTTATTCTATTTCCAAAAAAACATTTTCTGTTTTTTTAATATTGAAAATAGTCAACAAAAGTAAAAAATTAGTGATGAGGATCATATTTATAGAGTGATGATACAATGATGAAGCATAAAGAACTCATTGGAAACATAATAGAAAAAATGAAACTAAGGGAATAACAACATAAATGAAAATAATACAGAGAATAATAAAAGTGATCAAAAGGCACTAAATAAGGTCAATGAGAACAATGGTTGATCTTAGTAGAAATACCGTCATCAATAATTAACAAATAAAATAAAAAAATTAAATCAAATACCATGTATTCACAAAATGAATGTCCTAAGACATATATCAAACACATCTTTCACCTAAATAATGAACAAAAAACATCGAAGATCTTGAGTGGCCAACCATTACTATAAATTGAAAAATGAATATATCAAATGACTCAATATGACAAGGATGTCATAAAACAGAATGGACCAGATGTGTTCATCAAATTGAACAACCCTATTCAATTACTCAGTTGAAAACATGATGTATGGGAAATGAAATGAGGTACGAAATTATCAAACAATTCCAATTCAAGGGTTTTCTCTCACTCTCCCTAATTCACACTCTCAATCCAATATGTCAATGAAGAACTAGATGCTAACAATGATGGTCATATTTGCAGTTGAAATTAGGTTTCAAAACATGAATCAAGCCCCACTTATTAACTCCCCATTTCTGGGGAATTCATATAATAGAGATAAGTGAAGAATAATGGTAAAAACATCACAATTTAAATAAATATATATCTCTGAATTACAAAATGGAGTAGCAAAATCATATTTATAATTATGAAATGAAAATGAAGAAAAATATTAAGTAGATGATGGAGGAGTTTGGTTCCCATTTAAATGAATTGGGAACATGACCAACAGATTTCAACAACTTATGCATCCTATCACACATTCCAATGATGTCATTACCTTCTAACATAACTCCTCTCATGGTCAGTCTATGTGAATTCAAAAAAATTATATACCTTCATACATTTCTAAAAATTTCCTATATATATATTTATTTATTATAAAAGTTTATGTACATACTAAAATAAATTTATATTAACATATAACTAAAAATATTATTAAAAATATAAAATCGTTTGTTTATTATACATATTTAATAATAATAATATGTGTATATATATATTATAACTGTTCCATCTATTTAATAAAAATATTTATTATTTCAACAACATAATATATACATAAAAAATAATATATATATATATATATAACAATTCTGTTTTTTATAATTATTAATGGTATTATATTATAAATATTAGGTAATATAATAAAAATAAAACATTTAAAATAATCTGGGGAAGGTGGTATTATCACTTGAATAGTGTAGATAATGATTCATGGATTTTGTATTTCAGTGGAGTCGTAGTGACAATGATAAATGGGTGGTGGGATCATGAAGAAGAATGAGGTGGAATAAGGGTTGGTCATGATGGGTGGAGTAGAGGGATACAAGGAGAGGGGAAAGGAGATTTGGATTATATATGCATAGGAGGATGGAGGTTTGTTGAGGGGTAGTGAGCTAGTAAGATGAAAGGGGAAGTCTCATGATGCTTTTACGGAAGGGGAAATTTAACGGCATGTGGCTTTGGGCTGCTAGATCTATCCCTACTTAATAGTGTCACCAAAATCCCCCTTTCCACATATTGTCTCACCACCCCCAAATAAACTGACATAACCCCATTCAGCATGAGCCAAGCTGTGTCATCACTTTCCTATTCGCCATCTTCTATACCCATCATGACCCACCCCCATTACCAATCTTCATAGACGTGAACAGACCCATTACTTCACCTACTATCCACTACACCTCCAAAACACATAGTCCATCCATCTCTATCTACATTGTTTGAGTGAGCCAACCCCACTCCCCTATTCATTTGGTTCATTTTTTATTATTATTATATCTAATAATGTGTATATAGTATTACAATAATAATAATAATCAATATCATCATCAAAATAATAACCATTATCAGAATAATCATTATCATGCTAATATTTTTGTACATATAATGTTAAGAAAATATATATTATAATTATAAAGAAATAAATATTTACAATATATAGATATAATAGTTATAAGATACACACACACATATATTATTAATAATATATATTTCTAATAACCATATATATTTTTCACATATATATTATTAATATTATTATAAGAAAATTGTTAATATACATATATTTTAATAAGTATTTTGTTATGTTTAAGGGATACATATAACGTATCACTGTTGCAATAGTCTGAAACTATTTCAATTTTTGTGTAGCTCAAAACCTACAGAGATATGGGAAGAGATGTATTTAATGATAATGTGATCATGGGAATGTGTGAGGGGAAAATTTTATTTTAATGCATTGGTTATGTTCCCTAATAATTTTTTGAATACTGTTCATGATATACTCAAAGCAGTCCACAATGATTTCTAGCACACTTCTTAATGTCCCCAAATATTTTTTTTTTTTATTTTCTGAATAATGAAGGTGAATTAATTCTTGTTCTAGGAACACCTCTACCCACCCAATACATGGTAATGGAACTATTATTACATGACATGGAAATACCTCTCCCATTCATCTCTTTCTTATTTTCATTTTTGTTTTATCTTTATAAATACAATTATGTTGTTCTATTTCAAAATTAAAAAAAGTGTTGTTTTTTTCCATTTTTTTCATTCATCAACATTTCATGAAATGATATTGGTTATCCATAAATTAAGATCTAGTTCACAAATCATGATTAAAGTCGTAAAACTTGATGCCACATAGATGTATGATCGTTGTTATGACCATAAACTTCTTTACCTTAGATGACTGTGACTGTGAATTAGGGTGAGCAATAAAACATCATTTAATATGAAAAGGATATTAATTTATCATAACATTTCTTTCCCAGTTTTGATCTTCATTTCCAGAACTAGGAAATAGAGTTTGGTTGTCAAATATGATAAAATTAGCTGGAAATTCACATTTGGGATATCATTATTATAATTAGAAAGTCGTAGGATCCATTTTACAATTTGGATGAATTTTGAAGAACTAAAGAGCATCGATGATTGATTTCTCATTGTTTGGGTGAGATATGTGTGTTATCAATGCCATCGAACATGAATCAGTGGAATTACATGTTGTTGATTAAACTCTATAGTTTTTTTGTGATGCAATTTTTACGGTCGATCTATCCATATTATGAAATGTTATGAAGGACCGTATAATATTTATTTATGTCATTTTTCTTGTTCTTTATGTTTCTGTTCTTTGTGTAATTTTGGCATTATTTTCAATTTTTTTATTGTTTCCTCTGTGTTTCTTCAATTTTATCACTATTTCGTCCCTCTGTGGCTGTGATATTCATTTCTATTTTAAATTTTTAGTTTTATTATTACAAAATTTGAAATATATATTTTTTTAAAATACACATAGTCATTTGACACTTCTTCCATGTGAGCAACTTAGGGTTCACCACTACACAATATATTGGTTCTTGTAAGGGATCTTTTACAATCCTTTGAATAAGGAAGCTGTCAAATTTTCTCTTTCTTTTAGGCATGGAATGTGTAACCATGACTCATAAAATTACAAAAAAATAATATCAAAAACTGAAAAAATAAAATATGGAAAAAATATAATTCAATATATCATAAATAAAAAAAAATCATTCAAAAATACTGTAAAAAATATCAATAAATATTGATAAAAAAATTTTGCGAACCTGTGACATGAAAAAAGTTATATAATTGATTCCATTTCACCTTAAATTCATGAAATTGAGATACACTACATAGACATTAAGAAGAAGAAAAAAATAAAAAAATAAAATGAATGGAAATATAGAATCTATGAGAAAAAATATAAATAGTCAACTGCCCTGAAATATAAACCCACGTAGTAATCAAATGGTTTAGAGGCACAATATGATATAATTTATAATACGTTTTGTTTTTATAAACAAGAACAAAATTATTATCTCACTAAGGACCATGGACTACGAAATTAGACATTCTATGTGGTCTCAGCTACTAACCATCAATGGAATGCCTATTGAATATACACTTGAGTTCATTAAAAATTTTATTTTCATGTCCATCTCCCTTTCACACTCAAAGAAAATGTTGTGTCCTAGTTTCAATAGTTATAAGAATAAATGTTTTTCTCTTGGTATCAACTATACAATTCCATCATCAAAAAATTAAATCCATGGAGAATGACCTCAAAAATTAGGCACAAGATCACTAGTTTCCTCTATTACGGGGGAGTGATATATCAAGAAAACCCAAATAGATTTAGGGGATTAAATTGGATTTTTCTAATCATTCAGTGCACTCACCAATTAATCTTCAACAACATTCAATAATACTCTCTACCCTTAATAGTAAAAATTCATTGATCAGTCATTTGGATGTGATTTTAGAGATAATATTGCAGAGGAGTTCAAAAAAATTTAATACACTATGAATTTTTTTTGGAAATGTTCTCTATGAGAAGTAACATAATTTGAATGGAAAACACCAATATATCATATTATTAATCCTATGTTGCTGGTTTTTCTTTAAAAACATATAACAGCCTTTGGGATCAATTCCACTTCTGTGTCCCGTTTGGTCACTCATATCATTACTGTACACATGTTTATACTCCTATGTAAGATATTTGTATTCATAAAATTTCTTTTTATGTAACATGGATGCATAATGATAATATTTATTTTTAAATACATAAATATAGGGGAGAGGGAACACCAGAAACATTCATGGAGGGAGTAGGGAGTCATTCAACCTACTACTCCTCATTATATTCAACAACAACAGAGGTAGTAGTTATAAAACCAACAAAATTTAGATTTATCTAATTTAAAAGACGATATTATTGGAATGTTTCAATATTTTATAGGAATATTTTATCAAAAAAACACTAAAAATGATTTTGGTATAGTCCAAATAGATTCATGAATGATAATTATATACATTTAGATGGGATAGATGGCTAGTGATGTTGGCAGTAGAGAGAAGGGTATGCTCTAAATTACTCTTGATGTTATCCTAGGAGTAAATGAAATGAATGTGACCAAAATTAGAGGTACTTGAACACACCCAGTCCCTTTGAAATATCCCCAAAATGATTAAAATGAAAAATATTTTGAATCTGAAATTTTGAATTTGGAAAATGTACAAATTGTAAAATTAGATAGAGGCCTAGGTAATATTGTGAGTCATGTTTTACTAACAGAAAAAAAAATGCATTTATGACTAATGAAAATAATATAAATAAAAAAATTTATTACGTATTTCAATGGATACCCCAAATTTTATGATATATTGATCATGTAATCCATTTTCAATAAAGAAAAATAAAATAAACCCATGCAACTAAGTTTTCAAAATTTCATATGGTGGAAACAAATATAAACATTGACATTCAATTTCTAAAATACCTGATTCAAATTCAATCTGATATAAAATATATTATGATAATTTTCTCAATAACGAACCATGGAAGAAAATTCACCATACATTTAGATAGTGGAGTGATGTTTAGTTATAAATAATTATATACCACCTAATATTCAAGTCCAATAATGATTTTTTATCCCTTTCACCTTTGAGGATAAATGTGAAATTTTTTAAAAAATTTGTTTGGAGTATTGAATAAATTGAATCCTACAATCTCGGTTTCAAAACATGGCATTACCACAACCCACCCCATTCATGTTACAATTAGTTTATTGATCCAATACTCATCTAGGGGTAGTGTAGATGTCCTAGTTGTCTGAATAGGTTGAATATTCTTACCTTTTTTACATTCTGATTTTGTATATAGAGTGTGACCAAGAGGCTCCTATAATGAATCGACTTGGGTTTTCCTATAAACCAACACCTCACCTAATCTATCTTCTAACGAAAGCGAATTCCTAATCCTCATAGGCTGGCCACGAGAACCCAAAAATAGAAAAAAAATGAGTTAAAAAATTCACCCATCTTTTAAAACAACATGTCATATAGGTAAATAGATAGAATGAAACAATGGAAGGGTAACATATGTAAATGTCATAACTGTAAGAAAAAATTAATAGAATATAAAACATTAATATTGAAGTACAATTGTAAAGGACTACAAAAAACAGTTACTCAATGAAATGGTGTAGTAAACCAACCACTATTTCACCACAAACTACCCATCCCAACCATTATGAACCTCACTCCCCCACTATAGCGTCTTACCTTTCCTTCCCTAGAAGAAAAAAAATGTTTGACACAACATCAGAAAGATGCACATGGTGTGTAAAAACATGACCAGTAGGATCCCACCTATTTTTTCCACAGAAACAATTTATATTAAAAATCATTCATGCATAATTTCAAACAAAACCTGGCATGGTAATTTGTAAATAATATATATAGAAAACATTTTAATCATTTCCATTTTAAATTGTTCTAAATTAAATCAGCTATATTAGTTACCAATAATATTTATCCAAATCACATCCCAAAAATATTATCATATAGATCAAGGATAACTCAAATAGATGAAAAATATCAAATTGAATAACATGTATCATAAAAATAAGGATAACTATAGTACCAAGATATAGAGTACTCGTACCACAAGAATTAAGTGCAATAATATGATCCTATAACACCATCTTAGGAAGTAGAGTAATACCCCATGATTAATGCAACCAAAATGTCAATATCATTACCCTTGAAAAATGAACCTTGGAAAAGTAGGAAATCCAAATGAAAACACCCTTTGATAATGACACATAATTAATGAAGGCCCCAAGCTAATCCTTCCACCTAAGTACCAATAGTAACCCTTTTTTCCCAAAAAAAATTCAATGCTTTGAAAATAAGTTAAAACCATTTCAAAAATCCATCTCAATGCTTTGAAAGTACCTATTTTACCTCCATTTATCAATAACCCTGAAAACCCAAATTTCCATTGAAACTAATTTTCCACAATCATAAAATAATCATGCTAATATCAACCTAAATTAGTTTATTACAAAAAACAATCAAGTTTTTCAAAAAATGAAAAAGATGTGACCACCTACCTTATTGCTCAGCTCAAACAGACCCACAATGGAATCCAAAGACAACAAAACACAACATCATTAAAAAAAGTCCCTTGAATAAAATCAGTACATCTCAGGATTGGCCCAAATGTAAAAAAGAGTGTTTAGTCGAAGAGAGGATACCCACAACCTCAATGAATAACTCCTTCCACACCATGACCAATAAAGGAAATTCCATCTAGAATGATATCTCACAATCGATATAGACAGAGAAAAAAAATCCCAAAAATATCAAAAAATCTAGTAACACAAAGATACTACACAACTCTGAAAAAAGGCGATGAAGAGCTGGAAAGATAACTTATATGAAGAGATGCATCATAGAATAAAGGAATATTAAATGATTAATATACTGATATCGATGGAGGGGAGCCTTGAAAAATCATTTACGAGTAGACTATGGTAAAGATAAATGATATCTATGGAGAGACGGCCATGAAAAAATCCCAAACACGGGACATTTACATGGGCATGGGACGAGTCATGACGTATACCCCATAGTAATGTAGTATAGTACATACTGAATAAGTACTTTAAAAAACTTCTCTCTCCATGTTAAAAACATGATATTTATCCCCTAAATGATGTGTAACATTGTTACATGATTTTACTTTATCACAATGTGATTTCCCCATTCATGACATGTATTTAGAAAATAGTACATGATGAGAAATTCCAGTACATGGCGTGTACCTCTGGTATATAGCAAGAACCTATTTTGTAGGCTACATAAAATATCGAAAACCACTAATAAGAACATTGAACCCAATTGGAACATAAAAAAATGGAAAACTCACATGATAATGTTAACGAGTTGTAACAGACTCCCAACCATAAGAACATTCCATCCCCATGAATTCATGTGGTTGATGTAATCCCTTGAAAAAGATAAGGCCACAGATCCCTCGTCAAGGACTAGCATTTCTATGTATCATGAGAATCTGATCAACTTTTCCATAGAAATATATTGAATGAAATATAATTCCAACGCATGAAAATATCCTGATATTCAAAAATATCAACTGGTTCCTCCAAAACCAAAGCATCTAGTTATAAATCAATTTTATCCCAACATATAATTTGAGTGGGATCTGGGTGAGACATCCTAAGATGAGATATGCGGGAATTGTCCTAAATACACATCAACTATGCTTAAAATGATAACAGATAACAAACATTTTTGTGTCATTCAGTGATATATAATGGCCCAACATATCTCAGAGCCAACATTCTCTATTTTCGAAGTCGAAAAAACATAAACATGCAGAACCATTCATGAAAACCCAGGGTCATATAGAAAACTACAATAGTCGATTCCACCAATCTACAAAAGATTTTTGTTGACTCTGGGGTAAAACCAGAAGTCTTCGTACATCTTTAATCTTCATGGTTATCTCTTAAACCCACCATGGCCCAACCAAAGCTACATCTCGTGCCTCAATCCAGAAAAGAGGTGATATGCACATGTGACCCTACAACACCTCAAAATAATACATCCTTATCAACTAATGGTATCTTTTTTTATAAAAAGACTCAACCAGTCCCAGATGGATATCCCATGATCCTATTAATTATATGAAATTAGAATAGATTATATCCACTAGGATTTGAATAGGACATTTTGTTTTACAGTATATCTATGGATGGTATGTTGCACTCAACCTGATCTAAGTTCTCATCACCACTTGTAGACATCTTTCTAACCTCAAGGTAATCCTATGATTCATATAGGAAACACTATCCCAAATACTCCCATGAAACATCACAATATTATTCACATACATATTACCTTGATCTTAAACTTTTGTGGTTTATTTTATTGGAATAAAATGAGAAGACTGATCCAACAGATCAATAACATCCAAAATAACAATTTTCACTTTGGGTGTTTGGACAATCAAACAAGAAAGACTATATATACCTATTCCATTTTTCAAAACAGCACCAGAAGAGGGTGAAGAATTCAAAAAGGTGTAATATTGCTTATATTTAGCTATTTGAAGGTTTAATAGTGGAATAAATAATCTACAATATCATGCATCATACGTGACCACTATAATCTTCATCTCACATCATAATACATCCTTATAGCACCTCGATGAACAACCCATATTGTGTTATGGAAATAAAACAAGACTAAACATCTCGCATGTGTTGGGATAACAACTCAATTTCTGATGTGAGGTATTACAGAAAAATAAAAAGACAACTAGAAATAGTCTCAGTACCATAAAGTCATTCCCATGCCATTTCTACCTCATCATCATACTATTGACATTGAAAAATAAAATCTAGGAGAGAAAAGGATAACTATGTACTGGTCAGAACCATTCCAAAAATATCATCTTAATTTTCTATGGTATTTTGAACAAAAATACCCATAATATCTAGCTTCAACATTGATTCAAAAACAATTATGACAGAACCTTTTGTCTAAGAGTATCTTCAACAACATTCCCTTTCCCCGTGGTGTCTGCAATATCGAAGAAAAACATATGAAGGTATTCTATCCATCTTCCCTTTATGAGATTGATGTCTTTTTGTGAAATATATATACCTCATACTCTTATGATCATATAATACCATGAACCTATCCCAAAATAGATAGTTCTTCCAACATATATGTGAATGCATTACCGCATCAAGATCTAAATCATGAGTGCTGTAGTTCTTATCATGCAGTCAAATTTGATGAGGGTTATAAGATACCACATGATCATACTACATAATAACACATAAGAATCCACCACTAAATTCATCATAAAACAACACATAACCCATAATATGCTTAATTAAAACCGTAATCATATTTTATGTACAATGTTATTTCAGTTCAACAAATAAAGATTGATTCTTCTCATACATTTTTAATTTTGCTGCTTTCATGGAAAGTGTTGTCAATGGTGATCCCATATTTGAGAAATCCTTGATGAAAAGTTGGACGTATCTAGAAACACCAAGGAATCATTGTATCTTAACGAAATTTTGTGGCCCTTACAAAACAGAATAGAATTAACCTTCTCTGGATCAACTGATAAGACATTCTTAGAGAATTTTTTCCCAAGAACATCACTTCTCCAATCTATAAACTATATTTCACAAGCATTTTATATAGGTGTCGATTTATATTTATTTGAAAAACAAAACTCATATTGTCCTTGTTCTCATTCTCTTATTTTTATTAATCTACAAAATCATCGACAAATACTACCTCAAAAGTGTCAATACATTGGTGAAATATTCAAATCATCTTGGCCATAAAAACTATTCAATCGATAGTCGGAACAAAAGGGATCAAAATATATTTCTAGTGGTTATACAATATTTTTATTAAATATTTTGTATATTAGACTCTCGAACTATGAGATGATGATAACTCGACTAATTATCGATAGTTTAAAATCAACTTTTCTCCCTTCAAATTAGAAAACACATCATCTACAAGAGAGAAATATATATTGTTTCTCAAATCATACTCAGT
Organism: Viscum album; assembly: GCA_963277665.1. Classification (NCBI taxonomy): domain Eukaryota; kingdom Viridiplantae; phylum Streptophyta; class Magnoliopsida; order Santalales; family Viscaceae; genus Viscum; species Viscum album. The sequence continues at coordinate 1,102,942,675 of OY728147.1, forward strand.
TAAACTTCTAGTAGCCCACACATTACTGATGTAAACCATCTGATTTATTATAAAAGAGCATAGGTTATTCCAAAGGCGATACACTAGGGAGAACAAAACCCTTTTCCCAACATGTTTTAAAACTAAATTTAGATCCATTTCAGCTCAACTGGTTCTATATTGTAATAATGCATTAATATCATATACATACCTAGAACCGGGTCACTAATGAACTCTACTTCTATATCTGGAGGATGATTTTAGATATCCATTGGGAAATGTTGTGTAAATCTCATAAAACAACCAGAAGATCATCAATAGAAGAAATGTTATGGGGATTAAATGAAAAAGAAACAAAAAAACTCTTAAGATCTGGGTTGGAAGTTCCTCCACAACCTTACCTCAGTTCCCACTCTACCTGAAAAACATGAGAACTCCCTTCAGATGCATGAAATGAAACTCATTGATTATAACAATAAACCACAAATCTATGTGTGACAAGATAATCCAAACCAATGATGACATCAAACAAATCCAAATCAAGAAAAATAATAACCTAGACTAACTCCATATTTACTATAGTTACAGAATAATAAAAACATTGAAACCTAATATATTTCTTCTTTAAAAGATGTGTATTTAACATCATTGAAAATTGAATAAGTTCTATGGAATGTTTAAGTGCATCTAAAATATGTGAAGATAATAATGAGTGGGAGGAACTATTATCAAACAATGAAATTGCAACATCCTCTTCGTCCCATGCACGCCACTAAAGCTGTTATGAGTTGGAAGAGAAGAGGGGGTAATACCAAACATTCCTGTTGTATTCTTCTCATCCATTATAGCACATTATACAATATTTTCATATGATGACTGATTTATCCTAGACATTTTTTATCTAATATATAGTCACAACCCATACAAATATTTTGACCCTTCTACTGGTTATAATTTTCCAAATCCGGTGCAGAACAGACATGCTCAGCACAATATATTGTGTATTAAAACACCAAAGGCTCTGCCTTATTCAATATTAGATACTCTATATAAAATTCCATATTCATTGAATCTAGAAAAATGGATAAATAAATTGTATTTTTGAACCCTTCCAATCAAAGAAAAAATATTTTCCAACATGGACTATAGAATCCCGCCAATTCTTGTTAGAACCCTCAACTATGAATAATGGATACTTCACATGATATACCCAAGTGTCTCTAGGATGTTGAAGATTTTTTCATCCTTTCCACCCAATCCTCATCCTATTGAGGTATAGTCATTCCTTAAAGAGATACCACCTTCTCATTAAAGAACAACCGCGATAGATCTCTCTCTCCTCCAGCACTAGGTTGAAACTCAACCACTACTTTCCAAACTCATGGAACCTCTAAATCGATGCCACAAACTACTCGTACAATAGTGTCAATGAGATTTTGATCTATTAGAGGATTCTATTTAGTATCATTAGCCACTCCCTCCATGCGAAATCATGGAATACATATTAGTGGAATAATTATACACACCGAAACATAAGAACGATCTGACTATAGAAGAAATGTTAGTACAATATAGAAATCACATTATAATAAACATATATTTTTTTAAATAAAAATCCACACTAGAGACACATATCACAACATGCCATCATAACATGAATCTTATTAAGACAAGAGATGATTAAGCACTACTCAAAAAATTACTCTCATATACCGATCTCTAATACAACAGAAGTTCTAAAAAATGGATTCTTATAGTATAAATCCTTTGATAGAGAACTATATCATACAATACTGGGTATTCCTCAAACCTAGCTCCTGAATTGATCTGTCACATAACCAAAGGTTGTTCTCGATCCCCATGGACTAGCGACAATCACTCAGGCATCGAACGGAAAAACTGATGGAATGATTTCACCCAACCCAAACAACAACATGGAATACATACATATATATCTATATATTAATAAAAACATTGGAATAATAAAAAATATTTATACCATAACAATATAAAAATATAACAATATTAATAGTAGAAAAAACTCTAAAAGGCAAGTCCAACTACAAGGGACTACAAGCAACAGATACTCCAAGAAATGGTGTGGATGAACCCCCACCATCTCACCATCAGCTACACATCCCTTGTGACGCAAACCTTACCTCCTAATTGTTGTTCCTTTTATTTCCCTATTGTGGAAGACAAAATAATGTCTACGCTCAATATAAGAGGTGCACATGGTGTTAGATAATAGGCTCAGTAGGATCCCACCAATTTTTTCCACAACAAGTCTCTATATAAAAAATATTGTATGCAAATTTTTAAATTAAACATGGAAAAATAAGTAACAAATTAGTTTTATATAAAACATGATAAAAAATCACATTTCAATTGAACTAAAAAATGTAGGTATATCAGTTTGAAAGAATAATTTCTATATCACTTTATAAAATCCTAAACATGCATATCAAGGATTACTCAAGAACCCGTGAAGTACAAAATCGAATCATAGGTATCACAACACTAAGGAATAATATTGGAAGAGGTGTTAGAATACTCATTTCACAACATTCATGTGGAAAAATATGATCCTAGAACACATAACTCGGAATCATAGGAATAAACCATTAGTAGACCACCAAAAATGTAAATATCGGTCCCCTAGAACTACGGGCCGAGGAAAAAGATGAATTCCCCCTGAAAAACCACCTCAATATCATAAAAAATGTTTGATTGTATCAATCTAAACATTCTACAATTGTACCCAAGGTAACCCATCTACATTTTCCATACAAAAATTCAATGATTTAGAAACCATTAAAATCCATTTCACAAAACCATCTCAATGCATTGAAAATTTCAATTTTCACTCCATTTATTATTAATATGGGAAACCCCATATTTCATTAAAACCCATTCTCAACACACACACAAAAATAATGTAAACCTCAATATAAATAATTTCATAATGGAAAATTCACGTTAATTATCATAAGAGAGTGATGGAACCACCTACCACAATGCTCGGTTTATAGACATTTGTAATGGAATCCAAAGCCCACAAAACCAAAAAAAGTAATAAAAAAATCCCTAGAATATAATCTCCCATCTTATTATTGATCCAGATCTAAACACTTGAGGTTAGAAAAATGGAGGTAACCCAAATCCCTAAATGATAAATTCCCATAGTACCATGACCGATGACAGAAATGGCTTCTGAAACGATACATCCATATGGATCTAGAAGACTACAATAATGATCTACCAAAAATATCAACATATTCTATAATGAGAAGCTTTGTAGATTCAAAAATCAAACTCATTGAAGTAATAAAAAGAAAACACACCCATATATATTCACCACAGATGAAATGAAAATTTAAACTCGAAATGATCGATCTGGGAGGAGGGGAGCCTCAAAAAATTACATATAAGAATCCTAGGTTCAATAGAAAAAACTTTTTGGAGGAAAGGGATATGTTAAAATTACAAACAAATAAATATACCACAGACACATGCTAAGTCACTATGAGTACCCCTTGGTGAGGTATTTTAGTCCATGTTGGATATTTATGACAATGAAATCTTATTATCTCAGGTTATAAATTTGATAGTTAAACCCTACACGACATGAACCTCATGTTAATGACATGTAAATTATCACAACATCATCTACTCATTAATGAACGGTATCCAACAACTGGTACACAGTGTGTACCATTAGTACATAGTGTGTACAAACTCCATGACCTGCATAAAATCTAAAAAACAACTAATAGATAATTTGAACTAAAATAGAAATTAGAAAAAGGGGAAACATACCCAATCAATGTAAAAAGAGGTTTTCGTACCTATCCTACTTGGTACCCCCCTTCCAATCAATAGGGGGTTGTGATATATGTCTTAAAGGGTAAGATAATTTTCAATATTGGGGATTAAAAATAATATTTAAATGATTTTAAGAATATTAAACAACCAACCCACACAATATATCACAGGTATTTTATTTAATAAAAATGGTTTATTGATAAAGCGTAACTCTAATTTTTGAGGGTTCTAAAAGATATTAATTGTGGGAATGATATCCCTACATGAACCTACATATAAATGAGCTAAATTATAGAAAAGGATCATGTTTGTGAGTTTGATGTACATTTCATAAAAAATATGGATGGGTTTTATTTAGAACAAATTATGTCCCTAGAAGAGTAGTCAACAGGTGAGGAAATATTATTTTATGTAATAGTGATGAGGATGAATCCTTCTATACTTATTTAATGAAGAATCATTATAAATACTATTTCCCACCAAGACATAATTGGTTAAATTCAATCTAATCACCACCGATTCAAAATTTCATACCCCTCCTAGACCCTTTGAAATCTTCTTTTTCATGATATTAATCCAATATTCATATGATCATCCCATTCAAGATTTACGTAAGGAAACAGGAAAACCAACAGAGAACATTGAGAAAATGCAATTATTTCATTGATCAAAAATTGTATACATTTACGAGATAATTCCATAATTCTATATGCACAAAATATCCATAGAGGATATGACTAATCAATGAGTAGATGGTTTATAAATAATTACATGAACATGAATAATATGGTGAGAGAATAAGATAATACACTGATTGATGATGTGAATATTTTCCCCATTTTTAACAAACCCTGGGTAATTCCTATCTAGGTTTTTTCTGAAAATAGTATAGTTATTATTTTCACAAATGAGAAAAATGAGAGAATACAAACAAGTAGTGTGAAAAAATGGAGGTTTTTTATTTATTTTTAATATGTAAATTCATCCAAAAATAAGGCCCATTTTTTCATTCCATTTTATGGAGGACATGGTATAGATACTAGATGTTAATGAGTATTTCTATTTTCCTGATGGATATTCATGATATAATGAAATGTCCATTTTTCATGAGTTTTAAGAGAAGAACACCTTTATTATCCCTTTAGGGAACTTCACCTACTATTGGATTCCCTTTGGATTGTGTGGTGATCTATAAAAATTTTATATATACAAGATAGATATATTGTCAAATATGAATCAATGAATAATTGATGTTTCAATAAATGAATTTTTTATTATAGGAATAAATTTTTAAAATTTTATTTAAAATTTATCTACTATGTTATAATTATTCAAAAACGATAATTTTGACTTAAATTAGGATGGGTTATCATTCATTTCTATGAATGTAAATGTTTTGGGTCACAAATAGTCAATTATGATTAAGGATGTAGATAATTTGAAGGTCGAGGTTATCCAAAAACTACCCCACCAGAGAATATAAAGGGGATAAAAAGTTTTTTCGTACATGGTACTTTTATCAAGAGGTTCATTAAGAATTTTTATAATATCAAAAGGCCACTATACACATTGTTGGTTAATTACCCACAATTTTTTATTTATGAAAAATTTCTAACATAATTTAATATAACAAATGAGAAAATAAACATTCCCCAAGAAATAATTTCCCCCCACTGGTAGATCCCACTTGTAGTAATATGTGATGTAAGTGACCGAGTAGTTGGTTTTGTTTTAGGGGAGTGGAAATAAACGAATGCGCATTTTTTATTCCAGTAATATTGATGATGATTCATTGAAGAACAAAGACACTATTGAAAATTTGTTGGTTGCTGTGATTTTTTTCCATGAAAATTTTAGAAAGCTCATTATACGGTCTAAAGTAGTAATTTTTTTTGAACATACAACCCTCAAGTACTTAATACATAAGAAAAACTCAATACCAAATCTCATGAGATGGAAAATATTGTGGTAGGGGTTATTTTTGGATATATTGGATAACAAGGGGATAGAAAGTCGTTGCAGATCACATGTCTTAGAAAATCAAGACACAAAGTGATAAACCAAGAGGGATTAATGACATATTTATAGATAAAAAATTATTTGTTTTTCTATGCAGTATACTTATTGGTGTGCATACTATGAAGTTTTCTGGCTCTTGGTGTTATTACCCAAGATAATCCAATGAATAGAATAACGGGTTTTATATCTGGTTTGAAATATTATTTCTAGAATGGCCCTCTTTTTTTCAAGATATGTGTTAATGGTATTTAGAGGAACTATGTGGCTGAGGATGAAATGTTTCTGATACATGATTTATTTAATTATTCACATTGGGGTGTACATAATGGAGGAGATAACACTTTTTTATGGTTATATATTCTATTTTTTATTGCTAAAAACATTTCCATGTATATAGGTGTTTATTAAATATTTGTGGTATGTATTGGCTACTTGGAAATATTAGAAAATGGTATGAGATACATAAAAAAGAAGTTTCAGGAGTTTTATTTTTTATTTTAAAGGGGTTAGATTTATTGGGAACCTTCACATACATTTTTTTAGATGAATGTATATTTATTTTTGTAGACTATGTGTCTAAGTGAGTTAATGTTGTGGATCTTCCAAACAATTCTATTTCCAGTGTAGGGAAGATTATAAAAAGATTACTTTTCATATATTTTATGTTCCTAGATAAGTCAAAAACGAAATTGGAACTCAAATAAGTAATTAGATGATAATGTAACTGATTGGGGTGTATGGATGCAATCAAAATGTATGTACCACCTACCACCCACATTATAGTGGGTAGTATGCATTGTCAAACAGGATTCTCAAGTGAATTTTAGAGAAAATGGTTTATAGCTCCAAGAATTATTTGACATTGAATCTAGATGAGGATCTATATTCCTATATAAATGTATAATAGACTCCCATGGGGATCTCTCCACATAGGCTATTCAGTGGGAAAACTATTAATCGACATATGGATTTTCCTCAAATATCTTATTTTGCTTTAATGGTTGTGAAATTTTATTTCAATTTAGCTGGTAAGACAGGGTTATTATAGCTGAGTGAGATGGAAGAAATTAAGTGGAAATCCAATGAGAAAAAAAAGAGAAATAAATAGTTATTTTATTTACTCAATAATTCATTTTATGTATTTCATATATGGTTAGAGGGTAATGATGAAAAAATTAAAGGATAAAACTCTTCCAATGAATACTGAAGAACATGTTTTCAGGTACCACTCCCATTCATAGAGTTTATATTATTATTGTTTTGGAGATAGTTGTGGATGAAAATGACTATTGGTAGTCTATGGTCAAAGGATGAAACATCTCATTGAAGGGAATCTTAAAGGGCTTTAATATAATTTGTATTAATCAAATTTGATGATTTATCATTTATATCTAAAGACTATAAAAATTTTTTTTCATAGGAAATAACCAATGTTGTTTATGTAGTGTTATTTTTTTTAATGTTTTTTAAGAAATTTAACTATATATTCTTAATTCTAAAATATTTTTTTAATATATAATGGTGAAACATGACATATTTTTTCTATATTTTTACTACTACATGAATCTCAGTTGAGGAAAACCAAAGGATCAACACACTTCATCTTCTAGATAATGTCTCTTCAACATAGTAATTGGATTAATTATTCATATCTATCAATTTTCTGCACTTATTTTTTTTTCACGAAATTTATCAAATGGACACAATCAAATAAGATTATTATCATAGAGTAGTAAAATGGGATCTACAAATAGTCATTAATTTTTAATGAACCCATATTTAGGGAAATTTTGTACTACTTTTTCAATTTTTATTTTCTGCACATATTTTACATCTAATAGATAGTTGAAAACTATGGGAGAGTATCTATGTTGTCTTTTGGAAATGTGTATATATTTTCCTACTTAGGTGTGATACACTAGAATCTAGTGAGTTGGAAATTTAATTGAATTTAATTGTGAAACCTACTACATCCATTTCAATAACATGGATTCATCTACTGTTGTAAAACAATGATGAACATGATAATTTTTAAATACATTTTGAAAAAATTACTTATCATAATAATTAATAGTATAAATTAAAAAATTATTTATTTGAATTGTTTTCTAGTGATGGTTGGATGTGTTTTTTGGTTTTTTTGTCAAATTTTCATGTGGAGAGTGACTTTTAAAATTCCTTGTTACCCCTTCACAATTATTTCATTAAAAATTTAACCTATATTTTGAACTATTCTATCTCCAACCATTATATTACATAATGGGTATATTTTTCTAGTTTTATGTTTGATGGAGAGGGGTATGTTTGTGCTAAATTTTGCTGAACATTTTGACACATCAATTCCCCTTATGGTTCTTGTTCAAATAAATGGTCTATTTTTTCACATTCCATATAAAATTTGAAATTATATAATATCTTCGGGTCCATTGGGATTTACATTGTGCATCCTTCAAGTAATTCTTAGTTGATAATAACCTAGAGGTTTTTGAGGGATTTAGTAAGTCTCAAAATGTTGGGATGTATGATTTTTGTGTCTAGTAACATAATGTTCCAATGTATTTTTTTAGAAACAAATAATGGGATAAAGAATAGATATTTATGATCAATTGTTATGAAGACATAAGTAAAATAAATATTAGAAGTATGACATAGGGTCTTCATATATTGATAAAAATATATTCACTTTTCCAAGCCATGTTAAATGAAAACCTTCGAAGTTCATTAAAACAAGAGTAAAATGGGAAAATTGGATCCCATGGTGTTACATCCCATTATTGATTCAAGTATTAATCAAACATCATGTGTTAAATTATAAATATATTATGTGGGAAAAAATGTTTTCTCAGTGAAATTTAGATAAATGTTTTAAAAGACTAAAATGTTATTTAACATCATGTAATGTTCAAATTAATTTATTTGGAGTTCAACATTGAGTTAGTGTGAAATTTTGAGGCCCAAAAAATCCTTAATGAAGACTAAATAAAAAATAAAAAATCAAATATATTAACAATTAACTTTTTTTCAACATAATTGAATAACTCAAAATTGATCAACGTGTGAGAAATATAAGATATTGTTATGTCTGAAATGTGTTGTTTTCCCTTGGAGGGGTATAACATTCAATGGAACCAAAAATTTGGATGCCTCGTTCATGAGATTAAGTTATTTATGAATACTTAACAATTTTTTTAATAAATAATTTTGTATCTCACAAACAGTTTGCACATGAGAAATCTATGACCACTGATAGGTCTAGAAATAGGTGTTTACCCAAGGAGGAATATACCATATGTTAGTGTTGGATGTTTGAATGTATCACTACAAAAAATAAAAACATAAAATTCAATTTTTTATTTATTTTGATTTTTAAATAATAAATAATAAATATCTCTTAAACGGAAAATCATATGAAAAATATGACAAAATAGTTCTGTCCTGAATGGGTCGTTTACCCTAGGGGGTTTATAAATTTTATACGGAATGAGCGTTCGGTCAAGTCACTTATATTTGTTTTGTTATTTAATAATTAATTTAAGTAATTAACTTTATTATTTTCATTTTATTATTAATTTAATTCATAAATTCTGATGTTACATTACATCATCACATTCGTACATTAATCCCTCAATTTATAATGCCCGGAAGCTTCAAAACCTTTATTCATAACCTACTTTGAACACAAATAAATTTGAATCACTATAATAAATTGAAATCAATGATTCTACATTCATGATTATTTTTAATCGCATATTAAAATGGTGGATTAATTTTCAGTTTTGAAATCTCGTATGTGGCGTGAATTTTTAAATGGTCAAACCAATCGAGAACCATTGTAGTTGATCTGGATGAGTATGATTGAACCCAAAACCTCTATGCACGTGATAAGTGAATCCCAGTAGATCTTATTCGACTTCTTCCATGTGTCAGGTGGTTTCCTTTATCTTCCCTATATGATACTCATAAGCGGTTTTATTTGTAGGTGTGTTTTATTTTATTTAATTATTTATTAATTATTTTTCAAATCTTCTATATACTATATATTTTGTGATATGGATCGGTTTTACATTCCCTCAGTACCGTTGAATTCATCTCGACGAGCAGTAGAAAAATAATATTTTTGTTTCTATGGTAGAATGTTATTACTTAATCTGATAATTTCATATTTTAAATGATTTATATTAAATAAAATTTTAAAATATTTCAAAGAAAATTATAAGAAAATAATTATACAAATTATTAAAGGATAAATATAGGGTAAATATCATGTGAAATGTATTATCAAAATTATCATAAGATAATTATGTTTATTTCCATAAAATATTTATTATAATTATGAAACAATAATTGTAAGATTATAAGGACAATTTTTGATGGATAATAGTGATCGCAGGCATGTACCTAATGATAAATTGATAATTATTCTCAGAGACAGAATATTATCGCATGAGATAATTTAAATGATAATTTGAAAATTTCGGAATATTGATAAATATTATCACATGTAATATTTTAAATGGTAAATTTATAATTACTCAGGATGTATAAATATTATCACATGTTATATTTTAATTTGTAATTTAAAAATTATCTATGAGTGAAACATATTATCACATGAAATATTTGAACTGGTAATTTGAAATTATCAAAGAGGTAAAGATATTATATAATCTGATAATCTAAATATATTTTGAAAATAATCCAAGAATGATAAAATATATTCATTTTTGTTATTTTAATAGATAATTTAAAATTATCCAAGAGAGATAAAAATATTTACTCATGTGATAATTTAAAGGAATGTTTTAAAATTTTCCCGAAAATTTACATATTACGAGATGTAATATCATAATTTATATTTTGAATATTATACAACATAAATATAATATACGCGCATTTTATATTTTAATTTATAATTTGAAATTATCCATGGGAGATAAAATATTATAATATGTACCTTTTTAGTTGATAACTTCAAATTAACTGTGAGATATTAATTATTATAGAATATAATATTTTAATTGATTATTTTAAAAAAAAATTAGAAGAGAAAACATATCATCGCTTGTGAAATTTTAATTTTTTAAAAAATTTGTTTAGGTTCTAGGAACCATTGATGAATGTAGACAATTGGTGTATCGACACATATTATAATAACGCAATAAATAAGTTTACTAAACCACATAGGGTGGTTTATCCATACCATTGATAATGAAATCCTTGAGGTAAGTGGTCCTCTTCCGTTTAGCCCGAATTGATTAACATTTGACTACATAGTTTATTTAATTTTTTTTATTTAATTTTTCATTCATATATTCTATTTCAATTGATTCAATAAAACACATTTCCTTGGATTTGGGAGGTTTATAATGGTTTCAACATGATCATTTAGAAAACCACTATTTCCTGTGAACTGTTGTGTGGTTATCGATTTTGATAAATTTTAATTGTTTAATTTAAATTATCTAATTGATGGAAATGATTTCAATTAAATTGTTGAATTTAATTAACATTTTTATTTTGGAAATTATGGAATTTTTTTGAATGGATTTCAATCTCAGGGAAATGAATTTAAATGTTTTGATAAAAAACTAGTGGTTTTGTATTGTTAATGATGCATTTTTTTATTAAAACCAATTTTCATTTTAAATGTAAAATTTGAAATCAATTAGATATATGGGATTTTATTTTATATTAATAATAATTATAATAAATTACCTACCATTGTTTTTGTAAGAGTACATGAAATCCTTATGTATATTCGAAGTTATTTGGATACACGCAACGATTACTGCAATGTTCAAAAATAGACATGCAATAGGTCACATCCCATTGGAAATGTTGATGGGTCCTTTCCGACTAGTGTCTAGAAGATTTATGTGTATACATTTTTCTGAGTTGATATAGAGAGTGTGATGTCTTATAGCCAGAAATATAATCATACATATTTGGCAGATGACCATGTTGCTTGCCTGTGATTTATATTTGAGATATAAATGAATGCCAAGGATTTAAACCATTTTACATGTCTACTCTTTTCACATAAACTATTTTATGTTACTATTTTATTTAATATATCGTCTTAGAAATGATCCATCATAGGTAATTCCTTATATTAATGTATTTTTACATCATTTGAACTATATTACATGATTTTTTAATAATACTATCTAAATTCAAACCCATTTATCTTTAAAATAGAAATCACTTACATTGTTTAATCTATTCTTGGAATATGCAATGGAGTAATTGTTCAAAACATATTGGCCTTTTAGCTCACAGACTAATTTTTTCCTTCTGGTGTTTTTAGACATCATTATTCCATGTTCGAGAAAAGGGGAAAGATCACATAGAGGTAGATCTAGTTGTTGAACGAATTTATTTGTGAGCTATTCCCTTAATGACATGGGGTTTGTTTCCTTATTTTAGTAACTATATTGTAGTACAGAAAATTGATTATTCCATTTTTATTCTATTTTATCCCTCATTGTGGAGTTTATTTTTTATGCATACTGCTATGTTTTCTTTTCCTTCCACACTATTTTGAAAAAAATTAATTCAAATTTTATGTTTTACGACGGTGGGAAATAGTCACAAACCCTTAGGGATAAAAAAATCCCTTAAGTATATGTTTGGTAATTGTCTATTATCATGCACACATGGTATCTACGCTACTTCATGACAAAATGATATCAAAGGTATGTTAATCATTTGTCTTAAATCAGTATGCATTTGTGAAATATTTTAATGACTTTGGAGGTAGTTGTGATTGAGTACCAGGGTAGCTCTCACTACAATAAACCTTATGTTACCGAGGGTGGTTAGGAAAAGTCATCTTATGCATTAGTTCTAGTCTTTTCCATATTTTTATTTGTATAATGTGAAATTTAAATCATTATTTTCCTTTATATTGTGATTAATTTCCCAAATTTCTCTGTTTGAGAATTACCTAATGTCTTTAATGTTGTTTTCTGACATTTTATAACATCTTGCCTCTAAGAAGGTGTGTAAATCAGGCCTAGAAAGAGGATGATTCTAATGATTAGTGATTTAATCCTATTTTTCATCTTAAACCAGTTGAAAACATCGAGGGTAATATCAATGTATTGGGACGAGTACCACCACCAGTCCTTATTCAGCATCCAACCATGAATCTTTAGGAAGATGTTATTTGAAATAATTATCAAGATTTAATTCACATTAAACAACCTATATTAAAAGGATCAAAAGATAATCAACATGTCATGGAATGTTTATGTAGGATATAATGAATGTATGAGTTCTTGGAGACACCAGACGAGATCATGTTGAAGTTTTACACCCTCTTTTTTAAGGGACCAAGAAGGAGATTGTGGGGAACGATGGTGATAATAAATAAACATGAAACATTTTAGTTGAATAACATAATTTTTATTTTCACTGACATGTTTTATCCAGTGTAAATGGTGTTAGCGAAGGCTGTAGAGTTTTTCATGCTTTAAGAGGCCAACAGAACAATGGTTGTTGCGGATGTTTATGGATCGTACGAAAGATCAACTGTAACGTTTCAACAATGAATAATGACATAATATCAACAACATCTCCAAAAATTGTGCATCAATCATATGCATCATGTACAAAAGGGTTCATTATATTGGAATCTGTAAGGAAAATTCTTCACACATTAAAAGACTCTCCATAGAAAGATGATATGATCTGGTGACTATGAGAGGTACCATTACAATAGGTTTTTCCTTTTTGACTTCTCTATTTGATTCGGGTGCATCACACTCTTTTATTTCAACCTGTATTGTCAATCATCATAATATTACAATAAATATTTTGTCTTCTGCAATGGATATTAGTAAACCCCTTGGTACAAAGAGAGGGAAGGGCCTTCATAGTTTCACTCTTACCTTCTCTCTATCTGATGTTAAGTTGTCTTGTATTTTCATAATTCTAAAGGTAAATTCTCTTGATTTCATATTTGGAATGAATTGGAACATTTCCAATAAAAATGGATTTATTTTTATCATCGATGGTTATACCATACCACACCTAGTAGTGTGTCTATATTATTTCATGGAGAATGGTACTCAAGATCAAGTAGGGCCAGACTGTCTTATCTATAGATGAGTAAGGTAATATTTGTTCTTGAATTTGATTTGGAGTAGTACTCTTACTCCAGTTGTTTTCGAGTTTCCCATAGTGTTTCCTGCTGACATTTCTGGTTTACAACTTATAAAAGATATTTATTTTTCCATTGATTTGATTACCAGTACTAAACCAATTTCAATTACCTATATCCATAAGATGCCAAATTAAATAATAGAGATGAAGTCCTAGTTGGATGATATTGAGAAGGATATATATCAATATTGTATTCTAGAAATTTGTAGGTTCTATGATAATCATTTGGGTGTGGTTGAGTTTTCTTATTAAATTAGTTTTTATTATGTGATACTAATGGATCCTTTTGAATCCTTTTAGGGGTATCCTTGTAAATCAATGTTGTGTTGGTTAGAGATTTTTGATTGTTCATTGGTTAGATCGAGTTTGGTCTACGAAAGGACAACTAAGATTCAAATTATTTGTTATTGAATGTTGAAATAATAGAACTAGTATATGTCTTACATTGATCATCATCATAGGTCATTGAAATTTTTAGGTTGTTACAAGGTATTATTGGAGGATTCACGACGATTGGTTCATCAACTACTTAGGAGGCATGGAACTATTTATCCTCCTTTTATGGGACCTTTTGAGGTAGTTAATCAGGTAAGAAAAAGTAAATTACCTTTTATTTGTACCATCACATGTTACAACAAATCATAACATGTTCCTTGTACTACATTTGTGAATGTATCTCTCTAATCTATCTCACATTTTAATCAAGAGTTATCTTGTGATTCAACATAATTTATCAGTGACTGAATGGAAGTTAAGTGTTATTGATTCTCAATCAAAGGTACCTTATGGGATAACAACACCTCTGATCCATGTTATATTCCATCATGGTTCTAATTCTTATTAGATGTGAGAGAGGGAGACATTGAAGAGGGATCAATGACCTCATCATTCTTACATGAAGGATTCTTCATAGGATTGTTGGGGATATAATGTTCTTATGGTGGGGAAGTTGTAATATCCCATTAACATTTCAAGTATTGAAAAATACTCTTATGTTAAATAATTAATATCATAACTGGGAAAAAAATATCAGCAAAATAACAATAAACTGGATAAATGCGTTAAATTTGAGTTAACATCATAGAATGTTTAATTTAATTTGTTGGGATTTTACTCAATGTTAGAGAGGAATATTGATTCCTGAGAAGCCTCAGTGAAGACTAAATAAAAATATTAATTATATTATATTATGTATGAAATTTTTGTTTAAAATAATTGAATAACACAAAATTTGTTCTTCGTTAGAGAATTATAAGTATCCTGTTATGAATAAAATATGTGTTTTACCCTAAGAGGTGTGTAACATTTGAAGGTTGCAATCATTTGGAGGACTCACTCATGAGATAATGTAATTAAATAACATTTAAAATATTATTTTATTAAAACTAATTATGTTTCTCCCAAATAGTGCGTCATATGGGAAATTTGAGAACACTGAAAGGTCTGAAAAGTTGTGTTTACCCTTAGCGAGATATAATATTTACAGGTGTGTGAAGTTTGAACACATCACTCACACAAATAATCATTTTTTATTTAAAATATTTATTTTATCAGAATTTCTTGAAAAACTAATTAATATCTCTTAAATTGTGCATCATATAAAAGACATGAGGCCACCATTTGGCCTAGGATGGATAGTTTACACTAGCTAGTGTACACATTTTATACACAATGTGTGTTTAGTGATAAAAATTATAAATTTTAAATTATTTAATAATTATTTTAAGTAATTAACATTAATTTTTAATTTTATTATTAATTTAATTCTTATATTTTGAGGTTACTGTTTATCATCACGTTCATTAGTGAAACCCTCCATTTCTATCGCTCGGGTATTTCAAAACCATCATTTATAACCCGTTCTGACCATAAATAAATATGAAACACCCGTATAAATTGAAAACAATGATTCCAAATTCATGTTTATGTATAATATTGGATAAAAATGGTGAATTAAGTTTTTTGTTTTAAAAACCCAAATGCGGCTTCAGTTTTTAAATGGTCGAACTAAAAGGGTTCTAATTTTTTTGATCTGGATGAGTCTAATTGAACCTATAACCTCTCTACACGTGATACGTGAAGCCGAATAAATTTTATTGGAGGGGTTTCATGTGTGGGGTGATTTCTATATTCTTCCCTCTTCGCTGAGCACAAGGGGGTTTATTTTTATGTGTATATTTTCATTTAATTATTTATTTATTATTCTTTAAAATTCAATATCTATTATGATATTGATCAGTTTTACATGTCTGCAGTACAATTCAATTCCTCTCGATGAGTAAAAACAAATAATATTTCATTTCAATGGAAGAAAGGTATTCATGGATCCAATTATTCACATTATAAATGATTTATTTTAAACAAATTATCAAAGTATTTTTACTCAAATTATTTAAAAATAATTAGAGTAAGATTATAATGATTATAAGGTAATTATCAGGTAAAAAACATTGTCAAAATTATCATAGATTAATTATATGTATTTTCACAAAATAGTTCTTATAATTATAAAAAAATAATTGTGAGATTACAAGGGAAATTAGTGTTGGATAATTATAACTGTGGGTAGTTACAGATTGATAAATTGAAAATTATTTAGAAGAGATAAAATATTATCTCATGGAATATTATAAATGTTTATTTGAAAATTATCCAAGAATGGTAAAGATAATCAAATGTAATATTTTAAATGATTATTTGAAATTTACCCATGAATGATAAATATTATCACATTTAATATTTTTACTAATATTTTGAAAATTATCCATGAGAGATAAGATATTATCAAGTGTAATATATTAATTGATAATTTTAAATTATCCAAGGGAGATAAAAATATTATCTCATGTGATAATTTAAATGAAAAAATTAAAAATTATCCAAGAATGATTAAATAATATCGCTTGTTCTGTTTTAATTGATAATTTGAAATTATCCATGAGAGATAAAAATATTATCTCATATGATAGTTTAAATGATAATTTAGAAATTATATAAGAATGGTAAATATTATCACATATAATATTTTAATTTATAATATGAATATTTTCCATTATAGAAGAAATGTTATTATATGAAATATATTAATTGATAATTTGAAATTGTCCAATTGAGATGAAATATTATCAAATGTACTTTTTAAATCAATAATTTAAAATTAACCATTGGAGATAAAATATTAAGAAATATAATATTTTAATTGATAATTTTATGTTTTTTTACGAGATATAATGTATCATCGCATGTGAAATTTTATTTTTTAAAATAAAATAACATGTTTTGGTTATATAAACCCTTAATGAATGTCAAAAATTACTGTGTCGATGCTTACAATAATAATGCAGATAGGGGGCATATTGAACCAAAATATGTAGTCTATCCTGGCCACCAACATCGAAGACCACGAGGTAGGTGGTTTCGTTCCAATTATCCAGAATTGATTAAATTTGAACGGTTTGGATTATTTCAATTATTGATTTAAATTAAGTTACTTATATTTACTTTTAATTGATGTAATAAAACATATTTACTTTGGGATGGGAGGTATGAACTAGTAATGGATGGATAATTTTTAAAACCACTTATTCAATTGAATGGGTGAGTGGTTATGAAATTTGGATAATTTAAACTATTAAATTTAAATGATGGATTTGATGGAAATGATATTAATTAAATTTTTTAATGTATCTGTGAAGTTGAATTATAAAATTATTAAATTGGTTTTCATTGGATTTCAAACATATGAAAATGGTTTAAAATGTTTTCATATAGACTTAGTGGTTTTATAATGTTTAAGATGTAGGTTTTATTTTTAGAACCCATTTTTATTATAAATGGAAAATTGGAATTTAAATGGAATTATGAGAATTAATTGTATTTTATGAATCCTTAAAATAAATTTCCCATCATAGATTTTGTATGATAACATGCAAGCCTTCAGTATATTGGGATTTATTTGTACACACTCCACTATTTCTACAATGTTATAAAACATAGGTGGAAAATGTCACATTCCAAAGGAAATAGTGACGAGTACTATTGGAAATGTGTCTAGAGGACATTTGTGCACACATTTTGCTGAGTTCACATAGAGAGGGTGATGTTCTATATTCATAACTACTATCATACATATTTGGTAGATGACCATGTTTCTCTATTCTGATATATATTAGAGGTATAAATATATTCCAATGATTGAAAAATCATTACATACCTGTTGAACTAACATATACTATTTTATGTAACTATTCAAGGTAATCCATTATTTTAGAAATATTCCATCATTTTTAAAGACATTTCTTAACTCAATTTTTCTTAATTTGAATTTTATATCATGATTTGTGTAATTATTATTTATAATTCCAGATTATATTATCATTGAAATTGAATGAAAATACATTGGTTAATCTATTATTATAATCTATTATGGCATCCTTTGTGAGACCCTTCTAGTCTTTTGTATCACACCCAAATTTTTTATTTCAGGTGTTTGTAGAACTTATTCTTGATTGTTCGATCTAGGGAAAATGATCACATAGAGGTAGATCCAGAATTTGAATCTTGGTATTAGTGAGTTGTGTCCTAAGGGACTTGGGTTGTGTTCCCCTATTTTAGTACATATATTATAGTACTTGGTCTGGATTGGGTCGTGTTTTAATCTAGTAGATCACTCCCTGTGGAGTTTCTTTTGTTATATATACTGATTTGTTTTCTTTTTCTTTA
Source organism: Viscum album (assembly GCA_963277665.1). Lineage (NCBI taxonomy): Eukaryota > Viridiplantae > Streptophyta > Magnoliopsida > Santalales > Viscaceae > Viscum > Viscum album. Next base: position 1,102,961,386 of record OY728147.1, read on the forward strand.
ACATTTTTGTGGAAAAATAGTTATCACTAGTATGTTGTAAGATTTCAGGTGTTATTCACAGACCCATGGGGATTGGGATCACCCTTGGGGGTATGTCAGGGCTGACTCGATTATCGTGTTACTTGGGTATCTTGGATTGTTCGTGAAAAATGGTGTAAAGGTAAGTTTTGTTTTTTTCCTTGAAGTCATAATGCATTTGTGAAATATTTTCAGGACATAAAAGGTAGTTTCAATTGAGTGCATGGTCATCTATCACCACAATTAACCTTATTTCACCAGGTATGGTTTAGAAAAGTTATCTTAGGTATTAGTAATACTATTTTTGAAATTATGAATTTGATAATTTGAAAATCAAATCTTGATTGTACTTTTTTTTGAATAATTTCATTCATTCTTATGTTTGAGAACTACCTAATGTCTTTAATATTTTATCATGATGTTGTGTAACATCATAACTCCAACAAGACATGTCAATTAGACCCAGAAATAGGCATCTACTAATACCTAACATGTGAATTTAGATTTCAATATGATACTAGTTGAGATGATCGTGCGTACAATCCATGATTTGGGACAGCTACCACCATAATCATTTTCAGGCTCCAACTGTTGATCCTTAGGGGGATGTTCTTCGAAATCATTCTCAATATTTTCATCTTCCATAAAACATCATTATTCAAAGGTTCCACTGATCTTCAACATATCGATGAATGGTTAGGCATGATATAATGACTTTTTAAGATCTTAGAGACACCAAATGAGATTAAGCTGAAGAGTGACACCTTTATGTTGGATGGACCAAGAAAGAGATAGCAGGACATAGTTGTGATGATAATGAAACATGAGTGATTATAGTTGACAGACTTCAAGTATCCTTTCACCGAACAGTTCTATATAGAGTCACTGGTGTTGGCCTAGGATATGGAGTATTTCAAGATTGAGTATTCAAGAATAACTATGGATCTAGCTGAAATTTAGGATACTTACAAAAGTATGAGTTCAACTACTCTAATATGACTAGTGGAAAAGGATCATCAAAATCGAAAAAATGGGATGAATATCAAATTATTTGCGTAAAAAAGGTTTCAAGAGATAGGTATCTAGAATGATGAATTTTATCTCATTAAGAGAGTCTTTAGAGGAAGTTGATATGGATCTGGTAACTACGACATGTACCATTACTATGGATTTTTCTTTTTTCCATAGCTCTATTTGATTTTGGTGCATCACACTCAATTATTTCAACATGATTCATTAATAATCATAGTCTTTCTATAAATATTTTATCTGGTGAAAAGGATATTAATACACCCCTTGGTACAATGAGAGAGAATGAGATTTATAGTATTACTTGTGTCTTATCTCTATCTAATTTCATGCTAGTTTGGAGTTTTCTTCTTCTGAACATGAAATCTCATGATGTATTATTCAGGATGAATTGGATCATTAAAAATAATGATGGATTTATTTTTATCATTGATGGGTCAACCATACCACACACTGTTGTGTGTCTCTTATCATTCAAGGAGAATGGGAACCATGGTCGAGCAGGATCAGGCCTACTTATCCGAAGATGGGGAAGATAATGTTAGTCTATGCATCTGATTTGGAGTAGTGATCTCGGTCTTGTTGTCATCGTGTTTTCCATCGTGTATACTTTTGACTTTTTTGGATTACCACAGGCTAGAGAGGTTGGGTTTTTCATTGACTTGATGCTTCGTACATAACCAATTTTAATTTCCTCTTACATCATGACATCAAATGAAATGAAATAGATGAAGTCCAAGATGGATTATCTTCTTGAAGATATATATATCACTTCTGTTCTTGATGTTGGTAGGGCTTGGGATGATCATTTGGGGATTTTATAGTTTTCATATAACAATAGTTTCAAGCCCAAGATCATAATGGATTATTTTGAGCCCTTATACGGTCATCCTTGTAAATATACGTTGTGTTGGTCAGAGATTAATGAATATTCTTTGATTGGACGGAGTTTGGTCTATGAGACAACAAATATGATTTGGATGATTTTTTATAGAATGTTTGTAGCATAGAGCTAGTGTAATATATACATTTATCTAAATCATAAGACATTTTAATTTTCAGTTGGTGACCACATATTGTTGAAGGTTTCACCATGATTGTTTCATCGATTACATGGGAGGAATGGAATGGTAGCTCCATATTTCGTGGGACCTTTTGAGGTTTTTGATCAGGTAGGGAATGTTTCATACCATTTAGCTCTGCTATCATAGATGACATTGATACATAACATCTTACATGTATTTTAGCTAAGAAAATATATCTTTAATCTATCTCACATCTGGAGCATGAGTGATTGTAGGAAGGAAAGTGATTTATCGTTGAATGAATTACCAATAAGGGTTTTTTTTTAGACCAAGGTACATCATGGGAGAACAATACCTCTGGCGCATGTGCTATGGAAGCATGGTTCTTATTCCCATTAGACATGGGATATGGAGACACTAATGAGATATATATTCCCTCATCATTCTTACTTGAAGGCTTCATCAAAGGATTTTGGAGGACATAAAGTTCCTAGGGTGGGAAGGTAGTAACATCTTGTTACCATTTCATGTATTGATAAAACGTATTTGTGTATAATTATAAATATATTATGTTAGAAAAAATATTTGATCACCAAAATTTCAAAAAATTTGCTAAAAGACTTTAATGCAAGTTAACATCTTGGAATTTTCAATTGAAAATGTTTAGAGTTTGATGATGAGTTATTATGAAACATTGAGGCCTGCAAAGCCTAAGTGAAGAAAAAATAAAAATATTAAATATAATATATTAAGAACATAATTGTTATTAAAAATAATTAAATAACTCAAAAAATTTTCTTCTTATGAGAAATATGAGCATACTATTATGTTTGAAATATAGTGTTTACCCTAGAAGAGTAATAACATTCAAACGCACCAGAAAACTGGATTCCTCACTCTTGAGATAAAGTTATTAAATAATATTTAATATATTAATTTGTGAAAAATAATTATGTATCTCCCAATTGGTGTGAAATATGGTAAAATTGAGACACTCGATAGGTCAATAATACAGTGTTTACCCAAGTCAGGCTATAAGATTTATAGGCATTGGAATGTTGAACTCCTCAATCACAAAAAATAATCATTTTGATTTTAATTACTTATTTATACCAATTTTTTAATAATAATTAATTAATTTATCTTAAATGGTGCATCATATGAAAAATCTGAAACCACCATTGTGTCTAAAACAGGTCATTTACCATAGGTGGTGCATAAATATTTTACAAAAAAGGGCCTTCGGTCAGGTAACTTATAATTTTTATGATATTTAGTAATTATATTATGTAATTAACATTAATATTCTCATTTTATTTTAAATTTAATTCATAAATTTTGATATTGCAATTCAGCATCATATCCATACATGAAAACCTCCATTCATAATGCATAGATGTTTCAAAACCATCATTTATAACCTGTTATGACTATAAGTAAATTAGTAACATACAAATAAATGGAAATAAATGATTCTTAATTTATGTTTATGTTTAATTGTGGATTAATATAGTGGATTAATTTTCAGTTTCATAATCCCATATGTGGCTTGATTTTTTAAATGGAAAACTAATTGGGTTCCACTATGATTGATCTGGATGAGTCTAATTGAACCCATAACCTCTCTGCATGCGATACTTGAAGCTTGATAGATATGATTGGAGGTTTTCCATGTGTGTGACACTTTCCTTGTTCTTACCTCCATGGGCCAAAAAAGGGATTTTAACTTTTGGTGTGTTTTGGTATATTTAATTATTAATATCTTACTCTCCAAATATTTTAAATTAAATATCTTTTGAGATATTGATCAGTTTTACATTCCCCCAGTACCATTGAATTCATCTCGACGAGCAGAAGCAATGTAATATTTTTTTCCATAGAGGAAAAGGTATTAGTCCATCTAATTTTTCAAATTTGAAATGAATTTTTTTGAATAAATTGTCCAAATATTATTACAAAAATTATAATTAAATATTTATACAAATAAATAAAGGATATTTATAATTTAATTATCATGTGAAAAATATTAACAAAATTATCATAGGATAATTACATTTATTTTTTAAAAAATAATTATTACAATTATTATACTATAATTGTGATATTATAATGGAAATTGTTCATGGATAATCGCGAGAATAGGCATAGACCTAAAAATATGTTGAAAATTATTCAGGAGATAAAAAATAATATCTCATGTGATAATTTAAATGATTATTTTAAAATTATCCGATAATGATAATTATTATCACATCATATGTTTTAAATGAATATTTTAATATTATCCAAGAAATATAAATATTACCACATCTATTATTTTAATTGGTAATTTTAAAATTATCCAAGATATATTAAATATTATCACATGTAATATTTTAATTGATAATTTGAAATTATCTGATTGAGATAAAAATATTTTCTCATTTAATAATTTAAATGATAATTTTAAAATTATCCAAGATTGATAAAATATTATTTCTTGTAATATTATAATTCATAATTTTATATTTTCAATGGGAGATAAAAGTTCTATCTCATGTTATAATTTAAATAATAATTAGACAATTCTAAAAGATATGTAAATATTAGAGAATTTATTGATTTAATTGATAATTTCAAAATTATCCAAGGGAGATAAACTATTAGCTCATGTAATATTTTAAATAATAATTTGAAATTGTCTAATAGAGATAAAATATTATCACATATACTTTATTAATCAATAATTTCAAATTAATCATGAGAGATAAAATATTATAGAATATAATATTTTAATCAATAAATATAAAATTAATTTGGAGAGAGAATGTATCATTGCATGTGAAATTTAATTTATTTTTAAATTATATAACTGGTTTTGTTTCTATGAACATTTGATGAATGTTGTCAATTATTGTGTCGATGATGACGATAATAAGGCTATGAGGAGGTGTATTGAACCACATATGGTGGTTTACCCATTCCACTCACATCGACGACCTCTAGGAAGGTGGTTCCATTCCAATTAGCTGGAATTGATAATCATTGGACATCTTGGTTTATTTCGATTGTTGATTGAAATTAAATTTCTTTTATTCACATTCAATTTATTTAATAAAACCAAATTCCATAATGATGGAAGGATGGGAATGTCTTCATCATGATAATTTAGAAAACCTCTGATTCATTTTAATTTTGGTGAGGATATTGAATTTATATAATTAAAATTTTTTAGATTAAATCATGGATTTCATGGAAATTATTTCAATTAAATAATATAATTTTATAATGATGTTGAAATGTGAAATGATTGAATTTGGTTTTGAATGGATTTGAGTCTTGTCAAAATGGATTTATTTTTTTTAAAAACCAAGTGGATTCAGATAGTTAGAAAATCAAATTTTTCTAAAAACATGTTTTCTTTTTAAATTGAAAATTGATATTTAAATAGATGTAAGGGATTTAATTGTATTTTTAGTTGTAGTAAGAAAAAATTTCTCGTCATTGATTGCTAAAGAAACAATTCAGTCGTTTGGTATATTTTGAGTTATTTAGACACACTCTATGATTACTACATCATTATAAAACATAAATTTATTGGGTCACATCCCTTATGCAATGGTTATAAGTCCTTTATGACCAGTGTGCAGAGGACATATGTGTAAAAATTTAACTACGTTCACATAGAGAGTGTGAAGTCCTATATATAGAATTACTATTGTGCCAATATGGTAGATGACCATGTCGATCTCTTGTGATTTATATTTGAGACATAAATATATTCCAAAATATTAAATTTCTTTACATACCTACTAAATTTAAATTAACAGTTTTATCCAATTGTTTTATTTAAGAAATTGTTTTAGAATTATTCAATCATTTTTAAATCCTCTTTTTAATGTAATTTTACATCATTTGAACTATATAAAATAATTTCTTTAATAATTATTTACAATGATAAATCTATTTATATTTAAAATTAAAATCACTTACATTGGTTAATATATTATTGGAATCTGTTATGGAATCCATGTAGAGGCCCTAAAAGTATTTTAGCTCACACCCAAAATTTTCCATCTAGTGTTTGTAGGAATCATTCTTCCAGGTTTTAGTAAGGGGGATGGTTCACATGAATGTAGATCCATCCATTAAACCTTGGTCTATGTGAGTTGTATCCATAGGGACTTGGGTTTTTCCTGGTTTTATTACATCAATTATATTACATGTGTTGGATTATTCATTGTTGTATTCTGGAACATCACTCCCAATAGAGTTCCTTTTGTTATTCATACTACTTTGTTTTATTTTTCTCCCTCTTTATTATGGAAAAATAATTCCCACTTGTATGTTGTACAATGAAAAGTGATAGTCGATGACCCATGGGGATAAAAAACACACTTTATTCTATGTTATGGTCAGCTTGGTTATTGGGGTACCAGAGTATCTCAGTTGGTTCATGACACACAATGACTCTTAGAGACTCTTGGCACTGTGAATGTTTTTAACCTTTAATACATTTCAGTAAATTAATTTTTTGGTGGATTTTCACATACATGAATAAAAGTAAAATTTACTGGTATTAAAATAATTTTTAATTGTTCATAAATTGATTTGAAAAAATTGGTTTTTGGAACATGGGTGAAAGGAAATATTGAATTTCCTTCCACCAAGATTCTAATATTACATAATCTAACATGTTTTTACTCTTATAATTTTAAAATCAATGATAATTGAAGTATAGATGTATACAATTTCATATAAAAGGAATGAAATGATAGATAAGGAAGGAGTTTTTTTACTTGATTTCCAGTTGGTGGTTTAATTTAGGTTGCATAATTTTTACCATTCTTTGAGATACGTAATATTTTTTTGTGCCCCTTATTTTAAAATCTAGTAATGATTTAGTTTTATCCCACTATAAAATCATGGTTTCTATTTTTTTTAAACATGCATATGTTTGTGGAAAAAGAAATTAATTCATTTGTTTGAGTAAAAAAACATTTACTTTGGGGGAAATTATGTCTCCATAATTTCATCCCAACATAGCACAAACAAGACCCTCTAACACACACTTAAAACTGAACAATTTCTCTACTGTTGACCCCTCAAGTTGGGAGATATTATAGTTGAAAACATATAAAATTATATAATGAAATGTATTTTTAATGAGTAATAATAATGTTCAAAATTCATATCTTTTGAAAATAATTTACTTTTATGGTTGGTGAAGGATATTTCATCACTACCAAATTCTTTATAAATTTTTTATCAAATTTTTTTCTATATTTAAAAAATATATAAAATTATTTCCAAAAATTTGATATTCATTAATAACTTAAGGGGCCTTAGGCATAACATTGAACATTAATTTAGTTATTCCTTGTAGAAAAAGACATTCTAATGGTTAAGGGTATCACTGAGTCTAAATCTATTGATGGTATATGATTGATGATTGCAGTGGCACTCTCTTTTGTATAGGAATCCATTTCAGAATCATGGGAGTGTGATATGATATTTTTCTGTAATTATGATAACATTTTTTGGAATGTTTATATTCATTCGTTGACAATGTCACCAAAATTTGTCATCATAGTCACTGATCACATGGTAATTAATATAAATAAATACGAATTACAACCAGTTTAGTGGTTATAATCAACCCACATGGAAAGAATGATTGTGTAATAGTGACAAAAAATAAATAAATTAAATTAAATTAAAAAAAATAGAAAAAAAATGGATGGTGGTGAACAAAATGAAGTGAATGAATATTTTTGTATTATAGTGATACATTTACTAAAAAGAAATATATTTAGAAAAAAGATAAGTGATAGTGTGATAAACCAATAAATGAAGAGGGGTAAGATGAATGGAATATTTCATAGGTGAATTTCCCTTATTCATGTACTTGAATTTAAACATTTGGATCTGATTCATGTGAGAAAACAATATTTTTCACTAGGTAATTTTTTTATATAATGAATTTTATAGATTATCCAATGCATAAATCAGTTTATCCCCAATTGGGAACATATAATAAGTTAGTTAGTTCAAAATGATGGTTGATCATATTGTGCCTCTCTTCCCCAAACCTGATTCACCTTTTAATAAAATACTTATATTAGAGGTATTTTGATTTTAAATCCAATTAAGATATGTTTTCACTCATTCTGAATGATTTTTAAATATTTATTGCCCAAAATTATAGAGAAAGATTCAATCCTGTATAAGAATAATGTCTGAATTGATGAAATCTAGAAAGAAACAAACTCATCCTATTCCCCTCAAGGATAATATCTGAAATCTTGGTAGATTTTAACATTTCTTCATATATAAAAATATCCCTATAATATATAAAATGATTAAAAATATATAAAAGGAATAATATTTTTATCTATCTCTCCTTGTTCTGCAAAATTTTGAATGTTCGAACTCGATTCCATTCACTTACATTAATAGTTTTCCTAGTGGTCTTATACCACCCAATAAATGTTGAAGTGCTGCTATGTGGAATTGAGAATTTGATCCCCTCCTACTACTAGATGGTTCTTCCGAATGTTGTAAATGGATTGAATGTGCTGGTTTTCCTATTCTATTACTTCTTTTGGATTCATCGATCCTATATCATGAGTCCATATCCCTTCTCTTAGATCACTAATCTATTCTTCGTGTGACATTGTCATAGTTTCACATCCTCTATGGTAGAGATCTATGAACAATATCCTGGGTGGAATGATCAAGTATCCCATGTAGCATTATCCCCCTACATAATGAAACAAACATAAATAGACTATACAAATAAATCAAATAATGAAATTTAAATTTTTTTGGTATTAAATATATTAATACCAATTAATATATATATATATTATATCTATTGAAATATTTATATTTTAATGTAAATATTAACAAAATTATAATTATTTATTTATACATTATATTTTGACTTATATAAATAGATAAAAATTATAATTTTTTACAAAATAAATATAAATAATTATATTTATTTAAATATATTTGTAATAATAAATATAGCTATAAAATATATAAAATTAAAATTAATCAATATATATTATATTTATAATATTATTTATAATATTTTTTTAATGTAAAATATATTACCAAAAATCAATAAATTAATTATTATATATAATTATATAAGCATTAAAAATCAAAATCCAAAAATTATTCATAAAAAATAAATAATGTTATGATGTTATAGTTTTATGATTATTATATATAATTATTATTATATTTTGTTTAATAAATATTAGGGTGGAGAGGTGGATAAGAATTACAGGAGAAGAAGTGGTTGGTTCACAGAATGAAAAGTGGGGTGGGAGCTCATGCTTCAGCTAGAAGATGAAAAGGGATATATGTGTCCTAGAGATGGAAGCTTTCAGAGGTTCACATTGGCTACATTGTAGAGATGTGGGGAAGCCGATGATAGTGGTCCAGCTTGTGGTGTGGATCTTTCTTAGGGGTGGTGTGTCTTTGATGGAAAGTTCAAACACAACACTATATTTTAGTTGTTGCATATTAGGATACTTGTGGGAGGCATGGATGAGTGGATTTGCTGATTGAGCATCATCCAATGATGAATAATGTGAGTGTTGGAGTCTACGATAGATAGTTGTGAGGGAAGACTCAGTTATAGTCACCTGTAGAAAATGTTATTATATGGGAAAGAGTGTGTGTAACTGTTGGGGAGGCACCATTGAAGATTCTTACACATACTCATGTGAGTCACTGTTAGAGAATTCGGCAGAGCATGTTTGACAGGTTTTAGCATCACCTAAATGAAAATAAATTAAATAATTTATAATGAAAAAATAAAATAAAGACAAAAAGAAACTAAAATAATTATTAATGAATGTTGACTAAATCAATTGCTTATTATTTTAAAAAATATATATTTCAAAATAAAAAAATAAAATTAATTACATGATAGAATAATGAAAAACATAACATATAAAAATGAATAACATCGAATAATAATATATTCAAAGAAGGATTGAGAATACAATAAAAAAATAAAATAAAAAAATAATGAAACTTATTTTGAGAAAATAATTAATTTAAGAAATACAAGATTGAATTGATTAAATTATGATCGAATTTACAAAACAAATTAATTATTTAAAAAATGCGCTAATTACCCAACATAAAATTTATTACCTTGAAAAATAATTTTATTAAAAATTATACAAACAAAAGAATAAATGAAATTATTATTTGGATATAAAAATGAAATAATGAATGAATTTAAATAAATTATAATGAAAAAGTATTATTTATTAAAATATCAATAATGAAAAAAAGATAAAAGAGAATAAATAATATAAATTTAATTCATAAATATTAAATTAACAATGAAACACTGATTTTCAAAATAAATGATATTTTTGGAAATTATTTTATAAAAATATTTCAATTTTTTTTAATTAAAATAAATTATATTCTATGTAAAAGTGAATAAAATTTTAAAAAGTATGTGGGAATGAGTGTGAATACATGGACACATCAACTGTCAAAAGTCATATCATAAATTGGAGGCCATTTACTATGTTCTTATTACAACACACCCAACCACATTTGTGAAGAAGTGTAGAGTAATTATAATAAAATGAGAAAATATATTGAAGGTAAACACATCATGAAGACCCTATGAGTGTAACAGAGTGCCATAGTGTAAACTAAAATGTAAAATGAAGAAAAACATACCCATCTAAAAATATGATCAAACATAAAAAAATTGATATGTAAAATACTACGAGAGCATTGGACCTAATATCTAAGCTTCAATGTTCGTATATAGTCCAATTATCAAGGTGTCCCTATGCTTCATTAAATTCACCCCGAACATGTCCATCATCTTTATAATTCATGACAAGTGGGGAAAAATCCCTTTCATTGATGAATATATACACACCAACTAGGACACCCTAAAAATGGAATAGGGAGTAGTAACATATTCAATGGTAATATAATTAATTAAGATAGTTACAAGATGAATGATATACTTAAAAGAGTAGCTCATCCTAAAACAATAGAGATTTACCTTGACTAAACACTAGGGTATCGACACAGTATGTTCATGAACTACACATCATGAGTTTTCTACCTATAAGATTATAGTAGACTAATCAAACCACAATTAGATAAAAATAAAAATCAAATGGCATAACCCCTGAGTCTTCAACACCCATGGATGAAGAGTATCCAAAACCAAAAATATGGATAAATATGTATATATATATATAAATTCGTAGTTAATAGAATCCCTAATTAGATAAAAAGTGTATCAACATCTCACAGTTGATCCTATTAAAATGTTTCAACATCATTTCTAAAATTTCATTACTAATTCACATCATCCAATATAAGTTTTTTATAGTTATTTTTTATGTCCTGGAACACCTATTCACTATTCCAAAAAGTCAAGGGTTTTCAACCACTATGTAGAGGACCCATAGGCTGGTACAAAAAATGTGTTTCAATCACAGGTAGAGGACCCAATCCAAGAAAATATGCGGGTTCCACTCTAAATTTCAAGTAACCATGACTATCCAATCTATAAGGATGCTCTCAGAAGTCTTTAGAGGAATTATGTCATTTGTCGATAGGTGTTATCCATTGTGACAGTCAATGGATTATGCTTCCCCAACACAACATTAGGATTATTATCTACTAGTAAAGGACTCAGACCTAGCCCCCATGGATGGTTCCACTCAGAAGTCGGTTGAGGACCCATGCTCTTCCCATCGAGTGTTTTCCACTCCATGTAAATTTGATGGACTAATTCTTTTCCCATCGTAAAGGTTCCTTTGTAGTTTTCATCAGGGTCCCATTCCCAAACCATCTATATGGTTCATATCGGGACACCTCTAGTGATCAGACATGATCACTATAATCGTTTAGTGTCACCTAATCAGTTGTCATTCCCATATTACAACACCATATCTTATAAGACACATCTATGGGAACCATTACAATCTACATGAAAAAAACACCTTGTAGGCTACTCATATGCCAATATCTAAGGACAAATGATGGATAAGTTAAATTTTTTAGGTTTCCTCGTAAAGATACAAGCAGTACATTGAGTGTTAGATGACTAACATGACAGGTGGTCCATCTTCGTCACATTTCCATTTCCATGGAGTTCTATATCTCCCCAAAAACATGGAATTCACACCGTGTGAGGGATATTCAAAGTGTTCCAATACCACTGAGTGTGCCACTTATGTGCTCAAGTTGGGTCTGTGTGTCTTTTTCATGTCTATAGAATTTACCTAGTTTTTATATACATTATTAAATGGCCTTATTCTTTACATGGGGTGTTATTCATGTGTTCTAGGTGTGCCCATGTACTAATGCACATGGCATGTACCTTTCCATTTTCCTAACACATGGCTTATCCATTCATGGAAGGTGTTAGATGGTTTGTAGAAGTTATACAAGTCAAATAATCTGCATCAAAACCCTTATTCCTTGTCAACCTATATAAGGGAATACACACTATAGTTTCATAAATGTAGACATCATGCATTCAGGCTTTCATAGATTTATTTATCAACTCTCCATATGTCGAATATAATGTTCCAACATTGATTATCCACAAGATTCTGCAAGAAACATGTGGATCTATCAATTGTCGGTGGTTTCTGAACCAACGATCCGTAAAAACAAATTCTCCTGAATCCTCTTACATTTCTCCTCAATTTATACATGCCCTATATTCTTCAATTGATGATTATTAGGCCATGGAACACTGAAAAAAAATCTCCCACGTATTGAAAAAATCCAATATATTTCTTTGTGTTTTTAGTACATGTGTTGTTTGTCATTTTGTTATGGTTCAGGTGGTCGGGTTAGGCATGGTACTAATCGAAAACATCTAACCTGAATAGTGGGATCCTATTATAGAATAACATGAAAAATTGAGGGATAAAAGGACAAGAACATATTTTTAACCATCATTGGCCAGTTTTTCGATGAAATGATAAATAATGGGGATATCAGGGATAGAAAAAAATTTAATATCCAATATAATCTATACAAGTGCCTATAAAAAAATTTGGGTTAGGTCCATTGAATTATTCAATCCTCCATATCAAGTCAATCAATTCATGATTAAACCAGAAAATGATAATTACTACCTGGAGATTAGGTAATTCATCTTTGAAAATCATGGCCTCTAATTATTGAAGGTATTTTTTTTCTGTCACAGCATCGTGAAATCCAATAATACATAGTTTTATCATCATCAGATGTTATTATCCAATGTAATGAGGGGAATAAAATCTACAATCATCAAATGTGGTATATGGATAAATGTTGACGATTTGAAAATGTAATTATTTATTATGAAATCTAGTTATGTCTAATGAATTAATTAATTAATTTAAATTTATTAATTAATCTGGTTAATGTAATGACAGTGGGAGTGACGTAAGAACACCCCATTATGACCTATTTTAGTTCTCTCTGAGGGTAAAAAAAATTCTAGACCCAATTGTTGTCTATTATTTCTCATATGAGCTTCCATTTAAGAGTTATTTTATTTTCTTTATAAATTGAATTTTTGTAATATAAAATATAATTAGTATTTTTATAAATCAATTTTGGATATAAAAGAACATAAAATTGCATGATGTCTTAACTAATAGATAAATTATATATATATAAATATATAAATATTTCAATGTATTACAAGGAAAAACTATCCCTCATCATCATTCATTCCATTAAGAATTTTGTCCCTAAAATAACTAAACCAACAACACAGGATACTGAGCTTATATCTAGCTATCTCTCTCCAAGGAGCTCTCCTAGATGTTCCTACACTATCATAACACGAGAACCAATGGGATGGTCTAAACTTGTATGGTCTTTTATTATTGACCCCTGATTTCAATTGGATACTCCAAAAATGTAGAACAACCCCATTGTCCAACTCACTTGAGTAAATGAAGTGCATGGGTTCATGAACGTATATCCTTATATATGATAGGTGGAAGGTTTTGTGAACCTACTAAAACTATGGGAGTAGGGTGAAGAAATAATAAACCTCACCAACCCAATGCATGATATCAAATGGTCTGATAACCCATGGTAATAGCTTTATTCTCTGGTCAATCCCTTCTTATCTTAATTAGTGATTGAATCTCTGGAAAATGTAGTATCCTGGCTCTAACTATGATGGGATACGATTATTAACTGCAAATGATTTTTATATGCTCCGTACCATCCCCATCTGATTGGAAATGACCTAGACCTTCTCTGTGATCACATAAACCATCTATGCGCCCAAAATGGATGTACCATAGATATCCATATAGCATAATAGTGATATGGAGGGTCGCTAGTAATGGGCCTCAAAAGATGGCATATGTTAATGGTTAATTGGTATTTGTTGTTTGACAAAAACTCTATCAATGAAAATTGATCCTCTGAATGCTAACTAAAATAAAACATGAAATCCCTCAACATATCATACAACCACTAGATTGTGAAAATGTTTCTTCCCGTCAGTCTAGGGATGAAATGTTTCACTAATAATCATTTGAATGTTGAATTCGTCCTACAGGACCCTCCACAATTATGACTAAAACTACATGTCACAATTATAGACAGTCATTGAGGCAACCCTAAGATGGTGAAATATCCACCATACATAAAAATACTAAAAAATCACAACATAAATCTACTATATGGTATCAATGATGTGTTACATATTTAGGATTTGGACAACTATCACCAAGATGGTTTCATGGATCTTCTCTGTGTGCAGAATCCCTATTACAATGTAGGGGTCTATGTTATCCCACATCCACTCCAATAATTCAGGGGGATACAAAAAAAACAATCACAACATGGTCATGAAATTAACATGATGACAGGTGATTCATCGATAGACAAACTCATCTATTATCTATCTCATTCCATTCCAAAAAAAATGATTCTAATGATATCTTAACATCATCCACACACACGGATGTATATATAGGTTGATGCATATAACTCTTGCATCACATCCTCCCGAATCATTAATAGGAACACCATCACTCCCAAGAGAATTATGAAGTGATTCCCAAATTCATAATATTCTTATTTTGAATCACATGTGGATATCTTCTCATGTAATACCTCGTAGTTGATGTCTCCGTTCTAGGACTCATTCACATGATCAAGATGTGAAGGATCCAATACAATTAGGTAAATACAATATATATAATCCTTCTCCACTAATTTCATATGGTAAGAAGCCAACTATTCAGAATCCACATGGACAATGTAATCCTAGTAATTACTTCCATGTTAACGTGATAAAATGTTTCCATTCCCTAGAGTATAGAATATATTGAATTCATATTCTTCTTTGTAATCTAACTAGTTTAGCTATCTCAGGTTCATGTCTCACTACAAAAAGACATACGAGGTAGTATGATTGTTGATGTAAACTAAAAAGTGATCTCCCATATTATAATGCCTCCAAATACTCTAGATGAATACTTCTAACTCCAAAACTATGTCATGAGTCAAATAGTTCTAATTGTGGGATCTCAAGTACCATATCTTCTATATAGCAATTTCATCGCAATGAATCATCATGAAGTTGATCCCCACTCACAAGGAAATGAAATAAACTAATTAATACGTTCCCAAATAAAATAGTCTCAATATAGGAATAATCTTTATACTCAACCAAAACTCTTAGAAGGCCCTCTAGAAAATATCTAGCTAGGTATGTAGATTATTTTTCCATCCCTGGGTTTTCAAAGGCACTTCAATTCTATAGAATTATATCACAAACCATATAGAATACTCCTCCAACTAGAGATATTATTCACTAAAGACTCTCACTTGTCTAGATCTCAATAATTAACTATATAGAACATCACATGGTACATGACTAACAATCCATAGAAATGAAATTCCCCTGCAATTGAACCTCATGAATTTGTAACTAGCACTTTGAGAAATTCCCATAATGCTAGATATATAATGAAAGTATAGAACCATCCCCTATTTATTTGAATTATTATTTTATTTTAACAAGTATAAGTGTATTCTATAAATGACGTTGACAAAAAACTAGTCCAAGTAGGATATATTTTTGGGATTATAAAAGAAACCACCATACATGGGGAATTTTTCATGCCAAAGGGTGTCACTAAGAACTCATAGTGTCGATAGAAACATTTGGAATTTGATATGATGATTATCATCATCTAGAACCCAAATCATATGGTATTCGGACCTTGTATCATTCCCCGAGAACCATATCATTCCTTGAAATAGGTCAATGATTTTACCAATCCTATATATAGTGTACTTGTGCGTAGTTGTGGCCTGGTTTTGGTGATGAAAATCCACACACCAACAAAAACTCATATCCACATTTTTCATGAACAACACTGGATCTACCCATTGGGAAACAATGGTAATTGTTAAAACCTTCTATAAAAGGTCATTAAACTATATTAAAAACTTTTGGATATTTTTAGGGGCCATATAATATTCCAAAAAGGATATTAGTGTTATCATGGGATTCAAGTCAAACAAAAAATCCATTCCACTCTATGGATGTAGTCCTGGAATTTACTCATTGAATATTTCCACATAATACTCCATAACTAAGTTAGTCTAGATTCTTGAAGATTTTGATAAACTATGTTATATACTCACCAACTGATGAATGATTGCATACATCCTCATACTCATAGAACACACTCATCACACAACTAGATCTCTCTCACCATAAATGAAGAATATTTTTCCCATTTTGTACATATGCATATGATTTACCTATTCAGACAATGAATAACCAATCCATACACTAGATGGCGTCATAAGGTTGCATTGGGATGAATAGATGTTCCCACATCAACCACTCTCCACTCAGTGATAGTTTATAATATTGGAAAATTAATTAAATAGAATAATCATTACCATAATAATATTAAGATGTATCAACTAAACTATAACCTCAACTTGGAGATCCATCTCATCCACCAGGAATTCGGAGTTTAAGGAATGATTTGAAAAAAATTTCAACTAACAAGGTATAAGAAGTAAAAAAGAAGATACATTTACCTATAATTATCTCATGATACTTATGTTTATAAGCCTAAAAATCCTGAAGTTTCTTGTGGCACCGACCCACAACTTCCTAAGGATGACATGGTCTACCTACTGGTTGTGGTGGAAGGATTTAATATTTCATCCACCAATCATATCTCATCCTAAACAAATTCTATAACAACATCTATGGGGAACAACATACCATCACCATAGAGATACTTGATCATGTCATGTCCTCTTCCAAGGTGGGCCACCAGTAATATGTATATGCTCTTCAACATTTCTAGATAGTTTTCATGAAAAATGTGTCATCGCCCATCACTAGCATGGACTAACACTCTCCTGCCATTCATAATACTCTAAGCTATCTATGAACCGAATGAACTCACCCCAGGGTATGATCACAAAAGGAACTTCTATATCCCTATAATAAGGGAATCCACTTTATAGATTCTATAAATAACAATAATATATGATACCCACCACAAATCTCAGTTGTCATGCATCCCGCTAATAGAAATATTTATGTCCCTACAACCCACTCTAGCACTCTGCATAGTTAGGGATGTATAAAGGAACCACTTTTTCAAATATCACTCTACATATTCCCTCATCATATTTATATTCTCTAAATTAGACATTGTGGATCATGTCAATGGATTACTGGGTGAGGTATTTAAACCTCATTGTGTACTCAGAAACCATAATACATATGCAATACAGCTCTAGAAGCTCATAAATCTAAACAGATCACAGACTAAAAGGGAATTAATCCTAAGGGAATAGATTCTATAATTTTATCCATGAGTGTGTTGAATCCTAATTCATTTGTGTAACAAGGATCCACAAGCACCTGTCTCTTCTTTGGAGAAGTCAAATATCTAGTGAAATCAACTGATCTATTAGTGTTCAGATGAGCTTGATGACATGCACCACAAACTATTTCCAATCATCTTATGCATGAGGATCCAGCTCACAATATAATCCTTATGTCCTCATGTTATAGAAACATAGACTTTGATAATCCTATGGGAATCCATAGCCCAGTCGACTAGTACAATTTACTCCTTGATAGGTGGTGGTGATGCTAATTGCACCATTAGAGGAAGAATCATAACATCCAAAGACTTGAAAATATTCTCTTTTTATATTAAAATTTACTTTTTATTCTATATTTATTTATTCCAAACACCATTCAAATAATATGCTATCACACAACTCAGAGTTAGCTTCTATTACTTGCATGATCGTGTTTTACATCCATTTAGTGACACTCATTTATTAAAACAAAATTTAGAAACATTTATAAATTGTATTGGTCAATGTAAACATAATTTTTGAATTTAAAATGTAATGATTATCATAGGATTAGTTTTTCATATTCTTATGAGAAGATTCATTTTTTGATAAATAGTTAAAAATAATACAATATTGTTGAAAATTACTTTTTCATCAGAAAAATTATTATTGAAAAATTATATATTAAAAAAATTTAATGTAAAATATTTATCAATTATAAATATATTAATACAATGTAGGTCATTGGAATAATTTTAATATTTATTTTAGATATAAATACATACTAAACATTAGAATATATTTTCATTAGAACCTTTCTTTCTCCCTACATCTCTGAGATTAACATTGAATATAATTTTCTCACTTCTTTGAATATAATTTCATAAATATAGTCATGCATTGTTGAAATATAGATAATATTTATATTCAAATATTATCAACATTATTTTTGACAGAAAATATTAGTGAAGGTAATCTAAATTAATTATATCTACTAAGGAAATATTATGCTTAACGAAAAACTAAACCTATAACATATGATAAATAATGACCTAGATACTTTTCTAAAATCCGTTAATTACCATTTTTTCAACCATATCACATCATGAATCAAATTTTGTTATTTGTAGGGATATTATTCCATTAATGTGACATATATAATATGTTATTAAAATAAGTGAACAGAAACAAACCTTTATCACATTTAAAATTTATGAAGGATTTATGTATGGAAGAAACTACATAGTTTTAGTTATTTGCATTATATTGAAATTTATAAGAGTTTTTTCATCAGTATAATTTATCAATAATTTTTAGGGATTATATAATTACATAATCAATTATGGAACACAAAAAAATTATTATTTAATTAAGAATGAAAGAAAATAAATAATAATAAAACATTTAATGTAATGTAAATATACTAAAATATTATATTCCATTTGTTTTTAGATGAATGCATCATATTATATGGATTTTAACATAATATATTTTAGTTACAACATTTTATAAATATTTATAAATTAATATTAATGAAAAAATGTCAAAATTTTCATTAACATTATTTTACAATCAATGATATTTTAGTTCATGATTTAAAATTAATAAAAACCATGTCATCTATCAAGTGATTTTTATGTGTTAATGAATATAAAATATGTCTCATTAATGGAATAGATTATCTTTTAATAATTAACATATTGAAATGTAGATAGTACAAAACAATTAGCATGTTTCACGTTAATGTAGTGTTTTTACACGTTTTATGGGATTGTTTTGAAATTAATTTCAATCACACAAGGGATTAGCATTTTATAAATTTTATATAATATTTATAATTTAGTGGGTCTATATTTTATAAAAAACTAACTTTAATGTATTCATAATGATTAAATTACATAGTATAGAATATTAGTTACTTTTATATAAACTAAAATGATAATTGTGGTGAAACATATATGTTAAGTAACATTTTTTTAAAAAATCACTAATATTTTAATTTTGAAGGATTATCTCAAAAATAAATTCATTTGAATCCATTATTTTATATTTTTAGGCACCTTATGTATATGATACCTTTAAATAGTGATTAACTATTATAATTTATATGAACAACACTCCCCTCCCCTCTTAATTGTCACTCGCACCCCCCACTTCCTCGCACCTACCAAGAAACATTGGATCTTAAAATATCAACCTAAATAAGCTCTCTTAATCCATTCCCAAAACATAAAGTCCCATGTGTTTTCATAAATTCATTAAACTAATCCATTTCATTCAATACAAAATGAGTTACCCAAAATGATGAAGAAAGAGACACAAGTGACAAGTCAAACTCAATGTAAGGGATACAACATAATCTCCATTCCATTGTGACTATTTTTTTGTTATGAACAAATTATATTTAATATGGGGTATATACCTAACCTTTGAATTTTAATATCACAATTCACTCATAATTTATGGTATTTTATGTTTCTTATTGAATAACCTCACACAAGGTTTTTTTCTTGAAAATTACTATGTGATATCATTAAATTTACAATCATACATTATTTTGATATTTCTAACCTTCACCTAAAATATTCACTTTATTGTAAAAATTTATCAATGTAAATTACATTAAATAACATCATTATTTGGTGATGGATATTATAATTTCCTAAATCGTATTCCATTATTACATGTGGTATTTGGTTTGAAATTAATTTTATTAACTAGGGATTTGATGATATATCAATATGTTTTATTCAATACAGATATTTGATTAGCAATGATGTTTATTGATTAAGTGGATTACTATATATGATTAATGATTTACAAAACCAGTGATGGGTGTGCCCAAACATTATACATCCCCATGATGAATCAATAGATTCTTTTGAAAAAATATGTTATCCAAATTAAATATGTTTGAACCATTAGTTTTAAATATTCTTTTGAATGGTCATGATAGAATATGTTTTCATGTTCATAAAACATTTTGTACAATTATTAAGCAATTAATTCATTGAAATTTAAGTTATTATTCTTATTATCTGTGAGATTTTAATATGATAAAATATATTGTTATATTTCAATATCCGTTTATTGATTAAATTTAATATGTTTCAATTAATTACCATGCCACATTGATTATGAAATATCCATATATTTGAGTGTAATGTGTTCTAATTTATTTACCATTCCATATTTAGTATTCATATTGATTCATCATTTCACATTTTACAGTCACCCTTTCTGATCATTTTAGCTCACCCTTATTTTTTTCATTTTCACTTGTAAGGAAGAAAAAATCTTTGAATGAGTTTTCCATGATGCACTGTATTTTCATTTTTAATGTATTATGTTTTACTATAATTTCCAATTGTAAACTAGGAATCATGTACCTATCATGATAATAAATATTATAAAATAATTTGTCCATTGGGATTCGAATCATTTATTAATTCAAATATTATAAAGTAATTCTCTAGCTCTAGATTTCTTGGTATATGTAGGTAAAATTGGTATCAGATAATGTTTATAATAAAACATACAAACTATATTTAGAAAATATCGATTAGGTAACATAACACTAAGATTTCATTTTAGGATAATTATGTAAGAGGATCCCAATGAAATCATGTTTATTATTATAGATTTATATACACAAAAAATTTTCAATTTATGTTTTGTCTTTCACTATTTTGGGATTATAAATAATAGTATCCAATTTCTAAAATTTCATCATTTTGATGGGGAACCTTGAAAAATTAATGTGAAACTCACTAATGAACAAAATATAAAGTGTAATAACGGTCATTTCTTTTACTTTATTATGCTAATATTTTGAATGGTACTAATCTCCCTAGAATTATCATCATATGAATACATATTATTATTTGATATGTAGACATATAAATATTTCTCTATTTATGATGAATTAAGTTGAATAAACAACAAAAAGAGGATAGCTATGAAAATTATGGATAAAGGGAAAAAGAGATATAAGTATTTTAACACATTATATAACTGTTGAAATAATCACCATTGTACTTTCATGACAGGATTGTAAAATTTTAAGAAATTTGGAAGTAAATGAACCAATTTGTATGATTTCATGGATTTGAAAAAATTCCTACTATACATTTTAACAACTGTAAGGACATTGGACACTACCTAAATAAATGCCTCATGTTTCAATGGAATATACCCCAAATGAGGATAATTGAAAATTGTCATAATTATTTTACTTCCATTAACAACGTTGAATGGTTAATTTTCTTATTTTTTATTAATTAATTATGTCATTTGAGTATTTAATCAAGGATATATTAATTATATGAATTTGGTAATCTACAAGGATTGTAAATTAGTTAATTCCACCCAGAATTTAGAAGCATCTATTGAAAGGTACTCATATCCAATAAATTTCATGTATTATAATGTTAATATTTCTAGAAAACACATTGTTTTGGGAAATCTAAACCTTAATATGTTCATAATGATGAGGTAATGACATTTGGAAAAAGTGATTACTCATATGGATAACACAAATTGGGCCCTACTATCATCCCTGTAAATGATTTTAAGGTGTTGGATCGTAATATTTTGGAATTTTAACCATTTATGTAGTTGTTTATGTTGAACAATGGATAAAGTTTTAGAGATTGATATATTACATCAACCTGTGATGAAACCTGTGCTCTGTGATAATATACAAATAGTTCACAGTGTAATCAAAATTAAATCTTTTGTATATAGAAATGTATATTTAGTTATATTATAAGAGAGTGAAAAATTATCTCAACTCTAAGAAAAGGTCAATGAAAAAAAGTCCCAAAAATTATGAATTTTTATGATGTCAATGTAACTTTTCATAACATTTTATTTTGACATTTTTTTCATCAACATTCATATGGAAACATTATCTATAATTCTGTATTTCAAAATTATAGATTATTTTTCATCCATTTCCATTATTATAATACCAATATTATATTTTAAATATATATTTATGATGACCTTTTGTAATTACAATCCCCCTTATGATGAAGAGGTTTTACTAACCTGATTTATGATTTTGTTTTTTCCAATAATAGTATTTCAGAACATGAAACATATATTAATAATATCATGTTAAAATTTTGATGATGCAATTTAACTTATATAATGGGAATGTAACAAACAATACATTATAAAATATTCATTTTAGAATATATTTTATTATCTTTCTATATTTTATTATAAGTAAAACCATGTTAATATTAGGCTAACACACAACACAAGGATAACATTTAGTTCACACAAGGCTAAGTTTACAATCATTTAATAGAACACATTATTTTAAAAAAATTAAGCGTTTATGAATTTTATTTCTCAAAATAATCTTCATTTTATAATTATAAAGAAAAAATAATCTACGGGTGAATTTTTTCTATTATATGAGATGTTTTTTTATGAATATTGAAAAATAATATATTTATTGAAAATTTTATTCTCTTCTAAATTATTATTAAAGAAAAAAAATATGGAAAATTTGTTTTAAATTCACAACAGATCAATTATATATTTATTAATCCAATGTTGGTACTTAAATTTTTATTGTTTATTTATTTCAGTTATAATTCATTAATGAACATTTAATCATTTTCACCTTAAAAACTTCACTTTATTGCTATGTTTATAATATTAAATTTAAAGGTAATGTTGTCTATTTTGAAAATGAATATAAAAAAAAGTAAATATGGGGTTTATATTAGTATAATAATGATCGTATATTAGGATCATCTTAGTTTTTTACCAAAAACATTAGTGAAAATAATGAAAATTAATTATTGTTCTTATGAAATAATAATCTTACTATAGATATAAACCTTAATCATAAGATCCAAAATTTGTTGACTTTTTTCCAAAATCCACTAGATAAAAATAGTACAAACATATCTAATATTGGTTATAATGTTATTATTTATTGAGATAATATTCCATGAAAGTGGATTATAAAATATTTTAAGTAATGAATATGGAAAAAATCACTTTCCTCACCTTTAACATTTGTAAAGATTTAGAGTATATAAGAAGATACATGTTTTATTTTATGAGAATAATTTTTAATTTTAATATTTTTTTAACTTTATAATTTACCATTAATTATTATAGATGATATATTTATAATATGTTTTTTTAATCTCCATCACGATGAATATTTTGTTAATAAAAATATAAATAAATGATGCTAAATGATTTAATAGTAATGTAAATTTAATGCATTATTGTGTTCAATTAATATTTTAATTTAATATATATTGGTAAATGGATATTAACTAAATATATTTTAATTAAAATATTTTTTGAAATTTCTAAATTTGAAAATCAATAAATAATGTCCAAATTTACATTAATTTTATTTTAAATTAAAGAATATTTTCTTATCTGATTTCAAATTAATTAAAAAACTAATCATATTCTATGTGATTTTCAAGTGTAATTAAAACTAAAATATGATCCATTAATGGAACATTATATAATTTATAAATAACATATTCAACCAAATACATTAAATAATTTGTTATCATTGTTTGCGTTATAACATTTGTTTTTCAGGTTACCTGCACTTGTTCTGAAATCAACTACCAATAAATAAAGATTTATTTTATAAATTAGATATAAATTTCTTTATTTAGTTGTGAAAAAATTTTATATTATATTCATAGACAATTTATTCATAATTTTTAAATTAAATTGGATAGGAAACTATTTATTTTAAATAAAAATGTTTATAAGTGGGGGAATATAGAAGTTAAGGGAAATTTTTAAAAAAATGCGCATAATTTTGATTGTTGAAGGATTGGTTTGATCTATTTTACACATTACACTAATTGATTCTAATTTTTTAGAACATGAGGTAAGGGATATAACCCAATATTTCATAAATTTTTATATTTATTATAATTCCACTCCCCCACAGCCTTAAAAATTCTCTAACCCCTCCCTTTTCCTCACACATCTCAAGACACTTTGGGTCATCCACACTCATCCCAAATAAGCTCCCAAATTCCTTCCATTAATATTTGATTCCTGAATTTGGTCATTAAGACACCCTAGGATTCAATATAGTGAAAACAAAAAAAAATTACATGATAATAAGAATATAAAGACACAAGCGACAACTTAGACTCAAGATAAGGGATTTTAATTCAATACGAATACCATTGAGACTTGTGTTTTTTAAAAACAAAATTAATGTGTTAAATATAAATCCCTATTTTCTTTTAATATAATCATGCATTTATACATATTAGAATATTATGTATCACTGTGAATTATTTATACTGAGTGATTTATCTTGAAAATAACCAAGAGGTAAAAGTTATCTTGGAAATATAAATTTATTTTTATGATTGTTTAATTTATCCTTAAATAATTACTTTATTATAATAATTATTCATTGTAAATTTCATTAAATATCCTCATTATTGATGGTGGATATTATTATATCTAAATCATATATCATTTCTATATTTGGTGATTACCTTGACACTTATCTGATTAAGTGGGGAAATATTGATAAATATATATATTTTAATAAATACTAATATTCGATAAGTCATATTGTTTATTGATTAAAACGATTAATAAATATGAATAATTATATGTCTACGAAGTGTAAATTAGGGATCAAATATTATACAGAACCTCCATTCATTGTGAGGTTCACTTCCAAAAAAATATTTTACCAATTAAACAGGACACTACCTATAGTTTTAATACAACTTTTGAAATTTCATAATATTATATGTTTCCATGTCCCTCATACATGACATCAAACAATAAATCATTTCATTGGTAGATATTTTAGTTATAATTGCTTTTATCAATTGTATTTTCATATGATAAATTCTATGGATTTATTCTATTATACGATCATTAAATTAATGAAATGTGTTTTAGTTATTTACCTTTCCATATTATTATCACTAACCAATTAATTTTAGTTTAAAGTGTTCTCTATTATTTACTATTCCTTATTTACTATGATTATTTATACATTATTTCTTCTGTTTTAGTCGCCCATATTGTGTATTTGAGAATTCCCTTATTTTTTTTCTTCCACCAAGGTTATGAAGAGGAGATCATTCAATGAGTTTTCAAGTATTAATTTTATTATAATTTATTATGTATTATGTTTAAAAATCTATTCCCAATGTAAAATGGGTATCATGTATTTATCATGTTTCCAAATTTGGTAAATTGATCAGAGATTTGGGATTAAAATATTAATTTTATGCATATGAAACTAAGTAATTAACTATCTGCAGACTTTTAGAATTGGGATTCTACAATAGACCACGAACTAATGCATAGTCTTTCATTATGTTATCGTTATGAGTAAAAAAATTGTATCATAACTTGTAGTTTACATTATTCCATGTTGAAATTTATCAATTCATACCATTGTTAAATGATCATATATATATATATATATATCCAAAATAGGGTGATGAAGAAATAAGGATAGTCAAAAAATCAATCCAAAATTGTGCATGTATCATTAATCCCTATAACAAATGTATTACTATGAATATTTGACAAAAATGTATTCAATATCCTAGAGAATAGATACATCAGCCTGCCACACCATCACTGCATTATGTGGCCTAAGATACTCACTTTAAACCCATTGATATCATTCCTCCTATCCCATAAAAATTATTATAATGATATTAATACAAACAATGACCCTAAGAATGAACTGCTCTGATACTAGTCTATCACAACCTGACCCATGTTGGTGAACAAGCATACACTACACTAAGGCCACCTCCCTAGGATTGGGGTGGAAAGAAGAACCAAAGGCCATATCATAAATGGGATGAATTTTCTTATGTTCTTGAACACACAAACATGAACACATCAACGTGAATGTATAATAAATAATAATAAAATGATGAAACAACAAAAAATTACTCTATATAAGAAAATCCTATTTGGTTAACAATATTATGGTTATTCAAAAAAATGTGAGTTGGAAAATTACACACCCAAACATAAATACGGCACAAATAAACAAAAGAGGAAATGTAAACTATTATGATTGAATATCACCTAATCTCTATGTTATGACCATTGTACTCATTCCAAAGTACCAGGCATACTTAAGCACTTTTAATGCATCATTCAACCTTTCTATTATCTATATAAGACAAAAGAATTTAGGGAAAATCCTTTTATGGGGGGAGTATATACAAACCCAATATGACACCTCAAAAGATTGAATAGGGTAGTAAAACATATGACATGAATATAATGATAATTGATGATAAATAATATGCAACATACAGTTAAAACAAATAGATAAACCTAACCTAAGAGAGAGTAACCTATTCAAAACAAATGGGATCATCATGGTATGTATTTGAACTAAAAATTTAATTTTTCCAAACTATAGCTAGATTGTAGTCTCATATAACCATGAGAAGATAAAAATAGAAAGAACATGAAATACACCACACGTCTTCATAACCCATTGATGGAGGATAAATAAATCCATTATAATGGATGTATATATATATACATTCTCATTCAAAAGAAAACCAAATGATAGGGAAATTGTATTTCCATCTCACAATTGAAAATAAGTTTCATCAATAATTCGTAATGTCCAACAATGATGACCATCATCTCATGTATCTACTCGGAATTAACCATCCATGTAAAGACACACCATTTCAAATTTTCACATTGTTTATGGGACAAAATATCAATGTAGATAACTCATTCCCTAGTAGAATATAAGGGTTACACTTAGTGGTATTTTTTCGATGCCTAACCCAACTACAGGGTTCCACTCCTAATGTTGAAGACCTATTCAAATCCCAACATGATGGTTTGAATCAAATATTTGTAGAGGACTGACAAAATATGTATGAAAGAGTGTTCCAATATAATTATCGATGGAGGTATAATTCCCATCCCTTTATGAGGTATACACTATATTAGAAGAGGACCTACACCCCTCAATTATAGAGGGTTTAACTATAGTCATCAAGGACCCACACAAAGACTAAATGGAGGACTCTACTAGGATGTTGGTATAGGACCCATGCACAATCAATCTTGAGGTTTCCATTCTCGGTGTCTACAGAGGTCCCATTACCATCCCTTACATAGGATTTTACATTATGATTAATTGATGACCCACACTCATCCCATCATGAGGATTCCTCTAGAAATCATGTTTGATCAGATCAATCAGAAAGAGTTTCCCAACCAAGCCACATGCTTAGAAAATTACACATCATATCATAAAGGCCACAACTGATGGAACCATCATAGTTTACACAGAAATGAATATAATATAGGATACTTGCAGAAAAAATTATTTCTCCAAAAAAGGGGTCATAAATTCTATATGGTTCCTCTGAATGATACATGATGTACACAGTGTGTTAGGGAACCCATAGGGTGTGTGATCCCACTCATTCACCTAGACATGTCTCGGGACGTCCAAGGATCAAATATTGTTTTTCATTACACAGTGTGTGGGGATATACATGAAATACCAATTCCACTTAGGGTACCACCAATGCACTCTAGAATTGTCTTTGTATTGAAGCACTATCAAAGTACATTAACCCTTCTCAATTTTATTTATTAAAAAATGTAATTCTTCTCTTGGAGTGGTGACATTGTCTTCTGGTCATGCTCATATACTTGGTTAAATAGCATGTACATGGAAATGTGCTCCGCCATAGTTCCCATCTATATTGTGATGGTGGTAGATGACAATTATGAGCCCTAAATGTCATGAAATAATAATTAAATCCCACAAATCTAGCCACTATATCAAAATGGTTGTATGTTGTGTGATCAACCAGTTACATAGTGTGTAGTCTGGTTTATCAAATATTTTAAGATCCATACACTATGTTTTGAATCTAATCTGTCACATTTTATCACCATCGTTATTCTGACTATATGTTTTCAATCTAGTGTTGGATTTTGTTTTACAACCCTTTGGTTGGTGGAACCCAATTTTCAGAGGACTCGAACACATCGGCTCAAACCGTGCATGTCTAGTCTTCTTTAATTGATGATTAATGATACATAAACAATTGAAATGTTATCCCATGTCTTGAAAACATACAAGATCTATCCATGGTTCCTTGATTCATACCCCACTCATCGTTTTTTCAGTGATTTTTGGAGTCTGATTAGGCTCGGTACCATATGAAAATGTCGATCATGAACCATGGTTTCCTACTCATGAAGAATGCAAAGTAATTAAGCTATAACAACATAATACCATTTTTTTATCCATACCGTGACATTAAATCCTATCAAATTACCATTAACAATGATATACATGATACAAAAATTTTAATAACCAATTAAATCATTGCACATGAACCTGTAAAGGCCATAATTTTCATAGTTCCATTAAAAGAATCAACCCACTCAATAATTTTAATAACGAAGGGAAAAAATTAAAAATTGTTGTATCCTACCAAAATATTGGTTATTCATCATCAAATAATGGTCTTCTTGATGATTTATGGATGACAGTTCATTAATTGCATTAAGATATTCTATGACCTGCAGTTTTGTCATCATTTGATGCAACTCATAAATAGAAGGAGTGGTAGAATCTCTAAAATCCTTCAAGGTATTACCCGACAAACCAAACACAATTTTTTAGAGGAATTCATTTGTATGAAATTTAGACAGATAAAATTAATTAAGTAATTAAAATAAATTTAATTAATTAATCCATTGATAATACCTTCTAAGAGAGAGGCATCACAACACCCTGAGATGACTTTTTTATGTCACAAATTGGGTAAACCACAAGATCTAGACACAAACATGGTCAGAAATTTATGATATGAGATTTTTGTGTTATCCCATTTTTATTAAAAAAAATTACGCACTAAAAAATATTTTTAATATTTTTTTAAAACTAATTCTATTTACACATGACCCCAAAATCGCACTTCATCATAGAGACAAGTTCTATATATATATATATATATATTACAAATAAAAAATCTGGTTGAAATAGTTTTTCCAAATAAATATTAATATATAAAATAGTATATTTAATTAATGATTAATGTGCCTTAGAAAATATACTTGTTGATTAAAGAATTCAGATGTACCAATATTTGTCTATATAATCTACTATCTATCAAAGTAATTACCATTTGTAAAAATGGTATATATTTTATCAATGAACATATTCATGATAATATATATATATATAATTACGTTAAATTCAAGGAATAATGATTTCAAAAAATTAAATATTTATAGGGGACAAGAAAAAAAATCAAGGATCCTAATGTTAATACAATCGTTTTCCAAATAAATCAAGAACCATCCAGAAGGAAAGTAAGGTTGGAATCAATTAATCATATCATAATTTGAAAAATAATAAAGGTCTATTGACATTATTTAATAAAAATATTTTAAAGATATTTTTAGAAAACATTCATGAGGAAAATAACATATTTATTTTGAAAAAAAAATTAAAAATATTTTTATATTAAAATATATTTTATAAAAATATTTAAATGGTATCCATTTAACATTTTAATGGAATATTTGAGAAAATTATGTGTTCTAATTTTTATATTCCTTACAATGTAATGAGAGAATTTCTTTCTCATAGAAAAAGGTTATAAATGTTATTTGTTCAGATAAATAAATGAAAATAGTATTGAAAACATTTGTAAAAGTCAAATGAGGTAATAATTCATTTTAAATACCCATTTAAATTTTTTTTAAATCAATTTATGAAATATTTTTTATCATCTATGGTTTTGATAGAAAATATATTTCCAACCAAAGAAAAAATTAAGTCATGATCACTTAAAAATATGGTCTCAAAATTTGGAGTATGAAAGAGTAGTAATAGTGTACTATTTCATGATAAATATCATTACAAAATAGAAGAGAATAAAATAAATGATTTTATTAAATAATTAATCGTTAAATTTATTTAAATTTAATTTTAGTTATAAAAAATCCTTAATAAAATGTGATTGTGAATAAACCCCAAAAAAGACCATATAGTTGAATTGATAATCACTTAATGAATAGATTATGTCTAGAAAAAATTAATCCACATAAAAAATTTTATATAATAATAAATATTAAAATATTAATCCACATGTAATATTACAATACTGATGACAATGTGGAAGTAATGTAGCCCAATGGAAAGGAATCTAGTTATGAAATTACATACAGTATGGTAACAATTAATTAACATAGAAATAAATTAAATAATTTATATTGATACTTAAAAGAAAATTAATTAATATATATTCATTAAAATATATTTAAAAGGAATGTATATACCATATATAAAATAAACTACTTTCATAATAATATGTAACTCTCATAAGAATTTTAATTTTGACAAAATCCATTACCTTGAATTTCTGTTTGGGTTAACATCTATTAACCTACTGAATAATGGTTTTAAGAAAAAAATAATAAAATATAAATAAATCCATCATAAATTATTATGTCATATATTCTCTTCTTATAATATTTAATTTTCCCATTTGTTAATAATCATTTGTCTCTTTCAATATTTTGAGTGACATTTTTCATGTTTTTCGAGTAAGTTTTCACTTGATATTTTTTTATTCGTACCTTTTTAGAAATATACTATTCTCTAGGAGGTAAAAAATTATATAAATATCATATATATTTATTATTTATGTATTTATAATAACCCAAATTATTAAGGGTAATGAAATAAAATACAGTTTTCTTAGAGACTGTAGGTCATACATAGGCATGAAATCTACTTCCATTTCCATTTATTATTTACTTCAATAAAATGTAAATGATATTTATGTATATAATAATTCATGTATCAAATTTATTTCATATATATCAAAATTATTTATCAAAACCATTCATAATATATTCCAAGAAAAGTTCTAATGAATCACATCACATTGGGGAGGAGGATGTCAATAATTCCATAAACGATGTTCTCTTATTCCCAAAAATGGTAAGAAAGACTGTATGATCATATAAAATGTGAAAGAATCAAATATATATATATATATATATATTATGTTATCTATAGATATATTATTATTTCTAAATATTAAATTTGGTAAATAGAAGAAGGAATGACATCAATGTGTGAGGTAGTAGTTTTTCGTTACCATAAATGGTGATTGTGAATTTTATTTTATAGATACATTTGAAATTTCATTTCATTATTTTAGAATAAAAATCTATTTATAATGAATATACTATATTTATTATATAATCAATATATAACTATAAATTATGTTTTGTATTATTAAATAAAAAAAATTTATCATTGAAAACATTAACTCTCACTCGCCAGACTCATTTTCGTTAATACTAAAAGACATACTTGGTTTTATTAATATAAAAATGAAGCACAGAAAATGAGGGTAGGGTTATTGGGATATTTTATGGTCATGGTTTTGATGATCCAAAATTGATTGATATTTTCAAAAAAAGTGGGAGTGGTGAGTGCCTTTGTATTATTTATGAGGAGTTGCATTCTTATTTTTATGTAAAATTAAACACTCTTGGGAGGTTTCCCATAGCTAATGTTAAAAAATAATGAAAATTGGTTTATAAAATAGATTTTATTCTAGAATTAAGTCAGGAAGATTTTTTTGGCCAAGTTTCAAGGTCAATTTGTCCATTGATTTATGGTTTAATTCCTTGTTATGCTGATTTTTCACTTAATCTTTGTAATTATTTTTAATTACATTCAGTAATAATTTTGAAAGAAAAAAATTTCTGAGAATACAAGAAATTATAAATTATGATGATAAAAATATGGAAAAAATTATTCATAATTCAAATCACATAAGTGGATGAAATTAATTAAAATTTAATTTCATATAAGAGGCGATAAATCATTTTTTAAGTGAAAATGTTTACAAGAGTGAAATGTGTTTATATCGAATTTCAATGAAAAATAGATTCAAATTACCCCCATTGGAATATTTTATTTATAAATTAACAAAATATAAAGAAAAACATTAACATATAATTTATCTATATTAGTAACTTATACAAAAAAAAATTATGTTGGACATATGTGATTTTAAATACTAATCATAAAACAAAACATCTAATAAAAAACCAAAAAATTAAAACTAATAGAAATATTAAAATGGCAATTAATTAATTAATTTTATTTTTACACATAATATATAAAAGATCTATAAATTTTAGTATTAAAATAAATATGTCCTTAAATGGTTGAAAAAAGTTGATTTAGAAAAATATATATTTTTTCACGTAAAAATGGTTTTCATAATTTCAAATTCAAATAAAATATAATGGATGAATTTTATAAGTCATATATTGATTATATAAACAATTTATTTCCTTAAAATCAATCAATAATAGTATTTAATTGATTTTATTAACAGAAAATTACTTTGTGAAAATAAAAAATTCATTTATATTCAATCGGATGTTACATTTATTTCTAATTAATTGGTATCCAATGAATTAGTTTTATTTTTTTGTAAAAAAAATATTTTCCTAAATTAGTTGTTGATATTCATAATAACTAATTTGATGGATGTGTTATAACTTATTATATTATAAAATAATATTTTTATAATATATTGTGGTTCATTAAAACACAGTGTTATATGCAACACAAGCCATCAAAGATAGTTTCTGTTGTGAGAAATGAAGAATAAACTATTATTGTGTCCATTGAAATATATTGAATATATTTAATTCATATAAATTATCAAATATATCATATTTTATTGATAGATTATATTCAATTTGACATTTTTTGTGTGCCCTAAATTCCCTAGAATAAAATTAAATCTTTTATAATTTTCATACTCCTACCAATAATACAATATATTATCCTCTTATAACAATTTACTTCGCATATGCTAATACTTTTTCATTGTTATCACTAATTTGAGTGTTAATTTTCTTGTTTTGTCGTGATTTATTTTCCATGAACATTCTAGTTCTTTGGTATATGATATAAAGTCATCATATATAGAATTTTTTTACTGTTAAAAGTACAATATTTAATTGTTATAAAAATTTGTACAATCATTCGTAATAGATGGTCATGGAAAATGAATCACTTTACTTCTTGGTAAAGGTAGGGCGTTTATATGCATGACCGTTTATAACATTTCATTAATGAGTTTTAGGATAAATAAATATGTGATATATTAATATTAAAAAATTAATATAATGTCACATATATATAACTTATAATAACTAAATTTTTCATTATTATATAACATGTAATATGTATGTGACAAATGAATCACATTGGATCATGAAGAGATAGTCCACCATAAACCCCAATGATAGTTTGGTATTTTTAACAACATTGTATTATAGAGTGTATTTTTGATATTATTATTATTATATAATAATAATATTATAAATAGCATACACATGTGTTAAATATATCTTAATATATTGATGTGAAAGGGGTGGAGTATGAATTATATCTTTTCTGAAGGTCGTCGTCATCTCCACGCTGGATCAATTGTCACATTTCAAATTTGATGGTATAAGATATTCATATTAGTCAATCCAATAACATAATAACAGTATGGAATATGCAATCAAATTTGGATGCAATTTGATTGTTTATTATATCATTTTATGGAGAAGAAAGAATAAATAAAATAAAAATGATCATTTAAAAACATTTATTATTCTTCGAACATCATCTATATGTTTACAACATGAGGCATTTCTATATTGGATATTTCATCAACCTAAGGGTTCTATGATGTATATTAGTTGAGTATGTAAATTATTTTATGTGGTATTGATATATCCAAATTAATTTTTATATATGAATATTATCAGAGAGTTTGTGGCATGTTATATGTTGGGGGTTTTCCACTTGTGGAATTTTTAGAAAGAATGAATAACATTATTTTTTTTCTCAAGAATAGAAAAAAAAATTGTAATTAATGACTATAAGTGGTTATAAGGTCCAAATAGAGATATCTATTAGGGTTTGGATAATTCTTCCGACCATTTTCCCTCAATCATATTAGATATACCCCAAGGAACGTACTTTTTAACATAACCATATTAATTATTTGTAATGATTTTACTATTCATAGTAGAAAAATAGTATGTTCAAATGATTAAATAAAATAAATTAGGATGATTCCAAAAATGGAATATATTTTTTAAAATAAAATAAAATCATTTTAAAGAATTCAATTTAATGTTTTACCCACATATGAGATTTAAATGGTGGTTATCAAAGAAACAAATCTCATAACTACAAATTTTTTGAAAATAAAAATTAAATATTAGATTGATTAAAATAAAAAAAAATATTTAAATTTCAAAATAATTTATCTAAATTCACTTTACAAAAATACAATATAATTTTGAAATGTATATATAATTTATAAAGGGTTGTTTTTATTTAAAATTCAGTATTTTTCATTATTTATCTAAAAATGATAAATTTTAAATAATGGAATAAAATAAAAAATAATATATTATTTATTTTATGATATAAAAATTAATTTTTATTTTATAAAATATATTTCATAAATATAATAATAAATTAAATAAAATATATCTTCTCAATGTTTGAAGAAATCATATTCTATATAAAGTATTATTATTATAAAAACATTTATCTTTATTTTAATTGAATAATATTTTATTTCAAATAAATATATTTCCATAATATTCATATTATATTTATTAATATTTATTCAATAGAATTTACTAGCTATGTTATAATGTCATAATATTTTATAGCTCAGTTATACTCAGTTTTGTGTGATTCTGAAGCTATCAAATATAATAAATTTAATGAAATATATTTCATGGGATATTTCGGCTCAGTGTATCATTTTACATTTGTTATATATTACAATTATCTTCTATTTTAATATTATAATATTATATATATTTTATTTATTATAGGAGATTCACTATATGATGATAAATAAAATGTATCATTCATTAATTATTGATGACAGATTTGATAAATTGTGTAGACATAAATAATATTAAATTATTTAACTTCCTTATTTATATCATCAATTTACGTTCATTTATAAGGATACACCTAAGAAATAATTCGAAAAATATTCTGGAATGAACAGAGAAATAGTGATTTTATTTTGTTTTACAAATTCCCCCATAAAAAATCATTGATTAAATGAATATTATTTCTAAATTACCTTGATTAGTTAGTGGTAATATTAATTGATGATATTATTATATTCTATATGAAAATGTAATATCATGAATATCACTTGAGAATTATACTAAATGACCAAATTAAGGAGAATGTATAGTGAAAATTTACAATGAGTTACTATTGGATGGTTTCTTTATTTTGGAGTCATATAATCTATACATATGGTATATTAGATCATCCATCTAGGGAAGTGGCTATTTAAAGGTGGACTAGTTAAATCAACATGACGATGATACATATTATTCTTGTTTTAGATGTATATTATTGATTGATTATAAGAAAAATCTAATAAATATTTAATCTACTCATAATATCTACACAATGGGTAGCCATTTTCAATTAATAGAAGAATGTGAGGAAAATATTATATTACTAAAGAATACATTACTCAGTGGACCTACTCTCGCATTATTGTTTATTAGAGAAGAGTTTTTAATCTATGTTGATGAATCAATGATGTGATAGTGATTTTTTCTAATGAACAATAATATTAATATATCTTATTATTCAAAAAAAATATTGGTTAATATGATAATTTATAAAAAATCCTATATGGAGGTAGCAGTAATAATTTATTAATTATTCGTATAGAATAATTATCTTTATAGAGAAATGTTACAGATATATGGGTCATATAATTTATATTTATATCTTCAAACAATAGGATATGAATATGAACCAAATAAAAATTTAATATTAGAGTAAATATTTTTAAATAATAATATGTTATCAACATTTCAAAATGAAAAAGGTTTATAGTTATTTAATTAAACATTAACATATTGGCTTATCCATAATTAGGATAAACAAATTATAAAATTTATATTATTTAAATGGATATATATGTAAATATTTATGGAAGGGGATAATTATTTATCTAATATTTTATTTTTCAACCATCAATCAAGATGAGGAATACATAGGAGAAGATGAAATATTAATAACAATAATAGTAAATTAAAATATTTATGACATAAGCCAATTTAATTACAGAATTAAATGTTTAAGGATTTTTTTATTTTTATGTCCATACGAGATATTAAGAATGATTTATTATGGAATATTATAGTTCTAAATTATCTATTCATCCTATAATTATGAATATTTTAAAAAAACGTTATAGAATATTGTTGGTTAGATGAAAATAAGATAGATCTCATTGAAATTGTATCTTGGATCGTGGGAAGTTAGTAATTGAACTGAAATTGGAAAAAGATAAAGGGGTTGTTTCATTAATTAGATGTATCTCTATGGAAATGTTGAAACAAAACTATGAATTTTTTATCTAAAACATCATAATAATTTTAAGGAATAAAAATGCAGTTTTTGTAGTGCATATCTTGTAAACCATGTAATGAATAGAAGATGATGTAGACTTCACTAAGTTGGAGGGATTATGAATGAATAACACATCATTAGGCCATCATGTTATATTCAAGATCCACTAGCTTTATGTAATTTTTTTATGTAATGGGTCTCCCTCTATCTTTATTGAGAAGAATAATTTTTTATTATAATAAATCGGATACAACAAAAAAAATAAAATATATATATATGAGTAATAATGCTATATTGGTTGTAGTCAATCACCCTAATAGGTCAACAAACATCATCACTATTAGAGATAATTTATCCATCATTCAGAAATATATGATATACATTAACTATGTTGTATGTAATTATATAGTAACAAATTAAATTTTATATGATCAAGAACTAAGAATTATATAGGTTTTCTCGTGAAGTATTTAATTAGATCATTATTTATAGTTTAGATGTATCAGTAAGTATATTTATTAAATTGATGTATTTTATTATTGAAGGGTTAACAAACTATAGTAAATGTTGGTAAAATTTTAAATTATTTTTTAATTTTTTTGGGATCTTCAACGTATTTTAGTGGAGTTTTTAAATTGAAATAACCATTACACGAGAATTTATATTTCTCCTTATGCATTCCTATATTGAAATAATTAAAAAATCCAACATTCTTGAATGAAAATGGATAAAAAAAGATATAAGGATAAAACTATACATTAAGAATTTGAAGATAAGGTTAGATAAATTTTATAACACATAATGGTGAAACAATGATGGTAGAAATGTTATGTAGACAATCAATGAAATTATTCAAAAAAAATATGGTGACATGTTGTTTCAAAAAAATATTTAGGGATTAAGATATTTATTTTTTAGAAAATTTTATGTAACACCATGAAATATGGGTCCCCATGAGATTACTCATGGTATTAAGACCATATATTATAAATTGGTTCCTTCACCAAACCATTATTAGGTTCTTGATGTGTTCCAGTATCTCTATTAATAAATTAAAGAACTAATCCATCACATTTAAAAATATAATCGGTTAATCCTCTAGTAAAATATATTTATTATGAGTAATGACCAATGAAAATTGTGGATTATATAGTCTAATCTATAAAAAAACATTATTCACCTTCTAAATGTTTTGTGAAAAAATATCTAGTTTGTGGAATCTATATGGAAACATGACGATATCAATATGATGATGTTACCACATATGTTTGTATCATATTTGTGGAATTTTGAAAGATAAATTCATTTTAATTGTGGTAGTATGTAACACACATATATTTTATGAATTTTTATTTTAATAAATTATATTTTCTCAATATAATTAGTTACACGTAACATTGAGTTTTAACAAACTGTGAACAAATATTAATTTTATCATTTAGAAATTATAATTTTTATCGTTGTCTTAAACATAAGTAATGGAATATGAATAACAACATTTTGAATATTTATTATAAGAACTTTATATAATTAAAATGTATTAAAATGAAGATACATAAGTTATTTTAATGAAATTATATATTTTTTACACTAATATTTTCTAAAAAATGTTATTTGTTTTCAAAATTAAAATAAAAATAATTTTTTTGAAAATTTTCTAAAATGATTTTTTTTAAAATAAAATTATTTTATAAAATATTTATATTTGAATTACGTTTTGATATTTTTTTTTTTTTGAAAATATTATCTTTTCGATTAATAGTGGAATGTTGTGGTTTTTATTATAAAAATTATTTTTCATTTAAAGATTTTATAAATTAATTTTTTTATTTAAAAATTTTTTAAAAGTAAAATTATTTCAATTATATTTTTTTAAATAAAATAAATATCATTTTATTATTTTAATATTCTCTATATACATAACAATTTTTTAAACTTATATCTCTTTTCAATTTGGTATTCAAATTTACCATTACATCTATGAATTGAATTTTAATTGTTTTTCACATATATGAATATATTTTAAAAATATTAGTTTAATATTTTGAATAAAAATAATTTATATTTTATAATTAGTTAAAACTAATTTTTCCACATAATGAATAGTGATAAAGATAAAAAATTACATTATTATATTAAGATTAAAATTGTTTTATAGGGGGTAAAAAATAATATTATTTATTGAATAATAAACTATAAACTTGACCATGTTTCATTCAGTTGCAGTATATCTCCCTTAAAACTAAATAAATTTGATAATAATCCAATTTGGATCCTTTTTCTTTTCTGGTGTACTTTATAATTTTAAATAACACAAAGTGAGTCCTCCCCCCACTTATATATGGACACCCCTACTCATATCCTCTTATCACTACCAAGACCCTTTGGATATTGAAATCCCTACCCAAAACTTTTCCTTATATATCATCCCACATCGTAGTGGATATAGTGAGAACATGAATCTAATGTATAATGGATAAATGTTAACACATATTTATTTTTTTAGTGAAGTTGAAATGTTTTTAGCTTTTAATTATTTAATTATTCACCATCAAACTCGTTATAATCATATTCAATTATTATAATATAATAAAAATAATATATAAAATATAACCTTATGAAATTATTTTTAACAAATAGCTTATATCCATTTCCCCTACCATTAATTTAATTTGTAATCATAATTCATGTTTATGATAGACTACCGCCTCGAAAATAAATGATATTAATTTTCCATCACCTTATGATATTATTATTCCTCCAAAATTATTATAGAACATAAAACATCTTTATTTCCATTCCTTGGATATTTGATAATGTCACTCATCTATAATGAATACCACCACCTCATGAAGTCAATTGATTCATTTAAACATTATCAAGAAGGTAATATGATTGATTTTAATGCATAAA
The DNA here is from genome assembly GCA_963277665.1 of Viscum album. NCBI lineage: Eukaryota > Viridiplantae > Streptophyta > Magnoliopsida > Santalales > Viscaceae > Viscum > Viscum album. Next base: position 1,103,001,751 of record OY728147.1, read on the forward strand.
TGTGATACATATGGCTTTAAAATGATTCTCAAGTTTTATCTAATTTTTTCCAATCCATTATTTTATAACATAGTGAAAATTGAAACAATATTTTTGTGTACCTATGGCCTACAAACTATTTGAATTGTGTATATCATTTTCTATATCTATATTTTATGGATTACCCAAAAAATAGATATATGTAATATATATTAAATATATTGATTAGTTAAAATTATTAATATGATGCAATAATGGTCATAGAAAGAGGTCCAATAATCAAAAATAAAAACATACATGAAAAAATTCAGTTAGTTACTTTGACAGAACATTAATAGAATTATTAATAAATATGTAAAAAAGCTCATAAGTAAATCATGTATGATAAGTTATATATAATTATAATTTTCAATATATTTATAGTAAACATATTATTTTTATAAATTTGGTATTTACACTTATGAAAAATTTCAAGACTTAATATACGGTAATTTTGACTCAATTTTTCTTTCTAAGGGACATATTTATATTATTCACCTATCATATTTTATATGGTGTATATAATACTCCTTTAGAATATAATATAATAATTTTTTTATATATAATTATAGAATTATATTATATTTTTTAAATTCTTGGGTCTTATGATACAATGTTACCAATGTGATAATTGATTTATTTCAAACTCTCATTGTTTATTGGCATTATCCATTAATATACTTGAAATAACGACATTCAATTATATATCACTCAGGGAACACATTTCATCAATTCTATTATGGTATATTTGTAGAATACATTTTTCTATTTTTTTCCTCTCATTATTTACTGAAATGCACAAATGAATATTTTTAATATATATTACTATTATTTCTCTATTTGTTTAAAAACATGTTTTCTTCTATATTGGTGATTTAAAATAATGTTTTGATGTTCATAAAAGAAATTATTAATTATATATATTACCATGATTTACATATAACAGAAAATAATTATTTGAATTACCCTATGAATTTAAAAAAATGACCCATTTTTGTTGTAGAAATGGTGAAATGGATATTTTTTTTAATATGAACTACATTAATATAATTTCCCACCATCATGAACATTATTTTTTAATAATTGATTAAATTTAATAAATATTAATTTAAATTAAAATAATTTCTTAAATATTTTAAGAAATATTAATTACACTTTTATTCAAAGAAATTATCATTTCTTCCGGACACATTAACTAATATGTTTATTTGAAAATAAATTTCTATTTATGTGGAAATAATTTGATATTAAATAATCATTTCTTGGGATATTATTCAATGATACAATACTTATTTCATCATTAGACAATTTTTTACTATGATTAATAAATTATTATAAAACCCTAACCCCATCTATGGGTTATATCATGGTAAAATTATTATGAAACCAATTTTGTTTTTTCATGGTTTATTCGTTGATGAAATTATAAAGTGATTTTGAATCCTATATATTAGACATAGGTAATATTATAATAAAACTGTTATAAAACACATTCATAAAAACGTTTTCTATATGTGTGAATGTTTAGGATATTTTCGGGCACATATGAATAATTTTATTCATATGATAGGTGGAACCATTATCTCTCTTTTATTTATTTTTTATTGAATGATATCTCATGATGTAAATAAGATCATTATGATAGTGGTTGCTATGATGCAATGGATTGTATCCCCTATTTCAACATTTAGTGTAATCTATGACTATTATAATGTTTTTGGGAGGGAATACATTAAATGATAATAGTATTGAATCTGTTCCATGAACTATATGAAAATTATTTTATAGTATTCTGTTTATGCCCTAAATATCAGACTTATGAAAATCAAATTTTGTTGTTATTCATATTCAGTAAATCTATTTTGATTCATAAATTTTGAACAGTTTTGATTTAAAAAAGGACTCATGTTTAGGATATATGATATTTTGGGTATGAATTTCATATTTTAGAATCATGTTATCATAATGTTATACACATGATATATTAAAATATACATTATATACTCCTACTATGAATATGATCTCATGAATTCATGTTTTCACATTCCCCATATTATAATGAATGATATTTTATATGATATGTCTTAAAAGGGTTATATTTATGGATAATATTATCATAGATGATGTATCTCAATTCTAGAATGGTTTTTTTATGATTTTAGGTTTCCAAAGGAACTAGACCTAAATGATTCCGGTGTGGATTGATATTTTCTATAATTAATATTATTCCATAAATATATAATACTTATATATGAGATGTTTTAGGCTAAAAATGGCATTCTAAAACATAAAATAAAATCTATAAAATAGAATATACATTAAAATTCAATAATTATAAAATTTTGTCGTATTCTATTGAAAGTATATGTTGGAACCACTTTGTGTATATGGTTTTATTTGTTGTAAATAGTTGACATTGAAATCAAAATGAAGGAGATCAAGAAGTACTCCAATGAAATGGAGGAATGGATATTCAGATGATTGTTGTACTGATCATAAATTCAGAGAACATGTGTCAAAGAGGACACATTTTTTACAATAGTAAAGAATGGTGAGGTATAATCCATATTAGGATGAAGAAGAAGACATGATGGCTGATGAATACCATGAAATCCTTCATGATTTCATAAAAACCATGTCAGAGCCAACTTGAAGAATTGAATCATATTGTTTTCATGAAGTAGAGAATGATGGTTGAAGAAGAAGACAATGTGGAAGGGATTGGAATTATGAGATGGTCATGCACTTCACATTGTCTCAAAAGATGATAATTCTAAAGCTAATCTATCAAAGGATATATATCCCAATAGAAAAGATCGTGATGAAAGATGAAGAATGGTTATGGGAAGCAGTGAAGATAGAAATGACAAAGGAAGAGACCATCTGGAGGCGACACAAAAGAACAGATACAGGGTGGTGCCTTTTACTTGAATGATAGGGAACCTCTGTACCGAGTGTTTTTCAAGAACAGAAGATGGGAAAATGTAAATGTAAACAAGGTCTCTCATGTATTGGGTTGGTCATGCAAGTGACCTGCGCGCCGTGAAGTGACTTGCGCGCTGGTGCCCAAGAAGATTGGAAACTTGTGAAACTATTGTTTTTTAAGATAATAACATCAAAATATGGAAATGTAGTGAATGTCATGCAATTATCGGTGTGGTCGCGCAAGTGAGTTGCCTGACAGAGGCTTGGGTGGATGGAGCTACGCACCATAACATTTGCGCCAAGGGGGGACTTGGGCACCGTCGTGCAGGTTGTTCAAACGCCTATAAATACAGGTCGACCCCTCCTCATTCATCAAGAGCTCCACACTTAGAGAAAATCAGAGCTCCCGCTGCACAGGTGTGGTGGTCGCGCAAGTGGAGTGTGGTCGCACAAGTATAGGTTGCACGCTAGGTTTTGAAGTTGCGTGATAGTTCATAGCTGTGTGCCGAAATTGGTCTGGGTGTTAAAGGAAGTGGGTCACGAATGTTTGTAGTTGAGGAAGGAAGCATCACAATGGTGCTTTGGTTACACTTGTGTGCTATTTTGGACTTGTGTGTCGAAGACTTGTGCTCCATATTGGAACTTGCACGTCGGGATTAGAGAAGAGCGCCTGGTGCTGTTGGAGTACACCCATCTTTTAGGAGCTGCACGAAAGCTGAAAGATTTCTCGATACAATAAGTGCAATAGTTGATGTATTCATTTTTGAAGTCGGAAGAATAGTGAACTTTTTTGTTTTATGAAGAGAATTGGTACCACACACACAAGACTGGTGTTTGACACCCTCGTTGTGCTTTGCGAAGAGAAGATGAACAGTTCATGCAACTAAACTCAGATCTGCACAGAAATAGTTTTATATATCAATACCCTCAGGTGTTAGTATTGGGAATCAAAGGAAGAGAAGAAGAAGATTTATTGCATTCAGTTATTGCACTAAAGAAGAATATTGAATACAAATTTGCATCAACTCAGTACTCTGATGCAAGCATTGTCTCATGCTGAACAAGAGAAAAATACTTCAATGCAAATCTATTGAGGAGACCTTCACGTCTATAAACTATGTGGGACTTCAGCAAAGGCAGTGAGCCAGGGGGAGTCAATGACAGTGACCCGAGGGAAGCAGTGTGCTATCCCTGAACCTTTATAAATGCATTGAGCCTGGTACAGAGTGACTGGGCCTAAATCATTGTAATCCCCAACTAGTGAACAATAGTTGAATTTGGTACGACTGACAACTTTTCGGCCTATGATCCTTGGGCGTAGCCCTTAGTGGTGAAACAAATAAAAATTGTTGTGGCATCCCTTTGCATGTGAATTTTTCATTACTGGTCATATTAATCATACATGTTTATTTAGTTCCAACCAACATGGGAACAAGATCGTTGTTTTTAAAAGAAAAAGATGACACCCTGATTCACCCCTCCCCTCTCAGGGTGTCCCGGTGTCCTACAGAGTAAATTATTGAAATTTTACTAAGTCCCCAACCAACCACATAACCATCCAACCTTCTTCATGGACAATAATTTTATTACACTATATCAATTAAATCTATAAAGACATAAATGATACATGATTTAGTTTAATATTAAATATTGAACAAAAACTCACACATGAGGACCATAATCAATTAGTGTTTTTAGAGACTAGGAACGTAATATTTTATTATTGTGATTGATCTTCAACGTCTTCCATAAATATTGTTCCTTTTTGTAGTCTTCATAGGCATAACCAACATAAAAAATTTCATCATAACCAGGGGAAAGCAAACATGTGATTAGGTTACCTCAATTTCTCATCAAGGGTAAACATAATGAATATCAATCTTTGATCATATGAATGGATAATATAAGAATAAGTGTATAGGATAACAAACATAACCTACCGGGTTCATACATAACCAATCATAATTCATTAACATGATTCATGGAATATAACATTATCATTTCCAAAAACCTAGATTATATAGTTGATAATTCATCAAAATTAATTCAAAAACCATAATATCATCGCATAAAAGTGTTTCTCCATTATAAATAAAGAGAAAAACATCATATATCATTGTTAACTACCATGACCATCTACAGAATGTCAATTATCACATATTTCCTATTGTGTATTAGGACACATATTTCTCCCAAAGTAGATTAAGAGACACCTATTTCCCATAAGGGATCAGTACATATATATTAAAAAAATTGGATCATGAACTTATACTTTTTTCCCATTATTATATCATGATATAAAAATAATTTCCTAATTCATTGGTGGGAGATATTGGTTTTTACCATCTCACAATGAAAAATATATTTATGTCATACAAAAGATCATAAAACATTCAGAATACAATAACCCTTGAACTGATGTCTGTTTTAGAAACATTTCACCATATCATAATTTTTTTAAAATTTACATGTTTCATAAAAATTTTATCATTTTAAAAAATCATTTATCGTGAAATGAAACTTTTTTCATATATGTTCTATCTTAGTATAACCTATAAAAAACTAGTGGGATTCATAAACATTGTTTCATCAGAAATATTATTCATTATATGAATTAATAATAATGATATAATTTGATCATATATCCAATAATTTATAATTTACATATATCTTCTTTGGGGAACAATTATTTAAATTTATAACATAAAATATTCCTTAATGAAAATACAATTTTCATTATGAAAAAATTTTAATGCATAAAAAATATTTAAAACCTTTTATTGGAAAATAATCCTCAAAAAATACTATGGATTATTCCATTAATAAAATGTTAATAAAGGAGTTAATATCATTTTAGGCCTTACACATTATAATAATGATTTCATTCTAATTTATGGAAAATTAAAATTTTGAATTGTTTTGAAAGAAAATATGAAGATTTATTTCAAAAATATTTTTAAAAAGTGAATAGTGGGTTAAAATTATAATAAATATATAATTTTATTAAAGATAAATAAATTTTCTAAAAAAAATTTAGAATACATAATTCTGGTGAAAATATAGTACCAACCAAAGAGAGAAATGATGTCAGTTTTTATTACAAGAAACATCTAAAATATTATATGTATGAATAATTTGAAAATTTGTAATATTAATTTAATATATCATGAATAACTATAGGATAAAAAATTAGCGAGAAATATTGAGAGTTGGATCAGGTTATGTCCACATTTAAGACATAATTAAAAACAATAATGATAAATGAGTTAATTGTAATATAAAATCCTTACGACATTCGTAAATTTGAATTATAAATTCAATTAAAGGATTAAATAAAATGAAATATTAAATCAGAAAGAAGATAGTAAAATTTTGGATATTATGTGACAAACCTTTTGTATGCACACTTCATAAAAGAATATATGTGCATAACATAACATATGTCTCTAATAAGAAAAATTGAAACAAAACATCTGTAATGATTTGGTATCATTTGAACCATAAACCCCGTAAAAGATAGTTCTTCAAATTTATATGTAAATCCCAATTAATTTAGGGAGAATAATCAATAAAATGTATTCATGGGATATATATAAAACAAAAAAAAGTAGGTATTGATTATTATATATGTCTCACAAATGTAGAACGTGATACAAAAAACCACACCCATAAGTCTTCACTTATATAATAAATTATTAATCATTATTGTTCATAAATATAAGTATATTTTACCACTATTATATAAAAATATTTATAATTTCATTCCATATTTTATTTCTTATGTTATTTTATTAACCTATTTATTAACAATTCCATGTTGTAGATATGTTTCGGTTAATAACCTCTTCATTTTTATATGTTTTGATTTGACATATATTATATCCTTTTATTTTGATATCAGTTCCATAATCATGATAACAATAACAATGATATAAATATAATATATATTCAATATATAAGTATTTATAGTATTATTTAAAATAATAGTGACCCAAATTTTCTTTAATGAAATTTACACTGTTTTAGAGATGAACAACTTAAAATCATTAAAAAACATTATTAAAATGATAACTGTCATGGAAAATTTATAAACATAAAAAAAAATTTAAATACTAAAAACAAAAATAATATTTAGTTATTTCTTCTCTTGATTTTGATTGGCCTTTATTTACTTCTTATAATAAGTAATTACATATGGATATATTTTGAAGAATGTGGTGAGCTAACATCCCAATATGTTGATAGATAAGAACATTATTCAATATACCATTAGTGAGAATAATAATAATCATCAGATAATCATATAATACCCACAATAATAAATAGAGTAATCATTATATAAATTTGTGGAATATTTAAATACAAAAATATGAAATTCCATATCTTAGTTTACAAAAACAACTATTTTTTGAAAAATACTATCATCATGTTCACTCATAACATATGTGCATCATTGTAAAATCATAATTTTTGGATAAATATAGAACCATATTCACACATATTTAACAATATCTTATTAGATACACAATATTACCCATTGAATTGAAGTGCTATAATATTTTGCGCACATCCATCACATCATAACATTTACAAAATCGTGAAATTCACATTGGAGTGAAAAATAATACTTTTTATTAAAATAATTATGTATGGGAAATGGGTTAAAAAAATTTAATTAAATTTTTTTTCATGAATAAATATTATGGTTTCCAAAATAAAAATTGAGTAATTCGCATGGTATAAAAAACATTAATATTGTGTATAGGGAAAAATGTCACAACAAAAATAAATGATGTGGTTTTTATAAAGATGTGATCTATTGAAAAATATTTTTTTTCTAAGACAATATTATTAAAAACATGTACCTATTTAAAATGGAAATAATAGAGTAATTAAATTAAATTAATGTAATATTAAAAGAAAATTCACACCAAAATTTTAGAAAAAGAGAGAAACCCCATGGAAGTGGAGTTGGGTTAGAGTATCCTCTTACCTTATGCCAGAAATATTGATTCAATTAAAAATTATATATAAGTAAATTATATTAATTAATTAATTAATAATTAACTTATTATACAATAATTGTTTTATAATAATATTATAATGTTAATTTATGGCCGTTATGATGAGTTATATTGTTTAATTTCTTCATTATGATAGTGTTGTTTCTTGTTCTCATGGGTGGTTTCGATGAATAAAAGTAAAAATAATCTTGTAATATGAGAGTTATACTACATAATAGAAATTATATGCTATTAGATAACATACGGAAGTTTAATTGGCCAAATTAATAATTTTTTCTGATATGAGGATGATTAATTTGATAAAATGTTAATGAAAATAGTTTAGATTATTTTTTATGTATGTAATCCCAATAAACTAATATGGATGTATTATTTAGAATTATTTTTATATCATATATGCAAGACATTAAAAGTTTATAACACTAAGTTTCAAATCTTTTTCATCCATTATAAGGGATTTATGAATATCTTTGAAGGTATTAAAAGAAAATGATAACATTTGATCCTTTATAGAGATAAATAAACACCTCAATGATGATGCCTTCATTTTTATAATAAAATAGAGAGAGAAAAGGGTTTGATGATTAATTCATCCATTAATATAATAATATTATAATATATATAATATAATAGAGTTATCCTGCCACTCGGATGATGGTAGGTGAATAGAGAATATGTAGTGAAAATAAAATGAATTAAAATTTAAAAAAAAGAGAGAAGCTGATTTTACCTCATCAACATATTATACTTGAAAACATTATTAGGGAAGCTTGGATTGGTATTTTTTTGAGAAAAAAGGGTCTTGGACGTGGGGAAGAGGCCTAGAAAGATATTTTGTAAAAATTTAGAAAAACATAAATCTTTCATAGGTGTCAGGATAAGTGGTGGTGAAGGGCTCTATTTATATGGGAGGAGAGTGGAGGTTTAGATTATTTTTGTCATTAGATAATTATTTTTTTCCCAATTCTATGATGAGTTTTTTAATTATCACTAAATATGTAAAATAATAAATTATATTTTGAGATTGTGGGATTACAACATCCATTCTTCATTTAGGACATAGTAAATCATTTGTTTGTTAAATAGTGTAATGGTCCACGTTTCACTATTTACAACAAAGATAAATATTTTAGAAAAATCAAAACAAATCACCCTAAAAATTCATTCACATGTAGAATTAATAAATTAACACCATTTTTTAAAAAAAAATTTCTAAATTTTTGTAATTTAATTTTTAATTTGAGTCATAAATTATTAGTAAAATACCAATGTAAAAATTGTTAAATTATTTTATGACACATTGACATATTAATTAAGGTCTTATAAGATTATATTACAATAAAAATAAAACAAACTATTAATTTACAAATTTATTTTATGAAAAAAAAATTTAAGTCATTATATTAATTATATAATTGTAAATAAACATTTTTGTTCAATAAAAATACAAACACCAAATTAATCATTTTTTAAACATTTATTTTATTATATAATGATATAGTTATATCATATATTCATTTATGAGATTGATAAATTTTATTTAAATGTTCACAACTGAGTTTAAAATTCTATTTTTCTGATTAAATTTCTTAATTGTCACATAATTATTCCATATGTCAAATTACTATTCAATTAGTGTAGCATCCTAAATTTGAATGAATACTACTAATTTTATTAATAATTTATTAGAATAAATTTTTTTTGGTATTTTTTTGCTATGTATGTGTTTTATATCATAAATATTATTTAAATAGAGGTAAAAATTTACATTAATAAAATTATGGGTTATTACATTCATCTTCCCATTTAAAATGTCACCCTCGAAAATTTGTTTTAAATTCTATGATAAGAATGGTTTAGGGTACTTAAATTTTAATGCATCCACTAGTTACCATGTATCATCTTTGTACATGTGGTTCTTTTATAGTTCTTTTACCATGTGACACATATTTCTACTTGTAAATTTATCTCCATGGTTTAAGATCTTTACATGTAACTCCTCGTAAGAGATATCATATTACAGTTGTACCACCTATGGATTCAGTACATGTATATTATGTTGTATGTGGTTCATCTGGAGGGATAGATTGAATATATAATTTACATCAGAGAAGATAGGGGGATATTCTTGATGACTGGCCACATCAATAACATGTTCAAAAATGTTTTACAGGCTGATGTAACTGGTATTTAGTTTTTATTTTTTCAAAATTTCATTTTCATATTCCATGGAGAAATGTGATGGAATACTATTTACCCTAACACAAATTGTGGGCCCAATAAATGATTTTCTACATACCTCCTCTGTCAACATTAGGAATTCTATATTTTTAATAGAATGAATTCAACAATTTATACCATTTCATATAACATTTTATGCAATCGAAACAAAATTTCACTAACATAATCAATGTATGCCAGTGTTCTAAAACATTTCACATTAAAGGCTTCATATTGAGCCACTTTTTTGCTTAAGTGGAAACTTTTATTACAAGATATGTTGACCCAAGGCTGATGTTGGTCTCATCCTTCATATAAGTACATATTACATGATCTCAACATGTCTTCCATTGTATATATAGTCTACATTGATTGTTCATCAGTTAGAGTATGTTAATCCATAATGTAATTTAGCTCAATGTTTAAAGAATGTTGGATACATTTCGAAAACATGGAGGTGTATCTTGGATCTCGATTTGATACAATCGATAGTGGTAATCCATACAGCCATAACACTTCTTTGATATATATTTGGGAAAGTTGATCCAATGAGTAGTTCACTTGAATTTTGATAATGTTATTTATCATTGTACTAAGATACCTAAAAACACCTATATCATTGTTTTTTATGAATTTCTATGAAAGTATAGTGACAGAATACATTTTTATTTTTCCCTATTTTATATTGGTATGGGTAATGGTTTCTTTATCCACTAAGAGTTTTTTCATTCATCCTTCAATTTATAAACATTCCAAAGACATTTCTGTATATTCATAAAACTCATTCTTAATATTGTCCCATTAATAGTTCTTTGAGATATCTCACTATATCATTGCACTCCAATTATAAATATAGAAGGCTGATCTCTGAGAATCACTAAGAATCTCTTTATTTATCGAGGGATTGCAGGATACACATATTTTTGACACAAATCCTATGACTAATTTCTTATAAATTATTCACATTCATGATTTATATTTTATGATGGCTTCAATATTCTTCTAAATTTTCACATCATTTCATTGAGAATCCATTATTTTATATATGAGGGATCGTTGAGTAAGAATTTGATAAATGGTTAATGATGGTATTTCCATAATGATTATGATGTATATCCTTTGAAAATATAATAATATTAGCTACTTCTCAATTCTCATCATTGATAATACTGCATGATCATTTCTACTTAGATAATATATGACTTAATTATCCTTTAATGAATGGTAGTGTGTTCCTATTTCATAATCCATGATTTGATATTACCATCATACCTAGAACATACAAATATTTATATGTTTGAATATATATTTTAGTCTCTTATGACAATTATATTTGACAAACTTATCAACATAGAGATAATCCTACATTATTATCACTATGAAAATTACATTAGCGAGCACCAGATCATCTAATGGATAGTTTTTCTCATTTATTTAAAATATACATAATTTGTAGCTATCATGATATAATTTTTTATTTCTACACAAATTAATAAATTATTTTAAGAATCTATGTATACTGAAAATAGTATCATACTCCTCAGAACTGTGAGTACTGTCACAATGATAAAGCACTATTTTTAACTATTTGATGTGGCTCTCAGATTCACTTGTCTAGAATAATATTTCTCACTTATGAGTTATTTTGGAATGTGATTTTGATAAATGTTATATTTTATTCAAAAATATTTATTAATACCCTCCATGAAAAAGGAAACATTATACCTCTATTATAAATGTTTTCTTAGGACACATAGTGATGTCTTTTTTCATGAATGTTTTATTAGAATTTTTTTCTCTATTGATAACATGATCCATAAATGAAGCTTCTCTAATATAGAACTAGAATTTAACATATATTTAATGTATCATATCCACTTGAACTATCTTTATCAATCTAATCAAATTCACTTCATGTTCATATTTTCTCTTTTCATATATCTAAATATCATCAATGAGGACTACCATATGTTTTTAGGTAATTTATAATCATATATCCATTATGGTCTTTAATATTTATAGAGAATAACTGAGTCTAAATGGAATCACTATGAACTTGAACTGCCTATATATTGTGTGAATGTATGTTGTGGAAATATCATCACTATTCACATTGAATTACTGATATCATGACCGAAGGTCCACCTTTAGATATACATTGATGAAACAAATTTTGTTGAATAGATAACCTAAATTTGTCATCTGATAATTAATCATTATCCTATTTTTTTTCTGATAATGATTACCAATAATGAGTTTCATGGATTCAGTGTATTTTTTGATAAAGGATACTAGTTAATTTCATGGTGGAGAACTCTGTCATATAAAACCCTTGTCCATTTTTTCTTGTAAGTTATTCTTCAGTTCCTTTAACTCATTGTTTTCCATTCTATATAGATTCATTGATAAAGGTAGGGAACATATAATATGTTCAATAGAAAAATCATACTATCATTCTGGAGGAAGAACATCAAATTACATGGTGAACCCATCCATGTAGTTCATCACAATGGGTATGTCTTCGAGCATGTTTCCCTCCATTGGCACAACCATTTTATCTATATATTCTTGCACACAAGGGAATAATATCCACATTTTTCTTGATGGTTCACATTGAGATTCATCCTCCTCCAAACACTTGTACAAAATTTATAGATGCCATATTATGTAAAGACTGATATCCCATTAAATACAACTGATGTTAACCTTATATAAATATATCAAATCCATACATAATATAGTATAAAACACATCTATAAAAAGTATCAATTTATTTTTTGGAGGTCTAATCAACAAAAATTCACCTGGTAATAGATATATACATTGTATTCAATAAATACCACATTTTTATTCATCACATATTACCCATCCTATAAATTTTAGTTGGTATTTTAATATTATACTCAACATGTAGGATATGAATGAATGCTGAGAACCATAATCTAATAGTAATTTATTAGTTTTTAATGAATAAATAATATACCTATTATAACATCATTATTGGGCTCCACCTCAAATGTTGTGATGGAATAATCTTTCCCTTTCATTGTTGGATTTATTTGTCTTGTGGCATTGTTAACCCTCAAAGAGTCTCGGTTTAGTACACCAGATTTTAAAGTAGCCTTACTCCATAAATATAATGCATTGAAACATATGTGGTGCTCTATATTTTAGGAAAGCATTACCTAGAATTATCACGTCTCCTCAAAATTCATGTTCCTGGTGGGGCTCCATTTCACACTTGATTAACTTCCACATTCCATTGATAAAATATTGATTATTATTATTCCCATATTTTTGACATGTGAGTTTTTGAGTTTTCTATCAACCATTTTCATTAGATCATCTATATTTAAATTATTTCTCGTATTCAATATCACCAAATCTATGGGACCACCATCCAAACTCTACCTCCACTCTTTGATCACATTGAATAACTTCTTCATTACTACAAAAGTCTTAAGTTTCAAGAGACTTTAAAAGGTATGGTTTTAAACCACTAATGAATCTATAAATTTTATATCATTTTTTATAACAAAAAATTATGTTTTAGATTTAATGACTTTTGAAATTCTCAACATAATACTTGATATAATCACCTTACTTATGATTCAAATATAAAATTATTATCTCTCTCATCATATGAAGTGTTAGATGGAAATACTTATAATAAATTATTTTCGTAAATTTGTTCCACTCCATCTCAAAAAAAATTTCATTTATCTATTTGTTCGTAATCAATGCAAACCATTGGTCGGCCTCTCAATATAAAATTTAAATAGATAGATTCTCCTTAACTAAATTAGAATAGTGAATCACAAAAAATATCATTTCCATATTGTTGAGAAATTGTTTCACAACACGGTGATCATGAAATCTACTAAATGATTTTGTTAATTTACACATGAAAGAATAAATATTCAATTTCCCCCTAATAGGTAGATGAGGAAATTCAAAATTATTCATGTTATAGTTCAACCCCTAATACTGTGGGTAATAAAAGCCCTGAAAGTTTTCACTACACTTCCCAAGGAATTTGGGATGTTGTTAGTGAATTTAATACATTTCCCCTCAAATGAATTGACTGCCTAGTTTCTCCATCTTCACACCATTTTCTACAAGAGAATATTTTTTAACAAAACATATTTCACCATGTCACAAATAGATAATTCATTCCTTTGAAAAGTGAAATCTAATGGCATATCTGGTGGGATCTCTGTGTTTATAATTTTTATAAGACAATGATTCTTTGGTTATTAGGTCTAGTTAGCATCAGAATAAGGCTTTTCACTAATTTTATCTAATTGTAATTCAAAAACTAACTAAAATATTCTACGATAAAATCTATAGGGACCTTACATTTCTCATATGATTTTACCATCCTTTTATGTATAAGAAACTAAGAAATAATTAAAAAACCAGGATGAATGGTTTAGATTCTTGTGAAAATTTGGACCATAAATAAAATATATATAATAAATGTTAAAATTATTTAATTCCATATTCACTATATATATAGTGGCACTCATTTATTTATTATTATAATTAGTCACTTGAGGATATACATTAAAGAAAGGGGTGTGATAAAATCCCATTAAGAGGATAGATAATAACTTGAATCTATATAATATGGGTAAGATTAATAATAATAATCTTCATCATGACATAATAATATGATAATAATATTTATAATAAGGGGAATTATTTGTTGATGGAATGCAATGTGTAAATCTATAATAATGAAGCATCATTACTTAATAGTAAAATACTACACTCGGTTCTGAACAAATCTAGTATCATGTTCATACATAACATGTCTACATCATCATAACAATGTCATTGTGATAAAATATTGCATCATGTCCATCAATATCTAAAATTGTATCATGAGATACAACACATTAACCAATTTATTAGGGTGCTATATAATTCTATGTTAACTGATCGCATCATAAAATTTATATTATCTGGCATGTCATATAGTATTTGTAACAATAATCTCTTTAAAATAACATATTGAAGGGAAATTTTTTTTATCAAAATTTCATAAATCTAACATTCATGAAGAAAAATTTAGTTTCTGAAAATAAAATTAGAATATCATAATTAGTATATAAATCAAAATTATTTAGTGAATATAATAACATTATCAAGAGAATTAAAATATATGTTTTTTTAGAAAAAATGGTTTATTTTTTTAAAAATAATTACATTTATCAAAAAATTAGATTGGAAACATGTATAAAACTTAAAATAAGATATGATATTAATGAAATCATTTTTACTGAATATTAAATGAATATACAAGAAAAAAATTATAAAGTGGGAAAACCCAAGGAAATGAAGTTGTGTTCGCTATTTGACATACCTTATATCTAAAAAAATTATTAAAATCAATATCATGGATAATAAATATGGGTTAAATAATTATAAAATATAGACCCTATTTTATATATTTTTTATTTATTATAATTTTATTAATTTCCTTTACGGATATTATGATGAGTTATAGAGTTCAATTTTTTTATTCTGAGATTTTTGATTTCGCGGGTATGAAGATTTGATTTCTGGTATACAATTATAGAATATCATGTAAGATGATATTAATTTTATATAATTGATTTTAAATGTTATTAGAAAACTTATAGAATATTAACTCTTCTTATATATTTTTATTTCCTTGGATATTATGATGATCCATTAGATAAAATTTTAATGATAATTATTAATGTTAAATCTTATAGTTTTTTATCTCATCGAAGTAATTCTGTTTTATTATTTATTTTTATGTATATATGTAAATAAAAAAATAATAAAGGATAGAAAAAAATATTTACAAAGGATTTAACAAGTTATAATTGTTCAATTTCCATCCTTGACGGATGAAATGGGAAACAAATCTTCCTCAAAAGTGATAAATCAATAAATCGTGAATGGGGTTTTCATTTTTAGAATAAAGAAAAGAGTTGAAATTTTTTATCATAGATTATTCAATTAGAATAAAAACATAAAATTTAATATAACATTATAGAGTTATCATTACACTTGGATTAAGGCTAGTGAGGAAATAATAATTAAATATATGAATTTTAAATGAAAATAAAAGAAAATGGAAGACGATTTTACTTATTGAACTACTTCTCACTAAGAACCCCCTTACTAAAAGTGTATTTGGTATTTTTTAAACCAAATGATCTTGGATCGGAAGAGGAGGCTTTGTAATATTATTGGATTTAATTTCGAAAAGTATCAAATATTTGAACATCTCAGAAAATGAGGTGGTGTGGGCTGTAAATTGTAGAGGATGAGAGATTTGTTTTTTATTTTTTATTCATTTTTTTATTATTTTCCATAAATACTATGATTATTTTGATCCTTATCAATAAAAAATTTAAAAAAATGAAAGAATATTTTTTATTATGGGAATACATCTTAAATACATCATCTATGTCTCAATAATTTAGGTTTTTTCAAATTACTGGAAATTATCAAATATCATTATTCATCAAATATTCAACTATTTCAGAAAAACCAAAAAACAACATACATTTAACATTTTTTAATGTTATGAATTTAAAAATGAACACCATTTACTAAAACAAAAATATCATGATAAGTTTATATTTTAGGAAAATTATAATTTATTTGAAAATTGCAATTTTGAATATTATAAATGATTTTATGAAAATTTGAAAAATTAATTAAGTTGTAATAAAATTATATTATAATAATTAAAGAAAAATTAAATTTATGAATAAATTTTATGGAGATAAATTTTATTTTAAATCAATATATGTGTTATAAAATTGCAAAAAAATATTTATTTATATGAATACCAACACATCATTTATAATTTTTAAAACATTTATTTATATATACTATGATATAATTATTTCATTTTTTGTTTATTGGATCTATAATTTTCATATTCTTTCTTAGGTGGGGTTATTTTTTTTATTGGAAAAACTACTATACCTAATGGTCCCATCAATATTCCAAAGGTTAATTTACTAATACATTAGTATAGGAACCTTAATTATAATGAATAAAACTTTTGTCATTCTTAATTTATAAATATAAATATTTTCATTTGATATCTATACTATGTGTGTATTATATACCATATAACATAAATAAAATAAATAAAATAAATAAACTAATTCTATTGAGAAATGTTTGGTTTCTTACAAAAAAGTATTTATACATTATTAAATACACGAGTCATGGAGAAAGTATGTCATATATATGCATAAATTTCATTTCAATTTTCATTATTAGACTAATATAAATTAGTGAAAATTATAAATTTTTACACCATAAATAATTATATTCTTTATTTATCTTGTATGTTTTTCAAACCCATCAGTAATAAATTTGATTTAAATCATTATAGAATCACATTACTTTGTGATTCCTGAGACCGTCGTACACACAAGCGATGTTATCATTTTCTAGCCAAATGAAAATAATAATGGTATGTGGGATATTATAATTAATTATGCATAATAATTTATTAAATATTATATATAAACAATAATTATTTTATTTACAGAAAATAATGATAGGTTGAAATGGAAAAAAATTAAACTCATCTCTTTATAAGTTGTTAGTCTTCCATACACACAAATATTGATTTCTTAACGCATTTGATGTAAGGGGATATAGATATAGTCTATAAAAATAATTTTAAAAATACTATTATATGTAATCTAATGAGCTTATTATATCAATATTCTATAATAATTTCTGAAGGAATTGTGGGTTGAAAAAAAAATCTTATAGGTGAATGTTACATCTTGTTCATGTATCCAACATAGGGTTTCAATAAAAGCCTTACATGAATAGAGTTCATCACAAAAAATGATTTTTGGTTGACATGATTGAATTTGGGAAATTATTTGGGTAGGTATTATCCATACCAATATGTTTTGAAGTAACGATGAATAGAGGAGAGGGGATGGACTTTTATAAGTTTAGGATGGTAAAATTTTGTATTTTTGAAATTAATGGGGTGGTATCAAATTTTTCATATGTAAAAATGGTAAGAAATGTTTTATTATGAATAAATAATGTTTTCATAGTGTTTATATAGACATAAAATATTATTTTAGATGTTTATGTATTATTTGTACCCTTATCATTTTATTTTAACCCCGTGTACACTAATCATTACCACAACTGCGGTAATTGATTTTTTCTACATTTACTATTAATTTTGTAGAAAATAATTCCACCATATTATAAAATATAAATAATTCTTAATATAATCTTGGAATCAAATTTTCAAAATTAAAATCACATAATTATAATGATTATTTTAATTAAATTCTACAAAAAAAGATGATAAAGTTGGTTTCAAAAGTGAAAATGATCAATTGATTAAAAAACATTTTTGTCTAAATTCAATATAAAAATGACTATATTGTCATAAATTAGATTAATTAGTGTATAATTGAACATATTTAACATTAAAATTAAATGAAATTATAATTTATATTAAAATATAATTTAAAATAAAATGTGATTTTCAATTTAAATTATGTATATTTCATTATTCATCGAAAAATGAAATTTTTAGAAAAAAATTACCATTAGATAATTATGATATTATTATTTTATAAATTATTTTTATATTTTTCTTGTAAAATTTCTAAAAAATAATTTTAAATAATTTCACTATAAGTGATGAAACATGTTTTTTATAAAATAAATTTTTATGAATAAAATATGACTTGTTTTTTATCCCTTGGCATGAAGAAGAATAACATCAAAAATAAATATTTAATTTAATTTATAATATAATAATTATATTAAAATTATTCACTAAATGTGATTCCGTTAATTTTATAGAAAATTTGTTTTTTGAGTAATTTTAGTTATAAAATGATTTACTTTATTTTCAAATTGTTTTAATTTTCATTTCAAACTAAATCATCACCAATAGATAAATAAAATATAAACATTAAAACTATGTATTTCGATAATTTATATAAATGAATTCATACACAACATTCCATATATAATTGACAAATATCATATAATAATATTTTATAAGAATGTTGCATTCCATTTAATCTATGTGTAGTGTGTAACATAAGAAAAACATTGTATTTTATCTAAAAAAAGAATATATTGTGTTACATGTAATGTAACTAAATATAGTGTTATATATATTGAATGAAAAAATATGATTTGTGTCATAAAATATAGAGAAAAATATATTTATTTTTGAAAATAAATTTCACAAAAAAAATAGATCGATACATTCTACCCTCTCCCTAAATGATTATTCCCTAGAATATTTATTTTATTCATCAATAGATTAAAATTTTATAATTAATTCATAGAAACTAACATTTTACAAATGAATATAAATGATTTCCGAAAAATGTAATGTTATAAAAATTAATTATACCTAGATTAAGTGATAACTAGATTATAAAATATGTAAACAATTTTAGGAATTGTAATAATGGACAGAGAATAAAATCATAAAGAGTTATAGATAGTTATAAAGTTCAATGGTCATAATGTATTTAGTGATATATAAAAAATTTTTACCATAAAACCATATATTAAGGAGGCATGAAAAGGTAATTTATACCATATAAAATGGTGATAATATGATATAGTTTTATATCAAGATAATTTTATTAATTTTTTTAGAATCATTATAATAAGATACACATAATTGATTTCAATTCATCTAAAAAAATCTCCCCACATCAGTTGTTCCTTGACCAATATTAACTTTATCTTGTAATATAGGAAATGATGGTGATTTTTTTATTTTGGAATCAATAACTGATCATAAGATCCATATATACAATGTTAAATCATTAGATAAATATTTAGTTATCATCACAAAAAAATGGTTAGCTTTAGCAATCCAATATACACAAATTATTATAGGGTGAAATAATATACTAATGTGAAAAATATGATACAAATCTCAATGTAAGTAATTTCCAAAATGTGTAACCTCATGTGAATTAAACAAGATAAAAAAATAAAATAAAAATTATAAATAAAATTACAAAATTTCCAAAATGAAATTATTAATAATCCCCCAAAAAATATCAAATAGTTCTAAATATTCACATAGAAATACATTCAATTAATTCATAATATATTCTATTAAAACAGAATTACCATTTAATTTCAATGATAATATGGTTGAATTTATATTTTTTTGAATAAATTAAATATTATTTAATATATTAATTATATCTAATGATGTTTTAAACTCCATCAATAATAACATAAACAACCTTCTAATGAAATCATTTATCAAATATATGGTCATCAATACTATCTAATTTAAATTATCTCTATTAATCATATCATTAGTATAACTATAAACCATTTTATAAACAGTATAAACACATAAATGGTTACCTTTATATAATTAAAATATCTCATTTCCATTAAATCACATTTATAGTCCATCAACATCATTCAACATATTCACTCAAATAATTAATGGAAATCTTATACGAAAAAATACATTCAAATTACAAGATTTGTATAACATGATCATTGAATTCCAATATATTAATATTTCATTCACCACACAATCATCTCAAACCATTATATATTATACATCATCGCATTCCTTAATACCTATATCCTTTTATATTAAATTCATATACTCATCATCATCATCAATATAAATGTTACCCGTACAAACTTGAAGATATTATTCAAGATCATTCACCTTAAGAATTTGACCTGAATCATGATAATACTTCCCACATTTAAATAACACCATTTTCTATGATATTATAGAAAGGTTACTATTCTCATCCATTAAATTAACAAAACATTTCCTTTGGCTATTAATGCTTCATGCATTTTTTTTTCTTATTTTCCATAATATAAAACATCTCATTCCTCTAATACAACCAATTTGGTGATTATTTTGGGATCCTCGACACATAGGTAGTGGGATAATTATTCATCTATAGTATCCACTACCAAAAATGTATGTGAAATCATTCCTTTTATTATTTATGGTGTTTTAGAGTTGGTTAGGGTAATCATTTTTATCATGTTTTGTGAACAATTCTTAGGCATATTCAATGTGACCATTACTCCCATCATTGTGATATTTAGATGATCATCAAAAAATCATTGGTCAAATTAAATGTTAGTCCAACTACATCTGATACCAAAATTGATCAAATCCAAAAATCATAATGAGATCTACACTAATCAAATATGAAATCCACATAATGATATGAAAAAAATTACTCATATTTTGACTAAATCAAGACACATGTGTTTAAATCTATGACTGCATAGGTTTATCATATTTCGATCATAAAAATAATCTTTATAAATAAATAATTATTTTTCCTAATTGGATTATTTATTTCTAAAGAAAACCCCCTTGAGTGATAAAATATTAGTTCATCAAGGCCCATTGTCCTGTACTTATTCCCGATTTAATCTAGCTGTATACATTTTATTGGGTTGTTACCACTAGGTTATATTGTTCCAAAGGCACATCCTAATATTTTATTTTTGGAGGGATGTCATTTCATTAAAACCCCACACTATATCCTTTTCCAAAATTCAGTAACATTTTCTTATACTCTATCTCATCCATAAACATAACATTATATATATCATCAGTGATCCCACTATAGGTTTTTATCATAGTATCCAATTTAAAACTAAACTTATCTATAGATGCAATCTATTGAGACCCATGGTTTTCATAAAAAAAATATTCCATATTTTTATATAAATATAGAATAAAATAAACAAAAAAATCCTAATGACATTATTATTTTAATTTTTTATAGACTAGTGTCACAATCATTTAATTTATTTTTAATTTCTTCAATGTATCCCCTAAAGATCACTCAATTGTGCACTCTTCATAGATATACATAACATAAATCCTATTTCTAAAACCTAGGTAATGTAAAAATAAGAAATTGTGAGAACAGATTTAAAATAATGCTAAATATATGAGATATCAACAAATGATCATAAAAATTCATAAGATATGTATAAGGTAACATGATCATGGACATCAATTACATTGTTTATAATGAACCTGATATTGATTAAAACCATGATTCATGTCCTTGTGCATTATCATTTTTGATTAAATGGTCCATAAGTGTGATAAATGATCATAAATAAATAATGATATTTAAACTAATTTCATAAATATTTACAAAAATCATAAATATGTAAAAATTTTATATATGTCAATGTTAATAACCATGACCATCAACACGATGGATCTCGACTAATCACGTGTTTCTTATTATTGATAAGGACACACATGTTTCACATAGTGGACTATGATATAATTGTTTTCTATAGTGGATTTAGTCACACTTGTTTCCTAGAGTGGATCAGGATTCAATTATTTCCCTTAGTAGATCAATCCAATATCATTTTCCCATTATTATCAAATGAGATATAAATATCTAACCAATACAATGGTTGAAGATAAAGGTACAACCCATCTAATAATAATGACCATATTATTGTGTTTCAAAAATTCATAATACTTTTATCATATCATAAAACTTCAAATAAAATTATATTTCTAAGAATATCATTATATCATATTTTATGGGAAATATATAGGCTTTATAATCATTTCATTATATCATTATGAAAAACCTGTGAAGAAATGAAGTTTCATAAGAGATATATCATAGTGTATACAATGAAATAATAAGTTAGATAAATGAACACAATTTCATCATAATAATTAACCATTAAAATAGATAATAATATTACTATCACTATATAATATCCATATAACTAAATATGAAACATCAATAGATTTCATTTTATATGAATAATGTATTTCATATATCGTTTAATATATTTCCGGTGAAAAATATCATTTCCACTTATAAATATTTTTCATTCACAATAAATATTAAAAAATTTAATTTAAAAATCACTAGGATAACATAAAAGGAATATTCATTAAGAATAATGGTCATAAAAGTGGGAAATTCAATTCTTGTCATACAATTTATAATAAAAATTTAGTTCATGTTTTCTGTAAAACACCAAAAATTATTGTTTGGATAGTGATATGAATATTAAATTAAATTTTATTAGTATAATGTGAAACATGGGTAAAAAATAAAATTAATAAATAATTTCAAAATGAAAAAAAAAATTGTGAACAATTTTTTTTCATAAAAATGAATTTCTGATTGAATAGTGAAATAACGTTATTTTTTCTTGAGAAAATTATCTTAGATATTTTATATAGTGAATTGTGAAGAAATTGTAATGTTACATATTATATCATAAATAAATATAGAATAAGAAAATTAATGATAATTATTTAGAGGTAGATGATGATATTTCAACATTAAAGACTTGATCATAAATAATACTAATAAATGATGAGGCGTTATCCTAAAACACATTCCTAATTGGTAACCTTGAATCATATGCCTCATTAAGGGATTAAATGAAATTAACTATTAAAATTAATCATGATATATAAATTAATTATATTATATGTCAATTAGGATTTATATAACCCTTATAATTGAATATATGTTTGTAATATTTTAAATGTTTTCGAAAGGAAAATTGTGACAAAAACACCTTACCACAATTTTATATTTTAAACCACATTCCACAGGAATGATAGATAATAATATTTCATTGTGAATCCCAAAATGCTTCACGATAATCATCATAAAATACATTCATGGGATGTATACACACCGAATCAGAGAAATAAGTGGTAAATATGACATGTATCTTAAAAAGTAAATAGTTTTTAATATATTCATTCCCATAAGCCTTAACATCCATCACTCCCAATAAATTATTTATTGTAATAAATTTAAGATTATTATAATTATATTAATGAAAATTATTTATATATATAACTACATATATGACTATCTTATGTCTATTTATTGACAGATTATTAATAATTCCATGTTAACGTTTCATATCTGGTAATAATAGATTTGTTCTTCATATGTGGTTTGATTTATTATATTTTTTACCTATTATTTTTATCATTATATCCTAATATCCAAAATAATTAAAATTACAAAAAATTTATATATAATTATTATATATATATTTAAAAAATTATATAATATTTAATTAAATAAAATGAACACAATATTTATTTTCTTCTTCTGTTGAATGAAAAAAAAATTAAATAATATATTATCATTAAATAATAATTTTAATGTCATATATGTCACATATTTTCATTAAAACTATCATTAATAACTTTCATGTAAATAATTAACTAATCACAATGCATTGGGATGTGATAGTCCACCATACACAGAATTGATGTTATCATATTCAAACAAAATAAAACCCAAGGAATTAAGTGTGAAATAATAATATAAAAATAAAAATAAAACCATAAATATAATGTATAAATAATAAATTCATCATTTTATCAAGCAATGAGAGGTGGTAATGTAAAAAAAATGAACGTCATTTTTTAGTGAGGAAATTGTAAACCTCAAATACGAACGATGATATCATAATCAATTTTCTAAAAGTGGATATGGCTGTTGGTCAATATTTTCACATAACAACATATCAACAAAAAATATTATTTTGTGTAAAGAATTTATAATAATAATTTTTTGTTTTGTTCAATCTAATAAAAAAAGATATGTTGATGAACATTACATTTTCTTCACTTATCCTCCTTCGGGTTACACTGAAATCCTATAAATTTTTTGTTTTTATCCAAAATAAGGAAAACAGGTTTACAGTAGAGATATTTTAATGTTATTTTGGCAGTTATTTTAATATCAAAAATAGTATTCATTTTTTTAGTAATACATCATATATGGCTTCCTTTTATCTGTTGGGGAGAGGAAATACTTGGTATTCTTTTAATAGAATTCAGTGCCCATATGTTTTACATATGTCATAATGATCCCAAAAGGACCATTATAGGATAATTTAGGATTATTTTTCTATATTTTTCGTGAAATTATTTTTTATTTTATTACATATGTTTTTTACCCACATCATTTTAGTATATCTCACCTCTTGTATCCTCATTTTTACCTTTACAATGATATTTTTTTCATGCACTATTAATTATTTTAAAATTAAATATGAACATATTAAAAAAAATAATATATTAATTTAAATATTTTCAATCAATTTTCCCAAATTAAAATTAAATAATTTCAATTTTTTAATTTAAAAATAATTCTGCAGATGTAATGAGAAAGCGAGATTTTTAAGAAAAAATATTCGAAAAATTACAATGATTTAATATCTAAATTCAATAGAAAATTGAATAATATAACAAAAATTATATTAAATATTGAATAAGTCAAATATTTTTACATTATAATTTATTTTAAATATAATATTTATTAATATATAAATTAAGTGAAAATGTATTTTTCTTAAAATATTTATAATTTTTTTAATTCATGAAAACAAATATTCTTTGAAAAACCTGAAACATTCAGCATCGGATTATTTTGATATTATGATTTTAGAAATCATGTTTATTTTGAAAAATTATTTTTCTATAATTTTTAAGACATTATCTTAAAATATATTTTCCATAGGATAAAAATTTAATACATAAATACATTAATATCAATTGAATTGGTGATATTCGTATGTCTTTTCTATAAAAAATTATGATAAATATTAAAAAATTAATATATTATATAATATATAAATTTCTTTAATTTTTTATAAAAGTGATTATTTTTATTCTTTGAGATATATATTGTTTTTATGCTTCAAAATAGTTTTTCTAAAAATGATTTTATTTGTTTTTCAATGTTTATTATGATATTTTCTTAAATATTAGTCAAAAAATGATAATTATATATAATTTTATAATAAAAATATTTTCCTAATTTAGTTAAGAAGGCCAATACCAACCATTTCATTGTCTGGTGGATGATAATCGTACAATAATATTTTTATATTGTTTTATGTTTCATTAAATTTTAGGGTCGTATGTAATTCAAGCTAAATATTTAAATTTTTCTATGAAAAGATATACATAGTTTTGTGTGAAATAGAACAAATAATATTTCTTATATTAAATAAAATAAAAAATTGCTTTATCTTATCCTAAAAATAAAAAATGATAGATTTGTTTGAAAAATAGAATTTAAAAAATATTTGGATGTTACATACATGAATGAAACAAGACATTTTACCTACTGACCACAAGTCTAACAAACCTACTATGTGAACAACTAAGTTACTACAATAATGGTAGAATAGTCTACAGTAAATAATTATATTTTATGAAAATAAACCATATGATCAACCAATGCAGTGAACACAATCCTAGTATCCTAGAGGTTATTCCAATAATATTACTTTTTTCATAAGATATATAGAATCACATCCTGATGAACTGAATAGTTTAGTAGTAATTATAAGCTACATACACACTGTAATTTTTCATTATATTTAAAATCACACGTTAAACTATAATTTTCTTTGAGAATATCACAATTTCTACTATAATATCTTTTACAGCTATCTAAATACATGTTATGGATCCTGGGTGAGAAAAAATGGGTGGGAAAAAATGCCTTGTAAGTATTAATTATTGTGTGATCTATTGTTAGACACTAAACAATAATTGATATGGTAATGTAAACAACTAGCCATAAAATCTCTTTAATCAATAACTTGGATACAAAAATTTCTTAACAAAAAGTAACTATTTAAATGATAATAATGGAAAAAACATCTAATTTAATCAATTAACTTATAATGGAATGTATCTGGATATATTATCACATTGAAAATCAGAGGGATAAAAATTCCTAAATTCATAATGAAGGAAATTCATAGTTATTTGATTCCAAAATCATAGGTATCATGATTCCTCTTTCATCATGAATGTACTAAATATGTTTTAAAACTATATGTTGAAACCCGTTTAATGATCACTTATTAATTAGTCAGAAGAGATCAATATATTCATCAATAGGATACATAATATCATACCTGAAACGTCACTAAATGACTAAAACCATTTCTCATATATTAAATAATCTATTTAATTCATGAATAATTTATATTATCATCAAATATTTGTTTTGAGATAAGAATATATATTTATCAATATTTCTCTAAACAAATAAAAAACAATAAATGTCAAAAACCATATGTAAAAATTATTTGTGATTTATGAAATTATCATTTCCATGAAAAATAAAATTGATATTTAGGGGAAATTATTTGTAAAATGATCCCATTAATGTGAATATTTAGAAAAAATTATAATGAATAAAAAATGAACTTATAATGTGAATGAAAACACATTACATGGTAAAAAAGATCATTAACAATCCATATAAAAAATAATAGTTGTATCAGTACAATATAATCCTAGTTGAGTAAGAAAAAATGGTTGTTGTCGTTGTTGAATATAAATAAAATTATAACGCCTTGGAAACATTTCTCTCCATTTTTAAATAAAAAAAATAACATTTTAAATAACATTTTAGATAAAAAATTTATCAAAAATATTTTTCAAGATAATAAATATAGCCACTAAGACATTTAATTTCCATTGAATAAGGAATTCTCTATATGGGTTTATATTAAATTCGATTTATGACTAAAGTGGGAAATGATCCCAGATTTTCATTACACAATATTATAAATATTATTATGTCCCAAGTTGGGGGGAAATGGGGTTATAACATAAAATAGTTATTGAGTTTATTATGTATAATAAAATTAATGGGTTTTATTTATAAATTATAAAATAATTTACATTAATTTAAATCCAAGAATAAACAATCTCTATTAGAATGAGATTGTGAAATTGACCCATAAAATGATCAAAATATTGATGTGATAATTAAAAAATTAATATATTTTGTGTGAAAAATTGTATTACACAAAAAATAAGTTAACATAAAAAATAAAATAAAAATGATTCAATACGCACATAATTATACAATATTAAATAGAAGCATGAATAAATATAACCTAATAAATATAAATAGAAAAATTAAATTATTTCCAACTCAATAACATTCATATAAATTCCCCAATGATTTAATAATTAAAATTGAAACCTAAAATGACAATAATAAGTTATAAATCCGAATAATAAATTTAAATGGTGTATTATATACCCCACATAATATAAATTAGGTGTATTGCATTATAGTATGCCTTAGTGGATGGAATTTGGGATCAAGTCCCCTTCCTCACACATTAATTGGGTTCACTGTGACATAGCCTCCATTTTAGAGGTTTTAATAATTTATTAACTTATTATATAATGATATTTATATTTATGAAATCATATATAATCCTATTAAAACAACTTATCACCCTTCAGTTAATAGTCATTCAATATTTTAATTATTTTAGGTGTCAGTTTCCAATTATTATCATGTGTGTTTTGTCAAGAATAATACAATTCAACCACATATTAAAAAGATCAATAATCTCAAGAATAATAATGATGACATAAAAAATATATTTTTTTATTTATTATTGTAGAACCATTCATGTAATAAAATTAAAAAAATTATCTTTGTTACAATCATGGAGATGGTAGGTTGTACGTAATCATGTGTAACAATTCCAGTTTTCAATGATCATCATGGAAACGAGTTAATTAATATGTAATTGTTCAATAATTGTCATAATATCATATATGTAATAGGATTTCATTAAATAATATATATATATATATATAATCAATTGGATTATGGTGATTTTTAGATATTTTCATTTGTTCTTGAAGGTCGGCATCCACACATACCCCAAGGATGTTATCATTTCTCATTGTAATTAATGAAAATGAAATATTGTCTTATAAAAATGATAAAAATTTAATGTATATAAAAATTATTTCACTTATATAACAAATATTCATTAAATATATCTTTATTTTGTTTCATTTAATGTGTCAGTGAAATATGAGTCACAATCCATCGCATGGTGGAAGTCTATCAAACACATAAGAGATATTATCGTATATCCTATTGAATAACATTTATGAAATATTTAGCTGATATATGAAGAAAATTGGAATAATTATATAAAAAATATCAAATATATAATTTCTATAAATAATCATACACCATCATTAGAGGCTGTAATTAAAAATATAATGACATTGGTTCATTAGATGATAGTATTCGATACATATGATTGATTATTTCATTATAAATTTAATGTAAATGGGTGTAGTTATATATCATTAAATTATTTTAAAAAACTATCATTATGAGTCTTATTTAATTTTTATTATATCACAAATTTTTATTAAAATTAATGTTTAGTGGAGTATGAAATAAAATAAATATTTTTGTTAAAGAGGGTTACCTCCTTCCCTTGTAATCTCTTTAGGAGTGAACCAAAATCATTCTTAAGATGTATTTATAACCAAAATAATTTTTATAGAATAATAGGGGTTATTTGAGATTTATACCTCTAGTATTTTCTAAGGAAAATGGATTTTATGGTTTGAAGAAGAATATATATGGGTTGGCCTTTTATTTTGTAGGTTACTAACACAATAGAAATTTTTAAAAGGAAAAATTTATAGCCCCATTTTCTACATTATAAAATGGTCCAAATGGAATATTTATGATACATAGACAATAATTTAACAATATAATGCCATCCAATTTTTTATACAAGTTTTTATGTCATTTTAACAAATATTTTATTAGTTTAACACTAATTAATCCATTTTTACCTCGACCATGGTAAGGACGTTTTATTATATTCACTATTAATTTTTGTAAAACATATCATATACCTTATTATAAAATATAAATTATTCACATTCTTGATAGAGAAATCATTTAGAAGAATTATTTTAATTGATTTATGCAATTATAATAATAAATTAATCTCATAGATGAGGCGAGAAAATGGGTTATCAAAGAGAAAATGTTTAAATATTTACAAGGTTTTTATGTTATTCTTAAATATGAAAATTATTCAAATTAAATATAGTGTATTAATAGATAAACAATTGAACTAAATTTTACATTAGAAATTTAAAAATATAATTTAAATTTATAAATTATTTTATCAAAAGGACAGTTTTCAATTATAATTTTTCATTTTTTCTATTCATTATAAAATCTGATATTTCCAATAAAACTAAAAAATTCAACATAATAAAAACAAGATTTTGTTTTTTCAAAAATGATGTTAATTTTATCATATATATTTTAGGATTGATATGTTTTTTAAAATTTGTACTTAATGGGAGACAAAACCCACATTTAACAAAAAGTAATGTTTTCTAGAAAATGTATATTATTATATTAATTGATTCATATCTAATTCGGGTTAGTAAGGCTTTCAGGCCACCTCAAGGCCTTCAGGCCACCATAAGTGTAGATGCAAACCAGACAACCTACAAGGAACAAACATCATAAGGAAGAGGAGCTACGAGCTTTCACTATAGAAGATGCAAAATAGATTGCAAGAATTAGAGGTTAAGGAAACTGCCATTGGGACAAGCCTATGCATGCATGGGAAAGCCTAGTAGAATATCCAGGCAAAGGTAGAGAGATGATTTCACGATGAAGATGTTGGGGATGAGCAGTAATGTGTAGTCTGTTTGGGTTTTATGTAATGTTTGAATCCTACGAGCAATGAATTCCTCTATGGCCTACAGTCCATGTAATACTTACACCTATTGGCCATATATGGGTTCCACGTCACCCCTTGAATGGTAGAATATCAAAATCATTAAAAATGAAGGTCTTCAGGCCATTAGAGGTTAATACCTTTTAATTTTATGACTAGTTATACTATTAAATGGTTCACTTTGACATAGGGATTCATTTCCCACATGTTATCAAATAGGTTAACCTTAAATAAATATATTTCATTGTTTTTTTAAGCATTGTGTTGTGTGTCACATAAGCTATCAAATAAAATGTAATTATTTTAAATTATCAATTCTATAAATTCTCTCCTCCAAAATTAAATTTAATCCTCATAATTTGATCATTATCTCGGCAATCAATGGTTTAATATTTGAATATAAATTTGATCAAAACACATATCATAAAAATTGATACAAACAATCCTATGAATAAGATTAGATGATTAGTAGTAAGGTTAAATAACTAGGATTATCAGTTTGATAAAACATGTTGACTATGGAGATATCATTATGAGAGAAAAGAGTAAATAATTATTTCTAGTTACTGAAGATATTGATCAAAAGAAATTAAATCATCAATGGAATGTTACATGACTCAAAACCATAAATTAGTGGTTTTTTAAACCACCATCTAAATTTTCAAATTAGAATCTAATAGGATAACCTTTTTTCAAGAACCATTTCCGAATGATGAGGTGATATTTTTCTATTTAATAT
Source organism: Viscum album (assembly GCA_963277665.1). Taxonomy (NCBI): domain Eukaryota; kingdom Viridiplantae; phylum Streptophyta; class Magnoliopsida; order Santalales; family Viscaceae; genus Viscum; species Viscum album. The sequence goes on from OY728147.1 coordinate 1,103,033,293, forward strand.
TGTAAAGAAATATAATTAATTGATAAATTTATATTTATAAATAACATTTTCATCCTTTTATTGTGATTCAATAATTTTTAGAATCATTAATTTGTGTAAAAAATTATACATGAATTTATTTTTAGATGCTATGAACATAATTTCTTTTAATATGTCTTAAAAAACCATAATATGGATATTTCTATTCAATTATTTCAAATTATTTTTTGAAAACCAATATGGTTATCAAAAATTTTCCAATATAATAAATTAATATCTTATCCTCAAAAGTTATCATATTGATTCATCAATAGGATTTATTTTTGAAATCATTTTACTAAATATAATTCCATGATAACCATGAAATCATTAAGGTTAGAGGTTTGTTCTAATCCCTTATCATGCCTCATTCATGGGTTTATTCCCCATTGCATTTTCATTTTTGATTTCTTTTCACCAATAATAAGGGTTTTTCATTATCTAAAACCATATTAATATTAATCATAATAAATTATAAAGAAATATGATGGAAATCTTTGTAATAATATTAATCATTAATACAAATGTCACGAAAATTTTCAATAAAACATAATTTGTTCCCACAAAGTCTAAAAAGCTATTTTTATAATTTTTATAATTCCATTAATGATCATATTGACCCTAGTGACTATTATAATCCTCAAACATAGATCTATATAATGTATGGTAGTTATTACTCAAATACATTTTACTCTAATTCATATTAATTCCATAAATATTTACCAAAATATTATTTATCCTAGTACAATCCCATCAGATAAAACTATTAAGTTTGGGAAAAAGGCACAAGACTTGTGACCAATATTAAACTGATAAATCCAATTTTGGGGTATATGTATCTTAAATTATTTACGATACATATGATTATAATGTTTTACACAGTCTATTGATGATTTATAACACATATAACTCAAAAGTATTGATAAAAACATCTAAATTTTAATTATTAAAATCCAATACATAAATAATTTATCTCTTTTATTTCCACATAGTTAATTTTTTAGAATATCGATTGACATTTTAGATGTGGTAATTGACTCATATATGTATTATGTCCTCCAAATTTAAATTTTGGTTTTTAAATGGATCCCATTATGATAATTATTTCCTTCCAATTTACACTTCATTTTTTTTGGAAATTATTTTTTTATTCCCAATGTTTCCTTGCATATGAAATTTTTATATTATAATAATATTTCATAATTATAATATAATTATAATTAATTTTTTCTAGGTAATTAATTTTAATCATCTATTGAAATACACATTCATGGTTTGAAATGAAAGTGTTAATAATTCTAATAATATCGACCATGATTATCATAACAGATGCATCGTAAGGCCACTTATCATGCACCAGGTGATGATCAGGGTCAAAACCAATTATCCCATATTGGAATTATTACTCCAAGATACATCTATTATAGAACTACATCTACTTTTTATATATATACATGGATGTAAATTCTATTTTAATCCACATAATCTATACAATGACAAATCATTAGGAAATTAAAGTATGTATATTCTCAATTTATATCATCGGATTATGATCCATAATTGATGTTATCATAAATATATTTTAAAAAGATTCTATTGTGACACCTATGATTCCAACAATAGATAAACCATTACAAATACCACATAGATGGTGTCTTCATTATTACATTAGCTATATATACATGAAATCACATACATAAAGAAAGTATTATTTTTTAAACATTTTGAACTATATGTATAATTTATTCCTTCATTATATTTGAAAAAAAATATATAAATTTTTTCAAAAATATAAATATTATATCTTGTATATACATTCATATTTTTATTAGTTCACTAAAAAATATTCCTTGGAAAAGATAAAAATAATGGTTAGTTCAAATTCATAGAATTGGTGATGTACGTTGGAATATATTATTAATCAATAATAGAAAATAAATATGTAATGGTAAATTGTTAAAACCACATCCATTTAATCAATGAAAATCCTATCATGATTATATAAGGAATTATCAATATGAAAATGTAATTAAAAAAATACTATTTCACTTTAATAAATAAAATAATAATTACATTCATATAGAGATAATATAATTTTTTAATGGTCAAGGACAATAAATCCTAAATTCATAAGGATTTAAATTACTAATTGTGGTATGACATTATCTTAGTCACTATGAAACCTCTACAATCAATAACATTCATAAATCTATTTGTAACTACTAGTGTAAATCCCATTAATTCTAGAATATTTATATTTCTCGTGAATAAATCAGAAAAATTGTGGTTCAATATAATAATAGGGCCAATCCATCCCTACATGTCCAAAAAAATTAGTCATATATAAAATAATTCATAAAATTCATCAATACATTTCCTTATCATTATATATCTATATTGTATGAAGAATATAGATTTATCAATATTCTCGTAGATAAAGAAATAAATTTTAATATAGAATCACACAAGTAAATAATACATATGGTTTTCTAAATTAACACATCCTCGATTAATAAAATGTTTATTCAGTGGTAATTTAATGAATATTTTTGAATGGACTGTTAATATTTCATGGGAAATAAAGTGAATAAATATATTTAACCACGGTAATGAATTTTAATTGTTTAGTATGTCTAAATTATAATAAAACATCCATATAAATAGTATGTATTTTATTAATACTATATATAACAATTAGAGTAACAATAGATGGTTGTTATACTTGTTTTATAGAAATTTCATAAAAATATAGTAAAAAATAGTTTTGATGAAAATATCATTTCCATTTGGAAATTATTTTTTGAAAAAAAAATAGCCCATAAAAATTAGAATACTTATCATTTAAAATAATAATTTAAAATGGTAACGGATTATATAAAACATAGAGTGTTCATATGAAATTTTTTTTAATGAAACAATTATTCTATCTTAAAATTTTTCATATAGTCAAAATTTGTAAAAATGTATTACATAAAACACTTGACGAGGGATCAAAATATATTAATTTTTTAAAAAATATATATTTTTATTAAACTTCATTTAAAACTAAAGAGGGAAACGATATATTATTTTCTTATAAATATTTTAAAAAAACATTAATGTATCCAAATGTTGAAAATTTAAATATTAGTTGAAAAATTTTGGGAATTTATAGAGTATAAAATAATGAATGTGGTTTGTTAGAAAATGTAAAAAAATTTCATTCTCTTTTAGAATTTGATTGTTAGAGAATCCCATAAAATAATTTTAATTTTCAAGAGAAAATTAATCAGTGAATGAATTATGTTATTAAATTTAAAATAAACATAATATTAGTGTATATGAAACATAATATTGTAAAATTTGAACAAAAAATATCATTGAATAATAATGAAAATAACGAATTAATATATCATAATGTAATTAAATTGAGTTATGAATTTATATACTTATTAGTTACATTCTAGTGAAATAATATGGAATTAAATAAATAATATTAAATCCTAAAATATCATGAATAATTATTTAATTATGATTTTTCATTTAAAAATTAGAATACACACACTATATAAAAGAAATTATGTTAATAAAATGACAATATTCCTCAATGAAGGTAAATTTAGAAGAAGTCCCCTACCTTATACTTCTTTTTTGTTGAACATCCATTAACATAATTTGTAGTTTTTTTAGAATTTAATAACCTATTCCATAAGAATAATAATATATATGTTATCCATATTTACACCATTATAAATAAGTATAACCTTTATATTAGAAGTAAAAGAGCACCAACCTAGTTGGTGAGGACTCGGCAGGTGTATCCAAGAGACCCATGTTCAAAACCGAGAAGAGATATATTTTTGAGTTACATTAGCATTAATGTAGCTGGATTTGTTTAGTATTTTAGTACCGATAACTATTCATCCATTTGGGCTTTAAGGTCGCCATTTTGGTTCTCAGGAAGTTTAAGGCCTTCGGTCCACCCATATAATTCAGTCTAGTAAAGCTTTCTGGTAACCCCAAGGCCTTCGGGCCACCACAAGACATACAAGCCTGCTAAAATTGTACTTAAATGGATCAAGAAATCTCTACAAGGAGAAGACTCTATATGAGGATTTAGTGCCGACGTATTCAGGAAATCAGAAGATAAAGTATGTGGACGAAATATACGTTAGGTCATTACCATCAGGACCAGCCTTTGCATGCATGGTATGCCTGGCCAAATAACCATGCGAAGATGGAGAGATGATATCGTGTTGCAGATTCAGTGGAGGAGCAGTTTCATGTAGTTATAGTCTAGATATTTCCATTAAAACCTATGGGTCATTTAATCTATAAGCCTAAGGACCTATTAAGGGTTCCCCGTCATCCCTTGAAAGGGGATTGTCATAAATAAATAAATCAATAAGTACTTTGGTCCATTCGGCTATATTAATAATCATTAATCATTTTCCTCTCATTAGATGTTAATTATATTGTTTCCACATAACGAATTATAGATTAATGACCATTTAATTGTGCATATTATATAGTAATATAGTCTCTATAGTTATAATAATTACATAATAATTTTATTTTTACTTCATTTATAATTTTAAATCCAACGTCAATTTTTTTCGTAAAATGGACTTGGTTATTTTCATGGAAAAAGTAGGTCGTACGTTGAATCATTATTTTTTTCCATTTTTCATTGATCAATATAAAATATAGGTATATAATATTTTATCATTAATGATAGATAATATTGCAATAGATAACATACTATTTCTTTATATATACTTATATATATAATACATCTTTTGTGGTGATGAAATGAGATTCCAATCACATTGTGAAGAATGTAGTTCACATATACATGTGAAATGTTATAATTTTTAAAAGTTAAATTGATATATTTGAATTTAACAAAGATAAATATTTCATTAATATCATTTTTATTTCATATATAGCACATATATTCAATACTATTTTTCTTATTATGTTCCTTGTATGTGACTAATGAAAGACAATTCACATCGCTTCGTGAGGCGGTAGTTTTCCATACAAATGAGTGGTGTTGTCTTATCCAATATTAAATTAAATATAAAAAAGAGATATATTAAAAAACTATTAAATGTGTATATATATTTTATAAATAATATATATATATATATTCTTCATACAAACAATTATATGAAACTGTGATAGGTGGTAATGGAAAAACAAATTACATTGGTTCGTCAATGGGTAATCCTCCATAAACCAAAATGATGATTTTATATACCATTTTATGAATTTCAGTTAGATTTTAGTCCATGAAAAAATAGAAACATATTTTTTATTTAATATAGTGATTTTATTATATCATTGTGTTTTATAAATAATTTATAATGGTTAACGATGAAATAATATTAAACCACTCATGGAATTATATTCCCTCTTATTCAAGATAACATAGTATGAATAACCCAAAATTATTCACATGATTTATTTATTCAAAAATTGATTGCTTAAATATGATTTTTACTCATTTTGAATGTTATTTCGAAATTTTTATAGTCAATTTTATGGGCATGAAAGTAGTTAAGTGGAAATAAGAGGTGGAGGAGATTCAATATTGATGTGAGTGGCACACATGTAATTTTAGAAATTTAACTGGTGTACCAAAAATTTTCAAATAAAAATGTGTTCAAGAAGGATTATTTTGGAGATTAAGATAATATATATTCGAAATATGTCAATAATTTTTTGTGTAGAAAAATTATGTAATTTTAATCAATTATCATTTTTGTTTATCTATAGGGAGGAAACAATTTTTCCTTAAATTTATCAATTAATTGTCTCTATGTTCATTATTAATTTTTCTAAAAAACTATGTTCATCAGAATATAAAATATAAATTATTCTTATTTCCCTTATAAAATATATTTTCCCAAATTCTAGTAACCTAAATAGTAAAAAAAAAATTAAAATTTTTCTATCGGAAGTGATGAGAATATTTATTTTGAAATATAAAATGTTCCAATGTTCTCAAAGTATTTATATGAAAACTAAATATGAAACTTATTTCAATGAAAAAAATTAGGATAAAATATACATTATTTAATTAACTTTACATTTAAATGAATTACTAATATTATTTAACTTTTTTAAGAATTTAAACTAAAATAAATGTCGATTAAAATTTAAAATTTTCTATCTATTAATCTAATAATTAAATGTTTGATAAACATACCAAAAATTAACTATAAAGTAAATTTGATATTATTACTTAAACAATGATGATCATTTTAACCTGTAAATTTTTCATAATTTTTGAAAAATTAATTTAAGTTATATGGAATGAGAGTTACCAAACAATATTTTTTAAAAATATAGTTCTTTATAAAACATATATCTATCAATTTAATGATTAATATTTTATTTCTAACAAACTATATAATCCTTATTTTAATAATTTATTTAATATTATTCATACATACCAATTTTACTACAATGTATGCTATATTTCGTTTAACAATGACCTATGGATGCATATTCTGCATGATTTTAAATAGATTATATTAAATGAAATATATTATGTGTGTTGTTTATGCTAAATGTTTTGTATCACCTAAGCAATCGAAAATAAAATTATTATTTTATAATTTTGGATGTCAAAAAAATGAGGCATAAAAATAATAAGTTATTATACAAAGGGAACATGTAACCGTATAAGGGGAAAATTTCTCATACCATCCAACCTCCAAACTGACAAACTAATCACATGAGAAGATAGGTGGCTAAAAAGAAACATAACAAAACAAAAAAAAGCAAATAAGTGATTGTGTTATCTAAAGGCATAACCAACGAACCTAATTCCTGAACAGTCATGTAACTAAATGAAGGTGATAACTTACCACATGAAGAAAATAGTTCTCTTCTAAAAAAACAGATGATAATATATTTTTCCAAATTAACAAATAAGTTAATGTAAGTATAATGAATGGAAGAAAAAATTTAAAAAATTTACTCCAAATGTATTCATGATCATCCCACTAACTGAATGAACATATAATTTATTGAAATAATAAAAATATAAAATCAATAGGATAAATCCTCCACACACTGTTTTAAAATCATCATGCCTCAGAAAACACATAAAAAATATTTATTGATTTATGAGACCATATGACCCAGAGAAAAAAATTCCAATTAAATGTTTACAATTTTCACTAAAATAAAAATATTCATTGACTACAACGATAATTTTTTTGAAATTTTATTTTTATCCTAAAAAATCAAATTGGTAACTTAAATATGTTTAAAATTAGTAACACATTATTCATTCATATTTGATCCTTAAAAAATTTAAATAATATATTTCTTTTCAATTAATAGGCTACTATTTGTTTTTTATTATTAAACTATATATATGGGAATAAAAAATTGTATGATAAAATAATTAATATAGATATACAATTAAAATATACTCATTCATATTCCAAAATAAAAGTCACATTTTTTAGAACAAAAATTATAATAATTAAAAATATCATTAAAAAATATTTTTACAATATCATTACTGAAAATTTTCGAAATGGAAATTATTATTTGAGATATCTAGAAAGAAAAAGAATTTATATAAGGTAATGGTGGTAATATATAAATAATATAACCCTTATAAAATCATATGTAGATGTACAATATAAAATATGTAACAAATTTTTATTCCAATATTAGAGTCATATATTATATATACATAATTATTATATTGATGTAAAATATATTTATATTTATTAAAAATATTTATTTATATAATAAGACTATATATCTCAAAAACTATTAATAAAATTTATTATATTTTTATGAAATATTCTATTTCGGTACATTTAATGATAATCTATTTCAATATAATTGATTGAAATACATAATTAACCTTTTTTTAAAATATGTAAAAAAAATATTATAAATAAAAAGGAAATTATAATAATAAATTTATTCATTCATATCTAATATTATATAATTTATTTTTCAAATATAGTGTAATACTAATGTATCTATTAAAATGTTATGTGTTTTTTATTTGGAGAATAAAATTTAATGATGTTTCTTATTTAGATATATAAATAAAAAATTAATATATATTTTTAATGTATTTGTAAATATGAATAATTTCATTTTTCATTTCAGAATAATGTTTTTTAATGAAGAAATAATTTCCATACATTTTTAATATTAAAAAATCATGGCTTTAAGAAGATATTATTAAAATGAAATTTTGATAGCGATAAAAATATATTTTATCACTCATGTTGTGAATTTTAATTGGAAATATAAGATATGTAGAACTAAAAACAATAGAAATATTTTTATTTTAAACCCATTTTATCATATAAATTAGGTTTTTGTTTTAATGATTAAAGATAATTATATAGTGTATTAATTTAATTAAATGATGTGTATGTTTTTAATAACAAAATCATTGATTGATATTATTAGAAATATTCTTAATTTTTATTGAAAAATAATTGTTGATGTTTGTAATTGATAAATTTTAAAAGAGGTAAAAATAAATTGAAATGGAATTGCTCGAAATTTTAATAATCTAAAATATATAAGACCATAAATGAATATATTTGTTACATAAGAATGTAAATCGTATAATTAAGACAAAACATTCTTTTCTAACTATCCTAAATATTATGTGGTCCCTTCATTAACAATCAATTAACTCTAGGTTACAATGAAATATCATTCATTTACACCATTTTGGGGGACTTCCGACACCATAAGTGAACTTATTACATAAATTATTAATCTACTAAATAAATAACCATATTTAATATTTTAACATCTTATTACATGTTTGTAATCAGTTTTATTATGAAGTGAGCATATTTATATCATTCCAATAAAATATGTTTTGATGATCTATTCTGTTAAACAATTTGTCCAGTTACTCATTATATTTTTCATTTATATTTTAATTTTATTCATCAAAAATAAAATACATTATTTCAATTATGTTTTAGTATGATCATCTTGATTCTATAAGAAATATTTTATAATAATATATATTCAGAGATATACGAATTCATTTATCATTATATGTTCTGCATTGGGTCTATTTATCCAATTATAATATTGAAGCTCTATCCCATCTGACATGAATGAAAAAAGATATAAATTATAGTAATATTTAATTGTAGTGTTAAATTTCTATTAGTATTTAAATTATATTTTGACAATTAATATATATAGATTCATTAATATAATCACCAATTTCAATTGATTCACTAATCACTAATAGATGAATTTATAACTACTGATTAAGAAAATTCTATATATCATAAATGAAATAGTAAAAGAAATCTATAAATTCATAAAACCATTAAGGATATCTATTATGATAATTATGAATGTTCATAAAAAATATCCAAGGTAAATGATCTTAACATCCAGGTTGAACCTACTAAGAGATAAAAGTCACAATAATTATATAAATCATAATAAAAAGAAATAATTAATAAACAATAAATTATAAATTATAAAACAATGTTACAATGTAAACTAACTAGAAATGTAGCTATGATATAGATGGATAGTGAATATATATTTTTAATATGGGGCATTGGAGTAGGAATGTCGAAGATATAATCTATGCAAACCGTTTTCCAACTTAATTACCCATAAATCAATCAGGTATCACAATTTGCACTAATATTTATTTATATTATGTATATAATACAGCATATTTGTAATGATATGATATTTTAACGGAATGAAACTATGATCAATAGCATAAACAACAAAAAAAACAGAGCTTATAATAGAATGTAAAATCCTAAGACATTGAAATATTTTTTTTTATTTTATAGTGAACATAATCTCATTGATTTATTCTGGTACACACAACTGTAATATTTTTATGTTCAATAGAATATTCAATAGAAAAACCATACTTAAATGACATATGATTTGTATAATAATTATACCATATCCACTAAATTGGTGATAATGAATAATATTAAGAACATTATTAAAATATATATATAAATATATATGTAATTATCAACATAAATTTTTTATATATATTTTTTAAATAATAAATCCATTTTTAGTCAAATGAATTTATTCATAAAAAACATTTTCATTACAAATGAATTTTTAATGCTTTTATTGAAAATAATAATATAATAATTTCTCCAAAATTTTATAAAATTATTTTGAATTCAAATTTTTTTAATTCAGATATAAACAATAAAATTGTATGATAGTATAGTTTTATTCAAAAAAAAATATAGGTTTTCTAATGAATTGTGAGAATGCCAATTTTTGTCAAGATGTTGTTTACTTTCGATAAATTATGTTATTTAAAAGAATTTTTTAAACATGATTTATGTTAATATATGTATTATTAAATTATAATTAATTCATGTAATTACATTTTAATCATTATTATATTGTATTATAGTATAATATTACGTTGTTTCAAAAAATTGTGTTTTCATAAAACATTTTTAAAATTCATACTAATTTTCAATTTAAATTAATCAAAATAATCCCTAATGAGGAAACATTTAAATGAAATTTATATTTTATATATTAGAAAATATTAGTTCAGTTTCATAAAAATTATTATTATTATTCCTTTTGATAATATAATATCATATTTTGCAAAAAAAAATTACTCTTCTTATAAACCTGTTATATTGCCTCTTATTCATGATTAATATTATAGTTTGTTTTGAAACATATATGAATTAAATTAGAAAATTTTGAATAAAAATTTATAATATGAATAAATTTTATTATCTAGTTTGGCCAAAAAAAATTATTAACGTTATTAGTGAAAATAATTAAAATTTGTTACATCAATTAAGGTAAGTATATATTTACATAGTTGTTAAAAATAGAATATATAGTGTAAAAATTACCTAAAACATCTCCAAAACACATTTACTTGACATATATCAACATTTTACTATATATTTTATAGTTTATATAATTATTATTCTCTTTTAGAAGTCACAATCTTCGGTTTACATAACACTCTTCCAAAAAAATTAATATGTTCCAATCACCTCGCTTAAAAATAGCCACCCCCACTCATACTTTTTTAAATCCTTGAAACCTATTTGGATCATTAAATAAATTCCCAAATAAAATCCCAAAAACCATTAAAATTTACTTTGACCCTTATTTTTTTGGACAAATCCATCTTAGGATGGATGTGGTACAACACTAAGTTTGATACTAGAAAAAGATGCATTGTCACCAATGAACATCATTATTTTATTTTATTCTCTATCTCATTCAATTATTCAAAAAACATAATTATATAGTAGGTGGTGTATCATATTTAATCATTTATTGTTTTTATTAGTAATGTATTTAACTAAAAATATATTTACATCCATCAAATTGTATATGAAATCATGGTTCATGTGTATGGTAGATTACCACTTCACAAATTAATGTCGTTAGTTTTTTCATTAACACGTCTCGCTGTTTTTTAAAATAGTGAATAATTTGTTTATATATGATATTTATAATAAATATTAATCTGTAGTAATTATATCATATATACATTTCATAATTTTCATTCCATAGGGTATATGATTGTGTCACTCGTGTGTACGGCGGTGTACTACCTCCCGAAGTGATATGATTCATTTTTTACTAACGTGTTACATGTAACGTAACAAGTATAATTATAATTAATTAATATATATATATATATGATATATATAATATAATTTTAAATTTAATGAAATATATTATCATTATGTTGATACAATATACCATATTATTTTTCACATTCTTGCATACTATAAAACATATAACATCATTCGTGTATGTGTGGACTACCACTTTATAGTAGGTATGTGACTATTTTTTCTCCTCTGACCACAGTAATTATATATATATATTTGTAATTTATTTATTTATATTTATTTTACCATTTAATTATTAACTTTTACATATAATATGTTAACTAACATTTTCCATAATGATTAATGTAAATTGGAAAAGATACCCATGTGTACCTATGACATACCTTATCCATGATTATAATACTATTTTATGTTTCATATCCATCATTCATGATTATATTTAATGTTAAGTATTAGGTATAAATAATATAATTATTTCATTGTTATTATTATCGAAATGATGGAGTTGTATAATATGAACATGAACCTAATCCATCATGATAATTCATGGAAGATAAAATAAGGCAATTATCACCTCTTACATTAAAAATAACTAATTATTATTAATGAAATAGGTAATAGTTGTTATAAATGTATAATATATAAAATTATAAATGATAATATGGTTTATTAATAATTTAATAATGTCAAAACCCATCCTAGAGGGGATTTTTCCATTACTACCCCATGCCCGCATCCAATGTGCCTGAAACTGGTGAAAATAATTGAGTACGAATATCCCACAAATATGAGGCATTTGACTAAGTAATTGTACACAGATAGTAATCTCCAAGACAAAAAATGATGAAATGTAAAGACATTATGTAAACAAGCATATGTACCACTAAGATACCAGAAAAATATACGACAATAGAAAACAAAAAAGTAAAAAAGGGCTACAATAAAAGCCTAGAAAATGTTATATTCTATAAAATTGAAGAAAAATGTCCAAAAAACTAATCCGCAAAAGACCCTACATTATGGATAGGTATAGTAATAGCTTTCTGAATCCACAAGATAACACCTTGACAGTTTGATTTTATTAAGAAATTTTGGGTCTATGTCCTCCTAGGACTCCTTTAATGAATCAAATTTCACCACAAGACATAAATGGTGTCGACAAAGCCTGTGCACAGATGAGTAAAACAATACATACTAGGGCCCCAACAAACCACAATGAAATACTACAAAGATATTCAAAGAAATTACACCACAAATAAATACATGATGGAATACCACTAAGGAACACCATTAAGGACACCTTTATATCACACCATATAGGAACTCCAAAAAGGAATTCCGTGAAGGGACACCACTAAGAAACACCACTAAGTAACAACCCTACAAATCAAATGTAAGGAACACAAAAAAACCACTAAGGATCACAATGATTGAACACAATAAGTAACACCAAGAAAAAACACCCTGAAAGAAACACCATGAAGTAACTCTATAATGGAACACCACTAAATAACACCATTAATGAACAACATTAATGAAAACCACAAAACAACACCACTAAAGAACACTATCAAGGAACTCCACTATGTAACCCCATGATTGAACACCATTAATAATCAACAAAATAGAAAACCACTCACGAACACCATGATGGAAAACCACTAGGGAAAACGACCAAGGAATACCACTAAGTAACACCATAAAGGAACCCCATGATGTAAAACAATTAATGAACACAACAACAGAACTCTAAGAAGGGAAACAAAAAATTAACACCCCTATGGAACACCAATATGGAAAACCACAATGGAAAATAACTTTAAAACACCATGGAAGAATACCATGAAGGAACACCACAATGGAACACCATTAATAAACATGGCTAAGGGACACCACTACGGTTCACCATGAAGGAACACTGCAACCGAACACCATGAAAGAACACCACCAAGGAAAACCACAAAAAACAACATGAAGTAACAACATAATGTAACACCACTAAGGAACACCAATAATGAACACCAGTAAATAACGCCACTATAGAACTCCATAAAGGAACACCATAAAGGAACACCATGATGGAGCACTAAGAAGGAACACCCAAAATGAACACCACTAAGAAACACCATGAAGGAACACAACTATGGAACACCACGGTTAAACACCATAAAGAAAATACATATTTTTATGTATTCCTAGATATGTATAAGAATATTTAATGAAGGGAATGATTTTCAATTGTTGTCTATAGATCTTCTGGCTTCCATGACACATGGAGTGTCTATGATGCACGAAGCATCGAGGGTGCATAAAGCTTTAATAGAGCGTATAGTGTCGATGGTTATTATACTGTCGATGGAACCTAGATCATCAATGTCACATAGAGCATCAATAATATAAGGAATGTCTATGGAGCATGGAGCCATGGTGTTGAATGGAGAATCGATGGGGCACGAAGCATCGATATCGTACAAGGCTTTGATGGAACAAGGAGCCTTGATGGCGCAATGAAAATCGATGGACCACAGAGTTTCGGTTGTTTATGGAGCATCAATGTTGTATGAAGCGTCCATGGAACATGGATTTATTTGGTTCTTACTACCCCCAGGTAATGTAGTTAACTTTTCATAGCCATCCATATGATTACACTCATTACACGCTAATTCCAGGAGAACCAACTTATCAATCCATTAGCTCCAAACTAAATTATAAAAAATAACTCTTATAATATCTAAAAACAATCTTCTCATAAAAAGGATCCTAATTCCATAACCATCTCCTCTATCAGAAATTAGGTTTGAAAGATATGACTATTTTTTAAAATTGGCCCAACCAAAGCTCGGTACTAGTCTGTCCTGACCCACCAGGCCCAACCAGACCCATTGGAGAGAATGACTAGGTTCTTTAGACCCATAGTGACACAGTTCTAATGACCCAAACCACTTAGATTGGCCTGAAATGGCTCGGCATGTTGGGATCTGCACACTGGCCCAGCTAGACTTCCCCCATTAGGTTACTGCGTACAGCCCGCTAGGCCACAGGAGAGGCCCGACTCCACTGAATCTAGACTACATGATCATTGGCATACCTCTATACCCCACATGGACCTCCCTAGCCATGTTCCCTACTAGTCGATGTGTGATTCATCGTTGTGTTGTTAGGTCACATATACAGCCTCCTATAATGGCTGATCCCTACTGCCATGGGTCAAATACTTCTAGCCACATTCATATGTCTATCACCAACATGGATTCCTGCCATGACCTCAATAGCCACATCTCATGGCCTCCACTATTGTAGGCTCCCACATGGTCATTTTCGGTTCATGCTACGTCTCTACCTCTAAGTGCCTGGACAACATCCCCATCCTACTGCGCTCCACCTGAACAGGCCACCGCCAGACCATTTTCGGCAATTTCGTAGGCCTCCTTTTCAATGTCCTAACACTACCTCATGCACCCCCTATATCGGATGTTCCAGGTGCATCCTGACCTCACCGTTGGCCACCCCACTGGCGAGCATCCTTGCACAATCGTAAGACTCCACCTCACTCAAACCAAATAACACTCTTGTTGAACCTATAATCTTCAATTAGGGGGGTTAAACCATCGATATCATATCATTTCCCCAATGATCGATGGTGAAACATCAATCATTCATGTTGGGGTTTCAATGGGGAAGAATATACAATGAATTCAATAGATTGAGGGGGAGGATAATCAAAATGAATACCCAGTGAATAGATTGTGGTCTTGTTCATGTCAGGATTAAACCATTCATGTTAGAAGCCTTAAAAATGAACAAAGTGACACACATATCGGAATCCCAATTCAAAATCCATCAAGAATTTTTTCATCAAACATGAACGAATGAACCGATAATCAACATTTTCATGTGTTAGTCTTCATTTTTCATTTGAAATATAAGAGCGGAAAAGAAAATACTGAATTTATTAACATCTTACCTCGAGTTTGGATCATTGGTTGATGAGTAATAGTTTTTTCACCATTGTTAATGAGATCCTTGAACTCCATTGGTGTGACGATCCATTATCTGATCTATGCTCAATCGTCGCCATCTAGAGTGGAATCATTCTTCCGGATCTCCGTAGAGATTAACCAGTGTTCTTAGGGTTATTTGTCTAACCCTAGGATTTATATATTAATATTTTTTAAAAGAAAATCATTGGTGTGTCAAAAAAATGATTCTCTTCAAATTATTTAATCAATATTACATTCTTTTTTATTTTTCAATAGAGGACCTGCATTGACTAGAGTTAATTCACACCATGGGAATAGTACACAATATGAACATAGCTGTTGAATACTATTTTCTATTTTATTTACATTTATATTGTTATTAATATTTGAAAATAGAATAATTTTTATATAATTATTTAATTTATTGTTACACCCAAAAAAATCATTCACATACAACCGATGTTAGGCCTAACCTAAGGTAATGCTTCTTCTTTGATCATAATGGTAGCCACGTATTTCTGATTTGGGAACCCGTTTAAGGGTTATTAAATTTAATTAACAAAAAAACACACACAAATTTAATAAAAAACGAGACGAATTTCAATGAACTGTTCTATGCCCAACACGCATCAGAATCACACGGTGTGTTAATGCCTTATGTCACCATTTTTTTATTAAATTATTAAAATAAATATAGAAATATTCAAGTCATTACATTCTCCCCACCTTAGATATTAATTTCCCCGAAAATAAAACCATTTCTTGCCCAAGCATATGAGGGTGCAGAGCATGGAAAGTCTAACAGTTAGAATCTCCGATCTCAGCCACCATAACTCATTTTAAGAGTGGGGGTAAAACACATATTTTATAGGTATATTATTACATATACATTCAATATGTATAAATTAATCTAACCCAACTACTTTGAATCCTCATTGAGAAACTTCAAACATGTTCTCATCATGATAGAATTTGTCACCACATTCCCTTTCCCAAGAGTATAGATAATCTCAATGTCATAGTCTTGGAGTAACACCAACCAAAACTTAGGTCTAACCCAATAATAGATAGACTGATACTCCCCCACCAATCCTGATAATTGTTGAATCATACATCCCACTACATCGAGCAGTAGTTAATCTGGACACACCTCCTTCGTGTGAGTCCATTATTTTTTGTTTTGGGTTTCATTTCACCAAAAAAGAAAACCTTAGTCCACCACTAAAGATAAACCTCATTCAGCCCATAAAACTATCAACCTGAGGACAAACTGTATCTAACGAGTCCATAAAAATTTTAAATTCATATGATATCAATGCCACTAATATGATATCCCAACTAAAACTCTCACCTCTTGGAGTTAAGCCCCACTATCGTTAATAGCATGTGTGATCATTGAATCCCCTTATTTATTATTCTTTAATCATCAGGGTCATGTCAATGGTCCCAAATGAATCTATGAGTCTCAAACAAGATTTATGGGAAGAATAGAATCACAATAAATGTGTCTATCTATACTACTGATAAAGTATAATAGGCACATATCTTACCCAAAATCATTCTTGGACCCTGTTGCTTATAAGCATCAACTGCATGTCATTGTCCCCTCTATAGTCCGCCATCTCCCTATGATTGGTTTTGACTACCTGGGGGAGTCTTTGGTGACATGTAGAATCTTCCTCCACCTCCTATTTCTCTCACAGCTCCACATCCTCGTCCAACACCTTGCTGATCTATTTCCACCTACAATCCCACTACGGACTATCACTATTTGTATCTATTCATCCAATGTATTCTTAACCAAAAAGGTTCTATGTAGCACCCCAAAATAGGTTTTAATTCACATAGTGATAACATTGGTGTTGATGTCTCTATTAAAATAATGATCATAGATCTGATTCATAATACACTGTTCATATATAAAAATCATCGAGTAGCTGGAAATGTTCGTATACATCATTGAATACACTGATACAAGAACATCCTCCCACCCAGGCTGTAGAATGTCCTAGACATGCAAATCATGTATCTTATATGGATACATCTCCTCTTTGATATGGTTATAAAACAATTTCCATTGAGAAGTAACCACATCACAAGATTGGTATACAAAACCCAACATCTCCCCACTCAGTCGTTCAGAAGGGTTGCTTCTTCGACACCTATCTAATCTTCCAGTGTCCTGACTAGAAGGATGCCCAGGTAAATGCCTCAATCCAATATTTTGATGACTATGATAGGCACTCCTCAGAACTGAATGGGTCTTTATCGCTGAAACTCACAAGGTGACCTCATCATGTTCTCCTCATCCACTTGCACTAAGGGTACAATGTTCTTCTCTATTGGTGGTGGTATAGCTGGTACACCACTTAAAGGCGATATCTCTAATATTGGTCCCTATATCAATACCTCATCGCTAGGTGGATCATCCTTGATATCACACATAAGAATAAAGGCTGGATGCCTACATTGAGGAATCTTGATATAGATCAGGATCCACCAAAGTCATTGGATTATACCTGATGAGAATACTCAAGAGAGAAATCATAACACACCAAAATCATATATGACGCATGTACAATTATTTTCACCTTCAACCCATGTTTCATGTACCCTGTTGAAGAGAACAATTTAGAGTCATACTGTACAGATACATCAGACACCTAACCAATAATGGATTCCCTAACCTTATATCTAAACATTTAACATTTAACATTGTTTCCCTAATCCAACCTTACATACATTTGATCTTTTAAATGAACAATCCTCCTCTGATACCATTATGTCATGACCCGCCTGAGTGGAATTAATATTATATGTAAATAAATAATATGAAATTTTTTATATTTATTAATATTTTTAAATTACATATTAATCACACATTAATGGGGATGATATGATTGATGGCTTACCTGATATGCAATAATGGGTTTCTTTGAAAACATAAGTTTCCCACAACATTGAGTTAAACTGAAAAATAATAATATTAATATTATTTATTTCAATTGTAGATAATGCCTAAATGTTGTATTAGAGGGATTGAATAGAACTAAGTACAATGTGATTATATTTGTTTGTTAAATGTTTTTACATATATCTAATAAATTTAAGAGGCTTAAAAGGTGAATGCATCCAATTATAAATATAAATAATCTAATATTCTTTTAAAGGTCGATTTATAGCGTTTTAATGGTGAACCATTTTTAAATCTAGTTTTTTCAATTTTATATGTTCTATTTGACAAAATAAAATTTTTTGTTACAATGAATACATAAAATTTAACTTGGGTTAATTTTTTTTATTTTTGATAAAGTTCATTTTCTTAATGAATAGTGAAAAAGAAATCTTTTTAATTCATAACTGCATTTTAATTTATTTTATTTATATAGTTATATTATCTTTTGAAATAGTTTTAAAGTTCAATTAGATTATATTTGAACCATTTAATCCAATTTTGGTCATTACAAGTAATTTCACATAGAAATTGGACATAAACAAATGTTAATATTTTCATAGTTATTACTTCTTAAAAAGACAGTTTTTGTTTTAACAACATGAATCAATTTTAAATTAATTTCTTCCACTTCTGTGTTTTAAATTAGGAAAAATTGATTCTATATTTTGAATTAGTTGGTAAAAATTATGTAAAAAGGTATCTTTAATTTTTAGACATTATAAATATTTACTTCAGTAAATATTTTAATTAACTTGGTTTAAAAGATAATCTAGTAAAAAGGGTAAAACAATACTATTATAATAATATTAAATTTACCTAACATGCGACCTCATTTTATTGGTTGATAGATGTATGACCATTGGA
This sequence comes from Viscum album, assembly GCA_963277665.1. NCBI lineage: Eukaryota > Viridiplantae > Streptophyta > Magnoliopsida > Santalales > Viscaceae > Viscum > Viscum album. Next base: position 1,103,052,729 of record OY728147.1, read on the forward strand.
ATCCTTGGGATGATTTGGTGACCACATGGAGCCATATGGGTGTGATATTGAAACTTTATATTAATTAATTTAAATTAAAGACAATGATGACTTAAACATATATATTTTTGTAAATTAATTTTTACATGGTGTTATATAAGTTATCAATTTTAATATATATAATCACTGGAAAGATAAAAATAATTACCATATAATTGTATTTTATTATAATTCTTAAACATCAAATAAATAATATTAATTATGACATAATAATAATGTAGTGTTTACCTCATTAATGAAATATTTAAATAAATAATATTATGAAAATTAAAAAAATATACAAAACCAATCCAATTTTTATTGGATTATTTTATTTCAATCATGAGTAATATTATATTTTACCTTAATGAGATTATGACCCTTTTAAAACTAAAATTATTACATAATAAAATAATATTTTCAAACATTCTTAAAGAGCCCCTTCTACCCCTTACAAATAGACCCCACTTAAAACCCATTTCTAAAACCTCTCATGACCCTATTCTCATCTATCCTCTACCAAATTAGTCTCCCAACATCCCTATAATCCTACTATATTCCTTACTCTAGGAATAAGTAAATTCATGTAATCCTTTTGGTTTTAACCAAAGGGAGTAACCAGATTTAATGTTAACATCTTCTCTTAAGTTGTATTCATTTATTTTACATATACAACCCCTTAAACTATATTTATTAATTTTTTTTATAAAAAAACAATTATCCTCTATATAATAGGTTGTTTTTTATGAGACTTATTCTATCTAATATTCCACACAACTCCATCTAATGGATACGAAGATACTAATTCTATGGATGGTGAACAACTATCTCACGAAATGATGATTGTTCAAATTTCTACAACCGCCGGCCATAGTGGCTATTATAATGGATCTATATTTTTATGTTATATATATTGTATTTATATTTTCAATTTACTTCATTATTTAGCGTTTTTATGTCACCATTATGGTTTCCATAATGGGTAAATCTGATAATTTAATTTGAGGAAGTGCGGACTACCGCCCCCTAAAAGTGATATGACTCGTTAATGACATATATGGGATGTATAAATGATGGTGATAATGAAATTATATATTATATTATACTGGAATTATAACAAACTTATGTATAATTAATTTTTCAATCCATTAAAATATGAAATAGAAATGAAAGTAGCGTTCATGCGTACGCACTACTTACCATCTCCATGGATGGTGCATTTCATTTCATATATCCATATGTTTTATAATGTTATAAATAAATATATATTATGGATATATATTATTTATATGATATTTATTTCATGAATATTAATTTTGAGATAATATAATTTTGACTAGATGGACAATTTCTAATTATAACACGTGCAATTTTTACTCAATATCCGAACATCGACAAAATGACTGATATGAACTCAAATAATTAACTAATTGTTATGAAAAGATAATATGTGATATAAAAGGAATAGTAAAACTTGAAAAATGTTATTAATAAAGTATAAATTAACTTATTTTTATTATTCAGGAAGAACAACAAACATACAATACAAGTCAGACTTGAGGTATGTGGTTTCTTATCTCACTTTTAATTCTGTGAGATTTCCATTGTTCACCACTTATTTATTGATTGTCGTGTATTTTGTTCAGAATTTTAATATATTATGTCATGATTTTTTTAATTCGTGGTATTATGTGATTAATTTTGTGGTTATTAACATTTGGTTATACGAATCAATAAATTACAATGTGGTACAATGATTTCATCTCAATTCTTATTCGCATGAAATTCATACTATATTGCAACTATTTAATTTTTGTGGTGTTTGTAGTTTCCATGATTTTATTCCATCTGTAATATAAATTAATTTTTGGGTATTTAAAACATCATTTTATGATCCTTCATTCATGGTTTGTATGATACTTATGCTACCAAATCAGTTAGGGAATTTATAATTTTGATTTCAACACATTAGGTTTTATTGAAACTTCATTGATTATTTTACTCCACAATTATGTGAGAAATCACTATTTATTTATTTCTGTACTAATATCCAACCACCGTAGTGTGGATATAATTTTGATACACATAATCACTCCATCGATATGTTCTCATTTCATCGAGATGAAATTTATAAGATTAATCATAACTCAATTTCCATTCATTGATTTAAACATCCAAGTCATTGGTGTTGTTGATACAAGAATATGGGTGAATATCTAAGGATGGATTTACAATGAATATCTGATCATATTTTGGGTATTTATATTTTTTCACATAATTATGTCATTGATTTATCCTTAACAAAATGATACGGTCTTTATAAGGGATTTCATCTCAACTTACATTCCATTGAGGAATTATTGTTGTTATGCGCCAATTCACTTATATATGGTGTGTATAATGTAATTTGACAATGTATATCATGAATCCCTTTAATATTGTGATATTATAATTTTTTTGTTACCTCAATTATTTTTATTCATCCATATCTCATTTGGTTAGGAACAGTAACTAAAATATCATTTTAAAGGTTTAAAAGTTTTATTCTTATAAGTTTTTCTCGTTAATGTCCATCATTAAAAAGTTGTTTTATATATTTATTTATATTGACATGAATTTTCTGAAATGTTAATTTACATTTAAAATATTCAAAGTGGTATAGGAAAATTTTATTCAAAACTATCTTTTAAAGGAGTTCCTTTATAAATTGTGTTACTTTTAAAGGATTTCATGAAAAGGGTGTATTTCTCTCAAATATTTCTACTAATCATTTTCAAAAATTTATAAATCATTTATGGGATATTATTCTTTATAAAGGTTGATTTAGTGTAATAAAATCTTCCATGTTGTATTGAATTAGTTAGGATATGTTTTACTGTGGATGTGATGTTTTTATACGATTCATGGATTATGGTTAATGTATTGGGATTTAAATTGGTAGTTTTAATAAGAATGTTTTTGTTATGTTTCTAAATTTTCATATGAGTATTTCATTGAACATAGTATATGATGGGTAAATACCACTATAGATCTGTGATGCATCAGTAGGTCTAATGAGACAAACTAGTGTCTTGGAATAAGGCCATGACAAAATCTTATTTTTCGTCTTGGCATGAGGACTTGACTATATGTTTCGGATGCATTTCATTATGAATTATATCATTATTAATTTATAAATTTAGATTACATGCAATTATTTTACTTTTATAATATCCATTTGATAATGTAAATGGAATTATTTGATATATATTTTCCATATTATGCTGAAATTTTAGTTTAAAAGGCTTGTGTTTTTGTCTTATAGATGGTATTAAATATTTATTCTTATTTGTGAAAGTGTCCACTATATTGTTATCATTATTGAGAAACTATGATCACACCTTTCCATGTTTTATTTTTCCAAGGATGTGAAGAGGTATATAATGATTAACCTATAAATATGGGCTAAGGGATATGAGTGTGTTCAATGGGGACACAGTGTTGTGTTTCTTTATTTAATGATGTAATGTAAAACTTATATATGTATCTACTACTTCCAAGGAAGCTAAACTCATCAAACATTCGGGACATGATCTCTTCTGATCATTCAAATGATATATAACAATGCACCGAATCTAGGTAACTAGGGTTGGGGAATTAAATTTGGTATCAGAGAGAGTTTAGTACAAACCATGGAATCTAGATTTATAAAAACTCATATAAAAAACATTATACTATGAAGAACATTGATTATTAGTATATAAGAACTTCCTAGAATTCAGGAAGGGTATATTTTTTTTGTATTTTCTATGAAATAAATCCACATGTGGATACGAGTGGGTAGAGGTGGCTCTAACACAGATGTGCCTAGGGGTAAAACCAGAAAACCCCACTTTGAGCTTGACTCGAATAGAAACCGGTGCAAACAACGGGCCCTATTTCCCTCTAAGTTACAAAAATCTCAACGGATATGCATATGATAATTAAAAATTACATTACAAACTGATATGAAGGATTTTAATTTAAAATGGGAATAAATAATATTGGTTAATCCAATGGTGTTTTAGATAGAAAATAAGGTGTCGTGATATTCTGTAAATGATTTAATGACTATTGTTACTCACAAGATGATTTCTAGATTTATCTAATGGCAGGATTCCAAGGATGTCCTTGTAACATTAATCATCATGTACAAGGGTGCCATGGTGGTGTAAATGAGCAATGAAATGGAATGTTAATATGTATAAAAGCTATTGTGTTCATGCCAAATCAATTTCTCAAAAATTTGATTCCCAATATATATATTAACTAACTCAAAGAATCAAAATAAAAGAGAAAGGCAGTGAATAGTAAATGCTCTAGCAAGGGATACCATGGAGAAAAGAATTATATATTTCCTTCAAGAATGAAATGTGGAAGGAGAGACCTGGGTAAGTGTCTCAATAGAACTATGAAATGCTTTATGTGTGGGAAAGAAGGACATAATATAAATAATTACCAAGGATAAATGAAGAGTACTATGGATGAAAATAAAAAAGATCCCAAGAATCTATTTACATTAATTTTCCATAAATGTAGGGGACCAAAAAATTACAGAAGACAATTCCTTATTCTATAGAATATCTTCTTTGTCATGGAAGAACCTATGTGGAAATAAATGGATGGTTACATGTTTAAATGTATTAGTGGACATTTTTTATGGGATTACATTGGAATTCGGTTCTCTTGTATGTGTTACCCTATAGTTTGTTAAGTTAAAATTTTATTCCAGGAAGAATTATCTTTTCTCTTTTGGTTATAGTTAAAAATAACCATTTGGGTTTATATGATCCTTGGATTTGAGGCAATTACAAGTTATTAATTTTTGGGATGAAAATTAGAGTTATGAGACAATATTTGTGGTCAAATTATGTTATGGTTATTTTGTAAAATTTATCTCATTTCGGGAATTTAATAATATATATTTTTTAAAAAATGAAAACAGGCAGACTGTGTGACAACCCGTCGCATCAGACAAAGCTTCTGGAATCGAACCCACGACCGAAGTGTGACTGGGATTTATCGCCTACCACTGGACTATGTGAAGTCTCTGGTTAGTGGGACTAATTTATTTTCATTAATGATTTTATTTATCATTAATAAGTTTATTTAGGATCTTATGTTTTATCAAATGGATATCCTTATTGTAAGAAAATGATTTGGTGATTATGTGACAATTGTTATTCTAGAAGGCGTTTTCTCTATTTTGAACACTATATTCCTGTGGAAAATAGAATACCATGAGATTTTATTTAAGGAGTAATGGTGTATTTTAATATATATATTTATTGTTCATTTATAGCGATTTGGGTTATTTATATAAATGATTAAACTCTCATAAGGATTATGTGATATAGTTTATTACATTAAATTATGTGACTTCAATAGTAGTCGATGTTATTTGGAGATATGATATAACAGGGAAGACTAGGTAATAAAATTATTCTGAGTTTTTGGTTACAATTTTAGTCTGGGTTATATAGATGTATTTTAGGGACAATTGTTATTGAATGTTCTTTGTTGACATTTGGGTATTATTTGTTCAATTTTGGAGATTAAGAGTAGTATTTTGTTTTATAAATTATTATCATTTTTAAGGGTTATATGATCTTGTACTATCCTTTTTGGTTTTGATTGATGTACAAATACGGAGGAAAAATATAGTTCATATTTTTTTAGATTATGTGACACTCTTGAGTTTTATTCTTGCTCTCCAGGTGTAACTATGTCATATGGAATACTCGTCGTTTGGAGAATATATTTTTTTGTGTTAGGAATTTATTAAAGGATTAAAGTCTACATGACAAGTAAGTATGTTTCCTTATATTTGTAGTTAAGAAAATAAATAAATTATTCAACTCTATGAAAAGTATCTTAAAAAAAACATTGTAAGTTAACATTTCCTTTTTCGGGATCAAAGACTGTTTAACCCATCCCATGTTTCTGATTTTTTTCCATTAACATTTTCCTAATCATGTTTCCTATCACTCTCTATCAGAACATGACACTTTTTTTCTCCTCCATATCCATGTTTTCATGGAAAACTATTATGGGTTTTCTCAGCTAACCTTTATACATATATTTATTTCCTTCATAGGGAATTTTTTTTTTTTACTTTTTCTAATGTGGGAATTTTAATGGAGTTTTCAATCGCAAATTTAATATTTAGAGGATGAAATTTTCAAAAGGGTGAAGGATGTAACATTCGAGGTAAATAACGAATATGATATTTTTCATGTTTATTAATATTTGTGAATTAAATATTGATATTACTTCAATGGTGATGTTATAATTGATGGATTACCTGATATGTAACAATGGGTTTCTTTGAAAACTTATGTTGTAGAAAACGTTGAGTAATACCGAAAAATAATATAATAATATAATTTTTTAAAACTGTAGTTAATTCCAAGACGATGTATTAGATGGAATAAATATAACTAACCTCAATATGATTATATTTGTTTTTTAAATATATTTCCATTTATCCAATAAATTTTAGAGGCTTAAAATTTGAATGTATTCAATTTTAAACAGAAATACTATAATATTCTTTAAACGGTTTATTTACAATATTTTAATGGAGAACCCTATTTAAATCATGGTTTTTCAGTTTTATATGTTTTTTAGATAAAATAATATTCTTCTTTAGTATATGAACATCGAAATCTTCATTGGGTAATTTTTTGGTTTTTTCTGATAATGTTCATTTTTAATTAATAGTGAAAATAATTTATTTTAATTCAAAATGGACTTTTAATAAAATTTATTTATATGGATATGTTATATTTAATATGTATTTAATTTTAAATTGTATTCTATTTCTAACATTTAAAAAATGAAGGACATTATAACAAATTTCACTTCGAAATTGGACATAAACAAAGGTCAATCTTTTGACAGTTATAATTTCTTAAAAACAGGCATTTTGGTTTAACAATAGGAGTAAATTTAAAATTAATTTCATCCAATACTGTGTTTTGAATTTGGAAAATTTATTCTATATTTGGAATCAGTAGGTACAAATTGTTTAAATAGGTAACTTTTAGTTTTAGACATTATTAATATTTCTACCAGTAAATATTTTTTTTACCTTGGTTAAATGGTTAATCAAGTAAATAATGGTAAACAAATAATATTATAATACCATTAAAATACCCTATCACGTTTCCTAATATCATTTATTGATACATTTCCGACCATGGGCATCCTTGAGTTTATTTTGGGACCCCATTAAGCCAATTAGGAGTGATAAGGTAACATTATATTCATTAATTTAATGTAAATACAATGATGACTTAAACATAAATATTTTAGTAATTCAGTTTTGAAATTGAGTTATATTAGTTATATCTTCAAAAATAAATATTAATTTTAAATATAAAAATATTTACTACATCATGGTATTTTTTTATAATTATTAGACATCAAATCAATAAATTTAATTATGACCTAATAATGATTCAATGTTTACCTCGTTACTGAATGATTTTAATAAATATGATTATAAAAACTAAAAAAATATCCAAATCCTATCAAATTATTATTTGATTATTTTATTTCTAACATGAGTAATCTTATATTCGACAATATTGAGTTTTGGACCTTTATAAACTGAAATGTTTTATACAATAAAATAATATTTTCAAACACTCCTAAAGAGACCCTCCTCCCCCTAATAAATGAAAACCAATTCTAACCCATTCCTCACACCTATAAAACCACTTTTCTCAACCAAAAACTACCCAATTAAACTCATTACATCCATATCTTCCTCATAGAAGCCATACCTTAGGCAAAAGGAACTTCAAGTAAACCTTTTGGTTCAAACCAAAGGGAGTTACCCGATTTAAATGTGACATCTTTTCTTAAGTTGTTTTATTTTATTTTATTTATCCAACCCACTAAACTCAATATTTTCATTAATATTATAGAAATAAAAGTATTTTCATTATACTTGGTATTTTTTGAGAATTATTCGAACTAATCTTCCACACCACTCCATCTAATGGATACGAACATACTGTTTCTGTGGGCGGTGGACTACTACCTCACGAAATGATGATTGTTCAAATATCTCCAACCGCCTCTCATGGTGGATATAATCATGTAACTATATTTATATGTGATATATATTATATTTATATTGTCTATTTAATTTTTTAATTTTCATTTATATCATACCTTTACATTTTCTATAGTGGGTAAATACGATAATTTAATTTGAGGAAGTGCGGACTACCACCCCCTAAAACTGATATAACTAATTCATGCCAAATATGGGATGTATAAAGAATGGATATAATTAAATTATATATGAAATTATTCTTGAATTATAACATTCATATGTATCATTCATTATACAGTTCATTAAAATACGAATTAGAAATGAAAGTAGTGTTCATTCTTACATATGGATAACTCAATCAATGAATGGTGTCTTTTATTTCTTATATCCAGTTGTTATGAACAGTTAAAAATATAAATATATATAGGATATATATGACTTATATGATATTTATGTCATTAATATGATTCTGGAGTTAATAGACTTTAGGCCACATTGACAATTTGTAATTATAACAAGTCGATTTTTTACTCAAGCTATGAACAACAACAAAATGACAGATATGATCTAAAACAATTATATAATTGTTATAAAAAGATAACAAGAGACATAAAAGGAATAATAAATACTACAAAATGCTTTTATTAAAGTATAAATTAACTTCTGTTTATTTCTTTTTTAACAACGAATATACAAGACAAGTCAAACTTGAGGTAAGGGGTTTCTTGTCTCATTTTTTATTCCGTGAGATTTCCATTATTCACCACTTATTTATTTCATGTGGTGTATTGTGTACTGAAATTTGTTATATATTATCATAATTATATTTATAATCATGGAATTATATGATAATTTTTTTGTTTATTAAATTATGGACATATAACTAAATTGATTACAACATGGTACATGTTTTCCATCTCACGTGTTCTTCATGTGAGACTCATGCTATATTTCCATTATATTCATATTGTGGGGTGTATATACTTCCCATGAATGTATTCCTTGTATAATATAAATTAATTTGGGGGTATTTACAACTTCCATGTATGATCCTTCTTTCATTGGGTTAATGTTTCATATGTTACCAAATAATTAAGGTAATTTCAAATTTCAATTTCAACTCATTGGGTTATACACATACTTCATTGATTATTTTACTCCAAGATTATTTGTGAAATCAATATTTATTTATTTAAGTATTAATTTACACTCCCCATTGTGTGTATATACTTTTGATACACATAATCAATCCATTGATAAATTCTCAATTCATCGAGATGAACTTGAGAAGAGTAATCTTATCTCAATTTCCATTCATTGAGTTAAACATCATTGTCATTGGTGTTGTTGTTAAAATAATATGTGTGAATGTCTTATGATTTATTTACACCGAATATCCCATCATATTGAGTGTATTTATATTTTTCATACATAATTATGTCATTGATTTATCATTTACCTAATGATATAGTCTTTATAAGAAATTTCATCTCAACATACATTTCGTTGAGACTTATTTGATGTTATGAAACAAATCACTTTTATATGGTGTATATACTATACTTTGACATAGTATATCATGAATCCCTTTATTATCATGATATTATAAATTTTTTATTATATAATTTTTTTTATTCAAGCGTCTCTCATTTGGTTATGAAGTATAACTAAAATATCATTTTGAATCTTTTAAAGATATATTATTCTAAATCATTCTCATTATTGTCCACGGTTTAAAAATGATTTTTAAAGGGTTTATTTATATGGACATGAATTTTTTAAAAATCTCATTTCTTTTAATTATTTCAATGTGGTATGGTACACTTTGTTTCAAAAATATATTTTAAATGACTTCTTTTATAATTTGTGTGACATTTAAATGATTTCATGAAAAAGGGATATTTCTTTAAAATATTTTTACTGATCATTTTAAATTATGTCAAAATCATATACAAGATACTATTTTTTATCGAGGTTGATTTATTTTACTGAAATAATCCATATTGTATTGAATGAGTTATGATATGTTTTACTTTGGATGTTCTATTTTTATACAATTCATGGTTTATAGTAGAATTATTTACATTTTGGTTTCTATTTTTAATAAAAATGTTTAGGATATGTTCAAAATATTAATATGAGGAATGGATTTTAATTATTAAGTGACTAGTGGAGCTCTGTACTACTCTTCGATGCATCGGTAGGTCTCAGGACACAAACAAGTGTCTCATCACAAGGAATTGACAAAATCCTATTTTTAGTCCTACATGAGTCCTTGACTATGTGGTTAAAATGTCCATCCTTATTCATTCCATCATTATGAAATTAGAAATTGATATTACATGTGATTATATGAGTTGTAGAATATCCATGTTAATAATTAAATAGAATTATTTGATTTGTATTTCCCATATTATGCTGAAATTTAATTTTAAAAGGCTTGTGTTTTTGTCTAATACATTTCCTTACATGTTTATGCTTATTTATGATAGTTTCTAATATACTGTTATCTTTAATGAGCATATGAGCTCACCACTTTCCATGTTTTATTTTTTCTAGGATGTAAAGATGTATAACAGGATTAACTAACAAGGATAGGCTAAGTTATATGATTGTGTTCAAAGGGGACACAATTTCATTTTTCATTATTTCAGGATGTAATGTAAAACTTATTTATGTATATAATACGTCCAAAGATACTAAACTAATTGGTCTTTCAGGAAATGATCTCTTGTGATCATGAAAATGATTTGTAATAATGCACTGACTCTAGGTAACTAGGGTCGGGAAATTAAAGAGGGTCATGTGCTATGAATACCCCAATTCCACTTCTAATAGGCTAGTGGATAGCGACTTGCACCGAGTAGACATATCTCACAAATGAGAATATGTTTCCTATGTACATGTACCCACACACACACACCCATCACAAATCCCCAAGATGCATAAATGTAAAACTTAAAGTAAACAAGATTCTGTACAACTAAGATACCAACAACATAATAAATTAGTAGAAAACCTGAATGTGAACATGGATAGAATACATGCCCACCAAAAGTAATAGTCTGTAAAAGATAACAAACATGTTCCTAAAACACACCCACATAAGACCCTGCCTAAAGGGTAGGTAGAATGATAGATGTCTGAATCCATTAGAGAACACCTCAACTGACTGATTTATCTAATAACCAATTGGTAATACTCCACCTAAGTGCTCATCAGGGGAATCAAAATTATGCACAAGACATGACATGAGAGAGAAAATATCGTGTTGTTTTGATTAAAATAATACACAGTATGACACCTTGACACCACAAATGAGTGATTTTAATAAAATCACAAAGTACACCATAAATAAATATAAAAATTAATACCACTATAAAACACCATAAAATAACACAAAAAAGAAATACCAATAAGTAATAATATAAAGGAACCCCACGAATGAATACCACTAAGCAACCCCACTACAGAACACCACGAAAGAACACCACTAAGGAACAACATGACATAACATCACAAAGGAACACCACAGAGAACACCACTAAGTCCCACCACGAAAACACACCATGAAAGAACACCACAAAAGAACACCACTAAGGAACTCCATTAAGGAACACCACTAAATAACACCACAATATAATGCCAAAAAAGAACACCACTAATGAAAACCATGATTAAACACCAGAAAGGAACACCACAAAGGAACATGGCTATGGAACACCATGAAATAACGCCAATAAAGAGCACTACGAAGGAACGCCACTAAGTAAAAACATGATGGAACTCTAAATAGTAACATCACAAATAAACCCCATAAAGAAACATCATATAGGAACACAACAAAAGAACACCATGATAAAAAAGAATTAAGGAACATAACAAATGAACATTACTATGGAAAAACACAAAGGAACAATACTAAAGAAAGACAAGAAATATCAACCTGATGGAAAACCACAAAGAAAATCTATGAAAAAATACCACGAAGGAACACCACTAAGGAACACAAAATAGGAACACCATTAAAAAAATAATGAAATAACACACCAAAGGATCGCCAGTAAAGAATATCGTGAAGAGAACACCATAAAGGAACACTACTATGGATCAAAATGATGTAACAACACTATGGAACAACTTGAATGAACACTACTAAAGAAAGATGAAACGTCAAAAGAGAACACCATGAAGGAATACCTCTAATGAAAAATACAAAGGATCTCCACTAAGTCTCACCCCAAAAGAACACTATGATAGAAATAAATAAAGAATAGTCAGCTCACACTTGTATAAGTCTATAACATGAAGAGAAATATTTTTAGTTTTTTCTCTACAAATTTCCCATTTTCCATGAAACACAGAATGTCGATGAGGGAAAAAATGTCGATGGGGCACGAATATTCGAAGGTGAAATTAATGTTGATGATTTACAATATGTCGGTGGAGAATGAGGTGACGATGGTGCACGAAGTGTTGATGGAATATGGTGTGTTGAAAGAGTATGGTATGTCAAATGAGCACAAAGTGTTGATGGAGCACAGAGTGTCGATGGCAGGGAGTGTCGATGGATCATGTAATGTTGATGTTTCTCAGTGCCTCAATGGCACACAGAGGGTCGAGGTAGAATTTATCATAGATGGTGCATGTAGAATCAATGTGTCATGCATCCCCCAGGTCATGTTTTCACCAAGTCACATTCTACCAATAAAATCCACGTTATCTTCCTTATTCCAGGAGAACCTACTCCTCAATATATTAGGTCCTAAAACAACTACCAAAAAATCACAATTAGTGTATTTCAAAAGGGCCTTCCCATCGTAAGGGTCCCAACAATGTCAACGGCTTTTCAATTGGGAGCATGGTTTGAAATATATGGTAATTGTTGTAAAACAACCCGACCCTTATCTATTTCCAGTCCTCCCCGACCCTCCAAACCCAATATGAAAAAGTCCATGTAACACATGCTGACAAGGTTCTATGGACCAGACCGAGTTTGGCCTGATCCAAACCTGTTTGGCCAGCTAGCTCCATCTCATTGGGCCACCAGGGTAGCATAGTCTACCCATTCCAGCTCAAATATGCAAGATCCAACCATTTTTCTGCACGTGGATTCCCTTGTCTACATGCCCTTCTCATCAATATACCGCCACTTGTTTCAATGTAGGGTTAGTGGAACAGCCTTCTACAGAGGATCATTGCCACATCCACAACCTCGTGTCATGTCCCCCTAGTAGTTGCATGTGGCCTCTGATGCCACGGACTCCCACATAGTCCCCGTAGGACTGCATTCCTCCTCCAATACCATCAACCCTACTGGAAGTCCCATCATTTCATGATCTGTATGACCGATCCCCCACTAAGACACTACTTCCTTTTCCACCAGCGGCCCTACTGGCGGCATGTCGCCGCCTAGCGCTCCCCCTGGACAGGCCTCGCCGACTATATCTTACCCTCCCTACTAATCTCCCCAAAAGTGGTATGCATTGTACTATTGTAAGACACTTCCTCACTAGAACCATACAAACTCGCATCACACCACGTATAAGCCATCCCAAGGTCAGAACTTCGATCTCATATCATTGTACTGTGGATGGGGTGAAACGGTCGATCATTAGCATATTTGTTTCAAGGGATAAGACCGTACAAAGAACACAATAGATCGAGCAGGGAGAGATAAAGTAAATGATTTATAAATGAATATATCTTGAATGTGTTCATGCTGAAAATCACCCATTAATGTTATAATGTATAATGATGAACAAATCGACACACATATCAAAATATCCATTCAAAATCATGTATGAATTATTCTATCCTCCAGGAACATACGAACTAATGATCAACCTATTCATAGGATCATCCACAATAGTATTTTGAAATATAATAAGGGATATAAAAATAATTAATAGACTAACATCCTACCTTGATTTTGGATCATTTTTTTATGAGGAGATATTGTATCACCATCATTGATAAGATCCTCTAACTTTGTTGGTGTGACGATCCACAATATGATCTCTGAATGGTCATCCTCCTCATGAGAGGATTCCTTCTTTGAGTTATTCATAGCCCTTATTCAATATTCCAAGGGTATGTTTACTAACCATATAATTTTTACTATGAATGTTTTTAAAATAAATCTTCATTGGGTCAAAAACATAATTTATCATTACATTATTTAATGATTATTACATCCTTTTAATATTTTCAACATAAAATGGTTCTGACTAATGTTAATTTATGCTTAGGAAAAAAACCACAATAAAACAAATTGGAGGTCTCATATTTTTTATACATGTAACCGTTCATGAGTTTTTAGTATTTTAAAATGATATAATTTTTATTTAGTTATTTTTATTACTGTTACATATAAAACAATCTTTTACATTTGACTTGCATTGGCTGATGATAAGAAACACCTAATATAAAGGTACATCAATGAAAAAAATGATTCCCTCATATTTATAATATAGTAACCTGTTTATTATTTACTCCTCTTTTTAAGAATAACTTTGTGCAATTTGTATTAAAACCATTAACATTTTCAATGAACCATTCTGCACACACCGGACTGTGAAATTGCACATCGTCTCAATACCTGGCCTCAGAATTTCCCAAATAATTTTTAATAGAAAACGTTGGAAAATACATTTCATTAAAAATAAAATTCATAACAGCACTATACATTTTCTTAATGAAAGAAAAACCAAATGGATGGGTGAGGTCATAGATTTTTTTTCTAACTTTTCACATCAATGAGACACATGAAATATTCACCATCTATATCATTTATATCGTGTGAGAACTGAATATAAATACAATTTCAGATTATTAACATAATATTAATAGTTATTTACATATCCATTTGAGTGTCTTTATTTTTTTTGGGTTTATAATTTCAATGTTATCAAGGTGATAAATGATGTTTGCAATATGTTTTAATCTTTAAGATGTATGTAATATGACACAACCATCATAATTTAGGAGTTTTATATACTACCACAATATAAATTTAAATCATGAATATCATTATGTTCATAAATGTATAATTTTCCTTTAAATATATTATTTATTTTAGATTTTTATTCAATATTAAGACAGTGGTTTGAGTTTTATATTGTAATATAATCTTTTATTTGTATTATTTATGATTGTAATTTAAATATTATGATCTAATTCTGAATCAATACCATTACCTTTCTTCCCATATTGTAATTTCATGATAATAAACATTTTATATCTTATTTTATATCTTTATATAATTAATAACTAATATGAATATTTTTACAGAAAATAATTTTAGTAGTCCAAAACAATGTTTCATCCAAGACCATGTCATAAAAAATGATTCTATAACATTTTATTTTTTTTCAAATCTAATAGGTTATATTTCTCAAGAAAAGTTTTTATTTATTTTTTGAAAAATTCTTTATAATAATTCGTGGTCATATTCAAATTAATTGTCTTTCAATTTTCTTATGTTTTGAAAAAAAATATCTAAAAAGAAAAAGATAATTTCCCAAATAATATTTTAACTTATCATTTAATCATATTTCCATTCAATAATGTGAAACCCCATTTTTTCTAATCCTCTTAATGGTATATCATTTATTATTTGGATCGTAATTATTTTACTAAATGGATTAGGATTTCATCAAAAAGATTTTTATGGAACCTTTTTCATTTCTACTAGTTAATCATTCTGAAAAGAAAATATCAATGGAAAAATGTTTTTATACCTAAGAGAATCATGTTTCAAATTTATTTTTATGGAACATGTTCCTTTTACAATGGTAAAAAATATTTTTAAAATAATAATTATTTTTTCAATGAGTTATGGTGAAATTATTTCTCTATGTACCTTATTAACTAATCGATTCTTGTAACATATAAATGTTGAGTGTTCTGAGATATCCTTGGGTGATCCCTTAATAGATTATATGAAGGGTTCATAAACATAGTGATCTGCTTAATGGGGTAATGATTAATTTATATGGAAAATTATATTGGATGTGGGTTGTATGTATATTTGAATTTAAAAGGTTCCATAAGTGTTCTATGTTGATGATTCTTCAATATACCAATATGCCTTATCTATGATTTCTATAGGTTTATTATGATTACATTCATCATGATTGATATCACGTGGATTTTTATTATCAATTTTTTGGATTATATACATTTTAAAATAATTATTCAATGATTCAATATTTTTTATCTCGTTATCGATGGGTATTAATATTCTAATGTTATACTCAAGAACATTATTTATGTTAGCATAACATTTTTTCACTATTTATGATCAATTATTTCAATAACTTTTAGTTGATTATGGTTACCCTTGTGGAGAATTTAATATAAAATTTATTATGACTCCCCTACCAATGTTTATAAACAAATTTGTTACACAAATTATTTATACAAGAGATTTTATATCGGTGATGATGATGACTAAATGTGAACTACAAAAATATATGTTTGAGTAAGTACAAGGATCATATTATGAAATGGGTATTGTTTATTTATAAATTTTTATAATTATATAAAAATATTAACCTAAATGATCCCTAATAATGTATGTTATAAAAATTTTCATTTTATTTTTATAGTATTGTAAGGAAAGAAAATGGGGTCATAATTTTATTACATTCATTCTTGAAATGTAATGTTTACTGTTTCTGAAAAGGATCAAGAAGTGATGGTTTTGGGATGTCATATTTAGTATGTAATGTCATTGTATATAACATTAAATAGTTCTATATTTCCATTTGATGTTATCTTAAAATTTATGGAAACCATATTAATATTTAATGATTAATTATGAAAAAAAGTTTCATGTTTTAAGGTAATATTTTAGTGTTTTAGTTACTAAAAATTTTAATGTTATTAATGATATAATTTTCGAAGTTTAATTTGGTTGAGGTATTTTTATCACAAAATATAAACATGAACTGTTATTATAGGAATATTTGTTTTCTTATTTAATGAAAAAGGTACAACACATTTGATTTTTCCTATAACATGTTGCATCCATCATGGCCCATGGGCTTAAACACATCGCCAAGAGAAGATAATGGTTTCATGCCTAATACTGGCCTATTTAACTCTCTAGTTCAGGTGACATTTGTTTTGGTAAATATTCTATTTACTTTAAAAACATATGCGATTTTAGTTGAGGAATTAATTTTAATTTATCTTATATATATACAAATTATCAGATACATTTAATCTTTTAGATTCAAACCTAATTAAGTAATTTTTTATTATTTTAAAGGGTTGTTATTTATGGAATGACATTGTTTGATATTTCATTATAAATATTGAATTTTGAATATTAATTTTCTATATGATGGTATACAAATTTTGTTTCTTTATAAAACCACTTCCTAAAAATTTTTGGATTTTATTATGTCTAATGATATGTATAATCATATGATTCTCCATTTAAATGATATATGGCCATTAAAATTAGAATTTAGAACCTTAGATATAAAATATTTATCATAAACACTCATATGTTATATAAAAAGTTGATATTATAGGGTAAACTAATTACATTATGAAATTATAAGAATGTAGTATATGTATTTCCATTTTTTCCATGTATATATTGTATACGAATTCCACAATTCCAAGAAAATGATCTTTAAAAATTAATTTTATTATAGAATCATCATTTCTTATGAATGAGTGACCCTTTATATTCTCATTGAATTGGGAGTTTGAGGCCCGTAAAATTTCATTGATTGAACACTTTCATGTGATCAACTAATTCCATCATTATATATAATTATTTATGGTTTTAATAAGTTTTTATATAATCACATGAAACCGTCATTCTTTAATATATTATCCCAGTTACATGTTATTCCAGATGACCCTGGTATATACATAACAAGGGTTGTGGTGTTAATGTTGGCATCAGAGAATGTTTAGTACAAATCATGGAATCTTGATTTATAAAAACTCATATAAGAGAAAATTATACTAAGACAGAATTTGAGGATTAGTATAGAATAACTTCTTAGAATTTTGGTAATGTAGAGATTTTTTGTATTTTAAAAGAAATAAATCCATTTCTGGATACGAGCAGGTAGAGGTGGCTCTGACACAGATGTACCTAAGGTTAAATCCCGAAAACTACGCGTTGTGCTAGACTCAAACATGAACTTGTGCGCAAAAACGGGCCTTGCGGCACTCTGGGTTATGAAACTCCCAAGGGATATTCCTAGGATAATTCACATTTTCATTGCAAACTGATTTGATTTATTTTCATATAATATGGGATTAAATAACGTTGGTTAATCCTAAGGTGTCATAGATTGAAAATAAGGTGTTGTGATATTCCCTAAATGATTTTATGACTTTTGTTACTCAAAAAATGATTTCTATAGTTATTCAATAAATGGATTCCAAGGAATTCATAGTAACATTAAACATGATGTACAAGGTTGTAATATTGGTGTAAATGTGAAACGAAATGGAATGTTTATATGCGTAAAAGATATTGTGTTCAAGCCGAATGTTTTTTCCAAAAAATATGATCTACTACATATATATTATCCAAATCCCAGAATCATCAAATAAAAAATTTTATTGATTGATAAGAGCTACAGCAGGGGATACTATAGGGAAAATGAATATTTATTTCTATAATGAAGGAAATGTGGATGGATACACCGAGGAATATGTCTCAACAGAACAAAGAAATGTTTTATATGTGGAAATGAAGGATATAAAGTACAAAATTTTGGAGCAAACCATTTTTCTGTATGTGGACTGCCTTTCCTACATGCCATACTTGTCGATATACCTTCACTTGTTTCATTGTGTGGTTAGTCCCACAACCATCTACAGAGGCTCATTCCAACTTCCACTCCCTCCTGTCATGGCCCCCTAGTTGTTGCATGTGGCCTCTACTGCAATGGGATCCCACACATTCCCGGTTGGACCGCATTCCAACTCCAATACCGTCCACCCTATTGGTGGTCAAATAATTTCATGCTCTTCCAGACTGATCCCCCACCAGGACACTATTTCCTCCTCCACCAGCGGCCCTACTTGCAGCATTTCACCGCCTCACGCTACCCATGGACCGGCCTCACCGACTGTATCATACCCTCCCTAATGATCGCCCAACTAGTGGTATTCGTTGCACTATTGTAAGACACTACCTCACTAGAACCTTAAAACTCTCCGATCACACAAATTCTAAGCCATCCCAGGGTCAAAACTTTGATCTCATGTCATTGTACCCTGGATGGGGTTGCAACGGTTGATCATTATCATATTTGTTTCAATGGATAAGACTGTACAAAGAACACAATAGATAGAGGATGGAGAGATAATGTAAATAAATTCCAAATGAATAGATCTTGGATGTGTTTATGTCAAACATCACTTGTTCATGTTATAATGTTTAATGATTAACAAATAGAGACACATATCTAAATCTCCATTAAAAATCTTGCATTAATTTATCTATCCTCCAAGAACATACGAACTATAGATCAACAAGTTCATGGGTTTTTCCACATTAGTATTTTGAAATCTAATAAATCATAAGAAAATAATGCATAGAATAACATCCTACATTGAGTTTGGGTCATTATTTTATGAGTAGATATTGTATCACCATCATTGATGAGATCATTTAACTTTGTTGGTGCGACGATCCATGATCTGATCTCTGGTCAGTCATCCTCCAAATTAGAGGATTCATTCTCTGAGTTATCCATGGCCCTTATTCATTATTCCTTGGGTAATTTTACTAACCCTGTTATTATTGTATAATAATGTTTTTAAAATAAATCATCATTGTGTACATAAAATCATTTATCATTAGATTATTTATTAATGATTATGTCATTTTACGATTTTCCACTTAAATATGGTTCTGACTAAGGTTAATTCATTCCTAGGGAAAAACAACATTAACACTTATCATATGACTCATATTTTGTATACATGTTACTATTCATGAGTTATTATTATTTTAAAATAAAACAATTTATATTTTACTATTTTTTACGATTACATACAAAAACAATCGTTTACATCTAACTTGCCCCGGCTGATGGCAGGAAATACCTAATATAGAGGCACTTAAATGAACACAATGATGACCTCATATTTCTAATCCAGTAACCTGTGTAAGATTTACTCCACTTTTTAAGGAAAATTGTGTGCACGTTCTATTAAAAACATAACAATCTCCAATGAACCATTCCGGGAACACAAGACCTTGGAATTGAACGTCATCTCAATACCTGGTCTCAAAATTTCCCAAATAATTTATAATAGAAAATTTGGGAAGATACAGTTCCTTGGAATTAGAATTCATAAAAGAATTATACATTTTTTAAGGAATGAAAAACCAAATGGATGGGTGAGGTAATAGATTATTGTCTCAATTTTCATTTCAATGAGACACATACAATATTCACTATCTATTTCATTTATGTGGTGTGAGTAAAGAATATAAATATAATTTAGTATTATTATCATAAAATTAATGGTCATTAAAATTTCCATTTATGTGTCTCTATTTTGTTGTGTTTACAACTTCAATGTTATCAAGGCAATAAATGATTTTATAACCATTTTCATTATATAGGATGTATGTATTGTAAAACACCCATCATAATTTTTTTTATATACTACCACATTAGAAATTAAAATCATTAATATCCTTGATTTCATAAATGTATAATTTTAAAGGATATTTTTTATTTGGGATTTCTATTCAATATTAACACACTAGTTTGAGTTTTATGTTGTAATATAATCTTTTATTAGTATTGTTTATTATTGTAATTAAAATATTCAAATATTATGATCTAATTATGAATAAATACCATTATTTTTCTTCCCCTATTGTAATTTCATGACATTAACTTTTTATATATTTTCTATACCATTATGTACATAAGAACTAATTTGAATATTTTTACAGAATATAATTATTGCAGTCCAAAACACGGTTTCATCAAAGACCATGTCCAAAAAAATGATTCTATAACTTTTTAATTTTTTTTTCATTCCAATAGGTTATATTTCACAATAATAGTTTTTAATTATTTTTAATATAATTCTTTATAATAATTCATGTTTATATTCAATTTTAAAGTCATTCAATTTTCTTATGTTTTGAAAAAATATATGTAAAATGAAAAAAGATAATTTCCCCAAGAATATTTTTACTGATCATTTAATCATATTTCCAATCATTAACGTCAAACACCATTTTTTCTAATACTCTTAATGGGTTATCAGTTATTATTATTGTTGTAATTCTTTTACTAGATGGATTATCATTTCATCATAAATATTGTTATGGAACCTTTTCATTTCTATTGGTTAACTGTTATGAAAGAAAATTTCCGTGGAAACAGATTCCCTTACCTAAGAGAATCATGTATCAAAAATATTTTTATGGAACGTGTTCCTTTTACAATGGTTAATCTTATTTTTAAATAAATAATGGTTTCTTAATGAGTTATGGTGAAATTATTTCTTTATGTACCTTATTAACTACTCTGTTCTCGTAAATTATAAATGATGTGTCTTACTAGATATCCTTGGGTGAGCCTCTAATAGATTATATGATGGGTTCATAGAAATAATGATATGCTTAATAGGGTAATGATTAATTTATATGGAAAATTATATTGGACATGGGTTGTATGTTTATTTGAATTGTAATGGTTCTATAATTGTTCTATGTTGATGATGCCACAAGATACCAATCTGCCTTATCAATGATTTTAATAGGTTTTTGATGATTTCGTTCATCTTGATTTATTTTAAATGTATTTTTATTAACAATTTTTGGCATTATATAAATTTGAAAATAATTATTCAACGATTTCATATTTTTATCTAGTTATTGATTGCTATGAGTATTCTAATGTTATTATCATGAACAATCATTATGTTAGCATAAAAAAATTTCCACTATTAATGATCAATTATTTCACTAAATTTCAGTTGATTATGGTTACCCTTATGGGGAATTTAATCTGAAATTTATTTTAAATCCTCTACCAAATTTTATAAACAATTTTTTTACACAAAATTTTTCTACAAGAGATTTTATACAGCCGATGATGATGACTAAATGTGAACAAAAGAAATATATGTTTGAGTAAGAGAAAAGATCATTTTAGGAAATGGGTAATGATTATTTTCTAATTTTCATAATTATATAAAACTATTAACCTAAATGGTCCTTAATAATGTAGCGATCAAAATTTTCATTTTATTTTTTAAGGATTGTATGGAAGAAAATCGGGTCACAATTTTCTGCATTCGTTCATGAAATGTAGTTTTTAATATTTCTAAAAAGGATCAAGTCGAGCTGCTTTTGGGCTGTTATATTTAGTATGTAATTCCTTTTTAGAGAACATTAAATAATACTATATTTCAATTTGATGTTATCTTATAATTTATGGATACCATATTAATATAAAATGATTAATTATGATGAAATGTTTAGTGTTCTAGGCTACAATTTTAGGGGTTTAATTAATAAAAATGTTATGTTTATTAATGATATAATTTTAAAGGTTTTATTTGGTTGAGGTATTTTTATCACATACGATCGACATTAACTATTATTAAAGGAGTAATTTTTTCATCTTTAATTAAAAAAGGACAAGACATTTGTTTTTTTGGTAAAATGTTGCATCTATCAAGACACTAGGGACTAAACACATTTCCAATGGAAGATAATGGTTTCATGCCTACTACAGTCCTATGTCACGTCCTAGTTCAAGTGACATTTTTTCTGTTAAATATTCTGCTTACTTTAGAAAGTTATTGAATTTTAGTTAAGGAAAAAATTTTAATTTATCTTATATATAAACAAATTATCAGATACATTTAATCTTTTGGATTCAAACATAATTAAGTAATTTTTTATTAATTTATAGGGTGGTTATTTATGGAATGATATTTTTTGATATTTCATTATAAAGGTTTAATTTTTAATATTAAATTATCATATTATGGTTTACAATTTCTTTCATTATCATAACATTTCATAACAATTTTGGGTTGTTATTATGTCTAATGATTGGTGTAATCAAATGATTATCCATTTAAAGGATATATAGTCATTAAAATTTTAATTTAGAGCCTTTAATATAAAATATTCATCATAAACACCCTTATGTAATAAAAAAAGTTAATATTATGGTGTAAACTGATTACATTATGTAATTATACGAATACAGTATGTATATTTCGATATTCTCCATGTCTATCTTTTATAAGAGTTCCACAGTTCCAAGAAAATGATCGTGAAACAATAATGTTTATATAGAACCATCATTTCTTATGAATGAGGGAACCTTTATATAATCATTGAATTGGGGTTTTAAGGCCCATAACATTTCCTTGATGTAATACTTTCACGTGATCAATTAATTCAATCACTATATATAATTATTTATGCTTTCAATAAATGATTATCATCACATGACACCATCATTCTCCTACATATAAAGCTAGTAACATGTTATTCTTGATGACCCAGTTACTTACATAAAAATTTGTGATGAATATTTTATATTATACCTTTTAATGATGTGGGTTTTAATATTTTTTTTAAATATACATCATTTTATTACATAGATAAACACAAATTAAAAGGCCATTATTTGATAAAGGGGGAGGATGTAAAACCCCAATATTTTTAAAAACAATTATGTTAAATGGCAGTTGTGAAACACAAAAATGATATTATAAGATAATAAAATGACCGATAGACTTTATAATAAATTTAATTCATTTTACAAAAACATAATATAATCGATATATTTTATTTCATGCAACCTTGATATTTTTTATATTTTTTAGAGTTTTTAAAATGAAACATGGAGCTCCAAAATCCAAAGATATATGTAACCATTATATACTAGAAAATAAATTGCTGGGTATGAAAGGTATGAACTATTTTTTTAATTAATATATATATATATATATATATATATATTTCATACACAATATAAAACATTTGTCATTTTTTGTAAATATCTGATCATTGATAGTAATGTGATTTCATTCTTCATAAATATTATATATTGAAAATTGTAAAATTTTATTACTTTTTATGAATATTTAATTATTATAATTTCACTATATCTTTTATAAATCAAATCTGGGATAATTTTTTAACTCTATACATCAATGATAACATTTTGTGAGATTTATCATATTTCAGAAAATACTTAATTTTCGATGAATAATCCAAAACCAAATATTGTAAAAATAGGATTTATTTTAATAAATTAAGTAGTAAAAGTAAAAAAAAAATTAATATTATTTAACATAAAATATTAATTTTTTATCTATTTTTAATTAAAAAATAAATAAATTTTAATAAGAATTATATTGTATTTTATTATACGTTTTTTTGGGGATTAAAACAGGGATTTTCTAAAACAATTATTAAAAATAATAATTTTTCAAAATTTTATATGTATTTATGAAAAATATGTTCCATATTTTCTTTGATCATTTTTGTATACTTGGGATGGGTAAACCACTAGGATCTCTTGACATTATTCAAAAAAATTACAAGTTTGAAAATCATTTTACTTATAAATTGGAGCCCTCTATCATCCTCTATATTCAAATTCAAATCTTTTTAGTTCATGAAATTTGAGCCCAAATCACATCCCTGCATTCCACATATCATAATATTTCCCATATTTCTCTAAAAATTAAAAAATCGAATGATTTCATGAAATACTATTGAGGATACCCAAATAAGAGGTAATGTTCTTCAACGTTCATCTTTTATTTATTTATTTCTCATCCTTCATTAATTATTATTAAACAATGATTATATGATATCCTATTTATGTTAAAAAAATCTTTTCTAATTTTATTTTCATGACATAACTCCATTTTATCGTCTATAATATATGTTACGAAATGATCATTCATTTGTACTGTGGAACACTGCCATGCGAAACCATGTTATTCTTTTTTACATTATAACCTCTTGAGATTGGATATTTTTATGGAAGTAAATAATATATATAATATTATTAACTTATTCATACCTCCTTAGTCATTATATCATATTTAGATTCTTAAATTACATTCTGTATGTCATTTGATGATATTTATCATTTGGGTAGTAGATTACTACCTTACTAAGCGGTGTGATTCTCTATTGAGTAACAAATTACAAGACAAGTAGAAGGAATTGTGACAATTAATATATATGATATAAAAAATATTATTTTGAAATTATTTATATATATATATAATTATTTAAATATAATATAAAATTTTCATTATAACATTTTTTGTCTTTGATATTGGGATAATGTCACTTGTGTATGTGTGGACTTCTACCTTCATGATCCGATGTGACTATCCTTTCGCCACTAAATACATACATATATATATAATTATATAATTTTTTACTAATTATATAATTTTTATTCAGGAAATAAAAAATATTACTGACATTCATTCCAAAATTATAATTGAAGAATGGAAATGTTACTCAAGTATATGTATGCCCGACTATCTATATGATCCTAAAATTAGTTTACTTTTCATAACCATCATCAACGATTGGTGTTAATGGTAAAATGGAAGTATAAATAAGATAATTATTTCAAAATTATTATTCATGATATGATTGAAATATATGATAAGAAAAATAACCAGAACATTCTATATAATAAATGATATATAAATCAAGGAAATTAACACCCATAATAAGGAAATTAATTGTATATTATTAATGTAATGGAGAAATTTTTTTTAAACCATAATTTATCATATTATACGTATTAATATGGTTATATAATATGTTAATAACACGTTTAATCCCACAATAAATGATTTCAACTCACGATAAACTAAATATTAGTGTGTGGTACTGGATTTCGGTCTCACTTTTCACTTCAGTGACAGAAATTCCATATTCAAGACACATTTCATTTATGTGGTGTTTATAAATAACATGAATTTTTTTACTATAATTATTAATTTTTTTTGATTTACATATACATTTTAGGATATATATTTAATATGGTTTAAATAATATATGTTACTTACCCTATAAGGGGTTTTCGTCTCAATTTGGCTTCTTTGTGGAGTATATTATGATATAGAAATATGTTCTATAATAAGGTGAATATAATTCCACATTGGTTAGTTATGTCTTTAATATCATTATCTTCATTTTATTTTATGTTTAATTTATATATATTATGTAACAGTGATTTTGATTTATTGTTACCATGTTCGATAGGGTTTTATGTTACAATATCATTCTTTATTTAGGTTGTTTATGATTGACCTTCCAATATGGAAATATTAGGTTCTGCCTATAAATAATTCAATTTAATTTTTTCTCTTATGGTTATTTCAAGAGAATACAAGTTTTCAATTCATATTCCTATATTCTTGTACTCAAGAGTTAAAAATAATCTTTTTATTGTAAATTATATTTTTCAAAATAAAATATTCTGTCATCCTAATACATTTTTTTAAAAAAAAATTGAAATTTGATTTAAATTATTAAATATAAAGGATATTTTTCATCATGAAATGTTTTAAATTATTTTTAAAATCTTTCATTATAATATGTTAAATCTATTTTCAGAGAAAATAATACTGAAAATGTTTTTTGGTATAAAAAAGTGTTTTGAAATTGAAATATTTTTTTACCTAAATAATGTTTTTAATAATAATTTAATTTTATTATCATTCATCAATATTATATACCCTGATTGTTCGATTTACACCGATGGTGGCATTTTTTATTTATACTATCCTCTTTATTTTTCTAGATGTATTATTATAGTTTAAAATTGATTGATACTTATTATATTTCATTTACAAGGGATAAAAATGTTTCAAATAGATTGTCATGGAACTCCTTTATCTTCTATGGGTTATTCATGTTTTTTTATTTTGTTAAGGAACCTGTTAATTTTAAATGGTTTGATCATGTTCTAAAAAGAAAAATATTTTTTTTATTTGGGTTTTGATGAAATATATACTCTATGTACAATATTAATTATACATATCATAGAAATTATAATAAGAAGTTACGACAATATGGAGTTGGTGTGCAAATACAGCTTCAATAGTGAATGCACCCAAATTTCACTATAATACATTAAGTAATTATTTTTCTCCCTAGATAATTATTGTGTAAGTCTTTTTTATAGTTATTCAAATTTTATTGGTTCTATAGTGGTTATTTAATTTTTCAACAAAGATGATTCACAATGATACAATCATTTTGTATCATCGATTTCTAGGGGTTTATGTTATTTACAATTATTTATATTGATATCAGAGGGATCATGATTATTTATTCACTATAAATATTACATTATTAAATAATTATTCCAATTATTCATGTTTAATGATACATGTATTGTTTTGTATGAATTATCCTATGTTATATGCTAGAAAATTGATTATTTACCATAACTATATCCTCATCTTATGATAATTAATGACCTTTAGTTTTAATTGATTATGTTTACCCATTTTAAGAATTTTAGAAAACCCTTCAATATTTTCTACTTTCAGATGTTATAGTGTGTGATTTTAAACTAATTATGTCTAGATGTTCTTTTATATCGATTATTATTATAACATAATTAGAAATAATATATGATGGCTTCAGTGGAAAAATTCTCATTTGATGATAGGGGATTTGATTATGTTATAGTTTTTCCTTAATTCCCTAAAACACTAAACAAAAAATATCCACTATATTTTAGTGATCTAATAATCATTTGATGTTTTATGCTTTTGAAGGAAAAATAATGTCCTAATTAATTGAATAATGTCATAAATTTTAAGTTTGAGTTTTCTACAATGGATCCTAGAGTTCCACTTCTATGTTTTTATAATATATATATTTTACCATAAATGATTTTTTGTATATTTCTAATTACCTATATCTTGTTTTTTCTTTTAATAAAAAATATCTATATACTACCAAAATCATAAGTGTGATATGGACTCTTTATCCTTTCTTTAAATCATCAATATTTTTTCATTGAAATTAAAATTTATGTTTTATATATTATATAAATTATCTATATTTTACTTTATTTTTTGTTTATTTATTACAGTATAAAATACCATTAAAATAATAACCTTGTGATTGGGTTTTTACTCAATATCTATGTGTCATTATAAAAAATCAATGAATTTTCATTTTTGAATTTTTTATTCCATGTTATTCTTTCATTTGATAATAAATATTTTATTTTATGTTTATAAAATATTGATATGTATTAATTGATATAAAATTAATATATTATTTTGAATATATTCAAATTAATAATTAATAATTATTCAATATTTTGTGGCCTCTTTAAATGATTAAATTGTTTTAAATGATTATTTTATTACACATTAATATAATATGTATTACTCACTTAATTTTTATTCTCAACTAACAGTGATGAATTATATAAGGTTAATATTTAGAGGAATAAAAAATAATAATATTTTCATATAGATTTTAGAAATTTTTAATGTAATATTAATAGTAACAATAAATATAAATTTTTATCAATATCTATAGCATTTTAAAATATTGATTTATGTTTTTCATTCCACTTTTCTCCATTAATTATCGTGTTTATAATTTAACTAAATTACTATATGTTATGATATATTATAAAATAATATATTATTTTACTAGTATTATAAATATAACATTTATGAACAAATTTTACATATCCCATAACTGAGTGATAAGGTTTCTTCTTAAAACCCTCTACTCAGGGTCAACACCACATATGTGTTTTCTGTCCTTCATTCTTCCCCTTATTCCCCCTTATCATGTTATATTCTTCCCATTCACTCTTTCATTTTCCTTTTTCCCACTATGTGATCGAGTTTCATTCTTTGTATTATTTTCTTCATTTTTCTTTTGTGGTAATATTATCTATATCTTCATTGTTTATATTTGTTGGTTTTTGTGATGGTTGTTTCTATCAAAGCATGTGGTACTTTTTCCCTTCTATGATATCCTATTCCACCATACATCTTTAGGTATGATATGGAGTGGTGAATTATCTATGTTTGGGGATATGCAGTCCAAAAATCAAGGTAATTTCTGGTGAGACTATATCGTTGAGATTATATTTTTGGGTGTGGGTTTTAGTCGCATCTTATTTCCACCGTTCTGTGGAATATACATTTTATATTCTTTTTATGACTTCAATACCATATGTTACCCCTTCAATTTGGATATCATAGGTTTTGTGAGGTGGTATTTTGAGGTTCTTGGTGCTCCATGTGTGGCATTGATTGATAATTTTTTTCTTGGATTTCTTCATCATGATTTTAGTATAGATTTTGATTTTTATTTCCTTATTATTGTAGAATAAGTATTTTATCATTAATGATTTTTTCTATGTTTCTATTATTCAAATTCGATGTGAATTAATGGTGTTCTCACGAGCCTAGAGTTTTCATGGGGAAGACACACCTTATGATGTGTGACACCATGATGTTGTGGCCAATGATGACACAGATGCTAATGTGTCTCACCGATGAAGGTGAATTGATGTGTACGATTTTCATAGTGTGTGTCACATGTTTTATCCAACTAATGCTAATTATTTTCATTTTAATTTGATTTTGAGTATTCATTACATGTGTGGTGTTCCATTGACTAAGGTGGGATTTTTTGGCTTTATTTTGAATTTTGAATCACCTCTTATCATGTTTAAACTATAAATATTACATGGAGTAGGACCAGATAAGGTTTTAGAGCATCTATAATTTCATTAGTGATTCTATAATTGGATTTTGATGTTTGAGAGGGTATGGATTTACCATTGGTATTGGGCTTCTGCATCTCAACACATAAAAGATAGCATAACATTATTGCGATGTTGGATATCTATATATCAACGTTTTATTTTCTGTCAAGGGGCAGTTTCTGGTAGCCTTGTATTGGGATATCTTACTAGACCTCTATATATTTTATTGGTTTCTGTCAATTACCTATCAATAAAAAAGAGTATATTTTAAAAACAAAAAAATAATATTTTTAGTCATAACTATGTGATAGATAAAGAAGCTCTTACATGATAAGTCTAAAATTTATATTATTTCTATAATTGATATCAAAGATATTTTTGATCTATACTATATTACATTATTCGAACAATCCTTAATGAATCTTTTCAAATAGGTATTTTTTAAAATAGAAAACAATTCTAAAAAGTATTTTAGAATTATTAATTATTTAAAAAATACTATTTTAACGAAATAGAATCTATCAGTAGATATTAATAAATAAAAAACATTATCTTTCCTTTTTTTCATTAGTGCATATATTGAAGAATTCATCTAATTCATTGAAAATGTGAAGAACTCCAACATTATTTTTTATATACAATTATAATAACCATTACAGCCAAACCATTCAATAAAATGGGAAAACCTATTATATGGTTTGTAAATCATTTCATTCTATATTTTGTAAAAAAAACATATAATTATTCATATTAATTGAAGATTAATTACTTAAATAACTATTTTTAAACATTCAGTGAATTCTTTCTCATGAATTTCAATCTGTTTCACATTTTATTTTAGTATGTTAAAAATTCTATGATATATGATGGATTTTTCAAAACACTAATGTATATGTATTATCATTATGATATATGTTGGCCTTCAATAAGATATGTCACAGATAAATTGGGTAATTCATTATATCTGATTATATTATTTTTTATGTGCGGTCAAGCTTGTAGTTTTTGATTTTAATTTTTTTCATGGAGATAATTTATTTGTTATAATCAAATATTTATTTATTTTTGAGATAGAGATTAGATATATTGAATTTTTTTGTGTAAATGATTATATTAATTTATGTTCAATGTGATATTCTTTATTTAATAATTTTTTTTTCAAAAAATCTATTTTAATTACCCATTTCAGTTGTTTTTTATATCATATTTTCCAATTGTTTGGAAATTATATATAATATTATTCATGTGTGATTTTTCATGGTTCTAATGTATTAATTAGTATTCTATAGTATATTTTCATGACAAATTATTTACTCTTATGATTACATGGTCATTT
Source organism: Viscum album (assembly GCA_963277665.1). Lineage (NCBI taxonomy): Eukaryota > Viridiplantae > Streptophyta > Magnoliopsida > Santalales > Viscaceae > Viscum > Viscum album. The sequence goes on from OY728147.1 coordinate 1,103,083,945, forward strand.
TTCTTATGTATTTCTATGAATTTAATGTTTTAATAAAGATATTATTTACAAACATCTAACAATATTTTAATTCTTGTCCCATTACTATGTATTTAATCACACTATTTTTATTATGTTACAAAATTTCCATCCTATATTTATATAGTGGGTTTTGTATGTGATTATTTTAGTTTCAAATGATTTATTCATAGAAGTGAAAGCATTATTTTGTTATAGTAAATTTAAGTTTTTGATATTAAAATACAATAATAATTGATATATATAAGGGTGTTATAATATTTTGATGTTAATCATAATCAATTAAAATGATATATATATTTATAGGATAAATATGTTTGGAATAATGTTTGTGTGTAATTTTTACCTTTTATACTAGATCTGAGGTCATGTGTTTGGGGACTCTAATAAAGGTAAATTTTTATAAATTTCATTCTTTATGTATTATATGACCCAATTTATGAATGATTTTATTGGAAAGTGATAGTTGATGGGGTTGTTATTATATATGAAATTATAGATTTATGAAATGTTTAATTATTTGATTTTCTCTATTATAATAAGAATTTATTTCATTCAAACAAATTGATTGATATTATTTTATCAAATTAAAAATTAAAAGGGATATGGGATAACATATATTCTTGTCTCGGAAAAACGTAATGAATAATTACAATACATTTGATACATTATTACCATCATTGAATAATGGTTTTTATCAATTTAAATTGTCATGTTATGAAAGATATTAATGGATTAAAATAAAATGTATATATTATGTATAAAAATATTCATCATTAAATTATGTACCAATATTATTAATGATTAATAGTGAGTGTTATTTTTACATTTATCTCATTGTAATTAATATCTCATTATGAAAATTTATTAAATTTATGACCACTGAATATTTATAAACATTACATATTCCATCACGAAAATGGAAATATATTTAATTTGACTTTATTACATGATTGAAATGATAAATAATATATCCTGACTAATAATTGATATTTCTACAACATCTTATAAAATAAAAGAACATTATTAACACGTGAGACTCTCATGTAGTTGAAAAATTTATCATGATTTATTTGACTGAGGCTACTAGACATCATCAATTTTCAAATAATATTACTCTTAACAGGGTTACATGTATAAAATTTATATTTAGGATATTAATTCACAATGATATGGTAATTAAATTAATAAATGGCATGAATTAGCATCATTATAAAGATGAAAAATACGAATTATTTATTAAAACTATTTAATATTTTGTCTTAGTATATTTTTTTGACCTGAAAAAATTTATTAAATTCAATTTAGCATTGATGATGTTTTTTATATAAAAATTCTTACCTCAAATCCAAATGGATGGTGGTAAATGTTTATATGAATAACTATTAAAATTAAAAAAAAAATTCATAGAGAAATTTTAGATAACTCTTTTGAGACTTTATTTTTATAATAAATAATAAACCATGTATTTTAAAATGGAAGACTCATGTTTATGATGATATTTTGAAATGGCCTTATGGAAATATATAGTGAAGAAAATATCATTTTTATTTTGGAATAATATTTCATCAAATTTGTCTGATCCCTTGGAAAAAAGATGTCCAATGAATAATAAAGTTTTGTACATGATATATAAGATGTTTTATAATCATGAAGAGTATTAGTGATGTTTTTTATTATTTGCTAATGCCAAAATATTACGTATAAATTTATAATACCTTTTAACATTTCATAAATATTCATTATTTACCTAACAATTATGATAATATGAATATGGTTGTGGTTAATTTAGTATATTTATGTTACCTGGAATGATTGTGTAGTATATGGATATTATAGATTATTATTATTGATTATTATGTGTGATATTTCTTTAAATATTATTACAACATTACATAATTCAAATAAAACATAGAAAATAGAATATCACTGTCAATAGTTGTGGCATATTTTTTATGTGGACGTTTAATGACATTTCATGAATAGAATATCCTATGTTTATGAGAATTTTTATACATAGTTTTTTCGTTCATTTAATTATTACTTTTATGACGTCAATTTCATTATTAATTTTGTTTGATATAATAATGACAATAAATTGTAATATTTTAAGATGAAATATATCATTTATATTAAGAATATTAGTGGTGTTTCATATTTTATTGAGGTTTTTGGAATTCCTATGTTTAGATTAATTTAGAATAATTGATGCTTCCAACAATATATGTATTTTTCTATTGTAAAAATAAAATTATTATAGTGATTCTTATTATAAAAAGAAGTTTATTTTTTTTTGAATAGTTTTCTTCAAATGAATTTGTGATTTTATTTTACATAATATTGGATGTCATAGTGGTGGACTATAAATGACATGATTACGAATCAAATCTAAATTTAAATTTGATACAAATTGATTGATTATGTTATAAATAGTGAAAATTAATATAATAATGTTAAATTTATATGAAATTATTAATTTATGGATGTAAAGTGAATTTAGAGAATTTATTGTGTTCGTACTCATTGAATATAAATTATATATAATTTATAATGTAGGGATAAAAAAGTTATATATATTTCATTTAATACCACTATTTTCCATTATTCTTTTATAATTTCGTTATTCTAGTGATGACTATGTTGTGGATTGTGGTTTCTTAAAAATACACTGATTACAGTTATGGAATCTGTAATGGGATTATATTATATCAAATGTATTACATTATGTAGTCAATCCAAACTATTAAAATATTCTATAAATGTGTTGATTTTGAAAAAAATATATTTTATTCTCCCATTGTAGTGGTATTAATATTATTATTTACTAAATTTGGGATAATTTTTAAAAATGGAATTAAGATTCATCAACACATTATGGAATTTTCCAATTATTTTTTATATTATTTTAAACCATTAAGCTAACCGGATTCATTCATTAACTCATGAAGTTTGTTACACTTCTAGATTGTATACAAGCTTCCTTATTTTTTTTTGTAGAAACTATAATGAAATTATTTTTATAATACAAGTACATATAATTCTATGATATTATAAAAATGATTATTTAAAATAATTTTGTTTATAATTTGGTTATATTTTGAATTTTGTAGAAATTAAGGTATTGGTTTTCCTTTTTGTATATTACTATTGGAAGCATAGGGTAAAGTGAATCATTAATGTAGTTCTATAAAGACATTATATTTTTTATATATTTTATGTAAGAAACTACAATTTGAATGAAAATTTTTAATGGTATTATTAAAATGATATTTGTGATAATTATAAGGGATATTTTTTAATTTTATAAATAATTTATATTATATTACTTGGAATATCATTCCTGGTGTGTAAGTGTGTGAAAATGTTATTTTTATATGGAAATAGTTTTACAACATCTTTTTTTTATCCATGGTAATATTAATTCCAAATTTTTTAAATTTACAGATATAGATATTTTCAAAAACTGTAGATGAGATGTGACATAATGATATGTTGTGTGGTTGGATGTTAGAATTGAGACAACTTATATCATACATTGGAAAGCAATCATGTATCACTTGAATTTATTATTATTATTTTTTATATATTCATTATGATGATTTTATTATCTATTATTTTATATATGACAGTGGTTATTGTGGTTATAAGGATTATACAAGGTGATTCGTGAAAATATAGGTGTTTGTATATGATTTCTAAATACTTATGTTGATTTTAAATAGACATTTTCAAAGAGAAAACAAGGATTATAATAAATTAAAGGGGAATTTGAAATGTGAATTTTTACTATATGTGTTTTCAAATAATTTAATTTGGTATTTTTAAAAAATAAAATTTTTTAACATTTTTTTAACCTAATAATTATTATAAAAATTTAGTTTATTTTTTATTTTTTATTATAGTTTTATTTAATAAAAAATTTAACAAATTATTTAATATATTTGTTATTGGTAAAATAAAATAGAGTTTATACTCACCACAATCATGTGAAAATTGGTAAAAAAAATATATCTTAATGTTTATGATGAATGAAAAGATATTGGTTTATATTTTATTCAATAATGAAAAATAGAATCAACATTATATGTATTATTTGATGTTTTGGTGGCTCAACCAAGAGTTAATTTTGTATATTTGGGTACACTTAGAGTCTTATTTTATGATCTTTTAATAAAATTGAATATTTTTAGAGTGGTTTTTGAAGTTATTCGTAAATAATAGCTCATATTAATTTATTTTAATACATATATGATTTTTAATATAATTAAAACAATTATTCAACATAGGCTCACATTATAAATTTTTAATACTTTTGGACCTTCATTGATAAATAATTAATGAATAATCAAACTAACGAATCGTATTTGGGATAAAATACATGGGTCCCTAGATTGGTTTAGTACACAAAAGATCTTGAAAAATTTATAAATAAACATTGTTTTCATTTTTTCAGAGGAATATTTAAATAATCATTCATTTCAAATAATCAAATATAATGACTAGTTTTTATAATTTTACATGTTTTTTAAAATTAATAGGAAATATTTATTCAATATACATGTAGATGATTCTATTATATCATATAATCCATAAATTTTATTATATTCATCATTACTTATAGATTTCAATGACCAATCAATATATGTGCGTAAAATGATATGAATGGTTTATTGAGGACATAGTATTATCTCACGAAAAATTTAACCATGAAATATATGTATCATCACAATATAATAATAAAAACATTGTTATGATAAATAATAAATTGATACATAATTATTTTCAAAAAGATTACTTTAAAAAAAACATATACAAGATCACATTTTTTACATACTTAATCTTAGTGTAATAATTATCAAATTACTATGAATCACTATTAATGTGACATGAAGTCAGTTATATATCCAATTATCTAAGAAAATATTTGAGGATTCACAATTAGATAATGTATTTCTACGGTATATAATAACAGGCTGAATGACTATAAATATTTTCTAAAATTTAATGAAATATTGGACAAAAATATATATACTTGATCATATAAATAAAAATATAAATATTATGTAAACTATAATAACATGTAACTGATTGAAAAATTGTGTGAATAGTCATTTTAGACTAATGTTTTATAATTTATTTTCAAATTTATAAGATCATTAATAAATCAATAGTCATTATTAATGATAATAATATTAATCTAGGATATATTGAATGGTTTATCAATTAAACTAAAATATCTATCAATACAGCCATGAATATTGAAACAAATGATAAACATAAACGAAAAAATGCTATATTTCTAAAAGAAACCATTTTAATATGGTATTATAATTGAGAAAAATAAATATTGTTAACACTCTATATACATAATATGAATAATTTAATATAAATATAAAATGGACATTTCAAATAAAGAAGAATATATTATATATGTCATTGGACTATTAACTTAAATAATATAGGAAAAGTTTTCTAACACATGGATGTAAAACATAAAGTCCTGATAATTGTTAAAATTTATACATTATTTGGCACAAAGAATAAAACTCTGAAAAAAAAATTTGTTTTATAGTATTCTGTAAATAGTAAAAATATAATATGTTTTTAAATACAATTTTATATTATTATAATGAAAGTATTTTTCATAAAATTTATGAAACATATAAAATAATTTAATGTCAGTGGTTATACACATGTAAATAATATAACATAAAATAAATTGTCATATAATATTTATAAAAGTATAATTAATAGAAATATAAAATAAAATTTTCATCCTAAAAAATTATAAATCATTAAAAAATGAAGAAAAGAGGAAAACAATTATATTAATCTTATTTAGATAATGTTATTAGAGAAATCCTTAAAAATGATTTATGAATATAATAATCATGAAATTTTTAATCCATGATTCATCTATAACTTCATAATGTATGGAAAAATACCATTACCATAATATTCACACTCTAAATATACCCTTACCCATCCAAAAATGAATGTGATAGTTAATTTCCCTTGAATACCACCTCTAATAGCTTATCTATTGGAGAATAACATCTATGGCATAAAAATCACACATATGGGAGGAATAAACATCAACAATGATTGACTTACAAAATAAAAGGCATGAAAAACCACTAAATATTTAAGTGAAAATAAGTGGTGATTTTAATACATTTAATTTCAGATAAAATATGTAATAATAGAAGTCATGTTGAATGCTACAAATGTAAACAAAATCAAGGACCATGAACTCAAGTAACTGTAGAAAACTATTAGATCATCCTCTAAACAATAAATGTTAATACCTAACAACAAAGTGTTCCTTTATAATTGAACATTATTATCTATAGTTGGTGAATAATAGATATGCTCAATATAATCCTATATGAAACATCCCATTCAAAATTTTGATGAAGTATATTAAATTATTTTGAGTATAAATTAAAACTAAACTGTTGCCTAAAATGGTAAAAATGGTATCATCTTCGCTACTATATCTCACCCACTATGTAACATATAAAAGTAAATATTCATATATCAATTAAATATAAATAAATTATTGTACCACACGACCTCATAATGACATTTTTACCCAATTACCAAACACCTCATACCATGTGCCTATTATTACCATATATAATCTATCATTGATGTTATTCTTGCATTTTCCCTTCATACCTCTTTAACATTAATGGATCAAAAACTCTTGATGGAATCCATACACATATCCATCTCATAATCATAAATTTCCATTTCATAACCTTGCATGTTTTTGGAATAAAACTAGAGTCTATGTAAATTCAATATAATTTAATCCATCATAATATATTCATGTTGAACCAATTGAAGTTGAATCCAACCTGATCAGATACATGTATATATTAAAACAAAGTCCATCAAAATCTTAATAGAAGTTCATAATAAAAATAAGATTCTTCATATCAAACATAGAACCATAAGAAATATCATAAGTTATTATATCTTAGGATACACCTACTAATATATATATATATATATGGCCAACACGAGAGTGAGCGGGATAGGTAATTCTACCATCCATTCAATCAAGATTGTGTATATTGTATAAAACACCATCCAAATTATTTTACAGTTCATTACACTACTAACTCAAGAATGGCATTGTATGAAATCCTAAAAGATAAATAATGTCTCGATAACCCATACTAAGTGTATTTATTGCATTATAATCATATGTATCTAACATTGAAAACACCCTTATCTTCTATAACAAAATACTAGATATCATGAAATCTCCCAATATTTTTGTTCAATTTTATTTAAATAAATAAATATTATATAAAATAACTTCACAATTATCATTTCAATAATAATAATCATGTGGTCGAAATAACTCTGAAATTTCATAATTACCTTCTGATTTATTTATTTTTTCTTTTCAAATATTGTTATAGCCATTTTGTTAAATAAAAAACAAATTATTAATAAAATAACTAATATATATTGTTAATTTCACACCCATTGATGAAACTCATTCAAATATACAAGGGGTGTTAATATATTAATTAATATATCACATGTGAACATGAATCCCTTGGTACAAAAGGGAATGAAGCACAATCTCAGGCATTCCTCCAAGTATGTTGATGAATTATTCTTGTAGTTCAGGTATAAGGTGGAATAATATAGACCTTATACCATAAAATGTTGTATTCATTATCAAATAAATTATATAATTATATAATTAGTATATAATTATAGTAAATGGGAAATAAAAAGTCTATATATTATATATGATTATTGAATTAATATACTCAAAAGTCAAGACTATAAAACAAACAGTAATTACCTATTGATCTTATCATTTACATGATAAAATTGAATAAAAGAAAACGAGGTTATGTAACTTCATGCCTCACCTCAAACCAATTTCCAGAGTTGTATCATGTTGTCCCTCGGAATGATTAATCACAAGACTTAGACCAACATATACCTATGATAATTGAGGGGTTCTCATATATCAAACTGACTTAGTCCCCTAGAAGGATGTAAAATAAACATTGTATGAAACAATAAATATTGTTTAATTCCCATCAAGTAGAAATATTTTATATATGAATTTTAAAATATGTATATAATATAAATAGAAAAATTATACTGACACAGCATAACATATAATATGTGAGGTGTACATAGAAATTAATTAATATAAATCAATCTATCATGCACTTTATAATCCTCCTTGCACCCCATCCAAATGTTTTCCTACTCCATGAATGATTGATGGTCATAACTGATGGCATTGGTAATCAAGAGTAATCTAAAATGGAATTCAACCAAATATAATGACACCATGGGATTTAGATATCAAAAGTCATTAAGATGACATGTCTCCCAATATCCATTAGGAATGAAGTGAACATGTATCTCAAGAGTCTCAAGGAATTTAATTAGATCATGCCAGAATGTGTTCATTTCAAATATTGAATATAAGTGAATATTGATGGTCTTAGTACTGTATCTATTCCATTTTTCATTCCATAAGGCTATAATTTTTCAAATTCATATAATAATTTTCAATCCTGAATATATTCATGTAGAAACCATTTTCTATGTTCCATAATCACCATCATTACATTTCATACACACTCCCCATTAAAAATATAATTGTATCATGATAGTAAAATAATTTAACATACAATGAAAAAAATATCTAATGTCAAGATAAACCATTACATGTAAGTGAATAGAAATATATATATATAACTAAGAATGTAATCATGATTCACCAAAACAATATTGTCATGCATTTGATCAACATTTCAAACATATTCAATTTGGATATCTATGAACACTCAGGGACCCTATAATTACATCTACTTTATATATGTAATTATACAAATAAATTTTTACACACAATTGAACATAACACACAGAGACATAAAATATCACATCATGAATTATTCTCAGCACCAATATATAAACACCCACATGAGAATATCATAAAATAGGTTCTCAATAGGCGATACATGTACCCAAATGTCATTAGGGAATTAAATTTGGTTCCAGGTGTCTTAAACCATCATTAATACACTAGTATACTCATACATGATCCATTACTAACATAACCAGATGTATGATCTTAATTCCCCCGTGTTTGTGTCAAAGCACCGGAATTCACATGTTGAAAAAGTGGGAATATATTTTCCTTAAACACAAGAGAAGCTTGATATACAAGTCAGTATGCATACTCTAAAAATCTAAAAAAATAATGCAAATTAATTAAAAATTAATATAAAACCCAATATGAAACAACAAAGTACAAAAAAATTATGTTAAACCACCAACATCCCAATGGACACTACAACCTGATCCCAATTATCAACAATGAAAAGAACATCCCAGTGGTTTCGTCCTCTTTCTATAACCTAGTAGGAGGAAACATAAAAATTATATAAACCATTGAAGGGGTGTGAGCATAAATAAATGTAGTGTCTCACAAAGTATTCCATAATATGATTCCACATTTAATAAAACAAATAGATGATACAATCATAAATATATGGGCATGGAATTTATAAATTATGTTTTAAAACAAATAATTCTATACATTTCAATATTTTTAAATAGATAACAAAAATTATAATCATTTTATATATATTATTTTATCTAAATTCACATGATATCTGAAAAATAGTTTACATAAAACAAAATATAGATAAATTCATTAACAACAAGAATCATGATCATCTATCAAGATGGAAAATAGTTCTAGATAATTGGATCCTCAAGCACATGTTATGAAAATAATAAATGTCCACACACATCCATCTGGAATAGGACAAAGATGAATAACTAACATAAGACTATGAATAATATATTCATATTTTTTATGATAGGGTTGTAAAATATCAATCCAACTCTATGTAATTCCTATACTAGTTTTTCTTCCCTTATGTAATTTATAATTACCTTGTATTTCATATTCTCAAACAATATCCCATAATTGTAAATTTATTTTAATACTATTTATAATACAATTTCACCCATTTAGAATTTCAATATACAAATATCCATTTAAAAACCAAAATGTTGTCTTCAATAAAATCATACCTTTTTTTGATAAGAAGATGTTGTTTCTCTCTAATCACATTAATAAATTTTTCTCAAATAAACTTTTGAAATTAATTTCAGAATAAAATATCAAAATAGAAATCCAAAAATTTAACTTACAATAGTTTTTTTCCAATGTAAATACACACACCAATTCAATAGAATTGGGGGTTTCCTATAAATTTCATTCCGAATACAAATAAGAATTAAAAATTCAATGGTAGTGGGATTTTTATTAAATAATTGTAAGAAAGTATTATTTAAAAAAATAAAATTAATTTAAACCAACAAATTTATTATAAATCAAATGGAAAATATTAAATTGAACAACCTACCTTAGGATCATGGGATCATGATTCCCAAGTTCATAAAATGGAATATCAAAGGAAGAAGTTCGGTAAATATGATATAAGAATAAAACCATGAATCAAGATCCAAAATAACATGGATTGGATCTTCCAACAACACAATTTTGAAACAAAACCTATAGAATTTAGGATATGTTATATAGAGATAATGAACACGAAAAAAAATTTACCAAGGAAGGATTAAATGATGATCTCTGCACATTGGTTTGTTTCCAAAGGGGTATAAAGGTGTAACAATTGGTTATTGGGAGCTAAAAGGACCTAGGATTTCTTCATATTATTTTTTAGGGATATGAGGATTTCAAAATAAATGTTTTAGATATTTTCATTTAATTTTTAAATTAAATAAAATTTGAAATCATGGTTTCTTTGGTGGGGTCGCAGTGTTTTTTCAAACTGCGCACCCTAATTGAGTTCCCCACCTAGGTGGGTTTCATGATTCCACCTAGATATGAGAATGGTGTTACAAACCATGTAAAATCAGGAAAAAACATTAATAGTAATCTTTTCATTGTTTTCACTAGTAGGGTGCATGATTTTGGGATAACATTGTGCCAACCATACAAGAACCCATATCCATTCAAACATTAAAAAATATCACCCTAGAAAAAAAGTAGCAAACCCATCCATATCATGATTTAAATAGCCATTTAGTATTACAAAAATGTATTAATATAATGTTATAACATCCCTTCAATATGAAAATTATTTCCATATAATGATTTCTATGATGTTTAAATATCAACTAGATGAGGCCATTTTTCCCTCATCGGGGCCTCCCTTACCCATGTATCATGAGTATCAGAACAAAAAAGCATAGAAATAAAACAAAACGTATCATCCTCCCACAATGAACATTGGTTTCAGAACCAACTATCCTGTCTGGGTGCTCATTCATTGATCAATTAGGTTCAACATGAAGATCACTCGATATTAGAACACAATATGGATTAGGAATATACTTTTTTAACATTGATACATGGAACACATTTTGTATTGAAATCATCTTCAATGGATGATCTATATTTTAATACACTAATGACATTAACTCAATAACCTCCAAAAGGTTATAGGAAGTGAGGGTCATTATTCCCTTTCCTTTCAGGCCATCAATAACCCAACCATGTAAAAACATTTAAGAACACCTATTCACCTTCTATTAATTCCAATAGCCTCTGATGATAATCTGAATAAGACTTTTACAATATTTGTTTCAACAAAATTATTTAGATAATCCACTAAATCATTGATGTTTTCTATTGAATGAGTCTTAGTCTTACTGAAGAACTTTCTCTAATCATCAAACAATATAATAGATATTTATATGGCTGACCATTAAAGGCTTTAAAAGATTCTATTCTAATCATGTGTTAGTAAATAAGTTTATATGAAAAAGAAACAATTCAAAAAATGGTCATACTAATTCCCACCAAAGTCAATAACATATGAAAAATCCATATCGTCATGAATTTTTATATGTTTTTCTATATGGCCATCCGACTATATATGATTTGTACTCATATGAACCTAATATCACATTCCCTATAGGATTCCTCTCATAAAATGATTATTAAATCAGTGATCTATTAAATATAATATATAAGATGAAACTCTATTTTTATTAACAATCACATTCACATAGTGGTTTCTCACATCCTAAACATTGATTGAATCACTAAATGAAATAATTTGAGATGATTTAGTCATTTTATTGACCGTAACCAATATCACCTTCCCCTTTTTGAATGTATATTAAAACATAACCACAATTTTAATAGATATCTCACCCCACATCTGACTCAAAACTAAAAGAGTGTAAAGATGAAGGCATGTAGTTCATGTCCGTGACCTGTTGGAATGTATAATAATGAATGAAAAAATCAACATTGGATTGTCTTATACAAGGGAACTAGAATCACCACCACATGTCATTGAATATATTCATGGCATCTAAGTAGAATACCCACTAGAAATTATGATGATCCCCCGTAACATATTTCATTAAAAGAAATCGTAAATCACCTCTAATCGGGAAAAAATGAATGTCCTTCGTAGATAATGACCAATCAACAATGGTCTAAAAACCATAAACATATTATCTAATTATAAAAAACTCAACATCTATTTACTATATCTAAATGAAACATTCTAAAATACTAGAGGTAAACTGAGAACTACAAAATTTAACCTTGACTATTGTTTATCATACTCCAAAATAGAACAATGAAATGAGATCCATCAAGTTCTACTCTTCTGTTGATTTTTTCATTTTCTGGGTTAGAATATTTCTACTCAAAACATCTATAATGTAATTACTATTCTGTTTGTTATAGTTATTGTCAAGGATGAATAGATTCATTTATTCTCATAATGAATCTGTATTTTACCCATAAAACAAAAGAATATATCGGTTTATATTTTTGAATCCATGCACTACGTCGGTGTGGGAATTTGGTTTCCAGATAGCCCTTGGTTAGAGATATTAAAAAAATTAAATAATTATTGTCATTCAATATGTTTAAAATTAAATGTAAATAAATTCCATTCAGAATTCTCTATCATATTTGGGAGACTACTGTTGACTTTAAAATATGAGCTTTACCCAAGCCCTGACCTAAGGTTGTCCTCTCAAGGAGTTGTAATCATGTTTTTTTTGTGATTAGGCACTAAAAGGTGAATTAATTTCATTAAATTCATTAAAACCAATTTCTACCCAACCCAACATTAGTTTTTACAACACCTCATGGAGGAGATACTCTTCCTCCCCTCCCCTCCTCTCTTTGTATCATCGAAGAAACTAAAGAAAAATTGAGGAAAAGGGGTTCTTCAAATATCTATTTCTGGTTAATATCATAATTAGATCAAGAACCATCATGATACAAGAATAATTATTCTATTAAAGCATTATATTTTCACTAATGATGTAGGAATATTTCATTTTTGGTCCTGATGCCTTTTGTTATTCATTGTTTTATGTTTCTAGAATCCAAATACAAATTCTCTGATCCCTGTTAAGTACATTTGTGGGAATTGGGGAAGAAAAATATTAATTGAGGTGATTATTAGGTAATTAATAATTGAAATTTCCATCTACACAATATTTATTTCAGCGACACACACTGTGCAGCTCTTCTAATTATGGAAGGTTGATCTTTTGTGACTACATGATGTGTACCAGGGTTACACGTCATGTGGTGACCTAAACCGTGTGATCATGGGAGATGTTGTGGGTTAGAAGTGTGAAACAACATGGATGTCTACTAACTGAAAATCAAGGTACATGGACATAGGGTAGGGTACAAAGACATTTGAAAAACTACATGGGGTGGTATCTATTTATCTTGAACACGCTGTGTAGTATGGGATACACAGACTGTAAGGCACATGGTTTCCTATTCCATGTATAAGAGGAACATGACCAAAGGCTGAGTGATGATGGAATCTTTGTGTACCTAATTTACACACAATGTTAACCAACATGGTTTGGTATACCATGTATAAATAATACACAACTTGGTGATCCGGAAAGCTCACACATAGTGTGTTCCTCTATCAACATTGTATACTCCTAAGATATTCTCTTGGGATCTTCTTACATCTATATCATATTCAATGGGTTCTTAATTAAATCAGGGTAGTATCCTATCATATGTGATTTCCCGCATATAATGAAATGGAGGTCACCATAATGACTTATGATATATGGGGTTATGTAAATAGGCCATGATGCTCATGATGATTTATGGAACTGATGCTTGAGATTGGTGGTTTTTATGATGAGATTTTATGGGAATGGTTCTCCCATGTATCATTAGGGTGATGGTTTCCATTAGCTCTATTCATTAGTATATAAGGTACTACCTATGAGGTGGGAGTGGGTTATTTATCTTTTGGAATTTTTCTTACAAGGTTGATACTATATTTATTGACTAGGGTGAGGGTTTTCTTGGGAAGTTCATGAATATTGATAGATCTACCCTTTCATTATAGGGAGTAGGTCCTCCATACATGCTGTTATAGTATTTTATGTACTCCACATCCAAGATAGAGAATGGTTCCTCTAGCCTAGGGTCAACACTATGAAGTCATATTAGAGTGCATGTCCCCCATAGTGAACAACCATTAAGTGTCAGTACTCCCATGTCCTATAGGTTGCATGTCCTCTATCCACTGAGTGGTACTACACTATTGGGTAAGGGTGTGGGTTCTCGATTCACAAATTGGTATGGACATGATGGATCGAGGTGAGATTAATTCATTCTATGAGTGGAAATCCTCTATTATATTTGGGATATAGTCCCCTCTTATAGAGTACTACTCCCCCATATCTGATTATCATTGAGGAGAGTGTCATCCATAAGAGTTATAAATCCAACAACTATGGGATACAATTATGATGAGTGAGCCCTAGAAATTGGTTTCAATGATACCAAGATAAGACATAGTGGTCCCTCAATTTATTGAGGTGTGGGATACTCCATACATGAGTAATTAAATTTACACATGTTAATTAGGTGCAGTTCTACCATGACTACGGGGTAGTGGTGTGGGACAGGTCCCTCCATTCTATCTCATTAGGGAGAATTCATTTAGTTCATATTATAGATAATTTATCCCTAAATTTTGTGTAGTGTTGAAGGTAAGAACTCTTCATTTCGGATTCTTTACCTTGAACTGGGACCAAGGGAATGACGATATGATCTCTGGTGTAGGGAAATAGAGCTGGACCTTGTAAGAAGTTACTGATGGAGAAAATTCTCGCAAACATACTATTAGGAATGATATAGTTTTTATAAATGGATTTTGTCTCTTTTCTTGGTTCCATCTGAGGTGGATGAGCTTGTGGAGATTTTTATCTTAGTTTTGATTAGCGATTAGAGATGGAAAAAATAAGCATGTTGTTTCTTAAATGGATGGAACCTCATTGGACATGGATTCTATTATTTTTATATGAAGGTTTTTTCTGGGAATCATTGTGTTGTTTTCAAATGGAACGGTCCAAACCCCTTTTAGATTAAGTTGACTTGTCATGTACATCCAGAGATTTATTGAGATATATTATCTCTCTAGATTGGGGTTCCCTCTAGATTGGTTGACCAGATATTTGATTTTATGTTTCTACCTTTTTTGCGGTTTTAGGGGATCCTTTTATCTATTATTATAATAACACATATGTTGAATTTTCCTATGCATGTGTAGTATCCAAGGAAGAAAAAGTCATTTTGTTGGTGTGCATAGAGGACTTGAAGTAGGAGGATATTAGTGAACTAGACAGAACGAACTATTTTTTGGAGCTGGGAAAAATTAGTTTTAGGATTTTTTAGCTGACAATGATCCATTCCTTCTAAGAAAGTTGGATTTTTATACAATTCTATTTTGTGGTCCTTGTTTATTCCTCCTTTCACTTTTAGTACATATGTTTTACTCTATATGTGTGATATAGTAGTATTCATTTATTTTTTACATTTTAGTTTATATATATCATCATTTATTTGATATGGGAGATAATTTCATGTTTAATGAAATAGAGGAAATTCTTCTTTTGTTAGTGAAATTCTGACTCAGTGATAGTTCCAGCCCTGGCCTACTAGATGCAGGCTTAATGAGTTATAGCCTTGGCCATATCGGGTTTGGTCTCCACAGAGTGGTATCAAAAGACGTCATTTACACATTAGGACTATAGATTTGGGATATTTTTTTGTTTCAATGATATAGATTTATGATATTTTCTATTCAGATATCTTGAAAGAGGATCTATTGTTGGTGTGGCGGCTAACACATCCATTCACCAAAATTTGATTACTGAATTTCTGACTATGTATATTAGAGCTCTGGACACCACGAAATGAATTCTACATGCATCATATGAGACATGATTATTTTTTATTTTATGTTCCATTAGTTATCTCCCTAGATAAAATATTCGACAGTGGTATAACATGATTATATTTTAGGATGTCACCGTGAAAAAAGCCATAATGGATTCCACATCATGATTTTGATACAAATCCACCATGTGAAAAGGATTCTATGTAGGGAACTGGATAAAGGGTTTTACCTTCAAGTGCTTATTTTGTAATACCACCATCTACTGAGAAAAAGGTTTTACCATCAGTTGAAGCCAATTATTTATAGAATTCGACCGTTTAATGACATATATTTTATTATATTTTTAAAATTGAGGATCTTTAAAACCATAGTGTCTGCAATTAGGGAAAATAATACATGAAAAAATACTACTTTCTTATATTTTACTTATAATTATTATTCAAAACTTATCATAAGTACAATTATGAAATCTCATAACATGGGTCATACATCAAATGATTGGTTGAGAAAAATGCCACGTAAGGGATAAAAAGGGAAATTCTTTTCTTATGATCTTCTAAAATATAAATATGAATGTAAAGAAATACATAAAAGAATTATAAATATTCATATTATAATAATAATACGAACATGAATAATAACATGGAAATGTGGACACCATATTTAATTTTGTCATTCATACGGATTTCACCAAGGTTTATCACTGAGGTGTCATAAAAATTTACCATTTTTATTCACCAAGGTATCGTAAAACTTATCATCTCTAAAGATTATATTTTCTATCCCATCCATTAGAGCACTATAATGGGTTTTTCATCATATCTATTAATTAATTATATTCACATAGATCATAATAAAAAAATTTCTAAATAACCAATGCAAAATAAAAGAGATCTGTTTCATATCCAAATGCTAGCATATTATAAAGTTCTTAAAAACATGATGTTTTTGTCATTTTAATCTCATAGAAAGGGTAGGATGGTTTCATGTATGATTATCCCAAAATAAAAATATATCATTTTTTTAACCATGTTAATAACCCTAGATAAGATTGTGGTTTGGCTAATCACAATATAAAACAAAATATTTTTGTGATAAAAAGAGATAAAACATAAGATGAAAATAATACAGCATAATCGGTATGAAATATGGTTTTAGAAAACATTAAAAATTTATGGGAAAGGATAACACATTTATAAATTACCCAAAATATGTTTTATGGATAGAATAATTTTGTTATATGAATATGATATAGAAATTTGAATGTCATACCATATAAGAAAATTCCTAGAAATGAATAGATTAGTTGAGAATTCCCTTACCTAGAAGAGTGTCTCCTAAAACTTGAATATCAGGACATTGGGGTCTCAATGAAATCATTGGGAGGTCACATTTTTGGGAAACACTATCATATAATCATTGAGAATGATTAATTAATTATTTAACATTATGGAATTGGTGGGAATTTATAGAAAAAGTGTGATATTTTTGTATTAATTCATGGGGATGCCTGAGTAGTGGTATTTTGAAAAACAATGGTCTTGCCCATGGTATAAGAAACATGGTAAAAATATTATAATACAATAATTTAGATTATTTTACAAAAAATGTATAATGCATATTACATCATTATGATGTCATTAAATATACAGAAAACATAAAACTATATTTTAACTATTCACTTAAAAAAATATTTTAAAATTTTCTCATAAACACACCATATCCTAAAATAAATGATCCGAATTAAAAAATAAATTTTCTTTTATAATACTAAATCAATTAATATGATATATTAAAATTTTAACATTAAAAAACTAATTTATTAAAAATTAAGTATACGGAAAATGCATAGTAAAATTGTATAGTGTAATTTCTGATACTTGAAAAACAAAAATAATTTTATCATTTATATATATAAACGAGTGTATTTATAGAACTATTTAGTTACTAGAACAATTATCGATAATATCCTTGTTTATAATAAAAATTATATTTTTCCAAAAATGTAGAATATTTGTCCGAATTTTTTTATCAAAATCACTCTCGAAATTATTAAAAAAAGAATTCATAAAATTGAAAATATGGAACAAGAATTTTTTTAATAAAAATGGATTTCAATTTATATAAATAATGCCTTCAAATATAACCCCCTATAACACATGTGTAGAACCTTAGGGTAAGAAATGCGATAATGATGGACTCTTGCGGCGACTGAGATAAAATCACCGTAGTGGTAATCTCCACTAACATGAAGTTGTCCCATGGTAGATTTTGTTCATGAATAAAAACTTGAATCTCATTTTGTACATGGTAAAGAGTGAATCCTAAAGATGCTACCTCCCTCAAATGTTCTTTTAAATAGGATTTATATATCATGCTTCTTTATAATGAGGCAATAAACTATTCATTCTACATTAATTATCCATTATCATTTGTATTTATAAAACCAATTATAACATTAAAATTAATAATAATAATATTTATTCCAATAGTAATATTGACCAACAACCATAATTGAACAACATTAATAATTTTCCATTGGTCATAATGGGGAACTATCATATAATAGTCAAAAACCAAAGGTCACATTTCAATTACACTTAAGAAATTATAAAGGTTACATAATTTTTTGTGTAAAAAATTATATAACACACCTTTTGAGGAAAAATTTATCTTTCAATAAATTTGGGTCGTTACATTTTTCTCCCTTATGAAATTTTATCTCCTAAATTTTAACTCATTCTCTCTGTTGTGACAATGTGATGGTACATCTACCTCATTGTTTCCTCTAGTTCTCAGATCTCTTCTTCGTAAAATTGGTTCATTTATAACACATTAATGAGTTGCATAGACTAGTTGCATAGAAACTTGTCCCTAAATTTAAAAATATCCCATTTCTGCTCCACTTAAGAGAGATTGTGTTCATGTTGTACCACATCTAGATTCAGTTCATGTGAAGGGTAAGATATGTACATTATCAAGAGAGATATGTTAAAAATATCTCAACATTGATATATATTTAGAGAAATTGATAGAGAATTGGGTACTTCTATTATGTGATCAAGGAGTTCATAGGGTTCAATGTACCTTGGGATAAGCACCTATTTCTTCCATAATCACATGACTCTCCTACAAGGTGAAATTTAAAGGAAAAATTTCTCACCAAAATCAATCTTCATGTCCCTATAATGGTTGTTAGGAAAGTTATTTTTAGAACTATTAGTATAGTTTATGTGTTGTTGGATGGTATGAACATTTTATGAGTTCCCTTGCAAAAGATCAACCCATGATGCTTTTTCGCACCAACTTATTCCCAAAAAGTATGAGTTCTACATCCCCTCCCATATAGAGCTTAATTAAGATCTGTTTTATTACTCTAATGTAATCTATAATTTTATGAGAACACAACCAATGTGAGATGTTTATCCCATCCACCATTAAATTGAATTGGTAATTTTATTATCTTCTCCTCAACTGTCTGATTGGTCCGTTCATATTGGAAATCATTTTAAGGGTGATAGGAAATATTTAAATTCAATTATCTACTAGGATAATTTTGAATAATTATCAAGATATATTATGTAAACCATAGATCATGATCAAATATGATAGAAGGTGTAACTCCATGAAGACATACCACTACCTTCACATATATCTAGATGAGTTGTCAAGAGAAAAATCAACCCAAATAGAGATATACATGGTACTCTTGGTGAGAAAGGCAATTATAACCCATATAGAATTTTTATATTTGAAAGTAATCAAGAGGCCAATGACAAATGTATACAGTTATATTATCCCACTTCCATACTTTTATGGGTAATTTTTGTAATACCTTGTTAGGATGATGTTGCTCTACCTTAACTTTTTTTCACACCATGAAATTTGTATTGTAGTCAGCAATCACCCATTTCATTTTATCCCACAAATAATTATCCTAAATATCTCTATACATTGTTCTTATTGTAGTATGTATATAGAATGTAGAGCATTGAGATTCATCCATCAAATCCTACTTTATTTCGCTAATAGATGGAACACATGGTCTCTTATGAAATTTTTGTAAACCTTCTTGATCAATATTGAACTTAGGAAAACTTTCATCTATCACAGCCACTAACATCACCTACAAAAATGGATCATATCGTTTAAATTTCATGATATTATTTAGTAATAATGGTTGAGAAATAATTTTTGATAGGGTGGATGATTTCCCTTCACTTACGATTCAAATTTACAATTTTACTAGGCATTTCATCAATGAACCTCATTGAATCCTCATCATTGATAATGTAATAGGTTTATTCCAACATAATTCACCAAAGATTTTTTTTTCACTTCTAGGGTGATAATGAAATAATCATAGTCATTAAGAATATATAATTGTATCCTCCATCTAATATTAAATTATTTCTATATGAAAATATTCTTAAAACATTGTAATTATATTAATATATAACATTTATCCCCATATAAAGAGTTCCTATATATCTTTATAGAAAAAAACAACACATAGATCCAGATCTAGAGTTCGATTATTCTATTCATGAGCCATTAGCTTTAGAGATGCATACGCAATCACATTTTCATTTTTCATAAGGACTCACAAAATTCTTTTCATATATTCATCACTAAAAATAATTAATACATCTCTGATCGATAGTAGACTTAACATGGGTGTAGCAAAAAATATCTACCTCATCTCTTTGAAACAATTATGATGCAATTTTTTTAGATAAACATAACCTATTTTGAGATAACTTGGTTATTGGATTATAATGTAATGAATTTTTTCTCAAGAAACTTTTTATAATTTCCTAGTAAAACATAGATAATACAAATCTCAGTTAATTTCTAAGGATGATGCAACTCCACAACAACCTTTTTCATTATAATGTCTACTAATATTCCTTCACTGATACAATATTCCACAAGAATGAAGCTTTTTTTAACAAGACTCACACTTGATGAACATTAATAATAACATATATTTTATCAATTTTTCTAGTATCACACATATATGATTCTCAGGATCCCCATGACTATTGTATTATTTCATAATATCATCAATAAAAACAACCAAAAAGTTAACACAGATGTCCTTAATGAGTATATTCCTCACATCCAAAAAAATAGAAAGTTCATTAGTCAATATGAAGGGAATTAAAAAATCATATTGATATTATCTTGATAGAATGGTGGTATTTGACATTAATTATTACATCACCCTCAGTTTTCAACAACACAATTAAAGATAAACCAATGAAATTAATTTTTCCCCATGAAGAAGGTCAAATAAATCAACAATTTTTAGAAGAGGTTACTTCTTTTTCATTGGACCTTTTTGTATTTTTAATAATTAATGCATAAATTCTTTGATCCGTACTTCCTCTTCACAAAGATAGCATGTCATCCCCAAGGAGACAAACATGGTCTGATGAAACCCTTATCAAAAAGATTTAGGAGTTGTTTCATTAATTCATCTATCTCCAAAATTTTCTATTATATACAGTGTTTTTTATATTTTCTTGGGTACACACATGAGTACAATCATGAAAAGTAACACTAATTCTAGAGATGTTCTAAGGAACTCCATAATAAATACATCAATTTATTCATGAATGATGGGAACATTTTACATTCTTATAAATTCATGTCCCTATTCATCATCACAAATAAACTCTATAAAAAACGATATGAGATGTTCTTATAGAAAAAGATTTTGTCAAGATATCTCTCATTTTAATATAACTATACATTTTACACTCATGACTATTAAGATATCCTTAATCCATATTTTTATTCTTATTATTATTGTTTGAGATCCTGACCATCTAATTTATATTGTCAAATTACAGCAAGTGAATGACTACTATATTTTCTATATAATTGTTCTCATGAATGTAAAAACTAGAGTTTCTATACACTAATGATTCTTGGATAATCCTAGTAGTTGTATTGAATGATAGTAATACATATTCTATTTTAGGAATTGAATCTATATTCTATGATAAAATTGAGGATAAAAAATTGCTTATAACCATAATAAAATAATGTACACTCTAGATTTAAGAGTACAATGAGAGTACCTACAAAAACATCATTTATAGAATCAAATCTAGCTATCTTGATGGAAAAAATATTACCATTGTCTCTTGTCCAAATATGAAGTTGATGGTGATTCCATTCCATTACCCTCTAATTTTGACAATGATTGGTTATATTACCAAGATGTCTAAATTTGAATAATTCGACTTCAAGTAGGTCCTACATCATCATCCATTATTTTTCACTATTGAGGAGTTTATGCTTCACATCACTATTATTATTCATAGGAATATGTAATTATCATCCATACATGTAACACTTCATTCTCCTGATTAGGTAGTTCTCTGAATGCTTCATTCAACATTTGATATACGTGGAAACCTTCAATTTCTTTCCTACTATTACATAATCAAATCACCTCTCTGATTTTCGATCAAAATATCTCTTATTCTCATTCAATTTTTGACACCACTTCATCTCACAAAACTTCAGTTGAACCTCCATAGCACTCTATGAGATTTTCAAATAGCATTCATTATTTAAGTTTACTAATTTTTTTGTAGATTTGGTCTTAGTGCACTGAATAACATATCAACCATCCCATTAGGATCGATGATTAAAATAGAGTAATAATGGGAGAGTCATGTTAAGTTCATCTCATATCTAACAAAAATTTTATTTTCCTTCTATATCAGCTTGGGAAATTCCTTCTCCATTTTCATTCTCACCGAAAGAGGGAAATACTTACTAAAGATTATTCCCCTCAACTTTTCCCACTCCATAGATTCAAACTCCCCTATTGGCCTAATTTTTTTAATCAGTCGAAGCACTGATCATCTTATCCATCTATATAGTAAAAATATAGAGTAGTATTCTCATTTTCAGAACAACGAAGTTCAAAAATTAACTTCTTATAGAGCTTATTGGTTTTTCCATAATCAATGGGTCAGTATATCCACCAAATGGTTGAGGTAATAGAAACATAATGGAATTAACAAAATGTTGTTCTCTTTATGGTTAAACCGGTATCTTATTTGATTCGAGTTATTTCACATAACATGATTTAGATGATTCATCATTATTATGATGTTTTCCATTTAGAATTACATTAGAGATCCATTAGCCCATGTTCTATTGTTCTTACCATTTACATTCATCCTCATATTTCCAAAAACTATAAAAAAGTGATAAATAATAAGAATCAGGTTTCTTTTAATAATATTGTAACCCCAAAAGAATTGTATGTGATAAAACAACATGCATAATTATTTTATTCATTAAAAACTATTACATTTTATATAAATCCTTAATAATTTTTATTAAAAAAAAATTATCAGCAAAACATATCCATATAGAATGTGAAATTAGGTGTGAACAGAGGCCAGTTATCATGACCTAGTTCCCATTTGTGTCTATCTCTATGTGGTGTTTTCAGTTTTTACCCCTAGATACATCTGTGCTAGAACCACATCTACTTGTTTGTATCTAGACATGGATTTCTTCGTTAAAAACCCACATAATTAATATTTCCCCAAAACAGTATAGGGTTTTACAATATATAATTTTGTCACTATGCTTCATCCTAATGTTTCCAAATCAGAATTTACACCATTAACTAAATATTCCTTTGATAAAAACTATGAAATCCCATATTTTATAACATAAATTTAGATTAACTTTTATAGATAGATGAACAATACATGTTTATTGGCTTGGAAAAAGTGTAGATAATACATGAAAATAAAAAAATTTCTATTCCACATGAAAGGATTCTGAAAAATTCATCTTAACTACATTAATTTATTATCATAACTCAGGTACATACATCAAATAAATGGGTGATCAAATGGCCTTGTAAGGGAAAACATGGAAAACAATTTACCTGTGATCTTGAGGAATGTCATTAATAAAAATAAGAAATTGATAAAGGAAAGAGAAATTTTCATGTCATTATAATAAATAGTACATGAATAATAGCATTAAAATGTGGAAAAATACTTAATTTGGTCATTAATAAGTATATTAGTATGTATTATCAAGGAGGGGTCCTAAAAATTACCTAGGTTATTCCCTAAGGTATCATTAAGTTGATCATCTATAGAGATTAAATTATTTACCCCAGGAATTGGAGTTCTGTCTAGTAGAACCCTACATATGTATTAATTAATTATAGACACATAAATCATAATAAAATATTTCATAAATTACCTATAGAGTAAAAAATAGATGGGTTCCATTTCAAATCATAGCATTTTTAAAAGTGCTTTAAAAGATGATGATTTTTTCATTTTAAACCAACAAGAAAGGAAGGAATGTTTCATGTATGATAATACCAAAAATAAAATATATCATGTTGAAATATATTTTAATACCCCTATAGAAAATATAGTTTTTCTTATTCAATAAAACAAAATAATTTCATGATAAAGGGACAAATATTATGAGACGAAAATCCAGAAACATAGCTGGTAAGAACCATGGATTTAGAAAACATTCAAAAGAGAGGGGAAATGATTATCCAATTAAAAATGTCTCATAATATAGTAATGTTGTATAATAAAATTGATAGAATAATATGCTATATAAATATAAAATACATACAACATAAAAATATAACTTGAATGGAAAAGATAAGTAGAGACTTCCCTTATCTCAAAGAGTGAATCCTACAACACGAATATCAGGACCATGGGGACTTTAGGAAAACATAAGTGGAATAATTGGTTGGTAATACTATAATATATTATATTATGATTACATATGTAAGATATTATAAGAATTAATGGATTGTAATTTATAGAAAACATTTGGGATTTTTTTATTAATTTATGAGGACACCTCAATTGAGGTATTTTGAAAAACCAAGGGTGTGAAAATGGTATTTTCCT
Source organism: Viscum album (assembly GCA_963277665.1). Taxonomy (NCBI): domain Eukaryota; kingdom Viridiplantae; phylum Streptophyta; class Magnoliopsida; order Santalales; family Viscaceae; genus Viscum; species Viscum album. Next base: position 1,103,109,191 of record OY728147.1, read on the forward strand.
ATGGTATTGGAGACATGGTACAGCTATTATAAAATTTGAATTAAAAAAATTCAATGATAATTTTATATTTCATATTATAAAATTCATATTTCCTTAAACATATTGAAAATCTAGAATCTTAATTTAACTATTCACTAAAATGTTTTTTATAAAAATTTAATAAATTCCTCATAGACTAATTTTTTCATACTTTATTGAAAAATAAAATTTAATTTACCATTCTAAACCTATAAATATTATAAATTTATATATTAAATATTAAATTAATTTTTTATAAAAATTAATAGTGGACACAAAATGCATAGTAAAATGGCATTGTGAAATCTATGATACATGACAAAGATAAATTATTTTATCATTTATAAATACAAAGGATAGTTTTTAAAACACTATTTAATTAAAATAATCGCTATTAATAAACAAATTGTTTTTTATAAATATTATATGTTTCTTGAAAATTCTAATTTCTTTCTGAATAAATAAATTTATCAAAATCCCACTCCATTTTATTATGAAAAATTATTATTATTATTGAAAAAGAGGAAGATAAATTTTATTAATACAAAGGATTTAAATATTATGTCACTATAAAATTGAAACATAACACCTAATAATACCCACATATGACCTAATAGAAATCAATGTTATAGTGTTAGACTACTAGGGCTGTTCAGATAAAATCAAATGTGTGGTAATCACCACTAACATGAACTTATCTCGTAGAAGATTTCATTTAGGCATAAAATATTGAAGCTTGTCTGGGGATTTTCCATGATCGACACCCAAATATTCTTAACTCTCACCCATGTTCCAATAAATGGGATTCGTATGGAATGATTCTATTATATGAGTCCATAAACTCTTCATTATACAATAATTAACCATTATCATTTCTATTAATAATACAAATAATAAAATTAAACATTATTATTAAAAGTAGTACTTTTAATGGTCTTATTGACCAACAATCAAAATTGAAAAATATTCATATAACTTTAAAAAACCAAAAAGGTCAAATATCAATTAATTTAAATACATTATTAATGGTTTATAGTTTTGGTGTGTAAATAATTATATAACACACATTTTGTGTAAATATTTTTAAATAAAAAAATTAAGTTCTTAAAGGATGTGTGTAGGTTGTGTGCACTACATGAGATCCATAGGTAGCGACCTCTGAGGTACTAGGTTGATCCGCGCACCCATGCACACATGACTGGCTTGTGAAATTAATGAGATTTTTCTATTTATTAGGGACACGACCAAGTCAGAAGGTGGTCCTACCAGAAACCCTTTTACAGGCTTCAGCTAGGAAATGGTGGAATTATGTGATACAGTCCCATGATAAGGTGAATCTCAAAAGGTTTTATATTGAGTGAATATTAAGGGATGTTTTTTACCCAACCAAATTCATATTAGTGTGTATCCAGTAGCTTCATGTGCATTGGAAGTGTAGAATGACCTTCGGAGAGTTTTCAGTGAGGCTTATAGCCATGTCATGATATTCCTTAGACATGGTTTGTGGTCTATTTATCTAAAAATAGACCATTGATCAGGGATTTCATATTTATATTAAGACATCTATTATTCATCTATTCATTCCCACCCATGATGGAGTGTTGGAGCCTGCTCTTGTGGTGGAGAGTTTCTTGGGTGGGTAACATGTAGATGAGACCAAAAGTTGTGGTCACGAGGCCGATGCACTTGTAGGAGATAACAATTTAAATGTGACAGAATCATGGAACATTATTAATATCCATGAAGAATCTCAGGCATGGGGAACTATAGTGAAAGAGGAGCATCAAGTATTAGCTGAGATTCATGAGATGTTGTGTTAAACATTATATAAACATGAGACATCTCGCTAGAGATTGTCAAACCCATTGTGCTACTGAGAGGGAGTCATCTAATGAGCCTCTTTACTAGATATAAAACATATATAAAGGAGTTACAAGAGGATTTTAACAGTCAGAGGAGATGTTAGAGTGGATGGAGGTGGCATACAGTTTGGGGTGTTTCCACCACCACCCCCAGGTGGTCCATGCGAGGATCTGGGAGATGGAGGACAAGGGGGAGGACAACCACTAGCCTATAGGGGCATTTGACTTGGATGTTTTAAAATGAATAAATTTATGATTTATTTCTATTCTTATTTCTGTATTAGAAATTTTAGACACTATCATGGGGTACTATTTTCATTCCTCTTCTTTCTCATGGTTTCTCTAGGGTGATATAGGGCCTCAAAAGAACCCCATGTTGGTATTTATGATAGATGGCACAGAAAGAACCAACTTGTATTCATTCATCCCTTCATTTTTCATGTATAAACCAATGGGTTTTGATTTCTATTTTTATGAAAAATGCATGAGGAAGAAGTTGTGAAGTCTGACATAGAATTGAACACATGAAGAAGAGGGATGATTTCCCTATCAAGGCGTGTTTTTTTAGGTGACAAGAACTGTGTGGGTGAGTCAGTACATCCCAAAAAGGATATTATTGATGTGATGTATATGAGTTCCATATACATGTGTTCTCAAGGGGAGGTTGTTTGATGATGTTTTGGAGGAGGTATTGGCCTTTCCTATAGAGTTTCTATGCTCGATGCTTTTATTCTTGGTATCAATGAAATATGTAGATACATGTTTATAATTAGTATATAGAATCATAGGTAGACCATTTTATGATTCTATATTGTGGGTTTATTTCCTACAATCAATACTAATCCTAGATTAAACTAGAAGGTGTTGAATTTTTTTTGTTTGTGCGATTTGTGTTACAAGTAGAGGTTTGTAGAATAAGGGTGTGGTATGATCCATTGTTTACTCTTAGTAATAAATATATTTTTTTCTGAATACCCTCATATTTTAAGAATCAAAATTGACTGAAATTTTGTTAAGGATTCTTTAGTAATTTCTATCCATGAGTGGATGTGAACTGTGGGGTTCCATTAGTATCTTTTTTGAGATAGCGAGGTGGTGTACCACTAAACCACATGACTATATATGTATCATGGTGATAGTTTCTATCACACATATCATAGACCATGAGACATGTGACCATTTTATCAATGATGTTGTCCTAAAAGAAGCATTACATGAGGGTATATTGTCTTTGGTGGTTCATATGTGTGCATGAATGTAAGTAGCACATGAACCCTTGGTGAAATTCCTGACATTGGGGTATATTGGGGATCTCTGTTCCATTTAATGTACATTGTAATTCTATTTTTTGGGATGAAAACCCCTAATGTGGAGTGAATTTAATGAATCATGTTCGGACCCACAGGATAATGTGGTTTTTTTGGAGAATATTTCTAGAGATGGGTTCTTATTCTTCTCAGGAAGACCAAGCCTATGGATCCTTGATGCAGTGATATTAAATATATTAAATATATTTTGTCTAACATGTGTAGTTTCAATTTAAATGTAAATAACACCCATTTGGTGTTTCATATAATATTTTTTAGACCATAGTTAAGTCGGGAACATCATTTTATCCCTAGTCGCAACCTATGGTCTTTTGCGTTAGGTGATTCAATCAGGGTAATTTTGGTGATGGGGAGATAAAAGATAAACTCGTTGATTTTAATTGATTGAAACCAATTTATGATCCCATAGCATGGTTCATAAGACACAATAATGTGGAATGAATCATCATCTACTCTCCTTCTCACATTGTTCGATGGATGAAACCAACAGCAAATCGACGAACCACGGTGTTCTTGATCTCTTTTTATGACGATGATCATCATTAGATTGAAGATATGAATTATAAGGGCGTATTTCATCATCCAAAGAAAATGAGTTTTACTAAATATGTAGGTGTATTTTATTTTTTGTCCTAATTGATTTCATTATGAATTTTTTTCTGGTTCTAGATCATGATATGAATGATTTAATCCATGTTAGGTGGATCTATGAGTTTTGGGTAAGAATGGGCTGAATTAGGCCATTTTTGGCATTTTTTTATTTGAATTATGTATTCCTGGAATGTAGTTCTAGGATAAACATCGTTTAGATCATCTTATTTAGGGAATATGGGATGTCGGTACAACATATTGTGTAATAGGGTCACATGACATGTAGTTCCCAAAACTGAGTGATAATGGGACATGGATCGGGTTAGTTTAGTCAAAATAAATGATTTTGTACTAAAACATGATCAAGTTACAAAGACCCAAGGTTTGGTATGCAGACATGAAAAAACTACATGGGTGGTTATCCATTTATCTCAAACAATCCATATAGTATGGTATATAGAACATGTAACGGGCACAATTCATCGGCCTATTTAGGGAAAGAACACAGCCTGGGGATGAGCAATGTCAGAAATGGTATGAATTTTATTTAAATTCCTTGTACCTATAAATGGTTTGGTAAACCATTTGGGCAGCATACAGGGTTAGGTTCTTGGGTGGGCTCATATAGCATGTGTTCCCTAGTGAAATCCATGCAATGCTATACTATTCTCGTTGGATCATACATATTCCATATCATCCTCTCCAATATTTAGATTAAGGATTACGTGTAGACTATCAGAAGATATTTTCTTATTGTAACATATTTTTTACCTCTATTGAGTTCTATGTGATACGAGGTTGTGTAAATCAATTTTGAAGCTCGTGAAGTTGTACTGAGTTGATAATGGATATCAGTGTTTTTCATGATGAGAGATGATGGGACTGGTATTCCCAATTATAATTAGGGTTCATATTCCACTTAAAACTATTATTAGGTATAGAATAGACTCTCCATGTAATGTGTTTGGGTTCATTACCTTTGGATAGTTTTCCACTGTGGGTGATTCTCCCTTAAAGGACAAGGGTTCTAGTTACCCAATGATGTTCGTGTAGATGCACATTACTCCAATATGAATCCAAGATGAAAATACTATATAAATTTAGATCTGAATGATTCTATACTTACATTACAATATTGGGAGTGGGTCATCTATCATTTGGTCAGTACACCTCATTATTATCCAGGTGAGGGTCCCCTATAGTGAACGAGCGGGCAGAGTTCGTACTCCCTTGTCCTATAGGTTACATGTCCTCTAACCACTGAGTGGTAATCCCCATTCTAGATATTGTGTGGGTTCTTGATTCTAATAGTCATTCCCCCTATTATATTAGTGTGTGGTTACTCTATTCTCTAATTTGTAATTTTCTATTTGGTTAGTGAAAGAGTCCTCAATTACAGAGTTTTTCTCCCCCGTCTCTAAGTAGAAGTAGGGATCAGGACCTCCATTAGAGTTGTAGATCCCTTGGATGTTGGATACAATTACAAGGATACAGACCCTCTAATGATGTTAATGTTACCTAGATTCCAGTTAGTTCTCCCTTGACCAAATGTTGTTTATGCTACATCATACAAGGCCAATAGATGTTTCATAGGTTATTTTAGATAATTACCCCCTTGATTGTGAGAAAGTGGCGAGGCGCAGGTCCCACCATTCTATCTCATTAGAGATAATGCAAGTTTTATATACTATGGAGTAGTTATACATCATATATGGTATGTGGTGAAGTGAGTTACTCTTCATTTTTGTTCCTTTATCCTGATAAGGGTGGAAGGTGATGACAACACGACCTCTGATGTTGGGTACTAGTGCTGGACCTAGTGCAATTTTCCAGATCTACCACATTCTCTTATACATATCATTATGAATTCTAGAGTTGTTCTCGATGTAATGAATCTCATAGATGGGTGCCATATATGATGGATGATCTCATGGATTTTGTTCTCCTAGTTCGGGTTTAAGGTTAGAGCCAATGAAGATAATTCGACTTCTAGAAATGGAGGATGAAACTAATGCACCTTGGAGGATAAGATGAGTATATTTGGGTGATTTCTAGGAGTTTTGAGGTGTTGTCACATGTGGGGGTTGACATCCTTTGTAGACCTAGCTTCCATGGCATGTACAAGTAGGGTTTGTTTGAAATGGATTTTCTCTCTTGATTGGGGTTTTCTCTCTCTCGGTCGAGCAAACTGTTTTCTTTTTGTAGATTTATTTTTATTTTGGTTTTTTTGGAATGTATACTAAGTATTTATATACTAACCCCTACACAGCCATTGCATTTACATGTTTTTTATATTGTGAATACCATATTACTTTTGAAGGTGTTCACTATGAACCCAAGGTAGGATGATCTTAGGAGCTTGATAGACCAAGGTGTTTATAAGTGTGGCATCGGGGATCTTTCTGGTAATTATAGTTTACAGTGATCCCCTCATTATGAGTATTTTGGATTATTTTAATGTTTTCATTAGTTGGAATTATTTTTCCCTTCATTCTCTTTTAGTACAATTTCTGTAAACTAGTTGTGCGATATAGATATTTTCATGCATTGGTTACATATTGGTTTTTAAATATAAACATTTGATGAGCTAAGATATGTTTGTCTGTGTACAGGTTCACGAGAAATTCCACCCATGATTGAGAGATACCAACTCACCACTAGTCACCAGACCCTGGCCTATTCGAGGATGGATTGGGGAGTTATGTCCTGAGCTCCATCCAGCCTGTTCTGGAAAATTATTTCTAATGCCTCTTGATGATATTGAAATCCATTTTAGTGAAGTTATAACTAATTCTGTTATGGTCTAAATTTTTTAATACTTTTCTTAGAAAAGGTTGTTCTAATAACTATTTTGTGTATGAATAAAAACTAAAAGCTAAAGAACATGGATCTAGTAATTAATATCATGTTTCATATGATTCCAAGACCCACACGTGATGAAAATATCACCATATATAATTACACAACCCATACCTATAGTTGATGACAAAAAAAAATACCACATTGGATCGCATTGTCTCTAAAAGAGTCATCAACCAAAAATTATTCAAAATAAAATTTACTTCAAAAAAATAATTCTAAAATTTACATCCCACTAATACATTAATTTTTTTCAAGTTAAATTGTTCATAAGAGAATCCTACATTGAAATGTTTTATACGAATTAGTGATAACAACAAACTAAACATAAGATTATCCAGATATTAAAAACATTATAGGGTTTATCACATGTCATAAAAGTCTTTCTCTGCATGGGATAAACTAATATACCATTTTTTGACATAATATTTCCCAATATAATCCCTTCATGAATCCCAAAACAACACTTTATGTTTTTTATAAGGTCATTGAATCCACTATAAGTCCATAATGACGCTAATATGGAAAACATGATCTTCCTTGAGAAAATAATAACCATAGATTTCATAGAAAAATATAACCATTAATGTATCAAGATAATGATGGATAATGTGGTTCATTAATAACATATGGATAGTGATGTTATTGGGTAGAACAAATGGAAAAATAAATTATTCATAATGTCCATACCTTCTCTAGAATGTGGTTTATGAATGTTTGATTCATTAATTCTTTTATAATGGTAACTAAAACAATGATCATTCTTCGAGAATGACATCACCCCTCTCAAATGATCAATGATATCATTAATCCATTTTATTACATATATTTTTCATTATAATGACTCTATATAGTTTTTTGTAATCATCACAAAGTGGATAAAACCCATAATCTTTCATAGCTATGTGAGTTGATACAGCCCATGGGGACACTTTAGACATATATCTTATTTCTCTAGAATATCATCCAAGTATGTATTTAGATATTTTATTTCCTATAGTTACATGTGGAAAGATTAGATCTATTCCAGCAGAGTAATGGGCACTAAATTGATGAAAAAATTTACCACCTGTATCGGCTAAAAACAAGATCATTTATAAGGATTTTTTTTGATAATCAATGAAAACTGGAGGGGGCGTGGATAAATATTCCTACAAAAGATTATAAGAGAACAATGATATTACATTACCGATCATTGGATAATATGGTCTCTCTCCACTAAACATTGTGTCCAATTATCCATGAAATACATGGTATATCACATTGGGTGTAGTAAAGGAGACCAATAGAGGATATAAAATAAATATAGTATTTATTGGAAATTAGACAATACATTTTGAATATGATGTCAAGAGGTCACATTTAGAGCACTACAAAATCCAATGAATGATCGATATGTAATATTGAGAAATCAAAAATTGGACTACAGATACCCTCTTATATTTTTGTTATAAGGTTCATGGTAATATCTATAACATTATTTGATATATCCATATGGTTATTTTGAATGTTGAAAATATATGTTGAAATTAATTGATGACCTATCCTATTTTGATAATCCCAATTATGCTTTTACATACTTTGATAATCCCAATTAATGTTTATCTGTATTCTAATTCACTCAATCTATGAAATACTATCTGATAATAATATTAAAATAAACCTTGAGATATATTAATCAAATTTTATCCATGTCTGTATGAGTTATGGGGTATTTCTAACCCAATCGGATATGTTCAGTATAAAACAGACAAGTGTTAGTTACTGAACCGCATATAACTACTAAAACTGAGCTACCGATTGACCTTAGTCTACCGATAGTCCTTAGTCTACGGATAGGCAGAGTCAGCGATACGCAAAGCTACTGATATGTACAGAGATATCGATATGTACAAATCTATCGATAAGCATAGAACAAGGTCACTGATGCAGATAGCTTTCAATAGAACAAGTTTTCCCATAGTACAGAATGGAGCTACTGATGTGAATAAGTCTACTGATACACATAATCACTGGAACTAAGCCAGAGCTACTGACAGACCAAGAGCTACCGATATAAAAAGTCCCTGATACAGAATGAAGCTACCGATACAAAGCATAGCTACCGATTGGTCAAGAGATACCGATATATCAAGAGATACTGATAGAATGAAGTCACCGGTATACAGATCTAATGATACTAAAAGTTATCGATATAGAGAAATGAGTTACCGATGCCAAGAGCTACCAATTAAAAGAGCTACAGATACAAGTTCAAAGAGCAACCGATGCAAAGAGATATCGATGCAAGTTCAAAGAGCTACCAATGGAAGGTCACTGTTACACAAAATCCACCAAACACGTATACCAAAATGAGGCTACTAATGATTGACCAACCAGTCAGCTCTATATTCTCACTAATATTTATTTATTAAGCTAACGGTTACAATTGATGTTTTTATTGTAGTTAATGTTATTTAATGATGCATGTTGCCATGTCAGGGAACCGTACCTAGTACCCATTCAAAAAGGTAATCATACCATTTGCCGGAGCTAAAAGCTATAAATGAGAAGATAAAGACCTAGCTGAAAAGAAGAGTAATGATAGAAGTGAACACAGGGATTTCATTCAACAAGAATCAAGAAACTAAACACGAAGGGTGAAATAGAAAAAGGCTCACCATCATTCAAATGTGGTGCATTCACATAGGGCTACATTCATACTCCAAGATCATTGTATATACACGAAGCAATTCTTCTCTAGTGGAGAACACAAGCTGCATCTTGAGTGAAGAACTAAAAAACACTTCATGCACTCAGGATGATAAGCTAAACCCAGAACCAAGGAAGAAAACGATACTCTGTTTTCAGAATAAGTACCAATGAAGGACTCAGATGCTTTTCTGACCAATCAAATGAGTCTGGAGTTGCACTGCCAATAACTAAATCTTTTCTAAACTCATTCAGAATATCTTTAGTGATTCTTTTATTTACATTTCGAGCAGTGTCTGTACACTATTTATTTTACACACACACTATCTCCTGAGCTAAGCTGGAGGATTCTGAAATCCTCATTCGAAACTATTAACTCCCTTTTATCCCACTGTGGATAGTGGTAGAGTTCGAGTACGACCTGGGCAGCTGTGAGATGTTGTATTTGATTTCCCACAAAGAACTATGGTATAGGTCTTTGGACCTGGAAAATATTGTACTGTTGTTTACCCCGATCCCGTGTGTAGATCATTTAATATAAATTGTTGAGAGGACTATGTCTCGGCTTGAGACTGAACCTCTTGTTACATCTGCTGTGAATTGTGGTTTTAGTCATTACTATTATATATAAATTTCATATTTTGCTGCTAACTACTTTAAAATAAAATTTGTTTTAAAGTTACATTGATAGTTAAATTAGAAATTGTTTATAATTTTTGTAAACCAGTAAGTTATTTTCAAAAGTCAATTTAATATTCATATTAAATTAATTGATACCTAATCACTCATTGAGAAACTAATTGAACATTTACACTCTGTATAAATTCACTACAGTTTAACATTATTTTTAAATAGGGGGGTTTTAAAAGAAATATTTTTAACCTAAATTTTAATTGGAACTCATTTCACCCCCATCTTAAGTGTCCACTTCGACAAACCTTTGGTATCATAGGTTGTTTTTGTTTTTCAGAGTTTTCAAAACACTCAGTTTTTCAACTGTGATTTTAGTTCCATCTTTTAAGATCTTAAATTTCTGTTAGTTCTAAATTTTATCTCTTTAATATATTCTCTAAAATATAGTTATGGACAATAGACTGGAAGGTGCTGATACTAACCGGACACCTTTCTTAAATGGTACCAACTATGACTAGTGGAAACATAAGATGATAATTCATTTAGAATGTATGGTTTTTGATATCTGGACTGCTATAGAGTCACAATATAAAGTTTCAGAAAATGATAGAACAACTTGGGATGAACCGACATAGACTGCTTACAATAATAATTGTAATGATATGAATGCCCGGTATTTTTCTTTAGGAGATGAAGAGTTTAATATAATTTCTGCTTGCAAAACTGCATATGAAATATGGGATACTTTTAGTGTTTATCATGAGTGAACAACCAATGTTAAAGAAATGAATTTAAATACATATAATATTAAATAAGATAATTTTAAAATGAAGACTGATGAACCTATTTCTGACATGTATCTCAATTTCAATGATATTGTCAATACTATGAGCTCTCATGGAAAGGCTGTTTGTGCAAAGGAATAAATCATGAGAATCTTGAGATGTCTACTAGACCGATGGAGGGGAACTACTGTTTCAATAAAAGAATCATTTGACATTGGTGATCTCCCTGCTAATGAGATAATTGGTAAATTAATGATGTATGAGGAAGAACTCAAGGTTAATAAGGAGGAAGATGATGACCACAAAAGAAAATATGTAGCTTTTAGGTCTACTTCTTCAAAGAGAAAGGACAAAGACAAAGTTCAAATAAAACTGAATGTTCAACCAGTGAAGATTCAGACTCCGACAGTGATGCTGAGATGGCTCAAATAGCCATAAAATTTAAGAAGTTCTTTAGGAAAAATAAATTCTTTAGAAAATGAAACTACAAAGGTAAGTATGATAATAGAGGTCACTGGAAGAAGGACTAGAAGAAATATGATAATGAACATGATATAATCTGATACGAATGAAAAAGGAATGGACACATCAAGGCTGACTGTCCAAAATTAAAATTAAAAAAAACATGATTATAAGGACAAGAAGTACAAGAAAGCTATGAAATCTACTTCGAGTGCTTCAGAAGACAGTACAAGTGAATCTGATGTTACTGATTCTGAAAATAATCGCGCCAACATTTTTTTCATGACCAACACATCTAAGGTAACCTTAGATACTCATGTTTTAAATTCCTATTATTCTGGAGATGATTCAGAATATGATTCTAATTATGAAGATATGTCTAAGGCTGAATTGTTTGAATATTGTAACATGGTAGAAGAAACTTGTAATGAACTTGAGGAACAATATAAGTCATTAAAGAAACAACATGCTCTCACGGCCAATGTTAATTATGCATTTGATATAGAGAAGGAAAATAATTCTCTACTATTAAAGGAAAATACATAATTGAAAATGTCTAATGAGCAACTTATAATGGACTTAGAAAAATTCACAAATGGATAAGATACTCTAACTAAAATGTTAGGAATGAAAGTTGCACCAAAACACACTACTAGTTTGGGATACCAACTTGGAAAAAGACAATTTACAAAAACTCGATTTATTCCACTTGTTCCAGTTCTAGAAATTCATATGCTTCAAATAGTTATTCATATTGTTATAGATCAAATATAGTTTATCTTTCAAAATCTATTGATTCTGTAAATTATATGAGACCCATAAGACAAATTTGGGTACCTAAATCTTTGATTGCTAACCTTTCTGGACCTAAGAAGATATGGGTACCAAAGTCATTTTCCATTTAAACCTGTTTTGTTGGAAACATGATTTAAGAGTTCTCACAAGATGGTATGGTAATTGGAAATTGGATGTTCAAGTCACATGTCAAGAGATTATTCATGCTTAAAGAACCTAATCAATGTTGATGGAGCCCATGTCACCTTTGGTGATAATTATAAAGGAAAAATCATTGGCCTAGGCCAGATTGGTAAGACTAATTCAGTTTTAATTTCTAATTTTTTATTTATTGATGGACTTATGTATAACATGTTAAGTATCTCTCCAATATGTGATGATGGATTTAATGTAAAATTTGAAAATGATTCCTGTAATATTTTGAACTCTAATTTTTTTTTAGTATTTTATGCTTTAAGAAATAAAAATGTTCATGTTGTTTATCTTAATTCTTTAGATAAGCAAAATGTTACTTGTTTAAATGCTTTTCATAACGAATCATGGCTATGGAACAGAACAATAGGACACTTCATCATCTATTCACATAGAAAATTGACTAGGAAGAACCTGGTTAGAGACCTACCCAAACTTGAATTCCCAAATGACAAAGTTTTTAATCTCTGTCAAAAGAGAAAGCAATATAAAGTCTCTTTTAAATCAAAGAAACAAGTTTCAACTTCTCAACCTCTCGAGTTTGTTCACATGGACTTGTTTGGACCTTATATAGTTTTTATTTTAAATGTGAAGCACTATGTCTATGTCTTAGTAGAAGACTTTTCTAGATATATGTGGGTATACTTCTTTGCTCACAAAAGTTAATTTTTTTAATACTTTATTAAATACTCATAGTCTTTAGAAAATCGCAGTGGACTTAGGATTAAAACCCTGAGAAGTGATCATGGTCGTGAGTTTGAAAATCAAGAGTTTGAATCTTATTGCTCACACAATGGATATAGTCTCAAATTTTCTACTCCTAGGACACCTCAACAGAATTCTTTAGTAGAAAGATGAAACAGAACCCTTCACGAAATTGCAAGAACCATGCTTAATGAGTATGCCCTGCCTATTTATTTTTGGGCTGAAGCTGTGAATACAGCTTGTTATATTATTAATAGAGTCTCTATTAGACCAGTTCTCAAGAAGACCACATATGAACTATGGAATAATAGAAAACCCAAAGTTAGTTACTTTAGAGTCTTGGCTTAAATTTTTTTATTCCCCTTACAAAGGATAATCTGGACATGTTTGCTTCTATGAGTGATGAAGGAATTTTTCTTGGTTATTATTTAACTATCAAATCCTATAGTGTCTTTAATAAAAGAACCAAATGGGTGGAAGAATATTTCCACATTAGGTTTTATGAAACTGATCCACATGAGCCTAAAACCTCTCTTGAAAATCATGATGAAGAGTTGACTGTTCTGGACCTTAATGATAAAACTAAAGAACCTGCTGTAAAAATATCCAGTTCTGTACATATTCTGGAATCTTCTTCTGTTGAACCTAAACCTATAGATGAACCTGAAATTTATAGTCCTACCTTTACTAGATCAACTAGGATTCTAATGAATCGTCCTTTAGATGATGTTGTTGGTAATCTTGATAGAGGGACACAGACTAGAGCTTCTCTAAGAAACCAGGTTGAACATCAAGCTTTTCATTCATAGATAGAACCTAAAAAGGTCAACGATACTATCAATTATGAATTTTGGGTAATGGCTATGCAAGAAGAGTTAAATCACTTTGAATGAAACAAATCCTGGGTATTAGTTGACAGACCCATGGAAACTTTGACAATAGGCACTAAATGGATTTTTAGAAACAAAGTTGATGAGTCTGGACACATAGTTAGAAACAAAGCTAGGCTAGTTGCACAAGGATATAGTAAAGAGGAAGGTATAGACTATGAAGAACCCTTTTCACCTGTAGACATATTAGAAGCCATTAGGATCTTACATGACTATGCTACTCATCTTAATTTGATGTTATATCAAATGTATGTCAAAAGTTCTTTTCAAAATGGTTTTATCATTGAAGATGTTTCGGATGAAAAACCACATTGATTTAGTAATCCTCATTTTCACAATAAAGTTTTTAAACTTTCTAATACATTATATGGTTTAAAACAAGCTCCAAGAGCTTGGTATAATAGGCTTAGTAATTTTCTAATTTCAAAAAGTTTTACTAAAGGGATTGCTGATCCAACACTTTTTATTAAGTGAATTTCTAAAGATGTTTTAATATTACAAATCTATATTGATGATATTTTTTTGGATCTTCTAAACTTTCCTTATGAATTTATTTTTCAAAGATTATGCAAACAGTTTTTGAAATGAGTTTAATGGGAGAACATAAATATTTTCTTGGATTTCAAATTTATCAAAATGACAATGGTATTATTTTGAATCAAAATAAATATACACAGGATATTTTAAAACATTTTGGTTTGGATAGTATTAAGTAAAGTTATACTCATATGAGTATAGTCTATAAATTGGATGCAGATGAAACTGGGAAACCAGTGGATCAAACCAATTACAGAGGTATGATTGTAATCTTACTTTACCTTACTTCTAGTCGACCATATATTATTTTTAGTGTATGTATGTGTGCAAGATTTCAAGCTAATCCAAAATAATTTCATTTATTTGCTCTTAAAAAAATATTAAGTATCTTAAGCACACTTTAAACTTAGGACTGTTTTACCCAAAAAGACAATCCTTTGAGTTAATGAGTTATTCAGATGCTGACTTTGCTGGTTTCATGTTGGATAGAAAATTCACATCTGGAACATGTCATTTGTTGGTAAAATCCTTACTATCTTGGTGTAGAAGGAATCAATGTTCTGTAGATTTGTCCACTACTGAAGAAGAGTATACAGCTGCTGGTAGTTTCTATGCACAAATTCTATGGATGAAACACTATCTTTTGGACTATGGATATGATTTTAAGCATGTTTCTATCCACTGTGAGAACACTAGTGAAATTAACATTTCAAATAACACTATGTCTCACTCTAGAACCAAACACATTGATGCAAGGCACCTCTTTTTGAGAGATCATAAGAAAAACAATGATATTACTGTTGAATTTATAGGTACTGAACATCAATTAGCTGACATTTTCACCAAACCTTTGAGTTCGGATAGGTTAAGTTACATTAGACATGAGTTGGGAATGATTAATCATGATCAATAGATACCTCACCGATGTAACCTCACCGATGTAACCTCACCGATGTAACCTCACCGATGTAACCTCACTGATAGGAATTCTCACTAATAGATGCTACTAAGGAATGCTCGGTTTTAAACTTCTGTCTACCACCAGAATCTGAATCATTTTTACTTTATTTCATTTTAATTATTTATTTTATGATTCTTAAATGATAAAAACTAAGTCCTAGTTACTTCTCAATCCACAGAGCCTCAAACCTTTACCCTCAAACCTTATCTCCCGAATATCTCGAGAATCCTAAATCCCTCGAACTAGAAATGAAAAAACCAAACTTACTACCATCAGAAATGAAACTGATGAGCCAAATTCAATGCAGTAGAAGTCCGAGCCAGAAGCGAGTAGTAGTATTGGTAGAACTTGGTCGGGTCGGCGACCAGTGAATCCTTATTTGCAGAATAGAGTTATTGTGATTGAAAAAGAGCTGTGCATGGAATGGTTTCTTACTAGAATGTCATTAGTGTTCAAAGTTATAGAAGATCATAAGTGGGTAGATTGCTTTTCGAAAAATAATGGCCCCTACTATCCAAATATAGTGAACCAATTTTATGATTTCGTAAGCATTGCAAAATCTGAAAATGAAAAATGTGTCACTTATTTTGTGAATGGAAAGGAGATGACTTTTTCATCTATTGAGTGGGATGAATTCCTGAAGGTTCCACACATAGGTGTATCTGGATATATCTCAAAATCTAGGCCACCTATAAGTCATATATTTGATTATGAGACTACCTTGGAGGAGATCACCGGTGATGGAAATCAAAGACCAGTAGTGGCTACTGAAATGGATGGAGAGAACATATTGCTATTAAAATTTGTTCTGCATGTCTTAATACCAAGGAGAAGAGACTTTTTGAATTTACGATATCAGGAAATCTATCTCCTATATCTCTTGAGACATTGTGTAATAGTAAATCTGTGCAGATTGTTGATGATTCAAATGGAAGACTTGACAAGGCCAAAATCAAAGACTAATTCTCTATTCTTTTCCATGTTGATCTATGTGATGATCAAACTTAAAGGGATAGCTGAGTCTCAAGATGAGACAGTGGTAGCAAAGAACATCTTCTATATCACAAGCATAGTGTGAAAATGCATGAAGATAAATTAGAACCCATAGAGAGAAGACTGGGATAATGATAACCATAAGGTATATGATAAATTCAATCATGTGGATCATCCTTAAAACCTAAGGATGTGAGGGATCCAATTCTAGGACCTGATGATGAAGAACCTGAGAACAGTGATGAGACAAAAGAATAAGAAACATCTATGGATGATGGAATAGATCTGAAATTACCTCTGTGTCCAGTTGCTCGAATTGTATCTTCGAGAAAGGAAACTCTAATAGAAGAAGAGACACCTCCTGATAAGGAAGACCAACCAGCCCCTGAGCATAAAGAATAAAAGGAGAATTATTTTGAAGCCTCTGATTCTGTATTTTTAAGTCTGAGTCCAATAATTGGAAGCTCAGTTGTGCCCACTAAGGATGTAGTAGGAGAAATGGAAGAAGTTGTAGCTAATCATGAGGACCCTCCAGCTGTTGAAGAGAAAGAATTGATAGTAGAAGATTATTTTGAGGAATATATATGCGCTGATAATTCCCTTGTTGTACAAGATAATTAACTCATTAAGGGGGAGCATCAAACCAAGTTTGGAAGTGTGTCAGTGGCTGTTGATATTGCGGACTGGGCAGATGACCCAGGTTTTGTGGTTTTCGGATTAGACTATCCGGATTTTGATAATGAGGCATCCCTTAATAGACCAAAGATTATTTATGATTTTGAAACTAAGATGCTACCTGTAGATGTGGTAAGAATGCAGGACCTGGATATTTTGATTAAAATTCTTAAGGACAGTTTTGTGGAAGAGACAAGGAAGATGGAATATTCACTTCTGTCATCAATCCAATCGATTTTGACTGACTCAGTGGACAACAAAGCAACTGAAAGAGCACCTGTTATGATTTCTCCGGCTTATATGGTCACCAGGTTTGATCTTGAATCCTTAAAGGATGAGCTGAAAGAGTCATTTAGTGTTTCTGTAGCTATGTTGAAGCACTGATTTGTTGAAGAGATGAGAAATTTGGAAAAATCATTTGAACTTTATCTCAGTTTTAATTTATTAGCCTTTGTGGCAGAAATTTAGGAAGAAGATAAAGACTGCCCGACTCATGTATGTTTATTGGAAGCTGATTTTGAAGCTCTAAATAAATCGGTTATTTCTTTAGAATCTTACATGAGATCAAAATCTGAAGCAGACAAGGATTTAACCTATGTCAAATGTGTTGTAATCCAGATGGTTTTAGTGTTTGATGGTTTTAAAACCTCCCTGGAAGATCAAGATAAAACCCAAGAATCCAATGTCCAAAATCTTATTAGTGGGTTGACCAAAAACATCAATGAAACAGTAACATTTTCTATTGGTTTTTTTGCTTCTAAACCCTTAGTGGATTTGAATCAGATTCGAGGTGTGATGAAGGGGGAGCTTGGTTCAGCTTCAACCAGTGGCTCTGTGGACTCATATGACCTAAGGAAAGCTGTGATTTCTACTAGAGATTTAGCTATAGAAATAATGAATATAGTCCAAGAATATATGAGAGAAGCTTTTGCCTCTATTAAAGAAGTGAAATACAAGGTGGACTCTTATTTCCAAATGGTTTACACCAAGCATCAACTCAAAAATCACTTCAAACTTCTGTTGGAAAACCTGAAGTTGCCTCCTATCAATCAAGACTTCAGAGAGAAAGTCATAAAACTAAGGGAATTGACTCCAGAATGGGACAAATTCATGGAGAACAAGGATGATTTCATATCTGCTATAGAGAGAGGAGGAGTAATAATTATGGATTTAAGAAATATTTTGTTGTCTTTCCTGCATGTCGATGCTAGGACAGTGATTGAACCTCCTGCTTTACCTGCCTCTGCCTCTATTTCTTCTTCTATTCAGATGAATCCATACCAAGCCATTCGAAGCCTTACACCTATGATTACTCAGAGAACTCCTCAGTACCATCCAGGAACAGTGTTTGTGGCTCAGCCTCCTATGATCATCTCTGGAATTACTAAGCCTTCACATGCATCCACACAATCTAAACCCTCTTCTGATCCAAAGATAAAATCTCACATTGAGGATGTGGATTGAATAAGTGGATAAGATGTTTGATCGGAATCCTTTGTGTTTTGATTTCTTTCTATGTACCCTTTTGCAACATATAATACAATTGTCTTTCAATTATTTCTCATTGTGCTCCTTTTTCTATTTCTTGTTTCCCACTTTTTGATTATCACAAAGGGGAGAAATATTATCTATCTAAGTATCAAAGAGGTCGAAATATTCTCAAAGGGGGAGAAATATTATCTAAGGAAGAGCTACCATGATTTGTCCCTCGCATACAATTGCATTTAATTCTACCTCTGATACATTATGTTCCATAACATACTATTTTCTCTGAGATAATTTCCTTTAATGATATATCCTCTGATACAACTACTCATTGTTTTAAAACTATAATATCATAAGTTGTGGTTATCAAAAAGGGGTAGATTTTGGACTTCGCCGGTTTTGATAATCCCAATTATGATTTTACATACTTTGATAATCCCAATTAATGTTTATCTATATTCTAATTCGCTTAATCTATGAAATTACATCTGATAATAATATTAAAATAATCCTTGAGATATGTTAATCAGTGTTTATCCATGTTTGTATGAGTTATGATGTAATTCTAACCCAATTAGATATGTTTTTCATAAAACAGATAAGTGTTAGTTACTAACCTTCATATAGCTATTGATACAGAGCTATAGATAGACCTTAGTCTACCGATAGTCCTTAGTCTACCGATAGGAAGAGTCACCGATACGCAGAGTTACTGATATGTACAGATCTACCAATTTGTACAAATATACTGGTATGCATAGAACAAGGTCACCGATGCAGATAGCTATCAATAGAACAAGTTTTCCGATAGTACAGAATGGAGCTACCAATGTGCATAATTCTACCGATACACATAATCAATGTAACTAATCCAGAACTACCGACAGACCAAGAGCTACCGATATACAGAGTCCCCGATACAAAATGAAGCTACTGATTCAAATCATAGCTACCGATATATCAAGAGCTACCGATAGATCAAGAGATACAGATAGAATGAAGTCACCGGTATATAGATCTACTGATATAAAAATTTACCAATATAGAGCAAGGAGTTATCAATACCAAGAGCTACCGATGCAAAGAGCTACCGATACAAGTTCAACGAGCTACCTACGCAAAGAGATATCGATACATGTTCAAAGAGATACGGATGGAAGGTAACTGTTACACAAAATCCACCGAACATGTCTAATAAAAGGATTCTACTAATGATTGACCAACCAATCAAACTCTATATTCTAAATACTATTTATTTATTAAGCTAATGGTTACAATTGATGTTTTTAATGCAGTTAATGTTATTTAATGATGTATGTTTCCATGTTAGGGAACCGTACCTACTACCCATTTAAAAAGGTAATCATCCCATTTTCCAGAGTTGAAAGCTATAAAAGGGAAGATAATTACCTAACTGAAAAGAAGAGGAATGATAGTAGTGAACATAGGGTGTGCATACAGCAAGAATAAAGAAACTAAACACAAAGGGTGAAAAAGAAAAAGGCTCACTATCATTCAAATGTGGTGCATTCACACAAGGCTACATCCATACTCCAAGAGCACTGGACATACACGAAGAAATTCCTCTCTAGTGGAGAACACAATCTGTATCTCGAGTGAAGAACAAAAAAAAACACTTCTTGCACTCAGGATGATAATCTAAACCTGGAACAAAGGAATAAAACAATACTCTGTTTTTTAGAACAAGAACCAGAGAAGGTCTCAGAAGCATTTCTGTCCAATCAAATGAGTCCAGAGCTTCACTACCAATCACTAATGATTTTGTAAACTCATTCACACTTTCTTGAATGATTCTTTCATTTACATTTCGAGCAATGTGTGTACCCTATTTGTTTTACACACACACTGTCTCCTAAGATAAGCTGGAGGATTCTAAAATACACATTCAAACTCTATTAACTCCCTTGTATCCCAATATGGAAGGTGGTAGATGTCGAGTACGACCTGGACAATTGTGAGGTGTTTTCTTTGTTTTCCCGTGAAGAACTATGGTAGATTTCTTTGGACCTGGACAATATTGTACTATTGTTTACCCTGATCCATGTTGTGGATCAATTTATAAAAATTGTTGAGAGGAGTAAGTCTCATCTTGAGACCAAACCTCTTGGTTACATCTGCGGTGCATTTTGGATTTATTCATAAATATACTATATATATTTCATATTCCGCTTCTAACTACTGTGAAATATAATTTGTTTTAAAGTTACATTGATAGTTAAATTAGCAAGTGTTTATACTTATTGTAAACCAGTAAGTTAGTTTCAAAAGTCAATTTAATGTTCATATTAAATTAACTGAGACCTAATCAATCTTTAAGAAACTAATTGAACATTTACACTCGGTATAAATTCACTACAGTTTATCTTTATTTTTAAATAGGGGGATTTTAAGAGAACTTTTTTTATCAGAAATTTTAATTAGAACTCAATTCACTCCCCTCTTGAGTGTCCACTCCGACCAACATTAATGAATATTATTCACTAGAATCAAATAAAGTAGTCACTATTGATGATGAAATATTGATGGTATCTATCACCATTAATGGATCCATATTTTCTTCTTCTGGATACTCATCCACTACATATTGAATAATAATTCTAGAAGATTATGGAAGCAACACATTTTTTCATGATGCATTTGACTATTTTTTTTTAAAAAAAATTCTAATGATCTCATGAAAGTATGTGGAGTAGAAAATGGAATTTAATAAATTCTAAAAGTAACATGAGAATCCATAGAGAAAATAGATCTTGTATGGCTTAATTATAAACTAGTTTGTGTTCCTAGGTTTTCCACACTCATAAAAAATCAAAAGGCATCATCCATACACTGAAGGTGGTCTAGAAAAACCCTACTATTGTGAACCACAATGAGAATAATCACACTTCGTCTTCCCTTTATAGTATGTCCAACCTCCATTAAGAAGAAAAAGAACCCCTATCAACACTGACATACTTTCCAAGTACATTTCAACCATTAATTCTCAATCCAATACATAATTTTAAGAAGGTAATATTAGAACTAAAATATGATAAAAACATCAGACCAAATTACTATTTCAAATAGTCGGCCCTTCAACTTTTCATTCAGTACTATCTTATATTAAAACTAAGATAGCTAAAAAAATGGTATAAATATTATGTTTTGGTCCTGTTAGTCTGATTGATTTTCAGAAACAATAAATCATTAGCCAAGAAATTTATTTTGTTTAGATCTAATCGATGAAAAGAATAATGATGTATATCCACTTGAAAACCTTTTTCTTCTTCATAGTCACCATTGTGTCCCACATTTTATTTCTAGGTCCCTCTAGCTTTGGGTCATCACATTTTAACACAACTTAAACATTCATATCTATGAACTAAAAAATATGATCAATATCTATCAACCAATTATAATCTAGTTTAGGATCATTATATCCCTATAATTCTGGTTGATTTTGGAGGAGGAACTCCTAAACACTAATTTTTAAAACCACCCTTTGTGGTTCCACAATCTACACCTTAATGGGGATTGGTTCTGGTGCATATCCCAGACCATTGACAACATTAATGATAACATCAACCAAATTTTGTTCCATCAAGAGGATTTTATTTTTGTGGTCCATGAGTATCTTTTTAATGGATTTGTTTTATATGTATCCATAAGAGTTATGATGCTACCCAACATCAATAGAAAAAATTTAGGATATCATATTAACACTCAAATAGAGAAACAAGGGAAATTAATCCAAATAGAAAGACACCAGAAATTTGGATTTCATCATATCCAAATAAAATGTAGGGAAATGAATAAAATCAATCCTCGTGTCCTCATTAACAAACCACTCGTGGTGACCTAATTTTCATTTCATTGAGATCTGTCTAGGAATTCAACTGAAACTACTACCTATGTGTTGAATATATTACACAACTATATACTAACATCAAGTAAAGATACTTAATATACAGATATAATAAATATTTTTTGAAACCCATTATGGATTCTATGGTACCATAATAACCCATTTGACATTGAAATGGACCAAATGGAATTATTAGTTACAACATGTTAGTGACAAAGCACCTGGAACCAAATGATATTGATGTGGGAAAAAATTATACAAAAACATAATAAAACAAAGAGATATAATTCAATACCCATACAAGAAAACACAAGAGAGAGAACTATACTAGAATTCCAATATGTATTAAAAATCCAATGTATAACCATAATGTACAAAATAATATAGGATAATCCATCCATGTCTAAACAGACACAACAAATCAATCCTAATGATTAATAGAAATGATCTCCTTAAAGTGGTGATTTCCCATGGTCGAACATAGAAGGAGGAAATCTAAACATTCCAAAAGGTATAGGTATTGTGTGAGCTAAAATCATAATAAGTTCTCACCAATGATTCTATAATAAGATACCCCATTTAATTAACAAATTTAATAAATCAATTTTAAATATATAGGCATGGAATTTGACCAGAATATTTAAAAAATATGATTTAAATTTCAAATTGTAGAATTTCATTAAAAAATGGCCAAATAAAACATTTATATTAAATATTTTCGAAAAATTCATGAGCCATTTTAAAATAACTTATGTAAATGAATATACATAAAATAATTAAAAAAGTTAATCGTGGGAATCTTCAATGAGCCATGATAGTTCCATGTTATGGGATCCTTACACACATATCATGAAAAACAAGAATGCGTAAAAAATTCCGTATGACACTGGTCAATGTGTTCCAAAAAACATACTATTAGTGATCAGACCTTACTATTCATTTATTTTAGAGTTCATAATAATCAATCCAGACCTAGGGAAATACCATCCTACTACATTTCCCATAATAACTCATTAACATCCGATCCTTTCATGTGATCAATAGAAATTCAATAAAGGTTAATTAATTTCAAAAATGTTTAAAATACAATTTAAACCATTTCAAATTTCAATAATCCAATTTCAATATAAAAATAAAAACTGGGCATTTAATCAAATATTTCTATTTTATAAGATAAATCCAATGGTTTCTATCAAAACACATTAATCCTTTTTTATAAAACATAATTATCAGATCAATTTCAAAATTAAAATTAAAAATATATATTCCACAATTTAAATAACACAAATTTCAATCAAATTTCACAACACTCCCCATTTCAATTGAATTGGTGGTCTTCAAAAATTTCCTTCAAAATCTAAAACCAAATCCATATTTCAATATAATTTAGTTTTTAAAAATTGAATTACAAAATAATTGCTTCAAATAAATATGTTTAATTAATATATATATATATATGGTTAATCAATTGAGTAATATGAAACATGACCATTTATATTGGGATCCTAATATCATGGATCCTATATCCCAATATGTTAAACTCTAATAAAGAATGTTTACTATGATGAACGGGTAATATAAACTAGGTTCAAGTTAAACAAATTGGGATTTGATCATTAAAAAACACAGATACCAACAATACCCTATAGAAGATAGGAAATAGATAAAGATATAAAGAAAAAAGATAATAACTATTACACAGGAATAATCAAACGAGGATCTCAACAAATTTATTCCCTTATGAATTTGTTTGGAGACGAAAATTGGTTCTTGGGAGATCAAAGGACCTAGAATTTCATGAAATCTATTTTTAGCATTAACAGGGTGTCTAAATGGTTATTTGGTATATTTTTATTTAATATTCATATTAATTAATGTATTTGGGCATTATTTCATGTGTAGGACCACATAGTTTGTCAAACTGTGTTCCCTGACCCTTCCCCCATACTAGTGGGGTTGGATGTTTTTTTATGAAGGCATATGGTTTTCCAGAAAGTATAACAACTGTGAAAACACATATCTCCTAGGATTATTGGAGTTTCATTAGTGGGTTCTATGGTTTTTTATAACCATGCAGGAACCACGCATATCCAAAAATCCATTAAAATCTTCAAAATTTCACCCAAATAACCTTTAATCCAAACAAAATCAAATAATAATGAAATGAGAAGTTAGTAACAACTAAAATAGAAGTAAGATGTTAAAATTTGGGATCTTGGTATTATGTATCCCAACAACCCTCAAAAGGAATGACAATGTCATCTAAGTGACTCATTTTTTATCAAGATAGAACTATTATCATTTAGAACGAAAATAGTGCACAAGGGAATTCAATGGCCCTTATAAAAATATAAAATTACATTATATATATTTACATTAAATAATTTTAAAAAAAGAATGAATAACTAAATAATGATTAAATGTTAATAATAAAAAATTATTAATACAAGGTCAATTCACCAATGGTGGATAATATGATTCAATGTTAGGGAAATATATAATAGTATTAGATAGAGGACATGAAACTACCTTACAAAAACATTGTCAAATACCAAATCAATAAATGCAAGGTAGATTTTTATGAGATTTCCATGTCCTTTCAACCACCATTGATCACGATTAGGTCATACCCATTCCTAATAATTAAAAATTATTTATTTATAAGTAAATAATTAAAAATTAACTATATAAATGAAAACTCATATTTATGTTGCAGGGAATGCTTTCTAAATGATGTACTAGATTATACCCCAAAGTTAGAACCCTCAAAAACCAGTAATAGAAGGTCCAAACATATTTTTGACATAATTATAGGAAAATAAATATCACACAGTATCAAAATTTGAAAAATTATATAATAATATTGGGAATATTTATTAAAACCATCCATGATACATACTAGGGAATTAAAATCATCCTATCCTATTTGGACACTACTGAAGAAATAAAAATTGTCATAAAAACAAAAAAACAATTAAATTCCATTATACATTTGAAAATTCAATTCAATTTATCAAAAACCCAATGAATAGATTATCAAGGGACATATGATAATTTAATAGCTAATCAACAATATTGTTTCATCATTACAAGAAGAATTTATCCATTCCCAACCAAATATCCATTTATCATTTAGATTTCCTAATGATAATATATATGTAGAATTAAATTCATTAATCTATATTTACCCAAAAAAATTCATTGATGATCAACATCAAAAACTAGATGAGTATATGAATATAATGACTATATAAGAGGATTAAAAATATAAAAACATAGAAATAAGAGCATACATGTTGAAAATAATAATGATAAATCACTATATAATATTGATACCCACCAAGAATAATAAATTAAGAATGATCTCATCTATAAACACTAACAGATCATCGATATATATACAGCGAATCAACTGGACTTATTAAAGGAAGTAATAGAGGATATTTCATATGAAGACTCATAGAAATGTTGATTATAGAGAATAAATAGCTTATTGTGCTGGGAGTTTAAATTAATTTGATTCATTTAAAGAAAGATATCCCTATTTTCTACATTGAGTTGTCGACAGCCCAATAGCCATTCAGTCGAGGCTCATGTACTGGCTATATGCGATTTTTAAAAAAATATGGGTAATCACGATGTCAAAAGCTATTTGATGGGTCATGTTATCTATTTATGGATTCTACCCACCAAGCTATCAAAATTTTGGATGTAGAAACAAACATACTTTTTTTGAGACCCTATTATAGAATTATAATTTCATTTGTTAAAATTTATGCATCATTTCATATCCAAATAACACCTCAATATGATTCTCAATATTCAATATTCATGGAACGTTACATGGTTCTTTGAATGAAATGTTCACTATATAAAAAATCATGTTCCCAATAAATATTTACTACCCATAACAAAACAAGATGTTATTATATCCCACCCATAACACTTCTCATCCCAAGCAGTTACGGTATCATATTAATCATTCATCCAAATAATTCTTGAGATTCACAAACATTATGTTCATTATTATCAACCATAAAACTCTATTTTTTTCACCTAAATTGTTTTCTTATTTTGGATTTCACATAATTATCCCACTATGTGACTTCTAAAATTATAATTACATGTATAGAAAATAACTCACATTCATCCAACATAGAGGCACTGATCACCACATTGGATGATCTTAGCACACCATACATGCATTATACTATTCCATCCAAACAATAATGTTTGATCACAATCTTATTGTCACCGTACAGAAAAATATTTCTCAGATAACAACTCATCGGGTGTTGTCCAATTACATCACTTTCGATAAAATGGAAAAAATGGATAAAATTGTTCAACATAACTCATTCCAAGTTACAACAAAAACCATTTAGTTTCTAATAAAAAAATCAACACAAAAATAAAGAATATACTAGAAAGAAGAAACTATTCCTTAAATTCTTCTTTTACCCTATATATTATGAGCTTGATTCAAAAACAAAAAACCATATACATGTTCATTAAAAAATAAAAGTTCTTACATCTCCAATAACCTTTATCTAACGGTTACATCCATATGAAATTTACAAACCCAGAATGAACATATAATAATGCCTCAAAGTATGGTGGATTTTTATAATTGATCAATAATCCTTAGTAATGATTAATCTAACTTTGGATTAATTTCCTAGATAGATTCATTAACATCATTCCCCAGCCATAATTCTCACAAACATGCATCAAAACAACATTATTATAATTCCTTCATGGTTTTTATATCTTTCTAATGATTTAAAACATCATATATAACCTTCATGTAATTATATTTCAAAATAAAACATCGTTAAATCAATGAGATTATAGATACTCTTGGTTCCACCACAAATCTATATCCATGATTGAAAAAATATTTCACATGGCTAGCCTAATGTATGACTGTATCCTAACCCATAATATTGGAGACTGAATCAGAACCATGTCAAATATCTCTACTTTTGGAGTATCCATATAGTCTTCTCATAGTTCATTAATAGATCAATATAAAACTAGAAGAGTTAATATTTTAATTTAATGACTAATCATAACCATCAATTTATAACAAATATTTAAGAAATTACAATGCACTAAACACACAAATATCTCCCTAAACACATTCCACTACAAATAGTGATCCATTATCAACATTCAATTCATTCACTAGTACCCAATCCATTTTTCATTTTTTTATCCCATTAAGTTATCATGCCCTTATGAATGCCTCGTCACTGAACCACACTATTTGTATTTTTCTGCAAAACCATTTTGACCTCAGATTGTTTTCACGATCATAGTTATTGTCACACATCACCAAATTGACTTCAATACACACACCAACCACTATGCATCCAATCCTTGTGATCATTATGGAGATAGTGATGGTAATTAATAGATTGGTAATTTCTAAATTAAAATTTTCAAGACCTATCCTTAACACCATCATTGGATTCATCAATAGTTCAAGAAACATTCTTTATAATTTTTTCATTATCCAGATTAACCTACTTATATAGTACTAGAATAAATTATGATATTTTTAATGATATTAATGTTAATCCTTGGATTTTGACTAGAAACTGGATATCAATTATGAAAATATGTCATAATTTTTACAATAGAAAAATCGCATATAGTCAAAGAAGTTGATATTAAAAAAATAAATAGTAATTATTCCAAAAAATCAATAGGATAATAATAACAGAAGTAAATAAATTCACATCCCATAATAAACTGCAACTATTATCATTAGAAAAATCCATAAAATATAGAATCTCAAATCCTACAGTAAATAAGTTAATCACATTATCCATAAATCTCCACCAACTCCCAAGTTCCTACTAATGATGAACATCCACTTTCTCAAATTGATTCCACTCCATTCATTATAATTTTCGTATGAAAACATATAAATTCAAAAATGGAAAATGATGTGTGTGATAATAAAAATAATAGTAACATCTAATGATTTATTTCATATGAAATATATATCAACTATACTGAATGTTATCAATTAAAAAATAGGGTATCAAAATCAATCAAGAGCTCATATCAAAACACACCTCTCTAAAATTTCAAAGGATTGAATTGGAAAAATGTTTAATTAAATAATAACTTAATGATACACATATATTTTTCCAAACAACGATGAGTTATAATTTCTATAAAAATATTCATAAATAAGAATTTAAATCATAAATATTCATGCATAATCAACAGTTTCAGATATAAATGGTTATAAAAATTAATATTAGTTATTTCTAGTCATAATATTGGACACATTTATTGTCATATATAGATCTTGGAATAATGTTATTCTTTATATGTGGGGATATGAGGAAGTAGATTGAATATGAAATAACAACGACCCTTGTATTATAATATTTTTTATAGTGTTTTCATTTTCCCATAATTTCATGTTACCAATTTACATTTAATTCATATCCTTCAACCTTACTAATGAATCTCTCATTTTCCTCATGGAAATCAATCATACATAGGGTTATGTTTCATTTCAATTAATCTAATGTACTATGAAACAATAATTTTGTCACATACATGCCTTATTTTAATGTTATTTTTAATTTAATTTCTATTCTTTCATTTTTTTAGGGTGGATTTCCATACATTTTTAAAGGAAATTATGAGTTTTCATTATTTGGTCCAAACCGTGAGCTCATTTCCTTATTTAAAAACTAAATTTGTTTCATATATAACTAATTGATTTTTAAATATTTTTAACTCATTTCAATTCAAAAATGACTTTTCCTAACTTATTTACACCCCCATGTCAATTTTTACTCTATTTAAATCCATTATCATGGTGGATTTGATTTTTAATTTAAGGAATTGGGCCAGCCTATAAGCTCATTTCTAGTTAAAAAAAGAATATTTAATATCTTATTTATTTTTACACTTTTTAGGTGATTTTTTCTCACTCGAAGACAACTGGCAATGGATATCCCCCCATCAACTTTTCACCCTCTTTTGAGATCATTTCAATTGTGGATTAGGGAGAAACATCTCAACATTTCTCAAATTTTTACAATTTGAAGTGGAAATTTTCCCCCTTCCCAAATCCTTTATTTTTCACTATATTTCACAAATTATAGTTCCAAAATTACCTCATAGTACTTATTAAAACCTCACAAGCATCATTGTGTGTTTAGAAATTCATCTAATAGCCTGTATGGGTTGTTTTATTCAAGATATATCATGTAATTGGGTTTCCTCCCATGTTCCTCTCATTTGATTTGGGTTTCTTCCACTTTTCTAGAGTCTCTTAAATTTCCAGCTGCTATAGTTCATACCTAGGGTTTTATTTTTGTGCCATTTTGAGTAAATATTGTGTAATAGGTCTTTATTTTACATTTATGTTGTGTGGCTGGGGTTTGATTAATGTTTTTCACAATAGTTTGGAGTTTATGGCACAAATGCTAGGTCATTCCATGTATAAACATCATTTAATGTGTTATTTTTTCATGATTTATATTTCTATCATTATTATAATCCATTTTTTGTGGTGAGAAAATTATATTGTGTATCCTTTGTTGAGTAGTGGGTTTTTATGTGGAAACTTTGTTAAAACGTATTTTTTTCATACATATTTCATGTTGTCCCATGTGGGGTTGTTATATGATTCTTGAAATGGTTATACTAAAAGGTTTTAGGGAAACAAATTCAGGTTTTATGTTATATTGGAATTCCATTAGACTCAAAATAATAGTTTTATAAATATTTTATGTGAATGACTTGGTTACAGTCCCGGAAAGTTTTGTGGGATGGTTTTAAATGGTTTCCTGATTTATGTAAGAGGCACTACTATGTTGCCAAACTACTTTCGTACGAGTGTACTTCTGAAATGGTTTATTTTAATGTCAAATGGTAGTTATGTGATGTGTACTATCTTGTAAAGGATTTATAAAATTGGATAATGGTTTTGTTGAAAAGTGAATGAGAGGTGAAACATGTTGTGGACTAGTTTTGTGTGAGTATGATTTCCAAAATTAATTTAAGCAGAAAAGGGGATCATGTGATCTATGTGTTGGATTTTTGGTGTGTGTGTGACATGGAAATGGTATTTTAATGTGACAATTGTATTTTATGGATTTCGGATCTTTTTTGTGCACAAGAGGGAAACCCCGGGTGTCAAGGTGGGTGGACATGTATTAGTATACTTGTGGTCACGTGGGGTTTGGACCCTATTTCACGTAACATGTTTGATGATGAGAAGTCTAACTAAACACTGATGTTTATGGTTTTTTGGGACCACGATGTGATTGGTATGATCCTTACTAGTATATTGTGTGTACAATAATAGATATTTGTATGGTTACATTCACTAAAATATGAGGTTCTTGGGACCCATAATGAGCTAGTTTTTAGGGTTGGTTCCCATTCCTAGTTCTCAATGAATATCTTATGCATAACATCAGAATATAGTATGTTTAGCTGAAAAAATTTAGTATCTTTTTTATTCTATTTAAATGTGTTTATTTATTTTAATGTAGGCCACTAAGAAACTATTTTTTAAAATGTTGCATCTTTTTGAAATTATTACTACAATTTCATGTTCACAAAACATTCACGTTTTTTTGTAATTATTATCACATGTAATATTTTAGTGGTGGAATCCTACTAGAATTTGTATCACACCATTCATAATCCTTTGGGTGTTAGTATACTTTGTTATTTCATCTCACGTTTGGGTAATTATTTTAGTTTCAATGGGTTACATTTCTATCGGTCATTCTTGGTGATGTGTCATGGAGGTGGCTTGGGGGCGGTGCCTCATGCCAAGAGTAGTTTATTGGGATGTCCATTTGGGAATGTTTCCTTTTTATAGTATTTGATTATTATATAAAAGTGTTTAACTCTAATCTGAAATTTTGTAACAAATAAATTGTTTTAAAAAATTTATATTTGTTTTATTGGATTCGTTTGTTGTCTTATGTTTCTAAACATAGGTAATTTGTTCCCAAATTTTATTTTATGATACTCGAGCACTTGTTCCTGCCAATGGGGATTGAGAATGCCCAATCGGTCTATCCAAAGACTGGGCATGGTGCCGGTTTTTATGGTCACCAGATCTGGTTTGAGGGAAAATGGTAACATTGGGAGGTTCAATTCTCTCACTTGGGCCATGTTATTTGGGAAAGAGCCAGGATATTCTGAATCTAGAGTTTTCAGGCCTTGTCATTCCAATTACAAGTAGGTTTTCTGGCCAGCACACCTCATATGGGATTCATGTTACCTAGGGATGTCAGGTTTTATTCGAGTCCTTTTGTTCTCATGGTTCTTCAATGATTGTGGAAATGAAAAGTGGGTTCGGTCAATAGTTTTAGTGAGCTTACAGGGCATGACAAGCTCTTTGGAGTTAGGTATAATAATCTATAACAATTTACATGATAGTGAATTTATTGAAGTATGTCGTCCATCCAAATGTCTAAGTCTCCAAACAAAACTAGTTTCCACTCATATTTTCTAGTGACCTTTTGTTTTGGAATCTTATAATATTTGTTTTAAAATTGTAAATAAGACTTTATTTAAGAAATGTGATCTTTTAATAAAATATTTTTCAGCTAAAAGAATGTTTTTTTATTTCTAAAATGTTGGAAATGAATTCGCAGAACTATTTCAAAATGGTAAACATTGTTCTTACACCTATTTTAAAAGTTTGAATTGTGTTACATTGGGTTCTGAAAATCTATTCCAAATAGACCTTTATGATTTATTGAAAAGTGTTTTGTGTTGAATGAAGTGTTTTGGGAATTTATGTGTGGGGTTTTAAGAGAAATATTTATTTTTTTACAAGTAGGAATTTGAAATGTTTTGTGAATCATTGGAATCTCATTTAAATATGAAGATATGGGTTTTTAAATGGTTTTTGTGTTGATGAAAGGGAGCTTTTTTCATAAAACTGGGATTGATTTGAAACAGGATAAATGTTTTAAAATTAATTTATAGATTGTATGTGAGTTTTTATTTGATTGACTGGGGCTTTCCAAAATTTATTTTAAGATGTAAATTAGGATTATATTCCTTGGATAATGGTTTTGATAAAAAGTGGTGTTTCTATTGAATGTTTTGTTTTTGAAAAGTGGAAGGAACTTCTGTTATATCCTTTGGTATTTTTGTTAGAGACAACATGCAAGGGGTAATATAAGACGATGGATGGTTAATGGAGTGAATGAATGAGTGACGGGATGGATATCATGAGGGTGCCCAGTGTGTCTTGGAATAATTCATGTTTTAGGAACATATAATACCATTAGTTGGTATACTAACCACAAACCCATTTATATTCAATAAAGTGAATTTTTTTAATGGAAAAAATGATTACATTATGACCTATTTTGGTGGTGTGTCATATGTGTTTATTAAATGTTTGTATTATGGGATATGTTTTGTTCAATAAACCCTCTTGTTTGAATTTTGTTTTGGGTTTCTTTTTGGTCAGTTTGTTGGGTTTAATGGTTGATTAGTGGTGTCCTCTAAGAAATGTTTTGGTGTACCTTGGGGTGGCTCCTCTCATATGTTCGGTTCCAAATAGTGATATTTATTTGACCAATGGACTAGCTTGGTTGGTACCTTGGGTTCTCTCATTGAATATGATATAACTACATAAATATTTAATGCATGAATGAAGTGAATCCCATATTTTTCTTTATTAGAAATTTCTATATTTGATAAATGAGAGGAGTATTTTTCTCGAGATTTGGAGGTTGAGTTCATACCATTTCTCTTCTTGGTTTTTTGGAACCTCTAGTAGCAGGATAGTGTTCCTGGAAGTTTGAATGAGACCTTAGATACCTAGGTTACCTATGTCTCCAATGGTTGAATCAGTAAGGGGTTTTCAGTGTAAAATGTCTTCTAAGAGGTCCACATGGTCTTTTATCAGTCTCTCTAAAATGATAGTTCTTTTTCAAACACTGTTTTGGGGAATTTGGGCAAGAGAGGATGATATGGCCATTTGTAAGAAATTGTGCGCTGCTTGGGACTCATCATAATTTTCCTATCCGTATATTGTTTCTATTAGTTTCAGGGGTCATATTCAGTGACACCTTTTGATTTCATGTACTCGTTTCACTTAAAAATATAAGGTTTTGTAATCTTGTAATATTATCTATTTTGTTGTAAGTGTTCCACCTTTCATAAAATCCTGACATCCTATATTTATAGGTTTTTGTTTTCACATTTCCATTCCTCTTTAAATTTTTCATCTGAATAAAAAAGTAGAGATTTTTGTGAATATGATAATCACTTACCTCATCAAAATGCTAGGTTTTCGTATAGTGAGTTTGGAGTGGGTTGTGTCTCCTTGAACCCATATGGGATCAAGGTGTTGTTTTCTGGGGTACCGAAAAAAGATGTTTCATTTGAGGGTTTCCCAAGGCATGGCTATGAGGCCAAATATTCTTCAATAATTTGAGCTCTAACTATAGGTCTTGGAGTGAAGCTGGCACGTAGTCTGAGAAATCCTAGGGTCATTAAAAATTGATGGTCGTATTTTCATCCTAGATATGAAAGATGGGGATAGTTTAATCCTCTAATAATTTAATATTTATCCTGTTATTCTCATTCAGTGGAAAGTGGATTAGGTATATCATTCGAATGTTATCACCTATGTTCATTATTTCCCCCCTTTGGTTTCCTTTGAGTTTTTTGAGAAATGTATGAAAATTGGGCTAGGCATATGGTAGTGCACAATATGAACATTGTTAGTAGTAACCATGAAAAATCATGTGGAACAATGCAATAAAAGATAGTAGCTACAACATGGACATTACATGGAGATGCACCTTGGACTTTGTAATAGTGTAGTGATTCTTTTTTGTATAGAATTACCCACATGTTTATCCCATTATTTACCAAAATGTGCAGACTAACGGTGTGTTCATGCCAAATCCCCAAATATTGTTTCTTTTTTATGTCGACATGTTCTAGTAGGTTAAGATGGTTTGTTCTAATAGTGGGGATACCCACTATGGGTTGCATTTAAGTTATTTTGGAAATGTATAAGAAATGTATACCCCTTATGACGGGAGTTCGTTCTAGCCTCCCATATTAGTTTCCTAATTTTTTCTTAGAAAAAATTGAGTATCCCTATATGGAGGGGATTCAGTTTTTTCCTCCCCTTATCTATAACTTGGTTTTCTCCCCATTTTTGGTCTGAAAATAGGTAGTCCCTTTCAGAGATCTTTAATACACAACTTCCTCTATGATTAAACATTGTGATTGGAGTGTGCCAAACTGTTTTTTAAGTAAGATTGTGGTGACCACATTCATTTTCATTGTCCGTTCTAGGTATGTTGCATGAGTTTAGATCGGATAGTGTTTAAGGTTTTTTGATTTGGGATGTTGTTTGAATAAGCATTATTGTTTTCAGATGTGGTGTATAGTTTTTTTGTGAGAGTATTCCTCCCATGATTAAACAATTAGAGGTGTTTTGGCATTTTGGGGGCCAATGAAACATGGAAATGGAGTCCATTTTGGCATTACGGATGGGTTTTCTATTTTTTCTTTTGGCCTTGATGTGGATTTCCATGGTCGGAATGTTTTATGGTAGTAAGAATTGTAACATATATGAAATAATATAATGTTATTTTTCAATTACATTCCATTCATTCTCGTTATGGGGGTTTCTCATACATTTTTTATGGAATCATTGAGTTATCTTGATTTTGGCAAACCGTGATCCCATTTCATGATTTAATAACAAATTTTCTTTAATTTATACCTCTCTCATGTTTCAACATATTTCACCCATTCCACTTCCCCCATGGCCTCCCCTAACCTATTAACACCACCATATAAATTTAGACCATATATGAAACCATACTCATGGTGTATTTGAGTTTTTATTTAAAAAACTGGGTTATCCCTTAAGCCCATTTCCCATTCAATTGTTTTTATTTAATATATTATTTATTGTTTACTATTTTTCAATTATTCCACCTCCCACTCCAAGACAACATCCCTAGGAGAGCCCCCATATTAATGTCTCCATCTTTGGAGCTCGTTTCCATTGCATATTAGGGAGAACCATCTCAAGTGAAATCATTGTGTGTGGTGAAAAAATTATATTGGGTAATATTTGTAGAGTGGTTGGTTTTTAGTGGAAAAATTATGCAAAAAAAATTGTTTTTCATATGAATTTTATATTATACCATATGGGGTTGTTCTGTGATTTTTGAAAGGGTTTCATTAAATTCTTTTAGGGCTTCCAATTCTATTTTTAGGTTATATATGCATTCCTTTGGACTCAAAAGTGGATTTTTAGATGGATTTTATGTTCAAGGCATGGATACACTCAATGGAATTATTTTTTGAATGTTTTAAATAGTCTTTTGATTAATGTAAGAGGTGAAAATGTGTTGCCAAACTATTTTGGTATGACTGTAAATTTGAAATTGTATATTATAATGTGAATGGTGTGTTATTTGATGTGTAATATCTTGGAAAAGATTTATAAAATTGTTTAATGGTTTCATTGAAATGTGAAAGAGTGGTGAAATGTGTTGTGGGCTGTCTTGGTTTGAGTATGAATTTTAAATTGAATTTGAATGAAAAAGGGGATCATTTGACAGGTGAGTAGGCTTGTTGTTGAGTGTGTGATGTGGAAACGGTATTTTCATATGAAAATTGTATTTCAAGGCTTGTGGAACATGTTTGAGAACTAGAGGGGAAACCCGGGTATCTAGGTGGGTGGACATGTACTAGTATTCTAGTTATCCCATGGGGTTAGGCCCCTGTTTCACATAGAATGTTTAATTATGACAACATCAATAAAACTATGATGATGATGATGATGGGGGACCAATATATTTTGGGTATGATCCCTACTGGTGGATCATGTGAACGAAAAATAATATTTGTATGGTTACTTTCCTTGAGATATGAGGTACCTGGGACCCATAGCGAGCTAGTGCCTAGGATTGGTTCATATTGCTAGTGCTCATTGAATATCATAGGCTTACTATCAACATATGATATGTTTTCTATATAAATTTAGTTACTTTTTCATCCTATTTAAAATTTTTGTTTTATTTAAATGTTTTTAACATGAAGGATATTTTTTTAATGTTTCATCTATTATAAATTGATAATAGAATTTCTTGTTTAAAAAACATGCAAGGGTTTTGTATTAAAATGATTATCACATGGAATCTTTTACTCATTGAATTCTACTAGGATTTTCATCACACCCTACATTAAAATTTTGGTGTAAGTATACTTGGTTGTTTTTTCACAAGTTTGGGGAATGATTTTAGTGCCAATTGTTCGGGTTTCTATTGGTCCTTTTTGGTGCAGTGTCATGGAGGTTGCTTGAGGGAGGTTCCTCATTCCATAAATAGGTTCTTCGGCTGTCTTATTGTTTTGTTATCCTTGTTTAGTATTTGAGTATTATTTTATATTGTGTAACTCCATTCTTAATGTTATTAAAAGAAACTTATTTTTGAAATACCCTTATTTGTTTAATTGGATTAATTTTTTGTTTAATGTTTTTAAACTAGAGTAATCATAACCAAATTTTATTTGAAGATAATCGGGAACTTGTGCCTCCCCATGGAGTTCAAGAACACACTTCAGGTCTTTCCACGGACCGGGTTGGATGCCTGTTTTGAAGGAAACCAAATATTTCTCATGAAAAATTTCAATCTGAACCATATTCAAATTCTTAACAGTACTATATCATTTCAATAAATATCATCAAATGAGTTTTCTTTAAAACGCTATATAATTATTCTAAAAACACATCATAAAATATCTTTCATCAATACGTGTTCCATTCAACTTCATAGACACAAATAAAAATTGTTTCATACTAACTAAGAAATTTCATTTTAAAACTAAACTTCAAACATTTTTTTTCTAGAAAACTCTATTCAAAAAAACAACTACCAAATGGATTTCTTAAAAAATAATTACATTTCAATTCAAAGCCAACAATAAATTGGT
This sequence comes from Viscum album, assembly GCA_963277665.1. Taxonomy (NCBI): domain Eukaryota; kingdom Viridiplantae; phylum Streptophyta; class Magnoliopsida; order Santalales; family Viscaceae; genus Viscum; species Viscum album. The sequence goes on from OY728147.1 coordinate 1,103,146,503, forward strand.
TTTAATAAAATTTATCTTAAAATCAATCATTCCTTTTGAAATAATTTTTTTAAATATCACATTATTTTAGAATTTATTATTAATTTGATAAACACCAATATTTCTATATAGAAAAATATTATTAGAATCTTTAATTAAATATTTATAAATCAATTAGAAATCAATTCCAAATTTAATAAGAATCATTAATTTCAATTTAAATGAATTTCATTATAATAAACATACCACAAATTAAAATATCTGAGACACTCATCATGGGATCCCACAATGGATTGTTTTCGGAAATAATATTCAATGAGGGATCATAAAACTATAATTATTGAGTAAAATTGAAAATTCACCATCTCTATAATAATTGGAGTGATATAAAAACCCAAAAAGATTCTTAATTAATATAGAAGGACCATTTATGATCCAAAAAATAAATATCTAATACATGATGGATCTATTAAAAATTCTATTATCTCAAAAAATTAATAGAAAATCGAGAATTAACAAAACATATCAATTATTCTATTCAAGATAGAGATGAATTTTTCCGAAGAACAACAGTGAACGATATGAACAGTAATTTTTTTGAAATTATTGATCCATTAATAAATGACCCATATATATTAATTACCTAGGAGAAATGATTCAAAAAAATCTAAATGTTAGGTCTCATTTGATGAAAGGATATTAAAAAAAAGGCAATGAGACCAAATGAGTATGTATTCTGATAAAATAAAAATTTGGTTTATATAGATCATGTAACACTTTTTCGACAAATGGATAATACTAACTGTGTTCCAAAATTGTTCTCGTATGGGATACATTGAAATCATTATGAATTTCCATGGAGGAACGAAAAATAATGTGAAAACCATTTATAAAACTGCTATCTCATACCACAATAATTTATTGTTATCAAATACTTCTACTACTAAATTTTTTTCTAAATAAGAAACCATTTTGGTACTTGAAAAAAAGGTTTGTGATTTTTTAAATAGACCCAAATTATTTTCAATAATCATGAATAAAATGTTAACAAGACAAAAAATTCAATATGCTCATGATATTACATAAAACATCCTAAAATAAAATATCAACAAGAGGAAATCAAATCAATTGAAGGTTTGTATCTAAAATATAATGTTGGGATGTTACAATTCCTTTAACCATGAATCATTTTTCTCCCAAAATTACTCTTCGAAATTCACCACATACTTGATATATTTAAAATCATCCCAATCCTAAAATTTATTAGTATTTGATAACCAATAATACATATTTAATTATCAATCGGTTTCATATTAATTTCCACTCCAAATTACTATAAACTTCTTTCATTATGAGGAGCTAACAGAATATTATTATGTTGTATCATATAAATAACATTCTGGATTAATAATATGAAATTTCAATTTTTAACCTTATAAATAATTAATTACTTTATGGAAATTTTTAGTACCATTCATTGATTTTTCATGACATATTGTTCCCCAAGGAGGATCATTGTTATTATAATAAAAATATTAAATTTATAATATCACGTGCGAATATTTTTAAGAATTAATAAAATAACACCAAATCAGTGTCTAGGACCAGAAATATAATACTAAAATTAATTGTAGAATTATATATTTAATTGAGGCCCAACATAACCATACATAATGTCTAGTTATTGTGTTTATCACTACAATCAGAAGAATAACAATTAAATAAATATTTATAATTATATAATTTCTACAAATTTAACATAACCTACATATCATAAATTTATGATATGCTATTGAGTATATTTATTGTTGACTACATCTCCATAAGAATTTAGAGAGGAGATCATTGATATAATCTTGGGAGAAAATAGTGTGATCGACGGAAATATTGGAATGGTAGGGATTTTTTGATCAAATGGAGTTCATGTACATCACTAATTAATGTTACACATACCTTTCCCCCATCAATGATCAGCATAAATTAGTGGTTTTCATCAGTTTCATCCAAATTTGATTATTACTTCTTTAAAGGGAATAATATAAAATCATATAATGATTTCCATGTCAAAAATTCATCACAAGTGTCAGTTTATCTTCATTTTAATTGTGCATTTCTTATATTAAACTATTGCATGTTTCTTCATTCTTTGTTTTATTGAGAATATAAATGTCAACTGAAATAGAAAAAAAATTATTTATTCATGTTTTATTTATTTTTCATTTCCCTCACCAATTATTCACACATTAATCACAAAATTTTTCATTGGCCCTTTGTCTGACCAATATCCAGTGGAAGAACATCGCACAACCATTCATTTGTGAAAAATGATTAGATTTGAGGTCTATTGAGTGATCGAGGTGTGATTCCAATGGTATAAATAAATATCTGGTATAAGACCATACCATGTTACCTTAATTATCATTTCATCACATGACAATGATGTAGTGAGAAGGTAGTTGATTCCCACATTGAATGTATAACCAAAATCCATCCACCAAAAATTGATAGTCTCATACAAAATAAAATCCTTAGTTATTTCCAAGTACCACTAAATTATTTGTACTGGAGATAGATTTAAAAGAATAATATTGAAAATTATAGAGTAAAAAAATTTAAATATTTTAAATTTCAAATATCATCCCTATGTATACACACCATGTATCTAAATATACATTTAGTTTATTTGGAAAATACATGTCATGTGGGACTACGGGGAACTATTTGTTGGATTAATTGAGCAAAAAACTATGTACTCATATTACACAATGATTTCATTTCTATGTCAAGATGTGGAACTCAATCTTTTTAAGGGACTCGTTTGAGTTGAGTGGGGTAACATTGTTTACCTCCCTAAGGAAATAGTGCAAGATTACATAATCGGAATATTATTTTTTAACAATTCAATTGGGTTTCTCAAATATTAATATAATTGATATTATTTAAAGACTATTTTTGGACAATATATCATTTATTTAGATTCCATATATGGGTTTTGAAGAATATTCATGAAAATAATTCAATGGAATACAGTCTCCTACATAGTATCCAAATCTGTTTAGGTTTTTTCTATCCCCAAAAAAAGACATAGAGATATAACTTATCTATGAATTTTGTTTTTTATAGATATATATTGTACTTATAATGTGGGTCTTAATGACCATGATATGTCTGATGGTTGTTATCAGTAATAACACATCTATTTTAGTGTGGTCTTCTAGAACGACTCTACCTTGATTCTTTGAGTAGGATCGTGTGGTTGCTATTATGGTTATAACCTCATTGATTCTTGGAGTCTATCTTTAGTATATATTAGTGTTATTATTTTTATGTATTTTTTTTCTTTTTCATGATATGTGATAATGAGATGAAGTTTCTCTTACTGATTTGTGTTTTGTGATTTCTGGGTGTCTAGTAGGCTGTTGTTACAATTACATTGATATAAGATCACCCCCACATGATTTTTCTTATATGGATGAAATGGATTTTAATAAAGTCAAAATAGCATAAAGAGAAGGCATAAAATAATTATCTAAATATAAAATAGTACTTATTAGATGTTACATTTGAAGAAATATTTTCATTCACTATTTTTTGGATGTTTTTTTTATTGAGCGTGTGTTTAAACCTCTATGATTTCAATTCTAATTTCATTATCTATTATGGAATAGCATTTATCCATGAATAATGGTGACAGTTGTGTATTATTTTCATCGCTTCCTGATTATTTATATATTTTTTGGGAATAATGATTCTTTAGTTTGTGTAATCCCATTACCTTTTTATACCCATATGGAACATATCCCAAGAATGTTGCCTATATGAAATCTGCATGTGTTGATACCCATGACTAACAGCAAGGTATAAGGGAACATATGGATTCATAAAAATAATTATCATATTTAATTTAGACATAATTAATTATAAATTAAAAATGTTTTAGGTTTCACACTCTGTTATTTGATTTAATTTTTCTATAATTTAAAGATGTCATTGAAAGTGGTTGTTGATGATAACAATATTTCGTTTTAGTGAATTTAATCTTTAAAATACAAAATAATGAATAAATACCACAATAATTGAGTTATATCCATCTAGAGATCCATGAAAAATAATATTGTTCAATATATTAAAGTCATCACATATAGACTACATATGGTTTATAAAGAACGTATAAGTCTTAATATCCTTAATCCAGAGAACCCAATAAGTTTTTATTAATCTACAATAATTAGATATATATAATTCGTGATAGTATAATGTTTTCATTCGCGATGAATGACCCACATAAGGGCTGTTAGAGTTCTTGGCTGATATAAACTTTTCTGGGATTATGATGTAAACAAAATTTACAAAATATGATATCATTCCTGCTTATATTTCATGAACCCAGTAATTTTGAGGGGATTTCTATTTCTTCAAATTTTACATTATTTTACTCCAGTTTTTTCACATGTTTTCATTAAATAAATTTTCTATCCCTCTTTCCACAGATGTTATCAATTTTTTTCATTATTACATTTCATGTTTCTTCATACCTCGACATAAATTTTCTGTATTTAGTTTCTATTCAATAATGTGGTTGTTTTCAATTTATTCCATAAATATTATGCTACAATTAATTTTAAATTAATTATGTTATTGATGAAGATACTAAATAATACTATTTACATACAAAAAAACCATCCATGGGGCTATGGAAGATTTTAGGGGTAGACGCACCATAAATTTATTTTAAAATAATTTATTTTGTAATTTTAATTGATTATTGAATTTATTAATAGATAAAATATTTTTTCATTCTTTTATATGATCTACATATGGGGGGTTGTAGTGGATTGACCCATACAAAGTCAAAATGAACAAAACATGGGCTAATATTTTTTTCCTCATTTTATGTTCCACCTAATGAATCTAGTGTGAGAATAACCTCTATGCCAAAGAGTGGTTTTCAATATATGTAGATTAATTTTTGCTAATAGAAATCAACTTCAACAATCGAAACATGATAAGATGTTTAAGGAAATAAACATTTCATATATATGATTTTCGAATATCATTTTCAAAGGACCATATCTATTTATCACATATCCTATTTATTATTCTACAAATTAATCATACTAGTTTTGCTAAAAATAAAAATCCCTTTATCATTGGGAGGAATCCAATTAAGGTTCCAATCCCTAGGTCAAAATGTTGTTGTTTTTTTCTTATGGGTTTGACCCTATACTTATATTAGTTTTAATAATATTGAAAATTTTGTAGTTGTTATAAATATCATTTTATAATTTTATCATGTTTTTTCTGGAAATGGTAATTATTCCTGGAATGTTAAAATTTTGGGGAAATTTTGGGGGAATATAATTTGGTATAGTGACCTCTTGTATGGATATTGGATTACCTAACTCCACTTCCCATAACAATTTTGGAATACAACCCTTTCAAATGGAATAGTTATTCTATATTTTCTAGGATTCTGAAACATCTTCTAGGACCCCTAACTCATTCAAGGAGCCTCAATCATCAAGAAAGTTTGTAATTTTAACTATTAATAAAGTGATTAAATTTTTCACATTATCATTACAAAATGGTTGATTAAAATTTTATAGACACTCCCAATCCAAAGAATTCTCAATTTGTTCTTCCTAAGAAGAAGCTATCGCGACCGGTTCTATAGGAGAGAATCATTATGCTCTATTAATTTCCATCCCATATTGGTGTTTACCGTTCATCATAATCCTTCCCATCTGGACATAGAACATTGAGATAAAAGTATCTGTTATTTACAAGATCCATAATATGGCTAAATTTGGTGGAAATCATAGAGAACATCCACATGAAATACATTCATGTTTCTATAAACTCAATGAATCCATTAGAATCTAAGGTTTATCAACTTAAAATATTATGATTAGGGTCGTTGTGTTCTCTTATATGAAATAAAAAATTATTGGTTCGAATGTTAGGATCCACAGTGAATCACTACATGGCATGACAAAGTGATAATAAGTTTATATTGTTATTTCACAATAAAATTTAAATGGATGCTATGAAAAGATATTGAAAACAAATCTAAGGATGATAATGAATAATAATATTATCTATGTGATCAATTTAATTAATTGAAACAATATTGACCAAAATGTGGAATCATTATCATTCTACTACTTAATTTTTTTACCATGGATTTCAATGACCCACTCACACTGTAGAGGACACAATAACTGATGGAAGCTATATACTGAATATAGTATATGTCTATAGATAATTCCATGAAAAAATATTAAATAATTCAATCCTTTGTAAATGTGTTCTATGAAACCTTGGCATGGGTTTCATAGTGTATATGTGACCACCCAATATATAGGCTACATCAATACTATTACACTGTTACATGACACCATTTAGTTTCTAACAACAAAAAACACATCGCCCATCTCTGTTAATAATTGTCATGTCCTTTGAGATGTGTGTTGACAAAAAAATATAATTGTAATGACCAAAATTAATCGAGTATCATCGATCTAAATATATTAATGATGTTAATTAAAATTAATAAACTGAGTAATGTAAAATGTCATACCAACAATAACCAAATATAAAAGAACAAAAACCCACAATGAGAAATTTTAAATAGGGTATTGTTTAAAGATCCCAAAATAAATTATTTTAAACCGAGGTAACCTATAAAAACCCAAAATCCACATCTTGATAAACAATATACCCAAAAACCCAATATCATATAAATTAGAAGTTTCTAACTCAGAAAAACCTAATTCCAACAAAAAACTCTACCATATGAGGCACATGATAACCCAAAAAAAACCATACCACATGGAAAATATGTTCACATTATTTTCAAAAATGGTAATTTATTTCATGAATTTGAAATGTCAGAGGGGAAAAATCAAAGGGATACTCTCTACAAACAAGAGAATATGGTGGGTAAAATTTCAAAGACTACCTATGATCATTCACCAGGTACACTTTCAAGTAATAATGTAACACATCCAAGAAAAGTGACTATGGATTTAGTATTTAAAAGTAGAAAACATATTAATTTTTAATTTACCTATAATAATAAATTACCAAATAAATATGATTCAAATCAAAATATGGTATTATTCGAATAAGAAAAAGAAAAACATATAAAACAACATGAATATGTTGTTAATATAGAATAAAAATCTCATGTTCGAGAAAAAATCTACGAAAATATGTCTATATGATAAAAACACCATAAATGGACCATCTTGCATTCACATAGAGAATGATATTAGATAAGATAATGTATTAGAACAAAAATATTCTGGATTATTTTAAACAACTCTACAATAACATTCACTTCCATGATGTTATTTATCATATTATTGATTAAACCTAACATACAATAGAGCTACTATTTTATAAAATATATATTAAAGAAATAAAAATTATATATATTAATTATGGGTGATCTATAATAGTTCATCATAAAATTAAAATAAGGATGAGAAACACTATAATTGTCATGATTCCACACACAATAAACTCATTCAATTTTGGAAAATATTTTTGTGATCTTAGATGAAGAATAAACCTGATGATTATGATTAATAATTTCGAGGTTTATGAAGTGAAAATATGAAGTTGTAAATGGTGGGTCATCAACTCACTAATATAACCATTATTTTTAATTATGGCCTTCTCTATGAGGTTTTTGTTCTATATGGAAAATAAATTTTTACTATAGAATTTATCATCATATATATATAGAGGTATAGGGAAATAAACATATAATTACAGGGAGGCCTTTTCTTATGATAGGTATATATATCATCAAACTCAATCAGTGTATACTAATTGAAAGATTATTTGTTGAAATTTTTTTTTCATCTTGTCCACGAATCCAATAAATGGGGAAATTGACTTTTTCATTTTAAAAAAATATCACTAAAATAGAAATTGATATAATTTCTATTGAAGATGAGTGGGAAACTCTATATTTTGAAATAAATTACAGTATTGAGTATTAGGTGTCTTAGTACATAGAACAATTTATAAAAATATACAAACCATTGGTAACACATGTAATCATTATGACAATATCCTTAGAGCTAATGTATTTTCTTATAATTATAAAATACTCACACATACATAATAATGAGGATATTTCAGTAATAATAATCCCAAAATTGAGTAATGATTAAGAAGAAAAATATTAAACCCCATTAAAAGGAATATAAAAACAATAACATGAATTATGGATGATATTAACTATATTTTATGCACATTATGTACTCATATCATTCCACTGGAAAAATGATCAAGGAAAAAACAACCACCTCAATAGAAACTCAACCCACGTATGAATTATGCGGTGGAAAAAGTTATCGAGAGAATTGTTGAATATTGGATAAATTTATATTTTTAATATAGGGAAAGGGTTCCCCCATTATAAGTTGTTCCAAAAAAAATTGGCTATTTATATATACATAATACTGATAATTAATTGATTCCAGATCAGACCACTATCTAATGAAGAGTTTATGTCGATTACAAAAACCATGAAACAACAACCCTAAATGATCATTATTTTCAATAATTCAATTATAATATTCACGAAAAATTATTTGAAAATACATTATAATAGTTTTTGTATTGATGTTCTAGGAAAAAAACTATCAAATAGATTAGTAATTTATATACTACATTCATTTGTTCATTATAAAGAGTTACCTATTTGTAAAGAATGTTTTGTACATTTAAAATTCAAGACACAATCCAATGTTTCATGACCCATATAATCCATGATATCACACTATTATTTTAAGATGATATTTGGAGATGATTACATCATATATTTATGATCATTGGAAAAGTGTTCTAATCATCTAAGAAAGTTTTTTTAGTGAAAACATTTAATGAATGCTGAAAAATTGTAAAAATTTACTATTTATTATATTTGGAGGAATCATCCTCTAGAATAATATTTCTATGGACATTAGAAAAGTTGATCATAAAAAATCAATGAAAGAAATTATTTTCACGATCCAACCACATTAAATGGAATAAATATTATTCTATACTATTTAGGATTCTACATTCGATTTAATAAATACATTATAAAAATATTTCAACCTCTAAAACACTAAATATTCAATGATATTGCTTTTTAATTCTCTATGGATTACAATTCTTCATTTTATTTTCATAATCACACCCTAATAGTTTATCCATTTATTGACTCTAATTAATCAATATTGGATATTGAAGTGATGTGTAAAGTCTATGATAATACTCTGGCCACAATATTTATATTGTTGTCCAAGAATATTTTTTGACTTTTTATATTCTATCTAAACTCTTAATAAATATCAAACAAATCATATGACAAATAAATATTCTTTTTTTATTGAGATTCAATAAATAATGATAATACCTTCTTCTTTATAAATATATAATTTTCACTTCTCATGTAACATTAAAATATATTTTGAATAAAACGGAGGTCAATCAATGGTTTATATAATCGATCATTTTGCATAATGTGTATTAAAATTTCATAAATTAAATAAATGCGATAAAGAATGTTATTATTGTATTTCTATCTATAATTGAACTACAAAACATTTCTCATGTCAATGATCCATGAATTTTTGAATGAATCCCAATTAAATTACTCATCCTTATGGATATAAAATATAAATAGTTGTTTTATGATATACTAACTATTTGGACATGAGGGCCTCTATTTATATATATTATTTACAAAAGGAATAATTTTATACCACTGTCGAGAAACATCTGGTTTGTTGATCATATTCTATTAGTAAAATGTGTAGATTTTTTAATGTGACACTATATCATTGAAGACATTTTTTAAAGTGTGATAAAATTATACCATGCCTCACTAATTTATTGAAACCACGGTTCCAACCACACCATCACTAAATGTATTGAAATAGAATTTTTTCTTGTCCCATGGACCATCATGACACATGTAATATTTTTAAAACATTTGATTAGTCCCTATAAAATAGAATAATTTGAAAACATAATGAAATGGCATTGATCACTATATATGATACATAGAACATTGATATTTTAGTAATAGATATTTCCGGGCAACTCCATTAGTATTGAAATATGATGTTCACCCAAAAATGAGAGTTATGTGGTGTTTACGGCTATTATATTTTTTATAGAATAATTTGTAGTTAATAATTAATTATTTAAATATTTATTTACATTTGAGTGTTTATTAGACCATATATTACATTTGGTGTCTTTTTATTATAAACTTAATAGTGTCTTCTCATATTTTCTGCAATGAGAATCCCATTTTTGTGAATAAAAGATAAAAGGATAAAGAGAGAGATATATAGGGATACATAGAGAGTGAAGAATGAAGAGTGGTGTCACCACATAGTTTGAGAGGAGCTGTAACATAATCTTGTAGAATTTTAATGTAGATATGGATAACACATTAGATAATTCCACCAAATGGTATGATATATATCTTTTTTGAAGAAAACAATAGATTCCAAAAGGTTATAGTTTTTCTTGTTTGATAACATAGATCTCATGACATATTCCAAAACATGTGATGTGTGTTATTCATATTTTGGGATGATTATTTTTTATATGGACATTTTGGGAATTAGAAATAAATTGTAGGTAGTGGTAAAACTCCTTATTGACAGCAACATATCTGGAAAGCCTAGGTAAGGGAAGTTGGTTGTGAATGGTACACGGGTAAACCCTGTGTGGGTTACATCTAATAAATATTTTCATTACCATGAAGAAACGCCTATATATGGAATTTTTGGAACACATTTAAGTAACCAATTAATTATAAATTCAATGAACAAGTTTTGAATGCCATATACATGTATTTTACAAGTGATTTCTGACTATATTACATTCCAATGTGGGGATTTGAGGATTCACTATATATACTATGGTGTATTCACATTTTAGTTCTATCATGCTACCCTTTTGATGTGTTTTCATGTTCTTAAACCATCTAAATGGAATTTGACATATATTTTGTCCATTTTTAATATTTTTTCATATTGATAATGATGGGTAAACACTTGAGGTGATCAATGGATACTTAAAAGTAGTTCTGTGGTAAAAAGACTATAATAATGTGGATCTACTATATGTAAATGGATAATGTTATCTATTAGTAGTGATAAATGGTATGATACACCCATGAGGATTATATGAAAATGTTAGTGGACTTGAAATGTGGTTGCCAAGATCATCATCTGATGTATCTTGAAATGTACATAGTTTGAGGGACAAAAAAGTGAATTAATAATCAAAATTGGATGCTTAGTTGAACTGATATAGTATGATTCAATGGGATAAGATAAGACATTCTCCATATTATATAATGTTTGTCTGTGTTTTCTACTGAGGGTATTCCATTTTATGGTTTGTCTCTATAGGCATGTTAGTCCATGGGTTGTTAGAAACTAGAGTATGGTTGATTATTGCTTATCAGATGCCTTTTTTTATTTATTTACTTTTGGGATCCCAAGTAGGGACCCCAAATCATATACATATTTTAGGAATCCTATGATGGAATACTCTAATATATTACTCATTATGAAAAACCCATGTTGGACTACTATTTTTTATTCTTTATCTTGATTATCCCATACTATATATCTCTTTTTTCGTACTCTTTAGAGGGTTTTTATGTGGCATTCCTCTACCAACCTACTCCTTCGTTAGATCCTGAGATGGAATCCTATTCATACACATCCTTTATGAAAATACTGGGTATGATAAATTTGTTAGATTACATTTTATAAGGACACACCAATAGATTGATTTTTTACATGTTCATTATAGAATCCCAAGAGGGATTGCTTTTCTTTTGTGTGGATATTTAGGATCTATAGTAGGATTCAACTTTTGATATTGTTTTGGGGGACCCCGTAGGTTCCCTAGTGTTTGGTTGATCGTTATCACATGTACTAGGTTTCTCTAGTTATGGTACTTGGTGTGGCATTAGAATTTGAAAAAAATTGTAATATAAAGATGCATTGGCATACCTGGTGGGATTAGTAACTAAACCACCACAACGCTTTTATTTCTATGTGCTCATGGTTTCCCTTGATGGGGAAATAATTACCTAAGGTGATTCCTCATAAAGGTCCAATTAGCCTTATATTATTTGATAAATGATTTATTTTCCTAGACATATTTTTTGGATTCTAGAATCTAATCCATAATTATTAAAAATTATTTTCTTATATGCAATGATTTTTTTCCTAGGATATTTATTATCATCCGTTCATTTATGAATAAAATATATGGAAGTCCTAATTTTTTATTTAAATTAATTGACATTGAATTCGACAGTTTTAAATGAAATTAGTGGACATGTTATTTCATAGTAATTATTATGTTTATTCTGCATGTCATTCTTAATTTTATATTGTGATTCATGATTATGTTTGATATGGATGGGAATTTTAACATCCCATCACTCTTCATTAGATTGGTAAGAGGTGATGACATTACTGGGACTTAGGTGACATCACCAAGACGTTGTTTTCTTGAAATAAAGACCATGTGGTTGATATGTAATTGGGGGATAATTTTATGATTGATAGTAATATGAAAAAACCAAGATAATTATAACCAAACTATACAATATATGGTTTATAAATACAATTTTGAAAAAAAATTTGTAATAAAAAAAATAAAAAAATAAAAACTCAAAACCATAATTATATTATAGTATAAAGCAAATACAAAACCAATAACTTAGGTAACACAATGATGTATATCAAAATTTCACAACAAGATCCAATCTATTATTCCACAATCCATAACAAGGTATCATGACGCACCAATAAATAAATGATACACCTTGATAGAAACCAATTTATTGATAAATGATATGTACATACGAACTAAAGATCCAAAATAGATACTTTCTATAAAAATCAGTATGTTTTTACCAAGTCGCTTCCCATATCGTGGAACTAAAAAAATACAATATAAATTTACTGTGAAACATGTTTTATAAAAAAATTTAAAATAGAATCTCTCAAAGTTGAAACCATTTAAAAAAATGTTTTCTATTGAAATCTAACAAGAAAGTCTTTCGACCCATTTTTCAAATACACATTTTGAAGAACCCATTTATTCCACACATGCAAACAACCATTCACAAGTGATAGTTAGACTCCAATGAATGGCCTCTCCAGAATGTACCATATCATAACATGGTAACCATATAACATGTGCTACAGTGTCACAATCCACTTGCATAAGGTTAAATCCATAAAAATGGACGACATCAACAAAATTTAAAAAACCAAATTCCAAACTAACCATTCCCTGAAATTTCAATATAACCATTATTTTACTAAAAATAAATTTATCAAACCATTACCATGAATTAAAAATAATCGTTATTTTAAATTAATCATATTAGAATCATTAAACAATGATCTTTTCAAAACATCTAATATCCACAATTACACCAGCCATCAAAAAAGTGTATTTCTACCAATATTTGTTCATAAATTCCACAAATTAATTCTCGTAATTAATTTAATTTGAAATAAAGTGTTCACTTTCAAATAAGAGGTGTTGATAGTGATTCCACCTACATTTCTATCTATGGTGAAAAGGAATGACAACATAAATTCTTAAAAAATATATTAAATCTCCAAAAACATACCTAATATCATATTTTAAATAAAAAAAATCATAAATCACTATGAACCAACATCTATAAATACATATATAATTATATCTATAATTAAAAAAGATTTGAGATAGTGAAATATAAGGATAAAACAAGGAACCTACATTCAAATAGAATCTAGGCCACCAATGCACAAAGATTCACCAACAAAGGACTCTCGTAATAAGGTGAAGGGTCTCCATAGACTTTTACAGGATAAGATATCATGTTATGTTCTGATTTTATTAAAAAAGGGTTTTGGGGGCCAAACTGAGTTATATCCAATAAATATTGATCGAAAATATTATGTTTCATGTTTTAAGGACACTATAAAAAAAACATTGTAAAAACCATGTTACATCCACACAGTCCAAAAAACCCTTCTATGGTTGGATCACAAGGTTAGATAAATAATTAACTAACCTTGACAATCTCCTCAATTCCAGTTGTAATTTTCACTCCTTTTTGGCCTCATTGTTTGGCCAGACACTATTCTCTTTTAGTGACCATTTTTCTCCTATACCTACCTTTGTGGAGGTGTTTCATGCTTTATACTAACCATGATGAAACTGTGAACAAATAAAAAATTACTAAAAACAATCCAAAACACCTCTAAACATCGTTATACATATAAAAATTAATTTATATAATTAAATTATGTAAATAAATGTTATTTATCTAAAACTATGGGGTGGTACATTCTCCCAAACATTGGTCATTCCATCCATAGAATGATGAAAACCATAATTGGTCTAAAATATTTTGGGACACTGCGTGACCATTTCCTTTTCTCATTCGTATTCCAAAATATAACATTGTAACTATATAAACCTTAAAAGACTGATTTTTTTATAGTAAACACATTCTCTTGACTATCATCAAGCTATATCTATATATAAAAAAAATGAAGAATCCAATGTTATGTCAACATTATCCCATTGAATAACATGGTACGTAAAAATTTGATTCATTATTTACTACTATACATGAAACAAATTATTAATCGAACTAAAGAATCATTGAAAATACAAAAAATATTTCACAAATCTAATCAACAAATGTTTCTCAAAATATCATATGTATCTAGGATATATCCAACCTAGCTTCATATAATGGAATTGCCAAAGATATTGATATTTTATCAAGAACACATGATCACTCACCTCCACAATCAAGGACCATTGTAAATGATTCAAATAAACTTTATCATGAATCTGTGTTGTTTCAGTTCTTTAAATGATCATTTGTGAATTATTTTTTGTCCCTTTCACAAGGCTTGGCCCAATTAGTGGCTTCTTTCCTATTTCAACCCAAAACGTGTATAATGACAAGGTCATCCATACAATGCATAAAAGGGATACAACTATATTGAGTCTTTTTAAATTTTCTGGTAAAGTAACTTGAATAATGTTATGTTCCCCACCTATGATCTATAAAATACCTTTACACAATTTTGACCTATGTCTTACAATGTTTGTATAATTCATTTGAATTTTCCATTTGTTCGATGATGAAATGCTAAAATCATTGTCAATTGAGTAATATTAAAATTTTTTGTGGAAATACATAAATGTGGAGTAAATGTAAAATATTTTTATGATGGTATCAAAAGTGGTACACCATTCCTCTTTACCACTTCTCAGATACAAATTGCAGATGATTCCTCTATAGTATGATATTCATGAATTGTGATGAAATGGAATGGATTTTTGAGATAATACACTATCTCCCATATGAAATTAGTATTCTGAACCATCCTAGAGAAACTTTTCATTAGATAATTTTTTTTCTAATCCCATTTCAAAATAAAAATTGGAATGTCTGCACCATACATGATTTCTTCATGTTATCATCCATAAACATCTTGCATGTGGGGAATATCATAACCAATACATCCCATTTTCTTATCCTTCCAACCCAGAAAAATTGAGTCTTCAATTCCCTATATAGAATTTGTTTTATATGATATATAGATATTCTATAATTTGGGTACAAATTCTGATTTTAGTCCTTAAAATCCACATGTATCTTCATCTAATCTAAAATTAAAAAAAGAACTCATGCCCAACATCCATCCCATGAGGATCTCCCCACCATTGAGTCATTAAATAATATCAACTGATTATTAATTAGGTATATGTGACTCTCTAATAATATCTACCAAATAGTGTATGAATGAAACTTGGAAGAACACTGCAACACATCCTTGGACTTTTCAATCCAAGTCCACGTCGGTTATCTCTTACATCCACTTCCACGGATATGGATCCTAATTTTTTCAACTGATTTTATGACGTTATAATTAATACATCCTCCACCTAATTTCCTTTACCCAATTTATACATTATGTTAATGTAAATCATATTATGATAATCCACCAATAATATTTAACATAGTTCGAAATATCTTTATGTTTAACTGTGTTTCTATCTCTTATGAACCATAAGCTCAAAAAAATTATAACCATGTGGTAATGGCTCCTAGAATTCAAAACATGGTCGTTAAAAACTCATTTTAAATTTTGGTTTCTGTATTAATTCCAATTATACTATAAAATTATTGATCCATAAGTGGAAATATGATAAACTACATGAGAAAACATACAAATCCTTGTCTGAAATAATCACAATAAACCCCATAACCCTGTATTGATTCTATCAATATCTATATAGTTATTGATGTCAATAAAATATTATGCACTTGGAAAGAATTTTTACATTCACCATGCCTTTGAAATGGAATTGTTTTAATTTTTAATGCCTTCAATGGAGAAGATATTCATTATAAGTCATGAATAATCCATTGGTGATAATCAGTTATGCCAAGGAAATTTTGTATCTCAAATATATTCATTATTGTTATCCCAGAGACTAAAAACTCTATTATTTTTTCATTAACCCAAACACCTATTTTTAATATATCATGGACAAGGAAACATACATATTGTATCAAAAAAATATTTTCATTGTTTTTCATATAAATGTTTACCACTCGTGATAACTACCACTACCACCAAGTGATTCTCATGCTTACCCATTTTCATGAATACACCAATATCACATCTACAAACAAAAACTAAAATGAAATGAGATTAATTTTAAAAATATTATCAATAAATTCCATGATGATAGGGGGTTCATTAATAAGACTAAAAGGCATAACCACGTACTAATAAGTGTCTTATCAGGTCTTGAATGTAATTTTTTGGAATATCCTCCTTCTGAAAATACAATTGGCGGTATCCCCAATGAAATTCAATTTTATAGGACCAGCGGAATCCCATAAATTGTTCAAATAGATCATCAATTCATGGATGTAGAAATAAAATATTGATTATTAAATTGTTATGTTTATGATAATATACAAAATTTCATTGAGTTTGGTCCACATTTTTTCACAATCAATAATGGTGGAATACATGGAGATATACATGGCTTAATGAACACTTTTCATCTGAACTCTCCCAACTAGAACATCTATTAGAATAATTATTTTGGAATCATATGACAATGTGGAAGGGAGATAAGATTGGTCCTTCATCAGAGAATAATTGTAAATACCAATTCTATTTTGGGGTGTAATCCAATGATTTTTTTAGAAAAAAATACTAAAATATATAAAAAAATATTATAAAAAATATTATTCTTGATATAATCCAATGATTCATAAGTCAAAGATGCCAACTGGCATAAGATCAATCTATATTATGATTCCAACATGGGTAATACACAAATGATTGCATTCTAGACTCCACTATAGAGATTCTGAATGTTATCATCATCTATAAAACTAACCATTATTGTATAAAAATCGATGTGAGGTTTGAGCATAGTCAACCAATATATAATAAGGAATATGAAATAAAAATCCATTACCAATACAGAAAAATACCCTACCAATTCAGCTCCATTAATAGTTATGATGCATTATTTTCCTAGAAAGAAATAAAATTATATTTTCCAAACAGTAGTTAGATGTTTAAAAATATAAGGAATCATCTGAACATAAAAACCCAAAAGATCTGAAAAATAAGAAGAAATAAATAAAGGGGATTCACTTGTATCAATGAATAATTGAATAATTGTATAATTCAATAAAATCACATCTCTCGCTATAAATGGTCCAATTTGATTATGCACAATCACATTCTCATAAAAATACATTTTCATACTCACTATACCATTATCTTTATTAAACAATTCTAATTTCACTACTTGAGGACTCATTGTATTTACTAAAATTACCATGGATTTCTCAGTTATGTTGAGTACAAATATTATAGTGTCCTTGTCCCAACGAAGAATATGATGTCTGTGAAACATGAGATGTGTCCCAAACACCCAACCGTGGATCATAATGATAATAGGATGATGCTTCCTCATTTGGTATCATTTTTCACAAGTTATATGTGGTGTCATACAATAATACATCATTTTATCGAATGAACCACATTTAAAAATAATTGTGGTTACACATTGGGCAAGAGAAAAATTCAGGGTTCCTATTGTCTATTTATCATTCACTACCCAAAATTGGAAATATCTCTCCATGTTCATATTATTACCAACATTACTGTTCCCACAATTTATATTTGCTATAAAAATAAATCCTCCATAAGATGTTCTAGATATATATCATTGTTCCACCATCATTATATTGAACATCTTCATTTAATCCTTTACAAAAAGCACAAAAACCATCAAGATAATCTTTGTCCAAAACACCAATTCCATGATGGATTATTTGAATCATTTAAATAAAGATCATTTGTTTTTTGAACATATTCAATTTATTAATTTATATTCATACTCTATCATTGAGAGATACTCTGACATCCTAATAAAAATTTTCATCATTCTATAAATCCTTTATATTTGAGGATAAATTCATTTATTGAACAAATTTTTGAGATATTTTTATGAAATGACAATGTGTAATTAATGTTTATTTAATAAATCCCAAAATAGGTGTGAAATATGTTTTATTATATATGTTACCTATTTTTATTTTTCCTCTACTGGTGTGCCTCAAAAATAGAAGATTTGATTCATCCTATTTTTCAACACATATGATTTATTTGGATCTGAATCACACTAAAATATATTTAAATTATTATTATTAAACTGAATGTAATGATGCACTTATCCTTTATTATCTAATATTTTCCCTCTATCCATATCTTTATAATCATGGAAAATATTATAAATATTGTTTTTGCTTCACCGGATGCTCATGTGGAACCAAATTCTGATCATTATGTTTCATATGGTTTCAATGATTCGTAATAGATTACATTTTATATAACCATGTGAAAACACTATTTAGTATCAATATAAATTAAATAAAGAATTATAACAATAAAATCTACTATAGTTTTAATAATAGAACACGGATTATAAAAATTCATTTTTTTCCATATTCAATTCATTCATGAAAAATCCTCCATGCTCATTGAAAACTAAACAAATTTCTACATTTTTTCAAAAAACAATTCATTTCATTAAAATCAATTTGGAAAATAAAATATTCACTCATAAAGGGATGTTATTTCTAAAAGTTCTTTTCTTTTTCTTCTCATTGGTTAAACCCATTAATATGAGATAACAACACATAAAAGTGCAGCAAAACCCTCATACAACAAACTCCAAGGTAACAAGATGTTCAACATAAATAGGTTATATGTAGTTATTTATGATCTAAATTTCATGTTATGAAAATCCAAATCATTTATACCATCCTAACTCAAGGAATGTACATGAATTATTTATCAACACAATGACTTAAAAACTAATATCATTTGTTACAAAATATTTACCATTTATAACATCCTACCACACATCATTCACATGGGAAGTGAAAATGACATTACTAGGCCTTAGGTGACAACACCAATAAAAACATTAATGGAAATAAATTAAAAGTCCTTCATAAGAAATTAGGGTATAATTTTCTAATAAACAATATCATTAAATTCTACAATGTGCCCATGTTGGGAGAGTATAAAAAATTTAAGGTTCTCTATATATGGGTACTATTCTCATCTCACTCAGATTGAATTTGCTTTCACATCCATACAAAATAATTTAAATAAACCAATTTAAAATATTTTCTCTCAAAATAATTATAATTTCTAAGAAGATGATTTTCAATGTAAAGAGTCCACATAAGTATTTCAATCCATTTCTAAAATCCAATTTTTAACTAACCCATTTTTTCACACATTTCCACATTCCCACATGAATTCCTAGATTATTGATTCATAGTCATGAGACATCTCCCATATATCTACCATGTGTCTGCATGGTAACCAAATATTAGGTTCCACAAGGTCGCAGGACCCCCCAATATGGTTACATCAACGAAAACTAACACACAAGAACCATTTATTCATGAAAAAATGCCGAAAAATCCATGTTAAGTCATTAATATAAAAAATTTCTATTAGTGAAGAATTATATTTTGAACTAATTTTTTTTCAAAAAAACTACATATTTTAAAATCACTATTTCGAGATCATGAAGAAAAAAAACATTTCACAACATCCAATTCCCACAATTCCACTATACATCACTAATGAGGGGTTCTACCAAGTATTTCACATCAATTTCACAATTCAATAAATTAAATTAAATCAATTTAAAATGATTCTTAAATGTTCTAATAATAGTATTCATGAGTGAATCCAACTACCTCATAACCTTAGGAGAAAAATACAAGTAATACAAATTCATTTATAATTTGTTTAAAACTCCAAAACATACTATATATCTTGTTTCCAATCACTCAATCAATATAATATCCTCATGATTGGTCATATAAAAGAATATATATATACCATTAATATTATATATATTGATTTAATTGATAGAAGAAGATAAATTATAATGAAAAAACAATGAAGAGATGCTTAACGAGGAATTGTAGCCTCCAACACACGAAGAATATAAATCTTATTTCTCTCAGATCATCTGTATATGATCCATTTCCATTTGGTGGTTATGAAATTGTTCTAGTTTTAGATTACATAAATGAATATTGTTTAAGGGGATAAACTGAGTTATATACAATAATTAAAAATATTGTTTCTATTCTTAATGGTTTGGGAACATTGTTTTGAAAAATGGTCACCATCCACTACCTCCAAACACCCCAACATGGCTGGAAATTATGATTTAAAAAATATTGTGACAATAATTATAAACCCCAATATAACAATTTCATAGTTACTCTTGGGAGTATATATGGTTTTTGAAAACCCTATGGAAACCATGCCCCAGGAAAATGTATCATATTCTTCCCTAAATAGTTTCAGTGTTGCACGATTTCTTTAAAACATTTATCAAAATGCAAACCTAAATAAAGTTTCAAAAAACATTCCAAAAATTATTTCAAACTCTCATTACGAAACCTAATTACATTATATACATTAAATACATAAATATAAGGTTAATTACCTAAATCTATGGGTGCTATCGAAATGAAATCACATAGATGATATTAACGATATGAAAAAATATTGCATGAATAGATATTATGATATTATTATGGAATAATATTGTTATCCATGAGTGATTCTTATGATAAACACTAGGTTCAGTGTTATTACATTGTTAATGCACTGAGTGGACTATTTTAACAATGGGGTTATTGACCTCTTTATCGAATTGATCTCTCTTCAACTTGGAATTACTAAACAATTGAAGATTGCAATTACACATTAATTACATGGTTACATAAAATGGGTCATGGTGTTATTTATATAATGTAATGTGGATTGACACATTTTAGGATAATCCAGTGATGGTTTATACATTATGATCATTGAACCCTTTTTTAATGTGGAATTAATTTATTACTTTAAATATTTAATTTTCTATGATCACCATATTATATGAACATGAACTTATGGTATTAGATTATATCACAAACATTTTGGGTGGACTCCCATGATTTATCTATTATCACATACATATGAACCTCAAAGCACATGATAGATGTATATCTGGTTCCATGTTTATAAAGGATTCCTGATGAATTGTGTTGAGGCATAGTTTTACATTATTTAATTAGTACTTCTCATACATATGTCTTAATAATGGGAAAGATTAGTTCAGGATTTTCATTGAGACTTTGATAAATGGATCAAATCAGAATATTCCCATCGAGAAATATAATTTTTTTGTATTGTTTTATTTACTAATTCATATAAATTCTAACATGTTTGACATCACTTTTGAATTAATTACTTGGAAATATAGTACATTTCAAAATTTCATTGATTATTATATTCCTATTATATTTATTTTACCCCCAATATATTTATATACTTATATTACAGATTTCTCTTTACTTATTTATTGTTTTACTTTGATATTAGGGTTTTTTCTACCCATAGAAATTTTTGAGGTCCTCACTTCTAGCCTGAAGCCTATGTCATAGTAGGGGATGTACATGATGGATAATCACCATCATGTTAAATATTTCTTATTGAGTGAATCAATTCGATATGTGAAAAAGTGGAATCAGAGTTGTTCCATTCAAAATGTATAAATATTTGGTTAATTATAGGTTGGATTATAAGAAATTTGTAACCAAAAATAATAGATATCAGATATATGTGTCAATAAAAATGGTTTGATAATATTAAAATTCATCTATGTATATGGAATTATTATTTATGATATGATATGTTGTTTATTAATATTATTTTTTCCTTGAGTGGTTCACATGTAATATGGATGTTATGATTTATTATGTTTCTGGGGATCTTGATCCATTATAAAGTTGTTAGTGATTGATTTTTAATCATGTATAGAAATTTAAAGTGGTGTCTCTTGTATCATATTCATTAAATAAGGTCCAAATGATATATACCTTCTATGGTGTTATTTTACCACTGACGGTGTCATGACCTGTCCCCTGGGGGCCATGTCATGAATACCCCTATCCTGACTTCCATGGGCCTAGGGTTGGTGACTAGAACTGTAATGGAATTTTCCTCTAATGGGAATGAATTTCCACTTAACCTTTACACACACAGATAGGGAACACTATGCACAAGAAAAACACAATGAAAGAAGTAAGTTTCAACAACAACTAACGACCACCACTGAGTGTAATAGTAAATATTGAAAGTGACGGGGATAGAATACAAGCCCGACTAAAATATAAATACATCAAAAAGGGAAAACTTCTCTTGAGGTCACTTTCCAAGGATCATACCTGAAGGGTATATACAAAGCATCACTGCGGATTACCACATCAACTGGTCACCTTTGTACACCATCTATCAACCACCTCGGAGCTCCATCTAGCTCTGACTCCTCATGAATCATTCAAGATGTCTATTGTTTGAAAGATAACAAAAAAAGTACGAGTGAATACTATATAGGGATGAGTATAAAAATACACTGTAGGGAACATGATACCCCCCGAAGGTCTCCCATTATTCCACAAATGAAAATCTCCATGCATGATCTCAATCACAAAGCACTAAGAAAAATTCTAATCTCAAACCATGTATATAATAATTACACAAGTATTGATGATTAGTCATAAGTCTATATAATCTTATTCAATTATTATCCTCTACTTCTGACCCACAAATGATCAATTGGTACTAACCCTAGTAGGACCCTCAATGGATTTGTAAGTACTAACCCCCGCAAGACCCACATAGTATCGGTAGGCACTAACCCCCACAGGACCCACAGAGGATCGGTATAATGCTGATCCACACAGTGTTGCTATAATGCGGATCCACACAAGGTCTCTATAAAGCTGATCCACAGAGGGTCGCTATGATGTTGATTCACACAGTGTCTTATGATGCTGATCTACACAAGGTTGCTATGATGCTGATCCACAGAGTGTTTCTATGATGATTATCTACACAGGGTCGCTATGATGCTGATCTACATAGGGTCCCTATGAATATTATCAATGAAGGTCCACTATAATATTGTCCACATAGGGTCACCATAATACTTATCCACACAGGTTCATTATGATGTTCATCCACACATGGTCACTATGAAGCTGATCCAAAGAGGGTCACTCTGATGTCTATCCACATATGGTCTCCATGATGCTGATCCATGACAGGCCGCTCTAAGGCAGGTCCTCATCGGTTCGAAATAATGATGATCCCCATATGGTTACTATAATGCTAGTTCACACAGGGTTTCTATGATGAGGATCCACACAAGGTCTCTAGTAATGTTGATCCACATAGGGTCTCTATGAATGTTGATCCACATATAGTCGCTATGAATGCTCACCCACATAGTGTCGCTATGAATGTTGATCCACAAATGATCACTAATATATTGATCCAAATAGGATCTCTATGATGTTGAACTACAATGGTTTGTTATGAATGCTGATCAACAAAGGGTCTCTATGAATGTTGATCCACAATGGGTTGCTTTGAATGCAGATCCATCGAGGGTCCCTATGAATGATGATCCACACAAGGTCACTATGATTTCTAATCCACATAGGGTCTCTATGTAGTGACATCCAACCATAGGATTCCATAATAGAGTAACAACATAGACCACCATGTTGAAAGGGTTCCAACATAATAGATGAAACGTCAATTGGATGCTCGGTTTGAGAGTTATAGGCATTTTAATGATGAAGGCCCAGTTGGATTCGGGTACGATCCAACCCATTCATACTCCACCTATCTCCAAAACTCAGGTAGAGTATCTCAAATGTACAATCTCGTTCCAAGTATTCTAGAGCCATATACAGTTCGTTCAATGAACATATAGTTTGCGAGATATGACATTTTGTGCGTAACTTTGCTGAAGAGGGTTCAGGTTTGGGCCAACCCAGTCAGACCGACCCAACTCGTTCCGCCCTGGGTTGACCCAACCGGGTATGGGTCTGACCTTGGTTTAGCTCAGCTCATCACGAACTGGCCAGCCTGGGCCGAGTGGGCTGGGCCATGGGATCGGCCGGCTGGGTCGCGGGCCGACCCAATCCACCTCGGGTGGGTGCAGCCCATCGGGCGAACCGGCCCGCCAGCTGGCACAGTCCGTAAGTTGGGTGGCATACCAAATTGTCAAATGGAAAACCCATTCAACTTTTTAATTGGAATTGTTTCCCTGGTTGGTAGAGAGAATCATGGGGAGATGGTCCCCTTCATTATGGCTTTCAATACGCGACCACCCCCCATGGCGTGTGATGGTGTGCCGCTCTCCACCAACATGGTCGGCCGATAGTCGACCGCCCCCTTTAGTCCATTGTGGCATTACCTTCCTCTACATACAATGATTTCCACCCACATCCATCTCTAGAAGGAACCGGTTGTTGGCTCCAATGTACAGGTAGGGCTTCCATGGGCCACCAGGTGAGCTCTGGTTGTCCCTTTTCCCTTCCGAAGGCACCTATTGGCCTACAAGTATGCTCCCAACGCTGCACAACTCCCGGGATCATCTTCCCACTCTATTTTTTAGTTTCTCATGAATAAATAAAAAATGATTGAATTAGTGGTTGGTTCATGACTTGTTGGGTTTTTCTCGCACCCTCCGTGTTACCATCATATTAAGGGTGTGATAATCAATAATCATAAGATAAATCAAAAACACATTTTCATAATTTTCCCCCAACTACCACATGAAGTTTCATATGAATCACATGTTAACTTATTTTGGTTATCCCATATTTTTTGTTCTTATGATGAATGAGGGAAAGTAACTAAATCACATGAATTTAAACAAAACCCACACCTTGATCATTCTAGGTTCTCTTGCATAAGAAGAAGAAGGTAAGCATGAAAATTCATTCGTTGCCCATCGACCTCTAGGTCTATTCATCAATTGGAATCATCAATATTTCATTCATCATTAGAGTTAGATGTTTCTAGCACTTTGTCATTAGTTATGTCGTTGGTTCCCAAAACCCACACCAATGATTTAATTAAGTAAGAGGAAAACCTCCCAAGTTGGTTCATTATTATGATTCATTAATGAATCATAATCAATGATCCAAAATAACCACTAGTGTTGATGTTAAACAATGAGTGGTTTATTTCAATAAATGTCCCACATTTATTTCTTGATGTTGAACTGTGATCCCACTATTTACCACTCAACCATTTACCAAAAGAATAAAATAAAACCTTTTTTTCTAATTTTTTCTAAAATTATGAAAAAATTATCTTTCTCATCCAGATTTTTCTGAACAAAGTAATGCTTCCCGATTTGAATAATGGTTCTGTGAATCCAAAGGTGCCTCAGATTTCAATTCTGAGCAGCGATTCAAATGTTAGAATAGGCCACCCGCACATTCACTGAACACACCTTAAAAATGTTCTAACATTTATTAACAGTCACCTTTTCCCCATGCCATTCGAGTATAAGATTTTCCATAGGTGAAAATGACCTCTGAAATCAAAAATACTCTCTGATTTTCAATCTGAGTTACCATTTAGATTTTGAGGATTCTACAATAAAATAATTTTCACATAATTATTTTATTTAATGTCAAAACATAACATCCACTAGTGGACCGCTCTGGACAAATATAATATCTTCATAAAGAAAGAATACCCTCATGAGTTCATTAGTGGTCTCAGTTTTTTATTCGTAGTCACCATTCATGAGATATATGATTTTAAAAAATAATATAATTTTTATCTAATTATTTTATTTATATTTATTCTATATTATGGTTTTCTCACCAGTGGCCTGCACCGACATAACATAAGTCATGGCTAGGGTAAACCCATCATCTATAACACAGCGGTGCCCTCTAATTTCTGATCTAGGCACCTGTTTAACAGTTATTATACCTTTTCAAGAAAACCACTAATGTGCGCTATTTAAAACATAACTTTTTTAGATGGATCATTCCTCGATCTCTAGGCCTCAAAATCATGTGTCGTCAAGTTTTATAGCCTTGAAATAATTACATATAATTAATAAAATTATATTGAAATATGAGACATTTAATTCTATTAACTTAGGGATTTGTATCCCCCTAATCTAAAACAACGGAAATTCAAATTAATGAGGGTACTGAGCTAGAATCTAAGTATCCTACTCCCATGTGCTCCCTTGGAGGTTCTTCTATTTCCACCAAACTCGCACTAGAGGGATCGAACTTCCAGGAATGACTTTCTCTAGTTGATTCTCTATCTCTATTGTGAACTTCATAAAATTACCCCCATAGACAAAGTCAAACTCACCCTAGTCAATATCATCTGATGGATCATGCACACATATAATCATCTACGAAACATGGAAAATAGTATACACCTGATGCATTGGTGGGGGTAGAGCTAGGCGGTACACCACCTCACTAGCACTATTGAGAATCTGGAATGGTCCGATGAACCTCGAATATATTTTGCTGCCCTGGAGAAATCACTGCATTCATTGTTGGGGTGAGACCCTTATGAAGACATGGTCTTCTTCTTTAAACTTCAATATTATCTATCTAATGTCAGCATATGACTTCTTCTCTCTCTGTGTAGTCTTCTTCTGCTCCTGGTGGATCTACACCTTATTTGTGGTAGCCTGTTCAATCTTAGGACCCACAAGTGGTGACTCCCCTGGGACAATCCAACATAGAGGTGACCTACATGGTCGCCCGTACAGGGCCACAAATAGAGCCATGATGATGGTGGAGTGATAACTATTGTTGTACGTAAACTCCTCTAGTGGTAGGTTTTCCTCCCATTTGTAACCAAAATCTAGGACATAACCACAAAAAATGTCCTTCATGGTCTGTATGGTCACATTCATTAGACCATCTATATCGGGTTAAAGTTTTTGCTCAAACGTTCACGAACCTGATTCTCATCTTTCACTTATAGACCAGTGAGGCATCGAGATATAGAATTCTCAATTTCCTTGTTCATCACTGGCCCCCATTTCTGACATCAGAGGTCTTGTTACATATTCTCCACAAACTGATGTACCACAAGATGGAATGTGTCGAACTCCCTCTACACCTCTTCTTGTAGGGTCACTGGTACCATGGTGTGTCTTTTGAAGGGGATGGTGTGCTCCCCAACATAAAAACATCCATCAAGAGATCATCCAATTGATATTTGAACACGTCAGGCATTATAGTCAATGTCTCCAAGCTATGAATCCCAAATTTGCTGAAGGAGTGGGGTGTAACTATAATAAACTAGATGTATGTTACTCCTTCCCTATCCATTAAGGATAACTACCACACAGCTAGCTACTTTTTCGCCTCACTCAAAAACTATAGACCATCCCTCTTGTTGAGTGTATATTCCACCATGTTCCCCTTCCCTAGTGTGTATACTGTCTAAATGTCATATTCCTCAAAGAACGATACCCTTCATAATTTCCTCTAGTTCAGGTAATTCTGTTAGAAGATATACCTGAGACTCCTGTGATGAAAGTAGATAGTAAACTATTCTACCCACTATACTCTCAGCTCTCGGAGCTATACAGAATCCATTTGATATGGAGTTATAGATATTGGTGTCAACCTTAGGTATAAGTCAATGCAGAATTCCCTCTTCTTAGGGGGAGGTAATCAAGGTAACATATTTTGAAAGGATGTTCCCCCACTCTAGCACTACTGTTTGGAACAAAAAACTCATAACACCTAATTTCACGAGGGTAAGGTTGGATGACTAAAGAGTGATCAGCTGCACCCACTTATACATAAGTTTATGTTTTTATTCCTGGGTTTCCTTTTTCACCAACATAGAAAAACATCATTCCAACTCTCTAGATATAACACAACTTTTTTTCTTAAAATGTTAATTTGAGCATGAACTGTGGATCACCAGTCCATACCCAAACTAACATACTAAGGCCTCGATGCTACCACCAAGAGTTTCCAATCGAAACTCTCACCTCAGGGGTCAAATTAAACCATTGGAATAACATTGATTATCGAGTCTCCTCACATAGGTATATCCATACGTAAGAGTCATGTCAACTACTTAACCCAAAACTATAGGTCTTGAACAAAATTCATGACAAGAAGGAATGAATAGTACCTAGGTCTATTAATATAGAATCTAGTAGTAGACACACACTATACTTCGAATCATTCCTAATATATTTAGGACACGCTTACTTGACTATATGCATCTACCCCCTTCCCATATCCTCTAACTCCCTGAGCCTGGTGTGGCCCTATTGGAATAGTGGTGGCAACATTTCAAAATGTATTCACCCTCTTACTTTTCTACTAGCTCCTCTTCCACGTCTACTGACATTCACCAGCTATATCTACTCAGCCATAGATTTCTCAACCACAAATGATCTCTCTTTCACCCTAACATATGTAAGAATTCACAGAGGAATAGTGGAATCTTATATGGCCAAAAACAAATTTTTCTTGGAGGTCTGATCCCTGAAGTACTAGTCGTATTGTATTCATCAAGTACCTGGACTGGTTGTTATGCCTCAATAAATATGTAGTTAACCATATTTTATCCTGTCAAAACTGTATAAGCTCTTGAAAATACAAACCCCTTTGATTTTTTTGGAAAGAGACCCCTTCCCTAAGGATGGTTCTCAAACTCTATCCACAAAAATGTTACCTCATTGTAAGATAGAGGTTATATAAACTCATCCATCACCCTATTGATCTATGTAGAATTCATACTTACTTGTTTTCCATCGAATTGTATGGTTCCCTGGAAATATGGAAACTCATTCACCACCTCAGGATAGTCCTTAGTCGCATGTGATTCGTTCTCTCCTAGAATCCTGGGGGTGTAACGGTCACTGAAAATCATGTAAGGGACTAATCCAGTGTATGTTCTATCCTAGTATCTCTGGTAGTAACTATTGACCAACATGCAATGGTATTTCTGGGATACTGCCCGAAGGTACCATCTCAGGAAATAGTTATTGTACTAAAGATTCATCACTCTTTT
Organism: Viscum album; assembly: GCA_963277665.1. Taxonomy (NCBI): domain Eukaryota; kingdom Viridiplantae; phylum Streptophyta; class Magnoliopsida; order Santalales; family Viscaceae; genus Viscum; species Viscum album. The sequence goes on from OY728147.1 coordinate 1,103,176,064, forward strand.
GACCATCCTCATAGTCACAGATTGGAATCCTAGCTGAATATATGTGTGGAGGTATTGTGATAAATAATAAATATGGACCAATTTCAAAACATCATAACTGATGATCTAACTGAAATGAGATCAATAGAAAAAAAATTCATAACACATGCAACTAGTGTTTTTGTGTACCTAGTTAGAAAACAAAATTTAGGGTCCTGGTGTATGGATAAATCGGCCACCGCACCAACACTGGACTCCCAAAACTAAAACTGATACTCAAGAAACATAACACTATTAATCCATTGAAAACATATACGCTTAGTTCTTCGAGTAGAACAGACCTCCCATTGATACCACATTGTCATGACCTATCCCCCAGGGCCCATGCAATGACTACCCCAAGCCCACCTTCCATAGGCTGGGGGTTAGAAACTAGCACTGGAAACGTATTTCCCTATATTGGGATAGCATTTCATCTAAACCTATACACACACATTAGTGGAACACAATGAACAAGAAAAAGACAACATAAGATGTAAGGTGAAACCACAACTAAAAACCACCACTGAGTGTAATAGTAAATAGTGAAAGTGACGTGGCCAGAATAAAAGCTCAACTAAACTAGAAATACAACATAATGGAAATAGTGATCTTGAGGTCATCCTCAAAGGATCCTACTTGAAGGGTTGGTACAATTCATCACTATGGCTCTCCACATTAACCGGTCACCTCAGTACACTGTCTATAAACCATAATGGGACTCCATCTAGCCCTACCTCCTCAAGAATCAGTCATGTTTTCTATCGTCTATACGAGACACAGCATGGTGTGTGCAAATCTAGTGCAGGGGTGAGTATAACAATAAAAAGTAGTGACCTTAATCCCCCCAAAGGTCTCATATAATTCCATAAAGTAAAATCTCATAGCATGATCTCGATCAAAAAGCACAAAACAAAAGACACATCTCAAACCAGGAATATCTTATGTATAGAAGTATTGATGATTAGTCATAAGGTTGGATCATACAGTTCTGCTAAGAGGCTATGTTGCTGACCCTCACAAAATTGATTGGCACTAAGCCCCATAGGACACACACAGGATCTATAGGAATTGACCCCCACAAGACCCACACAAGATCAATAGGTACTAACCACTACCAGACCCACAGGATCAACATAATGATGATCCACACAAGTTCTCTATAATGGTGATCCACACATGGGTGCAATATTGCGGATCCACAAAGGGTCTCTATAATGCTAATACACATAGGGTTACTATGATGGTTATCAACATAGGGTCTCTATGATGTTGATTCACGTACTGTCAGTATGATGTTGACCCACACAGGGTCACTATGATGTTGATCCACACATGGATGCTATGAAGTTGATCCATAGTGGCACGCTCTAAGGTTGTTCCTCATAGGGTCACTATAATGATGATCTACATAGGGTCTCTATGATGTTGAACCACACTCAGTCTCTGTGTTGATGATCCACATAGGTTTTCTATGATTCTGAACCACACAAGGTTGCTATGATACTGATCCGCAATGGGCCACTCTATGGCTGGTCCTTGTTAGGATGCTATAATCTTGATCCAAATAGGTTCTCTATGATAATGATCCACATAGGGTCGTGATGATGTTGATCCAAACAGGGTCACTATGAATGTTGATCCACATAGGGTCACTATGAATTCTGATCCACAGAGGGTCACTGTGAATGCTTATCCACACAGGTTCACTATGAATGATAATCCACATAGGGTCTCTATGATGCTGATTCATAGAGGTTATCTATGATTCTTATTCACACAGGGTCTCTATGAATGATTTTTCCCATAGGGTCTCTATGACTATTGATCCACATTTGGTTTTTATTAATGTTGATCCAGACATAATCGCTATGAATGTTGTTCCACACAGGGTCACAATGAATGCTGATCCATAGGGGGTCTCTATGAATTATGATCCAAACTATGGCGTTATGAAGTGAAATCTAGCTAAATGATTCCACATTGGAGTAACCCTTAGGACTACCAAGCCATAAGGGTTATAACACAACATACATGGTGTCAATCGAAATCTCAGTCTAAGATTTATATATATTTTAGTGCTGATGGCCTCATTGGATTTAGGTATAATCTAACCCAACAATAATACAACATTCTCCAAAACATAGGTGGATTATCTTAAAAGTATGTTATTTTTTCTGGGATTCTAGCACCTCATACGGTTCATTAAACAGACGTCTGGTTTGCGAGATATGGCCTTTTCTGCGTAACTGGTCCTAAGAGGGTCTGGGTCTGGGCTTACCCAGTCTGATCACCCTGGGCAGACCGACCTGAACCAATTATCCCTAGGCCAACCCAAACCAGTTCGTTTTGACCCAACACATTCTGGGCCTGACTCGGGATCATCCTAGCTCGGCCAACCAGATGTCGTGGTCCGCTAGTCAGGCATAAGATCAAATTCACAAACGGAAAAATCATATGTGTGATTTAATTAGCGGCACCATGTGATGCTGCCTTAGCTGGAAGTGGCTCCCATGGGGTTAGGGTACCATTCTCCATGTATTCTAAAAAGCGGCCACATCCTGGGGCACTTGGCAACGTGCCGCTCTCCACCAACACGGCCGACTGAGAGTCGGCCGCCCCCTCCAGTCCGTTGTGGTGTCGTACGATACTGCCTTCCTCCGTAGCTGGCAAGCGCCGTATGCCACCATCGCCTACTTGCACCAGCGGGGAATCCTCTAGAAATCAAGTGATCTATGATCACCAATTTTCCTTTTTAAATGCGCCTACTGGCCTCCCAGAATGATTCCAATGATGCAAATCTCCTAAAATCAACTTGTCGCTCTATATCCCAGAATCTCATCAAGACGCAACAATGATCGAAGTGTGCTAGGGTCCGATATTTTTTCATTTTTCCCGCTCCCTTCGTGTTAGCATCATATCATGAGTGTGATAATCTATTATCAAAAGGTGAATCAAAACCCCCATTCAATATTTTTCCCCAACAACCACCTACGTTTTCATTTGAATCGTGTGTCAATTCGTTTTGGTAGACCTATGTTCGTTATGCTTAACAAAAATGAGAGAAGGAAATTAATTATCTTAAATTGAAACAAAACCTCTACCTTAATCATGTTGGGTTATCTTTTGGAATGAATAAGAAGGTCTTTGTGCATATGTATTCGATGCCCATCGACATCTGGATCAAATTCCCAATGAGAATCGACAAAACGTCATTCATCCTTGGATGTACATGTTTCCAGCACTTCTTCAAGAGTTCTCTTGTGGGTTCCCAAACCCAACGCTAATGATTTATTTACATAAGAGTAAAAACTCCTTCATCGGCTCATTATTATTATTCATTAATGAAATATAATCAAAGATCTTAATTAACCACAGGCCTTGAAGTTATAAAATGATAGGATTATGTAAATAAATGACCCACAGTTGTTGATCAATGTTGCACTACGATCCCACCAATCATCTCTCAATCGTTTGAAAAAAGAATAAAATAACAACATTTTTTATTTTATTATTTTATAAAAATGGAAAAAATTTTATCTTTTTTATTTGAATTCTTAAAAAAAAAAATTAATATATCCTTATGTGAATCCTAGAATTATGATCCCAAAGGTACCCTAGGATTTCAATTCTGAGAACTGGTTCAAAATCTTGAAACTGTCATCCACACATTTACAGAATATACCTTAAAAGGGTTCAAAAAAATATTAATAGTTACACTCAACCCACACTGGTTGAGGTTAGGTTCTCCCTAAGGGGAACACACCCTAACAATCTCAATGGTACACTTAGAGTTTTAATCTGAGTTACCTTTTGGAAGTTAATGCTTTTACAATAAAATAATTTTCACTTAATTATTTTTTTAAGGCTAAAAACTAACTTTTATTAGTGGCCTGCATTGGCCAATGTTAGTTTCATAAAAAAAGTATACCCTCACGAGTTAAATAGTGGTCTTGTATTTTTAATCCACGTAACCATTCTTGAGTTATAAACATTTAAAAATAAAAAAAAAATTTATTTTATTATTTTATATACAATTATGACATTTGGGGTATTCTCATCAGAGGCATGTGCCAACTCATCATAAGTCATGCCTTGGGTAAACCATCCATCTTGAACACAACAGTGCCCTCAGATTTCTGATCCAGGAACCCACTTACAAGTTATTCCAAATTTTAAAGAAAACCACTCATGTTATCTATTTAAAACATAACATTTTTTGAAAAATCATTCTGGGAAATCTAGGCCTCAGAATCATCTTCTGTAAAATTTGTATGGGCTCTAAATAGTTTCATATATTTAAAAAAAATACATAAATTCTGGGACATTATATATGGCCAGTGTGAAAAACTATTTAATCTTTCAATGACATCCTAATTTTTTCCCATATAGGTTCCTAGTGGAGTTCATCCCAGTTAGATCAATATATATATATATACATATCTATTTGATGGGCATGTCGATATATCATAAGAAAATTTAATGTGGGGATGGTTACATAGTCTTCATTCACAATATGTGTAGTGACCATAAATGTAAACATGGAACCTAGTTCTAAGTGATTGACCCCTCATGGGTTATTGTTTCTTTATTTCATTTATTTAATTTTTTTCATAAAAACCTATATCATCTTTTCATGTATCCATTGGAATGGAAGTCAATATAATTAAATGATTGGAGTTATGTATGAAATAGATCATTAAGATGATGATCAATGTATATAGTTGACCTTTATATATTGGTGGTAGTAGTTTATTCTATTCTATTAACATCCATTATTGGTGTATCTTTATTATGTTTTCTTAATTTATACATTGTTATAATAAACATGTATTTTTGTCCTCTATTTTACTATTGTATTTTACATTACTAATCATTGGTTATGCATTGATATTGTTGCATTCTCTTGTTGTGACTGATTTTTGGGAGGTGACCAGGCTTTGATATGCATATAAGAGAATCCCATTAGTTTTAAAGGAATAAATAAGGGTTCATGTTTTTTGAGGGTATGTTAAAGAGTATAAATGATTTTTTTCCATCCCTAATGACTTCGGATATTGCAATTTTCACATACATTATAGAAACAAAACAATGAGAAGGGTAGTTATCCAATTATTAGTGGAACATGTAGAGTGCCCAATTTTAAAGATGGCTTCTAATTGATTTTCTTCATTGATGAGAATGATGTGTTTTTTAGCAGGGTTAGATAATTTTTGTGATTGAATACTCATGAGAGGATTAGTCTGGTTTTTTATTCATTGGAATAGGACGTACACATGTAGTGTATGAATATTTTATATTTTAGGTTCTCACATTATATTTATTTGATATGGAATATTAGTGAGAATAATTATTCAAGAAAGTTATCATTTCCATTATATAAATGTTATGGTCATTGTTACCATGGATTAGTGATAACATGTGGAATATACCTCTATGGTAGAGTAAGAATTGAGAATAAATTCAGAGTTATTAGGTTGTTGACCGATGTGTATATCTTGACACACATTATTGGGAGATGTGGTGATAGGATCCAGTTATGAAATTTTTTCCATTTTATTATGTTGGTTTCCCAAGTGTGTGATACATCATTGTTGATGAAATATTAGGGAACTCATAATCTATATTTTATCCTTCCCAAAATCATAAAAAATTCATCAGTAAGGTAATGGAGCACCAGTTCTAAATTATGATTTCCTAAACTATTTTTTAACATTCAATGAATGAACCCCTTGGAATTTTTTATTAAGGAGTGATAAATATAATCCATACAGCAGTCATTAAATAGTTTTACATTGGAGTGTGGTGACATTTGATATGATTTTAAATTAAAATTTTCCCATATGAATCATTCTTATGAAGAAGGTAATTGTGTAATAATTTTTTTTAATTCATTCAAATGAATATGCAGTTGTTTCAATTATATATTAATTTCACATAGTAATGGATTTTGAGTTATAATTCGAGATTGGATTTAGGTTATGAGGAATGGATATGGGTTCTCATATAGTGGGGATTATTAGATCATTCTTGGTTGAATGTATTCCCTGTTTGGATAGTTGGGGATGTTGTGCTACCAGTCATTGGATGATCAAGATTTTATACTCTTGAAGGATATTAGGATGAGATTATGGTTGTAGTTTGACAATCATGTCATCCTATGGACAAAAAATATTATTGTATGGAGGCTATGAAAAACCTTATTTTCCTGAATGTAAAGCTTAGTAACCATTTGAATTTTTTTTATATTTTCATATTAGGAAAATAGTATTGTTTCCCTCACATATCATCTTAGATAATAGTTATGAATAATTTTTTTGTCCATGAATTTGTTGTTTATTGAAGTATATGGGTTTGGTGGAATTTATATTCAATCACGATTTCATGGAATATATAATATGTCTGATCCAAGGCTATTCATGACTATAAATTGTGTTTGGTTTATGTTTTTTTTTAATCATAACATTGAAAATAAGGGAGTTGGAAAATAATGTGATATTAATTTTCATGATGACTATAGTATTCAAGGTCCCACTAATTCTTAGTTTATTCTGAATTTTTGGTCCTAAAAATTGGGAGATTATATATTTAGGGAAAGGAAGGTTTTATGGAATGGAGACATCAATTCACTATTCTCAAACCAAAAGCATAGATTTTATACATCTAAATTTGATATGTGAAATGATATTCCATTATAGAAATGTGGTACATAGGCCACGAATGAGAAATGGTTCACGAGACAAATGTGGTTTGCAGGAAGGTTCAAAGTACATTGAAGGTAAACAGTTTGCGGGATGGATCATTATTTACTGAAATGGGGAAGAGATTTTTAAATATGTGAAGGGAGGGAGATGGTATTTGGAATAAATATGGGAAATTCTTTTTGATAGAGCATGGTGATGGTGGTTATACTATATCAATGATTTTGAAGATTCTGCTTTATTGTATTTTAATATTTATTTTTCTATATAAGCTTCACTAAGGCCTTTATTATGAGAATGTACTTGTATTAGTAATTTAAAATGAATTTCATGAATTCCATAGTGGTTCACGGAAATAAAACCCCATGAATTCGAATATCTTATCATGGAGGAATCCGTGAAAAGAGTAGTGGACCGTGGATAAAGTCTACGTATGTGGTTTTACGGGGCATCGTAGCCTACAAAGGAAAATAGTCCATGAAGAAGGGACAGTTCATGGAAGATGACTCATAGAAGATAGTTCATAGAAGATGGTTCATCAAGGCAGTATGCATATGACGTTTAGGGAGTCAGTATTTAGAGGTGGTACAACAAGCACAAACACTACACAGATCAGCACAATAAACGGAAAAAGACAACCAATTCACAGAGGAATAGTTCATTAATTATCAGTGTGTGGAAATTTTGATTACATATATTGGTGAAAAATTGGACTTCCACATAACATCTATTAATATTTTAGGATACTTAAATTCATTCAAATGAAGGGACCTAAAATCCATAACTATGATTGGATTTTCCCCAAGTTAGTGAGCTTGAGGAGTCAATGGAATTGTTCTAAGGGACGTAGTATTCTATCCCTAAAATATATAAGAGGAAGTGTTCCTAGAATATAGTGAATATGAAAGAACTATTGTACTAACCAAATATAGATTTTTACTATATTTAGTTACGATCAACATACATTCAGCATGTGCTCCATGGACTATCCCTTACTGGTGAAATATGTAAAATCAGTGTGTTTACTCATTGCATGTGATCATATGTTTACTTTTCATTCACATAAATTAGGTTTAATAGGTTCCATTCAACATGATTATAATATCCATTACTTTTGATGAAAACATTCAGTTTATGATTCACCTCTACCCTCTCCAGATGTTATAGGGCCATTCAAGTTGTATCAAATGGAGGTTATTAGTGTTAAATATGTCCTTTTTCTTGAGGAGAATATAGTTAATGTTGTGGGAGTTACCCATTTTTTGGAAGATATATTTAGATAATGAATAATATAATTAGATCCCATCTCAGATATCTTGAAATTGATGTCCTTTTGTACACTGTACATGAAATATATTTCACTAATCCCATAGGTCTGTCTACGATAGATACATGTAGGAAAATGATTGATGTAGATACTAAAGAACATAATTCACTATATATGTCTTTTTTTGATAATATTTTCCTAAAATTGATAAGTGTTAAATCTAAAATGTCTTCCTGGGAGAACTATAGAATATTTATGATGGAGAAAATAGTGTGAAAGAAGAAAAACTAAAAGTCCTAAAAATATGTTTGATAAACTACAGTTTATCCTAATAAAAGTAGTGAAATGGATATAAAAGCCATGCAAAACCATGTAGTTTCTGAAAATATAGTTGGTGATGATTATCAGTAAGATGAAATTATTTATTTACCTATAGATAAAAACAAGATAGTAAAATAAATATTTGAAGAAAATCCAACCTTGGTATTTTTTCATTGTGGTAGAGTTGGGAACATTGACTATCGGTTCTCATCGAAGCTCGATACTTATGATAATGAATCGGGAAATTTGAGAATCCATAAAAAAGTTTTTATCAAAAGATAGACATCATGTATGGAAATAATGTTTACGGAAATAATTATTCTTGTAATGAATTAGATGAAGATAATGATTTGTTTTGGGATAAGAACAATAATTTAAATATGGAACCCAACAGTCTATGATCGATTTAGTTGAAAAGTAAGAATCATCCAATGATAAAGCATGATAAAATAAGATTATAATTGATAACAATCTCAAGTGTCATCTAAAGTATGTTCTATGAATGATTTATAATAAAAAATAACAGTTGAAAAAATTGTATAGTATTTTTCAAACAATAATGAAAATATGTTGACTCGATTGCGGAGTAAATTAAACTACTGAATGAATATGTGAAATAAATGTTAATAACAATTGAAAAAAATGATGATGTAGTGGAACTGAAACTCAAAATTGACGAATAGTAAAAGGTCATAAATGAACATAAATATAGACTCTAGGTTATGTCCGAGACTCTTGGGGGTTATGATGAAGAAGTTATTATTATTAATATTAAACATAAAAGTGAATAAAATTAAAAGGAAACAATAAAGAAAATATTGTTTGGAAGATTATCTAATAAAGTTCTGATAGAGATATCTAAGCTTGGTTCTTAAGGCGTAAGGAATTATTTGTAAAATAAAAGATCTACATGCATGCGATAAATTGTAATAGGTTGTGATTCTAAATCATCCAAGGCTGGAAATAAGATGTACCAAAATAAAGGGAAATCAAAAGCTTAATATATCACAATGTCCTAACAAGGAGATCGTAAAATAAAAAAAAGGACAACTGAATCTTATGCACATGTTTTTCAAGCTAATTGGAAGTAGGACTATTTTCCTAAGTAAGGAGAGATGGGGTGGAAATGAATTGAGAAATCATTTTCTCAAATAAAATATAAATTCTAGGGATATTTTAACTATACCATGTCATACTTTGAAGAAGTGATGATCTATTTGAATGGGGAAGAGATTAGAAGTCATCAAAGTAGAAACAATCTATATACATCTTCGCATAGACAGGAAAATTTACATAGATACTATTTTCACTATTCTAAATTTGTCCATAAACATATTTATTATAGGAAATTGGAATGCATGAACAATACATATAGGACTGAGGGAAAATCCAATGCTCTTCGACCAGACAATGTTTCTCTTTCAGATAGGTTTTATAATCTAGATGAAGAGTATGGGTATGATGAACCTATTCACATGGAAAATTGATTCGAAATTAAATATATAACTTTCATAAAATAATATTTTTCATGGAAGGAAATGAATAAAATTGATAAATCGAATCTTGAATAAGTAGACCTCAACGTTACAAATAATAACAACACCAGGATTCTTTATAGAAGATACTCATCCCATATAATATGAAATGCATACCATTTATCAATTGTGTAGAAAATCATTGATATACTAGTAATTTTTTCTAATGATAGAACATTGAGGATCAAATGAAGTGGTGGTATTGAAAAGGATAATGGCGAGCTGAAGGAAACTAATGTTCTCTATGAAGAATTTTTGCATCACAATCTCTTGAGTGTGAGTCAACTAAGTGAATCATGATTGATCATCAATTTTAATCAAAATGGGTATACTATAAGATTAAATACAATTATATTTTTCATAAAATAATACATAATAGAAGACTCCTAATATTAGGTTGATAGTAAAGTGAAAATTTTATACATGGAAGTTGAAGAAGATAATAACTTGTGGACAAAAATATTTAGTCACATTAATCAAACAGACATGGAAAATCAGTCAAAGATAAATATTAGCGTTGTTATTTTTAATTTTTATCTATGTGAAGGAAAATACTTATTATGCCTGCATACAATGGATGTTGTTCTATATTTCTTATCAGCCACAGTTGAAAATGGAATTAAATATTATTGATCTTATTCATAAAGATACATGTAGTTCAATAAATGTTGATAGAACATGTGGATAAAGATACATTGTTCCTTTCATCGATGATTATAGTAGAATTTCGTGTATTATGGTTATAAATATGAATGGAAAATTGTTAGATTTAATGAAAACATGTCACAAAATAGTATAGAATGATACTGGATAGATAATCAATTTTCTACTATGTGACACTAGGGAGGAATTCAAATCCATTTAGTTAAAAAATGACCTTGATAAACATGTAATACAACATAAGGTGTATTCTGTGAGAATACCACAAAAAATGGAGCTATTGAGCACAAATATATAAAGGTGTACAATATTTCCATAACAATGGTAATTGAGAGTTGTATCCCTCACAATTACTAGAATTATGTTTTTCAAGATACGGTGCCCACTCAAAATCAAATATGGATTTATAAGACTGAAACTGAGTCACCATATGAGTTTTTTTCATAGAATGGATCTCTATTTAAAGTATTTTCGTGTTTTTTGGAATTAAATGATTCACTCATAAATAAGTAATAAATTAAGGGATATATGAGGATGCTAAAAATGATGGAATATTCATTGGATATTAAATGAATATAAAACTCTATAAAAGTCTCAATAATAATAATTAATGAATTTGGAATGTCATAATGTTAATATTGTTGAATACAGGACAAAAAATGATTTGAGGGAATCTTATAATGATGTGATTTAATATTCAACTGATAGAGGACATGAAATAGATTCAAATTCATAAGTAAAAGAAGGAGGGAAAAACATTCAAGGGTTACAAAAATTGTGGATTTAATGGATGATTTGGAAGAGGAAACCAAGATTAAATGAAATTGAACCTCCTAGGGGAGATTGAAGAGCATAAATTGGTAAATCTAACATCATTGGTGATCATATTTTACCCACATAGACAATAAGTGTGAGGAATAATTCACAGTATTCCATTTTATCGTAGTGGAATCTTCCTCATTTGAAGAAGCTACAATGGTTGAATCATGTGTCAAATCTTTTAATGAAGAGTTAGATCGGATCGATAAAAACTAGACAAGGGATTTAGTTAATTGATCCAAAAATAAAAACATGATTTTTAATAATTATTTTTTAAAATAATTATCATTATAATGGAAAATATATTAGAAATAATGTTTGATTTGGGTGGAAAGGCTTCTCACAGATTGATGGTGTTGATATTGAATAAACAGTTGTTCTGATTGCTAGACTAGATTCAATCAGATTTTATCATTACATTGATATTCCAAGAGGATAAAATGTACAAAATATATATATATAAATAGAATTCATAAATGTTTTTATTCAATAAGTTGTCAACATTCACCAACTAGTGCAGTTTCTTCTCAATAATGATGAAATGAAGGTTTTCATATTAATGATTCCACTCTATGGTCTATAAAAGGCACCAAAATCATAGTACTCTTGAATGGATTGTTATCTAAATAGTATATAATTTTAATGAGATGGAGTTGATTATAATATCTATGTGATGAATTCACATAAATCTTAGTTCATGGTACTGGTGTACGTAGATGATATTATCTTTGGTGTAAGTAGGAATAAGTTTGTGGATAAATTTTCCAATCCCCTGAAATCATAATTTGAAATTTATATGATTGAAAAAATGACATGATTTTTGGGAATATAATTGAATAATAAGATATAATTCAGTATTATTTAATAGGAAGATTATGCAGGATTGTTATTGAATAAATTCAATATGCGTGTCTCCAATCCAATGTCGACTCCAATTACAGTTGTAACTAAAAATGGAAACCATTAGTATGGGACTCCTATGGATACCACCGTGTCCATGAGAATAATTAGATGCTTAATGTAGTTAATAGAAAAATTTCCAGCTATTTTCTTTGAATCATTCTTAGCTTCTATCTTCTAATGTAATTTTAATGTGTAACACTTGTTGATAGTTAAAGGAATCATGAGGTGCATTCAAGGGACTCAAAATTATGGCATGTACATTGCTGCAAGAAGAGATAATGAACTCTTAGAATTTAATGATTCTTACTGGGAAGGATATGTGGTGTGTTGAAATTACAGAAGTGTTTGAAGTGTAATTATTGGAATGAGATACTGTGTTTTGTTGAGTAAGAAAAATGAATTCACTTCTCTCCGTATTGCTGAATCTGAGTATATCTCTACTACAAAGGCTTTCACACAGCTACTCTGGATGATAAAACATCTATTTGATATTGGTGATGTGGTGAAATATTAAATTGTGATTCACTATGATAAATAGAGTATAATTGATATTACTAAGAACCCTTTTCACCATTCCTTTAAAAAACATTGAAATCAGATATCACATTATGAAGTAAAAATGTTGAACAAAGCATCATTAAAATAGATTATGTTAGAACTGATGATCAAGTGGCTGAAATACAAAAAATCCATTATCATCACTTGTGTCTGAGAAGAAACGGTTGAACCACAGTGTTCAACCATATTCCAGTGCATGAGGAATTCATGAGTTCTTAAACACTCCCCAATGGAGTTAACTATTTTAATATGTTTGTTAAAGTGATGCATATTTTTGGAGGAAATATGATCTAGGGGATGAAATTTTATCTATAGTAGTCAAAATCAGTCTCTTTGCATTTATTTCAGTTCGAGGAGATTGGCTAATTTAAATGGTGTAGAATGAAAATAAAAATAATAATTGGGAAAATAATTTGAGATTTTGAAGAAATGTTCAGATCATAGAATGGAAATCATTAAGAATTCCAATATACGTGAGACACAAGAAACAAATTTAGGCTCCAATAGTTTTCAACACTATTCTATATTCATGTATACATAGTGTGTTGTATTTTTTTGCCTCTCATGTATCATGTTTTTATTTTTGTTGGTTATTCATTGAATTTATCAAAAAATTTCCAACACTCCCAAAGTGGAGATTATTGGAACAAAAGATGTTCTTGGGTTGAAATGGATGTTTGATAAAAAATTTGTTATTACTCATTGGATGATAAGTTATTAGGAAAGTAAATGGATCATATATTTCAAGATAATAATAGTATTGAAAGTTCATTTATTTCTAATTTTTAAAAATTTTAGTGCCTCAAAATCAGGATTTTATCTTTTTAGGAAAAGAATGTTTTTTGGGAAAAGAGGTTGCAAAGAATGATTTTTGGACCACAAAACATAATTCACTGGCCAAAAATTGTGGTTCATGATATGATATTTTATCAAGAATGCATTGTATCTGGAACGTGAATGAGAAACGGTTCACAAGACACATATGGTTTCCAAGAAGGTTTGTAGTATGTGGAAGGAAAATGTTTCCCAGGATGGCTCACCATTTTATGACATGATGTAGCGATTTTTGAATCAATGAAGAAATAGAGGTGGTACATAGAAAATATGGGAAAAAAGTTTTGTGAACGGAGTACGACAGGTATTAGAAATAACACATCAATGATTTGGGAGATTTTGTGTTGGGGTATTTTTTGATCTATTTTAATATGTAATGTTCACCAATAAAATGTTAAAAGAATATACTTCAATTATATATTTGGGAGGAATTTTATAATTTATAGAGTAGATCACGGGAAAAAACCACTTTGAAGGTGAAGATGCTCAAAAAGAGGATTCCTTGAAATGAGAAGTGGTCTATGGAGACAGTCCCCAAAAGGGGTTTTGCGAGGCATTGTAGCCAACAATGGAAATTATTTTGTGAAGTAGTTATGGTTCATGGAAGATGGTTCTCATAATATAATTGATGTAAGATGGTTCAATTATTTTGTAGGAATATTTTTATCGTGGAGGAGGTACATGGAGGTTGTACATGAAGAACACATGCCATGTGGAGAAGCACAATTCACAGAGGAAGGATGACAGTTCATGAAAGAACTCCACATGAACTATTAATGAACTTAGTAGAGGATTACATACACCAGTGAGAAACGGGACATCAAAAGATCATCTATATATTGTTTAGTATGGATAAATTCATGAAAATATAGGGACCCACAGGTCAATAATTGTGACTGTATTCATACGAAGGCAGTGAGCTTGGGGGAGTTAACAGATGTGTTCTGAGGGATGTAATGGGATGTCCCTAAAATATTGAAAAGGTAATGTTCCTAGAAAAGAGTGACTATAACAAAAAAAAATACACTTCAACTAGTGATGTTTATAGGATTTTGGTATGATTGAGACACTATTGGAATATGCTTCATCGAATATCCCTTAGTTACGATCCAACAAAAATACTTGTGTTGACTCTATTAAATTGATTGTTTGTTTATTAATCATTCTATTTAGATATGATTTATAGGTTCCTTATAGTTTGGGAACATAATTTATCTCTTTTTTTTAAACATTTAAGTTCGTGATTAACCCCTCCCCTATCTTGGTGTTCGAGATCCTTCATAATATATAATATATAATATATTAATTTGTTCATGTTTGTTTCCAGCTGTGGTATCTTTCAAATGGGGAATAATATTTATCTTCTATCTGTTAATATGATTCCAAAAGGGTATTGGGAGTTTCTATTGATGGAATCAACTAATGTAAGTATTTAGTGTTGGTCCCTTGACCATTTTTCAATTTCTATTCATTTATTACATTTATTTTCCCACTTTTCTCTATTACCCATCCATTATAATCTTGTGTACATTTTAGAGGAATTAACATTCAAAAAATGAGAGGTCAAATTGACAATATGTATAGTGGGAAGAAAGAATGTTCCCCAAATATATCTCAGTAGGATCACTAACATCATGCATCTGTAGTGGAATACAGATTTGGGAAAAGATTTGGTGGATTATACCCAATTGTAGGATGTTTTATAGTTCATTTTATAGATCCCCATAAATCAACCACATTATTATTTTATATAATTATTACGATTTTCACAAACCCCTATTGGGTAGATTTGATATTTTTTTAGAAAATGAGGGATTTTATCCATTCATAGTGGTTTTCCATTCAAGAATACAGATAACCCAAAAAGTTATATATGAATTGACACCATGTTTTTATGATTTTATCTAATTATATTCGTTCATAAGTATATTATAGGTATTTTAATAACATGTCCTGTTGATGTACTCACCCTTATTATCAGGTGAATTTCTAGATAGTCCATGTATAGGTAATTGGCCATGTATGATATGTCGGTGGAAAGTGTGTGGGTTACACACCATGTAGATACACATGATAATGTGGAACTACATGAATATTCCATGTCTGGAAAAAGGGAAATACCTCATGTACTTTACATAATATTTACGTATTTTTCTCCATGTATGATGTATTTAAAAACATACTCTATAAAAAGTAGATGCTAAATAGGGCTTTGAGGGTACCAAACACGTACCCCATTATAGATGTCATGTAATTTTTTCTCAGAACTCTTTTAGTATTTTTCATGTACATATACCACAAATTATTAATGGTATATATCAATAGTTCATTTTTATTTTTTTCCCATAAAAATTCCATGGTCGAATTTCTGAGGTTATATTAAGGAACATAGAATATTATTCACACTGAAAAATCTATATTTTTATAGTTTTTTCATTTAAATGAATTCATATATCATATAATGGTGATACATGGAATAAATTTATCTTTACGATCATATGAAATGGTTAGTTGTTGTGGAATGTAATCACCAAGGTCCTTATTTTATGTATCCCTAAAAGTATGTGGTTAGTCAGACTAAGACTAGTCTATATGAGGATAATTGGTTGAATTTTATGAATATCCTAGACAAAGAACCCGATCTAATATTGTTTATGAACCATATATCAAGATACGTTTTATGAAATTTACCATGTGTTAATCCCCTATTTTGGTGCACCTCTTTATTAATGTGATTCTGTAGATTTTGAGAACCCTATTTGTGAAAAGGTTATCATGTATGATTTCTCTACTTATTGTTCAACCTATAAGATCCTACATTGGATTCCTACATTCACATAATAAATATTAGGATAATATATAAGATTCATTTGATATATTACTCATTCCGAGGATCCCATGTAGGACGGCTCTTCTTTCTTTCATTTCTATGATTATCCCTTTTTTAATACCTATGTTCTTACCCTTTATGAGGGTCATATGTATGATATTTCAACATGAATACTTTTTTGAAGATCCTATAATGGATTACTCTATTTACATACTCATTCATGTGATCCACAATTTTAATTCTTGGTTATTTAATCGAATGAGATAATCTATCGATGAATGCCTTTCCATTTGTATTTACATAGAGGATCCGAATATAGATTCCTTATCTTATTATTGGTACTCATGAATTCTTTTTATGATGCCCCTAATATGATTTCTAGGTGACCCAATATGTCCCCTAGTGTTTGACCAACCCTAAGTAACAACATTGTCTTTGGGTGGTGATGATAGAATGTGCCACCATAAAAACCAAAGTAAAACATGTAATCTAAAGAATTTGTGTTGGGGGTTGGTTTTTTAGGTGTCTGTACAATCAAAATATTTTATTTGTACAATAACATGATTAATATTTAAGAAGAAATGATATATAGAGTTTTTTCTTAGTACATGGTCTATGAGAATTATGTAAGGTGATAATTTATTGGGATTCCTAGATGTTGTTCCTATGATCTATATTACGATCCTCGACAGTTAGATGTTAATTACATGAATGGAAATATGTACTTACTAGTATTTATATTATAATACATACTTGATTTTATTATAAATTTGGAATTCATCCCCATTATTGAAATTAGTATAAATGGCATACCATATTTATTTTTGAAATTATAGTATAAATAATTCATCGTTTATTCCTTTTTTATAGACATAGGATTCCAAATTAGACATGAAATTCCCTGATTATGTTTGGGAGACATGGGATATACTTACCATATATATGAAATTTTCATCTAGGTTCCCAACCGAAATATTATTCATCGTTATATTCAAAGGTATTGATAATTAACATCCCATGAAATTCCTAAAAAACTCTTCAAGGTTATGGAAGATGCACTTTTACTAAATTGACCACATATGTTGGGAATGAGGATGTTGATATATTAGTTGAATTTATATAACCTGAAATTTTCTTTATTATACCTTACATGATTATTGATATACATGTAATTCATGGTTATATATCTCAATTACCAATTTTTTTATATAATTTAATGTTTTTATAGATAGTCTAGGACACGTTGATGAATATATAGTTTGTTGGGATTATACTCCAAATAAATGAATACGGTTTTAACTTATTTATTTCATTTATTCTATTATTATTTTAGTATATTTCATGATCACTCACATTTGAAATAATATTATAGGTTCACTAATGGGGCGGACTAATAATATTACTTTCTTACCCCATTTATCTTAATTTTGGTGTGTGTGAATCCCTAATAAATAATTATACTTTGACCACTATGACATGATTGATAGGAATTAGTAATGGGGATTATTGATGAACATAAACCACTCATGTGGATATCATAGGATCAATGTGGAGTGGTTTTAAAATTAATGGGATAATAGGATTGTGGTTCAACTCATTGTAAGAAGTAGAACCATGTTATTTTTTCATTTTTTTAACCCCTATACATGTTGTCAACCCATTGTGAAATCATTGTAGTATGTATGAAATTTTCATTGGATCCTTTATATAATTTCTGTCATTATTTAATATATTTATATTTATGGATTTTGTATATATTTTTAATTATCTAGATTATGTTTCGTTATTTACAATGCTTTATTACTCAAATATAAGAATATAGTATTTTCAATAGAATCCCCATGGTGCTTGATACTAATAGGAAACCACTATTATCTAAAGATGTGTGCTTCATTCATAGTCCCTAACTAGTATAGATAATATTTATAGTGTGTGGTGGTTAGGAAAAAATATGAATTCTCACAAATTACATGGATATTATATATATCATGTAAAATTTAAATTACATCATGAGAAAAGTATAGGAAGAGTATACCTACCATGAAATGAACATGGTGGTCATGAATATTTTAATGAAGAATACTTTTTAGGGGTTCAGATTAAATTCATTACACATCAGTGACTGTGGATGCAAATAAAAAAAAGATCACTAAATGAAAGTTAGTAAAATAATATCATTATATATAATATTGTAACCCCATAACAACATGTAGCTAGTGGTTTGGTGGAACTCTTTAATCAGTAAACTGATATAATTATTTAAAATATAGTGAATGCGTGTTAGATGTAGTGAAGTATGAATATTAATGACATGACTTGAATATATCAAAAGACTTACTAAACACTGACCACATAAAATTTTTTCTGAATTATCAACAGAAATCCATGTCACGTTATAGTTAAATTATAACACCTCTTCTTATTGGAATCAAAATATATAAATGTGGATTCCTAAAAATATTCAAATAAATGGATATTTTAATTAAATAAAATCCACTGATTCATAACAGATTACAATGGGAATGAGAATAAAATATTAATAAAAGACAAAACAATGGATTGAATGATGCATTAAGTGAATGTTATTCACAACAGAGTACACGGTCCATTTGATCAATTAGGGATTAAAACTATTTCATTAAAAATGTAATGATAATAAACAATGCAGTCAAATGTTTTTGTTGTTTAACCATAGAGAACTAATAAAATTGTATTTGGATAAGGACCACCCTTTATGTTCAATAAATTTTATTATATATTTTATCAATTACTATTTTAGATTGTGTGTGCCATTAATTTCATGTTCATATGATTTGGGAGGGATTTATACATTTTGAATTAAAACTAATTGTAGAATCGACGAAAAGCAAGGTTCTATCAATTTTGTAGATTAGTATCATTGATGTTTGAATATTTAACTTTCATAGATCGACTAATGAGAATTATTTAATATATATAAATATATAAACATAATAAAATATATTTACACCATACAATTAATGTATTTTATAAAATATATATCACATAATCCAACTTGAAAATTCAATATATACGACCTATGTTTCAAGTGTAATTTTTTCCCCACAGAACATGTACTTAAACTACAAGTTCCCACCATACACATGTCACATCACCATCATCTTCTCATCCCCTCCATCAGCCACACCTCCACCATTATTCAATATTACTCTCACAATTAATCCAAACTCTCATGTAATCCATAATTTCATTATACCTTAAATTACACATCTATATTATTCAATAACTAAAAAAATGATTTTCACTGAACGTGAAGGTATCCCATCTTAAAAAATCTTATGATAGGTCCAAATATCTCTCACAACCAAGTATCAGTCAGATTTTACTTCTCCATCACTGCCACTACTAAAAATAACTTCCCACCATTCATCCCCTTTAGTTTCCTCTTCAAAATATCCATCACTCCATCCATTATGTGTAGGAATGAGTCCCATATTCACACATCCCTATGATTCATGGATTCTGAGAATCATTTCTTCATTTAATGTTTGAAATCAAAGATATTGTGGACCAAAATATGTTGTATTTAGGTGTTCTTTAAATGATCCTCATTGAATTGGAAATCTTGGTGGACCTCTACTAAATGAACTAACCAGATATATTCAAGGAACTTGTGTAGACATGTTAATATATCATTGTTGTGTTCCTAACTACATCTTATCTCGACAACGTTCATGAAACATTTCAGATTGGTGGAATAAAGTGACAACAAAATCTATGTTATTTATGAGTTATAATGGGAATTTATTAATCTAACATCATTTCATCTCCAGTTAAAGATTCCACACACCTTGATCTAAAAAATTATGAAACTTAGAATAGTTGGGTGATCATATCCCACCACCTCATGTGTGTATATAATAAACCAAGTACATTGAAAACATATTTAAGGGGTTCTGATCTGAGGATCATTATTTGTGTACATGCCCATGCCTTGATGGTATGGGGAGACTCACCTAAAGAATTCACTTAGATTGAAGTGGCCATTTCCACCATAGTATTGGAATTACATTTGGTGTCAAGGAACAGTAGTTCACATAATATTTTGTGTTCCAAGAGAGGATGAAACACTGCACGTAGATGGGAAGATAATTCATGTACTGTTTTTCTGGGAACATGGGAGTTTTCAAGCTCACCAGGTCACTCTCAAAATTAGGCCAGATGAAATCTAGGTATCTTGTAGTACTCTACATTATGGGGCTACTTAAAGAGGAATGAGATCATTATTACTGGGCACCAAGTTATACTGAGTTCACTAACAGGACACATTCTTCCAGTTCGACATCATCTATATCAGTCTAGGCCGATCAACCTACCCATGAAATTCACATGTATTCTATTTCACCTAATCACATACATGTTTTGAATTATATATATACATTGATCTATAAAAACAAAAAAAATATTGTTATTTCTACGTAATAATTGGATGTTATCCAACATTATTGGAATTCCAATCAATGATGACCCATAGTGTCCTTATTACGTTCCATCATCCATGACCCATCCTCTCACTTTCACCCTTCTTCGTATGGGCCACACATTATTTTTATTCCAATCCCATTCAAAAAATAACCACCGACCACCATGGTTGAGTTTCTTTTAGATACAACATTCACATCTACTCAGAATGACATCATATTGAAGAATTATAAAAAATTTATAGACCCTACTCTACCGAATGTATAAGTTTTTAGTCATAGATCTAATTAAAAAACACATAACAAAATTACAAACAAAACCTCACAAAAAAACAGTGATGATCAATTCTTCTACACACACAATTACACCTATTCTAGAATTGTCTTAACCTAACCCTAGTACAAATGATAATATTGACAAGTGTTATATCTATTCACCATGTAAAATATAGGGGACCAGTGATGCTATTAAAAAAGAATATTTCCACTATTCATAGTTGTAGAATACTATTCGTTTGATATTTTAGTATTTATGGTTGTATTCATTAACCAAATGTATTCATTTAAACATTTTTATATTTTTCATTACATTACTAAATAAATTTAAATTTTGTGTCTAGGTGCACATCATAATCATTAGTAATTTATCTTGTATACACCAATTTCATGTATAACTAATATTCTTCCTATTTAATCATTTATTCTCCTAATATGATCACAATTGGACCAGTATTCATCTTTCAAAATGTAAACATACCCTAGGAGTTCCACACAAGATCAATGAATATGAATTTCATTCAATTTTAGAGGTTCAGTTTTTCCAATTATGATATTGTGAATCCTTCTAAATGATTCCTATAGATATATGAAAATACTTATTGTTTTGGCTAGAAGTTGAGTACCACTAATTTTATGGACTGATTTAAATGATATTTTTTTCTTTTTTTGTATGATGAAAGTATAATTATTTCTTTATAGTTTTTAATCTAGATTCATGTATTTTGAGCCAATGATATTTTTTATCAGCTTTTTTCCTTATCAACGTATTATATTCAGATTTGGTTATTCAAATGAGTCATTATAATCTGGTTCAAGAATTAATATCAATTTATATTCATTTCAATCCTTCTAAATCTACCAATTTTATGATTTTGTATTGGGTTTATATTATGAACCAACCTTTTATCTAGTCGAGTTCTGTTTTTTCTTTAGTTTTAAATTAGATACTATGTTTTGAAAACATTTACTAAAAATTTCCAAAAAGTATTTTCATTCCTTTAATGGATCTCTCGATTCCATATACATATAAACATCATAAAAAAAATTTTGTACTATATTTTCATCTCACCAACATCACATCTCTAATATTTCATAAAATATTTCATTTTAATTATGGCGTTATTTTTTATATTTATTTCAAATGTGCCAATATTTTTTCTCCTTCCAGTTATTATAAGATATATTTTCCATTATGATCATGTATAACATTAAATAACATTACTCTGTAGTATATAATTGTAAAATTATTAATCGAAATTGTTGAAATATGTTATATATATCTTCTTGGAATTTACATTTATTGATGAGTTGAGTGATTTAATAGAAATTAATATTATTTATAATACATATTTTTTAAGATAATATTAGTTATAATAAAATGTATTATTTTCCTTTTTTATATGTATTTTTGTTAGTGGTATTTTTCAATACCTAATCATTCATATTATTTTTTTGAGCATCTATATTGAGATACACATAGGGAATAAAAACTCTTTATAATATTCCATGGATTTTTCCTAATACAATGACTGTAAAATGACACTATTAAAATGACTTATGACTTTTGATTGTTTGAGAAATTATTCCTAAGGACTTCATGCATATTATCTATATATTGACCGTATTTTTAACTAAAAAACTATTTTGGATTGATTCATCTTTGAATCCCATTTTTTATTCTTTTTATACTGGTTTCTATGATGGTGTTTTTTTAACCTGAATTTGGCTTGGGGAATTCAAATTTCTAATGTTTATTTGAAGGTTATTACTAAGGAGATGTGGGGTTGTATTTTAACTAGAGATGTGGGATTTAGTTCATGGTTTATTTTGATAAAATTTAATAGATACACCATTTCGTTAAATAAAGCATGATTTGTGTGGTATGATTGTCATAAATAACTACTTCCAGAATGATAAATCTCATGGTACATCATATGTTGTTAGTAGGTGCATGTGAGATATTCCCCAAAAATGAAATATTTAATAACAATAAATATATAAAATGACGGATCCTTTTAAATTCATTACACATTAATTACGTATTCTTGGACCATATTTGACCATTTATGAATACAGAGATGACAAATTATGTATGAGATTTTTATTACACTATCCTTTATTATAAATAAAAATTCTTTTGAGTTTAACCACATTTTTAGAATAATCAATATCATATTCCTACCTACATTCAGCATCAGATTCATTTGACCATTAATATTCAATTCTAAATTATAAATTATGTGAAATTTTTTTAGGGAGGATACTTTTGATATAGTGAAAGCCTCTGTTTATGAATATGTAATCAATGAATGAAAATACATGAAATATAATTTTTAACATTTTTGATGAGATAAAAATCATGATTAGTTAAATTGCTACATGGTTATAGTATTATATGAAAAATTTGAGATATATAAATTTGTGGATGAAATTATTTCAATGAATAAATTTACATTAATGAATAAATTATTTATTCCCTATATGGTTTCAGAGGACATGAACTTTATAATGAGATATGGTTTTATTTGAATGGTTCAAATGTAGTTTACAGTTACAAAAATTCCATACAAAATCTTATTAAGACAATTTTTATTTATGGAATGAAACCATTCATGTATGGAGTAATTTCAAAAGATTTATTCATGTGCATTATTGGGATTTAATTCATTTCACCTAAAACATAATTTTGAGATTATTACATTATAATTTGATTAAAATTATCTGGAAAATATAGTTTTCATTAATATGGTATTATTATTGTAAAAGTTTTATTTTTCTAAATTTTATGTTGAAATTATATTTTATAACCAAATATATTCAATCACGGAATTTTTGAAATCTACATACAAATGACATTAATCCAATTCAAGTCATATATATCTATAGATAAAAACTACTTTTAAATTAAGATAAATATTTATAGTGTAAAACTCTTATACTAGAAGACAATAAAAGTTTAAATAAATATATAAAATATTGTGATACATAAAACCAATTATTTTAAAACAATCATTAATGACATTGAAACAATTCTTAAAGTATAAATATTTCAGAAGATAGAAAATCATGAAGACAAACAATATAATCATCTTTTCAATTTTATGTAATCTATTATAATTTTATTCTATGTTAACATAAATTTGGGGGTGTTCATCATTGTCCATTTTTTACATTAATTTCATCCAGTTTTATTTCATTTTCATTCATTCAATTTTCATTCCATCATTCAAATGAGGTTTTCAAGTATTATATATTAATATAATAGTTCTTTCTTCCTCCATCATATATCATGATTCCAATTTTTTACCCATTAAATTATTTTTTGATATTAAATAATTTCATGAATATAACTATGTAATAATGTATTATTTAATAAAAACGTTACTAAAATTACATATTCTATGATTTCCATGCATAGTAAATATGTATTATGTTACATGTCATGTGTATGGAACGAATCTTCTTAAATGAAACTCAAAATAAAAATTCTGGGTCTTTATTATCTAGGAATTATTTTAAACAACAAAATTTATTTCTATTCACAAGAATTATCTATATATAACAGATTTATAGGGATTCACTGTTTTATAATTTGGGTGAACCAATGTTTGATAAATATATTTTTTCCTTTATAATTTATCTAGCACATATTTCCAAAAAAATACCTCTTGAACAAATATTATTTGTCATGTTAGTTGGATCTATTTTTTCTTATGAACCCTAACATAGTGAACCCCGAATAGATATATGTTCATATAAAATAGATATATAATTTTTGATATGATAATTTTATGATGATGGGCGCCTTTTTTTGCCTCTAACGCTTTTTAATAAATATATAATTAATAAAATTTGATTATATAAAAATAAAACTTATTATATATACATAAGGAATACACTAAATGTTATAATACCCAGAAAATAATCCATTGTTTTTGCATCCAAATGGGTTCATCCATGGTCATTCCACATTCCAATATAACTTTTTAATAACTCTATATTGGATAAATATAATATTCTAATTCTATCATTCTAGATTATATTTATTTACTCTGCATGGGGAATTAATGGTTGGGTCGTTATAGAGTTATATTAGAGTTTTCATCATAGGATCAGTGTTCAGAGATTTTTTTGTTTAATGGACCATTTTGTGACCAATGTTAATAATATTATAGTGTATCATTCTAGTTTGTCATTAGTTATATTTGATTGTTTGTGTAGAAAACATTGTACCAATTTAATAGGACATCAGTAACCTTCTTGTTGACTATATATGATTAGGGACTAGTTTCTCGGAAATCATTTGACATTAATCACATAGGAATGGGTTGTTCATTATATTTCATTCATGGGTTATCTCATGAAAAATAATCCTTAATAAATATACTTCATTATTTTATTTCATGATGCCACTATGATAACAACCGTTTAGTATTCCACAACATGATCACATAGATAATCTACATAGAATATAGGCTTTAGTACTAGATCATATAATGGATATGGTACCTTTGGGTTGGCTCCTGTTTTTCCATTTCACACTGAGTAGAATTTAGTATTGTTTGTAACCCTTAGTATGTGTAAAGTGTAATCAAACTGAATGTTATTCATAAGTAGGGACCTACCAGGTTATGTGGTGAGCCATAACCCTATAAAACTAAGGATGGGATATAAGTAGTTTCCAATGTTTTCAATCCTATGAGTACTCCTCTATAAAATATGGTGATCCTAGAACTATATCTTCCTTAGGAAATATCACACAGATCGTGGAGTCTAGTGACTGAGAAGCATAATGATTCAACTATCTCTTGGATGCAGTTTCAGAATCTAGTCATGCTTGAGTTATTTCTCACTATGTTGTGTGTGTTGTCCATTCAATAGCATGAACATCTATAAAAGGGAAAAATTACTATGGAGGATTATTATTATCTGTTCACCAACCTATCCAAATCCCATTGGATATGGTTTTAGATATTTTTTTTTCAATATATAACATTTCATAGGGCCTATGTTGAGGTACCAAGGAAGGATGTAAATCTTATAGAATTCCCATAATGTTGGATTACATGAGAAATATTTAGTTGTGAAAATATATATATATTTGTAGACACTAACATTTGTGGATTCAAGTGGTAACCCAAGAGATAAAATATTGGATGTTAGAGTCCAATAGAACAAAATCAGATTCAGATGCAAGATATTTTTAAGGATGTTATCTCATAAAAGGGGTAATTTTTTAGGATCACTAGGTGGTTCAATTGATCCTATAGAGTAGTTGTATTTCATTTATAATTGTTAAGGACATATTCAACTAGAATTACAATGCCACCATGATGATAATATTGAAAAATTATATTGACCTCCTAGGATGAGAGGATGTTAGGATAAAGAAGGTACAAAAGATATATGTTGTGGATGAGATATAGGGAAAGAAGATGGTTGTGGTAGATGTTTTTCCTTATTCCCACCACCACCACCACTGGGTATTCCATTGAAGGATCAGTTAGTATGTGGTCTCAGATGTGGAATTCTACTTGACATATAAAAAATAACATATAGGGGACTAATGAACACACACTTCTCCAGATTGTGTGTACACATTCTTATATGAGATAAATTAATTTGGGATCTTATTATATGAATGATGAGGCATTAATACATCATATTATGAGCATTCTAGAAATATATTGTTCACACCCATACTGAATATATGAGGGGGAGGATTACTTTTGTCTACATTGATATGATATTTGTTTCCTTCATCATTGTTATGGAAATAAAATCAGATTTGTATGTTAATATTCATAAGTTGATAGAAAAAATTACTCACAAATTAACTAGTAATACACTTGAACTAGATGATGCAATGAGACCTCAGATTCTTATTGTGGTGGTGGATTATGAGGAATCATCCCTGAGTACATGTTGAGCATACCTCCACACTGATATATATACTTCTACTATCACGAACCAGCCCGAGTCGACCCTGAACTGGTCACCCAGGCCAGCCCGCGAAAATTCTCGAGAGGCGTTCCTGATCCACCCGAGATGGTGACAAGAACCAAGGGAATAAATAGAGTACACAAGGGAATGATTTCTCCCATATATAAACAATCAAAAAAACATTAGAAATAAACATACAACCCAAAATGAATTTATATAAAAATTGAACTAAATATTATTTGTACAAGAAACTAAAAGTAGAACAAAAAAACAACTCAACTGAACAATCCTGATGACCAAATAACTCCATGTGACACTTCTGGTCACTCTCAAAAACAATTATCAAATGTCTCCCAAGGTATCGAACTAAAGATGAAACCTGCACAAGATCTAAAAAATAACAAGACTATAGGAGTGAGTATTAAAACTCAGTCGGTTAGCCCGATATTCTATTCCCAATGCACATTCCTTTAAAATAAAAGAAACATCAATTTATAGTTTTATATTAAAGATATGAAAGTATGGTTTTCAAATGAGGTTCCATGCTATAATAATTATCAGAAAAAAACGTGCATGTTTAATAAACAAAAATGCATGTAACAATTTTTTTCAAAGAGGTGCAACTTCAAAATGAAAATTGTTTTCAAGAGGGATGCTTTAAATAATTTTTTATTTTAAATAAATAACACATAATACTGAACATAACAACAAAACACACCGTATGCTGACGGTGAGAACAAAATAGCCAATGAGCACTAGTCACGGGAACACCCCTAGGCATTAGTTAGTTGTGAGCCCCAGCTACCTCGTATCTCGGTGAAAGTAACCATAATAAATATCCATTTTCATGCACGAGCCACTAGTAGGGAACATACCCATAACCTAGTGGACCCCAATCATCATCATCATCATATTTTAGTTATTTTTTTCATCGTCAAACTTGATACGTGAAATAGAGGCCAACCCCTACAGAATCACTCACATAATAGTACACGTCTGCCCACCTAGATACCCGGGATTCCCTTTAGTGCTCAATCAAGTTAAACATATTATAAAATACACATTTCACATCCACATTCCATTCCAAAACCATAAAAACACAAACAGCCCATAATTGTTCTTCACATTTCTTACATGAATCAACAATCTGCTAAATATTTCGGTAAAATAATTTCATGAAGTGTATTGAGGATTTGCACATAAAACTCATTCAAAAACACACATTCAATTATAAAAACACATCAAAACCAACCCAAATAATATTTGGAAGCCCTATAAACATTTAATAAAATCATTTATTGGACCATAAAACAATCCCAACTTCACAACTAGGTATACACAAGTAAAACACTCCTTCATTTCTAGGAAATGCCAAACGGGCCTTTAAACATTTTCGGAAAACTAACGTTTGACAAAGGTATGAATTTTAATTTTATGAAGTATGTGTATAAACACCATTTGGAGCAGAAAAAAACATTCATAAATCTCTTATAATACTCAGGTTACATATTCAAAACAGAACCATTTTCATAAATATGTGAAACTGTCCATTTTTTGGAAATTCGGGCCAAAATATGTTGTAAACCAAAAACCAACTTGTTTGTAAAAAAATCCAAATTTTAAATCCATATAAGGACCCAAAAATACCATTTATCATTATTCCAATTCCTTTATAAATCTAAACAAATAACCTTTAAATCACACATCACACATAAAAGCCAACCGGGAAATTTACCGAACACATGTCATTCCCTTTTTAAACAAAACAATTTATTTTATGTACGTGAAAAGGAATAAAACACCAATTGAATGTCATATTTTCATTAAAGATACTGTAAAATGTTAAAAATGCCATAAAACATATTATAAACCTCACAAAATATTTTCAAAAGGTAAAGGAACCTTTAAACAAACACTTGTTGGGCACTTTCATGACAAAACAACACTACCTTTGACAAAACAATGATTAAACAACCACTTTGCACACCACAAAAATTATACAAAGGCTTAAAAACAATAATAAACATTTATATCAGTTTAGGAGAATATTAAAATGATGAAACTTGAATGATAAAGGCATGTGCATGGGATATCCTACCTCTAATCCTTGGCGTAATTGAAACGCACACCTGAAATCACCCGCTGCGGGTTTATAAACCCTAAAACTATAAAGACCTGACCTAAAAAAACAGAAAACCCTTAAAATACATGGTATAAAAAACCATAGGTCTATCAATAATAAGGGACAATATAAATCCAATAAATAATGAATGGAGGGGGAAGAGGAAGGAGAAAGGAGAAGGAATCTCACCTTTCACCCTAGAAAACTCTTCGTCTTCCATTATATCTGCAACCCTATAGAGAAGGGAATGGCTTGAAACATCCTAGAGAAACTCCTAAGGTCTGGAAGAATCTGAGAAAGAATATTAGTGTCCTAAAGAGTACGAATTGATTGATTTATCAATCATACAATTTACCTTGTCAATTCTGGATGATTTGAGGTATCCTGAGCATTTTCTCCCTAATACGAGACCCACATGAGCTCCAAAGAGGTAATATCGATTATGAGTGTTAGGATAGTGTAATTGGATTAAATTGGGAGGTGGAATCACTGAAAAATATTAAAAAATGAAAAACATATAAAAGAAACGAATTATTTTTTTTAAACAGGAAATGGGCCCATGGGCTGGCCCAATACCTAAATAAGTAACCCAAATTCACCCTGCTTATGAATTTCTAATGGGTAAAAAAGGATAAATAAGTTTTAATATATCATTATAGGACCAGTGGGATGTTTAATGGGTGAAAAAGAATGAAAAAAAAAGAGTTATAAAAGAAACAAATTCGGTTTTTTAAACTGGGAATGGGCTCACGGTTGGCCCAAATCATGAAGTAACCGCCCTTTCTTCAAAAACTACTAAACAAACAATGGGGATCCCAAATTAGTGTTGTTATAAATATATGAAACATCAAAACTCAGGATTAATTTCACCAAATACCCATGAAAAGGATCAGGATTTCCAATGGACCGGATCAATACAAAGACAAAAATGTGTGTGTGATAATTCTCCCCAACATTAATGCTTTCCACCCCCGGAAAGCCATAACATTTTCCGGCTGAAAAAAACAACACCTAAGGATTCCATAAAAAAATAATCTAGCCTATAAATATAAGGAAATATCAATCACCAACAATTCAACTTAATACTCTTTCCCACACAAAACACAACTCACAACCATGTCTAGAGAATCAACAGAAAGATGAAGCCACCACCTCCACAACCAAGCCAAGAACCCGATTATTGGGCCTTCTCTCAATGAACCCAACCATCACCCAAACCAAACAGAACTCACAAAAACAAAATATTCCAGGGGTTCCAGAATGTACTCCCCACCATTAAGAATTAACTCGCACTAGAAATATTTTTAGGTTGAATATTCGGGAGACCCCTGGTGGGTCTCCCCACCATTAGAAACCAACTAGCAATGAACAGACAAGAATTCAACATGAGCTAGAATTGGGCATCACTCACACAAGCCCAAAAAAACCCTCCTTCAAAACCTACTATACCCAGTTAATAGTGTTACAACATGAACATATAAACCATCCACTCCCGAACGGAGGGGACAAGAACATGGCCATCACATTCAGCATAATTATGGACCCCCGCCACTTGGGGATGGGAGGGAAGGTGACCCAATAATTTGGCCACTGAAACCACAAAAGAAAATATAAACTACCCAAAACTCCCCACCTATGAATAAGTAACACCAAGACTTAACATTATTTTTACATGTGGTCCACATAGGGACATTGATTGAAAACCCACATCCATGAAGGAATAACCATAGACACTGTGTGAGGGGTTAAGTCCGCCACGCTTGTTGCGAAAAAGGAAAATTCATAGAGATGAGGTACCAAAACATTGACATAGAAACTAACATACCAAAATAGATGAGTAAGTATCCTAATAGAGCACTCCACACCTCTGTCGATTTCCTAACTGCGTGAAAAGCTTCACTCTGAGGCCTATGGCTGGAGCCCTGATTCTTGAAGCATTTGCTGCACCGCAGTCAGGTGATAAGGATCACACCACTCAAAAAAGACCTCAATTGATCACCAAACAAAAACCTTCATCTAAATAGGTACTCATATATACATATCAAAATTCTATCTCACTCCAAATGATGGGATGAATGGAAAAGTAATACAACAAAACACATCCACATCACTGAACACAACTACTTTGTCCAAAAGAATTATCACGACCTAGAAGCACTTTTAATAGATCCAAATAGCTATTTATTCCAACAAAAATGTTGAGGCATCATAAAAAGTGGTGGATTTAAAAATTTAAAGGAATCCTTAGGTTGATCAACAGGAAGGATTTCCAATGGAGAACTATCCATGTCCATATCAAAACGTCAAACACATCTTTAGAAACCCAATGCAAAATTACTGCATAACCGAGCCACCAACAAGATCTAATATCTAGAAAGAACAAGAGTTTGAATTCTAGATCACATGGAAGCTAACCAAATAAACAACTCTTCTAAGATATAGAAAAATCAAGCCACATAACCATTGGTTTTAAAAAAGGCCACAATTTTCAGCTCAAAACCAATTTTGAAAAAACAAACTAACTTGGTGGGTTTCCAGATTCACCAATGGTGTTTCATCAAGTCTCACCCACATGCACATTTCTATGCCACCCCAGGCACCCAACCACCATACCATATATTCCATCCTTCCATATATAAATAAAACCATGCATATGAGCACCCATGAAAACACCAAAGGCTAAAACAAAACAACATCATTCCAAAAAAATTACCTTCATAAGGAACATCAACCACCATGTGAAAAAACCTTTTCATATTTCAAAAAAAAAACAAAAATTAATTAAGAACCATTTTCTTAAAAACCTATCGCTTTTCATTTTTAAAAACTTCTTAAATATCCAAGCCACTCCAAACAAACCGTTCCGATTTTTTTAAAAAAAATCCGCAAGGTATATTTTCATAATCTGAGGTCCATTGAGACCAATACCGTTTCTAGTAAAACACCAACCGATCAAAACCAATTGCCAAAACTAATTTATCCAATTAAAAAACTTTTTAAAATTCCAAAATACCCCATTTAAAACAAAGATTCAGAATCAACTTAAAATGATTCAGAATTCCAAAACATTTTATTTCAACAAACCACAGGTTTAGATTATAGATAATCCAATCCCTTTAAATCAATTCCACTTCCCTCCATTTTTTTACAAAAACACAACCTTCCAAAACCATTCTTATATTTAATTTTTTAAAACCGCCCTTTTCACTTTTCAAAATATAATACTTCCTTTAAAACCCATTTCCACAATTCTCACACAAGGATTTTAAAAACAAAAATTCAGAATTCAAGAAATGTTCAAGAGACCCAAAAAAAGGGAACTAGTGTCGGTGGGAGACTTGACCATATGGTTGGAATCCATATGCCAAACACAAAACCAACATAGAGAGACTTATTAGGACCATTACCCAGCTTCACATGGATTTCGAGGCCCTGTGAGCTCACGAAGGCCATTAGTAAGACTCCCCTTGTCATATCCCAACACCAAAAAAAATCAACCTGAATAAAGGACACTAATAAAACTGGACATCCCATGGAAACCCGAGGATTAGAACAAGAAAGATTTTGCGACGCTCTTCTTTCACTTACACCTCAAGTCCCAACAATCTGACTCCATCTACCTTGAGATCCACAAAATAACAAGGGTGCTCTAAAAAGAATGTTCTGCTAAGAGCTGACCTACTTTGATACCATTTTGGCAAGAACTAGCCCGAGTTGACCATGAACCGGTCACCCAGGACAGCCTGCGACAAGTCCCGAGAGGCATTCCTGATCCTCCTGGGATGGTGACAAGCACTATGGGCATCAATAGAGTAAAAAAGGGAAAGATTCCACCCATATATAAACAATCAAATAAACAGCACAAATAAACGGATAGCCCAAAATGAATTTATATAAAAATTGAACTAAATATTATTTGTATAAGAAACTAAAAGTAGAAAAAAACCAACAACTCAACTGAACAATCCCGATGACCAAATAACTCCATGTTACACTTCTGGTCACTCCCAAAAACAATGATCAAATGTCTCCCAAGGTGATCGAACTAAAGATTAAACCTGCACAAGTGCTAAAAAAAGAAGAAGACTATAGGCGTGTGTATTAAAACTCAGTAGGTTAGCCCGATATTCTACTCCCAATGAAAATTACATTAAAATAAAAGAAAAATAAATTTATAGTTTTAAATTCAAGATATGAAAGTATGTTTTTCAAATGAGTTTCCATGCTTTAATAATTATCAGACAAAAACATGCTTGTTTAAGAAACAAAAATGCAAATGACAATTTTTTTTAAAGAGGTGCAACTTCAAAATGAAAATTGTTTTCAAGAGGGATGATTTAAATAATTTTAACATTTAAATAGATAAGACATACTACTTAATTTACCAACTAAACACATTGTATGCCAACAGTGAGTACAAAATAGCCAATGAGCACTAGTCATGAGAACACCCTTAGGCACTAGTTAGTTGTGAGCCCCAGGTACCTCGTATCTCGGTGAAAGTAACGATAATAAATATCCATTCTCATGCACGAGCCACTACTAGGGAACATACCCATAACCTAGTGTTCCCCAATCATCATCATCTTCATAGTTTAGTTAGTATTTTCATCATCAAACATCCTACGTGAAACAAAGGCCAACCCCCACAGAATCACTAGCATACTAGTACACATCCGCCCACCTAGATAACTGGGCTTTCCATTAGTGTTCAATATAGTTACACATATTATAAAATACACATTTCACATCCACATTCCATTACCAAACCATAATAACACAAACAACCCATAATCTTTCTTCACATTTCTTACACGAATCAACAAACCGCTAAATATTTTTGTAAAATAATTTCATGAAGTGTATTGAGGCTTTCACATAAAACTCATTCAAAAACACTATATAAATTATAAACACACATCAAAATCAACCTAAATCATATTTGGAATCCCTATAAACATTTAATCAAATCATTTATGGGACCGTAAAACAATCCCAATTTCACAACGTGGTATACACAAGTAAAACACTCCTTCATTTCTAGGAAATGCCAAATGGGCAATTGAACATTTTCTCAAAACTAACGTTTGACGAAGTTATGCATTTTAATTATATTAAGTATGTGTATAAAAACCATTTACAGCAAAGAAACACATTTATAACTCTCTTATAATACTCAGGTTACATATTCAAAACACAACCATTTTCATAATGATATGAAACGGTCCATTTTTGGGATATTCGGGCCAAAAGATGTTGTAAAACAAAAACTCACTTGTTTGTAAAAACAAATCCAAATTGTAATTCCATATAAGGACCCAAAAATAACATTTATCATTCTTCCGATTCCTTTATAAATCCAAAAAAATAACTTTTAAATCACACATCACACATAAAATCCAACCGGGCAATTTACCGAACACATGTCATG
Source organism: Viscum album (assembly GCA_963277665.1). Lineage (NCBI taxonomy): Eukaryota > Viridiplantae > Streptophyta > Magnoliopsida > Santalales > Viscaceae > Viscum > Viscum album. The sequence continues at coordinate 1,103,210,745 of OY728147.1, forward strand.
CCATTTTTAAACAAAACAATTTATTTTAAGTACGTGAAAAGGAATAAAACACAAATTGAATGTCATATTATCATTCAAGATACTGTAACATGTTAAAAATACCATTAACCAGATTATAAACCTCACAAAATATTTTCAAAAGATAACTTATCATTTAAACAAACACTTGTTGAGCACTTTCATGACAAAACAACACTACCTTTCAAACAAAATGATTAAACAACCACTTTACACGCCAAGAAAATTATAAAAATGCTTAAAAAAAAGAATAAACTTTTATATCAGTTTAGGAGAATATTAAAATGATGAAACATTAATGATAAAGGCATGTGCACGGGATATCCTACCTCAAATCCTTGGCGTAATTGAAACGCACACCTGAAATCACCCGCTGCGGGTTTATAAACCCTAAAACTATAAAGACCAGACCTAAACAAACATAATCCCCTTAAAAACATGTTATAAAAAACCCTAGTTCGATGAATACTAGGGGACAATATAAATCCAATAAATAATGAAAGGAGGGGGAAGAGGAAGAAGAAAGGAGAAGGAATCTCACCTTTCACCCTAGAAAACTCTTCGTCTTCAACTAAATCTGAAACCCTATAGAGAAGGGAATGGATTGAAACTTCTTTGAGACACTACTAAGGTCTTGGAGAACTAGGGAATGAAGATTTGTTTTCATAAGAGTACAAATTAATTGACTAATGAATGATACAATATACCTTTTTAATTCTGGATGATTTGAGGTATCCTGAGCATTTTCTCCCTAATCCGCGACCCACATGTGCTCCAAATAGGTAATATCAATTATGAGGGTTAGGATAGGGTTATTGGATTAAAGGGGGAGGTCGATCCACTGAAAAATATTAAAAAATGAAAAAGATATAACAGAAACGAATTATTTTATTTAAAACAGGAAATGGGCACATGGGTTGGCCCAATACCTAATAAGTAACCCAAATTCACCCTGCTTATGAATTTCTAATGGGTCCAAAAGGTTAAATAAGTTTCAATATATCAGTATAAGACAATTGGAATGTTTAATGGGTTAAAAGGGATAAAAAAAAGTGTTATAAAAGAAAACAAATCGGTTTTTAAAACGGGGAATGGGCTCACGGTTGGCCCAAATCATGAAGTAACCACCCTTTCTTCAAAAACTACTAAACAAACAATGGGGATCCCAAATTAGGGTGGTCAGAAATATATGAAACTACCAGACTCATTATTCTCTCATAAAATACCCATAAAATGATCAGGATTTCCAGTGGATCGTATCAATACAAAGACAAAAAAACTGTGTGTGACAATTCTCCCCACCATTAAAGCTTTCCGCCCCCGGAAATCCATAACACTTTCCGGCTGAAAAAAAACAACACCTAAGGATTCCATAACAACATAATCAAGCCTCTAAATATAAGGAAATATCAATCACCAACAATGCAACTTAATAATCTTTCCCACACAAAACACAACTCACAACCATGTCTGTAGAATGAACAGAAAGATGAAGCCACCACCTCAACAACAAAGCCAAGAACCCGATTGTTGGGCCTTCTCTCAATGAACCCAACCATCACCCAAACCAAAGAGAACTCACAAAAACCAAATATTCCAGGGGAGTCCAGAATGGACTCTCCACCATTAAGAATCAACTAGCACTAGAAATGTTTTTAGGATGAAAATCCAGGAGACCCATGGTGGGTCTCCCCACCATTAGAAACCAACTAGCAACGAACATACAAGAATTTAACATGAGTTAGAATTGGGCCTCACTCACACAAACCCAAAAAACCTCCTTCAAAAACCTAATATACCAAGATAATAGGGTTAAAAAATGAACATAAAAACCATCCACTCCCAAACAGAGGGGACAAGAACATGGCCAACACATTCAGCACAGTTCTGGATCCCCTCCACATGGGGATGGGAGAGAAGGTCACCCAATAAATTGGCCACTGAAACCCCAAAATAAACAAACATACAACCCAAAACTCTCCACCTATGAATAAGTAACACCAAGACTGAACCTGAATTTTACAGGCCGTCCACATAGGGACATTGATTGAAAACCCACATCCATGAAGGAATAACCATAGACACTATGTGAGGGGTTAAGTCCACCATGCTTGTTGCGACAAAGGGAAATTCACAAAAATGAGGAACCAAAACATTGACAAATAAACTAACATACCAAAAAAGAGGAGTAAGGATCCTAATCGAGCACTCCACACCTCTGTTGATTTCCTGACTGCGTGAAAAGCTTCACTCTGAGGCCTATGGCTGGAGCCCTGATTCTTGAAGCATTTGTTGCACCGCAGTCAGGTGATAAGGATCACACCACTCAAAAAACCCTCACATGATCACCAAAAAAACCTTTATCTAAATAGAAACTGATAGATACATATCAAAATTAAATCTCACTCCAAACGAGGGGCAGAATGGACAAAGAATACGACGAAACACATCAACATCACTGAACACAACTACTCTGTCCAAAAGAATTATCACGACCTAGAAGCACTTTTAATAGATCCCAAACAGCTCTCTATTCCAAAAAAAAGGTTGAGGCATCATCAAAAGACATGGATTTAAAAATTGAAAGGAATCATTTGGTTGATTAGCAGGAAAGATTTCCAATGGAGAACTATCCATGGCCACATCACAACATCAAACACATCTTTAGAAACCCAATGAAAATTACTCCAAAATCGAGCCACCAACAAGATATCATCTCTAGATAGAACAAGAGTATGAATTCTAGATCACATGGAAGCTAAAAAAATAAACAACTCATCTAAGACATAGATAAATCAAGCCACAAAATCATTGGTCTTTAAAAAGGCCACAATTTTCACCTCAAAACAATTTTGAAAAAAAAACTAACTTGGTGGGTTTCCACATTCACCAATAGTGTTTCTTCAAGTCTCACCCACATGCACATTTCCATGACACCCCATGCACCCAACCACCATACCATATAGTCCATCCTTCCAGATATAAATTAAACCATGCATGTGAGCACCCATGAAAACACCAAAGGCTAAAACAAAACGACATCATTCCAAAAAAATTACCTTCATAAGGAACACCAACCACCATGTAAAAAAACATTTTCATATTTCACAAAAAAACACAATTAATTAAGAACCATTTTATTAAAAACCTACCACTTTTAATTTATAAAAACTTTTTACATAACCAATCCACTCCAAAAAACCCCTTCCCATTTTTTTTACAAAAATCAGCAAGGTATATTTTCATAATCTGAGGTCCATTGAGACCAATACCGTTTCCAGAAAAACACCAACTGATCAAAACCAATTTCCAAAACTAATTTATCCAATTCAAAAACTTTTTAACATCCCAAAATACCACATTTAAAATAGGGATCTAGAATCACCTTAAAATGATTTAGAATTTTAGAAATTTTATTTCAACAAACCACAAGTTTAGATTATGGATAATCCAATCCCTCTAAATCATTTCCACTTCCCTCGATTTTTTTTTACAAAAACACAAACTTCCAAAACAATTCTTATATTTAATTTTTGAAAACCCCCTTTTAACATTTCAAAATATAATCCTTCATTTAAAACCCATTTCCAAAATTCTCACACAAGGACTTTGAAAACAAAAATTCAGAATTCAAGAAAGGTTCAAGAGACCCAGAAAAAGGGAACTAGGGTCAGTGGGAGAATTGACCATATGGTTGGCAGCCATATTCCAAACACAACACCAACATAGAGATACTTATTATGACCATTCCCCAGCTCCACATGGCTTTCCATGCCCTGCGAGCTCACGAAGGCCATTAGTCAGACTCCCCTTGTCATATCCCAACACCAAAAAAATCAACCAGAATAAAGGACACCAATTAAACCGGACTTCCCATGGAAACCTGAGGATTAGAACAAGAAAGAGTTCATGACGCTCTTCTTGCACTTACCCCTAAAGTCCCAAAAATACTACTCCATCTACCTTGACATCCCAAATATAACAAGGGTGATATAAAAATAATGTTCTTCTAAGAGCCGACCTCCTCTGATACCATTTTGTCATGAACCAGCCCGAGTAGACCCTGAACCGGTCACCCCAGCCAGCCCACAACAAGTACCGAGAGGCGTTCCTGATCCTCCTGGGATGGTTACAAGCACCAAGGGAATCAATAGAGTACACAAGGGAATGATTTCACCCATATATAAACAATCAAACAAACATTAGAAATAAACGGATATCCCAAAATTAATTTATATAAAAATTGAACTAAATATTATTTGTAGACGAAACTAAAAGTAGAACAAAACAAACAACTCAACTAAACAATCCCGATGACAAAATAACTCCATGTGACACTTCTGGTCACTCTCAAACACAATGATCAAATGTCTCCTAAGGTGATCGAACTAAAGATGAAACCTGCACACTGGCTAATAAAAGAAGAAGACTATAGGCGTGAGTATTAAAACTCAGTAGGTTAGCTTGATATTCTATTCCCAATGCACATTACTTTTAAAAAAAGAAACAACAATTTATTGTTTTAAATTCTAGATACGAAAGTATGTTTTTACAATGATGTTCCATGCTATAATAATTATCAGACAAAAACATTCTTGTTTAATAAACAAAAATGCAAGTAACAATTTTTTTCAAAGAGGTGCAACTTCAAAATGAAAATTGTTTTCAAGAGGGATGATTTAAATAATTTTAACTTTTAAATAAATAACACATACTACTGAATTTACCAACCAAACACACCTTATGCCAACAGTGAGTACAAAATAGCCAATGAGCACTAGTCACAGGAACACCCCTAGGCACTAGTTAGTTGTGAGCCCCAGGTACCTCGTATCTCTGTGAAATTAACCATAATAAATATATGTTCTCATTCATGAGCCACTAGTAGGGAACATACCCGTAACCTAGTGGTCACCAATCATCATCATCATCATAGTTTAGTTAGTGTTGTCATCGTCAAACTTGCTACGTGAAACAGAGGCCAACCCCCACAGAATCACTAGTGTACTAGTACACGTCTGCCCACCTAGATACTGAGGATTCCCTTTAGTGATCAATCAAGATAAACGTATTATCAAATACACATTTCAATTCCACATTCCATTCCCAAACCATAAAAACACAAACAGACCATAATCATTCTTCACATTTCTTACACGAATCAACAAACCGTTAAATATTTTTGTAAAATAATTTCATGAAGTGTATTGAGGATTTGCACATAAAACTCATTCAAAAACACTATTTCATTTATAAATACACATCAAAACCAACCCAAATAATATTTTGAAGACTTGTAAACATTTAATAAAATAATTTAATGGACCATAAAACAATCCCAATATCACAACCTGGTATACTCAAGTAAAACACTCCTTTATTTCAAGGAAATGCCAAACGAGCCTTTAAACATTTTCTCAAAACTAATGTTTGACGAAGGTCTGAATTTTAATTATAGTAAGTATGTGTATAATCACCATTTACAGAATAAAAACACATTCATAAATCTGTTATAATACTCAGGTTACATATTCAAAACACAACCATTTTCATAAAGATGTGAAACGGTCCATTTTTGGGAAATTCGGGCCAAAATATGTTTTAAACCAAAAACCCACTTGTTTGTAAAAACAAATCAAAATTGTAAATCCATATAAAAACCCAAAAATACCATTTATCATTCTTCCATTTCCTTTATAAATCCAAACATATAACTTTTAAATCACACATCACACATAAAAGCCAACCGGGCAATTTACTGAACACAGGTCATCCCTTTTAAAACAAAACAATTTATTTTAAGTACGTGAAAAGGAATAAAACACCAATTGATTGTCATATTTTCATTAAAGAAACTGTAACATGTTGAAAATACCATAAACCAGATTATAAACCTCACAAAATATTTTTAAAAGATAACGGAACATTTAAACAAACACTTGTTGAGCACTTTCGTGACAAAACAACACTACCTTTCACAAAGCAATGATTAAACAACCACTTTGCAGCCCAAGAAAATTATAAAAAGGCTTAAAAACAATAATAAACATTTATATAATTTTAGGAGAATATTAAAATGATGAAACTTGAATGATAAAGGCATGTTCAAGGGATATGCTTCCTCAAATCCATGGCGTAATTGAAACGCACACCCGAAATCACCCGATGCGGGTTTATAAACCCTAAAACCATAAATATCAGGCATAAACAAACAAAAACCCCTTAAAAACATTTTATAACAAAAACCTAGGTTAATAATTACTAGGGGACAATATAAATCCAAGAAATAATGAAAGGAGGGGGAAGAGGAAGGAGAAAGGGGAAGGAATCTCGCCTTTCACCCTAGAAAACTCTTCGTCTTCCATTAGATCTGAAACCCTATAGAGAAGGGAATGGATTGAAACTTCTTGGAGGCACTCCTAAGGTCAGGAAGAACCAGGGAATTAATATTTGTGTCCAAAATAGTACTAATTGATTGATTTATGAATGATATAATTTACCTTATCAATTCTGGACGATTTGAGGTATCCTGAGAATGTTCTCCCTAATTCGCGACCAAAATGATCTCCAAAAAGGTAAAATAGATTATGAGGGTTAAGATAGGGTTATTTTATTAAATGGGTAGGTTGAATCACTGAAAAATATTAAAAAATGAAAAAGATACAAAAGAAACAATTTATTGTTTTTAAAACAGGAAATGGGTCCATGGGCTGGCCCAATACCTAAATAAGTAACCCAAATTCACCCGGCTTATGGATTTCTAATGGGTGAAAAAGGATAAATAAGTTTTATTATATCAGTATAGGACATGTGGGAAGTTGAATGGGTGAAAAAGGATGAAAAAGAACAGTAATAAAAGAAACAAATTCGGTTTTTAAAACTGGGAATGGGCTCACGGTTGGCCCAAATCATAAAGTAACCACCATTTCTTCAAAAACTACTAAACAAACAATGGGGATCCCAAATTAGGGTGGTTAGAAATATATGAAACTTCAAAACACAGGATTCACCTCACCAAATACCCCTGAAAAGGATTGGTATTTCCAATGGACCGGATCAATACAAAGACAAAAAAACAGTGTGTGACATCTACATATGTACACAAAGTTAATATCTATATAAGATTAAATGAATAGATTTTTCTCCAATTGTACCTAATGATATTTTTTTGGAATACAATGACTTCAAAAGTAAGTTACTCTGCAAAATCATTGTGTATCCAAAAGAATATTTGTTCGATATCAAGGAAAATGGGTAATGGATGTAATTTATGGATTGTTTCCACTTGAATCAGCAGAAAATGAAGAGTAATTTTCTACTACCACAGATCGATAAAATATTTAACATTATTATATAGGAGATATTGTTATGAATATTTTACCATATTTCAAGCTATCACCATATCTAAGTACATGATGATCATATAATGATGAAAAATTTATTAATATTCAATAGTCATTATGAGTTATTGGTTACTCATTTCATCGTGAATAATTATCCATTAGTATTAATGGGACTCATGAAGATGAACATTAAATAATAATCTTATTTGTTTTTCGTTTTATTCATATATAAAATTATTATGTAATCATTATCTGAGGAGGTTCGCATGATAAACTTGAGTGTGATCCTAGATATAATTTAAGATATAAATTTTTATGGTATGATATCAATGTTTATAATCTAAATATTATTGGACCACATTCTCTGAAATCTCTGCTTAATAGTTGGTGATGTTTTGGACTTGGTGAAGCTTGAGGCATTGTTAACATGACAGTCACTGAAGAGCCTAAAAGTGTTACGAATCATCCTTTATTTTGAATTCTACTAAAAGAGATTTAATTATGATTTATCAAGGATATAATCAACATTGAATTATTTGACCAAAAAATTGTATCATTTCATATTTTTATAAAGTTGAAAGTAATATTTTTAGAAGTTATAATATATTTTGGTGGGTTCTTGCATCATGAGACCAATATTTTAGGGTGATGCATTTTTTGTTATTTGTGCATCTTATAGAACTAGGATTGGTTTTATTTTGATCAATAGTGAGTCAATTATTTCTAATGGTTCTCTAAAAGTGAGACAACATGATACAAATTATTCAACACATTTTTAATGCCTATAATTTTTATTATTATCCGAAAATTTTCAATTAAATAAAAATATAGGTCAAAATATAATAATAAATATAGAAAAAAAATTATTTATATATTATTATTGAATGGTCGTTAAGAGAAATAGGGGATATGGATAGGGGAAATCATTGGTTACCATTGTAAGATATTATATAATCATAGGAAGCATGTGTGGTGGTAGATTCTCTATGTATGAGATCGTGATAACATTTTATGAGTGAAGAATTAGAGACGCTATCCTCATTTTTTATTTTCCTTTGTGGATGAGGGTGGAATAGATAACCACTAATTAATGTTTGTTATGAAACATACCCTACAGTACGTCATGGATGATCATTCTAGATATATCTACTGTTAAATATTCCATATTCAAAAATCTAATTTAGGTTCTCCTGATGGATTATATAAATAAGGTGAGTGTGGCATCCTTATCCAAGGAAATATTATTTTACAACTGACAAAGTGTGTGAAGGTTCTGATGGAGATTTAAAATCAATATGGTGGTATATTTAGATTTTGAAAATATGAACTAGTACCTAAAACATTAGTTCTGGTGGATAGGAATAATGGTGTTTTTGACTATATTTGACTCCTGATCCATTACTTGTCAGATGGAGAAGGTTCATCACAAGGTATCAGATGTTTTATCATTCCGCTCGAGGTTCAAGAGTGGATGTGAGATGCTAAATTAACAGTTATAATGTTTTTTCAGGAACAAATATATGAAGTACATTATCCAATATATGGGATCATAGGCAGACTCACCATGTCATCCAATATCCATTCTATTTTTTGTAGAGTTAAGTAAATATCATGTAATTACATAACATATAAAAGATAGTCCAATTATATAAAGATTTAATATTGATAATTTAAAACAATGATACAGAATTCACATATATCTTATAGGGAGGATTCCTTTAGTATTTTAGAACACATTTGAGTTTAAGTACGACCTTTCACCACTACACTGATAACCATATTAAGAAGACTATTTAGGTACTACAGGATAATCATTACACATGAATGTGGGATTATGTGAATATTAGGGGGGTCACATTCTCCTAGTGAAGTTATAATTAAACAATTTAAAACATTAAATTATTGTTAAGGAACTATTTTATTACATGATTTTGAGACATTGTTCACCACAATAGTGTTATAATGATCCTAGGGATGAATGGGACAATACATTGTGAGGAAGATGATAGAGAACACGAGGATCATTAGAAGTCAATGAAGAATTCCAAAATCCATCGCAATCCATGTAATGACCAATTTTCGAGGCCTTTTGAGTTCTATGATGGTGGACATGGGTTATTATATGTGTTACCATGATTTTGGAAGAACAGTGTTGGTATGGTTGGAATGTTATATATGAGATTCATTAACCAATTTCATAACAATGTATGGTTGTTTTGGTGCTACACTGCATTTTTCTAACATAACCATGATTCTAGTTATGTGAATTGTTACATATTTCATAGTTGATGAGATATTTTCAAGAACCATTCGATATAATCAGTTAGGTGTAGATGGAAATCTACGATTGGGAAACCCCAATAGATAATCAAGTAGATATTGATGATTGATAAGAGACTAACTATTATGATTGAGTGATTCAATTATTCTCTATATTTTTGTTGAAATGGAAAACTATAGTAGATAAAATATGAGAGAGATACCCAAATTCAAGCCTAGTAAACTCTTCTTTATTGGTAGGATTTTTTTTGATTTGGGGAGAAACTCAAATGTGGACTATTTTTAATAAATAGTTTATTTCCCTATAACACTTTTAGATATTCTATATATTATTATAAGAGTCTGGTGCTGAGTCATCACAATGTTCCAATGGACCAAGAGGCTAAATATTGACATAATAAAAATATTAAATGCAATATATAGAAGCCAAAAAAATTCACAAGTAAATGATTAACATCAAAACATATTCACATATTGGAAAATTGATACTGCCATTAAATTAGAAATGGATTATTTTACCTACACATTACAAAACCATTAGAATCATCGGGCACAATGATTATGTGTGATAATGGGATGAATAATTATTTAATAAATTAATTTATTTAATTTATTTTTAATTCTAAACATTCCATATTCAACATATTTATAAGAAAATTATTTAAAAATTTTTATTGTTAGCCATATAATCCTTTGGATTTAATGAAAAAAGTATACCTGATAGGGTAAGTGGTGAAAACTAGATCAAGGATTGGATATATATCATTAGTATTGTCAATGCCAATTGATATCATGGGTCTCTCCTATGGCGACTATGGGGAATTGTTTATCACATTCAATCAATCGAATCCCATGGTTGGGTTTATTTAAATTTTTATTACCTATTTGAAAATATTATTAAAATTGATAATCAAACCCACATATTGATTGACATCTGAATTAATTATTCTTTATAGTTGTGTGTTTTTAATACATGATTTTGGAAATTATTATATTTCATTATTTTATTCTACATAATTCATCATTATAATAAAAATTAATCAACTATAACAATAATGATCATCATTTTTTCATATGTTGTTTTCATTTACACCTCTCTTTATTTGAGAAATCACCACCAACATTTTCATTTACTACTAGTTCAACAAATACATGGTGAGTGACATTTTGTTAGTCAATCATTAGTGCTATAGATTTTCACATTGATTTTCTATTAATTATAAAATAATTTATTTGAGGATTAAAAATAATGGTGGATAATAAGAGTTGGATTGTGATCGATATGTTTTTATCTGTTTCATTGTTTGTCTTGTTATGATGGCCCGAGTGACAATATTTGATTGATTAGTATAATGTATGGATGTAATATTTCCAAAAATAATATAATGTCTTATTATGATAGAAATTTGAGATTATTTATGAGTATCATGGAGGATTTAGATGATGCGGTTGTGAGAAAAGAAGAAACATGAAGGTTATGTATTTTATCAGAAATCCAAACTAGATTGTGTGTTGTTCTAAGAACAAAAAAGGTATATAAACCACCGACAACAATTAGATTTTTTGACAAAAGAAAACATCAAAAAATATGTAACATGATTCAAACACAAAGTGACTTGTGGGTGGTGGATCAGTGAGTACCTTTGTGGATAAACTGTACATAAATTTTCATTCATATGGTAATGGTTAGGGTTCAAATGAACATAAAAATTACATGACAATTGGAAAATGGGTATATAATTAGACAAGTGGTATCTTGTGTGTGTGGTCAATGATTACATAACATATATATAAAAGGAAGAACCCTGTATTTATTATAATTACTCCAATATAGGATAGTAAGAAATAGGTAGTTCCAAACATAAATATACATTTTGGATACTCCCACTACATGCAATTTAAATTCTCCAAGAATTGTTGAGGCCCTCTAACAATTTAGTATTGATTGAGATTATTTTATTTTGGCATCATGGTTCATCCCTATGAGGTTACATTATGAAAATAAATTGTGGGTATAAAATAATAATCCTCTATAGGGGGTTCGACTCAGATAAGGAATTTGGATTATAGTCAAGGGATAATGGTGTGATCATATATAATTTAATTAGTTTTCTTAAGTGGGGTTTCACATATCATTTTGACCAGTGTATAGAAGAATACAATTCTATAAATAGTTAGTAATCATTGTTTTCATTTTTTGTTCCCCCATGATCTTGGTTATGATCCCATGTCTATGTATCGATATCTCTAGAAAATTACTAGTCACGTATTTGGTGAGGCCCAATGAGGACGACTTATTAGAGGGGAACCAACAATAATATTATGGGTTGTAGAAGGAACTATACAAAATTTCCTTTACCATGATGATGTTTGCTTAATTTTATAGATGAATGTATTTTGGAATTGGATTCTATAATTATTATATATTGGTTTTCTTCTTATTTCATATCATATCCTAATTCACATGACATGTTATAATGATCTGTCAAGTTACATGATTTTTTATGTTTTCTGATATTTTAGTGTACTACATGGATTTGTAATTGAAAGGAACCAAACTTCTATTAATTAGATATTACAAATTTTATATGGATATTCATTAAATTTCACAAACAAATGACTAATGATTGTATTGTTATAGTTTATTCAAAAACATTGGAACCCAAAAAAAATGGTTCATGTGAATTCAAAATGATAACTCACGTTGTTAATCAAAAATATCTCTCTATTGAGAAATATTATAAATTATAACTGTCATAGTAACATGGGGAAATAAAACATAGGATTTAGTGATCTCAAATTTTTAGTATTTTTCAATAAATGTAATACATAAAAATAACATTATCTTCGGCAAAATAAACATGATCATAATATATAAAAACCATACCCTACATATCAAATATGATATTTTTGTGTCATGGAATAAATATTGGTAGTTAAAAAGACATAAATCATAAGGGAATATAATAAAATGATCCATTAGTTCATAAATTTGACAAAAGACATTGAATTACTGAATACACATAAGAATTTAAATTAATTTCTATAGTAGCTAAGGCAAATTTTCAATACTATTAGAGTTGAATGTTTTCACACACGAAACAAACATTTTAGTAATGGTTCACACCCAGTTTTATCATAGTGGATGTATTCCCATAATTAATTGTGTTCAATCTCTATTCTATTCCTATTTTTCTCATCATATATCCACTATAACCGAATAATTAATTGTGAGTTTTGGGTCCCACTAATCATTGGTTCTAACAGAACCTTTTTTATTGGTTATAATGTAACCACCACCAAATAATTAAAATCATAAATATGTGTGATATAAGATAAATTTTCATTCATCATATTAGAACACATGAAAATAAATGGGTTTTATACAAATTTCATCATAATTTTACCTATTTGAGAGAAACTAGTTTCATAATCATTACTACATTTATTTAAAGCCAAACATATGTATAACGAAGATGGTTTCATCGTATTTTATTCATGGAATAACTATTGGATGATAAAATGGTCTCATAAACATATTGTTGTCATCAAAATTATCAATCCATAGAATGAATAATAATGGAATTATTGGATAATATCCCAAGTCAATTATATTTAACATAAAAGGAATCCATTTTAGATGAAAACCAATTCTTAAAGATCACTAATAAAATTTCACACGTGAAATAAAATTTCATTTAAAAAAATCATAAAATATTTGGGAAAAAAATTATTTTATGATACCAATAAAATAGTTTTAAATATTAATCAAATCATTCCCCTGATAGTGGAAAAATTCATTCATGTCGTACACGTTAAAACGTTGACTACCTCCACATGTTCATTAAAATCTAAATGGGTACTGTTTTGGAAATTAAATATAGATTACATAATTGTTATTTGAAAATTTCAATTATGGTTAATAATTTATTTAATAATTCATTTTAACAATGGTAGAAAAAAATTTATGTATTTTTAGAAAACATTTCATTGTAAATAAAATGTATATTTACAGAAGGGAGATATAATGATGATTTCTTCCAGAAAAATATTATTTTAAACTCATGTGTACTTAAAGAGATACAAAATAATGGAAAATATATTATAATTACATAAAATGGGGATTATAATTTTCATGATTTTAATGATACATATGTCACAATATTTTATCATTAGAGGAGTCATCAAATAAATCCCCCTAAATGATGAAACTGTGACATAAAATCCTACAGATTTGGAAACATTGAATCATAATCCCCATGAAACATGTAAAATTGAAACATATAAAATAATTATAATAAGGTTATTAATGAAATATCCTATCAAAGGGGAATTATATATATCTCAAAAACATGATAGGTGAATAACATAACTTATGTTCTAATGAACGAAATTTGAGAGAAAAAATCACTTAACACTTAGGACACTTTTGAACAATAAACACAATGAAATATTGGTAATTAAATTTGATTTAAATTATTATGAATGTATTGATAAAAATAATAATATAATTTTTTGGGATGTATATATACCACAAAATTGAAACAAATGGTGACTATGTCATGTACCTCACAAATAAATTTAAAGGTGAGATGGATATCCATTACAATAATCCTCACATTCATTAATAGTTGTTCAAAAAAAATTCCTAATAAATATGTGATTATAATAAATATATTAAATACATATTTAAATACATATTTAAATACATATTTATATATATAATATCATATATTATTTAATTATGGTCATTTATTACCCATTTGTTAACAATTCCTTGATAATTTTATCTTTCAGGTAATAATTACTTTTTTTTTCATGGGTTTTTTATAATGTATATTTATTCATCATTCATTTATCAGGTTAACATTATATCAATAATTTTTACCAAGATATAGTTTCCATATATATTCTTTATATTTTTATTTATGTCAATATATAAAATTTGGAGATAGAAAATGAAACACATCTTTGAATGAGACGATAATCCTCCTGTACAAATGAACGCAATACCCCTTATAATGATTGTTTCCGATAAATAAATGTAAATTATAATTTACAATAAAAAATTTATTTCATATATATAATATATTTTATTTAATCTCATATTATTTTCCATTCCAATAATGTCTGAATGAATCAAATCGCTCAGCAGAGAGAATGTCCATGGTACACTAAAGTGACATTATTGAATTCAAAAAAAATTGAATGTAAAATAGAATATGTGACATAAAATTTATAGATCTATAATAATATCATTTTAATTATATACTAATATATAATACATCATTATATTTAGATTTTATATGTGGTGACTGAAAAAAAAATAACATTAATTCACGAAGCTATAGTCTACCATACAGATAAATACTGATTTCATAACCAAGCGGATAGAAGAAGATAATAATTTAATTTATAAAATTAACATTATAAGATATTAGTATATATAAGACATTTGATTTATTATATTATCATTTATTAATGATAATATTAATATGTGGTGGAAGAAAGACAAGAAAATTATCATTTTGGAATTTTTCCACATCCTTATACAACATCTCTTAGTTAGCACCAAAATTCTTCATATATTGGCTTTCTGAATCTAATATGAAATTTAATATGAGGAGAGGGGAATCAAGAAGGGATTTTCCTAGTAATTTTATAATTCTTATTGATTTTATGGTTTGAATAGTATACGTGAGAGGGTGTCCTCTTATATGTCTAATGGGTGGAAAACAGTTAATTATTGTTAAAAAATAGTGCACACATAATTTTCTTATTCCAAAAGTCTTAAAAATAGAGAATTATCAATCTTATGATATATAAGATAGAAATGTTTCCATAAATGGGTTTGATAATATTTTTTTCCTAATAATTATCATTTGGATTAACCCCCCGAACCCATTATCAGGTGGTAAATAATATTTTCTAATTTAACTATTTATCACTTTCCAACATTAGTTTGAAATTATAAATTATTATTATTCCAATTATGTAATAAATTTCCCCAAACACCATTAAACTATTAAAAAAACATAATTTAAAATTAATCCAAAATAAATGAAGATAAAATATTTTTATAAGGATAAAATGATCAAATGTCTAAAAATATTTTATATCAGTCCTAAATAAGATATTTCATCAAATTAAATAAATTATAATAAATCATATAAAACTAAAATATTTTTATTGTTAAAATCATATTAATATAACTTTTAATATTTTAAATTCATTATAAGAAATTACAATTCTTAAATAAAAATAATATTTTTAATATTCAACCAATAATTTATCTTGTCAGAATACTATATAAAATTAACATCAATATAATTGTGTAATGATGATTTGAATTTTTTTTTGAAAAACAATTAAATATAATCTAAAATTAATTTCAAAAATTTATCAAAAAAATGTGACAATAGTGATTTGTAGATAATTAATGTTTTAATTTTAAAATTTTATTAATTCGAATTTTTTTCCTTCATAAAAAAAATGATGATTGTTAAATTTTTTATTTTATATATGATATATAATATTAATTAAAATAAATCACCAAGTTTATTTATAATATATATATGTGAAAAAAAGTCTCTGACCGTAAATATATTATTTCAACACAAGTATCCATATATTTCAAATATTTTTTATTTTTTTCTAAATAGTTCGTAATAAAATAATTCATTTTATATACACGTGTAGACTATATTTTTTAAAAACATTTTTATCCATCTTCTTATACCACCTAACCAACAACTACTTGATAACATTCAAATTTATATAAAAAAATTTAATAGCATGACCTATTTCATTTAAGCACGTTTTTGTTTGTAATATTAGATAATCACAGAGTTTCATCGACGGTATAATAATGAAAGAAATAAATTTATTTGAAAAAAGAATTATTTAAAAATTCTTGAGGTGTTGTAGTTATAGAAAACCCTTCATAATATTTTCTTACACAGTTCATAACTTATACATACAAATAAATTTTGATAGAGTCTTATAAGGAATAATAAGATGTAGAACATTTGGAGCTAGATTGATCATGTTTTATGACATGTGTGTTATTTGAAATTTTTCCCCTCCTTAGTAAGATCGAATAGATAGATAATATTTTTTTGTATTTTATTTGGCCTTGAATTCCATTAAGTAATTTTTTGAACTATTATATGGGATAGATGGTATAAATGTATTTTGGTATAGGTTTTATTACCATTTAGGATTCTATGTGTACTTCTAGAGGTGTGTGTGAATACAGTAAACATTATCTAATGGAAAAAAGTATATAATAAATATGCATGACACTATTCATCATCACCTAGATTATTAAAGGTGGTTATGGCTTGTTATCCTTAGCTTACCACATGTTATGTGGACCCTTATGGGTTTTTTCATAATATGAAATTTTTTGTTGAATATCCAATAGTTATGCCTCTTTATTATTCATTTGAAAATATAAAAATTTACAACATATTTAGGTTCCATCCATCATATTTTTCTAATCTATAAGTGACCCAACCAAGGTGAATCTATCAAAAAACCCTAGTCACCAATAAATAACAACAAAGGGATTCAATGATCTTAAAAATTGTATTTATGATGGATTTTATAAATCAACATTAATTAAGGAATTTAAAAAATCTTTTTCATAATTTCTTGGACAAATATATTTTCCCTAATGTAATATTCACAAATCATTCAACAAAATAGTAGATATTTACATTTTTCTACATACAATGCCTAAAATGTGTCATTTTAATAGATGAATGCTAAATAATGTTTTTTGAAAACCAAACCATGACTATGTGAAAATCTCAATACCCTCCAATGTGATGAACATAATCATATAAAATATACTGAAACATCCATAGTACTCATTCAATATATACTTTTATTTGATGATGGTACGTCATTATCATCTTTTACAATGACTTCATCACCTCATAGAGGTATCTCTTAAAATCAAATATGATCCAAAGATACCTATCATATACACTAGAATAAAATAAATATTTAAAATATGATAATCTCCATTATGTACATTATTTTCATCTCTTCCGATTTATGATTATATAAAATTTACATATTTTGACCTAACTTTTGAATTCTCCAATCATCTCAGAAATCACATTCTTCCATTTGAGTAGTAAGATGGAAAAAATATTTAATTTCATTGAAACCTTATCTAACATTCTTATCATCTAGAGATGTGGTTTATAAAATCCTAAAATATTTTGATTCTATATCTTAATTTAATAATACATTTAATAATTATAAATTAAACCAACAATACATCGATTCATACATGGACAGAGAAGAAGACACCTTATATCATAAATAATTTTCTTCATTCTTTGGAATATTGGCCATTATGAATAATTATAATCCAAATTCAAATCCTCCATTATAATTAATATATCAAAAAATAATTTCATCATGAAAATGATACCACCACATGATATATACCATTCACCTATATTCTCCCCACCATATAAAAAATCCATATGGCCTTAGAACTCGTTATCAAGATATTATTCCAAAATAATATTATCAAGAAGAGAAGATGTCCACTATACACCAATAAAAAATAATAAACTCATCCCAAAAGTATCAAAAATGACTCTATAAAAATAGTCAACATTGTATATTTTTTATAAGATTAATTTATTTCCAATTATAGAAGAATATTGTACGACACATGAAAAATAAATTTTTTTTAACATGGGTGTGTAAAATGAAAAATAATAATAATAATTTTGGTAATATACCAATAGACACTCTAGACATTTCATATTATTGTTTGAGAATATATAATTCATAATTTAATTGTCAAAGTTGATATTAAATATCTATTATTAATGTTAATATATCAACTATTAAGAGAATTCAGTCTAGCATTCGGTTTGAGATTTTGTGTAGGATTTCCCAACTCATGAGGTAGAATAATATGAGATATATATTCCACCACAATGTCAAAATTCATAATAATGTAGGAATAAACAAAAATAGTGAATAAAAAATACCAAATTACATTTCCTTTCTACATAAATAGTTAACAATTTGTTTATGTCAAAGGTCACATCCACTCATCAATGTATGAAAAAAAATTTAAATCCAACATGGAATTTTCTCCCCTATATGTAAAAGAGGATAGGGGATATTAAAATATTGATAAATATGTATAAAGTTTTGATAATACCCTTCCATTACCAATAATATTATATTACCAATGATGATTAGTGGTTCCACCGATATAACAGAAATTTTATCCTATTTAATATTAATTTAAATGTGATGTTTGAAAATAAAATTTTAAGTAAATGGTTACTACTGAATATATAATTTTCATTTAGATTTGTGTTTATATCATTATTGATTTATTAATATGTATATTACTATTATCAAATTATACACATGACCCTCTATAGTTAAAAAATGATGTTTTATTCGAAAAACACCACATTGAATGATTTGATGTACTAATAGATAATCCTATTTATCAAAACCATGGACATAGTAGGGGAATTGGTTTGGAATAATTCAATTCAATGTACCCATATAGTCTGTAAGTTATTTTCAAATAATTTATAAAAATATCAATAATTTGGATAATTTTTCATTATAATAAGAACATATATCAATGTTTGAGAACAACATTAAGCCTTTTTTGGGTTAAAATTATTATTAATTTGGGGAAATAAATTATTTTTCTAAATTTTGACTTGATTGATAATTCAGTAATTATAATAATGAAATTTTTTCAATCATATTTATTGGAAAAAATAATTTTGGCTACAGAGGGTGACACAGATAGTCTAATGAACCCATTTGACATTAATTCAACCCACAACGTCTTTAACTCAATAATTTGAGATTCTTCAGTTATATAAGAGTGAATATAAATAGTTTTGGAAACTACTAGAATGCGGATATGAAATACTTCCTCTCTCACCTATGGAAAAAAAATCTGGATGAAATATATTTTGGACACATATTAGTTATTGTAGAAATATCACCACATGAAGATGCGTAATATAGTTTGATAGAAATCATATATTTCATCATAAACTTCTAAAAATGAGCATATATAGATTCAATCTATACAATTTACCATAACCATTGAAATGAATATTACACCACATCTAAGTCATATATGGAGACATTCCAAAAATAATAGTCAATAAATTATTTTTGAGAAATGATTCAATCCATACCAACATTAACTTATAGATGTTTTATGTCCAAAACCTAAAAGTTTGATGAAATCTTGATTATGGATAAAGTGAGTGATATAGAAGGGCCATAGATACCCTTCATGTTTTAATCAAGAGAGTTTTAGTAGAATCTATTGAAAAATTCATAATATCTATATAAAATATTAACATTTAAACAACTCAATTAGATTTGAATAAATTAAAGGCCCCACTTTTTAATAATGAAGTAACTAAAGATGAATAACTTGTTATGTTCCCTATCACAATTTCATAACCCACTTAATCCTCAAATAAATAAAATTCCAATAAATGATGATGATTGTTTTGTGACGTTTTTGGTTGTAACCACTTTTTTCTTGAAACATAATTTCGTGAAATAATACCTCCCAGTATGACCATGCCCATACAACTAAGCGGTGAGGCAATATCCTGGAAAATACTCTAAAAGTAAATTTAGATTACAAATGTTATCCAGATATATGGTTCCATTTTACATGCATTCCCTGAGTTTACAATATAAACACATTAGAAACATGTTAGTCATCCTTTATTAGATATTGTATAAGATAAAAATATTTCTACTACCAATATCGAACATAAATAAACACACTATAACACTCACTACACTTTATCTTCCCTCTAATGTGACCACTAACTAACTAATGGGTTTAGCAGAAACTCATGATTACACTGAAATACAATGAAATTATTATTACACAATTAAATCTCCATTCATAAAATTAATATGAAAGCTATGATTTATCATGAAACATTATTTGAAATATCTTCTGAATGAAAAATATAAAATTACTATGATTTCAGAATATCTTTTGACACCACCTCTATTTAAAAATTATCATGTTCCATAAAATGGATTACATACTATTTCACTACACATTATCCAAATTTAATGTAAATAAACTCCCTTAACAAATAAAAAACATATATTCATTATATAAATTAATCATATAAATTTCCTTGATTAATTTTTACTTAGTGATATAAGTCTATCCATGGGGAATAATTTAATCTCATAACCTTATTCGAGACCCTTCATATTTCAACAAAATAAATTTTTCTATAATGAAATTTGGAATTTTTGGTTCATAATGAGTTGTTTAACTTTTTCTAACCAATAAAATTCATCCTCAGGACCAATGGTAGCTTATTATGGTGGTGGATTTTAAAGAATTAATTCTGGGGAATGATCTACTTTATCATCCCAATAAGTAATGAAAAATATTTCATTAATTATAACTTGTGTAGAAACATATCTCATATAATGGACCACATGAACAAAAATCTATATATGTTTTTCACTAATTGTTTGGTTTACATTATATAGTTATTTATAACTTCCCTCTTCATTATAATTTAAACTTAATATTTTGTGAGTGGAACGAAACATCATCAATAGATAACTAAAAATGTTAATGTCTTGATTCATGAGATAATCTACAATATCTATCAAAATTCAACATGTAATCAATAATCATATATTTATTATTTGTTTACGATTTATAAAAAAATCAAAAAAACACTAATAGGTGCATTTTATCATGGCCTATAAAATCTAATATATCATTATGATGAGATATTTCAAGGAACACACTCGTATCCTATAACATTTTTTGGAAATCCTATCATTTTTATACAAGGGCATACCAAACTACATACAAGTAAACAAAAAAGGAATAAACTATGATATAATGAAAAATATCCAAAAAATGGACTAGTATAACTAGATTAAATGGTAATTGAATCTATTTAGATAATACAAATAGGGAATTCATTATTACAATCAGTTGAAAACTAGAACCTATGAAATAGGGAAAATAAGTTGGAATTATTTCACCATAAAAAATATAATAGGGAATGATAGTGGATATTAAACATGAAATTGTTATTTTTTACAACACTTGTCAAGAATATTTATATATGTGTATAGATATAAGTCATAAAACAAAATCATCATGAAAATTAGTATTATCAATCCATAAAATAAATTATCTCAAATCCAACATAATATTTTGTGATATAATGTTCACTAGGTATTAACTGAAACATAAAGTTAAACTAATAATGACCATTGATGTCGTCCAACAAATACTATGTCCTTTTTATGAACTAGAATTATAATATCATCATATTCATTAATAAAAACATTGGGTCTGAGAAATAAATCCAAATTGGATGCAACCAAGTATTCAAAATGAAATTTACTGTAACAATTCCATTTATTCTAAATTTTAAATAATACAAGACTTGAATATATTCTCCTAGTTGTTCACCCAACATAGATTCAGGATGATTCAATGGAAATAATATTACATGTTAAATATTTAATTTTGATCAAAACATAATGATATATCTTTATTTTTTTAAAAATAATTTAATAAAGAATTCTAAAAAATAATAATGAAAAATAATTTCAATCCAAAGTTTTTTGTACTAATTATTTGAATCCTAGAAAAATTATTATAATAATAAGCGTTTTTTATTTATAATAATAGGGTTCCATTTAAACTTGGGGTAAATAGCTCAAGGTGTGTACAGTATCCGAAGATATCAATATTGGGGGACTAGGTATGAATCCCAAAAAACACCGACAATCCTTATGATACTATATTTGTAATTTTTATTATCAATTAAATACCTATTATCAATTTACCTAGAGGTAATATATTTTAATATATCTAACTAGATTACCATTTTCATTAATTAAATACATTATACATGAGCCAATTATTCATTTAAATTAGTCTCAAATACTTCCAAACAATATTTTATTTTGATAAAATATTCATGTTTGATAATATACCATTTCATATTAGAAACTAACATCAATTCGTCTTTGTTCAAAAAACATTACATTTCATCTTTAAAATTACATCATGTAGATATTCATTAAATCTATATAAAATTTGCTAAATTATTTTAAAATAAATTTTATACAAAACACTAATCAATTGAAATTCAATTATCAAGATGATAAACACACATTATTCTATATTATAATGTTTTTTAAATAATATAAAATGATTTTTTTAAAAAATAAAATTAAATACATTTGAAAAACATGTATCTTTAAAATTTTCAAAATATATGCATTTCCTTATGAGAATACTTACCAAAATTATAATATCATTTCCACATAGAAATATATCCACAACTAGAGAGTTGATTGAAAAATGATCAAAAGATTATCCTAGGTACAAAATTCTCAAATTATAATCATTGATACATAATCTCTAAAATATTATGATAGAGGGGACCAGAAAAAATAGTGATTATAGATGAATGAAACTAAAAATGATTATTTATGAAATAAATATAAATTATACAATTATATATAAGAAACTCAATTATATCAATATATAGAAAATATACCATAAATAAAATCCATAGTTTATGGTTCTATTCAATTGATTGATATATTATTGAGAATATTAATGATGAATAATATGAAATGGAAATAAATAATACAAAATCTACATAGAGAAATCAAATATCAATTTAAATTAATAATTTGGTGCAAAAAAATCCAAATATTATCCAAGAGAAGATTCCTTGGTGTGGAGCCTTTTTTAACTTATTTATTATGAGACAAAACATGGTGGTTAGAGGTCATAAAATATTTTAGAATAATTAAATAAAATGACATAGAATCCAAGAACCATTAATACTAAACATATACCAATAGTTCATACACTTTTTGGTTGCTGAAATTTATTCCTTTTTTGGGCACATGGTTTAAAAACAATTTACATAAAAGTTTATAACCCCCACTCTCTCATGGAAGATGTTTTGAGGGATACAGAAAATGGTTAGTACTAATCCTAAACCTGACCATGCACAATCATATATAATTCATCAAAAATGTAAAAAAAATCAGGAAGACCAACATAGTTTACCCTTACAAGGCCCCAACATTTTAAAATCCAAGATATGATAAAAATCCTATATATCACCACAAACAATTAGATGTATGATAAAAGCTAGATATCATTAAAATAAATAGAATGTATATAATAGGTAGAGATTTTAAGGATAATATAATTTCACCTTAAGGGATATCATAAAAACCTTTACTTATACATAGTTATTTAATCCCTTGGGAAATGGACCACTAATCCCACCATCACTCAACATTTATGTTTAAAAAACTCAGTTCCTGCTCCAATAATTCTAATAAATATTGTGGATAAACATTATGGATTGAAACTCTATACTAATTGGACACCTTATGTACTGTTTACAAAATCAGTGTTAGTTCAAGGCACATAGTTACCTCCCACAATCCCACTCTCATAAGTGTTACAACATAGGTTCTCAAATCAACATCTATTTTTTTTAATCTTAACAAATAATATATAAAACCACTAGTCCCCTAAATTATTCTATAATGTATGTTAACATTATTACCTATACTTTTATCATATGTACAATAACATATGGGTTCTTATACACTTTAGTTTAAGAGATACATGAAAATACATTATTTATGTATTTCAATGTATCGTCACATATTCATAGAATATTATTAAATTAGAATCTCCAATATAGAATTAATTAGGAATATTTCTTCCCAAGGAGGATACCTCGATGGTTTACATTAACACATCATCATCCACCTAAGGACTACTAATGGAATATCATTTATAAGGGCATAATGTAATTACAAAAATGAGAAAATGGGATTACTAGGGTAAAAACATACAGTATTTTATATAGATACATATCCGTAAATATGTCTTACTAGATTTTCTGATAGACTATCCAATCTAAGATCAATGTATCTATACTGCATTTAAAAAACTTCCATGGGGTTCTAGATAGATAATTCACCATAGAATATAGGTAACAAAATTTTCATTAATACATGTATAATGATTAGTTGCATGAGATTAATATTAATGAAATTGATTAAAGATAATGAATTGACATGTTAATTAAAAAATATTTGAAATTTTGGTTTATAGAGTCTCAGTAGTCAATGTCATTGTAATCACTATGGTGAATCACAAAATAGTCTCACATTACCATCTATCATATATAGTGATGAATAAGGATCTGTATAAAAAGAATTAACCCCTGATCTCATATGATAAAATAGTGTACAAGTTTTTAATACCTAAATTATGATTTCAACACTATATCTAATATAAGAGAAAAGTAGTATAATTCTCTAGATAAACCTATGTTCCAAATATGATACCTGAGGCACATCTTCTAGGTATTTTAAAAATATAAATCATCTTACATTAAAATATAAAAATAATTTTCGATTGCATAATTTGGAAACATATAATCATAGCTTAGTAAACCATGAACATCAAATACATTCCCAAGGATCCCATAATTCCATCGATATTGTTATTCATTATTCGTATGATAATGTTATATCACAAGTTAAGAATCATTTATATTTCACATGTCTAGCAATATCTTAAAAAAAGGAAAAATACTCTTGTTCTTTGATACTATATATGTATCATTCCCACTTAAATCACTTGTAATGAACAAGAATGACACATAACCTTAGAAAAACAATCGAATACACTAGAGGATGATGAATAATAGTGATGGGATATGTTGTAATTTTGGAGAGATTATACACACAATTAATGTAGTCAATAATAAAATAAATAAGTAAACATTTAATCATTATATATTCATAGTAAGTAATAACTAAAAAGACCCCATGTTATTAATGGAATGTAGAACTAATACAACTTGTAGTCACAATTTTTATAAAAAATTTATCACTGAGATGCATGATCATATAAATGATAAATAAAAATTGATACATATAAGGCTCTAAAATACCAAACCACATTTCATAAAAATGTTCAAACATATATAGATTTATATCACTTACTGATAACACATAGTAATCGTCCCAGCCTATACCAATAAAAAATTAGGACCACTCATGTATCATTGTGTTATTACCACTATATAAAGGTGTGATTATAAAATTGCAAGAAAAATATCCACAGTGATATACCTAACATTATAAATGTGGTTTACAAGTATGTGCTTATATCCATAAAAAACATACTAACTAAATATAAACATATAATAAAATATTCATAAAAAAGAAACAAAATCCATATATCAAGTTGTAGAGATCATAATAACCCACTATGAACCCCAACTAAAACTACATACTTTTAATACTTCAATGATGGTCATAATAATGTTAATGAGTATTTATTTTCAAGACATATGGCTAGACTACTATGTATCTAGATTGTAAGACCTCAATATTTTAATATATGAAATCTATACTCTATAGCGTTTACAAAACAAACACCAAGCCTCAATGAAAATATAAAATCCAAATAAATTTAGATATATTTATTTTATAAAAAATTAATCTCTTAAATATATTTTAGTACATGAAACACCTTGTATTTTATTTTTGATACCGTACAATACACTGAACACTATGCATTAACAACCATGATATAATATTATTTTATATATTGTCATTATACATTTTAAATTAAAGTAGTGGGTATGAATAATATTTAATATTTTATGCAGTATATATATATATTTCCTAATCAATATAATTAATTGGTTAATTTTTATAAAATAATCAATTAATTTTAAATAATGTAGTCTTATTCTATGATGAAATGCGTTTTAATAAATGAATTTTATTCCATTTCCTGACACAAATTATATGTGACTTCAAGAAAAATTAGAAACTTATTTCGTAAAATAAACAAATATTATGAATTTGGAATATAAAAATTTTCTATTTATCAAAATTTTTGATTTTTTAGAAATTATTATTTTCTATTAATTAGTTGGAAATATAAATTTTTTTAACAACATTATTTAAATTCCATAAATTAATAATTTTTAAAGACCAATTTATTTTCAATATTATTTATTTTAAAATAAGAATTATTTATTTATATAATTTCTACCTAATTTATTTGTAATCATAATAATATGTTATTTTATTATATGTTTGTCTTTGGGTATAAAAATGTAATTTTTATGAAAACTTTTCTATAGTGCATATTGTATCTCCATTATAGTTAATTAAACCAACCCCTTGTGGTCGATTGTTTAATTGGAATGTATAGATTATATTTCAATACATATTAATATTGAATTATTCACTAATTAATGTAATTCGTATAATTAATAATTAATCATATTTTTCTTCAAAATTACACTTATTGTAAACCATTATTTTCATCTCATCTATTGGTATAATTCTAAATTAGAATTTTCTAATTATAAGAAATTAATTTAGTGAAATAGATTTACTATATTCAATAACAATTATTTTTATTATAAATTTATTCCAACATAATTTTTTTAAAATAATTAATTATGAAAACTGTAAAAATAAGTTATCACAATTAATGTGATATTTGGTTCACTGGGAGATAAAATATTTTGACAAGGGTAAAAATTACCTAAATAATGTTAAAAAACTCTTATAGGGAAATTTATTTAAATTATAATGACTCATAATCTATAATTAGTCATTTATCCTTTTTCAAGATAAAAACTTTTGTACACATTTTTGAAAATTTTAGTTGTGCCACTAACCTCATTTATAAAAGGCTGCCATACTGTTCTATTTTTTAAAAAAAATTACCCTATTAAATTTACCAATACCTACAAAAATTACCAACCAAATTCCTTCCCATTGTCATAAAATCCTTAGTTTATTCATAAATATATTATAGGAATAACTTAGTTATAATATTAATGTGGTGGTCTGAAATGAGGTAAAATAAATAACTTTTATTTTTTATTTTATTTCTTATTCCAACATAATAAAATATTAAAAAACAATGATTATATGATAAAAACGTATATCCTATATAAGGATATTTTATTATATTATATCAATAATTAAAATTCATCTAATATTCCATAAATTTGAATACAAAATCATCATTCATGTGTGTGGAACACAACCGCTAAAAAACCAATATCTTTCATTTTCCATCATCACCTCTCATGGAACATTATAATTATATATTTACTGTTTTTAAATGATATTGTAAAAATAAATATTCTTTTGTATTTACTATATCACATATTTATTTTTTAATCTACAATATTTTTTGTATATGAGAATGTCTCTTGTGTGTACTATGGAATACTCCCTTTTGGAGAAATGTGATTCATTTTTTACTATCACATTAAATGGAATGTGATAGTTATAGAGTAAATTAACATATGTTATATAATTTAAATCATAATTATTCACATAAAATATTTATCATTCTGATATTTTAATATATCATTTTATTTTTACACTATAAAATTGATAACGTCATTTTTGTACGTTTGTGATATTTCCTCTATGAAAATATGCGTTTATTTTTTTAAACATCACATAACACGAATTACATATATATTTATTTTTAATAAATAAAAATATGTTATTTTGAATATTTTGGTAATTAATTAAATGAAATAATAATAAATATCTTATTTACATAATGATCATTGAATAATGTCAATGTTACTCATGCATGCATACGAAAAACCATCTCCAAGATCATAAAATTGTCTAATTTTCAGAAACATCATTCATTATGGGTTTCAAAAAGTATAATTTAATTAAAAATATGATAAATATTTCTGGTTTATTATTTTAAAAATATTGATATAATGACCTATTTGACCATAGTTCACACATGAAATCCATTTTGAATAATGAATCGAACATTCTCAAAACAACTAATGTGGACTTATATTGTCAAATATTCAGATATTATCTTAAATGGAAAAAATACATTGTTAAAATATTTTATATTTGAAATGGATAATTTTCATAAGTAATAATATAATTTATATAATCTTTTTATATTTTGAATAAATGAAAATTTAATGTCCATGACTCCAATATCACAGACATAGTGTCTTTAATATTACATTATCATACTATACGAGGGATAAAAACCTAAAATATTGGTGAGTATATATTTGTGATAAATAAGTAATATACGTGATTTTTTTATGAAATTTAAAAAAAATACAAGATGATTTTTTATAATATCTTCATTCCCTCCAGCATAGCCATACATATCATTTATAGAACACACCCATGATTCCATTAAATTGAGATAATAATCTTGAGATGAAATTCCCAATAACTGATATATAAAACAGAATATGTCATGAATCAGTAAAAAATAAAGACATATAAAGTTAAATAACTAAAGAAACACTACATTTAACTAATTTAACAGTATTATGTTGACATGGGAATATAAATTTGGAAAAGTGAATAACTGATCATACATTCCCTTTAATCAATAACATGACTATCATAACTATATAAAGAATAAGTAATGATTCATGGTAGTTAATTGAAATTGCATTCTTATTAATAAACAAATTTATAATTAAATTCAGTATGATATAATAATGTTTCATAAATATCATGGATAAAAAATGGAATTCTCAATAAAGTAAATTATTATTTATTTGTCTTCATGATCTTAATAATCAACATACATATATAATAAATACCATTTATTAGAAGTTTATTAACTATAAGGTGAAAAAAATTTATTTTAGATTTCTCATTTACCTTACTATAATACTTTTTTATCGAGGGGATATATAATTCGGAGCCTATCCCATCACTAAATATTTAAATAATTCTTCGCATATCAAATAATTTATTTATTTCGTGAACATAATGACTTATCATCAAATATTTTTATTTATTAATTAATACATATTTATCAATATTTCTCTAGATAAATCAATAATATTCAAAGTATTGAAACATATTTATAAATTATACTTGGTTTAATAAAAAATACTACTCTTGAAAAATAATATAGATATTTAGGGTAATGTTATGGTCCAATTATCATGATAATGTAAATATATCAAAAGGATGTAAATGACTAAAAATATGAATCAATAAAGTTAATATGAGTACTTTTGTAAGTAAAATTCATCATAAACCATATATATATAAAGTAATGATGATATTAATATAACATATACCCATTATATTATTAATAAGATAAAGGGATGGTGTCATTGATAAATATAAATAACCTAAAATCTCCCCTAAAATTATTTTTATAAAACAAAATATTTTTAAATTGTTTTTTATTATTGAAATCCAAGGTAAGAAAATTTAGAATAATTTACATTGTAAATTATTTTTGGAATATATTAATAAATATATAAAATCATGATTAGTCATGAAGGCTGTAAATTATTTATATGTAGAATATATTAAAAAAATGACTACTTTTGAATTAAAATTAAATTCCAAATAGACCTTTTCTTAAAAATATAATTACGATTACATTAAATAATTCTTTTAAAACATTTAAATTTCTGCTGTATTTTGTAAAAAATATTTTTTCAAATGATAAAAACATTTTAACTTTTTTTATAGAACTTGGTTTTAGAAAAAAAATTGATTTCTAACCATAGTGAGAAATTTTGTAAATGTTTTTTAAAAAATAATTATCATTTATTTTATATTACATATAATAAAAAAATTTACAATTACATAATAATAACATGAATAAATAAAATATGAGAAAATTACACTGTTTTTTAGAAATGGAAAAAATATTACTCAAAATGAAATTTAGGAATTAAAAATCTCAATTTGAATGATATTATGAAATGATCCCATATAATGATTATAACATTCATGTGAGGATTAATCAATGAATAATTTTTTATATCAATTATAAATTTTATTAACAATAGTAAAAAAGTAAATAAAAAATTCAATATCCATTTCACATCTAATATTATAATATCAAAGATTATGATGATGTTATATAATCCAGTGAAAGGAAATTTCTTAATGAAATTATTTACCACTGGGTAACACTTAGTTTAAAATAATTATTGAAAAAAATAATTCAAATCGAAACATATTAATTGAATGAGATTTATCCTATTGTATAAAAATTTTTAAAATGTTTTCAACTTATTGTATAAACATATTAACATTTATAAGATCACATATGATACTTTTATGTAATGTTATCACCCGTTTGTTAATAATCATTCATTATTTTCATTGTTTTAGGTGTTAATTGCTTTGTTTTGTCGTGGACATTTTCTAATTAATGATAATGTTAGGGAACATATAATATAGTTACATCACATAAAGAATAATAATAATTATATAATTATCATACGTATATATCAAGTATTCTTTTATGAACAATTATGAATGAGTTTTTCGATAAATTGTGTATATTGTTATCAGTGGGACGAAATACCATATATATGCCTCGGTAATGTTTACATTATTGAAATATCATTATATATTATGGTATGTCATAATTTACCATTCTAGAATTGTAAATATATCATAAATACAATATTAATTTTCTAAATTTAAATATATTTATATCTCCCATGTGAGGTGGTAATGAAAAGTGAGAGACATCACTTCATGAAGGGAATAGTCTGCACATACACGAATATTGTTATAATCAATATATATATTAAGGTATATGAAATAAAATTCTAGATTACATATTAATAAGGTAAAATATTTTATTAAGATTATTATTATGTTATTTATATAATAAATAATCATAAATATTTTCATTATTAACTAACATATAAAGTGTTATTGGAAATAAAATCTGATTGCCTCATGAGGTAATATTCATCTATACACATGACCAACACCATTGTATCCCCTATAGAATGGTATGTAAAAAGGGTATAAATGATATAATGAATTTAGTTAAACAATTATTCTATAAATATAATACATATACATTATATCCATCATTATAACCAAGTGTGATATTTGGCAATTGAAAAATGAAATGAATTAGTTAGTGAAGAGGTAATTTGTTGTACACAATAATACTTAATTCATTACCAATAAGATGAATATAGGTATTGTTTTTGTCCATTGACATAGAATAAATAGATATATTTATATATATTATTCTATGGGTTTTCTAGAATAGTGGTTCTGTAATAATTGAAAGAGCTACATGATTAAATTTTATAAAAAAAATTATTGAAGTATGATAACTCTTCTTTGAGTAACATCCATACATTTGATCCAAAAAAATTTATAGGGAGATTTTTTCACCAAAATAACTATTCTAGGATGATGTAAAGGAAAATGGAAAGTTATCTTGGAAGGTATTGGCCAAAAAAATTTCGATGGTTTTAAGATGATAGGAGAGTTGGTGGCCTTTTTTCTGAGGTGACTAGAACATTTTTAATATTTAAATTTTAAATGGGGTAAAGAAATTTTTTACATTATTTAGGTGTCTATAATGGGTTATTATATACAAATATAAATTTTATAGTCTAAATTTTATTTAAATTATATTTTTGATACGTTTTTAAGTCATTTTAACCCTTATAATTTTAGTATAACTTCTCATTAAATAAATTCTTAACAAAACCACAGTAAATCATTTTTAATGTATTCACTATTCATTTTGTAAAAATTATTTTGAAAATATTAGATAATATAAATTATTTAGATTCATATTATAGATTTCATTTTTCAAACTAACATTAATAAAATTCTATAATTTTAATTAAAAAATATTCCCTCATATGTAATGAGAAAACATATTTTCATAGAGAAAATGTTCAATTTATTGCAATGTTTTTATATCAAAATTCAATATTAAATTTTATTGGATTCCCTACATTTTATTAATATATATGTAATTTATCAAAATATTATTTTCGATAAAATTATTATTATTATTTTACTATATCAATAATTTAAATGAAAATGATTTTTTCAATTAAAAATTATTATTTTTCATTGTTCAATGAAATATTAAATATTTCAAAAAAAACAAAAAAATACACCACAAATATTTTTTAATTTCATATCAAAATTTTTTATTATTGTTTAATTTTTTTCAATTTATTTTAAAATAATTTTAAATTTTTTGTGAAAAGTAAAACTAAACCCTATTTAAACCATTATCAGTTATCAGAGAATATTTCATTTTGTTTTAATTGAAAATTTTTTATTATAAATATATTACCATAAATTTTCAAACATCATTAGTACTAAAAATAAATAAATAAATAAACTGCTTTGTTATAATGGTTTACTATGTTATGATTCATTTAAACTAAGGAATTCACGTTCTATAATTTATCAAAGAGATTAATTTTTCTAAAAAAATGGTAGCATTTTATGATTATTGTTTCATGTTTCATTTGAAATTGAATATAATTTTTTTATCATGTGTTGTCACAAAATTTCATGTAATTTCTGGAATTGATTTGTATGGTTTTCATCTCACTTTTACTTTTTCGAGACGTATTCCATAAGAAAAACTTATTTTCATTGTGTTTTGTATATAGTTACCATAAATTTCATTCAAAACTATTTTCATAGAGGTTATTGGGATTTATAAATATATATTATTTTATCCCTTTCAGGGGGTTTTAACCAAATATTCCCAAATCCTTTCAGAATTTCATCTCAATTCACATTCATTGAGACATAATTTATTGTTGTGGACCTTATTTTTATATGTGGTTTATAAACTAACCATTGGAATGTTATATCTTGAAACTATTTATCTTCATGATACTTAATGAAACAATTTATTCTTTTATTTTATGGGTTTTATTATTGAAGAGTTTCTAATTTACAAAATCATTTATGAAAAAATCTATATTGTTCTCAAAAATTTTAAAATTATGGGGTGTTTAGAACAAAATCATATGCACTAATTTAAAAGAACTAAGCCTACTTTATCTTCAGTAGTTATTAATGTGGTCAAAATTTATGATTTTTTATTTCCATACATATTTGTTGACGAACTATAAAGAAATTCATTTCTATTTCCTACAAATCCTTTAATATCTTTTATATAGGTTTTATTTCTATTCCATTTTACCAACATTTAAACTATTTTCATAAATGTTACCTCTAAACATAAACGATCAAATAAATATATTTTAGATGAATTTTTACATTAGTTTAAATTTTTTCAAAATTAAATTTCTTAAATTTTTTTAATTGAGTAATATTTTACTTCTTTTTTTAAAAAGTTTTGATAATAATTTCTTTTAACACTTATAAAATGTATCGATTTTCATTACCCTATGTCAGTTATTTTCCATTAAGTTTACATTATTTATTTATAATGTTTTTTTCAATGAGAATATTTTTTCAAATATACATTGATTTTTTTTTAAAAAAAATATAGATATTTAAATGAATAGGTTATTTTCTATTTAAATTTTTTTAATGTAGTTTTAATAAAATCTATGTTCATCAATGTATACAACCCTAGTTTTTTGATATTCAACAGTCGTTCAATTTCGTCATCATGATGATCAACATATTATAAAAATTATTCCACTATTTCTATACACTTGTTTAATTACATGCAATGATTATTAAGCTTACTAAAATCATCCTTAAGATTCTACATGAGATTTAAATCAGTGGATAAATTACTATATATAGCTTTATCTTTCAAAGCTTCTATCTTTTTAAGACTATCTTCATGGGTTATATATTTAAATTATGGTTCTTATTCCTAAATGTAATCTCTATTTTCATCTTCTTCTTCATAGATAATATATTTATATATAATTTCTTACCAGAGATAAAGTATACCATTTTTTAAAACATTTTCCAAGGTTTCTCCATGTCTCCATCTACACTTTCTTCATCATAGAACTTTCTTATACACCAATAGGCAATGTTCAATACTCTTATACAATGAAAACAATACATAGCTTACATAACTTTAAATTTACCCTCTACATCACTGAATTCCATGTAAAATAAATAAAAAATCTTACCTTCATAATTGTATTCATCATCATTATCTTGTGATTTTTTTTTATTAGATTTTAATGGAATTTCTTTATGGACATGTGTCTTTATATCTTTTTGTTTTAACCTCATTTCATAAGGCCATTAATTGCTTAGTAGATCATATAGAGAAGGATTTGATAGATACCTTTCCTCAAGGGTTTACACATGAGTGTTTTAAATATGTGAAAGACTTCCCAAAATTTTCTTCACAATATCAATGACTTGGATTTAATCTCAAGGCCCATCAATTTCTTCTACTACTTTAGTAATATTATTGAAGAAGGAATCTGCATTACCATCAGGATGCATCTTCATATTGTCATATCAAGTGTGTCATAATTTTAGTTTAACCTCCTTATCATTTTTTTTCACCAACTTATATACTCTCAAATTTTTCCCACATTAAATTTTCTAAATTACAACTCATCATATTTAAATATATCTAATCAAAAAGTGTTGTAGCAAGAGAATTCTATTCTTTAGCATCTGATTCAAGATTCATCCAATCTATATCAGTAATAGACATCCCTGTTGGATTAGTTACTTGTATTCCTTGAACTTTATCCAAAAAGGGTTCAATTTTTAGAGATCATAGATGAGATCTCATCTTATTCTTCCATATTTAAAAGTTACACTCATCATATAGGGGCACTTCTCTAATATTAACTGATATATCCATGAAAAAATGAACATATATAGCACTAGAAACCTACCCTCTAATACCACCTAAAGGACCCCAAAAATATTTTATAGGGGAGGGGTGAATATGGGTCTAAACATATTCTTTTAACCTGATGTATCTTGTTCCCACATTGGTGGGAAACTGGTAAACCTATCTGATGCGAATGATTAAGAAGCCAAAAATCACATTCAAGAAGTTGAAACAAAATTTTATACATGGTTCTCCATTATGGGATAGTCTAAAGAGCGTACACTGACATGTTTTTAGTCATACATAAGTTTACTATTCATTAGTGGTCAAGGATTACAAAATTTTTAGATGTATTTACTCTATGCTAGACATATGACCTATAAAAATGTTTAGGGATAGCTCAGTGCATCCCTCTAATAAGTAACATTAAATCCCCCTAGCTCACAATTTTTGGAGAAGTATTTTTTTGTTTATCGACATAAATGTGTCTTCAAAATATTGGCATTGAAGTATTTGTATATTTTGAGAATGAGACACTACATTCATCAGTGTCAGAAAAGGACGACCTTAGAAGAATATAACAATAAACTAGATATAAAAATTTAGTTAGAACCTCAACACTACATGGGCATGAAACATTTTCCTTTTGCGTGCAATATCTACTTTTGTGTAAAATACATTATATTTTTCTAGTAGATTGACATTCATTCAACCCTGATCATTTGAAAAAATATACCTCATGGTTCCTTGGTATTTTTAGGCTAATTGATAAAATAGCGTGCAAGATTAAATATCTATAAATATTTAATGGGAAATCATTCACGTAAAAGAGTAACTAGATAATCGTTGGAAAATCGTATGTCTTCCATGGGGTTACTGATCAATTTATAGGCCTCTATTAACCTGCATAAAATTTTCTAACATGCCTTTTTGGTGCGCTTTAGATTCAACATGATCACGCCAAATCCCTTCTGGATTATCATTAGTTGTGTAAAATGTTTCAATGAAACCTCATCTACCAGAACCATTTAAATCTTGCATTCTATTTGATTACTTTTTCATATTTTGATGCACTATTCCCAAATCTTTCTTTGTGCACATGTTTCTAAACCTCTTTCAAGATATAATGATACTTAGTTTTCCAAAAAACACTCTCCCTTACTATATAATTGTTGGACCCAAAACTTGTAAAACATCGGGAAAAATGCCACCTTCAATACCATGGTCTACCTGAACTGTATGATCCCTCTCTTTGAAAAAATCATGATCTTCTATTAAATACTAAAAAAACTCAAACCGTACTCTAATTCTAGCACAAAACATCCTTGGTTCCAACACAATAGGCATAGAGTGAGCATATCACTCAGGAATCTTGAAGAATATTGTTTGATCATACCACATGGCCATAATATCCTAACTTCATCATGAATAGGGATTCACTGTGTTTATGACCATTCTATTTCATGGTTAACGCCAAAAGACTATTATTCCCCAAACACCACAACCTGAAATAATTCCTAGAGATTGTGATACCCTTACCTTTTGGTCAGGTCCAACATCTACACTTTCACTAGGTGTGTGCACTACCACCAAAATGGAAAATAGATCTCTATGGTTCATCTCTTCTATGTATCAAGAAAAAAATCCTTATTTTAAAGGTAACTCATTAAATGTAATTCCATGACTATAGAATCACGGATTTGGTGGATTATTTTCTTACATTATCATATATACATGTTACAAATCAAAATGGATAGAATATATTAACATTATTTTAATGCAATATTACAAAAATTATATAAGTATTTCATTGAAAAATAAATAAATCATATTAAAAATAAAATCCCATTATTCATAAAACTCATTTATTATGTTCCTATTTATATACTAGGGAGAGGAAACATAAAAAGGGTTATACCTATTTAAAATTAAGGGTCAATAAGGAGGAATAAATAATGTAACAATAATAATAAATTAACTTGTAATGTTTAAAAACTATGAACAGATTCAATCTAAATAAATAGATAATGAATGATCTATATGGAAGGTCAAATAAATAAAAAACATTCAATCTATTAAATAAACTATGAATGATATGAATACTTAGATTTTATCATATGGAAACTTGATAGATAAGAACAATGATATATGAAATATCTATAAAGAAGAATCTTAATTGTTGGAATCCAAATTTGAGGAACATGAAAAACTATAACACCATAACCTTTCACCGGATGGTTTAAAACTACACTTATAAACCCATTAAATTAGGAAAGTTTATTTGTCACTTGAGAACATGTAGATGCATTATGGGGTAGTATAATGTATCTTACTGTCCATTCACTTGCTTTCCAAATCATTCATCACATTGAAAACTCAATTTAATCAATAAATTATATGCCTTATCAATCCGCCATATTGAATAAATGATAAGGATTTATCAATAATTATCATGTTAATCAAATCACTATCAATGTAAGAACCATATGTTAAAAAGTATTAGAGTTTAGGAAATAATAATATCCATCACCCAACAGTGTTGACTTTTAAATAACCATTATAATGTTATTTATTTTTTAACATATTAATAATCACAAAAGTTTTTGATATTGATAGGATTACATTTACCACTTGGTAATTTTCATGAAAACCCTTATTCAGCGAGATAATTCATTTTGAAATTAATCGTACCATAAATTTTGATGTATTAATGATAATAAGAATCATAAAGAATTATATACACCAAATTATTTTTAATTGGTTTAAAAAAACTATTAATTCTCAATAGAATGTAAATTGAGACGAAATCCCTTACCTTATGTTGCCCTTTTTAGAGAAAATCATATACCTTCATATTAAATGACTATAATAATGTTATTAAATTATAAATAAAACAAAAAAATACTCATAATATCATATATTAACTTATTATAATAATATATTAACTACTTTAAAAAAACCTCAATTATTTTCACTATTTTACGTGTTAATTTCCTTGTTTTTCATTTCATTTTTGAGTTGTTACTTATTATTCAAATTAATTAAATTAGGATTTAATTATATAAATAAATTAATAAATTATTTAGATATAATTTATATCCATTACATATTTTTTTTATAAAAATCCGTACTATTTTGATATAAGAAATTAAATGCACTATTCTTGGGGAATGTAGGACGTATGTACGCATGAACACCGCTTCCTTTTCATTTTATTATTTTGAGGAATGAAAATTAAATGATATATATGGATATATAAGTTAACGGATTATTTTTACATCATATATATCACAGATTTTTATTAAAAACAACCATAATATATTCAATTAATAACAAGAACGAATCTCATAACATTGAGAAAGAGGTTTTCCACAAGTCCTCAATCGATGTTATCATGTTCCAAAAAAATAAAAAACATGAAGGTATGTGGTGTATAACAAATTAATGAAGTATAAATAAATTTTAAATATAAAATATAACAAATAAAAATAATATTTTAATCATAATTACCACCATCAGATGTGGTAATGAAATAATGAACAATCATTATATTGTGAGGTTGTAGCGCATTGTGTGCATGAAAGTTAAGTTCAATACCCCTTAGATTAGAGTTTGTGTATGTGTCTGTTGAACCCTCAAAATTAAAACATATAATTAAATTTATTATATTGATGTTATAATATAATCCAATAATATTATTGTATTATTTGGTGGAGAAGAAAATAAAATGAATGTTATCATTGAACAATGTTACGTCCTTTTGGTCTATTACTTTTGGTTAATATGAAAATGAATCACCGGAGGGATCTATGACCAATTTTAGGACAATAAAATGGGGGTAGGTATATATAAAAATTATTTTCTTGTTTTTTTGATAATATAAAAGCATTTATAGGTATGAATTTGTGGGAGGGGTTGGTTCTTTTTTATAGAGTAGGAGGAGTGGAACTCTTGATACTTTTTTAAAAGAGAACTCCACCGAACTTTTTCTCATTTTAATGTGTCTCCATTAGTTGTTCATATTATATCCTAATAATTCTGGGTTATAAATAAGTATATACCAATGATTTTGGACAAGATAATAGGTCATTTTGGGCTGTATTCTTATGGGTTATTCATCTGATATGAAATTTTTTCTCTTTATTATTGTAAATAATTTTCATCATTATAAAAAATATATTGTTTAAGACCATATTTATACCATGTAATAAAATATAGAGTATTATTATTATTATTATTGAATCCTTTTTTAATTATAATCCTAAAAGTGGTGTAAATTAATTTTAAATTAATTCTTCATATGGACTAAGAATGTGGTTTTTTAAAGTAAAATTGTTTAAATGTTTGAGATGTTTTTATATCAAATTTAAATGTGAAAGTTATTTACATAAATTAAATTAGAAAAATATATTAAAAATTTACCTAATAAATATATATTATAATTTAAAAAATTAATTTATTCTATCTAATAAATTAGTCTAATATTTAGTTTTTAATTTAAATTTAGTATTTTTTAGCATTCATCAAAAAATAAATCATCATAGAAAAATACTAGAAATTCACCATAGCATAATGTAGACCATTTAATTTGAAAAATTATGATTATTATTCAATAATAAATATATAATAGTTAATTAATTTATATTAAACAAGGTTCTATATTAAAAGGTGGTATACATCATTTAGAAAAATATGTTTTTATACAATTAGGTTTGTTCATATCTTATTTCTATAAAATATAATGAACAAATGTCAAAATATTTTTTTATAGATTAAATATAAATTTACCTTATAAATATTCAGAAATGTTTTTGAATTTATTCTACTATGAAAATTGTGACTAAATAATGTTTTGTTTAAATTGGGTGTTATGTATAATGGAAACCTACGTAGTATTTTGTTTTTTGAATGTTATCAATAACATTAAATTTATTAAAAAGGGAAAATATGGAAAATTCATTAGGTGATACTTTATTCCATCATAAAAAAACTCCTTCAATATTTTATGGGTATTTCCTTTGAAAAAGATATGGGTAGTTCTCCTTCATATAATCATCTGGTTACTGTGTTCCTTCCTAAATTGATTGATTTCTTTCAATTAGTTTTACCAGCCATGTCATATGATTCATAAATAATTTATCTCTGGAATGATGATTCATTATGGTATTCATCACCATATGAAGCACATAGTGTACAATTGAGATAATTGGAGGGATTTCTAAAATATATGTAATATATCCAACTCTTTATAGAATTTAAAAGGGTCATATGTACCTATGAGTCAGTTTTCCATTCTTATTGATTCTTATAACAACCTTAAATGGATATACCATCTAGAAAAAATGATTTCCCTCTTAGAACCTGAAATCATTCCATTGATTATAATCATAACAATTTTTCTTACTTTTATCTTCATTAATAT
Organism: Viscum album; assembly: GCA_963277665.1. Taxonomy (NCBI): domain Eukaryota; kingdom Viridiplantae; phylum Streptophyta; class Magnoliopsida; order Santalales; family Viscaceae; genus Viscum; species Viscum album. The sequence goes on from OY728147.1 coordinate 1,103,251,495, forward strand.
TTTGCATAATATCATGTATCTTTGACCTCATCTTAACACATTTTCTAGGTCAATGAATTTCCTTTCACTAACTTCATCCGCAAAAAGATGGAGTAGGACACCAGTTTTTATATAAATTGTTATACAATTACATTAGAATACATTAACATAAACAATTATAAAAGAAAACCTACCAAAGGTAATTAATACTCCCAAATACCTTGAACGTTCAACGATCATAACATAAAAATTAATTCCATTGTATAAATTTTTTTTAGACTTTCCATATGTTTGGGGATGGTAAGAAGTGATCAAAAAAAGAATTGTGTAATGCTCTTTCATAATACATTTCCATAATTTCTATGTAATGTGAGGAGCTTAATATGAGAAAATTTATAGAGGTTCCCCATGTAGTTATAATGTTACATTAATATAGAACCTTATGAGGTTCTATATAGGATGGTTTTCTATTATAGTGGGGAAATGTGAATATTTGGTTAGGCGATCAACTATATCCCATATTGCATCATTCTTTTTTTGAGTCTCTTATAGTATCATAAAAAAATCTATAAAGATTTCATACCATTTACACATAGTAATAAAATGATTTTTAAGGGACAATTTCTGATGATGCCTCAAATATTTCACTATTGACCACAAATACATCTCAACACATAATTAGCAATTTCTTTCATCATTTTATCCCCACAAAAATATAACTTCAAGTCCCTATGAATTTTTTCTACTAGGGTGTATTGATAAATTTTAGTAATGAGAATCATCCAAAAATTCCATTTTTATCATAGGTATGGATGGACCACATGGAATCTTTCATAATATTTGAACACCTTCCTCACAAACAATGTATTATAATTTTCGATCATTCATATATTTAATTTTATTTTGAAATTTATGATCAGAAAATTTAGAGTACATTGTATTTTCAAATTAATATAGGTTTCAATTCATTTGTAAAATTAATTGTGTCTCCTATTTTGTTGAAATTTCCATATACATCATTACAACATCAATAACAATAGAATCCATTTCATGTAGGATCGAAATAATGATGTAGATTCACAATATACAAGAGGGGGGTGAATAGTACACTTTAAAAATTTCCTTAAACCAGGAAAGATATAAGTTTAACAAAGTTAAAGTAAGAAAATTCAAAACACCTCTAACACCAATTAAATAATTGGATGAAGGTACTAAGTTACAAACTTCGAGTTCTATGCACCTGCTTGAATCTGGAAAGTGATTCCAAAAATAGGTTTCGGAAATATGGATCCGTAAATTGAAACTTAACCAAAGTTTACAAAATGATATTCTACCTTAAATCTTATAGAATATAAACTAATCAGAGTACAAGTGTAAGGGAATAAAAGAATGTTATACCTTCCTTACAATATGAAATGCAGCGGAAAACAAGTCGTAAAACTACTAGTTACAAGATATAAATCTGTTAACCCAAAGAGAATGTTATCCAACCACTTTGGATAAAGGTCTCTGGATTTATAATTTCAAGAAAGTCTGTCTTACCCACACCAGGGTAAGCCATCGATATGAAGATCAAAGTCTCTTTCTTGTTATCCCTGTAAACCCTCAACTTTAAGGTAGTTGGAACCTCTGTCTTCCTCAGCAAGGAATCCCTCAAACTTCAAGGTAGTTGGCACCTCTATATTCCTATCCCCCGAAGCCCTCGAATATAATCACCAACATTCGGATTCACACTAAGAAATCTGAACAAGCAATTCAGTACGCACAAAGCATGAAATTATTCTCTCTCTTGAAATCACCTCAACAACGTGTGGTCTCTAGAGTGATCAACTTGTTGTTGAGATCTTTCAAATGAGATCTTATTTATAGGGTTGGTTGGAACGGTCAGCTCCCTCTTCCAATGGTCATATTTTCCTTAATGTTCGGAGGGACCTATACATGTGTCACTCAACCAATGGTTAGTTAGAAATAGAATGGATGATATTTTTTTATAACAAAACATGTATAACTAAATTCACAACATCGTTTTATAATGAAACAAGTGTAAGAATAAGAAAAACTATAATTTGGGATGTAAGCAAATAATAGTTCAGAGTATAACCAAAATGGAATTCGGAGTCTATAATAAAAAGGATATTTGGATTCTGTTTTAGAAATTCGAATCATAAATTCTGTGGAAATCCAGAGTCTGAATTTCTAAGGAATTTCGGAGTCTGGTTTCATCAGGATTCAGAATATGAACATATATAGTTCGGAGTGGAACTTATAAAAGTTCAGAGTCGAACTTATAAAAATATCGGAGTCTAAATCATCAATGTTCGGAGTCAAAATTCATAAGAGTTTGGAGTCGAAATAGTAAATGATCGAAGTCGAACTTCATAAGAGTTCGGAGTCAAACTACTAAAATTTCAGAGTCGAACTTCATAAGAGTTCAGAGTCGAACTAGTAAATGTTTGGAGTCAAACTTATTAAGAGTTCAGAGTCAAACTAGTAAAAGTTCATATCAAGAATTCTGATCCTAAAAATAGAATGCTCCAATTCTTGACATTATATGATTTCGGTGTTTTGGGTATGAATCTGATTTTTGTACTTATGGAAAAATATTGATATGTATAAGAAAAACTAGGTTGGGGTAAATTTCCTTAAGGAAGAAAAAATTTCCTTATAGAAGTAAAATATAGATTTTATTAAGTATAAGGTGTTTGGGATTTTTAAAACAAGAAGGAATGGAAAAGTCATAAGGAAAACATTATTAAATCAACAATATTCCCCTTTTTGGAAAGCACAAACATCCTTACAAAAAAGTATATAAGCACTTTGAAAAATGTCATTAGACTTTGAATATAAAACTTATCTTTTCTTTGTTCATGGATGATAGTGAATACAACTAACTCCCCCAAAGGCATTGAAACTCTAAGGGTTTTATTACGAATTTTTGGAATGGAGTTTTCATTATCATGGGAATGAAAAACTTCGTAATGAGAAACTCCCCCTTACATTAAGGATATTAATCTTAGAAATTTTCTTCATTTTAAATTGTTCTTCCTCTTCTTTTTAGTGGTTATTTTTCCTTCTCCCCCTTAGGAGTAGTTCTTTTTCCTTCTCCCCCTTTTTGATTTTCAAAAATAATTGAAGGGAGGGGAAATGAAAATATGGTACCTAAAACATTACTATATAACAAGATACAACCAACCAAATTTTCACTATAGTTGAGAAAAAAATTACAAAGAAAAACAAATACAACAAAATATCGGAGTTAGTTCAATTGTCATCCTTTTCCTTTGGGATCATCTTCTTCAACAATGTTTTTAGCTTCTTCAAATCTCTTTGTTCTTCCTCAGCTTGACTCTCCAAGATTTTAATCCTTTCTTCTTGGGCTTTCAAAGCTTCAGCCTAAACCTTTATGGCCTCTTCCTGCATTTTTATTTACTTATATTACTTTTCCATCTTCTCTTCAAACTCAATTTGGAAATCTCTTTCCCCTTTCCAGTTCTATGAAACTGAGTAATGCTTTCCATTCAGATCTCTAACCTTTTGATTTCGAGAACTTTTCTCAATAATCAGATCATACTGAAGATTTTTAATCTTTGCATCCTCGATTTCCAAGGCATCTTTTAATTTATTCTTAAAACGTTCAAAGTCAGCAATGTCTTCCTCAACTTTCTTAGACCATAAAGTGATTTTGCTACCAGAATTCTTGTGCACATCATAATTTATATGGAAATTTTTATAGTCGGCCTCAATATTAACACACTTATCCATCACCATGGATAAGGATTCTGATTTCTGGTTCAAACTATGCTTCATCATCTGGCATCTGGAGTCAATAGTAGGAAATATTGGAATGGTTTCCACCAGCTTCTTCAGAGATTCAACCACAAAATCGTGACCATGAGGAGATGATGCTCTTATGCCTTTTCTAGAGTGGGTAGTTTTGCAGATTATTCATTTTCTTGATACTCTTATAAATTTTTGATCATATCATCAAGATCATTACTTTCTTATTCTTCTTCTTCTTCTTGAACAACCTCTTCATGTTCTTTTTCAGCAGCTTCTTTTTCTACCTCTTTAAGTACCTATTTACACATGGATTTTTCCCGAATGACATAGTTCTTACCTGGAGTCTCTGGAAATGATGGTTAGAAATCGAAAGTTTCTGGAATGGGAATTTTATCAGAAGCTATTTCAGTATCTCTTAACAGAGATTGCACCACTTTAGCTTCAAACAACTTCTTTTTCAACTTCTTCTCTTTTTCCTGCTCTTCTAATTCATCTGCAGCTCTCTCTTTTAAGGCCTTAGCCACTGTAGGGTCCAATCCAAACTGTGAATCCCCTTCTTTCCTCTTCTCCTTGTCTTCCCTCCACTTGGCTGCAACTTCATCTGTATATGTTTTCTGCTTCTTCGGCTTGGGGGGAGTAGACTGGGATTCCATAGCTATGAGATATTTGTCTTTAGCATCCACTTACTTAAGATTTCTCTTCTTCCATGCCTTTTTAGATGGTTCCAGAGTTTGTGAATCTTTTTTGGAGCTTCCTCAGCCTCTTCCACAGATAAAGGATAGAATTCTACAGATTCACTGGAAAAACCCATCTTCATCCTCTTCAATGTATCTCACTAACCAGCATAAGCTTACAATTCCGAACTTTTGACTTGCATGCAACTTTAAAAGACACTAAGCACCAAACTATCAGCTTCGATAGTAAAGCATGGTACATAATGATTTGGTCTCTCAAGGTCTCTTATTTTATATTCTTAATCATAATTAAGACATGCCTTATAAAATTTATCTTCCGTAGATTTACCAGGAAATCTGAGACATAGATGTCACTCTTCTTCATATTATCCATGTCACCTCTTCTTGGTACGAGAAAACCTTGTACCCACAGCTGTAGAATCCAGTTATTCGGAGTAAGATGAGATATCTTAGCCATCTTTCTATCTTTAAGTCCAAGACATTTCAATGCCTTTACCTTGTTGAAAATTACTTGCTCATATGGAAGCTTATGTGTGAAAAATTCAGCTTCCCCTTCGTAAGGAAAATCCACCAAGCTTGCAGCCTTGGTATAGGATAAATTATATGTCATACCATAAGACATAAAATAATAAAGGTATCTGCCATCTTCCTGCTGGAAGGAAATAGACCCATAGAACTCAATAAGTAAGTCTGTATAAACTGGATCTTGTTTCTCTTACTTATACATGAAAACATCATCCCAGCCATTCAATCTGATATTCTTGGTTATAAGAGAATCAATCTTGTATAAATTCGGATGGACTAACCTTTCCATAATGACTAACCACTTTGAGATTGGTTTTTTAGTTGACATAACATGAGATATAGCTTCAACAGACATGCGGAGTAGAGAGTTCTGGAAGATTAGGAACGACTTTAACAAAGATCGAAATGGTCCATAGGAAGAGATGTAGGGCTTCGAGAGGCGAAATCATAGAAAACCAGATGTGGGACCACTCTTCAGGTCCCCTTTATACAGGCGAAAGAAGTGACCTTTGGTCTTCCAAATCCATCTAATGGTTAAATATCTTTTTGATCTGATCTGATGGTTGAGAACATTCCCGTATGGAAAACTGGACTCCGAAATTTTGAGGTTTTAAGAAAAACATTTTAATTTAAGGGAAACTAGAATCCTAATAATTTTAAAACTCATATAAAAATACCAGCTACAAAAATATGACTACGAAAATTTAAGTAAGGAAATCATACATTTCGGATTTTCTAGAAATATTTTTCATAATTGTTAATATTGTTCTTGAAAAAAAAACTCATTACGAAAAAAAATCCACATTACAAAAGTTCATTGTGAAAATTCATTACGAAAGTTATCATTACAGAAAATTCATTAAGAAAATTCTGAGTACAGAAAATTCATTATGAAAATTATTATTATAGAAAATTCATTACAAAAATTATCAGTACCGGAAATTCATTACGAAAATTATTATTACGGAAAATTCCAGTACGAAAATATCATTACGAAAGTTCTAGTAGGAAAATATTATTACGAAAATTCAAGTATGAAATTATCATTACAAAAATTCCAGTACAAAAATTTTTATTACAAAAATTTCAGTTCTAAAAATTTCCATTCCGAGAATTTCCATTCCAATAATTTCCATTCCGAGAATATCCATTCCGATAATATCATTAAAATCTTTTTATGAAAAAATTTTGTTACATTAATTTTGAAAAGAAAACTTTCAATGAAATTTTTTTTGACTAAACTATCATGCAAATGTACTCCCCCTATAAGAAGGAGTTTATTACTGTAAGGATAATTGTTCAACAACAAGTTGATGAAGAAGGATTACCTTACGGTTATCATTCCTAACTTTTGTTTAATGTATTAAAATCTATCAGAGAGTAATGATTTTGTGAAAATATCAGCAAGTTGATCTTGCATTCCGATAAACTGAAGAATGATATCTTCTTTTAGTGTGTGATCCCTTAGAAATTCATGCCTAATATCTATGTGATTTGTACGTGAGTGATGTGCAGGGTTTTTACTAAGGTCAATGGCACTTTTTTTATCACAAAAAATTTGAGCCTTGGTAAAACTCAAGCCATAATCTGTGAGTGTGTGTGGCATCCACAACACTTGAGTGCAATAACTTCTAGCTGCTACATATTCATCTTCACTAGTGGAGAGTGGTACTGAGATTTTCTTCTTGCATGACCAAGAAACTAATGAATCTCTTAAGAAATGACATGTTCTGGATGTACTCTTTCTATCCATTCTACAACCACCAAAGTCAGCATCTGAAAAGCATTTTAAAACAAAATCATTTCCAGAAGTATAAAATAATCCTAGATCCATGGTTCCCTTTAAGTAGAGAAAAATTCATTCCACTGCCTTTAAGTGAGATTCCATAGTATTCAATTGATATCTTATACATAATCATACTGAAAACATTATGTATGGTGGAATAGTTGTTAAGTAAAGTATACTTCCTATCATACCTCTAAAATCTGTTTGATTTACTGGTTTCCCAGCTACATTAAGATCTAAAGAGTTTGAGGTACTGATGGGAGTACATATAGTCTTAGTATTGTCATATCCATACTTTTTAAGAATATCTTTAATATACTTTTGTTGGGATATATAGATTCCTTCTGGTTTTTGAGAAATTTGAAAACCAAGGAAAAAATTTAACTCACCCATCATACTCATTTTAGACTCATATTTCATTAGACTTGCAAAACAATCAGTTAAAGATTGCTGAGTTGAACCAAAAATGATGTCATCAACATAAATTTGAACAAACAAAACATTTTTCTTATCTTTATTTATAAAAAGGGTTGGATCTAAATTTCCATTAACATAGTTATTTTGAAGCAAAAATCGTGGTAGTCTATCATACCAGGCTCGTGGGGCTTGTTTCAGGCCATACAAAGCTTTAGTAAGTCTGAAAACATGATCAGGATGCTCTGTATCTTCAAATCCAGGATGTTGTTCAACAAAAACTTCCTCTTGAACATAACCATTAAGAAAAGCACATTTTACATCCATTTGAAAAAGTTTAAAATTGAAGAATGTTGCAAAGGCAAGTAAGATACAAATATATTCATGTCTAGCTACTGGAGTGTAGGTTTCTTCATAGTCTATTCACTCTTGCTGATTATAGCCTTCAGCAACTAGTCTTTCTTTATTTCATACAATGACTCCATTTTCATCACACTTATTTCGGAAGACCCATTTTACTACAATAACAGAAGTTTCCTTGGGTCTTTCAACCAAGGTCCAGACTTTATTCCTTTCTAATTCATTTAGTTCATCTTGCATGGATTTCATCCAATCATCATCACCTAAAGCTTCATCAGTTATTTTTGTTCTAATTGGGAATGAAATGCTAGATGTTCTACATAATTTCTTAAGGAACTTCTAGTCCTTACATTTTCATTGACATCACCAATGATACTATCACTAGGATGATTCTTATGAAACATCTGAGTTGGGTTTTTTAAAACCTATTCATCAACATAGGGTAGAAATTCTTCTGTGGTAAATGTTTCAGAATTATCTTCTTGATCAATTTCTTTATCAGAAGGATCTTCTATCAAAGGTTGATAACCAGTTCTCGAAAACACGTCAGAGGATGTAGTTTGGGATGGTTTAAAAATAAAATGATCAGGTTCATCAAATTTTACATGCACTATTTCCTCAACAGTACAATTGTTTTTATTAAAAACTATATTTTTCTTAGAAGTTGTGGAGTAGTATAAGAAAATTCCTTCATCAGATATTGGTGAGAATTTGTGTAGATTATCTTTAGTATTCAAGATTCATACCTTACAACCAAAAACCTTGAAGTATGAAAGTCTAGGTTTTCGACCATTCCATAACTCATAAGAAATTTTATTAATAAAAGGTCTAAATAAAACTCAATTTATAGTATAACAAGAAGTACTTACAGCTTCAGCCCAAAAAAGTTTATCTAGAGAATATTCACTCAACATGGTTCTAGTTATCTATTGAAGAATTATATTTATTCATTCAACTACACCATTTTTTGAGGAGTTCTAGGTGCTGAAAAGTTGTGAGTAATACCTTTTCTACTATAAAAAAAATTCAAAATCCGAATTTTGAAATTCTCCTCCATGATCACTATGAATAGTTTTCGGTGAATGGTTTTTCTCATTTTTAACTTGGGATCTAAAACATTTGAAATATTAAAAATCTTCAAACTTATTTGCTAGAAAGTAGACCCATGTAAATCTAGTGTAATCATCAACTAGAACAGACACATATTATTTGCCTCCAATGCTTACAGTTTGTGTTGGACCAAAAAGATCCATGTTCAATAATTGTAATGCATCAGTTGTTGAGACTTCACTGATTGATTTAAAACTAGATTTATGTTTAATGACATATTTACAAGGATCACAAACTTTAGAATAATCGAATCTAACCTCCGATAGATCCTTAACTAGTTTTCATCGTAAAGATTTTACATAAGTTCATAAGGTTACAGTGACCTAGTCTTATATGCCATAACCAAGAATGATTTTCCATTGCACTAAGGCAAGGTAAATCTTGGCTCCTACGGTCTTTTATGTTAAAATTGTAAACATTCTCTTGCCTATTGGCAGAGAGAATAAACTCTTCCCTGGAATTGTGTACTAAGAACTTATCATTCCTAAAATTCACAAGGTAACCTTCATCACATAATTGACTTATGCTAATGAGGTTGTGCTTAAGACCCTTAACAAACAAAACATTTTAAATTAAGGTTTTTCCAAGATGAAAAATATTACCTATACCAACAATTTATCTGTGAGCATTATCTCTGAAAGTTACCTTTCCTCCTTTCGTCTTGATAATCTTTTCAAAGTAGCTTTTGTTACCAGTCATGTGCCAGGAAGATCCACTATCCATGTACCAAGTATTGTTGTTGGTACTTCCTTTATTTTCCTAAAAATATGAAAAGAATTAGACTTTCGGAATCCAAACGTGTTGGGATCTGAGATTTTCAGATAACCAAATTTTTGGAACCCACATCTTCTTAGAGAAATTAGCCTTATGAAAACCTAGAGATTGGGTTTTTTAAAGAGAAATTCTGTGACCAGTGACAACCACATTGACACTTGGTACAAAATGGGGCACTTTGAGGAACAAAGTAATTATTACTAAAAGTTGGTTTTGCATGGGTATAACCAAATCATGTTTTGTTTCTTAAAGGTCATATTTTTGAATAAATTTTATCAAAATCTTCTTTACCATGGGTAAGGTTTGAAAAACAGTTTTTTAATGAAAATATTTCGCACATGAGTTTTATAACCAAGTTTTTATCTTCAAAATTGTTAGATTTAGAACTAGATCTACGCTTGAAAACACTTTTCTTAGAAATTAGTTTTTATAGCTCTTTAGAATATTTGTTCTTCTCAGAACATACTTCCTCAAGATTTTTTGAAATACTTATAAAATCACCATTTTTCATATCAAGATCTTCAGAAAGATCTGATATTTCTTTTGTAAGAATAGTATTCCTAGAATTTTCCTTATCAAGTTATTTATTGAGTTTAGAATTCTCAATCTCAAGAAGTTCATCAAACCTAGAATCTTCTTCATATGTAGGTGTAGTATTTTTTTCATCAGAAGAGGATTCTTCATTTGAAGAATTATAATATTTTCAATCATTTGAATTTAAGGAAACACTGGTCAATGATTCAACATTTCGTAACATAGCCATGAATTAATGATTTTTAATAGTTAGTCTGGCTATAAGACCAAGATTCTTTTGTCCTGAAGATTCATAATCAGAAGATTCATCTAAAGAGTCACTACCACTGGAACTCCAGGTGTCATTAGCTTTCAGAACATTCTTAGCTTTGGCTTTATAATACTTCTTTCTATTCCTTTTAGAATGCCTCTCTTTTCTTTCTTTCTTTTTGAGAAAAGGGCAATCCGGTCTAATATGTATAGCTCTATTGCATTCATAATAGGTAACTTCTCCACCATTCCTATATTTCATTTCCTTTTTATTATACTTGGATTGGAAATTTCTATGACCAGCTATCTTGTTCAATGTTCGAGAAGGATTTTCTAACTCATTCTCTGAGAATTCACTATCACTAGATTATGATTGGATAACAACCTTCTTAGACTTGGATCTAGTTACTCTCTCAGGATTTTTAGCTTTCAAATGATTTGATGTTATTGTAAAAGAAAAATTACCATTACCATTTTTCTTCTTGATGTTGTCAGTATCTCTCTTCATTCTTGTTTCATATTGGAGAAGAGTTCCAAATAGTTCATCTAATGAAATTTTAGTGACCTTCCTATTTTCATCAATAACTATTCTATTTAATTCCCACTTATTGGGCATAATATCAATTATCTTATCTACATGAGCTTCATCATCCAGAACTTTATCTCCCATAGATTTTAGACTATTTACGATTGTCATAAACCTATGTTGTACTTTACAAATGGTTTCACTATAAGGAAAATTGATCCATGATACTCAGCTCTAAACATTACTCTTCTTGTCTCTATCACTTTGGATGTACCAAAATGTGTGACTTTAAGTTTCTTCCATATACAGTTAGCTGTTTCACATGAAGAAAATTGGATATATATGTTCCTATTCATTGAACATTGTAGAGTATTGCGAACATTATAATTTATTTGATAATCATGCTTCTCTTGGTTTTTGAAAGCACTTACACCCTAATCATGAATTTTATAGCCTTCGGTAAGCATAAAAAAAATTCTACTCCAGTATTGATAACGAAACACTTAATTCGATCTCCCCAGTATTCATAATCATTGCAATCAAAAATTGGTGGTCTTGTATGATTTAGAATTTCTATGGATCTAATATTTAAACCTTCCATATCTAAGAAAAACTTTGGCAACCAAACTTTTTTATAGGAAATGTTTGTAATCAAAATGTTTAGAGTGAACAAGTTCGGAATGAACATGTTCGGAATGAAAATGTTCGGAACAAAACTATCTTTCTAAGCAAGGATGAAGAACAGTGGAAAAGTGAGCAAGAAAAAATTGTATGTGAGTATAAGTATTTCATAGACCTACCTTTGATACCAATTGTAGGATCGAAATAATGATGTAGATGCTCAATATATAGGAGGGTGGTGAATTGTACACTTTTAAAATTTCCTTAAACAAGGAATGATTTATGTTTAACAAAATTAAACTAAAAAAATTGAAAACACCTCTAACACAAATTGGAGAATTGGAACAAGGTATGAAGTAACAAACTTATAGTTCTATGAACGTTCATGAATATAGAAAGTGATTCCGAAAATATGTTCCAATAATATGGATCTGGAAATTGAAACTTAAAAAAAGTTTACAAATTGATATTCTACCTTAAAGCGCATAAAATCTACACTAATCAGAGTACAAGTGTAAAGAAATACATTAATGTTATACCTTCGTTAAAATATGAAATGCAGTGGAAAATAAGTAGTAAAACTACTAGTTACAAGATATAAGTATTTTAACCCAAATAGAAGGGTATCCAGCAACCTTAAATAAAGTTCCCTTGATCTATACATTAAAGAATGTCTGTCTTACCCACACCAGGGTAAGCCCTCGATATGAAGATTGGAGTCTCTGTCTTGCTATCCTCGCAAGCCCTCAACTTCAAGGTAGTTGGAACCTATGTATTCCTCAACAAGGAAGCCCTCAAACTTCAAGGTATTCGGCACCTCTGTCTTCCTATCCCCAGAATCCCTCGAATTCAATCACCCACATTTGGAGTCGCACTAAGAAATCTGAACAAGCAGTTCAGTACGCACAAAGCATGAAATTCTTCTCTCTCTAGAAATCAGCTCAACAGCGTGTGGTCTCTAGAGTGATCAACTTGTTGTTGAGATCTTTCAAATGAGATCCTATTTATAGGCTTGGTTAGAATGGTCGGCTCCCGCCTCCCATGGTCATATTTTCCTTAATGTTCGGAGGGACCTTTACACGTGTAACTCAACCAACGGTAGTTAGAAACATAATGGAGGAAATATTTTTATAAAAAAACATGTATAACTGAATGCAAGACATTGTTTTATAATGAAAAATGTGTAATCATAAGCAAAACTAGTATTCGGAATGTAAGCAAATAATAGTTCGGAGTCTAAACAAAATGAAATTCTAAGTTTATAATAAAAAGTATATTCGGATTCTGTTTTTGGAATTTGGAACCTAAATTCTATGGAAATCCGGAGTCTGAATTTCTAAGGAAATTCGGAGTCTGGTTTCATCAGGATTGAGAATCTGAACTTATACAGTTCGGAGTCAAACTTATAAAAGTTCCGAGTCGAACTTATAAAAATTTCGGAGTCGAACTCAAGAATGTTCAGAGTCGAACTTCATAAGAGTTCGGATTCAAACTAGTAAATGTTCGGAGTCAAACATCATAAGATTTCAGAGTCGAACAAGTAAAAGTTCAGAGTCGAACTTCATAAGAGTTTGGAATCGAAGTAGTAAAAGATCGGAGTCGAACTTCATAAGATTTCAGAGTCGAACTAGTAAAAGTTAGGAGTCAAACTTTATAAGAGTTTGGAGTCGAACTAGTAAAAGTTCGTATCCAGAATTCAGATCCTAAAAACAGAATGCTCTAATTCTTGACATTATATGATTCTGGGGTTTTGGGTATGAATCTGATTTTAGTACTTAAGGAAAAATATTGATATGTATAAGAAAAACTAGGTTAGGGAAAATTAACTTAAGAAGAAAAAATTTCCTTATATAAGTATAATATAGATTTACTTAAGATTAAGGTGTTTTTGAATTTCAAAAAAAGAAGTAATGGAAAAGTCATAAAGAAAACCTTTTTGAATCAACATTTCATGCCTCATTTGGGGTTAGAACAACATGATTTTTCCTCATTAAAGATTCTATAACATAATTCTAATACCCATGGAGTTAGTGTATTTAGAAGTCATAATACTTAACAAAATCTTCCATTTTTATTTTATCGGGTTGAGCTCATTATGATAGAAGATGTTCTTCAAGAATGTATCATCATTGTATATATCATATCATTCACCATGGAGTTAATGTATCAATATTTCGAAAGTGAGCATTATATCTATGAACAAAATTTTATTGGATGGATATTTCTATTCATGAGACATAAATTACATTGATGAATATTAAATAGTTTTATATCTTTAGATTAGGGAACAACCTATTCCCTTCATTATTTCATCACTATATATGTAAAAAACATCTATATAATAGATACAAAATCAAATAATTAACTAATATTCTCTTTAGTTTGTCAAATTTTTATTTGCATTCTTTTTTACATGAAAACATATATATTATAAATGTAATCTAGGTTACCGAGATACGCAATTGAGAAATTTTTCGAATGAATATCCAATAGTAACCTATTAAACCAATGGAACCATGTACAAAATTTATGTGTGTTGGTATATTCCATTCTATTGCTACCTTTTTATTTTTAGAGTCAACTAATATTCTATATACAGAAAACATATAACCACTAAAAGAAAATTAATAAAGCCAAGAATCACATATACAAAGTATCTTGTATTCCAATTCCCTTATAATATATTTATTAATGATCCTCAAGTGATTATTTAATGTCCTAATGGGTTTGAAAATACATCAAAATATCAAAAATTAAAACCAAAAAAATCATCTTGGTATTCCATGAATATGGTATTCATTTATTCACAAAATTATACTTTCCATTATTTAATACAAAATGTATTATTGTGTACTCATAATTTCTATTCCACATCTAAAAATATTACATTGTAATTTCATCCTTCATCTATTTAAATTTTTGATACTCCAAATGAAAAAAATGATTTGAATTTTTTTGGTATGTGAGTATTATAAATAAGGTCATCAATGTGAGGAAGATGATACTTTTTCAATATTGTAATATCATTTATTTCCGTGTAATAAATAGACCCCCTCATGGATCTATATTTCTTATTATAAAAGAGAACATTGGACCCCATGGTCAAATAATATGGTGAATAAATATATTTTAACCCAAATACTATATTTTTCACCAATTCCACTAAATTGAAAAAGAACATTAAATCAAGAATCTATGATATTGGATTTTCATTACGTATTTATTCAACTTCATATTATCAAGGATGTCCTTGTAATTCCTCATGAAATAGATCAATATGTGTCGACACAATAGGTACATATTCAATACGATTATTATGTTCTTTATCACTAGATGGTGTTTTCACTTCTTTCCCTAGAAATCTCATCCAGTAGAGCTACAATAGGTGGATGTAAATAAGAATTAGTTGTGTAAGATTATTCTCTAATTATAAGGAGTTTTACGTGTCCCTAATAATTTATATTTTCTTTTTTATAGTAAATTTAGGAATCATATTATTTTGATCATTTTTATAATGATTATTATATTAAATTGAACCATTTATATGATCATAATTTCAGAACATAAAGCAAAATTATGTGATATAATTGGAAATAAATAACACATAATTGTTGTATTGTGACAACAATTATGAGTCTTTTAAGAAAAAACTCTAATTAAAGGGGAGATTAATTATAAAATAGTTCTTATAAAATGGAAGATATAAAATTGTTTGACGATCCATAATCAAATAAGGAATTGAATAATTCGAAAGATAGGATTAATGTACCCTCCATTATGCAACTAAGTATTTCTACCTCGGCTATAATGATTGAATAACATTGGTTATTT
Organism: Viscum album; assembly: GCA_963277665.1. Classification (NCBI taxonomy): domain Eukaryota; kingdom Viridiplantae; phylum Streptophyta; class Magnoliopsida; order Santalales; family Viscaceae; genus Viscum; species Viscum album. Next base: position 1,103,266,679 of record OY728147.1, read on the forward strand.
CAAATTAGCCTATAATGTGGTAGATTCTCTTGATTCATAGATAAGTCACTCGCATAATTTCCAATATCATTACAATTACATTACAATAAAACATTTATCTATTTCTTCTCATTTTATTTATGATCTTGGTGAATGCTATCTAACCAAAATGAACTACTAGTCCATTCAATCATTTATTTTTATATATTTCCCACACATTTCACAAGATGTAAACCCCTCAAACATCATTTAAATCCTTGATTCATTAATATTTTAATAGTCCCTATACGACCTCTTCTCCTATTGGTTTCAATTGAATATTAAGATTTTATAAAATTCCTTCTCCTTCTTGATGGCACATAATATATTTCACCATATTATGGAAAATTTTATGAATTAATTACCCTTTATAGACATAGTTCATGAAATACAATAAAGTGATCTATACTGCATATTTTTTTAATATGTAATCAGTAGAATACATGGTTAATATTGTAATGGATGCTTTATAATAATACACAAAATATTCTTCCATTAGGATTATACTATGTATAATTATTTTCATTTCAATTTATTGATCATAATGGAAGTATTTATATAATAATTTATATTATAATATTCCCCATGAATGATTTATATTTTTCTTCCTTCCTAATATTCTATATCAAGGACCACCACTGATCATCATCAACATTGATACAATAGAATACAAGTATATCGTTTTTCTTTTATTATAATCCCATGTTCATAAATATATTCTCCAGTGACTTAATACATTGCTCAACTAAAATTGGATTAGTAGTCTTGCAAAATGATGGGGGATTCTATCGCATAAAGGGAACCAACATTCAAGATTATCACTATGGAATAGTTTTCTCTATTCATGAAAGGATATTTTTCATATCCTAATTACATTTTTCTAATAAATTTATAATTATATCCATTACAATACCAACAATATTTCATTCTACCATATGTAAATCTATACATTTTCCTTGAGTATTAATACCATTCAACCATCTAGGTTCCATTTAAAAATTATGCCATATACTATATAAAATCATAAAATAATAATGCATAATTCAAAATATTTTATAACATGAAACATAAATTTGTACATCATAAATCATAAGATCAAAAAATGTGGTTTTATTGGTGGTATATTTTCTTTTAAAAGTCAAATGACAGTTGGTAAAGAAAACATGAATTTTTTAATGTGTATCCCATGAGAGGTTAAATCTAGGAGAGTACTAAGTACAATTGTTTTGTACCATGTTACACTTCAGTAAGGCTTGAATCACCTTATCAGAGTTGTTACCCCTAGGTACATATATTCCCAAACCACGTCCACGTGTAGTATCATAATAGAGATTTAACTCTTGTAAGATACCCATATAATCTACTTTACCAAAACATTAGGGTTTTATTATATAATTATCCTCAATATCTATTGTAGTGTTATTTTACACAATCTATGTTTTCTAAATATAGTTTTCAAGGTTAGTTATAACCATTCTCTAATACCATATGTAATTCCCTGACCCCAAAAGAAGAGAGCGAGTTAATTATTTATTACATTGTAGTAGATAATTGATTGAAATCCCAAAATACAAAATATTTGTTTTTTAGTTTTTCAAAACAATGTTAGATACATGATACCAATAATAAATTTTGAAAATAAGTAATTAATAAGAAAAAAATATATTCCCTCCATCCTTGAAACTAATTAAATATATTCATATTCATAACATGGAAAATGGAAATAAAATAAGTGTGGTGTCAAATTATTATTAACGGTAAACCAAGTGGAATAAATAATGAATAAATATATAAATTATCATGGAATGGTTATGAACTGATAAAACATTCCGTTTAAATAACATGAAAAGGCATAATCAATATGGAAATCCAACTATATGAAGCATATGAAATATAGGAAATAAATTGAGAATAAAATGAGACTAAATATTATATCATATGAAATTATCATGGATGTATAAAATAATAATTTAAATATCTATGGGGTAATGATTATTTACTATACATTATATCGGTGGAACATGAAAACCTATACCATAAAAAACATTCACAAGATGGTTTAAAATTATTGTTAGAAAAGTATTTATTTTGGGTGATTTATTTGTACCATGATAACCTATCGATCTGTTGAGGGTAATTATTATTTATAGGAAAATCCCTTAAATTCCTTTCAAAATCATTTTTCATAATGATTAATTTATTTAATCAAATAATAAAATTCCTTATCAAATATTTTTATGGAATAAAAGATATCGATTTTCCAATAATTCATCTCTTAATTAATTTACTATCAAAGTTAACACCATATGTTAAAATGGTATAATGTTTATGAAAATATAATATGCATCACTCAAGAATAATAATATTTAATTAATTATATTAAATTTATTTCATTAATATAATGTTAAAAACATAGAAGAAAGTGACGTTTCTATGATTATTTTACATCATTGTAATTTTCAAATTAATCACCTTGGATTAGATAATTAAAATAAAAAAAGGAGTATTATGTATGATATATTAATTAGATTAAAAAAATTGGATGTATATAAACAACATTAATGTAAATTCATGCATAAAAAAATGTGTCTCAATGGAATGAAAATTGAGATGAAATAAATTAACATGCATTTAATTTTTGGGTGAAAATTTTATAACCTATTATATAATTTTTTTAATAAAGTTATTAAATTATAATTAATAACTAATAATAATTATAAAATCATACATTAACTTTTTTTAATATTTGATTAACCATTTGTTAATAATTTTCCTTTATATTCACTATTTTGGGAATAAACTCCCTAGCTTTTCATGAATGTTTTGAATAGTTACATGTTGTTATTATTAAATTGATAGTATTTTTATCATATATATATATATATAATTTAAACCATGATTAAAATTTCATATATATCCATTATATATTTATTTCTAATAATACATTATATTTTCACATATGAAGTAAACTACTCCATTCAAAAAGATGGTAGGTCGTACGTACGCATGAACGATACATCAATTTTTTTCATTTTAAAAATAATGAATATTAAATTATATATATATATATATATAATTATTTTTAAACATATTAATTTCATTTATGTCTCATTTTGTTTTTTAAACCATCCCTATTACATTTCATGAATAGTGTGAACAAATCTGATCACCTCGAGGAGACGATAGTCCACACGTCAACCAACGATGATATCATATTCCCACAAAATAGAACATATGGAGTTATGTGTCCTTTAATAATTCCATAAGTATAATGAAATTATATATATTATATATAGAAAATAATATTGTATTTCATTTCTAATTACCACTATTATATGTGTTAATAGAAGAATTAACAATTAGTGTTCTGTGAGGAAGTAGTCCATTGTGCACAACAATGGAATATTCATTACCATTGAGAGGGTATTTTTTGTTAGATTATGTCCCATAAATTGAATAAAAACATATCATTATATTTATGATACTGATATTATTATATATTCATTGAATAATAATATTCAGGGGGTGTATAATGAAATAAACTAAAAATGATCGTTGCAGAATATTACCTAGTTTTCAAGTAAGTCCTTTGGGTTTATAAAATAATACATCATTGGAATAATTTAGTCAAAGAATTAGTATTATATTATTACGTAAATATTTTTGGGATACTGTTTTGGATATTTTTGGTCGTTCCAATGTGTTATAGAGGAGTGAATATGTGGTAGGGATGAGTGCATTTTTATACTGGAGGAGTGGTATTATCATAAAAAAAATTGTGTTTTTTCTATAAATATGAGTTGAAATAGATTTTTCCCAAATTTAATAGGTCATTTAATGCCTTCATTTTTATGGATTGTCATTTGTTAACAAATTTTTCTCTAAAAAATAGTAATTAATTTCAATAACTTTTACTAGTAATTTAGGTAAAAAAGAATTTCAATTAATTATAAATTAAGATTATTCCAAATATGGAATCAATTTTTCAAAAATAATATTATATAAGTGGAAAATTTAATATAATATTAATCATGGAGATGAGACAATAATGAATGTTATCTAAGTAAGTATCTTCAAAATAATGTGGTCTTTTATATATCAATATTAAATGCTAAATTGTTTCCAATGAACTAAATAGGACGAATTAATGTAAAATATAACAAATTGTTTTATTAAAAAACAAATATTTTAATTTAACCTTATATATTAATTATAAATAAATTGTTTTGAATTAAATTTCATTATTATTCATGATTTATTAGAAAATGAAATTTCACAAAAAAAATACCAACGAGTCACCCTATTCTAATTAACATGGTTCTATTTTAAATTTATATTTATTTTTTGGATTAAATTTATGAAAATTTCAAAATTTAAATTTAATGTTTCTTTTACATTATAAGGCAGTAATACTCATTCTTTATAAATATAGGTATTTATGTGTAAAATTGAGTTCGTTTTTATATTATGCATATCAAATATAATTTATAATTGAAAAAAGTATATTATTGGAAATATTAAATAAAATTTTAATATAAAAAGTTTCTATATATTGATATAATTTAATCAATTATGAATAACTTGACTAAATAGTGTTTCTATGTCTATTATTACATGTAATGAAAAAAAACTCATTATTGAATGTCTTATAAGCTTTCAAAAAATAATATTTATTCTAGAAATAAAATTGGGTAATTTATCTAGGTGATACACAATAGGGATGATAAAACATATATACTTAACATATAATTTGACCATGATTCATAGTAACTGGAATTACCAACAAGTGATCAACAAGACAATCAAGGTCTATTAGCCTATCTAACCACCCTCGTGGAAAAATAAATCATATATTTCTAATATATCTATTAATATTGGGAACATCTTTGTAAAATATATAATTAAACATTACATAATAGTTCATTAAATAAATCATGAGTATTGATAAATATTTATGAACTAGCACTGGTTATCATCATCAAGCATGGTCTTATATGGATAAATATGAACAATAACTTGATTAAGGAATTAAACATTGTCTCAAGGGATCAAGGTCTTATCTATGATAATTACAATACCATATAGGATTAATAGAGTTTATAAAACTAGTTTGCGACCATTCCATGGCCATTGGAGGATAACATATTTCAAGTACAAAATGCTTCATCATGGACCAATGTATTTTTTTAATTACATATTAAATAGTCATTTTATTAATTATAAACTATAGATAATTAACTAATTTTAAAAAATATTTTTTATAACAAATTAAAAATATGAGGAACATTCACTGATTGTAGGGAACAACATACAATGTTCAAATAAACATGCAAAATAACATAGGGTTGAGTATATTGGACCAGCTCCCTAAAATTGATTAAACTACATAACTGTGTTATTGTAGGTATGTTTTTACAAATCATCATTGCTAATTATGACTCTACTAAAAACCATGATAAAATACCCTTGACCATGAATTAAAAATTGGTTAATTATAAATAATTATAGTAATAAAATATTTTACTGTGAAACACGCTTTCATGGATAATGAAATACATAGAATATAAGACACCATAATCGATTTTCTAGACAAAACCAAAATCGACCATTCCCATAATGTCCTTAACAAATTTGGGAATTTATTTTTGGAAAACTACCTATCGTGTTGAACTAATATGAAGATGAATTTAGTATTATTAAATTGTTTACCTTTTTGAAAAACCTATCCACTTGACATAACTTTTTAAAAAAAAAGTCAAATAGAGTTCATCCACTATAATTTAACTACCTATTCAAATATTTTAAATATCCACAATTAAATTAAATGATATGGTGGCCAATATTAATCAATTTGATGAAAAAAAATGAATATTTCATAAAGTGGAGTTACTATAATAAAAAACTCATCAATGAAACATGATTATCCTTAGGGGGAATGCTATAGGAATTATGAAAAACATTTCTATCATTCATGGAATTTACCATCATATATTTATAGAATGATTATCCAATTATCTAAGTGAATATTTTAAATTGTAAATCATTGATCAAGAACCCAATAGAAGGAATACCAAAAGATAATTTGTGCATAAAATTATAATAAATGGAAGAAATATCTAAGTAGTTTATCAATTATTAATGACACAGTGTCCCACCACTATAATAGGAATAAAGATATGAATAGTGAATATGAATAATAAATCTCCTCCAAATTCACCAATGTATTATTCCATGATCGACCATAGATCAAGTGGAGTCCCAAGAGTGAGGAATAATTTATATTTATTCTAAACATTAATTAAAATTTAATAGAAGGTGAATAAATATTTATGGTCTATTATTGGATATCTTGTCAAGAAGATCATAGTAAAACCATGCCTAATGGGCCACAATGGATCACATGTAGGGGTCTAGAAGCCACCAGTTGGAGGATGACCAAGTGGAATCTCACAATTTGTAGGTTTTAATAGAATTTTCTACCCATCAACTGAAAAATTAAGGATCATCTACCAGTTATTCATCCCTACAAGGATATAACATAGCTATCCCACTTAATGAACTAGTATGTGGGTGATATTTGTTTGTTATTGCATACAAATCTAACCCCGACCACTCTATGCCTCCTTTAAAAACTTCAGAATCATTTATTTGTTCTACAAACAATTATTTATGTCTAAAAAAATGTCAGTATTATAATAAAATATGAATCATTTAATTTTAATAAATATTTCTCTAAATTAGAATTCCACTATTAGAAATGATCATATTCCATCTAGAAATTCAAATGGCATAATGATGTGATTCGTTATAGTTTCCTTAATATTGATTTTTTGTACTCTATGAATCAACTAGTGAGAGATAATTCTATTTCATGGTCTATCCAACAAGTCTGTGGGGTCTACCGACTACCTGGTTTCATTTTACGTCTATCTTGTGGTGACAATACATGGCTTAGGAACTCTAGTCCATGATAATAGAATTTATAATAAAAAATTTTATCACCAAAAAACTAAATAAATCCATAAAAATTCATATTATTATGTTCGAACATAAAGAATTTATGTTTGATACCCAGTTATCTAAATGGTTCTCCAAGATGAAAAATATATACATGTTTCAAAGAAATCATAAACCATAATGAATTGGTTCAATAAATTATCATTCATAAATTATGTGGGTATAATATAATTCAACTTAAGATTCTACATAAAAAATAAAAACGGCATAAAATAATTCCTAGTAAATATATGAATGAAAATTTAATGAATGAAATATATAAATTATTCAATCCTAAAATCATCTATAAAAAAATGCATAAGTGGTCAAACCCTGCTCTAACCTCATCTGAACTATCCAAATGATAAAATCTCTAACACATATCCCAAAACAATTATACCATTAATTTCTCCAAACATAACTCTTACATTATCTCCATACCCATCAATAAAAATATCACTATTCAAACAGTTCTAATTTAATTTCATATTTCTCATGAACGAATCAATACATACATTATCATCGATTAATAAAAACATAAATCTAATTATAAAAAAATTGTTATAAAATGATAAAACACATATATTATTAATAAAAAAGGAAAAAATATATATTTTTTGTTTTATCTATTGAGTTTATTGTTTTATATAACATGGAAATATTATTTTATTTGTAGTTATACACTTTATGATATTATTCTATTTTCCATAAAATGGATCTTTAAGGATACGCCCATGTATCCTCGAGATAACATTTTCTATGATTATGTGCACCCATAAGTGCTGAAATATTTACCTATCTAAGAATATTCAACATTGAAATATCATATTGAAATAATATTGAAACATTGGATGATAAACATAATGATCAAAAAGAGAAATGAAAATAATAAAAAATCATTATTACATAAAAAACATGAAAACCATTAGTGTATTTTTTTTTAAAAATAATCTTAACACTATAAATAATACATTTCATCATGTAAAAAATGATTCACTTAATAAAATCCCTTAATTACCAATAAATTATGTAGTGAATACCATAAATTTCTCTTATGTTCCATGAGAACTAATGAAAAAAATCATTTAAAACGTAATTTAATCATACTTAATGTCATATTACCAAAAGATGTTAAATGATTTGCATAAAAAATTGTTTAGAATAATTATATAACAAACATTAATCTTATAATTTATAACATATGAGTACATATTTTTACACATATTAGAATATATAATTCATTTAAATTCCATTGGACTGGCCTAATCGGTTACCTATCTCATTTTTCACCTTGTCAAACTATAGGAGTACCTATTTCATTCGTAACATTTATCAAGCTGACCCATCATCATGAGCTATATATGATTCACCCATCGATATCTACTACTATATATGACCATATAATGATATATATTTTTATCAAATAACATTACCAATATGCACCCATGGAAAACTCTAATTATCCAATTAGAAAGAAAATTCAATTTCTAACTATCCATCATAAAAATGTTACATTTTCATGAAAAACTATTTAAAATAAAAAAAATTGATATGGATTGGAATAAAATACATCTTTAAAAAAATTATCAAGTTTTGGATGATTTATAATAACAAATGGATATGATGGTGATCAAATTTTGTCAATAGATGTACAATAACGAAAATACATTTTGTGTTTGAAAAAATAATATAAAAATGACCTCTACAGTTAATGTGTCATTTATTACTATTAATAAATTATAAAAAATTAATAATTAATTTCAAATGACAAATAAAAATAATTTAATTTTTAATAATAACATTATTAAAACATTTTTATATATATGGATATGTAGGAAAAGTAATTTAATGGTTCAAATTAAATAATATTTTTAATGGAAAATACATTACTAAATTTTTAAATTTTAAATAGAAATATATTTTGATGAGAGAAAATTAAAAATATTTATAAAAACATTTATTTTTAGTAAATTAAATATTAAATTAATACATATGGTAGTATATATAAATAATATAGTAAAAAATCATGGTGAAAATTATTTGAATTTCAATTAAAAAAATATGTATCATAAATACATTACCTCGTACCAAGAATTATATCATTTGAATGATTACCCAATTGAATCATGTAAATATTTTGTTTCTATATAATTATAATAAAAAATTATGAAAATAAAATTATCAACATTCATTTTATAAATTTTTTACCTTGATTTATTATGTTACTAAAATGGAAAAATTTAGATTTGAGTTTTTATAGATTTTTTCGTTAGAACATTAAAATAACATCAAAATTTTAATAGTGTTATTTTCAGTCGTAGTTCCATTACATCCAAAATCTTTAAAACATATAAATAAAATATTTAATATTTAAATAATCTTTTAATACAAATCAATGAAGTTTGTAACGAAAAATCAATAACATTATCCCATTGATGTGGTTGTCTGTAAGGAAACATAAAAATAGTTTAATTTTCTATAATGGAAGGAAAAAATTAGATATTATTTTAATTCATATAATTATATATATTTTCTATATATATATATATTATCCAATCCACTATAACATCATTTGAATTATATTTTTTTAGTGGAGATGAAAAATAGATCACATCGCTTCAAAGATGTGGTATTTCATTTTTATGCATGAATTATGTTATCAATTTACAACATATGAAAACATTAATATGGTATGTAAAATATTTTCACCACATGTTCTATATAATTTTATATATATAATATATATAAGTTTTTTCATTTTTTAGGCAATACAAGTCATGTGATGTTGAAAAAAAATATCCTTTCGTATAGATTTTAGTACACATAAATCCTTATTTTATGTTTTTAAATTCCATAAGATGAAAATGAAGATGGAAACTGTTAAAAGTAACAATAATAATAATAATATGATTTTGTTATATGTAATATACTTATATTTTTATTAATACTTTATTAATGATTAATTAAAGGATGTATATATTGAAATAGACATGGAAAACACAATTACCTGGTATACATTATTATTTTGGAAACCTATAATGGCATAAACATAATGTCTTCTAAAATTAACCTTTTACTATGACCTCAGAATATATAATATAGAGAGGGATGTTTATTTATTATTTAGTTATTTATTTTTTATATATTAAAATTGTTTTACTTTCCACTCATGTTATTTTGAAACATTAGGAAATATAATTATCCTAATTTATCCTTTTAGTGTGGTGACAAATTTTTACATTGACTAATAGACATTATAATGTTAAAAAATTTAAATTTTACTTATTTCTTAATATTATCCCACTAATTCAAAATAATGAATCCATTTTTAAAATTAAATTTATATAAGTCAAATAAAAACATATGGTAAGTAATTTTATAGTAATGAACCGTGAATCAAATTATATACCTTAAATAATATTTTGGTAAGTATAATTTCTAAGAAACTATCCACACAATATTTGAAATTTTTATATCCCCTAATATTTAAATTAAATTAAATTTTTTCCATAGATTATATGACAAGAAGAACCAAACAAGAGTGAACGAAAAAATATTATTATTTAAATATAAACATTATAATATAGTTATTTTATTGGTCAGTATGAAAAAGAGTAATGAAGATATAAAATTTATAAATTTTTTAAAATTAGCAAATATTTATTGATTAATGATAATCAAATAAGCATTCAATTTTTATTAAGGGAAATTTATTCCTAAAAAAATAGTTTTCATTAAAAATGTGTTTTATTTGTTTTTGTGAGAAAATATTTTAAATATTTTAATTCAAATTATTTAAACCTTTTTTGATAAATAACTTATCATATTTAAACTTATATTATTAAAAATTTCTTTAGAATATTTTTTGATTTTATTAGAATATTTATTTTTCAATAAATTTTGAAAAAACACATTCTTATTGAATATTATGTTTTTATTTATACTATTTAAAATGTTATATTTTTTGAATTATTTAAAAAATTAAAAAAACATAATTTTGATTAATTATAATAAAATAAAATTCATTTTAATAAATAATATACTTGAACTAAGTGTTAATCAAAAAACTAATCAAATGGATTTTTTTTTCAAAACATATTTTTATCGTGTTTTGTGGGATTAATTATAAATTAAGTAATTCCACTTATAAGAATTTAATTTGATAAAATTGATAAAATTTAATGAATTAGGAATATAAATATAAATTAAAAGTATTAACATATTATTTTACATAATGAATTGTCAAAAATTAAAAATCAGTTCCCATAAGTAAGGTTAAAACTCTTTTACTCGTGTTTAAACTAAAGAGAAAATGGTAATAATTACATAAAAATATATCCATTATACTTTTGGATATGTTATTTTGAATCATATTTTTATTACAGAGTAAAATATGTTATTTAAAAAATTATTTTAATTTTTAAACCTTAATTTGATTTTTAGACGATATGTTACATTTTATTCAAATTTAAATTAAATTTTTGGTATTTGAATTTAATGGCACGATTGGATGGGTCCCTTCCGTTTTGGTTTTCTAATGATTTATAAATAGCATTAAACTATATATAATTCAATAAATATAATTTATATAAACCAATTAGTTACATAATTACAAGGTAAAATAAAGTTTATTTAAAAATATTTAATTTTATTATAAACATGATCCTTTTGTGTTTTCTATTCCAATGTTAAATTAAATTCTTTTTGCATATATAAATTTAAACTAGTAAAATTAAATATATTTTTTGAATTTTATTTTGAAATTTTTGTTATAAAACCCTTATTTTTATTTATATTATTATCATATCATGGTAAATATTTATAAGTGCTCATGATCAAATGAATATATTATGAGTTGTTATGGAAGTAATTCATTAATGGTATCTAGGAATTGTATAAATATGGTTTCTTATGATCATTTCTCCCTATAACATCTTATATTAAAATATGGATTTCATTTTTTCAATGTGATATGGCTATGAAATTTATATTACATAATATTTTATGTAATTCATTATTTGTCCTTTCCCACACATAAATTAGGTAACCTCCACTTTCATCTTTACAATCTAATTTTAAAAATCTATATCATTTAATATCTTCCAAAACCACTTTATAAAATCCCTCCCATTATCATAGAAATATATTTATAGTCATAAATGTATCATAATAGGTCTTTAGTTAAAATCATTAAGATGTTTTCCAAAGAAAATGAATATTTCTTGACTGAGCATTGTCTTTTTATATCAATTAATACATCATTAAAAAGATATTAAATCATGATTAAATAATAAAATAATTATATACCCAATATTTTGATAGTAAATTTCTAATTAAATAGTCTATATACATGTCTAATTTTATTAAATGGAAAATTAAACAATTATTCATGTGCGTGGTGGATAACTTCCTCACATACCTATATAAGTTAGTTTCCATAACTTCATATCATAGACAATTATAATGATTTATTTAATATATATATATATATATATATTAATTTAATGAAATAATTATAAATCTATATTGAAATGTATCCTATATTTTTTATAATTCATTTAGTTAAGAAATTGTAACATAGATCATTAGTACATGTGTAATACCACAACTAAGAAGTGATTTGATTCACTTTTCATGTATTATAATCATTTATGTGACAATAAAATTATTTAATTTATAATTATGATAATTATTTTCGGGTTAAATTTCAAAAGATTAATTGATAATTTTATCTTTTCCAATTATCATCCTAAGAAAATAATTTTATATTATGAACCAAACATCCTCGAAACACATGATGTAGATATAAATTATTACGTAATTAAATATTTCATAGATATAAATTGATTAATATTTTAAATAATATTAGAATATAGATAAAAATCATTTTCTAGAAAGTATGTGCCTATTATATTTTTATTATTTCAGAATTAAATAATGTACGGATCTCGATGGTTTTTATCATAATGGATTTCTTGTCTCTGTTTCCTTTTTCTGATATATAATAAATTCTAAACAAATTTATTCGATTTTTTGGTGTATAATAAATTCTGAGGGATTTGTTTTACTAATATTTTAAATCCATGTGATTTAATTTCAATTAATTTTTTTGGATCAAATGCTATCAAGTGGTATGGGGAAATTTTTCTTATATACCTAATTTTAATTATTTTATTGATTTATTTTTTAAATCACTTGACTACGTGTTAATATTCTAATAATTATATTATTTATATATTTAAATGGAAATGAATAAATTTTAATGAGAATTATTTAGTGATATTTTACATTATATCCAAATATTTCATATTGAATATGTTTATGAAATGTATTGACAAAATTCACTTAGAGTGTCCAAATTATACTTATATGGATTAAAAATATTTTCATATAGCAATAATCATTATTAAATTTTTGGCTTCAAATAAAATATTTTATGTTTTATAAAAATAAATATACTCCTTAATTTTGTTATTTTTATTTTGAACAGTTAATATAAATGGAATGGATATTTTTATCTGAATAAATTATTTTCTTATGGGTGACAATGTGGGTTTTCTGTGTGATGATGGAAGTTTAATTTTCATGTATTGCGATTTTTGTTTTGTAAATTTGGATTTGTTTTGGTAACATTTGTACCCGATATAGCTTTTAATGGTGGATGAGGATGAGGTAGTTAAAGATGATGGGTAGTATTGTTATATATTTACCATAAACTAGGGAATTAGATTAAGTTAACCAATTGAGTTTTTCATAATCGTTTAATGGAAGGTAAAATGAATGATATACCATTTATAAGGTGATCATAAGAGTTATATAGAAATTATTTAACTAGTTACCCCCATTATTTTTTTATTCATTATATGATATTTCATTGAAATATTTTGACAATATAAGGTTTTATATTTCTATAATAATTTAATTTTATTCACATTAAAGAAAGATACAATCCTTTTTTTAAAAAATTGTTGAGGTGTTCTCATGTGTTCTAAAATAATTTAGTGATTATGATAATGATTCAATGTTTTCTTATAAACAAATTTATGAAAAATTATTATTTTGTTAATATTATTTCATGTGTAAGTAAATTAATTTTGTAAACTCATGTTTATAATGAGAATGAAAACAACTCTCGTATGATGTCATGGTTTGGAAATTTTTAAATCATGTTTACTTTCTAATATTTCCAATATTTATCATTATATGTGTATCACATATTTTATCAAAAATAATTACATGGTTAAAAGGACAATATTAAAAAGCCATAATGACTTATTATTGAAATATAATTACATGATTAATGGTAAAAATTCATAATTAATGAAAATGGAAATCTTATTATTATTTATTCCATATTGTCTAAAACTATAAACTGAAATTTTATGTGAATATTTAAGTGATCAAATTTTTCAATTTGATGTTTTTATTATTGGATGGATATTTTTATCAATTTTATTAGTTTCATATATAAAAATGTTATGAATATTTATATAGCATAAGATACAGTATTGTAGTTTCTAGGTTGTAAAATTATCATTTAATGGATATATTAAGACAAAATTTTATATTATATTTATAATTAATTCGATATATACATGGTGATATATCAAATATAACAATAATATTATTTTATTTTATAAATTATTTGTTAAATTTATTTATCACAACTAATGAAATGTATGGATTCTATAAAGATGATGTGGCTCTAACACAGATTCACATCAGTGTTACAACACTGTACATAGTCAATTAGGCATTAACTCAGTCTTAACTAGGGCATAATGTGTGGAAAAATCCTATACAACCTACCTCTCTCTCATGGGGACATTCTTTGATTAATTCAGATTATCCACTCACACCATTATAATTATTGAGTAGATAGAACCCAAGGAAACCTAGGATACACCATAATATTATGGTATAACCCTAATGTTTCATGTGTTGGTATGTTAATAGTTTACTATATTCTTAATGGAATAGATACCAGTTTTTGGTTTTATGCTATGGGAATAAATTATGATATATTTATTATGTTTTTATAGTTGTTTGTGAAATATCTATCCACTGATTCCAAAATAGGAAAAGTTTTTTAGAGGAAGAATGAATTAAAATTTAAAGGATTTTAAAAATAAATAAATAACCCTTTAGAATAATATGATCATTGATGTTATGTTAATTATTGGTTATTGCAATTTAGGATAAGTTTTTTTATTGTATAGATAATTTGGAGACTGAAGAGTGATTTGGTGATAAACTGATTATTATTATTTTGGATAAATAACTCCATATTATTTTGGGAAATTATATGATTCATGTAACGTTTTGTTATTATATATGATTGTATTTAATTATATGAAAAAATGATTTAATAAATTTTGAATGCAAATATGATCTTATTTTGGTTTAACTGTGATTTACCATATTTACTGATATGGTTAGCATATTTTGAAGATTTTATATTTTGGGGATATACATTTTCGACTATATATTATTTTGAGTTACTAATTTTTTCTTGGGTCATATATTAAAATGAGCATCATTGAATATTTTGTCTTATCTTTCCCATTTTTAGTTATTGAACTTATTCAATAAAAATTTAGTTAATTTTTTATATTTTTATTTATATAATAATTTATGATGAAAATTGGATGTCATTATAGTATATTCTAAGAATAATATTTTCTTTTATCATATAAATGTTTATTCACTTTTTATATTAACTTATATTGTGTTAAAATTTTCATTTATTGAAAATATCTATATATTAGAGGAATATTGTAAACACCCAAAATTTCCATGCAATTTTTTTAATTATACAGGAATTTTATGTGTCTACAAAAGTTGACAGCATATGATTCAGAGGCCCGGAGTGCCCAGAATTAATTTCAAAACATTTTTTCATGTGCATTCAGTAAACGTGCGAGCGGGTTTTGGAATCTTTTAAACCGTACCCGGAATTGAAATTTGAGGGCACTATTGAACTTGTAGCACTGATATTTGCTGAAGGATTCCTTCACCTCGTCAAAAGTGGGTTGAGGGTGAAGGTTGGTTTTTGTGTTTTTTCTAAAAGAATAAAATAAAATAAAAATGTATTACATTATTATTTTTGAAACCCCTCAATATTGGTTATGGTGGTGGGGACCACCCGATCCTTAAAACCCTAGTTTGAATTCTAGTGGTGGGGACCTCCCGAACCCTCTTAATGGAAGAAACCCCTTGAACTCCCTCATTAATGATGACTTAACCCATGGACTCCCTCTAACAATAATTATTCCAACACATTTCATTTAATTGTGTTAATTAATTGAGCCAATTACTTCTACCAACATAATTAATCTAGCCAATTTAAATTATATTGGAACCTCTTTCTTGTGAGAGGACTTATTTGGTGAAGGAGAAGAGGAGAGCCTGGAGAACTCCTCTCCAATGAAGAACAACCTTCATCTAAGAGCGATTATCAAATGAACCGACGAACGAGCCCGTGATTGGGGGCATGTGTCGGGCTCGACAAACATCGACATCTTTGAATTCCTTCTCGCCCCAACATCAACGAACCTTCAAGGTAGGGGTTTTTTTCAATTATTCCCCCTTACATTCTCTTGACATTTCTTCATGATTCGATAAATATTTGGTCCAATTGATATCGCTCTAACATGGAGGGTGTGGGCCAAACAAACATGGACCAATCACTCTACAAACCATTGTGTAATATTTGATGTGTTCTTTATGATGGAAGAGAATGGAAACTAAAACCGGTGGGGCACAAGAACGGAGGCCGACACCACGATCATCCAGGATGAAGGAATCGGCGCAGCTGCACATCTTGATGGAAGAGAATAATTGCTTTTCCACAACCGTGAAGGGAGGATGGTCGGCAGAGTAGGCGTCTAGAGGAGGCATGATGCACGACCGTGCCGCACGGAGATGACAGTCGGCCATCCAGACAGCCGCAAAGGACTGCTACATCGCGAAACTACCACCGCGTTGTAGCCCCCCTATCACCCCGCGGCCCCCGGGCCGCCCCACGGCTTCGGTACCACCACACGGCCCCCACGTCGCCCTGAGAACCCCGTGTCACCCCACGGCCCCCGCGTCGCCCCGTGGAACCCACGGCCGCCCCTCCACCTGACTGGGTCACCCAGCCTCGTCCGAGCTGCCCGTAGTGGTCTGGTTCAACCCAAATCAGTTTGGGTCACCGTAGGCTAGGTCGATCCAGTTCGGATTGGACCCAAACCAGCTTCCACCAATTTCCGCTATTTTGGCCATAACTTTGGCACCAATTTTCCATTTGATGAGCCTTTTATGGATCAGGAATCCTTGGAGCGAGATAATCTTTTTGTCATACCCCACTAGAGATTTGGATAATTGGGGAACTTTTGTGTTTGATCGAGCACGAATCCAACCAGGCCCTCGGGACTAAAAGGCTAATAACTAACAAACCTGGGGTCCTTCTGGCACACTGTCTTTTGGATTTTGACCCCGATGACGTGGAGGTCATTTGGGATACTTCCTTGTGTAACTTATTTGGAGATGGAGTATCAACTAGTGGCTTGATGAGGAGTCCCTCCCGGAGACGAGTAAGTTTAATGCCTAAATCCAGTAGTTATCTGTGATGAAGTACTGACAATGTAATAGGATCCTATGTGGGTCTGACGATGTGCTGAAGATGTACTTGGATCTTGTTTGTGTTTGACGATGTATTAACGATGTACTGGGATCTTATGTGGGTCTGATGACGTACTGACTATGTACCAGGATCCTGTGTGGGTTTGATGATGTACAGACTATGTACTAGGATCATGTGTGGGTATGATGATTTCCTGATGATATACTAGGATCATATATAGGTCTGGCGACGTACTAAAAATGTACTAGGATCTTGTGTGGGTCTGACGACGTAATGATGATGTTCTAGGATCCAGTGTGGGTTTGATGACATGCTGACGATGTACTATGATCCGGTGTGGGTCAGACGATGTACTGGCGATGTACTAGGATCCTGTGTGGGTCTGACGATGTACCCAGATCATGTGTGGGTATTACGAGGTACTAGGATACTGTGTAGGTATGATTATGTACTATGATCCTCTATATAACTAATGTTTATTTACGATCCTTTGTGTCTCTACCTTTTAACAGAGTAAGAAGATTCAGTAGTTACATATAATCATGTTTACTATTGTACCTATGATATACATGTTGTGAGTTGAGTCTTTACATGTTTGGTACTTTAATTTGTTGTAATACCTTGATGGTATTCTTCTTTTTGGAATACCTGTTTGGTACTTACCTTCGTGGTACTCCTCCCTTTGAGTAATAAATGAGCTTGGGCTTTTGGGATGGACCTTTTGTATCCTCATGATTGAGATGGGCATAATTGATGACATAGGTATATGTATGGGATATACCAAAGTATGGTTGTTAGATGATTTCATGATATGTGGTTTATCCTTTGTAGATTTGGTGATACCTTTAGGGTCTTGGGATCCCTACTTAGTATCGTTATACTCACCCCAAGAAGGTATATCCACTCACCTTGTTGTGTTTGGTGCAGACGACAGACAACACTGACTGAGGAAGATGTTACTGAGATAGTATAGTGGCCGTAGGATGACCATACGACTTGTCGGTACACAGAGGAGATGGGAAGACATTGAGTGTAGAGGAGGTGATCTGTACCTACACTTCAGGTAGGAACCTCAGAGGAAGACCTAATATTCATCTTTCTCCCTCTTCAGTTTTATTGTACTTCAATTGTACTTTCACCTTTACTATTGGGCTTGTATTCTAGTTCGTCTTACATTCACCACTCTTTTTTCTACAGAGATTACTTATGTTTGTATATGGTTGTGCATTTAGTTGATTGTGTTTATAGGTTATGAAAGTAATTCCTTCCCAATTTTATGGAATATGAATTTTAGTTCTAGTTGACAGCCCCTTTCCTACATGAAATTGGGATTGGGGTTTTCATGGAACAGTCCCCGGGGGATGGATCATGACAAATTGGTATCAGAGGAGTAAGTTATATAGTAGAAAATTGGACTCTGATCTATTTAACTATAATAGTGTTAAGTGTAGTGAGTGTAGTTATCAGTTTAGGTAATCCATTGTTTGTGTGGCGGCTGACATATCCACACACCAGGACCCTGAATTTTAATTTCCAACTGAGTACATGAAAACACTAATTTTGGGTGTTTTTCAAAAGTTTTTGTAACTCTTTGAGTCACCTCACCATGTATAAATTATTAACCATGGAGAACTTGTTTTGTTTTTCAGGATTTTTCCATGCAGATAGCCAGCTAGGGTTCTTGATATAGTACGCACTGATAGCCCACCAAGTGACGCGGCCTGGGTGTAGATCCCTCTTCTAGTAGAGGCACATGAAGAGGCACAAGTGGTACCATCACCCGTTGGGACACTAATGTAACCTTCCCTAGCAGCGGAGGGTGCACGCCGCATGAGAGAATTGCATGAGTTCCATTTCCAGAGGCCACCCAGGTTCAGGGGAGAGACAAACCCACAGGCAGTTGAGGATTGGATGGGGGTTGTAGTTAGAGTCTTCTGACTGGTAGGGAGACAAGCTAATGTCATGGTGATCCTTGTCTCCAGCCTTCTACCGATAGTAATAGGCAGATGGGGGAGCTTGATTCTCTAGTTTCATGATGAGGTTATGCTTATTTTGGTATACTTCAAGAGCCTGTTTCAGGTAGAGTTTGTAATAGAGACTCTTCACACGGTGCACATAAAAGTGCTTCTTCATCTAAAGTTGGGCATCACGGCTGTGGCTCAGTACTCAGTGAGGTTCATTGACCTCTCACTATACTCTATTGATATTGTGCGGGGATAATTCTTCAGGTCCCAGACTATTGATCAGGGACTCTGGCAGGAGATCAGGGCTTCGATGATTTCTCTTAGCATCCCGACGCAGACGAGGGTGTTAGATTGAGCCATCTTAGTGGATAGTTTTCTTGCTGAGCAGTCTCCAATAGTGAGACCCACCACCAAACGTCACATTGTGGAGTCTTTAGTAGCTGGTAGCATAGAGATTTTCCAGAGGTCCAAGAGGACCAGACCTACTAGTGGATAGCCAGATGAATCATGATAGGTTGTTCAGTGTATTGGAGACAGATCTAGTCCTGTGAGGAATAGGAAGTGTATCACATGTGGTGGTCAGTGTCACATAGCTCGTGACTGCCCGATCCACCCTACGGATGATCATCATACGGTCGAGGGGCTGACCAGGAAGAGATAGAATATCGACCAAGGAGGACCACATGGAGCAGGCGGACATGGAAGAGGAGTTGGATGTGCAGCTGGCTGTGGGCGACGATTTGAGATGTTACCACCACCACCACGTGGTGTTCCACCCCGATCACAGGGAGCAGGATGACATGGGAAAGTATAGCTCTAGGCATCTAAGGCATATGATCACGGTGCTCTGGAGATGATACGAGGTACAATCTATGTCTACTCCACCTTAGTTGCAGTATATATAGACACAGGTCCTGTTATTCATTTATTGCCACTTCCCTCGTTCAGATCTCAAAGATTCCAAAGGTGTCGTTGGCTCGATCATTATGGAAATAGACTCTTATGGGAGAGGATTTGATGATTACACACTGGTGTCGGCAGTGTGATCTTACTCTATGATGCGAGTGCTTCGGCTGGGATGTCCTAGAAGTGGCACCGAAGCCTTATGATATCATCTTGGTCATGGACTATTTATCTACATTCCATGATCATATTTACAATATTATCCACAAAGTGTGGGGTGTCTTCACATATGGGAGTAGGTTTACCTTCACCTACTAGAAGGGAGCCTTTGCTGCCTAGGATGGACTTACCCAGAAGAGAGTGCAGCAGATCACTCATCAGTTGGATAGCTTTACCCTTCAAGCGGTTGAGGTGGAGATTCTGAGTTATCCTGTAGTGGTGGATTGGTACACGGATGTCTTCCCTGAGGATGTTCCAAGTTTACCTCCTCGTAGATAGGTAGAATTTTACATTGACTTGTACCCCAGGATGACAAAAATATCTTTACCATCTTATCGGATGCCTCCCTTTGAGCTTCTTGAGCTGGGGGTACAGCTGTAAGACTTACAGGGGAAAGGGTATATTTGGCCCAGTGTTACTCATTGGGAATCCCCAATTTTGTTCACCAAGAAGGCGGATGAGAGCTTGAGATGATGTGTTGACTATCAGTGCCTAAAAAAGGTGGATGTGAAGAACATGTACCCACTCTCGAGGATTGATGACCTTTATGATCATCTGAAGGGAGCATGGTGGTTCTCAAAGAAAGACCTCAGATCAGGCTATCACCATCTCAGAGTGCGAGATGAGGATGTGTAGAAGATGACTTTCGGATGTCGGTACATCCATTATGAGTTCTTGGTTATGCCATTTGGCGTAACTAGTTCTCCAGTACTGTTCATGGGACTGATGAACAAAATATTTCACCCATACCTTGATCGAATTGTGGTGGGCTTCATTTATGACATTCTGATCTACTCAGCTATCAAGGAAGAGTATACCTATCATTTTCAGGTAGTACTAGACACACTCCGAGAGAACCAGCTTTATGGTCAGCTCTTCAAATTCCAGTTCTGGATCCGAGAGGTTCAATTTTGTGACATGTCAACTCAGAGGCTGGAGTTGTGGTAGATCCAGTGAAGACTGAGGTTGTACTTTCTTGGGATCCACCTAGGAGTGTGATAGAGGTAAGATGTTTCCTGGGTTTTTCTGGATACTACCGGAGTTTTGTGCCATATTTCTCTAGAGTTTTTGCACCTTTATCAGCATTGATGATGAAGGGGACACCCTTCGTGTGGTCAGAAAGATGCCAGTTGTGTGTTTAGGAGATGTGGAAAGGTCTGACCAGTGCCCCCATCATGAGGTTTTCAGTGGAGGGCAATGGGTATGTAGTCTACTGCGAAGCATAAGGGAACGGGCTCGGATGTGTCATGATTCAGGATTGAGTAGTTATCGCGTATGGTTCTCGATAGTTGGCACAATATGAGTAGAACTATGCTACCCATGACCGGGAGTAAGCAGTAGTGGTAATCGCCATGATGGTGTGGAAAAATTACTGAGAATTTTATAGTGTACTCTGATCACAAGAGGCTCAGGTATATAATCTCTCAGAAGGACCTGAACCTGAGACAACGACATTAACATTAGGTCCAATAGAAATATGACTTTTAGATAGTCTATTCTCCTGGGAAGGGGAATGTTGTAGCAGATGAACTCAGTAAAAAATATGGTATACAACTGCTAGGTGAGTTGATGGAGCAGCTTGCCTCTTTATAGATTTCCTTTTTTGATTAGGATGGAGAAATTTTTCTTTAGTCTCTTACAGTCACTCCCCCAAATCATCAGCGAGTCAAAGAGGTGCAGCATGGGACGCTAACTGCGAGGATCGATGTGGTCAAATATCCACAAGACAAGAAACTGATTGATTTTATGACGGTTGGGAGCATATCATCCTTTTTAGAGGACTTACCATTGTACCGGTGTTATTCAGGAGTAAGTGTTAAGGGAGTTCCACACATACCCACTAGCGGTACATCCTGTAGTGGTGATGAAAAACCAGGATCATCAGCGACAGCATTGGCGGCTGGGAATGAAGAAAGAAGTTGCAGATATTTTCTCTCAGTGCCTCACTTGTTCGCAAGTGAAGGCAGTGCATCAGGTACCAGCTCGCTCGGTTCATCCTTTAGAAGTCCCAGAGCTGAAGTGGGATAAGATATCCATGGACTTTGTGACAATACTTCCACGTACATCCAAGGGTCTTGATTCTATTTGGGTGATCGTTGGCCGACTCACCAAGTCATCCCACTTAATACCGATCAGAGAGTATGGTTCAGTAGAGAGTTTGGGACGCCTTTATGTGCAAGGGATTGTGAGGATACATATACTACCCTCGACGATTGTCTCCGATCGTGATGCACATTTTACTTCTAGGCTATGGAAGGGGTTGCAGGAGGCTTTCGGGACACAACTTTGTTTAAGCACCGCCTTCCATCCTCAGACAGTTGGCCAGACTA
The DNA here is from genome assembly GCA_963277665.1 of Viscum album. NCBI lineage: Eukaryota > Viridiplantae > Streptophyta > Magnoliopsida > Santalales > Viscaceae > Viscum > Viscum album. The sequence goes on from OY728147.1 coordinate 1,103,289,736, forward strand.
AGCAGACCATTCATACCCTCGAAGACATGTTGCGTGCTTGCATCCTTGACTTTTATATTAGCTGAAAGGATCCCTTTTCGTTGGTGTAGTTTTCTTAAAACAAAACATATCACTCCTACTTTGGGATTGCACCATTTGAGGTGTTGTACAGATGAACTTATAGATCACCTTTGTGCTGGACTGACCCCGGGGAGTCATCACTCGTGGGTTCAGAGATGGTACGGGCTGCCATAGAGAAATTTCAAATCATAAAGATGCAGATGAAGACTGCACAGAGAAGGGATAAATCTTATTCCGACAAGAGACAGAGACCATGGGAGTTTGATTTTGGTGACCATGTCTTTCAATAGCTCTCATCCCGACGTGGATTATAGTGACTTGGACAAGGTATAAAGAAATCTCTGAGATTCATTGGGCCTTTCCAGGTCCCCAATAGAGTTTTCGAGGTGGATTAACACTTATCACTTCCCCTTTAGTTGCACCGGGTACATGTCAACTTCCACATATCCTCAATGAGAATATACGTGAAGACCCTTCTCTCATCATCGACCACGAAAAGCTGGATGTCAATGATGGGGAGAAATTTACTGATATTGTATTATAGATTGAGGATCGACAAGAGAGGGTCCTTTGTGGGAGGTCCATTCCTCTGGTGTGCATTCACTGGCAGCACGGGAACCTCCATGAGAGCACATGGGAGCGGAGGCTTAGATTCGTGCTCAGTACCGTCACTTATTTTCCATGTTTGTGATGTGTCTTTAGGAATCTCAGATCCATGAGATGGGGATAATATAAAGACAGATGATTTTTGTTTATTTTTTTTAATTATATGGGATTATTACAAGTCCTAAAAAATTGACGGCGTGTGATTCCGATGCCCGGAGTTCCTAGAATGAATTTCTGATCTTTTTTTCGGGTGCGTTCAGTAAACGTGCGAGCGGGTTTTTTTAACATTTAAACCGGTACTCGGAATTGAAATATGAGGGCACTGTTGAACTCGTAGTGCGGGTATTCACTTAAGCAGACTGTCACCTCATCTGCATTGGGTCAAATATGACTGTTAGTTTTTGTGTTATTTTTGAATGAATAAATTAAATTAAATTTTTTTAACATTTTTATTTTTGAAACCATTCAACATGAGTTATTCTGGTGGGAACCACCCAATCCTAAAACCCCCAGTTTGAATTATAGTGGTGGGGACCACCCAAACCCACTTAATGGGAGAAACCTCTAGAACCCCCTCATTAATGAAGATTTAACCCAAGGACTCCCTTCATATTTAATTATTCCAATGCATTTCCTTTAATTGTGTCAATTAATTGAGCCAATCCATTATTCCTATGTGCCAACATAATTAATCTAGCCAATTTAAATTTTATTGGCATCGATTTTCTTTGAGATGATTTTTTTGGCGAAGGATAAGTGGAGAGCTTGGAGAACTACTCTCCAATAAAGAACAACCTCCATCAAAGAGCAATTATCCAAAGAACCGCCAAACGAGCCTGGGATCGGGGGAGTGTGGAATGCACAATGAACATTGACAACATTGAATTTCTTATCACACAATCATTAACAAACCTTATAGGTTGGGTGGTTGTTTGAAATTCTACCCTTACCCGTTCTTGTCATTACATCATGATTCAATAAATATTTGAGCCACTTTCTACTGTTCTAACGTGGAGGGTGCAGGACAAAAAAACATGGCATGACTACTCTACATATAATTAGTTAATATTTTTTGTGTGCTTGACGATGGTGGAGAACAAAAACCAACATTGGTGGGGCTTCAGAACGGCGGCTGACACCATGGTCGGTTGCGACAAACGCATTGGCGCAACCACGCGACCCGATGTAATAGAACTGTAGCATGAGCTGGGCCGGGGAAGGGAGGACGAATGACTGAGCTGGCTGCCGAAGAAGGGGTGGGGCAGGACCGCACCTCATGGAGAGTGTGGTCGGCCATTCATCCAGTAGAAGCATACCACTGCCCTATGGCCCTCGTGCATCCCTACGGCCCCCACGCCGCCCAGCTGCCCACGCACCGCTCTGCCCCCCCCCCCCCCCCGGCAGCCATGTGGCCTTGTCAGGCTACCCAGCATGGGTCGGGCTGGACCCAACGGGCCATGTCGAGTCGGGTCGGTCTGACGGCATCAGACCAGACCCAGACCAGCATCGACCCATTTCCTCTCTTTTGGCCATAACATTGGCACGAAGTGTCAATTTGACAAACTGTCTATGGAGATGGAAACCTTGGGGTGAGATGGTCCCTTTGGTATAATCCACATGAGATTTGTAAAAATTAGGGGAACAATTCTGTTGGATCAAGCACGAATTCAATCAGGCCCTCGAACTAAAAGGCTAATAACTTACAGACCATGTGTCTGTCTGATGCACCGTCTGTTGCATTTAGACCCCTATGAAAGGGAAGTATTTAGGGATACTTTGTCTTGGGACATCATGGAATTTATAGTATCGACCATTTTCTTGAGGAGAGGACCCTCCCGGAGACGAGCAAGCTAAGTGCCAAAATCCTGTCGGTGGATGTGACGATGTACTAACGATGTATTAGGATCATGTGTGGGTATGACAATGTACTGATGATGTACAAGAATCTTTTTTGGGTCTAACGACGTACTGGCGATGTAATGGGATATTTTTTGGGTCTGATGACATTCTGACGGTGTACTAGGATCATGTGTGGGTCTAACGACATATAGAAAATGTACTAGGATCATGTGTGGGTCTGATGACATACTAACGATGTAAAATAATCTTGTGTGGTTCTGACGATGTACTGACAATGTACTAGGATCCTATGTGGGTCTAATGATGTACTTGAATTATGTGTGGGTCTGATGACTTTCTTAGACCCTGTGTGGGTCTAATGATGATTTAGAATCGTTAGTGTGTCTTCCTCTAAATAGAGTAAGATGATTCAGTAGTTATATCTAATTATCTTTACTATTATACCTAAGATATACCTAGTGTGAGATGAGTTTTTACCTGTCTGGTACATTCTTTTGTGGTAATACCTTGGTGGTATTCTTCTATGTGGTGTACATGTGTGGTACATACCTTCGTGGTACTCTTTCCTTTGGGGAATAGTTGAGCTTTGGATTTTGAGTTGGACGTTATGTTTACTCCTAATTGAGATGGAAATACATGATAATTTAGGTATATGTATGGGAATATACCTATGTAGGGTTGTTAGTTGATTTCATGTTATGTGGTTTATCCTTTGTTGATTTTTTGAGACCTTGAGGGTCTTCGGATCCCTGCTGAGTATCTTTATACTCACCCCTAAACGAGTTATGCCCGTACCTTTTGTGTTTCGTGCACACGAGGGATAATTCTGACTGGGGACAAGGGTACCAGGACTGGACGGTGCCTAGATGTGGACTACATGGACTTTTAGTATGCTGAGGAGATGGGTGGACATGGAGTGATAAGGAGGTGACTTGTACCTACCCTTCATGTAGGAACCTCGAAGGACAACCCCGTTGTTGTTTTTCTCTCTCTTCACTTGTATTTTATTTCAGTTGTACATGTACCTTTACTATTGTGCTTGTATTACGGACACTCTTACATTCAACACTCATTTTAAGATACAGTTTACTTCTGTCTATTTCTTTATGTTTGCTTGGTTGAGTGTGTTTATTGGTTTTAAATGCAATGCCTTCCCAATTTTAGTGATTACGCCTTTCGATGCTAGTAGCTAGCCCCTTGCCTATGGAAGGCGGGCTTGGGGTAGTCATTGCATGGATCCCGGGGACGGGTCGTGAAAAATAACATGTTATATATTTAAGGATCACATAATCTGTCACAAGTTGATTTTAGTGGATCATACATGATTAATAACTCATTAACATGCAGTTCATGTAGTAAAATATAGGATAAATGTTTTATCATTTTGAAACAAACATTAAATTTAATAAAAATTACTTAATAGACATAATGAAAATTGAGTATGAATATTTCATTAAATGTGTAATGTTTATGGTAATGGAAATCATCAACTTCATCAAAAATTTCTTGAAATAAAATGTTATCCTCCATTCATCAATTGTAATTAATTTTTTTACTTTTCTAAACCATAATGATTAATTTTTATATAGTGACTGAATTCCTTATGGCTGGGTACGTTATGGTTTCCAGTGTTCTTTATCACCCTTGATCTGTATTTTGACATTACATTTTTCATCCATGTCTAAATTATAAAATCCTAATAATTATAACATATTTAGAAATATGTTTATCAGTTATTCATAATTCATCTTTTAAATATCCTTATTTTAAGGATAAAAATTTTTTAATTCCATTTTTTTCTTTGAATTTAAATCAAATTTACTTCATGTTTTTAAACCCCTAATTATAATGACCAGGTTAAAATAATGAGGAAAAAATTTATTAAATCATAGAGAATGTAACTCAAATAGATTTACATATAAATTATTTTTGATATCATATTACATATGTTACCATTAGCATAATAAAACTATAAAATATTGTTATTTAAATATGACTGTTATAGCTGAACCATTGAATTCACGACGATGTTTAGTGAATTAACAAATATTAATATAATATAAAATTAATAAATAATAAAAATTTATTTTCAAATTATTCAATTAAGATCAAACATGACCCAAAAAATTACATTTGAATAAATATTATTCTTGACTTTGGTATGAAAATAGTTCTAAACAAAAAAAGTAGTTTTTTCAGAAAAATGATTTTCCACGCATTTTATCTATTTAACAATAAAATAAATTCCACCACTTAAATGAATTGAAATTGATGAAATTTACTAAATATTTTAATCAATTTAATAAATATAATTTAATACTATCAACTTAATTTTTATTGAAATGTATAGAAAATTAATAAAAAAGGATAAAACATTTACGATTAAAGTAATATTACAAAGAGGTTAAGAAAAGGAGATAAGGGTTAATATTACCTACAAATATTCCTTCATCCTATTGTTTTAGATTTATTAAAATATATAAATTTATATATATATATATATGAATTTTCCATCCCCTGTATGTGTTTTGGAAGATTTATTATAATGAAATTTAAAATTATTTTTAGGTCATTTCATATAAAGGAATGGCTGGTAGACCGCATTTTGTATTAACATTATAATTTTCTAAAAAAATTAATTTTAAAAATTTTATTCAAAAGTATTTTATATTATATTTCTTTATTGATTTCAATATAATATAATTTATAATAATAAATTATGTATTTTACTAATATCTATTTCTCTTGTGTTCTTTGTTAAATTAAAATTAATTAAATCCAACACAGAGAAATGATCTTGGTAATGTGTATTGAAAATTGCAATAATAATATCCATTTTTGGTTATAAGGGAAAAAACTTCCTATATAATTATGTAGTTATTATAAAATGTATGTTATGAGTATTAATTAAAAAATGTTGTCAATATTTTCTGACCTATATAATAATATCCATATTTGGTTATAAGGGAAAAAATTTCTTATATAATTATATAGTAATTATAAAAAGGTATGTTATGAGTATTAATTAAAAAATGTTGTCAATATTTTCTGACTTATATATATGGCATAAAATATATCCCATAATTTTTCATATGTGAATTTGTTTTGTTATTTGGACACTATAAAATATTTTAATTGAATTTTGAGTTCCATGGGGCCACATAATTGGTTTTTGGTATCAATATTATTTAATATTCTGTTTAATAACAAATGTTCCCTTTTTAATCACCTATTAAGAAGACAATAATATCCGGTCTTTTTTATTTTTTCTAATCAATCCTAGTGATTTCCAATCCATATGATTCATTAAATCCATAATCAATTCTTATAGGCCATATATTGACCATAATTGAAACTATATAATGATATGATTATAAATATACGTTGGATATCCAAGGAAAACATATAATTATTAATCGAGAATTTTTGTTCTATTTATTCATCGACATCTTGAAAATAATATAAAATTACAGTTGAAAAATATTATCTATATATTAAATATAAATTTTTTTGGTTAACTTCAAAACAAATATTATTCTACTCATCCATTAAATTTCAAAATAACCCATTATTCTTACGTATAGTGTACTAATTCCTCATAAACGAATATAATTCATTTTCCATCATGATATCTATTTGATATTTAAAACGTTGGATTTATTTTATAAATTTATTGATATTCATGATATAATAATAATTATACCCCCCCCCCTACACCCACACACACATATTTGTATATTCTCCCTTGAATTTGATAAACATTAAAATGTTGTTCAGATATTTGTGTTGAATAAAGCTCCAGGACATGATGTGTTTTTTTCACATCCCATATTCAGAGATGTATCTGAAATTTTATTTTCGTATAAAAAATATAACTATTTCATTATTATTAATATTTACATTATTTATTAATGAAATATTTTACCATTATCGACATACCAATGTCTTTTTGAAATTATAAATACAATATCCTCAAATTACAAGACAAGAACAAAACTTCTTATGTAATTAAATATTTTATAAAAATTACTAAAACAAGTACATAAATAATTAAGAAATACACATGAAAAATGTACATTTCAAATTAATCAACTAGTATAATATAATTATTCATGAATTCAATATCATATAGAAAATTACAATTACTAAGGTAAGGGATTTCAATTCTCTATTCCCATTAAATGTGACTTATGTTATTTTCACCAATTATTTTCATTTGGGTAGTGTGTAATAGTTCCTTACAGAGGTCTTTATTAGTAAATTTTTTTTAAAAAAAATTATTTCATTTGTGGAATTACATGTTTAAAAGTTTTTATTTTATTCGTAGAACATTTACATAAAAACATATATCTATGTTTTTCAAATATTTATTTCACAGATTTGATTTTTACATGTAAATTTTTTTAAAATTATTTAATTGATGTATTTATACAAAAAATTTAGTACTTTATAAAAATATTTTTTGATTATTATTTAATCATTTTCTAACAAAATATTTTAATGAGAAATTTTGATAACATAGAAATAGAATGACCTATTTTAAGATCTATAATGTTAATATTTTTTCTCATATCCATAATATTTATTTGTTTTTCAGAAAAATGTAGAAGATATCATGTTTCAATCAATGATAAACTCTCATTCCATTTTTCCTATATATTGTAGAAAATGGGTTTAATGGGGTGATTATTTTTATATCTGGAAATGTAATTTTTCTTGGGAACATAAATTTTTTATTAAAATTATTATGGATATTCCAATATTTATTTTCTTTAATTATATTATAGTTCATTGAAATTTATTTTTGATAACAAGTGAGCCTGATATAAATATGAATGATGGGTGTGCCTGATACATATGTCCAATGTAGTAGTAATTATGACAGTGTTATATGGATATTTCTATCCTAATATATTATTATAACTTTCAAGATATGATATTACATTTGAATGTGTGATTGTATGAGTGATTATAAAATAATTCCACATGATATATATATGATTTACCTAATGATTAATAATCCTTTTCATTGAAATATACATATTTAATTAAGAAATATAATTTCTTTAAAAGAATTTTTATTTCCCTTCTTTGTTAAATAATATTATTTTATATAAAACTATTTTATTGCGTTATCATACATTCTTATAAATCTAAATTATTATGATATTAAAATTAACATTTATTAGAAGTTTTTTACAAATAAACATTAAATGTGATGTTTTAGTTATGTGTATAAAGATAATTATTTAGGATCATGTTTATTATATTATTGAAATGATATTGCTTCTGATTTGATTTTTCTAAAATTAGAAAATATGATTTTAAATTACTATATTGGTTACTTTTCATAATATTCTAATCCAATGTAATCAAAAATAAATTATAACTTGTAGTAGATTAGAAGAATAATTAATAATTAATTATTATGGACATTGAATGATGGGTGCATATATAAAACCTCTAAATCTGTTATATCATAAATATTTTTAATATTATTTTGTAATTATCAAAAAACTTAATGAAAAAATTTATTTTTTATATAAGTGACCCATTATATCTATTTTTGGTTATATGTTTTTTATTTCTAAAATTGGGTTACATTAATTCTTATAAAAACTATATATTTAGTGATTTTTTATAACCGAAGATACATATTTTTGGGTTAATGGATATTATTGTTTCATAGGTTTTTATGAACCAAATACACAATAATAATATTTTTACAAAATTAATAAAACATTTACAATTACATACTTTATGATAAACATTATAAATTACATTAAATGATATATTTATCCCCCTTTGATCTACATGTATATTTTTCATTCCTTTAGATGTCATTATTAATGAAAAATAATCATTACCTTCTCAAAAATATATTTTAATAAGTCTAGTCTAATCCGTATCATCTCACCTACATCAACACATCTTGATATATTTCACACTATGTTCCAAATAATGACTAAAAATATTCAGTCAGTATAATTTAATAGCCACTCAAATTGTTAAAATAACATTAATAATTGATGTTGATATTAAAAAAATTATAATTTGTTTAGTACGATAAAATAATATCATTAAATGTTTTAATTAGTCACTCCATATATCCATCATATTATGCATAAAATTATGTAAATTTTTTTAAATTAATACACAATTAGATTCGATTCCATTTTGAGAAATTTGATTAAACATAAGATCACTATCATAAACCATTGGGAGAGGGACCCCATGTAATATGACTATCTTAATAAAATAATGTATAGCATTTTTATCTGAAGAAATAATATATTAAATAGAAGAAAATGGATAAATTTAGGAAATTTTCTAATAAAAACCAAAATCACATAATTACTATTACATGTAATCTGGTATCTCTCTATTTAATTATTTGATATATACTATAAAATTATTTTATGAACATGAAAATGTGGAACCATTCCCTTTTTTAGTTGTAACTTTTCCTTATCCATTTTAAATGCCAAATATTTCTAAGTAATAAAATAAAATATCATTTTTCATTCATTCTAACGAATATTAATAATGATGTCCTCTATAATTCTTATTATACATATGATTAGTAGAATATTATAAGTTCAAATATTTATAAAAAAATTACTCATATTTTATTGACCTTGAACCCATCATCCTAGAGACAATTCCATATATATTTATATTGGTATATATAAATGATTACAAATACAAATATATTCATCAGCTTAAAATTTGTATAAAACTAGATATATATGTATATGATAAAAAATTTACATTTGGATAATATAGTAAAATAAATTCATAAGAAATGGTGTTATCAACAACCTTGAAAACACATTCAATGAATTCATCATTATAACATGGGGAAATAAAAAAATAGTGGTGTAGTCAAATGACCGGTAAGGGTTGATTAAAATAAAAGTTATCTTGAAGAAATAATTATAATAAAAATTAAAAGGGAGAAAAATAAATATGAATTTCAATTAAATAACATTAGTTTCATAATGGGATAAGGAAATATCAATATGAAAATGTAAATAACTGAAACATATTTCATTTAATCATTAAACTATGAATTAAATGAATCCATAGATAATGTAATAAAACTAATGGAATTGGTAATATTTAAAACTGAATTATAAATGATGTAAATCATTAATTAAGGTATTTACTGTTTCCTATGTAAATGTTACCTTTACAGTCAAGACATTTCACATGACAACTTTAATCCAATTGGGTATAACCCCTTTTATTTGGCTAATTGATTCATCTCATGAGAATACTTATGATTCAAGGGGATTAAATTTATATTTTCCCAATCCATTATATCCGAGTCAAAATAATTCTTCATATATATAATAATTTATTTATTTTATAAAAAATTTCATTATCAAACAACAATATGGATTAAATAATATGAATTTTTTGATAGTTCTAGAGTTAATAAAATATATTTCAGTGTAAAAATAAAATGTATAAAATGGAATTAAATTAAGTAAATGATCATAAAAATTATAAAATAATATTTACATTTAAAATAAATTTTATTTCTAATAAAAATATATTAAAATATATCCATGGTATCAATATAATTTAATCAATCACAAAATGAAGGATGATTTCACCTCAACTTTTTCCATTTGGTAATTTTCAATTCAAATCTCGAAGGATGAAATAAATAAAACTGAAAGAGAAAATATCATTTATAATGAATTAATCATGATATTAAATGTCAAATAATAATAATAAAAACAATAAAAATGAGAATTTTTTCATAACAAAAAATGTCAATACAATGTAAATTTATACGAAATTCCTCACAATGCACTCCCATTTGATTGAACTTGATTTACCATCCTATATAATATTTTTATTCATTTAAATATATTTTTAAATAATTATATTATTATTTATTATATAATATTTATCATTTTATTATATACTATTACGTGTTCATTAATAATCCATCCTTATTTTCATTATTTCATGTTTTAATTTCATTTTTCTCTTATGCATTCTTTCAAAATAATGATATGGTTTTAACATTTATTATAAGGATAAATAATATAAATAATAATAACCGTGAAATATTTATCATTTTTATAAATTAATTATAAATTTGAAACTAATAATGAATTATGGTAAATAAAAATCAATTAATTTACGATAATAAAGATGGAATATTGTACTTATTCATGAGGAACAATTTTTTCTCTCTCCAATAATTATCTAAATCCAATAATTAATATTTTTTCCTTGCATAATGATCATAATATCAATTTACATATTTTATCCCTATATATTTCATCCATTTTTTGGAGATGAAAATAGAGTCATATTACTTTATAAGTTCATTATACGCACACACCCAATCATTTTTGTCATCATTATGTGACTGAAGTCGAATGAAATAAAATTATATATATGTTATATTAAATATTAAAAATCTATTTATTATTTTAATTATTTAATTTAAATTAATATTTAATAATTAAATTTATCAATATCACCTTCTATATGAATCATTATTCAAACAAAAGTCACATCACTTTATGAGGTGGTAGTGCGTCGCACACCTGATTAACATTATCATTTCTCTTATTGAATAGAGGTTAAAAACATATATAATATAATTAATGTAGTGTTATAAATATTTTTAAACATATATATATACATTCCATTTATCTATCTTAATTCCCAACTATTAGAAGTGTCAATTGAAAACCGAACAACATCAGTTTGCAATGTGGTAGTTTATTGCACACAATAACAATGATTATGTACACCATTTCATTGGTGTTTATATATGGTTATTAGTTCATAATAATTGTATAACAACATATAAGATTATATAATAGACATTGGATGTTATATAAACATGTTATAATTGTAATTCTAGGCGTTGGTGGGGGAAATAAAATAAATATGCATGTGGAGAACATTACCTCTTCTTTGGTAATTATCATTAAGATTACACTAACTGGATCATGGGATATATTTATTCCCTATATTTTGATTTAATGATAAAATAGGAAATTTATTGATATGATTTTATATGTATTGGATTCGCCACTTTTTTTTAAGGTGTAAAGAATATGGGAGTGTGAGTTCGCTTTTACCATGAGGATCACCTCCATTCTTGTAAATAGTCAATTATATTAAGTATTTTTCAGTATAGCATATTATAATTGGATCAAGAATTGATAATAAAAGTAATGTAATAATTTTATGGCATATAAAAATGTATGAAAATAGTAAAATTAATTTTTTAAATATGTTTCTGTCATCATCTATGTTTCGTTATTTTCACCCTTTTGGTTTTTCACTAAGGTAAAAGGATTTCTAACCTATGTATTTTTTTCATTAATAATTAATTAATGTTACATATAATATATAATTAATACCCTCTAATTATAATTATGATATAAAATTTATAAAATTAAAATTCCATGGGTGTTGGAAACAAATTTTAAACGAAGACTACGTAATACACAAGAAATGCTTTAACACAAATCAAACTACCAACATTTTGACTATTAATGGGTGAATATGATCATTATAAAATAAACATTGGTCACTGAATGCATAATAGATAATATATATTAAAATTAAAAATAAACTATGAAGATGAATGTATTTTTATTAATTTCAAATCATTTAAAAAAATATAAATTATTATAAAATGAAATTATGCTCAATTTTTACATTATTTAATAAATTTAAATATAAATTAATTTATTTAAAAATAATGTAATATGAACATATTAAATTCATACCATTTTAAAATTATATATTCAACTATAAATTTAATTTGAATATTTTATTCATTCAATTTACCTTACATTTAATATTTATAGTATCATTTATTCTAGTAGATTATTAACAAAATAATTACTATATTAGTGGTTATCAAGAAAATTAAGAATATAATTATTATTTTTAAATTAAATATAAATTATTTGGATGAAAATATTAATCCATATTTTGAAAAAATATATTTAACTCAACCAATGTGATTTTCTCAATCCCTAAGAATTATTGATATTTAATGATTGAATGGTTCATTTTTGAACTTTTCATTATATAACATAATATATTTTACATTCATCTATAATTTCTTAATAAACAGAGTAATATTTATCTAAGAATCATAAGGGTTGAAATACGTCCGCACAATGGGGGTTGGAAATGTTTTATTGTCATTTTATACAATATATTCAATGTTTAAACACTATGTAAATCAATTTTTACTTTAAATAATTTAATAAGTTTTAATATTTTTAGGTCATAATTATTTTTATAAACTAATTTGACTAAATTGTATTTTATTAACTATTCCATTTTATAATTTTGAATGCATTTTTTCTTAATTCAACACATAGAAGTTTCATAATTTTATTAATATTAATCCAACTTCTGTGAAGAGAGAGGAGGGTTTCTAATTGAATGTGATAAAATGTATAGAACTCATTTATGGAGAAAATAAAATTTAAAATGACTCAAATGACCATGGATTTTAATTGATTTATTGTTTAATTTTTTTCAATTGCAAACAACTCAAAATATAATTTGAAAATGTAATTTATTTATATGAAAAGGAATATTTCTATTAAAATCTAGTGTATTTCACTAATCATGAAATAATACAACTTCTAAAAAAACAAAAAATGATCAATAATATAAACATGGTATGAAACCTTCTAAAATGATATTTATATTTATTACCAAGTTATTTATAAAAGTTATTCATTAATTTTACATTATATGTTCCAAGTATGATTAAAAAATCTTTTAGAAAACATACTATATTTTTGATAACATATCATCTTTATCTAAATTATTCATAAAATTATTTATAATAAATTGATAAAAAATAAATGAATATTTAAAATATATATTTTCATAAGTAATTTAATTTAATTCATAGTCACCATTCCAATTACTATTCTATTACTAACATATTAAATAATAAGACATCGAGTATATTTTTATTCTGTAAAACTAAGACTTGTGGGTAATATATGTTAGCAAAGAAATTTATTTTTTTGGGTAACGAAAGAAAAAATATGTGATTTTTTCATTTTAATATTAATAATTTAATAAATATATTTACAATAGTATATATTTCATAAACCATTAGGATTTTATTTTTCTGTTTTTGTGATTATTGTTGTGTCATAAATCCCATCATTTTGAAGTACATATTTTAAAATATTAGTGTTTTATATTCTTCATACCACAAATAAATTTCAACCAACAAATTTAACAATTATCATTAAAATAGATTTTTTCTTATTTAAAAATTATTTTCTTAAAACCCACATCATTTAAAGAGTTGATAAAAAAACATTTTTATAATAGTGAAATTAATATAGAAAAGTCATTTAGAAAAATCACATAACATGGTATTAAGATTATAGAACATCACTGCTAAATAATAACATGGACATGGAATATTAAAAAAATGTCGAAATACTAATAGTTGGTGAAAGTTAAATTGTTATTTTAAATGTTATTGACACCAAATCCATAAAACCATATTGTGAAAAATGTCAATGATTTATCATAAATTATGATAATATGACAACAACTTTTAATCAATACCCCTTTCCTATCGTATATAAATTATTTCACTCACTATAAGAAAATTTAAATACATTATATATTTATATTTCATAAAAAAATTACAACCTCTAGTTATGTCATGGATAAATTAAAATTATTCCCTTACTCAAAGAAATGAAAATCCAAAAAATATTTTCAACCCCTTAAATGATAGAATAAAAACATTTCTAGTAAATAATTATTTAATTTAAATATATTCATTACAATTTTATTTAATTTATTCATATAAATTGTCACTGTAACCCCACATAATTATTTCATCATATAGAATGGTTTATGTTTTATATTTCCCTCAATAGTGTGACTTCAATAAAGTTGATTATTCCAATAAATCATTTCTCTTGTCTCCATTCTATATATTCTTTAATATCCATTAACAAAAAGTTCTCCATTACCATCCATATATTTTTATTAATTATTATAACCAAAATTTCATCAATAAAATACTTTTACAACATATTTAAGGGATCAAATTACATAATTTAATTATTCAATCAACTTTATATTTATCAATTTCATATTCATAACATCGATCTCATTGAATTTTATAATGTAAATTATTTTTATTCTTAGAGGTATTCATTTCTATAGTTTCCTATATCCTTATTTTGAAAACACTTAGTAAATTATTATCATTCATAACATTGAAATAATTTTATTTAATACCCTTTTTTGTACTAATAAAATAAATTTGATTCCTTCAAATATTTCCCATGGTTATTCCTTCCATTATTATCACATATAGTAAAATCCTTCTTTACATTATACCTTTTATCTACTATTTTCTAATTTTTCCACTTATTCTCTTCCTTCCAACATAATGTATATGAAATTAATAATTCTTTCTCAATCATGATAGAATATAAAAAAATTAAATCAAATAAGAAATTAAGATAAAGTTGCCCATAAAGGACATTCCTTTATATCTAAAAACAAGTGACCAATATTGCACTATGTGTTTCATATATAATCACTAGCCTTATTATATAACCATATAATTGTAGATTCATAGTCCACAAAAAATTAATCTTCCCTTTATATTAATATATGTAACATTATCTTCATCTCTATTTATCTCTCCAATTTCACATATTTGTAAAATATGTTTCCCTAAAATATATTCATTATATGAGTTCTATTTCCTCTCCCGATAAATTTTTTATAAAAATGACCACCACAAATCATAATTGAAATTGATAAAATACACTAAAACTATAACTCATTCCTTAGGAACGCATCCCGAAGACATAAATATCATCTCTAATGTGTCTATTCAATTCCCATATTTAATATGATTACTATTCATAGTAAATGATGGGGTCATATTAAACACAAAGTGATCCAACATCCTAGAAACTTGATTGGGAACATGTTCCCCCATCTATGAAATGATATATATCATTACCTCATTAATCCTCTATAATATATCCATATAATTCTCCATTACAATACCATCTATATCGGCTTACCTAGTAAAGAATCCTCTATATTAGGCCTGGGAATTGAAAACCATCTTTTTTATAGGATCTACTTATAAAAAAACAAAATTTATAATATGTCATAACATTATATAACATAATTTTCTGTTCAAGAACATGTGAAATAATCTTATAAATTGAAAAGTTTATTCCTAAACAATCTAAATTACATAAACAACATATATTTTAGATTTTAATTACATTAAAATACATCATAATGGATTTTATATAAAATTTAATGTATCATATGAATGTACCCTTTGAGTTAAACCAATTTACATTGTAATATATATTTAAGGGTACCAGGTAACAATCATGTCATGATCGATGTACCTGCAGCTGCAATATTACCACTTGATACTACTATGAAATAATCGTGTCCATTTGTATAATAGAGATAGTAATATCTTTATATTAAGTGGCACCAATTATATCCCATGGAAAAACATTTGGATTCTCTTATATACATATCCTCAAAGTCTATCATAGAGTTGTATTATCAAATATATGATTTCCTAAATCAATTTATTTAATGGTTGGGGCCGAAACCACAATTTATTATTGAAATAAAAGACCTCTCTAGTGTTGGTTCAGGGAGATACATTACATATCATGAAGGCCCAAGGCCAAGTGGCCTGAATACAAGGCTAGAAATCCCATTTATTGTCCCAAAGGACCCCTCAGTGAATAGTTCTACTACAGTACCTGCACAGCTACAATACTTGCAACATTACAACATCCGCTATAGATCCTGCAACAATACAACCGCCACTACAGTGTCTCCCCTTCTACAGTTCCACCCGGGCTACATTACTTCTACAGTGCCCTGCTACAGTGCTACTACAGTACCCCAGAATTATATCCCTACTCAGATTTGATCCTGGGTCTTTTGGATGCCAAGAAAGAGCCCGTACCATTTGGGTACATTCTCATTGGAAAATTTCGAAAATCTATTTCCCATAGGTTCTAATAAAATTTATCGTATACCAATTATAGTGACCTCGGCCCCTGTATCATAGAGCCAAGGCCTTACTTTATTAGATTTGTGTACATACACAATTCCAAATCTGAATGATCAATTAGTTTATTAGTTCAAAAAAGTATATAAATATATGATTCCCATGTTACATTGGTAAAAGAAAATAAAACAAAATAAATTACCAATTTAATTCTCAACATACATTAAATCCCATTTAATGTATTCCTCGATATTAAATGGGAAAATGTAAAAAATATGTGTTAGCCGAAATAGTAAATAAGGGTTTTGAAAATTATAATATATCATTAATTAATAATCATAATCAACATATAATGTTATATAACTGAACACAAATACCATTAAAATAACAAGACTATCTTGATGAAATATTTAAGAATCTATATTCTATGGTAAATAACTAAATCACATTCTATTTGGTACGTAAATAAAGAATTAAATGCATCCTTATGTAATTTCAAAGAAAAGACATCATGGATAATAATATAACTAAATTATAAATAAAGTAAAATATTAATTATTTGATGTTATTTTTCCCAACCACATGATATCATTATTGTCAAAACCATTCACATTGTATTTCAAAACAGACTGGGTAGAAACCGATCATGTTTAGAAAAATAACTCCATATATGAGACTAAGGATTCATAAATGGGATTACATTAACATTTCCCAAATACATTTCATAATTATAAAAATATTTCCCCATTATTTTAAGATCAATTTATTTGATAAAAAATTTTCCATATCAAATATTTTTTAGAGAAAATGATACAAAAATTATCAATATTTAAATAGTTAATAAATTAACATTAGAGAAAAAACTATATGTGAAAAGTTATAAGGATCAAGAAATAATCATATCACTTATAGAATAATTTGGGTATCTAATATAAATTTAATTTCTAATGAAAATTGACTACAAAAATGAGATTGTTTCAGGAAATAGTTATTAATCACAATAGAAAGTGATATTTCACAGTAACTTTTTCTGTTTGGTAGTTTTAATGTCAAATCCCCTAGGATTAAATAATTAATAGTGAAACATATGCAACCATTAATAATGAATTATTCATGATGTTAAATGTAAAATGGGTAATATATACCCCAAATACTGATGAATTGTGGAATAATAACAAGTAAGTCTTAGTGCAGTGTTAATTTAGATGAAATTATTTACATTACACTCCCATTTTATTGAATATTATTTAACATCATGCATACATATTTTATGAATTTTATGAATATTTTTGATTAAAATTTTTATATTTATGTTATTATATATTTACCTTTTATAAAATATTATTACCCATTCACTAATAATATTTTATTATTTTCTTTATTTTGGGTGTTAATTTCATTGATTAATCAATTTTTTATTGTCAAGAATGATCTAGTTCACACACATATAATATAGATCTAATGTCCCTAAAATAAAACTCTTGGAATTATTATAATATTTATACTTCATTTATGATTTCAAAAACCAATATCAAATGATGGTTTTGAAAAATTAACTATATTACGATCATAAAGATTACTGGTTATATATATTCTTGATTTTAATTTTAGTTTTTTACTAATGATATAGAAAGAAGGTATATAATTTGTATTCATTATAGAATGATAAAAATATAAATAAAAACATATAATATCCTTCTGTATTCCATCCATGTGTTTTTAGGATAAAAATAGTGTCACATTACTTCATAAAGGTGGTAAACCACACATATAAGAATGATGTTATCATCATTATGTGAGTGAAAATGGAAAACGTGAAAAAACATGTATTATCTTTATATATTTAAAAATATGTCATGAATATAATAACAATATTTTTTATATGATATTTACTAATTATTTTTATATTTATCACATTCCATGTGAGGAACTAATGAAGGAAGCCTCACATCGCATCACGAGGAAGCAGTACACCATAAACACGAGCTATGTTATCATATATCTTATAAAATAGTATGTAAAATGATATATATAATATATTAAATAAATTAGTATAAATATTTTATAAAGAATGTATACATAAATTATATATATCATAATACCCATCCTTTATATCTGGTAATGGGAAAAATGACATAGGTTCATAAAAATGTAGTTTTCCGTACACCCAAACGAGGATTTCATAATTTATTTGTTGGATGTGTGTGTGTGGTTTTAGGTATTTAACATAACATTATAATATCTCATTATATTATAAATACAATGGATATTATATAAGAATTATATAATATAATATTATGTGTGTATAAGAAAAAATAAAATAATCACGCTTATTAAAGAACATTCCCACATTTCAAAGTATCACCCTTAAGTTAGAAATAAATCCTTCCAAGGATGGTTTTTCCAAATAAAAGGCTAATTGAATTTGTTTAGGGATGTTATTAACTAATTTAGGTATGGATTCTAGGAAAGAAATTTGATTTATGAAGTAAATAATGGTGGGAAGTGAGTTCCCTTTTATATATGAGGAGGAGTGGCATTCTTGTAAATACAAAATGTATTCACTATTAGAAAGCCTCCCTTAGCTAAAGATGATAATTAATTGAACATTAATATATTTATAGATGATATGGTCATTCTAATCCATCATAAAAAAAATAATCTTTTTTAAACATCTTTTTCTATAACTTATATGTTTTCTCATTTTGTACCTTTAGTGTTTTCACAAAGGTAAATAGATTTTTAAAATTTGTTATTTATCCGTTAAGAAAAAATTTAACTTAAATTTATCAGATAACTTATAGCCGATTATTATATAATTTATCTCTAAATTAAAAAATTATAATATCATGTGTGTTGGAGGAAATTTTTTAAAGGAGAACAAATAATTATTCAAATCATTTCATTAACCGTATCCATGCTAAAAACAATTTATTATTTCTGTGTTAATATATTATTTATAAAAGATCTATGGGACTATTAATAGGATATAATTGATATTTATTTTTATTTTAGTTCCGCTCATAAGAGGATAATTATTTTAGTAATTTTAAATAATTTAATTTCATATCATTAATTATAAATTTTAATTAATGCTAATTTTTACATTATTTATTTAATTTCAAATTATAAAATACCACAAATTTGATGTAATATTAATATATTACCATCATGTCTTTGAAAAATGATATATTTATATAAATAATTCATTTAAAGAAATAGTTCAATCAATTTTCCCCACATTTAACATTTTTTATATAACTTGTTTTTTTAATAAATATGAAAATAATTAAATGATGCTAATTCCCAATGATTATAGTAAATATATAATTTTAAAAAAATCTAAAATAATATAATTATTATGAAAAAAATAATCAAAAAAATATTTATTATAAATAAATGTGGTTATACCCTATCAAAAAAGTAATATAAATATTAAAACTGTGGAAGGTTATTTTCCACAGTTCTTCTCTAGACTTATTGTATAAGATAATTTCATTGAAATGTGTCCCTTAAAATAATAAAAAAGCATAAAATCCAAAATATAAGAACTATTTCCAGCCAATACGGTTATTAGAAGTTTGTATGTCATTTTACACCATATGTTCTAGGTTTAACCACTCTGTAAAATCGGTTTACCATAATTAATATAATTAATTTTAATTTGTTTCTCTAATAATTATTTTAAAAAATTATTTTGAACTTTTTAGATAATATAAATGCCTATTTTCTAAAACATGGAGTTTATTTTTTCAAATTCCTATCATATATGTTTCATAATTTAATTTAAAATTAATCTCACTAACATGATGAGAATGTGAGATTTAAATGTGAAAATGTTCAAAAGTATCCAAAATTTTTTGTATAAAATTTTAATACTAAATTGATTCCAATAAACTATAATTTATTAATGGTTATAATTGGTATATGTTAAACTTAAAATAATTAAATTTATAATTTAACTTATTAATTTATATAGAATAAATGTATTTTTCAATTCATATGCATTATTTTTCACTACTCATCAAAAATTGAAACATTTCAAACAAATCACGAAACTCCCCCCATAGATAATTTATGTATTCCAATTTAAATTATTTTGATTATTTTCTCAAAAAAATATTATAAAATTTAATTTTAAATTATGTTCTCTATGAACTATTAATTTTTCTTTTAGAAAAAATACAAATTTTTAAAGAAAAATTCTAATCTGTTTAAATGATTATAATTATTTTTTATAAAAAATGAATATCAAATATATATGTGTTTAAAATATGTAATTTAATATATTCTTTAATCATATTCATAACCACAGTTGCAACAGTTACATGATAACTACTATACTCAATATTATATTAAAATTGTATTATTGTATTGAAAAACTCAACCTTTCATGTATCCCAAGTTATCAATGAAGAATATTTTTTCATGTAAAGAAATATAAAATCAATGATTCTGAAATTGAAGGTTATAAAATACTTTTTCAATTTTTTATAAAAGTATCTTTACAATTGAATCATTTATCATGAATAAAAACATTCTAAATATTCCAAATAATTCTTATAGCCTTTAAAATCATTAATCATACAATAATATTCCCATTACTATCTTTTTTTGCATGCCATGATCATCCATTACATCTTTATTTATTAATTCTAAAAAATATTATAAATTTATACCTAGTAAAAAAATATACGATGTTTATTTCTAAAAATCAAAAGAAACAATAATAAATAAATTTTATATATATGATTAATTTAAAAATAAAACAGTGTTAATTATACATTAAAATTTCAAAATTTTGGATTTAGATAAAGTGTATATATTAACTAGGTGATTAGGAATATCTCATTTATAATAAATTATAAGATACAACCATATTATGTTTCTCATTTAATCTTATATAAGAGTAAATATAGACTAATAATATTTTTTAAGATATAATCCATGTTTAACACAATTTAAAACAATCCCCAATATTTTTTGAAAAAACAAATTATGATATGAAAGTGATCTTTCATTAGGTAATTATTTCCGTTGAGTATTAATTAATGTGAATCATATTAAGGTTTTTAATCATGATGAAATTAGAAATAACGATTTACTTTTAATGAATCATCCACAATAAATTACAAGTATACTATTTTACATTTTCAATGATATCACCTCTGTGTTGTCCAATCATGTTTTAAATTATTGAAACTATTCATCGTATTTATTGTCTTGATGAATTTACCTCCTTTAAGATTTTATATAGTTTGTTTTCAAGATAACTAATCAATGTTATTAGTAAAAATACAGTAGAAAACTATTAATAATAGAAAAAAATATAATCTTTGATACATTTTTGAATAATAGGAAACCCTACTATTTTTGATTTGGGTTGGTTCGAAAATTAATCCATAATAACAAATATTATTCTAAAAAATATTTTTTTACTATAATTCATAGTAACAAAATTTTCTATATTTTTTTAAATTTTAATTATAAGAATAAATATATAAGTTATTCTTATATTCTCCATATTTTTTGAATATACTATAATTTCATCATTCAAAAATAATAAAATTTAATATAAATTTTTAAGGAAACACCATTTATAATATCCATAAATACAAAGGGGGATCTTTTAACCCCCAATTGAATAGCCAAAAACCATTAGTGTACTTAGATAGTGTGAAATAATTGGATTTTAATGTTATCCTCCTAAACCATATATAAATTTTTACCATACAGAAGGTAAGTCATAAAATATTATTAAGATCTCAAGAGATGATGAAATGTGTCAACAACATGAGGCAACATATACATGCTCTTAAGAATAATGTTATATAAATATATATCATCAATGAAAAGTCTCGTTGGACTAAGAATCATTTTAAAGAAATACTACAATAGAATCCATATGACATAATATATAGATCATGAGACCCTTTTTACCAAACACATGAAACTACCATTTTTATTATAACATCTCAATTAAATCTATTAGATATAGATAAATTTATAATAAATTTTCGGAAGGCACAAGAAAATTAGAAAAATCAAAACCCCAATAAGAAATAACACCCAAAACAACATCAGGATATAAAGGTACAATTTTACTGAATACTAGGTAATCTCTAATTAGAATATTTTCATTGTTCTCAATGATATGTGAATGATAACATTTTATCAAATCATAAATAATTTTCTTAGATTATATATATGTTATCACATGTACTAAATAATATCATATATATGGTTGTTTTCAATTTGTATGTTGAATATGATTAATTACATATAAAATTTATTTCTAGATGTACAATTTAATTCTTATCCATAATGAGACTAACATAAATCTATGAAATGGTTAAGACACCATGATTTTATAAAATAGTTCCACATATGCTAAATTAATGATATCTAACAAATAATTAATCATTTATAGTGAGGCCATGATTATTTACCAAGATTTATAACATTGTTTATTGAGTTTTTATTATCAGTTTATATAAAACAATTCCAGATATAAGTAAATTTTTGGATCACAAATCATAAAATTCCTGGTCGTAATATGTAAATACAAGAAAAAAATCTAAGAACAATTCATGTGATGGTATTACATCATTCGTAGTAGTATAAAATCTATATTAAAAAAACTCATTTTTTCTAAATGATTCACATTTTAAATAACCTTAATCTTACCAGTGTTTGTGTACTTAACAAACTCATATAAACTGAAATATCTCACTGGTGGCTCAATATCTTATTCTACATTACATGTTTAATTATATGTAATTTACTAGTATTCATGAGAGAAATTAATGATCTGACTACATTTTAACAACATTCCCAATCCAAAAACCTATTCATTAAAATCACCTTAACCACCTTTGGAAATCATTGATGGATTTTGACCATATTTTTTCTTCCCTACTTATCCATTTGTTTCCACAAGCATGGAATCATATTTTTTTCATTATAAATTACATATTTTGAGACACATGATTATCATACATATATATTTTATATTTTTAGAAAAATATTCAATACATTAAAAAAACATATTCCTATTAACTATAATGGTTCATTTTTTAGGAATCATGGAAAACAATATTCTAATATGGTGAATCATCATCAATGTACCCAAAAATATCATCCCATTTTTTAATCTTTATATAAATACCTTACATAAAAATCACTTTATAACCAATGTAAAAAAATAGGAAAGGGTTATCTCAAATTAAAATTATGGGTAAACAAATGTACATACATACACATAGCGACATTATATTTCAAGAGATTGTGATAAAAAAATTTAATATTGTACCCTTTATTATAAATTTCAAAATCATTAGTCATAGCATGGTGATTGGAAGTTTATAAGATATGAATCATATTAAAATATAAGAACATGATCCATGAGAAAATAACATTAACATTAAGACATTAATTTGTAGAATAATTAAATGTGTAAAAATTATTTTGTTGTGGATACCCCGAAAGGTATTCATAACATGTTAGGTTTTTCCTAAAAACCCCTTTAACTACTTCAGGCATGGGACCACATCCTTTGTACCATATTTTTTGTTCCCTAACTAACCATCTGTTTACCCAATAAATTGAGCATGGTATAACCACCCATGTACCCTATCTGCTTATAAATTGTTTATAATTACCCAATTTATTTATGGGAGATAGTGGTCCCCATAATCTAACAATTAAAATCATAAATATGTGAGCCACAAGATCATAAAAAATTCATAATATCATAACCCTTGACATGAAATTGTTTTCATGAACATTTCATCAAATAATATCCTTTGGAAAATAGTCATTTTTCATATTTATTTCATAATCTGTTCATAGAAATTTTTTTATAGATAACTAGGTATCATATTAATTATTTTATTCAATAACCCAGATATGAGAAATGAGTTTCATAAACATATATTCATAAAAAACCATTCAGAGGGTGAATATTAATGGTGCCCTTAGTTCATATCCCTATAAAATCATAAGTTACATCTTGGATACAATCATATATAAAGATTTATTTTGAAATATAGATGACTATGATGGTCCATGATGAATATTATATTTCATTTAATGCTATTTTTAAAAAAATAAAAATGTATAAATCATTTTAGAGGAATATTTTATAAAAATTAACATTAAAATAATCTAATGGAATTTTTAAAAATCATATAAATCATTTTATGACCAAGCATCATTTCCCCATTAGAAAATAAATTTTAAAAAATAAAAAATTTTGGTAATATTTTTCATTGAAAAATAAACATGAATAATTATAATGTAATCTTAAAATAGTAAAATGGTAATGGTAACCAAATGTTTTTTTTCATTCTATAAAAGAAAAAATATAGATTGTTTTCAACTTTTATTTAAATGATAAATGTTAATTGTATTAAAAATGAAATAAATATTGGTTTGAATTTTGTTTTGAAAACTATATATGTGTAAATATGTACATAATAAATCATTTAATAAATATTAAAAACATATTTGAAAACATATTGATATAATTATATTTTTTATTATAAATGGTTTTAGACAAAAGAGAAAAAAAATTAATTTTTATTAAATACATTTAGTCAATAATTATATTTAAAAGTGTCTATAAAAAGAGTAAAATTACTTTAAAAAATATGGAATAACTAGAGTAGATTTAATATTATGGTAAATAATGAGAGATATATCATAATATTTAATAATTTGAGACCTAGTCATAATGAATCCTGATAAATGATGATATTATAACATAGAACTCCAACCAAATTGGTGACATTGAATCATAATCCCCAAGAATAAATCACCATAAATTGAATATATAAGTTATTGAGAAAAATTAGATTCATTATATAGTATGTTAATGGGTAATTATATAATCCTTATAAAATAATATCAGTGAATAACATAATAATGGTCTCCAGGAAGGTAATTTGAAAGAAAATCTATTATTGCATTGAAATATTTTGAACTAAAAACCCTATAAAAGAGGGTTAAAAATTTTTGAGATATAAATGAAAAAAAAAATTATTATAATTATAAAAAAATTAAATAAATTTCATCATATACATTACATAAAATAAATATGTTATAAATATTTCATGTGTCTCATGGAAGTTAAATGTGATATATAAATTTATTACTACATTAGTGATTGATTAATAATCTGAAATAAAGAATTATATAAAATTGATACTATTATTTCATGATAATAATTATATTAGTGGTATAAAATTTCCATTTTGTAGTTTATAAACCACACAAATTATAATAGTCGTGAGTTTACATATGTATCCCAAAAATAAAAGTGAAATTATAAGTCCCTTAATTGTAGTCTTAACATTCATCGATCATGATCAATACTAAAGTATAATAAATATATGTTTATTATAAATATATTACTGATGAATATATATATACATATAACATACCATATATATTATTTATATGAAAATTTTTTACCTATCTATTAACAATTCCATGTTAATGTTATGTTTTGTGTCATAACCACTTTGTTCTTCATATACGATTTGATATTTGATTTTTGGGTAAATTAATTTGACCAGGGTTCTTATATATAAATAATTTTAAACATGAAAAAAAAAATATATATATATATATAGTATATATTTATTTATATAAATTTATAAAAGATAGATAAATAAAATTAAATCCATCATTCATGGAGGTGGTAGGTTGTACTATGAATTATTATAGATTTCATTTTTATGAAGTATTTAATTAAAAAAATATAAAGGATATATTAAAATTAAAAAATAATTTTTATGTCATATATTACCCATTGTTTTGTTAAAACAATCTTTATTACCATTAATGTATTGCATGAATGAATCACATCTCATCATATTACATTAGTATGTAATCTACACAAGGGATGTTATCCTCTTACCTAATAATTGAAATAATGGATGTATGTGTGATTCAAAAATTAAATAATTATAATAATATCATATTTATATATAACAATAAATACTCATTATTTTTAACCATATGATGTTGTAAAGAAAAAACGAATGACATTTGTTACCGAGTAGCTCATCATAAATATGAATGTCAATTTTGTAACTCATCTGATTGAGGTGGAGAAAATTTATGGCCACAAAGTTACCATAAAACTATCTATTTATATGTTATATACTTATTATATTATATAATAGTTGATTAACAATAATATATGGAGGTGGAGGTTGAAATATAACAAAAAATATTGGGGATGAACATTACCTCATTTTTATGTATCCACAAAATATTTGGAAAAAACATTCCTATACTAGATTTAAATTGGAAAAAAGATTATAGGATGATATTATGGTTCTTTTTTAGTTACATGAGTAGTTATTTTCTTAGAAAAAATATTTTTATTTTTTGAATATGAGAGGACAATTGGAGGCTATTTATAAGTGGTATGAGTGGCACAATTGATAATTTTTTAAAGAAACAATTCCACCCATATTTTTTACATTCCCAATGTTAAAATAATGGGCCACTCTAGATAATATATGTGATAGTACCAAAATATTTATATGAAATTGGGTTTTTAATTATTTTGGGATATTTTTAACCATTCTCATTTTTTACCACCTTGGTGAACTCATTTTTACCATTACCATTATAAATAATATTTATGGATTTTCCAATTCATTTTCATTAAAAATTAAATATAAATTATTAGATATAATAAATTATGATGGTTCAAAAAATGGATTAATTTTTTTAAAATTTCAATCACATATGTTACAAAATTTATTTTAAAATTAATGTTACACATGTGATGAGAATGTGGGGTTCTGTATGAGAAAATGATCCAATTTTTACATAGTTTTTATATCAAAATTTAAAATGGAGATAAAAATGATGAAAAAAATTGATTAATGGATTTATATTATAACTAATTTTAATTGAAAACAATTTTAAAATAAATTTAAATTTATTAAAAAAGCAATAACGGCAGTTTTCAATTTTAATTCTGTACATTTTACTATTTATTGAATTTTATTCAGATCATAAAAATAGAAAATACATCATTAAATTATATTTATATTATGATTTATGAAATTAATTTTACATTATTATTAAAAATTATAAAACTGTCAAAAATAATTATTTAGACATGTGCATAAAAATTGTTGAAATTCCCTCTTTTTCGAAATATAAAACTTTAAAGACAAAAAATTATTTTATTCTTATACATTATATAGAAAAAAAATAATATAAAAGATAAAATTTTAATTTAATATATAAAATTAATAAAAATTATTCACCAAAAATTGATTTTTTAGTTTAATGTGGGAAAACGTGTTTGAGTTCATGAACATATTTTCTTTATAAAAAAATTCCTTTAACTTCAAATAGATTTTTTTTCATTTTTAATTTTTACTATCTAAAAATAATTCATTATATATACATTTATTCACAATATATATTAATAAATTTTTTAATACAATTCATATCATCTATCCCAATTGTTAAGTGATAAATATCATATTAAATAATTATAATTTTATATTATGTCGCATTTCATTTTATCATGATGCTTCAAGTATTGAATGATAAACTTGGTACTGTGTGTATCAAAATCCATATATTATGTTGTGTTCAACTCAAGATAAAATCATTGTTACATGTAATTCATAATATCTAAAATGATAAATTATTTTGGGAAAAAATTCAAAATTCATGTGGTATTACATTATATCCCCATTAAAATGAATTTCTCCATAAAAAATAATAACATATAAAAATAATTTACTGTTTCAAAATTCCTTAATAATAAGCAACAACATTATAAATTTATAATCAAGAGACGCTTAAAAATTGAATTTTTGAAACATTACGGTAACCTACGCATACTCATAACATGTTTTTTCACAAAAAATAACAATGATGGAAAGAAAATATTTTGACATAGAATGAAAGAATAAATAACTATAAAGAGTGATATAGGGCATTTAATATAATAAAGTTGGTATTAAAGATATGGTTAACAAACAAAAAACCATACACCAAAGATGTGTTAAAATATTCATTAATATGATAAAAATAATTATTATATGTAAATATTTTATATCAAGACCCTTTTCCTAATGTTGAATAATTTTTGTTTCTACACACAGAACATTTGAAAATGTGTTTACATGATATAATTTCATTTCATGGGAACAATTTATATTTTTTATTCATTTATATATTAACACTTCATATATTACTCTATGTTATTAATTTTCCATGATTAAAGTAGGATAAAATTATGAATCATTCCTTCTGACTCTATATAAAAAAAGTTAACATTTTTTATCCAATATAGTTATATATTTATATGCTAATGTAACACCTTAGTCCCTAAAACCTCACTAAATGTGAAAAATATACCATACCATAAATATGTATTCTTATTAAAATTATAAATATAACATCCCATAATTTACATACATTGTTATTACTTCATAATCAAACAATACTTATTAAAACATATAACAAAACCATGACAAGACCGTATATGTATAGTGTCTTTAGAAACTGGGACACATAAACAACTGGTTCATAAATCAACTACATTGTCTCTCGTTTATTTCATCAAATCTAGAGTCCCTTTTGGCATATCCTACTTAATACCCTTATTTCTAACATGTGGAAGAGAAAACATACAAAGGGAGAGCACAAATTCTCAGTAAGGGAAAACAAAGGAAATATCAATCATATCATATTCATAATAACATAACATTTTGAAAATATTGTCCTGTAAAAGAGATCATAATATCATGACATGGGATAAATAATAGTATTGAAATTTAATCCCACTATTCATTATATAAGACATGAAACTTTGTGTCATACACAAATAATCATAAAAAATTATTTCATATTAGTCAAGACTCATTGTCGAGACCATCGTAGTGGACAAAGTCCATAACTAGATAGAGTTTGCTCCTCGTTCCTGTCCTGTATCAAAGAACCAGATTAACTTTCCATTCGAGCCATGTCTATATCATGAGATATAAATCTTTACCTAATGAATTGGAGGGAGATATATTCCCCACCCATCTAAAAATTAAACCATTCTTATTTGTGCCACAAAATCAGAAATCATAAATCATATCATAGCCCATGTAATAAAAATGGGATTCTTAGACATCATGACATCATATTATAATCCATATAAGATAAAAGAACTTCATAAATATAATTCCATCATAAAAAAATATAATTAAAGTAATAATATGGATAGAAACATAACCCTATATTATATTGGATGGAAAATAATTTTGATAAAACACTTGAACTCCATTATTAATGAAAATATCCTTTCTACTTGAAAAACATTTTTCCTTTATAAACATTTCATACAATTTTAATCTAAAAGAAGTTAATAAATAATAAACATAAAAACATGTAACTGAATCTTTATGGAAATAAATTTCTATGAAATCATAAAAATCCATTCAGGTCTTATAAGATAAAAAAATATTCTTCATGTACATTGGCCAAAAAAGTGACAAATTATCTCGTACTAAAAACGACAAAACATTCTTTTCATATATTTTACTAAAAATTCACCTGTTGGTAAAATTGGATTTATACAATTTTAGGAAGATATAAATAATATTACATATTGAGGAAACATGGATGTGTAAGATAAATATGCCTTAGTAAATTATGAAGTATAAACAATCTCGGATAAAATTGAGATTGCAAGATTTTCCCTTGCCTTAGGTCTAATATGCTCTGAACGTATCTAAACCACCTGTATAATGATTTAAATAATGACATTGAATTATTACAGAATCATATACATTGTTATTATATTATATATGGTCATATTCATATCTATTTATTAGTGATATTTAATTGCTACTTTTTATTCGATTGTTCATTTCTTTATGTTATTATGCATGTTTTGTCGAATAAATTTTTATTCATATTTTTAGGTTATAGATATATCATTTAAATAATGGTATTAGTATTATATATATCAGATTTATTCATTCAATTTTTTTATATAAACATTGATTAATGTAGGTAATATAGAACGAATCACATCGCACTGTGGAGATGGTAAGTCGTACGCACGCACGAGCGACGATATCATTTCCATAATTGTTGAATGGTATTGGAGTGGATGATAGAAAATCTCAGAATTAGTATCATGTTATAAAAAATTTTTATATTTATTATTTACACCATTATACCTATCCATGTAAGGTGGTGGTGGAAAAAAGATTACACCACAGCGTGGAGACGTTATTTCATACGTACGCACGCATGATGATTTCGTTTTTTGTAGGATGGATAGAAGGTTAAATAGGGTTGTTTAATATTTATAATAACATATTAGTATATATTTATACCAGTGTTATTACTTTATAATAGAACAAATATTGAATAGTAAGTAGAAGCAGAAATAAATTTGAAAGAATCGGTAAAGGATATTACCTCTTCTTCAACGCGCCTCTTCTAAACATCCTCAAAAGGTACTAAAGCTAGTCTTTTAAGAAGACCACAACCACTAGTATGATTCAAGGGAGGTGGATAAGAAAAATGGACAGGTTTTTTCCGAGATTGAATCCTCAAAATGTTGTGAGGAGGAGAGGAATTAAGTTCCCTTTTATAAGAGAGGAGATGGGCACTTTTGGAAACCTCTAAAATATTAATTTATAATAAACTGAAATACTATTTAAAAACATCCAAATATGAGTAAAATTAAATTCTTATATGAGACATGGTTGTAATATAATCAACCAATAAAATTTTGACATGTTGTGAATTTATTTTAAATTTTATCAACTTGATTTATCCTTATATAATCTCTTTCATTTTATTTGTGGTAATAATATTCTAAATTTTAAATTATTATAAATAATTTCTTATGTGTTGTAAATTGTCCATAATTAGATAAATTATGACATTTTATACTATATAAATTTCAATTTATATTTTTAAATATTTTTTTTATTTTTAAAAACTTTTATAATATGTTATTTTTATAAAATAACAATTGTGTCAATTTTGACACTATTCATTTATTTGAATTTAAATGAAATACAAACAAAATATATATTCAATAAAAATAATTTAATATATTTCTAACATGTAATATTAATCATGAAAATTTTTAGAGAACATTAATTATTTCATATAATATTTATTTTAATATTTTAAATACCATTTATTTTATATTTCAATCAATAAAATAATTGCTACATCACTATTGTGTCATCATTAATGATAAATATTTAATCCCTAAAAATTATAAATAAATTTTCATGATGTATTTAATTTTACTATATTTCTATTGAATATTTATTTTAGAAGATTTATTATTGTTATCACAAAATTAAAATTATTACACTTATAAGATATAATAGAGTGACATGTTGTCACTTTCCTTGGTAATAATAATAATTATGTCATTTTCATTGTTAAATGTCCAAAAAATGAATCTATTCCAACCCTTATGTTATATGGGTATACTTTTATTCATCCAATAGAATTTTATCATGTCTTTGGGTAATTTTATACTCTTATATTTACCCTTAATTACCCGATTTACCTTTAACATTAGTAAATAAATAATTATCGTATTTACTATTCATAATATCAAAAAAAATAAAATTAACCTATTAAAATAATTTTCAACCACTGAATAAAAATATGGATTCCATTTTTAAAAATTAAAAACACATAAGTTGTAGTAATTAATTTAAAATTAATCTCTTTGGTAAGAAAACGAGTTTATAAATGTTAAAACATTGTCAATGATTTAAATGTATTTACCAATGAATTCAATGTAAAATTAATTGTAATGAAATAAATTTTATTAAATGGTAAAAATATATATTCTACTTATGCATTAAAACCATTAAATTTTATCATTTAACCATATAAATTATCTTCATGACTAAAGTTGTTTTGAAGAAAAATTTAGCGTATTTTTACTATTCGTCCAGATATGAAAGTTATTAAAAAAGTGTCAAAATTTTATCCAATGTATATTTTTATAGCGCGATTAATAATAAGAATATTAATTGAAAAAAATTAAAGATATAAACTTGTCAAAAATTATATTCAAAATGGGTGCGCCATTAAAAGGAGGTAAAACTGCACTTTTTGAAAAATACTTCTTTTACTGAAAAAATTGATTTTGATTTTATATCTCATTCTAAAAAATGTGTGAGATGAATTATAATGTTATAAAATTTAATATTCGGTTAATACTATTCATAATGGATAGTTCATAATATTATAATATATCACTTTTTAGTGAAACATTGTATTGCATACAACGCAATCTATCGAGGAAGGTTTCTCTTGAATGTAATTCAAGACAATATAGTGTTTGTGTGTAGTGAATGATTCCTTTGGTGTTGCGTATAAAATACGACATAGAAAAAAAATATATTTTTTCACATAAAATCTCAGGTTGTTACATTCTAACCCCCTTAAAATGAATTTTCCCCCAAAATTCATCACTTCGTAACAAACAGATGAGGATACCTCTCCCTCATCATATCCTCAACTTCCTATGTAGCTTCTTCTAAATGGTGTTTCCTATATAAAACATTACCCAAGAAACTGGTCATTTTTCATAAAACATTTGCGCTACGATCCAGAATCCCTATCAGTTGATCTTCATAAAAAAGATCTTGCTCCAGAAGTACAACTTCTGAGCTTAGTACATGTGAAAAATCAGGTATGTACTTTATCAGGGGAGAAACATGGAAGACATTGTGAACTTGAGAGATATTTGGTGTAATTTCCAATAAGTAAAATACCTCCCAACATGATCTAATATTTCGAAAGGACCGATATACCTAGGGATCGGCTTTCCCTTCTTTCCAAATATCATTACTCTCTTCCAAGGAGATATTCGTAAGAACACATTATCACACACATAAAACTCCATGTCTTTTATTAAGTTGTTGGCATAACTTTTTTGTCAACTCTAAGCTGCTCTTATGTGTTGTTGAATAGATCTAACTTTTTCTGCCATCTTATCAACAAGATCAGGTCCTAATAGCTTCCTTTCCCTAACATCATTCCAAAAAGTTAGAGTTCTACATTTCTTTCCATAGAGAGCTTCATAAAGAGTCATCTGAATACCAGAGTGAAAGATATTATTATAAGAAAATTCCACCAAAGTTAGGTGTTGATCCCAACCACCATTGAAATACATAGAGAAAGCTCTCAACTTGTCTTCCAAAGTATTAATTTTCCCCTTAGACTGACCATCTGTCTGAGGATGATAGGCAGTGCTGAAACTCAACTCTGTATCTTGAGCATGCTGAAAGCTTCACCAAAACATCGAGGTATACCTCAGATCTCGATCAGATATAATAGAAAGTGGTACTCAATGAAATCTTACCAAATCTTTTAAAT
Source organism: Viscum album (assembly GCA_963277665.1). Taxonomy (NCBI): domain Eukaryota; kingdom Viridiplantae; phylum Streptophyta; class Magnoliopsida; order Santalales; family Viscaceae; genus Viscum; species Viscum album. Next base: position 1,103,323,727 of record OY728147.1, read on the forward strand.
ATATCTTGGAAAGCTGATCAAGAGTTAAACCCTCTCTACTATCAATAAAGATTGCCGACATCGTCAGACGATCAACTATAACCCAGAAAGTATTATTGCCTTTGGATGTTTTGGGAACTCTGATGTCAAAGTCCATAATGTTGTTTTCCCATTTTCATTATGGTATGGGTAATGGTAGTTACATACCAATAGAATTTTGTCTCTCAGCTTTAACTTGCTGACAAACCAAACATCGAGAGACATATTCAGCGATATCTCATTTCATGCCATCCCACAAAAAGTACTCTCTTCCGTTCCCTATACATCTTTGTACTTCCAAGATAAATAGAGAATGAAGAAAGATGAGCCTCATTCATCATATCCTTCAATAATTCTTGTATGGTTGGAATATATACATGGTTCTTGAACCTTATTATTCCATCACAGTCAAGGTTATATTTAGGAACATTTCTCACCTTCTTTTAAATAACAACATCCTCCTTTTGCGTCTCTTTAATCTACTCTTTTATAGATGGTTAAACATTCATTTTAGAAAGATAATATATCTCCCCTTTCATTAAAATTCCATGATCCCTCCTTTGTAAATCAAAAAAAAAAATTGGATCCTTTGTGATTCTTATCATGGATAAGCTAGCATGGTCTTGTCGACTTAATTCATCTTCCACCTTGTTTGCTTTCCTAGGGTGGTAATGAATTGAGTAGTAATAATCCTTAATCAGCTCTAACCATATTCATTGAAGCATATTAAACTCCTTCTGTGTGGAAATATACTTTAAACTTTTATTATCAGTATAAATTTCACACCTTTCACCATAAGGATAATGCCTCCATATAATTAATAAAAAATTACCATAGATAACTCCAAATCATGAGTTGGGTAATTTTCCTGATGGATTTTCAACTGTCATGAGGCATAATCTATCACCATATCAATTTACATGAGAACACACCCATGCCCCTTCTTGGATGCATCACTGTAGATCACAAACCATTCCCCACTACAAGTTAGTGTGAGCACAGGTGCACTGGTTAACCTTCTTTTTAGCTCTTTCAAATTCTCTTCACATTCCTCTGTCCAAACAAACTTAATTCCATTCTAGGTCAATTTGGTGGGTGCATTAGATAATCTTAAAAAAATATTTCACAAAACGTTGATAATACCCAGCTAAACCAAGAAAACTACGGATTTTAGTTACTATTGTTGGTCTTGACCATCTTTCAATAACCTCTGTTTTGGTGGATCCACATATATCCCCTCTTTTGAGATTATGTGACCCAAAAATGAAACTTTTTGAAGCCCAAATTCATACATGGTAAATTTTCCATAAACCTTCTCCTTTCTCAGGGTCTACAATACAAATCTTAATTGATCTTCATGTTCTTCCATACTCTATTAGTAGAAAATAATATTGTTTATTAAGACTACCACAAAATGATCAAGATAGTCTCTAAAGACACTATTCATTAGATCCATAAAGATAGTAGGGGAATTAGTAAGACCAGATGGCATCACAATAAATTCAGAGTTTCCATAGCTTTTACGGATTGCTGTCTTTGGTATATCCTCATTTTTTACCCTATATTGATGATATCCCGAATGAAGATCAATCTTGTAAAATTATTGAGCTCTACATAGTTGGTAAAATACGTCATCAATGCATGGGAGAGGATTATTGTTCTTGATAGTGATCTTTTTACGTTCACGATAATAAATATAGAGTCTCATTGATCCATCTTTCTTCTTAATAAATAGAACAGGTGCTCCCCAAGGTGATGCACTAGGGAATATAAATCCCTTATCAAGATTCTCTTTGAGTTTCTTCTTCAATTCCTGGAACTCAATTGGGTCTATTCAATAAGGTGTCTTTGAAATGGGCATAGCACCTGGTATGAGTTCTATTGAAATATCAACTTCACGATTTGGTAGAAGACTTGGAAATTCCTCAGGAAAGACATCATAAAACTCCCATACAATGGGAATATTATTAATCATGAGTGTCTCTCCTACCATTTGAGATAAATAACCTTCATTTATTGGAATCAATACCCATAAGATGGGATAAATTTCCACTGGAAGGTTATATTCATCCTTTCATCGATAGATGATCATAGATTGATCTAGAATATGAAAAGTGACTTCCCTTCATTGTAAATTGATATGAGATCCATATAAAGAAAGCCAATTCATGCTATGAATCACAACAAATTACACTATAGGAAGGATTATAAGATTAACAGGATGCACTTTCCCACAAACTTCAATAGGAGAAGAATATTAAACTTTTTATGTGACTGTTGTACCATTAAGAGTTTTCATAGAAAACTCAATAGCTAATTTTTGGGGTAGTATGTCGATACCCTAAGAAAATTCATTTGAAAAAATAGAGTTTATGGATCTAGAATCAGATAAAACATTTGATACTTTATATTGGATGGTAAGTGTACCTTTCACCACTTTATTATGATACTCCACACTGTCGATAGAAATTTCATGTGACATTCCTTTGTCTTTGGCCTTAAGATTTTGTTGACGTATACCATCATCAATAACCCTTGTATTAGGTCATTGATTATAATAATTCCCCATTCCCTTTCACTTGTAACATTTATGTATAGGAGGTGCATTTTGTGTAGCCTTTTCTTTGTTCGCATTAGTACACATCTTTTTCCCATCACTGTAGCATTCAATTGCCCGATTACCTATTTTTCAACACTTAAAACATTTACATGTCCCTTTAAGACAACTCCCTACGTGTTTATTTCCACACTTTGAGCATAAGGGAAAACTCATCTCCATTTCAGTGGTGTATTTATATTTTCCTTTGAATTCCATTTTCCTCTTCTTATTAAAGCCGTATGACTGAAGGGTTACTCCAATATCCATCTCAACCTTGAGAGCACACAGAACAACTTCTTCATAGCTATTGAAGTCCCTTATAGCTAATTCCCTTTGGAGACTTGGTTTTAAGCCACTAAAGAATCAATCGATCTTACTCTCGGGTTGGATAATAATCCCAGAAGCATACCACGAAAGCATTGTAAAAGATTCTCCCTAGGTACCAACAGATTCATCAACCTTTTTCTTTTGTTCAAGAAACTCTTTTTCCATATTTTTTTTAAGATTACGAGGGAAGTACATATTGAAAAATAAGTTCTTGAAATAGTCCCATTCTATGGACACAATTTCATCCATTTGCCTTGAATTTTTGACAAGATTCAACCATCGATCATCTTGAACTTAAAAACGATATACTGCTAAGATGAATTTATCATGTTCAAAACATTGAAGGAATGAAAATATCTAATCAGTGGTACTGATCCATTGTACGTCCACTAATGGATCATAAGAACTGTAGAATGAAGGTTGGCGCTGCCTCATGAAGGATTCAATAGAATTCTTCCCCCTCCTTTGCTCGTTTGGAAGTCCACCATGATTCATAGCTTGAGAAATTTGTGTAATAATGGCTACAAGATATTTTATTCCAACACCCATAATGTTTTGTTGCTCATGGGGACAATCATTTCATTGCCCATTACATTCAGACTTCACACAGTTCCTTCTGGTTCCGGCTATTGACTAAAACCAAGAAGCATAGTGTGAGAAACACTAATTACAACAAAAAAACCACATAATCAGGAATAAAATTTCAAACTTTTGGTCTTACCATAGGTAATTCATTTCCATTTTTTAAACACTATGATTGTTTTCTATTCTTAGATATACCCTTAGGGTGCTTACAAAGGGTTTCACATCCTAGATTTCTAAAGGTTGACTATACCTTTCCTCTGATACCAACTATAACAACCAATACATTACATACATTATTTTACTTTATAATTGAAGCATACTTATTACAGCATATAAAAAAACATGATAGGATTGTATAGGTATAGTGTCTTTTGAAACTGGTAAACATAAACAACTGGTTTATAAATCATCTACATTGTCTCCCATTCATTTCATCATAAATAGAGTCACTTTTGGAATATCCAACATAATACCCTTCTTCCAGAACTGGGGTAAAGAAAACATACAAAGGATTAGCTCAAATTCTCAGTAATGGCTAACAAAGGAAATATCAAATATACCATATTCATATGAACATAACATTTTGAAAATATTTTCCTGAAAAAGAGATCATGATATCATGACATGGGTTAAATCATAGTATTGAAATGTAATCCCAGTATTCATTACATAAGACATGAAAATTTTTGTAATACACAGATAATCATTGAAAATCATTTAATATTAGTCAAGACTCATTTCCAAGACCATCATAGCAGACAAAGTCCATTACTGAACCGAGATCAATCCTCATTCTAGTCACGTATCACTGAACCAGATTCTCTTGTTGTTCTAGCAATGTCTATCTCATGAGATATAAATCATTACTGAATGCATTTGAGGGAGATATAGGTCCCACACATCTCATAATGAAACCATTCTTATTTGTTCCAACAATTCATAAATCATACATCATATCATAACCAATGTAAGAAAAATGGGATTCTTAAACATCATCCCATCTTAACATAATCCATATAAGATAAAAGGACTTCATAAAAATAATTCCATCAAAAAATAATAAAATTAATGTAGTAATATGGATAGAATCTGAACCCTATATTATAATAGATGGAAAATAATTTTTATAAAACCCTTGAGCTACATTCTTGAGAAAATATCTTTTCTACTTCAAAAAGATTTATCCTTTCTCAACATGTCATGAAATTTTAATCGAAAATAATTTAATTGAAAATAAACATAAAAACATTTAAAGGATGATTCATGCAAATAATTTTCTATGAAATTATAATCATCCATTCATTATGTATAAGTTAAAAAACATTTTTCTCGTACTTTGGCCGGAAAAGTCAAAAAGTATCTCGTACTGAAAATGGAAAAATATTGTTTTCATATCATTTAATAAAAATTCTCTATTAGGTAAAATTTGATTTATAAAATTGTGGGAGGATATAAATAATATTAAATATTGAAGAAACATGGATGTAGATGATAAATATGCCCCCATTAAATTCTGAACTATAAACAATCTCGGATAAAAATGAGATTGCGAGATTTTCTCTTACATTAGGTCTATATGATCTGTACGTATCTAAACCTCTTGTGTAATGATTTAAATAATGTAATCAATATATTCCATAATCATATAAATTTTTATTATATTATATATGGTCATATCAATATCTCTTTATTAGTAATATTTCATTGCTACTTATTATTCGGGTGTTTATTTCTTTATGTTCTTATGCGTGTTTTGTCGAATAAATTATTATTCCTCTTTTTAGGTTATACCTACATCATTTACAAAATTGAATTAGTATAATATATATCAGATTTATTCATTCAATTTTTTGTATACAATCATGGTTTAATGATGATCATGTAGAACTAATCACATCGCACTGTGGAGACGATAAGTCGTACGTATGCACGAGCAACGATATCATTCCCATAATTATTGAATGATATTGGAGTGGATGATAGAATATCTAAGAATTAGTATCATTTTATAATAATCATATGTATTTATTATTTACACCATTATACCAATCCAATTAAGGTGGTGGGGTAAAACATATTACACCATGTTGTGGAGATATTATTCCGTGCGTACGCACGCGTGGTGATTTCATTTTCCGTAGGATGGATAGAAGGTGAAATAAGGGTATTTCATATTTATAATAAAATATCAGTATATGACTGATACGGATGTTATTAATTTATAATGAATCAAATAATAAAGAGGAAGTAGAAGAAGTAATAAATTAAAAAGATTCGGTAAAGGGTAATACCTCTTCTTCGACGCGCCTCTTCTAAACCTCCTCTCATAGCACTAAATATGGTCTTTGAAGAAGAACAAGACCACTAGTGTGTTTCTAGGGAAGTGGATAAGTGAACTGTATAGTGTATGGCTGAGCTTGGAGGCTCAAAATGTTGTGAGGAGGTGAGGAAGGAGGTTCCTTATTATAAGAGAGGAGAGAAGGCACTTTTGGAAACCTGTAAAATTTTAATTTATAATAAACTAAAAATTCACATAAAAAACTCCAAAAAATGACTTGAATCCGAAGATTAGATGGTATATGGTTTTCATATCATCAATAAATAAAATTTATAGTTGTTTAAAATTTATTTTAAACCTTATCAACTTTATTTATTCTTATTTAATCTCTATAATTTTATTTGTGGTAATAATATTCTAAACTTTAAATTGTTATAAATAATATCTTCTGTGATGTGAATAGTCCATATATTGGATAATTTATGACATTTTAGACCATATATATTTCAATTTATAGTTTTTGAGTATTTTTGTAATTTTTAATCAATTTTATAATATGTTATTTTTATAAAATAACAATAGTGTCAATTTTGACATTATTCATTTATTTGAATTTAAATAAAATCCACACAGAGGATATATTCAAAACAAAGTATTTAATAGATTACTAACATGTCATATTAATCTATAAAATATATGGATAACATTAATTAGTTCATATAATATTTATTTTAACATTTTAAAAACCATTTATTTGATATTTCAATCAATAAAATATTTTTTACATTGCTATTGTGTCATCATTAATGATAGTTATTTAATCCATAAAAATTCTAAATAAATTCTCATGATGTATATAATATAATTATATTTCTATTGAATATTTATATTATAAGTTTTATGAGGGTTATCACTAAATTAAAATTATTACACTTATAAGATATAAGAGAGTGACATGTTGTCACTTTCTTTGGTTTTAATAACAATTATATCATTTTCATTGTCAAAAGTCCATGAAATAAATCTATTCTGACTCTTACGTGATATTGGTCGACTTTTATTCATCCAATAAAATTTTGGAAGGTCATAGGGTAATTTTATAATCTTATTTTCACCCTTAATTAATTGATGTACCTTTAACTGTAGTAAATAAAAAATCACTGTAGTTACTATTCATATAATAAAAAAACTAAAAGTAACCTATTAACATAATTTGCACCCAATTAATCCAAATATGGAATTCATTTTTTAAAATTCAATACAAATAAGTTGCAGTAATTAATTTAAAATTAATCATGTTGTTAAGAAAACGGGTATTTAAAAGTTAAAACATTGTCAAAGATTGAAATGTTTTTAATTATGAATTCAATGTAAAATTAATAGTATTAATATAAATTATATTAAATGGTAAAAATATATTCTATTTAAACTTTAAAACCATTAAATTTTATCATTTAACCATAATAATTATCTTCATGAGAAATGTTGTTTTTAAGAAAAATTTAGCGCATTTTTACTATTCATTAATTATGAAAGTTATAGGAAAACTATCAAAAAGTTATCCAATGTAAATTTTTATATCCTGATTCAAAATAAGATGTTTATTTTGTAAAATTTAACTTATAATCTTCTCAAAAATTATATTTAAAATTGGTGTGCCATCATAAGTATGTAAAACTACATTTTTGGAAAAATACTTCTTTTATCGAATAATTGACATTTTTTTCATATCTCATTTCATGATATTTTTAAGATTAAATATAATGTTATAAAATTAAAAAATCGTTTAATAGTATTTATAATGGCTATTTCATAATATTTTATAATATCATGGTTTAGTGAAACTCAGTATTGCGTACAACACAAGTTATTGAGAAGGTTGCTCTTGCGTGTAATGTAGGCCAAGCCAGTGATGTGTGTATGGAAAGATTACTTTGGTGTTACGCATAACATATGACATAATAAAAAAATATTTTTTTACATAAAATCTCAGGGTGTTACAATAAAATTAAAAATTTATAAATAAGGTTAGTGAATTTATCAAAATGAACATAATATTAATTTTCCTCATATCATATGGCAACTAATAATGGTCACTTTTCGTGTTGTGAATACCATCATTATATATTCTCTTGAAACATGAAAACAAAATGAATTTCCATTAATTATTATTGAAAACATACATGCTTACTAATATTCTTTAAATACAATAATGTTGTAAACTCCATAAATGATAACATAAACCAAATTATACAAATATTATCAATGACTTCCATGGTCACCCAATATATCCTATTTACATTATTTAGATTAATCATCCCATAATCCCAACATCATTATCTCAACATCATGAACCTACTAACTGTGATCATTCATATAATCATGTTTTTACATGAATATAACATTTCTATTACATAAAGTTTCAATTTCATCATAATCGTTGAACATATTTTTTTAAAAACATAATGAAAAAAGTAAAAAAACCAACCCTTATATATTTTAGAATCCATATTATATATATATATATATTATATCAAAATAAATATTATTTCAATCCATTAACTAAAATTTTTATCATGGAATATGTTCATTATTTTAGATGTTAATTCTTGGGCAAGGTAGTTGTGGCGGGAAATGACCATGTTTTCCACAAATAAGACATTAAATCATTGGAAAGTAATCATAATATTTCCTTTTTTTATAGATAAAATATTCCCCTCTATTTTAAATACTGCATCTTGTTCATCTTCAAACCTTATTGACATGTAGGATGCCGAATATTTTTCCCTCAAATTTCATTACAATGTTAACATTCATAAATTTCTTTCCCCTTATTATTTGATGTGTTATGAATCTCTATGATGATCGTGTTCTTAATCTTATATCATTATCATTGATTAAGAATAACAATAATATTATTCTATTAATTCATCCTCCAATTTGGATTCTCAGACTCGCTGAATTTTTTATTGTATTCAATGCTAACATGATTCCTTCTAGTTCCATCCATTGAAAAAAATTCAGAAAATATATTGTGAGAAACAGTATTAATAATGGTAGACCAAATTAACATAAACAACATATACGATGTCAAAATAATGATTCTATTTTAATCTATGGTTTATTTTTTTTATAGTAAATTCATTTTAATTGTCAAATTAAATCCTTCATGATGGTTTGTAATTATTTTTTTCATTTCCAAAGCATATACCCCATGTGTATCAAACAATGTGTGCAACATAGCTTATTTTCATGAACCTAGTGAAAATCGACTCCATCATAATGTCCTCTCTTCAATGTTATTAACCTTAGGTTCCTCTATGGATGATCCACATGAACTTTTAGTATCCAGATATTGATGTCATTTATTGGAAACCACTTTCTATATCAATCACCAAAATTCCAAAACATTTCCATAAACATTAATTCGTCCTTAGAAGTGTCAACACTAGTATTTCTAGAAATATACTAGGAATATATATAAGGATATCAATAATATTTTCTCATCTTATATTCTAAAGGATATCTAAACCATTCCTCTGATACAAACTATAGCGACCCATTATACTCATACAGGGGCAAGACATCTCTTTATATTAATGTTCATTACTTTACACAAACACATTACTGAGGACCTTAATAATATAGTAACTTTGGAAACATGGACTAAAATATTATTATCTAGTTATTGATAATCTGTGTTTCCCATTAATATCACCCCAATTAGTACTCTTTATTGACATACCCAATATAAAACCATTTTTATAGGCTATATAAATTAATCATAAGAATGGGGGAGCCTAGATGCTCAATAAATGATAAAAATGGAAATACATAATCATAACATCAGTATAAGGGTAATATAATATGAGGGTAACATATGAAACTAAAACATTTATATAAAGTATCAAAATATTATTTCAAACCGTACTCATTTTATGTTAATAGGACAAGAATTAGAATAGATTCAAAGAACATGAGCAATGAATTCATAATATATAAATAATACATGGATTTTTTAAATACCCATAATCCCTGAAAATATTTTATCAAGGATATCCATAATGAAGTCCATAATATGTTTTTCTTGTGATAACCAACCGTGTAACTTCATCTGGTTTTGGAAAACCAATCATGTATCATATTTTTCTTCCATGAGCTAACCATCCATGTACCCTCATTTTGGATTCTATTAAACACCCTTTTACCTTTGATGATCTTAAAAAATTTATTTTCCCAGTTTATTGGATGAGGATACAGTCCCCAATAATTACGTTATTAAATTCATAAATTTTTGTACCATAATATTGTTAAACATTCACCCTACATTACCCAATAAAAATGGAGTTTATATGCATTTCATCATATGACTGTGAAAAAGGGACATATTTCATAATAATTTCATCATTTAATCCTTTCATAACCCATGATAAAAAAGAATGTTTCCTTATCATTTCATTATGGTATTTCCAATGAAATAGAAATGGGTTTTAAAAACATCTTTTCAACATAAAACTATTAGAAAAATAATATAAATGGTATCCTTTTTTCATATCTCCAACAAACCATACGTTACACTGAAGGATTCCATTATAGAAGATAGTTATTTTGAAAGATAAATAACATATAATGTCTTTTGATGAAGTTGAATTGTCATTTAAAATACATTTTTAAAATAAAAAAATACATAATTTTTTTTAAAATACATATCATTCAAAATAACCATGAAAGAATCAAATGGAATCTTTGATGATAATTTAAATTCATTCTTAGGGAAAACATAGTTTTAACTAAATTAACTATTTTCTATAAAATATAATATTTCAAAAATAAAAATAACTAAAAAAACCATGAATTAATATAATTTACCTTTATAACGTATAATGTTCTTTTTAATAGGAAGTGTCTTTAATGTCATATAGTATAATTGTTATTCATTTATCTTTTTTAAAAAAAAGACAAATGAGCATTATTTTGAAAATTTCATGAATAATACATTAAATTTATTTTTTAAAAACATATAATCGATAAAAATTCATAAAATATAATATTTTTAATTGTTATAAATAAAATTGAAATTAACATTTTTATTAATATTTTTTACGAAAAAGTATTCTTGACATAAGCGTTAAATAAATTAGATTAATCTTAAAAAAATTATATTATATACAAAATAATGGAATAAATTTTATTATTACTTAATAACATTATGAATAACCATATGATAAGGAGTTTTTGTTTTTTTATTTTAGAGGTAGATTATATGATTTCATCATTGGTGATATAATAAAAAAATAACAATAAACAATGAGATTGTAACATACATATCTTACCAGTTTGGAAATAATGAATTTGAATCACCAAACAAAATATACATAAATGAAACATTTAATGTCTTGGAATTTTCGTTTAATTTTTTTTATATTATATATAATTTTTTCGAGACAACATGGTATTACGACATGTGATCTTGAGGCCCAGAGATCCTGGAAAAAAAATTAAAAAAATTTTAACGGTATGTTCGGTAAACGTTCTAGAATGTTTTTATAAAATTTTAATCGATTCTTAGATCAAAAATATAAAGGTACCGTTGAACTCGGAATGCGTGGATTCACCATATAAGGAAATAACATCCCCTGTAAATGGATTAACAGAAAAGTAAAATTTCCAACCATTCAAAAAAAAGTAAAATAAAATTAAAAAGTTATTTTATTTATTTTACAAAACTAATGAGAGACGGACATTGGCATTTTGATGCATATATGAGGTGATGATGAGGCGCATTAATGGAACACATTAATGGATCATTAACACACAATGAAATAAATGATTAAGGATGTCTAAATGTGGCGCTATTTAATTAATGAAAGAGAGTAACAAAAACATTGTGATGTGTTTTATTTTTTAATTCATAAATGGGTTGATGGAATAAGGATTAAATTATTAGGATTCTATGATGAACCAATGATTAATTTTCTCCCTAATTAAGAATGACAGATGTCGGTGAGATGTCATAAAATTCAACGTACCATGATGAACGACGAACTCTATCGACCTCTTTGACCCTCGAGGACAAAGCACTATAGCAAAGAACTTTATTGAATTAGGGTTTTTATTTTAAATTCTACCTTATTATTCATTTTGAAATGATTAATTCAGATAAACCCAAATGATAGGTTGATCTGCAAGTTGCTCATTCTTGTGGAAGGGTACTATTTTTGGGGTTCAACTTCTGAATGAATTATCATGGATTTACCATCTTTTCCTAACCTCCCCCATGGTATTAAAACATCGAAGGCGAAGGGAGCGGGATGAAATGAACAGGTCCTGATCCACTCCACATTTTCACCCATTGTGAAAAACATATCCCAGATAGTGGCAAGGTTTGTTTAAGACCATCGTAGTGAAGGTGACACCCTATGGAGCCCTTTGGCAGTGACGGTGTCTCCTGACGGTGACAGTGGGAGGAAGGAGGTGGCATGACATTTGGCATGTCGTGGCCCACTTGATGTGATGTCGTGGAAGAGTGACATCAACCGGGGCTTCTAGGATGTGGAGACTCACATTTGGGATGCTTTGACGACCTGGAATGTTGCAGTCACTCGACCACAATTAAGGGGATGTCGAGGTAGCTGCGGGACATGGCGCCATAGAGGTGCTTCATAGGAGGAGTGACACACTCCTAGTAGGGCGCATTCAGACGAAGGAGGAAACACAATGGCAACTGCTACGTCCTTGGAACCCACCATCGGCTGCACATGTGGCTGAGCTCTAGTGTATGGGTTGCGCCCCCAGCCATTTATCTAGGCCAGACTCGTGCCCTTTGGTGCAGGACAAATGTGACCAGATCACTGGGCAACCCGACGTGCTGGACCCTCAGCAAAATTTGGCTGCGTCTTTTGAGTCCTATTTTTCGTGGACCACTGGCCAAGCCGGACCAGACCGACCCCAACTAGAACCGGGTCAGTTCATGTAATTCGAATTAAATTGGGTTTTATGGGACCCACATGCAATTTAGGTCAGTTTGATCCAACTGGTTCAGACCGAGAATAGATTAAACCATATCCTAATTACTAAAACGCTAATAACATGCATATCAGGTGTCTGATTTATGATTCCTTTGTGGTGTTTATACCCAGTTGACTGGTCAGATCTTTTGGTTTACTCTAAAGAGACCTTAAAAGAAGTTGATATGTGAGTAATGGCTTGAGGATTAGTTATCCCAAGCGTTCTACATATAGAACCCTATGGTTGGATGAGACCTAAAGATTGCGGACAAGCGACTCTATAAGAATCTACTAAAACCTTGAGGGAATCACCAAGTTTAGACATTGTAGGCCCATAGTGGGAGTGAGATTTTGTGACTCGGTAAACACATGGTAGACGATGGGTATGAGTACCTCAGTTGGCCAAGGAGGGAAGCACCTCTGTGTGACTTCGCAATCCTATGGTGGGAGCAAGACTGTGTGACATGGCATACCCACTGTAGTCATCAAAAATGAGTACCATAACAGTCCAATGTTACTGGGAATCATCTTTCGTGGGACCCTTCAGTCCCACTATACTCAAAGTGGAATATTTTTCCAGCAACTATGGTGTTCAATGATGTGAGTGATGGTTCTTCTATCACTACCCTAGATGTATACATAGTGTGATTTGTCTTGTGCTTCCTACTTGTGCATCAGGATTATGCATCATCCGTTCCATTGGGGATTTGTTTTTAGTCTTTTATTTGTGTTTTGGGGTCCTCTACTGAGTATTTTTTTTACTCACCCCTACACGGGATTCACCAACACATGTTGTTTCTACTACAGACGATCGATGATTTGATAGAGGACTTGGTGGACTAGGACATGGTGGGGCCCAGTAGGATCAGGCAGACATGGAATAATACTTAGGATTATAGTTTCTACGCGACTCTTACAATCACATGAGTTTTTCAATGGACAACAACTCGAGTCTATTTGTACATTCTTGTTTTTTGTTCTTTATGATGGGTTGGAATTCTGAGCCGCATGTTTTCAGTTGTACATGTACTCAACACTTGTTTAAGTATTCTTATTTCACATTTTATTTTGTGGGAAGTGGTTCGGTGTGTGTTCCGGTATAGATACACAAAAAAATACCTCCCACGTGAGGGTTTATGCCTTCAGGGCTAGTCTCTATCCCTTGGCCTATGTGAGGCGGGCATGGGGTAGTCACAACAAGGGCCCTGAGGGATGGGTTGTGACAAAGTGGAATCAAAGGGAGGACGGTTCCACCTCTAAGATAGTAGTCTATTTTATTGTTTTTTGGGGGAACAATGTTAAGTGTTTCTATTCCAACATTCAGATTTTGGGTATCCAATGTTAGTACAATAGCTGATGTATCCATACACCAAGACATTGAATTCTACTTTTCAACTCAATACATGAAAAAAAATGTTTTTATAAGTGTCACCTTATGTTCTTTTTGAATTTTATTCAACTCACTAGGTATATATTTTAACAATGGTATATAATAATCTATATGAGGATACCTCCTCGTGGAAAACCATCTAGGATACCGATATGTGATCGTTTGGATATCCCTCCTAGCGATGAGGTGTCAGTTCAGTAACCAGTGCTAGAGATGACCATGTCGGGTGGTGCATCGATGTTGCCACAACCCGTTGATCAGATGTTAATATCAGAAGCACTGGTAGAGGATGTGTAAAGTCTCAATGACTTTCTCAAGTCCTATAGATCGAGACCTCCTAGGTTTTGGGGAGAGATTGATCCTCAGGTTTCTGGGGACTAGCTGGAGGTAGGGCAAAGATTCTTTCACTTAGTGAAGACACCACATGACCAGAGGACCACCATAGTTGTGAGTCTTCTTTAGGGATTGCTAGGGAGATGGTGGAGTCATAAAATTCAGAATTATGAGGAGGAGATCCTTTTCTTGACAGACTTCGAGAGGCTTTTTTGGGATGATTTTTTCCAGGTGACCTTTCTCTCTTTGTGAATAAAACATTGACTTCACCTTTATAAGGGAATCATGTTGCTGGATATGTACTCAGTAATGATCATGGAGCTTCCATGATACTTCAATGACATGTTTAGATACCCTTTCTTCAATTATAGAACCATTGATTAGTCACTTGTGTGGGTGATCAGGGCATCGATGGTGTCTCTCAGCATCCATACCCAGGCCGGGGTGCTTGAGCGCACCATTCATATGGTGATATTTTTTGCCGAACAGGCGCCAACAACCAGAGTTACCAATTTACAACAGGTAGCGGAGTCATCGGCAATAAATAGATAGCTGACACGAGGTCCCAAGTAGGCCAAGTCTTTAAGGGGCAGACCCAAGGACTCAGGGTTAGGAGATTTGGGCTCTCATACAAGAAGGAGTCATATAAGAACTAATCTTTCCTTTTCGTTCAATGGGAGGGACACATGACACGTGACTGTCCGACCCACTATATAGATTACCATCAGATGGTCAAGGGACTACCAAGACAGGGGAAGAGGTTTGAGAGTGGAGGTTTGTATATAGGTAGATGTGGAAGGGGAGCAAGTCAAACTGCATGCGCCGGGTGATGGTTAGAGGTTGTACCACCACCACCCCGAGGTTGTCCACCCCAATCTTAGGGAACAGGATGACATAGGTGAGATCTACATTAGGCGAAAAATTCTTATAACAATGGTGCTATATTAATGATATGAGGTATGATTTTTTTCTTCTTTACAATATCTATGATTTTTATATACATATGTTCTAGAAAATCGTTTCTTTCCACTACTCTCGTTCAGAGCTAGGAGATTCAGGAGGAGTTTTTGGCTTGATCCATATGGCTAGAGAATTATACGGGAGGGGATTAAATGATTACACATTGTTGTCGTTGGTGTGATCTAACTCTAGGAGGAAATATCATCAGTTCGGATCTCCTAGTAGCGGTGTTGAGGACATTTAATTTCAACTTGGGTATGGACTGGTTAACCAGTTCCCATGCTTAGATTGACTATTTTAAGCCTATAGTGTGGTGTTTTCGTGGATATGGGACCAGTTTTTCCTTCACTAGAGAGAAGGAAATCCATTTAGCAAGAGTCATACGTTCTCTATGGAGGTTGTAGTCAATCACTCACTTGTTTTCTAGCCTCACCCTCAATGAAATTGATTGGAGGAGTCCATGTTTCCTTTAGGGGTGGGTGAGTAAAAGGTTGTTTCTCCAGAGAATGTTCTGGGACAACCTCCTCGTAGAGAGGTAGAATATTGCATCAATATTTACCTTGTTAGAGCACTGATAACCAGATCGACGTATCATATGTCTCCCACTGAGCATTGTAAGATAAGAGTGTATCTAGAAGACTTGCAGGAGAAGGGGTTTGTAAGACCTAGTGTCTCCCCGTAGGCAACCATGGTGTAATTTTACAATAAGTAAGATAATATTTTGAGGTTGTGTGTTGTCTTCCTAGGCCATAAACATTTTACCATGAAGAGAAAGTATCCAATTCTGATAATTAAGGACCTCTTCAATCCGTTGAAGGGAATGAGATGGTTCTCCAATATAGAACTCAGATCACGCCTTCATGAGAATCATGTATAGGATGATAACTTAACGAAGGAAAACTTCAGGTGCAGTTTAAAAACTATGAGTTCTTGGTGAAGCCGTTCGGTGTTTCTAATACCTCAAAAGGGTTCATGGGCCTCATACATAGTATTTTCCAGACATACCTTGACCATTTTTTCAAGTTCTCCATTGACGACATCTTGTTGTACTCGGCGTCAAAGGAGGAGCATGAAACCCACAGGCAGATAGTTCTGTATACACTCTGATAGAACCAACAATATGAAATTTTCTTTATGTACCAGATTTGGATTTAATAGGTTCACATTCTGGGTCATGTAATCTAGGAAGATGGTGTTTCATTGAATCTGGCAAAGATATAGGAATTTCTCAATTTGAAGATCCCAAGAGTGTAACTGATCTTTGAAACTTCTTGGTGTTAGCTGGTAATTATCAATTGATAGTTCTTGACAATTCTTCAGTGGAAACGCCATTATATCATTCAAAACGTGAGGGGGAAACTTTTTTGTGGATGGATAAATTCCAGCATAGTTTCCTGATGATGAGGTGGAGACTGACTAGTGGCCCATATTGAGACTACCAGAGGAGGGCGTTAAGAACGTAGTTTTCTATAATGCATTAGAGACTGGTCTAGATTGTCTTTTGAAGCATGATGTACCGATGATCACAATCTCATGCTAGTTAAGGTAGAATGAGTAGAACTACATGACCCATGACCTGATGTTAGCTATAATGGACTTTTACATGAAGATGTGGAGGTGCTATTTGATGGGTGAATTTATTACATTTTACTCTGACCACAAGAGTCTCAGGTATATCTTATCATAGAAAGAAATGAAACTAAGATAGTGGTGATGGATAGAGATCCTCTAGGATTTTGAATTTTAGAAAGTCTATACTCCTTGGAAGGGGCATGTGGTAGAAAATGTGTTTAGTATGTGGACTCATTTGCAGCTGTTGAGTGAGGCGATAAAGAAGCTAGCAACCATGTAGATATAATTAGTGGATAATGATAGACAAACTTACCTTCAATCGATGACTATTTCCCCCCTCCCCCCACCCTTAATGCGAGTTAAGAGGTACAACTAGTTCATGTTGACTATGAGGCCCAACGTGGTCATTTTTCCCCTGGTCATGCTCATGATGAATTTCCAATATGTGGGGAGCACATCATCCTTTTCTAATGGTGCATCAAATTACTAGAGGCATTGCAGGATGGGGTGTTGGGGGAGTTATATTAATCACCTTTGGTAGTACATACTAGAGTAGAGAAGATTTACTAGGACCACCTACTTTAGTACTAGTGTCCTTGAATGAAGAAAGTATTGGCCGAGTTCATCCCACGATGCCTCACATATTAGTATTTTAAGACTGAACATTATGTTTCAGCAGGAGTGGCTCAACCACTTAGTTTACTGGAGTGGAAATGGGATGGTATAATGATGGAATTCGTCATATGGTTACCAAGTACATCAAGAGGACATGATTATATCCAATGATTGTTGACTGACTCACCATGATGGATCAATACTTACACATCTGTGAGTTTGGACCAGTAGTGGGATTCAGATACCTCTGTGTCCAAGAGATAGTGCAACTTCACGATGTTCCTTCAATAATTTTATTAAACTATGATGCATGATTTACATATCATTTTTTGAAGTGACTGGAGGATGAGTTCTGGACAAAATTGTGCCTAATCATATCCTTTCATCCCCAGAAGGATGGTTAGATAGAGCAGACCATACAAACCATCAAGGTCATGCTTTGTTCTTGCGTCCAAGATTTAGGTTGTAGTTGGGGGGACCAACTTCTACTGGTGGAGCTTTTATACAACAACAGTTATCACTCAACTTTTTTTAAGGCACATTTGTAGGCCTTGTACGGGAGACCTTTCATATCACATCAATGAAGGACATGCCTTGGGGAGTCGACACTCGTTGGTCCAGAGTTGGTTCGGGATACCACCGATAAGGGGTATATATCCCAAGACTAGATGAGGAATGCGTAGATCCGGCATAATTATTATTCTAATAGGATTAAAAAACCCTTTGTGTTTGAGGAGGGATATCGTGTGTTCCTTTGGGTCTCACACCAACCAGGATTGAAGATATTTAGTGGAGGAGAAAAGATATCTCATAGGTTCATCAAACAATTTCCGATCCTGATAAGAGTTGTCAAGGTGGTGTACTACATAGATCATCCCCCACAAATGCACTGGGTGTATGATGTCTTATCTATGTGTCACAGATTTGGAGATACATTCATTATCTATCGCACATCATCAACTGAGGTGAGCTGTAAATTGAATATGGGGAGATGTTTGCAGAATTTTGGACGAAGATAGAGGATCAAAAATAGTGGATCCTACTTGGGTAGTTGATTACTATATTGTATGTTTTGTGGCACCACAAGAATCTCCAGGAGATATCATCGGAACGGGAGGGTCAAATTCATGCTCAATACTTATATTTGTTAAATTATCCCTTGTTTTTGATTTCGAGGATGTAAATCACAATAGGGGGAATGTAATTTATTATAATTACCATGTTATTTTTTATGTTATATGAATTATTTCAATACTACACACTCTAAATTCTTGTGATTCTGAGGCCTAGTGATCTAGTCAGGGAATTTTGACCTTTTAAAAGGTACCTTAAGTAAACATGCGAGCATTTTTTCAACCTTTTAACTGGTACTCGGATTGAAAATATGAGTGCAACGTTGAACACAGAATTCTCAGATTCACGTAGAAAGGAATTAACTTTGACTAGAATGTGCCAAACAAAAAGTTAAATTTTGGAACTTTCAGAAGAAAATTAAATAACTATAAAATTATTTTTTATTTATTTTACTCAACTGATGAGTGTAGGACAATGGTGATGTGATCCAGCATTGATGAGATGATGAGGTGAAATAATGTAACTCATTAATGGATCTTAAACATGTAGCATAATGATGATTTGATGATGTGTAATAGCGTAATGACGCGACGTCACAATGAAACAGAAATCTTGCAAAAAAAATTATTTTTTATAGTTTGATTTGTTGGTTAATGGGGATTAAAATGTGAGGATTCTCGGTAAGACCCTAAGATTTTATGAAAAATATTATTTTAATTTCATTGATGTCGTGTGTTGTATGCTGCATCAAAATTAGCTTGTACTATACGCAACACCGTTTTAGCTTGTAGTATACGAAACATTATTCTTTGCTAGTGTTACACACAATTTCAAGTTTGTTTTGTGGGAATTCTTCTATGAAAAATTAAGTATAGATTTTGTTTAATGTATAAATGAAATAAGTTTTGATTATGTAATATGCAAAACCAAAGGTATCTTCCACTACATGCAGCCCTAACTTGGCTTGCATCACATGCAATCGTGACCTTCCTCGATAGTGTGTGTAGTATGCAATACATGGATTCGCTAATCAATGATATATAGTTATGATATTATTATGAACTAGCTGTTATGGATTATATTAACTGCATTTTAAATGTTATAACATTATTATTTATCTTACACATTTTATAGAACATCGTGTGAGAATAAAATATTTTTTTTGAGTAAAATAAGTATTTTTTAAAAAATGCAGTTTTGCCGCCTTTTGATGGTGCACCCACATTAAATATAGTTTTTGACATGTTTATAAGTTCAATTTCAGAAAATAAAATTCTTATTTGGAATCAGGATATAAAAATTTACTTTGGAAATTTTTTTCATAATATTCTTATAAATTTTATATTTTAATGAATAGTAAAAACACGCTATATTATAATTAAAAACAACTTTTCCATCGCAAAAATTTATATGGATGGATTATCATTTTAATTGTTTTTAATGTGTAATTAGAATATATTTCTACCATTTAATCCAATGTTGGTCATTGGAATTAATTTCACTTTGAAATTGGACATAAACAAGTGTTGACCTCTTGATATTTATTGTTTCTTAAAAACACGCTATTTGTTTTGATAACGGGAATTAATTTTAAAATTAATTAATGCCCCATCTATGTTTTGAATTTGGAAAAATATAAATCATTGATTAATTTGGAATATCAAATATATCATAGGCTGAATTTTTTTTATTGTTCGGAAAAACGTCAATTTTTTATGAATAGTGAAACCACTTAGTGGTAGTTAAAAACGGACTCTATCATTTAAATGAAATTTTACCCTTTTGTGAATTGAATTTCAAAAATCATACATACATGGTTGTTATCAAGAAGTAAAATGTGGTTCAATAAGATTAAAATAATTTTTGGTGAATAGTAACTTTTGATTTTTATTTACCACGGTTAAAGGAAAATAGGGTAATTCAAGGTTAAAAGAATATTATAATAATTCAAAATTACATTAACACTTGTCTTATCCTTTTTAGATGAGTTGTGGCCACCCACAGTCTTCCTTGGGTCTATTTTGGAACCCCATTTTTCCACTTGGTAGTGATAATGAAAATTTGGATTAATTAATTTAATGTAAACAAAAAATTAACATTGACAATAACCTTTTAGTAATTAGTTTTTATAAGGGGTTATATAAATTATCTTTTAGACTATAAATATTCATTGTAAAGAGAAAAATATTTCCTACATGATGGTATTTTCTTTAGACATCAAATAAATTAAATTATTTATGACACAATAATGATGCAGTATTTACCCCATTAATAAATGATTTAAAAAAATAAGATTATAATGACTAAAATATTATCCAAAACATGTCCAATTCTAATTAGATTATTTTATTTCTACCATGAATCATCTTATCTTCATCATTAATGATTCTTGGACATTTTTAACCCAATGATATGTTTATAATAAAATAATATTTTCACAGTTTCCAAAGGTGCCCCTCTCATCCCATATAAAAGGGAACCTCCTCCCTCTCCTCTTTACACAACTTTGAGCCTTAATCCTCGGCCAACCCCTACACATTTCCCTTCTCAACATCCCTAGAAACATATTATAGGTTCTGGTCTACTCAAAATAACAACTCTATTCCCTTAAGTGGATGTTTAAAGGAGGCATGTCGAGGAAGAGGTAATTTCTTCTACCCATTATTTCAAGTTTCTTCCATCTTAAACTTCCTCTTATTTAGTTGTTTCATTATAAATTAATAACATCAGTATCACTCATATATTGATATGATATTATAAATATCAAACAGCCCAATTTAACTTTTTATCCATCCTACGGAAAATGAAATCACCGCGCGTGCGTATGTAGGGAATATCGTCTCCACGCCGTGGTGTAACTAGTTTTTCCACAACCACCAAACATGGATGGGTATAATTGTATAAAGAATAACTATATATGGTTATTATAACATCATACTGATTCTGAGATATTATTCACTCCAATTCTATTCAATAATTATGGGAATGATATCATCGCTCGTGCGTACGTAAGGATTATCGTCTCCATGACGTGATGAGATTCATTCTCCATGTTAACCACTCAAGAATGATTGTAAAGTACAAATATTGAAATATATGACATGATAAAGCTACTATATTTATATATATATATATGTGTGTATCATCTACATACTTCCATTCAAGTCAATAAGGAATGGAAAACAGTGTTCATGCGTACGTACGGCCTACTATCTCCATAAACAGTGTATTTCATTTTATTTATTTATCTATTATATATATATATTGAATATATATGATATATAAATCATGATTTAAATTCTCTAAGTAATTAAATCATGATAAAAGTAGAAATAATATCAAGAACAAAAAATTCTAAACACGTACGATAAATAAAACAATTTTACCCAAAACACTGCTTTAACATGGAATTGACAAAAGAACAGGTAATATAAAGTCATAAGTGAACCATATATGATATAATAACAATGAATATAATTATTTAATAAGTAAATGAAATTATTTAAATCATTATACAGGATGTTCGGATACGTACGAAGCAAATCAGACCAAAGGTAAGGGATAATTTTGCAATCTCATTTTTATCTGAGGTTGCTTATACGTAGCTATTTACTGGGGTATATTTTTCATCCATGTCCATAAAATGTTTTTCATAAAGTGTTTAATATTATTCCATTTATTTTTAAAGTCATGTTTACCCCTATTTGACTTTTACATTATGTTATAGAAGAAATATTTCTTTTTTTACCATACGAGGAACTTTTTGACTTTTCTGGAAAAAGTACGAGAAGAATGTTTTTTTAACGTATACTGCATGAACGAATTTTTACAGTTTTATAATGCCTTATTTTCATGATGTTTACTCTAAAAGATTTCATTTTTATTTTCAACAAAATCCTTTTCTTTTAAAATTGTGTGGCATTTTTTGAAAAGATAATGATTTTTAAGAAGAATGGATATTTTCCTCAAGAATTATTTTCAAGTGTTTTATCAAAACCATTTCCCATCAAAGATGACATTATTTCATATGTGTATGTTTCAAGTATAATATCTCTATGGTTTACATGGTTTTACTTTTCTTATGATGAAATGATACTCATTTGTTTTATATGGATTATGTTATGATGGGATGATGTTTATGAAACCAATTTTTATTATTTGGGTTATGATGAATGGCTTATGTTTATATTGTGGAAAAAGTAAGAATGATTTCATTACGAGATTGGTGGGACCTATATCTCCCTCAAATTAATTGGGAAAATATTTATATCTCATGAGATATACATGGTTGGAATGGCACGTTAATCTGGTTCAGTGATACAGGACTGGAACGAGAAGTGAACTCAATTCAGAAAAGGACTTTGTCGACTAAGATGCTCTTGGCAGCAATGCCTTTGCTACTATGGAAATCATGACATGTGCTTAATGGTTCCCACAATTAAATGTTTTATTCCCATGATATTTTATCATGATTAATGTTTCTTTATGATCTATGCCTTACGTACTTCCATGTTTTATGTCATTGCTCGAGATTTTGATGTTTAAACATTATTTTCATGTTTTCTTTGTTCAAATGTATATTATTTGTTTTATTTTCTCCAAGATTACCCTTACTGAACATTTGAGCTCACCCTTTATATGTTTCCTTTTCACCAAGATTTAAATAATGATTTTGGGTAAGAGAAATAAAAGGGGAAGATCTTTATGAGATATGTTGAAGATCTTTCACCGCGATTAAAAGATTATATTCCGAGTTTCCAAAGACATTAAACTATTATGGTCCTTGGGTGTTTGTTTTTGTTATGTATTAATTATTCCAAAAAAGTAATGTAATGTCCATGTATGTCAAGCTTGGGTCTCTACAGTTGGTATCAGAAGAAAGGTTTAGTCAACCTTTGGAAACTAGGAAGCGAAAACTTTAGTGATATCCCTAGAGATATTTCTTAGGTATGTCTAGGGATGTCCCTAAGGTTAAGTATAAGTATAGGTTATAGTCCTAGAATTATGATAACGATCATAGAATTAAACATAATATCTTAGATATTTAAGGTACACCCCTTTTATTATGTTGTTTTTATAGCATGATTGTTTCCTCTCAAACTATTCTTTTTGGGTTCTAGAAAATGGATAGAAACCGGGAGATTCATGTTAATAGAGAATATTATGGACAATGGAATAATATTCTTCATGATCAATCAAACAAAATGGGATTTGGAAGGAAAAACATTGTTATTATTCCAAATCAGCAATCTCATAATATGATCAATAATCTCACCTTTGCTAAGACTCATGAATCAGATAATAAGAGAAAGATGGAGTTTCATGATGATCATAGAGGAAAGAAAGTTCACATTCCATCATGTAAATAATGGGGGAAGAGGCATCAAGGATAATGTTTCAAAGGAACTGTAAGATTCTTTGGGTGTGGAAAAGAAGGACACAAAGCCAGTAATTGCAAAGGATAAGGTTTATTTAACACCATGTACAAGGATAATGGTATTTCTAAGACATCAACAACGGATAAATTTTTTAAATGTGGAATGTATGGGAATTATGCAAACCAATGCCCTAAGGGAAAGTCTAATGAAGATAATAATAATGGTTGTATGGGTAGTATTTATATTGATGATGATGAAGAGACTACAAATGATATGTGAGATGAAAGAATTGTTGAAGCTTGTTCAGTAGTTTAAGAAGGTAGTGGAATGATTTATGTTTATCAAGTTTTATGTTGTATAGGTAATGGTACTATAGAATAAAGACACATATAAGGATTGTTAAACAATTGTTTTTCCTAAATTATTTGAAAGTATATGGTATCGGTAACCGTGAAAGGTTATTCGTATATTTTTGGAAAGTAGATGATATGCGCATAATGAAGGGATAATGAGATAAGGAGATGTTTGACAGTATTCATGATCTCATTGCGGATATAAGGACAATGTGATATCATGGATTGAGTATATATAAATTTGGGACTTTGGTATGTGGAAAGAGTTAACTTTTGACATCATTAATGTTTTCACTAAGGTTTAATGGGTTTTCATTTTTCAAGAGAATACATAATCATGGTATTCACATGTCTGAATATGACTAAAAAGATTTATTTTATGATATATGGGGCATAAATGATGGTACTCATACTCTTGTTATGTAACCTTTCCAGTAATCATTTTCATTATACTATGAGATTGGACATATGTATTTTGGATAATTCTAAATATTGGAATGGATTATTTTGGAAATCAGATCGTATTGTTTATGTTTAGAACTTATTTCGATATTATTCATGAAAAGTTATAATAGTTTAGTTTTAGAAAAAGGACAACTCGTAGGACGGGTGACAACTCGTCACATCGGAAAAGGTTACAGGAGTTGAACCCATAACCGAAGTGTGACAGGACTTTATTACCTACCACTAGCCTATAGAAAGACCCTGGTTAGTAGAAACTAGTTATATTTTATTAAGAAGGATGATAGATGAGGTATAAGTCCATTTTTGGAACTATATATGATTAATCTCACCATAGATGGACTTATATATTTAACTTTTTCTAACCATATGTTTGAGACAGATGGAATGACCTATCATTTTATCGCATGATCTACTAACACTTCAAGAAAGACAAATTCAACTTCATTTATTTAAATTATGAAGTGGAAATTCTTCAAGGACTAAGCGGCGGTGAGATTGTACCAAAATCAAGTTAGTATTTCATTTAATTTGAAATTTTTTCAACATTAGGGAAATGATCTTGAAAACGAAAAATTTTGTCATAGTGCCCTTATATCTGAGGAATCAGATGGTACCTTAGATCATCACAAATTTATGGCTTTTTGATTGTTGTGTTTTTCATAGCCATGTTCTCTACTACTCTCCATCAAAACTTGACGGTTATATTTATCTTCCATATCCATATTTTAACCTATGTTCTCTTAGGTGGAAACCCAACGATGAGTTAATTTGGGTAACCGTTACATTTCATACATCAATTTTTAAAATTATATATTAGTATTCCATTTTACGATGTGGGTTTCTATTAAAAAAACATTCAAGTAGTAAACCATTTATAACCCTGATGAATTTTGAGGGAGAAATTCATTTTAAGGGGGGTAGAATGTAACACCCCGAGATTTTATGAAAAATATTCTTTTAATTTCATTGATGTATAGTGTTTTACACTAAACCAAAATTATCTGGTATAATACGCAACACAATATTAGCTTGCAGTATACGAAACACTATTCTTCGCTAGTGTTACACACAATTTCAAGTTTGTTTTGTGGGAATTATTCTATGCAATAGTAAATATAGATTTTGTTTAATGTATAAATGAAATAAGTTTTTATTATGTTATACGCAACACCAAAGGTAGCTTCCACTACATACAGCCTGGACTTGGCTTGCATCAGAAGCAATCACGACCTTCTTCGATAGCGTGTGTAGTACGCAATACCGAGATTCGCTAAACAATGATATATTGTTATCATATTATTATGAACTTGCCGTTATGGATAGTATTAACTACAGTTTAAATTTTATAACATTATTATTTATCTTACACATTTTATAGAACATCATGTGAGAACAAAATGTATTTTTCGAGTAAAATATGTATTTTTCAAAAAATGCAGTTTTGCCTCCTTTTGATGGCGCACCCACTTTAAATCTAGTATTTGACATTTTTATAAGTTCAATTTAACCAAATAAAATTCTTATTTGGAATCATGATATAAAAATTTACTTTGGATAAATTTTTCATATTATTCTAATAACTTTAATATTTTAATGAATAGTAAAAACACGCTATATTTTAATAAAAAACTACTTTTTTCATCACAATAATTTATATGGATATATTATCTTTTTAATTGATTTTAAAGTTTAATTAGAATATATTTTTACCATTTAATCCAATGTTGTTCATTGAAATTAATTCCACATTGAAATTGGACATAAATAAGTGTCGATATTTTGATAGTTATTGTTTCTTAAAAACACGCTATTTGTTTTGATAACAGAAATTAATTTTAATATTAATTAATTCCACATATATGTTTTTAATCTGAAAAAATATACATCAGTTTTGAATTCAGAATATCAAATATAGTATAGGATGAATGTTTTGTATTTTTCTGAAAAACATAAATTTTTTATGAATAGTGAAACCACTTAGTGGTAGTTAAAATATACCTACTCATTCATTTAAATAAAATTTTACCACTTCTGTGAATTTAATTTCAAAAATCCTGCATACATGGTTGTTATCAAGAATTAAAATCTGGTTCAATAAGAAGAAAATAATTATAGGTGAATAGTAACTTTTGCCTTTTATTTACCGCGGTTAAAGGTAAATTGGGTAATTCCAGGTTAAAAGAATATTGTAATAATTTAAAATTACCTTAAAACCTGACCTAACCTTATTATATGAGTATTTACTGAACATGGGCATCCTTGGGTCGATTTTTGGACTCCATTGTCCAACTTGGTAGTGATAATGACAATTTGGATGAATTAATTTAATGTAAAGCAAAATTGACATTAACAAAAACCTCTTAGTAATTAGTTTTTATAAGGGGTTTTATAAATTATCTTTAGACTATAAATATTATTTGGAAATATAAAAATATTTCCTACATGATGGTATTTTTTTAGACATCAAATACATTAAATTATTTATGACACAATAATGTTTCACTATTTACCTCATTAATAAATGATTTAAATAAATACGATTATAATGATTAAAATATTATCCAAAACAAGTCCAATTATGATTGGATGATTTCATTTCGACCATGACTCATATTATCTTTTTCTTTAATGATTTTTGGACCTTTTCAAACTGAAGAGAAGTTTATAATAAAATAATATTTTTACACTTTCCAAAGGTGCCCCTCTCCTCCCTTATAAAAGGGAACCTCCTCCCACTCCTCTTTACACATATTTGAGCCTTCATGATGGGAAAAACCCTGAACATTTTCATTCTTAACATCCGTAGAAACATATTAGAGGTTCTGGTATTCTCAAAATACCAACTCTAGTCCCTTAAGTGGAAGTTTAAAGGAGGCACGTCGAGGAGGAGATAATTTCTTCTACCGATTCTTTCAAGTTTTTTCATCTTATAATTCCTATTATTTTGTTGTTTCATTATAATGTAATAACATCAGTATCACTCATATACTGATATGTTATTATAAATATAAAAAACCCTATTTCACCTTCTATCAATCCTACGGAAAATGAAATCACCGCGTGTGCGTACGTAAAGAATATCGTCTCTAAGCCGTGGTGTAATTAGTTTTTCGACACCCACCTTACATGGATGGGTATAATGGTGTAAATAATAACTATATATGGTTGTTATAAAATCATACAAATTCTGAGATATTATTCACTCCAATTCTATTCAATAATAATGGAAATGATATCATCGCTCGTGCGTACGTACGGATTACCATCTCCACGGCGTGATGAGATTCATTCTCCATGATAACCACTCAAGAATGATTATAAAGTATATATAATGAATAATAATGAAATATATGACATGATAAATCTACTGGATTTATTTATATATATATATATGTCATCTTTTTTACTTCCATTCAAGTCAATAAGGAAAGAAAAACAGCATTCATGCGTACGTACGGCCTACCGTCTCCATGAACGGTGTATTTCATTTTATTTATTTATATTATATATATATATACAGAATATATATGATATATAAATCATGATTTACATTCTAGAAGTAAGTAAATCATGATATATGTAATAATAATATCAATAACAAAAAATTCCAAACATGTGGGGTAAAAAAAATGATTTTACCCAAAACACTGTTTTAACATAGAATTTACAAAAGAACGGGTAATATAAAGTCATAAGTGAACCATATATGATATAATAACAATGAATATAATTATTTAATAAGTCAATTAAATTATTTAAATCATTATACATGAGGTTCAGATATGTACAAAGCATATCGTACCTAAGGTAAGGGATAATTTTGCAATCTCATTTTTATCTAAGGTTGCTTATACGTAGGTATTTACTGGGGTATATTTTTCATTCATGTCCATAAAATGTTTTTCACAAAGTTTTTAATATTATTCCATGTATTTTTAAAGTCATGTTTACCCCTCTTTGACTTTTACATTGTGTTATGGATGGAATCTTTCTTTTCTTTACCGTACAAGGAACTTTTTGACTTTTCCAGAAAAAGTACGAGAATAATATTTTTTTAACTTATATGGCGTGAACGGGTTTTTACAGTTTTATAATGCCTTATTTTCATGAAGTTTACTCTAAAATATTCAATGGTTATTTTCAATAAAATACTTTTCTTTTAAAATTGTGTGTCATTTTGTGAAAAAGAAATGATTTTTAAGAAGAAAGGATATTTTCCTCAAGAATTATTTTCAAGTGTTTTATAAAAACCATTTTCCATCCAAGATGAAATTATTTGATATGTATATGTTTCGAGTATAATATCTCTATGATTTACATGGTTTCAATTTTATTATGATGAAATGATACCCATTTTTTATATGGATTATGTTATACTGGGATGATGTTTATGAAACCCATTTTTATTCTTTGGGTTATAATGAATGGTTTATGTTTATGTTGTGGCACAAGTAATAATGATTTCATTATGAGATGGGTGGGACCTATAAATACCTCCAATGCATTGGGCAAATATTTATATTTCATGAGATTGACATGGCTAGATTGGAAAGTTAATCTGGTTCAATAATATAGGACTATTACGAGGAGTGAACGCGATTCAGAAAGGGACAGTGTCCACTAAGATGGTCTTGGCCACAATGCCTTGGCTAATATGAAAATCATAACATGTGCTCAGTGGTTCCCACAATCAAATTTTTTATTCCCGTTCTATTTTATCATGATTAATGTTTCTTTATGATCTATGCCTTACGTACTGCCATGTTTTATGTCATTGCTCATGATTTTGATGTTTAAACATTATGTTCATGTTTTTTTGTTCAAATGTATATGATTTGATTTATTTTCTCCATGCCTACCCTTACTAAGAATTTGATATCACCATTTATATGTATTATTTTCCCTAGGATTTAAGGAACGGTTTTAGGTAAGAGAAAAAAGGGGATAATCTTTATGGGAGAAGTTGAAGATCTTTCACCACGATTAGAAGATTATATTATGAGTTTCTGAAGACACTAAACTATTACGGTCCTTGTGTGTTTGTTTTTTTATGTTTTAAGTATTCCACAAAATTAATCTAATTTCCATGTATGTCATGATTGGGTCTCTATAGTTTGTATCAGATAAAAGGTTTAGTCAACCTTCGGAAACCTGGATGCAAAAAAATTTATTGAGATCCCTAGAGATATTTCTAAGGTATGTCTAGGGATGTCCCTAAGGATAAGTATAAGTATAGGTTATAGTCCAAGATTTACATTTACGATCAAAGAATTAAACATAATATCTTAGATATTTAAGGTACACCCCCTTTATTACGTTGTTTTCCTAGCATGATTTTTTCAACTCACAGTATTCTTTTTGGCTTTTAGGAAATGGATTGAAACCAGAAGAATCATGTTAATGGAGAATATGATGGAAAATTGAATGATATTATTCATGATCAAGAAAATTAAATGGGATTTGTAAGGAGAAACATTGTTATTATGCCTAATTAGCAATCTCATAATATGATCAATAATCTCAACTTTGGTAAGATTCCTGACTCACCTAATAAGAGAATGATGGAGTTTCATGATGATCATATAGGAATGAAATTTTACATTCCCTCATGATAATCATGTGGAAGAGGCATCAAGGAGAATGTTTCAAAGGAATTGGAATATGCTTTGGGTGTGGAGAAGAAGGACACAAATCCAGTAATTGCAAAGGAAAAGGTTCAGTTAACACCATGGACAAGGATAATGGTATTGCTAAGACATAAACAATGGTTATATGTTTTAAATGTGGAATGTACATGCATTAATAAAACCAATTCCCTAATGGAATGTCTAATGAAGAGAATCATCATGGTCATTTGGGTAGTATTTATATTGATGATGATAAAGAGACTACAAATTATATTAGAGATGAAAGAATTGTTGATGCTTGGTCAATAGATTAAGAAGGTGGTGGAATGATTTATGTTTATCAAGAGTTATATTGTATAGGTAATGGTACTATGGAATAAAGACACATCTAAGGATTGTTACATTATTTTTTTTCCTAATGTATTTGAAAGTATATGGTATCGTTTACCACGAAAGGTTATTCAGATATTTTTGGAAAGTAGATGATATGCGCATAATGAAGGGATAAGTAGATAATGAGATGTTTGACAATATTCATGAGCTCATTACTAATATAAGGACAATGTGATATCATGGATTGAGTATATAGAAATTTTGTGACTTTGGTATGTGGAAAGAGTTAACATTTTACAGCAATATTGTTTTCACTAAGATTCAATGGGTATTCATTTTTCAAGAGAAAACATAATAATGGTATTCACATGTCTGGAATATGACCAACAAGATTTATTTTATGATATATGGGGGATAAATGATGGTACTCACATTCTTGTTATGTGACCTTTCCAGTAATCGTTTTCACTATACTATGAGATTGGACAGATGTATTTTGGCTAAGTCTAAATATTGGAATGGATTATTTTGGAAATATGATAGTATTGTTTATGGCTGGAACATATTTCGATATTATTTCTATAATTTTATAATAGTGTAGTTTTAGAAAAAGGACAACCCGTCGGACGAGCGACAACCCATCGCGTCAGACAAGGTTGCGGGAATCGAACCCACAATTGAGGTGCGACAGAACTTTATCGCCTACCACTGGCCTACAGAAAGACCCTGGTTAGTAGAAACTAGTTATATTTTATTAAAAAGTATTTTAGATTATGTATAAGTCCATTTTTGGAACTATATATAATTAATCTCACCATTAATGGACTTATAAATGTAACTTTTTATAAACTTTTGTTTGAGACAGATGGAATGACCTATCATTCTATCGCATGATCTACTAACACTTCACGAATGACCAATTAAACTTCATTTCATTAAGAGATGAAGTGGAAATTGTTCAAGGAACAAGCGATGGTGAGATTGTACCAAAATCAAGTAAGTGTTTCTTTTAATTCGAAAATTTTTCAACATTGTGGAAATGATCTAGAAAACCAAAAATTTTGTCCTAGTTCCCTTATATCTGATGAATCATATGGTACCTTAGATCATCAAAAATTCATCGCTTTGTGGTTGTTGGCTTTTCCATATCCATGTTCTCTACCACTCTCCATCAGAACGTGACGGTTAGATTTCCCTTCCACATCCATATTTTAACCTATGTTCTCTTAGATGAAAACCCAGGGATGTGTTAGTTTGGGTAACCATTACATTTCATACTTTACATTATAAAATTAAGATTTAGTATTCCTTTTTACGATGTGGGTTTCTATTAAAGAAACTTTCAAGTAGTAAACCATTTATAACCCTGACGGATTTCGAGGGCGAAATTCATTTTAAGGGGGGTAGAATGTAGCACCCCGAGATTTTATGAAAAATATTCTTTTAATTTCATCGATATCTTGTGTTGTACGCTACACCAAAATTATCTTGAACTATACGCAACACCGTATTAACTTGCAGTATACACAATATTATTCTTGGCTAGTGTTACACACAATTTCATGTTTGTTTTGTGGGAATTATTCTATGCAAAATTATGTATAGATTTTGTTAAATGTATACATGAAATAATATTTGATTATGTTATACGCAACACCAATGGTAGCTTCCACTACACGCATCCCTTACTTGGATTGCATCACACACAATCACGACCTTCCTCGATAGCGTGAGTAGTATGCAACACCAGGATTCGCTAAACAACATTATATTGTAATAATATTATTATGAAATAGCCGTTATGGATAGTATTAACTACATTTTAAATTTTATGACATTATTATTTATCTTACTCATTTTATAGAACATCGTGTGAGAACAACATATATTTTTCGAGTTAAATAAGTATTTTTTTTAAAATGCAGTTTTGCCACCTTTTGATGGAGCACCCACTTTAAATATAGTTTTGGACATGTTTATAACTTAAATTTGACAAAATGAAATTTTATTTGGAATTAGGATATAAAAATTACTTTGGATAAATTTTTCGTATTATTCTGATAACATTTGTATTTTAATGAATAGTAAAGACACTCTATATTTTAATTAATAACAACTTTTATCATCGTAATAATTTATATGGTTAGGTTATCTTTTTAATTGATTTTAAAGTTTAATTAGATTATATTTTTACCATTTAATCCAATTTTGGTCATTGGAATTAATTTCACTTTGAAATTGGACATAAACAAGTGTCGATCTTGTGATAGTTATTGTTTCTTAAAAACATGCTATTTGTTTTGATAACAGGAATTATTTTTAAAATTAATTAATGTCACATCTATGTTTTGTATTTGAAAAAATAGACATAATTTTTTAATTCGGAATATCAAATATATCTTAGGCTGAATTTTTTGTATTTTCCTGAAAAACTACAATTTATGATGAATAGTGAAACCACTTAGTGGTAGTTAAAAAAACTGACTCTTTCATTTAAATGATATTTTACCACTTCTGTTAATTTAATTTTAAAAATCCTACATATATGGTTATTATCAAGAAGTAAAATGTGGTTTAATAAGATGAAATTTTTTTGGTGAATAGTAACTTTTGACTTTTATTTACCGCGGTTAAAGGTAAATAGGGTAATTCAAGGTTAAAAGAATATTATAATAATTCAAAATTACCTTAAAACTTGTCCTAACCTTATTATATGAGTAGTTACCTACCATGGGCATCCTTTGGTATATTTGGGGACCCCATTGTGCCTCTTGGTAGTGATAATGACAATTTGGATTAATTAATTTAATGTAAAGAAACAATTGACATTAAAAAAACCTTTTAGTAATTAGTTTTTATAAGGGGATATATAAATTATATTTTAGACTATAAATATTCATTGGAAAGCTAAAAATATTTCCATCATGATGGTATTTTTTTTAGACATCAAATAAATTAAATTATTTATGACACAATAATGATACAGTATTTACCTCATTAATAAATGATTTAAATAAATAAGATTACAGTGATTAAAATATTATCAAAACATGTCCAAATTGGATTGGATGATTTTATATCGACCATGAGTCATCGTATCTTCATCTTTAATTATTTTTGGACCTTTTGAAACTAAATATAAGTTTATAATAAAATAATATTTACACACATTCCAAAGGTGCCCCTCTCCTCTCTTATAAAATGGCACCTCCTCCCTCTGCAATTTACACAACATTGAGCCTTCATGCTCGTCCAACCACTACACATTTACCTTATCAATATCCCTAGAAACATATTAGAGGTTCTGGTCTTCTCAAAAGACCAACTCTAGTCCCTTAAGTGGAGTTTAAAGGAGGCACGTCGAGGAAGAGGTAATTTCTTCTACCGATTCATTCAAGTTTCTTCCATCTTATACTTCCTCTTATTTAGTTGTTTCATTATAATTTAATAACATCAGTATCAATAATATACTTATATGTTAATATAAATATTAAAACAACCCTATTTCACCTTTTATCCATCCTTTGGAAAATGAATCCACATCATGTGTGTACGTACGGAATACCATCTCCATGTCGTGGTGTAATTAGTTTTTCCACCACCGCCTTACATGGATGGGTATAACAATTTAAATAATAACTATATATAGTTTTTATAACATAATACTGATTCTGAGATATTATTCACTCCAATTCTATTCAATAATTAAGAGAATGACACCATCGCTTGTGCATACGTACGGATTACTGTCTCCATGACGTGATGAGATTCATTTTCCTTGTTAACCACTCAAAATTGATTATAAAGTATATATAATGAACAGTAATGAAATATATGACATGATAGATGTTGGTCGGAGTGGTTTACTCAAGAAGGGGGTGAATTGAGTACCAATTAAAATTTCTGTATTTAAAAACACTGTCTTAAAGACCCCCAAATAAAATAATAAATTAAACTGTAGTGAATTTATATTAAAGTAGAGGTTCTGTTATATTCTCAAGGGATTGATTAATTCCCAGTTAATCAACACAGGAGTGTGTGATTATCTTTTGAAACTAACTTACTAATCTACACTTAACATAAACACTTGCTAATTTAATTATCAAAGTGACTTAAAAAAACAGTATTGGTTTTAAAGTGATTAGCAGCGGAATAAAACTTTGAAAGAGATGGCACAACAAATGTAACCAATAGGTTCAGTCTCAAGCTGAGACTTAGTCCTCTCAAAAGTTTATATAAAAATGATCTACACCCTGGATCGGGGTTCAACAGTTTACAACTGTCCAGGTCCAAGACCTCTACCACTGTTCTTCGTGGGAAACAGTACAACAGCAACCAGCTGTCCAGGTCACACACGACCTCTACCACTGTTATTCGTGGGAAAGAAGGAATGCAAGAATTTGGTAAGGATTTACAAATCCTCCAGTTTAAATACAGGAGACAGTGTATGTGTTAGATACAGCAGATAACACACACTTCTCGAAAAGTATAATAATAAATCACAAAACAAGAGATGTAGAGTTTAGAAATTGTTCTGGTGATTTCAGTGTAGCTCTGGACACCTTTGGATTCGATCAGAAGTGAGTCTGAGTCCTCTTCTTGTTTCTGTTTGAGAAATAGAGTGTCGTATGCTCCAGGTTCATAGACAGTGAAAATGTAGTGGTTAAAGTTCTTCAGTGTTCTTCTTATATGCACAGAACACTTCTCGAGTATGCTTGATTGTCTATGAGCTTCTTGATTCTTCTCATTCTTGTGTTTCTGGTATATTCCATCCACCACACTCTCCTCGTTGGGCAGCGTAGTCTTCTCATATTTATCTCACGGGCAACAGGAGACAAAAAAGATTTCCTTTCTGCAGGTACGAGGTACGGGTTCCTGACATCCGACAACCTTTATCAGATATTTGACAAATCATTAAAATGTACATGATATGACCAT
Organism: Viscum album; assembly: GCA_963277665.1. Lineage (NCBI taxonomy): Eukaryota > Viridiplantae > Streptophyta > Magnoliopsida > Santalales > Viscaceae > Viscum > Viscum album. The sequence continues at coordinate 1,103,359,579 of OY728147.1, forward strand.
TTGATAGATTAAATAAATATAAATAAATAAATTCAAACAGTGAGTCGAGTGATCGGTAGGTAATCAACATCGGTAGCTTGGACATCGGTAGCTCAATTTCATTAGTTGCTTTGACTCTATCGGTGGCTCTATGCGTCGGTTGGTATATGCTTGTATCGGTGGCTTTGTTTATCGGTAGCTCCATGCGTCGGTAGCTCCATGCGTCGGTAGCTCCATGCGTCGGTAGCTCCATGTGTCGGTAGATCCATGTTTGTATCGGTAGCTATCTGTAAGTCAGTAGCTTACATTTATAAGCACATCGGTAGCTCTGTGTTTAAGTATATCGGTGACTCTGTCTGTCGGTAGACTAAGTCTATCGATAAACTGGGTACCGGTAGCTCTTTATCAGTAGCTATAGGCAGATTACTTATCTGTTTTATGCAGAACACATCCGATTGTGTTAGAATCAATTTAACTTGTATGAACATGGATAAATGAGTATTAACATATTCCAAAGACTATTTTAAAAAAATTTATTGGTTTGATCACATATTTGAAATAATTAAAGTATAGATCAATGATACTTACAAATATCATAGAGAATGAAAACATAATTGGGATTTTCAAAACATATGAATACATGATTGAGATTATCAAAATAGGTGAGGTCAACAATCTCCCCCTTTTTTATAATCACAATTTATGATATGGGCATTTAACATAGTGAAAATATAATAGTAAAGAGTATAATATTGGATTCAATTTTCTCAGAGAAAACAGCATCAGAGATAATAGAAATAGTATGATATAGACATAAGTTATCAGAAGTAACAATCATAAGGTATCGAAGGTAAAAAGAAACACAATAATATCAGAGATAAAATTGAAAAAAAAGGTAATGTGTCTCCCCTTATTCCTTATTTTTCTCCATTGAAAATATTTCTCATTCTCTCATTTTCCGCTTATTGTTTGTTCTCCCCCTTTGTGATAATCAAAAAGTGGGAAAGCATATATAGGAGACAAATAAAACATGAGAAGTAAAATGAGTTCTTCTGTATTAGAGCAGTCAGAAAGTATAGAAACAGAATACAAATGAATTCCTATTAAAAAATCCTAGCCACTGGATCAATCCACATCTTCAACGTGAGATTTTCCTTTGGGATCAGAAGAAGGTTCGAGTGGTGAGGATGCAGGTGAAGGTTTTGGAATGCCAGAAATGATCAAAGGAGGCTGGGCCACTGACACAGAGTCAGGCTTGTAGGTTGAAGATCTTTGGGTGATCATTGGTGTGAGGCTTCGAATAGCTTGAGCAGGAGTCAGCTGGACTGTGGAAACAGCTGAGGCAGAAGCAGGCAAAGCAGGAGGTACGATGACTGGTCTGGCATCAACATGCAATAAGGGCAGCAACAGATTTCTAAAATCCATAATAATTCCTCCTCCTCTTTCCATAGTAGAGATGAAATCATCTTTGTTCTCCATGAATTTATCCAAGGCAGGAGTCAATTGTCTTAGTTGGCTCACTTGTTCTCTAAAAGCTTGAGTTACTGGAGGGAGCTTCATGTTTTCCAACATCAGCTTGAAGTGGTGATCGAGTTGATGCTTGGTGAAAATTCTGGTAAAGTAGTAGTCCACTTTGCTCTTTATGGCTTCCTGAGAGGCAGAGGCTTCTCTCATATAATCTTGAACAATCTTTATTATTTCTCTAGCAGAATCTCTTGTAGAAATCACCACTCGGCTCAACTCTGATGAGGCCACCGAGCCACTGGTTGAAATAGAACCAATCTCATCCTTCATCATTGCTCGAACTAGATTCAGGTCGACTAATAGTTTGGATGTGAGAGGGCCAAGAGAGAAGGAAACAGTTTCTTTGAAACTCTTATACAAACCACTGATTAGGCTTTGAACTTGAGAGTCCTGTAATTGAACATGATCCTTCACTGAGGTTTTGAAACTTTCAAACACCGAGACAAACTGGCTTACTACACTCTTCACATAAGCTAGGTCCTTGTCAGCTTGAGACTTGGAGCTCATATAAGAGTCTAAAGCAGTAACAGACTTCTGTAAGGATTCAATATCTTCTTCGATTCTAGAAGACTGAGTCTGGCACTCTTTCACTTCTTCTATAATCTCAGACACAAAAGAAGATAAATTACAAGCCAGAGAGAGCTCAAAGGATTTCTCTAACATTTTCATTTCTTCATCAAATCTTTGCTTCATCTCAGCAACTGATACACTGAATGATTCTTTCAGCTCATTCTTCATGGATTCAAGATCAGATTTAGAGACAAAATCATTAGGGAAAACTGCAGCAGAACCCTTTACTGAGGCCAAACTGACTACAGAATCAGTCATTATTGATTGAATTGAGGATGAAAGGGAGGTTTCCATTAACTTCACTTCTTCAACAAAACTGGATTTGAGGTCCTCTTTCAGCTTATTCAGATCATGAAATCTGACCACATTATCGGGCAACAACTCAGAAACAAGATCATAATTGGACTTCGGTCTATTCACAGACATCTCATTATCAGAATCCGGATAATCCAATCCACAGACTATAAACCCTGGGTCTTCTACCCAGTCTCCAAACTCAACAGCTACTGTAACATTTCCAAGAACAGATTGATGCTCCCCCTCAATGGGTGCATTCTCATGTATCACAACAGCATTCAATGCTGGATTCTCTTCATCAGAATCTTCTACTACAAGTTCCATCGGTGCAGCATCTAGAAGATCTTCTGATACAGGTACATCTTCTTCTGTATCTCTTTCTACTTCAGCAGCAGGCATAGCTGAGCTTCCAATCAAAGGACTCATACTTAAACTACCAGAAACATACGATTCAGATACATTTTCCTTTTCCTCTTCTTCTTGGTGAGGCACAGACTTGTCTTCCTCATAAGTAGACAAAATTTCCTCTACCTTTCCTTTCCTAGAATAAACCAATTCTGCAACATGACGTGGGGGCAAGTCTGGATCTCCTCCAACATCCATGGGAGTTTCTTCTTCTTCTTCTGTTTCATTACTATAAACAGGTTCCTCTTCATCAGGTCTCATACTCGGATCTCTCTCATCCTTTGGTCTTGAGGGATGATCCACAGGATTAAACCTATCATATATCTTCTGATCATCACTGACCCATTCTCCCTTCCATGGGTTCCAGTTAATTTTCATGTACTTACAAACAGTCGAGGTGATTCAGAAATTATTCCTGACTACAACTGTCTCATCCTGAGACTCAGCTATTCCTTTCACTTTTATCATTACTGAAATCAGCTTGGAAAAGAATAAAGCATTAGTCTTTGACTTTGGTCTAATCATGTCTTCCATTTGAAACATTAGAAATCTGCACAGATTGATTTTCACACCATGTCTTAGCAGATGAAGAAGATAGATATCTTAATATCTCAGATTTGCAAAATCTCCTTACCTCGGTATCAACACATGCTGAACAAACTTGAAGAGCTGTCGATTCTCTCCATCCATTTTGGCAGCAACCACTTGCCTTTGATTCCCATTACCGGTCAGCTCTTTTAAGGCGGTTTCATAATCAAAGATGTCACTGCTAGGTGGCATTGCTCTTGATATGTACCCAGAGACACCTTCATGTGGTACTTTTAAACACTTACCCACTCTACTGAAGAAAAAGACATCTCTTTTCCATTTAAAAAAGAGCTTACCCGATTCTCATTTTCAGACTTCTCGAAGCTTACAAACTCGTAGAACTGTTTTACCAACTTCGGGTAGTATGGGCCATTGTTATTCGAGAAACAATCCACCCATTTCTGGTCCTCCAGAATCTCGAGTACTAACCATTTTCTAGGCAGTAGCCATTCCATGCACAGTTCCTTCTCGATTACTATGTCTCTATTCTGCAAGTGAGGATTCACTGATTGCTTTCCCGATCTAGTTCTGACTTCACTAACACTGGATTTATGCTGTGTATTTTTCTTCTTAGCTTTTGGTTCTACACTTTCATCTTGACTGTAGGAAGCTTAGTTTTTTCCACCGCGGGTTTAGGGTTCTTGGCCGATTTGGGAGCAAAGGTTCGAAGGTGAGAGATTTTGAGCTCGGTGAGGTAGGAAGTGGCTTAGGCTTAGTTTTATCATTTAGGAATTCCAAATAAATGACTAAAATAGAGTAATATAAAATAAAATAAAGCGATTCGTATTCTTGGCGGCAGACAGAAGTTTTAAAATATAGCATCGGTGAGAATTTCAACATCGGTGAGGATTTTCAAATCGGTGAGAATTTTCACATCGGTGAGGATTTCACATCGGTGAGAATTTTCACATCGGTGAGAATTTTCACATCGGTGAGGATTTCACATCGGTGAGAATTTCACATCGGTGAGAATTTCACATCAGTTGTGATTAAACATTCCCAATTCGTGTCTTATGTAACTTAGCTTATCCGAACTTAAAGGTTTAGTGAAAATATCAGCCAATTGATGTTCAGTGCCAATAAATTCAAGAGAAATATCACTTGTTTGATAGTGATCTCTTAGGAAATGGTTTCTTACATCTATGTGTTTGGTTCTAGAGTGAGATACAGGATTCTTAGAGATGTTTATTGCACTGGTGTTATCACATTTGATTGAAACATGTTTAAAAACATATCCATAGTCTAAAAGAGTGTGTTTCATCCACAGAATTTGTGCACAGCAACTACCAGTAGCTATATATTCTGCTTCGGCAGTAGATAATGCAACTGAGTTCTGTTTCTTACTACACCAAGAAACTAAAGATTTTCCAAGCAAATGACATGTTCCTGATGTGCTTTTTCTATCTAACTTACAACCAGCAAAGTCAGCATCTGAATAACTCATTAACTCAAAGGATTGTCCTTTTGGGTAAAACAAACCTAAGTTAATCGTGTGTTTGAGATATTTAAAAATTCTTTTAACAGCAAGCAATTGAGATTCTTTTGGATTAGCTTGAAATCTAGCACACATACACACACTAAACATAATATCAGGTTGACTAGAAGTAAGATAAAGTAAACTAACAATCATACCTCTGTAATTTGTTTGATCAACTGGTTTCCCAGTTTCATCTGCGTCCAATTTACAGGTAGTACTCATAAGAGTTTCACTTTCCTTGATACTATCCAGACCAAAACGTTTTAAAAGATCCTTTGTATATTTACTTTGATTCAAAATAATACCATTTTCATTTTGAAATACTTGAAATCCAAGAAAGTACTTAAGTTCTCCCATTAAGCTCATTTCAAATTCATTTTCCATACTTTTTGAAAAATCAATACATAAAGAGTGTTTTGAAGATCCAAAAATAATATCATCAACATATATTTGTACAACTAAAACATCTTTAGAAATTATTTTAATGAAAAGTGTTGGATCAGCAATCCCTTTAGTAAAACCATTTGAGATAAGTAAATTGCTAAGTCTATCATACCATGCTCTTGGAGCTTGGTTTAAACCATACAAAGCTTTAGAAAGTTTAAAAACTTGATTTGGAAAATGGGGGTTAGTAAATCCGGGTGGTTGTTCTACAAAAACATCTTCAATTATAAAACCATTTAGAAATGCACTTTTCACATCCATTTGATATAACTTGAAATCCAGATGTGCAGCATATGCAAGTAAGATCCTAATGGATTCTATTCTAGCTACAGGTGAAAAAGTTTCTTCATAGCCTATACCTTCTTCTTGACTATATCCTTGCGCAACTAGTCTAGCTTTGTTTCTAACTATATTTCCAGATTCATCTACTTTATTTCTAAAAACCCATTTTGTGCCTACTGTCAAAGTGTCCTTAGGTCTGTCAACTAATTCCCAGACTGTGTTTCTTTCAAACTGATTTAATTCTTCCTGTATAGCTATTACCCAGAATTCATCATTGATAGCATCATTGATATTTTTGGGTTCTAGCTATGAAAGAAAAGCTTGATGTTCAACCCGGTTTCTTAGAGAAGCTCTAGTTTGTGTTCCTCTATCAAGATTACCAACAACAGCTTCTAAAGGATGATTCTTTAGAATCCTTGTTGATCTGGTAAAGGTTGGACTAGAAATTTCAGGTTCATCTATATTTTTTGGTTCAACAGAAGCAGATTCTGGAGAAAGTCCAGAACTGGATTCTTTTATAACAGGTTCTTTAGAATTATCATTAAGGTCCAGAATAGACAAATCTTCTTCAAGATTCTCAAGAGAGGTTTTAGGATCATGTGGATCAGTTTCATCGAATTTGATGTGAACAGATTCTTCCACAGATTTTGTTTTCTTATTGAATACTCTATAGGCTTTACTTGAAATAGAGTAACCCAGAAAAATTCCTTCATCACTTTTGGAAGCAAACTTATCCAGATTATCTTTAGTATTCAAAATAAATACTTTGCAACCAAAAACTTTAAAGTAATTAACCTTAGGCTTTCTATTATTCCACAATTCATAAGGGGTTTTCTTAAGAACAGGTCTGATTAAGACTCTATTAATAACATAGGAAGCTGTATTAACAGCTTCAGCCCAAAAATAAATAGGCAGGTCATATTCATTGAGCATGGTTCTAGCAATTTCTTGAAGGGTTCGGTTTCTTCTTTCTACTACACCATTCTGTTGGGGTGTTCTAGGGGCAGAAAAGTTATGAGTATAGCCATTGTGTGAGCAATAAGATTCAAAATCTTGATTTTCAAACTCACGACCATGATCACTTCTCAAAGTTTTAATCTTAAGTCCACTAAGATTCTCTACAGATTTAGAGTATTTAACAAAAGAAGAACAGGCTTCACTTTTGTGAGCTAGAAAATATACCCAAGTATATCTAGAAAAATCATCTACAAGAACATAAACATAGTGCTTCCCATTTAAACTAGAAACTCTTGATGGTCCAAACAAATCCATGTGAACCAATTCAAGTGGTTGAGAATTCGAAACTTCTTTCTTTGATTTAAAAGAAACATTGTGTTGTTTTCCCTTTTGACAGGGGTTACACACTCTATCATTTGGGAATTCTAATTTAGGTAGGTCTCTAACTAGGTTTTTTCTAGAGAGTTTTCTAAGTGAGTGAATGTTGCAATGTCCCAATCTTCTGTGCCATAGCCAAGATTCTTTATGGAAAGCATTCAAACAAGTAATATTCTACTTAGCTAAAGAATTCAGATTAATAGCATAAACATTTTCATTTCTTAAGGCAGAAAATACCAAAACATTCTTAGAATTAAAATCTTTGCAAGAATCATTTTCAAATTTAACATAAAAACCATCATCACATAACTGAGAAATACTTAATAAATTGTATTTAAGGCCATCAACAAATAAAACATTAGAAATCAAAATTGAATCAGTGTTACTAATCTGGCCTAGGACGATGATTTTTCCTTTAGAGTTGTCACCAAAGGTGACAAAGCCTCCATCAACTTTTATTAAACTATTGAAACAGGAATAATCTCCAGTCATGTGCCTTGATCACCCACTATCTAAATACCATATCTTCTTGTGAGAGCTCTTCAAGTAGGTCTCCTACAAAACAGATTTAAATAGGAAATGACTTTGGTACCCAGATTTGCTTGGGTCCAGATAGGTTAGCCAATAACACTTTAGGTACCCATATTTGTCTAATGGGTCTCATATAATTTGTAGAATTGACATGCTTTGAAAGATAAACTTTATTAGATCCATAGCTATGTATATAACTGGTTGAAGCATATGAAGTTCCAGAATTACCTTCATTCTGTCCAGATTTAGAAATGAATCTAGTTTTGGCAATTTTCCTTTATCCAGGTTGGTATCCTATACCAGTAGTATATTTAGGTGCTATTTCCATTACTAGCATCTGTGTTAGTGTATTTTTTCCCTTGGTGAACTTCTCTAAGTATTTCTTGAGTTGCTCATTAGATAGTTTCAGTACAGTGTTTTCTTTTAACAGTTGAGCATTTTTCTCTTTTTCAATAGTGAGTTCGGTTTTAACTGTAGTGGTGAGAGCATTCTGTTTCTTTAATGACTTGTATTTATCCTTAAGTTCATTACATGTCTCTTCCATCATATCACAGTACTCAAACAATTCATTTTTATACATTGTTCCAGAATCAGAGTCAGATTCTGCATTATCTCCAGAGTAATAATAATTTAAAGCAGGAGTTTCAATAGTTACCTGAGAAGTGTTTGTCATAAAGCACATGTTTGCCTTATTTTTGTGTTTAGTTTCAGAGCTTTCAGATTCAGTAGAGCTATCCTCAGGTGCACTCCAAGTAGCCTTCATGACTTTCTTAAACATATTGTACTTATATTCATATTTCTTTTTATACTTCAGCTTTGGACAGTCGGCTTTAATGTGTCCTTTTCTCTAGCACTCATAGTAGACAACATCATCTGATTTGTCATTCTTCTTCCAATCCTTTTTCCATTTACCTTGGTGATCATACATACCCTTATAATTTTTTTTTCTGAAGAACTTCTTTTTCCTATAAAATTTCTTAAATCTTCTAGCAATGTGAGCCATCTCAGCATCACTGTCAGAATCACTTTCACTGTCTTCACAACTTGACCTTTCAACTACAGCTTGAAGCTTTTCTTTGTCCTTATTCTTTGAAGTTGATGATTTGAAAGTGACAGACTTTCTTGGAGGTTCATTTTCTTCCTATTTATTCACTTTAAGATCTTCTTAATACATCATCAGCTTGCCAATTAGTTCCTTGACAGGTAGAGAAGCAATGTCACATGATTCTCTGATTGAGACAGATGTTCCTCTCCATCTATCAGGTAGACATCTCAAAATTATCATAATTCGTTCCTTCGATGAGACATCCTTTCCCAGCGAGATCATTGTATTGACAATTTCATTGAACCTGAGATACATGTCAGAAATGGGTTCGTTAGAATTCATTTTAAAATTATCATACCTGATAGTATAAGTGTTCAATCTCATTTCTTTAACATTCATTGTTCCTTCATGAGAAACAGCTATGAAATCCCAAATTTCATATTGAGTTTTACAAGAAGAAATTCTATTAAACTCTTCATCTCCTAGAGCACAGTACAAGGCATTCATAGCTTTACAGTTGTTATTGTAAGCAGTCTTTATAGGTTCATCCCAAGTAGATCTAGCAGTAGTAGGAATTTTGTATTCTGATTCAATATCAGTCCAAATATCAAAACCTATGCTTTCTAGATGAATTTTCATTTTCAGTTTCCACTGAGCATAATTAGTTCCATTGAAGAAAGGTGGCCGGTTAGTAGCAGCACCCTCAAGTCTATTGTCCATGATGAGAAAATTTTAAAGAGATAAAAATTTAGATATAACAGAAATTTTAAGAACTTTAAAATACAACTTAAATCACAGTTCAAAAGAAGAGTACTTTTAGAGAGTATTTTCGATCCTCTGATACCAAGAGTTGGTCGGAGTGGTTTACTCAAGAGGGGGGTGAATTGAGTACCAATTAAAATTTCTGTATTTAAAAACACTGTCTTAAAGACCCCCAAATAAAATAATAAATTAAACTGTAGTGAATTTATATTAAAGTAGAGGTTCTATTAGATTCTCAAGGGATTGATTAATTCCCAGTTAATCAACACAAGAGTGTGTGATTATCTTTTGAAACTAACTTACTAATCTACACTTAACATAAACACTTGCTAATTTAATTATCAAAGTGACTTAAAAAACAGTATTGGTTTTAAAGTGATTAGCAGCGGAATAAAAAATTGAAAGAGATGGCACAACAAATGTAACCAAGAGGTTCAGTCTCAAGCTGAGACTTAGCCCTCTCAAAATTTTATATAAAAATGATCCACACCCTGGATCGGGGTTCAACAGTTTACAACTGTCCAGGTCCAAGACCTCTACCACTGTTCTTCGTGGGAAATAGTACAACAGCAACCAGCTGTCCAGGTCACACACGACCTCTACCACTGTTATTCGTGGGAAAGAAGGAATGCCAGAATTTGGTAAGGATTTACAAATCCTCCAGTTTAAGTACATGAGACAGTGTATGTGTTAGATACAGCAAATAACACACACTACTCGAAAAGTATAATAATAAATCACAAAACAAGAGATGTAGAGTTTAGAAATGGTTCTGGTGATTTCAGTGTAGCTCTGGACTCCTTTGGATTCGATTAGAAGTGAGTCTGAGTCCTCTTCTCGTTTCTGTTTGAGAAACAGAGTGTCGTATGCTCCAGGTTCATAGATAGTGAAAATGTAGTGGTTGAAGTTCTTTAGTGTTCTTCTTATATGCACAGAAAACTTCTCGATTATGCTTGATTTTCTATGAGCTTCTTGATTCTTCTCGTTCTTGTGTTTCTGGTATATTCCATCCACCACACTCTCCTTGTTGGGCAGCATAGTCTTCTCGTATTTATCTCATGGGCAACAGGAGACAGAAAAGATTTCCTTTCTGCAGGTACGAGGTACGGGTTCCTGAAATCCGACAACCTTTATCAGATATTTGACAAATCATTAAAATGTACATGATATGACCATTGGATAGATTAAATAAAGATAAATAAAGAAATTCAAACGGTGAGTCGAGTGATCAGTAGGTAATCAGCATCGGTAGCTTGGACATCGGTAGCTCAATTTCATTAGTTACTTTGACTCTATCGGTGGCTCTATGCGTCGGTTGGTATATGCTTGTATCGGTGACTTTGTTTATCGGTAGCTCCATGTGTCGGTAGCTCCATGCGTCGGTAGCTCCATGTGTCGGTAGCTCCATGCGTCGGTAGCTCCATGTTTGTATCGGTAGCTGTCTGTATGTCAGTAGCTTACATTTATAAGCACATTGGTAGCTCTGTGTTTAAGTATATCGGTGACTCTGTCTGTCGGTAGACTAAGTCTATCAGTATACTGGGTACCGGTAGCTCTTTATCAGTAGCTATAGGCAGATTACTTATCTGTTTTATGCAGAACACATCCGATTGTGTTAGAATCAATTTAACTTGTATGAACATGGATAAATGAGGATTAACATATTCCAAATACTATTTTAAAAATTATTACTGGTTTGATCACAGATTTGAAAGAATTAAAGTATAGATCAATGATACTTAAAAATATCATAGAGAATGAAAACATAATTGGGATTTTCAACACATATGAATACATGATTGAGATTATCAAAACTGGTGAGGTCAACAATAGAGATACTGGATTTATGTATATATATATATATGTCATCTACTTACTTCCATTCATGTCAATAAGAAAAGGGAAACAGCGTTAATCCGTACGTACGACCTACCATCTCCATGAACGGTGTATTTCATTTTATTTATTTAACTATTATATATATATATACTGAATATATATGATATATAAATCATGATTTACATTCTTGAAGTAATTAAATCATGATATATGTAATAATAATTTCAAGTACAAAAAAGTGCAAAAACGTACAACAAAAAAACGATTATACCCAAAATGTTTTTTTAACATGGAATTTACAAAAGAACGGGTAATATAATGTCATAAGTGAACCATATATGAAATAATAACAATGAATATAATATTTTAATAAGTCAATGACATTATTTAAATCTTTACACCGGAGGTTCGGATACATACAAATCATGTCAGACCTAAGGTATGGGATGATTTTGTAATCTCATTTTTATCTGTGGTTTCTTATACATAGGTATTTACTAAGGTATATTTTTCATCCCTGTCCATAAAATATTTTTCATAAAGTGTTTAATATTATTACTTGTATGTTTAAATTCATGTTTACCCCTCTTTGACTTTTACATTGTATTATGGAAAGAATCTTTTTTTTACCATACGAGGGACTTTTTGACTTTTCCTGCAAAAGTACGAGAAGAATGTTTTTCTAACTTATACGGCATGAACTGATTTTCACAGTTATATAAAACGTTTTTTTATTGAAGTTTACTCTAAAATATTTCATGGTTATTTTCAATATAATCCTTTTCTTTTAAAATTGCATGGATTTTTGTGAAAAGAAAATGATTTTTAAGAAGAAAAGACATTTTCCTCAAGAATTCTTTTCAAGTGTTTTAAGAAAACCATTATTCATATAAGATGAAATTATATCATATCTGTATGTTTCAAGTATAACATCTCTATGATTTACATGGTTTCAGTTTTCTTATGATGAAATTATACCCATTAGTTTTATATGGATTATGTTATGATGGGATGATGTTTTTGAAACCCATTTTTCTTCTTTGGGTTATGTTGAATGGTTTATGTTTATGTTGTGGCACAAGTAATAATGATTTCATTATGAGATGGGTGGGACCTATATCTCCCTCCGACGAATTGGGTAAATATTTATATCCCATGAGATAGACATGGAAGTAATGGAATGTTTATCCGGTTCAGTGATACATGACTGGAACGAGGAGTGAACTCGATTCAGAAAGGTACTTTGTCCACTAAGATGGTCTTGGAAGAATTGCCTTTGCTACTATGAAAATAAAAACATGTGCTTAATTGTTCCCACAATTAAATGTTTTATTCCCATGCTATTTTATAATGATTAATGTTTCATTTTGATCTATGCCTTACGTACTACCATGTTTTATGTCATTGCTCAAGATTTTGATGTTTAAACATTATGTTCATGTTTTTTTATTCAAATGTATATGATTTGTTTTATTTTCTCCATGTTTACCCTTACTGAGCATTTGAGCTCTCCCTTTATATGTTTTCTTATCCCCAGGATTTGAAGAACGGTTTTAGGTAACAGAAAAAAAGGGAAGATCATTATTGGAGATGTTGAAGATCTTTCACCACGATTAGAAGATTATATTCCGAGTTTCCGAAGACACTAAACTATTATAGTCCTTGTGTGTTTGGTTTTGTTATATAGTAAGTATTCCAAAAAAGTAATGTAATTTCCATGTACTTGAAGCTTTGGTCTCTATATTTGGTATTGGAGGAAAGGTTTAGTCAACCTTTGGAAACTAGGATGGAAAAACTTTAGTGAGATCCCTAGAGATATTTCTAAGGTATGTCTAGGGATGTCCCTAAGGATAAGTAAAAGTATAGGTTATAGTCCTAGAATTATGGTAACAATCATAGAATTAAACCTAAGATCATAGATATTTAAGGTACACCCCCTTTATTATGTTGTTTTTCTATAATGATTTTATCCTCTCACACTATTCTTTTTGGGTTTTAGAAAATGGATGGAAACCGGAAGATTCATGTTAATGGAGATTATTATGGATAATGGAATGATATTATTCATGATCATGAAAATGAAATTGGATTGGGAAGGCGAAACATAGTTATTATGCCTAATTATAAATCTCATAAAATGATCAATAATCTCAACTTTGGAATGATTCCTGACTCTGCAAATAAGAGAAAGATGGTGTTTCATGATGATCATAGAGGAAATAAAGTTCACTTTCCATCATGTAAATCATTAGGGAAGAGGAATCCAGGAGAATGTTTCAATGGAACTGGATGATTATTTAGGTGTGGAAAAGGACACAAAGCCAGTAATTTCAAAGGAAAACATTCAGTTAACACCATGGACAAGGGTAATGGTATTGTTAAGAAATCAACAACGGTTAAATGTTTTAAATGTGGAATGTATGGGAATTATGCAAACCAAATCCCTATGGGAAAGTCTAATGAACAGAATCATCATGGTCGTATGGGTAGTATTTATATTGATGATGATGAAGAGACTACAAATGATATGTGAGATGACTGAATTTTTGAAGCTTGGTTAATAGTTTAAGAAGGTAGTGGAATGATTTATGTTTATCAAGAGTTATGTTTTATAGGTAATGGTACTCTATAATAAAGACACATCTAAGGATTGTTACACTATTGTTTTTCCTAAAGTATTTGAATGTATATGGTATCGGTAACCATGAAAGGTTATTCAGATATTTTTGAAAAGTAGATGATTTGCGCATAATGAAGGGATAAGGAGATAATGAGATGTTTGATAGTATTCATGAGAACATTACTGATATAAGGACAATGTGGTCTCATGGATTGAGTATATTGAAATTTTGGGACTTTGAAATGTGGAAAGAGTTAACTTTTGACAGAATTAATGTTTTCACTAAGGTTCAATGGGTATTCATTTTTCAAGAGAATACATAATCATGTTATTCACATGTCTGGAATATGACCAACAAGATTTATTTTATGATATATGGGGGATAAATTATGGTACTCACATTCTTGTTATGAGACCTTTCCAATAATTTTTTTCATTATACTATGATATTAGACCAATGTATTTTGGATAAGTCTTAAGATTGGAATGGATTATTCTAGAAATCAGATAGTATTGTTTATGGCTAAAACTTATTTTGATATTACTTCTGTAATGTTATAATAGTGTTGTTTTAGAAAAAGGAAAACCCGTAGGATGGGAGACAACATGTCTTGTCGGACAAGGTTGCGGGAATCAAACCCTCAAACAAAGTGCGACAGGACATTATCACCTAACACTGGCCTACAGAAAGTCCCTGGTTAGTAGAAACTAGTTATATTTTATTAATAAGGATGATAAATGAAGTATAAGTCTATTTTTGGAACAATATCAGATTAATCTCACCATATATGGACTTATGTATATAAATTTATCTAACTATATGTTTGAGACAGATGGAATGACCTATCATTCTATCGCATGATCTACTAACACTTCACGAAAGACAAATTCAACTTCATTTCTTTAATATATGAAGTGGAAATTGTTTAGGGCACAAGCGATGGTGAGATTGTACCAAAATCAAGTAAGTATTTCTTTTAATTCGAAAATTTTTCAACATTAGGGAAATGATCTTGAAAACCAATAATGTTGTCCTAGTGCCCCTATATTTGATCAATCAGATGGTACCTTAGATCATCATAAATTTATGGCTTTTTGATTTTTTGTATTTTTCATAACCATGTTCTCTTCCACTCTCCATCAGAACATTACGGTTAGATTTATCTTTCATATCCCTATTTTAACCTATGTTTAATTAGGTGGAAACCAAGTGATGTGTTAATTTGGGTAACCGTTACGTTTCATACTTCAATTTTTAAAATAAAGTTTTAGTATTCCTTTTTACGATATGGGTTTTTATTAATGAATCATTAAGTAGTAAACCATTTATAATCGTAACGAATTTCGTGGGAGAAATTTATTTTAAGGGGGGTTGAATGTAACACCCCGATATTTTGTGAAAAATATTCTTTTAATTTCATTGATTTCTTGTGTTGTACGCTACCCCAAAATTATCTTATACTATACGCAACACCATATTATCTTGCAGTATACGCAAAAATATTCTTGGATAGTGTTAGACACAATTTCAAGTTTATTTTGTGGGAATTATTATACGCAAAATTAAGTATAGAATTTGTTTAATGCACAAATGAAATAGGTTTTGATTATGTTATACGCAACACCAAAGGTAGCTTCCACTACATGCAGCCCTGACATGGCTTCCATCACATGCAATCTCGACCTTCCACGATAGCGTGTGTAGTACGCAATACCGGAATTTGATAAAAAATGATATATTGTAATAATATTATTATTAACTAGCCTTTATGGATATTATTTACTAAATTTTAAATGTTATAACATTATTATTTATCTTACACATTTTATAGAACATCATGTGAGAACAAAATATAATTTTCGAGTAAAATAAGTATTTTTAAACAAATGCAGTTTTGTTGCATTTTGATGGCCCAACCACTTTAAATCTAGTTTTTGAGATGTTTGTAAGTTAAATTTGACAAAATAAAATTATTATTTGGAATCATGATATAAAAGTTTACATTGGATAAAATTTCCATATTATTCTGATAACTTTCATGTTTTAATGAATAGTAAAAACACGCTATATTTCAATTAAATAGAACATATTTAATCACAATAATTTATATGGATAGATTATATTTATAAGTTATTTTAAAGTTTAATTAGAATATTATTTTACCATTTAATCTAATGTTGGTCATTGGAATTATTTTCACTTTGAAATTGGACATAAACAAGTGTCAATATTTTGATAGTTATTGTTTCTTAAAAACACGCTATTTGTTTTGATAATGGGAATTAATTTTAAAATTAATTAATTCCACATATATTTTTTTAATTTGGAAAAATATACATCATTTTTGAATTCATAATACCAAATATATCTTCGGCTGAATTTTTGGTATTTTTCTGAAAAATTTCATTTTTTGATGAATAGTGAAACCACATAGTGGTAGTTAAACAAAACTGACTCTTTCATTTAAATGAAATTTTACCACTTATGTGAATATAATTTCAAAAATCCTATATACGTGGTTGTTATCAAGAGGTAAGATGTGGTTCAATAAAATGAAAATATTTTTTGGTGAACATTAATTTTTTACTTTTATTTACCGCGGTTAAAGGTAAATAGCGCAATTCAAGGTTAAAAGAATATTATAAAAATTAAAAATTACCCTAAAACTTGTAATAACCTTATTATATGAGTATTGTACGACCATGGGAATCCTTGGGTAAATTTTAGGACCCCATTGTGCCACTTGGTAGTGATAATGACAATTTGGATTAATTAATTTAATGTAAAGACAAAATTGACATTAACAAAAACCATTTAGTAATTAGTTTTTATAAAGGGTTATATAAATTATATTTTAGAATATTAATATTAATTGTATGGATAAAAATATTTCCTACATGATGGTATTTTTTTAGACATCAAATAAATTAAATTATTTGTGACACAATAATGATGCGGTATTTATCTCATTAATAAATGATTTAAATAAATAAGATTATAATGATTATAATATTATCCAAAACATGTCCAATTCTTCTTCGATGATTTTATTTCGACCATGAGTCATATTATCTTCATCTTTAATGATTTTTTGACCTTTTTAAACAAAAGATATGTTTATAATAGAATAATATTTTCACACTTTCCAAAGGTGCCCCTCTCCACCCTTATAAAAGGGAACCTCCTTACTCTCCTCATTACACAACTATGAGCCTTAATGCTTGGCCAAACCCTGCACATTTTCCTTCTCAAAATCCCTAGAAACATATTAGAGGTTATGGTATTCTCAAAAGGCCAACTCTATCCCCTTTAGTGGAAGTTTAAAGAGGCACATCGAGGAACAGGTAATTTATTCTACCGATTCTTTCACGTTTCTTCCATCTTCTACTTCCTCTTATTCAGTTGTTTCATTATAAAGTAATAACAATAGTATCACTAATATATTTATATGTTATTATAAATTTGAAACAACCCTATTTCACCTTTTATCCATCCTATGTAAAATGTAATCACCGCGCGTGCGTACGTACGGAATACCGTCTCCACGCCGTGGTGAAATTAGTTTTTCCACCACCACCTTACTTGGATGGGTATAATGGTGTAAATAATAACTATATATGGTTATTATAACATAATAATGATTCTGAGATATTATTCACTCCAATTTTATTCAATAATTATGGGAAAGATATCATCACTCGTGCGTACGTACGGATTACCGTCTCCACGACGCGATGAGATTCATTCTCCCTGTCAACCACTCAAGAATGATTATAAATTATATATAATGAATAATAATGAAACATATGACATGATAAAGCTACTTTATTTATTTATATACATATGTGTTTCATCTACTTACTTCCATTCAAGTCAATAAGGAAAGGAAAACAGTGTTCATGCGTACGTACGGCCTACCGTCTCCATGAACGGTGTGTTTCATTTTATGTATTTTTCTATTATATATATATATATAATGAATATATATGATATATAAATCATTATTTACAATCTTTAAGTAATTAAATCATGATATAACTAATAATAATATCAAGATCCAAAAAGTCCAAACACGTATGATAAATAAAACGATTTTACCCAAAACGCAGCTTTCACATGGAATTTAAAAAAGAATGGGTAATATAAATTCATAAGTGAAACATATATGATATAATAAAAATTAATACAAGTCTTTAATAAGTCAATGACATTATTTAAATCATTATACATGAAGTTCAGATACGTACGAAGCATATGGGACCTAATGTAAGGGATAATTTTGCAATCTCATTTTTACTTGAGGTTGCATATACGTAGGTATTTACAGGGGTATATTTTTCATCCATATCTATAAAATGTTTTTCATAAAGTGTTTAATATTATTACATGAATGTTTAAAGTCATCATTACCCGTCTTTGACTTTTACATTGTGTTATGGAAGTAATCTTTCTTTTTTTTTACCATACGAAGAAACTTTTGGACTTTTCCGAAAAAAGTACAAGAAGAATTTTTTTACTTATACGGTGTGAATGGATTTTTATGGTTTTATAACGCCTTATTTTCATGAGGTTTACTCTACAATATTTCATGTTTATTTTCAATAAAATCTTTTTATTTTAAAATTGTGTGGCATTTTGTGAAAAGAAAATGTTTTTTAAGAAAAAAGGATACTTTCCTCAAGAATTATTTTCAAGTGTTTTGTCAAAACCAATTTCCATATAAGATGACATTATTTCATATGTGTATCTTTCAAGTATAATATCTCTATGATTTACATGGTTTCACTTTTCTTATGATTAAATTATACCCATTTGTTTTATATGGATTATTTTATGATGGAATGATGTTTATGAAACCCATTTTTATTATTTGGGTTATGATGAATGGTTTATGTCTATGTTGTGGCACAAGTAAGAATGAGTTTATTATTAGATGTGTGGGACATATATCTCCCTCCATTGAATTGGGAAGAGATTTATATCTCTTGAGATAGACATGGCTGGAATGGCAAGTTAATCTGGTTCAGTGATACCTGACTGGAACGAGGAGTGAACTCGATTCAGAAAGGGACTTTGTCCACTAAGATGGTCTTGGCAGCAATGCCTTGACTACTATGGAAATCATAACATGTTCTTAATGGTTCCCACAATTAAATGTTCTATTCCCATTCTATTTTATTATTATTAATGTTTCTTTATGATCTATGCCTTACCTACTACCATGTTTTATGTCATTTCTCAAGATTTTGATGTTTAAACATTATGTTCATGTTTTTTTGTTCAAATATATATGATTTGTTTTATTTTCTCCATGCTTACCCTTAATGAGAATTTGATCTCACCCTTTATATTTTTTCATTTCCCCAGGATTAACAGAACTATTTTAGGTAAGAGAAAAAAGGGGAAGATCTTTATGAGATATGTTGAAGATCTTTCACCACGATTAGAAGATTGTATTCTGAGTTTCCAAAGACACTAAAATATTACGGTCCTTGTGTGTTTGTTTTTGTTATGTATTAATTATTCCTCAAAAGTAATGTAATGTCCATGTATGTCAAGCTTGGGTCTCTATATTCTCTAAAAAACCCAAAATAGATTTCATCCACAACAATGAATGACGAATGGGAGAGGAATTTCAATAACTTCGATGTACCACGCAGAATGAAATATTCTATTAGCCTCTTCGAACCTAGAGGATGAAGTGCTATGATAATGAATGTCAACGAGGTAGGGGATTTGTTCTAAATTCATCCCCATCCTTTATTTGTAAATGTCAAATTTGGATCAACCAAAAAACAGGTTAATCTACGGGTCACTTATTCTTGTGGGAGGGTAATCTTTTTGTGGTTCAACATAGGTCTGAATTATCATGGATGAACATCTTCCCCGAACCTCCAACCCTAAGGTTTTAAAACATCTAACACGTAGGGAAATGACTAACACAAGCAAGGATTATGCCCCCTCCACATGTGCACTCATTGTGAATGGATTGTCCAATATTGGTGAAGGTCACCGTCAATACCATTGCAGTGACGTTGACACCCTACGGAGCCCATAGTTGTTGATGGTGGCCCGCAGCAGCGGTCGTGGGTGGGGGGAAGTGGCAGAAGGCCGCGACCAGCTAGAAGAGGTGGCATGGAGGAGTGACACTGACCAGCACAATGTGTAGAAGGTTTCCCTCGTATGGGTCACCGAGATGACCTACTAATCTGTGGTCACTCGACCGTAGAGGAGGGGAGTCCATGGCTCGTCGATCGTAGAAGGTTCTGGATGAGGTTCCCGGTGGGCACCACATAGGAGGAGTGGCCCACTCATTGTGGGCCACATTCAGACATAGATTGGGATGCAATGGTAGCTACCACATCTCAGGCACAGACCATCATCTACACATGCGGCAAAGCATTACCTGGAAGTTCTGATCCGCAACCAAGAGCGTCGGTCCCATTCTGAGTGGGCCAAACCCGCACCATATGGTTTGGGCTGGATGAGACCGGGTGACCGATGACTAGGCATGCTGGACCCTAGGCCAAACTAGGTCTGGTCCAGTGAGGCATGTAGGGACTGGGCAATGGGCCAGGCTAGACCTATCACGACCTGTCCTCTGGGCCCATGTCGTGACTACCCCAAGCCTTCCTTCCATAGGCCTGGGGATGAAAACTAGAAAAAAAGGTGTAATCCCGATAAAAAATGGAAGGCATTGCCTTTAATAAGTAAAAACAATAGAGTATGCATGTGGAATTAAACACTAAGTAAAATTGTATTCAAAAGAAAGTGATGAAAGGAAAGGGGCCGAAAATACAAGACCAAAAATAAAGTACAACAACTATAGAACTAGTACAACTACAGAAATGTAAAATAGAAACAACTGAGTCATCCTCTAGGAATCCCACCTAATTGGTGGTACATATGGCCTACATAGAACCCCAGGTCTGTCCGTCTTCTCTGTGTACATCTCTCAAAGTGGTCCACCTCCGGGTACCATCCATCTCTACAACTCTCTACCTCAATCATTGTTGTATGTCGTCTGCATCCAACACAAAAAAGTGCGGGCATATCCCATGCAGGGGTGAGTATAACGATACTATGTAGGGACACTGAGACCCCCAAATGTCTCCCGGAATACACGAAGGATAAACAACAAAAGAAAGATACAATCACGAATAATCAACCAACACTACTTAGGTATATGCCCATACATATACCTAAGTTATCAATCATAGTATGGGTCCAAATATCGAACCCAAGCCTATCCCAGTCCACACAAGAAATAAAGTCAATCACCCCAAATATTGATGATCGGAATTCAAGACTCAGCTCACACATGTATACTTCTTTCATAGAGTGATAGATATGATCAGATGTAGTCACTGATTCATCTAAGCTGTCGGACCCACATAGGATACAAGACAAGCTAAGCTGTCGAACCAACACAGGATACATGAACAGCAGTTTGAACTGTCAAACCCACATAGGATTCCGATATAGTAGTCATCACTGTCGAACCCATGGAGGATTCTGGTACAGTATTCATTGTTGTCGAACCCACATAAGATTATGGTACAGTAGTCATCGTTGTCGAACCCATGGATGATTCTGGTACAGTAGTTATCTCTGTTGAACCCACAGAGGATCCAGGTAAAGTAGTCATCGCTGTTGAACCCACGGAGGATTCAGGTATAGTATTCATCACTGTCGAACCCACGGAGGATCCTGGTATAGTAGTCAGCGTCGTCGCATCCAGCCATAGGGTTCCTGCAAACAACACGCTCGATTCCGGGAGGGTCCACTCCTCAAGCTAAGTGTCGATACATAAACTATCATTAATTACATAGTTTATGTATCTCATAGTTCTATATCATCATATGGAACTCAACGTGACAGACAACGTGTTAATCAGACACCCAGTCTGAGAGTTATTGGTGTTTCCGTTCCTGGGGCCCAGTTGGATTTACGCTTGATCCAAGCCTAGCCATTTTCAAAATTGTTCCAAAATTCCCTTACAGTATCATAGAAGGACCGACTCATCGTAAGGGTCTCAGTGCCACAGATGATGCTTTGATCAGATGTGTGGGCTTTATGATATTCGCTTTTAAGAGAAGACGGGCCCGACATGTTAAGCCCAGGGGGCTGGCGGGTCGGCCCGACCACGCTCGGTGGGTCTGACCGAACTAGGGGTCGGCCCGGCCCGGTGGGGCACGACCCACCTACGGACATGGCCTGCACTACAGGCCGGTCCGGTTTTCCCGGTGATGCCAAGCGGCACCGCCTCCTTCGCTGCTCGGCCGGTCATAGCCGGCCGGTTCTCCCAGCGGAGTGGCCCGTAGATACGGGTTGCGGTCCTCCTTCGCATGGGGCCTGCAGGTGCTGTGTTTCTTCAGCCCGGCTAGCAGGCGGCCAGCTGGTTCTTCTAGCTGAGTGGCCCGCAGATGCGGGCTGCTATCTCCCTCCATGCGGCGCATACGGGCGTTGCGGACATCCAGCGTGCCAGCCGGTCAGCGCGCGGTCCAGCTCCACGGCTGACGGCTCTGTTGGACGCCTTCATACCTCCACCGCGGTGCGATGGCGCCGCGATCCCACTACCCTACATGTGGTGCAACGACACCTCGCTTCTTCATCCGTTGCGGCCATCCCAGGTGCGGTTCCTCTTTCTTCAGCCTTGGTTCTTCTCCTGCGTGGTGTGACAGCACCGCGCCCTTTCGGCTCTGCCTCAGACGTCAACTAATTAAGAATCAACGAAGGGACATCAGGCCATGTTTGTTCGGCCCACGTCCTCCATATTAGGTTATAACAATTGTTCAACGTCTAACCAAGGTAAACGTCAAAGAACGAGGATATAATTCATACGTAGAAATAATCCAAATTCCCCCTACCTCATATTTTGTAATCAAATGATGAAGAGTCACAGAAGATGGATGTCGCAAAAGATGGGCATCGTTCTGTCAGCATTGAAGGGGATGACATTGTTTTGGGCAATGTTTTTTGTGGGCAGCATCTTCTCTTTATTAACCCGGTTGGAAAGGATGGAGATGCGTCGTTGTTCTTCGGTGGAAACAATGTTCTTCATCGTGAGAAAAGTGTTCTTCCATGTGTTCTCCAACAAAGGTTAAGCCCAAAATAATAGATATAGTTCTCTATTTTTATATTTCACAACACCTCATAATTTTTCATCATTAATTGTGACAACACATAGATTAAATGCGAACGAATGGATTCAAAAATATTTTAATTAAATCGAATTAATTCTCTTCATTAATGGTGGTAAATTGGAAAGAATTAAACCATAGAAGTCCAAGAGTTTAAAGGGGTTTCAAGGGGAGTTGATGGGTTTGATCTCATGTGGGCACCACCTCATAATATCCACCCATGGGAGGTTATGTGGGGGTGGGCCCCACCTCCAACTTCCCTTTGGAGAAAATAACCACAACATAAATAAAAACAATGTCACACATAAATGTTATTTAATTTATTAAGAATATCCAATAATTAACTTCTATCCTCGATAAAAATCAACTGCGTTGATGGTCTCCTTAAGAAAATATCATCTCTGTGAGTTCATCAGTGCCCCCAGATTTCGATTCCAAGCACCGGTTCAAAACATTGGGTAATGAAAACTATTTACCTCATATTTTAATATATATTGTATTATAAGGCCACATCCTTAAAACATTAAATAATCTTGAGATAATATATTAATTTGACTTTAATTCCCATCGACGATCTGTTCGAGTTTTTATTTTTAATGAATTAGGCCATTATTAATACATTAAATCTCAAATATTACAAAGTAGACACTTCTACTCTATCAATTTTTTTTTCTAAATAATAAAACTACTTAAATAAAACAACTAGAATTATTTTCTCGGTAAATGTATTTTTGAATTATTATTTTCTCTTACCCTTCCTTATTCCATGTGAAAAACCATTCAAAAATAGAGGATAACCATAAAAATCTCAGTAAGGGTTATAAAATAAAGAAAATAAAACATTCATCCATGAATACATACAAATCAATGAAATCATACTTTCCAATCATAACACATAATATCTTTTACATAACTCATGAATTTATAATATTTATGAATAACATGTAGAAATAATAAATTATAATAGTAACTTGTGGATTCCATAACATACTTACACTGGAGCTTTCACAACTACATAGGGAGTAGCCTTTATGGTTACTTTCGAAATACCCATCATAGTATATTCCCTAAATATCCTTGGAGAAACTGTAACATTTAACTCCATCACATTACCCAATTCATTGGAGAACTATCATGGGATCAACCTCCCTCGGTTTATCAAAGAACCACCCGTATACATAAGAAATTCCCAATAATCCTAACATAATCATAACACATGAACAAGAATAAAGGAAAAATAACATGTCTGCATTGCAATGATAGGATATCATTTCAAGATATTGATATAATCAATCTATTATCAAATCCATTTTCAATGCCAAAATACCTAAAATGTAATATGGTATTTAATTTTATTTTTAAAAAAATTACAGCTTAATTAGGAATCCAAATATCAAATAATGTTTGTGGTGATGAAAAGGTCATTACCATCGCATACATTAAAAAGAAACATTCAATTTGTTTTTTAGTAAAATTATTCGAAAAAAATGATTCCTTTTGAAAACCTTTGAATGAAATTAAAAATAAAATGGTTTGTTTATAAATTGTATAAAAGAAGGTCATATATAAATCAAAATAGGCCACAATGAATGGAGATTGAGATGATGTCCCTTACCATGTGCCCGACTTGTCTTTTTAATTATTTATCTTCATGAATAATAAAAATAGGATAATTTATACTTTATTTAGAAACATTTTCATGTTTATTACTCCTATTACATCACTTATGACCATGTAATAATAATTAGTTAATTATATGAGTTCATATCGTATGTTTTGTCGATAATCGGTTCTTTAGTTGAAAATGAACATTGTATGATGTCACAAGTCCATGTGGTCATAAGCCCATCATCTCCTGAATAATATTCCTGACTTGTTCATAACTTTTACACAAAACTCATATTGTTTTATTGTTTCAACCAAATTCACATCATCAACCTTTAAAGGAGGATGAGATTGACCCCATGGGGACTGGGTAGTCTATCCTTTTTGTATTATGAGGGAGGTGATACAGTCAAATGGTCCTAGAGGGTGATTTCATGGGGTCATGTATTTGTGCAGTTAGTCCTCTTTGGATATAACTTCCTTAGATGGTCCTTAATGGGTTTATTCGTGGATCCCAAAACACCCAGTCGCCCTAGTATCCATGTTTAGTAGCCCTTGTTTCCAAATGAAGGTTCTCATTGGATGATGATTTAGAAAATGACACTTAAGGATTCCATTGGTCTTGAGAATGAGAAGTAGTGCCCACATTACCCCTTTTGGGGGTGATTATTTCTTATTCAGAGATACTCTTATAGATTTAAGTCATGTTCATATGTTCTTGAATCCTTGTTTCATTCCTAAAGAGTGTGTCCATGGGCTACCCCTTGTTCTAAAGATCATCATAAGAATACATGGATTTGATAATATGAAGGTAATTCTAACTTAATCCATGAAATAAGGTTCTTTCGAGTTTACATTCAAACGGGAGGTGGATGGTGACTTGATTTCGGGATCTAACCGATAATATTGGATTTTTACGTAATGTCGGGAGAGGAATTTGAGCCCACGTAATTCATGAAACTTGGGGTTTACGTCGGGAGGCTACCAATTTAAGGAGACATAGTTGAGTGGAACCTTTTTAAAGGTCACCCTTTTGATCATGGGCCTTCTAGAAGGAGTCCTACGTATCCTGGTTGTACCATGAATTAGAGTTCTCATAGTTCAGATTTGGTTTGTGGATTATATGTGTGAGATTCCCATTTGAGAGGTCTTGATTGGGTGAACCCTTTTAGAAGGGCACCCTTTTGAGCTTGGGCCTTGAAGAAGGCATCCAACATATCCTAGTTTAACCAATAATTGGAGTTCTTGTAGTTTATATATGGTTTTTTGTGTGGAAGTTGGGATCATCACAAGTCTCTAATCCCACATGAGCCATGCTATGTTTGAGAAACAAAAGTATATGAGAGATCAAACCGACCATAGACCTCCTCCCCTACTGATGGGAGAGGGTGTGCCTATGGAAGAAAAATCCAAGATTACTAGGTAAGAGGGTGTGGAGAAACAAAACCTTTAATGTGGGATGATATTGGAGGTAATACAGCTCAGAACTTTGAATATTGGTGGCATACCTTAATCAGAGTGCCACAGGACGCATTCTGGGAAAGTGGTGGAATGTTGCTTCTCATCAAGAGGATGAGAGAACCTAATTCCTTTGATTGATCATCATTCCTCATTGAATGGAAAGAAATGTGATCACCCTTAATCCCTATAATGAGGAGGTTTAGGTCAGCATTCCAATGTTTTACTCTAGGTTACCATGGGAATGTAGACATACAGACATCCCTGGAGTCCAAACCGTTGTGGGGAAAGCATTTGTGACTCTGCTTACAATGGATGTGTAGACTCAAATAGGCACACCCAATGATCTAACCATATGGGTTTGGTGGATTTGGAGGAGGCTTGGGCTTAATGCTGGGGTATTGGTTCGAGGAGGGGCAATGGAGTACTAGATAGCAATGGTGGAGAGAGATTGAAGTCATAGGGTAAAAATACCATATGATGGCCCATTCCACATAATGTTTTCTTATGTGGGATGGGGGATCTTTGCATACCATATTGGTATATTGGTAAAGGCTTCACTAGCATACTAAAGTGGTACGCGTGCTTGGGTATGGACCACCATGTACCATAGTGGTACGCAGTTTTGAATCTGGTTCTTCATGCGGCTCTGGGTTCCATCAGCTTACTGATGAAGTGTGTGGTGTCAGGTAAAATCCACATAGTGATACACTTTGTTGGGTGCCATATAGAAGGAGTATCCAGAGGACTGTTGTTCAGGGAGAGATCATCTGTTAGGAATATGGGCTATACAATTTCACTAATTAGGTTCGTCATTATCCCATTATTATTAAGTTCCTTCTTGTTATGGTTTGCAGCTAGTTATACCTTTGAAAAAATTGGATTTCAATTTGGGCTTTGTTGATGATTAGAGACTAAAGTTGGAATCCTCTCTGAATTCTTTCTTCCAACCACAGGTGTCTCTTCATGCTTTCTTCATCTATTAACTCTTACCAATTCCTTCTATGCTCGCTTTATAGAGAATTGGGTCAATCGTATCTATGGGAATGCAGCATAATTTTTTGAATCCCATGAAGATATATCTTGACTCGTGGAAGACTCAATCAACAAGGGATTTCAGAGGTTGTGGTTTGCGATTCATGGTTGGCGGAACCATCCCAATTTGCTTCATCCGTGAACTACTGAGTTTGCAAGAAGTTATGGAGATATAATTCGTAGAATTGATTAATATAGTGATGTGGTTTGTAGGAACATGGGTTTGTTGGCCATCACTCCATGAGCTAGCACCTTGCATGTCATTCTGTGTACTGGTGTTTCATGGTTCATTTGGTCCACGAACCCATCACGGTGATGGTAAACGGGTCACATAAAACTTCATGATAAATTTAATTCCATCAAATTTATTCTGATATTTGCAACTCAATTTGATTCCATCCTCCTTAATAGACTTGTAGTAATGATTTCATCCTTCTGAAAAGGAATTATGGAAGAATTTTCTTCCCTTTGAGATGTTTTTAAGACCCTGAAAATTCTCCCCATCTGAATGTGGTCCGTTTGGATTGAAGAGGAGAATATTACAATGTATAAACAGTCCTGAACTGAATTAGTTTGTAGTATAAAAGATAGTTCTGATTGGATGGTACCACACCTTTATATTAGGTCCCATTTCATTTGTTTTCAACCATTTCTTGTGGAAAAAAACTATTGAATCTCCCTCGAATTTCTCTACCATAGCTTACTATATCTTTTGCAAAACGGGATTTATGAACTGCTTCATACATCCTAAGAACTAAACTTTTCACCATTTCTTCTACCCATGAACTGGATTTTGAGTTTCGTAAATAGATTTGTGGAATTTAAAACTAAAATATGGACCTCTGAATAGAGAAATATACATGGTTAGAGTGTCCTTCACACTAAACTTGAAAAAGAAAACTGAACATTAATCCTTTATAATCCAAATGTAATCTTTTAAATAGATACATTGAATATTAACTTGGTGATACCTTTGATTGTAGTATCCACCTTCCAGAAACCCTTCTGTCCGCAAGCCAATGATCCATGGGCCAGCATCTCGCTGGACTTTTTCATATTGCGGCTATCCGTGGTAAAATGTGTCTATGTACCATAGTAATATATGAGGGTTATCTCCATGAATTGTGTAGCATGCGGTTATTACATCCATGTATCATGTGGCACATAAGAAATAGATATCACATACCATTTCTGGGAATAGTATGTAGAGCCCAATGAAAACACCTTTTTAATTCCTATATCCATTTTTTGTTTCCTTTATCCAACAATTTTTATTGATTTAACATTTTTTGTTCATTTGGATATTTCAGGTGTAGGCTGCAATGTCTCTTCCACAGGATATCGTGAAATCGATGAAGATGAGGGCAACCATGGTGGGGGACAATGAGGGCCATATTCGATCTAACCTTATTCTGTGAGATATCTTCTTAAAGGATCTCCTCACACCAAAGATCATAGCTTATCTATTGTCTGTGATGTTTTTACATAGCATTGGTCTTCTTGGTGATGTTCCTATACCGTTTTCTATCCCCAATAATCTTTTTATTCTCTTATACTCATAACAAGGACAAGATCGGGCCAATATTTTCCTAGTAGAATAAGTCATAGCTACTCTGATTCAAGAAAATGTGTTCATATTAGAAAGTTCGACATGGACTCAAGGCGGCTGTAAGTGTCGCAACACTACCATAAGACTATTTTCCCTATAGTACCTATATATTATCAATATTTACCATCAAAAAACCCTAATGGTGAGTAAAAAAACCAATTGGGGTCTATGAGTTAGAGGATTCTACTTTGACGAATGGCCGTGGGAATTATGGGTACATCAAACCTGTTTAGTGTCCCCTAACTTGTTGAAGGCGGTGAACTTATATTAGACTGCCTATGTTTCTTCATTCTTTTCCTTCTACCCTGGATAAAACCTTCATGAGCTACTGTGCCACTGGTGTTCAAAAACCAACACCTTTCATTTTTTTTCTTGGGGAGCTGTGAGTCATCTTATGGGATATCCACCAACATGGATGACTCCCTATCCATGGAGAGATGTACAATGATTCTCTCTCTTCAACCGCTACTTAGGATAATTCTGAAAATGAATCACCATTGACAAGAAGCCTACTAGTTATGGAAGAGGTATTACTTGGTCATTCCCCTCCAGGATCGCTCTTCTATCCCATTCAAGTCATGGATATGGTTTTTCTTATAGGCGAACAGGCCTAAGCCGAGAGCTCTCCCCAATCAAACTCATCCATCCCTTCAGTCTAAAAATAATCTGGGGTCATATTGCACTACCCTCGAAGTAGGACAATATACCCCATGGAGATATGATCTTTAATCGGACGTGTCAGTTGAGCTTAGATTAGTAGGTTTCTTTTACCATGTTTTTTAGTGGATGTATTTTCCAAACCCATTATATATATACCAGGGTATGGGCCTGTAATTTGATGATGGTCATTTTTTTGGTAGAGGGTCGACCAATTAATCTGGACACTCCTACTCTCTCATGACTTTATGAACTATTTCAACAGATACAATAAGTTAGGCCTCCACATCATCTCAGAGTACTATTTCAATTCTAGTATGGGTGGATGGAAGAACACTTACCCTTCTATGAATATCGACACACTGCAAAGGTTCCTTTCTCCAACTTTCAACCTTCCCTTCTCAACATTTCTGTTGTTCATCCCAGGACTTTATGCATTAGTGATACATTTGTGCTGCTAAATGACACTTCTTGTTTCTAATTTTCACCACACCGTACCCCTAATGGGTCATTAAGAGGTGATAGGGGTGGTTTATTAGGGTAACACTCATACATTATCACACTTTGGGAAGGGATTCTCACTACTCACATAGATTTAGTGACCATTTGTGAGCCATACCTCCCTTACCGGTTTGCCATACAATTTTGGTGCCATCAACAAACAACACTTCTTCCTTCTATTCAGTTAAGGGGAGAATCTCATCCCATAATTCTTCACCATTTATGTCTTATGATGATTTGGGAAGGTGATGTTATGGAAATTATCATCCCCAATACAATCGGGTCCACATTTCTTTCATATTTATATGCCCAAATGTGGGTGTGATATTACCCTAACAGGGTGATGATAATACATGTTCAACAGGTCCAGAATCCTATATCCATTATTCACCCTGTCTTAGCCTTAATGACTGTTCCATACATTCCTTGTTCTGTGATAGTTATGATGAATATGTCTCCTATTCTTGTCCATGTGGTGGCCACGTTGGCTACACTATCGATTCATGCCCTTGAGGTAAGAAGATGCTTGATTTGCAGACAGAAGTGTCTAGAAGGGGCATCATCAGTGTGTTATATCTCAGTGGGGAGTGATTCAGACTGGTCCTCTCCAATGTTTACTTTTCATAACCCTAATGAGGCTGGACCCAGTAGAGTATCACTAGACACCCCTGAAGTTGAGTCTAGCCCTCCGCATCTGGCTCTAGCGATCAAACCATCTAAGGGTAAGGAGAACCCCCCCCCCCCCCCAATATTAGGTAACTTATCATAGGTCCCTTCCCAGTCTCATAATGACACTTCCTTCTTACAGACCCAATGAGGCAGAAGAGGATCAAGGTACTAGTTTTGCGGGGAGGCACCAGTCAGTGAAAAAATAGTCATGGAGTAAGTTATGTCTCCATCCCATGGAAACACCTAGGACTAGCTTTACTCACAAGACTGGAATATTTTGATGGTTATTCACTGATCTGGGTTTTAGTGGCATTGATTATCATCACTTACATATTTTAATCTATCAGATCATCATTGCATGGGAAGACCTCACCTCTTGTGAGGATAAACTTTCCATGTTCAATTCTTCCCATCACCTGGTGACAACCTTCTAAGATGTTTCGAAGGAACTCAATTACATAATAGTTGAAGAGGAAAGTTATTATGATTTAGTTATCTCCTAAAAGGATTATCTATAGGAGTGTTTGGATTGTGTAGCATATTTTAAGGCCTAATTGTCCTCATTGTGTGAATATTACGAATACATATAGTATAAAAGGATGAACATTAATGTTGTTACGGAACGCATGCTCCCAACGGTCAAGGATGAAATAGATGAGATAGATTCTTTTGAACAAATTCTTGATGGCATGAGGTAGTCACTTTACATTTTTCTAGAAATGGAGAGCCATGCCTTATTGGAACCCCTCCAAAATCATGATGTGTACTCATTTCCCTTTTGATACTATGGAGATTCTCTGAACTGGGGATGTTCCTCCATTTTTTTGAACTCAATAAAACTAATTATCCATCAAATTATTCTTCTTTTTCTTTTCCAATCATGTCAATTGATGACAACCAATCATTTAAAAATCATTTCTATTAGGTATTAATTTTAAACCATGATTTGAAACCAGTTAAGTGAAATGACCGAATCAGGCTCTAATTTGTTTCTGTTTCGTGGGACTCAGTGAGCGTAGTTTGACTATTGTGGAGGTTTAATGGAAAACATCATGAACTTTTGTGGAATTTCCCATTATTTCCCTAATTTTTTATTAATCCTATTTTACATGGGCTTAGCAAGTATAAATTGACTTTTTCTTAGGCCGCCCATTGAAGGATTTCGACCTAACATGATTTACGTCTCTTTTGATATCTTGAAAAAAGGAAAATTCTATTCCATACATAGTATAGGTTTAACAAGGTGATAATTTACTTTTATCCAGAGGTTCCCTTTGTAGATCTTCACTCTAGAATGTATGGCGTCTTCTTCAGTGGAGTTAATGAACCTAGCAATAAAACTTATTACTACTGTTTTTCGCCAAATAGCACTGAGCAAGATTGATTGGGTAGGGGCCACAATTTGGGATTCATCGGCTAGGAATTTCCTAATTACTTTCAGACATGAATGAGAGATTTTTTGGACCCTAAATTTGTGAGTTTTGGACATGTATGAGGTGCATGAGCTATTTCAGGCATATAGGGGTAGGAGAGAACTCTCTTGAGGATGAATTTTACATTGATTGATGGTTGTTTTGTAGGAGATATATACAGAGGCACTGAGGCATGATATGAATATTAAAACAAGGTAGTTCTCATGAAAAGGTCTTTTTTTATTCAATGGACTAGGAGGATTTACAAAATTTTGAATTTGTTTTGATGTTGGGAGCCACAGTGGGGGGCTTGATTGAGTGATTATTTCCAAAAGTATTAGGTACATTCGTATCGACATTGAGCAGAAAACAATTGCCACCAAATTATTACCTGTGTAAGGGAGAGCCATTGAATGGTCAGTTCAATTATAAATCTTTTTCATGTATGTTCATTTGAAAATCGAAGGATACATAAGCATTTTTTATATGTATATTCCAAATTTTTGGGGCGATATGCGACATGAATTTCATATGAACATATAGAAACTAGAAAATACTCCCCATAGGTTAGATTTTCCTTTGATTGATGGTTTTTCTTAGGCATCATATGCAGATCCACTGGGGTAGGATGTGCATAGTCAATAATTTGTGTTTTTAGGACACCGACCTTCTATTTCTAATGGTTAAGAAGAATTATAGGTATTTTTACTTCTCTAAACCTGGAATATGACCTTTGACAAATAGTGAACCTGAGCATGAAAAGGGTAATTTATTTTATCTTAACTTTTTTTTGGGAACCTGGAAATAAGTGTGGGTATTTTTTTTCTTATATTTTGATCAACTTCACACATATGGATGTGGTATATTTCTTTTACAAAAACCACAAGAGAGACTATAGATTAATCGAGAAAACATGTTTTAATATATCAAAGATGTGGGTAGAAATGAGAATGTAAATTATTACTCTAAGGGTTCTGGAATTAGGAGGGATATCATGAGGCTTGGAATCCATGGGGAATACTAAGATAGGATAGGACTCTCTTATTAGATAATTTACCTTTTTTACTGCCTTCTTGTAGACATCGTATGCCAAGCCATCGAGGAAAGATTTTTATAGTCAAAGGTGTCCATAAGACACTAGCCTTCCATCCTTGATTTCCACGGATGATAATGGGGATCCAAGATCACTAAAAGCACAAAGATTGAGGTATGTTTGGAGTGTATTCAGATACATTAGACACATTCGGGTTGTGATTCACTAATGGAACTTGGTATCACTTATGTAGATCTGACTCATACGTAGGTTGAAGAATTCTTCACATTCTTGGAGTACCCTGTAGTTTTACGTCGTACGACTAGGATGTGGGGTTCCTTATGGGGAAAGGAACCATGACATGCCTTTTAGAGTTGTGCAGCTCAGACCAAATTCTTGGACTAATTTTCCAGGTTGTCAAGGTGGATCTCTCATTGAGATCCCTAAGCTCACATGAAATGTTCTTAGGCTGAGAAAAAAATGATTACAAGGATTATGGATCACCACTTAAGAATATAAAAATAAAAAATATGGAGCAATTTAGGCTTAAACTATTGTTATGTAGTTTAACGTCATACAACATGCACGATTCGATCCTTACAGTTTAATGACGTTTGGTGAGTACATTATGTTGTGCAGTTTAGAGTAATGCAATGAGGAAATTATGCTACCACAAAAATCATTAATATCATTGATTTAATCATGATTGGGATGTTATAGAATTCCATAGACATGAGTGGTGAAAGAAGGTGTAAACCATATTCACAAGGGGAAATGTGAATCAAGATGAATGACATGGGGTAAGAAATACCTTGGGCATACCAAGGTAGGAGAGGAATCTCTTGTGGGATAATTTCCATTTGATTGATGGTCGTTTTGTAGGTATCATATGCAGAGACACCAAAGAAGGATGTGCATAGTCAAAAAAAGGTGTCCACAGGACACTGTCCTTCCACCTCGAATTGCCAATAATGTTAATGGGGATCCAAGAATTTCCAGAGTATGGTGTTTGACAAATGGGAAAGATGTTTCTGGGAACATGAGAAATACCTAGATCATGATTAGCTGTGAACTACTATATCTTCCACATAGATCTGACACATATGTATGGGGGAAGCATGATTTTATGACTTCTTATGAGTGGCGGGGCATGTGCGGGATCTCGTAACATTGATAATCTGGCCCCACATGACTCTTGAAGAATCTCACAGTTTTTTGTCATGTAGTTAGTTTTTTTAATGGACTCCATATATGATTCTGGGCTTTACATGGAAGAAGGGGAATTTTTTTAAATGGTGGTTTGGCTAGGATGAAAGGTGGGGGAATCACCACGTATCCTACAAGGGAAGGAATGAAGTTGTACGTAGTTCTAAAAGTTCCCTACAAAAGTTTCATCCATGCTAAGGGACATGAAAGGGAATTTTTTTATTGGTATCTGGGCTAAGATTCCAAATATAGGTGTCACTATGTATCCTGTAATGGCAGGAATCAAGGCACACATAGTCTTGAATGTTCCCTATACCGATCTGACTCAAACATAGGAGTATGTTCAATTTGGTTTTTATCCACTACGAATGTCGGTTCAACCATATTTCTATATAATTTGTGTATGTAATGGAATCCTTACCCCATTAGAAATCTCGCATGAGTTATACTCAATGTGAGAAACAATTAGAGACAAGGGTTTCTATCATAAATATGGGGAGATAGAGGACATGATAGAGGATTTTTTATATGGTTAGGAGTGGGCCAAGATCTTGGATCGATGCATTGCTACGTATCCCAATAATGATTGAGAATCAATCATTATGTAGTTTTATATGATATTGTGAAGTTTATCATCATGGTATTATGATTATTTATGCTATTTGGTTTAACATCTCACAGCTTTGACGCTACTCCATGCATTTTAGATTCATGCAGTGAGGATACTATCATCACAGTTTAATGTCATGTTTCAGGGATGAGTTTCATTAAATTTAATGTTATGTGGATATGACTATAACTCATAGTTTAGGTTCATAGGGTTTGGACTGTGAAAGAGAATCATTGTAACACAAAGTATTCCTTCAATAACCTTGCATTTGTTAGAGATGTGATGAGTTATTCGTTCATTGATATCAAAGAATATTCTCCATTAGAAAAGACCCCATTTATTACATATGGTCCCTCCCAATTTGGTTCAATCATTTTGTGATTCTTCCTGGGTATCATTTGGGTTTTGAGGACCCACACAACCTCTCCTTTGAGGAATGATTAAAGGAGAACCTTTTGGTTGAAGGCTCATGTGATCCAAGTTTGGTAGACTTCCAAATGATGAAATGTGTGAAGAATTTTTGAATCTAGCTACTCCAACTCATCAAACCGTCATTGGTAATTCTCATCCATGGACACTTTATCAAAAATGGCTACATGATGTGATGTCACTTGGATTTTGATAGGAAAAACTTCCTCTTCCTCATATACTAGTGAGTATGAGGTTTCCTGGGTTGTAGTGCAGGTCATGGTCTGGTAATCCCATAAAGCCTAAATAATCTTGTCTAGACACAATTTATTATAATTATCTACCAAATTTTGGGTTATGATAGATAGATTCTTGTTGAAAGCCTCTATCTTCATGTTGGCCACTGTTTGGTAAAGGGATGAATGGTTGGCTATGATTCCATACTCCTGGTATAACATCTCTAACTCAACAGATAATATTTTGGTTATATTTTCTATAATTATTGTGTGAGTGACACCAAATATGGTAATTATGTTTTCCTTCATAAACCTAATGATGGTTTTCTCATAGAAATCATTAAGTGGTATGGATTCATCCCATTTTGGGAAATAGGTCTGTTTTTATGAGAATGAAATTAAATTATCTAGCTCTGATGGGGGGGGAGGTGGATCCACAACATCCTTCTCCCAGGATGAAATTGGCTAAGAGTACCAAGCTGTATGAAGTAACTCCAGGGGTTGGTGAATAAAATTGACATGAACATGGAAGGAAATGAACATCATGGTGAATATGGAACAATCATATATCATAGTATGAAAATATTATTCAAGCCTTTCCATTTTATGAGAGATCATGATTTCTAATTGTTGTGCTTCACTAGCTCTGGCGTGTACTTCTTTCATGAGGTCAGTAGTCTCTTCTCCATTAATGCACCTGAGAAGAACTCTGTCAATGCATCATTTGTAGATAACTTTTTTTTGGTTTTCCCTTTTGTATAAGACAAAGTTGAATACCCGTCTCCAGATCTGTTCCCTTCCATCACTATCTGGTGGGAGTTACCCGCTATATATGTCATTTTCAAAGGGAGTAATCCAGCCAGTGATGTGGCCATACTGATCAGAAATGGGGCTAACCTTGTTGATCTCCTCCGTATTATTTTGATTAAATTGTAATCCAATCTGATGGTGGGAAATGCTATTAATTGTTTCATCCTTGACTAGATCATCCAGGGTTGTGGTTGCATTTTCCAATGCCTCCTCTTGAGCATTTTCTAGATAGTGGAGATAGGCCAACATTGATTCTTAAGAGAATTTTTCCATCTGTTCTCAAACATATCCCATCAGGGGGGACAATACTTCATTCTTAATGGAATAGGCACCATTGTCCTGTTTGATGAGTACCTCTTAATCACCTTTTATCTTTAGGTGTTTGGCTTGTCGATGAAGTTCCAGCTCTAGGCCCGTAATGATGGATTGTTATTATTCTTAATTAATTATACATCCCTCCAAAAGTAGGAATTAGTATTTCAAGATGGAATTTTCAAGGGATACAAGTATAACTCCCAGCCCCACTTTGTTGAACTTATGGTTTACCATCCTTTCCCTGTTAGGCTTCTGCAAGCACCATCGATGTACATTTCCCATACTTGGGGTCCTATTGGATGTAAAACACTTCTTCATCTGGAATTTCGGCATAAAATATGGTTTATCATTATGATGGTTTCACTTCTAGTATTGTTTTTATAATAGTCTTTTGATGTCCTTCTGGGGAATGTAACATAGGTAAAACTGTTGTAGGATGACTTCCCATCTTGATTGTAGTCTAGTTATCATGGTACAGTTGAGGATTTATTTGAGCAGGTTGCAGTGGGAGACTAGGTAGACCTTTTTGTCCTACTGGTAATGCATGAATTTTTGAACTGTGAAGATTAGTGCTAGGTAGTTCTTTTTTATTCATGAATACTTAGTCTCACCATCAATCATTTCACAGCTGATGTAATAGAGGGTTTTCTCACTTCTGACATCATTCTTATGTGCAAGGAAGGGGCCTAATGACCATTCCGAGGTGGTTACAAAAAAAATTAGTGGTCTCCCCTAAAATAGAGGCATCATCACTGGTAGTCTTAAAATATTTTTTTTAGATTGTCGAATTCTTCATTAAAATAATTATCCTACTCATACATTACCCCTTTCTTCATTAACCTGGTGAAAGGTAAACATTTACATGCCAGGTTGGATATAAAGCACATGATGTGGGCCAGGTGTCCCTAGAGACCACTCAACTCAATGAGGATATGATGTGGGGGAATTCCAAGGATGTATTTTGTCTTTTTAGGGTCTAATTTGATGCAATGATGGCATGCGACAAAGCCGGGGAATTTCCTAAAGGTAATATTGAAGGCACACTATAGGGGATGCATCTTTAAATTTTGTTGTCATAGTTTTTTAAATACTGTTTAAAGATCGGTATGGTGGTTTTAGCACTATCATGATTTAACTACCAGATTTCCGACATAGCACTCGACGAATTTTCCCAAGAAAGGCTTGATAATGAGGTTCGTGGAGCGCTAATTTGTAGTGTCAAAAATGTTTAGATCAAACGGAATCACCCTATGAATCCCTAAAATTAGTGTATTCTTAATCTACTTGGGCTATCCAGATCTAGTTGTTTCCATAATTGTTGTCCATCAATTAAAGGGCCTCATATCTGGTGGCTGCATCGAATAACAATTTTGTGATTGGGACCAAAATGTCATCTTCTGGGTAGTGTTGATTAAGGTCCCTATAGTTGATGAAGATTATAATCTATCCATTATTCTTTTTTATTGGGACATGGTTTTCCTTCTAGATGAGGTATTATACTTACCGTATAGAGTTGGATTTGATCATCCTGTCGATATCTGCCACTATTTTGGCAGCATACATCGGTTGGGTCATTGTAGCTGCCTTATTATTGCCTTTGTGACCTTCTGGAAGTATCGGATGATGAGTGGAGACCATAGGATTGAGGCATAGAATTTATATGTAGTTCAAAGAAAACACATCTCAATTCTTCTTTAAAAAGGAGGTAAATGTCTTATTTGACTCAACAGTAATAGCTACACTAATCAAAGTGGGTCGCGGGTCATCTTTAGTAAACAAGTTTATCTCCCTATGTTCGTCAATTATGGTGGAGAAACCTTCTTCAAATGTAGAAGGGGAATCATTGAGGTCTTCTTATTCTTCTTCTTTATCATACTCTTCATAATATTGTTTTTCTTCTAATGGATAGATTATTTTCAATATAAACTGTCCAATGTCAAGATATAAATCTTCTTTTTCCTTAGTGAGTAAGGTGGGGACAATTTCGGGTTTTGAGGAAGGGTTGGGAGAATCTTCATTAGGGACTTTCCTGACATCATAGGAGTCAACATGCTCTTCCATGTCTTTATAAATGGGGCCATAATGGAAATAACACTGACAATTTAGTTTGTATCTAGTCTTGAGCTTATTTATACAACATGGTTGATGGATAATACATACTCTTCCCCAAGCTGTTGGAGGGGGTTGGAGGGGGTTGGAGGGAAACATTTCCAATCCATTCCGGGAAGTGATCCAGTCAACATTGTCAGACAAAGACTTCTTCTATTCTAGTTCATAGGACCCTACATTGATGTAATGCGACTCAAAAAATTCAAATATGGATTTATCAGTGCGTAATGCCCAATTTTTTTTCATTAGCGCAATATTTGAAGCACTGATGGTGTGATGGTAGAATTGTAGGATGTTAATGTGACTAAGGCCTCCCTAATAATAAGTTGAAGTTTTTACATTTCCACACAACTAGAAACTTAGAATCAGACATGAAGTCTCTAAGCCATGTTTTATGCTTGATTCATCCCCATAGGTTCTGGTCGATTTCTTCATATCCCATCAGAGTTTTGGTGAAGGGTGTTAAACTATCCTTATCATATCCCAACCAACGAATATTTCTCAGAAAGAGTAGGTTGAATCCAAATCCATTATTGATGAAAATCCTTCGGACATCAATTCTATTTATTTATTCATACACATATAAGGGTTTGATGCTCCCTTGCATGATGTAATCTTCATCCCTATCTTTAAAGGAGATGATGGTTTGATATTATTCTAGATTAGTCTCTATTAGATAGACATCAATCGTTTCTAATTTAGTCTTGAATTCTTAGGGACATTGTAAGGCTTTTATGAGCACCTCCCTAAGGTCTAAAGAAATAATCAAAGCGTGCAAGATTGATATATTTGTTGATACTAAAGTTGTATGATTTTTAATTTTATATTACTTTTACAAAGGTTGGCGCTTCATGGATTAGGTTTTATCATTCATAGACACATTAGGGGCTTCAGCTTTGTACATAGATGGTCCGACCTCTATGACATGAGATGGTTGCGATGCGGCCCTTTTCAGGTTTGGACGAACTGATCTTCTCGTATGAATTGGTATATTTTACCTTTGTTCTTCCTCTAACAGATACTCCAAGATATGTTGGATCAGATTTCTTTCAATGGGGGTATAGGAAAATTCATCTTTTATTTTTGTTTTCTGAAGGGACACTTCACATGTTGTTTCAATGTTAACAGTATGAGTTAAGTCATTCCTGGGAATTTGACTCTTGCCAAAATTATTCCTTCTAGGAAACCCTCGACCTTTGCATCCTTTTCCTTTGACTCTCTAGTTGGATGTGGGAATTTTATTTCTTGTTTGTATTCTCCATAATGGAAGGTTTTCATAAATTTAATGAAATTAATGTTGCCAAAGAACAGATCTTGATCAGACAATGTTTTTGTTTGATTATCTCTCCCTGGGGGGTGCCTTTTTGGGGGGGTGGGTGCCTGTTGTACCAAGTCTGCTGGAATGATGTCTGAACGAATCAAGATCAGCTTCAAGTTTGGTATCAACCCATCTTCATGCTCCTTATTTTTACCCTTATGCCCCTTACAGGACTGTGGGGATGAGGATGACAGTTTTTTTGATTCAGAAGATTTTGGAGGTACGGTCGGTTCTTTCAACTATGCCTGGAGGATTCTATATACCCGGTTGACTAATTTTCAAGTCATCCAATTGTCAAATTTTCTCTCTTTTTTACTGGAGACTACTTCCAATTCATCTTCCCCTCCTTGGGCTAAGGTGGAAACATATGCCACTTGGGATGGTGATGGACACAACTTGACTTTCTAGGAATCCGCCATCTTTTTCATGATATCCTTGAAGATCAATCATTATTAGATCATGTGTCCCAATATCATGTGATAGGGAAAATAATTTGGATTTTTGTCGAGACCCACATCATAAGTTTGCTTTGGGTCGGGTAGCCAGAGAAACTTTCAATTCATGGAGGCTACGAACTAGTTACAGACCTGGTTGTCTCGGAACAATTAGACATTATTTCTTCACTCCTTGAACTGATTCCTTTTAGCACCCCTTCACTCATCTTGATGAGGTGGGGGAGGTTGTTGGCATCTAAGGGGTCCCGTATAGTTTGGTGGAGGCCTTGCAACTAGACTGGGTGTTGAGGGTGGCTTAAGCGTGACGAAATATGGTACATTTTTTCTTTCTCTTTTTCCTAGGACTGATGGGGCCACTCAAGACTGGATATTTTTATTCTGCAAGGATTCTTCTATCCTTTGGGAAATTGCAGAGAAACATAAGAACCCAATTTTTTAATTTACCAGGATGAGTGGTGTTTAAAGTTCATCATTAAGGTTATTGATGCACATGGAAATCATTTCATCTTGGGGAGTGGCTTATTCAGGGAATAAGTCAGGCCTTTTAATCTAGCAATGAATTATCAAACTCTTTCATTCTCTATCCACTTGAAGATCATTTGGTCATTGATCATTGTCTTAGGCCATGTCGAACATAACTGGAAGAGAAACTGTTGTCGGAGATCCTCCATGCCTTTGATTGAGTATGATAGAAAACTAGTATACCATTCAAAGGTCGAGCCCTGCAGAGTTCAGAAGAAGCATCTGAGTTTTACTACTTATTTCTGCACCGTAGATCCCATCATGGGGTCATAGTAAGAGAAGTAGTGCATTTGTTATTATTTCTAGTCTCCCAATATATTGAACATTGGGAATATGGGGTTTCCAAATATTGGTGGCGGTGGAACATTTATCACCCAATCCAGTATGGTTTTCACTCTGGTAGTGTCATGTCATGCCTCCCCTCCATGGATTCTAGTCAAGCTATTAGTTTTTGGTGGTAATCAAGATTCCTCGATGAATATCCTATCGGGATTGATCTTGTGTGGGTGAAATATTGACTAAAGTGGGACTAGACAATTTCAATAGAATTTGGGGTGGGTACCTAGTTGGGGGTATCCTTTGTGGGTTTAACTAAATATACTCTGGTTGCCTTCCCAGCAAGGAGAAGTCTTGATTTCCTTCTAGGGATGGATTTAAGTAGGTTAACGGTCTTAGTTCCAGGTTGGATGAGCCTATGAGCTTGACTTCATTTACCAGGATGAGTGCTTCTGGAAAGGGAACCTCTTCTAGGAACAACTATTAATGTTCTATAGGGGGAACACATCCGACAAGATAGCTTCCTTAGCATAGCTTGACATTAATTAAACGGAGCTCTTTTATTTCTTCCTCCTGCTTAAAAAACCATTCCTCGAGTGTGGGGGACACATTCTTAGTGGTAGGAGGTGGTGGGTCATGGACGACGTAGGATTTATTATTTTACTTTTTGGGGTTTTGTGATGGAGGTAATGACAGATGAACTAGGGGGCACCTAAATTCAGGACCACTCTCTGGTTCTGGGTATGCACACCATTAGGCTCAGTGTGGGAAGCCTCTGGGAGGGAACCATCTTCTCTTGTATTATCTCCCTTTGTATCATTTCTTATGAGATCTATGGGGTTTACCTTTACCATGTTCCTTGATTTATAGTTAATTAGGGGTGGTGTACCCGATGCTAAGTGGTAGGAAGGCTTTCTATGTCCTTTTTGGGTTTTCTCCTTCCATTCTACAGTATTCATTGGGTTTCTTTGTAGAAATTGACCCAAAGGGATACCTGATCTGACCTTGTAATGTGCCTTCATCTTGGAGGGTATGAACCATGTGATTGGGTGGAACATGTGACTTATCTACTCATTGATATTCCTATAAGAGTGAATAAAAAATCCACTATGAGCTAACTTGAGGTAAAAATGACCCCAGTCCGATGGGCTAGGGTTGTTCTTGTTCTTCTGTTGATGTGCAATGGCCTATATTTGTTGGTCTTATGGGGGAATTTTGAGTTAAATATACCCTCATCCATGTGGTATGGGGGAGTTACCATATTTCAGTGATATCTACCACTATTTCCTCCTTTTTGAATTCACACACCCCCCCACGTGTGTGTGTGAGGCGAGTATGAAATTGGACCTGTATAGTGCTTATGGTCTTTTTAAGATATGATCACTACTTTTTGTATTACTTCCCTTAGGTGGGAAGCCTGCTGGATGTTCTTGATTGTTTAGCTCAGAATCTCTTCGATAGCTTGATCCCTTCGGTCTTAATTCTTTTGATACTTACACTTGGACTGTTTTTATTAAGTGTTCCATCTTTCCTGAGTAGGGAATTCTATTGGTCTCTTCCTTTGTGTAATGATGTTGAATTATGTAATTTCTAATGAGGACTATTGGACGGGGCGTGGGGTGAATTGTAGAGCTCCATGTTCCCCCCATACCCAAATATGAACACTTGTCCAGGTGTCACCAATTAGGAAATGCAACTTATACAGTGCATAGATGTAGGCCAGTTCAAAATTTTCCTTTCGACATTCTGATCATGGATGTCATGCAGATGGGAGGGCTTCCAGGTTAATTAGATGAAAAATATCCCCTAACATGTTGACATGGTATTCATGCCCTTTATAGGGAAAGAAATTTCCTTTTTAATGGAGAATTTTTTTCTATATATTGAGGAAAATTTCATTCATACATTCCCTAGACAACTCCCATTGTAGTTCGAAGTTAGAAGTCGTCATAAGACAATATATTGCTTGTATATTATCATTAACTAGTTGTCTTCTCATGAGGAATATATCCTTCTATTATTCTTCTAGGGACTCTTCTACTTGATATGCCCAGCTTGACTACTTCTTAATAATTTCATTCCAAATAGTCGGACTGGTAGGAGACTCATTGATATATCAACGGTGCATGGGTGGCTCAAAATATGACCGTGGCCTTAGACTGTCCTCTAGTTGAGAAGTGATATCACTCGTCATAGATGAAGTTCCCGATATGTCCAACTCTATATTTCTGAGAGACTCATCATAGGAGAGATTTCTCACATTTTTTACAGTAAGGTGAGGTCCTTCATTTCCGTATGAATTTTGATTGTAGGGAGGACCTCCTTAATCAGTGTCGCAATGGCGAGTGCTACCATTTCATCATGATGTCTGACCACGAGAAGTGTCTCTACGACCTATACCCTGGAGAGGACCTTCAGGATGGGGTATAGTGAGGGGAATACCTTCTTTCTTCTGATTTCAGTGAGGTGAGGACATTTTTTATGAATATTATGATGGGGAGGCCTACTATCACAACACGATACCTAGATTCAGGGAGAATTTATGTACTATACATCTTGGGGAGGGCCTTCATGATGTAAATCAATGAGGTGAGAGCATTTTCTTTTCAATATGTTACTATGGGGATGGAATTCATAGAAACCACCAATTTAGGGAGGTCCTTCGAAATTCCTTTCCTCATGGTGCGGACTGCCATCATGACTCGACGTACAACGATTGGGAGAAGCATATATGTAGAATATACCAAAGGGAGGACCATCATGAAAGAAGATAGAAATGGGTGGACATTCTTGATGTCTTATATTTAGGTCAAGGGGAGGGATACCCTGACACGCATCAGTATATGGGATCTAATGATCAATGATTCTTGGACAATGGGGTATGCCCCTACGGGTGCTATGGAAAGGACCTTCATAGATACTGGTAGTGATATTACGGGGAGGTCCTTTCCAACAACTACTACATCTTTTATAATTTGGTAATGGACTAAAATGGTTAAGAGACTTTATTGATATATATACGAGGGAATCTAGGACCCCAAATTCTAGCAGAGCAGGGTCATATATGTGCTCTTCATTGTCCAGTATCCTTTGGTGCATTTCATTTTTGAGCACTCTCTTGTGGGTAATCGAGGTCACATCTTGTTGGAAATGGCCTTCGTATATGATTCATAGTCTTATTTGGTCCAATG
This sequence comes from Viscum album, assembly GCA_963277665.1. Taxonomy (NCBI): domain Eukaryota; kingdom Viridiplantae; phylum Streptophyta; class Magnoliopsida; order Santalales; family Viscaceae; genus Viscum; species Viscum album. The sequence goes on from OY728147.1 coordinate 1,103,403,856, forward strand.
ATTCTTTCAAGATATTCCAAAAATAGTTCTTGAGTTTTGGCAGGGATATATGCATGCCTGGGAGTGGCCACCACGTTGGACAGTCATCCCCCATTTGGAATGTTTATTTGTTCTCAATATGGTTGTTTGTATATTGAGGGATATTGTCACCAACCCTCCAGGACTAGATCTGGGATGTATAACTACAATGTAGTGACTGGCCAATTTTGTGAGTAATTTATTCTGTTTGATGAAATTGGGTTGTGGGCCTAGTTTCTCACATGTGTCGCCGATGAAATGATATTTTGGCATGTTTGGAAGATATGGTACGGAATCGATGTCTGCTCTTTCATCATTTCTAGAATTTTTTGAGAAACATCTTTGGATGGAATGGGTACGAAGGCCCACTCTATGTTCATAGTAGAAGTTTGTGCATGCTCATGTTCCCCATGGGTTGCTAGTAAATACAGGCAGTTCTCCAATGTCAGGAGGGATGAATGATTCTTCTAATGGTTTACTTCTATGGTTCCTGATGTATTTGAATAGTGGTAATCATATTCATGAGTGGAGGTTTTCATCTGCTTGATATCCACTATATTTTTCTCATGGTCTTTGTATGCATATGTAGGAATTTGACTCTGCTCATATTTTCTTGATTCCCTATTTAGATGATAGGATTGAAATGAATCAGCAGGTTTTTATACCTATGTGTAGTTGGGTGCCTCCTTCTTTAGATGACAGGCTTGATATGCATTAGAAGGTGTTTGAATCTGCTCATATTTACTTGCTTCCCTATTTGGATGGAAGGCTTGGTATACATCTATAGATATTTGTGCCTGTATGTAGCTGGGTGATTCCCTATTTGGATGGCATGATTTATATGAATTACCAGGTATTTGTGCCTATGTATAGTTGGTGCCCTCTCTATTTGGATAACAGGGTTCTTATGCATCAGCAAATATATGAATTTGCTTGTACTTTTCTACTTAGTCTGCGTGGCGGGACTGGTAAGCACAAGTAGGAATGTTCATGTGCTTGTATTGTGCCACCATATTTCTGTAGTGGGCTTGAGTAGATGGGGAAGAGTAGTTTGTCTGGATATTGGATATCACCACGTTTGTACATCATAGTTTCTTTTCAAGAACTGGGGTAATATCATTTCCCATATTATATATTTTCCACCCTTTTCGGGCATCATAAGGGTCTCGGGACTTCTAGACATTAGTAGGATCCATCGGTAGAAGGTCATCTTCAGTGTTAGGAGTCATGGTCACCTTGTGTTAGTTGAAATGCTCCCTATTTGGGGATCATGGGTAGGACACTTGTACAGTTGAGATGATGTTTTTAGTATTGAGTTCATCTTACTCCCTATGATAAATAAGGTACACATTCTTATGTTGTAGGTATAGGTTCCCGAATCGGGTTCAGATGACCACTAAGTCCACCTTTTGTTGGGGTTTCGGTCATGGATGAGGATGTGACTTGCATGATTTTTTACACTAGAAGGCTTTTCATGCTGCCTCCACTGTGGGGAGAGTACCATTTTGGTGACACTAATTGATCAGGGTGTTGGATACCAAGCGTTAAAGACGCTGGGTAGGCAAGGGGGTCCTACTCTTCATTAGGGCCCTGGCTGCCTATGGGATTGTCGATGTACATGTCTTCATTGGTCATTGAGATGTCATTTGGATTGAAGTTTTATCTACCGGAACCCGAAATATACATATATGACATATAAAAACAACAAAACCTCATCAAAGTATAATTCTCTTGAATATATGCATATTTGATGATTCATCTGGGCCTCCATCTCCCCTTTTTTGTTATGAGGCATAGGGTATTGAGTGGGGTAAGACCGCCACCTTGTTTAGGGATTCAAATTGGGTTCACCATTTTTTTTTCGACCCAAGGTGAGAGTTTAGGGAGAAGTCCAAATAGTCTGAAAAGAATCATCACACATCTATTACTGTAGATAGAAAGATTCACATCAGTTTCACTGGTTTTTTTTACATGAGGTTAGAATTTAGGGAGAATTCCAAATAGTCTGATGAGAATCATCACACATCTATTATTGTAGAGAGAGAGTTTCACATCAGTTTCACCAATTTTGTTTTGACCAGATTCACGTTTGCATCCTTTAAAGGAGGATTGCATTTGGCCCCATGGGGATGGGGTAATTTATCCTTTCTATATTGTGAAGGAGGTTCCATGATCAAACGGTCCTAGTGGGTGATTTCATGGGGTAAAGTATTTGTGAAATTAGTTATATTATGATATAGCTTCTTGATTGGTCTCCAACAGGTTTATTCATGGAGACAGAAACACCAAACTACCCGGGAATCCATGGTACATGGACCTGCATTCCAAAGGCATGAGCTCGTTGGATAATGATTTATCCAGTGACACTTAAGGAATCCATTGGTTGAGAGGATGGGATGTCAGGATCACTGCACCCCTTGGGGGGGTTATTACCTATTCCAGGAATCTCTTATTGATTTCATTCATTTTTTATGTCTTTGAATCCTTGGTTCATTCCGGATGAGCGTGTCCATGGGCTACCCCATGTTTGAAATATCATCATAAGAATACATGGATTTGATTCTACAGAGGTAATGAAGACATAATTCATGAAATAATTCACTCTATAGTTTATCATCATCTAGGGTTGGAAGGTGACCTGATGTAGGGATCAAACCCATAAAATGGGATTCCTACATATCCTCAGGAGAGGAATCAGAACCCACGTAGTTCGGGAAACATGGGGCTTATTCATGGCGGCTTCCCATTTGAGGGGACATGGTTGGGTGGACCCTTTTGGAAGGGCACCCTTTTGACCTCGTGCCTTCAAGATGGCATCCTAAGTATCCTAGTTTAACTAAGAATCAGAGTTCTCTTAATTTTTATTTTTCTTGGGGCTTATTCATGGGAGCTTCCCATTTGAGAGGTCATGATGGGGTGATCCCTTTTGGAAGGTCACCCTTTTGATCTCGGGCCTTCACAAAAGCATCCTATGTATCCTTGTCTAACAAAATATTAGTGTTCATGTAGTTCAAATTTGGTTTGGTTGTGTGTCCATTGGGATCATCACAAGTCTCTATGACCACATGATCTATGATCGGTGTTAGAAATAAGAAGATGGGAGAGATCCAACCAACCACACACCTCGTCTCTTACAAATGGGAGAGGGGGGGACTATGAGGGAAGAATTAGAGGAAATCAAAGAAGAGGGCATGTAGCAACAAACCGTTCAATGTGGGATGACATTAGAGGTCATGTATCTCGGCCCTCAGAATATTTGGGACTTACCTTAGTGGAAGTTCACCAGAACGCATTCTAGGAAAGGGGACGAATGTCTCTTTTCATCAAGAGGTGGATTGAACATGATTCCTTCGACTGATCAATGTTCCTTATTGATTGGAAAAGCATGTGATCGCCCTTAATACCTAGAATGTGAAGGTTTATATCATCATCCTAAGGTTAGACTCTGAGTTACCATGGGAATGTAGAGTTACAAAAATCCATGTAATCTAAATAGTTTTAGGTAGATCCTTCCTTACTCCTCTTACCATGGGTATGTACACTCAAAGAGACGTGCTGAAGTGCCTGAGGATTAGACCATATGGGTCAGGTGGCTTTGGAGGAGGCTTTTTCATGATTTTGGGGAACTGGTTCATTGATGGGCTATGGAGGACTAGAAGATAATGAATGATTCAGATTGGATTTAGAGGGAAAAAATATTGGAAGATGCCTATTCCACATACTATTTTCATATGCGGGAAAGGGTAGATCCACATTTCATTGTGTTATGCAGATAGAGGAGTTTCCTTTATACCGAAGTGGTATACAGGCTTGGGTATGGACCACCGTGCACCACAGTTGTATGTGTTCTTGAATATGGTCAGTCACACATCTTTGGGTTCTATTCACATAATGATATTGTACATGGCACCGGGTTAAATCCGCATAGCGATACACTACACATATAACCATATTGAAGGAGGTTCCAGGGGACTATCATTCATGGGGAGTTTATTAGTGGGGAATATGTTGTTTAAAATTTCACCAATTAGGTTCACAATTCTTCCATTATTATTATATTCCTTTTTTATGGTTTGCAGCTAGTTATACCTATAGAAAACATGGTTTTCAATTTCGGATTTATTGATGATTCATGACTAAATCCCGAATCCTTTCTAAGTTCTTTCATCCAACCTCTGCGGTCTCCTTAGTGCTTTCTTCTTCCATTCTCTCTTCCCAATTTCTTATGTTATCTTTTATAGAGCATTGGTTCAATAATATCTATGGGCATGTAGCACCATTTTTGGAAGCTCATAAAGAGATATCTTAACCTGTGGAAGACTTGGTTTACTCAGGATTTCAGAGGCTATAATTAGTGATTCAGGGTTCAAGTAACCTTTCCAATTTTTTTCGTCCACAACCAACTGATTTTGTGAGACGGTATGCAGATATACTTCACGCGCCTAATTTATCCTATGATGTGGTTCGTGGGTGCCTGGGTTCTCTAGCCATCACTCCACAGGCCAACACCTTTCCAGTCATTCCACGTACAATTGGTTCTCAGTTCATGAAGTTTGTGAATCCTTCCAAGTGATAGTACACATGTCACTTTAAAATCCTTGAGAAATTTAATTCCTTTATGTTTCTTCGGAAGATTAAAACTTAATTTGAGTCTACTCCCCTTAATAGACTTGTAGTAATGTTTTCATAATTCTAAAAAGTGATTGTGGGATCATTTTTTTCCCTTTAGAGAAGTTTTTTGGACCCTAAATTAAATTGAACCATTAAATTTGGTTATGAAAATTGAACAATGTTATAATCATGGAGGCGGTAGGTCGTATGTATTCATGAGTAACGTTTACATTTTTCACTAATCATTTTGGAAATAAGTAAAATTTTATTTAATATTCCTAGAATGATCATGATATTATTAAAATAATAATAATCATATACATATACTTATATATATCATACAAGTGGTATAATGAATAAATATTAGTCACACTGTTTGGTGATGGTGATAGTTCACAAGTACGCACAAACGACGTTATCATTTTTATGCACAAGGAAGTAATGATTTAATTGATATATTAATGTCTTAAAATAATTAATATATCTTAAATATCACATATGAAGATTAATTCCATCATTATAACCAATCTTAATAGACGGTAATCAAAAATAAACTAAATAGATTCGTGGAGGTGATAATTCACATGTACGCAGGAATGATTAATAGCATTCCCATTTGATGGAAATATAGATGAATTTAGGGGATTATATTAACATAATATAATCTAATTATATTTAGTATATTTAATTTATTATCTCATAATGGCTGGATGATATTTAAGGAAGTGAAAAAAAACAAAATAGAAACACTTAAAGAAAACAATACATCTTCTTCAGTTGATGGCCATTGAAGAACACTTAAACACCTCTAAGAATGGTGTTCAACCTAAAATAAGGCTTCAAGATTGTGGTAAGGGATTCTAGGAAGAGTCTTGGATAGATATTTTGAAAAATAAAATTCTTTTTAAGTGTAATTAATAGAGAGGGATGGGTTCCTTTTTATAGGAGAGGGGAGGGGCACCCTTGGAATGTATTAGACAATTAAATTAATATAAATTACCTTTTCTAATCCAAGTGGATACAACATGAGATATGAAGAATATAATATGGGTATATATCTAAATACTCTCATCCAATATTTTTGATACATGTATTGAGATTATTTTAATCCTTATCTTTTTAGTTTACCCTTAATTATTCTCTTTTAGTTTTAAAAGTTGTAACATCATTTTAATTATGAAGAAGCTATTAATTTTATATATATAGGGTGATTTTCCAATAATTGAACAATTAATGAACTTTTATACCATATAAAATTCACTTTGTGATTTTAAAATATTTCTATGATTTTTAAATAATTTAATAAATTAATATTTTTATAAAACATCAATTATGTTCATTTTTACACTATTCAATTTATTGAATTTAAATAATATTAAATCAGAGAGATAAAATCTAACCAAACCATTGAATAGACAAATTACATGTCATATTCGTCTATAAAATTATTGTATGACATAAATTATGTCCAATAATATTTATTTTAATATTTATAATATCATTTATTTGAATCCTTTATTAATGAACAAATCACTGCATCATCATTGTGTCATTATTAAATTTCATTATTTAATATATAAAAATTATAAATAAAATAACATGATGTAGAAAATATTTGTAGATTTTTAATTACTAGTTATAGTAAAATATATCACTTATATAACCCCTCTTTAAATTTTTTTATGTAAAAAGATACATGTTTATGTTATATTTCTCACTACTTTAAATTCATTATTATAAAATGTCGTTTTCACACCCAAATGGATCCCAAATGAAAAAATTTCGTAATAATTATTTTTTTACCACCCATGACTCATTAAATAATATTATGAAACATGGTAGTGTAGTTTTATATTATTTTATTTTTTATTTTTTCCCTTATTTACCTAATTTACCATTTAACTATGGTAAATAAAAATAATTAAAGAAGTTTCTATTCATAAAATTACAAAATAAAAGGTAATTATTTTTATAATTTATATATTATGATTTAAAATATATAATCCATTTTTCCAAATTCAAAACACATAAGTTTCATTAAAAAATTTAAAATTAATTTATGTTGTCAAAACAAGAAAGATTGATTTTAAGAAATAAAAACTATCAAAATATTGAAAAGTGTTTATGTCAAAATTAAATTTGAAATTTCTAAAAAGGACCAAAATTATATTAAATGATAAAAAATAATACAATTAAAAAAAATCAATAAAAAATATAATATAAATATATAAAATATTATATGAAAATGTAGTTTTGACATAAATTGCGGTATTTTTCATTATACATTAAAAATGATCTTTATCAGAAAATTACCAGAAAGCTATGCAAATTGAATTTTGATATCCCACTTATATTTAAGATGTTTATTTTGTAAAATAGAACATATAAAAGTGAAAAAAAATTATATTAAAAAAGGGTTTCCCATCAAAAGGCAGAAAACATACCTTCTAAAAATATTAGAGTATTTTATGATTAAAATTGGATTCATTCTCATTTAAGAATCTAAAATTAATTGGATAAATGTAAAAAAAATTAATAGACATGTGTAATAATAATATAAATAGTTCTATTCATTTCATCCAATACTACTCCATGGCATTAACTAACATTTGAGATAATAATAATATTATATTATTATTTTTCGATATGACTCGGTGTTGTGTACAAAATACGATTTCAGAGGAAACCAGTGATGAATGTCGGGTATGCTTTCATACATAGCATCCATTTTAAAGTAAAATTAATATTAAATTTCAAAAATATTAATAGATATAAAAATTTATTATTCTATAAATACTTGAGATGTTACATCTATAAACACATTTATCCTTGAAAAAAAATTCCTCATAACCTATTATTTATACAAATATTATAATTGGTCCAAATCCTATCTAGTTTATAAATACTATCATCTTAGTTAAATATTATATCAATTTTTTTACAAGTACACCACTTTTCACAAAAGAGTAAAACAAGATCAAAATACACAAACATTTTTATAATATTGTAATGCAATAAATTAATCTATCCTTCCCACTCATTGTCTTATCCTACCCTTGAAAAATCACAGTAATGAATAAATTATACTCTATCCATTATCTATTCATCATATTTGAGTAACTTTATAAATTTAAAACAAATGTTTATTTTGTTTTGTTTATCACATAACCTTTAAAATAAATAGTTGATTTTGAAACATTGATACCTAACATGGACAATAAATTAAATTTTTGAAACCATATATATTGTTAGGTATAATTCATTCAAATAGAAACACTTTTTCTTCAACGAGAGTCTTCCTTTAGATTAAAATGATGGAGGTTGATACTTATAAAATGATACAATCCCCTTCTTATATTAACTTTTACCCTTTAGCACTGTCATCACAACACTATAGTCCAGAAATTACCTGTCACTTTAACAGATCTTCACCAACATGAAAATCATAAGGAGATTGTTTTTTTAATTTATATTATCACTAAATTTTCTAATAATGATTTCAAAATTTATTTTCATAACTATAATAAGACATAAAGGGAACCTCTTTTGGGTTAATAACATTGAAATTAATAAAGAGTATATAAGTAGAGAATAATGTTCATTTCATCCTTCTGTATTAAAAAATCTAATAAAATATAATATGAATCATATTATGCTTCTCGTAACCATAGATACCCACTTTTTGAAAGATTTCATCATTTTGGAAATTTTGGACATGGTTTCATTAAAACATATTATTATTTAACTTGTATAAGAACTTTACTTATGTTATTGAATTGGTATAAGAATTTTTCTATCATTATTATTATGTATTTTTAAAAATAATTTTAAATTCATGTTTTATAATGACAATTCGATTTTATTTACAAAAATGATTTTATCATATGAGTATCATGTTTTACATACAGTTTTTTTAAAATATATTACAATTAGTCCTATAAATATGATCATACTTCTTAAATTACTATATTTACATTAGGGGGAATGATCCATATTTTAGCAAAAAAAATTACACATTAGCTGGCTTCTCAAAATTTAATGTTTGAAGTAGGGAACTGTACCTCCTCCAATGGCCCGAAGGCCTTCATTTTTTATTTATTTTGATAATCCACCTTTCAAGGGGTGAGGTGGAACCCTTACAAGGCCCGTAGGTGTAAGTATTATATGGCTGGTAGGACTTAGAGGAATTCATTTCCTGTAGGCTTCAAACATTACATACAACCCAGACTAACTACATGGAACTGCTCGTCCCCAGCATCTTCATCATGAAATCAGCTCTCCACCATCGCATCGTTGTTTGGCTACTCATTCCCATGCATGCACAGGCTTTTCCCGATGGAAGGTACCATACCCTCTCATTCTTGCAATCAGTTTAGCTTCTGCTATGGTGAACCCTCATTGCTCATCCTCCTTGTAGAGCTTGTTCCTTGTAGGTTGTGTGGTTTACATCTGCACTTAAGGTGGCCAGAAGGCCTTACAGGACTTAGGGACCAAATCGGTGGCCTGAAGGCCCAAACGGGGGAATATTTCCGGCTGCTATAGTGCCAAACAGTGCCTTCTACATTTCCCGCTACAGTTCTTGCTACAGTACTGCACAGTTCCCGCTACAGTACCTGCTACAGTGCTACAACAGTGCCCCGGAAAATCTGCTTCCGCCTGGATTTGATCCCTGGTCCCTTGGATGCACTTACGGTGTCCTTACCAACCGGGCTAAGGCTCATGTGCTAGGGAACTGTACCAATAACATCATATATGATGCTTCAAATTTGGAGTTGAATACCCTCTTCTCAAATGAATTATAAGGATAACCCTCACTTTATTCATCTTATTTATTATCTCATATTGTTTCATGATATATGTAACCTAAATCACATGTCAATATTGGAACCAAACTCTTATGTTCACCCACACCATTCTTTATATTTTCAAGATAATCCATCGATACCCAATGTTATAATTTACCTTCCCAGTTGGATTATCAGGGCCTTGAGAATTTTTTAACTTAAATAAATCTAATGTTACATTTTAAAATTTATATTAAATCTTTCTATATTATGCCAGGTACTCTACTTAAATTTAATAATACATTACTTTTTTAGTTTTACATTATTATTTCACCACCTAACGTAGTATGTTCTAACAATATTTATATATAAATAATTATAGAAGTCATAGATTTTGTTACTCACACAAATTAGAAAAAACATTATGTAAAAAATATACAAATGAATCATATTCATAAGGTACATGACACATTGTCATGTAAATTATTAGAATCATATAATATTATAAATTCTCGCAAGATTTAGTATAATACTACAAATATCTATTCCCTTGTTTTTAATATAGATATTAAGCTCCCTTGACAACGAGAAATTTTACCCAAAGTACCTCTTCACATGGTTATTTTCAAATTTATAATCTATAAATACTTTAAAATTATAATACCTAATAGGTATGAATAATAATTAACATCAAAATTCAATCCTGAAACTCCTGATAAATCAAAATTCAAGGTATAATTTTTTTAATATAATATCATACATAGCATGTAAGTCCTTAAATGAATGTATGATAAATCAAAGAGATGTTTTATAAGAATTTAAACTGACGAGTACATCTGTTTGTAATGAGAATAGTTTATATATATAAATCCTATAAAGAATAATATAAAATAATTAATAAATTTATACATAAGATTGAGGTTTATAAAAATTTAAAAAAATAAACAATTACTGAAAAAATTTAACATTATTTTTTACATTCAATAAAATAAATAAATATAATCATTTAATATATATTTCTATATAAAATATGTCATATTATTTCATTTCAGGGTATTTAATATAAATAATTTTATATTCCATTAATATTTTTTTATTTATGAATCTTTAATAAAAATATTAACATATAATAATTTATATAAACACAATTACAAAAAATAAATAAAAAAGATATTTTCCAAATAAGGCCATGAAACATAAAAAAATTAATCATATTTTTTAAAATTATATAATTCGATATAACCAATTTTATATGTAATAATATTTTATAATTTATTATATGATTAAAAATTTATCCCCTTCTAAATTACATTACATCAAGATCACATCTATCATTACAAATTTTTTCAATTGTTTTAAGCACATGTTGATAAAGTTCTTCAATGAAATTAATAGAAACTAGTTTTTCTTTAAAATTATGCATTCCATTATAATTTTGGATATATAACACAACATGGAGGTGTCACCGGGGATGTTTTTATGTTACTCTTACATATGATACTATTTATTCTTCTGTGGAATTTTTTTCCCAATTAAATCTTTTATAGCTAATTCAATTTGGTTTATTTTTATACCATAAATTATAAATGATTTGGGAATAATTATTAAGAAAATTATGGTTATATGGTATAGGATATGTTGTATTTGTCTTATGGAATTATATTATATACATAATTGGTATATCATGATCAATACAAAGGAGTTTTGATTATAATCCTTTCTTCTAAAATCATGACTTTCTTATAGATAGAAAATGGTATAGTTGTGGAATTACCCCATATTAATAATTTATTGTAACATGATTTTATACTATCTCAATAAGATTTAGGTTTTATATAACTAGTTATGTTTTCATGATCCTATGAATTCATTCATGATAATAGTTTTCTATATGACCACAACATAGAGTCATTATTTTTTTGTACTATTTTATCCTGAAACTATTTTGAATATATTTCACATAAAATATAACATGGTGTTATTACTATTATAAAAAACACACTTGTTTTATCATAAAACTATGTTATAGTGTTAGAACAAAATAATCAACGGTCATTTCCCTGAGACACGCAAAATATATTTAAATTATTATTTTTGTGTTTCATTATTCATTCATTGAATCAATAAAAACATATAGAATAATATATGATATCACAGATAGGCTTTTAAAGGGTATAATATTTATCTAGACATAGTATAAATCCTCAAACCAAATATATATAATAACATAATAATACATTAATATTCGACTAGATAAAATAAATAAAGACCAATGTTACTTTTCCCTATTGATCTAAAAGTTTCTTTTTTACTTACCACAATCTTGAAATATATTACTATAAATAAGAAAACAAGATCCATACCCTATAATATTAGATATAATAGATTAATCACATAATACATGGTAATCCTTCCTATGGTTTTATAGACTATTTTTAATATAAATTGAGAGGGGGGTAATGACTTCAATTTCAAGAATTTCAAAGCATTCATTTGATTTAATGTTCAACCACATCAAAATATATGATCCTACTTATCCATGTAAACTTTATATACTCCACATAAACCAAATTATGTTCCATTTTATGGGTTTTGTATAGAAAATGTTCCATGAGTTTCATAAAAGTATATCATTAAGATCACAATTGTTATTTTTTATCATTGGATTCATAGGGGATATTCTTATCTATCTGGATCATCATTGAATTATATTCAACTGATCGTGATATATAATATTGGGAAATAAGTATGAACCATGTAAAATATCATATCATAAAAAACAACCATGGAATGAACTACAGTGGAGTGGAATTACCCAAGGTATAGTCTTTCCCATCACTGACTGTTTCATTGTCAATGACACCACATTATTGTTTGAAGTTATTTTTTATATCAGTTTTATCATAATATAAATAAAAAATTACAATAAAATTAAATCAAAATATATAAAACATTTATATATTCTCATTGGGTCTGACATAGAATTCATATAAATTAATTTTTGGGTTTATTTATAAACTTGTAAAATTCTAGAATACTAAATGTACCTAACAAAAAACCTGATACCAATAGTTAATAATGATTCAAAGTTCAACATAACGACTCACTTATTTATTCATATTTTTCTAAATGACCTTTTTTTACCAGCCCTTTTATCGAATTACCTAAATAATTATTTTCCCTAAATTATATTTTATAATATCTTCATCCTGTACTGATGTTTCTCCAGAAACAATACACTATTCGGTCTAATGGAATAACATTGTATCATTTGTTTATAATATTCCTTTTTCAACTACTACCTCAAAATTTCAAGGATTCATTTATGTTTTACATTCCTTAAAGAAATATATATTAACATGTTATAACAACCCTAGTCTTTTTTTACACATAAACATAATTTATTACATATAATATTCACGAGATATAACATAGAACATCGATAGGTCTAATATTTTTTGGGATTAGGAACATTACATAACAAATTACAACATTAAATGGGCATTGAAGTGCTATCACGGCACACCCTTATTAATCATTTCATTTCATGCATAAGTGGGCCATATGGATCTTATAACAAGGATTTATTAAACATAATCATTTATTCCATGATAAAGAAATGTGTAATTCATATATGAAACTCTATAATAAATAATTAAATGTGCATAAAGTTGAATATCGTTGATATATAAATGGGTATTGTATTCACTACACAATGACTTTGTCTTGGAAAATCATGGTGCAATTTTGGCAGCATAACGACATGACATAAGAATTCATAAAAAACAGTTGATGAGAGAGAAATGGGTGTATCATAATATTTACATGAAATTGAAAGTAAGGGGGTTATATAGATACATGTAACCACATATATAATGAAATTTAGATTTATAATACGAAAGAATTTCATTAATGTGAATAAGAAGATTGAAATCCCTTAAAAACTTTTTCCATGGTAATGGGTGTACATGGGAGGAATTAATGAGATAGGAAAGGGGTATCTCATCATTAAAAATAAGGAGGAAAGTATATGTGAGTTTATAAATAATACTCCTACATTTTTAATTGAAAATACAAGGGTATATAAACACAAAGAAACATGGACAAAAAAATAAGATAGAATTAGATCCCCTACATGGAAGTGTGATCCCAAAGGCTTGATAGAGGCTTTAGAGAGGCTTAATGAGAGATTGGGGTACCTTGGGAGAATTTTTGAGTGGCGAGGGAATGTTAGGGATGTTATCCAAGTGTTTTTTTAAGAGAAGTTGAATATTGGTGGTTTTATATAGGAAAAGAGAGGGAATTCTTTATTATTTTGGTTTTGGGCACTACAGATTAAACTAATCAAAACCTCAAACCAACCCATGGTTTTTTCCCACTGTTTTTGAAAAGGGGGAGTGGAAAAAATTATTTCATAATGAAAATGGCCTAAATTATTACAATATTAGGCTTGATTATGTGGATATGAGTCACAATCTCAAGGAAATCATTTTAAAAAGTTAAAATGTTTTATAAGTCTTAGAGGCTCCACTAAGGTACCATAAAATTAATTAAACAAATAGAAAATCGCATTTTTTTAAAGGTAAAATACATATTGACTGAAAATCCATTTTATAGTAGTTTATTATATCACTATTGGGTCTTAATTATTTCATAAAACACATTATATATGTAAACGTTATTTTTTTTTACCCAAAAATTTGATTGTCTCAGAAAATTATGAAAAAATCACCATTGGATAATTTCGACATCCTGATTCCCAAAATATTATTCATTTTATCTGAATAATTTTTTAAATAATCGAATTTTTTTAATTTTAAAATAAAAACATACATTTATCAAAAATTCATAGGTTTTGATAAAAAAAGATTTCAAACATTAATAAAAACATCAATTATATTCCTAAAAATTATACAATCATTTATATTTAATAAAAATTAATTTACTAATAATATTTTATTAAAATCATATATAATTAAAAATTCATTTATTTCCTCAAAATATATTTCTTAATTGAATATTAACTAAAAAATACTATTTGTGCTTTTAAAAACTATTTACAAAGTAACAATAATAAAATGAATGTATATTATTTATTTAATTAAAAAATAATGCACAAAATCATAGTGATATGATCTTGTTACATACCCTATTATAACACCCCTATCAGACCTAAGGTTAATGTGGGAGATGATGACAATCTCTTGTGGAGGCTCAAATAACATCGCTTGGGTGGTAATCTCTATTAACTTCTACTTCTCCCGTTGGCGGTTCTGTTTAAGCATAACGTGTTCAAGCTCAGCTTAGGCTTGGTTAAGACTGATGCCCAGTGATACCAACTTCTTTCTAAGATCTAAAAAATGAGCTTCATATAGAGAAAATCTACTAGATGAGGTCATCACATCCTTTTTCTGAGTAAATTGGATTTGTTAAAGACTTATATTAATACTAATCATGTGATCATTTTTCAATGGCTATATTAGAAAAGATAACAATTCATAATGGTATTTTAAAATACAAAAATATATAACCAAGAAATTGATTATGTTATATATCCATTATACATATTAATACATTAAATTAGATCAAGAGGATTTATCATTAATAAAATTGTGGGTAGTTACACTCATCGCCCTTAAGAAATTTTTCCCTCAAAATTTTCTTTTCCCACACTAAAACAGATGAGGGTAACTCGGCTTCATCACTTCTTCTAATTCCCACATTTCTTCTTCAAAGATGTGGTTTAACTAAAACACCTTGACAATGGGCATTGTCTTATATCATAGAACATTTTCTCAGCGATCAAAGAACGTCACTAGCATCTCTTCATATGAGAGGTCATTCTCCAATGGTACCTGCTCTGGATTGAGTACATGTGATAGGCTAGGTATATACTTCCGCAAAAGTAACACATGGAATACATAATGTACTTGGGATAGGTTCGGTGGGAGTAATAGTTGATAATCCACTCCTCCAATGTGATCTATGATATTAATGGGGCTAATTTACCTTGGACTAAGCTTTAACTTCCTTCCAAATCTCATAACACTCTTTAATGGAGAAATTTGGGGAATACCATGTCTCAACAATCAAACTCTAGGTCTCATCGATTATTTTCAACATAGAACTTTTTTCGACTATAAGAACATTAAGGTGATGCTAGATGATCTTAACCTTCTCATCAATTTCTTAGAACTTTTATAAAACAAAGATTTTTCTCTCCCCAACATCATCCCAACATTCCAGTTTTTTCCCCTCTTCCAATAAATGGATTTATAAGGAGCCATTTGGATGCTTGAGTGGAAACTGTTAATGTATGATAACTCAACTTGGGGAATATTTTGACCTCATCCTCTTTTTAAGTCTATTGAGAATGCTCTAAACATATCCTCAGATGTTTAGATATTCTACTCACATTGTCCATTAGTTTGAGGATGATAAGTTATACTGATGTTCGTCTCAGTATTCAGAGAATGTTGAAGACTCATCCAGAGCATAGAGGAGAATCTTTGATCTTTATTGGATACAATAAATAGTGGTACTCCATTCATCCTTGACACTTCTCGGATATATATCTATTTTAGTTTATCCAATGTGAAATCCTCCGGAATTGCAATGAAGTGTAAAGAATTTATAAGATGATCCACAAAAACCCAGATAGAAATGTTTACTTTGGATATCTTTGGATGTCCGGTGACAAATTCCATGGTGATGTTCTCCCATTTCCATGCTGGTATGGGTCATGGTAGCATCATCTTTTTATACTTCATCCTCTTAGCCTTCACTTGATAACATACTAGGTATATTGATGTATACCTAGTGATATCTTTATTTATGTTATCCCACAAATAATTATCTCAAAGATCTCAATACATCTTTGTGTTTCTTGGGTGAATGAAGAAATTTGAACTATGTGCATCATCTAAAAGTTCATTCTTTAACTCAAAATTTGATAGAACATATAGTCATATCCCAAATCTCACAATTCCTTCTTCATTAAATTGAACTCCAAGGATTTACCTTTTCTAATAGTTTCCACTTTCTTCTAAATTCCCACATTATAATTTTGATAATCCATTAACCTTTCCAAAAGAGACGGTTGTGGAATCATTTCAGAAAGTATTGATGATGTTTACTTCTTTATGATTCTCATCTCCATCTTCATCAAATCTAAGAATATTAGATCCTTTTAAATTCTATTCAAAGATAAGTTGTTGGGTAATTTTTATATAGATCATTTTCTACATAGTTATCTTTCCTAGTGTGGTAATGGATTGAGATGTCATATTCTTTAATCAGATCTAGTCATGTTCATTAGCACAAATTCAACTCATTCTGTGTGAATATATACATGAGTATTTTTTGATTTGTGTATATTTCACACTTATCTGCAAAAAATATTAATGTCACCAAATTTTAAAATAAAATATTACTAAATCAAACTCTAGATATTTTTTTGGATAATTTTTTCTCATGAATATTCAATTTCTTTGAAGCATAGGCAATGAATTTGTCACTTTTCATCAACACACAACTCAGGCCCTTCTTCGAAGCAGCACTAAATACCCCTAAAAGTTATAAACTTGTGGGAAGTGTGATCACGGGCATAGTGATAAACATCACTTTCAACTCCATGGTGCTCTCTTCACATTCATAGCTCCAAGTAAATTTTACTCCCTTCTAACTTATCTTGGTAAGAGGGTTGGAAAATTTTTAGAAATTAATTAAAAATCAATGATAATATCCAACTAACCACTGGAAGCTACAAATATATATTACTGATGTTGGCCTCAACCATCCCTCCATTGTAGTTGTCTTGGAGTGATCCACAGATATTCCATTTCTTGTGATGATATGACCCAATAATGATACCTCCTTCAACTAGAACTCACACTTATTGTACGTTTCATAGAGCTTCTCCTTTCATAAGGTATGTAGTACAATTCTTCGATTCTCTTAATTCTCTTGCATTGTTTTGGAGTATATTAGTACATAATCTATAAATACTACCACAAATTTATCTAAGTAATCTCTAAATACTCTATTTGTCATGTCGATGAAGATTTCTAGAGCATTAGCGATTCTGAAAGGAATTACTATGAATTCACAGTGCCAGTATCTTGTAACAAAAGTAGTCTTGGGGATATCCTCCTTCCTCAACCTTACATGATAATATACCGACCATAGATCCACCTTAGAGAATTATTGTGCCCCACATAGCTGATTGAACATTTCATCAATTCGTTGAAGATGATAATTGTTCTTTATCGTTATTTTTTTTGAGCTCCCGATAATCGAGGTAGAGGTGCATTGACCCATCATTCTTATTAACGAATAGGACTGGTGAACCCCATGGTGAACCACTTGGGAATATAAACCATTTATCCAGATTTTCCAGTTGTGGTTTCTTCAGCTCCTCAAGATCAACTATAAACACTCTATACATATTCTTAGATATTTGAAAGCCCCACATATTAGAACAATTTATAATTCAACATCCCTTCTGGGAGGAAGACCATGAAATTCCTTGGAAAAAAAACTCCATCATATTCCTTCATGATAGTCATGTCTTAAAGGATGGTTTCTTCCTTAGCTCAATCATATTAGCAATATACCCATGCCCATGGGATAGTAATATCAATTCTCCAGATGATGGTTCTAAACAAGATTCATCCTCCTCTGTACACTTGTACTGAATTGGGGGTTGACTCTCCATGTGGAGAGTGATTTACCTCTTTTTGAAATCTATGTTGGCATTATATAATGAAATTAAATCCATTCTAGTAATTGCATAAAATTAAAATAGAGGGAGTATGATGAATTTCAATGGGAAGTTCAATCCACAAATTATAATAGGGGATGAGTTATATTCTTGGGATGCAATATTTCCCCATGTTTTGTTATCACAAGTATTTTTACTTCCACGATTTTTACTGGTGTTGGGATTGTTCTACTAATATTTTGGGATATAAAAGAATGCATAGAACCATAATCTAAAAATAAATTTTCTATTATTGAATGAATAACTAGTGTACCTATCACCATTAAATTTTTGGGGTTCACTTAGCTGGTAGTGATGAAAAAATCTCTCCCTTGCTACATTGGAGGTTTTTGGTTACCTCTAAAAACCATTGGAATATGGAATTGGATTGAAAAGTGCCCTGGTTATTTGTATGTGAAGTAATAAACAAAGCATTGAGGTTTGAATAGATCGTTCCTATCCTCTATCATAGCTGCATGTTTGTTTGTCGGTAGTTAATGCCCAGGTGCTATTCTCTTCCACACCTAAAGAATTTACTCATCCCCTTCTAGAAATTTTTGGGGTGCTTTTTTTCTCACCTTTGGCATGTGGGGTGCTGTATTTTCTTAGCACCATTGGATTTATCCATTAGACCACCAGAATTAAATTCCACCTTTCTTTTCTTATCACCATGATACCCCCAAGATTCTCTAATCTCTATTTTGACTTTTATGGTACATCATGTAATTCCTCATAGCTCTCAAAGTCATGAATCTCTTGTTATTTCCATACGATAGGTTTTATCCCACCAAATAAGAGGTTAACCTTGCATTCAGGGGTAATGACAAAGGTAGAGGCATATCTTGAAATCCTTGTGATGTTTTCCTCATACTCTCCAATGGATTTCACTTCTTTTGGCTTGAGATAATGGAAGTCCCTTTCCAACATAAGTTGAAAGGTGTGAAGAAAAACATTTATTGAAAAACATTTTCTGAAAATCCTTCCATCCCAACACCTCAATCTCCTACTCAGGATTTGTATTTTTGATCAATGTCCACCATTGATCAGCTTCTCACTCCATATGATAATTAGCAAGAAGAACCTTCTCTTATTCGGAACATTGAAGTACATAGATGGTCTTTTCAATAGATTTGATCCATTGTTTAGTAATTCAGGTATTAGATGATCCAATAAAAGTAGGAGGACTTTGTCTTCAAGATATTCTAGATTGAGAATTTTTGTTTCATGGGGGGAGGTTAAACATTCCTCTTAACCCATGTTTTTATTCAAAACTTGAGTTAAATTAGAGAGTATCATGAAATAATTTTTGATTCCCGCTCCCATCGGATTGGGCATCTCATTAGAACTGTCATCATATTCATCTTCACATTAGTTATTAACCCACATCCTATTATTACCAGTCGTTGGATGGAATAAAATAAAAATTAGTGGTAAACATAAAGGTTATTCCAAAGACAAAAACAGGCGACTTATAAATTACTTTTATTTCCTTAACTTATGAATTTATAGTCTTCAATCTATGTTATCCATTATCTAATTCCAAACATATATTCATTGGGGAATTTTTTTTATTCCCTTAATAATGGTGTTTACTATGATTATGAATTTACCAAATCATATACCCTAAAAGTGTCATAACCTAGAGTTCTTCAAGACCCGTTTTCATGCAATAATTACTATTCGAGTCTATCTCAGTGCGGTTTTTTCATGTTTTACCCCTAGATACATCTATTCCAGAGCATCCAATAACAGCTCATATCCATACAGAGATGTATTTTCTTGATAAACCACATACTCAATAATCACCAAAATTTAGGGATGTTTTTATTATACTTACTCTTATCCCTAAGGATTTCACTTGGGTTTTCTAATCCTAATACCAAAAATAACCAAACATATACTCTGATACCAACTATAACAACCATGCACTTTATTTCACACTTAAAAAATTTATCACATATAATAGTCACTTGATACAATATTGAATATCGAGAGGTATAGTTTCTTTGGGGTTTAAGAACATTACATAACAACTTAAAACCTGAAATACACATCTTTATTGAAAACTTCTCTTACATGACCACACATATTCCTTCGTACTTATCATTTCATGGGATAACCTAAGGAAATGCATAAAAAGGGTGATTTATAAAGACATGTAAAGGAATAAACAATTTATAACATGAATAATACAATACATGTTAGGAAATAGACATATTAATGGATCATAAGAGAGACATGAACATAAAGGCATGATATAGCATGATTATCATAACATGGAAATGTGAAAACAACATTAAACACGGTATTTGCATTAACAAAGGATCATTACACAAGGATCATGAGTAAACCATCATTTCACTAGAATTAGTATGATTAAACCCTAATTTCACCTAACTTATCAGAATACTAGTCTTTACCCAATGCATTAGAGCACAATCAGGGTGTACCCTTCTTATCATTTCATTTAATGCATAAGTGTTCCACATGGATCATATAACATGGATTCATTAAACATCATCAATTATTCAACAATAAAGTAATGTGGAATTTATAAATTATACTATATAATCAATAAGTACATGTGCATATAGGTGAATACACTTGAAATTGAAATGGGCATGGCAATCACTGCACAATGTCTTTGGCTTGGAAAATTATGGTTCAATTTTATCGACATAACGACATGACATAAGAATTCATAAAAAATGGTTTATGATAGATAAAGGGATGTCTCGTCATATTTACAAGAAATGGAAAGTAAGGGGGTCATATAGATGAATGTCCCAACATATTTAAGGGAATTTAGATTCATAATACGAAAGAATTTCTTGAATGTAAATGCGGAGAGAGAAATCCCTTATGGAATTTCGGTATTGTGACAAGTGTACATGGGAGACATTATTGAGATGGGAAAGAGGTATATCATAATTAAAACATGAGGAGGTAATTATAGTAAATTTTTTAAATCATACCCCACATTTGTAATTGAAAAGACAAGAGTATAGAAACATAAAGTAACTCGGACAAAAAATGAGAGAGGACGAAATCCGTTACTTTGAAGTGCAATCCAAAAGGCTTGGGAGGATCTTGAGAGACGATTAATGGGAGCCTGGGGTACCATGGGATAATTTTATAGTGTGGATGGAAGGGTAGGTACATTCTCTAATGGTTTGGAAGGATGAAAAGTTCATTCATAGGTGGTTTTATATAGGAAAAGAGAAGGAATTATTTATTATTTAGGTTTTGGGCACTACACAATAAACTAATCAAAATTACAAACCAACCAATGGTTTTTGCTCGTAATGTTTTTCTAAAGGGGTGTGGAAAATATTATTTTATAAGTAAAATGGTCAAAATTATTAAAATTTTAGGCTTTCTTTTGTAGAGGTGAGTCACACTCTCAAGAAAATGATTTTAAAAAGTTAAAATGTTTTATAAATCATGGAGGGTCCGCTAAGGCACCATAAAATTAATAAAAAATATATATATAATAATTTTTTTAAATTTAAAACATATATTGGGCGAAAATACCTTTTATATGATTTTATAATATCATTATAGGGTCATTATGATATCATTAAACACATTATACATTTAAACGGTATTTAATTTTTACCCAAACATTCGACTGTCTCGGAAAATTATGAACAAATCACCATTGGATAATTTTGACATTATGATTCAAAATAAATATTCATTTTATATAAATAATTTTCTAAATATTTTAATTTTTACTTTTAAAATAAAAATTTACATTTATAGAAAATTCATGGGTTTTGAAAAAAACGGCTTTCAAACCATAATAAAGATTGTAATTATATTCACAAAAATTATATGATCATTTATATTTAATAAGATGTAATTTAGTAATAATATTTTATTAAAATATTATTTAATTGAAAAAACCATTACTTCATCAAAATAGATTTTTTAATTGAATATTAACTAAAATTTACTCTTTTTTCATTGAAAACTATTTAAAAAGTAACAATAATAAACTGAATGTATATTCTATATTCTATAAAAAATAATGAACATAATCATAGTTCTAGGTTTTTGTTACATAACCCCTTATAACACATAAATAAGAAAAATGGATATGGTGTGTGATGGTGAAAGACTCTTGGGGAATCTTAGATAACATCGCTCAGGTAGTAATCTCTATTAACTTCCACTTGTCCCATAGGAGGTTTTGTTCAAGCTTAACATGTTGAAGCTCAGCTCGGGCTTGGTCAAGAGTGAATCCTAGTGATTCCATGACCTTTTTTAACTCTGAGAAATTGGCTTTATATTGAGAAATTATACTGGATGAGGCCATCTCTTCGTTTTTCTATGTAAATTTTATTTGTTAAAGCCCAATATTTTTACAAATCGTGCGATCATTGTTCATCAGCTATATTTGAAATGGTAAAAATTCATAATGTTATTTTTAAATCCCAAAACATAAAACAAAGGAAGTGAATATGTTATATAACCATTTTAAATATTAAGACATTTAATTAGATCAAGAGGATCTTTCATTAATAAATGTTTGGTTCTTTACACATGTAGTTATGTCGTGTGACATTCACATTGATGGATAAAAATTATCAATGATTATTTCCAACTCAATATCAATATTTGGATACAGTATATCCTCTAACCTGTACTTATTATTAAGATGACTATAATTTCGTTACTATTTGACATGTTGTGCAGTAACTTTTAATTGATAAGGAATGCTTTATCAAATCCTTGTAATAATTTATTGTATTTTAAATTTAAAACACAAATTCCATGATCTATAACAGTTAAGTCGCCATTGTATTGCATAAAAAAGACATCATGGTTACCAATATAAAAAATTATAATATTTTTCTAATTAAATTTATTATCATGTGAATTATTTAATGAAAGAAAAATGTTAATTCTAAATTGTTTTGAATTTATATTTTTATCCGTTGTTATATTTTTATTTATCATTTTTGTGGAATAATAGTATTATTCACCTATAATTAAATATTTCAATTAATATTTTGTACTATTAATTAATAAAACCAAAATATATCATTTAATATGGTTTTGGGTGACTAAAAACTAGTAGCCTCAATAACCTAGGATAGGTAAAAACCATGTATCATTGTTGGAAAAGTCCAAGGTAATCCATAAAAATCTAGAATTCTAAAAAGGAATAAATTTTTTGATATTTTTATACAAAACCCAATTTATATTTTAAATTATTTTTATAATCTTAATAATTAAATTAATTGTTTTTTAAATATACTCAAAAATGTAATGTTATTTCTATTTATCAAAATCGACATTTTATACAATTAAATTAATAATTTTTTAAAGGATTTTAAATAATTTAATTTATATATAAATTATAATAACATTTATTTTCTACTTAATTATAAATTTTAAAACTCCAATAAACTAAAAAATTATTTTTTGTTAATTTAATTACAAAATAAAAATACAAAAAATACAAAAAATGAAACAAATTTAAAAGATCAAGTGAAACAAAGGACAATATTGAAATTTCATCAGTACTTCATCAATTCAGAAGGGTATTAGATTTGGTAAAAATTTAGAGTGAGTTCATCCCTTTAAAAGAATAAATGAAAAATGAATTAAAAGTATTGATAATTTTATATAATGGTTGAATGAAAATCAATAAATTGATTTATTTATTCTATGAAATTATTAAATGAATACAATTAAACTATACCATGTTTTTAATGTGAATCACTATGCAATAAAAATGTGATATTATTTAACACTTTTATCCATGTGGAAAATGAAGGAAATGACTTCATGTTTTTATTACCCATTTCACTATTTTGTTTTATATTTGACAATACGAATTATTGAAAAAATACACACCAACACATTATATTTCACTCTTTTGTGAATGAATATATATTAATAAAATAATTATTTTTTGGTTTTTTGTTATAAATATTATTTTATTACAGAAAAATTAATACATAATGCTATTTACTCTGTCATAAGGGTGCTAATATTTTTCATAATATTGAGGGTATATGTGGTTTGAAACATGAATGAATGTTTCTATTTTATATCACATTAATTATTTTGGTTTTCACATATATCATACATTTAGGATATAACACAATAGTTTTTTACTTAATATCTATATTACAATTAATATACTAATTAATACTCAGAAGATGAAACTACATTAAACATATATTATAAATGGACAAAAAATGTAGATATATTAACCTACAACAAATTCAATATACATTATTAATCATCCATGTTAAGATAATGAAAATATCTAATATATTTTTTTCTTTTATTAAATTAAAAACAAGTCGTTGTTTACAAGTGTTATATATATGTGTGTGTGTGTGTCTGACATAGTATTAAATATTTTTATTTAATAATTGAAAATATATATCATATATTATTTATACAAATATTATATTTTTTCTTCATTCATTTTCAAAAATTAATATTTTTTATATACAGTATCATATTTTGAAAAGAATATTAGTCAATAAAATGGTCACTGTAAGGTATTAATTATAGATAATGATGTTTTATGTAAAAACTTTCCCTTTTTTGAGAGGTAAAAATTTTATTGAAATGATAATTTTATACACCAACATAGATACATTGGAGATAAATAATTATTTTTTATAGATTCAATTCTATTATATACAAAATTAATATAAAATTTTTCTTGAATTAATGTGGGTATATTTAATTAAATGAGTGAATTTTTTATACCAAAATAAAATTAAAATAATAAGATATATAAGTTTATTTTTATAATATATATAAGATAAACACTAATTTTTCTAATCATTCATGAGATTTATAAATTAGACTCTTTTATTCCTTGATATTAAAAATCCCAATAGAATTAGTAAAGAAACTATAGAGGGGTAGGGTGAATCAAGTGTTTTTTATTTATAATCAATTCAAGATTATCATTAGATAGTTAACCCCATTTGTAATTTTACATATGTTTCTAGTTATAACATATCTGTCTATTTATTATTTTACCATTAAACCATCACCCACATAAATGCAAGTCAATCGGTAAAAGATCACATTGTATTTTTACAAGATTTGGTAAAAAGACCTACTCCTTGTGTTGATTAATTTTATAACAAAATCAATGATTCTTCGCTATAATCTACATAAATAACATGCTTGGTTATTTTTCACCTTTTATAATAGAGTCCCATAGGACATAAAAATACATACTTTACTTATTAATTCATCCAATGGTTTGTCACTATATTCACATGTCCCACTAGGATCTCCATTTATACCCTATGTCACATAGGTTCTACTAAGCCCTATTATATATCAATAAATTTTGATTATAATTCCATCTTACAAGTAGAATAGAATATCCATAGAATATGATTTTTCATATATATATATATATATTAGTTCTCCTTCAACTCAAAATAAAATACATCAAATATAATAAATTATTTAGGTTGTATCTAAAAATCATTCTCTACTTAAAACTTATAATTACATATATTTAGAATCAGTTCATACAAAGTACCTACTCCATACTATCTCATATAATCTTGTATATCTAGGAACACCTCAACTACTAAAATCCCGAAATGAATATATGAAAAAATGATCACCGATTCGACCACTTTTTTATTCTTCATACCTTCTGGTCGCTGATTATAAAACTAAAAAATAGATTAATTTTTATTCATGTTATTTCTTTTATACCCATATGATTTAACTTATCAGTATTGAATTTGATTATCTTTCTTTATCTTCTTCATTAAGACGGGTCTTTATAATATTTCATAGCTCACAATAGATCTTAGTTTCTCAATTAGTGAGCTCATTTGTTTTTTTAAATTTTTATTTTTCCATGGATACATAGGTCAATAAGAGACTATAATTCCTATTTGTTATTACAAATCATCCCTCCTAAATTTCAGTTCACCTGATCCTCTATTTATTTTTTAACATTATTTTATACATGGTTTTCCCAAATTATCTCAATACTCCTTTTTCATTCAATAATTTTCATCTATATAATTACATGAGTTCCTTCACCTTTTCTTCTCAAATGTACCTTCCATTTTTATCTTTTCAAAATGTAGTTTTATAGAATATTCCAACTTCTTCTAGTTTTTCTTTAGATCTACTACATTATTCTATTCATTTTAGAATACACATATCATTATTTCTCACCAAAACCACTTGATGTATTCTTCTTTTTCCTATTATCAATACACAATAGATATTTATATTTTATATAGTAGGATCAAGATCTTGAAAATAATTCTTAAATATTATTACTAACTACTCTTTATTCACCCCGCCAATATTTTTGTTATACATGTTTTCATATGAATAGTGTCTCATATTATTATGGATTCAGGGATTAAATAAATACCATTGGAGATATTTGGAATTTTCAGCACATTCTAATAGTATCTCTACTTGACTCTCTTGTATGATTTTAATATTGGATCCCAATTATCTAAGTGATGTCTAGAGATATACAGTTGATTAAATGTATCATTAGAATCCCCTTATATTATAATTTTAATAAATCTAGATAAACATATTCATGATTAATTTATTTCTCATAAATCCATCCAACACATTGATTATTTTAAAAATTGATTCGATTATATGTTATAATATCATAATGATATCTTGATCATGTTATAATGGTACTATCATCAATAAAAACTAATCTTAGTTAATTCTGGAATTAATTCATTAAAAAAAATATTTTCTAGAATTCATTATCTCTCTAATCTATTTTACCAAGAATTAGGGTTTGGTTCTCTTTATTTTAAAGATTGAATAATACACTACTCTAAGATTTTGTGACATTTTAATCAATAAGTAATATTCATTTCATCATAACAATTTAATTTACTCATTAAATATAAAATAGAAAAAACATAATCTTCAATGTGAAGTGATTGTGAGATTTTCTATGTATTTGATCAATTGTTTGATCATAAATACAGAATACCTTATGGTAGATCAACCATATTAAGATTTATATCCACCCTAATTCATATTAAAAAAATTGAATGTGTGTTAATATACCACATAAACTGACATTGATCACATGTATTAATGGATTGGGCACATGACCTAATGAATCGACTACATGAATAGATAATCGAACACATGAATTTGGTGTTGATCGAAGGACCAAAAATAAAATTTTCTAATAAACTATGAGATAGTTGGTCTTCCACATTGTAACGCATCATTACCTTTCTATCAGATATGTTTTTATCATTGTATTTTGTTTCATTTTTTCATTGGGAGAGTAATTTTGATCGTAAATTGGGAGGAAACCTATAATGGTGAATTCCTATATTTTTTATATTTTATATTTTTCATGGGATGTTTCAATTATTAGTTGGGCAGTTATATCATGTATAGTAGGTTTTCATGATTTGAAATGTCTTCCGAACTCATCCCATGAGTTTAATTCATAGTGTGAGTTTTTACACATTGTGTAATGGTTATAAATAATTTAATTTGAAATCCAGTTTTTAATTAAAAAGATGACATAGATAATGGTGTGACTCAAAAGGAAAAGGATTCATGACATGTAAAATATTATATGCCATTTAATTCCTCTGGTTCCAATTTTTTGGGTTTCATGTGTGTATTTAAGGTCTGTTTTTTAGCCTCTTTCACCTGGTCATAACTCTTACTGTAGTAATTTTTTGTTTTCTTCCTTCCATCCAGATGAATTTATTTAGGAATTGATCTATTGGGTTAGGAATTTCCTCTCACTATTTATGTCTTCCTAATTATTTATCTATCATAGTTGATTTTGGAAAAACAATTATATGGATTTTCAATGGGTATTTTATTCTATCATTCCTTTTTAGTCTTTAGTCACGTCTTATCTTCTGGAGGCCTATATTATGGTTTTTAATCCTATTGTCAAAGGTTGTTAAGTTTTATACTCTCTTAAGGTAGTTGAATTTGTTAAATTATTCTAATTTATTGAATTTATTATAGTTATTACTGATTCCTTGATATTTGAAATGGAATTTCATGTGTTGAAATGTAAAGTTGCATGTGTTTATGATTTAAAGGGTTTTTCTGTGAAATTTTAAATGCATTGAAATAAAATGAAAAATTGATTATGAAACCCTAAATCATATTGTATTCTCATTGAAATTGTTTTATAAAAATGTGATCGTGGTTTTTAAAACAGAAATTGAAAAACATTTCATAGAGGGAACCTTGGATATTTCAAGATAGAGACATAGGTAGCCAAAGTGTTTGTGAAACCATTATGAGGTAACCTATTATATAAATATGGTATATGGAATACATCTATGATAGTTTGATCCAACATTATGCCTTTCATGTTCTTGTGATTGTCTTGTTTGTATTATCATATAGGCTATAGTTCGGCTGGTAGGTGATTTTTTTTTGATGGTCACTAATGATAGCTTATTTCATAGATGTTGTGTCACTTGTATATTTATATTTCTGTACATTTACCTAATTTATTTCATTCTTTGGACGATATAGAATGAAATTTTTAAAAATACCAAGGATGGTTTTTAAAATTATTTCAAGTTGATATATTTATAAAAAATATTGAAGAAAATTTTGTTTTAAAGAAGAAGACATGTGCATTTTTTGTTATTTGAGATTTTATTGATCTTTTTGTGGGATCTAAATTGGCTCGGTTTTTCACACCCTACTTCGTCCATTGAGTAGATATAGATTTTTTTTGTATAAAAAGGTAAAGTATAGTGCATTCAGCATTGATGCATGTTTTATCTTTACATCTCTATTTCATTTTGGGGGAATTTAGAGGTGACATGGTCATATGGAGATTTGTTTTCCAAACTTGTATTTATTTTGGTTTAGCTAGTTTTATCCGTTGTATCTATTTTTGTTTCTTCATAGAACTATGGTTGTATGTATATGTTTTAATTATATTCATGACTTGTTTTCATATCTCTATTTTACCCCACCGTATAATGGGCTAGCCCAGGTGACTGGTCTGGTAGTCTTGGGTTAGTTTATTACACACCCATAGTGGACCGACTATGGACACACAATCTTTTATAAACACCAAAATTTCATCTATAAATTCAAGATATTTTAAATCTAAAGCCATCTATTCTCATTCACTTATGAGCACTCCAAGTAACCTTTGGGTGGTTTATAAATCCTATTCATAATCTATAAAACTATTCCTAATAACATTTCAGACGTATAATCAAATATGAGTGTAAATGATATTATATATCATTAAAAATATTGCCATCATTCTTCTCACTAAAAAACCTTCATCCAAGAGATAATAAAACTGATTCTGGTATTCAAATTCAACTTATTACTAGGATTTCCTTCGATCATATCATGGATCTTCAAAAACTCCAATAATCTAGCCATGTTACTCTATTTGTAATTTATCTTGATTTTATTCATAATATATAGAACTCCCACTATTCCAAACAATTGAATAAAGCCCTTGAATTCTTCCATTATCATTATTCATGTTTATCCATGGGGTTATATCTTTAAATTATATAATGTTTTTGGATTCCCATGGATCTTGGATAGCTAGTTTTTTTAAGGAATCCATTACTTATAACTTGTACACAACACCAGATGTCCTCCTTCGAAATTAGTTTTGGTTATCCATGAATATGTGCTCTTCAAATCATTTTACATTTTGGGATTCCATTATAAAATATTTGATCAGTATTTATAAGGAATACAACTATTTAGATTAATATTATTTTCCAAAAAAGTCATGGGCATATTCTCTTCTTTAACCATATAATTTATCCAACTCATTCTAGCTCAATGTAGTGGGTGGATTCTCAATCCGTTACCCATTTCTCCTTGAAAACAATTGACATTTACATTGAGATAAATGAATACACAATTCAAATGTAATTTAACCAGAAATAACATGGTTGAATTGATGTTTAATAATTGATTTTCATAAGATAAAGGCTCATAATGGTGGGGTTAATATAATAATGTATTTAATAAAATGTCTAAAAATATTTTCAATATAACAATATTTAAATTTATAGATCATCCAAAATGGATGGTTAATGAAAAATTCATGTCGAAAAAGAGATATTATAATAAGTGATTTATCAAATTATTATCTAAATCCAATATTTATTATAAAATTTTTGGGTGAAACTAATAATTACAATCCTTAATTAATAAAGCAAGTATAATTTACAAGTTTCAACATGAGTTGGTGTATTACACATAATGGTTAAAGAGTTTTAATTTTTATAATTAAAATAAAATAAATTAATAAATAATCATGGCCTCATAAATTATCCCAATTGGGTTAATAATTTAAGAAATATTCATTTTTTACTAAAACATTATGATTGTGCAGTATACCATTTTAGTGATTGCATTCAGAATAATATTTTAGTATATATTTTTAACATCATATAGACATGATAAAAAAATTTATAGCATCTTATAATGGATATATAGATACAATGTATATTTTTATTGAGAAAAATAATTTAAAATAATAAAATAAATGAACACAACTAATATAAATATTATATAAATTACAAATTAAGAAATGGTGGTTTAGGGAAATGATTATATCATCTATATTTTTAAATTTATTTATAAATACACATTTTACCATTATAAATTATTTTTGTTTTAATATATTAGAATAATGTATGCATATAATTATCCCTTTTATAATTGATATACTATAAGTTTTTTTTCATATCCATTAAAAATAAAAATTTGACTTTTTCATGAACCAACTTGGTCGACCTTTCATGCAGGAACCCAATTCGGTCCATGACCACACTCAAAGAGAATTCAAAATACCGATGGGAAGGAAATAAGTGATTTATTATTAATGAATGTAACTTGGGAATAGTTTATACATATAATACATCACATGTCTCGGCACCATGAACCCGACATGACCTTTAAATAACATATAAATTCATACTAAAAGAATAATATTAGAGATAATAAATGATAAATATACCATAAAATAATAATACAAAAGAAAATAAGAGTTAAAATAAGATAGAACATCAAAAAACCTGATACAAAATATTCAAAATGGAACCAAAAGTATAAGAAATAAATATATAGGTATAAAATAAATGATATGGATAAAAAATAGGTGATAAAATAATGTTTAACCGAACTAAAATAAAACAATGGCAACCCATATCTATGTGACATGATGGTCGTGTTCCCACTATTTCCCCATTATCATCCTAATGTCCCCTAAGAAGATTATCCACCACAACCACACCACACCTTTTTGTTACATTAATCTATCAAAATATTGTCTATATACACCCATAAGGAGTATGTAGGGTGTGAGAAACCTTGTCCTAGTGGGAATAAATCAAAAATTTCATCAATAGCCATTATTAAAGAAGCATAAGCATACTAGTTTAAAATAAAGTATATGAAAGTAACAATTATCCTTAAGGGTAATAAATAATGTGTTAATTTTAGGTAATTAATTTAAGGATACCCAAACCAAAAAAGTATACATTTCATTACATGCATCATGGGAGGGAATTATGTTATATTGTTTTTCAAAAAACCCTTGGTTCTCATATCAACTTAAAAACTAGTAGTAAATTAATGTGTGTACATAAAAAACTAAGGAATTCATTCCTGGAATAATGGTATGGTGTTTTCCTTCATAAGAAACTATATAAAATAAACCACTCCTGAGTGTATGCCTTAAGAAAGTGGTGTGGTGTCACCTGACCATAACATTACAACCTTAAACCATGTCTAATTTAGTTAATAAAGTGTGATAGTCCAAAAAGAGATAAAAAACACTAATATTCACCCCATTGATACTCGAATTATGATACTCATTACCAATTTTAAATATATAAAATTTCATTCAAATATTGGATTCAATTAATATTTTGTAATACATATCTATTTAGCAATAACAAATCATGCCTTTAAAATGAATCTCTTTCTCCAACCATGGGAATAAATATTAAAACAACCATGAGATACCTAATTAACCACTAGAAATAGTATAACATATATTTAATAAATCAAAACACCATTTTTAAATAATTGAATGAATTATTATTTTATAAAACAAGAGTAACACATGAATCCCCCAACCATTCAACAAGGTAAACTAATATCTTGTGGTAAAATCTCACATAGAAAGTTAAAAGTGATCCTAGAGAGAAAATAACAAAACCAAAATAACCAAAATTATGCATTAGGATTCATAAAATTCCAAAACTAGTTCTCTATGAACTTATAGAATAGAAAAATTCAAGAAAATGATATGGAATATAAAGAGAAATGAATAGAAGATGTACACCAAGGGTTTATTTGATTTTTTTCCAAAATATAATCGGTTATTGTTCCAAATAGGATAGTATATGAGGAAGCACGTGTGGGGTAGTTCTTGGATCGAATGGGAGGAGAAATTATGGTCATCTGTGTTAAATAGAAGGTGGGAAACATGTATATTTCACATTTTTTGGATATTTTAAGCAGCCACATAGTTTTCAAAACAGTTTTTTTTCCATAAGGATGACATTAACTCAATTGAGAACTCCTAGGGTTAGTCATAATAGATTATAAAACCTTTATAAAAAAATTTAAATTTCATATATAAAATTATTTACATGTTCAGTACGATTTTTTCATGGTAACACGTAATTGTGCACCAAACCATCTATAAACAACTTTTATTACAAGAAATAATTTAAATTAAAAATTGAAGAAATATAAATGAAGTTTAATTGATAATAAGAATAAATAAAGGAAAACATACATAACTTTTACATAGTGGTTTTGATAGTACTAACCACCATTCCGATTTCTATCCAATGAATGAACAGGTACACATGTACCAAAAAATATATGAGGCTACTTCTCATTCCTATGAGAATAATTCTCCCATGTCTCAAGGGAATAAATTCCTCAAAACTATAAAATATGAACATGTCAAACTAATTTCCAACTCAAAACCTTCTTTAAGTAGTTAATAATTTGAACAAACTACATAGTTATAGAAGTTTTGGGCTATAGTTTGAGTTCCTCGCAATTTAGCACATGAGTTGGGACTAGTATATATCTATTTAATATGAATAAATGGAACACGTAATGAATTTACATCATCCATAGAGTTAGAAAAAATAAATACACCAGTTTTAAACTCTCTTGGTGATCTAAATCACCCCATGTAGCTCATGTAATATTTTCTATACTTCATAAGTCATTGGTGACCCAACTGAGCCATCACCTTCACGAATACATGTTCACAAAATGAAAATTACCAGGGGTGATATTGAAAATATATATATCACTTTTACTATTTATGATCCACCTCCAATACCTATCTAATAGTCAAATAAATATTTATAGCCTCTTGGGTGATACGAGTTCCTACCGAAGATGCCTCACCCACCTCTATCAAGTATAAAACAGAATTATGTGGTTTACCATATTGTGTGTTTAATAGATCCATCCAAATAATTGATTATTAGTTGTTATTATAAAAAAATATTTTTCAATACTATGTGGATTTCCCATTAACCACAAATATATTGGACACATTCATGAATCAAATCCTATATAGACTAATTAGATTGTGACATCTTCCCATCCCTATGGGGATGGAAATATGTTTTTGACTTCACCAATGTGCTAATTAAATCAATATATCCTTCCCAGAATCATGAAATAAAAAAAATGTTATATATGATAGAATAAGAAATTTCATGAAGCCTCATAATATCTAATATTTACAACCGTCCCATATTTTCCACCTTAGTTATTTCCTTGATCGGAATGATGTGAGAAGATTTGGTCATACTTTAAATAATGACCCATAAAGTTTTATATAACTAAAGAATATATATTATTTTAATAATTATGTTTTCTAATACCACTTTAAACTTCTCGGTAGGGGTAATAAGTTGTTTAATCAATCCATATGGTTGTTGATGTTTGGGATGTACCTACTTATAGTGTCAGACCTGTTTTTTTCATTTCATGTCTTGGTTTTGATTCGGTTCATTGAAAATCCCATTCCTTTTCTTAGGTTTTAGTTGAGATTAATTTTTAGTTTTGAACTAACATATATGTCTAATAATCATACTTTGAGTGCCCATTTCTTGTTTGGGAGTTTGTGTAGAAAGGGTGGTTAATTCATGATTTGGGCCAACCGTGAGCCCTTTTCCAGATTTAAAAACCAAATTTGTTTCTTTTATAACATCTATTTTTTAAACATTTTTCACCTATTAGACATCATAAATTGACTAAAATTAAATATTTAAACCACAATATCTTTTGTGAATCCTTAATAATTCATAATCATAGTGAATTTTGGGTACATATTTAGGTATTGGGCCAGCTCGTGGTCCCATTTTCAGTTTTAAAAATAATAATTTGTTTCTTTTATATATATCTCATTTTTTAATATATTTTTGGTGATTCAACCTCCAACTTGAATCCAAAATCTATATCCTCACCCTAAGGTTCTATGTTTGCTCTTTGCAGCTCATTTTCATCGCATATTAAGGAAAAAGTTCACAGGGTTCCTAAAATCATCCATATTTGGGAAAGTAAATTGTTTCATCCATAAATGATTAATTTATAACTATTTTCCCCTAAATTTGTTTCCTGTGGTTATTACAGACCTAATAAAAGCCTATAATAAGTTTAAATAAATTCCCTCTCATCTAAGAGTGTGGATATAAGGGAATATTGAGAGTTTTCTAGTTTTTAAGGTGATATTCCTTCTCTTTTTTCCTCTATTTTCTTCCTCCTTCAATTATTTTATGTTTATTTATTCTCCCATAGTCTAGAAAGGCCAAGGGTTATGTTTTTGAAAAAAATTTATGGGGTTTATATTCTGTTATGTATGTTATTTATAGTTTTAGCGTTTATAAACCTACAGCGGTGATTTCGGTTGTGTGTTTCCATTCTGTCAAGGATTTGAGGTAGGTTTCCCATTTCACATGACCTTTTTATTTAACATCCATATAATTCATTCTTTTTTCATATTCCTAATACACTAAAAATAACAATTTATTCTTTGGATAATTTGTTTGGTTAGCCAAGTAGCAGTTAGAACCTTGTTTTTGGTAAAGTGGTGTATTTTTTTCAAATGGTTCACATCACATGTTTCTTCCAAAGATTTCTTAGATTATGTAAATTTATTGTGGAATTTTGAACATTTTTCAGTAGATTGAATATATTTATTGAATGAAATTTATGTTTTATTCATTTTATAGTGCTTAAAATTAATTTTTTTCTTAAAAAATTGTGTTCCATGTGTTTGGTATGTTTCCCCATTTGATTTAATGAGTTGAGTGACGTTTAAAATGATTAGTATAGCAATTATAATCATATTGGAACTTGGAAAAGAAATTTTTTGGGTTACTTATGGGGATTACAAGATTGCTTTGGTTTTTATAATGTTGTTTTATTAGTTTTAAGGTATTTTGAAATCAGTTGCTAATGGAAGGCATGTTTGGAACTTTTATAAAAAGGGTTGGATGATGGATGAGAAATCATAATATTTTCAAGGTGGTTACCATGTTTTTGAATCATAAAATGGTGGGTTCTCACATCCTTATTAAATTTGGTATTTTTGGCTTTGAAAAATGTCGTTTTGGTAAATATGTTAAAAGGAACATTTAGCCCTTCCAAAAAATGTGGAATGAGTGTCTTAAATGTATATAACACGTTGCCTCAATTGAGATTGTTTTATGGTTCATGAAATGATTTTATTAAATGTTTTTAGGGAATACAAAGATGTTTGGGCATGGTTTTGTTGTGCGTTTATCCTTAAAATAGTTTTTTTTGAATGATTTTTATCTACAAAACCTCGTTACACTCTTTGAAATTGTTTTATTAAAATTTTATGTGGTTTATTGATATGTGAAAGAAATGTGAAGCATGTTTGTTTTCTATTTGTGTGTTTATGGTTTGAAAATTTAATTTTCATATAGAAATTTGATTTGATAATATTTCTAACTTTATTGAGCACTAAAGGTAATCCTGGGTCTCTAGGTGGGTGGACATTACTGGTATGCTAGTGATCCCATGGGATTTGGCCACTGTTTCACGTAGCAAGTTTGACGATGACAAACTAACTAAAATATGTTGATGATGTTATTAGAGTAACATTAGTTTATGGTTATTTTCCCTATTACTATCTTGGGTTAATGAGAACGGATATTTATTATTGTTACCTTCCCTGAGATACGAGGTACCTCGGGCTCACAAATAACTAGTTCCTAGGGGTGTTCCTGGGACATATGCTCATTGGCTATTTTATACTCACTATCGACATATAGTGTTTTTTTTGGTAAATTCAATAGTGTGTTTCTTTTATTTAAAATTTTACATTCTTTAAATCATCCCTCTTGAAAACAATTTTCATTTTGATGTTTCACTTTTATGTAAAATTGTTACTAGCATTTTTGTTTATAAATCTTACAAGTTTTAGTATGAAAATTATTATGGTATGGAACATCATTTGGGAAACATACTTTTATATATTCTATTTAAAACATTAAATTGTTGTTTCTTTTATTTTAATGTATGTTCATTTGGAAGATAATATCAGGATAACCTACTGAGTTTTGATACTCATGCCTATTGTCTTCTTCTATTTTTAGCCCTTGTGAAGGATTCCACTTGAGTTTGATCATCATGGGTGATGTGTGATTATTGTTTCATAGTGTGACCAATGGGGTCCTATGGAGTTATTTTGTTGTTAGGTTTGATCGTTTGAGTTGTTGGTTTAGTTGTACTTTTAGTTTCTTGTACAAAAAATGTTTACATCAATTTTTATGTAAATGTATTTTTGGATGTCAATTTATTTTTGATGTTTGTTTGGTTATTTATATTTGGATGAAATAGGTCACTTTTGTACTCTATTGATTCCCTCAGTTCCTGTATCCATACTAGGAGGATCGGGAATGACTCTCGGGATTGTCGCGGGCTATCCTGGGTGATTAGTTCAGGGTCGACTCAGGCAGGTTCGTGACAAAATGGTATCAAAGGAGGTCGGCTATTAGAAGACCATTATTTTTATAGATCCTTTGTTATTTGGGGATTTCAAGGTAAATGGAGTAGGATTTTTTTAATTTAAAGGAATGTGCGAGAAGAGCGTCATAGACTTTTTCTCCTTCTGATCCTCAGATTTCCACGGGAAGTTTGGTTTTTGGTGTGTCCATTGTTCATGTTGATTGTTTGGTGTTAGGATATGAAAAGGGGAGTCTGAATAATGGACTTCATGAGCTCACAGGACCTAGAAATCCATGTGGATCTGGGTAATGGTCCTAATAAGTCTCTCTATATTGGTGTTTTGTTTGAATTATGGCTGTCAAACATATGGTCAAGTGACCCACCGACACTTGTTCCCTTTTTGGGTCTCTTGGACCTTTCATGAATTTGAAATTTTTGTTTCAAAAATTATCTTGTGTGAATTGTGGAAATGGGTTATAAATGAAGGATTGGATTTTTAAAATTGGGAAAATGGGGTTTCAAAAGTAAAATATAAGAATTCTTTTAGAAGGTTTTGTTTTTGTGAAACAAATTTTGTGGAGGAAGTGGAAATGATTTAATTGGGTTGGATTTTCCCTAATATAAATTTTTGGTTTGTTGAAATAAATTTTTTTGAAAGTGTGAATCATTTTAAGGTGATTCAAAATATTTTACTTAAATAGGGAGTTTCGGGATGTTGGAAATTGTAAGAATATGATGAATTGGTTTTGGAAATTAGTTTTGAGTAGTTTTTGTTTTCCTAGAATGGGTATTGGTCTCAATGTCCATCAGATTACGAAAATATACTTTTCAGAATTTTAAAAAATGCAGAGGGTTTGTTTGGAGTATCTTGTTAGTTTTAAAATTTGTTGAAAATGAAAATTGGTAGGTTTTTAAAAAAAAATTATTGATGAAGATTGGTTTGTTTTGTGAAATATGAAATGGGTTTTTCACTTGGTGGTTAGTGTTCTTTTGGAAGGTAAATGATTTTGGGAATGAAGTTGTTTTTTTGTCCTTTGGTGTTTTCATTGGTGCTCACATGCATGGTTTTATTGATATCTGGAAGGATTTCCTACATGGAATTGTGTTTGGGTGCCTAGGGTGGCATCTGAGTGAGACTTGATGATACCCCATTGGTGAATGGGAAAATCCACCATGTTAGGTTTTTTTTCAAAAGTTTTTTTAGCTGAAAAATTGTGGCATTTATTTATAAACCAATGGTTATGTGGCTAGTTGTTTTCTATTTCTTGGAAGATTTTTTCATTCAGTATGCTTCCTTGTGATCTGGAAGTCAGACTCTTATTGTGTCTTGAGATGGGATCTTGTTAGTGGCTCAGTTTTGGAGTCTGTTTAATGGATTCCTAAAGATGTGTTAGATGTTGTGTTGTGGCCATAGATAGTTCTCCGTTGAAAATATTTCCTATTTATCAACCTAAGAATTCATTTAAAATGTTAAATACACCTCTTCATATGATTGTAGGGCCCGTTTGATGGAATAGAGAGCAGTTTGGGATCAATTTATGGTGTCTTCGTATTATGATGATTCTCTCAGTTATAGCATTTGTGTTCGGTTATGCTTGGTGTGTTTCACCGTATTCCTTGTCCATTTAACTCCTCATTCTATGTAATTTAGAATGGTGGTGTGTACCGCTAATTCTATGTTGGGTGTCGATGCTTTTTTTGGGCTAGTTTGTTTCATGAGGTAATTTGATTCATAGCAACAGACTGTGGTGCAACAGATGCATCAAACATCAGGGCTCAGTCGTAGGCCTCAGAGTGAAGCTTTTCATGCAATCCAGAAATCTCCAATGGTGTGGGGAGATTGATTAGGCTCTTTCCTCAACCATTATGGTATGGTAGTTTCTATGTCTCTATTGTGGTTCCTCATCACTATGAACTTTCCATTATCTCAATGATTGTTTTTGACTAACCCCCCAAACAATGTCTATGGTTTTGCCTTCATGGATGAGGGTTTTCGATAAATGTCCCTATGTGGACTACCTATGTAAATAAGGTTCGGTCTTGGTGTAACCATTTCATAGGTGGAGTGTATTGGGATGTTCTAATGTTTC
The DNA here is from genome assembly GCA_963277665.1 of Viscum album. Taxonomy (NCBI): domain Eukaryota; kingdom Viridiplantae; phylum Streptophyta; class Magnoliopsida; order Santalales; family Viscaceae; genus Viscum; species Viscum album. Next base: position 1,103,443,128 of record OY728147.1, read on the forward strand.
TTTTGTGGTTTTAGTGGCCTAATTATTAGGTCCCCTTCCCTCCCCTCCCCATGTGGTGGGGGTACGGATTCGGGCCGAAAGTGTTGGCCCAGTTCGTGTCCCCTCCGTTCAGGAGTGGGTGGTTTAGATGTTCATGTTATAAACCTCTTAACTTGTGTTTTTAGGTAGTTTTGGAATATTTTAGGTGGTCTAGAGTGGGTGAGGCCCAATTTTAGTTCATGTTTAATTCTTTTTTGTTCATTTCTAGTTTTTCTTTAATGGTGGAGAGACCCACTATGGGTCTCAAGTATCTTTACATTAAGGATTTTTTGGATGGTAGTTGTGATTTAATAGTGGGGAGGAAATTATACCACCCCCCCCCCCCCCAAGTCAATATATTTCGTAAGTGAACTATGGTATGGGTTAATGTTGGGTTTATTGGGAGAAGGCCCAACAATCTAGTTCTTATTTTGGTTGTGGAGGTGGTGGCTTTATCTTTCAGTTGATTGTCCAGAAGTGGTTATGAGTTGGTGTTTTTTTTGGGCAAGCGGATTAAGTTTTGTTGATGTTGAATGATATTTTCTTAGATTTAGAGTCGGGATTATGTTGATAAGTAATCCTTAGGTGTTGTTCTATAAGTTGTAATGCATTATGGATTTCTGGGGGTGGAAATCTTTAATGGTGCGGAGAATTGTCAAACCTGGTTTCTCATTCTTTTCTGGTCTTGGTTTTGATCTAGTTTGTTGAAAATTCTGATCCTTTTCTTGGGGGTTGGGTGTGATTAATTTTAATTTTTGAAATTCCATATATTTCTAATCATACTACTTTGGGTGCCACATTTCTCTTTTGGGATATTTTAGAGAAAGGGTGGTTACTTCATGATTTGGGAAAACCGTGAGCCAATTTCTAGATTTATGAACCAAATTTGTTTCTTTTATAACTCCTTTTTCAAAAAAATTCACACATTCCACTTTCTAATTTTCCTCCCTAGACATATTAAAACTACCATATACTTTTCACCCCATAATAATCCATAATCTTGGTGAATTTGGGTTACTTATTTATGTATTGGGTCAGCCTATTGGTCCATTTCTAGTTTTAAAAAAATAATTTGTTTCATTAATATATTTTTAATTTATTATTATTTTTTGGTTCATACACCTCCCACTTGAATCCAAAATCTCTATTATCACCCTCATTGTCTATTTTTCTTCTTCGGATCTCATTTTCATCGCATATTAGGGTGAAAGTTATCAAGGTTCTTCAAATCGTCCAGATTTGATAAGGTAAATTGTTTCATCAATAAATCATTCATTTCATACACTTTTCCCCACAAATTTGTTTCCCTCGATTCTTCCAGACCTAATAAGACCCTCCACGGAGTTTATATCTATTACCTCTCCTCCAACAGTGTGGATCTAAGGGAAGATGAAGAGTTTTCTAGTTTCTAAGGTGAGATTCCTTCTCATTTGTCCTCCCTCTTCCTCCACTTTACATTATTTCGTGGTTTTTTATTCTCTCCTAGTCATGAATGACCTAGGGTTATGTTTTTGAATTATTTTTTATGGGGGCTATATTTATTTAGGTATGTTCTTCATAGTTTCAGTGTTTATAATCCCACGGCGGGTGATTTCGGTTGTGAATTTCCATTCTTTCAAGGATTTGAGGTAGGTTCCCATTGTACATGAACTTTTTTATTTAAGATTCATCTATTTCATGGTTTTTTCTTCCTCATACTCTGAAAATTTTAATTTATTCTTTCAAGAACTCGTTTGGTGTGCCAACTAGAAATTAAAACCCTGTTTATAGTAATGTGATATAGTTTTGTTAAAATGGTGTGCACCACGTGTTTGTTCAAATGATTTATTTTCTTCCAAACATGGATTGTGATATTTTAAACATGGTTCAGTATATTGAATAAATATATGGAATTCCATTGATGTTTTATTCCTTTTCACGTGCTTAAAATGAATTGTTTTGTTAAAAAATGCATGAAATGTGTTTGGTAAGTTTCCTAGTTAGATTTTATGAGTTGAGTGTTGTTTAAAATGATTGGTTTTGATTTATAATCATATTTGAAGTAGGAAAAGAAATTTTTTGGTATAATTATTTGGATTACAAGAAGGTTTTGGTTTTTATAAAGTTGTATTGGTTTTATGGTATTTGAGCATGTGTTGGTAAAGGAAGGCCCATTTAGAACTTTTCTAAAAACGGTTGTGTAATAGATAAGTAATCTTAATTTATTCAAGGTGGTTACCAATGTTTTGAATCCTAAAACGGTTAGTTCTCAAATACTTATTAAATGTATTATTTTTGTCTTTGAAAAATGTCAGTTTGGTAAAAATGTTCAAAATCTCTTTTGGCCTTTCCTAAAACTGATGACTGAGTGTCTTACAAGTATATACCATGTTATGTCAATTGAAACTATTTTATGGTCCATGAAATTATTTTATTAAATATTTTTAGGGATACCAAATAAGGGTGGGTATGGTCTTGTTGTGTGCTTATCCTTAAAAGATTTTTTTCGAATTATTTTTATCTATAAATCCTCATTACACTTTGAAATATTTTTAGGAAACTTTTATGTGGTTTATTGATCCGTGAATGAAATGTGAGGCATGTTTGTGGGATGTTTTTGTGTATATGGTTTGGGAATTTAATTTTCATGTGTAAAGTGAATTTGATAATATGTGTAACTGGATTGGCTACTAAAGGGAATCCTGGGAATATTGGTGGGTGTACATGTACTAGTATTCTAGTGATCCCGTGGGGTTTGGCCCCTATTTTACGTAACAAGTTTGACGATGAAAACACTAACTAAACTATGATGATGATTTTTTTTTGGAACACTAGGTTATGGGTATAAAATCTACTATTGTCTCATGTTCACAAGAACATATGTTTATTATTGTTACCTTCACCTATATATGAGGTACCTGGTGATTACAACTAACTAGTGCCTAGAGGTATTCACATGACTTGTGCTCACTGGGTATTTTGTACTCACCATTGGCATATAGTCTGTTTGGTTCGTAAATTAAGCAGACTGTGAGTTTTATTCAAAATTTTACATTCTTTAAAGCATCCCTCTTGAAATCTATTTTCATTTTGAAGTTACTCTTCTTTGAGAAATAGTTACTAGCGTTTTTTTATAAAACATACATGTTTTTTTCTAATAATTATTATAGAATGGAACCTAATTTTTAAAAAATACTTTTATATATTTTATTTAAAACATGAAATTGATCTTTATTTTATTTTTTTGTCATTGAATTTGGAATATAATATTAGGATAACCTACTAAGTTTTAATATTCATGCCTATAGTCTTTATATTTTTAATCTCTTGTCCAGGTTTCAGCTTGAGTTCGATCGCCTTGTGAGACATGTTATCATTGTGTTGGATAGTGACCAATAGGGTCACATGGAGATTTTTGGTTGTCAGGTTTTCTTTATTTAGTTTTCGGTTTAGTTGTACTTTCAGTTTCTTATACAAATAATGTTCATTACAGTTTTTATATAAATGTATTTTGGGATGTTTGTTTCTTTCCACTATTTGTTTGATTGTTTATATTTGGGAGAAATATTTCCCTTGTGTACTATATTGATATCCTTTGTGCTTATCAACATCCTGGTAGGATTGGGAATGCCTCTCAGGACTTGTCACGGCCTGGCCTGGTGACCATTTCAGGGTCAACTTGGGCTGGTTCAAGACAGATAGGTATAACACTGAGGAACCTAATCCACTATATCACACCTCAAATTTGGACACAAGTATCATAGATTCATATTATAATGCATTTTCCTACCAATAGGTTGGATAACCTAATAACACTAATGGATTTACACCAAAAACAATTTATAACAAATGAATATACCATAAAACACCTTTAAAATAATTAAAACATTCATCGGATAGAGACAATTCATCGATGGTCTCCATAAACTAAAATATTTTCTATTATAGTGATACACACAATCCACTTTTTGATTTCAGGAAATAGTCTCTAGGATTTGTGGACTAAACTGCATAATGGAATGAAAAAGAATCAATATATTATCTTTAAACACAATGTTAAACTCAGATGGGAGTCTCATAAGTTTAAACTCCTCACTGACCTCTTTCAAATCATGGTATGGAAACTTCTATCTAAAGAATATGTAATAATGTTCCATATTCAAATAGTACAATCTTTAGTAGAATCAAATTTCTTTGAGATACTTAATAAAATTTCTCTAATTGGGATTAAAATACCATTAAGATAAAATTTAACCATATATTTTATATTCAGAGACATCTATTAAATCATCTCCAAATATTTAATAATATAAAAATATTGAGTGTAGTTTAACTTATTGGTTTGATTGTTCCCCTTAAGTGGTCTAAATTATCTAGATCCATAAGCTATCTCATGATCACCTTACATAAAAACAAAACTCAAAACTATCCTGGAGAATTCCCAACAAACCACACTGAAAATATCTGACTCAAGAATGATGAACATGGTGGTTCATGTTGTAACACCAAGAGTTTTTGTGAAAAAATAAATTAATTTAATATTTTGTATATTTTTCATTTCATAGAGCACTGAGTTAGATTGTGTTATATGAAAGCAGGAAGTTATTCTTTCCATATATGCTACACAAAGTTATGATTTCATTATATGATACCAAAAGATAAATTTTTTCTACATACAACACTGAATTGATTTGTTCTACACACAAAAATGACTTGTCTTTAGCGACACCTAACACTTAATAAATGTTCGTTACATGAAACACTGAGTATTTATGAAACATAATTCTATTATTATAATTATTTAAATGAGATAGTTATAAAATAGCGATTAGATATAGTAATTTTAATAATAATAAATACTTTTAAAATGTTTCTTATAAATATTTTAAATTAATATAACATATTGATAATAGAAATTATAGTTTTCGATAGCCTTTATGTGTTTAGAATACTATTTTCTTTAACAAACTTTTTTTATTTACTTTGGTAAAAAAAATTGGTATTGGAAAAATTTAAAAAATTATTTTGATAAAATAAAAATCATTTTTGAATTTATAATATCTAAATTATCTTAGGGTGAATTTTTGGGATTTTTTTGTGAAACATTATTTTTGGATGAATAATGAAAATAAAAAATATTAATTGAAAATGATTTTTTGTCTAATTTAATTACAAGGTTAAATTATATATTTACATTTTTAAAAACTATAATTAGATTAAATTTTAATAAATTAATCCAATAAAGGTAATTTTAACCAATTTCAAATTGAAATTGAATATAAAAACTTATCAAACATTTGATCATTTTTACTTTAATAACCCATAGTGTTGTCCTGTTAGTGGGATTAAATCTAAATTAGATTATACAATTTTTATTATTATAATTTGGAATATTATATTCCATATTTTTAATAAACATAATTTCTAATTTCTAATAATTTTATAATAGTTTTTCATAAAAAGTATCTCTAAAAGTGATTAAAATTAATAAAAACGATAAAGAAAAAAAATTAGTTTAACTAAGTACTGAACCATAAACTTAAGACCCAAAATGACCTATAAACAAGTCCAAAATCCATTTTATAGCCATATTTTGACCCTATAATCCTTTTATCTAGTTTGGCATATTATTTGATCCGCTTTACATGGAAAAAAAGTAGTTGTAATGTTTTCCCAAAATTTATAATAATGCCACTCCTGCTCCACTATAAAAAGGCATCCTTTCCTCCCACTTCATCGCACAACTCAAGTCACTTTGCATCGACCATGATCTTAAAAAATATATACTCAAAATACATCCCTTCCTCTTTTAATCTTCAATTTTTTAATAAATAATTCCAAGGATTCCCTTTCATGAAAACCAAAAGAAGTTACCCAAATAATAGGTAACATCCTCCCTCACCCTCCTTTATCTTATTTTAATTCTCCAACCACTATACTCTCTTTATTCCTTTATTATATAAAAAAAATTCTCCCAAATATTCTTATATGTTTTTGTCAATTTTTTTACCTACACTAACACACACTTCCATCTAATGGGTATGGACATAATTTTTATATGTATGATGAACTACCGCCTCATGAAATAATGATTGTTCGTTTTTTCATTACCACATTTCATAATTGAAAATTAAGGTGGAAAAGATTTTTATATATGATATATATGATACATATTGTGTCTTTAAGATTATTTTATTATTTTAAAAGAAATATCTTTAAACATTCCATTTTTTTTAAATACGATCATTCTGTTTGTGGAAGTGTGGACTACCACCCCCTTGGAGTGATGTGATTTGTTCATACACTACATAGAATGTATTTAGAATAATATTAATGAAAATATTATATATATATATATATAATGATCATTATAATTTAATGATATTATATACATATATACATATATGTAATTTTCTTTCATTCTTTCAATATGATAATAAAAACAAAAATATCATTCATGCGTGTGTATAGCCTACCATCTCCATGAACGGTGTATTAAATTTCATACTTTTATATTATATATATTATTATAACACAAATATAATGAATATAAATGATATATATATTATGTTTTATATTCTTTAAATCATGATATATGAATAAGGACCAAATATATAACAAATTAAGACAAATGTGAAAAACAAAGATAATATTACCTGAAGTGTAACATTAATATAGAATTGTTAATAATAAGGTAATATAAAGTCCTAATCATGCCATATATGGTATTATATATAATAATATTAAAATATTGAGGATTTATATTAATATTACCTATATTATATCGGAAGCATGTATGAGTATGAAGAGATTCAAGACATAAGTTAAGGGAATTTCATCTAACTTTTTATTTTCATGACATACATGACTTATTCACCACACATTTATTTTTTGTAGTGTATATAATATCCATGAATATATTATATTATTCATTAAATAAAATTTGTGGGTTTTAATATATCCATTTTAATATCTATATTTCGTGGTCTTTATGGTTAAAAAGTTACCAAATCGGTAAAATAATTTTGCCTCAATTTGCCTTCTTTGAGACACATGTTTATCTATGAACCTATGATATTTAACAATGTGTATATCTTTCCAATTGAAATTTTATATCCTAAATCTCATTATTCTTCATGTAATTTTAGTCTCTATTTAATTTCTTTTTTAAAATGGTGAGTATAATTCCAATTTACCAAGGGGTAAGAGTTTATTGAGACAATCTCTTCATTTATCAAGATTTTTTATGATTATGACACCATTGATGAAATATTATGATCCATATCTAAATATAATTCATGAATTTACTTATCCTATAATTATTAATGATATATTAATGTATTGTAACCATATTACACGTTTTGGTACATACGTTTATTTAGAAAGTGTTTTTAAGAAAGTCTGATTTTACCTCTTTCTTCGGACTGAAATTTATGTTCCTTCAAAACCATATCGTTTAAGAAATTTATACCAAAAAAATATACTATTATCCTATAATATTTAAAATAACTTTTTACTATTATTTTACATTTTAAACAAAAGTTTTTTAAAAAATGAATCTTCTTATCATTTTATTGTCGAGGCACATTTCTAAATTTTTTACTGTGTGAAAGGAATGTTCGGCACGTATGGATTTATCATAAATCATGATTATCATTCCATTGAAGATTAGTTTAAAATATTAAATAGTAATATTTTAAAAAATATAATATTTTTACAAATATATTTCGAATTTTTTATATAAATTTACTTTTCAATGAAATTGGTTTCAAAAATATTTTGTGCTTAAAAATGGTTTTAAATGATTCTAAATGCTTCTTTTATAAGTTTTCAAAGTGTTTTAAAATAAATAGTTTTAAAAATATATTCAACATTTCTTTATAAATTATTAAAAAAATAAAATAAGTTGTATTTTAAAATTTTTTGAAGCCTATTTTATAATTTTTCATGGAAAAATATTTTCAAAAGTTTTTAAATGTTATTTTGTATTTTTTTAAGGAAAATGGTTTTCAAAATGATTTCAAGCCTTCATTAAATGTTTTCAAATTATTTTCAAAGAAAATTGGTCCAAATTGATTTATTTTTTAAATGTAATTTTTCAAATATGAATGGATTATTTTCTAATGAAATGATTTTAAATGATATATCAAAATTATTTTCCATCTAAGATGAAATTTTTGGTGTTTCTCATGCCTTTATAATGAAATGAGACAATGCTTCCATTCATATTCTATCATTGAATAGTTTATGTTTTTATGAAATAATGTTTATAAATACCATTTCTCCTTCAAGGATTATATTTTTTTAAAACTTGTTTTATTTTACAGGTTAAATTATTTTTGAAACCCACTTTTTTTATGGTTTATGAATTTGATAAAAATATTATGAATCCTGTATCTTTTTCCAGAGGTTATGATACAATTACTTATTTATGGTACCAATTTAATTTCAGGTGTTAAGTTATAATTTTTTATGATTTTTTGGCACATTTATGTATGATTTCATTTTGAGATAGGTGGAACCTATATATCTCTATAATGCATTGCGTAAATATTTATATTCCATGATATAGATAAAAATGTTATTGGGAGAGAACCTTGACAACTATGATGACCATTAGAATGAACCATAAATAACAATATGGTATGAGCAGTGAACCCATGCTACTAATATGACCAATGGTGTGGACAATGAATAACAATATGGTATGGGGAGAGAACTAATGCTACTAAGTTTTCCATGTAAGAAATTCATTTACTAATACTGAAATCATTATATAATATTATGTGTCTGCCACAATTCCAAGTCTTATTCCTATATTTTTATTTTTTGGATTATTTTCTTTATTTAATTATGATTCATGTCATATGAACATCTAAGATTTATTTCATTATACATGTTTATAATATTTGAAATATAGGTTGTGATCTTATAATGTTATTATGACATTATCATGCCCCTATTCTCATGTTTAGGCTTATATTACTCCCTTTTTTACAATTAATAAGTATCTGAGTTCACCCTATTTTATATTTATTTCCATAGGTTACTAATATATATTTCATGTGTGATATTTCTAATATAGGTTAATGTCTTGGGGAACATATCATGAGATAATGTATCTCACTCAAGTAAAAGTGTTTATGTTTACTTGTTTCCAAAGGCACTAATCTAATATGGTCTTTGGGAATCCATTTGTATAATATTTCATGCGTTACACAATAGTTATTTAATGTTAATGTATGTAAAACTAGGGTATATATAGAGTTAAAATTATTCTTCGCCTCATCAAAAAAGGTATAGTGTTTTAGATTCTAAAGAAATTTCACCCCTCTTTAGGTGATAGCATTCAGAGGTTAACCCAACATGGATATGTCTTTAATAAACAACACATAGTTACCATGATAACTCAATAAGATTGTTATTTAAAAAACTTTATTTACCCCCATCCAAGAAATAACAACCTTTTTCTTTTTGGGATCCATCGATATTCCAATATCAGACAACACATGCCCATGAAAATTATCCTCATAACCCCAAAACTATACTTTTCAATATTAAAATTGATTTCATGATCAATAACATCCATAAATTATTCAAGTGTCATTCATGGTCATTTTTGGAAATTTAATATACTATATTTTGATCCATTAAGTCCAAAAATTATGAATTATGGTACCTGATGATGATGAGGTTAATCAAAACTATAAACACAAATAGATAATTAATCAACACTAGTAGAATTACAAGGTACATAATGTGAATATAATTACTACTTAATATCATATTTTTAACATAATATTACATTACCATAACAAAGTGACAACTTTAATTGACATATATTTTTAAAAATATATTATCTTTCATTAATTAGTCAAGGAGTATATGAATGTGTGATAATGTGTTTTTATTTTCCATGATTACTCACTTCAAATTTTTATAATGGATACATAGATTAAGGGTTACATATTAATTATTGGAAATGATTACAATTGAATCCTAATTGTACATATTCAAGAAGATGGTATAATATTCTTGAACCTACACACAAAGATATGATTCTTAAAACATATTCTTTACATATTTTTATTTGATTCATATAAATGTGGCCTAGTTTTATCCATAAAAAATAAACAACATGAAATGGAAATATTATATCACATACATTCCCAAGTACCATTTACGTTTATAATTTTATAGAAATACGAAAACCTATTATAAAATAATACTTATGTCCTCAAATTAAAATTTTTTCCATTATAAAGATATTTTCTTATTTCACAACAATACTTCAATATCTCCCCCTAAATTACTTACACATGAAACCTTTATATAAATAATTCATTTGAAATCCTTAATTATAAACTAGGGAAATGTATAATATAAAAAGTGTGATCTTAAACACTCTATGTGGGTAAACATTAAAATTCATAGTTGAATGTCCTCAATGACCATAGAATGATCCAAAGGTATGCATAACATATTCAAAGTTCAAGATAATAACATTAAATTTTAATACCCATAAAAACATGGATTGTAATTCATGATAAATAGAATAAATATTGAACAAAAATTATTAATAAAATTTAATAATCATGATCCATGTTCAAACAATCATTGAGTAAATGATCTAATAATATTAAAATAAAGAATTGAAAAGTTTTGTAGGGTTATTTTAAATATATATATTAATCATGGAATAACCTAACCAAGTAATACCAATATCATATAGGATCTACCTAAAACCAAAAATATTTATTTTCTGTTAGAAATAACATAAAATATTTAATCTTTATAACTTTAACAAATGTATTTTAGGTATATTAGTGACCCACCAATCCTTGGTTTATAACATAACCACTCACACATGGTTAATAACATAACCCCTCATCATTTCCTTATAATGGAACCTCTATTAAATATTTCATACATATTTTCATGTACTATAAAATTAATAAAACATATATGAAATTTTACATTTTAGCACAACACCATTAAAAACAGAATCATTCTTTTATATCTTTATTAACCCATGAAAAAGAAAAAGGGTTCATGGTAATATCTTTAAAATAATCATAAACCATTTATAAAAACAATAAATATGGTATCATTTAAATATAAACCTTATGTGTCATTGGTAAAAAATTAATTATATTATCAAAAATGATAAATACATATAAAATAACATTGAAAACAATAATTTTAGAATATGGGAAAATATAATTTTCTTTTGATAATGCTAACAATTTATATTCCATTTATATTGAAAAAAAAAATCTTCTAAAAATAAAATTGGTCACCTTTAAGGTACACTATAAAAAAATTAACAGTTATGATGGCTGAAAATTCCATTCAATTGGTAAATGTTATAATAAATATTCATTTTACAATTTTGGAAAAACTAAAAAACCCTATTTTGGAGATCAGAAAAAGACGCCTTATAAATATTTTTATAGGAATTTAAATATAGTTGAAAATTAATTTGAAAACTAATATCATCATAAAAATGAACCTTTTAGGAAACATTTTAATGATCATGGATATAAAATAGATATGATTCCAAACTAAAAATATAAAGGTCTATTTTTTCATAAAAGTGTTCTCTTGGTAGTCTTATGTACCAAAGTGTAGAAAAACATTGGTTATTAAATAAACCATATAAATAACATGATTATATGAATATATATGTGGTTATGGTAACTGAAATCAAATAATTTCTCTTATATGATCTTTCAACATGAGAAATCTTGAAATGAAATTAGATTGTAACATGAAGGAATTTAAGCATTGGTATCATTCAAATAAAAATTCATTAAAATAATGAATACGATATGGATAAATAAATCCCTTTAATTAAAATAATTAACATGTAAAAATGAATTCATCTGTTAGTAATTAATCCAAATAATGAATACATGGTACATTACATGAATCATTTCTCTAGGAAATTATATAGAGATAAAAAAACTTACAGTGATTATAACACATGCAGTGAAAACTATTCAATAAAGTGACTATGTGGAAATATGTACATCCACATAAAATAATTGGATATAAAACACAAAACTATTAAGATATCTATTCACACATAATAATGGAATAAAAATATCAACGAATTTTTATATCCCAATGAAATGAAATTTCATTAAGAATCCCCTTAACTCGAGTCCCAAAAAGCTATGTATGCCCATTAACATCATTAAAATAGACATATATAAATTATTTATTGACAATTTATAATTTCATTACCATATTATTAAATCGTTTATTTAAATTATTTTAATGTCATATTTAATTACAAAATCCTTTTCCACATTATGTGTTTTGAAGAGATCAGTTTATAATTTAAAAATTACTATAGTAGGCTAACCATTGTCAAAGTTGTGATTGATCAATAAAATCCTGAATAATAATCATGAAAAATTTATCATACTTATAAATAAAAAATAGATCCATCCATTAAAATTCATCATGGAAATCAAAATACAACAGCCCTCAATGTGGTAGTCTGCACGTACACATAAGAGATACTTTTACTTTTTATTAGATAGAAATTTAATGAAATAAAATAAAACAATATCTATCCATAATATTTATCATGTTATATAATTTAAATAACATTATAAATTCCATCACCATTATCATCCAGGCAAGGCTATTTTTGAAAATCGTTGTACAATGCCACAAGGAGGTGGTAGTTCGTATGTACGCACATGTGAAGATTTAGCTTTAAAGTATTAGAATTTTATGATGATAGATTATGTATTATATTACTTGAATAATATTTATTTCATGAATATCATATGTATATATATATATCTTAAATACATCATAATATTCATCCATGAAATGTTAAAATGGGTAAACGAAATACATCTCTCTGTGATGGTGGGGGTCTACGCATATGAATGAATGCATTTTTAGTCCATATAGGATGGAAAAGATGATGAAAATATATTTTACCATATTCATAATAAAATTCAAATATAGTTTATATAATTATTTTTTATATCATATTCTTAAATAATATTTCAGCGAGGTAGAAAAATAACTAAAATAAAAATGATCATTTTTGAGTTATACCTCTTATAAAGAAAAAAACATTTTTCTTATAGATTTATCCTTCTAGGTTGGTATTTTTGTGTGAAAATATCTTATATGTTGTGTGGAGTTTGGTCAATAAGATATTTTGGTAGGCATATTCAAGGTTGGTTTTCTCAAAGGTGTGACGAAGATAGGAGTGAAGGTTACCTTTTACAAATGAATGAAGGAACACCCTTATAATTAATTACTGTATTAAATAAATATTAATTAATATACATTAAAAATGGTGAAAAAATCCTAAATTTTGAATCTAGGATAAGTATGAGTCCATATCTTCGTATCCAAAAAGCATTCTATAAATTTTATATATCTTTTCATTATATATTATTTTGAACCCCATTAACTATTTTAATGGTAAACATGAGATACAAGTTTTTTAGTCTATAGCGGTCAAGAATGCGACTATAAAAGGAAAAGTGAACCATAAGAAAAATATATATGATATTATATAGGAAAAATCCATAAATATTCCAAATATAATTTTTTTTAATCTAAAATATTTTAAGATAATATTAATTTACATAAGATGTTGTTAAAGTCATTTTTGGCAGTATTCACATAGTTTGAATTTATAGTCATTATGATTGAAATGGAATTAAAATATAAACTTTTTACACATTAATAATTGGTTATATTCATATAATAATATATTTTAACACAATAATTCATGAAAATTATATTACATTTATATTTTAAAAAATTGTCTAATTGATTTTCCTATTACTTGACAAACATTTTTTCAGATATGCGTAAGAATTAAAGATAAATATTCTTTCACTAATACTAAAATATAAATTACCAAGAAAAATAATTCATTAATATATCGATTTAAAATTTATAAATAATCTTCTTCTACCCACATGAAAAAATATTAGATATATTAAAACAAAGAGAGTGACATTCTTATTTATTATTTAATTAAAATAATATTAATGTAATTATAAAAGGAATGTGGAATTAAATTGAATTTTTTGATTTTTGGATGATTATGGTTGAATAATAGTCACCAAATTTAATAAATTAATGTTTTTTGGTGATTTTAATGTATTATACTATAGTTTTAATCTATTTTGCATGTTTTACAATTACAATGGTGATAATTTTTTTACAAAGGTTACTATTCATAATGATAAAAAAACAAATTTCTAAATTTGGAACTCCAAATTAAAATTTTTCAATATATTTCATAATATTTAGTTCCTATATATTTAAATAAATTATTTTATTAATGAACCCACATAATGTGATGGAAAATGGTTTTCCATAAAAATGCATTTTTAGTTACAAAATAGTATTTATATAAAATGAAGAATTATGTTGATTCCAATGAAATTAAATGAATTTTTAATAACAATAGAATAAATATATAATAAATCCAATTCAAAAAAATTACATTGATAATATGTTAAAATAATTTATTATTTTATATTAAATCTATATTTTTTACTATTCACTAAAAAATAATATTTTCTAAAACAATATCAAAATTTCACACTACGATAATTTTAATATATAGATTCCATAATTTTTATTATTTTTATCAAATAAATTCTCTAAAAGCTTAAAAATTTTAGTATAATATTACCTCACAAAAATAAATAGAAACATTTTTCTAAGAAAATGTGTTTTTGAAGTATAAAATGACTTCACTAAAAAAATAGTTCATATTTTATAACTATTAAATAGAAAATATTTATTGATTATGAATATTATTTATATATATATATATGTATTAATATTTATATTACTATTATTCAAAATCATTAATTAAATGACCCATTTATAATAGGGATATTTAAATAATAATATTTAGTTGTTATTAAAGCACAATGTCATGTGTCTTGTACACAATAAAATATGTCTTAATTTAATAAAATGTGGTATTATTTTCATCCTGATGAAATAAATTGTGTCTTTCCAATTTTATATAAGGCCTATTAATTCAAGGGTTTTATAACAACTCAATTTTTTCCATGTTATGCTAAGGAATTTTTTAAAGAATATATTCAGAGTTTGGAATTAAGGTAATGTTGGGACCTAGTGACTAGGGAAGCTTGATATTGATATAATAAAATTATTAAATATATTTTATCACATTCACATTATTTTTTGAAATAGAGGAGTAACTAAATAATGGTATATGAGATCAGTAGTTTGAGACTTCCATTAAATCTAAAATGCATGATTTACCCATGGAGAGACATAATCTTTGTCTGTGTCTCGTGTATCGCATTAGTGCTTCCTTGGGAGAAATAATAATTAAACAATTTATTTTATTTATTCATTTTTTTGAATCCTAAACCTAAACCTCCTTTATAAAAACAAAATTATTCCAAATCTATAGGGTTATCCAAATTACTATAGGGATTCAATAGAGATATTATAGAGGAAAGACTTGGTGAAAAACATCAAGATCATGGATCAAGGACCGAGTATCCATAAATCATCTACACCACTATAGTTCAAAGATCCCGTTAATGAAAACATAAAAAATTCATTATCAACTATTGATTTAAACTTTTTGTATGGGTTTTTTTTATTTTTTTATAATCCCCATTCATTAATCATATGATGAGTATGAATCATTTTCTCTAATAGATTTGATACATGGGTTGATCATATTTTAGGTTTAATGAATTTTTATCTTCCTAGAAATAGTAATGGACATTGGTTGATAATTTTTTCATTATATATTATAATTAAAATGGACTCTATCAAACCAAAAAAATTGTATAGGTCAATTCATAATGTTATGTTACTTTTCTTTTCTACCTCGTTCCTAAAATTTTCATCACTGATAATTTCATTGTATGAAGATTCAATAAATACGCCTGTGATTGATTGTGGAAAAATCATACATTGGTGTAATGGATCAATAATAGGGGTTCGGTTCTCAAATTGATGACATGGTTAAGGTGTGGTGTTGATAATATTAGATCACGAATAGGTTAGGATTGATGGTATGTGGTTCAAAATTGTAGCAACATAAAGAGAAATGGAGGATATTTTCAAAACAAATTGGGTGTCTATAATATGGCCAAAGGCAATGGAAAGGCTCAATCTATGTCATGTGTTGGATAAAAATTGAGAATCAGGGCTGGCTTGAAGGTTTTATAGGTTCATGAAAAATATGAAAGAAGAACTATTGCCTTCTGGATTAATCTTGACTATATGGTGTGCAGTTTGAAGAATAAAACCCATGTATTTCTATGATAGTAGCGGATAGGTTTTCAGAAAATTAAAATATCACACATTGTGTAGTACCCAACACACACTATCTGACCCATTTCCTCATAGCTTGGAATGTATCCATGGGGTTACATGGGAATGAAAACTGATAGGTACATGGGAATGGCCAGAGTACATTGGAATGGCCTGGTACTTAGACATTTTTAGGTACACAGTCACAGTCATGGTACAAGGGCACAACATGGTACTTGGACTTGTAAATGTTCCAAAACATTGATAGGTATACGGGGATGAATATAGTATATGAACATGGCCTGAAGTGCACATGCATGAACAAATTACATGAGCACATCCCAAAGTACACAAGCATGGTTCAGAGTACACTGGTAGACCTGAGTTAGATGAGAGACATTGTGTACTCCCATTACAATCCATTTACTTACCCTAGGCCTTTTATTCTCTTCATTCAATTCATTGTGGACTAGTATTTATAAGGATCATTCCCTCGGTCCATCCCCATGAGTGTAAAATGAGGCATCATTCCCAAAGCATAGGATTTGACCCCATATATGATATTAGTCTCATATATAGTTTTGAGAATCCCTCTTTTTGGACCGAGTTCGAATATAGTATCATATATTATACATCCCAATATAGGGATTTAGGAATCATTTTGACTAGCATAATGGTATTCAAAAAAATGTCTCTCGATGGAATAATTAGGTGCTCCAATAATATTTGGGAGGCTATGGATCATGCACTTGGATTTGGTGGTGGGGAAGATTACATCACATATCGACAACTAGCAGAATCACTTCCTCTCATTCGAAGGAAGGATCACTCTTGTGAACAGTATACTATCCTCAATCTCTATGCATGTTCCATCATTCCTCAATGTTCCAAAATCAGTGATTAAAAATATTGAGAACCTATTAACTTCATTCAACTGGGATTATCTTTAACAATTAAGGTGTTATTGGGAATCCTATTTAACCTTGGTGTTACCTACAAAATATGGTGGTATTGGACTGCAATGTGTTTCTGAAATGATGCAATGTATGCATTCTAGGTTAGCCTAGTTGTTGGTCAAAAGGAATACATGATGGTTAAGGATTAACGCAGAGATATATGGGTAAAATATAGAGACATAGAAGTGGAACATCTCAAATTTATGGAAGGAAATCCAGACGCACATTCCCTATATCCAGTGGAATGCATGTGGGATCATTGGGTAGGGATACCTATGATTCTATAATGATAATTGGGTGGGGAGTACACTCAGTTTTATAGGATGTCCGACTCCAAATACCTTATTATGTTAAGATAGTGAATACATTTCATTCATCAATTCTCTACATGATAAAGACCATCTACTTTATTCCATTTGATTACACTAACATATGAGTAGGACAAGTGTGATTTCAATGACTCTTCAATAGTATCCTTCTCATTAAAGTATTGTATATTGACAATATCAGATACCCATGGTCGATATGGATGGGGTGACTTGTTTTAGAGAAAAGATATTCATTCGATGAAAAAAAGTCTTCTTTACCATTTTAATAATCATGTGATACCAACTGATGTAGAGGTGAGCAGTAAAGGTATAAATATTGTGTCAAAATGTCTTTGTTTCTAAAACCCTTGTATTGAGAGGAAAATTAACATATTATTTGAGAATGAGTGGGAAAGTGCAATGTGGAATTAAGTGTGAAATTTTTCAAGTGTTTACTCCAAAAATATCCATGTCGATGTTTTTCCCAAAGGTGGTTCCAAGGGATGGGAAGCAATTGTGTAGAGAAAAAGGTAAGATATGTAATCATATTGGAATGGTGTTGGTTCATTTGGGAGGCAAGGAATAGGGTGTGTAATAAGGTAATTTAATGTTCTTGGATAGATTTGGTTATAAGAAAACTTTTGTTAATCAATGATCAATGAACACTTATCATAAAATGGGAAGAGGCTCCTTATATAAGGAAACTATTGAAATATAATAACCATCATACAGCTACCCATAGAATCAACTTCATTAAATGATGGTTCAGTTGGGACTCCCATCCATTAGGCTGACTATCAATATGGATGGATCATGTATACTAAGTGTAATGAGGGGGAGGTGTTATTCAATACCCAAAATTATTTTTCATTGCAGCTTCCATTCAAAATTTCTGGAGAAGGGATTACCTTTCAGGTAGGGGCTTGGGCTCTCCTTCAAGGAATCCAGCTCTACAAAACCAAAACTATTTTTCATAGATAAATAGAGAGAGATTCAAATATTAATTAAATCTCCCTTAACTACCATTGCACAACTACATGATCTATTTCATACCATATCCAATGATGTAGATCTTTCATTTATAGTAGGATGATCTTATACCATACGTGGTGAGAAGGTAATAAGCAGGTATATTTTATCACCTCTAGGTACATTCATGATGATTTCTTTATTCAGATTTACATTATGGACTCCCTCCCCTCATATTGTGTGAACATTTTTATCGGTGACTCTCTTTTCATCCACATTATTGGACCCACTTAACCCTTAATGTCACTTAAATATGGTAGGGTTCCATCCATTTATCTTTTCTTCTATTTATTCTCCATTCAATAAAAATATATAAGTTTGTGATTATAAACACCCCTTCATGGGCTTCACCTACACAATTTGTGTTTTCTACAGATTATAGTACTTTAAATATAGTCATAGGAGGTCCTAGATAAGGTTAGTAATAGTGATCTAGGAAGAAATTGGTTTTTACCAATTTTTTTATTTGATAGTGGTCCTATATTTTCTTAGCAAGTTAAACTCTTTTATAGTTTTTGTGGGATTTTAGTTGTCCCTTTATGATTTTCATTACTTATTTCATATATTTATTGTGGGAAATAGATATATTCATTAATTTTGGCTTCAGTTTTACTTTTTCATTAAATATATTATTGTTTCATAAGATATGAACGCATGTGTAAATGTACCATAGGCTAATATCATCCATGTTTTTAATATTCATTCTCAATGATTTCTCTAGACCTTGGCATGTTTGATATAGGATTAGGGTTTCACACTTTGTTTATTTTCATTGAAGTAGGATATGGTGGGTTAGGTCATTCCAAAGTGGTATCATAGGTGGTTTCATCATTGGACTGGGTTATGGAGATTTTATTGCTATGTGGATTTGTTTAGGAACTAGGGAAATAGTGTTAATGGGTTTGGAGTTGGATGCTCAGGATGGGGAACCAAGTCCTGGTGCAACTATCGATGTATCCATTCTCCAAGTCTCTGATTACCTTATTGTTGACATCGTACATATAGGCACTAGATCTAAGTAAACATTGGTATATGCATCATAAATGAATGTTTTATGGTCAAAAAATAATTTTTCATTTATCTCCCCATATATACACTTTGAAAATTGAATTTGTTGGTTATTTCATGATACCACTATAATGATATTCAACTGGTATTTCATAGTGCGATCGCAATGGTGATCATTATAGTGATGACTCTTTGGTAAATGAACTTGTTTAGGAGGTTTTACCTATGGGTGGTGTACTTGAATTACTAAAACCCATTTATAAGAAAGTATCACATGATTAGCATATGAGGATGTGTATAGCCATATCATTATATATGATTTTTAGAGGTAGTTACCTCACAAGTTCCAAAGTTAGTCATACCCTATTAAGTAGAGGACATCCTTGAGGTAGGTACATGATTTTATTCACCTTGAGATGACACTTATCTATTAGATGGTGGTCGTAGCAGTGCGTATCCATTATGGATCCACTGAGAGATTGTGGATTTTATTGACTTTGACACATGATGAGATAGACCTCCCTTAGACAGAGTGTGAGGGTCTCCTTAGGGGGAGTTATATCAGGTAGTATTGTGAGTAGTGAGTATCTAGGAGCTTTTGTATCTATAGAAAGGAACCAAGATAATTTCATAGTATTAATCAAGGTTCATCAACCTCTCATGATACTACCAGGACATGGTTCTTGATCCATTATTTTTTTATATACAATTGATTGGTGCATATTCTAATCTATTCTGGTAGGAGTGATAAATCGATGAATTCCTACCAATATTGGGGGTGATTGAATTAGCGTTAGTGGTGGAGGGATTTCTGACCAAGCAGACATCAATTGCTAGTGATGAAAGTGGGAACACAAAAGAAGCATCTACACCATATAGCTAATGATATACATAGTGATTTTTACAAGTGATACACTTTAGGATATAATAATAGGATAGGAAATTTTATTTTAAGGGTATCAGGGTGGATTGAGTCTATTGAAGGAGAGTTGGTATTTCTATTTAATTGGTCAAGTGAATATCGTGTAAGATTTTCTAACCTACCATGCACCTAATAGAGAGACAGTTGATGGAACTCCCATGAAATTAAAAATACTTTTACCAAGAGGATTACATGGTAAAATATTATTCATAGGAGTTGGGAGAGTAGTAGGAGGTGGGTGTTAGTTTTATCTATCTCCATCCCCACCCAGAAGGGGTTCACACCATACTCAGAGAGCTTGTTTTATTGGAGGAGGATATCTATAGGTGGTGGAAGCCTATTAACAATAGGTTATATGGATAATTAGTGGTATGATATATTTACTATATACATTAGTTTTACATCTGATGGAAATAGTAATGATACAATCCATCATTTCCACTTCTCATATGAAAGTTGTATAGATTCTGGTAGATCCCATAGATCATCATTTTCAGTTAGAGTCACCTTATAGAGGAGATTCAGCAATCACACACTTTTCAAAATGTGTGATCTTAAACATGGATTTTATTGCTTATATAGGATCTTTTTATATTAATGATGAGTCCTTATGATGTAATCATAGGTATGGACTATCTATCAACATTTCATATACAGAATAACTGAATCTATTAGGGTATATAGAGTTCCCGCATATATGGTACAAAGTTTCCCATATATTGTGAGAAGGAATACAAGGTAGAGAAATATGGACTCGTATATAAAAGTATATATCTTATTAATCATAAGTTATCAAGTACATACCTTGGAACAATAGATTATTTGGGCTATCATTTTTTATAGCAGTGGTGGATTATGAGTTTATTTTCCCTAAATACATTCTTGAAATACCTCCACACTAAGAGATAGAATTTTCTATAGACAAAAACCCATAAACTATCATGATATCCATGCTAGTATATCATATGGCTTACATAGAGCTTTGTGAGATGAATGATTTGTCTGAGGGTTTTTAATGGAATAATTTTGTCAGACCTAATGTGTCACCCATGGAATCCCTATTTTTTTCAAAAAGGTGGAAAGGATATTGAGGTAGCATGTGTATTATCATTTCTTGAACCAAATTACCATTAATATTAAGTATCAACTACCACGGATCGATGCCCTCTTCAACCGTATAAAGGGGGTGATACGGTTCTTGAATATTTTCCTCTGATCAGGTTATCACTAAAACTACATTCAGGATGAGTCTATCCCAAATACATCATTATGATATATCTAAGATCACAGTCAGTACTTGTTGATTTTTTTTGGCAAGAATAATTACCTATAAATTTTCATGAGAATCATGAACTAGATCATTAAATAATTTATATATCAATTCAAGGTAGTATTCATCAATGAATTTTTAGTATACTTGATTTCTAAGGCGGATCATATAAGAAAATTGAGGGTGGTCCTTAAAATATCCCAAGATCACCATATTTAGGGTAAATTCTCAAGATTTTAGTTTTGGATTCAATATTTTGACTTACATGGACATGTTATCTCATAATTTGTATTATATGTAGACTCGGTGAAGTTTGAGTCATGCTAGCTTAATATTGACCCCAGATTTTGAATGAGTAACATTAATTCCTTGGATGGGTAGCATAAAATCAGAGATTTTTGACTGATTTATCTTAGATTGTGGAACCCATGACTTCATTTACCTAAAAGGGGAATCCTTTTTCATAGATGTAAATGTTCTTGTAAGAAATTATAGATTCATGGTATGGATTGATGAGTGCCCCATCCAGAGATAGCTAAAGGAGGGTGTTGAGTATGTGGTGGTATATGATTCCTCCAAGATAGAGCTTGGATGTGTCCTAATGCATAGGTTGGTTATTATTATTTATGATTATAAATATTTTATACCCCATGAGCTTAACTATGTGATCAATTATCTAGAGATGGTAGTGATAGTCGTCACCCAAAGGATGTGGTGAAACTATCCTATAGAGTATTATTATATCATATATTCTAAATGAAAGAGTCTTAATTATATCATCTTATAGAGTTATATTGACTTGATAAAAATGATATAGAGATATTTCATCCTATATAATAACAAAAAGATTATCTATAATTTTAATAAAGAGAACATGGTATTAGATGTTCTCAAAAAGAGATCTTTTTTGTAGTTATTGAAGGAGGTGGCACAATATTTATCCTCATTGTACATATCTTTAATAGATTATGATGGTCAAAATTACCAATATTAGATGGTTGTTACCACTTTTATTCTATAGAATATTAGGTAGGTTAGGCTTGTAGATACTAATTGTGAGACCTTTCTTGTTTAGATATCCATTTTATATTGCCCTAGTTGATTTTATGTAGGGGGAAAACATCATCATTTTCATAGGACAAGCTATCAAACTAGTGATGTTATGGGAGGAGGTTTTGAAGGTATTTGATATACCTCCATTAGCGGTGTATCTAATTATAGAGATGATATTCCAAGGCCTTCTATGTGATTTTTTATGGTTATATATAATGAAGTGTATAGATTGGTTTATGTCTTGATTTCTCACTTTCCAACTGGTGAATATTGAGAACCATTTTTCAGTAGGTTTTCCTCAACCACTTGACATACTAAAGTGGAATTGGGATAGTATATTCATAGAAGTAATAAAGGGGATACCATTATAATCTTTATTAAAAAACACTATATGGGTGATCATAGACTGACTCACCATGTCTTCCCACTTTCTAGTTATCTATTATAAGAGTTCAGAATATCTATTAATGATCATTTCAGATCATGATTCTTTCTTTTTGTCATGATTATGGAGAATATTATAGTAGGACTCTAGGACTCAATTTCTTTTAATAATGAAATTTCACCACCCCCACCTAACGAATATAATAAGAATAATATTCATGTTCTAGAGGACATTCATTGGGATTTCATATTAGACATTGGTTAAAGATTGGGGGACCACCAATAATTGCTGGAGTTTACATAAAAAATAGGTATAATATGCCATCGTTGTGCAACCATATCAGGCATTTTACATGATAATATATAATTAATACTACTCTTGATTTATCCCAGAGTGTCAAAACTAAGGGCCCTGAGTTGGAGTGAGATACAACAAAAAAGGTACACAACATCCATCAGTGGATGAGGACTTCCAATAGCTGTTAGAAGTATTATATGGATAATTTATGGAGTCATATAGAGTTTTAAAATGGATGATACATATATAGGTATCCCTTGGTGAGGATTATAATGATTTGGTTGGGGTGGAGAGTTCTATTTTTTGTTTGTTGTTTTTTTTATAATTTGTAGGTTTGGGGAGTTGGAGTACCACATGGCCCCGCTGATGCAGTCAGGCTGGGTATATGATTTCATCCATGTGTCACAGATATGTAGGTATGTGCATAACACATCACATATTATCAACTACAGCAAGATAGAATATTTTATTGTGATACTTTTATAGTTTACCTAAAAAAGATCGATAATCGATAGTATAAGACCCTTTATGGGAGAAATATTCCTATAGTGTGTATCTGGTGTTAGGATTTGAATATCCATGAGAGAAACTAAGATAGTAATAACTATATGTGATCCTAGTACCCTAATATGTTTTAGTTGTATTTTTTCTTTTTATGGTGAAAATTTTTGTAGTGGGGAGAATGGAAAGAAATTTTTTTCATTTTAAATATTTGAAATATTTTATAGAATAATTTTGGAATGTGGAACTAAGTTATCCTAGGAAACCTAAGCACAAGTAATATTTATATAAATATAATAAAAATATTAAATATATTATATAACATATGTTTCGTTTCTATAAAATAATGGGATAATTATTGAATGGATTCTTAGATCAATAATTTGAGATCCCCATTAGATCCAAAATGTTTTTACCCAAAGCATGAAACAATGTTTGTGTGTGTTAGGTGTATAGGTTGAGTACCACTCTCAGAATAATAATAAATAAACTACTTAATTTATTTATTTGATATTAAAGCCAAAAAATAAACATCCTTTATATAAATAATATTATAAAAAAACCATGGGATATATTTATAACCCTATGGATTTGATAGAGTGTCCACGGAAGAGATCCTTGGGGAATGACATCTGGATAAAGTATGAGGGTCATATTTTCTAAGTAACATTTACACAATAAATGTTTATGGATCACGCAAACAAAAAAATAAACCATTATTTATCACTAAATTGTCCAAATTGGAGGAAATGAATTTTTTTATATTGGTTTGATCCCCATTTGTTTATCATATAAAGATGGTAGATCAATTACATTGACATATTGTTTAGCAGTTTGACTATATTTTATGGGTATGGATTTTAATCTTACAAAAAATAGGAATTTATGTTTTTTAATAATTTTTTATAAATTCATTATTATAATGGAAATAGATTGGGGCCAATCTTAATTATGGATATAGTTCATTACTCAAGTTTTTGTTTTTTTTTTCATTTCCCTTGTTTTTATTGCACATTCATCATGGTATTTTCTAGAGATGGTTATTCAATAAATACGTATTAATAAATTATTTTTCAACCATTTATTATTGCAATAGATCAATACCATGGGTTTGGGTAGGGAATTAAAAACACAATCAAGGTTTGGTGTCGAAAATAAAGGATCAGGAATGGATCAGGATCAGTAGTTCACTATTTGGAATTTCGACAATGTGTGGAGTTTCACCATATGTTTTCTAAGAAGATTGGGTGACCAAAACCAGGAAAAATATGGTGGGATGGATTAATTAAAATTTTATCTAGGTTATATAGTTAGAATAATCTCTTGATCATAATTATCATAGGTCCTTAGTGAATATGTGTGAAGAACTAGTGGGTTTTGGAAGAATCCAAACAATATGGTGTGTATTCAAAATAGCATTCATTGTATAGTCCCCTACTGATTGTGGCTTAGGATTTTGGAAAATAAAATATCACATGCTGTGTACTTCCAACCAAATGCCTTGTTATTGATTCATGTTGAATTGATGTGTACCCTCAGGGTACATTGACATTGATTAGGCTAGGTACATGGGCATGACTATAGTAAATTATCATAGCCTAGTACTTGGACATGGATAGGTATAAAAGAATGGGAAGAGTAAATAAGAATGAATTGGATCTTGTACATAACTAAGTTCCAAGACATAGCTAGGTACATAGGCATGAACATTTTACATGGAAAAGACCCAAAGTACACTGACACATATAAGGTATACAGCCATGACCAATAGTACATGGGCACTAGTCAAAGTACAATGATAGACCTAGGGAAGATGACACAGACTGTTTACTCTTATTACATATTGTGTAATTTTTTTATGTATGTTTGAGGATCTTGTTATCTTTATTGAGGACTAGTATTTCTTGGTTGCATTCACTAGGTCCATGCCCTTGTAAGTATAGAATGGAATCATTCCCTCAGAGTAAGATGTGATCTCTTATGTGGGATTAGTCTTAGATATAGTTTCAAGAATACCTCTATGTGGCATGGGGTTGGATCCTTTATCATTTAATATTCATCCCTAGGTTTTTTTAGGGGAATCATTGTGACCAATATAAATGTGTGTATGATCCCTAGCTTAGCAGGTTACTCTAGGTGGGTCTTAACATAACCCAAAGTCCCTAGGTGATATAACATATCTATGTATTGAGAACCTTTTAGTTCCATCAAGTACTTATTTATGGTGATTATAAATGAGAAATAATTCCCCTTATAGATCATTCATTTTTATCATGCTCATGGAGTGAGCTCCCACGAATAAGCATTAACTTGAATCATCAACTATAATCCTACGACTTATTATATAGTCGTGACTTCTTGAGACATAGTTTGTATCTTGTGTATATATAAAATATTTTATTATTATTATGTTTTATTTCCAAATTAACATATCTTATTTTTAATTATTTTACTTATCCTGATGCATTATGTTTAGTGATTTTGGGTTGTCCTAGTAGGTTTATTTATACAAACCCCTATATGGGATCTGCCTACACATGTCCTTTATCATGTTAATTACATTACATTAAATGGGGTCATTGGAGGACTAGATGTAGGTGGAGGATAGTGATAATGGTAGATCTTGGTTTATATCAATTATTGTATTTTACTATTGTCCCATTACTTCTTATTAGGTTGTACTCTTTTACATTTTTTTGTGGGATTTAATTTGGACCTTTACAATTTCTAGTACTTTTTCATACTTTGATTGGGGGACATTGATGTCTTTATTAATTTGGGTATCATTTTTATTTTATATTTTACCATGGTGTCGGTGGATTAGAGATGTGTGAGATATAGAGAGAGATAATGTTCATTGTGTTAAGGCCACCCATGTTTGTGATATTTATACTCAGTGTTTGTCGCCAGCTCCTCACCTACTGTAGGTAGGCTGGGGGTTTCACACTCATCATTCTATCAGTTTCATAGGCCTTAATGGTTTTGTCTATGATTAGTTTAATCTTTTAAAAAACCCTTGTTTTAAGACCTAAATCCTAAAATGGTTTACAATGAATCATTTTAAATAGATAAAATAAAATATAAATGATGTCATGATTAAGATATAACATAGACTCCTAATAGGATAACATTTTTGGGAAGTTAAAATATGGAGAATTAGGGGAACATAAATTTAAAAATAATGATGTATAGTGATAAATACTGGGATTATGAGAAATTTAAAAACCAAAAAATCTTAAATAATCTTGGGAATTAAGCACATTAATTCAACAGAAATGATTATAAAAATATAACAAAATTATTTTATGAGGGATTATTTTACTAGTTAGAATAAAATATAAAAATATATATAAGCATGATTCCCCCAAAGTCAATAAATCCACTTTAATATTTTGGTTGAATTTTTATCAAGTTTACACCTCTACCTCACCAAATATTCAAATTTATGAGTATACATGATGAATCATTACTATACCTAATGATTCAACATGTAATAGATCATAATACATAGACAATGATAAAATGATTATCTTTTGATATTTTTTAATACAAAATATATATTTCAAGATAATATAGTACACAAAATTATTAATTCATTATATAATGAATTAGTATATTTGAATCCAAAATTTTATCAATATTACCAATGTTTCAACATAGATCCCTTCATAAATAAATAACAATATATCCTAATAAACCTCAATAACCTCAATATTCAATAATTTTTAATCCTAAATGTTTCTTTCACACCAAAAATCTTTAATCCTCAATAATTTAATGGCATTCATCCAAAATAATCCCTCATCTATAACATATTTTATTCATATACCCCAACCTAGTAAATCATCTCCCAAAATATCACCAATCACCTTAAAATACCATAACAAAAAAATCAAAAGGGGTGTATATTATATTGATATTTCAATCAACTTTATAATAATTAACCCATGATAGTATCCATAACCATTAATTCCACTTTACATTAAAAAATTATAATCACTTAAGTTATCTAAACCCTTCTCTGATAGAAACTATAAAAGCCTATAGACCTCACTCCTAGATCTACTACAATAAACATAATATTTAAATTTTAAGATTTTATGCATATAAATATGACACAATTATATCTATCTAAAAATATAAAATTGAAATATTAGATCACTTAAATACCTAAAATCCTTTCATGTTTAATTTTGTAGATAATTAGTCCCAACTATTACAAAATATTGTCCATGTCATTAAGTGTCCATTTTACTACCATACAAAACAATTCGTATTCCATAATAAGCCTTCAAAATCTCTAATAAAATTCTTCACATATGAAACCTTTCTATAAATATTTCATTTATAATCATTCTTTATTACCTTGGGAAATTAAAAATATAATAAGGATGATCTCAGATGAATAGTAACGGTATACATAATAATTCATAATTGAATGGCATCAATGTGAATATTATTATCATAATGGAATAATGAAATAATAAAAGTTAATTAGCATAAAATAAGATAATTAATACCCCTAAATAAGCTCATAAATCATGATATATAGAATAGTTATTTAATTTAAGAAAAGATCTATATAAGTCAACAATCATGAACCACGTGAAAAAAATAATTTATAAAAGGATCCATTAAAACTCATAAAAAGCATTGATTAATTATATAGGATCTTAGAACATAAAATATTAATCATGTAATATCCTAAATAGATAATTATTGTCTCTATTAGGTGTAACCTATAACTGGTAAAATCTATCATCTCTTATGAGTAAATTAAAATCGATTAACTCTTTTGAATTAAAAAATGTAATTATCTAACCCGAACCATTAGGTCCAAGTTGGAGGGCCCTGAGGACTCAAGTATGCCACCCCATATGAATGATGTCGATGACTAATAGATAGGATACTAACATCACCAGGGGTCACTATACCCTCATTGTGAAATTATTAAACTAGTAATTTCAATAAAATATTACTAACTAGAGTAATCAAGGTAGAATACCAGAAATTTAAATGTAATATCATATGTAACAAATATCACATAAAATAAATATCAAGATAGTGTGGAAATAGAAACTAGATAAATATGTTCAGGTAGAAAAGAAAATACATTACATTATTTAAATCTACAGTGTTTTCCCTATCCTACAACCAGCTCCATGCTCTATAACTCAACTCTATACCATGGTCCACTTTTCATTTCTTGGATCCCTACACAAGATGTATGCAAACAAATTTGAATTCCCATGTAGGTTGATAGTAATAAAACCCAGTTGTACACTACCAATACATCCTTAACAGGTTTTAAAATGTAAAACATTTGTATTCAATGATTGTAATAAAAGGTCAAAATATTTAAAAAAAAATAAACATGTAATGAAAACCTATGTTATAATGAAGCCACCTTGAGCCCAGAACATGAATATTATGGAAATATATCAGTAGGATGGTCAAATATTTTGGAATTTATCAATAATTAGAAATAAGGCTAGAAAAATTTTACTTGGTATCCTAAATCCATTAGGGGAACATGGTACTCAATATTCAAAAGGATACAAGTTTTTGCATGTAACTAGGTATACTCAAGGCATCATGTTTCAGCTAGGAAACAAGGCTTTCATGCTCCCACCCTATGAATAGAACCACTTTGACCATCGGCACACATAGAACACACTCCCCGTCCAATGGTTAATGATACCATGAAATTACACCTATTATGAATACTAATAGAAACCCCTCCAACGGCATGATAACACAGATAACAGTGAAATGCATAATAAGATAGACATAACACTTCATCATCAGAATATAGTATCATTATATTAAAATATGTGATCAACATCAAGCATCATAATAAGATACTCTTTAAATACTCATGGAATCATGAATCACATATATGGGTAACATGGGCTACTCGCACACCCACATGTAAATAACATATAACATGTATAATAATATATGATAAAATTATATTAATAAATGTAACATAAGTATATAAAGGCCTCAAAAGGTAAGGGACTTTCTACCATAATTTTTTAATGAAGAACATCAATTTTGTCAATAGATTAAAGCCCGAACAACATTTCACGCACATGAAAAACATGAGTGAATGTTAAGGATTCCAAATTAGGGTCTTATTTCATAAAAATGAGGTTTAGAAAGATATTCATGAGAATAATCGATTACAAGAATTATTTTCTTGAATTATACAAAATAAAGATTCTAATAAATGAATTAGTTCTATGATATTTGAAGAATTACACTTCATTTAAATTGATTCATTGTTGACTCCTGAATGGGTGATTAATTTCTCATACATTTTATAAAAAAACTCAAGTATATATAATGGTAATTGATCCATAAATAATCCATAAATAATAAACAGATCTATGGTGAGATTTACTAAAAATAATGTTTCATGATGATCGATCCAATGAAACATTAAACAAAATTCCCATTTATCATGTGGTAACAAACTCTAGTCATGTGATGTCATCAAAACTATGATTAATCTAAAAATATATCAAATTATTATGAATATATTATATTTATATAATCTGTATTCCAAACAGAAGAGGTCTAGGAAGGTTAATCATGGTCATATACTTGTATAATGTTATTTATTGAATGTAGAACTCAATCTGATAAATATATACAATCAAAATTCTAGATATGAAACCAATATATAAATAATGGAAGGATTCATCACCATATCCACATTTAAACCATAGATACATCATCGATCAATGGTTGTCTCTCATGAATAAAAAATAAAATTGTGTATATCTATATAAAGATCATTATTTTAGTGTCACTGAATCGATCAATTTTAATAATTAGGTGGTGGTGAAAAAGATATCTCTATATTAAAGATGGAAGGTCTCAACATTGAATTAGGGTATTAGGGTATATATTTTTTTATAAATAATTTCAAAACTAAGATGAATTTAAAATACACTACTTGAATTTATTTTACCCCTAGCTAGGGTGCACCAGTGAGCTATTGGGCTTCATCGGCAGGCTGGTACCACCACTTATGGGAGGGTGACTAGCCACCAACCATCTTGTGTGATCAATAGAACCACATGGATATTTTCCGCATAATTGATGGACTGGTGCAACCCTAAAATATAGATAGTTGTTTCTTCATAAACATAAAAACATGTAGAATCTAAAAAAAAATATTCCATGGCTATTTAAAACCACTATAATTCCATGCCTTAACCCAACTTTACATCTATCAAATTTCATGAAACATTTCAAAAAAATCCAACTAACTAACAACCATAAATTGAGGATAACCAATTAAATAATGAATAATTTTATTTCATAAGTCAAATCATACATCGAAACAATAATGGATGTTACAATTCATACCCTCTAATGAGTTCTCATCCCTGGGAATAACCATCAAATGTTATTCTCAAAAAACTCAATCAATTAATCCTGATCATCATCCTCATGTTCCCAATTCTCTTCTTTGATATGTCCATAATGACATAAAATCTAGAAACGTTCTATCATATTTCCCCATAGGACTTTTTCACTTTAATATATAATAATCAATGGGAACTTCACATAGCATTCATTAGGATCTATCTAAATATCCTTACATTCAATTACGTATGTAGGATTGGGCATGTACCTATAGAGTTGGGACATTTGATACACATCATTCCTAACTCAATATTGATAAGGATGGCCCAAATAATATTCCACTATTCAAATCCACGTGGTGGTCTCAAAAGGTCCTATATAGTGTAGACCCAGTTTCCATTCATTCCTCAAACATTGGTGTTCTAACTAAGGATTCACTCCTAGAAATATTCATCCACATACAATAAAAAATAAATGTCTCCTTCTATATCTAGCATAATACTTCTACTTAATATGATCTTTGATAAATATCTTCTAAATTAGACTCACTCTCATGAAGGTCTCTTATACCATAATAGGTCTGCACAACTTATTCCTCGCCTATCTCATTCCAATAAATTTTTGAACAACATGGCCACAAATAATGAGCCTCATAAGATACCATGTGAATTGAATCCTGATAGATATTTATTTATAGAAAATCATCCAAATCATGGAGATCATCCCAATCTCTAATGAAAAAAGGAACAAAAGCTTAAATAATTTCCTATAATATATCATTTATCCAATAAAATTGTTTATCTATCAGGATATGGAAGTTTCTGTTGAATCATATCTATGTATATATGGACTTATAAAATCCCTTCCATAATTAAAACACAAAACATTCTTCTTTTTTATATAAAATTATCAAATGAAATCCATGAAAGCATGTTATTTGAGAAACATATATATTTTATAACTCATCCCTTGATTTAGTTTCACATTTCATTAAGAAATTAAAATCTTACAATAAACAATAAAAAATAAATAAAATAGTGTATAGATACTTTGGGAGTAGTGTAACCCCCATAAAAACATCTATCGTGACATTATCACATATCCATATGGAATTAGGAAGTGGATACATCAAACCACCAGGATTCTTGTGAAAAACATTTGACCTCTAAATAGTAAGGTATTAAGAAATAAATCTTGTAATGTCCCACTTCATCACTGGCCTCCAAAACAACTTCTTTGATTAATAGTGAATATGTTTCACTCCTACATATACCTCCCACTTAAAGGCATATAAGTATCTCATAAGATCTTCCCTAAAATAAATGTAGTTTGTAATTCACCCATGTACTAGGGTCACATCATCGTCATTCAATGAACACACATGTATCAGTCACATAATTCGTGATGTTCCTTAATCGCAGTATACTCTAGATCATAAACATAGCTATATGTTACCCAATTTACTAAATAATTTATTGTCCCTGGTGGAGAACATGTCATTG
The DNA here is from genome assembly GCA_963277665.1 of Viscum album. NCBI lineage: Eukaryota > Viridiplantae > Streptophyta > Magnoliopsida > Santalales > Viscaceae > Viscum > Viscum album. The sequence goes on from OY728147.1 coordinate 1,103,476,041, forward strand.
ATCTAGGGTCCTCATGTTCATCTTTCCTCTAATAAACCAACATGATCATCAAGCTTCATTGACCCTCTCTATTTCATTCAAAAATCTTATGATATACCTATGTCTTATTTATTAGATAATACCAAATGAAAATAAATTTATTTGGTCCATAGGCCATATCAAATTATTATGTCTGGAGGTACTCTACCCAGATCCCCTATCTCAAGTTGAGGTCCCGTTGTGTGAAGAAATATTGAGGTCACTTATGGTCCATGTAGAAAATGAACCTCTCACCAAAGAGCATATGTCAACAAAAACATCAAATAGTGGATAAAATTTTCTTCTCTATGTCATGGGTGGGATAGTTATACTAATGAGGTATTAGCTAGTGTGAATAATAAGATACAACCCACTCCCTCACTATCAATACAACTCATAAACCAATACCTAACACATTATAGAATACATCATAACTAATCTCAATCTTAGTAGGTATCAACGATTGATATGTAGTCAATATTCACTTCAACTCATAAAATTCCTCACCACACTAGTTTGAAAACTAATATTTTACCTCATTCTTCGTAAGCCTAGTCATGGTTGATGATAAGTTGGATTAGTTTGGGATAAAACACTGATAATATCACCCTAAACCCATAAATATACTAATCTCAAGAACATTCCATGGATATGTTTAGAGAATAATTGCCTCTAATTTCTCTAAGTAAAATGATATACTAGCCTCAGAAACTTGATGTTGAATAAATTAAACCCCCAGAATCCCCAAGTAACACTTTGACATTTCATAATAAAGTTTATGTTCTAAATGTATACATAGGATTTTATTGAGATATTTGTAATGATAATTTAGTTAATGTGACTAAATGAGTATATAATCAGTGAACCCCATGAGTAATGATTCAAGATTTTGTGAAGGATCTTGTTTATGTGAACTATAAACACTATAGGTACATCCATAAAAACAAATGACTTCACCAAGTACTCATATATCAGATACATTATTTGAAACACTTTCTTCAAGATTCCCCACTCTCTAACATACAACTAGTGATATCCCTATTTAGGATCAATCGTGGAGAACCATCGGGATTAATGGAACTGATCAAAGATATCATAGATCCAAGTAAAAGGATATAAATTCTTCACTATCACCTAATTTAGCTTTTACTAATCTATAAAATGACAAAGTCTACTATACACCTTCTTGAAATAAAAATACATTCATACCATAGTGATGTATATATTCTGATAAATCCCTTATGTTCTATACCCTTCTTATGCACTTGGATATCCTTCAACTTGAATGGAATCATACAATAAGGGGGTATCTAAATGGTCCAATTGCATGGAACAATATCCCTATAAAATTAAACTATTCAATCGTGGGGAATTCATAGGAAATATTCTAGAAATGCATCTAGATTAGAATCCATAACTAGAGAAATGTTTATGAGGCTAACACAAATCCTGCTGAATGAAAATATCCCACAATCTTAATAATGATTTTCTGTATCTAGATCATGTCCAGACCCACTCTACATTCTATCAATTCCTACTCAAAATTTATTAAATACTTATATTCCATTGGATAAGTAAAATATTTCCTTCTTCAAAATATATGAATGTGTTCTCATAAGGTAGTCATCCAATGAATTCCTAGGATTACAACGAAGATTGTCTTCTGAAAATTTTGAAGTCCCATAGATGTCCATAACTGAAAATGAGTATAGGATACTCTAGGAATCACTAAATAAAACCTAATTTCAAAAAAAAATTAATCGAGTGATGCAAAATCAAAATATAACTAAGATCTTATGTAATTTCTAACAATTAATTTTAAATATATAAATGAATAGTATGAAAAAAGAAACACAAAGTGGTATACAATATAGACATGATTATTTCCATAACTTAAACATTATACAATCCCTTACAATGCTATGCTAGAGTTTTATCCCTCACATATACATAGCCTATGTTATATCTGTGACTCTGTCACTAAGACACATGAACTACCTTGATCATTATCATCTATGTACACTACATAAGACTATAGTCAGATCCCTGGGTTGTAGATCTCATCTATCATTCCCCATAGAATAACATGAACTAGATGATCTTGAGAGGTACTACTAGAGATTTCTAATCTTTCAACACTAATGATAGTCGGTCTGAGGTGTTGTACCGAATGTGTGATATTTTCCAAGTATCCCAGAGATGAATCACTATGTAACTCATCCTGAGGTGGCTAAATAAACAATACTCTATTCCACATACATTCTATAATATTATTGCATGACTCAAATATTCTTTTTACTTCTTCTATAACTAGAAATCACAACATTTACAGGAGTTCCACCAACATGAGTACTGAAGGGGGAAGGATACCAAATAATATTTCCTCCACCACTCTATTTTAAATAGTTAAGTCCTTGTGCAAAGCCTCTAGGTGTGATTTTAGGAAGAAACTCATAACCTATCACCAGATGTTAGGTTAAAGAATGATCTTTAAATTCCTATAAATAGGATCATTCATTATAGTCAAAATATGTGAAAAAAATAGTAGTGTAGTGAATTGAGTGGAGTAAAAAGATACAATTTTAGACCCTATTATTAGCTTTATGAACTCTTATAGTTTGTCTAATTTCATCATATTATAAAATATTATTGTATATAAAAGTTCCTTGATGGCCCCCCATGTGATACCCTCATGCCTTCCAACTTATTCTATTATACTCCACCACCTCATGTATAGTCAATATAGTATTAATGTAGTCAAATTAAACTTCTTATAATCATGTGCATCAATGAGTTAAAACCCCTAAATGTTATCAATATTTTCCTATAAATCATATAAAAAATTTATAGGTTGGAAATTTAGTGGATATTTGATCTATAACTCACTTTAGTAGTTGAACATGGACCCTGTTTCCCCTCCTCTCCGGTATAGAATAGGAGGAAGGAATCCCATCTATGATCGGCCCACTTCCTAGAAAATAGAGTAGGTGTAAGACTATGCTATGCTTCATCCTTCTGTATAGATGGAAGTTTATAACAAAAATGCTTTTATTATATTAAATTTACATCATTTTAAGGATAAAAACATAAACTCGTTAGAAAAAAAGGATACATTGGTCTATTTTCTTGGGAAAACTGGGAAAAACATAACTTTTACAATATAAACATAAATAATTATTTAATTCCTTATTCTCTAGATTTTTATTTTCCCTTAAATTCTCTTTAATAGAAGTAGTCACCTAAGGATATACATAAAAAGGGTGGTTTCAAAAACACTGGTAAGAGGATAGATAAGAACATGAAACAATATAACATGGGATTAGTGTAATCATTCTGATCATAACATAGTCATTGGATCATAGTCATGAGAGTAAACATTAAGAAAAGACTTTGGATGTGGAAATATATAAAAATGAAACATCACGTCTTAGTGCTTAACTAGCACACTTTGTTGTGAACAAAACTAACATAATGTTCATGCATACTTCAATTTACTCATGAGGTTATTCACATTACCCAATGCATTGGAGAACTATATAATCTCAGGTGCACTCATTACATCATAACATTTACACTGCGCTATATAATTCTGGGTGCACCAGTCACATCACAACATTTACATTTTCAAGCCTACCACGTAGAATATATATCAATTTTGAACATATAGTAATACATATAAAGTATTGGGTTTAATTTCAAAATCATAAATTAAAAAACATTGGTTTCCCAAATCAAATATGGAATATCATACTTGATACAGGAATCATTAATCTTGGGTGAGAAGAAAATGGTGTGTTTTTTAAAGAAGAGTTCTTTTCGAAAACATTATGTTTGATATAAAATCTAGTGGAAAATTTTATATCCAAAAAAATGGTAAATTAATGAAGAATTAATTTTTTTAATATGGATTAAACATACTGAAAATTGTGTGAAATAGGTAAAACGCGACGAAAGCATATTAGGTTTGAAAATTCCCCTTACCTAGTGTCTGAACACTTTATTCACTTTAATTTCCTATATACTGACATTATATTAATTAATTACAAATTTTATAACCTTTTATACGTGATAATTATTAATTATTATTTTATTATGTTATTTAATTGTCCTTTTCATGAGTTATAAAGTTTAAATTTATTGTTTGGGAATGTTCTTTTTCTTAGTATTCATGAACGGTACACTTGTACGCATGAATGGAAGTTCATGTAGAACATGGATAAACATAAATAATTATTATTACAAGTTATTAATGAGATTACTATATTTTAAATTATATTTTAATGAATTAGTTTTTATACAATGTAGATGAATTATTAGTTAAATTTTAATGATGATTGTTTTAGGTTAATTTGAATGGTTTTTGGATCACAACGAACATATTTTGTTTTATCAATTAGTACTATGTATAGAATTTATTTAAAAAAAATAGGTTAAAACATAATTATTACAGTATTATTTAAACCATTTAATAGTTTTATTGATAGCCTTTAATTATTTGAAAGAATATTGAAGTGCATCGCCCATGATATAGGTAAATTAACACTTTAGAAGAAATAATTTCATTTTTATAAACAAAGAGAGAGAGAGGGAGGGAGGATTATAATGAATAATCTTACATAAAAATGATATAATATCAATATATCAATTATACTAGAGTTATCCTGACATTTGGATATGATATGTTGAGGATAAGAGAAGAATAAAAATTATATTTGAAAGGAATTTGAACAAAAAGAGAGGGAGAAATTACCTCTTGAATATATCTTCATTGAGAGCATCTATAGGGGAGAGGTTTTGGTATTTTTATGAGATCAATGGTGATTGAAGTGGGGGAGGATCATGGGAAGATATTTGAACATAATTTCAATTTGGAACAAGTCTATAGAGGTGTAAATAAATAAAGTTTTTAGGGGTGGTATTTAAAAGAGATGGGTTTTCTCAAAATTATATTCATTAATTTATTATTTCTCCATGATATAAGTAATAGTAATGATTCTTGTGAATAAAAATAGTAATAAGTGAATAATAGTTCTAACCAATGGTAATTTACATCATCCATGACTCAAGTATGATACATAAATTCATTTATTCATCATATTTTCTAAATTATTGAATTTCCCTATTCACCAAATAATCAAGTATTTTAGAAAAATATCAAAAATTCACCCTAACCATTTTTAAAAATGTATAATTAAAAAATTAACTCCATATTTTTGAAATAATCTTCTAAACATGATTAATTTTTTTTTTAATTAAAATCACAATTTACTTAAAAAATATAAATTTTGAAATTAAAAACTACTTTTCTAACACTTTAAAAAATTAATTATGGTCTCATAAAATTATCATAAAATCACAAGACATATAAATACTATTTTATAAAAATTAATTTTTGTTTAAATTATTAAATTAATTAGTAAATATTCATGTCTTACAAAAATACCAACACTATAATGTAATTATATCTTATTATCACTTATAAGATGGATAAATTATATTTGTACTATTATTGGTAAGGTTCCTATTCACTTGGATGATTTAATATTCATAAGGTTCGTATAACTATTCATAAGGGTAACATTACTATTCATAAGGGTATGATACTATTCACTAAAAAATTAGTTTGACCTATCGGACCCCAAATATCTTACTCATCGCAACTGTGTATGCTAGATTTTCGAAATTCAAATTACAGAAGTGGAAATTATATTTTAAATGGTCACATCGTATTTCATTTAAGAATCATGTGGAATTTTGTTTCTTAATGTGATTTTATTTGATTATTACATTGCTACAAGAAGGGAGAAATTGCATTATTAAACGTTTTGGTAGTTACATTCTTCCCCAATTTTAAACTTTTACCCTAGAAATTTCATTTTACATAAATAGGTGAGGGTACATATCATTAATCATATCATTTGGTTACAAAAATTCTTCTTCATACTTATTGTTCCTCCACAAAACTTTGATAAAGTGGTCTGCCCTTTTGTGTAGAACCTTACCTCTCCGGTACAAAATCTATACTAGATGCTCCTCATAAGAGATATTATCTTCTAGTTGTTCCACCTTTGAATTCAGTACATGGATATGTTATGTAATTCCTCAGAAGTGATACATGAAACAAATCATGAACATGAGCTATATTCAGTGGAATTGCAAGTCGATATGCCACAAATCCTAGAAGGTCAAGGATCTCAAATGGGCCAATGTACCTTAGGATTAACTTCCCTTTATTTAAAAACCACATGACTCTCTTCCATGGAGATATCATAAGGAAAAATTTACCTCCAACGTCGAACTCTAAGTCCCTTCGACGGTAGTCATCATAACTCTTTTACTAACTCTGAACAAATTTTATATGATTCTGGATGACTTGAACCTTCCTGGTCATCTCTTGTGAAATTTTTGGTACATTTAGAATTATTTATATAACTTCATCCCAGTAGGATAGGTTTTTTCATCGCTTTCCATACATATCATAATATGGATCCATCTCAATACATGAGTAGAAACTATTGTTTTATTATAATTCAACCAATGTGACATACTGATCTCATCTATCATTTAATTATGAAGATTAGTCTCTTAGTATATCTTCAAGTGTCTAAATAATCCTTTCAATTTTGGTCATCATTTTGGGGATGATAATCTATGTAAAAGATTTAATTCAGTACTCAAAACATGTTGGATCCTCCTACCAAATTTAGATGTGAACCTTGGATCACGATCAGATATAATCGAGATTGGAACCCCATGCAGTCTCACCAATTCATTCAAATATATATCTACATGTTTTTCAAGAGATATATCTTCTTGAATTGTAATAATGTGGAAATCTTGGTGAATCGGTCCACCAAAACCCATATCGCAATATTTCCTTTGTATGTCTTCATGAGACCCGTGATAAAACCCATAGTGACATTCTCCCATTTCCACATGGGTATAGGCAATGGTTTCATCCTCCCTTTCGACTTTGTCACTCTGATTTAACTTTTTTTCATATCAAGCACCTTGAGATATATTCAATAATTTTATTCATCTTGTAATCCCACTAGAAGTGTTCTCAGTGATATCAATACATGTTGGTGCTACCATGATGGATAGACAAAGTTGAGCTATGTGAATTTTTGAAAATCTACATCTTTATCCCATGTGATGAAGGCTCATAAAGAAGCAATCCAAACATAATCACACCATCATCGTCCATATAGAACTCTTGTTGCATCCCTTTAATTACATCATTCACCTTCTTTTATAACTCCAGATGACCCCATTGTGTCTCCTTTATCTTCTCTTGGATATATGGTTGGGAAATCATTTGGTCAAGGTAGGATGTATTCCCTGACTTTATGATTTCCAAATCAATCCTTTTTAAATCCATTAAGATGGGGCCTTTTCAAATACGCGTCATGGATAGTGTACCGGATTCATTTCTTCTTAGACCATCGGATACCTTGTTCACCTATCCCAGATGATAGTGAATAGAGAAATCATAATCTTTGATTTGACATAACCATCTCCTTTGACCCATGTTGAGCTCCCTTTGTGTGAATATATACTTTTGAATCTTGTGATAGGCATATATGTCACACTTCTCACCGTAGAGGTAGTACCACCATATTTTCATGGAAAAAGTCATAGCTACTAGCTCCAGATCATGCCTTATGTAGTTATCATCATGAATATTCAACTAACTTAAGGAATAGGCTATCACATTATAATTTTTTTATGAGTACCCAACCCAAATTTTTTTTCAAAGTATCATGATATATAACAAAACATTATCCACTTTTCAATAATGTCTGTATAGGTGTAGTGATAATCCCTCTCTTTAGCTCCTGGAAGCTTTCATCACATCCTTTCTTTCAGATATACTTTACCCATTTCCTTGTTAACTTATTTATTGGGCATGACAATCATGAAAAATTCCCAACCAATCCAAGCAAACTACGGATTCCTGTAACACTAGAGGCTCGGGTCCATTCTGTAATCACTTTTTTTATGGTTTGATAGAAATTCCCTCCCTTGAAATCATATGTTCCAAGAATGTGACATGCATCATCCAAAAGTCACACCTTATGAACTCAGCGTACAACTTCGACTTTCCCAATTTCACCAACACAAGTCTTAGAGGGTTTTAATTTTCCTCCTTTCTCTTGGAGTATATGATAACATCATCAATAAACACTACCAAAATTAAATTGAGGTAATGCCTAAAGACTCTATTCATAAAATATAGGAAAATGTAAGGGGCATTAGAAAGTCTGAAGGGCATCACTAGAAACTCAAAGTGCTCATACCTTGTACAGAATGATGTCTTCTAAAAATCTACATTCCCCACTATTAACTGATGATATCTAGAATTAAGATCCATATTTGAGAATTATCTATCTCTTATTAACTGATCAAACAATCCATCAATCCTTGGAAGAGGATACTTGTTCTTTATGGTGATCTTGTTGAGTTCCCCATAATCGATACACAGTCACATTTTTCTTCCTTCTTCATCATAAAGAGAACCGGTGCACCCCAAGGTGATGCACTAGGGAATATGAATCCTTTCTCTAAATTCTCTTGTAGCTTTTTCTTTAACTCCTACAATTCGATAGTATCCATCCTATAAAGAAACTTTGAGATATAATTATCTCCATGTATGAGTTCTATGGAGATCTATACCTCACAATTTTGGGGAACTCTTACTAACTCATTAGGAAGTGCATCATTGTATTCACTCAAGGTGGGTATTTTTTCTAGGTTAACACATTCATTTGACTCAACCATTTGAGTAAGTTATTCCTCTTCATAAAGAATCAAGACCCACACAATTGAAGGATTTTTCAAATTATATTCCGGATCTTCCTTTCATTTTTAGAGCCGCATGGGATGGTTTGGAATATGAAATTATATTTTCTTTTATTGATAGTTGATATGTTCTCTATATAACTAGATCCAATCTATTCCCATTATAGTGTTGAATTACACCAAGGGAGGTATCACAAGATTCACTAGAAGAATCTTCCCACATTCACCAATGAGAAAATATTCCAACATTTGGGTTTTAATGATTTCACCACATGGTGTTCTTATAGATATCTATACTTTAAGGATTTACGGATTTGATTGTATAGTTCTATAAAACATGCGATATATTAATTAATTGATTGAAACAAAATCAAATATTAATTTTTTCATTTCTGAGTCAATAGGAAGTGTACCGTGTATGAATTAATTTTCATTCTTAACTTTTGTAGTAGTGATGGCATAAGGCTTCCATTTCTTATTTGGATTTGGGGGTAGATAATGTTGATTACCCTCAAAGGCTCTTGGTATAGTGCACTGGATTTAATAGTTCCCTTTATCCCTGCTGTTTTAGAATTGGACCATGGGTGGTGATCTCCATTACTCCACCACATTCTCTCACCTTATCATGTATTTTCAACACTCTTGATCTTTGTGGTGTTCTCTCCCACACTTGAAGCATTTCCCCACCCCTTTGAGTAAATTCCCATGATTCTTATTCCCACAATTTTTACATGTGGGTGGTTGAGTTTTCCTTCCACCTTTCTCATTAGATCATCCAGCATGAAACTCAAAATTGTATTTATTTTCCCCATAGCATTGGAACCATTCTATAAACTTCATATCCACTTTGATAGAACACTTAAAAACTTCTTCATAACACCCAAAGTCTCAAATTGCAAGATCCTTATGACGGTGTGGTTTTAATTCAATAAATAATCTATCAATTTTTCTTACATTCTTTATAACAAATCCTAAAGTGTGATGTTAATGACTTGTGAAATTCTCTTTGTAGACCCTGAAAGATTTTCAATCCTCTTTTTACCTTTATTAATTCTCTAAACATCTTAATAAGAATAATTTATAGGAAATAATTATTAAGAAACATTATCTTAAATTTTTTCCACTATATCTCTTCAATTTAATCACTCAGCTTGGTATTATTAATCAAAGTCCACCATTGATCTTTCTCTCTATCAAGATGATAAATGGACACTGTCACCATAACTATGTTAGAATATTGAGTCATAGAAAAGATCTTCTCCTTGAATTTGACACACTAATTCGTAACTAGTGTATCATAATATCCATAAAACATAGGTGGTAGTTGATATATAAAACACTCGATAGCTAGTTGCACTCTCTTAGGTGAAGAACGATGTTCCACATTATTCAGGTTTTTATCTATAACCTAAGACAACTGGGTAAGATTTGACATGAAGTTTTGAACTCCACCGCCCACAGCATTGGGGATGTCATTTGGGAAATCGTTGTGTTGTCCCACACATGGGTTTCTGGCATTGTTTCTCTTGGTTACATTTATTTCCTATAATAAAAATTTTAGAATAAACATAAGTCAACATGTCATGAATAAATAATTTATTTCGTTGTGCAATTAAAACTAAAGTTATATGTTTTGGGATCCCTATTATTAGGAATGATTCTTGTGTTATTACATATACTTAGTCTCATACTAGGTATTTCACTTAGGTTCTCTAATTCTAATTCTCAAATTTACTAAACTATGTCTCTGATAGCAACTATAACGAACCTGTTTTTATTACCTTAGTTTTACACCATTTTAAGGATAAAAAACACAAAATATTTACACAAATAGGATCATGAGGTTTAGTGTCTTGGGAAAACTAGGACCGAAATTATCTTTTACAACATAAACATAAACATTTATTTAATTCCTTCTTCTATATCTTCTTATTTCCTTTGAATTCTCCTTAGTATAATTATTCACCTGGTGATATACCTCAAAAAGTGGTGAGATAAAAGCCTTGTAAAATGATAGATAATAATATGAAACAACATAAAATGATATTATCATAATCATTATCATTATAAAATATTCATAGGATTATAATCATGAGAGGAAACATTAATAAAATACTTGGAATGTGGTAATGCATAAAAATGAAACATAATGTCTTACTGGTCAACTACCACACATTGTTGTGAAAAAGATAGCATAATGTTCATGCTTAATTCACATTACTCATGAGGTTCTCAAAATAACCCAATTAATTAGGGTGCTATATAATTCTAATCACACTGATCACTTCATAACATTTACATTACGCTATATAATTTTAAGTTCACCCATCATATCACAACATTTACATTATCATGTATGTCACATAGAACATATATTAATATAGAACATGTAGTCACTCATGGAATGTAATGGGTTTAATTTCATAAGCATGAAGTCAAAAACATTGGGTTCCCAAATGGAAGAGGGAATGTCATACTTGATTCAAGAATCATCAACCTTGAGTGATAAGTAAAAGGTGTGTTTTTGAAAGAAGAGTTCATTTGAAAAACATTATGTTTGACACAAACTCTAGTGGAAAACATTTATATCAAATATATGGTAATATAATTATAAAGAAATTATTTTTAATGAATAACTATACAAAAAATTAAGTGAAATAGGTAAAACAAAAAGAATGAAAGTTGGGTTTTGAGAATTCCCCAAACCTTGTGTCTGAATGCTTTCTTCACATTATTGTCTTATATAATGACATTATATCAATTATTTAACAATTATTGAACCATATATACATTAAAAGTATTTATTATGGTTTTATTATGTTCTTTTATTGTCCTTTTTATGAGTTATATAGTATAAATTTGTTGTTTGGGAGTGTTATTTTTCTTAGTTTTAATGAACGATTCACTTGTACACGTGAATAGAAGTTCGTGTAGAAAATATATAAACATAAAAAACTGATATTACATGTTATTCATGATCTTACAGTAGTTTAAATTATCTATTAATTAATTATTTTATATACCATGTGGATGAATAGTTAGTTAAAATTTAATAATGATTTTTTATGTTAGTTTGGGCGGTTTTTCGATCACAACGAACATGTTTTCTTTTATCATTTAGTATTAGGTTTAAAAGTTGTTTATAGAACATAAAATGGGTTAAAAATACATATTAAATTTTTTTTCCATCCATTTAATGGTTTTATTGATCTCTTTGAATGATTTTTATTAAAATGGATGTGAATCGCCCAAGATTTATGTAAATTAACACATCACGTGAAACAATTTAATTTTTATAAACAAAGAGAGGGAGGTAGGAGTATAATAAATAATAATCCATTAACATGATATGGTACTATGATGTCAACTATAATGGATTTATAATTACATTTGGATAAGATAATACGAGGATAATAGAACTAAAAAAATTAAATTAGAAAGGAATTTGAAAGAAAAGAGAGAGAGAAATTACCTCTTGAGTATATATTCTTTGAGAGCCTCTTTAGTGGAGAGGTTTTGGTATTTTAGGATACCAAGGGCTTTCAGATGTGGGTGATAGTCATGGGATGTTATTTGATAAGAATATGGATTAGTCATAAGGTTTGATAAGTGTGAGTAAATGACTTTGAGAGGGTATGTATTTATAGTGGAGGGGAGAGGGATTTTCTCAATAATATATTCATTAATTTATTATATCTCAACATGAAAATAAATATTGAAGATTATTGTAACTAAAAATAGAAATAAGTGAATTTCAGTTCGAAACAATGGGCATTAACATCATCCATGAACCAATCATGATGAATAAATTCAATTATTTATCATATTTTGAATTTTATTGAATTTCATTATTCCCAAAATTTCAGGTAGTTTATTAAAATTCAAAAAAATCACCCAAGACATTTTTAAATGTGTAGAAGTAAAAATTTACTCTAGTTTATGAAAAAAAATTATATATATGATTAATTTAATTTTTTGTTAAAATAATAATTTACTTGAAAAATATATATTTTAAAATTAAAAACAGATTTTATAACACTTTGAAATTTTAATTATGGTCTCATAAAACAATCATATTATAATAAAAAATATAAATACTTGTTTATAATTACATTTTATGAAAATAAATTTTATTTTAAAAATTTTACTTAATCATTAAATATTCAGGACATTCATAAACACCAACACTATAAGGTAATTGTATCATATTGTCACTTATATGATAGATAAATTTTACTTATACTGTCATTGGAAAGGTTTTTATTTACTTGGCCAATTTACTATTCAGAAAAGTAATATTACTTTTCATAAGGGTAACATAACTTTTCATAAGGGTATGTTATTATTCACCAAAAATTATTTTTTTCCAATCATACTACAAATATCTTACTGATTGTAATCGTGTATGTCAGATTTTCGAAATTCAAAATAGAGAAGTGGAAAATTTATATTTAAAGGTCCTATAGTAATTCATTTAATAATATTGTGGCATTGTATTTTCTAATTTTATTTTATTTGATTATGACAATATTATAATAAGGGAAAAATTGCATTGAAATTTTTTTGGATCATTACACATTGGAATAGTGTAATTCTACCTAGAGATAGTATTCCAACTCATGTTAGTTGTTGGTCATATCAATCTCTTTTGGGGAGACATACTTTGAGATTTAAAGGAAATATTTAAAAAATATTATTCATTAGGATATATCGAAATAGGTATGTAGGATTACACAATGTTTTCTCTATGATCATACCCATGACCCAAGGTGTAATACCCTATGATTTCAAAATATTTTTATATCCTTAAATACCTTATAAGTGTTCATTTTCTTTCTTAACATGCTACCAAGAGTCTAAATGAAACACGATATACTAATTCCTTATAACAGAGTCATTAAATTGGATGGTTTGAATAGTAATAAAAAAACAATGAAAAAACAATTATAATTTATTAAATAAAAAATATAAAGATAAATAAGTAGTTACTTTTTATTAAAGACGATTAATACTTCAAAAATATAATTTTTTAAAAATTTGATTTTATTGAATTTTTTGAAAGAAAATTATAATTAATTTCTTTAAATTTTTGAAATTTTATTTAAATAAATTAATATTTTTTAAAATTTATCATATAAATATTAGCTCAGTTGGAATTTTTTTGATTTTTCTAAAAAGATTAATTTTTCATTGAATAGTCCAGAATACTGATTTTTATAAAAACTATCATATATTATCATGTAAAATACCCATTATGATTAAATATGATATTAAAATAAAATAATAATTCTTTAACTATAAATAATATAATTAATAACATAATAATAATTATTATACTTTATATTTGTATAAGATAACATTTTCATTAAAAAATAATTTTTCAAATACAATGTTTTTAGGCGTGTAATGTGTCACTATATTTATAGATTAAAATAATTTATATTTATTAGTTATTTTAATGAATTATATATATTTTATAATAAATCATATATTAGAAAATTAAATTAATTATTTTAACGTGGAAATGAATTAAATTAAATATTTTTTTATGGTTAATAATGCATTTATCTAAAAAAAGTTCCCATTGAGGTTCCCATGATAATTTAAAATTAAATTTTTATACATATAGTAATTGAATATAATAATTTGAATTAATATTTTTATTGATTATAATTAATAATAACTAATAGGTTCAATTTTTTTCACAGTGAATAATGAAGAAAATAATGTTTTATTAAGACAATTAAGGTTAAAACATGTTTACTGATGAATTAAAAAATAATATAACTATTGGACTACCAACCAAACATGCCTAATTGTTATGGGTTAATGATATATTAAACTTATATTTTCCTATATTTAAATTAATATCCAAATCAATCTAATTTCCATGAAAATTACCTCATATCATTGAAATCTATTATGAAGATCTATGTGTGTCCCTACCCTAACATATAAAAGGGATCATATTCTCCTACATAATTCATGCCATTTTATCCTTCAATATAGGAAAATAAATTTTCAAAATAATTACAAGAATCCTTCCTTTCAACATATATGTAAGATATTATCTTCGTTCTAGTATGCCTCTCTTTTATTTTCCATTAAAATTCTTTAGGTTGAATTTTTTCCCATCTCTAAACCATGGTGGTTGTGTTTTCATCCTATTTAACATTTATTTTTAAGAAACATAGTCTATGGTTGTGAGGAAACTTTGGTAAACTAGAGAGGATCCACATAGAGACCCTTTTGGGGGGAAATGACTTAAAGTCTAGGTATGAATTATTTTTTTAATTATAAGAGTATGGGTATACATCGACCATGAATTACCATAGTTTCATGGCATATTATTACGTTGTAAAGGGGATTTGGGTTGTTTATAAGGAAAATGGGATGAAACCCAATATATATAACATTTAAATATCATTTAAATGGATTAAATGTCTTCTGATGTTTGGGTATTTTTAATATTCAACCGATGTAATGGGTTTTTTTAATGTATGCCATTAAAAATTAAAGCATGATGTGTAACTATATTAAACATAATTTAATTCATTGGACTACTATTTTAAAGTATGTTATGTTGTTGATCTTTATTTCATCTCACATGTAGTTTCCTCCTCTTGAACCTAGGGAACCTTCCATGTGATTTTGGAGTGCCAATCTCCCTTCCAGACGTCCCGATAGAACATTTGATCCCTGATAAGTGGTTTTTCTTAAATTTTCCATTCTTTCCCCTATTTCACAAGACAATGTGATGTAATATATTAACCATGTGTGTTTATGGTCTTAATCA
Organism: Viscum album; assembly: GCA_963277665.1. NCBI lineage: Eukaryota > Viridiplantae > Streptophyta > Magnoliopsida > Santalales > Viscaceae > Viscum > Viscum album. Next base: position 1,103,491,657 of record OY728147.1, read on the forward strand.
TGTTTTTTATATGTTATCCTTCTTTTCATCATCTACACCATCATATATATGGGAGTTTGTCATTGGAAGCATCATTTGATATGTAGATGATGGTATGTGGTTTAAACCTTAACCCTATGGTTTGATGATTATCAAGAATGAGTAATATTGAAATAATTCCAAAAAATCATGTTCTGAATATATTAAATGATTAATTTAAATATCTTTTAAAGTAACTTTAGATCCAATTGGTTTTTTATCATATTATGGTTATCGTTTAGGTGAGAAAACCTGGAAAATAAATGATTTTTTAATGGATTAATGTGTGTTTATCATGAAATTGAATTTGGGTCAATTTTCGGTATAGACTCAAATTGTCTTGGTTTGTTTATTGAGATAATTGTCTTGTTATTAGTTAGGAACAATTGATATATGGAATGATTTATTGAAAGTTAAATGGTAATTTTTATAATAAACCATTTATCCATATGATGTGATATTGTGATATACGTTTTTGCTATGATTTGTGTTATGACTAAATGTTGTGATGTTTATCTAGGGTGTTATCCAAGTGATAAAATATTAAATGATTATTGAGAGGGCCTGACCTTGTAATACATGATGAAATGATTATATTTTGAGCTTGGATAGGTGATACATACTAAAACTCTTATATAGTGGGCTTATCCTAGTGAAACATGCTGAAATTATTATACTGTAGTCTAAGACTAGTGACATATACTGAAATGGTGGTATAGTGGAAAAAACACTGATTAAATACTAGAATGCTTATATAGTAGCTTTGACATATAATGGTGTGATTTATACCTTGGTTATAAGTTTATGGTTGGCATGCTTGTAAAACATGATCAGAGATAGTCTAGAATGGTGTCAAGGTAGGTTATGTCATATGTTGGTTAGATGTTTATATTGGGAGGGTTATGAGACATTATTAGAGATATTCCATCATGGTGCTAAAGAAAATTTTTTTGGTATTAATTTTATTACTTAATTAATTAATACAAATGTTTATTGCATTATTTTATACAATTTTTATCATATTAGTTATTTTTATAAATGGTGGTATTGGCTTTCGGAGTTATACTCACACCCTATTCAGACCATCATTTCAAAACCCAAAAAGATTACATTGATGTAGGATGTGACAAGGGAAAATTAACATGTTGTTGATTTTTTCTTGCAGGATGGGCAAGTGTTTGGAGATGGGACTTACATGGGGTTTGGGACTGGGTACTTTTGAGTATTTTTTTAAGTATTATTGTCCTTTATTTTTTATTACTTTTGGTAAAAAATTAGTTACATTCCATCATTTCATTTCAATATTCTTTTTTTATTTATTAGAATATTTATAACATTATTTATTAGTATTTAATTATTGGTATTCAAATTTGTTATATTGTTTCCATTATTTACTCACTCGGATATATAGTTATTTAGATATTTTACACTATATTTTAATCTCTTGATCTAGGTGGTGTAGTCTCCCAACTAATATTATCACACCCCCACTATTACTCAACAACCTATGTTGTATGGGGAGGTATGTTTGAGGACTTGTAACTAACCTGTTTCGGCCACAGGAGAGAGTGTAGGATTAGAAAACATTAAAAAGATGTATTATAGGGGGTTTCATTTCCGATTCTTAATATTTGTAAAAGGTATAAAGGATACTATAATGTTTTAGGATATGGTAATCATCTTGTTCATGTGAGTGTCTAACCCACGTATGGGGGAAATATGAGGGGCTAGAGATTGTATTTTTTTTACATTGTTTGATTGTTATAGTTGATGTTATTTAACCTTGTTTGATTCATATATTGTGTGAATTTTTTATAATATGATGTTATTAGTTCTATATATTTATACTCCTGGCCTGGTATGATGTGAGATAAGATTTCAGGCATCATAATAGGAACATAGGGATATATATTTACAGATATTATCCATGATTGTTTCATATTTATTTTTCAGGTGATATATACTTCCTTATTGAACTATGAATTGATATATCTGTTATATTTAGAAAATAAATTAAATAAAACATTATATCATGCTAAAACACTTTTAATCCATTTCTAGAGAGACAAGGAGTAAGTGATTTTCTATTGTTGTTAATTATTGAGGATGACCATGTTATTATAACTGGTTTTCTAAGTATTATGTTGTTATTTTAAAGAAAATGTATCCTCATAAAATTCATGTTGAGAATCATGAGAGAGGTAATAATAAGACTCCAAATGAAGATGAACCAAAGCTTCAAGTATCTCTTGTGGATCATATGGATGTTAAGTTACATGGAAGATTCATGAGTGACATGGGATCAATTGAAAGGGATATTGTTCTCAATGTGCCTTCAATGTCTGAGATGACAAGTTAGTTTAAATAGTAGCATCAGCCTATGTTCACTATAGAGGAATAACCCCAGGCAGGCGACTTCTATATTGAGATAGTCAAAAAGATATTTAAGCATCATGAGACTCCCAAAAATTAGAGGGAGAAGCATGATGTGTATATTCTTCGTGGACCATCCTATCACTGTTAAGATATTCGAAAGCAAGTAGGGAAGTATGAGAAGTTATCGTGGAAGTATTTTTAGATACAGTCCATGATTCATTTCTATCCTGAGATATTGAGGGTTCATAAGTCTAATGGGTTTATGAACATGATGTAAGAGGGAATGTTAGTACTATACTATTCATAAATTTTCACCAGCTAACACACATTGAGCAATCATTGGAAGTTGAAGTGATCTCCAGGGATAGATATTTTAAGGATGGACTTCGCTATGAGATCAGGTCGTAGGTGAATGTCTTCCGTCTAAATAGTTTTTAAGATGTGATAAATAAGTTACACATCATAGAAGGAAATTTGAGAGAGGACCCAAGCATCATCCAGGTTATTTTGGTAAGGCGAACTATGATATTTTGTTTCAGTGGAAAGAAAAATCACTATGCAATTTTTTAGTAGGGAAATAGAAGAAATAATTAGTCGAGGTTTCAGGTAGTTATCTCATGATTGTGTTCTGTTGTAGTGTTATTTGTGTGGAAATATGAATCAAAAATACAATCAGTGTATCTACCCCACTTTGTAGTGTCATGCTTTAAGTAGATTAGGCCACCTAAAGAGGTTTTGTAAGGTAATACAGCACCAGAGTAATGGCTGATAAATAGGAAAAGCACCACTAACTAGAAATGACTCATTTATTCCATAATAGATAGGTATCTAGAGTTTTGCGGGACATTTAGGTCGAGGAAGGATCTTTGGTACCCCCATTCAGGACTGGAATTACAATGTAGAGGGTATAGATCAAGGGTGTTATGATGGAGCCTTGGGAAGAGGGGATGTTCCGATACATGTTATAATGACTACTCCAGCTATTGTGGATGTTCGACCATTTACGGTCATAGGTAAAATAATTTTATCATCTACCATTTATTATTTTTTATATAGAATATCATTCCTTTTTATCCACTCATTTTGTAAATTGGTTGGGCTTGGATGTGGAAATATAGGATGGTGTTTTGAAAATCGACACACTATTGGGAGCTCGATTAGAGAATATCAATTGTTACAAGACATGTTCTATATAGATTTGTGGTTACTATTTCTTTTGGAAACCATTTGTTCTAGAAATGATAGGATTTGAATTGATTCTTGGTATATATTTGTTAGGTTTATACTAAATTAATATCAACTATTATCAGGATATAACTAAATTTTTATCCCTATATGGAGGCATATATTCTCACCGGGGTGAGTGGGATCTTCAGGCCAGTCATGAGGAACTAGTTTAGTATAGATTAGATTGTCTAATATCCCCAATAGCCTGTATTTGTCTAAATTAAGGTGGAATTCAGTAGGATTCATTTCATTCAATGGTATAATACTTGAAGTATTTAATTCCTAATTAGTTATACATATTAAGTCCTAAGTGAGAGATTGAGTTTACAATTGAGTTGGTGTTGGGATCAGATCCAGTTTATCTCCCAGCTTAAATAATGGCACCAGTAGAGCCTGAGATATTTATAGTTCAATTGGAAGATCTGGAATCGAAGCATTTCATATGGCTGAGTACATCACCTTGGGGTTATCCAATTCTATTTTCCAATAAGGTTGGTGGGTCATTGTTCTTATGTGTGGATTATCAGAGAGTGAAATGGATGATAGTGAAGAACTAATATGTGCTTACACACATCGATGATCTCTTTGATTAGCTAAGAGGTTCTAAGATCTTATCTAATATAAATTTGATATCGGCATACAATCAGTTGATTATGACACCAATAGACATATCTGAGACTAATTTTAATAGAATGTATGTCTTGTATGAGTTTGTAGTGATGCTTTATGTTTTGAATAATGCACAAGTGGTATTTGTGTCCTTGATGAATAGGATCTTTCATAAATTCATGGACCAATTTGTTGTGTTTTTTATTACATATTAGTGTACTCTCAATAAGAAAATGATCATTCCATAAATTTTTACATAGTATTGATTACATTTAAAGAGAATTATTTTTACACCGAACTAAACAAATGCAGTTACTAAATTGATAAAGTGCACTTCTTGTGCAATATCATCTTAGAGGTACGTTTTTTAGTTGACCTAGAGAAATTTTCATTGATGGTATCATGGGAATATCCCAATAATTTCAGCTATATTTGGATATTTTAGGGATTAGTAGGTTATTATTGGCACATTAACCTACAAATTTCTTATTTGGAAGCACCAGTGTTAGGGAAATCCAATAAGGGAGTTACTTTTGTTATGTATGATGATTTTGAGAGATATATTTAGGATATTAAAGTATGGATATCCTCTGCACCACTCCCCAGTTTACCTATATGAGATAAATCATATATCGTGTTTTGTGACGCACCTAGAGTTAGACTAGGAGTAGTTATAATGAAGGAGGATTGAGTGGTTTCATATGGCTCTAGATAGTGGCAGTTACATGAGAGGAATTATCCTACTCATAACTTGGAGTTAGTAGTGGTGGTACATTCCCTGAGATGTTGGAGGAATTATTTCAGGGGTGAGAGGCTTTTGGTATACATAAACCAAAAGAGCCTTTTGTACATCTTTTCTCAGCATGATGTGGACCTTCGAAAATGGATTTCGGTCAAGTATATAGAGTATTTTGAAATTCAGTTATCTTATTCACCAAGAAAAAGTAAACTTCTTTTCTGATGGTTTAAGATAGAAGACACATGAATATGCAGTGCGGGACTCTGGCGAGGATTGGTGAATAATGGATCTCTTTGCAGACATTCATCATGATTTTCAACAGTCTCAGGGGTGAGTAGCACTGACTTCGACATCTTTATACCCATACTTTGAGAGTAGATAAATACTATGTAATTATATAATCTAGTTGTCATTTTTCTGAGGGCTAACATATACGGAGGAAATACACTATTAGGATGGTCTCTTGGTAATTAAAATTCCATTCTTTTATGTGGCCGAGTATGGGTACCTATTTGAATACATGAGGATATGATGAAAGAGTTTCATGCTTTTAGATGGGTGTTACATCATGTTTTGACAAAAGTGTATTGTTATCTTTGTAGACTATATCGGTGTTTAGAAAGGAAGAAAGAATTAGTAGGATTTGTAGTGATATGTTTCAATTTTTATTAAGTAAAAGATGAGAAGTAAAGTCCATCTAGGAATTTTCAACCTTCTCCCATTTCTAAATAGAAATATCATGATGTCACTATGGATATTTTGACAATTCTACCCAAGGAAACCCATAATAATGATATCGTATGTGTTATTATGGATCAACTAAAAAAGGAATCACACTTATCACATATTAGGGAGACCTTCCCAGATAATGATATGGGAATCCTTTATGTGTAAAAGGAATTTCGGCTACATGGAGTTTTGATGATTATTATTTCAGATAGATATCCTCGTTTCAAATCACATTTATGGTAGGGTCTTTAGAAGGTTCTGGAATCGCATGTTATTTCGTATATGTCCTATCATCCTCAGACTGATGGTCAATCTAATATTACTATTCATGTTCTGGAGTATATGTTGTGATCCTATGTTTAAGATTTTGGTGGTTCTTGACAGTAGCATATGGAAGTAATGGATTTTTAATATAACAACATATTCCAGACATATATTCAAATAGAACCATCTGAGTATTTGTATGTCAGGTCATGTCATTATCCTCTTTGATGGCTGGATGGAGGTGAGTCAATTCTTGTTGGGCCTAGTCTCGTGTAAGAGATGACTAAAAAGGTTCATTTGATCTGGCAGTGGTTGGTGACTATGTATATTTTGAAGAAATATTTTTCTGATCATTGTAGATGGCCTCTTGAGTTCGAGTGTGGTCATCGTATTTTCCTTTGGGTGTCACTAAGGTTGGGAAAATATTATATTAGCAAAAAGTTAATGTTAATTCCCATGTTCTTTTTTGTCATTTGAGATATTAGATTGGATTGGTGTACTAGAGTACCATTTATCCCTTCCACAGTTCTACAGATCCATTCATGATGTTTTCTATGTTTTACAGATTTGAAGATATTACCCATACCCTTATCACAATATATAAATAGTTGATGTTGAACTTATTAATGATGTGTCTTTTAAAGAGAATCTATAAAGGTTGTGGATTGTAGAAATAAGTGTCTCTAGGGAAGGGAAATTCCTTTGGTTCCAGTTCAGTGGAAACATTGTCGAGTTTATAAGGAAACCTAATAGAGATACTTTGATATGTGATTATAGTGTCTCGGATTGTTCCTTCAGACCCCACATAGGTTCTTGGAACATCTTCCGAATTAGTTTTTATATGCTGGGGAGGTTTTAAGATCTCATATTTTTTTAGGTATGTCTCTCTCTAATTTTTTTTAATCCTATTTTGGTTTATTTTTTCCACATCCTTAAACCTTGGTGGTTGTGTTTTCTTTGTGGTTGATTAGTTTGATTGAATAAACATAGTCTTGTGTTGAAAGTAAACTTAATAAAATAATAGAGGATCCATGTCGATATCCTTTATTAGGGAAAATGATTTAAAGGCTAGAGATGTACAGATGTTTGAATTCATGGATTCCAATTATAAATGGATCATGTTTTACCATGGATTTTTAGTAAATTGATAATATTTAAAAAAAAATCAGTTTGTTTGTAAGGAAAATTGGCAGAAACCCGTCTTCAGAACATTTACATGTACTTTAAATGGATCAAACATCATGTAAAGTTGGGGAATTTTTATTATTCAGCATAGGAAATGATATTTTTAGTGTATCCCTCTGAAAATAATTACATGACATGTAAACATATTACACACCATTTAATTCCCAGACCTGCATTTTTTATGTATGTCGTGTTGTTGATTTTTATGTCATTTTTCCTAAAGCTTCCTCATAGCAACCCTAAGGAACCTTCCATGAGATTTTGGAGTTCCAACCTCCCTTTTAAATGTTCTGATAGCACATCTGATCCCTGGAAAGTTCTTTTGGTCCGTTTTCCCTTCTCTCTATTTTTTCTCTATATTTTGTGGTGCAGTCTCTTGATTTTTGGTGTTATTGGTTTTGATCTTGATCTGTTTTGATATAGGATCCTTTCTATGATCATCCACACCTTCTTTTTCATGTTTTTTTCTTTTAGAAGCATCAATTGATCAGTAATTAATAGTGTGGGTTCTAAAACATAACCATATGGTTTGATTATTGTCAAGTATGTTTAATATTGCAATTTCACCAACAAATCATGTGCTGAATAAATTAAATAATGAATTGAAATATTACTCAGAGTACCTTCTGATTCAATTGTTTTTTGACATAGATTGTGGTTATTATTTAGTTAAGAAAACCCTTGAAAATAAATTCATTATTTATTTGGTTATGAATAATTGATATATTAAATGCCTAAATTAAAGTTAAATGGCAATGTTTATAATTAAACATTAATCCATAAGATGTGTTATTTTGATATCCTGGTTGCTATTATTTGAATTTTGATTAAATGTTGTGTTGCTTATATATATAATTGGTCGAGTGATACATTCTGAAATTCTTATATACCAGGCACAGCCCAATGATACATACTGAAATACCTATATTGAAGCCCTGACCCAGGGACACATTGTGAAATTTTAATATAGTGGTCTTGGATAAGTGTCCCATTCTGAAATGCTTATATATTAGGCTAGGCCCAATGACATATTCTGAAATGGTGATATAAAGGGATCGATGCTAATTAAATGTTAAAATTCTCATATAGTGTGTTTTATCCTGATTCATGTGATTTATACCTTGGTTATAATGTTATGGTTGGCATGGTTGTAATACATGCTCATATAAATTCCAGTATGGCCTCGAGGAAGGTTATGTCATACCTTATTTATATGGATTTGTTGGAATGTTTGTTAGAAATTTTCAATGATATTCCAGTATGATGTTGAATAAGGTTGATATGGTATTAATTTAATTTATTAATTAATTAATACACATGTTTATTTCATTATTTCATACACTTTTCATCATACTGGTTATGTTTATACATGGTGTTTCCATCCCACTGAGTTATACTCACAACCGAACTGGTCTGCCATTGGGCACCTGAGCATATTACATGGATAAAGAATTGGACAAGGGATAAGGACTTTTTTTATTGTTTTTTACTGGATGGGATGGAGTTTGGAGATGGGACTGAAATGAGGTTCAAGATAGGGGACTTTTTATTCTCTATTTCAGTCTTCTGGTTGTCTATTTTATATTACTTCTAGCATGACAATAGTTAGATTCCAGTACATCATTGCGTTATTCATTTATTATTTATTACATTATTTAGTTAGATTTTTTTTATTAGTATTCCATTCTATTATATTGCTTCTAATATTTACGCACTCTAATATATAGTAATTTTTGATATTTTTCTATGTTTTGTAATCTCTGAAACTGGGGGGTATAGTCTCCACATTATACTTATCAAACACTTGGTTCTAGTCGTAAGTCTCTTGTATATATAGAGGCATACTTGAGGTCTCATAAATAATACATTTTGGATAAGTGATAGAGTGTTAAATTGGGGGATTTTACACTAGAGCTTTCGTAAATCTCCTAAGTCCAATATTTCATTACTTAATGTGTAAGACAAAGGAGGTCTCTCAAAGAAGAGGCATAAAAACTAACCAATATCCTCTAATTTTATTTTATTCTAAACTTTATATAAAATTATTTAATCTACAAAAATATGATTAATTATTCATAATTAATATTTTTTAATGTTAATTTGATAATTGAAATACAATTGTATTCCCCCTTTCTATCAAATTAGAAATAAAAGTACCACTCGTGCATATGTTTCGACTTTCCCCTTCACATACCAATATGATTAATTATAGATCAACCACATAATTGGATATTTATTGTGATTTTTTAGTGATTTTATAGGATATTTAGGAAAAAATTATTCTTCTGTAAATATAATATATTATATATCTTCTTACCTCTTGATCCATTAGAAGAAGATAGCGTCACTCTGATTGCACTATGATTTAGTGTTTTATTTCACTATTACACCCCTGTATTAAACTGATTTTTTATTATAAATTCCAATTATTATAAACAAATTCATCTTTATTTTTTATTAAAAATTTTAATTTTTACCTCTTTATAAAAGGTATATTTCAATTTTTTTATGTTTTCTTTGTAGTTGAAGGTGATTTTGAGGGATGGGGATAATGTTGAAGAAAAATGGGCCAAATTGTGCAAGATTATATGTATATAAGTGGCCTCAAACAAACACTACAGCTAATACATGCATTCAATTAGTAAGAACATTTATTATTTTGTCCAAAAATCAGTAGGATAAAATTGTTATGAATAAACCCAATCCCAATTCATCCATTAAGTGGCTAAACCAAACTATTCTTTCCAGGGAACCGAAACTTCTTGAAGTCTTATGTTTTGTAATGTATTTCATTTATATCTCGGGATATTGTTTTCCAAATGGTGAAAAATTTGTTGGAATGATATTCAATAGGAGAGTGAAAAGCTTTTTAAATTTTTCCATAGAAAGATAAGACTTTTTTTCTACTCAAAACCATGGGTCCAGTGGTTTTTCAAAATCTAGGTTCCCAAAACCACCTTCTACATTGCTTATAAAATAGTACCTAGGGCACCAAATTTCCAAGTTCATCACAGAAGAAAATATCAGCCATTTTTTAGACCCCAAAAGATTCTTATACTCATTTATAGTAGTTATAGAGGCTATGGGAATTTCTACTTCAATATCTATGGTTTCATACCTTTCCATGTACTTCTAAACTCCTTGTGATCACCCAGGGAGGAATGTGATGTACCCTAGAGCTTCTTGTTTGTAATATTTGAATATTTTTTTTCATTCTAGTTAGTAGTTTGATTTTATTCAGACTATTTTTATTAGGTAATTAACTTATATAATATTACAACATGCTTAAACTCATATGATCATGGTTGGGGGTACCCTTTCAGGTGATGTTTCACACACCATTAACCATTTCTTTTTCCCTCTTTTAATTCCTCTGTTTGTGTGGTTCATATTTTTCAATTGAACTCTCATAAACACTATCAAGTTCATGTACATTTATTTCATGGTATCATAAATACATATCATTCAAACCTGGATAGTTTATTGAGTTCTTCATGTGTTTCCTTGGTGAATTTCAATTATAAAGTCGAACACAAATCACCCAGTCATTAGCAGAAATTGGTGAATTACATTGTTTTTAGGCTGAACCCTAGGAGGTGTCCTAGTATAAACTTAGTAAAATTCTGGTTCAAGTTGTCACAAACTAGGGATAAAAAGATCTACAACCTTTATCTTAAAGAAATGAAGGAATGAGCCTCATTAAAATTCCCTAGGTTGATAATGCTTAATCAAATCTATAAATTTCTCATTTATTGTGTCACTTTCTTGTATATGTTTAATCTTAAATCAATAAATTCCATGTTTTATAAAATACAATTCCCATTTAATTTTCATTATCAAAACCATTTTTAAAATTATTGATCTATTGCTCCATCGAGAAACAAACTAGGGTTCTGGAAATAATACATAGATTCTTTAACACATAATGATTTATTTATTTATTTATTTATTTATTTATTTTAATTTATTATTTATTTATTAACTTACTTACTTACTTTTATTTATTTGTTATTTATTTATTTATTTATTGAATATTAATTAATTAATTAATTAATTAATTAATTATCTATTCTTTTTTACTTCTTATTTCTTATTTCTTATTTCTTATTTTTTATTTCTTATTTTTTATTTCTTATTTTTTTATCTATTTTTCTAGTATTTTGTTTTTTTTATTTTTTTTATTTAATATCTACTATTCAATTATTTATTTGATATTCAATTATTATACACACATTGATTATTAATTTACTTTTAATTTCTTAATTAATTATTATTATTTATTTAATATTAGTTTATTATTTATTTATTATTTATTTATTTATTATTTATTAAGTATTTAGTAAGTATTTATTATTTATTAATTATTAATTATCTATTAATTATTTATTAATTATTTTTTAATTATTTTTTAATTTTTTATTAATTATGAAATATTGAATATTAATTTTTAATTTTTAATTTTTAATTTTTAATTATCTAGTATCAATTATAATTATTAGTTATTATTATTTATTATATATTATTTATTCATTATTTTTTATTTTTTATTTTTATTTTTTTTTATTATTTTTTATTTATTATTTATTAATCTATTTATTTATTTACTTATTCATTCTCTATTAGTTATTCTTTATTCTTTATTATTTATTATTTATTATTTATTATCCATTATTGATTATTTGTTAATTTAAATTTAATATATTTCATGTTTATTTATTATTAGTTTATTATTTATTTATTTATTATTTATTATTTATTATTTATTTATTTATTTATTCAATATTCCTAATTTATTAATAAATTAATTATTTATTAATTATTAATTATTAATTTATAATAATTTTTTAATTATTTATAAATTTTGAAATATTAGTTATTAATTCTTAATTCTTAATGATCAATTATAATTTATTTGTTATTAATAATTATTTATTATTTACTATTTACTATTTACTATTTAATTATTTGTTTGTTATTTATTTATTTATTTATTTATTTATTACTTATTTATTTATTCATGTATTTATTTATTCATTTATTCATTTATTTATTATCTATTATTTATTATTTATTAATTATTAATTATTATTAATTAATTATTAATTATTATTTATTTATTTTTAGTTTATTATTCATTTGCTATAAATTTATTTATTTATTATTTTATTTTTGTATTATTAATTTATTATTCTTGACGTATTAATTACATATAAATTATATATTCATTATATATTTATTATTTATTTATTTATGGTTTATTATTTATTATCTATTATCTATTATTTAAAAATTTACTATTAATTTATTATTTATTTATCATATATTAATTTATTTTTAAATTAATTTATTATTTATACATTACATAAATAATATATGTTATATATTATATCTTATATGTTATATGTTATATATTATATACTAAATATTATGTATTATTTATTATTTATTCTGTATTCTGTATTCTGTGTTATATATTATATGTTATATATTATTTAGTATTTAGTATTTAGTATTTTTTTTATTAGAATTTACAATATAATATTTATTATTTACTATATACTATTATTTATTTTTTATTTTTTATTTTTTATTTACCATTTATTTCAATATTATATATTTTGTTATTTATTATTCATTAATATTCTATTTATTAATTAGAAATTTGTAATTAGTAATTATTGAATATTAATAATTACTTATTAATTATTAATTGGTGATTGGTGATTATTGATATTGATTTTTGATTTTTGATTTTTGATTAATAATTATTGATTAATCATTATTTAGTATGTATCAATTTATTATGTATTATTTTTTTGTCTAATTAATATATATAAATATATATATAAGTGTATTAAATTTGTTTTATAAGCCACATGAAGAGCCTGCTGGAGTGGGATAGTCTTTGGAGAATAAGCAAGAGGTAGGTTGTTCAAATATCACCCAACGCAAAATTTCTATATATGGCATGGGCATGTGCATGGACATGGGCTTGTGCATAAATATGGGGATGAGCATGGTAATAAAAAATAAACAATAAAAAATAATAAATAAATTACACCAATTAATTAATTAATTAATTATTTAATTAATTGTGAAAATAAATAAATAAATTATGTAAATAATAAGCAAATAAATAATACATAAATAAATAAATACATAAAATATATAATGAAAATAAATAAAACTAATTATGGAAAAAATAAATAAATAAATAAATAATGATTTAATAATGGTTTAAACCACTGCAAAAAAACCGCTGCAAAATTATTCTATGACGAATTTAGCAAGCCACCGCAAATTGATTGCTGACACGCGCTTGAGTGGCGGTTTTCCAAAACTATTGTTGAATTTTTTAACGGCAGTTTAAAATGCCTATAAATTCAAATTTCAGGGTAGTGGGTCTTCACTTTCTCCCTTGGTGGTGTACCAAAAGATTGTCTATAATATCTACCAACCACAATAGGAGGTTGGAATGATCTTAAATGAATCTTTCTAGATATTGTTTCTCTTACCTCCCAAAGTGCATCAATTAGAAATGAAATCAATGGAATTAAGAGATCATAATGAGAGAACCATTATGAATATTTTGATAAAATTAGGAGACTTTGTTAAAGTTACCCCCATCAACAAATAATTTAAAAATTCAATAATTCAATAATTCTATGAGGCCCTAATCCTCATAGATCATAGAATTATAGATGTTGCATCTGGTGGTGACCTGTTTGATAAAAATCATGTTGCCACTCATGCCATAATAGACAACATGTCTCAAAATGCACAATAATTTTGTACACGAGAAATTTCACACACTCAAGGAGTTCGTGGGGAATGTCATTCATCCCTAGAACAAAAAGGTAGATAATAAACATTATTAGACACATACCATTCTGAAGGAAATTAGCTCAAACAAAATGTAATTTACACTCTCCTCTAGTTCCATTGCATTGTTACATTTTTCCAGATAACACTAACTTTTCTGACCAGTGCCTAAAAGTACAGCATTAATCTAAGTCTTATGAAACAATACTTTTTGGCATCCATTTCAATAAGCACCACCATTCAAGAACGAGCCATTTCGGCCAAATCCAAACCTGGGGCAGAAAAAACAACCATATTATCAATAGTGAAGCAACTTGAGCTACCCTAAACAGAACTGGTATCAACAAGTCTATGGTATCAAACCTTCTTATCATTCGACATCTCAAAACAATCCTTCTCTCAAAATATTTAACCAATAGTCTAGGAAATGGTGATGTAAATGGAATCCCAAAACCTCTAGTTCCAATAGACCACACAATCAGCTATTCAATATAACGACCCATACTTTACATACATTGTTAATACTTCGAAATTGAAGCACACTTATTACAACATATGACAAAACCACAAAGGACCGTATAGGTATAGTGTCTTTAGAAACTGGGAAACATAAACAACTAGTTCATAAATCTTCTACAGTGTCTCCCATTTATTTCATCATATCTAGGGTCCCTTTTAGCATATTCTACTTAATATCCATCTTCCTGACCTGGGGAAAAGAAAACATAAAAGGGTGAGCTCAAATGCTCAGCAAGGGCAAATAAAAATCATATCATATCTTTATGAAAATCAAAACCTGAAAAAGAGATCATAATATCTTAACATGGAATAAATCATAGAAGTGAAAATGAGATCCCCATAATCATAACATAAAACTTGAAACTTTGTGGCATGCACACATAATCATGGAAAATCATTTCTTGTTAGTCATGACTCATTGCCAAGACTATCTTAGTGGACAAAGTCCCTTTCTGAACCGAGTTCACTCCTCGTTTCAGTCCTATTTCACTGAACCGAAATAACCTTCCGTTCCAGCCATGTCTATCTCATGAGATATAAATCTTTACCCAATGCATTGGAGGGAGATATAGGTCCCACCCATCTTATAATGAATCCTTTCTTATGTGTGCCACATAATCATAAATCTTAAATCATAGCGTAACCCATGTAATAAAAATGGGATTCTTAAACAACATGACATCATAAAACAATTCATATAAGATAAAGGAATTCATAAAAATATTTCCATCACAACATGATCAAATCAATGTAATAATAGGGATAAAAAACAGAACCCTTTATTATCTTAGATGGAAAATAATTTTGATAAAACACTTGAACTCCATTCTTGAGGAAAATATCCTTTCTTCTTCAAAAACATTTTTTCCTTTCATAACATGTCATACAACTTTAAAATAAAAGAAGTTGATTAAAAATAAACTTGAAAACTTGTAAAGGAAGCTTCTTGGAAACAATGTTTTAAAAATCCATTCATGTCGTATAAGTTAAAAAAACATTCTTAGTACTTTTGTCGGAAAAGTCAAAAAGTACCTCGTACGACAAAAGATTCCTTTCATACATATTACTAAAAACTCACCGAAGGGTAAAAATGGATTTAAACAATTGTAGGTGGATGGAAATAATATTACATATTGATGAAACATGGATGTGGATGATAAAATACACCCCAGTGAATACTTACGAATAAACAATCTCGGATAAAAATGAGATTGTGATATTTCCCTTACCTTAGGTCCGATTTGCTTTGTTCGTGTCCGAAGCTCCTGTATAATGGTTTAAATAATGTTATTGACTTATTCCAGAATCATATATATTGATATGATATCATATATGGTCATATTATTAGCTTCTTGTTTGTAATATTTCATTGTTACTTGTTACTCGGGTCTTTATAACTTTTTGTTCTTATGCGTGTTTTGTTGAATAAATTCTTATTCTTATCTTTAGGTTATAGATAATTCATTTCCAGAATGGTATTAGTGTAGTATATACCATATTCATTCATTCAATTCATTTATATAATCATTATGAAATGAAGATCATGTAGAACGAGTCGCATCACATCGTGGAGACGGTATTCCGTACGTACGCACGAGTGATGATATCGTTCCTATGATCGTGGAATTGTATTGGAGTATATATATATATTATTTCAGTATCAATATTACTTCATAATAATCATATATAGTTACTCATTACACCATTATAACCATCCTTGTAAGGTGATGGTGGAAAAATAGATTACACCACGGCGTGGAGACGGTATTCCGTACGTACGCACGCGCGGTGATTTCATTTTTCCGTAGGATGGATAGAAGGTGAATTAGGGTTGTTTCATATTTATAATAACATATCAGTATGTAAGTAATACTGATGTTATTACTTTATCATGAAACAACTAAAGAAGAATAAGTTGAAGAAGAAAGAAATTGAAAAGATCGGTAATGGATATTACCTCTTCTTTGGAACGCCTCTTTGAATCCTCCACTTAAGGAACTAAGATTGGTCTATGGAGAAGACCAGGACCTCTAGGATTATTCTAGGGAAGTGGAGAGGAGAAAATGGCAGGGGTTGGCCGAGCTTGAGTGCTCAAATTGGTGTGAGGAGGAGGGGGAGGAGGTGCCCTTTTATAAGGGAGGAGAGGGGCACCTTAGGAATATCTTAAAATATTATTTTATATTAAAGTCAAAATCGGTTTATAATGGCTCCAAAGGGTCTTATTTCGAAGATAAGGTGGGGATGGGCCGAAATCCTATCAACCAAGAGGATTTAGACAAGTTTAGGGTATTATTTTAACCTTATCAATTAGATTTAACTCTAAGTTAAATAATTTAACTTTTACCATGTCTTTTTGTTTTCTTTCACTATATGGTTAATAAACTTACTATAACATGCCAAACGAACCCCAAATTGTTTATTATTAATATATATATCCTTATCTAAGTCATTTGGCCGAACCTTAGATTTTTAGGAATAAAATGACAATTAATAATATAATATTTGATTTAAAAACTATTTTGTGTCAATTTTGACACTATTTGATATATGATTTTTGTGAAAGTCATAACAGAATTATATGTTAGAACCAAGTTTATTAAATCAAAATTAATATATCATAGTAACCTAGAAAATTAGTGGAATTCATAAAAAGTCTTAAATTACATTTATTTTGGTATTTATATTATCAATTTTGTCAATATTTCATTAATAAGATAATTACTGCATCATCTTTGTGTCATAAATAAATTAAATTATTTGATGTCTAAAAATTACAAATTAAATATCATCAAGTAGGAAATCTTTTTAGATTTCTAATGAATATTTACAATTGAATTTATCTTATGTATAACCCCATATTAAAAATGATTTACTTATTAAACATTGATTTTAACAATTTTAACCCTTCTTTAAATAAATTAATAATAAATGTCCTAATCTAATCCAAGTGGGCCTAAATGGTCATATTTTATTCCTAAGTTTGTTTTTGGTCGAATTACACTTGTCCAATAGAATTAGGACATGTGTTAGGGTAATATTAATATCATATTTACCCTTAGTTACCCTATTTACTATTAACCGCGGTAAAAAAAAGTAAAAAGTTACTATTCACCAAAAAATTATTTTTATCTCATTGAACCACATTTTACTTACTGATATCAACCGTGTCTGTCGGATTTTCGAAATTCCATTCACAGAAGCGGTAAAATTAGGTTTTATGCAAAATTCAGTTTTTAACCTACCACTTAGTGGTTTCACTATTCATCAAAAATTGAAAGTTTTCAGAAAAATACCAAAATTTCACCCTAGGCTAATTTCGATATTCTGAGTCCAAAAATGAAGTCCATTTTGAAAAATAAAATTTATAAAATTTCAAAAAGTGGTTATTACTATTCATAACGGCTTGTTTTAATAGCATATTGTTGTTTAGTGAAGCTCGGTATTGCGTACGACGCAAGCTATCGAGGAAGGTCGCGATTGCGTGTAAAGCAATCCAAGCAAGTGTTGTGTAGAAAAAGATCCCTTTGATGATTTATATAACATAAAAGTCTCGGGTGTTACATTCTACCCCCCTTAAAAATAATTTCACCCTCGAAATTCGTCACTTTGTAACAAACAGATGAGGATAATTCTCCCTCATCATATCCTCAAGCTCCCATGTAGATTCTTCAAGTTGGTGGTTCCTCCATAAAACCTTCACCAAGCGAGTGGTCTTGTTTCGTAGGACTTTTTCGCTACGATCCAGAATCTCTATCGGCTGTTCTTCATAAGAAAGATCTTGCTCCAGCGGTACAACTCTTGAGCTGAGTACATGTGAAGGATCTGGTATGTACTTTCTCAGGAGAGATACATGGAACACATCGTGAACTTGAGAGACATTCGGTGGAAGCGCCAATCGGTAAGCTACCTTCCCAACACGATCCAGTATTTCAAAAGGACCGATATATCTAGGGCTCAACTTCCCCTTCTTTCCAAATCTCATAACCCTCTTCCAGGGAGATATTCGTAAGAACACTTTATCGCCCACTTCAAACTCTAGGTCTTTTCTTCGGTTGTCGGCATAACTTTTCTGTCGACTCTGAGCTGCTCTTATGTGTTGTTGAATAGATCTGACCTTTTCTGCCATTTCATCAACGAGATCAGGTCCTAATAGCTTTCTTTCCCCAACTTCATCCCAGCAAGTTGGAGTCCTGCATTTCTTTCCATAGAGAGCTTCATAAGGAGCCATCTGAATACTGGAGTGAAAGCTATTATTATAAGAAAATTCTACCAAAGGTAGGTGTTGATCCCAACCTCCTTTGAAATCCATAGAGCAAGCTCTCAACATATCTTCTAGGGTTTGAATTGTTCTCTCAGACTGACCGTCTGTCTGGGGATGATAAGCAGTGCTGAAACTCAACTCTGTATCCAGAGTATGCTGAAGACTTCGCCAGAACATCGAGGTAAATCTCGGATCCCGATCAGATATAATAGAAAGTGGTACTCCATGCAATCTTACCACTTCCTTTACATATATCCTGGCAAGCTGATCTAGAGAGAAATCCTCTCTAATAGGAATGATGTGTGCAGACTTTGTAAGACGATCAACTATGACCCAGATAGCATTATTGCCTTTGGATGTTTTAGGAAGTCCTGTGACAAAGTCCATAGTGATGTTTTCCCATTTCCATTCGGGTATGGGTAATGGTTGTAACATCCCCTTAGACTTCTGTCTCTCAGCTTTAACTTGTTGACAAACCAAGCATCGAGAGACATATTCAGCAACATCTCTTTTCATTCCATCCCACCAGAAGTACTCTTTCAGATCCCTATACATCTTCGTGCTTCCAGGATGAATAGAGAATGAAGAACTATGAGCCTCATCCAGCAGCTCCTTCTTTAATTCGGGGATGGAAGGAACACAAACCTGATTCCTGAACTTTATTATCCCATCACAATCAAGGTTGAATTCAGGAACATTTCTCACCTTCTTTTGTAACTCGGCATCTTCTTTCTGTGCCTCTTTAATCTTCACATGTATAGATGGTTGAACACTCATTTGAGAAAGATAAGATTTTTCCATTTCCATTATAATTCCAAGATCCATCCTTTGTAAATCCATAAATATTGGATCTTTTGTGATCCTCATCATGGATAAACTAGCATGGTCTTGTCGACTTAATGCATCTGCCACCTTGTTTGCTTTCCCAGGGTGGTAATGGATTGAGCAGTCATAATCCTTAATCAGCTCCAACCATCTTCTTTGACGCATATTCAGCTCCTTTTGTGTGAAAATATACTTTAAACTTTTATGATCAGTATAAATATCACACCTTTCACCATAAAGGTAATGCCTCCAAATCTTCAATGCAAAGATTACCGCAGCCAACTCCAAATCATGTGTTGGGTAATTTTGCTCATGGATTTTCAACTGTCGTGAGGCATAAGCTATCACCATATCATTTTTCATAAGAACACACCCCAATCCCTTCTTGGATGCATCACTGTAGATCACAAACCTTTCTCCACTACAAGGCAGTGTGAGCACAGGTGCACTGGATAACCTTCTTTTCAACTCCTTGAAATTCTCTTCACATTCCTCTGTCCAGACAAACTTAACTCCCTTCCGAGTCAACTTGGTGATTGGATTAGATAATCGTTAAAAATCTTTTACAAAACGTCGATAATATCCAGCCAAACCAAGAAAACTTCGGATCTCAGTTACTGTTTTTGGTCTTGACCATCTTTCGATAACCTCTGTTTTTGCTGGATCCACAGATATCCCCTCTTTTGAGATTATATGACCCAAAAATGCAACTTTTTGAAGCCAAAATTCACACTTGCTAAATTTGGCATAAAGCTTCTCCTTTCTCAGGGTCTTCAATATAATTCTCAAGTGATCTTCATGCTCTTACTTGCTCTTTGAATAGACAAGAATATCATCTATAAAGACTACCACAAATTGATCAAGATAGTCTCTAAAGACTCTATTCATTAGATCCATGAAGATAGCAGGGGCATTAGTAAGACCAAATGGCATCACTATAAATTCATAGTGTCCATACCTTGTACGGAAAGTCATCTTTGGTATATCCTCCCTTTTGACCCTTAATTGATGATACCCTGAACGAAGATCAATCTTGGAAAAGTATTGAGCTCCGCGTAGTTGGTCAAATAAGTCATCAATGCGTGGGAGAGGATATTTGTTCTTGATAGTGATCTTGTTAAGTTCTCAATAATCAATGCAAAGTCTCATTGATCCATATTTCTTTTTAACAAATAGAACAGGTGCTCCCCAAGGTGACGCACTAGGGCGTATGAATCCCTTATCAAGATTCTCTTGGAGTTGCTTCTTCAATTCCTGCAACTCAATTGGGGCCATTCTATAAGGTGTCTTTGAAATAGGCAAAGCACCCGGTACGAGTTCTATTGAAAACTCAACTTCACGATTTGGTGGAAGACCCGGCAATTCCTCCGGAAAGACATCATCAAACTCCCGTACAATGGGCATATTCTTAATCGTGAGTTTCTCACCAACCATTTGAGATAAATAACCTTCATTTAGTGGAATCAATACCCATAAGATGGAAGAAATTTCCACTGGAAGGTTATGTTCATCCTTGCATTGATAGACGATCGTAGATTGATCTGGAATATGAAATGTGACTTCCCTTCTTTGGAAATCGATATGAGCTCCATGTAGAGAAATCCAATCCATGCCAAGAATCACATCAAATTCCACTAAAGGAAGGATCACAAGATTTGCAGGAAGCACTTTCCCACAAACTTCGATCGGAGAAGAATTACAAACTTTTGATGCGATTGATGTGCCATTAGGTGTTGTCACAGCTAACTCAACATCTAATTGTTGAGGTAATACGGTGATACCCTTAGAAAAGTCTTTAGAAATAAAAGAGTGGGTGGATCCAGAATCAAATAAAACATTTGCTACTTTAGAGTGGATGGTAAGTGTACCTTTCACCACATTGTTATCGTACTCCACATCGCTGATAGAAATTGCATGTGACTTTCCTTTGTCTTTAGCCTTAAGAGTTTGTTGACGTCGACCATCATCATCAACCCTTGGATTTGGGCATTGATTGTCATAATGCCCCATCTCCTTGCACTTGAAACATTGAAGTGTAGTAGGTTCATTCTGTGTATCCCTTCCTTTGTTTGCATCATTAGACATCTTCTTCCCATTATCACGGCATTCAAATGCCCGATGACCTTCTTTTCCACATTTAAAACATTTACTTATCCCTTTAAGACAACTCCCTCCATGTTTCTTTCCACACTTTGAGCATAAGGAAAAGCTCATCTTCTTTTCCGTGTGCTCTTTAGATTTTTCTTTGAATTCCATCTTCCTCTTCTTATCAAACCCATGTGACTGATGGGTTACTCCAATCTCTATCTCGACTTTGAGAGAACATCGAACGATTTCCTCGTAGCTATTGAAGTCCCTTATGGCTAACGCCCTTCGAAGACTTGGTTTTAAGCCACTAAAGAATCGATCGATCTTACTCTCAGGTTGGATAATAATACCAGAAGCGTACCTTGCAAGTCTTGTAAAATTTGCTTCATAGGTACCAACAGATTCATCATCCCTTTGCTTCAGTTCAAGAAACTCTTTCTCCATCTTTGTTCGGAGAATACGAGGGAAGTACTTATTGAAAAATAAGTTCTTGAACTCGTCCCATTCCATAGACTCAATTTCATCCCTTTGCCTCGTATTCTTAACAAGATTCCACCATTGATCCGCATCTCCTTCCAAACGATACACTACTAGGATTACTTTATCATGCTCAGAACATTGAAGAACTGAAAATATCTTTTCAGTAGTACTAATCCATTGTTCAGCAACTAATGGATCAGCAGACCCGCTGAAAGAAGGTGGACGCTTCCTCATGAAGGATTCAACAGAATGTTGCTCCCTCCTTTGCTCGTTTGGAAATCCTTCATGATTCATAGCTTGAGAAAGTTGGGTGAGCATGGCTACAAGATTTTGCATTCCAGCTCCCATATCGTTTGGTTGCTCAGGGGGACAATCATTGCATTGCCCATCGCATTCCGCATTAACACGGTTCCTTCGGGTTCCAGCCATTGACTAAAACCAAGAAGAATAGTGTGAGCAACACTAATTATAATAGGAAACCACATAATTCAAGAATAAAATTTTCATGCTTAAGGTCTTATCCTAGGTTATTCAAGGACATTTCTAAAACACTAAGATTGTGTTCTATGATTAGACTTATCCTTAGGGTTCTTACTAAGGCTTTCACATCCTAGTTTCCAAAGGTTGACTATACCTTTCCTCTGATACCAACTATAACGACCCATACTTTACATACATTGTTAATACTTCGAAATTGAAGCACACTTATTACAACATATGACAAAACCACAAAGGACCGTATAGGTATAGTGTCTTCAGAAACTGGGAAACATAAACAACTGGTTCATAAATCTTCTACAGTGTCTCCCATTTATTTCATCATATATAGGGTCCCTTTTAGCATATTCTACTTAATATCCATCTTCCTGACCTGGGGAAAAGAAAACATAAAAGGGTGAGCTCAAATGCTCAGCAAGGGCAAATAAAAATCATATCATATCTTTATGAAAATCAAAACCTGCAAAAGAGATCATAATATCTTAACATGGAATAAATCATAGAAGTGAAAATGAGATCCCCATAATCATAACATAAAACTTGAAACTTTGTGGCATGCACACATAATCATGGAAAATCATTTCTTGTTAGTCATGACTCATTTCCAAGACTATCTTAGTGGACAAAGTCCCTTTCTGAACCGAGTTCACTCCTCGTTTCAGTCCTGTTTCACTGAACCGAAATAACCTTCCGTTCCAGCCATGTCTATCTCATGAGATATAAATCTTTACCCAATGCATTGGAGGGAGATATAGGTCCCACCCATCTTATAATGAATCCTTTCTTATGTGTGCCACATAATCATAAATCATAAATCATAGCGTAACCCATGTAATAAAAATGGGATTCTTAAACAACATAACATCATAAAACAATTCATATAAGATAAAGGAATTCATAAAAATATTTCCATCACAACATGATCAAATCAATGTAATAATAGGGATAAAAAACAGAACCCTTTATTATCTTAGATGGAAAATAATTTTGATAAAACACTTGAACTCCATTCTTGAGGAAAATATCCTTTCTTCTTCAAAAACATTTTTTCCTTTCATAACATGTCATACAACTTTAAAATAAAAGAAGTTGATTAAAAATAAACTTGAAAACTTGTAAAGGAAGCTTCTTGGAAACAATGTTTTAAAAATCCATTCATGCCGTATAAGTTAAAAAAAACATTCTTCGTACTTTTGTCGGAAAAGTCAAAAAGTACCTCGTACGACAAAAGATTCCTTTCATACATATTACTAAAAACTCACCGAAGGGTAAAAATGGATTTAAACAATTGTAGGTGGATGGAAATAATATTACATATTGATGAAACATGGATGTGGATGATAAAATACACCCCAGTGAATACTTACGAATAAACAATCTCGGATAAAAATGAGATTGTGATATTTCCCTTACCTTAGGTCCGATTTGCTTTGTTCGTGTCCGAAGCTCATGTATAATGGTTTAAATAATGTTATTGACTTATTCTAGAATCATATATATTGATATGATATCATATATGGTCATATTATTAGCTTCTTGTTAGTAATATTTCATTGTTACTTGTTACTCGGGTCTTTATAACTTTTTGTTCTTATGCGTGTTTTGTTGAATAAATTCTTATTCTTATCTTTAGGTTATAGATAATTCATTTCCAGAATGGTATTAGTGTAGTATATACCATATTCATTCATTCAATTCATTTATATAATCATTATGAAATGAAGATCATGTAGAACGAGTCGCATCACATCGTGGAGACGGTATTCCGTACGTACGCACGAGTGATGATATCGTTCCTATGATCATGGAATTGTATTGGAGTATATATATATATTATTTCAGTATCAATATTACTTCATAATAATCATATATAGTTACTCATTACACCATTATAACCATCCTTGTAAGGTGATGGTGGAAAAATAGATTACACCATGGCGTGGAGACGGTATTCCGTACGTACGCACGCGCGGTGATTTCATTTTTCCGTAGGATGGATAGAAGGTGAATTAGGGTTGTTTCATATTTATAATAACATATCAGTATGTAAGTAATACTGATGTTATTACTTTATCATGAAACAACTAAAGAAGAAGAAGTTGAAGAAGAAAGAAATTGAAAAGATCGGTAATGGATATTACCTCTTCTTTGGAACGCCTCTTTGAATCCTCCACTTAAGGAACTAAGATTGGTCTTTGGAGAAGACCAGGACCTCTAGGATTATTCTAGGGAAGTGTAGAGGAGAAAATGGCAGGGGTTGGCCGAGCTTGAGTGCTCAAATTGGTGTGAGGAGGAGGGGGAGGAGGTGCCCTTTTATAAGGGAGGAGAGGGGAACCTTAGGAATATCTTAAAATATTATTTTATATTAAAGTCAAAATCAGTTTATAATGGCTCCAAAGGGTCTTATTTCGAAGATAAGGTGGGGATGGGCCGAAATCCTATCAACCAATAGGATTTAGACAAGTTTAGGGTATTATTTTAACCTTATCAATTAGATTTAACTCTAAGTTAAATAATTTAACTTTTACCATGTCTTTTTGTTTTCTTTCACTATATGGTTAATAAACTTACTATAACATGCCAAACGAACCCCAAATTGTTTATTATTAATATATATATCCTTATCTAAGTCATTTGTCCGAACCTTAGATTTTTAGGAATAAAATAACAATTAATAATATAATATTTGATTTAAAAACTATTTTGTGTCAATTTTGAGACTATTTGATATATGATTTTTGTGAAAGTCATAACAGAATTATATGTTCGAACAAAGTTTATTAAATCAACATTAATATATCATAGTAACCTAGAAAATTAGTGGAATTCATAAAAAGTCTTAAATTACATTTATTTTGGTATTTATATTATTAATTTTGTCAATATTTCATTAATAAGATAATTACTGCATCATCTTTGTGTCATAAATAAATTAAATTATTTGATGTCTAAAAATTACAAATAAAATATCATCATGTAGGAAATCTTTTTAGATTTCTAATGAATATTTACAATTGAATTTATCTTATGTATAACCCCATATTAAAAATGATTTACTTATTAAACTTTGATTTTAACTATTTTAACCCTTCTTTAAATAAATTAATAATAAATGTCCTAATCTAATCCAAGTGGGCCTAAATGGTCATATTTTATTCCTAAGTTTGTTTTTGGTCGAATTACACTTGTCCAATAGAATTAGGACATGTGTTAGGGTAATATTAATATCATATTTACCCTTAGTTACCCTATTTACTATTAACCGCGGTAAAAAAAAGTAAAAAGTTACTATTCACCAAAAAATTATTTTTATCTCATTGAACCACATTTTACTTACTGATATCAACCGTGTCTGTCGGATTTTCGAAATTCCATTCACAGAAGCGGTAAAATTATGTTTTATGCAAAATTCAGTTTTTAACCTACCACTTAGTGGTTTCACTATTCATCAAAAATTGAAAGTTTTCAGAAAAATACCAAAATTTCACCCTAGGCTAATTTCGATATTCTGAGTCCAAAAATGAAGTCCATTTTGAAAAATAAAATTTATAAAATTTCAAAAAGTGGTTATTACTATTCATAACAGCTAGTTTTAATAGCATATTTTTGTTTAGTGAAACTCGGTATTGCGTACGACGCAAGCTATCGAGGAAGGTCGCGATTGCGTGTAAAGCAAGCCAAGCAAGTGTTGTGTAGAAAAAGATCCCTTTGATGATTTATATAACATAAAAGTCTCGGGTGTTACATTCAAGACCTATGAACTCAAATGGTACAATTGGAAAACTCCTTCAGTGAGGTAGAGATGCATGGTTCTGGAAAACTACCATCCCAATATATCACTAATCTAAAAGACAAAGGTATTTTTGCAGTAATCACTCTTTTTAGTGGTGAAGAAGTTTCTTCTTCTGTGGATTCTATATAATAGGTATTTCCCCAATTTGAAAACTTTCTTTCTCCACCCATAAAGGATTCTGAAGATAAATAGATAAAAAATGTGTAAACAAGTTATTATTGATGATTCTCTAGAATCATACATTCCTCTTCCTTTCCCCCAAAGCCTCTCTTAGACTGAGAAAAAAATTTCAAAATGGGATTGATAAATAAATCAATGATACATTTAAAATGGTACAAGTTAACATTCCATTATTAGATTTAATTAAAAAATCCTTCACTATTTCAAATTTCTTAAATATATTTACACTGATAGACAGTTACTGAAGGGGAATGAGAGAGTCAACCATTGAGGGAATAACTCGACTTTGATCCAACTAGAACTTCCTACCAAATTCAAGGATCCAAGAAATTCCATGATACCTTAAATCATAAGGGGGGCTTTATTATTTAATGAAATTCTATATTTTGGTGCTTCAATTAATATAATGCCTTAATCTATGTACACTTATCTCTAAGTTAGATATATTCAACCAAAAAGCATCATCAGGAAACATTCCAATCAGAGAACAACACATCCATTTGGAGTGATCGAGGAAGTCTTCATTTGAGTGAAAAATCACATATTCCCTGAAGACTTATATATTCTTGATAAAAGTTACCCAAACCCAAGGATATTCTGCTCTCATACATGGGAATACATTCCTTAAGACAGAAAATACAATAATCAACATTAATAATTGTATGTTGTTTTAGAGTTCGGTGGAGAAAAGGTATATTTAAATATTAGTGATTCCATAAAACACCCAGTTTAAGAGAACTACACTCTTACCATCCATTCGATGAAATTTTTCTCAAACATCTCACACACAAAAAATTCCATCCGCAACCCATACATTGATTCATTTTCATCTTTGTCACCCTTAGATGGCTTGATTTATGTATCATGTTTTTATAGTCTTTTGGGTTTATAGAATTGTGAATTTTTTCTTTAATTGATGAGGGTGTATATTATGAGTTACCCAGGACCGTTAATGATTTTAAAAATATCATTTCCACATATTCCCTTTCCTTAGACAATAAATATGATCAGATTAACAGTTTTATTGACCTCATTCCCCATAAATCCACTCCCTCAATCCAAAACCCATCAATGTTTGAAGTAATACAATGAATATTAAATTTAAAATATGCTTATCTAGAGGGAATTAACTAATTTACCATCATTATTCCTAATAACCTATCTTCATAACAGGAATCAAAACTACTTGACATTTTTAGAGAGTGTAAAAAGTCGATAGGATGGAGTTTTTTTCATATTCCTAGGAAGATCCCATTTATTTTTATTCACCATATACTCTCAGATGATAAGGTTAAACCTTTAAGGAAAGATCAATACTGGTTTAATCCTACCTGCATTGAAGTGGTAAAATGAGAGGTTAGTAAATTACATGTTGTTGGGATCATCGATCCTATCTGATAGTGAATGGGTTAGCCCGGTAAAATTTATTCCTTAAAAAACTAGAATAACACATATATCAAATGAAAGGATTAAATTAGTTTTAACACATGTGAAAAATAGTTGATGAGTCTAAATTGACTACCATTGACTGAATCAAACCGCATGAAAGAACTAGCTTCCTCTAACTTTCATTGACCAAATGTTTTAAATATTGACTTGTAAGTCTCAGTATTGTTTCCTTGATGGATATTTAGGTTTTTTTAAAATCCATATAGCCCCTAAGGATCCATAAAATGAAACATTTACATATCTATTTGGAATATTTTTATACAGAAAAATGCTTTTTGGTCTCTGTAATACTCCTAATACTTTTTAGCGATGTATGTTGAATATTTTTTCTATGTACCTTGAGAATTGTATATAAATTTTTATGTAAGATTTAACAATTTATGGTTCTTACTTTGATGAATTTTTTTCACACCTGGTTTTTTTCTCTATCCTTTTATTGGAAAAGATCTTGTATTAAATTACATGAAATTACAATTCATGGTTACACGTGGGATAGGTATTGGGAGTTTTATTTAAAATTAACTAATTAAAGTGGATGAATAAAATGTTTAATTAATATATTCTCTTCCATATCAAAAATGTGTTCATGAGGTATGATATTTCCTACTTCATTTTCATTTTTACTGTTGATTCATTAACTCCTTTAGTAGGATCACACTTCCCATTTCCTAGTAATTAAAAAATATTCAGAGTTTGTGCTTGATAAAAAAAATTAGGATTCATTCAATTCACTAAAATGGAGTTTCAAATCACCTCCCATCATCGTGCCACCATGATATGATCTCCCAATTGAAATTATGTGTGACACCTCTAATGTTGTTGTTGGGGAAGTTTTATCATAAAAAGTAAAGAAGGCTCCTCATGAACATTTTTAGGCCTCACATACCCTTGATCATGCCAAATAAAACTACAAAACCACTTAAAAATAACTCATTTATATTGTTTTTTTGTTGGAAAAAATATATTCATATATTCCTATGTTGAAATCATTGTGTTTTCTGATCATGAAACCCTTTGTTTTCTCTTGAAGATACTTAAAGCTAAGCCTTGCCTCATTCGGTGGATTCTATTTATCTATGAGAATGACCTTGAGATATTAGATAAGAGAGGAGTGTAAAATGTGGTAGTCGACCACATTATTATGATTTACCAAAAATTACATAATCAATTGACTCACCCCACCACACTAGATATTTATTTTCTCCTAATAACATTTATGATGTTTTAGAACTTACCCCCACATATGTGGACATTGTCAATTTTATAGAAACATCTAAGGTCTCCACTGATTTCAGTACTTCACAATCCAATAAACTAAAGCATGATTTGCAATGGTACATTTGGGAAAACCCTTATTGAGTATTTTTAGTAACCAATTTGTTTTTTGGTGTGTCCTTGACAATGAGTTCACCTCTATCTTGACATTATATCACACTTATGTTTGTTAGGGAAACTTTGGATCTCAACATATAGATCAAAAGGTCCATGACTCATGTCATTATTGGAAAATATTTTATAGATATTCCCCTAAGTATTATAAGGCATGTACATGATCTCAATTCACCCTGAATATCTCCAAGAAAAATGAAATGCCCAAAAAAACCACGTTATTCTATGAAATATTTGATGCATGGGGAATTGACTTCATGGTTCCTTTTAAAAATTCATTTGGATTGGTTTACATCTTATTATCTGTTGACTACATATCTAAATTGTTGGAATAAAAGGCTACCCAAACTGATGACTCTTATTTGGTTGTTGATTTTTTGTGGTCTTGGATTTTCAGTATGTCTGGATTTCCTAGATTCATCGTTAGTGATCAGTTTTCACACATTTGTAATCAAAACAAGAAAAAAAATGATCTATAAGTATGGTATTTTTTTGTAAATAAACCACTTAATATATCCTCTAAACTAATGGAAAAATATAAATATTAATTCATGAAGTGAACAGAATCTTGGAAAAATTTATACAACCTAATAGGAATGATTAGATTTTATGCATCAACGACACACTTTGAGTATGTTTTACATCTATTATGACTCCAATTAAAATTTCACAATAAATGATTGTGTTTGAAAATGTCTTTTCACCTTCTAATAAAGTTAGAGAACTATGAATATTGTGTTTTTAAACAATGCAATATTAATATCTCAGATACAAGTGAATATAAGAAGGTGCATATTTTGGAGTATGAAGAAATTAGGCACGATGCATATAATAACTCCTGAATCTATAAATAGAATAAAAATGAAATCCATGATGAGGGATTTATCAGAGGATGTTTTATATTTGTAAGAAGTTCCTCACATACAATTCTATACTAAATATCCACCCGGTTAAGATTTGTTCTTAATGGATCAGTCCTAACAATGTTACTAATGTTTACCCTTTTTGTAAAATACACATTTCACATGAGTAGAGTGGATGAAGTATTACAATCAATGAGAATATACTTAAACAATTTTATGAGGATTTTTTGAATAATAAAATGGATAAAATAAACTATCATTTAGAAACATACTAGTGAGAACCATCAGGTTTTATCTTTCATGCATTCTCTTTTATTATAGTGAGGATATAACACACTCTAGGTGTGGTGTTTTGGCTACAATCCTTGTTTCATTAGTTTTTCATTGTCTTTCTTATTTATTCTAATTTTATCTTATTGAATAATATTTTTAATTTTCACCGCCTTATTCAGTTCATTATGATTTTCATCACCTGTCTTATCTTTTTCACTTGATGAATAGTATTTTTACCTTTCCCCCCTCTCTTTATCACCATATCATGGAACTTACTAAAATTTCATATCCAAATTCATGATTCCATATTATTTTAAAATTTAATGATTCTTTTCCAATTATAGAATGAATTTTGTCTTTAATTTAACATTATAGAGTGATTTTTAGTAAATCGGTTGTTTTTCGATTATTTAAATAGTTGTATATCTATAAAACCATTAAGGTGAATGACACCCACTGTGTGAGTAGTTTTTGGGAAAATTTAGTCACTAATATCTACACACATCTTTGTACCCAACCATGAAGTGTGAATATATCTTACCTAATAAAAGGTAAATATAATTTAGGTTCATTTTTATTATCTTTCTAAAATGATGTTTACATACATTCATTCTTTATCTAATATTTTTTGTTACTATATCGTATTTACCTATGCGTGTGTACTTGTTAGTTGACTATTTTATGCCCTAAAAATAAAAAATAAAAAATAACAAAAAAATTAATAATAAATAACAAGGTTAGTGATGAAATGTAAAAAAAATTAGGATATCTATATTGGGAACTTGTGGTTTGACTTTCTATAATTTTTAAGTGACTGGGTCTTAAAATTTGATTATAAATGATGTAGGGAAGGTTCGATGGAAATAATTAGTTAAGCAGGATTTTCTTGAAAAACCCTAAATTAACTAAATAGAAATTTCAAAGAATGTCATGAAATAGTTTTCACACAGACACATGGAGGGATATTGTCATGGTTTATTTTTGAATTCCTTGCTCATATTTTTATCATGAATCTCTTTGAATTTCATTTTGATACAAATTAAGATAAATATTTTTTGATTATCACTATGAATAACTCTTTAGTGTGGTTTTTTCATTGATCACATTTATATAATGAATTACAATTTCATTTAATATTTAATCTTCATGGATTTTGGAATATCTATATCATTCATGTTTTTATTTGTATTTTGAATTTTCCAAAGAGTGAAAAAATTTAGGTGTGCGGGTGTGTCTTACTAGGATTCACAATTTTATTTCATCTTTATACCCCTAAATTAAAATAATTTTGTTTTCTAAATTCCAATTAATATAACTAATTTAAATTAATTTTTTAATCAATAAATTCATTTTAATCACTATTAAAAGGTTTTATTTCACTTTTTGTGATGTTTTAATTGTATATGGAGTTGACTTGGAGGTCCTGGGAAGAAGTTGAATAAAAATGGTCTAAACTGTGCAAGATTACAAACATAATAGTGGACTCAAACGAACATTTAAGATACTATATGAATTAAATTGGGAAAAAAATTAGGTGATCTAGAATTAATTGGGTACAGCTCTTCTAAAGACACCCAAGATCAATTCGTCCGTTAAGTGGCCCAATTGAACTAATATGTCTAGGGAACTTAATCTGATCAATGTCAAAAGTTTTGTTTTGTATTTTTTCCATAACTCAATATTTATTTTTCCAAATGGCGGAAAATTTTACATAGATATATTCAGGAGGTGGAGAAACAAATTTTTTATTTTTTTCAAATCTAGATAAGACTATATGGCCACTCGAAACCATGGTCCATGTGGTTTCTCGAAATCTTGGTCCCCAAAACCACCATCCACTTTGCTTATAAAATGGAACCTGGAGAACCCCATTTTAAACTTCGACCAAGAAACAAATATCTTCCATTTTTGAGACCCAAATAATTTATTTCCTAATTCATTGATGTTATGGAGGATATGGTAAGTGATACATTAACATCTATGAATTCCTCCAATTCCATAGAGCTCTAAAATCCTTGTAATCACTTGTGGATGAATGTGATATAATCTAAAACTTCTTATTTTTAATAATTGAATGATATTTTTAATTCTAGGTTGTATGTTGTTTTTATTAATCCACTATTATTATTTAATTTACTTATATAGTAGTATTTCATAATCAAACTCATATGATCATGTTTGTTAGTACTCTATAATGTGATGATTCCCACACCTTTCACCATTTCATCTTCCTTCTTTTAATTGCAGTTTTTATGTGGTTCATTTTGTGCAATTAAACTCCCATAAACACTATCAAGGCCATGTAAGTTTATTTCCTGGTATAAAAAAGAAATAAAATATAAAAATGGACACCACATTAAGTTATTCATCTATTTCCTTGGTGAGTTTCCGTTATGAAATCAAACACAAATCACCCAATCATTGGTGGTAATCGGGGAATTATTATGTGTTTTCAGCAGAAACCTATGTGCTATCCTTGTATAATGTCAGCAAAGCTCTAGATCTAGGTGTTATAAACTAAGGATTAAAATATCTATACCCTTTCCCTTGGATCAGTGAAGGATGGCCATTATGATAATTCCTTAGGACGATCATGCTTAATAAAATCATTCAATTTCTGCTTTCTTGTGTCACCTTCTTTTATATGTTTCTTAATAAATCAAAAAACACCATGTTTTCTAAAATACCATTCCAATTTTATTTTCATCTCGAAAACTTTATTTTAAAATTAATGATCTAAGGCACCATCGATAGAAGGAATATGTTTCTTGTTATACTACAGTGATACTAGTAAAAACTAAATAACTAATTTGATGTGCTTGAATGTGATCATTCTCACACATACATGTGTAAAACCACCTCTACAGATTAATACAAATAGTTTTTAATTTCTTATCAACCTAGATGAAAATAGATATAGATTTAATGAATATATATTATATTAATGATATATTAATGAATATTGAAAGGTTAATTATCATTTACCATTCTTTTGTTCTGTTAGCTCCACTAGGTTAGATACCCTGAGAGGGAGGTGAATCAGGGCATGATAGATTAAAACAACTGACCCTAATGTTGTTGTTTCATTGTTAAGAAAAATTACCTTCTCTCAATTTCTTGTAGTAAATTATAAACAAAAATTATATCATGCAAATGATATAATAATTTTTACTTTGTTCACCCTCACTAGGATACATCTAAGGATCATAAACTAGCAATATCTCAATGTACCAAATTCACTAAAAGCGCACTTTGGTTTACAATGTTTTAGTGGACCCATTTTCCCTTCTTGTTTACAACCACTCACAATATGAAATCTCACTAATATATAAACTGAATTGTTCTCATATCTTTGTCAGAAGATCCACTTATAGTTTAAAGACTTATAGGTCCCTTAATTATCCAAAATGACCGAATCTTCTTCTGTATGTAGATTTTTTTGTTGAAGTTCCACTTTCATTCAATGATGGATACATCTTACTGCATAAGTAGTGGGAAATCTTCTTACTTTTTCACATCCCTCGAATGACTGGTGCGATTCTCCAGGATTGGTGCACAAGTGTCACCAAACCACTTGTACAAAACTCCCTTTACCAACTCAAAACTTGGGAGACCCACACTCTTTTACTCCCAAACCAATATTGGCATGCAATTATCAATGACGGCGCTTCTATAAGACTGGTGTGAATGTGTAACCTAACCACTTTCATGATAATCTCTTTTCCACCTCCTAAATTAGGGGACCCACACTCTTTTTCACCTAGACCAATATTGGAATGAAACTACCATCTAGCATGCAACATCTAAATATATTTATACTTTCACCACAAAACCACCACATGCATGCCCAAACCACCTGGGTGACTGAAGATAGAATTTTATCTTTGTTTTGAGCTTCATCATGTATGAGGATGGTTATTCCCTTATTTATAGACATTTTGGGCACCCAGATCCCCAAAGTGAAAGTCTCCTCTTGGCGCACATGTCGAGCTGCCTAAGCCTCTATCACCCTAGTCACCTTGTGTGCCCAAACCAAAACATGGGCACCCCTCATTCCTTTTCCATATTTTGATATTATAATCTTCGAAAACATATGGTGCACAATTATCCATCTCTCCAAGACATTGTTACACAATTTCCTTTTCCAAAAACACTTTTCTCCATTTGTCGATATTGAGGCCCAACAATTTTGAAAACATAGGAAAATGGTTCCACCTTGAATCTACTCTTTTTTACCACCTCCAAATCATCCATTAATTTTTTTAGGATCTTCAATCAATCATGTATTGTTGAAAACAACCCTTGAACTAGAAAACCCACCATGAAAACCCTCCTTAAACAAATTGATCACCGTGGTCTTCTTTGTCCAAAAACACAACATGGGGACCTGCTTTGTCAATAGACACAATCATGTTAAAAACTATTCAATGATACCTTGGTGAATTTATTCCCAACATGTTCCATCCATTTAAAATTGGAAACAACACTCGTATGTATATATGTATTATTGTCTCCATGAAGTGTGGTAATTGATTTTTCATCACCACTATGTATGAATGGTTATAAATATTTATATAATAAATATATTAGATATTTATATAATTATTAAAATTATGTGGATGATGTAACCCTTATAAATACACAAGTATAATAACTATTGAACCAACACATGTATGAATAATAAAAAGGTTAACACCCAAAATGTTGATGACATTGAAAGATAGTTTTTGAATGAGTAATAAAATGTTATATGTAAATCAGGTATGTTATTATAGGTATAAATGTTTTTATTCAATATAATTATAATAAATTGTAATTTATTATATCATTTGTTAGAGTGAATATGATGAATGAAAGACTTGAGGTATGGGTTATTTATATCCTTTTCAAATTCTTGAGTTATGTTTGATATTAGGTTCCATAATTTATTTTATTTTGTGTGAATACTGCATAATGAATGTATTTTTACATATTAATGAAATAAATTTGGTTTTAAGATCTATTTCATTTTCCCTCTTTAAATGGCCTTTGATTCATAAGAAACCAATGTTTTAAAGGTTCTTCATCTCAATTATAGTTTATTGATTCATATTTTATGTTATACATATATTTATGTTTATGATGATTATATAATGATAAATTTGAATTTTATATCATGTATACTTATTATTTATGTGTATTTAGATTATTAAAAAAAATTATTTCATCCATTGGTTTTCAATTTTAATGTTACCAAAGAAGTAAGGGTTTGCCATCTCTAATTGTCTTTTATGCAACATAAGTTATGTTATAAACTCATATTCTTTAATGTGGTGTATCTAATACTCCCATAGATATATTTTATTGTTAATTACATTATTTTAATGGAATTTAATTTTTTGTTTTTATTTACGTTTCGCCATGGGGATATGAATCAAATGTTACCAATTTATTGGGGTTTTTTTATTGCAGTCTCATTTTCTCAAAATTATTTAAGCATAAATTTCAAAAGATGAAATATATAATCAATATATCAATAAAATCATTAGTATTATCCAAATTTATTTATTTATTTATATTAAATTATTTTGTTTCATTTTCCTCTTTTTATGTACTCAAATTACTGAATGAATATTTTTGATGAAACTAAACCTTGTTTTTCTCTTTGATCGGGAATCATTTCATACATGTCGATATTTTCTTTAAAAATGAATAATATTTTTTAATTTCTCCCAATATTATTTTTTTTTACTTTTTATCTATATTTTACAATATATATCAAGGATTAAAAATAATCTTAGTATCTTTTTCTAAACATAGAACTTTTGATTTTTTATTGTAAATGGGAATGAAATTTCAGTTTTAACAAGCTCTGTATGAACAAATTTCTCTATAATCATAATTACACTATAAATTTAAGCTTCAATTATAAAATTAATTGGTTATTTTCATTGTATTTGTTTCCATAATATATTGAAAATTGCTAAATTTTAAATATGTGATTTCAAATTGAAAATGGTATTTTTCTCTAGAAATGTTCTATTGATCATTTAAATGTATTTTTATCTATAAAATCATCCATTGATTTTTAATTTTATATATTTGGGATATGATCCAATGTTAATATTTTTATTCTCTCTATAGATATTTTATTATTATCATGATGAATTTTTTATTAAAATTTTATCATTTCTATGTGTTATGATATGATATTATGATGAAGGTTTTTGATCTTTTCCCACACACATATATGATTTTCATTATATAAAGGGTTTTAATGTAATTATATATCCCTATAATATATTGGTTATAAAAGGATATATCATGAAATAATAAGGATTTTTATAGGTAGTGAACCTAATTTAGTAAGGTACTTTTTCTAATAAGATATTCTTTGGAGTGAACCTTGACTACGGAAATGAATGAATAGGGAGAAAATAAAATCCACTATAATAGTATTGGTCATGAGACTTGACTAAGTAAATAGTTTTCTATTATTATGTGTATACCAAAAAAATATTCCTTGTTCAAATGTAAGGTTCTCATTGTTCATGATTTTCTAGTGATGATTCCACAAATTTATGTCTTAGGTATTTTATGATAAAATCGTATTCCATGTTTCGATATTAAATATCATTGAATAATTGAAAATGATTATTGTAAATCAAGATCATGTTCTCAATACTCTTAGGATTATGTTATGCTAATTCATGATCATTGATTTAAATCTTTTATGTTTACCATTATGGATAATTTCACCTCTTCCTTTCTTTGGTTTTCCGTCCCCATGTTTTCAAGAAGGATTTTAATTATGAGATGTCTAATAAGGGTTCTATCTATGGATAACATATTTTCTAAATAATAGAGATATTTTATATATATATTTCTTATGTATCTATGTTTCTATGGACACTGAAACTTTATGTTTCTACAATACATCGAATTGATATATAATTAATATTCTGCTAAGAAAATATAAAATTTATATATGTATTGTTTGGGTCACTATAATTATATCTTTCAAAGGACACTGAAACTTTATGTTTCTACAATACATCAGGTTGATATATAATTAATATTCCATTAAGAAGATATAAAATTTATATATGTAATTTTTGGGTCGCTATAATTGGTAACATATAAATTTTTTATTAATTATAGTTATTAGAAGAAGGAAAATATAGTGATAATACTTAGTATAAGACTATGTATTGGACAATATTTTTATTATATTAAATAAATGAGTGTCATTTTTCTAACATGAAATCCTTTTATAGAAACTACAAGTGGATGTGGTTCTGGAACAGATCCATCTATGGGTAATAACCCAAAAAGTAGTTGGTTGAGTATATCACGATCATCATTCTAATGCACAATGAGTGGGACCTTACTACACATCAGGTTTGATACTCCCTAAGGATATGCTTCAGTTTATTCACATTTTCATTATAAACCATTATGAAGGATTTCAACAGATGATTCTCATGGATGTCAAAGGTCAAACATAAGGTATCATAGATTGAAAATAAGGTTTCATGACTTGAAATAATATGACTATTTTTTCAGGATTTATTAATTACTCACAATGATTATATTTTCTCACATTATTATTCTTTTTTTAGTCAGTTGATGGAACCCATAGGAATTGTGTAAATATTGAATGTGATAGAAAATGGAATGATTTTTCACATGATAAACCAAATGAAAGTTGATATTGAATACTATAACTTGTGTTTATTCCTAACCACCAATATTTTTATATTGTTAAAAACCTTAACAAGTATTGCTTCCCTAACAAACCTAAATATATATAATTGGAGATCCATTGGAGTTCATTGGATAAATACTATAAATGGATGAAGACTCAAATTTTTTAATGTAAATTATCTAGGAATAATCCAATAGGAAGATGTCTCAAAGGAATGGTAAGGTGTTTTATGTATAGAAAATAAGGGTATATATATTGTAATTTCTAAAGTAAATGGATATGTTCGATAGAGGAAAATGTGGTTGATCCTAAGGTACCATTAATATTTTAATTTATTATATGTGGGGAACATAGGTATTATCCAATTCAATGAAATAATCCAAAGATTATTTCCTAAAACAAGGATTGTACATAGTTATTCCAAACATTTATGTGTAATGATTTAATTTTTTACATTTTAGGATTTTATAATTATTTTTTAGAAATATTTTATCAATGATGTTTTGATTGTAAGAATTATGAGTCAACTATGTTTTGTTTGTAATATTTTCTATTTAAGGATTTACAAGCATCTTTTGAATAGTACTGATAACATGGAAGAATGATTTACTGGTAATGTGATATATTTAGAGAGCATATGACATATGCAAAGATAAACTCTAATATATGAATGATATATAGATATCATTGGTTTATTTGGATAAATAGTGAAATTATGTTTAAATATTAAATAAAATGTTATTGGTTACCTTGAATTTGATTATTGATTTGAAGATATGGTGATTCATGTTAAATTTAATAATTTTTATTAATTTTTTTAATTTATGGAATATATTGGATTGTTTATGAATTAATTTAAGAAAAATAAAAGATTTCTATTTTGGAAATATACATGTTTTGATTCAGGTTTTTTGGTGATTTAGGTTATA
This sequence comes from Viscum album, assembly GCA_963277665.1. Lineage (NCBI taxonomy): Eukaryota > Viridiplantae > Streptophyta > Magnoliopsida > Santalales > Viscaceae > Viscum > Viscum album. The sequence continues at coordinate 1,103,530,860 of OY728147.1, forward strand.
ATAATGTATTTGGATAATATATTATCAATGTATTCACATGATTGATATGTGGCATTAAGAGATACTTTATGTTCTTTATAGATTATAGATAAGTTTATTATGAAATTTTGAAATTTTTTTGTAAATTTTAAGTTTTTGAATAATCTTTATGAATGTTATGAGGTGTTTGGAATTTAACTATAGTGGGAATGAATTAAGTAGAGTTATGTGTGTGGTATTCATTAAGATTAATCTTCCAAAATAATGTTTATTCATATTATTCATTCTAACAAGTACTTTCCATTTTTTCAATAATTTAATAGATAAAGGCAGAATATTGTATCATTATTTTATATATCACATAATCTATATGATGGTTATTTTAATGATTTATGAATGAGAAGTTTGAATTTTTCAATCATTATTGTTATTTGGGATGAAAAGTGGTGGAATATTATTTAAAAATTCAACTTAAGAATTAAATTTCATTTGAAGATATAAAGAAATTGAGTAATAATATTTTCTTTTTTCTATGATAAAATAATTCATCAACTCTAGGAAAACGGACCTTGAAATCTATAATGCTTTATATTTACTATTATTTATGATAAATTGATGTTTTTTCACCCCTTGATAACTTATGAGTTTTGGCCTTTAACATTATAATTGTCATGTTTTCTATCCCCCTATATTATTATTTTGACATTATCTTTCTTCTCCATGTCCATATTTTCACATATCTATAATTTTACCCTTACCTAAAAACTAGATTATGTGATATTTAAGTTTTTTTTTATATTTATCACTCCCTTTTTGAAAGATGTTCTATCTTTTCATAACATGAAGTGGGTTTTAAAAAATGGAACTTTTGAATATGTAAAAATTTAATTCCAAGAAAAAAATTAAAAATTTTCTATCTTTTTATGTGGGATAATATAACACACTGATATTTTAGAATATTTTTATTCACCGAATTAATTTCAATTGTTCGATAACATTATTTACACACAATCTTAAGTCTAAATGAATATTTATATAATTACAATTTATAAATAGTCATTGAACTATAAGGTATAAATATTAATAACCATGTTATGAAAAAAAATTAATTATTTTAAATAACATAAATATTTTTCTAAATAGGTACCCAATTTTCATTAATACCATTTTACGCTTCAAAAGTTTGTTTTCTCCAAAAATGATAGTTATTTAATTTCTATGATGTACAATATAATTAATTTCCACAATTTTTATAAATTTTATAATAATAATTTAATGTAATTTTTTAAATCATCATATCAATATTATCTTAGGGTGAATCTTTAGGAGTTTTCAAAAAAAATTATTTTTCGCTTAATATGGGAAAATTCTGATTTTTGAAAAAATATGTCACTTAATTTAAAGTAAATTTCCCATTGTATTTACAATATTTTATTAATTTTTTGTAACTATACTTTAATTATAAATATTATAATTTATTAAATGGAAATAATCATTAATCTTGATTTTGGAATTAAATAATTTTCTGGCTTAAAAAATCATTTTTCTAATAAGCTATTTTTATATGTGAAATTGTTTTTCATCATTGTAAATTTAATAAAAATATATTTATCAATATATTTAATGAAATTTATTTATTATATAGACAATAATATAATTAAAAATTAATTTTAATGTAGTTACAAGGAATGTAAACTAAGTAAAAAAATTTACTTAAAATTTTATTTTTCTAAAATATGGTTCGATTTCAGTTTGTGTGCTTATTTAAAATTAAATTATGAAAATTTTAGATATTGAATATGGTAAAATGGATTAAATATTTTATTCAAATACATAAAAAAATTTAATAGGATCCACAAAAATTTCATAATGGAAAGTAAAATCTTTAAAATTTTATAACCATGGTTGATGTTAAAATGGGATTATTAAGGGGTTAAACCTAGTGATAAAGGTAAAATTTACAACCCAAAATTACAAATTCGTACTAGTTAAATATAACTCAACTGTATATTATACTAACACTAAATAAATTTCAATTTAGATCCACTTCCCATTCAAGTGACCTTATATCATTAATATATTTTATGTAATGCAATCAGTTTCCCTCACCTAACATATAAATGGGAACCTCTTATCCACCCTTATTCACAAATTTTGAACATTGTGTATTAGAATATTCATAATAAAATTGTTTCCAATAATCATTATATTAATTATATAACTTCTATTTTCCACCTAAGTTGAATCTTTCAAGGATTATGGTGTAACCCAAAGGAGCTCTCTCATAGAAGAAGTATAAATTTTAACCATGCTCTTTAAAAATTATTTCATCATACACCATCTATAAAACAATTTTATACATAAAAATTGATGACTCCATTATTATAACTATTATTAGATTTTAGGATGATTATGTCACAATTATATTTCATACCTTCACTATCAAATGAAAAAAAATTATTTTTGTGTATGTCTGGAAAATTGCATCCACATAGGGATATGATTCATTTTACATCACTATATTTCATGGTTGATTATTATAATAGATTTCACGTTTATATATATTTTATTTTTTAAATAATAATTAATTTTTAATTATAATATCTTATATACTATGTTAACTCACAATCAATTGGTAAATGATAATGTCTATCTTGCGTACATGTGGACTACCACCACAACTAAGTGACATAAATTTTTTTCATATCTACATAACATGTAATTTAATAATAAAAGTTTTTATGTATATAGGGAATTTATTATATAATAATGTTTGGGTGAATTTGAATTTTTATTTACCCTTTATTTGGTCCATAAATCAAAAAGTGGAAACATCACCTGGGTGTGTGTACAAATTACCATCTCCATGAGTAATGTAATTCATTTACCATCATCGAATTTTAGAAAAATAGTTATAAATAATTATATAATGAATAGAAATTTTATTAATATCATGGTTATCATTATTTTCATTTTTTAAACATTATCAATGTGTGAGTACCATAACTATCGATAAAAAACATACATGATAATGAATCGATTAACAACTAATATGACAATGATAATGTAATATTTATAATAAATGGATTATATGATTTCATAAGTAAATAATGTCTGGTATCATATATTTATTATTATATTTTTTATATAATTATAATAAATTTAAATTTATGAAAGAGGTTCTTAGTGAACATACTAAGAAATACAGACTTGAGGTAATGGTTTATTTCCCTCATTTCTTATTCATAAGGCATGTTAGATATTTCATGAAAAAAATTATTTTATGCTGTTTAGTTGCTAACTAATGAATTATTTTTAAATATTCATAAAATTCATGAGTTTTAATGATCCATATCATTATATTTATTTACATGGTCTTTGGTTCAAAATATACCAATGTTGTAAGAGTCTTTAATTACAATTCTATTTCATTAAGGAAAGTTTTAGATTATGTGCCTATTTTTGTTTATGAGGTGTATATAATGATAATTTTACATGTTATATCATTTATCCATATTAATTGATAATATTTAAATTAAAAATCACATTATTTTACCCGGTAGGTTTTTATTTGAAACAAACCAAATTAGTAAGGGTTTATCATCTCAAATTGTATTCTTTGAGACGTAACTTATATGATATGCCTATATTTCTATGGGGTTTATCTAATACCACTAATATAATTTTTATCATGAATATAATTATTTTCATGTTATTTAATGTTTCACTTGAATTTATTTTTTTCATGAGGGGCATGAATCAAATTTTACTAATGTGGTGAAGGTTTTATGTTAAAATATCATATTTTCCATGATTTCTTATTTTAAAATTTATGATGATGAAATTATATGATATATCACTCCAATATAATAATAACTTCATTACCCTATAGTAATTTCAGGATTTTATGTTTTTTCCCTTTCATTTTCCTCTATTTTTATACTCAAGAGACCACATAATTATATTGAGGAAAATTTTCCTTGTTTTTCTCTTCAAAGGGGAATTTTTTCTTACATGTACACATTTTAATTCATATTGGTTTCCATAATGTTCTAATTAATTTACAATGATTATTTAAAATTAATTTTGAACTATGTTTTTATTACATTACCATGTTTTAAAAGGAGTATTCTTATCATTTTCTAAACATGGTTCTTTTGACTCTTTACCGAAAATGTGGAACAAATTTATGTCTCAAGATACAACAAAAGAATGAAATTCCCTATTTTCAGGAATATACATAAATTTAAATATTAAATTATATGTTTCATTATTTATTTTTATTTTAAAATGTATCATTGTTATTATTTTATATTTTTTATATTTTAAATAATTGTTTCCATATTGAAAATTATATTTTTCTCAGGAATTTTATTATGATATTTTAAAGGTATTTTCATCTATAAAAACCATTCATGTATTTTTCTTCTAATTTACTAGGGAGGTTACCCAATGTGACATTTATTCATCATTATCTTGATTTTTTATTCTTTTCATGATGAAATTTTTATGAAACTCAAATATTTTCAATGTTTTATCATATGATATTCTGACGAATTTTTTATGATCTTTTAGAACACACATGAATGGTATTTTGTATGAGATTAGTTATTCTAAAATTATATATCCCTATAATACATTGGTTAATTAAATCTATCTCATGTAAAAATTAGAACTAAGATGGGGAGTTGACCCAGTTCATAAGAGAAATTTTCCCCTAAGATAGTCTTGGGAGTGAACCATGACAATGGAAACAATGGAATGGACTGTGAACCAAATCCTCTATCATAGTCATAGAAGCGATCCTTGAAGACTGAAATTATTTTCTATTATTCTTTGTATGCCAAAAACTTATTCCCAATAATATGTTATGTTCCCATGGATAATGATTTACTATTTATGATTCTATAATATTATGTCTTCTGTATTTTTTAATCAAGACTTATGTCATGTATGATGATTAAAGATCATTTTTTTATTTGGTATCATTATTGTAAGTAATTATCATGTTCTAATAGCCATAGTATTATCATTTTCTCACTCACGATCATGGGTTTATATCTTTTATTTTTAGCCTTATAGCACATCATATCTCACCCATTCTTATGTTTATATTCCTCAGAATATGTAGAATGGGTTTAAGAATTATTAGTCTAAAAATGTTTCTAGTTGTGAAGACAATATTGGAGAAATAATGAACATTTTTTATATACCAATTATTTATGTATCAATGGTTAAAAATACATGAACCACATTGGGTTTAGGAATGGATCATATAGAGATGTAATGAATATTTTACTAATAAGTTATAGTATTAAGTTATGTTGTGTTTGTGTTTATATATAAGGTATATCCCTCCCAGAACTAACCAAGGAATCTGTCCCTAATTATTTGTCCCCATCACAAATATATAAAAAAAATAAAACCATACTTATGTTTAGCTAATTAATTACAATATATTTCACAAAAACCTAGAAAAAACTATATTTCTTAATCAAAGAATACACATCTATCCCGAATAGAGAGAACAATAAAATCATTGATTTTATAAACTAGTATTCAACAGACAACAAGTATGTATATATATATATTTATTTATTTAATGTAATCATATGTGCCTAACCGTGATGCATGAAAAAAATCGAAATATCAATAAATAGTAACATGATTCTTGTTAATTATTACCTAGAGTTATATTATACAAGAAATGGCTTGGCACATAGAAACTCTCATACCCATGTCCTACACAAATTATCTCCTTTCAAACATGTCCCTTGTTTTTCATGGAACCCTCACCCAAAATAGTACCCCACTAGAGTTGGAAATGATAATATGGGGGTGGTGAATTCCTGGTACATTCCTCTAGTAGGCCATGGGTTTGTGAATGGTTCCAAGGTTATAATAAAAAAAATGGGTGGCATTTCCCTCTAAGTGAAAATAAAGAAGAGAGATATAAGATAGATGCAAAAAACAAAAACTTCCCATAAATTTAAATGAATTTACAAGTGAATAAATGAGGTTTTATAAAGTATAAGAACTAAATGGGAAAATAAATGTATAAATAAAATATAAAGATTACAAAAATCATGAAGCCCAAGAAAATTTTGAAAAAACCACTAGCTAGTAAAAACAAAACTCATATCAAACATTATTTGCTTACCGGAAGAAATTTTATATATACAAAGGATGAGAATAAGAGTTTTCTCTATAGGATCCTGACCAGATCCTCTTGTGTGAAATATAAAGATAGAATAAATACAAATATGGAATTATAAAGCATAGTAAATAATTGTGAAACTAACTCATCCCCTAAATTGGTGTACTAAGTCACCGGGCTCACTGATTATAACTCTTACCAAGTATCTCACATAAGGGAGAATATAATATAATATCAACAACAAGGTTATCCAATCATCTATTCTCTACTGGTTTGTTGATATGACCTAATATCATAGGTCATGATCCATCTTTATCCCAACATAATCAACCTCATAAACACTTTTTCTTGATACCACAACATGAACCATATGCATTAGATCATCACACCGTCCCATATCAAATCAGTATATTATAAACTGGTAGTTTAAAATATCCATGGAAACCAATATTGCATGTTTCATACATCGGTTATTTTACCTCAAGACATCACAACTCATACATTGAGTAAGGTAACTAAAGAAATTATATCCTATACACTTCAAACCTATAATAATAATTTGGTTAATATATCATGAGAAACATGTGTTTGAAATTACCACAAGCCATCACATCCTTTTACAAACATATATGGGAGACTATCCTCTTTTTATACTAGTGCATAACACTACCAAGAGAAAAGAGTGGCCCAAAATGGTGTAGTCATCCATCCATCCTCCCACTAGGATGTTGGGGAAAACACCCTCCCAAATTTTATTAGGTGTGAGTCTCCATAATTATCATGGGTGTGGTAGTGTTTGAAATATCATAATATACATGATATAATATATCTCATAACCACATTATGGGAATAACCTTGTCTTAGACTCAACTACAATATACATATCCTGGAATCTCGGTCGTCACTAATGAAAAATATCTATCATATAAACACAGAAACATTTGAAGAACTAAGTTAATTTATATATTTTCATTATAAATTTCTATTTAAGTTAATTAATTATTGAACAATTAATTACCAATTAATATTATTAAGCATTAAACATTATTACCGATCATTCCAATTCCATGTCATCCAAACATAATCCAAACTATTTCCATGGTTATTCATGAGTAACATCTCATTTTATTCATAAAAAACCAACCCATGGGTTAAACGTCTATTATTTATTCTCAACATCATTCTATAATCCATTTTTTCTAGTAAAAATATAATATGCTACCTAAAAGAAGAATCAGGTAACCAAGAACATCCTGATGACTCATGTAGTTGGTAAAAATGTAGATAGAACATGAAACCCACCAATGCAACGTTAAATAGATTCATTTCCAGAAATAATCCAACCCTCACCATCACATAAGTAGTTAATCACAACTTCAACTAATTCCATCATCTCTGATGACATGCATGACACCCATATGCTTATCATCATGCATATTTCAATAATAGGAATCTACTGCTCCCACATAATCTGGTCCTCCCATACTATATATCATCATTCATCCTATTCTCAGTCATCCTAGGCTCATATCACATTGAAATGATCATACCCTGATTACGTCACATGGATGAAATTAAACAAGCATAATCATCCAGATATCTAGGCTCCAAAACATGGCATTCATCTTTTGTACACAAACTAGCTCTCATAGACCCCAAATAAAAGTCATCATGCCATTATAAGAAAACATGCACTCATGACCCACCCTAATATTTATCTTTAGAAAAAATCAGTTCATAATCAATCCTGAATTAACCTAGTCATTATTCATAGGTTCAATCTATGGGAATCCCAAAGAACCCTTAAAACAAGATATCAAGAGTTTAACATGATTCTAAAATAAAAACTAGTTTTATCAAAATATGAGATGAAAAAATATCAATTGGAATGCCTTGTTATAATTTTCACTAACTATAGTTATCATGCTCCAAATTCATTATTAATTTTATGAAAACAATTGTACCAACCTCAACCCCAATAGTTCAAAGTTAGTGGTTATTTTATTTCAATTGAATAAATACAGGAGATCACATCACCAAAGATCAATCAGTTTAGTAGTCTTCAAGAACTAGATATATACATGGTTCCCTAATTACATTGGTAATTAAACATAGAACATAATAATGGAAAATAAACATCATTATTCAAGCTTATTCAATTATTTCATCTTGTCAACATGTATAAGGAAAAAAATAAAATTATGTGATAAAATGGTCAATAATGGTTATATGAATCAATAACAAGTGAATCCAATTCAATAAGTAATAAGTATTATGGAATGGTACATATCTAAAAAATTAAATCCATCAATATGCTGAGAATAAAAATGAATTCGTATATTTTTTTAATAGTGAAAATATCATGGAATATAATAATTGAATACTAAATGAAGAAATTGATTAATTATTAGATTTCATGTATCTATAACATGAACCATTATGTTATCAAGGTGGAATATTTATGTGGGTTGAAACTTTCCCGATTGTTCTTAGAAACAAATTCAGAGGGGTTTTCACCAACTGTTTTATCTCATTAGACATATCGATGCATTGAGGAGCTATATAATGTTGGGATTGACTTGACACTTCAATTTCAATGAATTATTCATACATAGATTTAATTCAATAAGAAATATTATTTATTGAAATATCTGTATTGAGTAGATGATATGGATTCATCAATATTTCCCATGTTTATAAAATTTAAAATGAAATTTTATGTATACTGGTATACGGATAAGAAAATTATCATTTCCATGATACAAAAAATAAGTTTATTTATGAGAAATAAAATTTAATTTAAAAAATGATCTCAATTTATTATTATATACACCACATAAAAATTATCATGTGCACAATATCAAGAAATTATCAATGAAATAAAAATTGAGATGAAGTCCCTTACCTAATGTTCAAAATCGTTCTATAAATGTACTTAATATCCATGATAATAACCTCAGATTCATTAATTACTTAATTAAGAACCTTTTGTACATGTATGTTACTTAGTATGACCTTATTATATTCATTTTGGTCTTTTTATGAGTTATAAGATTCAATTTCAACGTTGTGGGAGTGTTTGTTTCTTTGCTTTTCATGATCGGTACACTTGTATACAAGTATAGAAGTTCATGTAAAATGAGAATAGTTCTAAAAAATTAAAATTATATGTCATTAAATAACTTCTATAATTTTAAATGATATTATATATCATTTGTTAATATGGTATAATAACGATTCATTAGATATATTTTTAATGAAAATGATTTAATTTATTTTTGAGGTTTTTACAACCATCCCAAATTCATATTTTTTTATCTTTTAAATGTAATTCCATTGTGTGGCCTTTTAAAACCCTCCACACAAGGAAACCCCACTCCCCACAAAGAGATCACTCCAAAGAGAGCCCCAGCCGGGAAGGAGTTGTTGCCAACCGAGATGGCAGAGCGTCCTGGAGGGTGACAACATGGGCGGCGATGGTTCGTCAAGAAATCCATCAGCACGGGTGGGTTATACCTCATTTTTCCCACCCAGTAAGAAACCGTGTGACCTGGAAAGGCGAGTGGATCCCGGGGGAGAGGTTCGCCCCGAAAGCGGACTCCCGGGATTCGAACCTTGTACCTCCCAAAGAACAGTGTTGTTGTACCCCTCTCCTTCACCACTACGCCACCGCCGAAGCGGCCCATCCCAAATTCATATCATTTTATTTAATATCATATTTATATATCTTTTCCAAGATTTTATATAACTTATGATATGTATATTCCAATATAATGTTACTATAATAATGGTTTTATGACTAGTTTTTAAGGTGGTAATAGAAAATGAAAATGTAGCATTCACGATGGTGGTAAATTGAAATATCATAGACCATGATTTAATTTTTAGAATAAAATGTATATGAAAAGTGTTTTGATGATCGATATTACATTAAAATAAAACATTCTAGTATATATAATATATTTTAGTTATCATAAATTTTTTTATATTGGATATAAGAAGAAGATAATAAAATAAAATAAATTAAAATAAATTAAAAGAGAAAAAAATAGGATTTTTCCTAATGTGGGACATCTCATTGAGAACCTCTTTAAGGAACTTTGGATTGGTCTTCTCTTGAGACCAAAAAGTCCAAGATGTGGGGAAGATGTTTAAGAGTTCAATTGGGTAGAATATAATAAATATTTATGGATTAGAAGTTGTGAGGATAAGTAGCGGTGAGGGATGGTATTTATAGTGGATGGGAGGGGTGTTTTTTTATTTTATTCATTTATTTATTAATTTTTCTCTATACTATCAAATGTATTGATAATTTTGCCTAATTATAGTAACAAGTGAATTTGAGTTATAAATAATGGTTTCTTTCATCATGAATGACCCAAAAATTAATGTATTTGGATTAGGATGTTAAATAGCTTGAATTACCGTATTTCAATATTTCCCAAAAATTCAACTATTTAAGAAAAATCCCAAAAATATCCCTAACCATTATTTGACATGTATAATAAAGAAAATGAACTCAATTTAATTAATATAATTTTCTAAATATTATTATTTTTTGTTTTAGTTAAAATCAATATTTATTCAAAAACGACTGCTTTTAATATTTTAACTAATTTTACGACACTTTGAAAAATAAATTAATTTCTCATAAAATTATTAAATATTCATAAGACCAAAACTAATTATTCCATGAATCTATTTTACAAAAAATATTATTTTGAATCATTATATTAATTATAAAATTGTAAATAAACATTTACATTTCAAACAAAATACCAACACTTAATTTATCATTGTTAAATCATTTATTTACTTATTCCTTTATATAAATATATCATATTTTTATTTATGAGATACCTAAATTTTATTTATACTTTCAAAAGTGAGTTTATAATTATAATGGCCATATTAAAATTTCTAACCATCACATTACTATTCATGACTCTCACGTAACTATTTTAGCTATTATGTTAATATTTAATACTATATCACTACTTATTTATTCTCGGTGTTGTGTGGAAAGTAAACTAGAGAATGAGTTGAATTTATTTAATAATATACATACCATAAAATATTGGTGTGATATTATTTCCTCCCTCAAAAAATTTAATCCTTGAAATTTTCATGTGTATTACATTCCAAATAAATGAGTATTGTTCTTCTTCATATAATCATATGGTTCCCACATCACTTCTCCCATTTTACCATTCCACAAAATAAATTTTACAAATAAATTTGGTTTATTTTTCAAGACATTATATCTTTTATAAATAATCTCAAAAGGGACTTATCATCTAGGTAAATCATGTTCCAGATCTATTTCATCAAAGGTGATTACATGTGTTGGTTCTGAAATGTACTTTTTAAACAATGATATGTGGAAGACATCATGAAATTTCTAGATAATTGGAGACATTTCTAGTTATTAATCTAAATATCCAATTCATTCTATGATTTCAAATAGTATGATGTACCTTGGGATCAGTCTTCCTTTCTTACCAATACTTATAACACCATTCCATGGAGATACTTTTAGAAAGCCATGATCTCCCACTTGAAATTCCAAATAATTTCTTCAGTTATCAACATAGTTATTTCATCCAAATTTATTATTCTTTAAAATGATCTTAAATATTCTTCACATTCTTTGTCTCATCAATAGTTTTCAGGCCTATAAATATCCTCTCATCAACTTCATTCCAACAAGATGGATTATTACATCACTTTACATATAATAATTCATTTAGTGCCATTTTAATTCTAGAATGGAAAGTATAATTGTAGGAAATTTATACCAAAAGTAAATAATAATCAAACATACCTTTAAATTCATGTGATACTGATCTCAAAATCTCTTTAAATGTTTAAATAGTCTTTTTAGACTATCCTTTAGTTTTAGGGTTATAAGTAGTACTCAAATAAATATTAGTATCCAAATCCTTATGAAGACACTTTCATAATTTTTCTGTAAACTAAGGATGTTGATAATGTAAAATTGATGGAGATTCCCTATAAAGTCTTTGAAATTAATTAATATAGAGTATTTATTGGTTATCAATAGTTAAAACTTCTATTATATCAATAAAATGTGAAAATTTTATTAGAATATCAAAAATAACCTATATAATATAATTCTTTCTAGGGGTGTTTTGGAATCTAGTAAGGAATTACATTGTAATGTCATTCCATTTACACATTAGAATGGTTAGAGGTTGTATGCCTTTGCTAAGAAGTTTTCTATATTCCTTAACCTATTTAAAAATGAGGTATCGCGACACATTGTAAGCAATTCCCCACATCATTTTACCACACAAAAAATGTTCTTACAGATCTCTATAAAACTTGGTACTACCAGAATGTACAGATAAATTTGAGCTATGAGAATCATATAATAGTTCTATTTTTATCTTGGGTATTGATGGAACACATAACCTCTTTCAAAATTTAAAATTTTCATTCTCGTATAAGAATTTATCCAATCTGCCATCCTTAATGACTTTGATTTTCTTTTTAAAATTCTCATCGTCACATTGAGAACTTTTTGTCTTCCTCGGTAAAGGCGGTTTAGAAATCATTTGAAAAAGGAGTGAATTTTCTTCTTCCTTAACAATTTCCATTTTCATATTTCAAAAATACATGATCGTAAGATCATTATAAAACCTTATTTATAAAAACAAATCCATGGTCTTTTCTTTTTAATTCACCATCTACCATATTTTCTTGTCACGGTTGATAGTGTACTGAACAATAATAATCTGTAAGTAAATCAATACATCGCCTTTTCCTCATGTTGATTTCATTATATGTAAATATATATTAAAAACTCTTTGGATCTGTATATATCTCACATATTTCACCATAAGGATAATGTCTCTGTATCTTTAGGGAAAATATTATGGATACTAACTCAATATCATGTGATTTATAATTTTTTTCATGACCAATCAGCTGTCTTGATACATATATAATAACTTTATGATTTTTCATAAGGACAAAACTCATTCATTTAATCAATGCATTACTGTATATCACAAATTCACTATTTTGTTATGGTTGTTTGAAATCATTTAATTGACTAATCTAATAAATAATAATTCAAAAAATTCTACACATTGTTTTGTTCATACGAACTTAACCTCTTTATGTCTGATCTGGGTTAATAGTTTAGCCAATTGAGAAATGCTCGGAATGAAACATCTTTAGTAACCTGATAAACTAATGAAACTACTTTCCTTATTTATGTTCGTTGGTGTGGGTAATTATTAGACTATCATTATTGTCCTGTGATCAATGGATATTCTATCCTTATAGAAAGTATAGCCAAGGAAATAAATTTCCTAAACCCATAATTCACACTCCTTCAATTTTCAATATAACACATTCCTTATGATAATCTCAAGAATGATTTATGAGTGATTCTCATAGTCGGTATATGTTTTAGAATATACTAGAATGTCATTAACAAATACCACAGAAAAATAATCATGATATTGCTTTAATATTTTGTTTATCATATCCTTAAACAAATGGGGTATTATTCATTCCAACTATAATTACTATAAACTCATAATGTTCATAACTCATCTAAAAAGCTTTCTTCATAATATATTCCTTCTTTACACACAATTGATGATACCCAAAACAATGTTCAATATTACAAAAATATTGATCTCCGTAAATTTTATCAAATAAATCATTAATCTGAGGAAGATTATACTTAGTATTTATCTTAGTAGAATTGATTCATCTGTATTCAATGCACTACCTCATGGATCTATCATTATTATTAACAAATATTAAATTATCTCTCTATGGATAAACAATAGGTTGATTAAATCCCTCATTAATCAACTCTCCTAGTTATTTGTTCATCTATACTAATTCCAAAGTTTCCATTCTATAAGTAGTTTTTTATACTGGTCTTGAATTAGGGATCAAATCAATGGTAAACTCAAATCCATGCTCTGCGGGTTTCCTGGTAGGTCTATAGGAAGTACATCAATGTATTCTAATACAATAGTTACATCCTCAATTTTAAGATTACCTTCTTCATCCTTATATATTCATTTCTATTCCTCTTCAATAATTTCATTCAATATAGCTATTGTAGGTGGATCTATATATGGGTTTAGATGATGATGTATCTTATCTAAAAATTATGGATTATAAATCTTCCTCAAAAATAGTAATTTACATCATATTAAAATAACGTTTTGAATGATATTTTTAAATTCAGTTCATATTAAGGATTATATCAAATTCAACCATAGTTATGATGATAAAGTCAGAAAATAAAGAACATTTATATACTATAATGGGGACTACATGACAAATCTTTGTTACAATGTTACATCCCTTAGGGGTTTTTACTGACAACTCCCTTATTAAATAAAAAGGTAAATATATTTTTGTATTGAAAAACTAGGTAGATATAAAATAGTATGATCATCCAGGATCAAATAAATCAATAGATAAATTTGAAGATAGGATTAATGTAACTACTACCACGTCATTTCATATTTTTTCCCTTATCTGTAGTGATTGCATAATCTTGGCCATATCCCCTCGGCCTCTCCTATGGTATATTCCTTTGATACTTGGGATATTGGTTTAAATAATTCCTCATTCCATTATCATTGAATAATTTTACATTGTTGATTTGTTATATCCCCTTAAATACATTTTCTCAATGACCCTTTTCTTTGCACTTATAAAAAAATCCCATGTATTTCAAGACTTTTCCATAGTGATTCTTTCCAAAAAAATCATAATCATAATTTCTTTGTTTATTTATTCTTCAATGATGCTTTATCTTTTTCATGGTTATCATAATACCGCTTATTCTATTGATTTACCTTGAACATATAGGATTTAGAATACTCATCTTCAATTTTGATGGACCTTTAAACTATTTAAATATATAATGAAAATGTTTTAGAGTCCAGTTCCCTTTGAAGGCATGGCTTAAGACCTTAAAATAAATGAAAAATATTATTTTTAAAATCATTTTTGAAATCTATAGCATACCTAGGTAGTCTTTTGAAGCTATTCTAATAATCTAGAACAATTTATTATTCCTTTTAATTTATAATAAGTAATATTATCTTCATTTCAGTTTTTGTCCATAAGGAAAATATTTTTCTAAGAATATTTCTTAAAAATATTTCCATCCCATTTCTTTTATTTTATCTTCTTACATAGTATTATAGATCAATTACCGCCATTGATCATCATCTCATTTGAAGAAATATACTGATAGTACATCATTTTTCCATTGATCACATCTATATAATAGAAATATATTTTTAAGGGACCTGATCCATTACTTAACTACCACTGTATAAGTTGTCCCACTGAAATATAGGGTATTTTTCTGCATGAAACAATCCAACATAGGTGCATTTTGGTTATTCTTCATAACCTAAGTTTGTTATCCTAATAATGTATTGCTATTCTCATCTCCAACATGAACTATGTTGACTTTTTCAGTGGAGAAATACCTACATTGTATTTGGGTATTGATTCCTTTCCATCTATTAGGTTCCTTCACTAAATAATGGAACACATTGTCTTATCTTATAATCATAACAAGTATTGATCCAAAAATTCACTATAAGAAATTATTATAATTCTCATGTTCATTTATCATCTAGTTCCAAATGTTTCTACTAAACCTTCTATGATACCAACTATAAAAAATCCAACCCCAGTAGCCTAGAGTCATTGGTTATTTTATTACAATATAAAAGATACAAGAGATAAAATCCCCAAGGATTGATTGATTTAGTAGTATTATAGAACATAAATTGGTAATTAAAGATATAATATAATAATGGAAAATAAATTACATCTGTGAAAATTATTCAATGATTTCATCTTCATAACATAGTGAAGAAAAAAAATAAAAGGGTTAAGGAAAATACTCAATACAGCATACATGACTCAATAATAAGTTAACAAAATTTAATAAGTCATAATTATTATGGAAAGGTAAATAATTGAAAACGCATGCCATCAATAAAATGAGATTGAAAATGAATCCATAGATTTTTTTTAAGGGAAAATATTATGGAAAGTAATAACTGAATACCGATTGAAGAAAATTTAATTATTGGATGTCGTGTATCTAAAACATGAACCATTAAAATTTCATTGAGATTTATGTTTATGGGTATAAACTCCTATGATTATTCTTGGAAACAAACATGAAGGGTTTGTTGCAAACAATTTTGTCTCATGTGACATGTTGATGCATCTAGAGGCTATATAATGTTGGAACCCACCCATTACTACAAGTAAAAAAACATCCATTATACATAAATGTAATTCCATAATAATATGACTTATCAAAATATCAGTATTGAGTAGAGGATATGAATTCCTCAATACTTCCCAAGACAAACAAATATTCAAAATAAGCACAATATGTAAAATTGTATATAGTTAAGACAATAATTTATCCATCATACAAGAAAAATGGATACATGAGAGAAATAAATTTTCAAATGAAAAATTATCTCACAGTAGTAGTATATGCACCAAACAAATATTATTTGGTGCATAATACCATGTAATTATTAATTAAGTGGAAATTAAGATGAAGTTCCTTAACTTATATCTCAAAGCATTCTATACAAATTCTTAATATTCTAGATAATGAAATTAAATTAATTAATTAATTGATTCATGACATTTTAAAATATTATTTTATTTATTATAATTTTATTAATTTCATGTATGTCCTTTTTGATGATTCATAATATTTAATTTCTTTGTTTTGGGAGTGTTCGTTTTCATGGTTTTTCATGACTGGTTTTCTTGAATATAAGTATGGAAGTTCATGTAAAATTTGAGAAGTTCTATAGAATTGAAATTATATGTTATTAATGATCTTCCACAATTTTTAATGATCATATATATATTTTTATTATATGTCTTGATAATTATTATTTTGATAAAATGTTAATAAAAATGATTTAATTTGTTTTTGGTGGTTTTTATGACCATCTGAAACTTATATATTTTTATTTAATATCATATTTTTATATTGGTAGAAAATAAATATATAAATTATAATATGTATAATAAAATCTTATTTTAATATAACAATGGATTTATTTCTATCCTTGAATGTGGGAAAGGAAAATGAAAACACATCGTCCATGATTGTGGTAAATTGACACATCATAGATGATGTTTTTATTTTTATAATAAAAGGCATAGGAGAAGGGGTTTGATGATGGATATTAAATTAATATAATACAATTACATAATGTATAAGATATTAGAGATATCATGAATGTTTTTATATAGTAGGTTAGTATAGGGTAAGAAAATAAATTATATTAAAAAAATTAAAAGATAATGAAAGAGAATATTACCTCTTGTATAGTGTCTCCTTAAGAACCCCCTTAAGGCACTTGGGATTGGATATTAGGTGGGACTAGTAAGACGAATACATGGGGACGAGGTTTGGAAGAGTATTTTGGCATAATATAATCAATCTCAAAGGATTAGAAGGTGTCAAAAGAAGGGGTGGTGAGGGGTGGCATTTATAGTGGAGGAGAAGGGTGTTTTTTGATTATTATTATTTTTTTTATTCTGGCTAAATTATATCAAAAGTTTTGATTATTGTGACTAAGTATAGTTAATAGTCCATATAAGATTCATATAATGGTTTCTTACATGATTCATGACCCATAAATTCATGTATTTTACTTAAAATGTTAAATACTGTAAATTATTATATTTCACTATTCACAAAAAATTATAATATTTCTTAAAAATACTAAAAATTTACCCTAATAATTTTTTCAATTTTTAAAACTCAAAATTGATTTAAATTTTATATAAATAATTTTATAAATATTAAAGTTTTAATTTTTAATTAAATTCATCATTTATTCAAAAAATAAGGATTTTAATGGTATTACAAATTTTGCGACACATTGAAAAAATAATTAAGGTCTCATAAAATTATTATATAATCATAAGAAAATAAAATATTAATATATGAATCTATTTTATGAGAAAAAATTTCTTTCAAATTATTATATTAATTATAAAATTGTAAAAAACATTTACATTTCACAAAAATACCAACACCTAATTTATCATTTTTAGAAAATCTATTTACTTATTACCAGATATAAATATGTCATATTTTAAATTATGAGATATATATATTTTATTTATAAATTAATTGGTGAGTTTATTATTATAATGGACACATCATTATTCCTCATGGTCACATTACTATTCCTAATAGTCACATTACAATTTCAAAGGTCATGTTAATATTTAATAGTATATAATTGTTTGTTTAACCTCTTTGTTATGTGAAACATAAGATAAAGATTGAATTGAATTTATTTGAGAAGATACATACCAGAAAATAATGGGGTGTTATAACATTGAAGATCATATTCAATTGAAATTTTCATTTCATCAATTTTGTTTATTATCAAATTATAAGAAACACTTGATTGAAAACATAAATATTATTTACTTATTAGGATAATTAATTAATTTATTTCATAATTACAATATTTGACTTTTTCAATCAAAAAACATGATACAAAATAATATTATAAACCTCACACTATTTAGAAAATCATAAGGGAAACATGGATTTCTAATCACCTCGCCCACAAGGAACTATGATGTCTAAAAACATTCATGATACAGAACATCATAAAACCTGAAATAAAATATCATATAAATATTTTTTATTAACAACCAATGAATAGAATGAATAAACCAGAGGAAAAAAACACAATAGAGAGAGACCTCTAGAGAGGAGGTGGAACTCAATATTGATCACTAGGGATTGATCCTTATGAGTGGGTGATCAATCCTTTTTGAAAGGGGATTAAAATACTTTTAAAAATATATCATGGTAACATAGGGTTCAAGAGAGA
Source organism: Viscum album (assembly GCA_963277665.1). Taxonomy (NCBI): domain Eukaryota; kingdom Viridiplantae; phylum Streptophyta; class Magnoliopsida; order Santalales; family Viscaceae; genus Viscum; species Viscum album. Next base: position 1,103,549,919 of record OY728147.1, read on the forward strand.
AAAGTGGGAAAGAATCTTGGATTGGGTGTCTCACGGTTTTATATGTAAACAAAAACATAAGGTCCAAAACATTACCCCATCGACCACATCACATCACTACCGGACGTGGGGTATTCTATGGTATAGCCTATGGGAGCATGACACAACCACCCTAGGTTAATGGTAATTATAGGTTTAATATCCATATCCTATTAAATTGGATTCATGGGTCATGGTATAGCCTTCAGAACCATTTTACAGAGACCCTCCTACCGAGAATGGGACGACATCATGGCCTTCAGCCCATGGCATGACTACCCATAAAAATGAAGTATCCTTATTTCTTACCCAATATCCCCTACATCATAGATGAATTAACTACACTGTATCTAATTATACCACGGTGTGACACATACCTCTATTCCACATGTATGCCATTTTTTTGATGTGGCTCCCTAAAAACCCCTCATTATCCCTCCAAACACCTTAGTACATCCTATGGGTGCCTCCAACACCAATATCCACAAAGGAAAGGGATTCTAGGATCTATACCCTTACATCAGATACCACTAAAAACATTCTCATCCTCGTGAATTCAATCCAAACCCATAGATAAAGAAAGATAAAATGGGTCTTCCAAACAACTACCACATGAGATACCTCTCAACTATCTCACTACCATAGGATCTCATCCAAATTATTAGCAGAACAATTTAAAAACCTTGCAAAAGAAAAAACTAGATCTTAAACACTCTTTAGGGGATAAACCTCTCAAAAAGAGGGTAAATACAAATCATAGAACAATATTAAACAATGTAATGACCCAAAAGTACAACAAACTAAAAATAAAAAATTATATTAGATAAAATTTCATCATTAAATAACTCAGGGTACTATGTGTGAATCTACGATTCACATTCTTGGGTATTCTTCTATATGAAACCATCCTGATATAAGACATGAATAAATGTAATAAAACACTTTAACAACACCATATTCTTGTGGTATGGGGTCTCCATAGGCCACTCCTTGAAGGTTAGGTCATCGTAAACATAGACCTCACCCCAATCAATATGTGAGAGTCATAATGAAGGTAATATTGGAACTAAGACATGTGAAAAGAAATATGTATCCAGATCATTTTATGGGGAAGTTTTATCCAAAACACCACATCTCCAACATGACCAAATAACACAAATGGTTTAACAAACTAGGGAAAAAGATTACTCCCATGACTTAACCTTCGCCACCCATGATGAGGAGTAACTTTCAATAACCCGTGATATTTGATGTTTAACTCTAGAGGTCTCCTCCTATGATCGATATAGGATTTTTTTAGGAAACTTTACAATTATAATCCTATTGTGTATCACCTAATTCACCACTATCATTTTTATATTAGTTCTGACCAAAGAATTGTGTACTTTTTTCCCCAATCAAGCATAATAGAGAATAGAAAAAAAATTGTGAAATATTTAAAATGGTTTCATACAAATTATTGAGACTGAAGATTTTATACGTGAAACCGGCCCATTGTTGGTGTCATACACAACCCTCCAGAATCTAGTACACGAGAATACAACACATATTCAAGGGTCTTTATGGTCTCCTCTATCTAACAATTTGTATGTGGATAAAAATAAGTGCTAAATAATAACTGAGATCCAAAATCATATTAGCGACCCCTCTACAGCGTGGGGGTAAAAAAATTATCTTAACCATAGATTAGCATCCTATGGAATGAATGTATTCTCACCACCTCCTCTTGATACTACATCAATAATACCTCCAATGAGATTGATTCCCTTCTCTCCTTGAAGTTGGTTGATTATTTAAAGTGATCAACTATTATCCATATAACATCAATTCATCCTTAAGATTAAGGTAAACTAGTAAAAAATTATATCAAGATATTCTACCACTTCCACTGAAAAAAATTTAATGGATAGTGAAAATGATTGGGAATATACATCTTAGCCTTCACCTTCTATAAGACTAAACATTTAGATACAAACATGGAATCAACATTCTTCAAGTTGGGACACCATAACATACCTCTCATAGCTCGGTACATCTTTGTCACAATAGTATGCACCACTAAGGGTGATCTATGTAACTCATAGAGAACAATATCATGCATCATATAAGGGAAAAAAACTTCCATGAAACAAAATTTGGTGTTGATCATCCACAGACCAACAATCATGGGCATCACTAAAAACAACTTGGTCTCTCCAATCCTTTACATAAGAATACACCTACTAGGAATCCTCTAGATGTCACACTAGAAAATATTGTACTATATTTAGAAACATAGAACCACTGACACTATCCTCTCCAATATCAAGATGTTTGCTGAGATATCTTCTATCACTCTCTAGGAATCTCTAGATTCATACATGGAATTACAAAAAAAAATTTATGCTCATTACATCAGTGATAAAATTACTCTTCCCTAGTATATATTAAATATTGATGGCATAATCCTATAAGAATTTCAACCACCTTTACTGTCACAAGTTTGTTTCATTCGAGAAGAAAATTTACTGCAGGTACTTATGATTATTGAAAACTAAAAAATAGTCACTAATAAGTTAATGTTTCCAAATCATTAGGGAGAACACCACCACTACCAACATGAGATCAGTGGTGGAATAGTAATTCTCATGGGGATGTAACTATAGAGAACCATAAGAAACAACTAGTATCTACTACATCAAAACCCAAACCACTAGTCGATCCAAATGAACACATGATCCTTCATGGAAAATTTTTTCGTATGAGTAACAACCCAAGAGAAATCAGTTATGAGCCTCCAATAATAACCTAAATGACCAAGGAATATAATTAATTATTCTATAGTATTGCTTACTACCCATGAAACATATTCTTTTACCTTGGAAGGATCCATAGATATTTCCTTATAGGATATGACATGCCCAAATATAAAAAAAATCATGAGCCCATAACTCACACTTACAAAACATCCTGAAGTGCTGATGATAATTAATAACTCCTAACACAGCACACAGATGATCTACATGCTTATCCTCATACATGGGGTATAAAAGGATTTCATAGATGAAAACCACCATGAACCTATCCATGAAATAATTGATCACTGTGTCCATTAACCCCATAAACATGGGTGGAGTGTTTTTTTCCCCAAATAACACCACAATGATCTAATAATTATCATGAAAACATTGAAAATCGTACTTCATTATATCCTCATCCTTTACACACATCTAATGATATAATAACTGAAGAATTATCTTCCAAACTTACTTGATCCTTTTAATTGATCGAATAAATCATCAATCTACAGAAGAGGGTAACGGTTCTTTACTGTCTCTTAGTTCAAGCGATGGTAATCCAAATAATGACACAAACTACCATCAACCTTCTATAAAAAAAAATGTGCACCCCATAGTGATACACTCATCCAAACAAAACTTCACTACAACATATCATCAATATATACTCATATCTATCATAAATTAGAAGGATGCATTCTATGGTGACATCAAAATATGATACATCCCTCAATATAGCTCTATCTCAAACTCGATCACCCATCAGGGGGTAATATTGCAACCGCCTTGATAAAAACATCAATGTACCAGTATACATCCATGGGAAGAACCAATTATTGAACCTCTGATAAACTCACCATCATCGTGTCCATCAAAGAAGAGAATGATGAAACATGACATTAATACATATGAGGGTCTTTCATAGCAAAAAACACTATCATCCCTTCATCAGTATCCTAGAACAAAACCTACCTCTTGATGGAATCCATGATATTATACACTAAATAAAACCATTATATGATGATAATGATGTCATATATCAATATCTATAAATATAGGATGCCCCCAAAGGGCAGTTTTCCCCCAGAACTATCTCAAAATCCCTACATACTTCATACAATTCAACTGAATATCCATATTTAATTTCTATATCCATGGGAACTATGAGCCTCTACACCTCAAGACTCAATGTACAAAAAGGGATGGTGATATAATAGAGTTCCCAGATCTTGAATAAAAGAGATCATAAATCCATGTAAATTATAATGTAAGATTATCTCTAATGACATCTAGATCTCTCATCACTAGAAATTATAATATGTGAATCAAATCATGACTTGATACATGGCCTATGTGACCCTTTTAGTGACCACCTACATGGACATTCTCTACTCTTAGGTAACAAGGATTATCTCGGGGATGTCCTCTGTATGCCCAGTCCCCTCTATGCTGATACCAAACTAGAACACCCTATTTCTTCTACCTTATCTGAAACTATTTCTGTGGTGGAACTTGAATAGAAACACCAAGCACACACTAACTGATCAGAAATATCAGATAATCACACCACTTTTTTACACCCCCTCTATATGAAAAAATATGTCTTTGATCCCCTTGAATATGTATAAGATTATCCAACCTCAGATAAATGAGATGATGAGGGATAGTACCAACCCTTGACTAATAAAAAATAATTATTTCAATGAAACTGGGAACCCCGAACAATAGATTTTTTAAATAAATATTTCAGAAAAACTCCCCTCTTATGAAGATCTAGTTTTATCCAGCATCATCTCAACAACCTCTTCTCCCACAAGCGCTTCGAGATACATATTAAACATAAATGGGGTGACCTAACACTAGATTTATGGATGAAAATCCTCCTCAAATTTAGTATCCATGGTCTCCTCATTTAGAAATGGATCTAAATAATATTTCAGAAGGGTTCTAAAAGGGATCCTAAACTCTTGCACACTAGAATTCATCTATTTACGGGTACGTAGTTCTTGGTGATTCTCCACCTTCATAGAAAAATAAATAAACTCTATATGGATTAGATCTATGAACCTACCCCCTGAGACTGCCAACTCCTCAAATTCCCCATGAAACATGATCAAGTACTACCTTACTACCCTAACAAACAATCATACCTAACAAAAAAAAGCAAATTCACCTCTTGAGTATGAATAGAACCGAAGGCTATCTAAAACTCTTCCAAACATTCTTCTATGTTTAAATATAAAATTGATCCCTCATAATTTTGTAAAATATAGCACTAAAACTCTTTAATTTTATTCCTTGATGTATCATCATCATTGATGACATGTACTCTATGTTGATCTACTAACACATCATGTTGAATATCTTAGGTACAAACCTAATGGGTACATAAAATTAGGTCCATGCCTACAAAAAATAAAAAATGGTTAGAGATCCTAAACCAAGAATATGGAATACTAATCATTAACTGAATATTTATTTCATTAAATAGTTTAATTTTTTATCATACTTATGGACTACCCATTTCAAACAAAGGTGTAGGGAAGAATGGTGAATGGGTCATTCCAAAGTATCAACCCCATAACTTGAAGCACTTCATTTTTAGGCACATTAAACATAAATTCCAACACATATGATCATATGGGGACCTATATATCAATTTATTTACTAATTTCCTATGTTTTATATTTTGTTCTAAATATTTCTGACACCATTTACCAACAACCCCCTAAAATCTCATCCGGGTGTAACTCCATACTCTATCTCATCTCTCAAACTAAACCACTAATACTACTCTATGATATCCTCCTCCACTAAAAGAGTACCCTAATTAGACCAACAATGGGAGAAGGGGGACAACGAAAAAATTAGTCTTTCCTCCATTAGGCCCTAGTTTGGAAACTAGGGCCAAGGTTATAGTAAACAACATGTGGAAGGCATTAACCTCTATGAGAACATGTCAAAGAGTGAGATAAGACAGTTATGCCTATCAAAAACTTCTAAAAAAGGTAAAATAAATCCTAAACTCGTAAATGAAATGTCATAAAGTACCAAAACAACTAAAAGGAAAACTACAAGTACCAAAAAGGTAAGGATGAAAGTTCACATGAATCTCAAATAGCTCCTTCAAAACCATAATCTAGTAAATAAACCCAATATCTAACATGATCCTACTATCCTAGAAATTTTATTTATATATCCATAGAGTGGGAATAATAGTATATGCATCTGGATTCTACTTGGAGACTCCCATTAAAAAGATAATGAAATTAGGTTAAAATGCAATAAAGCTAACTCATCACCTAAACAGGTATACAATGTCCCCATCCTCACGTTGGATAATTGTCACTACGTATCACATAAAAGAGACAACATAATATAATATCAACAACGAGGTTACTCCTCAATCACATCCCAACTAGTTTTCTTGTATTCCTTAATTTCTCATATCCCGAATCATCTCTCCCAAAAATTAATCTAGCCAATAGACACATGGGATAAGTATCAAAACATACACCATGTGCCTCACATCATCAGGTCATCCCATAGCACATAATCATATAGTATCCATGTAGTTTTAGAGATCCACCACAACCTGTAAAATTGGTATCATACATTGGGTGTTATACCTCAATCCATAACATCCCATACACTGAGTAATAAACCTCAATATATCAAAACCTATACACATTATATCATTATAATCCTTTTGATATTATATCTGGAGATACATGTGTGTGAAATAAACAAAATCATTCTTAGACTTATACACACATATATGGGGGAACTAGTAACAGTGTATACCAACACATAATACTAACAATTAAAGATATTAAGAATAGATTGTGTGGTTATCCATCCATCCTCCCACATAGATGATTGGGAAAACACACTTCTAGAGTCAACTGGGTGCTACTCACCCTAACTAAAATGGGTGGGGTAGCATGTGAAATAACAAAATATACATTATATAATATAGATCAAATACTTACTATGGGTAAAACCTAATCTTAGACTCAACTCTGAAAAATTTATCTCAGACTCTCGTCTTCCACTACTAATAACTAGATATCCTATAAGCACACATTCATTTTAAGAGCTAAATTAAATTAATTTTCTCATTGAACAATTAAGTTTATGTAAACAAATTCATTATAAATTAATTAAACATTAATATTAATCCACCTTAAACATTATTATATATCAATATTAGACCATTCACTCTAGGCATAATCTATACCGGGTCCATAGTGCCTCAAGGGTAACATCGCATTGCATCCCAAGGGTTAAAATTTTATTTTCCATTACTCAAATCATTCAAAAATCCATGTACACTATAGAATCCATCCTATGCTACCATTATAAGGAACAATGAAACCATGAACATCCAGCTACCTTAAGTAGTGTGGAAAGGAATACAGATAAAACAAAAAACACATACATCAACCATTAAAAAGATTTATTTCAAGAAAGTATCCCATCTATTAGCTTCACATTAATAGGTATTCCCATCATCAAACCATTCCATCATCTCTGGTTCTATACATGACACCTACAGGAATACCCTAAGGCATATCTATATCATAGGTGTCAATATCTACCACATCTTTAGGCCTCCCCACCCATATCTAACTATCCCTCACGGGGTCATCCATCACAGGCATATATCACATCATAAGGATCATATCCAGATCACATTCCAAGGAAGTAGAAAAATATCATTGACCTCACCCACAAACGTTCTCTCATAGGTCCCAAACATAAGGTATCTAGCCTTTATAACAAAATGGTAACTAAAAATCCCAAATATTTATCTTTAGAAATAATAATTTCTTATTCCATTTTTAATTAATCGATTCATTACTCATAGGTTCCAACTATGGGTAGCCTTAAGCATCATCTATAAAGGATTACATAAACTTAAAATCATATTAACATCAATACCAGTTTTATCAAACAGTAAGAATAAAAAATATAATTTAACATGCCATGATATTATTTTCATCAACTAGAATTAGTATCCTTAACATTATTTATTAATTCCATTAACACGTGTAAGATAATATTCAATTAAACATTCACATTTTATGATTTAAATTATTATCAATTTAAAATAACAAATATATTAAAAAAATTATACTTCATTAATTCTTATTAAAATTAATTAATTAATTTTAGATTTAATTCATTTTCATTTTAAATAAAAATAAAATTATGAAAAAAACCATAATAGAAATCTACAAAATTATTGTATAGATAAAATGGTGTTTATAAATTCACTTGGAAAACCATTATCACGATATTAGAAATCAACATGTCATCACTAATCAGTATCTTCAATTACCAGGTTCAATGTTTATTAGGTAAATAACACTGGTATCAAAAATGAAAATCATGCTATATTTATGATATAATGTAAATAAATAGGAGAAGCAATGAATCCCCTCCATAGAAAGCTTTAACTTTCATCACATGAGGACGGACCAACATCATGGATCTTCAATCGCCTCTCTCATGAGGAACCGTGATGTCCAGAAGGTGTTGCGCTACAACACTCCAAAAAATCAAAATTAAATCCTCAAAGGAATTTTAGAGACCAAGACCCATAGAACAAAAATAATAAAAGGGAGGAAAAGAAAACCTAATAGGTAGAAACCACTAGATAGTGGAGGTAGAAATCAGCTTAGGTCATCACATATTGACCTTTAGGAACCAGGGACCAGTCTATATAAATAAGGTATTCAAATACCTTAAAATACCTAAATTTTCTTCTGGTATTTGAGGGAAATAAGTGGGAATGAATCTGTTTTTGGGGGTATCATTATATTTTTAGGTAGAAAAGAAAACATAAGGTACCATGGTACAACCCCATAGACCATTTTGTATCACCACCTAACACAGGTCATTCTATGGTGTAGCCTGAGGGAGCCTTATAGAGCCTCCCTCGGTCAATGGTTATTATATTTTCAATGAATAACTCCTATTAATATTAATCTGGGGGTTAGAGAGTAGCCTTCAGCACCACACTGTAGATCCCCACCTACCAAGAAAAAGACCATGTTGCAACATTCAGTCAAGGGAATAGCTACCCCTAAAAAGATATTAGCCTTGTTGCTCCCCAAATATCCCATATACCACATATGAGACCCACAATTCCGTAACCACCATCACTATGGATCAATGCATATTTTCATGCTACTGGTATTCTATTTTTTGTAGTTTCTCCCCCAAAACTCTTCATTTTCCTTCCAAACACCTTAGAGCATCCTTTTGGTGCCTCTAACACCCAAAAATAAAAATGGATTTGGATTTAGATAATTGATACCTTACATGGCTGGTCAAAAAAAAGAACAAAATTATTCTCTAATAAAAAGTTTCAATTTCATGAACCAAAACCCTCGTTTTGAGAAAGATAACCACACAACCTCTTCAATTCCTTCCTATATACAAGTGGTTGAAAACCAAGAGTGGGGTTATGAACACTATCTGTAGGGAAACTATTACAACAATATCATATCTTTAAAATAATTATATAAATTAAATATAAAAACTTAGATAAATCATAGAAAATTATATAATACCAAAATGTAATATTATATAAATCAAATTTCATAAAATATAAATGGGCTCTTAATGTGGCAATCCAAACCTGAGTAATATTTCCAATAAGATAAGTAATGATGTAAAATTGTAATTAGTATGGATCATAAAAATGTTAATATATATATATAAACATTCTCCCAGTGTATAAATCCAAACTAGATAAAAAAATTTAGACATATAATAAATTATGAAACACTACAAATATCCTTGGAGATTCATCCAGATCTTTTGACTAGCTCCATACTCTACAGAACTATTGTCTTCCACATTCCCCATTTCCTTTATGGGATCCCGAAACATTAAGTCACCTTGTGAATTGGAATTCCCATGTAATGAGTTTTTAATAAAATATAGTAGTACACCCCCAATTCATATATAACAAGCGGGAACATATATAACAAGTGTATACCATGATCAAAAAGAAATATCAAGAAAATATAAAAAACAATATATAAATCACCCAATTAATTACCAGGAAACCATGAGTATTGGATAAAATCTTGTGCCTCCATTATAGTAGGATGGTCAAATATATTAGAAGTTATTAAGGTCTATCCATGAGGATTAAGAAATGTTACTCCATATCCTTAAGGAATAGAGTTAACATGCTACTCGAAAAGGTAGTATGTTCTATCATGTTAATTGGATTCCAAAAGTAATTGAGTTACATCTATATTATAAGTCTATCATGGTTATAGACTATGTATGGGTCCACCATCATCATCAGCACACATCATGCACACCCCCATCTATGAGTTAATTAATCCATGATTTTCCAACTTTTTTGAATACCAAGAAAAATATACCAATGGAATGGAAACACACATAGAATTATAGAGTATAATAAGAAATCCCTATAAAGGAATCATGAGAATTTTTTAGCATCATATTACTACATTTTATCAACATCAAACATGGTAAAAAGCTATTATATAAAAAATCATTGAATTATGGATCATATATATGGGTATCAAGGGCTACTCACTCACACACAATGAAACACCATCAAACATAGAAAACAAGATATTCTAACACTAATTGAATCAATGAAAAAATGTATAAAAGGTCCCCAAAATATAAATAAATTCCTAAATAATTTTTTTTATGAATAAATTAAATGTATTAATTAATGATTGAAGCCCAATCCGATTTGTAGTTTCATAAAGAACATGCTCACATAAAAATTATATTTGACTCAAGTTCTAGTTCATCATGAAATTGGTTTAGATTGAGTGGAATGATTAGATTCCTTGTCATGAATGTTGTCCAAGAATTATATAAATCACAGATTCTTTCAATGAAACTAGTTCCAAGACAAATTAAATAAGAGAATTTTAATTCATTGGATGTATTTTTTATTCAAGAAAGTATCATTAATTTATCATTAATTCAAGAAGAGAACCTCATGTTTATCCAAAAACATAGATCGACCAATAATCCATCAGTGGAAGAGAGATCCAAAATGAGATTCAAGAAAAAGAGATTCCCAATATGATCCATCCATATAAACATACCTGTAAATGTCGACCATTCAAATGGGGTCAAGTTCGGGTCAATGGATATCAATGACTTGTTGAGTACACCAAAAATATAACAAATAATCATTAATAGATTATATTTCTATCATAGATCATCATTCAAGAAGAGTTCTATGAATAATATTCATAAACACATACCTATAAAACATTTGAAAATGATTGTATATATCGATTCAATTAATAAATTTTGTAAAAAATTCTAGATCATCCACTGATCTATTATAAAAGTAATTATTTATCATCAGATTAACATAGAAAACATAGATACATTATGGATCACTGGTAATCTATCAAGAAGTGTGTTGAAAAGGGTATGTATCTAGAGAAAACATATATTTATAGCATCACCAAATTGGTCTAACTTTGATGAATCATTTGGAGATTAATTGGATATCTCTATATTCCTGAGGAAACACATCAAGAGTGAAATATAGACTTTTAAATTAGAGTTTTGGAATTAAATAAATTCTAAATCTAGTGGAATTTAAATTATAAGAGGTACATTAAATGAACTCTTATCTGGGGTGAGATATGGAGCTAGTGGGCCTCACTGATGGTCTAGTGGCACCATCGACTAGCTGGTGGGCCTGAAAGAACCACTTGGGTTCTTCTTACATAACTGGTAGTCTGGTGGCACCCCATCGGCTAGACAGTTATTGTATGAAACCTTAGACCTATTCCTACTCCACTGGTGAGTCAGTGGAGTTTACTGGCTAGTTAGTGATAGTTTAAAACCACTGTAATTCCATCCCTTTACCCAACTCTCTAGCCATCCATTTTTGGGGCCCTTTTCATTAAAAAATCCTCCTAACAACCATATACCAATGTTAACCTATGGGGGAACAAATAATTTCATTAAATTAAAACATCTCATACATAAAAATAATTGAGGATGTTACATTATATGCATTGGAGGAATATAACGGACCCAATAAACCATGGTTTATAACATAACCACTCATACTTGGCTTATAACATTATCACACATTTTTGTCTATAATGGAACCACTCATAAATAATTCATAAATATTTATATTAACTATTTAATAATAAAAACATTTATAATCATTCACATTTAAACATAACACCTTTTAAAAAACCCATATTTTCTTTTTAACTAGATTATCCAATGGAAAAAAATCATGTTCCACAGTAATGTTTTTAAAAGAATCATATTTTGTCGATAAAAACAATAAGAATTTTATCATAGGAATATATACACATTAGATCATAGGAATTAAATAAAGGATATTTTTATAAATGAAAATTTAATTTTGAATAACATTAAAGGAATTTATTTGAAAATAATGAAAAATACTATTTTATTTTGATAACATATTAAATAATAATTCCAAGAATATTGATAAAAATTAATTTCATTAAAATTAACCATAGAAAATTATAATGTAAACTTCAGATAAAATATTTGTTTTGAGAGTGGTAAAAATTAATCATTTGGATTATTTTAAAACAATGATCCCTTTTACACATTAGGTAATAATTAAAATTTCCCTATTTGAAAAAAAAAAGAGATCATTTTTAAACAATTTTAAAAAATGTCAAAAAAACATGTTAAAATTACAATAAAAATTAATTTCATAATAGAAAATAAAATTCATGAAAATATTTTAATGATCATGGATATGGAAGTGAAATTATTTTTAAAAAAATGATAAATAAGGTCATGTTTTTTCTAATAAATTTCATTTGGTTTTATTAAGTAACGAAGTGGGGAAAATTAATGTAAATCATGTAAAATGAGGAAATAAAAATTGGATAAGAATCTATATGTGGTTCAAAAAATTTATATTATCCAATTTCCAAAAAAGGAACCTCAAATATAAATAATCATGAAATAAAATTTGATTATAACATAAAGACTTTATATCTTTGGAAATATTCAAATCAAAATTAATTAAATGAAAGAATTTGATATTGATCTACAAATACCATAAATTACATAATATAATATCTCAAAATTCATTCATGTGTAATTTTGAACCCAATATAAATATATATATTTTCACAAAAAGAAATATGTCTCATAAAAATGTGATTTCAACCAAGAAATCCCTTGAAAAGATCCTAAAACATAACATGATAATTAATCCATGATGTGATTATGTAAACATATATAAATCTAAATAAAATTTTCACATATATAAAAACAAAATTGATTGATCAATTCATATATAATTATGTAATAATAAATTCAATGAAGAAGTGTTATAGGCTAATGAAATGAAATTAAGTTATGAATCACCTTACCTTGGGAAAAAAATTTCTCTGTATATACATTAAATCTTGTATAATTAAATAATATTAGTTATGTAATTTTTTAAGAAAATTTTAAATATTTATTCCCATATCATTAAAGTATTTATTTCATTAATTTTAATGAAATATTTATTATATAATGGTTTGTGTCTATGTTGGGTGTTTTTAGGATGTTCGACTCATAAATATAACATGATTTTTATTGGTTGACCATTGTCAAAGGTACCATTATTACATCTTACACATAATAATAATAGTTACATAATTATCATTATTTATATCATATACAATTTTAGATCTATCTCTGAAAATCAGTCATGAAAAACAAAATAAATCAGCTCGTGAGGTGGTAGTCCACATGTACCCCCAAGTGATGTTTTTACTTTTCATTGGACAGTAAATGGGGAAATAAAAAATTATTGTCCTCTTATAATCATTATAATTTTATAATTTTAATATTAAATCATTAAAAAAATATTTGTGACAATACATTAGAGGTATATTTTGAGAAACCACTTACATCACTAGCTAGAGACAGCAGTCTGTATGTATGCATGTGTGATGATTCTGTATTAAAATGATTAATAGTAATAAGATAAATAGTATATAATATTTACATATTCATAAATAATTAAGTAATTATATATATATAATAAATCATAATATCCATACACAAAATAAAGTGATGATAGAAGAAATATATCTCTTTGGGGAGGTGGGGGTCCACACGAACACATGGATTATGTTTGTGTCCACCATATGATCAAAAAGGGGATGAAAAAGGGTTTTAATATAGTAAAAAAAATTCAATACAATTGATATATATTTATTCTATTATATCATCATGTTTTAATTATAATTTAAGGAGGTAGAAGATATTGTAAAATGAAATATTTTAGATAAGACTTGTACCTCTACATTAGAAAACAACCTTTAGCTTACACATTAAGTCTTCCAAGTAGGTATTATTATTTTAATTAAGACTAAAAATCATGGGGAGTAAATATTTTAAGGTATTTGGGTTGGTATTATCATATATATAGTTCTAAAAAGGTGTGAGGAAGATAGGATATGTGGTTCCCTTTTATAAGTAATTGGAGGGGCACCCTCAGAATTAATTAAATTATTAAATTAATAAAAATTTATTATCTTGATAAAGTTAAAAAAATTATATAGTCATAAATTATGATGATTAGGGTTATAAATTCACTCATATAATAAAATTAGGACATGTTTATGTGATTTTTTCAACCCTTATCTCTTATCATTAACGCCATAGTTCTCCTTTTGTTTACTACCATGACATAAATATTATTTATACAATAGAGGTAAAAAACACTATAAAAGGAATAGTGATCCATAAGTGTAAAATGATTGATATTATCTACCATATACCATTAAATTTTCCATATTTAAAATTTTTCAAAATGTAAAATAATTTGTGAAAATTTTATTTAATGTGTGATACCATTAAAGTCATTTTCAGATCTATTCACATAGTGTGACTTTAATTACCTCAAAAAATAATGTAATTAGAATATAGAAAATTAAATCATCATTAATAATTGAATTTTTTTCTAAAAAAATCATTGAACATAATAATTAAAATATATTTTATTACTTTTATTTACATTAAAATCATTTAATTGTTTTTTCTATTACTTTAATAATCATTATTTCTATGTTTCGTAAGAATTTAAGTTAATTATTCAATCACTAAAAATTAAAAATAAATAACCAATATAAAAAATAAGTAATATTTCAAATAATTATTTTGAAAATAACATAGTATATTTTTATTCCAATGAAAAAATATTATATTTATCAAAAAAACAGAGTAACACCTTGTGTGTATTCTTTACATGAAGTAATATTGAGCCATTATCAAAGGAAAGTGGTAATACATTACTAAATATTATATGGTTGGATGATTATGTTCATAAAACAATCAAGTAATTAAATAAAGGAATGTTTATTGGTGATTTATTTTCTTATCACATATTTTTAATCAGGTTTTATCTGTTTTACCCTTACCATAGTGACAACATTCTTAAAAAGGTTAATATTCATAATTAAAAAAAATAAAGGGAACTATTTTAAAAAATTAACATCCAAATTTCAAATATGGAATCCAATTTATCAAATTTAAAATATAAAATTTAATGAAATTATATTTAAGAGTAATCCAAAATTTACAATGAAAAAAGGTTTTCTAGAAAAAAATCATTTTTAATTAAAAAATGTCTTTATAAAAAAATTAATCATAATATCTGTGAAAAATATATTAATTGGATTACTTTTTATCATAATTAAAAAAAATAAAAAACTACTTAAAAATAAAATGTTAAATTTAAAATACTTTTAAAAAATGATAGTATTCTATAAAATCGGTATTTTAACTATTCACTAAAAATAATTACTTTTAGAAAAATTATAAAATTTCAAACTTATATAATATTAATATAAGGGTAAAAAATAATATATTTTTTATAAAATAAATTTTATAAAATTAGTAAGAATTAAATATAATATTTCCTCATAAAAATAACTAAAATTATTTTTTAACAAAATGCATTTTTAATGCCTAAAATTAATATACATAGAATTTTGTACTTATTTCTAGATAATTAATCAATAAATTTTTATTATGTAGGAATTTTTAATATATGTCACAATTTAGTTACTAATATTATTTATGTCATATTGAATAGCTAGGTTAGAATTATTATATTTAAAAATTAATTTTTCAGGGTCATTAATGCTCGATGTTTCTTATCCATTATGCTATAAAATATACTCTTCCTTTAAAATATTAGTGTATTATATTTGAAACCATTATCTTATATTTTATCAATATTAAATTTTAACTCTTTCCATTATTCATTTTCTATATGATAAAAAGGAACAAATATTTTTGAAGCTCCTACACCAAGTCTATAGAAAATATGATTTTTATTCTATAGGAAACAATTAGATATCATCCAGAAAAATATATGAAAATTTCCTCGTAATATCGATAATACCATCTCTAATATTTCCTTCATTTCCATTTTCCAATAGAGACTCTATTTTACAATACAAACTATCCTCTTCATTAATGGTTGATTCAACACGGTTCAAGATTTTTTCCCAATCCCCTTTAAACAAATGGGGATTTTTATAGGGAGTAGTAAAGTTCACCCTTCACTTATCTCAATCCACATAATCCTAAGAGGAAATCATACAATCCAAATTAATGATGAGATCAAACAAGTGTATCTCAATGACTAGAAAGTTTCTTGCAAGTTCCAATATTGAAATGGATAAAATACAAAACAAACATCAAGATTTATGATATTTCATATTCCAAAGAGGTGTTCAGATCTCCTTAACATATGGAATGATATATAATGGAATTAATATTAATTACACAAAATTAAAATATATAAATTTATGATAATCACTGGTATTGAATAAATAAAATATAATATGATATAATGAGTATGGTACCATTCATAGTCATTGACCCTATCTTAGACTCCATGGGAGATCGATCAACCATATAAAACGACTTGGTATCGATTATTGATAAAGTTATATGGTTATATTAGTGTAATGTTCATAGATTATTATGATCATACAATTAAAAATTAATTCGTATTCTCCCTTGAAATTGATGTCCAACTACCTTTATGAAATTTGAATAAACAATGGATCCAATGGGTGTCCTGTATCATGAATTACATTAGTTATAGTAGTCATATTTTTTGAACCTCTGCATGTGGGATATATTCCCAATGGAATAGAAATAATTCAATGGTACTTAGATTTAAGTCCTTTTAAGCCCAAATGTACCACACTGGAAGAAAATAAGTGATATACTAACTCAATCAGTTGAATTTTTAAACTGATATAGGTACTTAGAGCCTCTACTACCCTCCCTTAATGTTCATCACACTTCCAATGCTTCTCAAATGGACTAATAATAATCCCACTAGATATAGGAGGAAAAAAAGTTATCCTTAGAATTCCTTCCTAATCAGTATCTATAATTATATTTCGATCCAAAAAACATGAAAATATTAGGATCTTTAATAAAAATACATAATATTATATTTCAATTTTATTAAATAGTTCAAATTTACTATCATTTAATTTATCATTCAAAACATAGCTTCGTAAACAATGGATATGGTCAGAAAAGGTTTTTCATTATCCAAAACCATTTTAACAAATTGATGGATAGAAAAATAATAATTAAGACTTTTCCAATTCTATATTGCCCTAATAGAACTAATGGGTAAAAATCACTTTAATGTCCTTCCATTCCATGTGATCATAATACTTTTTGGAAATGATTAGCACCCTCCATTTCTAACTAGGTCCTTCGATCATAAAGGTAGAGCACATCACCTTAACAGATGATAGAATCTCAAGGATCTCAAAAACCCTATTAGTATTTTCTATCAAATCCTTATATTATTGTGGGTTTCTACTTCCTTAGAAATATGGAGGCTTATTCATGAGGAACTCTTGGTCTTGATCCTTCTCTAAACCCAAATCATTATTTTTAATATGAGAAAGACCATAACCCCTTCCAGGGTATATAACATGAATGGATTAGGACACTTTTTAAATGATATTTTTGATCAACTAGTGGGGTTTATCATGAATTGTTATCTATGATGTCATCCATAGGATCACAAGTTTATTTTGTGGGGGAATTATACAGCATGAAATTAACAAAATAGTGAACAAAAATTAAAAAATAAATCAACATTTCATAACACAAAAAAAATTAAAATTCAAATATAAATCATAAATAATAGAAATATAAAAGAACAAAACCATCCATAAAATTAGAAATGCATGTATATTTTGTGACCCTTTTACTATTACCAACTAGGAAGGGAAAAATCCATAAACCAAACCACATTCCAAATATCCCTAGGTAACGGAAAGAAGGATACTAAGATTGTTTTTCACAAAAACATCCAAACCTATTAATTTATCCCTAAATATATTATCTATGGTATATCATAAATTATCAAATAATTTAAATGATAATTATGATCTAATACCACTTTTCAGTAAACCATCCTAGGCCAATATTGACTTAGGAACCTGAGTTAACCTATAGTAAGTCTTGAAGGGGGTTCTTGATCCCCATATACTAGAAACAACCATCTAGGTATTTAATTACATACTATCAAAATTATTTTACCCAAAAAAATGTCACATGGGTCCAAACCATGAATAGAATATGATATTTCCATAAAATTAATACTCATTATCTATGAAAAATAAAAAATAAAATAATAAAATAAACCTATTACATAATAATATCTAAGAACATAATAGATATAATAGGATATAAAAAATAGAAAACAAATAAAAAATAACCAAAATTGATTAAAAATTATAATCCATATGTACAAAATAATAACAGTCACTGGATGGATGCTTAATATACAAAACAATAATTTTATGACTAAAAAATAAAAAAAAAACATTTACACATATCTGTATTATGTGATGGCCAAGTCCCCACAATTTCACCACCATCATTATAAATTCCACTTAAAGGAGTATCCATTTCCACTATATGATAACTTCACGTTACCAAAATATATAATAACATGTTCTATATACGGCCATTGGTTTTATGTAGGGTGGGAGAAACAATATTCCAATACGATCTCACCTTGTGTTCCATGAATAAACCTTACTATTTAAATATAGTCATGAAAGTTTGAAAATAATCATATACTAGAGAACATTTAATATTTAAGGGAAATAAAAAATTATCATTTTTTAAAAATTGCATAAATAAATAAAACACCATAAAAGTATGCATTCCATAACACGTAACATGGTAGATCCCTAGGTCATCCATGTTTTCTGTCACCCTAGGTCCTCTTATCAACTTATGAACTAATAGTCATTCCATGTTCATAACAAGACCACAATGAAGGGAATTCCATGGACTAGAGGTATAGTTTCAACCATCATAAAACATAAAATTAAATAATCTACTAGGGAGTGTAATTCATGTCCTTGTGTAATGGTGTCTCCTAAAAATGACATCATGGCCTTTATCCATGTCTATTTTAGTTATTAATGTGGAAAAGTCAAAAAAAAATGATATATAGAACTAGTATACCCATTTAAATAACCATTTTACCTTGTGATTTACCCAATTCCAACGTATGACATTTAGTTTTAATGGGAAAATACATTAATAGATCAAACCCCATTTCAAGTTAGCAACAAAAAAGTATGCCTTTTAAACTACTCTCTTTCTCTAGCTAATGGAATTAATTTTAAAACAATAATGAGATATCCAATTAATAATAAAAACTAGTATACCATAGTGTTAATAAATAAAATTTCTATTTATAATACAAATAAATTAATATTATTTCATAAATAAAGTGTAACACATGAAATCAACCACCATTCACAGATGTAAACGGGTAACATACGGTGAAAGCCTTCTTATTAAGTCAAATTGGATATCAAGAAGACATTAACATAACAAAAATATCAAATCCCAAAACATTGGATTTATCCAACACAATCCCAACATCCCTTTGACCTTAGTGAAGTGAAAAAAATCAATAAATATGGGAGGAAACATCATTTAAAAAGAAGCGGAGACACTTTCCAAGGGATTAAATGATGTTTATAGAAACAATACCACAAAACTTTTATCTAAATATAGGCGATAAGGGAAAATGTGTGGAAAATAAACATGGATTTAATGGGAGGATTAATGAGGTAAAGAGGTGTTAACACGAAAGAGGGGATTATGGTCATTTCACACTTTTTAATTCTCAATGCAGGATGCATTATTTGGCCACACAGTTTCTAAACCATGCACCGACCATATGGACTAAACAATCTCATATGGATCTCCCATGATTGTTCCACAAATGTTTTCTGACTATTCACTAACTATATGAAATTTATCTATCAAATTGGATACCCAATTCACAAAATGACTGTACAGTTACTCCAAAAAGTGCACTAAACTACGAGACGTCCACTATTTTTCAAACAACATTAAAATTTCAAAAGTAATGACCCAATAACACTGAGGAAATGATAAACCATATAAATATTGAAAAAATAACTTAAAGTGAAAAAGTTGGTGTGATATATTTTAACATGGAAAAAATTTTGATATAGAAATAGATATATGAAGTACTATTATGGAACCATTATAATAATTCGATATAATTATAATCCATTAGTGATGAAATAATATAGAATACACTTCATTGATTTCTTTGATGAATCTGTTATGTGATGAAGCTTATGTGACCTGTAATGCCCTTTGATGGGAGACACAACATTTAAACCTAATCTTTATTAATGTGAGAATGTTTTATTATAATTCATGTAGCTAAAAACTGGTGTTTGCAGTTTAAGTCAAACTCTAGGGAAATGGTTCTATTTTTTTCTTTTTCAAAAAAAAATCTCAATTTCAATAAAAAATGTATAATAACTTATTTATACAATTTATATGCCTAAAAATAAAATATATGGTAAAAATTGGGATCAAAAAATATGATGCAATAATTTTAGTATATAAAATAATGAAACAAAAAAACAATATAAATTTATAATTGACATATATAAAAATACATTAATATTGAAAATATAAAAAATAATATGTTCCCAAGGATGATAACATATAAAAAATAATAAGTGAAACTTCATTGACAAATAAAGATAATGTTGTATCCTAAGGACCCACTACACTCTTTAAGAGGTATGGTAAATTAGTGTGCCTCAAAATCCCTAGTTTTTTTTAAATTAATTGGATTAGATTACCAGGAATTTAAATACATGGTTTATAGCGTTGCTAATAAAAGAATAAATAGGGAACTCTCATGGTTTAATGATCTCCATTCTAAGATAATCCATTATTATTAGAAAGATTGTTAGAAAATTACCTTCTTTAGCCTTATGTAATTTTTCATTAATTTAATAAAATTATCTTGGCCACTTGGCCAAGACATCCTCTTCCAAACAATGGATCATATATTCATTTATAAATTTCAAATATAAATAATTTTTTGATAATCACAAACATATATAGAAATATATTGACCATGAGCATGTTGTTTTACTTGGGTCACCTTTAAAAATATACTCAAATAAGAAAATATCAATGATGTGTTTATATTCTTATTTACCATTAATTCACTATTATGTTATTATAATCTTTAGGAAGATCTCACTTTTCAACCATGTTTCATGATTTCATCATCTCTTCCACACATCGGTTTCATGACCTCTTCCTCTCTAATATATTCTTGAATATCAATAATATCAAGATTATCTTCCACATGCTATTAAATATATAGAATCCTGATTTTCAGGAAAATTTATCTTTAGATAATCTTGATAATATATATTTAGAAATATTTCTTCTCCTTTTTGTGTATCTCAATATTTTTCAGAAATATATTTCATTGAGTTCTAATATAATTGAATTAAAAAATTAAAATCTAATTTGACTTCCATTATCCATCATCAAGTTCCCCCATCAATTAAATTGTTATGATCATCCATCAATTAATCACCATTATTAAAATCCTAAAAGATAGTTATGATTAGTTAAAGTAATTACCAAACAATACAAGATAGAACAAGTAAAAAATTATACTCTATATTCTAAAAAATACACATTTCATGATGTGGTAATGTGGTCCATGGTGTAACCAGTTGGTTTTTAGTGGTTATAATCAACTGAAAAATGAATTTTAGTGTAACACAACATCTTCGGTATAGAGATCCCTAAAACATAAAATCCACCAACAAATACATAAGCTTCATGACTTGTATGTTGTGACATCATCATTCACTTCATCATGTAGAGTGTTTTGAATGATCCTCTAGTCAAGTTTGTAATATATTACAATATCAAAACATATAAATATATATAGATAAAACACATCATCCTCACTTCCATGATGACATTTTGGTCTTTGTATCATGTTATCACCCTTATAAAAAATACTATTTATCATCTATATAATAATAAAGGCACAAAAAGTAGGGTTGTGGTTTATATTACATCTATTAAATGTAAATATATTTCTAAGATTTCATACTTTATACCAATGAACATCATATTTCATGATCCAATATTTTTGAATTAAAATTTATCAAACACTAGAAAATGTTTCTGTTGAATTCATCATTCATCATCAACCCTTCACATAATTTTCTCTTTCCACTAATCCTCCATATAACCAATTCATTCACTCACAAATTCCACACATATTTTCTTTGATTCGTATTATCACAAATCCAATACAACCTCATTATTTAAATAATCCCCT
This sequence comes from Viscum album, assembly GCA_963277665.1. NCBI lineage: Eukaryota > Viridiplantae > Streptophyta > Magnoliopsida > Santalales > Viscaceae > Viscum > Viscum album. The sequence goes on from OY728147.1 coordinate 1,103,572,467, forward strand.
CACTTATATTTTTTATAAGATATTATATAACCCAATATTCATTGTCTTCTCCCGCATTGTCAATAAAAATTGAAAGGGTACATATCAAACTTTAATATAGTTACCTTATTCCAAAAATTCAGAATGACTATTAAATTAGCCTATAAGATTACATGAGTCAAATATTAGTGTAGAAACAAATATGAGTAATAATATGTATCCCTACTATTAATAATACATTTTTATTGTTCCACGCTACTAATATAGACCCCATGGATAGTATACCACCTTAATTCATTCATTAAGACACAAATATAACCATAAAAAATCTAGATTAACAATTTTTATAATGGGGATGGGTGTATTTCTGAACCTCAATATTTTGAGAAGAGAGGTTTAACACTTATGGTAAACCTATGACTTTCAAAATTATAAGGCACCATTTACTTTAAGAAGATTTTATCCACTTGATCTTGGGTTCCAATATATTCCATCATCATTAACTTACTCTCCACCTTCTATTTTATAATGCATACCCTAATGTCAATGTACTTTTTATAATAGTGATAAACCAAATTCCCTGATAATTAAATGGAACACTTATTGTAACAATGAATCACCAGGTGATATTGTATCACTTCAAAAACTAAATTTAACTACTTCATCATGAAAATATGTTTGGTAAATGATTTACTAATAGTAATATATTCTATTGTTATGATCATTGGTGAAACATACTATTTTTTCTATCTCAACCATATCGCAATGTTAATTACAATGTAAGTATTTCCTATACTTATAGATTTAGGATATAAAATATCACTAGCCCAATCAATAAATGAATTAATATTTATGTTCATCATCTCACCAAATATAAAAAATAACTTATAATAAATGGTTTATTAAACATAACTCATAAGTCAAATAACATATTAAATATATTCCTTCTTAATGAAACTCATAATTTGTGTAGCCAAAAATATAGCATAGAAAATGTCTTACCCTATCACAGTGAGATAGATAAAACTCCAAATGATAATAATATATACCTTTTTGTAAACTTACTCATTTCTCTCGTATATTCCATGTTTATTTCCAACATCAATCAATTTTGAAATATTCCAAGACTATTCTATTCTAAACATTATAGAACTTAATCTACCAATAGAAATAATGAGACAAACGTATCCCCTACACCTTATTCAACTTGATGCTCTAAAAATATATATCTAGTTTTTAATAATATTAATTCCATACAGAAAATTTCAACAACATTGAAAATTTATAAATGTAATTTTCTAGATGAAACCAAAGGTAATATCATCAACATAAATCAATACAATGAAATACACTTCTTTTAAAATATTTACATAGAGGTTGTCATGAAACACTAATCACCTTAAATTTATCTATCTTAAGAAAGAATCCACCCATGGATACCATGATTGATGATTTTATTTTAGTTAATAAAAACACTTCTTTATCCTTCATACTTTAGAATAATCATTTCCTTGAATAAATCCAACCATTTGATCTATACATACTAGTTTATTTATAACTCCATTAAATAATTCTATTTTCATATAAAATTTGTATAACCTAGTTTTTTTTAGCTTCCAATACCAAAATTGATCTAACATGCTATATTTTCACAAATTGGGAGAATTTATCTTCCACATCAATTCCTTAAACATGAGAATAACCTTTACAAAATAATATTTAAATTTTTTAGATAACCTTTCAATTTTCACCTAGTTTTATTTTTAAAAATCATTGAGTTTTATATCATTATGAATTTTTGGTATATTCAAATGATCTGAATTTTTATTATTATTAATTTGATTTATTTATTCATTCATGTCCTTATCCTATGGTTCAGCTTCTATTGTTTTTCAAATAAATCATGTTTCAACTATTAAAATACATCATCATACTCTATGGTTCTCATTATTTTAGCTTTTATAGGTGTTGACTTATCACAAATAATGTTGGTATTTTCAACATCAACCCTTCTTAATCATCAGGGTCTCATTGGTTCAATTTAATATATAGCTACCTAGTCCAATTCTTCATCTTCTAAACCCTCTTCTTTGTGAGTAGAATTATGTATACCACTATGATTTTTAACTTTCACATTTTATTCATCATTATTTTATACAAATAGTTAATTAAAAAACATTTTCATGACTATTTTTTAAAACAATTAACTGTAATTCTTCCCACAATTCTATTAAAACTCTTATTAAGATATCTATAGGCTTCACTGTTAAATTTGAATCATAAAAGTAAACCATCATCCTTAATATCAATATATTTTCATTCAAAAACCATATTTGATTGAAATGAAACACTTTTTTATAATAATATAATGTTTTTAAATTTTGGATTACATACATTTCCAAACATAATGTATATTTTTTCATTCATTTGGGATTTGAGAAAATAAAATTATTTTTTAAAAAAGAAACATTCACTACATCATTTCAATAAATAATTAAAATGATATACTCTTTTAGAATTTTTCTTTAAAAATTATTTAAATTATTATTTCTTCATTCAATCATGCTGTTTTTTATTTTCATAATTTATGATTCTTAATGCTTAATTTCATATTTTTATAAATAAATATCTATATCATAAGAAGTGAATCGTATAATATTATTATACCTCAAAACGTTTATTATTCCCCCTATTTCATTCTCTTATCTTGTCGAAAATAACTTGATGTTGTCAATTAATTTTTATAAATATAACAACATGACACAAATCATTATACTTAATTCATCTCCAAATATAATGAAACACCTCAAACTATCTATTTTTTAAGCCATCATAGTAGTAAAAAAATTTGTTTTAATCAAATCAAGAATGTTTATTACTATATTATTCTTCGATTGATATAAACCTCTAGAAATATTCCAATTTAAAAAAACATCATCTAACTTCCCTAGATATATTTTTAGAATAGGAATATAAATCACTGATTTTTAAACTAAACTATTTTAAAATGATTTATTGATAATGATACTCAATATAATGATTACAATAGAAATTCTATAATTCCACGAAATGAAGATATGTTTTATCTTGGATATTAACTAATATATGTTACCATAGTTTCTTCACTATTCATATTTAGATGTTTATAATTTTACCCTATATTTCCTCCCTTACTAATAAATTTAACAACCAAATATGACTCACAAAGTTATTTAACTCTATAAATTATGATGTAAGTTATAATATAATGTAATTTATTATTTTCAACTCATCTTTACCCAAATAGTTCATTCCCCTACATATTATCATTAATTATCCATCCTTTTCAATGTATATAGTGACACCAATTATGATTTACAAATTATTTAGAAAAATATATAGTCCCAGACATATTATATGAACCCTCACTATCTAGAAACAATATTTTCTTAATCTTTGTTCCATTAAAATAAATTTTAACCCTATTTGGATTCTATAAATTCAATCTATCTATCTAGAATATCGCCAATAATTTTGAATTTTTTTATATTATATCATCTACTTCAACAAAAAAAAATTAAACTATTGTTTTTAAAAAGTTTATTATATGTTCACTAAAGGTACTAAATTAGTTTTTCTTCTATAAATTTTCTTTTCAATTAAATATGTATCAATTTATATTCTTTTTATTCAATATATTGTTTTATGAATCAAATTTGAGAAAAAAATTATTTACAATTGAATGAGTTAATTCATTAATATGAAGAGTTTCTTCCCACTCCCTATTATTGAAATATAACTACATTACCTCTTTAGTAGCTTTCAACATCACCAAATCAGGTAATATTGTGGCCTAAAAAATAATATCTTCATTAGTATAAATATCTTATTGTCACAACCTCTAAAAATATCAAACTCTCTGTTATATTATCTTGGATAATAATATGTTTTTAAAGGATGAGAGCCTTCTCTCTAAATCAAATTTTAGGTACACTTCACAAGTAATGATTTTATCATAGATGTTTCATCATTAGATCTAAGTCATGTGTAACCCATTGAATTTGGTCTTTGATATCTAAGAAAAAAATCAAGATTTATGCTACCTCATTATTATATTTCCTTCATTATTTATATAAAAGAACCACATAAAGATATTCCTTATTTATATAATCTATTCTAAATATTGAATCAAGTTTCTTTCTTAATATAATGACTTCTTCTTTGAGAGTATTAGTCATATTCATTTTTTCTCTATTAGAAATGTTTAGATCATTGATGATCTTTTTTCTCTTCAAAAATAAGTGTATAATTCATAAAATCATTTTTATTCATGTATTTTTATTACAATATTATAATATTTTACCACATTGACATATGTTTTATTATTTTTTACCATAATATCTTGACAAATACAACAATAGACCTCAAATTATTATTACTTTTATTTATCTAAAAATAAATCTCTTCAGGAAATCATTCCAAATCTATGTGAAGAAAAAAAATTCCTTTTTATTGATATGACCATACATAATATCATTTTTCCATATATTTTATCTTGGAGGCTTCATATTAGGTAAATTTAATTTTTAATCCTAAAAAATGTTAATTTTAATATATTTCTTCCTTAAAAACTAATATATACTTTTTATGAAATTTCATTATTATTTAATTACATGAATTTATATATCTTATAAGATAAAATAAAATTTTATATTATATTATGATTTTATTCTCACTATCCACTTCATTGAAATTCTGGAAAACCTATATTAAATGAGTCTAACTTTTTTATAATTAAGATAATCCAATATATACATTCCTAAAAAAATTCCCTTATTACTTTTGAATTTCCTCATAATAAGTGGCATGACATCATCACTCATATAATCTTCAATATTTTCTTCTTATTGAACAATCTTATCATCTTCCTTCTATACTATTTCATTAAAATAACCCTCTAATGGATTTTCCAACATCACTCTCATGTTAGAAGAAACAGTTGTACTATAAAAATCATGATGACATAATTCTCCTAGATTCATTTTATTGAGTGATGAAACATTTGAATTATACCTTGGAGGTACATTCCATATAATATTCTTCATATTTTTGGAATCATTTAATTGATGATAGATTTTATGAATAAAACCTCTGTCTGTAGTGAAATGATTTAGAATCCATTTATATTATCATTAGTATCTATTTTAAGATCATCAAGTCTCTTCTAAATATTTTTTAACATCAACTGCATCACTATTCTATCACCTTCATATATGTTGGGAAGTGTATCCAAATTTACATTATCTATAGGATGTCCAATCACCTAAAAATATATTTTAGTTGATAATTCTTATGAAAATGAATTTTGAGACATCTAGTTATCATTTATTTTCTCTTATACACATTTCTTATCAATATTCCTATGAGATAAATTTCTAAAATCCCATTAACAAATGCAACATAAGAATCCATTTTAAGATACCTTAAATGGGATCTCATCCTATTTTCCCAAATCTAATAATTAATGTTATCAAATAATGTAACATTATTTACATTGATGAAATTATTTATACCTATAGAATCCATCAAATAGATTTAGGAAATAACCATCTTCTCTTATAAAAATTATTGAATCCAACACTATGACATAAGATTGAGGGGTGAATTTGGGTGTCTTACAGTTCTTAGATTTCTAATTAACATGATATTTTTTTCCATGTTTCCAAAGAAAACATGAATTCTTTTTCTATAAGATCAACCAATTAATGAAATAAAAATCCAATGAACATGAAAATTGTTATGGTAAAACTAAAAAAGGTTTTTCCAAGGATCACATGTGAACAATCGGTAGACATATCTATTAATTATTACATCAAAATTATGTTATTACAATCATTATAAAGTGAGTACAACTCAACCGAGATCCATGACCAATTAATTAGTTACACATATTGATTTAAATATAGATGATTATATACTTAACATGAAGGCCAATCATACATGATATTAACCAAATGTACATAAATACCAATGAAACAACAAATTTTTAATATGGTGATTTATCCATCAACACCATATTTCATCTGTTATCCACATCAATTCGGTGTTCTATATAGATCATAATTGAAGTTATGCCACATACACTAAAATAAATAGAAAGAAGATATTCAAAGTCCTTTTTTAGATTCTCTTAGCCTTTAAAATATTAATACCTCTTTCATATCAGGTGTTTGTATCTCTCTGTTTCTTATATATCTATCTATAAGCATTAAAGTTTATTTTAATTCCAAAAAAAATATCTATGTTAATATCTATCATGTTCCCTATAAATTGAATCAATAGTATCCTCTATAATTAAATCTTTACTATTGAAATTCAAAACAAATCGTTATGTGTAGCTAAAATAAATACCAAACACTTAATGATAATCCAACTTAGCATTGGTGTTTAAATTACTAGAAATCACACGTCATGATGTTGTTATAATCTTTATGGTGATACCATTTGGTTTCCAGTAGTTATCCTCAACTACAAAATGAATTACGGTGTAGCACAAACTCCACAACATAGATGTACTTAATCTTACAGATCCGCTAAAAACTTATACAGTTAGATCCTTAGGTTTAATAATAGACATTCACTTCCAGATTTAAATACTTTTTAATGTGTCTCTTTAAACCTAGATAATCCACATTGGTTTTGATATCTCAAAACAAACAAAAAACTCAACATCAAAACATCCATGATGCAATCTTGGTCTTAGTGGCATGAGATCAAATTTATGAAGAATATTATTTCCCATATATAAAATATACATCACCTAACAATTAATTATATGATATGGTTTCTATCATAAAAATAAAACTCAAATTTTTTCCATCTAGAATTTACATCAATAAAAATCACATTTCAATATCTAATATCTTACACTATAAAAAATGGAAAAATCTAGGTGATATTACCATTGAATTATTTATCCATTATTAATACTTCACATACTATTATTTTATTATCAGAAAACCAAGAAAGAAATTATTTTACTCACGTATTCCATGAATTCCATCTTTGATACATAATGAAAAACAATTCTAACAAAACCTCAAGTATTCAACAGATAAAATCTTGTAACTAACTTATATGATTCCCATATATTTTTGAATATTGATCTCTACGTGAAGATTATAGACTTACCGGTACACATTAATTAATAACTTATAATGAAAAAAATAGATTCCCAAACCATTACACAAGTATGAGTACCTTTTAAGACATCATATATAACACTTTGAACAAAATTTATAAATATCATGTCCTGAGCTGGGGAACCACATGGACTCAATCACATTCACTAAATTTTTATATGATTCCAACATAGGACAATGTATAAAAATAATTACATAGAAAATTAATTTTAATGGATTACATAACCCAGAAATATTCATGTAAATAAATTATGTCTCTGAATTAAATACAAATTCAAACGATTGAATAGTATAATAAAATTTTAATAATTAAAATACAATAAATAAAACAAAAAAATTTAGATAATTGTTTTTATAAAATAATTTTTCAAAGGGAAATCCCAGGATCCCTCTATTATATCTCCATAACAGATCTTTAGTTCATCACTAACAAAAAAATTCACTTTCCATGAATCATGAACAAAAATTTCAACATGTCCACTAATGTCTACATATAGTGGGAGAGTAAAATATCAATATAATTTTCTAAATGAATTTATTAGACATGTTCGCAAGAGAAGTTTTAAATTGTTATTCCAAAAAACTATATATAATAAAAACTAATTTTAGAATAATTTTTTATTTATTCAAATCATTCAAAAAATATATATTCTTCTATAAATATTTCCACGATTTTCCGAAATTATTATATTTAAAAACAATTTATTGATTTTAAAAAATAATGTATCATTGGATAGCTTTACCAAGGTATAAATCCATGTCCATTAAATAAAAAAAAATCCTACCATAGAGAGTGTAACCTTTAAGTCCCCATTATCCCAAATTTTTCTCACCTTAATTCACACTCTCTAAGCCATCACGTCCTTATCATTGGATTGTAGTTTTTAATACATTATTTTATCAATAGTCTATTTTTTAAAACATTCACACACCATATGTGATAACTCAAGTAATTTAAAATTACCTACCCACATCAATTAAATTAATTAGTTAATATTTTAAATATAATAAAATCTAAATAATAAAAATTACACATTAAAAGTATTCATCTTCAATTACAAACCCTAATGTTTATGAAATCCCTAATTTCAAATAAAATACATTTATATTATAAATACATGATTTCATTAAATTAATTAAATTCTATTCCATGATAAACCATAATATGTTAATAATTTACATGTAACATATAAATTCATATGAAAAATAGGTACCATATACATAGTCTATCCAGTCGAAAATTACCTTATTGATTAGTCAAAAATCACATCAATTGATGAATCATTTAATCTATTCCTATGATAAATAAAATAAAATAATAAATATCCAATGATCTATAGATTAAACGATATTAATTTCAAATCGAAGAGAGATAATAAAATAAATCAAAAGAGATATGAAGATCTATTTAATACCAAGAAAACTGACAATAGCATGTTGATATTTTATCATGATTCATTAAATACATAATTATAATTACCAAATAAATCTAAATCATGAAAATAATATCTTGAGGATGTATGTAAGAAATAATAGAGTAGATAATAGGTTTTTAGAATGTTAAATAATGAAACAATTTCATTTAACCAAACTACACCATCATCATTCATAGTAATATGGTTCATAGTGGTTACCATGAAAAGATCATTAGAGTAAAATTTACAGGAAGAATAATTACTAATAATGGAGTCTAGGAATGTATATGTGAACAAGTAGGACCTGTTAGTTCAAAATCAATTAAATTCATGATATCATTGTCTGGTCGCATGTATTTCTAATGGTAACCAAAAATATCATTATAACTTATCACAAAATTTCATTGGAATATATATTAAAATGAATTGTCGAACCTATAGTAAAAATAATATTGTAGTTGTAAAGATAAAGTACTTATTCACAACCAATACCATCTTATAAATCACCAAATAAAATATCAAATGAAATGGAAATAATTTTAAACGTCAATATTGATTCCCACCTCCTTTATGAGTTGAAAATCAACACAACATAAAAAAATGAATTTTACAATTCTCTCCACCATACGTTTATTTAACCCTAATAATTCCCTAGCCACAATCAACACAAAATAGTTCTTATGATAGATTTTTCATCTAGATCCCTATTTCCCATGTCTCTTCTTGGATTATTTTATTTTTCTATAAGACATAAACCAAAATAATACATCTTCCCCAAAGAATATTTTCACTAAATTCCACTATTTATATCTATATCAAAATATATGATGTAGTGATTTATAACTCAACCATATCCCATCTAAATATATGATATAGATTTGTTCAATAAATTTTTAAATAATAAACAAGAAAAACACTATGGTACACCATACATTGATCTTGAAATTTTATTTTATAGGACATGTCATTAATTTAATCTAGGATATCAAATAAAAATACAGAAATTGGAAACCAATTTCCTAACATAAAAAACTATTTATACAAAAAATATATGAGTCAATTTCAATAATTAGTAATTAAAAACATAAAATATAATTTGTTTTTTATATCAATAAATTAATTTCTTTGGGAAACGTTTAACTAAAATCGTGCTTCTATAAGTTAAATTAACCCATTCTGTCACACCACACACCTATCTCTTACAAGATTCTTCTCACCCATATCATCCTGATATAATGGTTATATCTATGTATAATAATATACTGTATCAATTAGTTTCAAATATATTTATGACTAATAATATTTATTGTAAAAATATCTAATCGAATATGATCTTCCCAAGGTCATCCAATGTCAATCATACTTGGTTGGAGAATTTTTTCAAAACCTAATTAATTTTCTCTCTCTCAATATTTTCATAATTATTCTTCACATACCTTTTCATATAAATCCTAATGGAATTATAGAGTCCCATCAATTATCATTATATTCATCTATGATCCCAAATAAATATGATAGACTTTGGGATACCTTGATTTTTAATCATCTCCTTCACATATATATTTCTAATCTCACCAATTGGAAATTTTTCTAATAGTTGAAAGAATTTCACTAATATCAGGGGCCTATCTATTTTGGTTTAAAATAATTTTTCATTCATTAATGCCTTTAAAACCCAATCAAATTGTTGATATATATATTCTCCCATTATTATTATTGAATAAAAGTGGTTGAAACAAACCCTCAGATTATTTGTGATCTTCCTTCACCAGCTCACAAAAAGACATTGAGAAATAAGTTCTATAACACGATACCTCACCCTTAAGAATTTTTTTTTATTTAAATGGTAAATATATTCAAGTTAAACATTCACTAACCTAATAAAATAGTTAAAAACTCATTAAATATCACTCTTCTAAACTATAGGAACCACTATACATCACCAAAAATGAAGGACTACTGTCATCATAATGAATAGCTCCATTATGAATTTTCAACCATTTATACATCCCTTATACTATAGAAAACATCATCTAACAACTTTCATGATTTTAATAAATAAATACACATGGATATTTTATATTTTATATAAAAAACATGTTATATATCATCACTATCACCTCCACATAAAAGTATATAAACCACCCAAATATTTTTCACTAATAAATTTCTTCCTTGACAAATTATATTATAGTTTTTTTAGATAATGATTATACCACAACAATCTACATTCCTTTTATATATAGAATCTCAAAATAAATTATTAAAGATATTACACCGACCTATATAGTATCTAGTTGTGATAATGAAGTAACAAAAATAAACTTCGAATTAAATTTACTTACATATTCAATGAATCCCTAACTAAAAATTAAACTCCAATTACTATTTAGGTAATGATTCAAGAATCAATTTACATTATTGGTAAATAAATATAGTGTTTACCAATAGGAAAAACCTATAAAAATGGATCCATTATACTCAAGGTCATCTATATTCACCTTAAACTCTCACAACTCATCTAGTGCTCTATTTTAAGATGAATGTGAAATTGGTTTCTTCCTATGAATAATCATAATAGATAATTTCATATCCCTTATAGGTGGTAAATAAGAGAAATATCCTTAAAAAATATAGATGTCAATATTACATACAATTAAGTAAAAATAGATTCTTCTCTTTTGTTGAAAAATGTACTAAAATTCCATAATAAAATGATAAGGATCCAATATATCTCTCTATTAGAACCATATCTTGGTGTGAATATCCCCCATTCCATTAAAATTATGCAATAATATATATGTTCTCTCAAATAGAACTCTTAAATTATAATATTCAATTCGATTGTTAAATCTAATGAGATGATCAATCCAAATAATTTGATCCATTATTTTTATCTCAGGAACTAAAACTTCAATGATAGATTCACTCTTCCAATCACGATATATAAATCTAAACACAGGAATCAATTCCCATTCAATTTATTTAGTGGTGTATAATTTCTAATTAAACATTGTATCAACTCTAGGGGTAACCCAAATAGATCTACCAATCATGAAGAAATAAAAAATCTGATAAATTTAGATCAAATAATATATAGAAATAATAGTTGATGTTGTTAGTATAATACATTATAGTGTATATCATCATGTGTTTTCCAAATCCTACTTAGGTAACTTCTAAACCAAAAAGGGATTTCATTGACTTTTCTATGTTATTAATATATCCTCTTATCAAAGACGTCTCTCTTTGTAACTAGTCTCTAATATAGACATCCATTTTATGTATATCCATGCCTTCAATTATTAAACTTGGTTAGATTTACCACAACCACTCTTTTTTAATAACTGGTTAAAAACACCTTTAGATATCCCAACATCTTAGTAAAGAAATATTAGAGAGAAGAATTTAGACTCTTAAACTTTGATTTTCCCACTTCACCATATTGGAAGCTTACTAGTGATAACTTCCCTAGGGAAACCGAAAATAATATTATTTAAATTTCCAATTAAAATACACAAATTTCATTTTTAAATATTTAATTAATTAATTCCTTCACAAAAAAAAATAAAAAATAGCATTACATTTCTATGTAGTCCATATTGACAATCACTAGAGCCTTTGAACGAACCACATTTTCTTATGTAGGTCACATCAATAGCATAATCCTTTAATTATTATATAGTCATAACTACATCTCAAATAATTATGCTATAATGATTTTATTAATCACTAGCTCAAGTATATACATTACATGCCCAATAAAATTTTATTCATATTCCATAAAATATGTATTCTCTATCTTAAAATCCTTGACCACTGGAAATATAGATAAATTTATCTCTTCAAGGAATTATTGATCTTTAAATATCATACTAAATCATTTTTTGAAGACATAATTACACTTCTATGGTACATTGATAACTTACCTCAACTTTTTAGTAGAACCATCTAATAAATAAATCAAAACCCAGTCATTAAATTATATAGTGATCCCAAAAACGAGATGATATGGTTGGATCTCTATAACTATTTTTTCTCTTCCTAAAGTAATTTACTATTTTTAAGGATAAAGTGTTTTAATATTGATAATATGGGGAATAATATACCATCCTCAACTTATCCCAATAATCAACCTTATAAATATATTTTATTATAGAAAACCAATCCTTTTATACATATCATTAAATGATTTTAACATAAAGAACTATTCATTAAAACCCAAATATTGTTAGTCTAAATATCTTGGGCAGAATAGGTTCATAATTCAAAAAAGTGATGCTAAAATAAAACGTATTTATTTTACTCTCCATAATGATCTCCTTAATACTTTTGATCTCCTAAAACTACATAGTATAACCTAGGGAATGAAAAGACAAATGTGGTGTGGTAATAATACATGTAATGGTATAAACATGATAATAAGGCATAACATGTGACTCAAATGTATAACAAGATACCACAAAAAAAACAAGGTACATGAGTAATAAAATGGAATCTTAATATAAATTAAATGGTATCATAAGATAACAGAAGCGTTGGAAATGTGGCAGAAACCTAAAACATAGCATAAACATAAGTCATGGATATCTGCCAAGACAACATCACATGGTATAAAGAGTCCCATTGATAATCCATATTTATATAAAAATTTCGTATACATTTAATTATGTTTTAATCGTGATTCATTCCAAAATTAATGGTTTTTTTGTTTTTCCTAGAATTAGTAATTAAAGAGTCAAAAGGTAAATGTTGTAAAAATGGTTGAAACATTCATTAAACATCATGAATATAAATTGAAATATGTGTACTCCTCAATCAGGTTACCTGTGATAAAAATCCTTAACCTTTTTTAACAACCAATACCTTAGAAGGCTGGATTCGATACATTAAATTAGTACAATGGCCTAATATATATGAAATTGCATCCCAACGGACTGAATAGTTTAGTGCCCTTACTAAATTGGATACATATTTGAAATTAAAAAGACATTATGGACATAAAATTCAAGAGGTATTTCAATTTATAAAACCATTATTCCCCTTCATGTAACCATGCATATCAATCCAAATAAAATTCATGGAAACCAAGGGAAAATAAAACATAAGAAATGGGTGAGCTCAAATGATTAGTAATTGTTAAGTACAGAGAAATTAATAATGAGTTAATTAGAATAAATCAACATGGAAAGTAAAATAATTGGTAACATATTTCATTTTATTAATAAACAGGGAATTAAATGAATCCATATATTCTATCATATGAAATCCTTATAGATAATATCAATGATAATTGAAATATCCATAAAGGAATTACTTAATTATTTGATATCGTGTTTGAGGAACAAGAAATCCTATATTGTCCAGACCTTTCACAATGTAGTTTAAAACCACTGGTAGAAACCAATTTAATTAAGATAATTTATTTATCTCATGATAACCTATCAATTCATTGAGGGGGTTTATAAAGTCTGGGGCCTACCTGTCATCACTTTTCAAAAGCAGTCCTCAAATATCGAATAATAAATTTTTAATGTGATTTATGAATCAATGTGTCCCATACCACTTAGATACATTTGAATCAACATAAAAGATTTACTAAAGTATGGAATATGGTATCATAAGAGATAAACCTCAATGAATTAAAGGATTAAAAAAGGATTTTGACATAGATATAAATACATTAAATTGGATAATTGAAATATTCTCAAGGAAAATAATCTTTAAACATTACAATGTGTCCCATACCACTTTAAAATAATTGAATTATAATAACCATGAATAAATAGTATTTAAAAAACATTAAATAACATTATAATTATATGATATGTCAATTGGTTTGTGTATACACCTCGTTAAATAATTTAGGTGTATAACATCAAATATGCTGCAATGAGATGAGATTAAGTTGATATCCCTTAGAAAGATAATTTCATTAATAAAATGGATCGATTATGTGTATTCAATGAAAATCCCCATAAAAAAGTGGAAATAAAAATTAAGATAAGAATATTTCATTTCACACATAACCTTATCATTACATAAACAATTAAATAGAAGTTCAACCTAATGAATGAAAATTGAGTTAAGAAATCCCTTACCACATATAATCAGTCGATTTCTATGCCCCATAAAAGTAATAATACTCAAATGAAAAATTTTATACCATAAATATAATATTTTTAAATATATTATATATCAAAGGGTATTATGCATACACCACACACAAGAAATAAGTGGTGAAGAATTCATATATCTCACAGAAGTAAAAGTGATATGATAAATATTTACCTTAGGCTTCCCTTTAGTGGTGCATACTTTAACAACCTATATAATGTTTTAAAGAAGATTATTAACTCATGAATGAACTATATGCAAATTTATAGTATGTTATTTTGTAATTTTATAACATATTAGGACCCATTCATAATATTTAGTGGATTTCACAGTTTCGGGTGTGTTTGTTTCATAGTTTCATGATCGGTTCATTTGTAAAAAATTATGGATGTTCTTATAAAATGAGATTAATACTAAATATATGGAATGAAATCGTATTAATTTTCCTTTAGAATTATATATTTTCCCATATATCATTTATATTTCTTACATAAGGATGATTCATTATATAAGACTTTGATGATAGGCGTTTAGTTTATTTTGGAGGTTTTTCTGAACACCATGAACTAGTTTAATTTTATTTAATATTATGATTATATAATAGTTACAGAACATGAAGCGAGATATAATAAACTAATTAAAATATTATTTAACCATAATAATGTTTCTATTCCATCCAAGAAGGTTGTATTGTAAAACGAACAAAAACATTATTCATAGAGGTGATTAGCCAGCATAAATTTGACAATAGTTTTGTTTCTTTGAGTAAGAGGAGGTACTAAAAGGTATGTATATAATATTTTTCATTAGAAACATAAAATTAAAAACTTTACATTATTCTAGATTTATTATGCCTTTATGGATTAAATATATGAGTATAATTTAGTAGAATAAAAGAAAATAAGAGAGGTGTTTTCAGAAAATTACCTTCGGAATATCTCCTCCTTGGGAGAAACTTGAGGACTCTGAATTTTTAATTTGATGATATCATAAGTAATTATAAGTGTTCAGAGTAATTAGTAGAGGTTTGGGAAGATATTTGATTAGCTACATGGTTTTTGGGTTGAAATGGATTGGTGAGGGTCGTATTTAAACATGAAGAGAGGTGGGTTTTTGTGATTAAAATAATAAATATTTTATATTTAAAGATAGCCACATTGAGGTGGAATCAATTTAAATGAATTCATCAGGAAATTAATATTTTTGGGGGCTATATATGGTCAAGATATATCTCAACCAACTGTAAAATGATAAACTCTTTAGTTATTTTAAGCCTCTAACTTTTTAGCTTTAACTTGATTCATTTTTTACCTATACCGTGGTAAATAATTTTTTTATCGTGATAACCTTTTTTGTATTCCTAAAAATGAAAATGATAATAAAAATTAAATATACACTTATCAATAAAACTATTTATTCCATTTTTTAAAATTAAATTTACAATATTGGAAAATTTAATATATTAAGATAAAATGACACTGTAAGAATAAAAATTGTATTTACTAAAAATTCACACTTTATGTTCAATTGGTTCTTGTTTTTATTTATAATTAATTGGTAAAAAATTTATTAATTTTATAAACATGTGTAAAATATATTTTTATAATTTATTTAATCATATTCACAGTAGCTAATATAATGGATATTTTATCAGAGACGTGTTAAAATAATAAAATTTAATAGTATATCATGGTTCATCTAATATCAGTGTCTATTACAACGTATACTATCAAATACATTAAATTTATTTAATAAAATACATACTTTAAAATCTTTGTATGTTTAATTATCCCCTCATTCAATAAAAATTTTCCACATAATTTGAAATTTCACTTTAAAAATCAAATATTGATTCATTAAAATACCTTAGTGGGAAACCCATATTTTAAATAGGGTTAATAAAAAATCCAATTAATAAAAGGTAATGGTATATGTGAAGTTAAAAAATATATTAGTCTTTTTATTAGGATAACATTAGTGAGAATTTAAAACCAGTTCATGGAATAGAAATACAACTATCAAGTTCTGATGGATAATGATAAAAAATATGGTCATCAAAAATTATATCATCATAAAACCAAAAATATATGATGGGTTAAAGAGGCCATTGAATTATCATTGAGAAAATTAAACAATTGGAATTTTCATTGTAAATTAATTTCCTAGAGTTGAGGGATTATTTTAAAATCTAGATAATCACTTTAAAAAACACTAAATTTATTTCTTTACATGTCATAAGCATAATCATATCCTTTGGTTGTGTTTTGATCTACTCCCACTTCATCTCTTACACCCGGAAACTCACATTCATGTTGAATTTTTTTATACCTAAATCAATTTAATTAATTATAAGATCCACAAGTCATTCCTTTAGCCTTAAAATAATTATTTAATCCCAAATGGTTATAATATGTTAAAGTAATTCGAAAAAATAACAAACCTTCATATTAAAACATCAAATTTAATCTCCCAAATTCAACCAAAATATGAAAAATTAAACATATAAAATTTAATAATTTAGTATAATTAAATTTCCACAAATATATTTGAGAATTTAATTGTAACGAAAAATCAAAAGGATTTTATCTCATAGTATTGCAAGATAAATTTAATATTTACCTCCAAAAATTTGCATGCACTAAACATATAATATCCAAAATACATAGAATATTTCATAAACAACTTGAATCACCGTAAATCCATAAATAAACCATATATTCCTAAAAATACTATTCAATATTTATTCCTCAAATAAAATTCAATAATATTATATTTACCTTAATCATATAGGGTTTACTGAATGAACTTATCCTTTATCCATCTAATCATTTAAATAAAAAGAAATTTTCATACATATTGGTACATCATGTGGGATAGTGGTAGGTGATACACCCTTATCACCCTTTGGTTGTGGGTTCAAGACCCCCATCCATGCTGGATGTGATGAGTTATATCCCAACTTGTATGTTATGCATCTTCTAAAACTATATAAATATAACCCATACACAATTCCCAAAAAAATGTTATATTAATTTTTTTAATTACCTTAATATATTTATCATTAATAAAAAAATTAACATTAAAGGTAATCTAATACATTTTATTTGGAAATCCAAAAATATAATATCCTCTAATTACCATAAAATCAAATATCATATAAATCCTAGATGTTATCCTTACCCTTATACTTTTTTCCACATAAAGTGAAGTCATACATCCTAGAAAACCCTTTTTCACTTGTTAAAATTAATGGTTACATGAAACTCATACATTTATCAAACCATATTTAATTTCTCCCAAATATTATCACCCTTCTAGTAAAAAACTTTTAAAAAGTATTGATTTCATTTTAACATATGTTTCTATATTTTGAGAAAATAAAACTACTATATAATATCCTATATGTGTTTCATGATTCTAATGATATATATGAAATATCATAATATCAGTGATAAAACAACTTTCACTATAAATCCTTCTTAAATATTTAAAAATTCGTTTTTATTTTATCCCTCTATAAACCAATGATATGAAATATATCATTATGAATGATAAAACCAAAAAGTTTCATACATATATCATAAGAAAACAATTCACACCTTAAATCCCAACATTAGTATCTTTATTTATGCAATTGGGGTCTCATTTATCTTCCATAATGAAGTACATATCCCTAGAAAAGAAATAGTCAATTAATTAGTGTTATTTACATTGTTTAATGATATGGATAAATTTATATTTTGAAATTAGATAAAAGATTCTCTATGATCCAAGGAAATTTTAACGAAATGAAAATGTGTAGGATTATTCAAATAGTTTATTAAATGTTATTTGGATGTTTAAAAAGAATTCAAAATCATATGAACAATATCTTTCTATGATAGTGATTATTAAATAATCTAATAGGGATAATAAATTCATTTGATATCCTTTCCATTTCATATTGATAAACAATATTTAACATAAATAAAGTAAAATCATTAATACAAGAAATTAATTATTACATGTTAGAATAAAAATGGTTTGTTCCCCTTATAAACCCCATAATATTTTACCCTTAAAATAATTTGTAAAAAAATAAATACCCTTATAAATTCAGTCACGAAAACTGTGATTAATTACCTCAAAATCTATAACATAAACAATATAAGGTTGTTTAATAATTTAAACTTATGATCAAAATTAAACTCAAAAACCCATTATGGGGTATATAAATCAAAATTTAATGAAAAAAATTACTTAGACATTATATGATTCCTCTAACCATAATACCATCAAAGAAATAATTCTTCAACACATTTTCTATTCAACTAGATTATTTTGATTCCACCATTAACTAAAACCAAAATTTAATGTGTATGCATAAAACTAAAATATTTAGAGAGATAAATCAAATAATCATTAAATATTACTTATATTATCTGTAATTCATGACATATTCTTATCAAAATGTGAGTCCCTAGGTTTAAAATAGGTTTTAGAAAGGTCATTATCAAAATTTATAGGATGTTATCCTATATTTATACTTTTCCTAAATGTTATTCATAGGGTTTTGTTACCTAATATTTGTTTTCATTATTAATATAGTTCCCAAGGGTTCTATTAAAATTTCTCAGATACGAACAATAATGGACTCGGCCCATGAAACCTAGATTCAGTGCCTTACTTTATTACATTGGAATAGGATACATGAAATTTCATCTCAAAGGACTGAATAGTTTCATAGTATTGGTAAAAGATATACATATTTGAAATTCAAAATACATTTTGGACATAAAATTGAAAATGTACAATGTTTTAGAACACTATTATTCCCATTTTTTAACCCTTCATATCAATCATAAAAAACTTCTTGGAAACACGGTGAAAATAAAACATAAGAAAGAGGTGATCTCAAATTCTTAGTAAGGGTTAACTATCATGGAATAAATAACAATTTAATGAGAATTATTCAACATAGAAGGTAAATAACTGATGTAAATTCTATTTAATCAATAAACTAAGAATGAAATGAATCCATATTTTTTTTTATATTAAAACCACGTGGATAACAACAATGATAACTAAACATCTATGAAAGAAATGATTAATTATTAGATTTCATGTTTGAGGAACATGAAAACCTATACCATCAAGACCATTCACGAGTCGGTTTAAATCCACAGGTAGAAACATATTTAATTTGGCCAACTAATGTTTTCCATGATAACCTATCTATGCATCGAGAGGCTATATAAATTATAGGTCACACCCATTATTTCCAATCCAAATCATTCCTTATATATCGAATAATTGATAAAAAATAAATTTTTAAATCAAAGTGTCCCATCCCACTTTGATACATTTGAATTAACATAAAACTCTTACTAATTTATGGATGATGGTATCATAATATATAAACAAAAATTAAGTATATGATTAAAAAAGAATTTTGACATAAATGAAAATACATTAAATGAGATCATTTAAATATTCTTGTGTAAAATAATCTTTAAACATTCCCAAGTGTCCCATACAACTTTGAAATTTTTTAATTATAATAACCATGAATAAATATCATGTAAAAATCATTAAATAACATGATAATTATAGGATATGTCAAAAGGGTTATATATACACATCAAAAAAATGTTGGTGTATAACATCAAAATATGCCTCAATGAAAAGATATTGAGATGAGGTCCCTTACAAAGATCATTTTATTAATAAATTAATACCTTATTTGTATTAACTACAAATATAGATAAAACAAGTGTAAAAACATATGACATAATCAGAATTCATTTCACGCGTAAACTTAGCATTACATAATAAATGAACTAAAATTTTAACTCAATAAATGATAATTGAGTTAAGAAAACCCTTACCACTTGTAATAAGTCAAATAGTATTCCCAATAAAAGTAATAATTATCAAATGAAACATTTAATAACATGAATATAATTATATTCATGATATAATTTATCAAAGTTTTTTATAAATACAAAAAACAAATTAAATAAGTGTTGAATAAGTCATATATCTGACAAAAGTAAAAGTGAGATGAGAAATTCTTACCTCACAATTACCTTTACTAGTTTGTACTTTAACCTCCTAAATAATGGTTTAAGGAATATTGTTAACCCATTATATACCCATATTCACAATTATATTACCTCAAATGATTATTTTTTAACATCATATGTATAATGAACCATGCTTCACGTACATGGACATTACACTTATTTTGTGTAATACTTCATACGCTACACAAAAATACACCCATAGACTATATTAGTTTACTGTCTTTGGAAACACAGAACATAATATTCTAACATGGTGAGATATCTTCAAAATCTCCCATAATGATCTTCCCCTTTATTTTTCTTACCTAAATTTTTTCTTTAAATACTGGGGAAACGAAAACATAAAAAGGGTGAGCTCAAATTCTTAGTAAGGGTAAACATTAATAACTTAAAAAAACATAAACATACAAATGTGAAAAAATGAACATAAATTTTGAATATCAAAATCACTAGTCATGAAATAAATCATGGAAATACATAATTCATATATCATAAAGTAATATTAACCATGATAAAATAGCATTGGCATAAAACATGGGATTGTGGAATATAAAAAATCATATAATATAATTTTCATAGTACCCAAGGAATTGATTTTAAGACCATAATAGTGGATAAAGTCTTTTACTGAACTGGTTTTACTTGACATTCCATCCATGTATTACTGAATTGGTTTTACTTATCGTTTCATCCATGTATTACTGAACTGGGTTTACTTATTGTTCTATCCATGTAATATTGAACGAGATTTACATTCCATTCTAGTAATTTTTATCTCATTAGATATTAATATTTACCAAATACATTGGAGGGAGATATAGGTCCCAGCCATCTCATAATGAAATCATTCTTACATGTGCCACAAAAACATAATTCATTCGTCATAGCATAACTCAAGAAATAAAATAGGTTTTTTAAACATCATTATATCATAACTTAATATGTATAAAATACCATTCCATCAATAACACACTAAAATAATAGTAATAATAGGGATTTAAACATAACCATTTTTAAAGATAATCATCTTATATGGAAAATAATTTTGATAAAACACTTTAACTTAATTCCTAGGGACAATATCCTTACTTCTTCAAAACAAATTTCAAAATGCTACAAAATTCTCAAAGAAAAGAATTTAGTTGAAAATAAAATTGAAACTGTATAGAGTAAAAATCATGTAATTAATGGGTTATGAATATGTAAAAATACATTCATGCCTTATATGTCAAAAAAATATATTTTTCTCATACTCTTGTCAGAAAAGTCAAAATGTACCTCATGCGGAAAATGAAATAAATATTCTTTCCATAACATTTCATAAAAATTCACCAATGGGTAAATTTTAATTTAAAAATAGTAATAGAATAGAAATAATATTATATTTTTATGAAACATGTATATGGATGACAAATATACCCTAGTAAATAATTACATATAAACAATCTCATAAAATAATGAGATTGTGAAATTACCCCTTACATTAGGTCTGATTTATTTTGAATGTGTCCAAAACTCCTATATAGTGGGTTTAAACATATTATTTACTTGTAACAGAATGGTAATAATATTTATGAAATCATATATTATTCAATTATGACTTCATATTACCCATTCATTTATCAATTCTGTGTTAAAGCATCATTTTGGGTAATTATCATTTTATTTATCGTACGTGTTTTGACTTGTTATTCTTGATATTATTACTAAGATAGTGATTTAATTACTTCATGAAGGTATAAAATTATTTATATATAATATATATTTATTATATAAAGCTATATATATATAATAGATAGATAAATGAAATGGAATACACGGTCCATTGAGACGGTAGGTCGTACGTACGGATGAATATTGTTCTTATTTACTTATTGAATTGAATGGATAAAAGTAAATGACTTATATATATATATAAATTCATTATTATTGTGTCATATATTTAATGTTTATTTATTATATATGTACGCACGAGTGATGATATAATTCCCTTTATGGTTAAATAGTATGGAATTGGATGGTATATAAAATGAAAATGAAAATTATTATGTTATATTCATTATTTAAATACATTATACTCATCAATATACCCATCCAAATTAAGTATTGTTGAATATCAATTACACCATGGTGTGGAGACGGTAAGTCATACATACACACACATGATGATATTGTTGTTCATACGATGGATAAAAGGAGGTATAAGTTTTTCTGATAATTATAATAACATCTCATAATGTAGAGGATACGAGAGTTATTACTTTAGTATAAAAAAACATAAGTAGAGGAAGTATGTGAAGAAAATAATAGTAAATACCTGAAAATTTCAAGGAGAATTTTTTCTAAATTTCTTTGGAATTTTACGAGTCCATAGTTTCTAACGGCGCCTGATTCTGAGGCCCGGTGTGCCCGGAATCAGTTTCTGAAGTTTTTTTTGGGTATGTTCAGAAAACTTACGTGTTTATTATTCTATCATTTAAACTGGTGCTTGGAATTGAAATCTGAGGGCACCAATGAACTCGTAGCTCCGGTATTCGCCTAAGGGGCCATTTTCCGTAGTTGCGTTCGCTCGGGAGGAGAAGTTAATTTTTAGAGATTCTTTAAAAATAATAATAATAATAATGTGTACATAATTTTTTATTTGATGGTGGTTAATTCATCCAAAGGGGAGTTGGAGGTAGGGCCCACACCCCACATAACCTCCCATGGGATGATAATGGTGGTGGGGCCCACAAGATCCCCTAACCCTTCAACTCCCCTCTTTAACTCCCTTTAACCCCCTCTCTTAACTCTCCACCTCCTTCCATTAAGTGTGCCAACTTCATATTTTTAATTAATTGAACACCCTTAATTAATTGGATCATTTTGAATTAATTTTAAGTTCTTGGCATTATTAAGTTGGGTGGATTCTAATATATTTTCATTTGGAAATATTCTATGGAGGAGGCTCTAGAGAATTAAAAGAAAGGTGTTCCTCTCCAATGAAGAACACCATTATTCAACGAAGAACAACTCCGACGAAGAACACGAAAGACTTCTCTAACGACACTTCCCTTAGGACGCACCCCAACATCAATGAATCTATGTCATCTTCAGATTCTCTATCCACGTCATGACAACGACTCTTCCTCCAACTTTGATGGGACGACACCGGTCATCTACGATGCCCGACTACCGCGACGCTCGTCTTCCGCGGCTCGTCGACGTCCGACGTCAATTACGAGGTAGGGGTTTTTGTATAATTTTATATATGTGTATTTTACCTTCGTACTTGGGAATTTTTATGATGAATTATGGTTTGAGCCTCTAACGCGGAGGGCATGAGCTAACGAACAAGTCTGAACCCTCCACCTTATCATTATTGATGCGCGGTTTCTTGGGTGACGGATAAACGGAAGGAAACGTTGATTTGAGACCGTCTCAGTGAAGAGTGGGACCTGAGGAGGTCATAGGCGCATACGAGAGCTAAAACAGACCATCAAAATGACTCTGATGGCCCTCAGAAGATTGTGGCGGCGTGGGTCATCAGCGCGGCGGAGCCGACGACCGGATGTGGCGGTCGGCACCGGCCGGCCGCCTGGGGGCAGCGGCGCCAGAGTGCGCAGCCGGTTAAAGACCGCCATGGCACTGGTCGCGGTGGCGGTGGAGCATAACCCACACCACGCAAGTTCCGGTAAGGTTGGGCAACTCCAGCCTGGAGCCGCCGTTCCGAAGAACCGGTGGAGCCCCCCCCCCCCCCCCCCCCCCGCTCAGCCAGCCCGGCCGAGCCGCGGCCGGCCACCAGGCCAGACTGCCTGTGTGCGGGCTGGGCCACATGCGTGCAGGCTGGGCCTCCCTCACACGAGTCGGGTCGGGCTTCTCTCCCCAGTCTGGGCCGCGCCCTACCTGGCCATACCCGGTTCGGGCCGACCCAGGGTGGGTTGGGCCTGGTTAGACCGGGCCCAGACCCCCCCTCTTCAGACCATTTTTGTTTAATCGCCCATAACTTGAGCTACGGACCTCTGATCGACGCACCGTTAGTTGCGTAGGATTTCTCAGATCGAGACAGCTATTTCGGTATATTACAATCAAGGTTTTGGTGAAGTTTGGGTGTTTCCGGGTTGGTTCGAACCCAAAACCAACTGGGCCCTTGAAGTGGAAATGCTTATAACTTAAGGACCGGACGTCTGATTGACGTGCCGTCAACTACATTGGATTCCTTTTAATGAGATGGTTCTTTTGGAATACTCCACTTGAGGTTTTTATGTAGATGGTGCACAGTCATGTTGGTTTTAAATTAAAAACCAATCGGGCCCCTGGAACGGAAAATCCAATAACTCTCAGACCGGACGTTTGTTTGACGAACCGTCGGCGGCATTGGTAAGTTCATTGAGAATCAGTCCCTTTGAGTATACTCCATGGGAGTCTGGGGTACAGTTGAGATACGGTCGGGTTGGTTCCTACACAAAACCAACTGGGGCCCCGGGACAAAAAGGCTAATAACTCACAGACCAGGCGTCTGATTGACGCGCCGTCTGTTGCGTTGAGACCCCAATGACATGGTGGACCTTTGAGATACTTATTTGTGTGACTTAGTGACACTTTTATAATCGACTTGTAGCTTGTGGAGTGGGCCCTCACGTAGATGAGCATGTAGACAATGGAGACCTAGAAGCTTATTGAGACCTTATGACTGCTTGTCCGATTCATTCGGAGTGACTTGACTAGCCCAGTGGGGAGCACTTTTGTGTGAGGCGGCAGACCCATGGTAGTGGAGCGCTACTGTATGAGGTGGCAGACCCGCGGTACTCGATAGGATGAGTACCTATGTAGGCTATTAGGGGGATCACTACTGTGTCAGGAGGTAAACCCATGGAGGGGAGTGATACTATGTGAGGCGGAAGACCCGCGGTACTCGACATGAGGAGTCTCTCAGCAGTATAAGGTTAGTGAGTAGTGCCTCGGAGTCCCAACAGGACCACTGTACTCAACAGAGGAGGAGCACTCCAACAGCCGTGATTTCGTTAATGAAAATCCTAGTTCGAGCTGATTCAATGACCTTTGTGTTTACATCATTATTGAGATGGGTTACTCGATAACTTAGGTATATGTATGGGCATATACCTAAGTAATGGTTATCTGTTGAAATCATACTTTGTGTTTTATCCTTGTTGAATTTTTTGTGAGACCTTGAGGGTATCAGGGTCCCTATTGACTATCCTTATACTCACCCCTACATGGGCTATGCACGCACCTCGTTGTGTTGGATGCAGACAATGGACAGTGCTGATGGAGACTGAGAGCGCCATGACCGGACATTACCCGAAGGAGGACCTTACGACTTATCAGTACATGGTGGAGTCTGACGGACGTGGAGCGCTGAGGAGGCCATCTATACCTACCCTTCAGGTAGGAACCCCAGAGGACGATCCAGGAGCTGCTTTCACCTTCCAGCTATTTTTACCTTTTTAGTTGTACTTTCTTTTAGTTTTATTTTTACTTTACAATTGGGATTCGATTCTGGCCCCTTTTACTTTCCATCATTTCTTCTGTATACAGTTTTTCTTAGTGTTTTCTTCCTCTTGTACTCTGGTTGTGTGTTCACATTTTATAAAGGCAATGCCTTCCCAGTTTTAGGGAAATATGCCTTTGGTGCTAGTTTCCAGCCCCTGGCCTATAGAAGACGGGCTTGGGGTAGTCTCAAAATAGGCCCTGGGGGATGGTCCGTGATAGGAATTTTTAAGGAGGTGATAAAACAATTACCTCTTTTTCGGGTATCTCCTTTTGGTATGCACAAAAGGACTCTGTAAGATGAATTTATTCCCAAAGGGTGGACTCTTCGATGAATTGAGGGATGTTTTTAGGCTATCAGGTTAGGGGATATCTCAAACAAATGGAATTGGAGGTGTGATGAAAAGAGAAGGAGAGTTTCCCTTTTATAAGAGAGGGGAGGGGAACCTTGGGAATGTCTTGAAATATTAATTTATTATAAATTAATTTTAGGTTTATAAGGATCCAAAAATAATTTATTTATAAGATAATATAATTATGTGTCAAAATACACACAACCAAAAAACTTTAGACATGTTTTTACTTTATTTTAAACCTCATAATTTTGATTTATCCTTATTTAATCTATTTAATTTTATTTGTGGTAATAATATTCTAAATATTAAATGGGTATAAATATTTTATTATGTGTTTTAAATTGTGTATAAATTGATACATTATGATATTGTAGACCATATAAATTTCACTTTGTAATTTTTATATTTTTTTGTGATTTTTAAATCATTTAATAATATGTTATTTTTATAAAATATCAATAGTTTCAATTTTGACACAATTCATTTATTTGGCTTTAAATAAAATCCAAATAGAAGGTAAATTAAAAAAAACAATATTAAATACCTTCCTAACATTTCATATCCACCTATAAATATTTTTTAGCACGTTATTTAGTTAATATGATATTTATTTTAGTATTTTTAAAATCATTTATTTGATGTTTCTATCAACAAAATAATTTTTACATCACTACTATGTCATCATTAATTGTAATTATTTAATCTCGAATAAATATAAATAAATTAAAATTATGTATATAATTTATTTATATTTATTTATACTATTTATTTTAAATGTTTTATCATGTTTATCACTATATTAAAATTATTAAACTAATAAGATATATGAGAGTTTCATGTTGTCACCTTATTTTGTTTAAATTATAATTACATAAATTTCATGAAAAAATAGTCCATTAAATGAATCCAATCCAACCCATATGTGATATTAGTTGAATTTAATTCATAAAATAATATTTTTTAGGTTTTATGGTAATTTTATTATCTTCATCATATTGTTAGTTACCCTAATTTACCTGATTTACCTTTAACTGTGGTAAATAAAAATTACCAAAGTTACTACTCATAATATCCAAAAAATGAAATTAACCTATTAAAAATATTTTCACACACTGATTCCAAATATTGAATCCATTTTTAATAATTCCAAATACATAATTAGTATTAATTAACTTAAAATTAATTTTTATTGTCAAAAAAAAGGCGGGTTTTTAAGAAGTTAAAAACTTATCAAAATATTTTCATTTGTTTATGTCCAATTTAAATAAAAAATTAGTTCCAATTTCCCAAATTGGATTAAATGATAAAAACATAATCGAATTAAAAAATCAACCCAATTAAAAATATAATCTAACTTTATAAATTAATTAAACGAAAATGCATTTTTGAATTAAAATGTAGCATTTTTACTGTTCATGAAAATATGTTTTTCTTCAGAAAAATACCAACATTTTAACCAAGTTAAATTTTGATTTCCCACTTGTAAAAGAAGATATTTATTTTTTCAAAGGGAATATATAAAATGATAAATACTAGATTTATAATTGGTGAACCATTAAAAGGCCGCAAAACATCATATTTTAAAAAATAATTCATTTGTCCAAAAAATTGAATTTGTTCTTATATCATGTTATAGAAAATACATAATATGAATGTTAATTTTATATATAATTCAAAATGTGGTTAAAAATTTTTATAATGGCTAGTTTATGTAATATTTTAACAATAAATCATTTTTTAGTAAAACTCAGTATTTCATACAACAGAAGCTATCGAGGAAGGTCTCTCTTGTGTGTAATGCAAGCCAAGTAACTGTTTCATTTAGTGAAAGTTTTATTTGGGGTTTTGAATAGCATAATCCAAACATATTTCTTTTATAAATTTATGAAAATCTATATTCATTTTTTCATGAAATTAATTTTATCAAACGAACGTGAAATTGTGTGTAACACAATCCAAGTATAGTGTTGAGTATACTGCAAGATAATATGGTGTTTCGTATAGTGAAACATAATCTTTTTATTGAGTAAAATAATCATCAAAGAAATTAAAAATAATCTATCTCATAAAATCTTGGGGTGTTACAGCATGAATCGTTCATTAATAAAATATAATTATTTTCATGGTTTTGGGTGTGTTTGTTTCATAGTTTCATGATCGGTTCACTTCTATAAAAATATAGATGTTCTTGTAAATTCAGATTACAACTCTGAAAGAGGAATGAAATAATATTAATGTTTTTACATAAATATAAATGGTACCACATATCATTTATATTTCATACATGTGGATGATTCATTAGATAAAATGATATTGATAAACGTTTAGTTTATTTTTGTAGTATTTTCGAACACCACGAACAAGTTTTATTTTATTTACCATTATAATCATATATTAGTTCCAAAACATTATATAATATATAATATACTTATTCAAATATTATTTTTCAATAATAATTGTTTTATGACAATCCATGGAGGCATTAATGTGAAATGGACAAGAAGATTATTCCTAGAGGTTATTAACCTTCATAACTTGGATAATATATTCATTTATTTTATTATGAGGAGGTAATAAAAGGGATGGATATATAATATTTCATTAGAGACATAAAATTAAATTATTTACATGATTATTTAATTATTATGTGCCTATGTATAAGAAGAAAAGAAACTGAGACATATGTTTTGAGAAAATTGTTTCTTGAATATCACCTCCTTGAGATACCCTTGAGGACTTTGGATTTAGTATTTTGGTTATAGCAGAAGTCCATGGAAATTTTAATAGTAAGGAGAAGATTTTTGGGTAGATAGTTTATGATCTACAAATATTTTGGGTAGAAATGGGGTGGTGAGGGGTGGAATTTATAATGAGGAGTGGTGGGTTTGGGTGATTGAAATAATGAATATTTCATATTTAAAGATAACCACATTGAGGTGGAATTAATTTCAAAGATTTTGGATAGAAACTAATATTTTTTTTTACTTTATACGGTAAATAAACTCCTCAAAAAACCATTAAATTTTGTATTTAATATGTATTTTAAGCCTTTAACTTTTTCACTTTAACCTGTTTCATTTTTTACCTACACCTCTATAAAAAATATTTTCACCATTTTAGATTTTTTTATGACTAAAAATAAAAATTACCTTACAAAATAAGTTTAACCTTATGATTACAAATATTTAATCCATTTTTTCAAATTAAATTCACATAATTTTAAAATCATATTTAAAATTAATTCCATAGACACAATAAAAAACTAGTTTTTAAACTAAAAAGTTCAAATGTTTGAAATTTTTCTATATCCAATTTCATTGTTAAATTGATTAAAAAGAAATAAATTATATTAAATGATGTATATATGAACTAATTATTAATTAAATCTAATTTAAAATACAATTTAACTATATAAATAAATTATATGATAAAGGTTTTTTAATTAAAATTCAATATTTTTCATTATTCATAAAAAAATGAAACATATCTTGAAAATACCATAATTTTACACTAATATAATATTATTATTGAAATTTGAAAATGAAATCTATTTTATCAAATAAAAATTATAAATTTTTTTTAAAAAAAAATAGGTGTGTCATCAAATGGTGGAAAAATTGCCTTAAAAAATATATAGATTTATGTTTAAAATTGGATTTAGTCTTATCTTAAGCCTATAAAATATGTTGGATGAATTTAAAAACACTTTATTGAATATATGAAAAATAAATTTCATTAATATATTTCACTAATAGTGATTATTTCAATTTTTTAATATAAAATGTCATTGTTGGAATAAAAATAGTATTTTATAAAAATATATCCTTTACGTTCAATTGGTTCTCATTTTCCTTTATAATAAATTAGTAACAAGTGAATTAATTTTATAAACATGTGTAAAATATATTTTTATAGTTTAGTTAATCCTTCTCACAACCTTTAAATTAACAGCTAGTTTAAAATGTTTGTGTTAAAAAAATATTTAATAGTATCTCACAGTTCATCTAAGCATAGTGTTTCATACAAAATATAATATTAAATAAATTGAATTAATTTAGCAAAGGATTACCATAAAATCCAAGGGTTTACACCATGAATCTAAAATTAAAGGTGTGAACCATGTACATGAAATGATTACTGATTACATGTCATGAAATATTTAAATTTCAAACCAATGGAAGATTACATGGAATGAACTCATAGAATGATGTGAGATGTTCAAAACCTAATTGTTACCAAAGATTTAAGCTGAAATATCAACAAATATACAAAATATTCCTAACTTTAGAAGATCATAACTACACAATATTAAAAATAGTTACATGTTATGTAAGTGTCAGAGCAGAACCCACTTAAATCAAGTTAAAGACATGAATAATATACACATTGAGAACTGGTCGGGATCTATAGATATGCAGCACCTCTGATGTCCAGTAAGATCTTCAACATCCAACTTATTTTCTTCTATTATTATCAATTTAATTCCATTTTCATTCACATTAGTTTCTATTTATTTATTTTATTATTTTATAAATTCTATTGTTTCTAATTTGGATTTAATGAATCATTTTTTGATCATTGATATTCATACGTTCTATTTTTAATCTCATTTACCATGAAAATATGATTGTTGTAATGTTCATCATTAAGTATTTATTAAATTTATAATTTAATTTAAATTTCATGATTTTAATTGTTGATTTATTTTATTTAACTTTTCTATTTTTCATTTCAAGTTTGTTGCATTCTATTTATTAAATTTGTCATACACTGCTAATCTACATAGGGTTAGGGGTCAATATTAGGGGTGGTTTAAATTTAATGAATATCTAAAATCAAAACTATATAACCCTAAGTATTTTAACGAAGTTTAAAACAATTTTCACTCTGATTCAATTACACTAACCCTATCCATTGAAGGTGTAACTGAATGTCCATGACCTTGTAGAAGTTGATCAAGCTAGGACTAGTAACCTATGTTTATTTCTACCTATAAGAATGTATTTACGCTCTTAAGTTATAAATTACCCTTGAATAAGGAGTCTTTTAAATATTAGGATGATTCAATTGGTTGGACCTAGATCAATTGGAGTATGCTACACTACATAACAACCAATTCCATATGTCAATCCCAAGTTAGATTTAGGTTTATCCTTTCCCTTTACTGAAAAATTAACTATGGAACTTTCTTTTAAATATGAATTAAATCACAATCATCATAGTTTAATAAAATAGAAACCAAAGTTACTAAACATTAGGAATCTTACTTAAAGGATCTTACTGTTGGGTTTCTTGTCAAACAAGTTTTCTCTGTGGGTTCGACACTAGACTACCACATACTACACATTATAAGCAGAGTGTAGTTTGGGATAAAAATCTATAATCTGATCAATTTTATAATGAAACAACAACACCGTCTAGGTGCATCATATTTTGTCATTGTTGCAAGGAACAATTGTGCTCTAGCATAGTAACCTTCATAAAAACCTTGGATTACCTCTCCCTCTTACCATTTTCTATTATTCTTTCACCTCTTATTTTTTACAATCATTTTTTCTAACATACTAAAACATTAATCCACTACTTCTCAACTACTGTATGCGTCATGTTCCTTTGACTTTCTCAAGGATCCATGAATCTCAAGAACTGCTTTTTTCGATATCTAGATCAGCCAATCATTAGCTGCACACCACAGCTTCAGAATGGATGAACACAACAATATTGTGGCTCCACGCCCATAAAATCTTCAATATGTTGCACCTGAACTTTAGGCTAAGAGACCAATTCTTCAAGATCACACCATCATTGATTATGGCTTCTCATCCATCAATGTAGTGGTACTCAGCATCGTGTTCCATTTTATTTAGGTGTATGCATTAAAAAAACATGGACTCGTTCATATGATCCAGAACATGGGTCAATTCAATGGGATTCAAAGGGAATATTCCCATGAGAACATTTCCAACTTTCTAGAGGTTTGAAACACCTTTCGTAACCATGGGGTATCATTAGATTCCATAATAATGAGAGTTTAATCATTCTTTTTATGAGACAGAGCCAAATATTGGATCAAGAGTCAAGCTCTTGAGTTAATCATGAAATGGGATGAATTAGTAAAGAAATATCTATACAATTATATCCCACTAACCTAAAATTGTAATCTAAAAAATGAGATTCATAATTTCAATCAGGAGGATAGAGAATCATCCTAGGAATCATTAGACTATTTCAAGGAGTTAACCTACAGGTGACCACATCACAGACTCGATGTGTGGAAACAAATTTAAACTATCTTTTAGGGACTCCATCCTTACACACACACTTTTGTAGATTCCATTGGTGAAGGTGGGATCATGATAAATACACATGGATTTGTTAGAACATTTTTAGATGAATTATCCAAAAATACATGTTTATAGAAAAGTGGCATAGAACTGTCCCAACATAGAATCCATCAGGTGGAAGATCCTACTAGCCTGAAATCCCATGTTGAAGATCTAAAAAAGAAGCTGGAATATTTTTAGCTTCCAAATTCACCACCAACCCCTACTAATCCTATCATATATATACAATTCTATGAGGTTTGCAAAGGCTCATACCCTTATCAACACTGTAGGGAAATAATATAAGATCCGTAAATCCAAGATTATAATTAGATTAATTATAATCAATAATACCATTAGTAATAATACTATCATAGGCTCGATCAACAACCCCAAAAAGAACCGCCAATGAATTTGGGACCACCAATATACCCACCTCAATGACCATCTCCTCAATCATAGCATCAATTTTAATAACCATATACACCTAAAGGTATGAATTTTCAACCATCACAATAACAGAAACTCTAGAAAACTCCACTAAGACAACCACAACAATACCAACATCTTCATTCTAATATTGAAAACCTACTAACTACCTTTTTGTATAAATAATATTATAGGACGAGGACCCAAGAAGATTAAATACAATACCAAAGGGGTTCTCTCTGAAACCTTGATCACTACGTGGACCAAATCTCAAAGTACCTTTCGGATCAATTTCTAGGTACTTTTACTGGTAATACCAAAACTAATACAATAGAGGAAGATAAGTATGTGGTTATTAAGAGGATAAAATGGTTTCTTTCTTAAATTAATTCTTATGTGAAGAAAAAAATCTTGATGATCCTAAAAAACAAGTGCCAATTGATATCATCTATAATGACGATCGCAAAAATAATGTTGGTCTGGAGAAAAACCAGGAATCAGATCCTTCTGAAAAATCCTCAATTCAATATCAACCTAAAAAATAGGAATTCTATCTCACATAACCACCTTAAAATCCCCATATACCCTTCCCATTGAGGATGATAAAATCCAAAATTTAAGAGAAATACTATGAAATTATAAATTTTTAAACAATTTTACATCAACATTTCTCTTATAGAAGTTTTTACTGAAACATCTATGTATGAAAAAAATTTTGAAGGACTAGATCTCAAGAAGGGAGAAAATAAAATACCTATGATTATTCACTTTAAATGGATAATTATCTACAATTTATAAATTTAAAATACCTCTCAAGATGACATTCCTCGGAATTTTATCTATTCCTTTCACTGTAGAGACAGAACATTTTGAGAGAGTCTTGTGTGATCTTAGCATGAGAATCTATATCATTACTATTAGTGTCTTATTAAAAATGGGGATTGAAGAGTTAAAAATATTAAGAGTAAAACTTTAATTGGATAAAATATCAATAAATTAATATCATGTACTTCTTGATGATAACTTTGTCAAAGTTGTAAAATTCATCTTCCCTAATACTTTCTTTATCTTGGTAATGGAGGAAGGAAAGGATATCCCCATAATTATAGGGTAGATTTTTCTCACCACTATGAAGGATTTTATTTATGATAATCAAGGGGAACTAATTTTCAATGTTGGTGATATACATGTAATTTTCTCCTTAGAAAATACTACCAAGAAATTCGATGACTCGTTTAAATGTCAGCCCATCTTTATTACTAATGAGAAAGACAATTATATGACCATTGAGAAAAAAAGAGACTCATTATCCTATAGAGGATAAATTTATTGACTATGATGTTTTAAATTATCTTAAACATTGAACAAGGGATATTATACCACCATTTATTCCATCAGTCAATCAAAACACCAATGCTGGATTTAAAACCACTATAGATCACCCAAAAGTTCTCATTTTTAGACACTGCAACTTACCTAATAGTTAGTATCAATATAGAAATAAGCTAAGAAGAAGAATATAAACTCATTAAGAATCATTAAATAAAAAATTAATTTCTTGGGGAGTGGCTAAAATTAATGGGATCTTCTTGTTGATATGAACCCACAAGATTTTATTAGAATAAGGTAATAAGACCAAAGTCCAACCCCTAAGGTCACTTGCCCCTCTAACGAAGAAGTAGAAAATAAAGATATTTTGAAACTCATTGATGCTAGGAAAATATATTCAATCTATTATAGTGAGTGGTTGAGTCCTCTATAATTCATCCCAAATAATTTTAGCATAACAATTGTTAAAAACAATAATGAGGTGTTAATCTGAACTCAGAATGTCACTGTATGGAGAGTATGAGTTGACAAAATAAAACTGAACACGGAAATATGAAGGGATCATTTCTCATTACCTTTCATGGAAGCAAATTCTAAATATTTTATAAGTTCTTGAATTCTATTTTTTTTATAGTTACTCTAGATATAATAAAATAGTTTTTGATCCAGAACACTACTTCAAAACTATATTTAGATATCCTTTTGAACCTTCACCTATAGATGGATTTCCTTTTGGTGTGTAAAACGCACAAAAAAATTTCATCGGTTCATGAAACATGTATTTCATTATATAGTGGAGGAATTACATGATATATTTATGGATAATTTCACTATTTATGGAAGATATTTCAAGGTTTTCCTAATAAATTCAAATCTGGTTTTGCAACACTATGAAGACAATTTTCTAATACAAACTAGGATAATTTCAATTTATGGTCCTAGGATGCATAATTATTAAACATAAAATATCAAATCATTGAATTTATGTTGATCTAAATAAAATTATAGACAATAATGACTTACCTTATCCCACAACTATAAAAGGATTTAGGAGTTTTTTAGTCCATGTGAAATTTTATTGCATATTTCTTCAATACTTTTCAAAAATAACCCACCCATTGATGAACCTTTTATACAAGGACACTCCTTTTAGCATCACTGAAGAGTTTCAAAGGGAATTACACACTCTAAAAATTATCTTGGTGGTTGTTCCTATCATAATATCATTGGATTGGGAGACCATATTTGAACTGATGTGTGACGCTAATAAAATTGCTATGGGAAGTGTTTTAGGACAGCAGGTCATACTTATTTTTCATCCCCTTTATTATTCCATTCATACACTGAATTAATATTTGGTTAACTGTAAAACCAATAAAAAGAAACTTCTTATAATCATCTATGCATTTTAAATGTTTTATTTATACCTCCTACTGTCCAAATTATTGGTATACCCATATCATGTAGTACTAGAATATCTTCTAGGTAAAAAGGATTCCAAACTGTGGTTGATACGGTGAATCATACTACTATATGAATTTGAAATAATAATAAAATATCAAAAAGGTACTTAGAACATTACTTCATATCACTTTTATATACTCCCACAAACCAACATTAAGGATAATGATCATCTAGATATTGGGGAGTATTTTCTTGATGCAATTCTCTTGAATGTAAATTCAAAGATAAAACCATAGTTTTTAAATATTGGAAACTCTCTTATAATGGTGTTTATTTAACCCCAATTATCCTACCGATATACAAAAATATTCTTGTTTGAATACTCAAACGATGAATGGAATGAGATACCACTTTTTAAGTATATTAATAATGGATCAGTGTAGTGTTTCATTCCAGAGGATGAAAAACAAAGAAAGTTCGAGGTGTTCCACACATCATCATCTATAGGACATCATCGTAATGAACTCACCATGGATAAAATTTTATAGAGTGGTCTTTTCTATTCCGCACTCCATCAGGTTGTGAGGAGGTTTATTAAAAGTTTTGGTTAATGCCAATGAACATATACCATGGGAAAAATAAACAAAATATCTCTAGAATCCCATTATTGAATTAGAAATATTCTACATATAGGTAATCGATTTTATTATTCCATTAATGAATTCTTATGAAACATTTTACATCCGGGTCAACATGGATTATTTTTCAAATTGCGCATAATCAGGGGATAGCACCCAGGACATTTCTACAGTGGTCATGATATTATTACAGAAAATACTTTTCTCAATATTTGGATTTATGTAATTGAACATTAGTGATCCGGGAACTCACATTGAAAATAATTATGTGCATGGTTTTCTTAGAAAGTATGGAATCTGTTATAACACTGGAACTCCCTAACACACATAGACAAGAATGTAAGTTGAATTTTCTGAGATGGAGATTTAAAATTTCAAAAAAAAAGACAGTGGGTAAAAATATAAATAACTAGACCCTCAAATTAGATGACACACTTTGATCTTAACACATAGTGTATAAAACACCCATCGATACTACTCTCCTTCATCTTATTTATGGAAAGTCATTTCAACATCTATTTTAATTAAAAAATCACACATATTATGAAATTTAAAAACTAAATATGGATGATCAAAAATTTGAGAAAGTTAGTATGACACAAGTCGATGATCTAAAATAGATCATAAGGGGATCTTATGACAATTCTTTCATTTATAATGTAACAATGCATAGTGTGATGAATTTTCACATCATGGAATAAAGTGATACTTTAAATTATCAATTGAAACTATTCCCAGGGAAGCTAAAATCTTGATGGTTGATTCCCTTTATATTTATCAAAGAGTTCCCATATATGGAGATAAAAATTTAATAAGGTGAAGGGACACCCTTCAAGATCAGTGGAGAGAGACTAAAACTTTATCAATAGAAAAACCATGAAGGTTGTGCCCTATATTTTTAGATGAATGATTATTTTCTCCATCCATCTAAATGAGGACATCATAGTTGGTGCTTTATGGTAGGAATTCCATATTTTTGTTTTTTTTTTATTTTTAGTTGTTTACTTTGTGCCTTTGTTTAAATTTTCTAGAATTGCACAGCCTCCGTTCATCTCAAACTTCTTTTATTACTTTATGGAATTTATCATAGTTGTTTTATAATATTTTATACAATGTGGTTGTGTTTATTTTTTAGCTTAAAAATTTGTTAACCCTTTTGGTCTAATAGTTTTTCTATTGAAGGTATTTTTTTCTACAAATGATCACATGTATAAAATTTTCCAATCACCATCCAACAAGTTTCCCTATGGCATGATTTTCATTATAGGGAGCTCCAGATTCTCTAATTTCTAATTCAAAATTTCCATTTAATTTTAATCCATTTTTTACATTCTATATCACCTACATCTCATTTCATAATAATGTGGAAATTATATTATTTTATGTGTGGGGGGTTCATTCTTTATCTTTAATGCTGAT
This sequence comes from Viscum album, assembly GCA_963277665.1. Classification (NCBI taxonomy): domain Eukaryota; kingdom Viridiplantae; phylum Streptophyta; class Magnoliopsida; order Santalales; family Viscaceae; genus Viscum; species Viscum album. The sequence goes on from OY728147.1 coordinate 1,103,610,612, forward strand.
ACACTTGGATTCATGCATGTTATAACTTATGTACGATACATTTTTCATTTAAAACATGATTTAAATTTGAATACTATTTACAACCATTTATATAAAAGATATAATTTGGATATATTTTTGGTAATTCATTTTTTATTCTTGTTTATATTTTTAGCATGATTTATGATTTGATTACTTTAATTATAATAATAGATTATTAAAATTTCATTTAATTGACTTATTACTGTATAATATTCCCTGTGTTATTTCCTATTATTTTTTACTTCCTTTCCAGAGATATTTCTAAACCTACATTGTTTTATTCTTTTCTAATCATATTTTTTGATAGATAATTAGGGTAGGAAAACCTATCGAAACTTTTATTTAGATCTTATTGAAGCTATGATTAAACAAATGCAATTTTAAAATGAATGTTTCAATATTTTTTTATCTCTTGGACTTTATACTCATTTCTATATGTTTATTCCTTTATATCATAGTATCCATGAATAACCTTGATATGATGGATCCATCTCAAGAACATTATCCATTCTTACCCTGCACTTGGCATGGTGTATGATTTTTATTTTAATAGGTGGGGGGGGATTTCACTACTAATGGACATGTGATGTTGATACTAAGAATGTGTATAGTGAAACTTTAATTATATTGATATGATGTGGTCCATGATTACTTTTTTCATTTTATACACTTACCATGTTCCTTTGAAAAAATTAAAAATTAAAAAATTGGTTGTGTATTATGAAGGCCAAAAATAACTATTAACAGATAGATAAACCCTATGAAGGATCATATGTGATTAGGTGATGGATGTGAGATTTTCCCAGATAATGATTTTTGAAAAATAAATAAATAGAAAATTCAAGTAACTGGATACATTCTAGAAACTTACTTAACATATTCATAGACCCAATTTGAGAAATTTTGATCATGGACACATTTATTCTAGGAGGAGTTACTTCATTACATTTCCCACAGTTATCATGCATTATAATGTAGATCTTACCCCCCCCCCCCGAGCTTTATTTTCACTATTTACTCACCTTAACTCATTCTCATATACATTAGAACCTTATTGTAGAATCCCTCTGGCTTAATTTTGTATTTGTCTTTACAAATTACAGATGATAGAAAAAATTCAATCCTAGGGTTAGGAACTTCTATTCAGGTAATAAGCATATCTCTAGTTTTATTTTAACTTGATTGATGATAGAAAATTTATTGTGAGTAAAATTGAAAAATGGGTATAGAATATGAGTAATGGTTATGAAATTTTAATTAAAAGAATAAATAATCTCAATAAAAACATAATTTTGAGGTGTGACTGATTTTATTTCACATGATTGATTCTGGAGGATTTGATTTTTCCAATTTTACTTAGTTTTATTTTCCTAGTTTTAATTTATGTTTCCTATTTTTAATTCATTTCTTTTGAAATTCCTATTGATATGATTTTTTCTTGAGAAAAAAAAATTGTTCAAGTGTGGTGGAAGTTGATAATTTGAATTTATGTAAAAAAAATTATTCATTTAATTAAGGTTTAATCATGTTTTAATCAATAGTTCATGGGTTTTTGGTTTATTTTTTCTTGAATTAGGAATTCAAGACTCAAAGATGAAACGTTATAAAAATGGTAAAAAAAATATTCATTACGTGTCCTGAATATAAAGAACACGACGTGTGATCCTCGAGTAAGTTACCTGTTAGCTAAATGCTTGCCCCTGAATCCCAAATAAAAGGTGTGAACTATTTACATGATGTGTATCCTGATTACATGGTGTAAAATATTTTAATTCCAAACCCTATGAATAATAAAAATCATGAAATCATTGAATTACATAAGAAGTTAAAAACTTAATTGTCCATGATGATTTTTGTTAAAAAATCCCTGAAGAACCAAAATATTAGAAAAATTTTGTGGATATAAATTAAACAATGTGAAATCCATTTACTCATCATGATATTGTCAGAGCGTGATTCAATTAAAGCATGTTCATGATGTGAATATTATAAATGTCATGAACTGATCGGGCTCTATATATATGTAGCACCTTTGACATGCAATGAGATCCAAGACATCTGAATTATTTTCACACATTCTTCTCCATTTTTATTTTATTTTCATTCCAATATGTCTATATTGTTTTCTTTTATTATTTCAATCATTTTATTGTTCCCTATTTGGATTTAATATTTGTTTGTTGATAATTTTTGTTCTGACAATCCATTTTCAATTGTGTTTTTTGTGAAACTTTGATTGATACTATTTTTTTCATTGATTATTTACTAAAGTTATTTTTTAATTTATATTTCATGATTTTAATTTTGGATTTCATCGATTTAGGTTGTATATTTTTCAAGTGAAGTTTTTTGAAATTTTTTTCTACTTTAACTTAAATCTGTAACACATGGATAATCCAATTAGGGATAGGGGTCAAGAGTATGGGTAGTTTGACCCTAATGAATATCTAAAATCTATAATGGTTGACCCTATTTCTAGTAACCATGTTTAAAAAAATCAATATCATTCTATTTCACTTACCATGACTATTTGAGGTGTAACCAAATGACCATGACCTAGTTGAAGTTGATTAGGCTAGGACAACTATCCGATGATTCTTTCTTCCTATAGGCCAAGATTCCTACACATAGATTTTCAATTACTCTAGACCAAGGACTCATTTCTAGAATTTTTTTATCAAATTGGTCGGACTAAGATCAATAGGTTTCTTTTTCACAACATTGCAACCCATTCCATATGTAAATCCAAAGGTAAATTTAGGGTTATACAGTACCAATACCTTGAAATTGACTCTAAAAACTTATTTAAAATTTGAATTAAATCACAAGCTTCATATACTAATAGAATCCAAAACCAAAGATAGTTCATGTGTGGAATATCACTGAAAGATTATTACCACAAGGTTTCTTGTCTAGCAAGTTGTCTTTGTGGGTTTGAAAATGGATTGATACATACTACTCCTTAGTAGCTAAGTGTAATTTGAGATATAAATTTAAAATCTGATAAATTCCTCAAGGAATCAATTATTACTTATGGTCACATCACTCATAATAGATTAGGTTCCCTCCCTAATCCCATACATGACATCTCATGAGAAAAAAAACATTACCCAATACATTGGAGTTCTATATGAGTGAACCCATCATAACTTGTTCGTGGTAATGTGTTCCAAAAAATTAAATCAATCATAAGAAATAAAAAATAAAAAGTACCCATTTAAAGAAATAGGTTGCATAATCCTATCTCATGTTATAATCAAAATAAATTTCACAATGATGGAATCCGAGAGATAAACATAAGGTATGTATTACCCCATAAATTAAGGGAGTAAAAGATTAGTATATATGTGAGAATCATATGTACATAATTTATAATCAATAAGTAACATCAAAATCTATTTTCATTGAAGAAAATTTCTTTAAAATATTACATGGAATATTTCTGAGAAAAATACCCTTTTCACATTGAAATCACATCCTAAAACTTTTAAAAAAATCAAAAATATTTTATAAAACATTTTATTTGAAAATTTCTTGGAAAAATATAAACTAATATTAAAAGATTTGATTTATCATGATTTTGCGTAATTATATTCATTAATTATAGGTTAAAATAAACATTCTTTTTTACGCTATCATAAATAGGTAAAAAGTAACTCATTCAAAAAATTAAAAGAAGATTCTTTTTAAACTAGTTTTAAAAAATAAATATGGGTAAAATGACAATAAACAATCATATAATAATTTGAAAACAATTTTGAAAAAATTTTAATGAAAATAAAGATATTTATGAGAAAGGGTTTTCGGATTAAGAGAGGAATAAATTATACTTTACATAAAAACAATTAGTCAATATTTTAAGTAGAATATAGTGGAAATTATTTTATTACTTGAAAAGTTTCTTAATAATAAAATAATAATATAAAAAAATGGTTTTATTATAAATGTCACAACCCATCCCCTGGAGCTCATGTTGTGACTACCCCAAGCCCACCTTCTGTAGGCCAGGGGTAGCAACTAGCACCGAAGGCTTATTCCCTAAAACTGGGAAGGAATTGCCTTTATATCCTATAAACACACTCAACCAAGCACACATCTAGATACGAACACAAGTAAACTGTATAGAAAAAAAGACTGCTTAAAGTAAGAGGGGCCAGAATACAAGCCCAACAGTAAAGGTACCCGTACAACTGAAAATAAAATACAACTGAAGAAAGAGAAAGACATCTAATGGGTCATCCTATGAGGTTCTTACCGGAAGGTCAGGTACATATCGCCTCCCCATCACTTCGCGTCTGCTAGTCTCCTATGTGTACCGACATGCCGTATGGTCCACCTTTGGGCATCGTCCAGTCCCGGTGCCCTCATCACCAATCAGCGTTGTTCGTCATCTACAACAAACCCAACAAGGTGCACGTAAAGCCCGTGCAGGGCTGAGTATAGCGATACTCAGTAGAGACCTCTATAACCTCAAGGTCTTACAAAATCCAAAAGGGATTAACCACAAAATATGTAAAACAGTGACAACCCTACTTAGGTATATGCCCATACATATGCCTAAGTTATCAAATATTAACTATCTTTTTCATGAGGAAACACGAGGCCCAACTCCTTATCCAAAGTAAAACTGTTCCACGAAGGAAATATTACCACGAAGCTAAGTACCACACAGGTATGCCACACAGAAGAATACCACAAAGGTAACACCCCGAAGGTAAGTACCACACCGGTATGCCACACAGAAGAATACCACAACGGTAAAGTATCATCTCACACTAGGTATAACTTAAGTATAGAATTATAGATGATTATATGCAACTACTGAATCATCTTACTCTATTAAGAGGCAGACCCACGTAGGATCCTAGTACATAATCAAAAACACATAGTATCTTAGTACAGTAGACCCACATAGGATCCTAGTACAAAAGACCCACACAAGATCCTAGAGTAGTCCCACATGGATTTCTAGAGAGGATCCATATGGGATCCTCAAATAAAGACCCATGAAGGATCACTTTCTCATGTTACAGCCAGCTACAAGGTTCATGAACTAAGCTCTCTTGTCTCCGGGAGGGTCTTCTCTTCAAGACACTGGTCGATAATACAACTTCAACGAATTCCCACAAAGAATTATCTCAAAGGACTGCCACATCATAAGGGTCTCAATGCAACAGACGGTGCATCAAACGGACACTCAGTTTGTATGTTATTAGCCTCTTAGTCTTGAGGTCCCGGTTGGATTCATTCTCGATCCAACCTGACCATACCATAAATTTATACAAATCTCAAGTGGGGTGTAACAAAAGGACCATCTCGCTCCATGGTTTCTGGAACAGTAGACGGTTTGTCAAATGGACACTTGTAGCTCACGATATAGTTGAAAGAACTTACAGGGTTGAAAATAGTCTAGGTCCGGTCTGACCCAGCCCGACCCCGCCTGGGCTGATCTGACCTGTATCAGGTCTCCCTGGTCGGGCCCAGGTCTGGCCCTAGGTCAGACCCCACCCACAGAATTCTACCCGGCTCGCTGGGTCCAGCCCGTTTTTCTAGGTCCGGCCTGGCCCGGCCACATACAGGGGTGAGTCGCATGCCCCCCACCCTGAATCACTGAATGGATGAAGTTGTTCGGTCTCCAGGAAGCATGCGAGACCTGTCTCATGTCCCGATCAGAATAGCTCCATCGGCCGAAACGGCCAGTACATTTCTCTCCCTGGCGGCGCATCATCCGTCACACCTTCGCAGCCAGCTAAACATCAGCTGCCTTCCACCATCCGTCGCGGCCAGGCGGGTTGTGGCCAGTTGCTTTGATGGCGGGGTCACATGTCGCACCTCCGCCGGCGGCCAGCTCAGCCGGCCGCCCTCCCTTCACCTCCATAGTACAATGTCACGGCCCTTGCTCGCTGGGTGGCGCAGACGTGCATCACCGCCCCCGTCGTGCAGTCGTCCACTTCCCTTGCTCTGTAATGCCCGATAGGTAATGACCTTTCTCTGGCAGCTCGGTTGCGCCACCACCGTCTTTGCGGCCAAACGTGGTGTCAGCCTCCATTCTCTAACCCCACCAATGTTGGTTTCTATCCTCCTCAATTTCAAATAACACACCAATAGCCACAATGATTTTTCGATGAGGTTGGGCCATGTTCATTTGGCCCGTACCCTTCCTGTTAGAGTAGTAGAAAATGGCTCAAGGGAGGTGATTCAAAATGAGAGAAAAATTAATGAGGATCAATCAAAAACACACCCCTACCTATAAGATTTGTTGAAGTTGGTGAGAAGGGAATGACATACGTCAGTTCATTTTCGTTGAACACATTCCTCATTGGAGAGCGTGTTCTTCGTTGGAGGATGCGTTCTTCATTGGAGTATGAGTTTCTCCAAGAACTCTCTCCAATCCTCCCTTTAGCTGACGATTTCTCCCAATAAAAATGAGGATCCTACCCAAATAAAATATGTTTATCAATTTTAATTTATTGGAACATGTGGATTTTTCATAATTAATTAATTAATAGATGTGGCATAATTAAAGTGGGGGATTCCATGACATACCTCCCATTAATGGGGGAGTTTAAGATTCGAGTGGTCCCCAACTTTTAATATAAATTGGGAGTTTTTAGTTTGGGTGGTCCCCACCTCCATAACCCCAAAAGAAGGTAACAAGAAGAATAAATATTTTAAATATTTTTTATTTTTCTATTCCTCCATGAAAAAGTGGAAAACTAACTTCTACCCTCGACCTATTGTGGTCGAGATAAAGGTCTCCTTAAGCGAATACTGGCACTGCAAGTTCAAAGCTGCCCTTAAATTTTAATTCCAAGCATTAGTTCAAAATTTACTAAAACCCCCTCACACATTTATTGAACATACCTGAACAAAAGTTCAGAAATTCATTCTGGGCACACCAGGCCTCGGAATCATGCATCGTAAATTTTCACAGACTCATAATATTCTATATAATTTAAAATAATTACATGGAAAATTTGGGTTTTTACATTCTCCCCACCATATGAAGTTGTGTCCCTGTAATCTACAACTCAAACTAAGTGAACAAGTGGGGGTAATGAGCACATATCTGGGCCTCCCGCTCTTATGTGCTCTCCCAGAGGTTCCCATGATTCCAGCAAACCCGCACTAGAGGTATTGACCACCTACAAAGGACCCTCTCTTGTTGATCCTCAATCTCTTTGGGAACCTCCGTAAATGTCAACCAATCATCAATGTCTATCTCGATGTGGTTGATGACATGAGATGGGTTGTGCATGTATCTCCTTAGATAGGATATGTGGAAGCCGTCGTGCACCCGGTGCAACTGAGGTAGAAGATCTCTGTGGTAAGCCACCTCGCCAACTCTTCTGAGGACCTGAAAGGGTCCGATGAACCTCAGAGATAACTTGCCACCCCGTCCAAACCTTCGCAAACCTCATCGGGGTGAGACCCATATGAATACGTGGTCACCATCCTCCAACTCTATAGGTCTCCATCTCTTGTTGGAAAAAGACTTTTTCATGCTTCTTACAATCTTCATCCACTCCTAGATGATCTGCACCTTCTCTGTGCTAGCATGTACCATCTCTAGTCCCACTAGTGTTGACTACCCTGGGTCAGTCTAGCACAAAGACAATATGCAAGTTCGGTCATACAAAGCCTCAAAAGGTGTCATCCCAATGGTGGAGTTATATCTGTTGTTGTATGAAAACTCCACCAAAGGCAAGAGATCATCCCTGCTGCGACTGAAGTCGAGGATGCAAGCATGTAGCATGTCCTCGAGGGTCTGAATGGTCTGCTTAGTCTGGCCATCTGTCTAAGGATGGATGGCAGTGCTCAAACAAAGGTTCATCCTGAAAGCCTTCTGCAACCCCTTCTATAGTCGGGAAGTGAAACTTGTATCACGATCAGATACAATGGTCGAGGTTACTACATGTAGACACACAATCTTATACAAATAGAGGCATCACAATATCTCTATTGAACCCTGCTCTCTAATAGGTAAGAAGTGTGCCGACTTGGGGAGTTGGTTGATGATGACCTGGATAGAATCATGACCCCTAGATGTACGTGGAAGTCCTATCATGAAGTCCATGGATATCCTGTCCCACTTCCACTCTGGAACCTCAAAAGGTTTCACTAAGCCTATAGGCACCTAATGCTCCGCCATCACATGCTAACAAGTGAGGTACCGAGATAAAAACTATGCGACTACTTTCTTCATTCCAAGCCACTAATGTTGTTGTAGAAGATCATGATACCTCTTCGCCACTCCTGGATGTACCACTAGAGGGGTTGTGTGGAACTCCCTCAACCCTTCCTCCCGAAGTGAAACTAGTACCTTGGTACGTCTTCGGAACACTACTGGAAAATGGACCTATACCCACGGTTTTGTAGAAAAATGTGGGTATAGGTCACCCTAACCCCATGGTTTTGGGAAAACCATGGGTATATGCATTTTTTGATATCCTATGCCCACGGTTTCCCCAAACCGTGGGTATAGGCTACCCTATACCCACGGTTTTCTCCAAACCGTGGGTATAGGTTATCCAAAAATGCCTATACCCACGGTTTTCCCAAAACCATGGGTATATTTGTCGGATAAGAAACCTATACCCACGGTATTGACAAACCGTGGGTATAGGTTTCCCGCGTGTGCGTGGTAATTTTATTTTCTTTGTGGGAACAAAAAAAAATTGGTGGGAGATCTATACCAATGGTTTATTCCTCTATACCCACAGTTTAAATAAATATATTTAATAAAATATATATATATATATATATATACATATATGTGGTGATGGGGTAGTGGTAAGGACCCTCATGAATGGGGAAGTGGTCGCGAGATCGAAACCCGTGGACCCGTATTTTTTAAAATATGTTATACCCATGGTTTCCAAACTGTGGGTATAAATTTATTACATGGTGAAAAAACCTATACCTATAGTTTTTCCAAACCATGGGTATAGGTCATGGACCTATACCAATGCCACCAATATCCATGGTTCCCTAAATCTGGGTATAGCCTATACCCATGGTTTTGGGGTCAATACCCACGGTTTTGAACCGTGGGTATATGATCATTTTCCAGTAGTGGAAAAGGATAATCTGCTCCCCACCTTCAGAAAATCCATCAGGTGCCTATCCTATGGATATCTGCGCACATTGATCCTCACAGTTAGTGTCCCCATGTTGCACCTTTTTGGATCATTGATGAAGTGGGGGAGTTATTGTAAGATGCTGAAGAAAAGCTGCTCCATCTCGATCCACAAAGGATATCTGCAAAGCGTCCATCTCCTCTGTCGCCTCACCAAGCAGTTGTATACCAGATCTCTTACTGAGTGCATCTTATACAACATTCAACTTCCCAAGAGTATATACTATATCGAAGTCATTGTCCTGGAGTAACTTGAGCCAATGTCAGTGTCTTAGGTTCAGGTCCTTCTGAGAGAATATATACCTGATACTCTTGTGATCAGAGTGAACCATAAAATGATCACCCATCATGTAATGTTAACACATATTCAAGGCAAAGACCACTACTTTTAACTCCATGTCATGGGTAGTGTAGTTTTTCTCATGTTGTATCAACTATCGAGAACCATATGTGATCACTACTCTCTCCTACATTAGGACACATCTGAGCTCGATCCCTGATGTGTCACAGTAAACTACATACCCTACGCCCTCCTCTAGAATCCTCAATATGGGGGCACTAGTCAGCCTCTGCCTCAGCTTCTGAAAAAACTGTTGGCATCTCTCTGACCACACAAAGGGTTACCCCTTCTTCTTAAATGCTGATAATGGTGCTGAAACTCTGGAGAAATTTGGCATATATCTCTAGTTGTATCCGACCAAACCCAGGAAACTTTGTAACTTCGTCACACTCCAAGGTGGCACCCAAAAAAGTACCGCCTCAATCTTCACTGGATCCACTGCAACTCCAGCCTCTGAGATGACGTGTCCTAGAAACTGAACCTCTCGAATATAGAACTGGAACATTGAGATCTTACCATAAATCTAGTTATCTTAGAGTGTATCCAGAACTACCTGCAAGTGATAGGAATTCTCCTCCTCAGTAGACAAGTAGATCAAAATGTCGTCGATGAAGGCTACTACAAAGTGATCAAGGAATGGCTGAAAGATCCTATTCATGAGTCCAATGAACACTGCTATAGATTTGTTCACACCGAATGGCCTAACCAAGAACTCATAATGGTCATACTGACATTTGAAAGACGTCTTCTTCACATCCTCATCTCGTACTCTACGTTGGTGATAACCTGATCTGAGGTCTATCTTCGAGAACCACCATGCTCCCTTTAGCTGATCAAAATGGTCGCTAATCCTAGGAAGTGGGTACTTGTTCTTTGTGGTCACCTGATTTAGGAGCTGATAGTCAACAAAAAGTCTCAAGCTCCCATCCTCCTTCTTGGCGAACAAAATCAGGGATGTCCAAGTAGAAACACCAGGCTGGATGAACCCCTCCCCCTATAAGTCCTCCAGCTGTACCCGCATCTAACGAAGCTCCACGAGAGCCATCCAATATGCTAGTGTAGATGTATGTTCCATATCAGGGTATAAGTCAATGAAAACGTACACCTATCTGCATGGATGTAGACCCATAACATCATCAGGGAAGATATCTACGTACTGGTCCACCACTATAGAATAACTCATACTCTCTACGTCAACTGCTCTGAGGGTAAGGCTAGCCAACTGATGAGTGATCGGCTAAACTCTCCTTCAGGTAAGTCCATCTTGTGTTGAAAAGGTTTACTTCTCATCAAGGATGGTAATCATAGTCCCATCCATGAATACACACCACGCATTGCACCTAATACATTCAATCTAATCATGGATTGAAGATAACAAGTCCATACCCAAGATGACATCATAAGGCCTCGATGCCACTACTAGGAGATCCCAGACAAAGCTCTCGCCTCATAGAGTAATCTCACACTGCCGACACCAGTCTTTAACCATCGAATCCTCTCTCATAGAAGTCTCTAGTTATAAGGATTGAGCCAAAGACTCCGTCAGAATCTATGAGCTCTGAATAAGGGTAGTGACAGTAAAAGAATGACGGGTACCTATGTCTATAAGTACTGCAGCTAAGGTATAGTAGATTCATATCGTACCTCATATCTTCTCCGGAGTTCCATGGTCATATGTCTCAACTACCTAGATCCGAGATCACCCCTTTCCACCTACTCCTTGTGTTTGGTGTGGACCACCTAGTTGTGGGGACGATAACATCTCGAATCGTCGTCCACCGCCAACTACACGGCCAGATCCTCTGCCACATACGCCTGCTCCCCGCGAACCTCCTCGGTCAAACCATTATCTCTTCCTGGGTGGTACCTCAACTATATTTTGATCATCTATACGGTGAGTTGGGTAGTTATGATCCATGTGACACTACCTTCCACATGTATAACATTTCGTGTTCCTCACATGACTGGATCTACCTCTGGTATCCTGCACAACCGACCCTAAATCATGTGGTTGTCCACCTATAGGTCTAGTCCTCTTGGAACTCTATGACATCTGTCTACTACCAGCTGCAGAAGACTCTGATATATGACGACTGGTGGTGGGTCTCGCTGCTGGTGACTGGTCAGCAAGAAAACTCTCCACTAAGAGGGCTCACTCTAACACCCCTACCTACATCTGGATACTGAGAGGAATAATCAAAGCACTGATCTCTCTCCTGAGCCCCTGCTCGAAGATCCGGGCCCTGAAGAATGGATCCCACCCCATATTAGTGGAGTAGTGAGAGAGTTCAGGGAACCTCGCTGAGTATTGATCCATAGTCATGCTTCCCTACTACAAATGAAGAAGCTTATGTATGCACATTGCGTGAAGGGTCCCTGGGACAAACTCTGTCAGAAATGGGCTCTCAAAGTCTACCTAGAGAAGTTTCACCTCATCATGAACCTGGAGCATCAAGCTTCACCATATTTCTTCTTCTTCCTATAGAATAATGGAAGCAAGGATCACCATGAGATCTGCTGGTGTCCCTACCAGTCAGAATACTCTCACAACGTCCTCCATCCAATCCTCAATCGCCTGTGGGTCCGTCTCTCCCCTAAATCTAGGTGGCCTCTGGTGCTGGAAGTTGTGAAACATACTCAAGCGGTGTGAACTCTCTGTTATTGGGTCTGGTGGCATCGATGGGCCAACGGGTATTGGTACTGCTAGTGCCTCTACTGGTGCCTCTACGGGAAGAGGGCCCTACACCGAGGCCTCATCGCTCAGTGGGCTATCAGTGATTACTATACTTGGAACCCTAGCCGGTTGTCTGTGTAGAGGCATCCTGAAAATAAATAGGTGTTCCATAGTGAATAAGGTATACATGGTGAGATGAATCAAAGATATCACAAAGAAAACTCTTGAAAACACACACACAATTATTGTTTTCATGAACTGAGTCAGAAATCAAAAGTCAAGGTCATGGTGTATGGATACATTAGCTATCACAACAACACTAGACTCCCTAAAATGATAACCACACTCACTAAAAATAACATTATTCCCATTAAAAATATCAGAGTCCAATGTTGTATAGTAGAACTAACTCATCTGATACCAATTTTTCACGACCCGTCCCCTGGGGCCTGTGCCGTGACTACCCCAAGACCGCATTCCATATGCTAGGGCCTGGCGACTAGCACCAAAGGCGTATTCCCTAAAACTGGTTAGGCATTAACTTTATATCCTATAAACACATTAAACCAAACACACAGAAAGATACAAACACAAGTAAACTGTATAGTAAAAAGAGTGTTGAAAGTAAGAGGGTCCAGAATACAAGCCCAACAGTAAAGGTACATGTACAACGGAAAATACAATACAACTGAAGAAAGATAAATACATCTACTAGGTCGTCCTCCGAGGTTCCTACCTAAAGGGTAGGTACAGATCGCCTCCTCAGCACTCCACGTCTTCCCTTCTCCTCTGCGTACTGACATTCCTTATGGTCCACCTCTGAGCAACATCCAGTCCTGGTACCCTCAGCCTTGATCAGCGCTATCCGTCATCTGCACCAAATACAACAAGGTCTGGGTGAAGCTCGTGTAGGAGAAATTATAACAATACTAAGTAGGGACCCCAAAACCCTCAAGGTCCCACAAAATACACAAAGCATGTAAACTAGTGACAAACCTACTTAGGTATATTCCCATACATATACCTAAGTTATCAAATATTACCCATCTCATTCATGAGGAAACACAAGGCCCAACTCCTTAGCCAAATTAAAATTCTTCCATGAAGGAAATATTACCACGAAGGTAAGTACCACACAGGGACACACACAAAAGAATACCACAAAGGTAACACCTCAAAGGTAAGTACCACATAGGTACACCACACATAAGAATACCACAAAGGTAACACCCCGAAGGTAAGTACCATATAGGTACGCCACACAGAAGAATACCACAAAGGTGAAGACCCAGATCACACTAGGTATAACCCAAGTACAGAAGTATTGATGATTAGATGTAACTACTGAATCATCTTAAACTTTTAAGAGGTAGAACCATGTAGGATCCTAGTACATCATCAGACCCACACAGGATCCTAGTACATCATCAGACCCACACAGGATCCTAGTACAGCAGACCCACATAGGATCCTAGTACATCATCACACCCACACAGGATCCTAGTACATCATACCCACATAGGATCCCAGAGTATTCCCACATGGATTCCTAGAGGGAACCATGTGGTATCCCCAAATACAAACCTACGAAGGATCCCTTTCTCACATTACATCCAGCTACAGGGTTCCCACACTAAGCTCGCTTGTCTTCGGGATGGTCAGTAATTCAAGTCACTGGTCGATAATCCAACTACCATGAAGTCCCGCGAAGAAGTATCCCAAAAGACCAACACGTCATGGGGGTCTCAAAGAAACAGACGCTGCATCAAACGGACACCCGGTATGTAAGTTATTATTCTTCTAGTCCCAAAAGCCTGGTTAGATTTGTTCTCAATCCAACCACACCATACACAAACTTTATCCAAATATCAACTAAGGTATAAAAAAGACCATCTCACTCCATGGTTTCCAGCACCATTGATGGTTCATCAAATGGATGCTCGTAGCTCAAGATATGGTCGAAAGAATGTATAGGGTCGAAACTAGTCCGGGTCAGGTCTGACCCGGTCAGACCGACCCGTCCTGACCCAGGTCTGGTCGTGGGTCAGACCCAACCTGTGGAATCCGACCCATCTTGGCCCATGCCGGGTGGCCCAGCCCGGACGTATGCAGGGGGGAGTCACGTGCCCCCAACCCTCAATCATCAAACAACTGAAGTCATTCGGTCACCAGGCAGCACGCGAGACCTACCGCGGGTCCCACTCGGTATAGCTCATCTAGCCGAAATAGTAGGGCCCTTTCATCCCCCGGTAGCGCATCAAGCACCACCCTTCTGTGGTTGGCTGAACCCTGACCACCATCCACCATCTTTCGTGTCCAGTTAGGTCGTGACCACTTGCTCCAACGGTGCATTCACACGCCGCGCCTTCATCGGCGGCCAGCTCGGCCGACTTCCCTCCCTTCGTCGCTGCATCACAAAGCCAGATCCCTTTCTCTTCAGGCGGCACAGACGTGCACTGTCACCCCCGTTGTGCGGCCGACCACCACCGTTGCTCCGCCGCGGCCGATGGGCTGTGGCCCTTCTTCGGTGGCGCAGTTGTACCACCATCGTCTTTGCGAATAGCCGTGTTGTCGGCCATCGTTCCCTAGCCCCACTGGTGTCAGTTGTCATCCTCCTCCATCGTGAGGAACAAAAAAATAACCAAAAAGATTTTGTACTGAGGTCGGGCCATTTTTTTTAACATGTACCCTCCGTGTTAGAGCGAGAGAAAGCGGCTCATAGGAGGGGATTCAACATGAGAGAAAAATTAATGACGATCAAACAAAAACAAACCCCTACCTCAAAGGTTTGTTGACATCGGTGATGAGGGAAGGACGGACATTGGATCATTGTGATTGGCGACGTTCCTCATTGGAGGGTGCATTCTTCATTGGAGGATGTGTTCTTTGTTGGAGGGTGAGTTTTTCCAAGAGTTCTCTCCAAGCCTCCCTTTCACCAACGATTTCTCCCAAAAAAATGAGGAGCCAACCCAAATAAAATATGTTTATCAATTATAATTTTTTGGAACATATAGAGTTGGGATAATTAATTAATTAATTAATTGATGTGGCATAATTAATGTGGATGGAGTCCAAGAGTTACCTCCCATTAAAGTGAGAGTGTAAGGGTCGAGTGGTCCCCACCATTGAATTCAAATTGGGAGTTTCTGGTTAGGGTGGTCCCTACCTCCATAACCCCAAATAATATTACAGGAAAAATAAAAATGTTAAATATTTTTTATTTTTCTATTCCTCTACGAAAAAGTGGAAATCTAACTTCTACCCTTGACCTACTGCGGTCAAGGTGAATGTATCCCTAAGTGAATACTGGAACTACAAGTTCAACAGTGCCCTTAGATTTTCATTCCGAGCACCATTTCAAAAGTTACAAAAATCTGCTCGCACGTTTACTGAACGTACCCGAAAAAAAAGTTCAGAAACTCATTCCGGGCACACCGGGCCTTGGAATCATGCCCTGTAAATTTTTGCAAACTCATAATATTCCATATAATTTAAAAAAAATTACATGAAAAATTTGGATCTTTTTAATATAGTAATCATGTAGTTTTATTTAATTAAAATTTACGTATAAATAATCATGATTAAAATGACATTTAAGCAAAAACCCTTACCGCCTTTGAAAATTTTGTGTCATCACCCCCATGAATGAAGTAAGTGAATTATAACTTAATATAACATGAATTATTATTTATTAATTATATAATATGTAAATGGGAAGTATATAATCCCTATAAAAAATATTAGGTTCACAAAAGAACATGTATCTCAAAGAAGTATGTGTTAAGACTTAAATATTTACCCTGAGTCAACACATTTTCATGTATGTATTTTATTTAATTTATAATAAACATATATAAATTATTATATTTCTAAAAAAACTATTCTAGTTTTTTTTCTTATAATTAACTTATTTACATCATTTATTTAAATTTTAAATGTAATTACATATTTATTTATGTCTACATCTGGTGTTTTGACGATGGTCAAATCATCATTAAAAATGGAATCCTTGTGTTGAGAGTTGTCAAAGGGGTCATTATTCCATAATATCTAAAATAATAAAATTGAAATAATTTTAATAATTATCCTAAATTATAAATTTTAAACAAACATTGAATGATTTTTATGAAAAGTTATGTGTGATACAGTCATGGAGATAGGAGTTGTTCATATGCATGAGTAACGTTTTCATTTTTCACCAATCGTGATGGAATGAAGGTAAGTGTTATTTTATTTTTCTATAATTATAATTATATCATAAATATCATTTTATTTCATTAAATTGAATTACATATTCTATCCATGTGATGTGATAAAAAATATATTCACATCACTTTGTGAGGAGGTAGTCTACCGTGTACATGAATAACGTTATAATATTCCAATGGATGATATGATAAGAAGGTGTATGCTATATAATTTTTTTCCAGAATGATTAATATTTCATGAATATAATATATAATAATTCAATCAATAGTTTTTTAAAAGTCTTTAGAGGTGATGTTATATAACAAATTATATATGTTCGTGAGATGGCAGTCCACCGTACACACGATCGACGGTTTTATTTTTCATTTTATGGGAGTAGAGATGGATATAGTTTATTAAATTAATATAATAAAATCTTAGCTTATGGGATATAATGTTCTTTTATATTAAATTTATTGATTAACATTTTAAGGAGACGTATCATGAAATAAAACAATGATTCTTGATTAAGAACATCACCTCTTCTACACATCACCTCTTTAGGATTATACCCAAACCCTTCCTAGATGGGATTTATGATCAAAAAATGGATTATAAGATGAAGGGAGTAAAGTAAAAAATGTTACTTTGGAATTTTTTGGGTGAATAATTTTTTTTATGTGTGTAAAGGTGATGATAGGGGTGGCCATTTATAAGGGGGAGTGGCATTCTTATAAATACCCAAAACTATTCATTAATGGAAAGTCACACTCGAGAAAAGTGCCATAAAAAATAAAAAATAATTAATAAGTGTATGATATAAAAGTTTTATAAACAAATATAACAATAAATATAAGAATTTTTTAAACATTATATCCATATTACCTCAACAGTTATTCACTTTTACCCTTTTCCATGTTTTTCTACTATAACTATTTATTTACTATTTTTACTATTTATCATTAAAAAAAATTATATTTACCATATTATATAATATAAATTTTCAGATTAGAAATATGGAATATAATTTATGAAATTTTATTTATAATATTTGAAGAATTTAATTTAATATAAAACCCGTAGATGTATCATAAAATTATTTTTCATAATATGAATTTTTTTCAAGTATAATATGTTATCATAAAAACAATATGAAAATTAATCATAGTTAAATGAATTTAAATTCATAATTATAGATATAAAATATATTAATTTCATTTAAATCATTCTTTAATATATCTTTTTTTAATTAGTAAAAATTGTTAAATGTTATGCACTTTAAAAAAGTTTTCATAAAAAATTCTTTCAATCACTAAAAACCCTTATAATAAAATCCATAATAAATATGATTTAAACATAAATAATTAAATGAAATATAAATAAATTATTATTATATTACTTTTAATTCATATAAAAATAATAATTCTACTTTTAATATACTTAATTTATTAAAAATAAATGATGGTTTTACCGAAAATCGTTATTGTCAATATTTTCTGAAAAATTACAAAATTTCACCCAATGTTATGATAGATATGCTGATTTCAAAAAAAAATTATTTTATTAAATAAAATTTCTAATAGTTCAAAAAATTAATTTAAAAAAATTCTTGTAAATTTAATAAAATATCTTTTTTGAAGGAATCATATTTTTTAGAATAAAAAATTTCTATTAATGTTGAGTGATTATTTATTAAACTTTTTTAAGTAAATTTATATTTAGTGGGACCTTTATATATTATTAATAAATTATTAAAAACTCTTCATACCTAAAAATTTAGTATATTGGTTAAAATTATCATATTTGAATAATAATATTTTAATAATATATTGTGGTTCGTTTAAACTCATTGTTGTGTGTTGAATATGCTATCGAACATGGTGTTCTTTTAAAATTGTAAGGTTTTACATTCTCTCTCCCATAAATAAATTACATCCTCAATTATAAATGGTTCTTATAAATTAATTTTTTGACATTTGAGTAATTATTTTTGGAAAACCCTCTTTTATAAAAAGGGTCAATAAAACTTTCTCTTAAAAAGAGGGAAGTGGAAATACAAAGGTCATCACATAAATAGGTTTTAACTTATGAGAACATTCTCTACGGGAAAAATCAGTATTTGCAACAGGATATTTGCAACGAGATCTCTTCCCATCACAAAAAACCCATCCAAGAATCTATTTGCGATGGGGAAAGTAGCATGTCGCAAGTAACCAAGTATTAGCAATGGGATTTCACCTCCCGTCACAAATAGTTTGGAACGGCTTGCGCGCCAAACCGCGCTGGTGTATTTGCGACAGGTCATGTCGCAAATACCCGGTGGTGGTCAATACCCTTTTGCGATGGGAGGTCGTCCCGTCTCAAAAAGACTGTCGGTGGGTACTATTTGCGATGGGTCCCGTCGTAAATAACCTTTTAACCGCTGACTATAATTAACGCGGGCGAGGACCCGTCACAAATATGACCATTTGAAACGGGAATCCCGTCGCTAATAATCCCATCACAACTAATCTAACCTATATATACCCCCATCCATTTTTTCCACAAATCATTCAGAACTTGATTTCTCACTCTTTTCATTCTTCAGTTTTAAAGAGAAATTTTTTTAGTTGAAGTTTTTTATACGAGATCCATCGGAAGGCGTCAATATTTTTAGAATATCAAAGTTTAAGGTTTTTATTTTTTATTTTTTTATGTTTATTTTTTTTGTAAATTTTAATTGTTGTTTATCGGTTCAAATTTAATTAGATTTTTATTGATTTTTATTTAAATTTAGTTTTACTAAGAATTTGATATTGTCAGTTATAATTATAAATAATTAGTTAAAATTAATATTAATTAGATATAATTGGGAATAAATAGATATAATTAGGAATAATTAGATATAATAAGGAATAAATAGTATTAATTAGGAATAAATAGAATTAATTAGAAATAAATAGAATTAATTAGGAATAAATATAATTAATTAGGAATAATTAGCATTAATTAGGAATAATTAGTATTAATTAGGAATAATTAGTACTAATTAGGAATAATTAGTATTAATTAGGAATAATTAGTATTAATTAGGAATAATTAGTATTAATTAGGAATAATTAGTATTAATTAGGAATAATTAGTAATAATTTGGTATAATTAGTAATAATTTGGTATACTTAGTAATAATTAGGCATAATTAGTAATAATTAGGTATAATTTGAAATAATTAGTATTAATTAGGTATAATTAGTAATAATTGGGAATAAATAGTATAAATTAGGTATAATTAGTAATAATTAGCTATAATTAAAAATAAATAGGAATAAATAGTAATAATTAAGAATAAATAGCAATAATTAGAAATAATTAGCAATAATTAGCAATAATTAGCAATAATTAGCAACAATTAGCAATAATTAGCAATAATTTTGAATAATTACGAATAATTAACAATAATTAGGAATAATTAGCAATAATTTGCAATAATTATGAATAATTATAAATAATTAGCAATAATTATGAATAATTAGAAATAATTAGGAATAATTAGGAATAATTAGGAATAATTAGTAATAATTAGTAGTAATTAGCAATAATTAGTAAAAAATAGGAATTTTTAGGAATAATTAGAAATGAATAGGAATAATTAGGAATAATTAGGAATAACTAAAAATAATTAGGAATAATTAGTAATAATTAGGAATAATTTTGAATAATTTTGAATAATTAGGAATAATTAGAATAATTATGAATAATTATGAAAAATTAGGAATAATTATGAATAATTAGGAATAATTAGGAATAATTAAGAATAATTAGGAATAATTAAGAATAATTAGGAATAATTAGGAATAAATGGAATAATTAGGAATAAATGGAATAATTAAAAATAATTAGCAATAATTAGCAATAATTAGAAATAATTAGAAATAATTTGCAATAATTAAGAATAATTAGGAATAATTAAGAATAATTAGTAATAATTAGAAATAATTAGGAAAAAAAATTATATTATCAATATTTACGAAAGATCAATATTAATATTATTAAAATAATAAAAAAATTATGAAATATTAAAGTTATCAATATTCGCAGCAGGCTTTGCTCTATTCTAAAAATGTTCAAATCTTAAAGGGTCTCCAATTGTCAGGTCATGCACAATAAAAAGTTTGTGTCAGCCATGTCCAATGTAAACTCTATAATTGTCCTTGCATGGTTGATCACCTCTCAATTAATGTTACAATCGGACAAACCAAGTCATTCCCTTCTTATCTATAAGAATTATCTCACGGGAATCTTTACATAGACCATTATTCCTTGAAAGTTTATGGAAAAAATAATGATATCTCTTCAAATTTTTAAGGAAGAATGATCTATGTAAAGTGTCATGTGAGATGATTCTTAGAGACGAGAACGTCATTACTTTGGTCATCCTATTGCAACACTACTTGCAAGGTGATCAACCATTCAAGTGCAATTATAGAGTTTACATTGGATATGACAGACACAAACTTTTTATTGCGCATGACTTCACAATTAACGACCCTTTGATATTTGAACATGTTAAGAATAAAAAAAGTCTGTTGTGAATATTGATAATTTTAATATTTTATAAAAAATTATTATTTTAATAATATTAATATTTTTTTCTCGTAAATATTGATAATATAATTTTTTTATTACTAATAATTAGTAAATAAAATCTACTTGGATAATGAAAGGAAAAAATGTAATCATCTCTACAATGATGATTACCAAATTTCCTTTCATTATTCAAGACGTTTTCATTTTTCTAATTATTTCTACGTATTTATAAATTAGTAATAAATAATAATAATTAGTAATAAATAGTATAAATTAGTAATAAATTGTAATAATTATTAATAAATTGTAATAAGTAGTAAAAATTAGTAATTAATTGTAAGAATTTGTAATAATTAGCAATAATTAGAAATAATTGGGAATAATTAGGTATAATTAGATATAATAAGTGTGAGAAAGATGCAATTAAATGAGTTGTCAGAAAAAAGAGTAGCCATCAATCCACTGAAAATTGTGTCATCCTTAATTAATGACAATTATTAAGTAGTTGTAATTATTTATATTCTTTTTCAGATAGTTTTTTTATTATTTCAAACTATTCAAAAATAGTGATTATTTTATATTTTATGTAGAAAAATATGGAACAAGGAAGTCGACATCAGTCATTATTAGATGATCAAGCTTGGAAAAATCAGCACAGAAATCCCAAAGGTTCTGGTTAAAATCCTGTATATATTGAGGGTGTTGAATCTTTCTTAGCATTTTCATCATCAAAACCAGAATATGTTTTCGAAGGAATAATTATGTGTCCTTGTAAAACATTTTCTATGAGAATGTTTGAAACATTTGAAAAGGTTGGGGGACATCTCTTGCAATTTGGTTTTCAACTAGATTATATTTTTTGGTATCAACATGGTGAACGCAGTTTCATAGAAGATCTCAATAACTTGATTCCAGATCCATCATGATTTCAAAATTTAGTACATGATGTTGCAGGTCTATCTGTGAAACAAACTGAAACTCGCAATGATATTGATTTAACTCTTGAGTTGGAACCATCAGAATTTTATGAGTTTTTGAGGTCTGCTGAGGATGCATTATATCCTGGTTGCAAGATAAGAAAATTAGAAGCGGTTGAAAAATTTATGGATATTAAATCAGATAATGCAATGTCAAATAACTGTTTTTATCAGATATTTTCTTTGGTTAAAACAATGTTACCTGAAAGAAATTTGTTTACTGCAAATTACTATGAGAGCAAGAGGCTGATTCATAATTTGGGCCTTAGTTATCGGAAGATTCATGCATGTCCAAATTATTGCATCTTATATTCTGGTAAAAATGACTCATTGGATATTTGTCCCACATGTGGAAAATCAAGGTATAAAGAAGCTCAACCAGGGAAGTCTAGATCGTTTCCAGTAAAATAGTTGAGATATTTCCCCCTTACAACCAGGTTGCAGCATTTATTTATGTCTCAGAACACAGCGTCAATGATTTCATGGCACAAAACCAAGATTTCAACTGATAAAATCATGAATCATCCATCTGATGGTGATTCCGAGAAACATTTTGACCGTCTGCAACCATCTTTTTCTATAGAATCCTGAAACGTGTGATTGGGTCTTTCTACTGACGGTTTTTGTCCATTTGGTTCTTACGGTAGTCAGTATTCATGTTGGCCTATCTTTATAACTCCGTACAATTTGCCTCCATGGATGTTGATGAAGGAGCCTTATATATTTTTGAATCTATTAATCCCAGGACATCTGAAAATGAATATTGATGTTTATTTGAAACCATTGATTGATGAGTTAAATGCATTGTGGAGTGATGGTGTTAATACATATGATGTTGTTGCGAAACAAAATTTCATATTAAAATCTGCATTGATGTGGATGATTAGTGACTTTCTGGCATATGGTATGTTATCTGGTTGGAGTACACATGGTCCTTAATCATTTCCTTACTGTATGAAAGAAAACAAAGCCTTTATGCTAGTCAATGGAAAAAAAACATTGTTATTTTGATTGTCACTGTAGATTTCTTCCAACTGATCTTCCTTTTCAGAGTAACAAATCTCATTTCATAAAAGGTACAATTGAAAGGGATGAACCTACAAAGATGATCTTAGGTACAGAGTTAAAATTAGTTGTATTTCATTACCCCCAATAACATTTGGACCAACAGTAAACCAAAAAAATCATGGCTTTGGGAAAGAACATAATTGGATAAAACGGAGCATTTTTTGGGATCTTCCGTATTAGTCTGATTTTTTGTCCTTCACATGTTGGATTTTATGCATATTGAGAAGAACTATTTTGATAATTTATTTCATACAGTTTTAGATACACCAGGTAAGATCAAAGATACTATAAAGGCAGGATTAGATCTTGCCCAAATTTTCAGTCGATCAGAACATGAATTATTTGAAAATGTCAGATCACAGAGGCTAATGAAGAAAAAATAATCTTATACACTTTCCAAAGAGAGTCACTTATTATTTTGTCAGTGGATTTCATATTTGAGACTTTCATATGTCTATGCTTCCAATTTGGGTAGATATGTTAATAATGGTTATATTACTAGATTAAAAAGTCATGAGTGTCATGTTATAATGGAAAGACTAATGCTGATTGGATTCAGAGGTTTGTTGAATTCTATGATTTGGGATTCGATAACAGACATATCATATTTTTTTCTTGACATTTGTGCAGTAACAACAGTCTACGATGCACTAAAAAAACTGGCAGAAGATGTTGCCGTAATTATATATAAACTGGAAGAAATATTTCTGTCGGCTTTCTTTGACTTAATGGAACATCTGATCTTACATTTTCCACATGAAGATAAATGTGGAGGTCCAGTACAGTTTCGATGGACGTACCCATTCAAGAGATGCATATAGAAATTGAAGAAGGAAATATGTAACAAAGCATCGGTTGAAGGCTCAATTTCTAAAGCTTATTTGTAAGAGGAAATTTCTTTTTTCTGCTCTCATTATTTTGAATCTCAATATCCCTCAAAACAGAATCGCATGGGGTGAAACGAGGGTAATTTTAATGAACAAATGGACAATCAATTAACAGTTTTTAATCAACCAATTGTTGGTTTCAGTGGAGTTCATGAATGATAGCTTTCAGATGATGAACATCACAGAGATCATACATACGTTCTGCTCAACTATGAAGAAATGACATCATTTGTCCTATGAGTGCTTCTATCACTTATTCTATAATTTATGTTACAGTATTTAAACTTACTTTATTTGTATGTTATATGATAATAATATCAAGAAACAAATTCTACAAATTACAGTTACTGCTCTTGAAGAACGCAGACAAAAACATTTTTCTCAATGGTTTTAAAAACTAGTAACATAAATTATTGATGGTTTAATATCAATTAAGTTTATTATTTATTATATTGATAATTGTTTTACACATTTTTAGGTGTCTCAATATGCTGATAAAATTGATAAGCGGCTGTGTATATTGAATAACCCACCATCCAACATGGTTAAATCTTATAATGCATTTGTGGTGAATGGTTTTAGATTTCATACACATGCATATGGGGAATCAAAAAAACAATGAACAGTGGAGTTTTCTTAGGAGGATCACATCATAGAGAAACTGAAGTTGACTTTTATGGAATTTTGGATGAAATTGTTGAGCTATGTTATCTAGGAAAGAATTACATAACAATGTTTAAATATTGGTGGTTGGATACTGAGAGAGGTTTTCATGTTCATCCGACTCATGGAATCATCGATATTAAATATAAAAGTCTTCTTGCAGTAAATGAATCATTTTTACTGGCTCAACAGGCACATCAAATTTATTATGCAAAGTATTGTTCTACTTCAAGAGACAAGAGTGATTGGTGGGGCATAATAAAAATGAAATCTTAGGAAAATCAGTTTACTCAAACTAAATGTGGTTCCGCTGAAGTGTAAGGAATTGAAATTTTTCAAGAGACGGCTCAAAATCCATCTGATTCACAAAGAGACGTGAATATCGATGATGACACCCCACAATTAATGATCGATGGTGATGAAGATGTTAATGATGTTACAAATGAATTTGAAATGACAAGAGATGCTAAAACTAAAACTCATATAGATATTGATGATTATGAGGAGGAAGATGAAGACATTGACATTGACAGATATGGAGAAGAGGATGAAAATGAACATTTACACACTTAAATGCTGGTTATAATCATAAATAATATATATATATATAATAGTTATGTTCAACTATCTGCTAACAACAATCATTTTTTGTTTCAGATAGAATCTGATCTATTGCATGAGTTGGAGGAGCCTCAGCTACCTTTGGATGATGAGGATGTGGGATCAACTGACCCTCAGCCTACTGGTGGTTTTGGAGGTACGCGGAGGGGGCGCGGTCTTGCATGACTGATGATTCCTGACCCTATCCCTGAGCGACGTCCACATCTTGGTTTCGATCCATGCACACGGAGGTATGGTAACCTATATATTTTAGTTAGATTTCATTAATTTGATTATATATATACTAATTGATTGATTATTTATTCTTTTTTCACATTTTTCAGCATGTAGCTATTGGACAGGGGAGCGCTATATTGCGCAATTATTTTTCTCAGCCATGGATCACATGGGAACAAATTCACGTTGATGTGTGACGCGACATGTTCCAGTATTGGCTGGTACGTAAATAAATAATATTTATTTTGAAATTTATTTTATTAAAAATTTGATATGATAAATTATTTGTAGTGTTTATGGCATCCTATTGATGATAGCATGCGTGATGCTATCCACACGGCATGGCAGGTTTCTATGCAGGACCGTTTTCGCCAGTTTTTGCACAATTTGAGAAGGACAACAATTAAGAAAGTAGGGGTGATAGAATTTTATGTGTCGTGTAGAGTCCACCAACCAAAGTACATTTCATCTCACGTTTGGGATGGATTATGTTTAAACTGGTTGGGTGGTGGATTTCAGAGGAGATATTCAGTGGGACGACAGAACCGGGGGAGACAGGAGGTGACACATCAAGCAGGTAGTCGTACATTCAGTTCGCATAGAGAGCATCTGGTAATTATATTATTTAAATATTTTATATAACATTAAATATAAACAGTTTATTTTATATTTCTTTAGGCAGTCGAGCATCCCGGTATTACGGAGTTCGATGTTTATCGGAGGATGTACAGTGATTCAACTACTGGAGAGATTAGAGGTGATCGCCAGCGTCAGATTCTGGTGAGTATTATTTTTTCAGTTTAACAATTAACTGCATATAACATTTTGAAAATTTTAATTTTAAATTGGAATTTAAGGATTCATATGAGGCTGCGACCTCTCAGACACAAGCTGAGGGTCAGGAAGAGATGGCTGACCATACCAGTGCTCACTATTTCGATGAGGCAGCATGAATGTAGGCGACTCAGTATGGCTTTGAGACGGGAAGAGTAGTTGTCATCGGCTCTCATTTGACTCCTGGTACTTATTATGGTACTGCGAAGATGTCAGTGTCCAGCTCGAGATGAGCTCATAGAGAGGCATCATCTTTGGGCTCACAGTATAAGGAGCAGTTGCAATCTCATGTCGAGCATAAAGAGACTTTGCAGAAGAAGCAAGAAAAGATGTGTTGGTGGCAGCAGCAGTAGGAGCAGCATTATGAGGAGCAGATGTGTCGATGGCAGCAGCCGCATTAGGAGAAGATGGAGTACATGCACCGTCTGACTTGTAGTTTAGGGATGGAGTTTCCTCCACCAGATCCTTCAGCTCCTCCACCTCCTCCAGAATACGACCCCCATAGTGATTTTTTTATGTTACAAACAGTTTAATATGAATTATTTACATTTTTTGTCTTTTATATCAGTAAAAATATTACATAATTTAATTTTTAATATTTTATTATTATTTTTTTGTAAATATTTTGAATTTTAATATTTTTTATTTTTTTATTGTTTTAATAATAGTAATATTATTTTTTCATTAATCATATTTTTATTAAATTTTATTTTTTTTAATTAATTTATTATTTGTGACGGGACCTTTTACGACGGGGTACCGTCACAAATAGTCTAACTAAATATTTTTTAAAACATATTTGTGACAGCCAAGTATTACCGTCGCAGAAAGTGTTATATATATATATATTGCGACGGGAAGAGAGCCCGTCACAAATAGTTTTTGCGATGGGCCCATCGCAAAAACGTTTACGTATATATAATACATATAATCGGAAGCTTATTTGTGACAGAGATGTTTCCCATTGCAAATACTTGTATTTGTGATGGCGTTTTTTTTCAATAAGATATTTGCGATGGGGCCCCGTCGCTAAAGCCTATTTGCAACGGGATCCCATCGCAAATAGTCTGTCGTAATTACCAAGAATTCTAGTAGTGATTTGTGTAAAGTGATGATATAGAAAGAGAATAAAAGTTTTAATAATTATTGATTTTGGTATAGATCATTGATCATAAAAAATTGAATGTTCAATAGACATTCAATATCCACAAAACTGTAAATATGTGATGTATTAAAAACTATTGATTTATCAACTATGAAAGAAATATGATAAAAAAAATTAGGATCATTTCCCTAGATTAGAGGGATTATTTTACTATTACGATTGGGAATACTATAAATTATATTTTCAAGGTGTCTTTTTATTTTTTAAAGATAATTTCATAATTTTTTTTTCTTTGATAACTTTTCCCTTCATCTCTTACTCTATAAAATTAATATCCAATATGAATTTTTTATGCACGAGGAACTAAATTTTACTTTTAATGGATCATAAGATCCATAAAATAGTATAAATATATTCCTACTTTATTTATTAAACAAAAAATGGTTATCACTAAGTAAGATAGTACCCAAAATAAATATGAATATATTAATATTTAAAATTAAACAATGAATCCAATTAATTAACCATGATTATTCCATAAATAAATAAACATATATCCCAAATATATTTATTAACATGGACATTAAAAAAAATGTCACCTCAAATTTTATCTCATACTCCTTCAACTTGCATATACAAAAACATTATGGAATTCTTCCGAAATAATCAATAATGCTTAATATATATTTTATATAACATAACCTAATAAATCATTTCCCAAAATATCATTAATCACCTAAAATATCCTAAAAATTCAAAAATATTTTCTCCCTTAATATTTTTCCCAAAATCAACTTAAAATTTTTCAACAAACTCATTTAAGTTAAAACCATGTCATACTAACCAATACATCATGTAGGCTAGTGGTAGGAATTGCACCCTTATCACACTTCAGGTGTGGCATCAACCCCAGCTACCATGCTAAATACGATGAGTTTTCATCTGTTAAATGATTTTTACTTATTATAAAAATATATTTTTCACAACCCCTCCCCCGAAATACTACCACTCCTAGGATGAAAATTATAGAAGGGATATGGAGACTACCCGAGTACAGCCTCTAGTAGGCCCTGTCTTAGAGA
Organism: Viscum album; assembly: GCA_963277665.1. Taxonomy (NCBI): domain Eukaryota; kingdom Viridiplantae; phylum Streptophyta; class Magnoliopsida; order Santalales; family Viscaceae; genus Viscum; species Viscum album. The sequence continues at coordinate 1,103,638,993 of OY728147.1, forward strand.
CTAGCACCAAAGGTATAACAGGCATACAAATTGGAGTCACTTACCACTAATAGAACATGAAAAAAATATATATAAGATAAATATATAAATCATAATATTATGAGATATATAGAATAAATCCTAATTGCATATATATTTTTTCATGCATTGGAAAAAAACTAAATGGAATTACTAAAAATGTAATTCTGATAGCTACCCTAAATCCCTAATAGTAATTTAAAAACCACAAACTAGTAGTATCCATATAGATCATAAACCTACTTCTATGTACCTAAAAACAATTTAAATATATGTTGGGTGATAATTTAATTAAAATTAGTTGGATATAACCTAGATCTTCTCTTTCAATAGATAAAGAAAGCATGTTAATTAATAGTGAAAAATATTGAATCTAACTTTTCTCTTAAGAAATTACAATATGTTTCTATCCTCACAATGGATATATATCAACATGTGTCATATAAAAGAGAGAATATAATAATATATAAATAATAGTGGTTCCCTACTACCACTTTCCCATTGGTTTTCAACTCTTACCCATTGTTTCACCATATCCCATATGATATATATCATAGATCATGTATTATACCTCAATCCATCACAATACATACACTGAGTAAGTTCTTCAATCCATCACAACTCATACCTTTCATACCTATACAAAATGTATATACAAAGATACATTTCTGTTAAATAACCACAATCCATCATAATACTCTATTCTCATATATGGAAAAAAATATCCACCTTGCGTACAAGAACATAATACTACCAAGAGGAGAGAGTTGGTCCAGAGGGGGTAGTTATTCATCTCCCCCTACTAGGATATTAGTGAAAACACCCTCCAAGATTTAACTTGGTGTCAATCTTCTTATCTAATTGGTTGGTGTATCTTATGAAATAAAATAATATATAGTATATAATATAGATGAAAAAACACATAATGTGAATTACTGAGTCTTAGAATCAACTATATCTAACATTATTCAGACTCTCGACTACCAATACTAAGAATATATATCCTATGAGAACACAGGCAATTTAAAAATATAAATTAAATTACTTCTTTTCTTTTAATTATTTATTTAATTTTAATTAATTAAATAATATTTATTTGACCATTGATATTTTTTCACATTAATTAATATTATCCATTAAATATAAACACATTCCCTCCATACATACTCCATATATAGTCCATAATTTCTCAAGAACATATATTTTTTCATCCTAGAAACACCAACCACATGGGTTAAGTCATTAATTAGACATAATTACTTTCTATAAATCCAGGTACTCTTGGAAAGAATCATAATATACCATTCAGTAATAAAAATAAGCACATATAGTTTCCTGAAATAGTGTGGAAAGGAAAGTAGTTAAACAATAAACTTTTCCATCATCTGTTAAACTGATTCATTCACGTCAAGCATTCAACTCTACCACATGAATGGGTATGTCCATAATCAACCCATTCTATTTTTTAACATCATCCATAACACCCACATGCATATCATGATACATCTCACTATTATAGGAATTAACTTATATCCCATAATCTAATCCTCCCCACCCCATATATCATTAGTCATCCTAGACTCAGTAATCTAAGGCTCATATCACATATCAAGACTTTTATCCATAGAAAATCACAAGTAAGAATGATTAGAAGAAAAATAAATAGCTAAACTAGGACCTAAAACTAGTAATTCATCCATTTCACACAAACAAGCTCTCACAGGTCCCAAGAACAAGGAACAGAGCCTTTATAAGAAAACAGGCACTCATGGACCCAAAGATTTTCCATAAAAACAACTATTTATTATTAAATATTTAATAAACTGAATAATTATTCATGGGTAATAACTATGAGAAACCCAAGGCATAAAGCTATAACAATCTATCAAAATTTATACATTCTCTTAACATCAATTCTAGTTTCAACAATCCTAGAGAAGTACGATTCTCATTAACATGCCCTTTTAATTTGAAAATCCTCAACAAAAAGTATCATGTTTAACATAAATTATCAATTCCAATAATATATATAATATCACATTAAATTATACATTCACATTTCATCAATTTGATTTACCATCAAATGCATGACACACTAAATTCCTAAAACATGTTTCCTTTATAATTCTGAATCCAATTAATTAATTAATTTTGGATTTACGTTTGTTACTATTTTGCATCCCATATATGCTAAAACATAACATCCAAAACATTTTAATCAATCATAACATAGATAGAAAACTATATAAAACATTAAGAAGAAATTTTTTATCATAGTAGAAAGAAACGACATATGATCACAAAAAGATTTTCGTTATTAATCTAGTTAAATATTTATTAGTTTAATTTCATTTCAATATAAAGGGAAAAACTGTGATAATGTTATGATTTCACCTAAATAAATAATAGAATTAATTAATCCCCTACCTCAAAATAATCAATTTCCTTTCACATTAGAACAAACAAAAATTTCAGATCTCGATCATCTCTCCCATGAAGAAAATTGTGATCTCCGAAGATGTTGTTCCACAAACATACTAGAAAAAAATAACAATTCACATTAGAATAGCAGAGATCATATTCAAATTTGTGGAAATAATAAAAGGGAGTAAAGAAAAACCAAATAGGGACATAAATCTATATATACGATGTATAACTCACCTTGGATCCCTATAGATCGAACATGAGAATCTTGGAATCGATCCCCCTCAAAGGGATCTCAAAATGCCTAATAAGAATGATATCGGCCCTCCAGATATTGGGAGGAGACGTAATAGGGATTAAATCAGTAAGAGGGAACTATAGGTTTTATATTACCTTATTAGGCATGGTTTTATGAAATCAATGGGTCATTTACATTGTAAATAGACCACATTTTATATACTTCCTAAAAACACACTGCCTCAAACCTCACATCCTTCAATTAAATCAAGTCATAAATTCAATATTTATGACATGATTTTATCATGACTAGATATTCTGAGTGAAAATATCATGATATTTACAATGTAAATATTAACATTACATCATAAATGCACACTCCTCAAATTACCCTACACATGCCACAAAACCCTTTTTAGGCTGTAAATGTTATTTATGCCATAACACCAACTTTACATAATTAATTCTCCTTGATTAATGATTTTAGCACCCAAACAACTCTACAAACCAATTAATCCTCCACTAATCACCAAGGGCTTCAGAAACACACAATGGGTCACACTACATAGATCTAGGACCTTACATCAGATACCTCTCAAAAAATTATTTTCCTTGAGAATTTAAAATCGACCCTTAATGAAAGAAAAGGTAGGGTCATCCAAAAATCCCACACCATGAGATGTAACTCTATAATCTCACCATCACAGAATCTAAATCACCTTATTAGATGAAAAAACACAAAACCACACAGTAGAAACAACCATCTCAAAAATGGTTTCTATGTAGATACCTCACAAATGAGATAAAGGTTACCAACAAATAAAAGAAGGAAACCATCTCCTAAACTAGAAAAAGGTTAAACAACAACAAAACAAAAAACATAATAATAAAAGAAATAAACATTAAACATCTCGTTGGATTTATCACATATTTGTGACTCTTGTTCCTAGTTTCACCCCTCTATTCTACCATGTATCTACAAGACATTAAGTGAAAAAAACACCTTTGAAATACCTTTCATAAGTTTCCAAGAAATCCATTGGCTACTCTTCAAGGGTCATACAAATTTAAACTTATATCTCACCCTGATAGATGATGTGAGAGTCATCATGAAGATAAAAATAGAGCTAAAACAAGTGAAAAACATCATTTATCCATCCCATTCATTGGGGAAGTGCTATATGATATTCCATGGATCATATATGATCCAACACCTAGAAAGGTCCAACGGACTGAGGAGAATTCTTACTCCCATGACCAAACCTGCACAACCCACAAAGGGGAGTCACCCTCATAAAAAAATGATCTGTAAATTCAAACATTAGAGATGTCCTTCTATGATTAGCATATGATTTTTGATGATCAAGTCCTACCTTCATCCTTTCATGGATCACCTGAACCATATCTATGGTATTCTATACTGACACTGATTTGAGAATTTATTTCTCTTTAACCCCTATCCACCATGACAGAGAATGAAGAGGTTATACATACAAATACATAAATTATTATGTACCAATTATCGATTAAAAATGATTATTGTAAGAAAACATGACCAAAGGTAGGTGCCTTACCCATGAATATCCAAAATCTAGGACATAATAATGAGACATGTTCTCAAGATTCTATATGGTTCACTCTATCTGACCATCATTTTATGGATAAAAAGAATTTATAAGGCATTACTGTGATACAAAAGATTACTGGAGATCTCTCTACACCATAGATGTAAAATGAGGATCATGATGATAATCCTTGGTACTCCATGGAGTCTCATTGTAACACCCCGAACTTCCACAATACGCCTCTCTTTCAATAATGTAATAGCTTGCATTGTATGCAAGTTCGAGTTCTAACACACCGCGACTAATCAAAGTAACCGTTATGAATAGTAATACCCACTTTTTAAAATTATAGAAATTTTATATTTCAAAATGGACTTCAATTTTGTATTCGTAATATCGAAGTTATCCTACGTTGAATTTTTTGTAATTTTCTGAGAACTTCCATTTTTTATGAATAGTGAAAAATACTTAAAACAACTTTTTTAATAAAAATAATTTATAGTGATAAATTATACTATTGAGTGGTTTTAAAGTATAATTAGAATATATTTTTACCATTTTATCCAATGGTGTTCATTATAAGTAATTTCACTTTGAAATTGGACATAAACAATTGTCAATCTTTCGATATATATTGTTTCTTAAAAACACGCTATTTGTTGTGACAGCGGGAATTAATTATAAAATTAATTAATGCAACTTATATGTTTGGAATTTTGTAAAATAGACATAATTTTTGAATTCTTAATATCAATTATAACGTAGGGTGAAATTTTGGCATTGTTCTGAAAAACTTCAATTTTTTATGAATAGTGAAACCACAAAGTGGTAGTTAAAAAACTGATTTTTTCGTTTAAATGAAACATTACCACTTCTGTGATTTGAACTTCAAAAATCCGACATACATGGTTGTCATTAGAAATTAAAATGTTGTTCAATGGGATTAAAATAATTTTTTGGTGAATAGTAAATTTTAAGTTTAATTAACCGCGATTAAAGGTAATTAGTGATATTTAAGGTAAAAATGATATTATAAGAATATTAAAATACATTTACACTTGTCCTACCCCTATTGGATGTGTCATGGCCGACCAATAAAATCCATGGGTCAAATTGGGGACCCCATGGAGCCACTTTGGTAGGAAAATGACATAAATAACTTTTTATTTAATGTTAAAATAAAAATGTCACAAACAAGAGTTGTTTTACTAAAACAATTTTTAAATGGGGTTATAAAAGTTATATTTTTTACTATAAATATTAATTAGAAATATAAAAATATTTACTACATCATGATATTTTTTTTATAATTTTTATACATTAAATAAATTAATTATTTATGACACCATGATGATGCAGCGATTACCTCATTAATTAACGATTTAAATAAAATGAAAAGATAATGTAAAATCTAAGACTTATACTTGTCAAAAACCTATTGGATGAGTATATTTCGAACCCTTATCACCTTATACTCGAAATATATAATTGTGGGACCTTTAGAATAAAAAAAAGCATTTCATAATAATGTAACATTTCAATCTTTCCAAGAGTGCCCCTTCTCTCCTCTTATAAAAGGCCCCCACCACTACCACCTTACTCACACCATCAAAACCTTTTGGCTCGGCCAACCTCTCCCCAAATACTCTCTCAACTTCCCTCCCTTACTCTTATAAGCCTCACTTTGGTCATAAGTCTTCCCAAGGAAGCCTTTGGCTCAAATCAAAAAGAGTTACCCGGTTTTAAGGTAATGTATTCTCTAGTGTTGTTTGGTTTTATTTTGCTTCTCCAACCCCTTAAACTCTTTTTATTCCTTTCTTTTGTAACAAAACTAGTATCTAAAATATACTAGGATGTTGTTATGATAATTATTTGGTTTAAACTTACACAAACCTTCATCTAATGGTTAAAGAACATACTGTTTCTGTGGGTGGCGAAATACTGCCTCACGAAACGATGATTGTTCAATATTCTTTTAACACCTCTAATGGTGGCCATTTTGATGAAAATATTTTCATATACGATATATATATTATGTTTATTTTTTCCTTATGCTTCTTTATTTCTCATTTATGGCATACTTTATGATTTCCATTATGGGTAAACGCGATAATTTCATTTTAGGAAGTACAGACTACCGCCCCCTCAAAGTGATTTGAATCGTTAATGCCATATGTGGGATGTATAAAGGATGGATTAAATGGTATTATACATTATATTATACTGGAATTATATTATACCTTTATATAATTATAACTTCATTCCATTAAATATGAAATGTAAATGAAAGTAGCGTTCATGCGTACGTACGGCTTACCATCTCCATGAACAATGCATTTCATTTCATACCTCTAAATGTTATGTAATATTATAAATGAATGTATATACTGGATATATATGGTGTATATGATATATAAATCATGAATATAATTATGGATATAATGTATATTTTACCACATGAACAATGTGTAATTATAAGATGTTTATTTTTCACTCAAGTACCTAAGATCGACAAAACGACCGTTATAAACTTAAATAATTACATAATGTTCATGACATGGTAATAAGTGATATAAAAGGAATAATGAACTTGAAAAAGGTTCTTAATAAGGTAGAGATTAATTCTAGTTTATTATTCAGGATATCAAATAACGGTTGAGTGTATTCAGACACGAGGTAAGGGAACTTCATAACCCAATTTCTACTCTTTGGGTTAATCTCCTACTTTCAAATTATGTCATGATATTATTATATCCTATCTTGTATTTTTAAATTTCATTATGTTTAATTATAGTGAATACACATAATAGATCTATTTTATTTAAAAAATGATCTTTGTAAGGTACTTTGTCTCAATCTCCATTCATTGAGGCATATTTTGTTTTATACGCAACTTTCTTTTATACGGTGTATAAACCCCTTTGACTTTTACATTTATTAAAAAGGTTTTCCTTTATAATTATGTGATTTTTAAATGATTTCAAAATATACATATTTCTCTCAAATATATGAAAATCCAGTGCAAATTTGTATGTATTTAACGCAAGATTAAAAATGTTTTCAAAAAAACCGACTCTCGAGTGTGGTAGACAGGAAGGGATTGGGCGTGGACCCATCATGTCCTGTAATTAGTCGAGTAGTCTCAGAATTAGTTATTTTGTTTTCAGAAGCTTGCATAATATTTTCAAAAAAACACTGGAGTATATTTGAGAAATTTTAAACGTAAGTATCTTCTAAAAAAATTGCATTGGTAGGTCTCATGAGACAAACTAGTGTCTTGGCACGAGGCCTTGAAAAAATCTTATTTGTGGTCCTGGAATGAGGCCTTGGCTACGTGGTTATGATAGTCTGGAATTATGCATACCATCATTATGAAAGTGGTTATTGAAATTTCATGTGATTATTCGACTAGTAGAATATCCATGTGATTATGAAAATGGCATTATTTCATTTTACTTTTTCCATATTATGCTAAAGTTCAAGTTTAAAAGGCTTTTGTTTTAATTATACATTGCCTTACATGTTAATGTTTATTTATGAAAGCTTCTGCTATATTGTTATCCTTACTAAGCATCTGATATCACCTATTTCCATGTTTTAATTTTTCCAGGATGTGAAGAAGTATATTATGAATGACCTGCAGGGATAATATAAGGGGATATGAAGAGAATATGTCGTAGTTTTGTTTTAATTTATTATGTAATGTAAGACATATTAATGTATCTAGTGTTTCCAAGGCTACTAAACTAATTGGTCTTTCGAGACTTGATCTTTTGTGATCATGCCAATGTTACACAATAATGCACCAACTCTAGGTAGCTGGGGTCGGGGCATTACACTCACAAACTCCTCTAGATACTTCCTTGACAAAACCTCCATTGAGATCAAATCCCTAATTGTTATACAGTGGGTTTATTTCATCGAACAATCTACTATCACCCATATAAAATCATATCCTCCCTAATATTTAGTTAAATTCTAGGTAAATTCCATAAAAATTTCCTCACACTTCCATTGGGGAACATATAATGGATCTAGTAAAATACCAAGAACATGATGCTCAGACTTCACCTTCTGATAGGCCAAGCATTGAGAAACAAAATCTGAAAATTAATGCTTTAGCACTGTCCACCTAAAATGACCTCTCAAATCTTAGATTATCATTCTTATGTTGGTATTTACCACCAAGGGTGAGATATGGAACTCAGAACGGACTATATCACACTTCAAAAAAGGGAAAAAAATACTCTATCGAAACTACACTTGGTGTTTCTCATCCTATGACCAGCCATTAGAGAAATTACCAAAAATAACTCGATCTTTCAAGGTCTCAACCTAATAATCCCACAATTAGGATTCCTCCACCTATTGAACTAAAGATAAATGCTCTATCATCTGGAAAATACATCCACTACCTCCAACCTCTCCCATATCAATATGCATCACTAATAACTCTTCTATATTTGTCTTGTAATGTCTAGATTCATGCATATCATAACTACATGACTTCCTACTCAGTGTATTAGCTACAATATTTCACTTTCATGGTGTATAAAAATCTTGATATCGTAATCTTGTAAAAATTTCATCCACTATCACTATCTCATGTTCAAGTCACATTGGGATAATACATACCTCATGCTATTATGACTCGTAAAAATAAAAAAACCTCACTAATAAGGTAATATATCCATAACATAAAGGAAATAAAAAATTCTACCAATATGAGATCATGGGAGGCACAATTATTCTCATGGTTATGTAACTAATGATACCGATAAGAAACCATTGATATCTGATGAATCAGAACACATACCATGCCACAATGTGTAGTGTTAAAAGAAACCTGAATCAAAAATCTCTCTTCAGGTAAAAAATGTATGGGAGTGCTGAATGAAATACCATTTAGGTAATCTAATGTTGCATGAATCTGTTTAGTCCATAGAAACACTTGATCCTTTCTGGTCAAGTCATTAAAAAGGAATTGAAACCCAAGAGAAATCAGCTACGAACCTCCTCTAATAGCCTGTAAGACCAAGAAAACTTCTCACCTCTACCACTGGCTGAGGGGATTACCAAGAAAAAAATTCATATACCCTTTAAAGATCCACAACTACTCCCTACTGAGACATGACATGCCCCATAATAAAAACTTCATGAACCCAGAGTTCACAATTTGAAAACATATTGAATAGTTTCGAATGATAATGAAATATCGAAATGGCATGTAGATTATCCATATAATAATCCTATTGCATAGAGTACACAATGTTTTTTTTAGTAAAAACCACTTTAAAAATATACATAAAATATCTAAAAACTATGCTCATAAACCCCATGAACACAACTACAACATTCGTCACATCAAAATTTATCAAAATGAACTCATAATTCCCATTAAGTCAATAGAAAGTAGACTTTTGAAAATCTTCTACCTTCACCCAAATCTGAGGATTTCTTTATCATATTTAGATAATTTAGAATTGTCTTTATTATTTCATCTAGTTGAATAAATCATCAATCCAAGGAAGAGGATAGTGTTTCCTCACTGTCACCTAGTTTAAGTGATGATAATAAATAAAAAGCTGAAAACTATCACTAGCCTTATTCGTGAAAAAATATATAGCACCCAATGGTGGCGTTGTTGGCTGAAATAAAAATCATACAACAATATATCATTGAATTGTAATCATATCTCTTACAACTCTAAAGGATTCATCTTTACATATACATAAAAATAAGAGACACACTTAGTTGTAGCTCTCTCCAAAACTCAATCTTCTATTTATGGGGAAACACTACAACCTATCCTAGAAATGTATTGGGGTATTCATCACCAACCTTGATAGATAGTTACTTTTGAGCCTTTGATGAACTCATCATCAGCATAGTAATAATGGATGACCATGATGGAGAACACCTCTAACCAATATAATGGTCTCTCTCAACAATTAACACTGCTGGATATCTATTGGAATCATATAATTCAATATTCCTCCTAATAAAATCCATGACATCCTTCACTGAATACAACCAATCCATGATGATGATGATATCTTATAGTTATATCCATAAAAATAGGAATTCTCTCCAAGATCAGTTCTACCCCAGCACTATCTTATAGTCTCCATGTATATCATACAAGTAATCTCAACCTCCAATAGGTGTAGTCAATGCCAAGGGAACTGTAATCCTGTCGACCTTAGTTCCCAAAACATGAGAATGGGAAAGTGATATGACAAAGAGTGTTACTCCTGAAACAAATAAAGAATGAACCCATGTAGAAAAAGGTAAATGGTACCTATAATAATGTCTATCTTTCCTAGTGTTAGTAACACTACAAAATAAATCCAGCTAAGAACTTCCACATAGCCTCTCTGACCCTGATCATGTCCACATTCATGTTTATGCACTACTCTATAGGGATTAGGATAATCCTGTGGTTATCCTTTTCCCTCCCCATCACCTCTCTACTGATCATTAAGTGGAACACCATGATATTGATGTGTAGGATGAAACTACCTCAACAGAGGAACCTAAAGTGAAACACTGGGAAAACACAAACTACTCAGAGGATGGGAACTCTCACCACTGGTTACCATAGCCTCCATAAGAAAAAAATGTTCTTTATCCTTTGTAATGGGTCTAGGAGTCACTACCTCTAGAGAAACAAGATAGTGAGGGATGGAACCTACCACTGAATAACCAAAAACACTTTTATCCAGTAAAATGGTAACCTCATATCATAGATCTTCTTTGTAAGGAATCATGATGAATCCCCTCCCATCAAAATCTTGTTATGTGAATCATCTTATCAATGACTTATACTCTTTCCAGCACCTGAAGATATATCAAAAACATGAACATGGTGACCATGTAGTAGATCTATAGAAAAAAATCCTTCCCAAAATGCCTCACCCTAGACTCCACATCTATAATAATATCTAAATTATATTGAAAATTTTTATAAAATAGATCCAAAATTCCTACCCACTAGAACTCCCATGTCAAAGGGTAATAATCTCCTAGCCTCTATTATATTATATGAAAGAAACTATTCCCAAAAAATTCTCAAAACATCCCACATTAGACAACCAACTCCTCATGATCCCTGAGGAACAAGATACACCTATGAGTCAAAACTTCACATAAAATCATCACAGTCAATAAACCCAATTTTTCTTCCGATCATTGATCAAAATGAAAAATATCTCCACCACCTAGAAAAAATATTCTATGACTAATTTTGGAAAGAATTAATCACACTTCTATATAATCTATCACCGAAACTATTGGATTTACCTAGTCCAAGTGTCTTCATCATCAGCATCTACTCTATGGAAATCTATTGGTGCATCCTACTGAACATCTTTGGTGCAAAACTAATCAGGGCATCGACCTAGATCCATACCTAGAAGAAGAATAAATAGTTAGATCCCCTAAACAAGGGATATATAATACAAAACATTGATTAATTAATTATACTTTTAATTCATTTAAGGTTTAACCTATACTAAGGACTACCCATTTTAAACACAAGAACCAAGAAGAGTGATTAGTGATCCTTTTCTATATATCTAACCTTAAACTAGTATCCCTTAATTTAGAAATCTCTATAAACTTAAAGGTTCAAGTATCATTTCATAGGAGGGCCAAAATATTTATGTCTCATCCAGTCTCTTATGTTTACATTTCTTACTAAACCTAACTGACATGGTTTCCTTACTAACCCATGTATTTATCACCTATTAAAAACTAAAAAACTCCATCTTATCACTCAAAATGAACCTTTGATACCACTCTATCATGACCCCCTCCCCCTAATTAGAACCATCTTAGGATGAAAATGACAGAAGGGTGATAGTGAAGGCCTAAATCTCATATCCAGTAGGGTTTATATCGGTGACTGGTACCAAGGGTATAGTTAGCCTAAAAAGGGGAGGATTTATCCTCTAAGAGAACATGATAATAATAGATATAATAAAAATAAACCAATAAATAACTTATCAGGTATATAAAATAAGTCCCAATTACATAAAGTAAATGTCCTACAATGATAAAATAGCTTAAAGGAAGTACCAAAAAGGTAAACTTGATAGTGACCATAAAGCCCAATCAACTCCTGAAAAAATAGGAGCTAGTAATATCTTTCCTGATCTCCAACCTTCCCCTACTCATCAGAAAATATTTTATATATTAATAGGGGTAATATAATTATATACTTAATAGGATCCTCCTTAAATCCTCTTATGTAAAAGATAATGAAGGAATGCTTTATCAAAGTTAAAAAAAGTGAAACTAACTCATTACCTAAATAGGTATAATAAGTTCCTAGACTCACCGTGAATATTTTGCACCAAGTATTTCATAAAAGAGAGCATATAATAAAATACCAACATCATGGGTACCCTTCTACCACTTCCCCACAAGTTTCTTTCTCTACCCCAACATTGCATGTACGGATCCATCTCTCTCTAAAATATTCCATCTCAAAAACACTTGGTTTATGTATCACAATATTCACAAAAAATATCACATCATCACATTATCACATATCATATCTATATATGGTAACCAACTTGTTTCTAGGATCCACCAAATACCATATGAAATGTATCATAGATTAAGGGTAATAACGCAAGCCATTGCAGCTCATACATCGAGTAAGTACCTCGAGCTATCCTAACCCATAAACATCATACCTATAATAATTGTATATCTATAGATAAATGTGTGTGAAATAACAACAATCCATCACTGAAAACACACATATTTTGGAAAACTAAACACCATTCATACCAGAAAATAATACTTCCAAGAGAAGAGAGTGGGGATAGAGAGTACAGTCATCCATCCATCCTTCAATAGTTATGTTAGTAAAAATACCCACCCAGTGTCCTTAGGGTGTTAGTATCACTAACAAAATGGGTTAGGTAGCATATGAAATAATAGAAAATATATAATATAATATATCTCACAACCACACTATGGGAATAACCTAGTCTTAAACTCAACTCCAACTAAAGTCATTCAGACTCCTAATTACTACATCTAAGAGTAAGAATCTTATTAGAACATAATAATTTAAAAAAACATTAGATATATTATTTCCTTTTCAAAAAAAATTATTATGTAAATTATTTCATTAACAGTTAATTGACCATTAGTATTATCGCATATTAAATTTAATTATCCAACAATTCCATGTCCATGCCCTCCATGCATAATCCAAAATGATTCCATGATTTTTCAAGATGAACATATATTTTTACATCCTAGAAACTCCAACCTCATTAGTCAAGTAATTTTTTAATCATTATTACATTCCATAAACCAATTTACTCTAGGAAAACGTTCTCAAATTCCATTAATAAATGAAACTAAGGACATCCATATACCTCAAGTAGTGGGGAAAAGAATTCAAATAAATAAGATACTCTATTATCATCCATTATACAGATTCAATCACATCATGAATCCAACTCTATAACATCAACACGTAAGCCCTTATTCAGACCATACTATCATCTTCGGTGTCTTCCCTAACACCCACATGTATATCCAAATGCATCTCTCCAACACATGTTTTAATTGTGGCCACATCATCTTGTACTCCCCACCCATTATATCAGCATCCATCCTAGTATCATCTATCCTAAGATAATATCACATAGTAAGGATTCTATCCAGAGCACATCATAAGGAAACTAGAAAAAGATCATAATATATTGAGAAAATATTCCCAAAAATATAAAATTAAATTTTTCACATAGAATTCGACATCAAAACACCCAAACACAAGTCATATAAACTTTATAAGAAAAAAATAACTCACGACCATAAGGATTTATCTTAAAAAAAACAACTAGTTCTTATTCCATATTGAATTCACCGGTAAATTATTCATAATTTTCAGCTATAGTAATCCTAATCCAACAATATATAATATGCTATAAAAAGTTTATAATTCTCTTAGAATTAATTCTTGGTTAAATAAACCTATATAAGTAAAATTCACATGATCATTCCTTTTCATTTTAACATTATCACCATAAAATTATCATGACTCACATTCATTATCAATTCCATAAGAACATGGAATACCACATTCAATTAAATATTCACAGTTCATCAAATAGAGTTCCTATCAATTACCTGAAACCTAAGATTTTATTAACATTAAACCTATTTAATTCTTATTTCAATGAATTAATTAATTTAGGATTTACATTATTTACCATTTTCCGTCATCAACATGTTGAATCGTAGCATCCAAAACCTACTTATCAAGCATAACATAGATAGCACACTATCTATCAAATCAAGAGACAAATCGTTGTGACAGTAGAATGAAATAATATGATATCTCTACAATGAATTTATTTGATAATCCATTTCAATATTTATTAGTTTAATTACATTTCTATCCAAAAGCCTCAACCCTGATATCTTTATGATTTGAAGTAAATAAATTGGATAAGTAATGAATCCCTACCTCAAAAGAATAAAATTTATCCAAATAAGAACTAACCCATGTTGTGGATCCTACTTACCTATCTCACAAGGAAACTATAATATCCAAAGTCATATTTCCATGAAAATATTGGAAAATGAGATAAGAACCCCCACTAGAATAGCATAGGTTAAACACCAAAACATCATAAAAATATATGAGAGGAAAAAACCAAATGAAGATAAACTAAAATAGAAGAGGTAGGACTTGCCTTGGTTCACCGCATATCAAAAATGTGAATTCAAGAATTTAACTCCCTCAAAGGGCTCAAATATTCCTAAGAAGAATGTTGTTGGATTCATGGAGATCATGAGGAAAGTCAATAGGGTTTGATTTAAGTAGTGGGAACTCTAGGTTTTATTTTTCATTTACAAGTATGGGTTAAAGTTGATAATGGTTCATTTAGATCATTAGTGGAAAATGTTTTATGTTCCTCAAAAAAACATAAAACCTCAAACCACATAGCCCACATTTAATTGACATCATAAATTTTTTATTCAAGATGTGAGTTTATCACGATCAGTTTTTTCCGATTGTAATGCTCAAAATAATTATCGAAAAATATTAATGTTTCATTGTAAATTCAAATTCCAAGAATCCCCCAACAGGATATAAAAACCCCATTTATAAGAACACATTTACACAGTAACCGCTACTTTATGTTGTAATTTCTCCGTGATTCGAACTTTTAGCATCAAAATGCCAATGTAGACTAACTAATCCTCATCCAAATAGCATGGTATTTAGAAACACACGAAGAGTTTAATTATATATATTAAGGCCCTTGAAATATTAATACATCTCCTATAACATTTCCAAAAACATAATGAACATCCTAAAAATCATAAAATAACTTTGGAATTACTAATGTTTTCTATAAAACTTATATTTCCCATAATGTAAAATAATCTTAATCAAATATAATTACCTTTACATAATTGATAGGATAACACATAAGTTATAGAAATACCTTTAAACATATTTACACAATATATAAAGGAATTATTCCTCTGATACCATTTTTTCTAAAACACATACTAAAGCCAAGGGTTATAATACCAGAAATTCCTCCTACAAAACTCTTAATCATTTTAGAAGTACATAACAAAATAATCTAAAAATAAGTACGTGTTACATTAATTATAAGATCAAACTTATATTTATCAACTAAATACACTTTAGATTTAGCCTATGTTATCCATGATTATCTTTTATTCATGTCCATCTTGAATAATTTTAAAGATTCTATGAATATGAAAAACAATTCCCATAGGTGTGTCAAACCATGTGTGTCTCAAACCCCATTTTCTTTCACTATATAATTATGAATTAAAAATAAATTCACCATTTTTAGATTTTTTACCACATGGTGTAACTTCTCCAATTCCACATACACTTGTAGTATCTAGATAGGGATATAATTTCTTAGAAACCACTCACTCTGAACCTCAACAATATTCTAAAATATTTTCCTATATATAGAATTACCCTTATACTTATCCTAATACTTATCCATAGAGTTTCATTGAGGCCTTTTCATCCTATTTTACAAAGGTTAACTAAAACTTTTCTATAATTCCAACTATAGTGACCCAATCCTTTTACACATATCATTACCCAATTTTTAACAAAAACATTTATTTATTACCACCCAAATATCAAAAGGCTTATTGTTATTGTAAGACATTGTTTATAATTCATAAAAGTGTGTATAAAGTAAAAAAAATTATTTTATTCTCGATAATGAGATCAAAAATCCTTTCATTGTCATTAAAATACACTGGATAACTTGGAGAATAAATACATAGAGGGGTGAGATAAAAATAGCAGTAAGGGAATAAACATGATAATAAGGAATAACACATGAGTTGAAGGTATAGCATGATATCATGAAAAATTATAAATGAGTACTAAAACAGAATCAATATATAATATACATGGTATTATAATATCATAATAAAATCATAAATGTGGAAGCATCATAAAACATGACATAAACATAATCCAAGGATAACATCCAAGACAACATCACATGGTGTACCGAGTCCTGTAATAGATGAGGTTCACTTCCCTATCCATTACAAGAATTAAAAAGATATTATAGAATTTCCAACTTAATTGGAGTTATTTCTAGCTGCACCCATTATAACTTGTTCATGATTATGTGTTCCATAAATGGAAATCTGTCATAATGAAGAAATCGAATAATTACCAATTGAACGAAATGGGTTTCGTAATATTATCTAATATCATAATCAAATGAAATTTCATTTTTATTTATTTTTATAGATGAACATAAGGTATGTATTACCCAATAAGTTTAAGTAATAATAATCTAGGTATATATATAAGAGTAATATATAAATAATTTATAAGAAATCCATAACATCAAAGGTTTTCTTTAGTGATGAAAATGTCATTAAAAGATTACATTGAATATTTTTATATTATAATATCCTTTTCACTTGGAAATAAAATAAGAAAAATTTAATATAAGTGAAAAAATAAAAACAAAATAAAAAAACCCAAGTAAACATATAATAGAAACTTAAATGAGTTAATTTTTCATGATGGATAGTAATTCTATACATGGTGTATATGTTAAAAGAATCACTCCTTTCACACTATTGTAAATATGTTATAAAAAGTCCCCCATTAATAAAAGTTCAACAATATTTCTTTTATTTTTCTTAAAAAAATAAACATTTTTTAAAATTACATTAAATAATTATATAATAATTTTAAAACATTTTTGAAAATATATTAAAGAAAACTAAGACACTGAATAGAAAGGGTAATCAACTAAATAAAAATATAATATTTTTTCCTTAAAAACATTTATTCAATAATTTTTTGTACCAAATAAAAGATAATGGTTCTATTTCTTGAAAAGTTAATGAATAAACCTAGGTGAAAAAAATTAAATTATTTTACTAGAGAATGATCAAACAATTTATTGCATTGGAAATTTGTAAGATTCCAGATCTTCTTAAGGTATGTTTTTATTTAATTTTTGGTTTGGAATATTCTTTTGGGATAGATAAGTGTTTCATAATATTAATTTGAATACCCAAGGGTGTTCTGGGGGTTCGGGACATGAAATAGGAAGAAAAATAAATTTCAGGGAATGTTGCATGGTTTGCACAATTTTAGTGAAAACCGTGTGGAGCACCCAAGGAAATCGTGCAGCCTTTGAAAGATCCTTACAAACGATTGGGGTACGTTTAAGAAAACCATGAGGAATTCCCATGAAACCATGTGAAAGGGGTGATTTTGGTGTAGTATATTCTGAATAGTTTGTGCATGGTTTGAAAATTCTTTTGGGTAAATCATACGGCCCATTAAAGTAGGAAAATTTAAAATAATTCTGCTCCAAGAATTTTTACCCCAACTCAGGTTTCTCCTCCATTTCACCCCCTACAAACCTAGTGACAAACATTGAAGGCCCAAGATTATAATGGGTGATTCTTATTTGATTCATTGTTTTTTGGAGTGTCATTGGTTTTGGATCAAAGCCTCATGAAAGTATAACACTCCTCTTTCTTCTCTTTTTCGGATTAAGTCTTGTAGTTTCTCACATCTTCTCCCCAATCCCTAAAACCCTCTTTTTAAAGTGGAAACGAGGTTGGGGATTCATTAGATGTTTGAATCCAGATCTAAGGCCATGATTTAGATTTTATTAATCTTTGGATTCTAGGTAGGTGTTCTACAAGTATTATCCCATAGTTTTATTTTTGATTTGAGCATGGAAGCTTGTGTTCTTTTTTTCCCTACTTGTTTTTTTGGTTCCGTTGGAGTGTTTGATAAAAGGGTGTGTCTAAGTGACCAATTTAAACCCTCACAATCCTCATGGGATGCGTGGAGGATTTCTTAACCATTTTAGGTCCACCAATGACGTGCACCATAAATCTCAGACCTAGAGAGTGGTAGGGTTAAGTGAAATATTACTGACTAAAGTGTGAATCCCATGTAGAACATATTTTAATGGTTGATTAGGTTATTAATGGAATTATAATAGATATGACTAGGGTGATAAGGCGTAAGGTTTTGTTTGGCATGACATGGAAATGGAAAATTTGGGTTGAATGGGATTATGTCAATTGTTTAACGAAATTTTGTTTGAAGTGCCTAAGAGGTTTAGTGAATATTAAATGGTAAACTCATAATTTAGAAATATAATGAAAAATGGGAGATATGTTAATTAGATTCAATAATTGATTGTATGAATAAGTTTTATGGGTTAATACAAGGGAATTATGTGGTACACCTATTGGTTTGAATGTAATAAAGTGGTTGTGTTACGTGATATGAGAAATGTAATCGAAAAGATAAATGGGATAAATGGGTTAATGAATGGTCAATGATAAATTTGGATAAGGAATCGAGTTTTTCGAATACACCTAATGGGTTAAGGCATGGGAATTTTAATTTAGGTATGTGTATATGAATTGTAATTGGTAAATGTGTTAATGGGTTTTCGCATGATTTTAATTCTCATGTTGTTGTCATGTATTGTGAATTATAATGTTATTGAATATTCTTGGTTGTGTTATGGTATGGTTTTTCTAACATGATAAATAATCATGTCAACATGGCTTGGTAGAGTTGGGTATTGACATGAGGTTCTATGTCCATGGTTCGAGTTATATTGAGGCTCTAAACTCCATCCCAAAAAAGAACGGGTTATGGAAGTGGACGGAGGCTCTTTTCCCCTAACAGTTTCATTCCACCCAGACTGAGGCTTTGAGGTGAGGATAATGTTTGATGTGGTATGTGTATCCCTAGTGATATAGGGAATTGAATTATTTCCCCTATAAATTGTGATTTATTTCCTTATACACTTGTGTAGATGATATTTATGCCTAACCATGGGAACATTTTATTAAATGGATTGAGTAATAAAGATGGTATAACAAACGTAATTGGGATAAATGATAGGAATAAATTAAATGAACTTTGTTAACTCTTGGAACATTAACTATACCATGATTACTTACCATTTATTTTTTACTTTCATGCACTATCTATTAGACTGGATATTTTGTAAAAAGCGTTGGTGGTAGAATACTATGTTTTGTACTCACACCCTTCTCAGGCTGCCGTAGGGTACCCGATTAGATCTCTTAGTTGCAGTTCTGGACAAGGGAGAGGGACCTGCTCTAGGATATTGATTTATCCTCAGGATGTACATGGATAAGGATACAGACATAGATTCGGGACCCATTTGGAGATTTGGCTGTTTTTTTATTTTTGGATTTATTCACTTTGCACCACTAGTATGGCATGTCATAGTTGTATTTGATTTGTGGTTTGTACCCTATTGGGAAACATTTGGTTTTTCTTGTTTATTAGTTGCTTCATATTGATTCTATTAGTTTTAGTGTTCTATTGTGGCTTACTCTAGTAAAGAGGGTATAATCTCCCCATGTGACTTATTGGACCCTCGCCTCTAGTCGGCAACCTATAGTATATGGGGAGGCATTCTTGAGGTCATGTGATGACCCAGATCGGAGCACCGGTTTAGTGGGTTGTGGTTTTATGATTTTACAAAGTGGTATTAGAGGATTTATTCTCTCTTTATTACTATTTGGGGATGAAAGACAAAATATTAGGATGTTTCGGGCTATGGTAATGAGCTCATTCTTGGGAGTAGCTAACCCATGTATGAGGGAAAACCTAATTCACCCTAGGTGGGAATTGTTGTTCCTCATTTGTCTTATTATATTTTAATGATATCTCGACATTGGGTGATGCACATGTTGTGTGATTTGACTGATTTATGATATTTTTATCATTGTTAGAGTTACATGAGGTTGTGCATTCATTCCTAATTCTAGAAACCTAAGGATATGGGTGGCATGCATCATTATAGGTGCACAGATTGGATGAGTGTTTGGTGAAAATATAATAGAATGTATTTTACTTCCTTGATTAATCTGACGAAAATGATTCCTAATAATGGTAATGTAAGTGGGTGAATGAAAAGAATGTCAATGAATAGTTAAGTAATATTTTGTATAAAGAAATATTATCAATTGGATAACATTTTGGGTTGTGATAAATTTTAAGGTCTGATTTTATATCTATAAGAGAATGATTTCATAATGATAGTAAAACAGTTAATGAATTTTTCCTAATGAAAGGTGTAAATGAGGTAAAGTGATGATTTTGACAAGTCTTGAAATGGGAAATTTTCCTAAGAAGAAATGATTATGTTGTAAAATAAGAATTGGTTTGAAGATGTGTGGATGAAATACTTGAGATTAAGTAAATTGGTTACCCCAAGTTGACCATGACCTATGGTAGGTATGGTAGATGGTAGTGTTCAAAGTGTGATGTTGACCTTTGGGATAGAGTATGAAGAATGATTTTTTTAAGGCTGATAGTGTGGAATTTTTCTATTGGTTGTTAAATATTTTTCTTCATTCTTCGAAGTGTTGTGTGAACAATAAGATAAAATGACAATTATTGAGTTCAGAGGTGGGTGTCCATAGCGTATTAGTTTGGACCCTTGTTGTGTGGGTTGGGGAAGTGAGAGTTCCCAAGTCTGGGACTTTTGATTTGGATCATGAATCCCTTCCAGGTTATGATATGGCATTAGTGGTGGGTTTATGGAACCCCTAGCCGAGTTTTGTTTGTTGGGTTTCGATGTGTTGTTCGGTAATGCGAGTGTGGAAACTATCATGGTTCATGACTGTATGGAGTTCATGTTGTACCATAAGGATGGTGCCTAGGTCTTGGTGACCTTGTGAGTAGAGACCTTATGAGTTTTGTTTTGAATCCTGTAGGAAATTTTTGGCCCATAATGCTAATTAATATGTACACCATTTATGTGGAACCTGGAGAAAATAGTTTTTTGGTGCGCTAAGAACAATGTGCGTCAAAAATAGTTTGATAATTCTATTCATGGTCATTTCTTTGTTTGTGTCATGATATGTATTGTTTAGTAAAGGGGCCAATGGCTTTTCCTTGGTTGTGATTCCATTTTATGGAGTTGGTAACATTTAACCATTGAGGTGACCTAAGATATTGGTCAAATGGGGTCTCTATCACTTTTGGGTGGGTCTCCCACATATAGATGTTTTGGAGTTTGATAGTGTAACTCAAGGTGTTGTATGGTGTGGATTTGGACTACAGGGCTATGTGTAAAGGTTGAGGGTTGGTGGTTATACTCGAGTTATGGTTATGTGCTGATAGTTCCAACAAAACAAGGGTGAACTCAAGGGAGGTTAGCCCAGTGGTGTAGCTACCTCAGAATATGAAGCATTGGAGATGCTTTGGAGGTGGTGTTAATGCGTATTGAGTACCACCATGTTTTAGTAAATGGAATGGATATACCTGGTTCTTTTATAAGGGAGCCTGAGTGTTCATGATAGGATGTAAGGTTTTTTTGAAGGGTTGTATCATATGGATTTTTTGCTCCCCAATTTGGATGATGATTAATGGAGATTTGATGTTTTTTTAGAGAGTAATAGATGAAGGTGGTTGGAGTGTGGTTATTTTTTTCACTCGATGGTGACACCCAAGGTAAGGGTGGTCATGTGACTGAACATTATTGTATGAATGGTTTGGTTGTTGGGTGAGATGCAGAGGCCACCTCATGGCTGATGAGACTGACTAACCAATAGATATTGTTAGTTAAGTAAGAAGGTGATGGGATATAACCAAGTTAAGGTTTATTTGTGTGATATAATTGGTTTTATTAGTGTGGTAGACCATTGGTCTTTCGTTGTTAGCTGGCCGGGATGCATCAGAAGGACTCGAGCGGTGTTGTGGAAGTAGTACCATATAAAATGTTGGTTCATGACTACTTCGTGTTTAGGTTGAGGAGTGATGGTTGAAATTTGTTGGCACTCACAACTAAGTGGTGGTGGTTAAGTATTTATGAGACATGTTTGGTAGGGAAACTAGAGATCCCTGGAAGTTCATGGTGTCCAATAGCTTGACATAAAAATTGGATAAGTTGGTGGTGGTATTCATTGAAAACTTCTTAGCATACCTTATCTAGTGAAGATCCTTCCCAATATCTAGACATCATCCTAGGTACGTTGAGAATATATGGATCATGACAAGAGACAATAAATTTTTTGGTTGGATGAGGGATGTCATTGGGTTTACGCGCATGTAAACGGCATGTGTGGAGCTTGATGATGGTATGTACACCCTTTATGGCTTGGGGTGAGGTCCCTAGGATGGATAGAATTTCGACAAACGTCATGGGTCCCATTCACAGAAGCTGAGAACAGGAATTGGGTGACATTTATTTTCATTTTTTGGGAAAAATCTAGATGGACATGTCTATGTTTGGGGTCTAGTTTTTGACTGGTTATAAGATGTGGTGTTTTGAATGCATCTTGAGGGTAGTGGTAAAAACACTCCTAAAATGGGTAGTGATAAGTTAGTCCTATATGGGGATTGGAGAACATCAAACTAATGTAGTGTCATCAGGATTCCAATTAGGAACATGTGTGGTGCTTGTTAGGTTCCTCAGAGAGGCAATGTGGGACTTGGATGTGTTGACTAATGAGCCATGTTTCAGCTTCGGGCTTAGGGTGGTTTTGTTTGAAGCTTGTGATTTCTATGCTGAAGTCGTAGAAGGGTGTGGTTGGATATGAGAATATGTTATGGCAAGAGAGATTGGCTTCTATAACTCCAATTAATATCACGGTTATCCTCAATAAATTTACCCTTTGGTGGTTTTAGAGTATCATGAAGTTGGGTGAACCTAGCCATGTGATGTGGTGTCATGCCAAGGGTGAACCTGATGATAGTATAGAGGGTTATAACTCTGCGATGATAGAATTCTACTGAAATTTGGGAAATGTTCTCAGTGAGTGCATGGGATGAAAATGATAGGCTTCAAGTCAATAATCACATTGGGAAGATGAGAAAGGTGGTAGTGTACCATCAGTAGAGACTGGGTTCTTTGGGGAAATCCATTCGGTGTGGACTGACCTGAGATGATAAACTTGAAAGTATGTGGTAGGAGTGACCCACCACTTAGTTTATGTTATGGAAGAAAGTTCCTTTTAGAAATGAATTTGTACCTAAGTGAGTTTGTGTTGATCTTAGTCCTTTAAGCGATAGTGTAATAATTTCCTTCCAAATGGTTTCGATGGTTTGTTTGGATTCCAATATATGAAAATTCCACTATTGATTCTTTGGCACGGTGAGTTGGGACATGTTAGGTGATGGAAAATTTGAGTTGATTTTTGGTGGTCCTTCACCGATGGTGGAGGTTCCATGTAACCGAAAATGGAGTGAACCATACCAGATAATTGGTTGGTTGATGAAGTGATCAAACATTCAGGTTGGAAGGACTCGAGTGGCCACCATTTATGTAAGTTATCCCTGATAGAGAGCCTTTTCAGGAGTTTATTTGGTCAAGTACCCAAGATTTTTGGGTTTCATTAGGTTGTACAATTATGGAGTGAAATCATTCAGAAATGTGGTTGGAAGGATCATGTATTTTTCTTCATGTGATACCGATTTTGGTCACTTTTAGATTTAGGGGAACATGAAAATGATTCCAAGTGATTTTGATAATGAGTTCTGTAGAGGATCGGGCCAATGAGGTTCTAATTGGTTCATCAATGATGATTTTATGTTGTTTGTTAAGTTTCGTGTGTTGTGAGTTAGGTGTTTTCACTTAAGTTTCCCCCATGGAGTTCTCATGGTGAAAATGGTTGAAGTGGATGCATCCTTCAGGATTGTTTCTAGTTTGTGTTGTGGGATGTGGTGAGGAAGCCTTGAGGGGAAAGTTTGTGACCTTCATCCATGTTCGGTGGCCTTGTTATGTAAACCCAGAAACTTGGAAAGTGGGAATCAATATGAAGGCCTTGTGTCAAGATCCCTTGTTACGAAAGTTAGTGATGCTCAAAAGACCAGCTCAAGGATGATCTGTTATAAGGTGGAGATGTTTTAAGATCCCATATCTTCTTAAGGTATGTTTTTTTATGTTTTATTTTGGACTCTTCTTTTTTTCTATATAATTGTTTTCCAATGTTCATGTGAAGACTTAAGGGTGTTCAGGAAGTTCGGTACATGAAATAGGAAGAAAAATAATTTTCTGGGCATGTTGCACAATTTTCACACAGTTAGTGAAAACCGTGCGGAGCATCCGGGGTAATCATGCAACCATGGAAATAGGCTTATGCGTGGTTGGAACATGGTTAAGAAAACCATGTAGAATTACCAAGAAACCTTGTTAAGGGGGTGATTTTTTGGCAGTATCTTCTACGTGGTTTGTGCACAGATTGGAAAACTGTACAGGCCATTAATGTTGGAATCTTTACAAAATTTCCACTCTAGGATTTTTAACCCCAACTCATGTTTCTCCTCCATTTCACCCCTTCAACCCTAGTGACTAACTTGGATGACCCAAGATTTCAAGAGTTGGTTCTACTTCGATTCTTGGACGTTTAGAGAATCATTGGTTGTGGATCAAAGCCTCAGGTAATTCTAACACTCATCATGCTTATCTTTTTCATATTAGGGATTTTGGTTTCTCCCATCTTCTTCTAAAACCCTAAAACCATATTTTTCTAGTGGAACCTAGGTTGGGGATTCATGGGATGATTGAATCTAGATCTAATTTTATGATTAAGTGTGTGTTCATCTTCATATTTGAGAGTATTATCTCATATTTTTATTTTTGATTTTGTCATGGAATATCGTGTTCATATTTTTTCCAAACAATGTTCTTGGATCCATTTGAGTTTTTGATAAAAGGGGGTGTCTAAGTGACCAATTAAAACCCTCACGATCCATGTGGGATGTGTGGAGGAGGTCTTAACCATTTTAGGGCCACCTGTGGGTTGCGCTAGAAATCCTGAAACTATAGAGTAGTAGGGTTAAGTAAAGGATTGCTGAGTAAAGTTTCAATCCCTTGTAGAACATGTTTTAATGGCTGATTAGGTTGTAAATGGAATGATAATAGATATTCCTAGGGTGATAAAGAATAAGGGGTTGTTTGGAATGACCTGGAAATAGGAAATCTGGGTCGAATGGGATTATGTCAATTGTTTAACGAAATTTTGTTAGAAATGCCTAATAGGGTTAGTGCATATTAAATGGTAATCATGAAATTGGAAAATGGAATGAAAAAGGGAGATATGTAAATGAGAATCAATAATTTAATGGATGAATAAGTTTAATGGGTTATTACATGGGAATTATGTGGTACACCTAATGTGTTGAACATAATAAAGTGGATGTGTTACATGATATGAGAAATGTACATGAAATGATAAATGGGATAAATGGGTTAATGAATTGTCAATGATGAATTTGGATAAGGCATAGGGTTTGTTGAATACACTTAATGGGTTAAGGAATGGGAATAGGAATTTGGCTAGATGGTTATAAATTATAATTGTTAAATGTTTTAATGGGTTATGGAATGATATTAATTCCCATGTTGTTGTCATGTATTGTGAATTCTAATGGCATTGAATATGCTTGGTGGTGTTATGGTATTGTTATTGTGACTTGATAACTAATAATATCCACATGTCTTGGTACAGTGGTATATTTACTTGAGGTTCTACAGCCACGAGTCGATATAGATTAAGGCTCTAAACTCCATCCAAAAATGCACGGGTTAGAGAAGGGGACAGATGCTCTACTCCCGTAACAATTGCATTCCACCCAGATTGAGGCTTTGAGGTGAGGGAAATTCACTGATGTGGTATGTGTAACCCTAGTGAGATAGGAACTTGATTTCTTTTCCCAATTCATTGTGATTGATTTCCTTATACCCTTTTGTAGATGATATATATTCCTAACCGAGGGAACAACTTGTTAAATGGATTGAGTAATGAAGATGTAATAAGAAATGTAATTAAGATAATTACTATGAATAAATTAAATTAAATTTGTTATCTTATAGAACATGGACTATCCCTTGTTTACTTACCATTTATTTTGTACTTTCATGCACTATCTATTAGAATGGATATTTTGTAGACATCGTTGGTGGTGGCATACTGAGATTTTTACTCACACCCTGCTCAGGCTGTCATTGGGTACCTGAGAAGATCTTTGGGTTGCAGGTCAGGATGAGGGAAAGGGCCCTACTCTAGGATGTTGCATTGGTCTTGGGATATACATGGAGAAGGATCTGGACATAGATTCATGACTCAATTATAGATTTCTCCATTTGTTTTATTTTGGGATTTATTCACTTTTCACCACTAGTTGGCATGGAAAGGTTGAATTTTTTGTGGCTTGTGTCTTGATGGGAAACGTTTGGTTATGCATTTTTATTGGTTGTTTCATATTTCTTCTATTATTTTTATTGTGTTATATTGTGGCTTACGCTGGTAAAGAGAGTATAGTCTCCCCACGTGACTTACTAGACTATCACCGCTAGTAGGAAACCTCTAGCGTATGGGGAGGTGCGCTTGAGAACATGTAAAAATCCAACTCAGATCATAGGTTTAGTGGCTTCTAGGTCAGGGATGTTAAAAAATTCAAGCATAAATAATCCAGATTAAAATAATATTGAATCAAAAACCATTACATCCTTGGTAACATTTTAATAACAACCCCCATGAATAAATTAAGTGAATTATAACATAAAATAACATCAATTAGGATTTATTCCTGATATATTATGTAATTTTTTAGTATATACAACATATAAAATATATTAGGAACATAAAAATCATGTTTTTAAAAATAGAATGTATTAAGGTGGAAACTCCTACCTCGAGTCCAGAAATTGTCTATTATATATTTCATATCCTGTATAATAAAAATATATCAATAATTTTATTTATTGATATCATTTTTCAGGTATAATAATTTATAATTTACCCACTTACTTCATTTATTCTGAATTAAAATTTAATTACTTATTCAGTTATATCCGCATCGGGGGATTTGAGGGCGCTCTCTTCATAATTTCAAAATGGTATCATTATATTGACCATGTTCAAACGGGTAATTATTACATAATATATATATATATATATATGATAATAATCATAAAATAACTATTATATTTATACATCAATTATAGTTTTAAAACCAACCATGAAACATGGTTCTAAAAAAATACGTATTTTACAATGAGGGAGACGGTAAGTCATACGTACGCATGAGTAACATTTACATTTTCCAACGATCATGATGGGAAGAAGGTAAGTGTTATTTTATATTTAAATAAATATAAATATGAAATAAATATGATTTTAAATATTTAAATACGCTTCAATATACCATCCATGTTATTTTTTAATATATAAACTTTTCGCATCCCTTCACGAGTTAATTGTCAGCCGTACACACGAATGATGTTATCATTTCTCAATAAATGGTAAGGAAAGATGTTTTATAATATATTAATTTTCTAGGCTTATTAATATGTACTAGATATAATATATAAAAAATAAATCCATCATTTTGTACTAACTTTAGATTAAATTATGGAAAACAAATTACATCGGTTTGTGAGTTGGTAGTCTTCTATACACAAGACAACAATTTCATTTACCATTTTATGAAAGTTGATATGAATTTAGGTTATAATGACATATTATTATATTATAAATACTAATTTTATTATATTATCATGATTTTTTAATATATTAAAAGGTTTTAAGAAAAAATAAAATAAGGATACACTGTTAAGAATGTTACCTATTCTTCAGACCAACTCTTTAGAATTATACCTAAAATAATACTAGATGTTCTTTATGATAAATAAAATATTCTAGGATGAGTAAAGGGAGTTAATAAAGTTAGTTAGATAGGTATTTTTTGAAACAATGGGGTTTTGGAGGGTGAAAATGATAGGATATGGGGTACCCTTTTATAAGGGAGGAGGACTGGTATTTTTGTAAATTCCGAAAACTATTTAATAATGGGAAGTCTCTCTCACAACATGTGCACCCAAAATTGAAAAATAACATATCTTAATATAAATAATTCCTATAAAAACCTCTAATATTAAAAATAATCCTATTTTAAACATGATATACATATTACCTCTAAGGTCACTCACATTTACACATTTAATATTTTACCGCAGTAACTATTTATTTAATATTTTTACAATTCATTATGAAAACAAATTAAGTTGACCATATTATATAATACAAATTATTGATATTAATAAAATTTGGTATTTTTTATCAAATTAAATTCTCATAATTGGTATAATTTAATTTAAAAATAAACCCCTGATGTGTCAAAAAAATGTTTTGTTTCAAGAAATTCATTTTTTCAAGACTAATATAATATTATAATAACTATATGAAAATTAATATTAATTAAATGAATTTAAATTAATATTTATATATATATAATATATATAAATTTAATTTAAATTATTTTTATTTATTTTTATTTTATTTTGTTAAAATGTAGGAAAATTATTAACATTAAAACAGTTTTCAGAAAATTGTATTTGAAAGACAAAAAATGAACTTATAATAAAATTCAGTATGATAATGATTTAAATGTAATTAATTGGATTATATATAACTAAACAACAATTATGTTACTTTAAAATCATATTAAAATAATAATTATATGTCTAAATTACATAATTTATTAAAATAAATGACAGTTTTATCAAAAATCGGTATTTTCACTATTCACCAAAAAATCAATATTTTTCGAAGAAATCAAAAATTTCACCCTATATTGATATTTATATTATGATTTAAAAAATTATTTTTATTTAATAAAATAACATTTCCAAAAGTTTCAATAATTAATTATAATACCTTCTTGAAAAATTAACAAAAATAATTTTTTAAGGATGTGTATTTTTTTAAAAATAAAATATCATTATAAAAGTTGATTTTGATTTTATTATGTATCTTAAATAAATTTAAATTGAGTATAAAATTTATATTTATTTTATACATTATTTAATACAATTAATACTCTAAAATTTAATGGTTAGGTAAAAATGATCGTATTTGAATAATAATATTTTAATAATATGTCATAGTTAGTTATAACTTAGTGTTTCAGGTTGAATATGATATAGAACATAGTTTTTCTTAAATATTGTGTTGTTAAATTGATATCCTATAAAATAACACCCTTATAATGATAATTTACCATATAATTCTCCACCACTCCTTTCACACATTCACATCCAACTAGATCTCTCCTTGGTGACATTTTCTACAGCATGTAAAAGATATCTTGAAAACATTATAATGTCTCTATCAATCATTATCACTAAGAAGTATAAACCCAAAACAATTACTAATTGTATTCTTATTACCATGTATAATTCCACTTACAAAAAATTCGTCAAAATATTCAATGAATTTTTATAATAGTTAATTAATTTTAATATTAATGATTTATTAGAAATCCTTTCCATGTAAAAGAACACATTCTTTATTAGAAATAAGTTCATGTGATACAATCCTTACAGTCTACACTGTTAGGTATGAATTCTTTATTATTTCAGTATAAATTTTTTTCACATTTCTTTTTTAGTGTTTTAATTTGAATCCAAACCACCCTATTATCAAATCCTATTATAATTTAAAATACATAACTGAAAAACTAATCTGTTATACTATTTTTTAACACACTAACAGAAAAATATAAATAATAAGATATGAGATAATCACCATATAACCTCAATAATGTCCCACTAATCACTAAATACTTATCAAAAGATGAATGGGGTTAATAAAATTTCATGGTGAATGAATTTATACTTATAATATGACAAATAATAATTTATGTCATAGTGAAACATTTGTTAAGCAAAAAAATATTTTAAAAAAATTATAAAAGATAAAGATAATTTTCCAAAAATAATATGAAATTTAAAAAGAAATATAAAGACACACTATGACAAATATCACTGTTCTAGAACTGTAACCCCTAAATCCACCACTATTTCTCCAACAAGGATCTATGGTTCACCGATGGTGAAAAATGAAATCTCCCATTGGTGTACAACATGGCCAATCCTACATACATTTCCACAAATTTTCATAAGTTGTGGGTTATTATAAACTATGTAATATTTCTCCAATAATTACAATACTATTAAATGAATGATAAATTTCAATATAAAATAACAATTAATAAGAATAATTTAGAAAATATATAAAATAAAATTATTTGATTTATATAAACAAATTAAAAATTATTTTTTTTAAACAACTCATTTATTTTTTATAAATTATAAATTAATTCACACTTCCATTTAATTCAAAAAAAATACTCTTCATCCTAAAATAACCTGAAACAAAATCAAAAATATAAATGAAAATGACTTGTTTTCACAACCCTATAGAAAATAAATATTTTTTAAAACTCAGTGGAGAGTCATCATTTACAAAAACAAATTTCTATACCCTTTGTAATAGTGTTGCGAGAAAAACCAATAATCAATTACTAGTTAAAAATAATATTTTATGAATATAGATTAATATATAAAAAATTAAGTTCATACTGACTATCAGATCTTGGCACTAGTTTTTCTAACCAATATTCAATTCAATGCACACTCATTATGACAAAACAACCCTATCGAAGATACATGATTTTTTAAAAAAATGACACACTAAAAAATCATTTTTTTATACATTCACACATCACTTTTGATAAATCAAGAAATCCTATAACACTTTTTCACAAAATTTATTCAATTGATCAATATTAATAAATATTAAATAATAAACTAATATAAATAATCCATTGAAATTCAAATTTCTCAATTAAAAAAACCAATTTTTCAAAACTCCAAATTTTTTATTATATCCAATAATATAAAAAAAATTTCCTTTTAAAAAATATATGATTACATATAATTAAAATTATTTTATTTCTTAATAAAACATAATTAACTAACAATGAATAAAATTTTAGCCAATTTATATAATATTTTTAAACACCCTAACCACATAGCTCTCTGGAATTCTTGTACGATTCAAACAAAAATAAAACTGATAGGTTCAATTGTTGAATCAATAAACATGATCAAAAATCAACCATAATCCAAATCCAATCTTATATAAATTCAATACCAACATCTAAAAAAAATTGAAAATAAGATAATTTGAGATAGAGAAAATGATTTTAGTCACATTGTAGAAATATAATAAAAATTCAACACCCATGTCTATGATTTATTAAATTGGAATGATGTTTACTAAAAACACTAAATATCACCTAGTGAATTTTACTAAAATATTTTTTATAATGAACATGGTGAATCAATGGTTTTTATGGTGTTAAATAATGAAAGTACATCATTTATCCCAATAGTATGATCATCATGAATGGTTATCCAAATAATGTAGGTGATCATGTTGATCCCAGTGAAAAAAATCAAAATTAAAAGGCCTCCATTAAATATCATTGAGACATTTAATTTGACCATGAAAAAAACAATAGTTCCAAATTACCAAAATTCATGGTCACCATGCAAGGTATTAGGGACCATGCATGTGGCTACACATTTCAGTATATTTTATCTTTATATTTCATTGAAATATAAAATCTATTGAAATATGTACCACAATGTAAATTCTATTTTTAGCATCTAATAGTAAAATTAATTAAAAAAATATCCAAATTGGAATCTTGTTTTAAAATTCAAACATCAATTAGGTTTACTAATCCCATAAAATAAAATTATGGCATCCCATATACACCAAAAATATAAATTCAATAGATTTTCAAAAATTAAATAGGATTTTTATTATAGAATATCATTAATTGTATCATCTCCCTTGAGTGTGTGACATAAAAGGGAATATATGAGAAAGTTTTATAGACAATTGATAAAATACCACCATGGAGATATTTATATATAATATTAAACTATTGGTTTATAATAAAAAACATGAGTTGCATTTTAACATATAATATCTTACAAATGAAAGCATCATACTCTATATATATTGAAGAAAAATAATATTTCCGATGACCTTTTATCTCATATCAATAAGTTAATTAGAAATAAATTTATCTAACTATAACAAATGAAACCTGTAACTCCCAGATATTTGGTGAAATATTTTTTTTTCAAATTAATTTAAATTTTTGATATTTTTAATTTCACATGACACTAGAAATAGTTATTTTTAAAAAATATATATGTATTTTTTAAAACACTAAGTAAAACATTCCTTTCACATGTAAATGACTTGAATTGCTCTATATACAACACTTACTCATCATATGTTACATGCACCATTGACTTAGCATACATTACATGCAATATTGACCATCCTTGATGGCTTGCATAACACGCAGGGATGAGTGTTAACTACAATATATATTATTAAAAAATATTATTATAATAGAATATAACCTATCCTTTAAGTTGATTAATATTAATATTAATAACTAAATTATAAAAATATGTGGTTTACACAAATATAAAATGAATTTATAGGTTACAAATTA
Organism: Viscum album; assembly: GCA_963277665.1. Taxonomy (NCBI): domain Eukaryota; kingdom Viridiplantae; phylum Streptophyta; class Magnoliopsida; order Santalales; family Viscaceae; genus Viscum; species Viscum album. The sequence goes on from OY728147.1 coordinate 1,103,672,152, forward strand.
ATGAATATGAAAACTGATTGAATATAAAGGAAACTATTATTATTGAAAAAAAAAGATATTTTAACATAGTATATTAAATTTATTAAAATTTGTAAGTGATACTAATTTAATGAATATTTTATATATTCAAAAAAATATTTTTTATATTCATCTCATAGATTATATAGACATAAGATAAAAAACCCCCTATTTATGCATAAAACCCTTTTTATGAAGGTAGTTTTACCATATTTTAATGTAAAACCCTTTTTAAATCCAATTTTTAGATCATTTTCATATTTAATATGTCAAAATAAACATTATATTTTGTATTGAAACACAAAAATTAGGTTAGGGTAAATTTGTGGTGGTTTTATTTAAGGTTTTATCTTATAATGAATAATTAAAAATACAAGATTTTAATTAAAAACAAATTTTTCATATAATTTATTTATAAGTGTAAATTATAGTTTTTATTAGTCTAATATTTTATTTGGATGTTATTTTTATCAATTAAACCAATTTAGGTCATTATAACCAATTTCACATTGAAATTGGAAATAAAAACATAGAAAAATATTGATTGTTTTTACTTTAAAAACACACAGTGCCATCCCATCAGCGGGATTAATTTTGTCACAAACTAGTCCAGGTATCTTGGTAACTTGATAACTAAGCCAGACCTAACATAGCCTGAAGAGATTTCCTGACCCCCATGGGTTATCTACTAACACCTATAATCATACAACATACAAGTAGGAACAATTGTTTTCCATAATAATGTGCAAGAAAAAGAAAACAAGAACATTATACATATCAAATGAAAACTCTACTGGGAGTAAAGTGCCAGAATACAACAAGTAATAAAAGCCCAAAGTACTACAACAAAAAGAAATAATTAGGGGAAACAACCCAAGTTCTTTAAAGACACAACTCTCTATGACAAAAGTTCAATTGTTGTATCCTCCTTTAAGAGGTCGTTTCCCCCTTTCTCGGCCATAGAAGAATAAAGTCTACAAACACCCAAAGTCAAATGTAGGGTGTGAGCCTAAGACCAGTAGGATACCCCCAAATATTCTATAATAGATTCCAACAATTGATTAACCAAAGTAAATGATTTCAAATTTTTAAGGTAAAAAAGTTTTTCATTTCAAAATCACATTTAAATAAAACATGTTGTACATTTTCAAATAATAGAAAATAATTTTAAAGCACTTTATTTTCTTTAAAATAGATGAAATATTTATAAAACAATACCTTAAGTAAACTATTTATATAAAATATATTATATAAATTTAGAAGGGATATAAAGTAGTTAAAAAAATGTTGGAAAACATATATATCTCGAATATAAATATACAAGAGAGAAACATGTTCATGTGCCAAAAATATATCATAGTATTAACTAGCTATATGATTCTGTACTCTCTATGTGTACATAGAAAAATGAGTATAATCACATCCCCTTACATCGGCCAGAGGTGACTCATCACCCTCCCATTAGGTATGTGACACTCTACAGATATTTTATAGAACGTTGTCATGTCATAGAGTGTATCTAAATAACTCACCAACTATATAAGTCAGGTGAGTTCTCTTACATGATAGGATATTTATTTTAAGACAACTTAAAATACAATAAATCTCATTCTCCCATTTCGAAAATTCCAATTTCTTTCTATTTAAAACCATAACAGGTTTTATTTAAAAACATTCTTCTTTCAAAATATAAAACCACTAGGTTTCTGTCAAATCATTTTAATCCATTTTCATGAGTTTTAAATCCATTAAAAACCAATTAAATCCTTTTGAAATTCACTTTGACAATTAAATTTATAAATTTAATTGAAAACATTTCCATCAAATACACAATTAAAATTCAACAATTTAAATATGAAAATTTCCATAAACCCATGCCAATTCCATGGAATTGGGGGTTTTCCAAATTTCCATGACAAAACCATTTCATATCTCTAAATTCGCGGGAATTAGGTTTTATCAAAGTAATTGAAGACAAGTTGAATCACTTGAATTCAAATTATTAGTTGAAATAAATCAAGTTGTACAATGGTAATCAATTTTTCCAAATCAGGACAGAACCACCGACCTATGTTTCAAAGAACGACACTCGCAACGGCGCCCGCCAACGAGAACAAAAGTAAAATAGATCTTGAAACCCAACCTAGAATCAAGATAAAAAACCATAAGTAATGGATCTATAAATCTCATTATTATCCATTGAAATCCCAAGGGGATAGATAGAAATAAACCTAAAAAAACTAGGGAGAGAACTTACATATGAATCACAACGCAAAATAAATGATGATCCAAAGCTGATCAGATCGATCTGGAAGGAGGGGAACCTCAAAATATCTCATAGGAATGGTTATGGGGTTGATAGAAAGGAAGAACGATGGAAGGAATTGACAAAAGTAGTCGTACATATGACTTAAAGTGTGGTGTGGGCTGGGTCATGATGTGTAGTCCACGCTTGATAAGTTATTCCTAAAAACTCATCACCCCAATTAAAAATATGTTATTTAACCCCTACACGATGTGTACCTACTCACAACGTGATCTCCCCATTCATAACTTGATTCCAACAACTAGTACATAGTGTGTACTTATAGTACACAGGGTGTACCTACCCTACAGCTAGAAGAAACTCCATAAAAACTTATAAGGAATTTAAACTAAAAGGGAACCTAGAAAAAGAGGGAAATTACCCGATCAAGGTAACAGGATGTTACAACATCCCCACCATAAAAAAAAAATTCCCTTAAAAATCCTATAAAGAAGCTTCCATGCCAAAGAGAGGATTTCACTACTCCCTCATCAGTGCTTCACATTCCCATGTCTCATGACTATCAATGCCATGATACCATAGAATAGGAACCAAAGGTATCAGCCTCCCACGAAGTACCTTGGTCTCAGAATCAACTATCCTAACTGGCCACTTAGTTAAATATAAATTAGGCTCGATCTCAATATCACTTTAGCTCAAAAACATGAGATGGATCAGAAAGATAATTTCTCAATTTTGATAAATGGAACACGTTATGTATTGATGTTGGATTTGGTGGAAGTTCCAAATGTTATGAAAAATTCCCCACCATCTTAATAACCTCAAAAGGTCCCACAAAGTGAGGAGAAATCTTTCTTTATCTCACAAGTTGTCAATGACTCAACCGGGGTGAAACTTTTAAGAAAACCTAATCACCAACTAAAAAATCAAAATATCTCCAATATCAATCATAATAAGACTTATATCATGTTTGTATTATCAACATCCTCTAACGAATCAATTCAATCTTAGATATTTTCTCTTTCACAAAGCTTGTTCAAACAAAGGAACTTTCACCAACCTTTGACCAACACAATAGAGAATTAAAAGGCCTCGAAAGGTTTCATTCTGATTGAAAACTGGTAACTATTACTGTAAGAGAACTCAACCCACCCGAAGTGATCATCCCAAGCCCCATAGAAATTGATAAAATAGGCACGAAGCATATACAAAAGATTTTTGTATAGACTTTTTGGTCTTTCATCTATTTGTGGATGGTAGTTCATGCTTCAACAGACCTAAGATCTCATTTCCACATGAAGTACTCTCAAAAAGAGAGATGTAAACCGAGGATACCTATCAGATACTATAGTATATGGAACTCCATGTAATAGAAAAATCTCTTTCACATAGAGATTTTTCAGCTCCTCATCTTTGGTCATATCTCAAATGGGTATAAAGTGAGCTGACTTGGTCAGCCTATCGGTCACAACCCATATTGCAGTATTAATTCTTAGGTTATGTAGTAACACAGCAACAAAGTCCATAGAAATATCATCCCACTTCGAAGTAGGGACTATAAGTGGCTGAAGTAAACCTGAAGGAATCTAGTTCTCATCTTTCTCTTGCTCGCATGTATAACAGCGAGAGAAAAATTCAGAATTTTCCCACCTCATACCTGACCACCCAAACAAACACCTCATGTCATAGAACATCATAGTGGTTCTAGGGTTCACATCCCATTGGGAGTTAGGGAAATCGTTCATCACTTCCTTCCTTTATGCTAATGGCACAGAGAAGTGATTCAAATAGCATGGAACACCCTCTTTGGAGAATGAACATTCTAAAACTATCTACCCACTATAAAGAGAGTCTCTAATGCTATGGAACACATCATAAAACTCTTCATCCTATAGAATCATCAAGAGAAGAGTAGATTTAAATTGAAAACTATCCAAGGAAACATCAACCCCATCCTCCTAAACTCTAATATGAAAATGTGAAAGTAGCCCCACCATGTTCCACTCTTCGGAGGATTATTTTACCTCTTGCGTTGGAATTTTGCTACTCAATGCATCTACAATGACATTCTATTTCCCTAGTCTATAGGCAATGTCAAAGTTGAAAGATTGTATATATTCCACCAAATGACTCTTCAAAAGATTCAAATATTTTTTAGAGAAGATATAACTTAGGAATTGTGGTCTAAATACACTGTAAACAATTCGACAAAAAGGAGGTGTTGCTAACTCTTAAGTGCATGAATCACTGCTACAAGATCCAAGGCATGCACAAGATAATTCTTTTTGTGTTGCCTAAGATATTGAGATCCATAAGATACAACATGATCACCCAATATAAGAATGAATCCTGAGCCTGAACATGATGCATCACAAAAGACCACATAGCCTTTCTCGGCTTCTAGAAGAGTCAACACTGGTGTAGTAGTCAACAGATGTTTCATCTCTATAAAATAACTCTTCCATTTTTCATCCCATAAAAACATCACCCACTTTTGAATCGGATCATTCATCAAGGAATCCATATTCGATAATTCTTTCATGAACCTGTGGTAATATCAATCTAAGACCAAGAAGCTCTTGATCTCAAAGACATTTTGTGGTTTCTCCCAAGTCATAATAGACTTCACCTTCTCAAGATCTAATAATAGACCCTTTTAGACACCACATGTCCCAAGAATTTCACTTCCTGAATCCAGAAATCACACATTGAAAGATTCAAATAAAGGCGGTGATTTCTCATAAGACTAAAAAATATTTATATTTGTTGTTATTGTTCCTCTTCAAACATGGAGTAGATAAGAATATCATCCATAAAGTCTACCACAATGGTATACAGATACTCATGGAAAATATTGTTCATTAAGAAAATGAAAACTATAGGAGCATTGGTCAGACCAAAGGTCATAAAAAAGGTACTCATAGTGTCTATACCTATTCCAAATGGCAGTTTTCTAAATTTCATATTCTTTTATCCCCAACTGATGGTAACTCGATTGAAGGTTGATCTTTGAAAACCACTTCGCCCCTTTCAGCGGATCAAATAGATTTTCAATCTGTGGTAACATATATTTGTTCTTTATTGTGACTCAATTGATATTTCTATAATTGACACATGCGCAATGAGATATATCATCCTTCTTAGCGAAGAGAACCGGCGCTGCCCAAGGTGACACACTCAGGAAGATAAATCCTTTCTCAAGAAGATCATTCATCTAGGACTTCATCTTTTTATTTTAGCTATATCCATTCGGTAGGAGGGAATATAGACATCTTGAGTTCCAGATATTAAGTAAATAGTAAACTCAACCTATCTCTTCGGTGGTAGACTAGAGAAATATTCAGGAAAAATGTCAGAAATCTTAATGATGACTAGAGGAAGATCACCACCTAATGAATCTCTCTCCAGATCAAAATCAAATACTGATATCACTTTCCCCAAATCTGGATAAGAATGTTTAGATCTTATTGACCTTGGGTCTCATTCCCCTTGAAATAAAAGAGGCACACCACTGATTTTAGTAAAGTATAATTATCAAAGATAACAATTAATTCAGGCTTTTATGGAAATGGGAAAGTCCATCACGAATATGACATCATGAGATTTCATATCAAGAACTAGGAAACTCCAAGCTATATTGAAATCTGATAGATAGAAGACACAGTGACTATGGAGACCCCTCTCTCTCTTCATACCAAGGGGTATTTTAATATCCATTGAACAAGATAGTTCCTCCATGGAAAGATTTTTAATATTTACAATATAGGTTCAGACAAAAGAGTGAGATGCACCAGTATCAGAAAAATCAGTCACTAATGATGATGTTATAGTAATAGTACCTCTCACAGTCTCTAGACATGTGTCTGCTTCCTCTAAAGACTCTTCCACTATTTAAAGAGGCTTCATTCTAGATTCCTATGGCTGGAACCCTTTTTAACATGAAGAAATGGATTTTCCCACAGTTTTAGGAGGAGCTGATGATCTTGTCCCACAACTCAGAGTAGAGAAGTGATAGAAGAACCTCTATAAGTGTCCTGAATGACTGCAGGAACTACAGTCCTTGGGTGGCTCATGGAAAACCCAATTTAAATGTCTTTGATTTTCACACTAATACCAACCTAAATAACTTAATCTCAGAATTTTTGGAGGTCTAGAATGACTCTTCCATCAAGAATCTCCACAAGAATCACCATGCTTTCATTTTCCTTTGAAGGTTTTAATATTGCCACTCGGAGAAAAAGGAACTCCTGTCAACCCTGACTTCCTAGAAAATTCCATCTCAACCATCATCTCCCTATCCAACACGTCATTATAAGTGGGATGTTTTATCAAGAAGACCTGAGAATGGATATCCAATAAATGTCCCAACTCAAATTGTCAAGCCTTTATCCTCCCATTAGATATAATCTCATGAAAAAACTGCACCGTCTTAGTAAAGAGATTTGAATAATTTGTCACATTTTTTTTGATATTTTCATGCTTAAATAATTCTATAGTATTATCAGACACTATTGACTCTAGATAGAATAGGTTGGTGAATAGAACTTTTAATTCTTTCTACTCGAATCCCTTGATGTTCTATACCATCACCATCATGTCCCACCATCTCATGCTCAGTCCCTCTAGCAAGAAGGTGGCACACTTCACCCTAATCACTTCCACTATCTCCAAGAACTCAAATAGAAGTTCTATCTTTCCCAACCAATCCTCATCATGTTCAAGGTCAATGTAACCCTTAAAAACTAGTGGATTCTAGTGAAGGAACTCTTGAGAATGATTTTGAAGAACATCCCCCTGAGGATCCATAGTTAGTGCCTGAGTAGACACTGGAGGTGGTGCCTACCCCAGATCTTGGATAGTGCGCACAATCACTTCAACTAGATTTGGATCAATAAAAAGATTTGATTGCAAAGTTTTTTCAGAATCCTCTTCCTATATCAGATTCACATGTCTTTTTAGAGGAATGATGCTCCATAACATCATAAGATAAAAGGAAGACATTATATTAACACTCAAACTGAGTAAAAAGGGTGAATGATAATTCTCTATAGATGGAAAAAACATGATTTGGATTTCTTGCCATCCAAATATAAATACTAAAAATACTAAAACTAATCCTCAAGTCATCTTTCCCTAACCACCCCTGGTGACATAAGGTTCATTGTAGTGAGAGATGGTTAGACACTTAATCGCCACTACATCCTATGTCCCAAAATGATTTTAAATATGCATATTAACTTCAAGAAAAAATCAAAATATCCTTATATGATACTAATTTGTCACGAACCAGCCTGGGTACCTAGTAACCCAATAACCAAGTCAGCCCATACATAGCCCAAAAGGCATTCCCAATCCCCATGGGTCGGCGACTTGCACCTAGAATCATACAACATACAAGTGGGAATGATTTTTTTCCACAAGAATGCAGAAGAAATATAAAACAATAATTGTATGCATATCAAATGAAAAATACATTGGGTGTAAAGTAATATAATACACAAGGCATAAAATCCAAAAGTACTACAACCTAATGAACTAAACAGGGGAAACATTCCAAGGTCCCTAAGGACGCAACTCACCATGGCCAAGGTTCAACAGCTAGATCCTCCTCTAAGTTGTCCTTTCCCCTTGCTTAAAACTGGAAGAATAATATCTACAAACACTCAAAGTAAAAAAGTTGGGTGTCATCCTAAGCCCAGTATAATACCACCAAATATTCTATAATAGATGCCAACAATTAATTATCCAAAGGAAATACTTTCAAATTTTCATGGTAAGATTGTTTTTCATTTCAAAACTACATTTAAACAAAACATGTTGTACATTTTAAAATTATGGAAAATAATTTTAAAGCATATTATTTACATTAAAATATATGTAATATTTATAACACAGTTGATTAAGTAAAAAATTTATATAAAAAATTTTATATAAATACATTATGTGTGTAAAAAATTTCAAACAAAATTTTCATTCTTTTATATCTCTAATATAAATAAGAAAGCGAGAAACCTAGTCATATTAAAAAAAATATAATAGTATTAACCAACTATGGTATTCCTCACTCTCTTAGTGGACACACAAAAATGAGTATACTCGCATCCCCATGACCACTATCCATAGGCGACTCATCACTCTCCCATTAGGGATGTGACCCATTGTAGGTATGTTATAGAATGTTTTCAGATCATAAAGTTTATCCAAATAACTAAAAACTACCTAAGGCTTGCATGTGTTTTTATATTATGGGCTATTTATTTTAAGACTACTTTAAATACAATAAATCACATTATTTCATCTCAAAAATTCCAATTTTTTTCTATTTAAAACCATAACAGGTTTTATTTGAAAACATGCCTCTTTCACCAGATAAAACCATAGGGTTTCTATAAAATCACTTTAATCCATTTTATGAGTTTTAAATCCATTCAAAACCAATTCCATCCTTTTCACAGTTTACTTTCACAATTAAATATTACAATTTAATTAAAAACATTTCCATAAAATCAAAAATTTAAATTCAAAATTTTAACTCATGAAATTTCTATAATCCCACTCCAATTCAATGGAATTGGGGGTTTTCTAAATTTTCATTCCAAAACCATTTCCAATCTCCCAATTCACAGGAATTTGGTTTGATTTAAGAAATTAAAAAAAATTGAAGCAATTGAATTTAAATTGGTAGTACAAATAAATCAAGTAGTACAATGGCAATGAATTTTTCCAAATCATGATCGAGCCACCTACCACTTTTTTGAAGAATGACACTCACAACGGCACCTGCCAACGAGAATGAAGGTGAAGGAGATCTTGAAACCCAACCTAGAACTAGGATCTGACACCACCTAGAATGGATCTATCAATCACAAGATTATCCATTGAAAACCTAATAGAAGAAAAAGATAGAAACCTGAAGAATGATAGAGAGCACTTACCCACGAATTACACCACAAGATAAATGATGATCCAAAGCCGATCAGATCAATCCAGAAGGAGGGTTCCTCTATAAATCACCTAAGAAGGATTCTGAGGTTGAGATCAAGGAAGAGTGATGGAAAGAATGAATAAAAACATCCCCATGAATGACTTAAATCTTGTCACGGGTTAGTTCATGACTTGTAATCAAGGGAAATGATTTTTAGTCCACTTCAAATAAGTTACTCCAAAAAACCCATCACCTCAGTTAAAAATCTCCTATTTTGACCCTACATGATGTGTACCTCAGGTACACTTTGTGTACCTACTCACAGCATGATCTCTCCATTCATGACTTGAATCCAACAAGAAGAACACATTGTGTGCCTTCAATACATGGCGTGTACCTCCAGTAAACAACATGTAATTACAGTACATGGATTGGACCTTCTATATACCATATATAAATCCATAAAACACTTCAAAGTACTTTTAACCTAAATAGAACCTATAAAAAGTGGAAACTCACACAAATAAGGTAACAAGATTTTAAAATTTTCAAATTAATTCTTGCCACTTCAGTGATTAAAATTTGGAAAAATGGATTCCATTTTTTGAATTGACATAATTTATAATGTCTAATAAGGTCAAATATTTTGGACCAAAAATATTAGTGAAAGTGATTATAATTAATTACATCGACTAAGAGAAAAATTAAGCTAATAAAGTACTAACCCTTAAATTTATGACCCAAAACGACCTAGACACTTGTCCAAACCCATTGGTTGTACATATTTATACCTTATCATCAATTGGATCAACCTTTTTCAAATATTGTATCCACTTGAAACGTGAGAAATGTGGATGTAATTCTCTCTTAAAATATTTACAAGAGCGCCACTCCTCCTCCACTATCAAAGGCCACTATCACTATCCATTCCTCAAACCTCTCAAAAATCTTAGGTTCTTCCAATCCCTAATGAATCCACTTACCAACAATCCTCCCTTTGACCTTTAATCATCCCTTTGGGTATAAATCCTCTCAAGAAATCCTTTTTTCCCAAACCAAAAGGATTTTCCTGAATAAGAATTATGTCTTCTCTCAAACTCCATTCCTTTATTTTCCATTTTCACCCCCACCAATATCTTTATTCCATTATTGTGTAAAAACACAAGTATCATCAATATACTAGTATATTTTTATGATAATTTTTTTATTTAAACTTACACATACATCTATCTAATAGATATCGAATATACTATTTTTATGTATGGTGAATTACTACCTCACAAAACAATGATTGTTCATTTTTCATATACCACCAATCATGGTGTCCATTATGATAAACACAATATTTATATATTTTATATATTTAATTTATTATTTATTTAATATTCTTTATTTCTTTTACAATACACATCACTTTAATTTCTATTTTTTGTAAATACGATAATCTCGTTTGAGGAAATGTGGACCACCGCCCCCTCAAAATGATGAGGTTCATTCACACACCACATGGAGTGTATTAAGGATGTTTTCAATGAAATTTTATGATATATGTGGTATAATAAATATAATTTTAATATATATATATATATATATATTTCATTTACATAGTTTATTTCCATACGACACTAAAAATGGAAACAGTGTTCATGCGTAGGTACGGCTTACCGTCTCCATGAATGGTGTATTCCATTTTGTACTTATTTATTATATAGATTGTTATAATATAATTATACTGAATATAAATTATATTTATATCATTATTTAAATTATAGATTCATGATATAAGTATAATAACCAATGATATAACAAATTAAGGCACGTGAAAAGGACAATGTGAATATTACCAGATGTGAAACCTTAACATATGATCATTAACAAGTAGATAATATAAGGTATTAATAAAAAAATATATAGTATTAGATATAATAATATGTTTCTTTAAAATAATTATAATAAATTTACATTTATTTTACTGGTTTTTTGAACAAGTACAATGAGATTCATGACACGAGGTAAGGGGATTTCATCTTGCATTTAATTTCTGTGAGATGTATGTTATGTTCGCATATCTTATATTTTTTTGTGGTGTATATACTTAAATTTATTTTATTATATTTATATTATAAATAAATTTCTGGGTATTCAAATTTCCATTTTATAATCCTTCTTTCATGTGGTTTAAGTTTCAAAAGTTACCAAATCGGTAAAAATGTTTTGTCTCAATTAGCCTTCTTTGAGACTCAAGTTCTTTTATGCATATAAACTCTTTTTCAAGGTGTATATACTCCCATTTTAAATGTTATATAATTAATATCTTAATTTTCATGAAATATTAATCTTAGTTTAATTTCCATTTTTACATGGAGAGTATGATCCCAAGTTACCGAGTTATAAGAGTCATTTGAGGCAATCTCATCACTTTTCGAGATTGTTAAGGTTTATGATTCCTTTGATGAAGTATTATGATATATATCTAAAAAAATATCATGAGTTTTATTATCCTATTTTTTTCAAGATATAATCATTTCTAGTACCCTTTTTCTACCCTTCGGTACATAATATAATGTTTTTAACTAAATTTTAATTGTCTCTGTCTTAGGATGGAAATATATTTTATTCAAAAACCATGTTTTCAAATAAAATATTTTCAAAATATCCTTGAAGATAATTTTCAAGGAAATAGTATTTTAAGTGTTTTATTATTTTCCAAGATTCCTTTATATTTTTTTCAAATATATTTTCAATGAAAAAGGTTTTTAAATGTTTTTACATTATAAAAAATTAGCTTTCAAATAAGAAAGTATATTTTCATCAAGAACCATTTTTTAATGATATTTCCGAAAAATTCCATCTTATATGACATATGTGGATGTTATTAATTCCCTTATAAGAAGTGATCTAAATTTTTTATTCATATCTTTTATATTAATGTGTTTTTCTTAATTTCATGGTCCTTATCAAACCCGTTTCATTTCTACAAGTTATATTTTTTAAAAATATGTTTCTTTTCCAAGAGGTGAATGTTTATGAAACCCACTTCTTTTCATGGGTTATGATTTGATGAAATGGTTATAAAACCAATCTCTATCACATAGGTTATGATGTGATGTAATTTTAATGATACCCATTTCATTTCATGTATTATGATTTGATGTTTATAAAACCTTTTCCTTTTTATGGGTCATGATATGATGAATGTTTTTTTATATTGTGGCACATGTATGAATGATTTTATTATAAGATGGGTGATACCTATGTCTCCATAAAATACATTGGGTAAAAATGGATGACTCGTGAGTATAAATGTTATGCATGAACCTGATTACATGTTCACAATGTTAAGCATGGACTGGTTTCATGACCATAAGTTTATGTGTGAACTTGATTACATTTTTACAATGTTATGAGTGAACCTTTTTACATGTTCAAGATATTATGAATGGACCTGGTTTTATGTCCATAAGTTTATACATGGACCTAATAACATGTTCACAATGTTTTAACTGAACCTTATTATGTATTCACAATGTTATGCATGGATCTTTTTGTGTGACCATAAGTTTGTGTGTGAACCTGATTACATGTTAACAATGTTGTGCATGAACCTGATTACATGGTCATAATGTTCTGAATGGACCTTGTTTTATGTCTATTAGGTAATGCATGAACCTGATTATATGTTCACAATGTTATGCATGGACCTGGTTTTATGTCCATTAGGTAATTCATGAACCTGATAACACATTAAAAGTGTTAGGAATGGACTTGGTTTTACATCCATAAGGTTATTCTTGAACCTGATTACATGTTTAAATTGTTATAAATGGACCTGGTTTCATGTCCACAAGTTGATATTAGGGCCTAATTTTATGTCCTTAACTTAATGAATGAACCCGTTTCTACTTATACATGTTACCAATGTTATAAACCAATGTGAATGACATAAATTCCATGTACTTTCCTATGTTATTATTTATTATCCTATGTTCTTTATTTCCTTATAATTGATGCCTTAATAACTTATATTCTTTATTATGTTCTCTAATATGCAGGGAATGATCTTTAAATGTTGTGCTCAAATTCCATACCCTTTTTTTACGTTATGCTTATGAATTTCCTTTATTTACCCTTACTGAGCATCTGAGCTCACCCCTTTCTTATGTTTTCTTTACCCAAGGTATGAAGAAGGGTTTTAGGAAGAAGTATTAAAGGTGGGGATCATTATGGGGTATTTTGAATATCTTTCACCAAGATAAAATATTTTGTTTCTATGTATCTAAAAACACTAAACTATTATGATCATCAAGCATGTATTTTTTCAATGTACTGAATATTCAACTAAGATGATGTAATACCCATATATGTCATGTCTACTTCGCTATAGGTGGTATCAAAGGAATGTTTTAGTCATACTTTGGAAAAAATGATGACAAAACCTTAGTGATATCCCTATCTATATGTCCAAGTATATGTATATGCATGTCCCTGAGGGTAAGTTTGAGGATGAGTTAACGTTTAGGAAAATGTACTAGAATTTTGGTAAAGGGTAGAGTGAGTGGTTTTACTAGAAATACATCCCTTACTAGATAATATAATGTTATGTGGCTCTATAATAGATGTACCTAGGGGTAACAACTCTGATAAGATGTTCTGAGCATAACTCGGGGTAATCTAGTACATTACAATGAGCCTTACTTCACACATAGTTTGACACTCCTATGTGATATTCTTTAGGAATTAAAAAACACTTCATGAACCATTATGAAGGATTTAAATATAATTTGGCTATGAATAACATAGGATTAACCTAGGGTGTCATAGATTAAGGAAGGTGTCATGATTTAGAAATATTATAAGTAATTTTTCAGGATTGTATGTCTTTCTAATATGATATTTGTTTCTAACCCCATGCATTCTAGTTTTAGTCAGTGGAGTGAACTAAAATGAATATGGTTAACAATGAATTTTTTAGATGTGTAATTTATGGGAATTATGGAAAATTTATTTCCCAACTGTAAATATCATAAATGGAATCAATAAAGTGTCATGAGTATTGGTTATATTTTTTAAGATAAAGATACCACGAACAACATGTGGAATTAATGTGATGTTCTTCCAGTGTTGTTTAAATTAATCATAAGAAGCATGATTATATTGAGGTTGAGGAACCTTAATACTTTATTTATTCTTTCATATTCTACGAAAGATGTATTAAGTAATAAGTCGATGAATCTTGAGTAATGGTATAAGAATAATGTTGAATTAATGAAGTATTTTGGAATTCAATGATTATGTTATATGAATCATGATAAGTGTAAGTATTTTCAATATAAGTTTTAATTAAGGATTGAAAAGTAAACATTTAATGGTGATAAATAAATATAATTTTGATTTCATAGAAATTTTATATTTTGATTATGGTATGGTAACCCTTAATTAGTGATTCACATTGAGATAATGATATTTGGATAAAAATATGTTGGTTATGAATAAGTTAATTTGATGATATGGATTACCATAGAACTTATTATTGAAAAAGTGTTATATTTCATCAAGGATGACGTTTACAACTTCTTGGACTTATGGAATATATCCAATACACTTTGGAAAAAGGATGCATGTATTTTTTTTTAAAGTATTTATGGTAATTAAGGTTGTTACCATGTTTCAAGGGAATATATGATGACGGTATTCACATGTTTGGAATGCGACAACCAAGTGATACATTACGATATACATGGGAATCAATGATAAGATTATTTTCATGAATTTATTTCTAAAGCTTTAAATTTTTATATTTTAGAAGGGTTATAAGGTTAACCATTTAATAAAATATTAAGGTAAACTTTAAATAAATTTAGTAAGACTAAACTGTTGTATCTCTATATGAGGATTTATGCATATTTTATATCATGTTCAAACTACCTTGTGTTGCTGATAACTGATGAAAAATTGGATAGAATATCATGGATCTCATGATCTATTAGTACTTTAGGAATGAATAAGTTACGTTCCTTTTTTAGAGAAAGATGTGAAGTCGATCAACAAACAATAAAGGTTGATGTTGTCTAGAAATCATGCAAGTATATATTATAATAAAAATACTTTAGCTTTAGTAAACTTATCTTGAAACCAAAAATGTTTTCATAAACCTACGTTTTCGATGAATCAGAAGGTCCCTTGGGTCATTGCAGATTTATAGCTTTGTGGTTCTTAACTTTCTCCTAACCTTTTTCTCTATCACTCTCCATTATAACATGATGGTAATAGCTTTCTTTCGTATCCATGTTTTCACTTTCCACCTATGTTCTCCCATGTAGAAACCTATTTATATGTTACTTGGGGTAACCATTAGGGTTCCAAATTTTCCTTTTTAGGTGAGGTTTTAGTATCAATTTTTACGATGTGGGTTTCTATAAATGAAACTTTCAAGTATTAAATATTGGATAACCTAGACTAATTTTGAGGGATAAATTAATTTTAAGGGGGTATAATGTAACACCCTGAGATTATTTGAATTATTTTTTTTCAAAATAATTTATCTTTTTTATATTTTTCATTTCTTGTGACAATAGAAATAGTTATTTTTTTAATATATATAATTATATATATATATATATATATTAAAACACTAATTCAAACCTAAATTTTCATGTGAGACAAACTTGTCTTTCACTACATGTAACACAAACTCTGTGTACATTACACGCACCATCGTCTTAGCATACATTACACGCAAGATTGACCTTCCTCGATGGCATGCGTAACACGCAAGACCGAGTGTTAACAAACTATATATATATTTAAAAATTATTATTATAATGGAATATAACCTAGTTTTTAAGTTTATAAATATGTATATTATTAACTAAATTATGAAAATATTTTTTTTACACAAATATAATATGAATTGATAGGTTACCAATTAATGAATATAAAAACCGATTGAATATAAAAAAACTATTATTATATAAAAAAATATATTTTAAACTAGTAAATTAATTACAATTTCTAAGTATTATTTATTTAATACACATGTTATATATTCAATAAAATAGTTTTTATAATAATCCCAAATATTATATTGACATATGGTAAAAACAAATCCAATTTTATGCATAAAAATCAGTTTTTTTATAAAGGTAGTTTTACTGCCTTTTAATGGTGAACCTTTTTAAAATAAATTTTTTAAAAATTTTATAGATTTAATATGTAAAAATAAAATTCATATTTTTAATTGTAATATAAAAATTAGTTTAGGAATTTTTTTGTATTTTTATGTAAGCTTTCATCTTATAATGAATAATTAAATATACTGGATTTTAATTCAAAATTGATTTTTCATCTAATTTATTTTTAAGCACAAATTATAATTGTAATTGGTTAAGTAGTTTCATTGGATAATATTTTTATAAATTAATCTAATTTTGGTCATTTTAACCAATTTCATATTGAAATTGGATATAAAAACTATGAAAACTTTTGATCATTTTTACTTTAAAAACCTACAGTGTAATCCCATTAGTTGGATTAATTTTATATTTATTTCTGATACTTCTGTGATTAGAATTTGAAAAAATGAATTCCATATTTGGAATAAGAATAATTTCTTATTTCTAATAATTTAAAAAAAAATTGGCCCAAAATATTTGTAAAAGTGATTAAAATTAATTACATCGGTTAAGAGAAAAATTTGGCAAATAAAGTAATAAGCCTTAAATTTGGGACCCAAAACGACCTAAACACTTGTCCAATGCCCATTTTATATCCATTTTTCAAACATTTAATCAATTTTATTTACCTTTTCACATTATTATATCCAATTTAAACATTAAAACATGGGTGGAATTCTATCTTTAAACATTTACAAGAGTGTCACTCCTCCTCCACTATAAAAGGCCACCACCCCTACCCATTCCTCACGCCTCTAAAACCTCTTAAGATCTGCCCTGAACTGACCAATACACTTACTAATAATCCTCCATTATACCTTGAATCATCACATTAGGTATAAATCCCTTTAATGAAGCCTTTTGGATCCAAATAAAAGGAGTTACCAAATTAAGTGGTAACGTCTTCTCTCAAGATCCATTCCTTTATTTTCCTTATTCACCCACTCCGCTGTCTTTATTCTATTATTGTGTGAAAACACCAATATAATAAATATAATAGGAAGTTTTTATTCTATTTTTTATACCTAAACTCATAAAAACCTCTATCAAATGGATATCTAACATATTGTTTCTATGTATGGTCAATTACTACCTCACTAAATGATGATTGTTAATTTTTCATTTACCACAAATCATGGTGTCCATTATGATGGAAAATCTATTTATACGTGTCATATAATTTATTTATTATGTATTTAAAATTCTCTATTACATTTAAAATAAACATCACTTTTCTTTCCATTTGGTGGTAATACAATAATCACGTTTGAGGAATGTGGACTATTGCCCCCTCAAAGCGATGAGATTCGTTCACACACCACATAGAATGTATTAATAATGGGTTTGATGAACTTATATGATATATATGATATAATTATGATAATTTAATATATATATATATATATATATATTCTATTTACATATATTCATTCAATATGACAATAAAAACAGAAACAACGTTCATGTGTACGTATGACTTACCATCTCCATTAACGGTGTATTCCATTTTTTAAATCATTATTATATTGATTATTAAAATATAAATATACTAGACATAAATGATATTTATATGATTATTTAAATTATAGATTAATGATATAATTATAATAACCAACGATATATCAAATTAAGAAACATTTGAAGAACAAAGTGAATATTACCCGAAGGGAAACCTTAACATATGATCATTAACAAGTGGGTAATATAAGGTATTAATCATACCATATATGTTATTAGATATAATAATATGGTTATGTAAAAAAATTATAATAAACTTATCTTTATCATGCATGTGGTTTGAACAGGTACGATGAGAGTCAAGACACAAGGTAAGGGGATTCCATCTCACTTTTAGTTTATGTGAGATACATGTTATATTCGCCACTCTTACAATTTTCTATGGTTACTTACCAGGATTGTATTATATTTATATTATAATTAAATTTATTGGTATTCACATTTCTATTTTATAATACTTCTTTCATGTGGTTTATGTTTCCAAATTTACCAAAACGGTAAAAATGTTTTGTCTCAATTTTCTTTCTTTGAGACTCATGTTTTATTATGCACCTAAACTCCATTTCAAGGTGTATATAATTCCATTTAACCAGTTATATCATGAATATACTTATTTTCATGATATCTTAAGCTTCATGTAATTTCATTTTTTACATATATTTTATGATTCCAAATTATAGAGTTATAAGACTCTATTGTGGCAATCTCATCGCTTTTCAAGATTGGTTATGTTTATGCTTCGTTTGATGAAATATTATGATACATATTTCAATAACACTCATGATTTTACTTATCCTATATTTTTTCAATATATCCTCATTTTATATTATTATTTTTCAACCCTTTTTTACTTAAGATGGTGTTTTTAAGTAAAATCCAATTGTCTCTCTTTTCGGTTAGAAATCTACTGTAATCAAACACCATGTTATTTAAAATGTTTTCAAAAATGTTTTAAAAATATCATTATAGATCATTTTCAAGGAAAAATGATTTTTAGATGTTCTACTTTTTTTAAAGATTCACTTATATGCTTTAAAATATATTTTAAAATGAAAAAATCAAAAGGTTTTATGTCATAAAAAATAATTTTTCAAAGAAGAAAGGATATTTTCCTCAAGAAATATTTTTGAAAGATATTTAAAAATTAGTTTCTATTTAAGATGGAATGAATTGATGTTAATCATGGCCTTCTAGTAAATTATATAAAGGTTTTATTCATACCATTTATTTCAATGGGTTATGATTAATGTGACAGTATTTATGAAACTTATTTCTCTTCTATTGGTTATATGTTTTTAAAATCTGTTTCTTTTCCACAGGTTACATGATTATGAATCCTGATTCCTTTTCACAGGTTATGATTTGATGAAATGGTTATGAAACCAATATATTTTTCATAGGTTATGATGTTATTAAATGGTAATTATACCCATTTAATTTTTTGGGTTACGATTTTATGTTTATAAAACCTATGTATTTTTATGGGTCATTATATGATGAATGTTTAATTATCTTATTGAATATGTATGAATGGTAGTATTATGAGATGAGTGTGACCTATATCTCAATCCAATACAATGGTTAACTATGGATGACTCATGTGTATAAATGTTATGCGTGAACCAGATTATATGTTCATAATGTTATGATTGAACCTTATTACATGTTCACAGTGTTATGAATGGACTTGGATGCATGTCCATAAGTTAATACATGAACCTGATTACATGTTCAAAATGTTATGAGTGAACCTTATTATTTGTTCACAAAGTTATTGATGGAACTTGTTTCATGTCTATAATGTTATGAATAAACCGGATTATATGTTCACAATGTTATGCGTGGACCAGATTACACGTTCATAATGTTTTATATGGACCTGGTTTCATGTTCATTAGGTAATGCATGAAACTGATTACATGTTCATAATGTTATGCCTGGACCAGGGTTTTTTTCATTGGGTAATGTTTGAACCTGATTACATGTTCACAATGTTATTTATAGAATTAGTTTTACGTCGATAAGGTTAAGCATGAACCTAATTACATGTTCACAATATTATGCATCGACCTGGTTTCATGTCCACAATTTTATGTTGGGGCCAAATTTCAAGTCATTAACTTAATGAGTGAACCTGTTTCTACTTATACATGTTCACAACATTATAAACCTATGTGCATGACACAAATTCCATGTCTTTTCCTATGTTATTTTTCATTTCCCTATGTTATTTATCTTCTTATGATTCATTGATTATGAATTACCATTATTTATTATGTTCCATAATATGTACGTCATGTTCTTCAAATCTTGTGCCCAGGTTCCATACCATTATGTTTATGTTATGCTTATGCATTTCCTTTATTTATCATTATTGAGCATCTGAGCTCACCCATTTCTTATGTTTTATTTACCCAGGGAATGAAGAAGGATTTTAGTTAGAAGTACTAAAGGTGGAGATCATTATGGGAGATGTTGAAGATATTTCCCCAGGATAGAAGATTTTGTTTCCATGTTTCAAAAGACACTAAACTATTACCATCCTCATGCATTTATTTTGGTAATGTACAGAATATTCATCAAAAGTAATGTAATATCCATGTATTTCAAGAATGTGTCTATATAAAACCTAGTCCAATTCACAAGATAAAAAAATCATAATCAAAGAAATATAGAATTAACTATCCTACACGTAATCATAAGATCTAGAAAAAAAATACTAGAGATAACCAAACCTAAAAACCATTATGATCACTATATATTACCCAAATATTATTAATATTTTCTTTGTGGAACCAAGGAATATGAAGTTACCCTTCCCAATAATTATGCTTAATAAATAATTACAATGATTATAGGCTTATATTGTTACCTTATAAGTTATTTTGAACAATAGTATATCACTAAGATCAAAATTACCCAAAAAGCCATGAGACAGGAAAGATCTACTCCTAGGAAAATATATTAAAGAAAATCAACAAGATACAACAAAATAGAATCAAGGAAAATTTCAACAAAGGCAAGAATAAACCTCAACACTAAGGTTATCTTGAACATGAGCATTAAAAAAGTCAGGTAGGACACATGACCAACTGGAATTGATCTCCAAAATTGATCTCTTATAAAGAGCATCAGCAACCCAATTATCCTCACGATAAGAATGCATAAATTCAAGATAAATCACCTCCACTAGTCGAAGACATTCAATCAAAACTGGTAGGATCTTCCCTAGTACATTTCGAGAGCGGTCCCTAAGAATTTGAATAGCAATATACGAGTTGGATTCCAACCATAAATGATGCCAGTGAAAATGTATAGCATATTTGATTGCTTTGATCATGGCCCAAATCTCAGCTTCAATGGCAAGTCCATTTACAATAAAATAGAAAAATCAACCTTTCACAAACCCTCAAGAAGTTAGAAAAACACCACCACAGCCAGTAGGGCCTAGATCACTCGAGGCTGCTCCATCAACGTTGACTTTGAGCCCTCCAGACATGGGTGGTATCCAGCGAACATAACAAAAACCTAGTGCCAAATACACTAATTTTTAGATATATCAATGAGTTATATTGAAACACCTACCATTTAATTAAACAAAAACCTAGTGACCTAAAATTTCCCAACCGATTCAAAAGGGGGTCATTAGTAACACAATTACACTATTACAGAAGCTATGTCTCCCAAAAAGGGAAATAAAACATATAGACTATAGGATATAATATTTTTTCATTTCAATTATCCTTTCTGGTCGACTATCAATAGACCATTTAATCAAAAAAGGCATCAATACACTATAATAGGGATTATTATAAATTTTTATCATATGAAAAAAGTATATATATACTAAATAATTGAAAATATTTCACCAAAAAGTATCATATACATTAATTTATTCTTAGAAACTCATAATTAACATCACTATCTCAATGTATTTATAAATTTACAATCATATACTAATATAAATATTCAAATTTTAAAATTATCAAGGATTATACAAAGGTACATCCCCTAAATAATGTTTGTATTAAATGATTTAATAATTAATAATCTAAATTATTCTTCCAAAATCATATATATAACACCTATATGGGATTATTAAAAGTTTATAATAAGTTAGGTTCCCATCAAATATGAAATTGAGGAAATAAAGAAATAAATTCTTTGTTCCATTTTTATTGATAAATATAGAATATGTGAACCCTCAGGGTATGATGGGGTGAATTAGGGTGTTTCTTGATTTAATATTTTAAGTGATAATGATCATAAATTTTTTAGATCCTACAACCTCATTTTAAATAACTCACTCAATAATCTACTCTTAGTTTAATTTTCATAAAAATAAAAAATAATGAAAAAAATTTAAGGCACACAGGGTCTCAAGGATTTTATAAGGTTCAATACAAAGATCTTTATCCAAGGGCCAGGCTCCTATGATGTGTTGATGTGATGAAATATATTATCAAACATTGTTCATTAGAATAAAATTGGTTATGATCACTTTACACTATGGATCTATAACTTTACAATATTTATAGATCGTATATTACTATCCCAAGGGCACTCCATTTTTCTCTTCTATTCACACTATTTTTTGGAAAACATTGTTATTTTATTTAAGTTAGGGTCACATAAATAACTTATAAATATGATGGTATGATCAAGGTAAGTAGTGGTTATTGAGGCTCCTTGAATCCTTGATTCTAGAATGGATTATCTGTTATTTTATAATTTTATACACTTCAACCTCTCTAAGAAAGATAATTTTGACTCCTAGTAAAGGGTTAATTCATTTTCTCTAAAAGATATATGAGAAGAAAGGCGTGATTTCTGAGTTTATAATTAAATTTTTATACAATAAATGTATAAAAAACCCTAATGATAAATACAATTACACACTATAGTTATTTTTGTTTCAATAATTCTTCAAAAAATCATGAAAATAGATATATAAATGAAACTCCACACTCTTTGAGAATTATTCATAAAATGAATCAAATAAAATAAATGTAACTCATATATCTATATCCTCTCTACTTAATTATTTAAATTACAAATTTATCCTTCATAAACTCAAATTTTAATAACTATTAAATGTAGTTTCTATAAATTCTTCAAAAATCCAATACTGTGATCAATGGTTGGGACCATTTCTCCTCCTATAATATTTTAATATAAATACTCATTCCACAAATAAATAAACTTCAAATAAATACAACCATATTTAGTAAATTTATTAAATCTAGATACATGTTTTCTTATTATTTAATTTAGATAGAAGAATAATGATATTATAGAAACATCATGGTCATAGTGTGATTCCCCAAACTATGGAATGGACCCTTTGAAAATTTTATAGATTAAAACATGACCATATCCACTATGTTGTGATCTCAATACAAACCTAAGATCCATATAATCAGAGTAATTCTTATTCATAACCCCCATGAATCATGGTGTGGTATTTAAGATCTTTTTATATCATCAACTTGTTGTGTTTTGATATCTACATTAAGAGTGAAAATACCTGCATCCTTATCCAATCAATATTTTGGAATTTTTTGAAAAAATGTTCCTTACATAGTGTAGTCAACATATCATGTTGTGGATTTATATACCCTCACTATGGAATGGTATATAATTTACATTTTTATTCCTAAATTTTATCACATTCAAGAGTCATACCAAATTATCCCAACCTCTCATAGTGACAGGGCATTATCCCTCTGTGTTCACTTAATTATGAATTAAAACCCATTGATACATTTTTTTGGAGTGATATTATAGTATTTATTCTTATTTATCTCAAATTTTCCCACATACATGACCATATTTGAAAGGGTTTATTCTTACATAGAGTAAGTTTTACTCTGATGAAATACCTATTATGACAAAGTATTTTTGTTTGTGGAATAACCCAAAATAAAATACATATATATTATCCTTATGTTAAATAAAATCATTATTATGTAACATGAATTTAATATTATATAAATTTTATTGAATAATGGTATATTCCTTCCCAGTTCAACAGCCTTCTAGTTCCCGATTTATTTATATTCAATATTGAGACTTATTTTTCTAATCTTACTCAAATTTAATTTTAATCAAACATAGAATAGATTTTATTTTGGTTAATTACCTCATGTAATGATTCACTTTTACCTATAGTTATATTTATTCATCAATAAAAACCACTTTAAAAAATCATATGACCTAGTTGTGTGATGTGGTGTTACTATATCCATAATTTCACCATCCCTTTCCTAATATTCTCTCACTTCCATTACATTAAACATATTCTAGAATATATATTGTATACATCATCTATCAATTTTTAATTATAGATATATAATCACAATGTAAGACTTGTTATGATAAATAATAACCAATATATATTGAACTATCATAGTGTCTTCATACCCAACAACCCCCATATAGCTATTATAGTGGCTTCAATACTTCTTCACCAGATATTTCTTGGTCTTAATCATACATATATACCATTTTTACCAATTCCATTTTATCCTTATCCAAGGGTGGTTAACATATTTGTATTTTTTCAAATCTCAATGTATTCAATGACTTATAATGCCAACCTTCTTTTATTGTCAAAAAATGTAACTATTATTTTCAACAAATAAAATACAGAGCCTCCATGTCACAATATTCTATATCAACACATCCAAATGTTATTATTAATAAATAAAACACATAACCCCATTGTTGAAATAAATTCCCACTTTGGATCTTTTTTAAACATAACTATATATTATTTTCATCATTTAACTCATAATTTGTTAAAATAATTTATGGATTTATATGTTATTCTATTAATTTCACCTTTAATAATAAAATGTAGAGAGTTTTTTTAATAAATTTTTTTTCTCATTTTAACCAACTTTATTAAATAATTTCATAATGGATTTCCTCATAGCCCTACTACTCCTTTTTAGTACAATTATTTATCTATTTTTTCATGTTTTCACAATAGTTTTTTTTAACAGGTAGAATCACCACTACTTCATAAATATTTAATCAAATATTTATACCTCTCCCAAGAAATTTAATCTCCTTCACATCCTATTGGATAAAATTTATTGAAATATAAATCTTATTGGATATATCACCAACATGCGAGTTAGTATAAAATTTTTATTCTATTTATACCACATAAAAATCAACATCAACTCTTGATCCTTTAGTTCCATTTAATGTTTGTAAATAATTTCCCACTCCAATTTAAAATTAATAAATGATTCAATTTTATGATTCAATGTTAATCTATGATTACCATAAGTGGGAAATAATAAATATTTTTTATGAAATTTTAATAAATATCTATATGTTGAACAATATTGTTATATTTTATTTTAATTATCCAAGACACTTTCTCATCTAGTTGTATATTATTAATGTTTTTAGTGAGTAAATATACCACTTAAAAAAGTATTATTAAACAAATCCTTAAGCATAATGAGTCAAAAATCCTTTTAAGAAACTATAGTCTACGTTTAAAAAAATCAAGATTGTCCATTTTTTAATTAATTTCATACAATCATGGAATATGTACTTTTAAATCTCTATAAAACACACCCTATGACCTCAATCACTCTTATATATAAACATCAGTAAATAAACATTGAATAAAAAAGTTTGTAAACTATAAGACATGTTTTCATTAAAATGTTATAAATAAATTAATCCACATTATTCATTCCTTCATAGTATATTTATCATATTATATATAAATCGGGTATCCTTTGAATCCCAATCATAATATACCCTAAAATTTATTTATATTTTAATATCAATTATAACATCTAAAACTAATTATTGATAAACACCATCGGTTTTTCCATCAAGTAGATTTTAGTATCTATAAATACATCTATTGATACCACATAATTCGCTTATAAAAAATAAACTCGATGTTTTTAAATGATACAAAAACTTATATTATTATATATTATTTTTAAGGATGTTCTAATTCATCATGATATGTAGCTAGATATACCTTTTTGATCCCCAAAA
Source organism: Viscum album (assembly GCA_963277665.1). Classification (NCBI taxonomy): domain Eukaryota; kingdom Viridiplantae; phylum Streptophyta; class Magnoliopsida; order Santalales; family Viscaceae; genus Viscum; species Viscum album. The sequence continues at coordinate 1,103,698,085 of OY728147.1, forward strand.
TTTTTCTGATACCATTCTATCATTCAATATTTGGATTTAAAACAACATTATCCTTATTTCATGATCTATATTTTTTTTACTTATTCATCATAACATGCAATTGTATATTTAGTATTTATATCCATAGTGGTTGACTTAAACCCCTTAACATTTAAGATATGGTCTTGAAATCACTATTGTATACTCTACAACCATATTCTCATTTATCTCCTTTCAGTATAAATATATCTACATCCTGTACAACTACCCCATAGATCATATCTCTCCATTAAACTTATTCAACTTCAAATTAGTATTAGAATAAATTAAGCATATATGGATAAGGGTATGTCCTGAATATTATCAAGATGAGGAATTTCATTCATCTTAGTGACACATCCCTTTTTTTCTCACCCAGTTTCAAGCCTTTATAGTTTTTCTTCATTGCATGACCACACTAGTATATACTTCATTTTTTATATTTGAATAGGAATCCTATATCTTATTTTTCATGTTCATCAAATCCATTTTGAGACTAATATAACTCACACATGTTTCATCCATATATGAATAATTATTTCATCCTTCATCACTCTTCCTTTTTTATCTGAGATCACTGTAACTGATATTATAATCCTACCTTGTGTAATTTATTGTGAGAAAAATTAGGAATTAATTATTCTCATACTCATCCACTTTCATTATAACCATATCTCAAATTTTCATCCTTGGTGAGTATTTCATGACATGTTCAACCACAATTTTTTCAAAAGTACCAACATATTTCACACTACTCTATATTTATTTCCATTCCTTCTGAGAGGGAATATGTGGATAAAAAACATTAGTTCTTTATGAAACCTTGGATTCATTTAATTTTATATTAATTCAAACCTATTAATTGTATTTTTTAAAATAACATTTATCTCTTCATTTCATACTTAAATATTCATCATTGTGGGAATGTGAATTCTTATATGGTAATTATCATTAATTCTTTAATTTTATCACCTCACCATATATCCATAGTTAGTTTACGAAAAAAATATTCATTTTAAAAAATAAATCATGCCCTCATGCATTAGTTGAGATTATGTTACAAGAATTACTTCACAATAATTTAACATACTATTTTATTAGCACAAAATCACATTGGGTTAAATTTTCAATAGTACTTACATTATAATTCCATTATTCATTGTCTGGTTTTCTACTTTATTTATCAAAAAAATTATGAAATCTAAATTTGGAACACTATTAAATCCACTTGTTGGGGATTTCATGGGAGAGATATTCTATATCCCATTTAAGGATTCCAAATTAATTTAATATTAATTGATCTTCACATATTTCTTTTTTTAATTTGTATTCATGTATAATATCATTGAGATAACATCTTTATTTGATTTTATCATATTTTGAAGTTTTTATTTGTAGAGGATAATTATGTATTTCATTTATTTCAATATATCTATTTTTTTCTCCTAATATATGTATGAGTTCTTCAAGAATTTTACATTAACTGTTTATTTTTTCACCAACTCCTGTAATTAATAAATTCAAGAAAAAATATTCCATATTCAAAAAAAAAATTTTCAAAAATGATTCTTCACTAAATTTATAATCCACTCCTTGAGTTATCTCTCATTTATATAGGAATTATTGAAATTATTGGAACAAATTATAGCCCCTTCATAAATAATATCCTAATTTATTACATTATTTAAAATCTATTTCATTCCTAGAAATATAATCTATTTCAAATTATGTAGGTTATTTGAAATTCCATATTGGAAAGAATATTACAAAACATCCTTAGGGCTAGATTTCTTAGCATGAACAAAATTATATACCTCCTTGGTTGATTTCTTCCTCTTGGGAGTATTGTATTATTAATCATCTTCCACATTAGTTTTGATATAAGGTGATATTATTAATTTTTTAGGGATAATATAATAACCAAACGTTCATTTACTAACTTCTAATAAATAAGCTAAAATGATTTATATATTTCAAATGTAGTAACACATTGACATATTTTCATATATTCCACACTATACATCGATCTTACCAATATATTTTCTATATTTTCATGAAAAAGAATCATTATTCTTTGTTGGGTAAAAATCATGTAATTAATAATATATAATCATTTAAATATGATTCAATAGAAACGAATCATATATTTATTGTAGTCATAAACGTGGTTCCACTAAAAGAATGTTTCCCCATTATCAAATACATATATGAAACAAATAAAAAAATATATTTAAATATTGAATATAAAAGTGGAACCTTTATGCTTGGATATAACTTATTGGGTGCATGTTGGTTTTTTATTCCTTGCGAGGGTGGGGGAGTGAATTAGAGTGTTTCTTAATTAAATGAATTAATTCCTCATATTCATTATTTTTTAATATATTGTTTTATAATTTAGTTCATTTTTTCAATCTTGATGAAATTTTCACTAAATTATGAATAAATATAGAAATTTAATTCACACAAGAATATAAATATTTTACTTGGATCAAAATAAAGAGACACATAAAATGTAAATAAGACAATAATGTGTAGATGTTAAAAAATTCACTATCATGAACTATTCAGTGAATATAACATATTTAAGATAACTAAATTAAGTCTCACTACCATTTAAAGATTTATGGATTGCTAATTTTTAAGATTGTGTCTTATTTTTTCAACTTTTAATATTAGAAAATTCAAATTTTGTGTCCTGGAAGCTCATGATGGGATAAATGGTAATTTTTATCTATAATATGATCTCATATAATTTTTACAACTAATCTATTGGTCCTAGAATAAGGTTTCTACCCTAGTATAGGATTTTGGTAAAATTATGAGAACATAAAATTTTGGCAGAATATAAAATATTTATTTAATTAAATACTAATTTATTCTTGTTGGTTTTGACAGTGATATATTTTAAATGGAGCATCAGAATGAAATTATGAATCAATGTTTGATTTTGGAATGGGGGGATTTTCCTTGGAGATGAACAAACTCACATTGGGTGTCAAGACCAAGCTTATGCCCCTTTTCTTTTTTTCATTTCTATTTTATCTTTTCTTTCTTTTTTCCTCTTTTCCTTTATTTGGTTCTCACTTACACCATTTAGGATTCATTTATTTTGGATAATAGATAGATATATAGTAATAGAGATAATGAGGGTGAAATAGTATGAAAGTACTAAGAGATAGGGTGAGAGAGGGAGGTGTTGACCTTGATCTTTGGAGGAGTCCATCACTATGTAGAAGTTGTGTGACATAAATTAGATGAATTAATTGGAAGATTATAATAAAGGTACTTTTATTTTTGAATATTTATCCCCAATAAACAAATATTTTTCATTTTTTAAAATCTATATATTGATTTTTAGGATCCCCTGGAAGGTTGATATAGAGTTATTTATGTATAAACAGAGGTTTTAGGTTGATTATAGGGGTTTCCATTAAAGATATATTAATCACACAGTGTGTAGTTTATGAAAAAAAATCCATGTGCTCCTCATGTTTGGAGATAAGATAAAGATGAGGGTCACACGGTGTGTGTGTGTGTGTGTGTGTTTTTGTGTTTGTGTGTTTGTGTGTCTGGGAAATGACATATAGAGTCAAATAAGGGTGTGACTTAGTACACAACTAGACACCCTGTGTCTGGCGAGAATGGTCATGTAAGATACATGAACAAAACCTATGTAAGTTACACAACTAGTGGTTGTGTATAGATTCTGGTGGGGCCCCATGTCAGGTACACATATTGGTTCATAGGTGAAACCCCCTATGGGTTACAAACCATGTAGTGAGATAACACACCATATACTTAGTATAAGTACATGGTGAGTGAGTTATGAAACATGTATTGAGATTCTTGTTGGAGGTATATTTCATGTACACAAGGAACAAACAATGCACTCCCTCCTTGGATGTTTACAATATTTTTTTCACCCTAAAGTTATAATGAGACTTCTGATTAATCTATTTTGGGTGTTTTTATATGGAAAATAGTATGGTGGAATCCTTGGGGACGTTTTAGACCTTATAAGGGGATATTTAGGTTTGGGGATAGATGAAGGAGGTGTTATCCCTATTGTTAAAGAATCCAATAGTATTTTGAGAGGAAGACATTATATGAGACCTAGATGAGGTTCATGATAAGGGTTTATAGAGTTTACTATGGATTTATAGTGTCTTCATTTGGTGTAGCTTGGGATATTCTCCTAGTTTTCAAGAATTGGTTATCACATGGTATGATAGGTAGGTTGGGTGTTTTGGAAAACCTAGGGTTACATGGGGAGGGGAATTAGAATGAGTCTAACTCCATAGTAAAATTTACTCTAGTAGACCTATGAGGTTGTGAGATTTCAGAGTCTTGTTTTTGTTATATGTCACCTGAGAGGTAGGTGATAGGCCGAGAGGCTGGATAAGACTAAGAATACTAAGTAGGATCCCTCTACTTATGTTCGGACATAGAAGATCCCAAGAGTGATGCTTATTCATGCATATTAACCACGAGGATTCATAGTGGAATTCCTACACTGTAGTGATAACCTTGGGTACCCCTGTGGGTATCCCTTCATGAGATAAATTAGAGTGTGAGTTTTTACCCAAGGGTAGAGATGTTAGTTAGTGTAATCATAGAACCCATACCATTCATGATTACATGAGTTGGTGTGGAATTGGTTAAGGGTTATTCATTTTACCAACCTATCTATTTTATTTATGATTTCACATAGATATTATTGATACAATTATGGATTCTTATACATAATTCTTGGGACCCAAAAAATGGAATTGATGAGGTGAGTTTGTTATTTTATTGATCCCTAGAGGCACTTACTAGTATCCTTCCATGGGTATTATGTGGTACTAATGTGAGAAATCTTGGACTATGACTTCACCATGGATGTTGAGCGTTGCTTGGGATCTTGCTATTGAGTCATGAAATGAATGAAAGATACACCAAGATTCGACCTTGGGTCTATATAGAACATACTAGAAACCACAAGTCCCTAATTTTCTTATATTTACTAATATCAAGGCATTGTGTTTGTTTTTTTATCATAATTATTGTTTTTATAGTGATGAGATTCCTAACTCTTCCGAAGGATTCGACCAAGAAATAATGATGATTTTATTTGATCTTGATTAATATTACCATGATTCCTAGGATCCATTAATTTATCTTTGTGACCATGAGGGTGTCCTTATGGTCAATGACTACCCATGGTTATGATACATTGGATTTGATATTTTCATTTAACTAAATTTTGATTGGATTATGAAGACATTGGAGATTTTTCCATCAAACTCTTTATGATGAGCCTTTGGCTATTTGAGCTTAAGAATTATGGATACCTAGGTTACACCATAAGATATAGTTTTATATGGTTTTCCTATTCACTGTGACATGATTAGACACACCCCAACACAAGGTAAAGAAGATAAGTTTGGTCAAGGTCATATACCTAATGATCAATGGTTATACACACAAGTTTTCAAGTTTGGGATTTGATCGGGTATGTTTGGGAATCCTGATCTTTTCTCGGGTTCTAGGCGTGATAGTTGTTGAGTTTTATAGTGTATTATTTTCCTAATATTTCCCACTTGGTTTCCCCATGGTTCATTTGAGAGTTTTGAAAAAAGATAATAAAAAATTGGCCTGAGAAGACCATACGCATGGTAGGCACACAGTCGTATGATGACTTAGGGGTAACTGTGCAGTAGGTATAAAACCTAATACACTAATGGAGCATAAGAGTGTGGCAAATTATGTGTGATGGTGTCATTGACCCCATGGTTTCCACAAGGTTTTCAGCATGGTTTAACAAACCGTGTCTTTCAGTTGTGTGGCCCAACCCAGAATTAAAATTTGTAATTTTCCAAGTTTTCCCCCAAAATATTTTTATCCCCTTTTGCACCAAAAATTCTTTCCCTTGATGCTTCCAAGCCTAAGGTTGTCTCACATGTCTTCCCAATCCATTCCCCTTCCTCATTTTCTATATATTTAAAGAAATATGAAGGGTTGACTAGTTTTCAATGTGAGTTTCCTTCTCATCCCAATGTTTTTTGGGTTTCTCTTCTCCCTTGGTCATTCAAAACCGAGGTCTATGTTATCCCATGATTTTTTAGGGGGGGGGGGGTTTGTTCATTTAGGGTTTTTCTTTATATTTTTAGGGTTTATAAACCCTCAAGAGGTTATATTGGGTTTGCGTTTCCATTCCTCTATGGTATTGAGGTAGGATTCTCATTACACATGTCTTTTTTATTTATGATTTATCTTTATAATGGTATTTTCACCCTTTAAACATATTTAGTATTATTTTATAATCCTTCAATAACTTTACTTGGTGTGAAAAATGGTTTTTATGCCTTATTTTGTGAAAATTGGTGTTATTTTGTTATCAAAGTGCACACCAAGTGTTTGTTTAAATGTTTTTCTATCTTTGTCACCTATTTTTTGATGTTTAGAACCTTGTTAATAAATTTCAATAATTTTTTGGCATGAAAATTTGGTTTTGTAACCTTCATAGTGTTAAATAAATTTTTTTTATTAAATGTTTCTTGCCTCATTTTCAAGAAAGTTCCTGGTTGGATTTTGTATTCTCAAGGTGATATAAAATGATTGGTTTGGATTATGAAAAATATTGTAAGCATGTGAATAAATGTTTTTGGTTTCCTTATGTGGGTTACAATCTGGATTTTGGTTTTATAATTAGATTATTAAGGGTTTTAAGGGTGTTTTGACAGGTGTTCCCAATAAATGGAATGTTTGGAATCTTTATTGAAATGGATGGGTTTTGAATTCTTAATCTAAATTATTAATGGGTTTTAATTTATTTTTTGTTGATAAAAATGGTTTTTGAAACATATTTATGATATTTTAATTGGTTCTTTAGATAAATTTTGTTTTTATGAAGAATATTTAAAGGCTCATTTTGCATTTTTCTTGAAAAAATGATATTCTTGTATATTTCATATTGTATCATTTGATGTCATTTAATGATTCGTGAAATTGATTTATTAAAGGTTTTATGGCTTAAAAATATGTTTTTATATGGTATTTGTGGTTGTTTGTCCCTAAAGGGTCATTTCAAAATGGATTTTATGTGCAATGCCTTGTTATACTTCTTGAAATTGTTTTATGAAAATTTTAAGTGCTTTATTGATCCATGAAAGAAGATTGAAATATGTTTTCAGGTTTTCTGGTGTGTGTATGATTTTGAAAAAGTAATTTTCATGTTCAAGGTTTATTTGATAACATGTGTAACTTGATTTAACACAAATAGGGAAACTTGGTCATCTAGGTGTGTGGATGTGTACTAGTATGCTAGTTATCTAGAGTGGTTTCTTACCTATTTCTCATATAAAGTTTAATGATGACAACACTAACTAAAAAATGATGATGATGTTGGGGACCACATGGTTATGGGTATTTCTCATTACTAGTAGTTTATGCATGATAATGGATATTCTTTATGGTTACTTTTAAACCGATATACAAGGGACTTGGGGCACACAATGAACTAGTGCCCAGGGGTGTTCCTGTGACTAGTGATCATTGAATATATTGTATTCACCATTGGTATATGGTGTGTGTGGATGAAAAATTCAGTATCATGTGTGTTTTGTTAAATTTGTACATTCTTTACAGTGGCCCTCTTGAAAATCATTTTCATTTTGAAGTTGCATCCATTTGAAAATTATTACTACCATTCTTGTTTATAAAACATGAAATATTTTTTTTGATAACTTTTATAGTATGGAATATTGTCAGGGAAAAAATAATTTTATATATTTTAGTTCAAACTTTTAAATGGATGTTTATTTTATTTAAAGTTAGTGCATTGTGAATAGATTATCGGGCTATCGTAATGAGTTTTAATACTCACTCCTATTGTTATTTTCTATTTTTATTCCTTATGTAGGTTTCAGCTTGAGTTCAATCACATTTAGTGACTTGTGATTGTTGTGTTGGAGAGTGACCAGTAAGGTCACATGGAGTTAGTCGGTTGTTAGGTTTGTTTGGTTGAGTTTTTTGGTTTAGTTGTACTTTCAGATTCATGTACAAATAATGTTCAGTTCAACTTTTATATTAATGTGTATTGGTCTTTCCATTTCATTCCACTATTTGTTTAATTGTTTATATTTGGGGGAAATGCTTCCCTTTACACTATACTGATGCCCTCGGTGCTTTTTTCCATCCTGAGAAGATTATAAATGCCTTTGAGGACTTTTCACAGAGCGGCCCAGGTGACCAATTCAGGGTTGACTAGGGATGGTTTAGAACAAAATGGTATTAGATCTTTTCAACTCTTAGTAGACCATGCTTTTTAGAGTACCCTTGTTATTTGGGGGATTTCAAGTTATATGGAGTAGTATTTCTAGGTCTTTAGGGGTAGGTGTGGGAGGATCTTCATAAACTCTTTCTCGTTCTGATCCTCGAGTGTCCATGGAACGTCCAATTATATTAGTTTCTTTGGTTCTTAGGGATTGTTTAGTAATTGGGACATGACAAAGGGAGTTGTAATAATGTCCTCCATGAGCTCACAGGGCTTGGAAAGCCATGTGGAGATGAGGCCTGGTCATAATAAGTCTCTCTATGTTTGTGGTGTGTTTGAAATATTTCTACGAACCATATGGTCAAGTCACCCACCGACACTAGTTTTCTTTTTTGGGGGTCTCTAGGACCTTTCTTTAATTCTATTTTTTTTTAAATCCTTGTGATAGAATTGTGGAAGTGGATTTTTAATACATAATATAATAAATTTTTTTATTTGTGAAACAAATTTTGGTGAAAAAGTGGATATAATTTAATGGGATTAAATTTCATTAATCTAACCTTATTGGTTGTTGAAATAAAATGTTTGGAAATCTCAGAATTTTTTAAGATGATTCTGGAAATTTTTTTAAAAGGAATGTGTTGGGTCTATTGAAAAGTGTTTTAATCTGATAAATTGGTTTTGGAAATTGGTTTTTAGATGTTTATGATAACCTGAAAAAGGGTTTTGGTCCTTCTGGATATCTGTTTATGAAAAGAGTCTTTGGTGAATTTTTTTAAAGGGTAAAGGGTTGTTTGGAATAGAATATTTGTTTGGGAAGTTTTATTAAATTAAAGGGAGTTGGTTTTTAATCAAATGGTTCTTGATGAAGTGTAGTCTTCTAAGATTCTGGAAAAAATTGATAAATTTGAAAAATATTTTTGATGGAAATCGGTGGGGTTTCTTTTTCAAGCATAGTAAAATAGTTTGTTGTGTGGAAATTTTAAAATGGTTTTTGACTTGGTGGTTAGTGTGCCTATGGAAGGAACATGTTTTTTGAAATAGGTTGAATGTTTTGTCTTGGAAAATGATGATGTTTATTTTAGCCTTGGGTGTTTTCATGGGTGTACACATTCATGGTTTTATATAGATATGTTGATGGATGTCTGGTATGGCATAGTGGATAGGTTCTCGGGGTGGCACGGAAATGTTCATGTGAGTGAGACTCGATGAAACACCATTGGTTAGTGTGAAAAATCCCCCTAGTTGTTTGTTATTAAAAATTGTTTTAAGAAGAAAATTTTAGGTGTTTTTGTAACCTAGTGTTTATGTGGTCTTCTTTATCATGTATTAGAAGTGTGGTTTGTTTGGTACACTTCCTCATGATCGGGAAGTGATGCTCTTAGTGTTTCTTGTAATGGGGTCTTTTTGGTGGCTCATTTTTGGAGTATTTTTAGTGGGTTTCTAACAATATATTGGATTTTTTTTATGTTTCCACATATACCTCTCTATTGTAAAGATTTCCAATTGATCGACCTATGGGTTATTTATCATGTTTTAAACGATAGATCCACCTCTTCAAATAATAATTCATCTCATTGGTTGAAATAGAGAGTGGTTTGGGATTGATTTAAAGTACATTCACATTATGGTGATTATATTAGTTATAGCAGTTGTTTTTGGTGATTCATGGTGTGTTTCACCATGTTCCTTGATAATTTCACTACTCATTAAGATTAAGTTATAATGGTATTGTGTATTCATAAGTATCTGTTGGGTAATGGTGTCTTGTTTGAGATAGTGAGTTTCTTCAGGTGTTTAGATTCGTAGATCCTGAATACAGCACAGAATAAGCTTTAAGCATCAGGTCTCCAACCATATTCCTTGGAGTGAATCTTTTCATGCATTCAGGAAATTACCAGAGGTGTGGGGAGCTCGACTATGATCTTGCCTCCACCGTTGTGGTGAAGTAGTTTATATGTTTATATTTCAGTTCCTAATCAATGTGAACTTCCTCTTATCACAAATAGCATGGTGGACTCACCCCTCATTTAGTGTTTGTAATTATGCATTCATGGATATAGGTTTTTGATAAATTTACCTATGTGGAAATCCTATGTGAATCAGGTGAGGTCCTGCTTTTACCTATTTGTATGTTGAAAGTTATGGGTAGTTCCTCTATTTCTTTTTCGGTTTCAGTATCCCAATTATTGGGTCCCCTTCCCTCCCCACCCCGAGTGGTGGGGGTTTTGATCCGTACAAAAAAAGTGTCAGACCAATTCTTATCACCTCCATTCAGGACTAGGTGGTTTAAATTTTCATGCTTCAATACTCTTAACTTGGGTTTACAAGTTGTTGTGGGATATTTTTTGGTGGGCCTGTGATGGTGAGTACCAATTCTAGTTCATGTTGAATTATTTTTTGTTCTTTTCTAGTTGGTTTCTAATGGTGCAGAGACCAAAAAAGGTCTCAAAGATATTTCTTTTTTTAGGATGCCAGTTGTGCTTTAATGATGGGGAGTCTGTTCAGCCCCCCCCCCCCACCAAGACATTGGCTTTCGTGGGTTCTCTTCTTTTTGGGTGATCATTGGGTTCATTGGGAGAAGGTCCAAAAATATAGTTCTTAGCTTGGTTGTGGACGTCATAGATGTAACACCCCAACCCCACAATCCTATATCTAGTGCATTATTTTAATACATTGACATGATTACAAGGAATCAAGTCCCGAAGGACCGATCATTTTTGAAGTATTGGAAAATAAAATACATATAAGAAATTAACATTACAATTTATAAGATAAAATACAGCATAGATAATCCTTTTCGGATGAAATTATTCCCTTTGCTTAACCCTGAATATCAATCATAATTCACTTCTTGGCATACTCCGAAAATAAAACATTTGAAAGGGGTGAACTCAGATTCTCAAAAAGGATAAACAGTATAGTGAAAGCTATCATAAATAATCATAAACTTTTATGTAAAGATTTAAAATTAAAACACAATCCATTTAAACATAAACATCATCATAATATGGAAAAGATAAATAAAATAATTCCATTTACTTATTCACATGGATATTCAACTAGTCTAATAATCACATGTAACATCAATAACAAATCTCATAATGATGGAATGCATAATGTAGGACATCTTAACCACAAAGTCAAGGCCTCGTGCCAAGACCCTAAATATATATTTTTTAAAGGCCATGTTCCAAGACACTTGTTTTTCTCATGAGACCTACTGATACATCGAGGGGCTATAGTAGGCCATGCCCATCACTTACTATGTCCAATGAATTCTTTTTATGAAAATGGTGAATCTTAACATAAACATTCATATTAAAACTAGTATAAAAAATGTCAATATTTTAACTATAAAACATAAGTGGTTTAAAAATATCACATCCATAGTCAAACATATATATCATAACTAATTCAATAAAATATATAATATTGTATTATAAAAAATCAAGATCAATCAATAATAATATCCAGTATAGGATGTTGACATAGTTGAAAATGATCAGTAAAACTCTTTGAAAAAATTATTCCATTTCTATGAAATCATTTAAAAGAAACACAATTTATAAAGGAAGACATTTAGAAGATATTTTTGAATAAAACTGTCCCATGCCACTTTGAAACTTTTTAAAGGAATTAACATTTTAAAAAATTCAAGTCCACATAAATAAATCCTTAAGACCATATTGAAAATATAGACTTTAACAAGAAATATTTAAAAGAATAAATATTTAAAACATTTAAAATGATGTTTTAGTTAAAGAGTCCTTTAAAAATAATAATTTTGAAAACTATTTTATGAAACATGGACGTGGATGATAAGTATGTCCCAGTAAATACTTACACATAAAAAATCTCAGATAATAATGAGATTGAGGAATTAACATTTACCTTGTACTTTCCCTTAGTAGAGGGTACGTTTAACCTACTGTATAATTACCATAGTATTTTATTAAATTATACCAGAACCATATTAATATTTATGACATCATATATGATTTATTTATGACTTTTTACTGCCCATTTAATAATAATTTCCATGTTAAAGTAACATTTTAGGTAATAATCGCTTTATTTATTGTACGTGTTTTAACTTGTTATTCTTGATCGTATCACTTAGATAATAATTTAAATACTTCCAGAATATAAAAAAATTATTAAAATATCATATATATTCAGAATATAAATATGTATAATAGATAGATAATATGAATTGGAAACACCGTTTATGGAGATGGTCGTATGTACGTACGCATGAACGTTGTTTCTGTTTTCTTATCGTATAGTATGAAAGTAAGTAAATGAAATATATTAATCTAAATAAATATATATTATTATAGTAAAAATATTATTTTATATATATCATAAATAATCAATATATATATTTATAAAAATTCTTTAATGGTGATCATTGAAGATAAATCTCATCGCATTGTGGAGATGGTAAGTCGTACGTACGCTTGAGTGACAATATCAATATATTGATGGTGAAACGATGTTTAATTGGATGTTATATTATATATATAGAGAATAATTACTATGTTATTTTCATTATTGACATCAATTATACTCATTATTATACCCACCCAAATAATGAGGTGTTGATTAACAAACTACACCATGACGTAGAGACGGTAAGTCGTACATACACACGTATAGTGACTTTGTCATTCAAAGGATGGATAGAAAAATTAATGTGGTTGTACCATATTTATAATAACATATCAGTATGTAGAAGTTACTGGATTTATTATTTTAGTATGGAAACAAGAAATAAAGAGGAAGTAGAAGAAGATAAATATTATGAAATAGGTGATTAAAAATAATTACCTCTTCTTCGGGGGCTTCCTTTTGATTTGAACAATAGGTCTCCTTAGGTTGTATTTATGATCAAATTAATTCCTATAAGTATAATTGAGGGTATTTTTGAGGATATTTGAGCTGGTTTTTGTCGAGCTAAATGGCATTGGAGGTGTGAATTTAAGAGAATGGGAAGTACCCTTTTATAAGAGAGGTGATGGGAACTTTTGGAAATGCTTTAAATATTAATTTATTATAAAATTAATTTTGGTTTCTAATAGATAAAAATGGATTTATTTCAAAAATAAGGTGGGTATGGGTAACAAATCTTCTTAAACAATATTTTTTAGACAAGTTTTGGTCTCCATATTAACCTTATCTTTAAGACTTAATCCTTAGTTAAATAGTTTATGTTTTACCATGTCTTCTTATATTTTTTAGTACATGGTTAATATAGTTACAATAAAATTTCAATATAACCTAAATTGTTTCATTAATTACATATATAACATTATCTAATTCATTTGGATGAATATTATATTTTCAAAAATATTATATCAACTAATAAAATAGTGTTTGTTTTAAAAACTCATTTATACCAATTTTGACACTATTTAGTATTTGGTTTTTCTGAAAGTCATAATAACTTGATTCCTTAGAAAAAAAATACATTGAATCAACCCTAACATGTCATATTCACCTAGAAAATTCATTTATGGCATCTAATGTTTTTATTTACATTTATTTTAATATTTATAATATCAATTATTTTAATCTTTCACTAATAAAGTAATTACTACATCATAATTGTGTTATAAATAATTTTAATTATTTAGTGTATAAAATTTATAAATAAAATACCATCATGTTGGAAATATCTTTATATTTTGAATAAATATTTATACTCTAATTTATCTTACTTATACCTCTATATTAAAAATGGTTCAGTGATTAAAATTTGAATTTAACACTTTTAACTCTTCTTTAAATAAAACATAATAAATGTCCTAAGCTAACCCAAATAAATAAAAATGGACCATAATTTTGTCCTAAGGTTTATTTTGGTAAAAAGAACTTTTCAAATAGAATTAGGACATGTTTTGGGGTAATTTTATATTATTATATTATTATTTTTACCTTTAATTTCCATATTTACTTTTAACTGTGGTAAATAAAATTCAAAAGATACTATTCACCAAAATTTGTTTTCATCATATTGAAAAAAAATTACTTCCTGATGAAAACTGTTTCTGTTGGATTTTTGAAATTAAATTCCCAAAAGCGGTAAAATTTTGTTTTATGTAAATTTTCAAATATGCCTAGATGGTGGGTAAAAGATGTTAAAAAGTTCCATAAAATTTTATATATCTAATATTATTATAAAATGACTCAAATGACTTAAATTGGAATAATATATGTATTATGTATCTATTTTTTCTTAAGGATAAATTTTAATTAAATATAATTATTTAAATGAAAAGGTAATTTTTTATGTACTAGGCAATATTTTTTACTATTCATCAAAAATTGAATGTTTTCAAAATAATACCAAAAAAATAACCTTAAGATAATTGTGATATTATGGATTAAAAAATGAAATCTATTTTACCAAATTTAATTTTTAGGAGTGTAAAATTAATTTTATTATTGTTCACCAAAATACATAAAAATTAGTTCTTTTATGAAAATAGTTTTTCTAATTTATATAACTATTTTAACCAAACCTATACATTTCATTATAAATATGTTTTATTTATGTGAAAACATTATAAATAACATTTAAAATTTATTTTTAACTATTCATATTACAATATTTAATTGATAAATAAATATATCATTTAAATAATTATAATATTAATGTGTTATTTCGCAGAAACTCAATCTTTTGTATAGAACAATCTATGTTGGTGTTACGTGAAATATAAGCTATTAGACTACTTTAAGAAGATAACCTACTATGAAATCTGGGGGTGTTACATTCTACCCTCTTTCAATAAATTTCAACCTTGCAATTTCAAATTTTTCTTCAAAAATAAAATTTTGAAAAATAGAAAATACCTTTGTGGAAAACCCACATCAGAAATGAGGTTAATAAAATTTAGTCTTAATAATAGGGAAAGGGTAATGAAGAAGTCACCAAAAAATTTGGATTTCAAATAGGAGAACATTGGTGCCAATTAGAGACACATAATTGGAGGAAAACATATATATTTATATGGAGTGATTGAGGTCATCAATCAAAAACAAGTCAACAGTAAATTGAAAATTGAGGGCCTTAAATCCATAACTCTATGATGATTTAAAGTATCATCGGTTCGAAAAAACATAAGTTATTGGAATAACACGTTTTTTATATTCTTTTTTTAGGAAAGATTTATTTATTATCATGATAAGAACTCAAGAAAACATACTTTATTTTATTACCTGTCATAATCATAATCTCGCCATTTGGTTGTGCATAGATCTATTTTCACTTCATCCCATACACTAGGAAATGAATGTTCAAAATTATTTTTTTTAATGCCTGAAACACATTTTATAAATCATATGGTCCACAATTATTTCCTTATTCCTCTATATGTTTATTAAAAACCAAAATGTTACATCAAAGTATCCAATAAATTATACTTTAACCTCAAACAAAATATCAAGTTCTCAACTTAATCCATTCCAACCTTTAGACTTATCCAAAATACTTGTGTCTAAACTCACAGTCCAAAATTTATATGGGGGTAAGCATAATGAATATCTCTTTTTTCCACATAATAACATGTGACTACCTTTATCATGTATTATAATAGAACATGGTAACACCCTGAATTACCATAAAACCATATTGACTTCATTCATACTCCCTTATTCCTTATAAAAGACTGGATATACTCTTTAAATCCAAAAATGTTGAAAATTCAACAATTATGGAATAATAAAAAAATTAATTATTTCCAAGTTGGTCAAGAAAATCCAATATAATTTATCCAAATCCATCATCTCTTATTCAAAAATCACTACCTCAGTAACAAAACCATATTAAGGTTTCTCTTTCACTCAACCATGTATTTTCCAAAAAAAACATTAACTTACTATTGAGTCACTTTTATTAGTACCATAAAATCTAGAATCCATAATAAAATAGTGTTGTATTATATTCCTTATTTAATTAAATAATTCATATAACTAATACATTATTTATAAAACACTCAAATGACAAAATTCTTCAATCCAGAAACACAAATACATTAATTATTCCATGTATATTATAGTAACGTCTTATGCTTGACCTCGATCCCTTTTATTATTCTGAACTATATTTCCTTGAATCTTAGGAAATTTATTTGGTGAATTCCCCATTTCACTACAATTGAAACACTAAATATTAGTCTTTTCTTTCTTCCCTTTTAATTCTTTTTCTTGATGATCATTTTCTCCACACTTATATCAAATACCCAGTCCATTCAAGCACTTCATAGGGTGATTCTTTTATTAGTTATAACATATGGGAAAATCCTTCTTTACTATATTACCTTTATCCATATTTCTCTATTTCATACTCTTATTCGCTATATTCCCTTCAAATACATAGGCCTGAGGGAATTATTTATTTATCTTATCAACACATGATATTATTTCCTAATATAATGACAATACATGGGATGATATTTCCCTTAAAAATGTTATATTAAGACCATGAAACATGGTATAATTATTACTCTTTGGGACATTTTCATTGTTGGGGTAGTCATTATTTCTACTAGTCACCATTTTTAAATAATTTCATACACTAGATTAAGTTATGAATCATATTGCATGATTCCAAGATAGTGAAATAATTAATATCAATTAAAAACATTTATGCATATCTAATCTCATAATAATAAGAATGGATTCTTGGTGGAAATATTTAATCATAAATACTTCATAATGGTTAGTAATGAAAATGTGAATTATCCTAGGTATACCCCCCAGAAGTTTCAAACCAGGTGTGTAGTAAGGCCTGTTTTCATGTACAAGGTTACCCCGAGTTAGGCCTGAAACACCTTCTCGTAGTTTTCACCCCTAGGTAAATCCGTTCCAGAACCCCATCCACTTGTAGTATCAAGATAGGGATTCATTTCTTGTACGACCCACATAATCTCTACATTTCCAAATATCTAGGAAGATCTTCTATACTAATCCTCAAATTCTATCATAGGGTAATGTTCACTAATCAAAGTTTATCTAAATCTAGTTTCCAAGGTTATTTATAAACTTCCTCTGATACCAACTGTAACGCCCCAACCCCAGAATCCTGGATCCAGTGCATTATTTTAATACATTGTCATGATTACAAGGAATCAAGTACCGAAGGACCAATAAGTTTAATAGTCTTAAAAAATACATTACATACAGGAACATAACATTAAAATTTCTAACATAAAATACATCATATATAATATTTGGAGGTTGAGATTATTCCCCTATCTTAACCCTGCATATCAATCATAATTCACATCTTGGCATCCGGAGAAAATAAAACATTTGAAATGGGTGATCTTAGATGCTCAGTAAGGATAAACAGTATAGAGGAATCTATCATAAATTATCATAAAATTTTATGTCAAGGTATAAAATTGAAGCACAATCCCTTTAAACATAAAATTCTGTATAATATGGAAAATATAATTTTATTTACTTATTCACATGGATATTCTACTAGTCTAATAATCACATGTAATATAAATAATAAATCACTTAATGATTGAATTCATAATGTCGGACATCTTAACCACAAAGTCAAGACCTTGTGCCAAGACCCTTAATATAAATTTTTTCAAGGCCTTATGCCAAGACACTAGTTTGTCTCATGATACATAATGATGCATAGAGGGGCAATAGTAGGCCCTACCAGTCACTTACTAAGTCCAATTCATTCCTCATATGAAAAGGGTAAAACATAACATAAAAATCCATATTAAAACTATTATATAAAATTTCAATACTTTAATCGTAAACCATAAATGGTATAAAAATAGAACATCCATAGACAAACATATCGTAACTCATTAAATAAAATATGGAATATTGTATTTTAATAAATCAACCTCAATCATGAATAATATCTAGTAATGGATGTTGGCATAGTTGAAAATGATCAGTAAAACTCTTGGAGAGAAATATCACTTTTCATGAAATAATTTAAAATCTACATAATTTATAAAGGAAATAATTTAAAAGATATTTTAGAATAAAAGTGACCCATACCACTTTTAAACTTCTGAAATTAATTAAAATTGTAAAAAAACATGTCCATATAAATAAATCCCTAAGACCATATTGAAAACATTATCATTAATAAAAAATATTTACAAGAATAAATATTTTAACCATTTAAAATGATGTTTTAGTTTAATATTACTTTAATATTAATCCTTTTGAAACTCTTTTATAAAACATGAACAATGATGATAAATACGTCTTAGTAAATACTTACACATAAACAATCTTGGATAATAAAGAGATTGAGGAATTAACACTTACCTTGTACTTTCCTTTAGTCCAGGGTATGTTTAAGATCTTTTATAAGGACCATAGTATGTTATTAAATTATACCATAAACATATTAATATTTATTACCTCATATATGATTAATTTATGACTTTATACTACCCATTTACTAATAATATCCTTGTTAAAGTAACATTTTAGGTAATAGTCTCTTTCTTTATCGTGCGTGTTTTAACTTTTTATTCTCGATCATATCACTTAGATAATAATTTATATACATAAAGAATACAAAAAGTGATTAATATATCATATATATTCAAAATATAAATATGTATAATAGATAGATATATGAACTAGAAACCCCGTTCATGGAGATAGTAGTTCGTATGTACAATGAACATTGTTTCTGTTTTCTTATCATATAGTATGGAAGTAAGTAAATGACCTATATTTATCTATATAAATATATATTACTCTAGTAACAATATTATTTAATATATCTAATAATTAATCAATATATATATATATATATATTTATAAAAATTCTTGAATGGTGATCGTTGAATATGAATCTCATCGTGTTGTGGAGATGGTAAGTCGTACGTATGCATGAGCAAAAATATCATTATATTGATGGGGAAATAGTATTTAATTGAATGTTATATTATATATACAGAATCATTACTATGTTATATTCATTATTTACATAAATTATACTCTTTATTATACCAATACAAATAATTAAGTGTTGAATAACAAACTACACCTCGACGTGGAGACGGTAAGCCGTACGCACGCACGTATGGTGACTTTGTCTTTCATATGATGTATAGAATAATGAATATGGTTGTCCCATAATTATAATAACATCTCAGAATGTATAAGGTAATGGATTTATAATTTTATCATAGAAACAACAAAAAAAATGAAGTATAATTAGAAATGAACTATGAAAGAGGTGATGGAATAATTACCTCTTCTTCAGGTGCTTCCTTTTTATTTAAAAAAATGGCTCCTTAGGTTGGATTTCTGATAAAATTAAGGCCTATAAGTTTAATTTAGGGTAGTTTGGAAGATATTTGATCATGTTTTGGTTGAGATAAATGGATATGGAGGTGTGAATTTAAGATAAGGTGTTCTGCCCTTTTATAAGATAGGTGAAGGGCACTTTAGGAAAATCTTAAAATATTAATTTGTTATCAAACTATTTTCAGTTGCTAATAACTCAAAATGGATTTATTTATAGAATAATGTTGGTATGGGTGTAAATAATCTCATAAAATTGGTTTTAAACATGTTTACGTCACCATATTAACCTTATCTTTTAGACTTAACCCTTAGTTGAATAGTATAACTTTTACCATGTCTTCTTGTATTTTTATACTAAATGGTTAATATAGTAACTATAAAATGAAAATAGAACCTAAAGTGGTTCATTAATGACATATATAAAATTATCTAAGTCATTTTTTCAAATCTTAGATTTTTTTGAATATTATAATATTTAATAAAATAGTATTTTTTTTAAAACTCATTTATGTCCATTTTGACAATATTTAGTATTTGGTTTTTTGTGAAAGTCATAAAAACTTGATTCCTTCAAAAAAAAAAAATAAATCACCCCTAAAAAAGTAATATTCACCTATAAAATTACTGTATGGCATAAAAATTCTGAATTTACATTTATTTTAATATTTATAATATAAATTATTTTAACCTGTCATTAATAAGGTAATTACTTCATCATCATTGAGTCATAAATAAATTTAATTATTTAGTGTCTAAAAATCATAAATAAAATTCCATGATATAGGAAATATTTTCTGATTTTTAATGAATATTTATAGTCTAATTTATCTTATGTATAAATCTATATTAAAAATGGTTTAGTTATTAAGATATGAATTTAACACTTTTAACTCTTCTATAAATAAAATATAATAAATTTCCTAATCAAACCAAAATAGATCAAAAAGGATTTTATTTTTATCCTAAGGTTGATTTTGGTCTATAAAAACATATCCAATAGAATTAGAACATTTTTTGGGGTAATTTTATATTATTATAATAATATTTTTACCTTTAATTACCCTATTTTCTTTTAACTATGGTAAATAAAATTCAAAAGTTACTTTTCACCTAAAATTATTTTCACCCAATTAAACCACATTTTACTTACTGATGATTGTTGTGTCTGTCGAATTTTTTAAATTTAATTCATAGAAGTGGTAAAATTACATTTTAGGCAAATTTGTAAATATGCCTAGAAGGTGGGTAAAAGACGTTAAAAAGTTCATTAAAATTTTATATATATAATATTATTATAACATGAATCAAATGAATTAAATTGGACTAATATATTTATTATGTATCTATTTTGACTTTAATATAAATTTTAATTAAAAATTTTATTTAAATGAAAAAGTCGATTTTTATGTACTATATAGTATTTTTCACTATTCATCAAAAATTGAAAGTTTCCAGAAAAATACCAAAAACTCACCCAAAGATAATTTTGATATTCTAAATTAAAAAAGGAAGTCTATTTTAACAAATTCAATTTTTAGGAGTTTCTAAAATTAATTTTATTATTGTTCACAAAAAGACATAAAAAGTAGTTCTTTTAAGAAAACAGTTTTTCTAAATATATAACTATTTTAACAAAACATATAAATTTAATTATAAATATGTTTTATTTATGTGAAAAAATTATAAATAACTTCAAAAAAAATTATAATATTCATGTTACAATATTTAGTTGATAAATAAATATATCATTTAAATAATTATAATACTAATGTGTTGTTTTGCAGAAACTCAATCTTGGGTATAACGCAAGCCAAGTCGGTGTTGTGTGAAATATAAGCTATTGAACTACTTTAAAGAGATAACACACTATGAAATCTTGGGGTGTCATAGTGGATTTATCATTCAGTTGATTCTGAGTAAGTGGATGTGAGTTGTTGTTTTGTTTGGGAAATAGGATTAAGTTCCATTAATGGTAAATGATATTTCATTGGCTTAAGAGGATAGATCGTGCTGATAAAAAATCCTTAGGTGTTAATCTTTCATCTGGAATGTGTTATGGATTTCCAGGGGTGGAAAGATTTAATGGTGGAGAGAATTGTTACACCCGATTATTCAAGTTTGTGTTTTGATCTGGTATATTTTGGAATCTTAATATTTTCTTGAGTTCTATGTGTGACAGATGTTGAGTTTTTGAGTGTATTATTTTCTTAATATTTCCATCTTGGTTTTCTATTGGTTTGTTAGGGAGGTTGGAGAAAATATATTTTTTCGCATGAGAAGTCCATGCGCATTGTCATGTAGTGACATAGGGGTAACCATGTTGTGGTTATAAAACCTACCACACAATGAAGCATGGGCATGAAACCATTTAGGGGTGACCATTACGGTTGACCCTGTGTCTACCGCACATTTTGGAACATGGTTTAACAAACCGTGCAGCCTAATCATGTGACCCTACCCAGAATTAGAAAATGTAATTTTCAAAGTTTTTTCCCTTCGGGTTTTTAGCCCCTTTTATGCCTAAATTTTATTCCCTTGGTTTTTATAGACCTAAGGAGGTCTCCCATTCCTTCCCAATCCATTCCCCTTCCTCATTTGGTGTAAATGTTAAGGAAGATGAAGGGTTGATTTGTTTCCAAGGTGAGTTTCCTTCCCTATTCTTCTCCTTCTTCCTTATACTTCAAATTTTTCTTGGGTTTCTCTTCTCTCTTGGTCATGAAAGATCTGATTTTCTGTTATCCCATGATTTTTTATGGGGTTTTTGTTCGTTTAGGGATGGTCTTTATAGGTTTAGGGTTTATAAACCCTCAGAAGGTGATATCGGGTTTACATTTCCATTCTGCCATGGTTTTGAGGTAGGCATCCCATTTAACATGTCCTTTTTATTTAATATTCATATTTTTCGGGATATTTTCACCCTCTCAAAATTTTTAGTATTGTTTTTTAAGCCTTCAATAAATTTATTTGGTGTGAAAAGTTGTTTTTATGCCTTGTTTTGTGAAAAGTAGTGTTATTTTGTTATAAAAGTGCACACCAAGTGTTCGTTTAAATGTTCTATTATCTTTCGCACTTTATTTTTATGTTTATAACTTGTTTTAGAAATTTAAATAAATTTTTGTCATTAAAATTTGGTTTTATAACCATTTTAATCTTAAATATATGTTTTTTTATTAAATGTTGCATGCCTTGTTTTTTGGAAGGTGCCTCGTTGGCATTTTTGTGCTCAAAAAGATATAAAATGATTGTTTTGGCTTATGAAAAATATTTTTAGCATGTAAATAAATGTTTTTGGGTTCCTTATGTGGGTTCTAATCTGTTTTTGGGTTTTATAATGAAATTATTATGGGTTTTTATGGTGTTTTGGCATGTGTTCTCGATAAATGGACCATTTGGCATTTTTATATAAATGGAAGGGTTTTGAATGTGTAACCTAAATTTTTAAGTTTTTTAATTAGATTTTTTTTCCACCAAAGGTTTTTTACACCTCTTTATGAATATTTTAATTTGTTTTTTTGATAAATTTTGTTTTTGTGAAGAATATTTAAAGGCTTGTTTGTCATTTTTCTTGTAAAAATGGTTTTCATGTGTATTTCATGTTGTATCATTTTGGGTTATTTAATGATTCATAAAATTGAATTATTAAATGGTGTGGGGGATGAAAAATATGGTTTGATATGTTATTGGTCGGTTTTTGTCCTTAAAGAAGGATTTTTAAATATATATTATGTGCAAAGCTTCGTTATACTTCTTGAAATTATTTTATGAAAATTTTAAGTGGTTTATTATTCTGTGAAAAATGTTTAAAACATGTTTATGGGATATTTAGTGTGCGTATTATTTGTAAAAAAATCATTTTTTATGTAAAAAGTTTATTTTATATTAATTGTAACTTTATTGAGCACAACGTGTGAAACTGAGGTATCTAGGTGGATGTATATGTAATAGTATGCTAGTGATTCGGAGTGGTTTATTCCATATTTCACATATCCATTTTGATTATGACTACACTAACTAAACTATGATGATGATACTGGAGACCAATAGTTTATGGTCATTGTTCCCTAATAGTGTTTCATGCATGATAATGGTTATTTGTTGGGGTTACTTTTGCACCAAGATATGAGGTAAATGAGGCCCACAACGAATTTGTGTATGGGGGTGTTCCTATGACTAGTGATTGTTTTATATACTGTATTCACCATCAAAATACAATGTTTTTGGATGAAAACATAATTATAATGTGTTTTTTATTTAAAATTTTAAATTCTTTAAACCATCCATCTTGAAAACTGTTTTATTTTGAAGTTTCATCTCTTTAAAAATTGTTAATAGAATTCTTATTTATAAAACTTGCAAGATTTTTTATGATATATTTTATATCATGTAATCATGTTGGGAAAAAATACTTTTATATATTGTATTTAAAACTTGTAAATACATGTTTATTTTATTTAAATTTAGTTCGTTGGGAATATATTATTGAGCTAGCCTATTGAGTTTTAATACTCACGCCTATAATCCTTTTCTGTTTTTATCCCTTTTGCAGGTCTCATCTTGAGTTTGATCGCCTTCAGAGACTTTTTATCATTGTGTTGGAGAGAGGTCATTGGGGTCATGTGGAGTTACTTGGTTGTCAGGATTGGTCGGTTCAGTTGTTTGGTTCAGTTGTACTTTCAGTTTCATGTACAAATAATGTTTAGTTCAACTTTTATATAAAATTGTATTGGTCTGACCATTTCTTTTCATTGTTTGTTTCAATGCTTATATTTGAGATAAATTGTTCCCCTATCACTCTATTTATTCCTTCGGTGCTTTTCGCCATCCCATGAGGATCGGGAACTCCTCTCGGGACTTTGTAGAGTGGCCCGGGTGACCGGTTTACGGTCGACTCGGGCAAGTTCATGATAAATGGTGGTTTTGTTTATTTAGTTTATTACATTTATTTCTCAACAAGGATGTTCATATCACATTGTATCATTGTTTTACTGACATAAAATTATCATTTCATTATAGGGGGTGGAAAACTGAGATTCATTCTTCACCCCCTATACATGCACTTCAGTATTCATGAAGAGCTTAGGCTTGCTTTCAGGTTGATCAAGGTTTAATATCGGGTCATGTACAGGACAAGTATTTTATAATCAGGAGGTGATACACCTGTGGAATTTAAGATCAAGAATGAGAAGCTTGAAAGTCATGGAGGGTAGGTATGTTGTTTTTTTTCAGAGTTTCATTATTTCATTATATTTCATTTCATTTAGTTTTCTTCTATACATGGTCACCCAAGTTAGAGACCAATTGATGTATACATCATGACCACTCGAGTTGTATGAAAAAATTACTTTTATTACAAAGTGTTTTGTTTATATTTTGTATTAATCAATTTAATATAATTTTTATTGTCCTTAGTTATTAATTTATGATTGGGCACTATGATATAGGGGTATAGTGAACGTTCTATACATAGTGAAAACATGTGTTTTCATGTTCCCAACTTTTATTTTTGTCATGGTCAATGATTAGTTCAAGATTTATATGATGATAAATTTCATGATAAATGGAATTAAATCTATGAATAAAAAAATGAATAATCAATGGAACCAAAGTGTAGGATCATCAAATATTATTTATAAATAATATAGTCTATTAAATAATTACCTTACATAAAACTCTTTCTTAGTTTATGGATCTAAAAACGGATCTACGTTTTATCATAATTGAGTTGTAGGAATCAAGATAAGATTCCCTCTAGTATTGATCCACACATGGTTCATGACTCTCTGAACATCTTTATAGGGATCTCTGGGTTCTAGAATTGTGTATCCTATCATTTCAATCGTTTGTCTTTGATCACCCCAAAAATCAATTCAAAAGTATTCTCCATGATCTCTCTAGAATAAAGAGTGTAATTTTGAGGAATATAGCTCACCATTCTTGGGAGTGCTCATGAAGAGGGGTCTATCTAGGACTTCAAAAGATTCTCTCTGGTTGTCATTATGCACAACAAATATGATTTGGCTCTCTTAGAAGAATAATATAATTGGTTTTATATATCACTAGGGTTAAAAATAAATAATTTCACAAGTTCCATTTAATATTTATTTAGTACCTGTATAACCCCATGCTTATAATAATATTATTATTATTATTTCTTAACTTTTTCTAAACATGAGAATTACATTAAATATTATTTAATCAAATAATATTAAATATATATTATTTCTCACCGAACCTATAAAATCAGTCCTCCATTCCTCCACAATATTTATCTAGCCTTGAATAATGACTATTTTTTATTTAATAAATATCACTACATTATTCACCAATAAATAAATAAATATTATATTCACTAAAAAGAAAATAAATATTAATTAAATATTATGATCACATAATATTCTCTTCAATAACTAGTGACAGAATATATGCGATCAATAATACATGAATAATTATTAACACCAATCCAAGAATAATATTTATTCAAATTTTTAAATGATAAGTAATAATACATTATTTAACATATATTCTAGATACACTTAGTGTCTGGCCCTCTAGGCCTCTTTCTAAATGGAATTAGGCAAAGTATACTAAAGTCTAATGTTAGCATAAAACAACACTCCAAGGAACCCATATAGAAAGATTGTAATTTCATAATTAAATAATACCTCATATTAATGCTTATTGTTCAATATAATCCCTTTATTGTGATATCTCTAATCAAGCAGGTTTTATGCTAGTTTCATCAACCTATGTTCTCGGTGTCTCTTTCTTTGAATTTTTAGAAATCAAACTTTCCTATAGAACACCACGGATATGGTTTTATTTAGGCTATATAATTTCTATAAAAGGAAATGATATATCAACATCAATTATATAACCGAAGGGAAAAATCCTCTATCACATTATTCATTCATAAAATATTACTCGTGACACGCCCAACATATCATAACTCATCGTGAACATATATCATTACTATTTTCATCAATACATCAAATTAAATGAATTATAATACTCATTAATTATAATCTTAAATCATTTGGATCAATATGCATATACATTGATAGGAACATCCAATAAAACATATAAATGTAGATTTCCTACTAGCGGGCCTCATTCTCAAAATATCCTATAATAGATATTACTAAGGGTGTACTCCATGAGAAGGTATCTTAAATTCTTATGATTCTCCACCCATTATAGCTAGATTTTCAAAGAGAAAATTATTAAATCTGACAATAAAATATATATTTAAAAATACTATCATGGCACTTTTGGGTTCTTATCATATTAGGGAACTATTATGACCTTTTAGTGTAACAGCTAATCTTATGAAATTATCACATACTATGTCACACAAAATAATAATCATGGTGTGATAAAGAGTATATTAATATTAAAATAAATGAATATAGGTTATCATGAAGTAAACATAAGTTGGTTCTACATCACTAGCTCCAACATACTCTCACTTCCACTAAATCCAACCTCTAACAACCTTCAGTCTGCTAGATCTCACATGACACTCATGCTTCTACTAAGATAGGCCATTATTTAGGGTTTCCACCACATTTTCATCTATGGTAAATTTTCTTATTGTAACCACATCCCTATAAAAAAATCCCTCAAGAGGTGATACTTCCAAAGTATGCTTGTTGTCTATTGGTGTGGCCTTGTCAATTTTGTAAGATCCACCGCTGCAATATTATCTCAATACAATGTGATACAGTATTTACTGTTAGGTACCACATCACAATCCTGGAAAAAGTTTCATATCAAAACAATATCTTTGGATAGATAAGAAGCTTCTATATACTCAGGTTCCACTGTAAAATCATCAACAATTGGCTTCTTTGAACTCTTATTTCTCATAGAACTTCTATTCAGAGAAAAAACATATCCTTCTAAAATTTAGAGAATTAAATAAATAATATATTTATTAATATCTCACAATTTTTTTGAAACATAATATTACTCTCCATTGTCTTCATAATATCTTGTTTCTTGGACATTCTAGTGTAAAAGATCCATATTCTCCTTATAATCACCCCAATTTTGGCTAGTCAAGTAATGTCAACGGTTTTAGGTAGGTATTATGAAATCCAAATAATTTAACTCATAGTTCCTTAATATGTTGAGTGGGATTCCCTGTCCTAAAATCCTTAAATTTGATTTCCTCAACCTTTTTCCTCTCAATTACACCATGTCCTACATTGGAAGTCAACCCTTGATGTGAACTAGGTTGATTCAACCCAAAACTTCAAGTTATAATTCCCCAATAATTGAAAGTACTCCAACATTTTCTAGTCTAGAACTTTGAATTATGGTTCATTTTTTAATGAATTAGTGGAAGGATATATTGATTTAATATACATAATTGAGGGATTTTATCATTTATGCATAAATTTCAAATTATTATTGTCATTACATGGTTATAAATATTAAGTGGGTTTACTTAAATAGTTAACCATGTATTAGATAATATTTACACATAATCAATATTATTTTAGTTATATCTTACATGGTTGATAATAAATTAATTCTTGTGGTCACATAAAATCAGCCATAATGAAATAACCAGGAAATGTGATATAAATAAAATAATAAAGTTGTATGATCTTGAGATTTTACTAATGGTTTGTTTATCTACAAAATGATAAACTAATCATCAACCTCGGGGAAAAACCTTGAACCAATTAAGGTTTTCATTGCTTCTTTTCACCTATACTCCAATGTATATCTCATGGATTAGTTTTTCCTCAGCTTCAAACTTGAACCACCTCCACTATCTTAAGAGCTCCAACCATTACATATGATTTTACTCACATTCGGCTTGGGGGAATCGAAGGATTACTTAACGTGTTTATATAAAAGAAACCACAGACACATAGACCCTTACATAATAAGAGGAGAGATGAAACATAATAAAAAAATTTAATTTAATAAAAAATTAAATCAATCCAATGAAATACCATGGTCTGGTATCACCTCATGATCATCCACGTGTATGAAAATAATTACACATTTAATAAAATTAGCATTCACTTCTAAATTTTCTTATTTAAGATAAATCATGCACAAGTTAATTAGTTTTATTATTTAATTAATCAATTAATTTATCATATTTCTCATCGAAATTTCCTTGATATTATTATCCATCATAATTTTAAACAAATTTTAAAAAAATTAAAATCAATTATGTACAAAAAGGTACCTTGGAGGCATCAGGGTGAGTACCAATCTGAACTACCCAACATGTAATATACCCGTGTATTGTATACTCTTGTGTCATGTGGAATACATGACTTATCACATAATATCATTAAATTTACCATCAAATTAATGATCACATGGTATACATGATTTTTAATGTAGTATGTAATTCTTCAATGCACGTAGAGTAATAAATATAATATGAATTATATGTGATATGTAGTTCTGAACATTACAAAAAAAATTAATTAATCTTTTATATATATATGAACCTATCGCATGGCTTGTCCAATCGGCTTAATGACCATATGCAAGTAAATATTGATAATTTTTTAATAATACAATAAATTAATTTTAACTGTGTGTAATTTGGTAAAAGCACATGGAGTGTATATTGGAGCTAAAAGACATGTATTTTTCACACAGTCTATCCATAGTACATCCCTAGGGTCTTAGTGTGTAACAGTTCCATGAAAAATATTAGATTACATAGAGTGTACATAGGAAACACAGCATGGGGTCTCTGAGTTACATGGTTATAAGTCATTTAGGCCTTGTAATAGGATCTATGGAATGTTTGTGACTAAAGGACTACACTTATTGTCTGGAAGTTACATAGTGTGTAATTCGACAACCGTGTGCCAGGATGGACCAGTAAAAAGTGGGGTAAAATTAAATTAACCACCTATAATAAATTGACACACTTTGAATTAATTTCAAATTAATTATCAGTTTATTAAACACTGGTACATTGAGTGTACCTCTGGGTTACATGATGTGTATGCTTGTGTTACCCGACCAGACTCTTTGGTACCACTGAATGAGATCTTAAAATTTATTTTCATCATAAAATCAATCAATTTTATTATAATTATGTGGAACAATGAGGAATAAATAATATCACACACTTTGGATTAAAAAATGATCAAACTAGAATTTAAAATCGATAGTAAATGTGTAAATCAATCAATGATATTTAAATAATCATAATAATTATGTGATCGCCTTTGGTACCACGTGAAGGTTATTATAATAGTGGAAGCATTGAATGGGTATTTACCAACGTTTCATTTTTTTCATGATTGGTGATTAATTAAGATTTACATGATGATAAATTCCATGATAAAAATAATTTAATCAATGAATAAAGAAAATGGATAATCACTAAAACCATAGTGAATGATCATCACATATTATTTATAATTAATTTAAGTAAATAAATAATAACCTTAAATGAAATTATTTCTTTGTTGATGGATCTGAAAATGGATCTATATTATACCATTATTGCATTATAACAATCATGATTAGATTACCTCTTACAGTGATCCACGCGTGGTCCATGAATCTATGAACTTCATCGTTGGAATCTTTGGGTGCTAGCATGGTGGATTATATTTCTAGTATTATTGGCCTTTGATCACCCCAAGAATCACTTCCAAATGATTCTTCCTGATCTATTTAAATTTAGAATTATAATGTGGAGGAATATCACTCTTCTTTATTTAGAGTTCTCTTGGAAAGTGGGATCTCTCTAGGGCTTGAGAGGATTATCTTCAGCTATCATTGTGAAAACAAATTAATTGGATCTCTAGGAAAAATAATATAATTGGGTTTATATACCTTTGGGGTTAGAAATAAATAATTTTATGTAAAGACCCATAAAATTCAAGGGAAATTTTTTTTTCTTAATTTTCTTTGAATTTTACAAGAGCACAGTTTCATAGGGAACCTGATTCCGAGGCCCGGTGTGCTCGGAATTTCTATCCGAAGTTTAGCTCGGGTACGTTCAGTGAACGAACGAGCGGGAATTTCTAACTTTTGAACTGGTGCCCGGAATCAAATTCTGAGGGCACCGATGGAACCGCAGTGCCGGTAATTGCTTAGGAACTCCTGTTTCGGAGTTTCGTTTACATGAGGGGAGTTATTATTTTTCTGTGGTAGTTGAAAATAAAAATTTACCAATTTTTATTTCTCCCACTTGGTAGTTTTATCCTATGTAAGGATGTTGGGGGTGGGACCCACTTGTGATAACCAACCTTGAGAGGATAAGGTAGGGTGGGACCCACACGAGCCCAACCCCTCACTTTCATAACCCTTCTAAACCCCCCATTTAAGTTTTGATAACTTATCTCCTAATTAATTTTATAACATCTTATGTTACAACTTAAGTGAGTTAAATGTGGGTTTTGAATTTTCAAACTCTTGAAATTCAAAAAAAAACCTATGTTGGGTTAATAAAATAAGTGGGAGGATTATTTTATTTTGTGGTTAGTTTTTCTTGTGGTGGAGACTTGGGAGGAATGGGCTAAGGGTTTGAGGAAGTCTTCTTCTTCTTCAACTTCGACGAAGAACGTGAAGAACATCTCGAACTCCGACGAAGAACATCGTCCTTAGTGAAGAACATCTCCGCCGAAGAACGCGAAGAACATCTCCAACGACGGTTCCTCTCAGACGCACCTCGACGACAACGAAATCGGGTAGCGAGCGACGATGGCTTCGCCTTCCCTCGAGTCGGACGAACGCCGACGTCCCCCTTCGACGTCGTCATCCTCGCGACGCCATACCACGACAAACCTCGAACGATGACGCCTCCATCCGATCGGCTTATATAC
This sequence comes from Viscum album, assembly GCA_963277665.1. Taxonomy (NCBI): domain Eukaryota; kingdom Viridiplantae; phylum Streptophyta; class Magnoliopsida; order Santalales; family Viscaceae; genus Viscum; species Viscum album. The sequence goes on from OY728147.1 coordinate 1,103,729,498, forward strand.
CCAAGTTAGGGGTTCCTTTATTTTTTTTAAGTTGGTGATTCTTTCCTACGAATATGAAAGATAAATCTGACAGCCATGTTCCAATTTTTATTTAAATTAAAAATTGTGAAGGTTAAACATTTTACGTTTCGGCCAACTGTTATCGATATAACGGGAGGGGATCGGTCCGCACAAACACGGCCAATACCCCTCCCCCCTTTGCTATTCTTCATTTTGATTAGCGAGGACAGAAATGCATCGTTGCACCGCGCTTGAGCGAAAGGAGACGTGAACGATGCGGGCCACGATGAAGAAACGCGACGTCGTCACGCTGCATCGAGGGTACGAACGAGGCCATGGCCGGAGTCGGGCCGCGGCGGAAGGACACGGCGGCGTCACGCCGCGCCGGACGAATTTGCAGCCATCCTAGAAGTAGCGGTTGGAAAAAAAACCACCCAACGGAGAATTCCAAGAAGGCGGCCGGAATTCCGGCCGCCGGCGCTGGAAGACGCGGGACCGCGGGGTCCCGCTGCGAGAAACCGGCCGGCCCCGCACTGGCCGGCCGTTACTAGCAGAAATCCGGAGGGTTACACCCCCCGGTGTTACAAGGTGCAGTCCCCATAATGGGGGCCTCCATTTTCATAAAGGAGGGGCAACACCCCTCGGCGCATGTGCGGCGCAAAGGTCGCGCCGCCGCGCTGGCTGCACCGCCACGCCGCCGGCCGGGCTGCGCCACCAGCCGGGTCGAGCCGTCGGCCCGGGTCGACCCGGTTTGGGTCGGCCCAGGGGGTACTGGGCCGGGCCTGGTCGGGCCCAGACCCCCCGTACTCGGACTTTTCCGTACAAATGCTCATAACTCGGGCTAAGGACATCGGATCAACGCGCCGTCAGTGGCAACACGATCCTTGGAACGAGACGGTCATTTCGGTGTATCGCACTCAAGGTTTCGGAATACTTTGAGTTTGGCTGGGTTGGTTCGTACATGAAACCAACCGGGCCCTCGGAGTGGAAATGCTCATAGCTTGAGCTTCGGACGTCCGATCAACGTGTCGTCGACTTAGTTGTTTTCCTCTAAGTGAGATGGATCTTTTGGCATACTCCGCCCGAGGTTTGGATGCAGGTGGAGTACGGTCGGGTTGGTTTTACCTTAAAAACCAACCGGGCCCCTGGGACGAAAAAGCCTTTAACTCTCAGACCGGGCGTCCGATTGACGCGTTGTCTGCGACATTGAGTTCCTGTTGACGATACGGAACTTTTGGATACATAAACTATGGACTTTGTGTCAGTTGATATATCAGCCTCTCGGCTCGTGGAGCGGACCCTCCCGAACGATCTTGCTGTGTGCGGGAACCCTAGTGCTGGCTGCGACTGCTACATCGACGACGATGAAGACAATCGTACTGGAATCCTATGTGGGTTCGACAATGAAGACAATCGTACTGGAATCCTATGTGGGTTCGACGATGAAGACAATCGTACTGGAATCCTATGTGGATTCGACGATGAAGACTATCGTACTGGAATCCTATGTGGGTTCGACGATGAAGACTATCGTACTGGAATCCTATGTGGGTTCGATGATGAAGACTATCGTACTGGAATCCTATGTGGGTTCGATGATGAAGACTTTCGTACTGGAATCCTATGTGAGTTCGACGATAAAGACTGTCATACTAGAATCCTATGTGGGTTCGATGATGAAGACTATCGTACTGGAACCCTATGTGGGTTCGACGATGAAGATATTTGTTCTGGAATCCTATGTGGGATCGACGACGATGACTACAGTGCTTGTATCCTACGTGGGTCCTAGAAGATGAATCGGTGATTACATCTGATCATCTCTCTTACTTTACGAAGAAGTATACCTGTGAGAGCTGAAACCCTGTTTTTCTTTCCTTGTGGATTGTGTCGTTCTATCCTGTGTGGATTTACGTTTTGCTTTCTTATGTGGACTGGGTTGTACTTGAGCTCGGATGTTGGAGCCGAGCGATATTTGATGACTTAGGTATATGTATGGGCATATACCTAAGTTGTGTCTGTTGTTACTCCGTGATTGTATCTTTCCTTTATGGTTTATCCTTTATGGATTTTTGGAGACCTTCCGGGGTCTCAGGGTCCCTACTAAGTAGCTTATACTCACCCCTGCACGGGCTATGCCCGCACTATGTTGTGTTGGTTGCAGACGACGGACATCATTGATCGTGGTTGAGGCTTGCAGAGCAGGACAGTACCTGGAGGTGGACCACTGGGCGAGACGTACTCAGAGCGGACGGCGGGACCCGAGGAGCAGTGGAGCTATCTGTACCCACCCTTCAGGTGGGATTTCCAGTGGACAGCTCGGCGTGGCGGCTTTTACTTTTCAGTTGTTGTTTTCCCTTCCGAGTTGTACTTTACTTTCAGTTTGGGTTTGTATACTGACCCACTTACTTTCTGCACTTACAGTTGTACTCTGTTTTTACTTAGTGTTTACTTTTTCCACTTGCTTACTCTGTGGTTCTTGTTTACTTTACAAAGGCAATGCCTTCCCTTTTTACCGGGATTTACTCCTTGGTGCTAGTCGCCAGCCCCTGGCCTATGGAAGGCGGGCTTGGGGTAGTCACAGCACGGGCCCCGAGGAAGGGTCGTGAAAAATTGGTATCAGAGAAGTTCGGTTCTACTGCAAACTCTGATCTTTCTTCTATGTGAAGTAATAGTGTTAAGCGTATTGGGTGTGGTTATCAGTCCAGGGAGTCCAGTGTTGGTGCGGCGGCCGACGTATCCGTACACCAGGACCCTGACTTCTGATTTCTGACTTAATGCACAAAAACATTGATTTCATGTGTGTTCCAAGTTTTCATTGTGATTACTTTGTATCAGCTCACCAGGTATACAGTTCTGACCGTGGCGCACCTGTTTCCTTTTCAGGATGGCCCCACGACGGCAGCTAGCTAGGGTTCCAAGCGTTGTGCGTGGCGAGAGCCCACCGAGCGACGAGGACTCGGTACAGGTCCCTTTGACATCTGAGGCATCAGCGGTACCTATACCCGCAGAGCCACCGATGCTACCAGCCCCAGCTGCTGACGATACACGTCGCCTTAGTGCACTGCATGAGTTCCAGCACCAGCGACCGCCCAGGTTCCACGGGGAGACGGACCCCCAGGCAGCCGAGGACTGGCTGGAGGCAGTTGTACGAGTTTTCAGGTTAGTTAGGACACCAGCAGACCTCATGGGGATCCTCGCTGCGAGCCTCCTGCACGCGGCAGCAGGAATATGGTGGAGCTTGATGCTCCAGGTGCACGATGAGGCATCTCTCCTCTGGAAGGAATTTTAGAGCATCTTCCGCTCGGAGTTCGTCCTAGCCACCCTCCATGCGGTGCACATCTAGAAGCTACTACAGCTGCGGCAGGGCAGCATGACGGTTGCCCAGTACTCGGCGAGATTTAGTGATCTCTCGCGCTAATCCACCGATATGGTACGGGATCCGTTCTTCCGGGCCCAAACCCTCGAGCAGGGACTGAGGCATGAGATCAGGGCCTCGATGATCTCTCTCAACATTCCGACGCCGGCAGAGGTGTTGGAGAGAGCCCTTTTAGTGGAGAGTTTCCTCGCCGAGCAGGAACCAGCGGCAGGACCCTCCGCAGGACGAACCGTAGCGGAGTCTTCTGCAGCTGGTAGTCGACAGGTGACGTAGAGGTCCAAGCGGGCAGGCCTTCGGATGGGCAATCTCAAGGTGATGGTTCAGTTGTGTGGGGCACACGAAGTAGAGCCAGCTACTCGAGGAGCAGGCAATGCAACGCATGCGGCGGGCAAGGTCACATGGCTCGAGACTGCCCGACTCGTCCTGCTGATGAACAGCAGGCGGTAGAGGGACCTCACAGGCAAAGGTTCGACCATGACGGTCCGCAGGGAGCAGGCGGGCGAGGCAGAGGAGCTGGCTGAGCAGCGGGTGGTGGACGACGCTTTGAGGCCTTACCACCACAACCACCTGGGAGACCACCCCGACCGCAGGGAACAGGTGGACATGGGAGACCTCAGTTTCAGGCAGTTGAGGCCTTCGATCATGGAGCTTTGGGAGCAGATGAACAGGAGCGGAACTAGTGGATTACTGAGATTTTTCTGAGGTGGCAAGTTGTCTCCACGCTTCATCGGACCATTCCAGGTCCTCAGCAGGTTTGGCGAGGTGGCTTATCGCCTGGCTCTACCACCTCAGTTGCACCGGGTGCACGACGTTTTCCATGTTTCTCAGCTGATGAGACACGTGCACGACCCGACGCACATCATTGACCATGGGGAGCTAGACGTTGATGATAGGGCTACTTTTACGGAGGTCCCGGTAGAGATCGAGGATCGACAGGAGCGGGTCCTGCGTGGACGGTCGATTCCTCTAGTGCACACCAGATGGCAACACGGGAACCTCCAGGAGAGCACTTGAGAGCGGGAGGCTCAGATGCGTGCTCAGTACCCTCATTTGTTTCCCTAGCTTATGATGTATCTTTACGGGGACGTAAAGTCCTGAGGTAGGAGTAATGTAAAGACCCGTAAAATTCAAGGGAAATTTTTTTTCTTAATTTTCATTGGAATTTTTCAATAACGCAGTTTCAGACGGCACCTGATTCCGAGGCCCGGTGTGCTCGGAATTTCTATCCGAATTTTAGCTTGGGTACATTCAGTGAACGAACGAGCGGGAATTTCTAACTTGTGAACCGGTGCCCAGAATCGAATTCTGAGGGCACCGATGGAACCGCAGTGTCGGTAATTTCTTAGGAACTCCTGTTTCGGAGTTGCGTTTACACGAGGGGAGTTATTATTTTTTTGTGGTAGTTGAAAATAAAAATTTAACAATTTTTATTTTTCCCACTTGGTAGTTTTATCCTAAGTAAGGATGTTGGGGGTGGGACCCACTTGTGATAACCAACCTTGAGAGGATAAGGTAGGTTGGGACCCACACGATCCCAACCCCTCACTTTCCTAACCCTTCTAAACCCCCCATTTAAGTTGTGCTAACTTATCTCCTCATTAATTTTATAACATCTTATGTTATAACTTAAGTGAGTTAAATGTGGGTTTTGAATTTTCAAACTCTTGAAATTCAAAAAAAAATCCTATGTTGGGTTAATAAAATAAGTGGGAGGATTATTTTATTTTGGGGTTAGTTTTTCTTGTGGTGGAGACTTCGGAGGAAAGGGATATGGGTTTGAGGAAGTCTTCTTCTTCTTAAACTTTGACGAAGAACGTGAAGAACATCTTGGGCTCCGACGAAGAACACTGTCCTTAGCGAAGAACACCTCCACCGAAGAACGTGAAGAACTTCTCCAATGATGTTTCCTCTTCGGACGCACCTCGACAACAACGGAATCGAGTAGCGAGCGACGACGGATTCACCTTCCCTCGAGTCGGACGAACGCCGACGTCCCCCTTCGACGTCGTCATCCTCGTGACGCCATACCGTGATGAACCTCGAACGATGACGCCTCCTTCCGATCGGCTTATATACCCAAGGTAGGGGTTCGTTTATTTTTTTTTAAGTTGGTGATCCTTTCCTTCGAATATGAAAGATAAATCTAACAGCCATGTTCCAATTTTTATTGAAATTAAAAATTGTGAAGGTTAAACGTTTTACGTTTCGGCCAACTGCTATCGATATAACAGGAGGGGATCGGTCCGCACAAACACGTCCTATTCCCCTCCCCCCTTTGCTATTCTTCGTTTTGATTAGTGAAGATGGAAATGCATCATTGCACCACGCTTAAGCGAAAGGAGATGTGAACGATGCAGGCCAAGACGAAGAAACGTGACGCTGTCGCACTGTGTCGAGGGTACGAACGAGGCCGCGGCCGGAGTCGGGCTGCGGCGGAAGGACGCGGCGTCGTCACGCCGCGCCGGACGAATTTGCAACCATCCTGGAAGTAGCGGCCGGAAAAAAAACCACCCACCAAGGAATTCGAAGAAGGCGGCCGGAATTCCGGTCGCCGACACCGGAAGACGCGGGACCGCGGGGTCCCACGGCGAGAATCCGGCCAGCCCCGCGCTGCCTGGCCGTTACTAGCAGAAATCCGGGGGGTTACACCCCCCGGTGTTACAAGGCGCGGTCCCCTTAATGGGGGCTGCCGTTTTCATAAAGGAGGGGCAACACCCCTCCCTTGGTGAATGTGCGGCGCAAAGGTCGTGCTGGCTGCCAGCGCTGGCCACGCTGGCCGCGCCGCCGCGCCGCCGGCCGGGTCGGCCGAGGGGGTACTAGGCCGGGCCCAGACCCCCCGTACTCAGACTTTTCCATACAAACGCTCATAACTCGGGCTACGGACCTCCGATCGACGCGCCGTCAGCGGCGACACGATCCTTGGAACGAGACGGTCGTTTCGTTATATCGCACTCAAGGTTTCGGTATACGAAGCATTTTACTAAAAGACAAAAAGGAATGTTTTTCTTGTCGTACGTATGCAGCGACAACGACTTCTCCGCCGCCGTGACTATTATTTGAGTTTCAGCTTCCTCTATAAGCCATAAATTTTTTTAAATGAAAAATAAATACAAAGTTTTAATTTTCCTTTATTTTGGTATTGAAAATGGTTTTGATAATGTTTTTATTATATCAATGTGTTGTATTGATATCTTATGATTGAAGTGTGGAAATCTTAGGTTTCCTTTATGAATGTTTTATGTGATACATGTATGTTATGGTTTATGATATGTTTAAACCTGTTCATATGAAGAATGAATTGGACTTAATAAGTGACGGGTGGAGCCCGCTATAGCTCCTCGATGCATCGGTAGGTCTCATGAGACAAACTAGTGTCTTGGTACGAGGCCTTGACAAAATCTTATTTGTGGTCTTGGCATGAGGTGTTGGCTACGTGGTTATGATAGTCTGACATTATGCATTCCATCATTATGAAAGTGGTTATTGATATTGCATGTGATTATTCAACCAGTAGAATATCTATGTGAAGAAGTAAATGGCATTATCTCATTTAATTATTCCATATAATGTTGGAGTTCATGTTTAAAGAGCTTTTGTTTTTGTTATACATTGCCTTAAATGTTAATGTTTATTTATGAAATCTTCCACGATATTGTTATCCTTACTGAGCATCTGAGCTCACCCCTTTCAATGTTCTAATATTTTCCAGGATGTGAAGAATTATTTTATGAATGACTTGCAGTGATAGTCAGAAGAGGATATGAGTGTGGACTATGGAGACTTTGTTATTGTAGATTTTCACTTTATGATGTAATGTAGCATTTATGAATGTATCTAGTGTTTCCAAGTCTACTAAACTAATCGTTCGTTCATGACTTGATCTTTTGTGATCATGCCAATGTTACGAAGTAATGCACCGACTCTGGGCAACTGGGGGAAGGGCGTTATAGTTGGTATTAGAGGCAGTTTAGTACTAACCTTGGAAGCTAGATTTAGATAAACTCTGATTAGAGCACATAGCCCAAAGATAGACTTTGAGGATTAGTATAGATGAACTTCCTAGAATTTTGGTATTATGGAGATTTTGTGAGTTTTCCAAGCAATACATCCCTGTCTGGATACGAGCAGGTAGAGGTGGCTCTGGCACAGATGTACCTAGGGGTAAAACATGAAAACACCACTTTGAGCTAGAATCGAATGGGAACTGGTGCACGACAATGGGCCTTGCTGCACTCTTGGTTATGACACTCTTGTGGGATATTGTTAGGATAATTCTCATTTTATTTATAATCCACTATGAAGGGTTATGAGTATATACTTCCTCAAAGAAAACCCTTTTTATGATTATGGATTATATCCATAAATAGTTCAATTAGTGTTAAGTGTTTTACAAGTATGGAATTATGTATTTTGATTCATAAACTAATCTAGTTTATGCCATTGTTTAGAAATGGTGCCTAGTGGAAGGAATGGAAACCGTGTCAATGCACGCACTCCGTGTAGGGATTTCCCTCCTGCTCAAGATAATTATTGTGGAGCTGGAGATACAACTGGTGCTGATCAAATTATTACCATACTGGGACATCTCACTCAGGTTGTGAATAATAACATTACTCGTATAGAGCACCCTGATCCGAAACGTGGAGGATCAATGTTAGACAACTTCATGAGGAAACAACCACCAACATTTAATGGGGGTACAAATCCATTAGAAGCTGAGCAATGGATAAACTCCTTAGAGAAAATATTCCACACCTTGGGGAGTAGTGAAAGGGAGAAGGTTATCATGGCAGTTTACCGCCTCACTGGAGATGCTGATCAATGGTGGTCATTGATTCAAAATACAAAGGAAGATGAAGAAGTATCAAGTATAGAATGGAGAGAGTTCAAAGATCTTTTCTTAGAAAAATACTTTCCACATGACCATCGAGCAGATATGGAAAGGCAATTTCTGAGTCTGAGGGAGAAGGAGGATGATAATGTCGCAAAGTATGTGGCTAACTTTACAAGGTTAGCGAGGCATGCTGCAGATTATATACATAACCCAAGAAGTAAGATTGATCGTTTCTTTGATGGGTTAAAACTGTTTCTCCATCGAGCCTTAGTCTCACAATCCTTCTTGTCATACGAAGATATTGTCTCATATTCTATCAAGAGAGAAAAGGAATTCTCTAAGTCTTATGACAATAAAGTAAAGTAAGAGAAGAAGAGAACGCTGGAACAAGAGACGGATAAAGGGATAAAGGGAAAGAAGTATTTTCCATTATGTGAAAATTGTGGGAAGAATCACCCTGGTACTTGCCTAAAAGGAATGGGAGTTTGTTATAAATGTGGAGAAAAAGGTCACCAGGAGCTTGATTGTAAGGGAAAGAAAGAGGCTATCAATGTTTAATGCTATAATTGTAGGGAAATGGGGCATTATAAAAATGAATTTCTTAAGCGTCAGGGAAACTTACCTCAGAAAAGGCCAAGGGATCAAGGACAATCTTATGTTGTTAATACAGATGAAGTGGAATAATTAATGTATTTTTGCTTTTGGACTCAAGGATTATATTCTGGTTATAAGGATAATGTTATTGTACTACAGTACTTGTTGTTTTCATTAAGGATTTAATATGATGAAGGTAATCATATTTTTAGTATGTGACAATAAGATAAACTTTACTTTCTTTGGGGAATCTGATGTTATAATTGATTTTGGAATTTCAAGACCTTTTAGAAAAAGTCTGGACAGAGGTATTTTAGATAACTTTGGATAGTATTGTTTAAGGTTAACAAATTTATGAAGATTATTTTTGGAATATTATAATACTATAGTTTTAGAAAAAGGACAACCTGCAGGGTGGGGCATAACCCGTCGCGTCGGACAAAGCTGCAGGAATCGAACCCACAACCATAGTGCGACAGGCCTTTATTACCTACCACTAGCCTACAGGAAGTCCCTGGTTATTAAAAAATAGTTTCACTAATCTAAATGGTATGTGTTAATATTTGGAACCTTATACAATTAGGATAAATAGAATATTTTTGAGTTCTATTACCTTTTAGTGTGAAATATGGGTTTGTGGTAAAAATTTATTAAACAATGAAAGTCTACATGACAATTATGTATATTCCCTTACGTTCTTAGTAAATCTCCTCAACTTTATAATGGGTAACTTAAAACAAAAATGTTGTCGGTTAACTTTTCCAACTGGGGAATCAATGATCGTTTAACCAATCACAAGTTTGTGAATTTATTATAGTTAACTTTCTCCTAATCCTGTTTTTTACAACTCTCCATCAGACCTTGATGGTTTGTTTCTCCTCCATATCCATATTTTCATATAATACTATAATGGGCTATCTCAGGTGACCTCTGTACTTCTCTTTCTTTCTTTTAATGTTATATTCTTATTAACCCTATTTCTGATGTGGGTTTTCCACAAAGGTATTTTCTATTTTCAACCTTTTATTTTTGAAGAACATTTTCAAATTGCGAGGACGCAATTTATTGAAGGAGGGTAGAATGTAACACCCCATGTTTCCATGGTACACATCTCTTTGAATAATACAGTAGCTTGTGTTGTACGCAACTTCGAGTTCTAACACACGCCACAACCAATCAAAGTAGCCGTTATGAATAGTAATACCTAATTTTTTAAATTTTATAAATTTTATCTTCCCAAATGGACTTCGTTTTTGGATTCGGAATATTGAAATTACCCTATGTTGAATTTTTGGTATTTTTCTGAGAACTTCCAATTTGCCTTGAATAGTGAAAAATACTTAAAAACAACTTTTTTAATCAAAATAATTTATAGTGATAAATTATACTATTGAGTGGTTTTAAAGTATAATTAGAATATATTTTTACCATTTTATCCAATGTTGGTCATTAGAATTAATTTCACTTTGAAATTGGACATAAACAATTGTCAATCTTTTGATATATATTGTTTCTTAAAAACACGCTATTTGTTGTGACAGCAGGAATTAATTATGAAATTAATTAATGCAACTTATATGTTTCGAATTTTTTAAAATATACATCATTTTGGAATTCGGAATATCAATTATAGATTAGGGTGAAATTTTGGCATTGTTCTGAAAAACTTCAATTTTTGATGAATAGTGAAACCACTAAGTGGTAGTTAAATAAATGATTTTTCATTTAAATGAAATATTACCACTTCTGTGATTTGATTTTTAAAAATCCGACGTACATGGTTGTCATTAGGAAGTAAAATGTGGTTCAATGGGATGAAAATAATTTTTTGGTGAATAGTAACTTTTAAGTTTAATTAATCACGATTAAAGGTAATTAGTGAAAATTAAGATAAAAATAGTATTTTAAAAATATGGAATGACCTTTACACTTGTCCTACCCCTATTGAATGTGTGATGTCCGACCAAGACAATCCATGGGTCAACTTGGGGACCCCATGGAGCCACATTGGTAGGAAAATGACATAAATAACTTTTATTTAATGTTAAAATAAAAATGTCACAAACATAAGTTATTTTACTAAAACAATTTTTAAATGGGGTTATACAAGTCATATTTTTGACTATAAATATTCATTAGAAATATAAAACGATTTCCTACATCATGATAGTTTTTTTATAATTTTTATACATTAAATAAATTAAATTATTTATGACAACATGATGATGCAGCGATTACCTCATTAATTAACAATTTAAATAAAATGAAAAGATAATGTAAAATCTAAGAATCTCACTTGTCCAAATCCTATTGGATGAGAATATTTCGAACCCTTATCACCTTATCCTCTAATTATATAAGTGTGGGACCTTTATAATCCGAAAATAATTGTATAATAAAGTAACATTTTATTACATTCCAAGAGTGCCCCTCCTCTCCACTTATAAAAGGCCCCAACCACTACCACCTTACTCACACATTCAATGCCTTTTGGCTTGGCCAACCTCTGCCCAAATACACTAAAAAATTCCCTCAACTACTCCAAGAAGACTCACTTTGGGAAGAATTCTTCCCAAGGAAGCCTTTGGATCAAATCAAAAAGAGTTACCCGATTTTAAGGTAATGTCTTCTCTAATGTTGTTTTGTTTTATTTTTCTTCTCCAACCCCTTAAACTCTTTTTATTCCTTTATTTTGTAACAACACCAGTATCTAAAATATACTAGTATGTTGTTATGATAAGTATTTGGTTTACACTTACACACACCTTCATCTAATGGTTAAAGAACATACTGTTTCTGTGGGTGGTGAAATACTGCCTCACGAAACGATGATTGTTCAATATTCTTTTAACACCTCTAATGGTGGCCATTTTGATGACACTATTTTCATATATGTTATATATATTATGTTTATGTTTTCCTTATGCTTCTGTATTTCTCATTTATGGCATACTTTATGATTTCCATTATGGGTAAACGCGATAATTTTATTTTAGGAAGTGTGGACTACCGCCCCCTCAAAGTGATTTGAATCGTTAATGCCATATGTGGGATGTATAAAAGATGGAGTAAATGATATTGTATATGATATTATACTGGAATTATAATACACCTTTATACTATTATGATTTCATTTCATTAAATATGAAATAGAAATGAAAGTAGCGTTCATGCGTACGTACGGCTTACCGTCTCCATGAACGGTGCATTTAGTTTCTTACCTCTAAATGTTATGTAATATTATAAATGAATGTATATACTGGATATATATGATATATATTATTTCTAAATCATGAATATAATTCTGGATATAATGTATATTTCACCACATGAACAACTTGTAATTATAAGAAGTTTATTTTTGACTCAAGTACCTAAGATCGACAAAACGACCGTTATAAACTTAAATAATTACATAATATTCATGACATGGTAATAAGTGATATAAAAGGAATTATGAACTTGAAAAAGGTTCTTAATAAGGTAGAGATTAACTCTAGTTTATTATTCAGGAGATCAAAGAACGGTCGAGTGAATTCGGACACGAGGTAAGGGAACTTCTTAACCCAATTTCCATTCTTTGGGTTAATCTCCTACTTTCAAATTATGTCATGATATTATTATGTCCTATATTGTATTTATACTTTCTTTATGTGTAAATATATTGAATACACATAATAGATATATTTTATTTAAAAATTATCTTTTTAAGGGATTTCATCTCAATCTCCATTCATTGAGGCATATTTTGTTTTATACACAAATTTCTTTTATACGGTGTATAAACCCCTTTGACTTTTACGTTTATTCAAAAGGAATATTTTTTATACGAAGCGTTTTACTAAATGACAAAAAGGAATGTTTTTCTTGTCGTACGTATACGGTGACAATGACTTATCCACCGCCGTGACTATTATTTGAGTTTCGGCTTCCTCTATAAGCCATAACTTTTTTAAAATGAAAAATAAATACAAAGTTTTAATTTTCCTTTATTTTGGTATTGAAAATGGTTTTGATAATGTTTTTATTATATCAATGTGTTGTATTGATATCTTGTGATTGAAGTGTGGAAATCTTAGGTTTCCTTTATGAATGTTTTATGTGATACAATTATGTTATGGTTTATGATATGTTTAAACCTTTTCATATGAGGAATGCATTGGAATTAATAAGTGATGGGTGGAGCCCGCTATAGATCCTCAATGCATCGGTAGGTCTCATGACACAAAATAGTGTCTTGGCAAGAGGCATTGAAAAAATCTTATTTGTGGTCTTAGCACGAGGCCTTGGCTACGTGGTTATGATAGTCTGGCATTATGCATTCCATCATTATGAAAGTGGTCATTGATATTTCATGTGATTATTCAACCAGTAGAATATCCATGTGAAGAAGTAAATGGAATTATCTCATTTTACTTTTGCCATATAATGTTGAAGTTCATGTTTAAAAGGATTTTTTTTAGTTTTACATTGCTTTAAATGTTAATGTTTATTTATGAAAGCTTTCGCGATATTATTATTTTTACTGAGCATCTGAGCTCACCCCTTTCAATGTTCTAATATTTTTCAGGATGTGAAGAAGTATTTTATGAATGACCTGCAGGGATAGTTAGAAGAGGATATGAGTGTGGACTATGGAGACTTTTTATTTTAGATTTTCACTTTATGATGTAATGTATCATTTATGAATGTATCTAGTGTTTCCAAGGCTACTAAACTAATCGGTCTTTCGTGACTTGATCTTTTGTGATCATGCCAATGTTACGAAGTAATGCACCGACTCTGGGCAACTGGGGTCGGGGCGTTATAGTTGGTATCAGAGGCAGTTTAGTACTAACCTTGGAAGCTAGATTTAGATAAACTCTGATTAGAGGACATAGCCCAAAGATAGACTTTGAGGATTAGTATAGAAGAACTTCCTAGAATTTCGGTATTATAGATATTTTGTGAGTTTTCCGAGCAATACATACCTTCCTAGATACGAGCAGGTAGAGGTGGCTATGGCACAGATGTACCTAGGGGTAAAACCCGAAAACACCACTTTGAGCTAGACTCAAATGGGAACTGGTGCACGACAACGGGATTTGCTGCACTCTTGGTTATGACACTCCCGGGGGATATTCTTAGGATAATACTCATTTTCTTTACAAACCACTATGAAGGGTTATGAGTATATACTTCCTCAAAGAAAAACTATTTTATTATTATGGATTATATCCATAAATAGTTAAATTACTATTAAGTGTTTTACAAGTATGGAATTATGCATTTTGATTCACAAACTAATCTAGTTTATGCCATTGTTTAGAAATGGCGCCTAGTGGAAGGAATGGAAACCGTATCAATGCACGCACTCCATGTAGGGATTGCCCTCCTGCTCAAGATAATTATTGTGGAGATGGAGATACAACTGGTGTTGATCAACTTATAACCATACTGGGACAGCTCACTTCAGTTATGAATAATAACCTTACTCTTATGGAGCACCCTGATCCGCAACGTGGAGGATCAATGTTAGACCGCTTCATGAGGCAACAACCACCAACATTTAATGGGGGTACAAATCCATTAGTAGCTAAGCAATGGATAAACTCCTTAGATAAAATATTCCACACCTTGGGGAGTAGCGAAAGAGAGAAGGTTATCATGGAAGTTTACCACCTCACGGGAGATGTCGATCAATGGTGGTCATTGATTCAAAATACAAAGGAAGATGAAGAAGTATCAAGTATGGAATAGAGAGCGTTCAAAGATCTTTTCTTAGAAAAATACTTTCCACATGACCATCGAGCAGATATGGAAAGGCAATTTCTGAGTCTGAGGCAGAAGGAGGATGATAATGTCGCAAAGTATGAGGCTAACTTTACAAGTTTAGTAAGGCATGTTGCAGATTATATACATAACCCAAGAAGTAAGATTGATCGTTTCTTTGATGGGTTAAAACTGTTTCTCTGTCGAGCATTAGTCTCACAATCCTTCTTGTCATACGAAGATATTGTCTCATGTGCTATCAAGACAGAAAATGAATTCTCTAAGTCTTATGACAATAAAGTAAAGCAAGAGAAGAAGAGAACGATGGAACAAGATATGGATAAAGGTAAAAAGGGAAAGAAGGATTTTCCATTATGTGAAAATTGTGGGAAGAATCACCCTGGTACTTGCCTAAAAGGAATGAGAGTTTGTTATAAATGTGGATAAAAAGGTCACCAGGCGCGTGATTGCAAGGGAAAGAAAGAGGCTATCAATGTTGAATGCTACAATTGTAGGGAAATTGGTCATTATGCAAATGAATGTCCTAAGCGTCAGGGGAACTTACCTCAGAAAAGGCCAAGGGATCAAGGACAATCTTATGCTGTTACTACAGATGAAGTGGAATAATTAATGTATTGTTGCTTTTGGACTCAAGGATTAAATTCTGGTTATAAGGATAATGTGATTGTACTACAGTACTTTTTGTTTTCATTAAGGATTTATTATGATGAAGGTAATCATATTTTTAGTATGTGACAATAAGATAAACATTACTTTGTTTGGGGAATCTGATGTTATAATTGATTTTGGAATTTAAAGACCTTTTAGAAATGTTCTGGACAGAGGAATTTTGGATAACTTTGGATAGTATTGTTTAAGGTTAAAACATTTATGAAGATTATTTTTGGAATATTATAATACTATAGTTTTAGAAAAAGGACAACTTGCAGGGTGGGGCATAACCCGTCGTGTCGGACAAAGCTGCAGGAATCGAACCCACAACCATAGTGCGACAGACCTTTATTACCTACCACTAGCCCACAGGAAGTCCCTGGTTATTACAAAATAGTTTTACTAATCTAAATGGTATGTGTTAATATTTGTAACCTTATACAATTAGGATAAATAGAATATTTTTGAGTTCTATTACCTTTTAGAGTGAAAGATGGGTTTGTGGTAAAAATTTATTAAAGAATGAAAGTCTACATGACAAGTATGTATATTCCCTTACGTTCTTAGTAAATCTCCTAAATAAATTCCTCAACTTTATAAAAGGTAACTTAAAATAAAAATGTTGTCGGTTAACTTTTCCAATTGGGGAATCAATGATCGTTTAACCAATCACAAGTTTGTGATTTTCTTATAGTTAACTTTCTCCTAATCATCTTTTCTACAACTCTCCATCAGACCTTGATGGTTTGTTTCTCCTCCATATCCATATTTTCATATAATACTATTATGGGCTATCTCAGGTGACCTTTGTACTTCTCTTTCTTTCTTTTAATGTTATATTCTTATTAACCCTATTTCTGATGTGGGTTTTCCACAAAGGTATTTTCTATTTTCAAACTTTTATTTTTGAAGAACATTTTCAAATTGAGAGGACGCAATTTATTGAAGGAGGGGAGAATATGACACCCCAAGTTTCCACGGTACACATCTCTTTGAATAATACAGTAGCGTGTGTTGTACGCAGCTTCGAGTTCTAACACACGCCACAACTAATCAAAGTAGCCGTTATGAATATTAATACCAAATTTTTGAAATTTTATAAATTTTATCTTGCCAAATGGACTTTGTTTTTGGATTTGGAATATTGAAATTATCCTATGTTGAATTTTTGGTATTTTTCTGAGAACTTTCAATTTGCCTTGAATAGTGAAAAATACTTAAAAATAAATTTTTTAATGAAAATAATTTATAGTGATAAATTATACTATTGAGTGATTTTAAAGTATAATTAGAATATATTTTTACCATTTTATCCAATATTGGTCATTATAATTAATTTTACTTTGAAATTAGACATAAACAATTGTCAATCTTTTGATATATATTGTTTCTTAAAAACACGCTATTTGTTGTGACAGCGGGAATTAATTATGAAATTAATTAATGCAACTTATATGTTTGGAATTTTTTAAAATAGACATCATTTTTGAATTTGGAATATCAATTATATCTTAGGGTGAATTTTTGGCATTGTTCTGAAAAACTTCAATTGTTGATGAATAGTGAAACCACTAAGTGGTTGTTAAATAACTGATTTTTCATTTAAATGAAATATTACCACTTTTGTGATTTGGTTTTTAAAAATACGATGTACATGGTTGTCATTGGGGAGTAAAATTTGGTTCAATGGGATGAAAATAATTTTTTGGTGATTAGTAACTTTTAAGTTTAATTAATCACGATTAAAGGTAATTAGTGAAATTTAATGTAAAAATAGTATTATAAAAATATGGAATGACCTTTACACTTGTCCTAACCCTATTTTATGTGTCATGGACGACCAAGACAATCCATGGGTCAACTTGGGGACCCCATGGAGCTACATTGGTAGTAAAATGACATAAATAACTTTTATTTAATGTTAAAATAAAAATGTCACAAACATAAGTTGTTTTACTAAAACAATTTTTAAATGGGGTTATAGAAGTCATATGTTTGACTATAAATATTCATTAGAAAGATAAAACGATTTCCTACATCATGATATTTTTTTTATAATTTTTTTACATTAAATAAATTAAATTATTTATGACACCATGATGATGGAGCGATTACCTCATTAATTAACGATTTAAATAAAATGAAAAGATAATGTAAAATCTAAGCATCACACTTTTTCAAAGCCTATTGGATGAGAATATTTAGAACACTTATCACCTTATCCTCGAATTATATAAGTGTTGGACCTTTATAATCAGAAAATAATTGTATAATAAAGTAACATTTTATTACTTTCCAAGAGTTCCCCTCCTCTCCACTTATAAAAGGCCCCCACCACTACCACATTAATCACACTTTCAAAGCCTTTTGGCTCATCCAACCTCTGCCCAAATACTCTCCCAACTTCCTTCCATTACTCCTAGAAGCCTCACTTTTGGCATAATTCTTCCCAAGGAATATTTTGGCTCAAATCAAAAAGAGTTACCTGATTTTAAGGTAATGTCTTCTCTAATGTTGTTTTGTTTTATTTTGCTTCTCCAACCCCTTAAACTCTTTTTATTCCTTTCTTTTGTAACAACACCAGTATCTGAAATATACTAGGATGTTTTTATGATAATTATTTGGTTTACACTTACACACACATTCTTATAATGGTTAAAGAACATACTGTTTCTGTGGGTGGAGAAATACTGCCTCACGAAACGATGATTGTTCAATATTCTTTTAACACCTATAATGGTGGCCATTTTAATGAAACTATTTTCATATATGATATATATATTATTTTTATGTTTTCTTTATGTTTCTGTATTTCTAATTTATGGCATAATTTATGATTTCCATTATGGGTAAATGCGATAATTTCATTTTAGGAAGTGCGGACTACCACCCCCTCAAAGTGATTTGAATTGTTAATGCCATATGTGGGATGTATAAAGGATGGATTAAATGATATTGTATATGATATTATACTGGAATTATAATACACCTTTATAGTAATATGATTTAATTCCATTAAATATGAAATATAAGTGAAAGTAGCGTTCATGCGTACGTACGGCTTACCGTCTCCATGAACGGTGCATTCAATTTCTTACCTCTAAATGTTATGTAATATTATAAATGAATTTATATACTGGATATATATGATATATATGATATCTACATCATGAATATAATTCTGGATATAATGGATATTTCACCACATGAACAACTTGTAATTATAAGAAGTTTATTTTTGACTCAAGTACCTAAGATCGACAAAACGACCGTTATAAACGTAAATAATTACATAATGTTCATGAGATGGTAATAAGTGATATAAAAGGAATAATGAACTTGAAAAAGGTTATTAAAAAGGTATAGATTAACTCTAGTTTATTATTCAGGAGATCAAAGAACGGTCGAGTGAATTCGGACACGAGGTAAGGGAACTTCTTAACCCAATTTCCATTTTTTGGGTTAATCTACTACTTTAAAATTATGTCATGATATTATTATGTCCTATATTGTATTTATACATTATTTATCTGTACATATAGTGAATACACATAATAGATATATTTTTTAAAAAAATTATCTTTTTAAGGGATTTCATCTCAATCTCTATTCATTGAGGCATATTTTGTTTTATACACAAATTTCTTTTATACGGTGTATAAACCCCTTTGACTTTTACGTTTATTCAAAAGAAATATTTTTTATATGAAGCGTTTTACTAAACAACAAAAAGGAATGTTTTTCTTTCCATACATATGCGGCGACAACGACTTCTCCGCCGCCGTGACTATTATTTGAGTTTCGACTTCCTCTATAATCCATAACTTTTTTTAAATGAAAAATAAATACAAAGTTTTAATTTTCCTTTATTTTGGTATTGAAAATGGTTTTGATAATGTTTTTATTATATCAATGTGTTGTATTGATATCTTGTGATTGAAGTGTGGAAATATTAGGTTTCCTTTAGGAATGTTTTATGTGATACAATTATGTTATGGTTTATGATATGTTTAAACCTGTTCATATGAGGAATGCATTGGAATTAATAAGTGACGGGTGGAGCCCGCTATAGCTCCTCGATGCATCGGTAGGTCTCGTGACACAAACTAGTGTCTTGGCACGAGGCATTGACAAAATCTTATTTGTGGTCTTGGCACGAGGCCTTGGCTACGTGGTTATGATAGTCTGGCATTATGCATTCCATCATTATGAAAGTGGTCATTGATATTGCATGTGATTATTCAACCAGTAGAATATCCATGTGAAGAATTAAATGGAAT
Organism: Viscum album; assembly: GCA_963277665.1. NCBI lineage: Eukaryota > Viridiplantae > Streptophyta > Magnoliopsida > Santalales > Viscaceae > Viscum > Viscum album. Next base: position 1,103,749,008 of record OY728147.1, read on the forward strand.
TATCTCATTTTACTTTTTCCATATAATGTTGAAGTTCATGTTTAAAAGGCTTTTGTTTTAGTTCTACATTGCTTTAAATGTTAATGTTTATTTATGAAAGCTTTCGCGATATTGTTATTTTTACTGAGCATATGAGCTCACCTCTTTCAATGTTCTAATATTTTCCAGGATGTGAAGAAGTATTTTATGAATGACCTGCAGGGATAGTCAGAAGAGGATATGAGTGTGGACTATGGAGACTTTGTTATTGTAGATTTTCACTTTATGATGTAATGTAGCATTTATGAATGTATCTAGTGTTTCCAAGGCTACTAAACTAATCGGTCTTTCGTGACTTGATCTTTTGTGATCATGCCAATGTTACGAAGTAATGCACCGACTCTGGGAAACTGGGTTCGGGGCGTTATAGTTGGTATCAGAGGCAGTTTAGTACTAACCTTGGAAGCTAGATTTAGATAAACTCTGATTAGAGAACATAGCCCAAAGATAGACTTTGAGGATTAGTATAGAAGAACTTCCTAGAATTTCGGTATTATAGAGATTTTGTGAGTTTTCCGAGCAATACATCCCTGCCTAGATACGAGCAGTTAGAGGTGGCTCTGGAACAGATGTACCTAGGGGTAAAACCTGAAAACACCACTTTGAGCTAAACTCGAACGGGAACCGGTGCACGACAACGGGATTTGCTGCACTCTTGGTTACGACACTCCCGGGGGATATTCTTAGGATAATACTCATTTTCTTTACAAACCACTATGAAGGGTTATGAGTATATACTTCCTCAAAGAAAAACTATTTTATGATTATGGATTATATCCATAAATAGTTCAATTACTGTTAAGTGTTTTACAAGTATGGAATTATGCATTTTGATTCATAAACTAATCTAGTTTATGCCATTGTTTAGAAATGGCACCTAGTGGAAGGAATGGAAACCGTATCAATGCACGCACTCCGTGTAGGGATTTCCCTCTTGCTCGAGATAATTATTATGGAGATGGAGATACAACTAGTGTTGATCAACTTATTACCATACTGGGACATCTCACTCAGGTTATGAATAATAACCTTACTCGTATGGAGCACCCTGATCCGCAATGTGGAGGATCAATGTTATACCGCTTCATGAGGCAACAACCACCAACATTTAATGGGGGTACAAATCCATTAGTATATAAGAAATGGATAAACTCCTTAGAGAAAATATTCCACGCCTTGGGGAGTAGCGAAAGGGAGAAGGTTATCATGGCAGTTTACCGCCTCACTGGAGATGTCGATCAATGGTGGTCATTGATTCAAAATACAAAGGAAGATGAAGAAATATCAAGTATGGAATGGAGAGCGTTCAAAGATATTTTCTTAGAAAAATACTTTCCACATGACCATCGAGCAGATATGGAAAGGCAATTTCTGAGTCTGAGGCAGAAGGAGGATGATAATGTCGCAAAGTATGAGGCTAACTTTACAAGTTTAGTAAGGCATGCTGCAGATTATATACGTAACCCAAGAAGTAAGATTGATCGTTTCTTTGATGGGTTAAAATCGTTTCTCCGTCGAGCCTTAGTCTCACAATCCTTCTTGTCATACGAAGATATTGTCTCATGTGCTATCAAGACAGAAAAGGAATTCTCTAAGTCTTATGACAATAAAGTAAAGCAAGAGAAGAAGAGAATGGTGGAACAAGAGACGGATAAAGGTAAAAAGGGAAAGAAGTATTTTCCATTATGTGAAAATTGTGGGAAGAATCACCCTGGTACTTGCCTAAAAGGAATGAGAGTTTGTTATAAATGTGGATAAAAAGGTCACCAGGCGCGTGATTTCAAGGGAAAGAAAGAGGCTATCAATGTTGAATGCTACAATTGTAGGGAAATGGGTCATTATGCAAATGAATGTCCTAAGCCTCAGGTAAACTTACCTCAGAAAAGGCCAAGGGATCGAGTACAATCTTATATTGTTACTACAGATGAAGTGGAATAATTAATGTATTGTTGCTTTTGGACTCAAGGATTAAATTCTGGTTATAAGGATAATGTAATTGTACTACAGTACTTTTTGTTTTCATTAAGGATTTATTATGATGAAGGTAATCATATTTTTAGTATGTGACAATAAGATAAACTTTACTTTGTTTGGGGAATCTGATGTTATAATTGATTTTGGAATTTAAAGAACTTTTAGAAAAGTTCTGGACAGAGGTATTTCTGGATAACTTTGGATAGTATTGTTTAAGGTTAAAACATCTATGAAGATTATTTTTGGAATATTATAATACTATAGTTTTAGAAAAAGGACAACCTGCAGGGTGGGGCATAACCCGTCGCGTCGGACAAAGCTGCAGGAATCGAACCCACAACCGTAGTGCGACAGGCCTTTATTACCTACCACTAGCCCAGAGGAAGTCCCTGGTTATTAAAAAATAGTTTTACTAATTTAAATGGTATGTGTTAATATTTGGAACCTTATACAATTTGGATAAATAGAATATTTTTGAGTTCTATTACCTTTTAGAGTGAAAGATGGGTTTGTGGTAAAAATTTATTAAAGAATGAAAGTCTACATGACAAGTATGTATATTCCCTTACGTTCTTAGTAAATCTCCTAAATAAATTCCTCAACTTTATAAAAGGTAACTTAAAATAAAAATGTTTTCGGTTAACTTTTCCAACTGGTGAATCAATGATCGTTTAACCAATCACAAGTTTGTGATTTTCTTATAGTTAACTTTCTCCCAATCCTCTTTTCTATAACTCTCCATCAGACCTTGATGGTTTGTTTCTCCTCCATATCCATATTTTCATAGAATACTATTATGGGCTATCTCAGGTGACCATTGTACTTCTCTTTCTTTCTTTTAATGTTATATTCTTATTAACCCTATTTCTGATGTGGGTTTTCCACAAAGGTATTTTCTATTTTCAACCTTTTATTTTCGAAGAACATTTTCAAATTGAGAGGACGCAATTTATTGAAGGAGGGGAGAATATAACACCCCAAGTTTCCACGGTACACATCTCTTTGAATAATACAGTAGCGTGTGTTGTACGCAGCTTCGAGTTCTAACACACGCCACAACCAATCAAAGTAGCCGTTATGAATATTAATACCTAATTTTTGAAATTTTATAAATTTTATCTTGCCAAATGGACTTCTTTTTTGGATTCAGAATATTGAAATTAGCCTATGTTGAATTTTTGGTACTTTTCTGAGAACTTTCAATTTGCCTTGAATAGTGAAAAATACTCAAAAACAACTTTTTTAATGAAAATAATTTATAGTGATAAATTATACTATTGAGTGGTTTTAAAGTATAATTAGAATATATTTTTACCATTTTATCCAATATTGGTCATTAGAATTAATTTTACTTCGAAATTAGACATAAACAATTGTCAATCTTTTGATATATATTGTTTCTTAAAAACGCGCTATTTGTTGTGACAGCGGGAATTAATTATGAAATTAATTAATGCAACTTATATGTTTGGAATTTTTTAAAATAGACATCATTTTTGAATTCGGAATATCAATTATATCTTTGGGTGAATTTTTGGCATTGTTCTGAAAAACTTCAATTTTTGATGAATAGTGAAACCACTAAGTGGTTGTTAAATAACTGATTTTTCATTTAAATGAAATATTACCACTTTTGTGATTTGGTTTTTAAAAATCCGACGTACATGGTTGTCATTTGGGAGTAAAATTTGGTTCAATGGGATGAAAATAATTTTTTGGTGAATAGTAACTTTTAAGTTTAATTAATCACGATTAAAGGTAATTAGTGAAATTTTAGGTAAAAATAGTATTATAAAAATATGGAATGACCTTTACACTTGTCCTACCCCTATTGTATGTGTCATGGCCGACCAAGGCAATCCATGGGTCAACTTGGGGACCCCATGGAGCTACTTTGGTAGGAAAATGACATAAATAACTTTTATTTAATGTTAAAATAAAAATGTCACAAACATAAGTTGTTTTACTAAAAAAAATTTTAAATGGGGTCATAAAAGTCATATGTTTGACTATAAATATTCATTAGAAATATAAAAATATTTCCTACATCATGATATTTTTTTTATAATTTTTTTACATTAAATAAATTAAATTATTTATGACACCATGATGATGCAGCGATTACCTCATTAATTAACGATTTAAATAAAATGAAAAGATAATGTAAAATCTAAGCATCACACTTTTCCAAAGCCTATTGGATGAGAATATTTCGAACACTTATCACCTTAGCCTCGAATTATATAATTGTGGGACCTTTATAATCAGAAAAGAATTGTATAATAAAGTAACATTTTATTACTTTCCAAGAGTTCCCCTCCTCTCCACTTATAAAAGGCCCCCACCACTACCACCTTACTCACACTTTCAAAGCCTTTTGGCTCAGTCAACCTCTTCCCAAATACTCTCCCAACTTCCCTCCATTACTCCTAGAAGCCTCACTTTTGGAATAATTCTTCCCAAGGAAGATTTTGGCTCAAATCAAAAAGAGTTACCTGATTTTAAGGTAATGTCTTCTCTAATGTTGTTTTGTTTTATTTTGCTTCTCCAACCCCTTAAACTCTTTTAATTCCTTTCTTTTGTAAAAACACTAGTATCTACAATATACTAGGATGTTTTTATGATAATTATTTGGTTTACACTTACACACACATTCTTCTAATGGTTAAAGAACATATTGTTTCTGTGGGTGGCGAAATACTGCCTCACGAAATGATGATTGTTCAATATTATTTTAACACCTATAAGGGTGGCCATTTTAATGACACTATTTTCATATATGATATATATATTATTTTTATGTTTTCTTTATGTTTATGTATTTCTAATTTATGGCATAATTTATGATTTCCATTATGGGTAAATGCGATAATTTCATTTTAGGAAATGCGGACTACCGCCCCCTCAAAGTGATTTGAATCGTTAATGCCATATGTGGGATGTATAAAGGATGGAGTAAATGATATTGTATATGATATTATACTGGAATTATAATACACCTTTATACTATTATGATTTCATTCCATTAAATATGAAATAGAAATGAAAGTAGCGTTCATGCGTACGTACGGCTTACCGTCTCCATGAACGGTGCATTTCATTTCTTACCTATAAATGTTATGTAATATTGTAAATGAATGTATATACTAGATATATATGATATATATGATATCTACATCATGAATATAATTCTGGATATATTGGATATTTCACCACATGAACAACTTGTAATTATAAGAAGTTTAATTTTGACTCAAGTACCTAAGATCGACAAAACGACCGTTGTAAACTTAAATAATTACATAATGATCATGACATGGTAATAAGTGATATAAAAGGAATAATGAACTTGAAAAAGGTTCTTAAGAAGGTAGATATTAACTCTAGTTTATTATTCAGGAGATCAATGAACGGTCGAGTGAATTCGGACACGAGGTAAGGGAACTTCTTAACCCAATTTCCATTCTTTGGGTTAATCTCCTACTTTCAAATTATGTCATGATATTATTATGTCCTATATTGTATTTATACATTATTTATCTGTACATATAGTGAATACACATAATAGATATATTTTATTTAAAAATTATCTTTTTAAGGGATTTCATCTCAATCTCTATTCATTGAGGCATATTTTGTTTTATACACAAATTTCTTTTATACGGTGTATAAACCCCTTTGACTTTTACGTTTATTCAAAAGGAATATTTTTTATACGAAGCGTTTTACTAAACGACAAAAAGGAATGTTTTTCTTTCCGTACGTATGCAGCGACAACGACTTCTCCGCCGCCATGACTATTATTTGAGTTTCGGCTTCCTCTATAAGCCATAACTTTTTTTAAATGAAAAATAAATACAAAGTTTTAATTTTCCTTTATTTTGGTATTGAAAATGGTTTTGATAATGTTTTTATTATATCAATGTGTTGTATTGATATCTTGTGATTGAAGTTTGGAAATCTTAGGTTTCCTTTATGAATGTTTTATGTGATACAATTATGTTATGGTTTATAATATGTTTAAACTTGTTCATATGAGGAATGCATTGGACTTAATAAGTGACGGGTGGAGCCCGCTATAGCTCCTTGATGCATCGGTAGGTCTCATGACACAAACTAGTGTCTTGGCACGAGGCCTTGACAAAATCTTATTTGTGGTCTTGGCACGAGGCCTTGGCTACGTGGTTATGTTAGTCTGGCATTATGCATTCCATCATTATGAAAGTGGTTATTGATATTGCATGTGATTATTCAACCAGTAGAATATCCATGTGAAGAAGTAAATGGCATTATCTCATTTTACTTTTGCCATATAATGTTGAAGTTCATGTTTAAAAGGATTTTGTTTTAGTTATACATTTCCTTAAATGTTAATGTTTATTTATGAAAGCTTCCGCGATATTGTTATCCTTACTGAGCATCTAAGCTCACCCATTTCAATGTCCTAATATTTTCCAGGATGTGAAGAAGTATTTTATGAATGACCTATAGGGATAGTCATAAAAGGATATGATTGTGAACTATGGAGACTTTGTTATTGTAGATTTTCACTTTATGATGTAATGTAGCATTTATGAATGTATCTAGTGTTTCCAAGGCTACTAAAATAATCGGTCTTTCGTGACTTGATCTTTTGTGATCATGCCAATGTTACGAAGTAATGCACTGACTCTGGGCAACTGGGGTCGGGGCGTTACAGGCCTGAAGGCCTTGAAGGACCCAGGAACCAAACCGGTGGCCCAAAATCCCAAACATATGAATAGCTATAACTACTACAGTATCAAACAGTACTTTCTATAGTACTACAATAGTAACCTATAATTTTTCTCCACATGGATTTGATCTCGAGTCTCTTAGATGCACTTGTTGAGTCTTCACCAACTGGGCTAAGGCTCTTGTGTGGTATGCTGAAGCATTGGGAGGTCCAAAAGTTTATAAAAACTGATGGGCCAATGAGTTTGTAACATATCTTAGGTAGTCATTCTTTTTTATCCAGCTTTTCAAGGGAGAAATTTTAACTTTTTTTACCAGTTGTTCTTAGTATTTAAGTATGTGGGGCCTTCCATGAAAATTGTGTGAAAATTGTGGTTTAACTAAGAATTTATTAAAGACATGAGAAGTTGGTGAGGATTACTTGTCATTGTAATCAGTTTTTCACTTGTAATATTCTGGTTATAATAAAGAAAGTGATAGTTTGGTTTCCCTCAGGCACATAATATAGTCTGAAGTACATTAAATTTTGTTTTCTTTCTTTCTTTCTATATTTATACTACATATTTTAGCATCGTATGTAATTTTTGTAATTTTTTTTGTATGGGGGTGTGTGTATGGGGTCAACTTAGTGTGGTGGGTAGGGTGAAATGACTTATTACTTCTGATATACCTAGTTTAAGGAGAAGTGAAGTTCCATAGGATAATTTTTTCACTTTTTTGATCTGCGTAGGGAGATCCCTTTTGGTGGTATATTGATCATATTTCTAGTGTTTTTATCGGTAGTACATGCAATCAGTTTTTTATGGATCTTGTGCCTCCAACACTTATCCCTTTTCTAATTATTAGTCCATTAATAGGGTTTTATAGAGAGATTAACCTGATGTGGGTGAATCAAGGTATGAAATGTCTTATCCAATTAAAACACTTTCCTTTAACTCTAACTACCCTAAAAGGATCTTGGCCTCTTAATCTTGAAGGTCGCATGGTATGCTCTTTTTCTTAAGTGTTGGTCTAAATTAATCACTTGACCAGCCCTTTGTTATTATATAATTTCTATTATTCCTTTTACCCTATTTTGATATGCATGCAGAAAGTAAATGGGGACATGATAATTTAATTGGTTCACCCTCACTTGGATACATCCAAGGAGCATACATTGATGATGTTCCATGCACTGAATCACTATAAAGTACACTACTCTTCATAAGGGGTTCAGGCTAGGTCACTTATTTCCTAGGCTCACTACCTTACAAAGTTTAATTTCAGATCATTATCACCCAAAGATCACTATCGAATCACTTCCATATTCATCTTCCCTCGTTCAATTCACTGAGTTACGATCTCTACACAATTTATGGACAAGAAAGTCCCTTCACTTGGAATGCATCCTCAAGTATAGATAGATTCTCTATTGTAGTCATGTTGGGATGCTCCTTCGCGATATGTGAATACCTCCTTATCACATCGCCTCTTCATCCAAAATAAAACTAGAACTCCTTTTCTCTTTTTTGTTGCACAACAATTCCTTCCTCTTATTTAGAAATATCTTCAACAATTTCCAGGACCTTGTTCTTCTTTCCAATCCCTCACCTGGAACTCCTTCCTTTAGTTGTGAAAATCAAATATGGATCTTTGTTCTCTATTAATAATTATTTATTCCCCTTATCAATCCACCCTTTTGAAATAGTATATCATGATCCAATAAATTGGCTACCTGTTGCACTATTATGAGCCTTCAAAAACCTCCCATATCTCCTCCATGATCTCTTTACCCGCATTCCACTATAATTGCCTCGTAGTTAAGCATCATCACTTTACATCATGGAATTAAATATCGATTTAATTTCATTTGAGTAATGTTGTAATTACCTTTGAATCTAGAATGGATTATAGTCTAAAACTGAGACACATGATGTATGAATCATTTGTGATATGTTCAAGCATCATCAGAATCAAATACTATGAATTTATTGTGTCTCATTCCAACATATCCACCAAAATGGCTTGCTTCTAGAAACCATGGTGTGGTCTTTGTATTCCTAGGCTAACACACCCAACTCCACATCTTGTTGGTCATCTTGCCTTATCCTATAGAATTTAAACTACAACTTCCTTTGTATAAGAAAAATGCATTTCCATAGATACCACCACGGCCATAATGTTCCTTATCATGTATCATAAGTAGACTATTAGGACAACAAACTCATCATCATGGCATGGTCCGTCTCCCTTGGTCATGTTGGCCACTTCGGACTTCTTGTCTTCAATGTAGTACAAAATCTCGACCATAGTGACTCCACTATGGTGTAGCACAAAAACTTTTCCCATGTTGTACTCACTATGATATATACCATGGAATATCTAACCTTTAGCTGAAAATGTTGCATCACTGGTCTTCTATAAACTTCATGCTTGACTACAACCACTAAAATTCCTTGTTTTTTTGTCGTGTTGCACAGGGAGTTTGGAATTCCACCATGGGGACCACCACAGTGTGGTCCATTCTAGTTTTCCCTTATTGGGAATCTTCTTCTCTACCATAGCCATAAGCCATGGTGTGGTCACACCTGTCTTCTTCTTCATCTTCATTTCACCCACTGAGCACAGTGTGGTCTTTGTTGTGTTTGGAAACATCAACACAACATTATCCAAGATGTCTTCAACATATATATGGCCCTTATCTTGACACAATAACCTTTAAGATGACTAGTCAACAAATCTAACATCAACCATTCAATCTTGTTGATAAAAATCCTCCAAGCATCACTTTGACCATCTTTTTACTTATCATCGAGTTCGTCTTCCTTATTTTCAAAAAATCCAACATAATCCTTTATGATTCCTAATAGTTTCCACAATTGATTTTGGAAGCATTGAGCAATAAATTTTTATTCAAACTGATAGATAATTCCAATTTGAATTCTTCCTCAAAATCTTCTCAAATCTTGGTATAAAATCACCATTAAAATATCTAAATATATCAATATATTTCGTTCTTTTACTCTTCCACAAAATCCATGCATTTTAATTCCTTCAAAATCTTCATCCATGTGTTCATGGACTCATGCATTATGACGTATCATGGTAGCTCATGACGTGGAACTCTTATCAACACTTTTCATCTTGAATCATGATCCTCTTGAATAATCATGATGTTTGATTCCATGAATAACATCATTTTAGTATCGTCTTAATTTTTTATCTCGGTCTTTAGAATATTTATTTTGGATTCTATGGTTTACAGAATTTTCCAAAAGGCGTGCACCTCACATAGTATTGTGCAACATCCCAACCTGGGTTCCACAAACCACTATCCTGATATGGTTCAGTATGTGACCTCAAGCGCACCTCCCCATATGCCAAAGGCTTCTGACTAGCAGTGAAGGTCTAATATGTTATGCGGAGAGACAATACCTTCTTTATCAAAGAAATACAAAAATTAAAATCAATATAAAATAGTAAAAATAATAATAATCAATAACCAATAAATACCAAGCATCACATAAAGAAACCAAAAATAGAAGAAATGACCATAAACCAAAGAAGAATATATTTCATGCCATATATGTGTCATGTATCGACTGGAAACCCAAAATAAGGACAAACTGAAAACTCCCAACCAAGTCTTGACTTCATATCAGTCCCCTTATCCATGATCTATCCTAAATCCCAACTCATCCATATAACATAGGTCCTTTTTCCTTATCTTGACTTGAAAAAATGAATTCTACTCAGGTACTAATTATTGGTATGAGTTGGGTGTGAGTACAAATCAGTAGGCCACCACCAATGGTGTTTATAGAAATATTGAATATATATCATTGTATGTAGTTTTATAAAGAAAAAGGACAAAATGATAAAAGTAAATAGGCTCCACATTTATTATTATTTAGCTATCCACATTAGGCCTCGGGTTCACAGTGACACTCAAGCCAATCATACCTACTTCGGCTCGTGCCGGAGTCTGAACCATCTCTCATATGTTCAACACTTTAATTCACATAGGTATTAATTTTTATTTGATTCCAACTTCATTTAGGTACCTTGAAGTGTCAATCTAGGTACCATTATCATGGATACTTGGATCGTCAGTCCAGCATCATTATCTTAGGTACTTACAGAATTAGTCTAGCACCAATATCATAGGTACTTAGAGCATCAGTATAGCACCAAAATCCTGGGTACTTGGAGCCTCAATCCAGCACCAATTCTCATGCAAGTAACGGAGCCTATCGCACCAATATGTCACCCACAGATGAGAAGCATCATTCCAACACCCACATTTCATTATTCACATATACATGTCAAGGTTCAACATCAGTGAAATTCTTATAAATCATTAAAAACACAGTACACCATTTCATTTATCAAACTTAATTGTGGTTAATTACTTTTAACACAAGAAAAAACATGGGCATTCCCCCATTAATTCAACTATCATCAATTACTACACAACTCATTAACCCTTCAAAGTTAAGACAAACAACCCTTTAAATCTCACTATTAAACCATGCAATAAGGATTTAGATCAATTCTATAAACCTTCTCATTCGCTTTTTCATTCTATAATTATCATTTAAAGGAAATTGGCGTACCCCATGGATTTCCATCATGTCCAGTATCATAATATCCAATGAGATCCATGAAATGTCACACACTTAGGATAGGGTTCAATTCACTTTTCTTAATCAAAACAAAATTTCACAACAAGGAAATGCAAAGGCGCAATTGCATATAGAAGAAAGGCATCAAGACTATGGGAAATAGCATATAGACCACCTACTTAAGATTATTGATGAATTCCCTCCAAACCTTGGTCCTTGATTCAAGGTAGAATGACCAAAATCACAACATCAAAGATGATCTACGATCAAAACCCAAGATCAGGATCCAATGAAACAATATCCATTAAAACCTAGATCTGAACCATCAACAAGGCAAGGATTCATACCTCCACAAAGGGATAAAAAGATAAGAGAGAGGGGAACCTAATCAAATAAGGGATGACATACCGGAGTGAGTTCAATTTTTTCCACTAGATCTTCGATTCCCAAAGGAAGGAGTCTGAGGAGCCAATGAATCCTCTCTAGAGCCTACAAAATCCAATGAAACTATATTAGGACAAGTGGGGTGATTAGGGATATAAACTGGGGGTTTTTGAATTTTTAATTAAATTCTTTGGCTTTTAAAAGTCTGCACACATGGTTTCTTGGATGGGTAGAACAGTTAGACAAACTGCATGCCTTAACCATGTGCCCCTACTGTCTTAGGGTGCACGGTTTTCACTAGGTTGTTGCATGGTTTGACAAACCATTGGATAACCATGAAAAACCCCTCTTTCTAAGGGTGCACAGTTTGGGGAGGGGGGTTTCACGGTTTGTTCAAACAATTCACCCCCTTCTAGCGGCTCAAAATGGGGTGCATGGTTTGTTGGGGAAAATCGCACGGTTTTCCTTAACTGTGTGCCAACCATGCACATCCCAATAGGTTTCCAAAATTTTCCAATTTCACACAAAATGATCACTAGGAAAGGATCAACCGAAATATGATCATAATAGGGCTAAAAGAATACCTGAAAATGAGTATGAGACACCTCAAGAATAGTTGGGATCTCACAATCTCCCCACCTTATAACAGCTCATCCTTGATTTTTACTCCCAAAAATCACTAAACTTCCATGGTGAAATGGTCGGGTCATTGGGCCCATATATTTGATTCCCTATCACATGTTTCCTCCAAAACATGACCATAATTCCATGGAAATTGGACCAACAACATGTTCTTTCCCCACAAAACTTTTTCACTATGATCCATAACACAAATCGGATGATCCTAAAATTATGCATCAGCCTCAAACTCAACATCATCAACATCTATCACATGAGAAGGGTCACGGTGATACTACTGAAGTTGTGGAACATGAAAAACACTATACATAATTTTATACCTTTGTGGAAGGTCCAATAAATATGTCATCGAACTGATCTTATCCACAATCTCAAATGGTTTTATAAACCTAAGTGGAAACATTCCCTGCTTTTTTTCATTAAAACATATATCATTAATGACGAAAATCAGCATAAGTACAGGTACGAAGCCAAGCTGGGAAATTGTCCAGCCAGAGTTGGATGGAGTCAAACGTGTAAAGACTCGTAAAATTCAAGGGAATTATTTTCTTAATTTTCTTTGGAATTTTACAAGAATGCGGTTTCTGACGGAACCTGATTCCGAGGCCCGGTGTGCCCGGAATCAATTTTTGAAGTTTGGCTCGGGTACGTTCAGTGAACGAACGAGCGGGAATTTCTAACTTTTGAACCGGTGCCCAGAATCGAATTCCAAGGGCACCGATGGAACCGAAGCGCCGGTAATTTCTTAGGAACTCCTGTTGCGGAGTTGCGTTGTCACGAGTGTGGATGATAAAATTTGTGGAAGTTATTTATAATTATTCTACAAATTTTTATCTTTTTCTATGTGTTTAGTTCTTGATGGAAGTTGGGTAACCACCCAACCTCCCTTGGGAGGTTATGAGGGTGGTGGGGGACACACGAACCCCACCCCTTCATATCCTCTAAAACCCCTCTCAACTCCCACTTTAATTTTTGTTAACTTAAGTTATAACTTATGACTTAAATATAATAAGTTTAATGAGGTGAGTTGTGTGTGGTTATTGAATTTCAAACTTTTGAAATTCAAATGGTAGGTTGTGTTAATAAAATAAGACTTAGTCTTATTTTATTATGTTAGAGTTTTGCAACCTTGAGAGGATTGGGGAATCATCTTCTTCTTCTTCAACCTCAACGAAAAACGCGAAGAACACCATTCTTCAACGAAGAACTTCTCCGCCGAAGAACACGGTTCTTCCGTGACGCCGTATCCACGACGTGACGTTCTTCTTCCACGTCGTCTCTTCCGCGACGGTTTTTCTACGACGGAATAGCCGTCAATGACTTCTAATCCTCGCTTCGCGACGTCGAAGTTCACCCACGACGCCCGACCTCCGCGACGCTCGCCTTCTGCGGCTCGTTGACGAACACCATTCCTGAACCGAGGTAGGGGATTATTTTTATTTAATTATTTCCGTTCATGATTCTAGTTTATCGATTATCGTGGATTTTCAACTAGATGTTATCATTAACGAGAGGGGGTCCGGACCGCACAAACACGGCCGAACCCCCTCCTATGTTCATGTTTGATTTCTTTGCGGATGGAATGGGATGGCGTGGTGTCATCGCACCATGTGGGAATCACACGGCAAGTATTTCACGGCGCCGTCGCGCCGCACCGTGGAAAGAAATTTAAGAACGCGATGTTGTGGTGCCGCATCGAAGGAAATCGAAGGCGCCGCGGCCGGAGCGGGGCCGCGGCGAAGGGGCGCGGTGCCGTCGCACCATGCCGGATGACAATGGCTGCGGCCGGTTCCGGGCCGTGGCGGAGCAAGGTGACCAGCGGCCGGACCGGGCCGCCCGTGATGGAGTTGGAAGGGGACCGGCCACCGCCGATCCCGTTGAGAAGGAGCCTGCCGGCCAGGTCGGGCAGGCCGGATAGGGGAGGGGCCGGGGGAAATAAATTCCCCCGGCTGGTTCAAACGGCCCCCCATATTTGGGGGGGGGGCGCGGTTACACAGGGGGGTAGGCGCCCCCCCCCCCCCCTTTGCTGAACGGCTCGGCCAAAGCAGAGCCAGACAGCGCGCTGGGCGCGCTGTCCCCAGCCGGTCTGCCAGGCCGGGCCATGCCGGGCTGGGCCGACTCTGTCCGGGGTGGGTCGACCCGATTCGGGCCGACCGGGGGGTCTCGGGCCGGGTCGGTCCGGGGCCGAAACCCCCGTTATCGGACTGTTTGGGTTCAAATGCTCATAACTCGGGCTACAAACCTACGATCGACGCGCCGTCAGCTGTGACACGATCCTTGGAAAGAGACGGTCATTTCAACATATCTCACTCAAGGTTTCGTAATACTTTGAGTTCGGCCGGGTTGGTTCGTACACGAAACCAACTGGGCCCTCGGAGCAGAAACACTCATATCTTGAGCTACGGACGTCTGATTGACGTTTCGTCAACTTTGTTGAGTTCCTCTTAGTGAGACGGATCTTTTGGCATACTCCGCCCGAGGTTTGGACGCAGTTGGAGTACGGTCGGGTTGGTTTTGCCTTAAAAATCAACAGGGCCCCTGGGACGGAAATGCCAATAACTCTCAGACCGGGCGTCTGATTGACGCGCCGTCTATTGCGTTGAGTTCCTATTGACGATACAGAACTTTCGGATACATCAACTTCGGACTATGTGTCAGTTGATGTATCAGCCTCTCGGCTTGGGGAGCGGACCCTCCCGAACGAGCTTGCTGTGTGCGGGAACCCTAGTGCTGGCTGCGACTACGACTTCGATGACGACTGTACAGAGATCCTCAGTGGATTCGACTGCGACGATGATGAAAATAGTACGGGAATCCTCCGTGTTTTCGGCAGTGACTACTACGGTACATCTTGGGATTCATCAACTCCAGTCTACCTATCAGTTGATTCATCGACCTCTTATCTCGTGGAGTGGACCCTCCCGGAACGAGCTTGCTGTGTGCGGAAACCCTAGAGTCGGTTGAGACTTGACGACTGCTGATCGAACGACTCGGTGTGTTACGGATAGCCCAGTGGGGAACGCTTGGTTGTAGTGGCAGACCGACGGCGGAGGAGCACTTGGTTGTAGCGGCAGACCCACGGAACTCAACAGAAGGAGTACCTCTAGAGGCTATGAGGAGGAGCGCTTGGTTGTAGCAGCAGACCCACGACAGAAGTGCGCTTGGTTTTAGCGGCACAGGGGAGTGCTTGTTTGTAGCGGCAGACCCACAACAGAGGTGCGCTTGGTTGTAGCGGCACAGGGGAGCGCTTGGTTGTATCAGCAGACCCACGACGGAGGAGCGCTTGGTTGTAGTGGCACGGGGGAGCGCTTGGTTGTAGCAGCAGGCCCACAATACCCGATAGGTGTAGTACTACAGCAGTCCAAGGTAAGAGGGAAGCGCTTGGTTGTAGCGGCATAACCACTGTACTTGATGGAGAAGGAGTTTCCCAATAGCTTTGGGTTTAACATCATGATCGATCCTATGTGGGTCATTACAAGGGTTAGTACCTACAGATCCTTGTGGGTCCGACGGCTTAGATGAATCAGTGGCTACATCTGATCATCTCTAACATCATACGAAGAAGTACCTGTGTGAGCTGAATCCTGTTTGCTTTCCTGTGTGGATTGTGTTGTGCTATCCTGTGTGGATTACGTTTTGCTTTCCTGTGTGGAATACGTATACTTTCCTGTGTGGACTGAGTTTTACTTGGGCTCGGAGGTTGGAGCATATTGTAATTGTTGACTTAGGTATATGTATGGGCATATACCTAAGTAGTGTCGGTTATTACTTCATGATTGCATCTTTCCTTTGTGGTTTATTCTTTGTGGATTTTGGGAGACCCTCGGGGGTCTCGGGGTCCCTACTAAGTATCTTATACTCACCCCTGCACGGGTTATTCCCACACTACGTTGTGTTGGTTGCAGACGATGGACAGCGTTGATCATGGTTGAGGCTTGTAGAGCAGGACGGTACCTGGAGGAGGACCACTAGGCGGGACGTACTCGGAGCGGACGGCGGGACCCGAGGAGCAGTGGAGCTATCTGTACCCACCCTTCAGGTGGGATTTCTAGTGGACATCTCGGCGTGGTGGCTTTTACTTTTCAGTTGTTGTTTTCCCTTCCGAGTTGTACTTTACTTTCAGTTTGGGTTTGTATACTGACCCACTTACTTTCCGCACTTACAGTTGTACTCTATTTTTACTTAGTGTTTACTTTTTCCGCTTTCTTACTCTATGGTGCTTGTTTACTTTACAAAGGAAATGCCTTCCCTTTTTACCGGGATTTACGCCTTAGTGCTAGTCGCCAGCCCCTGGCCTATGGAAGGTGGGCTTGGGGTAGTCACGGCATGGGCCCCGAGGACGGGTCATGACATTTTACAAGTTACCTTTAATATTTTTTCAATCCCTACATAACTCCATGTCCATAATAATAATATAATTATTCTTTTTGTACTTGCACTGAACTCACAAATAAAATTAGATATTATTTAAAAATTATAATAAATATATATTATTTCTCATTGAACTTATGAACTCTATCAGCCATTCCTTCATAATATTTATTGGGCTTCAAATAATGAATGTTCATTTAAAAAATAAATATCACTGTATTATTCACTAATAAATAATAAAAGTTATATTAACTAAATAGAAAATAAATTTTTATCAAATATTTTTCTCACATTATATTTTCCAGAATAATTGGTCATGGAATATATGAAATCAATCATACATGAATAATTATTAGACCACTTATGGGGGTAATATTTATTCAACTTGTTAAATAATAAATAATAATATATTATTTAACTGAGATTCTAGAAACACTTGGTGTGTGACCCTCTAGTCCTCTTTCTCAGTGGCATTAGGAAAAGAAACCTAAAGTCCAAGGTCCATAAATAGTAACACACCATGGAATCCATAGAGAAAGAAGTTAATTTCATAATAACATATTACCTCATATGAACATTTACTATGTAATATAATCCCTTTATCACAATATCTCTAATCAATCAGGTTTCATGCTAGTTTCATAAACATATATGGCCAGTGTCTCTTTTTTCACTTTCTAGAAATCAAATGTGACTATAGAAATTCATGTCCATGGATTTATTTAGGCTCTATCATTTCCATAAAAGGGAATGAGAAATCAAATTTCATTAAAGAATAGAAGGGAAAAATCCTTTATCATATTATTCATTAATAAAATATTACTCATGATGCACCCAACATATCCTAACACCCTGTGAACATCTGTCATTATTATTTTCAACGATACATAAAAGTACTCAAGTTATAATAATCATTAATAATGATCTTTAATTATATGTATCAACACACACATCCACATACATTAACATCCAATGACACATATAAATGTGTATTTCTTACTGGAAAGTATTTTTCTCATAAATAATAAAATGGATATTACCAAATGTGTACAACTTTAGAAGGTGACTCAAAGTCTTATGAGTCTCCCAACTCGATAGCATAAATCATTTGTTTACCTAAAATTATTTCATACACCAGTAAAATTTATATTTTCGAATACTGTCATGGAACTTCTGGGTTCTCATCATAGTGGGGAACTACTAAGACCTTTCAGTGAGATAGCTACTCTTAGAACATTATCACATACTATGTCAAATAAAATAAAAATCATGATGTGATAATAAGTTTATTAATATTTAAAATTATGAATACAAATTATCATAAAGTATACAAAATTTGGTACTAGGGAACCAAATATAATAGATAATCTCCCCATAGTACATATATAGACCCTCACTGCAAGTCAGAATCCAATAACATATAGAGATGCACCCCTGAGGTCTTATGGGAAATCAGGTCGAGACACCAGTCGAGTGGCCTATAGAATGGTACATTATAAGGTTTTATCAGTGCTTTTTTTAATATTTAGTGTAATTTAATTAGGATAAATAAGAATGTGTTAGGTACTATGATGGATTCTGGTCTAGTGTTCAATGAACAATATCTCTTATTAAAATTATAGGTTTATATGGATGGGATTGGTGTTATTGATATGTTATATTATGGTTGATATGATTATAACCTTTTTGACACGCATGATGACTGGATTTATTCATAGTTGGGTTTTTGGATCTTTTACTATTTGCAAGAACCTAGATACAAGCCTTGATTCTTGGCCTGCATAAGAAATAGGCATCTCATGCATCATTATTAGGTATGTAGGATCCACATGAAATGTATATTATCATGTGTGGGTTTATCACTGATGATGGGCTCAATGGTTTAATTTTTTCACAACTACTCATATAACTTTTCCTCATATATGTACTTAGTGTAATTCTACTCAACTTGATCTTTTTATATATACATTTTCTTCTAATGAAATTCCATGTGGATCTATAGTGAGACTATCATGGATTATGATAGAGTCTCTAAATGTATGGGACATGGAGTAATCTTATAAGGTAAATTTAATAATTAGATTTCATTGTTGGAAACCCTGTGTGGGTTTTTGTCATCATAGTTTTGTTATTTTAAGTTTCACTGATGAACTATATGAAATTTTACAATATATCATGGAATGATATTTTTTTTGAAAAATTAAATGGTTATATTTCCCTTTATACATATCATATTTTATTTCCTAATTGGTTATGGAAAGAGTTGAGTATGATTCTCAATGGAGATGTTTTTGTACTGATGAACTATTAGAATTAGTTCATTGGTAGGATGATTGTGTATCCATGAGATGATTTTATAGATATAGGGCCCTCACGAGGGAATTTGAAACATTGAATGTTATGATTCTTTTAGTTGGGTAGTATGGATTACATCCCATTATCTATGACCGTTTGTGATACATGACCTTTGGGATTGGTGGGATACCTAGAGGACCTGTGGTGTAAATCCTTTTTTATTGAGTTATAAGTTTTTTGGTTTCCTTTAAGGTGAATTTTAGGGTTATGTGTTTGATATTAAGATTGATGTATGGATAGTGTAATGAAAGTTTTTTTATCATCAAGGTGAATCCATTTTTTTATTTTCCATCATAATCACCATGAGATTTAGTGATTTAGAATGGGTGGCAAGGGATTTCCTAGGTATCAAGGTGAAATTTTTATGGAATGAATGGCCGGGTGGCTAGCTATATTATTCAGATGTATTTTAGTTCTTTTTTTTAGAGAGAGGATGGATTTTGTGTCCTGGAGTGGTGAAAAATTAAATCTAAACATGTGGTTAATTTTAGTGCAGAAGCTATGCCTATTTTTGAAGTTTAATGGTGAGTGTGATCCAATTTTTTAGAATAGGCCTATGTGAGGAGCATGGTCAATGGGTTCATGCCCATTATCCTAGGTTCATTGTTTGAAAATTAGGTGACCTGAGATCTCGTGAGAGGTTTTTATATAATCACTCATCATTGAGGATTAGAGTGGGGTTTGGCACAAAATTTAAGGAGGAAGCATTATTACATGTTGGAAAGGGTGCTTGGGTTATTTGCAGTGTTATTTGGGTCATGTGTGTATTGATTAAATTTGCTCGAGTTGTGTGGAAAACTGAGTGGTGGAACTATGGTGTACTTGTTGAATTTGTAATTTATGGAATGGTGTATGGAATTTATTATGGTGTTCAGTGTAATATAGGTCTTTAGAGGATGTGATCTTTATTTTAAGTACATGTTCTCATATTATATATCCTGACAGTAAAATAACCCCTCATCTTTAGAAAATGTCACTTGAAATAAAAATTATATACTTTTACCTTCATTTTTTAGGAATCAATGGTCCTTTCACCCATTAAAAATTTATGGTTTTGTGTTCGATAACCTTTGGAGGAACAGTTTATCTTTCACTCTATAGATGCTAGTTTTATTATCTATGTCTATAATTTAACTTTTGAATAATTCCCTCCATATATGGGAATATTATTATGTCTTATTTCATGTAACCTTTATGTTACCCACTTTCCAACTTTAAAATAATTATTATTATACCTCAGAATGTTTTTAAATTTAAATAATTTTTTTTAATATTTTACCTTTTATGACTGAGATAAAATTGTAATCAAATAATTTATTTAAGGTGGGAATATTTTAATACCCCTAAAATGTAGTTTAAAATAATAATTTTGTTGATAACTATCTTAATACACAATATCGAGCTTTATGTGAATTGAGACATATTATAAAAATATTATTCTTAAAATATAAAAATTATAACATGGCCATCGAAATGGAAGGTATGAATAAGAATAATTGGATTATGAAATATATTTATAAGGGTCCTACTCAATACAAATTTATTACTTAATTATTAGGAAATAAACACTAGATTTTTGGTAATGTCGTTTTATGGTTCAAAAGCTCATTTTATTAAAAATGATTATTATTGTATATTATGTGCCAAATTATATTTTATTTACTCTACATTTTAAAATTTTAATTTTATAAGATAAATATAATTTATAAAATAAATATATCAAAATTTACTTTGGTTGATATTTTGATATTTTTCTAAAATGATTCTTTTTTAGTGAATAGTGAAAATTTATGATTTTTCAAATACTTTTATTTGTTTTCTATAAATAAATGAATTTAAAAGTGAAATTATATTCTTTATTTTTATTAAATTGAAATATGATCCATTTTATGCTGAATATTATAATTAATTCTATTTTAATTAGTATTATTCATTATTTTAATATAAGTTAATTTATTGGTTTAAAAATTATTTTTTTAACTATAATTCATAATGTTTAACATATTTATATTAAAATTTATTTCTTCATATTATATAGATTTAATCATGAAAAATGGATACCATTTTTTTAATCAAGAGTTTAAAATTTAGTATGTACCTTTTTTTGGTCATTGTGAGTGGTAACAATGATAAATATTTATCACCACAGTAAGGGTAAAATCGGTAAAATGAGGAAGTGTCAAAATCAACCCAAATAATTCCCTTATTTCATTTTATAGAATATGATAGGGTAGTATGTCTGAGTATGATATAATCTAAAATACCAAATGTAGGATCGAAATAAGAATGATATTCTCATATACAAGAGGGGGGGTGAATCGTACCTTTTAAAAATTCCCTTAGGAAATTTTGAGGATGGTTGTGTTTAACTAGGTTAAACAAGATAATTCACAAGACCTCTATAAGTTCTAATCACTTACTAAATTATGGAAAAGTGATTCTGAAAATTGAACTTAAATAATTTTTACAAAGATGAAGATTCTACATTAAAGCGTATAGAATATAACTAAATCAGAGTACAAGAGTAAGGAAGTACAAGATAGTTACACTTTCCTTAAAAATGAAAATGCAGCAAAAAACAGAGTAGTAAAACTACTGGTAACAAGTATAAACTCTTTTATCCCAAATATAAGGGTATCCGACAACCTTGGATAAAGGTCCCTTAATTTATACTTTCAAGAAAGTCTGTCTTACCCACACCAGGGTAATCCCTCGATACGAAGATCTGGGTCTGTCTTGCTATCCCTACAAGCCCTCAACTATCAGGTAGTTGGCACCTCTGTCTTCCTCGGCAAGGAAGCCCTCAACTTCAAGGTGTTGGAACCACTGTCTTCCAATCCCCGGAATCCCTCAATTGTACATACCAATAATCAGAGTCGCATGAAGCAAATCTGCACAAGGTAATGTTTGAACAAGTTGTTCAACCTTTTTACACGAAGCTTGAGAGTTGATAAGATCCTCTCTCTCTCTCTAGAAATCACTTCCAGAAGTCCTGAGCATCAAAATTCCAAAAGTAATGAGCACTTTCAAATGAGCTCCTATTTATAGGTGAAGCTCCAATGGTCGGCTCCCTCCTCCAATGGTTATATTTTCCTTTGAATTTCAGAGGGACATGTACGTGTGTCACTCAAACAATGGTTAATCAATAACTAAAGGCACGACACCATTTTGTAATAGAAAAAGTGTAATCATAACCAAAAATGATATTCGGAATGGAGAAAATGAATGTTTGGAATGTAGAAAGTTAAAGTTAGGAGTGTAGAGAAAAAATGAATTCGTAGTCTTTAGTACTATGATATTCAGATTCTGTTTTGTAGGAATTCAGAACCTGAATTCTGTAGAATTTCAGAGCCTGAATTTCAAGGAAATTTGGATTCTGTATTCACAAGAATTCAGAACCAGAACATAAAAAGTTCAGAGTCAGAGTTCATGGAAATTTAGAGTCAGAACTCATAAGCGTTCGGAGTCTGTATCCAGAGAACTCGGAGTCATAATTTTATACAAGTTCATAATGAGAATTTGTAATGAGAATTTGTAACCAGAATTCATCATCAACATTCATAATGAGAATTCATAATCAGAATTCATCATCAGATTTTTTAATGAGAATTATTAATCATAATTCATAGTTAGAACTTTATATAAGTTCGTAATCAGAAATTACATTTTCTAGATATTTAGAAAGTTTGTTATTCTCAAAACATACTTGCTTAAGATTTTTTGAAATACTTTCAAAATAAGAAATTTTCTTATCAAGATATATAGAAAGATATGATATTTCCTTAGTAAAAATAGTATTACAAGAATTTTCCTTATCAAGTTTTTTTGTGAGTTTAAATTCTCATTCTCAAGGAGTTTGGAAAACCTAGAAACTTCTTCATAGGTAGGTAAAGTATTATCTTCATTAGAAGGAGATTCTTCATCTAGAGAGTTATAATATTTACTATCATTAGCATTTAAAGAAACATTTATCATTGATTCAGCATTGTGTACCTTATCCATCAAGAAATTATAGTCAATAGGTATCCTAGCTTAAAGAATAATATTCATATGTCCAGAAGATTCATAATCTGAAGATTCATCTGAAGAGTCTCCACCACTGGCACTCCATGTGTCATTGGATTTCAACACTTTCTTAGATTTATAATTGTAATAATTCTTTCTGTTTTCTCAGAATGCCTTTCCTTTCATTATTTTCTTTTGAGCATAGGGCAGTCAAGTCTTATGTGTCCGGCTTTCTTGAATTCATAGCATGTAACTTCAAAATCTTTCTTGTCTTTTCTTTCCTTCTTCTTATATCTATATTGAAAGTTCCTTGGTCCAGCTATCTTGTTCATCCTTTGAGCAATATTTGTTGATTCATTTTTTGAGGACTCACTTCCACAAGATTCGGAATGGATAACAACTTTATTAGATCTAGATCTAGTAACTCTCTCAGGAGTCTTGGCTTTCATGTGATTGGAAGTAGTAGTAAAAGCTACACTGCCATTTCTATTCATTTTCTTTACAATATCAGCATTTATCTTCATTCTAGTCTCATATTGAAGAAGAGATACAAACAGATCATCAAGGGTAATTTGAGTAACCTTTCTATTCTCATCAATTGCATTCCTTTTGGATTCCCACCCATTTGGCATGATGTTGATGATCATGTCAACAAGGGATTCATCATCCAATCCTATTTCACCCATTGATTGTAAACTATTCATAATAGTCATGAATCTCTATTTCCCTTTGCATATGGTTTCACCATAAGGAAAACTAAAACCATGATATTCATCTCTAAGCATGGATCTTCTAGTTTCAATTACTTTAGATGTTCCAAAGTGAGTGACTTCAAGTTTCTTCCATATAGAATTTTATGCTTCATAAGACAAAATTTGGCTATATATATTTCTAGTCATTGAACAAAGTAATGTATCGCATACCATAAAGATAAGTTGGTAATCATGCTTTTCTTGATTTGTAAAGGCACTTACTTCTTTATCAAGAATTGTGTATCCACCGGTAATCATAAAAACAATTCAACACCAGTGTTGATAATGAAAGTCTTCATGCGATCTCTCTGATATTCGTAATCATTACCATCAAATATAGGTGGTCTGGTTGGATTGAGATTATTTATGGAACCAACATTGATTCCTGCCATTCTTAATAAAAGTCTTTCCACAAAAACATGTTAGTAGAAAAAGTTTGAAAACAAGAAAAATATTCTAAACAAGAAAATATAGAGTAAAAGAATATCTACAAAAAAGTGAATCCGAACAATGAGTCCGAAAAACAGATTCTAAAAAAATGAATCCGAAAGTGTGAATCTGAATATGTGAATCCGAAAATTCTATTCTGAGAACTGATTCTCTTCTAAATCTAATCATGAGATTAATTCAGATTGAACCAAATCCTCTGATACCAATTGATAGGATGGTATGTCTGAGTATTATATACTCTATAATACCAAACGTAGGATCAAAATAAGAATGAGATTCTCAGATACAAGAGGGAGGTGAACTGTACGTTTTAAAAATTCCCTCATGAAATTTTTAGGATGGCTGTTAAAGGTTTTAGTTAGATGGAATGCTCAAGTTCACATTATTGCTTGACTTTTCATACATCTGTTTGGTTGCGACCTTGCCTTGATGATGAGCTGATTTGTTCTGGAATCTGAGGTAGAAGAATGTTGAAGACATACTGGGTCTGATCTCTCTCTATTGGCAGTTTGTGTAGATCTTCTTATGGATCCTTTTGAAGGTGCATACCCTATTTTATAATGTTTTACTTTTTTTGGTATTTTTCTATTTTTTATATGGTGTATGCTTTTTACACCTCGGGATTTCCTTGTAACTTTTCTATTTAATAAATTCCTTCTGACATGGATTGGGAAACCAATCCATGTCACCTTATAAAAAAAACAAAGATCAAGATTCTACCTTAAAGCGTATAGAATCTAACTAAATCAGAGTACAATAGTAAGGAATTACAAGATAGTTATACTTTCCTTAAAAATGAAAATGTAGTTGAAAAACAGAGTAGTAAAACTATTGGTAACAAGTATAAACTCTTTTATCTCAAAGAGGAGGGTATCCAACAAACTTGGATAAAGGTCCCTTGATTTATACTTTCAAGAAAGTATATCTTACCCACACCAGGGTAATTTCTCGATACTAAGATCATATTCTATCTTGAAATCCCCGCAAGCCATCAACTATCAGGTATTCGGCACCTCTATCTTCCTCAGCAAGGAAGACCTCAACATCAAAGTGTTGGAACCTCTGTCTTCCTTTCCCCGGAATCCCTCGATTGTAGACAGCAATAATCGGAGTCGCACGAAGAAAATCTGCACAAGGAAAAGTTTGAACAAGTTGTTCAAACTTTCTTCACGGAGATTGAGCGTTGATAAGATCCTCTCTCTCTCTAGTTATCACTTTAGGAAGTTTTGAACATCAAAATTCCAAAAGTCCTGATCACATTCAAATGATCTCTTATTTATAGGTGAAGCTCTAATGGTCGACTCCCACCTCCAATGGTCATATTTGTCCTTGAATTTTTGAAGGACCTATAAACGTGTCACTAAAACAATGGTTAGTCAATAAATGAAGGCATGACACCATTTTGTAATAGAAAAAGTTTAAACATAACCAAAATTGATATTCAGAATGGAGAAAATGAAATTTTTGAATGTAGAAAGTTGAAGTTTAGAGTGTAGAGAAAAAATGAATTCAGAGTCTGTAGTACTATGATATTAAGATTATGTTTTGTAGGAATTCGGAACCTGGATTCTGAATAATTTTGGAGCTTGAATTTCAAGGAAATTCAGATTTTGTATTCACAATAATTCGGAACCATAACTTACAAAGTTTGGAGTCAGAGTTCATGGAAATTTAGAGTTAGAACTCATAAGTGTTCAGAGTCTGTATCCAGAGAACATGGAGTCAGAAATTTATACAAGTTCGTAATCAGAATACATAATGAGAATTCGTAATCAGAATTCATCATTAGAATTCGTAATGAGAATTTGTAATTAGAACTCATCATTGGGTTTCGTAATGAGAATTCGTAATCAGAATTCGTAGTTAGAACTTTATATAAGTTCGTAATCAGAATTCAGAGTTGTACTTCATAAAAGTTTGTAATAGGGAATTCGGATTAGAACTTCATAAAAGTTCATATCAGGAATTTGGATTCTAAAACAGAATGCTTCATGTCTAAGTATTATACGATTATGAGGTTTTTGGTTTCAATCTGAGTTTTTACTTAGATGGAAACTAATATGAATAATGAAATCTAGGAAAAGGTAAATTTCCTTGGAGAAGGAAATTTTCCTTATGGAAGTAAAACAGGGGTTAAATAATGTTTTCCTTAAAATAAGGTTTGTGTGATTTTCAAAACAAGAGGAATGATAAATTCATAAGGAAAGCCTTAATTACTTGACAATATTACCCTTTAATGAAGGAATGGAAAAATTCATAATGAAAACCTTATTGACTCAACAATCTCCCCCTTTTTAGAAAGCACAAACATCCGTATGAAAAAGAATGTAATGACTTCGAACAAATTTCTAGACTTTGAGAATTAAAGCTTATCTCCCTCTGTTTATGGACAATGGTGAATACGACTAACTCCCTCTTAGGCTTAGAAACTCTAAGTATCATATTATGGATTTCAGGAATGGGATTTTCATTATGAATATGGAAGTCTTCTTAATGAGAACTCCCCCTTACTTAAGGATAGTTCTTCTTTACTTAGAAATTTTTCTTCTCCCTTTTATAATTCCTTTTCCTTCTCCCCCTTTGTGATTTTCAAAAAGAATTTGAGGGAATTGAAAAATAATAAAGTACCTGAAACATTAGTAAATACATACAAACAACACAAGAAACCATAGTTTTCATTAAGATTGAAAGGATTTTTATAAGAAAATACATTACAACAAAATATCGGATTGGTCTATTTGTCTTCTTTTTCCTTGGGGATTAGCTTCTTCAGAAGGATTTTTATATTCTTTAACTCTTTTTAGTCCTCCTCATCTTGCTTTTCTAAGGCTTTAATCCTATCATCTTGAGCCTTTAGAGCCTCAGACTGAGCCTTAAGAACTTCATCCTTCTTTACAAGCTTCTCTTCGATCTCAATCCAGAGATCTCTTTCCACATTCTAGTTTTGAGCAATAGAGTTAAGCTTCCCATTCAGATCTATCACCTGTTGATTCTGAGTATTTTTCTCAAGGGTCAGATTTTCTTGAAGATTGTTTATCTTGGAATCCTCGGTATAAAAATCTTCTTTTACATCATTCTGAAGTGATTAAGCTCGGCAATATCTTCATAGATTTTCTTTGACCATAGAGTCATTTTGCTGCAATATTTTCTATGGACCTCATAATTGAGTAGAAAATTTTTATGTTCTGGCTCAATCTTCACACATTTATCCATAACCATGGATACTGATTCTAACTTCTGATTCATAGTGTGTTGAAGCATCTGGCATCTGGAGTCTATTGTAGGAAAGATCAGAATTGTATCTACCAACTTATTTAAGGACACAACAACCAAATCGTGTCCTAATGTAGATGACTCTGAATATGACAACATTCTAGGAGGTTTTTCTTCATCTATTTGTACCAACTTCCTTTTAGAAGAGCCTCCAACTTCCTTCTTCCTTATGATATCTTTCGTTGGGGTGTCAATAAGCACTTTCTTACCCATTATTATTTTTAGAATGGCCTCTTCATCAGGGGATTCTTGTTCACTCTCGGATAGCAGTACAATATTGTCTTCATCAGGTTTCTCCTTCTCTACTCCTTCTTTAATAAAGTTATTTTCATAGCTTTCTTCCTCAGATAATTCATTTACTTTCTCTTCTTTCTTGTCTTCATCTTTATTTCCATCTTTCACTTCTTCCTTTTTTGGAGTGACAAGTTTTTAGGATTCGCACTTAGATGTTCGGAGTGGTAATTTATCTGATGGATTTTCCTTATATTGATATTCTTCGACTTGTTTAATTAGATCATCTAAATCACCACTTTCTTCTTCTTCTTCTTCTACTTCCTCTTCTTGTACTTCCTCTTCTTCTTCAACATCTTCATTAACTTCTTTCTCTTTCGATTTTTCCGAAGTGAAGAAATTCTTCCCCAGAGTCTCAGGTAATTGATCGACTAAAAAAATTTAGTACTGAAATATTCTCGAAAGCTACTTCTATGGCTTTCAAAAGAGATTTTACAACTTCAGACTCAGACATTTTCTTCTTCATATTCTTCTCCTTTGCTTTCCTCTCAAGCTCTTTAGTAGCTGTTTCTTTTAAGGCCTTAGCCTCAGCAGGGTCCAAGCCAAACTGTGTCTCCCCTTCTTTTCTCTTTTCCTTATATTTCCTCAACTTTGCAGCCACCTCATCCTGATATGCTTTCTGTTTTTTTGGTTTGGGAGGTGTGGATTGGGTTTCCTTAGCTTTAGGGGTTTTATCTTCATATTCTACTTCTTTAAACTTCTTTTTCTTACCAACCTTCTTCAATGGCTTAGCTTTTTCAATATTTTCTGTATTGACTTCTGCCTCTCCCTCTGGAAGATCACAAAACTCTTTTGTCTCCTTAGAATATCCCATATTAATTCTTTTCAGAGTATCATCACTAACAAGCATAACTTTGAAATTCTGAACCTTTGATTTGCATGCAATATTGAATGATTCAAGACACAAAACTATTAGTTTGTAAAGTAAGGCAGGACGCATGATAATTTGAGCTCTTATATTCCCATTCTTGATGTTTTGAATTGTAACAAGAACATGCCTCATCAAATTAGTTTTCCTTAGATTTTACAGGAAATCTGAGAAATATATTTCACATTTCTTGATGGTATCTTTGTCACCTTTTCTCGGTACTAAAAAACATTGTACCCTTAACTGAAGAATATGGTTGTTAGATGATAGTTGAGAAATTTTTGCTATCTTTACATCAGAAAGTCCAAGACATTGTAAGGCCATTACCATAAAAAAACTGCCTTGAACATCCGGGAGTTTATGGGAGAAAAATTCTGCCTCCCCTTTATATGATAATCCCACCAGGCAGGCGGCCTTGGTATAAGAAAGTTTGTAGGTTTTTTCATAAGACTTGAATGAAAATATTTCTCTATCATCTTCCCTAAAGAAGCACACTTACTCATAAAACTCTATGAGTAAATCCGGATACACCAAGTCTTGAACAGCTGGCTTAGATATGAAGACATCTTCCCATCCATTTAACTTGATATTCTTAGAAATGATAGATTCGTACTTGAAAAATCTCGGATGCACCAACCTTTCCCTGTATATTTCCCATTTTGAGATTGGCTTCAAGGTAGACATTTCTTGAGAAGAGGCTTCTACAGATATTCGGATTCGAGGAACTCTGAGAGATTCGGAATGGGCTTAAGAACTTAGGCAGAGCTTTGAGACGTGAGAGCTTGGAAACAGATGTGGGACACCATTGGGGATACCCTTTATATAGGCGATGTAAGTGACCTTTAAACTTCCAAAAAAAATCTAATGGTTGAAAAACTCTTTGATTTGATCTGACGGTTGAAAACATGCCTGCATGGAAATTTTGAATCCGATCTTTTGTGGTTTTAAGAAAAACAATCGGATTTAAAAAAAATGAATCCAAAAATTTAAAATACAAGAGAAAATACCAGCAAGTAAAAATGATTATGAAAACTTGAGTAAACAAATCATACCTTTTGGATTGTCTAGGAAGTTTATTCGTAATGGGTGATATTTCTCTTCAAGAAAATTTGACTATAAAAAACTCACTATGAAAAGATTAATATGAAAAACATAATATGAAAAACTTACTACTAAAAACTCAATTACAAAAATAATAAGTATGAAAATTCCCATTACGAAAATTTACATTGCGAAAATTTCCACTACGAAAATTTCCAGTACTAAAGTTTTCAGTCAGAAAATTTCTATTAAAAAAATTTCCCTTACAAAAATTTCCATTACAAAAATTCTCATTATGAAAATTTCAAAAACCAACTACGAAAATTTTATTACTAAAATTTTGAAAAACTAACTATGAAAATTTTAATTAATAAATTTTGAAAAACAGGCTATGATAACTTTCATTACGAAAATTTGAAAAACAGACTATGAAAAATTTTATTACGAAAATTTTGAAAAAAAGAATACGATAAATATCATTACGAAAATTTTGAAAAAAATACTACGATAAATTTCATTACGAAAATTTTGAAAAACAAACTCAGATAAATTTAATTATGAAAATTTTGAAAAACATACTACGATAAATTTCATTTTGAAAATTTTGAAAAACCTTCAATACAAAGTGTACTCCCCCTATGAAAAGAAGTTTATTACTCTAAGGAGATTGATTCAAAAAGAAGTTAATGAAGGAAGATTACCTCATGGTTATCATTACTAACTTCTGTTTAATGTATTCAACTTTATTGGTAGGTAAAGATTTTTTGAAAATATCAGCAAGTTGATCTTGCGTTCCGATGAATTGAAGAATGATATCTCATTTTAGTGTGTGATCCCTAAGAAAGTGATGCCTAATGTCTTTGTGCTTTACATGAGAGTGATGTGCAGGGTTTTTAATAAGGGTAATGGCAGTTATGTTATGACACAAAATTTGGGTCTTAGTAAAACTCAATCCATAGTCTGTGAGTGTGTGTTGCATCCACAATACTTGAGCACAACAACTTTTAGCTGCTACATATTCAACTTCAGCAGTGGAGAGTGCTACTGAGTGTTTCTTCTTGTCGGACCAAGAAACTAATGAATCTCCTAATAAATGAAAAGTTTTGGATGTACTCTTTCAATCCATTCTACATCCACCAAAGTCAGCATCCGAAAAACTTTTTAAAACAAAATCATTTCCAGAAGTGTAAAATAGTCCTAAATCCACTGTTCCCTTTAAGTAGCGAAAAATTCTTTTCACTGCCTTTAAATGAGATTCCTTAGGATTGGATTGATATCTTGCACATAAGCATACTGAAAACATTTATTATGGATGACTATCTGTCAAGTAAAGTAGACTTCCTATCATACCTCTAAAAGATTTTTGATCTACTGGTTTCCCAGCTTCATCAAGATCAAGTGTGTTTGAGGTACCGATAGGAGTACTTATACTCTTAGTGTTGTCATATCCATACTTTTTAAGAAGATCTTTAATATACTTATGTTGATATATGTATATTCTTTCTGGTTTTGGTAAATTTTAAAACCAAGGAAAAATGTTAACTCACCCATCGTACTCATTTCAAACTAAGATTTCATTAGATCGGCAAAGGAATTGGATAAGGATTGCTGAGTTGAACCAAATATAATGTCATCAACATAACATTGAACAATCAAAAAAAATTTATTATCTTTCTTTATAAAAAGGGTTGGATCTGCATTTCACTTAACATAGTTATTTTGAAGCAAAAATCCTATAAGTCTATCATACCAAGATCTAGGTGCTTGTTTAAGGCCATATAAAGCTTTGGTAAGTCTAAAAACATGATCAGGATGTGTTTTATCTTCAAAGATAGGAGGTTGTTCAACAAAAACTTCATCCTGAACATAACCATTAAGAAAAGAACATTTCACATCCATTTGAAAAAGTTTGAAATTTATGAATGCTTCAAAGGAAAGTAGAATATGAATAGATTCAAGTCTAGCTAATGGAGAATAGGTTTCTTCATAGTCCATTCCTTCTTGTTGATTATAGCCTTTAGCAACTAATCTAGCTTTATTTCTTACTATGATTCCATTTTCATCACACTTATTTCTGACGACCCATTTTACTCCAATTAAAAAAGTTTCCTTAGGTCTTTCAACCAAGGTCCAGACTTTATTCCTTTCGAATTCATTTAGTTCATCTTGCATGGCTTTAATCCAATCATCATCACCTAAAGCTTCATCAGTGCTTTTTTGTTCTAATTGGGAAATAAATGTTAGATTCTCTACTTCATTTCTTAAGGAACTTCTAGTCCTTACAAGTTGATTCACATCACCAATGTTACTATCACTAGGATGAATCTTGAGAAACAATATATTTGGGTTTTTTAAAGCTTGTTCATAAACATAGGGTAGGAAATCTTCTAGAGTAAATGTTTCAGAAGTATCTTCTTGAACATTTTCCTTATCAGAAGGAACTTCTATCATAGGTTGATAACCAGTTTTTGAAAACACATCCGAGGATATAGGTTGGGGTTGTTTAAAAACAAAAGGATCGGTTTCATCTAATTTAACATGTACTGTCTCTTAAACAGTACAAGTGTTTTTATTGAAAACTCTATAAGCCTTAAAAGTTATGGAGTAGCCTAAGAAAATTATTTCATCAGATTTTGGTGTGAATTTATGTAATTTATCTTTAGTATTCAGAATGAATACCTTGCAACAAAAATCCTTAAAGTAGGAAATTCTAGGTTTTCTACCATTCCATAAATCATAAAGAGTTTTATTAAGAAAAGATCTAATCAAAACTCGGTTTATAGTATAAAAATCAGTACTTACAGCTTTAGCCCAGAAATGTTTGGCAACATAATACTCACTCAACATGGTTCTAGTTATCTCTTGAAGAATTCTATTTCTTCTTTCAACAACACCATTCTATTGAGGTGTTATAGGTGCTGAAAAGTTATGAGTAATGCCTTTTCTACTACAAAAAGTTTCAAAATTAGAATTTTGGAATTCTCCCCCATGATCACTATGAATATTTTTCAATAGAAGGATTTTCTCATTTTTAACTTGGGCTATAAAACTTTTTAAATAAGAAAAATATTCAGACTTATTTTCTAGAAAA
Organism: Viscum album; assembly: GCA_963277665.1. Classification (NCBI taxonomy): domain Eukaryota; kingdom Viridiplantae; phylum Streptophyta; class Magnoliopsida; order Santalales; family Viscaceae; genus Viscum; species Viscum album. Next base: position 1,103,781,858 of record OY728147.1, read on the forward strand.
TAGACCCACGTATATCTAGTGTAATCATCAACCAAGACAAATACATAATACTTGCCCCCAATGATTCCAGTTTGTGTAGGAACAAAATGATCCATATGCACTAGCTATAATGCATCAATAGTTGAGACTTCACCGAGTGATTTAAATCATGATTTATGTTGATTTCTATATTGAAAAGGGTCACAAACTTTTGAATAATCAAATCTAAGCTCTGGTAGATCCTTAACTAAAACTTTATTAGATAGTTTACATAATTTCTTAAGGTTACAGTGTGCTATCCTTCTATTCCATAACCAAAAATGATCTTCCATTGCACTAATACAAGGTAAGTCTTGGATCCTAAGTTCTTCTAAGTTAAGTGTGTAAACATTCTCTTTCCTATGGGCAGAAAGAATAAACTCTTCCTTGGAATTGTGTACTGGGCACTTATCATTCCTAAAATTCACAAGTTATCCTTCATTAAACATTTAAATTATGCTGATGAGGTTGTTCTAAAGTCCCTTAACAAATAAAACATTTTAAATTAAAGTTTTTCCAAGAATAACGATGTTACCTATACCAATAATTTCTCCCTGAGCATTATCTCCCAAAGTTAATTTTTCTCCTTTCATATTGGTAATATTTTCAAAATAGTTTTTATTACCAGTCATATGCTGGGAACATCCACTATCCGTGTACCATGTATTTTTGTTGGTACTTTCCCTATTTTCCGGAAAATAAGAAAAAGTTAGGTTTTCAGAATCCAGACTTGCTTGGATCCGGAAATCTCAAGAAAAATTAAAATTTTGGGAACCCATTTTTTCTTAGAAAAATAAGCTTTATTAAATCCTAAAGATTGGGTTTTGTTTAGAGAAAAATTCATTTCCCAGTGTCCACCACATTGACACTTATTACATAATGGGGCACTTTGAGGAACAAATTAATTGTTACTAAAAATCGTTTTAGAACTTGTGTAACCAAAACCAGAAGTATTCCTTCGAGGTCGGATTTTTTAATACATTTTATCAAAATTTTATTTACCTAGGGTAAATTTTGACAAACACTTCCTCAAGGAAAATATTTCAGATATGAGTTTTATAACTAAGTTCTTGTCTTCAAAAACATTTGAACTAGAGCTAGGCACGAAAGCATTTTTCTTAGAAATTACATTTTCTATATCTTTAGAAAATTTTTTCTTCTCAGAACTTACTTCCTCAAGATTTTTTGAAATAATTTCAAAATCAGTATTTTTCTTATCAAGATCTTTAGAAAGATATGATATTTCCTTAGTAAAAATAATATTCCTAGAATTTTCCTTATCATGTTTTTTTATGAGTTTTAAATTCTCGTTCTCAAAGAGTTTGGAAAACCTAGAAACTTATTCATAGGTAGGTAAAGTATTATCTTCATCAGAAGAAGATTCTTCATCCGAAGAGTTATAATATTTACTATCATTATCATTTAAAGAAACATTGGTCATTTATTCAGAATTGTGTACCTTATCAATCAATCAATGATTGTCAATATGTAGCCTATCTAAAAGACCAAGATTTTTATGTTAAGAAGATTCATAATCTGAAGATTCATCTGAAGAGTCTCCACCATTGGAACTCCATGTGTCATTGGATTTCAACACTTTATTAGACAAGGAATTGTAATACTTCTTTCTGTTTTTCTCATAATGCCTTTACTTTCATTCTTTTCTTTTGAGCATAGGGCAGTCAGGTCTTATGTGTCCAGCTTTCTTGCATTCATAGCATGTAACTTCAGAATATTTCTTGTCCTTTCTTTCCTTCTTCTTATATCTAGATTGAAAGTTTCTTTGTCTAGCTATCTTGCTCATCTTTTGAGCAGGATTTTCTAATTCATTTTATGAGGACTCACTTCCACTAGATTCGGAATGGATAACAACATTCTTAGATCTAGATCTAGTAACTCTCTCAGGAGTCCTGGCTTTCATATGATTGGAAGTAGTAGTAAAAGCTACACTGCCATTTCCATTCATCTTATATACAATATCAGCATCTCTCTTTATTCTATTCTAATGTTGAAGAAGAGTTCCAAGTAGCTCATCAAGGGTAATTTGAGTAACCTTTCTATTCTCATCAATTGCAGTCCTTTTGGATTCCCACCCATTTTGCATGATGTCGATGATCTTGTCAACAAGGGATTCATCATCCAATCCCTTTTCACCTATTGATTTTAAACTATTCACAATATTCATCAATCTTTATTTCACTTTTCATATGGGTTCAACATAAGGAAAACTAAAACCATGATATTCAGCTCTAAGCATGGCTCTTCTAGTTTCAATTACTTTGGAAGTTCCAAAGTGAGTAACTTCAAGTTTCTTCTGTATAGAATTTGCTGCTTCATAAGACAAAATTTGGCTATATATATTTCTAGTCATTGAACAAAGTAAAGTATTATGTACCTTATAGATCAGTTGGTAATCATGTTTTTCTTGATTTGTAAAGGCACTTACTTCTTTATCAAGAATTTTGTATCCACCGGTAAGCATAAAAAAAAATTCAACACCAGTGTTGATAATGAAAGTCTTCATGCAATATCTCCAATATTCGTAATCATTACCATAAAATATAGGTGTTCTGGTTGGATTGAGATTATTTATGGAACCAACATTGATTCCTGCCATTCTAAATAAAAGTCTTTCCACAAACACTTGTTAGTAGAAAAATTTTGTAAACAAGAAAAATATTCTAAGCAAGAAAATATAGAGTAAAAGAATCTCTATGAAAAAGTGAATCCAAACTATGAGTCCAAAAAACAGATTCTGAAAAAAATGAATCCGGAAGTGTGAATCCGAATATGTGAATCCAAAAATTCTATTCTGAGAACTAATTCTCTTCTGAATCTAATCGTGATATTAATTCAGATTGAACCAAATCCTCTAATAACAATTGATTGGATGGTATGTCTGAGTGTGATATACTCTATAATACCAAACGTAGGATCGAAATAAGAATGATATTATAAGATACAAGAGGGGGGTGAACTATAGATTTTAAAATTTTCCTTAAGAAATTTTGAGGATGGATGTGTTTAACTAGGTTAAACATGATAATTCACAAGACCTCTATAAGTTCTAATCACTTACTAAATTCTGGAAAAGTGATTCTGAAAATGGAACTTAACTAAAGTTTACAAAGATGAAGATTATACCTTAAAGTGTATAGAATCTAACTAAATCAGAGTACAAGAGTAAGGAAGTACAAGATATTTATACTTTCCTTAAAAATTCAAATGCAGTGGAAAAACAGAGTAGTAAAACTAATGGTAACAAGTATAAACTCTTTTATCCCAAATAGGAGGGTATCCAACAACCTTGGATAAAGGTCCCTTGATTTATCCTTTCAAGAAAGTATGTCTTACCCACACCAGGGTAATCCCTCGATACGAAGATCAGAGTATGTCTTGATATCCCTGCAAGCCATCAACTATCAGGTAGTCGGCACCTCTGTCTTCCTCAGCAAGGAAGCCCTCAACTTCAAGGTGTTGGAACCCCTGTCTTCCTATCCCCGGAAGCCCTCGATTGTACACAGCAACAATCGAAGTCGCACAAAGCAAATATGCACAAGGAAAAGTTTAAACAAGTTGTTTAAACTTCTTGCACAAAGATTGAGATTTGATAATACCCTCTCTCTCAAGAAATCACTTCAGGAAGTTCTGAGCATCAAAAATCCAAAAGTCCTGAGCACATTCAAATGAGCTCTTATTTATAGGTGAACCTCCAACGGTCATCTCCCTCCTCCAATGGTCATATTTTTCCTTGAATTTTGGAGGGACCTATACACGTGTCACACAAACAACGGTTAGTCAATAACTGAAGGCACGACACCTTTTTGAAATAGAACAAGTGTAAGCATAACCAAAATTGATATTCGGAATGAAGAAAATGAAAGTTCGGAATGTAGAAACTTAAAGTTCGGAGTGTAGGGAAAAAATGAATTCGTAGTATGTAGTACTAAGATATTCAGATTATGTTTTGTAGAAATTCAGAACCTAAATTCTGTGGAATTTTGGAGCTTGAATTTCAAGGAAATTCGGATTCTGTATTCACAGGAATTCAGAACTAGAACATACAAAGTTCAGAGTCAGAGTTCATGGAAATTTAGAGTCAGAACTCATAAGAGTTCGGATTCTATATCCAGAGAACATGGAGTCAGAACTTTATACAAGTTCGTAATTAGAATTAGTAATGAGAATTTGTAATCAAAATTCATCATCTGAATTCGTAATGAGAATTCATAATTAGAATTCATCATCGAGTTTCGTAATTAGAATTCGTAATCATAATTTATAGTTAGAACTTTATATAAGTTCGTAATCAGAATTTATAGTTGTACTTCATAAAAGTTGGTAACATGGAATTCGGATTAGAACTTCATAAAAGTTCGTATCAGGAATTCGGATTCTAAAATAGTATGCTTCATGTCTAAGTATTATACGATTATGAGGTTTTTTGTTTCAATTCGAGTTTTTACTTAGAAAAAAAATAAAATGAATAATGAAAACTAGGCAATGGTAAATTTCCATGGGGAAGAAAAAATTCCTTATGGAAGTAAAATAGGGGTAAAATAAGTTTTTCCTTAAAATAAGGTGTTTGTGATTTCCAAAACAAGAGGAATGATAATGTCATAAGAAAAACCTTAATGACTTAACAATCTCTCCCTTGAATAAAGGAATGGAAAAATTCATAAGGAAAACCTTATTGACTCAACAGAATATACATGAAAATATATATTTCAAATTATAATATATGGAATTTTGGTTCCATTTTCCCATGATAATGAAATATATATTATCCTAGGTAAAGAAAATACCAAAATGTTGTTATATTATCTTCAATGACTCTAAATTTTTGTAATAAGGATAAATAGTGGATAAAATCAGTTCAAAATGCTTATATTAAAAATGAATTAATTTTTTTATATTGGTAATTAAATTATTATTTTCATAGATTGATTAGCTTCCTTAAATTCTTAAGCAACATTGACATATTATTTATTCAATTAATATAAAAATGAATTAAACAATTTTAAATATATTAAAATTCATAAAATTTGGATGAATTATTATTTTAAACATTTTTTATATAACTATAACTTGTTAGGGATATTTTAAAGTTTTATATTCTAATTCTTTAACTATATTTACAAAAATGCAGTCAAAGTAAATTAATATTGTCTAAAATGGCATTAATGGTTTTTTTAAAAAAATATTATTTTATTCAAATATTTAAAAATAATAAAAATGTTCCAAGAGTTCTTGTTTGATGATATATGGTCTGAAATGATATCCCTTGTACATTTATCAGATAATTGTTAACTTATAAGTAAAATTATAACCCATTAAGATTTCAAAATTCATTGTCGTAATTAAAGATAAAATCGGTTAATGAAGGGGTTAAACCACATATAATGTTTAAAATGGAACAGAAACCTATAAAATTTAATTTTATGATGATATTTAGATATTATACTATTATTATTTGAATATCTTTTCACATGGAATAATTCATATTGATCATGACCTAATTATATTTTAATATTTTCTATAATTCTATTTTTGTTCTTTTCCTCCTTTATTAAAGAAACTGCTTCTCTCTTATCTTTACACAAAATTGATCCATTTATCTAAAAAAACTACCCTATTATATTCTTAAAATCCATTTACCAGAATTTTTTGTTCTTTTATTCTGAAAATACCATTATAAGGGTCCCTAATAATGGATCTAAATAAGGCCTACTAAATGAGTAATTATCTTACCCAACATCATTAAATTTATTTCTTCTTTTACCTCCTATAAATCAATGTTATTCATCATAAAATAGTATATTATGTAACCTTAGTATAATTATATGATATTATTTTTACATAATAACTAATATTAACCCTATATTCGGTCAAATCGGAAGTGAAAGTTTCAGTAGTGTATATGTGTGGATTATCACATCTACGTGGCACTATAATTCATTTTCCATAACCATCATTCATGGATAGTTATTATTAAAAGTTTAAAGTTTACAGATGATATTTATGAAATAATTATGGTTAAATAATTATAATATCATATCTACCATCCTTTTTCCAATGTGTTAGAAAATAATAATGTTTCTTTTGTGTACATGTGGATTATCGCCTCCATGATGTAACATGGTTTATTTTCCATTAATGATTTACAGAGATGGTATTAAAGATATATTTCATGAATAAATATGATTTATATGATGTATATGATATAATAATTATTCTATAAATGTTTATTTTTATTTAACTATATATTTTCCATCTGTCGATAAGTTAAAACAGCATTCTAACGTATGTACGGCCTACCATCCACATGAACAGTGAAACTCATTTTTGTATCTCTATATTCTTTGTATGAATATATATATATATATATATTATATTTATATCATGTTTAACATTCTTTACATGATTGAACAAATATAAAAGTATGTGGAAAAAAACTACCTAACCGAAATTCTCATGATGAACAACGCATTAAACACCCAAAACTGATAATATTAATTAAGAGTAAAAAATAAATGGGTTTTGAAATATTATAAGTGTGTAATATAAGATATTATGGGTATTAAAATGACTTTTTTATAAAATTATTATAAATTTAAATTTATTATATTTGAGGTTAAATCACTTTTGAAGCATGTAGAACTCATGGAAAGTGTTTTTTGTCTTACTTTTATTTCTATGATACACATGAAATATTCACACTTGTATATTTTATATCATGTATCTAATTATAATGAATATATTTTATGATGATATTAATTAAAATTAAGGGATATACATATCCATATAAGGTTCATTTTTCATGGGTATTATGACTCCAAAGTTACCAAAGTTGGAAGTGTTTTATGTGACTATCACATTGTTTATTAGGATTTATTATGATTAAGTTAACGATGATGAAATTTCATGATATAAATATCAAGAATCTCAAATTTTATTATCCTATCATTATTTCTATAGATTTATTATTTTCATTTCATTTTCTTATATATAATAAAGAGGTAAAAAATAATATATTTATGGAAATCTGACTTTATTTCTCTCTTCGGTCAAAAATTTCTTTTCTTCCATGTTTAGGTTTTCTAAAAAAAAAATTGGTACAGATTTTCTATTATATATTGATTTTTTAAAGTCATTTTCACCCATCGTTGAATTTTTATGAAATGTATTAAATGAAATTTTCTTTAATTTTTTTTAAAGGGGTACTTTTGAATTTTTACCAAAAATGTGAAATGAGTAATTTTCTTAACGTATATGACATGAATATAATTTTCCATAATAATTATCATTCTATGAATTGAAACATATGTTTCAATTTTTTACGTTTATTTTATATGAAAAAATATTGATACTATTTTTTAAAAAATAGATTTTAATTTAGTGATTTAAAATTATAGAGGGAATTTTCCTCATTAAATATTTCAATTTATCTTTTAAAGGAATTTTCATCTAAGATAAGATACATTTTTGTTACTTATAATTTTTATGGGGATATGATACAATTATACAATTATTATTATTTCTCTGGAAGTTTTACGATTAAGAGGTGTTTATGAAACTCATTTATTTTCCATGGTTTATTATATATAATGAATGATTTATTATCTTGTGGAGCACATATAAATGGAATATTATTATATGATGGGTGGATCCGAAAATACATATCCCTCCAATACATTAGGTAAAGATGTATTACTCATTTGATAAATATTTTATGTACAAAAATGATTTCATGTTAATAATTTTATGTGTTGACATGGTTTTCATATACATATGATTAAGCATGGATCTGGTTTTAATATAAAATGGATTATGGGTGGAATTGGTTTTAATGTCCATAAGATTATGTGTGGACCTAGTTTTATGTCCTAAAGTTATTGTGATGGACTAATTTAATGTCCTTAATATAATGAGTGAACTTATTTTAGTTTTTATATGTTCACAATGTTTGAATCTAATATTATTTAAAATTCATTTCCTATATTATGCTCTAATGTTGTATGATTGATTATTTATGATTCCTCACTCTTATGAATTTCTAAAATTATTATGATAATGTTTTATACCATAAGTCTTGTTTTCGATTGATGACATATTGGTTATGAACATTTTAATTTGTGATCATGATCGCATTCCCATATATTTATCAGATTATAATTTCTATCCATTGATAGATACCTATTATGTTTACACTTATTGAGAATCTAAAATCATAATTTCTTATGTTTTTTAGACCTCGGGTTAATAATAATGGTTTTAAGTATGGTATATCTATTAAGTATTATATGTGGGAAATGTTAAAGATGTTTCATGAAATAAGTGTATTCTATATCTACCCTCTAAAGTCTCTAAAATTTTACAGCTCCAGTTTCAATCATAATGTTGTGTATTGAATATTGATCTTAAATTATTTAATATTTTTGTATGTAAATTTAATATAGTTATACAAGATACATATAATTAATGTTTTTTCATGGTAACATAGACGTTTTTCTTAGAGTCAGTGACTGCCAGTGATTCATGGGAATGGGCTTTGAACTATTCATTTCATTAGAGTTTGGAGGGATTCCTAGGACACCTGAGAGTTAGAATTGGATCCATTTATAAGGTTTTTTATATCTATTTTATCTTGATAATTTATGATTCGTAATCCAAACCCTAGGATATTGTTTTATGTTGTTGGAACTCCCATTATTATGTGCCCAGAGACACCTCGACACTGGTCGAAGAAGGTACGGTCGACTAAGTTCATAGACTTGAGGATCAAATATTGTTATGTTTAATTATTTTATTAAAGATATTTCTTCACTAGGATGGGTGTATCACATTGAATTATCATATGGATGCTATAAAATTATAGGTTCACCATTAGGGGTGGACTATTGATATTTATTTCCCAACCTATGTATGTGCACTCTAGTGTGAATGAAAACCTTGTGTTTTGTTTTAGGTTGAGCATAGTTTTTTGATAGATCAAGTGAATTACCAATTTCTCTTGATCAATTAGATAAAATCATATAGAATTTAGGATTTAAATTGAGAAATTCATCCATCGAGAAATCCTGGTATGTAATTTGGCCTTAGAGTATCAGTAGATCCTTGTATCTCATTTCTTTTAGATTTCCTCTGTATGTGGAATACTAAGTGGGAGACCAATTTATGTTTATATAATGATTTTTTGAGTTATATGATACATTTAATTTTATTATAACATAATCTTTTCTTAGTTCATTTATTCTTTCTTCCTACATTAATTTGTAGGATTCATTGTCATTTATTTATGATTTCACACTCTGATATTGGGGGTATAGTCTCACCATGGTACCTATATAGACCCTTGTTTCTAGTTGTAAGCATCTGGAATATGAGGAAGAATGCCTGAGTCATTGTGGTGAACTAGGATGAGGAACCATTCTAGTGTCCTCTAGGCCAAGAAGTTACATAATTCCTTACACAGGTGGCACTACAATTTCTTTTATTATCTACACTACTTCTTGGAAGGATTTATTTATTTATATATGTGGGTTCCATTTAATATTTTATAAATATAATGGTTTATGACACTTTTACGTTGATTTTTGGGACACCCAGAATTATTAATTTCATAATGAATGCTCTGTTATGATCCAATTTTTTTAATCAATATATATGGATAAAATAAGTGCAACTACTTGTAAAGGGATGAGTGAATATCTTCTAAAATAAAAATGATAATAACCTCTCAATGTGAGTGTTGATTATTTTCCTTCTCAATAATTAAAACAATAAAAATATTCAACCATATGAATGTAATTTTCACTATAATTATCCTTTTTTGTTATTTCCTCATTACTTTAAACAACTAGATAAAACAATGATCTCCCTTTCTTCTTTGAGCCTTCTTAATTCATTTAATTGAATATAATCATTAGAAAATACCTCTATTTACCCAATTTTATTCCTATTATAATATCAAGATGTATCATTAAAGATTTAATTTTTCTAAATTATTGTATGCAGTTTTTATAATATTTGAATCATTTAACCCATATCAATGGTTGATATTAATTCTCCTCCACAAATCATCCATGATTAACCCATGTATGCTATGTGGTAAAGGGTTTTCAAATATTTCTAATTAGATCAAGTAAATTTCTAGAGTCTTCATTCATATCATAATCTAATTTTAAATTCAACCCTAATATTCTAGGTATTCTATAAAAATTGTGATTGTAGTGTGATTCTCTTTACTACAGGATGATTTATTTTGACATACTCTAGATTGATTTGTGATTTCCTCCACTATGGCATCATATAAATTCAAACACTATATCTAAAATTTTTTGGTACATATTATTTAAAAATCCCTTGGAATCTTGACATGAACTTTTATATCTCTTCAAATCCAAAATCAATTTTGACATGATATCTTTCTTAATGGAATAAAGAAATGAATCCTTATCCTTTTGAAATGTAAATATTTTCGTCCATAATAAAACCTTATAAGGATTAGTGAATGTATCAATACATTTAACTTCCCCGGTCAACCTCAATCACAATACAGAACATGATTTAGGGCACGATTCCTCTAATCCATTAAATTCTAGATCAACTCCAGTTTTTCATGGATTCTTTCTTTTTCAAGGTTTTATTTGATAGTTATTATTTCATCATGAATTATGGAATTATGATACCTATTTTAGTGTTTTAATATTCAAAATATTATTATATAACCCTATATTACTCTTACACATTAACAATTATGAAATTATTTATTCTTATATACCTTAAGTGTCATAAACAAACCCTGGTACCCTGGAAACCTGATAACCGAGTTGGTCCTAACATGAACTAAAGGGCCCCACATGATGGTTATTTGCACCTGAAATCATACAAATTGAAAGTGGGAATGAATTTTCCACAATCATTTCGGAAGAAAGATATAAAAGATAGTATGAATACACGAAAAAATACATATATAGAAGTGTACCAGAAGTCAAACATTTATAAATAACCAAAAGTACAATATAAAATTACTAGAAAACATAAAAAAACAACCCAAGTCCCAATGGACATAACTCTCCAATTCCCCTGATCAATAGCTAGAGCCACCTCCAAGTAGAGCATTACCCCTTATCAAACGTGGAAGGAGATAATCTACAAATACCCAAAGGCACAAGTAGGGTGTGAGCTAAAATCCTGGTAGGGTCTCATAAGGATTCTATAATAGATGTAAACATTTAATTAACCAACTAAATCAATCTATTTTAGATAAACAGGGTTGGAATATCAAAAACATATTTAAAAAAAATCATTCATTGCATTTAAAATGATGGAAATATTGTAAAAAAATGATTTACATGTAAATTTATGGAACATTTCTAAAAAATGTCTCAAATAAACATTTTATATAAAACATATTATATAAATTCAAAATTCATGTAAAAAAATTTTCAACAATGGAATATATTCATTTCAAATAGAAATAAGAAAGCAAAATGGTTATATGAAAAAAGGTAAAGTAATTCTAGGCTAACTAACTCCACACACTCAAAGTGACATGGAAATATATGTATACACGTGTCTCTTTGTATGGAAAAAGGTGAATGCATCACCATCCCATCAGGGATGTGACATACTGAATTTATCTTTTGAAACATTTTAAATCATAGAGTGTCATCTAAATTACTCTATAACTACCTAAGTTTTTCATGTTCTCTAATAACAAATCAATGATGTGAAATTTATTTTAAGGATTCTTAAAATACAATTCATCTCATTCTCCATTTCAAATATTCCAATTTTCCATTTCAATACCAAAATTATTTTTTAACCAAAAACATTCTTTTTCCAAAATAAACCCCAAATTTTTCTATCAAAACCATTTTAATCCATTTTTTCAAATTCCAATTTGAAATCCAATTTCCTCAAATTAATTTCACAATATAAATTCAATAATTTAAATTTCATATAATTCCATCAATTTCACAAAAAGACCTTAATTCAGTGGAATTGGGAGGTTTCCCTTATTTAATGCTTAAATAAAATTTACAAAACCAAATCCCACAGTTCAATGGAATTGGGTTTTTAACAAATTCAATTTCATAATAATAAAATCCCACAAATTTAATTAAAATAAATTTAATTATATCAAGTAATTTAGAGTTAATTATATTGTCCAATCAAAAAGGGACCACCTACCTCAGGATCACTGGATCTCAAAACATCAAACCCTAAGTAGGATTCGCCAAAGAAGAATGAAGAAAATGGAATTTAAGAATCACACATAGGTCAAAGATCTGAAATAAAGGGAATTTGATCCTCTAACCCACAAAGATATTTAAAAACCCTAGGGAGGAAAAGAGAGAGAGTTTGAGAAAGATATCGGGAACAGAAAACTAACCGGGATAAGATCGAACATCATTCACCTAGCTTCAATGTGCTTCTGGGAGGGTGTAGAGGGTCTAAAAACTACTCTTGGAATATTCTAGAGAAGAAGAAATTACTTTGGGTTCATACAGTTCCAGTGGGAGAATGAAAATAGGGATTTTGGATTTAGAAAATGTTTTTGACTTAAAAAAATCATATACACAATTACCTGGGCAGTGCCACACAGTTAGACCAAACCATGAACCCTAGACATGAACCACATTTTTCCAAGGTTAGTGGTGAATGATTTTTCAAACTGTGTGTAAACCATTCAAAACACTACTATCACGTTTTGCACGGTTTTCAATATCAAGGTACACCATTTGGGAAAACCATACGCCAATCGTGAACTATCCCATAAACTTCCAAAATTTCTCCCAAAATAACTCCATACAAAACCCAACCAAAGCATGATCAAAAGAAGGGTTTAAAAATACCTAAAAATAGTAATAGGATGTTACAACATCCCCACCATAGAAACCCTCTATCCATAGAAATCCTACATAGAATCTTCCATACCAAGAAGATGGGGCCACTGGTCTCTCATTAGTGCATCCCTCTCCCGCATATCATGACTATTGAAACCATTATTCCATATAACTAAAAAAAGGGATTTTCCTCCCATGAAGTACCTTGGTTTTAAAATCAACTATCTTGAAAAGATGTTAAGTCATGGATAAATCAATTTTACGATCAAGATCACTCCATCTCAGAATATGAGATTGATCAAATAGATACTTTCAGAGATGAGATACATAGAACATGTTATGTATCAATGTCATTTCTGGTGGAAGTAATAAAATTTAAGCAATGTTATCTACCTTCTAAAAACCAGAAAATGTCCCACAAAGTGAGGAGCAACTTTCCTTTTACTCTCAATCCATTGATGACCCAGCTGATGTGAAACTTTAAAAAACACTTGGTCACCAATTGAAAACTTCAAATGTCTATATTAATAATCTGTAAAAGATTTATACAAGATTTCTATCTTTAAGATTATCTAATGAATCATCTGAATCTTTTCTATTGTCTCTTATACAATGATTGGTCCAACCAATTAACTTTCACCAATCTCTGACCAACATAATAGATATATACAAGGAACAACATATAAGGCCTCAAAAGGTTTAATTATGATCATTTAATGGAAACTATTATTATAATAAAACTTAACAATACCCTGAAGATCATCCCAATCTCCACCAAATTCAGGAACAAAAGCATAAAACATATTCTCAACAATATATATATCACTCTTTATTCGTCCATCTGACTACGGATGGTATGTCGTGCCCAAATGGACCTGAGATCCCAATGCCTTCTGAAGGACTCTCCAAAAATGAGAAGTGAATTGAGGATCCCTATCATAGACTATAGTATATGGAACTCCATGAAAAAAAATATCTTTCACATAGTGATTTCCCAACTATTCATCTTTGGTTGCATCACAAATGGGTATAAAGCGATATGATTTATTCATCATGTTGATCACAACCCATATTTTATTATTCTTTCTCTAGGTATTTGTAAATCCAACCAAAAAGTCCATAAATATCTCATCACACTTCTTAGTTGGTACTAGAAGTGGCTGAAACAAACCTGAAGGTTTCTTGTGCTCAGCCTTGACCTGTTGGAATGTATAACAATGAGAGAAAAATTTACCAATGACATGTCTTATACCGAGACACTAGAATTGATAATTCTTGTCATAGAATATCTTAGTGGTTCCTAGGATCACTTCCCACTATGAGTTATGAAAATCCCCCATTATAACATTCCTTGCCACTGATGGCACAAAAAAGTGATTCTCATAGCATATAATGCCCTCAGGGGAGAATTAATAGTCATGTGTGGTGTACCCACAATAAAGAGAGTCTCTCATGCTATGGAAATCTTCATCAAGATGTTGTTCCTAAAGAATCATCTCGATAAGATCATATTTCAACCTAACACTATCCAAAGAAACCTCAGTCCCTGATTCCCTAACTCTAATATGAAATCGTGAAAAAAGATCAATCAAATTCCACTCCTCTAAAGATTATTTCATGTCATGGATCTGAAGTTTCTTACTAAAATACTATGTGACTACTGTCCCTTTACCCATAATATAGTCGATATCGAAGTTGAAAGATTGTAGGTATTCCACCCAATGCCTCTAGAAGAGATTCAAATATTTTTTAGGGAATATATAACTCAGGATCTTGTGGTCCAAAAAAAGTTAAACCTTTCTTCATAAAGGTAATGCCACCAACTCTTAAGAACATGCATCATAGATGAGATTTGAATGTCATGGGTTAGGTAATTCGACTCATGTGGACTAATATGATGATGGACATGAGAAACAACAAGATTACCTTGCATAAGAAGGAAGCCCAAACCCGAACCCGAGGTATCACAGAATACCACATAGCCCTACCCAACCTCTAGAAGAGTCAAAATTGGTGAAGTGGTAAAAATATACATAATATCAGAAAAAGGAGACCCATTAAAGATAACAATCAATCTAGGATTTATTATCAATAATTTAATCCATCCTGAAAATGATTTCAAGTGGTTTCATGTCGAGAACTTGAAAAATCCAAGAAAACTTAACATCGGATAGAGATAAAATATAAGAGGGGTGATAGAGACCCTATTATCTTTTTATTCAAAGGGGTGTAGTAATATCTACCACATAAGATAAAATCTCCATAGGAATGTTTATAATATTATCAATACGGGTTTAAATAAATGAATGAGATGCACCTGTATCAAATATAGCAGTCACAATTGACTATGTTTGGGTAATGGTACCTCTCATAGATGATGTACCCATATCCACTTCCTCTGAAGACTCTTACAATCTTTAAAGAAGCTTCTTTCTAGATTCCTTTTCCTAGAACCCCTTTTTTTATGTATTTTATTTCACCGCAATTTTTTAAGGTGCTAATGATCTTGTGCCACTACGTGGAGTGGAATAAAAATTATATAATTTCTTTATGTGAACTGAGAATCCACAAGAATCACATACCTTCGGTGCCTCAATGAAAACCCTCTTATAATTCCCAAGATTTCCACACCGGTAGAAAATAAAAGGGCCTATAATAGGCACAATATGAGGTCTAAAAAACCCTAGTGTCGAGAATCACCACAAGAATAATCATTATTCTTCTTTCCTTTAAAAGAAATTTTGCATCCATTGGGAGAGAAAGAAACAACTGACAACCCAGAATTTCCAGCCAGTTCTATTTTGACCATCAACCCTATATCCAGCACATCAGCATAAGAAGGAAACTTTATCAGGAAATATTGAGAGCTAATATCCTATCAAATACCCTATTGAGATTTTCAAGCCTCCATATTCTCATTTTATACTATCTCAAGTGCGAACTGCATGACCTCAGCAAAATAGTATGCATAATCTATCATGTTCAAGTCATCCTGCTCATGTATGAAAAAAATTAATAAACTTTTCCATCATCATCAACTCTATAAAAAACTTGTTTTTGAAAGTAACACCGATGTATTTCCACTCTAATACCTCATGTTTCATGGTCATCACCATCATGTTCCACCGTCTCTTGATTGTTCCCTTCAGTATGATTGTGTCACACTTCACCTTAATTTCCTCAGGTGTCTTGATGAAATATAACAAAACCTTACTCCTACTCAACCATTACTCAATATCTTCAAGATCATTGGAGCCTTTTAACACTAGAGTATTTTAGTGAAGGGACTCTTGAGAATGATTTCGGATATTATCACTTTGAGGTTCCATAGTTGTAGCATGAATGGGACCTGGTGGTGGTGAATGTATTAGAGCATGGATAGTATACACAATCACCTCAACCAAATTCATGTCCATAAGAAGAGTTACTCACTTTGGTTCACTAGCATCTTACTCCTTAATCAAACTCACATGTCTTCTTGGAGGCATGATTCTAGACAACATCAGCAAAAACAAAGAAGGCATCAAAAAAACACTTCAATAGAGAAACAAGGGTGATTAATCCTAATAGATGGAAAATAAATATTTGGATATCATTATATTTAAATAAAAATAATGGAAAATACTAGAACTAATTCTCAAGTCATATTTCCCAAACCACCCTTGGTGACTTAAGGTTCATTGTGGTGAGAGAATTCTATCCACCCAATCTTAACTACATCCTATTTTTGGAAAATATTATACAAATTCATACTAAAATCCAAATAAAAAACTCAACCTAGAGTTCTGATACCACTTTCTAATGAACTAGCCTGGGCATCCAGGTATCCCAATAACTAAGCTGGTCCTGACATTGATCAAAGGGAATTCATTATCTCTATGGGTTTGTTACTAGCACCCGGCGACATACAAAATTAAAGTGGGAATGAATTTTTCACAGACATTGTGGAAGCAAGATAAACAAGAGAGTGTATAAATAATAAAAACTCTACAGGGTAGACTGTACCTGAAGTCAAATAGGTTTAAACAAAACAAAGTAATATATAAAAGTACTATAAAACATAAATAACAACCCAATTCAAAATGGCCACAAGTCTCTAAGTCCATGGATCAACAGTTATAACCACCTCCATATTGTGTTTTACCCCTACTCAAACATGGAAAGAGATAATCCACAAACACCAAAAGACGTAGGTAGGGTGTTAACTAAAATACCAGTAGGGTCTAAAAAAGGATTCCTTAATAGATTCCAACATTTAATTAACCAAATAAATATTCAAATTTTAAATAAACAAGTTTTGAATTTAAAAAAAAATATTTTAAAAAATCATTATTTACATTTTACATCATTGAAATGCATTTAAAACGCTTTAAATTTCAATTGATGGACTATTTCTAAACAAGGGATCATATAAAAATTTATATAAAATAGTATATATAAATTTATAGGGCATTTAGAATATTTTACAACAATGGAATATATTCATTTTAAATACAAACAAGTTAGAAATATGTCCATATTCCTAAAGTTATAATATTTCCAGGCTAAGGGACTCCACACACTCAAATTGACATAGAAATATGTGTAGACACATGTCCCTTTGGTATGGACAAAGGCGACTTCATCACCATCCCATTAAGGATGTGATGTGTGGTATTTATGTTTTATAACACTCTAAATCATAGAGTGATTTTATAATAACACACTAACTACCTAAGGCTTTTAGGTCCTATAATAATAAATCAACAATGGGAAGTTTATTTTATGAATTATTAAAATAAAATTCATCTCATTCACCATTTAAAAAATTTCAATTTTCTATTTAAAAACAAAAATTTGTTCTTAAACAAAAACATTCCTTTTTTCAAGATAAATCCCAAAGATTTCTATCAAAAAAAATTAATCCATTATTACCAAACACCAATTTGAAATTAATTTCTATCAAATTAATTTCATAATTCAAATTACACAAATTAAATTCAACAATTTAATTTGAAAATTTTTTATCCAATTTCTCAATTTAAATTTAAAAATATAAATTACACATAATTCCATTAATTTCATAAATACACCCCAATTCAATAGAAGTGGGGGTTTTCCCCCATTTCGTGCCAAAATCCCTTTTCTAAAACTAAATCCCCTAATTCAATGGAATTGGGTTTTAAAAAAATAAATTTTATAAGAATAAAATCTTACACATTTAATTGAAAGAAATTAATCAAATCAAGATATTTAGGTTTAATTTTATTGGGCAATCAAAATAAAATCACCTACCATAGAATCATGGGATCTCAAACACTAAACCTTAAGCAGGATTCACCAATGAAGAATAACGACAATGGAATTAGAGAATCACACCTAGATCCAATATCTAAAAAAAGGGGGATTATATCCTATAACCAACATAGATATTTAAAAAAACGTAGGTAGGAAAAGAGAGAGTAGGAGAAATAGATTGGGAAGATGAAACTAATCGGGATAAGATCGAACAACACTCACCTAGCTTCGATCTACTTTAGTGGGGTGTTGAGGGGGGAAAACTTCTATTATGATCTCTTAGGGAAGAAAAAATTGCTCTGGGGTCATACAGGTCTTCTAGGGGTATAATAAGTGGGTTTTAGGATTTTAAAACATAATTTTTGGATTAGAAAAACACATACACGCTTTTAACTAGGTTGGGCCGCACTGTTAGACCAAACCAAGAGCCATATACATGATCCCCCTTTTTCAAAGGTGCATGGTTTATACTTGGTGGTGCATAGTTTTCCAAACCGTGTATCATTCATGTAAAACTCCACTATTTTACTTTTCACTAGCAGGGTGCACAGTTTAAGGAAAATGTACACTAACCATGCACTAGCCGAGAAACTTCCAAAATTTCCAAAATTCCTCTTGAAATAACCCCAAACAAAACCCAACCAAATAATGATCAAAAGTGGGGTTTAAGAATACCTGAAAATAGTAACATGATTTCATATTCAGTCTATTTCCTATGAGATATCTATTTTGTGTGGTTATTCTTTTCACTATATGACTATATAACCAAAAGAATCTAGTTCTTTATTCCATAGAATATAATTATTCTTATATAAATAAAATCTACACATATGTGTAGCTAATTATAGTGTCATATGTTCCTCCATTGAAAAATACCCATTTGAGTCCAAATTTATTATAAAATATCCTTTTTACTTAGTTATATAATATTACTCATACTTTTTTTCTAATATTACCTATAATAAATTATATTGTGGTCACTTAATTAATATAATGATACTCTTTTAACTCCAATTTCATTTTTCATCCATAATGACCATTGTGTTATGTCATATAAGCTTGCTACATGATGTACTCTTATATCACCAATACTTTTAACAACCATTTTTCAAAAATTATCTCACTTATTCTTCTACCACAATATGTTATAATATGAATATTATGCCTGATCTATCACCTATCAATGCTAGATATATCATCATTCTATAAGTGTGGATCTCCTCATTCTATAACTATTATATATTGAAATTTTCAAGTTCTATCATACACAACTACATCTATAAAACCACTATATTGGCTTGAACACTTTCCCATAGGATATATCATCATCATCCTCAACCTTTATTTAAATTTCCATCATTGGCATGCATTTTATAAAATTTTCATTGTCATCTTCATTTTTATCCACATATCTATTTATTTAATTACTTAAAATTTTAACCTTTATTCAATATCAATAAAGGAAAATCTTTTTACCAATAAATCCAAAACAAAATGTCATGTTTGTAACATTCACTTTAAAACAATGAAAAAATATTATACATAAATCAAAAACACAACCTTCTTGTTTTAATACACATCTTCCAATTCATGTAGTTTATTTTTCTATGACTCATTATTAATTTTTTCATATGGATAGTTTATTAATTGGTATATGACTATTTATTATCCCCTAATAATAAAATCATAAAATGAATTTTTTTATCCATGAAACTAAAATAAAAATATAATTAAATTCATTCAATAAAATCTTAATTGTATAATCATTTCCAAAAATTCTTATAAAGGATTCAAGATATAAATATATAATCAATTTTTGTTATTACAACTTATAGAAAAAATTAAAAATAGAATCCCCATGATAAGGAATATTGTGTGATAATCCAATGTTCATCCCACTTAAAAAATCATTAACTCAACAAGTCTCAATAACATATTATATATCCAAATATTTTCACATTACATCCTCGATGTTAAATTAAATCAATTTCACCATCCATTTTAATTCTATAAATCCTTTTATTTCAGGATACTATTTTCCTCCATGTAAAACCCATATAAAAAATTTAAAAATAGGATTAAATACTTTAGTTTCATTGTAATATCCCAGAAATTAGTTTGAATATTTATTCTATAACACACACACACACACATATATATATATATTTAATTACTTTTTACAAAATAAAAGTTAACCTATAATGAAAAATTATTTATTAATTTAAGGGAGAAAGATAAAAATTAAAATTAAATAATAACTAATATAATATAATAAATATATAAGAAATATGATTATGAAAATTGTAATGGTTAAATAAATAAATAAAAATGAAAAGATAACAATATTTAAATATTTTTCATTATGGTATCCCATGAATATCATACCACTAAGTAAAACAATTATAATAATGAAAAATACTATAAATAGGGTTGATATTTTGAAAAATACTATGAGATGAATTATTTTTAGAGAAGTAGAAATGTTATTTATAGAAATATAATGGTGTAATGAGACCATTATATGTATTTTCAATATATATATAGTTTCTGGGAGTATTTATTCCCATTATGCTTATTATAATTGTTATAACATGTAGATAAAACATTATGTAGAATTTTATAATATATTTGAAACAATATATTAATCATTATAATAATAATAATATGTTTCAAATAACTAAAGAATAATAAGAAATAAAAATATCATTATTAATTATTAAATAAATGGTATTCTATTCATTTTTTCAAAATTATATGATATTATTTTAAATTTTAATTTAGAATATTTAACATATTATTTTAAAAAAATAGATAACATATATAAAATAAAAAAACCAACATTTGGTAAGAGGGTCTACTCTTTTTGGGAAAATATTAATTATCACTGTGAATCCTGAAAATTCACTAATAAACATAATAAATAATATATATATATATATATATGTTATAAAAATTACTTATAACTTTATAAATAATCATCAAGAATTAAAATTTAATTTTTTAATGAGGTATTTGTGAATATTTTTTCTTTTTTGTACATTTGAGTAATACTACATTGAATATTAAATTCTTTAATATTTATGGAATGTTTAATAGTAAAAATACCACCAAATTTTATCTAAAAAAGGAACCCTCCTATATCTATTCCAAATGATAAATAAATTTATCATTCCTTGTAAAATATTGAAAAATTCTATCCTGGAAAAAAATATCAATTTTAGTAGATGTTAGTCCTAATAAAAAGACCAAAATCCTTTAAAACCAAAAACATTTTTATGTGAACATCCAATTTCATCTATGTTGGTAACAAGTTATTCTTTAAAATTTTCATTTTATTCTCTTCCCAATAAATATTAACTATTCTATATCACCATAATAAAATATAATTAAAATAATTACACTAATTTTGATATGATATTACAATAATATAACTACATCTTCAAACTTAGTCATTCATTATATCATGTTTATGTTTAGGTCTTTTTAACGACATACATAGATGGTGATATAAATTTTCATTGTTTTTCATTATGAAATATTTTAAAAAAATAATTACTAATTATATATGATATATAATATTAATACAATATGTTTCAATGATTCTAAAATATAAATATAAAAACCAATATTAATTGTAAGGTAACACCTTTCAATGGATGAAAATATTAAATACATTCAAGTAATAGAATTGTTTTTTAAAATAAAAACCCATTACATAAAATGAATTCAAAGGGTTTTTATAAGATTACTGATCTATTAATTTGAATATATCAGAGACAGTGATCTTATGAATATATGATGATTATCAATATAACAACATTGAAATATGGTTTTAAGTATTTTAAGTAACAACTTATGAAGATTTATATAAGTTATGAATAAGTAATAAATAAACAATAAATTAAAATGTGTAATTAATATTAAGTGAAATAATAAAAAAGGTTAAAGAATAATTAATTAAATAATTAATTTTAAATATATATTGATAAATAGAATGCTTTTGTAAGTCAACAGTTAAGTAAAAATCATCTCTATTAATCTCTCTTCATATATAAGATTCTCCATATCCAATATAACTTTATAGTATTTTCACATAATTCAGAAAAGTTAAATCTCACATTTTTTATCTTTTAATGATTTAAATGGATATAAATACCTATTTAGTTTTTTCTTAACCATTTATACCATTTGATATTTTTAAAGGGAATAATTTCTCTTGATCACTCTTTCGAATGGATTTTTATCGTACATATATATGTTATTACTTTTACCATTATCTAAATTTCATTGGAATTTTTTTTATGTTCTATAAATTCACTACTTTTCCTTTTCTCTTTTTACTTATATTTTAGTTATTTCAATAATGTTTCATATTCTATAATAATGACAAACATAGTACTTTTTAATTGTCTTACTAATTTGATAAATTATTTACCATGATTCATTTTTATTGAAAATATTTATAGTATATGTTATACTCTATAGTCATTTCATAAAAATTATAGAAATATTATGATCCTTAGTCAAAATTTTGATAATGATGTTAAAAAATCTATTTTACTTATCAGGATTTTTTTTAATGTTTTATAAAAACATGGGAATCAATTTATAAAACATTCAAAATAATCTCTTTTACAAAAGTATTTTTCATTTATTTCAATACCCATTTAAAATAAAAAATTGAATAATATTTATATGATAATTTCTCTAGTTTTAAATGGATTTATATTTAATGTATAATTCATTTTATCATTTTGGTTGTTTTTTATATCCTTATAAATATTTTTTTGTAACCCACATTATTTAATTTGGTAAGTCACCAAATCATTTTTTATTTATCTATGATTTTTTCAGATGGAATTAATTTATAATGAAATACTATTTTAATTAAAAGGGTGGACTGTAATTATATATCCCTTTAATTTATTGGGTAAATCTTTATATAACTTGATATTACTATGATATAGGGCTTCAGTAATTTTTTCTAGTCCAATATATTTTGAAACATGGGTTGTTTTCCTAATCCATGATGTCACGATTGTCTTACGGGTGAGCCTTGACAAATTATATCCTACTATTATATATTCATCATGTTTTTATATTTCAATTGATTTTTATATTTCCATGTTCTATAATGATATTGATATGATTTTATTGTTCTTATATTATGTACCTTTATTGCATCATCATACCTATAGGTAAGTTGCATTCTAACTCCGTTATGATCATCCTTATGATCACCATTTTTCTGAATTTGTATCTCGTATATTTTCTTGCTTTATAGAATATTTATATCATTAATTTTTTTATTTTTCATATCCATTTATCTTATAATAGTTTTTTATATTTATATAGGAATAATTTTTTATGTATTTCACAGAATAAATATATGTTGTGTCATGGACGAATATAAAAATAAAACTTATCTCCAAAAATACTAATCCCTTGGGATATGGGATGACTTTTTACATATGATTTGTAATTAATTTTCATGTAAAAGGATATAAAATCAATTTATGTTATGTATGGGTGATCTTAATTGGTATAAATGTGGGTTTATTTAATTTTAGTCATGAGGTTTAGAATAATTGGTGGATTAGACACAAAACAATAATTGTGGAACCGAAGGTTTCATAATTTATAACATCATTGGATTTATTTTTTAAATTGAAATCATTAACTGAATTGATTTTATTATATATTATCATTATTCATTTTTACAAATTTTTTTTTAATAAATGATTGAAAATATATCATAAAAAGTCCACAGTGTAACGTTTTCTCAGTATACATTAAAAAATTAGTAAATTGTTTTATAATTTCGGTACTGCGCATTTAATAATATCATGATTGTTTAATGAGACTATATATTAACAACCTCAAAAAATTTATGTTGAGAATTGTATGAAAATTACTGGTTGTGTAGTGATTTATTAACATGTATAAAACTATTCCAGGATTGATTTTTGTGGGAATATAGTTCTTAACATTTTAGTTACTCGTTATTTGAAATATTTTGATGTGATATCAAGAGTGTATTTTCACTCTCTATATAAGATATAATTTTAGAATACAATAAATGGAAATAAAATATCATATAATAAATATACCCATGATATTATATTGACACAAGGATTATTATGGGATCCTTATTAAAACTATTACCTAAATATGGGTCATAATTCCAAATAATGGGGGTTATCTACCTCAAATGATTAAAGAAAAATCAAACATTATAGATATTCTATTTTGATGGAATATGTTGATGAATTTATTGAGGTCTATGTTTTAATTGAGTTTATACATGGTTTTATTCCAATATCAAATATCCATTTTATAATAGACCTTAATTAATTAAAGTAATTTAAGAAGTAAATATAAGAGTATTCAAGAAAGTGGTTCATATACCCATGTACTTCATTGTAGGGTGAAATAGTCCTATTTATTAAAAGAAATTATGTATTATTGCATCATAGTATTGATTACCATGTGTTTAATAATCACATCAGTAACATTTATCTTGTACAATGTATTATTGATTTGTTTCATCAAATTCACAGAGCTTAATTATTATCAATGGTTGAACTCCAATATTTATTTATC
Source organism: Viscum album (assembly GCA_963277665.1). NCBI lineage: Eukaryota > Viridiplantae > Streptophyta > Magnoliopsida > Santalales > Viscaceae > Viscum > Viscum album. The sequence goes on from OY728147.1 coordinate 1,103,806,610, forward strand.
AATTATGGGTGAAAGTGGATAATATATATAAGGAATATTTTTTTATAAGATATGGAAACAATGAATTCAAAGTGATTACTTTTAGATAAATAATTACCCATGTAATATTTATATATTTAATAAATTTATTCTTAAGTGATTACCTTAAAAAATATTTGGATGTTTTATAGTTGTTGTAATAATATATTCTAATAATAGGAGTGAATATGGGGTGTATTGGAGTATTATGATAAATTATTTAAAGGATAAAATGTATTTAAAGTTTACAATTCGTGAATTTTGATTATATATTGTATTATTATTGGGTTACATAGTCACATGCGAGGGAATATATATGGATCATTTAAAGAATGAAGTAATTAATTAATGTATTAGACTGAAAACTATAATAGAGTTAAGTTTTTTTTATAAATTATATCAATATTATTAAAAAAATTGATAATTTTATCATGATTTAAAAATTCATTAACCATGTTAAATTTTATAAAAGCAAAGTATCCCTTAAAAATGATTTTTATGATAGCTTCAAGAAGTTTAAAAATAGTTATCTAGCATTAAACTCACTCTAATTTATGGTGAATAAGTAATTTTGATATAAAAATATGCATTAAAGATGGGATGGATTGGTGTTCTAATGAAAAATGATTAGTTGATTGAATATACCTCTAATAAATTAATGATACATGATCAAAAATTATTGTTTCGTGATATAAAATTATCAAAAATAATATTTGACTAAAATACCTAGATGTATTATCTATATAGAGATAATTATTCTATATATAAAAAGTGCATAGAATAAATATTCACACGGGAGAATTTGAACATGTGGAAAAGAATATTTTTAGAGTTGATCAAAGAATATGAATACCTAATGGATTAAAATCTTAGAAAAAATGTATTTAATTCTCTAAGTAGAAATTATCATTCCACATTATCCATGTTTAATATTGAAAGAGACCCAATATTCATCGATTTACGATGAATGGACGAATAAATCATAAGAGAAAAAGGCATACCTTTCCACGATGATAGTTCAAAAATTTATCCATTTCAATATTAAAGATTAATTAAAGGATGATATGTATATATAGATAATGGAGCTAAATACTATAGTGTTGAAAATTGATAAATATATAATTTTATGATAAAAAACATGACCATATGTCCCTATAAATCAAGAATCTTAGAAAAATATTGATAATTCACATAGTTCGTCTTTCTCTATTCAATTAATATATAAATGAATTTATAGTTTTATTTATGTTATATTCATCTAAGAACACATAAAGATGGAGATTATAGATAATACATCATGGTTCTTGGTCTAACAAAAATATAATGATGAACATGAAATGTGTACGAGGATGAGAAAACCATTGACAAAACCCATATAGAAATGGGAGATCATCACCAAGAATGTTTTGATAGTTATCCCTAATAAAATAATATGTAATAATTCCATCTGGGTTGTGGTTGATCACACTGAAATTTTATCTCATTCAGTTTATATTCTTGATGATTTATCATATGATCATCATTCCACGATATATACAAAGATTTTTACATTTATTCACAGATTAATACTTTAAATTACTTAAAATTATTATGTACAGTTTAATAGAAATTTATGGATAAGTATTAAAATATAATTTAATATTGAACTAAAATTTATCACTATTTATCACCCTTAAACCGATGGTCACTCTAATTGGAACATTCAAACATTTGATGTTATGTTTAGATTGTTCTTGATGAAATATAAAAGATTTTTTCATTACTATATTCAATCATTTGAGTTATAATATAATAACGTATTCTATTAAAGAGTTCAAATGGAACCATTTTCGGTATTGTAAGGGAAGATATATTGAAAATTGACATTCTGGGATGATAATATAGAGTAAGATTTATGGATGAGATATTTTATAGGAAAAGATAGAGAAGATCTAGTACACTCAGTGACATAATATCATATTGAAAAGTTGATATAAGTGTTATATTGATAATCCTTGATGAGATACAAATTTTGATGTTACATAACAAATGTTCCTTAAGATTGTAATATGGATGATTTTTATGATATTTGGTAAGACAGTAATGTGAATAACTAAATACATTGGTCTCTTATAGACAATTTATAATGTGAGAATAGTAAATTATCAACTAGAACATCAACCCATAATCTTATAAAACGCAATATGTTAATGTATAACATACATGGAAGAACATTCCAAATATATAATATATAAAAAACATAGATTTTTTAAAACTATATAGAAAACTATGTTATATGAAATAAAAAGTGAATACATTAAATTATAGAGATATAGTACTATACAATATGAATATTATCCTCTAAAAATTTTATAATGAAATCATAATTAAAATCAAGTAATATAAAAACCCAAAGTTGTAATGTAAAAACACAAACCTAGTCCATTTATATATATAAGTGATAAAATTGAAAGGGTGATATTTTTAGTGGTAGGGTAAGTAGAGAAAGTAGAGACCAATATTTTACTATGAATATATCTTATATAATTTTCACATGTGTCATAACTGAATATCTTATTTCACAATAAAAAAACAATCAAAAAATAATAATGATTTACTTCATTAAGATAAAATATTTCAATATAAAATGAAAAAAGACCAATATTTTATAAGAAAAATAAAAGAAATATAATTATGAAAATAAAAAATGATAATAAATAAATGTAAATAAAAAAACAAGATTGATAAAATTCATCTTCACAGCCTCCCATCAATATAATATTACCTTATATAATAGTAAAAATAGTGAGAAATATTTTAATTATGATAAAAATTATGAAATAAAAAATAAAAAGATGTATTGTGACAATTATTTAGGGAATATTTTATGATTATAATAAGGTACCATGGTTGTTATATGGTTTTTGGGTCTATATATAATTTTTTTGTATACATATAGTGGTTGGGTATATAAAAATTGTTAAAATTTTCATATAAACCTTATATATAGGTATCTAATTTTTTATAATAATTTAAACAAATATAAAATATAAATAAAATCAAAAAAATTAATTGATGAAAAAAAATTATTCACTTTCAAATAAATAATTTCAATTGAAAAATTGTTCTTTATGTAGTATAATTTATTATTTTAAAGTTAAATTTATAATATTTTTTATTTTAATTAAATATAATAGGTATCATATTTGGAATAACTATACCATAATTTTTAAATATTTTTAATATCATTTTTTTAAAAAAAATTATCATGGTGAATTGTTCAAAAACCACAATATTTATGGAAAATCACATACATATTATAGAAAAATTTTATAATAAAATAACAAATCATGAGACATTATAAAAAATATATGTGGATGAGTAATTCATGACTAAAAATTATTTATATGTTTCTTTCCATATAAAATAAAACTACAAAAAAATCATTATGAAATCAATATATATATAAAAATATTACTCTATATTATATATAAAAGGATCCCAAATATACACATTTAAACCCACATGTAATTTTATGTTTGATATTAAATGTCTAACTAAATCCTCTTTATTGTAAGATTATAGTTTATTGGATATTCTTTGTTAAAACAAATATGTATCAACTCTTCCAAAATATTGATGGTTTATAAGTGAAGATCGAGTTTCTTCTATGTAGTAAGAGGTTCATATTTTAAAATTTCATTTATTTGGTTAATGATCATCATTTTTAAATCTTATTTATCACACCAATATCAAATAATTAACGTCATTAAATTTCATTATAAATGGTATTAAAATAATAATATTGTATATCATACTTATTCAATCAATATAGCATGTTTATGAATGGGTCATTTTAACCACCCGCTGGGCTATGGAAATACTATTTTCACCATTTAAATCATATGTGATTTTTTAAACTTAATTAATTTTTTTGAATTATTGTAATAACATGGATCTTCTTTTCAGGTATGTTTTCCTTTTCTGGTCGTTTTTTAGAAAAAGATGAGTTTTTTGATATTTTTGAAATACATGTTGTGTACTTTATGAGTACACGTTGTGTACTCGGTTATAGCGAGTAGTCGGGTGCTGGCTTTGTAGCGGCCATGCACACGACCATGTGGGGACCTAGAGACTACCTAAAGCAGAGTATGGAAAAGGAAAATACACACCATATACTTCTAAAGTACATGTCGTGTATTTTATTTTTTCTTTAAACGTATCTGGGTCGCGTCTAATCACCAAAAAGCCCTAGTTCTAGGTCTGGCTCATCCAAGAGAAAATGTACGGTAGTGAATCTTATCTAAGCCCCTGAGCAAGCATCTGTTCTCCAAATTAATCGTCACTGATTGCATTGGGATCACCTCAGTAAGCTCTTCGTTCTGCTTGAGATTTGTTTCCTGATTTCTCCTCTTTCTCAAGTTATTCCTCTATTGAACGCTTTAGATTTTTATGTATATATATGGTGTTATAGGGATATTCAAGGCTTGAGGTTCACGTATAGCGATCTCCCAACACCGAGGTAAGTGGTTTGTGCCTTTCTGTTGAAATTCTTTGAGTCATATGGAAACATTACCCAATACCATTGAATGGGGTATTGCGTGTTTACTGTTTTAGCCCTGTTATTGCCTACTATGTTTGTATTTTTGAGTAGAGATTAATTGAATGTGAATAGGGTTAATTTTTATGCTTTATATGCGTTTTCCTATGCATGTTTTCTTATTTTGATTGTTTGGACTAGCTTTTCATATTAGGATGTTGTTTACTTTCCATGCCTAGTATTTTAGGATGGATTGATTCTTATATGTTTTGCTATTATGTTGTAGACTAGTTAGCCAAGTAGTTTTTGAGGTTTAATTTGGCTGCTTTGCATTTTTATGCTTAATTGACTTACACAGGACTCTGAGAACCTGGTGTAGTGGACCATAGGGAGAATAGACGTAAGGGCTTCTCCATAGTGTTTGTTATTTTTGTTACGATGTGCAACCATAGGGGGAATTGACGTAAGTGCTTCCTCAGAGTGTCTGTAGTTCCTCGACGCGGGCCACAGGGGGAATGTGATATAATTTCTTCCCCAGAGCGCCTTTTAGTTACTCATATGAGACTATAGGGGGAATTTATGGCGAGTGCTTCCCTAGAGATTCTATACTAAAGCTGAACAAGAGGGGTTAGACAGTGTGTACTTCCTAGAGGTTTGCTTGTATTTTCTAGGTAGTACCATAGGATATTAGGATATGAGTACATCCCAGAGGGTTACCTGTTTGTGATTATCTTTTTACTTGCTATGTGGAACTGAATTCTTTAAAACTGTGGAATTGTTACTCTTGTGTACTTCCTTATTTACTACTTTTTACGTATTGTCTACCATATATATTCACTGACTGTTTGGCACAAATCGTTTGGTGGTTTCCTACTGGTATTAGACTCACACCCTATTTGGGTCATGATTTTGGGCCCAAACAAACTATATTGATGTGGGTATAGATAATGTCAAGCTTCTTTCTACATCAAGTACATGACTGTTGTGGAGTTGGAGAGCATGGGACCAAGATGAGGATTACGATGCTGAGGAGTGTTATCTTCTTTCTTTTGTACTTTGGTTTAGTACTATATTTCATCATTGTGACATGTTTTACTTCTTTCTTAGACATATGTATCATGAATCATTTAATATGTGCTCCAGCTAATTATTTCTCTCAGTATTCCGCTTTTTACTATTTTATTCCATTATTACTGCTTCTTCTATTGTATATCTATTTCTCTTATGTTGTTTAACTCTTCCAATGAGGGCATAGTTTCCCCACTATCACACATAAGTACCTCACTTATAGTTCGCAGCCTCCAGTGTTCGGGGAAATGCACTTGAGGCCATGTGACCAACCAGGTACGGGGAGCCTCTGGGAAGCTTTCAGAATCGGGATGTTACAAATTGGTATCAGAGGGATTATTTTCTATTGACTTGCTATTTGGAGCCTCTAAATAGGGATAGGAAGGAATAAGTACTTGGTAATGAGTTGTGCCAGGGAGTAGCTAACCCATTGTAGACATAATTAAATGTGTTCCATGCACTTTTCTGTAGATTGAATATATGATTCTCACATAGACAATAAATTTTCAAGTATGAGTAATGATGTTTTCACCATGTAGGAAGAAGATACAGCAAGTGGATTTCCAAGATCGATAACGAAAAGGTGTCAACACATTAAATTCAATTTCCGAGTTAAATTCATGAAGACTTGGTGAATTTACCATCCATATAAGTTTAGATATCTTCAAGACCTTCTATTTGACTGGTCGCGGAGCCTAAATAGACTAACGGATCAAAAGTTATGGCACTCGGAAGACGGATAAAATTTTCACAAAGGGACCTACGTGAGGGACCTACGTGGAGGAACTACGTGGATGACCTGTGTGGAAGAACAATTTCTGCACCCCCTACGTGAAGGACCTGTGTGGAGGACCTACAAAAAGGACCTGGGCGGACAAACTCCCTTCGACCAGGTCCCCTCCTTGCCTATAAATAGGACCTTTGGGCTCCCCATTTCAGGGACGAAAAAAGTTTGAAGAAGTCCCAAAGCTCCCATTGCATATCTATTTTTCCAAGATCTCCCAAATTTTCTAAGGTAGCTCTATAAAACATGAGTGAATAGAGAATTAAAGGGGAAATAAGAGGTTCAAAGTCCCATCAGGGTCTAGAAAATATAGAGCTGCACGAAGGACCTGCGCGGCGCACATGTGTGGAGCATCAACATGGTGCACCTGCGCGGAGTACCTACGTGGGAGAACTACACAGGGGAGCTACACAAAGCACCAACGTGAGGCACCTTGAAAGATCACCTACACGACCCTACTGTAAAATACCATGGGGTTTGCGCCCCCGCAGCCCCTACTTGGGCTCACAGCCGGGCTGTGGTCCCAGCCCTTTGGGCCAGTCCCTTCGCTTCCGTCACTGACCCCCATGAAAAATGGAGAGTCGCACCGCAATCTTTTCAAATCCAGTCAACGAAATTTTCCATTGCACCCTTTATATGGCCCGACTTCCAACCTTGGAATACCATGATCTGAGACACTCCATCACACTCAATGAAGTGCCTTGAGTCTACTTACGCCTCTTGGCTCCTTTCGCATGTTATGAGTTTGGAATCTCCTTATGGATTCCTCGAGTACCTTGAGTTCATACAATCCTCAAGAAACTACTAAAACCTCATCACCTGACTCCTATGCTAGGTTAAATTTTAAATGGGCATCCTCCTTAGGAGTAACCCCCAAACCAATATCAAATGGTCATCCTCCTTAGGAGTAATCCCCAACCAATATCAAATGGGCGTCCTCTTTAGGAGTAAGCCCCAACCAATTCTAAATGGGAGTCCTCCTTAGGAGTAAGCCCCAACCAATATCATGGAATCCATCATGGTATAAGCCCCTCACCTTCACCCCTTCTTCCTTACATTGGACCCTTGTCAAATGTAAATAGAACAGAAGGAAGGCTCATCGCCCCGCCCTCTTCCACGGTCGACGCGCCCTCTTCCATTAACATAGAGAAAAAATTTGAAAGTGTGAATGTAATTGTTGATTCTTTCACATCCACTTGTTTCTCACACCAAGAATGACTCACATGGTCTTAGAGATATGTGATGGATGTAACATGTGCACAAACACTCATTGTAAATAACTACGAGAACTCTGATTCCTATTCAAAATAGGAAACGTAGGAAGCCCTTTCAGGGCCCGAGATCATTGGATATCCTCCTCAGGAATCCAACCGTAATTCCCCCAATTTGGCCATCCTCTTTAGGAAACAAGTCCCAAATTCAATCATCAAATCATCAAGGAATCCTTTTTTAGGAAGTAACCCCAAACTCATCTCTCTCAGAGGACTATACTCTCCTATGAGATTCATCGAACTACGTGGTCTTTGATTCCCATCCATAAGGGATACGTAGGAAGCCCACTTGAGGTACAAACCCAACACTTCAAATAAAACCTGTTCTCTTTGGGCCATATTCCTAATAGGGACTGATTCTATTTGAAAACCCATATCTTTTCCAAGTTCCTTGGGCTGTTTCATCATAAGTCCCACACTAAGTTTCAACTAAGCACCTTCCGCTTAGTGGTCCTTATCACATGACCTTAAAAGGTATGATGTGTCCCCTTAAGAGGCACTGAACTTCGAGGGTTTTGATTCATTTCACAAGGATATGTAGGTAGATCATTTTATGATCATGATCCCATGATCAAAACAAACATTTATCTCCCTGGATGACAATAAAATATAGATTGCCCCCACTGAGTGGCTTAAAAACCATTATTATCATAAATGATGATTAAAAGAATCTATAATCAGTATATTAGAGGATAAAATTGATGGAAAACCTCGAATAAATACTTATAATTCTAAAATTTTACACATGTTAAATAAGTGACTTTAAATTCCTAGGGATACTTATGATATACTTGGTGAATTAATAAGGATTCATGAAAATATTTTAATTTCAAAGAGAGTCCCATAGTAGACAATAATTCCCCCCAAAAGGGTTTGATGAGTCCAAACTCTCATCCTCTCGACCAATGCATGTTATTAAGTATCATAATGTTCAAAACTTAATGAATTCCTGCCTTTAGAAAGAAGGTTCTCTTTGAATAAAGAAATGTTGGAAGTTTCTGGTTCCATGAATAAATCCAATTGAAACCGCCTTTAAACAAGGATTCTTAAATCTAGAATATCAGGTTTCAAGGACGTATGAAACACCCATGTATAGGGGAAATCCAATCTACCTCATTTATTTCAATTTTTCTGGTTTTTCAATTTTACAGTTGATTTGATTTTCACCTTGAGTGATTCACATGTTTTTTGTTGTTATTGTTGATGTTATTGAGGTTCTATTTCTATTGCAACCCAATGTGATGAGGGTATTCCATCTCATGCATCATATAAGCACTTTCTAGAAATCACATGTCATGTATTCTTTCCATTCTATTTAGGTTTTATTATCATTTCCAAGTTTTTGTGATAGATGTTGTGCTAGATATGCATGTTTTTGTGATTGATGCCTTGAAAAAAAACATCTAGTGTTTGATAGGGTTGGTTGTGTAAGGTTTTGTTTTAATGAACTCCAAACTTTGGTTCTTGAGCTATTATGGGCCCTCATGGATCGTAATTTAGTGGATAAATGATTTGTTATACTTGTTTATAACATGTATTGGATGCCAAGATTTGATTCGCAGGGATTATGGGCCCTCACAGATCAAAATTTGGCACATTAATGTTCGTTTCAGTGTTTTTATGGGTTCTAGAGTAGTTTCCAAGGCTTACTATCCGGAAAAACCCAGAATACATGTTGTGTAATGTTGAATACAATCCATGTGTTCTTATTTTCATGAAGAAACTATTTTTCTTAAGTACACATTGTGTACCATATGAACACATTGTGTAGTCTCTAACCGTGTCTTAGACTATGTAGAAGGAGACATGGGGTTTGGAATCCTTGGTATAACACATAATGTACTGGATGTACACACCATGTAGTAGAACTATGTAACCAGCCATGTCACTAACAACATGGGTCGGTGGAAATCCTTTAGTGCACGTCGTGTCCGCATAGAACATGTCGTGTAGTTTAAGTCATGTATCCAGCCATGTCACTAACAACAAGGGCCGGTGAAGCTCATCTAGTACATGCCATGTCTAGTACTAACACGTCGTATAGTCTTGTTCTTAATGAACCGTGTGGCCTAGCTATGTAAGGGAAGTTGGGTAGGGGAAAAGGATTCAAGTACACGCTGTGTGTAAGGACAACACACCATGTATGGGATGTAACACGACCAGTTTTGGTAGAGTTACACACCCATGTGAAATGCTTAAGGGAACACACCATGTAGGCATTATACACATTGTGTATCCATGTTTTTTAAAACTTGAATGATTTATTTCTCATGTTCCCTTCTTACCCTTCCAATTTTCACTCCTTGACAATATTTATCTAAGGTGTACGCTTAACCTTGCAGCTTCATGCCCCTGAGGTGTCCTCTAGTTGTACGCCAGTTATAGGGAAACGATTAGACACTAGACATGACTAATCAAGGACTTCCAAAAGATCCTCTAGTTGTGCTAGTCATGGAACCAACCGTCATTTTGGACACAGGTGCTGATTCACAATTCTGATAGGGTTTTATAAGGTTCATGCAGACTTTCTGAGGAGTACCGCATTCTGGCCCTTCAATGGCAAAGCTGACGTGGGTTTTACAGCTGCAGCATCCTCCCACATTCATAGGGGAAATAGGACCTCAGTCTGTAGAGTCATGTTTAGAATCTATGTTTTCTATCTTCAATAATATGGAGATGCCTTCATAAGGAAGGGTGAAGCTCTCTATGTACATGCTTTAGGATTCCACCAAGAGGTGGTGGGATGTGATATCACGGGTGGGACACCAGCAGGTTATGGCATGGGATGAGTTCCTACGTACCTTCTACGACTAAATCTATCCGAATACATTGAGGGCCGATCGATCCCAAGAGTTTATGATTCTAGAGAAGGGTACTCTTTCTGTTATGGAGTATTATTCTATTTTCACTGAGCTACAGCGCTTCACGCCTATTCTAGGAGGTGATGAGTTATTCCTAGCAAAGAAGTTTGAGGATGGCCTGAAGCACAAACTTCCAATATTAGGTGAATATCTTCAGGTTTATGTTTATCACTTGTATCATCAACCAGGCGCTGATCACATAGCGCAATTTGAGGGATTCTGGAGTTGTGATCCAAGGCGGTTTGACATACGGAGTTAGAATCCCTTCTACTGATAATAGGAAGCACCATAGGGGGTCTTCACATGTTGATCGAAGGAGGTGAGACACTTATTATAGTAGCCAAGTGGTGTGCTACCAGTGTGGAAAGAGCAGGAATACAAGTCCACATTGCCCGAGAGACCTAATGGAGTGTCGATCATGCGGCAAGATGGGTCACCTTGATCACTTCTATCAGATCTTCTCACCAGTAGTTGGGGATAGGGGATCTTCTATAACTCCTCATTCAGGAGTAGTTCCACTAGTTTCTCACCAGTCTGGGAACTGGAGTTCTTCCGGACATTCAGGTCGAAGAGGAGGTTGTGGTCGTGGTAGTTAGTCACCAGGTTTTTAGTGAAAATAGGGTGGATAGTCTCCGAGTGGTCAGGCAGGGTCACAGGTTCGTGGTGTAGGTCATACTTTTGTAGTGGAGCAGACCCAGTAAGAGCAAGATCCTGGACCCTCCACAGTTCGAGGTACGATCCTAGTTTCCCAAATTGTAGCTTCGGCTCTTTTTGATATGGTGTCTTCCCATAGATTTATATCTGTTGTTGTTGTGGAGAGCCTTGGGCTCTATATATTTTCTTCTGCCAATTCCTTAACATTGGACAGTCTATTGGGGACAAGAACAACTAATGTGTGATAGTGAAAGGAGTACCCTCTAGAGGTTGGTGGGTTTCACTTCCTATGGGACCTTTATGTCTTAGAGATGAAAATATATGATTTCATTCTTAGAATGGACTGGTTAGTTCCCTTCCAGGTTGTTGTCAATTGTTATCATTGTAGGGTGAGTTTCAAATCACCAGAAGGATGATCGTTTCTTCGTAAGGGTGAATGGGATGTCCAGGCGAGCAAAGAAGGACCCGAGCATCATGGGTTGGGAGGAGTTATATCCCAGATTTATAGTCTATTTGTAGATGACTAGATGATTACATGGAAGGACTTTCCTCCAATGGTGGATCGTTTCAGGGATGCCTTTCTAGAGGAATTTTCATGTTTTCCTTCGGAGCGAGAGGTGGAATTTTCTATTGATCTCATGCCAGGAGCGGCATCGGTTTCCATTCCTCCTTATATGATGGCTTCACTAGAGTTGTAGGAGCTCAAGAAGTAGTTGGAGGAGTTACAGTCAAGGGGTTTCATCTGACCTAGTACTTCTCATTGGGGTTCACCTGTTCTGTTTGCGAAGAAGGAAGATGATACCCTTAGACTTTGTGTGTATTATCAGAAGCTTAACCAGTTGACGGTCAAGAACCGATATCCCTTTCTTAGGATTGATGATCTCCTTGATCAACTTCGAGGAGCCCGGGTGTTCTCAAAGATTGACTGAATATCCTGCTACCATCAGTTTTGTATTAGACCATCTGATATGCCTATTACAACCTTCTGGAGTAGGTATAATCTATACGAGTATGTGGTTATTTCGTTCGGTCTCACGAACGTGCCTATAGTCTTCATGGCACTAATGAACCGAGTGTTCCATCTATAATTGGATTATTTTGTGGTACTCTTTGTGGATGATATCTTAGTGTACTCTCACACTAGACATGAACATATTAACCATATTGAGATAGTTTTGAGTACACTGAGAGAGCATCATTTATATGCTAAGCTCTCAAAATGCCACTTTTGGATGGACCAAATTCACTTATTGGGTCATGTTATCTCAGAGATAAGAGTATCAATAGTCCCAGAGAAATTGAGATTAGTAGTTTCTTGGGATCAGGCGATGAACTTCTTTGAGGTACGAAGTTTTTTAGGGTTCGTTGGATACTACAGATGTTTCATAAAATACTTTTCACTCTTAGCAGCACCATTGACGGGTCTGACTAAGAAGGGTGTGAAATACTTGTGGTCAGATTCTTGGGAGTCGGCCTTTCAGGAGCTGGAAGAGATGTTGACATCAGCACTTATATTTGTATTTCCAGTTCTAGGTAAGAGTTATACTGTTATTGTGATGCCTTAGGTATCTGTATGGGAGCTGTACTTATGTAGTGAGAAGGAGTCATTGTGTACAGGTATCGGCAGTTGAGGCCAAAAGAGAAGAATTACCCGATACGTGATCTTAAGTTGGCAGTATTTGTTCATGACTTACACTGTTGGAGGCATTATCTTCTAGGAGAGAATTTTGTGGTTTTCACTAACCACAAGAGTATCAAGTATATCTTCATTCAATGTTATCTTAATTTGAGACCACCTTCCAAGGTGGGTAGAGTACCTTCAGTCTTTTAACTTAGAGCTTGCCTACACACCTAGGAAAGGCAACATTGTGGCTGATGCACTGAGTAGTAGGGCTCAGATACAGGCAGTTCAAGAGGGCAACAGTGAGTGGTAGCTTATGGCTCTATTATCTGAGATGAATTTAGAGGTGTAAGATAGACAGGGGCAGACCTTTCTTTCTTCTGTAGCTATTACCTCTGCTCTTCTTGATAGAGTGTGAATGAGGCAGCTATCATATTCATAAGGCATATCCCTACGGTAAAGTGTATCAGGAGAGGACCCTATTTCTGGATGGAACATAGGTGAGGATGAGATCTTGTGTTTCCTGGGGTGCGTATGGGTTCCAGCAGACATATGCGAGGAGCTGATATGGGACTTTCATTCCTCAGTTTGGGAAGTTCATCCTAGAGTCACCAAGATGTATCGTGATCTTCACCATCACTATTGGTGGCCAGGTATGAAGAGGGATGTTGCTGGATTCATCATGAGGTGTTCCATCTGTTATCAGGTGAAGGTGGAGCATCAGTGACCAGTAGGGATTTTGTAGCAGTTCCTCATTCCTGAGTGGAAGTGGAATGATGTCGCGATGGATTTCGTGAAAGGTTTACCATGGTCACCTCGAGGTAATGATGCAGTATGGGTTGTCATTAACAGACTCACTAAGGTTGCTCACTTCTTGCTGATCAAGGATACCTTTAGTTTTGATGATATGGGACGGTTGTACATCTGTGATATTATACGTTTACATGTAGTTATACACTCTATTGTTTCAAATAGGGATGTATGATTTACTTATCAGGTCTGGTAGGGGCTACAGAAGGCTTTGGGTACACAGGTACTTTTTAGTATAGATTACCACCCTCAGACTGATGGTCAGCCCAAGAATATGATTCAGGTTCTTAAAGATATGTTGCAATCATGCATCCTTGATTTCAGAGGTACTTGGGAGAAGCACTTACCTCTTGTGGATTTTTTTTATAATGATAGTTTTCAAGAACTATTCAAATGGCACATTATGAGGCTTTTTACGAAAGGACATGTTGATCACCCTTATATTGGATAGAGGTAGGAGAGGTTACTATGCTGGGACCTCGTCTTGTCGAGGAGACCACAGAGTAGATAGAGTTGATTTGGAAGAGGGTGGCTATTACACAGTCTCGACAAATGTCTTATGTTGATCTTCAGAGATAAAATCTTGAGTTCAAGGTCAAAGATCAGGTTTTCCTGTGTGTCACACCGAGTTTGGGTCATAGGAGGATTAGGAGACAGGGTAAGCTTTTTCCATGGTACGTCGGGTCGTTTGAGGTATTAGAGAGAGTTGGAACAGGTTCCTATCAGTTGTAGTTACCTTAGAGGTACTGGGATATGCACAACGACTTCCACATTTTTCAGATTCGACGTTACTTCTCATATCGTCTCATTTCTTACAACCCGAGGAGGTTTAGTTAGAGGTGGACACCTTATTTAAGGAGCATCCTACTTGGATTGTTGATTGAAGTATGAAGGGTCTCCTTGGCTGGTTTTTTCCTCTGGTACGAGTGTTATGGCAGAACTGGTGAGTACAGGACGAGACATGGGAGAGGGAAACCGATGTATGATCCTAGTGGCCGGAGTTATTCGGATTTTCTTCTTCTACGCTGACTTTCCTGGGGAATTTGGGGATGAATTTATTTAAGGGGTGAAGTTTGTAAGAACCTGGATCTTCTTTTCAGGTAGGTTTTCCTTTTCGGGTCATTTTTTAGAAAAAGAGGAGTTTTTTGAGATTTTTGAAGTACATTTCACGTACTTTATGAGTACATGCCATGTACTTAGTTACCACACATAGCCATGTGCTGGCCATGTAGCAGCTGTGCACACAGCCATGTGGTGACCTAGAGACCACCTAAAACGGAGTATGGAAAAGGGAAGTACAGGTCGTGTACTTCTAAAGTACATGTCGTGTATTTTCTATTTTTCATTAAAAGTATCGGTGTCATGTCTAATCACCAGAAATCCATATTTCTAGGTCTGTTTTGTCCAAGAGAACCTGTATGGTCTCGAATATTCTCTGAGTCCCTGAGCGAGCGTCTGTTCTCCAAATTGATCGTTGTCGATTGCGTTGGGATCGCCTCGGTAAGCTCTTCCTTTTGCTTCAGCTTCATTTACTGATTCCTCATATTTCTCAAGTTATTTCTATATTTAACGTTTTATATTTTTATGAATATCTACGGTGTTCTTGGGAGATTCAAGGCTTGAGGTTTATGTATAGTGATCCCCCTACACTGAGGTAGGTGGTTTGTGTCTTTCCGATGAAAGTATTTGAGTCATATATGAAAATTTCTCAATACCCTTGAACAGGGTATTTCTTGTTTACTATTTTATCCCTGTTAATTGATTTCTATGATTGTATGCTTGAGTAGAGGTGAATTGAATGTTAATAGGGTTAATTTTTATGCTTTTGAAGTTTTTTCCCATGTATGTTTGTTTGTTTTGACCGTTTGGTCTAGATTTTACTGTTAGGATGTTTTTTACTTTCCAAGCCTAGTATTGTAGGATGGAGTGATTCTTATCTATCTTGTTGTTATGTTTTAGACTGGTTATCCAAGTAGTTATTGAGGTTTAATTTGGCCTCATTTCATTGCTATGCTTTTTTGACTTACACAGGGCCGTGAGAACCTGGTGTGGTGGACCATAGGGAGAATAGACGTAAGGACTTCTCTAGAGTGTCTGTTATTTTTGTTACGATGTGATACCATAGGAGGAATTAACGCAAGTGCTTCCTTAGAGTGTTTGTAGTTCCTCGACATGGGCCACAGGGGGAATGTGACATAAGTGCTTCCCCAGAGCGCCTTTTAGTTACTAATATGAGACTATAGGGGGAATTGGCAGTGAGTGCTTCCCTAGAGAGTCTATACTAATTCTGAACCAGAGGGGTTAGACTGTGTGTACTTCCTAGAGGGTTGCTTGTGTTTCCTAGGTAGGACTATAGGGGATTAGGCTATGAGTACATCTCTGAGGGTTACCTATTTGTGATTATCTATTTACTTGCTATGTGGAACTGAATGCTTTGAAACTGTGGAATTTTTACTGTTGAGTACTTTCTTATTTACTGCTTCTTTTTACTTATTGTCTGCCACATATATTCACTGACTATTAGAGATAGATCTTTTGGTGGTTGCCTATTGTGATTAGTCTCACACCCTGCTTGGGTCATGATTTGGGCCAAAACAAACTATATTATTGTAGGTATAGATAAGGGAATGTGCCCTTCTAATTTAGGTACTTGACTTTTGTGGAGCTAGAGATCATGGGACCAAGTTGATTCTTGCGATGCTGAAGAGTTTTATCTATTTTCTTTTGTACTTTGGTTTAGTACTATATGTCATCATTGTGAGGTGTTTGGATGATTTCCTAGACATATGTATCATGCATCATTATATATGTGCTCCAGCAGTTTATTTTTTCTGTATTCTACTATTTTCTATTGTATTCCATTATTACTTCTTCTGATGTTGTATATTTTTTTTCTCTTCCACTATTTTACTCTACCAATGAGGGCATAGTTTCTATACTATCACACCCAAGGCCCTCACTGCTAGTCGGAAGCCTTTGGCATTCGGGGAAATGCGCTTGAGGCCATGTGACCAACCGGGTACAGGGCGCCTCTAGGCGGCTTTCCGAACCGGGGCGTTACAATTATATTTAATATTTATATAATTTATTATAATTATTCTATATTATAATTACACAAATGAATATTCTTTAACATGATTGTATTTTTTATAAAATTACCAAAAATGTGGAAGTTATGGACTTTTTCATTGTGAACTATGATTATAAATTCTATATAATTAAAAACTAAGATTCATAAATTACTATTACATCATAAATAAAGAACCTTGGAAAATTTAATAGATAATGAACTTCTGAACTTGAAATATAGATTGATACCGACATATCAAAATAAAAATGGAATAATTGAAACTACTTATATGTGATGTTTGATAAAAACTATGAATCAATGACAAATAAATAAAAAAATGATGAATATGAATAATATTATATTATATATATATAATATTTAATAATACATAATAAATTTAATTTTGTAATATACCAACTCTGGTCAACCAGACAATACAGTCGATCCTGTTGTCACATGGTGAGGTGAAATAAAGATAACAGAACAAGTTTTGAATATAATGAAACAAGACATACAACTAGAGTAGAAGAAGAAGAAAATATATACAACCATATCCATACAATCCAAACCAAATATGATAAACCAGAAAGTATGATAAATCTCTATGTGACCAAAAGTCACCTCCAAACCACTTTCCTACAAAGGAAAGACCAAATGAGAAGAAAACGTGCTATAAGATGACATTTCATTTACCAGTATATTACAATACAACATATAAAACCACCCAAAGTAAAAAAGTTAGGTTTGATCCCAAATACTAATAGAATACCACCACAGATTCAATACAAGTTCTAATATCAAGAATACAATAGTTTTAGCTTTTTAAATACTAGTTTTATAAACTATTTCTATGAATCCAAATTGATTTATAAATCATTTTCCCTTTGGATTTTCAAAAAATAATTTCATATTCTCAAACTATAAATATGACAAGTAAATATAATATAATAAGAAAAAATATCAATACATCATAGGTTAGTAAAGTAAATATATATCTATGAAATAACATCATGTGATTCCATGTGATACAAACTCATATAAAAACATGTGAACGACAATCTATGATAAAAAATCATGAGAGGAATAACCTTAAATTAAAATAACCTCATATTGGGACCTAAAATATGGGATAATTTGTAGTCTTCACAAAATATACTAAAATGGAATAATGTTGGTTCCAACCAATGTCTAGTTCTACCACAATCTATCGATATCCAAAAATATTTCCTCCTAGTGATTCCACACATACTAAGTCTATCTATGCCTCTTTCATGATGCAACCAAAGATCCCAATGTGCCAATTTTAAAAAAATGAATTTAAAAATAATTCTCACAATTTTTTAAAACATTTTAATAGAAATTATAATCTACTTGGTGTTTGAAAAACAATTTCCAAATTATAAAGAAACAATTTTCAAAGAAAACCCCAATGAAAATAGTTTCCTTTCTATGAAATATTTTAAAACCACATATCACTTAAAATCAATGAATATCCCAAAATAAATTTAAAATAAATATAATAAAGTCATCAAATTAACCCATTCTATAGAAAACACTACCTAAAAATAGAGTAAATCTAGCTGTCTTCAACAATAGTGATTGCAAAAATAATAGATCAGCCTTTGAAAGAAAATAAATAACATGGAACTAAAAATTATTAATAGAAAAAACTATTCGATTATGAATCTGAAAACTAATTGTATCCAATGAAATTCTTGAAACCAAAGAAAATAATAACCAAAAGGAACACTTACTCATAGAGGATTACCATAATTACCTTAATGAACGATCTGAAATTGGTGAAGATCTTCGAAATCACCTTGGCTGGTCTCTAGGTAGAGATAGGGAAGGCTTCAAGTGGAATGTAAAATAAATTATCTGAACAGTTCCAAAAACCTATTGGTTGAAAGAATTAAATTACTTGTAATCCCATTATACATCATGTATTTCAAAAAAGTTGAAATCATCAACAAATGCATCTCCTATTCAATTGAAACCTAATTTTATCCATTATAAGATGTAAACCAAATACATGATTTGTAAACCCTTCACACCCTATTAATTTTTCACACAATATACCTGATTTTCATTACAAAATTTTTAATCTATTTAGATAAAATATAATCATCCAGATGATAGAAAATAAACCAGTTCTCAGTATAAAAAAACCATGGCAGATAGGAAGTTCTTCAGCCTTGGGGAGAACTCTTCAAATCCATTAAAACATTTATAACCATACTTCATTAATTAAAACAATCATACATCCCCAAACTTTGGTTTATTTCCTCTAGTAAAGTATCTCCATCTTTGAGAAGCCTGTAATGCACCCAAACAAGGATGATAAAAAAATAATGAACAAAGTAGTACCTGAAAAGTGTAATAGTGTGTTACAATCTTCCCACCATAAATGATTTCTACCCCCCAAAATCCCTCAGATTCATGGACTCACAAAAACTTAATTCCACTACTATTTCATCAATAATTCCTTCTCCCATGTCTCATGGTTATCTCTACTACTCTGCCATAGAACTCAGACTAGAGGAATCATTTTACTATATAGTACCTTCTCTTGGTGATCTATAATCTGAACTAACTACTCAACCAATGTGGTTTCAGTCTCAAGATCAATATCCTCCAATACAATCATAAGGGAAAAATCTCATATATACTTCCCCAACTAGGGAACATGAAATACATCATGTATAAAAGTCAAACAAGGTAGAAAATCTAATTACTAGGCCACCTTCCCTGGTCATCCAATGGTCTCAAAGGGCCCCACAAACCTCGGTGCCAACTTACCCTACTTACCCAAATGATGGTGTCCCACGTGATGTGAAACTCTAAGAAATACCTGATCACCAACCTTAAACTCTAACAGAATAGTTTGTATAATATTTCAGATAACTATGTTCCATGATCAGTCTCCTCCAAATCAGTTGCACTATCTTCATCATCTCTTAATCAATACTCATCTCAACCATGGAAATTTATCCCAACTATCTCATTATAAAGGATATCTACATATCCACCCCTAAAAACGTTCAAAGGGAACCATATTTATCAAATCCTAATAACTATTTTTATATAAAAATTTGACCAAAGGAAAATGATTTTCCCAAGATCCCTCAAAATCAAGCATAGAAGCTTGGATCATATCCTTAAAAACCTAGATAGCCCTCCCTATCTTTCCATACTTCTATGGATGATATGTCATTCCCAATATAATCTTGGAACCCATCACCTCCTGAAAATTATTCCAAAACATGGATGTGAACCTCAAGTCTCTATCAGATACAACCACATAGGGAACCCGAATAAATATCATAATCTCCTAATCATACAAGTCCCCAAGTTTTTCCACTTTCATCATCTCATTAATATGGAGTAAATGATACAATTTCTTGATTAGATCAATAATCGCCCAAATAATATCCTTCCCACAAGGAGTTCATGTAGAAATAATGAAGAAATCTATGGAAATCTCATCCCACTTCCATACCGGAATGGTTAAAGGCTACAACAAAGTTGGAGGTGTTTGGTGTTCTTCCTTGATTATCTAACAGGTAAGACACCACGATACAAAACCTGAAATCGACCATCTCATCACATTATAACCATACCAAATTCTCTAATCATGGTACATCTTAATAGACCCATGGTTCATGGAACAACAATATTGGTTCCCATTTTCCATCAACTCCTTGTTTTGGGAAAACAGAACAACCATCCTACCACAAAAGGACAAGGTTACATTAAGATATCAAGACCACTCACCAGAGGTATACCCACCATAAAATCTTTCAAAAAATCATTGTCACTTGGTGTATTTCACCTTATTGAGCTGAACTCACTCATAAAAATATGAGTGAGCTTTAATTGATATTAGGATCACTTATCCACCAACCTCCTTCACTCTCACTATCATCTCATAAAACAAAATGATCAAAGACCATTTCTCAATTGATTCCTTTATGGATTTTGTTGGTAAATTTTTTCTTATTATATCAAAAATCACATTTCCCTTCCCATGGGTGTATGTAATATCAAAATCAAATTTTTTAAGATATTATAACTAGTATCTCGATTATAAGTTTAGATCCCTCTGAGTAAAAATATATTTCATTATCTTATAATTTGAATACAATATAAACCACTCCCCAAAGAGATAGTGACACTGTGTTTTGAGTGCATGTATAACCACTCCCAACTCAAGGTCATGGGTAGGGTAGTTCTTCTCATGAGGTATTAACTATAACAATACATAATATACTACCAGTTTCCCATATATCAAGACACATCCAAAACCTATTCCTAGTTCTAGAAGATTCAAAACTAGTGCTGAATTCAACCTCACCTTATCCTCCTCAAATGATCTCTAACATTTTTCATTCCATTAAAACTTTACACCCTTGTGTGTTAAATCAGTTTTCAAAAATTCAATCTTGTAGAAATATTGAACAACCTATCTATATTACTTAGCTAAACCTAATAAGATCCAGAAATAAAACACATTTTTGGGCTTCTACTAGTACATAACAGCCTGTATCTTTTCAGGATCCAATGATATTCCCCTCTCATATATCACATGACCCGTAATTTTATCTTCCTGAATCCAAAACTAAAATTTTAAAATTTTACCATATAGATGATGTTATCTCAAGTTTCAAATAATGATATCCAAATGGTTTATTGGATCCTCCTATGATTTCGAGTAAACTTATTTATCATCTAAAAATAGAAACAAAAGAGTCCAAGAATCAAAAAAATATTAAGTTCATCATAACCATAAACATCATATGAGTGTTAGTCAAACTAAATGGCATAAAAAAATCCCAAAATTCCCATACTGTCACTTAAACATTGTATTAGGTATAACCTCTTCTAAAACTCTCAAGTATTTGTACCCTAAACGAAGGTCAATCTTTGAAATTCAACATGTCCCTCAAAACTATTAAAAATTTTCATAAATCCTAGTAAAAGGATATTTGTTCTTAATGGTCACCCGATCCAATTTTTGAAATTCAATACAAATTATGAGGCTTCTATATGTATTCTTATCAAAGAGGATAGGTGAAGCCCATGGTTAAATGATGGAAAAAATAAATCCTTTAGATATTAAGTCCTCAATTTGGACCTTAAGTTCCACCAACTGTGTAGGTCCCATTCGATAAGATGGTGTAGAAATGAGAAATTTACTAGGGAGTAGGTAAATAGTAAAATTAACCTCTCTTTATGGGATTAAACTAAAAAATAATCCAAGAAAACCTTGGGGTATGAACACATGCCTATAGAAAGTTAACAACCAAAACAATGCTCAATTGCATCAAGAAACATCTCTAAAATCTACCATGATATTACCCAATCATATTGAACAAAAGGACCCTCCCTTTCTATTCTAGAGTCTCAATCGACCTGAAAGACATGAATGACCCCATCATATGATAAAAATTTTACCTTACATTGATAAAAATATATATATTCCTAAACATGGATCATCCAATACATGTTGATAATCAAGTCAAATATGTCATGATTGAGAACCAAGAAGTCCCACTCTACCTCAAATTAGGCTATAATCACCTGACACAATAGAAATATGAAACCTTGTTAATACCTCTTTCTTAAAGGAATTGGAAGATCCAAAAAAATATGTCATAAGTTCTGAATGTAATCCCACACATAAACTAAATTTTATGACATAAAATAATGAGTAGCATGTGTATAAAAAAACTTTATCACTATAGAAGATAAAATAAACATTTTACCTCCTACAGTAGTTGGCCCTGATTTATATTCCTTGGGTGCATACTCTACTGCATAAATCCATTCAATCATATCCATATAGACATCCCCATTGGCTTGAGGATAAGATACACTGCCCATGGAGGAATCAATATGTTCCTAATAACCCTTGGTATGAGTGGATCCTACCATACTACCTTGTGATATCTTTTCATGAAAATGAATTAAGCTACCAAATTGTCCATAAAGATGAAAATTCTTAGAATCCAATATTTAGTTAGGACTTTTATAACCATGACTTACACACTGATAGTAGAAAACCTATTGTTATCTAAATGAATCCCTAAAATTGGTCCTGAACAAAATTTACCACCATTGTGCTTCCTCTTCTAGCCAGAAGATGCACCCTAGCTAATAAATGAACTAAGTGAAGCTCCACCCAAACTTGTCTTTTCATCTATGTCTTCCTCATCCAATGATGCTTTATCAACTACCTTCATTTAATTTTGAAGGCACGTGATTTTCTTCATCAAAAAATATTCATCCTCAATCCCAACTCAAGCCTCTAAGCGTTTTGGTACTCATTAGTGAAAATATTCGATGCGAGATGCATCAACTCAGTTAAACTGGTGGAATACTCCAGAATGATATGTTCCCCCTGATTTAAGGTCATAAAATCTTGGGTTTTCACCACATGTAATGTATTGGGGAAAAACTAATGATTAAATATTTTATTTAAAGTAGATGAGGTAAGGTAATCATTAAAATAAACTTTCATAATAGATTCCCCCCATCTCCTTACTAGTCACTCAACTATGTACATTGAAAAGACCACCTATGAGTCCTTAAGAGTCTTTATAAAATTGAAGATCACCTCAATCCACTCAGTCCACTCATCAGATTCTAGTATTCCCTTGTCACTATGGAAGATGGGTAGATGTTGTTTAGTGAACTCAGATCCATCATCCACCACACATCCTGGGTTCTCAACACCCACTTAACCTAGAGTCTCAATAGTGAGAATAACATATTCAACCAAATAAGGGTACACTATAGGATTCTCTATCAAAAAATACTCATAGATTCCTCCCTATTATTTAGAAGATCTATTCTTAGAAACATTTTCTAATAAACACATTTCAATAACCAATTAAATTAGGAGCACATTCCATAATCTTAAGACCACTTCAAGAATTCAATACAATTCTTTGAAACAACAAGAACATAAATCAATTATGAATTCTGTCAACAAAATAAATCATGTAAAATGGAATGAAACAGGTTAATTTATATAAAATTCCCATACATTTCACTCAAATTTTTTTAAACTCCAAGTTTCAATCATGGGGAAATTTTTACAACCACCCATGGTAACTTGGGTTCAGTTCTGAAATTGAGTTATCCAATCCCTTTTTCTACACTTACTATATGAATATTGATGGTCCTAACTCCTATCAACCTAAGATACAGAACAAAAAATAAGTAGTGCTAAAAAAATTTAGGCTGACTCCACATCTGATGCCAAATTGTATAATATAAACCCGTTTCAACAAGATCATACATGCATGTTTTCTATCACATGATAATTTTAATCAAATATAATAGAAAAAATCTTGAATATAATAAAAAAATACATAATACCAAAGTAAAATTATATAAAAGGGATAAAACCAAATCTATACAATCTAATACAAACTAGGATAAACCAAAAAGTATGAAAAATCTCTATGTAACCCGAAGAAACCTCCAAACTTCCTTGTTAAGAAGGAAATACCAAAGGAGAATCTAAAATTCTATAATATTACATTCCCTTTACATGTATCCTATAATTAAATATCTACAACTTCCCAAAGTAAAACATAGGGTGTGAGAAAAAATCACAATATGATAACACCACATAGTCGATAAAAGTTATAATATCAAGAATGAAATAGTTCTATATTTTAAAAAAAGTTTTAGAAGAAATATTCATAAATCTAAATCCATTTATAAATCAATTTTCCTTTGGTTCTTCATAAAATATTTTCATATTCTCAAACCAAAAATTTGAAAAGTAGAATTGATATAATAAGAAATCATATCCATGCATCATAGGGTAATAAACTAAACACATAGACATGAAATACCATTATGTGATTCCATATTATATAACCACATATAAAAACCTATGAGAAAAAATACATGATAAAAAAACCCTAAGATAAATAACCATAAATGAAAAGAACCTCATATTGTTCCATAGCATATGGTACAATGTGTACAAGAAACTAAAAATCCTAATTAGAAAAAATGTTGGTAACAACCAATATCAAGTCTTTCAATATTCCATTGATATCAAAAAAGGTTACCTACAAGTGGTATCACACACATGAAGGCTACCTGTGTCTCTTTCTTGATGCACCCAAGGTTCCCAATGTGAAAATTGTAAATAATAAATTTTAAAAAAATACTCACAATTTTTTAAAACATTTTCAAATCCAATCCAATCTACTTTTGTTTTTGAAAACCCATTTTCGAACCCTGAAAATCCATTTTCAAATAAAAAACCCAAAGAAAACATTTTCCTTTCTAAGAAATTTTTTGAAACCACATATCGCTTAAAATCAATGAGCAGCCCAAAGTAAATCTACACAAATAATAATAAATTCATCAAATTAACCCATTTTATAGAAACCCCATCATCTAAATAGTATAAAACTAGCCACCTTTGATAATAGTGATTGGAAACCAACAGATTTTCCTTTTCAAGGAAAGAAACAATGAGAAACTACAAAGGATTGATAGAAAACATTATCTGATCATGAATATGAAACCTAAACACATACAATTCAATAGTCAAAAAAATAAAAAAACCAAAAGGAATGTTTACTTGAAGAGTTGCGTTACAATAACCCTAAATAATTATTACTGAATTAATGATCCAGAAGGGGTGGATATCACCAAAATTGCTGAGGGTGAGATTTGGGTCAAGAGAGGGAAGGGTATAGGTGGAATGAAAAATAAATAATCTAATCAACACCTAAACCTATAAACCTCAAGGCTTAAACAACATGTAATCTCGTAATATATTATGAATTCCAAGAAGGATAAAATCATCAAAATAACGCATCACCTTTTCAATAAAAACACGATTTTGGACATTATATGGGGTGACCAAATACATGGAATGTAAACCCTTAATTCTCTAAACCTATTTCAAAGTATCTACCATGTGACCATTAAAGGACATGTAAAACATTTATATGGTTTGTAATCACCCAACAGATAGTAAATAGACCAGTTCTGATCTAGAAAACACTAAGGCACTCGATATGTTCTCCGATAATAGGGAGAACCCCTCAAATCCACTAACACATATATACCTAGATTCCATTAATTCAAACAAACATACATTTATAAACATTAGGTCATTTTCCTTAATAAAGTATCTATATCCCTAGGAATCCCACAAACATGTCCAAATAAGAACGATAAACAAATCATAAACAAAGGACTACCTGAAAAAGTGTAATGGGTTGTTACAAATTTGAATATATATGGAGTAAGAGAACATTTGAGAATTTTGCAAGTTAATATAAGGGTTTTATATTTAATCTTTACTAATATTATATTGACTATATCTAATTCCCATTTGAATAATTTTTACAAACTCTAAAATTGAAATCCCAATTTCCTTTTCATAAGTTCAATTACAACTATTTACATATATATTTATTATTTTCTCTTTTTTTATGCCTATTAATGTTTTCAAATGTAATGATTCATCTTAATTTTTCTGTGGTTTAGATTTTAGTCTTTTATATCCATTTTCTTCCATGTTAATTTATAAAAATGAATTTAAAATATTTATATTTATTTATTTTATTTTATTATATTACATTTTATCTTTTTAATATTCAATTACATTTATTTCAAATATATTTAATTTTATATGAAAACTATTGTAAGAACTCATATTTTTTTGGATGAAATTTAACTTATTCATATATATGTGTGTCACATTTTGTAATAATGTTTGATATAAAACACATACACCACATCATGAAAATCAACTTCACTTTATTA
The DNA here is from genome assembly GCA_963277665.1 of Viscum album. NCBI lineage: Eukaryota > Viridiplantae > Streptophyta > Magnoliopsida > Santalales > Viscaceae > Viscum > Viscum album. The sequence goes on from OY728147.1 coordinate 1,103,833,093, forward strand.
TGTTAATTTTAATATTAAAATTATAGAATACACATCATCATAATAATAAAATGTGATACAACGGAATAGTAAAAGTAGGAAAATAAATAATTGGAATATGGAAATTTAGGTCATTGTGTTTTTTAAGAATAATTACACTTGTAAACAACACTATAAAAAGATACAAAACATTAGTTATCCAATCAAAAATTTTGAAAATAAAAAATATACAACCCTATTAGATATTGGAGTGAATGATGAAGGATATTGATTGGTGGTATTTATATGATATAAAAAAACAATTTTACTATTGAAGTAGTGACATGACCATTATGAATTGTAATCAGGCCATTAAGAATAGTAATATACCCATCATGAACAGTAACCTAACCATTAAAATATTAACCCAACCAATAGAATAGTAAGAATATTTTTTTGTATCACTTATTACAAAAATATAATAATCTTATATCATAGGAATACTAAATCATATTTTCAAATATGATAAAATAATGGATTATTATACTGAATGTATAATTAAAACTTTTTAAAAATTTATATGTGTTACTTTTGTTAAAATAACTTTTTTTGAAAAATTTAAATAAAATTAAATAAGATTTATTTTCATATAATGACATAAAAAAACACTATTTATTTTAATTTAAATGATAATATGATAATATGATTTTATAAAATTACTAGTGAATTTTCTAATGGATAAAACATTTGTTATATTATAAAAACTAATATATTTTAGTAAATAAGGATTTAAATTTAAAAATTAAATGTATTATATTTAGAGAATTATATTGGAAAAATGGATGTAATTGTTTGAATCTGTATGTGAAAAATATTATAGGGTGATTTTTTTAGTTTTTAAAAATAAATAATTTTATGTGATTGGTATAATACCTTAAAATATTTAATTTTACATTAAAAGTTAAATAAATCATTGATTACAAATGTGATGTTGTATGAAACAATTATATTAACCTCATATGCATAAATTATTTTATATTTTTAAATAAATCATCAAAATTTATAGTCTTTAGAAAATATAAAAAACTAATGAATATTATAATAAATATCTCCTCCCTCGCCATATAAATATCACCCTCCGACACAAATTTATATTCACATTAAAAACCCCTTCCCTTCCCCATTAATTGAAAAAAAAAACTATCATCATCCCTTTATACCATGTCTTATAGGTTTTGGTCTTACCAAAAAACTAATATATGTAGGCTTATGGTGTACTCTAAAGGAGGACAACCAAGGGAAAGGATAATCATCTCTACCATATTCTTTAATGTTTGTTTACTCTTATACCTCATTTAATTATCTTTATTACATTATTATTTATTAAATAAGTATCATATATATACTAGATGTTATTTTATTAATGGGATATCAGTTATCTTAATCCCTCCCATTAATAATAAAATTTAATCTTCACCCATGTTTTGGTTGGTTCACCGCCTCAATGGACAACATGTTTCATTTTTCATCATCTCATTCATGATTTTTTTATAAAAATAATCATTTGATTAAATATAATCATAATGAGTATATTTTATTTTCATCAGTATTCTATAATCAGTGAATAATAAGAAAAGATTAAATAAAACTAATTAAGATTATCATGTATGGAAAAACATTTCAAATGAACTAATAACCAAACATTTCCATCTATACTCTATAAAAAATATTTATTATGGAAGATCATTTGATTTTTTTAAATCATAAATAATTTATTAAAAAATAAACTAAATTCCATTACATATATGGTTTTATGAAATCATTTTACAGTAACATTCATCATTAATCATAAACTAATCTAAACTTGCAACCATGAAAGAAATTCCCTCTGGATAGTGATAATAAACATGATGTCCTAATAAAATTATTATAAAAAATAATAAAATAATTATAATAAAAAAAATAAATAAAAAGGTTCTTAATCATGTATTTAATTAATTTAGTATGATTATTATACAGGTTGGATGAACATACCTTGTGATTCAAAACCTGAGTAATGGATCTTCTTATCTACCTACTCTTTCTATTTAGTTACCCTTTCTATCTCTACCACAATTTATCTCTATATAAATAATTTGATATTATTATATATGTTTTATATATGTTTTTCACATGTATAGTAATTTTATTTTGTCTTTCATAGTTGTTGATATATTTGATTTCTACATTCCCTTACGAGTTGTTATTATAAACAAACTTGTTTGGGGGATATTTTACATTCCTTCAATCCTACATATGTGTAAAACATTTAATAGTTTTTCAACCATTATTTATGAGAATAATATATATTTTATGGAAAACCCATTTTTATGATATTTATTCAATTCCATTTTTAGTTTTATATAAACCCTAATGCATTTTGTAATGTTCTCATCACATGAGATATCATGTATGGTATATATGCAGTTAGCCTAGAAGAATATTTTATTTTGTCTTAGCAATGATCCATGACTTATTTTTATGATGTTATGTTCTATATTTTTTCCAAATTCATATGATTTCATGATTTATAATGTCATCATTTTTATTATATGCTCTTAATTGAATATATATGTGTGTGTGTGTGTGTGTGTGTGTATGATCCTCCCTTTTATGATATAATTTAATTCCTCTTGAATCTTATGTTACACTTCATGTTTATTACCATAAAATCCTTTAATTATCACCTTATCCTATATATAATTCTCTAGGGTATCCCATGATGTAATATAAGATCAATGGTATTTAGGGTAACATAACGTTGAATTAAATACATTTTTTTAATATGATTAATGAAGTGAATATTATTTTTTCATTCTATATTCTTTAAAAAACCATGTTAATTTGTTGGTTGGGGTTGATGGGTGTTGGGGTGACAATACATACACAAAAGTTAATGAAGGTGTTTCCCTTGAATTTTTGGGTACAGTATAATGGACTATGATTCCATTATATGTGAATATAAAATTTCATATGCTGGAATGTAAAATGAAATGACAATAATGCTACATGATCACCCCCAATCATTAGAAAATTGGTCATCTAGTCTTCATGATTTACAATTATATGTACTGGAATAATGCTTCTAGTTCTCTCCACAGTAGTTACAAGTGATGTTAGAGGACTCACAATGACATGGCTACTAAAATATTATAGACATCATATAGTGTTTTCATTAAACCCATTTAATAGGTTCAATGAAAATAGGAGATATGGATACAATGTTAGAAAATTCATCCTTGGTGTACTTAACATTTAAGGATATTATAATCAATGAGAAATTAAAACTATATAATTATTTGAGACATTGTGTATAAGGATGGGAAAATTTTAGGTAGTGAAGATATATTTAAATACTATATCTTTAGTATTTCATTATTACAAGAGAATATATAATTGACTGGTAATACCTTTTAATTACTATGATATTTTCCAAAATCATTTTAAGTCAATTAAAATCAATTTATTTTATTTTAGAAGTCCCTAAAGTAATTTTAATTAAATTTAAGTATAATTGATAAAATATGGATTTTTATTAGGTTATTGTAGCTATATAAAGTTCATTAGAATGGTATGTAAAGGTTATCTAGAAATTTAATAAGTTATCGTAAGATAAACAAGAGTTGTATAGGGGTTATCTTGAGGAGACCTTGGTAAAGGTCATGTGAAACTAATGTAAAGGTCACAAGTCATTCACATAAGGGTAATGTTGAAGTTCATAAGAGATATGTAAGGTTCATTATCAATGTAAAATATATGTAAAATTTATTCTAGAGACTTGTAAAAAAGTTACTGATCGGTATAAACATTATTTGATACTGCATAAAAATCCTTTGAATTGGGTATACATTATTTGGATATATGTAAGGATTGAGGTCTATATATGGGGATCTAGACCAAGTATGTTGATTTATATAAATAGTTCCATGTATGAGTCACTAAATTATGGGGATCTATAACAGTGTGGTGATTTTCATTAGGGGATTTATATATGAATGACTGCATGACGAGATTCATAAAAGGGGATTTATCCATAAATATTTTTTGAAAAATTAGAATATATAAAATTAAATATTATAATAAAAAATAAATTTGGAATTAACCTTGAACTATTCAGTCATTTATAAAGTAACATTATTCCATGTTGATCCATGATCTAAGGTTTTAATCAAAATAATTGACATAATATGAGATTAAGGTGGATCGTATTTAAATTTTAAAGGATTTTTAAAATGTAATATTAGAAAATAATAAAATGGTGATCTAAATGAAAGTTATAGGTGAATATTTTAAATTTGAAATGACATATTCTAAATATAAAAAATAAATATATTTCAATTTTCAAATTAAATAAGCATGAAGTGAAGTGATTTGATGGTTTCAAAGGTGAATATGAAGCTACTATTATTATTTTAGATATATGGGCACTATAAAATAAATGAACCAAACATAAAAAATAATTTTTATTTTTTAGTAAATCAATAGGGAGAATTTATCTATGGTTTTTTCTGACAAGAATTATCTCTATACCACTATTAAATAAAGTTAATGGATATTTATTTAAGAGAGAAAATGAGAGTAAATTAAATGAGGGGTACTCTTGATATTTTCTATGAGACAACTAATGATGAGATAGAAGGAATAAAGAGATTTTTAGAGGCCATAATGTGTTGTAAAAGTGAGAAAAAGGATAAATTAGATCATGGACATAAATATTAGATAATATTTTCAATATTCTAAAATATAGAGAATATTATTCTAGTAACCTATATATAATACAAAAAATAAAGTTAGATATGCATATAGATAATCACCAAGATCTATGTTCTATGAGAAATATTGATACCTATCGATGGTGAAGAAGAGTGTTGAAATAATATTGTTCTAAGAATAAGATCTTTTTTATATCTATAAATAAAGAGAATAATATGATTATACTAACATAATTTTCTAAAATAAGATCTGTGTATGTATAAAGAATAAAATAAGTTCAGTGAGAGACTAATACATGCCACTATCCTATATATATGTGTTGATCATTTCATTAAATAAGAATATTCTCAATTTGTGAAGATTATGGGAGCTCAACTGAGTTAAGAGAATATAACATACCATGTTTGAGAATATTACCTAATGTTTTGTTTTAGAAAAATCATAGAGTTTCATGTGGTATATCAAGAAAACCATAAAGTAATATAAAATCTATAATATTTAAGGAGATTATATCAAGAAGATGTACATAAATCCTACTCGTATTACTGATAAAAATCAATTAGACTAATTGGAACACATGTATATACAAAGTGAGATATTATATAATTAGTGAGACTCTTAGTATGAAATGATATCACCATGTGAAGCTATTATTCTGGTGATAATATGGTAGTGTTAATTCTTGTATGATTGAAGAAGTTTTAAATATGTGACTTTCTATATAGGTGTCAGATGTACTGAGACTATTGGAGTCTAAGATTCATTATATTTGACAATCCATGACTTGTGTGGGGGGAATTACTAAAAAGTGCTACCTTTCAATTATTATAGGTATTGTTGGTACCATGAGGTTTTTTGATGGTGTTATTAAGGTTATTTAAAACTTCTATTCATTTTGAGTGTCACCACACTATGGTGGTAGGTATGATTCCAGCCATTATTTTCATGGATGTTTGTAGTTTAGATGTGGGAATGGATGTGTAAAGATTGGATTCATGATAGAGATTTAATTGACCTGGTTATCCATGTTTTTTGGGTACAGAACTTTGTAGACACATTGTTTAAAATAATAAGTATGAAATTCCCAGTGAATGATGTGGTGATTTGGGGATCGTTCTTTGTAAAAAAGGAGTTGTATATCACCACTCCATGGTCCTGTTCATGGTGAGAAGAAAAAACTAAGCCTTTTAAGCTATGTTGTAGTATCTTTCTATGGTGGTAATTTAAGGAGTTAGAATGGATTATACCAAATCATGTACTTTTCCATGGTTATAGTATAAATTTTATTTTAAAACGTCTGTAAAAGATGGAAAACAACCATGATATATTTAGATCTACTTTGACTATACAATACCATGGAATAAATGGGCCTCTCCATACCATGATGGGTATATTTGGTATTCCTCTATAAATAGAGGAAATATCCCCTCATGTTTCAATATCCTTTATTTTACTCTAACATTTGGCCAATTATATACCACCATGGAACCCTTTGATCTCCTCTTTTAAATATTTTAACCTCATTAATTACTGAGGATCGAGTTCCCTTGACTGAAGGTACATTATTCCCACTATTCCCTCTTGCATTATTCAATCTTGGATGAATGTTAATTATATAGAATCCCACTATTTTTGGATGAATTTTTAGTTTGGTTTTTTGATTTATTGATGTGGATAGATTCCATAAGTTTTTTCATCATGGCTGGTGAAGTTTAATCCCCTGATTCTTAATTTGTGAGTGTTTTTCTCTTTAATAATCAAATAAAGTTACGGTATTTGATATTTATCTTTATTTTTTGAATATTTAAAATTATTATACTTTTTTTCTTTCGTGCTGATGGTAAAAGTTTTCTTAATGAATATAATTAATAAACCATAATTAAATTTATTGCAAAGGGGTATATTTTTTATTTTTTACTTTATTTCATAATATTTATTTTCTATGATTGAAATATGGATGTTATTGACTATGAAATATTATTTTTTTAGAATATTTTGTTGTTTATTAAAATATAATTGTATAAAATCACATCAATTAAAATGGTAATTCTCATAATGATAGTAAGGAACCAGTTGTGTGTGAATAATGAATTTTGATGTACCCCTTTGGTTGTGAAGTTTATTGTTGTGATGTAATATGAAAAGGATATAATTATAGGTATTTTATATTACTATTCTTTATTTGTAGGGATGTGGTAATCACATGTGATATAGAATCATGGGGTTTATTCATGGGAAGTTGATGGAATTATGTGTTATTGTGGTAGATTACCAATAGTTATAGAATGATCAAAATCTTAAATTATAGTAAATAATATTGGATTCAGTTATATGTTTTAAATAAACAAATAAATAAATGTTAATGGATAGTATTTAACATAGGCCTTGGTTGTAGAATAAATTTTTATTAAATATGTAATAAGTGTAAATGAATGTGTAAATGGTTAGCAATTAATGTGTTAAATGTGAACTATGGAAAAAATGAGTGGTTGGGTGCTTCGTATATGGGATCGGATGGGTGGTTAGTAGTATAACATCGATTTTGATTTGAGATAGTGTTGATGCAATGGTTATAGTATTTTCTTGGGTTTTGTTATCTTAACCCATCGGTTGGGATTTTTTGTGACTATTACACATTTAATTTACCATGTGATTTCTCTACCCCCCCCCCCCACACCAGATTCATGTGTTTAGATTGAAACTTGGACTCTAGTTGTTTTCCCAAAACATCTAGGTTATTGTAGAAGAATGGTTGACTACCCTTCATTCTCTCTCTCTTCTTAAAAGGTTTTTATGCATGAGTTTTGATAACTTGTTCATATAGTGTTTTAAAGGTGATGATTTTTGATAGGATGAGGTGGTTCATAGTAGGATTCTTGTGGGGTATGTGGATTGTGAGAGTTTAATTTACTTCATGTTCATGATACACTACTATCATGTTTTATATACATGATTATGGGATAATCATAATGTGTTGATTATCACAAGGGTTTAGAACTAGGGCTTCTATATAATTATTATGCTTGTGATGGATTGAGGATAATGGTTACGGAAGGTATGGGAACACTATAATATACATAATTGGGGAGTGAGAGTGTGAAATAAATGGAGAAGAAGTGATTGGTATCTTTTTCCTGATATGGATCTTCTTATATTATTAAATTTTTGTAAATTATTTGGTGAGTGATACTTGGTGAAACTGGGATCTAGTTGACCGGATAGGTTCTTTTTTTATTTTTTTTCTTTACCTGTTGAGGAATTAACATGAACTCCCTACATTGGTATGAGAGTAATCATGTACAATACAAATTATTATAATTTTTATGACCACCCCACATATATATCAACTATTTTTTAGGTTTCCAAGCGGAATTTAGGAATTGGGATAAACACTACTAGATTGGGAATTGGAACTGTTATTGAGTAGCTACTAAAAGATTGTATTTTAGTATGTGACTTAAAGACTTTCGTTTTTATTCATATGAAAATACGTGCATTGTTTTATATTCAATTTTATTTATTTTCCATATTTTATATAGTTTTTTCGTGATTAATATACTATCTCGTAATCCTAATTTTCTATTGTCTGTAATGTTTCACATATGTGTGACGCTATTTATTCCCACTGTACTATCCACTAACCTAGAGAATATTAGAGGTGGGACTCAGGGTTCATTATCTCTCTTCCTTTATTTTTGGACCTAGCGAGGTACCTTTGTATGGAGAGGGTTATGAAAGAGTGGTATAAGGGGTTATTATGGGAGATTGGGTGGATCTAGGGGTTAGGAACTTATGATGATTTCATGTGTTAGTAGGGAAATAGTATCCAAAGAGTTTCATGTGTGATATAGACTAGGTACAATGGCTATGACAAAGAATTATAGACCCCTATAATCTAATTCAAGTACTTAGAACCCATTCAATGACTATGTGAAGTTGTGTTTCCCATGGGATAAATCCATAGGAAATAAATATACATCCTTTTTTTCACTTGTGGTTGAATGGGATGAATTCGTGGAAATAAAATGAATTAAACTAAATAAATGTAATAGTATATACTAATTGAAATAGGATGTTATTATTTTTCATTTTAGTTATGGATCCAAGACATTCTCTGCATTTGGATCATAATGGTGACGTTTAGTAGGCTAGCACAGTTAACCACTGAATGGTTAAATCAATTGATGAGTATGAGTAGTAGAAGAGTAAATAGTGTTCCTTTTAGTGATAATATCTAAAAAATTATAAGGGTGGTGTCTCTAATATAGAGTTAAAGTGTTGGTTAAAGAATCTTGTGATCACATTAGGTTTTATTCAGGACTAGGGGGTACTGGGTTCTGATTTGAGTTAGTCAGATGAGTAGTGAATTACATCAGTGGTTGATGTTGTATCTTAGGGGTCGATAATAACAAGATGTATCATGGGATTTTTTTATAATGAGTTCCTTATAGAATATATATCATCAATTATCAAGGTGACAAATAGGTAGGATTTTATTTAACTTCAATAGGAGAGTGTGACAATGTGATAGCATGGGGTTAGGTTTAAGTACATTTTTCATTTCTCCCCTGATCATTTTCCCAATGAGGAGTCCCAAGTGTTGAGTCATTAAGAGTCACTTTGGACTTAGATCCAGTCTGTGGTTACTATGTTTACATTTCGAATATATTTGGAGGTGTATAAGAATGAAGAGGTTATCAAATGTGTCAAATATCAAGGTGGATTAACATGAGTGGGGATCCAATGGGGTTCCTATTAGATTAGAGTTATTGGTATATGATATTAGATTCTACGTACTTTTAGGTTTTGAAAAGAGATGAGTTGATCTCATAAATTCTATTTCAATCCCTTTGAGGCCAGTGGATATTGTTATTTTCATAGGATATCTAGGCTGGTGTTCTATGTTGATAGGGGATATTACCATTACTTTTATTAGTTCTTACTGGTTCTTATAGCTTAATATGTTAGGGGATGTTTGGTTTAATAGTAGGGGAAGCATGCTTATGCTTCATTGAGTGGATATAGGGAAGGTAGGTGTTGTCCTTAGTATATTTAATATACTTAGGGACCTAGACAAAATTGGGACTATAGTGTGGGCCAAAAAATTTGGGGGAGAGGATCTAGGCAAGGAATTTTGAATTCTATGTAGATTTCAACACTATGGGGGCTAAGGATTTTATTAGGTATGTTTATATTGTCATATAATATTTTATATCCTTTTTTAGAATCAGGAGAATTATAATTCATTTTTGTACCATCCTTATTCCATAATTTGGGACTAGATATGGATAGTATTCTCATTCCCCTGGTGTTGAGTATTATAGTTAGAGGGTTGAATTACTGGTTTTATGTGTTCAAGGTGAGTAGATAGATGATTGGGTGGCATCAGCCTTATGGGGATTTATTCTTACTATTGAAACAATCATATGATGTAATCTTCAACATGAATTGGTTATACTATATATCAGTGGTTATCAATTTCTTTTTCTTAAGAGTAGAGTTTTCTAATGAGGATTGTTGGAGTTAATTATTTTTTTGAAAAATAGGATTATCAAATGTGAATTAGGTGTTTGGAACCCCTTCCTTCTTTGATGGCAGAGTTTTTAGTGATACAAGTGGGCGTAGATATCATGGAGGTCCCTATAATTTTTAAGGAGTTTCAGGATTTTTTTCTTTATGAGTATTAATGAATACCCCCTCCATATGATGTCAAGTTTGGGATAGAGTTAATAATTTGGGTCTCTATGATTTTAATGGATATTTTCTCAATAGATCCTTTTAATTTTTTGTATTTGTGGATCAAAATATAAAATTTTATATAGAAGTGATTCATCAAGCCCAATGTGTTATAAAGGTGTTCTCTTGTGTTGTTCCCTGAGAAAGTGGATGGAAGTTTAAGGCTATGTGTAGACTACCGAAGGCTGAATTTGGTGATAATTAATAATAATTACCCACTTTTGAGGATTTATAATCCCTATGACTAGTTTATAGAAGATAAGTAGTTTTCTAAGATCAATTTTCACTCTTGTTATCATTAATTGAGGTTAAAGGACAATGATATCTAGTATACCACATTTAAGTATAGAGGTGGAAATTTCAAGTTTATATTTATTTTGTTTTGTATCATGAAAAACTGATAGTCTTTATGAGACACATTAAATCTATATTTTTTTAACTCCTCAAAAAGTTCAAATTATTTTTCATTAACAACATTATTATATACTATATATTAGAGGAGGAGTATAAAAAACATATGAGGATCATTTTATAGAAACTAAGACACCACTATCACTCTTTGAAGGTATCCAAATGTATGTTCTGAATTTGGGGGGTTTATTTTCTTATAAATGAGGTGTATAAATAGTGATTGGTAGGTAATCCTTCAAAATTTTAGGTAATTGTTTCTTAGTAGAAACATAGGAATGTGGTGTAGGTTCAGAGCCTTCTTGGTCATATAGGTTATTATATGAGTTTTTTGTCTAAATTTTCATATATTTTTTCCCAGTTGATAGCTTTGAATAGGATGAACCATGATTTCATTTTGTATGATTAGTTTTATATAACACTCAACTACCTGAAGGGGTAGTTGGTTAGATCCTACATTATCTAGTTTATTAAGAGGACTGGTGTTCAAGTTGTTATGTGATTCATCCCATTAGGGTCAGCATTATGTCTGGAAGTAAAAGTGGGTGGTGATCTACTATGGGTCTAAAATGTTACACCCCATGAGTATAATTAGGAACCACATTATCTAGAATTTAGAGAAAATTTTTTACCCTACATTTTTTAACATTACCATATCTAAGAACACTATATGTTTTTTATAAATGACATGATTTTCAGGTACATATTCATTCTACACAAACTGATACTATGATAATGTAGGTGGATGGAGTTTCTCCCTGACTAAATCTTCAAGATATTCAATTCTATGGGGAATGGAAATTTTATGGATAATTCACTAAATAGAAATTCACAAAATGATTTTTTCAAGAGTCTAGAGATGCATTAAAGGTGATCGAAGAATTGTGAATAGATGTAGGGGGTTGATGTTGGAAGTTTATTTTTATAGATAAAAATTTATTATTCCCTGATACAATAGCTAGATGAGTTTCAGTAGGGTGATCAAGAGGTGGAAGTGATGTATGCTTTCATTTTTCAATGTGATTCCCAGGAAGGATGGTTAGAGGATTACAATCATCATTTGATGTTTCATGGGAGTATGTTTTTCATGATGGTGATGTGAAAGGGAGTCCTTAATGATTTTTATAGATCACCATTAGTAGTGAAACCATAAGTTTCCAATATTTACCATAGTTTGATGATTTTTTTCTAGTGTCCCAAGATTAAGTGACCTCTGGTAGAGTTCAAAGAACAGTTTCTAGTTTTCCAAAAGATGAAGGTAGAAGGTCCTGTTTGTGGTTGTGTTTTTAGCCACTAGAAGTCCCAATTTAGACGTTGGAAGGCATATCTATGTACATAATCACAAAGTACACTAGAATCTAGGAGAATATGATGATATTTATGTAATAACCCTGACCCCAGTATCCCAGATCTGGTACATTACTTTATTACATTGTCATGATTACAAGGAATAGCATCCTGAAGAACTGAATAGTTTATTAGTCCTAGTAAACAAGATAAATTCATGATACCCTTATTACATTAGTAATTAAATATATAATATAACAAAAAAATTAAACTACATCCATAAAAACTCATTGAAATTTTTATTCTTCATAACATGGGGAAATGAAACAAAATAAGGGTGAACTCTAATGCTCTATAAGGGTTAAGTGCAATGGAATAAATAATGAATCTATGAGAATAGTTAACATGGAAAGGTAAATAAAAAAGAACACATTACATTTAATCAATAAATTGAAAATGATATACATCTATAGATTTTTTTCATAGTGAAAGTCCTCTAGATAATAATAACTGAATAGTAAAAGAAGGAAATGCTTAATTATTGGACGTCATGTCACGAACCAGCATTTATACCCTAGTGACACGAAAACCGAACTAGCCCTAATATATCCTAAAGGGATTTCATGATCCCCAAAAGTCGGTGACTATCACCTCGAATAATACAACATGAAAGTGGGAAAAATTTCCACAAAACATAGTGAAAGAAAGACAAGAAAGTCAATATACATAAAAAAGAAATTGAACTGGGATTAATGTACTATAATTCAACAAGAAATTAAAGCCCAAAGTAATAAAAACCAAGTACCAAAATATTGGAAAACACCCCAAGTCCCTAATTACAAAACTCGCAACATCTAAGGTTCAATATCTAGATCCACCTCCAAGAGATCCTTTCCCCTTTATCAAACCTCAAATGAGATAATCTACAAAAACTCAATGGAACGAGTAGGGTGTTAGATAAAAATCTTAGTACGGTATCACCAAGGATTCCATATAAGATACTAATATTAGATTAACCAAAGGAATAATTCCAATTTTTAAATAAATAGGTTTGTAATTTTAAAATATATTTAATCAAATCATGCTATGCAATTCAAATGATGGAAAAATACTTTAAGAAAAGGCCTTACAAGTGATGGAATATTTCTCAAACAATAAATTAGATAAAATAGTTGCATAAAATAGTTTATGTAAATTCAAAAGGCATAAAAAGTAGTTTTACAACATTGGAATACATTTATATCTCAAATATAAAACAAGTGTGCAACATGGTCATCTTCCAAATAGGTATGAAAGTTTCAGGCTATATAACTCTGTAATATCTAAGTGATCTCAAGAATATGTGCATACACACTCCCCCTGACATTGGCCAAAGGTGACTCATCACCATCCCATTAGGGATATGACCCACTACATATTTGCTTATAATGTTTTAATAGCATAGAGTGTGTCCAAATAACACACTAACTACTTTAGTCTTGCATGTTATCTTACACAGTCAAATATTGGAAATGTGTTTTAAGTCTTATTAAAATAAAATTAAATCTAATTCTTCTATTTTAATTCCAATTTTACATTTAAAAACAAAAAAAAGTTTTTAATTAAAAAATTGTCTCTTTAAGATGATAAAATCAATGGGTCTTTATCAAAACATTTCATAACATTTTCACATGTTTGAAATCCATTCAAATACAATTCTATCAATTAAACAATTAATTTCCACAATTAAATTCAAATTTTTAATTGACATCATTTCCATCACAACTTTAATTTAAATTAAACAATTTAAATCAACCAATTTCCATAAACACACCCCAATTCAATGGAATTCGGTGTTTTCCCAATTCTCATGCCCAAACCATTTCAAATCTCCCAATTCACTAGAATTGGATTTTATTATTGAATAAATTGAATGAAAGTTTATGCAGTTGAATTTAAATCAATAATTGAAATAAATCAACCATTTCAAGGTTAATCAATTTTGCCAAATGGGATAGAATCACCTAACATTTCCCAAAACTCAACACTCAAAACGTCACCCTTCAATGATAATGAAGGTGTGAAAGACCTAAAAACACAACCCAAGAATTACACCTCAAGCACAGTGATGATAGAACACTAAATGAGAGGATTTTGAAGGGTTTTAAAGCTCTAAGATCCCATGGGGAAGGATTTGGGTCAAGAGAAATGAAACTGGAGAGGAGGGGAAAAGAGATCTCAATCATGCTACCCATTTAGAAAAATGTAGTTGGGGTATTACATGATGTCTAATCCCACTACATATCATAAAATATTTAATATATTAAACCACCAAAAAACGGCTTTACTAAATAAATCACAATGTGTAAAGGCTAGTCACGGAGTGTAACCATTCATGGTGTAAATATTCTCATGACATGAACCTTCTCATAGTATGCACCTAGAAACTGTTACACATCGTGTAACCTAGTTACATAGAATATAACCCTCTTGCAGCCTACAGAAAAGGTCGATTAAATATGAGAGTTAAAAAAATCAATAAATTCACCAACATAGGTATCCTCCCAATCCATTCTCAACCCCACTCAGTAAATGAAAAGGAAACTTTATCACAAGGTTAAAGTCATGCTTGTCAGAAAGATAATGAGATGTTATGCATCATGTATCTGGGACCTGAACTACTACCTTCAAAACCTTTTACGAGATGGTTTAATCTATATTTAGAAACCTATTTAATTATAGATTAATTGATTCGATCCATGACACTACTGATGCATCGAGGGGCTAACTATAATTGGTCTTCCACCCACGTCTACCAGTCCAAATAATTACTCATATATCAAATAATTTATTTAAATAATAAACAATGTGTTTTATAATCAAATATCCATATTTAATAAAAGATACAGATTTGTAAATATTTTCAAAATCAATCAAATCACTTTCAAAGTAAACATTGTAGTGAAAATTAAATATATTTTCAACTATAATGATATATATCATACAAGAATATGGATATTTAAGATAAATTTGATTCCCAATGATAAATGTTTATAAAAAAAGTTATTGTTTCAAGAGAAAGTTAACAATCATGAAAGAGAGTGATATTGTATAATAACTTTTATCGCTTGGTAATTTTAAATTCAAAATACCTTGGATGAAATAATTCAAAGTGAAAATTATAGTACCATGAGGAATGAATAAATCATGATATTATATATAAAAGTTATAGTATATACACCACATATAAGTGAACTAATGCATAATAACAAATAGGTCTCAATAGAATGTAAATTAAGACGGAACCCTTTACCCCTTTGTAATTAGTAAAACCTTATGCCCTATAAAAGAATAAAAGTTAAAATAAAATAAAATATCATGTAATAAAGGGATTATTGATATAATATAACAAGTGGATGTATATATACAACATACAGAAGAAATATTTAGTGAATAAGGCATATATCTCACAGAAGTAAAGGTGAGATGAGAAAATCGTTACCTCACGCATCCCTTTAGTACTGCATACTTTAACCACATATATAATAGTTTAAATAATTTTATTAACTAATTTGTTAATTATATTAATATTTATAATATGTTATGTGATGATTTTATAACATCTTAAGACCCATTCATTAGTAATATTTCATTATTTTCATGGTTTCTGGTGTGTTCATTTCATGGTTTCACGATCGCTTCATTTGTGTAAAATAGTGGATGTTATTGTAAAATGGGATTACAAAACAATAAGTAGAAAAAAAATATTTTTTATTCACTTATATAAGTATATGTGGTTGAATATATCATTTTTCTTTCTTTTATGAGGATGAATCATTTGATAAAATGTTAATGGTAAATGTTTTTTTTTTATTTTGTAAATTTTTCCGAACACCATGAACTAGTTTAATTTTATTTACTATTATGATTATATATTAGTTTAAAACTTTTAAATAAGTTATAATATAGTAATTATAATATTATTATTTCAGAATAATTTTTTTATGATCACTCATGATGGCGGTAATTGAAAACGAACAAAATCATTATTCCTGGAGGTGGTAAATCATCATGACTTTGATAATGGTTTCGTTTATTTTAATAAGAGGAGGTAATAAAAAAATGGATATAATATATTTCATTAAAAACATAAAGATAAATTGTATTAATTATTATATAGTTTCATTTACTTTATTGATGAAGGAGGTGAGGATAAAGTAGAAAAGGAAAAAAATTAAGATAGGTGTTTGGAGAGAATTGCCTCTTGAATATCACCCCCTTAGAGGAAACCGTAAGGACCGTGGATTTGGTATTTTAGTGAGATCAAAAGAAATTTTACGTGGTGAGATTAACGTGGAGTTATTTTTTCAAATGTTTCAGGATATTAAATTATTTTTAGTCAAAATGGGGTGGTGAGTGGTAATATTTATACTAGAGGAGAGGTGGGTGTAATTGATTAAATAATGGTTGGTTTATGTTTAATTCCAACCACATTGATATATAATTAATTTTAATATATTTTTTAGATAATTAATGTTTTATAGGATGGTTAATTTCAATTAATACCTCAAAACCCCATTTAATTTTTTATTTTTTAGGTATTTTAATCCTTTACCTTTTAACATTAACCCTTTTCATTATTTTACTTATACTACGGTAAATAATTTTTTTACTATGATAAATTTTTTAGTTATTAAAATAAAAATTAAATTAAAACCTAATTTATATATTATGATTAAAAATATTAAATTCAATTCATATAATTAGAGAAATTATATTTAAAATTAATCCCTCTGATGCAGCGGAAAAATGATTTTTTATAGTGTAAAAGTTTAAAAGTTTGAAATGTTTTTATACCACATTTCAATGTGAAATTAATTAAATTGGACTAAATTAGATTTATTTATGTATAATTGAACTAATTATAATTTAAAAAAATTTATAACATAATTTAACTTTATAAATTATTTATTTGAAAAGTCAGTTTCAATTAAAACGCAGTATTTTTCACTTTTCATCGAAAAATGAAACTTATCAAAAATACTAAAAATTAACCCTAGTATAATTTTGATATACCAATTTTAAAAATAAGGATTATTTTTTAAAATAAAAATTATATTTAAAAAAAATTTCCATTAAAAGGTAGAAAAATTGCCTTTTAGAAAAATATAACTTTTTATGCTCAAAATTGGATTTATTCTTATCTTAAGACTATCTAACTTATTCGATGAATTTAAAAAATTTATTTAATATATAAAATATAAATTTTATTACGATATTTCAATAATAGTGTTTATTTTAGTTTATTAATATAAAATGTCATTGTCGGTATAAATATAGTTTTTTATAAAAAACATTCTTTTGGTTCAATTGGTTTTTATTTTCATTTATAATTAATTGGTATCAAATGAATTAATTTTATAAAAAAAATTAAATATATTTTCGTAATATAGTTAATACCATTCATTCCCACCATTCTAATGGTAAGGTGATAAATATCACAATAATAATATTTAATTATTTTTTAAAGCTTTTTGCTATGTATAATGTAATCTATCAAAGAGATTAAATTTACAAAGATACATACCATAAAATCATGGGTTGTAACATTCTCCACCCCCCCCCCCCCTCAATAAACTTTACACTCATAATTTGAGATTTCACATCAAAAATACAAGGTTGATACTTGAAAATCCCTTAGTGGAAAACCCACATCATAAATAGGGTTAATGAAAAATCTTCTTAACAATAGGGAAATGGAAAATAAACGATCCCCAAAAATTATGCGTTAAATAGGATATAATTAGTGCGAAGTGAAAATAAATACATTTAATATAAATCTAACTTTCATGTTCTGATGGATGGTGATAGAAAACATGTTTATTAAAAATTCTACCATCACAAAACTGTAAATCTGTTAAGGGTTAAATATGCCATTGATATCTTAGAAATAAAATTTAACTAATAGTGTTTTGGTTCAAAAATCATTTTCCTAGAGTTGAGGAATTATTTTAAAATACAGATAAAGAAATTAAAATAATAAAATTACCTAATTAATTTCCATTTCATAAATATATTCTTATCATTTGGTTGTGCTTCAATCTATTTTCACTTCTTATTCTAGGAAATGAATGTTCAGGATGAATTTTTTTATACCTAAATCACTTTAATAAATAATAATATCTACAAATATTTCCTTCGAACTTTAAATTTTCACTGAATCCAAAATGGTTATCACATGATATTTAATATTATAAATCATACTTCAACCTTAAACAATAATATCCAATGTTCAACTTAATCCATTCCATAAGTAGTTAATTTTAAGACTCATCCAAAATTTATCTTTCCAAATTAAAAAAAACCAAAAAATTATAATGGTCACAAAATTTATAAATTAATCTTAACAATATCTTTTCCCTAAACAACATAATATTTTTTTTATTGTTAGAAACCAAGTATATGAATGTCATGATAACATTTAAACCTTAATGAAAACATGCATGCTTATAATAATAAAATCATAGGTATATTTATTAAATCCAAACATGTAGTATACCCAGTAAAGATAACCATAAAACAAATTACCACTTTCATAGTCACAAATATCATCCCATAAACATATCTTTATCATTATTATATCAATATAATAAATATATTAAGGGTTATTTTCCCCTAATCATGTGTTTTCTAAAAGACAAAATTGTAACATAATCAATTCTCTTGATTACTAGTAATATTCCTCACATGATTCCAAATCCTTAGAGAAGTAATGCAGTAGAGTCCTTATATATCTCATGATTCTTATAATCATAGAATCATTGATAAAATAATTCTTTAATCTAAATACATAATAACTTTAATCATTGTACTTTATTCATAAACAATTAACTACACTTCACCATCTTATTCAAGAATACCTCCTTCCTTTTATTTGTCATTTGTAGTCTCTTCATCGTAATAAGTATAAACATTACTTGTATAAAAATTATGATTATATTCATGATTTTTAACCCAAGTACATTGATTTTCATAATTCCCTTAATTTTCACATTTAAAACATTCATCAATCGGTAATACCTCAGGGAGACCATTATTTCAAACATTTTATTTTTCCTCAAAAATTACAAGCTTTATATCCTTATTTTATATACACAAAACATCTTCCCATTCATATAAGACAATCACTTGTCTTTTTCTTCTCACATTCTCACTATAGAGAAAACTTAATCTTCTTTTCCCTTGTGATTTTCACCACCCGAGTTCTCAACAAACTATATCCTTCTCTTCTTTGGTGAGTCCGAGAGTTGGTTAAGGTGCATGTTGTTAATCATATATTATAATCACAAAATTTTTAATTTGATTAATTATACTATATGGCTTCTCATAAACACATTATCTATCAAATCCATTATTCACAAAGTTATTTATGTTTCCATACATTGACTAAATCAAAAGAAGAGTGTGAGAAATCCTAATCAGGGTGATATAGTCTTGAATAATCAATTAGAGGATGTATAAATCATGAAATTTTCTCAATATATGAATTCTTAGGTTTAATATAGGTTATAAATTTTTAATATCAAATAAATATTATGATATCATATACTTAGACTTATCCTCAAAGTCAAACATAGGGTTATTATAATGACCCAAACTGTTATAAATGAAATTTCCATTTTGATTTAATTAAATGTCTTATTTTGTAAAATGGATATAAAAAACATATTCAATTTCTTGATTTTATGTTTTTTTATTTAAATTACTGTTAATAATATTTACCATTGATAATATAGGTGATTAGTATAAATATAGGGCTTTAACAAATCCAATTAACTCAGATAAAGGAAGTGATAGCCTCAATAAGTAGAATTTTTCCCTATAAAGTCCATTTTTCTAAGATTTTGAGAGATATAGTGTCTCTAGTATTTTTTCCTTAACCAATCCTATAATGAGATCCATTGGATTAAGCATGATTGAAACCATTTACGAGATATGTTCAAGCTCATCGAGATCACAGACCAAACCATGTTCGCTGAATGGCCCCATGATAATCTCATCATCGCACACCTTACTCTTAGGTCATACACCAGCATAATGAATCGATATGTATCAAGACCTTGATAGTTTTAATATTAATATTATATAATGATTTATATATTTTTACATTAATTATTTCTTTTAAATTATTATTTTTTTGATTCAATTATGTATAAATTGTATTTTCGGGTAATATTCAAATTCAATTAGGGGGTTTATTTTAATGGATTAATTGAATTTTGAAATAAATATTATTTTAATAAAATATTATTATTAATTAAGGATTATTAATTTTAAATGGTCATTTAATTTTTATGAAGTAAAATGTACTTTTATAAGGGTTCAAAAATTGTTATTGTCAAAAAACCCCACATTCTTAAATAAATATCAAATATTAATTTAAAAGTTAAAATTCACATATTTAGAAAAATATTTAGATAAAATGAATATTATTTTTGGAATAATAATTTCTAAATTATCCAATGGTTGATTTTTTATATTTTTCTGTGACGGTCAAATTTTCAGGTAAAAATTAAATACTGTATAAATATAATGTATGTTTTATGACATCATAATGACCCAAAAATGATGAAATAAATTTTATAATGGGTATTATCATCCCAATATATTTTTTCCTAATAAAATAATATTATTTTAAGGTAATTTTATTGTTTTTATAATTCCCTTATGAATCCTCTAAAATGTATAATATATTTTATGATTTTAAATTCATTTCTTTAATAATGTGACTCACCTTCACATAATCAAGGCTAATATTGTAATATATTCATTCTTTTGCAAATTAAAATAATTAAAACATCCCCTATTTGGAAAAAACCATGTTAAAACCCCATGTTAAGGTTTTTGGATTTAAATATTTAATTATATAGATTCCAAAACCTAAGTTTGTAAAATATTAAAGAATTTCCCTCTTATTTCCTATATAAACCCCCACAGCATCTCAATTATATTCACTAAAAATCCTTGTATCTTTTAATTGGTTTTTTATCATCTCCCTATAATCCTACCAAGGTGCCCCAAGCTCTCAATAAGGCCTTCTTCAAGCTTTGTAAGTCACACACTCAAGTAAGGGTTCTTTCATTTCTCATTTTTATCCAAGTTTCCTTATACTGTTACACCCATTTATTTTCAATTGAAAATGATGGGGTATGTTTTCACATTTACCCCGTACTTCCTTTATTAAGTTTTAATGAGAGACCCATTTATCTCTCATTAATCCCTCTCATGTACACCTGTTACCATGCTAAAATTTCATAAGAGTTATTTCATTCCTCCTACTTGAATGGCCCGAAGGCCTACATTTTTTATTTATTATTGATAATACCCCTTTTTAATGGTTTAAGGGAAGCACATGCATGGATTGTAGGCTTAGAAACACATTAAATGAAAAAAATTACTTACAAGAATTCATCCCATATAGACTTCATGGAACTGTCCCTCCCCAATATAGATTTTGATGTCAGCTCTCCGCCTTCGCAAGGCTGGTCTGATAGTTGGCTTGTGCAGAGTGGCATAGGCCCAATACAAGTAGAAATTATACACCCTCTCATTATTCCAATTCCATTTATCTCTACTGTGGTGAATGTTCCTACTCTGAATCATCATCTAGAGCCTTATTCCTTTCAAATCTGCATGGTTTCATCTTCATTTCATGTAACCCAAAGGCCTTGAGGTGGTTTGAAAGCCATGAGGTGGCTCAAATTCCATGAGGTGGCCTAAAATACTTACTAGACCAAAGGCCTTGGGTGGGAGAAGGTCTTAAAATACTCAATGGTCAAAGGGGTGAATAGTTCCAGCTACTATAGTGTCAAATAGTATATGCTACAGTACTACTACAGTAACTCAAAAATATGCTTCCACATGGATTTGATCTTAGGTATATTTGATGAACTTGAAGAGTGGTCACCAACTATTTTGATATACCCCTTTTTCTCACATCAACCCTTTTCTATGAATTCTTATGTCAGGTCATTAGGTTGTTGAAATTTCACCACTAATTTTGATTCCAAAACAGTTTTGTAGTGAACACCATACCCATTACCTATCAAAGGGTGTTCACTTTTATGCACATATACCTTTTTATTGATTAATTATATATACTTATTCCACACTCCTTTATCTAGGAATAAATTATGATGATGAATGAATTCATGTTTTATGATCTATGTGGAACACTAAAGCATGAGAATGAAATAAAAGTGACGGGTGTGCCGAGAATTATATAGTGCTCTAATGAATTGTGTAACGTTTAATATCATGATTTTTCATGTTGGTATAGGATTTTAACTGATTCATTTATGGGAATTTTTCCACTATGATATCTTGGTAGTTTATCCTTGACATATGATTTAGCGTTTTAATTTGTTTCCACATTTCCATGTTAAGAATATCATTATTTTTTATTCATTTTTCTTTATACGTCATTAAAATTCCTTTCCTAACATGTATTTTTATATTCATATTATTCCATGTTTACTCACTTACTGGACTTTATATGTCACCCCTTTTTTATGTATTTTCCTCAAGATATCACATAAAATTTTAAGATCGATCATGTTAAAGAAGTTTTCAATAAAGTTGTTTTTTCATGTTTAAAGTTTTTATGTACTATAACTAATTCGAAAATACAATAGACTTCTTGATCTTTAGGGTTGTATTATGTGTAATTTTATGTAATTAAATCTTGGATGAATGTAAAAAAAGAATAGGGTTTTTATAGTTGGTATCAGAGGAAAGTCTAGTTATTTTTTGGATTACAATTAGAAAACTCTAGTGAATTACTTAGGGATAAGACTAAGTATAAGAAAAAAATACCTAAATTTTGTTGAGTATACAGTATGTTTTTTATTAAGAAAATACATCCCTGTCAACGAGCCTATACCCGAGTGGTAAGGGCTTCTGCTTGGCATCCAAGAGACCCGAGTTCAAAACCGGGTGGAGGCGAATTTCCGGGTTACTGTAGCAGTACTATAGCAGTCACTACAGCAGTACTCTAGCAGTTACTGTAGTAGTAATTGTTCGGTACTGTAGCATCCAGAACTATTCACTTGATTTGGTCTTTCGATCCACCAGTTTGGGCCTACGGGTCTCCAGGGCCTTCAGGTCATCAAAGGCCTTCGGGCCACAGGGCCTTCAGGTCACGTAGACTGTAACGACCCGAAATTTTGAATAAATCTTGTTTCCTAATTTTATGTGTTATTTTATTTTATTTTTATACTCAACAAAAATGTTTCATTTGATAACATGAGTATAATTAAAATGAGACCGTTGGGTTTTGACTAGTATATGACCATTGGTCAATATGACCGCTGGAAACTAAACGTTTTCATTATTGTCTCTAAATACAAGTAATCTTGATTAATTATTATAGAAAGAAGATTTGATGGCCTCACCCAGTAGTCTTGGACCGATCGAAGCCCATCTAATAGAACTTGGGAAGGAGGAAGCACCACTGGGCTTTGCTCTGGACCAAACCCAAGCTGAACTTCATCGTGTGAAGCTAGAACGGAATTGTCTT
This sequence comes from Viscum album, assembly GCA_963277665.1. Classification (NCBI taxonomy): domain Eukaryota; kingdom Viridiplantae; phylum Streptophyta; class Magnoliopsida; order Santalales; family Viscaceae; genus Viscum; species Viscum album. Next base: position 1,103,856,791 of record OY728147.1, read on the forward strand.
CGTGAGAAGTTCAAACTAATAGAAATTACTACTCGTGTGATGTTGGCCGAGCCTCCCTCGGATTCTCTCACCTTATCACACCTTACACTTAGGTCCTATGATGGTGTGATAAGGGGCTATGTAAGGAGACCATAACTACCTTGTGTAACCCTTTGTTTTAAATAAAAATTTTGATTTCTTTTTATGATGAAGTTTATGAATTTTTAAATGTCCGGATAAATAGAGTATGCATATTTTTGATGAATTTTAGAAAAAGGATATTTTAAAAATGTTTTGGTAAACCTTAAATAATTAAAAATGTGTAATGATTTTCAAAAAACGGTCTTCTACAATTATGTTCAGTACGAAATTTAGAGTCTAATAAGATCAACTTAATTTTTGATGAATAGTAAATTATGAATAGTGATTTTATGATTAGGATTAGTAATGTGTCCAAATGTATTAGTAATCTCGCTTAAAGAAAGTATTAATATAATCTAGGCACCTTGATTAAGTAATGTGATTCGATAAAATAGTTAAATAACGGTTTCATAAATTATTATTCAAGTATTAGTTTTTTCGGGTGAATAGTGTTTTTTAATTAAAAATTAAATTAAAAATATTTAGAAAATTATATTTATAAAATGGATTTCATTTTTGAACTCAGAGCATCAATATTATGGTAAGGTAATTTTTGGGGTTTTTTCTAAAAAAAATGAATTTTCAGTGAATAGTGTTTTTATTTAAAAATTAAATTAAAAATAATTAGAAAATTATTTTTATAAAATGGAGTTCATATTTTTAATTAGAGCATCAATATTTGGTTAAGGTGAAATTTTGGGATTTTTCTGAGAAAGATGAATTTTCAGTGAATAGTAAAAAAAGCAGTTTTTGGGTTACAGTATGTTTAATGACATCATAACTGTGTCATGGTGATTTCATGAGATATTTTATGGGTTTGCCGACCAAATTTGATGAATTATTGTATGGGGGTCCCATGTGGCCTAACTTCATGGGAAATATCATGGGAGAGCACATGGTTTTGAGAAAACCACTTTTGAGGTGTCCCTTAGCCATTAATGCCTTGTCCCATCACTTTCCCTATAAATATCAAGCCATCCTCTCATCCATTTCGACTCCCTACTCTCCCCCAACTAATTTCGGGTTTCATTACCTCCCAATGAGTCCTCCCAAGGTGCCCCCAAGCCCTCAAGGTCCCAACCATTGAGTTTTAAGAGTTACGTTTTAAGGTAAGGGATCTGACCTCTCTCTTTCTTTTCAAGAAATCTCTTTTATGTAATTTATTTTATGCTCCATGTTCTTATGTTAAAGTATGTTATTTTATACTAATCTTACTGCCCTTTTCATATTAATATAATTATATATCCCCTCTTACTCTCATTATTTCGTTTTATGAAGTTTTAAGTGGCGCCGTTAGGCTACCGAAATTTTTGTAACGGATTCTTTCTCCCTTCTCATTTTTCAAGATCTATATTCATGTAAAGTCTTTCAAGTTACCTTTTATTATGTTAGGGTATTATCTATAAATTTATCATACTTATCTTTTATGATCATATGATGAGATACCCCATTTGATCCCTTCAATTCAGTATTTTGATGTTTTAAGTGGCGCTGTTAGGCTTCCGAATTTTTAAGTGGTTCTTTCACCTTTCTCCTTTTTCAAAGTTCTAATTCCATGTCACGTCTTGCAAGTTCCTTTTTATTATTTTGGGGTATGATCTCTAAATCTATCATACTGATCTTTTATGTTCATATGATTAGAGACCCTATTTGATCTCAACAATTCATTTCTGTTGAATTTTAAGTGGCGTCGTTAGGCTGCTGAATTTCTAAGGGGTCCTTTCACCCTTCTTGTTTTCAAGATCTACTTTCATGTCAAGTATTTCAAGTTCCTTTTTATTATGTTGGGGTATGATCTCTATATCTATCATACTGATCATTTATGTTCATATAATGAGAGTCCCTATTTGATCTCGTCAATCCATTTTTGGAAGTTTTAAGTGACGCCGTTAGGCTGCCAAATTCTCATAAGAGAAATCTTATTTTTGTCTTCCTTTCAAGTTCTTCGTTTCATATGTTATATCATTCAAATTTCATTACCATGTTCTTAAATACTATATATTCTGTTCCCCTACTGTTTTATGTATCATTTTTGAGTGGGTGACCCATGTCCCCTCTCTTTTTAATGTTTTCTAAAACCATGTATCGTAGACGTTATGCTGCATAGTTTTCGTCTCAAAATGCCTCCCTCTTTATCTCAAAATTATTTGATGTTATTAAGTGAATACTCGAAGCTCTTATTTCTACAGGGCTATTCACATATGTATCAAAATGTTCTATTTTAAATTCTAGGATTTACATACATGAAACCTGCTTTCCCTTTTCCGTGGGTTTAAAGTGACATAAAGATCATGTCTTTAAAGTAGTTTTTTAAAACGTTATGATTATGAAATGAAACCCATTTCTTTTATGCTATATGGGTTGTTTATGAAATGATTGATGATGATATATGTGGCTCACATGATAATAAAGACATGTCAAGGGTGCTCCCAGATAGCGCTCCAATGCATTGGGTAAAGACTTAATCTCTAGAGATGACCTTTTAGACTGATACCTTGGTGAATAACCTTGGTAATTTTTAATGACACCTTGGGGATGGACCTTGGTGAAACGAAATTATAGTCAATATTAAATGTTTTAGCCACATCTTCAAGTTATGAAAAATGTTATTTTTATTATGATATATCTCATGATTTCTTTCTCATGCCTTAAAGTTCCTTTCATGACCTTATTGAACTATCTCAAGTTCACATGTAAAATGTTTCTCTTATTTCCCTTACTAGGCCTTCTGCTCACCCTTTATTTTGATGTATGTCCCCAGGTTATGAGATGCAGTAATGAACCTAGGATGAACATGAGGAGAAGCCATTCAAGTGTTTAAGAAGAATGTTTTATGTTTTCATTTTTTAAGTTCCCGGTTTCCAAGACACTAAACCTTAAAGATCCTTGGTTTTGTAAAATGTAATGAAAGATTATGTGATAAAAAGGCGGGATGTTATAGTTGGTATCAAAGGATGGTTTAGTTATTTCTGTAAATTAGGATATGAAAACATTAGGAATAAACCTATAGAAAAGTTTAAATATATGAAATCTTCCTGGTATTTTGGTGAGTATTGAGTAAGGGGTTACCAAGAAAATACATCCCTATCTGGATACGAGCATGTAGAGGTGGCTCTGGAATAGATGTACATAGGGGTAAAACCGAAAACACCGCTTTGAGCTATACTTGAATGGGAACTGGTACATGACAACAGGCCTTGCTGCACTCTTGGTTACGATACTCCCAGGGGATATGCTTTGCTAAATTCATAAGCTTAGTATGAACCATTATTAAAGGAACAAAGATAAAATGAAATAAAGATTCATATAAGAATATATGATTATGGATAACCTATTTTGAAACCTAGGGGATCACAAGTTAGGGTATACTTTTCTTCTACAAGTTATCCTTATATGCTTTAAGTTCCTTTTCATGATTATTGGATAAGTATTTAAGCCCCTAATTATACTTTCTCTTCTTAGTTAATGGTGGGAAATGGAAGAACATGTCCCAACAACCAATGTGATAGGAAATTCTACGATTGCCGTATTAATATGACAGAGATGATTAGGGGATTAAAAGATGATTATTATTTTGGAAGATGTTCACTATTTTGGGGACCCTATATGATCGAGGTAAATAGATTACTACGGTGTCTTTATTGAGAAGTAAGGTTGACTTATATTTTGAAGAATCAATGAATTTAAGGTGGACTTATAGTAATTTAGGTTACTTATGGGAATTATTAACCTATCTTGGATAAAATGTGTTTAGGTTAGCTACTTTTGTTATAAGATGTTTGGAGTGGTTGATGTTGTTTGGAGATGAACAATGAAGTTTATTTTGGAAGACTATGTTATCAAATCCTTCTTGTATTTGGGTTTCAATCATAGTTTGGTTTATTTTGAGGAATTTAAAGGACCGTTATTTATCGAATGGTCTATGATGAACTTTGGGTAGTACCATGGAACTTTGAAGATTTAAAAGTAGTTTCTATTCCTATGGGATTATTTCTTTTTGAAGAGTTTTTTTACCTTACCATTTTTTTTGGGATAATGTTTAAAGATAGATGAAATATATAGTTAATATTTTGTGGATTATGTGATTCTCTAGAAGATGATTCTTGTGTTTTGATGAGACCAAGTAGTTTTGAATTCTCATCGTTTGGAGAAAAGATTAGTTTTGGGTAGAAACTTATTAAAGGATGAAACTCTACATAAAGGTAAGTATATTTTCTATGTAGTAAATGAATTCCTCAAAATTATGAAAAGGAACGTAAAAAAAACGTTGTTGGTTTACGTTTCCTACTAGGTAATCAAAAACCGTTTACACACATCATAAGTTTGGGATTTTCTTATGGTTAACTTTCTCCTAATCATGTTTTCTATCACTCGCCCTCAGAACTTGACCCTTTCTTTTCTCCTCCATGTCCATGTTTTCCTACATGGAATCCTATTGTGGGTTAACTAGGGTGACCTTTGTAATTCCCTTTATTTCTTTTAAAGTAATAGTTTTACTGACTCCTTTTCCAATGTGGGACTTTCAATGAAATTTCAAAACCCAATTTTAAAATTTGTGAGGATGCAATTTCTTAAGGGGGGAAGATTCTAACGACCCGAAATTTTGAATAAATCTTGTTTCCTAATTTTATGTGTTATTTTATTTTATTTTTATACTCAACAAAAATATTTCATTTGATAACATGAGTATAATTAAAATGAGACCGTTGGGTTTTGACTGGTATATGACCATTGGTCAATATGACCACTGGAAACTAAACGTTTTGATTATGGTCTCTAAATACAAGTAATCATGATTAATTATTATCGAAAGAAGATTCTATGGCCTCACCCAGTAGTCTTGGACCGATCGAAGCCCATCTAACAGAACTTGGGAAGGAGGTAGCACCACTGGGCTTTGCTCTGGACCAAACCCAAGCCGAACTTCATCGTGTGAATCTAGAACGGAATCGCCTTCGCGAGAAGTTCAAACTGATAGAAATTACTACTCGTGTGATGTTGGTCGAGCCTCCCTCAGATTCTCTCACCTTAGCACACCTTACACTTAGGTCCTATGCTGGTGTGATAAGGGGCTATGTAAGGAGACCATAACTTCCTTGTGTAACCCTTTGTTTTAAATAAAAAAATTAATTATTTTTATGATGAAGTTTATGAATTTTCAAATGTCTGGATAAATATAGTATGCATATTTTTGATGAATTTTAGAAAAAGGATGTTTTAAAAATGTTTAGGTAAACCTTAAATAATTAAAAATGTGTAATTATTTTCAAAAAATGGTCTTCTACAATTATGTTCAGTACGATATTTAGAGTCTAATAAGATCAACTTGATTTTTGATGAATAGTAAATTATGAATAGTGATTTTTTGATTAGGATTAGTAATGTGTCCAAATGGATTAGTAATCTCGCTTAAAGAAAGTATTAATATAATCTAGGCACCTTGATTAAGTAATGTGATTCGATAAAATAGTTAAATAATGATTTCATAAATTATTATTCAAGTATTAGTTTTTCGGGTGAATAGTTTTTTTTAATTAAAAATTAAATTAAAAATATTTAGAAAATTATTTTTATAAAATGGATTTCATTTTTGAACTCAGAGCATCGATATTATGGTAAGGTAATTTTTGGGGTTTTTTCTGAAAAAAATGAATTTTCGGTGAATAATGTTTTTATTTAAAAATTAAATTAAAAATATTTAGAAACTTATTTTTATAAAATGGAGTTCATATTTTTAATTAGACCTTCAATATTTTGTTAAGGTGAAATTTTGGGATTTTTCTGAGAAAGATGAATTTTCAGTGAATAGTAAAAAAAGCAGTTTTAGGGTTTCAGTATGTTTAATGACATCATAACTGTGTCATGGTGATTTCATGAGATATTTTATGGGTTTGCCAACCAAAGGTGATGAATTATTGTATGGGGGGCCCCATGTGGCCTAACTTCATGGGAAATATCATATGGGAGAGAACATGGTTTTGAGAAAACCACTTTTGAGGTGTCCCTTGGCCATTAATGCCTTGTCCCCTCACTTTCCCTATAAATACCAAGCCATCCTCTCATCCATTTCGACTCCCCACTCTCCCCGAACGAAGTTATGGTCTCATTACCTCCCAATGAGTCCTCCCAAGGTTCCCCCAAGCCCTCAAGGTCCCAACCTCTGAGTTTTAAGAGTTACGTTTTAAGGTAAGGTATCCGACCTCTCTCTTTCTTTTCAAGAAATCTCTTTTATGTAATTTCTTTTATGCTCCATGTTCTTATGTTAAAGAATTTTCTTTTATACTCCTCTTACTTCCCTTTTCATTTTCATATAATGAGAGATCCCCTCTTACTCTCATTATTTCGTTTTATGAAGTTTTAAGTGGCGTCGTTAGGCTGCCGAAAGTTTTGTAACGGATTCTTTCTCCCTTCTCATTTTTCAAGATCTATATTCATGTAAAGTCTTTCAAGTTCCCTTTAATTATTTTGGGGTATGATCTCTAAATTTATCATACTGATCTTTTATGATCATATGATGAGTGACCCCATTTGATCCCTTCAATTCAGTATTTTGATGTTTTAAGTGGCGTCGTTAGGCTGCCGAATTTTTAAGTGGTTCTTTCACCTTTCTCCTTTTTCAAAGTTCTAATTCCATGTCAAGTCTTGCAAGTTCCTTTTTATTATTTTGGGGTATGATATCTAAATCTATCATACTGATATTTTATTTTCATATGATTAGCGACCCTATTTGATCTCAACAATTTATTTTTGTTGAAGTTTAAGTGGCGTCGTTAGGATGCTGAATTTCTAAGGGGTTCTTTCACCCTTCTTGTTTTCAAGATCTACTTTCATGTCAAGTCTTTCAAGTTACATTTTATTATGTTGGGGTATGATCTTTATATATATCATACTGATCATTTATATTCAAATAATGAGATTCCCTATTTGATCTCGTCAATCCATTTTTGGAAGTTTTAAGTGACGCCGTTAGGCTGCCAAATTCTCATAAGAGAAATCTTATTTTTGTCTTCTATTAAAGTTCTTTGTTTCATATGTTATATCATTCAAATTTCATTACCATGTTCTTAAATACTATATATTCCATTCCCCTACTGTTTTATGTATCATTTTTGAGTGGGTGACCCATGTCCCCTCTCTTTTCAATGTTTTCTAAAACCATGTATCGTAGACGTTATGCTGCATAGTTTTCGTCTCAAAATGCCTCCCTCTTTATCTAAAAATTATTTTATGTTATTAAGTGAATACTCAAAGCTCTTATTTCTACAGGGGTATTCACATATATATCAAAATGTTCTATTTTAAATTCTGGTATTTACATACATGAAACCTGCTTTCCCTTTTTCGTGGGTTTAAAGTGACATAAAGATCATGTCTTTAAAGCAGTTTTTTAAAACGCTATGATTATGAAATGAAACCCATTTATTTTATGCTATATGGTTTGTTTATTAAATTATTGATGATGATATATGTGGCTCTCATGATAATAAATACATGTCAAGGGTGCGCCCATATAGCGCTCCAATTCATTGGGTAAAGACTTAATCTCTAGAGATAACCTTTTAGACTGATACTTTGGTGAGTAACCTTGGTAATTTTTAATGACACCTTGGGGATGGACCTTGGTGAAACGAAATGATTTTCAATATTAAATGTTGTATCCACATATTCAAGTTATGAAAAATTTTGTTTTTATTATGATATATCTCATTATTTATTTCTCATGCCTTAAAGTTCTTTTCATGACCTTATTGAACTATCTCAAGTTCATATGTAAAATGTTTCTCTTGTTTCCCTTACTGGGCCTTCTGCTCACCCTTTCTTTTGATGTATTTCCTCAGGTTATGATATGCAGTAATGAACCTAGGATGATCATGACGAGAAGTATTTCAATTGTTTAAGAAGAATTTTTATGTTTCATGTTTTAAGTTCCTGGTTTCCAAGACAATAAACCTTAAAGATCCTCGGTTTTGTAAAATGTAATGAAAGATTATGTGATAAGAAGGCGGGATGATATATAGACCATGGAGTAGCCTAGTTCACACAATATAGGCCCTAGAATAAGATCAGAGCAACAGGATTATCAGCCACCAGATACAGATCTAACCAGATTGGAAGAATGAGAGGGTATGGCTGCCGCCATTGGGACCGGTCACTGTGCAGCTTTGTACAGGGCAATTCTAGCCGATCAGCAATGCAAGGTGGGGAGCTAAGGTGATCAATGATGCAAGATGCTGGGGTAGGGGTAGTTCTAGTGGGTTGGGCCTACGGGTCATTTAATGGGCATGGTATACCTCTGGGCCTTTGGGTCATGTATTGCGGGTCATGTCGGGCATTGTGCCTTGGGCCTATGGGTCATGTACGGGTTCCCCTTCAACCCTTAAAAAGGGTATTATCTATAATAAAAATAAAAAATAAGGCCTTCTAGCCATTCGGAGAAAATACATCCCTGCCTAGATACTAACAAGTTCATGTAGCTCTAGCACAGATGTATCTAGGGGTAAAATCGAAAAACACCACTTTGAGCTAGACTCAAACAGGAACTAGTACATGAAAACATGCCTTGTTGTACTCATGTTTTGACACTCATAGTGGATATGCTTGGTTAAATTCATAAGATTAGTGAGAACCATTATTAAGGGAATAAAAAATCCCATAAGAATATATGTTAGGAAATAGAGCATTGATAACTTAGATTGAATCTTAGAAATTTATAAGTTATAGATATAAATATAATTTATAATCTATCCATTTAATTTCATCAGATTCCCCTTTATGTGTTTAATAGTTTAAAATAATTACCCCTTATTTTTCCTTTTATTTTAGCCAATGTCTAGTAATATGAGGAATTAGGCTAACGACCGATGTGAAGATCAATGTAATGACTGCCCTAATGAGATGCCCAATCCAATTATATCAAGAATCAAAAACTTTGTCATGATACTCTCTCAGTTAAATCAAGTTTTAAATAAAAACCTAGATCAAGAGTAATGTCCACACCCTTCCCTAAATAAAGAACAAGTCGGTATAGAGAGCTTCATGTGATAAAGACATCATACTTCTAAATGATCATTTGATCCCTCAATTTCTAAAAAAGGGATCAACTCTATTGATAAGATCTTCTCCATCCTTAAATGCTCCAAAAAAGAGAATTTTCTTATGGATTTTTATCATATGCAGGATGAATCTAATCAATTGTGAACATTGATAAAAATATGAATCTTAAGGAAAAGATCAGGGGGATGAAATGAAATTATTTCTTGAAAAAAAATCGATACATATTTTCTTTAAACCCTCTAACTTAAGAGAGAAAGGTATTTCCTTTCCCTTAAGAAAAAAGATGAAGAATATATCGAGTAATATGTGGAAAAATTCAATAGTCTTGCACGATACACCTCTGGCTTTATCATTACCCATGAATTCATGGTTTACTGCTCCTTTATTTGGCTAAAACCTAACCTATGGAAATCCCTATAGATCCATGGCTTTGATAGCTATGAGGAAATTGTTTGATGTTCCCTCAAAGCCGAAATGAAGATTATTGAATTCTCAAGGGTATCATAGGGATAAGAAGAAGAAGGTAGAGTCAAATCTTGGTGGTCTAATAAAGATACCTAATGGTGATAAGAAATTTCAATATCTCACTTGAAAAAGGCTTGGAAAGAAGAACCATGGAAATTTCATAAACGGGTGAGGAATTTATTTAGGTGTGGGAAGAAAGGGTACCTAGCTAGAGATTGCTGGAAAGAAAAAAATTGCTACTGCAATGGAAGAAAGGAATGATTTGGTAATCCCCTAGCATGTTGTTCATTTCTACAAATGTAAAGAACTACGTTATTTCTCATACTATTTCACTAAGGCAAGGGTTTTTGGAGGTAACCAATAACCTCCAAGGTAGAATAGGAGAGCTTTTTCCATCACAAATACTGAAGTGAATCTCGACAAAGAAGTGGTGATAGGTATGCTAATTATTCATTAATTAATAGAAAAAGTACTATTTATTTTGGTTCTACACATTCCTTTATATCAAAAAAGTTTAGTAGAACTATTTAATCACCATCACAATTCTTAGAAGTGGAGTTATTGGTGAAAATATAAAATGGAGAAATTATTTCATCCCAAGTATAGAACTACTCCCATGTCATAATTTATGTTTTTAACTTCATAGTGAACCTTTTTCATACTCCCTTTGGTTGAATTTGTTGCAATTATTTTCATGGATTGTATTTCCTTATATAGGGCCTAAATAAATTTCAGTGAGAATGAAATCACTCTCAGTATTGTGAATCCTCCACCAATTCTGTACAAATTCAAGGAGTAAGATGAATCTTATTTAGCAATATCATCTCAAGAAAGGATATTAGTATCCTATTAGAAATAATATCTATATCAAATTATTTAGTCTAAGTAAATAATCATCCTTAAAGACATTCCCATTTTTAGGGAATACGTTGATGTGTTTCCTGAGGAACTTCCTGGTCTTCCTTCTAGCCGAGAGTTTGAATTTTTAGTCGAGCTTATGCCTGGGGAATTACCGTTATCCAAGACTCCATATAGAAGGGGTGTTGTGGAACTTGAGGATTTTAAGAAATAACTATAGGAGAACCTGTATAAAGGTTTTATATTCCTAAGTTCTTCACCATGAGGTGCATCAGTCCTCTTCACAAAGAAGAAGGATGGGTTAATGTGCCTTTTCATAGATTATCATGAACTCAACAAGATCACGATAAAAAATAAGTATCCTCTACCATGGATTGATGACTTATTCGATCAGATATGTGGTGTACAATACATTTCCAAGAGAGATCTATGGTTGAGATATTATCAAGTTAGGGTGAAGAAGTAGGATATCCCAAAGACTGTTTTCATACAAGATATGGGCACTATGAATTAATAGTATTGACTTTTAAACTCAGCAATGCTCTAGAAATATTTATGGATTTGATTAATAGAGACTTTATAGATTACCTCAACAAATTTTTGGTTGTATTTATTGATGATATTTTCATATACTCTAAATGTAAGAAGGAACATAAGATGTATTTAAGTACTGTGCTAAAGACATTGTGAAAAATAAAATCTTTATGACAAGTACAAAAAATGTGAGTTTTTGTTTAAGGAAGTATCTTTCTGAGGGAATATCATCATAAGCAGTGGGATATATATGGACCCTTTAAAGACTCGGGCAATTGAGGGATGTCTGAGGCCAACATTTGTGATAGGTATCTATAGTTTCCTTGGATTATCTGTGTATTATCATTGATTTGTGATGACTTTCACATGATTTTCAAACCCTATAACCAAGATAACTAAGAAGGGAGTCAAGTTTTCTTGGAATTATGAATGCAAAGATATACTCAAGAAGTTGAAAAAGAGGCCTATCACTATTCACTTTTTCACACTACCCATAAGTGGAGATATTTTTATGGTATTTAGTGATGCTTAGAAGAATGGTCTGGGATATGTGTTGATGAAATATGAAAAATTCATTTCTTATGCTTCAAGGAAGTTGAAAGTTTAGGAGAAGAACTGTCCAACACATGATCTGAAGTTGGATTCAGTGATATTCACTTTGAAAATTTGGAAAAATTACCTCTTTGTAGAAAAGTTTGAAATATATACTAATCAAAAAATACTCAAGTATATATTCACACAGAAAGAGTTGAATGTGATCCAACAAAGATTGTTTGAGCTGATCAAATACTATAACTGCTCAATCCACTACCATCTGAAGAAAGCGAATAAAGTGGAATATTCTCTAAGTAGAAATGATCTAGTAACTCTTTCATTCATGAGGATTGTGAAGGATTTTATATTATTAGCCTTGTAAAGGATGGAAATGGGAATCATAAAGGAAAGAACGTTATAAATATTTTCACAAATGATTTCTCAGCTATCTCTTCTGGAGAGGTTAGAGGATTCTCAAATATATTATGTGTGAATTCATAATAAATTGGAAAATATAATAAAATGTAAATCCTCAGATTTAAATGTTAATGAATAAGGTGCTACAATATTTGTGTCAATACTATGTGTACCATAAAATCCTAAGTTAAAGAAATAGATGTTGGATGATGCACATAGATTATCCTTCTCTATCTATCCTAGAAGCACAAAGATGTATCGAGATCTATGAGAATGCTATTTGTGAGACAATATAAAGAAGTAGATTATATAATATACATAAATATGTCTTGTATATTATCAATTGAAGGTGAAAAGGAAAAAAACTAAGGGGATGTTAAAACCATTACCCATACCTACATTGAAATGGGAAAACATCACCATGGACATTGTCCCCAGGCTTCCTAAGACATCTAGAGGAAAAAATGATATTTGGGATGTGGTGGATTTTCTTATGAATACTGCAAACTTCATTTCAATTTGAGATGATTTCTCATTGTATAAACTTTCACAAATATACATTAGAGAAGTGGTGAGGTTTCATGATGTACAACTATCAATTATATCTAATCAAGATCCAAGATTAACCTCTAAGTTATGGAAGAGTCACCAATATTCTCAATAAAATATGTTAAACTTCATCATGTCTTATCACCCTTAAAATGAAGGCCAATATGAGTGGACAGTCTAGAAACGTGAGGACATGTTGAGAGCATGATCAATGAACTTTAAAGCAGGATGGTATCAACATGTTCCTCTGGTTGAGTTCTCTTACAACAACAGTTTTCACTCAAGAATCCAAATGTCTCCCTATGATTACCTTTATTGGAAGAGGTGAATAACACATACATATTAGGAGGATGTTGGGGAACAAAAACAACTAGGTCATAAAATGGTTGAGGAAATGGTAGAAAAGATTAAGACCATTCAGCATCACATCAGGGCTGCTTAGAGTTGACATAAAATATATGTTGACAATATTAGATGAGAACTAGAGTTTGATGTTAGCAACATATTTCTCCTTTATATATCTCCATTGAATAAAGTGACGGGATTTGGGAATAAGGGAAAGCTTAGTCCAAGATACATCATCCCCTTGGAGATCCCTGATCACATCGGAGCAGTGGCCTACCAACTAGAACTCCCACTTAACCAATCTCAAGTACATAATGTATTCCATGTATCCTTATTGAGAAAGTATATACCATACCCTTAACATGTACTCAATCTAGAGGTGGTACCATTTTAGAATGACCTCTATTATTAGGAGAAACTAGTGAATATCTTAGATTGTAGATAAAAAGTTCTATAGAATAAAACAATGCATATCATCAAAGTGTTGTGGATAAATCACAAGTTTGAAGAACCAATGTGGGAACCAGAAAATTCAATGAAAAATAGTTACCCTCATCTATTTTAATATGGGAAATGAAAATTTTGAGGGAAAATTTTCTTAAGGGGGGGATATCTAAATGACCAGAATTTTTATAAATGAAATTTTCATTTTGATTTAATTAAATGTCTTATTTTGTAAAATGGTTATATAAAACACATGCAATTTTTTGGTTTTATGTTTTTGGATTTAAAGGACTATTATGAATGTTTACTATTTATAATATAGATATTGAATAGTTATCACCTGATTATGATAAATATAGGGCTTTAACAAATCCAATTGACTCAGATAAAGGAATTGATGGCCTCGACAAGTAGAAATGTTCCCTATAAAGTTCATTTATTGAAGATTCCAATGGAGATAGAATATCTAGGATTTTCCCTAGACTGATCCCATGATGAGATCTAGTAGTTTAATCAGGATTAAAACCATTTATGAGAGAAGTTCAAGCTCATCAAGATCATGTCCTAAACTATGTTCGCTAAACAACCCCATGATAATCTCACTGTCACAAAATTTTCACTTAGAGAATACGTTGTTGTAATAAAGGGATATGTATCAAGACCATAATAATTTGAATATGTATATTATATAATAATTTATATATTTTTATTTTAATTATTTCTTTTAAATTATTTTGGTTTTTTGATTCAATTAAACGGAAATTGTATTTCAAGGTAATATTGAAATTCAATAAAGGGGTTTATTTTGATGATTTGATAGATTTTAAAAATAAATAGTATTTTAATAAAATATTATTATTAAGTGAGGATTATTAATTTTAAATTTTCATGAAATTTTTATGAAGTGAAATTTACTTTTATAAGGGTTCAAAAACTATTATTGTCAAAAAAAACCCAACATTATTCAATAAATTCCGAATCTAATTTTAAAAGTAAAAATGCGCATATTTATAAAATTATTTAGATAAAATGAGTATTATTTTTGTAATCATAATTTCAAGATTATCTAATAGTGAATTTTTCATATTTATTTGAGACAGTCATATTTCAAGTTAAAATTAAATACCGTATAATTATAATGTGTGATTTATGACATCATGATGACGCAAAAATAATTTAATAAATACTATAATGGGTATTATATGCTCAATATATGTTTTCCAAATAAAATAATGTGATTTTAACATAATTTTATTCTTTTTATAATGTCCTTATTAATCCTCAAAAATGTATAATATATTTTATGATTTTAAATTCATTTCTTTAATAATGTGACTCACTTCAACATAATAAATGATAATATTTTAATATACTCAGAAATTTTCCTATTAAAATAATTAAAACCTCCCCTATTTCTAAAAAACCATGGTAAAAATCCCAGGGCAAGGTTTATGGATTTGAATATTTAATTATATAGATTCCAAAACCTAAGTTTGTGAAATATTAAACAATTCCCCTCTCATTTCCTATATAAACCTACCCATGATCCCACTTATCTTCACCCAAAATCCTTGGTGCATGTACTTATTCTGTCCTCCCCTCTCTAGAATCCTCCCAAGTCACCCAAGCTCTCAAAAATCCCCTCTTAAAGATTTTGAAGTCACACACTCAAGTAAGAGTTCCTTTCATTCTCATTTTTCTCCAAGATTCCTTATATTGTTATACCCTTTTATTTTCAGTTAAAAATTATTCAGTATGTTTTCTCACCTCCCCTGTACCTCCCTTATTATGTTTGAATTATTATATACCCCTTTATATCTCATTAATCCCTCCCATTTAAACATGTTACCATGCTCAAATTTTGTAAGATTTATTTCATTCATATTCTTTCTTTAAGTATCTTTATTATGTTACGCCTTATTTTTACAAATTACTTATGTTGTAACATGTATTTATATGACCCTAATAATATAAAATTCATTTATATTTTATGAGATACCACATTTTCTCTCTTCAAATCTTTTTATGAATTTTTATCTCACGTCGTTAGGCTGCCGAAATTGAACTGTGAATTTCCATTCCAAAACAATTGTGCAATGAATATCATACCCATTACTTATCAAGGGTGTTAAATTTTATGAACATATAAATTTTAATTTATTAATTACATGTACTTATTACGAACACCTTGATATTTTAATAAATTATGATGATGAATGAATCCATGTTTTATGATATATGTGACACACTTAAGCATGAGAATGAAATGAAAGTGATGGGTGCACCCGGAATTATATAGCACTCTAATACATTTAGTAATGTTTCATATCATGATATTTCTTGTTGGGATAGGGTTTTAATAAACTCATTTATGGGAATTTTTCCACTATGATGTCGTGGCAGTTTATCATTGACCTATGATGCAGTGTTTTAAGTTGTTGCCACATTTCCATATTAAGAATGTCATGTTATATCATGATTTATGATTCATGTTCCTTTATGCCTCATTGAAATGCCTTTCCTAACATGTATTTATATATTAATGTTATGAAATTTTTACTCCCTTAGTGGTCTTTATTTATAACCCCTTTCTTATGTATTTTTTTCAAGATATCCCATGCATTTTTAAGATCGAGCGTGTTAAATAAGTTTTCAATAAATACGTAGTTTTTCATGTTTCAAGTTGTAATGCAGTGTACCTAATTAACAAAGACGCTATAATTCTTGATATTTTGTTTTGTATTAAGTGTAATTTTATATAATTAAATTATGTATGAATGTAATAAAAATAATAGGGTTGTTATTGTTATATTCCCTAATCAATATTTTCTTAAAAATTAGTTCCCAAGGTTTATACAAAACTTCTGTTGATATCAACTATAACGACCCTGACCCTCGTAGTCTTGAGCTAGTTCCTTACTTTATTACATTGTCATAATTACAAGGAATAACATATCTAAGGACTGAATATTTTATTAGTCTCTGTAAACTAGATACATACATGATAACCTTATTACATTGGTAATTAAACATAGAAAATAAAATGAAAATTGAACTACCTCTTGGAAACTTTATTCAAATTTATATTCTCCATGACCTTAGGAAAGGAAACTAAAAAAGGGTGAGATAAAATTCTTGGTAAGGGTTAAGTACATTTAAAGAAATAATTAACCAATGATCATGGTTAACGTGGAAAGATAAATAACCAAGCATGCATTCCATTTAATCAATAAAGTTAAAATAATATGCATCTATACATTTTTTTAATAGTGAAAATCCTCTAGATAATAGTAAATAAATTCTAAAAGAAGGAGATGCTTAATTTTTCGACATCATTTATCTAGAACAAGAACCACTACCATCAAGACCTTTCACAAGAAGGATTAATCTATAGGTAGAAACTCATTTAATGCTAGCTTGACTAATTCGTCACATGAGACTACCGATGTATCGATGGGATATTTATAACTAGAACCCACCCATTTCTTCCAGTCCAAATCCTTCCTCCTATATCTAATAATCAATTTAATTAATTAACAATTTTCCTTATCATCAAATATCTATGTTGAATAAAAGATACAAATATATCAATATTTTCAAAATTAATCAAATAAATTTCAAAGTAAACATCATATATAAAAATGGAATAGCATAGACTATAATCATATCCATAATGCAAGGATATTTATATTTAATCAAATTGTAATCTCCAATGAAAAATTATTACAATAAAGTGAATGTTTCAAGAGAATGTTAACAATCAAAAAAGAGAGTGATATTATACAATAACTTTTATCCCTTAGTAATTTTTAAGTCAAATCCCCTTGGATAAACTAATTCAAAGTGAAACTTTAAATACCATGAGAAATTAATAAATCATGATATTACATGTCAAATGGATAGTATATACACCACATGGAAGTGAATTAGTTCATAATAACAAATAAGTCTTAATGGAATGTAAATTAAGATGGAATCCCTTACCCCTTTGTAATCAATCGAATCATATTCCCAAATAATGAATAAAATTTAAAAAAAAAATACCATTAAATAAATATATTCATGATATAATATAACAAAGGTATTTTTATATACATCATACAAAAAATAAATTTTTAATATGAAATATATGTCACATATATAAAAGTGACATGAGAATATCATTATTTTATACTTCCATTTAGTGGTTTGTGCTTTGACCTCTTGTATAATGTTTTAAATAATATTATTAACTAATTTAATAACTATATTAAAATTTATAATACCTTATGTGATGATTTTATAACAAATTATAACTCATTCATTAATAGTATTTCATTATTTTCATGGTTTGGGTTGTGTTCGTTCTATGGTTTCATGATTTTTTTCATTTGTGTAAAATTATGGATGTTCTTTTAAAATGAGATTACAAAAAAAAGAACCATAATGGAATAATATTATTTAACTAAAATAAGTATAAATGGTCTCATGTATCATTTTTCTTTTTGGTATAAGGATGATTCATTTTATATAAGGTTAATGGTAAATGTTTGTTTTGGTGGTTTTTCCAAACATCGTGAACTAGTTTCATTTTATTTACTGTTATAAGTACATATTAATTCTAGAATAATAAATAAGTTATAATATAATTATTAAAATCTTATTTATCTAGAATAATAATTTTTTGACTATCCATTAAGTTCGTAATATAAAAAAATATCATTATTCACGGAGACAGTTAATCTCCATGACTTGGACAATGGTTTCGTTTCTTTGAATTATAAGAGGTAATAAAAGGGATGGATATAATATATTTCATTATAAATATAAGACTATAGTATATACATTATTCTGGATTTATCATTCCTTGATGGATGAAGTAGGTGAGGGGAAAGTAAAAAAATAAAAGGAATTAAGAGAAGTGTTTTTAGAAAATTACCTCTTCAATGTCACCCCCTTGGAGGACCCCTTGAGGACCTTGTATTTGGTTTTTTGTTGAGACAAAAGGAAATTTTATGTGGGGATATTTAGTATAAGAGGTTTTGGTATATATTATTTGATATTTATGTCTTTTTAGTCTAAATGGGGTGGTTAGGGGTGGTATTTATACATGAGGAGAGATGGGTTTAAGTGATTAAATAATGATTATTTTTATTTAAAGACAACAAAATTGAGGTGGAATTAATTTACATGAATATGGAAGATAATTAATGTTGTAAATTCATTTTAGGGTCTATAAATACCTCAAAAACTACATTTAATTTTGAATTTTTTTAGGTATTTTAAGCCTTTACCTTCAAACTTTAACCCTTTTCCTTATTTTACCTTTACTTCGGTAGATAATATTTGTACTAAAATACCATTTTTATATCTAAAGAATTAATATAAAACATAATTTGTACCGACTAATTAAAATATTTAATCCATTATACCAAATTATATTATAATAATTCGAAATTTTAGATTTAAAATTAATCTCATAGATGCAATAAGAAAATGGATTTTTTAAATGTAAAAGCTTAAAATTTTGAATTATTTTTATATTTGATTTAAATGTAAAATTGATTAAAATGGGATAAATCACATTTATTTATGTATAATTTAACTAATTATAATTTAAAACCAATTTAAAATATAATCTATCATTAAAAATTATTTATATGAAAACCTAGTTTTCAATTAAAATGTAGTATTTTTCACTTTTCAACAAAAAATGAAACTTATCAGAAAAATACCAAAAATTCACCATAATATTATTTTGATATCCATATTTTAAAATTTAATTTAATTTTTTCAGTAAATTTTATAAATGTTTTAGAATTTAGATTTAAAATAAGTGTGCCATTAAGAGGTGGAAAATTGTACTTTTAGAAAAATATATATTTTTATGCCTAAAAATCGATTTATTTTTATCTTAAGCCTATCAAACATATTAGATGAATTTAAAATAATTTTATTGAATGTATAACATATAAATTTAATTATTATCTTTCAATATTATTTATTATTTTGATTTATTAATATAAAATTTCATTATCAGAATAAAAATAGTTTTTTTACAAAAAGACATCCATTATGTCCAATTGGTTTTTATTTTCATTGATAATTAATTCATAACCAATGAATTAATTTTATAGACATGTGTTAACTATATTTTTAAATTTTAGTTATCTCATTCATTCCTTCTATTCCAATGGCAAGGTGATAACTATCAGCATAATAATATTTAATTGTTTGTTTAAGATCGGTGTTTTGTGTAAGGTAAGTTATTGAATAGATTAAATTTAAAAAAATACATACCATAAAATAGTGGTGTGTTAAAATCTATGTAATAATGAATTAGCTAATGAAGTCTACTCACTTATGAACAATCATGTAGTTGAGCCTTTTTGTTGTTTTAGTAAGGAATTATGTGGATTAGGTTGAGTGGTTTTATGGATTTATGAGGTCCATCATCTAAAACTAGGACACTTATTTTACCTTGTGAGTTTGAAGAGGAATTAATTATGATTTTGGAACTCATTTATTCCTCAACATTACTTTCCACTCTCGAACAGATGAAAAACATTGAGTAGAGCTTATGGATATTATAGTATATGTTAGGTGTGTGTGTCTTAGATTTAGTTGGTTCTTGAGTGAATCAATTACCATTGGTTGGGTTCACTTATATAAATATATTTCACTCTTCCATATACATCAGTATATTTTAGGTGTTGAACGATATGCCTTATCAATAATATTATGTGGTATAGAAGTTTTAGATTCATTTGTTTGATCCCTATGTATTACAAACCTTGCACGAGAAGGTATAGATTTTTTTAGATCATATGAGTTGGTGTAATTACATCAAATATCTTAGGCTAATTATATGAGTCTCATTGAGTTTGATGATGGAGACCTTATGCTCTAAATGTATTCCCCTCATCATGGATAGTATAGATTTTTTAAGAATGGTTTCACCCTTTTTTTAAACCATTCAAGGTTTCAGATTTCATTGGTGAGGTGGGATATTAATGGGTTATTCCCCCATGGATGGACAGGATCCACTACATTTTCCATATATCACAACTTCACTGATGTATACACAATAAAGCTGATATCATTTTATTGGGATATTTTGATTGTTAGGATGACACAACATTTCTATAGTGACTGGTTGGGCTTTAAGTCCATTGAGAGAAGGTGATTAATTGGTGAATTATTCCATTGTTTCATATGATATGGATGAATGGTGACTAATAGGAAAGTTCCTAGGAATATGAGACGTAGATTTGTGAACATTATCCCATGTTGATTTGATTTTTTTTTTCTTAGGTGATTTAGTATGTGGTTTGTGTCTGGTTTATGGAATGTGCTTTTTTCCACTTATAGATTTTTATTGGCTCATTATTTTGTTTGGGAAAACATGATATCCTTGAGTGGTATCTCATAAGATAGGTTTTTAGACCTTCCCATTTCTTTATTCTATTTACTATTTAAATTTTTATTGTTAATGATGTGAATTGTTTGAGTGATAACTAATGTGAGAGCCAAGATTCCTAAAAAAACCTCACATTAAATTTTTACAAGTCTGGGTTTTTTTAAGTGAGATTTTTGAGGTGTTATATAAGTTAATAGAGTGTTATATCCATTTATATATTCTCCATGACATGGTGGCGGTCATGGTGCTTGGCGTTTTGGCCATGGGTGTTTCGAGGTTGGCCATGGGGTTGACCATGTGGTGCTAGGGTGCTCCATAGTGAGTAAAACAACATGTTTTAATGTGTTGTTGGGAATGGAACTTGGGTGGTCACCCTATATAATATAGAAAGATAAAAATTTCTAGTTAGGAGTGTAGTATTTTGGGATTTTCCTTATGTAAAATAGGGATCTGGAACTCACCACATTGTAGTCTGGGTCTTTGTGGGGATAAAAACATCAAGGCTTTTATGTCATTCCATAGTGTCTAGTTATCACGGTTGTTAATGTAGTCAATATGGATTAAAAAAATTTCATGTTCTAGTCCATGGTGATGGTAAAATTTTATTTTAAAAAATAGATTATGGGTAGGGGAATACAAAAGATTCAGATCTCCATTGACCAAGTAAGACCATAGTGTAGCGAGTCTATTCAAGATTATTCTATAACTGGAGAACATGAAATCTCTTGTTTATAAATTTTTTATTCACCTATGATATTTAGATTAATCTATACCCCATTAGAGAAATTTTATCTTCTCTTTTAGTATTAAAACCTCTTAGATTGTGGAGTATTTAGTGCCCTTAACTCAAGGTACATTCATCAATATTTTCCCTCTTCAATTATTCTCTCTTAACCAAATGTTTGTTATGGGAAATAAATATTTTTTTTGGATGAGTTATGAGTATGGTTTTATTATGATTTATTTTGGATAGACTATAGTGTTTTTTACTTATATAATGGAATATATTTTTTCCTGTATTCTTTCATTGTGACTGTGGTTCTCTTTGAAGTTTCAATTGAGGTAGGGGATTCTTATTCTCTTGTTATTTTATGAATATATGTTACTAGCATATTTTTTATTTTTTTGTTTGGTAGATATGTAATAAAGAAAATAAGAAATCATACATAATGAAATTAAATTGAAATGGGATATATCAAATGTGTTTTACTTGATTTTAGGATATTTCATTTCTGTTACTGCATTCCAGTTTTTTGTGGGTTATTTAATTTTATTACCTCTATGAATATTTTATCCTTTTGAAAAAATATATTTTTTATAAATCATATAAATTTAAAGTGATAAATCCCATAAATATGGTAATTAAATTAGTTGTTTGAAAATAATTATTTTGTTTTCTCCTGTATTGGTGGATTTTACTGATATGGTTGAATATATAATGCATGGAATTATGGACATGGTTTATTGATAAATTTGACTTGTGGTGATCTGATTATAAATTTTATGTAACATCCTGACCTAGATTCCACTAAACGGTGCCCCAATCTAGTGGTTCAAATGGACTTTTGTGAACCGCCCCATACGCCATAAGATTTCAACTAGAAATGAGGGTTTATGATGGAACATTGGGGAGACTATAACCTCGTGATCAAATTGTAACACAATAGTAGAAATCATACATTTCAATATATATGGTAGATAAATAACTAAAAACTATAGACATCTAATATAGGAATATATAAACAATTAAAAAAGACATCTCATATACAAATAATGATCATTCCATGTATCTAGAAAGCATCAAAAAATAGTTATACACGCATCAGTACAACACATGTATCAAAATAACAAAAATAGCAAAAATAACTATCCTTGAAAGCATCATGATCCTTTCTTAGTCCTATGTTCCCCTGCTCCTAATCAAGGAAAAAATAAAGTATCTTATTGTGGGAACTTACCCCAATCCCTACCTACATCCATGAAGTTTGTCCAGGTACCCAATGGTGGACCAAACAGGGTGTGAGATAACACTTATTAGTCCACCACCAATGGTGTCTATAACAATCCATGTAGTTAATAACAAGATAAAGTGGTTGTCAATGTATATACAATAAGAAAAGTAGAAATGAGAACAAAGTTCCCAAGGAATATATGATACAGGTAAAGTGAAACTATCTAGCCAAACAAGTATCCCTAAAAACAATATTTAGGATCCCATACAAAGGAAATTAGTAAAATAGAAATAAATAGGTAACCCTGTCGATTTCAACCACTGTAGTCTGATACCTATATTAGGGCTATCTATAAAACATTCTAAATAATCAACAATGGTCTTTCCATGTAAAACAACTACCAAAGAAATGCTGCATAATACTATATCAAAGTACTCACCATGGACATGTCCTATGATCCATATAACATCCACAACAATCACGCCATGTAATCAAAAGTTTCAGACTATGAAGGGATGGATCCAAGGTATAGAATACTAAGGCAACCACATCGAGTCCTAGGAGCATCTCGATGGAAACTTGGTAACAACTTGGTTGGAGTCTTTGGAGAATGCCAATAGAACATGTCCCACACAAGTCCAAGGAAAAAGGATCCAAGGGGTATCAAGGCCTAAGGAATCCTACAGAATCAATAACCAAGAAGAAAACAAGTCCAAAATATCCACTATAATAAACAAGATCCATGGAAGAAATGTCCACGGAATCTAATGGAATCAGGATCCAAGATATACCAACCAATGCATCTAATACCATTTCAATTCATCATCTCAATTAAATAATTATTTCATAAACATTCACATTTGATGAGTTTACCCAATCATTTATACAATTACTATATAAACCAATTAATCAAAATCATAAAAAAAATTTCACATGACATCTTATAGAAATTGGGCATCAATACTATGTTATAAATAAATTAAATTATCATTTAGTTCAAAGGGATCTCTCTGACTAGAAAAGATTACACACACCACATAGGTGGTATAAAAATAGTAAAAATATACAGGAACACCCTATGGGAATCCTATATTTTATAAATATCCTTAAACAACTCAAAGGAACTAATGGTAATAACTAAAAGGTTCTAATATATTCAATTCAATTATTTAATTAATTTTTTGGGAAATTATAGAAAATTACACATTTTTAACAATATAAATTAAATATATATATAACACAAATTCATGAGGATAAGGTATATACCTCCTATCATGGGTCTTTATTAGAACACTCATCTAGTATCAAGCTCTGATTCGATCCAAATCGAGAGAAAAATGAAGAACGGATGAAAAGTTAGAAAATAGGGCATATTATCTCATTCCAAAATAGAATAAATGATACAAAAGAAAATGAATAATGTAATAATATAGATATAGTAATCATAAGTGTGAATCCAAAAAGACCAACGGTTCTTAAATCTGAGTTCGAATAGAGAATCTACACCAAAGTCTGCCTTTTGGATCTCAAAGGAGCTTCCACCTTAAGGTTATGTCCAATGGAGGATAAAAGAAATAGATTTTAGGTTTTAAAAAAATTAATGGAAAATATGTAATATCCCAAGAAATGATAATAGTTTTCCAAACCATGCACCAATCATGAACCCTTTAGTTCTTTAAGGGGTCTTCCCACAGTTTCATGCACACATTTTGGAAAACTATGCACAAACAGTGCAATTTTGATTTACTAAAAATTTCATCTTTGTTGCATGGGTGTATTCTTGAGGTTTCACTATTTCTCTAAATTGTGTGACCTCCTATACCCCACTATAATTCCTCACACAGTGAGGGGTAACTATTCGGCCTATCCCACATGGTTTCTCCTAACCGTGTGGCTTGTCTATTTTTTCAACAAAAGCAGGGCTCTAGGCTTTGAAAAAGCCTTGAACACCCTTGATTCACCCATGATCTCATTGGTCACTTGAATTAGGCCAAAACAAATAATTTAAACTAAAATATATATTTTTACCTCATAAAAAACCCCAAAATCTTACAATCTTCCCCCTTACAGAAATTCATCCCCTAATTTCCCTTCCAAGGGTGTCAAAGAATTTTCTGAGAATAACTTCAACCACTAATAATGTATTTCAACCTCCCATTCACATGTCTCATCTAGTAAACTATAATGTTTCTATAGAACTTGTACAAGAGGAACTGATCAAACTTGGAGGACCTTCATGCTCCTATGAATGATATGAATACGATTCTCCTCGAAGGACGCATATGTCTATAACTCAACCTCCTTGGGATAAAAACATGAGGCAAGTTTGAATGATAATAGTGCAGTTGAGATACATGGAAGAAATTATACATATCCTAGTACCTATAAGTTAACTTCAAATGATAGGCTACCACCCCGACTCTATATTGAATCTAAAAAATCCCAAAAGATCATGGTGAAATCTTACCCGGTCTCTTGATCCGTCTATGTACCAACATTAGGGAGATATGAAAAAATACTCAATCCCCAACCTTGAATACTAGAGTTCTTCAACAGCAATCAAAATATGATTTTTGTTGTGACTGTTTAGTAGCTATCTGCTTTCTGATCAACTGGACTTGCTTAGAAGTCTCCAGTACAAGACACAGTCCTAGTAAAGCTACCTCACCTACCTTTAACCATAATAAGGGCAATTAGCATGGCCTATAATACAAAGCCTTATAAGGTTAAATTTTTATAGCCACATGATATTTATTGTTTTAGGTGAAATCAACTAGGGGTATATGCCTCTCTCAGTATCCCTTTAAATCAAGGACTCATGATTTCATCATGTCCTAAAGCACCTAAATCAGGAACACTAATCGGCTATCAGTCTGAGGATGGTATGTTGTTCTCACAAGAACCTATTTACCCAATTCCCTTTGCAAAATCTTCCAAAAATGAGAAATAAACTGGTAAACCCTATCTAATACAATAGTTTGGGGATCCCATTGAAGTAATATTATCTCACTGAAACACAACCTTTTAATCTGATCTACACTGAAGGTCTCCCTAATTGATAGGAAATGAGAAACCATTATGATCCTATCCACAACAACCCAAATAGAATTATTAACTCAAGGTGACCATGGTAAACTAGTCATGAAATCCATCACAACATCATACTACTTCCACTAAGTAATGGGTCACTATTGTAAAAGCACAACCAGTCGCTGAAATTCTTCCATAACCTGTTGATAGGTGGGTCTTCCCAAAAGAAAACCAACTACCTCATGTTTTATCCACATACACAAATACTAGCGATGTAAATCGTGATACATTTTGGTAACATTGGGATTCACTTCCAAACTAAGGCATGAAACTCTTATATCAACTCCTCATGTATGTATAATATAACCCAAATGTGACCATTTATATGCATGATCTCATCCTCACCAACAATCTAACTAGGATGTGGGTCCTCTCCTTCCACACTCTCTCATAGGACCATGTCCTCAGCATCAGATAACAATCACATCCCCACTCTATCCAGAAGAGTAGAGGTCATAGATAAAGAATAAATAAATATATTACCTTTACCATCCTACACCTACAAGTTAATGTCTAAAAACAAATCCATAAGTTTCCACTTACTACTAGCCTCATGAACTACCTGTATATGAGTCCTCTGGCTCAGTGCATTGTCCACCACATTTCCCATTTAGACGTATAAGCAAGATCAATGTCAAAAAAACTATAGGAACTCATCCCACCATCAATTCATCGGGTTTAGATCACACTATATAAATATTTACTTGAGGATTTTGTGGTCCATGTACATATCTCATTAAATAATTCCTCCAATACTATAAAGAATGAAATAATTATAGCTAACTTGAGATCATGAAATAGGTAATTCCTCTCATTTGGCCTCAACTGATGAGAACCATATCCCACAACTCTATCCCCCTATATCAGAAATACTCATATCCTGATACCTAATTCATCTCAATACATAGTTTAGCTTCTACTCAACTCTGGAATAATTAGGACTGGTGCTGAATTCAGTCTCTCTTTCAGGTCCTTAAAGGTTTTCTTATAGGTATTTGACCATAAAAACTTCAAAACCTTATTAGTAAATCCCAAAAAATGTTCTTATAAGTATGATAAGTCATGTATGAAACTCATGTAGTATGTATCTATCCCAAAGAAACTCTATATATTAAATAAGTTCTTGTTATACTCGTAGGAAACTATATCTTTCACCTTCTTTGGTTCAACTAATACTCTTATGCCTGAGATAATATGACCCCAGAAGTGAATATTTTTCATTTATAAGTGTCACTTTTTGAGCTTATCATATCACTATTTCTTATTGAGTTTATCCAAAATGATCTCAAGTTGTAGGGCACGTCCATGTTGATTGTGAGAATACACCAAGATATCTTCCATGAAAAATCACAAAAAACAAATCCAGATAAAGATATTAAACTTGATTCATCAGCACCATGAAAACAATTGGCATGTTCATGAGACCAAAAGGAATAAAAAAATACTCATATAGACCATACCTACTATGAAAAGTTTTATGAGGTACCCCTATAGTTCAAACATGCACCAGGTGATATCCTAGTCTCAAATCAATTTTCGAGAAAAATCATACTGCTTGGAGGTGATCAAAAAGGTCATCTATCTGTGGAAATGTATACTTTTTCTTAACTACAAACTAGTTAAATTTGTGATAATCCACACATATCCTAAGGGTTATATCCATCTTTTTTCTAAAAAGGACCGGTGAACCCCACATAGAAGTAATGGGTTATATAAACCCCTTTTCCTCCAAGTCCTCTTGCTACCTCTTGATATCTTTAAACTCTATAGTATCCATCCTATAAGGAGTAATGGATACTAGTGCGGCTCCTATAACTAGATCAATGGATAAATCCACCTCTCTCTAAAGAGGTAATCTAGAAAATTTATTTATAAAAAATATCCCTGAAACGATCAACGAATTGTGGGAAATCTTCATAATGTGATCCCTGAGCATCTAAATATAAACTAGTAATTCAGTTTATCATCCTTCCCATCCCATTATACTATGGTACAACTCATCCCACCTGTATATACTATTCACCCTTATGAATGAAAAATTATCCCTCTGTTGATGTGAAATTTACCCTCTGGTGATTGAAATCAATATGGTCTTGATAATCAACTAGAAAATACATCCTAAGTATGATGTTAAATCCATTCATCTCAAGGTAAAAAATATCTTATATGAAGTGACACTCACCAACCATAAGGGGGAACTCCGTACACTATTTCACATTCTCCGATCTGATTCCCAATAGAGTGTCAAGGGTCATAACACCTTCGTAAAACTAGAAAAAAAAATCCCAAGTATCTATACTACAGTTACAGATATGAAACTCTTTGAATAACCCATATCAAAAAAAAAGATATTATCACAGAGGATACTAAGATCATACCTATCACTATAGAAATCCTAGTTCTCTTCTCCTCAGGTATGGGCTGTAAATAATATAGATGGTGTGAACTGAAGCACATTGAAACAACCTCACTACCCAGACTAGGCCCACTCTGCTATCTAGGTACAACTAGTTCCTGGATAACTCATCCATGAACAACACCTTGGCATGACTGAATGGACCTTATCTAGATCTCTACTTGATGTCGAGGTGTAAATACCACTCTTGGACCTGGATTCAGAGTTGATCCCCTTCCACTCACTGTTGAAGGTAAGGTCCTGCAAAATATTTTTACATGGATCATCATGCTGAAATATCAGAACTCAACTGGGTCTCGATCACACTAATTCATCATATTTCTGTGTCTAACACACTGATAAAAGAAAATAGATCTACCAAAACTATTATCTTGTCTAGTAATCATCACACAATAGGCCTAAAAATATAACTCCCTACCATAAGATAGTGAAGAACTGAGTCAAGAGGCTATACTTCCTTACTCTAATCCTCCAACTTCACTCAGGTTCCAATCTGTAATCAACACATGATTAACTATCTTAATAACATTCATCAACATGAAACTTTTGACCTAATATCCAACAACATTTATGATACCTTCCTTATAGCATCTCTCCCTTGATATCTCATCAACAAGGTATATCAGCACAAAAATATGAATCCATACAAATAATTCCAAATAATCCATAAGATTCTTCTCACCCTGCACCAAATGCATAAAATCACTAGCCTTCTCTTATCTCAGAGTATTAGGGGAAAAGTAGTCATAAAACCTTGTTTTGAAACCTAGCCAAACCAAATCACAAACACATCATCCTAGTTCAAAACATCCCACCATCTGTTTTCTTATCCCCAAAGAATATAATTTGTGGGCTTTACTCTCCTCTCAAGAGGTGTCTCTGGATTCTTGAATATCGAGAATGTAGTCTCAATCCATAGTTACACATCTTGTAGACCACAATCCCCCAAAATTGTGGGAGGATTTTACTGATGGAAAAAACATTTCATCTCTTCCATATATGAGGTAGGTTGTGGTGCTCTCTAATAATCATTAATATAGTGTAGAAAACTCTCACAGAACTATGACCTATCACCTGTGTCCAGAATAACTATTTGTGTCATACCTTGCACTATAAGAGGATCTGCTAGTGGGCCATGGCCCCCTAACTCCAGAGCATGGTCATCTCCACCCTCTTAGTGTATGACTGGAGGTCATCATGGTGGAAAGTATATACAATTCCAAACACATGTATCATAAATATAGATAACCAAAAGATCATAGATAAAGAGAAATGTTAGGTCAAAACCTTTTTATAAACAATCCACACCCCTCAACCTACTCTTAAATCTAGTAATGGGTAAATAGAAATAGTCATAAACTTCACTAGAGACACTACCCACTGCCCAATCAAAATCTAGGTCTAGGTCAAGTTCTCAGTTTCACCAATTTCCTATCCATTTTAATATATATTTATATCATAGTTGTCTTTGAATGGTTAAACCAAATGATTCACCACTTTCAGTACATAAGGTCTCATGCACATCATGAATCTAAATATGGCATCTACTTAATCTACACCATTACATGTTCTAGTTAATGTGAACAATTATCCATGAATCAATGTTCCATAATTGTCTACTTAGGATTTCTGTGGTATACTAAGGAGTAAAACTATTTTTAGGTAACAACAAGAACATTAAGTATCAAATATGTTTTCTTAAACTTATGAATAATAACTATCAGAAAACATTCATATCACACAAGGAAAATATCACAAATTCATTCAATAAATCATTGCATCCTATAAGTCATATCATATTGTATGGTATGTGATTCCTAAGAGGTGCCTAAAATGATGCATGAGATGCATACCTTCATCTCATCAGGTGATGGTAAAATAGATCCCTAATCATATCAATAATAACATCATAAATTAATTTCATCAACCAATGGTGGAATCAAATCAACTGTAATAGTAAAAATCCAAAAAAAATCCATTAATGGAAATGTGGTTTTTATCAATACATGTTTTGTTGTATTTTCCATTGTAGGGCGGCATGCGATGATAGTAATGAGCAATGTAGTGAGTGGGAGATTCCTCTTAGCAATCTATATTTTCACTCCCTCCACCCTTCTTCCTCCCTCAACTCATTTTCTCATATTTCTCTTAGTAATGGCATCGTCGATGGCTGGGTCGAGCAGTATCATTTTTGCGGTGTGGCATTCTTCTCATCCACCCCCACAGTTTTGAAGTTTTTGATCTCTATCAGCGTAGAGTGGATCATTGTTTCCACCATCATTCACCCTCCTCTTATGAAACATATTTTATGGTCATTTATCCAACCCCCACTTTGACATCTCATGTTTTGGTCTCACTCTAATATTTCCTTGTCCCCTGCTCCAAGTCAGTGGTCGTTGCTCTGAGTGGGGTGACTTTTATTAGATTGTCATGTGGTTTTGTTCTAGAGATCTCTATCAAATAATTCCTCGCCATTTTTTACTATCCTCTAACAGTTATTTTTCTAGTCTGTATTTCCATTTTGGCAACGTTGTAGACTGTTTATTTATTCATTATTTTTTCCCCTAGCTTGGGTCCACCATTCTTTGGTCTCCTCTGCTACTTTACCCAGATTCCTCACACAAGACTCTACTTTGGTCTGGTTCGATGGATTCCTTGACAATTTGGGTGGTGTTGGTGACTTATGTAATGGTGGTATAGTTGGTGTTTATGTGTAGTGACTAGTTTTGTGTGGTGTTTTTTGATCCAAAATGTGTGTTCTTTGGTTCTCCCATGGTCTATGGTTCTGGAAGCAGGGGAACAATGTCCTCCATAGTTCTTCAATGCTATGGGTTATTTCCTTGATGATGGCATTATGATTTCCCTTGGTGTGGCCTACACTGGTGTTTTGAGTGGCCTTGGTGGTGGAAGTTTTGGGTCTCATGAAATAGGGTCACTTTTCA
The DNA here is from genome assembly GCA_963277665.1 of Viscum album. NCBI lineage: Eukaryota > Viridiplantae > Streptophyta > Magnoliopsida > Santalales > Viscaceae > Viscum > Viscum album. The sequence continues at coordinate 1,103,887,910 of OY728147.1, forward strand.
AGGTGGATTCACAGGGTTTATGGTGATCCAAAGGATCATGTTTCATAGATTTTTTTGTGTCAAGTTCATGTGTTTTGGCTGGTTTGGACACACATGGTTCCTAGAATTAGTTTTAGTTGTTTTTGGGCTGGTAGTGATTCTAGGGATATCTAGTGTGTCTTCTTTGTATCGGTTATCAAACATCCTTAAAGTGATTTTTGTTTGAAAACACAAAAAAAATGATTGGTGGGTTTACATGAGTTTTCTACTCCCATGAATAGATCATTACCAAATTACATACCTTTCTAATCCCCTATCAATTGTCTCCAAATAGTAAGGCAGAAAATAAAACACATTTGATACCACATTGTAACATCATGACCTGAATGTCACTGAATGGTGCCACGGGCCGTAGGGTCACATGGCCTCAAGTGTGACACCCTGTATGCCAGAGGTTACCGACTAGTAGTGAGGCTCTATGATGGAACAGTGGAGAGACTAAACCCTCATGGTCAAAGTGTAATATAGTAGTAGGAATCATACAGATCAATAGAAGAATTATATAAATAAATGACTAAAGATAAACATCCAGTATAGTAATAGATAAACAATTTCAAAAGTCATCTTATATAAAAATGATGATCATGTCATGTCTCTACAAAGAATCCAAAACTGGTATACTTGCATCAGTACAATAGATTTATCAAAATATAAAAATGACAAAAAATAATTATCCCAATTATCATCATGATCCTATCTCGGTTCAATGCTTCTAGGTTTATAATCATGGAACAAATCAAGTATCATAATACAGGTTCTTGCCTCAGTCCCTACCTTCATCCATGAATTCTGTCTGGGTACCAAATGGTAGCTCAAATAGGTTGTGAGATAACACTCATTAGGACACCAAAAATAGTGTCTATAACAATCTAGGTTGTGTATGATATGATAAAGTAGTGTTTAGTGTATATAAAATAGGTAAATCGGAAATGAGAACAAAGATACCAAGGCACATGTGATACAAGTAAAGTGAAACTATCTATCCAAACAAGCCTCCATGTAAACAACATTCAGGATCCCATACCACAGGAAATAATAAAATAGAAATAAATAAGTAACCCTATCCTTTTTAACCACTATATTCTGATAACCATGTTTGGTCTATCTATAAAACATGACAAAGAATTCATAGTGGCATTTTCGTGTAAGACAACTACCATCGCCACACCATATAATCCGTTATCAAAATACTCACCAAAGATAATATATATATTCCATATAACATCCAAAATGGTCATGTTGTGTAATCACAAGTGTCATACCATAAAGGATTGGATCCAAGATATAGAAGACCAAGGAATACATGTCGAGTCCCAAAATCATCTCAATGGAAACATGGTAACAAATTAGTTGGAGTCCTTGGAGTATTCCAGTAGACCATGTCCAATATGAGTCCAAGAAAGTAATATCCAAGGGGTAGTAAGGCCCAAGGGATCCTACATAATTAAGAACCAAGGATAAAACGAGTCCAAGGAATCCACTACCATAAAAAAGATTCATGGGAGAAACATCCATGGAATCCAATGGAATCAGGATCCAAGGTCTACTAACCAAGGAATCTAATAACAATTCAATTTATCAACTCAATTCAATAATTATTTAATAAAAATTCACATTTTATGATTTTAACAACTCATTTTCATAATTACCATATAAATTGTTTAATAAAAAGCATACACGTGCCATCACATGTCATCATATAATAGTAAGGTATCAACTCTCTCTTATCAATCGATTCAGTTCTCATTTAGTTAAAAGGTATCCCTCTAACTATTAAATCTCTCACACACCCCAAATATGGTATAATAATAGTAAAAATATATATGTTCACCTCATGGGTCACCTAGGTTATGGAAACAACCTCCAACGACTCAAAGGAACTAGTGGGCATCCCTAAAAGGTTCCAATTCATTCAATTCAATTATTCAATTCATTTTTAGGGAAATGTTAAAAAATATTGTATGAGACACAATATCAACTAACTATATATAACACCAAACCATGAGGTAAAGGTATAGACCACATGTTATAGGTTGGTAGTGGAGCACTCATCCAATATTGAGCTTTGATTCGGTCTAGATATATAGAAAAAAGGAATAGATGAAAAACTTGAAAATATGGAATATTATCTTACACCCAGATAGAGTGGCTAATACCAAGGAAAATGAAGAATGATACAAGAGTAATAGTGTACTCACATGAGTGAATCCAATGAGACTAACAGCACTTGAATTCGATCTTGGATGGATAATCTACACCAAAAAATACTACAAAACATGCCTTTAATATCATTGGCATTTATCAGTGGTAGAAAAAAGTGTTGATTAAGTCTATATTTATCAATGTTAAAATAAACACTGATAAAGGGCTCCCTTTATCTATACTTATTTTAGTGCTCATAATGTTTACCCTTTATCATCACTATATTTTTTGCACTGATAAAGGACACACATCATCAGTGCTTCTTTTATCACTCATAAAGGTCCAGAATAAAACGAAATAATTAAAAAATTAAAAATAAAAAAAATTGACAATTTCATTAATTAAATAATTATTGTAATAAATAAATAAATTGAATATACATATATAAAGATTCTAAAAATTATTAAATAGCATACATTAAATATACAAATATGTAAAATGAATAAAATGAAATAAATAAACAAATAAAAATTTAAAATGAGTAAATTAAAAAAAATATTAAACATTTTATTAATTAAATAATTACTAATAAAAATTAATAAATTATAATATACATAAATATATATATATATATATTATAAATATTAATAAATAGTATATATTTAATATAGATATATAAAATGAATAAATTGTAAATAATTAAATAAAAAAATTAAAAATGAATAAAATAAAAAATTATTTAAAAAATTATTAATGAAACAATTATGAATAAAAATCAATAACTATTAATATATATATATATATTAATTATAAATGGTAATAAAAAATATATATTAAATATAAATATATATATATATTGAATAAAATGTTAATTAAAAACATATTAATGTGTTATTCATTTTTAATTTTATTTTATTTTTTAATTTAATATATATCAAACGTCATGTGTTACATTGATTTCACATATATATATATGTGTGTGTGTGTCTGTGTGTGTGTGTGTGTGTAATTAATGAATTTGTACATACAAATACACACAAAAATATATTTACCTAATATATAGAAACACATATACCTAATATTTATGTAATTTATTCAAATTTTAGTATATTTTAGAATTTCATTATTACTTGATACATTTAATATATCATGTTTTTAATTGGTCAATTTTATTTTTTTTGTTTTTATGACTATTACAGTTAGGGTATTCATTTTTAATATTTTTTATTTTATTTTTGAATTTGATCATTTTCAATTGTTTATTTATATATATTTTTTTACTATGTTTTAGTATTTTCAATATGTATTCATCCAATTATATATATATATATATATATCCATGTTTTCTTAATAATTTATATTTATTTAATAAAACTTATACATTTTTTAAATATTTTTAAAGTGTACTCATTTTGAATTATTCAATTTCACTCATATTTAAAATACATGTATTTAAGATTATATATCTACTAATAATGTTAAAAATATATTTGTAAATAAATATTTATTAAAATTTATATTTACTCTGTTTATAAATTTATATATTTATAATTATTATAAATAAATAAATATTATTTTTTAAATAAATATTTATATATTTATAAATAATTAATTAATATATTTAAATAATTATAAAATTAAAATAAAATTATTTAAATAATTATAATAATAAATATATTATCAATGCTAAAGTTTTAACACTTACAAGAGGAACATTTATCAATGTTGTTTTAGCACTAATAAAGATCGATCTTTATCAGCACTAAAAAACTGTTGTTAAAAAAATATTTATCAGCACTAAAAGAGCGCTGATAAATATCCCTTTTATTAGTGATTATCAATTTTACACTGGTAAAATGGATCTTTATTATCTTTTTTCTAAAATAATTGTTAAAAGTGTCTCCAATCTATATAAAATAACCCTAAGTGCGACTCATAAAATCATGATTTTCAAGCTCTCGAGGAACTCTTTTGCTAACAGTTCCCTCATATTAATCATGGCTAGAATCCAATGTATGTTATTTTATACTTTTCCTCTATCATTTTTTTAATTTTTTAGGTTTCACATTTTTCATTTTTCATTTTTTCATTGTTCTTAACCATGAAGAACCCATCATTCCATCTCCTCACCACTGAAATACAACGACTGGTTATATTTAATCTTTTTCCTCCATAGACAATGGTTTTGAAAAATATAAGGATGTCTTATATGGTAAGGTTAGTCAATATATGTGTATGGTCTTGTATGGATAAACAAAATAGGTTTTTCACCACACGCTACTGAAAATGAAATGTTATCTTTATATCATGATCAAATTGAGTATAGTGAAACATTAAAGAGGTTAAACCAATTTTCAAACATGTTATCTATATCCCTTATCATTGACAAAAGACTTTAGTGATCAGAAAGTGTTTCTAAGGTGATGTTATGGCCTGAATTGAGAACTATTTGGGTATACCATGTCAAAAATGTTATAGAATAGAATTAGATTGAAACTAAGGATATAGGTATTAATTATATCCAAAATAAAAAACTTTGTAGACATAAGAAGAAATCCATAAATATATCTGTATAGAATAATTATGTTGGATAATTAAGTTACTATATAAAGTATAGGTTTTTTTTCTATGGCCTATCTTCTGGAGTCTCATGCCTCTTATTTAGGAGTTGATAGGTAGGAATCAATAATAATATATTAAATTTCATGTTCTTATGTGTCTTTGTTTAATTTTTTTTCTAGAATCAATTATAAATTTATATTAATAGAAGTTGAGTAATAAATTAATAGTTCATTATTATTTACTTATTAGTGATGATTAGGTTTATATAACTTATTAATTTATTGATTTTATTTAGTAACCCCCTTTATCGATAATATTAGTTAGTTGTTTCATACTTATATTTAAAATAATGCTTCTAAAATCATTTATAATATATATAAAATATGAAAAGACTTATTAAAGAGGAAATGAATGAGAGATAGGGGAAGGGGGTTCACATTTAATATATATTATTTTGTCTCTATTTCTAAATGATTGTTGTTTTTTAGAAGGGAAAAATTATTTGAATCTCTACACTAATATAGAATATGTCACCACTATAACACATAGATCTCTATATGAAGGAGACAATGAACATCCTCTGTATGATTGAACTTATGTTGATACTCATATTCTAAAGGTAATTGTAGATCTACTTCAATCTATGTGGTATACTTTCCAATTACTGGAACATATAGTATATATGGTTCCTATATGGTAATATATCATAATAATAAATTTAGTATTTAATTGAATAGATTCATTTCAATTATAAGAGTAAAAAAATTCTAGATCTTTACTGAGCATAAGTTGAAAAATTCACCTTTTAAAGGGATTTATGTTATTAGAGTGATCTTATGGTGGATTAAAAAAATATCCAGAATTGGAAGGTGAGGAATCCTTGAGTAGGCAAAAGTGATGTCGAATATTAGTAGGGTAAGATTCATCACTTCAATACCATCTGAGTAGAGGTATTCCCATTCCTCTTCAATTGAGGTGACTTTTTGAGTGATTACATCAATGTAGGTTATTAGGAAACTTTATCCTTATTTCCTATTTGATGTTAAAATTTATATCTATGTGGTCAGTAGGGGAACCTCCAATGGTTCTTCTATAGTGATAGGTGAAATCCTAGAATATTATACTCTAATTGATAGCCTTAGGACACAGGAGCTTTCTATTCTTTACTTATGAGTGTATTATATTTCATCTAGGATTAGGATTAGAAATTATATATAATGTTATTAATATCAATATTCTCTATAAATAAACATGTGAAAAAAGGGTAATCAGTTTCAATATTATACAATAATGGTAGGCACAAGTGGGTATATCTTCTTGAATTGAAAGTGAAAGTTTCCTCAAAGTTGATGAGTATTGATACACCTAGATAAGATGGATGTAATATGTGGTAGATTTATAAATTGAGATATTATAATGGGAATATATAGTAATTTTAAGGATTTTTGTATCATTAATATGATGTATTTTTATTTAATTTTTCATATGAGACCATTGCGAATCGCATCTCCATCTACTGTTGTGAAAGAAGCATACAACACATAATAGTTATAAGCAACATAAATAACTTTTCATAAAAAAGGGACATGAGTTTCAAAAATAAGGTTGTGTAAATAAGGATTCATTTTGGTAATATTGATATAAAATAAAATACACTCCATGTATAAAATTCCACAATTTCATGCATCTTTCATGAAAATTGTTATTGTCTTGAAGAGAGATATAATACTTCAATACTACAATACAAATAACCTTCACTGACTTTATTTAATCTTTCCTCAGATTCTTTATTTCCTTCTATATCTTAATGATGTATTAGAATCCCTCTTTCAAATTATCCTTCCTCCCATTATTTTGGTTATAAAGTTCCTTGATGGCATACCTCCGGCTCATTTTGTATTCATTAATCTCTATCAAATCCACTTCCATGGATTTGAATACCACATCTCCCAACTCATTCTTTAAATCTTTAATCCTTTCATCCTACTCATTTAATACTTCCTAAGAACACAAAAAATAAAACCAAAAATTAATCAAAACATAATGAATTAATTTGTTTGGTTTCTTAATATGACTTGTATTATAAGACTCACTCAATTACTTTTGACAAAACTTCATCAAAATTTACTTTTATTTTGAATGTGGTCACATTGGATCCTATTAGAACTCCACAATTAATCATACTTGGTTGAGAATAATACTATGATGAGGGACCTCCAGAAAATTATCATGTCACATATTTTTTGTGAAAAAAAACACGCCAAACCCGCCTATTGATTCTCTTCCCCTTCACCCTTGATAAATTTAAAAGGGTTTCAATCTAACTCTCAAAGGTATTCCTCCCACGGTGAGTAGACCTCTCTAACCCTATTTTTCGATTCATATTTAGGATACTTTCTTCTTGTATCTTTGAGAAATCATCAGTTTTCAAGCTCTCTCGTCCATCTAATACCAAAACCACCATTATTTTTTATCACCTCTAAGCCATTCTAAAATATGAATCATTTCAGAGGAAGCGGAAAACAATAAATGTTTGAGAGTGGAATTAAATTATTTTTAGTGGAAGTAATGTGGATTTGAATGTTCATTCCTTTGTTTTTTTAATTTAATATGTTAGAATACATAATTAAATTTTCATTTAAGTTATTTTTGAGCCTCAGTGTAAAATATACTTTCATCTCCAGAATAGTTATTATTTCATTTTTTATGAGAATTATCCCTCATATATTCTATTTTGTTTGAACTAATATAAGTATTAGTCATTTAAAATGATCACCAGAATATGGTATGGGATGTTTTTTGGTTATATTGGTTCAAGAAACATAGGTGGATGTCCAATAAATATGGGAGATAAATATCGAACAACAAAATTTAATAATAACTATTCAGGAGGTATGTCATCAATGAACATTGGAACCATAATAATGGGAGGAAGGCTATTTTAAAATAGGTAGTCCAATCCATATTCAAGAGATGAAATGAAATAAACATCTGAGGATAGATTAAATAAAGCTAGTGAAGGTTAGTTTTACTATAGAATTGAAGTATTATATATCTATTCAATATAGTAAAAAATCTCTTCCAATATGCAAGAAATTGTGGACTTTTATGAAAGGAGTGTATTATATTTTTATTATTCAAGAAAAATTAAATGTTTGACTACTCATGCAGACAATGTCTTATAAACATGATGATGTTACCAATCCTAAGGAAGAACAGACTGATGATGATGAAACTATGGAATTATTAGTGTATCAACAACATGTTGATGAAAAAATGACATAGAATCACAGTTTTAAATAAAATTTTCAAGTTAAGAAGTCAGTTTATAAAATTTTAGGTTGGTTGGAATCAACGTGGCCAACCTATTGACCCCAAAAAGACAATGTTCATTAGTTATCTTGGGGTCTCAAAAATGATGAATTCGTTTATTGATATTGACTCAGGGAGACATGTATAGCTTGTAATGAAATAAATTCATTGGACTCATATAAAAGTAATTTTATGATATACTTTCCCTATTTTACTAAAAAATTATATAATTAAATGTTGATTTAATTTTCATTATTCCTTGTATACTTCACCTATTTTAGAATATTTCCATAATAAATTTATCTTAATGGTCATTGGAAATTCAAATAGAGGTTTTTAGACTCTTCTGACGAAGTTACATCTTAGGGATACTGAGGGAAAAATAAATACCGACCCACAACTTAGTTATAAACACATCATATAGTAAGAAACATGGACTGATTTCATTAATAGTCACAATGAGAAATCACTTCTGGTTCATTTCAATTGATAATATATTATTTGAAATTATTTATTTTATATTATTTGATTCAAAAAAATTAATTTATGAAACATCAAAAGAGTGATGAAAATATATAATGTGCATCAAAACCAACATACCTCTTTCATGAAGGAATAAAGGGGTAAGCTTCATCAGATAATAAATTGGTATTTATTTTAAATCAAAAATAAAAGTTTAATTATGTGGTATGAAGAAACATATGTTTCTTTTTTTATATTCATATTTATGAATCAAAATCAAAATCCACTTCCAACCCACATCACGTGCCATGGAAGGAGGCTCGTGTAAATAAAGAGGGTAAATTAGTTGATGAAAACACAAAATCATTATGGGAAGCATGTGTAAGTATGCCATAATTTTAATTTGTAATTATTTATAAAAATATTACATAAAAATATCTATTTATGTTAATATTTTTTTATACAGTTTAGACACAATAATTGATAGTGACCAAACCAAAAGAAAAGCTACATTTACTAGCTTTGAAGTGTCCTGGACAATATGGTCACATTAAGGGATTAGGTTTTGAAGTCTCTCCTAAAACATATTTTGAGAAGATAAAACCACATGAAGATATATATAATATGGTTATATGATTTCATACACAAATAGACTCACTCTAAGATATTATTTTGTGGTCTAGTTGGGAATAACAATGTATAATAAAGGATCAAAGTGAACTATAAGTGGAGAAAAGATATGCACATGAACCAAATGATCCCACTAGGTTTGCAGTTATCCATTCCCCTCAACTACATACCTTACCAGGGGTAATAAATTTTTTAATTACTCGTCATCCAAAATTTTAATCAAATAACTTCCTATTACTTTATATTACTAAAATTATGTAGAGTTCTGTTGTATGTGATTTTTATCTATCAACACTCATGTACCACCATGTTGTGATGTGTAAATTGTATAATATCCTTGGAGACCAGCTACACAATCAATCCCTCCCAAAATATCACATTATAGTGGATATTTAGGTAGCTTATGAGTAGATTGCTAAGTTTCCTATTCCCCTTGATGGTCTAAATATTACAACATTCAAAGCTTTTATTGGATCTTTCATATCATGGTCGTCTAATATTATAAAGATACATGAGGTAAATATTTAAAAAAATCATATTAAAAACATGTAATAGTTGATGAAAAAAGTTATAAAGTGAGGTATGATATTACATATGGATAAATCGGTGGAGAAATAGAAGGTCGAATCAAAAAAATCTAGTGAATCGACCAAAGAAAACAAAATGACCTTCTGAGAGTACATTCTCCTCACTATTTCTAGAGATATATTTATTATCATTACAACCTCATAAATAGTCCACATTTTAAGATAAATCTATGTATTAAATTGAATATGAAGAAAATATATATGGAGATTCCTTCATATTCAAAATTGGTCTAGAGACTCTAACTGAGATTCTCAAGCATGAAGGGTTGGGAATACTATTTTTGAATACATACATAAGGTATATTTTCATAATAGGAACATCTAAATAGTGAGATAATATGTTTATTAAAGTTAATAAATATTCATATTTTATATAGGAATTTATATCACAACTATATAACAGGTAGATCAAGCGAAGCACAATTTGGATTCATTGATACATATATCATTTCTAATATAGAACTTACTTTGAATGATTAATCAATTAAAGAGAAAAAATATGATTTTTCTAAGTGTTTAATAATAAATTATTTGATGAATGACTATTTTTTATGCCTATAATTCAAAGGTAAAACTCTACAATCTAATCAAATAAAATATATTTTTAATTTTTTTCACTACTTAATTGTTTTTAGTTTTTTAGGATGCACTGGAATCTGGTATCAGTCAATATACACCCTGAATATTTAGTTTTTGGATCCAATGCATGGATATGCAACCAATTGACCACACATGATTTGTATTTTGAATATGTAATATAATACAATCAAAATTTTATAGATAAACTTTGAATTATATGTTTAGCACATGTTTTAATAATAATTTTGTTATGATAGGACAGTCGCTCGATATAGGCTAGATCGTGACATGAAGTCGATGTATAAAGGGATAAATCTCATGGATTATTATCAAAATGGAAAAAAATTAAGGTATATATAGAAATATTTTACTATGAAAACATTTCAAAACAATTTATTTATTTTGGTAAATGTTTTTATAGTGTTCTAAACAAGATAATGAAATTTATTTTGGATATTATGTTTGAAAAATTATGAGAGAAATCACAAATCATGAAGAGACTAGCATACCCAAACTGGTAATTACTAAAGGTAAATAAAATTTCATTAAATATATTTCATAAAAAAAAAATTTCCTCTATATTCTCAGTACTATCAAGATTTCCAACAACCTAGTTACTAAAAGAATAAATTAATTTTTTTAGAGATGAGTGGGCAGCGTACTTTATTTAAAAATGTATGTCGATAAAAAATTTAGATGATTACTAGCTATGTTTGTGATCTAGTATTATTTATGACCTTCAAATAATATTTGGTGTGTAAATTATTAGTTTCATAATTCTTATATATTATTTTTTATCTTTTTTCAAGAATAATAATAATGGAGGAAATCAATTTGTTAGGAAGCACAGACCTACAAACAACAAAATTATTGGGAAATCACGGAGGCGGAGGTAGAGGCAGAGGTAGAGGTGAAGGTGAAGGTAGAGGAAAATTGATAGGCATATTTGGAGTCATAGATCGATATGGAGGAGGAGGTATAGGTGAATACTAATTTAGAGACTGAGGTGGAGAAATATAAGAAGAAATGGATTTTAAAAAATAATATAGTTGGGAAATTAAGTAGAATAAGGATTATACCATGGTTTTATTTGAGAAAAAATGTTTAAAAGTAAACACATCACTTGTCACTTAAGATAAGATCCATTTTTCAGGTGTTTCAGGTGAATTATTGAAAGGATGTTTTTTACCACATGTTTAAGTGATTTTATATAGGGTCATAATCCACCAGTAAGATCATTCTGTGTTGGAAGCTTTAATTTATCCACTTGTGTTATTGAATTAAAATTTGTACAACTCCCGATCATCACACAGTTATATAATAAAAATAAAATTTTTGAATAAATATATGTGAAATCAACCAACAATGTCAGTATGTGCATGAAATACCTATTAGAGGAAAACAAATGTTGATATATCATGGTCATTGAGGAGGTTTGGTGTTAAAGTGTGTGTTATTAGTTTAAAATTGATATTTTAATAAAAAAAATTCACTAATAGAAAACCAAGAAAATGAACTCATATTGTCTTAAATTTGGTAAAATGATTCATAATTTATTTTTTATTTATATAAATTAGTCTCATGTCAAACTCACACACGATGCCACTTGTATGGATCAAAGTGCGTGTTTCCAGTTTAAAAAAACATTTTAGTAAAAAACACAATTGGCATACTCAAAACTGAGGAAAACATTATGATTGTTTTGATACTTTAGAAAAAAAAGATCCATCAATCATTTGGGATGTGTAGGTTTCATCCACACCTCAATCTAACACATAGTGTGACCGGTATGACTCCATGTGCATCTTTTTATTCAAAATTGACATTAATTTTAGTTAAAAAACAATTAACATGATCAAAACTGATAAAACACATTTATACTATTTTGATACTTTAATAAAATGACCCATAAGTCATTTGGGATGTGTAATAATCATACGCACTTCAATCTAATGCATGGTGTGACCGGTATGACTCCAAGTGTCCGTTATCTGTTTAACATTGACATTTTAATACAAAAAAAGTGTCACTCACTGAAAACTGATCAAACATGCTAATATTGTATTGATAATTTGGAAAAATGATTCATGATTAATTTTTAACATGTATGAATTAGTCTCATGTCAAACCCACACATGATTCCATCTGTATGTCCTAATGTGTGTGTTTCCAGTTTAAAAGAACATTTTAGTAAAAAACACAAGTGGCATACTCAAAAATGAGGAAACACGTTATTATTGTTTTAATACTTTAGAAAAAATATCCATGAGTCATTTGGGACATGTACCAATCATAATCACCTTAATATGATGCACGGTGTGACTGGTATAACTCCAAGTGTGTCTTTTTATTCAAAATTGACATTAATTTTAGTGAAATAATCAACTGACATACTCAAAAACTGATCAAACGCATTTTTATTTTTTTGGTACTTCAAGATAAATATCCATAAGTCATTTTTGATGTGTAGGAATCATCCACACCTCAATATTACACACAGTGTGACTGGTATAACTCCAAGTGTTCGTTATCTGTTTAAAATTGACATTTTAATATAAAAAGATTCAATCACTAAAAATCATAAAAATTCAAGCATATTGCCTTGATAATTTATGAAAACAACTCATAATTCATTTTTTATGTGTATTAATCATTCTCATGTCAAAACCACATAGGATTCCACCATTATGGCTCAAAGTGTGTGTTTCCAGTTTTAAATGACATTTTAGTAAAAAACACGAGTGGCATACTCAAAACTAGTGAAACGCATTATGATTGTTTTGATACTTTATTAAAATGATCTATGAATAATTTTTGGTTTGTATCAATCATCCTCGCCTCAATCTGACACACGGTGTGACCGGTATGACTTCAAGTGCATCTTTTTATTCAAAATTGACATTAATTTTAGTGAAAAAAAATAACTAACATACTCAAAACAAAGAAAAACATTATGATTTTTTTGGTACCATATGATAATAATCAATAATTTATTTTTTACATCTACAAATCATTATCACCTCAATATGATTCATGGTGTGATCGGTATGACTCTATGTGTCCGTTATAAGTTTAAAATTTACATTTTAATAAAAAAAAGTCTCATTCACTGAAAACCATGAAAATGAACTCATATTTAATTTATAATTTGGTACAATGATTCATAATTTATTTAAAATTTTTATGAATTGGTATCAAGTAAAACCCACACATGATACCACTTATATGGCTCTAAGTGCGTGTTTCTAGTTTAAAATGACATTTTCGTAAAAAACAAAAGTGGAATTCTCGAAACTGAGTAAATGAATTGTGATTGTTTTGATACTTTAGGAAAGAAAATACATGATACATTTGGGTTATGTAGAAATTACCTTCAACTCTATATGATGCACATTGTAACTGTTGTGACTCCAAGTGTGTCTTTTTATTGAAAAATTGACATTAATTTTCGTAGAAAAAAACTAACATACTCAAAATTGAGAAAACAAATTCATATTGCATTGGTCATTTAGAAAAATGATACATATTTTATTTGTGACATTTTAGAATCAGTTGAACCTCAATCTGACACATGGTGTGCCCGGTATGACTCTAAGTGTCTATTATTAGTTTAAAATTGACATTTTAATACAAAAAGGTTTTACTCAATGAAAACTGAGAAAATGCACTCATATTATCTTGAAAATTGGGGAAAATTATTCATAATTCATTTTGGATGTTTATGAATTAGTATCATTTCAAACCCACACACTATTCCACCTATATGGCTCAAATTGCATGTTTCTAGTTTAAAATGACATTTTAGTAGAAAAACACAAGTGGCATACTCAAATCTATGGAAATGAATTTTGATTGTTTTTATACTTTAAAAAAATGATCCAAGAGTAATTTGGTTTGTGTAGAAATTATCTGAATCCCAATTCAATTCATGGTGTGACTAGTATGACTCCAAGTGCATCTTTTTATTCAAAATTGATAATAATTTTAGTGGAAAAAACTGACGTACTAAAAACTGAGAAAATGCATTCATATCGTATTTTTGCTTTAGAAAAATGATTCATATATCATTTTTTTTATGTGTAAGAATCATCCTCACCTCAATGAAATTCATAGTGTGACCTGTATGAATCCAAGTGCATCTTTTTATTCAAAACTGGCAATAATTTTAATCAAAAAAATAACTAACATACTCAAAACTAATCAAATTCATTCATATTATTTTGGTACTTTAGAAAAATGATTCATACATCATTTTTTGATGTGTAGTAATCGTTCAAACCTCAATTTTACTCACAGTGTGACTGGTATGACTCCATGTGAACCTTTTTATTCAAAATTTACATTAATTTTAGTAAAAAACAACTAACCTACTCTATAATAGTGTTTTTTTCTTGTATTTGTGTTAAAAAAAATTATTTCGTTTTAATTCAGTATTTGTATCTAATTTTGGTAATTTTTTGTCGTTTCTAGGGATGCAGTGTTGTAACATCCCAGGTAAATAAATAATATTACATTCTAATTTTTATCAATATTTGTGAATAAAATGTTAATATTACTTTAAAGGGAATTCTATGCTCGATGGCGTACCCAATACGCAACAACGAGTTTCTTTGAAATATTACGTTGCACACTAATAATATAACAATATTATAATAGTTAACGCCTAGACGTTGTAATGGATGGAATGAACATAAATAACTAAAAATTTATTACATATGTTTGTTAAATATTTTTACATTTATCCAATAAATTTTAGAGGCTTAAAATCCAAATGAATCCAATTTTAAGAATAAATACACTAATATTTTTAAAAGATTGTTTTACCGCCTTTTGATGGCGATCCTTTTATAAATATAACTTTTGACAATTTTATAAGCTCTATTTTTTAAAATAAACTTATTATTTATGAATTGTATATTGAAATTTACTTTGGTTAAATTTTTGGTATGTTTCTGACAATGTTTATTTTTTTTAATGAATAGTGAAAAATATTGCATTTTACATCAAAACTGCTTTTCCATCTAATTTAAATATATGGTTAGATTATATTTTTAATTATTTTTAAAGTTTAATTATAATATATTTTAATAATTTAATTCAATTTTGGTAATTAGAATTAATTTCACTTTGAAAATGGACATAAACAAGTGCCAAACTTTTCATAAATATTGCTTCCAAAAAAACACGTTATTTGTTTTGACAGCGGGAATTAACTATATGATTTATTAATGAAACTTCTATGTTTTTAATTTAGTAAAATTGAAATAATTTCTGAATTTGAAATATCAAATATATATTAGGGTTAATTTTTGGTATTTTTCTGATAATGTTTTTTTTAATGAATAGTGAAAAATACAGTTTTTAATTCAAAACTGCCTTTTCATCCAATTTATTTATATATATTTAGATTGTAATTTTAATTGTTTTTAAAGTATAAATGAATTATGTGTTTATCACTTAATACAATTTTGTTCATTGGAAGTAATTTCACTTTTCAATTTGATGTAAAAACAAGTCAATCTTTTGATAAATTTTACTTCTTAAAACTCGTCTTTTGTTTTGACAATGGGGTTTACTTTTAAATTAAATACTACAATTTATGTGTTTTGAAATTGGTAAAATGGATTCCATATTTGGAATCATAATTTCCAAATTATGTAATTAAGACTCTTTTGTTTTTGGACATTATGAATTGTAACGACGGTAATTATCATTAATTATCGTGTTTAATTAGTAATTGGGTAATTAAGGGTAATAAAAAAATATCCTAAAAATATAAAATGACCCCAAAATGTGTCCTAATGCTATTGGTGGTGTCATATCCGACCACGGGATGCCTTTTTCCAACCTTGGGACCCCATGGAATCACTTTAGTGTGATAGTGACCTTTTATCATATTTTTTTTAAAGAAATGAAATTATCACCAAAGTATGTAACACCTAAGTAAAATAATTTTAATTTTGTCTAAATAAACGAAATCTTAGACTATAAATAGTCATTGTAAAGATAAAACTATTTCCTACATCATAGTATTTTTTTATAATTTTTATACATTAAATAAATTAAATTATTTATGACATCATGATGATGCAGCGATTACCTCATTAATGAACGATTTAAATAGAATGAAAATATAATGTAAAATATAAGACTTAAACTTGGAAAAAACCTATTGGATGAGTATATTTCGAACCCTTATCACCTTATCCTCAAAATATATCAATTTGGGACCTTTAAAATCTGAAACTCTTTTTAAAATAAAGTAACATTTCTTGACTTTCCATGAGTGCCCCTCCTCTCCTCTTATAAAAGGCCCCCACCTCTACCACCTTACCCACACCTATCAAGCCTTTGGATCGGCCAAACCCTAACCATTTAATCTCTCCAAATCCCTCTCTTAATCATTAAAGCTTCACCGTAGGTATAAAGCTCTTCAAGGAACCCTTTTGGTTCAAAACAAAGGGAGTTACCCGATTTAAAGGTAATGTCTTCTCTTATGTTCTTTTGTTTTATTTTTCTTCTCAAACCCCATAAACTCTTTTTATTCCTTTCTTTTTTAACAACACCAGTATCTTCAATATACTAGTATGTTTTTATTAGAAGTATTAGAGCTACACTTACACACACATCCGTCTAATGGTTAAAGAACATACAGTTTCTGTGGATGGCGAATTAATGCCTCATGAAATGATGATTGTTCAATATTCTTTTAACACCTTAAAAGGTGACCATTATGATGTCACTGTATTTTATATATGATATATATGGTATTTATTTTTTATATATTCTTCTTTATTTTATATTTAAATCATACCTTTATTCTTTTCATGTTGTTCAAATGCGATAATTTCATATGAGGAAGTGCGGACTACCACCCCCTCAAGTGATGTGACTCGTTCATGCAATACATGGAATGTATAAAGAATGAAATTAATGAACTTATGTGACATATATAAAATATATATTATACTGTATTTATAATATATATATATATCTCAATTATTTTTAATTCCATTAATATGAAAAAGAAATGAAAGTAGCGTTCATGCGTACGTACGGGCTACCGTCTCCATGAACGGTGCATTTCATTTATTTTTATCTCCAAATGTTATGGAATAGTATAAAATGAATATGTACTGGATATATATGATATTAAAATCATTAATACTATTCGTGATATGATGTACTTATAACTACATGGACGATTCTTTTCATATAAGTTCATTTTTGACTCATGTACCAAACATCGACAAAAACATTTGATATGAACTCACATAATTAACTAATTATTATAAAATTATAATAAGTGATATGAATTGAATTATAAACTTTAAAGGAGTTCCTTAAGAAATTATAAATTGAAAAAAGTTTATTATTCAGGAATATAAAGAAATGAACAAGAGTAGTCGGACTTGAGGTAAGGGATCCTACCTCTCTCTTTCTTTTTAAGTACTCTTTTTTATGTAACTTACTTTATGATCATCTTTATTATGTTGGGGTATGTTCTTTTATATTCATCTTGGTGTAAATTTTCTGTTAATATGATGAGATAACCTATTTGATCTCATCAATCCATTTTTGGATGTTTTATCTGATGTCGTTAGGCTGCCGAATTTTCATAAGGGGATTTTCATCTCACTTTTTATTCCAGTGAGATTCATGCTACATTTGCCACTATTTCCTTTTTGTGGTGTATGTACTTCCCAATATTTTACTATTTATATAATATACTCTCATTTATGGGTATTTACATCTTCATTGTATGACCCTTATTTCATGGGGTGTATGTTTCGAATGTTTCCCAAATCGGTAAGGGAACCTTTCACACTCCTCTTTTTAAGAGACTTATTTTGTTATGTCTTTTAATTTACATATTTTTATGTTGGGATATGTTCTTATATATTTTTATTGATGTAAATTTTATGTCCAAGTGATGAGATACCATTTTCTTTCTCATCAACTCGTTTTATGAATTTTAAAGTGACGTTGTTAGGCTGTTGAATTCTTGCAAGGGATCTTCTTAACTCAATTTCAATCCTTTGGGTTAAACTTGTACTCATTGAACATGTCAAAATATGAATATGTGTTAATGAATCTGATTTTTTTACACTTAATATCCACTTATATTGGGTGTATTTATATTTTTCACACATAATTATGAGATTGATTTGTCCTTAATTTTAAGGATACCTTCTTTATAAGGGATTTCATCTCATTTTACATTTCTATTGAGACATCATTGTTGTTATACACCAATTCACTCTTATATGGTTTATATACTGTCCTTTGGAATATTATATCATGAATCCCTTTATTCTCATGACATTATAAAGTTCTGATTAAATGTTATTCCTCAATTATTGTATTCAAGTGTCTCTCATTTTGTTAAAAACCCTTTAACTAAAATATATTTTTAAATGTTTTAATGATTTATTCTTATAAATATTTCTCATTAATATCCATGTTTTCAAAATGTTTTTAAGGATTTACTTATGTGGATATTAATGGTTTGAAATGTTAAAATCTTCAAAGTGGTATGGGACACTTTGATTCAAAAATCTTCTTATTAAATGTTTTAAATGGTTGTGAAAATGGTTTTTAGAATGGATTCATTATTTCAATATCTTAAAATGTTATATTGTTATTGCAATGTGGGAATGTTATATTTACTTTATTCTTAAGTTATGTGCTATGATTATGTTATGGTTCTTGGGAATTGTTTATGAAGACGGGTGGTTCTGTGATAAACTAAGGGCGGGTGAGCCCAATATAGCCCTCTAATGCATTGGGTAACGCGAAGGGGTTAAACATTAAGGTTTCTCCGAAGAGATTTAGGGAATATATTGTGATGGGTATTCCCAACGTAACCATGAGGGTTACTCCCTAAGTAATAATGTTATGAATGCCTCAAGTTACCTTTATGTCTTATGATTTATATGAGTTATTCGTAAATCTTATGATTTCATGAGGTATGTTAAATTGCTTATGTTTTATGAGTAAAGTATGATTTCATTGATTCTTATGTATACATGGACTAATGTTTTCTTTCCATATTTTTATAAACCTTATTGATCTTTTTATGCTCATCCCAAGTTTCTTTTAAATGTTTTTCACAGGACATAAAGTTGAATAGGGTCAAGGATGGGATCAAGGAAATGTCAGGCTGTCTAAAACAAGAAACTAGACATGAATCTTTTGTTCAAGAGTTTTTATTTTTGTGAAAAAAATGGAAGCTGAGTAGATTTGTCTACTTTTTAACCTTTGAGGTTTAATAGTTATGTCCTAATTCTCTAAAACTCTAAACCTAAAAAGATCCTCAATGTGAATTATTCATTTAATTCAATAATAAGTAATGTTTAAGGTCGGGTCCTTATAGTTGGTATCAGAGGTCGGTTTAGATAAATTTAGATGTTAGGGTATTCTTTAAGAATAAGTGACATTACTATAATGGCTAGGATTTCAGAAAGTGTCATAGTTTTTAGATAAACTGAATGAGTAAGTATATCTTAGTGTTTATCTTCCTCATTAGTACATAATGATTGTAACATCCCAGGTAAATAAAGAATAAAACATTTTTACATTTATTAATATTTACGAATTAAATATTAATTTTACTTTAAAGGGGTTGCTATGTTCCATAGCGTACCTGATACGCAACAAAGAGTTTCTTTGAAATCGTGCATTGCACACTAGTAATAAAATAATATTATTTTAAATGGTAGTTAACACGTAGTCGTTGTATTGGAAGGAATGAATATAAATAACTAAAATATGATTATATATGTTTTTTAAATGTTTTTACATTTATCCAATAAAGTATAAAGGCTTAAAATATGAAAAGAATTCAATTTTAGGCATATATACTCTAATTTTCACTAAAGGTCCACTTATCACCTTTTGATGGAGAACTGTCATTAAATATAGTTTTGGTCACTCTTATACATTCTATTGAACCAAATAAAATTCTTCTTTAGAATCGGGACATCAAATTTTACTTTGTGTAAATTTTTTGTATTTTTCCGATAAAGTTCATTTTTTAATGAATAGTGAAAAATGTTGTATTTTAATTCAAAACCTCTTTTTAATATAATTTATTAACATGATTAGATTATATTTTGAATTGGTTTTAAAGTTAAATTATAATATATTTTTACCATTTAATCCAATAGTGGTCGTTGGAATTAATTTCACTTTGAAATTGGACTTAAACAAGTGTCAATCTTTTGATATATATTGTTTCATAAAAACACGCTATTTGTCATGACAGCGGGAATTAATTATTAAATTAATTAATGTAAATTATATGATTTCAATTTTTTAAAATAGACATTATTTTTTAATTCGGAATATCAAATATAGCTTAGGGTGAAGTTTTGCTATTTTTCTGAAAAACTTCAATTTTTGATGAATAGTGAAACCACTAAGTGGTACTTAAAAAACTGATTTTTTTTTGTTTAAATGAAATTTTACCACCTCTGTGTTTTGAATTTCAAAAATCCGACATACATGGTTGTCAATAAGAATTAAAATGTGGTTCAATGGGATTAAAATAATTTTTGGTGAATAGTAACTTTTATGTTTTTAATCGCGATTAGAGGTAATTAGTGTAATTTAAGGTAAAAATAATGTTTCAATAATATGAAATGACCTTGAAACATGTCCTAACCTTATTTGATGTGTCATGGCCGACCAAGAAAATCCATGGGTCCACTTGGGGACCCCATGGAGCCACTTTGGTAGGAAAATGACATTAATAACTTTTTATTTAATGTTAAAATAAAAATGTCACAAACATTTGTTGTTTTACTAAAACAATTTTTAAATGGTTATACAAGTAATATTTTTGACTATAAATATTCATTAGAAAGCTAAAAATATTTACTACATCATGAAATTTTTTTTATAGTTTTTAGAGATTAAATAAATTAAATTATTTATGACACCATGATGATACAGTGATTACCTCATTATTTAACGATTTAAATAAAATGAAAAGATAATGTAAAATCTAAGACCTAAACTTCTCAAAAACCTATTGGATGGGTGGATTTAGAACTATTATCACCTTATACTCTAAATATATAATTGTGGGACCTTTAAAAACAAAAACTAATTTTATAATAAAGTAACCTTTTATAACTTTTCAAGAGTGCCCCTCCTCTCCTCTTATAAAAGGCCCCCACCTATACCAACTTACCCACACCTATCAAGCCTTTGGCTCGGCCACCACCTACCCATTTTATCTCTCCACATCCCTATATTACTCCTAGAAGCCTCACTTTGGGCAGAAGTCTTTCCAAGGAATCCTTTGAGCTCAAATCAAAAGAGTTTCCCGATTTAAAGGTAGTGTCTTCTCTTGTGTTCTTATGTTTTATTTTGCTTCTCCAGCCCCCTAAAATCTTTTTATTACTTTATTTTGTAACAAAACCAGTATCTTCCATATAATAGGATTTTGTTATGAGAAGGATTAGATCTAAACCTACACACACCTTCGTCTAATGGTTAAAGAACATATTGTTTCTGTGGTTGGCGATTTTCTGCCTCATGAAACGATGATTGTTCAATCTTCTTTTAACACCTTTCATGGTGGCCATTAAGATGTCACTCTATTTATATATGATATATATTATTTTTATGTTTTCATTATTCTTCTTTATTTTTCATTTGTGGTATACCTTTATGGTTTCCATTGTAGGTAAACACGATAATTTCATTTTAGGAAGTGTGGACTACTGCCCCCTCAAAGTGATTTGATCCGTTAATGCCATATGTGGGACGTATAAAGGATGGAGTTAATTTTATTATATATGATGTTAAAATGGAATTATAATTTACCCTTATATCATTATTATTTCACTCCATTAAATACAAAATAGAAATGAAAGTATCATTCATGTGTACGTACGGCTTACCGTCTCCATGAACGGTGCATTTCATTTATTACCTCTAAATGTTATGTACTATTATAAATAAATGTATATTCTAGATATATATGATATATATGATATACAAATCATGAATATCATTATGGATATAATTAACCCTTGACCACATAAACAACATGTAATTGTAAGAAGTCCATTTTTGACTTATGAACCAGATATCGACAAAATGAACATTATTAACTTAAATGTTTACATAATGTTTATAACATGGAAATAAGTGATATAAAAGGAATAGTAAGCTTAAAAAAGGTTCTTAAGAAATTAGAAATTAACTTTAGTTTATTATTCAGGAGATTAAAGAGCAATCGAGTCACGTTGGACACGAGGTAAGGGACTTCGTCTCAATCTCCTTTCATTGAGACATATTTTGTTCTAATACAAGGCTTTCTTTTATACGGTGTATAAACCCCTTTGAATTTTAATTTTATACAAAAGGAATCTTTTTCTATGAAGCGTTTTACAAAACGACAAAAAGTAATGTTTCTTTTAACATACGCTGTGACAACGACCTTTTCCACCATCGCGAGTATTATTTGGTATTTGGCTTCCTCAACAAGCCGTAATGTTTTTAAAATGAAATAAATACCATATACTCTTTTATGTATTTTGGTATTGAAAATGGTTTTTATAATGGATTTGTTATGTCAATATATTTAAGTGATATATTGTGATCAAAGTGTGGAAATGTTTTCTTTCCATTATATTTGTTTTATGTCTTATGATTTTATAATGGTAATTGGACATTTGACGGGTGGTTACGTGATAAACCATATGACAGGTGGTGTCCTGAATACCAGGACGGGTGGTTACATTATAACCTCCAATGCATTGGGTATAGAAGTCGGTCCTATGGCTATTCCATTAAGTGATATGTGTGGAAGTCGACCGTATGGTTATTCCATTTAAGTATGTTTATGTCCCAAGTTACCTTTATATGTTATGTGTTCTTTATATGGATTTTATGGTAATATTTTGGTTACAAAAGGGTAAGTAATGATATTTTATTTAGTGAAGAGTAATTACTACTCCATAAAGGTGAAAATTATTACTTTGATAAAGTATTCATGGTTTACTTGTTTTCCTTCTTTGTGTATCCCTTACTGAGCTTTTTATGCTCACCCCAAGTTTTTTTTGAAATTTTTTTCACAGGACATAATGTGGAATAGGGTCAAGGATGGGATCAAGGAAAAGTCATGCTTTCTTAAACATGGAACTAGAAATAACTTTTTTTTAGAGTTCATATTTTGGAAAAAAAGGAAACTTTGTAGAAGTGTCTACTGTGTAATGTTTTGAGATGTAATAGTTATGATCTAATTCTCTAAAACTCTAAAGCCGAAAAGATACTCAATGGGAATTATTCATTTAATTCAATATTAAGTAATGTTTAAGGCCGGGGCCTTATAGTTGGTATCATAGGTCGGTTTAGGCAACTTTAGGAGTTAGAAAATTATTAAATTATAAATTAATTTATGGTATGATTGAAATGATATAGCATTTAAAGATTACCATGTTGCTTCACCTAAGATATTTCTGTGTTTAGAATAGTTTTCCGTAGAGGAAACAAGGTAGCTATGTTGGGATGACATCAGGAGGAAGACAACCTTCCAAATCATCAACCTGAGATGGTTGGAATTGGAACTGAATAGTTTTCTACAGTGATGGCATAGTTGACTCGGGCTATAAATGGTGGTGGTATCCATGCACGAGATCAGCCAGATCAACCACAGAGAAACATGTCAGTGGTGGAACATTTCATGAGGCAACATCCCCCATCATTCAGAGGATTATCTGACCATGTACTAGCTGAAGGGTGGATTAAAGCACTAGAGAAGATTTTTGATGTCATGGGGTGTTCAGAACATCAAAAGGTTAGTCTTGTTGTTTACCGTTTTGAAGGTGAAGCAGATCAGTGGTGGTCGATGATGAAAAATATCAAGGATAGTGATGAGATTGATGATCTTCACTGGGACGAATTCAAAGGTATGTTTCTTGAGAAATATTTTCCTAAGGTGGTTCGTCTTAGGATGGAAAAACAATTCCTAGAATTGAGGCAGGAGGATGACTCAGTGGCTGCTTATGAAGCAAAGTTCACTCGACTGTCAAGGTATGTTCCAAACTTCATACGAGATCTTGATAGTAAAATCAACCATTTTTACTCAGGGTTAAAAAAAAGTATCGAATGTCTTTAGCTTCTTGTGAGTTAAAAAGTTATGAAAAACTTGTTCGATGTGTGGAGAAGGTTGAAATGGAGTTTGTCGATGATCAGGTGTTCTTTGAAAAACAACAGAATAAGAGGTCCAGTTGGCAGGCAAAGGGGAAGAATTCATCAAAGAAAAAAGGAGGTAAGAAAACCAAATATCCATCCTGTGAGAAGTGTGGTAAAATTCATCCTGGAGAATTTTTATCCAAGTCTGTAAAGTGATTTCGGTGTGGTAAGTCGGGTCATATTTCTCGTAACTGTAAGGAAGATGATCAAGCAGGCAATGAAAAGTCGGCGGTAAGATGTTTTAAGTGTAATGAAATGGGTCATTATGCAAATGAGTGTCTAAAGAAGAACTCAACTGGGGGAAAGCAGCCACACTACAAGCAGAAAGGAGTGGTGAAATCCTTTGCAACTACTTCAGCAGATTTTGGGCCATCGAATGAAGTAGTATCAGGTACACTGTTTGTTTGTTCAAATTATGCCAATGTGTTGTTTGATTCAGGGTCTACACATTCTTTCATTTCTGAGAAGTTTTCTAGTAAATTGGGAATTCCATCTCAAGATATGAATCCTGAACTTATGGTAAAAACACCCGGAGGAAACGTTGAGACAAAAAGAAATTATAAGAACCTTCTTATCCTTGTGTGCGGAAAGAATCTACCTGAAAACCTTATTATTTTGCCTCTAGTAGAGTTTGATGTTATTTTGGTCATGGATTGGCTTTCTATTTATAATGCTAAGATTGACTGCAGAGCTAAAATGGTTTCTTTTTAGAAGGATTTTCAGGTTGTGTACAAGAATGAACCCTTTCTTTTGATAACATATCAGGAAGTTGAGAAACTAGTAAAAGATGGAAATGAATGTTATCTTACACATATTATTGAAAATAAAGGAACTGTTCAGATTAATGATGTGTCAGTGGTAAATGAGTATCTTGATTTTTTTCCTGGTGAGTTTCCTGTTATTATTCATGATCGGGAATTTGAATTTACCATCGAATTAGTTCCTGATTCTAAGCCAATTTCAAAACCCACTTATCGAATGGCTCAAGTTGAAATTTTAGAGTTAAAGAAGCAATTGCAGGAGTTATTAGATAAAGGTTTCATTTGACCTAGCACATCACCATGGGGTGCTCCTGTCTTGTTTGTTAAAAATAAAGATACTTCAATGAGACTTTGCATTGATTATAGAGCCTTGAATAATATCACTGTTAAGAAAAAGTATCCTTTTCCTCATATCGATGATTTGTTTGATCAGCTCCAGGGAGCTCAGTATTTTTCAAAGATTGACTTGAGGTTGAGGTACCATCAGTTGAAAGTAAAAGAAGCAGATGTTTCGAAGACTGTGTTTCATACTAGATATGGCCATTATGAATTTGTAGTTATGCCTTTTGGGTTAACCAATGCACCTGCTGTATTCATGGACCTTATGAATATAATTTTCCATGATTTCTTGGATAATTTTGTGGTTGTTTTCATTGATGATATTTTAGTTTTTTCTAAAAGTAAAGAGGAGCATGAATGTCATTTAAGGGTTATCTTGAAAACCTTAAAAGAAAATAAACTGTATGGAAAATTCAGAAAGTGTGAGTTTTGGTTACAACAAATTTCTTTCCTTGGTCACATTGTTTCAAAAAATGGCATAACTATTGATCCTGCTAAAACAAAATTTGTTGAAGAATGGCCAAGACCCACAAATGAAACCGATATCTATAGTTTTCTTGGTTTGGTAGGTTACTACCAAAGGTTTGTTGAAAATTTTTCATTATTATCTAGTCCAATGACTAATCTAACTCAGAAGGGTGTTAAGTTTATCTGGACAAAAGAATATGATGATTGTTTTCAAGAGTTGAAAAGAAGATTGGTGAATGCTCCAGTTTTGGCACTTCCTTCCAGGAATGGTGAGTTTGTTATATACAGTGATGCTTCGTTGAAGGTACTTGGTTGTGTCCTTATGGAGAATGATCAGGTAATTTTATATTCTTCACGTCATTTGAAAACTCATGAGGTAAATTACCCTACACATGACTTGGAATTGGCTGCTGTTGTTTTTTCTCTAAAAATTTGGAGGCATCATTTGTATGGAGTAAAGTGTGAAATATATACTGATCAAAAAAGTTTAAAGTATATATTCACTCAGAAATAATTGAACAAGAGATAGAGGAGATGACTAGAATTAATCAAGGATTATGATTGTACAATTCATTACCATCCGGGAAAAGAAAATAAAGTGGTTGATGATTTGAGTCGAAAAAGTAATGCTTCATTAACCATGCTACGTTTGGAACGAGATCCTTTGGTTTTTGATTTGATGAAATTTTTCATAGAATTTGTTGGTGCAGGAAGTTATTCTATTTTGTTTCAGGTATCAGTGAGATCATCTCTATCAGACAGAATTAAGCAAGCATAGAATAAAGACAGTGGGTTGCAGAAAAAGGTAGAGCTGGTTCAAAAGGGTAAGTTTCCTGAATTTAATATTAATAATGATTGTGTTTTGAGGTTTGGGAAGAGATTATGTGTGCCTAGTGATTCACAGTTGAAGAATAAGTTGTTATGTGAGGCTCATAGCTCCCTGTTTTCAGTTCATCCTGGCAGCACTAAGATGTACAGAGATCTACGGGAGTATTACTAGTGGGATGGAATGAAAAGAGATATTGATGATTTTACTGTGAAGTGTTTGACTTGTCAGTAGGTTAAAGTAGATCAGCAGTTACCTAAAGGAATGCTTTAGCTTTTACCAGTGTCATAGTGGAAATGGGAAAATATATTCATGGACTATGTTGTGGGATTACTGAATACATCTCGAGCTAATAATGCAATCTGGGTTATTGTTGATCGCTTGACTAAATCTGCTCATTTCCTTCCTATTCGAGATACTTTCTCTCTAGATCAACTTTGTCGATTGTATCTTAAAGAGATAGTCAGGTTGCATGGAGTTCCCCTATCCATTGTATCTGATCGTGATCCCAGGTTTACTTCTAACTTTTGTAAAGGCCTTCAGAAGTTGTTGGGTACTAAATTAATTTTTAGTACAGCTTTTCATCCTCTATTAGATGGGCAGTCAGAACGAACAATTCAGACTTTGGAGGATATGCTACGTGCTTGTTCGATGGATTATCAGGGAAGTTGGTACCAACATATTTCTTTGGTTGAATTTTCATATAATAAAAGTTTTCATTCCAGTATACAGATGGCACTGTTTGAGGCATTATATGGGAAGAGGCGTCGAACTCAAGCTTTTTGGGATGAAGTGGGTGAAAGGAAGTTGATGGGACCAAAATTGGTAGAAGAGATAGCAGAAAAAGTTCAGTTTATTCAGAAACACATGAGAACAGCTCAGAGCAGATAGAAAATTTATGCAGACAACAGGAGGAAGGATCTATCTTTCGAGGTAGGTGGTCATGTTTTTCTCAAAGTTTCACCGTGGAAAAGTGTGATGCGATTTGGTAAGAAAGGAAAGTTGAGTCCAAGGTTCATTGGACCAAATGAAATTATGGAGAGAGTTGGATCAGTTTCTTACCGAGTGTCTTTACCTCCGAGTTTATCTCAGGTACACAATGTTTTTCATGTTTCGATGTTGAGAAAGTATATGCCAGATCCATCTCATGTTTTGAGCTCAGAGGTAGTTCGGTTGAAAGAGAATATCTCTTATGAAGAACAACCAGTCCAGATTCTTGACCGAAGAGAGTAAGTGTTGTGAAATAAGGTAATTCACCTGGTAAAGGTTTTGTGGAAAAACCATATGGTTGAAGAGGAAATGTGGGAATCTGAAAATGCTATAAGGGATAAATACCCCCACTTATTTTGATAAGTGAATAAAATTGCGAGGACGCAATTCCCAAAAGGGGGGAAGAATGTAACATCACAGGTAAATAAAAAATAAAACATTTTTATATTTATTAATATTTACGAATTAAATATTAATTTTACTTTAAAGGGGTTGCTATGTTCAATAGCATACCCGATACGCAACAAAGAGTTTCTTTGAAATCTTACATTGCACACTAGTAATAAAATAATATTATTTTAAATGGTAGTCAACATGTAGGTGTTTTATTGGTGGGAATGAATAAAAATAACTAAAATATGATTATATATGTTTGTTAAATGTTTTTACATTTATCCAATAAAGGATAAAGGCTCAAAATACGAAAAGATTTCAATTTTAGGCATATATACTCTAATTTTCACTAAAGGTCCACTTATCGCCTTTTGATGGAGAACCATCATTAAATATAGTTTTGGTTTCTCTTATACATTCTATTGGACCAAATAAAATTCTTCTTTATAATCGGGACATCAAAATTTACTTTGTGTAAATTTTTGGTATTTTTCCGATAAAGTTCATTTTTTAATGAATAGTGAAAAATGTTTTGTATTTTAATTCAAAACCTTTTTTTAATATAATTTATTAATATGATTATATTATATTTCTAATTGGTTTTAAAGTGAAATTAGAATATATTTTTACCATTTAATCTAATAGTGGTCGTTGGAATTAATTTCACTTTGAAATTGGACTTAAACTAGTGTCAATCTTTTGATATATATTGTTTCATAAAAACACCCTATTTGTCATGACAGCAGGAATTAATTATTAAATTAATTAATGTAACTTATATGATTTTAATTTTTTAAACTAGACATCATTTTTGAATTCGGAATATCAAATATATCTTAGGGTGAAGTTTTGGTATTTTTCTGAAAAACTTCAATTTTTGATGAATAGTGAAACGACTAAGTGGTACTTAAAAAACTGATTTTTTTTAAATGAAATTTTACCACTTTTGTGTTTTGAATTTCAAAAATCATACATACATGTTTTTAATTAAGAAGTAAAATGTGGTTCAATGGGATTAAAATATTTTTTGTGAATAGTAACTTTTATGTTTTTAGTCGCGATTAGAGATAATTAGTGTAATTTAAGGTAAAAATAATGTTTTAATAATATTAAATGACCTTGAAACATGTCCTAACCTTATTGGATGTGTCATGGATGACCAAGAAAATCCATGGGTCAACTTGGGGACCCCATGAATCCACTTTGGTAGTAAAATTACATTAATAACTTTTTATTTAATGTTAAAATAGAAATGTCACAAACATGTGTTGTTTTACTAAAACAATTTTTAAATGGGGTTATATAAGTCATATTTTTTACTATAAATATTAATTAGAAATATAAAAATATTTACTACATCATGATATTTTTTTATAATTTTTAGACATTAAATAAATTAAATTATTTATGACACCATGATGATGCAGCGATTACCTCATTATTTAACGATTTAAATAAAATGAAAAGATAATATAAAATCTAAGACCTACACTTGTAAAAAACCTATTGGATGGGTTGATTTAGAACTCTTATCACCTTATCCTCTAAATATATAATTTTGGATCCTTTAAAAACCGAAACACATTTTATAATAAAGTAACCTTTTATAACTTTCCAAGAGTGCCCCTCCTCTCATCTTATAAAAGGCCCCAACCTCTACCACTTTACCCACACCTCTCAAGCCTTTGTCTCGGTCAAACCCTTCCCATTTTGTCTCTCCGAATCCCTCTTTTACTCCTATAAGCCTCACTTTGGGCAGAAGTCTTTCCAAGGAAGCCTTTGAGCTCAAATCAAAAAGAGTTGCCCGATTTAAAGGTAGTGTCTTCTCTTGTGTTCTTATGTTTTATTTTGCTTCTCCAACCCCCTAAACTCTTTTTATTCCTTTATTTTGTAACAACACCAGTATCTTAAATATACTAGGATGTTGTTATGAGAAGTATTAGAGATACACCTACACACACCTTCATCTAATGGTTAAAGAACATATTGTTTCTGTGGTTGGCGATTTTCTGCCTCACGAAACGATGATTGTTCAATCTTCTTTTAACACCTTTCATGGTGGAAATTAAGATGTCACTATATTTATATATGATATATATTATTTTTATGTTTTCTTTATGCTTCTGTATTTTTCATTTGTGGAATACCTTTATGGTTTCCATTGTGGGTAAACACGATAATTTCATTTTAGGAAGTGCGGACTACCGCCCCCTCAAAGTGATTTGATTCGTTAATGCCATATGTGGGACGTATAAAGGATTGAGTTAATGTTATTATATATTATGTTATACTGGAATTATAATATACCCTTATATTATTATGATTTCACTCCATTAAATATGAAATATAAATGAATGTAACGTTCATGCGTACGTACGGCTTACCGTCTCCATGAACAGTGCATTTCATTTCTTACCTCTAACTGTTATATACTATTATAAATACATGTATATGATGGATATATATGATATATATGATATCCAAATCATGAATATAATTCTATATATAATATAACTTTGACCACATAAACAACATGTAATTGTAAGAAGTCCATTTTTGACTTATGAACCAGATATCAACAAAACGAATATTATTAACTTAAATGTTTGCATAATGTTTATAACATGGAAATAAGTGATATAAAAGGAATATTAAGATTGAAAAAGGTTCTCAAGAAAGTAGAAATTAACTTTAGTTTATTATTCAGGAGATTAAAGAGCAATCGAGTCACGTCGGACACGAGGTAAGGGACTTCGTCTCAATCTCCTTTCATTGAGGCATATTTTGTTCTAATACAAGGCTTTCTTTTATATGGTGTATAAACCCCTTTTACTTTTAATTTTATTCAAAAGGAATCTTTTTCTATAAAGCGTTTTACAAAATGACAAAAAGGAATGTTTCTTTTAACGTACGCGGTGACAATGACCTTTTCTGCCGCCGTGAGTATTATTTGTTCTTTGGCTTCCTCAACAAGCCGTAATGTTTTTAAAATGAAATAAATACCATATACTCTTTTATGTATTTTGGTATTGAAAATGGTTTTTATAATGGATTTGTTATGTCAATATATTTAAGTGATATATTGTGATCAAAGTGTGGAAATGTTTTCTTTCCATTATATTTGTTTTATGTATTATGATTTTATAATGGTAATTGGACATTTGACGGGTGGTTATGTGATAAACCATATGAAGGGTGGTGTCGTGAATACCAGGATGGGTGGTTACGTTATAACCTCCAATTAATTGGGTATGGAAGTCGGCTATATGGCTATTCCATTAAGTGATATGTGTGGAAGTCGACCGTATGGTTATTCCATTTAAGTATGTTTATGTCCCAAGTTACCTTTATATGTTATGTGTTCTCTATATGGGTTTTATGGTAATATTTTGGTTACAAAAGGGTAAGTAATGATATTTTATTCATTGAAGAGTAATTACTACTCCATAAAGGTGAAAATTATTACTTTGATAAAGTATTCATGGTTTACTTGTTTTCCTTCTTTGTTTATCCCTTACTGAGCTTTTTATGCTCACCCCAAGTTTTTTTTGAAATTTTTTTCACAGGACATAATGTGGAATAGGGTCAAGGATGGGATCAAGGAAAAGTCATGCTTTCTTAAACATGTAACTAGAAATGACTTTTTTTTAAATTTCATGTTTTTTAAAAAAAAAGAAACTTTTTAGAAGTGTCTACTGTGTAATCTTTTGAGATGTAATAGTTATGATCTAATTCTCTAAAACTCTAAACCTGAAAAGATCCTCAATGGGAATTATTCATTTAATTGAATATTAAGTAATGTTTAAGGTTAGGGCCTTATAAGGATTTTGTTGATATACTCACACTGACATTTTTGGTTTTAGTAAATGGATGGATCTAGCAGGCACCAAAGTGACAATGGGTTTGAAGCAAACTGTGGTGGTTCTCTGATTAAGAGACTGGATGAAATGAGGGATTCAATGAGAAATCTCATGGTTATTCTAAACCAACTATCAGGAGTCATGATCAACCACTTGAACCTTGGTGAGTTCTCTAATGCATCATGTAGGAGAGAACCAACTCGACATGGAAGTTCAGGTAATAATTATAAAGGTAACCATTAGGGTTTATATGATCCTTACTTTTGAGGTAATTATGGGTTACTATATGTTATGATGGAATATGAACGACATGAGATAAACTTGATGTTAAATTATGTTATGTTTATTTTTGAAGATTTTATCGCTTTTGGGGGAATGTTATAAGAATTATGTAGTTTTGTAAAAAGGACAACACATAGACTGTGTGACAACCCATCGCGTCTGATGAAGCTACGGGAATCGAACCCAAAACCAAAGTGCGATTGGTATTTATTGACTACCACTGGACTATGTGAAGTCCCTGGTTAGTTTGAATAATTATTTTTAGTTAGATGATCTTATGAATATAGAATAATTTGATTTTGGGTTATCTATGGAAATTATTAACCTATCATGGAGGATATGTGATTAGGTTAATTACTTTTCAGTATGAGACTTTAAGAGTAACTGATGTTATTTGAAGATAAATGTTAAGGTTTATCTTGGAAGACTATGTGATTAAATCCTTCAAATATTTGGGTTTCAATCTTAGTTTGGTTTACTTTGAAGAATTTTATGGACAATTTGTTTATTGAATGGTATTTGTTGAACTTTGGGTATTGTTTGACAAATTTTGGAGATTAAGAATAGATTTGTTTTTTAAAAAAGGATTATCCTTTTTGGGTATTATCTGATCTTGTACTAACCTTTTTGGTTTTGGTTTTGGTTAAGGTATAAAGACATGGGAAGTATATGGTTCTCTTTTTCAGATTAGTTGATTCTTGAGAAGTTGATTAAAGTACTCTTAATGTGAACAAGTCTTTCTAAATACTCATCATTTGGAGAAAGTAAGAGTTTGTGTAAGAAATCTAGTAAAAGTTGAAAGTCAACATGACAAGTAAGTATGTTTCCTTATGATTTAGTTAATCTCAAAAATAAATTCCTCAATTAAAAGTAACATAAAAAAAATCTGTTAACTTTTCCTACTGGGGAATCAAATACTATTTAACCCATCACCAGTTTGTGATTTTCGGGTGGTTAACTTTCTCCTAAAAATGTTTTCTATCACTATCCCTCAGAACATGGACCTTTTTTTTTTCTTCCATATCCATATTTTCCTACTTGGAATCTTAGTATGGGTTAACTCGGGTGACCTTTTTACTTCTCTCCCTTTCTTTTAAAGTGATAGTTTTACTGACTCTTGTTCCGATGTGGGACTTTCAATGAAGTTTTCAAGCCCAATTTTTAAATTGCAAGGATTCAATTCTCAAGAGGGGGGAAGGATGTAACATCCAAGGTAAATAAATAATATTAAATTCTAATGTTTATCAATATTTGTAAATAAAATGTTAATATTACTTTAAATGGAATGCTATGCTCGATTGCGTACCCAATACGCAACAACGAGTTTCTTTGAAATCATACGTTGCACACTAATAATATAACAATATTATAATAGTTAACGCCTAGACATTGTAATGGAGGGAATGAACATAAATAACTAAAAAATGATTACATATGTTTGTTAAATATTTTTACATTTATCCAATAAATGTTAGAGGCTTAAAATCCAAATGAATCCAATTTTAAGAATAAATACTCTAATATTTTTAAAAGATTGTTTTACCGTCTTTTGATGGCGATCCTTTTTTAAATCTAACTTTTGAAAATTTTATAAGCTCTATTTTTTAAAATAAACTTATTCATTATGATTGGGATATTGAAATTTACTTTGGTAAAATTTTTGGTATGTTTCTGACAATGTTCATTTTTTTAATGAATAGTGAAAAATATTGCATTTTACATCAAAACTGCTTTTTCATCTAATTTAAATATATGGTTATATTATATTTTTAATTGGTTTTAAAGTTTAATTAGAATATATTTTTACAATTTAATTCAATGGTGGTAATTAGAATTAATTTCACTTTGAAAAGGGACATAAACAAGTGCCAAACTTTTCATAAATATTGCTTCCAAAAAAACCCGCTAATTGTTTTGACAGCAGGAATTAACTATATGATTTATTAATGAAAATTATATGTTTTGAATTTTCAAAAATGGAAATCATTTCTGAATTTGAAATATCAAATATAGCTTAGGGTTAATTTTTGGTATTTTTCTGTTAATGTTTTTTTTAATGAATAGTGAAAAATACAGTTTTTAATTCAAAACTGCCTTTTCATCCAATTTATTTATATATATTTAGATTTTCATTTTAATTGTTTTTAAATTATAATTGAATTATTTTTTTATCACTTAATACAATTTTGTTCATTTCAAGTAATTTCACTTTTCAATTGGATGTAAAAACAATTCAATCTTTTGATAAATTTTACTTCTTAAAAACCCGTCTTTTGTTTTGACAACAGGATTTACTTTTAAATTATTTACTACAATTTATGTGTTTATAATTTGATAAAATGGATTCCATATTTGGAATCAGAAGGTCCAAATTATTTAATTAAGACTCTTTTGTTTTTGGACATTATGAATAGTAACGACGGTAATTATCTTTAATTATCGTGTTTAATTAGTAATCGGGTAATTAAGGGTAAGAAAATAATATCATAATAATATAAAATGACCCCAACATGTTTCCTAATTCTATTTTTGGTGTCATGGACGACCATGGGATGCCTTTTTCCAACCTTGGGACCCCATGGAATCACTTTAGTGTGATAGTGACCTTTTATCATATTTTTTTTAAAGAAAGGAAAATGTAACCAATGTATGTAACACCTAAGTAAAATAATTTTAATTTTCTCTAAATAAACGATCTCTTAGACTATAAATAGTCATTGTAAATATAAAAATATTTCCTACATCATTTTAGTTTTTTTACAATTTTTATAAATTAAATAAATTAAATTATTTATGACATCATGATGATGCAGCGATTACCTCATTAATGAACGATTTAAATAAAATGAAAAGATATTATAAAATCTAAGACTTACACTTGGAAAAACTTATTGTATGAGTATATTTCAAACACTTATCACCTTATACTTGAAATATATCAATGTGGGACCTTTAAAATCCGAAACTCTTTTTAAAATAATGTAACATTTCTTGACTTTCCATGAGTGACCCTCCTCTCCTCTTATAAAAGGCCCACACCTCTACCACCTTAAACACACCTCTCAAGCCTTTGGCTCATCCAATACCTGCCCATTTTATCTCTCAAAATCCCTCTCTTAATCATTGAAGCCTCACCTTAGGCATAAAGCTCTTCAAGGAACCCTTTTGGTTCAAACCAAAGGGAGTTACCCGATTTAAAGGTAATGTCTTCTCTTATGTTCTTTTGTTTTATTTTGCTTCTCCAACCCCTTAAACTCTTGTTATTACTTTATTTTGTAACAACACCAGTATCTTGAATATACTAGTATTTTGTTATAAGAATTATTAGAGCTACACTTACACACACATCCGTCTAATGGTTAAAGAACATACTGTTTCTGTGGATGGCGAATTACTGCCTCACGAAACGATGATTGTTCAATATTCTTTAAACACCTTTAAAAGTGGTCATTATGATGTCACTATATTTTATATATGATATATATGGTATATATTTTTTATATATGATTCTGTACTTTATATTTAAATCATACCTTTATTCTTTGCATGTTGTGCAAATGCGATAATTTCATATGAGGAAGTGCGGACTACCGCCCCCTCAAGTGATGTGACTCGTTCATGCAATACATGGAATGTATAAAGAATGAAATTAATGAACTTATGTGACTTATATAACATATATATTATACTATAATTATAATATATATATATATATCTCAATTATTTTTAATTCCATTAATATTAAAAATAAATGAAAGTAGCGTTCATGCGTACGTACAGCCTACCGTCTCCATGAACGGTGCATTTCATTTCTTTTTATCTCCAAATGTTATGGGATAGTATAAAATGAATATGTACTGGATATATATGATATTTAAATCGTTAATACTATTTGGGAGATGATTTAATTATAACTACATGGACGATTCTTTTCAAACAAGTTTATTTTTGACTCATGTACCAAACATCGACAAAAACATTTGATATGAACTCACATAATTAACTAATTATTATAACATTATAATATTTTATATGAATTGAATAATAAACTTTAAATTAGTTCCTTAATAAATTATAAATTGAAAAAAGTTTATTATTCAGGAATATAAAGAAATGAACAAGAGTAGTCGGACTTGAGGTAAGGGATCCTACCTCTCTCTTTCTTTTTAAGTACTCTTTTTTATGTAACTTACTTTATGATCATCTTTATTATGTTGGGGTATGTTCTTTTATATTAATCTTGGTGTAAATTTTATGTTAATATGATGAGATAACCTATTTGATCTCATCAATCCATTTTTTGATGTTTTATCTGATGTCGTTAGGCTGCCGAATTTTCATAAGGGGATTTTCATCTCACTTTTTATTCCAGTGAGATTCATGCTACATTTGCCACTATTTCCTTTTTGTGGTGTATGTACTTCCCAATATTTTACTATTTATATAATATACTCTCATTTATGGGTATTTACATCTTCATTGTATGACCCTTATTTCATGGGGTGTATGTTTCGAATGTTTCCCAAATCGGTAAGGGAACCTTTCACACTCCTCTTTTTAAGAGACTTATTTTGTTATGTCTTTTAATTTACATATTTTTATGTTGGGATATGTTCTTATATATTTTTATTGATGTAAATTTTATGTTCAAGTGATGAGATACCATTTTCTTTCTCATCAACTCGTTTTATGAATTTTAAAGTGACGTCGTTAGGCTGTTGAATTCTTGCAAGGGATCTTCTTAACTCAATTTCAATCCTTTGGGTTAAACTTGTACTCATTGAACATGTCAAAATATGAATATGTGTTAATGAATCTGATTTTTTTACACTTAATATCCACTTATATTGGGTGTATTTATATTTTTCACACATAATTATGAGATTGATTTGTCCTTAATTTTAAGGATACCTTCTTTATAAGGGATTTCATCTCATTTTACTTTTCTATTGAGACATCATTGTTGTTATGAAAAAATTCACTCTTATATTATGTATATACTGTCCTTTGGCATATTATATCATGAATCCATTTATTCTCATGAAATTATAAAGTTATGATTAAATATTATTCCTCAATTATTTTATTCAAGTTTCTCTCATCTTGTTAAAAACCCTTTAACTAAAATATTGTTTTAAATGTTTTAATGATTTATTCTTATAAATATTTCTCATTAATATCCATGTTTTCAAAATGGTTTTAAGGATTTACTTATGTGTATATTAATGGTTTGAAATGTTAAAAGATTCAAAGTGGTATGGTACACTTTGATTCAAAAATCTCTTTATTAAATGTTTTAAATGGTTGTGAAAATGGTTTTTAGAATGGATTCATTATTTCAATATCTTAAAATGTTATATTGTTATTGCAATGTGGGAATTTTATCTTTACTTTATGCTTAAGTTATGTGCTATGATTATGTTATGGTTCTTGGGCATTGTTTATGAAGACGGGTGGTTCCGTGATAAACTAATGGCGGGTTAGCCCGATATAGCTCTCCAATGCATTGGGTAACGCGAAGGGGTTAAACGTTAAGGTTTCTCTGAAGAGATTTAGGGAATATACTGTGATGGGTATTCCAAATGTAACCATGAGGGTTACTCCCTAAGTAATAATGTTATGAATGCCTCAAGTGACCTTTATGTCTTATGATTTATATGAGTTATTCGTAAATCTTATGATTTCATGAGGTATGTTAAATTGCTTATGTTTTATGAGTAAAGTATGATTTCATTGATTCTTATGTATACATGGACTAATGTTTTCTTTCCGTATTGTAATAACCCTTAATGAGATTTTTATGCTCATCCTATGTTTTTTTTGAAATGTTTTTCACAGGATATAAAGTTGAATAGGGTCAAGGATGGGATCAAGGAAATGTCAGGCTGTCTAAAATAGGGAACTAGACATGACTCTTTTGTTCAAGAGTTTTTATTTTTGTGAAAAAAAATTGAAGCTGAGTAGATGTTTCTACTTTGTAGCCTTTGAGATGTAATAGTTATGTCATAATTCTCTAAAAATTTAAACCTGAAAAGATCCTCAATGTGAATTATTCATGTAATTCAATTATAAGTAATGTTTAAGGCTGGGTCCTTATAAGTGTATTGTTGCAGCACACTGCACATGTTTCTGGTGATGTAGTATGATGTAGCATCACACTATAGTTTTTACCTTTATCAGTGCTACTAAATGCGCTGATAAAGATAGCCTTTAGCAGCTCTTATAAAAGCACTGATAAATGTATATTTATCAATGTTTTTGAATAACCGATAATGTTATCTTTATCATTGTTTCTAAAAGTGATGATAAAGGGTATCTTTATCAGTGATTCTAAGAGTAATGATAACGTATATTGTTATCAACACTTCTACAAGCACTAATAAAGCCTAATTTTATTAGTTCTATTTAATGCTTTGATAAACTAATATTTATCAGTTCTTCTAAAATCACTGGTAAAGGCTATCTTTATCAGAGCTAAATAAAAGTTCTAATAATGGTTCCTTTTATCAGCACTTTTATTTGTTTTGATAAATCTACCCTTTACAATATATTTTTTAGCACTAATAAAATCCTTGGCCTTTAAACCATTTTGAGTTTGTCAGTGCTTTTCTAGCGCTGATAAAGTTTGGTTCTAGTGTTGTTAAAAGCATGTTGTGTAGTAGTGAAATCATACCCTTTTGGATTTAAAAGGATCTCCCACCTCAAGGTTATATCCAAAATAGGAGAAAAGAAATAGATTTTAGGTTTTAAAACATTTTAAGTGAAAATAGGTATTATCCCAAATAAATATCAGGTTACATGCTTTGGTCGTATGGTTTGACATATTG
Source organism: Viscum album (assembly GCA_963277665.1). Classification (NCBI taxonomy): domain Eukaryota; kingdom Viridiplantae; phylum Streptophyta; class Magnoliopsida; order Santalales; family Viscaceae; genus Viscum; species Viscum album. Next base: position 1,103,927,180 of record OY728147.1, read on the forward strand.
ATCCCCAACTGTGCTCCCTTCACTACTTTAAGGGGGTTCGTAAGTTTTTATGCACATGGGTTTCAAAACCATGCACAAATCATGAAATTTGGATCTACTAAAAATTACAGGTGCCTCACACGGGTGTGTTCCTAATGTGGAATGGTTTTTCAAAACTATGTAACCTCTTGCATCCTTCTATCAAGCCTCGCATAGTTAGAGGTAACTGTGCGACATGTCCCATACAGTTTCTTCTAACTATGAAGCCTGACTGTTTTTTCCAAAAAATAGTTGATCTTTCTTTGAAAATTCACTAAAAATCCTCATTTCACCCATTATATCATTGGTTACTCACATTAAACCAAAAAAATAATAATTTTATCTAAAAACAAAATATCCATACCTCATAGGAAAACCTGTAATCTTACAGTTTGATACAGAATCATGGGGTTTATGCATGGGAGAATGATGACATTTTTTGTTGTCTTGTTAATTTCTTGGTAGATATATAATGCTAAAAATGGTAAATTCTAGAAAATTAAATCCAGATGGGTTAAATAGTTTAAATATGAAAATAAATTAATGTGAATGGATGTAAATAAACATAATCCTTAGATAGAGTATTACATGTCATTTTTTATATAATGATGATAAATTAATATTTAAATGGTTGGTAATTTATTTGGTTAAATGGTAAGAATTAAAATGATTTTTTTTGTGTTCCTAGTATGTGGTATTGGATGGGTGGTTAGTAGTATAACAGTGATGTTTATGTGAAATAGTAGTGATGAAGATGTTATGGGTGTTTAGTGTTTTTGGTTGTGTAAACCAATAGTTTAGTCTTATGTGTAACTATTATACATAGTATTTTCCTTGTAATTTCTATACACAACCCATTATAGTTGTATAAAAACACAGAACCCCAATGGATTTCGGTTTCGTGTGTTTTACCCAATTATTCAGGTTGGTAAGGTCAGATTTTCTGGATACCCTCTCTTCATTGCGCTCTCTTCCATGTAATATTATTATGCATAGGTTGTGATAGCATTAAAATATAGTGAAATAGATGTGATGATATTTGAGAAGATGATGTGGTTCAAAGTGGGGTTCTTCCATGGTATAAGTAGGACACATGGTTTATTTCCTTCTTGTTCATCATACCCTACTATTTTGTTTTATGGTACTAGTTATTAGATGATGATGATGTAATGGTTATGTAATGTCTTAAGAGTTGGGGCTTTCCAATTATTATGAGTAATGTAAAGGTATTAGGCTAATAGAAATATAAGAGATGGGAGAACTAGGACATAAAATGTTGATTCATGAGAGAATAAACTCAATGAGGAAGTATTCTAGGGTACCTTTTTCTAAATATAGATCTTTTTATATTATTGTAATAACATACATTTTTTATTGAGTGAGCATTGGTGAGGTTGGGAGCTAGTTTACCTGATTAGTGCCTATTGATTCTTCTGATTATTCACTAGGTAATTAACTGAATATTCCTACATTATAATGAGATTAATATGGTATGATCCTTCTAAGTATACATGTTATACTTAACCTACATATATAAAAACTATTTTTAGGTTTCTAAGAGGTCTTTAGTAACTGATTTGTAAACTACAATCTTAGGAATTGGAGTTGTTGTTGAGTTACTGTCGTAGTACAATATTTTGGTACTTTACTTCAATAATTTCCTTCGTATTCATCTAATAATATATTAATTGTATAATATTTTCGTTTTCTCATTTCCTTATGTTATATAGTTTTTTGGTTGTCGATATCCAATCTCCCAATCATATTTTTTCTATTGAGGATAATACCTCTCATATATGTGACATTATTTATATCCTTGATGCTATTATCCGACATGGGGCTTATTAGAGGTGGTACTAGGGGTCGTTATCTATTTTCCTTCATTGAAAACTCAGGAAGGGTACCATTGGTGGGAGGGGGTCATGAAAATTAGGTTGACTGACTAACCATGAAAAGGATCTAGTTTCTCATATAGGGGTTAAACATTTAGAAAAAACATATGCAATATTTAGTTTCTTTGCATATATTATATGTGGTTATCAAATATTGGGTAAGAGTAAAGACTATTTCATCCATAAACTATTATTTATTATAGGTTCATGTACCTAGGAGTAAATATTTTAAGGAGATATTAGAATTTGAAATGAAATAAATACAATATTCACCCCCCATTTTATGTGTCTCTGTCTGATCCTTATGGGAATTTCAATTGGTCTCATAGCATAGGTTCCCTATAAACAGATTTAAATACTTATTTACACCTTATTTTTATAGTAGGTGGATAAAGTGAAGATTTAAATAAGACCCATAGATAGAATAACTGGTTTCTATTCTTGTAAATACATAATCTATTGTTTAAGATTGAACATTAAAAAATAGGAAAAGAGAGTCAAAGAAGTTTTATAAAATCTCAATAAAGTTAGAGGAACAAAAACTTACTGGAGGTTTTAATAGTTTTAAGTGTATATGAAACACACGGCCGATTGTCGCCTATCGACCGGTCAAAGTTCCGGTGCTCTGCTAATGTGTATAGCAGCACTCGGGTCGAATCCTCAGCGATGATACTTTGTAGTAGTTGTTTGTTTTTAGTTGATTGTATTTTGATTAGGGGGGTTGTTTGCAGAGCTTAATTGAAATGATTTATGGATGATGTTTGATTTAACAAATTGATAAATATTGGGGTGAGTTCATTATTGGGGAGTTAAGCATGTGATATCCTTGAACCTTACTTTGTATTGCATTAAATTAACACCCATGTCATAAGTTGACGTTGATTGGAATTCCTAAGTGTGAAAGCTTTAATCCAAGCCTTAACTTAACTTAGGGTTCTAATATAAATCAAAACTTATTTATTGGTAGTGTATTTATGGTTCCAATAATCCATGGAAACCACTCGTTAAACAAAACATATCATTAATCCATGAAATATTAAGTTTAACATACACAATATTAATTTAAAGAATACTCATCGAGCAAAACTCTCAATCACTTAACATCCCCGAATTATAACTCACCCCAATGAGAGATTTACTCATCCATTTGGATGTTTAATATTCTGGTTAAAATAATTATGATGATAAATTAAGAATAGAAGAAAAAGAAAGGGATTAGAAAAGAGTGGTACGTTGACACACACACACGAACGATGATGATAATTAAAAACAGATTTTCGATTCAATGAGGAAGCAAAATAAGGGAAGGGGATTCAACTGAATTTAAACTATTTTAGGAACATAAATATTAAACTACAGAAGGTGGATGAGAATAAAAGATATTGAAGAAGTAACTTGCATTAAAACAGAATTACAAAGAAAGAGAATTACAAGATTACAAAAATGAAGAACACAAAAGTAAGTGAAAACAAAGAGAGGAGGAAAGGTCTCTCAAGTGAAAACTTGAGTATTTCAGGTCCTCCCAAGCCTTTGGCAAAGCTTTGGTCGTGCCAATATGATCTCCTCTCTTCTAAAATGCCAACCCCTCTCAAGGAGAGAAGGGGAGAGTATTTATAGCCCAAGGAGTGGACTGTTTGCATTCCCAATCTGTCCCTCCACTTTCATCGCCAATTTGGCTATTCAGACAGCCGAATCATCAAATATCTCCTTCTTCAAAGTTGTAGACAATAATGTTGTCCGACTACGGTCAAAATATGGAGGAATTTGGACTAGTGGATCCAAAGTTATGGCGGTTTTATTAAACAAAGGTAAACTGTCCATTTCTATCCATGCTTTTTCAATGGCCAAAATGTGAATGGATTTTTGAATAGGAATATGCCTTCAAATCCGAATGACTTCTTCAAAAAAGTAGGCTGACTATATCTCCTCTTTCACACTGCAAAATCTCAGCTCGATTTGATTCTTAAATCAGGAGATATGTCATGCATACTATACTGCTTTTAATTCTCATCCAGAATGGTGGTTTGGACTTCAAAGATTTATTTGGGCCCCTTGTACTTGGATTTGGGCCATGAAATTTTTATCCAAGATGACATGTAGTGTCACCCGAATTATGGTGGAGAGTTAAGGTTTTTTGATTTCTTTATTGAGCCCAGTAAATAAATCTTCAAGGCTGGTCTAGTTTGTTCACAGATTCTTTGGTCTTGTTTGTGAGGACCATATGACCCTTCAAATGGCATAATTGGATCATGGTTACTTCTAATGAAATGTTGTATATTGAAATTAGAATCCTACAAAACAAGAACCACACAATTTGGATCAGTATAGTGACAGTTATAATTAAAACATTAAACTGACTCAATTGGACTACTTCTAAAAATGCTCAAATATTATACTTAATATTAAAACATTAATATTTCACACAAATTATGCACATTTCATATAAAATAAGTAAAGGGGGAATATAATAAGTCATGAAAATATTAATAACATCAAATCCCCCACACTTAGATTTGCGCGTGTCCTCATGTGCAACAAATATAAAAACATGACAAAATCATTTTCACTCACCAACAAATATTAAAATTTTGTTTTCTCCAATCAGGGGAGGTTTAGACTATTTCACTCATCCATATTGAATTCCATCACAAATTTGGTTCACAATAATGCATTAGAAACAATTCATTTTTTCATGTTCAAGGTTTGAATTGGAAAATGTAGGCACTAAAAACTTACTCCTCTCAAGATGATAAAAATGTATTTTAGGAGGTTCACTCATTCACCAACAAAAAGTGAAAATCAAGAGTTTGTAAGAGCTCTCAGATTCCATTCCCAAATCTAATGTGTACAAGAATCAAGAGGTCTTTTAAGGGGTTTTTCAGTGGCTATGGGACGGTAGGTATATAATATCCAAAGGAAAAGAGGGGTTAAAAACACCAACATGGAAAAATCAATGCACATTTTTCTTGAAGTTTGATTTGAAAGGAAATAGAAACACATATTTACAAGGGCATGAATGTGTGATGAATGAAAAGTGAGGGAGATAGAAAATGGAATAGGGTGAGATGATGGAATATTTACAACATGGAAGACTTCCAATAATGACACAATACAAGATGATTCAAGTGTTCTTTTTTTCTCTTTTTGCTCTTTTTTTTTCGAAAGTTGTGCTGGAAACAAGTCTCACAGTCATCTCCCAACCCATGTTTGATCTTCTCATGGAAATAATTTTAGTAGTTATAACACGATCAAAGGTTGATGATGAATGATTTTTGACCCACCCAAGACACAACCCATTCCTTTTTTTTATTTTTTTTAATATAATTTTTTTCATTTTTTTTTAACACTTTTCAATGACTTTTGTACAAATGACAATTACACATATACACCCCAAAGCTCACAGAATTACAACCTCTCCCCCACACTGGAATGGATTCTTGCCCTCAAGCATATGATGACACATTTGAAATCAATGAAAGTACTCCCAAAAATGAAGTCCATTCCCCCCACACTTAAATTTCAATAAATTGTACAATGAAAATCCATGAAGATGTTGGGTGGGACAAGGTATTAGGCTTGTAATGTGGCTATCAAAAGAAAGGTTTTCATAGGCTCAAAGGGGATTTCAAAAGTAGGATCAATGTAAGGGTAACGGAGGCTATTTGGCTATTCTGATTCTCATGTGGCTTAGAAAATGCCTCTATCATATTAATTCACACAAAATATGGAAATTCAGCTCGAAGGTCCACAAACTCAAGACTCACAATCAGTGTTGAAGACACACAATGAAAAATATGGCCATAGATGACCTTGGCATGAAGGCTAATGTTATTCCTCATGGTAGGGGAGAATCATTTTCCACCAAAAATTGTTCATTCAAAATGTTTGTTATTGACACAAAATTGTTTACCCAAGTTTGAGATAAAAATTCAATATATTTGAGTTTAAAACAAGCCTTTTGACGCCCCAAAATGGTTGGACAGAATTTCAATATTGGATGATGAGTAATTATGACACCCCTTTTTTTTGTTTTTAATTTTCATTTTTTTTTAATTAATTTTTTTTAAAATTTTTTTTATTTTTAATTACACATCCACACAAAAGAGAAAATAGAAAAAAGGTTGTGGAAGAATGTTGTAAAAAATGAGAGGGAGAGAGGAAGAAGAAGAAATAGAGAGAAGAAGAGAGGGAAGAGAGATTGAGGAGAGAGAGAGTTAAAGGGAAAGAGGTGCCCCCTGGTTTGGATTTGGTGGGTTGCCATCTCCATCTAGAGGTGGGTCGGCTAGAGAATTTGGGGATTCGGTGGAAGTCGAGGTGGTTCCAGGACAGTGGGAATTTACCTGAATAATAAAATTCATTATTCATCTAATGAAAATCTAAAAAGAAATTGAAATGTCATAAAAGTAAAAGAAAACATGGGTTGCCTCCCAAGAAGCGCTGCATTTATTTGTCTACAGCTGGACAATTGTAGTGGACTACCCATAGTCTGACGGTGGCCATCGTATTTTCTCAACTCCAGTGTGCTTCCAGAAAAACTTTTTCTTTGGGAGGCCTGATGATTCATTGGATAATTTCTTCCCATCCTTGTTGGTGTGCTTGCAATTAAATGGGGGTGGAAAGAGAATATGACTATCCTCCCTTTGGTCTTCAATGTGAGGAATGATTTTATCCACAAAGTGATGGTTTTCTATTCTTGTAAATTCAGGAAGATGGCTCAATTCTGATGGTTCATTTATGTAAGGATCAGATAACACAGAACTACAGTATGAGATCTCAATTGTTTTTGACTCATTTATTTCATCACATACTGATGTAGAGTAATGGGGATTAGTGGAGTCATAAGACTGAATATAATTTTCAATATCCTTTATTTCAATGTTGTTTGCCAAATAATGGTCAATTTCAACCTCACCAGTGATCACTTTATTAATTAGGGTACAAATATCACAAACATCACTACCATCAGGACAATATAAACACATTGGTTCAAGGTTCACTTCACATATAACAAAATTTTCAGAATCATGGATAGGAAAGGATGAATATGGGATAATCTGATCTGAATCAACAAATGAGCATTCTAGTTCATTTTCCTCATTACCATCCATGTTGGAGCATTGGAGGTCAGAGGTGAGATGATATTCCAAAGAGTTTTCAAGATCCTTTAGATCAATGGAGTTTGCATTTGTAATGTCAACATCAATTTCACCATTAATCACTTGGTTAATGAGGATAAAATATTCACAAACTCCTCTATTAGTAGAACAGGAAGAACATGATGGATTAGGATTCAACACACTCTCAGAGGGAGTTTCAGAAATATGGATTGAGAATGCAGAGTGATCCTCAGATGGGTATCACATGGCTTGGAAAATGTTGAACTTGACCAGTTGGTCACCGAATTCCATGGATAAGATGTCAGCATGGACATCAATTTTGGTTTTAGATGTCATAAGGAATGGTCTTCCTAGAATTAGGGGAGATCGAGAATAGGTCGTCTCACCTTCCATGTCAAGGACATAAAAATCAGCTGGGAAGATAAGATCATTGACCCGAACAAGAACATCCTCAATTATCCCCTCAGGACTGGCAGTGCTTCGATTAGCTAATTGAATGACAATACCCATTGGGTGCAAGGGACCTAGACCAAGGTTGGAGAATATGGATTTGGGCATTACATTAATTGAGGCTCCTAGGTCTATGAGTGCATCATAAAAGTTGGAACTTCCAATTTGGCATGGAACCGTGAAGGTCCCTGGATCTTTGCACTTCATGGGAATGGACTGTTGGGTTGAAACATTTTCAATGTTCCTAAGTTGCCTCTTATGGGTGAACAATTCCTTAAGAAACTTGGCATACTTAGGGATTTTTTTGATGGCATCTAAGAGGGGAATGTTGACTTCAACACGTCTAAACATGTCAAGCATTTCAGGATCAGGTTCAAAGGACTTCTTAGGCTTGGAGATGGCTTGAGGAAAAGGAATTGGGTTCCTTAGAGGAATGGAAGGAGGTGAAGGAGTGGATTCAAGTTCCTTTTCCAGCTTTTTGTTCTTTTCATTTTCTAGATCAACATCGAAAGGAGGGGTAGAGAAATCAGTATGGGTCATAGCAATTTGCTTTCCCGATCTAAGTTCAATTGCACTTACATTACCCTTAGGGTTGGGTAATGGTTGAGCTGGGAGTTAGGAATAATTTGATGGTTGTTGCTGGCTAAGGTGGGATGCAAGTTGACCTATTTGGGTTTCAATGTTCTTGAGGCTAGAACGGGTGAAGGAAGAAAGATCCTCTACAGCACTTTCCCATGGTTGTTTAGAAGAAGAGGCTTGTCCCAAATTGGGTTGGCCTTGATTTTGGTTCTTGGGAAACAGATTGTATTGGGTGGGGAATTGGGAAGGCTCGTTAGGATAGTGGAATCCAGGAGGAGGATTGTTCCTTTGAGGTTGAGGAACAAAAGGATAAGGTTGATGGAAGTTACCACCACCTTGACCATATTGGAATTGGTTTGGATTTTGATGAGGGAACTGAGGAAGATGAGAAATGGGATTACCATACCTCAGAGGTGGGTTAAAGGTAGAAGAGAAGGGCTCAGAGTGGGGTTGGTTGAAGTTTCTAACAAACTGACCTGATTGTTGAGGGTTGAAGTTTTGCTGAGCATATGCCGCATTGAGCTCCATTGGACTAGATGAATCGGATGGATCATCTTGAAGTTGTGGACATGTGTCAGTCGGATGAGATGGAGAGTTGCAGATTCCACAATTCTTGATAGGTCCAGGTGACTATGGAGAAGATGAGGTTGGGGCTTTGGTAGCCACCGCTAGTTGACGCACAAGACCTGTAAGTTCACTCATCCACTCAGTCATCTTGTTGGGCTCTATGGATTGATTATCTTGGGCTTGTTTCACTTGAGAATGTGCTCGAGTATGGAATTGTTGCGTGTTTGCAGCCATGTTGCTTATGATTTCTCGTGCAGCTGCAGGAGTTTTGTCAACAAGAGCACCGCCACTTGCGGCATCAATGAGAGTTCGCTCCATATCCAATAACCCCTCATAGAAGTATTGGATCAGGAGTTGGTCAGGGATTTGATGGTGTGGGCAGGTTTCCACAAGCTTTTTGAACCTCTCCCAATACTCATGGAGTGATTCATTAGGGAATTGACGGATGCCACTTATTTCCTTTCAGATAGAAGCTGTTCGGGAAGCGGGAAAGAACTTCTCAAGGAAAAGTCTCTTCATGTCAACCCATGAGTTTATGGAACCAGGTGGGAGGTAGTAGAGTCAAGACTTGGCAGAATCCGCTAGCGAAAAGGGGAAAGCTCTAAGCTTGATTTGTTCTTCAGAAATCCCTTGAGGTTTCATGGTTGAGCAGACCACTTGGAACTCTTTGAGGTGAAGATGAGGATCCTCACCGGCTAGCCCGTGAAAATGAGGGAGAAGATGAATCAAACCCGATTTGAGTTCGAAGTCAGCTTCAATGTTTGGATATTGAATACCAAGAGGTTGGTAATTCATATCAGGGGCAGTAAGTTCTTTTAATGTTTGTTCCCTAGGATTGGCCATATCTAATTCAATTGGTAGGGCAATGATTGGTTCTTGGGTGATTTGGTTATCCCTAATGGTCCTCCTAATTCGACGAAGAGTTCTATCAATTTCAGGGTCAAAAAAATCCGAGGGATCGTTTGGAAGGCTACGGGGCATTCAGAGAGATTTTGTAAGAAAGAGTAAGACGGGTTTTTCTTTGTATTTTTTTCAATTTATGATTTTTAAGAGGAAGACGGGTTTTTCTTTGTGTTTTTTTTCAATTTTTTTATACTTTTGTATTTTTTTTGGGTTTTTTTTACAATAACCAGAAACTAATGACTACTTAAAGCACCATACTCGGAAACGGCGCCATTTGAAATGCACGGCCAATTGTCACCTATCGACCGGTCAAAGTTCCGGTGCTCTGCTAATGTGTATAGCAGCACTCGGGTCGAATCCTCGGCGATGGTACTTTGTGGTAGTTGTTTGTTTTTAGTTGATTGTATTTTGATTAGGGGGGTTTGTTTGCAGAGCTTAATTGAAATGATTTATGGATGATGTTTGATTTACCAAATTGATAAAGATTGGGGTGAGTACATTATTGGGGAGTTAAGCATGTGATATCCTTGAGCCTTACTTTGTATTGCATTAAATTAACACCCATGTCATAAGTTGACGTTGATTGGAATTCCTAAGTGTGAAGGATTTAATCCAAGCCTTAACTTAACTTAGGGTTCTAATATAAATCAAAACTTATTTATGGTAGTGTATTTATGGTTCCAATAATCCATGGAAACCACTCGTTAAACAAAACATATCATTAATCCATGACATATTAAGTTTAACATACACAATATTAATTTAAAGAATACTCATCGAGCAAAACTCTCAATCACTTAACATCCCTGAATTATAACTCACCCCAATGAGAGATTTACTCATCCATTTGGATGTTTAATATTCTGGTTAAAATAATTATGATGATAAATTAATAATAGAAGAAAAAGAAAGGTATTAGAAAAGAGTGGTACGTTGACACACACACACGAACGATGATGATAATTAAAAACAGATTTTCGATTGAATGAGGAAGCAAAAGAAGGGAAGGGGATTCAACTGAATTTAAACTATTTTAGGAACATAAATATTAAACTACAGAAGGTGGATGAGAATAAAAGATATTGAAGAAGTAACTTGCATTAAAACAGAATTACAAAGAAAGAGAATTACAAGATTACAAAAATGAAGAACACAAAAGTAAGTGAAAACAAAGAGAGGAGGAAAGGTCTCTCAAGTGAAAACTTGAGTATGGAAGGTCCTCCCAAGCCTTTTTCAAAGCTTTGGTCGTTCCAATATGATCTCCTCTCTTCTGAAATGTCAACCCCTCTCAAGGAGAGAAGGGGAGAGTATTTATAGCCCAAGGAGTGGACTGTTTGCATTCCCAATCTGTCCCTCCACTTGCATCGCCAATTTGGCTATTCAGACAGCCGAATATTCAAATATCTCCTTCTTCAAAGTTGTATACAATAATGTTGGCCGACTACTGTCAAAATATGGAGGCATTTGTACAAGTGGAGCCAAAGTTATGGCGGTTTTATTAAACAAAGGTAAACTATCCATTTCTATCCATGCTTTTTCGATGGACAAAATGTGAATGGATTTTTGAACAGGAAGATGCCTTCAAATCCGAATGAATTCTTCAACAAAGTCGTCCACCTATATCTCCTATTTCACACTGCAAAATCGCAGCTCGATTTGATGCTTACATCAGGAGATATGTCATGCATACTATACTGCTTTTAATTCTCGTCCAGAATGGTGGGCTGGACTTCAAAGATTTATTTGGGCCCCTTGTACTTGGATTTGGGCCATGAAATTTTTATCCAAGATGACATGTAGTGTCACCCGAATGATGGTGTAGATTGAAGGTTTTTGGACTTCTGTACTGAGCCCAGTAAATCAATCTTCAAGGCTGGTCCAGTTTGTTCACAGATTCTTTGGTCTTGTTTGTGAGGACCATATGACCCTTCAAATGGAAGAATTGGATCATGGTTACTTCTAATGAAATGTTGTATATTGAAATTAGAATCCTATAAAACAAGAAACACACAATTTGGATCAGTATAGTGACAGTTATAATTAAAACATTAAACTGACTCAATTGGACTACTTCTAAAAATGCTCAAATATTATACTTAATATTAAAACATTAATATTTCACACAAATTATGCACATTTCATATAAAATAAGTAAAGGGGGAATATAATAAGTCATTAAAATATTAATCACATCAGTATAACTAAATTTTCTTTATTATTATTCCACTAAATAATCATGTTCATGTTTTTATAAATATGAAAAATACATGAAAATCAAGTCATATAATGATTTTTACACTCAAATGAAGTGTTATCTTGAAATGGTCCCCATTGAAGTTTTTGAATATATATAAGAACATATTATGGGAGTAAAGTATAAAAATACATATTGAAATGGTCCCCATTGAAGTTTTTGAATATATATAAGAACATATTATGGGAGTAAAGTATAAAAATACATATATGGAAAAGGAAACTGATTCCATGGAAGATGCATTAGCTAAGAATGTTTTTTACTCTAGCAATCTTTCAAGATATTTGAAATCTAAAGGAGAAACATTCCAAAAATGTAATGGTAGAATATTTATGATTGATTAATAATTTCGAAGAATCATTTGTGATAACTGTTTGATAAATGTTTTTATTACATACCTAATCTATTCATTATAAAAAATTTATAGTGTTATATTTTATGTTAAATTTTCATAGATTTATTTTAAATAAAATATAATTAAAGTGCATGAAAACTCATTATTAGAGGAAATAAAAATTCATGATGATCAAATTTGGAATATTAAATTTTATTGAGAAGATAATTTTAGATCAACTAAAGATAACAGGAATAGCCCCAATCTGAGATGTTTTGAGTTGGAAATTAAATTTAAGAACTTGGATCAAATCCAATATGGTTCTTCTTAAGCTATTAAGAAGAATTAAATTTCTAATAAATATTCTAAAAAATATATCAAAAAGGTACTCATACTAGTGATTAGTAGAGATTTAGGTCATATATATAATTATACACCTCAAGATCATTGAAGAATGTATCCCACTATCAAAAAAAATTAGGCTTTACTAATTTATTTTCACTCTCTGGTATAGTATTTTTTCAAAATATATAAAAATTGAAGGTTTAAATGATAATAAACTCAATAATATGTTGAAGGTGGGTGTTAGAAAGTCTAGAAATTGATTCTCTCCAAACAGAGCCCAAAGTATTTGGATTTCACCAAAAATTATCAAGGTTAAAAATTTAATAAATATGAAAATATTATTAGTATAGATAAATGAAATGATTTTATTAGATGATTTTTTACATTTTTTACATTTTGGAACAAATATAATGAATTTTTCCATAATATATTATTGTATTCAAGTTAGAAAAGTCCTAGATTGAAGGGAAACATTACTAAAATAATAATAAGATAGTTGGTCTAAATATAGATAAATATAAGAAGAAAAATCTAGTTTATAATAAAATATGTAAGTATCTAGAAAATTTATATGATTTTTAACAAATATAAAAACTACTTATAAAAATATTGGTATTTTCTATCCCACCCAAACTCTTATTTTTATTGGAAAATGAGACCACAATGATAAAGAAACTAGTAAATAAAACTGAGTCCATCTTGAGGAGTAAATAAATAAATAAATCTATAGATAATGTTACACTAAGGAAGTAAAATATAAAATCTATGAAATATTAAACATCAGATAAGTTAATATTCTTATAATATAGTTGTAAAGGCCACATCAAATATAATTAAAAAATCCATAAAGATCCATGATCAAGGAATAATAAAAAATTAAAAGGATGATTTAATCAATAAAAGGAAAAAAATAAGATTAGGATGGTGGATGTCATCACATATGATAAGTTTTGGTATTTTTTTAAGAAATACAACTCAGAGGATGATGAAGATATGTGTGGAAGGTTTAAAAAGATTTTCCATAGAGCCATATAATGTATGACATGGATTTTATGGTCAAAAGGAGATGAAAATGAACCAAGGTAAACCACCCATGAATCTAAATAGGAAACAATCTACCAAAATGGGTATTTAAACAATAATGAATATGAGAATGTGGAAAATTTTTGTTTGATTATATGGTCTAGTCAGTTGGAGTTATAGAATAAGATACAACAACTACAAAAAATGAAATTTCCTTAATTGAAAAATATAAAAGGTAATTACAACTAATAATAAATTTTATAACTATAAGTTTTCTATAATGATTAAACATTTTCAGATCTAGGAAGTCAAATAAAATATAGACATGAATATCTCCAGAAACTTTAGAGCTTGAAAATAGTATTTATGGGTTTTAGAAGAAATCATATCCCATATGTTACAATTAAGAAGTATAATAAGACCCACCCTATTCTATTAATTTTTTATTGTAAATATAAAAATAAAAATGGGTAATTTTATATAAATAAATAAATAAGAAAGTTTTTTAATGTTTTGATTTATATGTAGCCAAAAAATTATCCATCGATGTATATTTAAATTTTTATCAGAAATCCACTGACAAAAAAACATGGAGCTTATTTAAATAAGAAAAAATTCATGGTGAAGAAATATGTATAGAATCCCAATATGGGGGGATATCAAATAAGTCCATGTTTCAAGATATGTACTAATTTTACATATATTTTTAATTCCAATCAGTCCCAAATTAAGGACATGTTTGATGTATGCTTTTTATTCTTTTTTGTCCCATTATTTGTTCTTTTTTGATTTATCAAGGGGGAGTTACTATAAAAAATAATGAATCAAATCAACCTACATTTAAATATTTTGATGGTTTTTCTATATTTGAGTGTAGGTTCCTTAAAAATATTGTAAATCTCTTTGAGTAGTCATGAGAAAGTTATATCTAAGTGGGTAACGCAATGTGGAATGTAATATGGAATACATTGATGATTTTGTTAATACAGTGTTATTTTTTTAACTAGTTTAACCCATTTATACTTGTAGTTTACTAACATCGTGATCATTTCTAAGAAACCAGTGGTTTTACCCTTATTTAAAATGTAATTTTATTGTGTCTCTTAATAAATTCTATAAGAAAAAAAGGGGCAAGTTGATACATTATGATGAGAATCCTTTCTATTTAATAGTATTAACAAGGGTGAGTGATACACCATTTTCATCCTTTGTATTTATTATCGTTAAAGGGAGGAGAAAAGGTAAAATTATTATGAAATTTTGACATTCATGTCATTTTTTTTATGTTCGATTTATTGGAAAAAAATAAATGTTAGAGACTAAAATTCCCATTGTATTATGATTATATTTTTCCCAAAGATAATATCAATAATTATATTGGTGTTGATTTGTAACAAACCTACCTAGGTCAGCGGGACTCATCACCCAAACAATCTTGACACAATTCTTGTAGTAGATTCTTTATCCCTATGAGCTATCAAAAAGAAACTAAATATCAATATATAGAAAATGGGAAAATTTTCACCTAAAACCCGAAAAACAACATGTCTCATGTATAACAAGATATAGATTAACTACTAGAGTAAATCATAGAATAATATGTACATTACCATGAGACATAAAAAAATAATACATAAGGATAATATCATAAACAAACCAAAACCAATTCTCCAAGTGACAATATTTCACCAATATCCAATCCTACCACAAAAGTAAAATCAACCAAGAGAATCCATAAAACTACATGACACGCTTCCATTTACATACGTCCTGAAAAATGAATCCTTTATACACCCCATTTAATATACATAGTATGGGAAAAATTCCCAGTATGATACCACCATGAATCTATACAATATCTATCACCACGAAACCATTAGCTCTAGTTTTGAAAATTAACAAGTTTTATAAATATAATTCATTTTCAAATGGATCTCATTAAAAAATGGATTTTCTTTAATATAATCCATTTCAAAGACACAAGAATATGGAAATAAACATAAACAAAAATATATCGTGAATTAGTAGAAAATAATCCATATCTCAAGAGATAAAAATGTGATCAATTAAAGAATAAAACATTATTATCATGAATAAAACCAAGAATAAATGGGATCTAGCCTATGAAAATATGAAACAAGGACACAAAAGGAACACTAAGCTCACATAACATAATCCTTAATGATATAAATTCCTACCACAATCTATTAAAATAAATATAACCCATTATATTCCACATCATATTTAAAATATATCCATGATCTATAGTGTTTCCTCACTAACTAGAAACATGTATATTTTTAAAACCAGATACACCCAAGGTTATTATGCTCTTTGATTTATCAATACATTCAATTAAACCATGCCTAAAATTTAATGAAACATTTAAACATGGAATTCATAAATTCTACCATGCATGAAAACCATTTTAGATTCAAAAGCATCTTTATTGAATTTATTGTAAAACATGATGTGCCTAAAAATATTTATAAATAAAGGCCCCTTTAATTATATTTAAAAACTACCAATGATGAATTTAAAAAAAGTATTCATAATAGATATCAAATAAATTATTTTTACAAGATAAAACAAAATAAAATAAAATAACTACATGTTTTTTCATATGAAATGACCATTATATAGAGACATGCACCTCGCCAATGGAGGAAAAATAGTATTGTTTCAAAACTTTGAATGAAAATTAAGAGATTGGTTCCTCACATGCCTAGATCCATAATAAAAATCATTAATTCCTCATCCAACACCATAGATCTATCCATCACACCACATTATTTTACCAATGTGTCATGGCCCCCTCCCCATAATGTGTACCCCTCCCAGGCCAGCAATGGGATAAGAGAGATTGTGACACCCAAGTCCCACCTCCAATAGGCCCTAGGTTGGAGACTAGAACTAAGGGTATAGTAAACACGCAAATGGGAGACATTTCCCTCTAACAGAACACATGTGAAAGATAGATATTAGACAAAGATCAACTAATTACTACATAGAATCAAATATAGAATAAAATCCAAAATGAACATATGTAATTTCATGTAAGAACTACTACAACTGAAAGGAAAACTACAAGTACAAAAAGAAAGTAAAGAAGAAAGTAACCATGAAGCCCAAATATCTCTTGATAAACCCCAAGCTAGTAATAACCAACCTAATCTCCAACCCTATCTAATTGACCTAAAAATAGTCTATATATACATAGGGTGTGTAAAACAATATACTCAGTATGATCCCCCACCCCATAGCCTTTTTTTTAAAAGTAAAGAGAGCATGTTAAAGCACAGTGAACAATAATTGAAACCAAATCATCACCCAAAAAGGTATACTAAGCTCCCATCCTCCCCATGGATACTATTACCCAGTATCACATATAAGAGAATATAATATAATAAATAATATAAAGGGTACCCCACAAATGCTTCCCCACTAGTTTGTCTCTCTACCCTAATGTCTCACATCCTGAGAATCTATCTTTAAAAAGGCTAGCCCACAAGCACCTAAGTGAAGCACCACAACCTGCACCTCATGTAGTAGACCACCACTTAAATGTAACCAAAAGTAACTAGTTACTTTTTGGGAGCCACCACAACCCATGAAACGTGTATCATACATCAGGTATTATACCTGAAGCCATTATAGCCCATACACCGAGAAAGGATCTCCAAGACATCACAGCCTATACATGTTGTACCTATAGTAGTCCTTAGGAAACTATATACAGAATACATGTGTGTGAAATAACCACAAGTAATTACATACCCCTATAGACATATATGGGAAAAACTAACCATCATGCATACAGGCACAAGTAACTACCAAGAGAAGAGAGTAGGGACAAAGGGGGTAGTCACCCATCTATCCTCCCACTGGGATATTAGGGAAAACACCCCCCCCCCCCCCAGGACGCATAATCCCAAGGGTATCATTCACCCTAACCAGAAGGGTGGAGTCGAGTATAGAAACACAAAAATTATATTATATAATATATCTCACAACCACACTATGGGCATAACCTAGTCTCACACTCAACCATAGCCAACGTCTCTAGATGCCTTTGCTAAGATGAGATGTCCTATAAGCACAAAACCATTTAAATTTCTACATTAAATTACATTATTAATTTTCACATATTTCACTTTAATTTAATTAATTCTTTAACCATTAATTAACCATTAACATCTTCACATTATATTACATTAGCATTAAAAAAAATTCATTCCCTCCAAGTATGAGCAAATTGAGTCCATGGCTTCTTAGAATTATAACCTTACCAATGCATATCTGTAAGATCCATTCCCATAAGTTTAACATTTATTCATTAATTAACATCATTAAATTTAATATTACTAGTCACTCTAGGAAAACATCATAAGCTACCAGAAAAGTCAAGAAAACAAGAACATCCATCTACCTCAAACAGTGGATAAAGGAAAGCAGATAAACAAACAACCTGGATGTCATCCAAACAATATATTCAAACAAGAGTCAAACATTCATATCAATGTGTAAGATCGTCTTCAACCCATTCCATCATATTTGGTGTCCTCTCTGATACCCGCATGCATATCTCGAGTCATATCACCACTTTAAGAATTAAATGCTTCCACAAAAACCAGGAATCCCCACCCCTCATACCACAACAGCCCTCCAGGATCATCCATCCAAAGATCACGTCCCATCCAGACCTCCTCACCCATCATACTATAATATCCCTCTTGTATCATTCATCCGAAGCTCACATCACATCACAAAAATCATGAAACAAATCCTAGTAATGAATCTCTTGGCCCTAAAACAAGGAATTCATTCTTCACACCCAATGAGATCTCATGGATCCAAACCACAAGGCGCTCGGCCTTTATAATAAAGCATGAAACTCAAGCCCTACAAAGGCATTATCTGTTATCACATAGCTAGTTCTTATTCCATATTGAAATAAAAAAATCATTAATCAATGGTTCCAAATATGGGAAACCTAAAAAAAAGTTATCTCAAGATATCAAAAATTAATTAAAAAATTAAATTAACATGTCTTTAATTATTTTATCAATAAGAAACTTCATGCTTTGTGTTCATTAACCAATTCAATTAAACATGAACATGTGAATCAATTTTATTGTCATAAAATTACAATAGCAACAACCAGATTCATTAAACATTACTCTTTAATCTTTTAGCCAATTAATTATCAATTAATTATGTCTTTACGTGTAGGAACCCGGGACACCCTGAGAGGGGAGGGGTGAATCAGGGTGGCAAATTTTTCTTCTTTTAGTTGTGGATATTGTTACCACGTTGGTATGAACTACTTAAACCTGTATGATAGATATTATCCGCAATTAAACATTCACATGCAGAGAGATGACACAACTATGTTTACTTGGTTCACCACTAAGGGCTACGTCCAAGGAGTATACGCCGAAAGGTTATCGGTCATACCTAAATCCACTATGATTCACTAGCTATAGATTACAAAGGTTTGGGTACAGTCACTCTATCCCAGGCTCACTGCCTTTACAATTGTTCAGGGATAGCTCACTGCGTCCCTCGGGTCACTCCCGTTGACTCCCCCTGGCTCACTGTCATTGGTGAAGTCCCACTCAGTTTATAGACGTGAAGGTCTCTTCAATAAATGTGCATTGATGTTCTTTGTCTTCTGTTCAGCATGAGACTTTTCTTGCATCGGGGTTCAGAGTTGATGCTCTTTATAGTTCAATCTTTCTTCATTAGTGCAATGACTGAATGCACTAGATCCCCTTGTCTTTGTTTTCCTGAATCACAATCACTTATGTGATTGCTCAATAAATGATGTTCAGCTTACTCGGCATTCTTCAGAATCAATTCACCATGTATGCATGAGATCATGCATGTATCATTTAGATTTCTTCTTCAATCTCTCTTTGCACCGAAAGTATCAGGCAATCATTAGCTCTTGTGCAGCTCCAGAAAGGCGGGCATGCTTCAACAATATTTGGCTCTCCTTTTCAAGCCCGGTGCGCAAGTCTCCATCTGGCGCGCAAGTCTTAGGTGCGTAAGTATAACCTGGTGTGCAAGTGTCTCCAAAGCACCTGCGCGACTCTGCCTTCTTGAACTTCAAACCTGTGCGACTCACTTCCTTCCTTGCCCAAATCACCTGGGGCGCTCAACCATCAGTCAGCGCGCAACCTCTACTTGCGCGACCCAACTACCACTTATGCGGTTCAACCACCTGCGCGACGAGAGCTCGAACAATCTCAAAGTCTTGAGCTCTGTCAGAAATGAGGAGGGGTGGTCCAGTATTTATAGGCAAACTGGACCCCCTACGCGGCGACGCGCAAGTCATCCATCAGCGCGCAAGTCTCAGCCCCTGCTAGGCACTTACGCGATCAACATCCAAACTTGTGCGAACATCTTGCCTTTGCCAAATTTGGATCTTCTAATCTCGAAAAACCATAGGCGTGCAAGTTATAATGCATTCAAGGCGTCGGTGCACAAGTCTCTTCCCGACACATAATTCACCTACGCGGCCTCACCAAAACTTGCGCGACCCTTATCCCTTTTCCATATTTTGATGCTCTAATCTTCAAAAACATATGGTGCACAAGTTTCCTATCCTCCAAGAGTATGGCGTGCAAGTCCCTTTTCAAAAATCACTCTTCTTCATTTGTTGATTTTGAGGCCCTGAAATTTCGAAAACACTGGAAAACGGAGCCACCTTGTATCTGCTCTTTTTGTACCACCTCCAGATCATCCATTCCTCTGTCGATGTTCTTGAATCAAATATACATCGTTGAGCACAACTCTTAAACTCGACATGTCACCATGGAATCTCCTTTGTCAACAAATTTGTATGTCGTTTGTTTTCTTTGTCGACAAGCACAATCACCTCAACAACACTTCTTCTTGGTGATCTGTATCCTTCAGCAACTCTTTTGATTTTATCACAAACTCCGCTATTGTGATATGTATTCTTTGAAGGAACAAATTTAGTACCATAATCTTCTATGACAATGTGATGTGCATGGCCATTTCATAAGTCAACTCATTGGCACATTTCCTCCTTCATCAACCGTCATGATCAACTTCATGCAAACCATATGATTCAATCCGTCAAGAAGTCTCTAGCATGGTTCTCACGCAATCATGAGTAATTTCATGGTCTTCATCAAAACCCATTGTTCTCATGAAATAATGAGGAATTTCATGGTCTTCATCAAAGCCCGTGGTTCTTATGCAATAAGGAGGAATTGCATGGTCTTCATCCAAAAACACCATCCTACTTTAATCATCCTTGGATGGATTACTCCTTACATTCTTCATTGTTGTAAACAATGTGTCACCTTTGACACATGTTCTTTGAACTTACGATCAGCACAACAATCGTCTGAATCACTACTCCTCTACTTCATCAGAGTACTTCATGATCTCCTTGATTGTGAGCTTCCATTCCTCCATTTTATTGGAGTACTTCTTGATCTCTTTCATTTTGATATTCCATTGACAACTATTGACAACAAATACAAACCTATACACAAAGTGGTTCCAACAATCTCCCCCTTTGTATTTTGTTGTCAATACCTTATACATCTTCTGAAATGAATTTGTCAATGTCAAAATGAGAATCTTCTATTCAATGAACTTTTCTTTTCAAACGTTCATTGCACTTTCTCTCCCCCTTATTGATAAGAAATACAAAGCACATGTTAGGAAGGGTATCAATCCACACTTAAGAAATGTTTCATTAATCATTTCACTCTAAGTCTACTTGAGAAATGCTCAATGTAGAAAACAAGAGGATTTGATTAAGTCAACAAGGTTGTCCATTATCCACAGATCATGATACCAACATGAGATGATAACTCATGTATCTTGTCTTCAAGGGTTTACCACTTTAATTCCAGGTAGAAGAAGATCAACTATGATAGAGAATAATCAACCTGAAACTCCTGTACTCACATCAGCAAATAGATCAAAAACATTCAAGTGCAATCGGTAGGATAAGTGACCTTGGGGCACTTCCATTATCTTTATGTCACTGATCAATTCAGTTACTCCCCCTTTGTAAAATAATATTTGATCTGAGTAACCAAGGGATAGTGATTGAGAAATGACATACCTTCTCCATTGGCGTGTTCTTCAAGAAATTCACAGAGTAACTGCTTTTGAGTCCAGCTGGAGTTGATATTGATTGAAACAATGATTATGGAAGCTTCTTCATTCTTCTCCCCCTCAAGGGAAACACTCCTCATCATCTTCATCAAGAGTGATCCTTCGTCATCATAATCTTTGAATATCAATTGAAGAATCTACTAAGGATGGAAACTTCTTCAACTTGGCTATCAAGAGTTGACAGCATTCAGTACTTCTCAGGTTCTCCCCCTGAGAGCATGCTTCACCTTCAATTCCCTGCATTATTAGCACAAATACAATACACAAATGATTACAGGAATAAGGTGGTTCCTTCTTACTTCATCAAGAAGACTTTCTTGGTTGAGGTTCTTTTCTCAACCAAGTTCCTCCGTTCACTCCAGTCTTCATGCCTGCACATTTGAACATATGTTCTGACATCTGTCGGTGTGGCATGGCTCTATTCACATTCTCTTCTACTTTGTGTAGAGAATTGTTCTGCTTAGTAACCATCATGAATGATACATTCTTACTCCTCTTAAGGACTGCTTCTTGCTCTGGTATTGAGGTTAGGCAACCTTTTCCAATGTGACCAGATTTCTTGCATCTCTCACACAGAACTTCTTTGACACGTGTGTTTCTCTTTGTTTGCAAACTCTCATGCACTGTGTCTTCATCATGTGAATGTTTTTCTTTTCCTTTGTCACCAGCCTTGGCCTTCTCATCTTCAAGTTTCCTTATTCTTTTCAAATCTTCTGGCCAGATGACCAATATATCATATGGAACTTTTGCTGCTGGTTTAGGTCTTCCACGTGGGTTCATCCAAGATTCATCAAACTTAGTGTTTCTTTTGGATGAATGACCCTTCAATTTCATGGATCTAAAATCTTGGGTCTTCTTATCTTCCCTACTTGAGATCTTCTTGGAGAAATGTGTGTTCACAACATTCTTCTGATTTCTACCCAAGGTAGCTGCTTCATTCTTTGACGGCATTAGAGGTCTTCTTTTCTTTTCAACAGTGAAAACATGTTGATATGGACATGTGCCTGCATTGTGACCACTTCTGTTGCATACATCACAGATGTTATCAAGAATTCCAAATCTGTTTGCAGTAAACAGATGCTTCTGGACCTGCTGATGTTGCTTCTTTTTCTATGGCTTCCTTCTCTTTGATATAGGCATTCTCTGTGCTTTTCCATGTAAGGGATTATAAAGACAATCCAGTGCACAGTGCCCAAATCTGTTGCAGCACCAACATTGACCCACAAATCTTTTCTTCTTTGTGCCTTCTGTATTAAGTTGTTGGGCCATCTGCTTAATCTTTTTTGCTCTATTTGAGGAACCCACTTCCTCCTTTTTCTTCCCATCCACCCTAGCCATGGTGGTAGGTTTCTTCTTCTCACCTTTCCACATCCATACTTATTTAGAACTTTTCTTCCCACCTGCACTGATTATAGGAGTGTATTTAGAAATACGAGTACAAGATGGTTTGGATGGTACCTTCACTTTCTCAGTTACTTGTGATAGATCAAAGAGTGAAGTCATGATCTTCTTATCACATGTTGGAGGTATTTTGACAATATAATCCTCCAGTGATCATTGAGTACCAGCAGCAACTGATTCATGATGTGGATAATAAAGAGTTGTCATAATCTTCTTATCACATGTTGGAGGCATTTCATCTTTAGACTCCTCCAACGAACATTGAGTGCAAGCATCACTCATTTCATTCTTTTGTGAAGTCTCAATATGTGTGTTCTCAATATTGGTCAACTGAGCTTCCAATTTTTTATCCACAATATTGAGGATGATATTTTGATCTTCAATCGTGATCATCTTCTCTTCACAAGTCTTCTTCAACCTTTCAACCTCATCTTCATGCATCTTAACTTTGTTTTGTAACAAATAGTCAAGTTCCCTGAATTTAATGGAAGTTTCTTCCAAACAAAAATTCTTGACTTCATTGCTCTTATTCAGCTCAACTTCAAGTGCATGGATCCTTTCTTTTAGAGTCTTATTGACTACCTCGTTATCTTCAAAGACTTTAACCTGTTTGTTGAGCTTCATACTTTCCAGAACTTTTCTTTCCAGCCCCTTTTCCATATTGTCTACTTTCCTTTCAAGTCGAGTGATCTCAACCTGCGTAGAATGAAATAGGCTACAAATAATAGCAGCCCTTTCTTTAGGAATATCATGCAGATATGTTTTGAGTTTTTCTTGCAAGCATGAATTGGGGGTGTCATCCTTTCCTCTGGAAGAATTCTGAGTCACCTGCTCAATACTTTCCATGCCTAATGTTTCTTTATTTTTGGAATGGCATGGAGAACAAGACACTGCATCTTCTTTGGATATGAGGGACTTCTTTAGCTGCTTCTTCTCTTTCTTTTTCCTGTTTGTCATGGTCTTACTATATGTAGACGTCTGCTCAGAAACTTCATCAAGACTGCTCTTTATTGTTGACTTTAGGATAGAAACTCAAATCCTCTTCTAAATATTATTACTGGAGAATATCCAACATACGTTAACCTCGCTCTGATACCACTTGTAGGACCCCGGGACACCCTGAGAGGGGAGGGGTGAATCAGGGTGGAAACTTTTTCTTCTTTTAGTTGTGGATCTTGTTCCCACGTTGGTAGGAACTACTTAAACCTGTATGATGGATATTATCAGCAATTAAACATTCACATGCAGAGAGATGACATAGCTATTTTTACTTGGTTCACCACTAAGGGCTACGTCCAAGGATCATACGCCGATAGGTTTTCGGTCATACCTAAATCAACTATGCTTCACTAGCTATAGATTACAAAGGTTTGGGTACAGTCACTCTGTACCAGGCTCACTGCCTTTACAATTGTTCAGGGATAGCTCACTACGTCCCTCGGGTCACTCCCGTTGACTCCCCCTGGCTCACTGACATTGGTGAAGCCCCACTCAGTTTATAGACGTGAAGGTCTCTTCAATAAATGTGAATTGATGTTCTTTGTCTCCTATTCAGCATGAGACTTTTCTTGCATCCAGGTTCAGAGTTGATGCTCTTTATAGTTCAATCTTTATTCATTAGTGTAATGACTGAATGCACTAGATCCCCTTGTCTTTGTTTTCCTGAATCACAATCACTTATGTGATTGCTCAATAAATGATGTTCAGCTTACTCGGCATTCATCAGAATCAATTCACCATGTATGCATGAGATCATGCATGTATCATTTAGATTTCTTATTCAATCTCGCTTTACACCGAAAGTATCAGGAAATCTTTAGCTCTTGTGCAGCTCCAGAAAGGAGGGCATGCTTCAACAATATTTGGATCTCCTTTTCAAGCCCGGTGCGCAAGTCTCCATCTGGAGCGCAAGTCTTTGGCGCACAAGTATAACCTGGCACACAAGTGTCTCCAAAGCACCTGCGTGACTCTTCCTTCTTGAACTTCAAACCTGCGCGACTCACTTCCTTCCTTGCCCAAATCACCTGGGGCGCTCAACCATCAGTCAGCACGCAACCTCTACTTGCGCGACCCAACTACCACTTGTGCGGTTCAACCACCTGCACGACGAGAGCTCGAACAATCTAAAAGTCTTGAGCTCCGTCAGAAATGAGGAGGGGTGGTCCAGTATTTATAGGCAAACCGGACCCCCTGCGCGGCGACGCACAAGTCATCCATCGGCGCGCAAGTCTCGGCCCCTGCTAGGCACTTACGTGATCAACATCCAAACTTGCATGAACATCTTTCCTTTGCCAAATTTGGATCTTCTGATCTCGAAAAACCATAGGCGCGCAAGTTATAATGCATTCAAGGCGTCGGCGCGCAAGTCTCTTCCCGACACATAATTCACCTGCGTGGCCTCACCAAAACTTGCGCGACCCTTATCCCTTTGCCATATTTTGATGCTCTGATCTTCAAAAACATATGGCGCGCAAGTTTCCTATCCTCCAAGAGTATGGCGCGCAAGTACCTTTGCCAAAATCACTCTTCTTCATTTGTTGATTTTGAGGCCCTGAAATTTGGAAAACACTGGAAAACGGCGCCACCTTGTATCTGCTCTTTTTGTACCGCCTCCAGATCATCCATTCCTCTGTCGATGTTCTTGAATCAAACATAGATCGTTGACCACAACTCTTAAACTTGACATGTCACCATGGAATCTCCTTTGTCAACAAATTTGTATGTCGTTTGTTTGCTTTGTCGACAAGCACGATCACCTCAACAACACTTTTTCTTGGTGATCTGTATCCTTCAGCAACTCTTTTGCTTTTATCACAAACTCCACTATTATGATATGTATTCTTTGAAGGAACAACTTTAGTACCATCATCTTCTATGACAATGTGATGTGCATGGCCATTTCATAAGTTAACTCATTGGCACATTGCCTCCTTGATCAACCGTCATGATCAACTTCATGAAAACCATGTGATTCAATCCGTCAAGAATTCTCTAGCATGGTTCTCACGCAATCATGAGTAATTTCATGGTCTTCATCAAAACCCATTGTTCTCATGCAATAATGAGGAATTGCATGGTCTTCATCAAAGCCCATGGTTCTTATGCAATAAGGAGGAAGTTCATGGTCTTCATCCAAAAACACCATCCTGCTTTAATCATCCTTGGATGGATTACTCCTCACATTCTTCATTGTTGTAAACAATTTATCACCTTTGACACATGTTCTTTGAACTTACGATCAGCACAACAATTGTCTGAATCACTACTCCTCTACTTCATTGGAGTACTTCATGATCTCCTTCATTGTGAGCTTCCATTCCTCCATTTTATTGGAGTACTTCTTGATCTATTTCATTTTTATATTCCATTGACAACTATTGACAAAAAATATAAACCTATACACAAAGTGGTTCCAACATTACGTTCTTTACCAATTTAACAAGATAAACCAAGAACAAAAATCATAGCATAGATATCACCATATCTATAAAATAAAGAGGCAACCCATTATCATGGAAAAAACAAAAACATTTCCATGTGATCAATACCAATTTTTTAATATGGTTCAAATAATTATTAGATTAATTTCATTGTGATCTAAGTGGTTAAATAATTCTAGATATATGATTAAGCATAAATAAATAGAGAAGCAACAAATATCCTACCTTAAAAGGGTGTCAATGTTCTTTTTATGAGAATGAAACATGCAATGATTCTTTGATCACTCCTCCCATAATAACCACATCCACTCGAGGATGTCTCTCCTCAATCGCACTGACAAACAACCAACCAAAACTCTATAAGAAATATAGAGATCAAGCATCATTACATTGAAAAGAGGAATGGAAGAAAACTAGTCTAATAAACCACAAGAAAAGAGTTGGAACATACTGTGGATAAAATAATGATTAAAGGAGGGAATATAGGGATCTATCCTTAAGGAAGGAATCCCCAAAACATCAAAGAGGGGGTCACCAAGTCACTTGGAATCAAGAGAGAGGCATTGTAGCCATAGGGTTTGAAAAATCCAAGCGGCTGAAAACATTTAAAACTTACAGAATCAAGGATTTACTCAATGTGTAATCCCCTTTCACATCCTGTAATCCTCAAGGTTTGGTTCCTCTGAAAAACTCATCACCTTTTTATTTTATTAATTTTTAAACCTCAATTTATTACACATCGTGAAACCCAATTTCACATCGTGTAAAAGGTTTACATTGTGTGAAATATCCATGATTCTATATTTTCATAAAAAAATATCTAGACTTCATTTAAACCTACTAAGAGAACATTTGTCTTTAGAAACACACAAATGTTCGATCCACATGGATCTAGACCCTTACATTAGATACCTCACAAAATATTCTCATCCTTGAGAATCCAAAACCAACACACAGAGGAAATAGAAAAGAGTTATCTGGATCGCCACCCCATGAGATACCTCTCAATTCTCTCATCACCACTGGATATCAACCAATTCACCCAAGAATAAGGGGATCTACATGGTGAGTATATTAACTACCCCTTAATTATTCACCACCTATAACAAGAGTGTAGAATCATCCAACCACAAAAAGTTAAACATAGAAAGCATGTGGCTTACCTCACATGTCTTCTCCTCCCATGGAAAGAGAGTAAGACACAAAAAGAAAAAATATAAAGCCATATCATAAACCATAAAAGGTTTATAACCACAAAACAAATAGCATTACAAGAGAAGAGTTAAACACCAAAAAGCTTGAGGTACTAAGCATGTATCTATGAATCATGTTCCCAGGCACTCTCCTCCATGCCACTGTGTCACCATAGGACACGAACCAAGGGAATATCATGCCCATGCAACACCTTCTTCTAGAGTTCATGGATCTCTACAGGACACTCCTCAAAGTTCACATAATCTTTAACATCGATATCACCCCAGTCGATTATGTGAGAGTCATCATGAAGATAACAAGGGAGCTACGACATGTGAAAAAACTTTGTGTATCTAAATCATCTGTGGGGGAATTTCTATCTAATACACCATTTTCCCACCATGATCCAAAACCTATAAATTCCCAACAAACTAGGGATATATCTTACTCCCATGAACAAACCTCGAGACACAAACCCTAAAACTGCACACTTCAACACAGGCCACTAAAAATGACTTTTTAAAGCTCGATATATCTTTTTCATGCCAGGATGTGCCGCCAAAGGAAAACTATGGAACTCTTTGAGAACCATCGCTCGCATCACTAAAGGGATTAAAATACTTCCCTAGAACAACACTTGGTGTTTTTCATTCACAGACAAACCATCATGGGCCTTGCCACAAATAACTCGGTCTCTCCAGACCTCAGCCTCAAGATCCCTCAACTGGGATTCCTCCACCTACTACACCAAAGATGATGGCACCGTCATTTGAAAATTATAACATATACCATTGACTTCTTTAATATCTAGAAGTAATGTACGAAGTTCTTTCATCACTCTACAGGAATCACCTTATTCATGCACTGAATCACTATATTACTTTCTTCTCAACGCATCGGCTACAACATTCTCCTTCCTAGGTGGATAATAAATATTGAATTAATAATCCTGTAAGAACTCCATCCACTGACATAGATGTAATTTCAATTCATGTTGGGAGAAAACATACCCCAGGCTATTATGGTCATTTAAGACCACAAAACACTCGTTGATGATGTAATGTCTCTAAAACTTTTGGTAAAACACTACCTCCACTAAATTGATATCATGTGTGGAATAATTATGATAATGGGGGAGTAACTATCAAGACCCATAAGATATTATTGATCTATAATGCATTAAAACACAACCCAAACCTAGACATAAAGCATAAAAGAATACCTCAAACTGAAATTCTTCTATTGGAAGATAAATAACTGTATCACTGAACAACTTCTACATAAAAATCTCAAAAGTTTTCTCACATTATTCAGTCCAAGAAAACACCAGATCCTTTTTAATAAATTTTTTCAAAGGAGACACAACCCAAGAGAAATCAACTGAAAACATCCTGTAATAGACTGCAAGACCAAAGAAAATTTTCACCTCTACTACTATCTTCGGGGATTCCTAAAAAACAACTAATTTTACCTTTGATAGATCCAAATATACTCCTTATTGGGATACAACATACCATAATAAATGGACTTACCGATCCCAAAACTCACACTTCAAAAACTTTCCAAATAGTTTCTCATGATGAAGGACTCCCAAAATGGCATGCAAAAAATCTACAGGCTCTTCCTTAGATATTGAGTACACAAGGATATCATCAATAAAAATCACCATGAACTTATTCAAGAAATCATGGAACATAGTTTTCTTTAATTACATGAACATAGTTAGAGCATTCATCACATCGAACAGCATTTAAAAAATCATAATCCCCATAAAGAAAACATAAAGCAGTATTTAAAGAATTCTCATCTTTCACATACACCTGATGATATTCTGAACATAAATCAATCTTCGATAACCAACTTTAACACTTCAATTAATTGAATAAATCATCAATCCATGGAAGAGGATAGTAGTTCTTAACTTTCACTTGGTTCCTGTGATGATAATCGATACACAACCACAAAATTATATCATGATTCTTTACAAAAAAAAATGGGTGCACCCCACGATGAGACATTTGGTCAAACAAAACCACACAAAAATAGACCATCAAGTTGTATTTACAGTTCTCGCAACTCATAAGGATCCATCCTATATGGATACATAAATATTATAGACATTTCTGGCTATATTTTGATCTCGAACTTTATCTCTCATCGAGGGAGTGGTGCAATAACCTTCTCTAGAAAGACATTAGGGTACTCTCCCATGACCCTATGAAATTCCAACTACTGAACCTATGAATAACTCAGTATCAGCTCAGCCATCAATGATGGAAAGTATGGAACATGCCTCTGACCCATATGAGGGTCTCTCTTTCCAAAAAAACATTGTTGGATCTCCATTAGAATCAAATAACACAACCTGCCTCCTAAAACAATCCATGATAGCCTACACTAAATACAACCAATCCATGTAGAGGATGATGTTATATGGTTGTATCCATAAAAATATAAAATCACCCCAAGAATGGTAATTCTCCATCACTAGATCATAGTTTCTACATACAATAAACAATTATGTTTATACTCCAACTGGTGTAGTCAATTCCAAGGGAACTAGAATCCTCTCTAACTCAAGTACCAAATCATGGTAAAAGTAAGGTGATATGAAGGAGTTTGTTGCTCCTAGATTAAATAAGGCATGAAACCAATTATAAAAAAAAAGTAAATGGTACTTCAAATTATGTCAAGATATCCTGGAGATGGAAACGCTAAAGCATGAAGATGACCACAACATTCTCCATATGCTCTCTTACCATACTAACAACCACCTCTTTGAATGTGATCTGCACTCTGAGGATAGGGAGTGTCTTGGAGTTGTCCTATGTATGCCTCATCTACTCTCTTCTAATCCCAAATGGTAGAAACCTACTGCTACTACCATGGATGGAACTACCTCAATAGAGGACCCTGAAGTAGAAAAACTAGCACGCATTGACTGCTTAGAAAGTTCGGGCACGCTTACCACTGATTTCCTTGGCCTCTATAAGAAAATAATTCATCTGATCCCTTGGCATAGGCTTAAGAGAAACTTCCCCCAAAGAAATGATACATTGAGGTATAGGACCTACCTCTAGCTGATCGTAAGCTCTTCTATCCTAATAATTTAGAACCTTGAACCATGGATCTTCTTCATGAGGAAAACTGACGACTCCCCTCTCATGATGATCTAGTTATGGATAACATCCAATTGATGACCTATTCTATCTCCAACACCTCAAGATACATCTTTATCATAAATAGGGTGACCTGGAACTAGATCTCTAGATGAAAATACTCCTAGAAATTCCTTTCTCTGGCCTCCTTATCTAGAAATAGGTCTGAATAAAATCACAGAAGGTTCTTGAAATGGATCCTAAACTCTCACATGCTAGAGCTCCACTACTGAAGGGTAAGAATATCTTGTTAACTGGATGCCTCCATGGTCAAAGAAATAAACTTGTCTCTAAACTAGTCTTGAAAGTTCTCCCATGATACTATTGAATCCTTGCATTCTTCAATAAATAAGACCAACCACTACCTCATTTCCCCACGCATCATTGTGACATCCAACGATACCTAGTGCCCCTTCCGAGCACGAGTCAAACTGAAAGCTATATGTACCTCATCTAACTAGTATTCTATAAGAATATCCAAAACATACCCCTTATACCTTTATATTCTCAGACATTTAAACTCTCAGAGTTTCCTCCTCTATGTGTTTTCATCATCAAACTCTACTCTACAGCGATCTTCTGGCTCAACCTTCTTAACATCCTTTGTGCGATCTTGATGAGGATGTTAACCTGGAGCCATACCTACAAAATAAAAAACAATTAGAGATCCAAAAAAATAGAATATGGAATACTTTAATATTAAATGTTTTCTTTTATTCATTTTAGGTTAACCTACCCCAAGGTCTGCCCATTCAAACACATTCACAAAGAATAATGATGCATGATCCTTTCCTAGGTCTTTACCCTATAACCATTATCACTTCATTTAGTTTCCACTTTAAGATTAAAAGTTTATGAATCATATCATAGGGGTCCTAAATACCTGTTTCTAAGCTAGTATCATGTGTTTACAATGTTTTCTAAACATAGATGACCCTATTTCCCTACCAACTCATGCAACCGCACCTATACCTAACTCCAAACTCCATCATATCCCTCAACCAGACCTCTTATACCACTCTTTCACAACCCCCTCCCCATAAGGTGTACCCCTCCTGGGCCTAAAATAAGAGAAGAGAGATATTGACACATGATTCTCGCCACCAGTAGGCCTTGGGTTGGTGACAAGCACCGTGTGTATAGTAAATATGAAAATGGGAAGCATTAACCTCTAAGAGAACACATGTGAAAGAGATAGATTAGATAGAAATCAACCAATTACTATTCAGAATCCAATATAGAAGGAATTAAAAAATTCACATATGTAATGTCATGAAAAAACTACTACAACTGAAAGGAAAACTGTAAGTACTAAAATAAAGTAAAGAAGGAAGTGTCCATGAATCCCAAATAGTTTTTTTTAACCCCAAGCTAGTAGTAACTAGCCTGATCTCCAACCTACTCTAAATGACCTGAAAATAGTTTATATATACGTAGGGTGAGTATAAGAGTATACTCATTAGGATCTTCTATGGAGCCTCTCATAAAAAAGTAAAGAGATCATGCTAAAGAACAATGAACACCAAGTGAAACTAACTCATCACCTAAAAAAGGTATACTAAGTTCCCAGCTCCACCATTGCTACTATCACTAATTATTTCATACAAGATCATATAATATAATAAAGAATATCAAGGGTAACCCACAACAGTTTCCCCACTGGTTTTTTACTTTGAACCAACGTCTCACATCCTGAGCATCTCTCTCCAAAACTTTTAGCTCACAAACACCTAATCAAAGCACCACAACATGTACCCCATGCAACACACCACCGCATCCATGTAACCAAAAGTAACCAAGTATTTATGGGGATCCCCCAAAGCCTTTATAATGTGTATCATACATTGGGTATTATACCTCAATCCATTACAACCCATACACTGAGTAAGGATTCTCAATCCATCACAACCTATACATGTTATACCTAGAGTTGTCCCTAGGAAACTATATCTAGAAAACATGTGTGTGAAATAACCATAAACCATTATATCCATCTGCACACATTTATGGTAAAAACTAACCTCTATACATACCATCACAACTAACTACTAAGAGAAGATATCAGGTCCAAAGGGGGTATTCATCCATCCATCCTCCAACTGATATGTTAGGGAAAACACCCCCCCCCCCGAGAGATTAGAATCCCAGGGTATCAATCACCCTAACCAATAAGGTGGAGTATCATATAGAAACAAAAAAAAAGTACATGATATAATATATCTCACAACCACACTATAGGCATAACCTAGTCTCAAATGAAACTATATCTAACATCTATCAGACTCCCATTTTCCTCTGCTAAGTCCAAATATCCTATAAGCACCCAACCATTTAAATAGGTACATTAAATTACTTTATTAATTTTCATCAGTTTCTCCTTACATTAATTAATTATTTAACCATTAATTATGCACTAACATATCCACTTTATGTTACATTAACATTACAAAAAAGTTTCATACCCTTCAAGCATGAGAAAACTGAGTCCACAACTTCTTAGAATTATAACATAATCATTGCATCCCAGCAAGCTCCAACCCCATGCGTTAAAAATTTATCCATTAATTAATATCATTACATTCCATATTAATAGGTACTCTATGAAAACATCCTAATTTACCAAACAAGGAAAGAAACCAAACACATCCATCTACCTCAAGTAGTGGGGAAGGAAAGTAGATATATAAATAACCTAGTCATCAGCCAAACAATAGATTCAAACAAGCATCCAGCTTTTATATCAATGGGTAAGCTTGGATTCGACCCATTTCATCATCTCGGGTGTCCTCCCAGACACCCACATGCATCTCTTGATGCATCTCTCCACTCTATGCATCAACTGTTATCACAACTGGGCCTCTCAATCCCTCATACCACAACAGCCCTCTAAGCTCAGCCATCATAGGATCATGTCTTATTAGGGCCTCCTTACCCATCATACTACAACAACCCTCCAGGATCATCCATCCTAGGTTTACTTCACATCATAAGTAGAGAGAAACAAATCTTAGTAACTGGTCTCTTGGCCCTAAAAAAGGTATTAATCCTTCACACACAATGATCTCTCATGGATCCAAAGTATAAGGAACTCATCCTTTATAAGAATGTGGGAAAATCAAACCCTAGAAAGGAATTATATTTTATCACAAAACTGGTGTTATTCCATCTTTAATTAATTAATTCACTAATTAGAGGTTCCAACTATGGTAAACCTAAGAAATAAGTTATCTCAAGATATCACAAATCAATTAAACAATTAATTTAACATGCCTTTAATTATTTTATCAATAAGAATAATCATGCTTCAGATTCACTGACCAATTCAATTAATCATGAACACTTTCATCAATTTTTTATCATAAAATTACAATAATAACAACTAAATTCATTAAATATTAATCTTTAACATTTTATCCAGCTAATTATCAATTAATTTTGTCTTTACATTATTTACCAATTTCACATGCTTAACCAATCACAAAAAGCACATAATAGATATCACACTAACTAGAAAATCAAGAGGCAACCCATTATCACAATACAAACAAAAACACCACCATATAATCAATACAAATTATTTAATCTTGTTCAAGTAATTATTAGGTGACTTTCATTGAGATCTAAGGGGATAACTCAAGTTAACTCTATGATTTCATGTATATAAATAGAGAATCAATGAATCCTCTACCTCAAAAGGGTTTCAACATTATTTTCATAAGAACGAACCAAAAAAAAGATCTATGATCACTCATACCATAATAACTACATCCACTCAAGGATTTCATGCCACAAATGCACCAAAAAACAACCAACTAAAACTCCATAAGAAATATATAGATCAAGATCCATCGCATGTAAAAGAATAATAGAAGAAAACAAATTGAAGAAACCACAATAAAGGAGGTATATTATACCTTGGATTGAAGGCAGATCAAAGGAGGGAATCTTGGGATTGATCCTTGATGAAGTAATCCCCAAAACATTGAAGAGGGGGTCACCAGGTTGCCTGGAATCGGTAGAGAGGCATTGCAACCATAGGTTTTGACAAACCTGAGTGGCTGAAAACATTTTAAACTTACAGCATCAGGGATTAACATGAAATGTAATCACCTTTTATGTTATGTAATCTCCATATCTTGGTTCTACCAAAAAACATGTCACCATTTTATTTTATTTATTTTTAAACACTGATTTATTACACGTCATGAAACCCACTTTCACATTGTTTAAAAGGCTTACATGGCATGAAATCTCCCTGCTTCCATATTTTCAAATCCAAACTTATCTAGAACTCCTCTAAGCATCCTCCGAGCACCTAGAACTATAGAAACACATAAATGTTTGATCCTTGAGAATCTGGGACCTTACACAATGAATCAATGAGAAGATATTTCAATAGTAGAACTATAAAAAAGGGGAGGAAAATAGAGAATCTTTTCATGTACCTTGAAGAGTTTCACCCTGTTCAAGGTAGAGACACCAAGATACCATGGGGAGAACCTTCTAGAGAATTAATCAATGGATGGATCAAGCTAATGAGTAATAAGTTTTAAACAAGAAAGAGAATCAGCATAATTTTCCAATTTTATAAAATTATAATGGGTTGTAGGGTTAAGATACATGGTTACACAAATTGTTCCCTAACTCTTCCATCACTATTATCCCTTGGAAATTGAATCACAAAATTACCTGGGAATAGACACATGGTTATAAAAACCATGAAATATTATGCAATATCCAATGGACCAAAACTCAACCATGCACATTTTTTTATAATAATCTCACACATTTATAAAAACCATGATCAAACTCTGAAAAATGAAATTGGAGTATATAGTTCCATATATCATGATTACTACATGAATACCACTAATCATTCCTAGAATTTACACCTTGAATTTTTCTCTTAAAAATCCAAAATATCAACACATGACTCTTGAAATCCATTAAAACTATAGGAGAGAAAAAATAAGCTCAAAATAACACATACCTATAACCTGAAGTGCATCATAATTATCCTTACCATGGTAGTTTCTATCCTTAAAATTTTTTCAATATATTGGACTAAAAAGGAGATAAGTACCCCGATATATCATTAGTGGCTCACTCGCCGACATC
This sequence comes from Viscum album, assembly GCA_963277665.1. Taxonomy (NCBI): domain Eukaryota; kingdom Viridiplantae; phylum Streptophyta; class Magnoliopsida; order Santalales; family Viscaceae; genus Viscum; species Viscum album. Next base: position 1,103,963,139 of record OY728147.1, read on the forward strand.
TCATGGATAACCCTTCTACACTACCGTAGTACACGGACTAAGGGATTCATTTTATAATGAAACACCTAATTTTGATGATCCACAATTTGAATCGGTTTCTCAACCATTGAGGTGTAAATATTATGATTAACATATTCTAATTCTATCATAATATAAGGTTCTATCTAATACTTCCTCAGTTGAGAAATATGAAATGCATTATGAATCAATGTCAATTGAGACAATAAGTCTAACCAATATTCTAACATTCTATCATGCTCACTGTAATGTCCCTAAATTTCCATGTAATTTTTTTTATTTATATAGAATTATTTCAAGACCAAGAAATTTGACGGCACGTGATTCGGAGGTCCAGAGTGCCCAGAATGACCCGTCGAAATATGTTAAGCTTTAAATAGAATGTGTGGGATGTTTTCATGAAAAAGTGTAATAACTCATAAACAAGTCCCCAAATTAGAAATATGAGGTCACCATTTCATTTAGTATGGCGGGTTTACCCTAAGTGAAACTTAATTTTAGTCGGTGTAGGCCTCCAGTAAGAAAACCAGAAAATGGAATAACCATAAATAAAATAATTAAATAAAATTATTTTATTTTTCAAATTCTTATAACTCACAAATGGTGACACAGATTAAAAATATGAGACCGCCTCTGAACTCATGAGGGTATTCTTTCCTTTTGCAGATCCTAACATTGGCTGCACTGGGCCAATAGAGGAAGTTAGTTTTTAACCGTAAATAAAATAATTAAATTATTTTATTTTATTTTAAAATCCTTATAACTCTTAAATGGTAACTCGGATTGAAAATATGAGAGTATTTTTTATCTCATGAGGGTGGTGTTCCACTTAGGCATAGCCTAACCTTGATCAGCATGGGTCGAGGGTGAAAGTTAATTTTTTGACCTTTTTTTAAGGTATGTTCATTAAACATGCAAGTGGGATTTTCTAACTTTTGAACCGGTACTCAGATCAAAAATCGAAGGGCATCGTTGAATTCAGAAGGCCAGGATTTTCCTGTAAATGACCTAACTTCGACGGAAAGGGCTGATCAAAAAAGTTATTTTTTGGACTTTTTGAGAAAAATAATAAAATAATTTAAAATAATTATTTTATTTCCTTTCTCACTTTTAAGTAAAGGACAGAGACACTATGGGGAAGCGACGATGCAGAGATGATGCGCATTAATGAGTCTCATTAATGAATCATTAAACTCACACTGTAATGACGCTTTAATGATGTGTAACAGTGACACTGTTTCTTAAATAAAACAGTGTAATGACGCGATATCGCATCATAATGGGAACACTGTGATGTACTTTTATTTATAGTTCGACATGCTGGGGAAATATGCATTAAGAATTTGGAGGATTATCTGGTGAATCTTTGATAGACTTCCACCCCAATGAAGAATGACGAACTCCAGAGGAACTTCATCATCCTTGATGCCTTTTGAAGATCGAAGCCAGGAAGTGACGTTGACGTCCTGATCCCTTGAGGACTAACACCGTGACATATGATTTCATAAGAGGTTGGGGTTTTTTATTTGATGTTCTTCCCCATACATTTCAAAAAATGACAAACATAAATCAACCCACAAATAGGTTGATCTGTGATTCGTGCATTATGTGGGAGGGTGTTTTATTCTTGGGGTTATTTTCTATTCGAGGTTCAAATCTAGGTAGGAATGTTTGAACGGAAACTCCTCAAACCACCCCCATATTTAAACCACTAACGCAGAGGCCCCAGGCCGACCTGAAAAAAGCCCGAGTGCCTCCGCATGTGCATTCTTGGTGGTCATACCCTCGAAATGATGGCAAGGAAATTTTCAGATCCTCGAGGTGAAGAGGGCGCTCCCCAGAGGCCACCGACGTAGACAACTCAAAGAAGGAACCACTGGAGCCCATCTGGTGGCCTGCTAAACGCCTTGTTAGTGAGCCGGCACTAGCGGAAGCAGCAACAGCCAGCCTCGTTGGCCGCATGGAGGAGGCATCCTGCACCGGCAGGACGCGTTTACTAGGAAGTCATGGATCTTCAGTCGCAGTGACACACTGGAGGACATAGCGCCAGGTGGGGAGCCGCGTGGAGGGACGACCCGTGTCTGGGCCGTCCGAACGAGCTGGAAACAACAGTCCATGATCGTGGTAGGTTGAGGAGCCTCCTGCATCCATGGGGCCGAAAGAAGGATGGGGCCCATAGGTCATGGAAGAAGGTGGACGTGGCGCGAGGTGGGCACCACGCAGGAGGTGGGTCCAACCTCTTACAGGCCACATTTGGACAGGTAGGGGACGTGGCTGGCTGTCGCATCCCAGGTTCCCACACCGGCCGCACCGCACAGCATGTCCCCAACTAGCAGACTGAGCCCCCAATAGGTTGGTCCAGACCACGCTGGTGGGCCAGACCCGCACCAGCAGACCAGACCTGCACCCCCCTTCGAGTCGGGCCAGACTAGATCGGGTCGTCAGGAAACCCAGTGGGCTGGACCCTCATCCAACCGGGCTGGGTCCAGCGAGGCCTATTGAGCCTGGCCCACTGGCCAAGCTAGACCAGACCAACCTCGACCCACACGAGGTCGGGTCGAGTCCATCTTAATGAACTAGGGTGTGTGGGACCCTCGGGCCGGGTTGGTCGGTTTGGTCTGTCCAGGTCAGACCGAGCCTCATCGTAACGGGTCCCCTGGTTACTAAAACGCCTGTAGCTTGCAAACTATGTGTCCGAATGATGAGACGTTTATTGTGTTGGGACCCTCTAGACGAGGCGGATCTTTTGGCATGCTCTATGGTGAATTTCATGATAGTTGATATGAAATTAAGGGCTTGAGGAGTGGTTCTCTGAAGTTCACAACATACAGAACTCTACGACTAGGTGAGACCTGAAGACTACTGACTTTTGGCTCAGTGGGAAGCACCTCTTTGTGACCTGGAAGGACCACGGTGGGAAGCGCCTCTCTATGACTTTTCAAGATCATGGTATATGATTAGGATGAGTACCTTAGTTGGCCATTACTGGTGGGAAGCACCTCTCTGTGACTTTTCAAGCCCATGGTACACGATGGGGGAGGAGTACCTAAGTAGTCCAAGGTTAGTGGGAAGAACCTCTTTGTGACTTGGTAGGCCCATTGTACTCACTAGCGGTAGAGTTCTCTAGTAGGCAACATGTTCGCTGATGTGACTGGTGATGTTACTATTACTAACCTATAATACACTTGGTTTGATTTGTCTTTTGTTTCGTGCTTTACCTTGAATAATTGGTGTGCAGTCTTTCCTTTTTGTTTTGGAGTCCCTATTGATTACTGTGTTACTCACCCCTGCACAGGATTTTCTCGCACGTGTTATGTCAGGTGCAGATGACCGACGTTTCAATAGAAGTGCTCAGGGAGACGGGACTGACAGATGCTACAACGGTGGACTTGGTGCCCCAGGTCTAAGCATGACACACTGCTTCATCTTCTAGTAGCTTCACTACTCTCATGATCAGGTGGGATTTTATATGGATGACCATCAGAGTTTCTTTTTGTGTTTTTCTTTTTTCAGTTCTTTGTTGGGTTTGTATTCTGGCCCACTTAATTTCAGTTTTATTTGCACTCAGCTTTGTTTTAGTATTGTTTTCCCCTTTTGGTGTGTTGGGATGTGTTTGGTCATGTGTGTGTGTGTGCGTAGGTACTCAGAAAAATGCCTCCCACTTGTAGGTCGATGCCTTCAGTGCTTATCACCAGCCTCTGTCCTTCGGGAGGCAGGCTTGGGGTAGTCATGGCACGGGCCCCGGGGTATGGGTTGTGACATTCACTGATCTCAAAATGGTTAATAAACCTTAGTGTTATCTTACTCTATCTTCCAAAATGATGACATCCTAAATTAGGTAGAACCCTAAGAAAAACCCAATAACCAACTGTAATCTTCAATAGGTAATGATTATGTTCAATATAAAATTTTTGGTAACAATGAGCTATCACTAACCTCTTGTAGATCTACTACACATTTTTTATCATATCTAATATGATTCTCAGTCCAAATAAAGACCATTCTCCTATATTTTCCCAAGAAAATGGATTCTATATGGCCTCTCATAAAATGATTCAAAATTATCCATTTGAATCAAATCCTAATAAATGTTTCTATATATGAATTCAACCAAGGGAAAAACTTTTCCCAAGAATCATAAAAATCTAGAATGCATGCCTAAATCATATCCTAATAAATATGAATGGATCCATCAGTCTATTTGTCCATTTAAAGGTTATATTCCTTTCTTATATTCCATTAGGTACACATTTTCACTTGTATACCATCTTAAAATTGAGATGTAAACTATTGGTCTCTATAGGAAACAATATAAGAAGTCACCCCATAGAGTTTCATGATCTCTCGAACACTTAGGTTCATGAGACATTCTAACTTATTCATCTACTTAATAGTTAAAAATGAGATGATTTCTTGATTCAATCAATAATAAACCAAATCAAACCATTCCCACTAGGAGTCTATGAAAAAAATGTAATGAAGTCCAAGGATATATCTTTTTAATTCCATACCAAAATGGGTATAGGATAGAATGAGATAACATATTTCAAGTGCTCTTCTTTAATCCTTAGGATGGTAAGGTATTGTGATGTGAATTACACAACAAACTACCTCATCCTTAGATAGCAATATTGAATTCTCAAATCATGATTCATTATATTTTTCATTGGGTTCATGGACTAACTAGACCTAAGGTATCCCCACCATTAATGATTTCACTAAAACATTTACGATCAATGTTTTTCACTTTAACAAGCTGAAACTGATCATAAAATGGTTATTCCACTTCTAAAAAATCTAAACATACCTCTCTGTCATATTCCTTCACATACAAGTTCATCTTAGTGAGTAGACTCATCAATGACCAATTTTCCACCAATTCCTTTAAGTATTGAGTCAGTAACTTTTTTCTCAATGGATATATAAACAAAATTATTTTTTCTATATGTATATGAAATATCAAAATCAAAAGAATGAGGATACTCAACCAAACATATTTATCCTAGGATCATATCACTCTTGGTAAAAATGTAAAATAGGGTCTTGTTATTTGAAAATACTATAAACCTCTCACTAAATAGATAGTGGAACCATGTCTTGAGACCATGTGTCATTGTTTCTATTTGAAGGCCATGAGTATGATAATTATTATGATGGGGGAGATATTGGTGAGATCCATAGGCCAAAACATGATCCAAATTCATCCAAATAAGTATGATAATTCTTGTGGAACCAATTTCCCCAATGTTATAAATCATTATAATACCATACATGTGGCATGATAGAAAAAATCATAACACAAACATGGATCTAGAAGAATTATAAATTGATCCAAATTCATCATCCACTTTAATTCCTCAAATGATATTTGATTATTATCATACATTCAATAATAACTCCCTTATGGGTTATCTTTATCATAGGAGATGTGTGTTTTAGGAAAACCTAAACAAAACAACTATAATAACTAGTGAAATTCAAGAAACCCTAAATCTTAAACACATTCCTTCATAACTCCCAAGACATACCCACCTGAATCTTTTTACGATTCACTAAGATAACACTCTCAGATATAATTTGGTCCTGATAATTTACTTTTTTGAACCAAAACTAACATTTATAAAGCATTCATTACAGAAAATGTTCATTAGATGTTTTTAAAAACATATCCAGATGATCCCTATGTTTATCCTTCATATTATAATACACCAAAATATTATCCACAAAAATAACAATGAAAAGGTACAAGAACTGATGAAATATTTTATCCATCAATATCATAGGAACTATAATAGCATTAGTATGACCAAATTTCATAACCAAATATACATAATGTCCATAACTTCTTCTTAATGTTGTCTTAGAAACATTGTCTTATTTGACCCTTAACTGATAATACCATGATTGCAGATCAATTTTAAAAACCCATTGGGATCCCATGAGTTGATCAAAATGGTCATAAATTCTAGGAATATGGGGATTTTTATTCACATTTACTTAGTTAATAATTTTTAACAAATACAAATATTGAGTCATCCATCTACCTTCTCTGTGAAAAGGACTAGTAAAGCCCAAGGTGGCATCCTTGAATGAAAAAATTCATTATCCTGAATATCACCAATTTATATACTATATTCCTTTAACACTGTGGGTTTCATATGATAATAGGGAACATATATGTGATTTATCCCTATAATTAATTCAATAATAAAATCGAACTCTCTCTTGGGAGTAAATGTATAAAAAACATAAGGAAATACATCAGGGTACTCATTTAAAAGGATAGAAATCCAACCACTTAAACACTAGTAAATGATATCAAGAAATATATTTAATAATTATAATGATATCATTCGGACCTTAGGATCAACAATACACTCCCTCCCAAATCTAGGAACCCAATCACCTTGAAAGGTGTGAGAAACCCCATTAGAAGATAAAAAATGAACCCAATGGGGATAAAAATAAATATAGGCCTTAAAAGAAACCACCAATCCATTCTATTGATAATGTTGAAGATATAAAGAACATGAAATAAGAAATCCTATACACCAGTTTGTTTGGTAATCATAACCCAATACTCAAAACATCTAAAACCATGTCCCTTCCTTCTTCCCAATGGAGTAGAATGATCAATAATAGATGATAAAATCTATAACCATAATCCCAACACATTAATCATCATATATTATATAAAATAATTAGGTACACCTATATTAAAAAAATCCATAACAATATAGGATTACCAAAACATAGTATCCCTCATAGTATTTGACCCCACTTTACACTACACTAGTTTATACTCTACTGAATAAATGTGTCCATCCTATTCCCCTCCATGATTCTTATTTAATTAATGAGTATACCCTATTACATTAGAATGAGATCCACCATTTTCTCTACATCGGATAGTGCCTAGGAGCCTCTATTAAGGGTTGATCTAGCTCTACTTTCCTAGGATACTATTCTGTAAAAATGTATAAGATAACTAGACTATAAAAAATAGAAAAACATCCATGATTCTATAGAGTTAGGTTTTGTATGACCATTTCAAACATAATGGTAGAAAACCACCTAGTGTTCTCTTAAATAATGCCTTGTAACTGATCCTAAAAAACATAGCACCCTTTATGCACTTCCTTTCCTTGAAAAATAAAACATCCTAGCTAAACTATATAGAAACCAAATATCTACCTAGACCTATCATCCTGGATAATTCTTTCTCATCCATAGCCGCTTTATCAAAAAAAATCAAAGGTTTCTAAGAACATGATAAAAAACATCGATCAAATCTATGGAAATAGACCCATCTCAAACCATCTATCCTTTAGGTAGTCATTAGTGACAAGCTTTTTGAGATAGATGAATCGTATCAACAAAATTATTTGTGTACTCTATTAAATAATGACCTCATTTATCCAAGGATACAATCTCCCAATACTTCACCACATTTAACTTCTCGGTATATAACTACCTATTGGTGGCCATCCTAAAAGTGTTTTAAGTAGATTCCTTGTATTATTTATCTTTCATGATGTAATCCCACAATTTACATCTAGGTCCATCAATCATATATATTTAAAATAACATGTTATATTTCTATAAATTCCTTAAAAAATATAAATTACCCAATATTTAATCAATACACTCCTCTTATTCATGGGTTCCTTTATCACCATTGAATATTGGTGGATTTTTCATTATAATCTCAAACAGATGATGCCTTTTCTATTCCTAGTTTCCACCACCCACTTGAACCAGGGATTAAATAGTCTATATTACCATTTCCACTAATTCAAGTTCAATTAGAGGGTTTTCATGTGGGAATTCACCTATAGGTCATTCCCTTTGATTTTAAGAGATCCTTCTAGGAGGAATTATCTATAAAGCACAAAAGATAGCACCTAATTAACTAAGAAATGCATCTATGAATCAAAACATGATAATAAATAATCAAAATTAATTTCCTTAAAAAACAAGGTCTTATAAAAAACATATAAACCAATAGAATAAATGAAAAGGTTCATCTAATTATACCAAAAATCAAGAACAAATTATTGATGAAAATATCTAGCCACTAATGGTAACATGGGGTCATTTTTGAATATGAGATGGCTAGAAACCCTTCTGTGTTTACTAATTGAGTTCAAATGATACTAGTTCTAGTCTACCAATCACCATAGAAACAACCCTTATCATTGATATATTTTTTAATGGATCAACATTTTTTGACCTAACCTGTCACCGAAGCTGGATCTCCACAAGTACTGAAGTACATTCCTGATCACTATGAGCCAGAGCCAGTGACAAAAACCTAGGTATCTACATAAAAACATGGGAATAATATAACCATAAAACCACAACATGACATGTCTCATGTTTAACAAGATATAGATAAACTAAAAACGTACATCATGGAATAATATGTACATAACAATGAGACATATAAACAATCCAAAATCCAAATCTCATAAACAAACTAAATCCAAGACCAAAACCAAGACTCTATGTGACCATCTATCACCTCCATCAAAACCCACCATGAAAGTGACATAAAATAAGAGAATCCATCAAGCCATATAACACTCATCACTTTTTATATATCTGAAAAAACCATGTATGCATACTCCTTAAGGCATATACAGGTTCTGAGGTAAATTCTCAGTAGGATTCCATCATGAATCTATACAATATTCTTGACCATGCAACTGTTGGTTCTAGAATTAAAATAAAAAAAGTTTCATAAAACTATTTTATTTGAAAAAAGTTCTCATAAAACATCCTTTGGTTTTCTTTTATGACAATCCATATTCAAAGAACTAATTATATGGAAATAAACATGAATTCCAATATATAATGAAGTAGTATAAAAGCATATATATCTGAAAATATAAACACACGCACATCCAAAGAATGAAGCATTATCATCATGAATAAAACCATGTAAAAATGGTCTCTTTCCTATGGGAATATAGAAATAGGACATAAAATTAATATTAAAACAACATAACATAATCCATAATTGTATCGAGTCCTATAACATTATTTCAGTATTAGACTAACCCATTAGTAGCCACAAAATAATGATAACCTATCCATATTCTATAATAGTGCATCTCCAACTAGAAATGTGAATATATACATAACTGAAAGCACCCAAGGTTCCCATGTTCTTTTTTTCTCAACAAAATCAAGTAAATCATTCCCATAATTTAATATAATATTTCTAAAATAAAATAATTACCACTCCTAAGCTTGAAAAACAATTTTAGGGTCAAAAACATTTTTTGAGGAATTTAATCAAACACATAAAGTGCATAAAACTAAGTTTAAAATAAAACCCCTTTAAACCCATTTTACATGCCATGAAATTTTCATTTATAAATTTTAGCCCTAATAGATATCAAATAAATTATTTTTGAAAAAAAAATAAGAGGAAAATACAAGAACAAAAAGGTATTCCATAAGAAAGAACCAATGCATTGAGACACATACATCGCCAATAGAGGAAAATTAGTTTCCTTTAAAATAGTGAAAAGAAATAAATAAATAGGGTCCACACAATACTATATCCTTCAAAGGATCAAAAATTATCCATCCAACGCCCTTAATATGGTTTTCTCACCCCATTAGGGTTCCATTATATCAAGGGGTGAAAGATCAAGAGTATATGAAGGGAATATAGGATGGATATATATTATATTTTTTCATGCCTTAAAGAGATCATCTCAAATCAATGGAGAATCACTAAGAGATAAATGAGAGAACCTATTATAGAATTAACGAAAGGATGGTTTGATATAATGATATATATGAGTGATATTTGGATTAAAACCAATCATGACTATTAGGGTATTTTTCAAATTTTAATAAAGTTCTATGGATTGTAGAGTTATGCCACATGGTTATACAAACCATGAGATAATTTTATTTTCTATAATATCCCTTGAATAGAATAGATAATTGATAATTGGGAATTGCTGCATGGATAGAAAAACCATGTATAAGCCATGAAATATCCTCTAGAACCAAACCCAACTATTTGTACATGTTTCTTGGGAATCTCACATAGTTATAAAAATATTTCTCAAACTATGAAAAATGCCACTGGAGTTAAAAATTTCATATTACATGATTACCAAATAGTTAATACTAAAATTTTTAGACCAAGTTCTAATTTTTATCTAAAAAATCTTAAATATCTACCTTGGACTCCTAAAACCCTTTAAAACTGCAAGAGATAAAATCTAGTCATAAAATAATAATAATAAATATGTGACCAAAATGGTGTCACATAATGGGTGAGGGAGTGGGATTCCACTAACCATGGTTGATGAAGGTACTATCCATGCATTATGAGTATAAAAAAATATATTCAAACACTATTGTATTTGAAAATAAAATTTGATATGATGGAAATGAATATGAAAAATAAAGGATGTTGCCTAAGGAACCCCAAATATCAGATGATTGGTTGAGTTGGTATTCTAGATTTACAATGAAAAGTGATGATGCAATGATTCTATTTATTTTTAAAATAATTACATGTGATGTTAAAGAATTTATATAGAGTTGGATGTTAAATTAGTACATAATGTTTTTAGGAATTTCATTAAAATATTTAAATAGTTTAAAATTATAAAGGAGATATGAATGGTATATTTGTGAGTCTGTACTTTGTCTATATAAAATTTAAGGAAATTGAAATCAGTGAGACAATACACATGGATTATTTTTTGAGAGGTTGATAATGAGGTTGATAAAATTGGGGAAGTACTCTATCTTTAGTACTGACTTAGTGAAATATTTTGCAGAATTGAGTTGAGACACTTCCGAATTTCACTGATAATTTCAAAATTCATTTGAATTAATATGAAATAAATTTAATTTTTTTTAAAAATTCCATTGAGTGTCATGTAATGAGTTTGATATTAAATGATAAAATCTGAATTTTGAGTAGGTTATGAAAGATACACACAGGTCACTATCATGTTACATAATATTGATCCAATAATTATGTATGTTATGTCAAGGTAAACATGATTTGAATAAGTTTCAACTTGATGAGGCCTAAATAAAGGTTAGATTCAATCTATGTAAAGCCATAGGTCCTTAACATATCTATAATAATGAAATCTAGTAGAACTATATTATAGTAATTATTATTAGACAAATTGAATAAAGGTTATTAGTGAGTTGTGTAAACATGATCCTCATTTATGAAAGAAATATCTAGTGTTGTGTAAAAATAATTCAGGTTTCATAGACATTATTTGGATTTTCATGACGATGGAGGTCAAATTAAGGGTATCCAAACCATATACGTGGATCTACATAAAGGGAATAACATCTGTGTCATTGATGAAAGGAGATATATATTAGGTTGGTGATAAACATAAGGTGGTTCATAGTGTAAGATCCATATATGGGGATCCGTGTAAGGGGTTTTTATAGTGACCAATTTTTTAATACATATATCTTACAGATTATTTGATGAATATTCAATACATAATGTAGTGATACATATTGAAATATTAAAGTTCCAGTATATTTAGAAATGTGGACACAAAAGCAACTAATCTATAAGATATCTAAATAAAATCCTACTTAGTTTTTCATACCTATTACCCTTCTTAGACATGTCATGAAACAAACCATACTTCATAACCTAGGGATAGGAAATATAAGAAAGGGTGATATCAAATGATAATTAAGGGTAAACATGGGAGAAAAAATTGATCACCTAAATAGAACATGAGAAAAGGATATGATAATTTGAGCTTAATATTTTAAAATTGTTCCCTTCATATTATATATCATAATATCATGTCATTATATAAATCATGGCAGTTTATAAAACATGAATCATAAATTAAACAATGAACATAATCCAAGAGAGCAAAACATTGTCATAAGTCATTGATTTTTGGCATACACATATGTATATAAAAATAAATCCCTTAGTATAAAAAGATCATTAAAATACTATCATAGTGAAATTAGTTTACATAAAAAACCATTATATTATTCAAGGTTCACACCCAATACTATAATATTGGATACATTCCATTATTAAACTGGGTTTTATCCCAATTATTATCATGTTAGTCTCATGATATATCCATCTTTACATAATTCATTAGGAAAAATATAATTTTGGGCCCACCCATCACATAATAAAAATCCCATAGATGTGTTTCATAAGATCATAAACCATTCATCATGTCATAAACCTTGAAAAATAAATATGAATCATATGAATTCTATCATGTCATTACATGTGGAAGAAAATTAGGTTTCATAATCCATTCCTCATTTCATAACCCATGAAAAATAAATGGGTTTCATAAACATAATGTCAAAATAATCATAAAAATAAAGAGAATGAGCAAGGATCGTATCAAAAAATCACATACCAAGTAAATATTGGGAAACATTAAATGATTTCATCTTAGATGGAAAATTATTTTAAAAAGATCACTGGTCTCGCCCAAATTTACCCAAGTTTTAAGGGTCAAGCGGTCGCTTGTAGTGTAGCTTGGGTTGTCGAATCCTCAGAGACCTAAGAAGAACCTTTAGACACTCAACAAAAAGAGATGGATTTTTGGCTATTAAGTGGCCAACTTGGGTTGATTTTATATTGTTTTTAAAGAGAACTAAAGATCTATGTGAATTCAAATTAAGAGAAAATGAGTTGATCCTAGGTTATGGCTCGGGGTGGATTGAATGAATTCCTTTTTTTTACAATTTTAATTTCATTAACTCGAGAAGGATTCATGAAATGAATTCAAACTAACCTCATCACTTACTGATTAAACACTTTAAAAAAATATTATAATCACCTATACACTTGTAGGATCATTTTCATGAGCACTCCAAGGTAAAGGATGTAATTAGCACATGAAAGTGGGGTGAATAAATTCAATAAGGAAGAGGAAGAATAAAAATCATTGAATGAAAAAAACTCAATTAAAAGAAATTAATAACATTTAGGGCATGAGAAATAACATTCAATCCAGCCCCTTACTACTCCCTTGGATCAACCCATAAAAGAGCTAGCCCTCCATTGATTACAAGTTCTCAACGGAAGCGGAAAGTAGACTTATGAGGGTGGAATTGAAGAAGTAAAAATAACAAAAATAACAATCACTCCACCATTGTGTCAACAAAATCACAAGGTTTGGTGTGAATAAATTCACACCTTGAGGCAATGGTATCAAGGTGATAAGGATAAGAACAGAACAAGAGAAGAGGAAGAACTTTTATTGAAGACTAAGGTGATTCGAACAACTTACATGAGAAGGAAGAACATTACAAAGGCAAATTGGCATAATAACATTACAATGAAAAGAAAGCATCCAACCTCGGAAATATCCCCCTGGGATAAACCAACCTACTCAAGCACCAACCCAAACTATTCCACAAAGCCTACTAGAACAACTGTGCAAACAAATGGAGAGGATGAACTCAGAAGTATCTTCCCTAAAACAAGAACTTCAAACCATCAAAACTGGAAAGGCACCCATGCCTACTCAGGCGGTGCCGTCCTCAACTTCAAGGGGAGAGTCAAGTTGTTCTCAAACAACTCATGAACAACTAAAGGCTGTGACTGTTTTAAGAAGTGGGAAATCAATTGAGAAACCTGAACAACTTACATGTGAAAGACAAAATTGAGGCAACAAAAATGCAGCATAACATTACAATTGAACAAAGCATCCAAGATCTTCAACTCCTTCACCACCACTGCCTTAAATAGGCATTTTGGGAGCCTTGGGTCGAACCACCAACAGTACAAAGCATCTTAATTAATTTTGGTAGGCTATAGGTGGTGGAAAGCTTGTGGAATTTGGACTTTTCCACGTTTGACCCGAGGTGGCAGCCAGTTTTCATCCACCGAACAGACGCGTCTGGAAAACCTTCTAGAAGTCCGAATCAGGGTGGGCCATAGAAGAAGCAAATGTATCTCCTGATGTCTTCTAACCGCCTGTAAAATTTGGGCCCATTTGGAGTTGTTTATTCCGAGATATGATCAAAATGGTGGACTGTTTTTCTGGGCCGCAGAATCAGGCCCAGAATTTTATCTCTAACTTGGACCGCCTAAATGACCAACATGGAGGCCGAATTAGCATTAACTCCTGAAGAGTGATTTGTTCCTGTACATGTACTCTAGCATCCCACGAAATTTGGGATTAATTGGGCCTGTATGTTGGGCCCCACAGTCTCATCAGTGGTCTGGTGTCCAATCTGCCTTCTCCAGAATTGCTTCCTTTCATTGCCAATTATCTCCATCATCCTCCATGAATTCTCCATTGATCCCTGAATCAAACATGTTCATATTTAAGTTTAGATCAATTTCCAAAAATATCAAATTAAAATATGTAAAATTAAATTCCTTAAAATCAGATGAATCATTGGGTACTTTAAATGATGTTCAAAAATGTACCACATAATAGTGCATTTTAAGAAGGTATTACAATCATAATGTGAAATGGTGTTCAAAGTGTAAAATGCACTAAAATGGTGTTTATGAATAACAAAGAACATGAAAATTAAGTATATTAACAATGAATATTAGCCTCATTTAGTGGCTAATCACACCCCCCAACTTGAGTTTTGCTAGTCCCGAGCAAAATATATCTCATCAAAAATGAAATTTGAATTCCCTTTTCCAAAAACATTTTAATACACAATGATCACCAAAAAACCTTATACCAAACAATCATGAAACCCATCAAAATATTTTAATACAAGATATTTTCATAAGCAGATCCCAATCCCAAGCCCATTCCTTTGATCAAATCTATCATCATACTTCATCCAACTCAATTAGGTGTAATGATGTGTTGTGAATCACAATAGATATGGGGGTTCATTTTCATTCAAGGGGGAAATCATGGAAGCGCTAGGTGGAATCACATTTAATCCTAATATGAGTATTCTTCATCCTTTTTTTTTTGTTTTTTTTTTGCAATATTGCTATAGTAATTGAGATTGCAGTTAATCAAATTAACCCATGTAGCAAGACTTTGCCGATGACTCCCAGACTCAAAGGCCTTAGGGCACCAAGTGAAGCCCACATACTCGGGCATCGTCTCGAGTTAACTTAATCAAAACAAAGTCATATTACCATAAATAGAGATAGATTGAAAAACTCAGGGCTAGACAACTCTGGAGTCACGATCCCAAAGTGCCGAAAGCCTCGCATTTTATCAATCCATTGCTCTACACGCAAATTTTTATTTTTATTTTTTTATTTTTTTATTTTTTAATAATTTTTTTTTAATAATATTTTTTTTAATACTCATATTATTCATAAAAATAAAACCATCCTATGCTATTTATTATGGGACCCCAAAAATTCAAATTAGTACCCCACAGTCTAGAGGACGTGCATTGTGGCATTTTTTTATTTGGATGAAAATATAAACGATGAAATATCACATTGGACAGCCACACTTTCCAAAATCTATGCTCATGAAATTATACAAGGATTAAAATCAGAATCAGGGCATGCTAAATTATTTGATATTCAGTTTCAAAGTGTGCAATGTGTATTACCATGTTCAAAGTTAAAGGAATTTTTCCTTCCATTTACTTTTTTTTTTCAAATCATTCAATTTTTGTTTTTGACACAAAAGCATTTTTTTTATTTTATCTCCCCCCCAACTTAAAACAACACTATCCCCAGTGTTTGAAGAAATGAAAAATTAGGAGTAGAGGCAGGGAATAAAAATTTAAAAAGGAAATTGAAAATGAGGATTATGGAATGAAGTCACCTGGTGGTTTAAGTTTGAAGTTCTTGCCGCTCAAATTTATTCCTTTGATATCCATGTCGCTTGCAAAGTTCCCTAGTGGAAAAAGGAAAAAAAACAAAACAAACAAAACAAACAAAACAAACAAAAACAAACAATATATATATATATTTATATAATAAAGGAAGTAAAATATAAGAATATATATAAAAATTATAGAATAAGGTATCACAAGAAGCTGCAGGTCAGTGGTAAGCGCGCGCCCCTGTCTCCCTTCGGTCCCCGGTTCGAGTCCCCGCGGCTTCGCCGGTTGTGACGGGGTTTGCCCCACGGCCTATGGCGTGGACTTTTTTTTTTGTATTATTATATTTTTTTTTTAACCCATTGAATAATAAAAACAAAATAAACTGATGATACATTGTCTTCTTTTTAAATTTCTGGGTAAGGTATTACTCAAGGATCACACCACGTGACACGGATGAATATGGTGCTCCTCTTTCGTACCCATCCATACTCATAATAGAAGAACAGGTCAAAAGTCTATTTTTTTATTTTTAAATATAAAAATGATTAAGTAATCTTATTTGAAAAATAAAGATGATTCAGAAATATTAGAAACATAAAAACCACGGGTTGCCTCCCGTGCAGCGCTTTGTTTAACGTCATTAGCTCGACTTAAACCCCTTATTGATTAATTGTTGTTGTTTTTCATCAAAGGTAGGTTCACTCAGGTCTTCATCAACTTCATGTTTTTGGAATGGTTCTATGAATGGTTTGACTCTATGACCATTAACTTTAAATATTTGACCATTGGTGGGATCTTGAATTTCAACAGCCCCATGGGGGTACACTTTATGCACTATGTATGGACCGGACCATCTAGACCTCAACTTTCCCGGGTGTAAATGAAGTTTAGAACTATACAAAAGCACAGGTTTCCCTGGTTCAATGTGTTTAGTTTTAAGATTCCTAGACTGGTAGGCTTGAACTCTAGCTTTATTGATCCTTGAATTTTCATAAGCCTCCATCCTAAGTTCCTCAAGCTCGTTTAGATCCAATTTCCTCTTTATTCCGGCCAAAGAAATGTCAAAGTTCATTTTTTTGATTGCCCAAAAGGCCTTATGCTCAATCTCCACTGGCAAATGGCATGCTTTACCATAAACCAACCTATATGGGGACATTCCTAGGATAGTTTTAAATGCTGTTCGATATGCCCAAAGAGCATCTAAGAGTTTTCTCGACCAATCTTTCCTAGATGGATTAACAGTTTTCTCAAGAATTTGTTTGATTTCTCGATTGGCTAACTCAGCTTGACCATTGGTTTGTGGGTGGTAAGCGGTGGACACTTTTTGAGAAATTCCATACTTCTCCATGAGCGATGAGAATGGGCGATTGCAGAAATGAGTTCCATGATCACTAATGATAGCCCTAGGAATCCCAAATCTAGAGAAAATGTTTTCTTTAAGGAATCTAATCACAGTTTGATGGTCATTGGATTTTGTAGGAATGGCCTCAACCCATTTTGAGACATAATCGACAGCCAAGAGAATGTAAAGATATCCCCTAGAGTTTGGGAAGGGACCCATGAAATCAATTCCCCAACAGTCAAATATTTCAACCACTAATATTAGAGTGAGAGGCATTTGATTCCTTTTTGTGATGGACCCTACTTGTTGACACCTAGGACAGCTTTGACAAAATGTGTAGGAGTCCCTTGAGAGGGTGGTCCAAAAGAGACCACATTGAAGAACCTTGGCAGAAGTTTTCTTAGAGGAAAAGTGACCTCTGCAAGCCTCACTATGACAGAACATTAGGATGCACTCTTGTTCGGATTCTGGCACACACCTCCTAATAACTTGGTCAGGGCAGAACTTATATAGGTATGGATCATCAAACACATAATGCTTGACATCAGAAAGAAATTTTCTTCTAGCTTGGGTCCCTAAGAATTTTGGAATGACTCCTGAAACTAAGAAGTTGGCTATGTCAGCATACCAAGGGCAATCACTCACAGAATAGAGGTTCTCATCGGGAAATGAATCAGACACAGAAAGGTGATGTGATTTGTCCTTGAATTCCAACCTAGAGAGGTGATCAGCTACAACATTCTCGACACCTTTTTTATCCTTAATGGTTAAATCGAACTCTTGAAGAAGAAGGACCCACCTAATCAATCTAGCCTTTGCATCTTGTTTTTGGAAGAGATATTTTAGAGCTGAATGGTCGGTGAATACAATGATGGGTGATCCTAAGAGATAGGACCTGAATTTCTCTAAGGAAAACACAATAGCAAGTAACTCCTTTTCAGTGGTGGTGTAATTGATTTGGGCATCATTTAAGGATTTGCTTGCATAAGAAATGACATATGGAGTTTTATCACACCGTTGTCCTAACACAGCTCCTACAGCAAAGTCACTGGCATCACACATGAGTTCGAAAGGAAGGTCCCAGTTTGGAGATTTCATAATGGGAGGAGAGGTGAGAGCGGATTTAAGGGTTGAAAATGAACCCTCACAGCTTTCTGTCCAAACAAATGGAGCATCCTTTACTAGGAGAGCACAAAGAGGGCGAGAGATTGAACTAAAGTCCTTAATGAATCTTCTATAGAAACCAGCATGTCCTAAGAAGGACCTCACTTCCTTAACAGTTCTGGGTGATGGAAGGTGACGAATGATGTCAACCTTTGCTTTATCAACTTCAATTCCCCTACCTGAGACTATATGGCCAAGGACTAACCCCTCTTTTACCATGAAATGGCATTTTTCCCAGTTTAGGACCAGATTCTTTTCTTCACATCTTGACAAAACTCTCTCCACATTCCTAAGACATCCCTCAAATGTATCCCCAAAAATAGAGAAGTCATCCATGAAGACCTCTAGAAAATCCCCTACCATATCTGAGAAGATTCCCATCATGCACCGCTGGAAGGTTCCAGGGGCATTGCATAACCCGAACGGCATGCGTTTAAAGGCAAAGGTACCGAAAGGACATGTGAATGTAGTCTTCCCTTGATCCTCTAGGGAGACCTCAATTTGATTGTAACCTGAGTACCCATCTAGGAAGCAATAGAATTGATGACCCGCCACTCGCTCGAGGACTTGATCAATAAAGGGCAAGGGAAAATGGTCCTTCTTGGTACAAGAGTTGAGCTTCCTATAGTCAATACAGACTCTCCAGCCACTACTCTCCCTAGTTGGAAGAATTTCCCCATCCTTATTAGTGATCACAGTGATTCCAGCTTTCTTTGGGACAACTTGAATTGGGCTTACCCACTCACTCTCAGCTATGGGGTAGATGATACCAGCTTTCAACAACTTAAGAAGTTCTTTCCTTACCACATCCATAAAATTTGGATTGAGTCTCCTCTGAGGTTGACGACATGGTTTGGATTCAGATTCAAGAGTAATCCTATGAGTTCCAATAAGTGGGCTAATCCCAGGAATATCAGACAGGGTCCAACCAATGGCTTTCTTGTGTTTCCTAAGGACATCTAGAAGCATCCCCTCCTGATTGGGTTCAAGAGAAGAAGATATGACTATAGGATGTGTTTGATTTTCCCCTAGGAAGGCATACTTGAGGGAAGTAGGAAGTTCCTTCAATTCAAGATCTGGTTGGTTCAGAATTTCAGCAGAATATTGGGGCATTGGATCAAGATCAAATTTGTTTCCTAGATTTTCAGATTGAATTGATTCCCCATGTGTAGAAGTTTCATCCACAAGATTGTATTGACCTGGGTTAGGGAAGGGAGTTTGAGTCGTCTCCATGAATGTGGTTTCCTGAAAGGTTTCACTGATTGTTGGTCCTAAGACATCATTATAGGAGCAATTTGAAAATGATTCGAGCCAAGGAGATAAACTTCCTTCATGTGAACAAAGGAAATCAATCTCATTCTGACTTAAACATCCATCAAATATTTCTTGATGTTCTATGGATTCATTTTCAATGCTTCCTAACATGTTGACTTCATGAATGTCCTCGTCATCTCCTATTTGTGAGCTTGCGTTATAGATGTTCAAGTCTAGACTCATGTTCCCAAAGGTGATGGTCATGTTCCCATTTCGGACTCGGATAACAGAGTTGATTGTTGCAAGGAAAGGACGACCAAGGATGATTGGGGTTTGTTCCTTATTTCCTAAATTTGGATGGTTGTCAAGGACAATGAAATCAGCAGGGTAGATGAAGTTTTCAACCTTTACCAGAACGTCCTTTAAAATCCCCTTGGGAACCCTAATGCTACGATCAGCAAGCTGAAGTGTGACAGATGTGGGTTGGAGCTCTTCTAGGCCTAACTGGCAGTACACAGCATATGGGATGAGATTGACACTAGCACCTAGGTCACACAAGGCCTTGACAACTTTGCTTTCTCCTAGTTCAACATTGATGTAAGGGAAACCTGGGTCTTTCAACTTAGGAGGAATGGTCCCTTGAATGGTGGTACTCACATTAGCAGCCAAAAGGACTTGGTTTTTATGTGAAAATTTTCTTTTAAAAGTGCACAAGTCCTTAAGGTACTTTGAGTAGGAAGGTATGGTTTGGATTGCATCGAGAAGAGGAATGTTCAACTTGACTTGTGAGAAGATTTCCCTCAATGTTTCACTCAGTTCAGGCTTGGATTTCCCCCTCATGCGTTGGGGAAATGGTGCAGGTTGTGGGGTTGTTTGTTGAATAGTTGTTTCTTTCACATTGTTGAAGAGTTGTTTCTTTCAATTGTAATGTTATGCTGCATTTTTTTTTGCCTCAATTTTGTCTTTCACATGTAAGTTGTTCAATTCACTTTAGTTTCTTAATAAAAGTTCTTCTTCTACTCTTATTCTGTTGTTCTTAATATCACTTTGATACCGTTGGATCAAGGTGTGAATTTATTCACACCAACCCTTGTGAAATTATTCACACAACGGTGGAGTGATCATTTTATTTTTGTTGTTTTCTTTACTTCTCCATTTCCTCCCTTATGAGTCTACTTTCCGCTTCCATTGAAACCATGGGATCAATGGAGGGCTAACCCACTTATGGGTTGATCCAAGGGAGTAGCAAGGGGCTGGATTGGATGTTATTTATCACCTAATTAATGTATAATCACTTCTTTAATTGGGATTTTTATTTGATGATTTTTAAACTCCATCGTCCTTGTTGAATTTAAGGCCACACACTTCAAGTACTAATATGATCCTTTACCTTGAAGTGCTCAAAACTTTGATCCTTCAAGTGTATAGGTGATTAGTATTAGAGGGAGTAGGCATTAAACCAGTAAGTGATGATGTTGTTTTATCTCCTTAAATGAACCCATCTCAAATTTAAGAAATTGAAATCATTAAAAAGAAAATGCGTCCAATCCACCCCGAGTGATAACCTAGGATCAACTCATTCTTTTAAATTGAATCCACTTAAATATTTTAGATATCTTTAAAACCCATCCAAAATCAATCCAAGTTGGCCACTTAATAGCCAAAAATCCATCCCTTAGGTTGTGTATCTTAGGTATCTTCTTAGGTCTCTGTGGAATCGACAACCCAAGCTACACTACAAGGACCGTTCTACCCTTCTTCTCTTGGGTAAATTTGGGCGTGAACCAAATTTTGGTGCCATTGCCGGGGACCAAGTAAGTACCTTAGATCCAAAAAAAACCTTCTTTCCTCACCTCCATTCTTCTACTCTCACCCAAGATCTCTTATCTTGTCCCTTTCTCGCTTTTTTTTGGGCGCATGTCCGCCTACACCCGCGATTTCTCAAACAGACTAGTTAGGGTGGAAAGTTCTAGGATAGGGGAGTCAAGTGCACCTAAGGGATTGTTTAAATCAGATTCAAATATTCTTGAAACCCCAAAGTCAGAACTTGAAACAAGTCCAATGGAGGGTCATCCACAAAATCAAATTGTAAACCCTAGGGGGAATCAAATGGGAAACCAAAACCAAGAAGCTCCAAACTTAGGGAATGTAGTTGATCAAACCATGAACGACTACCTCACTCCAGCTTGGACCAATGCCCCCTCATGCATTAGACACAATTCCATAGGAGACACCAACTACATATTCAAACCCCATGTCCTAAACCACCTTCCAACCTTTCATGGGATGGAGTCAGAAATGCCATACCTTCATGTCAAAGAGTTCAACGAAATTGTTGAAACCATGTGTCCCCCACATCAACTAGAATCCGCTAAGATGAGGCTATTTCCTTTTTCATTAAAGGATCGAGCTAAAAATTGGCTAAACAACTTGAGACCTGCATCAATCCACTCTTGGGACCAACTGCAAAGAGAATTCTACAAAAAATACTTCCCTCATCACAAAACAATCGCACTTAAAAAGAGCATCCAAAACTTTTTTGAAAAAGAGGGAGAGTCATTCTATGAAACATGGGAGAGGTTCAAAGACACCCTAAACATGGTTCCACACCATGGGTTTTCCATACCTAAACAAGTGAGAATTTTCTATGAAGGGTTGGGTCCGGGGAACAAACAGTTCATTGACATGATGTGTAATGGAACCTTTAAAAACAAGGCCCCAAATGATGCTTACGAGTATCTCGAAAGTCTGGCTGAACAAAACCAAACTTGGGGAACTTCACCTTATTCTGAAAAGCCACAAAGAACCACTGGAATTCAAACACTTAGAGAAGAGGAAAGCCTTAGGGCTAAACTCGCAGCACTCTCTAGGAAGGTTGAAGAGATAGACCTTAGGAAAGTCCATGAAATCCAAAATGTAGACCTTGTTTGCACAATTTGTGACAAACATGACCATAAAACAGACAACTGCCCAACCATTCCATCCATCAAGGATGTTCTTCTAGGAGGACCCCCAGCGGAAGTCAATGCCCTAAACTTTCAAAAGCCTCAATACCAAAACACCTTCAACCCAAGGTATAACGACCACCCAGGCTTCCGCTGGAAAGATAACCAACAACCTAGCCAACCACAGGGACAAAATTCTTACCCCCATCAGAACTACCAAACCCATAACCAGTTCCAAACCCAACCTACCCAATACCAACAACCACCGGTCCATTTTCAACAAACCATCCCACCTCCAAAATATCCCCCTGGGATAAACCAACCTACTCAAGCACCAACCCAAACTATTCCACAAAGCCTACTAGAACAACTGTGCAAACAAATGGAGAGGATGAACTCAGAAGTATCTTCCCTAAAACAAGAACTTCAAACCATCAAAACTGGAAAGGCACCCATGCCTACTCAGGCGGTGCCGTCCTCAACTTCAAGGGGAGAGTCAAGTTGTGCTCAAACAACTCATGAACAACTAAAGGCTGTGACTGTTTTAAGAAGTGGGAAATCAATTGAGAAACCTGAACAACTAATTCAGAACCCACCTGAAGATTCAAACTTGGATGAGAATTCAAGTGAACCACAAGATCAAACTGAGGAAACTGATAACAATGTGAAAGAAACAACTCTTCAACAAACAACCCCACAACCTGCACCATTTCCCCAACGCATGAGGGGGAAATCCAAGCCTGAACTGAGTGAAACCTTGAGGGAAATCTTCTCACAAGTCAAGTTGAACATTCCTCTTCTCGATGCAATCCAAACCATACCTTCCTACTCAAAGTACCTTAAGGACTTGTGCACTTTTAAAAGAAAATTTTCACATAAAAACCAAGTCCTTTTGGCTGCTAATGTGAGTACCACCATTCAAGGGACCATTCCTCCTAAGTTGAAAGACCCAGGTTGCCCTTACATCAATGTTGAACTAGGAGAAAGCAAAGTTGTCAAGGCCTTGTGTGACCTAGGTGCTAGTGTCAATCTCATCCCATATGCTGTGTACTGCAAGTTAGGCCTAGAAGAGCTCCAACCCACATCTGTCACACTTCAGCTTGCTGATCGTAGCATTAGGGTTCCTAGGGGGATTTTAAAGGACGTTATGGTAAAGGTTGAAAACTTCATCTACCCTGCTGATTTCATTGTCCTTGACAACCATCCAAATTTAGGAAATAAGGAACAAACCCCAATCATCCTTGGTCGTCCTTTCCTTGCAACAATCAACTCTGTTATCCGAGTCCGAAATGGGAACATGACCATCACCTTTGGGAACATGAGTCTAGACTTGAACATCTATAACGCAAGCTCACAAATAGGAGATGACGAGGACATTCATGAAGTCAACATGTTAGGAAGCATTGAAAATGAATCCATAGAACATCAAGAAATATTTGATGGATGTTTAAGTCAGAATGAGATTGATTTCCTTTGTTCACATGAAGGAAGTTTATCTCCTTGGCTCGAATCATTTTCAAATTGCTCCTATAATGATGTCTTAGGACCAACAATCAGTGAAACCTTTCAGGAAACCACATTCATGGAGACGACTCAAACTCCCTTCCCTAACCCAGGTCAATACAATCTTGTGGCTGAAACTTCTACACATGGGGAATCAATTCAATCTGAAAATCTAGGAAACAAATTTGATCTTGATCCAATGCCCCAATATTCTGCTGAAATTCTGAACCAACCAGATCTTGAATTGAAGGAACTTCCTACTTCCCTCAAGTATTCCTTCCTAGGGGAAAATCAAACACATCCTATAGTCATATCTTCTTCTCTTGAAGCCAATCAGGAGGGGATGCTTCTAGATGTCCTTAGGAAACACAAGAAAGCCATTGGTTGGACCCTGTCTGATATTCCTGGGATTAGCCCACTTATTGGAACTCATAGGATTACTCTTGAATCTGAATCCAAACCATGTCGTCAACCTCAGAGGAGACTCAATCCAAATTTTATGGATGTGGTAAGGAAAGAACTTCTTAAGTTGTTGAAAGCTGGTATCATCTACCCCATAGCTGAGAGTGAGTGGGTAAGCCCAATTCAAGTTGTCCCAAAGAAAGCTGGAATCACTGTGATCACTAATAAGGATGGGGAAATTCTTCCAACTAGGGCGAGTAGTGGCTGGAGAGTCTGTATTGACTATAGGAAGCTCAACTCTTGTACCAAGAAGGACCATTTTCCCTTGCCCTTTATTGATCAAGTCCTCGAGCGAGTGGCGGGTCATCAATTCTATTGCTTCCTAGATGGGTACTCAGGTTACAATCAAATTGAGGTCTCCCTAGAGGATCAAGGGAAGACTACATTCACATGTCCTTTCGGTACCTTTGCCTTTAAACGCATGCCGTTCGGGTTATGCAATGCCCCTGGAACCTTCCAGCGGTGCATGATGGGAATCTTCTCAGATATGGTAGGGGATTTTCTAGAGGTCTTCATGGATGACTTATCTGTTTTTGGGGATACATTTGAGGGATGTCTTAGGAATGTGGAGAGAGTTTTGTCAAGATGTGAAGAAAAGAATCTGGTCCTAAACTGGGAAAAATGCCATTTCATGGTAAAAGAGGGGTTAGTCCTTGGCCATATAGTCTCAGGTAGGGGAATTGAAGTTGATAAAGCAAAGGTTGACATCATTCGTCACCTTCCATCACCCAGAACTGTTAAGGAAGTGAGGTCCTTCTTAGGACATGCTGGTTTCTATAGAAGATTCATTAAGGACTTTAGTTCAATCTCTTGCCCTCTTTGTGCTCTCCTAGTAAAGGATGCTCCATTTGTTTGGACAGAAAGCTGTGAGGGTTCATTTTCAACCCTTAAATCCGCTCTCACCTCTCCTCCCATTATGAAATCTCCAAACTGGGACCTTCCTTTCGAACTCATGTGTGATGCCAGTGACTTTGCTGTAGGAGCTGTGTTAGGACAACGGTGTGATAAAACTCCATATGTCATTTCTTATGCAAGCAAATCCTTAAATGATGCCCAAATCAATTACACCACCACTGAAAAGGAGTTACTTGCTGTTGTGTTTGCCTTAGAGAAATTCAGGTCCTATCTCTTAGGATCACCCATCATTGTATTCACCGACCATTCAGCTCTAAAATATCTCTTCCAAAAACAATATGCAAAGGCTAGATTGATTAGGTGGGTCCTTCTTCTTCAAGAGTTCGATTTAACCATTAAGGATAAAAAAGGTGTCGAGAATGTTGTAGCTGATCACCTCTCTAGGTTGGAATTCAATGACAAATCACATCACCTTTCTGTGTCTGATTCATTTCCTGATGAGAACCTCTATTCTGTGAGTGATTGCCCTTGGTATGCTGACATAGCCAACTTCTTAGTTTCAGGAGTCATTCCAAAATTCTTAGGGACCCAAGCTAGAAGAAAATTTCTTTCTGATGTCAAGCATTATGTGTTTGATGATCCATACCTATATAAGTTCTGTCCTGACCAAGTTATTAGGAGGTGTGTGCCAGAATCCGAACAAGAGTCCATCCTAATGTTCTGTCATAGTGAGGCTTGTGGAGGTCACTTTTCCTCTAAGAAAACTTCTGCCAAGGTTCTTCAATGTGGTCTCTTTTGGCCCACCCTCTCAAGGGACTCCTACACATTTTGTCAAAGCTGTCCTAGGTGTCAACAAGTAGGGTCCATCACAAAAAGGAATCAAATGCCTCTCACTCCAATATTAGTGGTTGAAATCTTTGACTGTTGGGGAATTGATTTCATGGGTCCCTTCCCAAACTCTAGGGGATATCTTTACATTCTCTTGGCTGTCGATTATGTCTCAAAATGGGTTGAGGCCATTCCTACAAAATCCAATGACCATCAAACTGTGATTAGATTCCTTAAAGAAAACATTTTCTCTAGATTTGGGATTCCTAGGGCTATCATTAGTGATCGTGGAACTCATTTCTGCAATCGCCCATTCTCATCGCTCATGGAGAAGTATGGAATTTCTCACAAAGTGTCCACCGCTTACCACCCACAAACCAATGGTCAAGCTGAGTTAGCCAATCGAGAAATCAAACAAATTCTTGAGAAAACTGTTAATCCATCTAGGAAAGATTGGTTGAGCAAACTCTTAGATGCTCTTTGGGCATATCGAACAGCATTTAAAACTATCCTAGGAATGTCCCCATATAGGTTGGTTTATGGTAAATCATGCCATTTGCCAGTGGAGATTGAGCATAAGGCCTTTTGGGCAATCAAAAAAATGAACTTTGACATTTCTTTCGCCGGAATAAAGAGGAAATTGGATCTAAACGAGCTTGAGGAACTTAGGATGGAGGCTTATGAAAATTCAAGGATCAATAAAGCTAGAGTTCAAGCCTACCAGTCTAGGAATCTTAAAACTAAACACATTGAACCAGGGAAACCTGTGCTTTTGTATAGTTCTAAACTTCATTTACACCCGGGAAAGTTGAGGTCTAGATGGTCCGGTCCATACATAGTGCATAAAGTGTACCCCCATGGGGCTGTTGAAATTCAAGATCCCACCAATGGTCAAATATTTAAAGTTAATGGTCATAGAGTCAAACCATTCATAGAACCATTCCAAAAACATGAAGTTGATGAAGACCTGAGTGAACCTACCTTTGATGAAAAACAACAACAATTAATCAATAAGGGGTTTAAGTCGAGCTAATGACGTTAAACAAAGCGCTGCACGGGAGGCAACCCGTGGTTTTTATGTTTCTAATATTTCTGAATCATCTTTATTTTTCAAATAAGATTACTTAATCATTTTTATATTTAAAAATAAAAAAAATAGACTTTTGACCTGTTCTTCTATTATGAGTATGGATGGGTACGAAAGAGGAGCACCATATTCATCTGTGTCACGTGGTGTGATCCTTGAGTAATACCTTACCCAGAAATTTAAAAAGAAGACAATGTATCATCAGTTTATTTTGTTTTTATTATTCAATGGGTTAAAAAAAATATATAATAATACAAAAAAAAAGTCCACGCCATAGGCCGTGGGGCAAACCCCGTCACAACCGGTGAAGCCGCGGGGACTCGAACCCGGGACCGAAGGGAGACAGGGGCGCGCGCTTACCACTGACCTGCGGCTTCTTGTGATACCTTATTCTATAATTTTTATATATATTCTTATATTTTACTTCCTTTATTATATAAATATATATATATATTGTTTGTTTTTGTTTGTTTTGTTTGTTTTGTTTGTTTTGTTTTTTTTCCTTTTTCCACTAGGGAACTTTGCAAGCGACATGGATATCAAAGGAATAAATTTGAGCGGCAAGAACTTCAAACTTAAACCACCAGGTGACTTCATTCCATAATCCTCATTTTCAATTTCCTTTTTAAATTTTTATTCCCTACCTCTACTCCTAATTTTTCATTTCTTCAAACACTGGGGACAGTGTTGTTTTAAGTTGGGGGGGAGATAAAATAAAAAAAATGCTTTTGTGTCAAAAACAAAAATTGAATGATTTGAAAAAAAAAGTAAATGGAAGGAAAAATTCCTTTAACTTTGAACATGGTAATACACATTGCACACTTTGAAACTGAATATCAAATAATTTAGCATGCCCTGATTCTGATTTTAATCCTTGTATAATTTCATGAGCATAGATTTTGGAAAGTGTGGCTGTCCAATGTGATATTTCATCGTTTATATTTTCATCCAAATAAAAAAATGCCACAATGCACGTCCTCTAGACTGTGGGGTACTAATTTGAATTTTTGGGGTCCCATAATAAATAGCATAGGATGGTTTTATTTTTATGAATAATATGAGTATTCAAAAAAATATTATTAAAAAAAAATTATTAAAAAATAAAAAAATAAAAAAATAAAAATAAAAATTTGCGTGTAGAGCAATGGATTGATAAAATGCGAGGCTTTCGGCACTTGGGGGTCGTGACTCCAGAGTTGTCTAGCCCTGAGTTTTTCAATCTATCTCTATTTATGGTAATATGACTTTGTTTTGATTAAGTTAACTCGAGACGATGCCCGAGTATGTGGGCTTCACTTGGTGCCCTAAGGCCTTTGAGTCTGGGAGTCATCGGCAAAGTCTTGCTACATGGGTTATTTGATTAACTGCAATCTCAATTACTATAGCAATATTGCAAAAAAAACAAAACAAAAGGATGAAGAATACTCATATTAGGATTAAATGTGATTCCACCTAGCGCTTCCATGATTTCCCCCTTGAATGAAAATGAACCCCCATATCTATTGTGATTCACAACACATCATTACACCTAATTGAGTTGGATGAAGTATGATGATAGATTTGATCAAAGGAATGGGCTTGGTATTGGGATCTGCTTATGAAAATATCTTGTATTAAAATATTTTGATGGGTTTCATGATTGTTTGGTATAAGGTTTTTTGGTGATCATTGTGTATTAAAATGTTTTTGGAAAAGGGAATTCGAATTTCATTTTTGATGAGATATATTTTGCTCGGGACTAGCAAAACTCAAGTTGGGGGGTGTGATTAGCCACTAAATGAGGCTAATATTCATTGTTAATATACTTAATTTTCATGTTCTTTGTTATTCATAAACACCATTTTAGTGCATTTTACACTTTGAACACTATTTCACATTATGATTGTAATACCTTCTTAAAATGCACTATTATGTGGTACATTTTTGAACATCATTTAAAGTACCCAATGATTCATCTGATTTTAAGAAATTTAATTTTACATATTTTAATTTGATATTTTTGGAAATTGATCTACACTTAAATATGAACATGTTTGATTCAGGGATCAATGGAGAATTCATGGAGGATGATGGAGATAATTGGCAATGAAAGGAAGCAATTCTGGAGAAGGCAGATTGGACACCAGCCCACTGATGAGACTGTGGGGCCCAAAATAAAGGCCCAATTAATCCCACATTTCGTGGGATGCTAGAAGAAATGTACAGGAACAAATCACTCTTCAGGAGTTAATGCTAATTCGGCCACCATGTTGGTCATTTAGGCGGTCCAAGTTAGAGATAAAATTCTGGGCCAGATTCTGCGGCCCAGAAAAACAGTCCACCATTTTGATCATATCTCGGAATAAACAACTCCCAATGGGCCCAAATTTTACAGGCGGTTAGAAGAGATCCGGAGCTACATTTTCTTCTTCTATGGCCCACCCTGATTCGGACTTCTCGAAGGTCTTCCAGACGCGTCTGTTCGGTGGATGAAAACTGGCTGCCACCTCGGGTCAAACGTGGAAAAGTCCAAATTCCACAAGCTTTCCACCACCTATAGCCTACCAAAATTAATTAAGATGCTTTGTACTATTGGTGGTTCGACCAAAGGCTCCCAAAATGCCTATTTAAGGCAGTGGTGGTGAAGGAGTTGAAGATCTTGGATGCTTTGTTCAATTGTAATGTTATGCTGCATTTTTGTTGCCTCAATTTTGTCTTTCACATGTAAGTTGTTCAATTCACTTTAGTTTCTTAATAAAAGTTCTTCTTCTACTCTTATTCTGTTGTTCTTAATATCACTTTGATACCGTTGGATCAAGGTGTGAATTTATTCACACCAACCCTTGTGAAATTATTCACACAACGGTGGAGTGATCATTTTATTTTTGTTGTTTTCTTTACTTCTCCATTTCCTCCCTTATGAGTCTACTTTCCGCTTCCATTGAAACCATGGGATCAATGGAGGGCTAACCCACTTATGGGTTGATCCAAGGGAGTAGCAAGGGGCTGGATTGGATGTTATTTATCACCTAATTAATGTATAATCACTTCTTTAATTGGGATTTTTATTTGATGATTTTTAAACTTCATCGTCCTTGTTGAATTTAAGGCCACACACTTCAAGTACTAATACGATCCTTTACCTTGAAGTGCTCAAAACTTTGATCCTTCAAGTGTATAGGTGATTAGTATTAGAGGGTGTAGGCATTAAACCAGTAAGTGATGATGTTGTTTTATCTCCTTAAATGAACCCATCTCAAATTTAAGAAATTGAAATCATTAAAAAGAAAATGCGTCCAATCCACCCCGAGTGATAACCTAGGATCAACTCATTCTTTTAAATTGAATCCACTTAAATATTTTAGATATCTTTAAAACCCATCCAAAATCAATCCAAGTTGTCCACTTCATAGCCAAAAATCCATCCCTTAGGTTGTGTATCTTAGGTATCTTCTTAGGTCTCGCCCAAATTTACCCAAGTTTTAAGGGTCAAGCGGTCGCTTGTAGTGTAGTTTGGGTTGTCGAATCCTCAGAGACCTAAGAAGAACCTTTAGACACTCAACAAAAAGAGA
Source organism: Viscum album (assembly GCA_963277665.1). NCBI lineage: Eukaryota > Viridiplantae > Streptophyta > Magnoliopsida > Santalales > Viscaceae > Viscum > Viscum album. Next base: position 1,103,993,925 of record OY728147.1, read on the forward strand.
TGGATTTTTGGCTATGAAGTGGCCAACTTGGGTTGATTTTATATTGTTTTTAAAGAGAACTAAAGATCTATGTGAATTCAAATTAAGAGAAAATGAGTTGATCCTAGGTTATGGCTCGGGGTGGATTGAATGAATTCCTTTTTTTTTACAATTTTAATTTCATTAACTCGAGAAGGATTCATGAAATGAATTCAAACTAACCTCATCACTTACTGATTAAACACCTTCAAAACATATGATAATCACCTATACACTTGTAGGATCATTTTCATGAGCACTCCAAGGTAAAGGATGTAATTAGCACATGAAAGTGGGGTGAATAAATTCAATAAGGAAGAGGAAGAATAAAAATCATTGAATGAAAGAAACTCAATTAAAAGAAATTAATAACATTTAGGGCATGAGAAATAACATTCAATCCAGCCCCTTTCTACTCCCTTGGATCAACCCATAAAAGAGCTAGCCCTCCATTGATTACAAGTTCTCAACGGAAGCGGAAAGTAGACTTATGAGGGTGGAATTGAAGAAGTAAAAATAACAAAAATAACAATCACTCCACCGTTGTGTGAACAAAATCACAAGGTTTGGTGTGAATAAATTCACACCTTGAGGCAACGGTATCAAGGTGATGAGGATAAGAACAGAACAAGAGAAGAGGAAGAACTTTTATTGAAGACTAAGGTGATTCGAACAACTTACATGAGAAGGAAGAACATTACAAAGGCAAATTGGCATAATAACATTACAATGAAAAGAAAGCATCCAACCTCCCAAAATCCATCACCACTACTGCCTTAAATAGGAAAAAATGAAGCCTTGGCCGAGCCCCCAACATCCCATGTGCCTTTAATTAATTATGTTGGGGAAAGGTAGGTGGAACATTAATGATGAGAGACTTTTCCACTTCTTGACCCGAAGTTGCATCCAGCTTGCATCCACCGGAAAGACGCGCCTCAAGAACCTTCTAGAAGGCCGAATTGGAGTGTTCCATAGAAGACTTAAATTCAGCCCCTGATGTCCCCTAACACCATGTAAAATTTCAGAACAAAATAATTTGTGGTTCGGGAGATATGATTGAAATGGTGGGATGATTTTCTGGGCCGCAGATTCTGGCCCAAAATTAAATCTTCAACTTGGGCCACCTTAATCACCAACATTGAGGACGAATTAGCGCTGCCTCCAAAAGAATGATTTGTTCCCCTGAATGTCTTCTATCCTTCCATAAATTTTTGGCTTCATTGGGCCTGTATTGTGGGCCCCATAGACCGATCAGTGGGATGATATACAATCTGCCTTCTCCAGAATTGTTTCCTTTAATCGCCAAATATCTCTATCATAATTTATTAATAATCCATTGATCCCTGAATAAAAAATGTTCATAATTAATTGAATATCTATTTCCAAAAAATATCAAATTAAAACATGGATATTTGCATTCTTTAAAATCAGATGAAACATTGGTCCTAAATTGGTGCACATTAGGCATGAAGTGCACAAATGATGAGAATGGGTGTTCAAAATGTAAAATGAACTAAAATGGTATTTATGAATAGCAAGGCACATGAAAACTACAGATATTAGCAATGAATATTATCCTCTTACAGTGGCTAATCACACCCCCCAACTTGAGTTTTGCTAGTCCCGAGCAAAATATATCTCACAAAAATGAAATTCGAATGCCATTTTCCAAAAACATTTTAATACACATTTCTCACCCAAAGATCACATACCAAACAATTATGAAACCCATCAAAATCATTTAAAACAAGATATGTCCATAAGCATATCCCAATCCCAAGCCCATTCCTTTGTTCAAATTCATTGCCATATTTCATCCAAATTCAATTAAGCATGATGAAGTGTTGTGTGTCACAATAGACATGGGGGTTCATTTTCATTCGAGGGATAAAAGATGGAAGCGCTAGGAGAAATCAAATTTTAATAATAAGATGGGTACTCATTTTTTATTTTATATATTTTTTTTTTGGTTTTATTTTTTATTTTATTTTATTTTTTGCAATTTTGCCATGGTAATTGAAATTGAACTCAATCGAGTCAACCCATGTAGCAAGACTTTGCCGATGACTCCCAGGCTCAAAGACCTTAGGGCACAAAGTGAAGCTCACATACTCGGGCATCATCTCAAGCTAACTCAATCAAAAACAAATTCAAATTACCACAAATAGAGATAAAATTCCCAACTCTGGGCCAGACAACTATGGAGTCGCGATCCCCAAGTGCCGAAAGCCACACATTAGGTCAATTCATTGCTCTACGCGCAAATTTTTTTTTTTTTGAATACTCATGTTAAAATTAAAATGATCGCCAATCCTATGCTATTTATTATGGGTCCCCAAGAACTCAAACTAAAACCCCACAATCTAGAGGATGTGCATTGTGTGTTTTTTTTAAATGGATGAAAATATAACAGTGAAAAATCACATCGGACAACCGCACTTTCCAATAACAATGCACATGAACATAAACTTGATTTAAAATCAGAATCAAGGCATGCAAAATTATTTGATATCCAATTTCAGAGTTTGGAATGTATGTTATCATGTTCAAGGTTAATGGCATTTTTCATTCCACACATTTTCCTTCATCTCCCCCCCCCCCAACTTGGAATACACTGTCCCCAGTGTTGAAAGAATTGAAACATAGAAGTGGCAGGATAGAAGTGCAATGAAGACATTGAAAATGAAAATTATGGAATGAAGTCACCTGGTAGTTGATGTTGAAAATTCATTCCCATGTCTCCCTTCAGTTCTGGTCTATCTCCCAATGGCTTGGACGGTTGTGACCAGCTTTTCCCAATGACTTATGACATCCCTTAAATTTTTTTTTAATATATATATTTTTTGTATTTTTTTTTAACCTAAAAAAAATATAAAAACATAAATTGATGATACATTGTCTTCTCTTAAATTTCTGGGTAAGGTATTACTCAGGGATTACACCACGTGACACGGATGAATACGGTGCTCCCCTTTCATACCCATCCTTACTCATAAAAGAAGAACAGGTCAACAATCTATTTTTTTAAATACCTACAAAAAAGATAAAAATAAAATAAAATAAAATAAACTGATGATACATTGTCTTCTTTATATTTTCTGGGTAAGGTATTACTCAGGGATCACACCGCGTGACACGGATGAATACGGTGCTCCCCTTTCATACCCATCCTTACTCATAAAAGAAGATCAGGTCAACAGTCTATATTTTTTTTTAAATAAAAAAATACAGAAGAAGGAAAAAAAAATTCACAAAGATTAGAAAGATGAAGACCACGGGTTGCCTCCCGTGCAGCGCTTTTGTTTAACGTCGCTAGCTCGACCTGAACCCCCCAACTTAACCAATTCCAACTTTAAAAATTTTAATTACCTCATCTTTCTCCACTTCAACATGATTGAGAATGCGTATCCCTTGTGGTTGGTATAAAGATTTGTAATTTGATTTATGAACAATCCTATTTTCTAAAATGAATGGGAAAATCCAAGGAATATTAGAAATGGTTGATTCTTTTTCTTCTGTAGTCTTTCTTAACAAATCAAAGATCAACCCACCTTTTTGGGTTTCATGAGATGAATTAATGAAACCCCCAAGCTCTTTCTTAACAAAAATTATAGGGTACTCAAGTGGGGAAGGAAGGACAATGATTTTGAGCTCGGTTTGGATAGGACATTTAGACACAGGTTGAGAATTTGAATCCAACTTATCTTTATTTTCCAAATTTCGTGACAAAATTGTTTCATTTTGAATAGAAGATTCAACCAAAAAATTGGAAAGAATAGTGTTAGGAGTGGGCATGGACTCAATGTTTTCGATTTCTCTTAGTGGTTCAGTGATTGGTGTTTTTGAAAAATCATCAATAGAGTTACACTTAGGAGACTCAATCCATGATGTCAAATTCCCCTCTTGTGAATACATGAAATCAATTTCCTCCTGATTTAAAGACCCTTCAACAATTTCTTGATTTACTTCCCCTACCCCAAATCCAAAGGTCGGTTCTTCAATAAATTCATGAGAGGCTTGTGAAAAACTAGACACTTCACATAAGGTTTTTGAAGGTACAGTTGGTGTATGGATAAGTTCCTCACAAGTATTAATGCATTGTAGTTCTAATCTCAATGATGATACCTCGTAACTCATCATCTCCATTTGATTACACAATTGTTCAAGGAGTTTTTGAGGATTAGGCTGGATAGAAGATTGTAAATCATTAACTTCGTTAAGATTTATCTCTTTAATCATCCTAGAGAGGGTCGGAAATTGATCCTTTAAATAATCATCATCCCATTGATTGTACATCTCATCAGGTGTGTGGTAATTATTCAAGGGTTGATCAAAGAAATTTTCTAATTTAGTGGCTTCCCAATATTCATTTTCCATTTCATTCCAGTGTGAGTTTGTGACATGATAATTTGGAAGATACTCCATTGGAGAAGATGGAAAGTTGGATTCTAGATTCTCAGGACACACACAAACAGAAAGGGGTAAAGATAAGAGAGATGGGGGTGAGAATAGAGAATGTGGGGTGAGAAAAGAAGATGTGTGTCTAAAGTACTTACTTGGGTCCCCGGCAACGGCGCCAAAATTTGGTCTCGCCCAAATTTACCCAAGTTTTAAGGGTCAAGCGGTCGCTTGTAGTGTAGCTTGGGTTGTCGAATCCTCAGAGACCTAAGAAGAACCTTTAGACACTCAACAAAAAGAGATGGATTTTTGGCTATGAAGTGGCCAACTTGGGTTGATTTTATATTGTTTTTAAAGAGAACTAAAGATCTATGTGAATTCAAATTAAGAGAAAATGAGTTGATCCTAGGTTATGGCTCGGGGTGGATTGAATGAATTCCTTTTTTTTTACAATTTTAATTTCATTAACTCGAGAAGGATTCATGAAATGAATTCAAACTAACCTCATCACTTACTTATTAAACACCTTCAAAACATATGATAATCACCTATACACTTGTAGGATCATTTTCATGAGCACTCCAAGGTAAAGGATGTAATTAGCACATGAAAGTGGGGTGAATAAATTCAATAAGGAAGAGGAAGAATAAAAATCATTGAATGAAAGAAACTCAATTAAAAGAAATTAATAACATTTAGGGCATGAGAAATAACTTTCAATCCAGCCCCTTGCTACTCCCTTGGATCAACCCATAAAAGAGCTAGCCCTCCATTGATTACAAGTTCTCAACGGAAGCGGAAAGTAGACTTATGAGGGTGGAATTGAAGAAGTAAAAATAACAAAAATAACAATCACTCCACCGTTGTGTGAACAAAATCACAAGGTTTGGTGTGAATAAATTCACACCTTGAGGCAACGGTATCAAGGTGATAAGGATAAGAACAGAACAAGAGAAGAGGAAGAACTTTTATTGAAGACTAAGGTGATTCGAACAACTTACATGAGAAGGAAGAACATTACAAAGGCAAATTGGCATAATAACATTACAATGAAAAGAAAGCATCCAACCTCCCAAAATCCATCACCACTACTGCCTTAAATAGGAAAAAATGAAGCCTTGGCCGAGCCCCCAACATCCCATGTGCCTTTAATTAATTATGTTGGGGAAAGTTGGGTGGAACATTAATGATGAGAGACTTTTCCACTTTTTGACCCGAAGTTGCAGCCAGCTTGCATCCACCGGAAAGACGCACCTCAAGGACCTTATAGAAGGCCGAATTGGAGTGGGCCATAGAAGACTTAAATGAAGCCCCGGATGTCCCCTAACACCATGTAAAATTTCAGACCAAAAAATTTGTGGTTCGGGAGATATGATTGAAATGGTGGGCTGCTTTTCTGGGCTGCAGATTCTGGCCCAAAATTAAATCTTCAACTTGGGCCACCTTAATCACCAACATTGAGGACGAATTAGCACTGCCTCCAAAAGAATGATTTGTTCCCCTGAATGTCTTCTATCCTTCCATAAATATTTGGCTTCATTGGGCCTGTATTGTGGGCCCCATAGACCGATCAGTGGGATGATATACAATCTGCCTTCTCCAGAATTGTTTCCTTTAATCGCCAAATATCTCTATCATAATTTATTAATAATCCATTGATCCCTGAATAAAAAATGTTCATAACTAAAAAATGTGATCTTTGGGTGAGAAATGTGTATTAAAATGTTTTTGTAAAATGGCATTCGAATTTCATTTTTGTGAGATATATTTTGCTCGGGACTAGCAAAACTCAAGTTGGGGGGTGTGATTAGCCACTGTAAGAGGATAATATTCATTGCTAATATATGTAGTTTTCATGTTCCTTGCTATTCATAAATACCATTTTAGTTCATTTTACATTTTGAACACCCATTCTCATCATTTGTGCACTTCATGCCTAATGTGCACCAATTTAGGCCCAATGTTTCATCTGATTTTAAAGAATGCAAATATCCATGTTTTAATTTGATATATTTTGGAAATGGATATTCAATTAATTATGAACATTTTTTATTCAGGGATCAATGGATTATTAATAAATTATGATAGAGATATTTGGCGATTAAAGGAAACAATTCTGGAGAAGGCAGATTGTATATCATCCCACTGATCGGTCTATGGGGCCCACAATACAGGCCCAATGAAGCCAAAAATTTATGGAAGGATAGAAGACATTCAGGGGAACAAATCATTCTTTTGGAGACAGTGCTAATTCGTCCTTAATGTTGGTGATTAAGGTGGCCCAAGTTGAAGATTTAATTTTGGGCCAGAATCTGCGGCCCAGAAAAGCATCCCACCATTTCAATCATATCTCCCGAACCACAAATTATTTTGGTCTTAAATTTTACATGGTGTTAGGGGACATCCGGGGATTCATTTAAGTCTTCTATGGGCCACTCCAATTCGGCCTTCTAGAAGGTCCTTGAGGCGCCTTTCCGGTGGATGCAAGCTGGCTGCAACTTCGGGTCAAGAAGTGGAAAAGTCTCTCATCATTAATGTTTCACCCACCTTTCCCCAACATAATTAATTAAAGGCACATGGGATGTTGGGGGCTCGGCCAAGGCTTCATTTTTTTAATACTCATGTTAAAATTAAAATGATCGCCAATCCTATGCTATTTATTATGGGTCCCCAAGAACTCAAACTAAAACCCCACAATCTAGAGGATGTGCATTGTGTGTTTTTTTTAAATGGATGAAAATATAACAGTGAAAAATCACATCGGACAACCGCACTTTCCAATAACAATGCACATGAACATAAACTTGCTTTAAAATCAGAATCAAGGCATGCAAAATTATTTGATATCCAATTTCAGAGTTTGGAATGTATGTTATCATGTTCAAGGTTAATGGCATTTTTCATTCCACACATTTTCCTTCATCTCCCCCCCCCAACTTGGAATACACTGTCCCCAGTGTTGAAAGAATTGAAACATAGAAGTGGCAGGATAGAAGTGCAATGAAGACATTGAAAATGAAAATTATAGAATGAAGTCACCTGGTAGTTGATGTTGAAAATTCATTCCCATGTCTCCCTTCAGTTCTGGTCTATCTCCCAATGGCTTGGACGGTTGTGACCAGCTTTTCCCAATGACTTATGACATCCCTTAAAGTACTTTAGACACACATCTTCTTTTCTCACCCCACATTCTCTATTCTCACCCCCATCTCCCTTATCTTTACCCCTTTCTGTTTGTGTGTGTCCTGAGAATCTAGAATCCAACTTTCCATCTTCTCCAATGGAGTATCTTCCAAATTATCATGTCACAAACTCACACTGGAATGAAATGGAAAATGAATATTGGGAAGCCCCTAAATTAGAAAATTTCTTTGATCAACCCTTGAATAATTACCACACACCTGATGAGATGTACAATCAATGGGATGATGATTATTTAAAGGATCAATTTCCGACCCTCTCTAGGATGATTAAAGAGATAAATCTTAACGAAGTTAATGATTTACAATCTTCTATCCAGCCTAATCCTCAAAAACTCCTTGAACAATTGTGTAATCAAATGGAGATGATGAGTTCCGAGGTATCATCATTGAGATTAGAACTACAATGCATTAATACTTGTGAGGAACTTATCCATACACCAACTGTACCTTCAAAAACCTTATGTGAAGTGTCTAGTTTTTCACAAGCCTCTCATGAATTTATTGAAGAACCGACCTTTGGATTTGGGGTAGGGGAAGTAAATCAAGAAATTGTTGAAGGGTCTTTAAATCAGGAGGAAATTGATTTCATGTATTCACAAGAGGGGAATTTGACATCATGGATTGAGTCTCCTAAGTGTAACTCTATTGGTGATTTTTCAAAAACACCAATCACTGAACCACTAAGAGAAATCGAAAACATTGAGTCCATGCCCACTCCTAACACTATTCTTTCCAATTTTTTGGTTGAATCTTATATTCAAAATGAAACAATTTTGTCACGAAATTTGGAAAATAAAGATAAGTTGGATTCAAATTCTCAACCTGTGTCTAAATGTCCTATCCAAACCGAGCTCAAAATCATTGTCCTTCCTTCCCCACTTGAGTACCTTATAATTTTTGTTAAGAAAGAGCTTGGGGGTTTCATTCATTCATCTCATGAAACCCAAAAAGGTGGGTTGATCTTTGATTTATTAAGAAAGACTACAGAAGAAAAAGAATCAACCATTTCTAATATTCCTTGGATTTTCCCATTCATTTTAGAAAATAGGATTGTTCATAAATCAAATTCCAAATCTTTATACCAACCAAAAGGGATACGCATTCTCAATCATGTTGAAGTGGAGAAAGATGAGGTAATTAAAATTTTTAAAGTTGGAATTGGTTAAGTTGGGGGGTTCAGGTCGAGCTAGCGACGTTAAACAAAAGCACTGCACGGGAGGCAACCCGTGGTCTTCATCTTTCTAATCTTTGTGAAATTTTTTTTCCTTCTTCTGTATTTTGTTATTTAAAAAAAATATAGACTGTTGACCTGATCTTCTTTTATGAGTAAGGATGGGTATGAAAGGGGAGCACCGTATTCATCCGTGTCACGCGGTGTGATCCCTGAGTAATACCTTACCCAGAAAATATAAAGAAGACAATGTATCATCAGTATATTTTATTTTATTTTATTTTTATCTTTTTTGTAGGTATTTAAAAAAATAGATTGTTGACCTGTTCTTCTTTTATGAGTAAGGATGGGTATGAAAGGGGAGCACCGTATTCATCCGTGTCACGCGGTGTAATCCCTGAGTAATACCTTACCCAGAAATTTAAGAGAAGAAAATGTATCATCAATTTATGTTTTTATATTTTTTTTAGGTTAAAAAAAAATACAAAAAATATATATATAAAAAAAAAATTTAAGGGATGTCATAAATCATTGGGAAAAGCTGGTCACAACCGTCCAAGCCATTGGGAGATAGACCAGAACTGAAGGGAGACATGGGAATGAATTTTCAACATCAACTACCAGGTGACTTCATTCCATAATTTTCATTTTCAATGTCTTCATTGCACTTCTATCCTGCCACTTCTATGTTTCAATTCTTTCAACACTGGGGACAGTGTATTCCAAGTTGGGGGGGGGAGATGAAGGAAAATGTGTGGAATGAAAAATGCCATTAACCTTGAACATGATAACATACATTCCAAACTCTGAAATTGGATATCAAATAATTTTGCATGCCTTGATTCTGATTTTAAAGCAAGTTTATGTTCATGTGCATTGTTATTGGAAAGTGCGGTTGTCCGATGTGATTTTTCACTGTTATATTTTCATCCATTTAAAAAAAACACAAAATGCACATCCTCTAGATTGTGGGGTTTTAGTTTGAGTTCTTGGGGACCCATAATAAATAGCATAGGATTGACGATCATTTTAATTTTAACATGAGTATTCAAAAAAAACAAAAAAAAAATTTGCGCGTAGAGCAATTAATTGACCTAATGTGTGGCTTTCGGCACTTGGGGATCGCGACTCCATAGTTGTCTGGCCCAGAGTTGGGCATTTTATCTCTATTTGTGGTAATTTGAATTTGTTTTTGATTGAGTTAGCTCGAGATGATGCCCGAGTATGTGAGCTTCACTTGGTGCCCTAAGGTCTTTGAGCCTGGGAGTCATCGGCAAAGTCTTGCTACATGGGTTGACTCGATTGAGTTCAATTTCAATTACCATGGCAAAATTGCAAAAATAAAATAAAATAAAAAATAAAACCAAAAAAAAATATATAAAATAAAAAATGAGTACCCATCTTATTATTAAAATTTGATTGCTCCTAGCGCTTCCATCTTTTATCCCTCGAATGAAAATGAACCCCCATGTCTATTGTGACACACAACACTTCATCATGCTTAATTGAATTTGGATGAAATATGGCAATGAATTTGAACAAAGGAATGGGCTTGGGCTTGGGATATGCTTATGGACATAGCTTGTTTTAAATGATTTTGATGGGTTTCATAATTGTTTGGTATGTGATCTTTGGGTGAGAAATGTGTATTAAAATGTTTTTGGAAAATGGCATTCGAATTTCATTTTTGTGAGATATTTTTTGCTCGGGACTAGCAAAACTCAAGTTGGGGGGTGTGATTAGCCACTGTAAGAGGATAATATTCATTGCTAATATATGTAGTTTTCATGTGCCTTGCTATTCATAAATACCATTTTAGTTCATTTTACATTTTGAACACCCATTCTCATCATTTGTGCACTTCATGCCTAATGTGCACCAATTTAGGCCCAATGTTTCATCTAATTTTAAAGAATGCAAATATCCATGTTTTAATTTGATATTTTTTGGAAATGTATATTCAATTAATTATGAACATTTTTTATTCAGGGATCAATGGATTATTAATAAATTATGATAGAGATATTTGGCGATTAAAGGAAACAATTCTGGAGAAGGCAGATTGTATATCATCCCACTGATCGGTCTATGGGGCCCACAATACAGGCCCAATGAAGCCAAATATTTATGGAAGGATAGAAGACATTCATGGGAACAAATCATTCTTTTGGAGGCAGTGCTAATTCGTCCTCAATGTCGGTGATTAAGGTGGCCCAAGTTGAAGATTTAATTTTGGGCCAGAATCTGCGGCCCAGAAAAGCAGACCACCATTTCAATCATATCTCCCGAACCACAAATTATTTTGGTCTGAAATTTTACATGGTGTTAGGGGACATCGGGGGCTTCATTTAAGTCTTCTATGGACCACTCCAATTAGGCCTTCTAGAAGGTCCTTGAGGCGCGTATTTCCGGTGGATGCAAGCTGGCTGCAACTTCGGGTCAAGAAGTGGAAAAGTCTCTCATCATTAATGTTCCACCCACCTTTCCCCAACATAATTAATTAAAGGAACATGGGATGTTGGGGGCTCGGCCAAGGATTCATTTTTTCCTATTTAAGGCAGTAGTGGTGATGGATTTTGGGAGGTTGGATGCTTTCTTTTCATTGTAATGTTATTATGCCAATTTGCCTTTGTAATGTTCTTCCTTCTCATGTAAGTTGTTCGAATCACCTTAGTCTTCAATAAAAGTTCTTCCTCTTCTCTTGTTCTGTTCTTATCCTTATCATCTTGATACCGTTGCCTCAAGGTGTGAATTTATTCACACCAAACCTTGTGATTTTGTTCACACAACGGTGGAGTGATTGTTATTTTTGTTATTTTTACTTCTTCAATTCCACCCTCATAAGTCTACTTTCCGCTTCCGTTGAGAACTTGTAATCAATGGAGGGATAGCTCTTTTATGGGTTGATCCAAGGGAGTAGAAAGGGGCTGGATTGAATGTTATTTCTCATGCCCTAAATGTTATTAATTTCTTTTAATTGAGTTTCTTTCATTCAATGATTTTTATTCTTCCTCTTCCTTATTGAATTTATTCACCCCACTTTCATGTGCTAATTACATCCTTTACCTTGGAGTGCTCATGAAAATGATCCTACAAGTGTATAGGTGATTATAATATGTTTTTAAGGTGTTTAATCAGTAAGTGATGAGGTTAGTTTGAATTCATTTCATGAATCCTTCTCGAGTTAATGAAATTAAAATTGTAAAAAAAAAGGAATTCATTCAATCCACCCCGAGCCATAACCTAGGATCAACTCATTTTCTCTTAATTTGAATTCACATAGATCTTTAGTTCTCTTTAAAAACAATATAAAATCAACCCAAGTTGGCCACTTCATAGCCAAAAATCCATCTCTTTTTGTTGAGTGTCTAAAGGTTCTTCTTAGGTCTCTGAGGATTCGACAACCCAAGCTACACTACAAGCGACCGCTTGACCCTTAAAACTTGGGTAAATTTGGGCGAGACCTAAGAAGATACCTAAGATACACAACCTAAGGGATGGATTTTTGGCTATGAAGTGGCCAACTTGGATTGATTTTGGATGGGTTTTAAAGATATCTAAAATATTTAAGTGGATTCAATTTAAAAGAATGAGTTGATCCTAGGTTATCACTCGGGGTGGATTGGACGCATTTTCTTTTTAATGATTTCAATTTCTTAAATTTGAGATGGGTTCATTTAAGGAGATAAAACAACATCATCACTTACTGGTTTAATGCCTAAACCCTCTAATACTAATCACCTATACACTTGAAGGATCAAAGTTTTGAGCACTTCAAGGTAAAGGATCGTATTAGTACTTGAAGTGTGTGGCCTTAAATTCAACAAGGACGATGGAGTTTAAAAATCATCAAATAAAAATCCCAATTAAAGAAGTGATTATACATTAATTAGGTGATAAATAACATCCAATCCAGCCCCTTGCTACTCCCTTGGATCAACCCATAAGTGGGTTAGCCCTCCATTGATCCCATGGTTTCAATGGAAGCGGAAAGTAGACTCATAAGGGAGGAAATGGAGAAGTAAAGAAAACAACAAAAATAAAATGATCACTCCACCGTTGTGTGAATAATTTCACAAGGGTTGGTGTGAATAAATTCACACCTTGATCCAACGGTATCAAAGTGATATTAAGAACAACAGAATAAGAGTAGAAGAAGAACTTTTATTAAGAAACTAAAGTGAATTGAACAACTTACATGTGAAAGACAAAATTGAGGCAACAAAAATGCAGCATAACATTACAATTGAACAAAGCATCCAAGATCTTCAACTCCTTCACCACCACTGCCTTAAATAGGCATTTTGGGAGCCTTGGGTCGAACCACAAACAGTACAAAGCATCTTAATTAATTTTGGTAGGCTATAGGTGGTGGAAAGCTTGTGGAATTTGGACTTTTCCACGTTTGACCCGAGGTGGCAGCCAGTTTTCATCCACCGAACAGACGCGTCTGGAAGACCTTCTTGAAGTCCTAATCAGGGTGGGCCATAGAAGAATAACATGTATCTCCGGATGTCTTCTAACCGCCTGTAAAATTTGGGCCCATTTGGAGTTGTGTATTCCGAGATATGATCAAAATGGTGGAATGTTTTTCTGGGCCGCAGAATCTGGCCCAGAATTTTATCTCTAACTTGGACCGCCTAAATGACAAACATGGTGGCCGAATTAGCATTAACTCCTGAAGAGTGATTTGTTCCTGTACATGTCTTCTAGCATCCCACTAAATGTGGGATTAATTGGGCCTGTATGTTGGGCCCCACAGTCTCATCAGTGGGCTGGTGTCCAATCTGCCTTCTCCAGAATTGCTTCCTTTCATTGCCAATTATCTCTATCATCCTCCATGAATTCTCCATTGATCCCTGAATCAAACATGTTCATATTTAAGTGTAGATCAATTTCCAAAAATATAAAATTAAAATATGTAAAATTAAATTCCTTAAAATCAGATGAATCATTGGGTACTTTAAATGATGTTCAAAAATGTACCACATAATAGTGCATTTTAAGAAGGTATTACAATCATAATGTGAAATGGTGTTCAAAGTGTAAAATGCACTAAAATGGTGTTTATGAATAACAAAGAACATGAAAATTAAGTATATTAACAATGAATATTAGCCTCATTTAGTGGCTAATCACACCCCCCTACTTGAGTTTTGCTAGTCCCGAGCAAAATATATCTCATCAAAAATGAAATTTGAATTCCCTTTTCCAAAAACATTTTAATACACAATGATCACCAAAAAACCTTATACCAAACAATCATGAAACCCATCAAAATATTTTAATACAAGATATTTTCATAAGCAGATTCCAATCCCAAGCCCATTCCTTTGATCAAATCTATCATCATACTTCATCCAACTCAATTAGGTGTAATGATGTGTTGTGAATCACAATAGATATGGGGGTTCATTTTAATTCAAGGGGGAAATCATGGAAGCGCTAGGTAGAATCACATTTAATCCTAATATGAGTATTCTTCATCCTTTTTTTTTTGTTTTTTTTTGCAATATTGCTATAGTAATTGAGATTGCAGTTAATCAAATTAACCCATGTAGCAAGACTTTGCCGATGACTCCCAGACTCAAAGGCCTTAGGGCACCAAGTGAAGCCCACATACTCGGGCATCGTCTCGAGTTAACTTAATCAAAACAAAGTCATATTACCATAAATAGAGATAGATTGAAAAACTCAGGGCTAGACAACTCTGGAGTCACGATCCCCAAGTGCCGAAAGCCTCGCATTTTATCAATCCATTGCTCTACACGCAAATTTTTATTTTTATTTTTTTATTTTTTTATTTTTTAATAATTTTTTTTTAATAATATTTTTTTTTTGAATACTCATATTATTCATAAAAATAAAACCATCCTATGCTATTTATTATGGGACCCCAAAAATTCAAATTAGTACCCCACAGTCTAGAGGACGTGCATTGTGGCATTTTTTTATTTGGATGAAAATATAAACGATGAAATATCACATTGGACAGCCACACTTTCCAAAATCTATGCTCATGAAATTATACAAGGATTAAAATCAGAATCAGGGCATGCTAAATTATTTGATATTCAGTTTCAAAGTGTGCAATGTGTATTACCATGTTCAAAGTTAAAGGAATTTTTCCTTCCATTTACTTTTTTTTTCAAATCATTCAATTTTTGTTTTTGACACAAAAGCATTTTTTTTATTTTATCTCCCCCCCAACTTAAAACAACACTGTCCCCAGTGTTTGAAGAAATGAAAAATTAGGAGTAGAGGCAGGGAATAAAAATTTAAAAAGGAAATTGAAAATGAGGATTATGGAATGAAGTCACCTGGTGGTTTAAGTTTGAAGTTCTTGCCGCTCAAATTTATTCCTTTGATATCCATGTCACTTGCAAAGTTCCCTAGTGGAAAAAAGGAAAAAAAAACAAAACAAACAAAACAAACAAAACAAACAAAAACAAACAATATATATATATATATTTATATAATAAAGGAAGTAAAATATAAGAATATATATAAAAATTATAGAATAAGGTATCACAAGAAGCCGCAGGTCAGTGGTAAGCGCGCGCCCCTGTCTCCCTTCGGTCCCGGGTTCGAGTCCCCGCGGCTTCGCCGGTTGTGACGGGGTTTGCCCCACGGCCTATGGCGTGGACTTTTTTTTTTGTATTATTATATATTTTTTTTAACCCATTGAATAATAAAAACAAAATAAACTGATGATACATTGTCTTCTTTTTAAATTTCTGGGTAAGGTATTACTCAAGGATCACACCACGTGACACGGATGAATATGGTGCTCCTCTTTCGTACCCATCCATACTCATAATAGAAGAACAGGTAAAAAGTCTATTTTTTTTATTTTTAAATATAAAAATGATTAAGTAATCTTATTTGAAAAATAAAGATGATTCAGAAATATTAGAAACATAAAAACCACGGGTTGCCTCCCGTGCAGCGCTTTGTTTAACGTCATTAGCTCGACTTAAACCCCTTATTGATTAATTGTTGTTGTTTTTCATCAAAGGTAGGTTCACTCAGGTCTTCATCAACTTCATGTTTTTGGAATGGTTCTATGAATGGTTTGACTCTATGACCATTAACTTTAAATATTTGACCATTGGTGGGATCTTGAATTTCAACAGCCCCATGGGGGTACACTTTATGCACTATGTATGGACCGGACCATTTAGACCTCAACTTTCCCGGGTGTAAATGAAGTTTAGAACTATACAAAAGCACAGGTTTCCCTGGTTCAATGTGTTTAGTTTTAAGATTCCTAGACTGGTAGGCTTGAACTCTAGCTTTATTGATCCTTGAATTTTCATAAGCCTCCATCCTAAGCTCCTCAAGCTCATTTAGATCCAATTTCCTCTTTATTCCGGCCAAAGAAATGTCAAAGTTCATTTTTTTGATTGCCCAAAAGGCCTTATGCTCAATCTCCACTGGAAAATGGCATGCTTTACCATAAACCAACCTATATGGGGACATTCCTAGGATAGTTTTAAATGCTGTTCGATATGCCCAAAGAGCATCTAAGAGTTTGCTCGACCAATCTTTCCTAGATGGATTAACAGTTTTCTCAAGAATTTGTTTGATTTCTCGATTGGCTAACTCAGCTTGACCATTGGTTTGTCAGTGGTAAGCGGTGGACACTTTGTGAGAAATTCCATACTTCTCCATGAGCGATGAGAATGGGCGATTGCAGAAATGAGTTCCACGATCACTAATGATAGCCCTAGGAATCCCAAATCTAGAGAAAATGTTTTCTTTAAGGAATCTAATCACAGTTTGATGGTCATTGGATTTTGTAGGAATGGCCTCAACCCATTTTGAGACATAATCGACAGCCAAGAGAATGTAAAGATATCCCCTAGAGTTTGGGAAGGGACCCATGAAATCAATTCCCCAACTGTCAAAGATTTCAACCACTAATATTGGAGTGAGAGGCATTTGATTCCTTTTTGTGATGGACCCTACTTGTTGACACCTAGGACAGCTTTGACAAAATGTGTAGGAGTCCCTTGAGAGGGTGGGCCAAAAGAGACCACATTGAAGAACCTTGGCAGAAGTTTTCTTAGAGGAAAAGTGACCTCCACAAGCCTCACTATGACAGAACATTAGGATGGACTCTTGTTCGGATTCTGGCACACACCTCCTAATAACTTGGTCAGGACAGAACTTATATAGGTATGGATTATCAAACACATAATGCTTGACATCAGAAAGAAATTTTCTTCTAGCTTGGGTCCCTAAGAATTTTGGAATGACTCCTGAAACTAAGAAGTTGGCTATGTCAGCATACCAAGGGCAATCACTCACAGAATAGAGGTTCTCATCGGGAAATGAATCAGACACAGAAAGGTGATGTGATTTGTCCTTGAATTCCAACCTAGAGAGGTGATCAGCTACAACATTCTCGACACCTTTTTTATCCTTAATGGTTAAATCGAACTCTTCAAGAAGAGGGACCCACCTAATCAATCTAGCCTTTGCATCTTGTTTTTGGAAGAGATATTTTAGAGCTGAATGGTCGGTGAATACAATGATGGGTGATCCTAAGAGATAGGACCTGAATTTCTCTAAGGCAAACACAACAGCAAGTAACTCCTTTTCAGTGGTGGTGTAATTGATTTGGGCATCATTTAAGGATTTGCTTGCATAAGAAATGACATATGGAGTTTTATCACACCGTTGTCCTAACACAGCTCCTACAGTAAAGTCACTGGCATCACACATGAGTTCGAAAGGAAGGTCCCAGTTTGGAGATTTCATAATGGGAGGAGAGGTGAGAGTGGATTTAAGGGTTGAAAATGAACCCTCACAGCTTTCTGTCCAAACAAATGGAGAATCCTTTACTAGGAGAGCACAAAGAGGGCGAGAGATTGAACTAAAGTCCTTAATGAATCTTCTATAGAAACCAGCATGTCCTAAGAAGGACCTCACTTCCTTAACAGTTCTGGGTGATGGAAGGTGACGAATGATGTCAACCTTTGCTTTATCAACTTCAATTCCCCTACCTGAGACTATATGGCCAAGGACTAACCCCTCTTTTACCATGAAATGGCATTTTTCCCAGTTTAGGACCAGATTCTTTTCTTCACATCTTGACAAAACTCTCTCCACATTCCTAAGACATCCCTCAAATGTATCCCCAAAAACAGAGAAGTCATCCATGAAGACCTCTAGAAAATCCCCTACCATATCTGAGAAGATTCCCATCATGCACCGCTGGAAGGTTCCAGGGGCATTGCATAACCCGAACGGCATGCGTTTAAAGGAAAAGGTACCGAAAGGACATGTGAATGTAGTCTTCCCTTGATCCTCTAGGGAGACCTCAATTTGATTGTAACCTGAGTACCCATCTAGGAAGCAATAGAATTGATGACCCGCCACTCGCTCGAGGACTTGATCAATAAAGGGCAAGGGAAAATGGTCCTTCTTGGTACAAGAGTTGAGCTTCCTATAGTCAATACAGACTCTCCAGCCACTACTCACCCTAGTTGGAAGAATTTCCCCATCCTTATTAGTGATCACAGTGATTCCAGCATTCTTTGGGACAACTTGAATTGGGCTTACCCACTCACTCTCAGCTATGGGGTAGATGATACCAGCTTTCAACAACTTAAGAAGTTCTTTCCTTACCACATCCATAAAATTTGGATTTAGTCTCCTCTGAGGTTGACGACATGGTTTGGATTCAGATTCAAGAGTAATCCTATGAGTTCCAATAAGTGGGCTAATCCCAGGAATATCAGACAGGGTCCAACCAATGGCTTTCTTGTGTTTCCTAAGGAGATCTAGAAGCATCCCCTCCTGATTGGCTTCAAGAGAAGAAGATATGACTATAGGATGTGTTTGATTTTCCCCTAGGAAGGCATACTTGAGGGAAGTAGGAACTTCCTTCAATTCAAGATCTGGTTGGTTCAGAATTTCAGCAGAATATTGGGGCATTGGATCAAGATCAAATTTGTTTCCTAGATTTTCAGATTGAATTGATTCCCCATGTGTAGAAGTTTCAGCCACAAGATTGTATTGACCTGGGTTAGGGAAGGGAGTTTGAGTCGTCTCCATGAATGTGGTTTCCTGAAAGGTTTCACTGATTGTTGGTCCTAAGACATCATTATAGGAGCAATTTGAAAATGATTCGAGCCAAGGAGATAAACTTCCTTCATGTGAACAAAGGAAATCAATCTCATTCTGACTTAAACATCCATAAAATATTTCTTGATGTTCTATGGATTCATTTTCAATGCTTCCTAACATGTTGACTTCATGAATGTCCTCGTCATCTCCTATTTGTGAGCTTGCGTTATAGATGTTCAAGTCTAGACTCATGTTCCCAAAGGTGATGGTCATGTTCCCATTTCGGACTCGGATAACAGAGTTGATTGTTGCAAGGAAAGGACGACCAAGGATGATTGGGGTTTGTTCCTTATTTCCTAAATTTGGATGGTTGTCAAGGACAATGAAATCAGCAGGGTAGATGAAGTTTTCAACCTTTACCAGAACGTCCTTTAAAATCCCCTTGGGAACCCTAATGCTACGATCAGCAAGCTGAAGTGTGACAGATGTGGGTTGGAGCTCTTCTAGGCCTAACTGGCAGTACACAGCATATGGGATGAGATTGACACTAGCACCTAGGTCACACAAGGCCTTGACAACTTTGCTTTCTCCTAGTTCAACATTGATGTAAGGGCAACCTGGGTCTTTCAACTTAGGAGGAATGGTCCCTTGAATGGTGGTACTCACATTAGCAGCCAAAAGGACTTGGTTTTTATGTGAAAATTTTCTTTTAAAAGTGCACAAGTCCTTAAGGTACTTTGAGTAGGAAGGTATGGTTTGGATTGCATCGAGAAGAGGAATGTTCAACTTGACTTGTGAGAAGATTTCCCTCAAGGTTTCACTCAGTTCAGGCTTGGGTTTCCCCCTCATGCGTTGGGGAAATGGTGCAGGTTGTGGGGTTGTTTGTTGAAGAGTTGTTTCTTTCACATTGTTATCAGTTTCCTCAGTTTGATCTTGTGGTTCACTTGAATTCTCATCCAAGTTTGAATCTTCAGGTGGGTTCTGAATTAGTTGTTCAGGTTTCTCAATTGATTTCCCACTTCTTAAAACAGTCACAGCCTTTAGTTGTTCATGAGTTGTTTGAGCACAACTTGACTCTCCCCTTGAAGTTGAGGACGGCACCGCCTGAGTAGGCATGGGTGCCTTTCCAGTTTTGATGGTTTGAAGTTCTTTTTTTAGGGAATATACTTATGAGTTCATCCTCTCCATTTGTTTGCACAGTTGTTCTAGTAGGCTTTGTGGAATAGTTTGGGTTGGTGCTTGAGTAGGTTGGTTTATCCCAGGGGGATATTTTGGAGGTGGGATGGTTTGTTGAAAATGGACCGGTGGTTGTTGGTATTGGATAGGTTGGGTTTGGAACTGGTTATGGGTTTGGTAGTTCTGATGGGGGTAAGAATTTTGTCCCTGTGGTTGGCTAGGTTGTTGGTTATCTTTCCAGTGGAAGCCTGGGTGGTCGTTATACCTTGGGTTGAAGGTGTTTTGGTATTGAGGCTTTTGAAAGTTTAGGGCATTGACTTCCGCTGGGGGTCCTCCTAGAAGAACATCCTTGATGGATGGAATGGTTGGGAAGTTGTCTGTTTTATGGTCATGTTTATCACAAATTGTGCAAACAAGGTCTACATTTTGGATTTCATGGACTTTCCTAAGGTCTATCTCTTCAACCTTCCTAGAGAGTGCTGCGAGTTTATCCCTAAGGCTTTCCTCTTCTCTAAGTGTATGAATTCCAGTGGTTCTTTGTGGCTTTTCAGAATAAGGTGAAGTTCCCCAAGTTTGGTTTTGTTCAGCCAGACTTTCGAGATACTCGTAAGCATCATTTGGGGCCTTGTTTTTAAAGGTTCCATTACACATCATGTCAATGAACTGTTTGTTCTCCGGACCCAACCCTTCATAGAAAATTCTCACTTGTTCAGGTATGGAAAACCCATGGTGTGGAACCAGGTTTAGGGTGTCTTTGAACCTCTCCCATGTTTCATAGAATGACTCTCCCTCTTTTTCAAAAAAGTTTTGGATGCTCTTTTTAAGTGCGATTGTTTTGTGATGAGGGAAGTATTTTTTGTAGAATTCTCTTTGCAGTTGGTCCCAAGAGTGGATTGATGCAGGTCTCAAGTTGTTTAGCCAATTTTTAGCTCGATCCTTTAATGAAAAAGGAAATAGCTTCATCTTAGCGGATTCTAGTTGATGTGGGGGACACATGGTTTCAACAATGTCGTTGAACTCTTTGACATGAAGGTATGGCATTTCTGACTCCATCCCATGAAAGGTTGGAAGGTGGTTTAGGACATGGGGTTTGAATATGTAGTTGGTGTCTCCTATGGAATTGTGTCTAATGTATGAGGGGGCATTGGTCCAAGCTGGAGTGAGGTAGTCGTTCATGGTTTGATCAACTACATTCCCTAAGTTTGGAGCTTCTTGGTTTTGGTTTCCCATTTGATTCCCCCTAGGGTTTAAAATTTGATTTTGTGGATGACCCTCCATTGGACTTGTTTCAAGTTCTGACTTTGGGGTTTCAAGAATATTTGAATCTGATTTAAACAATCCCTTAGGTGCACTTGACTCCCCTATCCTAGAACTTTCCACCCTAACTAGTCTGTTTGAGAAATCGCGGGTGTAGGCGGACATGCGCCCAAAAAAAAGCGAGAAAGGGACAAGATAAGAGATCTTGGGTGAGAGTAGAAGAATGGAGGTGAGGAAAGAAGGTTTTTTTTTTTGGATCTAAGGTACTTACTTGGTCCCCGGCAACGGCGCCAAAATTTGGTCTCGCCCAAATTTACCCAAGTTTTAAGGGTCAAGCGGTCGCTTGTAGTGTAGCTTGGGTTGTCGAATCCTCAGAGACCTAAGAAGAACCTTTAGACACTCAACAAAAAGAGATGGATTTTTGGCTATGAAGTGGCCAACTTGGGTTGATTTTATATTGTTTTTAAAGAGAACTAAAGATCTATGTGAATTCAAATTAAGAGAAAATGAGTTGATCCTAGGTTATGGCTCGGGGTGGATTGAATGAATTCCTTTTTTTTTACAATTTTAATTTCATTAACTCGAGAAGGATTCATGAAATGAATTCAAACTAACCTCATCACTTACTGATTAAACACCTTCAAAACATATGATAATCACCTATACACTTGTAGGATCATTTTCATGAGCACTCCAAGGTAAAGGATGTAATTAGCACATGAAAGTGGGGTGAATAAATTCAATAAGGAAGAGGAAGAATAAAAATCATTGAATGAAAGAAACTCAATTAAAAGAAATTAATAACATTTAGGGCATGAGAAATAACATTCAATCCAGCCCCTTGCTACTCCCTTGGATCAACCCATAAAAGAGCTAGTCCTCCATTGATTACAAGTTCTCAACGGAAGCGGAAAGTAGACTTATGAGGGTGGAATTGAAGAAGTAAAAATAACAAAAATAACAATCACTCCACCGTTGTGTGAACAAAATCACAAGGTTTGGTGTGAATAAATTCACACCTTGAGGCAACGGTATCAAGGTGATAAGAATAAGAACAGAACAAGAGAAGAGGAAGAACTTTTATTGAAGACTAAGGTGATTCGAACAACTTACATGAGAAGGAAGAACATTACAAAGGCAAATTGGCATAATAACATTACAATGAAAAGAAAGCATCCAACCTCGGAAATATCCCCCTGGGATAAACCAACCTACTCAAGCACCAACCCAAACTATTCCACAAAGCCTACTAGAACAACTGTGCAAACAAATGGAGAGGATGAACTCAGAAGTATCTTCCCTAAAACAAGAACTTCAAACCATCAAAACTGGAAAGGCACCCATGCCTACTCAGGCGGTGCCGTCCTCAACTTCAAGGGGAGAGTCAAGTTGTGCTCAAACAACTCATGAACAACTAAAGGCTGTGACTGTTTTAAGAAGTGGGAAATCAATTGAGAAACCTGAACAACTTACATGTGAAAGACAAAATTGAGGCAACAAAAATGCAGCATAACATTACAATTGAACAAAGCATCCAAGATCTTCAACTCCTTCACCACCACTGCCTTAAATAGGCATTTTGGGAGCCTTGGGTCGAACCACCAATAGTACAAAGCATCTTAATTAATTTTGGTAGGCTATAGGTGGTGGAAAGCTTGTGGAATTTGGACTTTTCCACGTTTGACCCGAGGTGGCATCCAGTTTTCATCCACCGAACAGACGCGTCTGGAAGACCTTCTAGAAGTCCGAATCAGGGTGGACCATAGAAGAAGACAATGTAGCTCCGGATGTCTTCTAACCGCCTGTAAAATTTGGGCCCATTTGGAGTTGTGTATTCCGAGATATGATCAAAATGGTGGAATGTTTTTCTGGGCCGCAGAATCTGGCCCAGAATTTTATCTCTAACTTGGACCGCCTAAATGACCAACATGGTGGCAGAATTAGCATTAACTCCTGAAGAGTGATTTGTTCCTGTACATGTCTTATAGCATCCCACGAAAGTTGGGATTAATTGGGCCTGTATGTTGGGCCCCACAGTCTCATCAGTGGGCTGGTGTCCAATCTGCCTTCTCCAGAATTGCTTCCTTTCATTGCCAATTATCTCCATCATCCTCCATGAATTCTCCATTGATCCCTGAATAAAACATGTTCATATTTAAGTGTAGATCAATTTCCAAAAATATCAAATTAAAATATGTAAAATTAAATTCCTTAAAATCAGATGAATCATTGGGTACTTTAAATGATGTTCAAAAATGTACCACATAATAGTGCATTTTAAGAAGGTATTACAATCATAATGTGAAATGGTGTTCAAAGTGTAAAATGCACTAAAATGGTGTTTATGAATAACAAATAACATGAAAATTAAGTATATTAACAATGAATATTAGCCTCATTTAGTGGCTAATCAATCACTTGGAACATTTATTGATGAATATACACTTTTCACATTGAAATCACTTATTTAATGTTATAAAATACCACAAATATTAAAGAAAACCATTTTTGTTAAAATAAATTTAGAAAATTATAAAATAAGCTTCAATGCAATTAGAGGTCATATTTATGAAGAAAAAATTTCATGTTTTATATGTTAAAATAAATATTCCTTTCATATTTAAAGAAAAAGGTCAAAAGTACCTCATTCAGAAAAAGAAATAAATATTCCTCTTAAAAATTTTATAAAAAATTAAAACTTGGGTAAAAATGAATTTAACAAATCATTAGATAATATAAAAACCATTCTTGAACTTTTTTTACAAAAAAAATGACATGGAAGAGAATGAATTTTTGACCAATGAGAGAAATAAAGTCGATTTTTCTTAAAAATATTGTTTTGGTCTATTGAGTACATAAAGAGGGAAATGAAAGGAAAAAATGTAATTTCAAGAAATTACAAAAGGAGAATAAAATTTATGGTATTATTTATAGAAATACCATAATATTTTATCATCATAACTTAACCATAAAAATTCTGATAAACAATTATATTGTAACATAAAACCATTACCTTGGGTCTAACTTCCTTTATACTTTCCTTAAACTTCAGTATAATAGATGTATATATATTTTAAATCTATTCCCAAAAAAACATATATATCACACCAAATATTATTTACTAATAACCTTTTATCATCTATTTATTAAAAATTCATCATTAAAATAACTGTTATGGGTGATGACTTATTAGTTTTTCATGTGTGTTTTGGTTCTGTAGTTTTTGTACATGTACTTTGATCATGGTTCCATAAACTCCATAATTTTAATCAAGATATAAATTTCATATATATTAAATATATATATATATATTAATATATGAAAATATAGATATAAAAATTAATCACACCATTCATAGAGATAGTAGGTCGTACGTACGCATTAACACCGTTTTCTCATTTCGATTGATTGAATGAAAAAAGGTAAAAAATAATTAACCTTTCCAAAATCATTATTATATCATATAAATCATATATATTTATCAAATTCATCCTTATAACAATCCATATAAAATACAAATGTAAAATGATTCACATCGCTTCATAAAGGTGGTATTCCACACTTACACACGAGTGATGTTGTCATTTTCCAATAGATTGTATGGTTAGTAGTATAACCTCTAAGTTTAGTACATGTGATGGATCAGGTATTATTTCCTTAAAAGAGATACATGGAACATGTCATAGAAAATGGATAGGTTTGAAAGAATTGAAAATTGATAAGATATTATCCTTACTTGATCAAGAATCTTGGAGGGGGGAAAATACCTAAGGCTCAGCTTTCCATTTTTTTCAAATATCATAACCTTCATCCATGAATAAATTCATAGAAATACCTTTTAACTAACTTCAAAATCTATATCAAACCACTAATTATATTTATAACTTTTCTATCAACCATTAGGTTCCTTGATGTGCTAATTAATAACTCTAACTTTCTTATCCATTTTATCAACTAGATTAGGTCCCAATAGATATCATTCTCCATATTTATCCCAGAATGTTAGAGTTCTATACTTAATTACATAGAGATATTCATAAGGATCTATCTAAATTATCAATTGAATATTTTTTTGTAATAAAAAACACCTATAGGAAATTTTTTATTATAACCACCATTAAAATCCATAGAAAAATATCTCAGAATACAAAATATGGTTTTAATGGTTATCTCAAACTGACCATCTATTTGAGGATGACACACAATGCTAAAATTAAACTCTATATCAAGATATTTCTACATACTTTTCCAAAACCTTAAGGTAAAACTTTGATCCTGATTAGATACAATATAATTTGTTACTCCCTATAACCTTACAACTTCATTAATGTATATTATAGAAATATGATCAAGAGATAAATCATATATGATAGAAATTAAGTATGATGAATTTTTAAGGTAATTAACTAAAACTTGAATAAAATTTTGTAGCATAGATTTTTTGAGGTGACCGAAGACAAAATCCATGGTGATTTTTTCCCATTTATATTCTGGTATGGGTAATGTTTGTAACATCTCCTTAGACTTATGTCTCTCAACTTTAACTTGTTGATATACTAATAACTAAGATACATACTATATAATATCTCTCTTCATTCTTCCCCACAAGAAATACTCTCTCTAATAATTATATATCTTTTAACTTCCATGATTTATAGAGAATAATTACCTATGAGAATACTTTAATAGATTCTTCTACAAATCTAGTATTATAGAGACACATACACAGCTCCAAAACCTTATAATTCCATCACAATCATGGTTAAACTCAGGAACATTACTAACCTTATTTTTCAATTCCACATCTTCTTTCTATGCCTCCATTTTCCTCACTTGGATAAATGGTTGTTTAAAAAAATTCATAAGATAGTATTTATACCCTTACTTTATGATTTCAAGATCCATACATTGAAATTTAAAAAAAATATTGGATCTTTTTTTATCCACATCATAGATAAGATAGCATGATCCATTTAACTCAAATCATTGATCAACTTGTACAGTTTCCTAGGGTGGTAATGTATTGATAATTCATAATCTTTAATCAACTCCAACCATCTTATCTATCACATATTAAACTCTTTTTTTGTGAATATATACTTTAAATTTTTTGATTAGTATATATATCATATCATTATCTTCAAAGATAATTCCTTTATATTTGTAATGTAAAAATTACCACAGATAACTCCCGATCATGATTTGGGTAATTTTTCTCATGAAACTTCAACTTTTGTGAAACATAAGTTATTACCATTTCATTATAAATAAGAACACATCCCAAACCCTTATTTTATGCATAAATATAGATTAAAAACTCTTCTCCACTATGAGGTAATGTAAGCACAGTTGTACTTACTAAACTTCTGTTTAGTTCCTTGAAATGTTTTGCACATTCATCAGTCCAAAGGTGAATGTATCCATCCAAATTTAACTTTTTAATTGGATTTTATAATTGTAAAAAATTCTCTAAAAATATATAATAATATCAAAAAATATAATAAAACACAAAATCTCAGTCACGGTGGTTGTTCTGGGATAACATTAAATAACTTCTGTTATTTACATACCCACTGATATACCCTCACTAGAGATTATATGACACAAGAGTAAAAAAATTTGTATCCAAAATTCAAAATTTTTAAAAAAATTATACCATGTCTCCTTCCATCATGTCTTTAATGAAATCCTAAAGTGATATTTAGGCTCTTTATTTCTCTTTGAATTAATAATAATATCATCTATAAAGTCTACCACAAACTGATCAGCATAATCCCTAAAGACTCTATTCATTAAATATAGGGAGATAGTGTGGGAATTATTAAGACTAAATATAATAACTATAAATTCATAGTGTACTTACCTTTTATGGAATACTAACTTATATATATCCACCTTATTAACCCTCAGTTGATGATATCCAGAATGAAGGCCAGCCTTGGAAAAGTATTGAGATCCATATAATTGATCAAAAAATTCATCAATATAGGGTAGGGGATAATTTTTATTGATAGTAGTATTGTTTTGTTATCAATAATCAATACAGAGTCACATTGATATATCTTTCTTTATAACAAAAAAACTGGTACACCCTAATGTGACACACATAGATGAATAAATACCTTTTCATCATTCTCCTAGAGTTTCTTATTAAATTACTAAAACTCAATCATGTTTATCTTATATAGAGTCTTTGAAATATGTGTATCACTAGGTATGAGCTCTTTTGAGAACTCAACTTGAATATTTAGTGGAATACTAGGAAACTCTTCTATAAATACATCAATAAACTACCACACAATTGGAACATAATGTTTGTTGAGTTTATCCCCAACCAACTGAGATAAATACCCATTTTAAATAAGAATAAAGATCCATACAATGGATGTGATTTCCAAAAAAATCATATTTATCATCATACTAATAGATTTTAACGACCCGAATCTGGAGCCCCTCCACTAGTGCCCCATACCCAGTTCACCACATAACCTCAAGCGCGTTTCCCCGAATGCCAGAGGCTGCCAACTAGCAACGAGGGCCTTGGTGAGTTGGTGGGGAAACTATGACCTCATTCGGTTAGGTATAAAGTGGAAAAACAACAGTCAATAGCGGAAGTAGTAACAACATACATAGCAGCAGGAACCAAACAGCAGAAGCAATGAATATATATAGAAATGACGACAATGATGCAGCAAGTACAAGTATCTATGGAAAGCAGCAAACACAACAATGTACAAGAATAAAACTGAAAACAAGTGAAAAAGAAGAAGAAAATAAACTCCTTAGCATCGCGGGCCCCGGCTCGGTCCCATGCTCTCTAGCTCCAGTGCAATCAAGAACCTGAAGTAGAAGGGTGCTTGTCCTTATCTATACCTGCAGCAACATAGTCTGATTGGGCCCAAAATCATGGCCCAAATAGGGTGTGATATACAATCCCAGTAGTCAATCACCCAAATATTTGTGCCTAACAGTCAATGAATACAAGGCAAGTAATAAAACAAGAAAAAGTAAACAGGAAAGCACAAGCAACTACAATCCACAGTTCTAACAAAAGAAGAGCACAAGTAAACAACCAGTAACAAAGGAAAAAGGTAAGCCTCTGGGTAGCTCTCATAGCCTAACCCCTATGGTTCAACCTATAAGTACTAAAAACCCTCTAGGTGGCACACACACTCTCACCCCTCTGGTTCAGTTAAGAAATTAAGCAGACTCTCTGGGGAAGCACTCACCGTCAATTCCTTCCTATAGTCTCGTATCATGCTAAAGTCTCTCTGGGGAAGCACTCAACGTCTATTCCCCCTGTGTCCCATGTCGAGGAACTACAGACTCTCTAAGGAATCACTCAATGTCAATTCCCCCTGTGGTCTCGTATCATAATTAAAAGACACTCTCGAGAAGCCCTTCCGTCAATTCTCCCTTTGGTCTACTACTCTAGGTTCTCATAGTCCTGAGTGAAACTAAACATGCTCAGCGCACGTGTACATCGTCCAAGTAACCCTCAAGAACTACTTGGCTATCAACTAAGGCACAACAGCAAAACAAGGTAGCAGTTCCATTGTCCTACAACTAAGCATGGCAACTGGAAAAATGCCCAACATACAGAACAAGCATAGCAGACATCCAAGGTACAGTAAAGCTACCATAATCACAGGAAAACATCTACTCTAGAAATCAAGCAAAGCAGAAAATACAACAAAGGCAAAACAGGAACACGCAATACCCTATTCAATGGTATTGGTGGAATTCAAACAAACTATTCATCAACTTTCTACTGAAATGAACAAACCACCTACCTCGATCCTAGGTGATCGATATACGTGAACCAAGATGACAGATCCCCCTTAGAATAACGTAGATCTGAGAAAATGCACAAAATTCTCAACCTATGATATCTTGAAAACAAGTAGGAATCAAGAAACAAGTCTCAAGAAGAAGGAAGAACTCACCGTTGCGCTTCCAACGCAATCGGTCGTGCTCGAATCTGAGAACGGACGGTGAGGTGGGAGCTCGTCGAAGATCCGACCGTATGGGTTGCTCCTGGGCGAGCGAGACCTAAAAGAAGATAAAAATTGTGATGGGACATGACCCCGGCTCATTTATAAAAAAAAATAAAATTACATGGCGTGTACTTTTAGAGTACATGGCATGTAATGGGTCCCTTCGGTACTCCACCAAAATCAGCCTCCACGTCACCGCTACACACCGTGTGTGTGGCCCGGGCACGGCCAGCACACGGCTTAGAGTCGGATCAGAGTACACATCGTGTACTCAGAAAGTACACGGCGTGTACTTTGAAAATTTCCAGAAAATCCATTTTTATTAAAAACTCTAGAAAAAAGGGAAAAAAATACCTGAACGAAGATCTGGGTTCTTACAAACTTCCCCCCTTAAAGAAATTCATCCCCAAATTTCCCTAACTAGGCGTAGAAGAAGAATCCTCGAACAGTTCCAGCCACTGCGATCCTACATCGGCCTCCCTCTCCTAGGTCTTGTCTTGTACTCGCCCGTGCTGCCATAGCACTCGTAACAGAGGAATAGACCGCCCACGGAGGACCTTCATACTACGATCAACAATCCGGATAGGATGCTCCTCGAATGACGCATCCACTTCAATCTCGACTTCCTCAGGCTGAAAGGCATGAGACGGGTCTGAAAAGTAACGTCGGAGCTGAGAGACGTGGAAGACGTCGTGCATGGCCCGATACCTCTGAGGTAGCTGCAACCAATAGGAGACCGGTCCCACTCTCCCCACGACCTCAAATGGTTTGACGTACCACGGTTAAAGCTTACCTTGTCTCCAGATCCTCTTGTGTCCCGACCTCGATGCGACGTGTAGGAACACCTGATCCCCAACCTCGAACTCTAGAGGTCGCCTCCGCTTATCAGAATAAGACTTCTGTCGAGACTATGTCGTAGCCATCCTCTTCTGAATCAGCTCTATCTGTTCTGAGGTCTCCTGAACGAGACGAGGTCCCAGCAAAGATGCCTCTCCTGCCTCCAACCAGCATAAGGGTGATCGGCATGGCCTGCCGTACAATGCCTCGTATGGTTCCATCTGAATGGTCGCCTGGAAATTGTTGTTGTTGGAAAACTCCACCAGAGGAATATGATTCTCCCAAGAACCGCCAAAGTCTAGGATGCAAGCTCAGAGCATATCCTCAACCACCTGGATCATGCGCTCAGACTGGCCATCAGTTTGGGGATGGTATGTTGTACTCAAAAGTACCTGTGTACCCAAGGCCTTCTGAAGTCCCTGCCAGAACCGAGAGGTAAAGCGCATATCCCTGTCTGAAACAATGGAGTGTGGAACTCCATGTAAATGAATGATCTCTCGGATGTAAAGTCGCCCCAGATCATCAACACTGAAGGTCTCCTTAATCGGCAAGAAGTGTGAAACCTTCGTAAGCCTGTCGACGAAAACCCAAACAGAATCGTTCCCTCGAGGCATCCTCGGCAACCCAGTCACGAAGTCCATTGCAACATCATTCCACTTCCACTCCGGAATGGGTAAATGCTGTAAAAGGCATGCTGGTCGTTGATTCTCTACCTTCAACTGCTGACAAGTAGAACATCTCTTGACGAAACCAGCAACATCCTTCTTCATACCTGTCCACTAGTACTGGCGATGATGATCCCGATACATCTTGGTGATTCCAGGATGAACTGCCCAAACTGAGGAATGAAAATCCCACACTAGCTCCTCGCGTATGTCTGCTGGCACCCATACACGTCTCTGGAAATGCAAAATCTCATCCTCGCCCACTGCCCATCCGGGAAGAGGGTCCTCTCCTGGCACACTCTCCCACAGGACTAAGCATTCAGAGTCTGATAGCTGCCTCATTTTTAATCGATCAAGAATTGTAGAGGTAACAGCTAAAGAAGATAGGAAAGTCTGTCCCTGTCTATCGTGCACCTCCAGATGCATCTCATAGAATAGATCCATCAGCTGCCACTCACTGCTGGCCTCCTGAACTACCTAAAACTGGGTTCTCCTACTCAACGCATCTGCCACTGCGTTGCCTTTCCCTGGGGTATAGGAAAGCTCGAAATCAAAATACTGAAGGTACTCGACCCACCTGCGCTATCTCAGGTTCAGATCCCGCTGAGTGAAAATATACTTGAAACTCTTGTGGTCAGTGAAGACCACAAAGTGCTCTCCCGGCAGATATTGTCCCCAACAGCTTAAGGCATGAACAACAGCTGCCAACTCCAGATTGTGCAAAGGGTAGTTCCTCTCATGTGGCCACAACTGTCGAGACCCATATGCAACGACTTCATCCCCCTGCATAAGCACAGCTCCCATCCTGATACCTGAAGCATCATAGTAAACGGTGTAGTTCTTTCCTGGCTCCGGCAAGACTAGTATCGGTGCTAACGTCAACCTCCCTTTCATCTCTTGAAAGGATGACTCACAAGAATCTGACCATAAGAACTTTGCCCCATTCTTGTTCAGACCTTTCAAAGGTGCTGCTAGATGAGAAAATCCTAAATGAAGTGTCTGTAGTATCCAGCCAGCCCTAGGAAAATTTGTACCTCAAAGACGTTCTTTGGCTTCTCCCAGGAAACTACAGCTCTCACTTTTTCTAGGTCCAATGATACTCCTGCCTCTGAGATGACGTGACCCAAGAAGTGAATCTGATCCATCCAGAAGTGGCACTTCGAGATTTTAGCATAAATCTGATGCTCTCTCAGTGTACTCAGAACGATCTCAAAATGTGTGGCATGATCGTGTCGAGTGTGAGAGTACACCAAGATATCGTCCACAGAGACCACGACAAAGGAGTCCAAGTAAGGATGGAACAATCAGTTCATCAGTGCCATGAAGATTGTAGGTGTGTTTGTGAGACCGAACGGCATGACTGTATACTCGTATAGACCATACCTACTCTTGAAGGCTGTTAGAGGTATATCTGATGGTCTAACACGCAACTGATGATAACCGGACCTCAAGTTGATCTTTGATAACACCCAGGCTCCTCGAAGTTGATCGAAATGGTCGTCAATTCTTGGAAAAGGATATTGGTTCTTGACCGTCAACTGGTTCAGCTTCCGATAATCAACACAAAGCCGAAGGGTACCGTCTGCCTTCTTTGCAAACAAGACAGGCGAACCCCAAGGAGAAGTACTAGGTCGGATGAAACCCTTAGCCTGTAGCTCCTCTAACTACTTCTTGAGCTTCTGCAATTCAGGTGTGGCCATACTATAGGGAGGAATGGACACCGGCACCGATCCTGGCACGAGATCAATAGATAATTCTACCTCACGTTCCGGAGGCAAACCTGAAAAGTCTTCTGGAAAGACGTCCCTGAAGCGATCCACCACTGGAGGAAATTCCAACTATGGAGCCCCCTGATCATCCAGATAAAGACTAGAAATCAGGGTCATCACCCCTTCTAGACCAAGATGCTCGAGTCCTGCCCGACTCGCCCGAACGTCTCACTTGCCCTTATGAAGAAAAGACTCGCCCTCTGCTGAAACGAAATCACTCTGTGGGGATAACAGTCGACGACTTCCTGAAAGTGAATCAACCAATCCATTCCAAGGATGGCATCATAGCCTATCATCTCTAGGACATAGAGATCCCATAAGAAGTGATACCCTACAACCTCGAGAGGGCACTCTCTACACTGGCATACACTAGATGTCCTTGTCCCCAAAGGTGTGTCTAGTGTCAACGAGTCGGTAGAAGAAAAGATGCAGAGTCGAAGGCTCTCCACAACAGCAACAGAGATAAAGATATGCGTAGCACTAGTATTGAAAAGGGCAGAAGATAAAACTGAGGCTACTAAAATCATACCTCGAACAGTAGAAGGGTCAGGATCCTGCTCCTGATAAGTCTGCTCCATGGCGAAGGACTAGCCTGTACCGTGGCCATGCGCCCCTGGCTGACCACTCTGAGCTGAACCTCTCTATTGGTGCTAAGGAATTGGTGGCTGACTACCATGGCCTTGACCTCCACCTCAGCCCGAACGGTCGGAAGAACTCCAGTTCCCTGACTGGTGAGAAACTGGTGGTGCTGCTCCTGAATGAGGAGTCATGGAAGAACCTCGGTCACCAGCTACTGGTGAGAAGACCTGGAACAAACGCTGAAGGTGACCCATCTTGCTGCAATATCGGCACTCCACGGGGTCCCTTTGGCACTACGGCCTCGTGTTCCCTGACCGTCCACACTGGTAGCATGTCACCTGGTTGCCTGACGATGCATCTCGCTTCCTCAGATCACCACGTGTAGGCTCTCTACGGCACTTCTTGCTGCCATCTAGAGGAAGACTAGCTCTGGAAGAAGAACTACCCTGGGTCCCAGCTCCAGATTCTCTCAGATAGCGCTCTTCAATCAGTTCCTGGTTAATGATGGAAGTAATGGAAGTCAGCTGGAAGATGTTCACCTGTGAGCGGATCTCCCGCCTGAGACCATCCTCAAACATCCTTGATAAGAACACCCCACTCCCATCCCGGAGGGGCGTGAAGCACTGCAGCTCGGTGAAATGAGCGGAATACTCCATGACAGAAAGAGTACCCTGCTCTAAGCTCATGAACTCCCAGGCTCGGTCAAACCTCAGGGTCTCCGGGTAGAAATAGTCATAGAACACATGCTGGAACTCCTCCCAAGCCATTGCTTGCTGCGGACCCACCTGCAAGATCATGTCCCACCACCTCTTGGCGGAGTCTCGGAGCATGTAGGTGGAGAGATTAACCCACCTCTCTGGAGGCATATCCAGATGCTCGATGATAGTCAGCATGGCTTTCAGCCATGACTCTATAGCCTGAGGTCCTCCTTCCCCCAAGAATGTGGGAGGATGCTGCTACTGAAAAACCTGCGTCAAATATGCCATAGACGTGGAAAGAGGCGGAGCCCCATGGAAGACATGCATCATCCTCATGAAACCTTCTTTGAACTGCGCATCTGCACCTGCAATCGGTATAAAAACCGGTGCCAAGGCTGGCCCGACTAGAGGATCGGCAGGAAGTCCCTGATCAGCCCTATCTGGCATCTGATCACTGACCGACGATAGACGTACGACTGGAGGACGTCTCGGAGGCATAGCTCTGAAAGATCAAAAGCACACCTTAGATCATGAAAACAAGGACAGAGAACACAAGAGTACAAAATGGAAACAGGGGAAGAAAAACACACAAGTTTGCAAAACACGACTACACGATGTGTATAAAAATGCACAGCGTGTCTTTTTAACCCACTGACATGGGTGTATACTCCTTCCCTACCAGTCGTGTGCACTTCAAACTACACGGCGTGTTGAACCCACACATGGTTTTTTTTAAACTGAGACTACACGGCGTGTTTACTATGGACACGGCGTGTAGTGGACAAGGCTTTGGCGGCCCGTGTTTTTAAACACAAGGCTGTCTACACGGCTGAACCTTACACGGTGTGTTCCAAACAAACACGGCGTGTATAGGAAAGGTGACACTGTCTCGTGTTGTTTGTGACATGGTCGGGTACCTAGACAAGACTACACGGTGTGTTCAAAGAAAACACATTGTGTGGAAATGAAGGTAAAGTCAGACCATGTTGTTAGTGACACGGCCGGGTACCTGGACAGGACTACACGGTGTGTTACCTCTGGACACTGCGTGTTCTACCCGAGCTTCCCCGACCCGTGTTTTTAGTGACACGGCTGGGTACACGGCTCCGAACTTACACGTCGTGTACCTACCCTACACGGCGTGTTCCTAATTTTACTGTCACAACACCGTGTTTTGCTCATACAGTCAATGACATGGCCTGAAAACTACACGGTGTGTATCCAAAAAGTACACGCCGTGTATTCTGGGGTTTTCTGGGCAGTAGCTCAGAAACTACTTAGACTCCCAGAAACACTAAAAACAAGGGAAAGAGGTGCCAAATTTCAATTCGTGAGGGCCCATACTCCCCACGAATCAAAGCTCGGCATCTCTGGTAGTCACATACAAGGGAAAAAAACGAACATCTCTCTAATATAACAGAAGAGATTCTATCAAGCATCTATCACAACAGCATACATAATCTACACGAAGTCTATCACAACAGCATGAAATCGCTAATGCACCCTAGATGGCATGGAAAGAATGCATGGAATGTGATTTCTAGAAGTTCCTACATGATGCATGAGATGGAATACCCTCATCTCATCGGGTTGCGACAGAAATAGAACCAAAATATCAAAACAATAACCGCACAATTCATGCGAATCACTCTAGGTGAAAACATATCAACCCTAAAACTCAAAACCAGAAAACTGTAATTAACGAGGTAGTATGGTCGTTCCCTGTACACGGGTTAGCTACTCCCGATCACAGCTTAATACCAAGTACCGAATTCGTCCTATCCCTGGATAAAGTCTCCAAAAGTAAAGCAAGAGAAAATAACTCCTTTGATATTACTTTGTAACGACCCAAATCCGGAGCCCCTCCACTGGTGCCCTGTACCCGGTTCGCCACATAACCTCAAGCGTGTTTCCCCAAATTCCAGAGCCTTCTGACTAGTAGTAAGGGACTTGGTGAGTTGGTGGGGATACTATGCCCTCATTCGGTAAGGTATACAACAGAAAAACAACAGTCAACATTGGAATCAGTGACAACATACATAGCAGCAGGAACCAAATAGCAGAAGCAATGAATATATATAGCAATGATGAAAATGATGCAGCAGGTACAAGTATCTATGGAAAGCAGCAAACACAACAACGTGCTGTAATACAACTAAAAACAAGTGTAAAAGAAGAACAAAATAAACTCCTCAGCATCGCGAGCCCCGGCTCGGTCCCATGATCTCCAGCTCCAGTGCAATCAAGAACCTGAAGTAGAAGGGCGCTTGCCCTTATCTATACCTGCAGCAACATAGTCTACTTGGGCCCAAAATCATGGCCCAAATAGGGTGTGAGATACAATCCCAATAGTCAATCACCCAAATATTTGTGCCTAACAGTCAATGAATACAAGGCAAGTAATAAAACAAGAAGAAGTAAACAGGAAAGCACAAGCAGCTACAATCCACAGTTCTAACAAAAGAAGAGCACAAGTAAACAACCAGTAACAAAGGAAAAAGGTAACCCTCTAGGTAGCTCTCACAGCCTAACCCCTATGGTTCAACCTATAATTACTAGCAACCCTCTAGGTGGCACACACAATCTCACCCCTTTGGTTCAGTTAAGAAATTAAGCAGACTCTCTCGGGAAGCACTCACTGTCAATTCCCCCTATAGTCTTGTATCCTTCTAAAGGATCTATGGGGAAGCACTCAAAATATATTACCCCTGTGGCCCACATCGAGAAACTACAGACTCTCTGAGGAAGCACTCAATGTCAATTCCCCCTATGGTCTCGTATCATAATTAAAAGACACTCTGGAGAAGCCCTTCCGTCAATTCTCCCTTTGGTCTACTACTCTAGGTTATCATAGTCTTGAGTGTAACTAAACATGGTCAGCGCGTGTGTGCATCATCCAAGTAACCCTCAAGAACTACTTGGCTATCAACTAAGGCTCAGCAGCAAAACAAGGTAGCAGTTCCATTGTCCTACAACTAAGCATGGCAACTGGAAAAATGCCCAACAGGCAGAACAAGCATAGCAGACATCCAAGGTACAGTAAAGCTACCATAATCACAGGAAAACATCTACTCTAGCAATCAAGCAAAGCAGGCAATACAAAAAAGGCAAAACAGGAACACGCAATACCCCGTTCA
This sequence comes from Viscum album, assembly GCA_963277665.1. NCBI lineage: Eukaryota > Viridiplantae > Streptophyta > Magnoliopsida > Santalales > Viscaceae > Viscum > Viscum album. Next base: position 1,104,030,907 of record OY728147.1, read on the forward strand.
AGGGTATTGGTGGAATTCACACAAAATATTCATCAACTTTCTACGAAAAGGAACAAACCACCTACCTCGATCCTAGGTGATCGATATACGTGAACCACGACGACAGATCCCCCTTATAATGACGTAGATCTGAGAAAACGCACAAAACGTTCAACCTACGATATCTTGAAAACAAGGAGTAATCAAGAAACAAGGCTCAAGAAGAAGGAAGAAGTCATCGATGCGCTTCCAACGCAATCGACCATGCTCGAATCGGAGAACGGGCGGCGAGACGGGAGCTCGTCGAAGATCCGGTCGTACGGGTCGCTTCTGGGTGAATGAGACCTAAAAGAAGATAAAAATTATGATTGTACGTGACCCCGATTCATTTAGAAAAAAAATAAAAGTACACGGCGTGTACTGGGTCCCTTCCGTACTCCACCAAAATCGGCCTCCACATCACCCCTACACACCGTGTGTGTGGCCCAGGCACGGACAGCACATGGATTCGATCCAAATCAGAGTACACGGCGTTTACTCAGAAAGTACACGGCATGCACTTTGAAAATTTCTAGAAAATCCATTTTTCTTAAAAACTCATGAAAAAATGAAAAACATACCTAAACGGAGATCCGGGTTCTTACATAGATGATCATAGGTTAGTTTGGAATATCAAATGTGGATTCCATTCCATATAAGTTGATGTGGTATTTATATAGAGAAATAGAATCATGCCTAAGATGACACAAAATTAAACTAGAGGGAGATTAACAAGATTTTCAAGAATCAAATCCTCACAAACTTCATCTAGAGAAGAATCGTAGACTTGAGATAGTGATCATCTTTCCATTATGTTTTTTCACTACTAATTCAACTTCTATTTTTATTGGTGCAATTTTTATACCCTTATAAAATTCATTAAATAAAAATAGTGGGTAGATCTATAATCATATAATAAACTAGTAGTTATATAGTGGATGATAAGTGTAGCTTACACTATGTCATTATTATAACCCTAATTGGAAATAGTGATCTAATGAGATTTTACTTTCTCTCTTATCTTATGATTTTTTTGACATTGATCATCATCATTAACCATTTCATTTGAACATTATTTAGAATAATGCTTATACTCATTTCATTTGAAAAACTAGAGTATGATTTGTTCATATTGTGGATCTTTAACTCTATCCACAACATTATCTAAATTAAACTAATCACTTTGGAATTTGATTACCCAATCACCTTCCTTTACAACCATAAAAAAAATTACCAATCCCATTAAGATAATTTTCTCCAAGTTTCCTTCCACACTTCAAGTATAAAGGAAGAATTATTTTCATCTATCCATTTTTTTAGTGATTCAATTTAATTATATCTTTCTTTTCTTATCAAAACCATGAGATTGATGGGTAAATCCAATTTTATTTCCACCATGACAGCACACCTAATGATTTCTTCATAGATTCTGACTTCCCTAATATATAACACCCTTTATAGACATGGTTTTTAGACTCTAAAATTTTGATCAACCTTACATTCAAGTTAGATTATAATAACATAAGTGTGCATCAAAAGTTTTGTAAAAATTTTCTCATAGGTACAATGTATGCATTATCCTTCTACATTAGATCAAGGAATTACTTCTCTATTTTTGTATGAAAAATATGAGTCAATTGCTTATTAAAAAATAATATTTTAGACTCATCCCAATCCATTGATTCAATTTCATCTATTTCCTTGTATTCTTTATAATATTTCACCATTGGTCTATTTTTCCTTCCAAATGATAGATAAAAAATATCTTTTTCATGCTCTAAACACTAGAGAACAAAAAATATTTTTTTAGTGGTACTGATCCATTCCTCAATGATTAGTAGATCAGTGGCCGACGAAAATAATGTGGATAGTGCCTCATGAAGGACTCAATAGAATATTTTTTCCTCCTTTTCTCATTTATAAACTCAATATCAGTCATATCTTGAGAAAGTTTTTTAAACATAGAAATGATATATTTCATTCTAAATATAATAAAATTTGTTTACTCGGTAGTGGAATCAATGAATTTTATATCACATTTTTCATTAACACGGTTCCTTCAGGTTATATCCATTGACTAAAACCAAAAGGTATATTATGAGAAAAAATAATCATAGTGGGAAACCACATAATCATGAAAAAGTATTTATATGATTTCTAAATCATGTTAGATTCTTATAAATCTAAGATAACTTAGGTTTAACCTATGTCATTAATTATCCTAACATATTCAAATCCATTATGATATTTTTTAATTAAAATTTTAATTAACCTATTCATATCCCCCAGGAGTTTCAAACATGGTGTGTAGTAATGGAATGGTCATCATGAACTAGAATGATAAATGAAATATACTTGACTAACTCTTTTCACGGTTATTACCCCTAGATTAATATATGTCAAAACCACTTCCACTTATGGTATTTATATATGGATGTTTTTATAAGAAAACCAAACTACTTTAATTACCATAAATTAGGAAATTATCTTATATATAGGATTATCCTAAGGTTTATCACTAATGTACTATCATCCTAGTTTCTAAAAGTTATCTAAACCTTTATCTAATACTAACTATAGCAACCCATACATTTCATACAATGATATTACATATTATTATATGAATATTAATTATATAATATAAGGATCCATTTCAGAATCATATAGGTCTATTATATTTCAAAACATAGATACATAAACAACTAGTTCATAATATATGTACATCATATTTATCTTAGTTCTTCATAACCAAAACCCTTCTTATAAATATAATACCTAAAACCTTTCTTCATAACCTAGGGAAAGAAAACATAAGAAAGGGTGAGCTCATATTCTCAATGAGGGTAAACAAGGGAGAAATCATTGATCACATAAACATAACATGATTAAATGGGTATGAGAATATGAGCATAAAATTTGAAAATAATACCCTGCATATCAAAAATCATAATCATGATTCATGGAATAAATATTGGTAGTTCATAAGACGGACGGACAATTCTTTTTTTTTTCATAAGCCGTTTTAAAGGGATCTGGTACCCAAGCATACAACCTCAAGAACACCAATAAACAGACAAGAAAAACCCATAAACACAACTTACATGTCCTCAAAGCCAAGATCCTCTCCGCCTCCCCAGCCGGACTCTTCTTCTCCCATGGCAGAGGCCATTTCCCAACCTGCAAGCCTCCAGTAGTGAGCACTCTGAACCCGGTCCCTGAGCTACTCCAGTACTGGAAGGTCCGGCGATGCCCTTTCTGTCACGATATTCTTCGCAAAAGACACTGTCACCTTATCTTTCCTCTTAGAGGCAGAATCGGCTACGGAAGACATTATTAATCCTTCTTTGGCCGGAATCTTGGGGTTGCAGGAACAGGCCCTTCCACAGCCACCGGATTCTTCTTCCCATTCTGCACAACATCACTGAAGGACCGACCAGAAAGTTCACTTACATTCTCTTTACCGCCCTCATGGATCTCCCTTTCTTTGCCAGCTTGATCCCACAAGACCACCTCCAGAGCAGTGTTCTCCCTCAAAGGCAGCATCACCCCCACAGGGACAGCATTGTCCATAGGCGTCATCGAAACCTTTATCAAGTCACATGCCGCCTTCTCCTTATGTATCGTAACAACTTCCACCTGATTGGAGCTCCTTCCCTCAGGACAATTGACAGCCAAGAGTAAGTCAGCGGTGTCTTGAACTCTATCTCTGTAACGACCCAAAGTTTTTCAATGGAAAATTCCCTTCTTATATTTATTTCATAAAAACACAAAATAATGAACTACTAAGTGATAAGTGGCCTTTAAACATAATTTTGTCACCCCTATGGTTGGAATTTTAAAAAACCGACATATACGGTTGTGTTCAAGATAGTTTTTGGAGTCTAATGAAACAAAAATAATTTTTGATGAATAGTAACCTACCCTTATGAATAGTAACCTACCCTTATGAATAGTAACATGACCCTTATGAATAGTAAATAAGAGGAACATTACCTATGAATAATAAAATAAAATTTAGACATCATAGAAAGTGATAATTTGACCTTAGTAAACATTTTTGGTATTTTATAAGTCATAAATAATTAATTATAATTAATTAATTAATTTAAAAGAATATTTATTTCCCTGAATTATATTCATAAATTATTGAATCAATTCCTAATAGTTTTTATATAATTTTATAAGACCCTACGTAATTTTTGAAAGAACTATAAAATCAGTTTTAATCTTAAAAACTGTTTTTTTAAGTAAATTATGATTTTATTTAAATATTAAATTAATAATATTTAGAAAATTATTTTTGAAAAATGGACTTCATTTTTGGATTCTACACGTCGAAAAATGGTTGGGGTAAATTTTTGGGATTTTTCTGAGATACTTGAATTTTTGGTGAATAGTAGAATACTTTAATTTACCATATAAATACATTTTAATTAAAATCCACTATTCCTGACATCACAAGTGATGTAAGCACCCAAATCCCGAACTCACATGCCTTATTTACTATTCTTGGTCATCCAAGACTCACTATTCCTTGTCTTAGGTGAAATTAATAAACTAATCAATTTTATATTAAGGAAACTCCTCTCCCCTCCACTATAAAAGCCACCCTTCACTCCCTCTTTTCCTCACACCTCTCAAGCTCCAAGCATTCTCTAAACTCTGCCCAAACACCTTCCCTAGATCATCCCTCACGTCCAAAAGCTTCTGGTCTCATCAAAATACCAAGCCTAGCTTCCTTAAAGAGGATCTCAAGAGGAAGATTCTAGAGGTAATTTCTCTCCCTCTTCTCCTTTAATTTCCTTTCAAGTTCAAGTTCCTTTCATGATATCTCCCCACCTATCTTCATCCAAATTGTTTGTAACTCCAGTATTATACATATACTATAATATTATGATTCTAATGGTATATTATATCACCCCACACCCTTTCCCTCTTCCTTTTATTTTATTAAAGAGAACGTTGTTCATGAGGTGTTAATTTATCACCTTCAAAAACGACATGCTCTCTTTTTCCATTTCTACCTTCAGATATGGTCATGAAACCATTTTTATGGTTGCACCAGAATATTTTATATGTATTATGTTCCATTTTAAGTTCTGGAAATAACCTATGTCTAAATTACTAAGTTAAAAGTTAAAACGAGTTCTTTGTGATCCAAAAACCTCTCAAATTAACCCAAATAATCTTCATTTAATTCTTATCAAATGATTTGTCCACATGGATCTAAAATAACTCATTATAAAATCATTCAAGATTCTGTAATATCATTAATAACATGTAATATCAGTTCTGGATGTTTACCCATGATCTACCCAAACATCAATTTAAGAATACAAGTGGACCGCTCAAGAAATCCATAAAAACGAACATCCCCGAACAACGTTTTTTAAACTCTATAAGTCATCCAAAGGTACATAATATGACATAATAAAACAATAATGAACAATATTAATGTATAAAAGGTTCTGGAATTTCTAATTAATGAATATAATGTCATTATAAAGGACATTAAAGAGAAGGAGGCATTCGGGTACAAGGTAAGGGGAAATCTCGAACCCAATTTTCTTCCTTCAGGTTCTCCCTCTTTCACTACATTTTTTATATGTTTACTCCTCAAAGATAATTTTTTATTCATTTCCTTTAATTTTCTGGGATATACATGTTTGTCACTGGTTTTTATGTCCATCAAAATGTATTCCAAAAGAACTCTTCTTTCAAGATCTCACATTTTACCTCTCATTCAAGGTTGATGGTTCTTGTATCAAGTATGTTGTTCCCTCTTTCTTTTGGGAACCCAAAGCTTATGAATGTGTTATTATGAGATGAAACCCATTCCTTTACATGTGTTATTTATGTACATGTTTTATTAGTTTTCTATGTGGCAATCGTGATAATGATAATGTTATGATGTGACGGGTGCGCCCGGAATTATATAGCGCAATATGAATGTTTAAATGTGACGGGTGCTCCCGGAATTATATAGCGCTCCAATGCATTGGGTAAAGTGATGAATCTCATGAGTAAATGTGAAATGATGTGTGAACAAGATTCTATATTTGTTCACAAGTATGTGTGGTAGTTAACCACTAAGACATGATGTTTCATTTTTATGCATTGCCACATTTCAAGTTTATTATTTATGCTCCTCTCATGTTCATGATCTTTTTCCTATGTCATGTTTATGCTCACGCCATGATATATTGTTCTTATCTATCCTCTTACTGGTCTTTTAGTTCAACCCTTTTTATGTATATCCTCAGGTGTCTACATGTACTAAGGAGAGGACAAGTGCCAATATGAAGCTAGAGAAGATGAAATTAAATAAATGTTTATGGTTGATGTTGTATTTGTTATGTGTGGTCCTAGTTTTCCCAAGACACTAAACCTCTGGATCCTATATGTTTAATACTATTATGTTTTTTATCTTTGAAATGATGTAATAGTAATGTAAGAAAAGGCCGGGTCGCTATAGTTGGTATCAGAGGAAAGGTTTAGTTAATTTGGGAATTAGGATTAGTAAACCCTAGAGAAAACCTCTAGCATGAGAATGAGTACAAATATGTACACAAGAATATTTACCTAGGGATCCCATATGTTATTTTTTTGGTATAATTGTTTAAATGAATAAGTTATTCATAACTTGTTTACTTATGTTTTGTTCTAACCTTTTCTATTTTAGAAAATGGTGGGAACCAGGAGAAATCAGGCCAACAACTCATGTGAGGGCCAATGCAACGATTGCCCGAACGACATCCCAAATGATTTTTGGAGGTGGAGTTCAAAACTTCATGGCGATGCTTACCCAATTATCCCGGGTTATGAATAATAACCATAATAATGGGGAACATCCTCCTTCACCAAAGAGGGAGCAACTAGCTATCGAATGTTTTATACGGCAACGACCACCGATGTTTTGTGGATCTTCTGATCCACTAGTTGCAGAACAGTGGGGCAACTCCATGGAGAAGATCTTTTCTGTTCTTCACTGTTCTGAGATGGAGAAGGTGACTCTAGCCGTTTATCATCTAGATGGAGAATCTGATCAATGGTGGGCTTTGATTAAGAACACCAAGCCAAGGGAGGAAATTGAAGAGATGGAATGGGAAGAGTTTAAGATAATGTTTCTTAATAAGTACTTCCCACGAACTCTTCGCACGAAGATGGAGAGAGAATTCATAGAGCTCAAGCAAAAAGAATGAGAATCTATCACAACCTATGAAGCAAATTTCACAAGGCTCACAAGGTATGCTTCGGGTTTTATTATCAAAAATGATAGAAAAATTGATAGATTCTTTAGTGGATTAAAACCACATCTTTGAAAGGATCTTGCAATTCGAAACTTTGGGAGTTATGAAGAAGTTGTTCGGTGTACTCTCAAAGTGGAGATGGAGTTTTTAGAATGGTCCCATGGCTATGGTGATAAGAAAAGAAAGATGGAGTTTCAAGCTGGTGGATCTAGTGACAAAGGTGGGAAGAAAAATCAACAACCCACATGCCAAAAATGTAGGAAGTTGCACCATGGAAACTGCCTCAAAGGTACGGGGAAATGCTTTAAGTGTGGGAAAGAAGGACACCAAGCTCATGAGTGTCGAAAAGACATGAAAAGGAAGGATAATGTAGCCGATGAAAGGAGAGAACCACTCGTGGTTCAATGCTACAACTGTAGGGAGCTAGGGAACTATTCAAACTAGTGCACTAAACCTCGAGCTCTCGAGGGTAATCAGCGCCAACAACCACCAAAGCCAAAGGAACAAGGGAAGGCTTATTCCATCACTACCGCGGAGGTGGAAAATGATAATGAAGTCATACAAGGTACACTTCCTATTCACTCAAGAATGGAAAAAGTCTTATTTGATTCTGTTTCTACGCATTCCTTTATATCTTGCAAGTTTTCTAGAACTATATAATCGAAGCCCTAAAACCTTGAAGTAGAGATATCTGTAAAAACCCCAAGTGGTGAAATAATTGCAACCCAATTATTTGACTCTTCTCCTATTGATGTATGTGGGAAGATTCTTCTGAAAAATCTCGTAATACTTCCCTTGGTGGAATTCGATGCTATAATGGGAATGGATTGGCTCTCGTTATATAGAGAACATATCAACTATCGGGAAAAGGAAATATATTTTCATATTCTGAACCATCCCATGCTCCTTTAAAATTTCAATTAAGATCATGAATATCCTATGAAAAATCCTTCTATGGTATGGATCTTGATTCCTTATGAACAAGCATACCTCGCTCAGATGGTTGAGTCGAAGAAAAGTTCAAACCTTGATGAAATGCCCATCGTGATGAAATACAGTGATTTATTTCCTGAAGAGTTACCCGGAATTCCCCCGGATTGTGAGGTATAGTTCTCAATTGAACTCATACCCGGATCTAATCCTATCTCAAAGTGCCCCTATATGATGGTTCCTATCGAACTGGAGGAGTTAAAGAAGCAGTTGCAGGAGCATTTGGACAAAGGGTCCATATTCCCTAGTGCATCACCTTGGGGTTCACCAGTGCTCTTTGTGAAGAAGAAGGATGGAACCATGCGGCTGTGTATCGATTATCGAGAACCCAACAAGATCACCATAAAGAACAAGTATCCTCTCACAAGGATTGATGACTTGTTCGACCAGTTAAGAGGAGCTCAATACTTCTCAAAGGTGGATCTTTGTTCTGGATATCATCAAGTAAAGGTGAAGAAGGTAGATATTCAAAATACTGCCTTTCGTACAAGGTATGGGCACTATGAGTTTTTGGTGATGCCCTTCGGACTTACTAATGCCCCTGAAATCTTCATGTATTTGATGAATAGAGTATTTAGACATTACCTCGACAAATTTGTGGTAGTGTTTATCGATGATATTCTCATCAAATCCAAGAGAAAGGAGGAACATGAAGAACATCTAAGACTTATGTTGGCGACATTGATAAAGGAGAAGTTGTACGCCAAGTTCAGCAAGTGTGACTTTTGGATGAATCAAGTCACGTTCTTGGGACATGTGATCACAAGCGAGGGAATTTCTGTGGACCCTTCAAAGACGAAGGTGATTGAGGAATGGCCCAGGCCCTCTAGTGTCACAGAAATCCATAGTTTTCTTGGATTATCTAGGTACTATCGAAGTTTTGTGAGAAACTTTTCACGATTGTCAAGCCCGCTAACTAAGTTAACAAGGAAAGGGGTAAAGTATGTATGGACGGAAGAATGTGAGGGAAGCTTCAAGGAGCTAAAGAGAAGGCTGATTACTGCACCTGTACTCACACTACCGAAAAGTGGATAAAGTTTTGTGATATACAGTGATGCTTCAAAGAAAGGCTTGGGTTGTGTGCTCAAGAAAAATGATAATGTGATAGCCTATGCCTCACGATAGTTGAAGATCCATGAGTAGAACTACCCGACGCATGATCTAGAGCTGGAATCCGTGATTTTTGCCTTGAAAATTTAGTGGTACTACCTTTATGGCAAGAAGTGTGACATATACACCGACCACAAGAGCCTAAAGTATATATTCACACAAAAGGAGCTTGACATGCGTCAAAGGATATGGTTAGAGATAATCAAGGATTATGATTGCTCTATTCACTATCATCCTGGGAAGGCGAACAAGGTAGCTGATGCTCTAAGTAGAAAAGAACCTGCTACTCTATCCATGTTGAGGATTGAGAAAGACCCTATCTTCTTGTATATGCAAAGAATGGATTTGGAAATCATAAGGGCAGGGGATACATCCTAACTTCCCCAAATGATTGCGAAACCATCCATCCAAGAGAAGATTAAGGAAGCACAAAGGGATGATGTGGAGATACAAAAGAGGGTGAATGTAGTAAAGGAAGGGAAGCTGCAAGATTTCCATATCGACGATGATGGTGTGATTCGGTTTGGAACACGGCTTTGTGTGCCTTTATCACTCGGGATAAAGAAGGAGTTATTGGATAATGCACATAGCTCAACTTTCTCTATCCATCCTAGAATTACCAAGATGTATCATGATCTCCGAGAACACTTCTGGTGGGATAACATGAAGAAGGTGATTGCGGAATATATATCAAGGTGCTTGGTATGTCAGTAAGTTAAAGTTGAGCGGCAAAATTCCAAAGGTATGATGCAGCCATTGCCTATACCCATGTGGAAATGGGAAAATGTTACTATGGACTTTGTCACGGGTCTCCCGAAGACGTCAAAGGGAAATAATGTGATATGGGTTATGGTTGACCGACTCACCAAGACTACCCATTTTATCGCTATTCAGGAAGACCTCTCACTTGAACAGCTTGTAAGGATATATGTGAAGGAAGTAGTGAGATTGCACGGTGTTCCACTCTCGATTGTCTCTGACCGTGATCCAAGGTTCACATCTAAATTCTGGAGGAGCCTTCAACATGCTTTGAGTACTGAATTAAATTTCAGCACGGCCTATCACCCCCAAACTGATGGCCAGTCTAAAAGAACTATTCAGATGCTTGACGATATGCTAAGAGCCTGCTCTCTTGAATTCAAAGGTGGTTGGGATCAGCACCTCCCATTGGTTGAGTTCTCATACAACAATAGCTTCCACTCGAGTATTCAGATGGCTCTGTATGAAGATCTTTATGGGAAGCGATCTAGAACTCCAACCTGTTGGGATGAAGTTGGAGAAAGAAAGCTACTTGGACCTGATCTTGTGCAGGAGATGACCGAGAAAGTTCAAGTCATCCAGAAACACATCAAAGCTTCTCAAAGTCGGAAAAAGAGCTATGCTGAAAATCGTCGAAGGGACTTGGAGTTCGACGTTGGAGATAAAGTCTTCCTTCGAATATATCCATGTAAGAGAGTCATGCAATTCGGGAAGAAAGGGAAGCTAAGCCCAAGGTACATCGGCCCCTTTAAGATCCTTGACCGCATAAGAGTTGTGGCCTATCGTCTGGCACTTCCACCGAGTATGGCTCAAGTTCATGATTTGTTTCATGTATCACTACTGAGGAAGTACATACCAGACCCCTCAAATGTACTAAACTTAGAGGTGGTATAGCTGGAAGATGATCTCTCCTATGAGGAGCAGCTGGTAAAAATTTTGGACCGAAGTGATAAGGTTCTACGCAACAAGACAACTCGCCTTGTCAAAGTGTTGTGGAGGAACCATAAGTTTGAGGAAGCAACTTGGGAACCAGAAGAGGCAATGAAGGATAAGTACCCTCACCTGTTTGTGTAAATTGAAATTTCAGGGGCAAAATTTCTTAAGGGGGGAAGAATGTAACAACCCAAAGTTTTTCAATGGAAAATTACCTTCTTATATTTATGTCATAAAAACACAAAATAATGAACTACTAAGTGATAAGTGACCTTTAAACATAATTTTGTCACCCCTATGGTTGGAATTTTAAAAATCTGACATACACGGTTGTGTTCAAGATAGTTTTTGGAGTCTAATGAAACAAAAATAATTTTTGGTGAATAGTAACCTACCCTTATGAATAGTAACCTACCCTTATGAATAGTAACATGACCCTTATGAATAGTAAATAAGAGGAATATTACCTATGAATAATAAAATAAAATTTAGACATCATAGAAAGTGATAATTTGACCTTAGTAAACATTTTTGGCATTTTATAAGTCATAAATAATTAATTATAATTAATTAATTAATTTAAAAGAATATTTATTTCCCTGAATTATATTCATAAATTATTGAATCAATGCCTAATATTTTTTAGATAATTTTATAAGACCCTACGTAATTTTTGAAAGAACTATAAAATCAGTTTTAATCTTAAAAACTTTTTTTTAAGTAAATTATGATTTTATTTAAATATTAAATTAATAATATTTAGAAAAATATTTTTGAAAAATGGACTTCATTTTTGTATTCTAAACGTCGAAAAATGTTTGGGGTAAATTTTTGGGATTTTTTTGAGATACTTGAATTTTTGGTGAATAGTAGAATACATTATTTTACCATATAAATACATTTTAATTAAAACCCACTATTCCTGACATCACAAGTGATGTAAGCACCCAAATCCCGAACTCTCATTCCTTATTTACTATTCTTGGTCATCCAAGACTCACTATTCCTTTTCTTAGGTGAAATTAATAAACAAATCAATTTTATATTAAGGAAACTCCTCTCCCCTCCACTATAAAAGTCACCCTTCACTCCCTCTTTTCCTCACACCTCTCAAGCTCCAAACCTTCTCTAAACTCTACCCAAACACCGTCCCTAGCTCATCCCCCACGTCCAAAAGCTTCTGGTCTCATCAAAAGACCAATCCTAGCTTCCTTAAAGAGGATCTCAAGAGGAAGATTCTAGAGGTAATTTTCTCCCTCTTCTCCTTTAATTTCCTTTCAAGTTCAAGTTCCTTTCTTGATCTCTCCCCACCTATCTTCATCCAAATTGTTTTGTAACTCCATTATTATACATATACTATAATATTATGATTATAATGGTATATTATATCACCCCACACCCTTTCCCTCTTCCTTTTATTTTATTAAAGAGAACGTTGTTCATGAGGTGTTAATTTATCACCTTCAAAAACGACATGCTCTCTTTTTCCATTTCTACCTTCATATCTGGTCATGAAACCATTTTTATGGTTGAACCAGAATATTTTTTATGTATTATGTTCCATTTTAAGTTCTAGAAATAACCTATGTCCAAATTACTAAGTTAAAAGTTAAAACGAGTTCTTTGTGATCCAAAAACCGCTCAAATTAACCCAAATAATCTTCATTTAATTCCTATCTAATGATTCGTCCACATGGATCTAACATAACTCATTATAAAATAATTCAAGATTCTGTAATATCATTAATAACATGTAATATCAGTTCTGTATGTTTACCCATGATCTACCCAAACATCAATTTAAGAATACAAGTGGACCGCTCAAGAAATCCATAAAAACGAACATCCCTGAACAACGTTTTTTAAACTCTATAAGTCATCCAAAGGTACATAATATGACATAATAAAACCATAATGAACACTATTAATGTATAAAAGGTTCTGGAATTTCAAATTAATGAATATAATGTCATTATACAGGACATTAAAGAGAAGGTGGCATTCGGGTACAAGGTAAGTGGAAATCTCAAACCCAATTTTCTTCCTTCGGGTTCTCCCTCTTTCACTCCATTTTTTATATGGTTACTCCTCAAAGATCATTTGTTCTTCATTTCCTTTAATTTTCTGGGATATACATGTTTGTCACTGGTTTTTATGTCCATCAAAATTTTTTCCAAAAGAACTATTCTTTCAAGATCTCACCTTTTACCTCTCATTCAAGGTTAATGGTTCTTGTATCAAGTATGTTGTTCCCTCTTTCTATTGGGAACCCAAAGATTATGAATGTGTTATTATGAGATGAAACCCATTACTTTACATGGGTTATTTATGTACATGTTTGATATGTTTTCTATGTGGCAGTCATGATAATGATAATGTTATGATGTGACGGGTGCGCCCGGAATTATATAGCGCAATATGAATGTTTAAATGTGATGGGTGCGCCCGGAATTATATAGCGCTCTAATGCATTGGGTAAAGTGATTAATATCATGAGTAAATGTGAAATGATGTGTGAACAAGATGCTAGATTTTTTCACAAGTATGTGTGGTAGTTAACCACTAAGACATGATGTTTCATTTTTATGCATTGCCACATTTTAAGTTTATTATTTATGCTCCTCTCATATTCATGATCTTTTTCCTATGTCATGATTATGCTCACCCCATGATATATTGTTCTTATCTATCCTCTTACTGGGATTTTAGCTCACCCATTTTTATGTATATCCTCAGGTGTCTACATGTACTAAGGAGAGGACAAGTACCAATAAGAAGCTAGAGAAGATGAAATTAAATAAATGTTTATGGTTGATGTTGTATTTGCTATGTGTGGTCCTAGTTTTCCCAAGACACTAAACCTCTGGATCCTCTATGTGTAATACTATTATGTTGTTTATCTTTGTAATGATGTAATAGTAATGTAAGAAAAGGCCGGGTCGCTATAATCTCCGTCCTGGAGAGCCTCCATAGTCTCCTCTCTGACCAAATCGGTTCTGGACTCCAAACATCCAACAGGCTGAGCCTATGAGCCTTCTTCACCAATCTTCTCACCTGAAATACCACCCTCTTCTAGGCAATCATTCATTCTAGCATCATTCAAGTTATCAAATATATTACTCAAAGATATAAAAGGAGGAGCCATAGGATCCAAACCCTTGGGCTCCTTATCACTATCCATGATCCGGATAGTCTCAACCTCTTTCTCCACCGGAGTACTAGAACCAATATTATTCTCACCAGTCACCTTACAGGCCTGATTTGAAACACCTTCCACAGTAGAGTTAGCCACCTCAGAGTGACTTCCTTTAACCTTAGGATCCCTCGTTCTCAGTTCAGGACCCCCCTCTGCCTCTGAACAAGAATTCATATCCCTGTGCAAAGGGATATTCTTCCCCTTACTAGTGACCTCCCTCAGTCTAGGAGGAAGTCTCCTATGGCAGTTCTCAACTGCATGACCCAGCCTTCTGCAAGAACCGCAAAAGTCTATCCAATCTTCATAAACAACACACTGTTTACATCGATACTCTTCCCCAATTTTAATAAAAACAAAATCAAAAGGAACACGAGATGCATCAATCTCCACACACACTTTGGGATTCACAGGGTAACAAAGTACCTCTGTTCTACTATCAGAACACAAATAGCGGCCGACCATGTTGCCAAGCATCCTAATAATTGAAGGGTTTTGAAACAGAAGTGGGAGTTTAGGGAAAATTACCCAAACCGCGATTGAAGGAGGATCCCGCTTCATGTGTAGGTCAAAGGACCATCAGAGGAGAAGAAAGTGAGATCCCTTGTAGAGTCGAGGAGCCCTCGACCATGCTTGAATGAGGTCAGTCTCCGACTCAAAGGGAATCATTATCTGCTTGTGGTCAAGCAAACCTACCACCGCGCGCTCCCGGAGATCCCACGATCCAAAAATGAAATGGTCAAACTCATCCACAGAAGGCCTCTTGTCCTTGAAACGAGCAACCAGAGTAAGGTTCAACAGGTTAGTGGATTCCGAAAACTCAGACGATGATAATGGGAGATTCGGCACCCCATCAACCAAATCTGGGACTTTAGGGTTTAGCGGAACTTTTGGAAAGGGAGGGAGAAAATCAGGATTTGAGAAACGACGGAAGGTCCCCGCTCTCCCACGGGACGACGATTCTCCCTCCCCCATTAGAGGGGGAGGGACCGGCATGGTGGTCGTCGTCGTCACCTACCAAGGAGAGCCATCAAAGGGATCGTGCCCGAGCTCCCGGAAGTTTCCCAAATCATGTGAATCATGTAGTTCATAAGATAATAATCTTAAATTAATAAAATATTTTAATCCATGAGAGTATAACATTGTAAAAATACATTGATTTGCTTCATACACATAAGTATAGAAAAATATTTTCCTTTGTAGTCAATGATCATTACCAATATATTCATAGATGAATGAGTTCACTCCCCAAACTATAATAGTAGACATGGTTCACTCCCAATAATATAATAGTGGATAGAGTCCATCTCCAAATTTAGTTCACTCACCATTCTAGTCCTATTTATCTAATGTGATATAAATATTTACCCTATGTGTTGGAGGGATATACAATTCCAAGACCACACCTCACATAATTAAAATAATATTGAGGTTTTCTACAAGATCATGAACCATTAATCATATCATAACTCATGAAAAAATTTGGTTTCATAAGTATTAAATCATTGAAAAACTTGTGGAAGAAAAGAAAGTTTCATAATAAACTCATCATAGAATAACATGTGGAAAAGGAATGGGTTTAAAAAAACATCATGTCATCATAATCATAAGCCATAAAAAGAATGAATAAAGATTCTATCATTGGATCATATCCCCAATAAAGACTAATAAACATCAAATTATATAATTATAGATTGAAAATTATTTTAAGGGATCACTTATAATATTTCTGAACGAAAATACCCTTTTCAGTTTGAAATTTACTATTTAAAATCTAATAAATTCCCAAGTAGTAATGAAAATTATTCATTTAAAAAAACATGGAAAATATAAAGGAAGATTCAAGGGATTTTTCAATATTTATGGTGGTAAATTTCATTCATGTAGTATATGTTAAATTAGGGACTTCATTTATCAAGATTTTTTATAGTTAATTTTAATGATTAAATCATATGATGTATTTCTCATGAATCTCATTGGATTTATTTGGTCCTCATACTTTGATTATGGTTCTATAATACTCATAATGGTAATTGAAATATAAATTTTATATATATTAATTATATATATATCCATCTTTAAATTTATATTTAGAGAAATGAATATCATTGTTGATGGATATGGTGTGATGTACATTCACATGAACATTATTTTTACTTTTCGATGGATGGAATGAAAGAATGGTGAATAATAATTTACCTATAAAAATAATTATTATATCATATAAATAATATATATTAATAAAATAAATATATACAACAATAAAAGTAAAATGGAAATGAAAAATGAATCACATCGCTTCATGGTTGTGGTAGTCCACACGTACACACGAGCGATGTTATCATTTTCCAGCGGAAAGGAAGGTGAGAAGGTAGATATTATATTTTCATTAAAAATAATAATTATGTTATAAATGTAAAATATAAACATTAAACCCATCATAATACTCACCAATAAAATATGGTGATGAAAAATGAGTTTCATTGTTACCAGGAGACGGTAAGTCATACGTACACATGAGCAACACTTTCACATCCCATTCGATGGGGAAAGGGTAGATAATGGTAGTTTCATAATCATAATAAAATTTTAGTATGTTGAGTATACCTGATTTATTATTTTATGATAAATACCATTGATTTAGTGGTGGTAGGAGAATAATTAAAGAGAAAGTGACCAGTTTATCTGATTGCCTCTCCTTTGAATGAACTCCTTTAGATCTCATATTAAGTATCTTATCATTAGAATTTGGGAAATACCATCACTGATATAATGTGTATAAAGATATATAAAAGTTATTTTTTTATAGTTGGTTTGATATAGAAGGCTCAATGTTGTTTAAATAATATAATGGAGGGATTCCCTTTTATAAGTGATGGGAGGGCCACTTTTGGAACTTCTTAATAGATTAAAATATAAAAAAGCAATTCCCAAAAAAAATGCTTCCAAAGGGCCTGTTATTTGAATATAATGTTTCATATGGTTGAAATAACATCAATAAACAAAATTTTATAGGTTTAAGTGGTGTTTTAAACCTTATCTTTTGGTTTAACTCCTTTTTAACCAATTTTATCCTTGACTGCGCTGACAACTATTTCAATATTAAAGGTTATAAATGATACCATAAATGGGAAAATGACTCTTAAATGAACCATGATTTATATTTTAAACAAAATTTAATTCACTTTCCAAATTATATGATTTTTATAAATTTTAAATCATTTAATAAAATTTTATTTACTATAAAATATCCTTAATGTCAATTTTTGAAATTTTCCTTTAATTTGGATTTAATAAAACAATGAAAAAATGGAATTATAATATAATATTTTAAAAAAATTATAATATGTAATATGTATCTAAAAAATTCATATAATAATATAACTTACTCAAATTATATTAATTTTAATATTTTTAAAATCATGTATATTTTTTCTATGAATTAAAGAAATATTGTATTGGTGTTGTATAAGCATTTAAGGTAATTATATAATTAAAAAAAATATAAATAAATTATTTAAATGAAAATAATTTTTACTATAATCAAAATAACTATTAATATTCATTATTAACTTTATTTTTTCTGATGTGAAGATATAAGATAAATTTTAAAGCAAGATAGTGCCATTTTGTATTTTTATTTACTTAAAATATTATATATGTCACATTTAGGGAAAGGTTACCCATAATGAAATAAATATTGAGACTAAAGTGATAAGAGTCTAAATACCTTAATCCAATAAGATTTAATATGAAAAATTGTGGCCTTGTTATTTAGTTTTAACCAAGGTTATCTTGTTATACCACTTTATCAGGGTAATGAATTTTTACTGTTTTTTCTATTCATTATGACCAAAATTTAAGTTATACATATTAAATAATATTAATTTTTATGATTCAAAATATGGAATATATTTTAATAAATTAAATCTATATAAGTGTAATAAATTCATTTTATAATTATCTCATAAATCTTGATGAAAATTGGTTTTTCAAAAAAATATCTTTTTCGGTCTGAAAGTATTTTTATACGAATATCATGTATAATGTTAATTAAAATGTAGTTAGTTATATTATTTATAAATAAATTTTTATTATAATAATTTTGGATCAAATTTAAACAATTATGGTGTTTTTTCAAAGAAACTAGATTTATTATTATCCCATGCCTAGAAAAGATATTAGACGAATGATAAAAAAATTATTTAAAATATAATATATAAATTTCATTGAAATAATTTATCGATGGTGATTAATTTAATTTATTATGATAAAAACACATGGTGCACATAAAAAAATCATAAAAACATTTATTTTACTTTTAAATGGTTTTTTATTTTCATTTCTAATCAATTGATAACCAATGAATTTATATTATATATATGTAAACCATATAATTTTCATAATTTAGTTAGTACTATTCATATTTATAAATTTAATGGCTATGTTATAATGATATACTATATTACAATCAGTTTAGACTCGGGGTTGTGTTTTTCACAAGCTATCAAAGAGGTTAAATTTATTTGAAATTAAATATATTAAAAAATCATGGGGTGTTAAATATTTTTCCTTAGGTTATAGATGAAAAGGTAGAATTTTAGAAATTCAATATTATCATGTAAAAACACATTTGTAGTGCTTCTTGGGATATTCAATCATGTTCAAAATATCATTAATCTTAGTTGATCCATGTTTTAATCTTGTTATGATAATGATTAATGGAATATAATATGAAGGGGGAACATTGTTCTTATTCATAGGGAATTTTTAAAATTGAATATTTAAAAATCATCTATTGATGATCAAAAAGAAAGTTAAATCTGATTATTCAAGTGATTATCATTAATTTTCTAGTCTTAAATTGTTTCTTGTTTGAGTTTGGAAAAATGAAACCCGATAGTGGAGTGGTCTTATGATTTCAAAGGTGAAACAAATGTTTGAAATATTATTTAATATATAAAAACCCTAAAATAGAAATAAACCACACTAAAAGATTATTTTCTCTATATTTTTAATATATAAGTGTAGAGAGTTGATTTATGGTTGATTCTGAGATGAATATTTTTTAATCTACTATAGAATATGGTGAAGAGTTATTCTGATGAGAGAGAAAATGATAAGATAATTAATGGGGACACTCTTGTTATTTTACAATAGATATCCATTGAGGAGGAAAATGAATAAAGAGATAATGGGAGTTGCCTATGTTTATTAAGGTGAGAAAAATGATAAAGGAGATCATGGAACTAAATTTGAAAATGGGTTTTGTACTTTTAAAAATATAGAGACAAATAATCTAGTGGGCTAATTGCCAACGAGCCTGTACCCTAATGGTACAGGCTCCTACTTGGCATCCAAAAGACCCCGGATCAAATCCGAGCAGGGGGAGAATTTCCCAGGTACTGTAGCAGGTATTGTAGCATTGGAGGCACTATAGCAGCAGCAGCACTATAGCGGCGGAGGGATTGTAGCATATTCTATAGCGGTGGTGGTATTGTAGCAGGTACTGTAGCAATGCGGGTACTGTAGCAGTACTGTTCACCGAGGGGTCCTTTGGGCCATTAAAATGGGCTTTCAAGCCTTGTATTCAGGCCACTTGGCCTTGGGCCTTCGGGCTATGTAATGGGTCTCCCTCTACCCAGTATAAATAGGTCTTTGCTTTCAAATAATAAATTGAGGCTTCGGCCCCAACCTTTTTAAAAAAAATATAGTGGGCTACTTGAAAAAGGAAAATAAAGAGAGATATGTTTATAGAGAATCACTAAGAGTTGTGGTGTGTGATACATATTAAGACCTCTCAAAGGATAATAATAATGGTGAAACATTATATTTTTGATATGTTAAACTTCATATTATTAATAAAGAATGAGAAGAAGATGAAGTTACTGGCCTTTTTCATCAAAAATAGTGGTAGTGTGTGAAAGTTTAAGAATAAAAGAAGTTGTGTGAGAGACCAATACACACTACTAGTAATCATATTTGTGTCTAATTTTTCAGAAATTAAGGATGGGTAGTATTTTTAAAGAATATAGGATCTTATAAGACTTTATAGAATCCAAAAAAATTAGGTCCAATAAATTTTTGGGATGTTATTCTATAGAATAGAGACTAAACTACTTGCATTTTATTTTGAAGATTTTAAGGTAATCAAAGAAACTACATTGACAAAGGAGATCATATCAAGTTTATGTAGTGAAATCTTATTATTATTGGAAATATACATCAATGGGAATTTAATTAACACTTTTATATACTCAGTGAGTTGTTTTGGAACCAGTGATACTCTAGTTATATAACGAATTCACATTGCAATGATATGATTCTTATGAAGAGATAGTATTCTGAAGACCAATAAGATTATTAAATTTTTAAACATAATGATATGTTGCGTAGGTTTGAAATGAAATTAATCCACTATATCCTAATGTTAATTATAATTCAGAATTGGTTAATAGGGGGAATAACCAATCATAAAAAATAGTTGGTTTCCTACTATAGTAAGAACCTCATAAAAATTACTCATTCTACATTTAGAATATTTAACTTTATTACATTAGGTTGTTTCAAGTTAGGTAAGAGTTAAAACAGATTCATTCATACCCTAAAATGTTACATAGGTTTATGTACTATAGGGGAAAAGTTTTAAATGATAAATTAGAATTGGGTTAAAAAAATCAATACGTGATTCATCCTCCAGCCAGATCAAGTGTATGAACCTAACGCTTAGGGAAATTTTATTTATATTGATTTTTTATGTATCTAAACTACCAAATAGAGTAGGAATCTAGATTTATGGTTTTTTTGTACTATTTTTTTTAAATATTTTAATAATTAATGTATGCTACTCAAGTTTATAGAGTTGGTTTTAGAGAAATTTCTATTTATTTTTTAGGATTATGGTGAGAAACGTTAGTGAAAAGTGGAGGGATAAATCTTTGTATAGGAAAAAATACTAAATTTTGTGTAATGTAAATACTTTTAGGTTTCCTAGAAATAGAGTCACTTTCTGGATTATATAAGTAGATGTAGAATGTTTTCTAAAATAACCTAGGGGTAATAAATCTGGATGAGTTTAGATGGTTATTAACTCGATCATCACTCAGTGCACAACAATTGGCCCTAACATAACACCATTTATGACACATTATAGGGGGATAATATATAGTTGATTAACATTCTATTTAGAAATCATTATAAAGGATTAGAATATATATTACTAAGGTATTATATAATTTAATAATTTAATATAAACCAATTTAGGATAGAACCTAATAATAAAATGACTATGTATAACCAAAATTGTATCTTATAAATTCATAAGTTATAGTATACATGAAATTTATGAGTTATTCCTTATAAATTCAAAATTATACCTTTTATTCTATATTCATATGATGTTATGTGATATTTTAATGATTACATTAATAAAATACCTAATATAATGGGATTGGTATTTGATAACATCATGTAATTACACTCTCCACTAACTAAAGTTATTAAAAATAACTTGAATCATATTGAAGGCCCTCCTTCTCCAAATAAATTTAATGTTATATTAGAGGCATTTATGAAACAAAGGAGTCCCTCTTTTAGTGGATCTTTTGATCCCATTATCATGAAGCAATATATTAATTACATTGAGAATATATTTTATATCTTATATAGATCTGAGAAAGATAAATTCATATTATTTATCGATCTCTTAATGGGATGAGCTAATTGGTGGTGGAAACTGATCATGAATTTGAAGCCCATGGATGAAATCTAATCAATGGAGTGGGAAGGATTTAAGAAATTATTTTTAAATAAATATTTTCCTCATACTCCCTATATGATACTCATGTTTCTTTATCCTCACATTACCAATGATTAATTATTTCAATTGTTCATGTGGTTATGGGGATAAAAATAGGAGAATGGATTTTAATTTCATAGGATCGATGTATAATTATCATAGAGGGAAGACAATATAACTACCAAATTGTCATAAGTGTTGGATGAAGCATCATAAAAACATCATCAAAAGAACAAATATGTTCTTCATGTTTTAAAAGAATGGTAATCAATCTAATGAATTACTATGGGCGATGATGTTGCCAAAAAATATAGTGGAATAAAGGAAGACTCCAATCAATCATACATCTATGGTTGAATGTTTCAACTATAGGGAACATGAGAACCATGAAATAAAATGAATTAAACTAAGGTAATTCAAGGGGAATAAATGTTATCTAGAATCAAAGTTGTGGTTTAAAGGGAATTCTTACTCCATCACCACCATTGAGTTTGAGAAAGAAAATGAAGTAATATAAAGTCTAAATATTATTTACTCATGAATAGAGAATTTTTTATTTGATTAAGGTTCTACACATTCCATTATATATTATCAGTTTTATATAACTACTGAATCACCTCCCCAATACATTGATGTAGATATAACTATTAAAACACTTAGTGTTGAAATCATTTCCACCAAAGTATTGGACTCTTCCAAGTTAGCGTCCATTGGAATACTATTCAAGAGAACCTCATAATACTTCCTTTAGTATAATTTGATTATATATTGTGCATGGAAATAAATTTTTATATCCAAAACTATCCCATTCTTCTATAAAAATGTACATAATATTATGAAATCCTATTAGAAAACATAGGAATGTTGTCAGTACTAATATTGAATGAATAATAATATCATTATCAAATGATTGGGATAATGTAATGAATAAAACATAATGAAATTATTATTTTTAGTGAGTATAATTATTTATTCCATGAATATTTTCCTTGTGTTTTTCTTTATTGAGTGTTTGAGTTATCAAATGAATTTATATATGGAGATCTGAAACATATCCAAGGGTCCTTACCAAATAGCCAACATTGAATGTATATAACTAAAAAAGAAAGTAAAATTTAATCTTTACAAGTGTTTCATATTACCATGTAATTCACCAAGGGGTGAGACCATCCTTTTTATTAAGAAGAAGGATTGGTTAATGTGCCTCTACATTGATTATCAAGAACTAAATAAAATCATGTTAAAGAAATCATATCCCCGACCATGTATTGATACCTTATTGGACCAGATACAAGAGGCCTAATACTTCACTAATTTTTATATTCATATGATATATCAACAATTGGAATTTTGTAGTTAGATATTCCCAAGACGGCCTTTCAAAAAAGTTATAAACACTAAGACTTCATAGTTATTCCATTCAAACCCACTAATTATCCTATAATAATCATGAACATGATAAATAGAGTCTTTGTATATTACCTCAAAAAAATGTTGTAGTATTTATATAATAATTTTTTTATATCAATAAGTAAAGAGGAAAATGATGCGCATTTGAGAATTATTCTAATGATTTTGAGAAAGGTAAATTCACATGAAAAGTAAAGTAAATGTGAGATATTTCTGTAGTAAGTGATATTCCTTTGGAATGTTTTCACCGGTAAGGTGAAATCTATAAATCCTTTAAAGAAAAAGGGTATTGAGGAATGAACTTAAAAAAAATTATAGTGTTGATCAATATATTATTCAAATTATCTAGGTAATTTTGACGTTTTTTTAGAAAATTCCCAATATTTTCAAATCAAATAACTAATACAAGTAAAAATAGATTCAATTTTATATGGACTAATGAATTTAAATAAATATTAAAGGATTTTATGAAGAGGTATATCACTACTCATTTACTCACATTTCCCTTTATAAATGAATTATTCTGGATCGAAAATGATTATTTAATGAAGGTATTGGTTTGTGTGATTATAAAAAATGATAATTTCATATCCTTTACCACTCAAAATTTAAATATCTGTAAGTAGAAAAATTGGATGCATGATTTGGTGTTTTTTATAATAATTTATGCATGTCATATTTGGAACCATTTTTTCCATAGAGATAATTCTGATATATATATAATGACTATAATATCCCCATGTATATATTCAAACAACATGTAATGAACATGCATCAATTGAGGATCATAGAGATAATCAAGGATTATCAATGCTCAATCCAATATTGTCCTTGGAATGTAAATAAATTGGTGGATTCTCTAAGTGGAAATGATCATAAAACCTTATCCACAATGGGGATTTAGAATATTCCGATCTTATTAGTCATATAAAGGATAAACATTGGAATTGTATTTGAAGGAACATTATCCTAGCTTTCTCAAATGATTTCTTGATCATCCATTCTAGAGAAGAATACAAAATCTAAAAGGGATGATGTGTAGATACAAAATAAGTATAATTTAATAAGAAAAGGGTAATCCTTATAGTTTAACATTGATGAAGAAGGATTTGGGTGATTTGGTTTATGACTATGTGTACCATCTAATCCTATGATAAAAAATGAGCTATTAAATGATTCTCATATCTTAAAATTCTTTATCAATTCAAGGAACACAAAGATATATATATATATTAAATATAAAAATTAAGGGAAAATATGAAAATGGAAATTAGAGATTATACATCAATGTACCTGGTATATCAAAAAGTGATGGTAAATAGAATATTTCCAATGGGATGATTCCACCATTACCCAAAACAATAAGGAAATTATATAACATCACCATGGATTTTTTTCATAGGTATTTCAAATACTATTAATGAAACAAAATCCAAATCAATTATGGTGGATTATGTTATAAATGATCCTCACCTAATAACTAGTTCAAAGGATTTATCACTCAAACATAAAAAGATATATAATTAGGAGGTGGTTTGGATTCAAGGGGAACCATTATCTTTTATACTTGATCAAGATACAAGGTTCACCTCATTGTTTGGGAAAATCCTTACACTTAACTTGAACATAGAGATAAACTTTAGTATGGCCTATCACCCATATATTAATGGATAATATTAAAGGACCTTTTATAAACATAATTATATAATTATATCTCATTCTCTATGGATTATAAGTGTGCCTATAATAAATATCATCCTCTAATTGAGTACTCATATTATAATATACCCCAATAAAGTTATAAAATGGATCCTTATGAAACCCTGCATGGGATTATATTTTAAACACCATCTTTTTATGATGAAGTTTGTGAAAACAATATCTGGGGACAGAAATTGGTTGAAAAATGTATGAAAACTTCATTTCCATTCAGGAACACATCAGAGAAATATAATTTTTATATAAGAGAACTACTTACAATCATCAGTGATATATGGAATTTAAGGTTGTGGATTGTTCCTACATATATATAATAGATTATAATGATGAGGTTTTATAATAATGGATAACTATGTCCTAGGTACATTTCACCCTTTTTGGTTCCTAATCACATCAGAGTTGGGGAATATAATATAGCACTCCAACCAAACGTTTCTCATATTCATGATGTGTTCCATGTAACACCCTTATAGAAGTACATACGAGATATCATTCATATAGTAAATTAATAGGTGATATGGTTAATGAATGATCTTTTATAATTGGATCGGTTGATGAAGATTTTGGAATATTAAGGCAATGTTCTAAAAAACACTACTCACCTTGTCAAAGTAATTTAGAAAACCCATATGTATAAAGAATAAATATGGGAACTTATGGATTCAATTAAATATAAATACCCTTATTTTTTCATCTTATTGTGTAAAAAAAATTAAATCAATAAATTTATTAATGGGGAAGAATTTAATGTCCTTGGACTTTATGAATGAAATTTTCCTTCTGATTATATATATGTGAATCGCATTTAGTAATGTAGTATAATACAAAACACATGCATCATATAATGAAATTCATCAACAATTTATTATATTAATTTTTAAATTTCATATATATAATAAATATATCCATAAATCTGAATGTGTTATAATTTTCATATAAAAAAATAACTATAATAGTGAAATTTGGATCATCTTAGTCTCCCAAAGTAATCACACTCATAAATGATGCCATAAAAAATAATATTAATGAAGTCAATATTTTAGAATATAATGAATACATAACTATATAAGGTATTATAGTGAATGATTAATTATATAAATTTGAGATATTTATAATAATTAGAAATCAAATATGACCATTGTAATAGTGATCTGTCTTTGAGGAATTATAATGAGACCATTAGGAATAGTAATATGATCATTAGAATAGTAAGTTGGCTATCAGAATTGTAACTTCACCAATAGAATAAGAAAATTATATTTAAGTATGCTATGAAATTAGAATATAAAAAACTTACAAATGGGCTTTCAAGCCTAGTATTCAGGCCACTTGGCCTTGGGCCTTCAGGATATGTAATGGGTCTCCCTCTACCCAATCTAAAGAGGTCTTTGATTTAAATAATAAAATGAGGCTTCAGCCCCAACCTTTAAAAAAATGTAACCCTAACATGGTCTGAAATCCCGGAGTCCAATATTCCCAATGTGACATGGGAAAAAATACCAATGGAACAAAGACTAAAACATGGCCCGATGGCCTAGAGTAAAGAGTCTGCAGTAATTCATTTCACTAGTCAAAAGATATGCTTCCACACTATCATTAGTCATCACCAAATGAATCTAGTCTGAAAAAATGAACCCCCACCATGTAACACCCCGACCCCAGTTACCCAGAGTCGGTGAATTATTACATAACATTGGCATGATCACAAGGTATAAAATCCCAAAATACCAATTAGTTTAGTAGCCTTAGAAGTACTAGATACATACATAAGTTTTACACTGCATCATGAAATAAAAACAACAACAACATTTTGTCTCTATTGAACACATTAATATCCTTTAGCCTATCCCAGTAGGTCAACTATAAAATACTTATTCACATCCTAGAAAAAATAAAACATATAAAGTGGTGATCTTAGATTCTCAGTAAGGATAACAGTATAATGGAAACTTTCAGAAATAAACAAAAACATTTAATGCAATGTATAAAACTAAAACAAAATCCTTTTAAACTTAAAATTCAGTATAATATGGATAAGATAAATCAAATAATTTCATTTACTTATTCACATAGATATTCTACTAGTCTAATAATCACATGTTATATCAATAGCTAATTTCATAATGATGGAATGCATAATGCAAGACATCATAACCACATAGTCATGGCCTTGTGCCAAGACTAAAAATAAGATTCTGTCAAGGCATTGTTCCAAGACACTAGTTTGTCTCTTGATACCTACTTATGCATCGAGGATCTATAGCAGGCTCCACCCTTCACTTACTAAGTCCAATTCATTCCTTATATAAAAAGGTTGACACATAACAAAAGCATTCGTATTAAAACTAGCATATGAAATGTTAATACATTAACTATAAACCATGAATGGTATAAAAATAACACATCCACAGTCAAACATATCACAAAACCTTCAATACAATATGGAAGATTTGTTTCATAATAAATCAACTTCAAACAAGTATAAAATCTATTAATGGATGTTGACATAGATGAAATCAAAACTATTTGAGAGAAATATCACTTTATATTTTGAAATCATTTAAAAGTCATGTAATTATAAAAGAAAGCATTTATTTTAAAAATATTCTTATAATCATGTAAGGGGATCTTTGAAGATGTTATAACGGTGTAAAATATCTCCAATCACCGTATAAGTTAAAAAACATTCTTACCTTAATTTGTAGAAAAGGTTATAATGTACCATGTTTGGAAAACAACAGAAATATTCCTTTCAAAAAAAATTATTAAAAGTAAAACAAGAATATAAATGACTTTAAACCATATTATAGTAAATATTAAATATGTTTTGAAATAAATTTTTAAGAAACATGGATGTGCCTCATAGATAAGTCCCAGAAGATACTCATGTATAAATAACCTCAGTTAATAAAGAGATTGTGAAATTTAACCCTTACCTTGTACTTTTCCTTGGTTGAGGGTAGGTTAACCTCATGTATAATAGTTAAATCATTGTTATTAAATTATACAATAATCACATACATAAATATTATATCATATATGATCTTCTAATATTGATTTTTTAATAATATTTTATTAGTATCATTGTTTCGGGTGTTAACTGATTCGTTTTCCTTTATATATTTTGTTACGTAAGTCATGTTTGTTATGGATAGGATGTATTTGATTCATATCCAGAATGATATAATGTTTTTAAATATTATTTTTAATAATCAAATTAAAATTATTCTTTAATGGTTATGATGGGGAATGAAACTCATCGCGTTCGGGGAGATGGTAATCTGTACGTATGCACGAACGCTACTTCCATTTCATTTTTTTTATTTTAAAAGGAAAGAAGACAAAATGATACATAGGTATATTATTATTCTAGTATAATATAATATTTTATATACATTAAATAAGTTCATTATCATAATCCTTTATATGTACCATGTATGGTATGAATGAGTCATATCTCTTTTAGGGGGCGGTAGCCCGTACTTCCTCAAATGAAATTATCGTATATATACAACATGAAAAGAATAAAGGTATGATATAAAAGAGAATTAAAAAATATTATAGATAAAATAAATATCATAAATATAATATATAATCATAGTTCTATCATAATGTCCACCATAAGATGTGGTAGTAGAATGTTGAACAATCATCATTTCGTAAGGCAGTAGTTCATCGTCTACAGAAACATTGTGTTCTATACCCATTAGATAGAGGTGTGTGTAAGTGTAGTTTAAATACTTATCATAAAAAAACCTAGTATATTGATGATATTGTTGTTATAAAAAAATAAAGGAATAAATAGATGTTAGGGGTTGGAGAAGTAAAATAAAATAAAAGAACTTAAGAGAAGATATTGCCTTTAAATCTGGTAACTCCCTTTTGTTTGAACTAAAAGGCTTCCTTGAAGTGCCTTATGAATAAGGTAAGGATTTTAAGAGGAATATAGATATGTAAGGAGCTTAATTGGGAAGATTTTTGGCAAGACAAGGGGCTTTAGAGGTGTGAGTAATGGGTTAGTGGTGATGGTTTTTTATAAGGGGGAGGAGGGGCTCTTTAGGAATGTTTGAAAATATTATTTTTTTTATATAATTATTTCTGGTTTATAAAGGTCAAAAAATCATTAAAGTCAAAGATAATATGACTCATTTTTGAAATAAAATCATACAATAACAATTGGATAGGTTTTTCATATTTTTTAATTTTTTTTAATCTCGTTTATTTAAATCATTCTTTAATGATGTAAACACTACATCATTATTGTGTAATAAATAATTTTATTTATTTGATGTCTAAAAATTATAAAAAAATACCATTAAGTAGGAAATATTTTTATATTTTAAATTAATATTTATAGTCTAAAATATAGCTTATATAACCCCTTGTAAAAATTATTTTACTAAAAGATATATGTTTATATCATTTTGTCTTTACTTTAAATTAATTAATATAAAGTGTCATTATCACTCTCAAGTGGCTCCATGGGGTCCAAAAATCGACAAAAGGATTCCCATGGTTATACATGTACCAACCAATAGTAATAGGACATATGTTAGGGTAATTTAATATTATTATTATAAAATTATTTTACCCTTATTTACCATATTTTCCCTTTAACCATGGTAAATAAAATATTTACTGAAGTAAATATTCATAATGTCTAAAAATAAAAGTTATATATTTACACAATTTAGACCACATAATTCCAAATATGGAATCCATTTTTTCAAATTCAAAACATAGAAGTGGAATAAATTAATTTAAAATTAATTCTCGTTGTCAAAACAAAAAGCGTGTTTTTATGAAATAATAACTATCAAAAGATTGACACTTGTTTACATCCAGTTTAAATGTGAAATTACATCCAATGACATAAATTATATTAAATGATAAAAATATAATCTAATGATACTTTAAAACCTCTCAAATTTATAAGTTAACACTATAAATTATTTTTATTAAAAAGTTGTTTTTAATTAAAATTTAGTATTTTTCACTATTCATTAAAAATTGAAAGATTTCAGAAAAGTACCAAAAATTCACCCTAATATTATTTTGATATTAAAAATCCAAAAATAAATTCCATTTTGAAAAACAAAATTTATAAAATTTTAAAAAGTGAGTATAATTATTCATAACAGCTAGTTTGATTGGTCGTGGTGTGTTAGAATCTCGAAGTTGCGTATAGCGCAAGCTAGTGCATTATTCAAAGGGAAATGTACCATGGAATCTTGGGGTGTTACATTCTTCCCTACTTAAAATAATTTCATCCTCAAAATTTCTATAATATTACTACATAAAAATATTTGGGTGGTTCTTCATCATAAGTTCCTCAGGTTCCCACATTGCCTCTTCCATATTATGATTTCTCCATAAAACATTCACCAGATGAGTCGTCCAGTTTCTCAACACTTTTCTCTAGTATAAAGAATTATGATAGGCTCTTTATAATAAGACATATTAGATTCCAATTATATTTCTTCATAGCTGAGTACATGCATTGGGTCAGGCATATATTTTCTCAATAGTGATACGTGAAACACATCATGAACTTTGGCGAGACTTGGCAGAATTGCCAAATGATAAGCTACAACTCCAATTCGTTTTAGAATTTTGAAAGTTCTGATATACCTAGGACTTAATTTTCCTTTCTTACTGAATTGTATAACACCCTTCCATGGAGATTACTTTGAGAAAACATGATCTCCTACTTGAAATTACAAATCTTTCCTTCAGTTATCGGCATAGATATTTTGCCTACTTTGAGCTGCTTTGATGTGGGTTTGGATAACCTTTACCTTTTCTATTGTTTCCTCAACAAGTTCTAGTCCTATGAGTTTTCTTTCACCAACATCATCCCAAAAAGTCGGTGTGAGACATCTCTTTCCATATAATGCTTCATATGGTGCCATCTAAATACTTGAATGGAAACTATTGTTATTGGAAAATTATACCATAGGTAAATATTGATCCCACATACCTTGAAAGTCAAGTGAGAAAGATATCAACATGTCTTCTATTGTTTGAATAGTCCATTCAGATTTTCCATCAGTTTGAGGGTGGTAGGAAGTGCTCAAACAAAGTTCAGTATCCAAGGCCTTCTAAAGACTTTTCCAGAATCTTGATGTAAAATGGGGATCACGATTAGAAACAATCGATAGGGGTACTTCATGAAGTCTTACAACTTCATTAATATATAGTATTTCTAGATGTTCAAGTGGTAAATCTTCTCTTATATTAAGAAAATGAGCTTACTTGGTAAGATGATCAATAATGACCCATATTGCATCATTCCTTATAGGAGTCTTTGGTAGCCCCATGAAAAAGTCCATCGTAATATCATCCCATTTCCACTCAGGTATGGGAAGAGGTTGCATGAATCCTCTAGGATGTTGTCTTCTAGTTTTCACTTGTTTAAAAACCATACATCTTGACACATAATCAACAATCTCTCTCTTCATGTTGTCCCACCAAAAATTTTCTTTCAAATCTCTATACATCTTAATGCTACCAGGGTTTATAAAGAAATTAGAGCTATGAGCATCATCCAACAATTCCCTTTTTAGATCAGGTATGTCAAGAACACAAAGTCTCTTCCCAAATTTCAAAATCACATATTCATATATGAAGTCTATTAACCTTCCATCATTCATAGCTTTAATTTTATTTTAAAACTCCCCATCATCAGTTTGAGAACTTTTTATCCTTTCTAGTAAAGATTATTTAGCAACCATTTGAAAAATTATTAATGTTTCACCTTTCATGATAATTCCCATATCCATCTTTACTAGATACATGAACATAGGATCCCTTTCAACTTTCATCTTGTTCAAAACTCCATGATCCTTTCTGCTCAAAGCATCTGCCACCTTATTTACCTTCCCCGGGTGGTAGCGTATGGTGCAATAATAATCCTTGAGTAGTTCGAGGCATCTCTTTTGCCTGGTGTTGAGTTCTTTTTGATAGAAAATATACTTCAAACTCTTATGATCAGTATAAATCTCACATTTTCTGCCATAGAGATAGTGTCTTCGTATATTCATATCAAATATTACAATTGCTTACTCAATATCATGAGTGGTATAGTTTTGTTCATGAATTTTTAGCTGTCTTGATGCATAGGCAGTAACCCTATCACTCTACATAAGGACACAACCAAGTCCTTTTTTTGAAGCATCACTATAAATAAAAAACTCATCATTCCCCTATAGTAGATTCAATATAGAATAATTGACTAATATTCTCTTCAGTTCTTCAAAACATTCTTCACACTCTTTTTTTCAAACAAATTTAACCCCTTTACGTGTGATCTTGGTTAATGGGTTAGCCAATTAGGCAAAATTTTGGACGAAATGCCGATAATAACCTGTTAAACCAATAAAACTGCGTACCTTAGTTATACTTATCGGTATTTTCCATTATCATATTGCTCTTTTATTTGAAGGATCAATAGATATTTCATCATTAGAGACAATATGGCCAAAAAATGAAATCTTCTGAAGCTAGAATTCACACTTGCTGAACTTCCCATATAATTCATTTCTTCTAAGAGTCTTTAGAATAGTGCGCAAGTGATTTTCATGATCTTCATAGATTTTGGAGTATACCAAGATATCATAAATAAATACCACTGCAAATTCATCAATATATTCCTTAAAAACTATGTTCATTAGATCCATGAAGACAGAGGGTTCATTAGTCAGTCCAAAAGGCATTACTGTAAACTCTTAATGCTTGTACCTGGTTCAAAATGTTGTCTTTGGAAGTTATTTCTTATTCACACACAACTGATGATATCCATATTCAAGGTCAATCTTTCAAAAATAATTAGCTCCATGAAGTTGATCAAATAAATCATCAATGTGTGGTAGGGGATACTTGTACTTTATTGTTATAGCATTGATCTCCCTATAGTCAATGCAAAACCTCATAGATCCATCTTTCTTCTTAATAAAAAGAACATGGGCTCCCAATATAGAAACATTAGGGAGAATAAATCCTTTATTACTCAACTCCTCTAGTTTTTTCTTTAGCTCCACTAATTCCATAGTGTCCATTCTATAAGGGGTCTTCGATATGTGCCTTGAACCAGAAATTAAATCAATAGAAAACTCAATTTCTCATTCTGGAGGATGTCTAGGTAAATACTCTATAAATACATCAACATATTGTTGTAAAATAGGTACATCATCTATTTAAACATTCATTTCCTCACCCATAGTTATTTTACTCTCTTCCTCCCCAATAATTGAATTTAGTAGAGCTACAGGAGGTGGATCTAGATAAGAATCATATGGTGAAGTTTATTCTCTAAAGATAAGGTATTATTTATCATCATCATCATAAAAAATTGTAACCTCCTTCTTCTTACAATAAATTTTTGCATCATGTTCTGAAATCCAATACATATCTAGGATTATATCAAATTCAATCATGGTTATGATGATGAGATTATCAAATAAAGAACATTTATATACCCTAATGGGAACTGATTCACAAGACTTTTTTGCAATGATACTTCCCTTAGGATTTTTGACAGAAAACTCCTTTGTTAAATCAAATTGGAAATATCTTATTTTCTTAAAAAAACTGGGAAGATATGAAATAATTTGATGGTACAGAATCAAATAAATCATTGTCTAAACTTGATGAAACCATTAAATTACCTTCCATTGAATCATTCGGAGCTTCAACCTCAGCAGTAGTGATCACATAATCTTGGCCTTACTCCCTTGGACTTTTTTGAGGTAAGTTTCCTTGGCTCTTAGGACATTCATTTGTATAATGCCCCGTTTCTCTAAAATTGTATCATTCAATATTGACAGCCCCTTTCTTTCCTTTTCAATCATGAGCTTGGTGGCCTTTTTCACCACACTTGTAACAGACTCCCATTCCCTTTAGGCAAGTACCAGGGTGTTTCTTCCCATATTTACTACAGTATGGATATTCAAATTTTCCCTTCTTTCCATTATTTCCATTTCCATAGTGTTAAGTAGATCTCTTATTCTCTTGCTTTTCTTTAAAGTTGTAAGACTTAGAGAATCCCTTTTCTATCTTGATAGCACATGAGACAATATCTTCGTATGATGAGAAGGATTGTGAGACTAATTCTAGATGGATAAATGGTTTTAGCCCATAGAATAATCAATCAATATTAATCCTTGGGTTATGTATATAATCTACTGTATTCCCTGTTAACCTTGTAAAGTTAGCCTCGTACTTTGCGACATTCTCATCCTCTTTTGACCTCAGACTCAGAAATTTCCTTTCCATATACGCTCGATGATCATGAGGAAATTATTTTTATAAGAAAATCTCTTTAATCTCCCTTCATTATATATTTTATACTTCATAATATTCCTTTGTGTTTTGAATTAATGACCACCATTGATCTACATCTCCCATGAGGCGATAAACTGCCATGACAACTTTTTCCCTTTCGCTACTCCCCAAAGCATGAAATATTTTCTCTAAGGAACTTATTCATTTCTCAGCTACAAATGGATTTATAGTCCCATTGAATGTTGGTGGTTTTTGCCTCATGAATCAGTCTAACATTGATCCTCCACGTTTTGGATCAGGGTGCTCCATACGGGTAAGGTTATTATTCATAACCTGAGTGAGTTGTCACAGTATGGTGATAATCTAATCAGAACCAGTTGCATCACCAACTCCACTATAATTATCTTGAGTAGGAGGGAAATCCTTACATGGATTATGTGCATTGATATGGTTCTCATTTCATCCACTAGGTTCCATTTCTAAACAATGGAATACACAACATTAGTTTATGAATCGCAATACATAATTCCAAACTTGTAAAGCACTTAACATAAATTGAACAATTTATGGATATAATCCATAATAATAAAAAATGTTTTCTTTGAGGAGTTATATAATCATAAATCCTTCATAATGGTTTGTAAATAAAATGTGAATTATCCTAAGCATATCACCCAGGAGTGTTGTAACCAAGAGTGCAGCAAGGCCCGTTATCGTGTACCAGGATACCTTGGGTCAAGCCTGAAACTCCTTGTCGGAGTTTTCACTCCTAGGTACATATGTGCTAGAGCTGCCTCTACCTGCTCATATCCAAAAAGGGAGTTATTTCTTGTAAAATACACAAAATATCTACATTACCAAAATTCTATAAAATTCTTCTATACTAATCCTCAAAGTCTATATTAGGGTAATGTACTATAATATGAGTTTATCTAAATCTAGTTTCCAAAGTTTTTACTAAACTTCCTCTAATACCAAATATAATTCCCTGAACCCAGTTACCCAGAGTCAGTGAATTATTACAAAACATTATCATGATCACAAGGGATCAAATCCTGAAAGACCGATCATTTTAGTAGCCTTGGAAGTACTAGATACATACATAATTTTTACATTCCATCATGAAATAAAAACAACAAAAAAATTTTGTCTGTATTGACCACATTCATATCCCTTAGCCTATCCCTATAGGTCAACCATAAAATACTTCTTCACATCCTAGGAAAAATAAAGCATAGAAATGGGTGAGCTCAGATGCTCAGTAAGGATAACAGTATAGAAGAAACTTTCATAAATAAAAATAAACATTTAATGCAATGTATAAAAATAAAACAAAAGCCATTTAAACTTAAACTTCAGCATAATATGGAAAAGATAAATCAAATAATTCCATTTACTTATTCACATGGATATTCTACTAGTTGAATAATCACATGTAATATCAATATCTAATTTCATAATGATGAAATGCATAATGCCAAACATTATAACCACATAGTCAAGACCTCGTGCCAAGACTACAAATAAGATTTTTTCAAGGCCTTTTTCCAAGATATTAGTTTGTCTCATGAGACCTACTGATGCATTGAGGAGCTATAGTGGGATCCACCCATCACTTACTAAGTCCAATTCATTCCTCATATAAAAAGGTTGAAACATAACATAAACATTCGTATTAAAACTAGCATAATAAATGTTAATACATTAACCATAAACCATGAAAGGTATAAAAATAACACATCCATAGTTAAACATATCACAAAACCTTCAATACAATATTAAAGATTTATATCATAATAAATCAACTTCAAACAAGTATAAAATCCATTAAAGGATGTTGATATAGATGAAATCAAAACTATTTGAGAGAAATATCTCTTTCTATTTTGAAATCATTTAAAAGTCATGTAATTATAAAAGAAAAAATTTATTTTAAAAATATTCTTATAATCTTGTAAGGGAATCTTCTAATATGTTATAATGGTGGAAAATAACTGCACTCTCCATATAATTTAAAAAAACATGCTTACCTTAATTCGTCGAAAAGGTCATAAAGTATCTTATTTGGAAAATGATAGAAAGATTCCTTTCAAAACATTTAATAAAAATTAAAACAAGGGTATAAATTAATTAAAAACATATTATAGTAAATAGTAAAAATGTTTTGAAATAAATTTTTAAGAAACACGTATGTGGATGATAAATAAGACTCATAAGATACTCACCTATAAACAACCTCGGATAATAAAGAGATTGTGAAATTTAACCCTTACATTATACTCTTCCTTGGTCAAGGGTATCTTAACCTCCTATATAATAGTCAAATAATTGTTATTAAATTATACAAGAATCACATAAATAAATATGATATCATATATGATCTTCTAATATTGGTTTGTTAATAATATTTTAGTAGTATCATTATTTCGGGAGTTAACTGATTTGTTTTTTTTATATGTTTTATTACGTAAGTCATGTTTGTTATGGATAGGATGTATTTGATTCAAATCCAGAATTATATAATGTTCTTAAATATTATTTTTAATAATCAAATTAAAATTATTCTTGAATGGTTATGATGGGTAATGAATCTCATCGCGTTCATGGAGACGGTAATTCGTACGTACGCACGAACGCTACTTCCATTTCATTTTTTTTATTTTAAAAGAAAAGAAGACCAAATGGTACATAGGTATATTATTATTCCTGTATAATATAACATTTTATATACGTTATGTAAGTTCATTAACATCATCCTTTGTACGTTCCATGTATGGTATGAACAAGTCATGTCACTTTGAGGGGGTGGTAGTCCGCACTTCCTCAAATGAAATTATCATATATATAAAACATGAAAATAATAATGGTATGATATAAAAGAGAATTAAAAAAGATTATAGATAAAATAAATATCATATATAATTATAGTTCCATCATTATTTCTACCATAAGAGGTGGTAGTAGAATATCGAACAATCATCGTTTCGTGAGGCAGTAGTTCGCCATCCACAGAAACATTTTGTTCTATACCAATTAGATGGAGGTGTGTGTAAGTTTAGTTCAAATAATTCTCATAAAAAACAACCTAGTATATTTAGGATAATGGTTTTTTTATAAAATAATGGAATAAAGAGAGTTTAGGGGGTTGTAGAAGAAAAATAAAATAAAATAACTTAAGAGGAGATGTTACCTTTAAATCGGGTAACCCCCTTTGGTTTGAACCAAAAGGATTCCTTGAAGTGCCTTCTGCATAAGGTAAGGATTCTAAGATGAAGAGAGATATTTATGGAGATTAATTGGTTAGATTTTGGACTAGACAAGGGGTTTGAGAGGTGTGAGTAATGGATTAGAGGTGATGGATTTTTATAAGGGGGGAGGGACTCATTAGGAATGTTTGAAAATATTATTTTATTATATAAATATTTTCGGTTTCTAAAGGTCCAAAACTCATTAAAGTAAAAGATAATATGACTCATGTTCGAAATAAAATCATCCAATAAAAATTGGATAGGTTTTTAATATTTTTTTAATTTTTATAATCTCATTTATTTAAATCATTTTTTAATAAGGTAAACACTACATCATTATTGTGTAATAAATAATTTTATTTATTTGATGTCTAAAAATTATAAAAAAAATACAATGATGTAGGAAATATTTTTATATTTAAAATAAATATTTATAGTCGAAAATATATCTTATATAACCCCTTGTAAAAATTATTTTACTAAAAGATATATGTTTATGCCATTTTGTCTTTACTTTAAATTAATTAATATAAAGTGTCATTATAACTCTCAAGTGGCTCTATGGGGTCCTAAAATCAACCCAAGGATGCCCATGGTCAAACATGTACCAAAAAATAGGAATAGGACATATTTTTGGGTAATTTAATATTTTTATTATAATATTTGTTTACCCTTATTCACCATATTTACCCTTTAACTATGGTAAATAAAATATTTTCTGAAGTAAATATTCATAATTTCTTAAAATAAAAGTTACCTATTTACACAATTTGGATATCATAATTCCAAATATGGAATCCATTTTTCCAAATTCAAAACAAAAAAGTGAAATAAATTAATTTAAAATT
Organism: Viscum album; assembly: GCA_963277665.1. Lineage (NCBI taxonomy): Eukaryota > Viridiplantae > Streptophyta > Magnoliopsida > Santalales > Viscaceae > Viscum > Viscum album. The sequence goes on from OY728147.1 coordinate 1,104,069,465, forward strand.
AATTTCCGTAGTAAAAAAAAGTGTGTTTTTAAGAAATAATAACTATCAAAAGATTGACACTTGTTTATGTGCAGTTTAAATGTGAAATTGCATCCAATGACCTAAATTATATTAAATTATAAAAATATAATCTAATTTTACTTTAAAACCACTCAAATGTATAATTTAACACTATAAATTATTTTGATTAAAAAAAATTGTTTTTAATTAAAATTTAGTATTCTTCACTATTCATCAAAAATTAAAAGTTTTCATAAAAGTACCAAAAATTCATCCTAATATAATTTTGATATTACAAATCTAAAAATAAAGTCTATTTTGAAAAAAAAATTATAAAATTTCAAAAAGTGGGTATTACTATTCATAACGGCTAGTTTGATTGGTCGTGGTGTGTTAGAATCTTGAAGTTGCGTACAGCGCAAGCTATTGAATTATTTAAAGGGAAACGTACCATGGAAGCTTGGGATGTTACACACCCCTAATATGAGACAGTTTATCATGTCATGCTATCAAATTAAGGTATAGAACCCCTCTATTCAAGAATTGAGTGGGAGGCTAGATGATGGGTTTCGGTACACCCATCTCTCTTTTGAGGCACCCACCTAATGATTCCATTGTGACCCTTCAATTATTTCACATTCAAAATACAATGAAACTTCAATATGATTCCAATTGGTAAGTTCGCATGGCAGATCACCCCTCCTTCCTGCAATAAGGACGTAAGTCTATATGATGGGTATCAACACACCCAACCCTCAAATTGAGGCTAGTCACCCAATATTTTCACTTTACTTCCTTCATAATGTATCGTATCATTGAAATAGAATTTATTTTGATATAATTTATTAATAAAATAATAGCTATATGAATTTAAATGATAATAAATCTTATGATATTTTTTTATATAATGAATTTCATTTATGGAATTAACATATTGAGATTATCCTTGGGTGATGTTTTTGTATTTTCTGAAAATATCAAATTTTTTGTGAGTAGTGAAATAAAACACTCCCCAAACCACTTTCTCATGTCATATAGGTTATGGCCTTACCAAAAATTCAATTAAATAAGCTTTAAGGTTTATTCCAAAGGAGGACAATCAAGTGAAGTGGTAATCATATTTATCGTGTTATTTTATGTCATTCAATTCCTATACCACTTTTTACTCAGTCAAATACATAATGATATGATGAAATTAATATCATATATGTATTTAATATTATTTTATTAATGGAATATTAATTATCATACTCCCTCTCTTTAATTCTAAAATGAAATCGTCGCCCATGTTTGGTTGGTTCACTTCTTCCATGGACAATGTATTTCATATTTCAATATATCCTTCAAGGAATGGTTATAATTATAATTATATGGTCAAATATGATATAAATAATTTTATTTTATTTTAATCTATATTCAATAATGTGTGAATAATATTTAATATTGAATAAATCCAATTATGCTAATCATGGAAGGAAAATCCATTTAAATGAACTAGTAATGAAATGTTAACATTTATACTCTATCAACCATAAATATTATTAAAGTCTATTTGATATGTAGAACCCTAAATTTTATTGTAAAAAATTAACCCCATAACATTACACAAATGGATTTTTGAACAAATTTAAAAAGAAAATCCATCATCAATGATAAACCTATGCTACCTTGGAACCATGAAATGAACACCCTTGGGATAGTGCGAATAAACATGATGTCTTGATGAAATGATTAGAAAAAAAATTATAAAATAATAACAATAACTTAAATATAGTTAAAGTGTTAATTAATTAACTAATTAAAAAATATAATTTTATTATTCATGAGGTTAGAAAAATGTAATGAGTGATTCAGCACCTTTTGTAATGGAACATCCCAACTGCTCACTTATTTTTGGTTAATATTTATCTCTATACCTCACTTTCTCCCTCTCTAATTCACATTCACTTATATATTTTTTATATAGGTTTTTAAAAAATATACCTAGTTTATTTTTCCATTATTTTCTATAGATATACATTTTTTTAGATTCCCTTTTTAGTTTTCCTTCATGAAACTCTATTTAAATAGAGATTTTATGTTCCTTATTTTCTTCTTATGTGTAACTCTATGAAATTATTTTCAATCCCATAATTTCTAAAAATAATTAATATTTTATAAAAAACCAATACTTTTGAGTAAATTTATTCAATTAAATTTATGGTTTTAAGGAAAACCATTTACATTTATTTTCTAAAAAGGATGTTTACTCATTTCGTAAAACAATGTTTTAGTGTTTCATTTTTTACCTACTTATCTACTCATTTCATATGAATTTTAATTGCATGGACCCATGTTTCATGAAATATTCTTCATTATTAAACTATGAACATCTAAAAATAATTCAATCCCTTCATTTATTTGTATTAATTATGATATTCCATTTGGTTACTGTTTGAGATGAGGTTATATAACCAATTTCATTCCCATGGGATTTATTATGATTATGATTTATGTGTTATTTATGTTTCTTATATGGAACAAAAATTATTGTTTGTATTATGATTTTATGGGTGGGATTGAAATTATATATACCACTAATTCATTGTGTGATGTTTTCATCTCATGTTGTAACATGTGTAGTGTAGAGGTAGTTATCATAGAAAAATATGTTATGTCTTCTTAGTTATGATCCTTGAATTTTTCTTATGATTCAATTTTTATGTGGATTACATAATCTAATGATACTATGATTTATGATATCTTATTCATTATATAATTTTCATGTGCTATTATATAAATGATTATCTGCTTTTATGATATCATGTCATGCCTCTTCATTCTTTTTTTATACTATATATTTATTAACTTATTGATATATATTGATTTCCTTATTTACCTTATGCATTTCCTATGGATATCCAATATAGTAATATAAGAAAAAATTTATTTATGGTCACATAATAAAGAATTATATTCATATAAGAACTCAACTTTCCAAATCCCTCCCTTTTCATTTTCTCAAGGATTGGTGGTGTCGAAAGGGGTTTTAGAGATTTTCTAGAGGTGAGATTTGGGTTTTTGAGTATGAGTTTGGGACCTATTTTGGGATAGTTTTAACCCCATAGAAAACTATAATTTTAATATTAAAAATTTATATGTCTTATCTTGATAATAATTTTTAAATTTATGTAACATGATTTAATTATTAATTTTTGAAATTTAATTGGTAACTTTTATTTGATTATGAGGACTGAATAAATGTTTCTAAAATGTATTAAGTGCTAATACAACTCAAGAAGTGAATTATGGGGTATGTTGGTTATAGTGGTTGGTTTCATTCTACCTTATGAATATTATGATGATTATATATCTGGTTTAAGGTCCATTTCCCTTGAGTAAATGTTGATGATGTATTTTGGTTATATGGGACTCAAGGTGAGCATATAGTTTTATTTTCAAGCCCAGGATCCTTTCCTTATGAAGGGGTCAACCTGGTTATTATTGATTCCCTAGGTTGATACTATTTCTGACCTCCTTGATTTTTTTATCATTTCCCCCTTTTTTCATATACTTTATAAATTTTAATAAAAAAATAAATTTAGTAGTAGTATGTTGGTTATACGGGTAATAGTTATTACCCCTAAAGAAAATTTGATGATGTATGTTAGTTCCAATGGAAATCACAATTCCCACTAAATAAATATTGATGATGTGTGTTGGTTTTAAGGGTGTTAATGACTCACCCCTGAGGAAATGTTTATGATGTTTGTTTGTTCTAGTGGTGGGTGTTATTTTCCTCGTATGAAATTTTGATTATGTAATTTGGTTAAAGGGGTAGGTTCCATTCCAACCTTAAGGAATGTTGATGATGTATATTTGTTCTAGGGGAGGGAACCATTTCTTCATGAGAAAAATTTGATGATGATATATGATGGTATCCAAGGAAGGGGCTTATCTAACCATTCATTTAGTTATGTATCATGTTCAAAGACACCCTGGTACTAGCCAAAATAGGTATGGTCAATCTCGAGGGTCACCGTAGAACACATGGATTGATAATTATTTATTTTATTTCTATTTAAATTATTTATCATGACAAATTAGCATGAAAAAAGTTTATATTGGGTATATTTAGCTAAACCATTCGCGGTTTCTTTCTGATTTATACCTACACCATTCTGTGGAACTATGGGTACCTGAGTAGACTTTATGGTTTTAGGTTGGAATAAGAGCATTGGACCTATACTTGATGGTTTATCTGATTCATCATGATGGAGGTTGGAATATGGGCTCGAGAAAGGAAAACTTGGACCAGTATCATTCAAGGTGTAAAAGTATATAATTAATCCCATATAATAGGTCAATTAAATATTTAATTTCTACTACAAAACATATTGTAAGTTTTATTGATAAAAATATAGAATAAAGGTAAAAACATGATGTTGTTTTATTAATTATGTCATGGTTTGTTCCATTGTAAACCATTCCATGGTGAAGGTCTCTACATTATGGTTTTGAGAATGTAGTGCATGTGTTTTTTTAATATACCACTTCTTCTCATTGGCTTGAAAAGTTCAATGATGTTACTTGGCCTTAAGTGACATCCCCAAGTTTCCAAAGTATAGAAATAAATTCCAAGGGAATAATTTATGGATGGTGGATGATTTTCCACTTGAAAATAAAACAACTGACCAAACATTCCATAACCAAATAAACCAATACATGATGCATGATACCAAAGAAATGCAACTCAAAACAACCATTGATATTAAAATCAAACTAAAACCAAGTACCACGTCATAAGAACACAATATCAAAGTAAATAATGGAAGAAAAGCTTAACAAAACTCAAAGACTCCCAATACATAACTTCACATGTCCAAATAAAGATCCATGCTCCAACTCCACCAAAACAGTCCAAGTATCATTAACACCACTAAATAAGTATGATACTTTACTTTTTCATGTGTCCTAATAAACAACATCTGAAAAATCACCAACATTCCAAATCAGGGGTGAGTAATAAAACTAGTTAGTTTTTTCCCAAATTAATCCCATACTCACGCCACTATGATAGAATGTGTTATAAAATTTATATAAAACATTTTATATAAAAAAATTTAAATCAAAATTTAATAAAATTTCCATGTAAAATAGTTTTCCAACAATATCCATATTTTCAAGGAAATAAACCAAACAATAATTTAAAACCATTTCACAAGTTCTATTTTTTCATAACTAATTCATTCTTCATATCCACACATCCAACCATGCATGAGAACCTGGACCTCCCAATACTCATGAGTGGTGAGTCATCTTTTCACTAAGATATCACTTAATAAAAATTTTAATGGGAATATCCTTAAACCTTATCCATACCACTAATGATGGGTTATACTCTTTACCCTTATCCATCTCGAATGCACATGAACACACACAACCATTATGCAAAAATCCAATGCCAAAACAATTATTTCAACAATTTCAATAAAACCATAAATTTAATGAAAACCTTTTAAACAAACCAATTAAATAAAACCAACCTTTTATTGAAAACATTTTTCCATTCAAAAAAAACAAATAATCATTTTAAAATAATAATTTTAAAATAAAGTTACCAATTTCACTTCCCACAAATATGCCCAATTTCCACAATTATATAAATCATCACTAAAGAGGTTTCCAAACAGTAATTCATATCAATTTCACAACCAAATTAAACCAAAAAAATAAATTTGAAACTAATCCTTCATATTCTAAATAGATGAGTGAAGAGTGAATCCACATACCTCAAGAATTTATGATGAAATGAAGAACAACATGGAAATGCCAACGAAACTGGGTTGAATCTCCAAAAACCCACCTTAGAGCTCTTCCACTAACATAAAAATGGAAAATTTCAATCATATTTCAATTAAAATACCTTATATCTATCTATAGTGGACATATATATAAGAAACTGATAGATAGGGGGAATTATATCTAAGTAAAACCACCAAAAACAACCATAAACGATGACTTACTACAAGAATCAAGCTTCAACGCACCAAGAAATCCATTTTGATTGCCTAAAATTTTATTGTAGAACCTTCCTTAGCCTTTGAGAAGAGATAATCTCAAGTTAGGGCCACATAGAAGGAAAAAAGGGCCTTATAGGTTAAAACATGTGATATCCAAAATTTTAGGATGACACTTTTAACCCATGCATGGTTAGTCGCATGGTTAAGAAAACTGTGTGTTAACCGTGTGTTAGCCACTACCTCAAGAATGAACCTCACATGGTTGGATCGCATAGTTAAAATTCGTGATCCAACCATGCCAAATAACATTGTTCACCATAGCATAGTTTATCCTAGGATTTCGCATGGTTTGTACAAAATTTTCACCTACCTGTGAGCCTTCCCTTTAACCCATATCTCATTGTGTATGATTTCCTATAGGTGTTTCATAGTTTTCCAAAACTATGTACCAACTGTGCACCTTTATAAAATCTCTAAAAACATTCCAAAAGTTCTCCAAACTCTCCCAAAATTCACCCATATAATTTAAAAACTTAAAAAACATAAATAAATGGTTTCTTACTAGAAAATGAGGGTGCTACATTCTCTCCACCCTTGGCCTTTCCATCCATAGAAAGTAGAAAACCATCACTGACCAAAAAGAGTTCTAACCATTGATATTTCATCTCCTTATCCCATTCCCAATTCTCTTCCTAAATTTGAAAATGTTTCCACAAAACATACACTAGACCGATTTTTTTTCCATTCAATACTTTCTCTTTCCTATCTACAATCCACAATGGAACGTGCACCAATGAAGCATTCGAATCTAGGTCAACATGATCCCATCGAATCACGTGTCCAGGATCAGGATGATACTTTTTAAACTAAGATACATGAAACACATTATGCATAGAACTGAACTATGGTGGTAAATACAACCAATATACCCCCTCTCCAACTAGTTAAATTATCTCAAAAGGGCATATGTATCAAGGAGATAACTTGACCTACTTCTAAAAACTTCAATGTTTAGGCCTTAGATAGATCCTCAATAACACATGATCACTCATTGTGAACAAAAATGGTCATTGATGATGATCTACATAATATTTCTGATGACTCTGAGCCATATCCATTTATTTTCTAATCAATTGGATCTTCTATATAGTTTCTTGGACAAGGCTCAACCCAACTAGTGAATTTTCACCTATTTCCACCCAACAAAGTGGACAATGACAAGGATTCCCATACAATTCCTCAAAAGGATCCCTATTTATCAAGGCCTAATAAATGTTTTTATATGGTAACTCTAGTAAAAAAAATTATATTCCCATGAGCCTCCAAAATCCATTACACAATCCCACAACATGTCTTCCAACTTTTTTATGATTTGGTCTGATTGCCCATCCATTTGAGGATGATACATTGTGCTCATTGTCAACTGGTTCCTAAGGTATTTCTATAAGTATTTATAGAAAGTAAATTTAAACCTCATATCTCACTCTGAAACTATTGAAATTGGTATCCCATGCATCTTTACCACTTATTAGATATAAATTTTTGACAAGTAATTCACCATATGAGATTCAAAAATCTAAATGAAATGAGAGGAATTTGTGAGCTGGTCCACTATCACACATATGGAATCATGTTTCTAAAACATTATTGGGATAACTATAACAAAATATTTATCTATCTTATCCAATTTAAAAATAGTAATAGGTAAATACTACAACATACCTAATGGTCATTGATGCTCTGCCTTAACCTATAGATAAGTTAAGCATCTGAAAACAAACACAGCCACCTTAATTTTTATACTGGCCCACCAAAACAATGCTTTCAACACCTTATATATCTTTTAAATCCCAAGATGAATCCTGAATGGTGGTAACCATAAAAAAAATTTCTTGATAAGTCATAGGTACGACCATCCGATTTCTGAACCACAGCACTAAACTCTCATCCAACTTCCATCTTTCAATGGTCTCTGCACCATTGAGTTTTGACCTCATCACAAAAATTATTCATCATATGTTTCTGCCTATTTAACCATCTCTAATAAATTAGGAACAAAGGAAATTTTCAAGAAAACTACAACATCACCTTGGTCTTCACATTCCAATTTCATGTCTGTTATCACATATATCAACTTCCACTGATTTGAACCTTCTTTTCCAACTGATCATATGAATTTCTGTTAATGCATCTTCCACCATATTTAATTTACCCAGTGTACACATAAATTTAAATTAAAACATTTGGAGATACTCCATCCATATTATTTGTCTCATATTCCAATCTTGTTTTCATAAAATATTCTTTAAGATCTTATGATTCATAAACATAGTAAATTTCTCACCAAAGAGATAATGATGCCAAGTTTTCAAAGCATGGACAATGAAATATAACTCCAATTTGTTTGTTGGTAAATATTTATCATGCAATATTAACTATCTTGAGAAATATTAAACAACATTATCTCCCTACATAAGAACAAATCCCAACCCATATCCCAAATCATCACAATACACCACATACCCTTGTCCTGATTCTGGAAAAATTAAGATTGGAGTGGATGTAAAGAGAAATTTTAACTCTTGAAAAGACTTATATAATTCCTCATTTCATTGGAATGGAATATTATTTGTTATCAAATCTATCATATAATAATATATTCATGAAAAATCATGAACAAAGCATTAGTAATAACAAGATAGCCAATGAAAACTGCAGATTTCAAAGACATTCTTTAGTGTTTTCTAGGAGATAATATCCTCTATATTTTATGGATCCACAAAAACACCTTTTTATAAATTACATGGACAAGGAAAAATAACACTTGTATCCAAAAATCACACTTCGATAATTTTTCATACAGACAATGATCCCTCAAGATTTACAACATTGTCTCCAACTGTTTCTCATGCTTCACCCTTGTCCTTGAATACACCAATATGTCATCTATAAACACCACCACAAAAGAATAAAAATATCACTAATATATCTAATTAATCAATTCCATAAATACCATTGGTGTATTCATAATACCAAAAGTCATAACGACGTATTCATAATGGCCATATCTACTTCTGAAAGTTTTTTTTGGAATATCATTCTTTCACATGTAAAATTACTGATATCCTGATCATAAGTAAATTTTGGAGAACCAATTATATCCACTAAATTTATTTAATAGATCATCAATGCATGTAAGTGGATACCTTTTCTTTATAATAACTTTTTTAATATTACTATAATCCATACATATTCGAAGAGTTTCATATTCCTTTTACACAAATGAGACCAGTGCTACCCATGGAGACATTCTCTGCTGAATGAAACCTCTTATTTAAAGCTCCTCCAACTTCACTTTAAGCTCCCTTAATTATATTGGTGACATTTGATAAGATGTAATGGAAATAGGACTAGTCACCTTAAGGATATCAATCATAAACTCCACTTCTCTCATAGGTGGAAACCCTGAGAAATTATTGGGAAACACGTCTGGAAACTGATCCATCCCTACTAGAAAACTGTTTTTCTCAATCTCATCCATCAATTATAATGACAATACTACCAATTGGTATGAGATCTTTCGAACTACTAGTGCCAACAAGCCTATTTCACCTTCCTTTACTTGTCAGTCTCCTCAAAAGAGATGCTCGACTCCATATTTAGTTATAAAACTGACAATTCATGTATAATAGTCGATGTGAGCCTTCAATGTTTCCCACTAATCCATGCCTAGGATTATATCATAGAAACACATATCAGGAATAGATAAATCACATTTCAACTCAACTCCATAAATATTTATAAAACATTATCTACACACAAAATCTCAAAATTCTCTTTGACCAAGAGGAATTTTAAGTTTTATCACAGAAGGAATCATCTCAAAATTTAAACTCATAAAATCAACAATACAAGAAGAAATAAGTAAATGGGAAGCACCTATATCAAAAAATTATTACATAATGGTAGAATTCAAAAAAATCATACCCATCACTAGATATAGTGCATACTAATCATCTACAATAACATATTTAGCTCTATATAATTTCTTACAAGCTACACTTTGTTATTTGTTTCCTTATTGAGATTGAACTACTTGAGGACTCATGGTATTCCTAGAATCACCATGGATATCTCTGTTTTTTGACAAGATTGATTCTAGTTCCCTCATCCCATCGAAGAATATGATGCATGTGATACTTTAGAAGTGTCTTGAACACCTAACCTTAGAGCACTACAATAATAGTGATAAATATATCCCATCAGATTGCAGTTTTGGAATTCTCTAGGGGGTTCATACACCATCACTTCATGTGGTAAAACAAACCACATTGAAAACATCCATACTAGCTCTTTCACTTTTTAGGAATATTCACTAATCTAACTATTTGATTCTATGACATACTCCCACTTTGTAAATAGGTGTATCTCTTCCACTTTCTCTGAGTATTGGAGTTCCCACCATTTCCCATAGTTATTAGCATACTCCCTCTATCCATAGCTCCTGATATGTCTATTTCATCCACCATCACTCTATTGACTATCTCTGTATAATTTTTTATACATAGCATAGCAATATTCGAGAGAATCTCCTGCCTCATCCCTAATTCAAAGATTTTTTCCTTAAAGGATACACTAGAAGTAACTTCGGGTGAAAAGAATACTAAATTAATGAATTTACCTACATACTCATTCACTGTGAGGCTCTCCTACTTCAATATGAAGAAATCTATTATTCGTTCAATTATGAACATATGAGGATATAATTTTTTGTTGAAAATTTATTCAAAAACCTCCCATGTCAGTAATTAATATGATTTATCCTAAATATCTAAATCCCATCACTAGCGTGCAAGATCATCTAGTATATAAGTTGCATCTTGACTTTCAACTCTACTGGTGTGCCTATGAAATTGAAGATATGATTCATCTTACTCAGCCATACCTATACTTTTTCTAGTTCAGAATCACCCAGAATGATTAGTGGATTCTATTTCTAAAATTGGATGGAATGATCCACTTTCCTTAACTCATCCCTCATATTCCCACTATCCAAAAACTAAAATGATTGGATAATAATTTGAACCAATAGTTGGTTCACATGTGGCTCATGTGAAACCATGTTCTCAATAGCCTCTTCTTGTTGGTTTCAATGACGTCTATCGGGTTCCATTTTCTAGAAACACAACAAACACCACAAGTCTCACTCTCTATTTACTTAAGGCTTATAATTTTAAATTATACAACATCATACTATCACAATAATTCTTTCCAAAATCAACCATTTTCCTTGTTCGACCATTCTTTTAAAATATCACTTTCTTTTGAAAATCAACCCATTTTCAAAATATCACAACCATACTCTTTTCAAAATTTAGCATTTTAAAACAAGGTCAACATTTTTCAAAAATCAACACACTCGGCCAAATCATTACTCAAAATTAAATATGTACTCTTATTGGGAAGTCATTTATATAATTCATTTCATACTAACCACATTAGCTAAACCTGTGACAATGAGATTCAAAATGCTATAAGTGTCTCTAAAACACTTACGTAACCAACTCCCTAGTAAACTGAAGTTCAGCATAAAAAGGTCAGCTACATATTTTTATGCTATAAATTTCATGTTCTGAAAATCCAAATCCTTTCTATGCTCTCAAATCAAGGAAATAACCTGAACAAATTGTCAGCTCCAAGACTGACATCTGATACCAATTCAAAGACCAAACAAAACTACTACACTTTTTACACAGAGATATTTGGAAGGACCAAGCTAATACCACTTGTAATATCCATATTTTTTCCATTGGATTGAAAATGAGGGAGTACATTACTTGGCCTTAAGCAACATACCCCAAGGCACTAACTTTTGGAAATAAATTTCAATGGAATCATTTATGAATTGGAGACAATTTTCCCTTTGAAAATAAAATATCCAACCAAACATGCCATAACCAAATAACCCACTACATTATGCATGATACCAATGAAAGAAAACTCAAAGAAACCATTGATATTAAAATAAAACAAAAAAAATACCATAGTGGAAGACTAAAATATCAAAGTACATAGGGGAAGAAAAACATAACAAAACTCAAAGACCCCAAGACATAACTTCATAGATCCAAACAATGATTTGGGCTCAAACTTCACCAAAACATCCCAAGTATCACAAAGCACCACTATATAAGTGTGATACTTGACCTTTTTCTATGTTCTGATAAATAAAATCTATAAAATAACCAACGTTCCAAAGCAGGGGTGAGTAATGAAACTTAGTAGGTTTTCCCCAAATGATTTTTTTTACTCATTCCACTAAGATAGAACATGTTAGAAAATTTATATAAAAAAATTATATAAATAAGTTTATATTAGAATGTAAAACAATTTCCATATTAAATATATTTCTAAAAACTATTTTTTCAATGAAATAAACCAAACAATACTTTAAAACCATTTCTCAAGTTCTATTTTGGCATAACTATTCCATTCCACAAATACACACATCCAACCATGCATGAGAACCTGGACCTCCCTATACTCATGAGTGGTGAGTCATAATTTCACTAAGCCATCACTTAATTAACCATTTGATTTGGGAGATCCTAGACCCTTATCTATCCCACTAATGATAGTAGAGACTTCTTACCTTTATCAGTCCCAAATTCACATGAACACACGCAACCATTATGCCCAAACCCAATTCCAAAACAACCATTTCAACCATTTCAATAAAACTATACTTTTATTGAAACCTATTTAAACAAACCATTTCAATAAAAACAATATTTTATTGAGCACATTTTTTCATGCAATAAAATAAATGAATCATTTTAAAATCATGTTACTAATTTCACATTCCACAAAAATGACCAATTTCTCAAATTATATAAACTATCACTAAATGGGTTCCTAACAATAAATTCATATCAATTTCACAAAAAAAACAACCTAAACAATCAATTTTAAACTAAGCCTTCATATTCTAAATATAGTATTCGAGAGTGAATCCAACCTTGGTAATTTATGAAGAAACGAATAACGGCATGAAAACGCCAAAAAAACCAGGTTGAATCTTCAAAAACTCATCTTAGATCTCTTCACCTAACATAAACAAGGAAAAATATAATCATATTTGTCATAAAATATCTTATATATATCCAAAACAGACATATATATAATAAAGTGAGAGATATGGAGAAGTATATCTAAGGAAACCCATCAAAAACAGCTATAAACTATGACTTTCAATGAGTATCAAGATTTAACACACCAAGAAACACCTTTGTATCACCTCCAATTTGATGGGAGTATTAAATTTAGTTTTTTAAGATATAATATCTAGTTAGGGCCACATAGGAGGAAAAAATATGGACTTAGAGTTCAAAACTTTTGAGATAAACAATTTTAGGATCTCACATTTAACCCATGCATGGTTAGTCGCACAATTTGGAAAATCGTGCACTAATCGCACACTAGAAACTACCTCAAGGAAGGACCTAATATTGTTGGATCACACAATTATAAAGTCGTGCACCAACCATTCCAAATTCCACTTTCCAAAATATCATATTTTCTCTTAGGCTTCAGCACAGTTTAGACTAACTGTGTGACTGCATGTGCGTCTTCCCTTTATCCCTTATCTCATTAGGAATGGGTTTCTTTAGCTATTTCATGATTTTAAAAAAAATCACCAACCTTTTACCTTTAGAAAATCCCAAAAAAACACTCCAAAATCTATCCAAACTCACCCAAACTTCACCCATATACTTTACAAACTTAAAATTCATAAAGAAAGGGTTACCTACTAAAAATCGGTGGTGCTACAGTTGTATAATAATGCATAAATCAATTTAATTATTCCATATTATAAATTATATATTTAATATAACTTTATAGGATGATTATTTAATGAGGTTAAAGTTTTATATATTATTTAAATGTCAAAAAAATCAATGGAGGTTGAATCACATGTTATTAATATTTTTAATGTTTTAAAACATTTGTCATAAATTTTAATTATAGTTAAATAATTTTTAGGTTTTTTAAAGTACAAGGATAATTTAGGGAGGCTATATAATGTAATTAAATCATTATTTAATGGTTGTTAAATATATTTTTAACTAATTTTGAAAAAACTATAATTTGAAATATCTTATTCTCTATTTCTCATTAACTCAAAGATTCTAGAATATCAAAAAAAATGAAATCTTCCCAAGCATTAGAAGATTTAAAATAGCCCATGGATACCCTAGGAGGATGGATTAATTTCATTGTTTCTTATGTATGTCTATCAATATCATATAGAATATCACATAAAAATATTCTTCATACAAAAAAGGTGTGTTCATCATTTATATTTCTAATTAGTTTAAATAAATGGTTTGATATTGTGAAATGTGTTATTAGTGGTTTTCTTCCACTAAATTTAGATATGATTTGTACCCATTGAAAACCCTTTAGTGGTTTCAAATTGAATTTTATTATATTTTAATTGATGTTTATATATGTGAATAATATAAAAAAATAGTTTCTTCTTGATCCATGATGTGTCTTATGGAAAAAAACTATGTTTCATTAAAATTCATCAATCTATACCATTGTTTTTAAACCACACCATGGTTTGTATGAATGTTATAAAATGAATACATGGTTTAATAAAATGGGTAATGGTAATAGTTTCCATAAAAATATATCATCATGAAATTATGAATTACACATCATGGTTTTGACTAAAAATGGTCATGGTTTTTATGAGAATAAAATTTAAAAAAACCATGATATAGTAAAAAAAATCACATTATGGTTTAAAAAGTATATATTGTAAAGGATCTACCTAAAACATATTTCCCTAATAATAATTATCATGGTTATTTCATAATTGGTTATCAAGTGAGATGAAATACATCATGGTTTATAGTAAAAAAAATTGTGATTCTATGTTTTATTGAGGAAAACAATTTCATAAAATTATCAAAAACATTCACCGATATGGACCTCAAGGGGAGATTTTAAACCATTAAAAAATTGTTTTGATAGATGTAACCATATTTTAAAGTTAATTTATAGGTTTTATTAATTTATAAAGTTTTTATAATGAATATATTAAAGCTATATACAAAAGAGTCCATATTATTTTATGAAATGTAGATAAATAATAATATGAAATGTTCATATTAAAAGGCCTTATTTATAAAATTATTTAAAAAATTAAAAAAGATGTTCATATGGATTAATTTAAGGTTTAAAAAATGAAATAAGTTATATATAAATTATATAAAATTTTAAAATAAAATATAAAACTTTCATATAAAATATAAAAAGTTTATTTTTTTATAAATATCATATATTTTTAATATGAATGAGTTTATGTTGAATCAATTATATATAATTAAATATCAATTGTTTATATTTGAGATATAAATATAATTTTTTATATTAATATGTTATGGAATTTATATTAGAGCATGTATAAAATTATAAAGTATTCATAATTTCTTATTTATAAAAATTTCATAAATTTTTATCTCATATATAAATTTATGAAATATCGATTTATTTATTTATTCCCTATTTTATTTTTTTATGAATATAATTTTTTTATATTATGAATGAATGTATAATTTAATTTAAATTATTTAAATTGTATCTTATAAATTTATTATCTTGCATATAAGGAGTTATATGTTGGGTATGACATAATATTTTATTATGTTTAACCATGAATTTAATTTTTTGTGGGTTATAAACTCAATAGTAAAGTTTAGTTATGATTTATATATATTTTTTATTAGGATTTCATTGAAATTAACCTCTCACTTGAGTATTTATCTATGAAAAATGGGATGTTGGGATGTACTTCTCACTAGATTGGGGGATTTGTATTTATCTAGAAAACTAGGGGTTGGCTTGTAATCAAACCATAATTTCTCTTATGGGGATTTTTGTTTCATATGATTCTAAACCTTTACATGAAATATTTTTTTATAAATTATTAATGTGAATCATTTGGATATGTGTAAATATAATTGTATTTTATTTTTTGATGGGTAACACAAATTATGAGTTGTAAAGAGTTTCATAAATTAATATTTTCAGAAGATATTAATTTAGTTTGAGCTATTGGATACAATACATAATGGTAATATATATAATATGATTTTGAGATTTCAAAACCCCTTAAAATAATAATTGTTAGGTTCCTTACAAAGAAAATACTTTTCAATACCCCAATAATCCAAATGGGAAGGTCATGCTAATGTTGGGTCCCCATGGATTATCTTATTTAAAGTAAGTAGATTATGGGTGGCCCCAATAGGATTAGGTGTAAGCATCTTACATGATATTTATATTATAATTATCTAGAAAACTTTAAATGTTAGGATACTATAAGAATAGATTTGTAGTAGTCTATACGATGGATTTAGGAAAGGAGTTTTATAATCAATTATTCAAGAGTCATATATGATATGACTGATAAGATTTTCTACCTGAATTAGGGGAGAAACACCAATACAGACATAATGATTCCATAAAATATTGATCTTTTCCTACTAATACATATGATATATATTATAAAGGGTTCATTATTTTATTGGGAGAATATTTAATAAAATTTCTTATTAAATAATTGTAAAACATAATACTCATTTAATAAAATATTTTATTATAGATAAAAATGGTTTCATCGTCAATTATTATATTGAGATAAATTATGATAAAGGGAAATTTTAAAGGAATAAACTTCTTAAACTGGTATAGAATTTTAATATTTATCCTTAAAAAAGAAGGAAAATTCTTAATGTTGGGTAAAATAATTTCCTGAGAAAACTATTATTGACGAAGTCAGTAAAGAATAGAAATATTCTTATAGTAATCATAATAGTGATTCTATTCATGTGTGTACATAAATTATTATCTCTATATATCTAAAGTTTCAAAATAAATTTGAGAATATAAATGGTTTTTGGATGATAGATAACTATAAAAGGATATATGAAGAATAAAATAGACGTGATATATATGATGTTTCTAAATAAATTCCTTGATATAAGATATCATAGGGTACTTTAATCTCAACCCATGTACTCAATATGATTGGGAATTTAAATGGCTTGGTGAGAAAATTGTTACTTCTTAGGCTTGATCTAGCCTTGGAATTCATTCTGCAATCATGAATAGAATGTTTATAAAAGTGTATTATTGACTGTAACTTCCATGAGTTTATAAAAATTTTATCAAATCTCCTAAATCTTTTGAATACTACTAAGTAGGACATGGTAGGTCCAAAATTAAGTAACATTATTGTGGTACAGAAATGAATGGATAACTTTTTTGGATATAATAAGAAAAATAAGGTTGTAAATAGTCTAGGAAAACTTTTTTTAAATGAAATAATGTTTCTTCTAAGTAAATATAATATTTACTCTAGGTAATAACTAAAAATTAGAGTTGAAATTATTTATAATAACTAAATGGGTGAAGCAAAATTCTATGAAGAGTTCATGTTAGGTATTAATGTTTCAGAAATAAATAAATATATTTTTAAAGGTCTTTGATATACATTAAACAACTATTAGGAATATGTATAAGAGTTCAAAAAATAATTAATAGTTTATGGTGAGGGCTTGATATTTTCATTTTAAAGATAAATTTAAGGATTTTTTCATCAATGAGCAAAATTCATTGGATTACTTCAATGATTAAGTAGATCTAAATAAAGTACGTGTATTTTTATCTTTTTTCCCTTATGTGATAAAGAAATTTTTATGAAAAATTATAATCATGAATAATATAATATGATGGTTTTTTATACAAAGTTTTTCATTGATCAAATTCTATAATATGTTTTAATAGAATAAAAGGATTAAAATTATTTATCCTAGATAAAATAGTTTATCTAAGATATTTGGTAAAATGTTAAGGAAAAGATCCAACAACCCAATAGGGACATATTTTAAGAAATAATATCTTATTTTAAAAATATTTCTTCATAGCAATATTATACCATATAAGATATGGTTTTTGTTATTAGTTTATTTATTAAATATTCTCATAAAATAAATAATAGTTATTTATTAACAATATGGAGTTCTTATTTTAGAAAAATATTTTAGATAAAACATAATTTCTATATGGATAGTGGGGGTTTTTTTTAAATAGAAAAGTTCAATTGTGATAAAAAATATAATATAATTAAAAATGGAATTTAATTTACAAATTAAAGCTTTTAGGATATATTGATAAAAAGGATCTTAATTTAAAGAGTAATATTTAAATTTATTACAAAATGATATCAAATAAATGATTTAAAATATTGAAAATTTCCATGATGATGATAATTAACATAGAAATAGTTATATTTACTTTAAAAAATTAATAATTAATATTATATCATTGACTATTGTGAAATAATTAAGTTTTGACTACTATATTCAAAGGGTTTAATGTGAAGATTATGAATACTAATCTCACAACTATTTAAAAAATAATTTTTTATAGATGTTAACCCATCAAAGGAGTTTAGTGTGAGGATTTATAATATGGTCACTTTGAGATGTGGAAAGAATAATGTAGTGGTGTAATGATTTTAAATAAACATTAAAAATGTATTAAATATAAGATATTTCTGGTGTTTAGTCATATTATATATGATTATACTAGAACTTATATATAATTTTATAGATAAATTTTAGAAGGGGTATAATAATATATAAAGAATGTATCATGTTATAAAAAAAGAATCTCTGCTTGGTCATTATTTCATGTTGGTTGTATATATTTTATGAAGTAAAATTATAATTGACCTCTCAAAGTATAACATTGAATTATACCTAATATATGTTCATTATGTATTACTATAGGTTGTGATTACATGTGATGATTATCATGGGTAATATTTTGTATAGAGATATATAATTCACTCATGAGACCCCAAATTAGTGTTGTGTGTTATATGATGTATTTTGTATACCATATATAGTGGCATACACTTTTTCTATGGTATACCATGGGTACATATTTCATATTAAATTACCATGACCTAAGTTTTAAAAGATATTTATCATGAGAACCTTTATACTTTTATATTATTCTTAGGTCACCCTGATTATATGAAAATGAGTGGTGGTTGGGTATGTTGTTGATAATTTCATCAATTGAATTTTAATCAAGAAGGGATTTTTCTTCTTATATAATGAGTATGAAGTATGGTTCGTTTATTGATACATAATAAGTATATTTATGTAAATACATAAATAAGTGACATGTGATGTTCTTATCTATTTGGATGTTGATCATCTTATGTGTTCATCTATGTGACCGAATGAAATGTGATTTTTTAATCCATATGGTTAGTCTATACTCAGAGAATCAAGGATGTATGAGTTGGTTATATTATATTATCATGCATTGTGTCTTGTGTTCACACAATGTATTAGATAAATTTATTATATAATTATAAAAATTATATATGATATAACTGAGGAAAATGAGAATGGAGATACATGTGTTTAATAGAGAACATATTATTTCACTTTGTAGCTTTATTTGTACTGATATTTTGATAAAGTCTTCTTTTTGAATACATTTATGAAGTATAGAATTCATAATTTTTATCAATTTTAAAATGGATCATTGGATAAAACATTGTGGTTGTGTGAAACAGGATAACATTTTGTTATAAATTTTTTGTGTAAAATTTTATAAGTTTCTCCAAAATTGTTTAAGTGGATATATAAAATGAGTCTTGGATGAATTATCAAAAATTCTTACTTTTGATGTAATATATAGTGAAAATGAATGATGAATTCTCTATAAGAAGTTTTAAAATATATTCCAAAGGATTTTTGGATATGGTTTTACATGTTGTTAATTATGATATGACTTGATGTGAAAATTTATAAATTCGTAAAGATTTATTACAAGTGGTTTATTAATAGAAATATGCACTAAATATTAATCCATGACATGGTGGTATTAACCATGTTGCGGTTTGTGTTAGTATAAACTATGTCATAGTGAAGTTTATTTAATCATGGTTTTGTGCATGGTGGTGCAGGATTTATAAAATAATGCATAACTTGGGTTTTTTCCTATATATTAGATATCATACATTAATGTAAACATAATGGGATGATGTTTTAAATAATTTGAACATTAATATTGAATTTTTAAATGTTAATAAAATCAATAAGAGTTTGAATAATAAGTTGTAAATATTTGTAACATTTTTATAAGTTAAAATTATGTGTAAATAGTTTTATGATGGTTTTAAGTACAAGTAGATTACTTGGAGTAAATATAATTTAATTAAACCCTTGTGCAATGTCTTTATAAGATTTTTTTGACATTTTGTGTGTAAAAAAAATTAAACTCTAATTCTCTAATATATTTTTTTATTTTAGAATAATTCAAATTAATGTGTTCTATGGTAACCCTTACTAACTTCATACCTAAAAACAAATCCCCAAAAACCAAATGAACACAAATTCCACACACTAAAGGTAATACATCATGATTATAAAACTATTTCATTATCTATAAGTTTATTATTTCACATCTTGGCATGTTCCCTCAAAGGAAGAGGAGGGGAATTAAAGGCATTCTGATCGAGGTCGTATAATAGTGATTGAAGTTCCTAATTTTTAAAACATAATATATAAAAATTATATATCATTTTTTGATCAAATTATTATGTTTATTATTAAATATAATATTTTTCAAAATCACTCACACTCAATCCTTTCAAAATTAAAAAATTCATGGTTGGGGAACTAACCTCCATGCATTAGGGACTCCTTGTATGACTATGGGATTTGGAATCTCTCCATTAATATAGAGTGAAGCCTTATTTATCTACAATAAGTTATTTATCATTCTTATTATTAAGAGAGTGTCCTAGTGTAGCATCACTATTAATGTAACCATGTTATTTATAAAGATAACTCCCACAAGAAAGAATTAACCCAATCATACTTTTCCCAACAAGACCTTAGGGATAAAACCCTAGAGCTAGGCTCACAAATTTGTGATGAGTGGAACTTAAAAGATTCATATAAAAAAATATAAATTCTTATTTTCTAATATATATCTAAAATTAGCCTCTCTAGATGACAATATGTGGACTATTAATTGCTAGAGTAGTCCTTTGCAATAATTTTGGTCGATAATAATATATTAGGACCATGAGGTATTTTTTGTACAATAATCCCATCTATGATTGGATCCTAAAAATCAGCCTAAATATATGGTAAAATAATAATAAGATATCTAAAATTAATTAGTTGAGAGGTTCACAACATCCCATGGATATTAAAGGGTTGTGTTGGGGACCACCCTTATAAAAACACAACAACAAAAAGAAATAAAATCTATTTTTCCAAAGGATCAATCTAATCATTTTAATTAAATAAATAAAATATATCTTTTCTCTGATGATTTTGTTTTTCAAATTTTGTTAAATCTCTTCCCAACAAGAACCCCTTATGGGCTATTAATGAAGACATGAGTGAACCTCAAATCCCACCTCCAATAGATCACGGGTGGGAAACTATCACTGAGGGTATATCATGCACAATATGGGAGTAATTACACTCTACAATCCTTGGAATATAAAACAAACCACCAATAAACACCAACAACATAATTAAATCAAAACCCATAATCCCAATATACTGCATGTAATGTAATATAGAGATAAAGGACTATATATCTGAAGTAAATACCAAAAAGGTAACAACTCCTAAGATAGAAACTCCAACTCTAAAAAATCATCACACCATGAGCTATTGATTCATATCCTGATCACTTTATTCATCCTATAAATCTATAAAAACAATATATAGTGGTAAGAGTGAGCATAAAATTATAGTCAATAGATTCCTCCCTAAAAACCCTCATGAAATTTTTGAAGAATCATACTAAAGTCTCTATAAATAAATAGAAAAAATAACTCAGTAAATATCTTGAATAAATTATAACTATTACTTTTTTTACCATATTCCACTAAACCAGTTCCCTGAGTCAGTTTTCCTCAAAGCCTCAAGTGTGTGTCCCCATACACCAGAGAACACTGACTAGTAGTGAGGGCCTAGGGTGTGAGAGTGGGAATATAATTACCTCATATTAGAGTAAGAAAATAGTGTAACTAAATATCATGAATTATAGTAAATAAAATGAGTTTATAAGTAGTAAATATATACAAGGCTATAATATAATCTAATTTTGTGAAGTCCTAAATGTCCATGTCAAACATACAACACTAATTTCCCACTGGGATAACCATAAAAATATAGAAGTAAATAAAAGAAAAATAATTTAAGGATATACTAAATGCATTGAGTCATAGAACATACCCAATTTCTATATTAATATATGATCCATCATGCTTGATCTATCTCTTTCCTTGACCATAGTTGTGCCTACAACCAAGTGAATGTTTTCTCAGATCCCCTAGTGCAATGGCGGCCCAAGCAGGGTGTGATTACAAAACTCGGTAGGGAACCACCAATGTGTTCTCATAAATAACCAATAATATGTAGTGTATGTATATGTGAGATACACATCAGTATATAAATAATAAATAAAACTTAAATATTAAATACAAATTAAGGTGTAAATAAAATAAACCAAAGCTGGTCCCCATGTATGTGATCCCGATCTACCATACCTGCTTGGGCCTAAGTCAGAATGTCTCTGAACAATGTGCCATCATATATATATGTGAATCTATATATATATATATATATATATCCATAAATATATATAAATATATATATATGGTTAATATGACAAATAACATAAATAAAAACCCGTAATTGATCCTTGGGTCAATAATACTGATCGATAAACACCTGCTTCATCCAGCATTGGATAAGTATCTGAGTAAGTTATGTCACCAAGGGGGATACATGTACTAGCCTTTGGATCACCCATACTCACCTATAATCACTATAATAAATTATTTCATGTACTGATGGACAATCTTATAAAGATAGAACTGCATCAATCTTGGCCTATGTCAGATGTATCAAGTATCAGACCTACAAGAGCCAAGACCTACGGCCATTGACCAAGGAATCGTCTAAAATTACTTGGAGTGAATCTATAGTAAACTTATTATAATATATACCTACAATGGTTCGGACCCAAGTCCATTGACCAAGATATCCACTTCGAGTCTATAAATCCCATGCATAGAAAACTCAGTAAATAGTTCCATACTATGATAGCCATATACATCAATAAGGATCAGAAGTTGGATCCCAATAATTACCTATGGGAATACATTTCATTTACTATATCATGTTATCCTCATCATAAAAAAATATATTAATCACCTATGACAATCATAATTTCATCAATAATAACCTATTGAAGTATAAATAAAAGAGTAAGGGTGGTTGAACACTTAACCCACCCATGTTGTCATGGGATCTTGGTCTTACAATCTTGGTATGTGTTTTAAGATTAAAATCACAAACATCTCTACCCAAAACCCCAATACACTAGCTCAGGGTTGTTCCAACATCAGGGCACCCACTGGGTTCCTCGTGTAAAAATACAAGAGATATAAGAACCCAGATCTTCGTTCAGGTAAGTTTTTCCTTTTTTCTGGAGTTTTTAAGGAAAATGAATTTTCTGGAAATTTTCAAAGTACACGCCATGTACTTTCTGAGTACACGCCGTGTACTCTGATCCAGCTCGAAGTCGTGTGCTGGCCGTGCCCGGGCCACACACACGGTGTGTAGGGGTGATGTGGAGGCTGATTTTGGTGGAGTAGTACATGTCGTGTACTCTAAAAGTACACATCATGTACTTTCTTTTTTTCACTAAATGGACCGGGGTCACGCCTAACCCCCAATTTCATCTTCTTCTCCAGATTTCGTCCGCCCGAGAGCGACCGTACGGCCAGACCTTCGACGAGCTCCCGCCTCTTCGTCCGTTCTCCGATTCGAGAACGGTCGATTGTGTTGGAATCGCGGAGGTGAACTCTCCCTTCTGCTTGATTCTTGTTTCTTGATTCCTCCTATTTTCCAAGTTATTGTAGGTTGAGAGTTTTGTGCGTTTATCAGATCTACGTTGTTACAAGTGGAATCTGCTGTAGTGGTTCACTTATATCGATCACCTAGGATCAAGGTAGGTGGTTTTTGCCTTTCTGTAGAAATTTGATGAATATTTTGTGCGAATTCCACCAATACCCTTGAACGAGGTATTGCGTGTTCCTGTTTTGCCCTTGTGGTATTGCCTGCTTTTCTTGATTTCTAGAGTAGATGTTTTGCCTATGAATATGGTAGCTTTACTGTACCTTGAATGTTTTCTATGCTTGTTCTTCATGTTTGGCGTTTTTCCAGTTTCCATGCCTAGTTGTAGGATTGTGGACCGTTGCCTTGTTTTGTTGCTGAGACTTAGTTGATAGCCAAGTAGTTTTTGAGGTTACTTGGATGATGTACACGCGTGCTAAGCATGTTTAGTTTCACTCAGGACTGTGAGAACCTAGAGTAGTAGACCAAAGGGAGAATTGACGGAAGAGCTTCTCCAGAGTGTCTTTTAATTACGATACGAGACCACAGGGGGAATTGACGTTGAGTGCTTCCTCATAGAGTCTGTAGTTCCTTGACATGTGCCATAGGGGGAATATATGTTGAGTGCTTCCCCAGATATCCTTTAGCACGATACGAGACTATAGGTGGAATTGATGGCGAGAGCTTCCCCAGAGAGTCTATTAATTTCAGAGCTGAACCAGATGGGTGAGACTGCATGTTCCTCCTAGAGGGTTGCTGGTACTTATAGGTAAAACCATAGGGGTTAGGCTGTGAGAGAAACCCAGAGGGTTACCTATTTTCTTCATGTTGTTGGATTCTTACTTGTGTACTTTATTTGTTAGAACTATGGATTGTAACTGCTTGTGCTTTCCTGTTTGCTACTGCCTGTTTTATTACTTGCCTTGTATTCATTAACTATTAGGCACAAATATTTGGGTGATTGCCTACTGGGATTGTATCTCACACCCTGTTTAGGTCCATTCTTTTGGGCCCAAGAAGACTATGTTGCTTCAGGTATAGATAAGGGAAAAATCCCTTCTACTTCAGGATCTTGATTGCGCTGGAGCTGGAGAGCATGGGACCGAGCCGGGACCCACGATGCTGAGGAGTTTATTTTGTTTTTCTTTTGCACTTGTTTTTAGTTTTATTCCAGCACGTTGTTTTGTTTTTTTCTTTCCATAGATACTTGTACCTGTTGCATCATTTTCATCATTTCTACATATATTCATTGCTTCCGTTGTTTAGTTTTTGTTGTTATGCATGTTGTTACTGCTTCTGCTATTGACTGTTGTTTTTCTGTTGTATACCTTACCAAATGAGGGCATAGTTTCCCCACCAACTCACCAAGGCCCTCGCTTCTAGTCGGCAGCCTCTGGCATTCAGGGAAATGCGCTTGAGGTCATGTGGCGAACCGGGTATGGGGAACCTATGGAGGGGCTCCAGATTCGGGTCGTTACAAAGTGGTATTAGAGGAGTTCTTTTCTCTTGATTTACTGTTTAGAGACTTTAGCTAGGGATAGGACGGATTTGATAATTGGTATTAAGTTGTGCTTGGGATTATCTAACCCATGTACATGGAAATTCCATACTACCTCGTTAATTGCAGTTTGCTGGTTTTGAGTTTTTATGGTTGATATGTTTCCACCTAGAGTGATTCGCATGACTTGTGTGGTTATTGTTTTGATATTTAGGTTCTATTTTTGTCGCAAACCGATGAGATGAGGGTATTACATATCATGCATCATATAGGCACTTCTATAAATCACATGCCATGCATTCTTGCCATGCCATCTAGGGTGCATTAGATATTGCATGCTGTTGTGATAAGCTTTGTGTAGATTATGCATGCTGTTGTGATAGATGCTTGATAGAATCTCTGCTGTTATGTTAGAGAGTTGTTGTTTTCCCTTGTTTGTGACTACAGGAGATGCTGAGCTTTGATTCTCGGGGAGTATGGGCCCTCACAAATAGAAATTTGGAACCTCTTTCCCTTATTTTTAGTGTTTCTTGGAGTCTGAGCAGTTTCTGAGCTACTGCCCAGAGAAACCCAGAATACACGGTGTGTACTTTTTGGATACACACCGTGTAGTTTTCAGGCCGTGTCACTGAACGTGTGAGCAGAACACGGTGTCATGAAAATAACTTTAGGAACACGCCGTGTATATTAGGTACATGCCATGTAGTAACGAGTCGTGTATCCGACCGTGTCACTAACAACACGGGTCGGGGAAGCTCGAGTAGCACATGCCGTGTTGTAACAGAACACGCCGTGTAGTCCTGTCCAGGTACCCGGCCGTGTCACGAACAACATGGGATGGTGTCACCTTATCCTATACACGTTGTGTTTGTTTGAAACATGTCGTGTAGGGGTCAGCCGTGTACTTTGCCGTGTCTCCAACAACACGGGTCGGGAAAAGTCTTCGAGTACACGTCGTGTTTGTTTGGAACATGCTGTGTAGTCTCAGACATGTAGTCGGCTGTGTAACCAACAACATGGGTCATTGATACCTTGTCTACTACATGTCGTGTCTACAGGGAACACGCCGTGTAGTCTCTGTCTAAGAAGACCGTGTGGGTTAGCCGTGTAAAGAGACTCAGGCAGGGGAGTAGAGTTCAAGTACACGCCGTGTAGTTTTTATACACGTCGTGTAGTCGTGTTTTGTAAACTTGTGTGTTTTATTTCCCCTGTTCCCGTTTTGTACCCTTGTGTTTCTTGTCCTTGTTTTCTGATCTAAGGTTTTCTTTTGATCTTTTATAGTTATGCCTCCTAGACTTCCTCCGGTTGTACGTCTGTCATCAGGCAGTGATCAGACGCCAGATATGGCTGATCAGAGACTTCCTGTTGATCCTCCAGTCAATCCAGCCTTAGAACCGGCTATTATACCACTTGCAGGTGCTGATGTGCAGTTCAGGGAAGGTTTCATAAGTATGATTCAGGCTTTCTAGGGAGTGTCGTCTCCTACCACGTCTATGGCAGACTTGACGCGGGTTTTTCAGCAGCAGAATTCTCCCACGTTCTCGGGGGAAGGAGGACCTCAGGCTACATAGTCATGGATGGAATCCATGATGACTATATTCGAGAATCTGAGATGCCTTCAGAGAGGCGGGTCAAGCTCGCCACCTACATGCTTCGAGACTCCGCCAAGAGGTGTTGGGATGTGATCTCACAGGCAGGTCAACAGCAGGCTATGGTTTGGGAGGAGTTCCAGCGCGTGTTCTATGGCTACTTCTACCCGGAGACCCTGAGGGCTGACCAAGCCCAGGAGTTCATGAGCTTAGAGAAGGGTACTCTTTCTGTCATGGAGTATTCCTCTCATTTCACCGAGCTGCAGTGCTTCACGCCCCTCTGGTATGGGAGTGGGGTGTTCTTAGCAAGGAAGTTCGAGGATGGTCTCAGGCGGGAGATCCGCTCATAGGTGAACATCTTCCAGCTGACTTCCATTACTTCCATCGTCAACCAGGCACTGATTGCGGAGCGAAATCTGAGAGACTCTGGAGCTGCGAGTCAGGGAAGTTCTGCTTCCAGAGCTAGTTTGCCTCCAGATGATAGCAAGAAGCACCATAGAGAGCCTACACATGGTGATCCGAGGAAGCGAGATGCATCGTCAGGCAGCCAGGTGATATGCTACCAGTGGCCAGTCAGGGCACACGAGGTCGCAGTGCTAGAGGTACCCCATGGATTGCCGATATTGCAGAAAGATGGGTCACCTTCAGCGTTTCTGTCAGGTTTTCTCACCAACAGCTGGTGACCGGGGTTCTTCCATGACTCCTTGTTCAGGAGCAGCACCGCCAGTTTCTCACCAGTCGAGGAACTGGAGTTCTTCCGGCCGTTCGGGCCGAGGTGGAGGTCGAGGCCATGGCGGTCAGCCACCAGTTCCTTAGTACCAGCAAAGAGGTTCAGCCCAGAGTGGTCAGCCAAGGGTGCAGGGCCACGGTATAGGCCAGTCTTTTGCTGTGGAGCAGACTTATCAGGAGCAGGATCCCGACCCTTCTACTGTTTGAGGTACGATTTTAGTAGCCTCAGTTTTATCTTCATCCCTTTTTGATATTGGCGTTACGCATAGCTTTATCTCTGTTTCTATTGTGGATAGCCTTGGACTCTACGTCTTTTCTTCTGCCGACTCATTGACACTAGACACACCTTTGGGGATGAGGAGATCTAGTGTACGCCAGTGTAGAGAGTGACCTCTCGAGGTCGTAGGGTATCGCTTCTTATGGGATCTCTATGTACTAGAGATGATAGGCTATGATGTCATCCTCGGCATGGACTGGTTGATTCCCTTTCAAGCATTCGTCGACTGTTATCACCGAATAGTGAGTTTCCTTTCACCAGAGGGTGAGTCTTTTCTTTATAAAGGCGAGTGGGACATTCGGGCGAGTCGGGCAGGACTCGAGCATCTTGGGCTAGGAGGGGTGACAGCCCAGATCGCTAGTCTTTATCTGGATGACCAGGGGACTCCATAGTTGGACTTTCCTCTAGTGGTGGATCGCTTCATGGACGTCTTTCCAGAGGACTTTTTAGGTTTTCCTCCGGAGCGTGAGGTAGACTTCTCTATTGAGCTCGTGCCAAGAGCAGCACCGGTGTCTATTCCTCCCTATAGGATGTCCACACCTGAGTTGCAGGAGCTCAAGAATCAGTTGGAGGAGCTACAGGAAAAGGTTTTCATCTGATCCAGTACTTCTCTTTGGGGTTCGCCTATCCTATTTGCAAAGAAGGCAGACGGTACCCTTCGGCTTTGTGTGGATTATCGGAAGTTGAACCAGTTGACGGTCAAGAACCAATATCCTTTGTCGAGAATTGAAGACATTTTCGATCAGCTTCGAGGAGCCCGGGTGTTCACGAAGATCGACTTGAGCTCCGGTTATCATCAGTTGCGCGTTAGACCATCAGATATACCTCTGACAGCCTTCAGGAGTAGGTATGGTCTATACGAGTATACAGTCATGTCGTTTGGTCTCACAAACACGCCTGTAGTTTTCATGGCACTGATGACTGAGTATTCCATCCTTGCTTGGACTCCTTTGTCATGGTCTTTGTGGATGATGTCTTGGTGTACTCTCACACTCTACACGACCATGACACACATCTTGAGATCGTTCTGAGTACACTGAGAGAGCATCGGATTTATGATAAAATCTCAAAGTGCCACTTCTGGATGGATCAGATTCACTTCTTGGGTCACGTCATCTCAGAGGCAGGAGTATCATTGGACCCAGAGAAAGTGAGATCTGTAGTTTCCTAGGAGTCTCCAAATAACGTCTTTGAGGTACGGAGTTTCCTAGGGCTGGCTGGATACTACAGACGCTTCATTCAGGACTTTTCTCGTCTAGCAGCACCTTTGACAGGTCTGAACAAGAAGGGGGAAAAGTTCTTATGGTCAGATTCTTGTGAGTCAGTCTTTCAAGATCTGAAAGGGAGGTTGACATCAGCACCGATACTAGTCTTACCGGAGCCAGTCAAGAACTACATTGTTTACTGTGATGCTTCAGGTATCGGGCTGGGAGCTATACTTATGCAGGGGGATGGAGTCATTGTGTATGGGTCTCGGTAGTTGAGGCCACATGAGAGGAACTACCCTACGCACGATCTGGAGTTGGCATATGTTGTTCATGCCTTACGCTATTGGAGACACTATCTGCTGGGAGAGCACTTTGTGGTCTTCACTGACCACAAGATTCTCAAGTATATTTTCACTTAGTAGGATCTGAACCTGAGACAGCACAGGTGGGTCGAGTACCTTCAGTCTTTTGATTTTGATCTTACCTATACGTCGGGAAAAGACAACGTAGTGGCAGATGCGTTGAGCAGGAGAACTCAGATTCAGGCAGTTCAGAAGGCCAGTAGTGAGTGGGATCTGATGGCTCTGTTCTCTGAGATGCATCTAGAGGTGCACGACAGACAGGGACAGACCTTCCTATCTTCTGTAATTGTTACCTCTATACTTTTTGATCGAGTACAGATGAGGTAGATATCAAACTCTGAAGGCTTAGTCCTGCAGGAGAGTATGTCAGGAGAGGACCCTCTTCCTGGATGGGCAGTGGGTGAGGATGAGATCTTGCGGTTCCAGAGACGTGTATGGGTGCTAGAAGATATACGCGAGGAGCTGATGCAGAATTTTCATTCCTCAGTTTGGGTAGTTCATCCTGGCGTAACCAAGATGTATCGGGATCTTCATCGCCAGTACTGGTGGCCAGGTACGAAGAAGGATGTTTCTGGTTTCGTCATGAGATGTACTACTTGTCAGCAGGTGAGGGAAGAGCATCAACGACCAGCAGGACTTTTACAAAAGTTACCCATTCCAGAGTGGAAGTGTAACGATGACGCGATGGACTTCGTGACTGGGTTTCCGAGTTCACCTCCAGGGAACTATGTTGTTTGGGTTGTCGTCGACAGGCTTATGAAGGTTGCTCACTTCTTTCCAATTAAGGAGAACTTTAGTGTTGATGATTTGGGACGACTTTACATCTGAGAGATTGTTCGTCTACATGGAGTTCCACACTCCATTGTTTCAGACAGGGATGCACGCTTTACCTCTCAGTTCTGGAAGGGACTTCAGAATGTCTTGGGTACACAGGTACTTTTGAGTACAGCATACCATCCCCAAACTGATGGCCAGTCCGAGCACACGATCCAGGTGCTTGAGTATATGATCCGAGCTTGCATCCTAGACTTTGGAGGTTCTTGGGAGAAGCATATCTCTCTGGTGGAGTTCGCCTACAACAACAGTTTCCAGGCGACCATTCAGATGGAACTATACGAGGCTTTGTATGGTAGGCCATGCCAATCACCCTTATGCTGGTTGGAGGAAGGAGAGGCAGCTTTGCTGGGACCTCATCTCGTTCAGGAGACCTCAGAAAAGATAGAGCTAATTCGGAATAGGATGGCTATGGCACAGTCTCGACAGAAGTCTTATGCTGATCAGTAAAGACGACCTCTGGAGTTCGAGGTTGGGGATCAGGTTTTCCTGCACGTCGCACCGAGGTTGGTACACAAGAGGATTCGGAGACAGGGTAAGCTTTCACCGCGGTACGTCGTACCATTTGAGTTCGTGGAGAGAGTGGGACTGGTCGCCTATCGGTTGCAGCTACCTCAGAGGTATCGGGCCATGCATGACGTCTTCCACGTATCTCAGCTCCGACATTACTTTTCAGACTTTTCCCACACCTTTCAGCCTGAGGAAGTCGAGCTTGAAGCGGATGCGTCGTTCGAGGAGCATCTTATCTGGATTGTCGATCATGGTACGAAGGTCCTCCGTGGGCGGTCTGTTCCTCTGGTACAAGTGCTATGGTAGCACGGGCGAGTACAGGACGAGACCTGGGAGAGGGAGGCCAATGTACGATCGCAGTGGCCGGAACTGTTTGGGGATTCTTCTTCTACGCCCCGTTAGGGAAATTCGAGGATGAATTTCTTTAAGGGGGGAAGTTTGTAAGAAACCAGATCTTCGTTCAAGTATGTTTTTCCTTTTTTCTAGAGTTTTTAAGAAAAATGAATTTTCTGGAAATTTTCAAAGTACACGCCATGTACTTTCTGAGTACACACCGTGTACTCTGATCCGGCTCAAATCTGTGTGCTGGTCATGCCCGGGCCACATACACGGTGTGTAGGGGTGACGTGGACGCCGATTTCGGTGGAGTACAGAAAGGACCCAGTAAACGTCGTGAACTTTTTTTTCACTAAACGGACCGGGGTCAGGCCTAACCCCCAATTTCATCTTCTTCTCTAGATTTCTTCCACCCGAGATCGACCGTATGGCCAGACCTTCGACGAGCTCCCTCCTCTTCGACCGTTCTCCGATTCGAGCACGGTCGATTGTGTTGGAATCGCAGCAGTGACCTCTCCCTTCTGCTTGAGTCTTGTTTCTTGATTCCTCCTGGTTTCCAAGTTATCATAGGTTGAGTGTTTTTGCATTTTCTCATATCTACGTTGATCCAAGGGGAATCTGTCATTGTGGTTCACTTATATCAATCACTTAGGATCAAGGTAGGTGGTTTGTGCCTTTCTGTAGAAAGTTGATGAATATTTTGTGCGAATTCCACCAATACCCTTGAACGGGGTATTGTGTGTTCCTGTTTTTTCCTTGTTGTATTTCCTTCTTTTCTTGATTTCTAGAGTAGATGTTTTGCCTGTGATTATGGTAGCTTTACTATACCTTGAATGTTTGCTATGCTTGTTCTACCTGTTTGGCGATTTTCTAGTTTCCATGCCTAGTTGTAGGATTGTGGATTGTTGCCTTGTTTTTCTATTGATCCTTAGTTGATAGCCAAGTAGATTTTGAGGTTACTTGGACGATGTACACACGCGCTGAGCATGTTTAGTTTCTCTCATGACTATGAGAACCTAGAGTAGTAGACCAAAGGTAGAATTGATGGAAGGGCTTCTCCAGAGTGTCTTTTAATTATGATACGAGACCACAGGAAGAATTGACGTTGAGTGATTCCTCAGAGAGTCTGTAGTTCCTCAACGTGGGCCACAGGGGGAATAGACATTGAGTGCTTCCCCAGAGAGCCTTTATCACGATACGAGACTATAGGGGGAATTGACGGTGAGTGCTTCCCCATAGAGTCTATTAATTTCAGAGCTGAACCAGAGGGGTGAGATTGTGTGTGCCTCCTAGAGGGTTGCTGGTACTTATAGGTTGAACCATAGGGGTTAGGCTGTGAGAGATACCCAGAGGGTTACCTATTTTCTTCGTGTTGCTGGTTGCTTACTTGTGTACTTTATTTGTTAGAACTATGGATTGTAGCTGCTTGTGCTTTCCTGTTTGCTGCTTCCTGTTTTATTACTTACCTTGTATTCATTGACTATTAGGCACAAATCATTGGGTGATTTCCTACTAGGATTGTATCTCACACCCTATTTGGGCCATGCTTTTGGGCCCAAGCAGACTATGTTGTTGTAGGTATAGATAAGGGAAAATTCCCTTCTACTTCAGGATCTTGATTGCACTGGATCTGGAGATCATGGGACTGAGTCGGGGCTTGCGATGCTAAGGAGTTTATTTTGTTTTTCTTTTGCACGTGATTTCAGTTGTATTCCATCACGTTTTTGTGTTTGATGCTTTCCATAGATACTTGTACCTACTGCATCATTGTCATCATTTCTACATATATTCATTGCTTCTACTGTTTGGTTTTTGTTGTTATGCATGTTGTTTATGCTTCCGCTATTGACTGTTGTTTTTCCATTGTATACCTTACCAAATGAAGGAATAGTTTCCCCACCGACTCACCAAGGCCCTCGCTGCTAGTCGGCAGCCTCTAGTATTCAGGGAAATGCACTTGAGGTCATGTGTTGAACCGGGTATGGGGAACCAGTGGAGGGGCTCCGGATTCGGGCCGTTATAAGAGAGGTATCCTACTAGTGATCCTCTAATCCAACACATAAGTAAATATATCTCTCTTTGGGTCCTCACAATGAGTAAATAAAATAAGGAATCATAAATGAGATGCTCTAGGTTAGATCATACGTGAAGGTATCCCCGAGGAGACCCTCATCCTCAATGATAAGTTAAAGTATGAAGCTAGTGCACATGGGTTTCTAGTGACCCATATCATTCATCCATTTAACTACAAAATAAAATAATTTAATTTAAAAAATAATTAGGGTAAATATAAACAGGGTTCACCTTTAAGGGAAATAACAAGAATATAAATACTACATAAATATGAATAAACACTTTAGAGAATGTACGATGGACCACCTACTTTTAGGTTGAATTAAATTTATAACAAGCTCTTGGAAGATCCATCTAAGCTCATCGTTATCTGATCCAAGATGCATCAGCTTCCATGTACCTAGATAACATGGGGTAGGTAAAAATATTCCATAAAATCAATTATGAAATTAAACAATTTAATATAAAATAAAAACCAAAGAGGCATGAAAGGTGATAACTCACCAAATTCCCATTTCTCAATGAAAATCTGAGTAACTATGAGAAAAAAGTATCTAGGGTTCCCCTAGAACTACTATTAGGGAAATACCCAACCAAATACATTAATACATTAATTAAATTAAATTAGATTAGGTTAAAACCCTATAAAATTGTAACAAAGTCATACCTTATAGAAATGGCATGCTGTCAAGTGTATATAGCCTATCAGGTTATCCTATACCTATCCAGAGTGAAAACCCAAACATTGGTATCTAATTAAACCATGTTTTAGTGGAATCATGAATTAAAATCCCTAACCAGGGAACTATTAGTTATAGGAAGTTGAAGAAAAATGCCATGATGGATAACAAAGTCAAAGGCTTTCCTCGAGGTTTCCAATGCACCTGACAGCATCTCGTTTTGGCCAAGAATGAGGGAGAATACCCTTGGAGGAAGGGAGGAATGGGTTTTTCCTTGTAGGGGATAAGGGGGAGTAAAAGTGGTTAAAAAACTTTAAGGGTTGGAGGGGAAAATGATAATTTTCTCCTTTTAATGAGCCATAAATTTTTCTAAATTGTGCGCCAACTGTGCAGTTGGTACTATCTTGCCCCATCCACCTCACATAGTTGCAATGCAAATTTTAACAAATTGTGCAACAACCATAAACCTGTACTATCAGAGGCACACTCCACCTCACATTGTTGCAGTGCATGGTTATTCAAACCATGCACCAACTATGTTCCAAGTATATAATAAATTATAGAACCCCTGATTTGTTTCCTCTAGCCTTCCACATGGTTTCCCAATCTGTGCTTCAGTACAAAATGTACTGCATGGTTATCACTAACTATAACCCAACAATCCATCATGAGATAAACATTTTCAAAGACATTTTATTCATAGCTCAGTCCCCTAGGACACTCCCAAAAACTCTAAGCTACAAACCAAGCCTCATTCAATGTCTAAAAATATTATTTAGAGGCATTCTAACCTTTTAATTCCTATTCCTAATCTCCAATCAATATTTTACTCGTCTAGTAATTGGAAATTTAAAATCCTTTAAAAATTTCCAACTATGAAAAACATGGGACCTTACAGCCTCCCCGCATTAAAACTCTACATCCCTAGGAATCCTTAGTGGGCATCAATACCAACAACCCGATCTACTTGGGTCATGAATTATGTTTTAAAGTTCATGTTGCATTTATTAACGCCGAACACGCCTCCAAGCACTGCTTTAATCATAAGGAACTTATCTCACAAATACTCAATCTGATACTCATAAATACTAATGAAACATTGATATGACACTTACATGATCCCATACAACCTGAGAGATTATCACATCATCAACCTTTTCATCAAACAACCTATGGTGGTTCCCACCATAGGTTCCTGCTTTATGGAAAAAAAATTATCCATAGTACTTCCACCATTGTAATTGCATAAAGAGACACATCACTAGTGTCTGGACAATGATTCTAGAATGTTTCTAAATATGTTACACCAGATCAAAAACAAATCCACTACTCATAATCCTTAATCTAACTAAACTTCCAAATTCCATTCAATCAAGCTCAACCTAGTAATGCTGGATTTTCCTTGAAAATCCGCAGCCAACATCTAGTATACACCCATATCATCCTAAGGGTGTGTTTGATGTGGTTCCATACTAACAACATTAAACTATAAAAAAGAACATAATTTTAACCACCTTCAGATAACTATTCTCAAAAAAACTTAACTTCAATAGATGACGTGTCAGAAAAAACTAATCTAATTATTTTTTACAAATTATACTGATATCATTTTGAACATGCTCATTGAATCCCATAACTAACTTCCAATGAAACCTCTCATACAAACTATCCCCCTCTAAAATCTATCATTGTGTTATAACATAATCACTAATAGAATACATGATCCAAAAACATTGGATCGTGATAAGCTACTATGGGCTTAATAACCACACTCAGACTTCACCCAAGTCCATATTTGAATTTATACTTGGAATTTACTGAAAAATATTTCCATAAATTGATCCATTTATTTAAAGGTCTACGACATCCAAAATGACTATTTAATGACTAGTCTCAATATACCACAACCCTTCTCATATGAGTGTTTCCTACCAATGAATAATGTCCAACTCCCCACCTTAGGAGCATCTTTTCATCTCTATAACTAAAAGAGGCCCTGACCACTGCATCTTATTTACTATCCCTCCTTGTCATAACAACAAGAATTTCTTAGGACCCATTCATCTTGATCATTAACAAAAACATAGCCCCCAAATAATCCCTACTTTCTAAGAGCAGTTACCATGATGATTTTCTAAATTCAAAACAAAACAAGGTTTTCCACCCTCAAATGGCCAATGATTTACTATACACTATCTAGATTACTTTTAAACTACTCCTAGAGTTCACTTCCAATGATTCTTTCATCCAAAAACAAAAGAAACATATGAATTCTACTATGTATTAAACACTCCCTCGGTGTAATTAGGATGATATTATGATATTGGGAATGATCGCCTTTATCTAGGAGTATACTAATATTTCATCGATCGGTGTGTATTTATCCTCAGATCCACACTCAAATCTAAATAGGTTACACTTTACTTATCCAAATCATAACACTAGGTCTCCAGGTAATGTGTGTTCAGGTCCAACTACAGGAAAACTGCCTCCTGGAACCCGATTTATTCTCAATCTATCCTCTATCATGGAGATAAATTACTTATTTAAGTCAAAAAATAATGGAAACCATTCCCATATCATTTCTTTCCTTTCCTCTCACCCAGATACTCCCTGATTTACAATTTAAATGGTACCATGAACAATGATAGCATACCATTACTACCTGACTCATGATTTCATGAGTCATAAATCACAAGGTTAAGATGACCATGCTATATGGCATGTCATTATCATTAAACCATAATATCTATTAGAAATACTCTTAAAAAAGAGAGAACCTATGACGTTCCATGATTATTACCATGACCTAATATCACACAGTGTTAGTTTAAGAGATCTAATCATCAAACTTGTAACCACTGGTTAATAGATCTAGGCACCCAAACAGTTTTACCTATAGAAACTAGCCTCAAAACACATGCACCCCAGTTTCTTGCTTGGAAATCGAAGGCATCCACCTGACTATATCGTAAAACCCAAGAACCTACTATTCATTTATCTCAAAACAAATATACAACCAATATCACTACCTAAAAAAGGAATCCACAAACCCAGACCAACCCTACTCACAAGTCTCCCTTGATCAAATAGAATGTCAACCTACAAGGGTCTAAGTCACATCTAAGGGACTCCAGGTCTTCCACCTATCCCTAATGAACATGTCTTATATTAGGGTCACTAGGACCCACCACCTGTCCCAAAGTTCGATCCTCTCCAAGGTCACATCTCACAAGGCATCATCTTCACACTCGTATTGACATAACGCATATAATGTGCCTCTAGACTCTCTCTCTAAAATATTTAATGAAAACAATGACCTAAAAGGGTCTAAAATTGTTAATCATCGACCTACTAGGGCCATGATCCTAACTAAGCATCTTAATAAGGGACTTCCCCTAGATTTTCATGATATAAAATATTAAATAACAATAAATCTACACTCATTGGGCATCCATATATGGTAATCCCCCTCGATTCCCAATGTATTATAAACGTTTAGGTATCTATTGGAATCCAACACATTGACCCCACTAGATCACCATAAATGAAAAGATGCACCCATAAATGGTTACTATAAAATGAACAATTGTCAACATTAACCTAAAAGGGTCGACAATATGAACACAACGTAATTTCAATGATTTTTTCCACATCATAATCATGTGGTTTTCTTAAGTAGAATTTCATTCCATGTTATGAAGGAAAACATTGTATAGGTTATTACTAAGACTTTAAACAACTAAAACTAGGAAAAAACACCCCATAAGGGTCCAAAATTTGGGATTTATGTTCCCTATCAATCTACTAGGGTTTCTACACCTCATGTTCATGAGGAATGAGTCATCATCCTTTCCATAAAACATCTCACCATAAATTCACATAGCCTTCCATTAGAAATATATATATATTTCTGTGTGTGTGTGTGAATGTTGTCTCAATTAAGTATAATTTCACCAAGAAAATATATGGGAAAACACCATTTAGGTTTTTTTTAAACTTTAAACAATTGGACTCTATAGTCAGTGAAATCACACACTAGAAGGAATATAACATGTAGACCATATGAGCTAAATATGATGCTTGAGACACATATTTCCTTTGTTTTCCAAGATTAAAAATCAATACTTGTCCTCTTTCTAATAGGCAAAGAGCCAGAAATATATAATAAATCATAACATACATACAACATGTGTGTTTCTCAAAGATAAAGTAATATAAAAATATAACATCACATATCAATAATAGTAATCCGATAACCCTAGAAACCTAGACTTATTACTAGAACAAGTGTTCTCAATGTAGCTGCCTGATATCCATCGTAAATTACATCAAATTATTAATACTACTATATACCATATCCAAAATAGTAATACAATAGGAAAGGAATGAATATGATACCAATTTGTAATGTCCCAACCTGAATTACACTAAACCAGTGCCATGTGCTAGTTTTCCACAAGGCCTCAGAAATGCCTCCCCATATGCCAGAGGCTACCGAATAGCAGTGAGGGCTTAGGGTGTGATATTTATGGGACTATTCCCCCATATCAGAGTAAGAAAACCATGGAAGTAATTAAATATCATTCATGGATGTAAATAAACTAAGTGTGGAAGTAGTAAATATAAACAAGACTATAATAAAATGGAATGAAGTGATGGCCCAAATGGTCATGTCATACATACAACACTGATCACCCACTGGGATGACCATACATGTATAAGAGTTAATAAAAGAAAAATAAATAAAAATTATAAGACTCTATTATGTACACTGAGCCATAACACATAAATGATGTCCATATACATATCCAAGTCATCCTGCTCGATCAATACCAGTCCTCAATCCATATGTGATCATATAACTAAGTGAATGCTTACTCAGATACCCTAGTGCAATGGCAGTCTAAGCAGGGTGTGAGTACAAAACTCATTAGTGCACCACCAATGTAATCTCATACATAGCCAGTAATATGTAGTTTATGTATACTTGATCTACTCATAAAGATATCAGTAATAAAAAAATTAAATAAAAAATAAAAATAAAGACATAAATAAAATAAACCAAAACCGATCCTTGGTTTCGTGATCCCGATCAACCATAATTTCTTTGGGTTAAGCTGGAATTTTTTGGAATAAGGTTCTATCATATATATGTGTGTGTTTTTGTGTGTGTTTGTGTGTTTGTGTGTGTGAATGTGTATATATATCCCCATAAATATGTGTGTTTGTGTGTGTGAGTGAGTAATAAGAAAGATAACTTAAATAAAAACAAACCACAGTCGATCCATGGGTCTGTAATCCCAATCAAAAAATACCTACTTTATCCAGTGCTAGATAAGTCTCTGAGAAAGTTATGTCACCAAGGGGGATACATTTCCTAGAATTGGGATCACCCATACTTTCCTCCAATCACTATAATTAAGGATTTCATGTATTGGAGGAAAATCCTATAAAGATTTCACTACATCAACTATGGACCACATCAGATATATCAAGTATCAGACCTACGAGGTCCAGGACCTAGGGTCATTGACCATGACATCCTCTTTGATTCCATAGAGTGCATCCACAGAAAACTCAGTATAATATAGACCTTATAGGCCCAAGACACAAGTCCATTTACTGAGACATCCTCTTTGATTCCATAGAGTTCATCCATATAAAACTTGGTAAATTGGATTGTTAATAATGATGAATTTAAGGAATTGATTGAAAGAAATGAGAATCACCACCATTTTTGGAGGAATTTCAAATGTATTGTGTCTAGTGATGATTTAGAATCATTTTCTTTATGTGACACT
Source organism: Viscum album (assembly GCA_963277665.1). Classification (NCBI taxonomy): domain Eukaryota; kingdom Viridiplantae; phylum Streptophyta; class Magnoliopsida; order Santalales; family Viscaceae; genus Viscum; species Viscum album. The sequence continues at coordinate 1,104,109,393 of OY728147.1, forward strand.
TAAAAAATTATTTTTCCCCATTAACAATTATTTTATGTTATTGATTTTTAATTTTAAATAATGGTAGAATGGGGTTGTCCTTTAAAATTCATAGTTCAAATACATACTTGAGGAAAAACATGGTTTAAGTGTGGTGGATTTGATGAGTTAGTACTTTTCATAAAAAGTAAAATTTTAATTAATTTATGTCATTGTTTTTAATTATAAATACCCATGTTTTTATTATTTAATATTCATTTTTTGGTAATTTTAATTTAGAACGACATTTTTTAAAAAAGAAATAAAAATAATTTAAAACTTGTTTTTTATGCCTTATTATTTTTCTTAGTATTTTATTTGTTTATCTGTTGTGTAGTAAATTCCAAAAGATAAGGATCCACTTGTCTAAAAAATGGTAAAGTTACCTATCCCTCAAACCATGGGGTAGCCCACCACATAGAAGGCCCATAAAGGGCCTACCGGTTAAGCCACCCGACTAGGAGTGTCCACCCACAACAGAAGGGAAGATCAGAACATAGAATAGAGCACACCAATGTGTGGAGAATGAGTTCACATGGTGATGAGAGGAAGGTTTAACTGGCATGAGGTAGTTCATGGAGTTGTAGGGGGTCCTCGGGCACCCATTCAACTTATTGAATCACTAAGGAGATGAGTTATCATTTATAATAGATTGAATCTATGGAGATTTTCAATGTGGGATGCACTCATACTAGGAATTATTCCTCACTTACATAAATGAATCCATATCATCCAATGCATCTATCATCTTCCTCAAACATAAGATACAATGCATCCCTCCACCATTGCACCATAGGACCACCAATCTAGTCTATAGGTAAATGCCATGTGATCCCCTTATGAATCTTGGGTTCGAGCGAATAGCTGATTTCAAGACCTGGTACCACCATAAATAGTATCTAATGCTTGAGGTGACTAGAATAGAGATTCAACAGAAGAATAAAGAACCCACCATAGACCCAAAACAGAAGGGTCACACTGCTACTATATAATTTGAATACCATTAGGCTGCAGGCTTCATCCCTATAATGTAGCGTGCAAAGGGGAGCTCTAACAAACTAAATGACGCACCGTAGTTCCAATAATTATTTCATGGATCCCTATAGTCTAAGAATAAAGAACCAATTTCATGTAATAGTGAGAACCTCATTATTTGATGGGTCAAAATAGAGAATAAGACAACATAGATCTTGTAGTGTTTTCCAACTAGTTTCCCCATGGCCAGTTTGAAGAAGAAAATATAGAATAGAAAATTTCATTGTAGTGCTCCACTATGACGCGAACGGTTAGAATATGGTAGTGGAAAATACCTTTGATAAATAATTTAATAGGTGTTTCAGCCATGTAAAATCCATTATGGTTGCTGTCATGCATCCCGTGCATGGGATACGTCAAAGGAGGATGACACATGCTGTAGTGAAAGAGGTTCTATAACATTCAAAAAACCTAAACTTATAAGCCTATTCATGAACATGTAGACTGGTTATGGGGAGATTAAAAAACAATGTAAACACTTGAATTTCCCACCATGAAGGAGTCCAAATACCCCCAAAAAACATAGAATGCCAGCCATCTAAATTAATTGGGAGCAGATCCACCGAGACTAACCCATTAAAACCAAAGATAATAATACCAAGGGAATAATAATTCAAAAATGAGAGAAATAAAATTGGAGGAAAATGAGATTTTAAATTTTAAAATAGAGATATAGAATTACCTAGGGGAGAATAAAATAAAAAGGTTTTTTCTATACAAGGGGTTTATTTTTTTATAGACTTTAATGGGATCAAGACTGGAGACAAAGGTTATTGTTGGATACTTCTACTAATATTGTAGGTTCTTCTTTTATTTTCCATATCCTCTAATGACTAAAATGAGTGGGTAATTTGTATGTAACAATAAATTTAAATAAGTGGAAATGTTATTATATTTGGAAGTGTGTTTATGATTTATTTTTAATATGAGTTGTATATTTCCACTAATGATCTTCTCAAACTTACCCTCTTTTTCATGTATGACCAATGCAGTGAAAGGAGGGTATGCATATTTAAGGAATAACGACTTTCAATCGCTCTCATGGAATAAAAAATGAATGATCTAAAGATATCTATTATTAAACATGGTTTTTTTAGGAACCCACATATGAATTAAACTTAATATGTAAGAGGGGAAATAATAATTCATGAAGTGGAGAGTAATTACTCTAAGGGGAAGATTTCTTAAGTTTAATTCCAACATCATTCAAATTGAATAAAATCACATTTAAACTATGTTTCTTAACCTAGATTTTAATTTTTTTTGGTATGTTTATCATCATATAAGAAACCAAACCAATCAATCATATATTATCTTATTTTCTTCATTTTTATTTTCTGGAAAAAAAATTAATTAATTTATACACCATTATCAGTGGATAAAACTCAATCTTCCATTGTATTGCATTTTAAATTAGTTAGTGATATTCAAGTAAGTAATTTTTTTTATTTTATATATCCCAAGAAAAATAAATATACTCTCAAGAAACATCACATATAGATAGGGATGTTTTATATTATCATTTATAGATTTATTACTGTTATAATTATACACTAATATAGCTTATATGCACTAATAGTGTTTGATATAGATGTCATTTGTCACGACCCGTCCTCGGGGCCCGTGCTGTGACTACCCCAAGCCCGCCTTCCATAGGCCAGGGGCTGGCGACTAGCACCAAGGCGTAAATCCCGGTAAAATGGAAGGCATTGCCTTTGTAAAGTAAACAAGTACCACAGAGTAAGCAAGCAGAAAAAGTAAACACTAAGTAAAAGTTGGTACAAGAGTGAAGTGCGGAAAAGTAAGTGGGCCAGTATACAAACCCAAACTGAAAGTAAAGTACAACTCGAAAGGGAAAACAGTAATAGAAAAGTAAAGCCGCAACGTCGAGCTGCCCACTGGAAATCCCACCTGAAGGGTGGGTACAGATAGCTCCACTGCTCCTCGGGTCCCGCCGTCCGCTCCGAGTATGTCCCGCCCAGTGGTCCACCTCCAGGTACCATCCTACTCTACAAGCCTCAACTATGATCAACGTTGCCCATCGTCTGCAACCAACACAACGTAGTGCGGGCATAGCCCATGCGGGGGTGAGTATAAGCTACTCAGTAGGGACCCCGAGACCCCCGAAGGTCTCCCAAAATCCACAAAGGATAAACCACAAAGGAAAGATACAATCACGAAGTAACAATCGACACTGCTTAGGTATATGCCCATACATATACCTAAGTCATCAATTCCAATACGCTCCAACCTCCGAGCCCAAGTACAACCCAGTCCACATAGGAAAGTATACATATTCCACACAGGAGAGCAAAACGTAATCCACACAGGATAGCACAACACAATCCACATAGGAGTAAACAGGATTCAGCTAACACAGGTATACTTCTTCGAAAGACGATAGAGATGATCACTAATCCATCTAAGTTGTCGGACCCACAAAGGATCGATAGGTACTAACCCCTGCAAAGACCCACACAGGATCGGACCCACACAGGATCTGTAGGCGCTGGCTCACACAGAACCGCTGAGCGCTGACCCACACAGGATCGGACCCACACAGTATCGGTAGCACTAATCCACATAGGATCGCTGAGTGCTATAGCTGTCGCCATCGAATCCACTTAGGGTCTCTGTATAGTCGTCGTCGTATTAGTAGCAGTCGCAGCCAGCTCTAGGGTTCCCGCACACAGCAAGCTCGTTCGGGAGGGTCTGCTCCACGAGCCTAGAGGCTTATACATCAACTGACACATAGTCCGGAGTTGATGTATCCAAAAGTTCTGTATCGCCAACAGGAACTCAACGTCGCAGACGGCGCGTCAATCGGACGCCCGGTCTGAGAGTTATTGGCTTTTTTGTCCCAGGGGCCCGGTTGGTTTTTAAGGCAAAACCAACCCGGTCATACTCCACCTGTGTCCAAACATCGGGCGGAGTATGTCAAAAGATCTTTCTCACAGAGAGGAATTCAACAAAGTCGACGGCACATCAATCGGACGTCCGAAGCTCAAGATATGAGTGTTTCCGCTCCGAGGGCCCAGTTGGTTTCGTGTACGAACCAACCCGACCGAACTCAAAGTATTCCGAAACCTTGGGTGCGATATACCGAAACGACCATCTCGTTCCAAGGATCATGTTGCCGCTGACGGCGCATCGATCGGAGGTCTGTATCCCGAGTTATGGTCAATTGAACCCAAACGGTCCGAAAACGGGGGATTCGGGCCCGGACCGACCCGACTCGAGACCCCCCGGTCGGCCCGAGTCGGGTCGACCCATCCCGGATCCGGGTCAGCCCGGCCAGGCAGCCGGCCCGGCTGGGCACAGCGCACCCAGCACGCTTCCAGCTCGGCCGAAGGCCGAGCCGTTGGCAGGGGGGCGCCTGCCCCCCTGTGTAACTGCGGCTCCCCATTTATGGGGGCTGTTTGAAGTCCGGTTGGGGGAATTAATTCCCCCGGCTCCTCCCCTTCCAGCCAGCCCGACCTGGCCGGCCGGTACCTGCTCAACGGGACTGGCAATGGCCGGTCCCCTTCCAGCTCCGACGTCGGTGGCCCGGTCCGGCCGCCGGTCACCTTGCTCCACCGCGGCCCGGAACCAGCCGCGGCCCTTGTTGTCCGGCGCGGCGCGACGACACCGCACCCCTCCGCCGCGGCCCCGGTACCGGCCACGGTATTTTCGGGTTTTCCTTCGATACGGTGCGACGGCGTCACGTCCTTGATCTTCTTTCCACGGCGTGGCGCGACGGCGCCGCGCATTTCCTTTCGCATGATTCCACATGGTGCGACGGCACCACACCTTCCCGTACCAAATCATAAAGGAACCAACATGAAATAAGGAGGGGGTTCGGCCGTGTTTGTGCGGTCCGGCCCCCTCGTGTTATTCGATAACTATTGGTTTTAATCCACGAAGATCGTCAAGTTGGTATTCACGAACAAAATAAATAAATAAAACCCCTACCTTGGTTTCAATAGCGGAGCTTGTTCGGAGGTTCGTCGAAGAGAAAACGTCACGGTAAAACCGTCATGGAAAGAGGTGACTTAGAAGGAGGAAGTCACGTCGCGGAAACGGCATCGCGGAAGAACCATTGTGGAAAGAGACGTCGCGTCGCGGGTCGATGTCGCGGAGAACGAACGTCGATTCCGTTGTCGTCGAGGTGCGTCCGAAGAGGAAACGTCGCGGAAGAAGAACGTCGTGGAAGAAGTTCTCCGCGTTCTTCGGCGGAGATGTTCTTCATTGAAGAACAGTGTCCTTCATCGGAGTCCGAGGTGTTCTTCACGTTCTTCGTCGAAGAAGAAGATATTCTTCCCAAAACCTCTCAACGACAAAACTCTAAAAATAAAATAAAATAAGTTCCTTCTTATTTTATTAACACAACAAGCCTTTTGAAATTCAAGAGTTTGAATTTCAAAAACTCACAATAAACTTACCACATTAATTCCATAAGTTTAATAAACTTAAGTTATCAACATTTATTGGGATTTGAGAGGGTTTAGAGGATATGAAGGGGTGGGGTTCGTGTGGGCCCCCCCACCCTCATAACCTTCCAAGGGAGGTTGGGTGGTTACCCAACTTCCATCAAGAACTAAACACTTAGAGTAAAAATAATAAAAATTGTAGAATAATTATAAAATAACTTCCACAATTTTTATCATCAACTCTCATGAAAACGCAACTCTGGAACAGGTGTTCCTAAGAAATTACTGGCGCTGCGATTCCATCGGTGCCCTCGGAATTCGATTCCAGGCACCGGTTCAAATGTTAGAAATTCACGCTCGTTCATTCACTTAACGTACCCAAGCTAAACTTCAGATTGAAATTCCGGGCACTCCGGGCCTCGGAATCAAGTGTCGTCTGAAACCGCGTTCTTGTAAAAATTCCAAAGAAAAATTAAGAAAAAAATTCCCTTGAATTTTACGGGTCTTTACATTACTCCTACCTCAGGGCTTTACGTCCCCGTAAAGATACATCAAAACTAGGGAAACAAATGAGGGTACTGAGCACGCATCTGAGCCTCCCGCTCCCAAGTGCTCTCCTGGAGGTTCCCGTGCTGCCATCTGATGCGCACTAGAGGAATCAACCGTCCACGCAGGACCCGCTCTTATCGATACTCGATCTCCACTGGGACCTCCATAAAATTCGCCCCATCATCAATGTCTAGCTATCCATGGTCAATGATGTATGTTGGGTTGTGCACGTATCTCCTCAGCTGAGATACGTGGAAGACGTCGTATACCCGGTGCAACTGAGGTGGTAGAGCCAAGCGATAAGCCACCTCGCCAATCCTGTTGAGGTCCTGGAATGGTCCGATAAAGCGTGGAGACAACTTTCTGCCTCGGCCAAATCTTCGTAAACCACGTCGAGGTGAGACACGCAAAAAGACGTGGTCGCCATCCTCGAACTCTAATGGCATCCGCCTCATGTCAACATAAGACTTCTGCCGGCTCTGAGCTATCCTCATCCACTCCTGGATGACCTGGACCTTCTCTGTCATGGCCCGGACCATCTCCGGCCCCACAAGTGCTGACTCCCCAGGGTCTATCCAGCATAAAGGAGATCTACAAGGTCGGTCGTACAACGCCTCGTATGGTGCAATCCCGATAGTGGAGTGGTATCTGTTGTTGTACGCAAACTCCACCAAGGGTAGGTGGTCCTCCCAGCTGCGACCAAAGTCGAGGACGCATGTGCGGAGAATGTCCTCGAGAGTCTGAATGGTCCTCTCCATCTGACCATCCGTCTGAGGGTGAAAGGTTTTGCTCAGACGTAGCTGTGTCCCGAACGCCTCCTTCAATCCCTTCCATAGCCGGGAAGTAAAGAGAGCATCTCGATCGGAGACGATAGAAGATGGCACACCATGAAGCCGTACAATCTCCTGAACGTAAAGACGTCCCAAGCTCTCCACTGAGCCCTTCTCTCTGATGGGTAAAAAGTGATCCGACTTGGTGAGTCGGTCGACAATCACCCAAATGGAGTCGTGACCTCTGGAAGTGCGTGGAAGTCCAGTCACGAAGTCCATAGATATGCCATCCCACTTCCACTCCGGAACCTCCAAGGGTTGTACCAAGACTGCTGGTACCTGGTGCTCAGCCTTCACCTGCTGGCAGGTGAGGCATCGAGAAACGAACTCTGCCACAACCTTCTTCATGCCTAGACACCAGTGATGTCGTCTGATATCCTGGTACATCTTCTCCACTCCAGGGTGTACCGCCAAGGGAGAAGTGTGAAACTCTCTCAGCACCTCCTCCCGTAAAGCGACTGGTACTAAGGTACGTCCTCTTAAAAGGATGTTGTGCTCTGCTCCAAAGGAGAAACCATCAGGTGCCTATCTTGAGGATATATGTGCACGCCACGTCTCACAGTCAGTGTCCCCACGCTGTGCCTCTCTGACCTGCTGTAGTAGTGGAGGAGTGACTGTGAGAGACTAAAGTAAGGCTGATCCATCTCTATCCACGAAGGAAATCTGCAAAGAGACTAGCTGCTCTGTCGCCTCCTCAAGTAGCTGAATGCCTGTCCTCCTACTGAGAGCATCGGCTACCACGTTCCCCTTCCCAGGAGTATAGATTATCTCAAAGTCATAGTCCTGGAAGAACTCGAGCCATCGCCGCTGTCTCAGATTCAGATCCTTCTGAGAGAACATGTATCTGAGACTCTAATGGTCAGAAAAGACTATAAAGCGCTCGCCCATCAGATAGTGTCGCCATGTCTTCAGAGCGAAGACCACTACTGCTAACTCCAGGTCATGGGTAGCGTAGTTCTTCTCATGCGGCCTCAACTGACGTGATCCATAGGCGATCACTTCCCTCTCCTGCATTAGGACACAACCAAGTCCGGTCCCTGATGCATCGCAGTAGACTACGTACCATACTCCCTCCTCAGGCAACCTCAAGATAGGTGCGCTGGTCAATCTCTGTCTCAGCTCCTGGAAGCTCTGCTGACATCTGCCTGACCACACGAAGGGTTTCCCCTTCTTCATCAAAGCTGAGAGTGGTGCCACAACTCTGTAGAAGTCTGGCGCAAATCTCCGATAGTATATAGCTAGTCCCAAGAAACTCCGCACCTCCATCACGCTCCTGGGTGGCTCCCAAGCTAGCACTACCTCGATCTTCGTAGGATCCACTGCAACTCCCACCTCAGAGATGAAATGTCCCATGAAGTGGACCTCACGTATCCAGAACTGGCACTTCGAGAGATTACCATAAAGCCGGTGCTCTCGGAGTGTGTCTAGTACAACTCGCAAGTGGTAGGCGTGCTCCTCCTTAGTCGTCGAGTATATCAAAATATCATCGATGAAGACCACAAAAAATCGATCGAGGTATGGCTGGAAGATCCTGTTCATGAGGGCCATGAACACTGCTGGAGCATTGGTTATGCCGAAAGGCATAACCAAGAACTCATAGTGGCCATACCGACATCTGAAGGCCGTCTTCTGCACGTCCTCATCTCAAACTCTGAGCTGATGATAGCCTGACCTGAGGTCTATCTTCTTGAACCAACGTGCTCCCTTGATCTGATCAAAGAGGTCATCAATCCTCGGTAGCGGATACTTGTTCCTCACTGTCACCTGGTTCAGGCGACGGTAGTCGACACACAGTCGCAAGCTCCCATCCGCCTTCTTGGCAAATAATATCGGGGAATCCCAGGGTGAAACACTGGGTCGGATGAATCCCTTGCCCTGCAAGTCCTCCAACTGTACCCGTAGCTCTCGAAGCTCGGCGGGGGCCATCCGATATGCTGTAGTCGATATCGGGGTTGTCCCAGGGTACAGGTCAATATAAAAGTCTACCTCTCTGTGAGGAGGTATCCCTGGAACGTCGTCAGGGAAAACGTCTGCATACTGATCCACCACTGCAGGAAAACCAGAACTTCGCACGTCAACTGCTCCTAGAACGAGGCTAGCCAACTGCTGAGTGATGGGTTGTCCTCTCCTCTGCGGAAGTCCATCCTGTGCTGCAAAGGCTCCCTTCTCGCCGGTGAAGGTGAACTTGCTCCCGTCGGTGTGTACACATCGCACCTTGCGCCTAATACAGTCAATCTGTGCATGGAATGTAGACAACCATTCCATGCCCAAGATGACATCGTAAGGCCTCGATGCTGCTACAAGAAGATCCCAGCCGAAGCTCTCGCTTCCTAGAGTAAGCTCACACTGCCGGCACCAGTGCGTAATCATCGAGTCTGCTCCCGTAGGAGTCTCTAGCCGTAAGGATCGAGCCAACGGCTCTGTCGGAATCTCCGAGCTCCGAACAAGGGCAGCATCTATGAAAGAGTGACTCGCTCCTATGTCTATAAGTACTGCAGAAAGGGTGGAATAGACACAGATAGTACCTCGAATCATCTCGGGCGTGCCGTGGTCGTAGGCCTCTGCTGCCTGGAGCTATGCCTGTCTCTTCCCGCCAGCTCCCTGTGGTCGGGGTGGACCTCTTGGTGGTGGTGGTGGTAAAGCCTCAAAGCGTCGCCCACCACCTGCTGCTCGGCCAGTTCCTCTGCCTCGTCCGCCTACTCCCTGCGGACTGCCACGGTCGACCCTCTGCCTCTGCCTCGGTGGTCCCTCAACCGTCTGTTGCTCCTCGGCACGGCGGGTCGGGCAATCACGAGCCATGTGGCCCTGCCCGCCGCACGAGTAGCAATGTCTGCCTCTCGAAAGACTGGCTCCGCGCTGTGTGCCCCGCACTGCTGAGCCAGTGTCCTGAGGTCGTCTGCCTGAGGGTCTGGTCTGCCTGGACCCAAGAGTCATCCGTCGACTACCTGCTGCAGAAGACTCTGCTACGTGCTGCCCTATGGTGGGTCTCGGCGCTGGTGTAGACTCAGCAAGAAAGCTCTCGATCAAAATGGCTCGCTCCAGTACTCTTGTCTAAGTTGGAATGCTTAGGGAGATCAGCGATGCCCTGATCTCGTGTCTCAATCCCTGCTCAAAGGTCCGAGCCCGAAAGAATGGGTCCCGTACCATGTCTGTAGAGTAGCGCGAGAGATCGGTAAATCTCGCCGAGTATTGGGCGACCGTCATGCTGCCCTACCTTAGATAAAGAAGCTCCTAGATGCGCACCGCACGGAGGGTGGCTGGGACAAACTCTAAGCAGAAGAGGCTCTCAAAGTCTATCGAGAGTACAGATGCCTCATCGTGCACCTGGACCATCAAGCTCCACCATCTTCTTGTTGCTGCGTGTAGTAGGCTCGCTGCGAGGATCACCATGAGGTCTGTTGGTGTCCTCACTAACCTGAAAACTCTCACCACTGCCTCCAGCTAGTCCTCGGCTGTCTAGGGGTCCGTCTCCCCGTGGAACCTGGGTGGTCGCTGGCACTGGAACTCATGCAGTGCACTGAGGCGACGTGCATCGTCAGCGGCTAGTGCTGGAAGCATCGGTGTCTCGGCGGGTAGAGCTACCGCCAGTGCCACTGCTGACAAAGGGCCCTGCACCGAGGCCTCGTCGCTCGGTGGGCTATCGTCATGCTCGAATCTTGGAACCCTAGCTGGCTACCATCGTGGGGCCATCCTGAAAAGGAAACAGGTGCGCCACGGTCAGAATAGTATACCTGGTGAGCTGATACAAGTAATCACAAAGAAAACTTGAAACACACATGCAATCAATGTTTTCGTGCATTAAGTCGGAAATCAGAAGTCAGGGTCCTGGTGTACGGATACGTCGGCCGCCGCACCAACACAGGGCTCCCTGGACTAATAACCACACCCAATACGCTAAACACTATTGCTTCACATAGAAGAAAGATCAGAGTCCGCGGTAGAATCGAACCCCTTTGATACCAATTTGTCACGACCCGTCCTCGGGGCCCGTGTCGTGACTACCCCAAGCCCGCCTTCCATAGGCCAGGGGCTGGTGACTAGCACCAAGGCGTAAATCCCGTAAAAAGGGAAGGAATTGCCTTTGTAAAGTAAACAAGTACCACAGAGTAAGCAAGCGGAAAAAGTAAACACTAAGTAAAAGCTGGTACAAGAGTGAAGTGCGGAAAAGTAAGTGGGCCAGTATACAAACCCAAACTGAAAGTAAAGTACAACTCGAAAGGGAAAACAGCAACAGAAAAGTAAAGCCGCAACGCCGAGCTGCCCACTGGAAATCCCACCTGAAGGGTGGGTACAGATAGCTCCACTGCTCCTCGGGTCCCGCCGTCCGCTCTGAGTATGTCCCGCCCAGTGGTCCACCTCCAGGTACTGTACTGCTCTGCAAGCCTCAACCACGATCAACGTTGTCCGTCGTATGTAACCAACACAACGTAGTGTGGGCATAGCCCATGCAGGGGTGAGTATAATCTACTCAGTAGGGACCCCAAGACCCCCGAAGGTCTCCCAAAATCCACAAAGGATAAAGCACAAAGGAAAGATACAATCACGAAGTAACAACCGACACTGCTTAGGTATATTCCCATACATATACCTAAGTCATCAATTCCAATATGCTCCAACCTCCGAGCCCAAGTACAACCCAGTCCACACAGGAAAGTATACGTATTCCACACAGGAGAGCAAAACGTAATCCACACAGGATAGCACAACACAATCCACATAGGAGTAAACAGGATTCAGCTCACACAGGTATACTTCTTCGAAAGACGATAGAGATGATCACTGATCCATCTAAGTCATCGGACCCACAAAGGATCGATAGGTACTAACCCCCGCAAAGACCCACACAGGATCGGACCCACACAGGATCTGTAGGCACTGGCTCACACAGAACCGCTGAGCGCTGACCCACACAGGATCGGACCCACACAGGATCGGTAGCACTGATCCACGTAGGATCGCTGAGTGCTGTAGTCGTCGCCGTCGAATCCACTGAGGGTCTCTTTACAGTCGTCGTCGTCACAGTAGCAGTCGCAGCCAGCTCTAGGGTTCCCGCACACAACAAGCTCGTTCGGGAGGGTCCGGTCCACGAGCCTAGAGGCTGATACATCAAATGGCACATAGTCTGGAATTGATGTATCCAAAAGTTCCGTATCGCCAACAAGAACTCAATGTCGCAGACGGTGCGTCAATCGGACGCCCGGTCTGAGAGTTATTGGCTTTTTCGTCCCAGGGGCCCAGTTGGTTTTTAAGGCAAAACCAACCCGGTCGTACTCCACCTACGTCCAAACCCCGGGCGGAGTATGTCAAAAGATCTGTCTCACTAAGAGGAATTCAACAAAGTCGACGGCACGTCAATCGGACGTTCAAAGCTCAAGATATGAGTGTTTCCGCTCCGAGGGCCCGGTTGGTTTTGTGTACGAACCAACCCGGCTGAACACAAAGTATTCTGAAACCTTGATTTCGATACACCGAAACGACCGTCTCTTTCCAAGGATCGTGTCGCCGCTAATGGCGCGTCGATCGGAGGTCCGTAGCCCGAGTTATGGGCAATTGAACCCAAACGGTCCGAAAACGGGGGTTTCGGGCCCGGACCGACCCGGCCCGAGACCCCCCGGTCGGCCCGAGCCGGGTTGACCCATCCCGGGTTCGGGTCGGCCCGACCCGGCTGGGCACAGCGCACCCATCACACTGCCAGCTCGGCCGCAGGCCGAGCCGTTGGCAAGGGGGGTGCCTGCCCCACTGTGTAACCGCGGCTCCCCATTTATGGGGGCTGTTTGAAGTCCGACCGGGGGAATTAATTCCCCCGGCTCCTCCCCTTCCGGCCAGCCCGACCTGGCCGGCCGGTTCCTGCTCAACGGGACCGTCGATGGCTGGTCCCCTTCTAGCTCCAACGCCGGCGGCCCGGTCCGGCCGCCGGTCACCTTGCTCCGCCGCGGCCCGGAACCGGCTGTGGCCCTTGTCATCCGGCGCCGCGCGACGGTGCCGCACCCCTCCGCCGTGGCCCCGGTACTGGCCGCGGTATTTTCGGGTTTTCCTTCAACGTGGCGCGACGGCGTCGCGTCCTTGATCTTCTTTCCACGGCGCAGCGCGACGGCGCCGCGCATTTCCTTTCGCATGATTCTGCGTGGTGCGACGGCACCACGCCTTCCCGTACCAAATCACAAAGGAACCAACATGAAATAAGGAGGGGGGTCGGCCATGTTTGTGCGGTCCGGCCCCCTCACGTTATTCGATAACTATTGGTTTTAATCCACGAAGATCGTCAAGTTGGTATTCACGAACAAAATAAATAAATAAAACCCCTACCTTGGTTTCAAGAGCGGAGCTTGTTCGGAGGTTCATCAAAGAGAAAACGTCGTGGTAAAACCGTCACGGAAAGAGGCAACTTGGAAGGAGGAAGTCGCATCATGGAAACGGCATTGCGGAAGAACCATTGCGGAAAGAGACGTCGCGTCACAGGTCGATGTTGCGGAGAACGAATGTCGATTCCGTTGTCGTCGAGGTGCATCTGAAGAGGAAACGTCGCGGAAGAAGAACGTCGTGGAAGAAGTTCTCCGCGTTCTTCGGCGGAGATGTTCTTCGTTGAGGAACGGTGTCCTTCGTCGGAGTCCGAGGTGTTCTTCACGTTCTTCGTCGAAGAAGAAGATGTTCTTCCCAAAACCTCTCAACTACAAAACTCTAACAACAAAATAAAATAAGCTCCTTCTTATTTTATTAACACAACAAGCCTTTTGAAATTCAAGAGTTTGAATTTCAAAAACTCACAATAAACTTACCACATTAATTCCATAAGTTTAATAAACTTAAGTTATCAACATTTATTGGGAGTTGAGAGGGGTTAGAGGATATGAAGGGGTGGGGTTCGTGTGGGCCTCACCACCCTCATAACCTCCCAAGGGAGGTTGGGTGGTTACCCAACTTCCATCAAGAACTAAACACTTAGAGTAAAAATAATAAAAAATGTAGAATAATTATAAAATAACTTCCACAATTTTTATCATCAACTCTCATGAAAATGCAACTCCGGAACAGGTGTTCCTAAGCAATTACCGGCGCTGCGGTTCCATCAGTGCCCTCGGAATTCGATTTCGGGCACTGGTTCAAATGTTATAAATTCACGCTCATTCGTTCACTGAACGTACCCGAGCTAAACTTTGGATTGAAATTCCGGGCACTCCAGGCCTCGGAATCAAGTGCCTTCTGAAACCGCGTTCTTGTAAAAATTCCAAAGAAAAATTAAGAAAAAAATTCCCTTGAATTTTACCGGTCTTTACATCATTGGTGGTGGTTTATGGAGTATATCTCTCACCTCATTAGGACCATCGTTTGATGCCTGGATAGACTTCATGGTTACAGTTCAGTACAAAGGGAGGAGTTCTTCTATGGATGATTGAATTTTATTCTAGGATGGTGTACAAGAGGAGAGTACCAATATTATACTCATAATGATATTAGATATGGCTTGGGTTTCTATGTTCATTTTTTGTATAGAATGTTGTATATGTACACTTATTTGTTCCCCATGAAATTTCCCTTTTTTATATCACCATGACATGATCATAATTTCTGTATATGATATTGGATATGGTTTTATAAATGTGTATACCAGCCTATTTATGGTATGTGATGTTTTCTTGCTAATGGTTATTAATATTTATGTTAAACTTTTTTTGTTTTTTTGTCTTTATTACTCTTATTTTTCTATTATATATCATTTTTTACTATAACATGGGTGTATAGTCTCCCCACCATAACATCATAGGCCCTTATTGCTAGTCAGTAGGCTCTGGCGTGTGGGGAGGAATTATTGAGTCCATGTGTCAAACTGGGTTAGGTTACTTATGAGTTAACCAGGTCCAGGATGTCACAAAGTGGTATCAGAACCCTTTTTCCTTTTTTATTATTGGTTGGGTTATTAGAAAATATACTAGGAGTCTGTCAAAATTTGGTAATGATCTTATACATCGGAGTAACTAACTGACGTATAGGTAAAAGCCAAATTAATTGGTATGGGACATGTTGTTCTAGAATATTCCTATTATATTTGTATTAATTTCACCATTAGGTGACACAAATGATTTTTTTTCATTTATTATTGTCATTATTATGGATTCTCTTTTACCCTTATCCTGGTAGGGTAAGGAAGTATTATCTCATGCATAATTAAATTAACCTAAGGATTTATATATAATGAATAAGTAATTCTATGTTTATATTACTACGTACATTGTTTGTAGCATGTTGTAGTTCTTGTATGGTGATATTTTAAATTTTACTTATGTTTCATGTAGGAAAGAGGATAAATAATTGGTTATTAAAGTGTCCGCCTCAAGATAAAAAGTGTTTTCATGCATAGCTTGAGAGTGGAACCTTAATTAACCAATTATTACATGTTTGAGCTATGTAATTATGGTTAAAATATCTAAAACATTAGTTATATATAACTATATGGACACCAATTTTAATTAATAAAGATATTGATTTTATAAATTTGGAATTTTGATCCATCGAATCAAACTATCCTGAAGATATGTATTAAATTATGATATCAAATGTAAAAGGTTATTAATAGTTAAATAATGTGCCTTTTGTAACTTTTAAAGCTTAGGAATTTATAAATTCGTAATGGTAACTCATCTAACTGTACTATGATATATATATATATATAATAAATATATGAACTTTCTGATTCTTTATAAATTAAATGATGTCATTGTCGTTAAATAGGGAATTCAATTTCAACTTAAAGTGTGTTTTCCTATATAACTTGCAATTGAAACTTCATATATTGGGATATATGATATATAATATAGAACTTTACTTTAAACCGACTTGGTATTTTGATGTTGGGAGTATCTCTTGTGTTTCTTTATGACTTTATATATCACCTAGACCTAGATTTTGAAGCAGTCATAGAGTTTTTGACCTTTTAATAAGAAGGCATGTACCTTACCTATAATTTTTTCAAAAATCTATTCTTCTATTGAATCTTTTCTAAGATGTGTTCTTGGAATTTTTAGAGATATTCCACCACAATTCCCTTAGTTCAAGTGACAGGATTGTGTTTATGGACATGATCCAGAGGTGGTGTGCCCTAATCCATCAGTATTACCTCGTGTAGTTCCACTTGTGGCACATCATATTATACCTGACCTGGGTACTAACACCTAGTTTCAAGAGGGTTTTCTATGACTCGCGTAGACCATATAGGGATCCCTAAGACAGTCCCCTGCTATGGTAGAGATAGAATTGGAATTTCAACTTCAGTATCCATCAATATTTTCATGGGATGGCGGTCCTTAGGCTACTAAGTCATAACTATAATCCATGTTATCTATTTTTGACTATATAGATATGCCTCTATAGAGGAGGTTCAATCTTGTAGAATATATTATTATGGGGCCATCCAAGAGATGGATGGATTCTTTTATCTAGGCTAACTAGCATCAGGTTATGGTTTAGAGGAATTTCTAGGTATCCTTATACTACTATTTCTTTCTAGAGACACTGAGAGGTGACTGAGGCAAATAGTTTATTACCTTGGGAAAATTTACTCTATCTATTATGGATTATTCATCTCATTTCATAGAGATTTAGTATTTTATTCCTTCTCTCCTTGGATATAAGAAGTCTATATCTAGATGTTTTGAGTATAGGCTAGTGTATGTCATCCGATATTAGGTGAATGTTTTTTGTTTGAATACCATCATTGAGATAGTAAGCCATACCCTCATCACTGAGTGTAAAATTAGAGAATTTGAAGGTGTGGGAAAGGGAATTTTAATTTAATGATAGGGTATAATTTCATCTAGCTATATGAAATGTCATTTTAAGCCTTCTCTGGGAGGCAATAGTAGTCCGGGTGTATGTTTGGGTAGCCATGTGATCTATCATTAGTGTGGAAAGTATGGTTATATGAGTCCCAAGTGTGATATAACCCCAATTTATTATAGATATTGTGGTATAATGGGTAATATTCAAAGGTTTTTTCAGCCTTTCCCACTAATATATAGTAGAAAAATATCCACACCATCTCCCCCTTCAGTAATAGGATTAGTGGATCTTCATTAGGAAATGAGTCGGAGAATGATAGGCCATGAATTCCAAGGAGGTGTACATGTCCAAGGGAGATATACATTAGATTTATAACACCAATAGAGTTGGCTCACCCATGAAAGTTAGGTAATATCTCAGGACCATAGATTTGTTCATATATATGTCATACAGCTGATACCCAAGGAGCATAGCATTGGTCCTTCTACTGTATGAAATGCAATTTTAGTAGCCCCTATTATAGTATCTTATTTTTTTATATAGTCTCTTAGCACTGCTTTATATCTATGGTGATTTTGGATAGTCTTGGTCTCGAGGTAAAGTATTTCTATAGAGTGGTGGATCTTGATACTCCATTGGGGATTAGATCTGAGAGTTTACACCGATGTAAGGAATTCCACCTTGAGTTAGAAATCCATCTTTTTGTACGGTACCACTTTTCCCTTCAGATTAAATGTTTTAACATCATTTTCATTATGGATTGTTCGGTCCCATATCATGAACATGTTGATTATTATCTCTATAGGGTGTCCTTCAACTCACCTGAGGGTGGTAATTATATTCACAAGGGTGCATGAGATGTCCAAGGGAGTCAAGCTGTAATAAGGATCATTGGCAGGGTAGAGAAACATCCCATATTTCTAGTCTCATTCTATATATAACATCCCAAGACCCACACTCCTATCCTATGATGAAATCCATAACTTAGCATTTCCAACATTGATGCCAATAATTGTGACCCAAATTTTTCATATAAACCTTGTAACATAAAAAAAACTTCTATTATGTACAACATTTAAGACCTTTTATGTTTAGAGTTTTAGATAATTAGGAAAAACTATTCCATAAACAACTCATATCAACTTGGAATCATAAGTAATCAAAAGTATATTTCTCCCATTTAACCCAACTTTTCTTATTTCACAATAGGTCATCAACATAATCCTTGTGAAATCCTTTATAGACATAAATCGTTCAACATAATTCTTTAAAACTTAGAGAAAAGGAAACATAAAAGGGTATGATGAAATAATCAAAGTTCATAAGAAAATAATAAAATAAATCATACCCCTCAATAATTAAACCATTAAATATGAAAACATGGAAAAGTAAAGAGTTATCAAAATCAATAATCATGAGATATGGGATACCAATCTTGATCATTAGAAACATTATAAACCAATAGAAATAATAAATAAACACATATAGTTATCTTGGGACATCATTATACTTTTCACTCTTATAAATGGAATAACCATGTGGTCGAATTCCATACATTTCACTCTTACAAATAGAATATCCATATGGTCAGCTTCTGTAGCTAATGCATTGGAGGGCTATCATGGACCCACCCATCCTTGTTATATCAAGGAACCATCTATCATTGGTTTATCATGTAACCACCCATAAAATGTACAAGTAACATTGCTAAATAATCACATAAAAATATTTAATAAAATCATTGTATAAACCAATAACCCCTTGATTAACCTCTGGAAAAGTAATAGGTTCTATAACAATCTCTTTAAAACATGAATAATCCATGGAAAGTAAATGGGGTCCATAAACATCTCTTTGAAATATGATTAATCGATGAAAAATAAATGAGTTCGGTAAAATATAATTGAAACATGTTTAACCACTGGAAAATAAATGGTATAAATAACAATCTCATTGAAACCTAAGAAACCCATATTAAATAACAATCTATTTGAAACATGAGTTACCTATGGAAATGAAATGGGTTAAATAACAATCTCTTTGAAACATGAGTAACCCATCAAAATGAAATGGGTTAAATAAAAATAACTTTAGGAAATAATTAACCAATTGAAAATAAAAAATTTTTAAAACAATCTTTTTAGGACATAATCAACCTGTGGAAAAGAAACAGTTTTCACAATAATCTCTTTAGGATATAATCAACCCATGGAAAAGAAACAGGTTTCACAACAATCACTTTGAAACAAACATAATCTATAAAAAGAATTAATAAGTATGGTATCAATAAAAAATATCCCTAGTGGAGGATAAGTAATAATAAGAGTTATTAAATTTGATGAATGTAAATGACCTTAAAAGATCATTAAAAACATTCTTTAGGAAAATAATCTTTATACATTCTAAAGCATCCCATATCACTATGAAACATTTGAATCATTAACCCCATGAATGATATAACATTAAATAAAACTTATAATATCATTATAATAATTAAATTCATGATATAATAGGTGAAATAGGTAGTATATACACCTTATAAAATAATATAGGTGTATAACATGACAAATGTCACCAAGAAGGAAAGTTGTGACAACAATCCATTACTTATTTGGTAACATGGAAATCGTAAACCCCATGAAAGAGAGATACTAAAATGTATATATAAATACCCATAAATTTAAGGATAATAACAATTAAATATATTCATGGGTAATATATACACCACACAACAAAAATAAGTGGTGAATATGGAATAAGTCTCATGGAAATAAAAGTGAGACTAGAAATCCCCTTACAACTGTAGTAACATCTGAATCGGAAACCAAAAAAGTAATAATAATAAAATTAAACATTTAGATACCATGAAGATAAAATAATTCATGATATAATAAATCAAAAATTTCAGTATATACACCAGAAAAAATAAATAAGTGGTTGTTATGATGTATTTCTCAAGAAAGTAAAAGTGAGATAGGAATCCCTTACTACTTGAGTAACTTTTAAATCATGAGATCTGTGAAAGAATAACATAAATGAGATATTTTAATATAATTAAACAAATCTAATTCATGATATATAATTTCATATTACTAGTATATACACCACACAAAAGTAAATAGGTGCATAATATTATAATATTCCTAAATGAAATGAAATTGAGACAAAATTCCTTACCTCAAGTCTGATTTGTCATGTTTGTCTTCTATGTTCTTGAATAATAAAATTATTTTAATTTTCTCATTTATTCATAAACCTTTCCAAGTATATTATTAATCTTATTTCTATTATAAACAAGTTATATAAAATTACTTATTTAATAATGTTTAATTTATATTTTTTACCATATTCAGCTTATGTCTCAAAACTTACTTTGATTGGTCAACTGTGGTCAATGAGGTCATTATATAAACATATACAGAATAATAATAATGACCTAATTATAATATTTATACATCAATTACACTTTTAAAAACCAATCATGAATTATGGTTATGAAAATTTAACCAATGTTACAATCATGAAGACGTTAGGTCATACGTATGCATGAGTAACGTTCCCATTTTTCAATGATCCTTATGGAAAGAAGTTAAGTAGAATTTATCTTTATATAATGATCATTATATAATATATACCATATTAATCAATGATATATAATTATATATAGAATTATTGTGATGTAAAAGGAATCACATCATGTCTAGGAGATGGTAGTCCATACATCCATGAACGACGTTATCACTTTTTCAATGTGTGAAAGGGAAATAAAGAAAATGATATATTATATTTTCATAAAGGTAATTATGTCATTCATATAATATAGATTCTATTTATGTCATGTATTTTTAACACTGTTAAATTATTCATCAATAGTTTTTTCTTCATCCATTATTATATCTTCAAACTTACTTCTCCAAATTTTAATTTTTTATTCCTTCACTTTGACATTTCCCTCAAAGATAATTTTGAGTTTTTCCCAATATTTCTTAATTATCTTAAGAACCATCACCTTCCTATAAAAATTTTCTGATAAGTACATAATAATTTTATTTTGAGAATTCCAATCAACCACAAGATTCTTTTTTTCAGTAAATGTCATAGGATCATCTTTCTTAATGGGTGGAAACAATTATAGCTACATCAGTCACCTCTAATACAAGTGATATAAGATAGGGTATCATTTTTTCATAAATGATAATTTTTTCCATAAAACATTGGAATAAATATTATATTAACTAAGTTGATATTATCCATGATAATAAAAATAATGATCTTACAGATGGAAACTAGATGCTCTGATACCACTTAAAGTTCCCAGGAATGTTAGGACCAGTGAGAAGGGGTGAATTAGTGGTGATATTTTATAAGTTATTTTATCTTGAAATTAACAATTGAAATTTTTTAAATTTTATATCATTTTAAACTTTATATCTCATCATTACTCATATACAAATAAAGTAAGGTGAATTAAGGCACACAATATTAACAAGGTTTGCCTCTGATGTGGCTGATTACATCTTTGTCATGACAACTCTCATTAGTCCATGGAAATTCACTATGATATGAAGTGATTACAAAATGATCCAACTCTTTTCAAGATAATTCTATATCTTAATAGGTAATTATACTAAATCCTATCAATTATAAAGTTTTTCTTATAATACTATGATAAAATAGGATAAGAAACATTTCTTAACACCTCATGAGAAATTTTTATAGAATCGCAATTTGGTACCTCTCTATTCGTTATGACTCTATTTGGTGTGCCTATATAGTCATCCAATATGACTTTTTCCGGTTCTCCATAATATATTTTATCTCTACATGGTACCTCTATCTAGTGATACTCTATCTATTTCACATATGACTAGTACACCTATATATGGTGGCTCTTCCTCAACCAAATGTTTTCTTGGTTAAAAACTCATGCTACGACTCTATCAAAAAAATAAACAATTAGCATCTATCTCATGCATGAAAAACGTTATTTTATATTGTACTTTTATCCCCTTATATAGATTAATTTTTCAGAAAAAACACAGGAACCCAAAAATCAAATTTCACATTTTCTCACTCAACTAAACTTTGATGGGTTCCACTTAAACATTCTAGAATGAACTTTAAGTTTCTTGAAAACTTTTTATTTCTTAATACTTCTTTAAAAATCAGAATTCTTAATAAATTTTGAAATAATATCCCATCATATTCATGGTTAATGACTTTACAAATATTTTTAAAGCTTCACAAAACTTTATCCGTTGAAATTATATCTAATGAATTCATTATGAACTTCTCTATCTGGTGGATTTATAAGAACTACAATTTTTATGGAGTAACAAAATATTCCATATGATAATTATCATTTTGATATAACTTTTTCTGATGGACCTGATCTGGAAACCTTCATACAATAGAAAACTTCATGAATTCACAAATTTAAACTTTGTATAGTTTTCAACTTCAACTTTGTAACTAAAACTTTATACAGTTTTTCCACTTCAACTTTATTACCTAAAATTATTACAACTTGAAACATAGTATTTTTAATTTGAACTTCGTATAGATTTCAATGTAAACTTTGTAACTTGAACTTTGTACAACTTTCAGAAAAAACTTTTTGCCTTAATTTTTTATAGCTTGCAACGTAATCATTATTACCTGAACTTTGTGCAGCTTGCAACATAAAATTTGTAATTTTAACTTTATATATATTATAACATAAACTTTTCTATATTAACTTTGTATATATTATGACATAAACGTTTTAACTTGAACTTTTTATGGATTGAAACATATACATTGTTACCTGAACT
Organism: Viscum album; assembly: GCA_963277665.1. Classification (NCBI taxonomy): domain Eukaryota; kingdom Viridiplantae; phylum Streptophyta; class Magnoliopsida; order Santalales; family Viscaceae; genus Viscum; species Viscum album. The sequence continues at coordinate 1,104,131,821 of OY728147.1, forward strand.
TTATACATCTTGCAATATCAACTTTGTTACTTAAACTTTGTATATATTTAAACATGAAATTTTTAACTTAAACTTTGTACAAAAAGACCTTTGACTTTGTAGATCTAACTTTAGCTTCTCTTATTTTTGTAAAAACTCATCTAGAGTCATGAGTATCTTCATGATGTTATGAACTTGAATATTATCATGACATCATTTAACTTGGTTAGGAAACTTTTATATCCTCCTTCAGTAACTCATAAGGACTGTTTCTTAACCTTCATAAGGAAAGTTTCTTGATCTTCATAAGGAAATTTTATTAACCTTCATAAGGAATTTTTTTAAGCAATGTAAGTAAATAGTCTTAACCTTCTTGAGAAACACATTTTTACCCAAAACACAATAACATTCACAAAAAAAATGTTGGAAAAAAAATAAAAAATGACTACATAAAAAACCTAAAAGGGTCTTCATATCTAATGATAAAAAAATTAAGGTCATGACTAGTGGTTCTCCCATGTAAAATAAAACATGATCCTTTACCAAATGACAAGATAAGTGTAAATTTCACGTCCAGTGGTACTCTCACAACAAACATGCTTAATCCTAGACCCAATAGTAAGAGAAGGTAAGAGTATTGAATGTATCCTTCTATCAATGAGTATTGAAATGTCTTAGGACTTATTGAAAAACCATGAGCATACTACCATCCACTTAGTTGTGTTTATCTCAAGAGAGTTCAATATTTTAAACTCATATCTTGTATATAATCCATCAACTGACTAACAAAAATCTTATGTTAATAAACCAATGAAAATACTATATCACGACATCAAACTACACAAAAAACATATCCACATAATAATCAAACAATACATCACAACCCCTAACCATTAGAAAGGTATAGTGTGTCAATATATTCAACCACTGATGAAATAAACACAATTATAACAAAACAGCAATGATTTTCAAATATCATATATGAAGTCAGTTGATCAAAAACTATGAATTTTTTGTATTTATGCATTTTTTTATTTTAAATAAAATTGAATTAATTTTTATTCTTGAAAATTTTATTTTTTATTCGATATATTTGGATTCTCAAGTTTTCCTTACCCTTTATCTAAATCCTACATAATGGTAATCATGTTTCATGAAGCTAACTTTTGACTAATGTAAGGGTAACTTTATCCAAGTGTAAAAGTGGCTTACCTATTTCATAATAGAACTCATTTTCATGTAAGGGTAACCCCATAACTCATGTAAAGGTACTCTTGTTTTGTAAAGGTAGCTAACCTATTATGTAAAGTTAATTACCCGATATGTAACGGTGCCCCTGGATACATATGGGTAGATTAACTATTGAATAAGGGTACTCTTAACATATGTAAGGGTAATACATAACTAGAATAAGGTTAATACCTTACATGCATAAGGGTAATAACTTACATTCATAAGGGTAATACCATACATGCATAAGGGAAATACCCAGTCACATGAGAGTAAAGAATGAATGTGTAATAGTGGTGCTTATTCATATAAAGGTAATCCCGCTCATATAAGAGTAAGTCTCGTGATCATGTAAAGGTAATACCTATCTCATTTAAGGGTTAGATTTATCATGTAAGGGTAACCCTTGGATTGCATAAGGGTATTACCTAGATCATGTAAAGGTAATTTTTTTGTAGGGTTATTACCATATAAGATTCCATTTTGTTTTAACAATCAAACTACCTCTCGCTTTTGGGCCATCCATATGGCCCACATCCCATAGTAGCCGCCTGACCCACCATCACCTTATCTAAAATTATGAGTGCACCTTCGGTATCATCATAGAAATTGATTCAAATTTGGTGTTGTGAGGGAAAATATTTTCATCTTATTCCTATGGTGATAAATATTTAGAGCAGTGAAAGAAGGAGATTCCATCCATGGTTCCTGAAGTCTGCTAAATAAAATCATCTTCATCATTATTGAATTAGGTCTAGGGTGTTGGTGAAGATCATTAGAGATCTTCAACCTTCTTCATGGTATTTTTTCATTTGAAGGAAGATGTTGGAAGATTGAGTCCATTCGAGCTTCTTTCAATTTCTAGTTTTTTAAATTGGCTCTATAAGAAGTTAATTCCTCTTTTCTCTATTTCAATTATTTCTTCCATGTATGATGTTGTATCCTTTTATGCTTGCACATAGCATGAGTCTCATCCAATAATATACTTGGATAATTTATCTATTTTATTTACTAATTTCGAGTATTATAATTTTGGTTGTTTTCTTTCATTAATAATAAAGTCTTTTGGTAGTGTGATCATAGTTCATGTAGGTCCACAATCAATTGAAGAAAGTTATATCTCTATGTTCTTAAATTTTATTTCACTACATTCATCTTGAATTTATATTTCCCATTCTTTTTAATTGTTAATCGAACTGTCTATATTGAATCATGAACCCAGTACCTAGATTAGTGTATCTTAGTTGTTTCATATATACTATCATATAAACAAATCCCCAATCTATTCATATTAGAGCCACCTAATCTAGAATAATAGGATTGAAAATTTTTAAAATAGAAAAATTCTATAGGGGTAATGATTTCAATATATGGTGGATAAAGATGAACTCATTTCAAGAACATAATGATCTTATTGATTCCCTTTGTGGTCCTAAAAATAAATTTGTTACCCTATCCATTGATAGACATTCTACTATTGAATTATATGTCCTTACTGATGCACTTATAAATGCTTATTGTTTAATGCTCCTATATTTAGGAGATAAAGTCCTTTGTGAGGTATCTTATGAATCCTCTAATACCCAAATATGGTACAAACTTGAAACATTATATATGAAAAATACCTTAATAGGATGGCTATATAAGAATATGTGGTTTTATAACTTCCATATGCATATTGAAATTTTAGTCAGGACCCACATCGATGAATTTAATAATATCATTCTTGATTTTTCTAATATAGAAGTTAATTTAGATGATCAAGATTTGGATATCATTATATTGACTCATTATATGATTTTTATAATTCGATTAAATATTAAATGATATATGGTATGGATTATTTAAATCTAGAATAATTTATGTCTACCTTGTTATCTAAAGAAATACGAAATAATAATCTTAATTTTGTTAATAAGGGATATAAGGGGTTGAATGTTAGAGGTAATCAAAAGGAGATATGAAAAAGAAGAGGTAAGATCATGTTCAGGAGCTAGTAAGGGTTGTTGGGTAAAAAAATAAAATGCTTTCATTATAAATAATCTGGTCACATTAGAAGAAATTGTCCTCAAAAGGATAATTCTAATAACACCACCAATAATAGTGAACATTATTTGTTGGTTGAGAAATATTTTTTATACTTATAATTTTATAAATGTTTTTACTAGTGTAATGAGTGTTTAATGGGTCCTAGGTTTAGGATTTTCATTTCATATGTATCCCAAATTTTAGTACTTCACTGATCTGAGAGATATTGAGAGTGGTGAGGTTTTACTATGAAATAAAAAGGCCAATGAATCATGGGTAGAGGGAATGTTTCTTTAGAGTTACATTAATGGTCAGTCAAATCCATATAAGAGGTTATGTGGGTGATCAATTTGAATAGGTATCTTATTAACCTAGGTTTCTTATTCCAAAATTGGTATAGTTTAGGTATTATATAGGGATACTAAGGATCCTTAAGGGGCCACTCACTATTATTAGAGGAGCCGTTAAAAGTATTCTGTATATATTAGATGGTAGGACTCATATAAATCAATAAAATTCAACTCTTTACCCTATGAAAAATAATATTATGTTATAGATCATGATATTAGGAGATATTAGTTCAAAAGGGATGAATGAACTAAGAAAAAAAATATTTTAAATGATGTAACTATAGAAAGACTTCCCTTTTGTAAAGATTGTGTTCTTAGTAAATCCAAAAATGTTATTTTTGATGTCACAAACTAGATCACTTGATAATAATAGAAAAACTGGTGGCCATATGGCCTCAATTGAGCCTCCCCATACACTAGAGGATGTCGACTAGCAGTGAGGGTCTATAATGGTACGGTGGGGAGACTATTCTCTCATGATAAAAGTGAAGCATAGAGGTATATAATAAAAATAAATAGTGTAGAAAATATAGTAAAATGAACTAAAATAGTATAAATCATCCAAATATAATAAAAAAATAATTGGAACCAAAATCATAAACTAAATTATTATAAATTCATGACATACTATAAAGGGAATAGATGAGAAACAGAGCAGTAGAAATATACAACATGCTATAAAAAAATGAACAAAAGATAAAAATATATCTCCAATAGAATCATGATCACAAGCTCGGTCCTCTTCTCTCATACTTCATCCTTGTATAGGCATCAAACATCCAAATCTAGACCCTTCACTTTGTCCCTACCTACAACCATGAAGTCTACCCGGGTACCAAATGGTGAACCAAATAGGGTGTGAGATATACTCAGTAGGTCACCACCAATGGTATAAAAAACTATCCAATCCATGAGTATATAATTAAGTAGTGTGTAGGTAATAGTATAAACTATATATGAAATATATAAATCATATGTCGGATTTGTTCCGAATTGGACACCCTTCTCATACCACCTTCTTTGTCCTAAGATGGAATGTTTTTGAAATATTAACAATTATTATTTTAATTTATAATATGGATCAATACCTGGATCATAACTAAGGAATCCCTTGTGTATCATATAAGTATAAGGGATGAACATGTACCAAATCATTTACCCTTGATAAATGAAGTAAATCAAGGCCATCATGTATGTAAAAAATTGATTGAATCTAAGTATGTTCATTAACTTAGTAGATGAATCACTTTGATTAATTAATCAATTTATTTATTAGAAACCTTATACCATCCAAGTAGTTCCATATAAAGAACTCAGGTATTTCTCCAAGTGTACTATGAACCCATTACCCTACAATATTATCCATGGAATTTCTCATAGGATGCCAATTATCACTCTATGCATGGTATAAAGTTATATCTCTTTAAGAATGTCCTTGGTGTTCCGTGTAAGGAACCCAAGGGTCACTTATGGTATAAAATAATGAAATTACCTCTGATCCCAGTCTTAGAATTCGATACTGGGAACCTAGGTGTCACTTGTGTCATAACATAATCAACCCGCCAAATGATCCCATCCATGTAATTTATATAAGAACCCATGTATCACTCATGGATTGATATAAATCCATTTAAAATTTATTTTAACATAATAATCATGATGAGTTCATCCATGGAATTTTGATTTAGAACCCATGTTTCACCCATAACATGAAATAATGAGTGGTCATAGAATCTCGGTCTAACCATACCATTTAACATTACATTTCATTCAATTTTCCATTTCATTTATAAGGAATAAGTATAAGTGGCCTTAGAATGTAGTTCAATTTCATGTCCTAGGATTAGAAGGTCTAGCATGGAATAATTCCTTCTATTAAATTTTATTAATCCCCTTTTATTTAATTAATTATAATCTACAAGGGGTAAAGAACACACCTCATAAGGTGAATCAAATTCATAAGAAACTTGTGGTTGTTTCTTATAGTTTATCAAGACACATGGGGGTGGTTCTATTTGGGTTCCTTAACCATTTTTATTGTTTACAAGTCACATGGGTCATGTAAACATAGACCCACACATTTAGTTTATGAAGAACTTTATTTAAGAGGTAACACTCAAAAATTCCATAATGTGGCACAACAGAAAAATATATAGACAACTAAACTTTAAGGGAAAAGTATGAGACTACATACCTTATCTTCGTAGTAGACTTCACATTCAATATCAGGTTATGATTTAGTTTATATTTGGAGAAATTGAAGAAATAAATGAACACACTGAGGATTGGTAAAAATATCTCACATGGATTTATAATTCCATATAGAAAGATAATCAAAGTGTGAAATATCATTGAAGATCTTATTGGTATAGATCCAATGTGACAAACAGTTCTTAAATCGGAGGCTATAAAATGATTTTATCACAATGCCTAGGAGTATTGGAGAAGGGGGCTCCAATATGGGGGAGAAAATATGCACAAGTAAGAATAATAGGGGATTTGATTCTTTAATAAGGTAGGGGTAAAACTGATATTTTACCCTTTAAAATGGGGTGTATAGTTTGTTCACATGGTTTGGACAAACCATACACAAACTATGCAGGGTCACTGCCTAAGTGAAACTACCCATGTAGACTAGGAACATGGTTTTCAAAACCATGAATGGCCCATTTAGATCCCCTATACTATTTTATTGTAGATCCTCACTCAACCATGTGGCCTCCTTTTCACAGTTAGACTAATTATACACTTCCTCCTACATGGCCACACGGTTACTTCTAACTATGTGCCTATTGTTTACCTTAGAACGATTCTCTAAAAATAAGATCTCCAAGCTCTAAACAAGACTCAAATTCTCTCATACCCTTTCTTAAACCTTTAATAACTTCCATTAGAAGAAAAAAATATTGATATTTAAAGGGTTCATACCTCATTAGAAAAGTTAGAATCTTACAATATAATCTCCTTAAAACAACTCGTCCTAGAGTTTCCCTTACAAGGGTGGTAAAGCATCATATAATAATAACTCTGAACAATGATCACATACATAGACCTCTTTATCCCAAGTTTCATTCTATTCATAGTCATTCTACCATAGAACATGTACTAGAGGAACTAAACTACCTTGGATAGCCTTTATTCTTCAATCAATGATATGTATAGGATGATTTTAGAAGGATGTATCTACCTAAAAATAAATCTGTCAGTCTAAATAATACGGAAGATTCTAAGTGATAATGATGTATCTGAGATACTTGTAAGACATCATGCATGGATTGGTGCATCTGAGGTAACAACAACTGATATAATACAAGCTTGAATCTCTCTAGAATCTTGAAATGTCTTAATGACAAGGTGAAAGTTTTCCCTATTTCTAAATTCATCCATGAACCAGTCTAGGTGAAACATATAAGAATACTCAATCCCTAACCTAGAACTCTAGATATCCTTGATGAGGATAAGAATAAGACTTTTCCCCAGACTGATTTGTAGTCATACACTTCTTGATAATTAATACCTTCTTTGAAGTCTTCTAAATGAGATGAGGTCTCAGTAGTGCTACCTCTCCTACCTCAAACTATCACATGAGTTAACGGCACTACCTATGATAAAATCCTTATATGAATCCAGTTGTATAGTCACCTAGAATCTATTATTGTATGTGAACTCAGCGAGAGGTAATTTTTTCTCCCAAGAACCTCTATAATATATGATGCATTCTAAGTGCATTTCCTCCAACACTTGTATCATACACTCATATTGACCGTCATTTTATCAATGATAGTTTTTACTCAATAGAAACTATAAACCCAATTCCCTCTACAACCCCTACCAGAGCTGTAATGTAAAATGAGAATATATTTTTGATACAATAATGTATGGAACTATATGAGGGTGTATGATCTCTCTAAAAAATATCCTTCTTATATCATCCATTGAAAATGTCTCTCTAATAGGGAGGAAGTGAGAGAACTTTGTCAATTTGTCTATGATAACCAATACTACATCACATACTCAAGGTGACCTAGGTAATACCATAAAAAAATCCATAGTGACATCATCCCATTTCTACTCAATAATGTTCAATGACTATATAATACCTACTTTCCACTGGTGTTTCACTTTCACCTACTGATAGGTGGAACAATGAGTAATGAAACCATCAATCTCCCTTTTCATACCAGACCCCCAGTACTGGAGATGTAAATCATGGTACATCTTTATAAGGCCAAGATATATCACCCAAGTAGAGGTATGAGACTCTCACATCAGTTCATATTATATATCTATAGGAACCCAAAAACATCCATTAATGCACAAGACCTCAGCCTCATCAATGATCCAAATAGGCGGTGAGTCCTTTCCTGATATGCTCTTCTGTAGGACTAAGCCCTTAGTATTAAAAAGTTTTATCATCTTTACTCTATCCAGAAGTGGATATGTCACTAATAACGATGTGATTAAAGGTTGTCCATGATGGTCCTAAACCTCCAAATGTATCTCAAAAAATAGTTCTATCTTCTAAAACTCATTAAAGGCCTATCAGACTTCTTGTGTCTTAGTTTTTTGGATCAGAGCATCTGTAACGACATTACCTTTACCAAATGTATACGTAAGATCAAAATTGAAGGAATTGAAGTATTCAAACCATCTTTATTACCTGATATTCAAGTCACACTATGTAAATATATACTTAAGTATTTTTTGGTCATTGTACACCAAAAAACGCTCTCCTAGTAATTAATGCTTGAAAAAACACAAGGCATGAACCACAACTACTAGCTTAAGATCATGCATCAGTTAAGTATTATCATGAGGAATCAACTGAAGAGACATGTACACCATAACTCGACCTACCCACATCATAATGACTCTTAGACTGATTCTTGAAGCATCACAACAAATTGTGTAACCTATACTAGGATCGGGTAAAATCTGTATCAACATTGAAGTTAATCTCCCTTTTATCTCCTGAAAAAGCCTCCTCATACACTTTAAACCATATAAAAATTAAACTTTTCTTGGTTGAGCCTATGATTGGGGTGGAAATACATGAGAAATACTATATAAATTTCCTATAATATCCAGTCATATCCAAGAAACTCTATATGTCAAAGTCATTCTTGGGTTTCTCCCAGTAAACAACAGCTCTCACATTCTCTAGGTAAACTGATACTCCCATATTTGAGATAATGTGACCCAGTAAGTGGACCTTATTTATCCAAAAGTGTAATTTCGTGATCTTAGTATATAGTTGGTGCTCTCTTGGTGTGCTCAAAATGATATCAAGATGTTGGGCATGTTTGTGTTGAGTATGGGAGTACACCATGATGTCATTCATGGAGACTACCAAAAATGAATCCAGGTACAGGTAGAAAATGAAATTCATCAAATCCATGAATACTATTGATGTATTCATAAGACCAAATGGCATGATCAAATTCTTGTACAAACCATATTTTCTATAAAATATTGTACATGGTATATCTGATGTTCTAACACGCACTTGATGGCAGCCTGACCTCAAATCTATCTTATAGAAAACTCTCGCTCCTCTGAGCTAGTTAAATAGGTTGTATATACATGGAAGTGAATACCAGTTATTAACTGTAAGATGGTTAAAATGAAGGTAATACAATCAAAGCTTGAGAGTATCATCCGCCTTCTTAGTAAAAATGATAGGTGAACCCCATAGGGAAGTACTAGGCTATATAAAACCCTTAGCTTCCAAATCCTCTATGTAAAACCCTAAGATTTTATGAAATATTTTTTTTCAAATAAATTTAATTTTCTCAATAGATTTTTTATATGTAAAATTGAGTTTTTCTTGTGTTACAAGCAACACTGAGTTTAAAAAACACAACATACTATTAAAATATTATTATTTAATATGATAGTTATCTCCTAGCCAGTGGGACGGAGGGTGTGAATAGGATTAAAAAAATTATGAAAATATATGGTTTAAACATTTATATAAAATTAATTATTTAGTGACCAATTAATTATAAATTAAAATAAAACCCATTTAAATATAAAGGAAATATTTTTCTAAAAAACTATTTTTATGCGTATAAATGTGTTTTATCTAAAAAATTTAAATAAATAAATTTTGATGAATTATTTTAATAAAATTAATATATTATGTATTCAATAAAATGTTTTAATATTCATAATATGTGTTTTTTAAGCATCATATAATAATAAATCCAATTATTTGCTTAAAATTGTATTTTTTTAAAGAAGTTTTATCATATTTTGCACACTAATAATTAAAGCTAAATATTCCAATATTAGAAAATTTATTTGAAAAAATTAAATTAATTTTTAAAATCATCATGTCAAAATTATCTTAGGATGATTTTTTATAATTTTCTAAGAAGGTAAATTTTCTGATTAATAGTGAAACATACTAGTTTTTATTAATAATTTTCTTTTATTTTAAATAATTTAAAATTTTAAAAATTATTTTGATATAATTTTAAAAGTAAAATTAGATATATTATATATTTATTAATCTAATTTATATCATTGGAATCAATTTCATATTGAATTTTTATTTGAAAACGTTTTAAATTTATGAACATTTTAAAACGGGTTTATCGGGGGCTAAAATAAAAAAGATAAAGGGTAAAATGACCTAAAAACTTGACCAAAAACCATTTTATGTTAATAGATAGACCTTATCAACTCTAAGTTTTGATAATTACATATTTTAGAGCCTTATGGCATGTGAAAAATGTGGTTACACTTTATTATTTTCAAAAAAAATATCATGTGTGTCCTCTCCCCAACTTATAAAAGGTTACCCCCTCTCCTTTCCTCTTCACACTTCCAAAACCATTTGGTTTGGACAAGCCTTTCCTAAATCTATCCTTAAATCCCTACCCACATATTATAGGCCTTATTTTTATTTTTAATACCTCCTAATAAGGTTTTAAGTGTAAACTTAAATAGATTCACTAAAGAAGAGGATGTTTGAACATGTACAATGGAAGTCGAGACTTAAGGTAATATATTTTTCATCTCACTTTTATATCTATGAGATACATGTAATATTCACCACTTTTTTGTTATATGTTTTTTATATACTACAAATGAATATATATTATTTTTTTTTGCATGAAAATTATAGGGATTATATTTCCATTTGAGAATCTCTCTTTTATGGGGTTTACAGTTCAAAGATACCAAAGTAGTAAGGGGTTTTTGTCTCAATTTTCTTTCTTTGACACATATGTTATGTTATGAACCAAACTTTTTTTATGAGGTGAATATACTACCCATTTTAAATTTATATCATGAATCTTCTTCTATTCATGATATTTAATGTTTCTTTTGATGTTATGATTCATGGGGATTATGATTAAAAATTTATTAAAGTGGTAATTGTTTGATGTTAAAATCTCATCGTTTATCAGGATTATTTATGATTATGATTTCAATGATGAAATATTATGATCTATTTCTCAATAAATTCATGAATTTTATTATCCTATATTTATTTATTAAGAAACATTTTTTCCCTTTATTTTACTCTATTTATGTACTCAATATTTGAAAAGAAAGTTTTTAAAGAAAACCAACTTTATTTCCCTCTTCATTAAAAACCTATTTTTATTCCATATCCATGTTTTCTAAGAAAAATAAATAATATTTTTAAAATTATCCACATGATTTATTAAATTAATTTTTAACCATGTTTTACTTTTTACAAATTGTTTTAAAAATAATCTTCATACTATTTTCCAAACAAGACTCATTTATATTTTACAAAAAAATTGAAAGGGATCATTGTTTCAACTTGTATAGAATGAATGGGATTTTATTCCATCATTAAAAAATAATGTTTTAAATCTTCTTTTATAAGTTTCAAAGGTTATTTTTAAATAAAGTTATTTTCACAATGTTTTGTGAACTTTTAGGTTTAAAAAGGTTATTTTATAAGGGAAAATGTTATTTTCCTTAAGAAATGTTTTAAATTGTTTTTAAATATTCCCTTATAAGTTTCCAAATTTATTTTTAAGTAAAATTATTTTTGAAAATATTTTATATTTTAATTTTTTTTCAAATTGAAAAAGATATTTTCCTCAATAAATGTTTTAAATGATTTTTAAAGCTTCCCTTTTAAGTTTACAGGGTTATTTTCAAAGTAAAATATTTTGAAAATGTTTTGTAAATTTTTAGTTTTAAAAATTTATTTTCAAATAGGAAAGGATATTTTCCTAAATAAATGTTCTATGTTATATTTCAAAATCATTTTCCATCAAAGATGACATCCTTTGATGTTACTTATTATTTACTAGGGATATTATCCATAGATACCATTCTTATTCTTTCTATTAATGGTATATAATTATAATAATAAGATTTGAATGAAACCCATTCCATTTTGATGGGTTATTCTATGATTAAATGATGAAATATTTTTAAAACCTATTTATTTTTCATCGGTTATGTTATGATGAAATTTTTATGAATCCCATTTATTTTCATGGGTTTTGATATGATGAATGTTTAATTAATCCCATTTATTTTCATGGGTTCTAATATGATGAATGTTTTATGAAGTCTATTTCTTTTCATGGGTTCAGATATAATGAATTTTTTATGAATCCAATTTCATTTCATGAGTTCTAATATGATAAATGTTTTATGAATCCAATTTCTTTTCATGGGTTCTGATATGATGAATGTTTTATGAATCCCATTTCCTTTCATGGGTTCTGATATGATGAATTTTTTATGATCATGTGAAACATTTATGAATTATTTTCATTATATGACTGGTGGAACCTATATCTCCCTCTAATGAATTGGGTAAATATTGATATCTCATGAGATAAACAGGACTAGAATGGTGAGTGAACCCAGTTCAATAAGGAGATTTTTCCACTATGATAGTCTTGGGAGTGAACTTTGACTAGTACGATGGTTTGGGGAGTGAACTCATTCCACTATAATATCCTTGGAAATGATCCTTGACTATAATGGGAATAACTTTATATGCTTATGTGTATGCCACAATTCTATGTCTTGTGCCAATATTATGCTCTTGTGGATCATGTTCTTTGATTTCCTTATGATTTCTGTCTTATAAACTATCAATATTTATGCCATGGATTAATATTATTATATTGTATATAAAAGTTATAGTTTTTAAATTTTATTCTTATGTTCTCATACCCTTATTCTCATGTTATGCTTATGTATATCTCTTGTTTACCCTTAATTAGAATATAATCTCACCCTTTCATATGTTTCCTTTCCCCTAGTTGTGAAGAAATATATTATAAATGATATGTCTAATAAGGTTGATAATTATGAATAACTTAGGGGTAGATGATATAGTTCATATATAAATGATTTATTTATGTTTACAAGTTTACAAAGGTGCTATAAATTTCTTATCCTCAGGCATGTGTTTGTGTAATGTAACAAATATTCATCTAAAAATATGTAATAACTATGTTTTAAAATATGGGGTCATTACAGTTGTCATCATAGGATGGGTTTAGTTAACCATTGGAAACTAGGATAAAAAAACCTTACTGATATCCCTAAGGATATTTATAAGGATAAGACTAAGGATAATTCTATATATAGAAAAATATCATGGAATATTAGTGAAGGATAAAGTGAGTAGTTTCTTAGAAATACATTTATGTATGGATTATATAAATGGACATGGTTTTGGAATGGATGTACATAGAAGTAATAACTATGAAAAAGGAATGTCAGGGTTGACTTGAGTGTTACCTGGTATACAAAAATGGGCCTTATTATGCACCTAGTTTGACACTCTCTGGGGATATTCTTTGGAAATTCACAAACTTTATGAACCATCGTGAAGGATTCAAATAGATAATGACTATGAATGACCTAGGATAAAAATAATGTGTTATAGATTGAAGAGAATGTGTTATTATTTAGATATCTTATAAGTTATTTTTCATGATTATGTGGTTTTCCTCTATGAATATGGTTTCTCACACTATGATTTTTGGTTTCATTCAATGTCGGGAACCAAACAGAACTGGGTTGAAATTGAATGTGATAGAAAATTTATTTATGAGAAACCATATGAGATGATGACTGGAGTTAAGGATCTTATGACTATTACTAATTAGTTATCATGATATATTACTAAAAATGTTCACTTTAACCAACTCTTTGACTCAGCAAAGAAGATAAGTATAAATTTCATTAACAGTTTGGGTAGTGGAGGCCATTGAGGAAAAATATTCATTTTTCTATATGTTGAGAATGTGGGAAGAATCACTCCCAGAAATTTCTCAAAGTAATGATAAGATGTTTTATGTGTGGAGAATAAGGTAATATAGCAAGAAATTTATGATGAAAAATGAAAATTTTAGTTAACACATTGGATGAGAATAATGGTTTCCCTAAGGCGTCATCAATGGTTGAATTTTATGAATGTGGAAAGACTAGGCATTATATAAATCAATTTTCTCGAGGGGAAAGCTTAAGAATAAGATTAGTAAGGTGGTAAAATTAAAGGTTTTGTTGTTGATGATAAAGATACTATAAATTAAATATGAATGGTATGGGCTATTTCAATAGTATCGTTTATGTTAAATGTAAGAATAATGTTTTATTTGAGTTTGATGAATCCTAATACATTTTTCATATTTAATATTGTAATAAATATATATTAATGAATAAGATAAGGTAGTATAGTTATTGGTTTAAGAATTAAGTGGAATAACTGAAGGGTTTATGTATTGGAATTAAAAAATTATGTTATACAAATCATGAAACATAAAGTGTTGTTCAGTATAATTTTTTCATTAAGGATTTTCAAGAATAAGTTGAATATTTCTAATGACCAAGAAAATTGATTTAATAGAAATGTGATATTTTATGGAAAATGCATGATTAAGAGAATATAACCCTTAATATATTTCTTATGTTGAGAAAATGGTGTTTTGTTTGGGTTAAGATATGATTGATATAGATATAGTAAATTGGATAGTATTGATGACCTCATAACTGATTAATGATTTTTTGAAAAATTGGATTATGTTATCATTGATAGAGTTTATATAATTCTTTTATTTATGCAATATATTCAATAATATGTATTTTTATTTAAAGAATGAGGAATCATATATGTTTTCACTGAGGTTTTATGATAATTCTGGTTATTACCATGCTTTAGGATAATATATGATCAAGTTATTCACATATTTGGTATGTGACCATTAAGAGATACTTAATTATGTTTGGGGGTTAATATTAATTTTATTTTGGTTAATTTAGTGACCTTCTTTATAAATTTTGATTTTTTGAATTTTCATAAGGTTAACCATTTATTGAATGGTTTAAGTTGAAAATTGTATGAGGTTTTAGAATTAATTTAGTACTTCACTATATGAAGATTTATACATATGGATAATATGTGCTAACCATTTTCTCATGATGATAACTAGAGATAGAAGGAATGACTTATCATTATATTATGGATATTGTGATTTGTTAGTGCTTCAGGCATAACAAATTTATTTTCATTTCTTGGAGTAAGATATGAAGTGTAAATTGATTGAATCACAACCAAAGGATGGCCTTTTTCTTATAATATAAAGGAAATACAATCCATGGGTATATTATCCTCTTTTAAAAATTTTGATTATATCAAGACCATATATTATCTCTTGGTGATTCCACCGAACCTCTCTCAGGTTCACAATGTGTTCCATATATCTCTCCTGAGGAAGTATATACCTGATCAATCACATATACCAAACTCAAAGGTCATATCACTGGAGAATGATCTTTCTTATGAGGAATAACTAGTTGCGATTTTGGATCATATAGAGAAATTTCTATGAAACAAGACCACTCACATGTTAATGTTTTGTGGTGAAACCACTAGATTGAGGAAGCTATGTGGGAACCTAAGGATGTAATGAGACAGAATTATGTTTAGTTTTTTTCACCAAAGTGATATAATTTTGGGGGAGAGATTCATTTTAAGGAGGTAGAATGTAACACCTTGAGATTTTGTGAAATATTTTTTTTCAAATTAATATAATTTTTTATATAGTTTGTGTTACATGAAACACTGAGTTTATCTTTCATTACACACAACATCGATTTTGAATGAAACACGACACACAATTAAAATATTATTATTTAATATGATAGTTATCACTAAGACATTAGAATAACAGGTATGAATATGATAAACTAAATTATGAAAATATATGGTTTACACATGTATATAAAATTAATTCTTTGGTGACTAATTAATTATAAATTAAGATAAAAACCATTTGATGATAAAGGGAATCTTTTTCGAAAAAATATTTTTATGTGCACAAATATGTTTTATCTCAAAAAATTAAATAAATAACTTTTGGTGAATAGTTTTAATTAAATTTATATATTATATATTCAATCAAATTTTTTAACATCCATATTATATGTTTTCTAGGTATGAGATAATAATAAATCCAATTTTATGCTTAAAGATGTATTTTTTAAAAAATGAATTTTATTGTATTTTTCACACTTATAATTAAAATTAAAATTTTACACTTTTGGAAATTTTATTTAAATAAATTAAATTAATTTTTTAAATAATCATTTCAAAATTATCATAGGATTAATTTTATAGAATTTTCTGAGATGATAAATTTTTCGATGAAAAGTGAAACATACTAGTTTTTATTAAGAATTTTCATTTATTTTAAAGAATTTAAAATATTAAAAATTATTTAAATATGTTTTTAAAAGTAAAATTAGTTCAATTATATTTTTATTAATCTGATTTATATAATTGTAATCAATTTCATATTGAATTTTTATGTTAAAACTTTTTAAACTTATGAACATTTTCTCTTTGGAAAACCACATTTTCATCACGTATGTGGGTTTAGTTATAAATTAAAATATGCCACTTATATGAATGAAATTTGGAAAAATTAATTCCATATTTTTAATTATCATAATTAATATTATATAATAATTTCAACTTATTTTTTTACCATAATTACTAGTAAAAAAAATAAAAAATAATTATTGTGGTAAAGGTTAAAATGAGTTTACCGAGGGTTAAACAAAAATGATAAGGGGTAAAATGACCTATAAACTTATTAAAAATCTATTTTATAGCCATATTTTGACCTTATAACCGATAATTTTTTAGAATGAACCATTTTTTATCCTTTTCTCATGTGAAAAATATGGGTAGACTAAATTCTTTTCAAACAATTCCACCTCTCCCCCACTTATAAAAGGCCACCCCTTTCCTCTCCTCTTCACACTTCTAAAACCCTTTAGTTTTTCCAAGACCAACATAAATATCTTTATGAATTACCTCCCTATATCCTAAGGCATTAGTTTGATTAGGAATACCTCTTAATAAGTCTTTAGTTGTAAACCTAAAGAGGTTATCTGAATAAGATGAGGTTTGAATGTGTATGAAGGAAGTCGAGTCCTAAGGTATGGGATTTTTCATCTCACTTTTATATATGTGGGATACATGTCATATTAACCAATTTTTTCTTATATGTGGTGTATATACTACCCATTAATATATTTTATTTTTATTATCATGAAAATTATGGGAATTATATTTCCATTTGAGGATCTCTCTTTCAGGGCATAAACTATTCAAAGATACCAAAGCGGTAAAGGATTTTTTCTTCAATTTTCCTTCTTTGAGACATATGTTTTGTTATGCACTTAACTTATTTTATGAGGTGTTTATACTATCCCTTTTACAAGTTATATCATGAATATACTTCTATTCATGATATTTAAAGTATCATTTAATGTTATTCTTTATGGAGATAATGATTAAAAAGTTACTAAATTGGTAAGGTTTTTATGTTAAAATATCATTATTTAATAGTATTGTTTATTATTATGCTTTCAATGATGAAATTTTATGATCTATTTATCAAGAACTTCATTAATTTTTTATACTCTAGTTATTCCTTAAGAATTAAGGTTTTCCCTTCATTTTCCTCTTACTATACTCAAGATTCCAAATGAATGTTTTTAAAGAAAATCAACTTTATTTCCCTCTTTAGTATAAAATTTATTTTCTTCTATATCCATGTTTTCTAAAAATATTTTTAAAATTCTCCAAAGGATTTATTAAACACTTTTTTACACATTTTTTAATTTTTACAATGTTTTTTAAAATTAATCTTCATGTCATTTTCCAAACAAGTACTGTTTGGATTTTACCAAAAATGTGAAAGGAATATTTGTTTTAACTTTTAAAACGTGAATGGAATTTTCTGCCTTCATGAAAACTCAATTTTTTAAATATTCATTTATAATTTTAAAAGGTTATCTTCAAAGAAAAGTATTTTTGCAATTTTTTATGAACTTTTAGTTTTAAAAGGTTATTTTTAAAGTGATAATGTTATTTTCCTCAAAAAATGTTTTAAATGATTTTTAGAGCTTCCTTTTTAAGTTTCAGAGGTTATTTTCAAATAAAATTATTTTAAAAATATTTAACATTTTATAAAGTTTTTTTCAAAGTGTAAATGATATTTTACTCAATAAATTTTTTAAATGATTTTTAAATCTTTCTTTATAAGTTTCCAAGTTTATTTTAAAATAAAAATGTTTTGAAAATGTTTTATAAATTTTTTATTTTAAAAAGTTATTTTCCAAGTATAAGGACTATTTTACTAGATAAATGTTATATGTGATATTTAAAAAACATTTTCCATCAAAGATTATATATTTTTATGTTACTTATGATTTACTGGGGATAAGATCCATTGATACCATTATGATTCTTTCTCTGAGTGGTTTATAATTATGATGATAAGATGTACATGAAACTCATTACATTTCAATATGTTATTATATGATGAAATGATTATGAAACCCATTTATTTTCCATTGGTTATTCTATGATAAAATTTTTATGAATCCCATTTATTTTCATGGGTTCTGATATGATAAGTGTTTTATGAAGCCCATTTATTTTCATGGGTTCTGATATGATTATTATTTTATAAATCCCATTTCTTTTCACGGGTTTTGATGTGATTAAAGTTTTATGAAGCTCGTTTATTTTCATGGGTTTAAATATGATGATTGTTTTATAAAGCCCATTTCTTTTAATGTGTTTTTATGTGATGAATGTTTTATGAATACCATTTCATTTCATGGGTTCTGATATGATGAATGTTTTATGATATTATGGAACATATATGTATTTTTTTCATTATGTGATGGGTGGGACCTATATATCCCTCCAATTCATTGGGTAATGATTGATATCTCATGAGATAAACTATACTGGATTGGGGAGTGATCCTAGTTCATTAAGGGATTTTTTCCACTATAATAGATTTTGGAGTGAACCTTGACTACTATGATGGTTTAGGGAGTGAACACATTCCACTATAATAGCCTTGGAAATGATCATTGAATACTAATTAAATGACATTATATGCTTATGTATATGACATAATTCTATGTCTAATACCAATTTTATACCCTCATGGATCATTTTCTTTAATTTACTTATGATTCATGTCTTATTAACTACCAATATTTATTCCATGACTCAAGATTATGATCATTGATATGTAGGGTATTGTTTTCAAATGTTATTATGAGGTTCTCATACCCTTATTCTCATGTTATGCTTACCTATATTTCTTTTTTACCCTTACTACGCATCTGATATCACCCTTTCTTATGTTAAGTTTCCCTAGGTTATGAAGAAATATATTATATATGATATGTATATGAAGGGTGATTATTGTGAAGAACTTAGTGGGAGATAATGTAGATCACATATGAACCTATTGTTTATGTTTCGAAATTTCAAAAGGTACAATACCTTTACAATTCTCTGGTGTATATTTGTGTAATGTAATTAATATTCATATAAAAGATATAATATCTATGTATTAAAATTTGAGGTTGTTACACTCTAACTACCTCTTGAGCTCTTTCAACTCCATAGTAGCCATCCTATAAGGAGGAATGGATATTGATGCTGTTCTTGGCACTAGTTAAATAGAAAACTCTACCTCTCTCTCAGGAGGAAGTCTAGACAAGTAATCAGGGAATACATCCCTTAAAAATCTACTATATGAAGGAAATAAGCATGTCACATCCCATAATCATCTATATAAATGTTATAAATATGGGTTTTTAATCTACTTATCCCATGATGCTCAGGTCTATCTCAACCTTCCTAGACATCCCATTCACCCTTATGAATATAACTATCACCCTCTAGTGATGTGAAGGATACCCTACAGTGATAGAAATTTACATAATAATGATAAGGAACCAATAATTCCATCCCAATAATGATATCAAATCCTATAATCTTAATGATGAATATATCCCATGAGAAAAAATATATTCCTACCTAAAGGGGGAATTCCTTGCACTGATGTGCACTCTCCAATCAAATTACCAATGGATTATCAAGTGTCATCATGCCATAGAAATACTGAATCTCAATCCCAAGGATCTCTATAGTAGCAATAAGTATGAAGGAGTGGGAATTGATTGTATCAAAAAAAAGAAAAAACTAGAGTATAGGATACTAAGATCGTGCCACTAACTTTAGATGGACCGAAACTCCGGTCCTTGGGGATCGGATACACTATATATATATTTCCCTATCTATGTCCCTAAGATACAGCCTGAGTACCCTAGGTAGGTATGCTTCATTGGAATTTTAATCCCTATGTATGGTTCCCTCATCCATGACCACATCCTCAAAAAAATCAGTCGGTAATACACCATATCCCTTTCGAACGAGCAACTGCTAACCCTGATCCTGAAAGTGGAGTGTAACAAACCAAGTTTTTTTAAAATGATATTTGTTTCCTGAAAAAATGTGTGATATATTATATTATACACAAAAAACCATATCTCTTTAATGATGATCAATACTTTAGTCACCAAAATGGAAAAATATGGATCACTCCAATCCATTATAATCATTTCCCCAGCACTACAGAAATAAAATAAGATATTAGTAAACCAATCAACATCTTAGAAAATAAAAATATTGAAAATATATAACCTTAGATATAATTTTAGTGAATATTGAATGAAATAATGAAGTGGTATTTATATAGTATAAAGGGAAATGTGACTGTTGGTTTTTGACCATTATAGGACTATTGGTCGAATATGAATATTGGTCAGTAACTATTGGAAAATTTGACCAATGATAACTATAATATTTGGTGATAATTTTAAAGTTATAATTAGTGTTTATAATTAGTAATTAAAAAGTTTAGTTAATGAAAAAAGTAGAAGCGATGACCTTAACTAGTAGAGACATGTTGTATGAATCCCATTTTTCAGAACTTGGGAGGGAGGTAGCATCACTGGGGTTCACCCTTGAACAAGACCAAGTTGAGCTTCAAAAAGTGAAGCTAGAACAAAATCTCCTATGAGAGAAGTTCAAGTTAGTGTAAATTACCACTCAGTCGATGTTAGCTGGGCCACTCTAAGAATCTATCACCATCACACACTTTACCCTTTGGTCATACGTGGGTGTTATAAGGGGTTGCGTGTCCAGTCCTTAGTTACTTAAAGTGAAATTCCTTTGTATAAATAAAAATTTTATTCCATAAATTTAATTTTAATAATATTTTTCCTTAATAAAATATAGGTTTAAATGAGATAAATTTTAATAAATTTATTTTTCAGACACAAGTCATACTTTTCATAAAAGATATAAATTTTTATAATAAACTAAGGTACACTAAATAATATTTATTTTAATGAAATAGTATGTTAAAAACACTCTTATTTAAATATAAATGACAAAATAATTTTATTATATCCTAGGAAATTTTTAAGAGTCAGAAATTTGATTATGCCTTGAAACCCACTATTTTTTTTAATAAATAAGGATTTTTATATTTAAAAGTTAAAATTATTATATTTATAGAATTGTTCTTATAAAATAAACATCATTTTTGAAATAATAATGTTGAAATTAGGTTAGTGTGAATTTATGATGATTTTCTAAAATTCTTTATTTTTATGTGAATAGTAAAAATATAGTTTGGGTTTTCCGGTATGTTTAATAACTTCATAATTATTTAATAATGATGAAATGATTAATTAATCACAATTCAAGACCTAAAATATGTTATTTTATTAATATAAAGTATCTAAAAATATTTTAATCAATTTCCAAACCTATAAATGACTTTCCAAAGTCTAAAATGGAAAACTTGACTTTAAAAACATTACTTTGGGAAACTTTACTTTTCCATGCCAAATGAAGTAATAAAAAACGATGTTCAGTTATTTTGGATTAAAATAACATAAAATGTGTCCCAAATATCCAAAATCATGGGAAACCCCTTGCTTAAGTCAATGGTTTTTCATTTTCCACACCCTAGATTTCCAAGGCCTATATTTGAAAATTATTAAACAAATCATCCACTTCTTCTATAAATGCCCAAACATTTCTCCATTTCCATTCAATCTCAATCCATCCTCCATGAATTTATGGTATTTATCCATCCCAAGGTGTCCCTAATCCCCTAAGGTTCCATTCCTCAATATTTATGAGTAACTCTTCAAGGTAAGGGAATTATCCTTCTTTTCTCTTCAATTCAAGAACCACTTTTTTATACATCTTCAAAATCTTATGGTTACTCTCTTTTATTACCCTTTTTTATCATACACTTACTAACAAATTATTTTTTATCAATGAAAGACCCTTTTTGTATCACCTAATTAATTTTTTTAATAATTTTAAATATTTTAAAATTAATTTTTTTAATTAATAATAATACTTATAAATAATTATAATTTATAGCTTTAAAATTAATTAATTAATGTTCTAAAAAAACAAATACTATTTTACGCTATTATTTTACATAAAAGAATATTTTAATATTTGATAAATAGATTATTTAATTAAATATTTTAAAGAATAAAACATATATTGACGATTATAATTATTTGGATAAATACTAAATTATGTTATGAATATATTCATTATTAATATGACACCCCAAGGTTTTATGGAATGTTCTCTTAAATAATTTCAATTCATTAGATAGCTTATATGCGCAAATCACTGAGTCACTGTGAAACAACACTTTGTTATAACCTAGCCAATGAACATGATTTGGTCGCTTCTATGATTTTAATTTCAAAAAATGGACATCCATCGTTGTGATCAGTATGTCTTTTATAGTCTAATATGATCAACTTAATTTTTTTAGTGAATAGTAACTTGACCCTTATGAATATTAATATACCCTTATAAATAGTAACATAACCCATATGAATAGTAATTTACCCTTATGAATATTAACCCCACCCATGTAATTATAAATAAAATTTAGGCACCTTATAAATGAAAGTGAATATTTTAAACATTAATAATTAAGTGTTGGTATTTTTGTGAGCAATAAATATTTAATTACAATTTTATAATTAATAAATTAATTTAAAATATAATTCATAAAATGTATTCATAAATCAATATTTTTTTCCTATAATTTTGGTATAATTTAATGAGACCTAAATTAATTTTTTAGGGTATTATAAAAGTAGTTATAATTTTAAAAACTGCATTTTTCTAGTAAATGGTGATTGTAATTAAGAATTAAATTTATCTTATTTATAAAATTATTTTCATAAAATTTAGTTTATTTTAGGATTTTACACATTGAAAAATGGTTAGGGTGGATTTTTTGTATTTTTCTGAAATACTTGAATTTTTGTGAATAGTAAAAATACTTTAATTTACGAAATATGCTTAATAAATGAATTTTTGAATCATGTTTGAGTCATGGATGAGGTAAATGGATATTGGTTAGAACTAACATGAACTTATTACTATTTTTAGTCATAATAATCAAATATATTCATAGTCTTGAGAAAAAATAATTAAATAATGATTAAAATAATAGAAAACCCCTTCTCTCTTTCACTATAAAAACCATCAATCACCCCCTCTTCATCTCACACCACTCAAGATTTAATCCTTGCCTAATTTCTACCAAATAATCTTATTAACCCTCTTCCTCATGTCCATGACCATTTTTTCTCACGAAAAGGGAAAAACCAAAGGCCTTAAGGAGGTTCTCAAGGAGGATTACTCAAGAGGTAAACCTCTTTTCCTTTTTCTTTCAATTTCTTTTACAAGTTCCATTCTATTGCTTCTCTATCCTAAAATCCTCTCATCCAAATTCTATGATAATTAAATTAACTTTTATTTACTATAATTATATTATTCCAATGGAATATTTCATCATCATCTCTCGTTCCCCCTCCTCTTATACTGAAAATGAAAACATCGTCCGAGATGTATAAATTTATCACACTCAAGGACAACGGATTTTAAACAACTATTACCATATTAAATTCTGTTCATAAAACCATTTTTATTATTTAAAAATATCATAATATATTTAATATTCTATTTAATGTTCTGAATCAGTTTTTACAGATGGTATTAAATTATAAAACAAAATGAGTTCGCGGTGATCGAAAAATCACCAAATTAGTCCAAGCGTTTATCATTAAAATTTTATCTAATGATTGATCCTCTCCAAAATAACAGAAGTATTTATATGATCATTTAACCTTTTTTATGATAAATAATAACTCATAACTTCAATTCTGGATTTCAATTTTCATTTTACATGAACTTTCGTACTCTTATACAAGCGAATCGATCATGAAAACTAAGAAAACATACACTCCCAAATGATGAAATTGAATCTCCTAACCCATATAAAAGGCCATAAATGAACTTAATAAATATATAATAAATACATTAAATGTATATAAGGTTATTTTATTATTAATTAATTAATCTAATTTGATTATTCAAGACATTATGATCAAGTGCATAATACATTCGGACATAAGGTAAGGGTTTCCTCATCTCACTTCCATTTTTGTGAGATACTTCTTATTCACCACTATTTCTTGTGTATAGTGTATGTATACTACCCATTTATGTACCATATCATAAATATATTTATTTTCATGGTATTAAAGGTATAAATTTATTATTATTAATTTTGGGTCATATAATTCAATTGATTACAAAGTGGTAAGGATTTTCTACCAGAACCTCCATTTTTATTCGGGTTACTCTTATCCTCTACTTACCTTAATTAAATTATTATTTATTATTATTCACTCCTAATAAATTATGTTTTAATGTTATATATATTTTTACCAACCGGAATCCTTCTTTATTTTATGGTGTTTTACATGCTTTAAAAGGATCTTTCAAAATTTATTCCCGTAATGCAAGCCCGATTCAAGAGAATTTCTCGATTTCTTACCTATTTTCATGGGTACTCTACAATATGTTTTTAAAAATAATTATTTTTATAAAATCAATAATTTTATTATTAATAATATACCTTAATTATCTTATATTTTTATAAAATTATTTTAAAAATGTCTTTTATTTTTTAAAGTAAAAGAGTATTTATCTCAAAATTTCTCAATGATTTTATGCGAGTATTTTCATCTATTTAAATGCTATTGTTGGTTCTTATGTTCAATTAGGATTAATATTTTATAATATAATCTACCATATTTTATTGAATGTTTTATGATTAGTTTTAATATGGATGTGCTATCTTCATATCATTCACTATATTAGTCTGAATGGTTAGTGTTTATATTTAATAATTGGGGAAAGTTATTTACATTTCATATGTTAGCTTCAATATGAATTTATATGTTGTTATATTTATCCAAATTCATATGAGTAATACATTAGACTTATAAAGTTATAGTTGGGGCCCACTATATCCCCACGATGCATTGGTAGGTATCATGATACAAACAAATGTGGACTTGGCTGAGGCCTTTCCCATTTTCAGATATGGTTTTGGATGAAGCCTTAATCATTTTTAGATATATTGGCTGAGGGGTTGACGGTGTGTTTCAAAATGTATGTCATATGAATTTCCCTCATTATTATATTATTAATTGTTAAATCATGTGATTATTCGACTGGTATAATATCTATGGTTGAATTTCATGTGATCAGTTATATGGATTTATTTATTCAGCTTTCATTCATGCCATATTATGCTCAAGTTAATTTTTAAATGCATGTGTTTTATTTTATTCACAATACCTAATGATTATGTTTATGATAAATTCCATTTTATTAGTTACCCTTACTGATCATCTAATCTTACCCCTTTCTTATGATTCCTTTACCCGTGTTATGAAGAAGAAAAAATTGAATAAGATTTCAAGGATATAGTTTAATTCATATTGTATCATGTTTATTTTCTTTTTCCAATGTACTATGGATATCATGACTATAATCTTGTCTTCCAAGACTACTAAACTTATCAATTCTTTTAGATTTTATTCTTTATAATCATGCCAATGTAATAAATAATGCACCGGATCCAGGTTTCTGGGGTCGGGGCATTACAGTGGGTATCAAAGGAAGTTTAACAGCATCCTTGAAAAATAGATTTAGAAAACATAGGTTAGGGAACATAACCCTAAGATAGACTTTTAGAATAATAATTTAATAATATCCTAGAATTTTGGTAATATATAGATTATGTGGATATTTCTAGCAAATGCATCTCTATATGGATAATACAAGTGGATGTGGTTCTTACACAGATGTGCCTAGGGGTAACAAATCTGACAAGGTGTGTTGAGATTGACTTGGGGTAACTTGGTACATGAAAATAGGCCTTACTTCACACCTGGTTTGACACTCCCGGGGGATATTCTTAGGATAATTCACATTTTTCTTACATACCATTACGAAGGATTTATGCTTCCAAAGTAACAAGAGTATATAGTTCTAGGATTTATGATGCATAAATTTATGTTATGTTCTATACCATTATTAGAGTTATATAAATTTCATAATTTTATAAGCTAATATAGTATATGAAATTATTTAGAAATGGAACCTAGAGGATGTAATTGGAACTGCATCAATGCACATAATCCAAAGAGTATGAATTGTCATTTCTTTGATGAGTTTAATCCAATATTTATAAGGGAGCTAGTCTCTCAAATGTACTCATCATATGAAGAGATGGTATCTTGTTTTAATAAGAAGAAGAAAGAGCTTTCTAAGTATTATAGCTTACAAAGGAAGAAATAGAAGAATATGATGGCAGATAAAAATATAGATTAAGGGAAGAAGGGAAATAAGGGTTTTCCCACATGTGATAAATGTGGAAAGAATCACCCTGGTAAATGCTTGAAGGGAATGGGAGTTAGTTATAAGTGTGGAGAAAAAAGACATCAAATTCTTGATTTGAGGGGTAAGAAAAAGGTTTCTAGTCTACAATTATTCAACTGCATGGAGATGGGATACTTGATAATCAATGTACCAAGCGTCAAAGGAAATACCCCAAATGATGTTACTGTATAATGATCAAGTTGTGATACTGTCACAGATGAAGTGAAATGATTAATATTCCTAGTCAAGAATAATTTCATTTGAATATTTTATCAGTAATGTACTGGTTATAAGAATTATGGAATATATGAGGATTTTACTGAGGTACTTTTTCATTAAGGATTTGAGACCATAAGTTAAACGGTACCAAGAAATGATATTTAGTGGAAAGTTAAATTTTTTGGAAAATGAATTATTGAGGGAAAGAAAACCCTAAATATATTCCTGATGTTGAGATAATGATAAAGAAATGATTTATTTGGATAAGTACTAACTACCTTGAAACTGATATTGACCTATCGAAAAGTGTTCTATGTTATCCTCTATGGAGTTTATAACACTTTTAGATTTAATGAATATATCCAATAACATGTATCTTACTTAAGCAATACAAAATAATGCATGTTTCCAATAAGGTTTTCTAGTAATTCAAGTTATGCCATATTTCAAGAGGATACATGATGAAGATATTCATAAGTTTGGAATGTGAAAATTTAAAGCTACTTCATGTTGATTAAGAGATAATGACAAGTTCATCTTGGAAATTTAGTGACCTTATTTATAAAGTGTTGAATCATTATATTTTGGAAAGTTTAAAAATTTATGAATGGTTTAAGTTGATCATTGTATAAGGTTTTAGAGGTTAATGTATTACTTCACCACATGACACAACTTGTGCTAAAAGATGAATTATAGATAGATTAAGGCGTAATCAAAGGATAAGATTGTGTTTATGAAATATAAATGTATATTTATACTCTTATAGAGTGGAATAATTCCTAAACATAAGGAAAAGATTATAAAATAAAATTTTGTCCTATTATCATAATATTTGATAATATCAATAAAATTTTTTACAGTAGTTTATAGTTTTGTAGTAATAAACTTTTATATGAACATGTTCTCTATCACTTTTCAACATAACTTCATAGTTTGAATTTTCTTCAATGTAAAGGTTTTTACTTCCAACTAATGTCACCCCATTCAAAAGAATAATTTTTGTTCTGACCACCTCATTTCCCTTAACCTCTTTTTAAGAGGATATTTTATTAACCCAATTTCTAATGTGGGCTTCCCACAAGGGAATTTTAAAGCATCATCCTTTAACTTTTGGAGTGAAGTTTTGAATTGCGAGGACACGATTATATTGAGGTGGGAATAATGTAACACCCTAGTAATTTGTTTAATAATTTTAAATAATTTAAAATTAAGTGTTTTAATTAATAATAATACTTATAAATACTTATAATTTATAGTATTCAAATTAATTAAGTAATGTTCTAAAAAAATACTATTTTATATTATTATTTTGCGTAAAATAATATTTTAATATGAATATATGTATTTGATCAATAGATTATTTAATTAAATATTTTAAATAATAATACATATATTGACTATTATAATTATTTTGATAAATACTAAATTATGTTATGAATATATTCACTATTAATATGAAAGCCCAAGATTTTATGGAATGTTCTTATTAAATAATTTCAATTCATTAGATAGATTATATATGAAAAACACTGAGTCACTGTGAAACAACACTTTGTTATAACTTATCCAATGAACATGATTTTTCCACTTCTCTGATTTAAATTTCTAAAAACAGACATACACCATTGTGATCAGAATGTTTTTTAGAATCTAATAAGATCAACTTAATTTTTTGGTGAATAGTAAATTGACCCTTATGAATAGTAACATACCCTTATGAATAGTAACATGACCCATATGAATAGCAATGTACTCTTATAAATAGTAACCTCAACCATGTAAGTATAAATAAAATTTAGGCACCTTATAAATGAAAGTAAATTTTTTAAAGTTTAGTAATTAAGTGTTGGTATTTTTGTGAGCAATAAATATTTAATTAGAATTTTATAATTAAAAATAATAATTTAAAAGATAATTCATAAAATGTATTCATAAATAAATATTTTATTTTCCTATGATTTTGGGATAATTTAATGAGACCTTAGTTAAATTTTCAGGGTATTATCACTACTGGAATTTTACCCTTTACCAATGGTTCAGAACCATTGGTAAAGGTTGGGAAACTGTTGGTATATTATATACCAACGGTTTCCCAAATCATGGCCAAGTAAGCTGTTTGTATAGGCTTATAACAACGGTTCTGTGTAAACCGTTGGTATATGTGTTAAACTAAGAGATATACCAACAGTTTCACAAACCATTGGTATATGTTACCCTTATACCAACGGTTTAGAACCGTTGGTATATAGTGTAAAATATACATCCAAAGGCTATACCAATGGTTTTTAAAACTTTTGCTTGAAGTTTATACTAATGGTTATAACAAAACTATTGGTATAATATACATCAAAAGGCTATACCAACGGTTTTCAAAACCATTGGTATACATATGCTGTAGAGCTCCACAGCAGCAGTAGCCACCTCCAACCTGCAGAAACCACCTCCAACCTGCAACTCTCCATGACTTGAAAGAACACATACACCCAGAATCCAAAAGGCTACATGGGATGTTTAAAATTCATCCAGAATTCAAAAATTTAGAAATTTAAATTTCATTCCTCACTCAAACCACAACACAAGAGAAAAATTCAGAATTCAATACATCCACAATCCAATACATCCATAATTGAAATGAAATAACACCCATAACACCAATACAAAATTAAAATCCAATACATCCAAAATCCAATACACATAATAGTATTCAAAAATTAGAATTTATTACCAATACAGCTAGAATCCAATACATCCAGAATTCAGAAATTTATAATTGAAAAGGAATAACACCCATAACAGTATTAAAAATTTAGAATTCACTCCTCACTCAAACCACAACACCAATACACACAAGAGAAAAGTACTACATGTTATAGGAATCACATGGGAT
The DNA here is from genome assembly GCA_963277665.1 of Viscum album. Taxonomy (NCBI): domain Eukaryota; kingdom Viridiplantae; phylum Streptophyta; class Magnoliopsida; order Santalales; family Viscaceae; genus Viscum; species Viscum album. The sequence goes on from OY728147.1 coordinate 1,104,161,708, forward strand.
GTTTACTCATCGTCTTGGGTTGACTATCTTAAAACCAACAGAAAAACATGGGTAGAATGGACAAGGATCATGATACCCATAAGATAGACAATGGTAGTGGTCCTTTTATTAGGCCTAGGATGAGTTATAAGAAGCACATGGGATGTTTATTTTCCTCTAATGACTATGTATCCATGTATAAATGGTTCCTGATGTGTTAGTGGGAAACATTGTCCAATCTCGACATATGAGATGGGTTACCAGAATAGATTACATGTTTTTCATAGAATTTGAAATTGGAATAAGGGGGTATGTGGATAATTTTAATTTGGTCTCTTGGGTGTGATGTGAGATGAATCCCCATTTTGGGTAGTGGGTATGAATATTCAATTATTTCTTGGGTATTGGGTTCCCAAAGGGAATTTGGTTTGGTCCTAGAACCCACTGTTTGAGGATGGGATTGGCACATTAAATGTCATGTGTTCTAGAATAGGGGTAGGAGTTCCTCACATGAGAAGTGGATTGTGTGAGGCTGGACCATGGATCCTTGTGATAAAGTATCAACACAATATGAATATGTTTGGTCGGTTTTCTGTATGCAAGTTATTGTTTTCACTTAAAATCCTATCCATTTCAAATAAAAGTGAGACATTTTGAGTGTTACCAGCCACACCATGCCTCGGATTGAGGCGGGGTTGACTTGTACACATCACAAATGACCCATGGATCGTTTTCATAAAGCATCAACAAAATATGAATGTTTTTGGTCAGTTTTCCATATGACAGTTGTTGTTTTCACTTAAAATGTTGTCCATTTCAAATAAAAGTGAGACACTTTGAGTGGTACCGGCCACACTGTGCCTCATATTGAGATGGGGTTGACTATTAAATGTCACAAATGACCCATGTATCCTTGTGCTAAATTATCAACACAATCATAATATGTTTTGTCAGTTTTCTGAATGTTTGTTGTTTTTACTTAAAACAGTGTCCATTTTAAACAAAGAAGAGACACTTTTAGTGATACCGGCCACACCGTGCCTCGGATTTAGAAGGGGTTGACTCATACACGTCACAAATGACCCATGGATAATTTTCTTTAAGTATAAATACAATCATAAAGCGTTTGGTCGGTTTTCCGTATGCAAGTTGTTGTTTTCACTTAAAATCTTGTCCATTTCAAATAAAAGTGAGACAGTTTGAGTGGTACCGGCAACACCATGCCTCGTATTGAGGTGGGGTTGACTCTTACACGTCACAAATGACTCATGGATCTTTTTTCTAAAGTATCAATATAATCCGAATGTGTTTGGTTGGTTTTTCATATGCAAGTTGTTGTTTTCACTTAAAATCCTGTCCATTCCAAATAAAAGTGTGACAGTTTGAGTGGTACTGGACACACCATGCCTCGGATTAAGGTGGGGTTGACTCATACACGTCAAAAATGACCCATGGATCTTTTTACTAAATTATAAACAGAATCATAATGTGTTTGGTCGATTTTACCTATGCAAGTTGTTGTTTTCACTTAAAATCATGTCTATTTCAAATAAAAGTGAGACAGTTTGAGTGGTATCGATCACACCATGCCTTGGATTGAGGCGGGGTTGATTCTTAAAAGTTAAAAATGACCCATGGATTGTTTTACTAAAGTATCAATAGAATCCAAATGCGTTTGGTCTGTTTTCCATATGCCAGTTCTTGTTTTCACTTAAAATGTTGTCCAATTCAAATAAAAGTGAGACACTTTGAGTGGTATCGGATACACTGTGCCTAGGATTGAGGTGGGGTTAACTCATACATGTCAAAAATGAATCATGGATCCTTGTTCTAAAGTATCAACATAATATGAATACGATTGGTCAGTTTTCCGTATTCCAGTTATTGTTACTTAAAAGGGTGTCCATTTTAAACAAAAGAAAGACACTTCGAGTGATACCGGCCACACCGTGTCTCATACTGATGTGGGGTTGACTCATACACATCATATATGACCCATGGATCATTTTCCTAAAGTATCAACACTATCCAAATGTGTTTGGTCGGTTTTCTGTATGCCAGTTGTTGTTTTCACTTAAAATGTTGTCCATTTCAAATAAAGGTGAGACAATTTGAGTGGTACCGGCCACACCGTGCCTCGGATTGAGTCAAAGTTTACTATTACACATCAAAAATGACCCATGGATACTTGTTATAAAGTACCAACACAATAAGAATACTTTTGGTTGGTTTTCTGTATGTTTGTTGTTTTTACTTAAAATAGTGTCCATTTTAAACAAAAGAGAGACACTTTGAGTGATACCGGCCACATCGTGCCTCGGATTGAGGCGGGGTTGACTCATAAATGTCACAAATGACCCATGGATTATTTTCATGAAGTATGAATACAATCAGAAAGCATTTGGTTGTTTTTCCGTATGCAAGTTTTTGTTTTCACTTAAAATCCTATCCATTTAAAATAAAAGTGAGACAGTTTGAGTGGTACTGGCCACACCGTGCCTTGTATTGATATGGGGTTGACTCATACATGTCACAAATGACCCATGGATCTTTTTCCTAAAGTATCAATAGAATCTGAATGCGTTTGGTCGGTTTTCCATGTGCAAGTTGTTGTTTTCACTTAAAATCTTGTTCATTTCAAATAAAAGTGAGACAGTTTGAGTGGTACCGGCCACACCGTACCTTGGATTGAGGTGGGGTTGACTCATACACATCACAAATGACCCATGAATTTTTGTCCTAAAGTATCAATAGAATCCGAATGTGTTTGTTCAGTTTTTCGTATCTCATTTGTTGTGTTCACTTAAAATGTATCCCAATTAAAATAAAAGTGAGACACTTTGAGTGGTACCAGCCACATCGTGCCTTGAATTGAGGTGGTGTTGACTCATACACATCAAAAATGACCCAAGGATACGTGTACTAAAGTATCAACACAATTGAAATACATTTGTTTGGTTTTCCATATGCCAATTATTTTTACTTAAAAGGGTGTCCATTTTAAAGAGATCTTAGATTGGGATCCAAGACGCCGAATAAAGAGTGTGATTGTCTCCGGAATCAAGTTAGGTGGTCCTTATCATTTCATGAATTTTCATGATGTTTTATATATGACGAATATCTGCTTTCCCAATGTTTGGATGTCGGGTCAGGGGGTTGTTCGGGGTCCAGGGAGGAGGGTGGGGGGTTGTCCGGGGTCCAGGGAGGAGGGTCGGGGATGTATGGGGGGATGTTCGGGGTCCAGGGAGGAGGTTGGGGGGGCTTTCTGGGGGGCTTTCTGGGGGGTTATCCAGGGGCTGTCTGGGGGCTGTCTGGGGGCTCTCTAGGGTCCAGGGAGGAGGGTGGCGGTTGTCTAGGGTCTAAGGAATAGGGGGTTGTCCAGGGTCCAAGGAGGAGGGTGGGGCTGTTCGGGGTCCAGGGAGGAGGGTGGGGCTTTCCAGGGTCTAAGGAGGAGGGGGGCTATCTGGGGTCTAGGGAGGAGGGTGGGGGTTGTCCGGGGGGCTGTCCGGGGGGGATGTCTGGGGGATGTTCGGGGTCTAAGAAGGAGGGTGGGGGGATTTCCAGGGTCCATAGAGGAGGGGGTTGTCTGGGGTCCAGAGAGGAGGGTAGGGGGCTATCTGGGGGGTTGTTCGGGGTCCAGGGAGAAGGGTGGGGGGGCTGTTCGGGGGCTATCTGGGGGGCTGTCCGGGGGGGCTGTTTGGGGGCTATCTGGGGTCTAGGGAGGAGGGTGTGGGGCTTTCCAGGATTCAGGGAGGAGGGGGGGATATCCGGGGTCTAGGTATGAGTTTGGGGGGCTGTTCGGGGGGTTGTCTGGGGGTTTTTCGTGGTCCAGGAAGGAGGGTGGGGGTTGTCTAGGGTCCAGGGAGGAGGGGGGTTGTTCGGGGTCCAGGGAGGAGGGTGGGGGCTATCCAGGGGGCTATCTAGGGGGCTGTTTAGGGGGTTGCCTGGGGGGATATCCGGGGGGTTGTCCGGGGGCTGTTCGGGGTCCAGGGAGGAGGGTGGGGTGCTATCCAGAGGGCTGTCTCGGACACACGGGATGGTATTTACATATTTTCTAAGAAAATTATTTCAAGGTTAAAAAAATAATTTCAATATATCAACTTCAGACCATAAATTTTATAAATTCCGCTAAAAATTTACAATTTCATTAAAATAGATAAAAAATAAAGATAATGTGACCTACATAATCACACATATATTCAGGCACAATAAATCAATAAAAATCAAAGGTCAGTAATATCAGTCAAAAATGTAATGAATCAATATGTTCATAAATCACCATCACTATCATCACCATCATTGTCACCCTCACCCTCACCCTCATTGTTGTCCCCATCATCATCTCCACCCTCCTCATTTCCCTCGTACTCAGCCTCAGCCTCCTCATCACCCTTCTCCTCCACCTCAGCCTCTTCCTCGCCCTCCTCCTCTGCCTCAGCCTCCTCCTTGCCCTCTTCCACCTCTGCCTCGGCCTCCTCCTTGTCATCATCTCGAACACCACTAGAAATTCCACCTGGTTCACCATATATAGAACGCATCGATGACATATATTCATCACAAGCAGTGTTATCCTCTGGTGGAAGTGTTGGACATAAAACTTCCATCAGTTTCATAAATGCAGTGCTTGCCCTAGCAGACTATTATGCTGTCTCTATGGCCTTTTTTCAGCCTGTTATGCATGTTCTTTAACCTTCTGCAACTCAGTTTCACTGCAAATTATACTTGAGGAGGTCCAATACCTTGTCGTAACTATACTCTTCCTAGGTCGGCAGCGTACTCTACCAGGGTGCTCATCTCCCAACACCTGATGTAAGTGATCGATGGCCCAAAATTGTGAGGTTCATAAGCATCAAGGGCCTCTAAAGTATCTTGTTACAAATATAAATAGATTATTAGGTTAAAAAATAGAGATTAAAATTTTAAATCTACAAAGTAAAACTTACAATCTGCTGTTGAGTCGGTTCATTAACCACACTTCCATATTTCTTCTTTCTAATCAAGCAAAACAGTTTTGCTTGAGGCACACATCCTTCTATATTCAATTTATGCCTCTACAATGAAATAGAATGTAGAAAACCATAATTAAAAATAGGATACCAAAAAACATAGTAATTTCATAAATAAAATTATATAACAACTTTAGGAATCGAATAAATTATGGAGGAATCAATAGAAATTGCAAGTCGTAAAGAAAGATTATAAAATATCATACCTGCTATCTCTCATGATCTGGCATTATAGTATGTCCAAATGTGTGGATGTATTTCTTAGCATCAATTTTTTTTATTTCTTGTAGATGAATCCTAAATAAATTTTAATAATTTGTATTAATGAAAAAACATGAAAATTTTCATTTAAATACTTCTAATTTGATTAATACCATAAATTGGCTAGTCACCCAATGAGTAATCATCTGTCAGTACTGTTCTAATGGAAAATCATCCACAACAGGGACCTCCTCTAACTCTGTGCCCACTCTAGCATGCCATCCAATGTACAACTCATGCTTATAATCTCTCCAAAGCTCACCTATCTCCTTTAGACATGCTGGTCGTGCACCCTCACCATTGGGGAAATTAAACCACAGCTGAAACCAAAATATTAATTCATATAAGTACAAAAATTAATATATTTCATTAAATACAGCATCTTTTTTACCCATATCTCTGCCCAGGCTTTATCCTTGACTTCATTTGGCAGTTGTCTCCATGAGAGCAGGCTGACAGGAATGATGTCAGAGTATTTGGCAAGCGTCACCAAAAAACTCTGACATTACTGCCCTGATTTTTCAATCATCTGACTATCTTCATTCTAGCCCACCATCAACTGCGTGTGGCGGTTCCACACCGAACGCATGCATGTATGCCCCCACCCCTTCCTTCTATCAGTAGATTTATCTATTATGAAAGAAAACAAATATTTTATCAATACATGTTATAATGAAAATAAATAATGGTGTAACAATTTTTTAGGGTTTTATAAGTATACTTGTGGTAGTATGATCAATGGGCACCACTGGATCCACAGAAACTAAAGGAACACCCTGTACAGATGGAGTGGGTCCCATTGTATGCTCCGTAGGGACAGACTCTGGAGGAGCAGTGGTCGAAGAAGATGGAATATAAAATATCAGAGAGAAGGAAGCAGAAGTAAAATAATATGACAGGGATAACTGGACAAATACTGGATGGGGAGTGGGAATAATCATCGAAAATGGTACAGATGGGTGAGGAGGCTCAGATGTAAAGGGTGGTGAAAACATGGGAGGTCTAAATATCCCATGTGTCCCTAACGGCACACTAGGATCAGAATGTGGGATGGATGGTATGTCAGTGGGAGGGGCAGGGTCTAATTAGGTATGCCGACCAGATCGTCTAGCTCCCGTACCACCTCCCACCCCCCCCACCCCCGTACGAACACCCCGAGTACTAGGACCACTACTAGGTTGATCATCAAATAATTGTCACCTAATAGATGGATCCTAAATAAATGTTTAAAAAAAATTAATCACATGACATTATATATTATTTAAATAAATATATTTGAAATAAAATACTCACTGCAGGCACTAGTGGTGGAATGTCCAGCTCAGCCATGCAACGACTGTTGTCTATAATCTGTTTCCATCACTTCTCTTCAATTGGTTTCATTTTCCTGCATTTGAAAACAAATATGGAATTAAATAGAAAAGGATAACTAATTTGTCACCCAAAAAACCAAATAAATGAGATGGAATAGGGGGATTCATGGATAATTTAACTAACTATTATTTTGGGTGAGCTGGAACAAATATATAATGAAGTCAATAAATCGTACAAGATGTAATAAATAAATTTAATTTTTAGTAGGATGATTATTTACTAAGTGTCATTAGTCTATTAAAATCATGGAACATTGATTCTACTAGATTCATAAGTGGTGAAGCAGTTGTCAAAATTAAGGAAAAATTTAATTTCTTTAGCTCAGGTAGATGATGCAAGTTTCAATACATGTTTTGCAGAAGAATACAAACCATCATGTTCATTACATGGTAAAATGTTAAAGAGAGGTCTTAGAGTCATAAAAATTTTATACAAATCATAGTTGAAGCATTGAAATGTTCACCAAGTTAGAAATGTTGGTTTCGTAGGTTTAAATATAGTTCAATTCTAAATTACAAAATGCAATTCAAATAAAAATTCCAACCAATAAACATTGAAAATGCACATAATGGTTAAATCAGATACAAAATATTTGTAATCAATATTAAAAAAAATTAATATTACCATTCTTAACAACCCAACTCGAGGTAAACCAAAAGAATCGAGAACATGGATGGATGATTCTATATATTTTCCACCACAACTTTAGGTTCAAAATCAACTCTAGAAATTGAGATATTAGAGTCATCAAAAGAAATAAATGGATTGGTTTCAATGGCAGTAAGGACAGTGTCAATTCCATCATCACCATCATTAAAAATATGTCTTGGAATTACTTCATCTATGACACCAAATTCAGGTCAAAGTTGGTCTTTGACATAAAAAACTTGTTTATCCATTGATGCCAATACATATGGTTCTTTAGTAGCAAGAGTGTGACTCATATTAATTAATCGAAATCCACAATCATCAATAAATGTGCCTTATCTCATCATCGAATCAAACTAATGGAATTTTGTCATCGTGACTTGTCCATGAGAGTAATAATCCAATATTACTATTTTTTCAATGACTCCATAATAACCCACATTTTCAAATCGCGGTCTACTATCTGATGCACTAGCATAACAATATATTGTGGTAGTAACCATAACACCATCATGTTTTGTTCTCATGTTCTTTTCTTATTCAGTGACAATAAATTTGTACCCATTGATAATAATTGATTTACAGTCACGAACCACGGTATTAGGACCAAAAGCCAAAGCTCTTATTTCCTCAAAGACAGAGTCAATAGGAAAACTCAATACCTGCAATATAAATGAATATTAAACTTAATTAAATATTGATTTAATTATTTTAAACAGTAATATATTTTCCTTTAATCTTAACCAATAAAAAAACTATTTGCTATGCAAAGTCTCCCTCCTTCTCAAAGATAACGAACGATGCTTTTTATTTATCATTGTTTTATATTACCTATAGATAAAAAATATGAATAGATTAATAGATATATATGTAAGATATACATATTCAATTTAGTTACCTGATATAGTCATCGAACAAATCACAGTTGAACAAAACTATGTGATTTTCCATCTCCCACTCTTCAAGGCTTAATGTCTTCATTGTATATGATCCAGGAATTCCTTCTATTTGAGGAAGTGATGGAAAACTGGGTTTAATTATCTCATATTTTTCTTCTTCATTTTTCATTGGTCTATTCATTCTTGTAGTAAGATCAGACAAATACATTGAGCAGAAATTCATACATTCTTGAGCCAAGTAATTGTTCACAATAGAACCTTCGGGATGATTCCTGTTTCAGACATAAGACTTTAATGTGTACATATTTCATTCAGTTGGATACATCCAAAAAAAGAAACAGGTCCTCTAAGAAGTATTTCAGTGGGAATATTGACAGTCAGATGCAGCATGCATGTAAAAAATGATGGTGGAAATATTTTCTCCAACTCATACAAAATTAATGAGGAATCTATCAACATTTTTTGAAAGAAATACTTGGACAACAACTTAGCACAAAGATATTTAAACAAATGGCACAACCAAATAATAGTCACCCTTACATTATTGGACAAAATATGATGGATTTCTATTGGAATCAACTCATGCAGAAGAACGTGATAATCACGAGTCTTCAACGATTTTAGCTTTAACTCTCTTCTATTGACCCGTTTAGATATGTTGCTTGAATAGCCATCAGGAACTCTAATAGTCTCTAATAATTCCAGAAAAAAAAATTCATAGGTTTCATCACATAAGAATCACATGTAACTTGCTATTTATTTTCACTGATACGCACAGGATGCAATTTTGTTCTGATTCCCCAATCCACCAAGTCACGCCGAGACCGTAAATCATTTTTTTTCCCTTAACATTTAGAAGTATCTAAAGCAACATTTCACATATATTCTTTTCAATGTGCATTAAGTATAAGAAATGACGTAACAAATTGGTTGACCAATAAGGCAAATCAAAAAATATACTCCTCTTCTTCCAATTATAACAGGTTTTAGTGGAAAAATTATTTCTCTTTCCAGATTTCATTTGACCCTTCCTGAATGAAAAACTGAAATCTTTAAATTAATTAATAACATCAGTTCCAGACATACACTGATGTAGATCATTGGTCTTTATGATATTATCAAATCTTCGACGACTATTTCCATATGGATGGTTCATTGGAAAGAATCGTCGATGTCCCATAAAATTGACTCTATAGCGATTTTTCAGTCTTCTGGATCGTGTATTCTTCATACAAATAGGACATGACAGTTTTCCATTCATGCTCAATCCAGACATCATTGCATAAGACGAAAAATAATTGATCGTCCACATAATCACAGTACACATCTGAAATATGTCTTTCAAATATGCATCATATGCGCACACACCCACATCCCAAATAAGCTTCAAATATTTTATTAAAGGTTGAATGTATACATCAATATCAATTTTGGGATCAGAAGGGATAGATATGAGTACACTCATTAAAGTGAAAGGTTTTTTCATACACAACCATGGGGGAAGATTATAAATGTGTATAAAAACTGGCCATGTGCTATGTGAAGTAAGAACTTGCACAAATGAATTAAAATTGTTGCATGAAAGAACCAGCCTCACATTACGCACATCAGCTACAAAATAAAGATATCGAGCATCAAATCTCTATGATGAAAATCCATATATAGGGTGAACCAACTCATCATTAGTCTTCTTTCTCCCGGTATCATGACATCTCATTTTTATTGATATTTCATCAGACATAAAAAAATATTATGGAGTCTGGGGATCAATGGAAAGTGCCACATTACTTTCTGTGGCATGCGGGATGGTGTTCCATCAAATTTTGACTTCCAGTGGGATGTTCCACATTTTATACAATCATTTCATTCAGTGATTTCCTCCCATAATAAACTGAAATATTTCGGGCAAGCATGAATTTTGTTTCTTGAAAATCAAAGTTCCTTAACTAACTTTCATTCCATATAGTGGTTTGATGGAATATCTACATCATCTGGAAGTAAATCCTTTAAGAAGGTAAGAATGTAATCGATTTCTGTATTAGAAATCCCATACATAGTTTTCCCATGAAACAATCCGATTAAAAATTCTAGCTTTTTTATTTTATTGCATTGTTGATATACTGGAGTCGTCGCAGCATCATTCAATTTTTTCACCCTGACAACATCATCATTTTCATTAGACGCATCATGTGTTCTCATATCAAAGTCTTCTTGGGTCGAAATCCTTTCTTTTTCATGATGATGAATAAACAGAAACTAGTCATATAACAAATTCTCCACTCCATTCCTATCATTTGGATCATCAGAAATTTGAGATTTCATTTTCTCCCCATTGTGATACCACACATAGTAGTTTTCTTGAAAACCATATTTGGTTATGTGGTAGCTGACTTTTTAATGTCTCAACCAAGGTTTTCCCACAAAAATGGAACATGGGAAGTGTATGCGACCACTATCTGAAGCATTGTGAAATGAAAAATCTAAAAAGCTCTCCAAATTGTTTTAAAAATCGATTGAGATTTGATCGGTTTCATACATCCAACTTTTATCCATTTTGTAAGAAAATAATTGTTATAAGTCATTTCGTCAAAATAAATTCAATAAGATTGAAGTTTTATCGAAAATATATTTAAGTAAACGAGAATTGTTCACTTTATATGAAACCATAACTGACACACTACTCTATATGAGAATCATA